>JAIOJX010000028.1:13683000-18683000 GCA_022376925.1 Tragulus kanchil | reverse complement strand
TCTATCTTAATTTGCATAGCATTTTTTTCTAAACAATCTGGAATCTGTACAGACAATGTTAGAAGCATTCCATTTTCCATTTTGAAAATTTCACTGCTAATTAAAATACAGTTGTGATCACAACAGGTGATGCATAAGTGGTGAGTTTGGGGCACGAAAAGCTGGACTAAGGTGACTTACTAAATTACTAAATCATTAGAAATAAGAAAGGAGTGGATGAGAAGTTTGAAAAAATGCAGTTTCCTCTACGATTTTAATTCCGTCTTCTTTGATTGAATGATTTTTTATCTTTTCTTTCTCATTCTACCTCTCTCATCCTTGCTCTAGATTGACCAAAGGATATTTCCTCCGGAGCTGATTGCTCATGTTACTGAATTATCTTCTCAACTGCCTGAAAACAAATTTTTCCTTTGTTTTGGAACCTCACTTTTTTGCTACATCTTCAGTTCTGAAGCTGCTGATATAAAATTTTTCTGAGTTGCAACTCATAGATCTTGTTTTTATTTAACGTCACTTGATTTTTGTTCATGTTGCTCTAATTGATTAAAGACATTTGGACCCCCTTATTTATCATGTAGGAATAGTGCACGAATTCTTAGTACAAAAAGAGCACTTTTAAATTATTGCTGAGAGTGAGTTATTATAATTATAGGAAGCTAAAGGTTTCTGGTCAATGTAAGAGACCAGCAGTATATTCTATTTCAAACTTTTCCTTTCATCAGTGAAAAAACCAAAACCTGTTGCTAGACACTGAATGTTATGGACTGAACTCCAAAATTTCAGTATTGAAATCCTAATGCCCAAGATGATGATACTTGAAGATGGCATCTTTGGGAGTAATTAGGTCATGAGGACGGAGCCCGCATGATGGGATTAGGGCCCATATAAGAAGAGACACAGAAGAGCCTGTCTCCTATTTTTGCTCTCCACCATATGAGAAGAATCAAAAAAATACCAAGCTCCTGCCACAAGGAAATTTTAAATGGACAATTTTCTCAAATTACTAAATCATTGGAAATAAGAAAGGAGTGGATGAGAAGTTTGGAAAAAATAACATGGAAACCTACACTACCGCATATAAAAGAGACAACCATTGCCAATATACTATAAGACTAAGGGAACTTATATGGGCTATGCCACAACCTGGAGGGGTGGGATGGGGAGGGACAGGGAGATGGGTTCAGGTGGGAGGGGTCAAGGGTATACCTATGACTGATTTGGATTTATGTACAGCTGTAAACAACAAAACTCTAAAATAAAATAAAAATAATTTACTGTAAAAGTCAAATAAAAATAATTATATAAATAAAGAAAAATGGTGGGACCTCCCTGGTATTCCAGTGGTTAAGACTTCATGCTTCCTCTGAAAAGGACATGAGTTCAATCCCTGGTCAGGGAACTAAGATCCTGCAGGCTCTGAGGACAGAAATAAAACATGATCCCCTACACCAAAAAATTCAAATCAACAACAACAACAACAACAACAACAAGAAACATACCACATGAATTTCATAAGCCTATGTGTAAGCAAAGTTTTGAAAACCAAAAAAAAAAAACAATAAGAAAAGGCATCATCAAACAACCAGAAATAGCTCTTTTTATTCCAAAGTATTGTTCCAGCACCTCTTATCCTCCTTGTGCCCTAGAGTCTTTGGAAATGTATGAATCACGGAAATACAAGAATTAGAATTCCTTAACAATCAGTCGTGAAGCTATTTTTAAAACAACTTTAATAGCATTTCATTTAACCATGTTGCTAAAATAATCTTTTCACCATGTAATCAGAATGCATTATTGAGAGGGTTGACAATCGTTGTGTGTCTGTGTGAATACTGAAGTTTTACCGTCAGCAAACTTCAATTGTATGATACAGTGTTGTCAACTATAGTCACCATGTTATATATTAGATCCTCAAAACTTATTCTTATAACTGAACATTTGTGCCTCTTTATAAACCGATTCTAATTCTCCCTAATCCCCTACCCACTGGCAACCGGTAAAGCTTTTTTTTTTTTTTTTCTGTGTTCCATCAAATGTTTTTATTTTTTACCAAGAGTCTTCCTAAACAAAAAGTAATTAAGTGTTTACTATAAGTTAATTTCTAAGAAAGAGATTAAAAATCAAACTTGGATCTTGGTGATTCTAGAAGTATCTGGAAAAATAACCATCTCTCTTTCATTAGCAATTTACTCTCATAGCAAGAAATGCAAAGACCCAAAAATGTTTTCTAAGTTTCAGTTACTCAAAGGACATATAGATGGCATAGTTCCTAGGGAGAGCAGACTAGACAATGCTCATGGATAATAGAACAGGGTATTCCCTGTGCTTCAATAAAAATCTTTCAAACAAGCTCTTGAAGTTGTCTCCTGTGCTAAAGGATTAAGCCTCTACTGTGCCAATGTGTTCTTACTTCCAGACCCCACTTAATTAGTATCCAAGGTAATATTAAGCATAAACTTCATACAGAGGAATGTGTAAATGCATTAACTGCTCATAAACGTGATGGCCTTTTGAGATACAGTGCAGGAAAGAGATGCCAGGCAGAATATGAACTGTTATCATTATAAACAGGAACACAATCTGAGCCAAGAGGATACACTATCAGAAGGTTTAGTAACATACTGGAGTGTAGCACCATCTAAAAGGACTTCCCATGATGCTAGAAATGTTCTATATTTATCTGTTCAATAGGACAGCCACTAGCCATACTTGACTATTGTGGATGGAACTGTGGCTAGTGCCACCAAAGAACTAAATTTTAAATCTTATTAAGTTTAACTTTAAATTTAATTGTTGCATATGGCTCAGGCCACTATATTGGACAGGGTAACTATCATGACTTAGGACAAATCATTACAATACAATTGCATGAAACACTGATCCTCTTTGGGTAAATTATCACCATATTAATAGCTCCTTGCCACCGTCCCTTCCCCCAGCTGATGTTGGGCTTCCCTGGTGGCTCAGCGATAAAGAATCTGCCTGCCAATGCAGGGGATGCAGTTTCAGACCCTGGGTTGAGAAAACCCCTGGAGAAGGAAATGGTGACCCACTCTTGTATTCATGCCTAGGAAATCCCATGGACAGAAGAGCCTGGCAGGCTACAGTACAAAGGGCTGCAAAACAGTTGGGTAAGATTGAACAACTAAACAACAACCAACTCCCTTGAAAACTTCTTTGTTTTACTATTACTATAAGTTAATTTCTAAGAAAGAGATTAAAATCAAACTTGGATCTTGGTGATTCTAGAAGTATCTGGAAAAATAACCATCTCTCTTTCATTAGCAATTTACTCTCATAGCAAGAAATGCAAAGACCCAAAATGTTTTCTAAGTTTCAGTTACTCAAAGGACATATAGATGGCATAGTTCCTAGGGAGAGCAGACTAGACAATGCTCATGGATAATAGAACAGGGTATTCCCTGTGCTTCAATAAAAATCTTTCAAACAAGCTCTTGAAGTTGTCTCCTGTGCTAAAGGATTAAGCCTCTACTGTGCCAATGTGTTCTTACTTCCAGACCCCACTTAATTAGTATCCAAGGTAATATTAAGCATAAACTTCATACAGAGGAATGTGTAAATGCATTAACTGCTCATAAACGTGATGGCCTTTTGAGATACAGTGCAGGAAAGAGATGCCAGGCAGAATATGAACTGTTATCATTATAAACAGGAACACAATCTGAGCCAAGAGGATACACTATCAGAAGGTTTAGTAACATACTGGAGTGTAGCACCATCTAAAAGGACTTCCCATGATGCTAGAAATGTTCTATATTTATCTGTTCAATAGGACAGCCACTAGCCATACTTGACTATTGTGGATGGAACTGTGGCTAGTGCCACCAAAGAACTAAATTTTAAATCTTATTAAGTTTAACTTTAAATTTAATTGTTGCATATGGCTCAGGCCACTATATTGGACAGGGTAACTATCATGACTTAGGACAAATCATTACAATACAATTGCATGAAACACTGATCCTCTTTGGGTAAATTATCACCATATTAATAGCTCCTTGCCACCGTCCCTTCCCCCAGCTGATGTTGGGCTTCCCTGGTGGCTCAGCGATAAAGAATCTGCCTGCCAATGCAGGGGATGCAGTTTCAGACCCTGGGTTGAGAAAACCCCTGGAGAAGGAAATGGTGACCCACTCTTGTATTCATGCCTAGGAAATCCCATGGACAGAAGAGCCTGGCAGGCTACAGTACAAAGGGCTGCAAAACAGTTGGGTAAGATTGAACAACTAAACAACAACCAACTCCCTTGAAAACTTCTTTGTTTTCAAATGCAGTTTGCTTGACATCATCATGGCTGTGTTGGCAAGTCTTGTGCTTGAGGAAAAATGAGATCTGAGAGCCAAATCCAGTGTCTGTACTCCGACACTGAGTTAAATCTCAGAGACAGAGTTTTGGGTGAACTAGAAAATCTTTACTGCTATGCCAGGCAAAGGGGGCCACAGTGGGCTAACTAGGAGGCATGAGCCTCCTGTGACTCGCTTTGCCTGAAAAAAGCATGTCCTGACCCGGAGGGAGTAGTGAGGAGTTTTTTATTTATGGTTTTAAGAAGACAGGATCAGCTCATGGACATTCTTCTGATTGGTGGGTAGTGAGGTAAGTGGGAGTCAGCATTGTCAACCTTCTGGTTCCAACAGGTCTTGGGTCTAGGTGCTTGTGGGCACCATGCTCTTAGTTTCTCCTACCTGGCTGGGGGTTCAGAATCTGTAAAACAGCTCAAAGATATTGTTCTGTGTATGCCTTGAAGGTGAACCTGCCCCAAGGCTGCACTATTATTTCTTGACTATTCCTTCTTGTCTCTACAACCCCTTCCTTCCCTAATTAGCATCGGTTTGAACCTACCCTTTGGAACTCAGGGAAGGTCATGGAGGCTGAAGAAAGCCCATTTCCTATAATCAAGAAATGGAGGAGAAAGAAAGGCGATTGTGCCCAGGAGCCCCACAGAGTCCTGCTTGGTATCAATCTCAGGCCACTATATTGGACAGGGTACTATCATGACTTAGGACAAATCATTACAATACAATTGCATGAAACACTGATCCTCTTTGGGTAAATTATCACCATATTAATAGCTCCTTGCCACCGTCCCTTCCCCCAGCTGATGTTGGGCTTCCCTGGTGGCTCAGCGATAAAGAATCTGCCTGCCAATGCAGGGGATGGAGATTCAGACCCTGGGTTGAGAAAACCCCTGGAGAAGGAAATGGTGACCCACTCTTGTATTCATGCCTAGGAAATCCCATGGACAGAAGAGCCTGGCAGGCTACAGTACAAAGGGCTGCAAAACAGTTGGGTAAGATTGAACAACTAAACAACAACCAACTCCCTTGAAAACTTCTTTGTTTTCAAATGCAGTTTGCTTGACATCATCATGGCTGTGTTGGCAAGTCTTGTGCTTGAGGAAAAATGAGATCTGAGAGCCAAATCCAGTGTCTGTACTCCGACACTGAGTTAAATCTCAGAGACAGAGTTTTGGGTGAACTAGAAAATCTTTACTGCTATGCCAGGCAAAGGGGGCCACAGTGGGCTAACTAGGAGGCATGAGCCTCCTGTGACTCGCTTTGCCTGAAAAAAGCATGTCCTGACCCGGAGGGAGTAGTGAGGAGTTTTTTATTTATGGTTTTAAGAAGACAGGATCAGCTCATGGACATTCTTCTGATTGGTGGGTAGTGAGGTAAGTGGGAGTCAGCATTGTCAACCTTCTGGTTCCAACAGGTCTTGGGTCTAGGTGCTTGTGGGCACCATGCTCTTAGTTTCTCCTACCTGGCTGGGGGTTCAGAATCTGTAAAACAGCTCAAAGATATTGTTCTGTGTATGCCTTGAAGGTGAACCTGCCCCAAGGCTGCACTATTATTTCTTGACTATTCCTTCTTGTCTCTACAACCCCTTCCTTCCCTAATTAGCATCGGTTTGAACCTACCCTTTGGAACTCAGGGAAGGTCATGGAGGCTGAAGAAAGCCCATTTCCTATAATCAAGAAATGGAGGAGAAAGAAAGGCGATTGTGCCCAGGAGCCCCACAGAGTCCTGCTTGGTATCAATCTCAGGGCTGCTGTTGACTTCAGAAATTGGTTTTGCAGGGCCAAATGAAATGGAGAGATGAAACTATGGCTTTAAAAAAAATACCTTCCTTAAGAAATTGTTCCCCCCAATTCCAGACTGTAAGTGTTAGGTTGATTAATTTCAGTCTAATTCCATTCTCTCCCTGTGTTTGCTGGTTACAGCACTGAGCTGAAGTATCATTAGCTTTGTATTTTGAGGCCAGAACTAATTTGTCAGGAAGTTTTCTTTATTGCACAATCTCTCAAAGGTGCTTATAGATGTATTTGAGATCTCTTTATGGCTCCTAGGACACGCATACCTGAATCATACCATCATCCCTATCCAGTTGGCTTATTATACACAAAGATGTATAGAACCATCTATAAAAGGAAGGACAAGACCGTGTTCAAAATACCCAGAGGCCGATTATCTTCATAGCATCTAGGTGACACGACACAGGTCAGGTTATGGATCAAGTTATTTTCCAGTTCCTCTGCTTGCTTTGTATCTAACAACTGCCCACATGCCTAATGCAATGAGTATCTTTATCAACAAAGAATATAATTAGCTATCTCTCCTCTCCCCTCTCTCCTTCCCTTCTACTCTCTTCCTTTCTGTAACCTTCAAGAGTAATTGCTACTATGTATTTTAGAAAGGCTCTGTGCGCCACAATTTGGAAGGGCCTGAGATAAAGCATATTTGTTTTTGGCTCTCAAGTAGCCTAGCATTTGTGAGAATTTTCAGGGTGTGTAGAAACTTTCCTATAAATGCTGGTTACCAGAACTTACAAATTATTGGGGAATTAAGGCATGGGAGGAAGTATTATTGAGGCTCTGAAAAAGTGAGAACTCTGTGACCCCTGTAAAACGCTCAAAGATATTTCTTTTCCCCCAGGGAATTTTTGACTATTCCTTCTTGTCTCTACAACCCCTTCCTTCCCTAATTAGCATCGGTTTGAACCTACCCTTTGGAACTCAGGGAAGGTCATGGAGGCTGAAGAAAGCCCATTTCCTATAATCAAGAAATGGAGGAGAAAGAAAGGCGATTGTGCCCAGGAGCCCCACAGAGTCCTGCTTGGTATCAATCTCAGGGCTGCTGTTGACTTCAGAAATTGGTTTTGCAGGGCCAAATGAAATGGAGAGATGAAACTATGGCTTTAAAAAAAATACCTTCCTTAAGAAATTGTTCCCCCCAATTCCAGACTGTAAGTGTTAGGTTGATTAATTTCAGTCTAATTCCATTCTCTCCCTGTGTTTGCTGGTTACAGCACTGAGCTGAAGTATCATTAGCTTTGTATTTTGAGGCCAGAACTAATTTGTCAGGAAGTTTTCTTTATTGCACAATCTCTCAAAGGTGCTTATAGATGTATTTGAGATCTCTTTATGGCTCCTAGGACACGCATACCTGAATCATACCATCATCCCTATCCAGTTGGCTTATTATACACAAAGATGTATAGAACCATCTATAAAAGGAAGGACAAGACCGTGTTCAAAATACCCAGAGGCCGATTATCTTCATAGCATCTAGGTGACACGACACAGGTCAGGTTATGGATCAAGTTATTTTCCAGTTCCTCTGCTTGCTTTGTATCTAACAACTGCCCACATGCCTAATGCAATGAGTATCTTTATCAACAAAGAATATAATTAGCTATCTCTCCTCTCCCCTCTCTCCTTCCCTTCTACTCTCTTCCTTTCTGTAACCTTCAAGAGTAATTGCTACTATGTATTTTAGAAAGGCTCTGTGCGCCACAATTTGGAAGGGCCTGAGATAAAGCATATTTGTTTTTGGCTCTCAAGTAGCCTAGCATTTGTGAGAATTTTCAGGGTGTGTAGAAACTTTCCTATAAATGCTGGTTACCAGAACTTACAAATTATTGGGGAATTAAGGCATGGGAGGAAGTATTATTGAGGCTCTGAAAAAAAGTGAAAGTCACTCAGTCATGTCTAACTCTGTGACCCCATGGACTGTAGCCTACCAGGCTCCTCCGTCCACGGAATTCTCTAGGCAACAATACTGGAGTGGGTAGCCATTCTCTTCTCCTGGGAATCTTCCTGACCCAGGGACTGAACCTGAGTCCTCTGCATTTCAGATGGATTCTTTACTGACTAAACACTGTACATATCCTTTGTCTTTGGGGAGCTTGTAGTTTAGGCAGGGAGAGAAAAAAAAATAGCACACATTAAATAACTACTGAACAATTAAATGTAAACTATGAGATGGTGATTATTTTAAATACCAACAGGTATTTTAAAAGAGAAAAAGTAGAAAATTCCCTGGCAGCCCAGTGGTTAGGACTTTATGCTTTCATTGCCAAGGGCCTGGGTTCGATCCCTGGTCTGGGAACTAAGCTCCTAAAGGCCACGCTGCATGGTGGAAAAAAATTAAAAAAATGAAAGGAGTGAAACTAATGAGACAAGAGGTAGATAAGAAAAGATTTCTGTTCCTATTTGCCTTCTTTTATACAGGAAAGGACTTTAGTCTATGTTTAGTGAATAAACTCAACCAATCAAATCCATGACCATTGATGAACCTGTGATCATGTCCATGTTAAGATTATAAGCTAAATTTAGAGGCTTTAATGATTCTTATAGTTTAAGACAACTATTGTTAATCACGAAAATTTCCACTGAGGCTGGGAAATAGTGCTAGATGAGATATGATTGTGTTGTAGCTCTCAGAGAAGTTCTGGAGACTAGAAATACTGAAACAGGAGACAAAAGAGAATGCCTGGTAGCAGCAGGATCTTTGGCTCCAAGGAATCTACACAGGGTACCTCTGATGTCCTTCACAACTATCCTAAACCCTGCCCTGGGCCTGGAGTTTGACTGGAATAGACAGAGTCAAGAGATGCCTTGGTCTTCTGCCTTCCAGCTGGGTATGGTCAATGGGTTAGCTGGCAAGACACCAGAGAGAGACAGAAGAATGGATTCAGAGTATTGAGTCCTCTGGCCTTCTATTTTGGGATCATGATGGGTAGGCTGCCTTCATTAACTGAAAGATCACAGCTTCTGGTGGGTGCTCCTTTTTATATAGCTGTCTCTCTAGATTCTAACTGACTGACCCTTGCCCCTTGTTTAGGTATTGGACCACTTACTAGTCCTAAGGTACTGTACAAATCCTTGCTAATTTCCTGATCCCGGCCTCATCTCTGGTAGTCTGGGCCTGCCATAGCTTCAAGTGGGGCTTGGGTTCCCAGCTGGATATGGAGGCCAGGTCATGGCGGTGAGAGCACCAAATCCTAACCAGTAGATTTGTGGTCAGTGACCAGCTGTGTAGAAAAGAATTTTTACAAAGACAGGAAGTACTGAAGCAAGTTAAGTATTTCTTAGGAGGAAAATGAGTACAGAAAGTGAGGACAGTCAAATGGGCAGGCTCAGAAAGACAGTCACTTTAGTTGCACTTTTTGTTTTCCAAATTTGATTGATTAGTTGGGAACTAAGCTCCTAAAGGCCACGCTGCATGGTGGAAAAAAATAAATAAATGAAAGGAGTGAAACTAATGAGACAAGAGGTAGATAAGAAAAGATTTCTGTTCCTATTTGCCTTCTTTTATACAGGAAAGGACTTTAGTCTATGTTTAGTGAATAAACTCAACCAATCAAATCCATGACCATTGATGAACCTGTGATCATGTCCATGTTAAGATTATAAGCTAAATTTAGAGGCTTTAATGATTCTTATAGTTTAAGACAACTATTGTTAATCACGAAAATTTCCACTGAGGCTGGGAAATAGTGCTAGATGAGATATGATTGTGTTGTAGCTCTCAGAGAAGTTCTGGAGACTAGAAATACTGAAACAGGAGACAAAAGAGAATGCCTGGTAGCAGCAGGATCTTTGGCTCCAAGGAATCTACACAGGGTACCTCTGATGTCCTTCACAACTATCCTAAACCCTGCCCTGGGCCTGGAGTTTGACTGGAATAGACAGAGTCAAGAGATGCCTTGGTCTTCTGCCTTCCAGCTGGGTATGGTCAATGGGTTAGCTGGCAAGACACCAGAGAGAGACAGAAGAATGGATTCAGAGTATTGAGTCCTCTGGCCTTCTATTTTGGGATCATGATGGGTAGGCTGCCTTCATTAACTGAAAGATCACAGCTTCTGGTGGGTGCTCCTTTTTATATAGCTGTCTCTCTAGATTCTAACTGACTGACCCTTGCCCCTTGTTTAGGTATTGGACCACTTACTAGTCCTAAGGTACTGTACAAATCCTTGCTAATTTCCTGATCCCGGCCTCATCTCTGGTAGTCTGGGCCTGCCATAGCTTCAAGTGGGGCTTGGGTTCCCAGCTGGATATGGAGGCCAGGTCATGGCGGTGAGAGCACCAAATCCTAACCAGTAGATTTGTGGTCAGTGACCAGCTGTGTAGAAAAGAATTTTTACAAAGACAGGAAGTACTGAAGCAAGTTAAGTATTTCTTAGGAGGAAAATGAGTACAGAAAGTGAGGACAGTCAAATGGGCAGGCTCAGAAAGACAGTCACTGAGTTGCACTCTTGTGCAGTTTGAATTACTTCTATGCGGCATTTCTTCCAGGTTTCCTTTGCCCAAAGCATTTTGATTTGCCTGATTCACAGTTCTTATTAGGTATATTATCTCAGGATCTTCCCTGTGTGCACACACGTCTCTTAGCCAAGATGGACTCTACTGCAAAGGCCTGCGGGCAGAGCATCCCTTGACATCACTCATCTTTGAGCTCCAAGGAGTCTTTCTGGGCAGGTGTGGCTGAGGAAGTCTCCTGACTTTGAGAATGAGAAGTAGGTGGTCTGAGTAAGTCCCAGTCTCCTCCCTTAAGTGTCCTTGCTCTTCTCAACTTGGAGTTCTAGTCACAGGGAATGAATCTCCAACAGCTTTACCCTGGGGTGGGGGATCTACCTCCTGCCTGGTTCCCATTCTTTGTAAATAGGGTCTTTATTGCACTCTCCCCAAGTACCCAACAGCACAGCAGCATGCTGCTGACTTCCAGTTTACTGCAGCCTTTAGTACGGGGAGGGGCTTCAAGCAGTTACCTCCACCCATTAGGCCATTTCTTCCATGCCATGCTGAAATGCTAACTTGGACAGTATGTGTGGGTATATTTTTTTAAACGTTTATTAAGGTAACATACAACTGTAAAGCAATTATCCTCCAATTAGGAAAAAAAAAGGAGGAAATAGTAAATGTTTATCTATGTATTTGGCTGTGCTGGGTCTTCGTTGCATCTCATGGGATCTTTGATCTCTGTTGTGGTGGGTGGAATCTTTTAGTTCTGGCACGTGAACTCTTAGTTGAGGTATGCAGGATCTAGCTCTCAGACCAGGGACTGAACCCAGGTTCCCTGCATTGGGAGCACAGGTGCTTTTTATTTAATTCCATGCAAATTTTATTTACTATTATTATTTTTATAGGATTTTGTTGTTTACTGCCACACACAGACCCAAATCCACCAGAGGTATCCATATGTACCCCCCTGAACCTCTCTCCTTCCCTCTTCCCATCCCACCCCTCCAGGTCACCACAGAGCCTGTTTGAGATCCTCTAGTCCCACGGCATATTCCCCTCCCTCACCGCAATGTCTGTAAGACTGTTCTCCGTGTCCACCTCTCCATTGCTGCTCTTCATGACTATTTATCAGCACCATCTTTCTAGATTCCATATATATGTGTCAGTATACAATATTTATCTTTCTCTCTCTAACATACCTCACTCTGCATGATAGGTTCTAGATTCTTCCACCTCATTAGAACTGATTCAAATGCATTTCTTTTAGCGGCTGAGAAATATTCCATTGTGTATATGTACCATGATTTCTTTACCCATTCATCTGTCAATGGATTTGTAGGTTGTTTCCATATCCTAGCTATTGTAAATTGTGCTGCAGTGAACAGTGGGGTATGTGCGTCTCTTTCAAGTTTGATTTCCTCAGGGTATATGCCTAGTAGTGGGATTGCTGGGTCCTATGGTGGCTCTATTCCTAGTTTTTTGAGGAACCTCCACGCTGTCTTCTAAAGGGGCTGTATCAGTTCACATTCCCAACCAACAGGGGAGCACAGATTCTTAAGCCATGAAGTCTCAGCATATGTGAGTTTGAGACTAGAGTCAACTTTGTGGATGTTATGACAGTGGTCATAACCAATCATTTGCTTGAAAATACTGTGTACTCTCCTCAGACAGTTTTCTACTCTACCTCTCAAGACAACGCCAGTCTTGCAAGGAGATGCAGCCACCAACTGTAGGCAGGGACTGCCAGCCACTCTTGTCAACGTCTTCTGTAGCTACATCAGGATCGCTTCCCATGTGTGCTTGCAAAGCATTGAATTCCACACACTGTTCAATTAGCTAAAGCTCCAACAGCCCCATTTGCATGTGAAAATGCTGTTTGCCCAAGTGTTTTGATCTTGATCCACACACAGAGGTATGCAGGATCTAGCTCTCAGACCAGGGACTGAACCCAGGTTCCTGCATTGGGAGCACAGGTGCTTTTTATTTAATTCCATGCAAATTTTATTTACTATTATTATTTTTATAGGATTTTGTTGTTTACTGCCACACCGACCCAAATCCACCAGAGGTATCCATATGTACCCCCCTGAACCTCTCTCCTTCCCTCTTCCCATCCCACCCCTCCAGGTCACCACAGAGCCTGTTTGAGATCCTCTAGTCCCACGGCATATTCCCCTCCCTCACCGCAATGTCTGTAAGACTGTTCTCCGTGTCCACCTCTCCATTGCTGCTCTTCATGACTATTTATCAGCACCATCTTTCTAGATTCCATATATATGTGTCAGTATACAATATTTATCTTTCTCTCTCTAACATACCTCACTCTGCATGATAGGTTCTAGATTCTTCCACCTCATTAGAACTGATTCAAATGCATTTCTTTTAGCGGCTGAGAAATATTCCATTGTGTATATGTACCATGATTTCTTTACCCATTCATCTGTCAATGGATTTGTAGGTTGTTTCCATATCCTAGCTATTGTAAATTGTGCTGCAGTGAACAGTGGGGTATGTGCGTCTCTTTCAAGTTTGATTTCCTCAGGGTATATGCCTAGTAGTGGGATTGCTGGGTCCTATGGTGGCTCTATTCCTAGTTTTTTGAGGAACCTCCACGCTGTCTTCTAAAGGGGCTGTATCAGTTCACATTCCCAACCAACAGGGGAGCACAGATTCTTAAGCCATGAAGTCTCAGCATATGTGAGTTTGAGACTAGAGTCAACTTTGTGGATGTTATGACAGTGGTCATAACCAATCATTTGCTTGAAAATACTGTGTACTCTCCTCAGACAGTTTTCTACTCTACCTCTCAAGACAACGCCAGTCTTGCAAGGAGATGCAGCCACCAACTGTAGGCAGGGACTGCCAGCCACTCTTGTCAACGTCTTCTGTAGCTACATCAGGATCGCTTCCCATGTGTGCTTGCAAAAAGCATTGAATTCCACACACTGTTCAATTAGCTAAAGCTCCAACAGCCCCATTTGCATGTGAAAAATGCTGTTTGCCCAAGAAAATACAGAGTTTTTTGTGCACACAAATGATTTGCTTATACAAAATTGTATCTAACATTTGAGGTTTTCAAAAACTTACTACTTAAAGCTTATGGTCTTAGAGCAGTTATTACAAGACAGGAAAACAATCTAATGACAGTCTTTCTTGGTGCATGTGCGGTTTTATCCTAGAGATTCACATCCTATCTGCTTGTCTTTAACTGCTTTCTAAGACTGCCCAGGAGATTCACGGAACTGGGGCGGGTGGTGGGGAAGGAGCAGCAGGCTGACATCCAGCTTCACTTTCCAGTGACAGCTGAGCTCTCATCTAGAGCCTTGCAACCAACAATGATGTGCAAATCAAGATCTCACATGGATTTGCAAGTCCCAGGTGGAACTCATCGCAAAAGCATTTAAAAAACAAAACTGCCTTTTGACGTGCAGACTGATTCAGTGTGATATGCCCTTCCCTTCGAGGATAAACTTGGATAACTCTGAAGACCCACAGGATGGTGGCTCAGACACCAGTCACTCATCCTGAGATTGTGTTTGAACAGCCCAGAGGCAAACTTGGGGCTTCACTCTGGAGCTAAGTGAAATTATTTATGGCACTGAAACCCTTTGGACTGTCTGTGTGAGGTGTTGTTGTCTCTAAGTCATGTCTGACTCTTTTGCAGCCATGGACTGTAGCCCGCCAGGCTTCTCTGTCCATGGGGTTCTCCAGGCAAGAATACTGGAGTGGGTTGCCATTTCTTTCCCCAGGGGGTCTTCCCTACCCAGGGACTGAACTACCACCTCCTGCATTGCAGGTGGATTTTTTTTTTTTTTTTTACAACTGAGCCACTTGGGAAGCACACACAAACATACATACATACAAATAAGTGTGTATATACATACGGATATACAGTGTGTGTGTGGGTGCTCAATCAAGTCCAACTCTTTGCAATCCCATGGACTGCAGCCTGCCAAGCTCCTCTGTCCATGGGATTGTCCAGGCAAGAATACTGGAGTGGGTTGTCATTTCCTTCTCCAGAGGATCTTCCAGACCCAGGGATCAAGTCTGCATTTCCTTCGTTTGCAGAAAGTTGTATTCTTGCCTGGAGAATTCCATAGACAGAGGGGCCTGGCAGGCTACATTTCATGGAGTCACAAAGAGTCAGACAGGACTGAGCGACTTTGACTTTCACTTCGTTACCACTGAGCCACCTAGGATGTCCCCTAGACTCTCTATAGCCCACATAATCTCGTTTTAGCTATAAAGTGACATTTCCTATTCAAGTAAGGAATATCTGCTATTGCAAATGTTCAAAAAGCTTTAAATTCTTGCAAATCAACCAACCAACTCTAGCTTGTCTTTAACTGCTTTCTAAGACTGCCCAGGAGATTCACGGAACTGGGGCGGGTGGTGGGGAAGGAGCAGCAGGCTGACATCCAGCTTCACTTTCCAGTGACAGCTGAGCTCTCATCTAGAGCCTTGCAACCAACAATGATGTGCAAATCAAGATCTCACATGGATTTGCAAGTCCCAGGTGGAACTCATCGCAAAAGCATTTAAAAAACAAAACTGCCTTTTGACGTGCAGACTGATTCAGTGTGATATGCCCTTCCCTTCGAGGATAAACTTGGATAACTCTGAAGACCCACAGGATGGTGGCTCAGACACCAGTCACTCATCCTGAGATTGTGTTTGAACAGCCCAGAGGCAAACTTGGGGCTTCACTCTGGAGCTAAGTGAAATTATTTATGGCACTGAAACCCTTTGGACTGTCTGTGTGAGGTGTTGTTGTCTCTAAGTCATGTCTGACTCTTTTGCAGCCATGGACTGTAGCCCGCCAGGCTTCTCTGTCCATGGGGTTCTCCAGGCAAGAATACTGGAGTGGGTTGCCATTTCTTTCCCCAGGGGGTCTTCCCTACCCAGGGACTGAACTACCACCTCCTGCATTGCAGGTGGATTTTTTTTTTTTTTTTTACAACTGAGCCACTTGGGAAGCACACACAAACATACATACATACAAATAAGTGTGTATATACATACGGATATACAGTGTGTGTGTGGGTGCTCAATCAAGTCCAACTCTTTGCAATCCCATGGACTGCAGCCTGCCAAGCTCCTCTGTCCATGGGATTGTCCAGGCAAGAATACTGGAGTGGGTTGTCATTTCCTTCTCCAGAGGATCTTCCAGACCCAGGGATCAAGTCTGCATTTCCTTCGTTTGCAGAAAGTTGTATTCTTGCCTGGAGAATTCCATAGACAGAGGGGCCTGGCAGGCTACATTTCATGGAGTCACAAAGAGTCAGACAGGACTGAGCGACTTTGACTTTCACTTCGTTACCACTGAGCCACCTAGGATGTCCCCTAGACTCTCTATAGCCCACATAATCTCGTTTTAGCTATAAAGTGACATTTCCTATTCAAGTAAGGAATATCTGCTATTGCAAATGTTCAAAAAGCTTTAAATTCTTGCAAATCAACCAACCAACTCTAGCTAGTAAATATTTATTTCCTACTGTATGCTGGGTACCATCTAGACTGCCAAATAAACACAAAATAATTTGTGCTCCTTGACCTCATGGAAATTATATTCTTATTGGAGTTAAAGGAAATATATGGGAAATGAAATAAGTAGAGAAGAATATGGTAGAGTGTCTTCTTTATGTTAATATTTACTGGACACATCAAATGTTTGCCGTGGTAGTGGGGGTAAAATGATTGGTCTTTGCTTCGATTCTGGGGTGCTTTCTCTGTAGTTGGGGAGTGATATGGGCATAGATGTGTTTGCCATAGAATTCAGAGAAGGGAGAGGATACAGCAGGTTGGTATAGCTAAGAAATGACACAGAATTTGGGCTGATTCTTAAATAATGGGTAGGATTTAGGTGGTTGAAGATGAGTCGGCTCTAATCGAGGAGGATGAATATAGGGCTGGAAGATAGAATATGCGTGCTAGGATGGGTTAGAAAAGGGACTAACTGGCTTCTCTTTTTAGAAAAAAATTAAGTATGTTATTGAAGTGTAGTTGATTTGCAATATAATAGATGTACAGCAGAGTGATTCAGTTATACACATATTACATATAAATATATATACATATATTTACAGATTCTTTTCATTATAGATTATTATGAGATATTACATACAATTTCCTGTGTTGTAAAGTCGGCCCTTGCTGGTTTCCTATTTTATATATATCAATGCATAGCTTTTAATTCCAAATTTCCTTCCCTCCTTCTCCTTTGGTAACCACAAGTTTGGTTTCTACACCTGTGAATTTATTTCTGTTTTGTAAATAAGTTCATTCGTATTATATTTTTAGCTTCCCCCTATAAGTGATGTCATATTATATTTGTCTTGGTCTTACTTCATTTAGTATATCAACATTGCTGCAAACAACATTATTTCATTCTTATAAGTATACAACAGGAGAAGGAAATAGTCACCTTCACCAGTGATCATGCCTAGGGAATCCCATGGACAGAGATGCCTGGTGGGCTACAGTCCATGGCGTCACAAACAGCCGGGCACGACCGGGCGACGGAGCACACACGGTGTGCTCAACAGA
This sequence comes from Tragulus kanchil, assembly GCA_022376925.1. Lineage (NCBI taxonomy): Eukaryota > Metazoa > Chordata > Mammalia > Artiodactyla > Tragulidae > Tragulus > Tragulus kanchil. Next base: position 18,665,914 of record JAIOJX010000028.1, on the reverse strand, counting down.
TGTATACAATATCTTTATCCATTCATCTGTCAATGGACACTTGTTGCGTTCATATCTTGAGTATTGTAAATGGTGCTGCTAGGAACACTGAGGTGCATGGGTCTTTTTCAATTAGAGTTTCATCTTTCCGGGCTTCCCAAGTGGCTTAATGGTAAAGAATCTGCCTGCCAATGCAGGAGATGCAAGAGACACGGCCTCAGTCCCTGGGTTGGGAAGATCCCCTGGAGGAGGAAATGGCAACCTCTTTTAGTATTCTTTTTTTCTTTTTAGACATTTATTTATTTATTTTATTATTTATTTTTTGGCAGGGTTGGCGAGGGAGGAGGGTGGGCGGGCCACTCCTATCGGGGTCTTTCATTTGTCTAGTTTCATCCATCTTTGTTCTTTGGCCCGTGTGGGCCTCCCATCGCGGTGGCGTCTGTTGTCGCAGAGCGCCGGCTCTGGGCGCATGCGCTCCAGAGCTCCGGCTCGGTGATTGGACACATGGGTCCAGCCGCTCCACGGGCACGTGGGATCTTCCCAGGCCAGGGATCGAACCGGCGCCCGTTGCACTGCAAGGTGGTGTCCTTACCCACTGGACCACCAGGGGAAGCCCTCTTTTAGTATTCTTGCCTTAAAAAAATTCCACAGACAGAGGAGTCTGGCAGGTTACAGTCCATGGGGTCAAAAAGCACTGAGCACACACACACTTTGTAACTTGTCTTTTTAACTGCCTTTTTTTTTTTTTTTTTAAAGACAGGAGTTTGTTTGGAGAGTAGTAGGGGATGTGTCCTTCTATCTTTGACTTTGCCCTACAAAGTTTAAAGACAGGGACCATCAGGGTACAGCACGGTGGGGAACACCAGTTAGGTGGCCTGACTTGCTGCCAGCAACTGTGTCCCTTTCCACTCCTTCCTCTTTAATTGCCAGGCATCTATCCTTTACAATAGCGTGCCTTTTCTTCTACAGATAAGCGCCCGGTGAGCTCTCGTTTTGTGTGTGAGAACGTTTCAGCCGTGTCCTCAGCAAAAGCCTTGTCATCAATCATGCTTGACAAAGCCAGGGATGAGGAAGGAGGGGAGAAGTTTGCTTTTCATTAGGGAGACACAAAGGTCAAAGTCAGCTCTGCTCTCAGTAGGGTTTTCAGTCCCAATATTCTGGTCTACACCTTTCTTTTTTTCCTTGTCAGACTTGTAGCTTTTATTTTGCCCTTTTCAACTTCTTTCTTATAGGAAATGTACTTTACACGTCTCTGTCAAGTTCCCTATGAAACATCCTTGATGCACCAGGTCTAGAGGGCTTTTAAAAATTTCCACGTCTTGTATTATTCAAGGAACACTGATCCGTCCTTTCTTGTCTTTAAGGCCCCCTTCTTGACTCTGCTGTGAGGACAGAGCTGGGTGAGCCAGAGTAATGAGGAAGGGAAGATGAGGGATGGCAAAGAGAAGGAAAGTAATTCCGTGTTGGGCCAGCCACTGGCTCACTCTCGGGGTGGGGTAGGTGCCAGGGAGCAGAAGGGAATTACAGAGGAGCCTTGGACTGGCTTGGTGGGGTGGGAGTAGTTCACGTTGAACGAGAGAGTGGACCTGCTGAGTAATTCCAATTGGACCTCAGTTCTAATGCAGGAAGGGAAACGATAGGTTCGATCTCTGTGAGATACTGCAAGGTGGTGTCCTTACCCACTGGACCACCAGGGAAGCCTCTTTTAGTATTCTTGCCTTAAAAAAATTCCACAGACAGAGGAGTCTGGCAGGTTACAGTCCATGGGGTCAAAAAGCACTGAGCACACACACACTTTGTAACTTGTCTTTTTAACTGCCTTTTTTTTTTTTTTTTTAAAGACAGGAGTTTGTTTGGAGAGTAGTAGGGGATGTGTCCTTCTATCTTTGACTTTGCCCTACAAAGTTTAAAGACAGGGACCATCAGGGTACAGCACGGTGGGGAACACCAGTTAGGTGGCCTGACTTGCTGCCAGCAACTGTGTCCCTTTCCACTCCTTCCTCTTTAATTGCCAGGCATCTATCCTTTACAATAGCGTGCCTTTTCTTCTACAGATAAGCGCCCGGTGAGCTCTCGTTTTGTGTGTGAGAACGTTTCAGCCGTGTCCTCAGCAAAAGCCTTGTCATCAATCATGCTTGACAAAGCCAGGGATGAGGAAGGAGGGGAGAAGTTTGCTTTTCATTAGGGAGACACAAAGGTCAAAGTCAGCTCTGCTCTCAGTAGGGTTTTCAGTCCCAATATTCTGGTCTACACCTTTCTTTTTCTCCTTGTCAGACTTGTAGCTTTTATTTTGCCCTTTTCAACTTCTTTCTTATAGGAAATGTACTTTACACGTCTCTGTCAAGTTCCCTATGAAACATCCTTGATGCACCAGGTCTAGAGGGCTTTTAAAAATTTCCACGTCTTGTATTATTCAAGGAACACTGATCCGTCCTTTCTTGTCTTTAAGGCCCCCTTCTTGACTCTGCTGTGAGGACAGAGCTGGGTGAGCCAGAGTAATGAGGAAGGGAAGATGAGGGATGGCAAAGAGAAGGAAAGTAATTCCGTGTTGGGCCAGCCACTGGCTCACTCTCGGGGTGGGGTAGGTGCCAGGGAGCAGAAGGGAATTACAGAGGAGCCTTGGACTGGCTTGGTGGGGTGGGAGTAGTTCACGTTGAACGAGAGAGTGGACCTGCTGAGTAATTCCAATTGGACCTCAGTCTATCCTGGAATGGTCAGTGCAAGTCAGAGCATCAAAACCTGACTGCAGGCAAGCCAGAGGCTTAGCAGATCTCTGTGAGATAGTGAGTTAGGGCCAGGCGCTGGTCAGTAGTCAGATCGAGAGACAAAACCAGGAAGACATCACAGCTCAAGGGAGAAGGATGACGAGGCGCACGGTCTAAGGGTAGAAAGGGAAACTGGCTCCCTCCTGAGACCCACAACAGAAAGGAAGACATGCCCTCCCCTGGGAACAGGACTTAACAACACAGGTGACAAAGTCAGTCACCTATAGGGCCAGGCAGTACCCCCAAAGTGAGGACAGTGGGGCTGTAGGAAGTCATAAGGGAGAGTTGGGGACTGAGGTTGGCCAGACGCTTCTCATCCTGTCTGTTTGAAGGGAGAGGCTGCCCCTCAGTTCCAGTGGATACCTAGTCACCCAGAGGAAAACAAGCCCAGGGTCGCCAGTTCTGGTATTTTTTAACAGAAAAAGTAAAAAATTGGATTTTTTAAACAAACCTTCCTTTTGAAAAAAACCTTGGAAATGAATTCATGTCTTTTGAAAAATACCATATAGCCAGGATTGTACAGGCTAAACCCAATATATCTGTGACCTGTCCATGTGGCCCCTTCTGTCAGTGAAAAGAATGGGATCCCTGCCACTGGACAGAATTTTCATCTCTATCCCTACTGCCTGATTGTCCAGTGCTTTGGACCTGAGTTACTTGCCCTTTCAAAGTCTCCGGATTCTCATGAGCAAGAGGTAGTAATAATTTAGTTAAAGAGTGCTGTAAATGATTACTAGTGATAAATGTCAAGTCCTTTATCTATTATTTTAAGAAAGGGCCTTAACACTAAGCTTTACATATTCAATATGCACAATTTAGTTTTGACATATGCATACACCTTAAAAATCCCGGAAAATAAAAACAAGAGAAGGAAAGTAATTCCGTGTTGGGCCAGCCACTGGCTCACTCTCGGGGTGGGGTAGGTGCCAGGGAGCAGAAGGGAATTACAGAGGAGCCTTGGACTGGCTTGGTGGGGTGGGAGTAGTTCACGTTGAACGAGAGAGTGGACCTGCTGAGTAATTCCAATTGGACCTCAGTCTATCCTGGAATGGTCAGTGCAAGTCAGAGCATCAAAACCTGACTGCAGGCAAGCCAGAGGCTTAGCAGATCTCTGTGAGATAGTGAGTTAGGGCCAGGCGCTGGTCAGTAGTCAGATCGAGAGACAAAACCAGGAAGACATCACAGCTCAAGGGAGAAGGATGACGAGGCGCACGGTCTAAGGGTAGAAAGGGAAACTGGCTCCCTCCTGAGACCCACAACAGAAAGGAAGACATGCCCTCCCCTGGGAACAGGACTTAACAACACAGGTGACAAAGTCAGTCACCTATAGGGCCAGGCAGTACCCCCAAAGTGAGGACAGTGGGGCTGTAGGAAGTCATAAGGGAGAGTTGGGGACTGAGGTTGGCCAGACGCTTCTCATCCTGTCTGTTTGAAGGGAGAGGCTGCCCCTCAGTTCCAGTGGATACCTAGTCACCCAGAGGAAAACAAGCCCAGGGTCGCCAGTTCTGGTATTTTTTAACAGAAAAAGTAAAAAATTGGATTTTTTAAACAAACCTTCCTTTTGAAAAAAACCTTGGAAATGAATTCATGTCTTTTGAAAAATACCATATAGCCAGGATTGTACAGGCTAAACCCAATATATCTGTGACCTGTCCATGTGGCCCCTTCTGTCAGTGAAAAGAATGGGATCCCTGCCACTGGACAGAATTTTCATCTCTATCCCTACTGCCTGATTGTCCAGTGCTTTGGACCTGAGTTACTTGCCCTTTCAAAGTCTCCGGATTCTCATGAGCAAGAGGTAGTAATAATTTAGTTAAAGAGTGCTGTAAATGATTACTAGTGATAAATGTCAAGTCCTTTATCTATTATTTTAAGAAAGGGCCTTAACACTAAGCTTTACATATTCAATATGCACAATTTGATCTGTTTTGACATATGCATACACCTATGAAGCCATCACTAAATTTAGTATAAGTAACATTTCCACCATGTTCAAATGTTTTCTTGTACTTCTTGGTAATCTCTTCTTTTCTCCATCCTCATCCTCAGGCAATGAGTGATCTGTCTGTCTTACAGGTTTATATGTAGTTGCTACTGTTTAATGGCCAACTCGCGTCTGACTCTTTGTGACCCCATGGACTGCAGCCCATCAGGTTTCTCTGTCCATGGAATTCTCCAGGCAAGAACACTGGAGTAGGTTGTCATTTCCTTCTCCAGAGGATCTTCCTGACCCAGGGATCAAATCTGCACCTCCTGTGTTGGCAGGCAGATTTTTCTGAGTTTTTTAAAAAATGTTTTACCTCTATTACATGTTGGACTGTACGAATGGATTTCTGAATGCTGAATTATGTTTACATTGAATAATAAACTCATTTTAATAAGAAATAGAGAGAAAGGAGCTCAGTAGTTGATGCAGCTCAGGTGCAGGGCTGTGAGGCCGGCGTCAGCAGTGTAACCAATGAGTGGGGAGCAGGTCATCGGAAGTCATGAGAGGTTTTAGATATCAGTCATGTGCCTCTGTATGGGGCATCTGAGCCTGTAGCTAATGCAAGACCAAGGCGAGAAAGAAAAACAAGAATAGATAACTTGTGAGGAAGAGTGTGCCTTATCATAGATCTCCATAACTGTGATAATTGGGGTTCAAAGGAGAAACGCCAAGTAGAGAAGGAGGAGATATCTCTGTTTGAATTTCAGGACCTTTTAAGTACCATTAGCCAGGATTGTACAGGTTTTGTCCATGTGGCCCCTTCTGTCAGTGAAAAGAATGGGATCCCTGCCACTGGACAGAATTTTCATCTCTATCCCTACTGCCTGATTGTCCAGTGCTTTGGACCTGAGTTACTTGCCCTTTCAAAGTCTCCGGATTCTCATGAGCAAGAGGTAGTAATAATTTAGTTAAAGAGTGCTGTAAATGATTACTAGTGATAAATGTCAAGTCCTTTATCTATTATTTTAAGAAAGGGCCTTAACACTAAGCTTTACATATTCAATATGCACAATTTGATCTGTTTTGACATATGCATACACCTATGAAGCCATCACTAAATTTAGTATAAGTAACATTTCCACCATGTTCAAATGTTTTCTTGTACTTCTTGGTAATCTCTTCTTTTCTCCATCCTCATCCTCAGGCAATGAGTGATCTGTCTGTCTTACAGGTTTATATGTAGTTGCTACTGTTTAATGGCCAACTCGCGTCTGACTCTTTGTGACCCCATGGACTGCAGCCCATCAGGTTTCTCTGTCCATGGAATTCTCCAGGCAAGAACACTGGAGTAGGTTGTCATTTCCTTCTCCAGAGGATCTTCCTGACCCAGGGATCAAATCTGCACCTCCTGTGTTGGCAGGCAGATTTTTCTGAGTTTTTTAAAAAATGTTTTACCTCTATTACATGTTGGACTGTACGAATGGATTTCTGAATGCTGAATTATGTTTACATTGAATAATAAACTCATTTTAATAAGAAATAGAGAGAAAGGAGCTCAGTAGTTGATGCAGCTCAGGTGCAGGGCTGTGAGGCCGGCGTCAGCAGTGTAACCAATGAGTGGGGAGCAGGTCATCGGAAGTCATGAGAGGTTTTAGATATCAGTCATGTGCCTCTGTATGGGGCATCTGAGCCTGTAGCTAATGCAAGACCAAGGCGAGAAAGAAAAACAAGAATAGATAACTTGTGAGGAAGAGTGTGCCTTATCATAGATCTCCATAACTGTGATAATTGGGGTTCAAAGGAGAAACGCCAAGTAGAGAAGGAGGAGATATCTCTGGCTCCTATACCAAGCAAATTCTGCACTGTGCACCTTTAAGTAGATTTCCCAGCACACATGTTTAGTGGGTTATTTATCCACGATAGAGCCAGGAGAAAGAGAGAGAGAAAGCTTACTCCTTGACTCCAGTTTTAAGGTTTTTTTCCAGCCTAACACTATATAAAGGGATATACTGGTTGATCATTGTTTACACAATAAAAGCTAAATTTTCTAGGTAAAAAATTTTAGGTGCCTGCAAGATGTCAGACATCATGCTGGTACCTAATATCTCCTAGGTGCTAACTCTGAAGGTAAAGGATATTCTCTCTATGTTAACTAATAGAAAAATAAGATTCCAGTGCATGTAAAACCTCATTGGTCAAACTGAGGTTTGAATCTGAGACTTCTTGAAGTTTTACACTCTGTACAAGTGCCTCCCATTAGCGGGGGAAATTTTAGAGGTTTGCTACCAGTGCCTCTTTTTTCCTTAAGCCCTTGGAGACCATGTATAATGTCAGCTCACAGGAAAGACTTAAGATGGGAAAGTGTGTTTCATTTCAGTGAGGGCTGAATAAAGCATCATATTGCCCCAAGTCCTGTGCAGCCAGGGCAATCAGCATTTAGAAAGCATTCAGATCATTCAGAATGGGCTATTCCTGGGCTGCCTTCTGCCCTGTTTCTATTCACTCCTCCCCCACCCCCCACTGTGAAGCGTGGCAGGACTACTGTTAAACACACTTATCCCTAAACTTTGCAGCTCATTTTCCTTTTGTAAGGGTGGAATTTTGTTGCTAAGGTCACAAAGCCTGTATGTTGGTTTGCAAAAGAAATTGGTGGGTCAACTGGACTGCCAAAAGTGGTGTTCCTTGATATTATAGAAAGTATGACAGAAAAATATTTTTAACAATAATGAGAGTCATGGCTCAGTGGTAAAGAACCTGCCTGCCAAAGGAGGAGACGTGGGTTCAGTCCCTGGGCTGGAAAGATCCCCTGGAGAAGGAAATGGCAACCGTCTCCAGTATTCTTGCCTGGAGAATCCCATGGACAGAGGGGCCTAGAGGGCTACAGTCCGTAGAGTCACAAAAAAGATCAGACATGACCGAGGGACGGAACGCCACCACCACTAATTCTGCTGGACTCAAGGAAAGGCATCTTGGCCAAATGGGAGGAAATCCCAAGGACGAGCTCCTATACCAAGCAAATTCTGCACTGTGCACCTTTAAGTAGATTTCCCAGCACACATGTTTAGTGGGTTATTTATCCACGATAGAGCCAGGAGAAAGAGAGAGAGAAAGCTTACTCCTTGACTCCAGTTTTAAGGTTTTTTTCCAGCCTAACACTATATAAAGGGATATACTGGTTGATCATTGTTTACACAATAAAAGCTAAATTTTCTAGGTAAAAAATTTTAGGTGCCTGCAAGATGTCAGACATCATGCTGGTACCTAATATCTCCTAGGTGCTAACTCTGAAGGTAAAGGATATTCTCTCTATGTTAACTAATAGAAAAATAAGATTCCAGTGCATGTAAAACCTCATTGGTCAAACTGAGGTTTGAATCTGAGACTTCTTGAAGTTTTACACTCTGTACAAGTGCCTCCCATTAGCGGGGGAAATTTTAGAGGTTTGCTACCAGTGCCTTTTTTTTCCTTAAGCCCTTGGAGACCATGTATAATGTCAGCTCACAGGAAAGACTTAAGATGGGAAAGTGTGTTTCATTTCAGTGAGGGCTGAATAAAGCATCATATTGCCCCAAGTCCTGTGCAGCCAGGGCAATCAGCATTTAGAAAGCATTCAGATCATTCAGAATGGGCTATTCCTGGGCTGCCTTCTGCCCTGTTTCTATTCACTCCTCCCCCACCCCCCACTGTGAAGCGTGGCAGGACTACTGTTAAACACACTTATCCCTAAACTTTGCAGCTCATTTTCCTTTTGTAAGGGTGGAATTTTGTTGCTAAGGTCACAAAGCCTGTATGTTGGTTTGCAAAAGAAATTGGTGGGTCAACTGGACTGCCAAAAGTGGTGTTCCTTGATATTATAGAAAGTATGACAGAAAAATATTTTTAACAATAATGAGAGTCATGGCTCAGTGGTAAAGAACCTGCCTGCCAAAGGAGGAGACGTGGGTTCAGTCCCTGGGCTGGAAAGATCCCCTGGAGAAGGAAATGGCAACCGTCTCCAGTATTCTTGCCTGGAGAATCCCATGGACAGAGGGGCCTAGAGGGCTACAGTCCGTAGAGTCACAAAAAAGATCAGACATGACCGAGGGACGGAACGGCCACCACCACTAATTCTGCTGGACTCAAGGAAAGGCATCTGGGGATGAAAGAGAGGCTGATGGGACAGAGAAGTTGTAGAAGTTGCAGGAAGGGGAGTCTCCCAGAGGTTAGTCAACAAAGTAATCAACAAAGTCATGGTTATTTTCAGAGCACTTGGCGGAAACTAGGAGCCATGTGCTCTTTCTCTAGGGGATACAAACAGGCAAGGATGCTTTGAGTGGGGATCAGGCCCCAGAAAATGAAAAATAAAGACCAGACTACACAAATGTACACATGACAGCAACAGTTAGTGGAGGGTTAGTTTCCAAATCCTCATGTGCTCCAGAAGCAGCAACAAGTTACTGTATTTATTGATCTGGCTATGAATATGACAACAGTAACTGACTCTGTCAAAGACTGAAGAGGCTATCTTTCTTCCTCAGTCTAGGAGTGGAGAATCTACCCTACTTCATAACTAGTGATGCCCACACCTGCTAGGTTCCCCATCTCCAGTCTTTTCTCCTAGCTGCCACGCTGTCCCACATTGCTATCCTCCATTCCCTCTCAAACCTGTCTCTCTTCCTGTCTTCCATCTGCTATCTTATTCTCCTTTCTTTTCTCACCCAAAGGGCTATTAAGTCCGCCTATATATTCTCCCTCCTATCTATCTTTTTAAATCTGTTCCTTTTTTTTAATTCCTAGTGTCTGTAATTTTCTTTTCCCAATTCCCTTTACGTGATCTAGAGTTATGTGACACCGTGAGGTCTTTCTTTTCCCTCAAAGCTTACGTGACTTTCTGCTGTCTGTTGAATGAAGGTCAGACTCCTTGACATACTATTCAAGGTCCTTTATATGCTTTTCTATGCCTAGCCCACAGACCTACTTTTCTGCTACTCCCTTCAGTCTATAAACCCTGAGATCTTCACTTCAGAAGCTCTTTGTTGGGAAAGACCCCCATAGATGACACTGACTGTCAAAGGATATCTTGACTCTGTGATTTTTCGTGGCTCCTACACTAAACTGGATTTGAAAGTCACATTACTTTCTGCTTAGGAATACACATGCTTCCATAAAATATTTCTCCCATCCCCCATAATGTTAATAACTTTAAAACATCCCAATAACTCAATCCATCATTAGCTACGGTCTGTTTGGTCATTTCTCCAAGAGCCAAGTCTGTTTGATGTATTGTCCCCTGCTTAGTCATGACAGTCCTGTGATGCATTATGTCACTCAATATTTCCACCCCAGAATAATAAATTGGAGAAATGAGACATCTGCCTACAATTTATTCCTGTTATTTCTTTTCCTTCCTGAAAAGGAAATGCCAACACTTCTACGATGAGAAAGCTAGGTCCACTTAACCCTTTAGAAAGCTCCCACAGACCCAAGGGATGCGCAGATCATTTTTGTGTGTCTTACATGTTTGGCTGAAACACAAAAATATTTTTGCCGTTTTTTTTTTAAGAGTGAGGTATCTATTTACCTTTCTCTTTATAAAAAAAAAATATTTATTTATTTATTTTTGGCTATTCTGGGTTTTCACTCCTGTCACCAGCTCTTCTCTAGTTGCAGGGAGTGGGGGCTACTCTCTTGTTGAGGTGAGCAGACTACTCCTTGCAGTGGCTTCTCCTGTTGTGGAACTCGGGCTCTAGGACACATGGACTTCAGTAGTTGTTCTGAGGCTCTAGAGCACAGGCTCCATAGTTGTGGCTCATGGACTTAGTTGCTCTGCAGCATATGGGATCTTCCCAGATCAGGGATCGAACTCAGGTCTCCTGCACTGTCAGGCGAACTCTTTACCGTGGAGCTACCAGGGAAGCCCTGTTTCTGCCTTTCTTGAAAAGGTGTAATAGTAATGAATTAAGAGTGGATGCAGACTACAGTGTTAGACACTGTAATCACCGCAGGGACCCACAATATGGTAGATGGAGTCCTCAAGGGAGGTGACTGAGAGCATGGGTTTTGGACTCAAGTCCTGCTTCTCTCGCTTACTAAGTGAATGCCCTTGGGTCTAGGATTGCCTAAGTCTTATGTTCAAAAAAATGAAAATGGTTGTCTATGTCACATAGGGTCCAGGGTGGAAGAAATGAGTTCATATAAGCAAAATACTTAGCATATCTATAGCAAACTCTAAGTAAATAGTATTTTAAATTTGGTAGACAAGTATATAGACTATTATAATAGAGTAAATATTGTTATGCTAGAGACAAATACAGAATATGGTAGTTTCCTTGGTGGCTCAGATGGTAAAGAATCTGCCTGCAATGTGGTAGACCCAGGTTTGATCCCTGGGTTGGGAAGATCACCTGGAGAAGGGAATGGCCACCCATTCCAGTATTCTTGCTTGGAGAATTCCATGAACAGAGAAGCCTGACAGGCTATAGTCCTTGGGGTCACAAGGAGTTGGACATGACTTAGCAATTAAACAACAACAAACAACACACACATAGAAGTACCACACTACACACTGATACCAGTCTCTGGTTCCTTTTGGCTACAGGAATTCCAAAAAGTACTAACAAGTCTGTGTACCAAACAAGCAGTCATGGTTTCCTCTAGACGAGGGCTGTCCACAGACACATGACATGAAACCACAAATGTGGCTTTACATTTTCTGGTAGCCACGTTAAAAATAAAATGAATAGCTAAAATGCATTATAATAATATAATCTATGTAGCCCAATATGCTTCAAATGTTTTTATTTCAACATGTAATCAATATAAAGATTATTTATAAGACACTTTATACTTTGGGGGTACTAAGTCTTCAACATCTGGTGTGTTTTTTTCGTGCTACTGTACATCTTATTTTTTTTAACTTTAGAATATTCATGATTTCATTTTTAATTAATCTTTACTGGAGTATAGTTGCTTTACAATGTTGTATTCATTTCTGCTGTACAACAGAGTGAATCAGCCACACAGATACATGCATTCCACTTTAAGGAATTCTTTCCTGTTTAGGTCACCACAGAGCAACAAGTACGTGCTCTAGACGTTCCTGTGCTATACAGATGGCACTCATTAGTTGTCTATTTTCTACATAGTAGTGTATAGATGTCAATCCCCATCTCTGTTCATCCCGCTTATTCATTACCCGCCCTACCTTGGCATCCATATGCCTGTTCTCTATGTCTGTGTCTCTATTTCCACAGTACATTTTCACTTGAACTAGTCACATGTCAAGGGCTTCACAGTCACATGGGCTATGTGCTAGTGATATGCAAGGCTACATGTCCATCAGTAGGTGTCACATGATTTCTTGCTTCAAGCTTTGATGACAGTCATGTACTTGCTGAAAGCAACCTCTAATCTTAAATCTTTCACCATGGCTTTCAGTGGAAGATACAGCTTCTCTTAAATGTACAGTTACCTGGTTATCATTTGCTATTTGTGGAGGACAGATTGTTCTAGGACTCCCTGGAGACACCCAAATCTGCAAATGCTCAAGTTCCTTACATAAAATCGTGTAGTATTTGCTCTTAACCTACATGCATCTTTCCATTTACTTTAAATTGTCTCTAGATTGTTCATAACCACTAACACAATGTAAATGCTGTCTAAATAGTTATAAATACAATGTAAATGCCTTGTAAATAGGTGTCTAGTGTAGCAAATTTAAGTTTTGCTTTTTGGAACGTTCTGGAATTGTTTTGTTTTTCCAAGTATTTTTCCATCTGTGGTCGGCTGAATTCACAGATGCAGAACTTGCAAACATGAAGAGTCAATTGTATCTCAAGGATACCTAGCCGTGGCCTGTCTCTCCTAAGGTATTGAACTTCAATTCTTTTTTTTCCTCTGTCTTTAACTTTTTATTTTATATTGGAGTATAGCTGATTAACAATGTTGTGATAATTTCAAGAGAATAGCAAAGGGATTCAGCCATACATACACCTGTATCTAGTCTCTCCCAAACTCTCCTCCCATCCAGCCTATCACATAACACTGAGCAGAGTCCCCTGTGCTATTCAGTAGGCCCTTGTTGGTTATCCATTTTATTTTATTTTTTTAAAAAGATTTATTTATTTATTTATTTTGGGCGGGGGTCGGGTTGGGGAGGGAGGGGAGCAGGCGGGCCATTTCTATTGGTCTTTCATTTCTCGATTTTCATCTGTCTTTGTTCTTTGGCTCCTGCGGGCCTCCCATCGCGGTGGCGTCTGTCGTCGCAGAGCGCCGGCTCTGGGCGCATGCGCTCCAGAGCTCCGGCTCGGTGATTGGACACATCAGTCGAGCCGCTCCGCCGCACGTGGGATCTTCCCAGGCCAGGGATCGAACCGGCGCCCCTTGCACTTCAAGGCGGTGTCCTTATCCACTGGACCACCAGGGGAAGCCCTGGTTATCCATTTTAAATATAGCCGTATGTTCATGTCCATCCCAAAGTTCCTAACTATCCCTTTCCTCGACCCTTCTCCCCTGGCAGTCTTAAGTTTGTTCTCTAAGTCTGTGAGTCTGTTTGTTTTGCAAATAAATTCATTTGTTTCATTTCTTTTAGATTCTGCATGTAAGGGATAGCGTATGATATTTCTCTTTCTATGTCTAACTTACTTCACTCAGTATGACAATCTCTAGGTCCACGTACATTGCATTTCAATTCTTAAAGGATGAAATAGGTAACAGAAATGTGTAGATCTAGCCAGATATGAGAACAATGTGGTTGAATCCACAGGGGATTTGGAAAACTGTGGGCCCAACCCAAACACAAACTTAAAACCCAAAAGAAACAAACATTCTGTGCCAGTTGAAAGTATTCTGGGGGACAGTATTATCCACAGCATAACCCAAGACCTATGCTTGTGTTCTCTTTGGCACTGACATACACGGAAATAATGTCTTAATGTTCCTTCACTCTGGTCATTATGCCATTCACACCTTCTGGTAACAACAGCCTGGAGCATTATTGTCTGAATTTATAACTGAAGTATTACTCTCATACCATGTGTCATAACACCTAGTCTGGAGCTAATCCTATGGGCATTTCCTCCTATGATACCTTTTTCCTTGGTCATGACGAGGGGTTTTAGCATGGCAGATGTGGGAAGGGCCTTTCCCCCTGGCTGAGAAGCCTTTATCCACGTGGCCTTGTGAAAGAGTCCTTTCCTAGTCAATTAGGAAAATCTGCTGGGTGGAAGGGCTTCCCTAGTGTCCATATATATTTTTAAATTTTTATTGCTTTTTATGGCTGCTCTGGGTCCTCGTGGCTGTGTACGGACTTTCTCTCATTGCAGTGAGCGGGGCTCTTCTCTAGTTGTGGTGTGTGAGGGCTTCTCATTGTGGGAGCCCCTCTTGTCGCAGCTCCCAGACTTGAGAGCATGGGTGCAGTCATGGTGGTGCTTGGGCGCAGATGCCTGGTGGTCTGTGGGATCTTCCCTGATCAGGGACCGAGCCCACGCCCCCCACACTGGCAGGAAGACTCCCAGCCACTGGACGTACTGGTGTCTGTATTTGCCTCGCCCAGGTATGCATGGTCACTCGGGCTGTTGTGACTTACTCTCAGCGTGACAGTGAAGTAATGAGAAAAATCTATGTTTGGTCACAACCAGAGGTGTGTGACTGGTTATTATATTTCCTCACCTGGGAAACAATTCAGTATAACCCTGGAGACAGGGATCTATTTTCATGTCCTCTCCCGCTTGCTTTCTCTGTGGTAACAAAGCGCATAACTCCTTAAGTGAGCCGAGGTCTAAAATGACACATTTTCAGGGAAGGCATCTAGAAAATGAACAGTTAAAAAAAAATCTGCTTCTCCCACCCCATGTATGACATAAATGTTGCTTATGCCAAATTGGCTGTCCTGTACCCTGTTAATAGTCTTCTGGTTACCCAAAGCACAGGCCCAATGGCTACTCGATAGTGCCCCAGGGAACGTTTACGCAGTGTGCAGAAGGGAAATATTCTAGCCCAACAGGGAAGTAAATTAAGCATCTTTAGGCAAATCCTTACATGATTAACAACAACAACAACAACTGTGAGTGTGTGTGTGAGCTGCAGGGGGGTGGGGGAAGTGCGCAGAAAGATTGGGTCAAATGAGAACTTTGCTTAATCCATTTCCTTCTAATCCAAGCTTGGGCCACCTAATTATTGGCATAGATCATATATGAGGGAGGGGCTGTGAGGAGAAAGAAGTAAACAGGAAAACTTCACATTATAATCTGTCCCTTATTGCTTACAGCTCCAGGCAGTCTTAAGAATCAACTTTTATTAGTTCCTCATTAGGGGACCATTTCCGTTATAATTTGATTATTAGAATGGTTTTATTTGAAATCTACATTTCCATATAGATAGAACCACTTTGTTTTTATGACCCTGATGCACTTTTAAAACTCACGAAGAGACTCCATCTATTTTCATTGGCTCTTCTAGTTATGGTGTGTGAGGGCTTCTCATTGTGGGAGCCCCTCTTGTCGCAGCTCCCAGACTTGAGAGCATGGGTGCAGTCATGGTGGTGCTTGGGCGCAGATGCCTGGTGGTCTGTGGGATCTTCCCTGATCAGGGACCGAGCCCACGCCCCCCACACTGGCAGGAAGACTCCCAGCCACTGGACGTACTGGTGTCTGTATTTGCCTCGCCCAGGTATGCATGGTCACTCGGGCTGTTGTGACTTACTCTCAGCGTGACAGTGAAGTAATGAGAAAAATCTATGTTTGGTCACAACCAGAGGTGTGTGACTGGTTATTATATTTCCTCACCTGGGAAACAATTCAGTATAACCCTGGAGACAGGGATCTATTTTCATGTCCTCTCCCGCTTGCTTTCTCTGTGGTAACAAAGCGCATAACTCCTTAAGTGAGCCGAGGTCTAAAATGACACATTTTCAGGGAAGGCATCTAGAAAATGAACAGTTAAAAAAAAATCTGCTTCTCCCACCCCATGTATGACATAAATGTTGCTTATGCCAAATTGGCTGTCCTGTACCCTGTTAATAGTCTTCTGGTTACCCAAAGCACAGGCCCAATGGCTACTCGATAGTGCCCCAGGGAACGTTTACGCAGTGTGCAGAAGGGAAATATTCTAGCCCAACAGGGAAGTAAATTAAGCATCTTTAGGCAAATCCTTACATGATTAACAACAACAACAACAACTGTGAGTGTGTGTGTGAGCTGCAGGGGGGTGGGGGAAGTGCGCAGAAAGATTGGGTCAAATGAGAACTTTGCTTAATCCATTTCCTTCTAATCCAAGCTTGGGCCACCTAATTATTGGCATAGATCATATATGAGGGAGGGGCTGTGAGGAGAAAGAAGTAAACAGGAAAACTTCACATTATAATCTGTCCCTTATTGCTTACAGCTCCAGGCAGTCTTAAGAATCAACTTTTATTAGTTCCTCATTAGGGGACCATTTCCGTTATAATTTGATTATTAGAATGGTTTTATTTGAAATCTACATTTCCATATAGATAGAACCACTTTGTTTTTATGACCCTGATGCACTTTTAAAAACTCACGAAGAGACTCCATCTATTTTTCTTCAATTGGTTGTTTTCAAGAAGGAAATGTGGGCAAAATCCACGGAGTTCAGAGAGAGAAGGTTGAGGCCGGGGAGGGGAGAATGGCAAAAGCTGGAGCTGTGAGCCTCACCAGATACTAGAAGTGTCTCACTTTCTTGATCCTTAGTCAAAGACATTGACTAAGAACAATGTACTCTTGTTTTTTTTTTTCCCCCTCTTTGCTCTATCCAAGGATATGTTTTTCTTTTCTTATCCTCTTTTCTCTCCCCTTTCCACTTAATATACATGAATGCTCAAACGCCTGTAGAAATCCTGCTGACCTATCTAGTACTGAAGTGCTCATTTCCTGATTCTGTGCTGGCATGAATAGGAATAGCTAACAGTCGCGAGCCTTGTACCTGTGTGCTGGGCCCTGATGGCACTACATCATCTTCCCAACTACGGACATGACAGGTGTAACTATCATTCCCATCCAACAGACTAAGTAGGAATTTGTGGGTTAGGGTGCTCAAGCTAATCACCTAAGATTATATGCACAATTTATAAAGGATGAGGTGTGAGGCACATTTAGGAAGCTAGTCCACTGGCCAAATTCTGGACCATTCTGCCTTAATGACTGCAAAGCACATCTATAACCATTACTTCATTTCATTCCCATATCAGCCCTAATATAGTTGCTATTGTCACCCAAGTTCTAAAGACACACTTAGGCTCAGAGGTATTACAGTGTTTAACTCAGCCCATTTTAATTTTTGTTTTATATTGTTGGATAGCTGATTAACATTGTGTGTTAGCTTCAGGTATATAGCAAACTGATTCAGTTATACATATGCAAGCATTCTTTTCAAATTCTTTTCCCATTTAGGTTACTACAGAATATTAAGCACAAGAATGTATAGCACAAGGAACTCTGCTTAATATTGGTTAATATTGGAACTTGGTGATCTGTTTTAAATATAGCCATGTGTCCATGTTAATCTCAAACCCCCAATCTATT
Source organism: Tragulus kanchil (assembly GCA_022376925.1). NCBI lineage: Eukaryota > Metazoa > Chordata > Mammalia > Artiodactyla > Tragulidae > Tragulus > Tragulus kanchil. Next base: position 18,648,725 of record JAIOJX010000028.1, on the reverse strand, counting down.
CTTTCTCCCTGGTAACCATAAATTTGTTTGCTAAGTCTGTCTGTTTCTGTTTTGTAAATCAGCTCATTTGTATCATTTTTTTCTAGATTCAGCATATAAGTGATATCACATGTTGTTTTTCTTTGTCTGACTTAATACACTTAGTATAATAGTCTCCATGCATGTTGCTGCAAATAGCATTATTTCATTATTTTTTTATGGTTGGGTAATATTCCATTATGCCACATCTTCTTTATCCATTCCTTTGTCAATGGACATTTAGATTGCTTCTATATCTTGACTGTTGTAAACAGAGCTACACAATGAGCGTTTGGGTGCCTATCCCCAGGAGTGGTATTGCTGGATCATACAGTAGCTCTATTTTTAGTTTTTAAGGAACTGCCATACTGTTCTCCATAGTGGTTATACCAAGTTACACCCTCATCTACAGTATAGGAGGGTTCCCTTGTCTCCACATCCTTTCCAGCATTTACTGTCTGTAGATATTTTTGATGATGGCCATTCTGACCTGTGTGAGTCAGTGTCTTTAAAGGCACTGCTTTTCTGCCCCTCATATGTGGAGAGATTTCAGAGAAGGTACAGACGCTATCTCTAGTGAACATGGGAGGAGTTCCCAAGAGAACACTAGGTCTCTCAGATACATTTTAAAGATATGGTAGTGATTTAGTCACTAAGTCATGTCTGACTCTTGTGACCCCATGGACTGTAGCCTGCCAGGCTCCCCTGTCCATGGGATTCTCTGGGCAAGAATACTGCAGTGGGTTGCCATTTCCTTGTCCAGGGGATCTTCCCAACCCAGGAGTCTAACCTGGATCTCCTGCAATGCAGGCAGATTCTTTACCAACTAAGATACAAGGGAATTCCTTTACAGATACAAAACTCCAGAACGCACTTGACGCTTACCTGGAGCTCTGTGGAGACAGCAGATGTTGTGCACCTTGTTATGTCCTGGATACCCTAATCATTTCTACTGCTACTTGCTCATGCATTTGGAAAATGCTACCTCACTTGAGACAGTAAGAATGACAAGTGGAAAATGGCTCCATTAGCAGAACAAGGGGAAATTAATCCTCACTAGCATTTCCCCCAACTTTGGCCCAAACTTGGAATTGAATGTGCAGTAATGAGTAGAAAATTTGATTAAATGCAATCATATAAAGCCTGAATTGCTCCAATTTGATTCCCTTCTCATTATTTTTTTTTATTCCATTTTATATTCCCAGGGAGCATTCATTGAGAGCAAAAGGCATTCTCTTAAAATATAACAATAGGGGTTGTTCTTACAATTTGGATGAAAAAGAAAAGATGATTTGGTTGGGTTTAAATGTAAGTTCCTCTTTTTTTTTTTTTTTTTTGGAGTTTCATTTTCACTGTGTGCTTCAAAGGCGGATAGACACATACACAACTGCTGTCATCAGGTAAGACCTGGGAGTCAGGGCTGAAGCGTATAATGCTTCCCTGCAGTGAAGGGAAGACTTCCTCGGTAAGCATCCTAGTTATCATTTTATTAATGATAATGCATAGGAGATCAAAAGTGCATTAGATGTAATCTAGTCCAAATCCCTTATTCAGTAGGTGAGTTAACTGATACACAGAGAAACTGACTAGTTCAATCTCTTCTCAGGATGAGATGGGCAGGAAATCAGGACGGGGTGAAAGTGGAGATAAAGCGTAAGAATCAGGCTGGAAGAGAAACATATCTGGTGGGTTCTTTGAGCACAGAAATGCTAAGAGGATGTTCATGATCTAAATGTGTTGCTAGAGAAGATGAGATGGAGACATTAAGATGGAAACAGTGCTGGTGTTGTTTGGTTGCTGAGTTGTATCTGACTCTGTGCGATCCCATGAACTGTAGCCCACCAGGCTCCTCTGTCCATGGGATTCTCCAGGTAAGAATACTGAAGTGGGTTGCCATTTCCTTCTCCAGGGGATCCTCCCCATCCAGGGATGAAACCCAGGTCTCTTGCATTGGCAGGTGGATTCTTTACCACTGAGCCACCAGGAAAGCTCAAAAGAAATAAATAAGTAAAAATATTGAACAGCGATCCACGTGAATGCCCAAAGCAGTGGTGTTTCTCACGTGTTCCTTATAGTGAAATCTGTTTGCAGCATCCAGAACTGAATGGACAAGGCTTCATTCAAGTGGTCACAGAGAAAAATCCGAGCAGAACCAAGATAAAGTCCTAAGTTTCCTTTTCCCCCACTACCCTGTGGCCCTCACACTGGAAAGGGTGTGCTCGGGGTAAAGCTCACGGACTTTCGACACTCAAGTCAGACATGGAGTCAACGTTCAGGTCTTTGACCGTAGCCAATTATTCCTCCTGGTTTTCTTAAGGTTAAGTTGGGGTACCTTGTAGTTGTATAGATACAATAAAATAATATATAAAGCATTTACCAGGGCTTCTCTGGTGGTTCAGTGGTAAAGAACCTGCTTGCCAATGCAGGAGACTCTAGTTCCTGCCACTTCAAAGGCGGATAGACACATACACAACTGCTGTCATCAGGTAAGACCTGGGAGTCAGGGCTGAAGCGTATAATGCTTCCCTGCAGTGAAGGGAAGACTTCCTCGGTAAGCATCCTAGTTATCATTTTATTAATGATAATGCATAGGAGATCAAAAGTGCATTAGATGTAATCTAGTCCAAATCCCTTATTCAGTAGGTGAGTTAACTGATACACAGAGAAACTGACTAGTTCAATCTCTTCTCAGGATGAGATGGGCAGGAAATCAGGACGGGGTGAAAGTGGAGATAAAGCGTAAGAATCAGGCTGGAAGAGAAACATATCTGGTGGGTTCTTTGAGCACAGAAATGCTAAGAGGATGTTCATGATCTAAATGTGTTGCTAGAGAAGATGAGATGGAGACATTAAGATGGAAACAGTGCTGGTGTTGTTTGGTTGCTGAGTTGTATCTGACTCTTGTGCGATCCCATGAACTGTAGCCCACCAGGCTCCTCTGTCCATGGGATTCTCCAGGTAAGAATACTGAAGTGGGTTGCCATTTCCTTCTCCAGGGGATCCTCCCCATCCAGGGATGAAACCCAGGTCTCTTGCATTGGCAGGTGGATTCTTTACCACTGAGCCACCAGGAAAGCTCAAAAGAAATAAATAAGTAAAAATATTGAACAGCGATCCACGTGAATGCCCAAAGCAGTGGTGTTTCTCACGTGTTCCTTATAGTGAAATCTGTTTGCAGCATCCAGAACTGAATGGACAAGGCTTCATTCAAGTGGTCACAGAGAAAAATCCGAGCAGAACCAAGATAAAGTCCTAAGTTTCCTTTTCCCCCACTACCCTGTGGCCCTCACACTGGAAAGGGTGTGCTCGGGGTAAAGCTCACGGACTTTCGACACTCAAGTCAGACATGGAGTCAACGTTCAGGTCTTTGACCGTAGCCAATTATTCCTGCTGGTTTTCTTAAGGTTAAGTTGGGGTACCTTGTAGGGTTGTATAGATACAATAAAATAATATATAAAAAGCATTTACAAGGGCTTCTCTGGTGGTTCAGTGGTAAAGAACCTGCTTGCCAATGCAGGAGACTCTAGTTCTATCCCTAGTCCAGGAGGATCCCACATGCTGTGAAGCCATAGCTGGTGAGCCTGTGCTCTAAAGCCTGTGCTCCCCAACAAGAGAAGCCACCACAATGAGAAAGAGCAATCCCCGCCTGCTCAAAGGAGAGAAAAAGCTCGCACATGGTCACAAAGCCCCAGCACAGCCACAAATGAATTAAAAAAAAAAAAAAAAAGGAAAGCATTTACAACCATGTCTAGCACAAAGTCAGTTTTCAGTGACTAGTAGTTATGACAATCATCAACGGATGAATGGATAAAGAAGCTATGGCACATATATACAATGGAATACTACTCAGCCATAAAAAGAAGTGCATTTGAATCAGTTCTAATGAGGTGGATGAATCGAGAACCTATTAGACAGAGTGAAGTATGTCCGAGAGAGAAAGGTAAAATATTGTATACTGACACATATATATGGAATCTAGAAAGGTGGTGCTGATAAATGAATATGCAGAGCAGCAGTGGAGAGGCGGACATGGAGAACAGTCTTACAGACATTGGGGTGAGGGAGGGGAATGTGCCATGGGACTAGGGGGTCTCGTACAGGCTCTGTGGTGACCTGGAGGGGTGGCATGGGAGGGGGGAGGGGGGGAGGCCCGCGGGGCATAGCGGGACATGCCTATACCTATGGTGGATTCCAGTTGACATGTGGCAGTGGTGTTTCTCACGTGTTCCTTATAGTGAAATCTGTTTGCAGCATCCAGAACTGAATGGACAAGGCTTCATTCAAGTGGTCACAGAGAAAAATCCGAGCAGAACCAAGATAAAGTCCTAAGTTTCCTTTTCCCCCACTACCCTGTGGCCCTCACACTGGAAAGGGTGTGCTCGGGGTAAAGCTCACGGACTTTCGACACTCAAGTCAGACATGGAGTCAACGTTCAGGTCTTTGACCGTAGCCAATTATTCCTGCTGGTTTTCTTAAGGTTAAGTTGGGGTACCTTGTAGGGTTGTATAGATACAATAAAATAATATATAAAAAGCATTTACAAGGGCTTCTCTGGTGGTTCAGTGGTAAAGAACCTGCTTGCCAATGCAGGAGACTCTAGTTCTATCCCTAGTCCAGGAGGATCCCACATGCTGTGAAGCCATAGCTGGTGAGCCTGTGCTCTAAAGCCTGTGCTCCCCAACAAGAGAAGCCACCACAATGAGAAAGAGCAATCCCCGCCTGCTCAAAGGAGAGAAAAAGCTCGCACATGGTCACAAAGCCCCAGCACAGCCACAAATGAATTAAAAAAAAAAAAAAAAAGGAAAGCATTTACAACCATGTCTAGCACAAAGTCAGTTTTCAGTGACTAGTAGTTATGACAATCATCAACGGATGAATGGATAAAGAAGCTATGGCACATATATACAATGGAATACTACTCAGCCATAAAAAGAAGTGCATTTGAATCAGTTCTAATGAGGTGGATGAATCGAGAACCTATTAGACAGAGTGAAGTATGTCCGAGAGAGAAAGGTAAAATATTGTATACTGACACATATATATGGAATCTAGAAAGGTGGTGCTGATAAATGAATATGCAGAGCAGCAGTGGAGAGGCGGACATGGAGAACAGTCTTACAGACATTGGGGTGAGGGAGGGGAATGTGCCATGGGACTAGGGGGTCTCGTACAGGCTCTGTGGTGACCTGGAGGGGTGGCATGGGAAGGGGGATGGGGGGAGGCCCGCGGGGCATAGCGGGACATGCCTATACCTATGGTGGATTCCAGTTGACATGTGGCAGTAAACAACAAAACTCTGTAAAAGCAAAATAAAAAAAAGACATGGCTGGTGCTTTCTGTTTTTTCACTGGGTGCCGTGTTTCACTCTGACACTGATCTCCTTGATACCAGGGACTGGCACTTAGGAGAACGGTGGCTGAGGAGGGGATGCCATCTGTGAATTTGCAGAGGGATTTCTCTGGGTGACACTGGCTCCTGCATCAACTGGCCTTTCGCTTTATCATCAGCACATTCTAACCAACTGAACACATTGCTCAGAAAAGAAGCTGATGGTCGGGCTTCCCTGGTGGTCCAGTGGGTAAAGCGTCCACCATGCAGTGCAAGGGGCACCGGTTTGATCCCTGGTCCAGGAAGATCCCATGTGCTGTGGAGTGGCTGAGCTGGTGTGTCCAATGATGAGCCAGCACTCTGGAGCGCATGCACCCAGAGCCAGTGCTCTGCAACAAGAGAAGCCACTGCAATGGGAGGATCACACAGGCCGAAGAATAAAGATGGATGGAAATAAATAAAAAATAAAAGAGTCCTCCCCCCTCCACCCCCAAAAAGAAGCTGATGGTCAGCTGAAGTCACAACTCAGAGTTTACAGACTAAGTCCTAAGGAAACAGCACTAGTCCGGTAGGATAAACCAGGATTGTAACTATGATTGGGGTTAGGCACAGCTAATGAATGGAAATTCTTTTGTTTCTCCTGTCCTGATATATCAGTAAAACATAATCACATGGACAAAAGGTGAATCATTCATGTGAAAGAGAATTGATCATTTCTGCTTTGACATACACTGGAGAGGAGCAAATTGATATCAAAATACTATTATTTAACAATCCGTATGAAGAAATCATTCATAAAGTAATACAATTTCCTAGCAGGGAGTTTTGGAAAGACAATTTAGCTACTTTTTTTGTTTTCCTTTTCCAGCTTTATAGAAGTGTAATTGACAATTACAATTGTAATGTATTTGAAGTGTACAGAGTGATGATTTGCTATATGTATACTTTGTGAAAGGTTTCACAACACTGAGTTAATTAACACATCCAATGCTTCACATATTTACCTGTGAATGTTTTTTGTTTCTTTGTTTTCAGCTAAAACACAAGTCCTACTCTCTCAGCAAATTTAAATGATAAGAAAAGGACTATGAATTATAGGGGCTACCCAGGTGGTGCAGTGGTAAGTATCCATCTGCCAAAGCAGGAGATGCAAGAGATGTAGGTTCAATCCCTGGGTTGGGAAGATCCCTTGGAGGAGGAAATGGTAATCCACTCCAGTATTCTTGCTTGGAGAATCCCATGGACAACGGAGGCTGACAGGCTACAGTTCATGGGGTCGCAAAGAGTTAGACATGACTGAACACAATACGATTATGAACTACAGTCATCATGTTATATTTAAGATTCTCAGAATGTATTCGTCTTATAACTGTACATTTGTGCTTTTTCCAACCTCTATTTCCCCCACTCCTCAGTCCCTGGCAACCACTATACTATCCTATAGGGATTTGACTTTCCAAAAAATACATTCCACACATAAGATACTATGCAACATTTGTCTTTACTGTCTAGTTTATTTCACTTAGCATAATGACCTCCAGGTTCATCCATTTTATATCAGGTGGTAGGATTTCCTTGTTTCTTACAGACTAATAATATTCCACTGTATACCATACAATCTTCATTCAATCATCCTTTGATGGACACTGAGATTGGTGCCATACCTTGTGGTGGTTTAGTCTCTAAGTTGTGTCCGGCTATTTGGCCTCATGGATTATAGCCTGCCAGGCTCCTCTGTCCACAGGATTTCCCAGGCAAGAATACTGGAGTGGGTTGCCATTTCTTTCTCCAGGGGATCTTCCCAACCCAGGGATAGAACCTGGGTCTCCTGCATTGCAGGTGGATTCTTTACCGAGTGAGCGACCAGGGATGGCCTTCCATGTCTTATCTATTATTAATAACAATAATTACTGTTACTATGGTTAATAACATGAATATGGCAGTACCTATAGCCCCTTAAGGTAACGGCTTAGTTTCCTTTAGATTTATTTCTGGAAGTGGGATTGCTGGATCATATTGTGTTCTAACGTATGCTCTCTCCTGGAGACCATTCCACGTGTGCCAAGTTTCAATGACTGAGTTAATTAACACATCCAATGCTTCACATATTTACCTGTGAATGTTTTTTGTTTCTTTGTTTTCAGCTAAAACACAAGTCCTACTCTCTCAGCAAATTTAAATGATAAGAAAAGGACTATGAATTATAGGGGCTACCCAGGTGGTGCAGTGGTAAGTATCCATCTGCCAAAGCAGGAGATGCAAGAGATGTAGGTTCAATCCCTGGGTTGGGAAGATCCCTTGGAGGAGGAAATGGTAATCCACTCCAGTATTCTTGCTTGGAGAATCCCATGGACAACGGAGGCTGACAGGCTACAGTTCATGGGGTCGCAAAGAGTTAGACATGACTGAACACAATACGATTATGAACTACAGTCATCATGTTATATTTAAGATTCTCAGAATGTATTCGTCTTATAACTGTACATTTGTGCTTTTTCCAACCTCTATTTCCCCCACTCCTCAGTCCCTGGCAACCACTATACTATCCTATAGGGATTTGACTTTCCAAAAAATACATTCCACACATAAGATACTATGCAACATTTGTCTTTACTGTCTAGTTTATTTCACTTAGCATAATGACCTCCAGGTTCATCCATTTTATATCAGGTGGTAGGATTTCCTTGTTTCTTACAGACTAATAATATTCCACTGTATACCATACAATCTTCATTCAATCATCCTTTGATGGACACTGAGATTGGTGCCATACCTTGTGGTGGTTTAGTCTCTAAGTTGTGTCCGGCTATTTGGCCTCATGGATTATAGCCTGCCAGGCTCCTCTGTCCACAGGATTTCCCAGGCAAGAATACTGGAGTGGGTTGCCATTTCTTTCTCCAGGGGATCTTCCCAACCCAGGGATAGAACCTGGGTCTCCTGCATTGCAGGTGGATTCTTTACCGAGTGAGCGACCAGGGATGGCCTTCCATGTCTTATCTATTATTAATAACAATAATTACTGTTACTATGGTTAATAACATGAATATGGCAGTACCTATAGCCCCTTAAGGTAACGGCTTAGTTTCCTTTAGATTTATTTCTGGAAGTGGGATTGCTGGATCATATTGTGTTCTAACGTATGCTCTCTCCTGGAGAACATTCCACGTGTGCCTGATAAGTGTGTGTACCTAGTCTGCTGTCTTTGGATGGCATGTTCTCTCTATATACGTCTGTTAGTTCTGTCTGGTCTAAGTCTAATGTATAGTTTAAGTGCAATATTTCTTTATTGATTTTCTGCCTGAATGATCTAGCCATTGTTGAAAATGTAATACTGAAGTCTCCTACAACTATTCTATTCATGTCTCTTTCTTCCTTCAGATCTGTTAATATTTTCTTTACAGTTAGGTATTCTGATATTGGATACACAAATATTTATAACTGTTAAATCTCCTTAAATTGTTAATATTTATAATTGTTAAATATAATTATTATAATTGAATTGACCTCTTTATCATTATATAATGATATTCTTTACCTCTTGTTACAGCTTTTGGCTTAGATTCTATTTTGTCTGATATACTATCCCTGCTTTCTGTTGGTTTCCTTTTGTGCAGAATATCTTTTTCCATTCTTTCACTTTTAGTCTAAGTGTGTCCTTACTTCTGAAGCGAATCTTCTGTATGCCCCATATAGTTGGGTCTTCCTTTTTTATTGATCCAGCCATTGTATGTATGAGATTAGAGAAATGAGTCCATTTGCATTTAAAGTAATTATTTATGGCATAGACTTTCATGCACTGCCATTTTTAAAATTGTTTTCTGTCTATTTTATAGTTCCTTTCTTCCTCTGTTAGAGTCATCTTCATTTGTCATTTGATAATTTTCTCTGATGGTATCCTTGGTTCTTTCTCTCTTTTATACATTTCCTATACATTTTTGCTTTGTAGTTACCATGAGGCTTACATAAAACATCTTAGAGTTATAACAGCCTATTTTTGACTGGCAATAGCTTTATTTTGAACAACACAAAAGCTCTACAGCTTTACATGCCCCATTTTATGTCTTTGACATCAAAATTTGCATCTTTTATGTTGTTTTTCTATCAATCAGTTATTGCAGTTATTTTTAATACTTTTATCTTTCAACCTCTACACCTGAGTTATAGATGATTTACCAAGCACTGTGATGTTATTCCTGTTGTTTAGTCACTCTGTCATTTCTGACTCTCTTGTGGCCCCATGGACCATAGCCTGCCAGGCTCCTCTGTCCATGGGGATTCTCCAGGGAAGTATCCTGGTTTGCTGGCCATTTCCTTCTTCAAGGGATCTTCTCAACCCAGAGACTGAACCCACTTCTGTTGCACTATGGGCAGCTTCTTTACTGCTGAGCCACCAGGGAAGCCCAGTGATAGTATTAGGGGATTCTAAACTTAACTATTTACCTTTGCCAGGGAGCTTTATTGTTTCATGTGTTTTCATGTTACTGATTAGCAGTCTTTAATTTTGCTTGGCAATTTTTTTTTTTCTTTCAGCATCTTGACTGTAACATCATGCTCACTTCTGGACTGCAAAGTTGCTACTGAAGAGTCTGTTGCTAGTCTTAGAGGGGTGTTCCCTCGTACTTAACAAGCAATTTTCTTTCCTCCTTTTTCTTCGGCCATGCCTTGAGGCATGTGGGATCCTATTTCCCTGACTAGAGAATTGAACCCTCACCCCCTGCAGGGCAAGTATGGGACCACCAGAGAAGTCCCAATAAGTTATTGTCTCTTGTTACTTTTAATATTTTCTCATTGTCTTAACTTTTGACAATTTAATGTATCTCAGTGTGAGTCCTTACTGATTCATTTTGTTTGATCTTCTTTGGGGATTCCTGGATCTAGATGTCTGTTTCTTTTCCCAGGTTAGAGATATTTTCTGCCATTATTTCTGAGATCTCTAGCTCATATACACCAGCCCTTCTGGTGATGTCCCATAAGTTCCTTAAACTGTTGTTCTCCTTTTTCATTCTTTTTTTTCTTTTTGTTCCTCTGATTAGATAAATCCCACTCTTCTGTCTTCCGTTCCTTTCTTCTACTCAATATGGTCAGCTTCCCAGGTGGCTAAGATGCTAAAGAATACACCTGCCATGAGGGAGACCTGGGTTTGGCCCCTCCTGTTGGGAAGATCCCCTGGAGAAGGGAGTGGCTACCCACTCCAGAATTCCTTCCTGGAGAATTCCATGGACAAGGAGGAGCCTTTACATCCCATTATGTCTTTGACATCAAAATTTGCATCTTTTATGTTGTTTTTCTATCAATCAGTTATTGCAGTTATTTTTAATACTTTTATCTTTCAACCTCTACACCTGAGTTATAGATGATTTACCAAGCACTGTGATGTTATTCCTGTTGTTTAGTCACTCTGTCATTTCTGACTCTCTTGTGGCCCCATGGACCATAGCCTGCCAGGCTCCTCTGTCCATGGGGATTCTCCAGGGAAGTATCCTGGTTTGCTGGCCATTTCCTTCTTCAAGGGATCTTCTCAACCCAGAGACTGAACCCACTTCTGTTGCACTATGGGCAGCTTCTTTACTGCTGAGCCACCAGGGAAGCCCAGTGATAGTATTAGGGGATTCTAAACTTAACTATTTACCTTTCCCAGGGAGCTTTATTGTTTCATGTGTTTTCATGTTACTGATTAGCAGTCTTTAATTTTGCTTGGCAATTTTTTTTTTTCTTTCAGCATCTTGACTGTAACATCATGCTCACTTCTGGACTGCAAAGTTGCTACTGAAGAGTCTGTTGCTAGTCTTAGAGGGGTGTTCCCTCGTACTTAACAAGCAATTTTCTTTCCTCCTTTTTCTTCGGCCATGCCTTGAGGCATGTGGGATCCTATTTCCCTGACTAGAGAATTGAACCCTCACCCCCTGCAGGGCAAGTATGGGACCACCAGAGAAGTCCCAATAAGTTATTGTCTCTTGTTACTTTTAATATTTTCTCATTGTCTTAACTTTTGACAATTTAATGTATCTCAGTGTGAGTCCTTACTGATTCATTTTGTTTGATCTTCTTTGGGGATTCCTGGATCTAGATGTCTGTTTCTTTTCCCAGGTTAGAGATATTTTCTGCCATTATTTCTGAGATCTCTAGCTCATATACACCAGCCCTTCTGGTGATGTCCCATAAGTTCCTTAAACTGTTGTTCTCCTTTTTTCATTCTTTTTTTTCTTTTTGTTCCTCTGATTAGATAAATCCCACTCTTCTGTCTTCCGTTCCTTTCTTCTACTCAATATGGTCAGCTTCCCAGGTGGCTAAGATGCTAAAGAATACACCTGCCATGAGGGAGACCTGGGTTTGGCCCCTCCTGTTGGGAAGATCCCCTGGAGAAGGGAGTGGCTACCCACTCCAGAATTCCTTCCTGGAGAATTCCATGGACAGAGGAGCCTGGCAGGCCACAGTCCATGTGATGACAAAGAGTAGGACAGGACTGAGTGACTTCACTTCAAGTCCTCTATAGAATTCTTTTTTAACTCAATTATTATATTCTTCAACTTTAATCTGTTCGTTATTTTAAAATATTTTCTATTTCTTTGTTGAAATTCTCCCTTTGTTTATGCCTTGCTTGCCTGATCACAGGGAGTATTCTTTTTCGTTATTTTGAACTCTATTGGATAAATCACATATCTCCATTTAATTAAGATTTGGTTTTAGAGATTTATTTGGTCCTACTGTTTGGAGCATATTCTTCCTTTTCTTCATTTTCTTTGATTTTCTAGATTGGATTCTCTACATCTCATAAAAAAGTCATCTAGTCCGGTACTGAGAGATGATCTCACATGGGAGACTGGGTCACCTCCTCTGTCAGCCAGATTCACTCATCTCTCTGACTGTCCAAGTTTCTGTCTTCGTTCTCAGTGGCTCCCAGGAGTTCATGGTGTATCAAGACTCATCAGTGCCCCAAAGGCATGCAGAATGCCCAAGTGTCTGCTAAGGCTCCTAGAGGACTAATTGCCTGCCCTGTCACCTCCCTAATTGGATGCCCAGGTTTCAGACTGCATCTGGGAAAAGTCAGAATGTTAGATTTTCAGTCTAGCTCTTATTAGGAAGAAATCAGGAGCTGGCGGGATTTTTCTTATTGTTTTTTTCATTTGGTTACTCACTCTGTTCTGAATCAGACGGAATTCTTCATTGGAAGTGCTTGTGCACCCAAATAGAATTGTTTCTTTGTTTTGGGTGGTCCTGGGGGACTCACAATTGCCAGGCTCTGTCAGCCCCCAGAGCTAGGTGACTTGGGAACGTGTCTCCTGGGTGGCGGCAGTAACGGTTGGGGTGGTAGATGTGTTGACAAGTTCCTTCCAGGAAGAAGCTAGAGGCTCAGTTTTACTGTTGGGACAGAGGAGAGACAGCCAGGGATGTGACTACCTGCTTTATCAGGCTCCCAGGAGGATCCTAGACAAGGTCTACATGTAGGCTTATTAGGAGATGAAACCTCAGGCTGCAGCTGGGAAAACAGGCGTGAAGTCCCTCCCAGGAAGAAACTGGGAGCTGGGTGTTTTTGCTTGCTCTGTGTGTGCTGAACCTGGGAAAGACAGCTGCAGGGAGTATGTTCACACCTACTTGAAAATTGTCGTTGTTGTTTCTTTCTTTCTTTTTTTTTTAAATATGGACCTGGGGACTCATGAATGCTAAGCCCTGTGGGGTATTAAAGATAGATGACTGAGGGACCCTCATCGGAGTGGCAGCTATGTATATATTGGTGCGCTAGTTGTGTGGATGAGCCTCTTTCTGGGAGATGCTGGTAACTCGGTTTGTTGTTGGAGTGAGCTGGGGGCGGAATGTGTGAGGGAAGTACCCACGGACTTGGGCTTTAGGGAGGATAGCAGTCAGAACCTAGATTAGAGGCTCATCAGAAGCTGAACCCTCAGGCAGCAATGGGGAAAGTATGCCATCAGCCTCCTTCCCTGGTACTTGCTCCCGCTGTTCTGAGCTCAGGTGTACAGCTGTGGGATGTTCTCCTGGGCCCGTTTTTTTTTTTTTTTTTTTTAAATTTTGGCCTCTTTGATTTTTTTTTTTTGTTCATCCATCTTTATTGTTTGGCCTGTGTGCACCTCCCATTGCAGTGGCCTCTCTTGTTGCAGAGCACCAGCTTTGGGCGCATGTGCTCCAGAGCACTCGCTAGTAATTGGATACACCAGTCCAGCCGTTCCGTGGCATGTGGGACCTTCCCGTGCCAGGGATCGAACCGGTAGCCTTTGCACTGCAAGGAGGACTCTTTATCCACTGGACCACCAGGGAAGCCTCCGGGCCCGTTTTGAAAGCTGCTTTTCGTTTGTTGTAGTCACATGAGACTTGGGAACACAAGTGCTGCTGGCTTTCAGAGCTAGGTGACTTGGGAACGCGTCACCCTTAAAAGTTGGGGTCTTAGCTGTATAGTCCAAACTCTTTGCTCCTCAGGGAGAAGCTGAGAGTTGGGGGTTCCCTTCCAGCTGTACGGTGCTGTGCTGTTGACAAGTTTATGCCAGGGGGGCCAATGTGACTACCTGCTTTATCAGGCTCCCAGGAGGATCCTAGACAAGGTCTACATGTAGGCTTATTAGGAGATGAAACCTCAGGCTGCAGCTGGGAAAACAGGCGTGAAGTCCCTCCCAGGAAGAAACTGGGAGCTGGGTGTTTTTGCTTGCTCTGTGTGTGCTGAACCTGGGAAAGACAGCTGCAGGGAGTATGTTCACACCTACTTGAAAATTGTCGTTGTTGTTTCTTTCTTTCTTTCTTTTTTTTTTAAATATGGACCTGGGGACTCATGAATGCTAAGCCCTGTGGGGTATTAAAGATAGATGACTGAGGGACCCTCATCGGAGTGGCAGCTATGTATATATTGGTGCGCTAGTTGTGTGGATGAGCCTCTTTCTGGGAGATGCTGGTAACTCGGTTTGTTGTTGGAGTGAGCTGGGGGCGGAATGTGTGAGGGAAGTACCCACGGACTTGGGCTTTAGGGAGGATAGCAGTCAGAACCTAGATTAGAGGCTCATCAGAAGCTGAACCCTCAGGCAGCAATGGGGAAAGTATGCCATCAGCCTCCTTCCCTGGTACTTGCTCCCGCTGTTCTGAGCTCAGGTGTACAGCTGTGGGATGTTCTCCTGGGCCCGTTTTTTTTTTTTTTTTTTTTAAATTTTGGCCTCTTTGATTTTTTTTTTTTGTTCATCCATCTTTATTGTTTGGCCTGTGTGCACCTCCCATTGCAGTGGCCTCTCTTGTTGCAGAGCACCAGCTTTGGGCGCATGTGCTCCAGAGCACTCGCTAGTAATTGGATACACCAGTCCAGCCGTTCCGTGGCATGTGGGACCTTCCCGTGCCAGGGATCGAACCGGTAGCCTTTGCACTGCAAGGAGGACTCTTTATCCACTGGACCACCAGGGAAGCCTCCGGGCCCGTTTTGAAAGCTGCTTTTTCGTTTGTTGTAGTCACATGAGACTTGGGAACACAAGTGCTGCTGGCTTTCAGAGCTAGGTGACTTGGGAACGCGTCACCCTTAAAAGTTGGGGTCTTAGCTGTATAGTCCAAACTCTTTGCTCCTCAGGGAGAAGCTGAGAGTTGGGGGTTCCCTTCCAGCTGTACGGTGCTGTGCTGTGGATGTGGTTTACGGCAATACTGTCTCGGTATTTCCTTTATCCGTTTTCATGTGGATGTTTGCACAATGAGTACGGGCTCACTCAACTGGTGTCTGCCTTTCCCACACGGCCAATTGCTCCACGTATGGCTGTATATTTAGTGCACCTAAAGGAAGAGGGAAATTTAAGAGGCTTCTATGTCACCATCTTGGTGAAGTTCTCTCCTACTTATTTGTTTAAATTCTAGGGTTACGTTGAATAAATAAACATAATACTTTAAAGGCCACTGACATAGGAAAAACACCTTATGGGAAAGTTTATTATATATTCAGAATTCTTTTGAATTCAAACCTGTAATGAGAATCAGAGTTCACATTTAATGTTTTCTCTGTCTCAGTCTTTCCCTTATTTTCTTCTTTATTATTTTTATCCTTAGTAGAGTGTCTGTCACACAGTCGTGGTGGTCTAGTTGCTCAGTCATGTCCAACTCTTTTGAGAAGCTTGCCAGGCTTCTCTGTCCATGGGATTTCCCAGGCAAGAATACTGCAGTGAATGAGTTTTAAAAAACAAGTTTCTTCTGTTCTTTGAGGAGATGCGAATAGAAACCATAAAAAACAAAAAAACAAAAAAACAGAATACTGCAATGCGCTACCATTTCCGTCTCCATGGCATCTCCCAGACCCAGGGATTGAACCCACATCTCTTACACTGCAGGTGATTTCTTGCACTGCAGGCAAATTCTTTACTGCTGAGCCACAAGGGAAGCCCTTATTATATAACATGCAATTAATAAACATGTATTGAATAAATGGTGGAAGTGGATAATATAAAAAGCCTTTATGACACTAATTATATTTATTATTAGACAACATTTATCAGACAACTGCTACATGTCAGATAGTGTTTTGACTATTTTACACATACTAACTCATTTAATGCTCTCAGTAATCCTAGAAGACAGGTGGTAAATTTTTTTTTTTTTAAAGATTTATTTATTTATCTATTTTGGGCGGGGGTCGGGTTGGGGAGGGAGGGGAGCGGGTGGGCCACTTCTATTGGTTTTCCATTTCTCTATTTTTCATCTGTCTTTGCTCTTTGGCTCCTGCAGGCCTCCCATCGCGGTGGCATCTGTTGTTGCAGAGCACCGGCCCTGGGTGCATGTGCTCCAGAGCTCCGGCTCAGAAATTGGACACATTGGTCCAGCTGCTCCACGGCACGTAGGATCTTGCCAGGCCAGGGATCGAACCGGCGCCCCTTGCACTGCAAGGCGGTGTCCTTATCCACTGGACCACCAGGGGAAGCCCAGGTGGTATTATTATCCCCATTTTTCAGAAGAAATACTGGGAAATTAAAAGTTGTCCAAACACATTTGGATTCAGACTTCAGTGGCCTGGTTTCAGAGCTTGCTGTCTTTATCACTAAGCTGCCTTGTAGCTCCTAAGGCTGCCATGATGGATAAGATCAAGTACCTGCTTTTGAGAGACACACATCTAGGGTGAGAGAAAGAGAAATGTATTACTACTGAGTGGTAGAAGATAGTATAATATATTAGTTAAGAGATTGGGACCTGGAGGGACTTCCCTGGCAGTCCAATGGTTAAGACTCCGTGCTGTCAATGATGGAGACATAGGTTTGATCCCTGGTTGGGGAAGCAAGACCCCACATGTCAGGTAACCAAAAAAAAAAAAAAAAAGAAAAACAAAAAGGAGGAGACAGAGAGTGAGAGAGAGATGGGCATCTGTAGTCAGAGAACTTACTTTCCTAAAACAGTAGGACAATTAATTTCACAGAAAGATTTTTTTAAAAAGAGAGTATAATACAGACTTATGCACTCCCATGGCTATAGGGGCTGGGAAGGTGACCTCAGATGAATGACATGGGCTCGGTGCATGAGGGTTGGCTGAAATTAGAGTCTGCTGAGGAGTGTGTATAGTTAAAAGGTCTTAGGCCATTGTATGGACTGGACTGTGTCCTCCCCAGGTACGCGTGTTGAAGTTCTCATCCCCAATAGCCCAGAATGTGGCTGTACTGGAAGAAAAGGCCTTTAAATTTGTGAAACTGTTGGGACAGCCCTACTTTGGTCTGATTGGTGTCCTTATTTTGACACAAAAGGGAGTCACCAGGAATGTATGTGTGCAGAGAGACCGCTATGTGAGGACGCAGTAAGAGACAGCCGTGTACAAACCAGAGAGGGACCTAAGAGGAAACCAGTCTGCCGATACCTGAGCTTGGTCTTTAGTCCCCAAAACTGTGAGAAACGACTTCAGTTGTTTCGGTCACCCAGTCTGTGTATTTAGCCACGGCAGCCTTGGCAAGCTAACATAGCTGTTAAGGAACATAGCCATAACTTCAATATGGCTTATTGCTGCCATGTTCAAAATGTGACTCCAGTGTTGTCAGATTTAATCATTTTTCAAAGGAAATCATAAATCCAGACTCTTTTCCTTTGAAATATCTTGTTTACCCTGGACGGGAAATTAAAGTTGTCCAAACACATTTGGATTCAGACTTCAGTGGCCTGGTTTCAGAGCTTGCTGTCTTTATCACTAAGCTGCCTTGTAGCTCCTAAGGCTGCCATGATGGATAAGATCAAGTACCTGCTTTTGAGAGACACACATCTAGGGTGAGAGAAAGAGAAATGTATTACTACTGAGTGGTAGAAGATAGTATAATATATTAGTTAAGAGATTGGGACCTGGAGGGACTTCCCTGGCAGTCCAATGGTTAAGACTCCGTGCTGTCAATGATGGAGACATAGGTTTGATCCCTGGTTGGGGAAGCAAGACCCCACATGTCAGGTAACCAAAAAAAAAAAAAAAGAAAAACAAAAAGGAGGAGACAGAGAGTGAGAGAGAGATGGGCATCTGTAGTCAGAGAACTTACTTTCCTAAAACAGTAGGACAATTAATTTCACAGAAAGATTTTTTTAAAAAGAGAGTATAATACAGACTTATGCACTCCCATGGCTATAGGGGCTGGGAAGGTGACCTCAGATGAATGACATGGGCTCGGTGCATGAGGGTTGGCTGAAATTAGAGTCTGCTGAGGAGTGTGTATAGTTAAAAGGTCTTAGGCCATTGTATGGACTGGACTGTGTCCTCCCCAGGTACGCGTGTTGAAGTTCTCATCCCCAATAGCCCAGAATGTGGCTGTACTGGAAGAAAAGGCCTTTAAATTTGTGAAACTGTTGGGACAGCCCTACTTTGGTCTGATTGGTGTCCTTATTTTGACACAAAAGGGAGTCACCAGGAATGTATGTGTGCAGAGAGACCGCTATGTGAGGACGCAGTAAGAGACAGCCGTGTACAAACCAGAGAGGGACCTAAGAGGAAACCAGTCTGCCGATACCTGAGCTTGGTCTTTTAGTCCCCAAAACTGTGAGAAACGACTTCAGTTGTTTCGGTCACCCAGTCTGTGTATTTAGCCACGGCAGCCTTGGCAAGCTAACATAGCTGTTAAGGAACATAGCCATAACTTCAATATGGCTTATTGCTGCCATGTTCAAAATGTGACTCCAGTGTTGTCAGATTTAATCATTTTCAAAGGAAATCATAAATCCAGACTCTTTTCCTTTGAAATATCTTGTTTAAAAATATACTCATCACTTTTGGGCATTCCCTGGTGGACCAGTGGTTAGGATTTGGTGCCCCTCTGCCAGGGACCCGGGTTCAATCCCTGGTTGGGGAATTAAGGTCCTGAAAGCCATGAGGCACAGCCAAAAAAAATTTAAGAAATACCATCCCTTTTAATTAATAAGATACTAAGCTCTGTTAGGTCAAATGAAACACCTCTATGTTAAGCTTGGTCCATAAGGCTTTAGTTTAGACCTCAGATATAACCCGTGTAGGCATTTAGCAGTGTCTGACCCATAATAAGATGTCTATAAATTATCATTAGAGAGTGAAAAATGCTATGTTGGAGTAGGCATTTACGGGGTGAGGGGGTCAGGGACAACTGGTGGTCCAGGAATGCTTGCTAAGAGATAATGCTTGAGCTGATATTTAAGAGTATGTGTGTTTCTTTGTGACCCCTTGTGTTGTACCTAAGGGATGATTTGTAATTCCCTAATAAGGGGAAATGTAGCAAGAGAATGTTTGCTAAGTAAAGAGAACAGTTGTCATTAACTCCAAGAAAAGACAAAGCATGACTTTTTCATAAACTGCAAGTGATACAATCCGTTTAAGGCACAGAGTTAAGGCTGAATAGTGGCAATGCTCGGGGAGGGAGAAAGAACAGAGTCTGAATTGTTAAGGGACTTTATCCAGAGAACAAGAGAAGGAACAGAAGTGATTTGAAGCAAAGAGGGCAGATTTAAGGGGGACTTTTTCATGAGACAAAGGAGTCACCAGGAATGTATGTGTGCAGAGAGACCGCTATGTGAGGACGCAGTAAGAGACAGCCGTGTACAAACCAGAGAGGGACCTAAGAGGAAACCAGTCTGCCGATACCTGAGCTTGGTCTTTTAGTCCCCAAAACTGTGAGAAACGACTTCAGTTGTTTCGGTCACCCAGTCTGTGTATTTAGCCACGGCAGCCTTGGCAAGCTAACATAGCTGTTAAGGAACATAGCCATAACTTCAATATGGCTTATTGCTGCCATGTTCAAAATGTGACTCCAGTGTTGTCAGATTTAATCATTTTTCAAAGGAAATCATAAATCCAGACTCTTTTCCTTTGAAATATCTTGTTTAAAAATATACTCATCACTTTTGGGCATTCCCTGGTGGACCAGTGGTTAGGATTTGGTGCTCTCTCTGCCAGGGACCCGGGTTCAATCCCTGGTTGGGGAATTAAGGTCCTGAAAGCCATGAGGCACAGCCAAAAAAAATTTAAGAAATACCATCCCTTTTAATTAATAAGATACTAAGCTCTGTTAGGTCAAATGAAACACCTCTATGTTAAGCTTGGTCCATAAGGCTTTAGTTTAGACCTCAGATATAACCCGTGTAGGCATTTAGCAGTGTCTGACCCATAATAAGATGTCTATAAATTATCATTAGAGAGTGAAAAATGCTATGTTGGAGTAGGCATTTACGGGGTGAGGGGGTCAGGGACAACTGGTGGTCCAGGAATGCTTGCTAAGAGATAATGCTTGAGCTGATATTTAAGAGTATGTGTGTTTCTTTGTGACCCCTTGTGTTGTACCTAAGGGATGATTTGTAATTCCCTAATAAGGGGAAATGTAGCAAGAGAATGTTTGCTAAGTAAAGAGAACAGTTGTCATTAACTCCAAGAAAAGACAAAGCATGACTTTTTCATAAACTGCAAGTGATACAATCCGTTTAAGGCACAGAGTTAAGGCTGAATAGTGGCAATGCTCGGGGAGGGAGAAAGAACAGAGTCTGAATTGTTAAGGGACTTTATCCAGAGAACAAGAGAAGGAACAGAAGTGATTTGAAGCAAAGAGGGCAGATTAGACTCATTTTGGGGCGAGGTTGCCCTGGCTATACTTTGAAGACTGAATTGGAGGTGGTTAGAGTGAAGAAAGGGAAATCAGTTAGCAGACAGTACAAGAGATGATGATGGTTTGAACTTAATGGCAATAGAAATAGGATAAATTTGAGAAATCTCAAAAAGGGAGAACTGACAAAACCTGTGATTACTGGGGTGTTCAGTTCAGATCAGTTCAGTCACTCAGTTGTGTCTGATGTTTTGCAGCCCCAGGGACTGCAGTAGACACGGCTTCTCTATCCGTCACCATCACCCCAAGCTTGCTTGAACTCATGTCCATTGACTCAGTGATGCCATCCAAACATCTCATCCTCTGTTGTCCCCTTCTCCTTTTGCCTTCTATTTTTCTCAACATCTTCAGGGTCTTTTCCAATGAGTCATCTCTTTGCATCAGATGACCAGAGTATTGGAGCTTCAGCTTCAGCATTAGTCCTTCCAATGAATATTCAGGGTTGATTTCCTTTAGGAGTGACCGGTTTGATCTCCTTGCAGTCCAAGGAGCTCTTAAGAGTCTTCTCAATACCATAGTTCAAAGGCATCAATTCTTCATAAAGTGTATCAATTTTTCATAATCTGCATAAATTCTTCATAAACCAGGGTGTGGGATGAGGTAAAGATAACTCAAAGGTGACTCCTAGTTTTCTGCACTATATAACTGAGTGGATTCATACGTCATTCACAGAGTTACAGAGCACAGCAAGTTTTGAAGTCAAAGGGGAGATGAATTTAGTTTTTCATATGTTGACTCTGGAGAGCCTATTGGCTATTCAAGTGGGATGGAGAAGTGTGTACATAAAAATGAGAGATCTGAACTTGAATACACATTTGGTATCAGTGAACAGATAATAATTGAGGTTTTGGGGAACACATGGGGTTGAAAAAGAAGAGGACTGAATAAGAAAGCAAAGTTAGAAGACTTCTCTGGTGGTCCAGTGGTTAAGAATCCATCTGCCAATGCAGGGCTTTTCATAAACTGCAAGTGATACAATCCGTTTAAGGCACAGAGTTAAGGCTGACTCAAAAATTTTGGGAACAGAAGGGTGATTTGAAGCAAAGAGGGCAGATTAGACTCATTTTGGGGCGAGGTTGCCCTGGCTATACTTTGAAGACTGAATTGGAGGTGGTTAGAGTGAAGAAAGGGAAATCAGTTAGCAGACAGTACAAGAGATGATGATGGTTTGAACTTAATGGCAATAGAAATAGGATAAATTTGAGAAATCTCAAAAAGGGAGAACTGACAAAACCTGTGATTACTGGGGTGTTCAGTTCAGATCAGTTCAGTCACTCAGTTGTGTCTGATGTTTTGCAGCCCCAGGGACTGCAGTAGACACGGCTTCTCTATCCGTCACCATCACCCCAAGCTTGCTTGAACTCATGTCCATTGACTCAGTGATGCCATCCAAACATCTCATCCTCTGTTGTCCCCTTCTCCTTTTGCCTTCTATTTTTCTCAACATCTTCAGGGTCTTTTCCAATGAGTCATCTCTTTGCATCAGATGACCAGAGTATTGGAGCTTCAGCTTCAGCATTAGTCCTTCCAATGAATATTCAGGGTTGATTTCCTTTAGGAGTGACCGGTTTGATCTCCTTGCAGTCCAAGGAGCTCTTAAGAGTCTTCTCCAATACCATAGTTCAAAGGCATCAATTCTTCATAAAGTGTATCAATTTTTCATAATCTGCATAAATTCTTCATAAACCAGGGTGTGGGATGAGGTAAAGATAACTCAAAGGTGACTCCTAGTTTTCTGCACTATATAACTGAGTGGATTCATACGTCATTCACAGAGTTACAGAGCACAGCAAGTTTTGAAGTCAAAGGGGAGATGAATTTAGTTTTTCATATGTTGACTCTGGAGAGCCTATTGGCTATTCAAGTGGGATGGAGAAGTGTGTACATAAAAATGAGAGATCTGAACTTGAATACACATTTGGTATCAGTGAACAGATAATAATTGAGGTTTTGGGGAACACATGGGGTTGAAAAAGAAGAGGACTGAATAAGAAAGCAAAGTTAGAAGACTTCTCTGGTGGTCCAGTGGTTAAGAATCCATCTGCCAATGCAGGGGACCTGGGTTCAATTCCTAGTCTGGGAGGATCCCATAAGCTGCTGGGCAACTAAGCCCGAGCACCACAGCTACTGAGTGTGTTCTCTAGAGCCTGGGAGCTGCTATTACTGAACCCATGTGCTTCAGCCACAGGAGTCTGCACCCAGGAGCCTGTGCTCTGCAACAAGAGAAGCCACCACAATGAGAAGCCTGAACACCACAACTAACGAGCAGCCCCCGCTTGCCAGAACCAGAGAAAATTGATGCACAGCAACTGATCCCCTGCACCCAAAAATAATAAATAAATAAATACATAAAATCAATAAAAAAGAAAGCAAAATTAGAGAAAAAAGGTGCTTAATGTGTTAAACTGAGCTCCAGGTCTTAGCCTATCTAAAACATTGCTCCTTCTATCACTAAGATTTAAAATTCTATAATAAAGCAAACATAGCCATGTCCTAAAATAAAGATTTCTGAATGATGAGGAGTTCATTACCTTGGGTATAAATAAATTGTTCAGGTGTTGAGTATCCATGAAAAGATAATATCATAAATATCATTTACAGACTTTGATCATATGAACTCTAGTCCACTGAAATAATGCTTAGGATTTCCTTGGAAAAAATGAAATAACCTTGCTGAAGCTAACAAGAAAATTGTAATTACAACTATATGTACAGTATTAGGACATAAATAATAATAAAAACATGCAAATAAATAACCATTACTCTTCAGATCTCAAAGCTGAGAACTAGGTTAGTAACTCCTTCCTCCTGGGTATTATAAAATGTAATTACCTGAGCTTTGTAATTACTGAAAGTCTGAGATGAAATCAGCCATGCTGCTGAAGGCTCTTATATAATCTATTCCAAGCACACCAAAAACACATCTCAATTGATTTGTCTTCATTTGGGGAAGAAAAACTGAGCATCAGGGAAAGTCAATCAAGAAAGCAAAAAAAGCACTGAAGACATAATGATACATGCATGATGAGTCCAAACAAAGAAAACTAACTTCTATCAGAACTCTGTGTCTGTCATCCTGCAGATGGACAAAAATGAAGAGAAAACTGATCAGTGAACAGATAATAATTGAGGTTTTGGGGAACACATGGGGTTGAAAAAGAAGAGGACTGAATAAGAAAGCAAAGTTAGAAGACTTCTCTGGTGGTCCAGTGGTTAAGAATCCATCTGCCAATGCAGGGGACCTGGGTTCAATTCCTAGTCTGGGAGGATCCCATAAGCTGCTGGGCAACTAAGCCCGAGCACCACAGCTACTGAGTGTGTTCTCTAGAGCCTGGGAGCTGCTATTACTGAACCCATGTGCTTCAGCCACAGGAGTCTGCACCCAGGAGCCTGTGCTCTGCAACAAGAGAAGCCACCACAATGAGAAGCCTGAACACCACAACTAACGAGCAGCCCCCGCTTGCCAGAACCAGAGAAAATTGATGCACAGCAACTGATCCCCTGCACCCAAAAATAATAAATAAATAAATACATAAAATCAATAAAAAAGAAAGCAAAATTAGAGAAAAAAGGTGCTTAATGTGTTAAACTGAGCTCCAGGTCTTAGCCTATCTAAAACATTGCTCCTTCTATCACTAAGATTTAAAATTCTATAATAAAGCAAACATAGCCATGTCCTAAAATAAAGATTTCTGAATGATGAGGAGTTCATTACCTTGGGTATAAATAAATTGTTCAGGTGTTGAGTATCCATGAAAAGATAATATCATAAATATCATTTACAGACTTTGATCATATGAACTCTAGTCCACTGAAATAATGCTTAGGATTTCCTTGGAAAAAATGAAATAACCTTGCTGAAGCTAACAAGAAAATTGTAATTACAACTATATGTACAGTATTAGGACATAAATAATAATAAAAACATGCAAATAAATAACCATTACTCTTCAGATCTCAAAGCTGAGAACTAGGTTAGTAACTCCTTCCTCCTGGGTATTATAAAATGTAATTACCTGAGCTTTGTAATTACTGAAAGTCTGAGATGAAATCAGCCATGCTGCTGAAGGCTCTTATATAATCTATTCCAAGCACACCAAAAACACATCTCAATTGATTTGTCTTCATTTGGGGAAGAAAAACTGAGCATCAGGGAAAGTCAATCAAGAAAGCAAAAAAAGCACTGAAGACATAATGATACATGCATGATGAGTCCAAACAAAGAAAACTAACTTCTATCAGAACTCTGTGTCTGTCATCCTGCAGATGGATGGGTATGCTTCACTCCATATTCTGAAAAGGCGTTAATTTTCTCAATGAGATTGGCGCTAAAGCTAGGTGGTTCCAAGGATTTTCAAATTCCAGAGGAGAAGAGTGTATCATGTGCTAAGTCTTGATGGGAGGGTTCTCCTCTCCACTAGAGCAGAGGTCCCCAACCCCCAGGATCTGATGCCTGATGATAGTCAGAGCTGACGCGATAATGATAGAAATAAAGTGCACAATACATGTAAGTGCACTTGAATCATTCCAAAACCATCCTTTCCCCAGTCCGTGGAAAAATGGTCTTCCACAAAACCAGTCCCTGGTGCCAGAAAGTTTGGCGACAGTGACACTAGAGACAGATGTAAAGCCACATGGATTTATATTAGGATGGCAAATGTCTGAAAAAGGTGTTTCAGAAATACTGGCACCATGGATGTTTCCAAGATCAATTTTACTCTTTACTGCTAAATGCATGGCTTTGCCTCAGCTATGCCATAAAGCTCATTTCAGGACTTAGAGAAAACCCAAGCAATTTAAAGTATTATGCATCCTGCCTTCATGGTCATCATCACAAAACCACACAGAGAAGTCTCCTTTAGTTCCATATTTCCTTGTATTATCTTCCTCCAGAAGGCACTTGGGATTCTTTTTTTAAAAAATGTTTATGATTTTAATCACAGCAGCAATAATAATAATAATGATAACAAGCATCATTAGAAAGAGTTTAGCAAAGTTGAAGGATACAGGGTCCATATATAAAATCTATAATATATAATGTCTATATACTAACCGCAAACAATTAGAACATTTAAACCTTTGTTAAGGTCTCAAAGCTGAGAACTAGGTTAGTAACTCCTTCCTCCTGGGTATTATAAAATGTAATTACCTGAGCTTTGTAATTACTGAAAGTCTGAGATGAAATCAGCCATGCTGCTGAAGGCTCTTATATAATCTATTCCAAGCACACCAAAAACACATCTCAATTGATTTGTCTTCATTTGGGGAAGAAAAACTGAGCATCAGGGAAAGTCAATCAAGAAAGCAAAAAAAGCACTGAAGACATAATGATACATGCATGATGAGTCCAAACAAAGAAAACTAACTTCTATCAGAACTCTGTGTCTGTCATCCTGCAGATGGATGGGTATGCTTCACTCCATATTCTGAAAAGGCGTTAATTTTCTCAATGAGATTGGCGCTAAAGCTAGGTGGTTCCAAGGATTTTCAAATTCCAGAGGAGAAGAGTGTATCATGTGCTAAGTCTTGATGGGAGGGTTCTCCTCTCCACTAGAGCAGAGGTCCCCAACCCCCAGGATCTGATGCCTGATGATAGTCAGAGCTGACGCGATAATGATAGAAATAAAGTGCACAATACATGTAAGTGCACTTGAATCATTCCAAAACCATCCTTTCCCCAGTCCGTGGAAAAATGGTCTTCCACAAAACCAGTCCCTGGTGCCAGAAAGTTTGGCGACAGTGACACTAGAGACAGATGTAAAGCCACATGGATTTATATTAGGATGGCAAATGTCTGAAAAAGGTGTTTCAGAAATACTGGCACCATGGATGTTTCCAAGATCAATTTTACTCTTTACTGCTAAATGCATGGCTTTGCCTCAGCTATGCCATAAAGCTCATTTCAGGACTTAGAGAAAACCCAAGCAATTTAAAGTATTATGCATCCTGCCTTCATGGTCATCATCACAAAACCACACAGAGAAGTCTCCTTTAGTTCCATATTTCCTTGTATTATCTTCCTCCAGAAGGCACTTGGGATTCTTTTTTTAAAAAATGTTTATGATTTTAATCACAGCAGCAATAATAATAATAATGATAACAAGCATCATTAGAAAGAGTTTAGCAAAGTTGAAGGATACAGGGTCCATATATAAAATCTATAATATATAATGTCTATATACTAACCGCAAACAATTAGAACATTTAAACCTTTGTTAAGGTACAGCTGACGTATAACGAACTAACTGCCTATATTTAGAGTGTACAATTGGACAAGTTTTACATAGACATTCAATCAAGAAAATGAACTCTCCATCAATCTCAAATGCTTTCCTCGACTGTTTGTAATCCCTCCCTCTCACCCCTCCATGCTCTTTTCTCCACCCTCATCTGTTTTCTGTCACTAGAAATTGGTTTGCATTTTCTCAATTTTCATATATATGATATCATGGACTATGCACCCTTTGGCTTCTTTCACTTAGCGTTATTTTGAGGTTTTTTTTTTTTTTTTTTTTAAGATTTATTTATTTATTTAATTTGGGCGGGGGTCGGGTTGGGGAGGGAGGGGACCAGGCGGGCCACTTCTATTGGTCTTTCACTTCTCGATTTTCATCCGTCTTTGTTGTTCAGCTCCTGTGGGCCTCCCATCGCGGTGGCGTCTGTCGTTGCAGAGCACCGGCTCTGGGCGCATGCGCCCCAGAGCTCCGGCTTGGTGATTGGACACATGGGTCCAGCCGCTCCGCAGCACGTGGGATCTTCCCAGGCCAGGGATTGAACCGGCGCCCCTTGCACTGCAAGGCGGTGTCCTTACCCACTGGACCACCGTGGGAAGCCCTACTTTTGAGGTTCATTCATGTTGCTTGGGCTGCTCTGGCACTTGGTTTTCTATAGCCATCACTGTTTACCTGTTTTTTTTTTTTTTTTCTCTGTCTCCCACAAAGACAAGGAAATACACGACTGCATCTTACTCAAGCCCTCTAGGTAACAAAACCCTCTTCTCCCATTTCAAGGAGCTCCAATGAGCAAAAACGAAAGACAATCTCTGTCTTTTTTTTTTTTTGTAGCACACAGGAGAGGAAGCTTTTCTACCAGAAGAGATGAAATAAAAGAGGTCACTGTTCAGTGGACCCATCTCTGGGTTAAGCAGCTCTGTTCTTAGCACTTTATGAACGCTAAGGTTACTGCATCCCCATGGCTACCAGAGTATGAATTGTATGGCCTTTAAAAATGTCTAACGGTGCTACCTGTCCATTTTAAGTTTAAACATGTATCACTGTTAGAGTTGGCTTTGGTTTGTAGTGTTAGGTACTGGAAGGGCAGAAACTGAGCTGTTCTCACAGCTTGTAGTGGTAAGTGAACAGCTCCGGGCAGACTATCCTTGCTATGGAGGTGTGGGCGCACACCTCCAGTGTAATGGGCATTTTACAGCGTTGTTTAGTTTGGTTTATCTTCTTCTGCCTGAGCTTTAGTGTCTCAAGTAGTGTCATATTCAATGCTTGCCCCTCATCTTCAATACCCTGGAGTGTCATGTTTAAACGTGGATGTGCTATTGGGGCCCACCTTTCGAACAAGAAGGTTTGAAATGTGAACGCCAGAGTCCAAATGGTTAACCAGTGCAGTGGTCAGCTCCAGTGTGGCGAATGTTTTACCCAAGGCTTCTAACACATCTCAAAATTATCACAGAAAGAAACGTCAGCTACCCTGTCAGCATGGGTTCAAAGAGACCTGGTAAAGGACTATTGGTATACATTGGCAAGATGAAGTTTGTGTGGCAAGTTATCCTGTCTGTATGACCAGAGAAGCAAGAAGCCTTACCAAGGTCAGTGGGAGAATCCAGATGAGTTTCTGTGGCACACACTGTGTGTGGCAGACAGAGAACCTCTTTATCTCTTTGTGCCTCTGTTTTCTCAAGTCAAAGAGATTGGTGCAGTGGTAATTGGCCCCTAAAATCTGTTTTCATTCTGTAATTCTCAGTTTCAGAACTGCTTTCTTGGCCCATGATGGCATGCTTTCTGTCTCTGTCTTGGGATTTCCTGGAGATATATCTGAGAACAGATCAGTACCATCTGAGGATCACTTCACATTTGCTCATTCATTTATTTTCATTCATTGAAGATATTTATCAAACACTTATTATGGAATGGACACTGTCAAGATGCAGGGGTTATACTGATATGGAAAAGATATGTATATGTACGCATGAGTGCTCAGTCGTGTCTGACTCTTTGCGACCCGTTGGACTGCAGTCTACCAGGCTCCTCTGCCTGTGTGATTTTTCAGGCAAGAATACTGGAGTGGGTTGCCATTCCCTTCTCCAGGGGATCTTCCTTACCCAGGGATTGAACCTGTGTCTCCAGTTTCCTCTGCCAAACAAGGAGGTTTTAGTGGCAACAATGGCCAAATAAGCTTCAGTGTCAACAAATAAGCTGAGGAATGATGTCTACACAATCTTACAGCAGTGGTTCTCAATGGAAATGATTTTGCCTCCAGGGGATATTTGACAATGTCTCGATATATTTTTTGGTTGTTACAACTTGCGGGGAGGGCGCTATTGGTATCTAGTGGGGGAAGGCCATGGATGCTGCTGAACATTCTACGATGTACCAGATGGCCCCCACAGCAAAGACTTATCTGTCCCCAAATGTCAATACCCCTGAGGTTGAAGAAAACTAAAACGTGAAGTCAGCCTAATTAAAACCACAGGTCCCTGGAGGCTTATCTAGCTTTCAGATGAATTCTACATGAGTGTAGAGGAAAAGTGGCAAACGACCTCCCGATGCTTTGATGTTTCAGTTCAGTCATGAAGCATGAGTAGAAGTGAGCCAGCTGGACTGGTGGAGACTGGGAGGGAAGAAGTGCTTTCTAGGGAGAAGGTCCATCGTGCAGACTTGCAGGGTGAGGGATACGGGTATCGTGACTGACTGGCTGGTATTTATACACAGTGCAGGGCACCTATGGATGTCAGGTGGGCAGAGATGGTGCAGTGAAAGGTCTTGGCTAAATTACAAAAATCCTGTGTTTTTTCTTGAAGGTGATAGTGAGATCAAGTGAATAATTTTTAAGTAAGACAGTGATTTGATCAAATCTCTGATTTTTTTCCCCCTTTTTTTCTTTTTTGGTCTGGTTGGGTGACATGTGGGATCTTAGTTCCCCAGCCAGGGATCAAACCTGCAACCTCTCCATTTGAAGCACTGAATCTTAACCACTACACCACTAGGGAAGTCCAGAATCTCTGTTTTCTAATAATTAGTCTTTGGGAGAAGGTTGTTTTAAAGGGGTGAGACTTGGGGGTGGTGAGGAGACGTTTGTATTTAGCTCAGGAATGAAGTGCTGAGGACCCAAGTGGCCGGTGAGCATTCAAGTGGAGATACAGTCATGGGTTCAAAACTCTGAGACTACAGTGTTGTCAGAAGAGGTGGCCAGTTAACTGTGGACTTTTCAGGACAATTAGAGAATCACTCTCAGGTTCTAGTTCTACCAGCTAAGCACTGGTGACTTTTTATCAAGACAGGGAACACAAAAGGAGGGGTGGATGTGGATGAGAGAGAGCAGTGGAGGAGATGGAATTCCTACCTGGTTGGCGCCAAACATGAAGCCAACTTCATTAAAACCATTGGTCCTTCATTAAAACCACTGATCCCTGGGACCCCATTGAGTGTTCAAACTTAACTTTGCATGGAACACATGGAATGATTTCCTGAAACACAGCCTGACTTGTTAGCTTGGCTTAAAGATGGAAATACAAGGAGGCATCTATTCTGACAGGTGTACAAGCAGCACAAACTCATGAGGACATCCCTGTCAGAATTGCTGGTTGGCCTTTATCAGAAGCAATTATTCTGGACAACTGAAGCATAATTATAAGGGCACCTGCTGGAAATAACTCAGGCTGTGTTATCTTGATGGCCGCTGACTCTCCACCTGCAGACTGTGATGGGAGTCACAGGTGGAGAAGGCCTTGCAATCACCTGGTTCTGTCCTCCTTTGATTGGTTACTAGAGTTGGGATGAAGGCTTGGTCTCCAAGGTAACAGAGGCCTCTGGGCTGATCAGTTTGGATTACCCTTTTGAAAGTTTCCTGGCCACTTAAAATTACGAGACTGGTTTTCGTGAAATTGCTTCTGATTTTTCTTATCACAAGCATCTTCTTTGGGTAGAAACTTATCCAACAGGAAATTGGTTTGGTCATAATTTCTAAGATTTGAATGTATGGGCTTACATGTGTTCTTTGGTGTTTTTTGCATAACTTGGCTTCCATCTTGACTTTGTCCTTTTTGGGGTTCTAGGAATAGGGTAGGCTTTTATAGTTGGTGTGAGATTTCACCCCACTTTTTAGAACAGCATCCTATGTAACAGTGCTAAGACATGTGCCTTTAATCTCTCTCTCAATTTTTTTTTAATAATTTTGACTGCTTTAAAATATTTTTTGAATTTATTTTTAATTGGAGGATAATTTGTTTATAATGTTGTATTAGTTTATGCATATGAAATGACTACAGTGTTGTCAGAAGAGGTGGCCAGTTAACTGTGGACTTTTCAGGACAATTAGAGAATCACTCTCAGGTTCTAGTTCTACCAGCTAAGCACTGGTGACTTTTTATCAAGACAGGGAACACAAAAGGAGGGGTGGATGTGGATGAGAGAGAGCAGTGGAGGAGATGGAATTCCTACCTGGTTGGCGCCAAACATGAAGCCAACTTCATTAAAACCATTGGTCCTTCATTAAAACCACTGATCCCTGGGACCCCATTGAGTGTTCAAACTTAACTTTGCATGGAACACATGGAATGATTTCCTGAAACACAGCCTGACTTGTTAGCTTGGCTTAAAGATGGAAATACAAGGAGGCATCTATTCTGACAGGTGTACAAGCAGCACAAACTCATGAGGACATCCCTGTCAGAATTGCTGGTTGGCCTTTATCAGAAGCAATTATTCTGGACAACTGAAGCATAATTATAAGGGCACCTGCTGGAAATAACTCAGGCTGTGTTATCTTGATGGCCGCTGACTCTCCACCTGCAGACTGTGATGGGAGTCACAGGTGGAGAAGGCCTTGCAATCACCTGGTTCTGTCCTCCTTTGATTGGTTACTAGAGTTGGGATGAAGGCTTGGTCTCCAAGGTAACAGAGGCCTCTGGGCTGATCAGTTTGGATTACCCTTTTGAAAGTTTCCTGGCCACTTAAAATTACGAGACTGGTTTTCGTGAAATTGCTTCTGATTTTTCTTATCACAAGCATCTTCTTTGGGTAGAAACTTATCCAACAGGAAATTGGTTTGGTCATAATTTCTAAGATTTGAATGTATGGGCTTACATGTGTTCTTTGGTGTTTTTTGCATAACTTGGCTTCCATCTTGACTTTGTCCTTTTTGGGGTTCTAGGAATAGGGTAGGCTTTTATAGTTGGTGTGAGATTTCACCCCACTTTTTAGAACAGCATCCTATGTAACAGTGCTAAGACATGTGCCTTTAATCTCTCTCTCAATTTTTTTTTAATAATTTTGACTGCTTTAAAATATTTTTTGAATTTATTTTTAATTGGAGGATAATTTGTTTATAATGTTGTATTAGTTTATGGCATAGAATGACATGAGTCAGCCACAAGTATACAAACATCCCTTTCCTCTCGGAGCATCTCCCCAAAGCCCCACTGAGCTCTGCATCTTTAGCCTCCCATCATCAACAACCCACGTAAGCACAGAGTTTGTGGAATTAGTAACTTCTCTCTGGGCAAAGGCAGTTCTGGCATCCTGACTGTTATCCTATCTCTCTGCTCACCCTCTCTCTTCCTAAAACTGTTTTTCAGATCTTTGGTGGTTTTGTTTATTTATTTATTAGAATAGGGTTTTTTTAATTAAAAAAAGAAGTGTTTGTATTCATCACCTTATGTAGGGTATCTGGGATATTTCCCAGATAGAGAAATTGGAGTGTTATTAATGATGATAGAAATTATGTTGATAAAGCCAGAATCAAGAAAAGAAGAGTTTTGCATTTTAAATTATACTAGGACCTTACAAACAATGAATTGGAATACATATGTAGGTCACTGGGAAGAACAATGGGTTTAAGTTATTGGAAATCAACTGAGTCCAGAGGTTAGTCCAAATCCTGGGATGTCAGCAACTCCGTAGAACCCATCAAAGGCCATATTAATAAAATAAAGGGGTCAAGGCTTGGGCAGAAAGCCTAAGAAATAGTCTTCTTGGGGAGTGCTAAAGGCAAGGAGAAGATGAGAATCTAAGCAACCCAGTGTCTACAAAAATAATATAACTTTTATTTGCATTTCTTTGTGCCATTTGCAAAGTACTTTCAAATATTATACTCTTTGTTTCATTTAATCCTAACCACAGACTTATGAAGAAAGTTATTCCCATCGACATTGTACAGGAAATGTCACAGAAGGTTGACCACTTGCCTGAGAGCACACAGGAAGTGGGGGAGCTTTGATAAGAGAGCCTTGGTCTTTTGACAGGAAGCTCAATATCCTCCCCACAACATCCATATTCCACCCATGCCCTGGAGGGAAGTGATTTCTTGCGTTCTAAGCTGCCAGTTGAATCTGATGTTATTGATGTGTTGATCTCTCAATTTTTTTAATAATTTTGACTGCTTTAAAATATTTTTTGAATTTATTTTTAATTGGAGGATAATTTGTTTATAATGTTGTATTAGTTTATGGCATAGAATGACATGAGTCAGCCACAAGTATACAAACATCCCTTTCCTCTCGGAGCATCTCCCCAAAGCCCCACTGAGCTCTGCATCTTTAGCCTCCCATCATCAACAACCCACGTAAGCACAGAGTTTGTGGAATTAGTAACTTCTCTCTGGGCAAAGGCAGTTCTGGCATCCTGACTGTTATCCTATCTCTCTGCTCACCTCTCTCTTCCTAAAACTGTTTTTCAGATCTTTGGTGGTTTTGTTTATTTATTTATTAGAATAGGGTTTTTTTAATTAAAAAAAGAAGTGTTTGTATTCATCACCTTATGTAGGGTATCTGGGATATTTCCCAGATAGAGAAATTGGAGTGTTATTAATGATGATAGAAATTATGTTGATAAAGCCAGAATCAAGAAAAGAAGAGTTTTGCATTTTAAATTATACTAGGACCTTACAAACAATGAATTGGAATACATATGTAGGTCACTGGGAAGAACAATGGGTTTAAGTTATTGGAAATCAACTGAGTCCAGAGGTTAGTCCAAATCCTGGGATGTCAGCAACTCCGTAGAACCCATCAAAGGCCATATTAATAAAATAAAGGGGTCAAGGCTTGGGCAGAAAGCCTAAGAAATAGTCTTCTTGGGGAGTGCTAAAGGCAAGGAGAAGATGAGAATCTAAGCAACCCAGTGTCTACAAAAATAATATAACTTTTATTTGCATTTCTTTGTGCCATTTGCAAAGTACTTTCAAATATTATACTCTTTGTTTCATTTAATCCTAACCACAGACTTATGAAGAAAGTTATTCCCATCGACATTGTACAGGAAATGTCACAGAAGGTTGACCACTTGCCTGAGAGCACACAGGAAGTGGGGGAGCTTTGATAAGAGAGCCTTGGTCTTTTGACAGGAAGCTCAATATCCTCCCCACAACATCCATATTCCACCCATGCCCTGGAGGGAAGTGATTTCTTGCGTTCTAAGCTGCCAGTTGAATCTGATGTTATTGATGTGTTGATACGGAAGAAGGGACATAGAGTACAATTAAGGACAAGGCTTCTGCTGTGTGAGGACAGCTGTCCCTATAACTCAAGGGATTCTTATAGGTTGAAAGAGTTTAATAGGAAAGTTATCCTAAAGCACAATTTTGATTTCATAGCTTCTCTGCTTTTAAACTTAGATTACCAAACTGTGGCTGAGGCTTTCTTCTCTCTGGATGATTCTTACCACTCCAGCCTCTTTATTTCCCATCATATATATGGTCACACAACTATACCAGAGGACCAGACAGGTTACCCTTTCCTTAATTGTCTTGTTACAGCACTCTTTCCCTCTGTTTCCAACTTTACAATCCTGCCTGTCAGTCAATATCTGACTCATATGATGCCTTTTCCCATACAACCTCCATTTCCTCCTGCCCACCACTGCCTGTCCATTCTGTGTGTTCCCACTGCATTTTGTTTGCATCTTTTTTAAAATTTATTTTTACTGATTTATTTATTTGACTGCACTGGGTCTTAGCTGAGGCATATGGGATCTAGTTCCCTTGGCCAGGGATCAAATCTGGGCCCTTTGCATCAGGAGCTCCAGAGAAGGGCTTTGTTTCCATTTTTTTTTTAAATTTTGGTCTCTTTTATTGGTTCTTCATTTATTTATTTTCATCCATCTTAATTCTTTGGCCTGTGTGGGCCTCCCAGAGCGCTGGCTCATAATTGGACATACCGGTTCAGCTGTTCTGCGGCACGTGGGATCTTTCTGGGTCAGGGATCAAACTGGTGCCCTCTGCACTGCAAGGCAGATTCTTTACCCACTGGACCACCAGGGAAGCCCTGTTTGCATTTTTATAGTATAGGTTGCAAACTTATATATGTGCATAAACCAGCCAGATAAATAAGGGAGTTTGTTGAGTGGGAAATACATGAACAATGACGACTGTGGCAAGTTCCTGAGCTCTTTACCTAATAGGAAGCCTTGGTCTTTTGACAGGAAGCTCAATATCCTCCCCACAACATCCATATTCCACCCATGCCCTGGAGGGAAGTGATTTCTTGCGTTCTAAGCTGCCAGTTGAATCTGATGTTATTGATGTGTTGATACGGAAGAAGGGACATAGAGTACAATTAAGGACAAGGCTTCTGCTGTGTGAGGACAGCTGTCCCTATAACTCAAGGGATTCTTATAGGTTGAAAGAGTTTAATAGGAAAGTTATCCTAAAGCACAATTTTGATTTCATAGCTTCTCTGCTTTTAAACTTAGATTACCAAACTGTGGCTGAGGCTTTCTTCTCTCTGGATGATTCTTACCACTCCAGCCTCTTTATTTCCCATCATATATATGGTCACACAACTATACCAGAGGACCAGACAGGTTACCCTTTCCTTAATTGTCTTGTTACAGCACTCTTTCCCTCTGTTTCCAACTTTACAATCCTGCCTGTCAGTCAATATCTGACTCATATGATGCCTTTTCCCATACAACCTCCATTTCCTCCTGCCCACCACTGCCTGTCCATTCTGTGTGTTCCCACTGCATTTTGTTTGCATCTTTTTTAAAATTTATTTTTACTGATTTATTTATTTGACTGCACTGGGTCTTAGCTGAGGCATATGGGATCTAGTTCCCTTGGCCAGGGATCAAATCTGGGCCCTTTGCATCAGGAGCTCCAGAGAAGGGCTTTGTTTCCATTTTTTTTTTAAATTTTGGTCTCTTTTATTGGTTCTTCATTTATTTATTTTCATCCATCTTAATTCTTTGGCCTGTGTGGGCCTCCCAGAGCGCTGGCTCATAATTGGACATACCGGTTCAGCTGTTCTGCGGCACGTGGGATCTTTCTGGGTCAGGGATCAAACTGGTGCCCTCTGCACTGCAAGGCAGATTCTTTACCCACTGGACCACCAGGGAAGCCCTGTTTGCATTTTTATAGTATAGGTTGCAAACTTATATATGTGCATAAACCAGCCAGATAAATAAGGGAGTTTGTTGAGTGGGAAATACATGAACAATGACGACTGTGGCAAGTTCCTGAGCTCTTTACCTAATAGGAAGCCATGACTCAGTTCTGGGCATAAAATGAGTGTGTGTGTGGGAGGTGTGTGTTTTTATTAATTTCTTTGACTTTGAAAATACTGGCAAAATGGGAGAGGGGTTCAGGATGGAGGGGACATATGTATACCTATGGCCAATTCATCCTGATGTGTGGCAAAAACCATCACAATATTGTAAAGTAATTATCCTCCGATTCAAATAAATGCACACATCTCAAAAACAAAGAATTAATGGCAGATGAATAATTCAAATATTTTTGAAAATCTGAGATGGTTAAAGAAAAGTCTGCCTGAAGGCCCTCCTTGGCTGTTGATCCTGCTTTCCAACCTTACCCTGTAAACTCTGGGAATGAATAAATGGTACAGACAGAATATACTATCTCTATTATTAATTATAGATACACTGAGAGTGAGAACGTGTGATTGCCAGAGACTGCCTTTTCTGAAATAGGTGCTTAGTAAGTTTCTGTCAAATTGCAGGCAAGCTTTGGACGGTGAGGACTGGAGAAAATGAGCTGGCTGAACTTAGTGTACTATTTTAGGTTAGACTGGTTGAGACCACTTTTTGTAAACTGTATCATTTGGATGTTTTATTAATCACTGCTGCTGGTGAATTTAAATATTTTAATGATTGGTATATTTTACTCTTAGCATGCCCTGGGGCTTTTTTTTATTTTAAAGAAATGGCAAGTTTTAAAAAATGAAAATAGATATCCACTCAATCAGCATTCAAACCGCCTGGTTACATTTAGGTGCTTTCTCCACTCCAAATCTGGGTCAGCATGGCATTCGGTGACTGGGACACCCGAATTGCCTTTCCTAGCAAATTTTAACTGCTGAAATTGGGCTTTTTAAGTAAAGTCATCTTTCAGTTAGAATCCTTGGAAATTATACCCTGAAACAATTCTCTCTTTGAATATGAATTCCATACTTTTCTAACAAAGTTTGGAGGGAACAGGAAAAATAAAAACACTTTGCTACCACATTTCAGTCTTGTCTTTGTAACTATTAAAATATCTTCTTGAAATTATAGATTAGGTATCTTTGGGGAGCCTTTGTGGGTACAGGCAGACGTCGTTCATGGCATTTTGCTGATACTGCGATTGTTTA
The DNA here is from genome assembly GCA_022376925.1 of Tragulus kanchil. Classification (NCBI taxonomy): domain Eukaryota; kingdom Metazoa; phylum Chordata; class Mammalia; order Artiodactyla; family Tragulidae; genus Tragulus; species Tragulus kanchil. Next base: position 18,611,519 of record JAIOJX010000028.1, on the reverse strand, counting down.
CACTTTGAAGGTGTGTGATAATCAGCTTAGACCCAGTCTACCAGTGCCTCATTTTCAGCAGCATTTGCTTCCTTTGTGTCCTGCATCATGTTCTGATCATTTCTACAGTATTGTAAACCCTCCTCCAGCAACAAGATTATGATTTCCTAAAGACTAAGATGATGCTTAGCATTGGGGGTGTGGGAGGGAGGGGAGCGGGCGGGCCACTTCTACTGGTCTTTCATTTGTCCATTTTCATCCATCTTTGTTCTTTGGCCCGTGTGGGCCTCCCATCGCGGCAGCCTCTGTTGTCGCAGAGCACCGGCTCTGGGCGCATGCGCTCCAGAGCTCCGGTTAGGTGATTGGACACATCGGTCCAGCCGCTCCATGGCACATGGGATCTTCCCAGGCCAGGGATGGAACCGGCGCACTGCAAGGCAGTGTCCTTACCCACTGGACCACCATGGAAGCCCTTAGCATTTTTTAACGATAAAATATTTCAAAAGTAAGGTATGCACATTATTATTTTTTAAAAATTTAGCCTCTTTTTATTTATTTATTTATTTTTCATTCATCTTTATTCTTCAGCCTGTGTGGGCCTCCCATTGCAGTGTCCTCTCTTGTTGCAGAGCACCTCTCTGGGTGCACACGCTCCAGAGCGCTGGCTTGTAATTGCACACACCAGTCCAGCCGCTCCGTGGCAAGTGGGATCTTCCCGGACCAGGGATCAAACTGACACCCCTTGCACTGAAAGGCGAAATCTCTACCCATTGGGCCACCAGGGAAGCCCATTATTTTTTATACGTAACACTACTGAACACTTAATAGACTACAATGGAGTGTAAACACAACTTTCACATGCACTGGGATACCAAAAGTTCACATGATCTGGTTTATTGTAACATTTGCGTACCTATTCAGTGGAAGCCACAGTCTCACTGAGGTTTGCTCATTCACACTTCCTTAAGGTTGTTCAGCTTTATTAAAACAGAGGTTGCGAGGTGTCTGTGTAGGTCCTTTTCCCATTTTTTGATTGGGTTGTTTGTTTTTCCAGTGCTGAGTTGTCTGAGTTGCTCGTAGATTTTGGAGATTAATTCTTTGTCTGTTGTTTCATTTGCTATGATTTTCTCCCATTCTGTCGACAGTCTGTTCAGCTTTTTTGTGATTTCTTTTGCTGTACAAAAGCTTTTAAGTTTCATTAGGTCCCACATGTTCATTTGTCTTTTTAGTTCCGCTATTCTAGTAGGTGGGTCAGAGAAGATCTTGCTTTATGTCCTTGAGGGTTTTGCCTATATTCTCTTCTAAGAGTTTGATGGTTTCTGGTCTTATATTTAGGTCTTTGGTCCATTTTGAGTTGATCTTTGTGCATGGTGTCAGGGAATGTTCCAACTTCATTTTTTTGCAGGTAGCTGTCCAATTTTCCCAGCACCGTTTGTTGAAGAGGCTGTCTTTGTTCCATTTTACATGTTCGCCTCCTTTGTCAAAAATAAGGTACCCATAGGTGCGTGAAACGATGCTCAACTTCACTTATTATTAGAGAAATGCAAATCAAAACTACAATGAGATATCACCTCACACCCGTCAGAATGGCCATCATCAACAAATCAACAGACAATAAATGCTGGAGAGGCTGCATAGAAAAGGGAACCCTCTTGCATTGCTGGTGGGAATGTAAATTGATACAGCCTCTATGGAAGACAGTATGGAGATTTCTTAAAAAACTAAAAATAGAAGCACCATACGACCCAGCAATCCCACTCTTAGGCTTATACCCTGATGAAATCAAATCTGAAAGAAGCACCTGTACCCCAATGTTCATTGCAGCTCTCTATACAACAGCTAGAACATGGAAGCAACCTAGATGCCCATCGACGAATGAATGGATCCAAAAGCTCTGGTACATATATACAATGGAATACTACATAGCTGTAAAGAGAAATGCAGAAGAATCCATCCTAATGAGGTGGCTGGATCTAGAACTTATCATAAAAAGTGAAGTCAGTGAGAAAGAGAAGGACAAATACAGTATATTAACACATATACATGGAATCTAGTAGGATGGTGATGATGGCACATGCAGTGAAGCAATGGAAAGACAGACATGGACAGTGGACATATGGACATTGTGGGGAAGGAACAGAAGGTGGGAGGCGTAAAGGAAGTAGCATGAAGGCCTGTACTATCATAAGTGAAGAAAATAGCTATAGTCATTGCTCTGCGAGAAAAGGGGATCCTTCAGGGGTGCTGTATGATGGTCGGGAGGTGTGGGAAGCGGGGGATATACATATGACTAATCTGGAAATATACATATCTATAAATAAAAAACTCTGTAAAAGTTATAAGCAAAATAAAGGTTTTTTTTTTTTTTTTTTAAAAAAAAAAAAACAGAGTTTGGGAAAGGTTTGTTTATTTACCATACCTGAGAAGATGGTAACAGTGAAAAGTACAGACATTTTGGGCGTTTGACTTGAGGTTTATTTTTTAAACCTAAAAGGGTCCTCGTTCTATGCTAGGATGCTAACATAGTCACTCTTGGAAAGAGATTATTTTCTTGCTCTCTTCTCATTTTCCCACCGAAGGATCATTCTCACGTGGAATTGTGGGCACCATTTTTGTTTGTTCTTATGCCAGGAGTTTCTTCCTGTTGGCTCTTACCGTGGAAGGATCCAACTTGACTTTTTTCTGCCTCCTGCAGTTCATCCAGAGACCACACTTGTGGAGTCGTGATCCATAACTATCCTGTGATTCCCGTTCACCTCACAGGTCCTGTTCATCACTTTGCATCACTACTGTGGTCTTGTCTTTTTCCATGCCAGCATTTGCAAATTTCTCATCTTCTGGGTGGCTATCTAATTCTGTATATCATTGACAGGCAGGGTATGAAGGCCACGTCATGTCACAGAACTGTGATTTTCTTCATTCCCTCCCACTCAGCCATTTTGAATTGTCACTTTTCTGCCAATTTCTGGACATGGAGCTGAAAAAATACATTAACAGCTCTGTGACTCACCTGAGGGATTCTTTGACCTTTTCTTTCCACTGTTTTCACTTTTTCTTCCCTCACTGGGAAATCAACAGTCTTGTTTTAAAAACAAAACTCACTGCTCTCCTCTAATAAAGGTGAAACAGCATAAGGCAGGTTTTTAAAGGACTCCACTGGGAAGCGTTTGGGAGGGATTATGAATAGGCAGGGAAAAAAAATGGAGACCTGGACATTTTAAAGAATATAAAGGTATTCCCTTGCAAGAAGGTCCCTGTCTTCACTTTCAGCTTCCTGACCACACAGAAACGCACATCCATGAAGTTTTTCTGTCTTCTATGAAATTCTTCTGTCTTTATAAACACATTACCCTGATTGCTGACTTTGAGGAGGCTATGCCATGGAGCTAATAAAGCCAAAGCCCTGAGAGAGGGCCCAGCTGTATGTTCACATGTTTATACGCTCTATAAAAATTCCAAAAGTAAGATATTTTAACTCACAATTGGCCTTTTCCATTCCGACTTTCCCAATGATCTACTGCCTCCAAAAAGACCTTGGGGTGTTTTTAGGATCTCCCTAAGGGAAGTCGAATTGAGGACATTTAGTTTGGGTTTAATGACCTACATTTATGTGACTATCTGTCCCTTCAACATAGAGTTAAGTTCCTACCAGCCTGGTTTCCAGGAAAAACTCCCACCTACTGAGCTGTCTCCAGGGCAAACTGGCTAATTAGAAGTTTGTCACTTGAAAGAGAATTGAAGGTGCCGCTACACAAGAAAATTTTAAATGTCCTAAAATCTTGTAAATTCAATATGAAAGAAGCTCTAAAGAATTTTCCCCATGCTTGGCAATCTTATAAATCTGCATGACATCACTAATACTGAGTTGTGAGGCTGAAATCTTTCTAAATGATTGATAAAGGAAAATTTGAGCAACCATAGTTAAATATTCAATTATTTTTTTTTACTATTCTCCTTAAGGAAAATTATTTTTTTATCGCATTAGTATTATATTAAGAGGTGATCAAAGAGTCAGCAGTCAAAACTGTGCAGAAAAAAAACTGGGAAAATATACAGATGTGTGCCACAAGTTTAATCAATGAAAATATTATAGTATTTTCTGGATTTTTGTCATGTTTGTGGCATTTCCAAACTTACAAAAATTTGTGATCTCTTTTGAATTTTTCCCCATATATTTGTGTACCCTAATTTTTCATTCTTCTTCTTAAAAGGGGCCTTCAAATTGTAAAAGCTTCAGGTACCACAAAACCAGCATCCCTCTTTGATCTGAAATAACAACTGAGCGGGGAAACATTATGTGACATCTCAATTATGTAGTTAGTACTTGGTACACAACAACTTGAAGATAATGAACCTGTGTCCAGTGCTTACCTATTTATCTTTGAAATGATATTGTCTCTTATTTTTATAAATTAAAAAAAAAGACTATTTGTACCAGGTCTTAACTGCAACATATGAGTTCTTAGTTGAGGTGTGTGGGATCAAGTTCCCTGACCAGGGATTGAACCTGGGCGCCCTGCATTGGGAGCATGGAATCTTAGCCACTAGACCTCCAAAGAAGTCCTCATGCTATATTTTAAAATTTTGGCCTCTTTTATTGGTCCTTTATCTATCCATTTTCATCCATTTTTATTCTTTGGCCTGTATGGGCCTCCCATTGCAGGGGCCTCTCTCATCACAGAGCACTGGCTCCCGGTACATATGCTCCAGAGCGCCGACTCACGATTGGACACACCAGCCCAGCCACTCCGCGGCACGCAGGATGTTTCTGGGCCAGGGATTGAACCGGTGCCCCCTGTACTGCAAGGTGGACTCTTTACCCACTGGCCCACCAGGGAAGCCCCCCATGCTATCTTTTAATGGAGGCTATTTGTGTTGGAGAGGTTCAGAGGAAAGAAAGGCTCTCTCCAGGTACTCTGCTTTAATGAAAATGGTAGCGGAGATTGAAATGTTAGAGAGTTATGGGGATATTGTACCATAACTTAGGTTTTTTCGTCCTCTCTCTGTTCTCCTGTCTAAAAATAGATATTCTAAAATCTCTCTCTTTTTTCCTTTCCTGAATATCAATTTTGGGACATTTGGGGTTTGGAACATTTGTTTAGCTTTACTACTTATTAGGAACAGCACTGGAGATCAGGTTCTACCTGTAATGGACTGAGTATTTTCCCCATCAAATTCATATACTTTAAGTCCCAACATGACTGTATTCGGACATAAAGCCCGTAAGTGCTAAGTTGCTTCAGTCATGTCTAACTCTGTGACTCTATGAACTATAGCCCGTCAGGCTCCTTTGTCAATGGGGTTCTTCAGGTAAGAACACTGGAGTGGGTTGCCATGCCCTCTTCCAGGGCATCTTCCAAATCCTGGGATCAAACCTGCTTCTCTTACGTCTCCTGCATTGGCAGGCTGATTCTTTATCACTGGTGCCATAATTTTTTTTTTTTTTTTGTTACTATAAAACTCATAAGGAGGTAGTAAAGGTTACATGAGGCCATAGGGGTGGGGCCTTAAGCAGACAGGACTGTTGACCTTATTAGAAGAAGAAGAGACAGGAAAGAGGTCTCTTTTGTTCTCTTTCTCTTTCTCTCTGCAGTTGCACAGAAGAAAGGCCATGGGAGGACACAGCAAGAAGGTGGCTACCTACATGTCAGGAGGAGAAGTCCCACCAAAAACTAACTGTGACAGTGACACCTTAACTTTGGACTGACAGCCTTCAGAACTATGAGAAAATAGGTTGCTACTATTTAAGTCACCCAGTCTGTGATATTCTGTGAAGGCAACCCAAGAAGATGAATGCATTTTCTATTTCAGATAATCTACTGAAAAATGTAGGAATGAGGGGTTTACTAGCTCAAAGGTGACTGACATATCCTAGAATTGAAGTGATTACTGTCTAAGAATTTGCATTGGGTTAGTTGCCTGTCTTCTTTTAGAGGAGTCCTTTGAAATAATTAATAACCAAATATGGGTTAGGGAAAAAAAAGGATACACTTGTATAACCAAATGAAGAGAAAATATACTCTCCACAAACTTTTCTTTTCATCACAATTACTTTATGATAAGGGCCCAAACTTCCACGAATGATAATCAAATAGGCCACAGAGAGAAAGAGGAGTGAAGTTGAGAAATGAAGATTCATTAAGGTAGAATAAAGCAAATGTTGTCAGTTATAAATATGCATTACGCAGACAGTTTGCAGAAAGCATGAGAAGGTGATACCAAGAGATCAGCGTTTCTGTACACCAGTGCTGAACTGAATATCAGAGACAAGAGTTTTGGTTGGAGTAGAAAAGAATAGCTTGATTGCTTTAACAGGCAAAAAGGGACACAGCAGATGCTTTAACAGATAAGTGCTAAGTTGCTTCAGTCATGCTAGGCTAAAAGCCCGTCAGGCTCCTTTGTCAATGGGGTTCTTCAGGTAAGAACACTGGAGTGGGTTGCCATGCCCTCTTCCAGGGCATCTTCCAAATCCTGGGATCAAACCTGCTTCTCTTACGTCTCCTGCATTGGCAGGCTGATTCTTTATCACTGGTGCCATAATTTTTTTTTTTTTTTTGTTACTATAAAACTCATAAGGAGGTAGTAAAGGTTACATGAGGCCATAGGGGTGGGGCCTTAAGCAGACAGGACTGTTGACCTTATTAGAAGAAGAAGAGACAGGAAAGAGGTCTCTTTTGTTCTCTTTCTCTTTCTCTCTGCAGTTGCACAGAAGAAAGGCCATGGGAGGACACAGCAAGAAGGTGGCTACCTACATGTCAGGAGGAGAAGTCCCACCAAAAACTAACTGTGACAGTGACACCTTAACTTTGGACTGACAGCCTTCAGAACTATGAGAAAATAGGTTGCTACTATTTAAGTCACCCAGTCTGTGATATTCTGTGAAGGCAACCCAAGAAGATGAATGCATTTTCTATTTCAGATAATCTACTGAAAAATGTAGGAATGAGGGGTTTACTAGCTCAAAGGTGACTGACATATCCTAGAATTGAAGTGATTACTGTCTAAGAATTTGCATTGGGTTAGTTGCCTGTCTTCTTTTAGAGGAGTCCTTTGAAATAATTAATAACCAAATATGGGTTAGGGAAAAAAAAGGATACACTTGTATAACCAAATGAAGAGAAAATATACTCTCCACAAACTTTTCTTTTCATCACAATTACTTTATGATAAGGGCCCAAACTTCCCACGAATGCTAATCAAATAGGCCACAGAGAGAAAGAGGAGTGAAGTTGAGAAATGAAGATTCATTAAGGTAGAATAAAGCAAATGTTGTCAGTTATAAATATGCATTACGCAGACAGTTTGCAGAAAGCATGAGAAGGTGATACCAAGAGATCAGCGTTTCTGTACACCAGTGCTGAACTGAATATCAGAGACAAGAGTTTTGGTTGGAGTAGAAAAGAATAGCTTGATTGCTTTAACAGGCAAAAAGGGACACAGCAGACTCCTGCCTCAGAAAATACTGTGTGTCCTAATCAGAATCCATCAGGATTTGATGGGGAGTTTTACAACAACAGTTCAAGGGTGGGGTTGCTAACAAGATTAGGGTATATGCAGGGTCTCAGGGACTCCTAGGTGTCACTTATGGTAAAGAACCCACCTGGAAATGCAGGAGATGTAAGAGACATGGTTTAGATTCCTGGGTGGGGAAGATCCCCTGGAGGAGGGCATGGCAACCCACTCCATTATTCTAGCCCAGAGAATTCCATGGACAGACAGAGCCTGGTGGGCTATAGTCCATGGGGTTGCAAAGAGTCAGACACAACTGAAGTGACTTGGCAGGCACTCAGGGTTCTCAGGTGGTTGGCTCCTAATCTTGATGAGCTTCTCTAGTCAGGGTGGAGAATGAGGCACTTTATGCTCCAGGAAAGGAACAGGTCTTTAGATTTAGATATTTTTAGGAACTGATTTTATGTGCTCAATCCTTGCATCTGCTTACATCTAGAAAACTTCATGAAGACCTCAGCTCCTCATGACCAGCAGAAACCTTTGTAAGGTATGTGCTTGATTGTATACATTCTCCCTTCACCAAAATCACATATATTGACCTTCTGTCTGCCTTCTTCAGAGCTGTTTTTCAGAGCTATCTGAGGGTCTGTCTCCCAGGCTTCAGCCCTCATTTAGCCCCAAATGGAACCTAACTCACAACTCATGTTATGCATCTTTTTAAAGCTGACAAGGATAAAATACATAACATAGGTAAAAGCTTCTAACACAGTGCTCAATCCAAAGCAGGCAGCAGTTACTGAATAAATGATGACTATTGAATGACCTCAATTGAAATGTTGATATTCTGGATTCTGAACTTCTAGGGGCTTTAAAGAGATGATGTAGGGCTTTTGCAAATGTATCTGATTCGGTGAACGTAGAACTCCTAGGATATTCAAAATTCAGTTCTATTTTTTACCAACCCTGTCCCATTATCATTTTTTCCCATGGGTGAGTTATTTCCCATGTCCCTAGATGGGGGATACAGAAAGCAAAAACAAATTAAAAGGCTTGATTGCTTTAACAGGCAAAAGGGACACAGCAGACTCCTGCCTCAGAAAATACTGTGTGTCCTAATCAGAATCCATCAGGATTTGATGGGGAGTTTTACAACAACAGTTCAAGGGTGGGGTTGCTAACAAGATTAGGGTATATGCAGGGTCTCAGGGACTCCTAGGTGTCACTTATGGTAAAGAACCCACCTGGAAATGCAGGAGATGTAAGAGACATGGTTTAGATTCCTGGGTGGGGAAGATCCCCTGGAGGAGGGCATGGCAACCCACTCCATTATTCTAGCCCAGAGAATTCCATGGACAGACAGAGCCTGGTGGGCTATAGTCCATGGGGTTGCAAAGAGTCAGACACAACTGAAGTGACTTGGCAGGCACTCAGGGTTCTCAGGTGGTTGGCTCCTAATCTTGATGAGCTTCTCTAGTCAGGGTGGAGAATGAGGCACTTTATGCTCCAGGAAAGGAACAGGTCTTTAGATTTAGATATTTTTAGGAACTGATTTTATGTGCTCAATCCTTGCATCTGCTTACATCTAGAAAACTTCATGAAGACCTCAGCTCCTCATGACCAGCAGAAACCTTTGTAAGGTATGTGCTTGATTGTATACATTCTCCCTTCACCAAAATCACATATATTGACCTTCTGTCTGCCTTCTTCAGAGCTGTTTTCAGAGCTATCTGAGGGTCTGTCTCCCAGGCTTCAGCCCTCATTTAGCCCCAAATGGAACCTAACTCACAACTCATGTTATGCATCTTTTTAAAGCTGACAAGGATAAAATACATAACATAGGTAAAAGCTTCTAACACAGTGCTCAATCCAAAGCAGGCAGCAGTTACTGAATAAATGATGACTATTGAATGACCTCAATTGAAATGTTGATATTCTGGATTCTGAACTTCTAGGGGCTTTAAAGAGATGATGTAGGGCTTTTGCAAATGTATCTGATTCGGTGAACGTAGAACTCCTAGGATATTCAAAATTCAGTTCTATTTTTTACCAACCCTGTCCCATTATCATTTTTTCCCATGGGTGAGTTATTTCCCTATGTCCCTAGATGGAAATTTTGGCACATTCCATAGTTTTTCTGTTTGTTCTTAGGTAATTGATAGTGATTAAGAGTCTAAAAGCACAAACACTGCTTTTTCTTGGTATTTGGAATGCATCCTATCCAATGTTAACCAACTTTCTTCAATCTTCCCTTCAAAGCACTCCTTTTCTCTCCTTGGGTGTGTAGTTGGCTGCAGTATTCCTTCAAGGTTGGTTTCTTTTATCTCTCACCCACCTCCTTCCCAGTCTAGCAGCTTACACTACTTGGGGCCCCTAGCTGGGGACTAGGGAACTGAGAGATGAAGGGGATATGGCAAGCCTTTCATGACTGGGCTCCATCAAGTTCTCTGCATCTGGTCAATGTTGAATTGCCTGTCTTGGGCTTCTTCAGTGTTTGCCTGCATGCTAAGTCACTTCAGTTGTGTCCAACTCTTTGCAAACCTATGAACTGTAGCCCACCAGGCTCCTCTGTCCATGGGGTTCTCTAGGCAAGAATACTGGAGTGGCTTGCCATTTCCTTCTCCAGGGGATCTTCCCAACCCAGGGATTGAACCTACATCTCCTGTGTCTCCTCCTTTGCAGCAGGATTCTTTACTGCTGAGTCACTGGGGAACTTTAGTTTTGTCACGATTGTCACGATTACAGAAAGCTGTCTTAAAGCTCTATCTTAAATGCTTGGGTTAAATGGTAGGATCTCTCTGACACCAATCCCTCTCCTGCTTTGTAGGGGAGGACTCAGCAGTTCAACAACTCTTTCTAGAGGAAATGCCCCAAATCCTTTTCTTTCTCTCCTTCCGACTCTGCTTATATCCTTGATCCTTTGGAAGGATCCATGATTTATGGAGCCTTGTTTCAAACATCCATTAAAATACATGAGTGAGGCTCACCATAGTGCTTTTCTTGAAACTTGAGTATTTACATCCTATCCCACAAAAAATAAATTGATATCTATCAGACCATAAAGATTTAATCCCTCAGAGGAAGCTGCCCATTATTTGTAACTTTTTATACAATGGGGATTAGCAGAGATTTTATTTGTAAAGAGCTTCACTGTTAAGAAGATTGGAAAAGGACTGCATTAGTGAAACTACTTTGATCAGGAATTTCCCCATATTTCTAATTGAATGACTATGACTCATTTAATAAAATGTGAGTTTGTGATATAAATTGAACTGGCTTCCCAGCATGTACTGCTACCATCATGGCTGCTGTTGAAACTAACATTAAGGCAACCAAAGGGTTTGGTAGGAATCCCCTGGCTTTTCAGCTCTCGATAAAATACTTGGTCACCTTGGACTTCACCGTGCTTGTCTCCATCACCTCACTTCCTGTTTTATTTGTTTATGAATTTTATTGATCATATGGGAGCCAGGGCATCCTCCCTTCCCAGTCTAGCAGCTTACACTACTTGGGGCCCCTAGCTGGGGACTAGGGAACTGAGAGATGAAGGGGATATGGCAAGCCTTTCATGACTGGGCTCCATCAAGTTCTCTGCATCTGGTCAATGTTGAATTGCCTGTCTTGGGCTTCTTCAGTGTTTGCCTGCATGCTAAGTCACTTCAGTTGTGTCCAACTCTTTGCAAACCTATGAACTGTAGCCCACCAGGCTCCTCTGTCCATGGGGTTCTCTAGGCAAGAATACTGGAGTGGCTTGCCATTTCCTTCTCCAGGGGATCTTCCCAACCCAGGGATTGAACCTACATCTCCTGTGTCTCCTCCTTTGCAGCAGGATTCTTTACTGCTGAGTCACTGGGGAACTTTAGTTTTGTCACGATTGTCACGATTACAGAAAGCTGTCTTAAAGCTCTATCTTAAATGCTTGGGTTAAATGGTAGGATCTCTCTGACACCAATCCCTCTCCTGCTTTGTAGGGGAGGACTCAGCAGTTCAACAACTCTTTCTAGAGGAAATGCCCCAAATCCTTTTTCTTTCTCTCCTTCCGACTCTGCTTATATCCTTGATCCTTTGGAAGGATCCATGATTTATGGAGCCTTGTTTCAAACATCCATTAAAATACATGAGTGAGGCTCACCATAGTGCTTTTCTTGAAACTTGAGTATTTACATCCTATCCCACAAAAAATAAATTGATATCTATCAGACCATAAAGATTTAATCCCTCAGAGGAAGCTGCCCATTATTTGTAACTTTTTATACAATGGGGATTAGCAGAGATTTTATTTGTAAAGAGCTTCACTGTTAAGAAGATTGGAAAAGGACTGCATTAGTGAAACTACTTTGATCAGGAATTTCCCCATATTTCTAATTGAATGACTATGACTCATTTAATAAAATGTGAGTTTGTGATATAAATTGAACTGGCTTCCCAGCATGTACTGCTACCATCATGGCTGCTGTTGAAACTAACATTAAGGCAACCAAAGGGTTTGGTAGGAATCCCCTGGCTTTTCAGCTCTCGATAAAATACTTGGTCACCTTGGACTTCACCGTGCTTGTCTCCATCACCTCACTTCCTGTTTTATTTGTTTATGAATTTTATTGATCATATGGGAGCCAGGGACAGGGAGAAAGGGTCACAAGAAGAGATCCTATTTGAAGAAACATGCAAGGAGCAGCAGGTGACTTTTTTCCCAACAGGGATCTGCATTGTCCACTGGGGTCCTTTGCTTACTGCATCTCAAAGAAACCATGACAACTGTATTTCTCTCTATTTTCTCTCCCCTTGATGCTTTTGGCTCCATCTGTTCAGTATTCACCAATGAAGTCAATGCTTTTTTCTTTTTTTCATTATGCGAGTTTTTTTTTTTTTAATAAAATAAAATAAAAACTGACATGTGAAAAGAAAAAGAAACAGACAACTTTCCAACACCACACGAAACCACTCTTTTCTTTCTTCCTTCTCCCTCCTCCAGAATAATTAGCAATTGCCCCTCCCCACCATTTTGCTTAGATAAAGTCTAGCCAAAGACCCTTTTGGAGTAACACTTTGCACACAATATTAATAATAGCACATTTTTAGGACACAGTGCAGCTTACAAAACACATTTAAATTTGTATGGCCTCGGGCTTCCCCTGGTGGTCCAGTGGGTAAGGACACCGCCTTGCAGTGCAAGGGGCGCCGGTTCCATCCCTGGCCTGGGAAGATCCCACGTGCCGCGGAGCGGCTGGACTGATGTGTCCAATTACTGAGCCGGAGCTCTGGAGCGCATACGCCCAGAGCCGGCGCTCTGCGACGACAGACGCCACTGCGATGGGAGGCCCACAGGAGCCAAAGAACAAAGACGGATGAATACAGAGAAATGAAAGACCACTAGAAGTGGCCCACCCGCGCCCAAAAAACGCCCCCCGCAGAAATCCACCTCATGCAGGGATGCAACTGGATTACATTTAGTAAAATTGTGAGTTGGAAAAGGACTGCATTAGTGAAACTACTTTGATCAGGAATTTCCCCATATTTCTAATTGAATGACTATGACTCATTTAATAAAATGTGAGTTTGTGATATAAATTGAACTGGCTTCCCAGCATGTACTGCTACCATCATGGCTGCTGTTGAAACTAACATTAAGGCAACCAAAGGGTTTGGTAGGAATCCCCTGGCTTTTCAGCTCTCGATAAAATACTTGGTCACCTTGGACTTCACCGTGCTTGTCTCCATCACCTCACTTCCTGTTTTATTTGTTTATGAATTTTATTGATCATATGGGAGCCAGGGACAGGGAGAAAGGGTCACAAGAAGAGATCCTATTTGAAGAAACATGCAAGGAGCAGCAGGTGACTTTTTCCCAACAGGGATCTGCATTGTCCACTGGGGTCCTTTGCTTACTGCATCTCAAAGAAACCATGACAACTGTATTTCTCTCTATTTTCTCTCCCCTTGATGCTTTTGGCTCCATCTGTTCAGTATTCACCAATGAAGTCAATGCTTTTTTCTTTTTTTCATTATGCGAGTTTTTTTTTTTTTAATAAAATAAAATAAAAACTGACATGTGAAAAGAAAAAGAAACAGACAATTTTCCCAACACCACACGAAACCACTCTTTTCTTTCTTCCTTCTCCCTCCTCCAGAATAATTAGCAATTGCCCCTCCCCACCATTTTGCTTAGATAAAGTCTAGCCAAAGACCCTTTTGGAGTAACACTTTGCACACAATATTAATAATAGCACATTTTTAGGACACAGTGCAGCTTACAAAACACATTTAAATTTGTATGGCCTCGGGCTTCCCCTGGTGGTCCAGTGGGTAAGGACACCGCCTTGCAGTGCAAGGGGCGCCGGTTCCATCCCTGGCCTGGGAAGATCCCACGTGCCGCGGAGCGGCTGGACTGATGTGTCCAATTACTGAGCCGGAGCTCTGGAGCGCATACGCCCAGAGCCGGCGCTCTGCGACGACAGACGCCACTGCGATGGGAGGCCCACAGGAGCCAAAGAACAAAGACGGATGAATACAGAGAAATGAAAGACAATAGAAGTGGCCCGCCCGCTACCCTCCCTCCCCAATCCCCGCCCAAAATAAATAAACAAATAAATCTTTAAAAAAAAAAAATTTGCATGGCCTCTTAATCCTCTTCTCTGTTGGCTTAGTGGTAAAGAATCCACCTGCCAATGCAGGTGATGCAGGTTTGATCCCTGGGTCAGGAAGATCCCCTGGAGAAGGAAATGGTAAACCTCTCCAGTATTCTTGACTGGAAAGTCCCATGGAGAGAGAAGCCCGACAGGCTATAGTCCAAGGGGCTGAAAAAGAGTCTGACACCACTTAGCAACTAAATAAAACAAAATACATATTATGGGTGTTACTTCTTGCATCATACAAGCATAGATACTATTAAAGGTATACTGCTGGTATTACTAGAATTTATAACCTAGATAGGAAACCTGGCATACAAATGATAAACTATGAGTAAAAAGACATGTTTTAAAAATATGCATATTTGAATGCAAAGCAGCAATGGACAGGTGGTTATGGAGAACAGTCTTATGGACATTGTAGTGAGGGAGGGGAATATGCTGTGGGACTAGGGGATCTCAAACAGGGGCTCTGTGGTGACCTGGAGGGGTGGGATAGGGAGGGAGATGGGGGTAAGGTTCGGTGGTGGTGGGGAAATGTGTGTATTTCTATGGAGGATTCAGGTCGCTGTGTGGCAGTAAACAACAAAACTCTGTAAAAAAAAAATAAAAAATGCATATTTGAAAGGTGCCAAGATCTTAAAGTTCTCAATATAAGTGAAAATCTTTTTGTAAGTTTGTATGGTGATAAATTGGGCTTCCCAGGTGGCACTAGTGATGAAGAGCTCACCAGTCAACGCAGAAGACATAAGAGACGCAGGTTTGAATCTTGAGTTGAGAAGATCCCCTGGAGGAGGGCATGGCAATCCACTCCAGTATCCTTGCCAGGAGAATCTCATGGACAGAGGAGTCTGGCTGGCTACATTTACAGGGACCCAAAGAGTCAGACACGACTGAAGCAACTTAGTACTCAAGCACGCCTGGTGCTGGATGTTAACTAGACTTATTGTGGAGATCATTTTGGAATATATACAAACCGATTTATTATACACATGAAACTAACATAATATTATGTCAATTATGCCTCAATAGAAATGCATAAAATAGTACTGTGCAGCATAGATTAGATAGCTGTTATTTTGGATTTGAGAAGCCACGATAAAACTTTAGGAAAGAGAAAATAATTAAGATGACTACTAAAAGGAAAAGATAGAATTTTGTCCAATCGAAAAAGAAAGGAGGGCTTCCCTGGTGGTCCAGTGGGTAAAGAGTCTGCCTTGCAGACCGGTTCAATCCCTGGCCTGGGAAGATCCCACGTGCTGCAGAACAGTTGGACTGGTGTGTCCAAATAGGAGTCAGTGCTCTGGAACGCATGCACCCAGAGCCGGTGGTCTGTAATGAGAGAGGCCGACTGTGATGGGAGGCCCACACAGGCCAAAGATCAAAAGATGAATGAAAATAAATAAACAAATAATAAAAATGGTGAAAAAAAAACTTTAAAAAAAAAAGAAAGGAAAAAGAAAATTTTAAATAGATTGTCAAGATTATATATGGATTGATATCTAGAAAAGCATGTACCTTGTTTAAAACAATATCTAGAAGCTGAACTTATTTATAATTTTATGTTGATTACATACTGAGAAATATTAAACTGTATGGAGAACAGTCTTATGGACATTGTAGTGAGGGAGGGGAATATGCTGTGGGACTAGGGGATCTCAAACAGGGGCTCTGTGGTGACCTGGAGGGGTGGGATAGGGAGGGAGATGGGGGTAAGGTTCGGTGGTGGTGGGGAAATGTGTGTATTTCTATGGAGGATTCAGGTCGCTGTGTGGCAGTAAACAACAAAACTCTGTAAAAAAAAAATAAAAAATGCATATTTGAAAGGTGCCAAGATCTTAAAGTTCTCAATATAAGTGAAAATCTTTTTGTAAGTTTGTATGGTGATAAATTGGGCTTCCCAGGTGGCACTAGTGATGAAGAGCTCACCAGTCAACGCAGAAGACATAAGAGACGCAGGTTTGAATCTTGAGTTGAGAAGATCCCCTGGAGGAGGGCATGGCAATCCACTCCAGTATCCTTGCCAGGAGAATCTCATGGACAGAGGAGTCTGGCTGGCTACATTTACAGGGACCCAAAGAGTCAGACACGACTGAAGCAACTTAGTACTCAAGCACGCCTGGTGCTGGATGTTAACTAGACTTATTGTGGAGATCATTTTGGAATATATACAAACCGATTTATTATACACATGAAACTAACATAATATTATGTCAATTATGCCTCAATAGAAATGCATAAAATAGTACTGTGCAGCATAGATTAGATAGCTGTTATTTTGGATTTGAGAAGCCACGATAAAACTTTAGGAAAGAGAAAATAATTAAGATGACTACTAAAAGGAAAAGATAGAATTTTGTCCAATCGAAAAAGAAAGGAGGGCTTCCCTGGTGGTCCAGTGGGTAAAGAGTCTGCCTTGCAGACCGGTTCAATCCCTGGCCTGGGAAGATCCCACGTGCTGCAGAACAGTTGGACTGGTGTGTCCAAATAGGAGTCAGTGCTCTGGAACGCATGCACCCAGAGCCGGTGGTCTGTAATGAGAGAGGCCGACTGTGATGGGAGGCCCACACAGGCCAAAGATCAAAAGATGAATGAAAATAAATAAACAAATAATAAAAATGGTGAAAAAAAAACTTTAAAAAAAAAAGAAAGGAAAAAGAAAATTTTAAATAGATTGTCAAGATTATATATGGATTGATATCTAGAAAAGCATGTACCTTGTTTAAAACAATATCTAGAAGCTGAACTTATTTATAATTTTATGTTGATTACATACTGAGAAATATTAAACTGTATTGCACCAAATGAAACAAAGTCTTAAAGTTGATGTAACCTTCATTACTTTTTAAAATGTGAATTTTTGAATATTTTAAATTACACATGTGGCTTGCATTTTATTTCTTTTATTTCTTTTAGACCATTACATGAGAAAAGAAACTGCATTTCAATCTTTTGAAAGCCATTACATTTTTCTTTATTTTGAGGCTAACCTTGTTTTAAAACGCAGTGGTTTTACAATTTTTTCTTTGTGTTTGATGTTCTTCACAGTTTTCACTATAATTTGGCTAGGTGTAGATTCATTTTTACTTATTCTGCAGAGGATTTGGTGGACTTCTTCTAATGTGTCTTCCTGAAATTCTGGAAAATTCTTTTTAATTAGGGTCTGGAATAAAAATTCTCTCTTTATCTGTATTTCTTCCTGTTAAGAATTCTTATTTGATGTATTACCCTGTTTAAATTCTCTAGTCTACAGTTTCTGAATTATTATTATTTTCCATCTCTTTTTCTATGTGTTGAATTATGGATGATATTCTCAGGTTTTTCTTTCAATTCATTAATTGTATCTTTGTACTGTTAAATCC
This sequence comes from Tragulus kanchil, assembly GCA_022376925.1. Classification (NCBI taxonomy): domain Eukaryota; kingdom Metazoa; phylum Chordata; class Mammalia; order Artiodactyla; family Tragulidae; genus Tragulus; species Tragulus kanchil. Next base: position 18,594,106 of record JAIOJX010000028.1, on the reverse strand, counting down.
TTTCATGATATTTTAATTTCACTGACTACTGTTTGTTTATGGGATTCCTTTAGATTCTTAAAACTTAGTTTTTTTTTTTTTATATACTGTCCTATACTTGCCTTTGGTTTCTGTTCCTTCTTTAAGCATTTTAAACCCAATACTTTCAAAGCTTCTTTTTTATTGCTTTACTGTTTTTAACTTTGAGGCTACACATTCTTCCATCTACTTGCATTCTTAATTGTTTCTGATTATTCTTCACTTTTCAGGCTACTTAAAATATTTGGTTATGAACTCAGATTCAGCAATGGCCATTTTCCATGGAAATTATAACTAATAAATCTTGTCTAAAGAAATATCTTTATAGTATAGGGCTCAGGGGAGAAGGGTCAGGGATATACCTATGACTGTTTTGGGATTATCTATACCTGAAAACAAGAAAACTCTGTAAAAATAACTTTGCTGTACACCTGAAGCTAATGCAACATTGTAAAACAAATATATCCCAATAAAAATAAAAATTAAAAAAGAAATATCTTTATAGTGTAAGCTTGTATGGGTCTCTGATAAAATCTGGATCAGTTTTCAATGTGAATTTTTTATCTTGGAATTCATGGAATTTAAATCACAGTCCTGAAAATGGGACTGGGCTGGATTTGGGCTCTTTTTCTGCACACGGGGCTGAACAGATGGAAGTTTTCCTTGGCACACATCCTGCAATGTCAAGCTCTTGCAGCCCATTTTACAGATAGGATAATGTCTTTATGACTTTAAGCTCATGAAAAGAGAGAAACTCTGAAAGGATATCGCCTGGACTCCCCTCTCTTTCTAGCACCTGAGGATCTTCCTTTCTTGGTGTCAAGTCTGGTTATGTTTCTAAGACCTTTCACTGTGTTTCATTCAGCTTTCTTAAGTTGTTTGAACTAGTGGTGTATGTACATCTCTCCATCATTCCAGCCATTTTTCAGTGACCACAGTGAAGTCTTCCATGATTTTGCTATGGGTTAATTGTAAATCTGAAAACTAATGAACATAATCTGCATTATCATAACTATGCAAATTATATCCATTTCACAACTATCTAGTGAGCTCAGTATTTATTTATTTATTTATTTGGATGTAATATCATTGACCCTCTGTCATCAAAGGCTAATTATTCTATTACCAAGTTTGAACATAGACAGATATAGCTTTACATCCTGGTCTTGGCCTTTGAAACTTTGTTGAGAGATGATTCTTCTTGTGTTTTCCATGGTTCTGAATGTTTTAGGAAGACAGATACTGATTTCCCTTTTCTTCTGTATTATTTTCTCAAGCATGTATAATGATTCAACGTGGTAGGTAGAGATACTGTGTCCTTCTGCAGTATATGGAAGGCATGTCTACTGCCCACTATAAAAGATTGGGCATCCCAAGCTGTGGGTTCCTCTCTTGTAACATAACCAACTTCTTGTGCAGGCATCTGGGCTCACTTATGTCATTTCTGAGGGACTTGGACACAAATAGGTCTGACCCAGATATGTGGATGCTCACCTTGCTGGATCCATCTTGGCTAATTAATCCCTTTATTTTTGATCTAAGAGTCTCATGTCTTCTGCAAACACCCATGAACCTTGACACGTTAGTGTGTTAGCTTATAAGTGGAGTAAATTCTCAGGCCTTTCCAGGTCTGGACAGAGACTTACAAGAAGTTGTGCTAGGAGGTTCTGGGGGAAAATTTTTTAACTTAAAAAGAAAGAAACAGATTTTGGTGCAATGTCTCCTTTTCTACCTGCCTATGACAAGCATCCTGCCTATTATCAGCTTGGATGTGAAGTCTGAAGGAATGGTATCTGCCTTGAGATCATTACTCATGAATCCTGATATCCCTGAGTCATTTATGACTTTAAGCTCATGAAAAGAGAGAAACTCTGAAAGGATATCGCCTGGACTCCCTCTCTTTCTAGCACCTGAGGATCTTCCTTTCTTGGTGTCAAGTCTGGTTATGTTTCTAAGACCTTTCACTGTGTTTCATTCAGCTTTCTTAAGTTGTTTGAACTAGTGGTGTATGTACATCTCTCCATCATTCCAGCCATTTTTCAGTGACCACAGTGAAGTCTTCCATGATTTTGCTATGGGTTAATTGTAAATCTGAAAACTAATGAACATAATCTGCATTATCATAACTATGCAAATTATATCCATTTCACAACTATCTAGTGAGCTCAGTATTTATTTATTTATTTATTTGGATGTAATATCATTGACCCTCTGTCATCAAAGGCTAATTATTCTATTACCAAGTTTGAACATAGACAGATATAGCTTTACATCCTGGTCTTGGCCTTTGAAACTTTGTTGAGAGATGATTCTTCTTGTGTTTTCCATGGTTCTGAATGTTTTAGGAAGACAGATACTGATTTCCCTTTTCTTCTGTATTATTTTCTCAAGCATGTATAATGATTCAACGTGGTAGGTAGAGATACTGTGTCCTTCTGCAGTATATGGAAGGCATGTCTACTGCCCACTATAAAAGATTGGGCATCCCAAGCTGTGGGTTCCTCTCTTGTAACATAACCAACTTCTTGTGCAGGCATCTGGGCTCACTTATGTCATTTCTGAGGGACTTGGACACAAATAGGTCTGACCCAGATATGTGGATGCTCACCTTGCTGGATCCATCTTGGCTAATTAATCCCTTTATTTTTGATCTAAGAGTCTCATGTCTTCTGCAAACACCCATGAACCTTGACACGTTAGTGTGTTAGCTTATAAGTGGAGTAAATTCTCAGGCCTTTCCAGGTCTGGACAGAGACTTACAAGAAGTTGTGCTAGGAGGTTCTGGGGGAAAATTTTTTAACTTAAAAAGAAAGAAACAGATTTTGGTGCAATGTCTCCTTTTCTACCTGCCTATGACAAGCATCCTGCCTATTATCAGCTTGGATGTGAAGTCTGAAGGAATGGTATCTGCCTTGAGATCATTACTCATGAATCCTGATATCCCTGAGTCATTTAACAAGTGAAGCATCCTCTCAATGTTTTGTGATCATGGGAAGAAAAAAGAAAATGAATGAACACAAACTCTCAAGTCAACCCAAACCCAAACCAAACCAGCTACTGTTAGGTCTTCTATTTCTTTGACCAACACCTTCATTTCCCTGAGAAAATCCTGTTTCTTCTGCAGAAAATACTGTGCTAGGTGCTCAGAAGGATAAGACATATTCGTTATGATCCTGCCCTTGAGGAGGATACGGCTTTTTGGAGAAAATGGTAATTAGCAAAATGAGGTAGTGCTATAAATTTCTGAGAGATTGGAACAGGTAATAAACGTTATTGGAACTGAGGGGAAAGAGCCTGGCTGAACTTTACATACTTGGAGGGCTGCCCAAACCACGGAGTGTGGGGAAGCCATTTCCTCAGGTGTCAGGCAAGAGCACTGACTAGCATCAGATGTTTTGGAACTGTAGTTTTAATAGCAGGACTATTTTATTAATGGACATTTACAAAGACCTTCAATCTATAAACCAGGCAAGCGATTCCTTTAAGCATAAACCCAGATTCAGATCACTGGATGCCATGTCCTCATACATTCCAAAGTCCAAAATGCACGTCTCTGAAACCCTAAAGGTCACAGAACAGAATTTGAAAATTATTAGGCATGATGATTGCAGAGTTACAGGAGTATATAGAGCTAAAGGGTTTCCCATGTGGCTTAGACAGTAAAGAATATGCCTACAATGCGGGAGATCCAGGTTCGATTTCTGGGTTGGGAAGATCGCCTGGAGGAGGGCGTGGCTACCCACTTAGTCTAGTTGTTTTAAACACCCATGAACCTTGACACGTTAGTGTGTTAGTTTTGGAGTAAATTCTCAGGCCTTTCCAGGTCTGGACAGAGACTTACAAGAAGTTGTGCTAGGAGGTTCTGGGGGAAAATTTTTTAACTTAAAAAGAAAGAAACAGATTTTGGTGCAATGTCTCCTTTTCTACCTGCCTATGACAAGCATCCTGCCTATTATCAGCTTGGATGTGAAGTCTGAAGGAATGGTATCTGCCTTGAGATCATTACTCATGAATCCTGATATCCCTGAGTCATTTAACAAGTGAAGCATCCTCTCAATGTTTTGTGATCATGGGAAGAAAAAAGAAAATGAATGAACACAAACTCTCAAGTCAACCCAAACCCAAACCAAACCAGCTACTGTTAGGTCTTCTATTTCTTTGACCAACACCTTCATTTCCCTGAGAAAATCCTGTTTCTTCTGCAGAAAATACTGTGCTAGGTGCTCAGAAGGATAAGACATATTCGTTATGATCCTGCCCTTGAGGAGGATACGGCTTTTTGGAGAAAATGGTAATTAGCAAAATGAGGTAGTGCTATAAATTTCTGAGAGATTGGAACAGGTAATAAACGTTATTGGAACTGAGGGGAAAGAGCCTGGCTGAACTTTACATACTTGGAGGGCTGCCCAAACCACGGAGTGTGGGGAAGCCATTTCCTCAGGTGTCAGGCAAGAGCACTGACTAGCATCAGATGTTTTGGAACTGTAGTTTTAATAGCAGGACTATTTTATTAATGGACATTTACAAAGACCTTCAATCTATAAACCAGGCAAGCGATTCCTTTAAGCATAAACCCAGATTCAGATCACTGGATGCCATGTCCTCATACATTCCAAAGTCCAAAATGCACGTCTCTGAAACCCTAAAGGTCACAGAACAGAATTTGAAAATTATTAGGCATGATGATTGCAGAGTTACAGGAGTATATAGAGCTAAAGGGTTTCCCATGTGGCTTAGACAGTAAAGAATATGCCTACAATGCGGGAGATCCAGGTTCGATTTCTGGGTTGGGAAGATCGCCTGGAGGAGGGCGTGGCTACCCACTCCAGTATTCTTGCCTGGAGAATTCCATGGACAGAGGAGTCTAGCCAGCTATAAACCATGGGATTGCAAAGAGTGCGACATGACTGAGCAGCTAACACTTTCCCTTTCACAGAACTAAAAGGAACGTTTAACTCAAAGACCAAGCGTGTGTTTGAGCTTCAGCAGGTAGCCATGCTAGCCTTATTAGCACAGTGAAAACCCTGCCAGACCCCCCAAATCGCATAACTTGACTGCTTAGCCACAGAAAGCGGTCTAAGCAGAACTCACCAGCTTCTTAGACACATGTCATTCGAGAATGTGAATGAATCAGTTCAAAATCCATCATCGCTAATGAGACAAACAGCTCAGAGCTCATTCCTCCCTGACTGTGGGTGGGTGACTTAGCTCCATTTAGTACAGGGAGGTGAGCGCTTACTCGGAAATTGGCATTTTGAACATCATGGAAGGAAAAATGCCTTTTAGATTAGCTTTTCCCCCACTGGACCCAGAAGGGGAGGCTATTGTGGTCATTAGCTTTTCCTGCATTAAATCTGCTGGGTCTGACTAGTCCATTTGATTTCAGGTTTGTCCTAAAACCACAGAAATCAAGTTGCTAGGTATTTGCTTGGGATTAATGACCAGTTAGGAGAAGCTGTGCTTTATGCCATTAACCTGAGTCAGGTGCTAATTTCAGGAACATGCCCTGCAAACAGAGGTCATTATGGCTTTTTGAAAGTGCGAATGCTGCCTTAGAAACCACAGGCATTATTTAAAGATGAAGCCATTCTGATTCGACATGGCACAGTTCTGGAGAATGGACGCCCTGTGTACAAGCCAATCTGATTGCTTGGAAACATCTCCCCGTGCTCTTGCTGTTCAGCCGATAATCCACTTCTAGACATGGGGCAGTCGGCTGGAAACTATAGCAGGTTCTATTTTCAGCGCCTAAAATCAATGCCCCACTCCAGCAGCCTGATCTGTTGCCTCATTATGTCCCCTGCCCCATGAGCTGAGCCTGGCTTCCCTTTGCGGGGAGATGAAAGCAAGTCAGGGAGGATGATAAATGCTTTTAGTCATATTTGCTGTCATTTGAATAATACTAGGTGTCAGGAAGAAATACGTGCCCAGCCAGTTTTAACCAGCCAACCTCCATTGATACCCTCCTTCTCCTTACTGGAGGAAGAAGCAGCGACCTGGAAAGCTACAACCCTCTCCGCCCCACTCCCTTGCCCCAGCAGAAAAGCAAGTTTTGTTCACACCCTCAGAGTGGGTTGAATGGTTTCTACTAGTTTGGGGAATAGTTTTCTCTATTTACCAGAAAGCAAAGTGTATATCCATTTTGCCAGAAACTGCCAAGATTTGGGAACATCGCATCAGTATTTTTTGACTAAATCTCAATTCTATTTGCCACCCAGGTGAATCCCCCTTCATTCATCTTTCAGTAAGCCAGGGTCCCCAGCTCTGTCCCCTCTCCCTGTTGAGACTGGATCTCAGGAAGGGATCTGATAGATTTGCTCTTGGTGGAATACTGATGGTAGGAATCCTTCCCAGGCAGTAGGAGACGGGCACACCTTGACTGTGGATTGCACGGATCCATCTGGGCATTGAAAATCTGTGAATGCTCTCAGACAGGGCCATCAGGCATTCTTGGAATCCAAGGACAAGTGCCCAAGGGCTCCATCATGTGTGCCTGTAAACTGAGAAAAGAAAGCCCAGATTTGTAACTTCCACTGAGTTTACTAGTACAACTATTCCCACGATGACTGAGTTCAAGCTACCAATGTCAAGGCACTGAACTTGGAGTTGGAAAGAGATTCACTTAATCAGCTCCCATGAGCCACTCTAACTCTTTTCCTGGCCCCCTTTTTAGAGGATTTGCCCAGTGTGGATTTTGTACTTTTCTTTATAGCTCTCTGATTCTGTTGGAAGTAAGATAGAGTAGTATTAAGGGTTAGACTGAGAACCTTCGCTTTGAATCCTGGATCTCTCCATTACTTACAAACTTTATGGTTTTGGACAATTTAACATCACTGAGCCTTTATTTCTTTGACTATAAAAGTAAGGATAATATATATCTCTCTGAGGTGTTCTGAGAATGAAATCATATAAAAGATGTGAAAGAAGCCAGCACATGTTAGTGGCTCAAAATATGTTTTTAGAATCTGCCTTTCTGGAAAGAAATCTCGTGTCTATCATATTTATTGACTTCTGTGTAATCTTATTTTAGTGAAAGAAGTAGAAAACAGCAATCACTGCAGATATATATGAAAGTGGCCACTGCTTCTACCTAAGGAGGCAGGGGTCTTTCTCTGATTTTTCCTTTTCTTGCCTCTACTCTAGTGCTTGGTGAATCCTTTGATATGAACCTGAGTCATGCACAAACATCCTCCTATTTTTGTTTTAAATTTTAGCCACATTCCATGGCATACAGGCTTCCCTGGTGGCTCAGCGGTAAAGAAGCCACCTGCAATGCAGGCGCCACAGGATATGTGGGTTTGGTTCCTGGGTTGGGAAGATTCTCTAGAGGAACAAATGGCAACCCACTTCAGTACTCTTGCTGGGGAAATCTCACGGCATGAGAAGGGTCTCCAAGAATTGGACACGACTGAAGAGAAGGAGCACCCATGCATCCCATAGCAGATAGGGCCTCAGTTCCCCAACCAGGGCTTGAATCCATGCCTTCTGCATCTCAAGGCAGAGTCTTAAACACTAGAGCACCAGGGAAGTCCCAACATCGTCCCATTTTTGGATGATTAGACATACGTCTGACCCATATGCTGCTTCTTGCCTTAAGAGACAGATTGTATCTTGGTTTTAGCAATTTCTCTATTAGGCTTTCAGAACTTTTCAGTACTTCTATGAGACAATTGGGCTTTTTAACAAGGATAAGGATTTTGAGTCAAGAGAATAGATGTCACAACTAACATCTAGTCATGCTTTTTGCATGTTAGAGACAATGCTGAGCCTTTTTAAAAGGACTATCTCATTTTAGTCCTCACAATGGCCCTGTGAGATGGGCTCTACTATTCCATTTTACAAATGAAAAATCTGAGACTTAAAAATCTTACATGATTTACTCAAGATCACAGAGCTACAGAGTGATTGATCCTTAGTTATGAAATTTCAAGCACCAGTGAATTTCTACATGGGGTAAGTTGGGGAAAAAGAAGTAGTATACCTTTAAGTATACAGACATGTCTCATGGGCAGTCTTTGCATGATTAATTCTATTGATACTTGACTATAAGAAGCTCTGAGGGCAGAGATCTTGCTCTGTTCATCCCAATATCTTCTCATCAGTGCCTGGCATGTGGTTTGCACAGAGTGATTTGTTGAACCAAATCTTTGCTTTACTCTACACATTTTCTTAAAACATTTATTAAGTAATACTCTGTTCTAGGCACTGAAGAGAGGACAGTAGAAAAACAAACATACAGAAAAAGATTTTTGTTCTCAGAGACTTCATATTACATTAGAAAGAAAGAAAGCACATATTATTGACAAGTAAGTGATTTTATATATTTTTTGTTCAGTCACTAAGTTGTGTCCAAATCTGTAGCCCCATGAACTCAGCATGCCAGGCTTCCTGTCTTTCACTATCTTTTGGGAGTTTGCTCAAAGTCATGTCCATTGAGTCAGTGATGCCATCCAACCATCTCAGCCTCTGTTAACCTCTTCTACTCAAATCTTTCCAATCATCAGGACCCATCAGGTGGCCAAAGTATTGGAGCTTCAGCATATTAGAAGATGATAATTGCTATAAGAAAGAAGGGTAGGATAAAAGGGAAGGAAAATTATAGGATAGGGTTAAAAAAAACCCCAATATTTAGGTAGAAACTTGAAAGGGTAAAGGAGTGAGCCATGTGTGCAGTGAAGGGTTCGAGCCATTGGGAAGGCCCTGAGGTAGACCAGCCAGGAGTCCATGGTGGCTGGAGGAGAATGAGCAAGCGGAAGGCAGGAGGAAATAGATCAGACAGCTGGAAGATGTGCATCTTGTCAGGTTTTGTAAAGACAATGGCTCTTACAAAGATGCAATGAAAAGTCACTGGAGGACTTGGATCTGACATCAGTGACCTGATGCATATTTCTAAAGGATCACTGTGGCTGTTATGTTGAGTGTAGACATGAAAGAAGAAAAGATTGGAAGCAGGAAGACCAATCGGGGAAGCCCTGGTAAGGATCTTGTCAATTAATGATGGTGACTGGGACCATAGAGGTATAAATAGCAGAATTTGAAAGACAGGGGTCAAAAATGATTCCAAGCAATGGGAGGTTGGGATTGTCATAACTTGAGCTGGGTAAGACTGCTAATGGAGTTGGTTTGGGGAGAAGATCAAGATTGCAATTCTCTTCATTTTTTCTATTGATACTTGACTATAAGAAGCTCTGAGGGCAGAGATCTTGCTCTGTTCATCCCAATATCTTCTCATCAGTGCCTGGCATGTGGTTTGCACAGAGTGATTTGTTGAACCAAATCTTTGCTTTACTCTACACATTTTCTTAAAACATTTATTAAGTAATACTCTGTTCTAGGCACTGAAGAGAGGACAGTAGAAAAACAAACATACAGAAAAAGATTTTTGTTCTCAGAGACTTCATATTACATTAGAAAGAAAGAAAGCACATATTATTGACAAGTAAGTGATTTTATATATTTTTTGTTCAGTCACTAAGTTGTGTCCAAATCTGTAGCCCCATGAACTCAGCATGCCAGGCTTCCCTGTCTTTCACTATCTTTTGGGAGTTTGCTCAAAGTCATGTCCATTGAGTCAGTGATGCCATCCAACCATCTCAGCCTCTGTTAACCTCTTCTACTCAAATCTTTCCAATCATCAGGACCCATCAGGTGGCCAAAGTATTGGAGCTTCAGCATATTAGAAGATGATAATTGCTATAAGAAAGAAGGGTAGGATAAAAGGGAAGGAAAATTATAGGATAGGGTTAAAAAAAACCCCAATATTTAGGTAGAAACTTGAAAGGGTAAAGGAGTGAGCCATGTGTGCAGTGAAGGGTTCGAGCCATTGGGAAGGCCCTGAGGTAGACCAGCCAGGAGTCCATGGTGGCTGGAGGAGAATGAGCAAGCGGAAGGCAGGAGGAAATAGATCAGACAGCTGGAAGATGTGCATCTTGTCAGGTTTTGTAAAGACAATGGCTCTTACAAAGATGCAATGAAAAGTCACTGGAGGACTTGGATCTGACATCAGTGACCTGATGCATATTTCTAAAGGATCACTGTGGCTGTTATGTTGAGTGTAGACATGAAAGAAGAAAAGATTGGAAGCAGGAAGACCAATCGGGAAGCCATGGTAAGGATCTTGTCAATTAATGATGGTGACTGGGACCATAGAGGTATAAATAGCAGAATTTGAAAGACAGGGGTCAAAAATGATTCCAAGCAATGGGAGGTTGGGATTGTCATAACTTGAGCTGGGGAAGACTGCTAATGGAGTTGGTTTGGGGGAGAAGATCAAGATTGCAATTCTATACACGCTAAATTTGAGATGTCTAGCATTTGTTTATTTGGCAGCTGGATAAGGGATATGAAGTTGAGAGGAGACGACTGGCTTGGAGATTTTTAAAAACAACCGCGAGTGACAACCATCTGGATGGAACTTAGACTCAACAGTTTGGAGGAAAATAAAAAGAATTGGAGTTCAAGGACTCAACTGTTTGGGCTCAAAGTCTGGAAAGAAAATGGAAATTTACAAATAATATTAAGAAAGTGTGGTCAGAGTCTGGAGAAAAATCAGAACTATATGGTGTCCTGAAAAAAAATGAAAAGTGTATCTCAGGGGAGGCAGTGAACAACTGTGTTAAAAGTTACTGGTATGTCAGTTAAGATGAGTACTAATCATGGACCCAGGACCTAACAATATCGAGGTTGCTGGTGACCTTGACAAGAGTAGTCTCAGTGGAATTTTGGTGGCAAAAGCCTAAATGGAATGAGTTCAGTAAAGAGTGGAGTGAGCTGTACTGAGGCAGAAGTAACTCTTTCAAGAACTTTTAATGGAATGGGCAGCTGAGAAATGAGGCAGCAGTGAGACGGGAAAGAAGGACTAAGGAAATAATTATTGTTATTCTTATCTCTTAAGCTAGAGAAGAATAAGATGTTTTACGCTGAGAGGAAAAATAGTGTGTTGAACACAAAGTTCATCAGGATTGCCCACAAGATGGAATGGAAAACCTGGAATGAAGTTTTTAGCCAACCCCACACACTAGAGATGAATATGGACAATGTAAGAGCAGGTTGTAGGTCCTGGTAGGGACAACAGGTGGGATCACATGCAGAAGCGGATGGGTAGAAGTCGTCCACCTTCTACCTCATTCATAGTAATAGGAGTGAAGACAAAGTACACATGTTCTGATTCTCCTAGGCTTTCTTGGTCAAAGATTGCTCAAAAACTATTTAGTTGTATTATTCAAATTTTATTTCTGAGAAGGATGTGTGCATTACAAATATGCATGTATATGCATATATACTGGGTTTCCAAGGTGGCACTAGTAGTAAAGAACCCACTTGCCAATGCAGGAGACATAAGAGACCTAAGAGACATCAGGCAGATGCGCTGGAGTGGGGTGTGGCAACCCATTCCAATATTCTTGCCTGGAGAATCACATGGACAGACGAGCCTGGTGGGGTCACAGAGAGTCGGACATAACTGATGCATATATACACATGCATATATAATACAATGCAAAGACTGTTCATTATATATATGTATACATACATGTACACACACACATATATGTACATACGTATATAGTGATATTCTCTATGAGGTGGAAGACAATAGCAAATGAATGAATTTTCCTTCAGTGAGTTTTCCCAACTCTTTAACAATCTAAAGCTACTCAAAAATTTCCAACCTTTCAAAGGCATACTGTTAAAGCTCAATTAGCTTTTTTTTTTTCCTTCCTGGACCTCCCAGTATTAAATTAAGATGAAAGAGCAGTTAAGTATATTTAGGACACTTTATTTAAAGTGTTTTTCAATCAGGAAACAATGATTTTTTTTTTTTTTTTAAGAGTGCATCTTTGAAGTGAGTCAGCTGCTGATTCTCTCCCGTAATTGAAGTGAAAGAGAATTACATAGAAGGAGTCCAGCATGCTCTCTAGTCCAGACAAAGCTGTGATGATTAGGAAAATGAATTGCAAATGAGAAAGACAATAGGGAAGAAGATCCTTTTATGGGGGAGAGAGGATGGGTGTTGCAGAAAGGACTCTTAATAATTACAATCTCAGCTCAGAAAGCACTTGGGAATGTGAATAATTCAGCAGCCATCAGAGAAAAGAAAATTTTGGAGAATGTCAGCCTGTAGATGCCAAAGTGTACAGCGTGAGGGCAACATCTGTGTCCAACCTGAATGAGCCTCTCTGAGGATGGGTGGAAAACACTCAAGGCAGCACTTTGCCAAGGGATCTACTTTACTATGAAGGAGGTTCTGGGGTGTGCCTGTGACCATGGGATTCTTTGGTTTTATTATATAGTGAACCATCCAGAAGCAACCAGCTGGTTTGACATAGTAACGTTGTGTTCTGCTTTCCTATTTTCTGTCACTCTGGTTATAAGCCTGACATATAATGATAGCAAGGAAATCTTTAAATATGGTATGAGTCAAGTTCAAAATGGATAGTCTTTTAATGACTGAATTTATCTGGGAAATAATAGAATCTTACCAAAATACACATATAAAGAGATGATAGATAGACCATTTAACCTCAGGCCTTTTCTTTTCCTTTCATTCTAAGTAGATGATTAGTGCACTACCCGAGCCATTGATTGGGAAGATATTTTCTCTCTCTCCTGTTGGTTTTTCAACTATTTATTTATTTGGCTTCCCAGACAGTACAGTGGCAAAGAATCTACCTGGAGGAAGACATGACAACACACTCCAGTAGGCTTGCCTGGACAGGGGAGTCTTACAGGCTACAGTCCATGGGGTCACAAAGAGTCGGACATGAATGAGTGTGCATATATTTATTTTATTTTGGTCGCGGTGAGGGTCATGTGGGGTCTTAGTTTCCTGAGCAGGGATTGAACCCACAACTCCTGCCTTGAAAGTGTGGCGTCTTAACCACTGGGCTGTCAGGGAGGTCCTCCACTGTCTTTCAAGGTTACCTTTGAGTGAGATTGTGTCTCATCCATTTTTGGCCTGCACTCCCTGATCATGTCTATCCATCCACAAAGCAGGCATGAGTTTTCCCTTCTTTCTTCAGCTTGTCTTATAGGATGCCCCCAAACAGTCTTGTTGTGAGTTGAGAGTCATGATGGCTTAACTGTGATGCATGACATGTGAGCAGATGCTGGCCTGCAGCTTTTGTGCTCTGTTCCCACTAGTGCTCAGTCCCTTTGCATTGCCTTTGGATTAGCTTGACTTTATTACTTAGGGGGTCAGAGACCCAGCTTATGATAGGCGGTTCTGGCTGCACATTTACTCGGTGTTTCATGGTTAACTATTTCCTCTCCATTAGGGTTCAGGAACACGTTAAGAGTTGTTTGGGTTTTTTGTTGTTACTGTTTCATTTTTCTTTTTTTCCAAAAGGCTTATTAATTCTCCACTGGAGACATCAAGGAATACAAGAACCACAGATTCTGTATTTTGATTCTCCTTCTGAGCTTGCCATCAACCTATCTCTTCTGTCAGCACTGGCGCCTCAAACACCATAGTTTTTGCCAGAACATGGAAAGGAACAGGGCTAGGTGCATTGCAGGCTGGACCTGCCGTGGGGCACTTCCTGTTTCTGGCTCCACTGCCAGTTAGTCTTCCCTATCACCACGGGTATGGGCTGGAGCAGTAGTGGGATTGTTACCATTGTTTTAGTTGCTAAGTCATGGATAGTTTTTAAGACTATTAATTTTTTTGGCTTTCCCAAGTAGATGATTAGTGCACTACCCGAGCCATTGATTGGGAAGATATTTTCTCTCTCTCCTGTTGGTTTTTCAACTATTTATTTATTTGGCTTCCCAGACAGTACAGTGGCAAAGAATCTACCTGGAGGAAGACATGACAACACACTCCAGTAGGCTTGCCTGGACAGGGGAGTCTTACAGGCTACAGTCCATGGGGTCACAAAGAGTCGGACATGAATGAGTGTGCATATATTTATTTTATTTTGGTCGCGGTGAGGGTCATGTGGGGTCTTAGTTTCCTGAGCAGGGATTGAACCCACAACTCCTGCCTTGAAAGTGTGGCGTCTTAACCACTGGGCTGTCAGGGAGGTCCTCCACTGTCTTTCAAGGTTACCTTTGAGTGAGATTGTGTCTCATCCATTTTTGGCCTGCACTCCCTGATCATGTCTATCCATCCACAAAGCAGGCATGAGTTTTCCCTTCTTTCTTCAGCTTGTCTTATAGGATGCCCCCAAACAGTCTTGTTGTGAGTTGAGAGTCATGATGGCTTAACTGTGATGCATGACATGTGAGCAGATGCTGGCCTGCAGCTTTTGTGCTCTGTTCCCACTAGTGCTCAGTCCCTTTGCATTGCCTTTGGATTAGCTTGACTTTATTACTTAGGGGGTCAGAGACCCAGCTTATGATAGGCGGTTCTGGCTGCACATTTACTCGGTGTTTCATGGTTAACTATTTCCTCTCCATTAGGGTTCAGGAACACGTTAAGAGTTGTTTGGGTTTTTTGTTGTTACTGTTTCATTTTTCTTTTTTTCCAAAAGGCTTATTAATTCTCCACTGGAGACATCAAGGAATACAAGAACCACAGATTCTGTATTTTGATTCTCCTTCTGAGCTTGCCATCAACCTATCTCTTCTGTCAGCACTGGCGCCTCAAACACCATAGTTTTTGCCAGAACATGGAAAGGAACAGGGCTAGGTGCATTGCAGGCTGGACCTGCCGTGGGGCACTTCCTGTTTCTGGCTCCACTGCCAGTTAGTCTTCCCTATCACCACGGGTATGGGCTGGAGCAGTAGTGGGATTGTTACCATTGTTTTAGTTGCTAAGTCATGCCCGACTCTTGTGACCCCCTCTACTGTAGCCTGCCAGGCTCCTCTGTCCATGGGATTTTCCAGGAAAATATACTAGGGTGGGTAGCCATTTACTTCTCCAGGGTATCTTCCCAACCCAGGGATTGAACCCAGATTTCCCACATTGCAGGTGGATTCTTATTATCTGAGACACCAGGGAAGCCCTGAGAAAGGATTGGGAGAATCATTAAAATATATACTGCCATGGTTTTTCCAGTATATGGGCAATAGGTTACAGCTGTGAAAACTGGCATGGGGTCTGGGCAAGAGATGGTGATTTTTTATTGGATGACCACCCTCGTCATTCACCTGATCCATTTTTACTTTTTCTGATTATACGTACCAAGCTGTATCCTTGTTGGCTTCCTCACCCCTCCTTTTGCCCGTAGGATGCTTTATGAAACATTTACACAACTCTCTGAGATCAAGACCTTTGGCTGCTGCTCTGACCTGGCAGCCTGTTGCAATAATTGCAACCCTCCTGGCTCCTCGCAGTTAAATGCTACCACCTGCTTCTATTGCTGCCAGAGGAATGTTCCATGACAACCTTTTCTACCTCGATTGCTGGTCCACAGAGCACAGTCACACTGAACATGGCTTCTCACCAGCATGCTCCCAATGGCTGTGGTGACAGTGTGTCCTCTGGGTTTTCCAAGACACAATATAACCATCTTCACCAAATAAGATATATCTTCTCCCTGAACCTTTTAATTTCTTTCTTTAGCCTCTATCATAGAAACTCAGTGAGTTCAATTTTTGCCAGCACACACCTTTACTTTCTCCAGGCATCCGTAAAAGACTGTTTCATTTTTCTTTTTTTCCAAAAGGCTTATTAATTCTCCACTGGAGACATCAAGGAATACAAGAACCACAGATTCTGTATTTTGATTCTCCTTCTGAGCTTGCCATCAACCTATCTCTTCTGTCAGCACTGGCGCCTCAAACACCATAGTTTTTGCCAGAACATGGAAAGGAACAGGGCTAGGTGCATTGCAGGCTGGACCTGCCGTGGGGCACTTCCTGTTTCTGGCTCCACTGCCAGTTAGTCTTCCCTATCACCACGGGTATGGGCTGGAGCAGTAGTGGGATTGTTACCATTGTTTTAGTTGCTAAGTCATGCCCGACTCTTGTGACCCCCTCTACTGTAGCCTGCCAGGCTCCTCTGTCCATGGGATTTTCCAGGAAAATATACTAGGGTGGGTAGCCATTTACTTCTCCAGGGTATCTTCCCAACCCAGGGATTGAACCCAGATTTCCCACATTGCAGGTGGATTCTTATTATCTGAGACACCAGGGAAGCCCTGAGAAAGGATTGGGAGAATCATTAAAATATATACTGCCATGGTTTTTCCAGTATATGGGCAATAGGTTACAGCTGTGAAAACTGGCATGGGGTCTGGGCAAGAGATGGTGATTTTTTATTGGATGACCACCCTCGTCATTCACCTGATCCATTTTTACTTTTTCTGATTATACGTACCAAGCTGTATCCTTGTTGGCTTCCTCACCCCTCCTTTTGCCCGTAGGATGCTTTATGAAACATTTACACAACTCTCTGAGATCAAGACCTTTGGCTGCTGCTCTGACCTGGCAGCCTGTTGCAATAATTGCAACCCTCCTGGCTCCTCGCAGTTAAATGCTACCACCTGCTTCTATTGCTGCCAGAGGAATGTTCCATGACAACCTTTTCTACCTCGATTGCTGGTCCACAGAGCACAGTCACACTGAACATGGCTTCTCACCAGCATGCTCCCAATGGCTGTGGTGACAGTGTGTCCTCTGGGTTTTCCAAGACACAATATAACCATCTTCACCAAATAAGATATATCTTCTCCCTGAACCTTTTAATTTCTTTCTTTAGCCTCTATCATAGAAACTCAGTGAGTTCAATTTTTGCCAGCACACACCTTTACTTTCTCCAGGCATCCTTGACAGAGTGAGAAATCCTTCATCCCAAGAGGGAGCCCACAGGTCAACCAACTCTTCTTATCCAGTCATGTATTTCGGCTTTTTTTATCAGAAAACTTCAAAATCCAGTCCAGTGATTCTTGTTGATCCATGTTGGCTAATTCTGTAACTCCTTTGGACTATAGTCTTTTATCTTTCTTAACTGGGCTATATAATTCTGACTGGATTATGCTGATATTTCACCCTAGTTATAGCCAAGAGAGAACGTGGGATCTTCTCTTTTTATTTTTGATATTGAAGTATAGTTGATTTATAATGTGTTAATTTCTGCTGGACAGCAAAGTAACTCAGTTATACACATATACACACTCATTTTCATATTCTTTTTTCTTATGGTTTATCATAGGATATTGGATGTGGTTCCCTATGCTGTATATTAATAGTATAAACTTGTTGTTGATTTTTTCTATATACACCAATTTGAGCCTGACAGTTTTTTTAAATTTTGGGGGTATATATATTTTATAACAATTACAATAACCCCAAATACACCATTGTAACAACTTTTAAGTGTCAAGTTCAATGGCATTAATAATATTGACAGTCACTACCACTATTTTCAAAACATTTCCATATAGAAGCTCTGTATTCATTAATAACTCTCCCTAGTACCTCTACTGTAGTCTGTTTCTATTAATTTGGTTATTCTGGGTATGTCAAGCAGAATTATAAAATATTTGTCCCTTTGTGTCTGACTTCAATAATTGCAACCCTCCTGGCTCCTCGCAGTTAAATGCTACCACCTGCTTCTATTGCTGCCAGAGGAATGTTCCATGACAACCTTTTCTACCTCGATTGCTGGTCCACAGAGCACAGTCACACTGAACATGGCTTCTCACCAGCATGCTCCCAATGGCTGTGGTGACAGTGTGTCCTCTGGGTTTTCCAAGACACAATATAACCATCTTCACCAAATAAGATATATCTTCTCCCTGAACCTTTTAATTTCTTTCTTTAGCCTCTATCATAGAAACTCAGTGAGTTCAATTTTTGCCAGCACACACCTTTACTTTCTCCAGGCATCCTTGACAGAGTGAGAAATCCTTCATCCCAAGAGGGAGCCCACAGGTCAACCAACTCTTCTTATCCAGTCATGTATTTCGGCTTTTTTTATCAGAAAACTTCAAAATCCAGTCCAGTGATTCTTGTTGATCCATGTTGGCTAATTCTGTAACTCCTTTGGACTATAGTCTTTTATCTTTCTTAACTGGGCTATATAATTCTGACTGGATTATGCTGATATTTCACCCTAGTTATAGCCAAGAGAGAACGTGGGATCTTCTCTTTTTATTTTTGATATTGAAGTATAGTTGATTTATAATGTGTTAATTTCTGCTGGACAGCAAAGTAACTCAGTTATACACATATACACACTCATTTTCATATTCTTTTTTCTTATGGTTTATCATAGGATATTGGATGTGGTTCCCTATGCTGTATATTAATAGTATAAACTTGTTGTTGATTTTTTCTATATACACCAATTTGAGCCTGACAGTTTTTTAATTTGGGGCTATATATATTTTATAACAATTACAATAACCCCAAATACACCATTGTAACAACTTTTAAGTGTCAAGTTCAATGGCATTAATAATATTGACAGTCACTACCACTATTTTCAAAACATTTCCATATAGAAGCTCTGTATTCATTAATAACTCTCCCTAGTACCTCTACTGTAGTCTGTTTCTATTAATTTGGTTATTCTGGGTATGTCAAGCAGAATTATAAAATATTTGTCCCTTTGTGTCTGACTTATTTCACTTAGTCCAATGTTTATCTTTTTTTTTTTTTTGGGCCACTTCTATTGGTCTTTTATTTATTTCCATCTTTGTTCTTTGGCCTTTGTGGGCCTCCCATCGCAGTGGCCTCTGTTGTCGCAGAGCGCTGGCTCTGCAGCCCCAGAGTGCTGGCTCGGTAGTTGGACATATTGGTTTAGCTGCTCCGCGGCACGTGAGATCTTCCCAGGCCAGGGATCGAACTGGCGCCCCTTGCACTGCAAGGTGGTGTCCTTACCCACTAGACCACCAGATAAGCCCAGTCCAGTGTTTAAAAGATTCATTCATGCCCTAGCATGTATCAGAATGCCATTCCGTTTTTTGTTTGTTTGTTTAATTTTGGCCTCTTTTATTGTTTTTTATGTTTATTCTCACCCATCTTTATTTTTTGGCCTGTGTGGGCCTCCCATCGCAGTGGCCTCTCTCCTTGCAGCGTACCTGTTCTGGGCGCATTCACTCCAGAGTGCTGGCTCATAATTGGACACACTGGTCCAGCTGCTCTGCAGCGCATGGGATCTTCCTGGGCTAGGGATTGAACCCACGCCCCTTGCCCGGCAAGGCAGACTCTTTACCCACTGGACCACAAGGGAAGCCCTGCCATTCCTTTTTATGGCCAAATAATATTACTTTGTATGTATGTATCATATTTTCTTAACCTATTCATCTCTTGAAGGATACTTGGGTTATCTTCACCTTTTATTTTTGTGACTAATTCTGTCATAAACATTGGTATACAATCATCCACCTAAGTCTGTTGATTTTTTCTATATACACCAATTTGAGCCTGACAGTTTTTTAATTTGGGGCTATATATATTTTATAACAATTACAATAACCCCAAATACACCATTGTAACAACTTTTAAGTGTCAAGTTCAATGGCATTAATAATATTGACAGTCACTACCACTATTTTCAAAACATTTCCATATAGAAGCTCTGTATTCATTAATAACTCTCCCTAGTACCTCTACTGTAGTCTGTTTCTATTAATTTGGTTATTCTGGGTATGTCAAGCAGAATTATAAAATATTTGTCCCTTTGTGTCTGACTTATTTCACTTAGTCCAATGTTTATCTTTTTTTTTTTTTTGGGCCACTTCTATTGGTCTTTTATTTATTTCCATCTTTGTTCTTTGGCCTTTGTGGGCCTCCCATCGCAGTGGCCTCTGTTGTCGCAGAGCGCTGGCTCTGCAGCCCCAGAGTGCTGGCTCGGTAGTTGGACATATTGGTTTAGCTGCTCCGCGGCACGTGAGATCTTCCCAGGCCAGGGATCGAACTGGCGCCCCTTGCACTGCAAGGTGGTGTCCTTACCCACTAGACCACCAGATAAGCCCAGTCCAGTGTTTAAAAGATTCATTCATGCCCTAGCATGTATCAGAATGCCATTCCGTTTTTTGTTTGTTTGTTTAATTTTGGCCTCTTTTATTGTTTTTTATGTTTATTCTCACCCATCTTTATTTTTTGGCCTGTGTGGGCCTCCCATCGCAGTGGCCTCTCTCCTTGCAGCGTACCTGTTCTGGGCGCATTCACTCCAGAGTGCTGGCTCATAATTGGACACACTGGTCCAGCTGCTCTGCAGCGCATGGGATCTTCCTGGGCTAGGGATTGAACCCACGCCCCTTGCCCGGCAAGGCAGACTCTTTACCCACTGGACCACAAGGGAAGCCCTGCCATTCCTTTTTATGGCCAAATAATATTACTTTGTATGTATGTATCATATTTTCTTAACCTATTCATCTCTTGAAGGATACTTGGGTTATCTTCACCTTTTATTTTTGTGACTAATTCTGTCATAAACATTGGTATACAATCATCCACCTAAGTCTGTTTTCAATTTTTTATGGGGCTATACTCCTCAGAATCGAATTGATGGATCATATGGTAAATCGACATTTAACTTTTTGAAAAGCTGCCAAATGAATACTGGTTGTCTGGTCCTTTATTCCTGAAAAATGTACCAGCTCCATGGCTTACACCAGGCTATCCTGTTAGCTTTCCATTCGACCATCAGGAAATCCTCTCATTCCTGCTGTGTCAAATTTGGGAATACAATCAATGGACATCTGTTCCCTCTCTGTGTTCTGACATATTCGCCCATGAAGGGTCCCACGTTTGACTTGCTGTTGAGCACAAGAACAAGTTCTCTGTGTATATTACATCAGCATATGTGTACTCAGGAGACGTGAGTTTGATTCCTGGGTTGAGAAGATCTCCTGGAGGAGGAAATGACAACCCACTCCAGTACTCTTGCCTGGAGAATCCCATGGACAGAGAAGCCTGGCAGGCTACAGTCCACAGGGTCACAAAGAGTCGGAGATTACTGAAGCCACTGGGCATGTGTTGGTATCAAATGCTGCTTTCTTCTCCTTGCAGTCACCTCTGGTCTTTACTAGGGCACTCGGCTCCAGAGAATATGGAACACCTCTCTACCCTTCCCTACAAGGAACCACTGAGGAATCTTTGTACCACTGATCGCCTCTTTGTCCTCAGAGTTTGTCTCTAGGCACCTGTTCTAAGAGAACAGAAATGTCACAAACAGTAACAGGGAACAAACAGACAGGAGAATGTAAAGAGTCTGCTTTATGCTGTAAGTATACAGAAGTCTGTTCAGCTTAACTTCCTGGATGGTGGTCACAGAGAAGACAGCCTCATCCTGAGTAAGAGCTGCTTCTCTGGTAACGGGGAAGGAATTCCTGAGGAGAAGTATGATGCAGTGGCAGGAAGAACCCACATGGTAGTCATCAGGAAACTTGGGTTACAATCCAGCTCTGCCACATACTTTCTCTTTGGTGCTGGCATAGCCATTCATCCTTTGTAAGATGCTTCCCTCATTTATTTATTTATTTATTTTTGTGGACTCAAGATGTTTCCCTCATTTTTGTAATGGGTAAATCACATCTCTTTGTGTCATAAAATACTATTTAGAGTTTTAATTTGGCTATGGGTGTGCAAATTGACAAATAATAAAATGTTTTCCAAAGGTAATTTGATCTTCTTGTGAAAGTAAATGATCCAAGGTTATTTTTGAGAGTGTTGGTTCGGAAGTGAAAGTTAACTAAAAAAAAAAATTGAACTTGTAGATGATTAATCTATTTATCCACCCATATACCCACCCATCCATCCGTCTGTTGGTCCATTCGTTTGTTTACTCACTCATTCATTCAACAATAACTGAGCAGGCATCATGTACTGGGTGCTAGAGATTAACAAAGAGGAATGAAACATCCTCTCCTCAAAAATCTTGTAAAATCTAGTAAAAAGGAATATATATAAACAGAGAAACATAAGACAGTGGGATAGAAGAGTGGATGGACATAAGCTGGGGGACACTGGGAGCACACTGGAGGGAGGGGCATCTCACTCCTGGGAGAGGCAGAGGAGGAGAACTTCCCATCAGAGTGAAAGCGAGGAGAGTGAACACATTTTGAATTAGGCTGGACATCTTCCGAGTCGTGTCCCACGATGCAAATTACCTCCCGGTTTGTCTTCTCAGATGCTGCCAATTTTCCTGCCAGGCAACATCTGCTGTAGCACCTGTGAGCCTCACGCTAATGATTATTAACGACACTCTTCTCCTGTATTAGAGTCGCCGGCAGGGGAAGCGACAGCACAGGCCCCACCACACAGCTTGTGCCTTGGCCACTGCTGAAGGGACCCCGGGCCTTACCCCGGTGCCCCTAGACTCCACTCACTCATTTGGGATTGCACTTGCCTGCAGCAAGCAGGGCCTCGGAAGCCCTTTTCCTGCGTCTTTTCTTCCTTGAATAGTCATTTTGAATCTGGATTTTATGAGTTGTGTAGTAATAATAGCTTTAAGTAGTGCTTGCAGGGCACTGGGCACTCAGCTAAATATTGAGCAACCTGTCACAGGATCATGACATCTGCATTTCTCTCTCTCTCTCTGTATATATATATATATGCCTCTAAGTCATCACTTATTTTTCATCTATCTTTGTTCTTTGTCCTGTGTGGGCCTCCCATCGCAGTGGCCTCTCTTGTTGCGATTCTAGGCAGATGCGCTCCAGAGTGCTGGCTCGTAAATAGACATACCAGTCTAGCGGTTCCTCAGCATGTGGGATATTCCCAGGCCAGGGATCGAACCGGTGCCCCTTACACTGCAAGGCGGACTCTTTACCCACTGGACCACCAGGGAAGCAAAGGAAAATTGAAGCACCAAGAGGTCATGGATTCCTAGATCACCCAGCTAGGAAGCAGTGGAGTGGCATTCGTAACCCAGGCAACCCAGCTATAGAATCCCTGATCTATTACCTTTCATATGTAGCCTTTTAGAGTATATAAAGCAGTATCATATATACAATTCATTTAATTCTGCTAGCCAGCTTATAAAGCAGGTATTAATATTTTTCTATTTTATAGATGAACACAAGGTTTTAGAACGTCTTTCCAATTTCCCAAAGTTTCACAGCTTGTAGCTGGAACTTGAGACTAAGATTTCTCGCTACAAATAATCTTTCCACGTAGCATGTTTATCCAGACTGACAGAAGATGTCAAACGGGTGTTTGTACAGAAGAGACTCATTTAAAAGTATGTGAATCTTTGGCTCTTTTATCATCTTACTGAAGTTTTGCTCCCAAGGAAAAAAAAATCACTGGTAGTCATTAAAAAGTCTTCCCAACTACCCTGTTCTGCAAGGTCTGATTTTTCTTTTTTCCCTTCGCACAGGAAGAAAAGCTAATTGAAATTCATGCCATGGTCTTATGAACTATGAGTCAGAAGAAAAGAAATACTTAATCACTTAATGCAATGATTGTCTTTTCAAGCAAGCAAGAGGGAATAGGATGAGTGGGGAGCAGAGAAGAGGAGAGCTTGCAAGATATCTTATGGGAAACTCTTTGAAAGCGTGACTCCTTGATCTCTGCAGTTTTTGGAGTCCTCCCATGTAACTTGATATATACTCCTTTCTTATACTCTAACCCATAAAGGGGCTTCCCAGGAGGCTCAGTGGTAAAAAATCCACCTGCCACTGGTTTTCCTGGTGGCTGAGCTGGTAAAGAATCTGTCTACAATCCAGGAGATCAAACCTGCAATCCCACCAGGGTTAATCCCTGGGTCAGGAAGATCCCCTGGAGGAGGAAATAGCAACCCACTCCAATATTCTTGCCTGGAAAATCCCGTGGATGTGAAAATTGCATGAGCCTGGCGGGCTACAGTTCACTGGGTCACCAAAGAGTCAGATTCGACTAAGTGGTTGAACACACACTCACACAGAGTCAACAAAGAGAAAGCTAGCTGACTACACTTTTGTAACTGCTTTGATGTCAAAAGACAAATTCAAATGTGTGTGTGTTGATCACCCAGTGTCAAATCTTCTTTAAGAGAATCTTTCCAGCTGGGATGACGGATGCCATTATCTGTCTGGAATACCTGGGTTCCTTCTATGTTGTTTATGAGGCCACATTAGATTTGTTTCTTAAGATCAAGCTTAGGTATTAGTAGGACGGACACTGCCTCAACTACTTTTGTCTCGAAAATCATTTAATTCTGCCAGTTAAAGGATTAATATTTTTCTATTTTATAGATGAACACAAGGTTTTAGAACGTCTTTCCAATTTCCCAAAGTTTCACAGCTTGTAGCTGGAACTTGAGACTAAGATTTCTCGCTACAAATAATCTTTCCACGTAGCATGTTTATCCAGACTGACAGAAGATGTCAAACGGGTGTTTGTACAGAAGAGACTCATTTAAAAGTATGTGAATCTTTGGCTCTTTTATCATCTTACTGAAGTTTTGCTCCCAAGGAAAAAAAAATCACTGGTAGTCATTAAAAAGTCTTCCCAACTACCCTGTTCTGCAAGGTCTGATTTTTCTTTTTTCCCTTCGCACAGGAAGAAAAGCTAATTGAAATTCATGCCATGGTCTTATGAACTATGAGTCAGAAGAAAAGAAATACTTAATCACTTAATGCAATGATTGTCTTTTCAAGCAAGCAAGAGGGAATAGGATGAGTGGGGAGCAGAGAAGAGGAGAGCTTGCAAGATATCTTATGGGAAACTCTTTGAAAGCGTGACTCCTTGATCTCTGCAGTTTTTGGAGTCCTCCCATGTAACTTGATATATACTCCTTTCTTATACTCTAACCCATAAAGGGGCTTCCCAGGAGGCTCAGTGGTAAAAAATCCACCTGCCACTGGTTTTCCTGGTGGCTGAGCTGGTAAAGAATCTGTCTACAATCCAGGAGATCAAACCTGCAATCCCACCAGGGTTAATCCCTGGGTCAGGAAGATCCCCTGGAGGAGGAAATAGCAACCCACTCCAATATTCTTGCCTGGAAAATCCCGTGGATGTGAAAATTGCATGAGCCTGGCGGGCTACAGTTCACTGGGTCACCAAAGAGTCAGATTCGACTAAGTGGTTGAACACACACTCACACAGAGTCAACAAAGAGAAAGCTAGCTGACTACACTTTTGTAACTGCTTTGATGTCAAAAGACAAATTCAAATGTGTGTGTGTTGATCACCCAGTGTCAAATCTTCTTTAAGAGAATCTTTCCAGCTGGGATGACGGATGCCATTATCTGTCTGGAATACCTGGGTTCCTTCTATGTTGTTTATGAGGCCACATTAGATTTGTTTCTTAAGATCAAGCTTAGGTATTAGTAGGACGGACACTGCCCTCAACTACTTTCTGCCTCTCGCCTCCCCATCACCTATTCTCTCCCTCAGTGCTTAGGCTCCAAAGTCATGGTTTATGTTGGCATGGAGTCACAATGACTCTATAAGACTCCCCCAGGTTTCCCATGAAGATCACTCTCTGTGTTTATACAGATTGCACTGTCCTGGTAAATTCAGTTTACAGCCAGTTTTGCCCACCAGCATTGAAAGAAACGTTTGCTTCTTTGTCTTTTGTACTAGAGGAAATGGTTGTATTTAGAATCATGTGTTCTAAGCACGTTTATTTCTAAAAACATGATTTTATCTGACCTTGCCTATTTAAGTTTGCATAAGTAAATGTCACCACGTTGCACCTGGGTCATGAGGCACCTGTAAGTGGTGCCATACATTGAAGACAACTGATATTAACATGTCGAGTGACTCTGGATTAAGGCAGAACAATTAGATGATTGTGCATGGGCTAAGGATGTCACACAGTAGGGAGGCAATCAGGTCCAGGGATACGTCACAACTGGAATGGTTCTTACAGTAGAGACTGCTCTGAACTTCTTTTTTGTCTATTGTCTATTGTCGTGTTCTATCATGAACTGTTGACTCACGTTACTCTGCCTAGTCACAGCTCAAGTTGGTGTTCTTTATCTATGGTGAAAGAACTTGTATTCTTTTTTTATGAAAGATTGTGTATCATCTAAATCCTGTAGGTATACATAGCATTTTGGAAAGGAACTGACGACAGAGAAGGATTGCATATTCAAGTGTGTGTCCAAAACATGTGCCCTTGTTTTCTTAACTCTAAGTATTGTGATGTTAGAAATTCTCTGAGCCTCCATTTCTTCATTTGTAAAATGGGAGTAAAGATACTTGACTCACCGTTTTCAGATTTGTTGTAAGGATTTAAATCAAGCAAGAGGGAAGGTACTTTTGAAATGAATGGAGTTGCTGACATGAATGATTTCCTATTATAAACACATGAATTTTTATTTTATAACTTTAGGATACTCTTTTGAACTATTTATTGGTATCTCTTTGTATTAAAAGCTCTTTTCTACTAGAGAAAACAAGTCATTGCATTTTTAGAGGAATCATTTAAAGGAAAAAAGAAACCCAACTGATAGTATTAGACTGTATTAAATCAGTCCCATTTTATAAACACAATGGAGAAGGAAAATGAAAATGGAAGAATGAATGTAAGTCATGTTTGAGGTTGTTAGTATTCCCTGTGAGGTAGAGATTATGACTCAGAACATGCAGAGGGAAGTTGATTAAGGAATTGAGTTGATCTTTGTGACATATTAGTTGGGAACATGTGGCATGGAAAATGAGTAATACACAAAAGAGACGACACATTGCATGCTTTTCTGCAGACTTCAGGATTTGGATGACCAGGAAGATTTCTAGCAGATGTAAACATATCACACTTCTCAGAAATCTTTTGTTTTCAAAGATGGTCTGGTTATTTGAATGTTGGTTGTGTCTTTCAAGGCACATGTTTTGATGATGTGTTATCCAAAGGAATGACTGGTAATTATACCAACTTGCCAGTGGAACTGACCAGTGCACCAGTATACGACTTCACTCTTTCACGTTGAAGTGAAAGGGAAAAATGCTCAGTGCATTCCATCTTAAGGTCCAACAAATTTTCCAGTGATTCAGATAATTTTCTGATATGATAGATAGAACTGATCTTTAAAAACTTTTAGATACATTTGTTCATCTTTCATATATATAAAGTAGCTAGAAAGAGAACTTGTCTATACTCACATACTCAGTTTTTTTTTTTTTTTTTTTTCTTTCTTTCTTTTTTTTTTTTGTGGCTATGCTACATGGCATGCAGGATCTTAGTTCCCTGACCAGGGATCAAATCCATGTCTCCAGCAGTGGACTGCAGTGACGTCCACACATAGCTAATTTGTTAAAGTCTGGTTTCCAGTCTCTACTTAGCTACTAATTTGATAAAAAAAAATAAAATAAAATGAAAACAAAAAAAGATGCAGTAGTTTTGAGACAGCAAATTTTCTGGTTTTACTGAACCCTTTGGCCTAGTTAATTATGAACTTTCCAAGTTTCCACCTGAATCTCAGCTATGAAGGAAGTCTACTGGCATTTACCTTAGAAATATGAGCTTTCATGGAATGAAATGACATTACAGTTTATTCTTTTTTATTAAAGCAACAAGAACATAATTCCCAATGCCAGAAAGGTCAGCTATAGTTCAGCTACCAAAAGTCAAGTAAGGAGATCATTTTACTCTAACATGAAGTTCTTTCAGTGTCAGAGGTCAGTAGTACTGCTAGGTCATCTCCTAGGAAGGTTCTGAATGTGAAGAAAGCATTGGGAATTGTGGTAGCTGAAAATATGCCCACAGAGTTTTGACATTTCTCCCTTTAAGGAGTGGAGCTCAAGTTTCCTCTTTTGTAGGCCGGACTCAGTGACTGCCCTCTAACAAACAGAATAAAGCAGACGTAATGCTGTGTAACTCTGGAGGAAAGGTCATAATAAAGGCATGCGGCTTCCTCCCTGATCACTTTCTTGCATTACTGAATCTGGGCGACGTTAGCGTCCATATTGTGGAAAGGACTGTGTAAGCAAGGAACGGAAGGTTCCTGCCAATAGCTGGCAAGGAATGAAGGCCTCTGGCCCCATAGTGATGTAAGTGCACCATCTTGGAGGTATTAATAGATCCTTTAGCCATGGTGAAGCCACCAGATGACAGCAGACCCCTACTGACTACATTCATCCCATGCCAGGACCTCCCAGTAAGCCCAATGTGGTCAATTCCTCCTGGTCTGACCAGAACATTTTTGGTTTTAGCACTGAAAGTCTCATGTCCCAGGAATTCCCTGAGTCCCAGGCAGAATCGTTTGTCACCCCAATCTTTCCTGAATTCCTGACCCACAGAAACTGTGAAATAATCACTGTTATTTTAGCACTAAATTCTGCGTTTGTTACACAGCAATAGATATTTACATGCAGGATCTTAGTTCCCTGACCAGGGATCAAATCCATGTCTCCAGCAGTGGACTGCAGTGACGTCCACACATAGCTAATTTGTTAAAGTCTGGTTTCCAGTCTCTACTTAGCTACTAATTTGATAAAAAAAAATAAAATAAAATGAAAACAAAAAAAGATGCAGTAGTTTTGAGACAGCAAATTTTCTGGTTTTACTGAACCCTTTGGCCTAGTTAATTATGAACTTTCCAAGTTTCCACCTGAATCTCAGCTATGAAGGAAGTCTACTGGCATTTACCTTAGAAATATGAGCTTTCATGGAATGAAATGACATTACAGTTTATTCTTTTTTATTAAAGCAACAAGAACATAATTCCCAATGCCAGAAAGGTCAGCTATAGTTCAGCTACCAAAAGTCAAGTAAGGAGATCATTTTACTCTAACATGAAGTTCTTTCAGTGTCAGAGGTCAGTAGTACTGCTAGGTCATCTCCTAGGAAGGTTCTGAATGTGAAGAAAGCATTGGGAATTGTGGTAGCTGAAAATATGCCCACAGAGTTTTGACATTTCTCCCTTTAAGGAGTGGAGCTCAAGTTTCCTCTTTTGTAGGCCGGACTCAGTGACTGCCCTCTAACAAACAGAATAAAGCAGACGTAATGCTGTGTAACTCTGGAGGAAAGGTCATAATAAAGGCATGCGGCTTCCTCCCTGATCACTTTCTTGCATTACTGAATCTGGGCGACGTTAGCGTCCATATTGTGGAAAGGACTGTGTAAGCAAGGAACGGAAGGTTCCTGCCAATAGCTGGCAAGGAATGAAGGCCTCTGGCCCCATAGTGATGTAAGTGCACCATCTTGGAGGTATTAATAGATCCTTTAGCCATGGTGAAGCCACCAGATGACAGCAGACCCCTACTGACTACATTCATCCCATGCCAGGACCTCCCAGTAAGCCCAATGTGGTCAATTCCTCCTGGTCTGACCAGAACATTTTTGGTTTTAGCACTGAAAGTCTCATGTCCCAGGAATTCCCTGAGTCCCAGGCAGAATCGTTTGTCACCCCAATCTTTCCTGAATTCCTGACCCACAGAAACTGTGAAATAATCACTGTTATTTTAGCACTAAATTCTGCGTTTGTTACACAGCAATAGATATTTACAATGGATCTGTTGTTTAATATTGGTTGTGGCTGAAGCATCCAAAGGCAGAAATGAAGATCTGTCTCAGACACTCATGTATATCATCTTCACTTAGAGTCCAACTCTAGTCTTCACAATCTAATGAACAACTGGCTGAAAACCCAATCATTCTGCCCATTTTCTTACCCCCAGTGACCATTTAGATGATTTTTTTCCCTAAATGTTATCGCTGTCTTGACATCTGATGGATAAGTATCATGCTTCTAACCAGTGTTACTCCATATACTGTATGCAGACTATCTACCCCAGGTACACAGGGTATGTACCTACCCTACATCTGGAGAATTTATTTAAAATGCAAATTGCTGGCTCCATTCTAGACAGGCCCTATTCAAGCTGGGGCCAGGAATCAGAATTTCTGGGACAGGGAACAGAATTTTGTATGCTTATTAGGCTTTTCAGGTGATTCTAAGACATGGCTTTAAGAGAAAAGATTTTAAAAATCCTGCTATTCCCCATCAACCTGCAAGCTGATAGAAATAATACTCTGACTATAATAGGTTATGAAAGAGCTGTTATTGATAATAGGATTACAATTACCCTTGGTTTCAATCTTCTTAATTTCACTGGGGGAAGCAGAGGCAGGAGCAGTGACAGAGCAGATGGATGAGTTCAATGATTGCTTTCAGGAGGTGGTTTAATAGGTCAGCAAACATGCTGTGGACTCATTTTGGGAAGTGCCTGGTGTTATCCAGTGATGGGAGCAGAGGAAAATCACTGAAAGTCCACTGGCTGGGAGACATTAGTGCATATTTTCCCTTTCTTGTGAAGTTATACAGACATCTGAAGGCTCAACTAATCTGTTACAAATCTAAACAATTATAACGGCTGTCAGGCTGCTTTTGAAGGGAGATGAGCAAACAGTAGGCAGATTGAGGAGGCACAGAAGAGCCCAAATGAGAAAAATGTTTGCAGTTCCGGCATGCTGACAAATATGAATAATAAACACACTCACTTCTTAGCACACACACCTCTGCTAATGAAATACTCTATAGATTGCAGAAATAATGCGCCAATCACATAAGGGGAGTGTATACCCAAGGGAGATCCTTAGGGAAAGCAACTCTTCCCAGGAAGGATGTGATACAGCAGAAGCAATGGAAACTAATAGAAGAGAAGGAAAAGGAAGGCTGAGACACACTCCTTGTGCTGAAAACCATCATTCTGCCCATTTTCTTACCCCTCTAGTCTTCACAATCTAATGAACAACTGGCTGAAAACCCAATCATTCTGCCCATTTTCTTACCCCCAGTGACCATTTAGATGATTTTTTCCCTAAATGTTATCGCTGTCTTGACATCTGATGGATAAGTATCATGCTTCTAACCAGTGTTACTCCATATACTGTATGCAGACTATCTACCCCAGGTACACAGGGTATGTACCTACCCTACATCTGGAGAATTTATTTAAAATGCAAATTGCTGGCTCCATTCTAGACAGGCCCTATTCAAGCTGGGGCCAGGAATCAGAATTTCTGGGACAGGGAACAGAATTTTGTATGCTTATTAGGCTTTTCAGGTGATTCTAAGACATGGCTTTAAGAGAAAAGATTTTAAAAATCCTGCTATTCCCCATCAACCTGCAAGCTGATAGAAATAATACTCTGACTATAATAGGTTATGAAAGAGCTGTTATTGATAATAGGATTACAATTACCCTTGGTTTCAATCTTCTTAATTTCACTGGGGGAAGCAGAGGCAGGAGCAGTGACAGAGCAGATGGATGAGTTCAATGATTGCTTTCAGGAGGTGGTTTAATAGGTCAGCAAACATGCTGTGGACTCATTTTGGGAAGTGCCTGGTGTTATCCAGTGATGGGAGCAGAGGAAAATCACTGAAAGTCCACTGGCTGGGAGACATTAGTGCATATTTTCCCTTTCTTGTGAAGTTATACAGACATCTGAAGGCTCAACTAATCTGTTACAAATCTAAACAATTATAACGGCTGTCAGGCTGCTTTTGAAGGGAGATGAGCAAACAGTAGGCAGATTGAGGAGGCACAGAAGAGCCCAAATGAGAAAAATGTTTGCAGTTCCGGCATGCTGACAAATATGAATAATAAACACACTCACTTCTTAGCACACACACCTCTGCTAATGAAATACTC
Organism: Tragulus kanchil; assembly: GCA_022376925.1. Taxonomy (NCBI): domain Eukaryota; kingdom Metazoa; phylum Chordata; class Mammalia; order Artiodactyla; family Tragulidae; genus Tragulus; species Tragulus kanchil. The sequence continues at coordinate 18,562,669 of JAIOJX010000028.1, read as the reverse complement.
TATAGATTGCAGAAATAATGCGCCAATCACATAAGGGGAGTGTATACCCAAGGGAGATCCTTAGGGAAAGCAACTCTTCCCAGGAAGGATGTGATACAGCAGAAGCAATGGAAACTAATAGAAGAGAAGGAAAAGGAAGGCTGAGACACACTCCTTGTGCTGGTACAAACAAAGAGCAGGGGGTCAAGAAGACAGAACAGGAGGCACAAATGAATTATGGATAGCATATTTTGTTCTTTTTGATATACATGCTTAGTTAGCATGGATTTGATTAGCTTCAGTTCAGTTCAATTGAATTCAACTCAGTTGAATGTTATGAATGTCTATACTTCATTTAGGCACTGAGTTTATCCAGGATTGAGTAAGGTGAGATTCACATCTTCCAGGAGTTTAGAATCTAGACAGCAAACGTGGGGAAGAGTCAGTAGAAATATAAACAAGTGTGATGATCATACCAGTTTTTACTAGAAGATACACTTCATGCTATCCTCTGTATGCTGAAGGGTATTTCCTGTGTCCTTTTGGGTGGAGGAAGGATAAAACAATCTATGGGATTAACCCAACTCATCTACAAAATTCAGATAATTTTGCTGTTGTTGGGTTATTGTCGCAGACTTTTGAAATTGCTGCTGTTTATTTCTCCAGAAGAACAGTATCAGACAAGTTTAGTAAAAACTCTTTAGAGAAAATATTTCTAACACTTCTTCTTTAAATTATACTGCCACTGTTTAGTAGTGCAGTCATGTCTGACATTCTGTGACCCCATGGACTGTAGCCCGTCAGGCTCCTTTGTCCCTGGAATTTTCCAGGCAAGAATCCTGGAGTGGGTTCCATTTCCTTCTCCAAGGGATATTCCAGACCAGAGATGGAACCTGCATGTCTTGTATCTCTTGCATTAGCAGGCAGTTCTTTACACCAGAGCCACCTGGGAATTACAGTAGACATTTATAGCAGATATTTGTAAGTATACAGATTCTCTGTTCCCCATAATAATTATGTGGACTATCTACCATTAGCTACATTGTAGAGATGATGAAGAGAGACTGAGACAGTTTAAATTAAGTATGTTGCCCAAGGTCACACAGCTAGCAAGGGGTGAAGCTGCAGTTGTAACCCAGGTCTTTCTACTATCTTTAGCACGCTGTCTCTTAAAAGCCCTTATCTTGCCTTTTGAGATAGCATGGAAGGAGATGAAGTAAGTACTAAGCAAGTGTACAAATAAACTAAAGGAATCCAAGTGATGAGGTAATTTTTTCTGACATGGGGTTAGATATTCCAAAGGCATGGTGGCAACTGAATTGAGTCTTAAAGGATGGGAAGGATTTTAATAAAGACTTGAGAACTGAGAAAGCAGCAGGGGAAAAAATATCAAGACATACAAGTTAAGGGTGCATTTCGAAATGGATTAGAGCACAGGGCACCCAGCATTATGGGGACAGGAACAAGACTAGAATGATAATCTGCAATTAGATTTTTTTAAACTCATCATAAGAATTTGGGGCTTTATTCTGAAAGCAGCGATGAAACCTTTGCAGTTTTACAGGGGGGAAATGAATGTCAAAGTTCGGGATGGGAAAGGTTTATTGCAAGGGCTATGCCAGGAAAAAGGGTGGCTTGTGCTCAAAAGACCCAACCCTCTACCCTGGCTCTTCCGAAAGCATTTTTAAGGGCAAGGTAAGGCAGGGGAGCTGTGGGGCATGTGATCAGTTCACACACAATTCTGACTGGCTGATGGTAATAGGACAGAGTCACAGGGATTACCATTATGAGTCTTTAAGCTTCAGCAAGGCTGGTGGCAATCTACTTACTCAAGGCCATCAAGTAATTACCCTCCTCCATTTGGTGGGGGTTTAAGCATCTGCGAGACAACTCAGGAAATGTCCATTCGACATTATTACCCAGGTACTTCCGGAAGGAACTGAAGATTCTGTGACTCCCATACGACTGATATCTTGTTTAAATGCTTACTTGTTCTCCTGGCCCAGATGCTATTTTTGTCATTACATGTTTACATGCTTTCAATCAATTATACTTGAGACAGACTTTTGTGACTCAGGAGAGGCCTGGAAGACTACAGCTTCTTCTACAAACAAGAGGCAGTAGGAAGACATGGCTGGGGAGAGGTCTGTCTCTGGAAGACCCCACAGTGTCCTGCTCAGTTACAATATGGTGAACAAGAGGGGCAGAGGTCTGGAGTCGGTGAACACACTTAGGAAGCTACTGACTTTGTCTAAGCTGACACAAAAACAAACAAACAAGCAAACCCCACAAGAATACAGCCAGGAGCAGAAGAGTTACAGAGACTAGAATTTTCAGGATTTGTTGAGCACCTGTATGCAGTGGGTGAAGAAGAGAGGGCTGCGGAGGATCACTTCCAAATTTCCACATGTGATTAGGATCCAGTGGTTTTATTCAACAAGGCAGAAAAATCAGCAAAGAAGTGGTTTTAATGAATAGCTTAGCTTTAGACAATAAAGTCTTAGAAACAAACGGAAAACAGGAACTCGAGAGAAATACAGTCTTGTGACATGGATGGCAGCATTTAATCTTTTGAGTGATTTGTAGGAGTTTCTCCATTTTATCTACAGGAAAGTTGAGGCATAGACAGTGGCTCACTTCCCTGTGAGCACAGACAAACATCTAACTTTAAAAAGTTAATTTCCAGCAACACTTAATGAGGAAAACAGTCTTTGACTATACAAGCCTTCAGTCCAAAGAGGGGGAAATAAATAATTCATATTCTACAAGTATTCTGTAAATTTTAGTCAGTATTCAAACTAGAATCAAACCTTGGAATATGATGGTATAGATATCCCCATAGTTCAGTATTCACACCATAATTTTTCTTTTTTTTTTTGGCTGACTTTTATCATTCCTTCTTTACTTCGTTGAAGAGGAGCTTTGCAAAACACATTGTTTCACGATCTGTCTTGAAAGCTTTTTTTTTTTTTTTGAAGTCTTGGTGTTCTTTCTACAAGCTTTCATAAAATTTATGAGTAGAAACTGTATGTATCACGATTGAAAAATATGTACTTACTCTCCAAAATTAAAAGGAAGGTATATTTGTAGCTGTCATTTTGAAAAGTAGTTATCTTTTACGTCACATGTATGGCATATTATCATAGAAATACTGGGAGTATTATCTTAGCTAGTGTGCTATAATGCAAAGAGCATAATGATTACAATTGTTTTCGGATAGAGTTAAAGGGACTGGCATGATTTCATAGTGAAAGTTCCAGGCCTTGGAAGTTGTCTGTATCTGACTTGTAGATTTTAGTTTCTGAAGATTAGGAACAGGAAAATTTTTCTCTCAGTTTATAAAAATTCCATAGACAGAGCTTTCCTAGAAATGAGCTTCTGAAATTGGGATCAGGCAAAACAATATAGAAAACAAATCATACTATTTGTTTCATATCTTTTAAATATCATCTCATTTTTTGCTTTTCTGAATAGTCTTCTGAGCCTATCAAAAAAAAATCCAAAAGATTAAAAAAAACAGCAGAGATATTTGATGGCGGCTATCTTCTTAAGCCTTAACTTGTCTACGCACTAAGTTCGGAGGCATTTCAGAGGTTCAGCGCAACTGGAAAAGAAGTGACTTGAGAAAACCCTCTAAATATTCCATGTATGACTGAGCATATTTTCTGAGGTCAGGAAGGTGCTCCAGTATGAGGTAGAATTTTTATTATCAGCAACCTATTTCACACCCACATGTGATGAGTTCATCATGAGTAAGTCAAATCCCTGTTTGGTCCCGAAGAAACTGATGTTTCATTAGCATTTCCATATGACAGAAAAGGTCACTGTCTGGTTCTTGAATCAATGATTCTAATCAGATTGTTTCTCTTAGAAGAGTCTCAGCTTATTTATATTATATAACACTGAGTACCTAATAATATCAGTTATTAACATTAGCAACCTAATATTAGTTGCTTAGTTACGTCCAACTTTTTGCCACACCATGGGCTGTAGCCCATCAGACTTCTCTGTTCATGGGGTTTTTTAGGCAAGAATACTGGAATGGATTGCATTTCCTTTTCCAGAGGATCCTTCTTATCCAGGGTTCAAACCTGTCTACCCAATAACACCCAACCTTAAAAATTTATGAGTAGAACTGTATTCACGATTGAAAATATGTACTTACTCAAAATTAAAAGGAAGGTATATTTGTAGCTGTCATTTTGAAAAGTAGTTATCTTTTACGTCACATGTATGGCATATTATCATAGAAATACTGGGAGTATTATCTTAGCTAGTGTGCTATAATGCAAAGAGCATAATGATTACAATTGTTTTCGGATAGAGTTAAAGGGACTGGCATGATTTCATAGTGAAAGTTCCAGGCCTTGGAAGTTGTCTGTATCTGACTTGTAGATTTTAGTTTCTGAAGATTAGGAACAGGAAAATTTTTCTCTCAGTTTATAAAAATTCCATAGACAGAGCTTTCCTAGAAATGAGCTTCTGAAATTGGGATCAGGCAAAACAATATAGAAAACAAATCATACTATTTGTTTCATATCTTTTAAATATCATCTCATTTTTTGCTTTTCTGAATAGTCTTCTGAGCCTATCAAAAAAAAATCCAAAAGATTAAAAAAAACAGCAGAGATATTTGATGGCGGCTATCTTCTTAAGCCTTAACTTGTCTACGCACTAAGTTCGGAGGCATTTCAGAGGTTCAGCGCAACTGGAAAAGAAGTGACTTGAGAAAACCCTCTAAATATTCCATGTATGACTGAGCATATTTTCTGAGGTCAGGAAGGTGCTCCAGTATGAGGTAGAATTTTTATTATCAGCAACCTATTTCACACCCACATGTGATGAGTTCATCATGAGTAAGTCAAATCCCTGTTTGGTCCCGAAGAAACTGATGTTTCATTAGCATTTCCATATGACAGAAAAGGTCACTGTCTGGTTCTTGAATCAATGATTCTAATCAGATTGTTTCTCTTAGAAGAGTCTCAGCTTATTTATATTATATAACACTGAGTACCTAATAATATCAGTTATTAACATTAGCAACCTAATATTAGTTGCTTAGTTACGTCCAACTTTTTGCCACACCATGGGCTGTAGCCCATCAGACTTCTCTGTTCATGGGGTTTTTTAGGCAAGAATACTGGAATGGATTGCATTTCCTTTTCCAGAGGATCCTTCTTATCCAGGGTTCAAACCTGTCTACCCAATAACACCCAACCTTAAAAATACTGTGTTCTGCATGGATGTTATTTTTTAAAAATGTTCATTGGAGTACAGTTGATTTATAATGTTGTGCTATTTTCAGTTGGACATAAAAGTGGTTCAGTTATACATATACCTATGTCCACTCCTTTTTAGATTCTTTCCCATATAGATCATTGCAGAGTACTGATGAAGTTCCCTGTGCTATATGCTAAGTCCTCAGTTATCTATTTTACATATTCTAGTGTGCCTATGTCAATCCAAATCTCCCAATTTATCCTCTCACCTTTCCCCCCTGGTGAGGGAATGTAGGTTATTCTTTCATAGAAATAATTCAATAATAAATTATCAAAGGAGGTAATATAGTCAGAGCTTCAAATTCAGGCTTTTGTGTCAAACAAGCCTGTTTTGAGACCAGCTCAGCCATTTGCTATTGGATCAAGTTGGTCAAGTTATTTTAACTACCAAAATTCTCAATTCCTATAATAGCATAATTACATCTTAGGGTTGTGAGAGTTAAATGACAGAATGCATATCAAGTGTTGAGAGAAAAAGAAACTGAGGGGATTTGGGATTTACATATCTTGACCATTTGCTACAGGAAATTTTAATGATCTCTGTTTAGGAAAGTCACTGAGAGGCAGCAATATTCATGCATGATTTGTGCACAATATGGTAGATAACTGGGACTGGGGGTAAACAGAGTGGTGGGGTGGAGTAAGAAAATCCCGTTTACGTCCACTGTCTTCAGGCAAGATGTGTGCACGTGGTTTGGTTGCTTCAGTTGTGTCTGACTTTGCGACCAAATGGACAGTGGCCCACCTGGTTTCTCTGTTCATGGGATTCTCTAGGCAAATATACTGGAGCAGGTTGCCATTTCTTCCTCCAGGGGATCTTCCCAACCCAGGGATCAAACCCATGTCTCCTGCGGCTCCTGCATTGGTAGGTGTTTACTACTGAGCCATCTGGGAACCCCTCAGACAAGATGGTACCTACCAAAGAGAGAGCATGTGGGAAGAAGCCAAGCTGCTCACTTAAAAATAATATGAGCAGGTAGTGGGTCTCATAAAAGGGTATAGACTGCTTTGGCCACCTGGGGAAAGAAGTTATAAAAAATATTATTCAGTTACTACTATGTATAATTTTTATGTTATTAATATATGCATCCATGCATTTTTATAATCTTGTAATATAATGGTTATTACTTTAATGTTGGAGACTGATTTCCTTAAACTTGGAAAATTTAATTTTCTCAAGACTACACATCTAGAAAGTTCTGAGTTCATGATTTAATTTCAGGTTTATAACGGTAAAGTTCATGAACTTTCTGTTGTTTGCAACACTGCCTCCCTAAACTGGTTGTATGCACTGGACATAGGACTGAAAGAAATTGATCAAGGAAGATAATATAATGGATACACTGGCCAAGAGAAATCCATGGGAAGGGTCAAGATGGTTTCACCAAGAACTGTGAAGAGACCCCATGCCAGCCCTCTGTTTTTAACGTTTATTTATTTATTTATTTTTGAGGGGGCGGGTTGGGGGGGGAGGGGTGGGCGGGCCACTTCTATTGGTCTTTCATCCATCTATTTTCATCAGTCTTTGTTCTTTGGCCCGTGTGGGCCTCCCATTGCAGTGGCCTCTGTTGTCGCAGAGCGCTGGCTCTGGGCACATGTGCTCCAGAGCTCTGGCTCGGTAATTGGACACATCAGTCCAGCCGCTCCGCAGCACGTGGGATCTTCCCAGGCCAGGGATCGAACCGGCGCCCCTTGCCCTGCAAGGCGGTGTCCTTACCCACTGGACCAGCAGGGAAGCCCAGCCCTCTGTTTTTAAAGAGTATTTGCAAAGGCCCCACAATAACCCAGAAAAGTACAGCAGCACTGTCCAGGGCTAGAACAGGACTAATCCAGGTACCTCATGCTGACTGAAAGCTGGACACAGGTTTTGGGGCAGAGAGAAAATTCTCTGAATCTTGAAGAGCTGGAAACATAAATGCAGTTTAGAGATGTTAGACTGTAGCCAGAACATGTCTCAATGGTCCGAATTCAATTGTGCAATTCTGAATTCTAGTCTACAAAACTTGGAACGATGGAAGCCAAGCTGCTCAAAAATAATGAGCAGGTAGTGGGTCTCATAAAAGGGTATAGACTGCTTTGGCACCTGGGGAGAGAAGTTATAAAAAATATTATTCAGTTACTACTATGTATAATTTTTATGTTATTAATATATGCATCCATGCATTTTTATAATCTTGTAATATAATGGTTATTACTTTAATGTTGGAGACTGATTTCCTTAAACTTGGAAAATTTAATTTTCTCAAGACTACACATCTAGAAAGTTCTGAGTTCATGATTTAATTTCAGGTTTATAACGGTAAAGTTCATGAACTTTCTGTTGTTTGCAACACTGCCTCCCTAAACTGGTTGTATGCACTGGACATAGGACTGAAAGAAATTGATCAAGGAAGATAATATAATGGATACACTGGCCAAGAGAAATCCATGGGAAGGGTCAAGATGGTTTCACCAAGAACTGTGAAGAGACCCCATGCCAGCCCTCTGTTTTTAACGTTTATTTATTTATTTATTTTTGAGGGGGGGCGGGTTGGGGAGGGAGGGGGTGGGCGGGCCACTTCTATTGGTCTTTCATCCATCTATTTTCATCAGTCTTTGTTCTTTGGCCCGTGTGGGCCTCCCATTGCAGTGGCCTCTGTTGTCGCAGAGCGCTGGCTCTGGGCACATGTGCTCCAGAGCTCTGGCTCGGTAATTGGACACATCAGTCCAGCCGCTCCGCAGCACGTGGGATCTTCCCAGGCCAGGGATCGAACCGGCGCCCCTTGCCCTGCAAGGCGGTGTCCTTACCCACTGGACCAGCAGGGAAGCCCAGCCCTCTGTTTTTAAAGAGTATTTGCAAAGGCCCCACAATAACCCAGAAAAGTACAGCAGCACTGTCCAGGGCTAGAACAGGACTAATCCAGGTACCTCATGCTGACTGAAAGCTGGACACAGGTTTTGGGGCAGAGAGAAAATTCTCTGAATCTTGAAGAGCTGGAAACATAAATGCAGTTTAGAGATGTTAGACTGTAGCCAGAACATGTCTCAATGGTCCGAATTCAATTGTGCAATTCTGAATTCTAGTCTACAAAACTTGGAACGATGGAAGCTTCCCCTCACATGTACAGCCATTCATTTTACAAACCCTCTGGGGCACCATTGTGTTTTCTTTGTCAGCCAGGGGTTTCTAAGCAAACTTGCCTGGTCAGATGTAAAAACAGCTTGAGGGTTTGTTCAAGGGTAAAAAAACTAGTCTTGCCAAACCTCAGTCCGTGTACTAAGACCTGACAAACACAACAAACAAGCGATGTGTCCTTTTAGGGACTAGCCTGGTGATGGTGGGCTTGAGATTAACGTGTCAGTCTAGAGAGATCCCTGGGCTGGAGAAATGGAATCCGAGACAGTTCTGCATGTTGTTCCTTCTTTTCCTAGCCACCTCTTTACATATTTTATTCATTTATTGACTCAACTAATCTTTCTTGAGCATTACTTGTGACCCAGAAACTATGCTGGATGGTGGGAAATATCAACGAACAATTCACATTTCTGTGCTGGGCAGGCAGAGGATAGATAAAACACAGATGTATCAAGACAGAAAGTAGTTTCAGCTAGTGATAAATACTTTGAAGAAAAATAAAGATGGGTAAGGAAGGAGTCAGAAAAGAACTGAAGAGAAGCAGCTGGGGGTAAATGTGAGGATCAGGGTTAAGGGTAGGTGGTGAGGGGAGGTTTCTTTGAGGTGGCGGCACCTGATGTTTGAACAGACACATCAGGGGAAGAGGAAGAGGGAGAGGGAGAGTGAGAATCGGTAATTGGACACATCAGTCCAGCCGCCAGCACGTGGGATCTTCCCAGGCCAGGATCGAACCGCGCCTTGCCCTGCAAGGCGGTGTCCTTACCCACTGGACCAGCAGGAAGCCCAGCCCTCTGTTTTAAAGAGTATTTGCAAAGGCCCCACAATAACCCAGAAAAGTACAGCAGCACTGTCCAGGGCTAGAACAGGACTAATCCAGGTACCTCATGCTGACTGAAAGCTGGACACAGGTTTTGGGGCAGAGAGAAAATTCTCTGAATCTTGAAGAGCTGGAAACATAAATGCAGTTTAGAGATGTTAGACTGTAGCCAGAACATGTCTCAATGGTCCGAATTCAATTGTGCAATTCTGAATTCTAGTCTACAAAACTTGGAACGATGGAAGCTTCCCCTCACATGTACAGCCATTCATTTTACAAACCCTCTGGGGCACCATTGTGTTTTCTTTGTCAGCCAGGGGTTTCTAAGCAAACTTGCCTGGTCAGATGTAAAAACAGCTTGAGGGTTTGTTCAAGGGTAAAAAAACTAGTCTTGCCAAACCTCAGTCCGTGTACTAAGACCTGACAAACACAACAAACAAGCGATGTGTCCTTTTAGGGACTAGCCTGGTGATGGTGGGCTTGAGATTAACGTGTCAGTCTAGAGAGATCCCTGGGCTGGAGAAATGGAATCCGAGACAGTTCTGCATGTTGTTCCTTCTTTTCCTAGCCACCTCTTTACATATTTTATTCATTTATTGACTCAACTAATCTTTCTTGAGCATTACTTGTGACCCAGAAACTATGCTGGATGGTGGGAAATATCAACGAACAATTCACATTTCTGTGCTGGGCAGGCAGAGGATAGATAAAACACAGATGTATCAAGACAGAAAGTAGTTTCAGCTAGTGATAAATACTTTGAAGAAAAATAAAGATGGGTAAGGAAGGAGTCAGAAAAGAACTGAAGAGAAGCAGCTGGGGGTAAATGTGAGGATCAGGGTTAAGGGTAGGTGGTGAGGGGAGGTTTCTTTGAGGTGGCGGCACCTGATGTTTGAACAGACACATCAGGGGAAGAGGAAGAGGGAGAGGGAGAGTGAGAATGCTTCTAGAACAGAAGAGGGTGACATTGCATTGGAGAGGTAGAGAGCCATGAGGGGGATTTACACGTGCGCACACACAAAATCTCACAGAAGAGCTTGGATTCTCAAATATGTGCAGATGTGTTTTGATCTGTTTTTTTTTTTTTTCCTAACTCACAACAAATACAGCCAGATAAATTTAGTACCATATTTCCTTCATCTGAATATTCTGAATATATCCTTTCCCCCACCCTCCCTCTTTATTTCCTCCCAGAAGGATGTATTGTCGGAGAAGAAGTTAATTTAACAAGAAAAGCTGAAACTGACAATGTGGAACCTTGATTCTCTTACAAATGCAGTCTTGATTATTACAAAATCTGCCCATGACAAGTCTAATATGTTTCTCTTTACTGGTAAATTATTATTCATCCTGAAAGGTGTGAGGACTTAATCTGTTGCATTTAAGGAGCTTAGAGCCTGAGCATTGCAATTATAAACCCATTTCTTTTTCCTGAAAGGCTCTAAAAAGTACTTGAAATGTGCCTGTGGACGTTCCCTCCGTGTTACTATAGGCTCAGCTCTGTGGACTAAGGATTTATGTACTTGGGATATGTTTTCTCTTGTGCTATTGTTGTGACTATTTTGGTTGGAGCTTCAACAAACAAAACAGAATATTTTCGCTGCTATTATTTCCACAAGTACAAATACTCCAACAGGTATTTGTACATAGCAGGCAAGGCTGTATGTGTGTGGTGGGGGTGGTGTTTACAGTGGTATATGGGGACTCTCCACTTCTCTTTATTTTGCTGTGAGTCTAGGCAGCAGTCCAGTCAGTCGCGTCTGACTCTTTGCAGCCCCATGGACTGTAGTCCACCAGGCTCCTCTATCCATAGAATTTTCCAGGCAGGAATACTGGAGTGGGTTGCCATTTCCTTCTCCAGGGAATCTTCCCTACCAAGGGATCAAACCCACAAATCTTGCTACTTGTGCATTGGCAAGTGGATCCTTTACCACCAGTGGCAGGTAGAAGCCCAAGACGGCTTTTAAAATAAAGTTTATTAATTTATACAATGACATGAATAAGATGCACTGATGTTTGAAAAATCAGGGAAGAGGAAGAGGAGAGGGAGAGTGAGAATGCTTCTAGAACAGAAGAGGGTGACATTGCATTGGAGAGGTAGAGAGCCATGAGGGGGATTTACACGTGCGCACACACAAAATCTCACAGAAGAGCTTGGATTCTCAAATATGTGCAGATGTGTTTTGATCTGTTTTTTTTTTTTTTCCTAACTCACAACAAATACAGCCAGATAAATTTAGTACCATATTTCCTTCATCTGAATATTCTGAATATATCCTTTCCCCCACCCTCCCTCTTTATTTCCTCCCAGAAGGATGTATTGTCGGAGAAGAAGTTAATTTAACAAGAAAAGCTGAAACTGACAATGTGGAACCTTGATTCTCTTACAAATGCAGTCTTGATTATTACAAAATCTGCCCATGACAAGTCTAATATGTTTCTCTTTACTGGTAAATTATTATTCATCCTGAAAGGTGTGAGGACTTAATCTGTTGCATTTAAGGAGCTTAGAGCCTGAGCATTGCAATTATAAACCCATTTCTTTTTCCTGAAAGGCTCTAAAAAGTACTTGAAATGTGCCTGTGGACGTTCCCTCCGTGTTACTATAGGCTCAGCTCTGTGGACTAAGGATTTATGTACTTGGGATATGTTTTCTCTTGTGCTATTGTTGTGACTATTTTGGTTGGAGCTTCAACAAACAAAACAGAATATTTTCGCTGCTATTATTTCCACAAGTACAAATACTCCAACAGGTATTTGTACATAGCAGGCAAGGCTGTATGTGTGTGGTGGGGGTGGTGTTTACAGTGGTATATGGGGACTCTCCACTTCTCTTTATTTTGCTGTGAGTCTAGGCAGCAGTCCAGTCAGTCGCGTCTGACTCTTTGCAGCCCCATGGACTGTAGTCCACCAGGCTCCTCTATCCATAGAATTTTCCAGGCAGGAATACTGGAGTGGGTTGCCATTTCCTTCTCCAGGGAATCTTCCCTACCAAGGGATCAAACCCACAAATCTTGCTACTTGTGCATTGGCAAGTGGATCCTTTACCACCAGTGGCAGGTAGAAGCCCAAGACGGCTTTTAAAATAAAGTTTATTAATTTATACAATGACATGAATAAGTATTAGTTAGATTACCCATCCATCATACATCAGCTAGCCCAGCATCCCTCTGGATACCCTGCAGGTTTGGGTGAACTCTCTTGCCTTACTCAGGTTCTTCAGGCCTTGACTGCTGGTTCTACTGCATTACCAACCTCAATTCTGCCTTCTCCACCTGCCTGCTCTGTCCCTTGTTACTTACTCAGTGGTTCTGATCAGTATCCTTGCTGTGTGAGCAGAAGAATGTTTTAAAAGTTTGGGTATATGAGTGAGGAGGGAAAAAAAAAAAGCACAGCCAATCAAAAGTGCTCATGTTTCCATTCTAAAAGTCTCTAAGTTCTACCTGCCATCAGGAGAGTTCATTGGTCCCACCACACAAAACTTTATCCTCTTATTACAATTTATTGACCCCTGCACCTACTGCTCTGTTCTCCTTCTCTTTTATCTTTTTTTCGGTTTACTTGGAAAAACTATTTTAAAGAAATTTTACTTTCTTAATTCAGATCACTTTTATTTCTTTGGTTTTGTTAAGGATTATCGTTATTTTTTTGGGAAACTTTAAAAAAAATTTTGGCCCCTTTTATTTATTTTTTCATCCATCATTATTCTTTGGCCTGTGTGGGCCTCCCACTGCAGTGGCCTCTCTTGTTGCAGAGCACTGGCTCTGGGCACATGTGCTCCAGAGTAGCTGGCTGGTAATTGGACACACCAGTCCAGCCACTCCGCGGCACATGGGATCTTCCCAGGCCAGGGATGGAACCGGTGCCCCTTGCACTGCAAGGTCGACTCTGCCCACTGGACCACCAGGGAAGCCCAGATTATTATTTTTTAACAGGTAAAACCACAGCTATATAAATAAATTTTAAAATGAACACACAAAAAATATTTTATACAGCTCATTGTTTAATGAGAGGACTAGTAAAGATGTTCCAGTTGGTTTCAAAGGAAATTTTTAAGACTCACAGGTATATAATGGCAAAATGGGTCAACATTCACAGAGTAGTAAGAAACTGTCTCTTCTATGGACACAATTAACATGTCTATCCACAAGAATCATTCCTATCAATATTCTGCAACTGAGAGAGTTTTTAAAAGAACTCAAAGACAACAAAAGAAGGAGATAACCTGGAAGAGTATGCCAGAAAAGACTCCCCTCCCTGACTGTTTTTTTCATTTTTCTATTTCAAAGTCATTCACAGTTTTTCTTGACAGCTCACTCCTGGCTTATCTTGACCATGCACAAATGGATTGTTTTCACAGTATCTAAATTGTCCACCAGTTACACAGGATAGCTAAACAAAGATCTGTTCTTTCTTCCCAGAAGAATGCGGCTGCCATCTTTGTTTCCCTTTCGCTACTGTGTAAATAAAACACCTGCTATTTACACATTCAATAAATGCTACCTCCTCTTTGCCTTTCCAGACTTGTTCTCAGCCCAAGTGTGTCTTGCTTTGTGCTTTTCAGCCTCTCTCTGAGCTGAAAGTACTCTTCCCTCTGAAGGGCTACATATTGCACTGTTGCTATCCCATCGCAAAGATGAGTATTTAATGTCATAAGAGATACAGATAAGTCTTATAAAGATATATTTGATTTAAATCTCATTTTAGTACCAGAAGATGGTCTTGAACAAAACCAGACAGGAGTAGACGGCACAGAATCTGGAAGGAAACAGACAAGAGGACTACAAGTCCCTTGAAATCTTTCTAATTATAGTTTCATTGAGAAGATAAAAAAAAATAATTCTATTCAGGTAGTGAGGTAAAAGCAGGAAGAAGTTGCTTAACTGCCTTTCATAAAATGGAAAAAGAATCTTATCATTTCTCAACTCATTCATCAGGATTAAATGTTGTGTAGAACTGTATTTCTCAGAGTGGGTTCTGTGATCTAACTACATTAGAATCATCCATGGGCTTGTTAAAAATAGACTTTTAAACTAGGTTTTCTGTGGTCAGAGAAGGGCATTTCCTACTACATCAGAATATCTGGAGCTGAAGCTCTAGAACCTGAATTTTTATGAAAGCCCTTAGATGACTCTTAAATCTACTGAAGTATGCGAACTCCTACAAATATGGCCAGTGATGTCCAGTATAAAGAATGATGCCGTAACTTTCAAAGACCTAAATCTGAACAGTGCTCTGTCAAAAATTGGCATGTTACCTAAATAGGTCTCTAAACTTCACTGGCCCTGGGCTTTTCAGAAAAGGATTTGAACTAAATGATCTCCCTCTTTCAGTCCTAAAGTTTGGTTTATTCTTGTGCTAACTAAGGATGATGATAAAACTTGTTCTAATAACAATATGTTCAGAGGGTACTGTCTCTTTGGGTAGGTGGGGCTCATAAACATTAATCCAACTGCCTGATAACAGATCACTACAGAGAGAATATCACTGTGGAAAGTTCACTGACATCATGAACAGTTAGTCATCCTGGTTCTACTCATGTGATTGACTTGTGTGTGTGTGTGTTTTCATTTGTGTGGGTATATGCAGCACTCCTTTCTCTTAAAGAAATTGAAGCACAGACACTTTTAAACCTCTTATCCTGGGTGGGAGGCAATGCACCTGAGCCTAAGAAAGAATTAAATCAGAATATAGGCACTCGGCATAATGGGCAAAAGAAAGCCTCACTGTTCTTTCAGAAACAGACTGAATGGCAAAGTTTGCCCTCCCTTCTACTCGAGCTCAATTAATTCGGTTAGACTAATTTTTCTTCCTTTATTAACTGTCCTGTGCTTAATGGGACCAAGCATGAGATGGAAAGAAGAAGTACTCAGGCATCTATAGGACTAATTTTAGCATCAGGGACCATTGTGCGGGGCTTGGAGCCAGGTGCATTTCAGTCTTAATGAGGTGGCACCTCCTTGATGCTTCTGACCTTGTCCATTGTAGGTGGGAATTTGTAGAAACCATTTAGACAGCTTCAAGTACAATTGACAGAACTGTCTGCACCATTCATCCTTAGCTATTTCAGCACCACATGAGCGGGCCAACTGCCATTTTCTGTAAATAGGAAGCAACATACATTTATCCTGTCATGGAACAAACACAAACGTGGGATGACACCTCCTGTTGGCTCACTCGCCCAACAGGAAATCAGCATTAATAAATCTCAGATGGTCTTTATTTTACTTAGAGTCACACACCAAATTGATACGTTTCTGACAGCACAACCAACTCTGTGGCCAATACAGGGCAGTAGACTGTAGGTAAAACAGCAAAAGGAGCTGTATGGCCAGCACTGTTTCTTCCAGGGATGTCTCCTATTGCCTACCCAGAGACACCTGCTGGACAGTTCTGCACCCCAGATTGGAAGGATCAGAAACACTGATGCTGTCACTCCTATCTGTAAATCCATGTTTTCTGACCTCTGTCAGCAAAGGCCGTAACTTGAGTATTATTATTATTATTATTTTTTAATTTTTTTTTTTTTTTTGGGCGGGGGTCGGGTTGGGGAGGGAGGGCAGCGGGCGGGCCACTTCTATTGGTCTTTCATTTCTCTATTTTCATCCGTCTTTGTTCTTTGGCTCCTGTGGGCCTCCCATCGCGGTGGCGTCTGTTGTCGCAGAACGCCAGCTCTGGGCGCATGCGCTCCAGAGCTCCAGCTCAGTGATTGGACACATCAGTCGAGCCGCTCCGCGGCACGTGGGATCTTCCCAGGCCAGGGCTCGAACCGGCGCCCCTTGCAGTGCAAGGCGGTGTCCTTACCCACTGGACCACCAGGGGAAGCCCAGTTTCTTGCTTTTTAAAAATATGTTTGGCCTCTTTTATTGGTCCTTCATTTATTTATTTTCATCCATTTTAACCTTTTGGCCTATGTGGGCCTCCCATTGCAGTGGCCTCTCTCGTTGCAGAGCACCTGCTCTGGGCGCATGCACTCCAGAGTGCCGGCTCGCAGTTGGACACACCAGTCTAGCTACTCTGCGGCATATGGGATCTTCCCGTGCCAGGGATCAAACCAGTGCTCCTTGCACTGCAAGGCGGACTCTCCACCCACTGGACCACCAGGGAAGCCCCTCATGTTAGTTTTTTATTTATGTTATTTCCCCCCAGTTTATCCCTCTCATGCATTTTCAGTGACAACTTTCATTCTAATAATTCAAAAACAGTAAAACAAATGAAACTTTTCTCACCATCAGTCTTTTTCTCTTATTAGGAAATTGCTTTGAAAGAGAAAATAAGAAAATTGGTACAATCCATTTCCATAGAAAGAGCTCTTCAAGAGCACAGGCTTTGTATGTAGTAAGTTCTCTTAAAATGAACAAAAAGTAAATTGAATACTTTGATGGTTTCAAGACTGTTGGGCATAGTAGTCTGTCACTAATTTAACAATGACGCTAAAGACTTGCTAGCTTTGCTCAAAACATTTTGTTAATGTCTACATTTCTTGAGGAGGAAATCCTTTTGTTTAAAGCAGAAAGTTTTAGAAGGTAAGACACGTGTCTAGTGACAGTAAGAACTGGAGTCTAGGAATAATGTGTGCTATTTTTGGCTCACTGGAACATTCCAGCTTCATCTGTTCTTAAGATGTCAAGAAGCCACTACGTGTAAAATGCTTACACCGCTGGAATAAGTGTGTGTACTGTGTGCCCTTGAGAGGGAATGGCAACCTTTTTTTTGGAAACTTTAAATCCCCTTCTCCAATTCTAAGTCTCTGCTGAAGTTTATGAACCATCATCCTTTCATTCACTTCTTTTACCTTAATTTTTTTTATTATAATTTTTTTCTTCTTTGTACATTTTTTCTTTTTGTAATTTTATCTTTTGGCCAGTGTATGGCATGTGGGAACTTAGTTCCTCAAACAGGAATCAAATGCATGCCTCCTGCACTGGAAGCATGGAGTCTTAACCACTGGACCATCAAGGAAGTCCATTGCCTTTGTTTAAATTAAAAAAAAAAAAAAAATATATATATATATATATATATATATTATTTGCTTATTTTAATTGAAGTGTAATTGAACTGCAATACTATATTAGTTACAAGTGCACCATATAGTTATTCCATATTTCTAAGCATCACAAAATGATCAACACTTTTTTGTCCTTTTTACTGCTAATTCCTTCCTTGCTCCTCACAATTTTTTCCCACTCATGTCTACTCACCGTATTTCCAAAACTCAAGATGTGCCTGAAGAGATGCATAGAAGAGCAATGATAAAGGCACTCACCGTATTTCGTTGTCAAAACTTTAAGTTTATCCCTCTCATGCATTTTCAGTGACAACTTTCATTCTAATAATTCAAAAACAGTAAAACAAATGAAACTTTTCTCACCATCAGTCTTTTTCTCTTATTAGGAAATTGCTTTGAAAGAGAAAATAAGAAAATTGGTACAATCCATTTCCATAGAAAGAGCTCTTCAAGAGCACAGGCTTTGTATGTAGTAAGTTCTCTTAAAATGAACAAAAAGTAAATTGAATACTTTGATGGTTTCAAGACTGTTGGGCATAGTAGTCTGTCACTAATTTAACAATGACGCTAAAGACTTGCTAGCTTTGCTCAAAACATTTTGTTAATGTCTACATTTCTTGAGGAGGAAATCCTTTTGTTTAAAGCAGAAAGTTTTAGAAGGTAAGACACGTGTCTAGTGACAGTAAGAACTGGAGTCTAGGAATAATGTGTGCTATTTTTGGCTCACTGGAACATTCCAGCTTCATCTGTTCTTAAGATGTCAAGAAGCCACTACGTGTAAAATGCTTACACCGCTGGAATAAGTGTGTGTACTGTGTGCCCTTGAGAGGGAATGGCAACCTTTTTTTTGGAAACTTTAAATCCCCTTCTCCAATTCTAAGTCTCTGCTGAAGTTTATGAACCATCATCCTTTCATTCACTTCTTTTACCTTAATTTTTTTTATTATAATTTTTTTCTTCTTTGTACATTTTTTCTTTTTGTAATTTTATCTTTTGGCCAGTGTATGGCATGTGGGAACTTAGTTCCTCAAACAGGAATCAAATGCATGCCTCCTGCACTGGAAGCATGGAGTCTTAACCACTGGACCATCAAGGAAGTCCATTGCCTTTGTTTAAATTAAAAAAAAAAAAAAAATATATATATATATATATATATATATTATTTGCTTATTTTAATTGAAGTGTAATTGAACTGCAATACTATATTAGTTACAAGTGCACCATATAGTTATTCCATATTTCTAAGCATCACAAAATGATCAACACTTTTTTGTCCTTTTTACTGCTAATTCCTTCCTTGCTCCTCACAATTTTTTTCCCACTCATGTCTACTCACCGTATTTCCAAAACTCAAGATGTGCCTGAAGAGATGCATAGAAGAGCAATGATAAAGGCAATCTCTTTATTTCTAGCATTTGTGATTTCATAATGTTGTCAGAAATACATTGAGTTCAGAATTAGTTCTCAGTTCTATTAACTAGCTGTGTGATCACTGACATTTTAAATAACCTGAGTTCAGTATATTTGTCTGAAAAAGAAATTACACTAACAGCCCTGCTTAATACATAGGATGGGTACAAATATCAAATATGCTAATCTAGTTGGAAATACAATCATACAGCATTTCTGGAAAGAGTTAAAATGAAGATAAAAACCAATTAAAGACTTTTTCTCCTAGAATAGCAGCAATTTGAGCAAAGCCCAGAGTTTTACATATTGACAAAAAGTATATAAAAAACAGGCACATGTTTCTGTTTTCTGAGACTATAGCAGTCTTCCCAATATGCCTTTCCCATGAGTAGTTCCTTCCTACTCTAAATCAGATCATAAAAATCTTTGGGAGTCAAAGATAAACCAAACATTGGCTGATTTATGTTGATGCTTGGTAGAAGTCAATGCAATACTGTAAAGTAATTACCCTTTGATTAAAATAAATAAATAAAGTAAAAAAAAAAGAAACATAAGAAAGATCATATTATCTTCCTTTGCTAAAAGTAATAAATATGATTCCCATGGTTAAAAAAAAAAGGGGGCTTCCCTGGTAGCTCACTGGTGAAGAGTTCACCTGCCAATACAGGAGACATGGGTTCCATCCCTGATCTGGGAAGATCCCACATGTTGTGGAGCTACTAAGCCTATGAGCCACAACTGTTGAGACTATGTTCTAGAGCCTCGGAGCCACAACTATTGAGCCCATGTGCCTCAACTACTGAAGCGCCTGTGTCCTAGAGCCCGAGTTGTCACAACGAGATGTCACCACAACAGGAAGCCTACTCACCTCAACTAGAGAGTAGCCCCCAGTTTCTGCAACTAGAGAAGAGCCTTCAGCAGCAGTGAAAACTCAGAATAGCCACAAATAAATAAAATTAAAAAAAACTAGGGTGGATAACCAACAAGGACCTGTCATATAGCACAGAGAACGCTC
The DNA here is from genome assembly GCA_022376925.1 of Tragulus kanchil. Taxonomy (NCBI): domain Eukaryota; kingdom Metazoa; phylum Chordata; class Mammalia; order Artiodactyla; family Tragulidae; genus Tragulus; species Tragulus kanchil. The sequence goes on along the minus strand of JAIOJX010000028.1, from coordinate 18,543,046 downwards.
CCCGTATTTCAAAACTCAAGATGTGCCTGAAGAGATGCATAGAAGAGCAATGATAAAGGCAATCTCTTTATTTCTAGCATTTGTGATTTCATAATGTTGTCAGAAATACATTGAGTTCAGAATTAGTTCTCAGTTCTATTAACTAGCTGTGTGATCACTGACATTTTAAATAACCTGAGTTCAGTATATTTGTCTGAAAAAGAAATTACACTAACAGCCCTGCTTAATACATAGGATGGGTACAAATATCAAATATGCTAATCTAGTTGGAAATACAATCATACAGCATTTCTGGAAAGAGTTAAAATGAAGATAAAAACCAATTAAAGACTTTTTCTCCTAGAATAGCAGCAATTTGAGCAAAGCCCAGAGTTTTACATATTGACAAAAAGTATATAAAAAACAGGCACATGTTTCTGTTTTCTGAGACTATAGCAGTCTTCCCAATATGCCTTTCCCATGAGTAGTTCCTTCCTACTCTAAATCAGATCATAAAAATCTTTGGGAGTCAAAGATAAACCAAACATTGGCTGATTTATGTTGATGCTTGGTAGAAGTCAATGCAATACTGTAAAGTAATTACCCTTTGATTAAAATAAATAAATAAAGTAAAAAAAAAAGAAACATAAGAAAGATCATATTATCTTCCTTTGCTAAAAGTAATAAATATGATTCCCATGGTTAAAAAAAAAAGGGGGCTTCCCTGGTAGCTCACTGGTGAAGAGTTCACCTGCCAATACAGGAGACATGGGTTCCATCCCTGATCTGGGAAGATCCCACATGTTGTGGAGCTACTAAGCCTATGAGCCACAACTGTTGAGACTATGTTCTAGAGCCTCGGAGCCACAACTATTGAGCCCGTGTGCTGCAACTACTGAAGCCCATGTGCCCTAGAGCCCGAGTTGTACAACAAGAGAAGTCACCACAACAAGAAGCCTACTCACCTCAACTAGAGAGTAGCCCCCACTTTCTGCAACTAGAGAAGAGCCTTCAGCAGCAGTGAAAACTCAGAATAGCCACAAATAAATAAAATTAAAAAAAACTAAAGTGGATAACCAACAAGGACCTGTCATATAGCACAGAGAACTCTCCTCAGTATTATATGGCAGCCTGGATGGGAGGAGGGTTTGGGGGAGAATGGATACATGTACACGTACCTGAGTACCTGAAACTATCACAACATTGTTAATTGGCTATACTCTAATATAAAATACAATGTTTAAATAAAAAAATGAAAAAAAAGTAACGGAAAGAGCAAGAACAAGGCAACTAAAGGAGAAAGTCCTAAATATTACCAAGCTGGGTACTTCCCCAGGGATCGAGTGGTTAGGATCACCTTCCAGTGCAGGGGGTGTGGGTTTGATCCCTGGTGGGAAATGGAGGTCCCATAGGCCTTGCAGTCAAAAAATCAAAACATAAAACATAAGCAATATTATAAAAAATTCAATGAAGACTTTAAAAAACATTACCAAGCGAACTTAAACGTAGAGATGGTGTGCACTGACATTTGGGGGAAGGTTCTAGAAATATTAGAAACATAAAAAGAGAAAATTAGCTGTGGACAATGATAGGATCTTAGAAGGACCTCAGCCAAGACTAAGAATGAACAGACTGGGAACTATAGAGGAACCAGACCTACAGTTTATGACAGTGTAATAAGGTATGACATGTCTATCTTTTAGTTCTTCTAAATTAAATAATTTCTTTCTATTGTTTCAAAGTTTTTTTAAAAAGATTGAGGACTGATAGAACTGAAGTGACCACAATGGAGTCAATTCAACTAATGTGCAGACAAGGCTTTGGTGCCGAATGGGTATTATTCTTGGAATAATTTGCAAAACCGACTGCTGAGATGTTGAAAATCCAGCTGCAACCAGAACGGGAACTGTTTCAGGTGCAAGAATGCCAGAAAAAGGTCATAGAAAAGCATATTGGAAAAACCCAAGATGTGACAAAACTGCAAGGTTTTGTTCCTAAAAATAACTGCTTACCACAAACACCACAAGCATCTCCAGAGCTGGGTCAGGAAGCTACCTACTCCCTCTCAGCACCCATCCACTGTACTTCTCTTCCTGAGGTCCTCATGAAATAAAGGATGCTAAAGCAGTTGAGAATCTGGAACTTCTCTGGGGGTTCCATGGTTAGGAATTCACCTTGCAATGCAGGGGATGTGGGTTTGAGCCCTCGCTAGGGAACTAAGATCCCACAGGACGTGATGAAGATTTCACATGCTACAACTAAGACCCAATACAGCCAAATATATACAGAAATATATAAATATTTAAAAAATAGGAGTTGAAAAGTATAAGGGTATAAAGACATCACTCAGATTATTAGTTTAGCTATTACTCAAAATACTCTTTGTCTGCTACCTCTTTCTTGTTAATATCATCTCATTTGATGATACAGTCCCTGGGGACAAGGGCATTTCAAGTACAGAGAACAATAGGTGCAAAGACACTAAGGTGAGACAGACTTGATACATTTTGAAAAAAAAGAGAAAGCCAAGTTGGTCCAGTACCAAGAGGATGAAGGATGAGCAGAGGAGAGTCTGGAATTAGTTGTGTTGCATCAGGACTGTGTTCAGCCTCAGGTTCTATCTTGTGCAAGATTCCCAAGTTCCTTATATTCACTCTGGTCACCATCTCATATCTTGTCTCTGCTCTGTCTTCTTTATAATTATTTTTGAATTCCTTATGCCCAGATTTATCCCACAGTTTCTCCTTTGTATTTCATACAAAGTTATACACCAGAAGACAATGATTTGTGAAAAAAAAAAAAAAAAACCTCTTTGATAAAAAAACAGAATGACAAGGAAGTAGCCACAGGAACAAATAACTAGAGCCAACGCTGTACATAAGATGCACTTGATGTTCAGAAAGGAGCTCTTGGTAGCGGCTCGGGGACCCGGTGTACAGGACAAGAGGGCAGTGTTTCTTGGAACACAGGTGAGTCAGCCTCGGTGCAGCTGTGACCACTTTTCGAGGACTTGAAGGCAGAATGGACTAGAGGAAGATGCATGACAGGAACACAAGCTTTATTTTCCTTCTCTTAACGGTAATATCAGCTTGTTCCCAATTCATCACTCAGACAGTGAACTGTCGTGCAAGCAAACAAAGGATTCTAAAATGCAGTGTGGCACTGGTGATACTTAAGGTTGTTTCCCTGGCCAGAGCCCTTTGGTTTCGCACACCTGAATCTGGGACCCGGGACAAACATCCCTTAGGGTTTTAGCAGCAGCTTTCTAGGTGACCTGATTAGCTTCGAATATCCCAGAGGAAACAGGCACATCTGAGGAGCACTTCCCAGAGGTTTTGTTTCCTAGGTGATTTGCTCTTAATCTTTTAAATTCTCTCTCGCCCCTCAGAACCTTCCCAATCACCACTACCATTCTTAGACAGGGTTCTGTGGGCAGCAGATTGGGAAGACGGAGAGGTATAGAGGAAGGGGAGTTACGAAAGATAAAAACCTTTTTTCCTAAGGAATTTTTTGGTCATTGGGGACTTGTTTTACATCTATGCCCTTAAACATATCTGCTTGGCAAAAAAATGTACTTGTAGAACCCCATGCGTGCTAAGCTGCTTCAGTCGTATTTGACTCTTAGCGATCCCATGGATTGTAGCCCACCAGGGTGCTCTGTCCATGAGCACCCAGGCAAAAATACTAGTGCAATATTTTGCACTCCAGGCAAAAATACTAGAGTGGGTCACCATTTCCTCCTCCAGGGGATCTTCGCAACCCAGGAAGCGAACCCAGGTCTCCTGTATTGCAGGCAGATTCTTTACCCACTGAGCTACCAGGGGAAACCCTGTAGAATACCAATGGCTACCAATTTTGAGAAATTGTTACTCAACAATTAAAGGCATGAAAATGCAATCCTGAGGTGCTCAAGGGCATTTCGATCTTGGGTGAATTTCCTTAGAATTATCACAAACTAATTATTAATATTAATTTATTACTATCACATTTTTCCTTAGGAAAATATAATCTTAGCAATTTTTAGTTTTTTGTAAAGTGTGATCAGCAATAATTCTCTTTCTTTTGCCTGTTGCTTGGTTATTCATATCTAGAGTGAGAATAATAGTAGACCCCACAGGGCACCCAACATTAGGAATTAGCCTCTCGATTTAAATATGTGAGTTTAAATACAGCTCCAGGTGACACCTCTGGGGGCTTTGGAGCTGAGAGAATATACAGTTACAACTCACATTCTTTTTCTGCATATTCCACATTACTGTCTTCTGAATATAACATGGGCTTCCCTAGAGAAACTCTCATAGGAATAAAAGGAGAATGCAGTGTGGCACTGGTGATACTTAGGTTGTTTCGCCAGAGGAAATCAGGAAACACCCTAGGGTTTTAGCAGCAGCTTTCTAGGTGACCTGATTAGCTTCGAATATCCCAGAGGAAACAGGCACATCTGAGGAGCACTTCCCAGAGGTTTTGTTTCCTAGGTGATTTGCTCTTAATCTTTTAAATTCTCTCTCGCCCCTCAGAACCTTCCCAATCACCACTACCATTCTTAGACAGGGTTCTGTGGGCAGCAGATTGGGAAGACGGAGAGGTATAGAGGAAGGGGAGTTACGAAAGATAAAAACCTTTTTTCCTAAGGAATTTTTTGGTCATTGGGGACTTGTTTTACATCTATGCCCTTAAACATATCTGCTTGGCAAAAAAATGTACTTGTAGAACCCCATGCGTGCTAAGCTGCTTCAGTCGTATTTGACTCTTAGCGATCCCATGGATTGTAGCCCACCAGGGTGCTCTGTCCATGAGCACCCAGGCAAAAATACTAGTGCAATATTTTGCACTCCAGGCAAAAATACTAGAGTGGGTCACCATTTCCTCCTCCAGGGGATCTTCGCAACCCAGGAAGCGAACCCAGGTCTCCTGTATTGCAGGCAGATTCTTTACCCACTGAGCTACCAGGGAAGCCCTGTAGAATACCAATGGCTACCAATTTTGAGAAATTGTTACTCAACAATTAAAGGCATGAAAATGCAATCCTGAGGTGCTCAAGGGCATTTCGATCTTGGGTGAATTTCCTTAGAATTATCACAAACTAATTATTAATATTAATTTATTACTATCACATTTTTCCTTAGGAAAATATAATCTTAGCAATTTTTAGTTTTTTGTAAAGTGTGATCAGCAATAATTCTCTTTCTTTTGCCTGTTGCTTGGTTATTCATATCTAGAGTGAGAATAATAGTAGACCCCACAGGGCACCCAACATTAGGAATTAGCCTCTCGATTTAAATATGTGAGTTTAAATACAGCTCCAGGTGACACCTCTGGGGGCTTTGGAGCTGAGAGAATATACAGTTACAACTCACATTCTTTTTCTGCATATTCCACATTACTGTCTTCTGAATATAACATGGGCTTCCCTAGAGAAACTCTCATAGGAATAAAAGGAGAATAAAAAAGAACGCTTAGCCATACTATTTTTTGGTGTACATTTTTCTAAACTCAGAGGGCCACATCAAAAATGAATGGTAAACATTCATTTGATGGACAAGAGTCCATCCTTGTGGAAAGAGAAATTAGCCACGAACAAGAATCCCCAGGAAGTGATCTTGCTGGGTAACAAATGTGCAGAATTGGTCTAGTTAAATGGTCATTCTCTGTCTCATTAAAAAAAAAAAAATTTTTTTTGAAAAATCAGGGATAATAGCTTTGCTTTGTTGCTTTCACAGTGAGTGGTTAACTACAGAGATGGAAGAATGAGCAGTGAAACTGAGTGGGCTTTGAGGTGGGGCCTGGGGGTTGTTTTTCAGACTTTGAAAAATAAGGTTGTCCTAAGGAGCTAGGAAAGCGTGAAGCTTTCTGTTCTGTCATTTTCTTGTCCATATTTCCCCTTTGCCTGTCCTCCCAACCCTACGTCTCTCTTCATGGAAGGGATCCTAGGGCTGGGCAGTCCTATCTCACAGAGGATTGGTCTCGAAGAGCTGCTTTTCTCTGATACTGTTTCTTGATTTTTGGATATGCCTTCGGAGGCACTGATGTCTAAGAGCTCCATGTCTGTTTACAAAATAAAGCTGATATTCTCCAAGATGCAGTCCTTAAAATAGATGACTCTATTCAAAGGGACCTTAAATATAGACACACTAAGTAGTCAGCATCCAGATAAGGCAGGGACAGCAACAGAGCTCAGGTGAGAGATCTTAGTTGGGAGGGGAATCTTTTTAGTGAGAGGGTATTACTATCTTTTCCTTAGGAAAATATAATCTTAGCAATTTTTAGTTTTTTGTAAAGTGTGATCAGCAATAATTCTCTTTCTTTTGCCTGTTGCTTGGTTATTCATATCTAGAGTGAGAATAATAGTAGACCCCACAGGGCACCCAACATTAGGAATTAGCCTCTCGATTTAAATATGTGAGTTTAAATACAGCTCCAGGTGACACCTCTGGGGGCTTTGGAGCTGAGAGAATATACAGTTACAACTCACATTCTTTTTCTGCATATTCCACATTACTGTCTTCTGAATATAACATGGGCTTCCCTAGAGAAACTCTCATAGGAATAAAAGGAGAATAAAAAAGAACGCTTAGCCATACTATTTTTTGGTGTACATTTTTCTAAACTCAGAGGGCCACATCAAAAATGAATGGTAAACATTCATTTGATGGACAAGAGTCCATCCTTGTGGAAAGAGAAATTAGCCACGAACAAGAATCCCCAGGAAGTGATCTTGCTGGGTAACAAATGTGCAGAATTGGTCTAGTGAAATGGTCATTCTCTGTCTCATTAGAAAAAAAAATTTTTTTGAAAAATCAGGGATAATAGCTTTGCTTTGTTGCTTTCACAGTGAGTGGTTAACTACAGAGATGGAAGAATGAGCAGTGAAACTGAGTGGGCTTTGAGGTGGGGCCTGGGGGTTGTTTTTCAGACTTTGAAAAATAAGGTTGTCCTAAGGAGCTAGGAAAGCGTGAAGCTTTCTGTTCTGTCATTTTCTTGTCCATATTTCCCCTTTGCCTGTCCTCCCAACCCTACGTCTCTCTTCATGGAAGGGATCCTAGGGCTGGGCAGTCCTATCTCACAGAGGATTGGTCTCGAAGAGCTGCTTTTCTCTGATACTGTTTCTTGATTTTTGGATATGCCTTCGGAGGCACTGATGTCTAAGAGCTCCATGTCTGTTTACAAAATAAAGCTGATATTCTCCAAGATGCAGTCCTTAAAATAGATGACTCTATTCAAAGGGACCTTAAATATAGACACACTAAGTAGTCAGCATCCAGATAAGGCAGGGACAGCAACAGAGCTCAGGTGAGAGATCTAGTGGGAGATCATGATTTCGAGTCATCAGAGACTGTGGTGCTTAAAGTCCTTAGAAAACTTACAGGGAGAAAGAAAGTATGTCAAGGGAGAAAGGAAACAGAACAAGACTGTGACATTGCAAAATGTCAATGTTCATGGCACAAAAAGCTAGGGGCTATAGCAGAAAAAGATGGAGGTATGCAATAGCAGTGCAGAAAATGTAAAATTGATGATGCCAAATTAAACAAAGAACACAGAGCTATGTCCAGTTTTCACATCTGCTTTGGTAAAAATGAAAAGCACCAGAAAAAGAACATGAATATGTATAACTGAATCCCTTTGCTGACCACCTGAAAACTCATACAACATTGTAAATGAACTCTACTCCAGTATAAAATAAGAAAAAATTAAAAATCAGTGTACATTCATGCCTAGCAAGTGCAAAACAAACCAAAAAAAGAACGAAATCAAAGTTTGGTCACATGTGATTTCCAGCAAGCAGGCTGTGCGTGGCTATCTGCAGTCCCTTGGAGGTAACCTTGAAACAATTCTGTCTGCCAATCAGTCAGGAGCAGAACAGAGCTAAAAAGAATTAAATAGCTCATGCGGTGAGAGAAGCAATCTTGTTAAGTTGGGTTTCTAAGTGACCCCTGACTGACATACCTCCAACTTGGGGAAGTCTTTGGCTTTCACGGTGTCGAGACTGAAAGAGCTGCTTGTCTTTTTGGTGTAATGATTACAGAAACTACAAGAAGAGTGAACTTTCAAAGTTAAGCTTCTGAGAGCCTCTAAAAGGGATACTTACTGATATCAAAAAGCAGTTACTCTGCCTGGCTGAGGGCCCAACGCTGGAAGAGGTCATGTGACATAGAAGGGTAAGCCAAGGGTCTGTGATTTGAGTGAAGATGAAGGTTTTTAGACCTGGAAAGTTCAGAAAAATTGAGTCATAATATAAAGCAATTGTTTGTGATTTCTGGGCTAAGGCTTATTTTGAAGATGTTTTTTTTTTTGATATGGACCATTTTAAAAGTCTTTCTGGAATTTGTTACAGTACTGCTTCTGTTTTAGGCTCCTCAACCAGGGATTGAACCCACACCCTCTGCATCTGAAGGCAAAGTCTTAACCACTTCGGAAGGCAAAATCTTAACCACTGGACCACCAGGGAAGTCCCTAGACATATTGAAGAGGTCATTAATCATGCAACAACAACAACAACAACAAACCCAGAAAAAACTGTCAGTTATCACTTTATTTTCTGACTTTGCTTTCTCCAGGTTTTTATGGATGGGTCTATGATTTGTCCATGAAAATAAAAGTGAAAGTGTTAGTCACTCAGTCACGTCTGACTCTTTTGTGACCCCATGGACTGTAGCCCACCAGGCTCCTCTGTCCATGGAATTCTCTAGGCAAGAATAGTGGAATGGGTTGCCATGCTCTTCTCCAGGGGATCTTCCCAACCCAGGAAAGACGATTTGTCCGTATCTGTGGATTAAAATCCTGCCCTGGGATCCCACTTAAGTTAGCCAGAAATGGAGTGTAGCATCAATCTCACACTCTTCCCCATACATCCCTGCTTAAGCTATGCACAGGAACACAGAGTAAGGCCCAGTTAGCAATGCTGGTTTCTTGTTTTTCTCTTGGAGATTTGTTGCTGCCAAGAAAATGCTCCATCTGTGTTCTCAGTTGCCATGGAGTGCTTAGTCAAATGCTCTGTTCCTGGCAAACCTGGAACAGCTCAGGAGAGATGTTTCATCTGGAACTTTGATGTTGGTATGTGAGATATTGTTTGCTGTAGCCCACGTCTTAGCTCTGGTCATTGCTGCAGGAATCAGCTACTGCAAACTTAGACTTTCAGGATGCTGTTTTAGTTGCATTGCATACCTTTTCCTTTTTTTACCCTGGGGATCTGTTGCCACCAGGTTTAACACCTCTGAGGGTTCCACTGGGCCATTTCAATGCATGTGAACACCTCTAAGTACAAGAACATTAACTACCCCCCCGCCCCGCCCCATTGAGTAGCGTTTGACAACGAGAAGACGGGAACCAGGGGGAAAATACTCCCTTTCTCTGTCTCAGGTGGATACTGTGGGGAGAGCTGATGTGTTTAAATACTTGTTAGGATCGAGACTCCATTGCCCAAATCCTCTCTCAATAATCACAGTGAGAGTTCTTTTTCTATGCATCTGCCTTACCCTCTCCAGCCCTTAGCGCCTGCACCACAGAATCACCTTTCAAATATTAGTAAAAACTGCTTCCATGTAAGTCTTAGTCTCCCACTCTGCTTTTAGGAGGAAATGTTGCTAAGCTGTCTTTGTCTTCTTCCATTTTCCTTGTCAGTGAAGGAGTTTTTCCTTCCTATCCTCTTTGGTGAAAAACCTTTTAAAAACAATTACTTTCCTTCAAATAAATTATTTTTATTTATTAAAAAAATTCTGACCATGCTACAAGGTATACAGGATCTTAGTTCCCCATCTAGGGATTGAGCCCACATTCCCTGTAGTGAAAACAGAGTCTTAACCACTGGACTGCCAGGAAAGTCTCCAAATAAACTATAACACTTTTGGATTTCTAGAAAAATTTGTGTGGATAGTATACAGAGTTCTCATATATCCCATTATTAACATCTTATATGAGCATCGTACATTTGTTACCATTAATGAACCATTATTATTAACTAAAGTCCATATTTCCTTTGGGGCTTCCCAGGTGGTGCTAGTGGTAAAGAACCTGCCTGCCAATGCAGGAGACGCAAGAGACATGGGTTCAATCCCTGGGTTGGGGAGATCCCTTGGAAGAGGAAATAGCACCCACTCCAGTATTCTTGCCTGGAGGGCTACAGACCATGGGGTCACAAAGAGTTGGACATGACTGAGGTGACTAAGCATACACAAATGCTTTATTCAGAGGTTCTTTGTCTTTTTTTTTGGGGGGGGGTGCCACGGGGAGGGAGAGGGGGCAGGTGTGCCACTTCTACTGGTCTTTCGTTTATTCATTTTCATCCATCTTTGTTCTTTGGCCCTGGTGGGCCTCCCATCTGTTGCCACCAGGTTTAACACCTCTGAGGGTTCCACTGGGCCATTTCAATGCATGTGAACACCTCTAAGTACAAGAACATTAACTACCCCCCCGCCCCGCCCCCTTGAGTAGCGTTTGACAACGAGAAGACGGGAACCAGGGGGAAAATACTCCCTTTCTCTGTCTCAGGTGGATACTGTGGGGAGAGCTGATGTGTTTAAATACTTGTTAGGATCGAGACTCCATTGCCCAAATCCTCTCTCAATAATCACAGTGAGAGTTCTTTTTCTATGCATCTGCCTTACCCTCTCCAGCCCTTAGCGCCTGCACCACAGAATCACCTTTCAAATATTAGTAAAAACTGCTTCCATGTAAGTCTTAGTCTCCCACTCTGCTTTTAGGAGGAAATGTTGCTAAGCTGTCTTTGTCTTCTTCCATTTTCCTTGTCAGTGAAGGAGTTTTTCCTTCCTATCCTCTTTGGTAAAAAACCCTTTTTAAAAAACAATTACTTTCCTTCAAATAAATTATTTTTATTTATTAAAAAAATTCTGACCATGCTACAAGGTATACAGGATCTTAGTTCCCCATCTAGGGATTGAGCCCACATTCCCTGTAGTGAAAACAGAGTCTTAACCACTGGACTGCCAGGAAAGTCTCCAAATAAACTATAACACTTTTGGATTTCTAGAAAAATTTGTGTGGATAGTATACAGAGTTCTCATATATCCCATTATTAACATCTTATATGAGCATCGTACATTTGTTACCATTAATGAACCATTATTATTAACTAAAGTCCATATTTCCTTTGGGGCTTCCCAGGTGGTGCTAGTGGTAAAGAACCTGCCTGCCAATGCAGGAGACGCAAGAGACATGGGTTCAATCCCTGGGTTGGGGAGATCCCTTGGAAGAGGAAATAGCACCCACTCCAGTATTCTTGCCTGGAGGGCTACAGACCATGGGGTCACAAAGAGTTGGACATGACTGAGGTGACTAAGCATACACAAATGCTTTATTCAGAGGTTCTTTGTCTTTTTTTTTGGGGGGGGGGGCCACGGGGAGGGAGAGGGGGCAGGTGTGCCACTTCTACTGGTCTTTCGTTTATTCATTTTCAACCATCTTTGTTCTTTGGCCCACGTAGGCCTCCCATTGCGGTGGCCTCTGTTGCTGCAGAGCATCAGCTCTGGGTGTGTGGGCTCTAGAGCTCTGGCTCGGTAATTGGACACATTGGTCCAGCCGCTCCGCAGCACGTGGGATCTTCCCAGGCCAGGGATCGAACCGGCGCCCCTTGCACTGCAAGGCAGTGTCCTTACCCACTGGACCACCAGGGAAGCCTAGGTCCTTAGTTTTTATCTAGTGTCCTTTTAGTGACTCAGGATCCCACTTGGGATACCACTTGTATAGTGGTCAGTGATGCCTTAGGCTTCTTCGTGAGATCTCTTCACTGTAAAGTTACTCTTTTTTTATACTTTCCTACTTGGCTCTCTGGAAGGAAGTTCCTATCTGCAGCCCACATGGAAGAAAGGGGGAGTTATGCTTTTATTTCTCTTTTTTAAAAACATGCAAATTTTTAATTGGAGGATAATTGCTCTACCACGCTGTGCTGTTTATATAACAATGTGAATCAGCCATAAGTATACATATGTCCCCTCCCATCTGACCCCCCTTCACTCTTTTTGCTTGAAGGCAGAGATAAATTATTTGGAATTCTGTTGCACGGGAGATTTGTCTACTCTGTCCCATTTATTTCTTTGTTCAGTCATTCATGTATGTCACCAAGGACTCAAGGATATTTATTCTCCTTTGGGTTATAATCCAATTCTACTTTATTTTCTTGTACAGTTTCTTCACTGGCCATTGGGAACGCTTACAGTTGCTTTCTGGATCCTTCTAACATAACTCCATCATTGTTATATTACTTTGTGTGCTACATTGCAAGATACTCCAGGATCCTCTTATACATTTTCTGCTGCAGTCTTAAAATTTGCCATTGCTCCAAAGTGCCCTGGTTCTTTTTATTGGAGAGTAAAGCTAGAAACCAAGAGGTGGTTGTTAGGTCCTCTAAAAAGTCTTCTTAAATTTCTTTTTTATTCTCTTGTTTTATTCCGCAAACAGAAGTACTGGTACTGTCTGTCTTAACTGAGTCTATCATATGTCTACTTTTAGGGACGTAGTATATGTTTTATCTGATTATTATCTATTCTTGGATGGCTCCTGCCTTCTCTTATACTCAACCTAACCACATTTGATTTTCCTAAGAATCACTGTGCATTTTTAACCATTTATGCAGTCCCAGGAATGTGACAGGTGGGCATGATCATGGAAATCACTGGTCTTGCCCTATTCCATTCCCAACTGAACTCACCGGCCTCATGGAATGAAGAAAGGATGTATTAAAAAGTCAGTTAAGGTGACAGCTTGAGGGCACAGCCTGTGGGAATGGAGGGCTCTCTTCCAGGATTCAGTTTATACACTGAACCAAGGACTGACATGTGATTTTATGCACCCCATAGTTAGAAACGCGAGTCAAGAAATCCAGGGCTGAAAGCTGAATTGGTCCCTCTCACAGTCATCCATGTGTCCTCAGACATCATTGTTTTAGAATCTGTTTCCCATTTGGAGAAAAAAAAAATGTATACAAGAGGATGAGTAAGACTTTCCCTGGGTTGTAATTGACCCTGAATATTAAGATAATTGCTTCAGACTATACAGAGTGGTAGAGAGGACATTCTTTGAAACTCAGTGGTTACTGGGGTGTATCTTAGTGTTTTCACTCTTGGTGAGAATGATGAATGAGCAGTTGGAGCAACCAGGACCTGGCAAGTCTAAGGCAATCAAGGGCCGAAGGTTCTTGGGGATAAAGGCTTTTGATACCCTAACAAGGAGTACACTTAAATCCATTAGTGTTACAGCTGAGTGTAAGGAATATATGGAGTGGGATATGATGAGTGTAAGTTATGAGTTTGGGACCAGCTGCAGCAGCAAAGACCATAACTTGTTTCACTGACCATTTCGAATTGAGTCTTTTGTAAAGGTGGCGCTTACTGCCACCCCGAAGGCTGTATGATGGCAAGAATTTACACAAGACATATGTGGAGCCAAGTTGTTCAAGGGCTAAACTGTGCTGGACTTCTCTGATAGACATCTTTGTTAAATTTATGTCTCTTATGACCTCATTAAGCTTCAGAGGCACTGTGGATTTCTTCCTTTCTGCCCCAGGACTTTCCTGCTACACTCATACAGGTGCTAGAAGGAACCCACTCAACTTTTCTGATACATCTGAAAACCTGGACTTGCCTTCTGAATTAACATTCTTTGAGACAATCATTAACCAATGGGACAATGGAGCTCCTTTCTATCTCTAGTTGATGTTTCTGACAATTGCATGTTTCTCAGAAAACCCAGCAAGATCAAGTTCCCGTTGCCCACAGGTGAACCTTGATACGTCATCCTGACATTAGCTTTACCTCCTTTTCTTTTTCACTCTCTCTAGATTCTCCCTCTACCTCTCTTGATTTACCTACTAGATAACCTGCCCATTCAAACAACCTTGCGTCAGGCTCTGCTTTTGTGATAATCCAAGTAAAAACAAATGGGTAGGTTTGCAGTGGTCTGAGGAAGAGAAAATTCCATGAGCAGAGGAATCTGAAATGACATGAAAAAATCTCTGTCTAGCCCATGCACTGGGTCCAATTTTTTTTTTTTTCAAATTCTGTAGCCTGGATTTTTCTTTTTAAATCTCTGCTTTTTTTCCCTTCACAAGTTTCCATTAGGTTCCAGCTAGAAGTCAGGTGCTGTGACAAGACCTGGGGAACATAGTGTCATGCTCTTTACTGACCTTACGAGGTCTTGGTACAGTGAAGAAATCTATAGAAGACTATTGGGGTGTGTGTATGAGTGTGTGTGTGCCTGGTACACTCCCATGTGCACTGAGCACTCGGTGAGGGAGACAGGGAATAAAGGAATCATATTAAAATTGACTTTCAGGTCTTCTCCCATCTGATCGTGGGTTCAGGTTGTAGGGCCAGGTATGAGCTTGGGGCAACTGAGTGACAGCAAGTATCACCAGGCTGTCACTAAATTACTCTCACAGAAGGGACTGAACTGCTGACACAGTCGTGACTGACAGATTCGCTGTGGTCCTGACGAGACATGGGAGGCTTAATGACTCTCCCCACCTTCCAGGCAGGCTGCCCGCCACCCACTGCCCTGGAGGAGATCACGAAGGCTCATGATCCTCCAAAACGTTGCCATGATGCACAATCACCCTGGCATTCCAGGAAACTAAGGAGGAAATTACACTTACTCTTCACAGCCAGCAAGCAACTAGCAGTCCATCAAAGGAGTTAAGAACTAGGGTTCAAGGCACCAGCATCTGCTAAGTGGGAAGAATCATGCATGATCAATTAACACCATTCCCCTATGGCACTGTGGCTGCGCCAAAGCTGACAAATATGAAGACCCACGTATGTATGTATGACACATGCTTCTGTATCTACATACATATGCACACACACACACGTACTTTTTTTTTATTTTACTTTTTACTTTTACAGTGTTTTGTTGTTTACAGATATGTATGATCCCAGATTAGTCATATGTATATCCCCCCATCCCACCCCTCCAGGCCGTTGCACAGCACCCCTGCAGGATCCCCTTTTCTCACAGTGCAGTGACAATAGCTATTTTTTCACATATGATAGTATAGGTTTTCATGCTACTTCCTTTACGCCTCCCACCCACTGTTCATTCCCCACAATGTCCATATGTCTACAGTCCACGTCTGTTTTTCCATCCACACACATACTTTTAAGGGAAAAGAGTATAGGGTCATGGGAAGGAGCATCGATTTAAGGACAAAATGACTGGTTCTGGAGCATCTCTGGTGATTCAGTGGCTAAGACTCTCCTCTCAGTACAGGGGACCTGGGTTCAATCTCTGGCTAGGGAACTTCTATTCCACATTCCACAACTAAGAGTTCAAATGCCAAAAGTCAAAGATCCCAAGGGCCACAGCTAAGACCCAGTAGAGCCAAATAAATAAATGTTAAAAAAAAAAAAAAAAAAAGCCTGGGTCTGAGTGTGGACTTAGCCCCTTGGTGGGTGACTTTGGAAATTACATTAAATAATTCACTGAGTGTTATGAGGATTATTATGTGTCTCTAGAAGACACATAATAGATGTTGATAAGAGATAAATATTATTAAAGCAACTATATCAAAATATACTTTACATGTTACATAATCTTATAAAAAGGCCGATGGAGGAAGAAAGATGAAAAAGAGAAGGAAATGAAGGATGTGAGCAGAAGATGAAATATTTGGGTGAAATAGCCAAAGAAGTCAGAGGTCTAGGGGAAGATCCCACCCAGCACTGAAGCCAGGGGGCCTTATTTTGCTTGGTGTATTGCTGATCCAGTTTGTAACACAAGCTGTCCTGCTGTTCACACTGTTCACTGAACCCGGGGTAGGCACGGCACGGAGCTAAGAGGCTGGATAGAGGCTTGAGGAGCCGTAGAAACTGCAGACACCTTTATTCTCTCCTGGCTGACGCGGCAGCCATAACACAGCTTTTCTCCTGGCTGACGCGGAAGCCGTACCAGCAGCCATAACATAATCACAATGTAGCCATAGCATAATCTCATATAACATAACCATTATGCCGCTCCAATGGAGCCCCAGTGCAGCAGCCGCCAGGGCTTTCACGATGAGGCTCGCACAGGTGAACCGCCCAAAGCAGCCCGCGACCAAACGCGCAAACCTTGTGACGCGCATGCTCAGTGGTGTAAGCGAGCTCAGCCGTTTCAGAACCACGCAAAGTCACTATTTACAGAACCTGGGGCCAGAGGGCCGGACTGGCACCATCTTGTACATTTCCCCACATTCCACCGCCTCAGGGCCTCCTGTCCATAGATTTGTGCAGGTTCTGCCCTCTGGGCATCCTCCCAGGGCGCAATGCCGCCACTGGAACCCACATCCCGAAACAAAGGTAGAGGCGACAACAAACCACTAGGCGCAAGCTATGCCCCCAATACTGAGCAAAACCCAGGCCAGGAATCACCTGTGGCAGCGCCTGCCCGCATGGGGCTAGCAGAGCCACCCACTGTGTGTGGAGGGCCTTCATTTCGCCATGGCCCAGTCCAGTCCACAGTCTGTCCTTGTGAGACTGCAGGAAAGCCTCCACAGGGAAACTCCACCTGTGCGGTTTTTTTTTTTTTTTCTTCTTCTTTTTTTAAGGAGCTGCAAAACCCCTATCGACACTAAGCTCATCCCTCCAAAGCTCATCCCTCCAAAGCTCATCCCTCCAAAGAGAACCTTTGCGGCGTTCACAGCCCATCCACAAGATTGCACTTTTCTAAATCTGAGGACCCCGCCTTGATAGTACACTGTCTACTAAATATACGTCACAGGACACAGCCTAAATCTATGTCCTAGGATACAGCCTTTATACCTTCGCACAAACCAGCCCACATGTGCATTCGCGTAACCCCTTCCAGCTCAGGCCCCCTTTGGGGTTTTCACACTTTCAAAACGGCATCTTGCATACCATCCCTCTTCTTCTCTCCCTATGCACCTGCACACGCCCCCGTGACGGGCCCACCCCTGGGTCCCAGAGTTGCACAAACCATGCTGCCAAGGGTTCACCTTGCTTTTGCCGAAACTGCATACCCAAGTCGACCAACTCCGCCTGAGTACATGGTCGATATGTTGTGAACTCAGTCCCACTGGGCGCTCCTTGAAGACGCAGCCCTCCTCCCCTGGGCCACAGGCTGCCGCTGCCTCACCCTCTGCTGCACAACAGGCCTCGCTGCCCAGCGAGGACCACCAACCTCATGACATTCATCATCATCATCGTTAGTTTCAAAACGCGCATCAAGATCACTTACCGCCTTGCCGTCAGAGATGCTGGACTTTCAGGTCCACGGGGCTCTTGCTCTGACACCGGTACACATTGCTCTAGTCCTTCCAAGGGTCTCTGTCCAGCACGGCACTTGGGGACGCATCCATATTCTGCCCTCTGGGCATCCTCCCAGGCGCAATGCCGCCACTGGAACCCACATCCCGAAACAAAGGTAGAGGCGACAACAAACCACTAGGCGCAAGCTATGCCCCCAATACTGAGCAAAACCCAGGCCAGGAATCACCTGTGGCAGCGCCTGCCCGCATGGGGCTAGCAGAGCCACCCACTGTGTGTGGAGGGCCTTCATTTCGCCATGGCCCAGTCCAGTCCACAGTCTGTCCTTGTGAGACTGCAGGAAAGCCTCCACAGGGAAACTCCACCTGTGCGGTTTTTTTTTTTTTTTCTTCTTCTTTTTTTAAGGAGCTGCAAAACCCCTATCGACACTAAGCTCATCCCTCCAAAGCTCATCCCTCCAAAGCTCATCCCTCCAAAGAGAACCTTTGCGGCGTTCACAGCCCATCCACAAGATTGCACTTTTCTAAATCTGAGGACCCCGCCTTGATAGTACACTGTCTACTAAATATACGTCACAGGACACAGCCTAAATCTATGTCCTAGGATACAGCCTTTATACCTTCGCACAAACCAGCCCACATGTGCATTCGCGTAACCCCTTCCAGCTCAGGCCCCCTTTGGGGTTTTCACACTTTCAAAACGGCATCTTGCATACCATCCCTCTTCTTCTCTCCCTATGCACCTGCACACGCCCCCGTGACGGGCCCACCCCTGGGTCCCAGAGTTGCACAAACCATGCTGCCAAGGGTTCACCTTGCTTTTGCCGAAACTGCATACCCAAGTCGACCAACTCCGCCTGAGTACATGGTCGATATGTTGTGAACTCAGTCCCACTGGGCGCTCCTTGAAGACGCAGCCCTCCTCCCCTGGGCCACAGGCTGCCGCTGCCTCACCCTCTGCTGCACAACAGGCCTCGCTGCCCAGCGAGGACCACCAACCTCATGACATTCATCATCATCATCGTTAGTTTCAAAACGCGCATCAAGATCACTTACCGCCTTGCCGTCAGAGATGCTGGACTTTCAGGTCCACGGGGCTCTTGCTCTGACACCGGTACACATTGCTCTAGTCCTTCCAAGGGTCTCTGCACATTGCACACAAGCACGGCACTGCATAGGGCACCATCCATATTCACTTTCAGGGCAGTCAGGAAAATCTACTCCATGGTGCCAGTGGCAGTCTGTGTAGCCTTGTTTGGCAAATGGCAACTCACTGCCTGTAATACCTTTTCAGCGTTATCCGGTGAACCATCCACTGCCTGCCAGTCTTTCACCAGAGCCCATGCCGAGAGGACTGCAGCCACACGATTTCACATGCTATATGGTGGTCACTGGCTTCCTCCGTCCAGTGGAGCCTCAAGCTCCTCTCCCTGCTGGGTTTCCTGCTGGCTACACCAATTGTACCACTCATCCTGTTCCTGATGCCAATTTTCTTGCTGTTACGCTGTTTGCGGAACCCAGGGCAGGCAAGCCGTGAGCTGAGGCTGGAAGGAGACTCGAGGAGCCGCAGGAACAGCAGACATGTTTCTTCTCTCCTGGCTGGCATGGCAGCCAAAACACAGCCTCTCTCCTGGCTGTCGCAGGGGCCGTTGCCGTAGGCATAACATAGCCGTAATGTGGCCGTAACATAACTTCATATAACAAAACTATAATGCAGCTCCACTGTAGCCGTAATGCAGCAGCAGCAGCCAGAGCGCTCAGGGAGAAGCTCATACAGGCCTACCTGCCGCGTCAGCCAGGAGCGAACAAGGAAGTTCCTCGCGGCCAAGGGAGTGCCTCCTGAAGCGCATGCGCGATGCTATAATTGCTCTCAGCTGTTAAGCAAGCATGCATGCATGCGCGTGGTGAGAGTGCCTAATTGGAATCATCTTGTTCATTTCCCCACAGGAGGTTTCGCCTCTCTTTTCTCCATTATTTCAATTGATAACATCTTTCTTTATTATCATTATTATATATATTTTTTTGCCACACAGCCTGTGGGATCTTGTTCCTCAACCAGGGATTGAACTGGTTTCCTTGCATTGAAAGCACGGAGTTTTAACCACTGGACTGCCAGGGAAGTCCCAACTGACAGCATATTTTGCTCAAAATTTTTCTTGAAAACGAGGAACCTGTCTTTTCCTTCTGTTTTGCTTTTCGCCTTTTCCTTTCTGTCTCCGGCCTGGTTCCCAAATCCTACTTTTCTTAAAGGGCTAGATCAAGTGTCTTGTTTTCTGAAAAGCCTGTTCCAACAGGCAGCCCTCAGGGTTCTTTCCCTTCAGCCCTCCTATGGCTTGCATCCCTTTCCAGGTGACCCTCATCTGCAGCACTTAGTTAAGGCACATAAACAAGGAAGGTCTTTCTGGCTGGACTGTAGGGATGCAGAGAGCTAGATCTTATTCATCTTTGCTTCTCTTGTGCTGAGTATAATCCTTCATGCATAATAGAGGCTCTGGGAATGATATATTCTGCTATTGGTGATGATGATGTTGCCAAGAGATATTGTGCTGTTAATAATCCTTTTTGAAACCTCCTCACTGAACATCTCCATGGAGATGAGTGGAGGGTACACATCTACATTATTGCCTCCAATTGATGTAATAAAATTTCTGACTTTCGTATGGTATTTTATATGACTTATCTCCTCTTGCATACTATGTATAAAAACACTAATAACAGGATCTCATCTCCATGAAGTAGAAAAGAGTTATATTATCCCTATCGGACAGATCATAATAACTAACATTTAATGAGGGTTTCCTCTATTCCAAATACCATTTTAAAGGGTTTTTTTTTTTTTGTATGAAAATTTATTTGATCTTTGGAACAGCCTTATAAGGTGAGCACTATTAGTATCAGTTTTATACTGCATACGAACAAAGTGAGATGCACCAGGTACATTATATTTTGTACAATTATTTACCCCCTTCCAGGTAAGAGGATCGCAGATCCCCGCCCTTTGCTACTTGACTTGCTTGTCCATCCTATGGTGGAAATAGACTTTGCACACTGAGATCATACCATCTCTCAGGTCAGTGAAATGTCAGTGGAAGAGACAGTAGGCTCATTTCAATCATTTGCTCAGACGCCAGCTCATGGCTGGCCACTGATGTATTATTTTGTTTTATTTTATTGGAGGACAGTTGATTTACAATGTTGCATTTGTTACAGGTGTACAGCACAGTGATCCAGTTATCCATACACATATATTCATTCTTTTTTAGATTCTTTTTTCATATAAGTTATCACAGAATATGAGTAGAGTTCCTTGTTCCATATAGTCTTTGTAGGTTATCCATCTTATATTTAGTAGTATGTATGTCTTCATCCAAAGCACCTGATGTTTCCCTCCCCCTGCTACATTTCCCCTTTGATATTCATAAGTTTTTTCTGATATCTAAAAGTACGTTTCTGCTCATTTGCATGATTTTTAAATTAGATTTCACATATGCGGGATATCATATGATATTTGTCTTTCTCTGACTTAACTCACTTAGTATGATAGTTTCTAGGTTCATCCATGTTGCTGAAAGTGACATCATTTCTTCTTTTTAATTGCTGGGAAATATTCCATTTTATATAGAGGTACCACATCTTCTTTATCCATTTCTTTGTTGATGGGCCTTTAGGCTGCTTTTGGCTCTTGTAAATAGAGCTACAGTGAACATTGGGGTGCATGTACCTTTACAGATTTTGATTCTCTTTAGGTATATACCCAGGAGTGGGATTGCTGGATCATATAATAGTTCTATTTTTAGTTTTTATTTTTATTTTAGTTCTATTTTTAGAATCTCTCTATTGCCCTCCATAGTCTATCACCCTGAATGTGCCCAATCTCACTGCTTTTTTATAATCTGTTATGAGGCTCAGAGACAGGATGTATCACAGTCTTAGTTTTTTTAAAATCTTTGGAACAGCCTTATAAGGTGAGCACTTTTTCAGTTTTATACTGCATACGAACAAAGTGAGATGCACCAGGTACATTATATTTTGTACAATTATTTACCCCCTTCCAGGTAAGAGGATCGCAGATCCCCGCCCTTTGCTACTTGACTTGCTTGTCCATCCTATGGTGGAAATAGACTTTGCACACTGAGATCATACCATCTCTCAGGTCAGTGAAATGTCAGTGGAAGAGACAGTAGGCTCATTTCAATCATTTGCTCAGACGCCAGCTCATGGCTGGCCACTGATGTATTATTTTGTTTTATTTTATTGGAGGACAGTTGATTTACAATGTTGCATTTGTTACAGGTGTACAGCACAGTGATCCAGTTATCCATACACATATATTCATTCTTTTTTAGATTCTTTTTTCATATAAGTTATCACAGAATATGAGTAGAGTTCCTTGTTCCATATAGTCTTTGTAGGTTATCCATCTTATATTTAGTAGTATGTATGTCTTCATCCAAAGCACCTGATGTTTCCCTCCCCCTGCTACATTTCCCCTTTGATATTCATAAGTTTTTTCTGATATCTAAAAGTACGTTTCTGCTCATTTGCATGATTTTTAAATTAGATTTCACATATGCGGGATATCATATGATATTTGTCTTTCTCTGACTTAACTCACTTAGTATGATAGTTTCTAGGTTCATCCATGTTGCTGAAAGTGACATCATTTCTTCTTTTTAATTGCTGGGAAATATTCCATTTTATATAGAGGTACCACATCTTCTTTATCCATTTCTTTGTTGATGGGCCTTTAGGCTGCTTTTGGCTCTTGTAAATAGAGCTACAGTGAACATTGGGGTGCATGTACCTTTACAGATTTTGATTCTCTTTAGGTATATACCCAGGAGTGGGATTGCTGGATCATATAATAGTTCTATTTTTAGTTTTTATTTTTATTTTAGTTCTATTTTTAGAATCTCTCTATTGCCCTCCATAGTCTATCACCCTGAATGTGCCCAATCTCACTGCTTTTTTATAATCTGTTATGAGGCTCAGAGACAGGATGTATCACAGTCTTTATCTTTTGATAAGGAAGACACATAAAACAGAGCCACAGAGCCTCAGGACCACAGCTGATCCACAGTCACAATGTGACTTGTGTGAGACCCAGATCTTCACTGTGACAAGTTCCTGAGATTTGGGGGGCGGGGGGCGGAGGTTGTTTGTTGCGCAGCAGAAATAAGTGTAAGTTTCGTAATATAGAAACGAGGTGATTTGTCCAAGGTTACATGGCTACTAAGTGGCAAAACTCAAAATCAAAACTAAGCAATGTGGTTTGAAAAGCCGCATATTTAACCTGCCCATCATCACACTTCATAATAGATAAAGATGCTGAGGTCTGCAGAGAGGATTATCTTAGCTCTTCTAAACCATACATGAAACATTCCACTGAGTTTGGGCTAGGACACTAAGCCTTGTGGTGGTGGTTTTAGTTGCTAAGTCATGTCTGACTCTTTTGAGGCCCTATGGACTCTACCCTGCCAGGGTCCTCTTCCATGGGATTTTCCCAGGCAAGAGTGGGCAGCCATTCCCTTCTCCAGGGGATCTTCCTGACATAGGGATCGAACCCACGCCTCCTGCTTTAGCATGTGAATTCTTTACCACTGAGCCACCCGGGAAACCCGCAAAGCCCTGAGCTTAGTGCGCTGTGACACAGTCAGGATCTTGACCTGCGGTGGTACCGCTGCCACCACACTGGCCCCATCCCTGGGAAGGTCTCAGGTTTGGTGGCAAGATGATTCTCCAAGGCAGAGCTGAGATGGGTCTCACCCTCTTCTTCAGCACTCAGGCCGTCTCTGCGGCCCTCCTCCTCCATGGCTGTGACTTAGGAGGGATTCAGGAAGACGGGGGCTGTGCAGAGTTATTTGTTTTCTGTGAAGCCAGGGGATTGGAAATGTCTCAGAAACATCGCTGGTTGACACAAAGCATAAAAAGTTAAACATACAGAACCCAATATGGCCTCTCTCGGGACCCCGTCTTGCTAACAGCAGGATTCACTCTGACAGTGTTCTTCAGACTGAATGAGGGAAAACGACAACCTCGTTCAAAAAACAGCTTGAGTACTGCGGGGAGCTGCCCTGTTTCAAGGGGTTTCCTTTAAGGAAACATAGCCCTGGGAGCTGCCCTGGCAACAGGGGCTGATAACAGCATAGCTCTCTGTCCCGCCACCCCAGGTGTTGTGAAGACATTCCTGAGCTATCATAAAGAACACCTGGAGCCTCTTTACAGGTGAAAAGGGCTTGAGGGGCATTATGACCCAGAACCACTGTAATCTAAAGAGCTTTGAAAATGTTAATAACACACTAGGAGGTAACACCTAGTTTATGATCGACACCTGGCCTAAAGCACGTGTACACAATTCCTTGTTGTGTGAAGTATAAAAGGGATGAGCGAATTCAATAAACTTGTCAGCAACCTGTAGAGTTGTCTGCCTTCTTGCTGTCCCTCTCAATCCCATCTTTTCTGTCCTTCTTTCTTTTCTTAGCCTATCTGCCACTCTCTTCAGGACCTGTTCGACTGCCGGCTGGCCCGGCAAGTACAATGGTTTTCAAGGCCTCGTGCTGAGTCTTGGGAGGGTGCTCGAGAAAAAAATGTAGCGTGAGTGCCAGTTTGCACCTAATACAATATCAGTATCTGCTGGTGAAGGGTCAGGACATTTGATGACCAAATTTAGGAGTTTCCTGCTTGGTTTTCTGTAGACTTGGGTTTCCCAGGTGGCGTTAGGGGTAAAGAACTTGTCTGCCAATACAAGAGACATAAGAGACATGNGTTCAATCCCGGGTCAGGAAGATTCCCTAGAGGAGGGCATAATTGGGTCTCACAGGCCAGAGCTGAGATGGGTCTCACCCTCTTCTTCAGCACTCAGGCCGTCTCTGCGGCCCTCCTCCTCCATGGCTGTGACTTAGGAGGGATTCAGGAAGACGGGGGCTGTGCAGAGTTATTTGTTTTCTGTGAAGCCAGGGGATTGGAAATGTCTCAGAAACATCGCTGGTTGACACAAAGCATAAAAAGTTAAACATACAGAACCCAATATGGCCTCTCTCGGGACCCCGTCTTGCTAACAGCAGGATTCACTCTGACAGTGTTCTTCAGACTGAATGAGGGAAAACGACAACCTCGTTCAAAAAACAGCTTGAGTACTGCGGGGAGCTGCCCTGTTTCAAGGGGTTTCCTTTAAGGAAACATAGCCCTGGGAGCTGCCCTGGCAACAGGGGCTGATAACAGCATAGCTCTCTGTCCCGCCACCCCAGGTGTTGTGAAGACATTCCTGAGCTATCATAAAGAACACCTGGAGCCTCTTTACAGGTGAAAAGGGCTTGAGGGGCATTATGACCCAGAACCACTGTAATCTAAAGAGCTTTGAAAATGTTAATAACACACTAGGAGGTAACACCTAGTTTATGATCGACACCTGGCCTAAAGCACGTGTACACAATTCCTTGTTGTGTGAAGTATAAAAGGGATGAGCGAATTCAATAAACTTGTCAGCAACCTGTAGAGTTGTCTGCCTTCTTGCTGTCCCTCTCAATCCCATCTTTTCTGTCCTTCTTTCTTTTCTTAGCCTATCTGCCACTCTCTTCAGGACCTGTTCGACTGCCGGCTGGCCCGGCAAGTACAATGGTTTTCAAGGCCTCGTGCTGAGTCTTGGGAGGGTGCTCGAGAAAAAAATGTAGCGTGAGTGCCAGTTTGCACCTAATACAATATCAGTATCTGCTGGTGAAGGGTCAGGACATTTGATGACCAAATTTAGGAGTTTCCTGCTTGGTTTTCTGTAGACTTGGGTTTCCCAGGTGGCGTTAGGGGTAAAGAACTTGTCTGCCAATACAAGAGACATAAGAGACATGGGTTCAATCCCGGGGTCAGGAAGATTCCCTAGAGGAGGGCATGGCAACCTATTCCAGTATCCTTGCCTGGAGAATCCCCCGTACTGAGGGGATTCAATGGCAGCTACGTTCCATGGAGGGATTACAATCCATGGGGTCGTAAAGAGTCTAACATGACTCTTAGCATGCAACTTAGCATGCAAGCATGCACATGGCTGCTTTACAATGTTGTGTTGGTTTCTGCTGCACAATGAAGTGAATCAGCTCTATGCATACATATATCCCCTCACTCTGGGACCTCCCTCTCCCCAAACCCCTACATCTCTGCCTCCCCTTCTCCCAATGTCCCCTTCCTACACATACACATTTCAGGAGAATACAGCATAGAAATTGCCACTGCAACTATTTGTTTTAAAAATGTTTCCCATTTTCATCCTTTAGGATGCTGAACAAAATGGTCAGCCTATGATAGTATTAGATGATTCGTTTACTATTGCCCCCGAGTAAGTTACAGAAGCAGAGACTGCAAAGATTTCTTTGATCTGCCCCCTCTAACAGCCAAGAGTTTGCAGATGACATTTTGTGGGCTACACATGTTCAGTGGATTTGCTCGAGACTGTATTGTATTGAGTAAACCAGCAAGTTGAGAGCAATGTGCAGATTTCCAGGAAAATGAATTTTTTTAATCATACCCTTTGCTTCTGAGGAAGTGAAACTGATACTTTGCCCTGTGGGATAAGGGATAATGAAATCACACCCCACATTACACAGACAGAAACACAAACAAGGAAACAATACATTGCCTCCTTAGATGAACTCAGTAAGCAAGAATACCCTGTTTGGAACTAGTCCCCCAAATAAAAGAAGGCTTGAACTCTGGCTTGTTGCTATATTTCTAACGAAAACAATCCTGTGCCTGACTTTTGCAACCTTGACTTTAATATTCATGTGATGATGAGCTTGCTTTTTGAATAATCATTTGAGGAAACGGATGTTCTCCCACCAAGGACAGACCTATTGTGTCTTTGTGCATTATTTTGGGTCTTCCAAGAAGCAGACATGGAAACAGGATTTGATGTGTTTGTGCTTTCTTCGGGGAAAAGTCTGTGACAGATAAAGGATAAGGAAGAGCTAACCATCACCCCCACTACAATACCGGTGTGACGCCTGTGAAAACAGGGCAGGGAGAGAAGAGTGGGTAGAAAGCCTCACGTTGCAGGGGAGATCTGTAAACATTCTGCTCAGGCTAGTGGGGAGTCTCTGAACCAAAGTTACCCATCAGACGAACCCCACCCAGGGCAGGAATTGCCCACTTCTAGTCTACTGTTATCCTCAGTGATTGGTGAGGAACAATCCAAGGGAAGCGTGGACCAGGGTGAACACTGAAGTAAGGTTAAAGACGTGGCAGCTGGTACTGTCCATCACCTATTTTCCCTTCTTGGATCATGGGTGATTATTCTTCACTATCTGAGTACGACCTTTTTAGCAGTCTACTCCATGATATTTTTTCAGTCTGGGTAGTGGATGGGGGCCCTGTTTCTGGATCGAGACTGAGCCTGGGCATTATTTTCTTAAATCCTTCTGGATGGTTCTTTTTTGTTCCTAAGTAATTTACTCATACACGTGCACTGGTCAGGGGTAACCTCTGCACAGCTCTGACATCCTCTTTCTGTGTAGGTATTCTCTACTAGCTGCTTTGACATCTTAGGACTCTCAGTTCTGGCTCCTCGATGCAAGGGCTATGCCAAGCTTTGCCTGGGTTCCCCCTCCCTGTGTTGTAGCCTGGACATGTCTTTAAGGCAATGAACTTGGGCAATTGGAAGACTCCTCTCATTGGTTTTCCTTCAAGATGATTCTAATAAGTTCAAAGTGGGTAGAATTAAATTGGCTCCAAGATAAGGATTGTTTTATTAGTGTTTGAAAGACAGTCTTCTTAAGAGGCTTTCACATAGATAAAGGTAAATTTTTTCTTCTTCTAATAAAAATATGTCAACCAGCAAAGTTATTTAGAGCTCCAAAGGACCTTAGACATTGTCTCATCCTACCTCTTCACTTTACTAATGAGAGTACTGAGGTCTTCAAAGGGCAAGGGTCTTGCCTAGGGTCATACCCATTGGGTAGTGTCAGAACTGGAATTTGAACATGAGGCTCCTAACTCAATCTATTGCTATTTCCACTATACCAGTCACCTCGATAATGATAAAGCCATGCCTGTTAGCACACTTGGATTGCTATTATTGTAACTGCATATCAAATAACTTTATATTCGTTTAACATTTTGAACTTTCAAAATACTTTCACATCTGCTATCAAATTTCATTCACATAATAGCCTGTGAAGTATTTATGAAATAATTTCATTTGAAAAATAAAACACAGATAATCCTACCAATTAGGGCAGGTTTCAGAGTTTACAGAGAATGTGCCCAGTCAGACTGATGGAGAAAACATTGCTCACCATTCTCCAGGGGGTTGGGGGCAGGCTTTGGGGCAATTTCTCAGCCTTAATACTACCTAGCTGATTTTAGTCTTTAATAAAAGTGACTATCAGAGATTCCAAATCTTTGTAAAGAAAAAGAAAACAATAACACTACTACCAAGATTCTTTGCCCCTTTTCCTTTCCCAGCTTTTTATAAGGTCAAAGGAAAAGGACTGAAATTCATGCCTTGAGATGAAGAGGGATGCTACAATTATTAAATTCAACTCTCCAAACAGCAGGAGGCTCCTCTGGTAAGAAGAACTAACACCTTCCTAGCTTGTGGCTGAGAGGCTCAAAACCACTAGGCTCCAAATCCTATCCCCTCTCAGGGGTCATACGGCCTTCGAGGGAGCTTCCTCAGAGAATGAAGACCTTACAGTTCTCACTGTTAACAGGGGTCTTCCTGTGTTTCCCCAAACTCCCTCTCCAAGCATTGGGAGTTTCTCTTTCTCTTGTTCCACAGAATGTCATGATTTCAGAGGGGGCTGGGGGAGTGGAGGATATAAACCCACAACAGCTGGAAAGTGCACTTTGATTTACAGCAGGAACAGTCTTGTGGCCTCAGTAGAGTTACTTTAAAAGTGATCAGGGCTAACAAAACGTGTACAGACATCTATGGGGTCCGTTAGTTCTGTTAGATAAAGCTCTACTGATCTCAGTCAGTCCTGTTTATGTGTCTGTGGTTAGTCAGCTGTCAGAAGGCTGGCTGGTCTCGAGTGGTCTCACCTTCATACCCTGAGGTTGGAGGATGATTGGCTGATGTGATTGGGGTGCTTATCATTCATCATTCAGGATGGTCCAAGCTTTTTCACATAACAGCTGGTCAGGGGTACAAAAGGACAAAACTTCTTGAATCTGAGTTCAGAAGTGGCACAGGGTTGCATCTACAGTGTCCTGCTGGCCAAAGTCAGTCACAGATCCACCCAGATTCAAAGAGGTAGGAAGGGGAAAAGTCCTAACTCTTTCATGGGACAAAAGTGGAGAAAGGGTAGTAACTAGAGCCATCTTTGTAACAGGCATAAGACGGATCATGCTAAATACATTTTAGCCAAATGAATCAGTGGCCTTAAAGGACACCTAGTCCCTTACCACTGTAAGCTTCAATGCTCTCTACTATATCTTATCCAAACTGTCACCCAGCTTTTGCTTGAGTGCCATCCATAATAGGAAATTTGACCTTCAATTTTAGCCCACTTCTGGAGCCAATAAACTACATTAAATTGAAGAAATTACTCATCTGTTTTTCTGTGCAATATTAGAAAGATCTTTAAAATTCACATGAAATATAACAGTATATTTGTAATAAGATGTTGTGCATGGTTTATGACATAGAGAACATCTCTCCTTCCTTCTCTACCTGCCCCCTCATTTAGTTTAAAGGATTAGTGTACTTTTGAGGACCAGTGTACTACAAAAACATCTACCCGGGCTTTGTCAAAGACCCAGAGGTCAGAAATTGAGGCAGTCAAGACAGTGTTTCTTCTATATGGCTTTTATGATGGTCTCTGCCACAGAACATTTCCTGCTGCACTGAAAGAGGTACTTCCAAAGGGGTCATCTGACATTTCCAAAGGGCTCTGCAGACATTCTGACTTTTCCCGGTGGCAATTCTGTGAGGTCAGTGAGAGTTCTCCCTCTTCTCAATTTATGGGTAAAGGTTTAGATGCAGGTAGTACGCCCTAGCTCACAGATCTCTTGACGGTTGAACTTGCATAAAAGCTCTTGGCCCGAGGCTCCGTCAGTTTGCTGACCTGCACTTTTATCGGTAGGTGAAGACAAGTTGAGTCCTTGGACTTGGCTTCTACCCCGCAGCTCTCCCTCAGCTGCCAGTCGCAATCTAGACCATACAGCAAAAAGGCCTGCCAGCATCTTCTACTTTAGGATTGGGTTCTGATATGCTTGTGAAAAGAGTTCAGTGGATTGTAGATAAGCATTTTAGAAAGGGCAAAAAACAGAAAGACTAAAATAGAAGATAGATTCCATTCATAGAACAAATGCTAATACAAACACTTGTATTGCATACATATAAATATATATTTGTATATATGTATGTGTGTATATGCATATATAGTGTTGCAATTTAAACTATTATTTCATACTGTTGGCCATATCAAAAAATTAACAGCCATTGTTGTAGTGGAGCATTCTTTATTTTAGAACTCAGGAATGTAGGCTTAAGGATATGAAGCGACTTGACAAAAAGGTTACCCAGACAGAAATCCACCTGTAAGCTTCAATGCTCTCTACTATATCTTATCCAAACTGTCACCCAGCTTTTGCTTGAGTGCCATCCATAATAGGAAATTTGACCTTCAATTTTAGCCCACTTCTGGAGCCAATAAACTACATTAAATTGAAGAAATTACTCATCTGTTCTTCTGTGCAATATTAGAAAGATCTTTAAAATTCACATGAAATATAACAGTATATTTGTGATAAGATGTTGTGCAGGGATTATGACAAAGAGAACATCTCCTTCCTTCTCTACCTGCCCCCTCATTTAGTTTAAAGGATTAGTGTACTTTTGAGGACCAGTGTACTACAAAAACATCTACCCGGGCTTTGTCAAAGACCCAGAGGTCAGAAATTGAGGCAGTCAAGACAGTGTTTCTTCTATATGGCTTTTATGATGGTCTCTGCCACAGAACATTTCCTGCTGCACTGAAAGAGGTACTTCCAAAGGGGTCATCTGACATTTCCAAAGGGCTCTGCAGACATTCTGACTTTTCCCGGTGGCAATTCTGTGAGGTCAGTGAGAGTTCTCCCTCTTCTCAATTTATGGGTAAAGGTTTAGATGCAGGTAGTACGCCCTAGCTCACAGATCTCTTGACGGTTGAACTTGCATAAAAGCTCTTGGCCCGAGGCTCCGTCAGTTTGCTGACCTGCACTTTTATCGGTAGGTGAAGACAAGTTGAGTCCTTGGACTTGGCTTCTACCCCGCAGCTCTCCCTCAGCTGCCAGTCGCAATCTAGACCATACAGCAAAAAGGCCTGCCAGCATCTTCTACTTTAGGATTGGGTTCTGATATGCTTGTGAAAAGAGTTCAGTGGATTGTAGATAAGCATTTTAGAAAGGGCAAAAAACAGAAAGACTAAAATAGAAGATAGATTCCATTCATAGAACAAATGCTAATACAAACACTTGTATTGCATACATATAAATATATATTTGTATATATGTATGTGTGTATATGCATATATAGTGTTGCAATTTAAACTATTATTTCATACTGTTGGCCATATCAAAAAATTAACAGCCATTGTTGTAGTGGAGCATTCTTTATTTTAGAACTCAGGAATGTAGGCTTAAGGATATGAAGCGACTTGACCCAGGTTACCCAGAAGGTCAGTGGCCAAAGGTAAATTTAGAATTTAGGTTTTCGAAATCCCATGGGGGGCAGCATGGCCTATTGGGGAAAGCAGACACTTTTCAAATAGAAGTTGGCTCAAATCTTTTCCCCCTTATATGCTGGTTGTATAATAGCAGATGCTTTTCTTTATTTTACAGATGGGGAAACTGAGGCTTAAAGAGATAAATACTTAAGTCTTATGGTTTAGGGTAGAAGTTAAATTAAATTACATGATATAGAGGAAATAACAGTCTTGGCTTATTTGGTGAATACTTTTTTCAGGCCAGGAATTTTGTTCTCTCTCTCATTCCAGAAGATCTTCATTACTCTGCTTTTTAATATAATTCATGCATATATGTGTGTGTGTATATATATATATATATATATATATATATATATATATATTTTTTTTTTTTTTTACACAGAACTTTTGGATAATAAATGACAAGAAACATTTGAGTAACTCTAAATTTAACCTCATGTAACACTAACAACTATGTTTATGAAGCTATAAAGATCATAAGGAAACATAGTCTAGTGAGCAAAATTGAAATATAAATACACATAAAAAGTTATTTTGTGAAACAAAGAAGAACTTGATAATTTTATTATATGAGAGATTTTATGGAGATAGATTATATGGGAGATCTCCCCCAATAAATATTATAACATCTTTGAAGAGGGATAAGTCACCATAGGATAAAAAAAATCAAAGGGGGCTGCCTGGAAGAGGTTTGACTTAGTGATATTTGAAGAGTTGGTAGGATTTAGAAGCCTGGAAAGAAGATAAGCAATATCTTGGGAAAGAGGGAGGAAATGAAGCAGAGTGGAAGGTAATCTAGATTCAATTCATAGAACAAATGCTAATACAAACACTTGTATTGCATACATATAAATATATATTTGTATATATGTATGTGTGTATATGCATATATAGTGTTGCAATTTAAACTATTATTTCATACTGTTGGCCATATCAAAAAATTAACAGCCATTGTTGTAGTGGAGCATTCTTTATTTTAGAACTCAGGAATGTAGGCTTAAGGATATGAAGCGACTTGACCCAGGTTACCCAGAAGGTCAGTGGCCAAAGGTAAATTTAGAATTTAGGTTTTCGAAATCCCATGGGGGGCAGCATGGCCTATTGGGGAAAGCAGACACTTTTCAAATAGAAGTTGGCTCAAATCTTTTCCCCCTTATATGCTGGTTGTATAATAGCAGATGCTTTTCTTTATTTTACAGATGGGGAAACTGAGGCTTAAAGAGATAAATACTTAAGTCTTATGGTTTAGGGTAGAAGTTAAATTAAATTACATGATATAGAGGAAATAACAGTCTTGGCTTATTTGGTGAATACTTTTTTCAGGCCAGGAATTTTGTTCTCTCTCTCATTCCAGAAGATCTTCATTACTCTGCTTTTTAATATAATTCATGCATATATGTGTGTTGTGTATATATATATATATATATATATATATATATATATATATATATTTTTTTTTTTTTTACACAGAACTTTTGGATAATAAATGACAAGAAACATTTGAGTAACTCTAAATTTAACCTCATGTAACACTAACAACTATGTTTATGAAGCTATAAAGATCATAAGGAAACATAGTCTAGTGAGCAAAATTGAAATATAAATACACATAAAAAGTTATTTTGTGAAACAAAGAAGAACTTGATAATTTTATTATATGAGAGATTTTATGGAGATAGATTATATGGGAGATCTCCCCCAATAAATATTATAACATCTTTGAAGAGGGATAAGTCACCATAGGATAAAAAAAATCAAAGGGGGCTGCCTGGAAGAGGTTTGACTTAGTGATATTTGAAGAGTTGGTAGGATTTAGAAGCCTGGAAAGAAGATAAGCAATATCTTGGGAAAGAGGGAGGGTACAAATGAAGGCAGAGGTGGAAGGTTTAATCTAATGATACAGACATAATCAGTTTGGGTCATGTGGAAGTCACAGATAAAGAGGCAGGAGTAAGGAAGTCTGGGATTAAATTCGTGAAATGCTTGGACTACGAGACCCAGGATTTGAGATGGAAATTTTACAGTAAACTTGGTCCTATATGAGGTTTTTGTAGTGGCATAAGAATAGAATTCTATTTTATTTCTTAGGGTTTTCTTCCATGTGGACCATTATTAAAGTCTGCATTGAATTTGTCACAATATGGCTTCTGTTCTATGTTTTGTTTTTTTGGCCAAGAGGCATGTGGGACCTTAGCTTTTCAATCAGGGAACAAACCAGTACCACCTGCACTGGAAGGCAAAATAAAGTCCTAACCACTGGACCACCAGGGAAGTCTGAGAGAATAGAGTTTTAAATTAATTAATTCTCAGTTTAGTCGTATCATATAGTCAGTTGGAAATAATATGTCTTGTTAGTTTTTTTTTTAATTTTTTTAATTTTTAATTTTTTTAATTTTTAAATTAATTTTAATTTAATTTTTTAATTTTTTTAAATTTAATTTTCTCTTTTATTTACTTTCATTTATTTATTTTCATCCATCTTTATTCTTTGGCCTTGTGTGGGCCTACCTTACCATTGCAGTGGCCTCTCTCATTGCAGAGCATCAGCTCTGGGCTCATGTGCTCCAGATCGCTGGCTTGTAATTGGACACACTGGTCCAGCCACTCCACAGCATATGGGATCTTCCCAGACCAGGGATGGAACTGGTGCCCCTTGCACTGCAAGGCGGATTCTTTACCCATTGGACCATCAGGGAAGCTCTGTCTTGTGAAATTTTAATCACAGCAGGTTGAATGACCTACAGTCATTGCAGCCATGTGATCACATTTTTAAAAATGGGTAATTGACTCAGTTTGAAGAAATTCAAGTTTGAGGCCAGGCTGGTTAACACCATACCTCATGACTTTGGGGTAGAGCAGATTTGGAAAGATTTACCCCAAAGCATCAGACAAGAGGTGAGTAAGATGCTAAACTTGGAGATCAGTCATGGAAAGAGGTGGAAGGTTTAATCTAATGATACAGACATAATCAGTTTGGGTCATGTGGAAGTCACAGATAAAGAGGCAGGAGTAAGGAAGTCTGGGATTAAATTCGTGAAATGCTTGGACTACGAGACCCAGGATTTGAGATGGAAATTTTACAGTAAACTTGGTCCTATATGAGGTTTTTGTAGTGGCATAAGAATAGAATTCTATTTTATTTCTTAGGGTTTTCTTCCATGTGGACCATTATTAAAGTCTGCATTGAATTTGTCACAATATGGCTTCTGTTCTATGTTTTGTTTTTTTGGCCAAGAGGCATGTGGGACCTTAGCTTTTCAATCAGGGAACAAACCAGTACCACCTGCACTGGAAGGCAAAATAAAGTCCTAACCACTGGACCACCAGGGAAGTCTGAGAGAATAGAGTTTTAAATTAATTAATTCTCAGTTTAGTCGTATCATATAGTCAGTTGGAAATAATATGTCTTGTTAGTTTTTTTTTTAATTTTTTTAATTTTTAATTTTTTTAATTTTTAAATTAATTTTAATTTAATTTTTTAATTTTTTTAAATTTAATTTTCTCTTTTATTTACTTTCATTTATTTATTTTCATCCATCTTTATTCTTTGGCCTTGTGTGGGCCTACCTTACCATTGCAGTGGCCTCTCTCATTGCAGAGCATCAGCTCTGGGCTCATGTGCTCCAGATCGCTGGCTTGTAATTGGACACACTGGTCCAGCCACTCCACAGCATATGGGATCTTCCCAGACCAGGGATGGAACTGGTGCCCCTTGCACTGCAAGGCGGATTCTTTACCCATTGGACCATCAGGGAAGCTCTGTCTTGTGAAATTTTAATCACAGCAGGTTGAATGACCTACAGTCATTGCAGCCATGTGATCACATTTTTAAAAATGGGTAATTGACTCAGTTTGAAGAAATTCAAGTTTGAGGCCAGGCTGGTTAACACCATACCTCATGACTTTGGGGTAGAGCAGATTTGGAAAGATTTACCCCAAAGCATCAGACAAGAGGTGAGTAAGATGCTAAACTTGGAGATCAGTCATGGAAAGAGGAGCTATCCAATCTTGATGGGGCCAGAAAAATGGTTGAGATAGAGGGATGCCAGTACCTGGTGGAATTGTCCTATCAGAAATGACTGATGGCCCTTAGAAGCATAAGAGATGAGTAGCTGGAGTTCAAAAAGCTCACTGCAGTTGACAGCCTGTAAGGGCAGTACAGGAAATGGATGATTTAGATTCTCACCCTTAACCCAAGAATGAAGAAATCACTACCTCTAAGCTCAGCACAAAGCAAGGAATGACTGCACTTTTCTCATTCTAGAGGCTAGGGTCATTTTCGCTATCCTCATAATCCAGATCATTCTTCTTTTCATGTCATCCCAAGATTTGGTTTTTCTTCTTAAGACAGTACTGTCGTGAAAATCAAAAAATATGGGATATAAATAGTCTCTGTACCTCCAATACACTATAAGTGTGCAAAACAATCATATTATTTAACTAGTGCTCTTATTGGTGTTTTTAGTCTCATTACTATTTGTGCTTTCTTTCTGTCAATATCAGTATATGTTGCCAGAGGTAACGTGTTAAATAATGGACAGCAATAACAGTAAAAGGTTTATTATCATTTTTGAATAAGAGACATACTTTGATGATACTCTTTGCATTTTTCCAGCTTCACTGAGTATAATTGACAAAAAATACGAAAGGTGGATAAGGTGATGTTTTACTATATGTGTATATTGTGAAATGATACCCACAACCACGTTGATGCACCCTCATCTCAAAAGCTAGACTCATACACCAATGTCTCTCATTTGCTCTTTTTTTTTTGGCCACATGGTAGGATGAGGGATCTGAGTTTCCTGACCAGCGATTGAACCTACACCCCCTTCAGTGGAAGCATGGAGTTTTCACCACTGGATCACGAGGGAAGTGCCTGAAAACTGAACTCATAGAAGCGGAAGCAGAATGGTGGTCTCCAGGGTCTGGGAGGCAGAGGGAAATGGGAAAGTGTTTGTCAAAGGGTACATAGTTTCAGTTATTATCTGATTTTTAACACCAATATGCGGTAGAGCAGTTTTTCCCAAGACAAGAGGTGAGTAAGATGCTAAACTTGGAGATCAGTCATGGAAAGAGGAGCTATCCAATCTTGATGGGGCCAGAAAAATGGTTGAGATAGAGGGATGCCAGTACCTGGTGGAATTGTCCTATCAGAAATGACTGATGGCCCTTAGAAGCATAAGAGATGAGTAGCTGGAGTTCAAAAAGCTCACTGCAGTTGACAGCCTGTAAGGGCAGTACAGGAAATGGATGATTTAGATTCTCACCCTTAACCCAAGAATGAAGAAATCACTACCTCTAAGCTCAGCACAAAGCAAGGAATGACTGCACTTTTCTCATTCTAGAGGCTAGGGTCATTTTCGCTATCCTCATAATCCAGATCATTCTTCTTTTCATGTCATCCCAAGATTTGGTTTTTCTTCTTAAGACAGTACTGTCGTGAAAATCAAAAAATATGGGATATAAATAGTCTCTGTACCTCCAATACACTATAAGTGTGCAAAACAATCATATTATTTAACTAGTGCTCTTATTGGTGTTTTTAGTCTCATTACTATTTGTGCTTTCTTTCTGTCAATATCAGTATATGTTGCCAGAGGTAACGTGTTAAATAATGGACAGCAATAACAGTAAAAGGTTTATTATCATTTTTGAATAAGAGACATACTTTGATGATACTCTTTGCATTTTTCCAGCTTCACTGAGTATAATTGACAAAAAATACGAAAGGTGGATAAGGTGATGTTTTACTATATGTGTATATTGTGAAATGATACCCACAACCACGTTGATGCACCCTCATCTCAAAAGCTAGACTCATACACCAATGTCTCTCATTTGCTCTTTTTTTTTTGGCCACATGGTAGGATGAGGGATCTGAGTTTCCTGACCAGCGATTGAACCTACACCCCCTTCAGTGGAAGCATGGAGTTTTCACCACTGGATCACGAGGGAAGTGCCTGAAAAACTGAACTCATAGAAGCGGAAGCAGAATGGTGGTCTCCAGGGTCTGGGAGGCAGAGGGAAATGGGAAAGTGTTTGTCAAAGGGTACATAGTTTCAGTTATTATCTGATTTTTATTTAATTAGCCAGTCTTTAGATTCATAGCACCAGACTTCTCAGGTATTCCGAATACCTGAAGGACCCTATAACAGAAGAGCGAATAAGAACTTGTGTGTGTGCTCAGTCACTCAGAGGTGTCCAACTCTTTGCAACCCCATGGACTCTTTGCAGCCCACAGGCTCCTCTGTCCACAGGATTCTCCAGACACGACGACTGGAATGGGTTGCCATTTCATACTCCAGGGGGTCATCCCAACTCAGGGATTAAATCCACATCTCTTATGTCTCCTGCACTGGCAGGTGGATTCTTTACCATTGTGTCACCTGGGAAGTCCTAATAAGAATTTAGACATCATTAATTCTTGCCTTCCCTACCAACCTCCTTCCTCTTCTCTTTCTGCTTCTCCTCTCCCTCTTCCTCCTCCTCCTTCTTCACGCATAACCACACTGCCTTCAGCAGTTCTCCAAACACCATGTTTTCCAGACTTTCAACATGATTATCTTTATCATTTTATGCTCTTGTCTTGTGCTCATCATTCCCCTTCTACTAGGATGATGGAATTGAACACACTGCTCTATCGTTTGATTTTAGTGACTGACAGAGGGATGATTACAGAATATGTCCAGGACACAGAACTTTGTGACATCAAATAATGACACAAATTATACTCAAGTTATATGCTTTTCCAGTTTTGCTTGGCTCCCCCCTGCTTCCCTCTGTCCTTTGTTCTATCAAGTTGTGATGTGATTGACTCATCGCATGACATTTCATGTCTCTGCCTCTCCCAATTTAGGATGGTCTCCAGCATGAACCCCATTGTTTCCACTAAGACAGAAGACCTAGCCCCTGCCCGTTAAAACCCACCGACTCAGTGCCATTGGGCATGAGATCTGGTTTCCCCAGTGGCTGCTTGAAGAGTGAACAGTCACAGATAGATACCTGAGGTTGAACCCCCTCAGTAAGCAGGAGTTTTCACCACTGGATCACGAGGGAAGTGCCTGAAAACTGAACTCATAGAAGCGGAAGCAGAATGGTGGTCTCCAGGGTCTGGGAGGCAGAGGGAAATGGGAAAGTGTTTGTCAAAGGGTACATAGTTTCAGTTATTATCTGATTTTTATTTAATTAGCCAGTCTTTAGATTCATAGCACCAGACTTCTCAGGTATTCCGAATACCTGAAGGACCCTATAACAGAAGAGCGAATAAGAACTTGTGTGTGTGCTCAGTCACTCAGAGGTGTCCAACTCTTTGCAACCCCATGGACTCTTTGCAGCCCACAGGCTCCTCTGTCCACAGGATTCTCCAGACACGACGACTGGAATGGGTTGCCATTTCATACTCCAGGGGGTCATCCCAACTCAGGGATTAAATCCACATCTCTTATGTCTCCTGCACTGGCAGGTGGATTCTTTACCATTGTGTCACCTGGGAAGTCCTAATAAGAATTTAGACATCATTAATTCTTGCCTTCCCTACCAACCTCCTTCCTCTTCTCTTTCTGCTTCTCCTCTCCCTCTTCCTCCTCCTCCTTCTTCACGCATAACCACACTGCCTTCAGCAGTTCTCCAAACACCATGTTTTCCAGACTTTCAACATGATTATCTTTATCATTTTATGCTCTTGTCTTGTGCTCATCATTCCCCTTCTACTAGGATGATGGAATTGAACACACTGCTCTATCGTTTGATTTTAGTGACTGACAGAGGGATGATTACAGAATATGTCCAGGACACAGAACTTTGTGACATCAAATAATGACACAAATTATACTCAAGTTATATGCTTTTCCAGTTTTGCTTGGCTCCCCCCTGCTTCCCTCTGTCCTTTGTTCTATCAAGTTGTGATGTGATTGACTCATCGCATGACATTTCATGTCTCTGCCTCTCCCAATTTAGGATGGTCTCCAGCATGAACCCCATTGTTTCCACTAAGACAGAAGACCTAGCCCCTGCAGTACCCAGACTCATCCCAACTGAGGCAACAGAGACTCTGGCCCAACTGGTCTCTTTGGACTTGCAGGGAGTGCCATTGGGCATGAGATCTGGTTTCCCCAGTGGCTGCTTGAAGAGTGAACAGTCACAGATAGATACCTGAGGTTGTTAACATCCCATGGGACAAAGTTTGACCAGTGACAAAGAGGAGATAGACAGGACTAGTAGAAGTTTCCCCTTCCTCCTGATGGATTGTTCTGAGTTGTGTTCAGTCCAAAATTTAGAGGCATTCTCTGTGAATAAAAAAATCAACTAAGTTTTCTTGATAAGCTGTGTACACCAGGATATACACAATATTTGCATACTTTTCCTCTTTCCCTGCCTCACATTCCCACGTTCTTCAAGCCTGTGGCGATGTTGCCATAAAAATAACAGCACAGAAGCTTTGTCTTGGGTTCTGTCATCTACGGAACTCAGGCTAAGCCACATTCTAATTCATTTATTCTCTACACATTTCCTAGTGCTTCTCATGTACTCCAGATAATGTGCTGAAAAGTTGTGGCAACTTACTTGGAAAGTTGCCCACAGTCTAGTAGATGGAATATATTTTTTGTGTGTTACTTATGAATCTTTGTTAAGTCACAATTTTTCTGTTATTACTACAGTTGAGGTGTAATACAGATTAAAGTGGAATTTGGCATTAGGATTTAAATAACACTTTATCATAGCATATTTTCATATCATTTAACATATCTGAAGGCATTGGGTTTATGGTCATATATGAAGTTCTATTTAATGAATATCTGATAATGAATCGACTGTTCTCCTAAACTTGAGCTGTTGATTTTTTATTTTCCTTCACCCTCTCTCCTCTTTCTCTGTCTTCTTCCTCTTCTACATCCTCCTCCTCTGTTTCTATCTCTAACTCCCCCTCTTTATCCTCTTCTTTGCTTACATATTTAATGCTCAGAAGAGCATCTTGGCAAGCAAATTTTGGTCTGATTTTTTTTTTTAACGTCTATGAAAAATTCCTAGAGACAGAAAATGTGGCAAAAGAGTAGAATGCTTTAAGGTACTGATAGGGATTGCTAAATTTCTTTATAATAAGTTTAACCCTAAAATTAAACATCAACATTCCTTTGACATTTGTTATTTTTATCTATTTTTTAAAAAATTCTTATTTTTTAAAATTGAAATGTAGTAAACCCACAATATCACATGAGTTTCAGGTGTACAATGTGATGATTCTATATTTGTATAGATTACAAATAGATTACACAATTATTATAGAATATAGACTGTATTCTCTGTGAGGTACA
Source organism: Tragulus kanchil (assembly GCA_022376925.1). Lineage (NCBI taxonomy): Eukaryota > Metazoa > Chordata > Mammalia > Artiodactyla > Tragulidae > Tragulus > Tragulus kanchil. Next base: position 18,502,853 of record JAIOJX010000028.1, on the reverse strand, counting down.
TTACATCCTTATAACTTACTTATTTTATACACCATAGTTCCTACCTCAGAATCCCCTTCACCTATTTTGCCACTCCTTCCACTCCTTCCTCTCTGCCAACCACTAGTTTGTTGAGATTTGCTACTTTAATAGGTGAATAGAGTTGTTGCTGTTTTCAATAATTTATTGCTATGGCTGAATATATTTAAAACCTTGGTTACTTTTTTTTCCATTTGTGAATTGTATATTTGCATTTATTGGAGTTTTGGCATTTTTATCAACTTGTAGGAAAACTTTACATATTAGGAATATCAGCCCCTTTCCTGTTGTATTTCTCATAAACATTCCTAGCTTAATGGTTGCTTTTTAATTTATGATTTGATTTTACAAAAATGTCAGATCTTTCTGAAATTTTTCTCAATATATCATATTTGTTTGACTTTCAGCTTTGTCTCAACTTCAAATTAGGCAAAAGATACCTTCTTCAAAACCGCTGATATAATTAAAAAAAAAAAAGCATCACAAGAAAAGCACCTCACATGGAGTCTGATCAGACAAAGGTCACATTGAGGTACTATCTCTCTCTCTTTTTCTTTTTTTCCTTGAGACACTATCTCTTTATCTCACCAAGATGTTTGACTGGATCTATCTTTCTAGAGGTCCTATCACTGTCTTGTAATAACTCACCACAAGCGGGCAGAAGGCAGCGGCTGGGACTGGGACAGGTTGTGTTTATGAAAAAGGGTGATGATTCCTGGAAAATAGCAAAGGCACCTTCTGTTCTCACACTTTCCTTATTCACTCTCAAATGCCATATTATTTCTGGAAATGGAGAAATAAAATGACATTTCCAGATCTTTATTTTTCACACTGAGAATTGGGGCAAACCTTAACGGAATAATCATGCAACACACATACATACCTCCCCTCTTCTTTTATATTTAGGGGATATATACATCCCCTCTTTTTTTAGATTTCTCATTTAGGTCACCAGAGAGACGGGCGTACCCACAATATCACATGAGTTTCAGGTGTACAATGTGATGATTCTATATTTGTATAGATTACAAATAGATTACACAATTATTATAGAATATAGACTGTATTCTCTGTGAGGTACATTACATCCTTATAACTTACTTATTTTATACACCATAGTTCCTACCTCAGAATCCCCTTCACCTATTTTGCCACTCCTTCCACTCCTTCCTCTCTGCCAACCACTAGTTTGTTGAGATTTGCTACTTTAATAGGTGAATAGAGTTGTTGCTGTTTTCAATAATTTATTGCTATGGCTGAATATATTTAAAACCTTGGTTACTTTTTTTTCCATTTGTGAATTGTATATTTGCATTTATTGGAGTTTTGGCATTTTTATCAACTTGTAGGAAAACTTTACATATTAGGAATATCAGCCCCTTTCCTGTTGTATTTCTCATAAACATTCCTAGCTTAATGGTTGCTTTTTAATTCATGATTTGATTTTACAAAAATGTCAGATCTTTCTGAAATTTTTCTCAATATATCATATTTGTTTGACTTTCAGCTTTGTCTCAACTTCAAATTAGGCAAAAGATACCTTCTTCAAAACCGCTGATATAATTAAAAAAAAAAAAGCATCACAAGAAAAGCACCTCACATGGAGTCTGATCAGACAAAGGTCACATTGAGGTACTATCTCTCTCTCTTTTTCTTTTTTTCCTTGAGACACTATCTCTTTATCTCACCAAGATGTTTGACTGGATCTATCTTTCTAGAGGTCCTATCACTGTCTTGTAATAACTCACCACAAGCGGGCAGAAGGCAGCGGCTGGGACTGGGACAGGTTGTGTTTATGAAAAAGGGTGATGATTCCTGGAAAATAGCAAAGGCACCTTCTGTTCTCACACTTTCCTTATTCACTCTCAAATGCCATATTATTTCTGGAAATGGAGAAATAAAATGACATTTCCAGATCTTTATTTTTCACACTGAGAATTGGGGCAAACCTTAACGGAATAATCATGCAACACACATACATACCTCCCCTCTTCTTTTATATTTAGGGGATATATACATCCCCTCTTTTTTTAGATTTCTCATTTAGGTCACCAGAGAGCACTGAGTAGAGTTCTCTGTGCTCTGCAGTAGACTCTCATTAATTATCTGTTTTATACACACCCTCTATAATTTTAAAATAATTAACCTTGATCAAAAAGATAGAAACCAATTAAAGAGTAGTTCTTCTCTGTCATCCTTACTGCATGACATGGTGTGTTGAGCTTTATGTTTTCTTTTTATTATGCTTTCTGTTGTTCCTCTAATTATGGCCTCTTCTTCATTCTTGTCTTCTCTTTAAGGGTAAAGTCAACCAGGGTGAAATCAATATCCCTGACACTCAGGGGCCAATGCAGGCTGGAGGGTTTTGGTCTATGGGCTGACTTACTGGCTCTGAGCTCTACTGCCGGAACTCACTCTTGACCTGATGGAGGAGGCCTCTTTTGGCCCATGTTATCAACCACCTAGCATTTTGAGTCATGGACCCACATGTCTATTCTTTATGGGAGAGCTGGAACCTCCAGACCTGCATCCATTTTATGTAATATAAATCTGATCATGTCTATTGTTTATCATCAGATTAATTTCGCCATGTTTCTCAGTTGCTTGTTCTAGAAAAGAAAGATGATTATCAAAGTTACAAGCTCATGCTTCTATCTAGAGATCTCTTTTTCCTTTTGCAGAGATTTCTGGAAAGAGACCTTCAACTTGCTTGGTGCATACTTCCCATGAATGTCACCATGAGTCTGACAAAAGAAGACAAAAGAGTCTGGCTTGGACAAGAATGTCTCCTGTGCTATTTAACTTTATGGCCAATAAATGTCCCCGGAGCCCAGCTGCAGAGATGGATCACACATACGTTTAGCTTTAACCTGCAAGCTGCTGAGGGCAAAAGAGCAGAGGAAATTCAATTCCAGGCTCCGGTTGTTCCTGATCAGACTTGACGTGTGCGTCTGAACAATAAGATTTGTGACCTCAGCAGAATAAATGTAAACCTAATCCCAATTAGCATGTATAAATAGTTGTGCTTCAAACAGTTAGTCTCTGCTCTGGACCTTCCAACACAGGGGTACGGGATGGAGTACAGGCTATGGAACCTTGCAGATCCAGGGTCTTATTTTTTTTACTCCCATTTCTTAGAAGTTCCCTTGGGTACATTCCTTCATCCTGCTAAGCTTTACTGTCTTTATCTTAAAAATGAGGATAACAATAGTCCATGTCTTGTAACCTTGTTGTAGGCAGTGAATGAGAGCAGACATGCAGTGTACCTCACCTATGGTCTAGTGTAGAGTCTTTAATAAGAAAATAATAATAGTAGTACTATTAATAATAATAAAAATAGTAAAAGGAGAATACTATAGTCATTTTGCAACTAATAACAAATATCCTATAATGATGTCTTTTATCTACACCCTGGCCTTTAATAATAAGAATAATAAAAATTCTACTAATAAGACTTTTTAATCATTATCCTCAATATCAAGGGCTAAGGAGAGAGATCAAACACATCATTATATAGATGACTCTTTTCCAAGGACCTAAAGTCAGTTCATTAGACACAAAGGCTTTCTCACTCTTATGGTGATATTTTTCCTCTTTGTCTTTTCTCAGGATAAAGGATACAATCTGTTCATCTTGTTTGTATGATAACATGGCATTTATTTTCTTTTCACCCATATATGACCTAAACTGTTTCTCAGTTGCTTGTTCTAGAAAAGAAAGATGATTATCAAAGTTACAAGCTCATGCTTCTATCTAGAGATCTCTTTTTCCTTTTGCAGAGATTTCTGGAAAGAGACCTTCAACTTGCTTGGTGCATACTTCCCATGAATGTCACCATGAGTCTGACAAAAGAAGACAAAAGAGTCTGGCTTGGACAAGAATGTCTCCTGTGCTATTTAACTTTATGGCCAATAAATGTCCCCGGAGCCCAGCTGCAGAGATGGATCACACATACGTTTAGCTTTAACCTGCAAGCTGCTGAGGGCAAAAGAGCAGAGGAAATTCAATTCCAGGCTCCGGTTGTTCCTGATCAGACTTGACGTGTGCGTCTGAACAATAAGATTTGTGACCTCAGCAGAATAAATGTAAACCTAATCCCAATTAGCATGTATAAATAGTTGTGCTTCAAACAGTTAGTCTCTGCTCTGGACCTTCCAACACAGGGGTACGGGATGGAGTACAGGCTATGGAACCTTGCAGATCCAGGGTCTTATTTTTTTTACTCCCATTTCTTAGAAGTTCCCTTGGGTACATTCCTTCATCCTGCTAAGCTTTACTGTCTTTATCTTAAAAATGAGGATAACAATAGTCCATGTCTTGTAACCTTGTTGTAGGCAGTGAATGAGAGCAGACATGCAGTGTACCTCACCTATGGTCTAGTGTAGAGTCTTTAATAAGAAAATAATAATAGTAGTACTATTAATAATAATAAAAATAGTAAAAGGAGAATACTATAGTCATTTTGCAACTAATAACAAATATCCTATAATGATGTCTTTTATCTACACCCTGGCCTTTAATAATAAGAATAATAAAAATTCTACTAATAAGACTTTTTAATCATTATCCTCAATATCAAGGGCTAAGGAGAGAGATCAAACACATCATTATATAGATGACTCTTTTCCAAGGACCTAAAGTCAGTTCATTAGACACAAAGGCTTTCTCACTCTTATGGTGATATTTTTCCTCTTTTGTCTTTTCTCAGGATAAAGGATACAATCTGTTCATCTTGTTTGTATGATAACATGGCATTTATTTTCTTTTTCACCCATATATGACCCTAAACCTGATTGTTAAGCCACTCCATGCTAGAAAGCACCTAATATACAGTTATGTGGAAAGTCACAAACTAATTTTAGCTGATTTTCAGAAATCAGAGTTGGTTTTATTATCGCCATTCTGAAAAGGAGCTCAGAGATTTCCTAGGGGAGGAGACCCTGTGAAGAATAACTCTACATCTTTTCAGACCCAGAGGTAAAATCTGAAGTTTGGACTTAAAACTTGTGTCTCTCAGTCTTTTCATCTACACTAAACAGTAACAAAATAAAAGAGGCAAGCAAGGAAACGAAAAAGTAGACTTTCTGTCAAAGAAGTAGACAGAAAACCATTTATTTTAATGGGACGAAGGACCTATGGGCTCTTCCCAAAGAAGAGGACCCGAGTGCCTTAGGGGTTGTTGTTGAGTTTCCAAGTCGTGTCTTGACTCTTTTGCGACCCCATAGACTATGGCCTGCCAGGCTCCTCTATCCATGGGATTTCCCAGGTAAGAGTAATGGAGTGGTTGCCATTTCCTTCTCTAGGGGATCTTCCTGACTCAGAGATAGAGCCCCCAGCTCCTACATTGGCAAGCAGCTTCTTTACCTCTGAGCCAAATAGGAAGCTGGTATATAAGGGGTTAAACACAGGCTATTACCATCTTTTAGATCTCTTCTAATGCAGTGTTCTTGGGAGCAATCATATGAAAATAGTAATTAGTGATAGAAGTAATAAAAGTGATGGAAATGTAACACTGATAGGTAATTTCTTTTTATGTGCTAAGCATCATACAAAATGCAATGTTTTCTCTCATGGTTAAACTTTACAGAAACCTTTTCTACAGGAGTTATTATTCTGTTATCCTAATTTTACATATGTGAAAACATTCAGAGTAAGTAAATATCCAAGTTCATTTTAATTCTTAGAGAAATATTTATGGAGTATCATAATGTGATTCATGGGAAAATACTGGCCAGAAATGGGGTATGGAACCTTGAACAACCTTGAATATAGCATTCAGAAATGTCTCTTTTTCTTGGAGCTTTCACTTTGGTAAGAGAGGCAAAGTATAATCAAAATAACCAGCTCTTTGCAACCCCCATGGGCTCTAGTCACTTGGATTCTCTGTTCATGGGATCCTCCAGGCAAAAATACTGGAGTGGGTTGCCATTCCCTTCTCCAGGAAATAAAACATTGAGTATGATAAAGTTGTAAGTGTTAAGGAGAAAAACAATGCATAAATGCGGGTTAGAAAGTGTCAGGTGGAGAGTGCCACTTTAGGTGGGTAGTCAGGAAAGGCCCGACTAAGAAGGTGACATTTGACTAGAAACCTAAAGAAACTAAGGCAGCCACATGTGCCAACAGCTGGAGGAACATTTCAGGAAGTATAAAAAGCAAATGTAAAGTCCCAGAGTTAGGAGTCTGTCAGGAGTGTTTGAAGAGCATCCAGGGGCCAGTGTGATAGGAATGAACGCATTAGAAAGAGGATCACTCAGTAATTAAGAGAAAGAAGATAAGTAAGAAGTAATAATAAATAAGAGAAAGAGGATAACTCTGTAAGTAAGGTAGGAAGCCTTTTGAAAGTTTTGAGTCGAAGAATGATGATCTGACTTACTCTATTTTTATTAATATCAACTTTATTGGGATGTAGTTACTTTACAGTATTGTGTGAGTCTCTGCTGTAGAATGAAGTGAATCGGCTAATAGGTATACAATATGCCTTCCTTCTTAGCTCTCCCCTCATCCGGCCCTCGAGGTCATCACAGGCACTGAGCTGAGCTCCCTGCGCTACACACCAGCCTCCCACTAGCTAGCTGTTTGCCATGGGGCAGTGCATAGATGTCAATCCTGATCTCCCGATTCATCTCACGCCCAGCTTCTCCCATTCCGTGTTCGCACGTCCACTGTCTATGCCTGTGTTTCTACTCCTGCCCCTCAGACAGGTTCATCTGTTCCATTTTTCTAGATTCCATTATATGCATTAATAGACACTGTTTGTCTTTCTGATGTAATTTCACTCTGTCGGATAGACTCTAGGCCCATCCATGTCTCTACAAATGAACAAAAATAATTTAAAATTTACAGGAAAGTTGCAAAGCTAGCACACATTGTTCCCACACACCATTTTCCCAGTTTATCGGGTGGTAAAGTGTTGTTACCTAACAACAGCATGTTTCTCAAGACAAAGCATCAACAACGGTCCCCTACTACTCCACAAATGACAGCCTTGAGCTAGATTTTCTTGTGAATGTTGTTTTTCCATTTCAGCATTCATTCCAGGATTTCATGTTGCACTCGGTCATTATGGCCCCTTAGTCTTCCCTAACCTGTGACATCTTCTCAGACCGATCTCGTCTCTCCTGACCTTGAGTTTTGCAGAGCACTGGTCATATATTTTTGTAGGACACCCTTCAACTTGAGATTGTCCATTTTTTTTTTTCTGGGATTGTGACTTTGGGGGAAGAACGCCACAGGCAAAGTGCTCTTTACATCATGACGCATCAGCAGGTGGGTGGCATCCACCTGACTCCTGACTTGATGACGTGAGCCTTGATCCCTGGTTAAGGTGGTGACCGCCAGGTGTCTCAACTGTAAAGTTATGACATATCTATTTCCCTACTCTAGTCTTTGGAATTGAGTCAGTAAGTCCAGCCCATGCTCAAAGGAGGGGGTGAATTAATTTACATCTCCCTGACCTCGTTTGTCAGGTGGTCCTAGCTGCAGTGCCCAAAAAAGCCTGAGAGGGAGATCATTTAGGACCCAGCTGCACAAATCCAGCAGGTGGTTCTGGCAGCTTGGGCTAGGATAGCAGCAGTAGAGGTCGTGGGACATGGGTCTCTGTGTTTGTTTTAAAGGTGCAGCCTAATTGGATTTACTGACAGGTATCTTGTGGAAGGTAGAGAGGCACAGAGGATAACAAGCACCTAGAAGTACACAGCTGCCTTTGCTGAGATGAGGAAAAGTATAAGGTGAGAAGGTCATGTTGCTACAAGTGAGGAAGGAATGAAGGGGTAAATCGTTTGGTTTGACCTTTGGTTTGACTTGACACCAAAGCCCAAACTTGCCTCCTGTCCTAGTTCATTTCTGTACTTCAGTTTCATCATCAGGGCAGTCTCTGCTGATAGAAATTACAATAAAAATTCAAAGCATTCTTATTGCAAGCCTACTCTACTTCTCTCCCTTTGGAGCTGGTTCACTCTATGGCCCTACCACCCTGAATGTGCTCGATCTCGCCTGACGTTTTAGCTGGTTCTTCCTCCAGGGGCAGAGGAGTGTTCCTCTTGCTCAGTGGTTCCGAGGCAGCTTGCCAATAGCAGTACTTAGCACGGGCAGCACTTGGGGACAGCCATCTCCTATTATGGTCATCATGAACTTTTACTGGATTCCTTTATGATCTCACTGAAAATGCTGGCTTCTTCCTTTCCAATTAAACAGCCCCTTTTTATTATCATTGACAAGATTCTCCAATAACACATCGCCTAAAGCGGTCCAAACTGGTCAAGGTTAAGGAGACACTTCATGATATTCGGCATTGAAAAATGATGCTGTTTTTAGAAATGTCTGGCCATATTGGACATCATGACGCATCAGCAGGTGGGTGGCATCCACCTGACTCCTGACTTGATGACGTGAGCCTTGATCCCTGGTTAAGGTGGTGACCGCCAGGTGTCTCAACTGTAAAGTTATGACATATCTATTTCCCTACTCTAGTCTTTGGAATTGAGTCAGTAAGTCCAGCCCATGCTCAAAGGAGGGGGTGAATTAATTTACATCTCCCTGACCTCGTTTGTCAGGTGGTCCTAGCTGCAGTGCCCAAAAAAGCCTGAGAGGGAGATCATTTAGGACCCAGCTGCACAAATCCAGCAGGTGGTTCTGGCAGCTTGGGCTAGGATAGCAGCAGTAGAGGTCGTGGGACATGGGTCTCTGTGTTTGTTTTAAAGGTGCAGCCTAATTGGATTTACTGACAGGTATCTTGTGGAAGGTAGAGAGGCACAGAGGATAACAAGCACCTAGAAGTACACAGCTGCCTTTGCTGAGATGAGGAAAAGTATAAGGTGAGAAGGTCATGTTGCTACAAGTGAGGAAGGAATGAAGGGGTAAATCGTTTGGTTTGACCTTTGGTTTGACTTGACACCAAAGCCCAAACTTGCCTCCTGTCCTAGTTCATTTCTGTACTTCAGTTTCATCATCAGGGCAGTCTCTGCTGATAGAAATTACAATAAAAATTCAAAGCATTCTTATTGCAAGCCTACTCTACTTCTCTCCCTTTGGAGCTGGTTCACTCTATGGCCCTACCACCCTGAATGTGCTCGATCTCGCCTGACGTTTTAGCTGGTTCTTCCTCCAGGGGCAGAGGAGTGTTCCTCTTGCTCAGTGGTTCCGAGGCAGCTTGCCAATAGCAGTACTTAGCACGGGCAGCACTTGGGGACAGCCATCTCCTATTATGGTCATCATGAACTTTTACTGGATTCCTTTATGATCTCACTGAAAATGCTGGCTTCTTCCTTTCCAATTAAACAGCCCCCTTTTTTTATTATCATTGACAAGATTCTCCAATAACACATCGCCTAAAGCGGTCCAAACTGGTCAAGGTTAAGGAGACACTTCATGATATTCGGCATTGAAAAATGATGCTGTTTTTTAGAAATGTCTGGCCATATTGGACACGCTGATTAAACAGCCTAATCGGAAAAGGATGCAGATATATGACGGCTCCTCTCCTTTTTATACTTTTGTTGATTTCAGTGGGAACTCTGCAGGTAGAACTGAAGCCAGAACCATGTAAAGAGGGGGTTCCCTGAACCTGGCTTAGGAGCACAGACTTGAGGGACTGTTTTCAGTGACCCGTGGGAACATGCTGGCTATCTTCTCATAACAATTAGAATAATATCCAAATTCCTCGTTCTGGCAAAGTCCTAAGGAATCCAGCCCCTGTTTACCTGTGATCTTACTGTTCCAGACAGAGAAGTAAAACTCTGCCCTGACATTCATGGTCTTTCTTAGCTTAGTCCACTTGCACTTGTACCATTTGCCTAAAATCTTCATCCCCTGGTTTCTGCATGATCCATTGACTTACATGTTTTTACATCTCAGGTAAAAGCTTACCTTTCCAGAGGAGCTTCTTCTACTTCCAGCTCTAAAACGGGACCCCCCTGTTACTCTCTCTTAGAGCAAACACTTCTCTTCACCACTTGCTGCCATAGAGCTCTGTTCATATAGGCCCCGCCCACATTTTGAATAATCTGAAATGATTGTGCTTTTCCTCACTTGCCTGATTATTTTCTGACTCCCTTTGCAGGACTACAAGCTATTTAATGACACAGGTGACATTTGCATTTTACTCTGCTGTATCCTCCACAATTGGACAAACTCTTCAATTACTACTGATCAACCAATATTTGTTAAGTGAATGCATTAGGTGTTCTGAGGATTTCCTAAAACAGATTGACTTGCCCCCATGGTTCTTCCTCCAGGGGCAGAGGAGTGTTCCTCTTGCTCAGTGGTTCCGAGGCAGCTTGCCAATAGCAGTACTTAGCACGGGCAGCACTTGGGGACAGCCATCTCCTATTATGGTCATCATGAACTTTTACTGGATTCCTTTATGATCTCACTGAAAATGCTGGCTTCTTCCTTTCCAATTAAACAGCCCCCTTTTTTTATTATCATTGACAAGATTCTCCAATAACACATCGCCTAAAGCGGTCCAAACTGGTCAAGGTTAAGGAGACACTTCATGATATTCGGCATTGAAAAATGATGCTGTTTTTTAGAAATGTCTGGCCATATTGGACACGCTGATTAAACAGCCTAATCGGAAAAGGATGCAGATATATGACGGCTCCTCTCCTTTTTATACTTTTGTTGATTTCAGTGGGAACTCTGCAGGTAGAACTGAAGCCAGAACCATGTAAAGAGGGGGTTCCCTGAACCTGGCTTAGGAGCACAGACTTGAGGGACTGTTTTCAGTGACCCGTGGGAACATGCTGGCTATCTTCTCATAACAATTAGAATAATATCCAAATTCCTCGTTCTGGCAAAGTCCTAAGGAATCCAGCCCCTGTTTACCTGTGATCTTACTGTTCCAGACAGAGAAGTAAAACTCTGCCCTGACATTCATGGTCTTTCTTAGCTTAGTCCACTTGCACTTGTACCATTTGCCTAAAATCTTCATCCCCTGGTTTCTGCATGATCCATTGACTTACATGTTTTTACATCTCAGGTAAAAGCTTACCTTTCCAGAGGAGCTTCTTCTACTTCCAGATCTAAAACGGGACCCCTCTGTTACTCTCTCTTAGAGCAAACACTTCTCTTCACCACTTGCTGCCATAGAGCTCTGTTCATATAGGCCCCGCCCACATTTTGAATAATCTGAAATGATTGTGCTTTTCCTCACTTGCCTGATTATTTTCTGACTCCCTTTGCAGGACTACAAGCTATTTAATGACACAGGTGACATTTGCATTTTACTCTGCTGTATCCTCCACAATTGGACAAACTCTTCAATTACTACTGATCAACCAATATTTGTTAAGTGAATGCATTAGGTGTTCTGAGGATTTCCTAAAAACAGATTGTGAATCATTTACTGCTTCCTCTTCAACAGGAATACGTGGGAAAATGTATCCAAAGATAAGTCAACTATGGGAAACCCTTTCTTTTTAAGGAAACTTTTTTTTATTTAAAAAAAATCATAATCTGGGGACTTCACTGGCTGTTCAGTGGTCAAGACGGCACTCCCACTGCAGGTGGAGGGGCTCAATGCCTGGTTGGAGAAGGAGGATCTCACATTCTGTGTAGCTAAAATAATTATTAATAATAATGTCTCAACCTTAATACCCTCACTTTTGCATATTTTCTTCTTGTATTGTTAAAACAGACAGTTAATTCTATATAAATTATAATTATTATGTTGATACAATATTAAATTTCACATTCTTATTTTTGCCATTCTATCATAAACATTTTATGTACATCAATTTTAACTTTTAACTTTTAATTTCATATTTGAGTAGAGCTGATTAACAGTATTGTGATAGTTTCTGGTGGACAGCAAAGAAGCTCAGCCATATATGTATGTGTGTATATATATATATATATATATATATATATATATATATAGTTACGCATTCTTATGGGAAAATATTTATCTATTCATTTATTTTAAAACTTTTTTGTCCTGAGATATAACTGATTAACCATGTTGTGACAGTTTCAGGTGGACAGCAAAGGGACTCAGTCATACATATGCATGTACCCATTCTCTCGCAAACTTCTCTCCCATCCAGGCTGCCAGGTCACATTGAGCAGAGTTCCCTGTGATCTACAGTAGGTCCTTGTTGGTTATCCATTTGAAATACAGCAGTGTGTTCATGGCCATCCCAAATTCCTTAACTATCCCCCAACCCTTATGGGGAAATCTTTTGATCTGAGGATTCAAATGCCTCTTTTGAACTATTCAAGAACACCAGCTGGGTTTCCCTGGTGGTCCAGTGGGTAAGGACACCACCTTGTAGTGCAGGGAGCGCCGGTTTAATCCCTGGCCTGGGAAGATCCCATATGTTGGGGAGCGGCTGGACCGATGTGTCCAATTACCGAGTCAGAGCTCTGGAGTGCATGTGCCCAGAGCTGGTGCTCTGCAGTGAGAAAGGCCACTGTGATGGGAGGCCCACACAGGCCAGAGAACAAAGATGGATGAAAAATAAACAAATGAAAAGACCAATAGAAGTGGCAAAAAAAAAAAATTAAAAATTAAAAAAAAAGAGAAGCAGCAGTCGCCATGGGGTGCATAAGAGGAATCCAGGAGAATACTATCAGAGGCAGATATTCAAGCAGAGCTCATGAATGTCTTCCAAGATGCAGCAGCCATGTGGCAGGACGCCTCAGCTCCTAAGAAATCACTTTCCATGCACTGACTCTGTGCCACATATCAGGCACCCAAAGAACCTCAAGTTGTTCCCCTGCACCATTCCCCGAGGGTCTGTCAGGAAATTGAGAAGCAGGGGGCGGGAGGGCATTTTGGAAGCCAGTTACCTTTAAAAGTTCATTTATTTGTTTCCATTCCAGTCTCTTGGGAGCAATGGCAGAATCCTCTAATAGGCATTTGATTTTTAAACATGGAAAGTGAATAGGAATCCAGGCATCTCAAATTAAATTGGAAAATGATGCCTAAAATAATCGTGGGAAAGTATATGAAAAGACTTGGGCCTTCTGGGAAAGTGTGCTCACCTCATAAAATGAGATACTGAAACGGGTGTCATTTGGTCCACTTACAAGCTCCAGCGTTTGGTATTTAAGACTTTGGACTCTGTCCTTTTCTTCAGCATCCTCAGCGTTTGGATGTGCATCAGATCAGATAAATGTGGGCTGCGGAGCTGGTGCTTAGGTATAATTCTTGAAACCAGTCTCAGGATTCAAAACCTGTTTAACCTTGGCAGGATGCAGAGCCACTCCAAATTCAGAAGCAGGGGTGGGCACTGAAGGGCTTCGGTGAGCCAGGCCACTCCTTCTGCTTTGCGCTGGAAGACGCAGGGAGGTGACGGAAGGGAAAAACAGACCCATGGTTCCTGCGCAGAATTCAGATTTTCCAAAAGGCTAAGATGCTTTACAATTTGAGCATAAACAAGCCAAAAGAGGGATGATTTTAGCAAGAAAACTTGTATCGAGGAGCAGAAGTAAATAAAAGGGAACTGCACTCTATCACAGAGCAGACACCATCTCAGGTTTCTTTTCTTATGGTTTTTGCTGTTGTTTTTTTTTTTTTTCTTTCCCTCTTTTTATTGGTTTTCTCTTCTTAAAAAAAGAAACCTCTCATTTTAAAGCAACTATACTCAATAAAAATTAATTAAAAAATAAAAATTCTGGGCTTCCCTGGTGGTCCAGTGGGTAAGGACACCGCCTTGCAGTGCAGGGAGCGCTGGTTGGATCCCTGGCCTGGGAAGATCCCACGTGCCGCAGAGCGGCTGGACCCATGTGTCCAATTACCGAGCCGGAGCTCTGGAGCGCATGCGCCCAGAGCCGGTGCTCTGCAACAACAGAGGCCACCGCGATGGGAGGCCCACACGGGCCAAAGAACAAAGATGGATAAAAATGGACAAATGAAAGACCAATAGAAGTGGCCCGCCTGCTCCCCTCCCTCCCCACCCCACCCCCACCAAAATAAATAAATAAATAAATCTTTAAAAAAAATAAATAAAAATAAAAATTCTGTTTGATGTTCAGTTTTTCCTGGAGGAAGGACCCAGGTTTTTCAAATTTTAGATTTATTTTGTCATGTGCCACTCCCTGACCCTTTCTCCCAGTGCAGTGCCTGGGAGGGCAAGGTGAACAGTCACAAAGCTGGTTGTCTCTCCTCCTTTCCATCTGACGTGGCACCAAATGCACCTTGTTTCTTGCTTTCTCTGTCCTGCTTTCCTTCTAACCCCAAAGATGTTCTCAGGCCAAGGCATGCTAAGGTGTTAACAACTGCCAAATGCATGATTATTCTTAAAAAGTCAAGTGTTGGGAATGGAGACCAGGAGAGTATCTTTGGAATGCCACCCCTGAGTAGATCAACTACTGTTTTACTTTAAAACCCTTTGGCCAGTGGACTCTATGACTGTGGAGTGAGGAGTTATAGAAAACCCATGTAGCATTTCATCCAAGCTCTGTCCAGCATGCTCTGCCTCCCAAAGACACCCCACTGTCTTCTTTCCAGTATTTTCTTCAAGGACGTACAGGTCCTGTTTTCAGAGATGCTGGAAGGGCTGGCAAGCCAGCAGGGAGGGTCTGACCTGACTCTGAAAACTTTCGTCTCCCTGACTCTGGGAGCCGATAAAATTGCCCGTGTTACTGGAGATGGTAGGTTAGCTGCAGATGGCTGTGTACCATGTCAGGGGTTGGAACACACAGAGAAAAATAAATCTAATCTTCAGCTGCAGTTGTTCTTTCCTCATTCTACCACATCTACCAGGGAAATCAGATCTGGCAGCTCAAGTGCCCGAGACCAGTACAGCATGTACTTTCTGCCTTTCCACAAATTAGACACTAGGAGATGCGGAGAGAGGAAGAAAAGAAGGAACAGAGGAAAAAATAGCAGAAGAGAAGGGCAAAGATGAGAGGTCTGGGGTGAGGGACAGGACAGAATCGAAGTTTCCCTCTACTCCCTTGTCCAACTCCCTTGCTTTGAATGTCTGCACAAAGAATTAAATAGTTAAGATATACTAACAACATTGTCTCAATAGCCAAACAAGGCTTGAAGTCTCCTTTAAAGGAAAGCAGAATTATTTCAGCCTGCCTCTTTGCTTCTGAGACAAGAAAATTAACACAGTAAGAGATGTGGTTGAGCATGTATTATCAGAGCCCCTTCTCCTGGCAAGGGTTAGAAGAGATTAGAGTTTGTGAACATGTGTAGCTTTTTGAAATAAGGTGTATCTTTCAAGGGATACTTTTAATTCACACTTGGCTGCCTGTGTGTGGTTAGGAGAGGGGGACAGGCACATGGTGTGTTAATTCCTGGTGCACAGGACTGGCTGCCGCCCCAGGCGTGGCTGAGATAAGGCACCAGCAGGAGCGAGAGGAGTTGAGGAGTCTTACTTGGCCAGGGGTCTGGCTGGAACACTGTCCCTTCCACCCCACCCAAGACACGGGCACCAGCCTTGTCTCCACCCTTGTCAGGGAGTGGCCTCCTTTCCAACCTGGTTTGACTGTATGAGAGGTGGTCCTGTCACCTCGAATTTGGAAGATGATTATATTTGTCAGGCTTATCCATAGAAGAAGAAGCCTCCATGATGTGTGAGCCAATTCCTTATAACAAATCTCCTCTTATCTATGTGTGTATATGTATATATAATTTTATATTATCTCATATTATTTTATATGTATATCATATAAGTATACATACATTATATATATTACATACAAAGTAATGCATATATGTACTTATATATAGTGGTGGTGGTTTAGTTGCTCAGTTGTGTCTGACACTTGGACCCCCATGGGTCCTTCAGGCTCCTCTGTCCATGGACTTTTCCAGACAAGAAATACTGGAGTGGGTTGCCATTTCCTTCTCCAAGGGATCTTCCTAACCCAGGGTCAAACCCTGGTCTCCTGCATTTCAGGTGGATTCTTTACCTACTGAGCCATCATGGAGGCTGAGAAGTCCCACAGTCTGCGGCTGTAAACTGGAGAAAAACTCTTCTAGCCCCCCAGTACTAGCCAGTACAGCATGTACTTTCTGCCTTTCCACAAATTAGACACTAGGAGATGCGAGAAAGGAAGAAAAGAAGGAACAGAGGAAAAAATAGCAGAAGAGAAGGGCAAAGATGAGAGGTCTGGGGTGAGGGACAGGACAGAATCGAAGTTTCCCTCTACTCCCTTGTCCAACTCCCTTGCTTTGAATGTCTGCACAAAGAATTAAATAGTTAAGATATACTAACAACATTGTCTCAATAGCCAAACAAGGCTTGAAGTCTCCTTTAAAGGAAAGCAGAATTATTTCAGCCTGCCTCTTTGCTTCTGAGACAAGAAAATTAACACAGTAAGAGATGTGGTTGAGCATGTATTATCAGAGCCCCTTCTCCTGGCAAGGGTTAGAAGAGATTAGAGTTTGTGAACATGTGTAGCTTTTTGAAATAAGGTGTATCTTTCAAGGGATACTTTTAATTCACACTTGGCTGCCTGTGTGTGGTTAGGAGAGGGGGACAGGCACATGGTGTGTTAATTCCTGGTGCACAGGACTGGCTGCCGCCCCAGGCGTGGCTGAGATAAGGCACCAGCAGGAGCGAGAGGAGTTGAGGAGTCTTACTTGGCCAGGGGTCTGGCTGGAACACTGTCCCTTCCACCCCACCCAAGACACGGGCACCAGCCTTGTCTCCACCCTTGTCAGGGAGTGGCCTCCTTTCCAACCTGGTTTGACTGTATGAGAGGTGGTCCTGTCACCTCGAATTTGGAAGATGATTATATTTGTCAGGCTTATCCATAGAAGAAGAAGCCTCCATGATGTGTGAGCCAATTCCTTATAACAAATCTCCTCTTATCTATGTGTGTATATGTATATATAATTTTATATTATCTCATATTATTTTATATGTATATCATATAAGTATACATACATTATATATATTACATACAAAGTAATGCATATATGTACTTATATATAGTGGTGGTGGTTTAGTTGCTCAGTTGTGTCTGACACTTGGACCCCCATGGGTCCTTCAGGCTCCTCTGTCCATGGACTTTTCCAGACAAGAAATACTGGAGTGGGTTGCCATTTCCTTCTCCAAGGGATCTTCCTAACCCAGGGTCAAACCCTGGTCTCCTGCATTTCAGGTGGATTCTTTACCTACTGAGCCATCATGGAGGCTGAGAAGTCCCACAGTCTGCGGCTGTAAACTGGAGACCCAAAAAATCTGGAGGCATAATTCTGGTAGTGTCAATCTCCCAATTCATCCCACCCACCCTGTACAATAGCCAGGACAGACATGGAAACAACCTAAATGTCCAACAACAGATAAAGAAGATGTGGTATACATACACAATGGAATATTACTCAGCCACTAAAAGGAACAAAATGGGATTATTTGAAGAGATGTGGGTAGACTTAGAGTCTGTCACACAGTGAAGTCAGAAAGAGTAAAAAAAAATATTGTACATTAACCCAGACATGTGGAATCTAGAAAGGCAAGTATCATGCAAATTATGAATTATCTCACAGGTTCATCCAGCCTTTGAAATAACTGTGAGGTAAGAAACATCATTTCTATTCTACTGATGAGAAACCTGAGGTTCAGAAATAGTAAGTTATTTGCTCAGCATCATACAGTGAATCTCCAAGTGGCAGAATTGAGACTCAGACCGAGGTCAGCCACCTCCATAGTCCTGACTCTTTAAGATTCAGACTTCTTGAAAATCACATTCTGAAAGCACTTATGCCCACAGTGTCCCAGCTCAAACTAGAAATCTCTTAGATATAACTCTTTCTTTAAAGTGTGGCCCAAGAATGGTCTAAGAATCCCCTGTATCAATTGGGGTTTCCCTATGGAGCCTTCAGCTTCATTCAACATTTTGGAATCTTTGCATAGATACCTTTTCTCTGGCAGTACTGGCGCATGGTACTTCTATAGGGAAAAGATGGCACGTGAGACTCAGAAGGATGAGTCTGATGAGAATCCGCTCATGAGGTACTTTTCTGTATTCGATTTCCAAGTCTGCTCAGGCTGGCCCTTAGGAGCCTTGGAAATTCCCACAAATCTGAAGCCATACTATCTTCTTGTGTGAGCAGCAGCAGAGGCACCGTGTATGCTTAGCAAAAGATAAGAGTTAAGGGAAAAGTTTTCTAGACTTTGCTTAACAGATCAATTAGCTCATATTTGGGAGATACAACTTGCCCTGCAGTATTTATCTAACAGTGAGTGCTAACGAGTTAGATCATTATGGAACTACACAACCATAATTAGGGACTCCAACTCAGAGGTGACCAAGTATTTTCTTTCTTGGAGACATTATTTGCTAGGTTTGGTTTTCTTCTGATTTAGTGGAAACGCATTTCTTCTGAAATCTCCTCTTTGAAGAAATATGTTAAACCCCGAATCAGGCACCAAAGCAAGGATTCGTTTTACTTACTGCATTTTGATGTTTTCCAGAGTAGTATAAACTGGGACCAAATTATAAGTTTCTAGAAAGGGAAAACAGAAGTGAAAAAAATATAGGAAAAACCAAAAGTTATTCTTGCTTAAAAATGAACTAGCTGGTGGTGGACTTCCCTGGTGGTCTAGTGCTTAGGAATCTGCCTGCCATGCTTGATGCCTGGGTCCGGGAAGATCCCACATGCCTTGGGACAACTAAGTCCATGTGCCACAACTACTGAGCCTGTGTTCTGCAACAAAAGAAGCCACAGAAATGAGAAGCCTGACACCACAGATAGAGAAAGTCCATCAAAGACCAACAAAGATAGTAAGTTATTTGCTCTATGTCCCACAGTGTCCCGAGGTCAGCCACCTCCATAGTCCTGACTCTTTAAGATTCAGACTTCTTGAAAATCACATTCTGAAAGCACTTATGCCCACAGTGTCCCAGCTCAAACTAGAAATCTCTTAGATATAACTCTTTCTTTAAAGTGTGGCCCAAGAATGGTCTAAGAATCCCCTGTATCAATTGGGGTTTCCCTATGGAGCCTTCAGCTTCATTCAACATTTTGGAATCTTTGCATAGATACCTTTTCTCTGGCAGTACTGGCGCATGGTACTTCTATAGGGAAAAGATGGCACGTGAGACTCAGAAGGATGAGTCTGATGAGAATCCGCTCATGAGGTACTTTTCTGTATTCGATTTCCAAGTCTGCTCAGGCTGGCCCTTAGGAGCCTTGGAAATTCCCACAAATCTGAAGCCATACTATCTTCTTGTGTGAGCAGCAGCAGAGGCACCGTGTATGCTTAGCAAAAGATAAGAGTTAAGGGAAAAGTTTTCTAGACTTTGCTTAACAGATCAATTAGCTCATATTTGGGAGATACAACTTGCCCTGCAGTATTTATCTAACAGTGAGTGCTAACGAGTTAGATCATTATGGAACTACACAACCATAATTAGGGACTCCAACTCAGAGGTGACCAAGTATTTTCTTTCTTGGAGACATTATTTGCTAGGTTTGGTTTTCTTCTGATTTAGTGGAAACGCATTTCTTCTGAAATCTCCTCTTTGAAGAAATATGTTAAACCCCGAATCAGGCACCAAAGCAAGGATTCGTTTTACTTACTGCATTTTGATGTTTTCCAGAGTAGTATAAACTGGGACCAAATTATAAGTTTCTAGAAAGGGAAAACAGAAGTGAAAAAAATATAGGAAAAACCAAAAGTTATTCTTGCTTAAAAATGAACTAGCTGGTGGTGGACTTCCCTGGTGGTCTAGTGCTTAGGAATCTGCCTGCCATGCTTGATGCCTGGGTCCGGGAAGATCCCACATGCCTTGGGACAACTAAGTCCATGTGCCACAACTACTGAGCCTGTGTTCTGCAACAAAAGAAGCCACAGAAATGAGAAGCCTGACACCACAGATAGAGAAAGTCCATCAAAGACCAACAAAGACCCAGCCCAACCAAAAATAGATAAGCAACATTTAAAAAGAAAAAAAAAAAATTAAAGCTAGCTGGTGGTGAGAGGGTGGACGTGAAAACAATGACCTCATTTACAAATAAAGAAAAAGCCTGTAGCTTCCTTGGCACCATGAACAGGTACCTCTGCCTCTGAAGGATAAACTTGGGGAGAGAAGGGAAATTAAGATCAGAGTGAAAGGAAAAAGAGTAAGACATTGGAGGCTTGAATCCTTCTCCTTTACTGTACGTGGAGATTCTGTACTTTTAAGATAGTTGACAAATAACTTCTTCATATCTTTTTATGCATCTTATGCATTTCTCTCTCACAACATACTTCTTTGTGTAATTATAGACTTTGCTGTCATTCCCCGCATGTATATGGAGATAGTTATTGAGTGAATTATTTTCTTAGTATTTCAAAAGAAAACTGATTTTTAAAAGCAGAGGGATGTTCTGGAAGCTACATCTCAGCATAATTAATAGCAAGAGCCAACTGTGCTTCTGCCCATTTTTCCATCTTTTTTAGTTGTGTTGAGTTTTTTCTACTTCCATCCTAATGACACATGAGCAACTTGGGATGTGTTCGCTTTCTGTAATTTAAAGAAATGGAAAAGTCTTCTCTTATTATTATCTAAAACAAAATAATATTATCTTCTCTCAACTAATGAACTTGAACCACTATATCTTGAATGTGTGTACAGGCAAGCAGGTGGGTGTAAAAACACACTATTGTAAGAGAAGTCACCTTGACCTCTTTCTAAACATAATTTTCCCCTCTGGGTTTAAGTCTTTCTATTTCTCGCTCTTTCCTTGTCTTGCCTGTCTTCCAGATGCATCTAAACCTTTACAAAGGATTCTACACATTTTCTTCTAGGAATAAAAAGGGCACTGACTTAGCTTCCGAATATTCTCTATCCACCTTCAAGCTGCCTGGGTAACACCACTCTGCCATGCTAACTTAGCCTGAGATATTTCTACCTTGTCAACGTACGGGTTATGTTTCTTCAAGACTCGGCAAAGTGTCTGGTTGGTAAGAAAAAAAGAGTACACTGACATTAACACTTGTCATATACTTTTTGTCAGACACTTGCTGACAGCATTTGTTGTAGCTTTTACATTTTGTCTTAAAATGCTGAAAAAATGAAAAATAAAAAAGTTGAAATGGAAATATTAAAAAAAGTAATGGAAAAATAAAAAATAAGAAAAATGGAAATATTATCTCTGCCTGCCCAAAGAAAGATTGTTTCTGGTAGTATTCATCATAAATGGATGAACAGAATCTTTTACATTTACTAAACATCTTTCACTGTTTCCTATCTTTTGGAACTTTACTGCCTTTCTCGCCCCCCATTCAGACAGAAAGGTGTTGCTTATGTAAGACATAATTTAACTCTGAAGAATTTTTCTGAAAGCCTGATTCCAGTACAAGATTCCTTCCATTTAACAAACTTGACCAGATTGTAGCCTTGGGATAGGTGCTGGATCAATCTGTCTTTCTCTTTCTTCAATCTTTTGTCTCTCTTCTCCCCTTCTTGCATCACTTTATCATTATCAAGTTATTTCTATGATTCATTTCTTTGTGTACTTCTTTTCACTGGACAACAAGCATCTTCAAAAACCCACCTGTCTAAGTGAGGGAATTACAGAAGCCTTCCTGAACATAATCGAACACCATTCAGACACAGTTACCTCATGGTTCTTTCACCAGTCAGATCGCCACCGTCAGCTCCTGACCCTCCTTTAGTTCCCACGAGGACCAAAGATGTTAGCGCCAAGTTCCTGTCCCACAAGCATCTTCAAAACCACACTATTGTAAGAGAAGTCACCTTGACCTCTTTCTAAACATAATTTTCCCCTCTGGGTTTAAGTCTTTCTATTTCTCGCTCTTTCCTTGTCTTGCCTGTCTTCCAGATGCATCTAAACCTTTACAAAGGATTCTACACATTTTCTTCTAGGAATAAAAAGGGCACTGACTTAGCTTCCGAATATTCTCTATCCACCTTCAAGCTGCCTGGGTAACACCACTCTGCCATGCTAACTTAGCCTGAGATATTTCTACCTTGTCAACGTACGGGTTATGTTTCTTCAAGACTCGGCAAAGTGTCTGGTTGGTAAGAAAAAAAGAGTACACTGACATTAACACTTGTCATATACTTTTTGTCAGACACTTGCTGACAGCATTTGTTGTAGCTTTTACATTTTGTCTTAAAATGCTGAAAAAATGAAAAATAAAAAAGTTGAAATGGAAATATTAAAAAAAGTAATGGAAAAATAAAAAATAAGAAAAATGGAAATATTATCTCTGCCTGCCCAAAGAAAGATTGTTTCTGGTAGTATTCATCATAAATGGATGAACAGAATCTTTTACATTTACTAAACATCTTTCACTGTTTCCTATCTTTTGGAACTTTACTGCCTTTCTCGCCCCCCATTCAGACAGAAAGGTGTTGCTTATGTAAGACATAATTTAACTCTGAAGAATTTTTCTGAAAGCCTGATTCCAGTACAAGATTCCTTCCATTTAACAAACTTGACCAGATTGTAGCCTTGGGATAGGTGCTGGATCAATCTGTCTTTCTCTTTCTTCAATCTTTTGTCTCTCTTCTCCCCTTCTTGCATCACTTTATCATTATCAAGTTATTTCTATGATTCATTTCTTTGTGTACTTCTTTTCACTGGACAACAAGCATCTTCAAAAACCCACCTGTCTAAGTGAGGGAATTACAGAAGCCTTCCTGAACATAATCGAACACCATTCAGACACAGTTACCTCATGGTTCTTTCACCAGTCAGATCGCCACGACCGTCAGCTCCTGACCCTCCTTTCCTAGCTTCCCACGAGGACCAAAGATGTTAGCGCCAAGTTCCTGTGCCCACACAGTGAGGCCAAACAAAGTGCAACATTAGAGTCTGGAGCAGAGAAAGGTTAAATGCAAGGCCATGCAAGGAGGCCTGTGGCTCATGCCCTAAAGGCCCCTGAGGTCCCAGAAGGGTTTCAGCAAAGCATTTTTAAAAGCCAGGCGGGGCCCCGGGGTCTGTGATCAGTTTGTACACCTGGTGAAGGAACAGGACGGGGTCACAGGGGTTAATGTTATCAGTCCTTAGGCTCCAGGAGGTGTTCATGGTCTTCAAGAAGTTAACATCTTCCATTTGGTGGGGGTTTTCACATCAGAAAAACAACTCAGGAAATCTGCCTCAAATACTGCTATCTATTCAATAGGCACCTAAGAGAGGAGCTAAAGCAGAGGATATGGGGGAAGTCCTTCCCCCTCCACCCCATCCCCAAGGCCTCATCGGGTCCTGCTCGGTCACAAAGGCATATGATATGTCAGCAAAAGGAATTAGATGTGACTACCATGATTGATTCCTGCTCTGGACTCTTCTGTTGCTTGTTGATTTCATCATTGTCATACTTTCTAGTCACCTCTGAAGCTGCTAAAGTTCCTGGCATTTTCTCTGAGAATTTGGCAGGCCTCTAGACTCAGCCTCACTAACAGTACAATAAACACCTGAGTACTATCAGTTTCTTTAATATCCAGAGTTACTGACAACGTTATTTGGGTTTGCCAAATTTGAAAAATATAATTATAACTTAAAATGTGATTTCTTTGGAGTTAAATTAAAATGCCCCATGATAATTCTCTTACATACACAGAAAGCCCTTTAAGGAAATATAATCAGTGGCATGTTGGAGCTGACTCATGCCAGTGAGCGAGAGCCAATCATTACATTTTCAGAAATTTTGATAGCAAGTTGTAAAATATGGACATTACTAAAAATTAAATTATAGAAACTTTGCTTGAAAGAAATTGTATTAAATACAATGACAATGAAAATTTAAACGCCTTACTTCCTGTTTTACTCCATTTTACTATTATCTATGCTTTTCCAGGTTTTTAAAGTCTATTTTTCACATATAATGGAAAGAATATACAACATTATTAATAGCACATCTCTTCCCTGTTCTGCAGTGAGTCACTTGAAATTGGTCATTGTGAACCAACTGGACAGGACCAACATTGACAAATATTACAAATCAAGACTTTTTCCCAAGAGAGGTGATTGTTTAACATTTATCATCACACCACTGTGATTATTCCTATTTTAGAGATGAAGAAGCAGACGCTCAGAGGTGAGATAGTCAATGAATACACTAAGGCATGGTGTGTATGCGGGGGTGATTTATCCAAGATGGCACCGGTAACTAACTAGATTGATGTGAAATGGAGTAATTCCTGACATATCAGTCAATAAGGATGCCACAGCCATCTGCAATTTCAGGCCTCCAAATGTGAATTTCTGAGTCTGGAGGGGGCGCCAAAGGGAGAACAATGTGTGTGATCCCAAAGCTGTTGGCTTCTGCCACTCCCTAAGGTGAAGGAGGAACGAAGGATGTGAAAATCCAAAATCCAAGAAGCCAAAAACTGGGACCCTGGCCCCGGATAGCCGAGACGCACATGAAAGGAATGATTTCAGTAAGTTAGACACTGGCATCTTCCCATACATACACAAGCACTACATTCCTTAACTTGAGCTAGCTGGTTTTCCTTAACTAACAATAATCTTTTGATGTTCAGACCATCTGCCCCTTGCTGCAAACTTCTATATGACCTCACTCGTCTCTCCACTCTTTTCTCCTCCCTTCCTCTCCCCTCCCACCTCCTTGGAACAGTTCTCTCAGGGTCACTTAAGGGGCTGTTTCTGCACTTGAAGTCCTAAAACATTCCCACCAAATAAAACAGAACTCTCAATTTCTACGTTGTGACTATGTTTTAAGTCAACAATGGGAAACTCTGTGTTGCTTTTAAGTGTCAACTCTGATACTGGCATTTAGTGAACAATTGCTCTATGTCAAACAAAGTACAAGACGCTCATGATCATAAGATAAAGCTAAATCTTATTGCTCTTATTTTATACATGAGGAAACGGGGGCACAAAATCAGATTATTTGTTAAAATCAAAATTATTTTTAAATTTATTTTTGGCTGTTCTGGGTCAGTGTTGCTGCTCGTGGGTTTTCTCTAGTTGTGCTGACTGGGGGCTACTCTCTAGTTGAAATGCATGGGCTTCTCCAGGCAGCATGGCTGCCATCCCTGGTCTGGGATGATTCCATATGCCACAGTGCAGTTAAGCCGCTGTGCCACAACTGTTGAATCTGTCCAAAATCTTTTTATTGAGTTAATGTTAGAGTCTAGCTCTCCCTGGTCTCAGAAAAGATGACCTGCACCACCTACTTCAAAACCGATAGGTCCAAATCTTGATGACATGTCCTCTTCAAAGGTTACTTCCATTAGTGGGAAAATGTGCAAAAATATGGGCCAGTCATGCAGATTGTTTAGCATGTGTATGTCATTTGAATGAAGTGCTTTTAGAAATGTGCCCCCTAGTGAGGGAGGGATTGGGGAAATTAGCGCCACAAGCAATAGCAGCAGGGAAAATATCAAATCATTCCAGGTCTTTGTCCTTAAGCTCTGACCCAATAGTTCAGAGTCATGGGAAATTGATCTAAAAATAAAAAGACTCAAAATTTCATTCAGCTGGGCAACGTTTAAAATGCAAACGCTGGTGCATCTCTGCATGACATTTAGTGTTTCTTTTTTTTTTTTTACTTCTCAGGTCCTTGGATACCAGGAGAACTCTACAGGCAGGTTTTGTTCATGGAAATAGAAGCCAAATACTTTGAGAGGGTAAATTTGAAAAACTCACTTTCACTTGAGCTCATGGAACCCAACTGTTTGGTTGCTGCTGCAGCAGACAGAACTTTAAAGACAAGCACAAACCAGAGGAGACCAGATTTCTGTATAAATGTTGGATCTTCAGTTGTTAAGTACCTTCGGAAAAGAGTCTGCGGAGCTCTAAATCTCAGCCTTCCTCCAAAAAAAGAAGGTAAATACACTGTTCAGAGTAGCTTTCTTAGAATTGAAGGAGAATGTCACTGGATAATGATGGCCTTGTGGGGAAGGGGTCAGGCAATTTCCCACCTTTATGTACAGTCTTGCATCCATTCCTATGTATTTTAAGGGGTCTGTGATTTCAGAATCTCCTAATGGGAGAAGAGATCCCCATACAAATACCACTTGATTTTTCTCCTATGAATTGGTTGCACAAAATGGTGTTTGGGGTACCGTGGCTGTGTAACTACTTCCTCCAAAACTCAGAAGCTTGAAGCAATTATTTAATTTTGCTCATGATTTTGTGGATCAGGAATCTGAGGAGGGTTTGATTGGGTAATTTGCACCTGGGAATCTCCCCATGCAATTGCAGCCAAATGGCAATTGGGGCCAATGTCCTCTGAAGTCTTGGCTAGGTTAGACCTACAACGACTCAGTGTGTGGGTAGCAGGGGACACTGGCTGTTGGCTCAGCTTGAGTTGATGACCGGAGCTCTTATGCGTACTGTCTATAGCATGACAGTCTCAGAATTGTCCAGCATCTCACTGTTCCCTGGTGTCTCTCAGTGTCCATGTTCTAGGAGACCAGGCGATTACTGTGCAGCCTCCTGTCACCTAGAAGTCATGTGATATCCTACCATGTATAAAATAAACAGTGAGTGGGAACCTGCTGTATAGCCCAGGGAGCACAGCTTGGTGCTCTGTGGTGACCTAGAGGGGTCCAATGGGGGTGGTGGGAGGGAAGTCTAACTGGGAGGGGATATATGTACACATATAGCCAATTCACTTCATTGTACAGCAAAAATTAACATGACATTGTAAGCAACTCTACTGCAATGAAAGAAAGTCATGTGATATCCCTTCTGAATTCTATTGGTCAAAGCAGTCACAGACTAACCCAGATTCAAGGGAAAGGGGCATAGACCCCCTTTCTTTAATAAAGGAGGGTTAAAGAATTGAGGATACAATCCAAATGTAATTAGAGGAATAATAACTATATATCAATTTGCTATTGTGCAACTAGTAATTTAGACTGGGCTCAGCTGGGACATTCTTGGGCACTTTGCTGGGTTTGCTCATGCATCTGTGGTCAGCGTGGTGGCTCTGGTCTCTCTCGGGACTCTGGGCAGAGTTGGCTCTGGTCTGTGGGGACTCTGGTTCTCCTGTTGGCTACCCTTAGCCCCTTCCCATGGTGGAAGGAAGATCTGAGTACTCTTGAGACCTCCCTGCAAAAGTGCCCCATTGTCACGTTTGCAAGGCCAGTTCCAGGGTGTGGGGAGAGCCCATTCTTTAGAGAGGTAGCTGTTGTACAGTCATTGTGTAAGGAGTGTCTGGATAGGAAGGAGGCTAATTATAGCCATTTAATAACTAATCTGTTACAGCAGCTCAGCCTCAGGTAGTGCTTACTTTGCATCAAAAAGTGTTCTAAGCATTCTAGATGGCGTGGTTCATTTGATGTTCAAAACAACCCTAAATGTGGGTTTTCCATATCATTATCATATTTTATGGATGAGAAAACTGAAACACAGAGAACATATTAATGAGTGATGTATCAAGGTCACAGAGTATAATTAATAATTAAAATAATGTCCATGCCCAGACATTCTGGCTCTAGAGATTTTGGTTGTAATGCCTACATTACACGGTTAACACAGTTTCTTTTTATAGGGGTGACACTGTGACCGCTAATTGGGGAGAGTTTATTTCTGTATGCCAACAAGAGGGTCCAATACTATGAATGCATGGCTTTTGGGTCAGTGCTGGTTCTCTGGACCACACACAATGTCCTTTTTAAACTATTTTCTCTCCTAAGTGACACTCAACTGAATTCAGCTTGTATCATTAAAGCTACAAGGAGATTTTATTACAGGCTTGAAGAAGATAACAGAGAAAGTGTACAATCCCTGAGTTTGATGGCAGAACTTGGTGCTTTCTTAGTTTTACTTCCTCATTTATCAAAGTGAGGGAGTTACACTAAGTGATCTGTTTCCAGGACACTCTAAAGGTGAAGTCCCATCAGCATGATAGCTGCAAGTTGATCCAGAGCTATTTAAGGATTCTCTATAATAAGGATAATAAATGTATTACAAACAGTAGGATGGTATTTCCAGTTTTCTATTTTCTGTACAAGAGTCTCCTCTTATTCATAGTTTCAGTTACTCATGGTCAACCATGGTCTGAACATACTAAATGGAAAACTCCAGCAATAAACAGTTTCTAAGTTTTAAAGTGTGGGACATTCTGAGTAGTGTGATGAAATCTCGTGGGATTCCACTTGGTCTTATCCAGATGTGAATCATTCTTTTGCCCAGTGTATTTGACTCGTTAATCACATAGGAGCCTGGATCACTGATCAGGCCCATTGTCAGTATTGATGTCCAGTGTTGATGTCCAAGTGAATAAAGGCCCCAAAGAGCAAGAGGAGTGATGCTGGCAATCTGGTTGTGAAGAGAGGCCATAAAGGATTTTCTTTAAATAAAAATATAAAGGTTTTTACTTACCAAGAAAAATGTTGAAAAATTGTATCTTGGGGTTGCTAAGATCTGTGCAGAGAACTAACTTTTCATCCATGAAATAGTGGAGAAGGAAAAAGAAATCTGTGCTATTTTTGAGGTAGCACCTCAAACAGCAAAAGTGACGGCCACAGTAAGGGCTTAGTTATGATGAAAAATTCTACACGATATTTTCTACAAGCTATCTTGAGAGAGAGAGGGAGAGACAGACCACATCCACACAAATTTTATTACAGTATATTATTATAATTATATAATAATATTATAATTATAGTATATTATTATTTATTAATTATTATTAATTATATTACATTATTGTTAATCTTTTGCTGTGCCTAATTTACAAATTAAATTTTATCATGGGTCTGTATATATAGAAAAAAAGTATGTAATAGGGTTTGGTACTATCCATGCTTCAGGCATCCACTGGGAGTCTTAGAATGAATCCATTGTGGATAAGTGGAGACTCCCATATATTTTTTTCAAAAGTGTCTTAAACCATCTCCTTTTCTAGTTCCTAGAGACACATGTTCTATGGATAATCAGAAATTTCTTTACAAAGCGTAACCCCTGAGAATCAGTGTATTTATATGTGTTAATGGATGTTTGATAGGCATTCCAATGATGACTGCTTTAGCAAAAAGAACAATAATGATGATAATAACAATGATAATAATGAGACAGTGCAATTAAGAAGAGAGGTACATAAAAGATATATAACAATAACTTTGCTGTACACCTGGAACTAACGCAACATTGTAAATCAACTATACCCTAATAAACAAATTCAAAAAAATTATTTTGTTTCCAAAACAACTGTTTTGGAAAAAGCTCAAAAAAAAAAAAAAAAAAAAAAGAGAGAGAGAGAAAGAGAGAGAGGTACAAGGACTTCCTTACTGGTCCAGTGACTAAGACTCTATTTCCAGTACAGGAGGCCTGGGTTCGATCCATGGCCAAGGAACTAGATCCCACATACCCACAATAAAGATCAATGATCCTGCATGCCACAACTAAGACCCAGCACAACCAAATAAATAAATAGCTATTTTTAAAATGAAGAGAGCTATAAAGGAGAATAGATGAAAGTAGAGGGACAATATAAGGGAGAAAATAAGAAAAAATAGAGGAGCTCAAAAATGACATCTTTCGGCTCACATAAAAGTTTTGGTGAAGCTGACTTCTAGAAACTCACTGACATGGGGGTTGTTTGCCAAGAGCTAGTGTCCTCTTGAGGCTTTCCAGGTGTCTCAGAGGTAAAGAATTCTCAAGCCAGTGCAGGAGACATGAGTTCCATCACTGGGTCAGGAAAATCCCTTGGAGGAGGAAATGGCAACCCTCTCCAGTATTCTTACCTGGAGAATCTCATGGACAGAGGAGTCAGTCCACAGCTTAGCAACTGAGCACATTTGCAGTGTTCTCTGGGGAACATGGAAAGAGACCTGTCTTTCAGATGTGGGTTTTCTTTCTTCTTTTTTTTTTTTTTTAAGATTTATTTATTTATTTACTTTGGGCGGGGTCGGGTTGGGGAGGGAGGGGAGCAGGCGGGCCACTTCCATTGGTCTTCCACGTCTCCATTTTCATTCGCCCTCGTTCCTTGGCTCCTGTGGGCCTCCCATCACGGAGGCATCTGTTGCTGCAGAGCACCGGTTCTGGGCGCATGCGCTCCAGAGCTCCAGCTCGGTAATTGGACACATCAGTCCAGCCGCTCCGCGGCACGTGGGATCTTCCCAGGCCAGGACTCGAACCGGCGCCCCTTGCACTGCAAGGCGGTGTCCTTACCCACTGGACCACCAGGGGAAGCCCCAGATGTGGGTTTTCTGACTGGTCCAGCTGGAGGTATTTCAAAGGAGATATCAGAGCCTGGAGGACTCTGAATGATACCTTCCGTTACCTTGTCACCTGGAAAGAAGAGGCTCAGT
Organism: Tragulus kanchil; assembly: GCA_022376925.1. Taxonomy (NCBI): domain Eukaryota; kingdom Metazoa; phylum Chordata; class Mammalia; order Artiodactyla; family Tragulidae; genus Tragulus; species Tragulus kanchil. The sequence continues at coordinate 18,472,691 of JAIOJX010000028.1, read as the reverse complement.
AGCTCCATCATTTTATGGGTACTAGTTTTAAAAGAAAAGTGGAGAAATGATTTTTTAAAAAAAAATTTGGCTTCTTTCATTGGTTCTTTATTCATTCACCTTCATCCATCTTTATTCTTTGGCCTGTGTGGGCCTCCAATTGCAGATCCTGCATGCCACAACTAAGACCCAGCACAACCAAATAAATAAATAGCTATTTTTAAAATGAAGAGAGCTATAAAGGAGAATAGATGAAAGTAGAGGGACAATATAAGGGAGAAAATAAGAAAAAATAGAGGAGCTCAAAAATGACATCTTTCGGCTCACATAAAAGTTTTGGTGAAGCTGACTTCTAGAAACTCACTGACATGGGGGTTGTTTGCCAAGAGCTAGTGTCCTCTTGAGGCTTTCCAGGTGTCTCAGAGGTAAAGAATTCTCAAGCCAGTGCAGGAGACATGAGTTCCATCACTGGGTCAGGAAAATCCCTTGGAGGAGGAAATGGCAACCCTCTCCAGTATTCTTACCTGGAGAATCTCATGGACAGAGGAGTCAGTCCACAGCTTAGCAACTGAGCACATTTGCAGTGTTCTCTGGGGAACATGGAAAGAGACCTGTCTTTCAGATGTGGGTTTTCTTTCTTCTTTTTTTTTTTTTTTAAGATTTATTTATTTATTTACTTTGGGCGGGGTCGGGTTGGGGAGGGAGGGGAGCAGGCGGGCCACTTCCATTGGTCTTCCACGTCTCCATTTTCATTCGCCCTCGTTCCTTGGCTCCTGTGGGCCTCCCATCACGGAGGCATCTGTTGCTGCAGAGCACCGGTTCTGGGCGCATGCGCTCCAGAGCTCCAGCTCGGTAATTGGACACATCAGTCCAGCCGCTCCGCGGCACGTGGGATCTTCCCAGGCCAGGACTCGAACCGGCGCCCCTTGCACTGCAAGGCGGTGTCCTTACCCACTGGACCACCAGGGGAAGCCCCAGATGTGGGTTTTCTGACTGGTCCAGCTGGAGGTATTTCAAAGGAGATATCAGAGCCTGGAGGACTCTGAATGATACCTTCCGTTACCTTGTCACCTGGAAAGAAGAGGCTCAGTAGCTCCATCATTTTATGGGTACTAGTTTTAAAAGAAAAGTGGAGAAATGATTTTTTAAAAAAAAATTTGGCTTCTTTCATTGGTTCTTTATTCATTCACCTTCATCCATCTTTATTCTTTGGCCTGTGTGGGCCTCCAATTGCAGTGGCCTCTCTTGCTGCAGAGCACCAGCTCTGGGTGCATGCACTCCAGAGCGCTGGCTCGTAACTGGGACACACCAGCCCAACCACTCTGCAGCACGTGGGATCCTCCCGGGTTGGGGATCGAACCAGTGCCCCTTGTGCTGCAAGGCGGACTCTTTACCCACTGGACCACCAGGGAAGTCTCAGAAATGATCTTTTACCTATACGGGTAAGACCACAGGGTGAAGTTGTAGAAAGAGCAGTGGTATCATAGAGAGTGAGGAAAATATTTGTACAGACCCCTTGCCATTTAATCTCACTGAGCCTTCCTTTTCTTGTAAGTGGAAAGTAGCTGTCAGAGTGGTGTGGGTGGATGGGTGAGTGGAATGATAGTGCCGTGGATAAAAAATAAAATAATTTTCTACAGAATTCTGACTGTTAAATTGTTGGCAAAAGTCTAATCTCCTCATTATGGCATTCTAAATTAATGCAGCACTGCTAACGTTACAAACAGGTAGAAATGCGTGTCTCAATCAGCAAGTTTATAATGATCCATTTACAAATTTTGGAAAATTTCCATTAACTCTTGCTAGCTTGTATGAGCTGGCTTCACCACACATTACCACAATCCCAAGGTGACAGAAATATTCATACCCAGACAAATCAGAAATGTCAAGTGGGTCCAAAGGTGTATAAATAGATATAGGACTTCATGGCTAGGGGATAGGATTTTAATGAACGTACAGAATAAGAGATGCAGCTAGCTGTGGGTATGTATGAGACCAATTGCTGAAGACAGCAAAGAGCTGGGGTCCCCCGAGAGCTGCCCAGGTTGTTAGCTGAATGAGAAAACATGGTCAAGTCCCAAGACATAGCATGGAAGCCTATCCCCTTTATGTTTTGGGTAAGAGCAACAACAACAATTTTCCAGTTAAGAACTGAAGCTCAAAGCTCACACCATGCCTAGGTATGGAATACCAATTTACACTCCACAGACAGACATGAATGTGAAGCTGATAAATTAAACATGTAAATACTGACCCTGGACAGGAGAATTCTCATAGGTGCCCAGTAGAAGTAAAACACAATTTCTCTTCAGAGCTTTTACTCTATAGGAGAAAACGGATTCACTCAGGAAAGAAACTTCTGAGCTGAAGATGAACACTCATGCAAAATTACACACTCCAAGAAAAAAGGAAAGGAACTATGATGAAGAGATTCAGCAGATAAAATGAATTGCAGGATTAGTGTTCTAAGAACTTGAGACTAAAATAATATAAAAATAAAAATAATAACAATTTTTAAATAGAAAATACAAGAAAAGAATAGTCATTAACCATCAGAGGAAATAAAATGTTAGAAGAGAATGCAATAACTAAAATTAAAACTCAGTGAAGACTTCCACTTCTGGAAAGATGAAGCAGATGTACTTTCCTTATTCTTTCAAGCACAACTAAAAACACTAATATCTATCTATGTATCTATATGTATACATATAATATATATAATTTTATTTTATCATCATAAGATTATATCATAATATATTGTATTAATATATATTATGAAATGCATAACGTTACAAACAGGTAGAAATGCGTGTCTCAATCAGCAAGTTTATAATGATCCATTTACAAATTTTGGAAAATTTCCATTAACTCTTGCTAGCTTGTATGAGCTGGCTTCACCACACATTACCACAATCCCAAGGTGACAGAAATATTCATACCCAGACAAATCAGAAATGTCAAGTGGGTCCAAAGGGGTAGAAATAGATATAGGACTTCATGGCTGGGGATAGGATTTTAATGAACGTACAGAATAAGAGATGCAGCTAGCTGTGGGTATGTATGAGACCAATTGCTGAAGACAGCAAAGAGCTGGGGTCCCCCGAGAGCTGCCCAGGTTGTTAGCTGAATGAGAAAACATGGTCAAGTCCCAAGACATAGCATGGAAGCCTATCCCCTTTATGTTTTGGGTAAGAGCAACAACAACAATTTTCCAGTTAAGAACTGAAGCTCAAAGCTCACACCATGCCTAGGTATGGAATACCAATTTACACTCCACAGACAGACATGAATGTGAAGCTGATAAATTAAACATGTAAATACTGACCCTGGACAGGAGAATTCTCATAGGTGCCCAGTAGAAGTAAAACACAATTTCTCTTCAGAGCTTTTACTCTATAGGAGAAAACGGATTCACTCAGGAAAGAAACTTCTGAGCTGAAGATGAACACTCATTCAAAAATTACACACTCCAAGAAAAAAGGAAAGGAACTATGATGAAGAGATTCAGCAGATAAAATGAATTGCAGGATTAGTGTTCTAAGAACTTGAGACTAAAATAATATAAAAATAAAAATAATAACAATTTTTAAATAGAAAATACAAGAAAAGAATAGTCATTAACCATCAGAGGAAATAAAATGTTAGAAGAGAATGCAATAACTAAAATTAAAACTCAGTGAAGACTTCCACTTCTGGAAAGATGAAGCAGATGTACTTTCCTTATTCTTTCAAGCACAACTAAAAACACTAATATCTATCTATGTATCTATATGTATACATATAATATATATAATTTTATTTTATCATCATAAGATTATATCATAATATATTGTATTAATATATATTATGATATACATTATGTTGTAATTAATATATATTGCATGCATATTATTATATGTATATATTAATACAAGACATATAATATTATACCATAAGATAGGTCTGAAAGATGGAAAGAAGAAAGCAGATGGGCAAGATTCCTAGGGGCCCAAGGAATGACAGACTGGTGAATTCCCTAGGATTTCTTTTTGCCTTCTGTGTTCAGACTCAGGGCTGAAGAAATTATCAGCCTTGAAATGTCAATGATTATACACAGAAAAAAACTCCAACCAAAGCATGCTTGCTCTAGCCAAAGGATCAAGAAAGGGGCAGTCTTGAGGCTTCCTTGGTGGTCCAGTGGGTAGAGAGTCCGCCTTGCAGTGCAAGGGGCGCTGGTTCGATCCCTGGCCTGGGGAAGATCTCACGCACCGCGGAGCGGCTGGACTGGTGCATCCAATAAGAGCCAGTGCTCTGGAGCGGATGTGCCCAGAGCCGGTGCTCTGCAGTGAGAGAGATCCTTGCAAAGGGAGTCACACACAAGCCCAATAATAAAGGTGGATGAAAATAAATAAATAAGAAACCAATAAAAGAGGCCAAAATTAAAAAAAAAATCCTAAAAAATAATAATAAAAAAGAGAAAGGGGCAGTCTAGCAAGACAGAAAATTGTTAGATAATAACAACTCTACCCCAGTCAAACACCATGCTAAAAGAGGGTCCACACCCTCACCTTGTTGCAAAGGCTGAGTGAGGAGCCTAGTGAGGTGCTTTTCACAATCATCAGGCTGTAACAAGGAACCACGGTGAGTCACCATGGTAGTGCTAAAAGACTGATGGGACTTTCATTGCCTGAGGGTAATAATGAGCCTCCCCTCCCCTCCTTGCCCCAGATGTCAACAAAGACCATGCGAGGAGCCTGGATTGCCCTTACTCCTAGCCCTGATTGAGTATTTCTTTATCTATGTGCTGGGACTATGCCTAGTGGAGGCCTAGTGGAGATTCAAGTCTTTTACCATTCACAAGGTAGGGCCACCATTACCCCTTCTCATGGGGTCAGTGGAAGTCGTCCTGGAAACCCAAACTCCTACCCTCTCAAGCAGTAGTGACAAGCCTCCAGGACGGATGTCAATGAGAGCTGATCAGGGAATCCTGAATTCCAGGACCACTGGCAGTAACGAAGCAATGCTTGCCTGTCCTCTTGTTGGAACTATGTCAGAGGCAGCCAGACGAAATAGAAGGCTTAAATAAGATTCAGAGGCTCATGATGCTCCAAGTCTACAGTGATTTCAGTAAAAAATCTCTGTCTCACCAAGAACCAGAAAAATGTGAAACTAAATAAAAACCTCTATACTGCCATCAGCCCAGGTTGCCAACACCAAGATGACAGAGACAGATACTACGGTTCTCTGACACAGATTTGCAAGTCATCGGTGTGAAAAAGGCATCAACAAACAATTATGTCATTGAAACAAGTGAACAAAAGTCTCAGCAAAGAAATAGAAAATACATGGAAAAAAGGAAATTTTAGAACTAAAATAGCAGTAATTTGAAAACAAAACAAAACAAAGCCCTCAATGGATGTTCTCAGCAGCAGACTGTCCAGTTGCTCCAGAAGCATTTGTTAAAAGGTGCTTCTATCTTTGTCAAAAACTCAGCTTGGTTTATTTGTGTGACTCTATTTATGTGTTCAATTAGTTTATGTATCTGTTCTTCTACCAATATAAACACAGTCTTCATCGATGTGGATATATAATATAACGTCATTATATTAGACTGACTCATTCTTCATACTTTATTTTTCAAAACTGTCATAGCTTTTCTACTTCCTTTGCCTTTCTTTTTTGTAACATATACACAAAGGCTGAGTGAGGAGCCTAGTGAGGTGCTTTTCACAATCATCAGGCTGTAACAAGGAACCACGGTGAGTCACCATGGTAGTGCTAAAAGACTGATGGGACTTTCATTGCCTGAGGGTAATAATGAGCCTCCCCTCCCCTCCTTGCCCCAGATGTCAACAAAGACCATGCGAGGAGCCTGGATTGCCCTTACTCCTAGCCCTGATTGAGTATTTCTTTATCTATGTGCTGGGACTATGCCTAGTGGAGGCCTAGTGGAGATTCAAGTCTTTTACCATTCACAAGGTAGGGCCACCATTACCCCTTCTCATGGGGTCAGTGGAAGTCGTCCTGGAAACCCAAACTCCTACCCTCTCAAGCAGTAGTGACAAGCCTCCAGGACGGATGTCAATGAGAGCTGATCAGGGAATCCTGAATTCCAGGACCACTGGCAGTAACGAAGCAATGCTTGCCTGTCCTCTTGTTGGAACTATGTCAGAGGCAGCCAGACGAAATAGAAGGCTTAAATAAGATTCAGAGGCTCATGATGCTCCAAGTCTACAGTGATTTCAGTAAAAAATCTCTGTCTCACCAAGAACCAGAAAAATGTGAAACTAAATAAAAACCTCTATACTGCCATCAGCCCAGGTTGCCAACACCAAGATGACAGAGACAGATACTACGGTTCTCTGACACAGATTTGCAAGTCATCGGTGTGAAAAAGGCATCAACAAACAATTATGTCATTGAAACAAGTGAACAAAAGTCTCAGCAAAGAAATAGAAAATACATGGAAAAAAGGAAATTTTAGAACTAAAATAGCAGTAATTTGAAAACAAAACAAAACAAAGCCCTCAATGGATGTTCTCAGCAGCAGACTGTCCAGTTGCTCCAGAAGCATTTGTTAAAAGGTGCTTCTATCTTTGTCAAAAACTCAGCTTGGTTTATTTGTGTGACTCTATTTATGTGTTCAATTAGTTTATGTATCTGTTCTTCTACCAATATAAACACAGTCTTCATCGATGTGGATATATAATATAACGTCATTATATTAGACTGACTCATTCTTCATACTTTATTTTTCAAAACTGTCATAGCTTTTCTACTTCCTTTGCCTTTCTATGTAAATATACTTTGCAATAATCTTGTCTATATACACACAAAAAAACTTGAAATTTTGGTATGAATTGCATTAAACCTGTAATCAATTTGAGAAGGTTTGACATGTTTCCCTACATTGAGTCTTTCAATCATTGAACATCGCATCTTTATCCATCTACTTAGGTATTATTTGATTTCTTTACTCTGAGTTTTGTGGGCTTAAGCCACAAATTCCATCAATGTTTTCTGAGATTTATATCTAAGTCCTTTATTTTGGGGGAAACAGTGATTATACTTTGATGTTGGAACTCAGTTGATTTTTTATGTTTATTGTGTGTTATACATCCTTGTTGAGCTCAGTCATTAGTCCTAGAATTTTTTTTTTTTTTTGAGATTTCTTAAGATTTTCCAGGATGTGCATGGAGATTTTTCCAAATGTGATGTTCATTCTTAAGTACAACGTGTACTTTTACCCTCACATTATTGGAGGAAATATTTAAAGAACATCTATTTTAAGGGCTTTTCTTTTTTCAGAATGTTCCTTTTAAAAATAACTTCTATTTTATAAATGGAGTGTGATTTTTGAGAAGATGAATATTTTTCCTTAAGCTTTACTCTCTTAGTGACTTTCAAGTAGACAATACAGTATTTTAACTGTAGCCATTATGCTGTACATATCCCTACGATTTATTTGTTTTAACTAAAAGCTCATGCCATAAAAAAAAAAAAAAAAAACAACAGGCTCTCCCACCAATATTCTGTTTCCCTCGAACTTTTTTTTTTTCTTCTGATTTGTTGTAGTGTCTTCATGTATTAGATTTCAATATCTGATGAGCCTTGGTTGTCTATTTGGTTTTAGGAATGTAACCCTAAAACGTGTGCTTGAAATGCTATGTGCACTGACAGGGCTCATCAAAGTCACCAATAAATCAGAATAAATGTTTCAGAAAGAGAGAGAACCATAACAAAAGGCAGATCATAATTTTTTTTTTTTTATAAAGGATTACTGTTCTCTTCTTCTCCTTCACCCATTACATTTAATTTTTTAAAAAATTTATTTGTTTGACTGCACTGGGTCATAGTTGTAGCATGTAGGATCTTTGATCTTTGTTGCAGCATGAAGAATCTTTTTTTTTTTTTTTTTTTTTTTTAAGTTGTAGCATGTGGGATCTAGTTCCCTGACTAGGGACTGAACCCAGGCCCCTGCACAGGGAACACAGAATCTTAGCCACTAGACCACCCATTCCATTTGACTTGTCTGTTCATTTTTATTCACTGGCCTCTGCCTCAGCGACTATAAGCATGGTCATGTGACATATCTTGGCTAATGTATTGAGATATGTTACATCTGAGCAGAAGGTTTGTGTTTGTGTGATTTGACTATGTCTGTCTCACTCTGCTACTTCCACCAAGAGAAAAACCTTTCCAAGGTTATGAATTCTCCTTCACTCTGTATCCTGGAGTAAGAAAATTCATGGGGCTGAGTCAAGCCCAGCCCAGCTAAGTAATGATTAGCAGAGCTGAGGTCAGTCACAGTCCTAATGATGAAATGAGTGAGCAAGAAATAAGAGCCTTCTTCTATGTTACTGATATATTAGGGTTATTTCTTATGATCTGAAAAAAAAGGCTGATTAGAAAACCAATAGGCTAATCTTAGGCTGTTTTTCTTATTCCATACACTGAACTTGAGAAATCTTATCTATTCTTTTACAACTAAAATATTGAGGACTCTAAGCGTCTATTTCAAACTTTAATCTTTCGAGCTTTTGACCTATATTTTCATTTGCTAACCTTGGCTCAAAAGTCATTCAATTTAAACAGACTTTTCTATATCCTTTCTCTCTATGCGTGTCCACCCAAAGTTACATGCGCCCACTCTGTGTTTTTTAGCATCACCTTTAACAGGTCTTTCTTTTTTTTTTTTTTTTTAATAATATTTACCTCATTGTAATACAATCATTGATTTTATACATGTTTTTCACTACTAGACCAGATATCCTTGAAAAGATAGATCTTATCATTAGAGACTGTAATAAAGTTTATGCCACATAGTCATGTTCTTTAAATATTTGCTGAAATAATGTGATAGTAAAAGTAGTATTGGATTCAAAAATAAATATTATCACAGTTTTAGAGCAATCTGCAATTTCTCATGTTGGAAACCTACTACGAGGCAACAAACGTGGCTAAAAATAAGGGAAAAGGGGTATGATTTTAAAGTATAATATGTATTTTCTACTTAGATGAAGGCAGGTTATTTGCAATTAGAGGAGGTATAGCCCCAAATATTCAGTATAAATTTATGAAGTTCTATGAATTTTCCACCTTTTGTTTTAAAATCCACAATTTTACACTAACTACAGAGAATCTATTTTGTTTTGAAGAAGTGGGAAGAAGAGAAGAAAGAGGAAAGGAAAATTTCACTGACAGTCTATCTGTGGGACTATATGTTACATATTTTTTATTGTCATATTTTATTCCCTTAAGAATTCTCCATGAATCTTTTTGAATATGGTTTTCTCAGGGTATATGTCCCATAGTGGAATTGCTGGGTCATATGTTGGCTCTAATTTTAGTTTTTAAAGGAACTTCCATACTGTTCTACTTTTGCAGTCCTAATGATGAAATGAGTGAGCAAGAAATAAGAGCCTTCTTCTATGTTACTGATATATTAGGGTTATTTCTTATGATCTGAAAAAAGGCTGATTAGAAAACCAATAGGCTAATCTTAGGCTGTTTTTCTTATTCCATACACTGAACTTGAGAAATCTTATCTATTCTTTTACAACTAAAATATTGAGGACTCTAAGCGTCTATTTCAAACTTTAATCTTTCGAGCTTTTGACCTATATTTTCATTTGCTAACCTTGGCTCAAAAGTCATTCAATTTAAACAGACTTTTCTATATCCTTTCTCTCTATGCGTGTCCACCCAAAGTTACATGCGCCCACTCTGTGTTTTTTAGCATCACCTTTAACAGGTCTTTCTTTTTTTTTTTTAATAATATTTACCTCATTGTAATACAATCATTGATTTTATACATGTTTTTCACTACTAGACCAGATATCCTTGAAAAGATAGATCTTATCATTAGAGACTGTAATAAAGTTTATGCCACATAGTCATGTTCTTTAAATATTTGCTGAAATAATGTGATAGTAAAAGTAGTATTGGATTCAAAAATAAATATTATCACAGTTTTAGAGCAATCTGCAATTTCTCATGTTGGAAACCTACTACGAGGCAACAAACGTGGCTAAAAATAAGGGAAAAGGGGTATGATTTTAAAGTATAATATGTATTTTCTACTTAGATGAAGGCAGGTTATTTGCAATTAGAGGAGGTATAGCCCCAAATATTCAGTATAAATTTATGAAGTTCTATGAATTTTCCACCTTTTGTTTTAAAATCCACAATTTTACACTAACTACAGAGAATCTATTTTGTTTTGAAGAAGTGGGAAGAAGAGAAGAAAGAGGAAAGGAAAATTTCACTGACAGTCTATCTGTGGGACTATATGTTACATATTTTTTATTGTCATATTTTATTCCCTTAAGAATTCTCCATGAATCTTTTTGAATATGGTTTTCTCAGGGTATATGTCCCATAGTGGAATTGCTGGGTCATATGTTGGCTCTAATTTTAGTTTTTAAAGGAACTTCCATACTGTTCTACTTTTGCAGTACTATTTACAAGAGCCAAGACATGGAAGCAACCTAAATGTCCATTGATAGATGAACGGAAAAAAATGTGGTATATATACACAATGCAATATTATTCAGTACAGTCATAAAAAATGAAAGTGGGTCATTTGTAGAGATGTGGATGGACCTAGATTCTGTCACATCAAGTGAAGTAAGTCAGAAAGAGAAAAACAAATGTTGCATATTAACACATATTGTAGAATCTAGAAAAATAGTACAGATGAACCTATTTGCAGGGCAAAAATAGAGATGCAGACAGAGAGAGTGGACATGTGGACATGGGGATCAGTAGGATGGATTGGGAGACTGGGACTTACATGCATACACTACCTTGTGTAAAACGGATAGCTAGTGAGAAGTTGCTGTTGAGCGCAGGGAGTTCAGCTCGGTGCTCAGTGATGACCTAGATGGATGGGATGGGGGTGGGACGCGTGGGAGCGAGGCTCAAGTGGGAAAGGATACATGTGTTCATATAGCTGATTCATGTTGTTGTACAGCAGAAACTAACACAGCATTGTAAAGCAACTATGCTCCAATAAATAAAAGAACTTGTCATGATAGGTATCTGCAGACACATGTGAAGTTAAGTGAAAGTCGCTTAGCCATGTGCGACTCTGCCATCCATGGACTACAGCCTGCAAGGCTCCTCTGTCCATGGGATTCTCCAGGCAAGAATACTTCCCTTCTCCAGGGAATCTTCCCAACCCAGGGATCAAACCAGGTCTCCCGCATTGTGGGTGGATTCTTTATCATCTGTGCCATCAGGGAAGACCATCTGTGTAGACATAGACTGAAGTGAGATCATTTGTCCTGGACCACTCATTTACTAGTGAGTAGAGCCGAGGTTGGGACCTGTGTGTCCTGATTTCTCATCTGAAAGTGTTGTGATGATTTACTCTCCTTTCTCTTTAAGGGTCCTTGCTCATGGGTATAACCAAGAGGTCACCATCCTCCTTTTATGCACCCTTATGAGAGGAAAGAAGATGAAATGTTATGATAACATTATAAACACCTTCTAGAGAGAAGACAGTTGAGACCCACTCAAAATTTCATGGCTCCTTCTTCCTCAGTGAATTGCTTGTTGATTTGATGTTTCCATATGCTTTCAGTGAATAGTCTGTGATTTATCATCCTGACACGAATATTGGTTTGAGTGTTTAAATTGAAAAAGGAATTTCCCTAGACAGACAGAATGACCTAATTTTCAGCCATTAATAACATGTCCATTTCTATTTCCTTTCTGGCATCTATAGGACTACATTACAGGCTCACTGACCTGCTACATTTAATTTGAAAAACAAATCTTCTTTTGAAATCATGGTAATCAACACGTTATTACAAAGAGCAGAACTCTATTTTCACCCCTGGAACTAAAAATAGTGGCTAGGGTTTGACATGCTTTGCAATGAGAAGATATTATTAGAATAAAAATTATTATGAGACTCAAAAAAAAGTCTGTATTTCTGAAACTGCAGGTTGTTTTTTATATACGGTATTGTTCTTGCATTGGCAGGTGGGTTCTTTACCACTGAGCCATTGGGAAAGCCCTAGTGGAAGTATATGTGTACATGTAGCTGATTCATGTTGTTGTACAGCAGAAACTAACACAGCATTGTAAAGCAACTATGCTCCAATAAATAAAAGAACTTGTCATGATAGGTATCTGCAGACACATGTGAAGTTAAGTGAAAGTCGCTTAGCCATGTGCGACTCTGCCATCCATGGACTACAGCCTGCAAGGCTCCTCTGTCCATGGGATTCTCCAGGCAAGAATACTTCCCTTCTCCAGGGAATCTTCCCAACCCAGGGATCAAACCAGGTCTCCCGCATTGTGGGTGGATTCTTTATCATCTGTGCCATCAGGGAAGACCATCTGTGTAGACATAGACTGAAGTGAGATCATTTGTCCTGGACCACTCATTTACTAGTGAGTAGAGCCGAGGTTGGGACCTGTGTGTCCTGATTTCTCATCTGAAAGTGTTGTGATGATTTACTCTCCTTTCTCTTTAAGGGTCCTTGCTCATGGGTATAACCAAGAGGTCACCATCCTCCTTTTATGCACCCTTATGAGAGGAAAGAAGATGAAATGTTATGATAACATTATAAACACCTTCTAGAGAGAAGACAGTTGAGACCCACTCAAAATTTCATGGCTCCTTCTTCCTCAGTGAATTGCTTGTTGATTTGATGTTTCCATATGCTTTCAGTGAATAGTCTGTGATTTATCATCCTGACACGAATATTGGTTTGAGTGTTTAAATTGAAAAAGGAATTTCCCTAGACAGACAGAATGACCTAATTTTCAGCCATTAATAACATGTCCATTTCTATTTCCTTTCTGGCATCTATAGGACTACATTACAGGCTCACTGACCTGCTACATTTAATTTGAAAAACAAATCTTCTTTTGAAATCATGGTAATCAACACGTTATTACAAAGAGCAGAACTCTATTTTCACCCCTGGAACTAAAAATAGTGGCTAGGGTTTGACATGCTTTGCAATGAGAAGATATTATTAGAATAAAAATTATTATGAGACTCAAAAAAAAGTCTGTATTTCTGAAACTGCAGGTTGTTTTTTATATACGGTATTGTTCTTGCATTGGCAGGTGGGTTCTTTACCACTGAGCCATTGGGAAAGCCCATATATCAGTGTTTTTGAGCACAACAACCTTCGTGAAATATATGACTATTTTAAGAGTAAGCTCAACAGTCTAATGATTATTTCTTGTTTCTCACCAACTTCTTTTGGCTATGGGCTTTCCAAAACAGGAAGCCAAAGACGAAAAGAAAAGTGAGATGCTTGATCCAAGATGCAGTGAACACTTCAGTGTTAAGCACTAGGCTCTGTATTCTTTCAAGCAACCTTTTTCATATTTTCAAACACAACATAACCCTCTTCTTCTTCTTTTTTTTTTTTTTGGAGGGGCGGGTTGGGGAGGGAGGGAGGTGGGCAGGCCACTTTCACTGGTCTTTCATTTATCTATTTTTCATCCATCTTTGTTCCTTGGCCCGTGTGGGCCTCCCATCGCGGTGGCCTCTGTTGTTGCAGAGCACCAGCTCTGGGTGCATGCACTCCAGAGCTCTGGCTCAGTAATTGGACACATCGGTCCAGCCACTCCGCGGCATGTGGGATCCTCCCAGGCCAGGGATTGAACCAGCGCCCCTTGCACTGCAAGGCGGTGTCCTTACCCACTGGACCGCCAGGGAAGCCCCATTACCCTCTTCTTACTCATTTCTTGCACCTACATGTTTGTTGGAGAAGATGATAAAAAATGTTACTGATTTATTGATTTCATATTGAGTGTCTGCTTTGTGTCTGTTGGTGTTGTGTGTGCATTGTGTGTGTGTATAAGTGTGCAAGTGCTATTGAGGACATGTAACATGGAAAATAAGAGAGAGCAACTGAGGACATGAAGAAGAGGGTTGGGTTTTTTTGTTTGTTAGGTAGGGTACCCAAAGCAAGCTCAAATCAAATGTGAGTTGAATCCTGCATTGTTAGAAAAAGCTACAGGAAGGACAAGGTCTGGGTTCTGGAAACAGAGGAAGCAAGGATTCTCTTAAAATATTTAAGTGAAAAAGCAAACCAGCCTTGCTGAAGTATGGAAAATGGAACAAAGAGGCCAAAATGAGTCAGAACATGTAGGAAATAGAGTCGTGATGAGATTTTGCATTTTTTTATATACGGTATTGTTCTTGCATTGGCAGGTGGGTTCTTTACCACTGAGCCATTGGGAAAGCCCATATATCAGTGTTTTTGAGCACAACAACCTTCGTGAAATATATGACTATTTTAAGAGTAAGCTCAACAGTCTAATGATTATTTCTTGTTTCTCACCAACTTCTTTTGGCTATGGGCTTTCCAAAACAGGAAGCCAAAGACGAAAAGAAAAGTGAGATGCTTGATCCAAGATGCAGTGAACACTTCAGTGTTAAGCACTAGGCTCTGTATTCTTTCAAGCAACCTTTTTCATATTTTCAAACACAACATAACCCTCTTCTTCTTCTTTTTTTTTTTTTTTGGAGGGGGGGGTGGGGGGGGGGGGGAGGTGGGCAGGCCACTTTCACTGGTCTTTCATTTATCTATTTTTCATCCATCTTTGTTCCTTGGCCCGTGTGGGCCTCCCATCGCGGTGGCCTCTGTTGTTGCAGAGCACCAGCTCTGGGTGCATGCACTCCAGAGCTCTGGCTCAGTAATTGGACACATCGGTCCAGCCACTCCGCGGCATGTGGGATCCTCCCAGGCCAGGGATTGAACCAGCGCCCCTTGCACTGCAAGGCGGTGTCCTTACCCACTGGACCGCCAGGGAAGCCCCATTACCCTCTTCTTACTCATTTCTTGCACCTACATGTTTGTTGGAGAAGATGATAAAAAATGTTACTGATTTATTGATTTCATATTGAGTGTCTGCTTTGTGTCTGTTGGTGTTGTGTGTGCATTGTGTGTGTGTATAAGTGTGCAAGTGCTATTGAGGACATGTAACATGGAAAATAAGAGAGAGCAACTGAGGACATGAAGAAGAGGGTTGGGTTTTTTTGTTTGTTAGGTAGGGTACCCAAAGCAAGCTCAAATCAAATGTGAGTTGAATCCTGCATTGTTAGAAAAAGCTACAGGAAGGACAAGGTCTGGGTTCTGGAAACAGAGGAAGCAAGGATTCTCTTAAAATATTTAAGTGAAAGAAGCAAACCAGCCTTGCTGAAGTATGGAAAATGGAACAAAGAGGCCAAAATGAGTCAGAACATGTAGGGAAATAGAGTCGTGATGAGATTTTGCATTTTATTCTAATTGTAATAGGAGCTCAGGTTTAATTTAGGAGAGTGATCTAATCTGATGAAAACAAAAAACTCAAGTCTTAGAATTAAGGGTCTATTTATGGCCATGCACGCAGCAGGCCAGATCTTAGTTATCCGACCAGGGATTGAACCCATGTCCCCTGCAGTGGAGTGCCAAGAAGTTCCACAGAGCTAAAGGTTTACAGTTTCTATTTTACTACTGTTTAAATTGAGACTCAGCAACAGTGATGAAGAGGTAGTGCAATAGTTTTGTGTCTTTTCTCCCTCTGGTGAGCCCATGGTTTGGCTGAATGTCTTTGTTATGGCAAGAATCAAGCCTGTGAGGAGCCCCTCTGGCCTGGTGGTTTGCCTGCATATGTCAGTGAAGTCCGATGCCAGTTGGCGATAGAAATCAACACAGCATATTAGTTCAATCACTGGAGCATTTTCTATCTGACTGTGGTGTTGGACGGCAAGTGGATTTGATGAATTGTGGAGTAATTCACTAACTGGCAGCTGGGACTAGAATAGAAACCCGGACACAGACTGAAAAGGTGACAGCCTTTCTAGCAGTGGTCCCTGGAATAACAGTGCCTGAACTTCGTCTGCAGCCTCTGCTGGCTGGCACTAACATGTGCTTTCAGCCGTGCTGGCAGGGACCATGTGGCCATCTGTCCTACAGCCTCGGGTCTCCGTGGTCCTGTCACTCAGTGAAAACTGCTCACCAACCAAGCAGAAGGGAGAAATCTTCAGCGTTGCCCGTCTCTTCAATTAAAGAAGGAATGATTTCTGGGTGACCTGTGGAGGAAATACAGGTACCATCCTTCTGAGATTGCTGGAAGCGCAATCTGGAAAGTTAATGCAAATTTTAGGTTCAGAATGGCTGATTTGTAGTTGCTATGTCTCTGTGGTTATTCTGCAACCCATTAGGCTGTGCTAATGTCTACTGGAGGATATTTGCATATTCATCTGATCTGCAATGTGATTCTTCCTGTCAGTGTTCTGCAGCGCTAGGAGACAGAGAAATGCTTTTTTTCTGTCTATATGTATGATATTAAAAGTCTAAATCTATGGGACTAGTCTTTCCTTGTCTCTAGGTATAATTCTGAAATTTCTTATAGTTGCCTTAACACTGAAAGGCTATAAATAAACATTTTACTCAGTATTCTTTCTTGTAAGGCAGGCAGAAGGCAGGCATAATCACCAAACCCCTTTCTGCAGGTATAGAATCTGATACTTAGAGAGGTTTGCTAATAGAATTGCTCAGAAAGGAAGTAGATGAGTTATTAACAAGAAAATCAACTTTAACCTAGACAGTGTATTGAAAAGCGAAACTATCACTCGGCCGACAAAAGTTTTATCCAGTAGTCATGTTCAGATGCGAGAGCTGGACCATAAAGAAGGCTGAGCACTGAAGAAGTGATACTTTCAAACTGTGGTGCTGGAGAAGACTCTTGAGAGTCTTTGGACAAAAAGGAGATCAAACCAGCTGATTCTAAAGGAAATCAACCCTAACGATTCACTGTAAGGGCTGATGCTGAAGCTGAAGTTCCAATACTTTGACTACCTGATGCGAAGAGATGACTCACTGGAAAAAGACGCTGATGCTGGAAAAGATTGAGGCCAGGAGGAGAAAGGAGGTGAGAGAGGAGGAGATGGTTGGATGATGTCACCAACTCAATGGACATGAGTTTGAGCAAACTCTAGTAGGGAGTGAAAGACAGGGAAGCCTGGCATGATGCAGTCCACGGGGTCATAAAGACATGACTTAGTGACTGAACAACCATGTATTCAAGTGTCGATCCTTACTGCTCAGAAAGCATATATTCTTCTTGGAGAGACGTGGTACATAATAAATTTGCTAAAATTTAAATAGAAAATGCAATATTAGAGAGGTAGTCTAATAAGAGGATGGAACATTTGCACTGTACAAGAAAAATACAGTATTAAAAATCTAGACTTTACCCTATATGTGCAGTGAAACTACTGACTGGTAGGAAAATAATTACATTTGTGTTTTAGAAAGAGCTATCTGACAGCAGTGTTTAAATATGCATATACAGATAAACATATCCATATATGGTTTCAGAAAGCAGAAACCAAACTATTTGATTCTTTTTTTTCCCCCTGGGGGCGGGGGTCGGGTTGGGGAGGGAGGGGGGCGGGAGGGACACTTCTATTGGTCTTTCATTTATCTATTTTCATCCATCTTTGTTCTTTGGCCCATGTGGGCCTCCCATCACGGTGGCCTCTGTCGTTGCAGAGCACTGGCTCTGGGCGCATGTGCTCCAGAGCTCTGGCTAGGTAATTGGACACATCGGTCCAGCTGCTCCGCGGCACGTGGGATCTTCCCAGGCCAGGGATCGAACTGGCACCCCTTGCACTGCAAGGCGGTGTCCTTACCCACTGGACCACCAGGGAAGCCCCTACTTGATTCTTTAACGAACAGAAATAAAACCAATCCTAGCTCCAGGGGTTTAAGATTCTCAGTCAATTGTTTTTCCACCTTTGTATATTTTTCACTTATTTGATATACACTTACAGATTCAAAATATGTGTGTTGGTATTAAATGGGAAATGACTCTTAGAATCAACTAGGATTCAGTTAACGGTACTAGGTTAGTTGAGTGGCCGTTTGGAAAAATAAAATACAACTGGATCTCAACGTTTGACTCAGATTGTAAATAATCTGCTTGCAATGCAGGAGACCCAGATTTGATCCCTGGGTCAGGAAGATCACCTGGAGAAGGGGAAGGCTGCCCACTCCAGTATTCTACCTGGGAAATCCCATGGACAGAGGAGCCTGGTGGGCTATGGTCTGTGTTGCTGCAAAGAGTTAGACACGATTAACACTTTCACTTTTCATTTTCAAAACTTATAGCAAAATATTACAAATGGATCATAGGTTTAATGTGAAAACCTGAATGTTAAGTTTTAGAAGATGCCACAGAAGAATCATGTATATGTACTTATTGTATATGTAATTATTATATATGAATATTTATATATAAAAAATAACACACCAATTTGTAAGAGAAAAGGCTGATAAACTCAGCTAGTTAATCACCATCATCATCACCATCATCTATGTGCCAAACCCATAATAAGCAAAAGTCAAAAGGTGTAACAAATCAAGAAAACATACTTCCAAAGACTAATTTTTCTAATATTGATTTTCTAATAACAAACTCCAGTAACCCAATAGAAAAAAATAAGCAAAAGACAATTCACAGAAAACTTATAAATGGCTCAAAGATATGAAAAGATGCCCAACCTCGGTCATAATATGAAATATATGAATCAAAACAATACTGCAGAACCAATTTCACCACCATTTTGGGATATATGTTACTGTTGGTAGGAGGCTGGGGGAACAGGTCTTTTCAGATACTCTGGGTAAGAATGTAGATTCTAGTGGGGAAGCAGTTTGACAAAGGCCATCAAAACAACAAATGCAAAATAACTAAATACCCCTTGAACCAATAAGTCTGCCTCTAAGAATGTATATCTAAAGATATACTTCACATTTATGAAATCACATATACCTAATTTTATACAAGAGAGTATGTTTGAAATAGCAAAATGTTAGAAATAACCTAAATAGCCATCAATGATGCATTATGACATTATGAAGCAGACTGGCAATGGGATTCTATGCAACAGTATCAAGAAATAAGAATTTATCTCCTGTTATAGAACATAATAGCAGTGAAAATAATCAAGGTGCCAGTGGGCACACCTATATTCTATATTTACATAATATGGGAAAATGATTAAGCGTATGTGCGCATGTACATTCGGTGAATTAGTTTCTTCTATACGTATGAAGTGCCTTTGAAACTATAAAAAGAAAGTGCTAAAATTTGTTGACACAGAGGAGGTAGACTAGCTGTCTGGAGTTGAGGGCTGCAGAGAATTTCACTATGTGTTCTTTCTTTTTTCATTTTGTACTATATGAATGTATAATCTTTGGAAACTTAAAGAGTAAAAGAGAATCATCAGAAGATAAAAATAGGTTCATAATAAGTGAACACAGGCAGTCCTAAATTACTCAAATATTTTCTCCATCTAGTTTCTTATTTGACCGTTACCTCTGTTTTCATTTCTTTTCACAAATAAGGAAATTGAATTGCAAAAATAAGTAAGTTTTCCAAAATCACACAGCTAAGAATTGACACTTACCTATCACTAATTTGGTCCTGTTTGCATTTTAATGATCTATTACTTGTTTGTTTCAACAAAAAGTTTTTGTTTTTTTTTCATTATGGACCTTGCTAAAATGTGTTTGTGCCCACTTCTATCTGGGGACAGAGCATTTCCAGAGTCGTTTCTCCTTTCTATAATTTCAGGAAGTTTAGGGTTGAGTTCAAAGACAGTCTACTGTCCAAGGAAAAGAAACAAAACCTGAACACACAGTTAGTGCGTCCCAATTTAGACTTCAGTTGGCCACTCAGCAGTAGATGCAACTGGAGACTCCACCTTCTGGCAATTTGAAAAATGCAATAAATCATTCGTCTTTGTTTGAGAGGTCACTTTATTACAGGATGCATGGGGTGGCAAGCAGCAGTGCAATCCTCAGAAGGGCCCCAGGAGGTCTGCTTTAGTCTGTACACCCTGTGGGCATTATGTTTATTAAGTTCTGTTTTACTTTCAAGGAGAAAATCATGCCCTGTAATTATCTCTCTCTCACTTGTCAGTTCCTGAGAGATCCTCTGACACATGGGGTGCCAATTATATTGACAGATCCTGTTCCCTGAATTCCACAGTGGCCTGGCTTATCCACACCCTCTCCCACCTGCTAAGAGCAGATCGTTAGAGGAGGGAGAGAGACATCCCCAGGAACCATACACAGCCAACAAGACGGAGGGGCCATGTTTTCTTTTCATCATAACCCTCCCTCTGACAGAGCTGGTTCCAAGGATGAGACTCATGTAAAACAAGAAGTCTCAGAAGCACAAAGGTGTAAGAACACAGAGAAAGAGTTCGTGCTGGTCTCATTGAAATGAGATTGGCTTTGAGACAAGCCTCCAACTCATGGTTTGGTTTTGTTATTATTTGATATAAAAAAAACAGGGTGTCTTTTCGGGTACGGTTAATTAAAGTCTGGGCTGAAGCATGAAGATGCCATTTGGCAAGAGTTCCTGTGACTTGGGAGCTGAATCTGATTCAGGTCTTGTCCTTAATAATTAGAGGGACCTGTGATATTAACTTGGTTAGACAACTTGCCCAAATTAAAACAGCAGTGAGAGATTATTTTCTTCTTTCACATATTACATTTAGAGTGACAATTCAGTATTAGTTTATCTGTCGTATATATGGTCAGTATTTTGGGGACCCCATGGACTCTAGCCCACCAGGCTCTTCTGTCCATGGAATTTTCCAGGCAAGAATAATGAAGTGTGTTTCCATTTCTTCCTCCAGGGGATCTCCCTGACCCAGGGATCGAATCTATGTCTCCTGCACTGACAGGCAGATTCTTTACCACCAAGCCACCTGGACAGCCCTGTTTATATGTGGGTGCTAAATTAGTGCAGTCTTTTCAGAGGGCTCTATGGATGTTTCAAATACATCGTTATAATGTTCATATATATTCAATCAACAATTTCACCTCATCATTTTTCTTAAGGAATTATTTGGAAAAAATAAGTAAATATGTACAGAAAGGGCATTCATCACTGTGTTTATAATAGATAAAAGAAAAATTATGAGAGGTCCTTTACACATGGAGGCTGCAATGGCCTTTAGTCTGTACACCCTGTGGGCATTATGTTTATTAAGTTCTGTTTTACTTTCAAGGAGAAAATCATGCCCTGTAATTATCTCTCTCTCACTTGTCAGTTCCTGAGAGATCCTCTGACACATGGGGTGCCAATTATATTGACAGATCCTGTTCCCTGAATTCCACAGTGGCCTGGCTTATCCACACCTCTCCCACCTGCTAAGAGCAGATCGTTAGAGGAGGGAGAGACATCCCCAGGAACCTTACACTGGCAAGAAGACGGAGGGGCCATGTTTTCTTTTCATCATAACCCTCCCTCTGACAGAGCTGGTTCCAAGGATGAGACTCATGTAAAACAAGAAGTCTCAGAAGCACAAAGGTGTAAGAACACAGAGAAAGAGTTCGTGCTGGTCTCATTGAAATGAGATTGGCTTTGAGACAAGCCTCCAACTCATGGTTTGGTTTTGTTATTATTTGATATAAAAAAAACAGGGTGTCTTTTCGGGTACGGTTAATTAAAGTCTGGGCTGAAGCATGAAGATGCCATTTGGCAAGAGTTCCTGTGACTTGGGAGCTGAATCTGATTCAGGTCTTGTCCTTAATAATTAGAGGGACCTGTGATATTAACTTGGTTAGACAACTTGCCCAAATTAAAACAGCAGTGAGAGATTATTTTCTTCTTTCACATATTACATTTAGAGTGACAATTCAGTATTAGTTTATCTGTCGTATATATGGTCAGTATTTTGGGGACCCCATGGACTCTAGCCCACCAGGCTCTTCTGTCCATGGAATTTTCCAGGCAAGAATAATGAAGTGTGTTTCCATTTCTTCCTCCAGGGGATCTCCCTGACCCAGGGATCGAATCTATGTCTCCTGCACTGACAGGCAGATTCTTTACCACCAAGCCACCTGGACAGCCCTGTTTATATGTGGGTGCTAAATTAGTGCAGTCTTTTCAGAGGGCTCTATGGATGTTTCAAATACATCGTTATAATGTTCATATATATTCAATCAACAATTTCACCTCATCATTTTTCTTAAGGAATTATTTGGAAAAAATATGTAAATATGTACAGAAAGGGCATTCATCACTGTGTTATTTATAATAGATAAAATGAGTTTTTTAAAATATACAAAATCATTACATAAATATGCAGGCATTAAAATGATAATATCAATTTATATTTACCAATATGGGGAAATGTTCATGTGTTACACAAGAAAAACAGCATACAAAACTGTATCAATGGTGTGATCCTAGTTATATACATATTATATATATATAATACATACAAAATGTAAAAACACATGATAAAATGTGCCCAGAAATTCTCTTTGTGTAATAGACCAAATAATAACTTTCTTTTCTTAAAAGTTTTGTTTGTTCAGGTTTTGATTTTTTGACTATAAACTGGAACTGGTAAGATGAAAAAAAAATCTGCTAGAGGATCTGCCACTCAAAGCACTCTATCGGAATTTTAAATCAAAGTGACAATAAAAAATAGATGCTATTATATACTCTAAATAAAACTAGTGTACTTATTATACATGGAATGAACATCATTCACATTAATACATGGCAAAAAGACTGCCTAAGGTAAGACCCACTAGAAACTTTAAATTACATTATTTTTCCCTTGCTAATATGTTCTCCTTGAATTGCATTTTATCTTTTATTTATACGAAGCCTTACTTATCTTCAATTTATATTCACCTATTTTCTTATTTTCACATTGGGAATTAATGACATTGACAACTGTGAGTAATATTAATAGTTAATTTTAAATTGATGTTTTTATCAAAAAAGAGGTGATCGCTGATATATAAGACTTATGAAGACAGTAAGCGGTTTCTTATTCTGTAGCCTTCCGTCTATCTCCCTAGCCCCACCATGGGAGTATTCATCAAACAAATTGAGATGACAATGATAGTACAGCCAACTGAAAACCCCTCGAATCTATGTCTCCTGCACTACAGGGATTCTTACCACAACATCTGGACAGCCCCCCGGGTTTATATGTGGGTGCTAAATTAGTGCAGTCTTTTCAGAGGGCTCTATGGATGTTTCAAATACATCGTTATAATGTTCATATATATTCAATCAACAATTTCACCTCATCATTTTTCTTAAGGAATTATTTGGAAAAAATATGTAAATATGTACAGAAAGGGCATTCATCACTGTGTTATTTATAATAGATAAAATGAGTTTTTTAAAATATACAAAATCATTACATAAATATGCAGGCATTAAAATGATAATATCAATTTATATTTACCAATATGGGGAAATGTTCATGTGTTACACAAGAAAAACAGCATACAAAACTGTATCAATGGTGTGATCCTAGTTATATACATATTATATATATATAATACATACAAAATGTAAAAACACATGATAAAATGTGCCCAGAAATTCTCTTTGTGTAATAGACCAAATAATAACTTTCTTTTCTTAAAAGTTTTGTTTGTTCAGGTTTTGATTTTTTGACTATAAACTGGAACTGGTAAGATGAAAAAAATCTGCTAGAGGATCTGCCACTCAAAGCACTCTATCGGAATTTTAAATCAAAGTGACAATAAAAAATAGATGCTATTATATACTCTAAATAAAACTAGTGTACTTATTATACATGGAATGAACATCATTCACATTAATACATGGCAAAAAGACTGCCTAAGGTAAGACCCACTAGAAACTTTAAATTACATTATTTTTCCCTTGCTAATATGTTCTCCTTGAATTGCATTTTATCTT
This sequence comes from Tragulus kanchil, assembly GCA_022376925.1. Taxonomy (NCBI): domain Eukaryota; kingdom Metazoa; phylum Chordata; class Mammalia; order Artiodactyla; family Tragulidae; genus Tragulus; species Tragulus kanchil. Next base: position 18,448,997 of record JAIOJX010000028.1, on the reverse strand, counting down.
TTATTTATACGAAGCCTTACTTATCTTCAATTTATATTCACCTATTTTCTTATTTTCACATTGGGAATTAATGACATTGACAACTGTGAGTAATATTAATAGTTAATTTTAAATTGATGTTTTTATCAAAAAAGAGGTGATCGCTGATATATAAGACTTATGAAGACAGTAAGCGGTTTCTTATTCTGTAGCCTTCCGTCTATCTCCATAGCCCCCACCATGGGAGTATTCATCAAACAAATTGAGATGACAATGATAGTACAGCCAACTGTATATATTTCATTCATTTCCTCACAGATATTTATAGAACAGTGACCGTGAATAAGGTAGTGAACTTGGGGCTCATTGCTTCAAAGAGCTTCTCTTCAGGAGGGTGATATTTACATATCATCTGAATCTGTGCAATATGCAAGTAAAAGTAGGAATGAACACAGTCTATGAGACTTCAGAAAAGGGAAGACTTAATTCAGTTTTCAGACACCTAATCAGGATCCACAAAATTTGTCTGGATGTTGAAGACCTGTGGGTATTTCTCCAAAAGGAACTTAAGAGAAGATCTGTTGGGTAGACAGAGTCTGTCACAAGGCATGGTGTAGAAATGAGAGACTTAAAAGCTTCTTTGGAGGGTGGTTTCCAGTTTGGGCTGCCAACAGAATGACTCAGAAGTAAGTAATTAGTGGACAGGTGGATTTGGATCAGAATATAGAAATTTGAATCCTAAACAAAGAAGCCTGTGTTGTGTTCAATCGCCCTTCAATAAGTTTATCAGGCTGCAGAATTTAAATAAGGTGTTGATATGATTAATTTGTGCCATAAGAGAGCCAATCTGGCAATACCTCATAGGATGACTGGAGGAAGAAGACATTTATTTTTAAATGTCTCAATTAATCATCAGAAATTTGTCAATAACAAACGACTCATTCCTTTCCACCTTTATAAAGCTCACTGTCTCACATTAATACATGGCAAAAAGACTGCCTAAGGTAAGACCCACTAGAAACTTTAAATTACATTATTTTTCCCTTGCTAATATGTTCTCCTTGAATTGCATTTTATCTTTTATTTATACGAAGCCTTACTTATCTTCAATTTATATTCACCTATTTTCTTATTTTCACATTGGGAATTAATGACATTGACAACTGTGAGTAATATTAATAGTTAATTTTAAATTGATGTTTTTATCAAAAAAGAGGTGATCGCTGATATATAAGACTTATGAAGACAGTAAGCGGTTTCTTATTCTGTAGCCTTCCGTCTATCTCCATAGCCCCCACCATGGGAGTATTCATCAAACAAATTGAGATGACAATGATAGTACAGCCAACTGTATATATTTCATTCATTTCCTCACAGATATTTATAGAACAGTGACCGTGAATAAGGTAGTGAACTTGGGGCTCATTGCTTCAAAGAGCTTCTCTTCAGGAGGGTGATATTTACATATCATCTGAATCTGTGCAATATGCAAGTAAAAGTAGGAATGCACACAGTCTATGAGACTTCAGACAAGGGAAGACTTAATTCAGTTTTCAGACACCTAATCAGGATCCACAAAATTTGTCTGGATGTTGAAGACCTGTGGGTATTTCTCCAAAAGGAACTTAAGAGAAGATCTGTTGGGTAGACAGAGTCTGTCACAAGGCATGGTGTAGAAATGAGAGACTTAAAAGCTTCTTTGGAGGGTGGTTTCCAGTTTGGGCTGCCAACAGAATGACTCAGAAGTAAGTAATTAGTGGACAGGTGGATTTGGATCAGAATATAGAAATTTGAATCCTAAACAAAGAAGCCTGTGTTGTGTTCAATCGCCCTTCAATAAGTTTATCAGGCTGCAGAATTTAAATAAGGTGTTGATATGATTAATTTGTGCCATAAGAGAGCCAATCTGGCAATACCTCATAGGATGACTGGAGGAAGAAGACATTTATTTTTAAATGTCTCAATTAATCATCAGAAATTTGTCAATAACAAACGACTCATTCCTTTCCACATTTATAAAGCTCACTGCTATATTTTTTTCCATCAAGTTCGTATATATTCAGAGTTGCACTGAAGAGAGACATGTGCTTGCCTGAGGAAGTGAAAGCAAAGAAGATCACAGACTTAAAGTACAATAAGACTACATCTTTGTTCCAGGTAGCTTTCCCATCATTCCAGTTGCCTTAGGCCCAAAGAAGGTATCTCTCTACTGCCTAGCACTTATTTTCTGGAACCAGAATTTTAAGTTCTGAAGCCTATCCCTTACCAGATGTGTGACTTGGAAGAGTTACCTGTATTTTCTGTTCTTCCATTTACATGCTTTCGTACAGAGATAATTACTGAACCTGCTCTAAAGGAGTTTTTGTGATGATCAAATTAAAAATAGGACTAACACACTTAGAATAGTGATGGTCTCATGTGTGCGTGGGTACTAAGTTGCTTCAGTTGTGTCTGACTCTTTGCAACCTCATGGACTGTATCCTGCCAGGCTCCTCTGTCCTTGGGATTCTCCAGTCAATGGGAAAGGGCAAATTAGCTGAGATGGTGTGGTCAGGCTCTCTCGCCCCACAGCCTCTGGTTCTTGCCCCATGCTGTGTAAACAACGTTTATGTAACAGCTGAGATCACTTATCGCATTGCACATGCGTGTCAATGGTCCTCGCTTGGTCACAGGCTGGTTTGTGTGGTAGGCTTGTGTGAGCTTCGGCTGTTGCACTGGAGCTGCACGGAGCAGCATCGAGGTTATCTCATATGAGGTTGAGTTATAGGTAAGTTATGGCTACATTGTGGGTATGTTATGGCTGCTGCTATGGCTGCAGCATCAGCCAGGAGAGAGGCTACGATCTGGCTGCCATGCCAGCCAGGAGAGAATAAATGTGTCTGCGGTTTTTATAGCTTCTCCAGTCTTCTTCCAGCCTCTTAGCTTTGCCTTGCCTAACCTTGTTTCAGCAACCAGTGTTGACAACTGGCCAGCAAGACAACTGGCATCACGAAACAGGATCAATGAAATACCTTCTTCCAAGGGATCTTCCCAGCCCCATTTCTTCTGAGTCTCCTGCATTGCAGGTGGGCTCTTTACCACTGAGCCACTGAGGAAGCCCTGATTGTCTCAGACTTTAGTCTCAGATTGTAAGACTTTAGTGACTGATGAAGACAATGTTTTTCCTTCTTTGTGAAACAAAAGCAAAAACAAAAACGAGAAAGCTCAAGATGTTATACTGTCTCTGAATTTGAATCGGTTGTAGTTTGCAATTCTGCAAGGAGAAAACCAGATCTGGTGGTTTGTTGGCTTGTTTATCTGCTTGTGTGTTTAGTAAGAGATGCCACGTAATATACAGAAAAGATGGTAAATTAATACAAGGTTAGGGAATTCATTTCACAGCTTAAGTGAGAAAATTTAATTCTTATAAAACATAGTTTATGTCCTAAGTGAACAAACACGATTTCCAATAACAAACACAATTTCCAATAACAAAAATAGTTTATAAATCTAAATGGTCAAATTGTTCTAGTTATGGAAACCTTGCTTAGGAACTAGAGGAAAAGAATTTCACAACTGAGCTTAGAAAGTTGGTGCTGTCTAATTCTCTAACTGGTTTCCCTTGGGATTCTCCAGTCAATGGGAAAGGGCAAATTAGCTGAGATGGTGTGGTCAGGCCTCTCGCCCCACAGCCTCTGGTTCTTGCCCCATGCTGTGTAAACAACGTTTATGTAACAGCTGAGATCACTTATCGCATTGCACATGCGTGTCAATGGTCCTCGCTTGGTCACAGGCTGGTTTGTGTGGTAGGCTTGTGTGAGCTTCGGCTGTTGCACTGGAGCTGCACGGAGCAGCATCGAGGTTATCTCATATGAGGTTGAGTTATAGGTAAGTTATGGCTACATTGTGGGTATGTTATGGCTGCTGCTATGGCTGCAGCATCAGCCAGGAGAGAGGCTACGATCTGGCTGCCATGCCAGCCAGGAGAGAATAAATGTGTCTGCGGTTTTTATAGCTTCTCCAGTCTTCTTCCAGCCTCTTAGCTTTGCCTTGCCTAACCTTGTTTCAGCAACCAGTGTTGACAACTGGCCAGCAAGACAACTGGCATCACGAAACAGGATCAATGAAATACCTTCTTCCAAGGGATCTTCCCAGCCCCATTTCTTCTGAGTCTCCTGCATTGCAGGTGGGCTCTTTACCACTGAGCCACTGAGGAAGCCCTGATTGTCTCAGACTTTAGTCTCAGATTGTAAGACTTTAGTGACTGATGAAGACAATGTTTTTCCTTCTTTGTGAAACAAAAGCAAAAACAAAAACGAGAAAGCTCAAGATGTTATACTGTCTCTGAATTTGAATCGGTTGTAGTTTGCAATTCTGCAAGGAGAAAACCAGATCTGGTGGTTTGTTGGCTTGTTTATCTGCTTGTGTGTTTAGTAAGAGATGCCACGTAATATACAGAAAAGATGGTAAATTAATACAAGGTTAGGGAATTCATTTCACAGCTTAAGTGAGAAAATTTAATTCTTATAAAACATAGTTTATGTCCTAAGTGAACAAACACGATTTCCAATAACAAACACAATTTCCAATAACAAAAATAGTTTATAAATCTAAATGGTCAAATTGTTCTAGTTATGGAAACCTTGCTTAGGAACTAGAGGAAAAGAATTTCACAACTGAGCTTAGAAAGTTGGTGCTGTCTAATTCTCTAAGACTTGAGGCTCCTTCTTCTTATTTATATGGCACAGGGGGCATTGCCATGGACATGGAGGTACAAATAGTGAATACTTATCTATTCTTCCCTTGATTTCATGGTTAGGAGGATACTTTGGATGACCTAGTTCTTTTTATTGATTCAATTTCATTTCTTTACCTAAAGTTACTCAAAGACCTTCAAGGTCATGATTTCTTATTTTTCATCCATTTAGAAAATATGGATCCTACACAGCACCGTCTTTCAAGGTATGTCTAGGTTTGAAATTCCACAATTATAGACATGTGGATTCAGTATTCCTGGGTGGGTAAGTGCTGGCTGGAACATTCCACTCCTGAGGTGAAAGAATAAGTGGTGTGGTTTCATCTTGTGTGCCCATGTGATGTCATGATTCCAAGTGATATTCAAGATCATTTCCCCAACAAATATCTAATGAGGGGCCATGAAGGGTCAGACATCATGCAAAGCACGGGATTAAACAAAACACACAAGGTGCCTGGTCTCCTTGAGTCTATGTTCTATTGCAGGAGACAGAAGATAAATGGCATAAATAACTAAACAAAACTATTAAGGTTATGCTAAGTTTGAACCATAGAATCAAATGAACCATGGCAACAAGTAAGTGCAGACTGGTAGATCCAAGTGTTGGGGACTTCTTACTGAGAGGATGACATCTGGGCTGTATCTGATCTTAGACACCTTTTTCCAGATCTCTTGTCAAAGAGCCTGGGGTATTCAACGAAGACAGTGAGGTTCTTTTGTTTAATTTGAATAAACTTTGTCTTTTAGAATATTTTCAGATTCATGGGAAAATTGAGAAGATAGTAATAGAGTTTCCATATGCATCATACCAGTTTATCCTATGGGTAACATCTTGCATTAGGATGGTGCATTTGTCATAACTAATGAGCCAATTTTGACACATTATTATTAATTAAAGGCCATACTTTATTCCTTAGTTTTTACCTAATGTCCTTCATTTCTGTTCCAGAACTCCATTCAGGAAACCACACTACATTCTTTTTGTCCTATCTCCTTTGAGATCCCTAGACTTGACTGTTTTACTTGATTTTGCAATCCTGACAATTTTGTGGAGTCCTGGTCATGTTATTTGGCCCTCAAATTAATGTATGTCCAAGGATCATGATTTTTCTCATGGACTGGAGTTAGATGTTTCTAAGAGCTGACAACAGAGGCAAAGTGTCATTCTCATTATATCATATCAAGGATATATACAAGCATCATGAATTATCAATGAATTATCACTGTGGATATAACACTGATCACCTGATTGAGTCAGTATTTGTCAGGTTTACTCACTGGAAAATTGCTCTCCCTCCTACTCCTGTTTTTAGTGTGTTATTTGCAAGAAAGTCACTATGTACAATCCACACTTAAGGAATAGGGATTCATGTTTCAAGGGTGGAGTATGTGTGTATGTAAATGATTCGGAATTCTGCATGGAATTCTTGTCTATTCTTCCTCATTTATTTATTTATTTAATCATTTATATTGGTGTGCACTCACAGGTACTTATTTTATCTTTGAATTATAACACTATTTTACCTTATTTTGTTACTCAAATTTTTTAAGCTCTAGCCATTCTGAAATCTTTCAGTTAACTCTTTTTGTCCGTTTGAGATATTGCCATCATCAAACATTTTTTTGAGCACATCCTTACTTTCTGGCACTATAAGATGCTCCAGGTTTATTATGTTAAGTTTTCTGGTACAGTCTTTTTTTTTTTTTTTTAAATTTTTTTTTTTTTTTTTTTTTTTGGGGGGGGGGGGGAGGGAGGGGAGCAGGCGGGCTACTTCTATTGGTCTTTCATTTGTCTATTTTCATCCATCTTTGTTCTTTGGCCCATGTGGGCCTCCCATCACGGTGGCCTCTGTCGTTGCAGAGCACTGGCTCTGGGCGCATGCGTTCCAAAGCTCCGGCTCAGTAATTGGACACATCCGTCCAGTTGCTCCGAGCACGTGGGATCTCCGGCTCGAACCGCCTTGTCAATTATTAATTAAAGGCCATATTATTCCTTAGTTTTTACCTAATGTCCTTCATTTCTGTTCCAGAACTCCATTCAGGAAACCACACTACATTCTTTTTGTCCTATCTCCTTTGAGATCCCTAGACTTGACTGTTTTACTTGATTTTGCAATCCTGACAATTTTGTGGAGTCCTGGTCATGTTATTTGGCCCTCAAATTAATGTATGTCCAAGGATCATGATTTTTCTCATGGACTGGAGTTAGATGTTTCTAAGAGCTGACAACAGAGGCAAAGTGTCATTCTCATTATATCATATCAAGGATATATACAAGCATCATGAATTATCAATGAATTATCACTGTGGATATAACACTGATCACCTGATTGAGTCAGTATTTGTCAGGTTTACTCACTGGAAAATTGCTCTCCCTCCTACTCCTGTTTTTAGTGTGTTATTTGCAAGAAAGTCACTATGTACAATCCACACTTAAGGAATAGGGATTCATGTTTCAAGGGTGGAGTATGTGTGTATGTAAATGATTCGGAATTCTGCATGGAATTCTTGTCTATTCTTCCTCATTTATTTATTTATTTAATCATTTATATTGGTGTGCACTCACAGGTACTTATTTTATCTTTGAATTATAACACTATTTTACCTTATTTTGTTACTCAAATTTTTTAAGCTCTAGCCATTCTGAAATCTTTCAGTTAACTCTTTTTGTCCGTTTGAGATATTGCCATCATCAAACATTTTTTTGAGCACATCCTTACTTTCTGGCACTATAAGATGCTCCAGGTTTATTATGTTAAGTTTTCTGGTACAGTCTTTTTTTTTTTTTTTTAAAGATTTATTTATTTATTATTTTTATTTTGCGCGGGGTGGGGAGGGAGGGGAGCAGGCGGGCTACTTCTATTGGTCTTTCATTTGTCTATTTTCATCCATCTTTGTTCTTTGGCCCATGTGGGCCTCCCATCACGGTGGCCTCTGTCGTTGCAGAGCACTGGCTCTGGGCGCATGCGTTCCAAAGCTCCGGCTCAGTAATTGGACACATCCGTCCAGTTGCTCCGCAGCACGTGGGATCTTCCCAGGCCAGGGATCGAACCGGCGCCCCTTGCACTGCAAGTGGTGTCTTAACCACTGGACCACCAGGGAAGCCCCTGGTACAGTCTTAAAATGAGCCATTTTTCTAAAGAGACCTGGTTTCTTTTTATTGGAGAACTGAGTGAGAAACCAAGATCTGTGTGTTTATTGCCCTTGTGGGGTGTTGTTCTTTCCAGCCCCCAAGGTGAGAGTGAAAGGAAATATGTGCATTCTGTGTGCTCAGTCACTTCAGTCGTGTCTGATTCTGAGCCCCTGTGAACTGTAAGCTCACCAGGCTCCCACGCCACAGGATTCTTCGGTCAAGACTGTTGGAGTGGGTTGCCATGCCCTTCTCCAGGGGATCTTCCTAACCCAGGGATGGAATCCGTGTCTCCCATGTCTCCTGCATTGCATATGGTTTCTTTACTCACTGAGCCACCTGGGAAGTCCAAGTGTGTGTCCTAGCACATAAATAAATATATAAAATCTATAAACATTTTTATATGTAACTATCTCTATGTATATTAAGCTAAACATGAGTTCATATTGATGTCACTGACTCTAACCCATTATCACGTTCTTCCTTCGGGTTTCACCCCCTTGCTGATCTGAAAACTCCAACAGTTAGAAACCTGGATTCCTCCATCCTCCATCCATTTGACATAGCTGTTCAGTTTCAGTATACACACACCGTGATTCCAGAATCCTTAACCTATATCCCATGGGAAACAGCTTTATAAATGGGACTATAATGCTAATGTCTAATTTTTTCTTCTTACTACAATAAATCTGTTTCTTTACAGTAGTTTGCTATTCTGTTTTTGTTTTCTTGGTCAGAGAATTTTTTTTCAAAAAATTGTTTTTGATGTGGACCATTTTTAAAGTCTTTTTAAATTTGTTACAATATTGCTTCTGTTATATATATATATATATCTTGGCCCTGAGGCACATGGAATCTTAGCACCCTGACCCAGGATTGAACCTGCACCCCTTGCATTGAAAGGCAAAGCCTTAAACAGGAGAGTTCTTATTTATAACTTTACGCTGCTTAGATAAATAGCAAGAAAATTAAAGATGGTTCTTTGTCATGTGATCTGTTTAATAAATGTGTGGATAAAAAACAGACCATGAGCATTTTTTGGATGTGAAATAGAACATGAGAAATTGTGAACAAACTGTTCTTTATGTGAAAAGAATGAGGGGAGAAGGCAGAGGAGTCTAGAACCAAGAATAGAAAGCTTTGTTGTTAAGAAGAGCAGAGATAGAAGATAACTCATTTGCTGGCAATAGAGGAGTGTTTTAGAAGAAAGGGAAATGAAATAGTTCATTCATAGCTTGAGCAGATGAAGATACACTCCAATACTTTCTTCTAAACATTTGGCATTTCATAATTAAGACTTCCTTTTACATATCTTTATGGTATTATAAAAATAATCCTTTCTCATGCACCATGTTGTCAACCAAATGTTTTAGTACATTTTATTGAATAGTCTATCCTTTTCATACTGATCTGTGTTGCTGCCTCTTTCATGTGCTTCTTTATCTGTATGGGTCTGGATTCTGAATTCTCTCTTCCACTGGCCTATGTGTACACCTTTATGCTGATTCTGCATTGTCTTATTAATTTAGCTTTATGATAATTTAGTATCTCACTATCCCCTTTTTGGTTTCACCCCTTGCTGATCTGAAAACTCCAACAGTTAGAAACCTGGATTCCTCCATCCTCCATCCATTTGACATAGCTGTTCAGTTTCAGTATACTAACACCGTGATTCCAGAATCCTTAACCTATATCCCATGGGAAACAGCTTTATAAATGGGACTATAATGCTAATGTCTAATTTTTTCTTCTTACTACAATAAATCTGTTTCTTTACAGTAGTTTGCTATTCTGTTTTTGTTTTCTTGGTCAGAGAATTTTTTTTCAAAAAATTGTTTTTGATGTGGACCATTTTTAAAGTCTTTTTAAATTTGTTACAATATTGCTTCTGTTATATATATATATATATCTTGGCCCTGAGGCACATGGAATCTTAGCACCCTGACCCAGGATTGAACCTGCACCCCTTGCATTGAAAGGCAAAGCCTTAAACAGGAGAGTTCTTATTTATAACTTTACGCTGCTTAGATAAATAGCAAGAAAATTAAAGATGGTTCTTTGTCATGTGATCTGTTTAATAAATGTGTGGATAAAAAACAGACCATGAGCATTTTTTGGATGTGAAATAGAACATGAGAAATTGTGAACAAACTGTTCTTTATGTGAAAAGAATGAGGGGAGAAGGCAGAGGAGTCTAGAACCAAGAATAGAAAGCTTTGTTGTTAAGAAGAGCAGAGATAGAAGATAACTCATTTGCTGGCAATAGAGGAGTGTTTTAGAAGAAAGGGAAATGAAATAGTTCATTCATAGCTTGAGCAGATGAAGATACACTCCAATACTTTCTTCTAAACATTTGGCATTTCATAATTAAGACTTCCTTTTACATATCTTTATGGTATTATAAAAATAATCCTTTCTCATGCACCATGTTGTCAACCAAATGTTTTAGTACATTTTATTGAATAGTCTATCCTTTTCATACTGATCTGTGTTGCTGCCTCTTTCATGTGCTTCTTTATCTGTATGGGTCTGGATTCTGAATTCTCTCTTCCACTGGCCTATGTGTACACCTTTATGCTGATTCTGCATTGTCTTATTAATTTAGCTTTATGATAATTTAGTATCTCATTAGATAAATTATTCTGGCTTGTTTTTTCCCCCCAAAATTGCCAGGATAATTATGTCATGATTATCCTTGCTCACAGTTGGTCAACTACCATGAAAAAAACTACTGTGATTGTGAATGGCATTGAATGTATAGACTGAGCTCAATAATACTGAGTCAATACATCAATGGACTAAGTCCATTTGGGATGCTACAATAAAAATACCATATATTGGATGAGCTTATAAACAACACAGACATTTAGTGGACAGCATTCTGTTCCTGGTCCTCCCACATTTATGTCCTTTCTGTGCAAAATACATATATTCCATCACAACAGTCTCAAAGGCATTACCCCTTGCCACTATGAACATAACGTCCAAGTCCAAAGTCTCATTTAAATAGCATCTAAATCAGATATGAATGTGAATCAAAATACAATTCATCCTGAGGTAAATTGCTCTCTGGTTGTGACTATATAAAACTGAACACATTTTTGGGTTCCAAAATGCAGTGTTGGGACAGGCATAGGATATACATTTCCATTCCAAAAGGGAGAAACAGGAAAGAAGAAAGGATAGGTCCTGAGCAAGTTAAGCCTAGGGCTCCAGGATAATCCTTGTCTTAGTGTGCTGCCTTCCTGGTGCCCTGGGGCAGGGATCCCATCTTCTGAATGCACTTGAGCAGTTCTACTTTTGATACACTGGAGTGAGGGTCTTGCCTCCAGATCAATTGGGGTTGTGGTTCTGCCTCCGCAGTCTGGGAGGCACTGGTTGGACCCAAGTCTTCTGCCATCATACACTCCAATACTTTCTTCTAAACATTTGGCATTTCATAATTAAGACTTCCTTTTACATATCTTTATGGTATTATAAAAATAATCCTTTCTCATGCACCATGTTGTCAACCAAATGTTTTAGTACATTTTATTGAATAGTCTATCCTTTTCATACTGATCTGTGTTGCTGCCTCTTTCATGTGCTTCTTTATCTGTATGGGTCTGGATTCTGAATTCTCTCTTCCACTGGCCTATGTGTACACCTTTATGCTGATTCTGCATTGTCTTATTAATTTAGCTTTATGATAATTTAGTATCTCATTAGATAAATTATTCTGGCTTGTTTTTTCCCCCCAAAATTGCCAGGATAATTATGTCATGATTATCCTTGCTCACAGTTGGTCAACTACCATGAAAAACACTACTGTGATTGTGAATGGCATTGAATGTATAGACTGAGCTCAATAATACTGAGTCAATACATCAATGGACTAAGTCCATTTGGGATGCTACAATAAAAATACCATATATTGGATGAGCTTATAAACAACACAGACATTTAGTGGACAGCATTCTGTTCCTGGTCCTCCCACATTTATGTCCTTTCTGTGCAAAATACATATATTCCATCACAACAGTCTCAAAGGCATTACCCCTTGCCACTATGAACATAACGTCCAAGTCCAAAGTCTCATTTAAATAGCATCTAAATCAGATATGAATGTGAATCAAAATACAATTCATCCTGAGGTAAATTGCTCTCTGGTTGTGACTATATAAAACTGAACACATTTTTGGGTTCCAAAATGCAGTGTTGGGACAGGCATAGGATATACATTTCCATTCCAAAAGGGAGAAACAGGAAAGAAGAAAGGATAGGTCCTGAGCAAGTTAAGCCTAGGGCTCCAGGATAATCCTTGTCTTAGTGTGCTGCCTTCCTGGTGCCCTGGGGCAGGGGATCCCATCTTCTGAATGCACTTGAGCAGTTCTACTTTTTGATACACTGGAGTGAGGGTCTTGCCTCCAGATCAATTGGGGTTGTGGTTCTGCCTCCGCAGTCTGGGAGGCACTGGTTGGACCCCCAAGGCTCTCTGCAGATAGCTTCATGCAGCCTTGTCCCACCACTCTGGGTGCTTTCTGCCTGGGTCCCTCTACGGAGGTGGGTCTTGTTGGAAATCTAGGTGAAGGTATCCATGCCCCCAGGGCCTGGCCTCCTGGTGGAGGCAGGGCTGCATGGAAATCACCAAACTGCTGCCTATGTCCCCTGGAGAGGTGGCTCCTACAGGTTGTGCGGCACTGAGGTCTGTGGGTTCTCTACCTGTGGCAGCTGAAAAGTCTGGCAATAGAATGCAAGGACTGCAGCCCATGACATGAGATTATGTGGGTTCAAGGTCCTGCAGGCACCAGGGTCCCTCCTGTAAAACTCCTCTGCTCTCAGGCCTGTGATAGGAGGGGCAGACCTGAAGATCCTGAATTGCCTTCAAGGTCATTCTTTTTCTTTTTTCTTTTTCTTTTTTTTTTTTTTTAGTATTTTTATAGTACTGGGTGCACCCATGTATGCAAAAACTTGTATAAAATGTGAAATAACATGATGTGTAGTTTCCCCTGCATGTGCACCTGTATAAGTCATACCAAATTTACTGAAGGGAGCTTTATGAGTGACATCAGACATACACCCTCTAAGGTTGACACCAGTAGACAGGAAGTGACTGAGGTAAAGAGCAGGCTGGGCATGTCACAGCAGTGTCACGTGCAGCCTGTTGGGGCAAGGCTCTTAGAGGTCAAGATGGCTGGCATTAGAGCCTCCTCCTGAGGCAATGGCGTGATTGGCTGCACCTGATGGGCTCTGGTCCCTTAAACCAAATGGCCTGGCGATGCTCTCTGGTTGTGACTATATAAAACTGAACACATCTTTGGGTTCCAAAATGCAGTGTTGGGACAGGCATAGGATATACATTTCCATTCCAAAAGGGAGAAACAGGAAAGAAGAAAGGATAGGTCCTGAGCAAGTTAAGCCTAGGGCTCCAGGATAATCCTTGTCTTAGTGTGCTGCCTTCCTGGTGCCCTGGGGCAGGGGATCCCATCTTCTGAATGCACTTGAGCAGTTCTACTTTTTGATACACTGGAGTGAGGGTCTTGCCTCCAGATCAATTGGGGTTGTGGTTCTGCCTCCGCAGTCTGGGAGGCACTGGTTGGACCCCCAAGGCTCTCTGCAGATAGCTTCATGCAGCCTTGTCCCACCACTCTGGGTGCTTTCTGCCTGGGTCCCTCTACGGAGGTGGGTCTTGTTGGAAATCTAGGTGAAGGTATCCATGCCCCCAGGGCCTGGCCTCCTGGTGGAGGCAGGGCTGCATGGAAATCACCAAACTGCTGCCTATGTCCCCTGGAGAGGTGGCTCCTACAGGTTGTGCGGCACTGAGGTCTGTGGGTTCTCTACCTGTGGCAGCTGAAAAGTCTGGCAATAGAATGCAAGGACTGCAGCCCATGACATGAGATTATGTGGGTTCAAGGTCCTGCAGGCACCAGGGTCCCTCCTGTAAAACTCCTCTGCTCTCAGGCCTGTGATAGGAGGGGCAGACCTGAAGATCCTGAATTGCCTTCAAGGTCATTCTTTTTCTTTTTTCTTTTTCTTTTTTTTTTTAGTATTTTTATAGTACTGGGTGCACCCATGTATGCAAAAACTTGTATAAAATGTGAAATAACATGATGTGTAGTTTCCCCTGCATGTGCACCTGTATAAGTCATACCAAATTTACTGAAGGGAGCTTTATGAGTGACATCAGACATACACCCTCTAAGGTTGACACCAGTAGACAGGAAGTGACTGAGGTAAAGAGCAGGCTGGGCATGTCACAGCAGTGTCACGTGCAGCCTGTTGGGGCAAGGCTCTTAGAGGTCAAGATGGCTGGCATTAGAGCCTCCTCCTGAGGCAATGGCGTGATTGGCTGCACCTGATGGGCTCTGGTCCCTTAACAAACCTTGAGAGATTGGCCTCAGGGCCCTGATCACTAGCGTCAGGGTTTGGAGAGCAAACTTTCTTTAAACTTTCGACTGTTTTGGGTTTAGGGAGATTCTCACTGCCCAAGTCCTGCGCCTCAGCCATCTCCTCGGCCATCTCCTAGGCCATCTCCTCGACCATCTCCTCGGCCACCCCATCTTGGTCCTGGTCTGGTTGGTTTTCGACCTGGCCAGTGACGGTCATATCCAGACATGAAGGCCCTTCCAGGAACCTCTTGCTTTGCAGTTGCCACCGCCGGGTCATTTTTGGAAGTGTTGGAGACGCTGATGGAAGAGGGGTGGTTAACGATGAGCTGGTCCAGGATTCCAGTGTGGCGTCGGAGGACAGGCGGTTCAGGGGCTCTTCAGAAGATAGCTCGATGTTCGCACTGAACCAGAAAATCCACCAGAACAGGCCGAGGAAAGTGATGAGGGAACCAGGTAGAGGAACACGTCATAGTAGAACACATTGGTGAAGACGCCAACAAACACCAAGACGGTGCCCACGGTGTCAAAGGTGATGCCCAGCCAAAAGAAAAGTTTGCAGCGACCCAAGCCAGACCGCCTCTGGGTCTTGGCGACATCGTGAACCGAAGCCTCCATGGGCTCCAACTATGCGACTGTGCCGCTGCCAGGGCCACAGAAGCAACCAGGCAGGCGGCCAGCTATCCGCAGGCTGTGGCTGTTGGGTCGCCGTGGCAACGCGTTGGGGGCGTGGCAAGCAGGAGGAGGGGCCAGAATTCTAGGTAAGGCCTTTGCCATTTTTTAAAAATTTAATTCACTTTTATTTTACTTTTAACTTTTACAGAGTTTTGCTGTTTACAGATATGTATGATCCCAGATTAGTCATATGCATATCCCATCTCCCCCATCCCACCCCCCAGGCCATCACATAGCCTCCATGTAAGATCCCTTAACCCACAGTGCATTGACAATACATATGGTAGTACAGGGCTCCATATTACTCTTTCCATATCTCTCACCCACTCTTCCCTCTCCTCACTGCCCATAAGTCTGTTCTCTGTGACTGTTATTCCATTGATACTCTGCATATTTATCAATAGGATCTTAGTAGATTCCATATATATGTGTTCATGTACTATACTTGTCCTCCTTTTGACTTACTTCACTTTGTATAATAGGTTCTAGATTCATCCATCTCATTAGGACTGAATCTTCTGCTGACGTGTTTTTTAAAAATAATTTATTCTTTGGTTGCACAGGGTCTTTGCTGCTGCTCCTTACAATGGCTTCTCTTGTGACACACAGGCTCTAGGGCACACGAGCTTCAGTAGTTGCAGTACATGGACTCAACAGTTGTGGCTCATGAGCTCTAGAGTGCGGGCTCAGGAGCTGTGGCACACGGGCTTAGTTTCTCTGCGGCAGGTGGGATCTTCCTGGACCAGGTATTGAACTTGTGCTCCCTGAATTGGCGAGTGGATTCTTATAAGGTCATTTTTTAGTTGTCTTAGAGAACGGCTCCTGCATTTCTGTTGAGACGGCTGATCATTTGACTAATCACTGGACCATTTGACATCTTGGCTACACCCTTAAACCTTCTTTGGAGCAAGCTTTCTTGCTCTTTTGCCTATAAATCAGCTAAGAATTTTCCAAATCTTTAAGTGTCGCTTTCCCTTTTAATGAACAATTCTGTCTTTAAATCGTTTCCTTTTCTGTTCTCACATTTTACTATAAGCCTCCCGGAGCCAAGCCATACCTTCAATCCCTTGTGTAGAAATGTGTGTGTGTGTGCGCTAGGTTGTGCTCAGTGGGATTTTCCAGGTAATAATACTGGAGTGGGCAGCAATTTCCTGCTCCAGGGGATTTTTCTGACCCAGGGATCACACCTGGGTCTCCTGTGCCTCCTGTGTCAGCAAGTGGATTCTTTACTACTGCGCCACCTGGGAAGCTCTGCTTAGAAACAGCTTCAGTTTAATGTGTAATTTCATTTCTAGAAAGTTCTATCTTCCAGAAACACCAGAACGTAAACACAATCCAGCCAAGCTCTGTACCACATTGTACCAAGGATGGCTTTCTTCCATTGTCCAAAATGTGTTCCTCATTTCCATCTGAGATCTCATCATAATACCAACCGTATTTTTACCAACCTTCTGTTCAAGATCCATTTAGTTATTACCTAAGAAGACTGAGTTTCTCTAAGGCTTTCTTTGTTTTCCTCTCTGAAGTCTCATCAGAATCACTCTTAACAGTCAGTGTGTGTCAATTCAGACTTTTTTAAAGCATAAATCTCAGAACTGCTCCAGCCTCTATGCATTACACAGTTCCAAAGCTGCTCTCACAGTTTTAGGGTATTTGTTACAGTAGTACCCCATGCCCAGCACCGATTTTCTGATTTAGTCCATTTGGGTTGCTATAATGAAAATACTATAGACTAGGTGGCTTATAAACAAAAGATTTTTTCCTCACACTTAGAAGCTCAAGATGGGAGTTTCTGGGAGTGCCCGGGGCTCAGGGGGGCCTGGGTGGGCACACGGGCTTAGTTTCTCTGCGGCAGGTGGGATCTTCCTGGACCAGGTATTGAACTTGTGCTCCCTGAATTGGCGAGTGGATTCTTATAAGGTCATTTTTTAGTTGTCTTAGAGAACGGCTCCTGCATTTCTGTTGAGACGGCTGATCATTTGACTAATCACTGGACCATTTGACATCTTGGCTACACCCTTAAACCTTCTTTGGAGCAAGCTTTCTTGCTCTTTTGCCTATAAATCAGCTAAGAATTTTCCAAATCTTTAAGTGTCGCTTTCCCTTTTAATGAACAATTCTGTCTTTAAATCGTTTCCTTTTCTGTTCTCACATTTTACTATAAGCCTCCCGGAGCCAAGCCATACCTTCAATCCCTTGTGTAGAAATGTGTGTGTGTGTGCGCTAGGTTGTGCTCAGTGGGATTTTCCAGGTAATAATACTGGAGTGGGCAGCAATTTCCTGCTCCAGGGGATTTTTCTGACCCAGGGATCACACCTGGGTCTCCTGTGCCTCCTGTGTCAGCAAGTGGATTCTTTACTACTGCGCCACCTGGGAAGCTCTGCTTAGAAACAGCTTCAGTTTAATGTGTAATTTCATTTCTAGAAAGTTCTATCTTCCAGAAACACCAGAACGTAAACACAATCCAGCCAAGCTCTGTACCACATTGTACCAAGGATGGCTTTCTTCCATTGTCCAAAATGTGTTCCTCATTTCCATCTGAGATCTCATCATAATACCAACCGTATTTTTACCAACCTTCTGTTCAAGATCCATTTAGTTATTACCTAAGAAGACTGAGTTTCTCTAAGGCTTTCTTTGTTTTCCTCTCTGAAGTCTCATCAGAATCACTCTTAACAGTCAGTGTGTGTCAATTCAGACTTTTTTAAAGCATAAATCTCAGAACTGCTCCAGCCTCTATGCATTACACAGTTCCAAAGCTGCTCTCACAGTTTTAGGGTATTTGTTACAGTAGTACCCCATGCCCAGCACCGATTTTCTGATTTAGTCCATTTGGGTTGCTATAATGAAAATACTATAGACTAGGTGGCTTATAAACAAAAGATTTTTTCCTCACACTTCTGGAGTCTTAGAAGCTCAAGATCAAGGAACCAGCAGGTTTGGTATCTGGTGAGAGCACCCACCTTGTTCACAGGTCATCATCTACATCCTGAATCCCTACATGGTAGAAGGGGAGAGGGAACTCTACGGGGTCTCTTATAAGGGCATTAACCCACTCATGAGGTCCCTACTCTCATGACTTAATCACCATCCCAAAATCTTCCATTGAAAGTCCATCACACTGGGGATTAGTTTACAATACTTGAAGTTGGGCAGGACACAAACATTCAATCTATAGCAGTAACATTTAAAATTTGTTGTGTTCACTCAGTACCATGGCACCCAACAATTCCTCTTCTGGGTATACACTCAGAAAACCATCATTCAAAAAGACATGTGCACCCCAACATTCAGAGAAACACCATTTACAATATCCAAGACACGTGGAAGCAACCTAGATATCCATCAACAGATGAAAGGATAAAGGATATGAGTAGATATGTGCAATGGAAAATGGTTGAGTAAAATGGTTTTTACTCACCCATATAAAGGGAATGAAATGGGATCATTTGTAGAGATGGAGATGGACCTAGAGACTGCAATACAGAGTGAAGTAAGTAAAAAAAAGAAAAACAAATATCATATACTAATGCATGTATGTGGATTTAAGAAAAATGGCATAGATAGAAATAGAGACACAGGCATAGAGAACAAATGTATGGACACCAAGGGAAGAAAGGGGGGTGTGGGATGAATTGAAAGTTTGGGATTGACATATATACAATATTCATACGATGTATAAAATAGATAATTAATGAGAACCTACTGTAGAGCATCGGAAGCTCTAGTCAATTCTCTAGTGAAGGAAGGAAAATGGGAAGGAAATCCAAAAAAGAGGCTACACACATACATAGCTGATTCATTTTGCTATACAATAGAAACTAATGAAACATTGTATACTCCAAAAAATTAATAAAAAATAAAATTCTTTGTGTTCACTCTAAAGCATTTACCATCTATTCATTCACCAACAATGTGGTATAGCAAGAATATAATCCTTTATGGCTGAGATTAGGAAGGAAAATCATTAAAGAGGGGGAAACCAAGGCATTATATTGCTGTGCTGGCATTATACCTCAAAGATCATTTTTATTTTATTGCTAAATACCAAAAATTATGACTAAGGCAGTGTTGAAGATGTTGGAGGAGTGAAAGTGAGCCAGTAGGTAAAACATTTAAGGAATCATAGGAACACCCAGGGGTGTGTATATGACTTTAAGAAGAATGAATAAATGCGGGGTAGTCTAACGAACTCAGTCAGGAGCCTTCAAGGGAGGAGAGAGGGGCAATGGTTTGAAAGGAGCAATGAATCATGTAAGGGCAGACCTGTGCTTATAGACATTAGGAAGAATTCTCATTTTACTACCCTGAGTGACCAAGCCACGACAGGAAATCTTGTTTATTGTACTGGTAACTACATCTATATATTTAATAGTTTACTTTTTCAATGAGAATATAGCCCTTCAGTCCTGGTTATGGTGGAGGAGGGTTTCTGTTCACACTTGGCCCAATCTCAAGAAATTGCTTCTTGGATCTGCTGGGCACTAAAAGTTGAGTGCCTTTGTTCCTGAGTCTACTATGCCCCTCCCCAACTCTAGCAGAATTATCAGGCTCCTACTTCCAGCCTAGTTTTCAGCACTGTCTTTATTTGACCTCTGAGATGTTCTTTATTTCCTGCAATACAGAGAAAAAAAGACAAATATCATATACTAATGCATGTATGGGATTTAAGAAAAATGGCATAGATAGAAATAGAGACACAGGCATAGAGAACAAATGTATGGACACCAAGGGAAGAAAGGGGGGTGTGGGATGAATTGAAAGTTTGGGATTGACATATATACAATATTCATACGATGTATAAAATAGATAATTAATGAGAACCTACTGTAGAGCATCGGAAGCTCTAGTCAATTCTCTAGTGAAGGAAGGAAAATGGGAAGGAAATCCAAAAAAGAGGCTACACACATACATAGCTGATTCATTTTGCTATACAATAGAAACTAATGAAACATTGTATACTCCAAAAAATTAATAAAAAATAAAATTCTTTGTGTTCACTCTAAAGCATTTACCATCTATTCATTCACCAACAATGTGGTATAGCAAGAATATAATCCTTTATGGCTGAGATTAGGAAGGAAAATCATTAAAGAGGGGGAAACCAAGGCATTATATTGCTGTGCTGGCATTATACCTCAAAGATCATTTTTATTTTATTGCTAAATACCAAAAATTATGACTAAGGCAGTGTTGAAGATGTTGGAGGAGTGAAAGTGAGCCAGTAGGTAAAACATTTAAGGAATCATAGGAACACCCAGGGGTGTGTATATGACTTTAAGAAGAATGAATAAATGCGGGGTAGTCTAACGAACTCAGTCAGGAGCCTTCAAGGGAGGAGAGAGGGGCAATGGTTTGAAAGGAGCAATGAATCATGTAAGGGCAGACCTGTGCTTATAGACATTAGGAAGAATTCTCATTTTACTACCCTGAGTGACCAAGCCACGACAGGAAATCTTGTTTATTGTACTGGTAACTACATCTATATATTTAATAGTTTACTTTTTCAATGAGAATATAGCCCTTCAGTCCTGGTTATGGTGGAGGAGGGTTTCTGTTCACACTTGGCCCAATCTCAAGAAATTGCTTCTTGGATCTGCTGGGCACTAAAAGTTGAGTGCCTTTGTTCCTGAGTCTACTATGCCCCTCCCCAACTCTAGCAGAATTATCAGGCTCCTACTTCCAGCCTAGTTTTCAGCACTGTCTTTATTTGACCTCTGAGATGTTCTTTATTTCCTTTATGCCCTTATTCCTCAAATACCTATTTTAAAAGGTGTCTATCACATATTTTCCAACCTTTTGCATTGCTTTATATTAGTTTGTCATAGTGCTAAAAAGTGGAAAATTTTTACATTTGCTCATTCTCCTTAAAAATGGACAAGGAAAAAAGTTTCTGTGAAGACCAAAGCTTACCATGTAATGTTATAAAACAATTTGGAAGCCGTAGCAACAGAAATAACCATTGCAGCATTTTTGAACTTCTGTAAGAATGACCCATTTTCCAACAACATTTTACACATCAGCATATGTTGTTCAAATATTTGATATGATTCAGCCATTTCATTTTTACTTTGTGAAGCACATATTGCAAATACTCTAATCATATATAGCCATTTGTGCAAGCAATTTTCTGAAACAATAAAACAGTATATAGATGTGTAAAAAAGCATGGCTGTTTAAATATTTGAATAACACTCAGAGCATGTAGTTAATCAAATAGAATAGTTTCTTCCCCTTTTCACTATTATATGACACTGATAACTGAACACTATGTGTAACGTTCTCTTTGGGCATCGCACATTTAAATCACATCACTTTAATAGGTTAGCCCCACGCAGTAACACTATTGGAAATGGGAAAGGGCTCTGGATTCTGGTCTGTGTTAAGGGACCCCTTAGTCCCTCTCACTCTTTGGAGTTCTTGCCTTGAAATTTTCTGTGTCAGTTTCAACTATCAGAATGGCAGTACTATGCACCCATATACCTTCTAACTGAGGCCATTCAATTCTCATCCATAGGTGGGGTCAACCAGATTCCCAAAGGAGTCTTGCAACTCATAGAACTCCTCACATGTCATTTCCTGGAAAATACTCTGGGCAGCCCATCCTTCCTGATGTAGTCATCCAATCTCATTCTTGGGAAATTGGGCCATTAGAAAGATACTGACACAGGAAATTCCCTGGAAGCCCAATGGTTAGGACTCCGTGCTTTCCTGGCAGAGGGGACGGGTTCAATCCCTGGTTGGAGAACTAAGATCCTGCATGCTATTCAGCTCAGCCAAAAAAGACATGTTATGAAAACATGCCCTCTCCTATCCCATCTCCATTGTCTGTTTCACTGAGAGGAAATCCCAGTGGACCACTATAGCCTTGTCATGTGACAAGTGCTTTAAAGTGATTCCAGCACATCTTAGAGGAAGTGCAATAACCTTTGCATTCCCATCTTCTCCTTTGGAAGTCAAGTTGGCAGCTATTTCCAGAGGAGTTAAATGGGCCTCACTTTTCCTGGGAGGAGAGTTAATGCCATCCTCCATGCCCACTGCTGCCCACAGAACCCTGAGAGATGGAACCTGGCTCCTGGATCTTACTGAAGATTCACAGGTTCTAAGACCGAGCCCCAGAATCCCCCAGCAATGAGCTGCAGAGGCCAGTGCAGCCTGATGAAAAACGGTGGTAAAAGCCTCCTATAAATCTATGCTTTTTTTTCTCTTTGTTGCAGCCCGAATGCCAAGCTATGGCCAGAGAGAGGCCATAGTCACTGATTTCTGGCCCATTCAGAAACACTGGAAATCTCAGGAGAAGCAGGGGTAGGGAGATTTACAGCTCAGTTTTGCTGACCCAGTAAATTTAGATGAGAATCAAAATGTATTATTGGTTTATGGAATTTGTCTTTCTTTGCGGGGAACAGACAGGTTATGAAAGAGGCTCTGAAAACCCTACCCAAACCTGTCTGAGATGGTGTATCTACATCCTGGTTGAAAAGACTTTAGGGGAAAACTAATCTTCTCATTTTTAAACTTTTTGTTTGCTTTTCTTGGATTACTCCTGCCTGAGACTAAAAAACAAACAGAACCACAGAGTGATTTAAGCACAATTGTGGTAGCTAAATATCAATTCTTCTCCAGTTTTTCTTTATTATGAGTGGGATCGTTGGAGCTATTCATGACCTGTATAAATACAGAATAATGATAGAACCATGCATTTAATTATCTCTTTTCTGTCTGAAGCACAGAGAACTGTCTTCAATGCTATGATTACAGTCACCCATCAGGTCACTGAGCAAATATCAGAGAATAGAATACGTGTGATCTGGGGCCTGTTATTTCCCTTTCTCTGAAACAGGGAGTCTCCGAGAGGATTCAAGGTATGTAGGAAGCCTGTCCTTCATATTTCAAAAGGCTTAAATAAAGAGTTGAACTCAGAGACTTCCCTGGAGGTCCAATGGTTAAGACTTTGCCTTCCAGTGCAGGGGGTGTGGGTCCCAGCCCTGGTTGGGGAACTAAGATCCCACATGCCCATGACCAAAAAACTAAAACATAAACAATACTGTAACAAATTCGATCAAGACTTTAAAAATGGCCTGCATCCAAAAAATAAAAATTCTTAAAAAAAATAAAAAAAGACAGAGTTGGACTCAGATTCACAGTCTCCTTCTGCTCACTGCATTCTGTATTCCATGCAGTAGACTTGGAAGGAAGTCACAGGGATTCTGAGATATTGACCAGCTGCCTGCGGGACACTGGGGCTAATTTCTCCTGAAGCAAATTATCAAAATCTTGTTAGTGCAGAGAGAAATTTGAAGGATAAGGTTAAAAAAAAAAAGAAAAAGAAAAAGAAAAAACAGAGTGGAGGAGGGAAGCAAAAGAGGATATAAAAATGGAATGGGTGGGTCCATTGATTCTCTAATTGGAAGTTAATTTGAATTTTTTGGTTAGGGTCCGTGGGAACAGTGCTATCGCCACAATTTAATGGGCTGAACTGAAAGGAACAGAGACAACAGCAAAAGGGGTAGGCCGCCAAGGAAGCCTCCCTCCATTTTATCTGGGTCTGTGCTCAGTTGCATTTGACTCTTTGCAACTGCATGGACAAGTGCCCGCCAGGCTTTGAAATCTTCCAGACAAGAATACTGGAGTGGGTTGCCATTTACTTCTCGAGAGGGTCTTCCTGACCCCGGGATCGAACCTATGCCTCCTGCAGCTCCTGCACTGGCAGGCATATTCTTTAGCACTGGGCCATCTGGGAAGCCCCAATTCAGCTGAAGTTCAGCCAATTAGCAAAACCAGTGTCTGCAAGCTATGTTATTCATTCTGAGCTTGAAGCCTTCTCTTGTTGGAATAAAAAACAAGCATACATGCAAATAGTAAATACAGGCACTGAATTAGCTTCCTAAGGCTGCTGTAAACAAAGTACTGCATCCTGGGTGGCTCAACAACAGAAATGTGTGATGTCACAGTTCCGGAGGCTAGAAGTCCAAGAGCAGTGTCTGCAGGGTTGGCTCCTCCTGAAGGCTGTGATGGAGACTCTGTCCCAGGTTTCTCTCCTCGATTCTGGTGGCATTTTTGGCCTTCCTTGGTTTGCAGACGCATCACCCTGATTGTTTAGCTGCTAAGTCATGTGTGACTCTTTGTGACCCCATGGATTGTACATCACCCTAGTTCTACCTTCAATTTCATGTCTTTATGTCTGTCTGTATGTGCAAATTTCCCCCTTTATAAGAACACAGTCTTCTTGGAGAGGGGCCCAGCCTAATGACTTCATCTTTTTTTTTTTTTTTTTTTTTTCTTTATTTTAAAGGTTTTACAGAGTTTTGTTGTTCACATACATGTATGTTCCCAGATCAGTAATGACTTCATCTTAATAAACTGAAAAGACTCTTATTTCTATATAAGGTCAGGTTCACTGGTACTCACAGAATTTCAGCACATGAATGTTTTGAGAGATGCACTTTACCTATAGCAGGCATGGATACAATAATTAATTTAAATATAGCCTAAATTTTTTTAAAAAAGGGAAAGAACAAAGTAAAGTAAAAGATACTGCACTTCAATTTAAGCAACTAAATTCTAATGTAGCTCCTGTGTCATAATTAAGGAAGGCTGCAGTCATATCAAAGCTATCTTATTTGCATTTGCAGTGTTTGGGACATACTATGTAAGTTGTTTCGGAAGGACACCTATAAATGGAGCCCCAGGCAAAAAAGTGTTAATAGATATTGCGGAACATAATTTTACAACTGAAGAATCTCTTGCACAGAAAGCATTATGACACAGCTTTTGCTAGGAATAAATGATAACTTTCCAGTACTAAGCCATTTGTGTTCTTTTTCTACCTTTATAAAGTTAAACTTGGTTCTGACTCTCCCTTCTCCACTCCTTCCTCATCTTACCTTTAAATGCTTCTAGCTCTGACAAAGTACTGACCATTCCTGGTGTTGGCTCAACTAACAGACAATTTGTGTGCATACATGCAAATAGTAAATACAGGCACTGAATTAGCTTCCTAAGGCTGCTGTAAACAAAGTACTGCATCCTGGGTGGCTCAACAACAGAAATGTGTGATGTCACAGTTCCGGAGGCTAGAAGTCCAAGAGCAGTGTCTGCAGGGTTGGCTCCTCCTGAAGGCTGTGATGGAGACTCTGTCCCAGGTTTCTCTCCTCGATTCTGGTGGCATTTTTGGCCTTCCTTGGTTTGCAGACGCATCACCCTGATTGTTTAGCTGCTAAGTCATGTGTGACTCTTTGTGACCCCATGGATTGTACATCACCCTAGTTCTACCTTCAATTTCATGTCTTTATGTCTGTCTGTATGTGCAAATTTCCCCCTTTATAAGAACACAGTCTTCTTGGAGAGGGGCCCAGCCTAATGACTTCATCTTTTTTTTTTTTTTTTTTTATTCTTTATTTTAAAGGTTTTACAGAGTTTTGTTGTTCACATACATGTATGTTCCCAGATCAGTAATGACTTCATCTTAATAAACTGAAAAGACTCTTATTTCTATATAAGGTCAGGTTCACTGGTACTCACAGAATTTCAGCACATGAATGTTTTGAGAGATGCACTTTACCTATAGCAGGCATGGATACAATAATTAATTTAAATATAGCCTAAATTTTTTTAAAAAAGGGAAAGAACAAAGTAAAGTAAAAGATACTGCACTTCAATTTAAGCAACTAAATTCTAATGTAGCTCCTGTGTCATAATTAAGGAAGGCTGCAGTCATATCAAAGCTATCTTATTTGCATTTGCAGTGTTTGGGACATACTATGTAAGTTGTTTCGGGAAGGACACCTATAAATGGAGCCCCAGGCAAAAAAGTGTTAATAGATATTGCGGAACATAATTTTACAACTGAAGAATCTCTTGCACAGAAAGCATTATGACACAGCTTTTGCTAGGAATAAATGATAACTTTCCAGTACTAAGCCATTTGTGTTCTTTTTCTACCTTTATAAAGTTAAACTTGGTTCTGACTCTCCCTTCTCCACTCCTTCCTCATCTTACCTTTAAATGCTTTACATCTGACGTTTTTGTCAGAACCAGAAATGGGTGTGCGCGCGCACGCGTGTGTGTGTTAGCTGTTCTGTCATGTCTGACTCTTTTCAATCTCATGGACTATATGCCCACCACGCTCTTCTGTCCATGGGATTTCTCAGGCAAGAATACTGGAGTGGGTTGCCATTCTCTTCTCCAGGGAATCTTCCAACTCAGTGATGAAACCCAGGTCTCCCGAATTGCAGGCAGATTCTTTATCATCTGAGCCACCAGGGAAGCCCAGAAATGGGCATATCCCCTATAAAAACTTTTAGTCAGGAACAAGGAATAAGCATTGCCTACTGAGCATAATTTGGTTAGGACGCAGATGAATGTACTTTCTGAGTGATGCAAAATCACAAACAGCTCTCTGATCTTGAAAATTACCCCTTGATTTCACTCATATTTATCACATATTGAGTATCTTAGGAAATGAATCACCATCACATGATTAAAATAATCTCTGTATTTTAATTCTCAGTTCCTATGGGAATAAAATCAAGTGTTTCTGTATGTAAAAAAGGAATTGAAGAAGGGATGTAGAGTCTTACAGAAAGAGATAATAGAAATGGTTTCAAAACCCTACAACACCAGCAATATTCTATGACTGAAGAGCCCTGGTCAAGAATTGATCAATCGATACTAGGAGATTTGTGGCTTTAGACTAAAGGAAACACACACACACTCTCACACACATACAAACACACACACACACTTGTATTCTGATGCTGAAGCAGTACAGTACACACCCTACATACAAATCTTCGAGGTGCAAACTTTCAAAGGCGTGGTTTGCTCCCATGCCCAGTCATGTACATTAGTTCACGTGTGTGGCATTCACTGTCACATGAGTGCCTCCTCTACAAGTGGCTGTGCTTTTGTGTACTTGATTGTACTGTACTGTATGGAGGACAGGAGTGTGTATATCTAAGGCCAGTATATCTGGAAGCAACAGTAAAGTGTTGGGGATATAGTGGATACTACTGTACTTTTCAGGGTACTGTACCATAAGATCAAAACATTCTTCATCACTTTTTGTGTTTCTTTTTCATGTATTATCTGTGTGAAAACTATTATAAACCTATTACAGTACAGTCCTATATGGCTGATTGTATTAGTAGGAGACGTAGGCTAACTTTGGTAGACTTATGGACAAATTGGACGCACAAAAACACTCTCAGGATGGAACTTGTTCCTATGTAGGGGACTTACTGTACTGGGATTCTAAGGCTGGGTGACATGCCTTTTCCCTGTGGTATATTTCTTCAGAAGGAATGGGTTGATCATTGAGATCTGTCAGTTACTGTCTCAGCCCTTATGGAGGAGAATCATGTAGAGAATCGTCCTGCTGGGTGGATTCTAGACCCTCAATATGGCACCTCGTTCCACTCACGTCACAACAAAGGTCAATACATGCTAGAGATGGTAGAGATCACTCAGTCCTCCTCTTTGTAGACAAAGACACAGGTGAAATGACTTGCTTGAGGTCATGTGTGCTTCCTGGAAGACCCTGGTCTGGAATCTAGCTCACTGGAGTCCCCTCGAATGTTCTTTTCACCACATCACAGCTGGCTCAGGAATTTTCAGGTCTGTGTTTAGGTCCTTCATTTAATTCCAGGTGCTTTAAATTTATATTTAAAGTTAGCTGTATCATCTTAAGGATGAGAGGATATTATAAGCTATCCAAAGATTATCTACGGGGTGTGCGTGTCTGTTGTGTGTGTGTTTGGGAGCACGGAGTAAAAGGGGGAGCGAGATCTCACCAGTGCAGAATATATTGTCAATCATTTAGCTACCAAAACAAATAAGAATCTTCATGGCTCTTGTCTGTTTATAATATGTGCTTATATGATTTGACAGTCTCACTTTCCAAAATTGAATTAATAAATCATTCACAGTCTTGGCTGGAATAGTTAATACACTTTTTTTGTGCCCCAACAGAGAGGAAAATGGCCCTGCTTTCCTTAGCTTTATGACACATTTGGCCTAAATAGAATTAACGATTGAGCTCTTGAATCATATTTACTGTGGAGAGCTCCACATGAAGACCAGTGAGCTATAGGAATATGCAGGAAACATCTTATATGATTAAAAACAGCTTTTTTGCATTGGCTCTAGGAACTTTTTTTAGTTGTTGAGATATTACTTGAGAACAGAAACTGTGTGCATGCATACATGTGTGTGCAGGAGGTTTCCAAGTTTTGATGTACACCAAAACTATTAGCATTGGGAGTTGGGGATTGCCATGTGCCTACTGCTATATTTAAAATAGATAACCAACCAGGACCTACTGCAAAAATAAAGTAAAATAAAAACAAAACTATTTGGAAAACAGACCATGTTTTATTATTAGTGTTTTGTATTATCATATTTATACATATTTTCTTTTTTTTTTTTTTAAAGATTTATTTATTTATTTTGGGCGGGGGTCGGGTTGGGGAGGGAGGGGAGCAGGCGGGCCACTTCTACTGGTCTTTCATTTCTCTATTTTCATCCGTCTTTGTTCTTTGGCTCCTGTGGGTCTCCCATCACGGTGGTGTCTGTTGTTGCAAAGCTCTGGCTCTGGGCGCATGCACTCCAGAGCTCCGGCTCGGTAATTGGACACATCGGTCCAGCCGTTCCGCGGCACATGGGATCCTCCCAGGCCAGGGATCGAACTGGCACCCCTTGCACTGCAAGGCGGTGTCCTTACCCACTGGACCACCAGGGGAAGCCCTATACATATTTTCAATATTAATTTTTATTGGAGTATAGTTGATTTACAAGGTTATGCTAGTTTCAAGTATACAGCAAAGTGAATCAGTCATACTAAGACACACATACCCTCTATTTTAGATTCTTTCCCCATATAGGTCATTACAGAGTACTGAGCAGAGTTCCCTGAGCTGTCGAGTAGGCTCTGTTAGCTACCTATTTTATATATGGCAATATGTGTTGATCCCAGCTCTCCAATTTTCTTTTTTTTTTTTTTACTCAAAGCCATCCCTTGTTTTTCATCCATTTTTTTTCTTTGGCCTGTGTTTGCCTCCCCTCACACCAGCCTTTCTTGTTGCAGATTATTAAATCATTCACAGTCTTGGCTGGAATAGTTAATACACTTTTTTTGTGCCCCAACAGAGAGGAAAATGGCCCTGCTTTCCTTAGCTTTATGACACATTTGGCCTAAATAGAATTAACGATTGAGCTCTTGAATCATATTTACTGTGGAGAGCTCCACATGAAGACCAGTGAGCTATAGGAATATGCAGGAAACATCTTATATGATTAAAAACAGCTTTTTTGCATTGGCTCTAGGAACTTTTTTTAGTTGTTGAGATATTACTTGAGAACAGAAACTGTGTGCATGCATACATGTGTGTGCAGGAGGTTTCCAAGTTTTGATGTACACCAAAACTATTAGCATTGGGAGTTGGGGATTGCCATGTGCCTACTGCTATATTTAAAATAGATAACCAACCAGGACCTACTGCAAAAATAAAGTAAAATAAAAACAAAACTATTTGGAAAACAGACCATGTTTTATTATTAGTGTTTTGTATTATCATATTTATACATATTTTCTTTTTTTTTTTTTTAAAGATTTATTTATTTATTTTGGGCGGGGGTCGGGTTGGGGAGGGAGGGGAGCAGGCGGGCCACTTCTACTGGTCTTTCATTTCTCTATTTTCATCCGTCTTTGTTCTTTGGCTCCTGTGGGTCTCCCATCACGGTGGTGTCTGTTGTTGCAAAGCTCTGGCTCTGGGCGCATGCACTCCAGAGCTCCGGCTCAGTAATTGGACACATCGGTCCAGCCGTTCCGCGGCACATGGGATCCTCCCAGGCCAGGGATCGAACTGGCACCCCTTGCACTGCAAGGCGGTGTCCTTACCCACTGGACCACCAGGGGAAGCCCTATACATATTTTCAATATTAATTTTTATTGGAGTATAGTTGATTTACAAGGTTATGCTAGTTTCAAGTATACAGCAAAGTGAATCAGTCATACTAAGACACACATACCCTCTATTTTAGATTCTTTCCCCATATAGGTCATTACAGAGTACTGAGCAGAGTTCCCTGAGCTGTCGAGTAGGCTCTGTTAGCTACCTATTTTATATATGGCAATATGTGTTGATCCCAGCTCTCCAATTTTCTTTTTTTTTTTTTTGACTCAAAGCCATCACTTGTTTTTCATCCATCTTTATTCTTTGGCCTGTGTGTGCCTCCCATCACAGCAGCCTTTCTTGTTGCAGAGCACTGGCTCTGGGTACATGTTCTCCAGAGTGTTGGCTCATAATTGGACACACCAGTCCAGCTGCTCCATGGCACGCAGGATCTTCCCAGGCCAGGGATTGAACCCATGCCTCCTGCACTACAAGGCACACTCTTTACCCACTGGATCACCAGGGAAGCCCCCAGCCCTCCAATTTAACCTCCCACCTCCATCATACTATTTAGGCTGTCTTGAATCTTCCAAATCCCTTTAATACCCCATGGGGAGAGAAAGAAGGACAGAGATGGAAGGGCAGAGGGAGGGGAGAAAGGAGAGAGACACAGAGGGAAAGACAGAGATCAGAGAGACACAGACAGACAGACTGAAGAGAAATACTATTCTTTCTGGCCTTCAAGGGACAATTTAAAGGAAAGAAGCCATCTTCATTTTAAAACTCAGTTCTTAAACAATTCCTGATGTTTTCTAGTCACCGGGACATTCTGAAGTAGATGTGGAAGACAGCAATAACAAGAGATATTTTAAAGGGTGGAGATAAACAAAGACACTGGATTCATCTCTCCTCTTGCTAGTGCAGTTAATTATTCAAATCTTAAGTATGTTTTATCTCTAGTGAATAATTAAAGCATAATTTTAATGAAATATCCTTTAGGATTTTAAAGTGAGAGCAAAACATGGTAATTTTTACTCAACAACATCAAGACAGGTCTTTCTTCCCTTTGGTAAGTATTCTACTCAAGAAAATGCCATTTTTGTGAACAGAATATATTTTCTTCTGTCTTACAACACTAGAACAAAGAGGGTGGATTAAATGGTTATTTCCTCCACTCTTCTGGCTTTAGACTAAGCCACTTCTAAATCATCCCAAGTATATATATATATATTTTTTTTTTTTTACTTTTTTTTCTTTTTCCCTATCATGCCTCTTTTATTTATATTTATTTTCATCCATCTTTATTTTTAGGTCTCTGTGGGCCTCCCATTGCACTGGCCTCTCTCACTGCGGAGTACCTGCTCAGGGTGCATGCGTTCCAGAGTGCTGGCTCATAATTGGACACACCGTTCCAGCTGCTCTGCGGAATGTGGGATCTTCCCAGGCCAGGGATCAAACCGGTAACCCTTGCACTGCAAGGCAGACTCTTTACCTACTGGACCACCAGGGAAGCCCCAATTCGATTTTTAAAGGAGCCTCACGGATTTATTAGTTTCTTGTTTCCTTTAAATGATGCATGTTATTTGCACAGATATCATGCATATTATATATTGTATGTTAGAGGGATAGTTCTCCACGAAAAATAAAGGAACTTTTTGTCTAAAACAAGCCTTTATACCCAATAGATGCAGGACAGAGCTGGACATTCCATTCAGTCATAGGGTCTTTTGGAAATGTTAAGGTTTTATTTTTTCAATTTTTTCAATGATATCTTGTAGATTGTCAAAAATAGTATTGAAAGATGGAAATAGGTAGGAAGGTACAATAAAATAGTTACCATTATTAAATGATGACTAACTAAACATCCCTTCTTTGGAAAATAACACATAAAGAATGGGAAAAGAAGAGATGGCCTCTTTGAGACCAAATTTTCATTTCTCTCAAAGACATATGGGTGTTAGCATATTATTTACCTTTTATAATATGAAAATTTCTTCTACTACCTTCTGAACATTAATTTCCATGATCTAGGCATTCAGAAGATATAGCAGGAAATATGGGGAAATAGTTACAATGCCTCAGATAGGTTACTTGAGTAAACAGTCATATAGTCTTGTCTAAGAGAGAAGGATGGCAAAACCAGGAAAATTCTGTAATCCTCAGAAGTCAGAAACTGAAAGTCCAAAGCATATGTGTGTATTAAAAAGTGTTGGCAATTCAGCAAGTGTGAGGAGGATCAATGGATAACATCTCAAGACATCAAACTAACAGGAACACTAACCCACTTCTTTTAAAGCTCTTCTTGGATACTACCCTTTTTTTTTTTTCCCCCAGATGGAAGAAGAAACAGAAGTAGAACTTTTGATAAAACAAATGAACAAACAACAGACTTTTGTCTTCTTTTACATCCTAAATACTTGCCTAATAGCCTGGATTAACTGCATTTTTGTAGCCAGAGGCACATAAGGAATGAACCCAACCTTCAGCCCATCATCCAACTTTTACCCAGCCCTGTAAATGTCTTTGCTGAGTTAATTAATCCCTTAGAGATTTCTCTTCAAATCAGATTTGTGTCCTTTGTGTCTGAGAAGCTGAATAGTTGGCGACATGTAAAGCTTTTGCTGTCCTCCATTTATAACTTGTGAACAATGATAGATGGCAAATTAATCAATTTAGGACATAATAATCAAGGAGAAGCATGAGAAGAAGAAAAGACACAAAGTGTGATTTATTAGTTTTTAAGTTTTCTCACCACCTGGACCTCAATATAGTAATTGAATTTGTTTTCCGATCTAAGAAGCCCCCAATTCTTGGATTACAAATGCTCACTAACGCTAGGGTAAGTAAGGTGGTTGACAGCTGTTTATAAACTGGATAGGACAGTGACAGGGCCAGTGCAGTGGGAGGCAGATGAAGAAAATGTGAGTGGAAGAGAGAAAAGGGGAAAAGACGCCTTTTCTTCTCAAGAGTGAAAAATCCACTGATACCATTTATACAAATAGAGTAGGTTATCGATTCCACACAAGACGTCTATTTACATAAAAGTAAATAATACAAATGCATCAAAGGAAAGTTAAGCTGGCAGAGTGCTAATGATATGTTTCTAATGATAGAAGAAAAAATATTGGGTTTGCATCAGTCAGGGTTCCCCAGGGAAACATTACCAATGAGAGAGAGAAATTGATTTATTTAAAGGCTTAGCTCCCACCGCTGTGAGGGCTCACACAGTTGAGATCTTTGGGGCAGGCCAGCAGGCTCCAGATCCAGGGGAGAGTTACTGTTGTAGCTGAGTACTGCAAACCACGGATTCAAATGTTTGTTGTTTAGTAGCTAATTTGTGCTTGACTCTTCACAACCCCATGGACTACAGCCCACCAGACCTCTCTGTCCATGGGGGGATTTCCCAGGGAAGAATATTGGAGTGGGTCATTATTTCCTTGTCTTGGGGACCTTTCCCACCAAGGGACTGAACTTCGTGTCTCCAGGATTTCCTGCATTGGCAGGTGGATTCTTTACCACTGTGTCACCAGGAAGGCCCAATTTAAATGTTAATCACATCTAGAAATACTTTCACAGCAACATCTAGATTGGTGTTTGACCAAAAACTGGATACCATGATCTAGTTAAGTTGGCACATAAAATTCAAAAGCATCTTTCCCCTTTTCTCTCCTCCACTTAACTTCTTTTCGTTATCCACTTCCCACTGCCCTAGCCCCAGCACTCTCCTATCCAGCTCATAAACAGACGTCAACGATCTCACTCAACCTAGTCATTGGCAAAGATTTGTAACCCAAGAATTTTGGACTTCTTACATGGGAAAACAAATTCAAATACTATCTTGAGATCCACCTGTAAGAAAAATTTAAAAACTAACCACAGTACTGCGTCAGTTTTCTTCTCATACTTGACTACTGTGTCCTAAATTGATTACTGGGCTTCCCCAGTGGCTTAGTAATAAAGAATATACCTGCCAATGCAGGAAACATGGGTTTCCAAAAGATCCCTGGGAGTAGGAAATGGCAACCCACTCCAGTATTCTCGCCTGGGAAATGCCATGGACAGAGAAGCCTGGCAGGTTCATAGGGTCACAAAAGACTTGGACATAACTTAGTGGCTAAACAACAAACTGATTACTGTCCCAGGGTAATAATATTAAGCTCTTACTTATTTGGCTAAAGAACATACTGTAAGCTGCTAATCTCAGCACCCTGAGTCAAAGTGTACTGAGTCTGAAGGAAAGAGATTTGATATCCATCCTTGATCTGTCCAGCAGGCAGCCCAAGGTAATGCCAATATTTTTTCTTGAAAAATCAGGCAGATCTTGATAGTGTAAAATGAGGTAGGGAACACAGGGAAGAGAAACAGTTTACTCAGTGTTGACATGCACATTTCTATAGGATATGAAGGTGGAGAAATCCTGTCAACAATTGAGTCCATATTCAATGCACCTTGAGCTCATGGAACAAGTAACAGCAGAAAGTTTTGAGAGTTTTTAATGTATAGATGGCACTCAAGGTCATGTGCAAGACTAGAAGGAGGCCTAAAATCATAAGGAAGTGTTCCAAGGGAACAAGAGAAAGTAGAGGAAGTGGATTCAGTACAGTGTACCAAGGAAGAATAGTGATGGGCTAAGAGTGACCATGAGAACCAGGGTAAAGTGGTGTCCTGGAGGTAAGGGCAGTAGAGAGTTTCAAGGTGAGAGAAGTGTTCAATAATATCGAACATCAAAAGGAAGTTATCAAAAGGTCATGCTTGAAAATATCCCATTGGGTTTGAGAATCAGCTGGTAACAAGTGCCTTTTGTTGGTGGAGTTTAAATTATTTAACTTGTATCTTTAAACATTTTGGAATATAATCATTTTGCAATGTTTTGTGTTAGTTTCTGATGTACAATAAAATGAATCAACTATATGTATACATATATCCCCTTCCTCTTGAGCCTCCCTCCCACCCAACCTCCCTGCACCCCTCTAGGTCATCGCAGAGCACCAAGCTGAGCTCCCTGTGCTTTATAGCAGGTTCTCAAGTCATGTCGTAATACTCACCTTGTGTGAGGCACTGGGCTATGCTCTGCATGTAATATCTCTTTTAATATTTCCTGTAACCTGAGAGGAAGGTATCATTATTGTTGTACCTATTTTATAGATGTATACACTCACATTTGAGATGTTAAGTATCTTTCCCGAGGTCATTCGGCTAAAGATTGGGACGTCGTCTCTAAGCTATTCCTATTTGAATTCTAAGTGTGTACCTTCCTTCAGCTGCTTCTTTTGGTCCATGGAATAAAGCAGGCTAATCTAGTTCATGGGGTCTGTGGGATAAATGAAAACTTAGAAAAGGGAGAAAGAGATTATAGATCGTTATTTTCAAGGAGCAGTAGGTAGGATGCCTGCTTGAGAGCTATTTTGAGGTATGAGAAACTTGTGTGTTCATACTTCACAAGAAAGGAATCAAGAGACAAGAAGAGGGGACTTCTCTGGTGGTCCAAAATGAATTCAGATGGAGATCTTTTCTTCTTGGATTGATGGATGGGTGACCACTTAGAATGGTGTTCAACAATGCACCTTGAGCTCATGGAACAAGTAACAGCAGAAAGTTTTGAGAGTTTTTAATGTATAGATGGCACTCAAGGTCATGTGCAAGACTAGAAGGAGGCCTAAAATCATAAGGAAGTGTTCCAAGGGAACAAGAGAAAGTAGAGGAAGTGGATTCAGTACAGTGTACCAAGGAAGAATAGTGATGGGCTAAGAGTGACCATGAGAACCAGGGTAAAGTGGTGTCCTGGAGGTAAGGGCAGTAGAGAGTTTCAAGGTGAGAGAAGTGTTCAATAATATCGAACATCAAAAGGAAGTTATCAAAAGGTCATGCTTGAAAATATCCCATTGGGTTTGAGAATCAGCTGGTAACAAGTGCCTTTTGTTGGTGGAGTTTAAATTATTTAACTTGTATCTTTAAACATTTTGGAATATAATCATTTTGCAATGTTTTGTGTTAGTTTCTGATGTACAATAAAATGAATCAACTATATGTATACATATATCCCCTTCCTCTTGAGCCTCCCTCCCACCCAACCTCCCTGCACCCCTCTAGGTCATCGCAGAGCACCAAGCTGAGCTCCCTGTGCTTTATAGCAGGTTCTCAAGTCATGTCGTAATACTCACCTTGTGTGAGGCACTGGGCTATGCTCTGCATGTAATATCTCTTTTAATATTTCCTGTAACCTGAGAGGAAGGTATCATTATTGTTGTACCTATTTTATAGATGTATACACTCACATTTGAGATGTTAAGTATCTTTCCCGAGGTCATTCGGCTAAAGATTGGGACGTGCGTCTCTAAGCTATTCCTATTTGAATTCTAAGTGTGTACCTTCCTTCAGCTGCTTCTTTTGGTCCATGGAATAAAGCAGGCTAATCTAGTTCATGGGGTCTGTGGGATAAATGAAAACTTAGAAAAGGGAGAAAGAGATTATAGATCGTTATTTTCAAGGAGCAGTAGGTAGGATGCCTGCTTGAGAGCTATTTTGAGGTATGAGAAACTTGTGTGTTCATACTTCACAAGAAAGGAATCAAGAGACAAGAAGAGGGGACTTCTCTGGTGGTCCAAAATGAATTCAGATGGAGATCTTTTCTTCTTGGATTGATGGATGGGTGACCACTTAGAATGGTGTTCAACAATGAAAACAAATGAAGGTACACACAAAATGGTGGTAGGTCTTAAGAATATAAACATCTGATTCTATGGAAAGGGATTAGAAGGGAATTTAAATCAAGTACATTTCTTTCCAGGCAAGTGCTCCCCTCTGAACAGTCTAGCCCAAATCGCAAAGCCCCTGTCAATACCATCTCTCATTACACCTAGCTTGATGCAGCTTAATACCAAGCAATATGCCCCATTAATCAAATTTAAGGCAGTAAAAGTAGAATCTGGGAGTTGTTATCTGAGTCACTTTTCCCCAGGTAAATAGGAATGTGTTTTTCAATAAATTGCTTTGAGGTGCCCTGAGATTTCTTTAATCGAATCGCAAGAAATGATGGCCAGTACTTACTTGATGGGGTCGTGTTGACATGTCTTTTCTTCCAGTACATTTTCCCCCAGATAATAAGGCTCCACAGATGTTGGATTAAACACACACATACACAATTAACATGTGGGACCTAATGAAACTTAAAAGCTTTTGTACAGCAAAAGAAATTACAAAAAGGCTCAACAGACAGCCCACAGAATGGGAGAAAATCATAGCAAATGAAATAACAGACAAAGAATTAACCTCCAAAATCTACAAGCAACTCAGACATCTCAGCACCGGAAAAACGAACAACCCAATCAAAAAATGGGAAAAAGATCTAAAGAGACGCCTCTCCAAAGAGGACATACAGATGGCCCCGAAGCACATGAAATGATGCAACCTCGCTTATAATTAGAGAAATGCAAATCAAAACTACAATGAGATATCACCTCACACCCGTCAGAATGGCCATCATCAACAAATCGACAGACAATAAATGCTTGAAAGGGTGTGGAGAAAAGGGAACCCTCTTGCATTGCTGGTGGGAATGTAAATTGATACAGCCTCTATGGAAGACAGTATGGAGATTCCTTAAAAAACTAAAAGTAGAAGCACCATACAACCCAGCAATCCCACTCTTAGGCTTATATCCTGATGAAATCAAAACTGAAAGAAGCACCTGTACCCCAATGACTTCTCTGGTGGTCCAAAATGAATTCAGATGGAGATCTTTTCTTCTTGGATTGATGGATGGGTGACCACTTAGAATGGTGTTCAACAATGAAAACAAATGAAGGTACACACAAAATGGTGGTAGGTCTTAAGAATATAAACATCTGATTCTATGGAAAGGGATTAGAAGGGAATTTAAATCAAGTACATTTCTTTCCAGGCAAGTGCTCCCCTCTGAACAGTCTAGCCCAAATCGCAAAGCCCCTGTCAATACCATCTCTCATTACACCTAGCTTGATGCAGCTTAATACCAAGCAATATGCCCCATTAATCAAATTTAAGGCAGTAAAAGTAGAATCTGGGAGTTGTTATCTGAGTCACTTTTCCCCAGGTAAATAGGAATGTGTTTTTCAATAAATTGCTTTGAGGTGCCCTGAGATTTCTTTAATCGAATCGCAAGAAATGATGGCCAGTACTTACTTGATGGGGTCGTGTTGACATGTCTTTTCTTCCAGTACATTTTCCCCCAGATAATAAGGCTCCACAGATGTTGGATTAAACACACACATACACAATTAACATGTGGGACCTAATGAAACTTAAAAGCTTTTGTACAGCAAAAGAAATTACAAAAAGGCTCAACAGACAGCCCACAGAATGGGAGAAAATCATAGCAAATGAAATAACAGACAAAGAATTAACCTCCAAAATCTACAAGCAACTCAGACATCTCAGCACCGGAAAAACGAACAACCCAATCAAAAAATGGGAAAAAGATCTAAAGAGACGCCTCTCCAAAGAGGACATACAGATGGCCCCGAAGCACATGAAATGATGCAACCTCGCTTATAATTAGAGAAATGCAAATCAAAACTACAATGAGATATCACCTCACACCCGTCAGAATGGCCATCATCAACAAATCGACAGACAATAAATGCTTGAAAGGGTGTGGAGAAAAGGGAACCCTCTTGCATTGCTGGTGGGAATGTAAATTGATACAGCCTCTATGGAAGACAGTATGGAGATTCCTTAAAAAACTAAAAGTAGAAGCACCATACAACCCAGCAATCCCACTCTTAGGCTTATATCCTGATGAAATCAAAACTGAAAGAAGCACCTGTACCCCAATGTTCATTGCAGCTCTCTATACAATAGCTAGAACATGGAAGCAACCTAGATGTCCATCGATGAATGAGTGGATACAGAAGCTCTGGTACATATATACAATGGAAGACTACTCAGCTGTTAAAAGAAATGCAGAAGACTCAGTCCTAATGAGGTGGCTGGAGCTAGAGCCTATCATAAAAATTGAAGTAAGTCAAAAAGAGGAAGACAAGTACAGTATACTAACACATATATATGGAATCTAGTAGGATGGTCATGATAACACACACAGTGAACTTATGGAAAAACAGACAGAGAATATACATAGGGACATTGTGGGGAAGAAATAGGGAGGGGGAGGCATCGAGGGAGTAACATGGAAACCTATACTGTCATGTGTGGAAAACACAGCTACTGTCGTTGTGCTAAGGGAATAGGAGTACTTAGAAAGACTTGGTGCAATGGCCTGGAGGGGTGGGATGCAGGGACCTGGGAGGGGTGCGAGGATCAGGGATACGCATATGACTGATCTGGGAACATGCATGTCTATGAACAACAAAACTCTGTAAAACCTTTAAAATAAAGAATTAAACACACACACACACACACACACACGATTCCTATCACAAAAGGAGGAGGTGAAGAAAAGTATGCTCTTTGTTTCCAATGGTTCAGCAAGTGCTAGAAGTCTTCATGGGGTTGGTAGGCGAAAAATTCAACCTTTTAGTGGGTTCCATCAGACTGGTTGTATTTGGGAACAAGTTTGTATGATAGTAACCCCTAAATTACAAATAGTGCTCAGAGACATTGTGAAATCTACCTGGAAATGTTTACCAACATTTAAACTAGACTCCATTTAGATCTAGAGGCAGTAATACACTGTGCATAAAGTAATTTTATCCAAACTTAAACATGTCTTTG
Source organism: Tragulus kanchil (assembly GCA_022376925.1). Lineage (NCBI taxonomy): Eukaryota > Metazoa > Chordata > Mammalia > Artiodactyla > Tragulidae > Tragulus > Tragulus kanchil. The sequence goes on along the minus strand of JAIOJX010000028.1, from coordinate 18,409,514 downwards.
TATGTAGACAGTACATGGTCTTCATTCACCCTTGACTAGCAGGGAAACATCAAAGTTATCATTCTGTGTGTCAAGATTAGCTATTTTTTATTCCTCTTTAGTTATTAAAAATGCATAAGCAGAGAGGTCTTTGGGCTCCTTCTAGATGGTTTATTTCTTTATTCTTCTTGTTTTCTCAGCAGGAACACTTATCAAAGCTACTTCTCTAATCTATTGTTCATTGCAGCTCTCTATACAATAGCTAGAACATGGAAGCAACCTAGATGTCCATCGATGAATGAGTGGATACAGAAGCTCTGGTACATATATACAATGGAAGACTACTCAGCTGTTAAAAGAAATGCAGAAGACTCAGTCCTAATGAGGTGGCTGGAGCTAGAGCCTATCATAAAAATTGAAGTAAGTCAAAAAGAGGAAGACAAGTACAGTATACTAACACATATATATGGAATCTAGTAGGATGGTCATGATAACACACACAGTGAACTTATGGAAAAACAGACAGAGAATATACATAGGGACATTGTGGGAAGAAATAGGGAGGGGGAGGCATCGAGGGAGTAACATGGAAACCTATACTGTCATGTGTGGAAAACACAGCTACTGTCGTTGTGCTAAGGGAATAGGAGTACTTAGAAAGACTTGGTGCAATGGCCTGGAGGGGTGGGATGCAGGGACCTGGGAGGGGTGCGAGGATCAGGGATACGCATATGACTGATCTGGGAACATGCATGTCTATGAACAACAAAACTCTGTAAAACCTTTAAAATAAAGAATTAAACACACACACACACACACACACACGATTCCTATCACAAAAGGAGGAGGTGAAGAAAAGTATGCTCTTTGTTTCCAATGGTTCAGCAAGTGCTAGAAGTCTTCATGGGGTTGGTAGGCGAAAAATTCAACCTTTTAGTGGGTTCCATCAGACTGGTTGTATTTGGGAACAAGTTTGTATGATAGTAACCCCTAAATTACAAATAGTGCTCAGAGACATTGTGAAATCTACCTGGAAATGTTTACCAACATTTAAACTAGACTCCATTTAGATCTAGAGGCAGTAATACACTGTGCATAAAGTAATTTTATCCAAACTTAAACATGTCTTTGTATGTAGACAGTACATGGTCTTCATTCACCCTTGACTAGCAGGGAAACATCAAAGTTATCATTCTGTGTGTCAAGATTAGCTATTTTTTATTCCTCTTTAGTTATTAAAAATGCATAAGCAGAGAGGTCTTTGGGCTCCTTCTAGATGGTTTATTTCTTTATTCTTCTTGTTTTCTCAGCAGGAACACTTATCAAAGCTACTTCTCTAATCTATTGTTCTTTGCCTTGAATGCTTTGTCAGATGCTTATCTTTGAGGTTTTAAGCCTTTAAAAACCCTCTTTTAATCTCCCTTTATTGAATTGCACTGTATCTGGCCACAGACTCTCCTCCTATCATCGCGTCCTTTTTGTTTACATCAGATCTGCGCGCGCAGATAAAAGGTGAATGGGACACAGTGAAGATTTCCTCCACCGCCCTTGAAACATGCATGAGACATCCACCACCTTCTCAAAGATATTTTAGAGGCGTGGTTTTCCCATTCTAACCTCCAAGTGGCACCATCCAATTTTCTGATACCACCTTCATCCTCCATCCTTCCCTATGTTTCATGGCCAGCATGTCTAATATCCACCAGGGTCAGCCCCTGTCCACCAACCACCTTAACTGTTGGGTGTCAAAGTGCGGAAATGTAGAGGAAGCATTCTAGTTCTTTCTTACGTCGTGTTGTTCTCCTCTAAGACTTTCTGTCAAACAGCCAAGATGGACAAGCCAACATCTGGCACCCCTGTTTCTGTGTTATGGACCAATTTTCTAGTTGCTGCTCAGTTTTTACCACACACTGATGTTCCTACCAAACCTTGGCCAATTCAATGAGTTTCATTCTTTCTTAAATTTACAGATTTTTATGTGCACACTCCATCATCAGTGCTTCTTAAAATTGGTTGCACATTGGAGTCACTTAGGGAACTTAAAACAAACAAACAAAAACTTTCTACTGCGTGGTTCTCCACCCTAGACCAATTAACTGAGAATCTCCAGATGAGGCTCAGACATCAGTATTTTATGTAAAATCCTCCTAGATAATTATAATATGTAGCTGAGTTTCAAACACCACTGTTAATCCATTGTTAACCACCATGCTGGGAGATTTCCGCCTAACTGACTAGTAGGCAGTTTTATTTTTTAAAAATAGGCCTTTTACTTTCCCTGAAGTTCAGTTCAGGTCTCTCAGATGATTCCTCTAAACGTTGGTGCTGACAGCCTGATTATCTGAGTTAATGCGCCCTCACATCCAATTCTCCCAGGGAGAGAGTTGCAATCCTGCACAGTTGCAATCCTCTAATATTCACTTGCAGAGACTCAGGGATTGGGCCAAGTGAGTTAATAATGTCCTTCTAATTGTATTAAGGGAGGAAATTTTCTATAGACGTGGTGGCAGAAAATGAACAGAGAGGGGCAGTTCACTTATCCTGAGATAGGAAATGGGAAGAAGGAATATTCCCTTTAGATCATCCATCAAGTCACTGAGTAGCTCAAGTTCTGCATATTTGAGAGAAAACAACATCTTATCTCTTTGATTAGCAATTGAGCCATAACGATACGCTACATGCATAAGCAGGTTGGGTTCAATCTTTGCCTATTGCCACTAGCATACACTTATTTAGAAAGGCGATTCACCTGCAGCTACTGCCACGTCGTGGGACCAGATGGCTTCCGGATGCGGTCTTCCCTATGCAAATGATATTCACCTCGAGCCTTGCGTGGAATATAAATGAAAGCATCACCTCACTATAAACTATATGTGTTTGGTGATCGATACGAAACTCTAATTTTCTCAAGTTAATGCCTTTTAATGACAGGTTTCCAATGTTAGCTGTAGACAGTTACATGCAAGATTATAAATCATGGTGATGTCTTAGCCCTGAATTATTAATCTTGGCTCCCCACTGCATTACATAACTGATAATGACCATATTGGCAGTTCCAAGAGGGCTCTGGAGATGGATCTGTTCGGTGGAAGGAAAAGCATTACCGCCGTGGAGTGTGGCACACAGTGCTGCATGACATGCTGTGTATTCTAATGAGGAGCTTCTGTCACCTCCACTGTTGCCTTGTGTTTCCCAGGCTTTCCCTTCTCCTAAAACGCTTAGCTGTGGTCAGAAAGTGATCTAATAAACATGCTCTCTTCTACCATGAGTATGTGTTGCCTGTGCATCTTCAAGTCATTTTTTCCCTTATTTTTAATTAATTTTCAAAAGTGGGACCATAACTGCTTTACAATATTGTGTTAGTTTCAGCTGTACTGGGAAGTGAATCAGCTGTACATATACATATATGCCTCCCTCTTGAGCCTCTTTCCTTCCCCATCCCTCACCCATCTAAGTCATCACACAGCACTGAGCAGAGGCCCCTATGCTATAGAGCAGCTTCCCACTCACGATCTGTTCTATACATAACAGTGTATACAAGGGGATTCCCGGGTGGCTCTGTGATCTGAGCCAGTGCAGGAGTTGCAGGAGATCTGAGTTCAATCCTTGGTTTAGGAAGATGCCTGGAGGAGAAAATGGTAACCCACTCCAGTATTCCTGCTGGGATTATCTCACGGACAGAGGAGCCTGGCAGGCTACAGTCCTTGGGTCGCTAAGAGTTGTACACAACTGAAGTGACTGAGTACACACAGCACAGTGCATATATGTCCACGTGACTCTGCCAATTCATCCCTCCCTCTCTTTCCACCAATCTGTAGTGAGGTGGAAGAACCTAGAGTCTGTCATACAGAGTGAGGTAAGTTAGAAGGAGAAAATCAAATATCACCCATTAATGTATATACACATTCACGGAATCTATAAAAAGGGTACTGATGAACCTATTTGCAGGGAAGGGATATAGATGCAGACATAGAGAATGGACATGTGGATCCCAGTCATATGTCATAACGTTTCCTAATGGAAAAAATACATTTCATGTCTGCTTGGAGTCCCTAGATCCAATAAAACTACATGAGAGAGAACTAGTGTATTCTTGCCAGTGGATCCGCATTCTTTATGGATTTACACAGTTTGGCAGCAAATGGAATGCAGAAGGAAGGGTACACAGACAATTTAAGACAGAAGAGATGCCCAGAGGCCTACCACAGTGACTAAATTTTTAAAAATACATGTCTGTCTTGGAATGGGGATTTTATTCATTGACAAAAGAACTCTTCCTCCTATGAGTTTGACTGACTTCCTCTGACAAAGGGGATGAATGAAAATTCTTTCACATTTTGTCTTAGGACAGAAGTCTGGTCTAGAGGGAGCAATCTACTTGTGAAGTAGACTGTGTGTGACTACTCTGCGAAGCATGCCCACAATACATTTTTCTCCGTACAGTTTGACTATTCCCTTTGTGGCAACTGCCTTTTCATATTTTCACTCTACATGTAAGCAAGGTGTTAACACTTCCATTGACCATTTTTGTTTACAGCTTTTCCTTTCATTTTACACATCCAGTGGCGGGCAAGGGGCTCTCTGTCCACACCACTCAGAAGGGGAACTGCCTAGAGAAAATGCACAACATTAAAACGCACCATGGCTTCCCTGGTGGTCCACTGGGTAAAAAGTCCACCTTGCAGTGCAAGGGGTACCGGTTTGATTCCTGGCCCAGGAAGATCCTGCATGCTGTGGAGCAGCTGGACCAGTGTGTCCAATTACGAGCTGGTGCTCTGAAGCACATGGGCCTACAGCTGGTGCTCTGCAAAGAGAGAGGCCACTGCAATGGGAGGCTCATGCAGGCCAAAGAATGGAGATGGATGAAAATAAAATAAATAAGAAAACAATAAAAGAGCCAAGATTAAAAAAAAAAAAAAAAAAAAAAAAACAAACTATTACCAAAAAAAAAAAAAAATACTAGGCCACTTTTACTGGACCAGAAGGGAAACTCTCTCCTAATATTTCACCACGTGGCCCTTTCCCCCCTTCTCCATTCCCTGTTAACTCAGGAAAACAAATGTTGGTTAATCTATTCAAAGTAATTTTAACCATTGTCTCCGGAGCTCACTGGACAAATGGATGCTGTGAAGTCACCTTTTCTGTTGCCTTCTTCCTCTCTCTGTCACTCTCATGCCTTCATTAGGCCACTCATCATGACGTGGTGGTGTCAAGGCATGGCTGGGTTCTAGAAGGCCTTACTCTTTGCTTTTGTGTAAATAAAGTCACCTTATGCTGCTGCATCTTGTTGCTGTATTTGGACCATGTTACAATAATACACGCCTTCACCTCTCATTCACATATGAAAGTTCTTTGAAAAGTATAGAGTGGGATGTAAATCTATGGGGTCATCAATATTGTTGAAGGTTATATGGTCCTGAAAAAACAGACAGAGGTTGGTGAGCAGAGAGCATCCTTGGGTTTACTTAAAAAGGGTCATTAAACCATGAAGATGAAACCTTACTTGCCATTGTCTCACCCTTTCTAACTCATTCTAAATGTTTTATATTTATCATATGGTTGATAACTTCTTGTATGTCTTCTTGTTCCCTAATTGTCAATATATACTGCCCCAAATGACATTCTATTGGCATCTGTTGCTTTCTCTTAAATTCTGTTTAAATTATTTTCTCAACCACATGACACCTGCCCACACTATTCAAAGAGCGCAGTGGAACATAGCCAGTCCTTGAGAGATTGCAAACAAATGAATCACCCATGTATTTTTAGCTTCCCTTTGTGTAAGGGTGGGCATAAAGTTTATTATATGCTTTTCTAGTTAAGCCTCAGAGCAAGAAGAGATGTGCTGATGTAGGAAGAATTAACCACATCCCAGATGAGAAAAGCCTGGACAAATCCCACTGGTGCAATTAGTATCTGCTAAAGAATGCACATTTTGTAATTTCTGACAAAGAAAATAAATGGCGTTCGAATCTGAATCTTTGGTCTGATATCTCCAGAAAGAATATGTATTGCCTTTTTAGACATAATTTCCTATTTGAACTAATCTGCATTTGTACCACTAAAGATTTTTCCTACTTAAATAAATATTAAGGAATTAATGCTCCTCATTTTAATGAATATGTCAATCTTCTAATGTTCATGCATGCCATATATTGGAATAGATTAAAGCTGTGGTGAGATCACAGGCAAATCATTTCCAGTTGTATAATCAACTTATGGAAAGAAGATCGACTTGAGGTTACTTGGGGAAAGATATTCCTTCATTTTGTAGATGAATTGGAACACTAAGCCTCATACATAACGGTAAAAAATAATTTGACACCAACTATTAGTGAATGACTTTATTTCCATAGCTTTCAAATATCCCTGTTCTATATACAGAAATGGCTTGCATTTTCTCTAACACGGTGTTTTTATTTTTTAAGTATATTCTGGTTAATAATGCATGTTTCTTAACCTGATGGACACTATGGTCTTTCTAGTTTTCAATATTTCTCCACAAAAAGAGGGTTTTTAAAATTTTTCCTTCAGGGCTTACCTGGTGGCCCAGTGGGTAAAGAGTTCGCCTTGCAATGCAAGGGGCACCAGTTCAATCCCTCGCCTGGGAAGATCCCACATGCTGAGGAACGGCTGGACCAGTGTGTCCAATTACAAGCCAGTGCTCTGGAGTGCATGTGCCCAGAGCTGGTGCTCTGCAATGAGGGAGGCCACTGCAATGGGAGGCCCACACAGGCCAAAGAATAAAGATGGATGAAAATAAATAAATATCAAACTAATATAAAGGCCAAAATTAATATATATATATATATATATATATATATATATATATAAAGAATTTGCCTCTAAAAATTTTTTTTTTGTCCTTCAGAGACTTCCCTGGCAGTCTAGGGGTTAAGGTTTTACCTTCCAGTACAAGGGGTGCATATTTGATCCCTGGTTGGGGAGTTAAGATCCCACATGACTTGCTATAAAAAACAAAACATAAAATAGAAGCAGTATTGTAACAAATTCAATGAAGACTTTTAAAATGGTCCACATAAAAAAAAAATCTTAAAAAACTTTGCCTTCTAAATAAAAATGAATTTAGAAGCTAACTTTTCAAACCAAGAGGGACATTTGCAATTCAACTTTGTCATAATAAATCCTGCCTTTTTACTAAGTTTTCCCACTCATCTTTCTCCATTGCTAGAGCCAGCTCCTTTCTGGTCCTCAGGAAAATGTTGTGTACTCACTACCAGACCATCTTCATGTTGCTAGTCTAAATGTTGACTTACATTCTGTCCAAAATATTAGAGAATTCCTTCATTGCTAAGATTCTGTTCTATCCTTTGCTTTCCTACCTCCCTCCCTTCTTCTTCCCTTCCTTCTTTCTTTCGAGTATTAAGAAGACTGTCTTTAGTCCGCATTTGGCCGCTTTATTATTTATCCAGTTGCCTTTATTCTGAAGCCACAAAGAAAGCATCTTCAGCTCACAATACCTTCCAAGTTCATCTCCACATCCACTGCCCTCTTCATAATGAACACCCTTATTACTACTGGTCAATAAAATACATTTGCCAAATTTAATAATCAAGTAGAATTACAAGACTAAGTACAAACTAACAATGTTCCTCTGATCCAGCCTGCCTTACTTGTAATATCTTTGTATGAATCATCCCTTTCCCAGTCCTCCTCGTCTCTTTCTTCATTATGATTCTATGACAATGTGGTTTCGATTGATATTCAGTTTTTATCTTATTTATTTTATTGTAACTGGCTGATGTATTATACCTTGATTATATTTCTTTTCCACATTTCCCAATGGAATTATAACCCTTCCATTATGAGCTGAATCATGTCCTTTTAAAATTTGTAGGTTGAAATCCCTACCTCCAGCACCTCAGAAGGTAACCATATTTGAAGAAAATATATATTTTTAAATCATTTATTTATTTGGCTTCACTGGGTCTTAGTTGTGGCATGTGGGATCTAGTTCCCTGACCAGGGATTGAACTCAGGCCCCCTGTATTGGGAACACAGTCTTAACCACTGGACCACCAGGAAAATTCCAAGAAAAGATTTTTAAAGAGGTGACTGACTTAAAATGAGGCTGTCAGGATGGGACCCTACTATACAACGACCAGTGTCAGTATAAGAAAAGACACAGGTGCACAGAGGGAGGACTATGGAACAAGGCAGCAAGAGGGCAGCCATCTGCAAACTGAAGACAGAGACCTCTGGAGAAACCAACCCTGCCAGCAACTCGATCTCAGACTTGCAGCTTCATTTTGCATAATGTTCAGAAAGTACCTTTATTTTGTTTCAGCCATCCAATCTTTGGTACTTTGTCAGGGCAGCCCGAGCAAACTGGTACACCCTCTCTAGACATCAGAACATCTTAGCTACTGCAACGGTTCTACAATTTTCCAGGAAACCTCTCAAATAACTCTCTTCCCTTTCTCCCTGTTGCTGTTGTGCTCCGTCAATCAGAGGTCTCCTGCTTTTCCGGCAAGAATACTGGAGTGGGTTGCCATTTCCTCCTTCAGGGGATCTTTCTGACCCAGGTGCATTAGAAAGCATCTTCAGCTCACAATACCTTCCAAGTTCATCTCCACATCCACTGCCCTCTTCATAATGAACACCCTTATTACTACTGGTCAATAAAATACATTTGCCAAATTTAATAATCAAGTAGAATTACAAGACTAAGTACAAACTAACAATGTTCCTCTGATCCAGCCTGCCTTACTTGTAATATCTTTGTATGAATCATCCCTTTCCCAGTCCTCCTCGTCTCTTTCTTCATTATGATTCTATGACAATGTGGTTTCGATTGATATTCAGTTTTTATCTTATTTATTTTATTGTAACTGGCTGATGTATTATACCTTGATTATATTTCTTTTCCACATTTCCCAATGGAATTATAACCCTTCCATTATGAGCTGAATCATGTCCTTTTAAAATTTGTAGGTTGAAATCCCTACCTCCAGCACCTCAGAAGGTAACCATATTTGAAGAAAATATATATTTTTAAATCATTTATTTATTTGGCTTCACTGGGTCTTAGTTGTGGCATGTGGGATCTAGTTCCCTGACCAGGGATTGAACTCAGGCCCCCTGTATTGGGAACACAGTCTTAACCACTGGACCACCAGGAAAATTCCAAGAAAAGATTTTTAAAGAGGTGACTGACTTAAAATGAGGCTGTCAGGATGGGACCCTACTATACAACGACCAGTGTCAGTATAAGAAAAGACACAGGTGCACAGAGGGAGGACTATGGAACAAGGCAGCAAGAGGGCAGCCATCTGCAAACTGAAGACAGAGACCTCTGGAGAAACCAACCCTGCCAGCAACTCGATCTCAGACTTGCAGCTTCATTTTGCATAATGTTCAGAAAGTACCTTTATTTTGTTTCAGCCATCCAATCTTTGGTACTTTGTCAGGGCAGCCCGAGCAAACTGGTACACCCTCTCTAGACATCAGAACATCTTAGCTACTGCAACGGTTCTACAATTTTCCAGGAAACCTCTCAAATAACTCTCTTCCCTTTCTCCCTGTTGCTGTTGTGCTCCGTCAATCAGAGGTCTCCTGCTTTTCCGGCAAGAATACTGGAGTGGGTTGCCATTTCCTCCTTCAGGGGATCTTCCTGACCCAGGGATGGAACCCTTGTCTCCAGCATCTCCTGTCACTACAGGTGAATTCTCTAAATGCTGAGCCATCGGGGAAGCGCCAGTTGGACTCATGTTAAAGCCTGACACACAGTTCTTCTCTTATGACTTCACCTCCACCCATAGTTGCACCCCCTTTACTGAATTCAGCATCTTCCTTTGTCATCACTTACTGTCTTGTTTCGACAGCACATGCCCACCAGCATTTTTGTGAAAAAAGTAGGAAGGGATGTATTTTTTTAAACGTGTACACATGAAGGTGTTTTACTCTGCTCCCATATTTAATTGATAATTTGGTATCATTTATAATCCCAGTTTGAAAATCATCTACCCTCAGAATTTTGAAGGAATTGCTTTATTGTCTTTTAGATATGAGAGCTGTTGCTGAGAAATCCAAAAGTCTTTCTACTTTTTGATTTTTTTTATGCTATCTGATTTATTTCTTTTTTTCAAAGCTTTTCAGATTTTCTTTCTTGCTTTCTGAATTTGCATGCTGATATACTTCAGGTGATTTCTCATTTTATTATACTGAGATGGTAGCAAACTCTTTTGGTCTGGAAAATAGTACATTCTTGAATCATTGTTCCCCAGATTTAGATCCTTGAAAAACAGACCATGAAAGAGTAATTAACATGCAAGAGGCATGCATCTCCTGGAATGATTCTCTACTTTTCTGTATATGACCTACGGATCAGTGGGCTTCACTGTAGTAATACTGGGTGGAGACCCAACTCTGTGTGTGTGTGTGTGTGTGTGTGTGTGTGTTGAGGGATCACCAAAAGTCAGTATTTATAAGTATTTTTTGGGTGTGTTGAATTTTTCCAGGGATGACTACTCTACAAGCCTATATTGGCCAAAATAAGATATTCTTGGAATGAAGAGGAATTAAGTAGATTTTGTGGGAATCATCAAACAGTAACTTTCAAGCTTAGTGTTTTTTTCTTACTTTTCTTCTGTGCCAGATGTACTAAAATATGGGCTATCTCTGATTCTATTTCTCCATCAAATAAACCACCATTTTCTGGAAAGGGACCAAGTATTTAAATATTTCCCAGGACAACTTTCATGTGGACTTAGTTTTCATTCTCACACCTCACTGATGCCTTCTTAATATCTATTGGGATCAAATCAGTGCCCTCTGCACTGCAAGGTGGACTCTTTACCCTTGGGGCCATGGAAACTCCTTTAGTATCTACTGGGTTGGCCTCAAGCTCATTCAGATTTTTAAATTTTTTTTAATTTATTATTAATTTATTTTTGGCTATTCTGGGTTTTCACTGCTGCCACAGGTTCTTCTCTAGTTGCAAGAAGTAGGGCCTACTCTCTAGATGAGCTGAGCAGGCTTCTTGCTGCGGTGACTTCTATTGTGGAACCCAAACTTCAGTAGTTGCAGCATATGGGCTCAATAATTGCGGCTCCAAGGCTCTAGAGCGCAGGCTCAATAGTTGTGGCTCACGTGCTTTGTTGCTCCGCAGCATGCGGGATTCTCCCAGATCAGGGATCAAATCCATGTCTCCTGCATTGGCAGGCGAACTCTTCACCACTGAGCTACCAGGGGAGCTCCCATTTAGATTTTTTATGACCTATTACAGAATTATCTATATATTAATATAAGCCTTTCGAACCCTCTGCTGCATGATACACTTGTTGACATCTCTTCGTCCCTTGATGGTTCCCTCCCCTTTCTCTCTGTGTTGTGGGTTTATCTTTACTCTCATTTGCATAGGCTTTCTGGAAGGAGCAGAGAAAAAGCTTTCAGGTATTTAATCCACCATGCTTAACCAGAAGTTTTCACTTTCTACTAGAAGTGTAGAACTCTATAGAAGTCAACAGAGGAAGAGATTATTCTTGGCTGAGTGGTATGAGTAGGTCAAGAAGGTTTATGAAATAATAAAGATACTTCCTTTCAGAGTACATAAAACACTGGGCGTATGGCTTTTATTATCAATACAGTCTGTCTAATCTGTAACACCACTGAAAATGTTGTTGAATTTCTTCTGGCAAGATTGATTATTGATTTTGTGGTACTGTCTGGAAAAGGCTATTTTTTGCTATAGATTCCTTCTGGTGGAATTTAAAAAAATAAAAAAGGAGAAAAAGAAAACATGTAGTCACCAGGGTTAAATCAGGCTTTCTTTCCATCTCCATTTTCTCTATCCCAAGTGGAACTGAAGTCTTGAGGAGGAAAGGTGCTTAACAAATAGTACTTGTTCTTATCATTGATGCTATCATTAATCTAACAGAGCAGCTCAAAGTTCTGTGGCTGATCCATTTAGCAATGTCAAAATAACCTTATTAAAAAAAATGCTTAACTTGACCTTCAAAACCTTTGCCCTTTCCTGTCTTGTTTATTATTAAATTTGTTCCTTAAGATAAAGTAAATAAAAATTTTCTTTAAAAAACTTCTGAGTGTTTATTTACTCATTCTAGCATTTGGAGACACTCTTCAAAGTAGTAACTCCACTGGCACAAGATCAGAAAATCCAACTGTTTTACAGCTTTAATTAGACATTATTACATAAATGTAGATACTTTATTTTGGTGACATTATTTTATTTGGGGGGAGGTGAACCTGGAACTGTCTGTCTTCTCAACGCATTTAGTTCTCTTATTTTTGTTTAAACTGGAATCTAACCAATTTTAAGGTTTATTCATCTTAGTGGAGGTTCAATCAATGTTATTGCTGTTTAGTCGCTAAGCCATATCTGATTTTTTTGACCTTGTGGACTGTAGCCAGCCAGGCTCCTCTGTCCATGGGGTTTTCCAGGCAAGAATACTGGAGTGGGTTGCTATTTCCTTCCCCAGGGGATCTTCCTGACCTGGGGATCAAACCCATGTCTCCTGCAATGTAGGTGGATTCTTTACCACTGAGTCACCTATCTTAAATTCAATAATATACAAAATCATGATAATGGATAACAGAACTATGAAGATGAAAGGAACTGAAGAGATGAATAATCACTTTTTTGATTAAACAAAGCTGTATACATTGCTCACCTTAGTTCTGCGTTTCTCCCATTTTTTTGAAACAACTCTGACTAACAAAATGTTTTTATCACATTGTGCATCACAAAATGTATCCACATTTAAGATGTTCATACATATAAAAGAGGTGTCATTATCTTTTCCCCTTCAAAACAATTCTCCCTTAGTGTTTTCCTGTTACTGTGCACTTGTCATTCAGGCTTGACATCTCATTTGTCTGTGATGAGTCATCTCAGACGCCTTCCACACTAACAGAGTACTGAGCTCTCCCTCTATTTTCTTATCTCTAATATTTTACATCAATATTATCACTACTATGATCCATCATCTCTTTATTTGTTTCTTCCCTACAAATTTATTCAGCATTTGATTTTCCTGGTCTTGTGCAATAAATGAACTAACCAATCAATTAACCTATCACTCCGTTAATGAATATTTATCAAGCGCACCATTCCCATGACCCCAGGAGATAGTCATTGAGGAGCAGGTATTATCATCGTTGTCAAATGATATCTTTCTCCATCTCATAAACCATCCATTATTCCACTTTACTCAATTCAATGGTAAACGATTTTTTTGGTTTAATTCTCCACTGGCACAAGATCAGAAAATCCAACTGTTTTACAGCTTTAATTAGACATTATTACATAAATGTAGATACTTTATTTTGGTGACATTATTTTATTTGGGGGGAGGTGAACCTGGAACTGTCTGTCTTCTCAACGCATTTAGTTCTCTTATTTTTGTTTAAACTGGAATCTAACCAATTTTAAGGTTTATTCATCTTAGTGGAGGTTCAATCAATGTTATTGCTGTTTAGTCGCTAAGCCATATCTGATTTTTTTGACCTTGTGGACTGTAGCCAGCCAGGCTCCTCTGTCCATGGGGTTTTCCAGGCAAGAATACTGGAGTGGGTTGCTATTTCCTTCCCCAGGGATCTTCCTGACCTGGGGATCAAACCCATGTCTCCTGCAATGTAGGTGGATTCTTTACCACTGAGTCACCTATCTTAAATTCAATAATATACAAAATCATGATAATGGATAACAGAACTATGAAGATGAAAGGAACTGAAGAGATGAATAATCACTTTTTTGATTAAACAAAGCTGTATACATTGCTCACCTTAGTTCTGCGTTTCTCCCATTTTTTTGAAACAACTCTGACTAACAAAATGTTTTTATCACATTGTGCATCACAAAATGTATCCACATTTAAGATGTTCATACATATAAAAGAGGTGTCATTATCTTTTCCCCTTCAAAACAATTCTCCCTTAGTGTTTTCCTGTTACTGTGCACTTGTCATTCAGGCTTGACATCTCATTTGTCTGTGATGAGTCATCTCAGACGCCTTCCACACTAACAGAGTACTGAGCTCTCCCTCTATTTTCTTATCTCTAATATTTTACATCAATATTATCACTACTATGATCCATCATCTCTTTATTTGTTTCTTCCCTACAAATTTATTCAGCATTTGATTTTCCTGGTCTTGTGCAATAAATGAACTAACCAATCAATTAACCTATCACTCCGTTAATGAATATTTATCAAGCGCACCATTCCCATGACCCCAGGGAGATAGTCATTGAGGAGCAGGTATTATCATCGTTGTCAAATGATATCTTTCTCCATCTCATAAACCATCCATTATTCCACTTTTAGGCAGAGTGACATTTTAAGAAGATTCTGAGGGGCTTCCCTGGTAACTCAGTGGTAAAGAATCCACCAGTCAGTGAAGGGACACTGGTGCAAACCCTGGTCTGGGATGATCCCACATGCTGCAGAGTAACTAAGCACGTCTACCACAACTACTGAGCCTGTGCTCTAGTGCCCAGGGACCACAACTACTGAAGCCAGAACGCCTAAAGCCTGTGCTTCGCAACAAGAAAAGCTGGCTCAGTGGGGAAACAAAGCACCACATTAGTAGTCTCTGCTCACCACAACTAGAGAAAAGCCCTTGTGCAGCAATCAAGACCCAGCATAGCCAAGTAATTAGATAAATCAGTAAGATTCTGAGGTGAAAAGTCTACCACCATCTGATTCAACTTAGCTCCTCCCCTTCCTTCTACACCAGTCATTAAGGACAGATGAATACAGCAAGACCATTGGGCACACCTTGCCCTCAAGCCTCCTACTTCTGAATCTTCACATTTCTCTGAATGCAAAAAAAGTGTCCGCTACTTTAAATATTCTTCTCAACATGGAGGAAACCCATTTTCTCCATGAAATCTCAGCCAATCATGCCAAGGCTGAATGGTTTCACTTCCTTCGAGTACCTATCTTAAACATGGATCATATGGCTGACTTGTACGGGTCATTTGGGTTTCATTCCAAATAATTCTTCCTCAGGGAGGCCTCCCCCAATGGACCTAAGACAAGTCCTCTCCCAGCTTCTTTGCTATCCTGATATCTTGCTTTTATCATGTCACTCACTACTCCGACACTTTTTTGTTTATATATTTTTACTGAATCTGTCTCCTCAGGATTGCAGTCTCCATGAAGGAGGGCAATGTGCCTTAGCCACTCCTGAATCTTGTTTTTGTTTCTTCCTACAAATTTATTCAGCATTTGATTTTCCTGGTCTTGTGCAATAAATGAACTAACCAATCAATTAACCTATCACTCCGTTAATGAATATTTATCAAGCGCACCATTCCCATGACCCCAGGGAGATAGTCATTGAGGAGCAGGTATTATCATCGTTGTCAAATGATATCTTTCTCCATCTCATAAACCATCCATTATTCCACTTTTAGGCAGAGTGACATTTTAAGAAGATTCTGAGGGGCTTCCCTGGTAACTCAGTGGTAAAGAATCCACCAGTCAGTGAAGGGACACTGGTGCAAACCCTGGTCTGGGATGATCCCACATGCTGCAGAGTAACTAAGCACGTCTACCACAACTACTGAGCCTGTGCTCTAGTGCCCAGGGACCACAACTACTGAAGCCAGAACGCCCTAAAGCCTGTGCTTCGCAACAAGAAAAGCTGGCTCAGTGGGGAAACAAAGCACCACATTAGTAGTCTCTGCTCACCACAACTAGAGAAAAGCCCTTGTGCAGCAATCAAGACCCAGCATAGCCAAGTAATTAGATAAATCAGTAAGATTCTGAGGTGAAAAGTCTACCACCATCTGATTCAACTTAGCTCCTCCCCTTCCTTCTACACCAGTCATTAAGGACAGATGAATACAGCAAGACCATTGGGCACACCTTGCCCTCAAGCCTCCTACTTCTGAATCTTCACATTTCTCTGAATGCAAAAAAAGTGTCCGCTACTTTAAATATTCTTCTCAACATGGAGGAAACCCATTTTCTCCATGAAATCTCAGCCAATCATGCCAAGGCTGAATGGTTTCACTTCCTTCGAGTACCTATCTTAAACATGGATCATATGGCTGACTTGTACGGGTCATTTGGGTTTCATTCCAAATAATTCTTCCTCAGGGAGGCCTCCCCCAATGGACCTAAGACAAGTCCTCTCCCAGCTTCTTTGCTATCCTGATATCTTGCTTTTATCATGTCACTCACTACTCCGACACTTTTTTGTTTATATATTTTTACTGAATCTGTCTCCTCAGGATTGCAGTCTCCATGAAGGAGGGCAATGTGCCTTAGCCACTCCTGAATGCCCAAGATAAACTGGTCCTTACACATATTTGGTGAATAAATAAATGAATAGCAATGTTTAACGGGTGTACGTGCCATTCTCGGCACTTTATGTATATTTACTAATTTAACATTTACTGAAACCTTATAGGGTGTATATTGTACTATGCATGTGTGCATGCTAAGTCACGTCAGTCATGTCTGACTCTGTAGCCCACCAGGCTCCTCTGTCCATGGGATTCTCCAGGCAAGAAGACTGGGGTGTGTTGCCATGACCTGTTCTAGGGGATCTTTCTAACCCAGGGACAGAGCCCATGTCTCTTGCATCTCCTGCGTTGGCAGGCAGGTTCTTTACTATGGCACCACCCGGGAAGCCCATGCCCTACTACAACACTATTTAACTAAGCCACAGGTCAAGGGCACCCAGATAGTAAATGACAGAATGGGGTGTGTGATTTTAGAACACATAATCTGTATTTATTTTTATTTTTTATGCCAAAGCCCCCTAGTAAGTGGTAAAATAATGATATACACATTCTTTTAAATTCTAGAGCAAGTTTCTTGCACATAGTCAATGAAGTCTCATAATCCTTTTTGTCTCCCATAGTGTCTAGAATTATCTTATTTGAAGTGTGTGTGATGTCACAAGTTAAACCTCATAACACTCTTGAGAACTGTACAACTGGGATATAACTGCCTTAAGAAAGGGGAAAAATCCTTCAAATCAAAGAAAGAATAACCAAGAAAGAAATGTCATCAGACACTGCCTTTTTTCATAACGAGGTGCTTTCCTTCTCTCCACACACACACAGGCATCATTAAGAGTTAGAAAAGAAGAAACAGTAAGGTTTTACATCTTTTCATAAAACTAGACCCTATTTAGCTATCATTAACCTTGAAGAACTTCAGTCCTGGGAAGTGGAGAGTGAATGATGGTTTATGCTAGTGTTATGATATCTTTTCCAGAGATATCGTAAGATTAACATTCTTAGGCTAGTTGTTTCTGTTTACATCCCCAACCAGGAAGAATTGTAACTCTGATGAACGATTTTTTTTTTTTTTTTACCAGACCAGACATCTCATTTCCTGCCTTGAAAAATTTGGATTAGCGTCCAAACTGTCCCTAGAGCCAAAAACAAAAACAAAAAAACCCCCAAAACCAGGAATACACCAATTCAAAGCTATTCTGAACAGTGAGTATAACATGTTCAAAAAACTACTCTGCACTGACTTTTGCAATTTGACCTGACAGTGCTATGCATAAAGACTCCCCATTTTCAAACAATCAAATCAGTATTTCAAGATGCATGAACTTGGGGCTTAAGACAAATTCAGTGATTCAGCTGAAAAATCTCTTTTACTCAAAAATAACAAATCAATGAATTTTGACCATACATTTGAAATTGATTTTTTTAGCTAATATTATTATAAACTTATTACAAGCAACATGAGTCAAAGTCTGGTGTTTGTTTAGATGAATTCCACCTGTGCGATTGGATAGATTTTTATCTCATGTTAAGCTGTTACTATACCATCTCTGTAAAGCCATCCTGTATGTGATACCTACTGATGCCTCACAGGGGAAAACCAGAAGTCTGAGCTGTGGTTGGTGTGTTCTACTGCTAAGACTGGAGATGAGATGCGGCACTCCAAGGTCTTATCTTTGCCCCATGGTCTTCCTTCAGTGCTACAGTAGCTTCTATTTTTCTTCTTGTACTACTTGATGGTAGGCCCAATTTGTTTTCATCAAAGCCTCTAAGTCATGTTGCAAACACTTTCTGCCAGAGAATCCATCCTTTTTTCCTGCTCATGTACTAGAAGCCTGTATCAGTAAGACGTTGTTTTAGAGCTGTCATTTCTGTCTTACAACAAATCTCACTGTAGCAGAGTATCCTGTGGGCTACAGATGCTATTAATGTTTTCTCTGCTCTGTCAATTGATTTCAGGACTGCCTCCCTTTCAAGCCGCGTGCCCTTTCAAAAGGTACGTAAGCCAGACTGAAGGGGAAGGATCATAAAAGTGTCTGACAATCTCACATCATCTTCACACGACCTGCCATCGCTGGATAAATTCTTCCCAGGTGGATCTTTGGGTAACAGTTTCCTCAGCTCTCCAGTCAACTTTCCTCTTTTCCATGATGGGAAGGCTCTTAACTGAGCAAGAGAGACCATTTCATTTTCAAAACAAAAACAGAATGGTCAGCTAGGAATTATGTCTCTTTTAACTCTTAAGGTAAGTCATTGCTGCCATAGCAATGGATTCTACTGAAATGTTCACAGTTTCGTTTAAGGAAAGCTGTCGTGGCTTCCATTGCTGATGAATGGCGATTTGCACATTACCCATCATTCAAGTCTGGATTCTGTTTCCATCTCCTGTCCTTAAGTCATTTGGTCTATGCCAAAATAGCCTTGAAACAGGTCCTTTCTAAAACACCCATGAGCATATTTGGTCCATGATAAAGATTTGGACAGGACCAAACGTCAAACACTTTTTGGTGTAGACCAAATGTCTTTCATATATTTTGGACAGGACAAGCTGTCTTTGCCCATCACTCCAATTCAGACAATGGCTATGTAATGGCCATGGGAGAGGAGCCATAAGAATGGATGACATTGCCCCTAAAGTGAGCTGAGTGGAAGTATCAGCATATAAGGCTAAGCCAAGTACCCAGGCACCTTTTCCAGATTACTCTTATTCTCCAAAATGGGATCATCTGTTCTTCTGGTACTTTGTCCTGCTCATCTTCTGCGACTGCTCTTCTTCCCTCTCATGGGGAGTTTTCTGATACAGAAAACCTTGTTCATCAGTCCTGTGGGTTTCTGTGACATTCATCGAAGTGAAGTTTTCTTTCAACTGGAATGCAACTGTTTCCATGAAGGGTTCAAACAAACCCTGCCTATGACTTGATATTTCCCAAGACACACCACTCATGCACTTCCAAAGATCTTGTGTCCTTTGGATAACACAAAACTACACGGCAGAAATCTGAGGATCTGGCCTTGATATATCCTGTCAACAACAAGTCAAGGCGAGGCTTTGTATTTGCAATGCAATTATGTCACAGTAGACAATGTACACATCAGGTAAAAAGTCTAATTGAAAACAGAAATTTGAGGGAGAAAAAAAAATACTTCTCTTTTGAAGTGTTTCATAGGAGAAATCTGCCTCCTCTTTTTCTGACCTCCTCATGTTCCTTGTCTTATCATGCTGACAAAAAGTAGATGCTGGCATTTGTTTATGTAAAATCAGATTTCTTTTAATGAGAAAAAAGTGGAACATGAAGGAAACTAATAGTGGAGGTCACAATCTAGAAATATACCTGGGTGGATAGTAAGATAAAACACTGACCCCTGTAGAGGAAGAAAAATAATTTCCCCTCTACCCTTCCAGGTTCTTGTCTGAGACACTCCCTGTATTAAAAGAGCAATAAACAAAAATTTAACTTGATTTTATATATACTAAGATATGAGGTTCAAAGAAGCGTCCAAAGCTATAAGCTTTTATACCCTTTTTTTAAATTGAAAGATAATTGCCTTACAGAATTTTGTTGTTTTTTGTCAAATATCAAAATGAATCAGCATTAGGAATACATATGGCCCCTTCCTCAGTTTTTATACCTTTTAGATAAATAATGCATTGGTAAAGAATTGACAAATGTTGGGGACCTCCTTGGTGCTCCAACGGTTAAGACTTCACCTTACAATGCAAGGGGTGTGGGTTTGATCCTTGGTCAGGGAGCTAAGATTCTACATGCCTTGTGGCCAAAAAACCAAAATATAAAACATAAGCAATATTGTAACAAATTCAGTAAAGACTTTAAAAAAAATTGACAAGTTTGGGCTTGGGATAGTAAATTAGTGAAGAAAGAAGGTTTGCTCATATAGCCTTCCAGGGCCTGAATTCTCTGTCTGTGATGGGACGTTTTCTACCTCCTGTTACAGGGAGAGTACCTTTCATCTGGGAGATTTAGTTCCTGTCTTCTGAGAGTACAAAGGAGTGTCAGAGTGTTCTCTCTGCATGGGCTATTCTTAAGCAACTTAAATAATCAACATGCTAATATGGCACATTTTGGGGTAACCTGCTCTCAGTCCCATCCACCCTTTAAAATCAAAGCAAATTCCTCATAAGGGTGTAGATCCAGTATATATAGCAGGGGGCCACTGTTCTTCCTCCCCTAGGGCCAAATGTACCACATTCCTGTTAAACATTTCTGTTACCTTGACATTTTTATAAACTTCTCCCCTCCGCTGCCCCCAAATCATCTCTCTTTGGCAACCACCAATGGCAAAATGTTTTGGAGAAAAACAAAATTTTGCAAGGGATGCTGAGTGGCCATAGGTAAAAAATCTTTGTTTATGTAAAATCAGATTTCTTTTAATGAGAAAAAAGTGGAACATGAAGGAAACTAATAGTGGAGGTCACAATCTAGAAATATACCTGGGTGGATAGTAAGATAAAACACTGACCCCTGTAGAGGAAGAAAAATAATTTCCCCTCTACCCTTCCAGGTTCTTGTCTGAGACACTCCCTGTATTAAAAGAGCAATAAACAAAAATTTAACTTGATTTTATATATACTAAGATATGAGGTTCAAAGAAGCGTCCAAAGCTATAAGCTTTTATACCCTTTTTTTAAATTGAAAGATAATTGCCTTACAGAATTTTGTTGTTTTTTGTCAAATATCAAAATGAATCAGCATTAGGAATACATATGGCCCCTTCCTCAGTTTTTATACCTTTTAGATAAATAATGCATTGGTAAAGAATTGACAAATGTTGGGGACCTCCTTGGTGCTCCAACGGTTAAGACTTCACCTTACAATGCAAGGGGTGTGGGTTTGATCCTTGGTCAGGGAGCTAAGATTCTACATGCCTTGTGGCCAAAAAACCAAAATATAAAACATAAGCAATATTGTAACAAATTCAGTAAAGACTTTAAAAAAAATTGACAAGTTTGGGCTTGGGATAGTAAATTAGTGAAGAAAGAAGGTTTGCTCATATAGCCTTCCAGGGCCTGAATTCTCTGTCTGTGATGGGACGTTTTCTACCTCCTGTTACAGGGAGAGTACCTTTCATCTGGGAGATTTAGTTCCTGTCTTCTGAGAGTACAAAGGAGTGTCAGAGTGTTCTCTCTGCATGGGCTATTCTTAAGCAACTTAAATAATCAACATGCTAATATGGCACATTTTGGGGTAACCTGCTCTCAGTCCCATCCACCCTTTAAAATCAAAGCAAATTCCTCATAAGGGTGTAGATCCAGTATATATAGCAGGGGGCCACTGTTCTTCCTCCCCTAGGGCCAAATGTACCACATTCCTGTTAAACATTTCTGTTACCTTGACATTTTTATAAACTTCTCCCCTCCGCTGCCCCCAAATCATCTCTCTTTGGCAACCACCAATGGCAAAATGTTTTGGAGAAAAACAAAATTTTGCAAGGGATGCTGAGTGGCCATAGAGGACCAAGGCTGTCATTACTGCCTGTTATTCTTAGAGCATCGTCTTAGCCATTCCTCTGATGTATCTGAACACAGCAGGGCACAGTGTCGATACCTGAAGAAGCAGTGCTGGGAAGACAGTGGGGGTCGGGGGTGGACCCAGGAGATTTTCCTGCATGGTGTCCATGGCTAGGAGGGTAGGAGGAGGACAACCAATAGCAAGTGACTGGGCGGAAGCCTCTCCAGCGCTTTGCTCTCCTCGGCACTGCGGCTGTCACGCAGACAAAGTACCTGCGAGCTGGGGCAGATGGAGGTATCAGGGGAGAAAGACAATACAGACCCGAAGGAAAAATGACTAGCCACTTGTCCAGTAGGCATGAGACGGAGAATCATATATACATTGGAATATTACTCAGTCATGGAAAAGAATGTCCTAATGCCATTTGCCGCCACATGGATGAGCCTAGAGACTGTCATGATGAGTGAGGTAAGACAGAGAAAGACAAATACCATGTGATACCACTTACATGTAGCATCTTGAAAAAAATTGACACAAATGAACTTATTTACAAAACAAATAGTGTCAGAGATGTAGAAAACAAACTTATGGTTCCCAAGGAAGAATCAGGTGGGAGTTGGGGGTTGACATATGCACACTGCTACACAGAAAATAGTTAACAATAAAATCCTACTGTAGAGAACAGTAGGGAACTCTACTCGATACTCTAAAATGACCTATATGGGAAAAGAATCTAAAAAAGAGTGGATATGTACAATTGATTCATTTTGCCGCACAGCAGAAAGTAACCCATCATTGTAAATCAACTATACTCCGATACAAATGAATTTAGAAAAAGAAATGGGGGCATCCATGACATTCTGTGTCTTGAGGTTGTTACAAGCCTGAAATGAGAGAACTGCTGTCTAATTAGTAGTTACTGAAAATTCTCACGTTGGCATTCTGTTAAACATTTCAGTTACCTTGACATTTTTATAAACTTCTCCCCTCCGCTGCCCCCAAATCATCTCTCTTTGGCAACCACCAATGGCAAAATGTTTTGGAGAAAAACAAAATTTTGCAAGGGATGCTGAGTGGCCATAGAGGACCAAGGCTGTCATTACTGCCTGTTATTCTTAGAGCATCGTCTTAGCCATTCCTCTGATGTATCTGAACACAGCAGGGCACAGTGTCGATACCTGAAGAAGCAGTGCTGGGAAGACAGTGGGGGTCGGGGGTGGACCCAGGAGATTTTCCTGCATGGTGTCCATGGCTAGGAGGGTAGGAGGAGGACAACCAATAGCAAGTGACTGGGCGGAAGCCTCTCCAGCGCTTTGCTCTCCTCGGCACTGCGGCTGTCACGCAGACAAAGTACCTGCGAGCTGGGGCAGATGGAGGTATCAGGGGAGAAAGACAATACAGACCCGAAGGAAAAATGACTAGCCACTTGTCCAGTAGGCATGAGACGGAGAATCATATATACATTGGAATATTACTCAGTCATGGAAAAGAATGTCCTAATGCCATTTGCCGCCACATGGATGAGCCTAGAGACTGTCATGATGAGTGAGGTAAGACAGAGAAAGACAAATACCATGTGATACCACTTACATGTAGCATCTTGAAAAAAATTGACACAAATGAACTTATTTACAAAACAAATAGTGTCAGAGATGTAGAAAACAAACTTATGGTTCCCAAGGAAGAATCAGGTGGGAGTTGGGGGTTGACATATGCACACTGCTACACAGAAAATAGTTAACAATAAAATCCTACTGTAGAGAACAGTAGGGAACTCTACTCGATACTCTAAAATGACCTATATGGGAAAAGAATCTAAAAAAGAGTGGATATGTACAATTGATTCATTTTGCCGCACAGCAGAAAGTAACCCATCATTGTAAATCAACTATACTCCGATACAAATGAATTTAGAAAAAGAAATGGGGGCATCCATGACATTCTGTGTCTTGAGGTTGTTACAAGCCTGAAATGAGAGAACTGCTGTCTCATTAGTAGTTACTGAAAATTCTCACGTTCGGTGGGCCCACTGGAGCCAAATGAATAAGCTCTCTTGAAGGGCACAGAGAGATATGGGGATTAGAATAAACCCATTGATGTGCCAACAGGTGGAAAATACTGCTTTTATCTCTCTCCCTCTCCTTTTATGCGCTCGTGAGATAATAGCCCATGTACTCATTCAAATCGAACTATTGACTATGGCTTCCTGCAGCCACTCTACCTCTTTTTACTAATCTAGGGGGATTCGTAATTTTATCTCCTTGCCGCTCAACCCTTCTGAACCTGTCAAATAAGTCCTCTCACAATGCACTTTAATCTGAGTCATGCATTTGAAAGAAAGAGCTGATAAGTCCATCTTCAAGATGTGATAAGTATAAAGCATTTCCAATGAACCGGTTTTGTGTCAAATGTTTGCAGGATCAGTCAAACCCGGGGATATTTAATTAAAAACACACACACACACACAAGATGATGAGAGGGGAAGGAGCCTCAGGCTGTAGGTGGGTTTTTAGTTTCTAAAAGTCAGCCAGCTTTTGTTGTATTGCTGCTAATTAAATACTGCAGCCAAAGTCAAGCATGAACTTGAAAGGTGCAGTGAAACACACACTTTAATTGGTATATGACTTTTTGTGTGCGTGTCTGTGTGTGTGATGATAAATAGTTTAGGCATCAAGAAAGTCATAAATACAATATCAGAGGTAGTTCAGTTCTTTGGAAATTGATATTGTACTGGATAGAAATATTGGTCTTAGGGATAAAAAGAAAGACCATGGGGGAAAAGAAAAACTTTCCTGAAACATGTGCTGTGAGGTTAAACTGGGAAGCTTAAGTAATCATTCCTGAACAAATAGAACTGCACAGTCAGGAGGCTGCAGGAAGTTGGGACTCATTTAAAGGGAATTCTTAAAGGCTACTTCTGTCAAGAAAGTTAGGTTGAAAGATGACAAGTTCCCTTCCCCTTTATAGGCCATAAAGGCTACTTTTCAACCCATCATTGTAAATCAACTATACTCCGATACAAATGAATTTAGAAAAAGAAATGGGGGCATCCATGACATTCTGTGTCTTGAGGTTGTTACAAGCCTGAAATGAGAGAACTGCTGTCTCATTAGTAGTTACTGAAAATTCTCACGTTCGGTGGGCCCACTGGAGCCAAATGAATAAGCTCTCTTGAAGGGCACAGAGAGATATGGGGATTAGAATAAACCCATTGATGTGCCAACAGGTGGAAAATACTGCTTTTATCTCTCTCCCTCTCCTTTTATGCGCTCGTGAGATAATAGCCCATGTACTCATTCAAATCGAACTATTGACTATGGCTTCCTGCAGCCACTCTACCTCTTTTTACTAATCTAGGGGGATTCGTAATTTTATCTCCTTGCCGCTCAACCCTTCTGAACCTGTCAAATAAGTCCTCTCACAATGCACTTTAATCTGAGTCATGCATTTGAAAGAAAGAGCTGATAAGTCCATCTTCAAGATGTGATAAGTATAAAGCATTTCCAATGAACCGGTTTTGTGTCAAATGTTTGCAGGATCAGTCAAACCCGGGGATATTTAATTAAAAACACACACACACACACAAGATGATGAGAGGGGAAGGAGCCTCAGGCTGTAGGTGGGTTTTTAGTTTCTAAAAGTCAGCCAGCTTTTGTTGTATTGCTGCTAATTAAATACTGCAGCCAAAGTCAAGCATGAACTTGAAAGGTGCAGTGAAACACACACTTTAATTGGTATATGACTTTTTGTGTGCGTGTCTGTGTGTGTGATGATAAATAGTTTAGGCATCAAGAAAGTCATAAATACAATATCAGAGGTAGTTCAGTTCTTTGGAAATTGATATTGTACTGGATAGAAATATTGGTCTTAGGGATAAAAAGAAAGACCATGGGGGAAAAGAAAAACTTTCCTGAAACATGTGCTGTGAGGTTAAACTGGGAAGCTTAAGTAATCATTCCTGAACAAATAGAACTGCACAGTCAGGAGGCTGCAGGAAGTTGAGAACTCATTTAAAGGGAATTCTTAAAGGCTACTTCTGTCAAGAAAGTTAGGTTGAAAGATGACAAGTTCCCCTTCCCCCTTTATAGGCCATAATTTACCCTTTGAGAACTACTTTGATTCCGTATCTTTGCTTCAGATTTCCCCGCTCTAGTTGTTCAAAAAGCACAGTGATTTGCCAAGAGCGGGGCTGCACCCTGAGAAGCTGTTGTATCCTTGAGTTCCATGGAGACTGTCAAGGCTTTCATCTCCCCCCTGTTAGTACCAGCTAAAACTCCTTTTTGCCCTTTTCAAAGGTCAGGGTCAGTAGATAGTTTTGTAAGGGGCACATTTGGACTGAAGAAATGAGCAAGTACACTGACAGCAAGACATTTTTGAAAAAGAAAGAAAGGAAAGGTCATCGGCCTAGAAGCCTTTCCTGGGGCCAAAGGTCCAGGGCCCAGAAGGAGGATGGGATCACAAAACACTTGGGATTGGCACTGGGTCTGTTCACTGATGTGAGCGTGGAGGACAAAGGCCATCGCCGAGAGACAGGGATGTGATGAAAGAACCACAGAAGCCAGGGCAAACCACCCCTTCTCCCTCCCTTTTCAGAGGTAGCTCATTATTTGTTTGTTCTTAAGAATGCTGAATGCTCTGTACAAATATGATAGGAAATGCACGCACTGGGGGAAAAAGTGGTAGCATCCCAAGTTCAAACAAGATTGGGCGCATTCAGCGTGGTATGGCCGAAGACAACAGCACCCCGAGTTCATTCGAGAAATATGAACATGTTGAAACGGTGCAGAAAAAGTCCTAATTCAGGCTGTGGTCCGAACCTCTACCAAGATGCTCTTTGAATCCCAAGCCAGTTAAATCGCAGCCTTTATTCCCCTCCTTGTTTCTCTGGGTGAAATAAAGATGCAATGCTACAAGGTAAACAATGTCTTGGTTATCACCACTGGAAGATTCATGTTTTTCATGTCTAGTGTTAAATAAATGAAAGGAGGGCATATGCTCTTCTATTTTCATGTTCTAAATTAAAAAAGAAAATCACACAGGTATCATAGCCTGGAAGAATGTGTAAAACTAAAAAATTTAAAAAGAAAATCACACAGTATCAAGTTGAAATTGGCTTAAAGGCTTCTGTCAAGAAAGTTAGGTTGAAAGATGACAAGTTCCCTTCCCCTTTATAGGCCATAATTTACCCTTTGAGAACTACTTTGATTCCGTATCTTTGCTTCGATTTCCCGCTCTAGTTGTTCAAAAGCACAGTGATTTGCCAAGAGCGGGCTGCACCCTGAGAAGCTGTTGTATCCTTGAGTTCCATGGAGACTGTCAAGGCTTTCATCTCCCCCCTGTTAGTACCAGCTAAAACTCCTTTTTGCCCTTTTCAAAGGTCAGGGTCAGTAGATAGTTTTGTAAGGGGCACATTTGGACTGAAGAAATGAGCAAGTACACTGACAGCAAGACATTTTTGAAAAAGAAAGAAAGGAAAGGTCATCGGCCTAGAAGCCTTTCCTGGGGCCAAAGGTCCAGGGCCCAGAAGGAGGATGGGATCACAAAACACTTGGGATTGGCACTGGGTCTGTTCACTGATGTGAGCGTGGAGGACAAAGGCCATCGCCGAGAGACAGGGATGTGATGAAAGAACCACAGAAGCCAGGGCAAACCACCCCTTCTCCCTCCCTTTTCAGAGGTAGCTCATTATTTGTTTGTTCTTAAGAATGCTGAATGCTCTGTACAAATATGATAGGAAATGCACGCACTGGGGGAAAAAGTGGTAGCATCCCAAGTTCAAACAAGATTGGGCGCATTCAGCGTGGTATGGCCGAAGACAACAGCACCCCGAGTTCATTCGAGAAATATGAACATGTTGAAACGGTGCAGAAAAAGTCCTAATTCAGGCTGTGGTCCGAACCTCTACCAAGATGCTCTTTGAATCCCAAGCCAGTTAAATCGCAGCCTTTATTCCCCTCCTTGTTTCTCTGGGTGAAATAAAGATGCAATGCTACAAGGTAAACAATGTCTTGGTTATCACCACTGGAAGATTCATGTTTTTCATGTCTAGTGTTAAATAAATGAAAGGAGGGCATATGCTCTTCTATTTTCATGTGCTTCTAAATTAAAAAAAAGAAAATCACACAGGTATCATAGCCTGGAAGAATGTGTAAAACAAGTAGATAAAAAAAGAGACAACTTTTTAAAAAATAGCATGAAATATATTGACTGTAACTATTGTCTTATTATTTGATGTAAATTAGAACAAGATACAAAGAAATAGGGTCTTTGACATGCTGGACTGTTTCTAATCACAGTTTTACTGTTTCCTTTTTAACTTAAGTTGGTGATCGTTTCTAATTTGCCTGGAGTCTTGATCATGCATTTTAAGTTTGGCCATTTCTTTTGTCTACTATCCAGCATATATTGCTTTTCTTTCTTGATAAATTTCTTTTTTTTCTTTTTAAAAGAAAAGTTCTCCTAACTTTTACTTAAAGTATAGTTGATTTAAAATACTGTATTAGCTTCAGCTGTGCAACATGGTGATTTAAGATTTTTATAGATTGTTTTCCATTTAAAGGCATAAAATATTGGTTGTATCCTCTGTGCATCACATACCTATTCATTATATTTGTGTATCTTGTTTATTTATACCTAGTGGTTTGTACCTCTTAATCCTTTTCTTTATTTTGCCCTTCCCCCAGCCTCTCTAACCTCTGGTTATCACTAATTTGTTCCCTATCACTGAGTCTTTCTGTTTTGTTATATTCATTCAGGTGGGCTTTTTTCATTTTTCTTTTTTTACTAAATCTTTTTTAGTCTACATTTTTCTTTTTTTTTTTTTTTTTTACTCCATTGAAGAAATAGAGTGGAAATAAAGTTACCATTGAGAAAAACTGTGATTGGAAGAAAGACTATTAGGAGATTTTGATTTAGGTTGTTTCACTCTTTTTTTGTGCGTGTCCTCCAAAGTACTTTTAAATACTTTTCTCAGAAGATGCTTGGTCTGCATTTGGATGTAATTTATCTTTGTTCTAAGAGCTGCATTTACATCCAAGGATTTATAGCCTGGAACCAATTTCTTAGTCTACAATAGAATTTCTTTTTCTTCTTCTTCTTTTTTTAAATTTTGGCCTCTTTTATTGTTTTTTTATTTATTTATTTTCATCCATCTTTATTCTCTGGCCTGTATGTGGGCCTCCCAATACGGTGGCCTCTCTCGCTGCAGAGAACCAGTTCAGGGTGCATGTGCTCCAGAGCACTGGCTTGTAATTGGACACACTGGCCCAGTTGTACCTTGGTTTGTGGAATCTTTCTGGGCCAGGGATCAAATTTGTGCCCCTTGCACTGCAAGGTGGACTCTTTACACACTGGACCACCAGGGAAGCCCCAGAATTTCTTCTTTATTGTCTATGTTTTGTTTGCATATGACAGTTTATCAAAATACATGATTGTTTCTTGAAAGAGTCTAACAGGAAGTCTTAGAGGTGATACAGAGAATGTAGGGGAAAATTTAAAATGATAATAGAGAAATTTGGATATTTTAACAATTACTGATGAAACTGAGAGTTTGGATAAAGAATAGCTGTTGGTTCATAATAATTTAATGCCAACTTACATGAACTTGTTAATTTTAAGAATCAGTTTGCTCATCTCTAGAAAAACTGGCCGTGACAGAGATTCCATATGTAAAGTATAAATTAATATATATATATATATATTTAAATTAACATTTTTCTTTCATAGAGGACAAATTTAATCACTACTTCTGTTTCATGACTATTGTGATTTCATTTTTGTGTCAAGTAAATAAGTGATTCACAAAAAAACTCTTGTCTCTGTCTCTCTTCCTTTTTATTGACATTTTACTTGATGGGGTTTTATCCTTAGAAATTACCTTCTCTTTCCCAGGAAATAAAACTCTCCTAAGATAAAAAAAAAGCAACATATGAAACAAAACAACAACCACTAAATAATACTGAACAAAACCAAGAGCTATTATTTATTTTCTGCTTTCCTAAGCTTGGAAACCTTTTTTGTGCGTGTCCTCCAAAGTACTTTTAAATACTTTTCTCAGAAGATGCTTGGTCTGCATTTGGATGTAATTTATCTTTGTTCTAAGAGCTGCATTTACATCCAAGGATTTATAGCCTGGAACCAATTTCTTAGTCTACAATAGAATTTCTTTTTCTTCTTCTTCTTTTTTTAAATTTTGGCCTCTTTTATTGTTTTTTTATTTATTTATTTTCATCCATCTTTATTCTCTGGCCTGTATGTGGGCCTCCCAATACGGTGGCCTCTCTCGCTGCAGAGAACCAGTTCAGGGTGCATGTGCTCCAGAGCACTGGCTTGTAATTGGACACACTGGCCCAGTTGTACCTTGGTTTGTGGAATCTTTCTGGGCCAGGGATCAAATTTGTGCCCCTTGCACTGCAAGGTGGACTCTTTACACACTGGACCACCAGGGAAGCCCCAGAATTTCTTCTTTATTGTCTATGTTTTGTTTGCATATGACAGTTTATCAAAATACATGATTGTTTCTTGAAAGAGTCTAACAGGAAGTCTTAGAGGTGATACAGAGAATGTAGGGAAATTAAACTGATAATAGAGAAATTTGGATATTTTAACAATTACTGATGAAACTGAGAGTTTGGATAAAGAATAGCTGTTGGTTCATAATAATTTAATGCCAACTTACATGAACTTGTTAATTTTAAGAATCAGTTTGCTCATCTCTAGAAAAACTGGCCGTGACAGAGATTCCATATGTAAAGTATAAATTAATATATATATATATATATTTAAATTAACATTTTTCTTTCATAGAGGACAAATTTAATCACTACTTCTGTTTCATGACTATTGTGATTTCATTTTTGTGTCAAGTAAATAAGTGATTCACAAAAAAACTCTTGTCTCTGTCTCTCTTCCTTTTTATTGACATTTTACTTGATGGGGTTTTATCCTTAGAAATTACCTTCTCTTTCCCAGGAAATAAAACTCTCCTAAGATAAAAAAAAAGCAACATATGAAACAAAACAACAACCACTAAATAATACTGAACAAAACCAAGAGCTATTATTTATTTTCTGCTTTCCTAAGCTTGGAAACCTTAGTTTATAGAAATAATGGATCCATTATTGAGATTTAGAATCTGTTTTTAAAATATCATAGCACTATTTTTTTTAACATTTTTATTTTATTTATTTCTTTATTTATTTTCATCCATGTTTATTCTTTGGCCTGTGTGGGCCTCCTATTACAGTGACCTCTCTCTACGGAGCACTGGCTCTGGGCACATGAACTCCAGAGCACTGGCTCAATTGGACACACCAGCCCATCCACTCTGTGGCATGTGGGATCTTCCCAGGCCAGGGATCGAACTGATGCCCCTTGCATTGCAAGGCAGACTCTACCCACTGGACCACCAGAGAAGCTCAAGATTTAGAATCTTTGAAGGAAGTTTACTCTTCTAGGACTCTTAGTACAATCCTTACGTGCATTTTCTTCTACCTACTTTTCCATTTTTACAAGAAAAATGGTTAGTTAGATATTTATCCACTGTTGAATATGGCCAAGCATTTGGTTGACACAGAGAAAGTCTATAGTTGGAAGTTTGCAATTTCATTGTTTGCATTTAAGGGGTTCCCATGAACATTTACTTATATTTGCTATAAACTTTTCTTTATTAACTATATCATGTTAGTCATACAGGGGAAGTCAATTTATATAACTCCTAGTACTGAATTTAGATCCCTGAATTACCACTTTACTCCTTCAGCACTGATGAAGTTCACTTGTTTCCACGTCATTTAAGTATCAAGATGATAAAGTCTACTTATAAGCATTGAATCCAAGAATGAACGATATTATGTAAATGCATGGAATCATTATTTTATCCCAAACCAAGGAGCAGTCCAGATCAATGTTATGATACATCGTTGAATTTATTGTTTTAGTCCTAATGACACACACATTATATTGTCAATTTCAAGTTATTGGGCAACTTGTTTCAAAATGCTTCCATTCATCATATTGACGGTGATGTTAATCAAATTGACTATCCTTAACAAAAAGCCCTGCTTCATTTGAGTTATATTGCTTTTCTGCCTACAGGGAACATTTACACAATTAACAAAGGCAGATCGAATGCTAATAAAGAAAACAAATGAAGATTTATTCATAATCCTCAAAAGAATTGTAATAATTTAATTAAGGTATATGGTACTTTTGGAAGTGAAGTGATAAAATAGGAAAAAAAAAAAAATTCTTGTGAGAAGGTGAAAGGGAGGGCCAGAGGAACTTGTTAAAGAATTCTCCAGCTTTTGTAATTTTCATTGATTTTTATTCTCAAAGAACAACAGTGAGGAGTTCATTGAAGATAGAAGTTAGCACTTGAGGAGGAGAAAAAAACTGAGGATCAATCAAAATTTGAAGCTTGCCAAATACTTGAAAGCTATAGAAACAGCCAGGAGGGAGAACAATGGTTTGGGGTGGTCCAAAGGAAAAAAGAAATACTTAACAGGATGAAATTAAGGAGCAAAAGAAAATTCAAACTGATAATCAAATAATGTTTTCGGGCAGCCACAGATTATCCATTCCTAAGCGATGCTAGACGTCCCATGGAGATACTTTTCCATTTTTACAAGAAAAATGGTTAGTTAGATATTTATCCACTGTTGAATATGGCCAAGCATTTGGTTGACACAGAGAAAGTCTATAGTTGGAAGTTTGCAATTTCATTGTTTGCATTTAAGGGGTTCCCATGAACATTTACTTATATTTGCTATAAACTTTTCTTTATTAACTATATCATGTTAGTCATACAGGGGAAGTCAATTTATATAACTCCTAGTACTGAATTTAGATCCCTGAATTACCACTTTACTCCTTCAGCACTGATGAAGTTCACTTGTTTCCACGTCATTTAAGTATCAAGATGATAAAGTCTACTTATAAGCATTGAATCCAAGAATGAACGATATTATGTAAATGCATGGAATCATTATTTTATCCCAAACCAAGGAGCAGTCCAGATCAATGTTATGATACATCGTTGAATTTATTGTTTTAGTCCTAATGACACACACATTATATTGTCAATTTCAAGTTATTGGGCAACTTGTTTCAAAATGCTTCCATTCATCATATTGACGGTGATGTTAATCAAATTGACTATCCTTAACAAAAAGCCCTGCTTCATTTGAGTTATATTGCTTTTCTGCCTACAGGGAACATTTACACAATTAACAAAGGCAGATCGAATGCTAATAAAGAAAACAAATGAAGATTTATTCATAATCCTCAAAAGAATTGTAATAATTTAATTAAGGTATATGGTACTTTTGGAAGTGAAGTGATAAAATAGGAAAAAAAAAAAAATTCTTGTGAGAAGGTGAAAGGGAGGGCCAGAGGAACTTGTTAAAGAATTCTCCAGCTTTTGTAATTTTCATTGATTTTTATTCTCAAAGAACAACAGTGAGGAGTTCATTGAAGATAGAAGTTAGCACTTGAGGAGGAGAAAAAAACTGAGGATCAATCAAAATTTGAAGCTTGCCAAATACTTGAAAGCTATAGAAACAGCCAGGAGGGAGAACAATGGTTTGGGGTGGTCCAAAGGAAAAAAGAAATACTTAACAGGATGAAATTAAGGAGCAAAAGAAAATTCAAACTGATAATCAAATAATGTTTTCGGGCAGCCACAGATTATCCATTCCTAAGCGATGCTAGACGTCCCATGGAGAGGTTTTTCCTTTAAAGTTTTATTCTCAGCCATTAAGAGGGAAACAAAGCTTCCTAAACTATGAGCTGAATGAAACATCAATGTTGTGAAGACGGTCGGCTCAGCTAAACCTAAGTAGGAATACTAATGGAGCAATAGCGGTCAAACTTAGACTCACTAGACTTAGAGGCTCATCTACCTATTTAATAACCCAGGTACAAGGAGTATTTCACAGTAATTTGGAACATCAAAGCCATGCTTTAAAATAATCAAAGCATGAATTCAGTCCTCCAAATTCACATATAATTGAGTCGTTATGTCTAATATGGCATTAGAAGACTCTATGGGTCATGGACACACGCCTTTCTAGGCGAATGTTGGATGCAGTCTAGCTGGGAGTCATGGCATCGATGCAATGTGAGGGCTTTGCGAGGGCTGACACATGTGGGATTGAGTTCAGGGGGGAATCAGTGAAGGTCAGACTCTTCAGGGACGTCTTTATGGAGTTGGGTGGGGAAGAGTTAACAAATCTGAATTTGTGAAAGAGGCAGGAAAGTACATGGGAAGGCGACTTTATGAGACTCACCAAGGCAAAAATGAACATTCTGTTATTTTGTAATATGGTGAAATTTATTAAGTTTAACTTCTTTTTCTAAGATTATTTTTTGATATGGATCATATTTAAAGTCTTCACTGAATTTGTTACAATCTTATTTCTATTTTATTTTTTTAAATTTTGGCCTCTTTTATTGTTTATTTATTTATTTATTTTCATCCATCTGTATTCTTTTGCCTGTGTAGGCCTCCTATCGCAGTGGCATCTCTCAATGCAGAGCACCACTCTGGGTGCTTGTGCTCCAGAGCGCTGGCTTGTAATTGGACATACCGGCCCAGCCCCTCCATGGCACATGGGATCTTCCTGGGCCAGGGATCAAACCGGTGCCCCCTGCAATGCAAGGTGGACTCATTACCCACTTAACTACCAGGGAAACCCCTTATTTCTATTTTTTTATGTCTTGTTTTTTTGGTCCAGAGGCTTGTAGGATTTTAGCTCCCTGATCAGGGATCGAACCCACATCCCCTTCATTGGAAGGCAAAGTCTAAACCACTGGACCACCAGGGAAGTCTCAGTGAGTTTAACTTCTTAAAATATATAGCTTCCTTACAGGAAGAGAATTTTATACCAAAAGATGCTAGACTATGTTTCTTATTAAAAATAAAGAAAAGCAATAGCATATTCCATATTCACAGAGATGTCATTTAATACATATATATATATATGGAATATTATATGCCATAGAGGTGCTTCCCAGGTAGGGCTAGTGGTAAAAAACCTGCCTGCCAATGCAAGAGACATAAGAGACATGAGATCGATCCCTGGTCAGGAAGATCCCCTGGAGAAGGGAATGGTAACCCACTCAAGTATTCTTGCCTGGAGAATTCCACGGACAGAGGAACCTGGTGGGCTACAGTCCACAGGGTCACAGAGTTGGACATAATTGAAGTGACTTAGCACACATGTACATGTGGTAGAATAAGTTGCAATGAAACTTTTAAGACATGGGTGCTAAACACATTTCTGTTGTTAACTAATATCAAATTTTTGGTAAGAAATATCACCTCTCTGGATCTCAGTTTGGCTCTCTATAATAAAGAAGGAATCAAATAAAATAAGTCAACTTTTCCAGCTGCTTCAATACTTCTCTTCTGCTCTACACTTCTAAAATTCTCCTTGAATTTATTAGAAGAAAAATGTATAATAATTTGGAATATGGGAAGCCTCATTATGGGTTTAGGCTCAGTTGGGAACACATAAAAGATATCCAGTTCAAAGGAAGACTGAAAGGAACTATGATGGAATCAAGAAACTGACATCCTTCTTGCTTCTCCTCCTTGCTAGTCTTTCGTCCAGTGGCGTGGTGGATGGGGTCCTAACTTCAAATCCCATAAACAGATGCCAAGCTCATACCAGACAGATGCAGGAGCATTTAGCCATGTCTTGTCCAGTTACAAAAATGAAAATCACGGAGGGATTCTGATGTTAGGTTTGGAAAGAGAAGGGTCATTCACTTAGCTTGATTGTTTTCTTTTGCTTATTACGCCATTATCTCGGTTAAGACACAGGTAAACACTTCAGAGACTACCAGCTAGTTTCCTTTCATACACATCCAGAGAGATACAAAAGGATAAGGTGGAGCTTGAAAATCCTATTTGACAAAGGACATTAAAAAAAAAAAAAAGACGGGTACAATGAATGGACAGTATAAGTCAAATACAAAAATTTTCTGCTTTTCTACGTAAACACTTTCTACTATGCTTATTGTTATTAATCTTAAGTTCTGCTTAAGACATAAGGGAAAAAAACACATGCTTACACTTACCTATGTCAATTCATTTTTCTGTTTGAAAATATGAAAGTCTATTGTGTTGCTCAGTGCCTGTGTTTATGAGTATTAAGACATGAGTTGGAGTTAGAGATAGCATGAAATGAAATTTCATTTATTTTAGGCAATTTGTGACTTCACTCTGAAAACATAAACTAAACATAAGCTATTTAAACATAAACTAAGATGAACATAGACTAGACAGGACCGAGCACAACCCATGTCAAGAAAAGCTTAAGATAAAAAGCCCTAGGTATTACCATGTTTGGCTTATTTCAATGCTTTGAAATCCCAAGATTCATTGCTCTAGACTGTGGCAATGATGAATGATTATAAAGACAGAGATATTAATCTCTTATAAAATTATTTAAATAATAAAATTAAGTCTTCACATAGTTCATGTCAAAACAAGAAATCTGACCAGTAAACATGAGTGATTAGTTGGATGAAACTCCATCAAACTGAAAATCTCCTAAAATCTATTAAGAGGGACTTTCCTGGTGGTCCAAGGATTAAGACTTTGCCTCCAATGCAGGGAGTGCAAATTTGATCTTTGGTTGGGGAACTAAGATACCCACATGCCTTGTGGTCAAACCAAAAGCAAAAACAATATTGTAACAAATTCAGTAAAGACTTTAAAAATTGTCCACATCAAAAAATATCTAAAAAATAAACAAAAAAACCAAAAAGCCCCTGAGACAGATTCAATCTAGAGCTGATACTCCAAATATTTCCTTTATTTGTCTTAACAAGGAAGTCAATAACAGGTTGTGGAAAAAGCACTGGAATATATCTGAGGAGTTTTGAACCTTCTGAATTTAATTCTCCTGTTTATGAGATATATGGTCTTGGACAAGATACATGTCATACACAGATAACTCCCTTACAAAAAAATGAAGATGATAACACCTACTCTTCCTTATCCACAAATGATTGTGATAATTGATTTCAATTGTATTTGTGATATACTAATAATTAAATAATAACCCAGAAACTGAATCCTAAGTTCTTAGCATTGTCTTAAG
Source organism: Tragulus kanchil (assembly GCA_022376925.1). NCBI lineage: Eukaryota > Metazoa > Chordata > Mammalia > Artiodactyla > Tragulidae > Tragulus > Tragulus kanchil. Next base: position 18,372,718 of record JAIOJX010000028.1, on the reverse strand, counting down.
CACTATAATTGAACCAATTTTTTTTTCAAGAATATTTTTTGATGTGGATGATTTTTAAAGCCTTTATTGTATTTGTTACAATATTACTTGTGCTGTTTTAATCTTTTTTTAGCAACGAGGTATGTGGGATCTTAGCTCCATGACTAGGGATTGAACCTGCACCTCCTGCATTGAGAGGAGAAGTTCTAACCACTAGACCACTCTGAGGGTTCCTAAGTGAATTGTCTTTAACTTTCACAAGTGGCCTAACAGTCAGTAGTAACTTTCCCATCTTAAAGATGAGAAAACTGCTGTTTAGAGTGACAAAGGGTCTTGTCTAAACTCACATAATAGGTAAGGTTGAGAACAAAGCTTTAAATATGCTCTTCTCAGTCCTAAAGCCTATATATTTACCACTGTACAATGGTAATCTTGGCAAACCCGAGTGTCCAACAAATGTTATCTAAGTATAAAACACTTGTCAATTATCAAGTTTTGAAGCTATAAGCAGAATTGTGTTGTAGAGAGTCCTTTCTTGGCTATTTCTATTTTGGTTTTGCAAGTAAAGTTAGAAGCCCTCCCAAAAAATTCTACTTATGTATATGTTTGACTGAGTCACTTGCTGTCCACCTGTCACCACAACATGCTGTGAAACTATCAACAACATCATGAATTGGCTATAAATCAATATAAAATAAAAAGTTTTTAAAAAGTTAAAAAATACATATATAATATATACTAAAAAAAAGTCTACTCGTTTCTCAAGACCTATTTCAAATGCTACTTGGCATATGAAGCTTTCAATTAAACACCTAGTCAATAATACTTGCTCCTTCCTTGTATCAGATGACATCTGTCATTTTTAACATAGTCTTCATGTTTTTCCTAGGCCTCTCTTTTCCTTGAGATCAGTGCTGTTCAATACAGTAACCCTTAATGTCATGTGGCTATGGACAAGATACATGTCATACACAGATAACTCCCTTACAAAAATGAAGATGATAACACCTACTCTTCCTTATCCACAAATGATTGTGATAATTGATTTCAATTGTATTTGTGATATACTAATAATTAAATAATAACCCAGAAACTGAATCCTAAGTTCTTAGCATTGTCTTAAGCACTATAATTGAACCAATTTTTTTTTCAAGAATATTTTTGATGTGGATGATTTTTAAAGCCTTTATTGTATTTGTTACAATATTACTTGTGCTGTTTTAATCTTTTTTTAGCAACGAGGTATGTGGGATCTTAGCTCCATGACTAGGGATTGAACCTGCACCTCCTGCATTGAGAGGAGAAGTTCTAACCACTAGACCACTCTGAGGGTTCCTAAGTGAATTGTCTTTAACTTTCACAAGTGGCCTAACAGTCAGTAGTAACTTTCCCATCTTAAAGATGAGAAAACTGCTGTTTAGAGTGACAAAGGGTCTTGTCTAAACTCACATAATAGGTAAGGTTGAGAACAAAGCTTTAAATATGCTCTTCTCAGTCCTAAAGCCTATATATTTACCACTGTACAATGGTAATCTTGGCAAACCCGAGTGTCCAACAAATGTTATCTAAGTATAAAACACTTGTCAATTATCAAGTTTTGAAGCTATAAGCAGAATTGTGTTGTAGAGAGTCCTTTCTTGGCTATTTCTATTTTGGTTTTGCAAGTAAAGTTAGAAGCCCTCCCAAAAAATTCTACTTATGTATATGTTTGACTGAGTCACTTGCTGTCCACCTGTCACCACAACATGCTGTGAAACTATCAACAACATCATGAATTGGCTATAAATCAATATAAAATAAAAAGTTTTTAAAAAGTTAAAAAATACATATATAATATATACTAAAAAAAAGTCTACTCGTTTCTCAAGACCTATTTCAAATGCTACTTGGCATATGAAGCTTTCAATTAAACACCTAGTCAATAATACTTGCTCCTTCCTTGTATCAGATGACATCTGTCATTTTTAACATAGTCTTCATGTTTTTCCTAGGCCTCTCTTTTCCTTGAGATCAGTGCTGTTCAATACAGTAACCCTTAATGTCATGTGGCTATGTAAATTAAGATTAATTAAAATGAAATAACTTCAAAAGTGTAGCTCTTTAGTCAACTCCTCACATTCCATGAATTAAAGAGCTGCACAAGGTACTGGCTGCTCTATTAGATAAAGCAGATGTTCCAGATAATGATGCTCTAGATTGGGCACTCCAGGCCCCAGACTGGTACCTCCGGTCAGGTCAGTGGTGGCATTAGATTAGAAATAAACTGTACAATAAATCTAATGCATGTGAATCATCCCCAAATCTGCCCTGGGTTCATGGAAAAATTGTCTTCCACAAAACCCATCCCTGGTGCCAAAATGCTTGGGGATCGCTGCTGTAGACAGCCGTTTAAAACTACAGAATGTGGCCAGAATCTGGCCACTGTCTGTCTTTATATACGGAATTTTATTAGAAAACAGCAATGCCCATTCATTTTCTACTGTCTTTTGGCTGCTTTTGTGCTACAGTGGCCGAGTAGGATAGTTCCAACTGAGACCAAATGTCCCACTATGTCTAAAATATTTACGACCCGATCCTAAAAAAGTTTGCCATCTCCCCGTTTAGACTATAAAGTGCTTGCTTGGGGCTTAAAGCTCCAAACACTTTCTTTTGGGGGGTGGGGTGGGAGGAGGGTGTTTTCTGTTATATTATTAATAGACTGTCCAGTAAGAATCAGTGTGTTTGCTAGATTAGGTTAAATCCAAATTAAGAAATTAATCTGTAGTTCTGCATCTAGTACTGCAAGACCCATGGCTCAGATGGTTAAGAATCTGCCTGCAATGCAGCAGACCTGGATTCTACTCCTGCCTGGTCAAGAAGATTCTCTAAAAAGGCAACCCATTCCAGTTTTCTTGCCTTGAGAATCTCATGCTGTGAAACTATCAACAACATCATGAATTGGCTATAAATCAATATAAAATAAAAAGTTTTTAAAGTTAAAAATACATATATAATATATACTAAAAGTCTACTCGTTTCTCAAGACCTATTTCAAATGCTACTTGGCATATGAAGCTTTCAATTAAACACCTAGTCAATAATACTTGCTCCTTCCTTGTATCAGATGACATCTGTCATTTTTAACATAGTCTTCATGTTTTTCCTAGGCCTCTCTTTTCCTTGAGATCAGTGCTGTTCAATACAGTAACCCTTAATGTCATGTGGCTATGTAAATTAAGATTAATTAAAATGAAATAACTTCAAAAGTGTAGCTCTTTAGTCAACTCCTCACATTCCATGAATTAAAGAGCTGCACAAGGTACTGGCTGCTCTATTAGATAAAGCAGATGTTCCAGATAATGATGCTCTAGATTGGGCACTCCAGGCCCCAGACTGGTACCTCCGGTCAGGTCAGTGGTGGCATTAGATTAGAAATAAACTGTACAATAAATCTAATGCATGTGAATCATCCCCAAATCTGCCCTGGGTTCATGGAAAAATTGTCTTCCACAAAACCCATCCCTGGTGCCAAAATGCTTGGGGATCGCTGCTGTAGACAGCCGTTTAAAACTACAGAATGTGGCCAGAATCTGGCCACTGTCTGTCTTTATATACGGAATTTTATTAGAAAACAGCAATGCCCATTCATTTTCTACTGTCTTTTGGCTGCTTTTGTGCTACAGTGGCCGAGTAGGATAGTTCCAACTGAGACCAAATGTCCCACTATGTCTAAAATATTTACGACCCGATCCTAAAAAAGTTTGCCATCTCCCCGTTTAGACTATAAAGTGCTTGCTTGGGGCTTAAAGCTCCAAACACTTTCTTTTGGGGGGTGGGGTGGGAGGAGGGTGTTTTCTGTTATATTATTAATAGACTGTCCAGTAAGAATCAGTGTGTTTGCTAGATTAGGTTAAATCCAAATTAAGAAATTAATCTGTAGTTCTGCATCTAGTACTGCAAGACCCATGGCTCAGATGGTTAAGAATCTGCCTGCAATGCAGCAGACCTGGATTCTACTCCTGCCTGGTCAAGAAGATTCTCTGCAGGAGGAAATGGCAACCCATTCCAGTTTTCTTGCCTTGAGAATCTCATGGACAGAGAGCCTGGAGGGCTACAGTGCCTGAGATTACAGAGAGTGAGACATGACTGAGCAACTAACACATTTTTGCATCTAGTAAGTGACGGAGTCAGTTCAAAACAGTTCAAATGACACAGAACTATGTGCTCATTTCATGCCATTCTGTTGCTTTTTGATCTTCTGGACTTATTAATGCACTAGTGAAAAATTGATGATGCCCACATGTCAGGGTCATAAGCAAGATCTCCTTTGGGTAAGCTTTATTCTCACACATACCTAAAGACCGTTGTATCTTAGATCTTCAAGAGTAAAGGAGACAATTAAATGGATAAGATACAATGAAAATAATAATGATCAAATACTTTTGCTTGTGAGTTATTCTCTAATCGTAATAATACCTATCTGTCCTATCTATCTATAATATCTATCTGTCTCTCTGCCTGTCTATCTATGTTCTCAGTTGCTCAGTCACACCCAATTCTCTGGAACCCCATGGACTACAGCCAGTCAGGTTCTCTTGTCTGTGGGATTTTCCAGGGAAGAATATTGGGGTGGGTTGACCTTTTCTACTCCACTACCTTCGCTCAGTCATGTCTGACTTTCTGTGACCACATGGACTGCAGCACGCCAGGCTTCTCTGTCCTTTACTCTTTCCCAGAGTTTCCTCAAATTCCTGTCCACCGAGTCAATGATGCCACCCAACCATCTCATCTTCTACTTCCCCCTTCTCCTCCTGCCCTCAGTCTTCCCCAGCATCAGGATCTTTTCCAATGAGTCAGTTCTTCCCATCAGGTGGCCAAAGGATTGGAGTTTCAGCTTCAGCAGCAGTTCTTTAATGAATATTCAGAGTTGATTTCCTTTCAGATTGACTGGTTGGATCTCCTTGCTGTCCAAAGAACTCTCAAGAATCTTCTCCAATACAATTCGAAGCATCTATCTGAGTAGTTCAGGGACTAAGTATAGCAAATGAATATGAAAAATGATGGAATTGCTTTGTTTGTGTGTGAGAGTGGGTTTCTGAGTGTATATGTGTAAAAGAGAGAAAGAGATTGAGAATGGCAATATTCATTGGAAAGGATGTGAGAGGCTGGCTTTGGTCAAACAATAACAAAATGTCTAATATATTTGTTGGGCACAACCACCTATGTGGTGCTGAACATGGTGTGAGCAACTGAATTGCCCAGTATAGCAAAGGGTCTTCTCACTATGGTACTGTACTACTTTGGGAAGTTTCTTGAAAAACTGAAAGAGATACTGTTTGTTCCTTTCCATAAAAAGTTTTCCCTTTTTTTTCCCCCCTCACCAGAAAAACTTAGAGATTGTCCATAAATCAAATAGAAAGGCAGCAAGAAACAGAATGAGATTCTGTTACCCCTCTGGGTTCTCCTTACATTTTTACTCTATAAATATAGGAAAAGATCAGTTCTCTTCCTTTGAATCATTCTTCTTAACTGAAGGAAACAATATCTCAAAAACTGATTAATTTTGCATAATCTGGACAGATAAAATCTGGTTCAGTGCTGAGGAGCATGAAAAGAGCTTAGTGCCATATGGGGTCCTTGCCAAACAATTAAGTATTGATACCAATCTTCTAACTGCCTTTGAAGTGGAATTGAGGAGCTTTATAAGAAAGATAATAAAGCTATGAAATGTAGTCTCTGTATTGGCTGAAATTAGATAATTATCTTAGGATTTCTTAAATTACATATTCAGGAGCAAGAGAAAAATGAGGACATGATTCCTAGCAACACAAGCTAATAAGGTAATCTATACAAATTGATGAATGTTCATGGGTACTCAAGAAACACTAAACAGTGTAGAGCAAAGATTGAGTCTAGGGATTAACAGAGAAAGAGTGGTTATAAGGTAGACACACATATCCAACATAAAAACATCTACCTTTTAAAACAGACATAACCAAGTACATTCGAGCCATCTGGAAGTTTCAGCTTCAGCAGCAGTTCTTTAATGAATATTCAGAGTTGATTTCCTTTCAGATTGACTGGTTGGATCTCCTTGCTGTCCAAAGAACTCTCAAGAATCTTCTCCAATACAATTCGAAGCATCTATCTGAGTAGTTCAGGGACTAAGTATAGCAAATGAATATGAAAAATGATGGAATTGCTTTGTTTGTGTGTGAGAGTGGGTTTCTGAGTGTATATGTGTAAAAGAGAGAAAGAGATTGAGAATGGCAATATTCATTGGAAAGGATGTGAGAGGCTGGCTTTGGTCAAACAATAACAAAATGTCTAATATATTTGTTGGGCACAACCACCTATGTGGTGCTGAACATGGTGTGAGCAACTGAATTGCCCAGTATAGCAAAGGGTCTTCTCACTATGGTACTGTACTACTTTGGGAAGTTTCTTGAAAAACTGAAAGAGATACTGTTTGTTCCTTTCCATAAAAAGTTTTCCCTTTTTTTTCCCCCCTCACCAGAAAAACTTAGAGATTGTCCATAAATCAAATAGAAAGGCAGCAAGAAACAGAATGAGATTCTGTTACCCCTCTGGGTTCTCCTTACATTTTTACTCTATAAATATAGGAAAAGATCAGTTCTCTTCCTTTGAATCATTCTTCTTAACTGAAGGAAACAATATCTCAAAAACTGATTAATTTTGCATAATCTGGACAGATAAAATCTGGTTCAGTGCTGAGGAGCATGAAAAGAGCTTAGTGCCATATGGGGTCCTTGCCAAACAATTAAGTATTGATACCAATCTTCTAACTGCCTTTGAAGTGGAATTGAGGAGCTTTATAAGAAAGATAATAAAGCTATGAAATGTAGTCTCTGTATTGGCTGAAATTAGATAATTATCTTAGGATTTCTTAAATTACATATTCAGGAGCAAGAGAAAAATGAGGACATGATTCCTAGCAACACAAGCTAATAAGGTAATCTATACAAATTGATGAATGTTCATGGGTACTCAAGAAACACTAAACAGTGTAGAGCAAAGATTGAGTCTAGGGATTAACAGAGAAAGAGTGGTTATAAGGTAGACACACATATCCAACATAAAAAACATCTACCTTTTAAAAACAGAAGAACAATAAAAGGCTGGGGGAAGCAGAAAACATATTAAAGGGTGCACAAAGCATTCTGAATCCCAAACAAACCACTCCCAGGTGTACTTTTAAATATATAAAATCTAATACAATTGAGCTGTATTTTCCACATAATGAACTTAATAAATGAGCTTTGTTTTTAAAGCTCAAGATGAAAGGCGTTGAGTCTTTCCTCACCTCATCTAAACAGTGCAGGCATCATGGTGATGAGATTTAAGGTAAATGATCCCTTAATTGGCATCCAGCCTTGTATATGAAGTGGGCTTGTTAGGCAGTTCAGTGGTAAAGAATATGCCTGCCAATGTAGGAGATGGGGGTGTGATCCCTGGGTAAGGAAGAGAAAAATCACAACCCACTCCAGTATTCCTGCCTGAAAAAGTCCACGGACAGGGAACTCTGGTAGGCTATGAGATTCATGAGGTTGCAAAGAGTTGGACACGACTGAGCGACCGAGCAGCAGCAGCTTGTATAAGGTGCCAGCTATGCAAAACGACCGTTGGTATCTCAGAGGTTATACTGGGAACCACGTATGAACTTAGCTTATCGGCTGGAGAGGTAAAAGTATATGACTTTTTGAGAGAAAGCATAATTGCAAATCCTTCCTAAATGATTGTGATCCCTTTCAAAGAAAGTTACTCCCAAACACATTGTTCTGTTTTTGAAATTCTCTTTTAGAATTGTTCTGCGTGCATTGGGCACATTTTTCTTTTCATTGTTTTTAAAGCATATTTCTTGTATTTTTAAATTATTTATTATTTTAAAATTTTAATTATTATTATTATTTTAAAATTTAATATTTATTATTATTATTTTAAATTTTTATTTATTTTAAATTATTTCTTTTATTGGTTCTTTATTCATTTTCATCCACCTTTATTCTTATGTGGGCCTCTCATTGCAGTGGCCTCTCCTGTGGCAGAGTACTGGCTCTGGGCGCACGCGCTCCAGAGCACTGGCTGCTAATCGGACACACGGGTCCAACCACTCCGCGCCACGTTGGATCTTCTCAGGCCAGGGATCGAATCGGTGCCCCTTGCCCTGCAAGGTGGACTCTTTATCCACTGGACCACCAGAGGAGCCCTATTTTTAATTTTTTTATTGGGGCAGGAATACAGACCCGGACGTGGACAATGCCATGTGGCCATGGGGTGGAGGAAGGGGCAGTGAGATGAACTGAGAGATGTGGACTGACATATGTACACCGTGGTGCAACACAGACAGCTAGTGGGAAGGTGCTGTAGAGAACAGGGGGCTTGGCTCGGTGCTCTGTGATGATCCAGAGGGGTGAGATGGGGTTAGGAGCGGGAGAGGGGTCCACGAAGGAGGAGATGTGTGTGCACATAGCTTGTAATTGTTTTAATCCAGTTATAGCACATCTTCACCTTCCGAGTGGGGGAACTGACTTTCAAAAGTAGTCGAAATCAATTTTACCAAATGTAAATAATGGGATAGGTGGTGATGCTAGCTAATATTATTTTTAATAAAATATAACTGGTGAATATTTAGCATTATATCAGATTTTTCAGTAGAACAAACACTCCCTATGATGGCAGTTGCAAGCCTTGCTTGAATTAGGACTGGACTAAAGAACACTTGTCACATGCCTCATTGACCTACTTGACTCTGTTTGAAAGTTTTCTGTTGATAAAAGGAGATTTCTAGAACAAAGAGAAGGTGGTGCTGCTGAATTCACCTCCCTTGTTCCACTGCTTGAGTGAGTCACCTCGTGGAGCTTCTATGACACTAAGGCAGTTCAATAACTTAAGGTTGATGAAATGCTATGAAAATGCATATATCATTTTTCTCTGAACTTTTATCATGTTTGAAATGAGATTCTCCTCCATAAGAGCAATGATTTCATTTAAAACCTTAACTCAAGTACAAACAAAAACAATGAGTGATTAAGATTAAATTCCACTTTTTATCAAAAGGAAGGCCTCTCCTTTGCAGAGAAACAAATTACTGATCTGAGTTCATTTTTCTCCTATGGGGAGAAAAGGAAGGGATTATCTTCACAGAGAATGACTGATTTTAATATTCATTTATAGAAATGAGTTCAGTTTTTTTCTTTAAAGTGATGGCTTTCTATGTAGGTTTGGTTGGATGTTAATGTAATATCATAGTCATAAATTTGGTTTTGAACACGGCCTTTTGAGAGGGAGGGAAGATTTTATTTGGCAGATAAAGCCAGTTGTGTATGTGTGTGCAAGTGCATATGTGTGTATTTTAGGAGGGAAAGGAAGAGAGAGAGAGAGAGAGAGAAGAAAAAAATCAACCTCTCATTTTAGAGGTTACACAAAATCCAATTGACCTTTTTAAAAACATCTAATTGTCATGCACTCAGGTACTTTCCGGGCTCAAACTGGCAGTCAAATATCACAAGAAAGGTTATTCTTGTTATTTCAAAACCTGTTTGAACCAAGAAGTATTGAGTGCCCTTGGGAGATTCCAATTAAGCTCATCATGGTCTTTTATTTAATTAATTAATTACTTAATGTTTGTCAAGTGTTTTGAAGATGCTAAGTGAAATGTATGTGATAATTATTATTTATGAAAAGCAAGGAAGACATTAATGGTTTCTATTTCCAATGCGTTTCCTTTTTTTTTTTACTTATGCTAATATATTTTTAATAAAATATAACTGGTGAATATTTAGCATTATATCAGATTTTTCAGTAGAACAAACACTCCCTATGATGGCAGTTGCAAGCCTTGCTTGAATTAGGACTGGACTAAAGAACACTTGTCACATGCCTCATTGACCTACTTGACTCTGTTTGAAAGTTTTCTGTTGATAAAAGGAGATTTCTAGAACAAAGAGAAGGTGGTGCTGCTGAATTCACCTCCCTTGTTCCACTGCTTGAGTGAGTCACCTCGTGGAGCTTCTATGACACTAAGGCAGTTCAATAACTTAAGGTTGATGAAATGCTATGAAAATGCATATATCATTTTTCTCTGAACTTTTATCATGTTTGAAATGAGATTCTCCTCCATAAGAGCAATGATTTCATTTAAAACCTTAACTCAAGTACAAACAAAAACAATGAGTGATTAAGATTAAATTCCACTTTTTATCAAAAGGAAGGCCTCTCCTTTGCAGAGAAACAAATTACTGATCTGAGTTCATTTTTCTCCTATGGGGAGAAAAGGAAGGGATTATCTTCACAGAGAATGACTGATTTTAATATTCATTTATAGAAATGAGTTCAGTTTTTTTCTTTAAAGTGATGGCTTTCTATGTAGGTTTGGTTGGATGTTAATGTAATATCATAGTCATAAATTTGGTTTTGAACACGGCCTTTTGAGAGGGAGGGAAGATTTTATTTGGCAGATAAAGCCAGTTGTGTATGTGTGTGCAAGTGCATATGTGTGTATTTTAGGAGGGAAAGGAAGAGAGAGAGAGAGAGAGAGAAGAAAAAAATCAACCTCTCATTTTAGAGGTTACACAAAATCCAATTGACCTTTTTAAAAACATCTAATTGTCATGCACTCAGGTACTTTCCGGGCTCAAACTGGCAGTCAAATATCACAAGAAAGGTTATTCTTGTTATTTCAAAACCTGTTTGAACCAAGAAGTATTGAGTGCCCTTGGGGAGATTCCAATTAAGCTCATCATGGTCTTTTATTTAATTAATTAATTACTTAATGTTTGTCAAGTGTTTTGAAGATGCTAAGTGAAATGTATGTGATAATTATTATTTATGAAAAGCAAGGAAGACATTAATGGTTTCTATTTCCTCCCAAGGATGTTACTTTATCTAGCTAAACTTTATGAACCCAAAGAATAGTGTATTTTTTAAGTTTTCGAAGAGGCACAGTACAAAGAGAATGGCATATAAATCCAGAGACACGTAAGAACTAGGTAACATTTTTTCCCTGTCTTCACCTCATCTATGTCCTCTGGTTTAACCAGTGATAAGTTGTCTCTGCAGAATAATACAGAGGTGGTGTGTAAATGTCTAGTCATGTTTTACAGTGTGCTTTGCATGCCTTAAGTAAACTTTACATCTGTATGAAAACCTTGAGATTCTGTATTAATTTGAAAGGAGGATTCAAGGAAGAGAGAAATAAAGGATTGTTTTCCCATAATACTCTTTACTGACAATTCTTAATACAACAGTGATTTCACTCTACCTTCTATTGTATGCTACTGGAGATAAGAGGAAAGTCCAGTCTATTTGACCTCACTGTTAACAGAGCTCATGAATACGTAACTACAGGAAAATACCACTAGGGACTTGAAACACACACACATACACACACACAGAGCAATGTAGAAAATGAAGGAACTGAGACAGCAAACAACTTGCATTCTCCCTGATCTGTGTCTCTCATTCGTCACTAGATATTCCATTGCTGAGACATGTAGGAATCCAACACCAGAAAAGCAGCTCAGTAGCAATTTTTGAGACTTGGAGACATTTAATCTTTGTTATTGAACCTAGTGTAGCTGCAAATCATGTTTTAAAATATAAAATTGCAGAAGGTTTTGCAACCTTTAAATCTTTTCTTGTCATTTTATGTTTCTGGTGTTAAATTCCGCTGTGTTAATGTCATCTTCACTTGGTAATATTTACAGCACCTAAATCAATGTTGAGGACACACAGAATATTGGAGGATCAACTCTACTTATTCCAAATACACTTTAATATTTTGACTGCCAGACCAGAGTTCGAGAAATAACTGTGGTAGAATGATAATGAGAAGTTTAACAGTTTTATGATGGTTGAAGCTGACTTTATGAAAGTTGATAAATTTCATCTTGTAGGTTTCAATTTCTCATTCCCTACTGAGAGATGGGGAGAATACATTGATACTGCATTTCAAATTGGCTAGATCAGAAGGAACAGCAGCTAAAATCCATTACAACCCAATTACATCCATCAGCTGAAGCTGTGTGCATTCATTCGTGAACATCAGCATTTAATCCATAAAGAGGAACTAATGAGAAATTTGAAAATGGAATCCACGCATCAGTAGTTTTGGAGAGATTTTTCTGGGATTAATGATCTGCCAGAGAATCTTCAACATGCTGGAAAGCTATTCTCTCTGGGTTTGTTTACTGACCAAGGGGAGAAAAAGGAGGTTTTCTTCTGTCTACTCCTCACATACCTGAGAAAGCCTTGACTCGTCTTAGTCCTTGAAAATGGGATGCTGTGTGCTTTGGAAGTAAGGTATGTTTTGTGGACACTGCTGTCTTTGAGTGGGAAAAATTAAATGATTAGGTGGGGAGTTTCTGCCTAGATATTAGCATACCTTCTATTGTATGCTACTGGAGATAAGAGGAAAGTCCAGTCTATTTGACCTCACTGTTAACAGAGCTCATGAATACGTAACTACAGGAAAATACCACTAGGGACTTGAAACACACACACATACACACACACAGAGCAATGTAGAAAATGAAGGAACTGAGACAGCAAACAACTTGCATTCTCCCTGATCTGTGTCTCTCATTCGTCACTAGATATTCCATTGCTGAGACATGTAGGAATCCAACACCAGAAAAGCAGCTCAGTAGCAATTTTTGAGACTTGGAGACATTTAATCTTTGTTATTGAACCTAGTGTAGCTGCAAATCATGTTTTAAAATATAAAATTGCAGAAGGTTTTGCAACCTTTAAATCTTTTCTTGTCATTTTATGTTTCTGGTGTTAAATTCCGCTGTGTTAATGTCATCTTCACTTGGTAATATTTACAGCACCTAAATCAATGTTGAGGACACACAGAATATTGGAGGATCAACTCTACTTATTCCAAATACACTTTAATATTTTGACTGCCAGACCAGAGTTCGAGAAATAACTGTGGTAGAATGATAATGAGAAGTTTAACAGTTTTATGATGGTTGAAGCTGACTTTATGAAAGTTGATAAATTTCATCTTGTAGGTTTCAATTTCTCATTCCCTACTGAGAGATGGGGAGAATACATTGATACTGCATTTCAAATTGGCTAGATCAGAAGGAACAGCAGCTAAAATCCATTACAACCCAATTACATCCATCAGCTGAAGCTGTGTGCATTCATTCGTGAACATCAGCATTTAATCCATAAAGAGGAACTAATGAGAAATTTGAAAATGGAATCCACGCATCAGTAGTTTTGGAGAGATTTTTCTGGGATTAATGATCTGCCAGAGAATCTTCAACATGCTGGAAAGCTATTCTCTCTGGGTTTGTTTACTGACCAAGGGGAGAAAAAGGAGGTTTTCTTCTGTCTACTCCTCACATACCTGAGAAAGCCTTGACTCGTCTTAGTCCTTGAAAATGGGATGCTGTGTGCTTTGGAAGTAAGGTATGTTTTTGTGGACACTGCTGTCTTTGAGTGGGAAAAATTAAATGATTAGGTGGGGAGTTTCTGCCTAGATATTAGCAGTTTAGCACCAAGGATCCTAAACAAATTCTCCCACTTCTATAGTTACTCAGCAGTATAGTTAGAGAGCAGTGTCTTTTATGCTTGAATCCTGGGAGCTTGTGGAGAACTGCACATACTAGCAACCGTTTTATTCTGCAGAAACTTAAACATAGTTTCCTCTCTATTCTCTTTGGGGGCTGCACAGATAGAAATAAATATTCTACTTGTTGAATTGCAGTTACTTAAAGAGGAACGAGTCAGTATACAGCTGGTGTAGTATCAAGTTATTCACAATCACGTAACTTTTTACGTGTAATTTCCGGCTGTAGTCAACATACACTTTGCAAAAACTGAACACTGGAAGAAGCTTGAGAATTTGGGAGGATTTTGTCTCATGGATTGAAAATGGTTTCTTTTGGCATACAACCCAGAGATGTTCTTATTCGAAGGTTTGGGTAGTGTAGTCATTCTGACAAAAGAAATGTGTGTGTCGAATGTGGACGATCTGACTTTTAATGATGTCAGGAAGTCATCATGAGGACTTCTATGTTCAAATCACGTTGGAAAGTAGAATGTGCTCCTTTGTGTTTCTGGACATTCTGGAGTGTTCATCCATGCAATTGTGGATGCATCGCCTCATGATATCAGTGGCTTTCATGGAGAGTAATATGATATGAGACTACACAGTCCTTAATTTTTTTCTTCTCATGTAAGATTTCAGTAAGAAGTTTAACTTCTTTCCATCTTTAGGAAAACATCAATGAATTGCAAACTGCATGGGCAAAAGAGTTTGGTCTTTTGTATTTTGGCAAAGGAGAATCCTGGGAATTTTAGGAGTAGTCTGGAATCCACGCATCAGTAGTTTTGGAGAGATTTTTCTGGGATTAATGATCTGCCAGAGAATCTTCAACATGCTGGAAAGCTATTCTCTCTGGGTTTGTTTACTGACCAAGGGGAGAAAAAGGAGGTTTTCTTCTGTCTACTCCTCACATACCTGAGAAAGCCTTGACTCGTCTTAGTCCTTGAAAATGGGATGCTGTGTGCTTTGGAAGTAAGGTATGTTTTTGTGGACACTGCTGTCTTTGAGTGGGAAAAATTAAATGATTAGGTGGGGAGTTTCTGCCTAGATATTAGCAGTTTAGCACCAAGGATCCTAAACAAATTCTCCCACTTCTATAGTTACTCAGCAGTATAGTTAGAGAGCAGTGTCTTTTATGCTTGAATCCTGGGAGCTTGTGGAGAACTGCACATACTAGCAACCGTTTTATTCTGCAGAAACTTAAACATAGTTTCCTCTCTATTCTCTTTGGGGGCTGCACAGATAGAAATAAATATTCTACTTGTTGAATTGCAGTTACTTAAAGAGGAACGAGTCAGTATACAGCTGGTGTAGTATCAAGTTATTCACAATCACGTAACTTTTTACGTGTAATTTCCGGCTGTAGTCAACATACACTTTGCAAAAACTGAACACTGGAAGAAGCTTGAGAATTTGGGAGGATTTTGTCTCATGGATTGAAAATGGTTTCTTTTGGCATACAACCCAGAGATGTTCTTATTCGAAGGTTTGGGTAGTGTAGTCATTCTGACAAAAGAAATGTGTGTGTCGAATGTGGACGATCTGACTTTTAATGATGTCAGGAAGTCATCATGAGGACTTCTATGTTCAAATCACGTTGGAAAGTAGAATGTGCTCCTTTGTGTTTCTGGACATTCTGGAGTGTTCATCCATGCAATTGTGGATGCATCGCCTCATGATATCAGTGGCTTTCATGGAGAGTAATATGATATGAGACTACACAGTCCTTAATTTTTTTCTTCTCATGTAAGATTTCAGTAAGAAGTTTAACTTCTTTCCATCTTTAGGAAAACATCAATGAATTGCAAACTGCATGGGCAAAAGAGTTTGGTCTTTTGTATTTTTGGCAAAGGAGAATCCTGGGGAATTTTCAGTGGAGGAATAATGGATATATTTTGGAAGGGTTACCCAGGCTGCAATGAAGAAGTGAAAAGGGGGTGTGGAGATCATAACGAGGATGGGTCTGAAGTAAGAGAGGGCAGACAATGGAAACAGTATCAGGAGAAGAAACATGCTGATGGATATGTCAGATGTAGAACCAATGGAATTTGGTGACTGAAAAACCAGTGTTTTTCTAGGACAACTAGGTTGGTGATGGTGCCATTATTGGGAAAGACACATGGGTCAGCAGGAGATTAGTTGTCTTTTGTGTCATTCCTTAGTCTTCTTGAGAATCTTTTGAGACTACAGTTTCTGAGAAGCGGTGCCTTCAGAGTGAGCTCATACTTCTAAGAGACTGGCTGTGGTACTGGATCAGCCAACCTGAACTTAGACCCTTGGTCCTGTCTTCCTTACAAGGGAGAAAAGAAACCAAGTGCGAGACTTTTAAATAAGAAATTAAATAGGGACTGTCTCTGTGAATATCAAAATACATCCTCAGGCACTTTTAATAAAATTTTAGATTTTCTTTAAAAGTCTTTCTGTTCATATATGTTCAAGGGACCAAACTCCATCTAAGAAAGAGGTTAGAGAACTCAAGGCATTTCAAAGCTGGGTGGAGTCAACCTGAGACTGAGAGAAATTTCTGATTCCTGTGTTCTCGGGATTTCTGTGGTTTCACAAATAGTATCTGAAAATACCTATTTCTTAAAAACCTTTTTCTTACTCTCAGTTCTGACCCCACTGACTCAAAAAGGAAAGTCAGAAGCTAAAGGCCATGTCTGTTTGATGGAGAAGGGGCAGAGGGTAAGGGAAATAATTTAAAATTTAGCTAAAATAGGTGAAGAGGGATAAAACAGACACAGATCTGAGATGCATCAATAGGTAGATTACCTGTGTGTGTTTTTTTTTTTTTAAATATGGGTACAGTTTTCAATGACATGAAAGCATATAAAGTGTCAGGATTTACAATATTTTAAAAGGGCAGCAGAATGTTTACATGCCATTTCACAGTCTGTTTTAGTGTAATGCACCCCTGAAAATTCATGGAATTTGTTAACGAAATAAAACTAATAGGAAATATACATGAAGGTTGACTAATTCTTACATTTTCCTTCTAGTGTTAAGTTGTGCTATTTACGTTTTTATGCTTTCTTTATATTATTTTCTCATTCCTAAGTTTTTTTCTTCCTCTCTTTCTCCATTGTATTTATTTACAAGGCATTGAGAAAATAGGCAATAGATGTCTCCAACAGATGTTTCTTTTAGCCACACATATGGATGTATCTTCATCAGCAGTTAAACAAGGCAGATTTTTTCTACAGCGCCTCTGTTGAATATTAGTGATGCAGCAGCGGTACAGTACGTGGGTAGTGGGTTAAGACTGGCTAAGGTCTGTTCTGCTGAGCATAAGTAGGCTTAGATTTTCTTTTTTCACTTATAAAATTTTGAACTAATCATGGATTTATAGGAAGTTGAAAAGATAACACAGAGGGGCCTCAATTACCAAGTTTCCTTCTAATGGTTGTGTAAATATAGTGCAAGACCAAAACCATGAATGTCTGTGCATAGTTTTATACCACTCAGGACATGTGTAAATTCTAACAGCTGCCATCACAATGAGGCTACAAAATAATGTCATCACCATAAATACAGGTGCCATCACTTTAAGTTTAAATGATGTAAGGATGTCTTACCATTCTTTCAGTTACTTTACATCTTTCTTCAAACTCTGCGCTTTTATTGGTTTGACATGTCTTAATGAACTGAATAGGACATTTAATACGCTACTGAGTAAAACTGGTTAAAAATAAACACCCTCACCTTACTCCCAACCTTACAGATTAATTTGTTTTCAGAATTGAGTATTATGTTAACTGTAGTTTTTGTTTTACATGGCACTTTTCATGTTGAGGAAATTTTCTTCTCTTCTTAATTGTGTTTGTTTTGAATAAGTATTGAAGTTTGCCCAGCATATTTTTTTATAGTTCACTGACCTCTTGGTTTTTCAAGAAATAAGTAATATATGTTAAGGTCTCCTAATTCTCCTAAGTTCCTCATGTGAACAACATTGTGACATGTGCCGAAATGATGTCCTACCAAGTGTTCAGGTATTTATAAAGTTTATATCTTTACTGTGAAATAGTCTCAGTAGTCATTTAAATTCTATGTATTTATCTTTTAAACTTAATTATAAAATATTTGGTATTAATACTATCTATTCCACTCTCTTGTTCTCTGTGGCATTTCTTTCTCATTTCCTTTTATTTCAACATTTCTTATAGACAATATGTATTTTTATTCAACATGAGAGCCTTTTTATTTTAATAGATGCTTCAGATTTAATGTTGGAATTTATGCATGCAATTAATATGCATGATATAATAGATATGTTGAAAGAAAGAAAGAAACTTGGCACTGAAGAAATAGGGAACATGCATCCTGTTCAAGAACAAATAGGACGTCTAAAAACAGGTCAAGAATGATGCCTTATAGAAATTCCAATTAATTCCTAAAGCAAAAAATACAGTCCATAGTCCCTGACTATAATGCAATAAAGTCAGAAGCTTAAAAGTTATATGCAGGTAAAATCTCAAAAATATCCTTCTAAATAAATTGTGAAGCAGAAACAAAGTCTAAACAAAGGTTAACAACTATTTTGAGGCTAAATATAGTGCAAGACCAAAACCATGAATGTCTGTGCATAGTTTTATACCACTCAGGACATGTGTAAATTCTAACAGCTGCCATCACAATGAGGCTACAAAATAATGTCATCACCATAAATACAGGTGCCATCACTTTAAGTTTAAATGATGTAAGGATGTCTTACCATTCTTTCAGTTACTTTACATCTTTCTTCAAACTCTGCGCTTTTATTGGTTTGACATGTCTTAATGAACTGAATAGGACATTTAATACGCTACTGAGTAAAACTGGTTAAAAATAAACACCCTCACCTTACTCCCAACCTTACAGATTAATTTGTTTTCAGAATTGAGTATTATGTTAACTGTAGTTTTTGTTTTACATGGCACTTTTCATGTTGAGGAAATTTTCTTCTCTTCTTAATTGTGTTTGTTTTGAATAAGTATTGAAGTTTGCCCAGCATATTTTTTTATAGTTCACTGACCTCTTGGTTTTTCAAGAAATAAGTAATATATGTTAAGGTCTCCTAATTCTCCTAAGTTCCTCATGTGAACAACATTGTGACATGTGCCGAAATGATGTCCTACCAAGTGTTCAGGTATTTATAAAGTTTATATCTTTACTGTGAAATAGTCTCAGTAGTCATTTAAATTCTATGTATTTATCTTTTAAACTTAATTATAAAATATTTGGTATTAATACTATCTATTCCACTCTCTTGTTCTCTGTGGCATTTCTTTCTCATTTCCTTTTATTTCAACATTTCTTATAGACAATATGTATTTTTATTCAACATGAGAGCCTTTTTATTTTAATAGATGCTTCAGATTTAATGTTGGAATTTATGCATGCAATTAATATGCATGATATAATAGATATGTTGAAAGAAAGAAAGAAACTTGGCACTGAAGAAATAGGGAACATGCATCCTGTTCAAGAACAAATAGGACGTCTAAAAACAGGTCAAGAATGATGCCTTATAGAAATTCCAATTAATTCCTAAAGCAAAAAATACAGTCCATAGTCCCTGACTATAATGCAATAAAGTCAGAAGCTTAAAAGTTATATGCAGGTAAAATCTCAAAAATATCCTTCTAAATAAATTGTGAAGCAGAAACAAAGTCTAAACAAAGGTTAACAACTATTTTGAGGCTAAAGACATTAAGACAGCACAAATCAAAAGCTGTAGCATCTGTCCAAAGTTGTACTGGTCTGAAAAATCAGAGTGTGAAAGTGAATGTATCATAAAATAAACATTGTAAGTGAATAAATTATGCACATAAAAGTAAGAAGTTGGGGGCAGAGAAACAAAGGGAACAAAGGAAAGCTAGGGAAAATAAAAGGAATTAATAGAAATAAAACTAGAAACGTGACAGTGTCTAATGATCTCATCCTCTGCTGCCCCCTTCTCCTTTTGCCTTCAATCTTTCCCAGCATCAGGGCCTTTTCAAATTAGTCAGCTCTTTGCAACAGGTGGTCAAAGTATTGGAGCTTCAGGTTCAGCTTTAGTCCTTCCAAACAATATTCAGGGTTGACTCCTTTAGGATTGACTTCTTTGGTACAGTTTATGTTAAAAATTAAGCAACTTAAAAAAAACTCATTTTCTAGTGAGAGTAATTACCAAAATTCATCTAAGGAATGGCAGAAAGTGTTGGTACTACATATGGAAAGTATTGAAAGCTTATCATCTATCATGATGTGGCAATGAAAGAATCAGAGTATTTTATGGGTAAGGCTAATTGCACCTCTGAAAAAGAAATAATTTCCTTGTAATATATTTTTTTGATTAAGAGAAAGGAATGGGATCTTTCTCAAAGCCTTCTATAGATGTAATATAACTCTGATGCCAAAACTGAACAAAAATAGCACATAAAAGAAAATTCATGGATACAGATATGAAAACCATAAATAAACTATTACCAAGTTTAATTTCAGGAATCCATTAGCAGACTGGTAATACATTATGCTCAAGAGGTATGCGCTGAGAACACAGAAATATTTTAGATTCTGAGACATATGCATTAATATAATTAGTACATTAACAAATTAAAGGAGAAAAGTGAAAAAACAGCCTAATATGGATGATTCGATCATCTGATTCATTATAATATTTGTATTGACTTGGAAAAAAAACACCTTAGTAAGTTAATTACAGAAATAAACTTTTAAAACTTGGCTTTAAAAATCTATCAGAAACCTTAAAAACAATAATAAAAACGAGTAAAATATTTTAAGTGTGAGAGGTTTAATAATATACCTTCCTCTCAAAAAAGGCCCTAATTGCTACAACTTGTGAACACATTACCTAACACGGTAAAAGTGACTCTGCAGATGGAATTCGGTGAAGGATCTTCAGATGGGAGGATGATCTTGGGTTATGTGGGTGATGAGAGGTCAGAGAGCAAAGAAGGCAATGGGATCAGGGAAGTGAGAGGTTTAAGTGACATGAAGAAGAAGCCTTGATCCACGGAGTGTAGGCAGCCTGCAGAGGCTGGTGGAGGCAATGGGCAGATTCTCCCCCGGGGCCTCCAGAAAGAGCCAGCTCTGCCAGTACCTTAACTGTAGCCCTCACTCCCCTCGTGGCTTAGTGATAAAGAATCTACCCACAAAGAGGAGATGCAGGTGCAACTCCTGGGTTGGTAGGATATCCCAGGGGAAGGAAATGGCAGCCCACTCCAGTATTCTTGCCAGAGAAAATCCCATGGACAGAAGATCCTGATGGGTTGTATATAGTCCATAGAGTCAGAAAGAGTTAGACTAGACTGAACCACAGAACATATACAGAAGATTCATTTAGGACACCCAGAAGTATAAAATAATGCATTTCTGGTTTTTTATGAATTAATGATTTCAATATATGGGCTTTAGTGTATTGCATTTCTTATTCTTATTGACTTTTCTCTTTGTCTCTTTAAAACTGAAGTATAAATGCTTTATAATGTTGCATTAGTTTCTGCTGTACAAAGTGAATCAGTTCTATGTATATGTATATCCCCCCGCCTTGGACCCGCCCCGTATCCTAGCCCTCTGGATCATCACAGGGCACACAGCTGTCCCTGTGCAATATGGCAGGTTTCCACAAGCTATCTCTTTCCATGTGGTGTATATAAGTCAATTCTCCTCTCCAAGTTCATCCTGCCTTTCCCTTCCCCATTGTATGCACATTTCCCTTCTCTATGTCTGTGTCTCTATTCCTGGCCTGGAAAAGAATTCCAATTATTAGTCAAATATTGATATTTTTGAAGATTATAGTCCATGTAATAAAATGAAAGGAAAAATATGTATGTGTGTATATATACACGAACATACACACTTCATATGTCTATCTATATATTTATCTAAAACAAATTATCTACTAAAAAAATCAAGAAGAATCAATGGAAAAAAACTATCAGAACTAGTAAGAGTCTAGGAAAGTAGCCAGATAAAAAATCAATAGCTTTCTTACAGTAGCAATGGCTAATTTAAAATATAATAGAAAAATGGGTCTCATTTAGAATAGCTTCAAAGCTCATTAAATAGTTATGATTAGGTATGGCAAGAAACTTGTAAAACCTATTTTCGAAAAATCTATAGAAATTTGCTGAAGGTCATAAAGCACACTCAGAAAAAAAGGGGAATGTCCCTGGCTAAGAAAAACTCAGTATTTGAAGCAAGTAACCCCCTATCAATTGTTCCGCATATTAAGGTTAATATGAAAATGTAAATCTATGATGATCTTAAATTTATTATGAAAAAAGATGCAGAAAATGTTAAGATAACATTTGAAAGGAAGACCAACTAGAGACTAGTATGACCAAATATCAAAAAATATTACAGCATTAAAGCAATTTAAACAGCTTGGTTATTGCAGGAGGTAATAATTGAACTGGCGGTACAGAACATAACATTCAGAAATGTTTGTTTTTATGAGGATTCAACTTATCCAAAATCTGACATACGAAGTAGGAGGTAAACAGTGAAATAGTTCATACTGATACTTTGACAACTGGTTAATCCAATTGGGAAATTTCATTGAGCTCTCTCCATAACCTCATTAACACATAACTTTATGCAGATGGGTTCAACAGCTAGATGAAGAATGAATTCTAAAGCTTTTAAAAGAAAATGAAAAAAAAAGATGAAAAAATGTTAGTTGCAATGATTTTCTAATTATAATACAAACCTAGAAATGACAAGGTAAATAATCTGTACTATTGACTGCACATGAATTATAAATCGCATATTGTTAAAAGGACAGAAAGAAAACATATGCACCACCTATAAAAAACAAAGCATTAATCATTTAATACATTAGAAATTCTACAGATCAACAAGACAAACAGATCAGTAGAAAAATGAGCAGAGAACTCAAAGAACAATTTATACACATACATACTTGTACACACAAGTACAGCTATCAACATCACTAGTATTCACATCAGATTAGCAGAAAACTAAACGAATGAAAATCAAGGGTCAGCAAGGTGTTATAATGAAAGTTTTGTTGTTGTTGTTCAGTCACCCAGTTGTGTCCGACTCTTTGTGACACTATGGACTGCAGCATGCCAGGCCTCCCTGTCCCTCACCATTTCCCAAAATTTGCCCAAGTTCATACCCACTGCATCAGTGATGAGTGGACATGAATGAAAGTTTACTATGTAACATGTCACACTAAAACAGTAATTCTAAACAACTGTTTATTACTTCACGGCTTCTGTGGTTTGGGATCTGGGAGGTGCCTTTTGACCCCAATTGTTTCCCCCAAAACTATTTTCGAAAAATCTATAGAAATTTGCTGAAGGTCATAAAGCACACTCAGAAAAAAAGGGGAATGTCCCTGGCTAAGAAAAACTCAGTATTTGAAGCAAGTAACCCCCTATCAATTGTTCCGCATATTAAGGTTAATATGAAAATGTAAATCTATGATGATCTTAAATTTATTATGAAAAAAGATGCAGAAAATGTTAAGATAACATTTGAAAGGAAGACCAACTAGAGACTAGTATGACCAAATATCAAAAAATATTACAGCATTAAAGCAATTTAAACAGCTTGGTTATTGCAGGAGGTAATAATTGAACTGGCGGTACAGAACATAACATTCAGAAATGTTTGTTTTTATGAGGATTCAACTTATCCAAAATCTGACATACGAAGTAGGAGGTAAACAGTGAAATAGTTCATACTGATACTTTGACAACTGGTTAATCCAATTGGGAAATTTCATTGAGCTCTCTCCATAACCTCATTAACACATAACTTTATGCAGATGGGTTCAACAGCTAGATGAAGAATGAATTCTAAAGCTTTTAAAAGAAAATGAAAAAAAAAGATGAAAAAATGTTAGTTGCAATGATTTTCTAATTATAATACAAACCTAGAAATGACAAGGTAAATAATCTGTACTATTGACTGCACATGAATTATAAATCGCATATTGTTAAAAGGACAGAAAGAAAACATATGCACCACCTATAAAAAACAAAGCATTAATCATTTAATACATTAGAAATTCTACAGATCAACAAGACAAACAGATCAGTAGAAAAATGAGCAGAGAACTCAAAGAACAATTTATACACATACATACTTGTACACACAAGTACAGCTATCAACATCACTAGTATTCACATCAGATTAGCAGAAAACTAAACGAATGAAAATCAAGGGTCAGCAAGGTGTTATAATGAAAGTTTTGTTGTTGTTGTTCAGTCACCCAGTTGTGTCCGACTCTTTGTGACACTATGGACTGCAGCATGCCAGGCCTCCCTGTCCCTCACCATTTCCCAAAATTTGCCCAAGTTCATACCCACTGCATCAGTGATGAGTGGACATGAATGAAAGTTTACTATGTAACATGTCACACTAAAACAGTAATTCTAAACAACTGTTTATTACTTCACGGCTTCTGTGGTTTGGGATCTGGGAGGTGCTTGACCAATTGTTTCTGGCCCAGGGTCTCTCAGGAGGTTGCAAACTCTCGGCTGGGTTTGTAGTCAGCCTAAAACACAACAAGTGAACTGAAGCTCACTTCGTTTCTAAGCTCACTCACCTGTTAAGGTCCTTCAATTCACTGTGAACGACTGAACTGAGTGCCTAAGTCCCTTGCCGGGGCACATGCATCTCTCCAGGGAGCAATATAGCACTTTGAATCTCCCAGCACAAAAGGGAGGAAGACAGACAGACAGAGAGATGGAAGCCACAGTGTATTTATAACATCCCATCACTGAAATGGGCTTCCTAGGTGGTGCTAATGGTGAAGAATCTGCCTGCCAAGGCAGAAGACATGAGGCTTAAGTTCAATCCCAGGGTGGGGAAGAATCCCTGGAGGAGGGCGTGGCAACTGATTCTTGCCTGCGAAATTCCATAGACAGAGGAGCTTGGTGGGCTAGTCCATGGGTCACAAAGAGTCCGACATGACTAATGTGACTTGGCACACATGTACCCATCACTGAAACACTCTATTTGTTAAAAGTGAGTCCATACATCCAGCCCCTGCTCAAGGGAAGAGAATTACAGAAGGAGGTGAATCTCAGGATGTAGAGATCATGGCTCTTAGAGATGCTCATAATCTCAGTTGGAAAATATGCTATGTCATGTACTGAAGTTTAAAGGAAAGGTGAATTCTCAGGATGTAGAGATCAACAAAAAATTTATACACATACATACTTGTACACACAAGTACAGCTATCAACATCACTAGTATTCACATCAGATTAGCAGAAAACTAAACGAATGAAAATCAAGGGTCAGCAAGGTGTTATAATGAAAGTTTTGTTGTTGTTGTTCAGTCACCCAGTTGTGTCCGACTCTTTGTGACACTATGGACTGCAGCATGCCAGGCCTCCCTGTCCCTCACCATTTCCCAAAATTTGCCCAAGTTCATACCCACTGCATCAGTGATGAGTGGACATGAATGAAAGTTTACTATGTAACATGTCACACTAAAACAGTAATTCTAAACAACTGTTTATTACTTCACGGCTTCTGTGGTTTGGGATCTGGGAGGTGCTTGACCAATTGTTTCTGGCCCAGGGTCTCTCAGGAGGTTGCAAACTCTCGGCTGGGTTTGTAGTCAGCCTAAAACACAACAAGTGAACTGAAGCTCACTTCGTTTCTAAGCTCACTCACCTGTTAAGGTCCTTCAATTCACTGTGAACGACTGAACTGAGTGCCTAAGTCCCTTGCCGGGGCACATGCATCTCTCCAGGGAGCAATATAGCACTTTGAATCTCCCAGCACAAAAGGGAGGAAGACAGACAGACAGAGAGATGGAAGCCACAGTGTATTTATAACATCCCATCACTGAAATGGGCTTCCTAGGTGGTGCTAATGGTGAAGAATCTGCCTGCCAAGGCAGAAGACATGAGGCTTAAGTTCAATCCCAGGGTGGGGAAGAATCCCTGGAGGAGGGCGTGGCAACTGATTCTTGCCTGCGAAATTCCATAGACAGAGGAGCTTGGTGGGCTAGTCCATGGGTCACAAAGAGTCCGACATGACTAATGTGACTTGGCACACATGTACCCATCACTGAAACACTCTATTTGTTAAAAGTGAGTCCATACATCCAGCCCCTGCTCAAGGGAAGAGAATTACAGAAGGAGGTGAATCTCAGGATGTAGAGATCATGGCTCTTAGAGATGCTCATAATCTCAGTTGGAAAATATGCTATGTCATGTACTGAAGTTTAAAAGGCACAAACCCTGAACCAGTGGGTCTATGGGATTTGGTGCAATAGTTAGCAGGAATGAGGTAGACTTCTGTATTGACAGTCATTAAGCCATCTTGTTAAGTGACAAAAATTAGTAACAGAACACTGCCTTGACTCCAGAAGAATCTCACCAGAAAACAAAAAAAGAAGCAAAGCAGAGCTCCATTATTCTGCCCACTTTTCTATAATGCTGAGACCTTGAAATCTGCCTGGCTCCTAGCCACTCCATCCCTACCCCGAGGGCAAATGTCCAGATGACTGAATGTCAAAGTGAGGATTATAGTTTATTTTCTTTCTGTACAGGTTTTTTTAAAAAATATATATCTATATCTATATCTATATATATTTGTATTTATAACTGCATACAGAAGTAAATTTATCTGTTTATAAAAAATAAATAAATAGTACAGGCAAACTAAATTTACAAATAAAAATGTTTGAGGTACATACATTTAGATATGCCATGTTTTGTTTGAAATTCTTTTGTATAATAGACCTTTAAAAATAATACAGGGGTAGGTAATTTCTAAAACAATGATATCACTGATAACCCTTCTAATTTAGTTGGATTCCCAAAAACTTGGAGAGCCTTAGGTTCTCCAAACATTACTCATGACATAGATGTTTTTCTTTTATTGACTAGATATCAGTTACAAATCATTGAATCTTAGATTATGTCTTACACCTACGGTAAGCTTAAATTCAAGTACTGGAAAAAATATGTTCCAGACAGTTGTAGATAATATCAGGTCAAGTCATATTTTTATGACAATCTCTGTAGGATGACAAACTGATGGAACACTGAACATGGAAGCAAAGCTCCATGGATTTTTCCTCTGATTGAAACACAGCAAAAGCAAAACAAAACATCAAGTGGTAAGCCAGCCAAGTTGAAGTTTTGAGTATTGCAATAAACACACTTTTTCATCTCTTATCTATTACATTTACCCTTTAGATTTCTGCTTTGTGATAAGATAAACATTCTAGATTAAATAACTTTATTCATATATAAACACAATCCTCCCTCAAACTGTAGGTATATATATGGCTTGGATTCTGTAGTTTCCAACTCAAAGAGATTAAACACATTATTAGCATTTAGGGTCATGCTCCCTACCTGTGCTCCCTATCTCCTCGACTCACTGGAAAATATGCTCCCGATTTTTAACTCAATACATTTGTTGTACTTTAGTGATGCTTTCTGAAGTGATTGACCAAATTATACTCTTACTAGTAATGAAGTTCCAAATGTTTTATATCCTCCCAATGATTTTTACTTTTTAGTGTTTATTTTTAAACTTTTCTGCTGAGTACTGACTGGAATTTCATTTGGTTTTAATTTATATTTCTTTGATCATCAGTGAGACAACATCTTTTAACAGTGATTGATACCCTTGACATTATTTTCTGAATGCACACATTCATGTGTACACACATTCACTCAAGTCTTACGACACTTCTATCTGTTTGTATCTTTCTTGTACATATTTATAGGAGTTCTTTATATATTTTGAGTATGAATCCTTTGTCAGATATCACAAACGTCTTCTCCTATTATGTGATTCACCTTTTTCATCTCAGTGATGCTTTCTGTAAAGCAGAATTTCTTTATTTTAATGTTGCCCAATGTATTAATAATTTGTTCCAGAGTTAATATTTTCTGTATCTTGTTAAATAAGTTTTTGCCTATCTAAAGGCTATTAAGATATTCTATTTTATATTCCAGTAAATGTATTACTTTACCTTTCATATTTAGATTTGTACTTCACCTGGAGTTCATTTTGTGTATGGAGTAACGTAAGAATCATGATTTACTTATTTCCAGGTAGATAACCAGCTGACACAGCACCACTTACTGTAAATACTGTCCTTTTCTCACCACTACACAGTGTCACTTTTATTCTAAGTCAGATGACCAAATACGTGTAACTTTTTTTGTGGACTCTTTCCGCCCCCCACCCCCCAATCCTCTATTTGTTGTCCATTGCACTAATGTTGCACTGTTTTTAAGTATTATACTTTATAAAATCTTGATAGAAACCTCTGTAGGGCTTCCCGGTGGTCCAGTGGGTAAAGAGTCCACCTTGTAGTGCAAGGGGCACCGGTTTGATCCCTGGCCCGGGAAGATCCCACATGGCCGAGGAGTGGCTGGGCTGGTGTGTCCAATTATGAGTGAGTGCTCTGGAACACGTGCACCCAGAGCCAGTGCTCTGCAAGGAGTACACTGTGATTGGAGGCCCACACAGGCCAAAGAATAAATATGGATGAAAAACAAATGATGACTTAGAGGCTAAAGAGAGAGACAGAGAGAGAGAGAGTGAGAGAGAGAGAGAGAAGAAACCTCTGCATGTTCTCCAATTTCTTCTTCTTTAAGACTGTTTTTGGTATATCGACACAGTTCCACATACGACCTTGTGAATTCTAGAACTCTGCTGTCAATGTGTCTGTATATACTCAGCCGTGTCTGTCTCTTTGTGACCTGATGGACCACAGCCCATCAGGCTCCTCAGTCCATGGGATATCCCAGGCAAGAATACTGGAGTGAGTTGCCATTTCCTCCTCCAGAGGATCTTCCAGACTTTTTCACTGTGGCTTAGAACACAGTTGGGTACAAAGTCAGGGAAAGAAGAGAAGTGAATGGGATAGGGTTGGGAGCTTCAGGTCTTTAGGTCTGTCAGGTAATTAGCCTTGATTCCCTCCTAGGTGCTTCTGTCGGTTCATGGAAACTCCTTTTGGAAACAGTAAACTCATTGTCCTGAGACATGACATCACTTTTTCCAGGTGGCTGCTGTCATCTCAGTCCTGATCTTCTTCTTCTTCCTTCTCTTTTTGTCACACCACTTGTTTAGCATGCAGGATCTTAGTTCCCCAAACAGAGAACGAACCTGTGCCTTCTGCAGTGAAAGTGTGGAGGTGTTTTTTTGTTTGTTTGTTTTTTTTGACTATTCTGGGTTTTCACTGATGCCGCAGGCTGTTGCAGGGAGTGGGGGCTACTCTCTAGTTGAGGTGAGCAAGCTTCTTGTTGCAGTGACTTCTCTAGTTCTGGAACTCGGGCTCTAGGGCACAAGGGCTTCAGTAGCTGGGGCATATGGGCTCCATAGTTGCAGCTCCGAGGCTCGAGAGCACAGGCTCCATAGTTGCGGCTCATGGGCTTAGTTGCTCCACAGCATGCGGGATCTTCTTGTTGTGGTGACTTTTCGTGTTGTGGAACTCGGGCTCCAGGACACATGGGCTTCAGCAGTTGTGGCACACAGGCTCAATAGTTGTGGTTCATGGGCTTAGTTGCTCTGCAGCATGTGGGATCTTCCTCAGTCAGGGATAGAACCAGTATCCCCTGCATTGGCAGGCAAACTCCTCACCACTCAGCTAGGAGGGAAGCCTGAAGTGTGGAGTTTTAATCACTGGATTAAAAGGGAAGTCCCAATCCTGTTTGTTTTTTGATAATTCCTTTTACACAGATGGCCTTAGAGGACCATTCCTTAGAGAAGTAGCTAAAATCTTTTCTCTTTATATTCATCAGTGAACATTAGTTCCCTGTAACCCACTGTCAAACTTTGAGGATGTACAGCAACTTCTGTGAGTATTCCTGATGATAGTCTTTTCTTCTGACTTTAGGTGAAAGCAGGAGCACAATTCCCTTCTCTCATCTTCCCATTTGGAATATAAGACAGTACTTGCAACACAGTGCCTGCCGCCACAAAAATCCTTCTTGTGAATTCCTGACATTGCCACATACTCTATTCATGTGATATTCATGAGTTTACTTATTTATTCTTTGAATCTACTTTGAGATGTTTGCTTTATAGAGCCTCACTATGCACTTTGGAATCAATCATTCTTTACATTGTGGCTCCTGAGTTAAAACTTCTAAATAACATCTTATTCACTCATTTTTTTATTCACTCATTCATCCATTCATTCATTCATGTGTGCACACAATTCAACAAATACTGATTATGTACTATGTGCTAAGCATCACATTGATACTGCAGCTAGACTAAAGAGGAAGACCATCACTCCTGCCTGGTTTCTACAGAGAGGAGACAAACAACAAAGTTATATAGAAGTTATATTGTATATTAGAAAGTGGTAAGTAAATGCAGAAAAATAAGTCAGGGAAGAAAAAGAGGAGGTAGGTAAGGGTATGGAGATAATTTTTAACGTAATGGTCAGGGAAGGTTTCACTGAAGCATCTCATCCGAAAGAAGACCTCTATGTAGAGTGCTCCAGATAGATGTGATGAAGTGGATGAACACTTGGTCCATGTGAACATCGAGAGGCTTATGGCTGGAACTGTATGATGGATGGACTCAGGAGTAGAAAATGAAAGCATGGGATAACTGGAGAGCAGGCACACAGAGGGAGCTGACCAGTATACTTTTCCTCTCCTGAGTGGCAAAGGACAACATTGAGAGCATTAGACTAGAGCAATGAGTGTTAATTCAAAGTGCTAAAACCACTAGTCCACCTTAGTATAAAAATAGAGAGCAAAGAAGATAAATATGGACACAAAGAGACTAGTTGGAAAGCTATCACAATGTATTCCAGGTAAGAGATGGCAGTAGGCTGGATCAGAGAAGCAGCAGGTCAAGTGGTAAAATAGAAGGATTGGGTTAGGGATATATTTTGAAAATGTAAAAGAAGAAAATTGGCTGACAGATTTGATACGGGGTTGAGAGAAAGAGAGGAGGTAAAGCCATTGGCAAGGGTTTTGGTCCAAGCAACTGGAAGAATTACAATTCAATGACATGAGGGGAGATGTAGTTGGCAAGGACTCTAAAATGCTAGTGAATAAGGCCAGGGGTTCATTTTTCATTTTTGCACATGTTGAAGTTAATTTACTTAATAGATATTCTATTGGAGGTGTTAATTTAGATACATGAATCTGGAGTTCAGAAGCTTAGCAGAGAGGTCTAGACTCAAGACCTTAATTAGAGAATTATCAGAGTATGTGTGACAGGATTGTATCACCAAGGGAAGGAACTGTAAGTAGAGAAGAGAAGCTTAGGGATTACGCCAAAGACCAGAACCCTGAGAAGGGACCAGCAAACTGACTGTACAAGCAACTGATGAGAGGAAAACAAGAAAAATGTAGTCTAGGAAGCCAACAAAAAAATATTCAAGGATGAGGAGATAATCACTTGGGTCAAATGTTCTAGAAGGTACAAAAATATCAAAAGTGAATTTTGATCACTGAAGTTATATTGAAGAAAGTGGTAAGTAAATGCAGAAAAATAAGTCAGGGAAGAAAAAGAGGAGGTAGGTAAGGGTATGGAGATAATTTTTAACGTAATGGTCAGGGAAGGTTTCACTGAAGCATCTCATCCGAAAGAAGACCTCTATGTAGAGTGCTCCAGATAGATGTGATGAAGTGGATGAACACTTGGTCCATGTGAACATCGAGAGGCTTATGGCTGGAACTGTATGATGGATGGACTCAGGAGTAGAAAATGAAAGCATGGGATAACTGGAGAGCAGGCACACAGAGGGAGCTGACCAGTATACTTTTTCCTCTCCTGAGTGGCAAAGGACAACATTGAGAGCATTAGACTAGAGCAATGAGTGTTAATTCAAAGTGCTAAAACCACTAGTCCACCTTAGTATAAAAATAGAGAGCAAAGAAGATAAATATGGACACAAAGAGACTAGTTGGAAAGCTATCACAATGTATTCCAGGTAAGAGATGGCAGTAGGCTGGATCAGAGAAGCAGCAGGTCAAGTGGTAAAATAGAAGGATTGGGTTAGGGATATATTTTGAAAATGTAAAAGAAGAAAATTGGCTGACAGATTTGATACGGGGTTGAGAGAAAGAGAGGAGGTAAAGCCATTGGCAAGGGTTTTGGTCCAAGCAACTGGAAGAATTACAATTCAATGACATGAGGGAGATGTAGTTGGCAAGGACTCTAAAATGCTAGTGAATAAGGCCAGGGGTTCATTTTTCATTTTTGCACATGTTGAAGTTAATTTACTTAATAGATATTCTATTGGAGGTGTTAATTTAGATACATGAATCTGGAGTTCAGAAGCTTAGCAGAGAGGTCTAGACTCAAGACCTTAATTAGAGAATTATCAGAGTATGTGTGACAGGATTGTATCACCAAGGGAAGGAACTGTAAGTAGAGAAGAGAAGCTTAGGGATTACGCCAAAGACCAGAACCCTGAGAAGGGACCAGCAAACTGACTGTACAAGCAACTGATGAGAGGAAAACAAGAAAAATGTAGTCTAGGAAGCCAACAAAAAAATATTCAAGGATGAGGAGATAATCACTTGGGTCAAATGTTCTAGAAGGTACAAAAATATCAAAAGTGAATTTTGATCACTGAATTGAACAAACTGAAAGTTGATGGTGACCCTCACATGAGCGCTTTCAGTGAATGGGTGAAAGTGGGAAAAATTAAGTGTTTCAGGTAGAGAGCACTCAATACCAGTTTTGCCTTAAATTAGAATAGAGGAATCAGGTAGCAGATGGACATAGAATTGGAGTCAAGAGTAGATTTTTAGAAAAGCCTGTTTGTATTAATATGTTGATGGCGATCATCTGGTAAAGACTGTCCAGGGAGGAAAGGTGGCATTTTTCTTGGAGCTGTGTCTTTGTGCAAAAGAGGTAGGATGTAATCTAGTGTCTAAAAGGAAAAGTTTCCCAAAGATGAACTATAGCAGAAGAGGATTTAAGAAACAGTGAGGCTAGAATTTGGGAAAGATCATATAAATTTAATCCTGATGGGATAATAAGGTATGCTTGGCACTTGCCTCCTTTTATTCCTTCCTCAGCTTTTTCTGATCTCTCTCTCTCTCTCTCTCTCCCTCATACACACACTCCTTACCTGTTTTTCATTTCCTGGATTTCAATTACTGCCAAGAGTAGTACAATCTGATTTATATGTGTTCTAACTACATGCTTCCTGTTAATTTATTCAAGAAATATTTATGGAGTATCTTTTATGCCCAGGTACTGTTCTGGGCACTGGTGATGTGGCAGATTTGATACGGGGTTGAGAGAAAGAGAGGAGGTAAAGCCATTGGCAAGGGTTTTGGTCCAAGCAACTGGAAGAATTACAATTCAATGACATGAGGGGAGATGTAGTTGGCAAGGACTCTAAAATGCTAGTGAATAAGGCCAGGGGTTCATTTTTCATTTTTGCACATGTTGAAGTTAATTTACTTAATAGATATTCTATTGGAGGTGTTAATTTAGATACATGAATCTGGAGTTCAGAAG
Source organism: Tragulus kanchil (assembly GCA_022376925.1). Classification (NCBI taxonomy): domain Eukaryota; kingdom Metazoa; phylum Chordata; class Mammalia; order Artiodactyla; family Tragulidae; genus Tragulus; species Tragulus kanchil. The sequence continues at coordinate 18,339,738 of JAIOJX010000028.1, read as the reverse complement.
CTTAGCAGAGAGGTCTAGACTCAAGACCTTAATTAGAGAATTATCAGAGTATGTGTGACAGGATTGTATCACCAAGGGAAGGAACTGTAAGTAGAGAAGAGAAGCTTAGGGATTACGCCAAAGACCAGAACCCTGAGAAGGGACCAGCAAACTGACTGTACAAGCAACTGATGAGAGGAAAACAAGAAAAATGTAGTCTAGGAAGCCAACAAAAAAATATTCAAGGATGAGGAGATAATCACTTGGGTCAAATGTTCTAGAAGGTACAAAAATATCAAAAGTGAATTTTGATCACTGAATTGAACAAACTGAAAGTTGATGGTGACCCTCACATGAGCGCTTTCAGTGAATGGGTGAAAGTGGGAAAAATTAAGTGTTTCAGGTAGAGAGCACTCAATACCAGTTTTGCCTTAAATTAGAATAGAGGAATCAGGTAGCAGATGGACATAGAATTGGAGTCAAGAGTAGATTTTTAGAAAAGCCTGTTTGTATTAATATGTTGATGGCGATCATCTGGTAAAGACTGTCCAGGGAGGAAAGGTGGCATTTTTCTTGGAGCTGTGTCTTTGTGCAAAAGAGGTAGGATGTAATCTAGTGTCTAAAAGGAAAAGTTTCCCAAAGATGAACTATAGCAGAAGAGGATTTAAGAAACAGTGAGGCTAGAATTTGGGAAAGATCATATAAATTTAATCCTGATGGGATAATAAGGTATGCTTGGCACTTGCCTCCTTTTATTCCTTCCTCAGCTTTTTCTGATCTCTCTTTCTCTCTCTCTCTCTCTCCCTCATACACACACTCCTTACCTGTTTTTCATTTCCTGGATTTCAATTACTGCCAAGAGTAGTACAATCTGATTTATATGTGTTCTAACTACATGCTTCCTGTTAATTTATTCAAGAAATATTTATGGAGTATCTTTTATGCCCAGGTACTGTTCTGGGCACTGGTGATGTGGCAGTTAAACAGGATGGTTTAGGTCCCTTATCTGATAGATGCCTCCATTCTAGACTGTGCTGACAGGAGGGAAGTAGAAATAAATATGTAAGTAAACAACATTCAGACTTGGCATATTAACAACAGGAGATCCAAACTTTAATATTTCTATTTATGAATCATACAGAATCATGTATCTGAGCTTGAAATATGTGTGATCACACTGCTTAGGAGGCACCTTAAAGATGTGTGACATAAAGTATTGCTTTCATTTCATTAGAAGGAAATCTGAGACAGTGATCATAAATTATATAAAGTCACATTGAAGTAGGTAGGGAACTCAGCAATTACTATTAAGTCAAATCAATATTTAATTTCAATTTAAAGGGTATTTTAATCCTCACTAACAGTCAAAAACTTGAGCAAACTCTTTCAATTACCCAACTTCCTAAACTATGTAAAAACCCTAGTCATATATATCAACACTATTTCTCTTTAGCCTAATTGTTGCTAATCCTTTGATGTTTTTAAAGATTTCACTCTTTTGTTTGAATTTTAATGATATATTAAATTGATACATATATTTTTCTCTTAGCAGTGGAAGACCTTTATTCCTTTTAATGACAATGAAACCACATGCAAGGCCTTAACTTACAAACATAAACCAAAGTAGACATTAAATCATTATATACTGCTGTACAAGACAACACAGGGAATGCTTTGCCACGAGAGGCTGATGTCAAACTTGCTTGCTTGCAAACAGAAATATAGACCAATGGAACAAGACAGACAACCCAGAGATAAACCCATGCACATATGGATACCTTATTTTTGATAAAGGAGGTGAAAATATACAATGGGACAGAGACAGATTCTTCAACAAATGGTGCTGGGAAAATTGGACAGCTACATGCAAAAAAATGAAGTTGGAACATTCCCTGACACCATACACAAAGATCAACTCAAAATGGATTAAAGACCTAAATGTAAGACCAAAACCCATCAAACTCTTAGAGGAGAATATAGGCAAAATCCTCAAGGACATAAATCAAAGCAAGATCTTCTCTGACCCACCTACTACAATAATGGAACTAAAACCAAAAATTAACATGTGAAACATAATGAAACTTACAAGCTTTTGTAGCAAAAGAAACTACAAAAAAGGTGAAAGGACAACCCACAGAATGGGAGAAAATAATAGCAAAGGAAACAACAGACAAAGAATTAATCTCCAAAATCTATAAGCAACTTAGACAACTCAACACTGGAAAAATGAATAACCCAATCAAAAAATGGGAAAAAGATCTAAAGAGACATCTCTCCAAAGAAGACATACAGATGGTCAAAAAACACATGAAATGATGATCAATGTCGCTTATTATTAGAGAAATGCAAATCAAAACTACAATGAGAGGGCTTCCCTGGTGGTCCAGTGGGTAAGGACACTGCCTTGCAGTGCAGGGGGTGCTGGTTCGATCCCTGGCCTGGGAAGATCCCATGTGCCATGGAGCGACTGGACCAATGTGTCCAACTACCGAGCTGGAGCTCTGGAGTGCATGCACCCAGAGCTGGTGCTCTTCAGTGAGAGAGGTTACTGGGATGGGAGGCCCACACAGGCCAAAGAACAAAGATAGATGCAAATAAATAAATGAAAGGCCAACAGAAGTGGCCCCCCCAAAAAACAAAAAAACTCTACAATGAGATATTACCTCACACCAGTCAGAATGGCCATCATCAACAAATCTACAAACAATAAATGCTAGAGAGGGTGCAGGGAAAAGGGAACACTCTTGCACTACTGGTGGGAATGTAAATTGATACAGCTGCTATGGAAGGGAGATTCTTTAAAAAACTAAAAATAGAAGCACCATATGACCCAGCAATCCCACTATTAGGCTTATACCCTAATGAAATAAAAATTGAAAGAGACACCTGTATCCCAATGTTCATTGCAGCACTTTATAAATAGCTAGAACATGGAAGCAACCTAGACATCCATCGACAAATGAATGGATAAAAGAGCTCTGGCACATATATACAATGGAGTATTTCTCGGCTGTAAAAAGAAATGCAGAAGAATCAGTCCTAATGAGGTGGATGAATCTAGATCCTATTACAAAAAGTGAGGTAAGTCAAAAAGACAAAGACAAGTACACACATATATATATGTTAGTATACTAACACATATATACTAACACATATATATGGAATCTAGTATGATGGTACTGATAACGCACTCAGTGAAGCAATGGAAAACAGACATAGAGAACTGACGTATGGACATTGTGGGGAATGAACAGGGGGTGGGAGATGTAGTGGGAGTAACATGGAAACCTGTACCATCATATATGAAAAAGATAGCTATTGTCATTGCACTGTGGGAATAGGGGGTCCTGCAGGGGTGCTGTGCAATGGCCTAGGGGGGTGGGATGGGGGGACCGGGAGGGGGTGCAGGAAGGAGGGGGCCAGGGAGATATACATATGACTAATCTGGGATGATACATATCTGTAAATAACAAAACTCTGTAAAAGTCAAATAAAAATAATTATTAAAAATATATATATTAAATTTATTCCAAATTTAATGATACATTGGTTATACCTAAATATATAGCCTAAATGTATTGATTTAAGTCAAATCTAAATCCCTTGACAACTCTGCTCTATTTAACAGACACAAATTTGACTGAAGTGTGAAACTTGCTCAGATTAGGAATAGATCTAGGGTGCAGTGCCTTCTAACAACAGTCTGCTTGGATGTGGAGGAGAACTTTAGGATCAGACCACTGAGTCTGAAACAGAGACCACTTTTTACTGTAACTTCTTATAATCTAAGAGCCTACACTCCCATGAGAGATCACAGTAGTGGACAGGAAACTTGGGGAGGGTTCGCCATGTGACCTCTGGGATCTTCATTCCTCAACCAGGGATCGAACTGGGGCCTCTGGGTGTGAAAGTACTAAGTCCTAACCCCTGGACCACCAGGAATTTCCTGAACAATAGATTTTTAAAACTCACTTATTTCATAAACTAAAGATAATTTCTACTATAAATTATAATAGATTAATACTAGAAGATAATTTCTAGTATACTCTACCATTTTTATACATTGTTTTAAAAGTAAGTAACAAGAAACACTGGACTAAATGTTACTGAATTAAAGTCAGATGAGGATTTATTATACATACCTAAAAAGACATTTTTCAGATGAAGCTCCAAATCTCTTTTTTCTCAAGAAAAATAAGCCAAATTTCACTATACACGCATGGCATAGGTTTATTCACCATACGGTTGCACTAAATATCTAAAAAGGCATGCCAGAAAGTAGAAGATGAAAGAGAGAAAACAACAAAAAGAATCAGTCAAGAGTCACACAAAGTAGACATAGAATGATGCTAGGGCAGAACTATCCACCAGTATACTCTTCGCTAAGGGTGAACACAAAAATGGCACCCTCCTGTCTTATAATCCTCCAGAAAGAGAAGCCTTCTCTTGTTCTATGATAGTTAACTAAAAACAAAGCAAAAAAACAACAATCATTAAAACTTAAAATGGAATTTTTTTTTTGGTTGAGAATCATCATAAATGATTTAATATTACCCAGAACTCCTTCTCAGCACCTTTAGAGTAAATGCAATGGTAGATCAGCCAGTTATTTCTTTGTAGGACAATATATCACTCGTGCAGCTGTGTGGAGGGGTCCAAGAAGGAGCAGTTCTACTTTGTTAGGAACCAATGAATTTGACTGAAGTGTGAAACTTGCTCAGATTAGGAATAGATCTAGGGTGCAGTGTCTTCTAACAACAGTCTGCTTGGATGTGGAGGAGAACTTTAGGATCAGACCACTGAGTCTGAAACAGAGACCACTTTTTACTGTAACTTCTTATAATCTAAGAGCCTACACTCCCATGAGAGATCACAGTAGTGGACAGGAAACTTGGGGAGGGTTCGCCATGTGACCTCTGGGATCTTCATTCCTCAACCAGGGATCGAACTGGGGCCTCTGGGTGTGAAAGTACTAAGTCCTAACCCCTGGACCACCAGGAATTTCCTGAACAATAGATTTTTAAAACTCACTTATTTCATAAACTAAAGATAATTTCTACTATAAATTATAATAGATTAATACTAGAAGATAATTTCTAGTATACTCTACCATTTTTATACATTGTTTTAAAAGTAAGTAACAAGAAACACTGGACTAAATGTTACTGAATTAAAGTCAGATGAGGATTTATTATACATACCTAAAAAGACATTTTTCAGATGAAGCTCCAAATCTCTTTTTTTTCTCAAGAAAAATAAGCCAAATTTCACTATACACGCATGGCATAGGTTTATTCACCATACGGTTGCACTAAATATCTAAAAAGGCATGCCAGAAAGTAGAAGATGAAAGAGAGAAAACAACAAAAAGAATCAGTCAAGAGTCACACAAAGTAGACATAGAATGATGCTAGGGCAGAACTATCCACCAGTATACTCTTCGCTAAGGGTGAACACAAAAATGGCACCCTCCTGTCTTATAATCCTCCAGAAAGAGAAGCCTTCTCTTGTTCTATGATAGTTAACTAAAAACAAAGCAAAAAAACAACAATCATTAAAACTTAAAATGGAATTTTTTTTTTGGTTGAGAATCATCATAAATGATTTAATATTACCCAGAACTCCTTCTCAGCACCTTTAGAGTAAATGCAATGGTAGATCAGCCAGTTATTTCTTTGTAGGACAATATATCACTCGTGCAGCTGTGTGGAGGGGTCCAAGAAGGAGCAGTCTCGTACTTTAATTGGCATTAGGAACCAATGAATTTAACTGAATGAACTACTGCTTATAATGTTCAGACACCCACCCCCTACCTACTCAAGAGATTCTTGTCCAAGAAGTCTCAGGCGGAACTCTAGAATATGCATTTTAAACAAGCATTCTAAGTCATTCTGGTGAGGGTCACATTTAAGAGCACCTAAACGATAGTTTCAATTTTTTTCAATTTTAGGCAGATGATGCTTTCCTGATGAACGCACTGCTAAAGATACATGTGAGATAGTCTCCAGAACTCCCCAAGCTCTCTCCTCTCACTTGAAAAAAATTTCAGCATGCAAAGTAATGAGAGTGATGTTGGAGGAATAACTCTACATCTGCTCTAATTATTTGTTTTAAATAAATCATCTGCAAATTTCACTCTTAACTCTCATGACTAATAAATAGCTTCCAATGTATTCCACAATTGACAGCAACATGCCACTATGCCAGCAATGTACAAATTACCTGGAGAGGAACGTGTGGACTGGGTATCCTTCAGACAGTGTGTGACAAATATACTTTCTCTGGCTTCTGAAAAATACATTTTGGGTGCGCTCACGACGGAACTATCTGGCAGATACCTTGAGTGTAGCTGTGTGTGCGTGCTCAAGCTGGATGTAAGATTTTTATGTTGTGTAAATTGTGGAACTTAATAGGATGTGCTGGGAGAGAGGGCTTTTTGTTCCCACTTGCCAAGACCAGTGTTCTCCTTAGAATGTATTTTCAATCTTCATACATAAAATAATTCAACCAAAATTATGACTCAGCCACAAAAGAACACTATGTGGAAGTCATTCCAAGAACACTTGCTTTGAGAACTGGTATTCACTGCTGTCCCTCATAAGGCAAATTGTGGTTACAGTGGTACCTGGATGAGTTTGTTCTAGACCTACTGGTTCTCTAAGGGTTGCCTCTGTACCAGAGCATCAGGAGCCATTGGAAAACTTGTTTCAATTCCAAATTCGACACCCACCCTAGACCTACTGAATCAGAACCCCTGAGGATGGGGTTGAGCGGCAGTCTGTGTCTGGCTCTCCCAGTGACTCTCATGCATGGTAAACTGCAAGCTATCGTTCTCTAGCTTACTCAAATTTTAAGGACAATGAAACAATCTACCTAAAACAATGGCTTCAGTTTTGGAAAATTGATTTGTACGTCTACTTTCTGGTAACGGGAAGGCCTTGAGACTACATATATAGATATATACACACTGACTCTAATTAGATTAAACATTTCTACTTGATTTATTTCAAACTGTGCTTATTTTAGAGCTTCCCTTGGCTCAGAAAGAATAGAATACACCTGCAATACAGGGTTTTTGATAAAAATAAAAATAGTCTAGCATCTCTCTCACTTGAAAAAATTTCAGCATGCAAAGTAATGAGAGTGATGTTGGAGGAATAACTCTACATCTGCTCTAATTATTTGTTTTAAATAAATCATCTGCAAATTTCACTCTTAACTCTCATGACTAATAAATAGCTTCCAATGTATTCCACAATTGACAGCAACATGCCACTATGCCAGCAATGTACAAATTACCTGGAGAGGAACGTGTGGACTGGGTATCCTTCAGACAGTGTGTGACAAATATACTTTCTCTGGCTTCTGAAAAATACATTTTGGGTGCGCTCACGACGGAACTATCTGGCAGATACCTTGAGTGTAGCTGTGTGTGCGTGCTCAAGCTGGATGTAAGATTTTTATGTTGTGTAAATTGTGGAACTTAATAGGATGTGCTGGGAGAGAGGGCTTTTTGTTCCCACTTGCCAAGACCAGTGTTCTCCTTAGAATGTATTTTCAATCTTCATACATAAAATAATTCAACCAAAATTATGACTCAGCCACAAAAGAACACTATGTGGAAGTCATTCCAAGAACACTTGCTTTGAGAACTGGTATTCACTGCTGTCCCTCATAAGGCAAATTGTGGTTACAGTGGTACCTGGATGAGTTTGTTCTAGACCTACTGGTTCTCTAAGGGTTGCCTCTGTACCAGAGCATCAGGAGCCATTGGAAAACTTGTTTCAATTCCAAATTCGACACCCACCCTAGACCTACTGAATCAGAACCCCTGAGGATGGGGTTGAGCGGCAGTCTGTGTCTGGCTCTCCCAGTGACTCTCATGCATGGTAAACTGCAAGCTATCGTTCTCTAGCTTACTCAAATTTTAAGGACAATGAAACAATCTACCTAAAACAATGGCTTCAGTTTTGGAAAATTGATTTGTACGTCTACTTTCTGGTAACGGGAAGGCCTTGAGACTACATATATAGATATATACACACTGACTCTAATTAGATTAAACATTTCTACTTGATTTATTTCAAACTGTGCTTATTTTAGAGCTTCCCTTGGCTCAGACAGAATAGAATCCACCTGCAATACAAGGAGGCCTGGGTTTGATCCCTGAGTAGAGAAGATCCCCCAGAGAATGGAATGGATGCCACTCCATGGAGTGGGTAGCATTATTTTTATGCATTTTTCTTGTTCTTTATCTACTGGTTAAAAAATGGTGCCTATTGGGAAGAACTAATTTTAGGGTCAATGCAGCAGTTTAAAAACAGATTTTAACACTTTCGCTAATTTTATTAATCAATGCCCTGCCCAATTCCTTGAAGGTTTCCACAGACTGTTTTTTTTTTTTGTCTTATTCAGAGATTTGTCCCTGCCTGGCCCCTAGCTGCTTCAAGTTCAAAGAATATTAATTAAAACAGTATATTTTTCAGCTTCATCTCATACTATGCTCTCTTATACTCCCTTATTTCAGTGATTGTTCTTGTATTTTACCAAATGCATCTTATATGTTTCCACTCTTTCTGTCTTTGTTTATTATATTCACCTTTACTAAAACATACTTTCTATTCCTCTTCCACATCCTTCAGAGGAAGCTGAAATTCCATTTCTACCTTGAAGTCTTACTTGACAAACTGAGCCCAACATAATCCATAGTGTACTTCCTAAAACACCATCTGCTATCAGAAAATGCCACTGTACAGATATCAGTCCAATGGGAGCTTTAAGCTCCTTCAAATGCAGGGGCTGTATCTTCTATTTGCATTTACATGGTTCAGTGGAGAGTCTTGTACACAGTGCAGAATACATTTCTGATTAATTTTCTTAACACAATCTATTAAATAGATTTAAAACCGCAGTGCATATTAGGTACCAACTGCTTCTTTTTAATAACATTATTTTTTAATCACTTCTTTTTATATTAATTATATGTATACGTGTGTGTGTGTGTGTGTGTGTGTGTGTGTGTGTGTGCATGCTATGTTGCTTCAGTTGTGTCTGACTCTTTGGACTCCATGAACTGTAGCCTGCCAGGCTCCCCTGTGCATGGGATTTTCCAGGCAAGAATACTGAAGTGAGTTTCCATTTCCTCCTCCAAAGAATCCTCCCAACCCAGGGATAGAAACTGCATCTCTTACATCTTCTTCATTGGTAGTCAAGTTTTTTTTATCACTAGTACCACCTGGGGAGCCCATGTGTGTGTCTCTGTGTGTGTGTGTACCAAGTTTATGTTTTAGACCATGTTCTATGGCACACAGACTCTTAGTTCCATGACAAGGAATTAAACCTGTGCTCCCTGCACTGAAAACTCTCGGTCTTAACCACTGGACCTCCAGGGAAATCCCTCTTTTAATACTGAATCATCTGACCAACTGAACTATTCATGAGACCATACACCTTTTACCAGTGGGATTTCCAGTAGTGGCTACTATCCCATTCTTAGTAAATAATGACATGCATTTTGGTAGGTAATGCCATGTATTTTAACTGGAGTGGCCAATACTAATGCTTTATTTTTGCCTAGAAGTGACCCAATTATAATAAAATCTATTATCTCATAGTCAATACTTTAACAAATTATTTAACAACTAGTAACGCACATACTGGCCATAGAGGAATTTGAATCATTCTGTATACATGAAAATCTCTTCTACTTGTACAATACTTTTTCTCTTTGATAAACTGCTTTCTCTTACATTATCACAATTCCTTATAAAAACAACAGTATGAGATATGTATTATTATTTCCATTGAGCATCCTTCAGAGGAAGCTGAAATTCCATTTCTACCTTGAAGTCTTACTTGACAAACTGAGCCCAACATAATCCATAGTGTACTTCCTAAAACACCATCTGCTATCAGAAAATGCCACTGTACAGATATCAGTCCAATGGGAGCTTTAAGCTCCTTCAAATGCAGGGGCTGTATCTTCTATTTGCATTTACATGGTTCAGTGGAGAGTCTTGTACACAGTGCAGAATACATTTCTGATTAATTTTCTTAACACAATCTATTAAATAGATTTAAAACCGCAGTGCATATTAGGTACCAACTGCTTCTTTTTAATAACATTATTTTTTAATCACTTCTTTTTATATTAATTATATGTATACGTGTGTGTGTGTGTGTGTGTGTGTGTGTGTGTTTGTGCATGCTATGTTGCTTCAGTTGTGTCTGACTCTTTGGACTCCATGAACTGTAGCCTGCCAGGCTCCCCTGTGCATGGGATTTTCCAGGCAAGAATACTGAAGTGAGTTTCCATTTCCTCCTCCAAAGAATCCTCCCAACCCAGGGATAGAAACTGCATCTCTTACATCTTCTTCATTGGTAGTCAAGTTTTTTTTATCACTAGTACCACCTGGGGAGCCCATGTGTGTGTCTCTGTGTGTGTGTGTACCAAGTTTATGTTTTAGACCATGTTCTATGGCACACAGACTCTTAGTTCCATGACAAGGAATTAAACCTGTGCTCCCTGCACTGAAAACTCTCGGTCTTAACCACTGGACCTCCAGGGAAATCCCTCTTTTAATACTGAATCATCTGACCAACTGAACTATTCATGAGACCATACACCTTTTACCAGTGGGATTTCCAGTAGTGGCTACTATCCCATTCTTAGTAAATAATGACATGCATTTTGGTAGGTAATGCCATGTATTTTAACTGGAGTGGCCAATACTAATGCTTTATTTTTGCCTAGAAGTGACCCAATTATAATAAAATCTATTATCTCATAGTCAATACTTTAACAAATTATTTAACAACTAGTAACGCACATACTGGCCATAGAGGAATTTGAATCATTCTGTATACATGAAAATCTCTTCTACTTGTACAATACTTTTTCTCTTTGATAAACTGCTTTCTCTTACATTATCACAATTCCTTATAAAAACAACAGTATGAGATATGTATTATTATTTCCATTGAGCAGTTAAGATAAGCTCAAAAAATTTGAGTGTTTGCTCTCCTATGCCCCCAAGGTCATTCTCTCTTCTGTCCCATATGCTTTCTCTGAATTTCCTGAGCTGATAATACCTTGGTCCTCAGTTCACTATTACAGGCCGCTAGCCAGCAAGGCTTTAGCTTCAAAAGCTCAAGCCACATTTCATTCAATGGAAGAGTGGGCTCTTTAATTCCTTAAAATGACTGATTTAAAAAATCATAAGTGAGATTTGCTATGCCATTTGGCAGAAAAGTTATTTTTAAAAAACGTAGATAGTGTGCAAACTATGTCTGGAACTGTCTCAAAGAGGAAGTCAATGAAAACCCCAAGACATCTTTAATTTTTCCCCTGTAGAAAAGGTCATCAGATGAAAATGAGTCTTTGATGACGACGTAGTTGTTGTATGAAAGGCAGAAAAGCAGTGATTTACAGAGTTCACAAAGGATACTCTGGGAAGCGTTAAGCATCCCAACGTTCAGAAATCAGCCACCCTGAAGTCTCCAGCCCAGGGATTACGAAACTCATTTCACATGTTTGTAACCTAATTAGGTCTTCAGAGAGAGTCTCCTGAGGCCAAAGACTAACAATATGTCAACCCCTCGTACTGCTTTATTCACATTAAAAAGGGCTTTCTGTCCTTCAGGAATAACAGTTTCATTAAACCAAGCAAATTCCAGGGAAAACCAATCAGGTTGTAAAGAATTTACATCCTTCCTTTTATAAATGATCCTCCTGGCTCTCTCTTTTTTAATCTTCCTAAAAGTTGGTTGGTTTTTTAATCTTCTTTAAACTGTCACTTTCCTTCCTTTCTCCTATTTTGCCCAAGTCGTTTTGATATATTTGCAGCAGCCAAGCACCCGTTGCCAAAGACGTATGTTCTAAATATTTTCATCAGATTCCATGTAGCTACATAACAGGGAGAGATATTTTTCAGTGGTGCTGGGTACTGTCTTGGGGTTTCAGAAACATCCCTTGAGGCACAAAATCCTCTGTGTTAAACCTAAAATAGTAATGTTCATCTCAGTCATCTGGATGATAGCTGTAGAAATGTCCTATGGGTTAGATTTTTATCACCAACGACACTTCTTTATCCATGCTTGCTTGAGGTTTAAGCCTTCTTAATATGTTTTCCTTTAGCAAGCAACCAGTCTAACTCTCCTGCTGTGTCCACGAAACAGAGAAAAAATGTGACTTGATGAAACTTAATAGCTGATCCTTGTTTAGATATAATCTTCTCAATCAAGTTATTCCATCAGGTACACCTGGTTTATGTTGTAACTGCTTCTCTGGAGTGGAAAGTAGCAGATGAATAATATGGTAGAACTAGAGGACAGCGTAGCCTTAGGCTTGGACAAGGTAGCTCCTGGTGGCTATGGAGTACCACGTGGTGGGAGAGAATGAGGGGCAAAACTTAGCCACAAAGATGCCATCTCCAAATTGGTTCAAGTTGGCAGATTACCCATAAGCCTCCAGAGAAAAGCAAGACAAACTGAAAGAGCTCAAACCCAATAGATTTTGAAATAAAAGAGAGAAGTAGTTGCAAGCAATTACCAGAAGCATCAAATACTGTACAAATTATATATCTGTGTGTATAATTCCTCCTAATGGCACCAAATTCACTGTCATATGAACTATATCCTAGGGAGAACCTTGTGGGACTAAGCTTGTTAATGACTGAATAATTCTGAGGATCATCGTGCTGAACTATAATTCTAAACTCTCTCTTTTTCATGTGCCTTCATATATTAAATGCAGTTTTATGAGGCTTTTTTATCTTTAATATATCAATTATTTTACAGCCAGACTCAATAAAAATCACTGGGTACTTTTTCCAAGGCATGGCTTGAGGCTGATTTTTTGATACCTCTGTAATCATAAATGATGGGTCACCTGTGGTCCAGATGACATGTAAAATGAGGGACACAGAAAGTTTATTCTGTTCGAGGGGACCTCAGGGTTGCCTCTCTATCACTTTGGTATTTCCTTTGACTGTTTATTCTCAAGGATGCTTTAGGTATATGAATAGCCTCTACTGGTCAGAAGCAACTTGTTTATCAAAACACCCATGTAGTTGAGTTTCATGAAATGTGTACTGTTTTCTCATCAAAACCATGGTCTCGTCATGAAAACCTTCATAAATCATACTCCAAGAGCAGCTCCTTAACTGCCTACTGTTTTCTTTTCAAATACCTGTTGTTAATCTTCCTGACAGTTCTGACAGTGGTGTGCCTGCAGCTTTGAATTCCACATGTTGTAAGCAGCTTACAACTTCAAGCCAAAGGAAGAAGAATATACAGCCACGGTAGAGACCCTAGATTCTCCCATGCTGTGTTGCCATAGGCAGGCTAAGCTCAGAGAGGAGGTTTTTCTAAGGGTCTAAATTCTTTTCTTCAGCCTCAGGAAGACACGGTATTGATCATTTTCATCATCAATGGTGATAATAGCATAATCTGCCATTTTTTAAGGATCAGACATTTTTACAAGTATTTATTGTGACACTTTGAATAGTCATATAAGATGACTCATTATCTAAAGTATTACTGATGACGGAACTTCTATCCAAGAAGTTGGGACACCCTCTAGGTAGAGTGAGGGAGTGGAACAACAAAGGAGTCAGACCGAGGTGCTATTTAAAGCTTGTCTTGGGCTTCCCTGGTGGTTCAGTGGTTGAGAATCCATCTGCCAATGCTGGGGACGGAGGTCCAATCCTTGGTCCAGGAAGATCCCCCATGCCTTAGAGCAACAATCCTGTGTGCCACAGCTACTGAGCCCACATGCCACAACCACTGAAGCCTGCTCACCCTAGAGTTGGTGCTCTGCAACTTGAGAAGTCACCACAATAAGCCTGTGTACCACACCTAGGGAGTGGCCCCTACTCTCCGCAACTAGAGAAAGCCCACATGCAGCACGAAAGACCCAGCCCAGCCAAAAATAAATAAATATGTAGATCTTTTTCAAAGAAAGAAAGCTTGTCTTACTTCCATTTTACTAAGATGACCTTTTCTCAATTTGCCCTAACTTAGAAGGACCTATAATCCTTTGCTCTCATTACTTCAAGAAACAAGTCTGGATTACAATACCAATCAGAACGGTTCTCCACAGGCCAAAGATTAAGGTGGGCTGAATCACAGAGTTGGCAGGTGCTTGCCACTGTAGACTCTGTCCCCACTCCTAGTATAAGCACGTTGTCAGAGGTAAATTATGAGTTCTGCATGTGGCGGGCACAACTGTTTCAAACCTAAGGCTCAGGGCAAGCTGCCTCCTCACTCACCCACAATAACATACACAAAGGAGGATAATCCGAGCTTCCACTTGAGTCACAGTGGACAGATCCCCTTTACTGTACTGGATACTATCTCCGTTGTTAATCTTCCTGACAGTTCTGACAGTGGTGTGCCTGCAGCTTTGAATTCCACATGTTGTAAGCAGCTTACAACTTCAAGCCAAAGGAAGAAGAATATACAGCCACGGTAGAGACCCTAGATTCTCCCATGCTGTGTTGCCATAGGCAGGCTAAGCTCAGAGAGGAGGTTTTTCTAAGGGTCTAAATTCTTTTCTTCAGCCTCAGGAAGACACGGTATTGATCATTTTCATCATCAATGGTGATAATAGCATAATCTGCCATTTTTTAAGGATCAGACATTTTTACAAGTATTTATTGTGACACTTTGAATAGTCATATAAGATGACTCATTATCTAAAGTATTACTGATGACGGAACTTCTATCCAAGAAGTTGGGACACCCTCTAGGTAGAGTGAGGGATGGAACAACAAAGGAGTCAGACCGAGGTGCTATTTAAAGCTTGTCTTGGGCTTCCCTGGTGGTTCAGTGGTTGAGAATCCATCTGCCAATGCTGGGGACGGAGGTCCAATCCTTGGTCCAGGAAGATCCCCCATGCCTTAGAGCAACAATCCTGTGTGCCACAGCTACTGAGCCCACATGCCACAACCACTGAAGCCTGCTCACCCTAGAGTTGGTGCTCTGCAACTTGAGAAGTCACCACAATAAGCCTGTGTACCACACCTAGGGAGTGGCCCCTACTCTCCGCAACTAGAGAAAGCCCACATGCAGCACGAAAGACCCAGCCCAGCCAAAAATAAATAAATATGTAGATCTTTTTCAAAGAAAGAAAGCTTGTCTTACTTCCATTTTACTAAGATGACCTTTTCTCAATTTGCCCTAACTTAGAAGGACCTATAATCCTTTGCTCTCATTACTTCAAGAAACAAGTCTGGATTACAATACCAATCAGAACGGTTCTCCACAGGCCAAAGATTAAGGTGGGCTGAATCACAGAGTTGGCAGGTGCTTGCCACTGTAGACTCTGTCCCCACTCCTAGTATAAGCACGTTGTCAGAGGTAAATTATGAGTTCTGCATGTGGCGGGCAGAACTGTTTCAAACCTAAGGCTCAGGGCAAGCTGCCTCTCCTCACTCACCCACAATAACATACACAAAAGGAGGATAATCCGAGCTTCCACTTGGAGTCACAGTGGACAGATCCCTAAGCAGCATCATGTCTGAGGGTACTGTACTGGATACTATCTCGGCTGAGCCAGGCCAGTGTAAGTTACATTTTAACTTCGCCTATATTTGGGAGATGGGCCTTCCCCGTTGGCTCAGCAATAAAGAACCCCCCTGCCGATGTAGGAGATGTGGATGCAATCCCTGGGTCAAGAAGTATTCTTGCCTGGGAAATCCCATGGACAGAGGAGCCTGGCAGGCTACAGTCCATGAGGTCTCAAAGAACCAGACATGACTTAGTGACTTAGCATGCATGCTTGCATATTTCGGAACTAGGGCATTTTACCACTTCTACATATTTTGCTGGACCGAGAAGTCTTCTTCCACATAAGTCATCCAAGCTTTCAAAGAAATATTGGAAAACAGGGATCTCATGGGCATGAACTGACAAAGGGCTTAAATTTAGGTGTGTGGGATGTACAAAATTATAAAGGACCCTTGTAAATTTACAATTTCGTCATTTCATGAGAGAATTCAATCCCACAAACAGTGACGAATACTATGTTAAAGCCCCTGTCACGGACAAAGTCCTTAGAGGGCCTCTAAGAACCCAAGTGTTAGCTGACTTTCCTTCCACCATCCCCTTACGGTGCTTTAGACTCACTGTATTCTCTGAAGAGGCCTCACATGTTCTTGGTTGCCCAATGACACTCTTTCCCCAGAGAGTGGCTGCTGCCCTCACTTCATCCAGTTTTAAATCAAATACTCTACCTTTGAGACGTCACCTTGGACCAGCCTCTCAAAAGCAGTATCTTTGCAGCTCTCTGCTCCTGTCATTTTATGATTTAAAGAAATGCATATTTAGTTTTCATTTGTGGTCCCTAGTTCACAGCTCTCCACACCCTTGGCATGTCCTGAGCCATTAAGAGCAATGGGAGCATCCTTTCTTATAATATTAGGTCTCTTGTCCTCTGTTTCTGAAATCATTTCAGAGCCATTAAGGTGAAATGGGTGTCTTATTCTATTCAAAACAAGCCCCTTTCCATCACAAGTGGGTTTTTGTTAATAAGGCAACTTTCGGAATCTCCTAAAAACGGTGAGGCTCTACCAGGGAAACTAACCATGAATAGAGGGTGGAAACTTTCAGCCCAGCATTCACAGTGCTTAACATATGTAAAGAACTCAACACATGTTAACTACCTTGAAGATAGTAATGAACAACCATGGCATGCTAAGTAAGACATATGAAGTCAAATAGTACATGTCACTTATGTAGAGAATCTAAAAAATACTACAAAAGAAACCTACTTAAAAAACAGAACCAGACTTACAGACACAGAGAGCAAACTTAGGGTTACGGAAAGGGAAAGAGAGTGGAAGGATAAATTAGGAATATGAGAGGAACAGAAACAAATTGTTATGTGTAAGACAGATAAACAACAAGGATTTCTCCAGCACAGCTGAGGCAGCTTTGCTCTGGCTCCTCGAGTGTACAGTGAGCCTCATGTCTTTCCAGGTTCTTATGTATCCAACAAGTTTCCATAAAGAGAAGATTAGGATTTTCCTAGTGGTGGAAGTGACTTGAGCCCAACACTTATCTCCCCTCTTTTCTCAGACTACCTCTAAATGACATTCATCAGTAAAAAACGTATAAATCCATAGTAACAAAGTGAATGAACAGGATGCACATCCTAAAAGACCATGTAACAGTTTCAAGAACGAGCCAAATGGGTGTGATTTTTTAAAACACTTCTTGACGTACATTCTTTAAAAAATGTTGGCCCATGATAAGCAGTTATTTCTGGAATGAATGAGTGAATGAAAAGAGCCGACGAGTATTATTTAGATACAGGTCAGAACGCACCAGGAAATAAAGAAAAAGCAGAGCTGAATAAAAATGGTTCTCTCTGGGAGCAGGACTCAGAATGAGGGAAAGGTAGCAGCAAGGAATGGTTGATTTTCATCAGGTGAATCTTCCTTATGATTTTATTTTTCAACTGTGTTCCTATATTACTTTGCACAACAACACAAAAATTATTTTAAAAATATTTAGGAAGAAAAGTTTGAGCAGTGACACGTCTGTGAGCTCCTTCCATTCTGTGAACTTTTTGCCTATACTGATCCCAGTAGCAAATCCTGAGGCTCAGGTACACTTACGATCTGACAAAATCTCCTCCTATCTGGTGACCAGCAACATGGAGGTGGGGGACGATGATCTGTGAATAAAACTGAAGGCAATCAAAGAGCAGTACATGTCCTGGTGGGTTTATTTGGGAAAATGGACATTTTTAACTTTTTTTCCCCTACACTGCAAGACTTGTAGGATCTTAGTTCCCCAAGCAGGATAGAACCTGTACCCTCAGAAGTGAAAGCATGGGTTCCTAACTACTGGCTGAACTGGGAAGTCCCAAAATGGACTATTTTCAAGCACCTGTAAATAATTACAATCAAATTAGGTAAGAAAAAGAGAGATTATTCATCTGGGGGTAGCCGCTGAACATTTTAATTAATATTTATGGACTGAAGGAATCAATGAGCCAAACCAGCTTTTAGAAACATGTTTCCTTTTGTGATGTCAGAAAAATCTCATGGTATGTCAAGGAAACTTCTAGAAGTGCCTGTACATCTTTTTGATCAAACTGGATCAACAGATTGACTGGCATAATGGGAGGCTTATTGACTCAAATTGAAACCGAGTAATTATTATATCTACGTTATGTTTGAGAGCTAGTGGAAGGCCATTGACTAATACATGCTATTTTTTGAGTAGGTGTTGAGAGCTGAGAGGAAAAGGGTCTAACAGCCCAGTCCCCACATGTCCACGCTGTGGTCGGGCTGGCTGATTGATTGGGAGGCCAAGGAGGGTACAGGGGCAGGCCCTGTCAGGGTCACCTATGTGGGAAAGCAATTTGCAAAAGAACAGATACATGTATCTGTATAACTGAATCACTTTGTTGTATACATGAGACTAACATAACATTGTTACTCCAATATTAAATAAAAGGTTTTAGCAGCTCAGAATGAGGGACAGGTAGCAGCAAGGAATGGTTGATTTTCATCAGGTGAATCTTCCTTATGATTTTATTTTTCAACTGTGTTCCTATATTACTTTGCACAACAACACAAAAATTATTTTAAAAATATTTAGGAAGAAAAGTTTGAGCAGTGACACGTCTGTGAGCTCCTTCCATTCTGTGAACTTTTTGCCTATACTGATCCCAGTAGCAAATCCTGAGGCTCAGGTACACTTACGATCTGACAAAATCTCCTCCTATCTGGTGACCAGCAACATGGAGGTGGGGGACGATGATCTGTGAATAAAACTGAAGGCAATCAAAGAGCAGTACATGTCCTGGTGGGTTTATTTGGGAAAATGGACATTTTTAACTTTTTTTCCCCTACACTGCAAGACTTGTAGGATCTTAGTTCCCCAAGCAGGATAGAACCTGTACCCTCAGAAGTGAAAGCATGGGTTCCTAACTACTGGCTGAACTGGGAAGTCCCAAAATGGACTATTTTCAAGCACCTGTAAATAATTACAATCAAATTAGGTAAGAAAAAGAGAGATTATTCATCTGGGGGTAGCCGCTGAACATTTTAATTAATATTTATGGACTGAAGGAATCAATGAGCCAAACCAGCTTTTAGAAACATGTTTCCTTTTGTGATGTCAGAAAAATCTCATGGTATGTCAAGGAAACTTCTAGAAGTGCCTGTACATCTTTTTGATCAAACTGGATCAACAGATTGACTGGCATAATGGGAGGCTTATTGACTCAAATTGAAACCGAGTAATTATTATATCTACGTTATGTTTGAGAGCTAGTGGAAGGCCATTGACTAATACATGCTATTTTTTGAGTAGGTGTTGAGAGCTGAGAGGAAAAGGGTCTAACAGCCCAGTCCCCACATGTCCACGCTGTGGTCGGGCTGGCTGATTGATTGGGAGGCCAAGGAGGGTACAGGGGCAGGCCCTGTCAGGGTCACCTATGTGGGAAAGCAATTTGCAAAAGAACAGATACATGTATCTGTATAACTGAATCACTTTGTTGTATACATGAGACTAACATAACATTGTTACTCCAATATTAAATAAAATTAGGGAGTTGGGGATGGTCATGTATACCCTGATATAATCAAGGTGGACCCCCAACCAAGGACCTACTGTATAGCACAGGGAACTCTGCTCAATCTTATGTGGCAGCCTGGGTGGGAGGGGATGTTGGAGGGAGTATGGATACAGGTATATGGATGGATGAGTCCTTTTGCTGTTCATCTGAAACTATCACAACATTGTTAGTTGGCTATACTCTAATACAAAATGAAAAGCTTACAAAAATAAAGTCCCCCAAAAAAGAGCATCAGAGAGCTCTGCTGTATCCCTTCTACCCCAAGAAACCCAAGTTGGCCATGGGCTAAGACCATGGTCATTCCCTACGTAGATATTGATACAAAACACTCTCCCTGCCTGACTCACCCGGTCATCTGGGAGCCTCTGTTTCAGAGGGTTAGAGAGGGTCAACACATGCATATTCAATTTTTTCTGTTTTTATTGAATCTTCCCTGATTAATATCTCTCAGAAACCTACAATTATCATCATTCGCTTACAAAATGCAAATACACTCTGTGTTCCCCGCAAACATTTTGGGATAAACACAACCAAACTGCCAGAAGGTTTTATTTCCCCAAAGCGCCCCTTGCATGTAAAATATGGCTCTCTCCCCATTCCATTTGTTATGCTCCCCTTCTCTTTCTAACCTATAATCTGTCTTCACTGGAAGCAGGAACCTGATGGCTTTTATGGACTCAACAATGGGAATAGCATCCCTTCGTTGTCTCCTTCCCCGTCCCAGATGTGAAATGCCCACTGACATAAGTTGGCAGTCCAATAAAAATAAAAATCCTATTCCATATTCTATTCACTGTTGTACATACACAGTATTGGCATTTTGCATGTTAATATCTGACACTGTTTTTCAATTTGTTCTAAACTGCCAGCTCATTTGCATCATCTCTCTGTGATCGCCCACCTGTGCAGCAATTTGAGGGGAAAACATAACCATTTATGAACCTACTGAAACTTGACTCAGTACAAGAACTGGGATCCAAGGAGAGCGCGTCTGTTTTCTAAACATTCTTCACTTGGGGTTTGAACTGGGTTCTTCATACGCCTACCTGAAGCCCCAGTCATTGTTTCCGAAAACCAAGAGAAATTCTGTGATGCTCACACTCTTGGACTAAGCTGAGCAGCGTGGGGGCATCCACACTGCAGTTTATGGGGCTTGGCGCTGTCAGGATGACCCGATCTCAGGGCCTGTGCCATCTGGACTTGACGGCGGGATGAGAGGGGTTACAGAGCCAGCCAAACAAGTGCCTTTCAACAAGTCTTTTAAAAATAAATTTGGTTGTGCCCATCTTAGCTGTAACACATAGGATCGTCAATCTTATTTACAGCATGCGGGCTCTTTTATTTTTTAATTGGAGGGTATGCTTTACAATGTTGTGTTGGTTTATGCTGTATAACAACGCAAACCTACCATGATTGTATATATA
The DNA here is from genome assembly GCA_022376925.1 of Tragulus kanchil. Taxonomy (NCBI): domain Eukaryota; kingdom Metazoa; phylum Chordata; class Mammalia; order Artiodactyla; family Tragulidae; genus Tragulus; species Tragulus kanchil. Next base: position 18,318,741 of record JAIOJX010000028.1, on the reverse strand, counting down.
TCCCCTCCTTCTTTGGCTGTTTCTCCCTTCCATTCCACTCTTCTTAGTTGTCACCGAGTGCCAGGCTCGGTTACCTGTGTTATAGAGCAGCTTCCCACTGGCTATCTGTTTTACACATGACAGTGTATGTATGTGTGTATGTATGTATATATGTGTGTATGTATGTGTGTGTGTGTGTGTGTATCTATATCTATCTATCTATCTATATATATATATCAGTATTATGGAACCTAGAAAAACAGTACTGATGAACCTATTTGCAAGGAAGGAATGGACATGAGGGATCTTTAGTAGTGGCGTGCCCGATCTTTGGCTGTAGCACATGGAACCAGTCTCCTGACCAGAGCTCAAACCTGGACTCCTGCATTGGGAATGCAGAATATTAGACACTGGACTACAGCCAAGTTCCACATTTCAACAGCTTTAACAGTAAGGAGATACCATGGTTATGCAACATGGAGAGTTTTTTAAAAAGCTATTAGCTCTCATAAGCTCAGAACTCTTAGCCTAGAATGGAAAAAGTGTCCTATCTCATCTTCTTTATTATAAAGGGAACATCTCAAAGGGTTGAGCTTTGCCTTATTTACTCCAAATTAATTGATCCTAGCATGTGGAATCTGGAAGAGGAAGATGCTGATTCCAAGGAATTGAATTCATGTACAAGAATCTCTTGTTCAAGATCTGTGTACTGGTGACAGACAAGTGAATTACTTGTTAAATCATATTGCTGGTTACTATCTCTTCCCAATAAAAGGACAAGTTCCACAACCACGTGTATTTTTACATGATCTTCTGCTAACTGATGAATCTTAAATGTCTGGAACATGATGCATAGGAAATGCTCAGTGAGTACTTTTTGAGTGACTGCATGAACAGAAGTCTCTGCTCCTTTATGACTCTGAGCAATCACAGAAAATTTCCTACAAAGTGCTTCCTAATCTTTGAAATTTCACAGGTCAAATGCATTTAAAAACTAAAGGAAAAGAAAAACAGGCCTTCTAGAACTACTGCTGCCACTGTGGTGGTTAAATACAGACTTTTGAAAAATAACAGTGAATATCCTAGAAGCTTCTCCTCCCTCTTCTTTGCTATTCGAAACACTGTCTTTGGCATGGTTTTTTTTCAGCCCGGTGGTCCACATTCTGCACCTTATAACCTCCAGATTTTCCAAGCATGCTCACTGGGAGCAGCAACATCACCTGGGAACTTGTAACGAATGCAGATTCAAGTTGAAAAGATTTCCTTATAAAAGAAAGTACTTCTCACTACAAGAGTAAGAAAAGAAATAATCTAAAATCATTGTTAGTCTTTTCTCAGAAAGGAGTAATGCTAACTGAAGTCACGAATCCACATTCACCTGCTGGTAAATCTTCAGGAGTTCCCAGCTTAGAAAAACACAGCTACAAGTTCTGCGAATGACATGACTTCTACCAAATGGGTCAGTCCTAAGGATGTGCTGGATTCCAAGCTAGACAGCTTTGGTGATTACAGAAGCAAAGCCTTAAAAGGAATTTGACAGATCATCCAGTCCAGTCTCTTAGGACGTGAAACTCTAAATCATGCAGTTTCATTGCATGGCTCCCAGCTGATCTGATCCTCTTGAGATTGATGCTTGCTACAGGAAGTGCTCACCATGGTTATGCAACATGGAGAGTTTTTTAAAAAGCTATTAGCTCTCATAAGCTCAGAACTCTTAGCCTAGAATGGAAAAAGTGTCCTATCTCATCTTCTTTATTATAAAGGGAACATCTCAAAGGGTTGAGCTTTGCCTTATTTACTCCAAATTAATTGATCCTAGCATGTGGAATCTGGAAGAGGAAGATGCTGATTCCAAGGAATTGAATTCATGTACAAGAATCTCTTGTTCAAGATCTGTGTACTGGTGACAGACAAGTGAATTACTTGTTAAATCATATTGCTGGTTACTATCTCTTCCCAATAAAAGGACAAGTTCCACAACCACGTGTATTTTTACATGATCTTCTGCTAACTGATGAATCTTAAATGTCTGGAACATGATGCATAGGAAATGCTCAGTGAGTACTTTTTGAGTGACTGCATGAACAGAAGTCTCTGCTCCTTTATGACTCTGAGCAATCACAGAAAATTTCCTACAAAGTGCTTCCTAATCTTTGAAATTTCACAGGTCAAATGCATTTAAAAACTAAAGGAAAAGAAAAACAGGCCTTCTAGAACTACTGCTGCCACTGTGGTGGTTAAATACAGACTTTTGAAAAATAACAGTGAATATCCTAGAAGCTTCTCCTCCCTCTTCTTTGCTATTCGAAACACTGTCTTTGGCATGGTTTTTATTCAGCCCAGTGGTCCACATTCTGCACCTTATAACCTCCAGATTTTCCAAGCATGCTCACTGGGAGCAGCAACATCACCTGGGAACTTGTAACGAATGCAGATTCAAGTTGAAAAGATTTCCTTATAAAAGAAAGTACTTCTCACTACAAGAGTAAGAAAAGAAATAATCTAAAATCATTGTTAGTCTTTTCTCAGAAAGGAGTAATGCTAACTGAAGTCACGAATCCACATTCACCTGCTGGTAAATCTTCAGGAGTTCCCAGCTTAGAAAAACACAGCTACAAGTTCTGCGAATGACATGACTTCTACCAAATGGGTCAGTCCTAAGGATGTGCTGGATTCCAAGCTAGACAGCTTTGGTGATTACAGAAGCAAAGCCTTAAAAGGAATTTGACAGATCATCCAGTCCAGTCTCTTAGGACGTGAAACTCTAAATCATGCAGTTTCATTGCATGGCTCCCAGCTGATCTGATCCCTCTTGAGAGTCCTGATGCTTGCAGTGCTTACAGGAAGTGCTCACCAGCCAGCTGGCTTTGTGGACACTTCCCATCTCCACCCCGTTTCCCACCGAAGCCTGACAAAGACAAAACAGACCTCAGTGAACAGTCCCTGCTGGCTTCTTTCTGTCATTGCTGACTTATTTTCAGCAAATAATGGTTTCCTCAACTTGTTTAGATAATAATGAAAATGATCTGTTAGTAATTTGTGAGCATAAAATACTCTGTCAGCCAAGCGAAGAGGATTTATGTCTGTAAATAATATCATTATATATAAAGACACAGGCACAGGGACTTCCCTGGTGGTTCAGTGGCTAAGACTCCTGGCTACCAATGCAGGAGGCCCAGGTTCAATTCCTAATCAGAGAACTAGATTCTACATACCACAACAGAAAAGGAAAAAAGATCCCTGCCTGCCAAGATTAAGACCCACAGAGCCAAATACATTTTTTAAAAAGATACATTTTCATCATGTAGCCCTAGTGGCAAAGAACCTGCCTGGCAATGCAGGAGACACACATTCGATCCCAGGCTTGGTAAGATCGCCTGGCGTAGGAAATGGCAACCCACTCCAGTATTCTGGCCTGGAAAATGCCATAGACAGAGGAGCCTGGAGGGCTACAGTCCATGGAATCGCAAAGCGTTGGAGAGGATTGAGAACATGCCTCACTTCATCTACCTCTACATGGATGAAAATATGAGCCGCTTCAGCTACTGACTTTCAACATCCCCTGAAAGGAGTTCAGGGTGGAGTGGCTGACAGTATCTCTCACATAATTTGGAATTCCCTGGTGTCTTAGCCAGTCAAGAATCTTCTTGCAATACAGGAGGCCTGGGTTCAATCCCTGGGTTGGGAAGAGGCCAATCTTCCACTGTCAATCTTCTTACTGGAGAAGGGAATGGCAACCACTCCAGTAACTTTGCCTGGAGAATTCCATGCACAGAGGAGCCTGGTGGGCTATAGTTTAAAAGGAAAATTTGACAGATCATCCAGTCCAGTCTCTTAGGACGTGAAACTCTAAATCATGCAGTTTCATTGCATGGCTCCCAGCTGATCTGATCCCTCTTGAGAGTCCTGATGCTTGCAGTGCTTACAGGAAGTGCTCACCAGCCAGCTGGCTTTGTGGACACTTCCCATCTCCACCCCGTTTCCCACCGAAGCCTGACAAAGACAAAACAGACCTCAGTGAACAGTCCCTGCTGGCTTCTTTCTGTCATTGCTGACTTATTTTCAGCAAATAATGGTTTCCTCAACTTGTTTAGATAATAATGAAAATGATCTGTTAGTAATTTGTGAGCATAAAATACTCTGTCAGCCAAGCGAAGAGGATTTATGTCTGTAAATAATATCATTATATATAAAGACACAGGCACAGGGACTTCCCTGGTGGTTCAGTGGCTAAGACTCCTGGCTACCAATGCAGGAGGCCCAGGTTCAATTCCTAATCAGAGAACTAGATTCTACATACCACAACAGAAAAGGAAAAAAGATCCCTGCCTGCCAAGATTAAGACCCACAGAGCCAAATACATTTTTTAAAAAGATACATTTTCATCATGTAGCCCTAGTGGCAAAGAACCTGCCTGGCAATGCAGGAGACACACATTCGATCCCAGGCTTGGTAAGATCGCCTGGCGTAGGAAATGGCAACCCACTCCAGTATTCTGGCCTGGAAAATGCCATAGACAGAGGAGCCTGGAGGGCTACAGTCCATGGAATCGCAAAGCGTTGGAGAGGATTGAGAACATGCCTCACTTCATCTACCTCTACATGGATGAAAATATGAGCCGCTTCAGCTACTGACTTTCAACATCCCCTGAAAGGAGTTCAGGGTGGAGTGGCTGACAGTATCTCTCACATAATTTGGAATTCCCTGGTGTCTTAGCCAGTCAAGAATCTTCTTGCAATACAGGAGGCCTGGGTTCAATCCCTGGGTTGGGAAGAGGCCAATCTTCCACTGTCAATCTTCTTACTGGAGAAGGGAATGGCAACCCACTCCAGTAACTTTGCCTGGAGAATTCCATGCACAGAGGAGCCTGGTGGGCTATAGTCCTTGGGGTTGCAAAGAGTTGGACATGATTGGGCAGTCTTCACTCATTCATTCATATCAATCTAGCTTTATATTTACAATTCCAAGTACTAGGCTTATTTAAAAAGGGTGGGTGTTTTAACAATGTTGACTTTTTTTTTTTAAAGTAGGAAATATAAAGGACAGAGGGGCAGGTATACTAGTCAACAGAATACAACAAAGAAACCTCAGCTTAGACTAGTAGGCTCCTATTGTCTATATTCCAGAGCATAACAAAGTCCAGTCTCTGAAGTACTGCTTGTTATAAAGAATTATTCCTTGTAACCAGGTCACCAAACATTTTCTTTACTTATGTAGGTGAGTACTAAGGCATGGAAAGAGCTTCCTTGAAACAGATATGAAGGTTATAATTCTAGCATGGAAAATGCTATTTTGTGAGCTTTTATTTCTATTTAAATCTTATTATTTCTGGGGGAAAAAGATTTTTGAATTGACTGGAAGTCTCTAAAGACAGTCACTTTGAAATAGACTTAAAAATAGTTGTTGTTTTTTTTTTTTTTTTTTTTACATTGGGATTTTTCATGAAGCAGGTGTGAAGGTGAAAGGTCACTCATTCATTGTTTAATTTCAAAATAGAGCCAAAACAAATTGCAGCCACAGCCAGTTTGCCCACCTCATCTTACATGAAAAGTAGAAGCATTGAAATACTCTTAGGGATTAAGGCAGCATACTGCTGCTTGAGGTTTGACTGAAATTTCCTTGAAGAAATGGACAGAAAGTGAACTTGATCTTATCATAAAGAAATACCTAGAAAGTTTACTCCCTTTCTGCCCCTCACTCCTTTTTTTCCCCTCATGTGGTTTCCAAACCCATGTAAACCACCAGACTTCTAAAAACAAAATGGCTAAACATAGTTTTTGCTTTCCCACAATTATTCATCTTCCTAATTAATTCCACAATCTGAAATAAATTATTGACTTACCAGGCTTTCTTGTTTTCTGTGACAGCTTCAACAGTAAACAGGCCATTAACAATTCATAATGAGAGGACATGTTTGTTTTTTTTTTTGCTTTGTGCTAATTTGGTACCCCATTAAAGACTGTCTCTGACTCTTCTCTTTCCTGTCGACTCCTTTTGGAAAAGGGTGACAGACTGCTGAGCCCTATATCTTTGAATAGAGAGATGTTTCACAGGAAAAATAAAACTCTCTTTTGCCACATTCAACTACTTATGCAGAGATGATTCGTGAAACTTCCTTTTTGTCCTTTTTTTTAATCTATCTTTTTAGAAATATTTTGTAGAGGAGCTGCAGGGTTCTCTAAATGGACTGAAACATTCTTGACCTGGATGCTTTATCCCTATTCAGGAGACTGCTTCCAGACAAGGTTCAAACTGATTTTCTTTGAATCTATGCCAGAAAAAGAGATCTGAATATTTCTCCTAAAAGATGCCTTTTGGGGGCCACAGAGAACAGCATCTTTATGGGAGAAAGAATATAGGCAAAGAAAAATTCAACCAAAACCCTGATAGGATGGTGAGTAAAATACAATTTTAATGGATATTTTTCAGTTTGGAGTTTAGGGGTACGAAGGGATTATTACATAAGATACCTGATTTAGGGAGGGAAGAAAACACCTTGTTGGAGGAGAGCACTGAGAGAATTCGACTGCTGGTTGGCCTGAAATGTGGACCCAGGCAGTCAGAGACTCCTTATACCTTCTCTGTCTTTGAAAAGTACCTTCTGCCCACCATTCCTGCCCTAGAAATGATTTCAAGGACACAACCTTGAGAGAGCAACTTGTTACCGAGACCATATGGATGAAATAATGTGACTGAACCTCATTAAGGCTGCTATATAGACTTGGAAGATTCTGGCAGGTGCAGAGGTCTAGTTCCTGAAGCCACCCAACATAAGCCTGCATGCAACTTCTCTTCCTTATTAAACCTTCCTGGAGGGATCTCTCTCTTTCTGCATGCCTTGTATGCTGGCTGGTTTTAGATTTCACCTGGAAATTCCTGAGGTTGTAAATCATTTCTTTTTAAGTTTGGAACTGAATCATAGGGGATAGGCAACCATCCTTGGATCAAGTGCAAAAAGGTAATCATCGGCTTGCTTTCCAGGTGGCTCAGTAGTAAAGAATCCACCTGCCAATGCAAGTGATGCAAGAGAAGTGGGAAGATCCCCTGAAGAAGGGAACAGCAATCCACTTCAGTATTCTTTCCTGGACAATCCCATGGACAGAGGAGCCTTGTGGGGTACAGTCATGGGGTTTCAAAGAGTCAGACACGACTAAGCAACTGAGCACGAATGCACATTCCTTGTCTCATATCAATCTGGTAGTTGTTATGTGAGTCTTGATTTAGAAAAATGAAAGAAAAAACGAAGAAAAACAGGATAATATTGCTGAAACTTTAATGTAAGGAATTTGGTAGAATTAAGAGTAAAAAGAAAGTACATTGGCTAGAGAAGGTACTTCGGAATTAGACTTGTGATCAAACTTAGCTTTGAGTTTCAGTTTATTCGTCTATAAAATTGGGAAGGTAATGCATATTTCACTAAATGAGAAAATGTGACAATGTTGAGATCAGCATATAGTAAGGATTTAATAAGTTGTAATAAAATATTCAGTAAATAATATTATTAGAATTACTTAATAAATAATATTAATGAAAGTGTGAAAATGTTAGCCACTCAGTCATGCCTGACTCTTTGTAACCCCACCAGGCTCCTTTGCCCATGGAATTCTCCAGGAAAGAACACAGAAGTGGGTAGCCATTCCCTTCTCTAGGGGATCTTTCCAACCCAGGGATTGAATCTGGGTCTCCCACATTGCATGTAGATTTTTCACTATCTGAGCCATCAGAGAAGTCCTGGTGGCTTACTTAATTAATTATTAGTTAAATAATATTAAGCAATACTAATACTTATCAGTTGTATCATTTATTTATAATCATGCTATTCTTTAAGTAACACTGTATTTAAAGAATCTCAGAGGTTAGGTTATTGAACCTTTGGTTTAACAGAGAATGATGACTCCATGATAATACATCAAAACTTTGGTAGGGAATTTCAAAGAAAAGTTGATCTGTTGAACAACAGCATATACTGTATTTTCTTTAAGTTTCTTTTTGTTGTACTTTGAGCACAGAAAGACAGTATTTTCTCAGTTACACCAGCACATGAAACTGAAAAATATGCACCCTCCTGGTCAGAAGATCATTTCAGTCTCAGTAGTAAAGAATCCACCTGCCAATGCAAGTGATGCAAGAGAAGTGGGAAGATCCCTGAAGAAGAACAGCAATCCACTTCAGTATTCTTTCCTGGACAATCCCATGGACAGAGGAGCCTTGTGGGGTACAGTCATGGGGTTTCAAAGAGTCAGACACGACTAAGCAACTGAGCACGAATGCACATTCCTTGTCTCATATCAATCTGGTAGTTGTTATGTGAGTCTTGATTTAGAAAAATGAAAGAAAAAACGAAGAAAAACAGGATAATATTGCTGAAACTTTAATGTAAGGAATTTGGTAGAATTAAGAGTAAAAAGAAAGTACATTGGCTAGAGAAGGTACTTCGGAATTAGACTTGTGATCAAACTTAGCTTTGAGTTTCAGTTTATTCGTCTATAAAATTGGGAAGGTAATGCATATTTCACTAAATGAGAAAATGTGACAATGTTGAGATCAGCATATAGTAAGGATTTAATAAGTTGTAATAAAATATTCAGTAAATAATATTATTAGAATTACTTAATAAATAATATTAATGAAAGTGTGAAAATGTTAGCCACTCAGTCATGCCTGACTCTTTGTAACCCCACCAGGCTCCTTTGCCCATGGAATTCTCCAGGAAAGAACACAGAAGTGGGTAGCCATTCCCTTCTCTAGGGGATCTTTCCAACCCAGGGATTGAATCTGGGTCTCCCACATTGCATGTAGATTTTTCACTATCTGAGCCATCAGAGAAGTCCTGGTGGCTTACTTAATTAATTATTAGTTAAATAATATTAAGCAATACTAATACTTATCAGTTGTATCATTTATTTATAATCATGCTATTCTTTAAGTAACACTGTATTTAAAGAATCTCAGAGGTTAGGTTATTGAACCTTTGGTTTAACAGAGAATGATGACTCCATGATAATACATCAAAACTTTGGTAGGGAATTTCAAAGAAAAGTTGATCTGTTGAACAACAGCATATACTGTATTTTCTTTAAGTTTCTTTTTGTTGTACTTTGAGCACAGAAAGACAGTATTTTCTCAGTTACACCAGCACATGAAACTGAAAAATATGCACCCTCCTGGTCAGAAGATCATTTCTTTAGCCCCAAGGATAGGTGGCCCCAAACCTTTCCTCTTTACAGCCACACCCTTTGCAATGTGACTTTGCATTTCCTTCCACCAGAAGGCAGAGTTTTCCCTACCTCTTGGGTCTGAGTTTGGCCACGTGATTTTCTTTGACCAATGGGATGCTAACAACAGCCATGCCAACAGGGGCTTGAAAAAGCATTTGCCCATTTCCCTTCTGTTCTTCCTCCCTTTCCTTGACCAGGAGAACATTCGGGTCAACGTGTTGGAGGATGAGTCACAGGGAGCCAGGCTATGTCATCCAACATCCTAGACGAGGTCCTCCCAGGCCAGCTAACCTTCAGCAAACTTGCAAACACGGGGAAGCCCAGTAGACATAGCCCAAATCACTGATGCACAGAGATGTGAGCTAAGGAACCGCCTGTCATTTCAAGCCTCTAAGTTGTACAGAAGGCTGTGGTTGGAGAGAGATGATTTATTACCACAAGAGCATCAGTGGGAGATGGACAATTACAGTGCTAAAGAAGAAATGTGAAGATAAGAATTTTTTCATTGTGAGACATATACCCTGAGAAAGCCGTAATTCAAAAAGACACATGCGCCCCAATGTTCATCGCAGTACTATTTACAATAGCAAGAACATGGAAACAACCTCAATGTCCACTGACAGGTGAAGGGATAAAGAAGTGTGGTATATCTATACAATGGAATATTACTCAGCCATAAAAAATAATGCCATTGGTCCTTTGTAGTGATATGGATGAACATAGAGTGAATTCAGTCAGAAAGATATAAACATAGATCACATATTAATGTGTAGATATGTAATCTAGAAAAATGGGTACAGATAAACCTATTTGCAAGGCAGGAACAGAAGTGCAGATGTAGAGAACAGACTTGTGAACATAGGCAAGGGAAGAAGAGGGTGGGATGGATTGACAGAATGGCATCAACATGCATTCACTACCACAGGGAAAATAGATAGCTGGTGGGAAGCTGCTGTACAGCAGGGGGAGCTCAGCCAGGTAGTCTGGGATGATCTAGAAGCATAGGAAGGGAGTGGGGAGGGGAGAGAGGTTTAAGAGGGAGCGAGTATATGTGTACATGTAGCTGATTCACACTGTTGTACCGCAGAAACTAACTCAACATTGCAAAGCAATTACACTCCAACTCAAATAAATAAAAGAAAAATCGTCCTTCTTTAGAATCCAACAGTATAAGCGACATACTTCCTGTCTAGGTCACAGGGCCATGGCAGAGGTTTATGGAAGAAATGTTATTATAATTATATGGAGACCCCGGAAGGAAAAACAAGAAGGCAAGGAAAGATCGGGTCTGTTTCCATCCACGTGTTACGCTCACTCTGAGAATGTCTCAGGATGGCAAACGCCGAGCTCCGAGAAGATGAAAAGTTTTCATTGTAAAAGCCCATGTTATCAGCAAAGTCAAGTGGGGCAGCAACGAGGGGCTGCATAAAATAAATGAAATGTCACATAAATTGACCTCAAAATTACTGGCAGTTACACTATCTCCAATGAAATGATTCATGCTGATTCAAGGAAGTTTGTCTTTTCTCCATTAACAGTCTTAATGCTTAGAGTGGTGGGAAAGTCACGGAAGCTGAAGAAGCTGGCAGGTCTTACAACTTATCTGCTCCTGGGATGGGCATACCTGCTCTGCACAGCTCCTTAGAAGCTTTTGTTTGCCACAGAGAAATAAATTCTGTAGAGCTGTGGACAGGTGTTCTCTTTTGACCCTTCCTTCCCTTCTTGGCATCTAGCATGGCATGGAACGTCTGGCTGGTGTGCTCATGTCCTAGAAACAGAGGCATGACTTTACATCCATTTATTTTCTTCACTGAAGTCATGGCTGATTGGAATGCTCCACTTATTGGTTGATAAACCTTAACTATTCTGCTTTTTGCAGGGCTTTCTTTATCAACATTATTTATTTAAAATTTTTATTGGAGTATGTGCCTGTATGCTCAGTCATGTCTGACTTTTTGTGACTCTGCGGACTTTATCCCACCAAGCTCCTTTGTCCATGGAATACTCTAGGCAAGAAGACTGGAGTGGGCTGCCATTTCCTTCTCCAGGCGATCTCCCCGATTCAGGGATTGAACCCAAATCTCCTGCATCTCCTGCATTGGCAGGCAGGTTCTCTACCACTACCACCACCTGGGAAGCCTCTTTATCAATGCCATTTATGTAGTTATTTTTGAATTTTTATCGGAGCATAGTTGGTTTTCACCTCTCTGAGACTTCATTTTGTCACCTGTGTCTGGGGAATCACATTGACACAAGCATCCAACCGAGCAGAGGTCTGAAATAGAAAGCAGCTCCATGAAACCAGTGAGCAGCATTTGTAATCTTATTTTTATTCTTATCGCTGCATTTGATTTATTCTAGGAATTTTGATAATCATCCTCTTAAATCATTTCTAAAACTGTCAGTAATTTGCATCGTGGTTGGGCCAGGAGATTGCAAAACTGAATATTCATATCAGTGCAGATCATTTCATCTCTACTCCTCTATAAACCTAGAGTAGATGAACTTGATCTTAAATTTTCATCTGTACAGATCCTAAGTAGCTGCCCTTGCCCATCTGCAGAACCACCAATACTGCATTCCAGTTTATGGTCTGAAATACGTTTAACACGTACAACCCAATATTTCCTAATGTTCTCCTAAAGGTCCTATTATATGATTTACAGTAGTTTTCCTAGAAAATCATACAATCAGTTAAGGTGTGTTCATTAAATTTCTGTTCTGTGTCCAGTACTGGGTTTGTTACTGAAGATGCTATTAAAGAAACATACGAAAATGTCGACCAAGAAAATGTGACCAAGAGCTCAAAAATCATTTATGCTAGTTTTGTGACCCCAACCAGACTGAATTTTATGGTGTCTGTGTCAATTGTCCTTTTAGGGAAAAAAAGCACAATATGTACTGCATTAGCTGGAATAAAGCTGAAGGTGATGGACTGAGCTGGTAAGTGATGAGAGAAGCATCTGGATCATGTAGGTAGCACACTGTGCAGGCTGCACACTTCTTGGGAACATCATTCACGTAGACTACAGAGTAAATAACGTTCCCAAGATTTGTGCAGTGTACAACCTGCCCAATGATACGTTACGGCTCTGATAAAGAGCGTAACTTAAAGGGAGTGAGAGGCAGGACAGAGGCTGAGCTGTGGGTTTCTAGAAACCACACATAGGATATTTGACAGCCATGGGACCTTGTTAAAATTATCTTCTTCAAGTCTCAGTTTGCACACTGATAAAATCAGGTTTATAAAATAGCTCCTTACGCACATGTGAGGATGGAAAAAATTAAGGACAGATAAATATTCAGTGCATGACTGGTCACTGTAGTGCATTTTAGTTTTTAGTTTTTGCAACTGCCTTTATTTTTAATTAAGAACTTGGGAGAGCCTTGGCAGTCTTTCAGCTATTCAAGTTATCCAGGAAATGCTGAATGTGGAGTGAGTGTGCATGTGTGTCTGTGGGGGTGGAGTAGCATCTTTCACACTGAAGATTTAAAAGGGCAAATGATCACCTTTGGGGGACATGGGAGCAATCTTGAAAAGAATGGATGACTACAATTGTATAATCCATCTCGTGCTTCTTAATAGATAATTCAAAACTCTGCTGATAAGAAAATGCCTAGGCTGGTTCCATTTTGCTGTTTATTTAGAGTGCAAACATACATTGATATCAGCACTTCACATGGTTATAAGGCCTGGATTTTGCTAGGAAGAGTAATGCAGTGAGAGATGATTATTTCTGGAAAAAAGAAGTAGGGAAGAACGAGACCTTTTAACCTAGTCTGTCGCTGCCAGAAACGCACCCACTGATGAGAAAGACACACAAAAGCCTGCAACTCGTAATTTCAGTTTGGGAGGAGGAGTTTGTGTGTATGTGTGTGTGTGTGTGCACATGTATACCCACGTGTTCTGGGGAAAATACCAGGAGAATGGGGATACAGACACTTTGATAGATACAGAGAACTTTAAGGATTTGATATAAGGATATAGGGCCCTAACTCCAGCTTTCTGTTTGCTTAACAGGAACTAAACACCTAAATGCACACACACACACACACACACACACACATTACTAGTTTACACATGCTTTTAATCAAAAAGTATAGGCACACAATAAAAACCTGAAAAATAGGATTATAGTGTTTTCTCTTCTCTTAGCATTATTGTTTCACTTCCTCTTGGTCTGTTTCCCATGCATTTTTTTCTTTTTTTGCAGTGGTTTAACCATAGTGTAAATATTTATTTGCATGTTCCTTTCTCACTAATGATATAAGTATTTTTCGTGTTGCTAAATCTTTTTCATTACCACTCATTTTAATCTCCGGAAAGCTCTGTAAGGCTGAATATAAACATTTTATGAAACCATCATCCTACTATTGGAGCGCTTAATGGCTTTCGTTTTTTTATGATAAATACTGCCTGATGGTCATCTTAGCACATAATTCCTTTACCATGTTTTCTTTCTTTTTTCTTCCTTTAGAAGGGATCTACCGAATACCATTACTACTAGAAAGGACATGAGTATTTGCATGGTTAAATATATTTCGTAGGGGCTATTTCTTGAGAAGATGCAGATGTGTAGATTTCACCAATGTATCCTTCTAAATCCCCACTTCCCAGTCCCTGGGTCTTATAGCCAGTACTTCTTCCAGAAAACGTAGGACACCAAAGCTCATGCAGAAGTCGACTAAATCTCAGGAACCACTACAGACACTATGAGTCCAACAGAGGTCTGAATTATCCTGCTCGTTAAATAAGAGCAAAGCCTAAATTACAGCTAAAGCCAAATGAGTTCGGGTCTTTACCCCCCTTGCTTCCGGCTGTAGCGAGGAAAAAAGAGCCTCCTGCAGGAGACCCGTAGCGACAGAGTAGCTCAGGGTAGATGGGTATTCAGGCGAGCGTGGGAATTGCAAACAGCTCGCCTATTTCTAGAGCGGGGCGAAACGGAATCAGAGGAGCGCGTGAAAAATGGCTTAAATATTAAGCAGCTACGTCCTGTCATTCTGGTCTGAGTGGGTGAAGAAAAGGCATAAATAAAAATTAAATATGAGAAAAGGGCTAAAAATAAAATCATACCAAGCCCGTGAAGCTGAGACTGAATACAAATACAATTCTATGTCTTTGGATGAAATCCATAACCAGTTTTCGGCAATACCCACCTGACTCACTCATTGAATTGCAAAATGAGAGAATATAAATCAGAGTTGACAACGAGGTCTTATTTGCCTCTTTAGAGGTTTTAACTGAATAATAAATCATACAGATCCAGCATCATGGATCTCTTAGGATTCAGAACCATTCTTTTCCTTGGCGCCTACAAACAATAGTTCCTACTGTGTGATACACGTAGAAAGCAAACCTCCTTCTCTTGCTGTCACATCCCGATCCAATTAAGCAGATCAGAAAGGAGAGAGAAGGTTTGCTTATTCTAGTCAGCCAGAACAGAATTGGCCACTCATCTGAGAAACCTCTAGGTTTTAGATCTCACTGCACGTCACTATCAGATTATTTTTTAAGATAAAAATTTTCTCAGATATTACATGGAATACAGGGATATCTGCCTGGTAAATATTCCAGCACTCTGATATGTAGAGAACAATATATTATAATTTTAGCTAGCCTCTGGTCACCTCACTGTCTCAGAATTAATTTCATTAATACAATTAGTCATATAACCATATGATATCTCTCATTCCGTACTTTCCATATACATTTAGATATATTTATGTGTACATATCATACAAAAATACACACATATATAGTTTAGATTTTAAAAATTAACAGTATTTTACTATACATATTATAGACGTTGTTTTGTGACTTCTGATAATATGTTTTAGGAAATCTGTCATTATAACACATATATACACGTATACACATATGCATGTATATATGAGATATGCTACATCTCATATAATATACATCATATATATATACAGGTATATACATGTACATCCTATATATACCTGTGTATGTATACATGTATGTATACATATAATAAAATGACAGGGATATCTGTCATTAAGATATATGTATATAAATATGTATTAATACATATTACATATATATTATATACTTGTGTGTTATATATATGTGCCTATCTCACTCTATTTAAATGCTACATTTCTCTCCATTTGCAGTTATACAATAATTTACTGAATACTTGAATACAGAAGAATACTTGAATAGTTCCCAGATTTTAACTTAAAAAGCAATGCTTTAGTATAGTGTGTATGTCTGTGTATGTGTGTATTTATCTGTGAATCTGTAAGGACAGACTTCAAGACTTAAAATAGCTATATCAATTAGGCCTGAACATTTAAAACTTACTAAACCTTGTAAAATTGTTCTTGCAAACTTTGTAAGAAAATACCATTTCCTCCCACTATTGGCCAATACTGGATATTATAATTATATTTGCTAAATTAGACTGGAA
The DNA here is from genome assembly GCA_022376925.1 of Tragulus kanchil. Taxonomy (NCBI): domain Eukaryota; kingdom Metazoa; phylum Chordata; class Mammalia; order Artiodactyla; family Tragulidae; genus Tragulus; species Tragulus kanchil. The sequence continues at coordinate 18,303,110 of JAIOJX010000028.1, read as the reverse complement.
AAATGTTGCCTCTTGTCATTTATGGCATACCTCTAAATGCTACTGTAATTGAGTTTTTTGAGTGTTTCTTGCCTGAGTTATATTTCTTTCTTTGTGTGTGTGAATTTTCTATTTATATTTCTTCTAGTTTTTTGCCCATGGTTCTTTGCTTTTTAAAATTGATTTATACATATCTGTGTCAAATTCATATTTATATGAAAGACTTTCCTCTTTGGCCAAAAGTATTTACTTAAGATTTTGTTGGCTGTGATGTACTAGGAAGAAGGCAGAAAGGATGGGGCTTGAGGAGAGAAACATAAATTATATTGTTCTTTTATAGTATTGTTCTGCAGACAGAGATATTCTCGTCATTTAGAAAAATAGACAACCCTTTGTAAGATCTGAGAAAGATTATACAATGTACGTTTTAAGGATTAAATGAGTATGTATCTAAAATTTCTGGCTTTCAATATGTTTCCCACTCATTTCTATAGTTTATATTTTCATCCAGCATCAAAAACGTTTCTAATGGAATCCAATGACTATCTTTTATGTAAGACAAGTGATTAGGTCTTACATTTTAAAATCTGGTTCTTAGCATGATTGCCCATTGTTATATTTTCTGGCTTACAGAACAGATCTTTATTCTTTATCAGGACCTCCCTAGAGGTCCAGTGGTTAAGACTCTGTGCTTCCAGTGTGAAAGGTATGAGTTCAAACCCTGATCGGGAACTAAGATTTCATATACATAATTTATATACTTGTGTGTTATATATATGTGCCTATCTCACTCTATTTAAATGCTACATTTCTCTCCATTTGCAGTTATACAATAATTTACTGAATACTTGAATACAGAAGAATACTTGAATAGTTCCCAGATTTTAACTTAAAAAGCAATGCTTTAGTATAGTGTGTATGTCTGTGTATGTGTGTATTTATCTGTGAATCTGTAAGGACAGACTTCAAGACTTAAAATAGCTATATCAATTAGGCCTGAACATTTAAAACTTACTAAACCTTGTAAAATTGTTCTTGCAAACTTTGTAAGAAAATACCATTTCCTCCCACTATTGGCCAATACTGGATATTATAATTATATTTGCTAAATTAGACTGGAAAAATGTTGCCTCTTGTCATTTATGGCATACCTCTAAATGCTACTGTAATTGAGTTTTTTGAGTGTTTCTTGCCTGAGTTATATTTCTTTCTTTGTGTGTGTGAATTTTCTATTTATATTTCTTCTAGTTTTTTGCCCATGGTTCTTTGCTTTTTAAAATTGATTTATACATATCTGTGTCAAATTCATATTTATATGAAAGACTTTCCTCTTTGGCCAAAAGTATTTACTTAAGATTTTGTTGGCTGTGATGTACTAGGAAGAAGGCAGAAAGGATGGGGCTTGAGGAGAGAAACATAAATTATATTGTTCTTTTATAGTATTGTTCTGCAGACAGAGATATTCTCGTCATTTAGAAAAATAGACAACCCTTTGTAAGATCTGAGAAAGATTATACAATGTACGTTTTAAGGATTAAATGAGTATGTATCTAAAATTTCTGGCTTTCAATATGTTTCCCACTCATTTCTATAGTTTATATTTTCATCCAGCATCAAAAACGTTTCTAATGGAATCCAATGACTATCTTTTATGTAAGACAAGTGATTAGGTCTTACATTTTAAAATCTGGTTCTTAGCATGATTGCCCATTGTTATATTTTCTGGCTTACAGAACAGATCTTTATTCTTTATCAGGACCTCCCTAGAGGTCCAGTGGTTAAGACTCTGTGCTTCCAGTGTGAAAGGTATGAGTTCAAACCCTGATCGGGGAACTAAGATTTCACATGCCATGGAATCGCTCCCCTCTAACCTCTCCTACAAAAAAAAGAAAAAAAGAACACAAATACAATGAAAAAAAGAGAGAGATAAATGGTAAAACTTACCATTTGCTAAATTTAACTATTCCTATGATCTAATAATATCCAGTTCCAGAATGAAACTTATTGATTAAATATCTATAAATACATAATGTCTGAAATAAAATCAAATGTCTTCCTTATCTGCCCTTTCACTCACTTTCTTTACCATGGATGTGAAATTTATTTATTCAGAATTCAAAGGCCTATAGAGGCAGACCTTGTTTTACTGAGGGTTTTTTTTTTTTTTTTTTTTTGGCCACTTCTATTGGTCCTTCATTTATTTGTTCATTTCCATCTTTGTTCTTTGGCTCCTGTGGGCCTCCCATCGCGGTGGCGTCTGTCATCGCAGAGCGCCGGCTCTGGGCGCATGCGCTCCAGAGCTCCGGCTCGGTGATTGGACACATCGGTCCAGCCGCTCTGCAGCACTTGGGATCTTCCCAGGCCAGGGATCGAACCAGCGCCCCTTCCACTGCAAGGCGGTGTCCTTACCCACTGGACCACCAGGGAAGGCCTTATTGAGTTTTGATATTGGGCTTTGCAGATGGATTTTTTTACAGATTGACGTTCTGTGGCCATTCAGTGTCCAGTAGCTATACTGGCACCATTTTTCCAACAGCATTTGCTCACTTCAGGTCTCTGAGTCACATTTTGGTAATTCTCAAAATATTTCAAACTTTTAAACTATTATTCTATTTGTTATGGTGATCTATGATCTTTGATGTGCCTATTGTAATTGTTTGGGGGTGCCAATTTGAAACAATTTAACATTTCAAGATAGATTTAGCAGATTATTTTCCTAGGAATTTTTTTTGCTTTCTACTTGTGCTTGTTATTTAAATCTCCCCAGTGGATTGTGAATATTTCTATATATGTCTCTCCACTGTTTTATCAGCATCTTGATAACAAGGATTATTTGTTTCTTCCAATAATGTGTCATTAATGTCTAAAATAATTCATAAAATGAATGTCTAAAATAATTCAGAAAATGATGATCCACAAACACTGTGGTTCCATTCATACACTTGTGAATGTAATACCTGCCCTTGCTCACCAAATTATATTAAATGCACACCTGTGACTTGGTCTTGACCTATCTTTCCTGGTTCGTCTTCACTTCCCTCCCTGATGGGGACTTTCCTGGTGCTCCAGTGGTTAAGACTGGACCCAATACAGAGGTTTGAGGGTTCAAACCCTGGTCAGAGAGCTAAGATCCCACATGCCTCCTAGCCAAAATGCAAAATAGAAGCAATATTGTAACAAACTCAACAAAGACTTCAAATATGGTCCACAGAAAAAAACCAAACAAAAAAATTAATGTTTGGAGGGATAAGAGGAGAGGATGATTATTGCTAGTGTAGCTCTGACTTGAGAATCAACAGTGCTCCTTCTGTAGCAGAAAAGAAGGGGAAAAAGACTCCTTTGCTCTTATATGCCTCATAAATTTAACTGTGATAACTGTTGGTTATTATGAAGGAATGATTTTAAATAGAACAGTGCTTTGCTCTTCTCATGGAAAAACTGAATGATTATTCTTTTCTTTGTTTTTAGTTTTTAACTTTTTAGTTTTTATTGGGGTTTAACTGATTAACAATGTTGTGATAGTTTCAGGTGAACAGCTAAGGGATTCAGCCATGTATATACATGTGTCCACTGAACGATTATCCTAATGAGCCCAGTAACCACTGTTTTGCTTCTTTCCTTATTTTCTCTTCTTCTTCTTCTTCTTTTTTTTTTTTAAGTCATGCTAGGAATGGCTTACTTATTTCAAGAGCTGAAATCTTAAGTCTTGTTTTGCTTGAAAGAAATATATATTTTTAATTTGAGCTCATGGAAACTTTGCAATTGCAGAGAATTTCTATTGGTTTACATAAAAATAGGCAACAATTCTCTCAGGAATTATACTGATTGCTGTCTTCTGGATGTCATCCTACAGGTTGGTAGGAATGAGTTTCTCACTTTTTACCTAAGTCACTCCCAGAATCATGTTATTTGTCTCCTCTGCTTAGAACAATAGCTTGCCCATCTCAGATAACTGAACAGACAACTGTTGGTCTCACCTTCTTTAGGCTTTCCAGAGCTCTTTTGAAGACTCCATTTTATCCCTTTCATTTACCTCACCAAATTATATTAAATGCACACCTGTGACTTGGTCTTGACCTATCTTTCCTGGTTCGTCTTCACTTCCCTCCCTGATGGGGACTTTCCTGGTGCTCCAGTGGTTAAGACTGGACCCAATACAGAGGTTTGAGGGTTCAAACCCTGGTCAGAGAGCTAAGATCCCACATGCCTCCTAGCCAAAATGCAAAATAGAAGCAATATTGTAACAAACTCAACAAAGACTTCAAATATGGTCCACAGAAAAAAACCAAACAAAAAAATTAATGTTTGGAGGGATAAGAGGAGAGGATGATTATTGCTAGTGTAGCTCTGACTTGAGAATCAACAGTGCTCCTTCTGTAGCAGAAAAGAAGGGGAAAAAGACTCCTTTGCTCTTATATGCCTCATAAATTTAACTGTGATAACTGTTGGTTATTATGAAGGAATGATTTTAAATAGAACAGTGCTTTGCTCTTCTCATGGAAAAACTGAATGATTATTCTTTTCTTTGTTTTTAGTTTTTAACTTTTTAGTTTTTATTGGGGTTTAACTGATTAACAATGTTGTGATAGTTTCAGGTGAACAGCTAAGGGATTCAGCCATGTATATACATGTGTCCACTGAACGATTATCCTAATGAGCCCAGTAACCACTGTTTTGCTTCTTTCCTTATTTTCTCTTCTTCTTCTTCTTCTTTTTTTTTTTTAAGTCATGCTAGGAATGGCTTACTTATTTCAAGAGCTGAAATCTTAAGTCTTGTTTTGCTTGAAAGAAATATATATTTTTAATTTGAGCTCATGGAAACTTTGCAATTGCAGAGAATTTCTATTGGTTTACATAAAAATAGGCAACAATTCTCTCAGGAATTATACTGATTGCTGTCTTCTGGATGTCATCCTACAGGTTGGTAGGAATGAGTTTCTCACTTTTTACCTAAGTCACTCCCAGAATCATGTTATTTGTCTCCTCTGCTTAGAACAATAGCTTGCCCATCTCAGATAACTGAACAGACAACTGTTGGTCTCACCTTCTTTAGGCTTTCCAGAGCTCTTTTGAAGACTCCATTTTATCCCTTTCATTTACCTCTGATAGCCATATAAGTATAATTGTGAAAAATGCAAATCCAAAGTTGCACAGTGAAAAAAATGAATAAAGTCTGAGTCATGAACATAACACAAAATTATGCTAATGCCCTGAATTGAAAATTCTTTTTCCGGAATACAGAATTCCACAGTTGGCAGGCAGCAGGAGCTGTGTTGACACTGTGACTGCCACATGGCAGTGCCACTTTAGCTGGTGAACAGAGAGATCTGCCGTCATTTGACAGGATTAGTTTTACAAAATGCGTATTTCAAATTAAATGTGGCCTTCAGGATTCCATCCCTCAAATAAAATGCAACCGATTTGCATGCAAATGATAAAAACTGCTCCAAAGAAGTTGTGCATAATTAGTAATCTGTAATAAACAGGACATTCATATGGTTGGATACGAAAAAAAGGATGAAAGAAAAGTCAGAATCCAAAAATAGATGACGGTAGGGGTGAATGAAAGAAGCCAGAATGAAGATCTTCAGAGCAAAGTGAGCAATGGAGAAATAACCGACGCAGGACAGGTTTCCCTGGTGGCTCAGATAATAAAGCATCTGCCTGTACTGCAGAAGGGATCCATCCCTGGGCTGGGAAGATCTCCTGTAAAAATGGAACCCACTCCAGTCTTCTTGCCTGGAGAATCCCCTGGACGGAGGAGCCTGGTGGGATACAGCTCATGGAGTCGCAAGAGTCAGATACACCTGAGCGACAAACACTTTCACTAATGTTGAGTGCATGGGCAAGGACATGGAACTCAGGAGTGCTCAAGAGGAAGTAAGACATAAAGTAAGACTTCAAACCATCCCATGTGGTCCGTTTGGCTCTCAAATGGAGTCAGGAAAGACTAGAAACAGTAAGAACAGAGACTCTGCTCAGAGCCACAGATCAGTGGCTGCCTCCTTGCCACCTATCAGCACAACTTGGGGATCAAGATATTCAACTGTTTCCTGTCTGTACTTAAGTTTCCCTCCTGTATTAACTGAGGCCCTTCCCTAGCTCTGGTCTTGGCTTCTAATTCCTTCTTTGTTGTTCCTGCGATCTCTTGCATTTCGTCCAGGATAAGCATGTGGGTTTATTCATTCCACAAAAGGAGTGATGGCAGCTACCACTTGGTGGGTACTCTGCATCAGGTTTTCCTCATGGATTTTTTTTTTTTTAATTTTGGCCTCTTTTATTGCTTTTATTTAATTTTTTAATTTTTTCATCCATCTTTTTTCTCTAGCCTGTTTGGGCCTCCCATCGCAGTGGCCTCTCTGTTTGCTGGGCACTGGCTCTGGGCTCATGAGCTCCAGAGCACAGGCTCGCAACTGGATGCACCAGTCCAGCCACTCCGTGGCATGTGGGATTCTCCCAGGTCAGGAATCGAACCAGTGCCCCCTGCAGTGAAAGGACGACTCTTTACCTGCTGGATCACCAGGAAAGCCCCTTTCCTCATGGATTTTATCTAGTGATATAAGATCCTGATTTTCCCCAAAGGAGTACTATATTCACATATTTCAGGGTTTCTTTTAGACATCTTCTGTTTCTGTTATCAATGTGATTAGTCTTACATTAAAATAAAAATTATAAACTTAGTTTATAATTATGGCAAAGAACATGTACAGAAATAATAAAAAATACGTTAAAACACCTTACTAAAAAGTTTCACATTAAATAGGTATTTCAACTTTTTCAAACATTAAGCATTTCTAATAACTCTTACTTCCCAAATCAATTCTTTTTGTGAGATAAAGAAAATACAGTTATATAGACATATGGCATCAGTTATTTGCAGAATCTAAAATACGACACAAATGAATCTACCCACAAAATAGAAACAGAGTCACAGACACAGAAGACAAGCCTATGGTCACCCAAAGAGGAGCAACAAACGAGGAGCCTGAGATTAGCAGATACAAACTATTATATACGAAATAGATAAGACAACAAGGTCCTACTGCCTAGCACAGGGAATTACATGAAATATCCTGTAATAAACCACAAGAGAAAAGAATATAGAGGGAATACACAGCTACATGTGTGTGTGTGTGTGTGTGTATGTGTACAGGTGTAACTGAATCACTTGGCTGCGCACAGGAAACCAACACAATACTGTAAATCAACCATACTCCAATCAAAAAGAAATCCAGTTAATATTCAACTTGTTAGGCATTTTCATAATAGTGTTTTTTCTTTTTGGCCGCTTCTGTTGGTCTTTCATTTATTTCTCTTCGTTCTTTGGCCTGTGTGGGCCTCCCATTGCAGTGGCCTCTCTCGTCGCAGAGCACTGACTCCCGGCGCATTCGCTCCAGAGCTCCGGCTCGGTAATTGGACACAATGGTCCAGCCGCTCCGCGGCACGTGGGATCTTCCCAGGCCAGGGATGGAACCAGCACCCCTTGCACTGCAAGGCAGTGTCCTTACGCACTGGAGCACCAGGGAAGCCCCATAATAGTGTTTTTTTCCTATATACTTGTACATAGTTCCCCATCTAGCTATATGATTTACATGTATCTTTTAAAAAACTATACATTCTATAAAGTCAATAAATTTCTATGCATGTCAGTTTTTATATAGCACAGAACAAGGACAGTCAGTTTTGTAATGTGAACAGAATTTGCAGGGGAATGACACCTATTCATTAAGAGCTTATGAGAAGGTATTGTTAGGCAGATTTCAATCTTCCCGCCAAGTTTTTGTGCTACATGTTGGCTTTGGTGTACAGATCTCTATTCACTCTGTTCTTGTAGTCCAAGTTCTTGCATGCAAATTTCATGCTTCACCTAAAAAACATACTGTGATTTGATGCAAAAAATAGCCCCCCAATACTTTGTGTGATTCATTTTTACACAATCTCAGAAAAACCATGAAATGGCAGCTACTTCAAGTTCCTAGTTGGTTCAGGAGGTTTATACATTTTATTAGTGTAATAATAGATTTTATAATCAAATATGTAATTATAAGTGCATATCATCCATCTTACCAGTTTGATGCTGGGGCTTAACTTTGCATTGATTGAAACACTGCAGTCTTAAAATTAATTATGAAGAGAGTTAATGGTCATTTAAGTTTTCCCACAGGAGAGAAAGTATTGCGACAAGGTATGCTAGGTAGTAGGGGATAATATATTAATATGTTAGTCCTTCAGGAGAGGTGTGATAGGCATACGGTTTATGAACATGACACAAATCCCTTGAAGAACTCCTGTCCGTAGCAGAAACATAAAAACCAGAAAACCTGCAATCTACCAGACTGGCCAAAAATTCCTTTGGGCTTTTCCAGAAAACCTGACCAAACTCTTTCGGCCAACTCAATAAAACATGGGTTAAGATAAAATGTGGGTGATCTGGGTGCTGTGTATTATTTCTTTTCTTTCAATAAAACATGGGTTAAGATAAAATGTGCCTCTCTCGTCGCAGAGCACTGACTCCCGGCGCATTCGCTCCAGAGCTCCGGCTCGGTAATTGGACACAATGGTCCAGCCGCTCCGGCACGTGGGATCTTCCCAGGCCAGGGATGGAACCAGCGCCCCTTGCACTGCAAGGCAGTGTCCTTACGCACTGGAGCACCAGGGAAGCCCCATAATAGTGTTTTTTTCCTATATACTTGTACATAGTTCCCCATCTAGCTATATGATTTACATGTATCTTTTAAAAAACTATACATTCTATAAAGTCAATAAATTTCTATGCATGTCAGTTTTTATATAGCACAGAACAAGGACAGTCAGTTTTGTAATGTGAACAGAATTTGCAGGGGAATGACACCTATTCATTAAGAGCTTATGAGAAGGTATTGTTAGGCAGATTTCAATCTTCCCGCCAAGTTTTTGTGCTACATGTTGGCTTTGGTGTACAGATCTCTATTCACTCTGTTCTTGTAGTCCAAGTTCTTGCATGCAAATTTCATGCTTCACCTAAAAAACATACTGTGATTTGATGCAAAAAATAGCCCCCCAATACTTTGTGTGATTCATTTTTACACAATCTCAGAAAAACCATGAAATGGCAGCTACTTCAAGTTCCTAGTTGGTTCAGGAGGTTTATACATTTTATTAGTGTAATAATAGATTTTATAATCAAATATGTAATTATAAGTGCATATCATCCATCTTACCAGTTTGATGCTGGGGCTTAACTTTGCATTGATTGAAACACTGCAGTCTTAAAATTAATTATGAAGAGAGTTAATGGTCATTTAAGTTTTCCCACAGGAGAGAAAGTATTGCGACAAGGTATGCTAGGTAGTAGGGGATAATATATTAATATGTTAGTCCTTCAGGAGAGGTGTGATAGGCATACGGTTTATGAACATGACACAAATCCCTTGAAGAACTCCTGTCCGTAGCAGAAACATAAAAACCAGAAAACCTGCAATCTACCAGACTGGCCAAAAATTCCTTTGGGCTTTTCCAGAAAACCTGACCAAACTCTTTCGGCCAACTCAATAAAACATGGGTTAAGATAAAATGTGGGTGATCTGGGTGCTGTGTATTATTTTTTCTTTTTTTCTTTCCTTTTTAACTGGGGAACTGAACAGTGGCCCTGCCATAGCTTTGGGCAATGAGAAACAGAGGTTGTAATGATGGAGGCTTTGCAGAATTGCGGGTGTGGATTCATGGACTTCACAAGTCACCAATAAAAAATGAGGTCTGTTTTTAATTACTTTGGGTTGCTGGGCTATTTTATCTTTTTAAATGCCACTCCACTCAGAGACTAAATAACTTGGGGCCTGGGAAGTAAGTGTTCCAGTCGGACAGGTATGTATGTGTGACTGGGGAGCAGACCTGGGAGGCACCAAATCAGACCAAAAATGGGGGGAGGGCATGGAGAGGTTCGGGGGAAGAGAAGGCATTTAAAGAAGGAGCTGCTGAACTGAATCCTTGAGATGCAGGGTGGTTCTTTCGGTGGCCTCTCCCCCAGTCTTCTACCTGAAAGATCCTGTGAGGAAATATTAAGAAGCCCTATGGGGCTTCCTTGGTGGTCCAGTGGGTAAAGAGTTCGCCTCACAGTGCAAGGGGCACCGATTAGATCCCTGGCCTGGGAAGATCCCAACTGCCACGGAGTGGCTGGAATGGTGTGTCCAATTACGAGTCAGCACTTTGGAGCATGTACGCTCAGAGCTGGTGCCCTGCAAAAAGAGAGGCCACTGTGATGCGAGGCCCACACAGGCCAAAGAATAAAGATAGGTGAAAATAAATAAATAGAAAGCCAATAAAAGAGGCATGATGGACAAAAAAAAAGAAGAAGAAGGCACTGAAACAATAGACATAAATTATTTGAAGAGAGTTAATGGTCATTTAAGTTTTCCCACAGGAGAGAAAGTATTGCGACAAGGTATGCTAGGTAGTAGGGGATAATATATTAATATGTTAGTCCTTCAGGAGAGGTGTGATAGGCATACGGTTTATGAACATGACACAAATCCCTTGAAGAACTCCTGTCCGTAGCTGAAACATAAAATCCAGAAAACCTGCAATCTACCAGACTGGCCAAAAATTCCTTTGGGCTTTTCCAGAAAACCTGACCAAACTCTTTCGGCCAACTCAATAAAACATGGGTTAAGATAAAATGTGGGTGATCTGGGTGCTGTGTATTATTTTTTCTTTTTTTCTTTCCTTTTTAACTGGGGAACTGAACAGTGGCCCTGCCATAGCTTTGGGCAATGAGAAACAGAGGTTGTAATGATGGAGGCTTTGCAGAATTGCGGGTGTGGATTCATGGACTTCACAAGTCACCAATAAAAAATGAGGTCTGTTTTTAATTACTTTGGGTTGCTGGGCTATTTTATCTTTTTAAATGCCACTCCACTCAGAGACTAAATAACTTGGGGCCTGGGAAGTAAGTGTTCCAGTCGGACAGGTATGTATGTGTGACTGGGGAGCAGACCTGGGAGGCACCAAATCAGACCAAAAATGGGGGGAGGGCATGGAGAGGTTCGGGGGAAGAGAAGGCATTTAAAGAAGGAGCTGCTGAACTGAATCCTTGAGATGCAGGGTGGTTCTTTCGGTGGCCTCTCCCCCAGTCTTCTACCTGAAAGATCCTGTGAGGAAATATTAAGAAGCCCTATGGGGCTTCCTTGGTGGTCCAGTGGGTAAAGAGTTCGCCTCACAGTGCAAGGGGCACCGATTAGATCCCTGGCCTGGGAAGATCCCAACTGCCACGGAGTGGCTGGAATGGTGTGTCCAATTACGAGTCAGCACTTTGGAGCATGTACGCTCAGAGCTGGTGCCCTGCAAAAAGAGAGGCCACTGTGATGCGAGGCCCACACAGGCCAAAGAATAAAGATAGGTGAAAATAAATAAATAGAAAGCCAATAAAAGAGGCATGATGGACAAAAAAAAAAAAAGAAGAAGAAGGCCACTGGGGACTCTCCTGATGGTTCAGTGGTTAAGACTTTGCACTCCCAATGCAGGGGATATGGGTTCCGTCCCTGGTTGGGGAACTGAGATCCTGCATGCCACACCACGTGGCCAAAATAAATAATTTTAAAAAACGTGAATATTTGTAAGTGGCCTTTTGTCCTCAGGTCACCTGGGTTCTCATCTCTATGTTGCTGCCGTTCAGCTGCTAACTTGTGTCTGACTCTTTGCAACCCTATAGGCTGTAGCCCATCAGGCTCCTCTGTCTGTGGGATTCTCTAGGCAAGAAGACTGGAATGGATTTCCCTTTTCTCCTCCAAAGAGAGCTTTCCACCTCAGGGATAAAACCTGTGTCTCTAGTGTCTGCTTGCATCTTGATTTCAGACATTTGTTCTCCAGAAGCCTGAGAGAACACACGTCTGTTGTGTTAAGCCACTCAGTTGGTGGTGCTTTCTGTCAGCGGCCCTAGCAAACTACCCCAAGGGTAAGAGGGAGGTCTTGCTTTAGCTTAAAAAAAAAAGGAAAAAAAATTACCAACCGAGGTAATTAGGGAGTAATTTTTATGTATCAGGAAATTTTTCAGAGAAAGAATGTTTCATTTGCAAATAAAGAAAAAGCCCAGTACAAAAAGGGCTTCCCAGGTGGCACTAGTGGTAAAATATCCACCTGCCAATGCAGGAGACATAAAAGGCATGGGTTCCACCTCTGGGTCAGGAAGATCCCCTGGAGGAGGGCATGGCAACCCACCCCAGTATTCTTGCCTGGAGAATCCCATGGACAGAGGAGCCTGGTGGGCTATGGTCACAAAGAGTTGGACTTGACTAAAGTGACCTAGTACGCGTGCATATTACAAACAAACAAAAAAAGAAATAAAATTTTGATTTGCATGTGGCAGATAAAGAGTAGAAAGGAGAAAGACTGAAAGCAGAGAGTCCATCTGGGGCAAACAAGGGTCTCATTGTCTTGATGCCACTTTTGCTCCTAGGGGTCTCTGGTAACAGATCCCAGTTGTAGCTTACTGCTTCCCAGCAGTTCCCCATCCATGTATCCCACACAAGGTGTCCTTGTGAAACTCCTCCACTACCTTTCCTGATTACCAGAGGTCATGGGACCTTCTTGAGCAACACAATGCTATTGAATTTAATTCAGGAACCTAGTACTTCCTCAGTACAGGAAGTATAACACACCTGAATCTTGTGACTAGGAGATCACGTATTTAGAAAAAAAAAAAAAAAAGACTAAAGCTTTAGGATCTATTAGAATTTAGAAAGCAAACAGTTCAGGCTAGTGTATGGAAATAATTGAAGTGAATTTTTAAAATTAAGGTAGAACAAAGAACTATCCTCTGTGGGACCATTTTCTGGGAACTGCAGAGACAAGCAGTGGTAGGAGTCGAGTCTAGTTTTACCTCGTGTTTTCCTTGGTGCTCGATACTGATCCTGTGCATCTGGGTGATCAGATGAAGAGTCCCTGAGCATATATTTGTAAGTGCTGATTTATGCTTTATTTCTCGTGGAGGTGGTATCATGACCACTATCGGGAAAGATGCTGAAGGAGGCTAATCCCGCCAGGAAACCTGACTGCTGGGTCTTAGAGTCATAAAGTTCAGCCTGGGAATGAAGTTGCTTATCGAGTTAAAAGAGATCAGGCAGCTAGAATGTAGAGCAGCCAACATGTGAACTAAGTGTTTACTTGCTCTTTGGGGAGACAATCAATATGATACTCCAGCAAGAGAGTGTATAAAACTGTGCCCCAAACTATAAATTAAATCGAAATTACTCCAACTGTGCTCTGTTGAACAATGGAGTCCTGTGTGAAGTTGAAAGTGTTGAGGTGTGTTTTTTCTTGTAAATTTTGCTGGGTGGTATTTATTTTCAGGGATAGCATAAACAGATACAACTTCTTAAAAGCTGATTATGGACAATATCTATTAGCATCTCCCAGGATACCAATACTGTATTGACTATAGCTTGAGTTATAAAATATTAAATCATAATCATAGAAGGTAATTCCAGCTCATACTTTGCCTCTTGGATGGGTATATATATATACAATTTCAGAATTAGAGAGATGCTCAATTGTCTAAATTGTCTCTAGTTGAGACAATTCCCTTTAAACCATCTTATTATATTAAATTCTTTACAATGAAGATACCTCCATCATGTGGATGCCCTCAAACAAATGTAGTCGCTTTCCTAATCTATGTAATTAATAAAAGCCACATGCACACCTGCACAGGAATATCTTCCAAAGGCCACCTGTGAGGCCTGAACTTCTATTTATTTTATGTTTGTCTTAGGGGATCATTTCTAGAAGGCTCGGTTAGAATTTAGAAAGCAAACAGTTCAGGCTAGTGTATGGAAATAATTGAAGTGAATTTTTAAAATTAAGGTAGAACAAAGAACTATCCTCTGTGGGACCATTTTCTGGGAACTGCAGAGACAAGCAGTGGTAGGAGTCGAGTCTAGTTTTACCTCGTGTTTTCCTTGGTGCTCGATACTGATCCTGTGCATCTGGGTGATCAGATGAAGAGTCCCTGAGCATATATTTGTAAGTGCTGATTTATGCTTTATTTCTCGTGGAGGTGGTATCATGACCACTATCGGGAAAGATGCTGAAGGAGGCTAATCCCGCCAGGAAACCTGACTGCTGGGTCTTAGAGTCATAAAGTTCAGCCTGGGAATGAAGTTGCTTATCGAGTTAAAAGAGATCAGGCAGCTAGAATGTAGAGCAGCCAACATGTGAACTAAGTGTTTACTTGCTCTTTGGGGAGACAATCAATATGATACTCCAGCAAGAGAGTGTATAAAACTGTGCCCCAAACTATAAATTAAATCGAAATTACTCCAACTGTGCTCTGTTGAACAATGGAGTCCTGTGTGAAGTTGAAAGTGTTGAGGTGTGTTTTTTCTTGTAAATTTTGCTGGGTGGTATTTATTTTCAGGGATAGCATAAACAGATACAACTTCTTAAAAGCTGATTATGGACAATATCTATTAGCATCTCCCAGGATACCAATACTGTATTGACTATAGCTTGAGTTATAAAATATTAAATCATAATCATAGAAGGTAATTCCAGCTCATACTTTGCCTCTTGGATGGGTATATATATATACAATTTCAGAATTAGAGAGATGCTCAATTGTCTAAATTGTCTCTAGTTGAGACAATTCCCTTTAAACCATCTTATTATATTAAATTCTTTACAATGAAGATACCTCCATCATGTGGATGCCCTCAAACAAATGTAGTCGCTTTCCTAATCTATGTAATTAATAAAAGCCACATGCACACCTGCACAGGAATATCTTCCAAAGGCCACCTGTGAGGCCTGAACTTCTATTTATTTTATGTTTGTCTTAGGGGATCATTTCTAGAAGGCTCGGTTAAAATGGAGCCAACACTTCCAAAGATCTGCCATAAATTCCAGAGACTGGATTTATCAGAGATACTTAGAGTTCAGACAGTGAACAAGGAATCCTAAGAAAAAGGACATAGAATTGTGGGCCATGGCACACTTCCCAGGAGAGCAGAATTAGCAAAGTGGATTTCAAAACATGCTTCTAACTTTGCCAAAAGGCTGTGCTGGGTCACTCAGTCCTGCAGGTTTTATGGATGCCCAGTCTCAAGATTGAAGAAAACACCCGGAGCCAGTTGCAGAGTTATCAGTGACTTATTGGGCAGGGGGATCTTACATGTCTGAAGGAAAAGGTCCCGGAGTGACCCTCCACTGTGTGCAGACGATGGCATAAGATACAACAACAATCTTCACTACTCGGAAGAGGAGGACGTTACCACTTATAAGGGGATTGATGTCAGGGTGGCTCATCAGTCACCAGGGAAACCAGTGGCTGCAGCAGGGAGCAAGCAAGTGGGTCGTTACTGATTAAGCCCTATGATTAAGAGAGTCGAACAGTCCTATGAGTGAGGCAGGGGCTGGTCAAGTAAGGGACATACAGAGAGTGAGGGAAGAGCCATCTTGAATGGCCTGACCATATAGGCTCCTTTTAAGCAGTGGATCTCTGTGGGCTTATGGTAGAGCCCTTCCAAACTGGAAAATAAATAGTAGGTGGATGAGAATGAAGGGAGTCCTTAGGAAAACTTTCTCTGTGAACAATTCTGGCCCTAACAATATGCATCAAGATTTCCTGAATCCCCAAGGATATCAATCATCTAAAACAACACTATCAGCCTATACAAAATCCACTAAAACTCTTCAGGCACACTTAGGCAGAGAAAAGGCAGCTAAGACACGATTTCACTGTGGATTGTCACTTCTTGATGTCTGGCCAAATGCGCAGCTTCATACAATTCACACTCATGATTTCATGGAGCTCAGGATTTAAAATCTTCCGATACTATCATGTTTGACAGGTCTGCTCTGTCATTCTCCTTCACGTTTCCCTTTGTCTGTTCAGCTCCAACAGGTGCGGGTTTGCCAAAATGAATGTTAATTGCCTATTTACTGTCTCCCGGCTTGTTCAATTTACTCACAGATCATTTCCTATTCAGAGCCCTGCAGCAGTTGGTCTCTCATTTACTTCCTTAATCGGTTCAGATTCTAGAGAAACCAGATTTAAAAAAAAAAAGAAAAAGAAAAACGTAGCCTTTCAAAATCTCACCTTCATCCATAAACCCCGCCGCCACCGCTGCACTCAGAGCCGAGTTAGTCCTATTGAAAAGCAGACAGCAAGAAGCCAAAGGAAGAAAAACATCCCCGGGCTGAATTTCCCTGAGAGCTAGTCAGGAGGAAATGAGGGAGCCATGACTCTTCAGAGGCATCTTTCAATACGCTTCATTCGACCTTCTTAATTTCTCATCCATTCAAGGGTTTTCCTGGAGTTCATCCCTTCTACTTAGTAGCTCAGTGGTACATTTTAGTTTCATCTCACTGATCTCATCACCCTAAATCTTTCATTCCATTTATTTGGATGGTTAAGCGAAGTAAGGAAGACAAGCAGAAAGCAAACACTGTGGCTTACCATGATAGACTGCTTAACAGGTCTGATCAGCCAGAGTTCAGAGATGAGAAAAAAAGAAAGTGATTTGGGGTTGATGGGCATACTTTGAATATTTGTTCCCAATGTATGTGCTTGCAGTTGAAAATGCAGACTTGATGAAGAAAGACTTCAATTTCCCTTTTTAGATATAAAATTCATATATTTATATATATGAATACATATATACACATGAATACACACACACACACACACACACACACACACACACACACACACACATATATATATATATACACACACATACATACATACATATTTTTCCCTCATTTGCTATACCGAACAACAGGAGTCAGAGATCAAATCAGCTGTCAAGCATCTATACTACTTGTGAATATATGCCTAATCCAGGAAAGGGAAGTTGGGAAAAGATACTATAATTCCGAGAGTTCCTATTTTCACACATAAAAGCTTCATGCACAGAGTTTACGCCTGTCTGAATTTTGGCATTAGGATGCCTGTTTATATCAGACACAATCAGTATCCTGTTCACACGTGCAAACCTTGGCAGGGGGTAAGACCAGATAAACACAATTATCCTGGAATCTCATTTGACTGGACTACTATATCCGGATCTACATTGACAACGACCAGAGAAAGCTACAGCTTAAGTGAGAAGTCCAAAGTGGCGGCTGACAGTTGTCTTGTTCCATATGGTAGCTGCTAGTCTTCTGTGACTATATAAATTTAATTTTCAACTGATTAGACTTAAATAAGATTAAATATTTAATTTCCTGAATCATACTAACTTCATTTAAAGTGCTGTGCTCAACAGCCATACATTATTAGTGGCTACAATATTGATCAGGGCAAGTATAGAATATTCCCCTTATTGTAGAGAATCTGTTGAAGAACACAAGAGGAATGCCATTGTTTTATGGATATTCAGTACCCCCCATAGAACATTCTAGTCTGTATGTCCTTGAAGCAGCCATACCTGTAGAAACCCATTTTCATCCCTTCTACAGTAGTGGCATTTTAGTTTCATCTCACTGATCTCATCACCCTAAATCTTTCATTCCATTTATTTGGATGGTTAAGCGAAGTAAGGAAGACAAGCAGAAAGCAAACACTGTGGCTTACCATGATAGACTGCTTAACAGGTCTGATCAGCCAGAGTTCAGAGATGAGAAAAAAAGAAAGTGATTTGGGGTTGATGGGCATACTTTGAATATTTGTTCCCAATGTATGTGCTTGCAGTTGAAAATGCAGACTTGATGAAGAAAGACTTCAATTTCCGTTTTTAGATATAAAAATCATATATTTATATATATGAATACATATATACACATGAATACACACACACACACACACACACACACACACACACACACACACACATATATATATATACACACACATACATACATACATATTTTTCCCTCATTTGCTATACCGAACAACAGGAGTCAGAGATCAAATCAGCTGTCAAGCATCTATACTACTTGTGAATATATGCCTAATCCAGGAAAGGGAAGTTGGGAAAAGATACTATAATTCCGAGAGTTCCTATTTTCACACATAAAAGCTTCATGCACAGAGTTTACGCCTGTCTGAATTTTGGCATTAGGATGCCTGTTTATATCAGACACAATCAGTATCCTGTTCACACGTGCAAACCTTGGCAGGGGGTAAGACCAGATAAACACAATTATCCTGGAATCTCATTTGACTGGACTACTATATCCGGATCTACATTGACAACGACCAGAGAAAGCTACAGCTTAAGTGAGAAGTCCAAAGTGGCGGCTGACAGTTGTCTTGTTCCATATGGTAGCTGCTAGTCTTCTGTGACTATATAAATTTAATTTTCAACTGATTAGACTTAAATAAGATTAAATATTTAATTTCCTGAATCATACTAACTTCATTTAAAGTGCTGTGCTCAACAGCCATACATTATTAGTGGCTACAATATTGATCAGGGCAAGTATAGAATATTCCCCTTATTGTAGAGAATCTGTTGAAGAACACAAGAGGAATGCCATTGTTTTATGGATATTCAGTACCCCCCATAGAACATTCTAGTCTGTATGTCCTTGAAGCAGCCATACCAGAGGAAATAACTGGCTTCATCTAGGTAGGAATTCCCCTGGTTACCCTCTGAAGGAGCACTGATCTGAGGTCTTTGTGGGTAGGGTTGGGAGTGGGGAAGCTTTATTCCCCTAACATGGAAGGACTAGATCACAGAGGAATTTTCTGGTGCAAGAGTCTATCTCCTTAACAGGGACTTTATGTTTTTTGGGGGGGAGGCTAAAACAAGTACTTATGGATGCCCTTTCTCTGTTTATTAGAAATTGTCTTACTCTATAGTTTGGTGAGATACCCACCTCTACAGTGGTGTATTTTGCACTTGGGATTTACAGATGTAAATATGATCTTATTTCTTATCTTCATCTTAATAAGGTCAGATTAGCTTTGACATGTTGTTCTACTGCCTCTTTTTCCAAGAGTTATCTCTCAGGAATTCTTTGTAAACCTTATAATTTTCTACCCATCTATTTATTTCCTATGATTCTACCTACATGTGTGTGTCTCCTGTAGGGATTAGCCATTTTGCTTAAAAACACAACAAATTCAGCAGTTTGAGAGCTGCCATCACCATTTCCATGGACAGCATCCTTGTTCTTGTTTCCTCATCTCTTCTGAGAGCTTTGACATGCTGTACTCTCTTCCTTTGAGGGCTGCATCACTTAGATGAGACTGTTCTTGTGGGTTTAATAATAAACTGATGAAATAAGTAACTTTAAAGTGAAAACATGGGGAAAATAGACGAGAATTTTTATAGTTGTAATAATTTCAATAATTAAGAAAAGGCATAGAAAGGTTTGAAAAGAATAGGCCACATTAACAATGGCTATCTCTGTGTGGAAGAAATCTAGATCATGTAGATCTTTCTTACATCATTTTGCATTAAAAATATTTTCTTATGAGAAAATCAATTGAAATATTATCTATAAGACCATGATTGTGCTGGAAGAATTATTTTCATTACTTTGTTTCCTTCTAACCTGTATCAACATATTTATATAATTTTGTATAATTGTTATAATTGTATTTGTGGTCTACAGGCAATTTTGTTTTCTATTTTTCTTGAAGCAATGGATAAATACATTTTAAGTTAGAAAAAATGAATTGTATGTCAAAAAAGAAAAGACATAAATCTAGTTCTGGAGACCTTGATGTCTAGAGAGAAAAATAATAAACAAGATGCATCTTGATAAATGTTAGAATAGAGGGACAAAGTTCCTTAAAAACACAGAAGAGAACAAAACTGGACAAGACAGAAAAGGTTTTATTTTTTAAGAAAAGACATTCAGATTGGCTCAGGATTTCACCTCATTATATAGATTAATTTTTAATAGCTTCATTATATTTCAATCAATTTATATGTCAGATTTTACTTAACCTAATTGTCTAATTATAAGTGTAATAATGTCCATCTTGGTTCCTTTCAAGCTTTCATTATCTTAGGTAGTGTTACTATGGTCAACCTTAACTCAAAAATCCTACTAACAATGAATTTAGCTAAAAGAAATTGTCTAAAGTACATAGAAAAAAATCCCTGCACTATTACATAGGTTACCTGTAATTGTAAACATTTTCATGAGTGTTGCTATATATTGCCAAATTATTATTATTATTAGCTTGACTATGAATACCTAAGTTTATAATATCTGCACTTACTTGGATCCTTGCTTTATCCTTTAATATTTTTATATTTTGGGTTTTTTTTCTTTTGGCCTTGGTTTCCTTTCACATTTTTCCGATCCACCATATGGCTGCACTAAACATTCCTGGAGCATTTTTTGGCTCAAACTATCAGATATTGAATCAGCAGTTGTCATATGGATTTCTAAGTGAGCCATTCTGAGTATCTATGTAGTAACTAGGAGACCAACTTAGTATTGGTTTGTTGTATTTCAATTCAAAGGAAACTCTCTCTCTCTCTGTATATATATATATATATATATACATACATAAATCCATACTATATATAATATGTACATATATAATATATACTTACATAATATGTATTTTATAGATTATGCATATAAATATGCATTATATATTACATATATATATATAATATGTTATAACTACTACTGTGTGGTGAAAGCCATCATAAAGAATCAAATGAAGGACTTTCCTGGTGGTTCAGTGGTTTAAACTCCATGTTTCCACCATAGGGGCCATGGACTTAATCTCTGGTTGGGGAACTAAGATTCTGCATGCTTCATAGTGTAGCCAACGAAAGAGAATCAAATAAATCCTTAAAATATGGATAAATGAAATAGCCAGTAATACAGTATATAATAAGCACTCAAGAACATAAAAAGTGAAGATAAAAAAAAATGCCAAATAGGCCAGTAATACAGTATATAAAGACTTTTATTTTTAAGAAAAGACATTCAGATTGGCTCAGGATTTCACCTCATTATATAGATTAATTTTAATAGCTTCATTATATTTCAATCAATTTATATGTCAGATTTTACTTAACCTAATTGTCTAATTATAAGTGTAATAATGTCCATCTTGGTTCCTTTCAAGCTTTCATTATCTTAGGTAGTGTTACTATGGTCAACCTTAACTCAAAAATCCTACTAACAATGAATTTAGCTAAAAGAAATTGTCTAAAGTACATAGAAAAAAATCCCTGCACTATTACATAGGTTACCTGTAATTGTAAACATTTTCATGAGTGTTGCTATATATTGCCAAATTATTATTATTATTAGCTTGACTATGAATACCTAAGTTTATAATATCTGCACTTACTTGGATCCTTGCTTTATCCTTTAATATTTTTATATTTTGGGTTTTTTTTCTTTTGGCCTTGGTTTCCTTTCACATTTTTCCGATCCACCATATGGCTGCACTAAACATTCCTGGAGCATTTTTTGGCTCAAACTATCAGATATTGAATCAGCAGTTGTCATATGGATTTCTAAGTGAGCCATTCTGAGTATCTATGTAGTAACTAGGAGACCAACTTAGTATTGGTTTGTTGTATTTCAATTCAAAGGAAACTCTCTCTCTCTCTCTGTATATATATATATATATATATATACATACATAAATCCATACTATATATAATATGTACATATATAATATATACTTACATAATATGTATTTTATAGATTATGCATATAAATATGCATTATATATTACATATATATATATAATATGTTATAACTACTACTGTGTGGTGAAAGCCATCATAAAGAATCAAATGAAGGACTTTCCTGGTGGTTCAGTGGTTTAAACTCCATGTTTCCACCATAGGGGCCATGGACTTAATCTCTGGTTGGGGAACTAAGATTCTGCATGCTTCATAGTGTAGCCAACGAAAGAGAATCAAATAAATCCTTAAAATATGGATAAATGAAATAGCCAGTAATACAGTATATAATAAGCACTCAAGAACATAAAAAGTGAAGTAAGTCAAAAAGAGAAAGACAAGTATAGTATACTAACTCATATATATGGGATCTAGTAAGATGGTCATGATAACATACGCAGTGAACTCAGGAAAAAACAGAGACTAGACATAAAGACATTGTGGAGACTGAACAGTGGGAGGGAGACATGGAGGGAGTAACATGGAAGCCTATACTGTCATGTGTGGAGAAGATAGCTATTGTCATTGTGCTAAGGGAATAGGAGTACCTACAACCACTTGGAGCGATGGTCTGGAGGGATGGGGGGGGGAACTGGGTGGGGGGAGGGTCCAGGAATATGCATATGACTGATCTGGGAACATACATGTAAAAAAAAAATGACAGCTAACTCTAGATAAAAACAGACATTAACCATGGAAATGTTTCACAGAAGAAATACAGTTGAATCATAAATAAACGAAGGAATCTTATATGAAATCAGAAAAGTGCAGGTTAAAACAGTGAGGTACCATTTCCTTTTCCCAAGAGAAAGACACAAGTTAGAAACGATTGCTATAGCGTGTGAGCAAGGGTGTGGCAAAAAGACACTTGAAGCAATGCAGGTGGACTGGAACAGCTTCTGAGTGCGCATGCTGGTCGTCATTACGAGCATTTCAAATGCACATACATCATCAGGTAGTTTAGGCTAATTCATGTTATTGTGTTCAAGAACTCCTATGGCCACAAACACTTATCATTAAGTTTTTGATCTCCCACCATATCAGTCATGGGTCAACGGTGGGAAAGAAAACAAGCACATGCTAGTTTCTAAAGCGGCCACTCTCTGGGACACACATCCCTTCTGCTGACATGTTATTGGACAGAGCAAATCACATGACCAAGTTTATGATCTTCAGAGCAGGGGTGCATAATTTCAGATGAGTGACACAGTCTGTAGGGAGCCTGGGCGAGCGTTCTGAATAACGATACATTTATCACATGTGGCCTCATCTTCTTACCAAGCGGTTCCTCTCTAAAGTCACCTATTCCACAGAACCATGCATCCTTTTTTAACCGTTTCCACCATAGGGGCCATGGACTTAATCTCTGGTTGGGGAACTAAGATTCTGCATGCTTCATAGTGTAGCCAACGAAAGAGAATCAAATAAATCCTTAAAATATGGATAAATGAAATAGCCAGTAATACAGTATATAATAAGCACTCAAGAACATAAAAAGTGAAGTAAGTCAAAAAGAGAAAGACAAGTATAGTATACTAACTCATATATATGGGATCTAGTAAGATGGTCATGATAACATACGCAGTGAACTCAGGAAAAAACAGAGACTAGACATAAAGACATTGTGGAGACTGAACAGTGGGAGGGAGACATGGAGGGAGTAACATGGAAGCCTATACTGTCATGTGTGGAGAAGATAGCTATTGTCATTGTGCTAAGGGAATAGGAGTACCTACAACCACTTGGAGCGATGGTCTGGAGGGATGGGGGGGGGAACTGGGTGGGGGGAGGGTCCAGGAATATGCATATGACTGATCTGGGAACATACATGTAAAAAAAAAATGACAGCTAACTCTAGATAAAAACAGACATTAACCATGGAAATGTTTCACAGAAGAAATACAGTTGAATCATAAATAAACGAAGGAATCTTATATGAAATCAGAAAAGTGCAGGTTAAAACAGTGAGGTACCATTTCCTTTTCCCAAGAGAAAGACACAAGTTAGAAACGATTGCTATAGCGTGTGAGCAAGGGTGTGGCAAAAAGACACTTGAAGCAATGCAGGTGGACTGGAACAGCTTCTGAGTGCGCATGCTGGTCGTCATTACGAGCATTTCAAATGCACATACATCATCAGGTAGTTTAGGCTAATTCATGTTATTGTGTTCAAGAACTCCTATGGCCACAAACACTTATCATTAAGTTTTTGATCTCCCACCATATCAGTCATGGGTCAACGGTGGGAAAGAAAACAAGCACATGCTAGTTTCTAAAGCGGCCACTCTCTGGGACACACATCCCTTCTGCTGACATGTTATTGGACAGAGCAAATCACATGACCAAGTTTATGATCTTCAGAGCAGGGGTGCATAATTTCAGATGAGTGACACAGTCTGTAGGGAGCCTGGGCGAGCGTTCTGAATAACGATACATTTATCACATGTGGCCTCATCTTCTTACCAAGCGGTTCCTCTCTAAAGTCACCTATTCCACAGAACCATCTAGACAGATGCTCAAAAATAGATAACCAAGGCTGTGTATTTTTTTAAATTTAGTTTTAGTTAGAGGATAACTGTTTTACAATGCTGTGTTGGGTTTCTTTTGCACAACGACGTGAATCAGTCATGAGTATACATAGACACCATCCCTCTTTGAGACCTTATGCCTAGCAGTATAAAGGGGGCACCAACTGATAGTCCAGGGAATTACTGTAAAGAATGGAGTTGCATGGTATAATGCTAATATATGTACATAGGGATATGTACAGTATACTGTTAGAAACCTGTAAGCTATACAACGGTATACTCATTTTCTATCTCTGATGTGACAAACTGCCCCAAATTTAGTGACTAAGAACAACATACACATATATTCTTACAGTACCAAAGGTCAGGAGTCTAAAATCAAGGCATCAGCAGAACTGGGTTCCTTCTTCAGGGAAGATTTAACCAATTTCTTTACTTCTTCCATTTTGTAAGACTGCCTGCATTCTTTGGTTTGTGTCTCCTTCCTAGGGTCACGTGAATCTCTTGCTTGTGATAACATTTCCCACCTCAAGCGCTCATCACTTTGTAAGAACCCTTGTTGATTACACAGGCTCCCCCAGACACTCCAGGGTAATCTCCCCACCTCAAGATCCTTAACTTAATCACACCTGCATGGATCTCTTTTCCATGTAAGGTCATATGTTCACATGGTCAAGTGATTAGAAATGTGAACATCAACCCACCATAAGCAGTACTGATACCATAGAGGTCAATATTTATACACACAAACACATATACACACACATGTGCATGGTATGCATATGGATAATTTAAAAAAGGCTGGAGGAAAATATGATAAATTATGGACATAGCTATCCCTAGGGGCAGGAGTAAGAACAGGGTAGGAGGTGGGAAAAAAATGCACTTTTTAGTTTCTATATTTCTATACAATTCTGTACTATTTTATATTTTAGAGGAAATTAATGAACTTAAATATGTAATTAATGTATAATTAAACATGTTAAAATGTGTTTACTTGTTTTGATCTAAATAGAGTGATGGACCACTTTGATGAATTCTATATTTTACATATTTTCACTATAAACACTGCTTATTTTTTAGTGTTAGTGGAAAAGTAATTATAGCTATATGAACTAATACAATGGTTAGGACACCTCCATCTTCTGAACCAAACTTTGTGCATTTTGAATTTAGAGAACAGTTAAGGAACTCAGGTATATTATTATTATGTTTAAAAATTATTGTTATTTTGTGGACATCTTCTTTCTAAATAGAGTGGTAGGTAGGAATCCTCTCCCCAGAAAAATACACCTCAAGCTTAATATGATTAGTATGTAATTTTAAGTTCATGTTGCCCACTGGTTCAAGTTAGAACCTCTGGCCCTAAAAGTATTTGTAAAAATAAATACTGTGTTAGAAATGTATTGCTGAAGAAATACTACGCTATAATAGGACTACCCTATTACGGTCAAACTGTATTCTGAAACTGCTCTGCCCCACTCAGTAGAGCAGTACTCACCACATATGTCTACTGGAATGTGAGTTTCAATTAATCAAAATTAAGCAATTTAAAACTTCAGTTTGGGCTTCCCTTGTGGTCCAGTGGGTGGGGACACCACCTTGCAGTGCAAGGGATGCTGGTTCAATCCCTGGTCTGGGAAGATCCCATGTGCCACGGAGTGGCTGGACCCATGTGTCCAATTACCAAGCTGGAGTTCTGGAGTGCATGCGCCCAGAGCCGGTGCTCTGCAGCGAGAGAGGCCACTGCGGTGGGAGGCCCACATGGGACAAAGAACAAAGATGGATGAAAATAAATAAGTGAAAGACCAATAGAAGTGGCCAAAAAAAAAAAAACCCAAACAACTTCAGTTCCTCAATCATCCCGACCACATTTTGCAAGCTCAACAGCCCATGGCGTTAGCACCTGCCATATTGGATATCACAAATATGGAATAATTCCCATCACTGCAGAAAATTGTGTTGAGCAACACTGCTCCAGATCAGGCGCTTCAGGCTACAAAGTGAATGAAGCTGAAATTTAGATTAAATTATTCTAAATAATAAATTATTTAAAAAGAAGCTATATTTCTTCAGCTTTCTTCTATATTTCTTCTATATTTCTTCAGCTATATTTCTTTCAGCTTTAGGCACTGTCATATAGGTTATCTTATTTATTCCCTATAACAGTTGTGTGAGGGAGGTAATATCTTTCTTTTACAAACCTGGGAAGTTGGAATTCAGATGGTGAACTTTGGTATAACCTGCATTTTCAAACCCAGCTCTTGACTGTGTCTAGTGAGCAGTCTTAAATACTCAAAGCTGACTTTCCTATTTCAGTGCTTCAGGCGCACACAACTCTGAAAGATAGAATCTTAAAGCTTTCCCCCATCAAAGGTCTCATCTGTTATGCATAGACTAACTATTTTTTGACTATTTTCTCATATGTTTGTACCTACAGTAATAGGACATCTTGCCTCAAGGTACGCCTGCAAATAGCCAAGGCCAAAGCTTATTTCCACAACGAAGAGTTAACGCCAGGGAGTGTATTTCTCTCCCTCTGCCTAGCAATGGGACCTCACTGCTTTGCCTCTGGACCAAGGCATTGTTTGGAATTTAAAATGACACTACCGTGGATATTTCAAGGGAAGAACTGATACACAAGAAAGCCTCTATTACAATCATCAATGGCACAAAAATAGCTTTAAAACATTGCCTATGTTTGGAATTCTTTCAAAAGGAAGAATTTAACCAGGATGCGACACAAATTTGAATTCATTCTTGTTTCCAATACATCTTTTGATGAGTTAGAGTTGGAGCCAAAACTAATCAAGTATATATAGGGCTTGCATAGGTCATCATGTGGGAAGTTCACTAAGCTGAGACCACAGCCTTAGGGCCAGGTAAGAGCTGAGCCTCCTTGCTCATCCCACCCAGCATGAGTAGCTCAGATCTGGGTTTGTCAAGGAAAGGGATGGCTTTTTCTAATCTCCCTATAGGTGCCATGGGCTTGCCAAGCCATAGTGTCATGAGAATTTTTCCACTGAAAGGAAGTCTATACAGAAGGGAAAATTTTCTGATTTAGTTGAAAGTATTGTCCATGTATACACAGTTAAATTTTTTTGAATGATACATTATCACAACTACTGATATAAACAACATAAAGTAGGAAATTGTGGTACCAGAGAAGACTCTTGACAGTCCTTTGAACTGCGAGGAGATCAAACCAGTCAATCCTACAGGAAATCAACCCTAACTATTCATTGGAAGGACTGAAGCTGAAGAAGCTCCAATACTTTAGTCACCTAATGCCAAGAGTCGGCTCACTGGAAATGACTTTGATGCTGGGAAAGACTGAAGACAAGAGGAGAAGGGGGTGGCAGAGGATGGGATGGTTGGTAACATTACTGACTCAATGTACATGAGCGTGAGCAAACTCTGAGAGATAGTGAAGGACAGGTAAGCCTGGGGTGCTACAGTCCATGGAGTCACAGAGTCGAACCTGACTTAGTGACTGAACAACAGCAAAAACAACAAAGTAGGAAGACCTGAAATGCACCCTAGGTTTTAAGTGACACATTGTGCCCATATTAGAGAGAAGAATGCTTTGAATAATGATGCTCCGAAGCACTGATAAAGGGAAACACATCCTAGAAAAGAGAAGTATGAATGAATATCAACTCATCTGTTTATTCAGTAATTTATTTTGAAGGAAGGCAGCTGTATCATAGGAAGATGCTTTTCAAATTGTGATCTGTCAATCCCTTTAGGGGTTACCTGGGGAGAACTGAGGCTGGGAGAAAGCAGAACCATGCACGCCTCAGGTGCCCCAACTCTGCTTCAGAGCAGCTCAGAGTTAATCCATTTTACATACCAGGCTTCTAATGTTTGAAGATACGTTCATGGCTAAACTGTATTTGGAAACAACTACCCTAGAAACTTTATCATAGCCACACTCATTATTCACCATGTAACCCACAGTCACGGGTATCATCAATTTAATCTTTAAAACAGCCTCATGTAGCCTTATTATCCTCTCTTTATACATGAAACAGGCTTAGAAAGGTTACATCATTTGTGAATATCAACCAGTTAATAAATGGCAAGACTGAAATTTCAATGGGATCCAGTTTCCTTCAAAAATGTTGCTACCAAGTACGTCCATACCCGATGTTAGCTTAACGGTAATAAAAGTCATTTTTTTCTGGAAAATAAAATTTGTATTCAAATTCAATGATCAAGATACATATGAGGGGCTTCCCTGGTGGTCTAGTGGGTAAAGAGTCTGTCTCTCGGTGCAAGGGGCACCAGTTCCATCCCTGGCCTGGGAAGATCCCACACACAGAGCTGCTGGGCCAGTGCGTCCAATTGTGAGCCAGTGCTCTGGAGTGCATGTGTCCAGAGCTGGTGCTCTGCAATGAGAAAGGCCACTGCAATAGGAGGCCCACACAGGCTGACAAATATAGATGGATCAAAAATAAATAAATACAAAGTCAACAAAAAGAGGCCAAAACTAAAAAAAAAAATTGCTGGATCTCATTGTGATGAGGGAAACAAAGTCAAAAAAGAAAATTTCATGCCAAAAAAAAGGATACATATGAGATAAACACAGTCAGTTGGCTTGCCTATGGGCGCTCCATTTAGAGTATTATGTGGAGATTACTGATTTACCTCATTTGTCCAGCCATGGTGTGGGAGGTGGGTTTAGTGAAAAGCATTATAATTGAAACCAAAATTCCTGGAGAAAAATCGGGACACAAGTCACGCTCTCATGAACTCATCATCCAGTGGAGTGGACTCAGAAAGGATCGGTAGAAAGCTGTGATCCTTAGATGGCCTGGTTCCCTGGGTGTGGGCCACAAGATAAGACCTCTCCAGTCTTTAAGACGAACAGAAGACTAAGTAGGTTTAACAGGTGTCTCTGGTTGAAGTTAGCAAAAGGTTATATTTATCCATGCCTAGAAGGAATTGTTTATCTGATTTGTGTGCACACACCCTACCTGCACCTGCACGTAATCATGTAACATTTTCCAATAAAAAGAGTATGTGGGATACAATCGTTGCTAGTGCCTCTCGGAGGCGTCTAGCCCCCTGATCCCCACTGGATATCATCTATCTGTGTTTCTGTCTTTATCCTTGTGTCACAGCTCTTTCCCCCTGTTGTTAACAAAGCTGGTCTTTGTTACATGGCTTCTTCAACATCACCCACAAGCCTGACCTGGTCTCATAGAAAAGCTCAAATGTCTTTCCTCCAACCTTGACTTAACTGCACAGTATATGGGATCTAAGTTTCCTGACCAGGGACTGAACCTGCTCCCCTTGCACTGGAAGTGCACAGTCTTAATCCTAGACTACCAGGGAAGTCACAAGCTCAGTCATCGTCACACCAGCATTTTTCACAAGTGGACCTTTTGCAGTCTGTTCTTCATACAATAAACTTTCCACTGGCTCCCAACCACCCCTATTCATCTTTGAAGGTCTAACTTCCTTACTTCACCTGATACTCTTACCCAGTTATGCAGTTTCATTTTATGAGTGTCTGGACAAAGACTATTTGAAGGGTGCTACAAATACAAATCTTTTACAGAAAAAAACAGAATCACAGTGCCTACAGCATAAACGGTATTTCCCACATGTAAAAACTATTCTCCCAAACCCACTCAGGTATCTACGAAAGCCATTAGCAAGGCAAACAGTTTAGTACCTCTGAGTTTTAAAGAACAGAACACAATTCCCAAGGAGTTCCTCTCCCTGACTCGGTTTTCTTTTTGCCTGAGACCAAATAAGACTTTTGGACCACTTAGGATGAGGTCTTTGGGAATGCATACTCTGACTTATTGCCCTTTGAACTGGAGGAGCGATCTATTTTTTATGAACAACAGCTGTGGTCCCATGAAAATTCATAATTCCCTTCACTCCCGTGAATCGGGGGATTTAAGTACATCTTATGCAGGTTTTCCTGGTTCCTGGGTGTGGGCCACAAGATAAGACCTCTCCAGTCTTTAAGACGAACAGAAGACTAAGTAGGTTTAACAGGTGTCTCTGGTTGAAGTTAGCAAAAGGTTATATTTATCCATGCCTAGAAGGAATTGTTTATCTGATTTGTGTGCACACACCCTACCTGCACCTGCACGTAATCATGTAACATTTTCCAATAAAAAGAGTATGTGGGATACAATCGTTGCTAGTGCCTCTCGGAGGCGTCTAGCCCCCTGATCCCCACTGGATATCATCTATCTGTGTTTCTGTCTTTATCCTTGTGTCACAGCTCTTTCCCCCTGTTGTTAACAAAGCTGGTCTTTGTTACATGGCTTCTTCAACATCACCCACAAGCCTGACCTGGTCTCATAGAAAAGCTCAAATGTCTTTCCTCCAACCTTGACTTAACTGCACAGTATATGGGATCTAAGTTTCCTGACCAGGGACTGAACCTGCTCCCCTTGCACTGGAAGTGCACAGTCTTAATCCTAGACTACCAGGGAAGTCACAAGCTCAGTCATCGTCACACCAGCATTTTTTCACAAGTGGACCTTTTGCAGTCTGTTCTTCATACAATAAACTTTCCACTGGCTCCCAACCACCCCTATTCATCTTTGAAGGTCTAACTTCCTTACTTCACCTGATACTCTTACCCAGTTATGCAGTTTCATTTTATGAGTGTCTGGACAAAGACTATTTGAAGGGTGCTACAAATACAAATCTTTTACAGAAAAAAACAGAATCACAGTGCCTACAGCATAAACGGTATTTCCCACATGTAAAAACTATTCTCCCAAACCCACTCAGGTATCTACGAAAGCCATTAGCAAGGCAAACAGTTTAGTACCTCTGAGTTTTAAAGAACAGAACACAATTCCCAAGGAGTTCCTCTCCCTGACTCGGTTTTCTTTTTGCCTGAGACCAAATAAGACTTTTGGACCACTTAGGATGAGGTCTTTGGGAATGCATACTCTGACTTATTGCCCTTTGAACTGGAGGAGCGATCTATTTTTTATGAACAACAGCTGTGGTCCCATGATTTCATAATTCCCTCACTCAGTGAATCGAGATTAAGTACATCTTATGCAGCAGATGTTACACTGGACAATCCAGAATGAGAGCAGCCCTCAAAAAGAAGTGGAGATGATTTTGTATGGAGAACCATCCAACGTTATCTTTGAAAGTAGTTCTTCAAAAAGAAAAAGGGTTGAAACATTTTGAAAATTTTTGAAAAAGTAAAAAAAATCCCAGTGCTAAAGAACGGAAGGGGATTTTTCAAGAGCATTTCTGAAGAAGCTTATGAAGGGTCTGGACAAACAGGGTATGTTAATTGAATGAAAGACAAATGAAACGAAGAAATAAAGAAAACTCAGTGTAGGGCCCCATCATCAGAAAAGAGAAAGTCTGTTACACAGAATGGATAAACAAGGACTACCATATAGCACAGGGAACTATATTCAATACCCTGTGATAAATCATAATGGGAAAGAATATTCAAAAACAATGTCTCTGTGTGTATAACTGAGTCACTTTGCTGTACAGTGGAGATTGGCACAACTTTATCAATCAACTATACTTCAATAGAAAAAAAAACTGAAAAAGTAGAAAAGAAAAAACAGAAGGTTGTCATAATCTGAATTCTGATAAAGATGCCTCCTTTTCTAGGTTCCCACAGCACAATGACCACATTTAAATAGAAAGAAGTTTTGAGAGGGTTTTGGTTTTTCTTTTGTTCCTCTGTGATGTGACCCTGTGGGATAAATATACATTACTAACAGTCCATCTTTGCTACTGACTGGATTCATATTATGGATCACCAGTACCAGTACCACTAAAAGCCACTTCCTCTCCACTTGTGTACAGTTAATAGTTCCCTAGTTTGTAGTTGTAATTCTGTGCCAGAGGCATGAACCAGCGTCTGTGAATCAGGAGGTGACAGATATGAAAAAGGTATAAACAAAACCTCAAACCTCATCTGGAGGGAAAAAAAAGAAAACAAAAACAGGCTTCCCAGAGTCATTATAACAAAGTAATAGTCCTCACCAACTATAAATAATATTTATTAAAAACAAAATCTATACAAGGCTCTTTGTTGGACATTTTTCATACATTATTCCACTGAATGCTTTCTCTCAGTCTACAAGGTAGAAATTATTTCTCCTCTTTTACAGATAAGGAAACAGGCTCAAATTGAATCATTTGTTTTTGCCCACACAGCTAGTCATGGGATTCCAATGAAGATGTGTCAGACACCAAACCTGCATTCTTACTGACAAACCAAGTGTTCACTGGGGACCATGCCCTCAGCCAGGTACACTGAGGTGAGAGGTGATGGGAGAGGTCAGAGAAGAGAGAACACAAAATAGCAGAGGGAAACAGAGATGCACAAACAGAACCGATTCCAGTTCATCCACAGCTCTTGCCAGCTGTGATACTTTAAACACATCTTCTGAGCTATGGTTTCCTCCTGCATAAACTGGGGCCCATAGTTGGATATGTCTTCTAAGGTCCTTGTAAATTTTAAATGAGGTCATACATATTGCATAACTTCCCTACAGCTGTAACAAACTACTGCAAGCTTAGTGGCTTAAAACAACACAGATTGATTATCTTTTTTTTTTTTTAATTATTTTATTTTTTGCCATGTCACATGGCTTTTGGGATCTTAGTTCCTTGATCAGGGATCAAGCCCACTCCTTCTGCACTGGAAATGCAGAGTCTTAACCACTGGATAGTCAGGGGGTCCCCACAAATTGATCTTATAATTATGAAGTTGAGAAGACTGAAATGGGTTCTGCTGGGTCAGATCAAGATGTGAGGTGGGCTACATGTCTTCTGAAACCTCTACTTCCTTATCTTTCCCAGCTTCTGGGGGACATTCACATCCCCTGGCTCATGGCCTCTTTCACCATCCTCTGAGTCAGAAACAACCAATTGCGTCTTTTTCACATCACATGAATCTGACATTAACTTTTCTGCGTCCTGCTCTCAATTTTAAGGAATTACATTGGGGTCATCCAGATAATCTCTAAAACTCTCCCTGTTTTAGAGTCAGATGATTAGCAACCTAATTTCCCTTTGCCTGTAACATAATATAGTCACAGAGTCCAGTCTTGAGAATGTGAGCATCTTTTGGAGAGGGAGGGTTGGAGGCATTAGTCTGAGGATCACCAATACAGCATCCTCCCAGAGACTTCCCACATGGCACTAGTGGTAAAGAACTCACCTGCCAATGCAGGAGACAGAAGAAATGTGGGTTCAGTCCCTGGGTTGGGCAGATTCCCTGGAGGAGGGTATGGCAACTCACCCCCATATTCTCACCTGGAAAATCTCATGGACAGAAGAGTCTGGTGGACTGCAGTCCATAGGCTCGCAAAGAGTCACACAATTGAAGCAACTTAACATACACAATATAATGCCTTATGCTTTAAAAATACTCAATATGTGATTTCTGGTGCAATTATTATTATTATTATGCAGGCAATATAATGTTTCTATTTTCCTTTGGAAAACTCAACACACAGACACACACTAATATTTAGTTTGTGTGGGGGGTTTTTCTATAGCATGTTGTGAATATTGCTTTTTAATCTGGACATTTCAAATAGTCGTTCTCCTTAAAAAGTATATCTCTACCGTATTCCTCATTCTGTGGTGTTCTATAGTGGCAATACACTGTAATCTATGAATCCATTGCATTCATGGTGAATTTTGCTTTAAGCTTTTGTTATTACAAACCCTACAACAATAAGCATCTTTGTGCACCTGTGCAAATGTATCTCTAGATTTCTTAAGAGTACAAGCAGATACTATAGTTTAAAAACATTGTTAAAACTCTTTAAAATAGACCTATATACATTTCCTATAAATGCACAAGTATAATCAAATCATATCTTCCCTATCCTGTATCTTCTGGCCACATCAATACTCCGGCCACTAAGGTATCTTCTCAGTACTAGTACTGGTTAACAGACTCCATCTCCAGACCACTGCCAGGCTTAGAGATATGTACAGTACAGTATAATTCACTGCTGTGTTACCTGCTGTTTTCTCACTCATCGAGGTAGTAGATAACTTTCAGTATCTTTGTTGGTAATTCAAGTTTGCTTGTTGGTAAATTATTTGAAATTCTTGTCCATTATTCTATTGGTTGGCTGTCTTTTCATGTTCAATGTAGAAATGTTCTTTATTATAGAAGTTAATCCTCTGGAGAGGGAGGGTTGGAGGCATTAGTCTGAGGATCACCAATACAGCATCCTCCCAGAGACTTCCCACATGGCACTAGTGGTAAAGAACTCACCTGCCAATGCAGGAGACAGAAGAAATGTGGGTTCAGTCCCTGGGTTGGGCAGATTCCCTGGAGGAGGGTATGGCAACTCACCCCCATATTCTCACCTGGAAAATCTCATGGACAGAAGAGTCTGGTGGACTGCAGTCCATAGGCTCGCAAAGAGTCACACAATTGAAGCAACTTAACATACACAATATAATGCCTTATGCTTTAAAAATACTCAATATGTGATTTCTGGTGCAATTATTATTATTATTATGCAGGCAATATAATGTTTCTATTTTCCTTTGGAAAACTCAACACAGACATACACACTAATATTTAGTTTGTGTGGGGGTTTATCTATAGCATGTTGTGAATATTGCTTTTTAATCTGGACATTTCAAATAGTCGTTCTCCTTAAAAAGTATATCTCTACCGTATTCCTCATTCTGTGGTGTTCTATAGTGGCAATACACTGTAATCTATGAATCCATTGCATTCATGGTGAATTTTGCTTTAAGCTTTTGTTATTACAAACCCTACAACAATAAGCATCTTTGTGCACCTGTGCAAATGTATCTCTAGATTTCTTAAGAGTACAAGCAGATACTATAGTTTAAAAACATTGTTAAAACTCTTTAAAATAGACCTATATACATTTCCTATAAATGCACAAGTATAATCAAATCATATCTTCCCTATCCTGTATCTTCTGGCCACATCAATACTCCGGCCACTAAGGTATCTTCTCAGTACTAGTACTGGTTAACAGACTCCATCTCCAGACCACTGCCAGGCTTAGAGATATGTACAGTACAGTATAATTCACTGCTGTGTTACCTGCTGTTTTCTCACTCATCGAGGTAGTAGATAACTTTCAGTATCTTTGTTGGTAATTCAAGTTTGCTTGTTGGTAAATTATTTGAAATTCTTGTCCATTATTCTATTGGTTGGCTGTCTTTTCATGTTCAATGTAGAAATGTTCTTTATTATAGAAGTTAATCCTCTGTTACAAATTTTCCAGCCTATCAATTTTGTATTGTAAGGTAATCACAGAAACAGCTAGCCCATGACCTTTGCCATATTGTGCTTGACACAGTCAAGGGAGTGAGATCATATTCTATCTACAAATTCTTCCCAAACTCAAGAGAGTGGGATGATAACAGGGCATGGATCTCAGGGGATGGTGACCTGGGGGCGCATTTTAGCATTCTGCCAACCACAGCTATGGAGGAATATTGGGGGTGTCCAGTTGCTTCATATAAACCTTCAATTAATTTTCTTACATTGTCTTACTGCACCCTTGCTCTCTGAGACAGCTGGACCTCAATTTCACAGCCTTGTTGGGGTTCATCAGTATAAAATGATGTGTTGGTAACACACTCTAAAAAAAACAAGCAACAAAAGCAATTTAAGTGATTTAGTTTCTCCAGATGAATGGGCTAAGATCTTGCCTGGGGGCAGGGTGGGATGAGGGAGAATTTAAACCAGGATGTGCCTCTCCTGGAACTTGATAGGGAAAGAAAGCTGAAGGTCTTACCACTCAATAGACAGACTCACATAATCACTCTGTCTTCAGGTCAGCCTCTCATCTGTACCATCTTCTGCCAGTGGTTTTGAGTTTCTGACAGAAATTTTTTCCAGAAAATAATTCACCCCTGTCTCCCATTAAGATTATGCAGGAGTGGTACTTCTTTTTATTTTTTTTTAGTGTACCCCATTTTTAAAGTCTTTATTGAATTTGTTACAGTATTATTTTGGCTTTAGTTTATTGGCTGCGAGGCATATAGAATCTTAGTTCCCTCATCCAGGGATGGAACCCACACCTTCTGAACTGGAGGCAAAGTCTTAACCACTTGACCGTCAGGGAAGTCCCTTGACCCACCTGTTTAATATCCAACCTTGCCTGCCCTCTTCAGCCTTTGTGGGATTCTGTGAGGTCAACTTGCTTGTTGATTTCCAGATTTGTGTGTTTGATAATTATCTGCCCTGGTGACTCATTTACTGTCCTTTACTAACAGCTTTTCATTTATTGTGCTTCCTTGTTACAGATATCCAGTCTCTAGTTCACTGAATATATTCACTGAATAGACAGCGTTTGCTCCTGTGTCTCTTATGATTGTTGTTTGAGGATGAGTGAGTCTCATTTGGAAAAAGGGTCACATGTGTCTTTATTCTACCATGAAAATCAAAGGTCACTGTTATGATAATGATGATAACTGTCATTATTTTGTAATAAAACTTATAGGGCATGGTATCTGCTCAGGGACTTTGGGTTCTTTTTATGGAAAGAAAGCTTAATCCCATTGTCCCTAATGGGATAAAAGAGCAGTGTGCCCTGCAAGCAAGCCCAAGCCAAACTGAGAACATGCATGAATTATCTGTGTTCATTTAGTTGTCGACCTGCTGTCTGCATTAAATAGTGGAGACCACCTTGAATTCCCCTGAAGTTGATTAAGTGAAGATATGATAGGTTGTTGCCTGCAGATAATTCACATCAGCAACAGATCTGCCAGCAGCCTTTGTGTTCTCCAAACCACTGAACAAAAAGGCAAGTAGTAATTCCAAAGATCAATAGTTTGAATGGTAAAATATAAGTGATATGGCCCATTTGAGGAAGAATTCCCATTAAAAAATCCAGACTCGGGGGTTTCCCTGGTGGTCTGGTGGGTAAAGAGTTTGCCTTGCAGTTCAGGGGGCACCGGTTCAACCCCTGGACTGGGAGGATCTCATGTGCCGCGGAGCGGCTGGACCAGTGTGTCTAACTGTGAGCCAGTGCTCTAGAGCACACACACCCAGAGCCAGTTCTTTGCAGTGGGAGAGGCCACTGCAGTGGGAGGCCCACACAGGCCAAAGAATAAAGATGGGTGAAAATAAATAAATAAAACAATAAAAGAGGCCAAAATTAAAAAAAAAATCTAGACTCGGTTAGGGATTTTTGTTTAATATAAATGCATTCTTAGAGAGTTGCCTGGACTTAACTGGAAAAATAATGGCATGTTTCTATTTATTGAAAATTGCCTAAGCTTATGGCTACAGCATTATGGAAGATACTTAGTCTGTTCTGTAGACACAACAGACTTCAAGGAACTTACAGGTGGTACAAGACATGAGTAGTCTCTTTCTTTTACTGTAGTGATAGATAAAATTGTAGGGGGGTTGGAAAGATGCACAATGGCATCAAATTTGGCTCCATGTTTTTAAAAAACATGAGGATACTATACAAGCACCTTCGTGTATGTGGTATGTTTGTATACAAATGCACACACGCTGATACTTCTGATCACTCCAGAACTATTCAAGCACAGCCTCTGGGCATGGTGCTTGGGTTGTGGAATTTTATTTATTTATTGAGAGCTGGCCAGTTTTTTAATTTTAATTGGAATATAATTGCTTTACGATGTTGTGTTAGTTTTTGCTGCACAGTGAAGTGAATCATCTATATGTATACATATATCCTCTCCTCTCTGAGACCTTTATCTCACCCTCCCCCCACCCTGTCCCTCTTGGTCATCACAGAACACTGAGCTGAACTCCCTGTTGTATATAGCAGCTTGTGACAAGTCATCTATTTTACACATGATGACGTATGTATGTCAGTCCTAATCTCCCAATTCATCCCACCTTCTTTCCCCCCTGGCCTGTGTCCATATGTCCTCTCTCTATGTCTGAGTCTGGAATCCTGCCCTGGAAAGGGGTTCATCTGTATCAGTCTTGTAAATCAGAAGGGGTTGTGAAATTTTAAATGTGTAGCTACGGTCTGATCTAGGATAACAGACGACTTTGGAGGAATACACAGACACATGTAGATACACATGAGAGGAGCAGTAGTTACATTTCTTTTTGTGCTGATGTCTCTTTTGA
This sequence comes from Tragulus kanchil, assembly GCA_022376925.1. Taxonomy (NCBI): domain Eukaryota; kingdom Metazoa; phylum Chordata; class Mammalia; order Artiodactyla; family Tragulidae; genus Tragulus; species Tragulus kanchil. The sequence continues at coordinate 18,264,919 of JAIOJX010000028.1, read as the reverse complement.
TAATTTCCAAGAAAGCCATAAGAGAAAAATCTTTCTATGTTTTGTACTCTGCATGGATGGGAAAGACAGATGATGAGCTCTTGGTCAATGAATTTCTATCTCTTCACATAGAGAATAAAGTGCCAGTGTGCCCAGCTTTTGAGCAAAGCCTGGCTCAATTAGCATTAGAAGATTTTTCTCTGTTTCCAAAGGTAGAATTCTCCCCCTTAATCCCCCGCCCTCCCACTGTAATCAAACCATCAAATGCCATTCCATCAATTTAATCACAGGCTTCCTTTAGAAAGGTTTACTACTGAGGAATTAGTTTCCAGGGTCACTGAACCCCTGTGAGCAGCCTCACCTCTGAACGCCATAGAGAGTACTTATTCTGAATTCAAAGGCGTTCTTGCTTAGATCTCTGCTGTAAACCCTAGGATGTAGTCAACCTACGAAAACATTGCTGGGAAATAAAGTTATGAGGGCTCGACTGGCCCCTGTGAAGGTATTGAGTTCAGCCCTTATTTTTAATCATGTTTAAAGACTGGATCTCTTTTTCATTCTTTGTAATAAAACCTGTCTTTTCATTTTGAAAGGCACACTAAGGCAAGAACAAAACAGAGCGTCGTGCATTCTTTTGGAAATTTGTCTAATAGGGACATATTTCAGAATCATAGATAGGGACGTGAACATTTTTTTTTATTAGTGTGTGTTAATTCTAAGAAAAATTCCCCATTCCATTGTAAAAAGGGAGAAAGTTGTCAGAATGATTCCATTTCACTCAAAAGTAGCTTCTGTCTGCATATCTTTTTTTTTTTTTTTGATTGTCATAAGCAGATTTTCATATGTTTGTGGATAGTCTCTGAAGACCCAGGTAGCTAAATAAACTGATCTGGATTCCATTCTGTTTCACAAATCAGTGAGCAAAGTAGTCCTCCTGAAAAAGTACTGCACACTCTTCATTGCAGATGACAATGAGAGAAGCTAGAAGAAGACAGATGGAGTTCTGAATCCCAAGTGAGTTTTTCAGCATCAGAATAGGCTAGGGTAAAAAAACAAAAAGTCAAGGATGCTTGATTTGCAAATTTGTGTTGAAATAAATATGGAATGCTTCAATGCCAGTTTTACCAGCTCCTCTTCTCTGAAATAATATTGCAGATTGATTTAATTATTTATTCTTTCCTCCTTGAAGATTCTCACTCTTCAAGTGATGGATAGAGATGTGCCCCAGGAAACAGGGGAAAAACAGCAGAAAGGGACAGTCAATACTGCCAGCTCTTCAGTGATACTGGGAACTATTTGAATTCAAGAGAGTGACAGCATATATTCCTCCAACATATTTATTTTCACAGGCTTCCTTTAGAAAGGTTTACTACTGAGGAATTAGTTTCCAGGGTCACTGAACCCCTGTGAGCAGCCTCACCTCTGAACGCCATAGAGAGTACTTATTCTGAATTCAAAGGCGTTCTTGCTTAGATCTCTGCTGTAAACCCTAGGATGTAGTCAACCTACGAAAACATTGCTGGGAAATAAAGTTATGAGGGCTCGACTGGCCCCTGTGAAGGTATTGAGTTCAGCCCTTATTTTTAATCATGTTTAAAGACTGGATCTCTTTTTCATTCTTTGTAATAAAACCTGTCTTTTCATTTTGAAAGGCACACTAAGGCAAGAACAAAACAGAGCGTCGTGCATTCTTTTGGAAATTTGTCTAATAGGGACATATTTCAGAATCATAGATAGGGACGTGAACATTTTTTTTTATTAGTGTGTGTTAATTCTAAGAAAAATTCCCCATTCCATTGTAAAAAGGGAGAAAGTTGTCAGAATGATTCCATTTCACTCAAAAGTAGCTTCTGTCTGCATATCTTTTTTTTTTTTGATTGTCATAAGCAGATTTTCATATGTTTGTGGATAGTCTCTGAAGACCCAGGTAGCTAAATAAACTGATCTGGATTCCATTCTGTTTCACAAATCAGTGAGCAAAGTAGTCCTCCTGAAAAAGTACTGCACACTCTTCATTGCAGATGACAATGAGAGAAGCTAGAAGAAGACAGATGGAGTTCTGAATCCCAAGTGAGTTTTTCAGCATCAGAATAGGCTAGGGTAAAAAAACAAAAAGTCAAGGATGCTTGATTTGCAAATTTGTGTTGAAATAAATATGGAATGCTTCAATGCCAGTTTTACCAGCTCCTCTTCTCTGAAATAATATTGCAGATTGATTTAATTATTTATTCTTTCCTCCTTGAAGATTCTCACTCTTCAAGTGATGGATAGAGATGTGCCCCAGGGAAACAGGGGGAAAAACAGCAGAAAGGGACAGTCAATACTGCCAGCTCTTCAGTGATACTGGGAACTATTTGAATTCAAGAGAGTGACAGCATATATTCCTCCAACATATTTATTAGGCAATTTTCCAGATTTTACGTCAAGTATTTGGCACTGGAATAGTGAGCTGCTATATAATAAAGTTTCTATTTCAATTTTTTAATATAAGGGGAGAGAAACAGAGTCTTAAAATCACTGGTTTATACTATCACAGAAAAGAAAACAATTTATTTAAAAGTGACCACTAAGATATGTTTTTTAATTTGAAAAGGGGTTTTAAAACATTTTGGTGCATTTTAATATTTAATAGAGTTTGGAAGGACACCCTTCAAGGAATAAGCACATGCATTTAAGATTCTCCCCCATGAGAAAGACTTGCTACTTTGCTGTGTTCTCTTGTCCTTTAAGAATCTAAGAGAAGGGCTTCCCTGGTGGTCCAGTGGGTAAAGACACCACTTTGCAGTGCAAGGGGCGCTGGTTCGATTCCTGGCCTGGGAAGATCCCATGTGCCGCGGAGCGGCTGGACTGATGTGTCCAATTACCGAGCCAATGCTCTGGAGCGCATGCGCCCAGAGCCAGTGCTCTGTGGTCAGAAGGCCACTGCAATGGGAGGACCATGCAGGCCAAAGAACAAAGATGGATAATGAAAAGACCAATAGAAGTGGTCAAAAAAAAAAAAAAGTCACTAAGAATCTAAGAGAACAACACATCTTTAGAATCTCAGTTGATCCAAGTTCACAGACATTCCATCTGTGGAATTCAAGACTGTATTTTGTGCTTTGCTCAACCTGGACTGCAGTCAGGTTTTCTAGAATAAATTAAATCTTTGTCTCTTTCCTTTTGCTGAACCTGAAGGCATTGTTTTGGGTTCTTGGACCACTCTTGGCTTCTGGTTGGCCTGGGACATTCTATCTTATAATTTTGGCAAGTCCATCAATTACAGTGCTCTGTGACAACACAGACTTAATTTAGTTTTGGCATTCACTCAGTCAATAATTTATCCACGTTTACAATTTGAAAACATAATAATGAGAAAGACAGTCCCTGTCTTTGGTGTGTTTACATTCCCCAGGGGATGCCCCAGAAACAGGGGAAAAACAGCAGAAAGGGACAGTCAATACTGCCAGCTCTTCAGTGATACTGGGAACTATTTGAATTCAAGAGAGTGACAGCATATATTCCTCCAACATATTTATTAGGCAATTTTCCAGATTTTACGTCAAGTATTTGGCACTGGAATAGTGAGCTGCTATATAATAAAGTTTCTATTTCAATTTTTTAATATAAGGGGAGAGAAACAGAGTCTTAAAATCACTGGTTTATACTATCACAGAAAAGAAAACAATTTATTTAAAAGTGACCACTAAGATATGTTTTTTAATTTGAAAAGGGGTTTTAAAACATTTTGGTGCATTTTAATATTTAATAGAGTTTGGAAGGACACCCTTCAAGGAATAAGCACATGCATTTAAGATTCTCCCCCATGAGAAAGACTTGCTACTTTGCTGTGTTCTCTTGTCCTTTAAGAATCTAAGAGAAGGGTTTCCCCTGGTGGTCCAGTGGGTAAAGACACCACTTTGCAGTGCAAGGGGCGCTGGTTCGATTCCTGGCCTGGGAAGATCCCATGTGCCGCGGAGCGGCTGGACTGATGTGTCCAATTACCGAGCCAATGCTCTGGAGCGCATGCGCCCAGAGCCAGTGCTCTGTGGTCAGAAGGCCACTGCAATGGGAGGACCATGCAGGCCAAAGAACAAAGATGGATAATGAAAAGACCAATAGAAGTGGTCAAAAAAAAAAAAAAAGTCACTAAGAATCTAAGAGAACAACACATCTTTAGAATCTCAGTTGATCCAAGTTCACAGACATTCCATCTGTGGAATTCAAGACTGTATTTTGTGCTTTGCTCAACCTGGACTGCAGTCAGGTTTTCTAGAATAAATTAAATCTTTGTCTCTTTCCTTTTGCTGAACCTGAAGGCATTGTTTTGGGTTCTTGGACCACTCTTGGCTTCTGGTTGGCCTGGGACATTCTATCTTATAATTTTGGCAAGTCCATCAATTACAGTGCTCTGTGACAACACAGACTTAATTTAGTTTTGGCATTCACTCAGTCAATAATTTATCCACGTTTACAATTTGAAAACATAATAATGAGAAAGACAGTCCCTGTCTTTGGTGTGTTTACACATTACCAGACAACAATTTAATAAATAATTTTAATGAAATTGTTTGAAGGAAAATCTGTAAGATGGCCATTAGCAAATTAGTATAAGGATTCATTTTTTAAAATTCTTAGCAAGGGAATGAGGACATAACATTTCAACTAGACACTGTTTTAAATTCTAATTGAAATTGTAAATTCAGATATGATAGGCAACGTATTTCTAGAAATATGTAGCTATGAAAAGCTTGTTTTTTGGTGGAGATCAGATAGTTTCCATATGTGAATTCCCTTCCATGACCATGAATTAACAACAGTATCACAGAGATTGTTATATACATGACATTCCACTTTTTCATTTTAATGTTTAGTGATCACGAGTTAGTCCAACCTCTTTGTGATCCCATGGACTGTAACCAGTCAGGCTCCTCTGTTCACAGGATCAAGGCAAGAATTCTAGAACGGGTTGCCATTCCCTTCTCCAGGGGATCTTTCTGACCCAAGAACTGAACTTGGGTCTCCTGCAATTGCAGGCAGATTCTCTGAGGTCTGAGTCACTAGGAGGCTTGTGCAGGATGGAACCAGGCCACAAAGACAGAATTTCAGTTCATAGTCAATTTTCTATTGAGATAAAATTTAAATCTGCAACATAGGTGTTGTTCTCGGTAAAAAAAAAATACAGAAAGCATTTGAACTGGCTCTTGTGGAGTTTTCAAACCTGCTATTAGAATATATCATATTTGATTAATTAGGTGGACTTTGATAGAGGGGTATTGTGCTGTGAGGTAGGTAAGGAGCTCTTTATCCTGGCTTACTTCTATACTTTTTATATGAAAAATAGAGGTTATTTTTTTTTTATTGTAAATATACATAAGTGAATTGTTTCTGAATTACCATAAGGAAAAAATATTTCCTTGAATATACTTTTTTCATGATGGGATTTTTTCATATGTATACCCTCACTCTTAAAGGATGAAATTACTGATATATATATATATATATATATATATATATCAGTGATATATATATATATATATATATATGTATATATTTATATACCACATAACATTTTACAGTTGAAACACATGTGAGACCTCTTGACTTTTTATTTATTTTTTAATTTTATATCTGCCAAATATCTCCAATCTAGTTTGGGCATATAGTTGATTAAGAATGTTATGAGCAAGCACCTAAGCCCCCAAAACAATCATGTATTATTATATTTTCATATAAAAGAGTTTTAGATACCAGTCTCTTCTCCAAATTTTTGGTTTATTTGTAAACCTCTAATTCTTGTAATCGTATTTTCCAGTATAATTTATGACATGAAATTAACAACAGTATTCCATATGTGAATTCCTTCCATGACCATGAATTAACAACAGTATCACAGAGATTGTTATATACATGACATTCCACTTTTCACTTTAATGTTTAGTGATCACGAGTTAGTCCAACCTCTTTGTGATCCCATGGACTGTAACCAGTCAGGCTCCTCTGTTCACAGGATCAAGGCAAGAATTCTAGAACGGGTTGCCATTCCCTTCTCCAGGGGATCTTTCTGACCCAAGAACTGAACTTGGGTCTCCTGCAATTGCAGGCAGATTCTCTGAGGTCTGAGTCACTAGGAGGCTTGTGCAGGATGGAACCAGGCCACAAAGACAGAATTTCAGTTCATAGTCAATTTTCTATTGAGATAAAATTTAAATCTGCAACATAGGTGTTGTTCTCGGTAAAAAAAAAATACAGAAAGCATTTGAACTGGCTCTTGTGGAGTTTTCAAACCTGCTATTAGAATATATCATATTTGATTAATTAGGTGGACTTTGATAGGGGGGTACTGTGCTGTGAGGTAGGTAAGGAGCTCTTTATCCTGGCTTACTTCTATACTTTTTATATGAAAAATAGAGGTTATTTTTTTTTTATTGTAAATATACATAAGTGAATTGTTTCTGAATTACCATAAGGAAAAAATATTTCCTTGAATATACTTTTTTCATGATGGGATTTTTTCATATGTATACCCTCACTCTTAAAGGATGAAATTACTGATATATATATATATATATATATATATATCAGTGATATATATATATATATATATATGTATATATTTATATACCACATAACATTTTACAGTTGAAACACATGTGAGACCTCTTGACTTTTTATTTATTTTTTAATTTTATATCTGCCAAATATCTCCAATCTAGTTTGGGCATATAGTTGATTAAGAATGTTATGAGCAAGCACCTAAGCCCCCAAAACAATCATGTATTATTATATTTTCATATAAAAGAGTTTTAGATACCAGTCTCTTCTCCAAATAGGTTTATTTGTAACCTTATTTGTAATCGTATTTTCCAGTATAAATTTATCTCGAATTGGTCTGGAGCCAGAACTCTTGACAGGTAGAGTCAAGCAACTAATGAAGTTAGTGCTTCAGCTGCACTTGATTCTCAGGATATAACCCCATTAAGTTATGTTAGATGGAGGGAGAGTCTTCACCATAAAAGGATTATGAAAAGAAATGCAATTAAGTAGGTGGGTGGAAGCTCACTGTATTGTAAGAGTTCTCAATATTGGAAATTTCCATTGTTGATACAATTCTGACCTAGAACTTTTTAAATAATAAATCTTTAAGTGTTTTTTTTTTTACTGTTAATCAGAATAATATCCCTTTGACACTTTTCTAATCAACTAGTTCAGACCAACTAGTTTTATAATAGACCATTATTATTTGAAATATTCTCACTAGCATTTGTGTGAATCTTTTAAAGGTCAAAAGGTCTCACATATATTTCAGCTGTAAAATGTTATGTGGTATATATATCAGTAATTTCATCATTTAAGAATGAGGGTATACATATGAAAAGATCCCATCATGAAAAAGTACATTCAAGGAAATATTTTTTCCTTATGGTAATTCAGAAACAATTCACTTATGTATATTTACAGTTTTATTTCAGGTTATTTCTAGTATTTAAGGTCATATACTTTAGTGATTTGAGATTAGGTAAAGCAACGTGTCCCTAGTTAAGCCACTGGTAATTTCTCATATTTCTATGATTGCTTTATTTTTTCATGATCAGTTTTACATATTATTTCATTTGACTGTTGGTTGAATAAGCTGAGTTAGCCTCGCTGTCTTCAGTTTTCATATGAGAATATGAAATCCTGTCTTCTGCTTTTCTCTTTAACACAGAATTGCGTTATTTATTCATTTAAAAACAATATTTTTGTTTTAAAAAGTGTATTTTATAAATAAAAGACATAATAAAGATAGTATTTCATACAGTAAGATGTTAACAATGAATTTCTTTGAGACTTTAAATTTATAGTTGCTTTTCTTCCTTTCTGATCTTTGGATACCTCCTTTTTTTTTTTTTTTTTTTAGTGACTGTATTTTACATATTGTATTAAGGAAAAATTCCTTTAAAAATACAGAAACAGAATATTGGCCAGTAATTCACAAATTTTATAGTTTTAGAGTAAAGGTTTTTTTTTTAGTTATTTGAAAGCCACTAAATATGGGATGTTTCCACTTACACAAAATGATATTTGAACAGCACGACTCTGTAAAGCTATTATCCCTCAATTAAAAAATAAAATAAAATAAAAAGTTAATTAAAATAACAATGAAAAAATGATATCTGGAATGACTAGTACCCAATTCCCATCTTTTCTATCAACTATGTATGTGGCAAGATCCTGTTTGTTTGAATCAGTTTCTTTGTCTCCTCACTGAGAGAACTGAACTAGTTTTGTACATCATACATCACATGTCTCTGGAGTACCTACTCTGGGCAAGGCCTGTCTTCTGCTTTCAAGTTCATGTTCTTTCTAGTAGAGCATAGTTCTGGGTCATTTGTCATATATGTAGAAAACTAGAGGTATATTTATGTCTGACTTTAACCAGAGGTCTCACTTTTCTCTGTACTCATAGAGGGGACCAGAATAACCACCACATACTAATTTAAAAGCACAAATTTTAACTCTTTGTGGTTCATGCGGATTCATTTCTGGGATACGTTGAAATCAATGTATGTTCATCACATCAAGCAGAAGAGATTCCATGCTAAAATAAAAAAAATAATCAGTGACCCATCTGATTCATCCTTTTGGCTGAATGTCTACATTATTTATGACTGCAGGTCACAGAATGAGCACAGCTGTATTCAAGTGCTATGGTACAAAACCCCATAAAGTCCTTTCTCTTGCTGCCAGTTCATGACTGGCATCCTAATCTCCTCACCTTGACCTACTGCAAGTTAAAACTTTCTGAACTGTCTCTTCTCCTTGAGTTAACTCCTGCCTGCTCTGTCCACCTTATGGTTAGTACTGTTCTCTTTTTTAGAATCCTGGCTTTGCTTCTCAGCTTTTATTCTCTTTTAACTCTTTGATGATATTACTTCTAAATGCTCTGAGTATAAGTTCTTGTCTGATTCAACATTTTTTTTTTCAATATCCCTCCAGACCCAAGAAAGGCACCAGAAAAATGGAAAATACCAAACTCAGTAGCTTCTGCTTTATATAAGTACAGAAATAATTGGTCACAGCAACCTATTTTAATCCACTTAAAAGTGAGAGCAGATTTCAGATGCCCAAATCAGCTCATATTAGATACCACGTTCTTCTCTGTTCTTTTGACAGAGCAGTAGTTACCTAGCGATTGCACTCTGTTTTAGAAATGGCTATCCCTGTAGCCGTGGATCGATTCATACTTTCTGTATATATATCACTTGAAAATGCTTTGTGTAAATGTAAGTTATTAACAAGGATTTACAGGATTAAGGACTTCCCCAATATAAGCTGATGCCAGATACATTAACAATTCTGAAGAAGCCATTATGGTTTATGGTGTCAGTGATCTGATGAAAGAATATAACAGGAGCGTCACCTCTGTGACCCAGAAAAAGTATCATTTATACCTTTGATGAGATGGAATATCAGACATTAAACTTCTGGGATATCTTAAGATACAAAGAATGGTAGCAGATCGTTAAGTGACCTTGTGAATCAAATCTGTCACTTTCCAGAGACAGTGCAGTGTGCTAAGTCACTTCAGTCATGTCCAACTCTTTGTATCCTATGGGCTGAAGCCCGCCAGGCTCTCCTGTCCATGGGATTCTCTAGGCAAGAATATTAGAGTGGGTTGCCATGCCCTTCTCCAGGGGATCTTCCCAACCCAGGAACTGAACCCATATCTCTTACATTTCTTGCACTGGCAGGTGGGTTCTTCACCACTACTGCCATGTGGGAAACCCTCCAGGGATAGTATCAAAGGCTAAAATGTAAAATATATTCCCTTATTTATGAAGCCTTTCCAAAGTATCTGGGAAGTGGAATAGATAATTAAAATAAAATAATCATAAACAATAGTATGGTAGAAATCAACCACAGAATTCATAACCACACAGACTTTCTTCAAAGCTCTGAGCTAACTAGCCAGCCATAATTTCTTCTTGTTTGAAGTCATGCTGCAAAAAACAACCCTTTACTTAAACTTCTAATGCTCTGAAAGTTCTTGTCTGATTCAACATTTTTTTCAATATCCCTCCAGACCCAAGAAAGGCACCAGAAAAATGGAAAATACCAAACTCAGTAGCTTCTGCTTTATATAAGTACAGAAATAATTGGTCACAGCAACCTATTTTAATCCACTTAAAAGTGAGAGCAGATTTCAGATGCCCAAATCAGCTCATATTAGATACCACGTTCTTCTCTGTTCTTTTGACAGAGCAGTAGTTACCTAGCGATTGCACTCTGTTTTAGAAATGGCTATCCCTGTAGCCGTGGATCGATTCATACTTTCTGTATATATATCACTTGAAAATGCTTTGTGTAAATGTAAGTTATTAACAAGGATTTACAGGATTAAGGACTTCCCCAATATAAGCTGATGCCAGATACATTAACAATTCTGAAGAAGCCATTATGGTTTATGGTGTCAGTGATCTGATGAAAGAATATAACAGGAGCGTCACCTCTGTGACCCAGAAAAAGTATCATTTATACCTTTGATGAGATGGAATATCAGACATTAAACTTCTGGGATATCTTAAGATACAAAGAATGGTAGCAGATCGTTAAGTGACCTTGTGAATCAAATCTGTCACTTTCCAGAGACAGTGCAGTGTGCTAAGTCACTTCAGTCATGTCCAACTCTTTGTATCCTATGGGCTGAAGCCCGCCAGGCTCTCCTGTCCATGGGATTCTCTAGGCAAGAATATTAGAGTGGGTTGCCATGCCCTTCTCCAGGGGATCTTCCCAACCCAGGAACTGAACCCATATCTCTTACATTTCTTGCACTGGCAGGTGGGTTCTTCACCACTACTGCCATGTGGGAAACCCTCCAGGGATAGTATCAAAGGCTAAAATGTAAAATATATTCCCTTATTTATGAAGCCTTTCCAAAGTATCTGGGAAGTGGAATAGATAATTAAAATAAAATAATCATAAACAATAGTATGGTAGAAATCAACCACAGAATTCATAACCACACAGACTTTCTTCAAAGCTCTGAGCTAACTAGCCAGCCATAATTTCTTCTTGTTTGAAGTCATGCTGCAAAAAACAACCCTTTACTTCTCAAATGCCCAGTCTCAGAAGATTAGCTATACAAACAGTCATTTTGCATAATGCGGGTTTCAAGTTTTCCTGTACAGGAGCTTAATGTGTATCTATTAAATACCTCCTATCTATATATTCATATTTTTATGCGTTTATCCATCCCACTAAATAATCTATGAAGGCGGGACTGAAGGGGACAATTTGTTGTTTCCCAGACTCAACTGTGTTTGTTTACCCTTCTTTTCTCCCACCAGCTTTCTTTTCACTGTTGTGACTGTCTGGCTGATTTCACTCGGGAGAACCAGTTTTGCATTTCTCTTGATTTTTTTGAGTTGTATCTCAGTAGATACCAGAGGAGAGTCCAAATCAACATACACACTTAAGCCAGAAGCACTGAAAAGAAAACTAGGTCTTAGGGTGAGTTGAGAAATAATTTGGAAGAAAATAATATCAGAGATTTAGGGAGGGTGGAAATCCCTCCTAGAGCTGCATGTTTCCTACTTCATTGTACTTATTTCATCAGGAGTGGACTATATGGCATGAAATGCTCCACCCCAGCAGATATGCTGGTTCAATGAGGCAGGTTCAGAGGCATTCTAACTAGTAAGCATGGTTGAAAATCGGATATTTGTCAAATGGCAAATGGCCCAGTCATAGAGTGTTATTGTCATCATGATAATATTTGTGCCATGGGTCTATCAAACTTTGTATTTTGTGTAAGATAGAAAACATTTCATTGTAAACAAACCCTTTGGAGTCTCCAAAGCAAACTTTTAAATTGTACAAAGAGGTAGAATATTAGAGTGGGTTGCCATGCCCTTCTCCAGGGATCGTCCCAACCCAGGAACTGAACCCATATCTCTTACATTTCTTGCACTGGCAGGTGGGTTCTTCACCACTACTGCCATGTGGGAAACCCTCCAGGGATAGTATCAAAGGCTAAAATGTAAAATATATTCCCTTATTTATGAAGCCTTTCCAAAGTATCTGGGAAGTGGAATAGATAATTAAAATAAAATAATCATAAACAATAGTATGGTAGAAATCAACCACAGAATTCATAACCACACAGACTTTCTTCAAAGCTCTGAGCTAACTAGCCAGCCATAATTTCTTCTTGTTTGAAGTCATGCTGCAAAAAACAACCCTTTACTTCTCAAATGCCCAGTCTCAGAAGATTAGCTATACAAACAGTCATTTTGCATAATGCGGGTTTCAAGTTTTCCTGTACAGGAGCTTAATGTGTATCTATTAAATACCTCCTATCTATATATTCATATTTTTATGCGTTTATCCATCCCACTAAATAATCTATGAAGGCGGGACTGAAGGGGACAATTTGTTGTTTCCCAGACTCAACTGTGTTTGTTTACCCTTCTTTTCTCCCACCAGCTTTCTTTTCACTGTTGTGACTGTCTGGCTGATTTCACTCGGGAGAACCAGTTTTGCATTTCTCTTGATTTTTTTGAGTTGTATCTCAGTAGATACCAGAGGAGAGTCCAAATCAACATACACACTTAAGCCAGAAGCACTGAAAAGAAAACTAGGTCTTAGGGTGAGTTGAGAAATAATTTGGAAGAAAATAATATCAGAGATTTAGGGAGGGTGGAAATCCCTCCTAGAGCTGCATGTTTCCTACTTCATTGTACTTATTTCATCAGGAGTGGACTATATGGCATGAAATGCTCCACCCCAGCAGATATGCTGGTTCAATGAGGCAGGTTCAGAGGCATTCTAACTAGTAAGCATGGTTGAAAATCGGATATTTGTCAAATGGCAAATGGCCCAGTCATAGAGTGTTATTGTCATCATGATAATATTTGTGCCATGGGTCTATCAAACTTTGTATTTTGTGTAAGATAGAAAACATTTCATTGTAAACAAACCCTTTGGAGTCTCAAAGCAACTGTGTAAGGTAGACAGAAGTTATTGTCTGTATCTTATAGGTAAAAATATTAGGATACAAAGATATTATGTAACTGGTCCATGATCTAAGAATTTCTAAATAGCAGAGAAGAGATTTGAAACCTAGATTTTTTTTCTAGTACCCTTTTACATTGCCTCCAAAGACAAGGGTAGTAGCTAAATCTCAACAGCTGTGTAATTTCTGTGTAATTTTACTGACTGGTGGTTTTCTTTTTTCCAATTAAGAGTCACATTTTATTGTTTCTTCATATATATCTAATAGTTATTTATTTGGGGCTATACACTGAGAAAGTTACATTATTAAGAGTCTGATTGTCAACTTCAGTTGGTTCTGGGTAAAGTTTACCTGCTGGTCTTCACTGTACCCGACTTCCTTGTGCTATGGTTTGAACTTGCCTCCAAGCAGGAAATCTGATGAATTTGGAGCTCACATTGTACCTTTCTCTTTTCTCAAGGATTACATTCCTATACTGTATGAACAGAATGGTTTCCTGGATTTTCTCTAGCTTTATGGTTTCTTAAGATGGGATGTTAAGCACAATATTTGTTATTATCTAATGACTTGAGCTGAAAGTCACTTATTTGATATTGATTTAGTCATTCTACCAATTTGGCCAATGTCTCAAAATATTCCACAGTTATAATTCTCCAACATATTATCCTAAATACATACCTTTCTTCCCAATGTCCCATAATCACCAGCAAGTATATGAAATTATACATATTTTATATGACAAACAGTGGGGGAATCTGGAATACTAAAGCTATTTTAAGTGAGTAACTACTGGAAACAGTACAGTTTATTTTATGACATACTGACATAGACACACTACCATGTGTAAAATAGCTAGCTGGTGGGAAGCTACTGTGTAGCACAGGGAGTTACGCTTCGTGATGTGTGGTGACCTAAGAGGGTGGAATGGCGGCTGGGAAGTGGGAGGGAAGTACAAGAAGAAGGGTATATATGTATATGTATATGTGCGTGTGTGTGTGTGTGTGTGTGTGTGTGTATAGTTGGTTCACTAAGTGTAGAAACTAAGACAACATTGTAAAGCAACCATACTGCAATTAAAAGAAACCTGTAAAGTGATTCAAACCAAACAAACAAAAAATCACCTTATCAAGCAACAGAGAAAGTTACATATGTAAGCACAGTGTTAGTCGCTCAGGTATGTCTGATTCTTTGCAACGCCGTGGAGTGTAGCCCACCAGCCTTCCCTGTCAATGGGATTTTCCAGGCAAGAATACAGGAGTGGGGCTTCCCTGGTGGTCCAGTGGGTAGAAAGTCCGCCTTGCGGTGCAAGGGGAACCACTTTGATCCCTGGCACGGGAGGATCAGCATGTCCAATTACGAGCCAGCACTCTGCAATCGAGAGAAGCCACTGCAATGGGAGCCCCACACAGGCCAAAGAGTTAAGATGGATGAAAATAAATAAACTAAGGACCAATAAAAGAGGCCAAAATTAAACAAACAAAAAAGAATACAAGAGTGGGTTGCCATTCCCTTCTCCAGGGGATCTTCCTGACCAACGGATGGAACTTGGGTCTCCTGTACTTGAGTCTCTGCAGGCAGATTCTTTACTGCCTGAGCTACCAGGGAAGCCCAGGCATATGGACTTTCAATTGTACTCAGACTTTTTGAGAAAGAATCACAGATCTCTGGTTAAGGCACAGAGAAAAGAGGAAACAGAAGCTTTCTGCTTTATGGCACAATTCATTCCAAGTTTGTTTATGTTTCAGATTTTCATGTAACTTGTATCAGTCCTCCAAAATTTTAACTTGATGCAAAAATACAATGATTTAATTTCACCTTTTATGTTCCATTAACTCTTAAGAATGAATGGAGCGAGGTTTTTAAAAATTCTCTTATAACCATGACCTGAATGTTCCCAGCAACTTCTTGCCAGTGAGACAGCAATATTTGGTGGCAAGCACATGAGATCAAAATAAAACAGAACAAGGCAGAATATAACTCTTTTTATTTCGAGGAGTTGTAGGAACACAGACAGGTCATGATCTTCCCAAGCCCCAGTCTTTTTTAGTATAAGTTCGTATTAGGAAATAAATCCTTTGTCTAACTATCAGGTAACATACGTGGAAACACTTTAAAATAGTAAAATGCCATGCATAATACAAAGTTACAGTTAAATTGCATGTTTATGTAGTATAACTTAAGGGACATCAAAAAGCACCAACATATATATTTTGCTAGTTCTTTTTTTTTAAGACACATGCTATTTTAATACCTATATTTGTAATTGCTAAGTGGCAACTTTAGTTATTTAAACAAATGCCTTCTCTGTGCTTGACATTTGTTTTCAGAGACAAAGCTTTTCAAAGGCTCTCCGTTTCTAGGAGAGATTTTTTTTGGACCTACCCCCTAGAGTAAAGAAAATAAAAATAAAAATAAACAAATGGGACCTAACAAAGCTTAAAGAGTTTTTGCACAGCAAAGGAAACCACAAACAAAACCAAGAGACAGCCCTCAGAATGGGATAAAATATTTGCAAATGAAACAGACGACAAGGGATTCATTTCCAAAATATAAAAACAGCTCACGCAGCTCAATATTAAAAACAAACAAACAACCCAATCAAAAAATGGGCAGAAGGTCTAAATGGAAATTCCTCCTTTGCTAGTTCTTAATATCACCTGAAAGACCCATCATTTGATTCTCCTTTTGTTGAAGAGATTGGTTTCGGGGGGTCTCACCTGAAATATGGTATATAAGAATTTAGTCTATGTAACTGGTCTTGGTCACTGAACATTGAACCTAGGTTATAGAAAGTAGACAAGTAAACTTTTTTAGATGGGGTTGGGAAGTCCTGAAGCATGGTGTACCATTGGTCTGAGCAGGTCCAAAAGAGCAAAGTGGCCTGAGAAGTAAAGAAAAGTATCAAGCAAAATGGGGCCCTGAAAGGAGAAGGGAAGGATCTAGAGGAAATAGCTGTTCTCTGCACTTTGGTTTAGATTCCACTTTATAGAAGACTGTCACAGGATTCAGCCAATTAATCTTTGCAACACCCTAAATGCAACAGGTAAGTGCTGTGAGGGGGCAACACAGGGTGGAGGAGGAAGGTACAAACTATTTGGGTGTAAGATAGACTCAAAGATGCATTATACCAAAGGGAGCGTAATAACTGTGGAAAGAATGATCTTCCCAAGCCCCAGTCTTTTAGTATAAGTTCGTATTAGGAAATAAATCCTTTGTCTAACTATCAGGTAACATACGTGGAAACACTTTAAAATAGTAAAATGCCATGCATAATACAAAGTTACAGTTAAATTGCATGTTTATGTAGTATAACTTAAGGGACATCAAAAAGCACCAACATATATATTTTGCTAGTTCTTTTTTTTTAAGACACATGCTATTTTAATACCTATATTTGTAATTGCTAAGTGGCAACTTTAGTTATTTAAACAAATGCCTTCTCTGTGCTTGACATTTGTTTTCAGAGACAAAGCTTTTCAAAGGCTCTCCGTTTCTAGGAGAGATTTTTTTTGGACCTACCCCCTAGAGTAAAGAAAATAAAAATAAAAATAAACAAATGGGACCTAACAAAGCTTAAAGAGTTTTTGCACAGCAAAGGAAACCACAAACAAAACCAAGAGACAGCCCTCAGAATGGGATAAAATATTTGCAAATGAAACAGACGACAAGGGATTCATTTCCAAAATAAAAAAACAGCTCACGCAGCTCAATATTAAAAACAAACAAACAACCCAATCAAAAAATGGGCAGAAGGTCTAAATGGAAATTCCTCCTTTGCTAGTTCTTAATATCACCTGAAAGACCCATCATTTGATTCTCCTTTTTGTTGAAGAGATTGGTTTCGGGGGGTCTCACCTGAAATATGGTATATAAGAATTTAGTCTATGTAACTGGTCTTGGTCACTGAACATTGAACCTAGGTTATAGAAAGTAGACAAGTAAACTTTTTTAGATGGGGTTGGGAAGTCCTGAAGCATGGTGTACCATTGGTCTGAGCAGGTCCAAAAGAGCAAAGTGGCCTGAGAAGTAAAGAAAAGTATCAAGCAAAATGGGGCCCTGAAAGGAGAAGGGAAGGATCTAGAGGAAATAGCTGTTCTCTGCACTTTGGTTTAGATTCCACTTTATAGAAGACTGTCACAGGATTCAGCCAATTAATCTTTGCAACACCCTAAATGCAACAGGTAAGTGCTGTGAGGGGGCAACACAGGGGTGGAGGAGTGGGAAGGTACAAACTATTTGGGTGTAAGATAGACTCAAAGATGCATTATACCAACACAGGGAATAGAGTCCATATTTTGTAATAACTGTAAATGGAAAGAAGCTTTTAAAAACTGTATGAAAATAACATGGTTTGAAAGGACACATGCACCCCGATGTTCACTGAAGCACTGTTTACAGTCGCCAAGACACGGAAGCAACCTAAACATCCACCAACAGAGGAAAGGATAAAGAAGATTTGGTGCATATATGCAATGGCTTATTACTCACTCAGAGAAGGATATAACGTCATTACAGTAACGTGGATGAACCTAGAGACTGTCATACTGAGTGAAATAAGTCAGACAGAGATGGAGAAATATGATATTCCTTATATGTGGAATCTAAAAAGAAAGGATACAAATGAGCTTATTTACAAAACAGAAACAGACTTAATACACCTATGACTGCCAGAGGGGAAGGACGGAGGAAAGGAAAGTTAGGGAGTTTGGGATCAGCATGTACACACTGCAGTATTTAAAATGGATAACCAACAAGAGCCTATGGTGTAGCACAGGGAACTCAGCTCAAAGTTTTGCAACAGCTTGATGGGAGGGAAGTCTGGGGTAAAATGAATGCATGGCTGAGCATATATAAGGCTGAGTCCCTTTCCTGTCCACCTGAAATTACCACAACTTTGTTAATTGGCTATACTCAAATAAAAAATAAAAAGTTAAAAAAAATCTATTGCTAATAATAAAATTTATCCATGGATGGAAAGAAATTATATACAAATTTAAATAAATTAAAAATAGTTTTACAAAAGAGGATATAGCAGACTGTATTGGCAATAATTTTAGTTTAAAGATTTAATATATTGCATTTTGGGGGCTTCCTTGGTGGCTCAGACAGTAAGAAATCCTCCTGTAAGGCAGGGGAGCTGAGTTCAATCCCTGGGTTGGAAAGATCCCCTGGAGAAGGAAATGGCAACCCATTCTAGTAGTCTTGTCTTGGAAATCCATAGACAGAGGAGCCCGGCAGTCTACAGTCCATGGGTTGCAAAGAGTCGGATACAAATGTGCAACAAAACACACACACATGCATTTTTTTTCACCTAATTCTGTGGTCAGAGAATATATAAGGACTTGCTCTTCAACACAGAAAGTGTGAGTATTGGATTTGGAACTAGAACTCAAGGCTTCTGCCATTGCCCCTTGACTATTTCCATGCCTCCAGGACTCTTTGCTATTCTGGTTATGGGCACTTTCAGGGACGCCACAGCCTGCCTACAGTCACGACCCCAAAACTAAGAGGCAAGACTGAATCTCCGCCAAGACTTCCAAACACAAGCTCGGCCTCTCAGGTGTTTCCAAAATTGTTTAAGCATGCTCTAGTAAAGTTTTGGACAGAAATATAGATGCATGTCCCTATCTATAGACAGTGATCTATCCTTATAGTATATATCATCATTTTCCAGAATCCTGAGCTGGCATTGTTACTACCCAAGAGAGTGAAAAGACTGATGTATAACCTGAAGCTCTTTCCATTTCAAGTATAAATACATGTTGCAAGTCTGTCCTCTGATTTTACTCATTGTCAAGCCCATGATTCCTGAGATTTCCTGTGTGTATTGATAAGCACTCTTAGTAGTTCTTGGGTTCAAAATTCTGTGGACTAAGTAACTGAATGTGTTAGTAAGAAACCTGATTAGTAAGTAAGTGAGTACCAACAATTCAGATTCACCTTCTCCATATCTAAAAGGAAAGCTACCCAGGAATGACTCCCAATTCAATAATCATAGAATGAGATTCTGAAAATCTTACTTGTCTCTTTTTTACAAATGCAGATTCATTATCTGTATGGCAATTGAATTGGCTATACTCAAATAAAAATAAAAGTTAAAAAATCTATTGCTAATAATAAAATTTATCCATGATAAGTTAAAAAATTAAATTAAAAATAGTTTTACAAAAGAGGATATAGCAGACTGTATTGGCAATAATTTTAGTTTAAAGATTTAATATATTGCATTTTGGGGGCTTCCTTGGTGGCTCAGACAGTAAGAAATCCTCCTGTAAGGCAGGGGAGCTGAGTTCAATCCCTGGGTTGGAAAGATCCCCTGGAGAAGGAAATGGCAACCCATTCTAGTAGTCTTGTCTTGGAAATCCATAGACAGAGGAGCCCGGCAGTCTACAGTCCATGGGTTGCAAAGAGTCGGATACAAATGTGCAACAAAACACACACACATGCATTTTTTCACCTAATTCTGTGGTCAGAGAATATATAAGGACTTGCTCTTCAACACAGAAAGTGTGAGTATTGGATTTGGAACTAGAACTCAAGGCTTCTGCCATTGCCCCTTGACTATTTCCATGCCTCCAGGACTCTTTGCTATTCTGGTTATGGGCACTTTCAGGGACGCCACAGCCTGCCTACAGTCACGACCCCAAAACTAAGAGGCAAGACTGAATCTCCGCCAAGACTTCCAAACACAAGCTCGGCCTCTCAGGTGTTTCCAAAATTGTTTAAGCATGCTCTAGTAAAGTTTTGGACAGAAATATAGATGCATGTCCCTATCTATAGACAGTGATCTATCCTTATAGTATATATCATCATTTTCCAGAATCCTGAGCTGGCATTGTTACTACCCAAGAGAGTGAAAAGACTGATGTATAACCTGAAGCTCTTTCCATTTCAAGTATAAATACATGTTGCAAGTCTGTCCTCTGATTTTACTCATTGTCAAGCCCATGATTCCTGAGATTTCCTGTGTGTATTGATAAGCACTCTTAGTAGTTCTTGGGTTCAAAATTCTGTGGACTAAGTAACTGAATGTGTTAGTAAGAAACCTGATTAGTAAGTAAGTGAGTACCAACAATTCAGATTCACCTTCTCCATATCTAAAAGGAAAGCTACCCAGGAATGACTCCCAATTCAATAATCATAGAATGAGATTCTGAAAATCTTACTTGTCTCTTTTTTACAAATGAGAAAATACATATACCACAAGGTTCATGGGCTCATTTGAGACCACACTAATATTTTGTAGCACGGTTAGGATGAAATCTGGGCTCAAGGACTTATTCCAGTGGTCAGGGCTTCAGTGAGGATTTATACTATTTCAATGGAAAAATCCTAAGCCAGGGAAAATACTTTGAAAAACAGAGTTTTTTCACATTCATAAAAGAAAATGGAACAATGGAATATGTCATGATTGGCTGTCAAAACCTGTGTCTTTTATTGGGTCTGACACTCACAATCAGACATATAAACACAGACACATACACATGCACATTTACTCAGAAACACACTCTGGGTAAAAATCTAGTGAAATTCCCCAAGTTGCCTGCTGTGTCGGCCACTGGTATCATCAAATATTTTTAATCTCTTTTCTGAGCACAACTCAGATATTCAACAGCTGGGAATAAATAAGCAATATAAATCTCTGTTTCTTGAAAACAGAAATAAAGTCTGTACCTCGCAGATAACTTAATAACCTCGAGCATCAGTAATAAATACCCAGCTTTCTGTGTAAATTATATTTGGTCTTGGGATATTATACTCAACCTTGAGTTATTTGTTTCATATATCGTATCTGTAGGTATACAAATTAAAAAGAAATGCTTCAGAATGTGATTAAATCATCACTGAAGGGAGGTGCATGCTGACAATATAGCTTTGAGAGGTGTTCCTTGCCATTGGTTCCCTGGTTCTTTGTTATAATTGCCTTTAACCAAATAACTGCTCTAGAATTTTGGAATAAGGCATTCATTCTCAGTGTCAAGAGAAACTCTCTAGTGACTCTCATGTTGAAATAGTCTAATCCTGTCCTGGACAGTCAGGGCTTGAGGTTTGGTGGTCACAAGGCTTCATGATGTTCCAGCCTTTGTAGAAAGCTAGGGTCAGAGTCAAACACGGCACCACGTTTAACACTTTTATGGTTCAGATTGAGCTGTGGTGGTGGTGGTTTAGTGCCTAAGTTGTGTCCAACTCTTACGGCTCCATGGGCTACAGCCCGCCAGGCTCCATTTTCCATGGGATTTCCCTGGCAAGCATACTGGAGTGGGTTGCCATTTCCCTCTCCAGGGGATCTTCCTGATCCAGGGATCGAATCCACGTCTCCCTCATTGCATGTGGATTCTTTACCACTGGGCCACCAGGGAAACCCCTGAGCTGTGGAGCTACATTTATGTTTGACTAGTAACCAGGCATGTCGCATGGCCAATCTGATTTTTGCACCATCATTAATGCTTGATAAGGACCAGCACAGTCATGCTGATCCAAGATTGATCTTAAGCAGGATCCATTCTTAAAAAAAAAAAAGTTTTTCACATTCATAAAAGAAAATGGAACAATGGAATATGTCATGATTGGCTGTCAAAACCTGTGTCTTTTATTGGGTCTGACACTCACAATCAGACATATAAACACAGACACATACACATGCACATTTACTCAGAAACACACTCTGGGTAAAAATCTAGTGAAATTCCCCAAGTTGCCTGCTGTGTCGGCCACTGGTATCATCAAATATTTTTAATCTCTTTTCTGAGCACAACTCAGATATTCAACAGCTGGGAATAAATAAGCAATATAAATCTCTGTTTCTTGAAAACAGAAATAAAGTCTGTACCTCGCAGATAACTTAATAACCTCGAGCATCAGTAATAAATACCCAGCTTTCTGTGTAAATTATATTTGGTCTTGGGATATTATACTCAACCTTGAGTTATTTGTTTCATATATCGTATCTGTAGGTATACAAATTAAAAAGAAATGCTTCAGAATGTGATTAAATCATCACTGAAGGGAGGTGCATGCTGACAATATAGCTTTGAGAGGTGTTCCTTGCCATTGGTTCCCTGGTTCTTTGTTATAATTGCCTTTAACCAAATAACTGCTCTAGAATTTTGGAATAAGGCATTCATTCTCAGTGTCAAGAGAAACTCTCTAGTGACTCTCATGTTGAAATAGTCTAATCCTGTCCTGGACAGTCAGGGCTTGAGGTTTGGTGGTCACAAGGCTTCATGATGTTCCAGCCTTTGTAGAAAGCTAGGGTCAGAGTCAAACACGGCACCACGTTTAACACTTTTATGGTTCAGATTGAGCTGTGGTGGTGGTGGTTTAGTGCCTAAGTTGTGTCCAACTCTTACGGCTCCATGGGCTACAGCCCGCCAGGCTCCATTTTCCATGGGATTTCCCTGGCAAGCATACTGGAGTGGGTTGCCATTTCCCTCTCCAGGGGATCTTCCTGATCCAGGGATCGAATCCACGTCTCCCTCATTGCATGTGGATTCTTTACCACTGGGCCACCAGGGAAACCCCTGAGCTGTGGAGCTACATTTATGTTTGACTAGTAACCAGGCATGTCGCATGGCCAATCTGATTTTTGCACCTATCATTAATGCTTGATAAGGACCAGCACAGTCATGCTGATCCAAGATTGATCTTAAGCAGGATCCATTCTTCCCTGGTTCTCTAGGAGTCCTGAGCAACATGTCATTATAGAAATAAATGCGACAAGTGGGTCTCCTTTGCAGAAAGGCTTTGCAAAGTTGAAATGAATCTTGATGATGAAGTTCAATAAGTTTCAGCCCTGACTAAACAGAACCTTGATGTTTTAGGAGAAGCCGGAGAAGATGATTTGGATGACTCCTTGACTGTCGGTTTGGCACTTCATTTTTAATCAGAATGCATTCTGCAAGAAGCTTGTATCTGATATGCAGAACAATGAATTTGTATCTGCCTGTACATAGCCTACTCCATGAAAGAAAAACACTTGCAGCATAAGATGCACTGCCTCCTAGCTCTGCAAATCACTGTCTCCTAGAGTCACAGATTTCATTATGTAAAAATCTCATTATCCATTTTGCTTGGATCACTGAGTTCCTGACCTTTTTTGTTGTTTTTTAGAAAAAAATATTAAGTCCAACATATTCATATTTTAGACAATCAATGAAATGTGTTTGAGAGGAAATGAAATTTATGTCATATGGATGTATATCCATATCCACTGCATTGTGTTTTTCCTGTAGAATTTTTTTTTTTTTTTTTTTTTTTAGTAATTCATCATGATTCAGAAGACTGCAAGTCAAAATGTTAGAACTTCTAGTTTGGCTGATAGATAGCAGAACACAGACAGAGTGTCTCGGCATGGAGCAACTTTTCTGTTCATCTTGCAGGCTTGCAATGTGGCAATAGCTCTGCAGCTTGAGTCTTGGAATCAGCACCATCTTGGCATGTCAGGTGCATTCAAAGACGGGAAAGAATGCACAAGCTCATTTGATGAAGCCTTATAAGCCTTTTGAACAAACTCATCTGAGGGGACAGAAGCAGCTATCCAGTGCTTGCTCTGTACCCTGGATATGTCATGAAATTAGGGTCTGACATAGTTTCAAAGAGGCATCAAGTGGCCTTTCTTTAGTCTCTGTATTATATTGGGGCACACATATACTATTCTGAGACCTCTAACCTAATATTGTAGAAAGAAACAGTCCTCTTCCCCACGCATGCCATTTTCTTTTGCTTGATAAGGACCAGCACAGTCATGCTGATCCAAGATTGATCTTAAGCAGGATCCATTCTTCCCTGGTTCTCTAGGAGTCAGACATGTCATTATAGAAATAAATGCGACAAGTGGGTCTCCTTTGCAGAAAGGCTTTGCAAAGTTGAAATGAATCTTGATGATGAAGTTCAATAAGTTTCAGCCCTGACTAAACAGAACCTTGATGTTTTAGGAGAAGCCGGAGAAGATGATTTGGATGACTCCTTGACTGTCGGTTTGGCACTTCATTTTTAATCAGAATGCATTCTGCAAGAAGCTTGTATCTGATATGCAGAACAATGAATTTGTATCTGCCTGTACATAGCCTACTCCATGAAAGAAAAACACTTGCAGCATAAGATGCACTGCCTCCTAGCTCTGCAAATCACTGTCTCCTAGAGTCACAGATTTCATTATGTAAAAATCTCATTATCCATTTTGCTTGGATCACTGAGTTCCTGACCTTTTTTGTTGTTTTTTAGAAAAAAATATTAAGTCCAACATATTCATATTTTAGACAATCAATGAAATGTGTTTGAGAGGAAATGAAATTTATGTCATATGGATGTATATCCATATCCACTGCATTGTGTTTTTCCTGTAGAATTTTTTTTTTTTTTTTTTAGTAATTCATCATGATTCAGAAGACTGCAAGTCAAAATGTTAGAACTTCTAGTTTGGCTGATAGATAGCAGAACACAGACAGAGTGTCTCGGCATGGAGCAACTTTTCTGTTCATCTTGCAGGCTTGCAATGTGGCAATAGCTCTGCAGCTTGAGTCTTGGAATCAGCACCATCTTGGCATGTCAGGTGCATTCAAAGACGGGAAAGAATGCACAAGCTCATTTGATGAAGCCTTATAAGCCTTTTGAACAAACTCATCTGAGGGGACAGAAGCAGCTATCCAGTGCTTGCTCTGTACCCTGGATATGTCATGAAATTAGGGTCTGACATAGTTTCAAAGAGGCATCAAGTGGCCTTTCTTTAGTCTCTGTATTATATTGGGGCACACATATACTATTCTGAGACCCTCTAACCTAATATTGTAGAAAGAAACAGTCCTCTTCCCCACTGAAACCACAGGTTCCTTTCAGGTTTAATACCTTTGGCTTTTTAAGGGAAAAGCTGGGGTGTCTGGTAGCAGGTGTCCTGAGACAGGAAGTAGATAGGCACCCCACCGGGGGGATGACAGATTCATTCCATGTGGACCGAAATTCCAAAATATCAATAGCAGAACAACTAAGAGGCGGCTGGACCCTGACCAGATAGAAGATAAGACAGCAGATATGGACTCTGAACCAGACCAATCAAAATGATCAGCCAAAGGAAGACCTGAAAAAGTGTCCTATTTAAGTGACTTCAACTGTCTCAAGGGCGTGACTCTCTCACTCCCGGAGGCCACCAGTGTGTTTATCCACACATACTGTATACTTTTTTACTCCTAATAAATACTGTATTTATTTCACTACTTTCCATCTTTATGGGAATATATTTTTTTGCAAATCCAAACAGCCAAGGCCTCATCCCTGACCACTGGTCTAGTGGTTAGGATTCAGTGCTCTCACTCTTGTCACCTGGCCCCAATCTCTGGCCAGGAAGCAAAGCCTTGCTTCAAGCCACTGCGAGCTGAGGCCACCAAGACAGTCCTAACAGCTGTCATTTCACAGGACCACGTTTCCTTTGCTAAGAGAGGAATACTGGCTTATGAAAAACAGAGAAGGAACAGAGAAGGCCCAGTCTGGCCACCAGTTTCCCAAGCCAACAGTCACCCGGAGCTTTGATTACACAATTCTATTAACTCGTGTGTGTGTGTGCGTTCTCAATCATGTCCGACTCTTTGGGATCTTGTGGACTGCGGCCTGCCAGGCTCCTCTGTCCATGGGATTCTCCAGGCAAGAATACTGGAGTTAGTTGCCATGACCTTCTCCAGGGGATTTTTCTGACCCAGGGATCAAACACACATCTCCTTTGTCTCCTGCATTGGCAGGTGGTTCTTTACCACCGCACCACCTGGGAATCCCCATTAACTCATATTACCAGTGAAAAAACTAAGGTTGATTTTACTTATTTTCTTTAGTCTCTGTATTATATTGGGGCACACATATACTATTCTGAGACCTCTAACCTAATATTGTAGAAAGAAACAGTCCTCTTCCCCACTGAAACCACAGGTTCCTTTCAGGTTTAATACCTTTGGCTTTTTAAGGGAAAAGCTGGGGTGTCTGGTAGCAGGTGTCCTGAGACAGGAAGTAGATAGGCACCCCACCGGGGGGATGACAGATTCATTCCATGTGGACCGAAATTCCAAAATATCAATAGCAGAACAACTAAGAGGCGGCTGGACCCTGACCAGATAGAAGATAAGACAGCAGATATGGACTCTGAACCAGACCAATCAAAATGATCAGCCAAAGGAAGACCTGAAAAAGTGTCCTATTTAAGTGACTTCAACTGTCTCAAGGGCGTGACTCTCTCACTCCCGGAGGCCACCAGTGTGTTTATCCACACATACTGTATACTTTTTTACTCCTAATAAATACTGTATTTATTTCACTACTTTCCATCTTTATGGGAATATATTTTTTTGCAAATCCAAACAGCCAAGGCCTCATCCCTGACCACTGGTCTAGTGGTTAGGATTCAGTGCTCTCACTCTTGTCACCTGGCCCCAATCTCTGGCCAGGAAGCAAAGCCTTGCTTCAAGCCACTGCGAGCTGAGGCCACCAAGACAGTCCTAACAGCTGTCATTTCACAGGACCACGTTTCCTTTGCTAAGAGAGGAATACTGGCTTATGAAAAACAGAGAAGGAACAGAGAAGGCCCAGTCTGGCCACCAGTTTCCCAAGCCAACAGTCACCCGGACCTTTGATTACACAATTCTATTAACTCGTGTGTGGGGTGCTCTCAATCATGTCCGACTCTTTGGGATCTTGTGGACTGCGGCCTGCCAGGCTCCTCTGTCCATGGGATTCTCCAGGCAAGAATACTGGAGTTAGTTGCCATGACCTTCTCCAGGGGATTTTTCTGACCCAGGGATCAAACACACATCTCCTTTGTCTCCTGCATTGGCAGGTGGTTCTTTACCACCGCACCACCTGGGAATCCCCATTAACTCATATTACCAGTGAAAAAACTAAGGTTGATTTTACTTATTTTGTTCTAAGTCTTTTGTATCCCTCACTAGTCTGAATGAGATTTAAGATGGTTAACATGCACGAAACAGGCTGATTAAAATCACTACAACAGCTTATAATGATCTTTGAAGGTTGTCTTTTGATTCCTACAGATAATGGCAAAAAGCCTATATTTATGCTATGATTTGATAAATATTATATATTACTAATGTTTAATAGTGTAGTCTTTGGGGCCAGACAGATTTGGGTGATAATTAAGCTTTTAAACTTATTAGCTATATGATTTTAAGCAAGTTAATAACACTTCTATATTTCACTTTCCTTAACTGTAAAATGTTTAGAAAAATAGTATCATCTTTAGACTTGCTGTGGGGTTGAATGATGAATACTTGTAGAGAAATTAAGGGAATACCTGACATACAGTAATAGCTTAAGAAAAATTAACTCAATATCATTATAGTTTTACAAAAAGAGAAAGTCTGAAAATAGAATTCTGAACGTCAAATCCAGAAACCTGCATTGATTCCTTGTAGTTCTGAATGGATCCTCATGTGACCCTTCTTTCCAAGGCCACAGAACCAAGTTCAGTTTCTTAATTATAATTTTAACTCTGTAAATATCAATGTAAATATGTGTCCCTTTTGCAATCTGTTAGTATGACTACTAAACTCAGTACTCAAAGGAAAAGAGTAAGAATTGCCACTAAAAGCAATCTCTCTGACATGAGTTTTAAAATTTTTTGATTTTCTTTAATTTTTAGCTTGAATATGGTTAAATATTTCTTGTAGTCCCCAAGACCCACTGAACATAAAGACTTCTCATCCCAGGTTGCCAAATGGTGGGAAAGATATAACACACACACACACACACACAAAGTTTCATATTTTTATCAGTTCTGAAATATTATACAGATGAATTATAAAAGCAAAGCTGATTAATTCAATACAGAGCTCAAATTGAGGAAACAGGTATAGTACTCAATTAAACTATTTTTAGATTGTTATAACTTCATATGCAGCTCTAAGAAATAATACAGAGAGTCATCATGTACTCTTTGAGAAGCTTCCCCAGAGTTCCCTGGTGGTCCAGTGGTTAAGGTGTTTCCCAGGTGGCACTAGTGGTAAAGAACCCCCCTGCCAGTTCAGGAGATGCCTGAAAACAAGGGATTGATCCCTGAGTGGAGAAGATCCCCTGGAGGAGGACATGGCAATACTCTCCTGTATTCTTACCTGGAGAACCCTGTGAACAGAGGTGCCTGGTGGGCTACAGTCCATAGTTCACAAAGAGTCAGACATGACTGAAAGGACTTAGCATGCATGCATGCCAGTGGTTAAGAATCTGCCTACTAGTTGGAGGACACAGCTTCAATTCCTGATCTGGGAAGATTCCACATGCCGTTGGGCAACTGAATCCATGCACCACAACTACTGAGCCCACACTCTAGAGCCTGTGCTTTGCAACAAGGAAAGTTAACACAAAGAGAAGTCCATGCTTCACCACAATGAAGAGCAGTGCCCGCCTGCCACAGCTAGAGAAAGCCCATATGCAGCAATGAAAGACCCAGCACAACCTTAAATAAATACATGTTTTCTAAAGTAAGTAGATATCCAGAAGGGGGAAAAAAAAAAAAACATGTAATAAAAGAAGCTTCCCCCATGCTAACATCTGACAAAGCTATGGTATGCTAACACAACTAGGATATTGATATTGATACAGTCAAGGTTCAGAGTATTTTCATCACTGTAGGTATCCCTCCTGCTTTTTTTGAAAGCCGCACACACTCCTACCTCCTCACTCCACCCTGCAACGGTCTTCTTAATCCATGGCAACCACGTCTCCATATGGGCTCTATTTCTACAAT
This sequence comes from Tragulus kanchil, assembly GCA_022376925.1. Taxonomy (NCBI): domain Eukaryota; kingdom Metazoa; phylum Chordata; class Mammalia; order Artiodactyla; family Tragulidae; genus Tragulus; species Tragulus kanchil. The sequence continues at coordinate 18,236,228 of JAIOJX010000028.1, read as the reverse complement.
TATGTACTTCGGGGAATATCCTATCATGGAGTCATACAGCATGAAAACTTTTGGGACTGTGTTGTTAGTTCACATAGCTTAAGTCTCTGGAGTTTCCTCCAGGCTGTGAGTATCAATGGTCTGTTCATCTTATTACCGGGTAGTATTCTATGGAATGAGTGTGATAGTCAGTTTAAGCATTCCTCCTTTAAAGGATATCTGGGTTGTTTCAAGTTTGGGGAGGAGTAGAGCTGCAACATTCATGTATAGGCTTGTGAACATTAAAAATAATGTGTGGGGGCTTCCCCTGGTGGTCCAGTGGATAAGGACACTGCCTTGCAGTGCAAGGGGCGCTGGTTCGATCCCTGGCCTGGGAAGATCCCACGTGCCATGGAGCGGCTGGACCAATGTGTCCAATCACCGAGCCGGAGCTCTGGAGCGCATGCGCCCAGAGCCGGCGCTCTGCAACGACAGACGCCACTGCAATGGGAGGCCCACAGGAGCCAAAGAACAAAGACGGATGAAAATAGAGAAATGAAAGACCAATAGAAGTGGCCCGCCCGCTCCCCACCCTCCCCAACCCGACCCCCGCCCAAAATAAATAAATTAATTAATCTTTAAAAATAAATAAATAAATAAAATAATGTGTGAACATTATTTTTCATCTGGGAAAAGTACCCAGGAAGATCATTGCTGGATGCTATTATAGCTGCATATTACATTTTGTGAGAAACCTCCAAACTGTTCTCCACACTGACTCTACCATATTATAGTCCCATTAGTAATGCATGCATGATCTAGCTCTCCAAATTATTACCTTTTTTAAGTTTTAGCTATTTTGATATGTGTGTGGTGGATATCTTATTATTGTTTTAATTTGCATTTCTCTGATGGTTAATGATGGACACCTTTTCATGTGCTTATTTGACATGACTATCTGTATATCCTCTTTAGTGAAGTGTTTATCGTTCCGTCATAGTCTAATTGGATTGTTTATTTTTTACTGTTTTTGACAGATTTTACATATTGTAGGTGCTGATCTATGTTGGATTTGTAGTTGGCAAATATTTTCTTCCAGAGGGTACCTTTACTTTGCATCCTTTTAACAAGGTCTTCAGCATATGTCAAAATGTCAAGCTTCTTCCTTTTATGAATCATGAGCTGGGTTTCAAGTATAATTCTTTGCTTTGTCACAGATTTCAAATATTTTCGCCCAACTTTTTTCCCTAAAAGTTTTATATCATAACAATTTACATTTGGGTTCATGATCAACTTTGAGTTAAACTTGAACATACGTTATGTGACTTAGATTAAGGTTAATAATTTTGCCTATGGATGTCCAATGGCTCCAATACTTTTTTGGGTGAGTAGGCTGTTCATGCATTCCTCCTTTAAAGGATATCTGGGTTGTTTCAAGTTTGGGGAGGAGTAGAGCTGCAACATTCATGTATAGGCTTGTGAACATTAAAAATAATGTGTGGGGGCTTCCCCTGGTGGTCCAGTGGATAAGGACACTGCCTTGCAGTGCAAGGGGCGCTGGTTCGATCCCTGGCCTGGGAAGATCCCACGTGCCATGGAGCGGCTGGACCAATGTGTCCAATCACCGAGCCGGAGCTCTGGAGCGCATGCGCCCAGAGCCGGCGCTCTGCAACGACAGACGCCACTGCAATGGGAGGCCCACAGGAGCCAAAGAAAAAAGACGGATGAAAATAGAGAAATGAAAGACCAATAGAAGTGGCCCGCCCGCTCCCCACCCTCCCCAACCCGACCCCCGCCCAAAATAAATAAATTAATTAATCTTTAAAAATAAATAAATAAATAAAATAATGTGTGAACATTATTTTTCATCTGGGAAAAGTACCCAGGAAGATCATTGCTGGATGCTATTATAGCTGCATATTACATTTTGTGAGAAACCTCCAAACTGTTCTCCACACTGACTCTACCATATTATAGTCCCATTAGTAATGCATGCATGATCTAGCTCTCCAAATTATTACCTTTTTTAAGTTTTAGCTATTTTGATATGTGTGTGGTGGATATCTTATTATTGTTTTAATTTGCATTTCTCTGATGGTTAATGATGGACACCTTTTCATGTGCTTATTTGACATGACTATCTGTATATCCTCTTTAGTGAAGTGTTTATCGTTCCGTCATAGTCTAATTGGATTGTTTATTTTTTACTGTTTTTGACAGATTTTACATATTGTAGGTGCTGATCTATGTTGGATTTGTAGTTGGCAAATATTTTCTTCCAGAGGGTACCTTTACTTTGCATCCTTTTAACAAGGTCTTCAGCATATGTCAAAATGTCAAGCTTCTTCCTTTTATGAATCATGAGCTGGGTTTCAAGTATAATTCTTTGCTTTGTCACAGATTTCAAATATTTTCGCCCAACTTTTTTCCCTAAAAGTTTTATATCATAACAATTTACATTTGGGTTCATGATCAACTTTGAGTTAAACTTGAACATACGTTATGTGACTTAGATTAAGGTTAATAATTTTGCCTATGGATGTCCAATGGCTCCAATACTGTTTTTTGAAAAGGTTATCTTTGCTCCATTGAATTTCTTTGTATGCTTATTGCAAATCAGTGGGGAATTTTTCTTTTAAAGATTTATTTATTTATTTATTTATTTTGGGCGGGGTCGGGTTGGGGAGGGAGGGGAGCGGGCGGGCCACTTCTGTTGGTCTTTCATTTCTCTATTTTCATCCATCTTTGTTCTTTGGCTCCTGTGGGCCTCCCATCGCGGTGGCGTCTGTCGTTGTAGAGCACCGGCTCTGGGCGCATGTGCTCCAGAGCTCCCGCTCAGTGATTGGACACATCGGTCCAGCCGCTCCATGGCACGTGGGATCTTCCCAGGCCAGGGATCGAACCGGCACCCCCTGCACTGCAAGGTGGCGTCCTTACCCACTGGACCACCAGGGGAAGCCCAGTGGGGAATATTTGTGTGGGTCTATTACTATGTTCTGTATTTTGTTTCATTAATCTGTATGTCTGTGTCTTGATCAATAACACATAACTCTGATTATTGTAGCCACATAATAAGCACTGCAATTGGATAGTCAGTCATTCCTCCAACTTTACTCTTTTTCTTCAAGATGGCTGTAGCTATTCTATTTCTTTTACCTTTTCATAAGAATTTTAGAATCATCTTCTCTGTATTTACAAGATATCTTTCTGGGACTTGCATAGGCATTTTGTTAAATTATCTATCAATTTGGGGCAAATTGTTATGTTAAGTCTTTATTTATAAAGATATATAAATACAAATATATCCATCCATTTATTCAAATATTATTTCATTACTTTCATCATCATTTCCAGATTAGCATTCAACTGATATACATGTTTTACTATACTTTATACCTAAGTACTTTTGAGTAATAGATGTTATATTTTTAATTTCAGTAAACAAGTACATATGCTAGTATTAAAAAGCACAATTTATTTTTGCAAGTGTATCTTGTACCTGCAATCTTCTCTTATTAATTCAAGGTATTTTTGTTTGTTTGTTTGTTTTTCTTTTTCTTTTTTTTTTGGTGTTATTATTGTTGCTGCTTCTGTTACAGTAGATTTTTGGGGGTTTCTAAATCTCATCCATAAATAGGGACAATTCTATTTTTTCCCTTTTTAATCTGTATGACTTTTATTCATTTCTCTTGGTATATTGCTAGAATTTCTTGTGCTTTGCTAAATGAGAGAGTAAAAGTGAAGATCCTTGCCTCCAAAGTAGTCAGTCTTACATTATTAAATATGTATAGTTGTACTGTTTTGTTTATTTATTTTTTTGCAGATTTTTTAAATCAAGTTATGGACCTGGCTCTTATGCCCATTTTTCTGAGAATTTTCCCCACCGATGGTAATAAATTTTGTCCAGTGATTTTTCTGCATCAATTTATATGACCATGTGATCTTTATTCTTCAGTCTGTTAATATGGTGCCTTATTCTGATTGGTTTTTGCTTGCACTCCTGATACAAATCCTGCATGTTCAGGATGTATAATTCTTTCACTTTGGTTGAATTTGCTAATATTTTGCTAAGAATTTTTGTTTATATTCATGAAAGATACTGGCCAGTAGAGTTTTTTACTTTTATTTTTATCTACTGTCTTTGTTTTATATCATGGTGATATTAACTTCATAAAATGAATTAAAAGGTCTCCTTCCTAGTTCCCAGAAGATGTTGTTCAGAATTGATGTAATTCTTCTTTAAAAATTTGACAGAATTCTCAGTGAAACCATCTAGTATGGAGATTACAGCTTTTGAGACTATAAATTCAATTTGCTTAATAGTTTTGGTTTATTTTGGTTTTATTTTTTTCTAAGTTTTTTTTTTTTTTTTTAAGCAGGTGGATTCTTTATTTATTTATTTATTTATTTATTTATTTATTTTTGTACATGTATGTTCCCAGATCAATCAGATGCATATCCCTTGACCCTCCCCCCACCTAGGTTTCCCCCCCACCATCCCTCCACACCATTGCTCCAAGTGGTTGTAGGTACTCCTATTCCCCTAGCACAATGACAATAGCTATCTTTTCTACACATGACAGGATAGGTTCCCATGTTACTCCCTCCCATTGTTTGGTCTCCACAATGTCTTTATGTCTATTCTCTGTTTTTTCATGAGTTCACTGTGTGTGTTATCGAATTCAGATAGTTTCACTGAGTCTTCCTCTTTCTTTACGTACACATTAAGTGCTTAATAAATTTCCCTTTCAGTACAGCTTTGGTTGTGTGCCACAAATTTTGAAGCACTTGGCCCTCCATATCCATGTTGAATCTACAGATTCAATCAACCATGAATCCAAGTAACCATGGATAGAAAATACTAAAGAGAAATTCAGAAAATTCCAAAAAGCTCTCCCACAACTATTTACGTGTACTTACCACTATTTACATAGCATTTACATTTATGTATGATTTAAATTACATTTATGTATGATTTAAAGTATACTGGATGATGTACCAATAATAGGGTATATGCAAACATTGTGCCTTGTTATATAAAGAATGTAAACATCTTTGGAGGATACTGGTATCCACAAGGCCCTAGAACCAGTACCCCAAAGATAAAGAGGGATTACTGTATATTTTATTTTTATTTTCATTCAGTTCAACTTATTTTTATATATGCCTTTGAGGTATTCTCTTTGACACACTTCTTGTCTTGGTTGACAGCATTTTTGGTCATTGGAGTAAAGAGATTAATCTTTGTTTGCTTTTCTTTTTTTTTTGGTCTGCATCTATAGATGCTTCCAGCCATTGGTTTCTTTAGCTTCAAGCTGGGATCTATGAGACAAAAAGAAAACCCTAGATTTCACCACCACGTTCATTTATTCTTTAGGTCCCAAGTCCACTAGCCAATCTTGTTTCTTCTCTTCACCTTTCAGAATTTTTACCTGTTGTACATATAATCAAGAATTTTAGTTGTAATTCTACTTCATCTTCCTGAAAGTAGGGGTCAGATGTGTCTTCAAAGGCTGTAATCACTATAATTGCTGATACAAATAACTAAGAAATGTTAAACTCAAAGCACCATGAATTGGCTTTTAAGACTCTCATTTTCCTCTACATTTTAAAAATATCTAAGACATTCCCCTAGCACAATGACAATAGCTATCTTTTCTACACATGACAGGATAGGTTCCCATGTTACTCCCTCCCATTGTTTGGTCTCCACAATGTCTTTATGTCTATTCTCTGTTTTTTCATGAGTTCACTGTGTGTGTTATCGAATTCAGATAGTTTCACTGAGTCTTCCTCTTTCTTTACGTACACATTAAGTGCTTAATAAATTTCCCTTTCAGTACAGCTTTGGTTGTGTGCCACAAATTTTGAAGCACTTGGCCCTCCATATCCATGTTGAATCTACAGATTCAATCAACCATGAATCCAAGTAACCATGGATAGAAAATACTAAAGAGAAATTCAGAAAATTCCAAAAAGCTCTCCCACAACTATTTACGTGTACTTACCACTATTTACATAGCATTTACATTTATGTATGATTTAAATTACATTTATGTATGATTTAAAGTATACTGGATGATGTACCAATAATAGGGTATATGCAAACATTGTGCCTTGTTATATAAAGAATGTAAACATCTTTGGAGGATACTGGTATCCACAAGGCCCTAGAACCAGTACCCCAAAGATAAAGAGGGATTACTGTATATTTTATTTTTATTTTCATTCAGTTCAACTTATTTTTATATATGCCTTTGAGGTATTCTCTTTGACACACTTCTTGTCTTGGTTGACAGCATTTTTGGTCATTGGAGTAAAGAGATTAATCTTTGTTTGCTTTTCTTTTTTTTTTGGTCTGCATCTATAGATGCTTCCAGCCATTGGTTTCTTTAGCTTCAAGCTGGGATCTATGAGACAAAAAGAAAACCCTAGATTTCACCACCACGTTCATTTATTCTTTAGGTCCCAAGTCCACTAGCCAATCTTGTTTCTTCTCTTCACCTTTCAGAATTTTTACCTGTTGTACATATAATCAAGAATTTTAGTTGTAATTCTACTTCATCTTCCTGAAAGTAGGGGTCAGATGTGTCTTCAAAGGCTGTAATCACTATAATTGCTGATACAAATAACTAAGAAATGTTAAACTCAAAGCACCATGAATTGGCTTTTAAGACTCTCATTTTCCTCTACATTTTAAAAATATCTGATTTGTGTGTGTTGAAGTAAGAGACAGTGTTGCCTCTCACTTTTAAAAAATACACAGGTAAGTTGATTGTTTTATTACATTAAAAATTCTTGGATGTGAAACTACTGTAAGGATAATCAAAGCCTTGATTCACTGAACTCCAACTAGTTGCCAGTCCTGTGGGACCACAGTTTGTCAACAAAAGCAAATGCAAAAGGTATTTGGTCTGAAAGCATCTGTTGAAAGCTAGAGATAGGCTTAGAGTTATAACTGATTGCTCAACTTGTGTGGAGAAGAACGATCTGCCAATGCAAATGTAATTATGCACTCAAGAACTTGATAAGCTAGCTGATGGTGGCAGAATGGGAGGAGTACTCATTCAAGACTGCAAAGAACTGAGATCCAGCTCGGCCTCTAGTCATTCTATGAACTCTTGCTCAAGTCAGTTAAACCTCCTGCTGCTGCTTAGTCATGTCCAATTCTGTGTGACCCCAGGGACTGCAGCCCATCAGGCTCCTCTGTCCATGGAATTCTCCAGGCGAAAATACTGGAGTGAGTTGCCATTCCCTCCTCCAGTTAAACTTCCTAAACCACAGCTATTGTGTTATATAGTGCTGAATGAGTTTATTCACTATTCAAATGAAAACAATTTTTATGATGATGATGATATATCTTGATGCATGATAATCTATATAATAATTATTATTTTGAAAATTTACATTTGTTTAGTTTTGAAGCGCTACAAGCCATAGGTTTGCAGGTAGAAAAAGAACATTTAAGGTTATTTAGGTAAGTTTCTATAGAACATTGATTTTCAACTTTGGCTGCACATTAGAATTACCCGGGGAGCTTTTTAAAAGCTTCGATGCTTTGGCCCATCTCCCAGAGATTTTGATTGAACTGATCTGGGGTAAGACCTGATCATTAGTACTTCTAAAAAGCTCCCCTGGTGACTTTAAAGTGTACAGGGTTGAGACTCACCAATCTGGATAAACGTCTCCACTCCTGACTCAAGATGTCACTCAGCTTGAGTAATTCAAAATTCCTGTTGGTCTGGTAATTTTCAAAACAGGGTTGGAAAAGAGGGCTACTTTGTCTTCTAATCCCTCTACCTCTTCCCCTATCCTCCAAGATGAGGCCTCAACATGTACATTTTGAAAATGTTCCCTAGTGATTCTGACACCCATCTTTTAGATTTTCACACCCTGCCAGCTATATCCCTTTTCCTAATCTCTTTTCACTCTTCCAGCTGAAAATTGACATGATATGCCTGGACCTTCGATGTTTAGATATCCCCTGCAACATTCATACCAGCTTCTCTGTGAACATCTTCCATGACAGGACATTCACTAACTCTTTAGCATCTCATTTTGTCTTCGCAGCGTCTTCAAGAAGGTAAGATGTAAAGCTGACACAGATATGGATTTCAGCTCAATACAAAAGAGACCATTTCTGGTCATTTAAAAACAAACCCTGACTTGAGTTATAATGTCTCTTGAAATCAGCTAACTGGTTTCAATATTTGCTACCTTTCATATTCTAAGCCTTCTACTTCAAAACAACCCTATGAAGATACTACAGTCATCTCTTCTTGTTAAAGAAAAAGGCTATTTTACCAATTTTGATGAATAAGAAAGCTGAGACTTGTGGAAGATCAGTACACTGACAGAGTTAGCCAATGAGTGGTCAAGTGGAATTGGGCATCACTCCCATGTTGGACTCTGACTTAAGACTTCCATCTATGGCCAGTTTCATTTGTTTTAAGGTTTTTTTTTTTTTTTTTTTAAGATGAAGTACTTATTCTCTCAGTAATATACAGAAAATAGATTCTCAGGACTAGAGATCATCTCCGATCGTCTGTGAAGAAAGTTTGATGGGGATGAAGCAATGCTGCTAGAGTCAACATTCAAGAATGGTTTGGTGGACTTCCTTGGTGACTCAGTGATAAAGAATTCACCTGCTAATGCAGGAGACACAGTATGATTCCAGATGTGGGAAGATTCGTACACACCATGGAACAACTAAGCCCCTGCACTACAACTACGGAACCTGTGCTCTAGAGCACATGTGGTCCTTTTATCTGTACCTCATTCAACTAGTTTTTAAAAATTCACAAGAGATCTGGTCAGATCTTTTAAGTTACGTCTCCACTCCTGACTCAAGATGTCACTCAGCTTGAGTAATTCAAAATTCCTGTTGGTCTGGTAATTTTCAAAACAGGGTTGGAAAAGAGGGCTACTTTGTCTTCTAATCCTCTACCTCTTCCCCTATCCTCCAAGATGAGGCCTCAACATGTACATTTTGAAAATGTTCCCTAGTGATTCTGACACCCATCTTTTAGATTTTCACACCCTGCCAGCTATATCCCTTTTCCTAATCTCTTTTCACTCTTCCAGCTGAAAATTGACATGATATGCCTGGACCTTCGATGTTTAGATATCCCCTGCAACATTCATACCAGCTTCTCTGTGAACATCTTCCATGACAGGACATTCACTAACTCTTTAGCATCTCATTTTGTCTTTGCAGCGTCTTCAAGAAGGTAAGATGTAAAGCTGACACAGATATGGATTTCAGCTCAATACAAAAGAGACCATTTCTGGTCATTTAAAAACAAACCCTGACTTGAGTTATAATGTCTCTTGAAATCAGCTAACTGGTTTCAATATTTGCTACCTTTCATATTCTAAGCCTTCTACTTCAAAACAACCCTATGAAGATACTACAGTCATCTCTTCTTGTTAAAGAAAAAGGCTATTTTACCAATTTTGATGAATAAGAAAGCTGAGACTTGTGGAAGATCAGTACACTGACAGAGTTAGCCAATGAGTGGTCAAGTGGAATTGGGCATCACTCCCATGTTGGACTCTGACTTAAGACTTCCATCTATGGCCAGTTTCATTTTTTTTAAAGGTTTTTTTTTTTTTTTTTTAAGATGAAGTACTTATTCTCTCAGTAATATACAGAAAATAGATTCTCAGGACTAGAGATCATCTCCGATCGTCTGTGAAGAAAGTTTGATGGGGATGAAGCAATGCTGCTAGAGTCAACATTCAAGAATGGTTTGGTGGACTTCCTTGGTGACTCAGTGATAAAGAATTCACCTGCTAATGCAGGAGACACAGTATGATTCCAGATGTGGGAAGATTCGTACACACCATGGAACAACTAAGCCCCTGCACTACAACTACGGAACCTGTGCTCTAGAGCACATGTGGTCCTTTTATCTGTACCTCATTCAACTAGTTTTTAAAAATTCACAAGAGATCTGGAGATGTTACTGTCAGTATCTTTTAAGTTATGTTCTCGCAGTGGGATTCATGAGTTTTGCAGTCTGTTACAAACATGGGCCTTTGGAGAGGGAACGAAGTATCACCGTCTACCATCCTAATACAGCACAACTACTAAAGCCCACATGTCCAAGAGCCTGTGGTTGTATGTTGTGCTCTGCAACAAGAGAAGGCACCACAATGAGAGTACCCCAACTAGAGAGTACCTCAACCATGCACTGCAACTAGAGAACAGTCCTGCTCACCACAACTAGAGAAAAGCCCGTGTAGCAACAAAGACCAGCATGGCCCAAATTAAATCAATAAATGATTAAAATTATTAAAAAGGATAGATTGGCAACCAGATCTGAGGAATCAGTCTTGGCGTAGACTTATGAAAGACAGCATCGGTGAGGCCAAGGTGACTAACCCTGCTGGTTCTTCCCTTGGCTGCTGTTTCCAGCCAAGTGTGAACTCAGGTCACTCCCTGCATTTAGCGGCAAAACCTGTCACTCCCCAGAGGAGTTCCTTGTACTAGTTGGTTCACTAATTCACTGCTGACTGGGCTTGTCTGGTAAGAGAACACATTAAATATTTAAACCTTGTCCTTCCTCAGATGCACAGCAGCAAAGATGATTTTCCACGGAATTTAGCATTAAATTCAGGCAATTTGTACAGCTGTGCATATAAATGGCTTTTCACATAATCTCTAGAGGCCAGGGTCAATGTTCCTCGTACATTTTAATACTGTAGATGACATAGCGACATCCTTCCAATTTATGTTCCCTCATAATTGAAAGGAGCTTAATAAAAGGGAGGAAAAGGCAGTATGTACACAGCAACATCGATTTCTGCTGACAGTCGAGCGGAAGTTAATTGTAATTTTAATGTAATTTGTTCCATGGGTGATGCTGAGCCCCTGGAACATAACTAAATCCATTTTAAAAGAAATAGTTGCGTGTGTCTCTGTGTGTGTCTGTGTTGTAATATTAGAATGACCCAATTATACAGCTGTCATGAAGACACCAAATATAACTTCCCCAGATGAATACTTTAACTATTTTTCCCAAAGATATATTGTTTAAATAAATGGAAGCCTGGCCTTTATTGTCAACACAGAATTTTACCCAATCAGATTTTGGGGGTGACACGGGTGTTTTGTTGCTTGAAATAAACACACAGATTATGTATTAAAATACAAGTATAACACAGTCCTAATTACTCAAGTTAAGCTTATCTGCATGAACTGTAGTTAATATTTATTCTGGGTGAAGCAGTTTTTTATTGTCATTTTTTTCATTTAGTAGAGCAAGAACATGCTAATAGTTTCACTGCTAATTCAAACATTTCCTGCTGTGGATAAAAACAAATGTAAAACTGAAGAGTGATGGTATTCTCTGGGTCTGAAATTTGCTAATTGCAGAGCTATTCAATTATAGGTAATATCCTTTTATTGCTAATAAGATTACCGTGTGTCAACACAACTGCAGTTCTGAAATAGAATTTGCCCAATTTGCTTTCTATGGAATTTAAAACTGTTTTGTACAAAAGGCTTTAGAAAATTAGCACTGAAATATGAATGACAGAAGAAATCAGTAAAACACCAAATCTAATTTTCCCCCCTCCAGATGCTTTCCTCTGGGGACAGTTTCAAAATGGATTTTGCCACCAAATGAATACATAAATAATTAAAATAAAAGAAATAAAAGTGGACCAACAACAAAACAGGCAGATTGAATCTATTGTTATCTAGGTTAAAAATGTCTTTAACTTGTTTACAGTCTACTTTTATGAAATTTGGTATTATCCAAATTACCTTTCCTCAGCCAGTGTCTATGATCATGTTAGGTACAGAATAAATGAATAATGAAGGTTATGGTTTAGATCACAAAATCAAAAAAACATCAGAATCAACTAGTTGAAGACAAAGGGGGCATGTAATACCCTGGGATGTATTAAATGTATTAATCAAGGTTCTCCAGAGGAATAGAACCAATAGGAATATATATTGTGCATGTATACATTATATGTAACATTCTATGAAATATATACAATATGAGATTTAATATATACCATAATGAGATTTATTGAAAGAAATTGGTTCATGTTAGTTTGGAGGCTGAGAAGCCCTGTGATTTACTGTCTACAAGATGGAGACTCAGGAAATCCCATGGATGAAATTCCAGTCTGAGTCCCAAGGTCTGGAACCCAGGAACACTGACAGTGTAAATCTTATTCCAAGGGCAAAAGACCATCTCTCAGCTCTTGTATTCCAACAGGGAGAGTGAATGCTCTTTTCATTACCCTTCCTTCTATTTAAGTCCTCAAAGGATTGGATGATGCCCACCCACAGTAGGGAGGACAATCTACTCTATTTGGTCTACTGATTCAAATACTAATCCCATCTAGAAATAGTCTCACAGACATACCAAAAATAAGATTTATTTCTGGGAACCTTGGGACCCAGCCAAGTTGACCTACAAAATTAACTGTTACACTGGGTCTTATCTCACACCAGTTTAATAAGTCTCTTAGAATATAGAATATGAGACTATGCATATTATATTTGATTCCTAAAGGGCTTCCCAGGTGGCTCAGTGGTAAATAATCTGCCTGACAATGCAAGAAGATGTAGGAGGCACAGTTTGATCCCTGGGTGGGGAAGATCTCCTGGCAGAAGAAATGGCAATCAACTTCAGGACTCCAGCCTAGAGCATCCCATGGACAAAGGAGTCTGGTAGGCTACAGTTTATGGGGCCACAAAGAGTTGGACATGACTGAGCACACATGCATCTGTTTCTTATACACATAGAGTTGGAGAACCACTGGCTTGAAGGCTCATAAATGGTTTTTGTCAGTATTTGGTGTCCCTCAACCTTGACCTTTGGCTGCGAAGACCCATAGGGTGAAGAAGAAGACTGTATTCACGTACTGTCATATACAGTGGGGGCTTCCCTCGTGGTCCAATGGGTAAGGACGCTGCCTTGCATTGCAAGGCGCTGGTTTGATCCTTGGCCTGGGAGGATCCCACATGCCATGGAGTGGCTGGACCGATGTGACCGAGCTCTTAATCAAGGTTCTCCAGAGGAATAGAACCAATAGGAATATATATTGTGCATGTATACATTATATGTAACATTCTATGAAATATATACAATATGAGATTTAATATATACCATAATGAGATTTATTGAAAGAAATTGGTTCATGTTAGTTTGGAGGCTGAGAAGCCCTGTGATTTACTGTCTACAAGATGGAGACTCAGGAAATCCCATGGATGAAATTCCAGTCTGAGTCCCAAGGTCTGGAACCCAGGAACACTGACAGTGTAAATCTTATTCCAAGGGCAAAAGACCATCTCTCAGCTCTTGTATTCCAACAGGGAGAGTGAATGCTCTTTTCATTACCCTTCCTTCTATTTAAGTCCTCAAAGGATTGGATGATGCCCACCCACAGTAGGGAGGACAATCTACTCTATTTGGTCTACTGATTCAAATACTAATCCCATCTAGAAATAGTCTCACAGACATACCAAAAATAAGATTTATTTCTGGGAACCTTGGGACCCAGCCAAGTTGACCTACAAAATTAACTGTTACACTGGGTCTTATCTCACACCAGTTTAATAAGTCTCTTAGAATATAGAATATGAGACTATGCATATTATATTTGATTCCTAAAGGGCTTCCCAGGTGGCTCAGTGGTAAATAATCTGCCTGACAATGCAAGAAGATGTAGGAGGCACAGTTTGATCCCTGGGTGGGGAAGATCTCCTGGCAGAAGAAATGGCAATCAACTTCAGGACTCCAGCCTAGAGCATCCCATGGACAAAGGAGTCTGGTAGGCTACAGTTTATGGGGCCACAAAGAGTTGGACATGACTGAGCACACATGCATCTGTTTCTTATACACATAGAGTTGGAGAACCACTGGCTTGAAGGCTCATAAATGGTTTTTGTCAGTATTTGGTGTCCCTCAACCTTGACCTTTGGCTGCGAAGACCCATAGGGTGAAGAAGAAGACTGTATTCACGTACTGTCATATACAGTGGGGGCTTCCCTCGTGGTCCAATGGGTAAGGACGCTGCCTTGCATTGCAAGGGGCGCTGGTTTGATCCTTGGCCTGGGAGGATCCCACATGCCATGGAGTGGCTGGACCGATGTGTTCAACTACTGAGCCGGAGCTCTGGAGTGCATGCGCCCAGAGCCAGTGCTCTGCGGTGAGAGAGGCCACTCTGATGGGAGGCCCAAACAGGCCAAAGAACAAAGATAAATAAATGAAAGGTCAATAGAAGTGTCCAAAAAAAATAACCCCACAAAAAACAAAACAACATAGTGGCAAGAGAGGCTTTCAGGATGATGATGATCATTAAATAAAATGATAGCAATGATTCCAGAAAATATGTGTCTTGGCTCCTCTGTACATAGTAGGACCTGTCACGAGTGTGGATGACTTACTGCTTGGGAAGTCTGACCTTTCCTTCTAAAAACTGTGTTTCCAAAAATGTCATCTATAGGCCATGTGGATCAGAATAATTTAGGATTCCAGACACATTCAATCAAGATCACAGAGCACGGATCCAAAAATCTGTGTATCTTAACATGCTATATCACAGCTCCCATCCTTACCACCAGCCCAGCTGAATCATTGGCATTTAATGAGCCTGGGTGAGAAACTTCCTTCTCTTCTCTCTGGACTTAGGCTGAGTAAGAGTTTCTGTTTGTCTGGGACTTTTCCAGATTTAACATGATATGTCACATATGCTGGGAAACTCTCCAGTCCTGAGCAGATTGGAACAGTTGGTCCCCCTAAATGGCATGCTGCAGTCCATGGGGTCACAAACAGTCAGACAGAACTAACTGAACAATAGCAACAACTAAGACCTAATTTCAAGTTCTCTTCTACCATATACCAGTTTTGAACATGACACTAAACCATTGTGAGATACCATTTCCTCATCTGTAAAATGGCTATAACATGGATTAAATGAAATCAGATGTGATTACACATACAAAGCACCTACAAGCACATGCTCTATAAATGTTATTTCTTTTCTCTCTTGTTTGCAAAATTCTATTCTCAGGCCCCAGTGGTGGATCCTGCTCTACACAGCAAGAAGGCGGATGCCATTGGATTTTGTTTCACCTGCCAAAAAGAGAGAGCTGTTTCTCTGTCAGTAAATAACAGGTTGTCATGAGCTGTTTTCAGGTAGACTTTTTTTTTCAATTTGCAAATATATAAATTGAGTGAATGTTTCATTTCATTCCCATGTAGAATTAATTAACTATAAAATTATGGATATAAACAGAAAAAGAAAAATTAGTTCAAAATACAGGGTGCTAGAATTAGGTAAGACATTAAGAATCATATAAGTCAAAGAGATTATGTGGATAAAGCTTTAAGGTTAGGTTATGTTCCTACTATAAACTATAATACACTATAGATATTTGGACAAATCTTAGTGTTTCTAGACCTTTGATTCCACACTTTTTATAAAAGGATGAGGTTGGAAGAGTATACTAAAGTGATCTTGAAAGTTCCTTCAAGATGTTTGATTCTGGTCTAGATAAATTATTATTTTGCTTCTATTTGCATTCTCTTAGCAGGGTGATTCTTTATTGTCTAAACTACCAGGGAAGCCCAAATAAAAAAGAACTGGCCACTTTAAGACAGATTAATTTTATATTGTTCTCCTTTATTTTTAATTAAAATGTTCATTCTAGCTAGTATTATTCTAATTAGTCTTAAATCTGTCCCTAGAAGCACTCAAAATAACTATTTTCTTCCTCATGGTTTGGTTTTTCAGCTATTTGAAATGAATGAACACATTAAGCTTTGAAAAATTCTGTTTATACTTTTGCTGGAAGTGGACATGACCTGGCCACATTTAATCATGGTAGATTCGATTGAAGCTCAAGGGTTTTTAGGCTAGGTATCCCTGTCCTGACCAATTTATGACTGAATGGATAAAATTTGGACTGGTGATTCGGAGAGGCATGTATTAGCATCAGTTTGGGACAATCCAACAAAGGGCAGACCCTTTCTTAGTCAGTTAGCTTAGAGAAAGAGAGTCAGAGATCAAAGATCAAGGTAGATTGAGGAAAATTTGAGTCGATTTGGTTGAGAAGTCTGTGGGTGGAGATTTAGAAAAACAGGAGTGTTTAATCAATAATAATATCCTAATTTGGAGTTTAGAGGACAGAAGGCTTAAATTTAGATTTTGTTCACTGCCAAAAGAGAGCTGTTCTCTGTCAGTAAATAACAGGTTGTCATGAGCTGTTTTCAGGTAGACTTTTTTTTTCAATTTGCAAATATATAAATTGAGTGAATGTTTCATTTCATTCCCATGTAGAATTAATTAACTATAAAATTATGGATATAAACAGAAAAAGAAAAATTAGTTCAAAATACAGGGTGCTAGAATTAGGTAAGACATTAAGAATCATATAAGTCAAAGAGATTATGTGGATAAAGCTTTAAGGTTAGGTTATGTTCCTACTATAAACTATAATACACTATAGATATTTGGACAAATCTTAGTGTTTCTAGACCTTTGATTCCACACTTTTTATAAAAGGATGAGGTTGGAAGAGTATACTAAAGTGATCTTGAAAGTTCCTTCAAGATGTTTGATTCTGGTCTAGATAAATTATTATTTTGCTTCTATTTGCATTCTCTTAGCAGGGTGATTCTTTATTGTCTAAACTACCAGGGAAGCCCAAATAAAAAAGAACTGGCCACTTTAAGACAGATTAATTTTATATTGTTCTCCTTTATTTTTAATTAAAATGTTCATTCTAGCTAGTATTATTCTAATTAGTCTTAAATCTGTCCCTAGAAGCACTCAAAATAACTATTTTCTTCCTCATGGTTTGGTTTTTCAGCTATTTGAAATGAATGAACACATTAAGCTTTGAAAAATTCTGTTTATACTTTTGCTGGAAGTGGACATGACCTGGCCACATTTAATCATGGTAGATTCGATTGAAGCTCAAGGGTTTTTAGGCTAGGTATCCCTGTCCTGACCAATTTATGACTGAATGGATAAAATTTGGACTGGTGATTCGGAGAGGCATGTATTAGCATCAGTTTGGGACAATCCAACAAAGGGCAGACCCTTTCTTAGTCAGTTAGCTTAGAGAAAGAGAGTCAGAGATCAAAGATCAAGGTAGATTGAGGAAAATTTGAGTCGATTTGGTTGAGAAGTCTGTGGGTGGAGATTTAGAAAAACAGGAGTGTTTAATCAATAATAATATCCTAATTTGGAGTTTAGAGGACAGAAGGCTTAAATTTAGATTGGAAAGAATATTCAGTCTTTCAGTTATTAATTCACCAAATAACTGAGTACCCACTCTTTGCTAGGCACTGTTTGGGCACTGAATCTATGAGTGAGCCAAGGTAACTTTCACTTTCATACAATAAGCATAAGGTACAAAACCTAACCACCAAACATGATTCATGATTTTGTTGGGCCTTTTCCTGTGATTACATCGTGGGAAAGGTTGTAATATATAGCATGTTAAAGTGTACAAATGTCTGGATCCATTCTCAGTGATTTTGATTAAACAAATCTGGCATGTGACTTGGGAACATACACTTTTAATAACCTTCCTAAATTATTCTGAAACATTAGGCCCCTAGACTGTATTTTTAGAAAGATAATTTTAGAAGGAGATATCAGTTTTCCCAAGCAATTTGTCCATTATGCTCTTAAAGGGTCCTATAATGTCCAGAGGATCCTGGATACCTGCCTCTGCTGAAGCTGTAATTTCTTTGTGTTGATACAAGGCTTGTTCAATGCCCTGACAATTTCTTTATCATTCATCATGTTCATGACCACTTTCTACTTTCCACCTTAGGGATCTGCAGATAGACCTTCACTCACCAACGTTACTCTTTAGGATGGACCTAGAATTAGTCATGTAGATATACTCTACTACTACTAGGCATTAGAATTTTTCTGGACAGTATATCTTTTTCTTTCTTTTCATTTTCTGGGCAGGGGTTGGGTTGGGGAGAGGCGTGGGCCACAGTTTTTTTTTATTTTTTTTTGTGGTATGTGATGGCCTCTGTTGTCGCAGAGCACCGGCTCTGGGCGCATTTTCTTAGAGAAGAGAGTTCATGAGCGTAAGGTTTATGACTGAATGGATAAAATTTGGACTGGTGATTCGAGACATGTATTAGCATCAGTTTGGGACAATCCAACAAAGGGCAGACCCTTTCTTAGTCAGTTAGCTTAGAAAGAGAGTCAGAGATCAAAGATCAAGGTAGATTGAGGAAAATTTGAGTCGATTTGGTTGAGAAGTCTGTGGGTGGAGATTTAGAAAAACAGGAGTGTTTAATCAATAATAATATCCTAATTTGGAGTTTAGAGGACAGAAGGCTTAAATTTAGATTGGAAAGAATATTCAGTCTTTCAGTTATTAATTCACCAAATAACTGAGTACCCACTCTTTGCTAGGCACTGTTTGGGCACTGAATCTATGAGTGAGCCAAGGTAACTTTCACTTTCATACAATAAGCATAAGGTACAAAACCTAACCACCAAACATGATTCATGATTTTGTTGGGCCTTTTCCTGTGATTACATCGTGGGAAAGGTTGTAATATATAGCATGTTAAAGTGTACAAATGTCTGGATCCATTCTCAGTGATTTTGATTAAACAAATCTGGCATGTGACTTGGGAACATACACTTTTAATAACCTTCCTAAATTATTCTGAAACATTAGGCCCCTAGACTGTATTTTTAGAAAGATAATTTTAGAAGGAGATATCAGTTTTCCCAAGCAATTTGTCCATTATGCTCTTAAAGGGTCCTATAATGTCCAGAGGATCCTGGATACCTGCCTCTGCTGAAGCTGTAATTTCTTTGTGTTGATACAAGGCTTGTTCAATGCCCTGACAATTTCTTTATCATTCATCATGTTCATGACCACTTTCTACTTTCCACCTTAGGGATCTGCAGATAGACCTTCACTCACCAACGTTACTCTTTAGGATGGACCTAGAATTAGTCATGTAGATATACTCTACTACTACTAGGCATTAGAATTTTTCTGGACAGTATATCTTTTTTTTTTCTTTTTCATTTTTCTGGGCAGGGGTTGGGTTGGGGAGGGAGGGGAGCGGGTGGGCCACTTCTATTGGTCTTCCATTTCTCTATTTTTCATCCGTCTTTGTTCTTTGGCCCGTGTGGGCCTCCCATCGCGGTGGCCTCTGTTGTCGCAGAGCACCGGCTCTGGGCGCATGTGCCCCAGAGCTCCGGCTCGGCGATTGGACACATCAGTCCAGCCGCTCCGCGGCACGTGGGATCCTCCCAGGCCAGGGATCCAACCGGCGCCCCTTGCACTGCATGGCGGTGTCCTTATCCATTGGACCACCAGGGGAAGCCCGAGGACAGTAAATCTTTACTGAATCAAAGAGCACATTTTTGTCCTGAGTGAAGTCATGTTTTCAGCTTTCATAGCTAGTTAACGCTCCCTGGTAGCCCAGTGGTAAAGAATCCAACTGCCCGGGTCAGGAAGATTCCCTGAAGAAGCAAATGACAACCTACTCCAGTATTCTTGCCTGGGAAATCCCATGGACAGAGGAGGCTGGTGGTCTATAGTCAATGGAGTCACAGAAGAGTTAGACATGACTTAGCGACTAACAACACGTTAGTTACAAGTTTCATATCTTTCACATATTTCTCAAATGAAATTGTTTAATATTGAATATAATCACCTTCCGTGCATTGGTGATCAGCTCCTTTACTCATGGGAAAGCCAAATTCTCAGTCTATAGTTACCCCACATTTTGCTGAGATGGTATTCCCTGAAGCAACTGCTTCAACTCTTCAATCATTTTTCTGATTTCCAGAATTAATCCACTGCCCCTAGATCCCTGGATGTGCCCAAGGATCAGTATCATACCGCATAATACAAATGATTTTGTCCCTTGGCAGTTGTTTATCTTTGCTGAACTGCTCCTAACTCCCACTCCCCCTACCTGTTCAAATCCTTCAGCATCTTTTGGGACCACAGACACAAGCATTCTCCATTCTATTCTCAGTCCTTTCATTGAACAGTCCTTTTAACCTCTTGCTTAACTGGAACATGGATGTGCTGAAGACCCTGCGTCTCTGTAACCCCTTGAATGAAGACTTTTTTCTTCTGCACTCTACATAACTCAAGTATCTTTCCTATTATCTATTGCTACTTTAAAACCATTTCTTCCTTTCCTCCTTAAAACCACCAGCCTTTTTCAGGTTCAACTAAATGCATGTGTGACTCAGTCATAGCCAACTCTTTGTGATCTTTGTGACCCCACTGACTGTAGCCCATTAGACTCCTTTGTCCATGGGTTTCTCCAGGTGAGAATATAGGAGTGGGCTGCCATTCCCTCCTCCAGGGGCTCTTCCTGATCCAGGGATCAAACCTGGGTCTCTTGCATGGTAGGCAGATCCTTTACCATTTGAGCCATGTTTTAGCTTCTGTTACTTTTCACTTTCATTATTCATGATTTTTTTTCACTTCCATCACTGTCATCTACTGATATCTTGGTTACTTTCCCCATTCACAGGGCATCTAGCTGTCACTGCCCTCTCCAGAGCTATGCTTTTTTTGAGGTTTCCTCGTGCAAATAGATGATACATCCAACTCTTACAGTCTTTGAATCTCTATCTACTTGTTTCTCACATTCCCCTTCAATCTTACCCAGTCACTCTGTCATGTGATCATTTCCTATATCTATAGTACTCCCAAAATGTTAGTTTCAAGTATTTTAATAATCTCTGATTACTAACTTCCGTTCTTCCAACTTGTTTAATACTTTTTTTTTGGGGGGGGGCACTTCTATTGGTATTTCATTTATCTATTTTCATCCATCTTTGTTCTCTGGCCCATGTGGGCTTACCATTGCAGTGGCCTCTGTCGCTGCAGAGCACCAGCTCTGGGTACATGTGCTCCAGAGCTCCAGCTCGGTAGTTGGACACATCAGTCCAGCCACTCTGTGGCACGTGGGATCTTCCCAGGCCAGGGATCGAACCGGCGCCCCTTGCACTTCAAGGCGGTGTCCTTACCCACTGGACCACCAGGGAAGCCCCTGTTTAATACTTTTATTCAAAATTCTGCAAACTCATGACAATCTGAAATTCATCTATCCTAATACCTTTTCATTATACATCAATCTCTCTAGGTTCTCACTTTTCTTAGAAACCTTAATTTCTTTTTCTTTCAGACCTGTGTCCTTTTGCAAATTTTATAAATTCTTTGTCCTCTTTCACCTGAAATTCTATTCACCCAGAATATCTCTAACTCTGATCAGCTCAACTATTCTTTTATTTTGCACCTATGAACGAGGAGCCCAACAATGAAGAGAAAATTCACTAAATGGACTATAAATTTATGTCCACAGCATCAAAAGAAATATCAACCCTGACAGGTTATCCTACTAAACCTTCCTATTAAATTTATATACTTTTCTTTCTTTCTTTTTAAATTTTGGCCTCTTTTTTTATTGGTTTTTTATTTATTTATTTTCATCCATCTTTGTTCTCTAGCCTGTGTGAGCCTTCCATTACAGTGGTTTTGCTCATTGCAGAGCACTGGCTCTGGGCACACACACTCCAAATTCTGACTCATAACTGGACACACCTGTCCAGCCACTCTGCAGCACATGGGATCTTCCCACGCCAGGGATCGAACTGGAGCCCCTTGCACTACAAGGTGGAATCTTTATCCACTGGACTACCAGGAAGCCCAAAATTTACATACTTTCCAAAGTTATAATTTTATGCTTTATCCTCAAATCTTCAATACCCACTTCCCACATACTGTCTTGGCTGATGACGCAATAAGTGGAATTAATGAAAATTAATTAATCTTGACTAAAAATTCTACCACCCTACTGTATCGTCTCCCTTATAGTTTTCCTTCCTATAGTTTCCCTTATAATAAAAATGATGCCCCTACTTAAGGCCAAGGTAATCTGTGCTGCAAATTCTACCTACGCTTACCATCTTAAGGATTTAATTTCTTCAAGTTAACTCTCTTTCTCTCCTGATACATCAAATTTCCACTCTTTACTGGTTCTTCCAAAACGTTTAAAGAAATATTGGCCCTTACTCTGTATAAGCTTGCATTTCAAAGCATTGTTGCCCTGCTTCTTTTCATGGGGAAAGTATCAAAAAGGAGTTCCTACTATGTGTGTCTTCTATATGCTCTTCTTGCATTTTGTTTTCCCTCTCATACCCATTTCAATTGGACACTGGACCTCGTCATTCTATATAGACAGTTATTAACAAGGTCACCATGTATCTCCATGTTACCATGGCTAAGGGCTAGTTTTCCAACATCTTGCTAGTACTTTACACAGTATTTAACATGACTCATTAGTCCATCCATAAGGAAACATGTTTTCCTTTGCTTCTAGGACACTACACTCTCCTGGATTCCCTCTTACTTCATGAATTATACTTTTTTCAGTCTTCTTTCACAGGTCCACATTGTCTATGATCTCTAATGGGAAGAACTGCCCTAAGATTGGCCTCAGGCTTGCACTATGGAATTGCATTCAATCCTATTGCTTCAAATTCATTTGTATTCTATTTTTGGACTTCTCTGGTGGCCAAGTGGTTAACTGTAAGGGGCCCAAGTTCAATCCCTGGTAGGGAACTAAGATCCTACATGCCACATTATATGGCCAAAAAAAAAACAGTCTTCATCCAAAAATTTCTCCAGTGTTCAAGTCTTATACTACCAACTAACACAGCCAAACAATCATTACTAGGGTGCTCCAGAGGCATTGTAAACTGGCCAAAGAAGAACTATCAGTTATAGTCCTCTACCCCACACCATCCCATTGTCTAATAATTGCTTGGGCTATAAACCCAGGAGCTAATAATTCTCGATTCTTCTTTTCATATTCTAGATCCAGTCAATGAGTCAAGTCCTGCTGACTCTCCTGCCAAAATATAACTAAAATTTAACCACTTCTTATTTCTACTGCAAGATCATCCTTATGGAAATGTACCAGGAACCTTCATCCTTATGGAAGAGCCATCATGGAAATGCACTAGGGACCTTCTTAAATATCTGCTGGCTTCTTATATCCTCCTTGTCCTATATGTCATTCTCTATAAAACAGCTACAGTAATATTTTCCAAAGTAAATCAATGAATTTACAACAACAGGTACAGACCTAGAGTTTGTCATACTGAGCGAAGTAAGACAGAGAAAGAGAAATATCCTGTATCACTTAAAAGCAGACTCTAAAAGGAAATGATACAAATGAACTTATTCACAAAACAGAAGCAGATGCACAGCTTTAGTGAATGAACTTAATGGTTACCAGGGAGAAAGGGCTGGGGAAAGGATAGTTAGGGAGTTTGGGATTGAAATGTACACACAGTTGGATTTAGAATGGATAACCAACAAGGACCTACAGAACAGCACAGGGAACTCTGCTCAATATTATGTAACAACTTAAATGGGAAATTAACTTGAAAAAGAATAGATACATGTATATGTATAACTGAATCATTCTGCAGTATACCTGAAACTATCACAACATTGTTAACCAACTATAATCCAATATAAAACAAAAAGTTAAAAATAAAGAAAAAAATCGATGTATGTTCTTAAGGCAAAACCTGTATAGACTATTCACTACATCTAGAGTAAAATCTTGCTGTGAACTACAAGGTCTACATAATATAGTCTCTGAATACATTGCCAGATTTATCTACATTCATTCTCTCAGTGGTTGATGATTCAATATTCACACTGACATACTTTCTGTGCTTTGTACAGCTCAAGGTTTTTTTTCCAACTCAGAGCATCTGGGATGCCTGTTTTTCTTCTTGGCCCATTTTAGCCCTCCTGTATCTTTGCATAGCTATCTGCTTCTTTTTCAAGACTCAATGCAAATATTACCTCCCCATCAAACATCTTCTTTTATTATTCTAGGGACTCTCAGTCACAGGGTATCAAGTGACCCTATTTTATGTTTTCTATTGAACTAATCAGTTCCTGAAATAAACTTTGCTCTTGTTATTCTATGTGTTTATCACATTTGTTACCCTCACACTCCCCTTTGAAATATATGTTCCTACCAATAGTAGACACTGTGTTCCCAGGGCCTATATATACATCTGACAAATAACAAACACTCTATATTTTTTGACTGACAAATAGTCATGCTAATGTTTTACCTTGCCTTTGGGCATCTGCTGTGCTACCACCTAAGAATATTCCTAAGACAAGTCACCATCTCACCCTCGACTCTCGTCCTTTGCCCTGGCAGACTGAACCATCTTTATATATGAATCTCTTCTTTATCTATTGCCTTTTCTCTTTTTATTTTTTAACTGACTGATGCTTATTTATTGCCTTTTCTAATAGTTCTACTTTTTAGTTTTACAAACAAATACATTCTATTTTCTAGCATATCATTTGTTTCAAGTGTTTTGTTGAAGCATTTATATATACAGTGGAGCTTTACAATGACTACTACTGAGAAAAGGCTAAGGGGTCTATTTTATAATTAAAAAAAAACTCAAAACGTGAATTTTTTCTTCACCTTATATTCGTTTTTTTTTTTGGCAAAAAGAAACAGGCTTTTAACCTGTGAGTCAGTTTCCTTATAAATCAATCGGAGATTGCCATATTTAGTTTGAAAGGCTGCTTTGAAGTTCAGTAAAATATAATTTATATAAAGCACTCAGTAGAAAGTTCAGCATGGAATTCATACAAAAAAAAGAGAATGAGCTACTTCGTGGTCTGCATAGAATAAGTAAAGGTGAGTCCAACTTAGGCAAGGGACAAAATAGGCATTGTATTCTCAAACATACTACTTTATATATTTCACTTTTACAATTTCATTGGAATTACCAAATTGCATTTGTACTTCCCTTTCTTCTGCACTAAGAGGCTTGATCAGACAATCTAAGTTCATCTAACTCTTGAATCTCTCATCCAGTTAAAGTAATTCACACGAGATACAGAAGGAAGTGAGATGTTGTGTCTCAGACCATGGGAGTCCAGTTTTCTAGCTCTGGTTTCATATACACTCAGGGGCATTTACACCCTAACTCTCAGTCTTGGATGATTGGCTTGTTGTCCATAAAGTCCCTGACTATAGTTACTAAAACATGTGGGTTATAAAGGAAGGAAAAGGCTGGGAAAGAAGGGGTCATACTGAGGTGGGACCCTTCAAGAGGAAGGCATACTAGTCATAGTATGCAAGATTCCAAAAGAATGTTGCAGAAAACCACAGGGCTTGAACAATTTTTGCAAGGAAGCTGAGAGGTAGCAGAGACTCAGTGACTTAGAAGAGAAGGCTATTTTCTGCTTTTTGCTTCTGTTCAGAACCTTTATCTTGATTACCAGCCATATATTCAGCAATGTAGGTAACAAATATTTGGTGGAGAAATGTCACAAAAGTGAAGCCAGAATGCATGGGCTTAAGATCAAGCCCTACCACTATTCAGCTGTGTGACTTTCCCCAAGTCATATCTAAGTGTCAGTTTTCTCATTTTTAATAACTGAGATGTTTTCCAGCTCATAACTACTACTTTGAATAGACGATCAGACACATTTTAAATTAAGTGAAACAATTCATCAACATTTCCCAATCTTTCTTAATAAGCAGAATTAGCTGGACTTTTGGTCAAACATACTCATTAAAAGATTTATCCTGAGAAAGTCTGATGTAAGTAGATTTTGCGTGGGGACCAGAATTTATGTTTTTTTTTTAAACAAAAAACCCAAGGTTTGTTTTTACTTCTGACAAATTTGGAAGACAGTGAAATGAATAATGGTAGATTACTTAAGACTGTGAGACCCTGGGAGTCCCAGGTGAACAAGAGAAGGGACTGCCAGATACTCTCTCTCTCTCCCTAGGTTCTCTTTTGTGGGAGGGACCTGGCACAGGAAGTCCCTACATAGGAACTTCTAAGGTGTGAACTTTCAGACTGGTGAGTGTGCATTCGTGCCTCCAGTCACGAACTTAGTTCACATGTTTGGTGCACACTGTCACGGTGTGCACCCTCCACAAGTGGTTGTGCTTTTGTAAGGATCCTCCATCTCCTCTTGCTGAAACCCCGACCACCCCCCCTGTCAGACTGCGTGAGTGTGCATTCTGTTGTGTCTCAGACCATGGGAGTCCAGTTTTCTAGCTCTGGTTTCATATACACTCAGGGGCATTTACACCCTAACTCTCAGTCTTGGATGATTGGCTTGTTGTCCATAAAGTCCCTGACTATAGTTACTAAAACATGTGGGTTATAAAGGAAGGAAAAGGCTGGGAAAGAAGGGGTCATACTGAGGTGGGACCCTTCAAGAGGAAGGCATACTAGTCATAGTATGCAAGATTCCAAAAGAATGTTGCAGAAAACCACAGGGCTTGAACAATTTTTGCAAGGAAGCTGAGAGGTAGCAGAGACTCAGTGACTTAGAAGAGAAGGCTATTTTCTGC
Organism: Tragulus kanchil; assembly: GCA_022376925.1. Classification (NCBI taxonomy): domain Eukaryota; kingdom Metazoa; phylum Chordata; class Mammalia; order Artiodactyla; family Tragulidae; genus Tragulus; species Tragulus kanchil. Next base: position 18,209,856 of record JAIOJX010000028.1, on the reverse strand, counting down.
TTTTTGCTTCTGTTCAGAACCTTTATCTTGATTACCAGCCATATATTCAGCAATGTAGGTAACAAATATTTGGTGGAGAAATGTCACAAAAGTGAAGCCAGAATGCATGGGCTTAAGATCAAGCCCTACCACTATTCAGCTGTGTGACTTTCCCCAAGTCATATCTAAGTGTCAGTTTTCTCATTTTAATAACTGAGATGTTTTCCAGCTCATAACTACTACTTTGAATAGACGATCAGACACATTTTAAATTAAGTGAAACAATTCATCAACATTTCCCAATCTTTCTTAATAAGCAGAATTAGCTGGACTTTTGGTCAAACATACTCATTAAAAGATTTATCCTGAGAAAGTCTGATGTAAGTAGATTTTGCGTGGGGACCAGAATTTATGTTTTTTTTTTAAACAAAAAACCCAAGGTTTGTTTTTACTTCTGACAAATTTGGAAGACAGTGAAATGAATAATGGTAGATTACTTAAGACTGTGAGACCCTGGGAGTCCCAGGTGAACAAGAGAAGGGACTGCCAGATACTCTCTCTCTCTCCCTAGGTTCTCTTTTGTGGGAGGGACCTGGCACAGGAAGTCCCCTACATAGGAACTTCTAAGGTGTGAACTTTCAGACTGGTGAGTGTGCATTCGTGCCTCCAGTCACGAACTTAGTTCACATGTTTGGTGCACACTGTCACGGGTGTGCACCCTCCACAAGTGGTTGTGCTTTTGTAAGGATCCTCCATCTCCTCTTGCTGATAATCCTTCAACTCTGACATCTCCTACCTCCTCTCCCTCCTCCAGTCAGTCACTCTTCTTACCTGTTCACTCGATGCCAGCCCCTGGATGCCAGCTATTGTCTGGACTACTGTGCTTCTCAAGGTACTATACTGTAAGGTTAAAAATGTCTTTCTTTTATTTTTGAGGTTGTTTTTATGTATTATTTGTGTGAAAAGTATTATAAACTTACTACAGTGCAATGTTATATAGCTGATACTGTTAGTTGGGTACCTAGGCTAACTTCACTGTGGACTTATAAACAGATTAGACTTACCAACGTGCTCTCAGAACAGAACTCATTCATATACAGGGATTTTCTGTAGTGTCTCGCTGTTCACAGGTATTGCCACTGTGGGGAGGAGTGAGGGTTGTGTTTTGTTTGGTTTTGTCTACTTATCCTAGCTACTTACTTACCTATTATCTACCAAACAGCTACTCACTTCCTTTACTGCGCTTTGAGAACTAATGCAAACTTTAGTCTAGAGTCATTATTCTGTTAATTATAGGCTGATCTGTTGTCATCATATTAAAATATAGTAAGTCTCATATTTAAATATAATAAACATCATGTTTAAACAATGGAGAGAGACAGGCAGAGAGGGAGAGGCAGGAAGAAGAGACAAAGATTGAGTCATATTAGAGCATTATGGTGTCATAATGACACCTGTTTCAATGTCATCATTACTAATTTAAAGCCAATATTTTCTCATATAACTGTTTACAGACATAGAACTACAAAGATGCTACTTTATTTTTTCTGTTACTTATTTTTATTTAACTGGAGTAGAATTGCTTTATAGTATTGTACTAGTTTCTGCTGTACAACATGAATCAGCTATAAGTATACATATATCCCTTTCCTATTGAGAAAAGATACTACTTTAATATTGGCTTATCAGGTAGATATTTAAACCCTGGAGACTATTACATTTATTGGCTTGTGTTTGGTTAAAATGAGTTGATGAAGAAAAATGAGATACTGTTCTCTTACAAATCAGCAGCAAATTATCAGGCAAATTGCTTTGAATTTTCAAAGTTCCAAGGGCCACTGAGAGTTTTTGCTCACTCGTTCTCTAATTTCAGTGAGTCCAGTTACAAAGTAAAACCTGTATGATTCATAACCAGCAAGAGACCTGGTGAAATTTAGCAAACTGCCTTGAAGTATCAAGAATCTTTTACTATTACCCTCTGGCACTGAACCTACCTTTGAGTAAGTATCTAAATGTCAGCAAAAAAAATTTCCAAGGACATTTTCTAATTTTATGATACATGTATGGTTCACAAGTTTACAGCTGGCCTTCATATCCATCTGTTCCACATCCACAGACCCAACCAACTGAGGACAGGAAATATTTGAAAAGCATTCCAGAAATTTCCAATAAGCAAACTGGAATTTAACCACATTGGCAACTATCTACATAGCATTTACACTATATCCAGTATTACGGGTCATCCAGGAATGATTTAAAGTATAGGCGAGGATATGTGTAGGTTATACATAAATGTTATACCAACTTGAGCATCTGCGGATTCTGGTATCCTTGAATGAGTCCCAGAACCAATTTTGTGGTGACCCTACAGCTGCTTTAAAACATAAAGTCTTAAAAAACTCTCTTCAGGAACACCATACAACTAACGGGTATCCGATGCACTTAAATGCCGCATGTATTGTTGTCATATATTAAAATATAGTAAGTCTAAAATTGAAATATAATAAACATCATGTTTAAACAATGGAGAGAGACAGGCAGAGAGGGAGAGGCAGGAAGAAGAGACAAAGATTGAGTCATATTAGAGCATTATGGTGTCATAATGACACCTGTTTCAATGTCATCATTACTAATTTAAAGCCAATATTTTCTCATATAACTGTTTACAGACATAGAACTACAAAGATGCTACTTTATTTTTTCTGTTACTTATTTTTATTTAACTGGAGTAGAATTGCTTTATAGTATTGTACTAGTTTCTGCTGTACAACATGAATCAGCTATAAGTATACATATATCCCTTTCCTATTGAGAAAAGATACTACTTTAATATTGGCTTATCAGGTAGATATTTAAACCCTGGAGACTATTACATTTATTGGCTTGTGTTTGGTTAAAATGAGTTGATGAAGAAAAATGAGATACTGTTCTCTTACAAATCAGCAGCAAATTATCAGGCAAATTGCTTTGAATTTTCAAAGTTCCAAGGGCCACTGAGAGTTTTTGCTCACTCGTTCTCTAATTTCAGTGAGTCCAGTTACAAAGTAAAACCTGTATGATTCATAACCAGCAAGAGACCTGGTGAAATTTAGCAAACTGCCTTGAAGTATCAAGAATCTTTTACTATTACCCTCTGGCACTGAACCTACCTTTGAGTAAGTATCTAAATGTCAGCAAAAAAAATTTCCAAGGACATTTTCTAATTTTATGATACATGTATGGTTCACAAGTTTACAGCTGGCCTTCATATCCATCTGTTCCACATCCACAGACCCAACCAACTGAGGACAGGAAATATTTGAAAAGCATTCCAGAAATTTCCAATAAGCAAACTGGAATTTAACCACATTGGCAACTATCTACATAGCATTTACACTATATCCAGTATTACGGGTCATCCAGGAATGATTTAAAGTATAGGCGAGGATATGTGTAGGTTATACATAAATGTTATACCAACTTGAGCATCTGCGGATTCTGGTATCCTTGAATGAGTCCCAGAACCAATTTTGTGGTGACCCTACAGCTGCTTTAAAACATAAAGTCTTAAAAAACTCTCTTCAGGAACACCATACAACTAACGGGTATCCGATGCACTTAAATGCGCATGATCCTTCAGATTTCCTTACTCCTGGGTAAAGAATGAGTATCAGTCTGGCCTTTCACTTGGCAGAGTAATGGGATGGGTGAGGGACTCTACAGAGGATGCACAGGTTGCCTGTATTCAGTGTCAGTAGTGGCTGGAGCCTACTGCGGTGTTGGAGCCCAGGCAACGTTTTAGAACCATGGAACACACCCCAAAGGGAGCAGACTCAATGAGGACTTGTCACTTCACAACTATATCACCAAATCTTCTTAAATTGATCATTCTGGCTGGCCAGACTACATATGATAGTATAGGCTCTCATGTGAAGAAATCTTGTCATTAAAACTCCTACTTTGTTTCTTCCTCAGTTGTTTTCCAGGTTCCTTCCTGCATTACCTTTCAGCTTTATTTGCTTTCAACCCACTTACTTGCCTAGATATAAGTCTTCCTTTTACCTAACCTCTCTTAAAGTTTGAGAGTTTATTCCTAAAATGGTATCACCACGCATTATTATTAATAATAATAATAATAATAGAGAACTCTTGTAATGAAATTGGGACTCGATGAACCTGAAAACATCCTGATACGCAATTACGATTGCTTTATGACAAGATCACACAGATGTTATTCATTTTCAATCTAGCAAAAAGTAGGAAGTATATTATTTAATTCCTTCTTAACAAATTCATCCAACATAGAGATTTAAAACAACCAACAATGATTATCCTGCAATTTCTGTATGGTACTATACAACCAGTTGTGTTAGTTGGGTACCTAGGCCAACTTTGCTGGAACTACCTATGAACAAATTGGACTTTCAAACACATTCTTGCAACAGAATTCATCCATATGTAGGGGACTTCCTGTACGCAAGAATTTAGTCAGGGTACAGTCGCCTGAAGATTTGACTAAGGTTTGAGAGACTCACCTCTAAGATGGCTTATACACATGGTGCTGACATGAGGCTCAGTTCCTTGACACCTGGGTCTCTTCATAGGACTGCCTGAATGTCGTCACAATATGGTACCTGGCCTTTCCCAAAGTGACCCAAGGGAAACTAAGGCAGGAGCCATCATGCCTTTTAAGATCTAGCCTTGGAGGTCAAACACTATCATTTCCACGATATCCTAATGGTTGTACAGTGGCTTCATTCATTGTGCTAGTGACTACATAAGATCATGAACACCAGGAGGCAAATATTAATATCATTAGGATCATCTTGGAGCATGACTGCCAGAGTGAGGCATTAAGATACATTTGTTAGAAATGATAACATATTAAACTGCCATCCTCCCAAAAGAAAACCACATGGATAGGATTCATCCACAACTGAAAGTTGTAAAAGATGTCCTATTTACTTAAATAATCCTCACAACAGCTTTGTTTGGGGGTAGATTCCCATCTTACAAATAAACACGCTGAAATTTTAAAAAAACGTTTTAGTAACTTATTCAACAAGGGAACTGCAAGACCATGTTTTGAACACAATCAGGGCAATGCCAATTCCATCTGAATTTCTACAGATTAATAACAACATCCTTTTCACCATGACTTTCCTGATGGAGCAGCGTTCACAAGGGCACCCATCCTTATCAAAATGGTCATTTGTTGATTTTGACTTCCACATCTTTAAGTCAGGCTGAAAATTATGCTTAGTATTCTATCACCAAGATGCAACTATATGACTGCTTCCTCCCACAATTCCTGTTCCACTGATCCTTCCATATAAGGCAAGCCTGTGGTTGAGAATCAGTACTGTGAAGTACTCACTTCTCAAAGGGAAAAGATCTCCTATTTGGCATTGGTAAAGCACAGGCTTCAAAATCATCCTAAAATGCTTATAGTTCTACAGCTATTCTGATTAGCATCCTTCCTGGAAATCTTCAGTCTGAACATCAGTTTTTCTGCTGGAGATGAAAAAGGACATTTTATCTTCTACTCCTGCATCGTGGGGGCAGCCTCTGCTCTTTCAGATTCATGTTCCCTTCGGGAATAAATGTGTATAATAACTGCAATTTTCATTCCCACCGCACATCTTAAGGCACGGAGCCCTGAAGATATGTTCTGTCTCAGTCTTGATTCACGGCAGTTTTTAATGCCTACCGTTAGCATTTGGTGCACAGGGTTCCCACTCCAGTAAAAACACTGAAACCACTGCCAAAGAGGCAGAATGGAAAAGCAAGCTGCCCAAACCACAGAGGCTGCTAACGTCATTCTGACCAACAACTGAAGACCTATATGGTAGTTTATTCAAGCAGTGGAATTACAAAGCTTAGAATTTCATGTGCAAGAGTCAGTTTCACCGATACTGGAAGCCTTAGCTTTCTTCCCACTTCAGAAGCACAATCATAACCTTGGCCCCACCCTTGCTTCTTTTCTTAGTTTTCCTGAACTCCACCTGTGGTGCTGAGTTCTGATGAGTTCTTTCCACCTGAACACAATCAGGGCATCTCCTCGAAAGCCTCCGAGGTGTGGAATGACAAAGAAATGGGTGGCTGCTGAAGGGTCCCTGCTACAGTGAAGACCTATTGGGGATCTGACAGAAAAGTGACAGTCTCATGAACCAGAACCATCTTCAGAAGGAACACTCCATGTGGTTGGGGGGACAAATCTGAGAGGCCTGAGTTGACATCCAACTTAGAACGCTCCAAAACATGGGTCTGAGTAAAAAACAAGTGATCTGTCTCCAAGTAACCATCTAAGGAACCCAGGTCTGGCTAAAGTGCAGCCTGTTAGATGACCTAGAAACAGTTTAAATCATCTTAGCTGTAATAATGGTCTTGTGTTTGCACAGGAAAATGTCCTTATTTTATGAAGACTCATGTTGAAATAAATAGAATTGAAATGGCCTTACTGTCTGTAATTTGCTTTAAAACACATCAGCAAATAAAAGAGATAATGCAAACACGACAAAATATTAACAATTGTTAAATATAAATAATGGATATCTGGACATTTTATTCTCCCTACTTTTCTATAAAAAGATGTGAAAGAAAAAAACTGTTGAATGAGGTACAAAAGTTAGGGTCAGAAAGGGTGAGCTCGGCTATCAGCATTCTACTTTCCCTGTCCTTCCCACAACCATCCTTCAGCTGCTGTCTAAACAAATATTGAACAAATACTTAAGGAACACACTTTAAAAGTTATTAAATTATGTGCTTACCTTGAAGTCTGGACTATTCAGTAATTCTTCACATACCTGTATGTCAGAGACTCAACCCTTGGCAGAGAACCAGACCTAAAAAGTACAGAAGATGAGAAGACATCAACCATATGGTGAAAGCAAGCATCCCCTAACGTGAGTTTAGGTAGAAAGATTATATCTCTATATATTCTGAGTATGAGAAATTCAAAATCCAGAAGCCTGAAATCATTTAAAAATATTCCCAAAACCTATTATTGCCTCATTGCATGTTCAAATGGACCATTCTAAGTAAAAAAAAAGAAAAAAAAGTCATTATTCACAGAATAATTTGTTTAAATAGTTAGAAACTGGAGTGCATTTTTCTAAGGCTTTCATGCAAGATGACTGACATTTTTCAACTTGTGGTGATTAACTTTTACTATCCTATTTTATAGTACAAAGTGACACGATAAACCCAAAGGACCCTGCTTAGAGGGCACTGCTGTAGAGCTGGCCAACCCAATATTTTAAACTCCTACGCTCCCTTTCAGAAATGTAGAATTCGGGCTCATCCTTAAGGATTTCATATATATATTTCTCTTTAATTTTTTTTTTTTTTTGCTGTGGTCAGTATCACTTCACTGTTAGGTAATTCAGCATACACATTCTGAGAAAAGGCTAACCGTGTGAACATATGTTGTTTCCATGCAGATTCATCCCTATGTGTGAGGGAAAGTAACCAAACTGAAAAGGACGTCTTCCTCTTCCTTTCCTCTGCACAAATTTGCAAGGGAACAAAGTGGTCGTGAAGAAGGATAACAGTAGAAAATGAGCTAATTAACTATGGAGTTGAGAGTTAGGAGATTGCAGAGAGAAGGTGGGAAGGTTCAGGCCAGCTGGATATTCTGATATTGTCATTAGTGATAGTAAATGCTTGTGCATGCATGCAGGCTAAGTTGCTTCAGTCGAGCCCGCCAGGCTCCTCTGTTCATGGGATTCCTCAGGCAAGAATACTGGAGTGGCCATGCCTTCTCCAAGGGATCTTCCCAACGCAGGGATGGGACCTGTGCCTCCTGTGGCTTCTACACTGCATGTGAATTCTTCAATGCTGAGCCACCTGGGAAGCCCGATAAAAGCTTGTTATTCATCAAAAGAGTCTTAAATGGCAGCAAGAAAGTAGTTCATGACCTTCCCTAACAACCTAAAGCTGTTTAGTTTTCTTCTGTCCTTATGCACGCACATAGTACAAGCTACTCTGGGTTTTAAAATTTATTGTCAATGAACAAGTTCTATGTTTAATGTGTTAGAAAAAATATGATAATGCCATAGTATTGGTTCAGACTAGTGTTTCTTTAAGTAGCTTCAAAGTTGATATAATTTAAAAATTAAAAGCTGAAATTAACCATAATCCTTTAATTATATAGATTATTTAAAACAGAGTAGGTGCTTCCCTGGTGGTCCAGTGGGTAGAGTCTGCCTTGCAGTGCAAGGGGCACCGGTTTGATCCCCGGCCTGGGAAGATCCCACGCTCTGTGGAGCGGCTGAACTGGTGTGTCCCAATTAGGAGCCAGCACTCTGGAGCGCAAGCACCCAGGGCCGGCGCTCTGCAACAAGAGAGGCCACTGGAATGGGAGGCCCACACAGGCCAAAGAATAAAGATGGATGAAAATAAATAAATAAACAAACAAGCAATAAAAGAGGCCAAAATTAAAAGCAAGCAAATAAACAACAAAAGTGAAAATTTTCAGTTCTCATAAGATTAGAAGAAATAAAAGCAACAACATCCTTGAACTAGAATCCTGAAATCAGGGCATGTTGTACCTGACTGTGAAACTAAGTTTAAACTTTTTAATCACATATAAAAAGCAAAGGGAAGGAATACAAAAGGCAATGGTATCATCTTTCTTTCTAACTACATATTTCTGTGTATCTTCATATACACATGTAAACACATCTTTTTTAAGAGTGAGATGAAATTAGAAAGATGTGGGGATCTATAGAAAAATAATGTACCAGGTGGCAGAAGCTTAGAGAAGACAAGTGCTCTCACCTTCAGTGGTGAGATTCTATGTGTCAACAAATGCTTGGCATGCATGCAGGCTAAGTTGCTTCAGTCGAGGCCAGGCTCCTCTGTTCATGGGATTCCTCAGGCAAGAATACTGGAGTGGCCATGCCTTCTCCAAGGGATCTTCCCAACGCAGGGATGGGACCTGTGCCTCCTGTGGCTTCTACACTGCATGTGAATTCTTCAATGCTGAGCCACCTGGGAAGCCCGATAAAAGCTTGTTATTCATCAAAAGAGTCTTAAATGGCAGCAAGAAAGTAGTTCATGACCTTCCCTAACAACCTAAAGCTGTTTAGTTTTCTTCTGTCCTTATGCACGCACATAGTACAAGCTACTCTGGGTTTTAAAATTTATTGTCAATGAACAAGTTCTATGTTTAATGTGTTAGAAAAAATATGATAATGCCATAGTATTGGTTCAGACTAGTGTTTCTTTAAGTAGCTTCAAAGTTGATATAATTTAAAAATTAAAAGCTGAAATTAACCATAATCCTTTAATTATATAGATTATTTAAAACAGAGTAGGTGCTTCCCTGGTGGTCCAGTGGGTAGAGTCTGCCTTGCAGTGCAAGGGGCACCGGTTTGATCCCCGGCCTGGGAAGATCCCACGCTCTGTGGAGCGGCTGAACTGGTGTGTCCCAATTAGGAGCCAGCACTCTGGAGCGCAAGCACCCAGGGCCGGCGCTCTGCAACAAGAGAGGCCACTGGAATGGGAGGCCCACACAGGCCAAAGAATAAAGATGGATGAAAATAAATAAATAAACAAACAAGCAATAAAAGAGGCCAAAATTAAAAGCAAGCAAATAAACAACAAAAGTGAAAATTTTCAGTTCTCATAAGATTAGAAGAAATAAAAGCAACAACATCCTTGAACTAGAATCCTGAAATCAGGGCATGTTGTACCTGACTGTGAAACTAAGTTTAAACTTTTTAATCACATATAAAAAGCAAAGGGAAGGAATACAAAAGGCAATGGTATCATCTTTCTTTCTAACTACATATTTCTGTGTATCTTCATATACACATGTAAACACATCTTTTTTAAGAGTGAGATGAAATTAGAAAGATGTGGGGATCTATAGAAAAATAATGTACCAGGTGGCAGAAGCTTAGAGAAGACAAGTGCTCTCACCTTCAGTGGTGAGATTCTATGTGTCAACAAACCTCCAACACATATGCTTTTAAAACTGTAACACCATCCTCAGGCTTTTGAATATAGGGAATAAAATTTTACTGTAATTAAGACGAGAAACAGCCATTCCCCATTTGGATATGTTCCAGTTCTCACAAGGGCAAATTCCTAAACTGCCATTTTCTTTTCCCATTATAGATTCTGGCACCAGGGCAAGATATTAGGATTTTAATGCCTTAATATATTCTATGAAATATACTAGTGTACTTTACTATTCTGACCTTTTGGCACATCATATTTTGATTCGGATGGCCATTCACTCTTTGCTCTCCAGCTCAGGGAGGCCATAAAAGAGTGAAATGAATGGACTGACTATAGCTAGTCACAATACAGAATACTGAAAAGGTCACTGTATCTCATCCATTGTGCTATTATTCATGGAATATATGGGACCTTAAATATTTGATACCATAGTCCTGTGACAAAGAAATCCTAGAAAAAATAATGGAACCAAGAATCACTTGGTCAAGAATCTGCCAGCCAATGCGGGGGACATGGGTTCGATCCCTGGTCCAGGAAGATCCCACATGCCTTGGGACAAATATGCCCATGCGCCACAACTACTGAGCCTCCACTCTAGAGCTCCTGCAAACTGCAACTATTGAAGCCTGTGTGCTTTAAAGCCCTGCTCTGCAACAAGAGAAGCCACTGCAGTGGGAAGCCCACACTCCACAACTAGAGAGCAGCCCCACTTGCTGCAACTAGAGAAGTCCATGCAGCAACGAAGACCCAGCACAACCAAAAATAATGAAATACATATATTTTTTATTTTTAAAGAATGAGAAATAGCAGAAGGAGAAAGGAAAATCACCTTCACCCACTTCTTCTCATCTTTCCCTTTTTAGTAAATATGCCCATGGACACACAGTCTCAAAGGGAAAAGGACTTAGAGAGGCAATCTGAACATGTGAAGATTGAAATGAACAGAATTTAGGAATTGAGATTTCTGTTAGTATTTTCCAAGAGGTGCTAGGTCATGTTTGCTTATTTGCTGGAGAAAAGATGAGACAGCTATACCTTAATAAAAACATAAAGAAATGTACTCAATTTAAGGTCTTAAAATAGAAAATCTTAAGGGAAATGTTTGCTAATAGAAAGTTTAAAACATGCACCTTTTCACCCACATATGACATCAGCTAGCCCTAGGAGCCCCAAGTTCCCCATTTACAGGTAGAAACAAGTTCCTAGGTAGTCTATCAACTACTGGGTTTGTTACTGCTATTTTGTAAGCTTACATAAAAAAAAAAGACCATAAAGATAAACACTGGGCCAAATTGAAGAGAAATGAAAAAGCAATTACTCAAAGATTAAAATACAGATCAACAGTGAAAACTTTTGGCAAAAAGCTCAATTTCACTATAATTTTTAAAAATGTGGTTTAAACTACAATTATATCCATTTTCAATATCAATTATTCATGCTTACAAGAATAAGGGAAACACCTGGTGTTTGTGAGAGTGGGAAAATGGTATTCTAATTTCTGTTAGGAATATATATTAATTAATTTTATTCAGAAAGCATTTTTTGCACAAATACATTTAACATGTGCATAGCTATAATCAGCAATCCAAGTTTTTGGATTTCAGGCTAAGGGATAGATTAGATGTGTGCAATGACTTATCTTTAAGAATGTTAGTCACAATGATATTAATAACAATAAAAAACTGATGATAATAGAAATTAAGTAAATTGATATAAATTTGTTTATATCACTTAAACTCATAAGGGCTTTAGAACATGTTCATGACATGTTATCCCGCAACTTAATATTCTAAGTACATCTTTAATTTCATAAAATGTGTGTATGCGTGTAGAGTTTTATTTAAAAATCTATTTTTAATTTTAACAGTTATTAAGTCAAATTGATCACATCATAGCATAACAGGTGATTTTGCATGCATGCGAGCATATGTAGGGCAAAATATGATAGAATGGAAATCATTTTTTTTTGTTTGCCTGACACACAGTCTCAAAGAAAAGGTTAGAGGCAATCTGACAATTTGAAGATTGAAATGAACAGAATTTAGGAATTGAGATTTCTGTTAGTATTTTCCAAGAGGTGCTAGGTCATGTTTGCTTATTTGCTGGAGAAAAGATGAGACAGCTATACCTTAATAAAAACATAAAGAAATGTACTCAATTTAAGGTCTTAAAATAGAAAATCTTAAGGGAAATGTTTGCTAATAGAAAGTTTAAAACATGCACCTTTTCACCCACATATGACATCAGCTAGCCCTAGGAGCCCCAAGTTCCCCATTTACAGGTAGAAACAAGTTCCTAGGTAGTCTATCAACTACTGGGTTTGTTACTGCTATTTTGTAAGCTTACATAAAAAAAAAAGACCATAAAGATAAACACTGGGCCAAATTGAAGAGAAATGAAAAAGCAATTACTCAAAGATTAAAATACAGATCAACAGTGAAAACTTTTGGCAAAAAGCTCAATTTCACTATAATTTTTAAAAATGTGGTTTAAACTACAATTATATCCATTTTCAATATCAATTATTCATGCTTACAAGAATAAGGGAAACACCTGGTGTTTGTGAGAGTGGGAAAATGGTATTCTAATTTCTGTTAGGAATATATATTAATTAATTTTATTCAGAAAGCATTTTTTGCACAAATACATTTAACATGTGCATAGCTATAATCAGCAATCCAAGTTTTTGGATTTCAGGCTAAGGGATAGATTAGATGTGTGCAATGACTTATCTTTAAGAATGTTAGTCACAATGATATTAATAACAATAAAAAACTGATGATAATAGAAATTAAGTAAATTGATATAAATTTGTTTATATCACTTAAACTCATAAGGGCTTTAGAACATGTTCATGACATGTTATCCCGCAACTTAATATTCTAAGTACATCTTTAATTTCATAAAATGTGTGTATGCGTGTAGAGTTTTATTTAAAAATCTATTTTTAATTTTAACAGTTATTAAGTCAAATTGATCACATCATAGCATAACAGGTGATTTTGCATGCATGCGAGCATATGTAGGGCAAAATATGATAGAATGAACACCAAAGTGACACCAGTGATTAATTCTGAGAGAAAAAAAAGTATAATTATGGGTGAGTTTTGTACATATTTCTGTGTGTGCCTGCTTTTCTGAATTTTCACAATATGATCAACATGTATTTCTTTGAAAACTGAACACATTTTTTTTCTTTAAAAAGAACAACAGTCAGGATAAATGTACCCAAGTGTTGATAAGAAATCAGAAAGGGAGATCTAAATTACAACGATTCTTTGGAGAAGCACAGGATGATTTCCCAAGCAATGGGACCATCCCTGTTCTGAATCATCATGTCTTCATCAGGGCTATTTTCTGGGGTTTGGGGTTGTAAGATGAGGGAGATACAAACTGAAAAAAATCTTTAAGAAGAGGGTAAACTCTCTGATTGCTGTAAAAGTAAGGTTAATAAAAGTGCTCATTCCTTTCAAGTTTTCTAAAAAGGACAAATTAGGAAACATGAAATGGCCCAAATGGAATGGGTTAGTGCTTAGTGAAGGTCGTGGTTCATGTCTGTCTTAAATCTCCCTTTTACAAAATTGCATAAACATCACACAGAGCATATCCTTTTCTCCAGAAATAATCCTTCCATACCTTTCCAGGACTTTCTTGAAACTATCAGAAAAATAAGCCTTTACCCCAGAGGCAGTGTGCAAGTTGTGTTCCCATCAGGAGAAAACTTAGTTTAGTTTCTGCTGTCTTAAAGGAGAGTTGAGTTTGGTTAGGTAAATTCAATGCTGGGGCTCTGACTGGTGCCTTTATACAACGGCAAGAAATGTCATATATATAGAACAATTTTTGGATTTCAGGCTAAGGGATAGATTAGATGTGTGCAATGACTTATCTTTAAGAATGTTAGTCACAATGATATTAATAACAATAAAAAACTGATGATAATAGAAATTAAGTAAATTGATATAAATTTGTTTATATCACTTAAACTCATAAGGGCTTTAGAACATGTTCATGACATGTTATCCCGCAACTTAATATTCTAAGTACATCTTTAATTTCATAAAATGTGTGTATGCGTGTAGAGTTTTATTTAAAAATCTATTTTTAATTTTAACAGTTATTAAGTCAAATTGATCACATCATAGCATAACAGGTGATTTTGCATGCATGCGAGCATATGTAGGGCAAAATATGATAGAATGAACACCAAAGTGACACCAGTGATTAATTCTGAGAGAAAAAAAAGTATAATTATGGGTGAGTTTTGTACATATTTCTGTGTGTGCCTGCTTTTCTGAATTTTCACAATATGATCAACATGTATTTCTTTGAAAACTGAACACATTTTTTTTCTTTAAAAAGAACAACAGTCAGGATAAATGTACCCAAGTGTTGATAAGAAATCAGAAAGGGAGATCTAAATTACAACGATTCTTTGGAGAAGCACAGGATGATTTCCCAAGCAATGGGACCATCCCTGTTCTGAATCATCATGTCTTCATCAGGGCTATTTTCTGGGGTTTGGGGTTGTAAGATGAGGGAGATACAAACTGAAAAAAAAATCTTTAAGAAGAGGGTAAACTCTCTGATTGCTGTAAAAGTAAGGTTAATAAAAGTGCTCATTCCTTTCAAGTTTTCTAAAAAGGACAAATTAGGAAACATGAAATGGCCCAAATGGAATGGGTTAGTGCTTAGTGAAGGTCGTGGTTCATGTCTGTCTTAAATCTCCCTTTTACAAAATTGCATAAACATCACACAGAGCATATCCTTTTCTCCAGAAATAATCCTTCCATACCTTTCCAGGACTTTCTTGAAACTATCAGAAAAATAAGCCTTTACCCCAGAGGCAGTGTGCAAGTTGTGTTCCCATCAGGAGAAAACTTAGTTTAGTTTCTGCTGTCTTAAAGGAGAGTTGAGTTTGGTTAGGTAAATTCAATGCTGGGGCTCTGACTGGTGCAACCCTTTCATTCATTACAAGGCCGTGAACTTAAGGAAAAATAGTCTATCTTCCAGATTCCTCTCTGAAGTATGAAAATGATAGTGCTTCGGGATATGTGGTCCTATCTTGGTTTTATTTTGTGGAATACCATGATGCACCCCAATATCAAAAAGAACTGTCCCACTCATTCTCTTTTACAAAATATGATTACATTCCTTTGTATTTGCCTGTCTGTATTTTGCTTGCTTTCCCATCATTTTCTGAAACTAGCCCTAACAAGAAGTTGCTCACACTTAACCTCTCATCTATACTTGAAGTGATCCAGGGTTCTCCAGAGGGTCGTCCCAGGTGATGTGAGTGGAAAAGAACCCACCTGCCAATGCAGGAGACGTAAGAGACGTGGGTTTGATTCCTGTGTCAGGAAGATCCCCTGGAGGAGGGCAGAGCAACCCACTCCAGTATTTTTGCCTGGAGAATCTCACAGACAGAGGAGCCTGGCCGATGATAGTTCACAGGGTCATAAAGAGTTGGACGCGACTGAAGCGGCTTAACATCCACCCACAGGCATGAAAGAGAAAAGTCTCTTTAGATTTTCATGGAGTAGAAGTTCACACACCCCTAGATCAGAAGAAATATGCCACTTACTTTCTGGCAGTTTCCTGTCATCTGAGAAATACGACACAGTCCATGCAAAGACATTCTGCTCCAGAGGGCGTGGAAAGTATTCTTTCAAGAATCACTTCAAAGACATAGTATGAACTTGAGGCTTTTCAGAATAGTTTGGCCCAATATTTCCCCTGTGTTTGTTGGGGGGTGGGTACAGGTGTGCATAGAAGTGAGATTATTGAATACCTTGCCAGTCTAGCAAAATGGAAGTTTGGAGTCAAATATGATTTGTTTTAATAAGAGAAAATGTGATATTTCCCCTATATACAAATTCATAGCTGCAAATTTACATCAGCTATAGAAGTCTGAGAAATATATACAACTATTCTTAACAAAAATTTGAGTGGAAATCGTAATATTTTTGTTTTACGGCATACAGTTTTCAGTACTCCAAAATGCAATGCTCTTTTATAACTAACCCTTTTGTATTCGCTGTATTCTTTGGTTTTCTCCTACTTTCTGATGAATTCACTCTTTTAGAGTTAGGTAACGTGTGCATTTTGTTTTATGGTGCATTCTTTATTGTAGTATAGCTGCTTTACACTGTTGTGTCAGGTTCTGCTGTACAGCAAAGTGACAACCATACATATTAAATATATTATGTACACACACACACACACACACACACACACACACACACACTCCCTCTTTTTTGGACTCTTTCATGACATTTTCCTGGCCCTCCTGAGCAGAGTTATTCCCTTTTTCTTCTAAACGGAATTCTACTTGGGAGCTCTTATTTTGTATAAACAAATGCTAATAGCCCTGAAGTAGTTCCCTATTGAGATCAGAGTGTTTTCTGGTCAGAGATCACCTTATAACCATCTCACTTCATGACCATCTACTATGTACGAGGCACTATGCTGCCTAGGCATGCAGATCAATAAAGATCCTTTATCCAGTTTAAAATGTTACCAAATCATTATGTATTAGAATGAAGTCCCCCTTTAGCACAGGGTCATAAAGAGTTGGACGCGACTGAAGCGGCTTAACATCCACCCACAGGCATGAAAGAGAAAAGTCTCTTTAGATTTTCATGGAGTAGAAGTTCACACCCCTAGATCAGAAGAAATATGCCACTTACTTTCTGGCAGTTTCCTGTCATCTGAGAAATACGACACAGTCCATGCAAAGACATTCTGCTCCAGAGGGCGTGGAAAGTATTCTTTCAAGAATCACTTCAAAGACATAGTATGAACTTGAGGCTTTTCAGAATAGTTTGGCCCAATATTTCCCCTGTGTTTGTTGGGGGGTGGGTACAGGTGTGCATAGAAGTGAGATTATTGAATACCTTGCCAGTCTAGCAAAATGGAAGTTTGGAGTCAAATATGATTTGTTTTAATAAGAGAAAATGTGATATTTCCCTATATACAAATTCATAGCTGCAAATTTACATCAGCTATAGAAGTCTGAGAAATATATACAACTATTCTTAACAAAAATTTGAGTGGAAATCGTAATATTTTTGTTTTACGGCATACAGTTTTCAGTACTCCAAAATGCAATGCTCTTTTATAACTAACCCTTTTGTATTCGCTGTATTCTTTGGTTTTCTCCTACTTTCTGATGAATTCACTCTTTTAGAGTTAGGTAACGTGTGCATTTTGTTTTATGGTGCATTCTTTATTGTAGTATAGCTGCTTTACACTGTTGTGTCAGGTTCTGCTGTACAGCAAAGTGACAACCATACATATTAAATATATTATGTACACACACACACACACACACACACACACACACTCCCTCTTTTTTGGACTCTTTCATGACATTTTCCTGGCCCTCCTGAGCAGAGTTATTCCCTTTTTCTTCTAAACGGAATTCTACTTGGGAGCTCTTATTTTGTATAAACAAATGCTAATAGCCCTGAAGTAGTTCCCTATTGAGATCAGAGTGTTTTCTGGTCAGAGATCACCTTATAACCATCTCACTTCATGACCATCTACTATGTACGAGGCACTATGCTGCCTAGGCATGCAGATCAATAAAGATCCTTTATCCAGTTTAAAATGTTACCAAATCATTATGTATTAGAGTAAAGTCCCTCGGTCGTGTCAAACTTTTCATGACCCACGGATGAGTCATGAAATTCTCTAGGCAAGAAAGCTGGAGTGGGTAGCCTTTCCCTTTTCCAAGGATTCTTCCCAACCCAGAGACTGAACCGAGGTCTCCTTCACTGCAGGCGGATTCTTTACTATCTGAGCCACCAGGAATGCCCAGGAATGGAATGGGTAGCCTATACTTTCCCCAGGGAATCTTTTGGACCCAGGAGTCAAACCAGCGTCTCCTGCATTACAGGCAGATTCTTTACCGGCTGAGCTACAAGGGAAGCCCGTATTTGATGAAGATGCATTGAAAATACCACCTAGATAAATTCTCTCATGTTGCAGATCAGGAAGTCGAGTCACAGAAAAAGTCTATTGCTTAATGCAGTTAGCCTCATCATTTGGCTTTTAGCAGAACACCTAGAGTGAAGATTGTTAAACACAAATGTTGGAACCGCCCCTAAAGCTTCTGATGCAGTAGGTCTAGGTCCTGAAAATTTGCGACTGTAACGTATCCCAGCTGAGCTGCTGCTGCTGACTGGGGACCACAAAGGCCACACTGGTAGTGATTACTGGTGGCACCACACCGAGGGGCTGTGTATAGTTATTCATCACAGTGATAGTTACTCATGATGATGACATAAATATACGCAGATAATAAAAAAGACCATGGAAGCTGGCTGCTTGTTTTTAAAGTTGCATAAAGAAATGAAAAATACAAGGAAAAAAGAGAGTGAAAAAGATTCCTTTTAAAGATACACTTTGGGTCAGGGTAAACTGACCAGTTTGCTTGGTCTGGGGATTAGAGACAAACTTCTTCCACTTTTCTCTGGCCATGTCCTATCGCTATTAACTCAGCATTTTTTTCCCTTAAACGGAATTCTACTTGGGAGCTCTTATTTTGTATAAACAAATGCTAATAGCCCTGAAGTAGTTCCCTATTGAGATCAGAGTGTTTTCTGGTCAGAGATCACCTTATAACCATCTCACTTCATGACCATCTACTATGTACGAGGCACTATGCTGCCTAGGCATGCAGATCAATAAAGATCCTTTATCCAGTTTAAAATGTTACCAAATCATTATGTATTAGAGTAAAGTCCCTCGGTCGTGTCAAACTTTTCATGACCCACGGATGAGTCATGAAATTCTCTAGGCAAGAAAGCTGGAGTGGGTAGCCTTTCCCTTTTCCAAGGATTCTTCCCAACCCAGAGACTGAACCGAGGTCTCCTTCACTGCAGGCGGATTCTTTACTATCTGAGCCACCAGGAATGCCCAGGAATGGAATGGGTAGCCTATACTTTCCCCAGGGAATCTTTTGGACCCAGGAGTCAAACCAGCGTCTCCTGCATTACAGGCAGATTCTTTACCGGCTGAGCTACAAGGGAAGCCCGTATTTGATGAAGATGCATTGAAAATACCACCTAGATAAATTCTCTCATGTTGCAGATCAGGAAGTCGAGTCACAGAAAAAGTCTATTGCTTAATGCAGTTAGCCTCATCATTTGGCTTTTAGCAGAACACCTAGAGTGAAGATTGTTAAACACAAATGTTGGAACCGCCCCTAAAGCTTCTGATGCAGTAGGTCTAGGTCCTGAAAATTTGCGACTGTAACGTATCCCAGCTGAGCTGCTGCTGCTGACTGGGGACCACAAAGGCCACACTGGTAGTGATTACTGGTGGCACCACACCGAGGGGCTGTGTATAGTTATTCATCACAGTGATAGTTACTCATGATGATGACATAAATATACGCAGATAATAAAAAAGACCATGGAAGCTGGCTGCTTGTTTTTAAAGTTGCATAAAGAAATGAAAAATACAAGGAAAAAAGAGAGTGAAAAAGATTCCTTTTAAAGATACACTTTGGGTCAGGGTAAACTGACCAGTTTGCTTGGTCTGGGGATTAGAGACAAACTTCTTCCACTTTTCTCTGGCCATGTCCTATCGCTATTAACTCAGCATTTTTTTTTTCCCCTTAGATTTTTCCAAAGCCTTTGCAAAGTCCCCAAGTGTTTGTCTCCTGACCTGTTGTCTCAGGCCTGGAGAGTGAGGCTTAGGTTTCTCAGAGCTGTTTGTCTGCCTTCCTTCCAAGCACAGGATTTAGGAAAGCTCTCTGTTTACTTCCTTCTAGCTTGTGTTCTGGGGAGGAAAAAAAAAAAAGAGCCATCAGAAGGGAGCACGTTTCTAACATTTAAAGACAACCCACACTAGTTTCATTTTCTGTGTACATCACGATGGAATGTTAATGTCGGCTTGCTCCCTGCCAGGCCACATAGCACAAGCTGGTGTTTGATGGATCCAGGGAGTCAGAAAGCAATAACGTTTTAACACTTACATAAAACCACCTTTTGTTTAATAGGAATAAATAATGTTCCAATCATAATAATGCCAACTCTCTGCACACAGAGCTGTAGCATCTAATGAGATGGGACTTCCAGACGTGAGGTGGGTACAGTAGGATGAAGAATGCGACAGAGCAGTGGGAAAAAGCAGTTCCCAGCCATGGGCCACTGGAGAAAACTGCTGGAGATTACACCCTATCATTAAAATAACTGTTTTAAGATTTTTAAAGACACAGAGAGATAGTGTTCTGAAATTAGGAACAGGTGATATGCGTTTTCTAAACAGAATTTTCAATAGAGTCATCCAGAGTTTCTGAAAGACAAAAAACTAAACAAAAAAATTCAGAATGGAATATTTTCAAAAAGAAAAAAAGGTATATATGCTCCCCTCTCCACGTTTCTACATTTTCTCCACACTCTCAACGTGTCAATTTATGGCTCAAATCATGGACTCAAATGTGATCATCTTGTTGGTTGGCCTTCTTTATAGTCGCTTTCCCAGCACTGAGGACTATGTCCAGAAAATAGTATATTCTCAATAAATATTTGTAGAATTCGTATGTTAAACACTGGTTCTTGGCCGAAACTATTCTGGGCTGTCTAGCTCTCTCCTTTCTTTTTTTTAAAAAAATTAAAAAAAAAAAAACAACTTTTATTTTACTTTTAACTTTTACAGAGTTTTGTTGTTTACAAATATGTATGTTCTCAGATTAGTCATATGTATATCCCTCCCATCCCACCCCTCCAGGCCGTCATACAGCACCCCTGAAGTATCTGTTTTTCTCACAGTAGCTCTCTCCTTTCTGTAGACTTTCCATCCAGGCTTCTACAGTTAAGAGATACGCAGCCCTCTGTCTGGGCTGCCAGCAGTCCCACCATTGAATTTCCATCCTGGATGTACCCCCTTAAAATTACCTTATGCTCCCAACTTCTTATTATGTATTTTCCCTACCAACAACCCCTTGGCCCCTGTCCTTAACCAGCCTCTGCTATGTCATAAAAGCTATGCTCTTTACTCTTTATGACTGTTCATGGATGTAAACCCTGAAGGATTTTTCAACTAAGGACAAACAAAAGCGAATCCAAAATGAAACATAATTCAAAAAGACACATCCACCCCAGAGATCACTGCAGTGCTATTTACAATAGCCAGGATATGGAAGCAACCCAAATGTCCAGCAACAGAGGAATGGATAAAGAAGATATAGTACATATATACAATGGACTATTACTCAGCTATAAAAAGGAATTAAATTGGGTTATTTGTAGAGATATAGATGAGCCGAGACACTGTCATACAGAGTGAAGAAAGTCCAAAGGAGTAAAACAAATCTTGTATACTAATACATACATGCTGAATCTAGAAAAAAGGTATAGATGATCTTAGCTGCAAAACAGAAATACAGACACAGAGAACAAGTATGGATACTAAGAGGGAAAGGGACCTCCTGAGATGAACTGGGAGATTGGGACTGACTATATACACTATTGATACTATGTATACAATAGATAACTAATGTAACCTAATATATAGAAGAGGGAACTCTACTCAATGCTCTGTGGTGACCTTCATGGGAAGGAAATACAAAAAAGTGTAGATATGATTCACTGTAATGTAAAGTAGAAACCACACAACATTGTAAAGCAACTATACTCCAATAAAAACTAATTTAAGAAAAAAAAATATATGAGTTAAGACACTACGTTCACCAAGAAGAGAATGAGAGAAGGTTAGGCTAGGATCAAATTGGTGTCACTAATGGCTACCAATACTACCTACAATATTACCTGGGCAACTCCTCCTGGAATCAAGGTGTAAAGCTCATTTAGTGAATTACACTCTGGCCAGTCATCTAATTTCCCCCTAAACATGATATTTGTTTCCCCTTTTGGATGGACTGCCTGAAATCACAGGTTGCCTCTTTCTTTTGATCTCTGGGTACTTAATGTACAGCTTTTAGTGACATTTCAGAAGGTTTACTTCTTAGGCAATGTCTTCACTAGCACTGGTGCTAGGAGTCTGTATTTCACCCAACCCTTGGGGCTAGATTACTATAAAAAAATAGGAAACGGGGATAAGAGATAGCATAGGAGCTAAGAGGGCTTGCCAGAGGGCAGTAGTTGTCACGAACCCGTCTGTGAAAGTAGGAGTTTGATCCCTGGGTTGGAAAGAAACCATGGAGGAGGACATGGCAACCTACTAGAATATTCTTGCCTGGGGAGTTCCATGGACAGAGGAGCCTGGCTGGCTATAGTCTATAGGGTCACAAACAGTTGGACATGACTGAAGCAACTGAGCATGCACATACACACTGGGCTACTAGAACTTCACAGGTTACTTTGTGAGATAGGCAAATCACGTATCCTCATTCAGAAGTGAGAAGACGAAGCTCGGGACTCAGCTAAAAAAAAAACACTGTCATACAGAGTGAAGAAAGTCCAAAGGAGTAAAACAAATCTTGTATACTAATACATACATGCTGAATCTAGAAAAAAGGTATAGATGATCTTAGCTGCAAAACAGAAATACAGACACAGAGAACAAGTATGGATACTAAGAGGGAAAGGGACCTCCTGAGATGAACTGGGAGATTGGGACTGACTATATACACTATTGATACTATGTATACAATAGATAACTAATGTAACCTAATATATAGAAGAGGGAACTCTACTCAATGCTCTGTGGTGACCTTCATGGGAAGGAAATACAAAAAAGTGTAGATATGATTCACTGTAATGTAAAGTAGAAACCACACAACATTGTAAAGCAACTATACTCCAATAAAAACTAATTTAAGAAAAAAAAATATATGAGTTAAGACACTACGTTCACCAAGAAGAGAATGAGAGAAGGTTAGGCTAGGATCAAATTGGTGTCACTAATGGCTACCAATACTACCTACAATATTACCTGGGCAACTCCTCCTGGAATCAAGGTGTAAAGCTCATTTAGTGAATTACACTCTGGCCAGTCATCTAATTTCCCCCTAAACATGATATTTGTTTCCCCTTTTGGATGGACTGCCTGAAATCACAGGTTGCCTCTTTCTTTTGATCTCTGGGTACTTAATGTACAGCTTTTAGTGACATTTCAGAAGGTTTACTTCTTAGGCAATGTCTTCACTAGCACTGGTGCTAGGAGTCTGTATTTCACCCAACCCTTGGGGCTAGATTACTATAAAAAAATAGGAAACGGGGATAAGAGATAGCATAGGGAGCTAATAGGGCTTCCCAGAGGGCAGTAGTTGTCAAGAACCCGTCTGTGAAAGTAGGAGTTTGATCCCTGGGTTGGAAAGAAACCATGGAGGAGGACATGGCAACCTACTAGAATATTCTTGCCTGGGGAGTTCCATGGACAGAGGAGCCTGGCTGGCTATAGTCTATAGGGTCACAAACAGTTGGACATGACTGAAGCAACTGAGCATGCACATACACACTGGGCACTAGTACAGTTGAGAACTTCACAGGTTACTTTGTGAGATAGGCAAATCACGTATCCTCATTCAGAAGTGAGAAGACCGAAGCTCGGGACAGGGAAACCCTGTCTCTAGTGCTCAGAGATGTGGAGAAAGATAAACTGAGATAATACAGATGAGCATTTTTGCAGAATAAATGAGTCACAAGTATGAAACGTATAGTGTGGGGAATATAGTTAATAACTATGTAATATCTTTGTATGGTGACAAATCCTACCTAGATCTGTCACACGGTGATCATACTGAAATGTATAGAGATACCAGATCACTATGTTGTATAACAGGAACTAACAGAGGGCTGTAGGTCAATCATACTTCAGAAACTAACAAAGTAACTCTTAGAAAAACAGCTCAGATTTGTGGTTACCACAAGTGGGGTTGTGGGGAGGGGGCCTTAGATAAAACTAATCAAAATGTAAAAATTCAGTTATAGGTTAGATAAGTACTAGGGATGTCATGTAAAACCTAATAAATATCACTAACATTGCTCTAAGTTATATATAAAAGGTGATAAGAGAGTAAAGACTGAGTTAGCATTACAAGCAAACTTTTCTTTTTCTTCTGTTTCATAGATAAAGGGTGTTCACCTGCGATAATCATTTCATGATGTATGTAAGTCAAGTCATTATGTCATTTACCTTAAACTTACACAGTGCTGTTGTGTCAATGACATCTCAATAAAACTGAAAGAGAAAAATAAAAGAACACTTTAAAAATTTTAAACTGGGATAATTAATGATTGGCTAAAATATATGATTTCCTCTCTTTCCATGAAAGGCAGAGAAAGGACCCAGTGTTAGTTTTGTAACTCATTGATCAGTTCTTTTATTTGGCCCTAGGGGTCATCACAGCAGGCTTCCCTGATGGCTCCGTGGTAAAGAATCTGCCTGCCAAGCAGGAGAAGCGGGTTTGACCCCTGAGTTGGGAAGATCCTCTGGAGAAGGAAATGGCAACCCACTCCAATATTCTTCCGTGGGAGATTCCAAGGATAGACGAGCCTGGCCAGCTACAGTCACTTGGGTTGCAAAAGAGTAGGACATGCCTTAGCGACTAAACAACAGCAGTCATCACAGCAAATTGGTCACAGTTCATTGATGTTTTTTGATGAGATAAACAGGCTTAAATCTCAGTTGTTGCCCAAACTGCTAACTGGTCCAGCCAGTAACTGCAGGAATACCCTACTTCCATGGACATGCAATGACGACAGATCTCTTCATGTTACAGCTGGCTACTAGGGATGCAGTGCTCCATAATTGGGTGGTGGGGTGGTTGACGGATGTTCCAGGGAGGTTTTTCTTTCCCTTGCAGACTAAGTTTGGCCCAAGTGTTGGTTAAGCTTATTGACAGGATGGTGCTTGAATCTGAGATTGTACAAATCGATCTGTGCTCAAAAGACCATCAGACTCCTCTTCAGTTATAAGCTTGTTAGCCACTTGAGGAGACACTCGGACTGCTCTTTTCTGAGGCCCATTCCTCTTGTCGTTTTTCACGTACCTAACAGCTCTCCCATAATAATTTTCCTCATCTCAAATTCACAGCCTGTTATTGTCTCATTGTCTTAAACCGAAAATAAACACAGCCGCTTACAAGGCTGTCTGTACAATATGTTCTCCACCACAAGCCTCCCACAGAGCAGATGAATGTTTATGTGGGAGAGTTCACTTTTCCACGGGGTGGTATGAATAATATTATCCAAGGAGATCGCAACTTCCGAATCTCCTCAATTCAATCACTGATTTTTTTTTTTCCCTTCATGTTTATTTAT
The DNA here is from genome assembly GCA_022376925.1 of Tragulus kanchil. Lineage (NCBI taxonomy): Eukaryota > Metazoa > Chordata > Mammalia > Artiodactyla > Tragulidae > Tragulus > Tragulus kanchil. The sequence continues at coordinate 18,184,696 of JAIOJX010000028.1, read as the reverse complement.
TTCTATGTATTGAGAGATAAGTTCCATATGAAAAATGCACAGGCACTAAATGATAAGTTTGCTGATTTTTGACAACTGTATATGCCATAATGAATGAATGAATGCTAAGTCGCTTCAGTTGTGCTTGACTCGTTGCGACCCCATGGACTGTAGCTCACCAGGTTCCTGATGGCTCCGTGGTAAAGAATCTGCCTGCCAAGCAGGAGAAGCGGGTTTGACCCCTGAGTTGGGAAGATCCTCTGGAGAAGGAAATGGCAACCCACTCCAATATTCTTCCGTGGGAGATTCCAAGGATAGACGAGCCTGGCCAGCTACAGTCACTTGGGTTGCAAAAGAGTAGGACATGCCTTAGCGACTAAACAACAGCAGTCATCACAGCAAATTGGTCACAGTTCATTGATGTTTTTTGATGAGATAAACAGGCTTAAATCTCAGTTGTTGCCCAAACTGCTAACTGGTCCAGCCAGTAACTGCAGGAATACCCTACTTCCATGGACATGCAATGACGACAGATCTCTTCATGTTACAGCTGGCTACTAGGGATGCAGTGCTCCATAATTGGGTGGTGGGGTGGTTGACGGATGTTCCAGGGAGGTTTTTCTTTCCCTTGCAGACTAAGTTTGGCCCAAGTGTTGGTTAAGCTTATTGACAGGATGGTGCTTGAATCTGAGATTGTACAAATCGATCTGTGCTCAAAAGACCATCAGACTCCTCTTCAGTTATAAGCTTGTTAGCCACTTGAGGAGACACTCGGACTGCTCTTTTCTGAGGCCCATTCCTCTTGTCGTTTTTCACGTACCTAACAGCTCTCCCCATAATAATTTTCCTCATCTCAAATTCACAGCCTGTTATTGTCTCATTGTCTTAAACCGAAAATAAACACAGCCGCTTACAAGGCTGTCTGTACAATATGTTCTCCACCACAAGCCTCCCACAGAGCAGATGAATGTTTATGTGGGAGAGTTCACTTTTCCACGTGGTGGTATGAATAATATTATCCAAGGAGATCGCAACTTCCGAATCTCCTCAATTCAATCACTGATTTTTTTTTTTCCCTTCATGTTTATTTATTTCTATGTATTGAGAGATAAGTTCCATATGAAAAATGCACAGGCACTAAATGATAAGTTTGCTGATTTTTGACAACTGTATATGCCATAATGAATGAATGAATGCTAAGTCGCTTCAGTTGTGCTTGACTCGTTGCGACCCCATGGACTGTAGCTCACCAGGTTCCTTTGTCCATGGGGATTCTTCAGGTAAGAACACTGGAGACGGTTGCTGTGCGCTTCTCCAGCGGATCTTCCCAACCCAAGGATGGAACCCTGTCTCTTAGATCTCCTGCACTGACAGACAGGTTCTTTACCTCTAGTGCCACCTGTACCTCATAGTGTCCACCATAAAGTATGCACCCATGAAACGATACAGCAAACAAGCTATCACCATCATCCCCAAAAGACCTTTTGTGCCCCCTTTCAGTTAATTTGCCTATTTATTCTTCTCCTTCACCACCTCTCAGCCAAGAGGCAACCACTTTCTGATCTCACCATGAACTGATTATAATATAAACATATTAACACAGTGCCTTCTTTTGGGTCTGGGTTTGATGGCTGACCATAACATTTTCAGATTCATCTATGTTGTGTAGATAAGTGGTTACAGTTCCTTTTTTTTTCTCCATAGTATTTTATTCTACGATGATACAACAATTTCTCAATCCCTTTCCTTGTTGGTGGACTCTTGGTCTGTTTATAGTTTGGGACAATAATGAATCAAGTTTATATACATGATATTTGTAAATAAAACACATATGATTTCTTTTGTATTTACTTGGAAGTTGAATTGCTGGGTTATGCAGTAGCTGTTTGTTTATGAGAAACTGCTGAACAATTTCCAAGGGATTGGATAATTTTACACCCCCCACTTGCAGTAAGAGTTGAAATTTCCTGTTTGTTTCACTTGTTGGAGGAGGTAGATGAAAAGGTTGTGACTGCTATTTGACCTGCAGGAGCAGCACCCGGCTTGCTTATTCATTTTCCAATAATGTCTTTGGGTTTTTGGGGGAAACGGTAGATTTTAAAAGGTTGTGACTGTTTTCTATTTTGCAATCACTGATTTTTTTTCCCTTCATGTTTATTTATTTCTATGTATTGAGAGATAAGTTCCATATGAAAAATGCACAGGCACTAAATGATAAGTTTGCTGATTTTTGACAACTGTATATGCCATAATGAATGAATGAATGCTAAGTCGCTTCAGTTGTGCTTGACTCGTTGCGACCCCATGGACTGTAGCTCACCAGGTTCCTTTGTCCATGGGGATTCTTCAGGTAAGAACACTGGAGACGGTTGCTGTGCGCTTCTCCAGCGGATCTTCCCAACCCAAGGATGGAACCCTGTCTCTTAGATCTCCTGCACTGACAGACAGGTTCTTTACCTCTAGTGCCACCTGTACCTCATAGTGTCCACCATAAAGTATGCACCCATGAAACGATACAGCAAACAAGCTATCACCATCATCCCCAAAAGACCTTTTGTGCCCCCTTTCAGTTAATTTGCCTATTTATTCTTCTCCTTCACCACCTCTCAGCCAAGAGGCAACCACTTTCTGATCTCACCATGAACTGATTATAATATAAACATATTAACACAGTGCCTTCTTTTGGGTCTGGGTTTGATGGCTGACCATAACATTTTCAGATTCATCTATGTTGTGTAGATAAGTGGTTACAGTTCCTTTTTTTTTTTCTCCATAGTATTTTATTCTACGATGATACAACAATTTCTCAATCCCTTTCCTTGTTGGTGGACTCTTGGTCTGTTTATAGTTTGGGACAATAATGAATCAAGTTTATATACATGATATTTGTAAATAAAACACATATGATTTCTTTTGTATTTACTTGGAAGTTGAATTGCTGGGTTATGCAGTAGCTGTTTGTTTATGAGAAACTGCTGAACAATTTCCAAGGGATTGGATAATTTTACACCCCCCACTTGCAGTAAGAGTTGAAATTTCCTGTTTGTTTCACTTGTTGGAGGAGGTAGATGAAAAGGTTGTGACTGCTATTTGACCTGCAGGAGCAGCACCCGGGCTTGCTTATTCATTTTTCCAATAATGTCTTTGAGGCGAAGAAAATTTTAATTTTGGAGAGGTCCAAATTATCACCATTTTTCTTTTGTGGTTAGTATTTTGTGACTTACCTACATGATATTTTTCCCAGTCTAAGGTCACAAAGGTATTTGCTCATGTTTTCTTTGGGAAGGTTTGTGGTTCTAGCTTTAATACTTAGCTCTATGATCCACCAAAAGTTAATTATGCTTCAATGGTTGAAATAAGTTTCAAGTCCATTTTTCCATATGAATATTCCATTGTTCTAGCGCTATTGAAAAAACGATCTTGTGTTTACTCACCATACTTAGTAGTTCGGTTAGAATCAATTAACAATATTAATAAGCTTATCTGGATTCTACTGTCTGCCTTTGATTAATTTGTCTAATTTATGCTGACACAACACTGTTTTGATTACTTAGCTTTATACTAAGTCATGAAATTGAATAGAAAATCCTCCATCTCCATTCTTTTTAGAAATTGTATTCCTTTCCAACAAATTTCTAGTAAGGAATTTTGGTTGGAATTGCATTTAATCTAAAGGTCACTTGGAGAAGAATGGAACATTTAATAATACTGAGTCTTCTAATTTATGAAATCGTTTATTTTCATCTTTTGTCTTATTTATAACTTTTTACTTTTGTATTTTCCTGTAGTAGTGCTTCACCATTTTCAGTGTGGTGATCATAAACATTTTTATTATATATTTTTTCATTTTAAAATTTATTTTTAATTGGAGGATAATTGCTTTACAATGTTGTATTATTTTCTGCTGCACAACAACATGAATCAGCTATAAGTGCACATTTCAAGGCACTTAATGTTCTTTTATTATATTACAAATAGCATTATTTTTAAAATGTCATTTTCAGTTCTGGCTTGTCAGTATGTAGAAATATAATTTTACTTAATATTGCCTTTGTCTCCTGTTTGCTTGTTAAGTTTCCATATTAGTGCCAGAAAGTGTCTTTGTAATTATTCCATAATGTTTGGCATGCATGCTACAATTTCACCTGAAAACAAAGATTATTTTACTTCTCAGTCTTTATGACATTTTATTTCTTGTCCTAATGTACTGCCCAACAAGGTTAAATGGAAGCAGTCAGAATATATACCGTTGTCTCGCTCTCAGTCCTAAAAGAGAAACTGTTGATTTGTTTCACCATTCAAATTTTAGATTAGGTGTAAGTTCTATGGAGAACCTACAGCTAATACAAAATTTAACCTATGGAAAACCTTAGAAGATTCAACAGATTCTCTTCTAGTTTTAACTGGCTGAAAGTATTATCATGAATGGTAACTGAATTTGGCCAAATGCTTTTTCTGCATCACTTCTGAGGATCACAATCTTCTTTCTTCTTTTAGTGAATGAGTCACATTGATTAATTTTTAAATGTTAAATAAATACACATTCCTGTGATACATCTCAAAGATCATGATATGTTAGTTTTTTAATAAATACTAGACTCTGTTTTCTATTATTTAATAAGGAATATTTATCCCTCATTTTCTTTTCTTCTAATCATGTTATAGTTATTCTTGGCTCACTAACTGAGTCAGGAACTATATCCTCATTGTCTCTCTTATGTTCATGGACGTTAGTATTTTCACATATAGTTCCTAGAACTGAATAAGGAAAGACATCTACATTTTTCATTATCACAAATGTGATATATCACAAATGTCTTTGATACAGTGTGAAGATTTTGACTTTGTTTTATTAATTTTGGTTAGTTAAAATTTCCAATACGTGCTCATTTTAAGGTTTCAAGTTTATTGGCAAGAAATTTATAAATCCCTACATCACATGTTTAATATCCATACTACTTTGTGTGACAGATTCTCTTTTACTCCTCGTACTTAATTTTTACTTTCTTTTTCATTGATCAATCTAGTTGAGCCAGATTCTACTTTGTTGATTTTGTCTATTGTATGTATGTTTTCTGTTTCAATTATTCTTTCCACTCATATAATTTTTGTTTTCAATTGTGGCTTGACTGTAATTTGTTTTTATTTCTAGTTTTTTTTTGTTTTTTTCCCCTTAAAGTCACATTTCATTGATTTTCTACTTTTCTTAATAATATATGCTCTTAAAGATACATTTTTTCTCCTAGGAGCTGCTTTTGCTGCAATCTGTAAAGTTCATTACAACCGTGCTTTCATTTTTATTCAGTTCAAAAGATAATTTTTGTTGGGTTTTTTCTGATCTATGAATTATTCAAAACTGTTCTTGGTCAATATTCACATATTTGAAAATTTTCCAAATAACTAATTCTTTGAAAAACATTAAGACTGTTATATGATCTAGCACCCCCAGGTTAATGGTCCACACGTCATACATGACTATTCTAAGTTAATGGGTGCGATCCATGAGTATCAACTGACTCTAATTGGTTGAGAGTGTTATTCAAATTCTTTATATTTTTACATTTTTATGTGTGTCTACTTTTTATCAATTATTCAAATGTTAAATAAATTCTCATTCCTGTGATACATCTCAAAGATCATGATATGTTAGTTTTTTAATAAATACTAGACTCTGTTTTCTATTATTTAATAAGGAATATTTATCCCTCATTTTCTTTTCTTCTAATCATGTTATAGTTATTCTTGGCTCACTAACTGAGTCAGGAACTATATCCTCATTGTCTCTCTTATGTTCATGGACGTTAGTATTTTCACATATAGTTCCTAGAACTGAATAAGGAAAGACATCTACATTTTTCATTATCACAAATGTGATATATCACAAATGTCTTTGATACAGTGTGAAGATTTTGACTTTGTTTTATTAATTTTGGTTAGTTAAAATTTCCAATACGTGCTCATTTTAAGGTTTCAAGTTTATTGGCAAGAAATTTATAAATCCCTACATCACATGTTTAATATCCATACTACTTTGTGTGACAGATTCTCTTTTACTCCTCGTACTTAATTTTTACTTTCTTTTTCATTGATCAATCTAGTTGAGCCAGATTCTACTTTGTTGATTTTGTCTATTGTATGTATGTTTTCTGTTTCAATTATTCTTTCCACTCATATAATTTTTGTTTTCAATTGTGGCTTGACTGTAATTTGTTTTTATTTCTAGTTTTTTTTTGTTTTTTTCCCCTTAAAGTCACATTTCATTGATTTTCTACTTTTCTTAATAATATATGCTCTTAAAGATACATTTTTTCTCCTAGGAGCTGCTTTTGCTGCAATCTGTAAAGTTCATTACAACCGTGCTTTCATTTTTATTCAGTTCAAAAGATAATTTTTGTTGGGTTTTTTCTGATCTATGAATTATTCAAAACTGTTCTTGGTCAATATTCACATATTTGAAAATTTTCCAAATAACTAATTCTTTGAAAAACATTAAGACTGTTATATGATCTAGCACCCCCAGGTTAATGGTCCACACGTCATACATGACTATTCTAAGTTAATGGGTGCGATCCATGAGTATCAACTGACTCTAATTGGTTGAGAGTGTTATTCAAATTCTTTATATTTTTACATTTTTATGTGTGTCTACTTCTTTTTATCAATTATTCAAATGCTAACATTAAAATCTCTAAGTACAACTGTGGATTCATCTATGTCACTTTTGATTTATTGATATCAAAGGTCTATTATTTGTCATTAGCAATTATGATGTATATCTTGATGAATATTCCTCCTTATGATTATAGAAAGTCCCTCTTTCCATTTGGTAGTTTTTCTGTCTTGATTATTTGTTAAGCTTTGAACTTGCATTGTACATATTTTTCTCACAATTCAACCTGTGTTTTCATATTTAAAGTGTGGTTACCGTAAATAGCATATAAATTGGTTTGGCTTTCTAAAAATTCAGTCTGTCAATCTTTTGAGTTTTAATAGGAATGATTGGTACCTTAATATTCAATTTAGTTTTGACACAGTTAAATTTGTCTACCACCTTGATAGGTGTTTTATATTTATCTCATCTGTTCTTTGGTTCTCCATGATGCCTTTCCCTTTTATCTTTTTTGATGAAATAAATCTTCCTACAACATCAGTCCCTTCAATAGTATCAACTTTTTAGCTACTTATACTTTGGTTGCCCCTTATGTTACTTCTACATATCATCAGACTGTATTTGTTATTATTTTTGCTTTAGATGGTTATTGACTTTTCAAATACATTTAAGAATGTAGATACAAGTATTTACCTGTGCATCTATGTAATTATCAATGGATCAAAGTATTTATATATGTATCAATTTGTGTATGTATATAGTTTGTACTCCAGAGAAGGAAATGTCAACCCACTCCAGTAATCTTGCCTGGAGAATCCCATGGATGTAGGATCTTGGTGGGCCACAGGTCATGGGGTCTGAAAGAGTCAGACACGACTGAGCAACTTAACACTTTCATTTTCATGTAGTCTGTATGCATCTATCATCTACACATGGAATGAGAAATGTGCCCTCTTACTTACTGTGTTCTATATACTAGACTCCATCGTTATTTCCCAAAGATTCAGGCTTCCATCTGTTATTACTTCCCTTGGGCCTGGAGATTTTCTGCTAGCATTTCTCACAGTGTAGGTCTACTGAAAACAAATCTGTCAGCTATTGATTTTTCAAATATATTTTTACTTAAGTTTTGTTTTTGAAAGACACTTTTATTGCATACAGAATTTTGGATTAGAAAAATTCTCCAGTATCTTAGAGGTGACATCTAGTTTTCTTCCGTCCTCCATCACTTCTGAAATGGAGTCCCAACAATTATTCTTACCTTTATGCACAACAGGTTCACTATATGTATTTGTTCACCTATATATCTTACTGACCACCCCCTTTTTTTTTTTTTTCAAATTTCCTTTTATTTTTGATTTTCTGCAATTTTGACTATGCTGTGACTAAGTGTCTTTTCCTTTGTATTTGTCCTGCTTCGTTTACTTATCTTACTTTGTGGATTGATGGCTTTTGACAACTTTTTTTTTTAAAAATTCAGTCTGTCAATCTTTTGAGTTTTAATAGGAATGATTGGTACCTTAATATTCAATTTAGTTTTGACACAGTTAAATTTGTCTACCACCTTGATAGGTGTTTTATATTTATCTCATCTGTTCTTTGGTTCTCCATGATGCCTTTCCCTTTTATCTTTTTTGATGAAATAAATCTTCCTACAACATCAGTCCCTTCAATAGTATCAACTTTTTAGCTACTTATACTTTGGTTGCCCCTTATGTTACTTCTACATATCATCAGACTGTATTTGTTATTATTTTTGCTTTAGATGGTTATTGACTTTTCAAATACATTTAAGAATGTAGATACAAGTATTTACCTGTGCATCTATGTAATTATCAATGGATCAAAGTATTTATATATGTATCAATTTGTGTATGTATATAGTTTGTACTCCAGAGAAGGAAATGTCAACCCACTCCAGTAATCTTGCCTGGAGAATCCCATGGATGTAGGATCTTGGTGGGCCACAGGTCATGGGGTCTGAAAGAGTCAGACACGACTGAGCAACTTAACACTTTCATTTTCATGTAGTCTGTATGCATCTATCATCTACACATGGAATGAGAAATGTGCCCTCTTACTTACTGTGTTCTATATACTAGACTCCATCGTTATTTCCCAAAGATTCAGGCTTCCATCTGTTATTACTTCCCTTGGGCCTGGAGATTTTCTGCTAGCATTTCTCACAGTGTAGGTCTACTGAAAACAAATCTGTCAGCTATTGATTTTTCAAATATATTTTTACTTAAGTTTTGTTTTTGAAAGACACTTTTATTGCATACAGAATTTTGGATTAGAAAAATTCTCCAGTATCTTAGAGGTGACATCTAGTTTTCTTCCGTCCTCCATCACTTCTGAAATGGAGTCCCAACAATTATTCTTACCTTTATGCACAACAGGTTCACTATATGTATTTGTTCACCTATATATCTTACTGACCACCCCCTTTTTTTTTTTTTCAAATTTCCTTTTATCTTTGATTTTCTGCAATTTTGACTATGCTGTGACTAAGTGTCTTTTCCTTTGTATTTGTCCTGCTTCGTTTACTTATCTTACTTTGTGGATTGATGGCTTTTGACAACTTTGGAATATTCTCAGCCATTATCTCTTCAAATATTGCTAGTGCACCATCCTCTCATTTGATATATTTGATGTATTATAACCACTTGATATTGTCCCATTGATTGCTGATGCTCTCTTCTGATTGCTGCATTCTTTCTTTTTTTTTATAGGTTACTTTGGTTCATTTCTATTACCCTTTCTTTAAGTTCATTCACTGTTTTTCTGCTGTGTTGAGTGGGATTTTTTTTAAGGAAGACCCTTAAAGATCCTGTGTTGGGTGTTTTCTAAACACATGGAAAGAATTTTTCATTTCTGATGTATTTTTATTTTTCAACAGCTTTATTGATATTTAATTGACATATAATATTTTATAGGTTTAAGATATATGACATGATTTGATACATGTGTATATTGTGAAATGATTACCACATTATAATAATCTTAATTAACACATGCAACACCTCATGTTATAGTGCCTTAAAGGGGTGAGAATGTTTAAGATCTACTCTCTTAGCAACTTTCAAGAATATATACAGCATTGTTAACTATAGTCCCCATGTTTTATATTTGTGCCACAGAACACATTTATCTTAAAAGTGAAGATTTATATCTTTGGTCAACATCATTCCATCTTCCCTACCCCAACCCTCAGCCCCTGACAACCACCATTCTCCTCTGTTTCCATCAGTTTGGCTTTGTTAGATTTCATGTGTGGGGGAGATCATGCAGCATGTATCCTTCTCTGTTGGACTTATTTCACTTAGCATAACATCCTGAAAGTCCATCTATGCTGTTAAAAAAGGTTAAGAGTTCATCCTTTTAATGGCTAAATAATATTCCAACACTACACGTATATACCACATTTTCTATATAGTTACATCAGGTTGTTTCCAGATCTTGGCTACTGTGAATAATGCAGTGATAAATTTAATTTTTTTTTTGAGTGTGCATCCAAAAGCAGATCACTTAGTGGCTCTCTTTAAATTTTTGAGAAAGCTCCTCCTTTGACATCTTTGTGTCTTTTCCTTTGTATTTGTCCTGCTTCGTTTACTTATCTTACTTTGTGGATTGATGGCTTTTGACAACTTTGGAATATTCTCAGCCATTATCTCTTCAAATATTGCTAGTGCACCATCCTCTCATTTGATATATTTGATGTATTATAACCACTTGATATTGTCCCATTGATTGCTGATGCTCTCTTCTGATTGCTGCATTCTTTCTTTTTTTTTATAGGTTACTTTGGTTCATTTCTATTACCCTTTCTTTAAGTTCATTCACTGTTTTTCTGCTGTGTTGAGTGGGATTTTTTTTAAGGAAGACCCTTAAAGATCCTGTGTTGGGTGTTTTCTAAACACATGGAAAGAATTTTTCATTTCTGATGTATTTTTATTTTTCAACAGCTTTATTGATATTTAATTGACATATAATATTTTATAGGTTTAAGATATATGACATGATTTGATACATGTGTATATTGTGAAATGATTACCACATTATAATAATCTTAATTAACACATGCAACACCTCATGTTATAGTGCCTTAAAGGGGTGAGAATGTTTAAGATCTACTCTCTTAGCAACTTTCAAGAATATATACAGCATTGTTAACTATAGTCCCCATGTTTTATATTTGTGCCACAGAACACATTTATCTTAAAAGTGAAGATTTATATCTTTGGTCAACATCATTCCATCTTCCCTACCCCAACCCTCAGCCCCTGACAACCACCATTCTCCTCTGTTTCCATCAGTTTGGCTTTGTTAGATTTCATGTGTGGGGGAGATCATGCAGCATGTATCCTTCTCTGTTGGACTTATTTCACTTAGCATAACATCCTGAAAGTCCATCTATGCTGTTAAAAAAGGTTAAGAGTTCATCCTTTTAATGGCTAAATAATATTCCAACACTACACGTATATACCACATTTTCTATATAGTTACATCAGGTTGTTTCCAGATCTTGGCTACTGTGAATAATGCAGTGATAAATATAGAGGTGCATACACCTCTTTGACATCTTTGTTTCATTTTCTTTGAGTGTGCATCCAAAAGCAGATCACTTAGTGGCTCTCTTTAAATTTTTTGAGAAAGCTCTATACTGTTTTCCATAATTGGTGTACGATTGACACTAATAGTGTTGAAGAGTTCTCTTTTTCACCAATACTTTTCTTTTCTGTCTTTTGAGAATAGCCATTCTAACAGGTATGAGATGATATGTTGTGGCATCAGTATGCATTTCTCTTATGACTGATAGCATCTCATTTTCTAATGAGATTTTAAAAATGTATGGGTATTGTAGCTTGTTTTGTTTATAGTACATTCTTTTGTAATAGTTTTTATCCTATAGAAAAACAGAAATTTGATGTGTAGTTCTTATTTAGGACATACTAAGCCAGCTCTTTTCCTCTTATCCCTGATTGCAGTTGTATTTGGATGAATAAGCACATCTGTCTTATAAAGATATTTTACAAAACGATGAATATATTTTACGACCCTTAATGTACACATATTACCTAATAAACATATCCAGGAACTCAAGATAATACATAAATATGTAAATTTAAACAAAAAATGCTGTGAAAATCTGTAAACTTTAAGAGCAGAAGTTTTACGTGCATGTGGACTAGATAGATGGCTGTTTCAGTGCCACAGGGTAAGTTTTAAATAACAGTGGCCAGAATTCTGTGAGTCAATGCCAACATTAAGTTTGGATGGCATGACACTGTGGTTAGGTGCTCATCTCCAAAGTGCTCTAGGGCTTCTCATGAAGTTATTGCATGTCTCACCTCTGTCTCATAATTCCTACGAGGTTACAAGTGGGAGAGCATTATCAGTGCCTCTTTGCTGCTCAGAAGTAAGATGAAGTCACAGAAGTGTTTCTGTCCAAGATCATATAAGAGTCAATCAAAATCAGCAGAAGGAAGAAATCCCAGGAGGGCAACTTGCTTGTCTTTGTCCTGTCCTGGTCATTAAACACCGAATTCCTACAAGCCAGAATTGTCTATCCAATTTTAAAGGTCTCTCGAGACAGTGATGACCTGCTATGGTAATGGCAAACAACACTACGTATATACCACATTTTCTATATAGTTACATCAGGTTGTTTCCAGATCTTGGCTACTGTGAATAATGCAGTGATAAATATAGAGGTGCATACACCTCTTTGACATCTTTGTTTCATTTTCTTTGAGTGTGCATCCAAAAGCAGATCACTTAGTGGCTCTCTTTAAATTTTTTGAGAAAGCTCTATACTGTTTTCCATAATTGGTGTACGATTGACACTAATAGTGTTGAAGAGTTCTCTTTTTCACCAATACTTTTCTTTTCTGTCTTTTGAGAATAGCCATTCTAACAGGTATGAGATGATATGTTGTGGCATCAGTATGCATTTCTCTTATGACTGATAGCATCTCATTTTCTAATGAGATTTTAAAAATGTATGGGTATTGTAGCTTGTTTTGTTTATAGTACATTCTTTTGTAATAGTTTTTATCCTATAGAAAAACAGAAATTTGATGTGTAGTTCTTATTTAGGACATACTAAGCCAGCTCTTTTCCTCTTATCCCTGATTGCAGTTGTATTTGGATGAATAAGCACATCTGTCTTATAAAGATATTTTACAAAACGATGAATATATTTTACGACCCTTAATGTACACATATTACCTAATAAACATATCCAGGAACTCAAGATAATACATAAATATGTAAATTTAAACAAAAAATGCTGTGAAAATCTGTAAACTTTAAGAGCAGAAGTTTTACGTGCATGTGGACTAGATAGATGGCTGTTTCAGTGCCACAGGGTAAGTTTTAAATAACAGTGGCCAGAATTCTGTGAGTCAATGCCAACATTAAGTTTGGATGGCATGACACTGTGGTTAGGGTGCTCATCTCCAAAGTGCTCTAGGGCTTCTCATGAAGTTATTGCATGTCTCACCTCTGTCTCATAATTCCTACGAGGTTACAAGTGGGAGAGCATTATCAGTGCCTCTTTGCTGCTCAGAAGTAAGATGAAGTCACAGAAGTGTTTCTGTCCAAGATCATATAAGAGTCAATCAAAATCAGCAGAAGGAAGAAATCCCAGGAGGGCAACTTGCTTGTCTTTGTCCTGTCCTGGTCATTAAACACCGAATTCCTACAAGCCAGAATTGTCTATCCAATTTTTAAAGGTCTCTCGAGACAGTGATGACCTGCTATGGTATTTAATAACCTTTAGATCAAAGGATATTAGTTATGTTTGACTAAACTCTGACAATCATCCCATGGCCTCAAGATCAAGACTAGGAAACAGAATTGAAGGAAGTCATCAGCTTTGTGCATATTTTGATATCTAAAAACAGTAATGATATACCTGTCTTTTCTCTTATGCTTAAGTCTCCCTAAAATTGGAATTCATTAATGTTTACATGAAATACTCCTGTGCAAACCACAGACTTGCCCTATTTATAACAGTAATGTCTACCTTTAATCAAACATTTCTTACTAAAACTGTATAAAATATATTATCTGATTTAATTTTTATAAGCATGATATAAGGGGAAAAGAGATATAGATGGTCCATGAAATTTGCGTGTAGCAAAACTAGTATGTGATACATATTTGTATGACTCCCCTGCCTTTGTTGTTTACTCTTTCTCATTTCATCCCTTCGATAATAATTTGGCAAAACAAAATTGGGATTAATTCTTTACAAGAGAAAAGGATAAATCATGGGCTCCCTTTAAATCACAAGCATTTAATTATATATAATTGATCTACATACTATTTTTTGTGGAAACATGCATTGTACAATATACAATTACACCTCAACTAGTTTTAGGCCTTATCGTAAATAAGATAATTAAACTTTGGAACAGAGATCACAGTTTTGTTTCTATAGGAGTTAAAAAAATTAGTAATTGTCATATTTTAAATTGGGAGATTTCACCCCAAATGAGGAATTTCCAATTTCTCTGGAGAAATCCAGAAAACGGAAAACAGTTGACTTGCATTCTCATGTAGCACACAACAGTAAGACTTCAGAAAGGTTGTGAATTAGCCCATGCTCCAAAGTCCTTAGTTTCTATTTGCTTCCTTCTTTTTCTTTACTTGCTTTGTTCTTGAATGTGTTGAATTTTCAATTCTTTAAACATAAGTATACATTGCTTTAACCAAAGAATCAAAGTGCTAGCTGCGAGTTACCAAATAGATGGAGTAGAACCTTCACTTGCAAAGTAGGTACAACCCTCATTTTCAAAGGATGTGACATAGAACTTCTGTGATCAAACACATGTTCTAAATAAGCAATGTTCAATATGGTGGCCTGTAGTCACTTATGGCCATTGAGTAAAAGGTGATATATTTTCTCATCCAGAATAAAAAAATTTTTTTCCAGGTTATTTGAAAATACGTGACATTTTCTCTACGTGTGCATTGCTTTTCCCTCCTTGCCTGAAATCAAACACACAACAGTCACTCAAGGACTGTTTGTTAATCAAGTTCTTCCATTCTTCATCCTTCAGCTGCCAGTGCTGAGAGCAAGTCTCATTATGGAAAGAAAAATCAATATTACATAGTACCTTTCACTGGAAGCTATCAAATGGAATGGCTATCAGGTATTTTTGTTCTTTTTAAAGTTAGGAATCAATCAATATCACCCATTTTCCTCACTGCCATTTATACATGGTTCATCAAATGTTTATGCAGATGAGTTAATTGCAACAAGGAACATTTTTGTGCCATTGACCTTCTCCTCTTGAGCACTCATATTTCTAGCAGGCAAAACAGATAAAGCATGATAGATGGAGTTTATAACACTATTCAACCATTTTCCTTATTTTACAACATTTAAGTCAATACAGCATTTAATAACTTAAAAATAATTTCATAGGCTTGATTTTATATAGTACCCAGAACAACCATACATATTTGCACAAGAAAACTAAGGATACACAATCACAGCCGCCAAGTGACCTGCCTAGGTACACTTGCTAGTTAGCAGTCTTGTTAAAATTAGAAATCTAGATCTTCTCACTCATCCTGACTTTTCACACTCTTTTTCCTTACACACACAAATAATGCTATTGCCTCACCATGAAGTTGGGCAATTGCTGAGAAGTCTTTATTCCCAACGACAATGGTCAGATTTATGAGAATTTGATTTAGCTATTGAGTAACCATCCAAGCTCTCTGAATCCAAGCAAGTTGGATCTCAAAGGACTCTCATAGCTCCCTTTATTATTTTAGATACTCTGATGCTACAATTAGTGATACAAGCCGACTAAATCTCAGATTTCTTGTTTTGACTGAAGGTGTATCAACTCCAACTTGTAAAGCTGGTTATTTTATTCATATTTCTTTGACAGTTTTAAATCTCTGACACTTACATATGCATTTGATAAGAGCCATTGGCAAGACAATGGATTTTGCAAATCCATTTTGCTTCCTTAACTAAAATCTTTCACGAGATGGAGTCTATGACACAAGATGGGTGGAACATAAATGCTCAAATCTATGTTTTCATCTGATATTAAATTGTTTAACCATACTGAACTTCAGTTTCTGTATCAGGAAGGAAAAAAATCACTCAATATTTATGCAATAAATATTTATTGGGTTCTTTCAAAGTGCCAAAAACAGCATTGCAAAGTGGATAAAGGAGCTTTTTCATATGGATAACATGATTTCAAAAATAACGTGAGCAAAGGGACTTCCCTGCTGGTCCAGTGGCTAAGACTCCATGCTCCCAATGGAAGGGCCTGGGTTAGATTCCTGATCAACCCAGTAGGTAGTAGGAAACTACCCTACTTGTCGCAACTAAGACCTGGTGTAGCCAAGTACATAAATAAATATTTTTAAAAATTAATAATGTGATCAGAATCTGTGACTCTGACATAGCTTGTTGAACAAGTGACTTAACAGTGAGCCCCAGGACCTGCCTTTAATCAGCTCTCTCTCTAGACAACTCAGTTTCACAGCTGGAGCCCCAGCAGAGCCTGGGCCACAGCAGAGCAGAAAGGATTCATCATGGTGCTAGTGTATCTTCCTGAGTCACCACAGGGAGTGGGTCAGGCTGATGAGAACCTAGACAGCTTCTGTTTACAGAGAATTATCCTGCTAATCAGAGATGACGCGAGAGGAAACATAGGCAAATGCCAGCTAAGATGGAGCTGGAAGTGTTTGGGTTTTTCTTAAGTACATTTGGTAGAGCTTGCCAGAGTGTGGCAGTGGTTCTTTAATTATATAGGAAGAAACCTTTAGAAATGAAACGGCCTCAGGCACAGTTAAAGGGAGTAGTTTTGTAACAGGTTGTCAGAGGAAGTCTGAAAGTAAACCTTCTCTTTCAATGCTTCTAAAAAGACTAGCTTTTAAGTAAGTGTGTCTTACTTACTTAAGAATTTACTTAAGTGGTCTGTGTGTATGTGTGTATGTTTAGAGGAGAGAGATCTCTCTTGATTAACTGCAAAAAAAGATCTTTGTCTAATGGCTTCATTACAGGCTCAGTCTCACCCATCCTCTTTCAGCGGCCTTTCAGGAAGCTGTTCCTTAAAAAATATGCTCACACCACAGAGACCACAACATTTACAAGGAATACTCACCATTTATGAATTTTGTGGTACATTTTTCCCCTTCAAATGTATGGGGGCGTCCATCACAGGGACTCCCTCAAGGAAAACGACTTTAAAAGATTTTATTTTAGACTATCCTTGCTCATATTCTAGGATAAAACTAGCAGGTTCTACCTAGGGAAACTCTGCAGTACCTGCTGCTTAGAAGGAAGAGGGTGCAACATCTGTTCATCTGTCAATTTCAAGGGATATGTAGACAAATACCAGTTAACAAAACTCCTTGAAGCCTACAACAGGTTTTTCTTCAACTCATACATTACTTTTTGCTAGGCTTTCAAGATTGGCTTTATATGAAAAGATAAGTAGGAAGAGGTCAAAACAATATCTGGGGTCTATATGCTTTCCTTTTTTTGTCCACCTTCTAGCCCCAATCACCAGCCAAGCACCCAGTGAACTTCTGTCTTTCCCACTCTGCTTAGATGGCTGCCGTAATCATTCTTATACTCAACAGTACAAACACTCTATGGATGTCTCTGAACTTCTGCCTTTCAACCTAATATGTTGTGCTTTGGGTTAATTTTCATCTAGGAGACCAGCCTTCCTTTAGTTAAGAAGTTGAAAAATGGTATAGATGATCTTATTTGCAAAGCATAAATAAGAGACAAAGACATAGAGAACAAATACATGGATACCAAGAGGGCAGAGGGGAATGGGGTGACTTGAGAAATCGAGATTGACAAATATACAGTACAGATACTATGTGTCAAAACAACTTATGAGAACATACTATATATAGTAGAGGGAATTCTACCTAATACTCTGTGGTGACAATTTTATGCAAAAAGAAGTTTTGGATGATGTTTCTCAGATCACTTCACATACCACATTTTCTGCTGACTCACAAGCTACTCTTCCTTTATGCCCCTGCTCTGCCTGTAGAAACATAAAACCACATTCTTATCATTTGTTTCAAACAGAGCATTTTCATAAAATTAATAAGCAAAAAATAATACTGCTAACTCCAAGTTACCTGGGGCCTAACATGAATAAAGTGAGGACTGCTAAATAACAATGAAACCCTGCCTTTGGCTATAGCTCTCATGAAGACTGTATGGAAATCTGTCTCTTGATTGGCTGAGAACCAAGCACTGTTACGCTGAGGAAATGAGTTGAGCCCTCACAGCAACTTGTAGCAAGGCAGGGTGCATGAGAGTTCCCACTTTTCAGACATGGAAATGAAAGTTTAACAAGGCGCAGGCAGTTTCCCACGCCCCCAAATGACAAGTTCTACCTTGAACTGCCTTAGAAGGAAGAGGGTGCAACATCTGTTCATCTGTCAATTTCAAGGGATATGTAGACAAATACCAGTTAACAAAACTCCTTGAAGCCTACAACAGGTTTTCTTCAACTCATACATTACTTTTTGCTAGGCTTTCAAGATTGGCTTTATATGAAAAGATAAGTAGGAAGAGGTCAAAACAATATCTGGGGTCTATATGCTTTCCTTTTTTTGTCCACCTTCTAGCCCCAATCACCAGCCAAGCACCCAGTGAACTTCTGTCTTTCCCACTCTGCTTAGATGGCTGCCGTAATCATTCTTATACTCAACAGTACAAACACTCTATGGATGTCTCTGAACTTCTGCCTTTCAACCTAATATGTTGTGCTTTGGGTTAATTTTCATCTAGGAGACCAGCCTTCCTTTAGTTAAGAAGTTGAAAAATGGTATAGATGATCTTATTTGCAAAGCATAAATAAGAGACAAAGACATAGAGAACAAATACATGGATACCAAGAGGGCAGAGGGGAATGGGGTGACTTGAGAAATCGAGATTGACAAATATACAGTACAGATACTATGTGTCAAAACAACTTATGAGAACATACTATATATAGTAGAGGGAATTCTACCTAATACTCTGTGGTGACAATTTTATGCAAAAAGAAGTTTTGGATGATGTTTCTCAGATCACTTCACATACCACATTTTCTGCTGACTCACAAGCTACTCTTCCTTTATGCCCCTGCTCTGCCTGTAGAAACATAAAACCACATTCTTATCATTTGTTTCAAACAGAGCATTTTCATAAAATTAATAAGCAAAAAATAATACTGCTAACTCCAAGTTACCTGGGGCCTAACATGAATAAAGTGAGGACTGCTAAATAACAATGAAACCCTGCCTTTGGCTATAGCTCTCATGAAGACTGTATGGAAATCTGTCTCTTGATTGGCTGAGAACCAAGCACTGTTACGCTGAGGAAATGAGTTGAGCCCTCACAGCAACTTGTAGCAAGGCAGGGTGCGCATGAGAGTTCCCACTTTTCAGACATGGAAATGAAAGTTTAACAAGGCGCAGGCAGTTTCCCACGGCCACACCACTCTTAAGTGAAAGAGCTGTTATTTCAGTTCAAGTGGGTTGGCTTTAAAATTCCTGGAATTTCCATGAACAATATCATCTCTTCCAAAGCATGAAAATTCAGATCCAAGAGGTCCCCTCCTTATCAAGATCTCAAGTCATGACATCCCAGATCAAAGACAGGCTTTTTCTTCTAAATATTTCTTTTCCTTTAATGTTATCCCCAGATCTGCCTTTTCCCTTGCACTCTAGCAATAATCACTTTTTAATGTATTTACTCTATGGACTGCAGACTGCCAGGTTTTCTGTCCAGGGGACTCTCCAGGAAAAAAAAATTGGAGTGGGTAGCCATTCCCTTCTCCAGGGGTCTTCCTGACTTAGGAATCAAACCCAAGTCTCCTGAATTGCAGGCGGATTCCTTTCCATCTGAGATACCAGGGAAGCCCAACTAATACTAATCACTTTTTAATATATTCTCATGAGATTCATGATGTGTTTCTGTTGTGTTCTTTCCTCCATGCTCCTTGAGGACAGGATTATCCGTGTGTGTGTGTGTGTGTGTGTGTGTGTGTGCATACAGTTGCTGTATTTTAGTCATGGAGTCTTGGTCAAGTACCCAGCACAAAGATCAACAACCTACAGTTTGCAGTTGGTTTTCACTTGACCTCCCAAATGAAGAACTGTTTTCATATTTTAAAGGGTTATTAAAAATCTGAAGGAGAACATGTGACAGAAATCATGTATATAGCCCACAAAACTTAAAATATATACTATTTGACCCCTTACAGAAAAAAGTTTGCCAACCCCTGGGCTAGAAATTTGCCCAGCACACAATAGGAGCCCCATGTACCTGTCTGAATGAACAGGGCATGCATGCACCTGGGTTGAAGAGCAGCCCATGGAGCAAATTCCTGGCAATAAGTCCCACCCCAACAAGAAAACCTGAATGGCTCCAATTTCTTGCTGTGAGCCATGGGCATCTGCCAAACGTGATGGTGTTTTCTGTCCTGTTGTTATTTCCATCTCCAAAGCACAGATGTAGGTTAGGCATCTCAAAATCAGGAGCTATTCATCAGTGAGTGGAGAATGTTCATTGTTATTTGGGCTGTCGGTGTAATTAGCTCATCTTTGAGAAGCCTTTGCACCAAGCCTTATTTGTTATTGGAGACTTTGCCTCATCACTGCCATTCACATGCATATTACTGTTTCAAAGAGCATGCTGCTATTTTGATATTTTCCTAGGAGTTAAGCTAAAATATTCAATATCTATCTCACACAACCCTCACAGCTCTTGAAGAGAAAAGCCCCTTGGTCTGCATGTCTGTGGCTAATGGCCAATATTCCACGAAGCCTTTGATAATGTCCCAGATAAGACTGAAGAGCAGCCAAGCACAAAGTACACTGTAATAAGGTCATGGAAGCTGTAAATTACTGGTTTTCAGCCTTATACATGTCTTGCAGTGGCCTGAGAGAGTTTTGCTTCATTAAATGCGAGAAGTCACCACTCAGGCTCAGTCTCTCTAGAGATATTAAATGCCGAACATATGCAATTATACCAAATGATGCTCCCAACTTCAATAGCCCAGGCTTGTTTTTAAAAGTTATCTCATTTCCTTACCCATGTTTCTCCTGTCTCCATTTCCCCCTTCCACAAGCCCATTAAACCCTCCCTTAAAAACAGCACTTGAAATACCAGCCAGGGCCCTGGCTCTGGGCTGCTGGCGCCTCTGCCCATCTTCACTGACTATTCCCACTGGTTTTTAGAATCAAACTCTGCCTCTGTCATTCACAGCAGCCTTTCCTGGCTACATTTTAATTAATTCCGTATGGTACAACAATGATAATTTGGCCCCAAATAAAAGTGAGCCTAAGTTAATGCTGTTATCATTAGAAAGATTTAATGTACAAAGGCAATTACGAAGTTCTTCTGGAAGGATTGTGGAGTGTGAAGGGAAGAAAGAAGGAATGGATGCCAAAAATTCATTTGTCATATTAACAAATGTGACAATGAATGAGGGCACTAGATGAGTTTCTCCCCTGGGTCTCTTCCTTGATTGCATCCGCTAGTGAGTTTTATCGAACATCAGCATAACCTGTGTTTTCATTATGATATGGCTGGTACTGAGAGTCGACTCACAAAATTCAAAGAGAGTAGAGATGGAAAGTCTTTTCTAACTCACCTTGGTGACCAACCTGGATTGAACTGGGTGCCTTTTCTCAGTCAAGGCTTCCTCCTTCATAATATATTTTCTTTATTTTTTTCAACATTGGGTGATGAAAAGCCAACACTGGGCTTCCCTGGTGGTCCAGTGGGTAGAGAGTCCGCCTTGCACTGCAAGGGGTGGCAGTTCAACCCCTGGCATGGGAAGATCCCATATGCCGCAGAGTGACTGGACCAGTGTGTCCAATTATGGGCCAGTACTCTGGAGCACATGCACCCAGTCACTGCAATGGGTGGCCCACATAGGCCAAAGAACAAAGATGGAATAAAAATAAATAAATGAAAGACCAATAAGACTGCCTCCTGCAAAGCCAACACTGTGGTGCCATCTACCCTTAGAAGAGTTCTGTCCATTCTGCTGCTGCTATATCATCGGTCACTATCCCACACATTTAGGTGTGCTTCTTCCCTGGTTACAAAGCATCCGCTTGACTCTGGCAGGATTTACTCATCAAAATTGTCCCGGGGCTGCTTCCTCTATTAACACTTATGCATAACGTGTTAGTCTATGGGTGCTACTACCAAGCAGTTGACCTAGAAAGTGATTCTAATATGACCAAGCACTTATGACTGAGAACAATGATTTATTGTCCTTCCCAGTGATGTCTGCCCTTTAGCACTAAATAATAGAGGCAAGTCAAGTTCTTTCCTATCAGAAAAAACCTTGGTTTGAGGCAGACAATTCTGGAGTTCCTGACAGCTTTCAACTGATTTTCAAATGGTTCTTAGGAATGCTGTTATCATTAGAAAAAAATTTAATGTACAAAGGCAATTACGAAGTTCTTCTGGAAGGATTGTGGAGTGTGAAGGGAAGAAAGAAGGAATGGATGCCAAAAATTCATTTGTCATATTAACAAATGTGACAATGAATGAGGGCACTAGATGAGTTTCTCCCCTGGGTCTCTTCCTTGATTGCATCCGCTAGTGAGTTTTATCGAACATCAGCATAACCTGTGTTTTCATTATGATATGGCTGGTACTGAGAGTCGACTCACAAAATTCAAAGAGAGTAGAGATGGAAAGTCTTTTCTAACTCACCTTGGTGACCAACCTGGATTGAACTGGGTGCCTTTTCTCAGTCAAGGCTTCCTCCTTCATAATATATTTTCTTTATTTTTTTCAACATTGGGTGATGAAAAGCCAACACTGGGCTTCCCTGGTGGTCCAGTGGGTAGAGAGTCCGCCTTGCACTGCAAGGGGTGGCAGTTCAACCCCTGGCATGGGAAGATCCCATATGCCGCAGAGTGACTGGACCAGTGTGTCCAATTATGGGCCAGTACTCTGGAGCACATGCACCCAGTCACTGCAATGGGTGGCCCACATAGGCCAAAGAACAAAGATGGAATAAAAATAAATAAATGAAAGACCAATAAGACTGCCTCCTGCAAAGCCAACACTGTGGTGCCATCTACCCTTAGAAGAGTTCTGTCCATTCTGCTGCTGCTATATCATCGGTCACTATCCCACACATTTAGGTGTGCTTCTTCCCTGGTTACAAAGCATCCGCTTGACTCTGGCAGGATTTACTCATCAAAATTGTCCCGGGGCTGCTTCCTCTATTAACACTTATGCATAACGTGTTAGTCTATGGGGTGCTACTACCAAGCAGTTGACCTAGAAAGTGATTCTAATATGACCAAGCACTTATGACTGAGAACAATGATTTATTGTCCTTCCCAGTGATGTCTGCCCTTTAGCACTAAATAATAGAGGCAAGTCAAGTTCTTTCCTATCAGAAAAAACCTTGGTTTGAGGCAGACAATTCTGGAGTTCCTGACAGCTTTCAACTGATTTTCAAATGGTTCTTAGGAATATCTGATCTCATCCAGTGTCATGGTTTAAAACCTCTGGCACAGACTTTTCTCCTAAACTCTTCGTTCCTATATCCCACTGCTTATTCCACTTCTTCATTCAGACGACCGAGAGATAACTCACACTCAACATGCTCCAAAAGCATCTCAGGTCCTTCTCAACAAATATGCTTCTCTCACAGCTTCCCTACCTCAGTGGATAGAAGCTTCATCCTTCTATTTGCTTTGGTTGATTCAGGCAGAAAACTTGCCATCTATGACTATTTTTCTTATATTTCACATTCAAAGCCAATTGTTGGATCTATTTTTCCACAGATAGAACCTGATTTTATGTTCTTTTTAGTTTCGGCAACTCTCTTACTGCTATCTTGATAGTACAATGCAATCGTTTTCCTCTCCGGCATTACAGCCAGCAGTCTGAGCAGGTCTTCATGGCCCTCTTTTTGTTTTCCTATGATCTGTTCTCAACACAGCAACTGGCATGAAGTTTTAAAGTGTCTATGTGAAATCTAGAAAAAATAGTACAGATGATCTTATTTGCAAAGCAGAAATAGAGACACAGACAGAGGAACAAATATATGGACACCGAGGGGGAACAAGGGGTAAGATGAACTGTGAAACTGGGATGGACATATACACACTTTTGGTGTGATGTATAAAATAGATAACTACTGAGAACCCACTGGATAGCACAGGGAATTCTACTCAATTCACTATGGTGACCTAAATGAGAAGGAAATCCAGAAAAGAGGGGATGTATGTATACATATAGCTAATTCACTGCACAGCAGAAACAAACACAACATGGTAGAGCAACTACACTCCAATACAAGTTAATAAAATAAATAAAATGTAAGTTAGATTTTGTCACTCTTGCCATGGCTTTCCATGTTAGAGTCCAAGTCAAAATACATACAAAAGCTCATGGAGGACTGGCTCTAACACAACACTGTAAATCAACTATATGGCAATAAAAATTTCAAAAATTAAAAAGAGAAAGAATTGGCTCCTCTTTGTGTTCCCACCTCCTACTGTCCTACCTTCTCAGTCCATGCTTGCACAAGTTCATCCTTGCTCAAGACTTAGGTCTGACCCTTCCATCGGCCCTTGGATTGGGCTCCGCATTGCCTGGTTTGCTCACTTTCTCAATGAAGCTTACTCCTCACCTCTTAGCCCTCCTTCCTCACTCTGATTCTACTGTTCTAATTTTTTCAGAATGTTTATGACTTCTAGCATGTTGTGTACATTTTCTAGCATGCTCTGTACATTTATTGTGTACATTTTCTACCTTTTTCCACTGGCTACAATGTAACCTCCTTGAGGCCATAGACCTTTATTTGCTTCATTGATATAGCCCAAGAACTCATGAACCCCTCAATAAATATCAGTGAATTGTATGCAGGCGGTAGGGTTTTAGAGTCAAACAGCCCAGGTTAAAATTCCACCACTGTTTTGTTTACTGGTCACTGAGGGGCCCTGTGCAAGCTAGCTGGCAATTTGTAGCTATGTATTACTTCTCTAACAAAAAGCATTGATAATATTATGATAATACCTGCCTCCTAGAGCCATTGTTAGGATTACTTGAGATAACACAAACAAATTCCTTGGAATTGTACCATACAGACAACAAGCTCTCCAGAAGTCTTATTTGTTACTTATTCCCTGCAACAATCTTATGAGATAAGTACTATCTTATCTACATTTTACAAGTGAGAAAAATGGAAACTTACAAATTAGGGGGCTTATAGAGTTGGAACAAGGGGTAAGATGAACTGTGAAACTGGGATGGACATATACACACTTTTGGTGTGATGTATAAAATAGATAACTACTGAGAACCCACTGGATAGCACAGGGAATTCTACTCAATTCACTATGGTGACCTAAATGAGAAGGAAATCCAGAAAAGAGGGGATGTATGTATACATATAGCTAATTCACTGCACAGCAGAAACAAACACAACATGGTAGAGCAACTACACTCCAATACAAGTTAATAAAATAAATAAAATGTAAGTTAGATTTTGTCACTCTTGCCATGGCTTTCCATGTTAGAGTCCAAGTCAAAATACATACAAAAGCTCATGGAGGACTGGCTCTAACACAACACTGTAAATCAACTATATGGCAATAAAAATTTCAAAAATTAAAAAAAGAGAAAGAATTGGCTCCTCTTTGTGTTCCCACCTCCTACTGTCCTACCTTCTCAGTCCATGCTTGCACAAGTTCATCCTTGCTCAAGACTTAGGTCTGACCCTTCCATCGGCCCTTGGATTGGGCTCCGCATTGCCTGGTTTGCTCACTTTCTCAATGAAGCTTACTCCTCACCTCTTAGCCCTCCTTCCTCACTCTGATTCTACTGTTCTAATTTTTTCAGAATGTTTATGACTTCTAGCATGTTGTGTACATTTTCTAGCATGCTCTGTACATTTATTGTGTACATTTTCTACCTTTTTCCACTGGCTACAATGTAACCTCCTTGAGGCCATAGACCTTTATTTGCTTCATTGATATAGCCCAAGAACTCATGAACCCCTCAATAAATATCAGTGAATTGTATGCAGGCGGTAGGGTTTTAGAGTCAAACAGCCCAGGTTAAAATTCCACCACTGTTTTGTTTACTGGTCACTGAGGGGCCCTGTGCAAGCTAGCTGGCAATTTGTAGCTATGTATTACTTCTCTAACAAAAAGCATTGATAATATTATGATAATACCTGCCTCCTAGAGCCATTGTTAGGATTACTTGAGATAACACAAACAAATTCCTTGGAATTGTACCATACAGACAACAAGCTCTCCAGAAGTCTTATTTGTTACTTATTCCCTGCAACAATCTTATGAGATAAGTACTATCTTATCTACATTTTACAAGTGAGAAAAATGGAAACTTACAAAGCTTAACAATTTGATGAGACACCCAGTAAGTGGCAGAATTGGCATTCAGATTCAGTTCCATTTGACAATACATTTAATGTTCAATCTCTCCTTATAGTTTATGATGCTTAGGCAAATAGAATATGTTTTTCCGATGACATCTTCTAACTGAAGGTATATAAGAAATTATTGATTTTTAAATATTTATCTTGTATGACCTAGCAGATGAGTTTTGTCATTTTAATGTTTATTTCAAGTCTCATTTCAAACACTTACTCAAACTTGTGTCAGCTCTCACTGGATGGAG
This sequence comes from Tragulus kanchil, assembly GCA_022376925.1. NCBI lineage: Eukaryota > Metazoa > Chordata > Mammalia > Artiodactyla > Tragulidae > Tragulus > Tragulus kanchil. Next base: position 18,158,420 of record JAIOJX010000028.1, on the reverse strand, counting down.
GAAAGATTTCAGAAAACACTTAGTAGTAGAGGTAGCAAACCCTGATTAATTCAAATAGTTTACACCACTTCTGGAAAAGCTTTTAATACTCATTATTGTTATACTCATGGTAGACTTGAAATATACATTGTTAAAATATCTAAAGATATCCTTTTATTGTTATAGTTTTATGTTGCTCTCATCAAGAATGCTTGAGAGCTTCCCTGGTGATCCAGTGTGTAAGGACACCGTCTTGCAGTGCAAGGGGCGCCGGTTCGACCCCTGGCCTGGGAAGATCCCATGTGCCACAGAGTGGCTGAACAGGTGTGTCCAACTACCGAGCCCGAGTTCTGAAGCACATGCACCCAGAGCCAGTGCTCTGCAGTGAAAGAGGCCACTGCGATGGCAGGCCCACACAGGCCAAAGAAGAAAAGATAAATAAACGAAAGATCAACAGAAGTGGCCAAAAGAAAAAAATATTAAAAAAAAGAGAATGCTTGAATTTATCAATTATCTTCCTGTATTATTTTAAATAATCTAGAGAAAATAAATGAGGTAATAGTTGCAAATACCTGTGCAATTTTATGACATAAAGGAGCTTGTGAATTCTCAGCACCATACCAACAATACTCACTTGAGGTGTGCCTATTGCTATAATGTCTAGGATGTTTGGATGGAAATGATTTCCAACTTCCATGCTGTGTGAGGCAGCTGGCTTCCTTGATCAATCCTTTTTCCACCTGAAACCAAAGCTTCAAGTACCTGAATAAAACAGCTTCTGTCTTAGAGGCTCTTAGGATCACACGGTATTCTGTTTTTTACTTTAGGGACCCTAACATCCAAGTAGTGCCTGATGATCTGAGATGGAGCTGATGTAATAATAATAGAAATAAATTTTTATGATAAATGTAATGCTCTTGAATCATCCTGTTTCCCCACCTTCACATCCTCGGAAAAAACTGTCTTCCACAAAACCAGTCTCTGGTACTAAAAAGCTGGGGACCACTGTTTTTGCAAATCTGTTCTTTATGCCTTGACATCCGACTTTCTCCTGCAAAGGCTATCTGTTGTTTCCAAGTATCTGTTGCCCTACTTGGTAACCAAGGAGATGGTATCATTCCCTCACTGACACTTTTCACTGAACGGCTGAATGAAGTGTGAACAGGATGACATATACTATGTGTGCACAGAAAGTTTGAAAGTCATAGCATTGTTCTATCATCTTCTTCCCTTTATCACAAGAGCAATGTGTCCCATATATGGGCTTCTCTTTCAACCTCAGTCTAAGAATAAAGAAGACAAAGAGCAGAGTCAGCTCCAATAGGAGTCAGATGTTCTTTATGCAGGGAAGGGGTTAGCATGTTATAGGAAGAGAGAGGGAAACAAACACTTGTAACTAAGGAAGAATGCAGTGTCCACTACATATGAACAAGTTCTATTGTGAGAGGGTGTTCATAAGTCCAATTTGTTCGTTAAGTTAAAAAAAAAAATTGAGAACGTCCTTTTTTTTTTTAAATTTTGTCCTCTTTTCATTGATTATTTATTTATTTATCATCCATCTTTATTCAATGGCCTCTGTAGGCCTCCCATTGCAGTGACCTCTCTCGTTTCAGAGCACTGGCTCTGGATGCACGCCTCCAGAGTGTTGGCTCGTAAGTGGACATACATACAGGTCCAGCTGCTTCATGGCACGTGGGATCTTCCCAGGTCTGGGATCAAACCGGTGCCTTGCACTGCAAGGCAGACTCTTTACCCATTGGTCCATCAGGAAACCCTAAAAAAAGTCCCTTTTATGTCTTATGAGGGGGCCTTCCTTAGGATCCCACATCCTTTTTCCACCTGAAACCAAAGCTTCAAGTACCTGAATAAAACAGCTTCTGTCTTAGAGGCTCTTAGGATCACACGGTATTCTGTTTTTTACTTTAGGGACCCTAACATCCAAGTAGTGCCTGATGATCTGAGATGGAGCTGATGTAATAATAATAGAAATAAATTTTTATGATAAATGTAATGCTCTTGAATCATCCTGTTTCCCCACCTTCACATCCTCGGAAAAAACTGTCTTCCACAAAACCAGTCTCTGGTACTAAAAAGCTGGGGACCACTGTTTTTGCAAATCTGTTCTTTATGCCTTGACATCCGACTTTCTCCTGCAAAGGCTATCTGTTGTTTCCAAGTATCTGTTGCCCTACTTGGTAACCAAGGAGATGGTATCATTCCCTCACTGACACTTTTCACTGAACGGCTGAATGAAGTGTGAACAGGATGACATATACTATGTGTGCACAGAAAGTTTGAAAGTCATAGCATTGTTCTATCATCTTCTTCCCTTTATCACAAGAGCAATGTGTCCCATATATGGGCTTCTCTTTCAACCTCAGTCTAAGAATAAAGAAGACAAAGAGCAGAGTCAGCTCCAATAGGAGTCAGATGTTCTTTATGCAGGGAAGGGGTTAGCATGTTATAGGAAGAGAGAGGGAAACAAACACTTGTAACTAAGGAAGAATGCAGTGTCCACTACATATGAACAAGTTCTATTGTGAGAGGGTGTTCATAAGTCCAATTTGTTCGTTAAGTTAAAAAAAAAAATTGAGAACGTCCTTTTTTTTTTTAAATTTTGTCCTCTTTTCATTGATTATTTATTTATTTATCATCCATCTTTATTCAATGGCCTCTGTAGGCCTCCCATTGCAGTGACCTCTCTCGTTTCAGAGCACTGGCTCTGGATGCACGCCCTCCAGAGTGTTGGCTCGTAAGTGGACATACATACAGGTCCAGCTGCTTCATGGCACGTGGGATCTTCCCAGGTCTGGGATCAAACCGGTGCCCCTTGCACTGCAAGGCAGACTCTTTACCCATTGGTCCATCAGGGAAACCCTAAGAAAGTCCCTTTTAATGTGTTTTCCCTTTTCTTTTTCAGCTTCACTGTGCAGCATTATTTGAGGTAACACGTATAGCAGCATGGGGGATATTAGTTCCCCAAATAGGGATTCAACTCGCACCAACTGACACGGAAACACTGAGTTTTAGCCACTGGACCAACAGGGAAGTCTGACTGGCTGCCCTTTTCTGATGGCATTTTTTGAATTCCGAAGCAATCTTATTTCCAACAAGAACAAAAAGAGCAATTTTACGGAATTCCCTGGCATTCCAGTGATTGAGACCCTATGATTTCACTGCTGAAGGTGAAAGTTCAATCCCTTGTCACGGAACTAAGATCCTGCAAGCCATGGTGTGGTCAATTTAAAAAAAAAAAGAGTAATTTTATTATAGTAGAACTTTTCATCTCAATCTATATTTAATATTGAACACCTCGAGTGCAGTTACTTCCTCTTTCTCTATGATCTTTATGCCTCTTCTAGGATCACCAAATCATTTGGTATAAGGTATATAAATGGTACTAAGGTATATAAAATAAGTATATACATTTATTTTCTACTGTAATTCTTTCCCCCCATTTCCATTCCTCTATGGATTTCTACATTAGAGAAGATCATTCTTTTTGCTACACTTGCTATTCTTAAGTCATATTTATGAATATGATTTTGTGGAGGGCCAACCTTTTAGCATCACTTCTATGAACAACAATGACAGCCACCTTGTAGGCACATGGCTAAGAAGGTTGAATATGTTTACATATGGTAATCACTTCTATATTAAGACCTTCTGCATGCTGTTCAAAAACTGAAACGTGACCCAAAACTTCAGTACAAAAGCGCTCCACCACAGGTAAACTGATCATGGTTCTTGTAGCAGTGTTGAGTGCAGGATATGCAGCAGTTAGGATTCTTTCTTTCTCGGGTAAGAAATCATAGCCTGAAGAGATTTTGCCATAATTTTACATTTGTCAAAATTACAACTGTCTTTCAAACATTCAGGTAGATAGACAAAGTATAGTTTGTATCGGACAAGGTATCAACAGTCTTGTCTTATATTTTCTATGACTTTACTAAAATCTCCAGAGAAAACGAGCATATTTCAAACTCAGGTTCTCAAATCACATTAGGCATGAGGTAGAGAGAACATTTGTGGCCACGTTGTTGCTGTGATTCAATTTTTTGTTGATACACAGTATGAAACAAGAGCCAACAGAACCACTAACACACCTGTATCAAAATTTTGGTTGTTATCTATATTTTTTTTAAGATTTTTTTTTTTTATGTGGAGCATTTTCTTATGTCTTTGTTTAGTTTGTTAAAATATTACTTCTGCTTTATACTTTAGTTTCTTGGTGGCCAGGCATGTGGGATCTTTTTACAGGGAATTAACCCCCACCCCCTGCATGGGAAGATGAGGTCTTGACCACTGGACCATCAGGGAGTTCCTTGTCCACATTTTAAGAGCTGCAATACCTGTCTCTTCATGCACTTGCATTGAGAAATTAAGGACTCATCAATGCCTGCTATTTTCAAATGAGCGTTGGTTTTATTTGATGATATTAACAAATGATTGATTTAGAGACACTCGGCTATGTCATGCCTACAGCATGAGATTTAGACTCTGTATTTTCTTTCTTTCTCTACCATGCTCAATCCAAAATTACTTTTGGCATACTGACAGAATGCTATGATTTTATTTCCCTTCCTAATCCGTTCACCTGTCTCTAACTGAACACAGCTTCTTAGCCCCCTTTCCTGGTGACATCTGGATCATGCTAGCACTGATACTGCCATGACTTTCACTGTCATTATCTGACCTTTTAGAAAACCATGGTCCTGATACTGACAGTGTGAAAAGTTCAACTAGCACCATCTGGATAAAAAGCTGAGCAGTTTGTCCTCTGGCAAACTCCAAGATGGATGGTTAGTTTTCAGAGTTACAACATTCTTAACCCATGCACTTAAGTCCAAACACTTGGAATGGCACAATGGTGGGTGGTCCATTATGGGGAGGGATCCATTACAATGAGGGCTATGATTTCAGACATCACCAGTTTGGGGGTTGGGGAACCAGGGACAGCAGCTACAGAAGGTAAGTAACAATGGTTTATCTGACAGTAGAGACAGTATCACTCAACCCCTGATTTTTGAAATGTCCCATGTTTTGTATTGCTTTGTTTGTAGTTTTTCCCCAAATGTTTATACCTAGTTCCTAAAACCAGGATTTCCTGTTGAACTTTTAATGCTGAAACCAGGACAGATCTGAACCAGCCGAATGGGTTGGCCGCTTGGCTGTCAGCTCTCAGATGATTGTTTGAGTTAGCTGTTTGTCAAGACATCGCTAGGAGACAGCCTCCTCTATCCCGTGTGACTTCGTTTTTGGGAGCTCTGGGGCCAGTTGCCAGCATTTCCATGTTCCAGAGGATTCCAGGGATTCCAGCTTCTGAAAGGTTCACACATATCTTCATCCACCCCCGAATGTTACTTTTCCATAGCATGTCACCTTAAAAATGTTTCATTTCCTCAATTTCTTGCAGCGCATTTTTTTTTTTAAATTCATGACGTTTTAGAAAGATTCTATTACTTGACTCTTTAACAAGAATGGCAAGAAATTTGTCAAGAGTACTTAAATATCAGGACTTATTTTGGTTAATTTTTTCATTCTCTGAGAACTTGATTATGTTCTGGAGAACCTATTATGGACATGGAAGGAATGGTTCATTGGCTAAGAGTCTTCTTTTTTTTCAGTGTTTTTGTTTACTATTTTTACATTTCATCCCTGTCCTGAAATATGTATCATGATTTATAAAGCTGTTTCTTTGAATATCGTGGCTTCTCTAGACAAACAGACAGACAGATACGGGAGCAAAGGGGGGCTGTTAAGACCTGTCTATAGACACCATGAAAAAATACAGGTGCAATGTCCAGAGTCAGACAGCATGTCTTTTCAATAGAAATTTTCATTGCTCTGGGGTGGTGGGTGGAGAAACACTACCACTTGTGTGCTTCTCAAGTCTGGAATGAGGTCATTAACTTCTTATTTAATGTCTTTGATTGTTTATTAAGAAGAAAAGAATATCCTGATTTGTTAATTTCACAGAACATTTCTTTTTTGAGGATCAAAATTGGAATGGCAAGGGGGAGGGCTAATGATTTCAGACATCACCAGTTTGGGGGTTGGGGAACCAGGGACAGCAGCTACAGAAGGTAAGTAACAATGGTTTATCTGACAGTAGAGACAGTATCACTCAACCCCTGATTTTTGAAATGTCCCATGTTTTGTATTGCTTTGTTTGTAGTTTTTCCCCAAATGTTTATACCTAGTTCCTAAAACCAGGATTTCCTGTTGAACTTTTAATGCTGAAACCAGGACAGATCTGAACCAGCCGAATGGGTTGGCCGCTTGGCTGTCAGCTCTCAGATGATTGTTTGAGTTAGCTGTTTGTCAAGACATCGCTAGGAGACAGCCTCCTCTATCCCGTGTGACTTCGTTTTTGGGAGCTCTGGGGCCAGTTGCCAGCATTTCCATGTTCCAGAGGATTCCAGGGATTCCAGCTTCTGAAAGGTTCACACATATCTTCATCCACCCCTGAATGTTACTTTTCCATAGCATGTCACCTTAAAAATGTTTCATTTCCTCAATTTCTTGCAGCGCATTTTTTTTTTTAAATTCATGACGTTTTAGAAAGATTCTATTACTTGACTCTTTAACAAGAATGGCAAGAAATTTGTCAAGAGTACTTAAATATCAGGACTTATTTTGGTTAATTTTTTCATTCTCTGAGAACTTGATTATGTTCTGGAGAACCTATTATGGACATGGAAGGAATGGTTCATTGGCTAAGAGTCTTCTTTTTTTTCAGTGTTTTTGTTTACTATTTTTACATTTCATCCCTGTCCTGAAATATGTATCATGATTTATAAAGCTGTTTCTTTGAATATCGTGGCTTCTCTAGACAAACAGACAGACAGATACGGGAGCAAAGGGGGGCTGTTAAGACCTGTCTATAGACACCATGAAAAAATACAGGTGCAATGTCCAGAGTCAGACAGCATGTCTTTTCAATAGAAATTTTCATTGCTCTGGGGGGTGGTGGGTGGAGAAACACTACCACTTGTGTGCTTCTCAAGTCTGGAATGAGGTCATTAACTTCTTATTTAATGTCTTTGATTGTTTATTAAGAAGAAAAGAATATCCTGATTTGTTAATTTCACAGAACATTCTCTTACAGTAATTTCTTCATGAGAATCTGTAATAGGATCTAAGACCCTATCATTAAACTGAAGTTATAGCATCCTATTTGCACATTAGTATCAGATACTTGGATTCACAGGCACCCCTTCTTCAACCATAGCTCCTGAAGTAGAAAACATTCTGAGGAAGTACACACAACAATGGGGAGACTTTGACAAAGTAACAAATGAAAATAATTCAATGAAAGCACAAAGGAATATAAAATTATATATTACACTTTATTTTAAAGTTATTTTACAATATCTGATTAAAAATTTAAGCTGCAACTAGTTTCTTGTTGAAATAATCTGACATTTTTCTGACTATATACGGGCTCTGAAATTCTGTTAATAATGAATTCTTTGAATTTGCTATTTATCTGACTTCTTGACTGAGCTAGAATTTTCTTTGACTTATTTCCAAAGATATTCACTTCTTATTCCTGAAACCATACCAGTACCCTTTGTTCCTTGGGATCAATACTGCCTTACAGGAGGTAGAAGCGTAGAAGATAAATGCACTGTGTCAGCAGTGGAAACGACCTGCATTCAGATTTCAGCACCTGTGATTGTTAGAGAACCCAGGGTGCCTGTGTCTTAATGTCCTTAAGGAGTGCATGGAGAGAGGATTTGCTGGGTCTGGATGAGGAGCCCTAGGTTTCTCTGAGTCTGTTTTCTTCTCTCTGTTCCCTGACTTCTGAGAAGCTTTCTTCCTATAATACTCCTCTCCCCTACCACTCTTCCTTTATTTCCCTTCTCTTTTATTCCTCTTTCTCTTCTTCCAGGCTACTCCTTTCTCCCAAGCTCATATTCTTTTTTCCTTTCTCCTCCAAGAAAACTAGTTCCCCAATATTTGCTTTTTTGAATACACAAAGGCAGGTAGAATAGGATGCAATAGCAAACAGAAAAAAGAGAGAGTTGTAAATGAACATACCTTGTATTACAAGACTAAAGGCAGAGTAAAATTTTTCGGTATGGTAAAGACTCTTGATATGTGTGCTTCTCAAGTCTGGAATGAGGTCATTAACTTCTTATTTAATGTCTTTGATTGTTTATTAAGAAGAAAAGAATATCCTGATTTGTTAATTTCACAGAACATTCTCTTACAGTAATTTCTTCATGAGAATCTGTAATAGGATCTAAGACCCTATCATTAAACTGAAGTTATAGCATCCTATTTGCACATTAGTATCAGATACTTGGATTCACAGGCACCCCTTCTTCAACCATAGCTCCTGAAGTAGAAAACATTCTGAGGAAGTACACACAACAATGGGGAGACTTTGACAAAGTAACAAATGAAAATAATTCAATGAAAGCACAAAGGAATATAAAATTATATATTACACTTTATTTTAAAGTTATTTTACAATATCTGATTAAAAATTTAAGCTGCAACTAGTTTCTTGTTGAAATAATCTGACATTTTTCTGACTATATACGGGCTCTGAAATTCTGTTAATAATGAATTCTTTGAATTTGCTATTTATCTGACTTCTTGACTGAGCTAGAATTTTCTTTGACTTATTTCCAAAGATATTCACTTCTTATTCCTGAAACCATACCAGTACCCTTTGTTCCTTGGGATCAATACTGCCTTACAGGAGGTAGAAGCGTAGAAGATAAATGCACTGTGTCAGCAGTGGAAACGACCTGCATTCAGATTTCAGCACCTGTGATTGTTAGAGAACCCAGGGTGCCTGTGTCTTAATGTCCTTAAGGAGTGCATGGAGAGAGGATTTGCTGGGTCTGGATGAGGAGCCCTAGGTTTCTCTGAGTCTGTTTTCTTCTCTCTGTTCCCTGACTTCTGAGAAGCTTTCTTCCTATAATACTCCTCTCCCCTACCACTCTTCCTTTATTTCCCTTCTCTTTTATTCCTCTTTCTCTTCTTCCAGGCTACTCCTTTCTCCCAAGCTCATATTCTTTTTTCCTTTCTCCTCCAAGAAAACTAGTTCCCCAATATTTGCTTTTTTGAATACACAAAGGCAGGTAGAATAGGATGCAATAGCAAACAGAAAAAAGAGAGAGTTGTAAATGAACATACCTTGTATTATGAGACTAAAGGCAGAGTAAAATTTTTCTATGGTAATTGTTATGGAATCAAATAAGAGAGATCCTGTTCCTGCTTTCTGCTCCTTAAAGCTCTTGATATTGATGGTTTACTCTTTGAGATCCTTGGAATAAGTAGTAAGAGGAAGATTCTACACAAATGAACAATCCTGTTGTATTGACTACAGAGCAATTTTTTTAAAAGATTTATATATTTATTTCTTGGCCACTTCTATCAGTCCTTCATTTATTTATCTTTGTTCTTTGTCCTGTGTGGGCCTCCCACCGCAGAGGCCCCTGTCGCTGCAGAGCGCTGGCTCTGGGCGCATGCACTCCACAGCTCCGGCTAGGTAGTTGGACACATTGGTTCAGCCGCTCCACAGCACGTGGGATCCTCCCAGGCCAGGGATCGAACCGGTGCCCCCTGCACTGCAAAGCAGCGTCCCCACCCACTGGACCACCAGGGAAGCCCCCAGAGCAATTTTTAGTTCACTCTAGATGAAAGAAATTCTTCTTAGAAAAGTGAGTGAATCATATTATATGTGTTTTAGAAAATAAAGGTTGTATTTTACACAAATGCCTTTATCCCTATCCTAAAACAGACAGAGAGATTGTGCTTTCTTCAGTTCAGTTCAGTTCCTCAGTCATGTCCAACTCTTTGTGACCCCATGGACTGCAGCACACCAGGCTTCCCTGTCCTTCACCATCTCCCAGTGCTTGCTCAAACTCATGTCCATTGACTCATTGGTGCCACCCAAAGTGATGCGCTTTCTTAATTGCATTCAAATTAACCATGTGGTGAAATTAGGGCTGACCCAGTTCCCCTGGACCTTATCTTCTCGGACATTGGAAAAGTCTACTTAAAACCTTAAAGCAAAATTATCACTGCTTCTTGAAACCAATATCCTTGACAGATACTGAGTTCTGTTTCCCCTTCCCCACTTCTTAGGCTACTCCTTTCTCCCAAGCTCATATTCTTTTTTCCTTTCTCCTCCAAGAAAACTAGTTCCCCAATATTTGCTTTTTTGAATACACAAAGGCAGGTAGAATAGGATGCAATAGCAAACAGAAAAAAGAGAGAGTTGTAAATGAACATACCTTGTATTATGAGACTAAAGGCAGAGTAAAATTTTTCTATGGTAATTGTTATGGAATCAAATAAGAGAGATCCTGTTCCTGCTTTCTGCTCCTTAAAGCTCTTGATATTGATGGTTTACTCTTTGAGATCCTTGGAATAAGTAGTAAGAGGAAGATTCTACACAAATGAACAATCCTGTTGTATTGACTACAGAGCAATTTTTTTAAAAGATTTATATATTTATTTCTTGGCCACTTCTATCAGTCCTTCATTTATTTATCTTTGTTCTTTGTCCTGTGTGGGCCTCCCACCGCAGAGGCCCCTGTCGCTGCAGAGCGCTGGCTCTGGGCGCATGCACTCCACAGCTCCGCCAGGTAGTTGGACACATTGGTTCAGCCGCTCCACAGCACGTGGGATCCTCCCAGGCCAGGGATCGAACCGGTGCCCCCTGCACTGCAAAGCAGCGTCCCCACCCACTGGACCACCAGGGAAGCCCCCAGAGCAATTTTTAGTTCACTCTAGATGAAAGAAATTCTTCTTAGAAAAGTGAGTGAATCATATTATATGTGTTTTAGAAAATAAAGGTTGTATTTTACACAAATGCCTTTATCCCTATCCTAAAACAGACAGAGAGATTGTGCTTTCTTCAGTTCAGTTCAGTTCCTCAGTCATGTCCAACTCTTTGTGACCCCATGGACTGCAGCACACCAGGCTTCCCTGTCCTTCACCATCTCCCAGTGCTTGCTCAAACTCATGTCCATTGACTCATTGGTGCCACCCAAAGTGATGCGCTTTCTTAATTGCATTCAAATTAACCATGTGGTGAAATTAGGGCTGACCCAGTTCCCCTGGACCTTATCTTCTCGGACATTGGAAAAGTCTACTTAAAACCTTAAAGCAAAATTATCACTGCTTCTTGAAACCAATATCCTTGACAGATACTGAGTTCTGTTTCCCCTTCCCCCACTTCCAACATTTTCCTATTGCTTCATTCACTTGAGCCGAACTGTCTTTGCCAGGTCATTTCTCTTTCCATTCACAGAGATGCAAAAAACAGAGAAAACATTACATGAAAATAAGCACAAGCTCTTGGGAAATTAAAAACTAGATCTAAGCTAAATGAATCTGCGGAAAGAAAGAAACAAAAAGGCACAGGTAAACAGAGTGAATGCATGCATGGAGCCATGCTGGTTTTAGTAAAAGTCACGGAAAGAATGTCTATTTCTGCATGAGAACAAAACTGGATCAATAACTTCATCTTTAAAAGACGACCATAAATAAGGAATAGAAAATTAACATAGAATGTAAAAGTTGGTTCAGAAAACATAATAAAAATATTTTTATTAAAAGAATATTAATCAGAATTTTAGGAGGGGAGAGAATAGTATTGGTAAATGTTGGTAATATTGGTGTTATTAACAGTGAATTTTGCACCATCAGCTGCTTACTTTGTAATTCGGAACACTTGCTGTTTCTCTCTCTCTCTTTTTTTTTTTTATAAATACAAACTCACATAAACACTGCTAATATTTATTAAGCATCTGTTGGGGTTACTTGCCTTCTGTAAGATGTATGAGGATGAACAACGAAAACATGAAATATTAGCTGCTTTTCATCACTCAAAGTATATCTGGGGAAGAAACAAGCCAGATGTAAAGACAATGTGTGATTAGTAGAAGTGTGTTGTGGACAGTAAATGGAACCAAAATGGAAGTGCAAGGGTAATATCTTTATGTTGGGATGATTAAGAAAACAATCTGAACCAGAGGTTAAAAGATGGGTGCAATTCTAATACACATTAAAGGAGCAATAAAATTAAGTTATGTGGGCAATAAACATAAAAATACCTAAAATGTATGCTTAAGGGAAAAACAGGACAGGTGTCAAGGGAATAATGGAAGGTAAAGAAGGAAATGCTGGGTGAGGAAACAGATGACTTTAATGACCATAAAGTATACCTTTTTGCTTATGTCCTAATCTTCCTTTTGGCTGAAGCTCTGTGTTCAAAAAGGCAGTAAAGTTAACTGGAAAGTGCATTTCACTGGTTTTCATTCTTGAATCTTAAAATATACAGTCTACTGGCTTCACATTATGAAGTTACTGTCTCTGTCCTAGTGATTACAGTTGTCCCTCCATATCAGAAGATTGGTTCCAAGACTCTCTCCCCACCTGTGGATGCTCAGGGCCCTTACAGTAGGTACTCTGTATCCAAAATCGTCAGTTGTACCAGTGGATGTGGAACCTGCAGATACTGAGGGCTGAGTGCACGTTGATCATCAGTGAACTTACTTTCCTTCAGTTTGTTTATATGAGCAAAGCATTTGTGAGACAACTAAATAAAGTTAAATGGTACCACCTGTGAAACTGAAATAAGAGCTGGAGGAAAGCTAGTTGGCAAAACTAAGGTTCAAACAGGGAAACGTAATCTTTTACAAAGTAGACCTAGACTTTGGTCCAATGGACGGTTTTATTGACTAGAAACAGAGCCTGATTCACCTGCTTAATGGTATCTCAACTCAATTATAAGACACGAGCACTACCTACACTTATATATTAAGCTTCTAAGACACTAGCACTACCTACACTTATATATTAAGCTTCACTTTATTCTAACGCACATTAAATATCGAATTGTTGCCATGTACTATGCTGAGTTCTGGAAATATTAAATTTAGTGATATATTATTGTTGCTGTTCAGTTGCTAAGTCATGTCTGACTCCTTGCAGCCTCATGGACTGCAGCATGCCAGGCTTCCCTGTCCTTCACCATCTTGCTCAAACTCATTTCCATTGACTCGGCAATGCCATCCAACCATTTTATCCTCTGCCATCCCCTCCTCCTCCTGCCTACTATCTTTCCCAGAACCAGGGTGTTTTTCAATGAGCCAGCTCTAGACATCAGGTGGCCAAAGTACGAGATGATTATTATTAAGGAAAAACTTATAGTTCAGTGAAGGATAAACATAAAATTACAATACAACATTCTAAGTTCAAAATAGGGGTATATTCATGACTGTTGTTAATTCTGCTGGAGGCAGGAAAAGGGAGGCATCAGAAAAAAATGGCTGTTTAGAATGGGCCTTGAAGGAGTTTTTTAAATGGACAAAAAGGAAGGAAACACCTGGACACCTGATTAAAATACCACGAGGAAAGGAATGGAGAAACTAGGTTGTGGTAGAGTTGAGTATCAGTGAGGTCGGGTCTAAACAGAGTAGATACAAGAGACAGGAATAAGACAAAAGGGGAAGGATGGGGAAAACTGTGAAAGGACTTATAAATCACTAATGCTAGGGAATTTAAAATTCTATCTTTTCAAGAACTGGGATTCAATGAGGAGCTGTAGATGGGAAGATGATGTGGATAGATCTGAGTCTCCAATAGTTCTGGAAACACTGTTAAAAATTAAATGAGAGAATCTTAGCTAGGGAAATAGAATGAAACTAAAAGAAACATGGTAAGATAAACACATAACTAAATTTAGAACTGATAATATTTAGTGATGCAAGTGGGAGTATTACTATTGTATAATTTCATGAATACTATTAACTTATATATAGAATATAGAAGAATATCATTTAGAGAAAAATTTGAGTTTAATTTTGACTGTGATAAATTCACATTTCCAACATTCGGTGGAAATGATCCTTTTCTATTTGGGTAGGGAGCTGAATGGAGAGATTAAGACCAAAAGTTTAAATTTAGGAATCATAAGAATGAAGAATATTGTTAGAACCTTTGAATTTGATGTTATCACCCCAAAATGTTAGTGAAGCCACAAGAAAATAAAGCATGGGCAAAATATTCAAAAGCAATTATTTTCGGCCAAAATGTTAAAAAATTTCTGAAATCTTAAGCTTCACAGTATGGCATATTGAAAAGTTAAGAAGAAAACTGTTTAAAAGCAAGGAGTCAGAGTCTTCATAAACAATCAGAGTCTTAGTTTGGAGCTCCTTAAAAGACAGGTGCCTAGGAGTGTCAGTGATCTGGGTAAAAGTGAACTGAATATTTTAAAACCTGAAACCCTGCTTCCAATCAGCTGGCCAGTCCCAGATGGAATTTCAGCAACACATACTCCATGATAACTGCCCAACTGTAGATAGAGGAGACCTTAGTTGGAAGAAAAGATCACCAACTCTACTCTCTGCAAAATATTCTACTATATACCAGGCATTAAACTAGAAAAAGCTGGGCTCATCAGAAAAATAGAAAATAGAAACCCATGGACAAATGTCCCACATTTTAAAGTTATCAGATATTGACATTAAAATCACTGTGGCTAATATATTTAAAAAAAAGTGGTAAGACGGTAACTTTCACCAGAGAAGGCAAATTTATAAGAAAAAACACCTATCTCAGAACTAATAAATACAATAGCTGAAATTATGAATTTAAAAGCTCATTGGATAAAGGGAAAGAATTAGTTTTATTAAATGGAGTAAGCTAATGGAAAACATCTAGGCTGAAGCCCAGGAAACCTCATCCCCACCACTGAGAAAAGCATAGAGAAAATACAAAGGACATATAAAGGATACACACACACACACACACACACATATGTATTTAGGAAAGGAGCTGTATTAACATGATTAAATCATCAAATAGATGTGAAACTGAAGTATCAAAAGGAGCAAAGAGCGTAAGACAGAAATTATCCTTCAAGCCGTAAATCCTTCTGAAACTTCGAATATAGTTTGAGTTTAATTTTAAACTGTAAAAATAAAAAATTTTTTCAAACATTTCCAACATTCGGTGGAAATGATCCTTTTCTATTTGGGTAGGGAGCTGAATGGAGAGATTAAGACCAAAAGTTTAAATTTAGGAATCATAAGAATGAAGAATATTGTTAGAACCTTTGAATTTGATGTTATCACCCCAAAATGTTAGTGAAGCCACAAGAAAATAAAGCATGGGCAAAATATTCAAAAGCAATTATTTTCGGCCAAAATGTTAAAAAATTTCTGAAATCTTAAGCTTCACAGTATGGCATATTGAAAAGTTAAGAAGAAAACTGTTTAAAAGCAAGGAGTCAGAGTCTTCATAAACAATCAGAGTCTTAGTTTGGAGCTCCTTAAAAGACAGGTGCCTAGGAGTGTCAGTGATCTGGGTAAAAGTGAACTGAATATTTTAAAACCTGAAACCCTGCTTCCAATCAGCTGGCCAGTCCCAGATGGAATTTCAGCAACACATACTCCATGATAACTGCCCAACTGTAGATAGAGGAGACCTTAGTTGGAAGAAAAGATCACCAACTCTACTCTCTGCAAAATATTCTACTATATACCAGGCATTAAACTAGAAAAAGCTGGGCTCATCAGAAAAATAGAAAATAGAAACCCATGGACAAATGTCCCACATTTTAAAGTTATCAGATATTGACATTAAAATCACTGTGGCTAATATATTTAAAAAAGTGGTAAGACGGTAACTTTCACCAGAGAAGGCAAATTTATAAGAAAAAACACCTATCTCAGAACTAATAAATACAATAGCTGAAATTATGAATTTAAAAGCTCATTGGATAAAGGGAAAGAATTAGTTTTATTAAATGGAGTAAGCTAATGGAAAACATCTAGGCTGAAGCCCAGGAAACCTCATCCCCACCACTGAGAAAAGCATAGAGAAAATACAAAGGACATATAAAGGATACACACACACACACACACACACATATGTATTTAGGAAAGGAGCTGTATTAACATGATTAAATCATCAAATAGATGTGAAACTGAAGTATCAAAAGGAGCAAAGAGCGTAAGACAGAAATTATCCTTCAAGCCGTAACAGGATACACTTTTCTGAAACTGACGATAAAGTTCAGAACAGACTGTTATAGCACAAATATCTTCAAGCTAGATATATACAGAGATAACTACATGTAGACACACTAAAGTTGATTCAGATTAGTCACAAAGGAAAACATTGTAAAGCAGTCAGAACACACACACACATACACACACACACTCACAGTCTTCAGAGGGTAACAGAAAGACTGACAACTGACTTCTCAGTAAAATACGGAAGACAGATGATAATAGAGTAGTATCTTTAAAGCAAGTAAATAAAATACCCATTGATTTTTGGGGGGCACTATACGATCTTATTTACATTTAAATTTCACCAAGCTTTCAAGTATGTGCTCGCCTGATGTTCAGATTTTTGAAATGAAGATGAAAAATGGATAAAGCTTTCAAGGTTCAATATGTTGAACACGGCACAATATATTAACCAACTAGACAACCTGGGGGTAGTGTAAGTCTTCATGTAGCACAAGGATAGGGACGAGCCCTGGAACTGGAGGAAACATCCACCATTCAGGACTGAACAGGTTTTCTTTGGTTTTCTTTGACTTCAGACTTGAGACAGACAGAGTCCCTCGGTGTACAAAGCCCACTGAATTCAGCACAGGCAGTTACAGGATAGATTGACCAGGGCCAATTCGGATTGTGGGGGCCCATGTGAAATCAAGCAGGGCTGGACTGTGATTTTAAAGTTATCAGATATTGACATTAAAATCACTGTGGCTAATATATTTAAAAAGTGGTAAGACGGTAACTTTCACCAGAGAAGGCAAATTTATAAGAAAAAACACCTATCTCAGAACTAATAAATACAATAGCTGAAATTATGAATTTAAAAGCTCATTGGATAAAGGGAAAGAATTAGTTTTATTAAATGGAGTAAGCTAATGGAAAACATCTAGGCTGAAGCCCAGGAAACCTCATCCCCACCACTGAGAAAAGCATAGAGAAAATACAAAGGACATATAAAGGATACACACACACACACACACACACATATGTATTTAGGAAAGGAGCTGTATTAACATGATTAAATCATCAAATAGATGTGAAACTGAAGTATCAAAAGGAGCAAAGAGCGTAAGACAGAAATTATCCTTCAAGCCGTAACAGGATACACTTTTCTGAAACTGACGATAAAGTTCAGAACAGACTGTTATAGCACAAATATCTTCAAGCTAGATATATACAGAGATAACTACATGTAGACACACTAAAGTTGATTCAGATTAGTCACAAAGGAAAACATTGTAAAGCAGTCAGAACACACACACACATACACACACACACTCACAGTCTTCAGAGGGTAACAGAAAGACTGACAACTGACTTCTCAGTAAAATACGGAAGACAGATGATAATAGAGTAGTATCTTTAAAGCAAGTAAATAAAATACCCATTGATTTTTGGGGGGCACTATACGATCTTATTTACATTTAAATTTCACCAAGCTTTCAAGTATGTGCTCGCCTGATGTTCAGATTTTTGAAATGAAGATGAAAAATGGATAAAGCTTTCAAGGTTCAATATGTTGAACACGGCACAATATATTAACCAACTAGACAACCTGGGGGTAGTGTAAGTCTTCATGTAGCACAAGGATAGGGACGAGCCCTGGAACTGGAGGAAACATCCACCATTCAGGACTGAACAGGTTTTCTTTGGTTTTCTTTGACTTCAGACTTGAGACAGACAGAGTCCCTCGGTGTACAAAGCCCACTGAATTCAGCACAGGCAGTTACAGGATAGATTGACCAGGGCCAATTCGGATTGTGGGGGCCCATGTGAAATCAAGCAGGGGTGGCTGGAGGCTGGAAAATGTCGAAGTCCCGAAGTCCAGAACCAATAGAAAGCAGCCATCTTCTCAAAATCACTGATTTCAAACAAGTTCCTAAGATACTTTTCTTAAATAGGGAAATAGCCACTAATCTTTGCCCAGAGAAAACATCTTGTATATAATTAAAGGAAAAGTAAATAGTAATACAATAAAAATAAATCTGATAATTTGTTGCTAGAAAAGCCACAGGAAGAAAAATACTAAAAGGATTTATACAGGCAGGTTGAAAATCACCTGAGCTGGAACTAGAAAAATTCAAGGAATAAAAAGCAATGCACATATGAAGATAACTGTAAATAATTCCAGACAGAGTTATAGTGTTAATAATGGTACAAGAGAGTAATAATGTTTTGTATAATTTGAAATATATGCAGAAAAAAACGTATTATAACAGTTATATAAAAAGATGGAGACTCATAAATGAAGCTAAGATATCCTAAGATGTTAGCATTGTCCAGGAACTGATTAAAAAAATCCTAATTTATATAAGATAGCAATAAATCAAACATGCATATTTTAAACCATTGTAGATAAAAGATACATAATTAACAAGCCAGGACAAAGGAACAACTGAGTAATTAACAAAACTGATTAACCCAAAAGAATGCAAGAAAGGTGAGCAAAGGGAAACAGAGAGAAGACACATATCCTCTTATATCATAGTGAAAGTGCAAAGGAAGTAATTATTACAGTTAGATAACAAAGATGTCCCACTGAAGAAAGAACACTCTAAGTTAGAATGCAAATTGGTAAATCACTCTGAAAACATGTTAGTGTCTGCCACTGCTAAACTAAAGCAAACAGTAGTTTTGAAAGTAGAAGTGTTAGCTGCTCAGTCGTGTCCAACTCTTTGCAACCCCAGGGCCTGTAACTCGCCAGGCTCCTCTGTCCACGGAATTCTCCAAGCAAGAATACTGGAATGGGTAGCTATTTCCTTCTCCAGGGCATCTTCCCAACTCAAGAATCAAACCCAGCTCTACTACTTTGCAGGCAGATTATTTAACATCTGAGCCACCACTACCATCTAGCAATTCTACTCCTCAGGGTATTTCTTTAGAAAAACACACACACATGAAAAAAGGCATGATACAATACTCATTGCCACAGAGTGATTCCCCCAAACTGGCAAAAATCCAAATACTCATTAACAAAATAGACAAATACTATTGCCCGTTCATACAATAGGATAAATGAGAATTTAGCAATGAACAATGAACTGCTGTATACATTAATATGAGTGAATCTTAGAAGCATAACATAGAAATTTTCAGACAGAAATGAGTGTGTATAATATGGATCTATGTAAACAACACTCAAAAATAAGCAAAACAAATCCATGATGATGGAAGTAAAAATACTGAATATATTAAGGGGTTTAATACACTAGGGAAAGGTCAGGGATTCCTCTTTTTGAATCTTTGTCTCCAAAACATTCTTGTGTTTACTTTTGGGAAATTTACTGAGTTGTACATTTTATGATTAGGGATGTTTGTTTGTTTGTTTGAATTTTGGCTTCTTTTATTGGTCCTTCTTTTATTAGTTTCATCCATCTTAACTCTTTGACCTGTGTAGGCCTCCTATCACAGTGGCCTCTCTCGTTGGAGAGCACTGGCTCGTAACTGGACACACCGGTCCAGCCACTCTGCGGCACGTGGGATCTTCCCGGCCCAGGTATTGAATCAGTGCCCCTTGCATCACAAGGCGGACTCTTTACCCACTGGACCACCGGGGAAGCCCAGTGATGTTTTATTTTGATAAAATATTTTCTTAACAAATATCAAACCGTATTTAATAAAGTCTAACTATATCTGGGTGGGATTAGAGCCTAAGGTAGGTAAATTAAGACATAAAGGTAATAATGCTTAAGCGATGATCTTAATTCCAGCAGATCTGTTGAAAAATCATGGTTTTAGAGCTCAATGTTTGGCATTTATGAGAATTGAAGACATAGCTACCTGCTAATTAGTCAGTGAGTTGGACAGTTTAGAAGTGTTAGCTGCTCAGTCGTGTCCAACTCTTTGCAACCCCAGGGCCTGTAACTCGCCAGGCTCCTCTGTCCACGGAATTCTCCAAGCAAGAATACTGGAATGGGTAGCTATTTCCTTCTCCAGGGCATCTTCCCAACTCAAGAATCAAACCCAGCTCTACTACTTTGCAGGCAGATTATTTAACATCTGAGCCACCACTACCATCTAGCAATTCTACTCCTCAGGGTATTTCTTTAGAAAAACACACACACATGAAAAAAGGCATGATACAATACTCATTGCCACAGAGTGATTCCCCCAAACTGGCAAAAATCCAAATACTCATTAACAAAATAGACAAATACTATTGCCCGTTCATACAATAGGATAAATGAGAATTTAGCAATGAACAATGAACTGCTGTATACATTAATATGAGTGAATCTTAGAAGCATAACATAGAAATTTTCAGACAGAAATGAGTGTGTATAATATGGATCTATGTAAACAACACTCAAAAATAAGCAAAACAAATCCATGATGATGGAAGTAAAAATACTGAATATATTAAGGGGTTTAATACACTAGGGAAAGGTCAGGGATTCCTCTTTTTGAATCTTTGTCTCCAAAACATTCTTGTGTTTACTTTTGGGAAATTTACTGAGTTGTACATTTTATGATTAGGGATGTTTGTTTGTTTGTTTGAATTTTGGCTTCTTTTATTGGTCCTTCTTTTATTAGTTTCATCCATCTTAACTCTTTGACCTGTGTAGGCCTCCTATCACAGTGGCCTCTCTCGTTGGAGAGCACTGGCTCGTAACTGGACACACCGGTCCAGCCACTCTGCGGCACGTGGGATCTTCCCGGCCCAGGTATTGAATCAGTGCCCCTTGCATCACAAGGCGGACTCTTTACCCACTGGACCACCGGGGAAGCCCAGTGATGTTTTATTTTGATAAAATATTTTCTTAACAAATATCAAACCGTATTTAATAAAGTCTAACTATATCTGGGTGGGATTAGAGCCTAAGGTAGGTAAATTAAGACATAAAGGTAATAATGCTTAAGCGATGATCTTAATTCCAGCAGATCTGTTGAAAAAAATCATGGTTTTAGAGCTCAATGTTTGGCATTTATGAGAATTGAAGACATAGCTACCTGCTAATTAGTCAGTGAGTTGGACAGTTTAAGTAGATCCTTTTTGGGAATTTGCAAGCAATTCTTTATACTGTTTGCAAATTACTGAGAAAGAAACCTGAGGCATATATGTTACAAAGCAATATTCTATGTATCAAGCACTGGGACAATAGTGACATTACTTCCTGGTGACAATCTAATTAAACTGTTGGATCTAAGGAAGTTACAACACCCTCTTGACTACATATCGGCTGTGTCTTGGATAAGATCTGAAGGAACAAACTCTCTTTTTCCAGGAAGCTCTTGGGATAAAGTGCCTTCACTCCTTTTTTTGTGTGTGTGTCTCAGAAAATCAGTTTATACTTTTTAAGAACTAAACTCTGACTCTTCTTAGCTTAGGGAAGGCTACTCTGGTCATTATGGATCACAAAATATTGTGGCCTCTTTAAGAGTCTGGGAGACTAATTTAATTCTGGCCAATAAAGGTAGTAAGTTCCTTTAGCCCAATCCTGCCCTTCCTTGTGGGACAGATTCATAAAGGTGAAAAGTGAGTCACATAAGTAGTGCATTGATTCTTTCTGCAGCCATTGAAATACCCTGACCATAAGGGAAATCACAGAGACAAGATTTGGCTACAGTATACGGCCCATCAGGGATATACTGGTGAATGTAGTGCAGGAAGGCTGATAACTCTTGTTGTTTTTTTTCTAGATTGCAGATGAATGCCTCCATTTTTTCAATGTTTTGACTGACCTATTTTATATATTCCATTCCAAAGCTGGTTTTTTGGTTGGGCAGGATGGTTGGGCCATGGAGAGGTGCTGAGACATAAGGAGAAATGTAGGACATAGAAGTGATCACATCAAGCAGCAGGTAGGTACATAGACATTATCACCGGGAAGCCCAGTATTTTAGATAAAATATTTTCTTAACAAATATCAAACCGTATTTAATAAAGTCTAACTATATCTGGGTGGGATTAGAGCCTAAGGTAGGTAAATTAAGACATAAAGGTAATAATGCTTGCGATGATCTTAATTCCAGCAGATCTGTTGAAAAAAATCATGGTTTTAGAGCTCAATGTTTGGCATTTATGAGAATTGAAGACATAGCTACCTGCTAATTAGTCAGTGAGTTGGACAGTTTAAGTAGATCCTTTTTGGGAATTTGCAAGCAATTCTTTATACTGTTTGCAAATTACTGAGAAAGAAACCTGAGGCATATATGTTACAAAGCAATATTCTATGTATCAAGCACTGGGACAATAGTGACATTACTTCCTGGTGACAATCTAATTAAACTGTTGGATCTAAGGAAGTTACAACACCCTCTTGACTACATATCGGCTGTGTCTTGGATAAGATCTGAAGGAACAAACTCTCTTTTTCCAGGAAGCTCTTGGGATAAAGTGCCTTCACTCCTTTTTTTGTGTGTGTGTGTCTCAGAAAATCAGTTTATACTTTTTAAGAACTAAACTCTGACTCTTCTTAGCTTAGGGAAGGCTACTCTGGTCATTATGGATCACAAAATATTGTGGCCTCTTTAAGAGTCTGGGAGACTAATTTAATTCTGGCCAATAAAGGTAGTAAGTTCCTTTAGCCCAATCCTGCCCTTCCTTGTGGGACAGATTCATAAAGGTGAAAAGTGAGTCACATAAGTAGTGCATTGATTCTTTCTGCAGCCATTGAAATACCCTGACCATAAGGGAAATCACAGAGACAAGATTTGGCTACAGTATACGGCCCATCAGGGATATACTGGTGAATGTAGTGCAGGAAGGCTGATAACTCTTGTTGTTTTTTTTCTAGATTGCAGATGAATGCCTCCATTTTTTCAATGTTTTGACTGACCTATTTTATATATTCCATTCCAAAGCTGGTTTTTTGGTTGGGCAGGATGGTTGGGCCATGGAGAGGTGCTGAGACATAAGGAGAAATGTAGGACATAGAAGTGATCACATCAAGCAGCAGGTAGGTACATAGTTTCATAAGTAAATTCTTGGCATTGTTATTCATGACTCTAAAGACAAGAGGTAATACATACTACCATTATTCGTCATAAAAAACAACCCTTCTCACAAATGAACACTCAATAAGGATGGAAGGTAAGATCCAATGAACTTTGCTTGATTTTGCCAAAAAAAAAAAAGTCATTATGAGTTTGACGTTTTCCATCACCACCTAGTAAAGGAAACGTCACATCCTCTTTTCTCCTTTATTGCTCACGCTCGGTACTTCTGACACTTCTCATCACCAAATGTGTGTGTACCTGGATTTCCATACACCAGACAATTCTGTGACATCAGCTAGATGCCCTAAAATTTAATTCAGTACTGACACTCAATGAAGATAGTGTCAGATCCCACAAAACTGACTCCTTTTCCTCCCTCAACTCATATTTCAGACACCAATCCCAAGCCCATTAAGTGGGTTAAAAAATCTACTTCCTTCTTGAGTATAATTAATTAGCTAGAAAGCTCACCTAAGGAACTCAGGGAAAATGCTTAAGCTATTTACTAGATTACCAATTGATAATAAAATTATATCATTCAGGGATAGTCAAATGGAAGAGGTACATAGGGAAAATTATAGGGAAAAGGGTGCTGAGCTTCCATGACTTCTCTGGGTACAGCAATGTCCCAACATCTCCACATGTTCAACATCCCAGAAGCTCTCCGAGTCTTGCCCTTTTGAGTTTTATGGAGGCTTCATAATGTAGGCATGATAGACTACATTATTAGTCAATGGTGACTGAACTCAATCTCCAGCCCCTCTCCCCTCACAGGAGGTTGGAGGGTTGGGGCTGAACGTGTCAACCCTCTAATCACTTAGCTGGCTCCCCGGGCATTCAGTACCCAACCATTCAGGGGCTTTCTCAAAGTCACCAGATTAACATAAACTCAGGACTGGTTGAAAGGTAATTGTAATGAATTATAAGACACCACCATAGCTCTTTGGAGTAAGAAATGGAAACCCACTCCAATATTCTTGCCTAGAAAATTCCATGGACAGAAAAGCCTGGAGAGCTACAGTGCTCTCCAATGGGGCATCAAATACATATACATATATATATACACATACAGATGGCTCAGTAGTGAGGAGTCTGTCTGCAATGCAGGAGACTCGGGTTCCATCCCTGATCTGGGAAGATACCCCTGGAGGAGGGCATGGCAACCCACTCCAGTATTCTTGCCTGGAGAATTCCATGGATGGAGGAGCCTGGCAGGCTGTGGTCCATGGAGTCACACAGAGTCGGAAAACAACTGAAGTAACTAAGTAGCATCAGCAGCTAGAGCTCTTACCACTTAGTAAATTCCAAGGGTTTTAGAGGATCTGTGCCAGAATCGAGACTAAGACCAAGGATATGCTTATTATTATAAATCACAAAATGACACCCCTGCACCCCCTACCCCTAATAATATAAACAGATACACATGTAAAACAATGAGACATCAGACTTTCTTCAATTATCAAGTATTCTGATGAACAGAAACTCTAAAAAACTCTACTATATCCAATCCAAAGGTGTCTATTAGATCTGATTTATCCTTTCATTCAATGTCTATGAGTGTTTTACAAACCATTGGTTTCTCTTCCAAAGAACTTAAGCTCTAATTGCTTGTTAATTACCATTTCATAGTTGCAGTGAAGTTCTAAAATAATAATTACTATTCACATATTACATCCATTTTTCTGAAGAGCCCCTGTGCATGCACATTTTATTAACGGAAGAAACATGATTGCTGCTTTGCTTGTATGTATTATTTATTTCCATATAGGTTTAATTCCATTGCAGTTTCTCATTTTTGCCTGTTGTATAATTCATGATTTGTACTATATTGTAGTAGGTATATGACACCATCATTTTATTGGCTAGGCTATAATTTCTACAACCTTGTGAAAATAAAGTTTGGTCCTGGAAAATTTTTATTTATTTATTTTTTAAGTCATAAAATGTATTTCTAAACCACTTCCCTAAGACACTTTGTATCTGTACCCATATTTTGAAGTTCCGTTTAAGTTCCCTGGGTCACAAGAGCATTTAAAAGGGCCAAACAGCTACACTAATTATTGGAGTTTCATAAGTTATATTGATACCTAATAAATTGGAAAATAATAATCCTATAGCAGCAAGAGCTGAGAAGGTAGTCTGACTTCAATGAGTGGAAATTTGATTGGCATTAGTGGAAATTGCTGGAATCTGAAAGGCAGTCACACTTCATGAATTTATTTATGACATTTAACCAGAATTAGCATCATTTCTGACACTTCCATCAATTAGTAGGATGCAAATGATATATTTTTTTTTGTCCAATAGTGACTTCAGTACCTCCAACTCATTGAGATCAGTTTAAAAAGTCTAAACATAGGGGCTGAATTCTCAAAATATTTTAGCTTTTAGGGAAAAAATTCTGAGAATATTTGGGCAAGAATTCAAGATAAGATGTGACTTTGGCTATAAAATGTTTGAACCTAATTTTTAAAGTATTTGTCTTTTAAAAATCAATCATCACAATTTGCATTGATCATCCACAGCCTTCTGCACAGTGTGACAGGCCATACGGAGAGCCTGAACCAGGGTCTTGTGTTAAACACACAGTATATGAGAGTAATGTTCTAAAACAGCCAGATGGTTTTTGATGGAAGCATAGTCTATTGGAAAGGGTATATTGGACAGAAGGTTCAGAAGGTAACGCAGACTCAGAATGGCGGGTGTGTTGAATATTAGGCTAAGGACTTCATTTGGAGCAATAATCAATATTACCAGTTTCTACTTGGACTAGAGCCTCCTAACTGATATTCTTGTTTCTAGACTCATTTAATGCTTATCTACCCATCAGAATAAGAATCTTTTTTCCCAAAATTTTAAATCTGTTCAAACCACTCTGTTCACACCTTTCTGTGGTTTCTCATTTCTTTCAGGAGAAAATCCAAGCTCCTGAGTTAAGCACACAAGACTTTATGATCTGTCACTGATTTCTCCCACAGGTCATTTCATTTATCCCTACATAATCTGTCAGCTCCTTGAGTTTCTTATAAGCATCGTATGTTTCTTTTCGCTTTGCAAGAAGTTCTCTCTGCCACAAAAAAATCTCCCTGCCACTGTTTTCTTCTATCTTTCCTAACTTTCTAAATGGAACTCATAGAGCATCTTTTTTGTTGTTGTTATTGTTGTCGTTATTGTTTGTTTTGGATGTCCATCCATGCAATGAGAGTGTAGATTAGCTACTTCTGCTGTGTTGCTACAGAGCCACGGATCTACCACTATTTTGACAGTTATACTTTTAAACTTGTATTTATTTTACTTGTTTACTTTTGGCTGCATCAGTACCTCATGAATTTATTTATGACATTTAACCAGAATTAGCATCATTTCTGACACTTCCATCAATTAGTAGGATGCAAATGATATATTTTTTTGTCCAATAGTGACTTCAGTACCTCCAACTCATTGAGATCAGTTTAAAAGTCTAAACATAGGGGCTGAATTCTCAAAATATTTTAGCTTTTAGGAAAAATTCTGAGAATATTTGGGCAAGAATTCAAGATAAGATGTGACTTTGGCTATAAAATGTTTGAACCTAATTTTTAAAGTATTTGTCTTTTAAAAATCAATCATCACAATTTGCATTGATCATCCACAGCCTTCTGCACAGTGTGACAGGCCATACGGAGAGCCTGAACCAGGGTCTTGTGTTAAACACACAGTATATGAGAGTAATGTTCTAAAACAGCCAGATGGTTTTTGATGGAAGCATAGTCTATTGGAAAGGGTATATTGGACAGAAGGTTCAGAAGGTAACGCAGACTCAGAATGGCGGGTGTGTTGAATATTAGGCTAAGGACTTCATTTGGAGCAATAATCAATATTACCAGTTTCTACTTGGACTAGAGCCTCCTAACTGATATTCTTGTTTCTAGACTCATTTAATGCTTATCTACCCATCAGAATAAGAATCTTTTTCCAAATTATAAATCTGTTCAAACCACTCTGTTCACACCTTTCTGTGGTTTCTCATTTCTTTCAGGAGAAAATCCAAGCTCCTGAGTTAAGCACACAAGACTTTATGATCTGTCACTGATTTCTCCCACAGGTCATTTCATTTATCCCTACATAATCTGTCAGCTCCTTGAGTTTCTTATAAGCATCGTATGTTTCTTTTCGCTTTGCAAGAAGTTCTCTCTGCCACAAAAAAATCTCCCTGCCACTGTTTTCTTCTATCTTTCCTAACTTTCTAAATGGAACTCATAGAGCATCTTTTTTGTTGTTGTTATTGTTGTCGTTATTGTTTGTTTTGGATGTCCATCCATGCAATGAGAGTGTAGATTAGCTACTTCTGCTGTGTTGCTACAGAGCCACGGATCTACCACTATTTTGACAGTTATACTTTTAAACTTGTATTTATTTTACTTGTTTACTTTTGGCTGCATCAGTACCAGTTGCAGCATGAGGGCCTGCTAGTTGAGGTGCAGAACTTTAGTTCCCCTTGGCGTGTGGGATGTTTGTACCCCCACCTGAGACTGAACCTGCATCCCCTGCATGAAAGGGGGATTTTTAATCCCTGGATCATCAGGGAAGTTCCACAGAAATGTTATCTTTAAACTGTCCTTTTGCTTCAAGGTTTTCCACAATAGACTGTAACTTCCAAGAAGGCAGGAATTTTGGACTTTTTAATCCAGAAGGCCTACACTGAATGTTCAAATATTTGTTGCATAAATGGATGCTCAAGCTGCAGTGTGGTGTAATTTGACCTGTATTTTATAAAAATTAATCAAGCAGCAGTGAGAACAAACTAGGAAAGAAGGAATAATAAGAAAATGCAGAGGATCAGGAAAAGATAAGAAGAACAAACATTTGGGTCTTAACAACCAATAACTTACGATTACTAGTGTCACTATACAGACTCCTGCATGAAATAGCTTTACTATAGCTCTCTCTGATGCATATAGAATTACTCCTAAATAATTATTTCCAGTCTGGATCTGTCTACTACATTCCACAGAAGCACTGGAAAGGAGTAGAAACACAGTGTTTAGATTCAGATACATGCACATTTCATCATGACTCTGACATTCAACATTATTTCTGCACTGATCTTAATTAAATGTTTAAAACGTCAGAGCATTGCCCCTGAGAGAACAATTCTTACGGTAATTAATCATGAACTATAAACTGGGTAATGTTTACAGTCGAGTAATGCTTAGTGTCTGTTAGGTTTTCAATAGTGGTGGTCATTTTCTTTTGCTGACTGAAAAATGTGTGTCACACATTTTTGTGGATAGCACACAGGTATGTATTTGAGGTTTAAATGACCATCTTTGGATTTCTCTGGTGACTCCAATGGTAAAGAATCTGCCTGCAATGCAGGAGACCCAGGTTTGATCCCTCAGTTGGGAAGATCCCCTGGAAAAGGGAATGGCTACTCACTGCAGTGTTCTTGCCTGGAGAATTCCAGGGACGGAGGAGCCTGGTGAGCTACAGTCCATGGGGTCTCAAAGAGTCGGACACGACTGAGTGACTAACAAGCTTCCTCACACACTTATCATATTTAACCCAGTATCTGCTGCTTCTCACCTATTTTTCTTTTTAAAATTATGGCAATGCTAGTTCTCAGTGTTCTAAGCCATAAACCTAATTGTCACCTAAGACTTCTCTTGTCCTCTAAATGGTATATGCAAACAATGACTAAACCTTTTTGTGCGAACAGCTCAGTACCTCTTGAATATGTTTAATATCCCATGCATGCTATCTTCAGTTAGTCTCATCTTTTATCTCCTGATAAGTCTCCCTACATCCAGATTACATTTGGCCTTCTAATCTTAGAGTTGCAAGAGTGAGCTTCTAAGGTGCAGATGTAATTTTAGTACTCCCAACCTTTTAAGTCTATTGATTGCCTGTAGAATAGAGTACACATTATTTGCTCTAGCCCAAATGCCCATGTCTTTGCTGCTACATTGACCTTGTATCTACATCACACTGTGCTCAAGCCTTAGCCTCTCCCACATCCCAGAATGTGCCATTGCTTTCTTGGATTCATGCCTTTGTATGACTGTTTCTTTGACCAGGGTACATGATTTATTCTTCTCTTGATGTACCCTTCATATGCAAGATCAGTCTCCATGCACTTCTTTGGGACAGTCTCTAAATCTGTTCTTGAGAGGTCATTCAATTCATTGATGAAAATTTTTCCCCTTACAGTATCTGGTTAAGGTTATACTAGTGAGCAAGACACCCCAGATCCTCTCTTTAATGTCCTTACAATTAATCATGAACTATAAACTGGGTAATGTTTACAGTCGAGTAATGCTTAGTGTCTGTTAGGTTTTCAATAGTGGTGGTCATTTCTTGTTGACTGAAAATGTGTGTCACACATTTTGTGGATAGTGCACAGGTATGTATTTGAGGTTTAAATGACCATCTTTGGATTTCTCTGGTGACTCCAATGGTAAAGAATCTGCCTGCAATGCAGGAGACCCAGGTTTGATCCCTCAGTTGGGAAGATCCCCTGGAAAAGGGAATGGCTACTCACTGCAGTGTTCTTGCCTGGAGAATTCCAGGGACGGAGGAGCCTGGTGAGCTACAGTCCATGGGGTCTCAAAGAGTCGGACACGACTGAGTGACTAACAAGCTTCCTCACACACTTATCATATTTAACCCAGTATCTGCTGCTTCTCACCTATTTTTCTTTTTAAAATTATGGCAATGCTAGTTCTCAGTGTTCTAAGCCATAAACCTAATTGTCACCTAAGACTTCTCTTGTCCTCTAAATGGTATATGCAAACAATGACTAAACCTTTTTGTGCGAACAGCTCAGTACCTCTTGAATATGTTTAATATCCCATGCATGCTATCTTCAGTTAGTCTCATCTTTTATCTCCTGATAAGTCTCCCTACATCCAGATTACATTTGGCCTTCTAATCTTAGAGTTGCAAGAGTGAGCTTCTAAGGTGCAGATGTAATTTTAGTACTCCCAACCTTTTAAGTCTATTGATTGCCTGTAGAATAGAGTACACATTATTTGCTCTAGCCCAAATGCCCATGTCTTTGCTGCTACATTGACCTTGTATCTACATCACACTGTGCTCAAGCCTTAGCCTCTCCCACATCCCAGAATGTGCCATTGCTTTCTTGGATTCATGCCTTTGTATGACTGTTTCTTTGACCAGGGTACATGATTTATTCTTCTCTTGATGTACCCTTCATATGCAAGATCAGTCTCCATGCACTTCTTTGGGACAGTCTCTAAATCTGTTCTTGAGAGGTCATTCAATTCATTGATGAATACATTACAGTATCTGGTTAAGCTGCTCCCATCTATGGGAAGCCTTATTATTGGTACCTACATTTCTGGGTAGTGAAGGTTATACTAGTGAGCAAGACACCCCAGATCCTCTCTTTAATGTCCTTACATTTTGCTTGATAAATTGTTCAGCTAAATGATCTGAAATTAAGTCAGGGCATAGAAAGATCTCCTGGATGTTTTAAATTTATCCCTTGTAGTGGAACAGAAGAGGGATGATTCCTACTGTGTTTCAAGATTACAAAGTAGATAATAGATATTTGACATCCCATGGCCAGACTTTCTGGAAACCCATGAAGCAGTACTGCCTTCCAGGCAATATAAGTATAAATGCTGAGCATCCCATGCTGACATATGGTAGCATTCCAACCAGACCTCAACTCCAAGTCTGCATCCCATCATTGCAGAATCTCATTTCTAATGCCCGAGGACTTTACAGTCATGAAAAGAAAGTCATGGGCAAAATTCTGCTTCTTCAACTCAACTGAAATAAGAGTTGAGTGAAGATTTTTAGGTAATCTATGAAAAAAAGAAAATAAAAGAAACAAGCAAAGCAAAGAGATCCTAAATGTAAATGTAAACAGGACACTTAAAATCCATTATCCAGCATGGTGTGTCCATCCTCTCAGTAGATAGATAACTAGAGCTAGACAGTAGATAACGAGCCTTGAGCTATCTGGAGAAAAATAAAACTTTGCAATTCTAATAAATAATGAAAATACTTCCTGGGAGTTTTCGAGCCTCTTCTTAAATTTATCTGTTTTGGAATATAAGTTCCTTTAGGGCAACTATTATACTATGTGCAACATCAAGAAATGATATATACTTTATAAATATTTCAGAAACCGTACCCCTTTAAGCCTGTAGAATAGAGTACACATTATTTGCTCTAGCCCAAATGCCCATGTCTTTGCTGCTACATTGACCTTGTATCTACATCACACTGTGCTCAAGCCTTAGCCTCTCCACATCCCAGAATGTGCCATTGCTTTCTTGGATTCATGCCTTTGTATGACTGTTTCTTTGACCAGGGTACATGATTTATTCTTCTCTTGATGTACCCTTCATATGCAAGATCAGTCTCCATGCACTTCTTTGGGACAGTCTCTAAATCTGTTCTTGAGAGGTCATTCAATTCATTGATGAATACATTACAGTATCTGGTTAAGCTGCTCCCATCTATGGGAAGCCTTATTATTGGTACCTACATTTCTGGGTAGTGAAGGTTATACTAGTGAGCAAGACACCCCAGATCCTCTCTTTAATGTCCTTACATTTTGCTTGATAAATTGTTCAGCTAAATGATCTGAAATTAAGTCAGGGCATAGAAAGATCTCCTGGATGTTTTAAATTTATCCCTTGTAGTGGAACAGAAGAGGATGATTCCTACTGTGTTTCAAGATTACAAAGTAGATAATAGATATTTGACATCCCATGGCCAGACTTTCTGGAAACCCATGAAGCAGTACTGCCTTCCAGGCAATATAAGTATAAATGCTGAGCATCCCATGCTGACATATGGTAGCATTCCAACCAGACCTCAACTCCAAGTCTGCATCCCATCATTGCAGAATCTCATTTCTAATGCCCGAGGACTTTACAGTCATGAAAAGAAAGTCATGGGCAAAATTCTGCTTCTTCAACTCAACTGAAATAAGAGTTGAGTGAAGATTTTTAGGTAATCTATGAAAAAAAGAAAATAAAAGAAACAAGCAAAGCAAAGAGATCCTAAATGTAAATGTAAACAGGACACTTAAAATCCATTATCCAGCATGGTGTGTCCATCCTCTCAGTAGATAGATAACTAGAGCTAGACAGTAGATAACGAGCCTTGAGCTATCTGGAGAAAAATAAAACTTTGCAATTCTAATAAATAATGAAAATACTTCCTGGGAGTTTTCGAGCCTCTTCTTAAATTTATCTGTTTTGGAATATAAGTTCCTTTAGGGCAACTATTATACTATGTGCAACATCAAGAAATGATATATACTTTATAAATATTTCAGAAACCGCAGGAACTAATTGCCAAGATCGGGGGTTTATTAGTTATCATTTCAATATGAACAAGCCACCGTTGTTGTGGTGCCCATTTGTAAGAGGATGGAAACACTTAGAGATAAACTGAAACAGGTTGTCAGTGTCCAAGATAGAATGGAAATCAGGGACTATCCCTTCGTCTCCAGTCTTCAGAAAAGATATTCTTCGGACACTTTAACATATTTTCTCTGTGGAAATGGTCTTCAGCCTTGGCTTGCTTAAGAATAACCTGCAGAGCTAAGAAAAAATACTAATGGTCAGAACTGACTCCTGGAGATTCTAGGGCAGACTCTGATATTCTGGGATATGGAACCAGACTTTTTCCTTTTATATATTTACATAGAAAATGCCCCATGTAGTGCATGATGTCATTTTAACTGTGAGAGTCTAAACCACTCTCCCAGACACTGGCCATTGTTGTCATATTACGGTGACAGAAAATCCAAAGTCTTCATGATGGTCCACAGATCCCTGTATGACCTGGAGCTTTGCCAGGTTCTCTGATTCCACTTCCTGTTACTCTCAGCCAGGTCCAGTCTGCCTTAAAGACATTAACCTTGCTATTCGGGCAAGTTAATTTCCTCGTCAGGACCTCTGCAAATTCTTCTCCTTCTGCCAGGATGCTCTTCCTCCAGATCTTCTTATGGACTTTTCACTTCCTCGCTTCTACTATGAGCACACAAATTGTGTTCATCTTATTTATGCCTCAGTCATAATTGAATTTGAATCCAGACTCACATCTATCAAATGTAATACAACTATTCTACACCAGTTTTTCCTTTTTTGGGTTGATGATACTATTCAAAAGTACGAGGGACTTCCCTGAAAATTCAGTGGTTAAGAGTTTGCCTTCCAGTGAAGGAGGTGGGGGTTCAACCCCTGGTTGGGAACTAAGATCCCACGGGGTTGATAAAACAGAAGCAATATTGTAACAAATTCAATAAAATATTTTTTAAAATGATTCACATCAAAAAAGTCCTTTAGGGCTTCCCTGGTGGTCCAGTGGGTAAGGACACTGCCTTGCAGTGCAGGGGGCGGTGGTTCGATCCCTGGCCTGGGAAGATGCCATGTGCCACGGTGTGATTGGACTGAAGTGCCCAAGTACCAAGCCAGCACTCCGGAGCGCATGTGCCCAGAGCTGGTGCTCTGCAACGAGAGAGGCCACAGCAATGGGAAGCCCACACAGGCCAAAAACAAACCAACAAGAAAACAAACAAAGAAACAAGCAAAAAAAACAAAGATGGATGAAAATAAATAAATGAAAGACCAACAGAAGTGGCCAAAAAAAAAAGTCCTCGAAAAAGTATGAGAAAATAGAAGCTTTTGTTTTCGAGCTACTTATGAATTTATACTAACATAGTTTTACTCTAAAATGATTAGAGGTGCATAGATCAGAATCACGCCCTTTGACATTTTATTGCAAGGCAGTGTTAAGTTCAAAAGGAAGGAGTCTAGTGCAGCATTATGACCCTTATTTCTTCTTTCTTGCTTATTCCTCTAAACTCCACACTCAGTACTTCATCCAGAAGGCCAGAGTCTCACGCAAACTTTCCTTTTGCCTACACTAATCAAACGAGTTTTCTCCTTGTAAAGATGTTTTTTCCCTTCATTGTAATTCTGGGGAATTGCAAGTTTTCTCCCTGGGAAAACCAGTGCATGATATTTGTTGTCTTTTCACTCTCTAATTCCTATTGAACACATTGTTATTTGATTACAAAATTCGTTGTCATTAAGTATAAGGGTTTTATAATTCTTCTGAATATAGAACCTCAAACATTCAAAACCACTGCTTCAGCTGGTGGATTGCAGCTGGTGCTGTATGTGGACCCTGCCAGTGCTTTAGATTCACATCTATCAAATGTAATACAACTATTCTACACCAGTTTTTCCTTTTTGGGTTGATGATACTATTCAAAAGTACGAGGACTTCCTGAAAATTCAGTGGTTAAGAGTTTGCCTTCCAGTGAAGGAGGTGGGGGTTCAACCCTGGTTGGGAACTAAGATCCCACGGGTTGATAAAACAGAAGCAATATTGTAACAAATTCAATAAAATATTTTTTAAAATGATTCACATCAAAAAAGTCCTTTAGGGCTTCCCTGGTGGTCCAGTGGGTAAGGACACTGCCTTGCAGTGCAGGGGGCGGTGGTTCGATCCCTGGCCTGGGAAGATGCCATGTGCCACGGTGTGATTGGACTGAAGTGCCCAAGTACCAAGCCAGCACTCCGGAGCGCATGTGCCCAGAGCTGGTGCTCTGCAACGAGAGAGGCCACAGCAATGGGAAGCCCACACAGGCCAAAAACAAACCAACAAGAAAACAAACAAAGAAACAAGCAAAAAAAACAAAGATGGATGAAAATAAATAAATGAAAGACCAACAGAAGTGGCCAAAAAAAAAAGTCCTCGAAAAAGTATGAGAAAATAGAAGCTTTTGTTTTCGAGCTACTTATGAATTTATACTAACATAGTTTTACTCTAAAATGATTAGAGGTGCATAGATCAGAATCACGCCCTTTGACATTTTATTGCAAGGCAGTGTTAAGTTCAAAAGGAAGGAGTCTAGTGCAGCATTATGACCCTTATTTCTTCTTTCTTGCTTATTCCTCTAAACTCCACACTCAGTACTTCATCCAGAAGGCCAGAGTCTCACGCAAACTTTCCTTTTGCCTACACTAATCAAACGAGTTTTCTCCTTGTAAAGATGTTTTTTCCCTTCATTGTAATTCTGGGGAATTGCAA
Source organism: Tragulus kanchil (assembly GCA_022376925.1). Classification (NCBI taxonomy): domain Eukaryota; kingdom Metazoa; phylum Chordata; class Mammalia; order Artiodactyla; family Tragulidae; genus Tragulus; species Tragulus kanchil. Next base: position 18,123,387 of record JAIOJX010000028.1, on the reverse strand, counting down.
GTTTTCTCCCTGGGAAAACCAGTGCATGATATTTGTTGTCTTTTCACTCTCTAATTCCTATTGAACACATTGTTATTTGATTACAAAATTCGTTGTCATTAAGTATAAGGGTTTTATAATTCTTCTGAATATAGAACCTCAAACATTCAAAACCACTGCTTCAGCTGGTGGATTGCAGCTGGTGCTGTATGTGGACCCTGCCAGTGCTTTAGATTCAGTTCATAGGTATAAAGACCATTTGGGTGAATACAAAGTAACCTAGCTGAAGAGGATTTTCAATATGCTTCTTTCCTCTGTTCTGTATCTGGAGTGACTTTGGCTTTGTGGGGAAAAATGCATATATACAGGCAGGATGGGAATATAAGTTTTTAAACTGAAATAATAACGGGGGCTTCCCTGATGGTTCAGTCAGTAAAGAATCTGTGTGCAATGCAGAAGACCCAGGTTCAATCCATGGGTCAGGAAGATCCCCTGGAAAAGGAAATGGCAACCCACGCCAGTAATCTTGCCTGGAGAATTCTGTGGACAGAGGATCCTGGTGGGCTACAGTCCATGGGTCAAAAAGAGCTGGACATGACTGAGCAACTTACACACACAATAATATACATATGGAAGACTGTAAACAAAAACATGTTATCAGCAAATGAATTATCACTACGAAAACAATCACTGTATGTAGACACTATTTGTTCATTTTACTGGTATATCATTTAGTCTAAGACAAGGCTCCTGAACTCTTTTCTCCCAGAGATACATCAAATTTACAGCTGTAAAATAACTGTAGCTATAATAATTTGTTAATATATTCAGGAAGTAAAAAGATATAAATTATAGCATGAAATTGTAAATTCTAAATTGTATCATCAAAAACAAAATGTGGGTTGGGGAGAGTACAAATAGAGAGCTCTATAATGCTTTCAATTTTAAGTTATCAGCTTAACATAGACTCTTCCAAATATAAGATGTTTTATATTGCTATATAACATTCTATTGAATTAATTTATGAAGTGTTATTTATTTAGTCTCCTCTGATGGGCATCAGGGCTATTTCCAGGGCTTGTCTATTAAGAACAGTGCTCCTGTCAACATTCTGTTCCTATCCTTTGCAACAGATATACACACTTTTCTGTTGGGTAAATGCCTAATTGAAGTATCTAGATTATTGGTAGAATAAAATTTATTATCCAAGCCAGTACATGTTAGAGTTAAAGGAGTTACTACTATTCACTATCCCAGAGGAACAGGTATGAATTAAGTATAGCTTGCTTAAACTAGGGCATGTAGGTATTCTAGTCACATCATATGTATGTGTCCAAATTTGGTAGGTAATGCTAAATGTTTTCTTAAGAGATTATATGAATTCTCCTCCCACCAGCAGTGTTCCTGGGCTCCCTGTCTATAATCACATTTGGTATTACTGTTTGTGTCATATTATCTAATTTTGTTTTTAATTACCACGTCTGCGACTATTGATGGATTTAGGCAGCTTTTCAAGTGTCTAATGGTAATTTGGAATCCACTTTCTGAATGGTGGTTTTAGTCTTTTACTCTGCTGCATTGCCTGTTTTTTTCTTATTGGTTTGCAGATGTTCTTTACATATTCTAGAGACAAGTCAGAATGCATTTCCACATAGACTTTTAAATTAGCTTGTCAAGGAAAACAACAACAATGAAGCCATTTTATTTTGAGCAGACTGCCCTGAACCTATTAGATCAAAATGAAGAAAAGTCACATCTTTGTAACTGAGCTGTTTACGGTCTTTCAATGCCTGTAATTTTACAAGAGATGCACCTCTTGTAAAATTACAGGCACTGAAAGAGAAAGACAATAAGTAATACGCGATATCACTGCTCTGCTCTCCAAGCCTAACTTGGAGCACAGAGTAATGGTAGAAGAGTGAGTGCTGGAGGCCTTTTGGTCTCATCTTCCCGTGTGTCAATCAGCTTCTAAGGTGAAAATGTCAAAAGGGGGATGCTTTCCAATTTTAAGTTATCAGCTTAACATAGACTCTTCCAAATATAAGATGTTTTATATTGCTATATAACATTCTATTGAATTAATTTATGAAGTGTTATTTATTTAGTCTCCTCTGATGGGCATCAGGGCTATTTCCAGGGCTTGTCTATTAAGAACAGTGCTCCTGTCAACATTCTGTTCCTATCCTTTGCAACAGATATACACACTTTTCTGTTGGGTAAATGCCTAATTGAAGTATCTAGATTATTGGTAGAATAAAATTTATTATCCAAGCCAGTACATGTTAGAGTTAAAGGAGTTACTACTATTCACTATCCCAGAGGAACAGGTATGAATTAAGTATAGCTTGCTTAAACTAGGGCATGTAGGTATTCTAGTCACATCATATGTATGTGTCCAAATTTGGTAGGTAATGCTAAATGTTTTCTTAAGAGATTATATGAATTCTCCTCCCACCAGCAGTGTTCCTGGGCTCCCTGTCTATAATCACATTTGGTATTACTGTTTGTGTCATATTATCTAATTTTGTTTTTAATTACCACGTCTGCGACTATTGATGGATTTAGGCAGCTTTTCAAGTGTCTAATGGTAATTTGGAATCCACTTTCTGAATGGTGGTTTTAGTCTTTTACTCTGCTGCATTGCCTGTTTTTTTCTTATTGGTTTGCAGATGTTCTTTACATATTCTAGAGACAAGTCAGAATGCATTTCCACATAGACTTTTAAATTAGCTTGTCAAGGAAAACAACAACAATGAAGCCATTTTATTTTGAGCAGACTGCCCTGAACCTATTAGATCAAAATGAAGAAAAGTCACATCTTTGTAACTGAGCTGTTTACGGTCTTTCAATGCCTGTAATTTTACAAGAGATGCACCTCTTGTAAAATTACAGGCACTGAAAGAGAAAGACAATAAGTAATACGCGATATCACTGCTCTGCTCTCCAAGCCTAACTTGGAGCACAGAGTAATGGTAGAAGAGTGAGTGCTGGAGGCCTTTTGGTCTCATCTTCCCGTGTGTCAATCAGCTTCTAAGGTGAGAACACAGCCCCTTGTCAACAGGAATTGCTTCACTTTCTCAGCAAAGAAGAGGATATAACCTAACTGCCCCATTCTCTTCTTCACCAGTGTACAAAGAAAATATTCTAACAGTATGCTCCACTGACTGAATGAGAAAACCAGAAATCATTTAGTCATTTGGAACTCAATTTAAGCTATTAACCGAGAGGTTACCTATCAGTCTTTCCACTGGCAACTCGATCTTCTTACATCATTCTGTTTTAACGTCTCCTAGTATGAGGAGCCAACTTGATCCACTTTACAGTCATAAAATTCTTTGTTTTTCTCGTATTTGTAAATCTCTACATTTTTTTATGGCCATCTGTTCATTTTCTGTTTCCCAGGATACAGAGTAGACTTTAATCCTCTATTTTTTCCTCTTTCCTTTTATTTATTAAAATTCTATTTTTCAATTCCTTAAAAAATTCCAAAACACTCATAGAAGAGCCAAGGACCTCGGTGCATCCCATCTGAAGTGATAGCCATGTATTTCTCTTACATACTATCATAGTTTTATTCCCTATCTTTGCATCTTCCAGTTCTCATTAACAAAGCTCCAGATTTCACTCATGCTGGTGCAACAATGCCTGTCAATCTTCCTTCAGTAATTACCTTAATTTTCACAAAAGGCTCTTTTATCCTAAAGGTGCAGAGACCCAGCCTGTGGAAATGATTATGATTTCTTTTCAAGTTCTCAAGCTGTTTTGTTCACAGTTTTCCAGCTAACTAGGAGAAGGATTTATAGTCTAAGAATCATATGATTAAGACAGGGCTTCTGGTGGTCCAGTGGGTAAGGACACTGCCTTGCAGTGCAAGGGACGCTGGTTCAGGGGATCCCTTATGGAAGTCCCTGAACTTAAAAAGGCTGTTTACGGTCTTTCAATGCCTGTAATTTTACAAGAGATGCACCTCTTGTAAAATTACAGGCACTGAAAGAGAAAGACAATAAGTAATACGCGATATCACTGCTCTGCTCTCCAAGCCTAACTTGGAGCACAGAGTAATGGTAGAAGAGTGAGTGCTGGAGGCCTTTTGGTCTCATCTTCCCGTGTGTCAATCAGCTTCTAAGGTGAGAACACAGCCCCTTGTCAACAGGAATTGCTTCACTTTCTCAGCAAAGAAGAGGATATAACCTAACTGCCCCATTCTCTTCTTCACCAGTGTACAAAGAAAATATTCTAACAGTATGCTCCACTGACTGAATGAGAAAACCAGAAATCATTTAGTCATTTGGAACTCAATTTAAGCTATTAACCGAGAGGTTACCTATCAGTCTTTCCACTGGCAACTCGATCTTCTTACATCATTCTGTTTTAACGTCTCCTAGTATGAGGAGCCAACTTGATCCACTTTACAGTCATAAAATTCTTTGTTTTTCTCGTATTTGTAAATCTCTACATTTTTTTATGGCCATCTGTTCATTTTCTGTTTCCCAGGATACAGAGTAGACTTTAATCCTCTATTTTTTCCTCTTTCCTTTTATTTATTAAAATTCTATTTTTTAATTCCTTAAAAAAAACCAAAACACTCATAGAAGAGCCAAGGACCTCGGTGCATCCCATCTGAAGTGATAGCCATGTATTTCTCTTACATACTATCATAGTTTTATTCCCTATCTTTGCATCTTCCAGTTCTCATTAACAAAGCTCCAGATTTCACTCATGCTGGTGCAACAATGCCTGTCAATCTTCCTTCAGTAATTACCTTAATTTTCACAAAAGGCTCTTTTTATCCTAAAGGTGCAGAGACCCAGCCTGTGGAAATGATTATGATTTCTTTTCAAGTTCTCAAGCTGTTTTGTTCACAGTTTTCCAGCTAACTAGGAGAAGGATTTATAGTCTAAGAATCATATGATTAAGACAGGGGGGCTTCCCTGGTGGTCCAGTGGGTAAGGACACTGCCTTGCAGTGCAAGGGACGCTGGTTCGATCCCTGGCCTGGGAAGATCCCATGTGCCATGGAGTGGCTGGACCAATGTGTCCAATTACTGAGCCGGAGCTCTGGAGCGCATGTGCCCAGAGCTGGTGCTCTGTTACAACAGAAGCCACTGCGATGGGAGGCCCACATGGGCCAAAGAACAAAGATGGATGAAAATAGATAAATGAAAGACCAATAGAAACGGTCCGCTCGACCCCCTCCATCCCCAACCCGCCCCCCCAAACAAAATTTAAAAAAAAAAAAAAGACAGGGGCTGAGCCAATAGGCTCCAAGTATCCTCTGTCCTTTCACTTCTAAGAGACACTGCCCAAATATTCCAACTATTTGTATTCTTATCAAATGTGTAAGTGCCTAGAGCTTAGGTAAGGTCCTGTGCAGAGATGCCATTAAGCTTGAGTGTTGTGAAATAAGAAAACCTGGGTCTTACTCTCATTGGGTCAAATGAGTGCATATAATTATCTTAATCAAGATTATTAATGCACAGTGCTGTAGCCAATCCCCTAACAATGTCAGTGGCTTGACGTAATGAAAGTGTATTTGTTTCTCAGTTCAGTTCAGTCACTCAAACATGTCTGAATCTTTTTTCTTAAATTTTGGCCTCTTTTATTGGTTCTTAATTTATTTATTTTCATCCATTTTTTTTCTTTGGCCTGTGTGGGCCTCCCACAGCAGTGGCCTCTCATTGCTGAGCACTGGCTCTGGGCGCATGCGCTCCAGAGTGCTGGCTTATAACTGGACACACTGGTCTAGCTGCTCCATGGCACGTGGGATCCTCCCAGTCCAGGGATTGAACCAGCGCCGCTTGTACTACAAGGCGAACTCTTTACCCATTGGACCACCAGGGAAGCCCATGTCTGAATCTTTGTGAGACAGGTAAAGAGTCGGATACTTTGTTCCTAGCTCTCAAAATCCAGCTTGATATTCCTACAGATGACTTTCCTGGGTGTCTTACTCCAGGTGGTGACTAAGGAATCTATGCTCTTTCCATGGATGACTCTGGCCATCACGCAGGTGCTCCGATGAATATCTGCCTTTTTCTACTCTACCTAACGAACATGTAGCAAAACACTGAACACCACACAAAGCATTTGGGGGATAAGGGAAACACACCACATTGCATTAGACAGAATCAGAAATATGGTCCAAGCTACATGCAAATATGATATTGGGAGTTGTCATCTTCCATGTTTTCGGATTAAATGGTTAACTTTGGGAAGGTTCCTTTCTCGAAGTTTCTTCAAATACAAGATGGAGTGAATAGCAATACTTAGCACACAGGTTGGTGTGAGTGTGTCTGACCACAGGAAGTGTGTGATAAATGCTAGTTATTAAGCTTGGAAGGCTAGCCGTATGCCTTTTGAGACCAAACTTCTTTTGCAGCAACATCAAAAATCTCTTGAAATATTGGAAGCCCCAGAGACCGAAAGGGACCTGGCAGAACAATTTTTCATTTATACTCACAGAGGAAGAGGTAAGTGGACCCTGCCTCAGCCACCAACTCAACATAGGAAATCTACAGGTGGTTATCAGATTGATCCCCCAACCCAAATTTTTATTATCAGATCATTTTCATTTAAGTTAAAAAACAAAAGGAACTCTTAAATGGATAGCATTCTATTCCTGCAAGATCAATTTCTGGGGGAGGGAGAGGAGAACTGTGAGCAGCCTGAAATTATATGTAAATAAATGTGTGTCATTCTAAATGCATTTTCCCAAGGAGAGTCCCTGGCTTTGTTGTCTTTTAAAGGGGCTCTATGTCTTATTAAAACCGAAAGCAACTGGTCTTCGAGGAGCAACTAGTGTCTAAAATGTATTATATCATGACTGGGATTTAGTTAATTAACTGAGGGCTTCTATTCTGAGAGGTGAAACTGAGAAGGCTTTAGTCAAAAGCAAGGTAAAGAATCTAGCAGATGTCTCCAGTGCCTGCCCCATTGTGTTGAAAAGCACAACTCCAGAAATGGTGCTGTCTTTATTTCATACTTTTCAAGGGTTTCTTCCTGACTTTTTTCACAAGGGGCAAGACCCTTCTAGACTTCTAGTTTGGCCACTGCTTTCATCTTTTATAAGTCTGCTCCAGTGATCTTCATGTGCAGCCACCCTGTTGGAGCCCATTTTCTTTAATTGCATTAGATTGACTGGATGTTTTCACAGCCTCTGTTCAACTCCCAGAACATTTTAGACTCTTTCCTGATGCTACAAGTTTGGATCAGCTGGAGCTCACTTCTCTGCTCCACAGCTAAATGGACTTTTCTTTTTAATTAGTAGAGGACACCTCTGGTCCTTTACCTGCTAGCTTTCTCCTCTTCCCTCCAGCGGGTCTGCTACAATAATGATTCCTGTGGATGTCTGCAGATTGGGGCACACAACTGACCTTGTATATTGAAATAATTTCTTTGAATCCAGTGTTCGTATCAGGTTTAGACTCTATTGGTGATAGAGCTGACATTGAGAAAGGTGATAAAACCCTGTTTTCCAATAACTAGTACAGCATAAAGATTGGTTACTTTAACTGGATGATACAAATGCATGCTGGCAGCTTTGTAGAAATGTTTATGAGGAGAAAGGAAAAATATCTTGTTCAGAAAAGACTGACTGGCATTTCTCTGCTAGTGAATGATGCTGAGCATCTTTCCATGTGCCTCCTGGCCATGTGTGTATCCTATTTAGGTCCTCCACCCATTTTTTGAATGGGATGGAGAGGTTGAGAGGGAGGGTCAAGAGGGACAGGAAATATGCACACATATAACCAATTCACTTCACTGTGCAGCTGAAACTAACACAAAACTGTAACACAAAGATACTCCAATAATATATATATATATATATATATATATATATATATATATATATATATATATAAAGACCAACCCTCTGATTCCCCCTCTTATCTGTCTTTCTTGGCTCTCTTGCCCCTTCTCGCCATCCCCAAGCTTCCCATCTCAGTCAGTGTCACCACCACCGAGCCAGGTGTTGAAGCAAGAAACCTCAAGTCATCCTTAGCTGCATGGTTTGTTCATCCCAACACCCAAAGCCATTAGCAAATCCTCTTTATTTCAACCCTCACTATATATTTCAAACTGAACCATCCTGAATGTCATATTCTTCCCCACACCATGTTATTTCAGCAAGTCCTTGACCTTCTAGTTGGCTCATCTTTAATTGCTTTTGCCCACTCACATCCATTCTTCAGGCCAAAGCAATATGCAAACCAGAGGATGGCACCGCCTGTTTAAAACCCTACAGTGGAGACTACTCTGGGTGGGGTCCAGTGGTTAAAACTCTCATTTCCAATTCAGGGAGTACGAGTTCATGGTCTGGGAACTAAGATTCCATATGCTGCATGGCACAGCCAAAAAATACAAATAAATAAAATAACAATAAGAATAATAAAATATTTTTAAAGCAGAATAAAAAGAAATATCATATTTTTGAAAACCCCAAAGTAGTCATGATTATATCTAAAATAAAATCTAAAGTCCTTCTGTTGGTCTGCAGAGCCCTGACCATCTTTGACCTCACCTTAGTCTATGATTTCTAAACTTCTTTCGATTTTTAAATATAACTGTTCTAGATAAGTGATGAAAGGTGATCCCTGTTTTCCAATAACTAGTACAGCATAAAGATTGGTTACTTTAACTGGATGATACAAATGCATGCTGGCAGCTTTGTAGAAATGTTTATGAGGAGAAAGGAAAAATATCTTGTTCAGAAAAGACTGACTGGCATTTCTCTGCTAGTGAATGATGCTGAGCATCTTTCCATGTGCCTCCTGGCCATGTGTGTATCCTATTTAGGTCCTCCACCCATTTTTTGAATGGGATGGAGAGGTTGAGAGGGAGGGTCAAGAGGGACAGGAAATATGCACACATATAACCAATTCACTTCACTGTGCAGCTGAAACTAACACAAAACTGTAACACAAAGATATTACAATAATATATATATATATATATATAAAAATATATATATATATATATATATATATAAAGACCAACCCTCTGATTCCCCCTCTTATCTGTCTTTCTTGGCTCTCTTGCCCCTTCTCGCCATCCCCAAGCTTCCCATCTCAGTCAGTGTCACCACCACCGAGCCAGGTGTTGAAGCAAGAAACCTCAAGTCATCCTTAGCTGCATGGTTTGTTCATCCCAACACCCAAAGCCATTAGCAAATCCTCTTTATTTCAACCCTCACTATATATTTCAAACTGAACCATCCTGAATGTCATATTCTTCCCCACACCATGTTATTTCAGCAAGTCCTTGACCTTCTAGTTGGCTCATCTTTAATTGCTTTTGCCCACTCACATCCATTCTTCAGGCCAAAGCAATATGCAAACCAGAGGATGGCACCGCCTGTTTAAAACCCTACAGTGGAGACTACTCTGGGTGGGGTCCAGTGGTTAAAACTCTCATTTCCAATTCAGGGAGTACGAGTTCATGGTCTGGGAACTAAGATTCCATATGCTGCATGGCACAGCCAAAAAATACAAATAAATAAAATAACAATAAGAATAATAAAATATTTTTAAAGCAGAATAAAAAGAAATATCATATTTTTGAAAACCCCAAAGTAGTCATGATTATATCTAAAATAAAATCTAAAGTCCTTCTGTTGGTCTGCAGAGCCCTGACCATCTTTGACCTCACCTTGCAGTCTATGTTTAGTTTACTAAACTTCTTTCGATTTCTGGAAGATGTCAGGTCAACTGTTCTATTAGAATCTTTACATATATTATTCTTCTCACTTGGAATTTTCTTCTCCATTTTCTCTACAGTTCATTTCTTCCCCTCGGGGGATCTCAGTTGCTCTTCTCAGAGATCCTTTCCCTGAAGACCCTGAGGACAATCCTGGTCTTCTTTATCTCATTTTCTTATGTATTTCCTCTTTGGCACTCATCACAATCTGTAATTCCATTTACCTTATTTTTTCATGACTTGTTCTGTTGCCCATCATCATGCGAGGACCACACTTCCTTTGAGTAGAGTGACCATCACTGTCTTGCTAACCTCTTTCTGGAAAAGGCACAATATACATTTTATGCTGGAACTACAAGCTGATTTTCTTGCATCCAGATCTCATGTCCATTTTCTTCACTTTATTGCACTTAGGGAACAGGAGTGGAATGAGGCTGGGGAAGAGCATAGCAGAAATAATACTTCTCTGTTCACTTATGGAGCACATTTTTGCTACGTGTTTACCATGTGCCAAATATGGTGTTAGATGTCAGAGACTCAACGGTTAGAGAAATGTGTGTTCCTCATGGTTTCAGGAAGTATACATACTAGCTCATGAGAATAATAACCTCAATAATCAAAGAATCCATATAAATCTGAAGCTTCAATAAAGGCTACAACTGAGCAGTAACAGGTACCATGAAAGAACTTGGATGGGAGGAGAAAAGGAAATGCATTGAGAAGAGGAGTCTTTTTAAAAGGTAGATGAACCATGACAAATACAAGAAAACATGGGAAGGCTGGAGTATTGAGCAGAAGGTACCTGGGTGTGAGGTGCGCTAGAGGGGGTGTGTGCAGACCAGAGACAAGAACACCCTAAGACATCAACATGTAAGTATTTAATCAGGGCTAGAAGATAAAGGACAAGACAAGGCAGGAGTCAGTTAGAACTGACATGATCATATCGATATTTTCAAGGGATCCATCTTGAAACTCCACTTGATGGAGTTTAGTCAGGGGAGGTTGTCGATAGCTGCAGGGTGAATTTTAATGAAATGAGGTAAATGGACATTTGAATATCTGAAGTCAAGAAGGGGACTAATAGTTAATAAAAGGACATATGACATAATTGTGAATCTAATATATAAGCCTATTATTTATCAGCCAACTCCAAGAATAGAAAACTGAAATAATTCATGTATGTTTAAGTAATTGATCAAGTAATTGTATATGGACAAAATTAATTCTGATCATATTTAGGCTTGAATGCCATGTTCGTTGCAAATTTGTTTTTGGCCACTTTTTTTTATTATTAGGCTTTCATTTATTTATTTTCATCCATCTTTGTTCTTTGGCCCATGTGGGCCTCCCATTGCAGTGGCCTCTGTTGTTGCAGACCACTGGCTCTGGGCGCATGCGCTCCAGAGCTCCGGCTCGGTAATTGGACACATTGGTCCAGCCACTCTGAGGCACATGGGATCCTCCCAGGAAAGGGATCGAACCAGCGCTCCTTGCACAAGGTAGAGTCTTACCCACTGGACCAGCAGGGAAGCCCCATTGCAAATTTTAATCAATAGTTGTTTAGGTGTCCTTTTGCATCCTTGGCAAGGTTTTGTAGTCTGCTGCAATAATCACATGTGCCAAAATATGGTGTTAGATGTCAGAGACTCAACGGTTAGAGAAATGTGTGTTCCTCATGGTTTCAGGAAGTATACATACTAGCTCATGAGAATAATAACCTCAATAATCAAAGAATCCATATAAATCTGAAGCTTCAATAAAGGCTACAACTGAGCAGTAACAGGTACCATGAAAGAACTTGGATGGGAGGAGAAAAGGAAATGCATTGAGAAGAGGAGTCTTTTTAAAAGGTAGATGAACCATGACAAATACAAGAAAACATGGGAAGGCTGGAGTATTGAGCAGAAGGTACCTGGGTGTGAGGTGCGCTAGAGGGGGTGTGTGCAGACCAGAGACAAGAACACCCTAAGACATCAACATGTAAGTATTTAATCAGGGCTAGAAGATAAAGGACAAGACAAGGCAGGAGTCAGTTAGAACTGACATGATCATATCGATATTTTCAAGGGATCCATCTTGAAACTCCACTTGATGGAGTTTAGTCAGGGGAGGTTGTCGATAGCTGCAGGGTGAATTTTAATGAAATGAGGTAAATGGACATTTGAATATCTGAAGTCAAGAAGGGGACTAATAGTTAATAAAAGGACATATGACATAATTGTGAATCTAATATATAAGCCTATTATTTATCAGCCAACTCCAAGAATAGAAAACTGAAATAATTCATGTATGTTTAAGTAATTGATCAAGTAATTGTATATGGACAAAATTAATTCTGATCATATTTAGGCTTGAATGCCATGTTCGTTGCAAATTTGTTTTTGGCCACTTTTTTTTATTATTAGGCTTTCATTTATTTATTTTCATCCATCTTTGTTCTTTGGCCCATGTGGGCCTCCCATTGCAGTGGCCTCTGTTGTTGCAGACCACTGGCTCTGGGCGCATGCGCTCCAGAGCTCCGGCTCGGTAATTGGACACATTGGTCCAGCCACTCTGAGGCACATGGGATCCTCCCAGGAAAGGGATCGAACCAGCGCTCCTTGCACCGCAAGGTAGAGTCTTTACCCACTGGACCAGCAGGGAAGCCCCATTGCAAATTTTAATCAATAGTTGTTTAGGTGTCCCTGTTAATACTATATAAAAAAGAGAAAATTAATGAAAACATCCTGTAGAGCACAGGCACTCTACTTACTGTACTGTGGTGACCTGAATGGGAACAAAACCTGAAAGGGAGGGGGCATACATATATGTATGGCTGATTCATTTTGCTGTACAGTAGAAACTAACTCAACATTGTAAAGTAACCATAATCTAATAACAGTAATTTAAAAACTAAATAAAGTTGTTTAGGCATCCCACCTACAGCATTTCTAGTTATACCAAATAGTAATCAATAAGATATCTTGCAGGATGCACCAAATACAATGGGTCATAGCATAACCGATCTGTCTTAAGACAGATTCTGGTCCCTAACTGATCGTGTTTCCTTTCATAAGAGAGATCATTGAAAACGTGTGTATGTATCTCATATTAGTTTACTTCTCTCTTGGTTACATGAAAGAAAGTGAAAGATAGTCTCTCACTTGTGTACACCTCTTTGGACTCCATGGATGAGCCATGGAATTCTCCAGGCAAGAATACTGCAGTGAGTAGCCTATCCCTTCTCCAGGGGATCTTCCTAAGCCAAGGATCAAACCCAGGTCTCCTGCATTGCAGGCATATTCTTTACCATCTGAGCCACCAAGAAAGCCCTCTATGTTACATACAACACTCCAAATCTATAGTGTAATATGTTTACATAAGTCCCTGAAGAAAAGGGCACAGAATAGCCATAACCTGAATTGAATACAGAGAAAACGATCCACCTCTATTTTTGAATAAATAGACTCTTCTGCATCTTCCTTTGACCCTAACCAGTCTACTAGTGGCTTTAAATGAGTTACCCTCAAGGTATGTAGGACTGAATGCTTATCCAAAATGGCCAAAAGAAAGATGTATCTCCAAAACCTCCCATCTCCTTTCCTGTTAGATCAAATGTATCAGATCTAAATTATTTTGCCATCACTTGCTACAGATAATAGCATGTTCCCATGCTGAAGTCAGTATAAAAGTTTATGGTGTTATTGACTGCACACAGCTCTATCATACCTCAGTATTATTGATTTAATAACTCTTTTTTTTTCCGTTCAACTCCGCAGTTACCCCTTGGTTTATTAGAGTGCCAGTACTCAGAGCATTTTATTACAGATCTACAGACTTATTTCTAAGGATGCCTGCCCATAAATTACGTGGTGACCTGAATGGGAACAAAACCTGAAAGGGAGGGGGCATACATATATGTATGGCTGATTCATTTTGCTGTACAGTAGAAACTAACTCAACATTGTAAAGTAACCATAATCTAATAACAGTAATTTAAAAACTAAATAAAGTTGTTTAGGCATCCCACCTACAGCATTTCTAGTTATACCAAATAGTAATCAATAAGATATCTTGCAGGATGCACCAAATACAATGGGTCATAGCATAACCGATCTGTCTTAAGACAGATTCTGGTCCCTAACTGATCGTGTTTCCTTTCATAAGAGAGATCATTGAAAACGTGTGTATGTATCTCATATTAGTTTACTTCTCTCTTGGTTACATGAAAGAAAGTGAAAGATAGTCTCTCACTTGTGTACACCTCTTTGGACTCCATGGATGAGCCATGGAATTCTCCAGGCAAGAATACTGCAGTGAGTAGCCTATCCCTTCTCCAGGGATCTTCCTAAGCCAAGGATCAAACCCAGGTCTCCTGCATTGCAGGCATATTCTTTACCATCTGAGCCACCAAGAAAGCCCTCTATGTTACATACAACACTCCAAATCTATAGTGTAATATGTTTACATAAGTCCCTGAAGAAAAGGGCACAGAATAGCCATAACCTGAATTGAATACAGAGAAAACGATCCACCTCTATTTTTGAATAAATAGACTCTTCTGCATCTTCCTTTGACCCTAACCAGTCTACTAGTGGCTTTAAATGAGTTACCCTCAAGGTATGTAGGACTGAATGCTTATCCAAAATGGCCAAAAGAAAGATGTATCTCCAAAACCTCCCATCTCCTTTCCTGTTAGATCAAATGTATCAGATCTAAATTATTTTGCCATCACTTGCTACAGATAATAGCATGTTCCCATGCTGAAGTCAGTATAAAAGTTTATGGTGTTATTGACTGCACACAGCTCTATCATACCTCAGTATTATTGATTTAATAACTCTTTTTTTTTCCGTTCAACTCCGCAGTTACCCCTTGGTTTATTAGAGTGCCAGTACTCAGAGCATTTTATTACAGATCTACAGACTTATTTCTAAGGATGCCTGCCCATAAATTACTCCTCAACCATTCAAAGGCAAAGCCAGAATATAATAAATATCAAGAGACTGAAAAAACAGGCCTTGGTAGTACACAGGTTTCTTCTTGCTCTCTGCCTGTTGAGTATATTTCCCAGTAAATAATAAACAAAAGAAATTTAAAGGAAAATGTCACCTGGCATGTGGTATATCTGTGTCTCATGGCAGATGGCATGGTTCTGCATGGGGAGAAGAATGCAATGCCACATGCATGGCTGGAATGGAAGGATTTTGAGCAAGTGGCATTCCTGGGAAGCTAGCCGGCAGGCTCTGACATTAACGGTTTTATTAAGTTCAGCTGTGGGCTGGAGTTGCCTTGGCTTCCATCGTCTGGTAGGGTTTTAACGGCTGGCCCTCTGGTTCAGGCAGGGTGGTGTGGAAAATAATTGTAGCGGGTGGCAAGACTGACAGAGTTGAGACCAATGGGGAGATAATGTGCTTTATTACCAACTTTTTCATTTACTCCAGAAGCAAAGGAAATATGGATGAATTACTCCAAAAATGGGATTTACTTTTTAAGAGGAAATTATCTGAGACAGGTGACACTGTGCCCTATTGTGAAAATGTTCTAAATTATAGTTTCAGTGAATCCTGCATTGTATACAAAAATTGCACATCCTGCTGTGAAGTCAGAGTTGGGAAGAAAGTGAGTTTGCAAATACACCAGCCTCTAAAGAAGCTTGGCATGCATTTAGCAGCATGATATTTGTGAATATCGGGGTGTCATCTATGAAGGCCAGGAGTGGTTTTCCTCTTGCTTCTATTTCATATACGTCTATGGAGGGAAGAGATGAAACGATATGATTACCATTCATTGTGCTCTCTTTACCTGTTCATCACATGATGTAGTCATACCTGTTTCTCATTTCTTGGTAAAGGATTACTTTACTCTCAGATAATAGCATGTTCCCATGCTGAAGTCAGTATAAAAGTTTATGGTGTTATTGACTGCACACAGCTCTATCATACCTCAGTATTATTGATTTAATAACTCTTTTTTTTTCCGTTCAACTCCGCAGTTACCCCTTGGTTTATTAGAGTGCCAGTACTCAGAGCATTTTATTACAGATCTACAGACTTATTTCTAAGGATGCCTGCCCATAAATTACTCCTCAACCATTCAAAGGCAAAGCCAGAATATAATAAATATCAAGAGACTGAAAAAACAGGCCTTGGTAGTACACAGGTTTCTTCTTGCTCTCTGCCTGTTGAGTATATTTCCCAGTAAATAATAAACAAAAGAAATTTAAAGGAAAATGTCACCTGGCATGTGGTATATCTGTGTCTCATGGCAGATGGCATGGTTCTGCATGGGGAGAAGAATGCAATGCCACATGCATGGCTGGAATGGAAGGATTTTGAGCAAGTGGCATTCCTGGGAAGCTAGCCGGCAGGCTCTGACATTAACGGTTTTATTAAGTTCAGCTGTGGGCTGGAGTTGCCTTGGCTTCCATCGTCTGGTAGGGTTTTAACGGCTGGCCCTCTGGTTCAGGCAGGGTGGTGTGGAAAATAATTGTAGCGGGTGGCAAGACTGACAGAGTTGAGACCAATGGGGAGATAATGTGCTTTATTACCAACTTTTTCATTTACTCCAGAAGCAAAGGAAATATGGATGAATTACTCCAAAAATGGGATTTACTTTTTAAGAGGAAATTATCTGAGACAGGTGACACTGTGCCCTATTGTGAAAATGTTCTAAATTATAGTTTCAGTGAATCCTGCATTGTATACAAAAATTGCACATCCTGCTGTGAAGTCAGAGTTGGGAAGAAAGTGAGTTTGCAAATACACCAGCCTCTAAAGAAGCTTGGCATGCATTTAGCAGCATGATATTTGTGAATATCGGGGTGTCATCTATGAAGGCCAGGAGTGGTTTTCCTCTTGCTTCTATTTCATATACGTCTATGGAGGGAAGAGATGAAACGATATGATTACCATTCATTGTGCTCTCTTTACCTGTTCATCACATGATGTAGTCATACCTGTTTTCTTTCTGAAGAGGTTCTTCTGATGGTTTTGAATTACATCATTTTAAAGCAGCCTTTGGTAATAATGGATTGAACTTTCAGCAGCATGCTGTCTGTTTGCTTCACTCCTCAACTCCCTGAAGGACTATCAATAGCTTGTGTGGACTTCACCCTGGTCCCCTGGATAACAGAAATGATGTTTGCTGGTTCCAGGCTCACAGAAAACAGACTCCACTATGATGAGATATTGGGTGTATATACAATGGCAAGTCTTTAAAAATTTTCCGTCTGCTACTTGACATCAAACACCACTAACACAATCTGAAAATCAGGTCTACACCTCTGTGCCATGAAACTCTTGTCTGCACAAAACTACACTGACCAGTTAATTCAATAAATTGAATCAAACCAGTTATATGTGCATGAAAAAATCCCAATAACACTCACTATTGAGCTAGTGGTGTTAGAGTCATATCAGCATAACCTAAGACAAATGTATTTGATTACGTACAAGGAAGAAATGTAATACAGAAGGCGGTCAAAAGCTACATTTCAGTATGCAACTTTATGTAATTTCAGTTTCTCCTTTTCACTCCTCACAATCTTTTAAATCTCTTTTCTATTTCCTTTTTCTATTGTTACCAAAAGTGGAGGTCCGATTGCTGGCACCTCAAGAGGCAATAAAGGGCTTCCCTGGTGGTCCAGTGGGTAAAGAGTCCGCCTTGCAGTGCAAGGGGCACCGGTTCAATCCCCAGCTCGGGAAGACCCCACATGCTGCAGAGCCACTGGACTGGTGTGTCCAATTACAAGACAGTGCTCTGGAGCACGTGCGCAGAGCTGGTGCTCTGCAATGAGAGAGGCCACTGCGTGCCCACACAGGCTGAAGAACAAAACTGGATGAAAAATAAACAAATAAAAAAACAATCAAAAAGATCAAAAATTTTAAAAAAAGGCAATAAAGAGGCAAGTTGGTGGAAAGGAATGTTCTCTTTATTTCCGATGCCAGCAAGAAGAGGAGCCGAGGAGCCGGGACGAATATCCAAAGGCCAATTCCCCCCCCCCCTTCCTAGGTAATCAATGGATAAAAGATTTTATAGACATAGGAGGGGTTACATGGAGAAACAGCACAGTCAGCTGACAGCCATCTTGAACGTGGCCATGTGGGGTCTGATCAGCATCTTGATTAAGGGTCAGGTTGTCCCCATTTTCTAGAGGTCAGTTCTTAAACAGTGGCAGCTTGTGTCATAGCTACAGTCTGGTCATCATGGAGCTAACTTTCTTCACCTGGTGGGGGTTTCAGTATCTACAACACACCTCACAGAATCATTATCTGCAGCCCTTGAGAAGGAACTAAAGACCCTCGACTCTGTTTAATGACTAAACTACTATTATTTGGTCTCCTTTGATTGTTTTCCTTTATTTCTGCATTCTCTCACAAGGCAGGTGGAAGACATGAACGGGAAGTACCAAAGAATCCTTCACTATCTTGGAGCACAGCTTCTGCCATTAATACCTTCAAAATTATGACAAAAGGCACAGTTTCCAAAATGCTTATGTTGTTTTCTTTCTATAGTTGGAGGATCATTATTTTTAAGGCAATGTAGTCAGATATTAAATAAACTGTAATGGGTATGGATGAACTGCAGTGCACACATTATAGCTAGCATTCAAAATGCCCCCAGTATACTGCAGAATGAATTACATTTTAAATGATGCATTTTCTTAGTTTCAAGAAACATGCATTTTTCCACATTACCATACTATACTTTTCTCTATTTCATTCCATTCTCTAGTGAGGCAAAGATGTCATGTGCTTAGGCATGTTAAAATGGAAAATGGAATTACAAATATAAATAACAAAATTTGGAGCTTGGGAAAAAGAAAAAAACTCATTTTACTATATATACAGAATGCTTCTTTCTTAAAAATAAGTATTTCTATCAAGAAAATTGCCTAGAAATTTAACATAGATAATTTCACAGTGTGATGCCTGAGGAGAGACAGCTGTCCTCAAAACCAAATCCACAGAATCAATGGATTTAATTATTTAATTCCAGGTTGCCTTTTTCTGGACATTTTGGCAGGAAATGAAATTGACTAGAGAGATAGATAAATGCATAGACAGATAAAGTGTTGATGAGAATTACTGAGTGATATTTATATTCTTGATGGATTTCAAAGTGTATTGATAACTTTTGATGACCTCAAAATAACCTATCAGGTATTATATTAATATATTAATATAAAGAGTATCAATCTACACTCGA
Source organism: Tragulus kanchil (assembly GCA_022376925.1). Classification (NCBI taxonomy): domain Eukaryota; kingdom Metazoa; phylum Chordata; class Mammalia; order Artiodactyla; family Tragulidae; genus Tragulus; species Tragulus kanchil. Next base: position 18,104,527 of record JAIOJX010000028.1, on the reverse strand, counting down.
CACCCTTCAGGGATGCTCAGATGCTCAGACTCAGGTCATGGGAATGTGGATTTGTGCCTCCAATAGATCAAGAGAGTTCATCCTCACACCCTGCATCTTTGTGTTTACTATCATCATCACAGACTTCCAACATCATAACTTCCTTTGATCCTTATAATATTCCTGTGGGATCTTCAGCACCCATAGGCAATTTTAAAAATATTTAAAACCAGAACTGCACCTGTACTAAATGATCAGAACTGAGGAGGCAGAAAGGAGCATCCAGAGGCTCCTGTAGGAGACATTAATTTGTCAGTTGCTAACTGGGTAATGTTCAGTGTTTCTGCAGGAAAGAACTAGTCGGGGATGGGGAGAAGGTACCCTGGGAGATCAAGGCAGTGAGTATTTATCAACCAGTATGGAAATGGTTCATTATTTTAACAATGATACATGATGGTGAATCCTGAATAAGTTATCTGTCCATGAATTTTGTTCGCTGCACTCTTTTTTTACATCAGGGGGAAAGACAATATATCACTGCACTCATATTACTGGTTTAGGAGTCTGAGGGTTTATATTATAATTCCAGTACCATCCCCAAATAAGTACTGTGATTTTGGTCAAAGAAGTAGCTCTAAAGCCTGTTTTTCTATAAAAAGAAAGTCTCTGTCTTGGGTATTTAAAATAATTTTCATAGAAGTTATTAATAACTAATGATATTCAATACATGCTAGACTTTCATGAAGGCCTAACTCAAGTTTCATAATATTCTGATGTTATAGGTGCTCAAATTTTCTCCATTTTATAGATCAAAGAACTTGTTCAGGCGCCAAGTCATACCCAACTCTGTGACCCCATGGACGACATACACCAGGCCTCCCTGGTCCTCACCGTCTCCTTCCTGGAGCTTAACCGAGTTCATGTACAAATTGCTTTTTATTTGTATAAAAAGGCAAAACGATGAAGGAACAAGGATACAAAAAAGTGAAGACATTGTCTAAGAGCACACTCATGAAAAGCTGTAGGACTTGGATTTGAATCTTCACTCTTAACCAGCATGCCCCAATGTTGTTTTTTATTTGTAAGAAAGCCTTTTGTCAAAAGCAACGTCTTAGATCCCTGAAAATCCTGTCACTTTCAATATTGTTTTTTCCTCATTATTTTTAGTTGCTACTAGGAATAGAAACTAAGAATATTCCTAGTGCCTCTTAAGAAGTATTTTTCATTCTAGAACATGCAGGAGAACAATTGCTACACTCGGTTTTTATCTGTGGGTTGTTGCTATGGCTAATTGTTTAGTTTATTTATATTGGAATAAATGCTTTGCTTCAAAGAGTACAAACAATGATATTGAACCAGCATACTTTTTCCATTAAGAATCTCTGATTATGTATCGATGCATGATAATCAGGCACAACAGTAAAACTAATAGTGAAAAATTAACATGTGAATGTTTACCATGCATTGAAAACTATGCTAAGCACTTTGAACACCTAATTTCGTTTAGTCTTCCTAAAAGGACTACAAAGGTACTTTTTTTAATCATAGATAGTTTATCAATGAAAAAAATGAGATGTAAACAGTTGAAATAACATAGGGTAGGGACTGATTCTAGTTCAGTCTACAGAAATGTCAGTTCCTAATTAGAAACCTGTATGTCTGACAAGGTATCTACTGCCTATAAACTAAGAGTACACAAAACATTATTAAAATGCATTCAGTGAGTAAGTCTGTACTTGAAGCTGTAAGTAAAGTAGACCCATCATTAGTTAGCAATATGTGCAGAAAATAAAATAAAATAATTTTTGAAAGTCATGTAATGATTGAATATGTTTCTAGAAGAATAATGCATTCTAAAATTAACCTGTAAAGACTTACAAAGAAGGAACTTATAAGGTTGGGCAGAAGGGATAGTTATGGCATTTGGGATGGACATGGACACACTTCTCTAGACAAAATGGATAGCCAACAGGGACCTACTGGATAGCTCAGGGAACTCTGTTCAATGTAACATGGCAGCCTGCAGGGGAGCGGAGTTTGGGAGAGAATGGATACATGTATATAACCAATTGTCCCTCATGTTTACCGTCTCCTTCCTGGAGCTTAACCGAGTTCATGTACAAATTGCTTTTTATTTGTATAAAAAGGCAAAACGATGAAGGAACAAGGATACAAAAAAGTGAAGACATTGTCTAAGAGCACACTCATGAAAAGCTGTAGGACTTGGATTTGAATCTTCACTCTTAACCAGCATGCCCCAATGTTGTTTTTTATTTGTAAGAAAGCCTTTTGTCAAAAGCAACGTCTTAGATCCCTGAAAATCCTGTCACTTTCAATATTGTTTTTTCCTCATTATTTTTAGTTGCTACTAGGAATAGAAACTAAGAATATTCCTAGTGCCTCTTAAGAAGTATTTTTCATTCTAGAACATGCAGGAGAACAATTGCTACACTCGGTTTTTATCTGTGGGTTGTTGCTATGGCTAATTGTTTAGTTTATTTATATTGGAATAAATGCTTTGCTTCAAAGAGTACAAACAATGATATTGAACCAGCATACTTTTTCCATTAAGAATCTCTGATTATGTATCGATGCATGATAATCAGGCACAACAGTAAAACTAATAGTGAAAAATTAACATGTGAATGTTTACCATGCATTGAAAACTATGCTAAGCACTTTGAACACCTAATTTCGTTTAGTCTTCCTAAAAGGACTACAAAGGTACTTTTTTTAATCATAGATAGTTTATCAATGAAAAAAATGAGATGTAAACAGTTGAAATAACATAGGGTAGGGACTGATTCTAGTTCAGTCTACAGAAATGTCAGTTCCTAATTAGAAACCTGTATGTCTGACAAGGTATCTACTGCCTATAAACTAAGAGTACACAAAACATTATTAAAATGCATTCAGTGAGTAAGTCTGTACTTGAAGCTGTAAGTAAAGTAGACCCATCATTAGTTAGCAATATGTGCAGAAAATAAAATAAAATAATTTTTGAAAGTCATGTAATGATTGAATATGTTTCTAGAAGAATAATGCATTCTAAAATTAACCTGTAAAGACTTACAAAGAAGGAACTTATAAGGTTGGGCAGAAGGGATAGTTATGGCATTTGGGATGGACATGGACACACTTCTCTAGACAAAATGGATAGCCAACAGGGACCTACTGGATAGCTCAGGGAACTCTGTTCAATGTAACATGGCAGCCTGCAGGGGAGCGGAGTTTGGGAGAGAATGGATACATGTATATGTATGACCCAGTCCCTTTGCTGTCCATTGGAACTACCAAAACATTGTTAATTGACTAAATCCAAAAACAAAGAAAAAAGTTAATAAATAAATAAATTTGTACCATAAAAATAAAAAGATAAACTTAACCTGTACAGATGCTTTGAGGGAGAAACATGTTTAATCAAGAAGAATATAACTAAGGGGCAGGATAAAAGTGGCAGAGTAGGAAGACACTGCACCCCTCTGCCCCCATGGTCACATCCAACCACATCTACACATAGAGCAACTCTGGCTGATGGCCACCTGAAGGCAGCAAGGCAGCTCTTCTACAACCAAAGCTATAAAGTCAGAACCACATGGAAGCTGGTGGATTCACGGATCCACAAGGATGAATAAGGAAGATGTAATGATATTCAGCAGGAACATGAGGGAAGCTGTTATTCATTTCCTTAGAATTGGAAGGGTAAATAAATAAGCTTGGAAGAGAGAGGATGAGGGGTGTGTAATACTAGGGATCAGGATATTTTACAGTCCAGCCAGTAAACATATAACCTCTGCTAAGTCACTTAACCTCTCTGGATAGCATTTATTTATTTAAGAGGACATACAGTTCTTTTTTTCACCTGTATATTACCATGACCTAGCTTATTGCCTGGCAGACCTCCTTTTCTCCCCTCAAACACACACACACACACACACACACACACATGCACATGCACACACACAACCAAACATACAAACAAAGGTTCTCAAGTCATGTTTGTTATTGAAATGAATATCTCTGTGCACAGGATGACCTCCAAATGCTTTTCTGAGACTAGCATTCAGCGATTCTAAGAGAATTTGACATGCCCCTGTGCTACTGTGTTATGTTCATATTTGTGAGAGAGAAGGTCTGGAAGCTAAGAGCAGAATGGTAATTCACAATTAACAAGAACACCACCTATCTGAAGATGTCCTTCTTGGGAAAGGTCAGCTGTGGCTGTAAGTAAATACACTTCTGTAAAGTGAAAAGGCTAGAGTATACTTTCTCTCTTTCTTATTTTTTTTTTTTACCTCTTTTCATACTATTGCCTTTGCAGATGTTGACTTGTGAAAACATGAAAGGTCAGAAGGGAGCATATTAGGGAGATGTGGGTGCAATAATTTTTCATTTGTATTTTTACAGACAAAGAAGATTGAGCTGGAACAGGAGTTGATTCATGTTACTGAACTGTGGGCTGATGCTCGAAGAGCTGATGCTGTTGTCTTCTCAGTTAAGACTAGAGAAGGCAAGGGAAGTTATATGAACGCTTGCTCAGAATACTGACTTAAAGGCACCAGAAGAAACTAAGTGGACATTCGGAGGTTCTCTAGATTCTAACTGGGGTCATTTCATGATTCAACTTCCTGTAAGTTCCTGCCTGGGAAGGTAAGTAGAGACAAGAAGAAAAATATAGGGAGAATATTACATAAGAGACAATCCAACAAGAACTTGAAAACATTTAACTTCAGTCCATGTAAAATGAGGAAATTTACAAATCTGAGATGGAACATCCAGATATAGAAAAAAATACAGGGAACTGTCTAAATTAACCTGAGATCATTCCTCCATGGGATCACCAGTCAGGCTGGGATTCAAACTTACGTATGTTAGAGCAGCTGAGGTAATGATGGTTCTTATTAGGCTTCACATTCTTTACCTCTTCGAGATATAACTTACTTTATTGCTGCTTCGTTTGGCCACTTAAATAATGACAACAGTAATGGCACTTAAACTCACTGAAGTATATACATACTGAGGCTATGCAGATGAGTTCCTTTAATTACACAAAAATGCCTCTAACTGGGCTTCCCTGGTGGTCCAATGGGTAAGGACACCACCTTGCAGTGCAAGGGGCACTGGTTCGATCCCTGGCCTGGGAAGATCCCACGTGCCGCGGAGTGGCTGGACTGATGTGTCCAATTACTGAGCTGGAGCTCTGGAGTGCATGCGCCCAGAGCCGGTGCTCTGCGACAGCAGAGGCCACTGCGATGGGAGGCCCACACAGGCCAGAGAACAAAGATGGATGAAACTAGACAAATGAAAGCCCGATAGGAATGGCCCGCCCACCCCCTCCCTCTCCACCCCTGCCAAAATTAAAAAAAAAGTCTCTAATTTGTATGATAATATATATTGATATAGAAGTGATAGTAGTTGCCAGATTTGGAGTTTTTCAAGAGAAAATTATATATAAACTACTGGAAAAGGGTATGGCAACCCACTCCAGTATCCTTGTCTGGGAAATCCCATGGACAGAGGAGCCTCCAGTCCACGAGGTCACAAAAGTTGGACAAGACTTAGCAACTAAACAATAACTATAGCAAAAAGGCATAAACCACATATACACAAGAGCACACTTATTAACAATTGCCTACTCTTAATTTTGATAGAAATTAAATGGTATCATTTGGTGTTATCACTTTTTTTTCTTTTTTCCCCATCATGCCTCTTTTATTTATATTTATTTTCATCGATTTCCTTTTTATTCTTTGGCATGTATGGGCCTCCCATTACAGTGGCCTCTCTCACTGCAGAGCACCAGCTCTGGGCACATGTGCTCCAGAGCTCTGACTCGTAACAGGACACACAGTCTTATCTATGTCACTGCAATTTACAAATCTGAGATGGAACATCCAGATATAGAAAAAAATACAGGGAACTGTCTAAATTAACCTGAGATCATTCCTCCATGGGATCACCAGTCAGGCTGGGATTCAAACTTACGTATGTTAGAGCAGCTGAGGTAATGATGGTTCTTATTAGGCTTCACATTCTTTACCTCTTCGAGATATAACTTACTTTATTGCTGCTTCGTTTGGCCACTTAAATAATGACAACAGTAATGGCACTTAAACTCACTGAAGTATATACATACTGAGGCTATGCAGATGAGTTCCTTTAATTACACAAAAATGCCTCTAACTGGGCTTCCCTGGTGGTCCAATGGGTAAGGACACCGCCTTGCAGTGCAAGGGGCGCTGGTTCGATCCCTGGCCTGGGAAGATCCCACGTGCCGCAGAGCGGCTGGACTGATGTGTCCAATTACTGAGCTGGAGCTCTGGAGTGCATGCGCCCAGAGCCGGTGCTCTGCGACAGCAGAGGCCACTGCGATGGGAGGCCCACACAGGCCAGAGAACAAAGATGGATGAAACTAGACAAATGAAAGCCCGATAGGAATGGCCCACCCACCCCCTCCCTCTCCACCCCTGCCAAAATTAAAAAAAAAGTCTCTAATTTGTATGATAATATATATTGATATAGAAGTGATAGTAGTTGCCAGATTTGGAGTTTTTCAAGAGAAAATTATATATAAACTACTGGAAAAGGGTATGGCAACCCACTCCAGTATCCTTGTCTGGGAAATCCCATGGACAGAGGAGCCTCCAGTCCACGAGGTCACAAAAGTTGGACAAGACTTAGCAACTAAACAATAACTATAGCAAAAAGGCATAAACCACATATACACAAGAGCACACTTATTAACAATTGCCTACTCTTAATTTTGATAGAAATTAAATGGTATCATTTGGTGTTATCACTTTTTTTTCTTTTTCCCCATCATGCCTCTTTTATTTATATTTATTTTCATCGATTTCCTTTTTATTCTTTGGCATGTATGGGCCTCCCATTACAGTGGCCTCTCTCACTGCAGAGCACCAGCTCTGGGCACATGTGCTCCAGAGCTCTGACTCGTAACAGGACACACAGGTCCAGCCACTCTGTGGCATGTGGGATCTTCCAGGGCCAGGGATCAAACCAGTGCCCACTGCACTGCAAAGTGGAGTCTTTACTCATTGGACCATCAGGGAGGCCCTGGTGCTATCACTTTTAATGGAACATTTTAATATAAAACATAGGAAGGATATATTGTCAGAATAAATGATAGCCATAAATTTAACAAATATGAATTGTGAAATATTCATTAAATTTACCTTACTTTCTCACGCCACACGCATCTGAAAAAATTAATCATGGACTGGAGTTCTCAAATTGGTATTTGGAATATTATGACCTATGACCTCTGACACAAGTACCTAGACCAGGATAAATGTCGCCTTTCTGCTTCTGTATTGTGTGTTTAATTTTTTTCTTTTCTTCTCTCCATCTTTTTCTTCTACTCTTTATTTTCCCTTCTTATCTGACCATGTCTGGGGACACAATGGGCATAATTCCTCTGCTCTTGTATTTTGAGGCTATCATGGAAGCTGATAACTGGATTAGTTTTTCTCAAGTTGCTTAAATATGTCCTACCTAGGTGGTCCATCCCATTAAATACTGAAACATCCTTTCAGCACTTAGCTGGGGGTGACTTAATGAAAAGTAGTTGGGGTAGGGAATTCCACAGAAGCCCAGTGGGTAAGACTCTGTGTTTCAAATGCAGAGGGTGCTGGTTCAATACAGGAATAGGGACCTAAGATCCCACATGCTGTGTGGCCAAAAAAATTTTTTTTCTTAAAGTACTTGGAGAAGAGAGAAGCAGATGTCCAGGGCTGAGAACAGGACTTACAGACTAAGTGTAAAGGGTGACGATGTGGGATGTTCGGAAAGTCAAGTATGAGAAAAGTAAGAACTGACAAGGAGGTCTGGGCAAAATGGTATTAATGGTAGAGATGAATCGTAGGTCAGCTGTAGACACTAGGACTGAAGTGAAGACAATTAGGTGTAACAGACTTGGGCAGTGATTATATACAACTATTATTTGAGAATGCTCAGGGTTTCAGTGAGCTCACTGCAGAGCACCAGCTCTGGGCACATGTGAGCTCGACTAACAGGACACACAGGTCCAGCCACTCTGTGGCATGTGGGATCTTCCAGGGCCAGGGATCAAACCAGTGCCCACTGCACTGCAAAGTGGAGTCTTTACTCATTGGACCATCAGGGAGGCCCTGGTGCTATCACTTTTAATGGAACATTTTAATATAAAACATAGGAAGGATATATTGTCAGAATAAATGATAGCCATAAATTTAACAAATATGAATTGTGAAATATTCATTAAATTTACCTTACTTTCTCACGCCACACGCATCTGAAAAAATTAATCATGGACTGGAGTTCTCAAATTGGTATTTGGAATATTATGACCTATGACCTCTGACACAAGTACCTAGACCAGGATAAATGTCGCCTTTCTGCTTCTGTATTGTGTGTTTAATTTTTTTCTTTTCTTCTCTCCATCTTTTTCTTCTACTCTTTATTTTCCCTTCTTATCTGACCATGTCTGGGGACACAATGGGCATAATTCCTCTGCTCTTGTATTTTGAGGCTATCATGGAAGCTGATAACTGGATTAGTTTTTCTCAAGTTGCTTAAATATGTCCTACCTAGGTGGTCCATCCCATTAAATACTGAAACATCCTTTCAGCACTTAGCTGGGGGTGACTTAATGAAAAGTAGTTGGGGTAGGGAATTCCACAGAAGCCCAGTGGGTAAGACTCTGTGTTTCAAATGCAGAGGGTGCTGGTTCAATACAGGAATAGGGACCTAAGATCCCACATGCTGTGTGGCCAAAAAAATTTTTTTTCTTAAAGTACTTGGAGAAGAGAGAAGCAGATGTCCAGGGCTGAGAACAGGACTTACAGACTAAGTGTAAAGGGTGACGATGTGGGATGTTCGGAAAGTCAAGTATGAGAAAAGTAAGAACTGACAAGGAGGTCTGGGCAAAATGGTATTAATGGTAGAGATGAATCGTAGGTCAGCTGTAGACACTAGGACTGAAGTGAAGACAATTAGGTGTAACAGACTTGGGCAGTGATTATATACAACTATTATTTGAGAATGCTCAGGGTTTCAGATACTGTTGGCTACTCTCATTTCTGACAATGGTTTCTTCATGTCTCAGATACCATAAAACTAAAAATATCTGCAGGAATCAAAATGTCAAGGTATAAATTCTCCTACATTTTAAATCAGTGATATTACTTTTTACTTCATAAATGATAATACAGAATGTTAAGGAAGTACGATTTTATTTCTTATGATAACTTGGCTTGTTAAGAACATATTAAAGGATCTGTGCATAACTATGTGATCACTCTCATCATTCACTGCCTTCAAAACAGAATTAAAGGGAAATGAACCGCAAAGCACTGGATATATTTTTATTTGATTTACTAACCTTTTATGATGTTTAAACATTAAGAACATCCCATGAGTTTTCCTAAGTTAATTATCTTCAACACAGCGATTATTTACCACTGCCTGTTAGAATGTTCTATACAGACACACTATGAGCCTGGTCATACTTGCTTATCTCAGCTACTTAACATGGTCCTTGTGCCACCTTTGCCCAGTTTTCCTGTTTCAGTGAACACTACCATTATTCTCTCGATCACTTGTAAATGGAAGTTTACACTTTACTTTTACTTTTCACTTTCAGCTCACATTATTTGTTGTTAAATATGCTCGATTCTGATTTTGTAACATCTGTTGAAACCCCTTCCATCTCTGCATGTTTTACCTTGAACCTAATTTAAGCCACAATTCCCAGACTTGCACGTTACCAATCCTGATTCTGCATCAATTTTGAATACACATATGCCTTCTGACATCAGCATATCCTCTGCCTATGAGACAGCACTCAATTATCAGCCCAATATTTGTTTTCCTATTTTTTAAAATTTTACCCTTTCCCTTCAGTTACTTTGACTGGATGAGTCTCAGTCAGTCAGCTAAGTTGTTTAGTTTGTTTTTGGTGAGAACAGACTTCAGAAGTGAACGAGGGGATGTAATAAGTAAAAAAAACTGACAAGGAGGTCTGGGCAAAATGGTATTAATGGTAGAGATGAATCGTAGGTCAGCTGTAGACACTAGGACTGAAGTGAAGACAATTAGGTGTAACAGACTTGGGCAGTGATTATATACAACTATTATTTGAGAATGCTCAGGGTTTCAGATACTGTTGGCTACTCTCATTTCTGACAATGGTTTCTTCATGTCTCAGATACCATAAAACTAAAAATATCTGCAGGAATCAAAATGTCAAGGTATAAATTCTCCTACATTTTAAATCAGTGATATTACTTTTTACTTCATAAATGATAATACAGAATGTTAAGGAAGTACGATTTTATTTCTTATGATAACTTGGCTTGTTAAGAACATATTAAAGGATCTGTGCATAACTATGTGATCACTCTCATCATTCACTGCCTTCAAAACAGAATTAAAGGGAAATGAACCGCAAAGCACTGGATATATTTTTATTTGATTTACTAACCTTTTATGATGTTTAAACATTAAGAACACCCCATGAGTTTTCCTAAGTTAATTATCTTCAACACAGCGATTATTTACCACTGCCTGTTAGAATGTTCTATACAGACACACTATGAGCCTGGTCATACTTGCTTATCTCAGCTACTTAACATGGTCCTTGTGCCACCTTTGCCCAGTTTTCCTGTTTCAGTGAACACTACCATTATTCTCTCGATCACTTGTAAATGGAAGTTTACACTTTACTTTTACTTTTCACTTTCAGCTCACATTATTTGTTGTTAAATATGCTCGATTCTGATTTTGTAACATCTGTTGAAACCCCTTCCATCTCTGCATGTTTTACCTTGAACCTAATTTAAGCCACAATTCCCAGACTTGCACGTTACCAATCCTGATTCTGCATCAATTTTGAATACACATATGCCTTCTGACATCAGCATATCCTCTGCCTATGAGACAGCACTCAATTATCAGCCCAATATTTGTTTTCCTATTTTTTAAAATTTTACCCTTTCCCTTCAGTTACTTTGACTGGATGAGTCTCAGTCAGTCAGCTAAGTTGTTTAGTTGTGTCCAATTCTTTGTGACCCCATGGACTGCAGCATGCCAGGCTTCCCTGAAGCCTATCTCCTGAAGCCCACCCAAACTCATGTCCATGGACTTAGTGATGCCATCACCATACAGACATGTTTATATTTTTTCACCTGAAAACTGTACAAGGAAAAATCCTAACTGGATCCCGCTTTCTCTTATAGCAACTGTTTTACTACTTCTTTTCTTTCTAGGCCCTCTTAAAAGAGTCTGCACTCACCGTGTCTCTTTCTCTCTTCAACACACTCCTAACCACGTCACAAGCTTGTCGTGCTAGGTGCCAGGTCATTTTTCAATATTCATTTACCTCTTGTCTGTTAGAAGCACTGGACACAGCTGACGACTTTCTCCTTCTTGGAACCCCATCTTTGCTTGGCTTCTATGCTCTCCAGATTTTCCCTCCGCATTCCTGGTCTCTCTTTCTTAGATCATCTTTTGCACTGGTGTTTCTTTATGTCCCCAGCTTCCAAACGTTGGAGAGCTCCAGGGGTGAGGGCTTGTCTCTCTTTTCTTCTCTACCTACACTGACTCCTTATCTGAGGAGTATACAGGTTCATTGACTTTACATGATTTTCATATTTTATTTACATCCCAAGTCTAGATCCTTCCTTGAAACTTCAGTGTAATACATCCAACTGCCTGATTAACACCTCCATCGATGTCTCATATTCACACAAAATTAATATGCCCAAAGTTGATTTCCTGTCAAAGCATAACAGTATGAAATAAAAATAATTCACCTCTCAGTCTTCCTGTGTCACTTGTTCATTTTTCTTTTAGTGGCTGAGGCTAAAAGCCTAGAAGTGGTATCTGATATCTTTCCTTTGCATGCTTTCCCTTCAGCATATATCCACAAATTGACCACTTTCTCCCCACCATCATCTTGGCTCACTCACCATCCTCTCTCTTTTGGATTACTGGTTTAGCCTCCTCACTGATCTTCCTGTGTCTGTTCACGTCTCCTGCTATCTTCTCTCAGCACAGCAGACAGATTCATCATTTGAAAATACAGACTGAATCAAACTCCTCTTCTGGTCAAACCCCTCCAGCGGCTTCCTAATCGTCTGAGCAAAAATCAGTGCACAAACTATCTTCCATAAGCTCTACATGGATTGGTCCCTGGATACAGTGTTTCCTCATTTCACACCATGTTCTCCTTCACTTGCAGTCCAACCACCTCACCCTCCTCTTCCAGGCGTCTCTCATTTTAGATCCTTGGCACAGATGGTTTTCTTCTCTGATGAGAATGCTTTTCACTCACACATCTGCCACGATGACTTCAGGTTTGGGTTCCAAATTGACCTTCTTAATGAGGCTCTCATTCAATTCTCACCCCAATATTTCATGTTTCTATTCTTAGTTCTTTTAATAAATTTTGGCTATAACATATATTTCTATCTTGTGTAATGTTTGCATGATACCTCTCATCTCACAGAATGATGTCAAAGGGTTCTGTCTACTGTATTCACTAGTGTAACCCCCAACACCTAGAACACATCATTCAGTAATTAATTGTTGAATTTATAAATGGATCTTCCCCTACTATTCAGCTTTGACTTCTAAAAATTACATAGATATGTAATTTCCAGATGCACATCATCTTCTTCCTTTCTTTGCTCTGGCAGCCTTTTCTTCTGTCTGGCACATCTTTCACCCTTTCCCTAAATCTTTGCAAGGGCAAATATCATAAACTCTTCACATCACTTTAAAAAGATTCTATTGTCTATGACTACTTTAGAGTGCCCTCTCAACCAAAGAGTGCTTTTGCTTTATTCTGATTCTCATCACGGATTTGCCGCACTTGGAAGTAATCTCGCTCCTTTTGAGCAACCATAGCTATTCTTGCAAAGTTTCCATCCCCCTGCAGCATGAAGTCTCCCCTTTATTCATACTCTGAGCACCATATATAAAGTCAATTTTGTTGTCTTTAATCCTTAAACACTTTGCTTGGCTTCCTTGTTACAGTATTTACCACTTGTCTCTATTTCAACTTTATTTCCTTTAAATCGCTCTTTCCATTTCTTTTATTTTTTGTAGTCTAAGCTTGCAGATTTCCCCCTGGGGAGCTTCATGTATTTCTCCTTCTATAGAAGCCTAATATTTTTCCCTTTCTCTCTTTCTCTGTCTCCCATTGGAATAATCTGCTGCTGAAGTGTTTTTTTTTTTTTTTTAATTGTAGTCTTCAGAGACCTGGGGTTTTGCAGAGTTTCTTGTTGTAGAGATAAAGTGGGAAGTCAAGAGACTGGGATTCTTAGAACCTTTCCACATGCATAGCTGTCTCCCCCCACATGTATTTCTGCTGAACCTGTCCGGTAATTGGGATTATACACTCATACGTGTGCACCCATGGGCATGTGCGTGTGCAAGCACACACACACATACACACACACGGGGACATCTTTACTTTGACAAAATGACTCTGTTCTTAGAGATATTTTAAAGACTTGAATATATGGTCACCCATTAGCACAGGCATTTCCCCTTTCCAACTGCTTTTTGAACCACACTTCAGAGCACATCCATGATTTTCCTTTTTCAATTTTATGAGCTCCAAGTAATGGTCATTGTCCAGATTCAGGTCCTTTTAAGTAAAAATTATAGATAATAGAGCTGCAAGGATGTTTTGTGAACTTCTTGAACAGCATCTTGTGGGGCTTTTTTAAAAGATGATGAAAATGGGTCCTAAGAGGGATTGATTTATTCACATTCACATTGACACGAGGTTCAAAAGCCAAAAGATCAAGAATCAGAAATGAGCTTAAAGACGAATGCACATTTTATCTTCCATCTTGTCCAAATAACCAGTACTTTCTTTTCCCTATGTTAGTCTGAAATGTTACTTAATTCACTGAGTGCTGATAACTGACTCAAGATAAGTGAGGGATGTACTAAATATTCTGCTTTTAATAGGCTGAGATTTCCAGCAGCTATTTTTAGAGTGGAAAGTTTCTACTCCTGTTCAACTTACCTATGGTGCCAGCTTCAGATTTGCATTATGGTAAAGAGAGAGTAATAACGAACTGAAGAACAAAAACTGTGAAGATGAATGACTAGGAGATGTGTGAGGATGACAAACTTACCTACCAGCTCCAAAGGAATCAAAATTATTTAGTGACCCTTGGGGTTATTAAGCACACTCAGATGCTTAACGTCCTGCTCTGTCATCCATGGCCATGACCTTGGACCAACTACTTAGTATTTCTAGCTTTGGTTCCTCATCAAACATTAAAATGACAATAATAATAGTACTGTGATACAGACTGACTTAGATAAATTATGTAAGAGACACCGCCTCAGAGTAGTCTCTAAATAAATGTTAGATATTAGTAACTAAGTAACAACATAACTCGACTAATAGTATAAAATTATCAGAGGGCATACTGCATTATTAATATGGCTTCTAATGTCAGACATACAGGCTGAATTCTTACCTGGCACTTCTCTAAATGATCACACTAGCTGTGCATTTATAATGAAATTATGAAGACCCCTAATACCATCCCCGCATATCTGAATCTGTTAGCTGTAGTTGGGGGAGATGTCTGGCACATAGCCTGTAACAAATTTTGTTTTTTTCTATTTTGGAGTTGATATAAGTGTGGCATCTATCACGTACCATATCCTGCCTGCAATCCTCGCAGAGATCTTTGGATGATGCATGGCTGTGCTTTATTTATTTAGTTTAAGCAGAAGGAACAAACAGGCAAGTCTACCTACATCATCAGTTCTCCTGAGCCAGTATCAAATGCCTTGGTGAGATTAATGTGATTTATATGCAGATTCCTGGAAAGAGGGAGAACTGCTGACCTCCTGTTCTGTTGCCTGGAATCTCCTTGGACTCTGGAACGGGGAGTTTAAAATATTAATGCTTTGAATAATAAATTAGAGTACAAAGTAAATGAGGTATGAGCATAACAGTTTTAATTAGTTTTAGGCACATTTTAATGATTGTTTGGCCATTAACTCCAGTAAACATAAAAATGCAGGGGAACAAGATGTATGAGGTCCTTCTTACTTATTAGCTTTGTTTTAACTGAAGCCTTTGCAAAGATGTATATCATTTTAATTTTGGTTCCAGAGGCTTTTATGTAAATTAATTGCATTGGAGAATTGGCAAGAACATTTTATTCAATTTGGAACAGCAGTGATTATAAGCTTTACATTAATATAACAACAATTTAACAATGGCTGATAGATGGGCTGCAGCCATGCAATTATCAGAAGTGAGCCACTCTCTTGATCTCTAATTAGGTCTATAAGCAAATAGAGTTTTGCCAGCACTAATTGCTGTGTTAAAACTGGCAGTGAGGTAGTGAGTGAGCTCATGTTAAGGTAATCAGCACAGGATGCTGTATATCCAAAGATTTTCCCATTTTCTGATTTAATCAGATATGTAATTCAATTATATATGTTGTGCAAAGAGACGTTTAACTGAATTGGAAAGCGTTCTCCTCCTTGCTCAATAAGACCGTATGTCTTGTTAACAGCTGACGTCACATCTAAAGGATAGGCATTAGGTTAAGTGTTTTCCCCACCCTTCTTACTGCCTGCTCAGATGCCTGTCCTCCCCGAATAGCTCTGAGTCTAATGGTACCCAGGATGCTGAGTGCTACATGCCAGGCAAATACATAGATGGAAGAAGATGTACAATCTTTGATTTGTTGCTGCACGTTAGTCAGGATTAAAATGCACTCAAAGGGGATTTAGAAGGCATTTGAGCACCAGGCTAGATATTATGGGACACATTTTAAAGAAGCCAGAAAATCCCTTGATTACTTTCAGTCTTTGACTAAAAGCTCAGTCCATTATAGGACAAAGACTATTTGTTTTATTTTTGTGCCAGCTTATTCCAACGTGTCCATCAAAAAATTTAAAGGGAAGAGATCTGGGCTGAGGCATCGGGTTGAGTTTTAAGCTAGATCTGGAAAAGGTTAATTTTCTAGGGAAGAGTCTATCAGAGGGAAGTCAACCTGCAGGGAAAAGGTCATGTAATTTTTAGGAGGAAAATTACTTCTTTAAATAATCCTCTCGTGTCAAAATTAAAATAAATCCTCCCTACCCCTATTCAGAATGGAAATAGACATGCATGTGTGTCCATGGCAAAGAACTTGATGTAATCCTATCAGGGAATAATTTTACATCTTTTAACCGTTTTTTTTTATCTATAAGAGTGACCATTAGGCGAAATAATTGCATTGGAGATTTGGCAAGAACATTTTATTCAATTTGGAACAGCAGTGATTATAAGCTTTACATTAATATAACAACAATTTAACAATGGCTGATAGATGGGCTGCAGCCATGCAATTATCAGAAGTGAGCCACTCTCTTGATCTCTAATTAGGTCTATAAGCAAATAGAGTTTTGCCAGCACTAATTGCTGTGTTAAAACTGGCAGTGAGGTAGTGAGTGAGCTCATGTTAAGGTAATCAGCACAGGATGCTGTATATCCAAAGATTTTCCCATTTTCTGATTTAATCAGATATGTAATTCAATTATATATGTTGTGCAAAGAGACGTTTAACTGAATTGGAAAGCGTTCTCCTCCTTGCTCAATAAGACCGTATGTCTTGTTAACAGCTGACGTCACATCTAAAGGATAGGCATTAGGTTAAGTGTTTTCCCCACCCTTCTTACTGCCTGCTCAGATGCCTGTCCTCCCCGAATAGCTCTGAGTCTAATGGTACCCAGGATGCTGAGTGCTACATGCCAGGCAAATACATAGATGGAAGAAGATGTACAATCTTTGATTTGTTGCTGCACGTTAGTCAGGATTAAAATGCACTCAAAGGGGATTTAGAAGGCATTTGAGCACCAGGCTAGATATTATGGGACACATTTTAAAGAAGCCAGAAAATCCCTTGATTACTTTCAGTCTTTGACTAAAAGCTCAGTCCATTATAGGACAAAGACTATTTGTTTTATTTTTGTGCCAGCTTATTCCAACGTGTCCATCAAAAAATTTAAAGGGAAGAGATCTGGGCTGAGGCATCGGGTTGAGTTTTAAGCTAGATCTGGAAAAGGTTAATTTTCTAGGGAAGAGTCTATCAGAGGGAAGTCAACCTGCAGGGAAAAGGTCATGTAATTTTTAGGAGGAAAATTACTTCTTTAAATAATCCTCTCGTGTCAAAATTAAAATAAATCCTCCCTACCCCTATTCAGAATGGAAATAGACATGCATGTGTGTCCATGGCAAAGAACTTGATGTAATCCTATCAGGGAATAATTTTACATCTTTGACCCGGTTTTTTGTATCCAAAAGAGTGACCATTAGGCGAAATAATGTGTAGAGGTCTCAAAGAGCAAGATTGGAAAGCATGAGACAATTATTTGTGCTAAGGTTTGTGAAATATTCATACCACTGTGTAGAGAGACACCTGAAAATATATAGCACAGTTAGAAAGATACAGATATAGATTTATATATGCATGATTGTACAGTGGGGGATGAGATTACAGAAACAGAAATGGAAAGCCTGGAATCTCTTACATCAACCTGTAGTCTGGTGCTCATAAAAGAAGAACATTCCAGATGCTAACTGGCAGTAAAATTGATCACCTGGCCATGCAGCTGGGACAGTCATTTTGGAGGGTCCACGAGATTCATGGTGTAAGGTTACTCCTGCAGATGATGATGAGGAGGAGACAGTGGTTGTGTTTCTTTCCAATTCACAAAATCTTGGGACTTAAAGACAAGACTAAATCTGTGCATGTGTGCATGTGTGTGTGTGTGTATGTGTGCGTATTCAAGGAGATGATCAGTGCAAAAGGCACGTGATTTGGCACAAGTACTGATCAAAGTTATCTTTTCTGGTAAGTCCCAATCCTCACAGAGTTAACTTTTCACAAGTTGTTCGGACATGGTAGAAGTCCATGACCAGGAAAAGGCTGAATCTATAGCTTGGTGGTTATTCACCTTTCAAAATAACTAAGAAAGTCCCCTCCTGATACTTTGATAAAAATGAAAAGTACTCCTCTGACTATCTTCTACATCTTTGTCAAACACGTGTGTATGTAAGTATGCTGACATAAACATAACATCTTTCATTCTCACAATATTACTGAAATGTGGGTATTATTATCTCTACATATAAAGAAAGGAAGATACAAGGAGGATAAATGACTCTTAAAAGAAAATGAGGGTCAGTGTATAAACCTAGGAATGGCAGGATCCTAAAGCCACGCTTCTTTCCAGAAGATTCTTTCTTGCCAGGTATCTGGTGTGACTTGAAGCATGTTAAGTCTTTAAGAAGACTATGCTTCCCACGATATATAACTGGTTCCCATATCTGACTCCTCTGCCTGCTAACAACAGTGCTGTTCTTACCAGTAGATTAACAGAGGCAATGAGGGTGATCTAAGAGACACCAAAATGCTTGTCCTTCTCTCCATCCTGCCAGGAAGTCTAAAGGCTAGTATTTTAAAAATCTAATGGCATGTCCCCAGTGGTTCAGCAGTAAAGAACCTGCCAGCAATGCAGGAGCCACAGGAGACAAGGGTTTGATCTCCAGGTCAGGAAGATCCCTTGGAGAAGGAAATGGTAACCCACTCCAGTATTCTTGCCTAGAAAATCCAATGGACAGAAGAGCCTGGCAGGCTACTGTCTAATAGTCTAACCTTACATTTTTGGTTAAGGTGTCAGTATGGATTACTGGAAAAAGCACTATGTCATCACCAGGGGCAAAATAGCCACATTCTCGGAATTCAGGTTTATTGTAAAATTCAGTATGTGTTTGATGCTACTGGTATTAAGGCTTTGTGTTTTTCTGGAAAGAAACAGATTAGCTTCTTGAAAATTATCAGGACTGATATCTGTGTATTAGTCTCTTGCCATCCCAGAAGGAAAAGTTCCTTCTAGAGCAAAGAAAGAGGGTGGGTAGGTAACCATAGTGATGGATACAGTAGGCGAAGGATGGAAGACAAGTTCATTGCCCGGGGGGAAGGGAAGGCATTATAGGATACAGCCCTGGGCTTCCCAGAGCATGTGTGCTATCCCCGGGTGCCGGGAAGATGAACAGAGCAGCACAAGGGTATACACCGAGGAACAAGAGATGCTCGCAAGAGAAGGACATCTTCTACATCCTTGTCAAACACGTGTGTATGTAAGTATGCTGACATAAACATAACATCTTTCATTCTCACAATATTACTGAAATGTGGGTATTATTATCTCTACATATAAAGAAAGGAAGATACAAGGAGGATAAATGACTCTTAAAAGAAAATGAGGGTCAGTGTATAAACCTAGGAATGGCAGGATCCTAAAGCCACGCTTCTTTCCAGAAGATTCTTTCTTGCCAGGTATCTGGTGTGACTTGAAGCATGTTAAGTCTTTAAGAAGACTATGTTTCCCCACGATATATAACTGGTTCCCATATCTGACTCCTCTGCCTGCTAACAACAGTGCTGTTCTTACCAGTAGATTAACAGAGGCAATGAGGGTGATCTAAGAGACACCAAAATGCTTGTCCTTCTCTCCATCCTGCCAGGAAGTCTAAAGGCTAGTATTTTAAAAATCTAATGGCATGTCCCCAGTGGTTCAGCAGTAAAGAACCTGCCAGCAATGCAGGAGCCACAGGAGACAAGGGTTTGATCTCCAGGTCAGGAAGATCCCTTGGAGAAGGAAATGGTAACCCACTCCAGTATTCTTGCCTAGAAAATCCAATGGACAGAAGAGCCTGGCAGGCTACTGTCTAATAGTCTAACCTTACATTTTTGGTTAAGGTGTCAGTATGGATTACTGGAAAAAGCACTATGTCATCACCAGGGGCAAAATAGCCACATTCTCGGAATTCAGGTTTATTGTAAAATTCAGTATGTGTTTGATGCTACTGGTATTAAGGCTTTGTGTTTTTCTGGAAAGAAACAGATTAGCTTCTTGAAAATTATCAGGACTGATATCTGTGTATTAGTCTCTTGCCATCCCAGAAGGAAAAGTTCCTTCTAGAGCAAAGAAAGAGGGTGGGTAGGTAACCATAGTGATGGATACAGTAGGCGAAGGATGGAAGACAAGTTCATTGCCCGGGGGGAAGGGAAGGCATTATAGGATACAGCCCTGGGCTTCCCAGAGCATGTGTGCTATCCCCGGGTGCCGGGAAGATGAACAGAGCAGCACAAGGGTATACACCGAGGAACAAGAGATGCTCGCAAGAGAGACAGGCCATCATGTTAGCCATATTTACAAGCTTGCACCTTGAACTGGGTCTACCTAGTCATAATACCCAGGGAGCCTAAAAACACAGAGATTTAATCCTGAGGATTAACTTCAGTCTTTATTTAATTCTGCCTTGTTGATGTCTGTGTTTTTCAGTTTTTGACCTGTAAACTAGTAGTAATGTTCATAGTAAGAATTCCTTGCTTGCCAAGCATCAGCCAGGAAGTCAAGAAGCCACTGAAAGATAGCCTCCATGGTTTCACGTCTCCTGCTCTAGACTTGTGTTAGCACTTCTTTCTAGCAAGGTCTTCTCAAAATTCTATCTCCAATCTATTGGCAAGAGTTATGCATCGCTGGACTAAGGCTAAATGGTCACCTTTTAAAATTTAATGTTCCTGACCTTAATTAGTAGTTTAGTCTTTCAGACCTTCGTTTGTTACACTTAAGTGGATTTTGTAATTGGCTTTGCACCCCCATTAGGTCAGTTGCCCCAGCCCAGTTCAGAAAAGCATCTAATTGGTTCTGGTTTTCCCATTCCCTCCCACTTCCTTGGAACAGCTGCCCTATTTTTAATTGCTTAAGCACAACTAATACAATCCAACAAGATCATAGCTGGGCAATTCTGAAGGCCTTGATGAAAAGGTTACTGAATTCACTAATCATCTGGCCCAATATAGCTCCTAACAAATGCATTTGGAGTCCATGACAGTCGTGGTGAGTAAGTTAAAGACTCATTATTTGGACTGTTCGTGTGCTTGCGTGGAAACTCTGATTCTTGTCACGTCCATTAGCTGCTTTATAAAACAAGAGTTGCCATTTCATTAAGCTGCTCCACACTATCAACTGCAGGTTTTGGGCACTTCTTGTCTATGTTACAGTGTTTTCGGAAAGCTGACTTCCCTGATATCTGTGTATTAGTCTCTTGCCATCCCAGAAGGAAAAGTTCCTTCTAGAGCAAAGAAAGAGGGTGGGTAGGTAACCATAGTGATGGATACAGTAGGCGAAGGATGGAAGACAAGTTCATTGCCCGGGGGGAAGGGAAGGCATTATAGGATACAGCCCTGGGCTTCCCAGAGCATGTGTGCTATCCCCGGGTGCCGGGAAGATGAACAGAGCAGCACAAGGGTATACACCGAGGAACAAGAGATGCTCGCAAGAGAGACAGGCCATCATGTTAGCCATATTTACAAGCTTGCACCTTGAACTGGGTCTACCTAGTCATAATACCCAGGGAGCCTAAAAACACAGAGATTTAATCCTGAGGATTAACTTCAGTCTTTATTTAATTCTGCCTTGTTGATGTCTGTGTTTTTCAGTTTTTGACCTGTAAACTAGTAGTAATGTTCATAGTAAGAATTCCTTGCTTGCCAAGCATCAGCCAGGAAGTCAAGAAGCCACTGAAAGATAGCCTCCATGGTTTCACGTCTCCTGCTCTAGACTTGTGTTAGCACTTCTTTCTAGCAAGGTCTTCTCAAAATTCTATCTCCAATCTATTGGCAAGAGTTATGCATCGCTGGACTAAGGCTAAATGGTCACCTTTTAAAATTTAATGTTCCTGACCTTAATTAGTAGTTTAGTCTTTCAGACCTTCGTTTGTTACACTTAAGTGGATTTTGTAATTGGCTTTGCACCCCCATTAGGTCAGTTGCCCCAGCCCAGTTCAGAAAAGCATCTAATTGGTTCTGGTTTTCCCATTCCCTCCCACTTCCTTGGAACAGCTGCCCTATTTTTAATTGCTTAAGCACAACTAATACAATCCAACAAGATCATAGCTGGGCAATTCTGAAGGCCTTGATGAAAAGGTTACTGAATTCACTAATCATCTGGCCCAATATAGCTCCTAACAAATGCATTTGGAGTCCATGACAGTCGTGGTGAGTAAGTTAAAGACTCATTATTTGGACTGTTCGTGTGCTTGCGTGGAAACTCTGATTCTTGTCACGTCCATTAGCTGCTTTATAAAACAAGAGTTGCCATTTCATTAAGCTGCTCCACACTATCAACTGCTCTAGGGTAAATTCTGGTCACTTCTTGTCTATGTTACAGTGTTTTCGGAAAGCTGACTTCCCTCCAGTGTATGCCAACAGCCTATAACTCTTTAATTGTATAAGGAGGTATCAAGAACCCCACTGAAGAAGCAGCAATAGATTTAAAAAGAAGAGAAAGTTAGATTTTAATATTTTAACTGTTTTTGTCTAATTTTCTCAGTGTTTAAAAAAGATTAGAAACAATATTTTGAAAGAGAAAAAACTTGAGCATTGACTTAGTTTACCTTTTAGTTAAGGGCACAGAGACTGGAATTAAAGTCTTCTCTCTTCCAATCGAGTGTTCCTTCTGAAAAAATAAAAATCACACTGCCTCTCTGGTAGGTCTCCATATGCTAATTTGTTTAGTTCTCCATTTACTTAGTAAATGTGTACTGCTCTCCTCTTTTATGCCAGGTACTGTCCCAGGGCTGAAATTATGTCAGTAAATAAGGCTAAGTCCTTGCCTTCATGGAACTTAAGTTCTAGCGAGGTCAGACAGCAAATCAATTTAAATATATGATATCATATCAGGTTAAGTAAAAGAAGCCAGACTAATGGGGATGGAGAGTGTGTTTTGCCAAAAGGTGTTACAGAAAGCTATGTTCTTTGAGGCAAGCACAGTGATTTGGCTGAACTGGGGGTAAAAAACAACCAAACAAGAGAGGAAAATTGCAAAGGCACCGAGGCAAAAACAAATGTTGTGTGTTTCTGTTCACAGAATAGCAATGAGGCTGGTGTGTCCAGCACAGTGAGGGTGGCTCAGAATAAGAGGAGATGAGAGTGTGTGTGTGTGTGTGTATACACACACACACACATATATATAATGATTATTACTAGTTCCTATACGAGTGGAATGGCAAATTCCAAGTGAAAGTAGAAAGAGAATGTTTACTGTACAAAAAAGACTGAGAAATAGCTGCATAATTGGAAAATACTGTATTTTCTCTATGATAGAAGGAAAGCCAGGTTTGCAAAGGATCCAATCCATGTCATGTCTTCATTTCAACCCAAATGGACAGAGCCCCATTTGTGAGCAAGGTTCTGGAAGACATATAGTGAAGAAGGGACTCATTCTGAAATGGATGAAATAAAATGAACAAATGGATAAAATGAATTAAAAAGTAAGACAAGTAAAAAAAAATAGATAAAAGAGATTATGAGATGCCACTGAAGAGAGAAAGAAAGCTGGGGAAGTCCACTGGGAGGAAGAAAGTAGGCTGCTGGAAGAGGTAGGCATGTATGTTGCAGAAGTCACACGCAACCTGGAAATCAAGGACTAGTTGGATGCTGACAAGCAGAGGCAGCTTCCTGGGAGTCCATGACATGCTGAGGAAACAGCACAGAACGGACAGGAGGAGGAAAGTGGGCTGGTGAGAAGCTTATTCTGGGGCAAGAGGTCCAGGTTGTCTGGAACATACAGGCAAGAGAATACAGCAGATCAAGTTGAAAAGATGATGAAGAGCTTTGAATGCTTTAATTAAGAACTTGAACCTAATTAATTAGGCAACACAGACCGATGCAAGGTTTTGTATCAGAAGACAACAATAACAAAGAAAATGAATGAACTTCCCTTTAGTTTTTTGTGTAGCTATCAGAATAATTTGGCTATCTTGGTTTTAGACGTTTTTAAGCTCTGGAACTCTCTTCACCTACTGAAATCTCTCAAAGGATGCTGGCAAAATATGATATATTTATTTTGCAATGGAATTAGAATTCCTGATTTCTTGACTTCTTTCTTCATATCTAAGAGAGTCCCAAAGGCATTTCCAAGAAAATCCAGTCAGTTCAGTTGCTCAGTTGTGTTCGACTCTTTGTGACCCCACAGACTGCAGCATGCCAGGCTTTCCTGTCCTTCGGCACGACTACAGGACCATAAGAAATACAGTTTGAACATCATTGAGCCAAAGCACTTCTGAATCTACTTTCGTTTTCTGACCGTGACAACTTACAGGAGACGTTAACCTTTCACTTAGTAAAACATTGCATTAATTTTCCTTGTTTTATGTAGAAGGTGTTCTTTAAAATGCTGGTGTGTCATTAGCACACAGAACCCTGTAGACCAAGAACTTTAACATTTGAGATTGTGTTTTGAAGCTCACTGACATCCAGAGAACTGAGAGACTAAACTGAGAGAATGAGTCACCTCAAGTAACTAGCATTTAAGAGGCTTCTGCTCCTTAGAATAATACAAACACAGTTTTTAAAAAGTAATTTCACAAATTTTGGAAAATGTGAGGAAATTTCAGCAAAATCCTAATATGATCCATCTTCTAATAAGTTATTTTCTTGGCATATTCTCCCTCCTATTTTGACAAACAGGACTCTTCTGAGTACCTGAAAGTAGAACTGAGGATGAGGTCAGCAGGGATCTTTCTTTGGCAAATGAGGCAATCCAGAAGAGTAGAAATGAATTCAGAGTCCTTCCCGACTCTACACATGCCAGCTTAAAGTCTAGCTGTGAATTAACAGTATGGCATTGGTGTGTGCTTCAGTCTGTTCACATTCCTCACTCTGGTTCAAAAAGAGGAGCGTTTGAAGATATTCTGAGTTCTGACAAATGTTATCCTTTCCATTCCGCCTAGTGCCTTCTCTACACGAACCAACTGCTCTGACGTCCCCCCTAAGAATTCACACCCCTCTAAAAAGATGCCTGTGTGGTTGCTACCAAGCCTCGGTGCCTGGCAGGGCACCCTCATACATACATGTCTCTTCTGGAGGGTTGGTGTTCAACTTGAGAGGTGCCACCAGGAGATGGCATAGCTTCACGCTCCTGTAGCAGCAGTGCATTTCCATCTGTTGTGCCCAGACTCAAGCTGTGGCTTCTTCCCAGGAACACACAGATTCCGTAGGGGTAACTGACTCTACAAATCCAGTCCCCTAACTTTCCATGTGAAACAGAACGATGGCTTGAGGAGGACCCCAGCTTGGGGTGAGTCCCCAATAGTCAGAGCCTCTCCTATATCATCTGCCCCAAAGGACTGGCCTTGTGCAGTTTTGAGTTTTTTTATTTCAGGGTTCAGAGCACACCTGGATTGAGAGTCATTCTTCACTCTTTCCAAAGGCAGGATTGGAGAGAGAGGTATCTCAAGGAAGAGGAAGTGAGTCAGAGATTGTAACTAACTTTCCTATTACAAAGCAATTAATTAATTGCAATCATATCAACAGCAATAGTATTAATAGATAAAGTAAAGAAATCTGGACCTAGTCCCTGGTATGATTACTTATTTAATTCCATAATGTATTACGTAGCTTAAGTTTCCCAATTATGTGATTTTTTTTTAACAGTGGGTTGGGGAAAATAATAACCCTTCCTCACAGGATTATGGTATATACTCTATGATTAAACTTGATGGAAAATTGAAAAAGGCATTTGGAAACACCTAAACATTTCATTTTAAATGCATGTAAACCTGCATGGTGGTTGATACCACCTGTAACACCTTTCAGCGGAACACCAGAGGCTGTCTCACCTCAAATGAGGATTATGTGAATGCAGTCCAACAAAATAAGTTGATTCTCTCTGAAGTGACTGTTACACTAGAGGAGGTAGGAAATCTACAGCATGTGGACCTTGATGAGGAAGATCAACATGACAAGGAAGAGAACACAGCCACGTGCTGATCTGTGAAGATGAAAAGCTACTCCAATGACCTGGACCTTGTCTTTGGAGGACCTCGGAGAAGCCTCCCTGGTGTGTGGAAGAGATGGGGGTGAACGGATCTGGAAGGTACACCATCACTGTCTGGAATCCCTCTGGCTTCAGCTCAATGGGCTTTTCCAAATCAGAATATAAAAACCTTAACAGAGACATCAGCTATCTAAATGTGGGCCTCCGGGGTTTAAAGAACAAAACTTCTTTAAAAAGGAAAGGAGGGATATTTGCTGCTGCAGCTTAAAAGGTAAGGATAAAAAGGAGAGAATGGAAAGAGGCCTGAGGAAGAGGACTAGAGGGCTGCAGGTCTCCTGCAAATGACCAAAGGCTCTATCTGTAGAGAAATGTATTTTAAGACATATCCTAACTTTCCATGTGAAACAGAACGATGGCTTGAGGAGGACCCCAGCTTGGGGTGAGTCCCCAATAGTCAGAGCCTCTCCTATATCATCTGCCCCAAAGGACTGGCCTTGTGCAGTTTTGAGTTTTTTTATTTCAGGGTTCAGAGCACACCTGGATTGAGAGTCATTCTTCACTCTTTCCAAAGGCAGGATTGGAGAGAGAGGTATCTCAAGGAAGAGGAAGTGAGTCAGAGATTGTAACTAACTTTCCTATTACAAAGCAATTAATTAATTGCAATCATATCAACAGCAATAGTATTAATAGATAAAGTAAAGAAATCTGGACCTAGTCCCTGGTATGATTACTTATTTAATTCCATAATGTATTACGTAGCTTAAGTTTCCCAATTATGTGATTTTTTTTTAACAGTGGGTTGGGGAAAATAATAACCCTTCCTCACAGGATTATGGTATATACTCTATGATTAAACTTGATGGAAAATTGAAAAAGGCATTTGGAAACACCTAAACATTTCATTTTAAATGCATGTAAACCTGCATGGTGGTTGATACCACCTGTAACACCTTTCAGCGGAACACCAGAGGCTGTCTCACCTCAAATGAGGATTATGTGAATGCAGTCCAACAAAATAAGTTGATTCTCTCTGAAGTGACTGTTACACTAGAGGAGGTAGGAAATCTACAGCATGTGGACCTTGATGAGGAAGATCAACATGACAAGGAAGAGAACACAGCCACGTGCTGATCTGTGAAGATGAAAAGCTACTCCAATGACCTGGACCTTGTCTTTGGAGGACCTCGGAGAAGCCTCCCTGGTGTGTGGAAGAGATGGGGGTGAACGGATCTGGAAGGTACACCATCACTGTCTGGAATCCCTCTGGCTTCAGCTCAATGGGCTTTTCCAAATCAGAATATAAAAACCTTAACAGAGACATCAGCTATCTAAATGTGGGCCTCCGGGGTTTAAAGAACAAAACTTCTTTAAAAAGGAAAGGAGGGATATTTGCTGCTGCAGCTTAAAAGGTAAGGATAAAAAGGAGAGAATGGAAAGAGGCCTGAGGAAGAGGACCAGAGGGCTGCAGGTCTCCTGCAAATGACCAAAGGCTCTATCTGTAGAGAAAATGTATTTTAAGACATATGCATTATTTGCGGTAAATCTTTCCATCCAGTAAAATCAACAACGTTAAGTTTCCCCGAAAGTGGTTTTCCTAGTTCTAATCTATGGGAAAAACTGTTCTTTTTTCTTTTTTTTTCCCCCATAGGTACACACTTATTAGCATGGTCCAAATGTGCATCACACATTTTGGTGATTATTTTTACTCAATTTTTATTAGACAAATTAAGCTTATAATTTAGCACAGAACTTTGCACATTGTGCAAGCAGGTGGGATTAGACATGCCCAAGTAATGCAAAGCAGTCACACTGGCTGATGAGGACTGGATTTCTCATTCTCTGGTCACATGTTGGTGAAGGGATTAAATACAAATGATGTGAGAGAGGCAACAGGAGAGAAAAAGGAAACCTGAGACTGAATAATTCTCAGCCTGGATAATTCAGCCATAAAATAACGGATGCTAGCACACCACCTCCACAGTCTCCCAGGGGCTGTAGAAACACCACTCACAGCACTTTTGCTCAGAAGCGGTTCTTCCAGCTCTGCCGCAACAGCTGCTCGCGATACTCAGCTGGGAAGACCAGACAGATGCTGCACACCTTCCTATGTATCACCTCCGACGTGAGTGCAGTGTGAATTAAAGGGGCGTTTACATTATTAAGTCTGCCAAAAAGGGAACACAGTCCCCAAGATTCCTGCGACAGAGGAATAGGGGATCACCATGAATCAATTTTCCAAGGGAAGGGATTCTGGAAAGGCATGGGATACTTAGGCAGGAAGGAATTAATATGAGAGAAACAGCCCTTGTGTGACTTAGCATGCACACATGCAGGGAGAAAACCAGACTCAGGAGATGGAGTGTGTACAAAAAACACCAGTCATGCTCCTAAATTAACAAATCTAACATTGACTGAAAGGAATGTCTCTCTTGCAGTGAGCTCATCTCCCTCCTGTTTTAAGCAGGGCTTTCTGCTTAAAATTGGAAACCGTGTTGAGTCTCCACTCCAGCATTATTATCACCAGGGACCTCGCTTGATGGTTCATTCTGAAGAAGGAAAGACACTGTCTTTTATAGAAGACACTATAATTGCTGCTTATAGGTCGCTTCAAACTCAATTAAATTTATACCTTAGAGTTTAAGTTTAATGTACATATTCAACAATGTGTTTATATCACCTATATATTTGCTTATTTGTATACTTACATATACTGGAGAAGGATAATGGCACCCTACTCCAGTATTCTTGCCTGGAGAATTCCATGGACAGAGACTTTGCTTATTTGTACACTTACATATACAATGAATCCTTAAAAATGTTTTGAGATTTCCCTGGTGGTCTAGTGGCTAAGACTTTGCCTTCCAATGCAGGGACTGCTGGATTTCTCATTCTCTGGTCACATGTTGGTGAAGGGATTAAATACAAATGATGTGAGAGAGGCAACAGGAGAGAAAAAGGAAACCTGAGACTGAATAATTCTCAGCCTGGATAATTCAGCCATAAAATAACGGATGCTAGCACACCACCTCCACAGTCTCCCAGGGGCTGTAGAAACACCACTCACAGCACTTTTGCTCAGAAGCGGTTCTTCCAGCTCTGCCGCAACAGCTGCTCGCGATACTCAGCTGGGAAGACCAGACAGATGCTGCACACCTTCCTATGTATCACCTCCGACGTGAGTGCAGTGTGAATTAAAGGGGCGTTTACATTATTAAGTCTGCCAAAAAGGGAACACAGTCCCCAAGATTCCTGCGACAGAGGAATAGGGGATCACCATGAATCAATTTTCCAAGGGAAGGGATTCTGGAAAGGCATGGGATACTTAGGCAGGAAGGAATTAATATGAGAGAAACAGCCCTTGTGTGACTTAGCATGCACACATGCAGGGAGAAAACCAGACTCAGGAGATGGAGTGTGTACAAAAAACACCAGTCATGCTCCTAAATTAACAAATCTAACATTGACTGAAAGGAATGTCTCTCTTGCAGTGAGCTCATCTCCCTCCTGTTTTAAGCAGGGCTTTCTGCTTAAAATTGGAAACCGTGTTGAGTCTCCACTCCAGCATTATTATCACCAGGGACCTCGCTTGATGGTTCATTCTGAAGAAGGAAAGACACTGTCTTTTATAGAAGACACTATAATTGCTGCTTATAGGTCGCTTCAAACTCAATTAAATTTATACCTTAGAGTTTAAGTTTAATGTACATATTCAACAATGTGTTTATATCACCTATATATTTGCTTATTTGTATACTTACATATACTGGAGAAGGATAATGGCACCCTACTCCAGTATTCTTGCCTGGAGAATTCCATGGACAGAGACTTTGCTTATTTGTACACTTACATATACAATGAATCCTTAAAAATGTTTTTGCGAGATTTCCCTGGTGGTCTAGTGGCTAAGACTTTGCCTTCCAATGCAGGGACTGCTGGTTTGATCCCTCGTTGGGGAGCTAGATGCCCACATGCCTTAAGGCCAAAGAACCAAAACATAAAATAGAAGCAATAGTGTAAAAAACACAATAAAGGCTTTAAAATAAAGTCCACATAAAAATGTTTTAATGTTTCTGCAATTAGGAATTTACAATAGAAAATTTGGATAACACTAATCTAAAGGACTTATAGATTCATCAGGGGTCTGTTTACAAGGATTCAGAAAGTTCGTGGGAACAAGCTTCATCTCACTTTGTGTCTGACAGTTCATAGAAAGTGAAAGTGAAGTCACTCAGTGGCCCATGGAATTCTCCAGGCAAGAATATTGGAGTGAGTAGTGTTTCCCTTCTCCAGGAGATCTTCCCAACCCAGCTCTCCCACATTGCAGACAGATTCTTTACCATCTGAGCCACGAGGGAAGCCCAGGAATACTGGAATGGGTAGCCTATCTCCTCTCCAGGCGATCTTCCTAACCCAGGAATCGAACTGGGGTCTCCTGCATTGCAGGCAGATTCTTTACCAGTTGAGCTACAAGGGAACCCCTAGTTCAATAGAAGCTCAGTAGCAAATACTTGGAACACGGCCTGAACTTTTTCTTAAGGACTTGGGACAGATAGAAGGTCTCTTTGAACACTCCGCCTGGGAAAGATCCTTTTGGAACAGCTTGAAAATAACAGCATTTTTGTGATACTGTAGAGAAATAAGACGAAGGACGAAGTGCAAAGCAAGCTCTTTTCTAATTGTAAATAAATGGAAGATTCCAGTGATTTTTTCTCTACCTTATTAATGAGTCACCTGTTTGAACACTCGTAATCTGTGGATGGAATTAAACCCTGAAAATCAGTAGCCCCATCTTCCAATGCTCCTTCGGATCTCTCCCTTTATATGATGGAAGCCCAGACACACCGCGATCTGCCACAGACACATGTGTTTTCTTAGTAACTAGTTCTTCAAAGAAGTTAAATATGTCCACAGTTACAGAATGCTAAAGTGACATCTAATTCTTAATTTTGAAACTATTCATGGTTGAAACATCAAAATCTGTTGTCATCAACCAGATATTTCTGCAAAAGATGTAAAATAAAGGGCATTTATTTATTTATGAACTGCAGGTTTAAGTTTAGGTCAGAACTTCAGTTGTACTTCTTTCAAACAAAAATCTTTGGGACTGGACATCCCTGGTGGTCCAGGGATTAAGACTTTACTTTCCAATACAGGGGGGGCAGGTTTGTTGCCTGGTCAGATCCCACATCCTTCACGACCAAAATACCAAGGCATAAAACAGAAATAATACTGTAATGAACTGATAAAGACCTTAAAAATGATGTACATCAAAAAAAAAAACTTTAAAAAATTGTATTTCTCATCAAGACAGTATGGGACTAGCACAAAAACAGAAATATAGACCAATGGAACAAGACAGAGAACCAGAGATAAACCCATGCACCTATGGACTTTTTACAAAGGAGGTGAACATATAATATGGGACAAAGACAGACTCTTCAAAAATGGTGCTAGGAAAATTGGACAGCTACATGCAAAAAAATGAAACTGGAACATTTCCTGACACCATACAGAAAGATCAACTCAAAATGGATTAAAGACCTAAATGTAAGACCAGAAACCATCAAACTCTTAGAGGAGAATATAGGCAAAACACTCAAGGACATAAATCAAAGCAAGATCTTTTCTGACCCACCTACTAGAATAGTGGAACTAAAACCAAAAATGAACATGTGGAACCTAATGAAACTTAAAAGCTTTTGTAGCAAAAGAAACTAGAAAAAAAGGGTGAACAAACAATCCACAGAATGGGAGAAAATCATAGCAAATGAAATAACAGACAAAGAATTAATTTCCAAAATCTACACAGACAACACAGACAAATCAGCACTGGAAAAATGAACAACCCAATGAAAAAATGGGAAAAAGACCTGAAGAGATATCTCACCAGAGAGGACATACAGATGGCCAAAAAGCACATGAAATGATGCCCAACCGTTCTTATTATTAGAGAAATGCAAATCAAAACTACAATGGGAAATCACCTCACACCAGTCAGAATGGCCAACATTAAAAAATCTACAGATTAAATGCTGGAGAGGCTGCAAAGATAAGGGAACACTCCTGCATTGTTGGTAGGAATGTAAATAGATGCAATCACTATGGAAGACAGTATGGAGATACCTTAAAAAACTAAAAGTAGAAACACCATATGACCCAGCAATCCCACTATTAGGCATACACACTGATGAAATCAAAATTGAAAGAGACACCCGTACCCCAATGTTCATTGCAGAATTCTATACAATAGCTAGAACATGGAAGCAACCTAGATGTTCATCGATGAATAAATGGATAAAGAAGCTATGGTACATATATACAATGGAGTATTTCTCAGCTGTAAAAAGAAATGCAGGAGAATCATTCCTCATGAAGTAGATAAATCTAGAACCTATTTTATAAAGTGAAATAAGTCAAAAAGAAAAGGACAAATACAGTATACTAACACATATATATGGAATCTTGTAAGATGGTACTGATAATTGCACATGCAGAGCAGCAATGAAGAAAAAAACTTAGAGAACAGATCTATGGACATTGTGGGGAGGGAAGATTGGGCGAGAGGTATGGAAAGAGCAACAAGGAAACCTACACAATCATATGTAATAGCGATAACCACTGTGATTAAGCTGTGAGACTAAAGGAACCTACATGGGGACTAAGCATCAACCTGGGCAAGTGGGAAGGAGGTAAAGGGTGGGAAGGCTCAGGGTAGAGGGGTCAGGGATATACCTATGACTGTTTGGGGGATTAGGTATACCTGTAAACATGAAGACTCTATAAAATATATAACAATAACTTCACCGTACACCTAAAGGTAATGCAACATTGTAAAACAAATATACCTCTATTTAAAAATTGTACTTAAAAAAATTGGGGGGGGGGCAGGAGATGGTAAAATTTTGCTATGCCACACCTGCCTGAAAACAAACAAAAGAACATTCTGATGGTTTCGGAGGTCCAGCAAGTATATGGCTTTAAGATGGTCTTAGAGTGAAACTTGATTCTGGCTTTGATATTTGAGCATCCTTTAACCTGAATTTCCTTAAGGTAAAGCCAGCAGTGACTGGAGATATATGAGGCCAGACTCACAAAGACTAGGTTTTATGGTATTTTTTACTCCACACAATTGGGAAAATCAACAGAAATTCAGAATCACTTTTCTCTGCCTTGAAATAACAAGGGATTTGAGAGTATCAAATGTGATCACCGCAAAATCAAACGAGCTAAGAATAGCTTGCTTGGGAGACCGTAAATAGATGCAATCACTATGGAAGACAGTATGGAGATACCTTAAAAAACTAAAAGTAGAAACACCATATGACCCAGCAATCCCACTATTAGGCATACACACTGATGAAATCAAAATTGAAAGAGACACCCGTACCCCAATGTTCATTGCAGAATTCTATACAATAGCTAGAACATGGAAGCAACCTAGATGTTCATCGATGAATAAATGGATAAAGAAGCTATGGTACATATATACAATGGAGTATTTCTCAGCTGTAAAAAGAAATGCAGGAGAATCATTCCTCATGAAGTAGATAAATCTAGAACCTATTTTATAAAGTGAAATAAGTCAAAAAGAAAAGGACAAATACAGTATACTAACACATATATATGGAATCTTGTAAGATGGTACTGATAATTGCACATGCAGAGCAGCAATGAAGAAAAAAACTTAGAGAACAGATCTATGGACATTGTGGGGAGGGAAGATTGGGCGAGAGGTATGGAAAGAGCAACAAGGAAACCTACACAATCATATGTAATAGCGATAACCACTGTGATTAAGCTGTGAGACTAAAGGAACCTACATGGGGACTAAGCATCAACCTGGGCAAGTGGGAAGGAGGTAAAGGGTGGGAAGGCTCAGGGTAGAGGGGTCAGGGATATACCTATGACTGTTTGGGGGATTAGGTATACCTGTAAACATGAAGACTCTATAAAATATATAACAATAACTTCACCGTACACCTAAAGGTAATGCAACATTGTAAAACAAATATACCTCTATTTAAAAATTGTACTTAAAAAAATTGGGGGGGGGGCAGGAGATGGTAAAATTTTGCTATGCCACACCTGCCTGAAAACAAACAAAAGAACATTCTGATGGTTTCGGAGGTCCAGCAAGTATATGGCTTTAAGATGGTCTTAGAGTGAAACTTGATTCTGGCTTTGATATTTGAGCATCCTTTAACCTGAATTTCCTTAAGGTAAAGCCAGCAGTGACTGGAGATATATGAGGCCAGACTCACAAAGACTAGGTTTTATGGTATTTTTTACTCCACACAATTGGGAAAATCAACAGAAATTCAGAATCACTTTTCTCTGCCTTGAAATAACAAGGGATTTGAGAGTATCAAATGTGATCACCGCAAAATCAAACGAGCTAAGAATAGCTTGCTTGGGAGACCAATAGGGAAGTCTCCTGGGAAGGCTTTCTTTCATGGGAGGCTTTGGGGCATAAATGATGGAACTGGACTCATCTCATTTATAACTTTTTCTTATTGAGAAGAGCAATGCCAGACAAGGTTCATCAGCACAAGGCAAACTGTTTCATCATAGTCACATACTTCGAACTTATTTTCCTGCTACTCTAACTGCTTATTTTGCATTGAGTCTGGTTTGAGAGCCAGAGTTCCCTCATGACTTAGGTTAAAGGGAGAAAAACAAACACAGACTAAACGGGAAACTTTACAGGAGCTTGAACACAGCATAGCTCTCTCCCAGGGCCCTGGCGGTGAGTGAAGTCTGAGTGAATCAGGAATAAACTCTGACAGCCAATGAGCAGACCTCAAATTGGCCCTGAGTCATTCTATCATCATTTTATAATTACATCTTCAGGTACGGTGGATTTACACGTGTTAAGATTCATTTAGAAATGGCACACGAGCTCCTGCAATTTGGCATTCCAGTTAGCGCCCCAGTGTATCAAACACTTGATTAATAAACTCTGAAGTGTTGAAATGATTCTCTGTCATTAATCATATTCTCTTCTACCTCTATATTACCTGAAATCATTAGAGGAGAAGAAAGCCTGAAGTGTAATCAGCTACCAGCATGCTAATGCGGTGCCTAGCTGCTTAGCCTCAAACAGGCAAAAGAAATTAAGTGGGAAATTACACTAGATGTGGTTTTTATTTCGGGGGTGGGGTATGGTGGAGCAAGTCTTCCTTCAAGCAGGGGACATCTAGTGCAAATCACCTATGAATAGTAATTAAGATAATTGATGACTGTAGAGAGAGTTTCATCTACTGGAATAAGAACCTGAAGAGCTTGTTGCTTTGGGGAGAAGGAAATGCCCCAGCAGCAACTCAGGAATTGATCCCATTTTTCCTGGATGGTTTTATGTGGCGGGGGGTGGGGTGGCAGGGAGCAGTTCTTTTTTTTTTTTTTGCCTTGTGCAGCTACTGGAAATGGACCATGCAAAAGCAGCAGGAAGCTTTTATTTACATCATCCGTTATTCATATTCACACATGTTTAGTTCACTCATCCATCAGGGCCTGCTGGGAGATAATTTAGTTCCCTTGAGGGATGGGCGTGTCTATATTTCAGTGAGATCGAGTAGCCTCATAGGCAGGGTATTTAACAAGACTGCGGCAAAATTCAGGACATACCAGGTACAAAGTCATACAATGTACATTGGCTGGTCAATGCAGATGTTTTTCCCTATCAGAAATGCACTGAGTTATTGTGCACCTAAGAATTAATATCTAGTTGCAAAATTGTAGACGGTAAGAGATTTTTGCAAGGCAAAAATTAAAGTTGCAAAAAGGGGAAAATTTACAGGAGCTTGAACACAGCATAGCTCTCCCAGGGCCCTGGCGGTGAGTGAAGTCTGAGTGAATCAGGAATAAACTCTGACAGCCAATGAGCAGACCTCAAATTGGCCCTGAGTCATTCTATCATCATTTTATAATTACATCTTCAGGTACGGTGGATTTACACGTGTTAAGATTCATTTAGAAATGGCACACGAGCTCCTGCAATTTGGCATTCCAGTTAGCGCCCAGTGTATCAAACACTTGATTAATAAACTCTGAAGTGTTGAAATGATTCTCTGTCATTAATCATATTCTCTTCTACCTCTATATTACCTGAAATCATTAGAGGAGAAGAAAGCCTGAAGTGTAATCAGCTACCAGCATGCTAATGCGGTGCCTAGCTGCTTAGCCTCAAACAGGCAAAAGAAATTAAGTGGGAAATTACACTAGATGTGGTTTTTATTTCGGGGGTGGGGTATGGTGGAGCAAGTCTTCCTTCAAGCAGGGGACATCTAGTGCAAATCACCTATGAATAGTAATTAAGATAATTGATGACTGTAGAGAGAGTTTCATCTACTGGAATAAGAACCTGAAGAGCTTGTTGCTTTGGGGAGAAGGAAATGCCCCAGCAGCAACTCAGGAATTGATCCCATTTTTCCTGGATGGTTTTATGTGGCGGGGGGTGGGGTGGCAGGGAGCAGTTCTTTTTTTTTTTTTTTTTTTGCCTTGTGCAGCTACTGGAAATGGACCATGCAAAAGCAGCAGGAAGCTTTTATTTACATCATCCGTTATTCATATTCACACATGTTTAGTTCACTCATCCATCAGGGCCTGCTGGGAGATAATTTAGTTCCCTTGAGGGATGGGCGTGTCTATATTTCAGTGAGATCGAGTAGCCTCATAGGCAGGGTATTTAACAAGACTGCGGCAAAATTCAGGACATACCAGGTACAAAGTCATACAATGTACATTGGCTGGTCAATGCAGATGTTTTTCCCTATCAGAAATGCACTGAGTTATTGTGCACCTAAGAATTAATATCTAGTTGCAAAATTGTAGACGGTAAGAGATTTTTGCAAGGCAAAGGCAGGGAAAAATCTCTTGAATCAGCCAAGTTGAATCACTCTGATGTTAAATGAGATTTACTATTCAGGCTAGAGTCAGGAAGAGATATTAACATTGAATCAAATAACTCATATGTGTACTTTGTTTCTTATAATTTAAACATTAAAATTTTCTTATGTCAAAGATCCTGAAAGAGCAACCCTATCACTAACTTTTAAAAAACTGTGTTAGTGGAGTTATTCCTTTGTTTTATTTTTGAAATTTTTATTGTCGTATACTTGGATTTACAATGTTGTGTTAGTTTCTGCTGTACTCAAAGTGACTTAGTGATACGTATGTCCACTCTATTTTAGATTCCTTTCCCATATAGTTCATTACAGAGTAGAGCTCCCTGTGCCAAGCAATTGGTCCTTATTATCTATTTTATGTAGAGTAGCTTGTATATGTGAATCCCAATCTCTCAATTTGTCTCTTCCTACTTTTCTCCCTCTGTTAGCTATAAGTTTATTTTTTTAACATCTTTGACTCTATTTCTGTTTTGAAAATAAGTTCATTTGTACCATATTTTTAAGATCCCATATAGATGCATATTTGTTAAATGCTCTTAGCTAACAAGATCACCATTCTGTGATATACTAGGCTGTTAATTTTTGGTTTATACATTGCTGAAATATATTATTTCATATCATTGAATTGGCCCTAGAAGTTACTAAAGCTCAGAATGGGAAAATGGATATATAGAGGCCCCAAAGCCACACTCTTGTACACACCCAGCAGTTCAATGTGGTGTCCTTCTCTCATTATTTGTAAAATGAAGGGTTGGGCCAGGGGACCTCTGGATGACCACCAGCTCATAAACTCCAGGATGTCAGTGAGCTCACAAGATGAAAGCGCCATGAAGGCAAGGACCTCCTGTTAACTAATATTTTTAAAGAACATGTACATCCATCACTTCATTTGTTCCCACAGCAATCCTATAAACGTAGGACTGTCAGAGTGGCTCCTTCATTTTACAGAAGGGAAATCTGAAGCCAAGAAGTTAAGCAATTTTCCAAATCTAATAAACCAGCATCCTGAGTGTGTGTGTACACATGTATATTATACATTATAATATATATTTGATTAATATGTTAGATTAATATATTAATCAATTTTATTGATATATAAAAAATGTATAAAATACAATTAAAAATGATAATGCAAATATGCATTACTCTTTCTTGTAAATTCCTATAGACAATTGATTCTTACAGAATGCGTCTCTTGATCTCTGCCAGAGTTTTGCAATTGAAGCCAGCCTACCATAGAAATTCAACCACAATTTGACAAATTGGGCTTCTTCCTAACTTAACAACTCTCTCTTAATAAATTTATTGTCACTAAATCTGATATGTGATACTATAAAACTATTTCTCATCTTTGTGTTATATTAATTAAATTGAAACCTTTTTCAATGTCAGCATTAAATCAATGCCCAATTTATTGTGCCTGCTGATTTTGGTGGTATAAATACTCTATGGCTAAGTTCAAGGCATCAAGGTGACATGACTGAACACAGCTTTGGGAAGTGACATACAAGGACTTGGGGCTTCCCCAGTGGCTCAGTGGGAAAGAATCTGCCTGCAGTGTAGGAGCTGTGGGTTGATCCTTGGGTTGGGAAGATCCCCTGGAGGAGGGCAGGGCCCCTCACTTCAGTATTCTTGCCTGGAGAATACCAGGGACAGAGGGGGCCTGGCGGGCTACAGACCATTGGGGTTGCAAAGAGTCGGACACGACTGAAGCGACTTAGCACACTCACATACAAGGACTCACCAATGTATAATGTCTCCACTCTACCAATTCAACAGACATATGTAAATATATGCACTATAGGCAATGGTAAAGTATTGTAATTAGGAAATAATGAGTTTCAAGTATTTATTACACTTGCCTTTAATATAAGCTATTTAATTGTAAGCTTTTATAGTTTAAGTTTTCCTGATAACTGTGTTTAATAACCAGGTTGCAAAACATCCTAAAAATTGAATGATTATCTCAAACAAGGCCACCTGGATCTTGCTTCTCAAGTAATTTCATGCTTTCCAGGTTTTACTCTTTTAGTGTTCAGTTATTAAAAATATTTGGCCTACCAGGAGTTAAGTAGAATGGACCTTAATATGATCATGGCACGTTTGTTTCGTAGTGGTAGTTGTTGTTGGTAGTTGTTGGTAGCCAGGTCAGTGGCATAGATATGGCCACGCTGGACTCTCTGGGGGACACTCTCATGGCCTAGAGTGGATTTCCTTCCTCCATCCTGCCATCATCCTGGCTTCAGATGCTCTCTGCAGACCATCTGGATGGACTTCCTAGCCTCTTGGTTAGCTTCCTCATTCCTATCACCCTCTGGGCCTCATTGGTTTTCCTGCTTCCTGTCCTTACACTGCTCAACCCTCCAATCCGTCTGACCCATCCTTCAGAGACCTTGCACATTACCTGTATAATTGTGACCTTTATTAAATCTCTAATCCTATAGTCATGTAAGAACCAGAGTAAACCAACATACTACAATGAAATAGTACCTTGACTGCATCTCAGCAGTATTTGATTATACATATAGTTTGAAATATATATATATCTACACACACACATGCAGATGTTGAGGTCAGTGAAGGACAGTATAAAACGATCCATGCAAATGAATGCTAACTTCTTTCACATGGGTGCAGATCATCCTTAGAGAACATACTCTTTCACTATAATGGGTATTTATTTATCATGCAATATTTTCTCAAAGCTCTATCTTTATTCCCTTTCCTAGTTAAAGTCAAAAAACGAAGAACCGTGAAGGAGATTCATACAAGTTCCCATTGAACAGTTTACCGTCTGTGATAGACAAGATTTTAAAATGTACCCACTCAAATTTCCACCCCCAGGAGAACACTCCCTGGGTAATCTCTTAGCTTTGTGTGTGGATCCTGTGAATCAATGGGCTATCACTCTAGTGGTTTATTGATAATCAGATGACTTGAGTTCTTCAAAAGACACTCATTCTGGGTGGACTTGATCTGATCAGAGATCCTTTTTAAAAAGGTGAAGTGCCATAAAAATGAGCTCCTGCTGGCCCAGAGCAATGCAAACAGCCAAGCTCTGGACTACCTGTCAGGACCAGGGAACTGTGGCAGCCTCTAGCTACTGATAAATATCCCAGGCTGGCAGCTAGCAAGAAAACAAACATATCGGTCATATTGATTCAAGGAAATGAATTTGTCCACAACGAGTATTTGAGAGGAGAATCTTGAACCTCGGATAAGAATCATAGTTACCAGCTGACCTCCCTCTGAGCAGAGGACCTAGCTAACCCATAGCTAGACTCTGGACATGTGAAAACTTTAACATAATACATATATTTTTTAAGGTCTCAAGTTTGCTTACACAGCAGTAGGAAACTAACTGCCGAGGTAAAACTTACCATATTTTTTTTTTTAAGGATCTCAATTCACCCTCTGGGCCTCATTGATTTTCCTGCTTCCTGTCCTTACACTGCTCAACCCTCCAATCCGTCTGACCCATCCTTCAGAGACCTTGCACATTACCTGTATAATTGTGACCTTTATTAAATCTCTAATCCTATAGTCATGTAAGAACCAGAGTAAACCAACATACTACAATGAAATAGTACCTTGACTGCATCTCAGCAGTATTTGATTATACATATAGTTTGAAATATATATATATCTACACACACACATGCAGATGTTGAGGTCAGTGAAGGACAGTATAAAACGATCCATGCAAATGAATGCTAACTTCTTTCACATGGGTGCAGATCATCCTTAGAGAACATACTCTTTCACTATAATGGGTATTTATTTATCATGCAATATTTTCTCAAAGCTCTATCTTTATTCCCTTTCCTAGTTAAAGTCAAAAAACGAAGAACCGTGAAGGAGATTCATACAAGTTCCCATTGAACAGTTTACCGTCTGTGATAGACAAGATTTTAAAATGTACCCACTCAAATTTCCACCCCCAGGAGAACACTCCCTGGG
This sequence comes from Tragulus kanchil, assembly GCA_022376925.1. Lineage (NCBI taxonomy): Eukaryota > Metazoa > Chordata > Mammalia > Artiodactyla > Tragulidae > Tragulus > Tragulus kanchil. The sequence goes on along the minus strand of JAIOJX010000028.1, from coordinate 18,063,806 downwards.
TAATCTCTTAGCTTTGTGTGTGGATCCTGTGAATCAATGGGCTATCACTCTAGTGGTTTATTGATAATCAGATGACTTGAGTTCTTCAAAAGACACTCATTCTGGGTGGACTTGATCTGATCAGAGATCCTTTTTAAAAAGGTGAAGTGCCATAAAAATGAGCTCCTGCTGGCCCAGAGCAATGCAAACAGCCAAGCTCTGGACTACCTGTCAGGACCAGGGAACTGTGGCAGCCTCTAGCTACTGATAAATATCCCAGGCTGGCAGCTAGCAAGAAAACAAACATATCGGTCATATTGATTCAAGGAAATGAATTTGTCCACAACGAGTATTTGAGAGGAGAATCTTGAACCTCGGATAAGAATCATAGTTACCAGCTGACCTCCCTCTGAGCAGAGGACCTAGCTAACCCATAGCTAGACTCTGGACATGTGAAAACTTTAACATAATACATATATTTTTTAAGGTCTCAAGTTTGCTTACACAGCAGTAGGAAACTAACTGCCGAGGTGCCCAAAGACTTTGATTCCCATTAGATTTCTTCTTGACTTTCTTTAAGTGGACCCATTATCTCTTTATGTCTTTTTAATTATATTCTTTTAAGAGCAATAATAAAATTAATTTTAGCACAATCTAAAAATATTTTTATGAATGTATAATGAGCTATCATCTTGTGCAATAATATAGAGTAATGTATTTTTTAGTAGGAAACTAACTTTTTGAGGGGATAAAATATATTATGATACCTCACTATCATTCATCTGTGAATGGCCTATGCACACCCACTGAAGACAAAGGTCCTTAACTGCTACTGCTTCTTAATCTCACTGCGGCATCTCCTAAGGACTCATTTGCTAGAGATTCACATTTAGGGAAACTGCACTAAATGTCATTCATACTTGAACAAAAAGGACCTGGGTGCTGTGTCTGGAATTCTGCCCTCTCTCTTTCATCATCTTTCACTCCCTCTCCTCTGCATCATTTTCATCAAGGGACAAGCATGCTGATTTCTCTCACCTTCAAAAAACGGTGCTGGGAAAACTGGACAGCTACATGAAATCAGAACATTCTCAACACCATATACAAAAAGGAACTCAGAATGGATGAATGACCTATATGTAAGACCGGATGCTGTAAAACTCCTGAAGGAAAACAGGTAGAACACTTTTGCTTTTCCCCCCAAATCTAAATTTCATGTCGTCTTTTCCATTTTGGTTAATAGCGTCCCACTCATTCAAAGCGTGTTTTTTTCCCTAACATTCCCAAAGGATCTGACAGAAAATCCTATGCTTGCTACTTCCAAAATGCCTTCAGAATCAAGACTCTTAAATCAGCACACCCACCATTGGCATTCTGCTTCTACCATTGTTGCTTACCTGAATTATCACAATGGTCTTGAGTGATTTCTAGCCTCTTCTTTCATTTTTCTAAAGGTTATTGCCAAACAATGAGTAAGATTTGAGAGGAGAATCTTGAACCTCGGATAAGAATCATAGTTACCAGCTGACCTCCCTCTGAGCAGAGGACCTAGCTAACCCATAGCTAGACTCTGGACATGTGAAAACTTTAACATAATACATATATTTTTTAAGGTCTCAAGTTTGCTTACACAGCAGTAGGAAACTAACTGCCGAGGTGCCCAAAGACTTTGATTCCCATTAGATTTCTTCTTGACTTTCTTTAAGTGGACCCATTATCTCTTTATGTCTTTTTAATTATATTCTTTTAAGAGCAATAATAAAATTAATTTTAGCACAATCTAAAAATATTTTTATGAATGTATAATGAGCTATCATCTTGTGCAATAATATAGAGTAATGTATTTTTTAGTAGGAAACTAACTTTTTGAGGGGATAAAATATATTATGATACCTCACTATCATTCATCTGTGAATGGCCTATGCACACCCACTGAAGACAAAGGTCCTTAACTGCTACTGCTTCTTAATCTCACTGCGGCATCTCCTAAGGACTCATTTGCTAGAGATTCACATTTAGGGAAACTGCACTAAATGTCATTCATACTTGAACAATAAGGACCTGGGTGCTGTGTCTGGAATTCTGCCCTCTCTCTTTCATCATCTTTCACTCCCTCTCCTCTGCATCATTTTCATCAAGGGACAAGCATGCTGATTTCTCTCACCTTCAAAAAACGGTGCTGGGAAAACTGGACAGCTACATGAAATCAGAACATTCTCAACACCATATACAAAAAGGAACTCAGAATGGATGAATGACCTATATGTAAGACCGGATGCTGTAAAACTCCTGAAGGAAAACAGGTAGAACACTTTTGCTTTTCCCCCCAAATCTAAATTTCATGTCGTCTTTTCCATTTTGGTTAATAGCGTCCCACTCATTCAAAGCGTGTTTTTTTCCCTAACATTCCCAAAGGATCTGACAGAAAATCCTATGCTTGCTACTTCCAAAATGCCTTCAGAATCAAGACTCTTAAATCAGCACACCCACCATTGGCATTCTGCTTCTACCATTGTTGCTTACCTGAATTATCACAATGGTCTTGAGTGATTTCTAGCCTCTTCTTTCATTTTTCTAAAGGTTACTGCCAAACACAGTAGTCAGGAAAAAAAATTTTTAAGGATGTAATTTAGATTATTTCATTTAACAGTCTAAAGAGTCTCCAGAGCTTCTCATCTCCATCAGAATACAAGCGGACAACACTAAAATGGCCCCATCTTCTCTTAGTGGCCTTCCCAGGTGGCTCTGTGGTAAAAAAAAAAAAAAAACAAAAAAAAAAACAACCACCTGCCAATGCAGGAGATGCAAGTTTTATCCCTGGGTTGGGAACATTCCCTGAAGAAGGAAATGGCCACCCAGTATTCTTGCCTGAGAAATCCCAAGGACAGAGGAGCCTGGTGAGCTATAGTCCACTGGGTCACAAAAAGAGTTGGAAATGACTCAATGAATAAACAGCAACAATATTATCTTAGCCCAACATGATTTCTACCTTCTGCCTTTGCACTCCTGTATTATTCTTACTCAGCTTCACCTATACACACCTCCTTTCTGTTTTCCAAATTCTTCCCTCTGCCACGTTGTTTCCTACATGTGGAATGACCTTTCCTCACAAATCTTTGCATCTTATTCTCTGCTATACCTCTGGTCTTTGCTTCTTTCTCATCAAGGGTTTTTTTTATATATATATGACTTTTTTTTTAATTGAAGGATAATAGCTTTACAGAGTTGTGTTGTTTACTGTCAAACATCAACCTAAATCAGCTACAGGTATACATACGTTCCCTCCCTCCTGAACTTCCCTCTCATATCCGTCTCCATCCCACCTTCTAGGATTCATACAGAGCCCCTGTATGAATTCCCTTAGTCTTTTAGCAAATTCCCATTGCTTACCTATTTTATATACGGTAAAGCAAGTTTCCATATTACTCTTTCCACACATCTCACCCACCCCTCCCTCCCTGCAATGTCCATAAATCTGTTCTCTATGTCTGTTTCTCCATTGCTGCCCCGCATATAAATTCATCAGTACCATCTTTCTACATTCCATATGTGTGTGTGTGTTAGTATACAATATTTTTGTTTCTCTTTCTGACTTATTTCACTCTGTATAACAGGTTCTAGGTTCATCCACCTCATTAGAACTGATTCAATGAATATCTTTCTATGGTTGAGTAATATTTCACTGTATATATGCACCACAGCTTCTTCTGATGGGCATCTAGGTTGCTTCCATGTACTAGCTATTGTAAACAGTGCTGCAGTGAACAATGGGCTACATGTCTTTTTCAATTTTGGTTTCTTCAAGATATATGCCTAGTAGTGGGATTGCTGGGTCATATGGTGGTTCTATTTCTAGTTTTGTTTTTCTTTTTTTTTTTTTTTTAGTTTTTTTCTGGCCACTTTTATTGATCTTTCATTTATTTATTTTCATCCATCTTTTTTTTTTTTAAAGATTAATTAATTTATTTATTTTGGGCAGGGGTCGGGTTGAGGCAGGAAGGAGAGCTGGCGGGCCACTTCTATTGGTCTTTCATTTCTCTATTTTCATCCATCTTTGTTCTTTGGCTCCTGTGGGCCTCCCATCACGGTGGCAGCTGTTGTTGCAGAGCGCCGGCTCTGGGCGCATGCACTCTATAGCTCCGGCTCGGTGATTGGACACATGGGTCCAGCCGCTCTGCGGCACGTGGGATCTTCCCAGGCCAGGGATCAAACCGGCGCCCCTTGCACTGCAAGGCGGTGTCTTACCCACTGGACCACCAGGGGAAGCCCTATTTTCATCCATCTTTGTTCCCTGGCCTGTGTGGGCCTTCCACTGCAGTGGCCTCTAGTATAGCAGAGCACAGGCTCTGGGTGCATGCGTTCCAGAGCGCTGGCTCATAATTGGACACATTGGTCCAGCCACTCCGCGGCATGTGGGATCTTCCCATGCCAAGGATTGAACCAGAGTCCCTTGCAGTGCAAGGCGGACTCTTTACCCACTGGACCACCAGGGAAGCCCAATTTCTAGTTTTTTAAGGAATCTTTGTACTGTCTTCCAAAGTGGTTGTATCAATTTACAAGATTTTTTAATGTGGATTATTTTTAAAGTCTTTATTGAATTTGTCACAATATTGCTTCTGTTTTATGTTTTGTTGTTTTTGGCCACAAGCATGTGAGATCTTAGTTCTCCAAGCAGGGATTAAACTTGCACACCCTGCATTGGAAGGTGACATCTTAACCAGTGGACCCTCAGGGAAGGCCCCTCCCTGAGGTTTTTGCTCACCATCTTCTTTAAATCCTAATAATCCTGCTACAACCTGATACTTTCTCTTCTCCTTTCTTGTTTTATTCTTCCAATATTTATCACAACCAGATATGCTAAAAACTTAACTCATTTATTGAATCAGTGCCTCACCTTAAAATATAAACTCCATGAAAGCAAGTATGTTAGCCTATTCTGTTCACTCTACACCCCCGGCCCTCAGTAAAGGCACATTACAGGAGCTCAGAAAACATTTGGAAACTCCTATTAGCAACAAATTATAACACATCTTACCATTTACTGTACTTTAGAAACACTGGATCCTAATGAATTAATAGTTTGTTGATGATTTTTAAAATGAACACTCGGTCTGTTAATTAACAAATGGAGGCTGTGCTGAAAGTGATTCCTGGAGGTATCCCTGAATGTCACCTTATCAACATTTTAATTAAAAATTGGATAAAGGCATAATAAAAAAAAAGTTTCAGTCACACACAACTGAAAGGGTTGTTGAAACAGGAAGTGTAGATTACTGATTTAGCATCTATTAACTCCTTCTTTCCTCTCAACATAATTTGATTCAAAAGAAGCTGACTACTCTAACCTTAAAAGTGAGGGCATGATTAGTCTAAGAGGGTTCTGTCACTTTGTGGGAGATGGTTCAGAAATGAGCGTATCATCCTAATCTGATCAATGAGAAGAGGTTTTCTGGAACCTTCTTAACAAAATCTCTAACTCTCAAAGGAGATCCATGAAAGTTACTCTTGCTATCTTTTTTTGATCAAGGACACAATCACTCTGAATGTGTCTGGCAGCTGCTTTGTGACCAGAAGTGTGCATTTCATGATGAAGCTGTAGAAAGCACAACAGAAAGAAAGGATAGACTTGAAATACCAGCAACGTTGTACAAGCCCTGGGTCAATCATTTTTGAAGTCCACAGTATCTGTACATTGGGGATGCCCCAGTGGCTCAGAGGTAAAGAACTCACCTGCAGGGCAGGAGTCACAGGAAGGGCAGGTTTGATCTCAGGGTCTAGAAGATCCCCTGGAGGAGGGCATGGCAACCCACCCCAGTATTCTTCCCTAGAGAATCCCATGGACAGGGGAGCTTGGTGGGCTATGGTCCATGGGGTCACAAAGAGTCAGACATGACGGAAGCAACTTAGCACACATGTATGCTACCTATACATTAATGATACACGAACCAGTTATTTTCCTTGTTCAAGTGAGTTTTACATAAGTTACTGTTACTTGGAGCTGTAGGCAGCCCACTTGTCAGAGAGAAATGAAATATAAGCTATCCAAGAACTTACTAAACATTTCTTGACACACTAGTATTACTGGACAAAATTCACAGAAGCAAATTTAACAGCAAATGTAAATTTCTCTATATATACTGGGAATCAGTTCCCTAGATAAAGAAAGACAATAGCATTTCATTGTAAAAGCACTGAGCTGTTTCTACTGACTACAAACTCAATATAAATGAGCAAAGACATGCAATTGGGATAAATTCAACTGCAATCTAATACCAGATTAATAGGAATATAGTACATGCAGAATAAAATCCGGGTCACCATAATTCAAACAGAGGAAATATTTCATGAAAAGGCAAAGTTTAAATTAAAATAGTTAAACAAAAGGCCGATAAGTTCATCTTCATTTTGATTAAAAATTGGATAAAGGCATAATAAAAAAAAAGTTTCAGTCACACACAACTGAAAGGGTTGTTGAAACAGGAAGTGTAGATTACTGATTTAGCATCTATTAACTCCTTCTTTCCTCTCAACATAATTTGATTCAAAAGAAGCTGACTACTCTAACCTTAAAAGTGAGGGCATGATTAGTCTAAGAGGGTTCTGTCACTTTGTGGGAGATGGTTCAGAAATGAGCGTATCATCCTAATCTGATCAATGAGAAGAGGTTTTCTGGAACCTTCTTAACAAAATCTCTAACTCTCAAAGGAGATCCATGAAAGTTACTCTTGCTATCTTTTTTTGATCAAGGACACAATCACTCTGAATGTGTCTGGCAGCTGCTTTGTGACCAGAAGTGTGCATTTCATGATGAAGCTGTAGAAAGCACAACAGAAAGAAAGGATAGACTTGAAATACCAGCAACGTTGTACAAGCCCTGGGTCAATCATTTTTGAAGTCCACAGTATCTGTACATTGGGGATGCCCCAGTGGCTCAGAGGTAAAGAACTCACCTGCAGGGCAGGAGTCACAGGAAGGGCAGGTTTGATCTCAGGGTCTAGAAGATCCCCTGGAGGAGGGCATGGCAACCCACCCCAGTATTCTTCCCTAGAGAATCCCATGGACAGGGGAGCTTGGTGGGCTATGGTCCATGGGGTCACAAAGAGTCAGACATGACGGAAGCAACTTAGCACACATGTATGCTACCTATACATTAATGATACACGAACCAGTTATTTTCCTTGTTCAAGTGAGTTTTACATAAGTTACTGTTACTTGGAGCTGTAGGCAGCCCACTTGTCAGAGAGAAATGAAATATAAGCTATCCAAGAACTTACTAAACATTTCTTGACACACTAGTATTACTGGACAAAATTCACAGAAGCAAATTTAACAGCAAATGTAAATTTCTCTATATATACTGGGAATCAGTTCCCTAGATAAAGAAAGACAATAGCATTTCATTGTAAAAGCACTGAGCTGTTTCTACTGACTACAAACTCAATATAAATGAGCAAAGACATGCAATTGGGATAAATTCAACTGCAATCTAATACCAGATTAATAGGAATATAGTACATGCAGAATAAAATCCGGGTCACCATAATTCAAACAGAGGGAAATATTTCATGAAAAGGCAAAGTTTAAAAATTAAAAATAGTTAAACAAATAAGCACGCCCAGATAAGTTCATCTATACTATTTTTCTAGATTCCACATATACACATTAATATATGTTTTTTTTTTTTCTCTTTCTGACTTATTCCACTCTGTATGACATTCATGTCCCTACAAATGATCAAATTTCATTCCTTCTTAGGGATGAGGAATATTCTACTGTATACATGTATCATGGCTTCTTTACTCACTCCTCTGCTGATGGACATTTAGGGTGCTCCCACGCTCTGGTTACTGTAAACAGTGCTGCAGTGAACACCGAGATGCATGTATCTTTTTGAATTATTTGCAAAGCAGAAATAGAGACACAGACATATCGATACCAAGGGGGAAAAGAAGATAGGATGGACTGGGAGACTGAGATAGATACATGTATACCACTGATACTACGTATATAATAGACCGCTAATGAGAACAGACTGTATAGCACAGGGAACTCAGTGCTCAGTGGTGACCTAAAGAAATCCAGAGAAGGGATATGTAGATACGTGTGGCTGATTCACTTTGCTGTACAGCAGAAACTAATGCAACACTACAAACCAACTATACTCCAACAAAAAAATGATAAAGTTCTAGGTCAACACTAAAGAAGATTTATCTCAAATGCAACCGCCACCTTTTAAACTCACATTTCCCTCCTCCTTCTCGCCAGCCTTTTTAGAGTCTTCACTTGCCTAGAAGATTCTCCTCCTTCCATCTCTCACCCTTACTCTCCTCTCTGTTTTCCCTCTGTAGTCCTCAATGTTTCCCTTAATTCTCTCTCTGCTTTCTTAGAGTTATTATTTTCTGTTTATGAGTAAATCTCAGTCTGTTCAATCCAAATATCTCAGCACTGTAGCTTTTGAGGTTAAGTTCTCTCTCCCCTATTTCCTCACTATTAGTTTTATTTACACAGTAAAATTATTTACTGGTAATCTAGAAGCTATGTGGCACCAGTTTTTCCATAGTGGATAGGAAAACCAGTCTGACTATTTCAATCATATTCAGTTTAAGAGATGGTGATTCCCCTATATCCTGAGATGCTCAGATTTTATTTGGAGAGTATCATGTTCAATTGCTGGTATAATATTTTACCAGAGCTGTTACAACAGTACGATAATGTAGCGTGATGTTACGTCAGTGTGTGAAATAAGAAGCCATTGAGAGAACTGGCAAAGCATGGTTTAGAAAAACAGCTATGGGTTAGAGCTTTCTGATATGGTGGAAATGTTCTGTGTTGCCCAGTTAACCTTGTTGTTGCGTTCTAGTCACTAAGTTGTGTCTGGCCCTTCCGACCCCATGGACTGTAGCCCACCAGGTAACTCTGTCTTGTGAGAGACCCCAGGCAAGAATACTGAAGTGGTTTGCCATTTTCTTCCTTCAGGGGATCTGCCCAAAACAGGGATTGAACCTGCATTTCCTGCATTGACAAATGGATTCTTTACCAGGGAGCCACCAGGGAAGTCCATAGTAGACCTTAGAAACTTAAAAATATTATTTTCCATAAGATGTATCACCAGTACAAACAAAATCCTACTGTAAGACTTGCCTTAGTGCTGTCAATTGCCTTGCTTGGACTTTGGTCACCTGTCTTCACATGAAACATACAAAATCTTAGATCATCCTGTCTTGACAGATCTTTTCCCAAGAATGAACCTGAAACTCATCCATATACCAAATCTTAAGTAACTACTAATAGCTGGAGATATAACATCTTCTTGGAATGTCTAGGTTTGAAACCAGGACATCTAATCTTACATTTCACATCTAAGACAGTATTAAGATTCAGTGAGAATAAGAGTTGCACTTTCTATGATGTAGTTACACTGGTCCAACCAAGGGTGGAACACATGTCCCCACTCACTGTGCAGTGCATGATTTTTCAGGGCTTTAAAATAAACATTTTCTTCTTTATTTTTTAATTTTGCATTTTTTATAGAGTTTTGTTATTTACTGTCCCACATCAAGCTGAATCTGCCATAGGTATACATATGTCTCCTCCCTCTTGAACTTCCTTCCCATCTCCCTCCCCATCCTATCCCTCTAGGCTATCATAGAGCCCATGTTTGAGATCCCCTAGTCACACAGCATATTCCCCTCCCTCCCTGCAATGTCCGCAAGTATATTCTCTATGTCCGTTTCTCCACTGCTGCTCTGTATATACATTTATCAGTACCATCTTTCTAAATTCCATATATATGTGTCAGTATACAATATTTATCTTTCTCTTTCTGACTTACTTCATTATGTATAATAGGTTCTATATCCATCCACCTCATAGAACTGACTCAAATGCATTTCTTTTTATGAGTAATATTCCACTGTATATATGTACCACAGTTTCTTCATTCATTCATCTGTCGATGGACATCTAGGTTGCTTCCATGTTCTAGCTATTGTAAATAGTGCTGTGATGTACAATGGGGTGCTTGTGTCTTTCTCAAGTTTTATTTCCTCAGGGTATATGCATAGTAGTGGGATTGCTGGATCACATGGTGGTTTTATTTCTAGGTTTTTTTTTTTTTTGAGGAATCTCCTTATTGTTTTTCATAGTGACCTTAGAAACTTAAAAATATTATTTTCCATAAGATTCCAGTACAAACAAAATCCTACTGTAAGACTTGCCTTAGTGCTGTCAATTGCCTTGCTTGGACTTTGGTCACCTGTCTTCACATGAAACATACAAAATCTTAGATCATCCTGTCTTGACAGATCTTTTCCCAAGAATGAACCTGAAACTCATCCATATACCAAATCTTAAGTAACTACTAATAGCTGGAGATATAACATCTTCTTGGAATGTCTAGGTTTGAAACCAGGACATCTAATCTTACATTTCACATCTAAGACAGTATTAAGATTCAGTGAGAATAAGAGTTGCACTTTCTATGATGTAGTTACACTGGTCCAACCAAGGGTGGAACACATGTCCCCACTCACTGTGCAGTGCATGATTTTTCAGGGCTTTAAAATAAACATTTTCTTCTTTATTTTTTAATTTTGCATTTTTTATAGAGTTTTGTTATTTACTGTCCCACATCAAGCTGAATCTGCCATAGGTATACATATGTCTCCTCCCTCTTGAACTTCCTTCCCATCTCCCTCCCCATCCTATCCCTCTAGGCTATCATAGAGCCCATGTTTGAGATCCCCTAGTCACACAGCATATTCCCCTCCCTCCCTGCAATGTCCGCAAGTATATTCTCTATGTCCGTTTCTCCACTGCTGCTCTGTATATACATTTATCAGTACCATCTTTCTAAATTCCATATATATGTGTCAGTATACAATATTTATCTTTCTCTTTCTGACTTACTTCATTATGTATAATAGGTTCTATATCCATCCACCTCATAGAACTGACTCAAATGCATTTCTTTTTATGAGTAATATTCCACTGTATATATGTACCACAGTTTCTTCATTCATTCATCTGTCGATGGACATCTAGGTTGCTTCCATGTTCTAGCTATTGTAAATAGTGCTGTGATGTACAATGGGGTGCTTGTGTCTTTCTCAAGTTTTATTTCCTCAGGGTATATGCATAGTAGTGGGATTGCTGGATCACATGGTGGTTTTATTTCTAGGTTTTTTTTTTTTTTGAGGAATCTCCTTATTGTTTTTCATAGTGGCTTTATAAAATTACATTCCCACCAACAGTGTAAGAAGGTTCCCTGTTCTCCACATTTTCTCCAGCATTTACTGTTTGTAGACATTTTGATGATGGCCATTCTGACTGGTGTGAGGTGATATCTCATTGTAGTTTTGATTTGCATTTCTCTAACAGTGAGTGATATTGAGCACCTTTCATGTGTTTGTTGGCCATCTGTACGTCTTCTATGGAGAAATGTCTCTTTAGGTCTTTTTCTGATTTTTTGACTAGGTTGCTTGTTTCTTCAGTGTGTGTTTTTAACTAAAGTAGTTTTTAAGGTAATTATATTGTATCCGGGATTAAAAATCAGACCGAAGGAGTTAATTTTCAACAATATAAGTTAGATCTTCAGCAAGCCTTCAAGGGCTCCATTTGGGAACGGAAGGAATGATCCTCTTGCTCCTGACATCATAGTATGCTAGGTAGCTCCCTTTTCCTGTAAGAGACTTCTACAATCAAAATAGACCGCCTCCAACAGGTGTTGCTACCAATTTGCTGTATTGCTTTGATTGGTACTTGATGGCAGATTTGTTTGAAGCCATAAACGACCTCCTCATAGCAGGATGGAAGCATCTATAACTAAGGAATGGTGGGAAGAAGAATGGAGTTGGCACCATCTTTGATCCATTCTACAGAAAGCCAAGTGATGACATTCAGGGGATGGAGATTAAGTGGTTTGTGTGTTCTTGCTCCAGATAAAGAGCTAAAACCAGATGCAAGAAAAACATCAGCAGGAGCAGGCTTGTTTCCAGAACACCCTACTCAGGCTGATTTAGAGTCTGAAGCTACAAAGTCTTGGGGAGCTTGTCAAGGGCTCTTTAGTTTGCAATGTTCACTAGAAGTCGGCCAATTTATAGTTCATCAAAATTCAATTGGAACCGTGTTATAAACTGTTGCCCTTAAGAAAACATTTGATAATATATTTTCTGACTTTTGAACATTCTTTAATTTTCTTTTCCTTCACTATTATAAACACAGGGACCTCTCTAAGCCCAATAAGTACCTGACTGAAGCTAATGATGTGTTGTTTTCTGGAAGCCTTGAGATTGCTATTTTTCCCTTCAATTACATTAATAATATTCAAGTTGTGTTTTTTTTTATTTTTTCTATTTCCTATACTGTCTGAGAGGAAATTATGATACGACCTTTAATGACTGTACCATTATAAAGAAATAAAATCATCATTTGAAAAACTTAAAAAATAGTCTCTTACAAGTTATCTGTTCTACCAACTGTAGTATATTTTTCTTTACCCTTTCTTTTCCTTTCTCCCCTTCTTTTTCTCCTTTCCTCTCCCCATTTCCTTCTTTTTCCCTTTTTCTAACTTTCAGAATTTTCATAATTACTATGGAATTATGTGATGATTTTTTCTGTAAAATATATATATAATCCTTTAATATACATGAAACAGGCTGATTTTTACATTGAGGATCTATATATAAAATAAAATATGGATAGGAATTTGCTTGACTAAGTAGAAGGTTTAAAATTTTTATTTCATGTCTTCCTTGCTACTCTGAATTTTTCTAATTTTACTAAAGCTTTGGGCTTTGATTTCCATAATATGTACTTTACCTGCAAAATCAAATCATTGCCTATAGCTAGGAGTTCTCAGATTTTATTTGGAACTGAAACTTGTGGAATCCTCAGACAACTCTCTTGAGACATCGACTTGCTTTACTCTCTTCTTGAGATCACAGAAAGAGGCATGAAAAATTAAGTCAATATGCAAATACATTTATGTAACAAAAATTTTTCCTATTTATGAAAAAGATATCAGTTCAGTCACTCACTCTTATCCAACTCTTTTGTGACCCAATGGACTGTAGCCCACCAAGGCTCCTCTGAACATGGGATTCTCCAGGCAAGAATACTAGACTAGGTTTTCATGCCCTTTTCCAGGAGATCTTCCCAACCCAGGGATAGAAACTGTGTCTCCTGCTTTGGCAGACAGATTCTTTACCTTTGGGCCACCCTGGAAGCCCTGGTAGACATTTAATTACAAAAAATATACTACCCCTTTTTCTTTCGCTCACTCTGAAATCTCCAAAACTAGCTAAACCCAACTTGCATGTGCTTTATTTTGTCCTTAAATATTTTCTGACTTTTGAACATTCTTTAATTTTCTTTTCCTTCACTATTATAAACACAGGGACCTCTCTAAGCCCAATAAGTACCTGACTGAAGCTAATGATGTGTTGTTTTCTGGAAGCCTTGAGATTGCTATTTTTCCCTTCAATTACATTAATAATATTCAAGTTGTGTTTTTTTTTATTTTTTCTATTTCCTATACTGTCTGAGAGGAAATTATGATACGACCTTTAATGACTGTACCATTATAAAGAAATAAAATCATCATTTGAAAAACTTAAAAAATAGTCTCTTACAAGTTATCTGTTCTACCAACTGTAGTATATTTTTCTTTACCCTTTCTTTTCCTTTCTCCCCTTCTTTTTCTCCTTTCCTCTCCCCATTTCCTTCTTTTTCCCTTTTTCTAACTTTCAGAATTTTCATAATTACTATGGAATTATGTGATGATTTTTTCTGTAAAATATATATATAATCCTTTAATATACATGAAACAGGCTGATTTTTACATTGAGGATCTATATATAAAATAAAATATGGATAGGAATTTGCTTGACTAAGTAGAAGGTTTAAAATTTTTATTTCATGTCTTCCTTGCTACTCTGAATTTTTCTAATTTTACTAAAGCTTTGGGCTTTGATTTCCATAATATGTACTTTACCTGCAAAATCAAATCATTGCCTATAGCTAGGAGTTCTCAGATTTTATTTGGAACTGAAACTTGTGGAATCCTCAGACAACTCTCTTGAGACATCGACTTGCTTTACTCTCTTCTTGAGATCACAGAAAGAGGCATGAAAAATTAAGTCAATATGCAAATACATTTATGTAACAAAAATTTTTCCTATTTATGAAAAAGATATCAGTTCAGTCACTCACTCTTATCCAACTCTTTTGTGACCCAATGGACTGTAGCCCACCAAGGCTCCTCTGAACATGGGATTCTCCAGGCAAGAATACTAGACTAGGTTTTCATGCCCTTTTCCAGGAGATCTTCCCAACCCAGGGATAGAAACTGTGTCTCCTGCTTTGGCAGACAGATTCTTTACCTTTGGGCCACCCTGGAAGCCCTGGTAGACATTTAATTACAAAAAATATACTACCCCTTTTTCTTTCGCTCACTCTGAAATCTCCAAAACTAGCTAAACCCAACTTGCATGTGCTTTATTTTGTCCTTAAATATTATGTCGAAACTGAACAAGTTCCCTTGACGCATTTGGCTCCTCCTCCAGACGATTTATTGTAGGTAGTCCAGCCATCTTCCCTCTGACTCTATACACTTTGGCAGCCACCTAATCCTCCTCCTTCATTCAGGAAAACACGGAGGAATGAAAACGCTTGTCTCCACGTTAAGAGTATTAAGCTACAGCTCTTCCATAGCTTCTGGTACCCACTGTTGATTATAGGACGTTAGTGTCACGAAGGTCTCATCCTTGGATGCTCACACCATTCTTCGGCCACTGCTGAAATGTGAGAGCCTTCAGGTGAGTATAAAAGAGAATCATTTTAAAAAGACCTACTGCCATGAGAGTAAATCACAATATTTAGAACTTCCTGCTGCACCGTGATGGCAGGGGCTGCAGCAGGTGCAAAGGAGAGCAATTATCTCAGCTTACAGCCTTCCTGACAGTCATGGAATTGGTTGATTCTTTTATATGACAAGTTAGAAAAAGGACAGCTGTACTGAATATTTGCTGCCTGCAGAAGTACAATGCTGAGTCTCGAGATGAGGCTTTGGCAGAACCATGGTGCAGTATCTTATGCATTAATCAAACATAGCCATTTCTTTGTTGCACCTAGCTCTCTGCTGTTCTCACAGAAACTCAAAGAGCAAGCTGCTGCAAAGCTACAGCCGTCCTGCCAACCTGACAACAACTCGATACATTTTGGTTACAAGGCCGTGGGGGCCATCTTTCCTCACAAGTCAGAGGTCCGGGAGCTGTTGAGTCCTTCACATTGTAGAGTCTGTGCCCAGAGAGGACCCTGGGGTCAAAGTCTTTCTTAAGTAGTTGTTATTTATATTCCTGTGTGTTTATCCAAACACAGGAGGGCTCAACTTGTGTACAACTTGCAATTTGGCTGGAAAAAGGACAAAATCAAATACCTGGCTATCTAGCTGATTGCAGAATCTTTTCAAGTCTGTAGTCAGCTAGTTTTCCCTTTCTTCCTTCCCTTTGCCTTCCTTCTCTCTTTTCTTTCTTCTTTCTTTCTTTCCTCCTTCCCTCTCTCTCTTCCCCTTCTCTTTCTCCCTCTCTCTCTTTTCTTAATTTATCAGGGCTAAGGAAGCTCCATGGGGGCTTCCATGATAGCTCAGTTGGTAAGAATCTACCAGCCAATGAAGGAGATATAAGAACTGTGGGTTCAATCCCTGGGTTGAGAAAATCCTCTTGAGAAGGAAATGGCAACCCCCTCCAGTATTCCTGCCTGGAAAATCCCATGGACAGAGGAGCCTGATAGATTACATTCTATGGGGTTACAAAGAGTCAGACATGAGTGAGCGACTAAATCACCACCAAGAACAGGTTGCAGAGCCAACTCCAGACCCCCAATTCTCCCCAGATGGACATACCACCCATACACTACTATCATGATTTGGAGTCCTGAGGAGCAAAAACTATTTTCCTAAGAATTTCTTTTGTAAGACAGAATGATGAAGTTTCATTCATACCCTCTCCTCAATTCTCTAAACCTTTAATGATTTAAACAAAGCCCTGGACCAGTCAGTAGAAAAGCATCTGGTTGAGTTCCTTTCCCATAAATTTTTAACTCCTCACAGAATGGCTAGAGAATTAAGTAGCCCATCAGCAGCGGTGAAATTTATGAACCTTCTAGAGCTAACCCCAAGCACCAAAGAAAAGGGAAGTAATTCACAGAATAGCAAACTCATTCTTGAAATTCACCCTGGGGTTGGGAACTGTTCTGGGTGAAGGGACATGGGCCCCTTTGGGACCAGAGTTGAGAAGATGGTGCTATTACCTAGGTAGTCTGAGTGCTACATTTGCAGCACACACACAACTGAATGTTTCATTGCTCCTGGAGAAAAGTGCTGTATATTATCCTGTTTATCCTAATGACCTTCACGCAGAAGGGTTATTTGTCTGCAAATGCAATGGTCTTCTTATCCAAAATGTGGCCAAATTCTGGTGTAGTGCAAGACCTGGAATTTCATTCCCCTTTGAAAAGCAACTGAATTCAGAACATCGTTGAAAATCTATTCACAGAAAAACTAAGTTTTAAATAGGCATATGTTTGCCTAGAAGCAAAATAAAGCATCTGAGTTTTCTCTCACTCTCTGCCTAATTCAAATTTTGTTTGGCAATTTGCAGACCCCAAGGAGGTAACCCCCAAAGATTTTCATGGGCTAGAAAAGAAGCTCTAAGAGTAATAATCCAATTTCTTGGCTGGCAAATATTTTCTGACTCTTCGACAGCCCTCCCTGCTTCCAATCCTTCTGTTCACTGAAGCTGAATCATGATGGGTTCCTGTTCTTGCTTTTGGGTCCAGGGAGGTAGCAGCTACACTGTTGCTCCAGACAGCTGCTGCCTCTTGAATTTACTTGGCAAGCGGCCGCCAACACAAGGTGCTAGGGTGGATTTCAAAGCACCAGCCACCGCTTTACTCCATGAACAGCAGGGAAAACTGAAGCACATGGAGTCTCTTTAAAATGAACCTTGTCAAATGATCCCCATGTGTCTTTCCTTCTTGGAAAAGAGGTGGTTTTAGGACTGTCTGCTTTTCCCCTTCTGGTTCCCTGCTCTGGGAGAGATCCCAGGGAGCTGCTTGCAGTGAAAATTCTAGAAATAGTTCAACCACATGCCTCACATTTGGTAGAATTTGGGGAGTCAATAACAACTCTTTTCTCCTGCCAGGCATTGATCATTGATCAATCAATTATTGATAAATCCTATCCTTCCTTAAGGTCTTCCCTGGTGGCTCAGTGGTAAAGAATCTACCTGTCAATGCAGGAGATACAGGAGACATGGGTTCAATGCCTGGGTCAGGAAGATCTCCTGAAGAAGGAAATGGCAACCCACCCCAGTATTCTTGCCTAGGAAATCCTGTGGACAGAGAAGCCTGATGGGCTACAGTCCATGGCATCACAAAGGAGTTGAACACAATAGACTGACTAAACAACAATATCCTCCCTGACACACACACACATACACACACAAACACACACACAGTCAGGAACAGTTACGATACTTGCTTTCATAGTCACTCACAGATTGAGAAGAGATTTTGAAAAAGATTCCATCTTAAAGAATAGCCTGTTTTTTATATATATATGTAGTGCAAGACCTGGAATTTCATTCCCCTTTGAAAAGCAACTGAATTCAGAACATCGTTGAAAATCTATTCACAGAAAAACTAAGTTTTAAATAGGCATATGTTTGCCTAGAAGCAAAATAAAGCATCTGAGTTTTCTCTCACTCTCTGCCTAATTCAAATTTTGTTTGGCAATTTGCAGACCCCAAGGAGGTAACCCCCAAAGATTTTCATGGGCTAGAAAAGAAGCTCTAAGAGTAATAATCCAATTTCTTGGCTGGCAAATATTTTCTGACTCTTCGACAGCCCTCCCTGCTTCCAATCCTTCTGTTCACTGAAGCTGAATCATGATGGGTTCCTGTTCTTGCTTTTGGGTCCAGGGAGGTAGCAGCTACACTGTTGCTCCAGACAGCTGCTGCCTCTTGAATTTACTTGGCAAGCGGCCGCCAACACAAGGTGCTAGGGTGGATTTCAAAGCACCAGCCACCGCTTTACTCCATGAACAGCAGGAAAACTGAAGCACATGGAGTCTCTTTAAAATGAACCTTGTCAAATGATCCCCATGTGTCTTTCCTTCTTGGAAAAGAGGTGGTTTTAGGACTGTCTGCTTTTCCCCTTCTGGTTCCCTGCTCTGGGAGAGATCCCAGGGAGCTGCTTGCAGTGAAAATTCTAGAAATAGTTCAACCACATGCCTCACATTTGGTAGAATTTGGGGAGTCAATAACAACTCTTTTCTCCTGCCAGGCATTGATCATTGATCAATCAATTATTGATAAATCCTATCCTTCCTTAAGGTCTTCCCTGGTGGCTCAGTGGTAAAGAATCTACCTGTCAATGCAGGAGATACAGGAGACATGGGTTCAATGCCTGGGTCAGGAAGATCTCCTGAAGAAGGAAATGGCAACCCACCCCAGTATTCTTGCCTAGGAAATCCTGTGGACAGAGAAGCCTGATGGGCTACAGTCCATGGCATCACAAAGGAGTTGAACACAATAGACTGACTAAACAACAATATCCTCCCTGACACACACACACATACACACACAAACACACACACAGTCAGGAACAGTTACGATACTTGCTTTCATAGTCACTCACAGATTGAGAAGAGATTTTGAAAAAGATTCCATCTTAAAGAATAGCCTGTGTATATATATATGACTAGTCTGGGATCATACATATCTGTAAACAACAAAACTTTGTAAAAGTAAAAAAGTAAAATAAAAATTAAAAAAAAAAGAATAGCCTGGAAAGTAAATGTGGGTATTAAAAGGATTAAAAGATATTTCCAAAATGTTTATTATCACTTCAGGTCTCAACTGGGTTTGTTTATATGTGTGTATATATATATATATATATAGTTTTTAAATAACATTTTACAATGGCAATATGTATTCATTACTGTGGGAACCAAGACAACCAGAATGAAGACAAAATTCCTCACTATCTAGAAATAACTACTAGATATGTATGTGTGAATTTGACACAAACGAGACCAAACTATTCACAATGTTTTGTCTGTATAATTATGTTTTAAATTCTTTCCCATTAAAATACATTGTAACATTTTTTTTCTATCGTATGCAATAATTATGTACAGTATTTATAACTGCTGCAACGTTTCTGATAATATAATCTCTCATAAGACATTGAATTCACTTTCACTGTTCAATATTTAGTAACTCCTAAACTTTTACTATCATAATTGTTACTATGATATATATGTATATAATATGTATTTATATGACAGTTTACACAGAACTAATTTCTGGAAGCAGAATTTCTATATAACAGAACTTGCACATTTTTACAACTTTTATTACATTAACCAATCACTGATTTACAACCATAACTATAAGAATATAAGAATACTCATTTCTCAGCACTTTAAGAACACACAATATTATGGAATACCATCATCTTTTTCAAGTTCATCAATGAAAAGTTAAGCTATTTTTTTCATCAATGTGCTCTTTATTTATTACAGGTGAGCCTGTACTTTTTTTGTATTTTTGATGTAGGTGTTTCTGTTTACAAAGTTCCCTTTTTGCTTGTACTCCCATTTCTCTATTTCTGGTTTTATCTTTTTAAAGTTATGTCTAAGGATTTAATACATATTAAGAATGTATATATGCCTTTTGCATATATAGTTTTGCATATATAGTTGCATATATAGTTTCAACTATAGTTGAAATAGTTTTTTCAGCTTACAATTTGCCATTCAATCTTTACCTGTATTCTTGGCAACAGATCCTTCTGAATTAGAAAATCAGATGGTGAAACAGACTTATCTTTACCTTTATAGCTTCATCTTTGATGCTGTGCTTAGAAAACTCATCAAACCATATATTTTATAATCACTTATAAAATTTTCAGATATTTGAATACTTCTTAAATTTGAGCCATCAATAAGTGGCTGATGATCAAGTGCACTAGAATCAGAGAAATGAATGGATTCAGTGCTCAGCCTTGTTATTTGTGGACTGTACTCTCCCAGGCTCCTATGTCCATGGGATTCTCCAGGCAGGAATACTGGAATGGGTTGGCATTGTCTTCTTCAGTGTATCTTCCTGACCCAGGGATCAAACCTGGGTATCTCTCCTGCACTGCAGGCAGATTCTTTACCACCCGAGCCAGGGAACAGCTGTTATTTGTCAGTTGATATGTATTACAATATAACGTAGCATTCTTCTGGTTTTCACCTTTAAAAATAAGGGTAACCACTATTCCACCAGAGTAGGGCAAATGTTTTGGCAATATTTTACCATCACACATCTTATCACAAAGCATTTCTTAATAAGGCAGAGTGGCAGTCAGTCCCTAGCCACTGGTCTTAACTCCACATTGAAAACAATATTCCACTCTTTCATCTTCTTCTTAATATACATGTAATTATGTGGGGAAACATTACTGAATAAAATTCATCTTAGGAAAGCCAGGTCACAGACTGCAGAAATGCCTGCCACCACAAACAAATATAAAACTGGACCAAGTATATGGGGCAAATGTTTTCATGCTTTGGATGATAGGCAGTGTGGAACTGTGGTCTGCAGCAAGGGAAAGGATGGATTTGTGTCCAAAGCTGACTGTCTCACTGCCAAGCCAGGACAAGAGCTGTTAAAGGAGAGCTTCAAGGGGGTACCTGCAGAGGGAGGGGGCTACATGCTGGAACACAGCTCTGAGAGTCAGCTTGAAACTGATCGTCGGTGGTCTGACCAGCATCTTGACTGTTTTAAGCACAGTTAATCTTCAGTTCCAGGATCGGTTTGTTCCTATTTCTTTGAGGTTAGTTTCTTGAAATTGTGACAGTTTATGCCATGGTTACAGTCTGGTCATCATGTAGTTAACTTATTCTACCTGGTGGGGGTTTCAGTATTTATAATGCAGCTCCAAGGAAATGGCCCAGAACATTATCTATTGCCCTTGAGGAGGAACTAAAAGTTCCTGGCTTTACTTAACAATAACTAAACTATGTTTATTTTGTCCTGACTGCTTTTCTTTGCTTCTGCATTTTTTCATTTCTCTGATTAAACTTGTTGCTTGGCTAAAGTTTTTCTACAGACAAAAAGGCAGGTGGAGGACATGGAGAGAAGGATTATAGGGTCCTGCTCAGTTTCAGTTGGGCCTCTCATCAGATAGATCCAGGCACTAATGCATGTAAACACATATACTCATAACCACTTCTATGTCTGTCCCTTTACATTAAAAATTAATAGACAGGACATGGAAGCAACCTAGATGTCCATTAATAGATGAATGGATAAAGAAGATGTGGTACATATATACAATGAAGTACTGGGGTTGGGTGCTAAGTTGCTTCAATCATGTCGGACTCTGTACAGTCTATCAGATTCAGGAAGTGAAAAAAAAAAAAAAGAGTTTCAGAGCTATAGGTTGAAGTTCTCACCAAAAAGGGTTTTCCTACTAATTGTGTAAACTCAGAGAATCTCTGATGCCTGTGTGCTCAGCTGTGTCCAACTCTTTGTGAGCTCATGACTAGAAATGCATTACTAAAAACCAAACCAGGTCACAGACTGCAGAAATGCCTGCCACCACAAACAAATATAAAACTGGACCAAGTATATGGGGCAAATGTTTTCATGCTTTGGATGATAGGCAGTGTGGAACTGTGGTCTGCAGCAAGGGAAAGGATGGATTTGTGTCCAAAGCTGACTGTCTCACTGCCAAGCCAGGACAAGAGCTGTTAAAGGAGAGCTTCAAGGGGGTACCTGCAGAGGGAGGGGGCTACATGCTGGAACACAGCTCTGAGAGTCAGCTTGAAACTGATCGTCGGTGGTCTGACCAGCATCTTGACTGTTTTAAGCACAGTTAATCTTCAGTTCCAGGATCGGTTTGTTCCTATTTCTTTGAGGTTAGTTTCTTGAAATTGTGACAGTTTATGCCATGGTTACAGTCTGGTCATCATGTAGTTAACTTATTCTACCTGGTGGGGGTTTCAGTATTTATAATGCAGCTCCAAGGAAATGGCCCAGAACATTATCTATTGCCCTTGAGGAGGAACTAAAAGTTCCTGGCTTTACTTAACAATAACTAAACTATGTTTATTTTGTCCTGACTGCTTTTCTTTGCTTCTGCATTTTTTCATTTCTCTGATTAAACTTGTTGCTTGGCTAAAGTTTTTCTACAGACAAAAAGGCAGGTGGAGGACATGGAGAGAAGGATTATAGGGTCCTGCTCAGTTTCAGTTGGGCCTCTCATCAGATAGATCCAGGCACTAATGCATGTAAACACATATACTCATAACCACTTCTATGTCTGTCCCTTTACATTAAAAATTAATAGACAGGACATGGAAGCAACCTAGATGTCCATTAATAGATGAATGGATAAAGAAGATGTGGTACATATATACAATGAAGTACTGGGGTTGGGTGCTAAGTTGCTTCAATCATGTCGGACTCTGTACAGTCTATCAGATTCAGGAAGTGAAAAAAAAAAAAAAGAGTTTCAGAGCTATAGGTTGAAGTTCTCACCAAAAAGGGTTTTCCTACTAATTGTGTAAACTCAGAGAATCTCTGATGCCTGTGTGCTCAGCTGTGTCCAACTCTTTGTGAGCTCATGACTAGAGCCCACCAGGCTCCTCTGTCCATGGAATTCTCCAGGCAAGAAGACTGGAGTGGGTTGCCATGCCCTCCTCCAAGGGATCTGCCCAATCCAGGGATCCATCCTAGGTCTCTTACATCTCCTACACTGGCAGGTGGGTTCTTTACCAGTAGGGCCATGTGGGAAGTAAAAAGCAACAAAATACAGTCTTTTGTAGAGATGTGGATGGACCTGGAATCTGTCATGCAGAGTGAAGTAAGTGAGAAAGAGAAAAATAAATATAGGATATTATTGCAATAGGTGAAATCTAGAAAAATAGTACAGATGAACCTATTGCAGGGCAAGAACAGAGATGCAGATGTAGAGCACGGTCTGTGGACACGTGGAGGGAGAGGCTGGGATGAACTGGGAGATTGGAGTGGACATGTCCACACTGTCATGTGTAAACAGATACTAGTGGGAAACAGCTGCAGAGCACAGGGAGCTCAGCCAGTGCTCAGTGACGACCTAGTGCGGCGGGACGGGGTAGGAGGGAGGGTCAAGAGGGAGAGGCTGTATGTCCACATGTAGCTGATTTACACTGCTGTGCAACAGAAGCCAATACATTGTAAAGTAATTATACCCCCCAAAAAATAAATCACAGAGTCAGTTTCATATCTGTTAATGATATCAGAGACTTTTTTTAAGCTCTAACAATTTTCAGTTCCACCACTGACTGGATAGATGGGGCAGACCTACCTCAGCTATTGGCTTTGAGAAAGACGCCCTGACTGTTTAATTTTGTCCAATATCTCCTTATTTATATGCTCCCTTGAAATACTAACCTACTTAGACAGCTATTAATATCTTTATAATAATTAATCGTATCTTAAAGTACACACTACATTAAGATCAGTAAATTAGTGATAAAAAGGAGAATTTGAAGTAGACCATTTTCCATATTTAGGCCATCATTCTAAGGTGTCTGAGTTTTACTGCTAGTATCTCTCTATTTTTTCTCTCAACAAAGCAGGTCTGTTCCCTGGACACCTGTTTATGGAGATCTTTGCTCCAAAGTTGGTAGACTTAGACGTTCATAACTGGTTGTTTCTCCGTATTGTTGCTTTCTTCCTTTGCCACTACCTTCTTTTCTTCATCTCACATTCTCGTCTCACACAAATCAATTCATCTTCTGCTCACAAGTTTTAGAAAAAGTAATCAATATCCAATATCGTGAAAATATTTCAGTCTTCATCCTTTTTCACTTCTCTGCAGCACTGCCATTTTCTATCATGTTCTCCTTCAAGGATGCTGCAAATGTAGATTTTGTGCAAAGCCAGGGTTATGTACGGCAACCCTGTCCTCCTCACTGAAATCTTCTTACTCCCATGTCTCAACTCCATAATATCAAAGCAAGTTTTTCTTTGAGATTTCCCATCTTTTCAAACTGAAACCAGTTGTGATAGAAACTGGAGAAGCCTGCTGAGTTGCTGAAGCTCCCTTAGTTTTCACATCTACCCTGCGTCTAATACTTGGTCTTCCTTGGTGGTTCAGACAGTAAAGAATCTGCCGGCAATGCAGAAGACCTAGGGTTGATCCCTGGGTCAAGAAGATCCCCTGGAGAAGGGAATGGCTACCACTCCAGTATCCTTGCCTGAAGAATCCCATGGACAGAGGTACCTGGTGGGCTACAATCCATAGGCTTGCAAAGAGTCAGACACAACAGCACACATGCATACGCACTGCTATATATAAAATAAATAATAAGGACCTACTGTATAGCACAGGGAACTCAGTATTCTGTAATAACCTATGTGGGACATGAATCTCAAAAATAGTGGATACAGCTGTATGTATAACTGACTCACTTTGCTGTACAGCAGAAACTAACACAACATTGTAAATCAACTATACTCTAGTAAAAATTTAAAGGAAAATAAAATGGTAAAAAAATAAAATTATATAGCTCAAAGTAAAACAAACCAAAGACTGAAGGCATCTAAATTAAAATTAAAGCAGGGGTTTCCACGTGGCTCACTGGTAAAGACTCCACCTGCCCATGTGGGAGAGACAGGTTTGATTCCTCATCCAAGAATATTCCACATGCCCCAGAACAACTAAGCCCATTCACCACCCCTATTGAGCCTGTGCTCTAGAGCCTGAGACCTACAACTACTGGAGCCCAGAGCCTTAGAGCCAGTGTTCTGCAATAAGGGAAGTGACTACAATGAGAAGTCCATGCACTGCAACTAGAGAAAAACCATCACAGCAACAAAGACCCAGCACAGCCAAAAGTAAGTAAATAAAGTTATCCTTTTAAAAATATTAAAGCAAAATGCTGACAAAAGTCCATACACTCAAAGCTATGTTTTTCCCAGTAGTCATGTATAGATGTGAGAGTTGGACCATACAGAAGCGTGAGTGCCGAAGAATTGATGCCTTTGAACTGTGGGGTTGGAGAAGACTCTGGAGAGTCCCTTGGACTGCAAGGAGATTAGACCAGTCAATTCTAAAGGAAATCCACCCTGAATATTCATTGGAAGGAATGACGCTGAAGCTGAAGCTCCAATACTTTGGCCACCTGATGCAAAGAGCTGACTCATTGGAAAAGACTCTGATGCTGGGAAAAATAGAAGGCAGAAGGAGAAGGGGACAACAGAGGGTGAGATGGTTGAATGGCATCACTGAGTCAATGGACATGAGTCTGAGCAAGCTCCGGGAGACGGTGAAGCACAGGGAAGCCTGGCGTGCTGCAGTCTATGGGGTCGCTGTCTGACATGGCTAAGCGACTGAACTGAACTGAAAACAAAATGCAGAGAGTCTGATTCAAAAGGTGAGGTGGGGGGAGGCGTGCTGTGCCCCACGATCAGTCTCAGGATGCTCTTACAGTCTGTGTGAAACCTTTTTACAGCAGTGTCTATGGCATATAAACAGGCTCTCCATGACTCTAGCAGCCTGTTTTCCAACGAACTCCAAAGGGCATCCCTGAGAGACTGTTTTGCAGGTGAGGTGTTTGCATTGGCTGAAAGGAAGTCACCCCACACTCAAGTCAACATCCCAAAGTTGTTCAGACCATAAATGGTGAGTTTAAAGCCTTGAGAACTGCAGTGGGGATCAAAGCTATAACTTGGGGATTTACGACTTCCCCAAACTCTTCCACAGGCACATCACTGGGCCTGGTCCAAGGAAACAGCTGTGCTGTTAAAAGAGTAAGTGCGTGCTGCTGTGGTGCTCTTAATTGAAGAAGGCATAATATTAGGCCAGATGATGGTCCCACCATAATTGGAAGACAGACTAATGGCCAGCGGCCATGGCTGGGAACAGAGAGGGGATTCAGCTACTTGGCATTCTCTCACTAGGTCATAACAAAAGATAATGAGGTAAACAAAACCATCACAGCAACAAAGACCCAGCACAGCCAAAAGTAAGTAAAGTTATCCTTTTAAAATATTAAAGCAAAATGCTGACAAAAGTCCATACACTCAAAGCTATGTTTTTCCCAGTAGTCATGTATAGATGTGAGAGTTGGACCATACAGAAGCGTGAGTGCCAAGATTTGATGCCTTTGAACTGAGGGGTTGGAGAAGACTCTGGAGAGTCCCTTGGACTGCAAGGAGATTAGACCAGTCAATTCTAAAGGAAATCCACCCTGAATATTCATTGGAAGGAATGACGCTGAAGCTGAAGCTCCAATACTTTGGCCACCTGATGCAAAGAGCTGACTCATTGGAAAAGACTCTGATGCTGGGAAAAATAGAAGGCAGAAGGAGAAGGGGACAACAGAGGGTGAGATGGTTGAATGGCATCACTGAGTCAATGGACATGAGTCTGAGCAAGCTCCGGGAGACGGTGAAGCACAGGGAAGCCTGGCGTGCTGCAGTCTATGGGGTCGCTGTCTGACATGGCTAAGCGACTGAACTGAACTGAAAACAAAATGCAGAGAGTCTGATTCAAAAGGTGAGGTGGGGAGGCGTGCTGTGCCCCACGATCAGTCTCAGGATGCTCTTACAGTCTGTGTGAAACCTTTACAGCAGTGTCTATGGCATATAAACAGGCTCTCCATGACTCTAGCAGCCTGTTTTCCAACGAACTCCAAAGGGCATCCCTGAGAGACTGTTTTGCAGGTGAGGTGTTTGCATTGGCTGAAAGGAAGTCACCCCACACTCAAGTCAACATCCCAAAGTTGTTCAGACCATAAATGGTGAGTTTAAAGCCTTGAGAACTGCAGTGGGGATCAAAGCTATAACTTGGGGATTTACGACTTCCCCAAACTCTTCCACAGGCACATCACTGGGCCTGGTCCAAGGAAACAGCTGTGCTGTTAAAAGAGTAAGTGCGTGCTGCTGTGGTGCTCTTAATTGAAGAAGGCATAATATTAGGCCAGATGATGGTCCCACCATAATTGGAAGACAGACTAATGGCCAGCGGCCATGGCTGGGAACAGAGAGTGGGAATTCAGCTACTTGGCATTTCTCTCACTATAGGTCATAACAGATTAATTAAAATTGTATAAGGATCAAAAGATGCCCAAGGTAAACATAAAGCCACACGGAATTGCACTGAACAGCATTCAGAGTACTGTAGCTTGGGGCCTGCTACACTCCAAACTGAAAAGGCTGCAATGAAGGCTGCAGGGAGCTCTCTGCACTGCTCTGGGGTTTTCCTTAGCCTCTGTCTCAAAGGGTACACCTTCCCAACCTGATCTCTTTGGTCTCCTGCAGAAAGAGGTTGCAGAATGAATTTGTTTTTCTTCTAGGCTTACTATAAGGATGGACTTTTCTTCTCCCCAACTTCTTGCTACTTCATTTCCTGAGTTGACTCTACCTCCTGAATTGGCTAAGTTTTCCATCTTGCCCACCCTCAAAAGCAAACTGAAGGAGAGCCGAGAGTTTTGCACCTTACAGAAGAAAACACAACCTTTGTTGTCAAGCATCTCGTGGAGGATCAGACTATAAAGAATCCACCAGCACTGCAAGAGACCTGGGTTTGATCCCTGGGTCAGGAAGATTCCCTGAAGGAAGGCATGGAAACCCACTCCAGTATTCTTGCCTGGAGAATCCCCACAGATAGAGGAGCCTGGAGAGCTACAGTTCATGGGTTACAAAGAGTCAGACACCACTGAAGGACTAAGCACAGCACAGTACATATAACGGAAATCACGCTATAGAAACAGTGTGAACTTGGAGTTAAGAGAGCCTTGGATTTACATTCGAATGCCACCACTC
The DNA here is from genome assembly GCA_022376925.1 of Tragulus kanchil. Classification (NCBI taxonomy): domain Eukaryota; kingdom Metazoa; phylum Chordata; class Mammalia; order Artiodactyla; family Tragulidae; genus Tragulus; species Tragulus kanchil. The sequence goes on along the minus strand of JAIOJX010000028.1, from coordinate 18,035,961 downwards.
ACCAGCATAGATCATGGATGATTTATCTTCTGTTAAAATGAGGCTAAGATCACCTGCTGTGAAGTGTTATTATGGGTAATAAAGGAAACAACATGATCTAAAATATTCAACACAAAACACTTAACACTTGGTCTCATAGCTAATGCAAGCTCAGTATATGTCAGTTTCCCATTCTTCTTGGTTTTTTATGTAAGATGTCAAAAGTGATAATTATGTGTACATAACTGAAGTAAAAATACAATGAATATCCCCGCTCTTAGCAAATCCCCAATGTATCTTTGGTGACAACTCCTCCATGAGGTCAACAGACAGATTTTCAGCAGCTTCTCCTTATTGTTACCACTGTGTTGAGAGAATGAAGAGGGTAAGGGACACAGCGTATCTGAAAAATCGTAGCTCACAGAAACCATTTGATAAGGTATCAGGAAGTTCTTCTATATCTTCTGGATATATGTCTGTAATAAAAGCCTGGATAAAAATCGAAATGAACATTTAAGAGTGTAAATGCTAAGTCAGCATTCAGTTCTCCTAATTTTGTGTCTGCTAATTAAAAAAGAATTTATACTAAATCAATAATAATATGAATCACAATGAGGAAATAGTGAAATAGCTAGAGAGACTGCATAATTTCAGAATCTAAGATCGAGTTTTCAGAGTATGATTTGCTAAATTGGGGTGGGGTTTTAAGAAACCAGAGGCATTTGTGAGTATTCTAGTCTAGAATATACTTAGAGGCAGGACGGACAAGACATGGAGGTACAGAGGGGAGAGAAAAAGGTGATGGGTACAAAAAAAACCTTTGTTGTCAAGCATCTCGTGGAGGATCAGACTATAAAGAATCCACCAGCACTGCAAGAGACCTGGGTTTGATCCCTGGGTCAGGAAGATTCCCTGAAGGAAGGCATGGAAACCCACTCCAGTATTCTTGCCTGGAGAATCCCCACAGATAGAGGAGCCTGGAGAGCTACAGTTCATGGGTTACAAAGAGTCAGACACCACTGAAGGACTAAGCACAGCACAGTACATATAACGGAAATCACGCTATAGAAACAGTGTGAACTTGGAGTTAAGAGAGCCTTGGATTTACATTCGAATGCCACCACTCACCAGCATAGATCATGGATGATTTATCTTCTGTTAAAATGAGGCTAAGATCACCTGCTGTGAAGTGTTATTATGGGTAATAAAGGAAACAACATGATCTAAAATATTCAACACAAAACACTTAACACTTGGTCTCATAGCTAATGCAAGCTCAGTATATGTCAGTTTCCCATTCTTCTTGGTTTTTTATGTAAGATGTCAAAAGTGATAATTATGTGTACATAACTGAAGTAAAAATACAATGAATATCCCCGCTCTTAGCAAATCCCCAATGTATCTTTGGTGACAACTCCCCTCCATGAGGTCAACAGACAGATTTTCAGCAGCTTCTCCTTATTGTTACCACTGTGTTGAGAGAATGAAGAGGGTAAGGGACACAGCGTATCTGAAAAATCGTAGCTCACAGAAACCATTTGATAAGGTATCAGGAAGTTCTTCTATATCTTCTGGATATATGTCTGTAATAAAAGCCTGGATAAAAATCGAAATGAACATTTAAGAGTGTAAATGCTAAGTCAGCATTCAGTTCTCCTAATTTTGTGTCTGCTAATTAAAAAAGAATTTATACTAAATCAATAATAATATGAATCACAATGAGGAAATAGTGAAATAGCTAGAGAGACTGCATAATTTCAGAATCTAAGATCGAGTTTTCAGAGTATGATTTGCTAAATTGGGGTGGGGTTTTAAGAAACCAGAGGCATTTGTGAGTATTCTAGTCTAGAATATACTTAGAGGCAGGACGGACAAGACATGGAGGTACAGAAGGAGAGAGAGAAAAAAGGTGATGAGAAGGCATAGAAAACACATTTTTTAAACTATTTCTAATTTTTCATCTTGACTATAGAAATGAAGATCCGTTCTCCTCGTCTCTGGGTTCCAGGCAGTGGCTGCTTTGATCAGAGATTTTTAAGGAGCATGGCTGTTCTACACAGGCACGCAAAGATTCTTTTATTTATTTATTTATTTTGGAGGGGGGGGTCGGGTTGGGGAGGGAGGGGAGCGGACGGGCCACTTCTATTGGTCTTTCATTTCTCTATTTTCATCCGTCTTTGTTCTTTGGCTCCTGTGGGCCTTCCATCGCGGTGGCGTCTGTTGTCGCACAGCCCCTGCTCTGGGCGCATGCGCTCCAGAGCTCCGGCTCGGTGATTGGACACATCGGTCCAGCCGCTCCGCAGCACGTGGGATCCTCCCAGGCCAGGGATCAAACTGGCGCCCCTTGCAATGCAAGGCGGTGTCCTTACCCGCTGGACCACCAGGGGAAGCCCCGCACGCAAAGATTCTGTGTCTAGGAGTCACGATGATGCACTGCCCACCTGGCTCCTACTCTGTACTCCTGAGGCTCCCTCTTAGGCTCTCGGATACAGTTCTTAATACGCAGAGGTGAACAACGACTCTCATTAAAGCTGCCTGACATATTGTGTTTATACAGGTGGAAAGAGTAGTTAAATAAAACATGCAAGCTTCCTAATTCTTAAATTTCCTCCCTCTCTCTCCTTCCCACTGCTCTCCATGTGTGTGCAGTGACTGCTTTCAACAGAAGAAGTCTAGGCTGCCCTTTTTGGTGTTTTTATTCCCTAATACCCCTAGGCACTAGTCCACCTTCTGGAAGAATAACCTAATAAAACCTCAGGAAGTTATTTAATTGCAGCTGAGGAAAAGAGTGAGACGGGGGCCAAGGCTGAAATAGCAGTGGGTCGGAGGAGGGGAGGTGAAAAGAGGCAATGAAAGACAAATAGACTGGCTCATTTAGAAGTCAGAATAGGGCAAGAAAATCTCTACGCTATAAAGGGAGCAAAGATGATGAAAGAAAGTGAGCAGGAAGCACTGTCAACACTTGGTACAGGTTTCCAAACGGGCACCGTACCTCTGATTCAGGACATCTGTTCCTTTTTCTCAAAGAACTCCACCATAATTTATTGTGTGTGAGTTGTCTTATTCCAAGAAAACAGGCATTAGTAATCACTCTCAGATTTATGCTAGAGGGTTTTATTTTTTTAAAGAAATGCATAAACCCAACCTAATGAAACCTGAATCTCAGTAATTGCAACTATTGTGCTCTGTGCATGCGCTGCTGGCTGGATTCCTCTACCCAGTTGGTGATATAGCAATGTATAATGTTTATTCAAGCATCATTCCTGTGACCGAAATTTATGAGCACCTACTGTGAGTGTAAGACACGATTCCCGCCTTTAAGAAATTCACCATCTGTCGTGAGAAGTGAAGAATGGGATCATGGTAAGAAAGTGGCAGTTGCTCCACTGACCACAAACACAAGGGTTATGGACAGACAGGAGGAACATATCCATTAGTGCTGCTTGACAGCAGCAAGAAGTTCACAACATTCATATCAGAAGACGTGACTCACGAGCGAGGTGTCAGAAAGGACAAAACGATTTTTCCAGGTAGAAGAACATCATCTCAGAGAACAACAAATAAAAGGGTGTAGGTACAGTTCTTAATACGAGAGGTGAACAACGACTCTCATTAAAGCTGCCTGACATATTGTGTTTATACAGGTGGAAAGAGTAGTTAAATAAAACATGCAAGCTTCCTAATTCTTAAATTTCCTCCCTCTCTCTCCTTCCCACTGCTCTCCATGTGTGTGCAGTGACTGCTTTCAACAGAAGAAGTCTAGGCTGCCCTTTTTGGTGTTTTTATTCCCTAATACCCCTAGGCACTAGTCCACCTTCTGGAAGAATAACCTAATAAAACCTCAGGAAGTTATTTAATTGCAGCTGAGGAAAAGAGTGAGACGGGGGCCAAGGCTGAAATAGCAGTGGGTCGGAGGAGGGGAGGTGAAAAGAGGCAATGAAAGACAAATAGACTGGCTCATTTAGAAGTCAGAATAGGGCAAGAAAATCTCTACGCTATAAAGGGAGCAAAGATGATGAAAGAAAGTGAGCAGGAAGCACTGTCAACACTTGGTACAGGTTTCCAAACGGGCACCGTACCTCTGATTCAGGACATCTGTTCCTTTTTCTCAAAGAACTCCACCATAATTTATTGTGTGTGAGTTGTCTTATTCCAAGAAAACAGGCATTAGTAATCACTCTCAGATTTATGCTAGAGGGTTTTATTTTTTTAAAGAAATGCATAAACCCAACCTAATGAAACCTGAATCTCAGTAATTGCAACTATTGTGCTCTGTGCATGCGCTGCTGGCTGGATTCCTCTACCCAGTTGGTGATATAGCAATGTATAATGTTTATTCAAGCATCATTCCTGTGACCGAAATTTATGAGCACCTACTGTGAGTGTAAGACACGATTCCCGCCTTTAAGAAATTCACCATCTGTCGTGAGAAGTGAAGAATGGGATCATGGTAAGAAAGTGGCAGTTGCTCCACTGACCACAAACACAAGGGTTATGGACAGACAGGAGGAACATATCCATTAGTGCTGCTTGACAGCAGCAAGAAGTTCACAACATTCATATCAGAAGACGTGACTCACGAGCGAGGTGTCAGAAAGGACAAAAACGATTTTTCCAGGTAGAAGAACATCATCTCAGAGAACAACAATCTCAGCATAAACAATGAGATGGTTGTTTTGGATAGACATGAGTAGTGGTGTGACTAAACATAGGGTATGAAATAAAAAGGAGCAACAGTTGTAGGAAGTTGTGGCTTGAAGGGTAGAGCCAAGATTGTAAGTAAACCCCAAACCCGCCCTAGGCAATGTGAACTTTATCCTTTAGCAACGGGCCATCAAAGAAGGGGTAGAAGCAGAAGGACCACTACCAGAACTGTGTGTTAGAAAAACTCACTGGCAGGGGGTTGGAGATAGTGAGGGATGGGTGCTGAAAGCAGGGAGGACAGATTAGGCAGCTTTTTTTCTACCTTAAAAAGAAAAAAGACTGCACAGAGAAACAGGGGAGACGGCAGCGAGACAGTTTAAAAATGATGTCTGTTTCAATCTAGAAGTTTCTAGTTCTGTTGGAAGAGTCTAAGTCAAGGTGAAGAAACACAGGATATGGAAGTGTCTTCCAAAAGAGAAGAGAAACATACACGTGCTTCAGGTTAAAGAAAGAAAAAAACTCGTCCTGTGAAAAAGATGGCCCTCTCTCTTGAGACTATGCAGGTTTAAGCCCCTGGGGTCTTGACTCAGAATACATGGATTTAAATCCATTCCTGCTGTTTAATAACTGAGCACCTTGGGCAAGGTACATGATATTACTATGCTTTACTCTGTAAAGGTAGAATCGCCATAATACCTCTAAGAAGGGAGACAGTGGTGACTTATTAAATGAGACGATGCATGTAAAATGCTAAAGAGAGTGCCTGACATCCTGCAAACCCCCAGAAAGAAGGAAGGGTAGACATCATCAACTGCAAAAGACACCCTGATAGCCAGTTCATCCTCTTTGCCCTAAAACATTCAGATTATCTGCTTTACTTGTTTTTGTTTTTTTTTTAATTTTTTTAATGTATATGGAATTCCAAGAGGATCAATTAAACATAAAAGCAGTCCATTTTAAAAAGAGAGTCACCTTTTGTTGGTATATTCTAAAAGTTTACTCAATCAATGAAAGAAACCGAGATCAATGCCTTGAGAAAGTTGTGCAGTGGGCATCAACTCGATTTTCCAACCTCAACATTCCCATGAGGACTTCGAGATTCTTGACACCCGGGCAAACACAAATCACATCAGCAAAAATAAAAAAACAATGCCTGTTAAAACCAGCAGCTTCATCTTAAATTAGAGACAAGCAGAGAGGGAGACAAAGATAAAGAAGTGAAGGTAAAAGGATAAAGTCTTTGTTAAAAAAAAAAAAAAAAACACTTCTAATCAGCAAGAAGACCTTGGGAGAACTAAAAAGAAATTAACATGAGAGCGGAATCTTGATATACAGCTACAGCCTCAAAAATAGGATGCAATTAAGTGCTTCTAACAAGGCTCCAGTAGTCTGATGGTAAGTGCAGAAAGACCAGCTTAATGAAATGTCATGGGGACACTGCTTATAACAATCACATGCCCTGGATGCCAAATGGAGCTGTACCTGCTGGAGAAACAGTTATAGAGGAAAAGAACAAAAGCCTGCCAGCTGTTAGGAAATAGAACAGAATGAGGCTCAAGGCCCTAGGGGAAGGTGGGAAATTAACACAGCCTTTGTGTCTTGTTATGTTTTCCTTACCACTGTGCTTTTCTTTTCTGGATTTCAAATTGTACCTTGCCCACTAGGTGGGGGCTCGTTCAGGAAAGTAACATTGGACCTGGTCTGAACATTGCAAATTTAGAAATCAGTTTGAGGATAAGACTGTACAGTATAAGGGACAAGGTGAACCTTTCAAGACTTCTTAAGTATTCTTATCATTTGCTTTATTATTTCTCCTGAATCAGGCACAATTTTTATTCCTCTGTGGCCAGCTACCCTAGGCTTCTGTTCATTCAGGTCTCTCCTCAAAGGAAAGCGTGTTCGAGACATTCTTCTATAAAGTCATTACCTAAAGCCTTATCTAAAGTCATTCCCACTCAAATCTCCCAAGAACTCTCTCCCATGCCCCTGTTTCATTTTCTTCATTGTATTTATCTCTTTTCTTGGGGGTGTTCGGAGGGAGCGGGGCGGGCAGGCCACTTCTATTGGTCTTTCATTTATCTATTTTTCATTCATCTTTGTTCTTTGGCCCCTGTGGGCCTCCCATCACAGTGGCCTCAGTTGTCGCAGAGAACTGGCTCTGAGCGCATGCGCTCCAGAGCTCCGGCTCGGTAACTGGACACATCGGTCCAGCCGCTCCGCGGCACGTGGGATCCTCCCAGGCCAGGGGTGGAACTGGTGCCCCTTGCACTGCAGGCGGTGTCCTTACCCACTGGACCACCGGGGAAGCCCTATTTATTATCACTTTATAAAATATTATTCATTTGGTTGTTGATGACTGACTAGAATATTCTTTGTCATACCCTCTATGATACAAATTCCATGAGAAACAAAAACACACGTCTCTCCGTTCTGTGTACCACTGAATCCTCAACCATCAGAGCAATTTCTAGAATGGATTCAATGCTTGAGATATGTGTACAGTGAATTTTCAGGCCTATAAATATAAATTATTTTTAATGCTGCCCAGCATGACTACTTTATATCCTACTCTCAGAGATTATTTACTATATGCCTTCTCCCCTCACCTCATCAACATTCTATCTGCCTTCGTATTTTGTTTCTTTAAGCTCAACTTTCTCTCCTTTCACAATGACCTGTTCTAAGTCTAAACTTTCTACCCCATCTATTAAAAGTCTTTCTACAACCCCTTCATTCTTTTGCTCTATCTAGCAAAACATGTTTACAGAGACAATTCATACCCCATTGAATTTTCTTTGGACTTCTGTCAAAGATCAGCTGGCTGTTTCAAGACTTCTTAAGTATTCTTATCATTTGCTTTATTATTTCTCCTGAATCAGGCACAATTTTTATTCCTCTGTGGCCAGCTACCCTAGGCTTCTGTTCATTCAGGTCTCTCCTCAAAGGAAAGCGTGTTCGAGACATTCTTCTATAAAGTCATTACCTAAAGCCTTATCTAAAGTCATTCCCACTCAAATCTCCCAAGAACTCTCTCCCATGCCCCTGTTTCATTTTCTTCATTGTATTTATCTCTTTTCTTGGGGGGGGGGGGGGGGTTCGGAGGGAGCGGGGCGGGCAGGACACTTCTATTGGTCTTTCATTTATCTATTTTTCATTCATCTTTGTTCTTTGGCTCGTGTGGGCCTCCCATCGCAGTGGCCTCTGTGGTCACAGAGCACCGGCACTGGGTGCATGTGTTCCAGAGCTCCAGCTCGGTAACTGGACACATCGGTCCAGCCGCTCTGCAGCACGTGGGATCCTCCCAGGCCAGGAATCGAATCGGCACCCCTTGCACTGCAAGGCGGTGTCCTTACCCACTGGACCATCAGGGAAGCCCTATTTATTATCACTTTATAAAATATTATTCATTTGGTTGTTGATGACTGACTAGAATATTCTTTGTCATACCCTCTATGATACAAATTCCATGAGAAACAAAAACACACGTCTCTCCGTTCTGTGTACCACTGAATCCTCAACCATCAGAGCAATTTCTAGAATGGATTCAATGCTTGAGATATGTGTACAGTGAATTTTCAGGCCTATAAATATAAATTATTTTTAATGCTGCCCAGCATGACTACTTTATATCCTACTCTCAGAGATTATTTACTATATGCCTTCTCCCCTCACCTCATCAACATTCTATCTGCCTTCGTATTTTGTTTCTTTAAGCTCAACTTTCTCTCCTTTCACAATGACCTGTTCTAAGTCTAAACTTTCTACCCCATCTATTAAAAGTCTTTCTACAACCCCTTCATTCTTTTGCTCTATCTAGCAAAACATGTTTACAGAGACAATTCATACCCCATTGAATTTTCTTTGGACTTCTGTCAAAGATCAGCTGGCTGTTTCTATGTGAGCTGTTTATACCTATTTTTGGACTTTCTATTCTATTCTCTGCATCCCTATGCCTGTCCCTGAGCCTAACATCACATCTTGAAACAGCATCTTTATGAGAACTATTTTTTAAAATTTTTATTGGAGTACAGTTGATAAACAATGTTGTGTGAGGTCCTGGTGTCGAGCAAATGGATTCAAGTGTTTACATACAATTATCTATTCTTTCTCAAATTCTTTCCCCATTTAGGTTGGTACATAATATTCAGAAGAGTTTCCTAAGTATGTAACAAGTCCTTGTTGATTGCATATTTTAAATATAGCAGTGTGTTCACATCAATCCCAAATTCCCAGTCTACCCTCCCACTCACTCTCCCCCGATAACCATAAATTTGTTCTCTAAGTCTGTGAGCCTGTTTTTATTTTATAAATAAGTTCATCTGTATCATTTTTTTAGGTTCCACATGTAAGTAATATCATATTTCTTTTGTTCTGTCTGACTCACTTTACTTGGTATGATCACCTCCAGGTTCATCCATGTTGCTACAGATGGCATTATACCATTCATTTTAATTGATGAGTAAATACTCTATTGTCTTACATATGTACCATATCTTCTATCCTTTAAATCAGGAAATTTGAGTCCTATATGTTCTTCTTTCAAAATTGAATTGGTATTCTTCACCTTTTGGGCTTCAATATAAATAGGAATATTCTTAACTGAAATTTCAGGAGTGGAGACTGACCTAAGAACTGCTGTCACTCTTCATCTACTTTTTCTTCATTTTTCATATCTTATATAACTGTTTTATTTACCCTGAGTCATCTATTTGCTAATTTGTTTTCGTCCTTACTAGTTCCATATCCTACTCTCAGAGATTATTTACTATATGCCTTCTCCCCTCACCTCATCAACATTCTATCTGCCTTCGTATTTTGTTTCTTTAAGCTCAACTTTCTCTCCTTTCACAATGACCTGTTCTAAGTCTAAACTTTCTACCCCATCTATTAAAAGTCTTTCTACAACCCCTTCATTCTTTTGCTCTATCTAGCAAAACATGTTTACAGAGACAATTCATACCCCATTGAATTTTCTTTGGACTTCTGTCAAAGATCAGCTGGCTGTTTCTATGTGAGCTGTTTATACCTATTTTTGGACTTTCTATTCTATTCTCTGCATCCCTATGCCTGTCCCTGAGCCTAACATCACATCTTGAAACAGCATCTTTATGAGAACTATTTTTAAAATTTTTATTGGAGTACAGTTGATAAACAATGTTGTGTGAGGTCCTGGTGTCGAGCAAATGGATTCAAGTGTTTACATACAATTATCTATTCTTTCTCAAATTCTTTCCCCATTTAGGTTGGTACATAATATTCAGAAGAGTTTCCTAAGTATGTAACAAGTCCTTGTTGATTGCATATTTTAAATATAGCAGTGTGTTCACATCAATCCCAAATTCCCAGTCTACCCTCCCACTCACTCTCCCCCGATAACCATAAATTTGTTCTCTAAGTCTGTGAGCCTGTTTTTATTTTATAAATAAGTTCATCTGTATCATTTTTTTAGGTTCCACATGTAAGTAATATCATATTTCTTTTGTTCTGTCTGACTCACTTTACTTGGTATGATCACCTCCAGGTTCATCCATGTTGCTACAGATGGCATTATACCATTCATTTTAATTGATGAGTAAATACTCTATTGTCTTACATATGTACCATATCTTCTATCCTTTAAATCAGGAAATTTGAGTCCTATATGTTCTTCTTTCAAAATTGAATTGGTATTCTTCACCTTTTGGGCTTCAATATAAATAGGAATATTCTTAACTGAAATTTCAGGAGTGGAGACTGACCTAAGAACTGCTGTCACTCTTCATCTACTTTTTCTTCATTTTTCATATCTTATATAACTGTTTTTGTTTTACTCCCTGATAGTCTATTATCTATTTGCTAATTTGTTTTCGTCCTTACTAGAATGGAAGTTCCAAGAGGGTAGAAATATTTGTATGTATGTGTGTGTGTTTTATTAATTTTTTAAAAAATTGTGGCCTCTTTTATTGGTATTTTATTTATTTATTTTCATCTATCTTTGTTCCCTGGCCTGTGTGGGCCTCCCATTGCAGTGGTCTCTCCTGTAGCACAGCACCAGCTCTGGATGCATGCGCTCCAGAGGGCCAGCTTGTAATTGGACACACCGGTCCAGGCGCTCTGCAGCATGTGAGATCTTCCTGGGCCAGGGATCGAACCGGTGACCCTTTCACAGCAAGGCAGACTCTCTACCCACTGGACTGCCAGGGAAGAACTGCGTGTATGTTTTTAACAGTTGTAATCCTATGGCCATGTACACAGTGAGTATTCAGTCAGTATATCTTAAAGGAGGAAATAGATGGGACTCCACTTTTGTAAATGTCACCAGGTAGACTGTGGCACATGTTAGGATAGACCACTCAGAGTATACCATGTTTGGATAACTCACATCTCCTAGTCAATGATGCCTCTTCCACTGAAACAGACACATTCAAATAAGACTCTGTGTTCAGATAAAACCCATTCTTTATTTTAAGAAACAAAGAAGCAAAATATCTGTTCATATCTTTTTCTAACTTTTGCAGCTCTTTTCTCTTTTATCCCCACGTGGATCCAAAGATACTCTTCATCTGTAAGATTTATCTGTTCTTGCTTTTCACTCAACTAGCTTGTCACCCTTTATTACAATCTCCATCTCTAGAACTCAGTTGGGAGAATAACTTGGAATGAAGTAATTAACGTGAGTTGCCAAATGGCATTATACCATTCATTTTAATTGATGAGTAAATACTCTATTGTCTTACATATGTACCATATCTTCTATCCTTTAAATCAGGAAATTTGAGTCCTATATGTTCTTCTTTCAAAATTGAATTGGTATTCTTCACCTTTTGGGCTTCAATATAAATAGGAATATTCTTAACTGAAATTTCAGGAGTGGAGACTGACCTAAGAACTGCTGTCACTCTTCATCTACTTTTTCTTCATTTTTCATATCTTATATAACTGTTTTTGTTTTACTCCCTGATAGTCTATTATCTATTTGCTAATTTGTTTTCGTCCTTACTAGAATGGAAGTTCCAAGAGGGTAGAAATATTTGTATGTATGTGTGTGTGTTTTATTAATTTTTTAAAAAATTGTGGCCTCTTTTATTGGTATTTTATTTATTTATTTTCATCTATCTTTGTTCCCTGGCCTGTGTGGGCCTCCCATTGCAGTGGTCTCTCCTGTAGCACAGCACCAGCTCTGGATGCATGCGCTCCAGAGGGCCAGCTTGTAATTGGACACACCGGTCCAGGCGCTCTGCAGCATGTGAGATCTTCCTGGGCCAGGGATCGAACCGGTGACCCTTGCACAGCAAGGCAGACTCTCTACCCACTGGACTGCCAGGGAAGAACTGCGTGTATGTTTTTAACAGTTGTAATCCTATGGCCATGTACACAGTGAGTATTCAGTCAGTATATCTTAAAGGAGGAAATAGATGGGACTCCACTTTTGTAAATGTCACCAGGTAGACTGTGGCACATGTTAGGATAGACCACTCAGAGTATACCATGTTTGGATAACTCACATCTCCTAGTCAATGATGCCTCTTCCACTGAAACAGACACATTCAAATAAGACTCTGTGTTCAGATAAAACCCATTCTTTATTTTAAGAAACAAAGAAGCAAAATATCTGTTCATATCTTTTTCTAACTTTTGCAGCTCTTTTCTCTTTTATCCCCACGTGGATCCAAAGATACTCTTCATCTGTAAGATTTATCTGTTCTTGCTTTTCACTCAACTAGCTTGTCACCCTTTATTACAATCTCCATCTCTAGAACTCAGTTGGGAGAATAACTTGGAATGAAGTAATTAACTTAGTCCTGAGGTTAAGCCAAACTGTAACAAATGTCAAACTCTAGCATTGCTTCCTTTGCTGCCTTTCATACATTGAAGGTGACAGGCAAAGAGCCTGAAAGATCATGGAACCCACACTTCTCTGCCCCTCATGTCCAATCAATGTCCTTGCCTAGAAACTTGGGCCCTTCTTTTGGGTCTCAATTTCTAATCAGAGAAAGATCATGTCTCTTATCTTCCCATGGTCCATGTTTGATAGGATTTTTCTTTTCTAGACACATTCCCTGAGTGATCATTGCCTTCGGATAAAGGTACTGAGAATTGCCTAATTAAACATTAAACAAATTCCTGGATGCTTTCTGTGGTTGTTTTTAAGTCCAAATTTAAAGCAAGAATTATGTGCACTTAAATTACTAAGCCTATACTCTATGGATTTTATTTCCCTTATCCTTGAACACTCGCAATCCAAAGTGATTTTTCCATAATCTATTAACCTCTACTGCCAAAATTCCAATGTCTCACTCTTTTTCTTTCTTCCTGGAGTTTACCTCAATGGCACAGATCTCAATTGTTTTCAGTCAGTGCTTAACTCAGTATGAAGAGGGTTTTGTTTCTGTAATTCTGGTTGTTGAGATTTTTGGATTTATTTCTGGTTTCTTTTGGTTTCCTCATTTAAATTATGGTTGAATTATATAGGGACAGCTCTGTTTACCACTTCTTAAATGCTTTGACAACTGAAGTCAACTCTGGCTGCTTTGAGAAACATAGCTGATGTCTGATGCCCTCTGTGTTTGTTTTACCTCACTCTTTCAAATTTCATTTAAAAAGAATTATTAATTGCAATTTAGTATTAGGCCTAATTAGTTATCAATTCAACAGTTGTGAAGTTCAGACTTTTTGCTGGCTTTCTGCTCATAAGTCAGATTTTCAAAATATCCCTTCAAAAGAGAACAGTCTTTGAGGTTAGAAGTAGGACATTAGATAAAATTTGCTTTTTCCATATCTTATTTCCTCTCAGTCCACATTTATTTACCTACAATCTCACGACTTCATTCTCCAAAGAGAATTCATTGGTTGGATGACAGTTTTCAGACATCCATCATTTTCCTTTGAATCTAACAAAGAGGGTTAATGATTGTTACACACTGTGCAATAAAGCTTTGCCTCTAACCTCTCTTTTCAGGATCTGTTTAGATATTAATCCTTATGGTGAGGTAAAATAATAGAATTATCTTGGGGAAGAAATGATTAAATTGCTGTCTTTTGACTACTGAATACATAAAATGTATGAAAAATGAAAAAATAATTGTTTAAATGTAGAAGTTAAATTCCTCACATTTTCTTGATTAGGCAGCCCTCTCAATTATGAAGCTAGTGAATCTTTGCTTTGGGGCATCTCACCTCTCTTTTTGGGTCCTCGCACTGCCTCCTGTCTGCTAAAAACACATCACTCCTGCTGATGACACAGCCATTGGGCTCTTATCATCTCAGCCACTAGATTCACATATTCTTTTTTTAAACTGCTGTTCCTTCCAATGAGTTGAGACGTTTCCTAGTGATATGCCAACTATACTAATAGTATTTACAGTTGAATAGACATTCTCATATGGATTCTGCATTCGATACAAGATCATATCCTGGTCTTCTCATATCAGATCACATCTGCTGATTTCTTTGGATATGAGCTGGGACATAAGTCCATTAACTTTACATTAGCCTTAATGTATAGGTTCACAAACAAAAGGTTGAAAGCATCTTCATGGTATTTTGGGGAGCATGAGATAGATTTATGAATATAAAATGATTAACACATATCTGGAAAAGTGCCAATGCTCATTATTTGTGGGTTTCTTTGCTCTTTGCAAAGTCTGTAAAGATTTCACCAATCTTCAAATTTAAGCATGGCTTCCTTGCAGTATTTACCTTCATGAATCATCTTGTCCGTGGTGAATTATAGGAAGTATTTATATGTCTTGCTTCTTCTTTTGTGTCAACATGAGCTGTTGATTTAACTGCCAGATTTCCTACTTATTTGAAATATTAAGTAGAAAGAGTACATATCAAATGTAAAGAACAAGACACTTGCTTTTTCTTTAAAGGCTTAGGAAAACCAAAATACTTTTGATTGTCAGCGTAGGAAACTCTGAATGACAGAGGCTACAATTGGGTGAAGAACTCTGAGATCATAGTTGCATGACCCAAATTTCCTGATACCTAGAAGGTGTGAGTGCTTGTGTCTTCAGGACACATGTTCTTCTTGGACCAGCTAAATTGGCTCATAATGAAGGTTTCTGCCCTTGTTCTGAGTGTATTTTTTTCTTAGTCTATCTTCTGATTAAACTCTCCCATGGCTGCATAAGCCCACATACTTGCACACCCTAATATACTATCACATTACTGACAAATATGCTAGGAACTTCCATACAGTGGGTAAAAAATGTCACATTCAGTAAACGGCCATTTTACCCATAAACTGTGTCATCTTTTAATCTTATCCTCAAATCAAATTATTTATGTATAGCTCCCTGAGGCCAGGAGACTAATGGTGAATATATTTTACGCAAAGCCTATGTCAAACAACGAACATATGATAACCATAATAAAGTGGTTGAAAAACTTTTCTATTAAACATGCAATATGTAAATTCTTATCTATTGAACAAGAAAGTAGGCCACTCTACTTTCTGGGTTAAGATGAAAAGAAAATGAAAATAAAAGAGAGAGAGAAATATAATTGGAATAAGAAAATCTAAAAGTCCTGTTAGGGTAAATGCAATTTCAAACTGGAAGATATTCCTATAATAAGATTCATGTAAATATAAATATAAACAGAGCTGGTTGTGCAAATCACAAAATGCAAAGAGCAATGAAAGGATTTTAAAGTGTGATATGCACAGATAAATGTATATATATTCAATATGGGAATTTTCTTTTTCTTAAGAAAAAAATAGTGAAGCAAACAACTCACATCTCTTTTCACAAATTGGGTTTAGAAAACTATGATCCACACCTTTATTATCCTCATGCAGTGTTAGACAAGAGAGATTATTTTCTTATACCAGGTATTGTAATACACTGCTAGGCAGTGACTGTCAGAGAATTCATTTGGCACATTCTTTTAAATTCCATTCTTAGAAAAAGAATCTGCTATTCCTGAAGAAAGAAAATGACCAATCAATAGAAATTACAGTAATGAAATTCTGGGTTCAAGAAAAAACAAAAGAATTTTCTTATAATTAATGCCACTGTCAATACTGTAGAATTTACTGCTTACCAGACAAGAAAATCTAACAGAATTTGGAAACCAGGTATCAAGTAGTAGCTGATGTGCTTTCTGTGTGATCAGAAATTGGAATAAATCATTTCTGGTCCTTTTCCAATGCCAAACTTAACATGAAGCTAAGTGTAGCATCGATTTCTCAGGCTTACCTTTGAGGAAATTAGAGATAAATTGGGGGAAAGAGAACTAATTTCAATTTGTGTCTTCTGTAGACCCCACAGTAACTGAAAACTGATCCCATGAGGTCATGTTCTCAGTCTACATTGAACAAAGGATTCTAAATGGCAATGGTGCCTTATAGTGATTTAATGTAAGATCATCTAAGAAGGAAGAAGCAATGGAAGGAGACATGCGTAAAGAAAGGAGATACAGCCAGATACAGACACAATTTCTTCTTTGGAATCCATACGTCCATGATCAATACTAATGTAATAATATTGGGAATAACTTATTGGGATGAGAGATTGGCCATAAAACACAAGAAAGAACTGTCACAGTGGAGAAAGTTTTTAAAATATAAAGTGTATAAAATATAACAAACTAAATTGTATCCCTTTTTTTTTTGACAAAATCTAGATTATTAAACATTTATGCATGCTTAGAACAAAAGCAGCCAGCAACGAGTTTACCCTGAAGGAAGGACTGTTCGGATACAGAAGCACTGAACTACTATCCACTTATAGCACTGTTGGAAGACCAAGCACCAGGTTTCCAGAGCTGACCTTGGTGTCTGAAAAAGGGAAGCAATGCAGGATTACCCAGAGATTTCTAAACAAGACGTACTGTGAGGTACTGGGCAGAAAACCAAGGAAATGTTATAAGAAGAAACCAAGAAAGGAAGAGAGGCATGGGTGTGTGTGTCCTCTAGAAGCTCAAACCGGGAAAACTGAGAACATGGAGTGCTGCAGGACTCAGGCTCACCTCACTGACTCGGGCACAGTCCATATAACTGCTGGCAGGCATGAAGAATGTGGGGGAGGAAAAGTTAGGGAGTCTGGAAACGACATGTACATGATGCCATATTTAAAATGGGTAACACCAGCAAAGACACCGATTGTATAGCACAGGGAACTCTGTTCAATGCTCTGTGGCTGCCTGCGTGGCAGGGGAGTTTGGGGGAGAATGGGTGCATGTTTGTGTATAGCTGAGTCACACTCTGCTGTGCACCTGAAACTATCACAACATTGCTAATTAGCTATACTCCCATGTAAAACCAACAGTCAAAACCAAACAAAAAAGAGATGCTGGCAATGTACAGAGATTACCCTCCACTGTTTCTCTGGTTTTCCTTCTCGATATAAGCATTGATTTTAGACTGAGAAAGGCAAACTTCCATGCATTCCTCAGGGAGCACTTGTGAGTTTAACTGAGATTGTATTATTCACTACAGCCATGACTGAACCATTCGTTCTGCTGACACAAAGTGATACCACCTACGTGGCTAAAACAGGAGAGCTGTGAACCTCTCACTGCATAGCTCTTGTATCTGTGATATGCCTGGAATTGTACAAAATTCCCGTAAGTAACCAATTACTTTCTCTACCTCTATGGAGCACGTAGGTTTTAACAGTCACCTGTCAAAATCTGGTCTTACTCTTTTCTGATTAGCCACAGAGAGCATTAAGAAAGAAAAAAACTGTCACAGTGGAGAAAGTTTTAAAATATAAAGTGTATAAAATATAACAAACTAAATTGTATCCCTTTTTTTTTTGACAAAATCTAGATTATTAAACATTTATGCATGCTTAGAACAAAAGCAGCCAGCAACGAGTTTACCCTGAAGGAAGGACTGTTCGGATACAGAAGCACTGAACTACTATCCACTTATAGCACTGTTGGAAGACCAAGCACCAGGTTTCCAGAGCTGACCTTGGTGTCTGAAAAAGGGAAGCAATGCAGGATTACCCAGAGATTTCTAAACAAGACGTACTGTGAGGTACTGGGCAGAAAACCAAGGAAATGTTATAAGAAGAAACCAAGAAAGGAAGAGAGGCATGGGTGTGTGTGTCCTCTAGAAGCTCAAACCGGGAAAACTGAGAACATGGAGTGCTGCAGGACTCAGGCTCACCTCACTGACTCGGGCACAGTCCATATAACTGCTGGCAGGCATGAAGAATGTGGGGGAGGAAAAGTTAGGGAGTCTGGAAACGACATGTACATGATGCCATATTTAAAATGGGTAACACCAGCAAAGACACCGATTGTATAGCACAGGGAACTCTGTTCAATGCTCTGTGGCTGCCTGCGTGGCAGGGGAGTTTGGGGGAGAATGGGTGCATGTTTGTGTATAGCTGAGTCACACTCTGCTGTGCACCTGAAACTATCACAACATTGCTAATTAGCTATACTCCCATGTAAAACCAACAGTCAAAACCAAACAAAAAAGAGATGCTGGCAATGTACAGAGATTACCCTCCACTGTTTCTCTGGTTTTCCTTCTCGATATAAGCATTGATTTTAGACTGAGAAAGGCAAACTTCCATGCATTCCTCAGGGAGCACTTGTGAGTTTAACTGAGATTGTATTATTCACTACAGCCATGACTGAACCATTCGTTCTGCTGACACAAAGTGATACCACCTACGTGGCTAAAACAGGAGAGCTGTGAACCTCTCACTGCATAGCTCTTGTATCTGTGATATGCCTGGAATTGTACAAAATTCCCGTAAGTAACCAATTACTTTCTCTACCTCTATGGAGCACGTAGGTTTTAACAGTCACCTGTCAAAATCTGGTCTTACTCTTTTCTTATTAGCCACAGAGAGCATAGCAGGTTGCCTGACATTACTATACAAAGCATTTCCAAAACTAATACGGGCTGTGTGGGGTCAATTTACTAGCAAAGAAATTTTATTTACTGTGGAAACAATTTGGTTTATTTTTATTCTGGGCAGAAGCCTATTTGTGTGTTATTACTCAAGGGATACTGTTGCTTTAATGAATTTTAAGAGATACTCTTAAAATATCCAGTATGACTAAAGAAAGTATGAGCAATAATAACACTGAAAGATGATATTAAACATCCCGAGGGTTTAGCTGCTATAGGATTCTTATCAGATACAGTTCTTAAGACGTAGGCATTTTCTCTCATGCCCATTCACAAGTTCCTTGCCTTGACTAAAACATTAAAATGCAAAGCCCACAGGGAACAAGTTTTAGGCCAAAGCATCTGGGAATATTATCAATACCCAAATAACCAGATGATGATCTAAGAAGATTTAGGGGATTTCAAGTAGAGGATTTAACAGAAAATAAATACCCTGAGAAGGGAAACTGACATCATTATCCTAGTTACAAAGTCTTGGCCAAGTCCTGTAACCTCTTGTAATGACAGGCAGGTTCAAAGTTCTTGAACCTTTTAATTTTTATACTGAGGAAATGATGCTAAATGTCCTTAAAATCACCTGTCTATGTTTCACTGTTTTTGTCACAAATCTATTACAAAATTACAGAAAAGGGATGATATGGGACTTTGAATATAAGTTGACATTAAAATAATTTTTTTTTTTCTTTACATATTTATTTATTTATTTTTGGTGGGGGGGCAGGTTTGGGAGGGAGGGGGTGGGCGGGCCACTTCCATTGGTCTTTCATTATCTATTTTTCATCCATCTTTGTTCTTTGGTCCGTGTGGGCCTCCCATCGCAGTGGCCCCTGTTGTTGCAGAGCACAAGCTCTGGGTGCATGCGCTCCAGAGCTCCGGCTCGGCAATTGGACACATCGGTCCAGCCATTCTGCGGCACGTGGGATCTTCCCAGGCCAGGGATCGAACCGGCGCCCCTTGCACTGCAAGGCGGTGTCCTTACCCACTGGACCACCAGGGAAGCCCTAAAATAATTTTAAGTCAAGTTGGACATTGCTTCCCCAAAGGTAAATATAAGTTGTGGAGAATCAATACACATATGGTGTCATGAATAAGGAAGAATTTTCACTATTTGTAAGTTGTTAGTCATCATTTTGGGGTACGTATTTTTAAAAAGCATATCAGAGGACCTGAACATATCCCTGAAGGGTGACAAAAATAAGATGGTAAGATTTTATATATCTATATCTATATCTATCTATCTATATATATATATATACACACATATATACATATACATATATATATATATATACACATTATATGTATATAGATAAAGACTAATTATATACATAGTATATAGAGATTTTATATATATATATATAGTATATAGAGATTATATATATACATAAATAATAATTAGAAACTAGGAAATTTTGCCTGGAGAACATAAGACTTAACTATGGATGATTTCAAATATTCAAGAAGTTGTCATATGAAAGATGCATTAAATGTATTCCTTGTGACTGCAAGAGCAAAAATTAATGACAACAATTCGAAGTAGAGGGAATAAATTTTGGCTTAAACCGTGGTCAGTCAATAGCGCCTCCAGCACAAAAAGATTGTAGAGAAGCCTGTGATCACTGGACCTCAATCAACAAGACTGAATGTTTCTCTAGCAGAATTGCTACATGCAGAATTAATGCAACCAAAGGGAAGAGGATTCAATAAACTTTGTGGGATACTAAAGTACTTAGATTCCATTTACTTATTGCCATTTTAATGTATTTCCCAGGGAAGGTTTTGAGAAAAGAGAACACTTATATAATTATGGACAGAAGTTTTTCACTCAGTCAGTTGCTTTCGGAAAGGGAGGGATTTTATTTTTGTGTTGAAGGTGCTTATTTTCTTTACAAGATCTGTCCATTTTCAGTGACACGGTGACATGGATACTCTCTTTCTCAGTATTTTCTGAAACATCTCTGTGTTGTGTTTCTCTGACTATACTATGCTCTACTTGAGGGGTGTAAGCATCTCTGTGTCTTTCTCTCTACAGAACATAAAATCTAGTAAATTATGTTCACAACAAGTATTTGGTAATTGATCAATTAATTAAAGATCTAGAGGATTTGGGGGTAAAATTGTGAGAGTATCAAGTTCTCACTAAAATGGCCTGCATATAAAAGTGGGATATTCTAGAAAAGCTGAAAACTAATCAGTGATGACATCCATTTGACAAAACTTTGTACAGCGTATTCAGCAAGGATATTAAGAAGGCACTGACACCATGTGGACTCAGATTCGCGAAGCAAAATTACACTCAGTTGAATGTTATTAGAATTAGTTCACTTAATTGGTAAAAAGTTAAATAGACACAATTCTTCTATAATTGTAAACATGATCTAATTAGACAGAGATTGACTGGGTCTAATGTCAAATTCATTGGCACTATTAGATGTCATTTCACCAGCAGCATCTGAAAAGTATGACATTAATGGTCCTCCAAATTTTTGCAGAGTTTCTATATAATATAGACCTAAAAAGGCATGGAGGACTTGGGTCTTTATACAGGAAAAAGTTGGGCATATTTATTATTTATACCCAATGTATGAGTTTTAGGGACACGAAAAAACAGTACACTTTTTTTCCCCCCTGACTTGAGAACCAGTTGAGAAATAAGAAAAGAAAAATCCTACAAAAACTGAAATATTACTTAGAGTTAATAATGCTAACAATAACTACTGAAACATATTCAATGTCTCATGGTTCAAGTAGTGATTTTAAGTGATTTCCATATCTTAATTCATTTCATCTTCATGAAAGCCCCATGAAAGAATAGGAGTGCTGCATATGACTGATCTGGGAACATACATGTCGGTGAACAACAAAACTTTCTTTTAAAAATTAAAACCAAAAAATTCCATTTTTATGAAGCATAATTTTCACTCAGTCAGTTGCTTTCGGAAAGGGAGGGATTTTATTTTTGTGTTGAAGGTGCTTATTTTCTTTACAAGATCTGTCCATTTTCAGTGACACGGTGACATGGATACTCTCTTTCTCAGTATTTTCTGAAACATCTCTGTGTTGTGTTTCTCTGACTATACTATGCTCTACTTGAGGGGTGTAAGCATCTCTGTGTCTTTCTCTCTACAGAACATAAAATCTAGTAAATTATGTTCACAACAAGTATTTGGTAATTGATCAATTAATTAAAGATCTAGAGGATTTGGGGGTAAAATTGTGAGAGTATCAAGTTCTCACTAAAATGGCCTGCATATAAAAGTGGGATATTCTAGAAAAGCTGAAAACTAATCAGTGATGACATCCATTTGACAAAACTTTGTACAGCGTATTCAGCAAGGATATTAAGAAGGCACTGACACCATGTGGACTCAGATTCGCGAAGCAAAATTACACTCAGTTGAATGTTATTAGAATTAGTTCACTTAATTGGTAAAAAGTTAAATAGACACAATTCTTCTATAATTGTAAACATGATCTAATTAGACAGAGATTGACTGGGTCTAATGTCAAATTCATTGGCACTATTAGATGTCATTTCACCAGCAGCATCTGAAAAGTATGACATTAATGGTCCTCCAAATTTTTGCAGAGTTTCTATATAATATAGACCTAAAAAGGCATGGAGGACTTGGGTCTTTATACAGGAAAAAGTTGGGCATATTTATTATTTATACCCAATGTATGAGTTTTAGGGACACGAAAAAACAGTACACTTTTTTCCCACCTGACTTGAGAACCAGTTGAGAAATAAGAAAAGAAAAATCCTACAAAAACTGAAATATTACTTAGAGTTAATAATGCTAACAATAACTACTGAAACATATTCAATGTCTCATGGTTCAAGTAGTGATTTTAAGTGATTTCCATATCTTAATTCATTTCATCTTCATGAAAGCCCCATGAAAGAATAGGAGTGCTCGCATATGACTGATCTGGGAACATACATGTCGGTGAACAACAAAACTCTGTAAAACCTTTAAAATAAAGAATTAAAAAAAAAACCCTATGAAAGATAATATTATTATCCCATTTTACATATAAACAAGACTAAAGCAAGAATGTAGTAAATAATTTGACCAACGTCACATGGCCAGTAAATAGTGGGACTCAGAGCTGAGCCTTGGCAATCTGGCACCAGGCTCCCTGCTCTTCACCATCAAATTTTACTCCTTTTCTGATTGATGCTGAAGTTTATGCCTTTTTCTGTGGTCAAGCTCTTATACTGAGCCCCAATTATGAGCATTCATGCATCCGTCATCCCCAGCTCTCCACCAAAGCAGAACTCACACCCAGGGAAAGAAACTCGCCCTAGACAAAGCACCGAAGGAAGCAAAAGGTTCAAACGTATGATGTCTGTGGACAGCCCGCTCTCAAGAGAAAGGAAGAGGAAGGTGCACCATAGATGTCCATTTTATTTCTCCAATATTCCCCACCCAGTGATTTTTCTCTTCTTCCTTGGAGGAGAGAGGAAAAAGACAGGGAGAAGAACATGTCCGTGTGGAAGAAAGCATTCATAATGAAGACATGTCCTATGCTCACCTACCTCCCTACTACCTTCTCCAGCCTTTCTGTTCTCTTAAACTGAGGTAAACCTATGATCCACCTGGGCTGGGGGGAGGAGATCAGCAATGCATCAGGAAAATCCATTCCCAGCTTTATGTGGGGACCAATCTCTGTCTGCAAGGGGGTCCTCCTGGAACCACTGACGGAAATTTGAGATTTTTCCTGCAAAGGGCTCTGAAATAGAGCCTACAGATGAAGGTGTAATCTCCAGTATCAATTAGGTATGAAACAGGTATGAATATTCCAAATCAATGACTTCTGGGTATACTGAAACAGAAAACACTTGAAATCGTTTTTTCCTTCTAGAATTGGATATTCCTGTCCATGTAGTTACTTCTCATTATTCCAACATTTAAACAGGATTTAATTTGATCTACTGTCATCCTGATCCATCTCATCCTCTGTGCTCTTTGTTTGCCAAAAGTCCATGGATGTGGTCTCAGGAAGAAGTAACATCTCTATAATTTCCATCCTGAGCTTAAATAAGGAATACAGTTTTGAACAGCTGATCTATTGTGAGAGAGTCCTCTGAGCATCAACAATTTAAAATTGGAACCTCAGTCATGTCCAGTAGCTCAGAAACTGAATTTTGAAGAGTAGAAAATTATCATTGTGATTATTGATACCGGAAAGGCGTGATTATGGAAAGACAGTCTTATCCTATAATGAATATTTGCTTTAGCCTTCTTTGCTTTTTAAGACTTCAGTACATTCATATATAGTGCCAGCATCCAATGAGGTTTTTGCAAGGCTCAGGAACATATTCTAAGGCCAATACTTTTAAATTCAATACCAAGCTGCAGCAAAGTACACCTCAAAACACCCACTGTCTACTCTTGTGTCAACACCCTCACCTTTGCTCAAGTAGCATGGCCAACCTGTGCTCTGCTCCATACTACTGGCATCTGGGAAAGTCAGATTCAAATTAGCACATTATCAAGATATGCAGGAGGCTTCCCAGATGGCTCAAGAATCCACCTGCCAACGCAGGAGGCTCAAGAGTGGTGAGTTCGATCCTTGGGCTGGGAAGACCTCCTGGAGGAACAGATGACCACCCACTCCAGTACTGTTGTCTGGAGAATCCCATGGGCAGAGGAGCCTGGCAGGCTACAGTCCATCGAGTTGGAAAGGGTCGAATACTACTGAGAATGCATGCACGCAAGATCCACACAGTCTGTGCCAGTACTAAGAAGGCCCCTTTTGGTGAGAACCTCAACCTACAGTTCTGAAACTCTATTTTGTCACTTTTCCTGAAGCTGACAGATTCTACCTTTCTTGAGGCACTTTATTTCATATAAAAGGGGAAAAGTCTGCAGACAGGTAACTTAAGGTCACAGTCAGTTGTTTTGTCTTTATAAAACAGTCACACGCCTGGGATGACGCCAACAGGAATACCAATGACCCACAAAAATTATATACATGGACCTCATGTAGTTACTTCTCATTATTCCAACATTTAAACAGGATTTAATTTGATCTACTGTCATCCTGATCCATCTCATCCTCTGTGCTCTTTGTTTGCCAAAAGTCCATGGATGTGGTCTCAGGAAGAAGTAACATCTCTATAATTTCCATCCTGAGCTTAAATAAGGAATACAGTTTTGAACAGCTGATCTATTGTGAGAGAGTCCTCTGAGCATCAACAATTTAAAATTGGAACCTCAGTCATGTCCAGTAGCTCAGAAACTGAATTTTGAAGAGTAGAAAATTATCATTGTGATTATTGATACCGGAAAGGCGTGATTATGGAAAGACAGTCTTATCCTATAATGAATATTTGCTTTAGCCTTCTTTGCTTTTTAAGACTTCAGTACATTCATATATAGTGCCAGCATCCAATGAGGTTTTTGCAAGGCTCAGGAACATATTCTAAGGCCAATACTTTTAAATTCAATACCAAGCTGCAGCAAAGTACACCTCAAAACACCCACTGTCTACTCTTGTGTCAACACCCTCACCTTTGCTCAAGTAGCATGGCCAACCTGTGCTCTGCTCCATACTACTGGCATCTGGGAAAGTCAGATTCAAATTAGCACATTATCAAGATATGCAGGAGGCTTCCCAGATGGCTCAAGAATCCACCTGCCAACGCAGGAGGCTCAAGAGTGGTGAGTTCGATCCTTGGGCTGGGAAGACCTCCTGGAGGAACAGATGACCACCCACTCCAGTACTGTTGTCTGGAGAATCCCATGGGCAGAGGAGCCTGGCAGGCTACAGTCCATCGAGTTGGAAAGGGTCGAATACTACTGAGAATGCATGCACGCAAGATCCACACAGTCTGTGCCAGTACTAAGAAGGCCCCTTTTGGTGAGAACCTCAACCTACAGTTCTGAAACTCTATTTTGTCACTTTTCCTGAAGCTGACAGATTCTACCTTTCTTGAGGCACTTTATTTCATATAAAAGGGGAAAAGTCTGCAGACAGGTAACTTAAGGTCACAGTCAGTTGTTTTGTCTTTATAAAAACAGTCACACGCCTGGGATGACGCCAACAGGAATACCAATGACCCACCAAAAAAATTATATACATGGACCTCATGTATATAAACATCATCTCCTAAGAAGACATTATGTACATAATCAAAAGCACCATGATTTCACCTAAGAAACCTGAAATGATCCCAAGAATATTTCTTATAGATCTTTTGTATGTACACAGACTTCATCATAGCTAACATATTACATTAGGTTTACGGTTGCTGTTTGTCTTTGATCTAGAACAATCTCCCATCCATGTTTATTCCTTGACATTGACATCTGGCAGAGTCTAGGACAACTATTTTTTTCCTAAACTTTTCATTTTGTATTGGGGTTAACAGCCACTTAACAATGTTGTGATAGTTTCAGATGAACAGCGAAGGGACTCAGCCCACACACACATGTATCCATTCTCCCCCAATCTCCCCCCACCCCAATCCAGGCTGCCACACAACAAGGACCACAGTTCCCTGTGCTATAATAGTATGTCCTTGTTGGTTATCCATTTTAAATAGAGCAGTGTGAACCAACTGTCTTTTAAATACTCCACATCCTGGATCAGTCTGTTTCCTCAAAGAGCAGATTAATTTATGTTCCGTCCTCTCTGTTTCCTACAGCCTAGAAATTAAGTCAATGAGAACATTTGCCAGTCCAGAAAACGTACCCAAACTAGCATTCCGTTTCAGCGCAAATATTTCATTGCTCTTTGTTCTACGTCACTGCTTCCACACTTCCTTCAGAGGATGAGAAACCTATGTAGCCTGGAAGAAGAGTCTTGAATTGTGTTTGCAATTGATCTTTTTCCAAATGACTATTCAACTATCCATATTTCTTGGGTAAAAACTGCATATATTCCTCAGCGATTTGAAATGTCACCTTCATAGTGCACTAAATGCTTCTCCGTACTTCAGTCTGCTCTGGACTTTCTGTTTGCATTTCTTTCTTCCTTCATGCATTAGCATCACTGGTTTTGAACTACTGTAGAGTGCAGCACAGTGCAGTGCAGTGCATTTTACATTTGGTGCAGTCACGTCTCTGCTATGTTTTCTTCTGCAGGGCTTCCCTAACCATTACTGCTTATTTATCTTTCTCCATATGAATCTTAGAATCAGATTGCTAGCCTCAGAATAAAATTATATACATGGACCTCATGTATATAAACATCATCTCCTAAGAAGACATTATGTACATAATCAAAAGCACCATGATTTCACCTAAGAAACCTGAAATGATCCCAAGAATATTTCTTATAGATCTTTTGTATGTACACAGACTTCATCATAGCTAACATATTACATTAGGTTTACGGTTGCTGTTTGTCTTTGATCTAGAACAATCTCCCATCCATGTTTATTCCTTGACATTGACATCTGGCAGAGTCTAGGACAACTATTTTTTTCCTAAACTTTTCATTTTGTATTGGGGTTAACAGCCACTTAACAATGTTGTGATAGTTTCAGATGAACAGCGAAGGGACTCAGCCACACACACACATGTATCCATTCTCCCCCAATCTCCCCCCACCCCAATCCAGGCTGCCACACAACAAGGACCACAGTTCCCTGTGCTATAATAGTATGTCCTTGTTGGTTATCCATTTTAAATAGAGCAGTGTGAACCAACTGTCTTTTAAATACTCCACATCCTGGATCAGTCTGTTTCCTCAAAGAGCAGATTAATTTATGTTCCGTCCTCTCTGTTTCCTACAGCCTAGAAATTAAGTCAATGAGAACATTTGCCAGTCCAGAAAACGTACCCAAACTAGCATTCCGTTTCAGCGCAAATATTTCATTGCTCTTTGTTCTACGTCACTGCTTCCACACTTCCTTCAGAGGATGAGAAACCTATGTAGCCTGGAAGAAGAGTCTTGAATTGTGTTTGCAATTGATCTTTTTCCAAATGACTATTCAACTATCCATATTTCTTGGGTAAAAACTGCATATATTCCTCAGCGATTTGAAATGTCACCTTCATAGTGCACTAAATGCTTCTCCGTACTTCAGTCTGCTCTGGACTTTCTGTTTGCATTTCTTTCTTCCTTCATGCATTAGCATCACTGGTTTTGAACTACTGTAGAGTGCAGCACAGTGCAGTGCAGTGCATTTTACATTTGGTGCAGTCACGTCTCTGCTATGTTTTCTTCTGCAGGGCTTCCCTAACCATTACTGCTTATTTATCTTTCTCCATATGAATCTTAGAATCAGATTGCTAGCCTCAGAATAAAATGTACTTGTGGAGATGTTTATTGCTATTGTCACAAATTTATATATTAACTTTGGGTGAAGTGACATTTTTATGATGCTGAGTTTTCTTACCCAAAATAAAGGTGTCTTTCTATTGTTCAAAATTACTTGTGTGACTTTCAAGAGTTGTCTTTGTTTTTTTTTTTTAAGTCCTTCACTTATAAGTTTTGTGCACTGCTCGTTTTGATCTATTTTTAAATATTTCATTTCTTATTACTGTAAATGAAGACGTCATCTCTTTCATTATATTTCTTAACTGTTAGTGTTTGGGAAGACAGATATTATTGATTTTTGCATATTAATTTTATATCCTTCTACTTGAGCAAATTTTCTTATTACTTGTATTAGTTTCAGCATTAAACCTCCTAGGCTTTTCAGACACAAAACTGTATCACTTTCAATAAGGTATTTTAAGAACGTCTCAATTTCAGTGCT
The DNA here is from genome assembly GCA_022376925.1 of Tragulus kanchil. Lineage (NCBI taxonomy): Eukaryota > Metazoa > Chordata > Mammalia > Artiodactyla > Tragulidae > Tragulus > Tragulus kanchil. The sequence goes on along the minus strand of JAIOJX010000028.1, from coordinate 18,007,759 downwards.
GAGAACTGCTTTCTTATTTCTGACCATGAAGTCTAGTATCTTTAATTCAATATTAAAAATAAGTAGAGATAGGAATTCTTGTCTTATTCCTGATTTTATCAAGAGGACTTCTAGTATTTCTCTATTAAGTAGGACATCAGCATTTGGAATGAGGTATATGTGCTACCATTTTAAGGAAGGATCAATTGATTCTTTATTAAATCATATCCTTTCAGTAGAAATGGCTGTCGACTCTTAATGGAGCATAATACATTGACTCTTATTCTTGAGCATAATATGCAATAGCCAAACATTTCCTTTGTTCTCTTTATGCTTAATATATAGATGATTACATGAATGGAGATCCCTAAAACTGAATCATTTTATATTTGGGAAATACGTCCCCTTTGGTGTGATATGTTATTTTTTCATATGTTGTTGAACTCTATTCAGTAAGTTTTTATTTAGGATATTTCTATCCATATCGTAAGTGTGAAAAGTAAGATATTGAGTACAACCTTTATTAGGTATCTTTTAAAGATTTTGTTCATATTTTCTGGGACAACAATATTGGATTTATATGGTTTCTGAATAGAATTATCTAGCAAAGGAATCAAGACCTGGTGATTGTTGTGGCTAATTCTTTGAAATTATTTTCATGCTCTTTACTCTGACAATATGAGTGATTTAAACATTCTCTGAGTAGCATGAAGGCCTGTACTATCATATGTGAAGAAAATAGCTACAGTCATTGCTCTGTGAGAAAAGCAGATCCTTCACGGGTGCTGTATGACAGTCTGGAGGGGTGGGGTGGGGAGGATATACATATGACTAATCTGAGAACATACATATCTGTAAACAACAAAACTCTGTAAAGTTAAAACTAAAATAAAAGTTAAAAAAAAAAAAAAGAAAAAACAGGGCTTCCCTGGTTGTTCAGTGGGTAAGGACACCGCCTTGCAGTGCAAGGGGCGCCGGTTTGATCCCTGGCCTGGGAAGATCCCACGTGCCGCGGAGAGGCTAGGCCAGTGTGTCCAATTACTGAGCCAGAACTCTGTAGTGCATGCGCCCCGAGTCTCTTGTTGCTCTGCAACAAGAGAGGCCACGGCGATGGGAGGCCCACATGGGCCAAAGAACAAAGATGAATGAAAATGGACAAATGAAAGACCAATATAAGTGGCCCGCCTGCTCCCCTCCCTCCGCACCCCTCCCCTACCAAAATAAATAAATAAATAAATCTTTAAAAAAACCCAAAACATTCTCTGTTTACTGGGGATGTTTTGGGTAAATTATATTTCCCTAGAAAAATTAAGTTTTTAATGTTATTTACTTTAAATTTATTTGCAGAGAGGTATGCAACTAGTCTTTTCTGAATACTTTTATATCTTCCCATCCATTTCTATTTTGCACATTTTTTTATTTTTTAAAACTTGGCCTCTTTTACAGGTTTTTATTTATTTATTTTCATAAATTCTAATATTGCTCTTTCCACGTAAGAGCAATATTAGAATCATTTATTTCTATTATATATTTTATTAACACACATATTTATTGTTTTGAATCTTTTGTTGTCGTTGCTCTAATTGTACCTAACAAATTTTGGTATATAATGCTTTTTTTCACTATTACTGTTACCTGTTAAAGAAGTTCTGACATTTTGTGTATAATCTCCTGAGATTCAAGAGAGAATTAAAATCAAAGAGAATTAAAATGTCAAGGTGGAATGCTTTTCTAAATTGGGTTCATAATTTGTTCATTGAAAAATACAGTTTGTATTGCTTCCACTTTATGAGAGGTACTGAAGTTTTCTCTGTGACCTAATTTATGGAAAGTTTGGGACAGTATTTCATGTGCTTGAAAAAAAATGCATTATTAGAAGGAAGCAACTGCTATATATTCTTGAGATGTCTTTTTTTCATTATGTTGTATAGGACTTCTCTATTCTTCTTATGTTTTGGCCACACAAGCTATCTTAAATTACAATTTATATATGAAAGTTAACTATGATTAGTATAACTCTGTCAGTTTCTACTTGCATGTTCTATATTTTATGTCTTATGAGCTGGTTGATTTCATATTTGATGTGTAGATATTTATAACTATTTACTGTTATTGTGAATTACATTCTTTAGCATTATAAAGTGTCCTTTCGTTTAATGCTTTTAGGCCTGTATTCAAAGGATATCTGTATTCACAATAACTTTGTCAGTTATCTAGATTTCCATAGCTTCTTTTTAAGTTTGCATCTACCCAATCTAATCTGCTCATTTTAAAAATCTTAGCTTTTGTAAAACACTTCATTTACATGTGTGTTTTACACTTTTCACACTGGGTTTTTGCTTTGTGAAAATGTCTTATAATGTCTTTCTGTTAATAGGCTAATAAATCCTCTTTATATTGATAAAACTTAGATGTTTGATCTTAGCTCTATTATATTTCTCATTCTGTATTTATTATGTGCATTATAATTTGTGATTTTATTCTAGAGTATTTTTAATTTTATTTTATTTGGATACTTAAGTTAGTATATTTCTTTTAGTAGACATCATAAAAATAATACTTCTATAAAATGCTCTAATTTGTTTTTCTTTATCCTCAGTAAAATCAAAGAAAACTTAGATTTAAAATAAAATGAAGTGATAAAATATCTAATGAAGTGTATTCATTTCAAAACTGTAAGAAATTCAATTCAATATCATAGTCAAAATCTGTATTAAAATTAGTAAAGCACAGTACTAATGTTGAAAAATACTAAGTTAAGGGTTGTAGAGAGGCTTGATGAATATTCCCAGCACGAACATAAACAGTCAAGTATGAACTGGGAAAAGTATTTGCAAATATATCTAACAAAGAACTTGTAAATTTAGCATATTAAGAAATCTCAAAATAAAACAAAAACAAACAAAGCGATCTAGTTAGGAAATCAGAGAGAGAGAATAAAAGAAAAAACAGGCATTTCACCAAAGAGAAAATATAAAAAGCAAATAGGCATATGAAAGTTCAACATTATTAGCCATTAGGGAAAACAAAAATTAAAAACACCATGGGTTATCACTACATATCTATCAGACTAGCTAATATAAAAACAGCAACACCAAATGCTGGCAAGGATGCAGAAAAAAAATTATTTTTCAGGGTTTCCCTGGTGGTCCACTGGGTAAGGATGCCGCCTTACAGTGCAAGGGGCGCCGGTTCGATCCCTGGCCTGGGAAGATCTCATGTGCCGCGGAGCGACTGGACCGATGTGTCCAATTACTGAGCCAGAGCTCTGCAGCGCATGCGCCCAGAGTCGGTGCTCTGTGACAACAGAGGCCACTGCGATGGGAGACCCACACGGGCCAAAGAACAAAGATGGATGAAAAACGATAAATGAAAGACCAATAGAAGTGGCCCGACTGTCCCCCTCCCTCCCCAACCCGCCCTCAAATAATTATTTTTCATATGTTGTTGGTAGGAATGTATAAAGGTTATAGCTGCTCTGGAAAAAGAGTTTGGATGTTTATCAGGAGGCTAAACATACACTCACCATGCAATCATACAGGGTGTCATACTAAGTGAAAAAAGCCAATCTCAAAAGGTTACATACTTTATGATTCTCTTCCTCTAACATTCTCAATATAATAATAATAAAGATGAAGGTCAGACCAGTAGTTGCCAGGAGTTCAGAATGGCTGGAGTGGGACAGGTTGAAATACAAGTATGAACAGGTAGCCACTGGAGAGAGTGTCTTTGTGACAGTGGAAGAGTTCTCTATCTTGATGGAGGTGGTGGTTCACAGATCTATAGTTGTGGTAAAATTACACAGAATTACATACATATGCACAAACACTCAAATGAGTACATGCAGAAGGCCACATACACAAATGAGCCACCAGGGAAGCCCTGTCCACAAATAAGAATATATGAGACGTGAATGGGGTCTGTAGATTGTACCAATGTCTGCTTCCTGCTTTCACTATTGTAGTGTAAAATTCTATGCAAGATATTACAACTGGGGTGCATGAAATCACTCCACTATTTTAAAAATGCTATCATATTTTTAAAACACACAATAATCAAACAAAATGTCAAATATTCCCCATGCAAGATATGAAAGTTCAACATTATTAGCCATTAGGGAAAACAAAAATTAAAAACACCATGGGTTATCACTACATATCTATCAGACTAGCTAATATAAAAACAGCAACACCAAATGCTGGCAAGGATGCAGAAAAAAAATTATTTTTCAGGGTTTCCCTGGTGGTCCACTGGGTAAGGATGCCGCCTTACAGTGCAAGGGGCGCCGGTTCGATCCCTGGCCTGGGAAGATCTCATGTGCCGCGGAGCGACTGGACCGATGTGTCCAATTACTGAGCCAGAGCTCTGCAGCGCATGCGCCCAGAGTCGGTGCTCTGTGACAACAGAGGCCACTGCGATGGGAGACCCACACGGGCCAAAGAACAAAGATGGATGAAAAACGATAAATGAAAGACCAATAGAAGTGGCCCGACTGTCCCCCTCCCCTCCCCAACCCGCCCCCCTCAAAAAATTATTTTTCATATGTTGTTGGTAGGAATGTATAAAGGTTATAGCTGCTCTGGAAAAAGAGTTTGGATGTTTATCAGGAGGCTAAACATACACTCACCATGCAATCATACAGGGTGTCATACTAAGTGAAAAAAGCCAATCTCAAAAGGTTACATACTTTATGATTCTCTTCCTCTAACATTCTCAATATAATAATAATAAAGATGAAGGTCAGACCAGTAGTTGCCAGGAGTTCAGAATGGCTGGAGTGGGACAGGTTGAAATACAAGTATGAACAGGTAGCCACTGGAGAGAGTGTCTTTGTGACAGTGGAAGAGTTCTCTATCTTGATGGAGGTGGTGGTTCACAGATCTATAGTTGTGGTAAAATTACACAGAATTACATACATATGCACAAACACTCAAATGAGTACATGCAGAAGGCCACATACACAAATGAGCCACCAGGGAAGCCCTGTCCACAAATAAGAATATATGAGACGTGAATGGGGTCTGTAGATTGTACCAATGTCTGCTTCCTGCTTTCACTATTGTAGTGTAAAATTCTATGCAAGATATTACAACTGGGGTGCATGAAATCACTCCACTATTTTAAAAATGCTATCATATTTTTAAAACACACAATAATCAAACAAAATCAAATTATGGATTACAAGGATTCCGACTCATGCACCTGCCAATGCAGGAGATATGGGTTCCACCCCTGATCCAGTACGCGGCAGCTGAGCCCAGAAGCCACAACTACTGAGCCCATAGCCCATACTCCAAAACCCAGAAGCCACCACTACTGACGTCCATGCACCCTAGAACCTGTGCTCCACAAGAAAAGCCACTACAGCGAGAAGCCTGTGCACCGCAACTAAAGAATAACCCCCACCTGCCACAACTAGACAGCTCGAGCTGCCACAGACTCGGCCCAGCCAAAAATAAATACATGAATAAAATTAGTTTAAAAATTATGAACTAGAAAGCCATCAAAGAATAGCATGCATTTAAGCACGGGGTTCACTAAAGAGACTAGTGAAATATCAAAGCCGAGTCAGAAACTATTTCAATCAGAGGAATAACAGTTGTAAGATGTTTAACTGTTAAATTCAGAAGTCCCTCATGTTTCAAAGTTTTCTTTAAAATTAAAACTTAAAATTGAATTTAAAATCAGAAAATTGCAATGTTGATCTCTTTGGGGACTTCTAGCAGCCCTGACAAGAATTTTAACTGTATATTTGAAATAAAATCTTCTCTAGAACTTCTCAGTCAGGGAGTGGATGTCTAGGAGCCAGTCCTTTCCCATGGGTGCTTTGTGTAGTTGCATATTTCCTGTTAAAACACTGAGACTAAGGGGATTATATGAACACTGCTGCTTAAACGCCCCCTTTTCCATTAAACATTCATTTTTTCTTTCTCTGGCATCTTCAGAATTCTACTTTGAGGCTTTATTATTATCTGCATTTGTAAGTGTTGTTTATGATTAATTACATGGTAAGTGTGGGTCTGAATCAGCACTATTACTGCTCAAACATAAATGTCCTGCAGAATCAGCACACTTTTGGTGGTCAGGCTGGGAATGGAAGTTGAACCACTGAGAAGTCTTAAAACATCAAGGCTGTGTCAGTTACTATGTCTGATACAGGCTATAGATCTCTTCAAAATAAGATTTCTCCCCCCCACTTCCCTCTGAAGAAGAATTAACATTGGAAGAAGAAAAACATATTTTGTTAATTGCATTTTACTTTCAGGATCTTTCATATCAATCCAGAGAAAGAAAACCCTGGGCACTTTGATTCTTTCATATGTAAAAAGGAAATTGAACTCAAACTAAAATAATAAAAACATAACCATAAATATCCTTATGGGTAAAATGTGGTACTGGGCTGTGAGGATGACCTGAAGATGGTAAAGGTACATTTATTGCTTGAACCTAACATGACTCTAAGAAAAAAAAGTAAAATGTCGTTTTTAAACCCTTTTTACAGCTCCCCACCTGCCACAACTAGACAGCTCGAGCTGCCACAGACTCGGCCCAGCCAAAAATAAATACATGAATAAAATTAGTTTAAAAATTATGAACTAGAAAGCCATCAAAGAATAGCATGCATTTAAGCACGGGGTTCACTAAAGAGACTAGTGAAATATCAAAGCCGAGTCAGAAACTATTTCAATCAGAGGAATAACAGTTGTAAGATGTTTAACTGTTAAATTCAGAAGTCCCTCATGTTTCAAAGTTTTCTTTAAAATTAAAACTTAAAATTGAATTTAAAATCAGAAAATTGCAATGTTGATCTCTTTGGGGACTTCTAGCAGCCCTGACAAGAATTTTAACTGTATATTTGAAATAAAATCTTCTCTAGAACTTCTCAGTCAGGGAGTGGATGTCTAGGAGCCAGTCCTTTCCCATGGGTGCTTTGTGTAGTTGCATATTTCCTGTTAAAACACTGAGACTAAGGGGATTATATGAACACTGCTGCTTAAACGCCCCCTTTTCCATTAAACATTCATTTTTTCTTTCTCTGGCATCTTCAGAATTCTACTTTGAGGCTTTATTATTATCTGCATTTGTAAGTGTTGTTTATGATTAATTACATGGTAAGTGTGGGTCTGAATCAGCACTATTACTGCTCAAACATAAATGTCCTGCAGAATCAGCACACTTTTGGTGGTCAGGCTGGGAATGGAAGTTGAACCACTGAGAAGTCTTAAAACATCAAGGCTGTGTCAGTTACTATGTCTGATACAGGCTATAGATCTCTTCAAAATAAGATTTCTCCCCACCACTTCCCTCTGAAGAAGAATTAACATTGGAAGAAGAAAAACATATTTTGTTAATTGCATTTTACTTTCAGGATCTTTCATATCAATCCAGAGAAAGAAAACCCTGGGCACTTTGATTCTTTCATATGTAAAAAGGAAATTGAACTCAAACTAAAATAATAAAAACATAACCATAAATATCCTTATGGGTAAAATGTGGTACTGGGCTGTGAGGATGACCTGAAGATGGTAAAGGTACATTTATTGCTTGAACCTAACATGACTCTAAGAAAAAAAAAAAAAGACTATTAAAAATTTTTAAAAGTATGTTCAAGTCCATTCAAAAGAAACTCTATATTCTGCAAAGCAAGCCTGGTTTGGAGTGGGTGGAGAAAGCACCTGGAACTGTCTCACAGCCGAGCTGGTCATCTCAAAGACTCATACTGGACCACTGGTTCGATGGTGTGGAGTTGCACATTCTTTTCATTTTGAGAGTGGCGCCCTCAGCTAGAGCACAAGCATGTCTGACTCTGAAATCCCATAGACTGCAGCCGGCCGGGCTCATCCCTGTCCATGGAATTCTCCAGGCAAGAACACTGGAGTTGGCGGCCATTTCCTACTCCAAGGTATCTTCCTAATCCAGGGATCAAACTTGAATCTCCTGCATCTCCTGGATTTGCAGGTGGATTGTTTACCACTAGTACCACCTGGGAAGCCGCACTCAGCATAGGGATTCCCAGGTAGTTCAGTGATAAAGAATCTGCCTGCCAAAGCAGGAGGCATAGAAGATTTGGGTTGGATTCCTGGGTTGGGAAGAGTCTCTAAAGGAGGAAATGACCCATTCAGGATTCTTGCCTGAAAAATCCCATAGACAGAGGATCCTGATGGGCTACAGCCCATAGGCTTGTAAAGAGTTGGACATGGCCGAGCACTCACCCACATATTGAGCATAATTTTTATTTCATGTATCCCAATGGCTCATATGGTTGTTTTTTATCTTCCACATTAGTAGAGAAAACATGATAAAAAATGGAAAAAATAATTAGTTTACAGGATTCACTGAGACGATTCTGACTGTGTGTATGGAGTTTATTATATTCTGTATTATGTTAAGATTTAGAGGGGGTACTAAATATGAAAAAGTACCTGTCAAGCCATTCATCTGCAGCTTACTAATCCACCATTCACCAATCTGGACTGATGTTATAGTCAGCTCATCTACTATAACACTTTGTCCCCCAAAATAAGAAAGAGAAACTAGAGAAAGGGACTTTTCCTTCTCTTACTGAGAACTTAGGTTGGTGAATAAAAATATCCGTTAGTGAAAGTTTTATTTCTGGAACCAGAAAAACAGTGAATAAGGAAATGAATATTTTATATTTCACCTGCCAAGAACTCAAATCCCAAATGACACAGCATACTTAAATATAGTTATTATGGCCATATAGTGTTTGAGGCTTGTAACAATACAGCATTTATTAAAAATGTTCAGGCATTGGAGTTCAAATTATATATATATACATATATATATATATATATATATATATATACACACACACACATACATATAACATATATGTGTGTATATATACACATATATGATCATATATATATTTATATATTTATATATATAAATATATATACATGATGAGAATACATATATATTCCAAAATCAAAGGCAGTTTCTTTGTATGAAGCCTGTTTTAAGAGAACTGTCAGTTTATGATGAGCTTAAATGTTGTGTGCTATGCATTGTTTTCTCAGGCACTGCAGGACACTGAGTTGATTCCAGCACGGAGTCATTTCCTGCTGAGTAAAGAATCTGCCTGCCAAAGCAGGAGGCATAGAAGATTTGGGTTGGATTCCTGGGTTGGGAAGAGTCTCTAAAGGAGGAAATGACCCATTCAGGATTCTTGCCTGAAAAATCCCATAGACAGAGGATCCTGATGGGCTACAGCCCATAGGCTTGTAAAGAGTTGGACATGGCCGAGCACTCACCCACATATTGAGCATAATTTTTATTTCATGTATCCCAATGGCTCATATGGTTGTTTTTTATCTTCCACATTAGTAGAGAAAACATGATAAAAAATGGAAAAAATAATTAGTTTACAGGATTCACTGAGACGATTCTGACTGTGTGTATGGAGTTTATTATATTCTGTATTATGTTAAGATTTAGAGGGGGTACTAAATATGAAAAAGTACCTGTCAAGCCATTCATCTGCAGCTTACTAATCCACCATTCACCAATCTGGACTGATGTTATAGTCAGCTCATCTACTATAACACTTTGTCCCCCAAAATAAGAAAGAGAAACTAGAGAAAGGGACTTTTCCTTCTCTTACTGAGAACTTAGGTTGGTGAATAAAAATATCCGTTAGTGAAAGTTTTATTTCTGGAACCAGAAAAACAGTGAATAAGGAAATGAATATTTTATATTTCACCTGCCAAGAACTCAAATCCCAAATGACACAGCATACTTAAATATAGTTATTATGGCCATATAGTGTTTGAGGCTTGTAACAATACAGCATTTATTAAAAATGTTCAGGCATTGGAGTTCAAATTATATATATATACATATATATATATATATATATATATATACACACACACACATACATATAACATATATGTGTGTATATATACACATATATGATCATATATATATTTATATATTTATATATATAAATATATATACATGATGAGAATACATATATATTCCAAAATCAAAGGCAGTTTCTTTGTATGAAGCCTGTTTTAAGAGAACTGTCAGTTTATGATGAGCTTAAATGTTGTGTGCTATGCATTGTTTTCTCAGCCACTGCAGGACACTGAGTTGATTCCAGCACGGAGTCATTTCCTGCTGTGTCAAGCTGTGTACTGAATCTCTTAGTATCCAAGAATCACTCACAGCAGAACACTTGCTCTTAACCAAAGTGAAAAATATCTTCCACCAGGCATTCCTGCCTCTGGGACTTTATTTAGATCCACGTGCAAATCAGACTGGTTCAAACCCATTTGGATGCATTTTCTATAATGTAGTAGGAAGAACTTTTCCTACAGTTGAAGAACTTTTCCTACAGTTAATATATCTACTCTTATACAGAAACGGCACTCCAGCAGAACGAGGCTTATGGCTTCCAGAGCACTCAATACAGACTCGGCTTTTTCTTTGTTCATTATTCCTGCTACATGAGATGTTCCCCTTCACTGCTTTGGTCGTGTCCATCCAGGAACCAGCAGAAGTGAAGAGTCACCTGCCAAGGATTACGTTGCTCTAAAATCCTAGTAGCCTGGGCTATGATTCTTCAATGAGCGATTGCCACAGGCTTCATGAGCTTCATCTAGGGCCCCATCTGGTATGTCCCAGGTGATTCAAGCACTATTTGATGTCTTGGTGGCTTTGCTCTGCAACTCAATCAAGAGCCCCACTCATAGTTGGAGTACAGAATCCTACCTAAAGCTGATGCTTTCACTTTTCTTGGCAAATGAATCAGTGTGATAGATGTGCCTTCAAGGTCCAGAGATTCCCCCAGTGAAGTCTTTCCCTTCTTTCATGGTGATGAGTCTAACAAGATACAGCAGTTGTGCTAGTGGTGATACACCAAAACGTAAAGGACTAGTTTTCTCCATCTTTGAGAATACCACAGGCATGCCAGAACCCTGAGTATCTCAGACTTTTCTCCCACCTTCCCTCAAGCTTACATGTGACTGCTTATTCCTTATCAAAGGTGTGATGTCATCAGTATAGTAGATGAGGAGATGCCCTGTGATATGGTGAGATCATCTAGATTCTTTGTGATTAAAGCAGGAAAGGCAGACCAAGAGTCAGTATAGTCTTGAGATATGACAGTAAGGATGTCTTCTCTCTGTCTGGGGAGTGGAAATTCATCCTGCTCTTCTTTGATTATTGCCCAGAGGCAGGGAGCAGTCAGCATTCCAGAAGTAGGGCTTGTGGTGTGAACTCCAATAAGAAGACAACAAATGGGACGGCGATTGCAATTTGTTCTCCACCTGATCAAATCTGTGAAATGCACCATTATTTTTCATTTTCCTTATCTACCTTAGACATGACCCCACAGGGAGAATTAAGTGGAATGGCGATCAGTATCACTAACCTGAGCTTTCGATTATTGAGTGACGGCCCTAATCCTTGTTATTTCGCTAGAACCTGGTATTGATTTTGTGTGCTATTTTGGTGGGTCGTGTGATTTCTAGGGGCCTCTACTTGCTCCCTGGTACTACATTATCTCTCATACCACAGTTGAGCAGCCAGTGTGGGAAGTCTGCCAGTGGCTTGTTTCAACATGCATTCAGCGATCCAAGAAATAATAAGAGTTTAGTTTTGTGGACTCCTTGGACCCATACACAGTTGATTTGACTTGAGAAATAAGTTATTTATTACCTGGACCTCACAACCTTGACTCTGATAAATGGAAAAAAGTGATGCTTTTTGTTAGTAGCCTGGGCTATGATTCTTCAATGAGCGATTGCCACAGGCTTCATGAGCTTCATCTAGGGCCCCATCTGGTATGTCCCAGGTGATTCAAGCACTATTTGATGTCTTGGTGGCTTTGCTCTGCAACTCAATCAAGAGCCCCACTCATAGTTGGAGTACAGAATCCTACCTAAAGCTGATGCTTTCACTTTTCTTGGCAAATGAATCAGTGTGATAGATGTGCCTTCAAGGTCCAGAGATTCCCCCAGTGAAGTCTTTCCCTTCTTTCATGGTGATGAGTCTAACAAGATACAGCAGTTGTGCTAGTGGTGATACACCAAAACGTAAAGGACTAGTTTTCTCCATCTTTGAGAATACCACAGGCATGCCAGAACCCTGAGTATCTCAGACTTTTTCTCCCACCTTCCCTCAAGCTTACAGGTGACTGCTTATTCCTTATCAAAGGTGTGATGTCATCAGTATAGTAGATGAGGAGATGCCCTGTGATATGGTGAGATCATCTAGATTCTTTGTGATTAAAGCAGGAAAGGCAGACCAAGAGTCAGTATAGTCTTGAGATATGACAGTAAGGATGTCTTCTCTCTGTCTGGGGAGTGGAAATTCATCCTGCTCTTCTTTGATTATTGCCCAGAGGCAGGGAGCAGTCAGCATTCCAGAAGTAGGGCTTGTGGTGTGAACTCCAATAAGAAGACAACAAATGGGACGGCGATTGCAATTTGTTCTCCACCTGATCAAATCTGTGAAATGCACCATTATTTTTCATTTTCCTTATCTACCTTAGACATGACCCCACAGGGAGAATTAAGTGGAATGGCGATCAGTATCACTAACCTGAGCTTTCGATTATTGAGTGACGGCCCTAATCCTTGTTATTTCGCTAGAACCTGGTATTGATTTTGTGTGCTATTTTGGTGGGTCGTGTGATTTCTAGGGGCCTCTACTTGCTCCCTGGTACTACATTATCTCTCATACCACAGTTGAGCAGCCAGTGTGGGAAGTCTGCCAGTGGCTTGTTTCAACATGCATTCAGCGATCCAAGAAATAATAAGAGTTTAGTTTTGTGGACTCCTTGGACCCATACACAGTTGATTTGACTTGAGAAATAAGTTATTTATTACCTGGACCTCACAACCTTGACTCTGATAAATGGAAAAAAGTGATGCTTTTTTGTTAGTATAAATTATTTTATTTATTCATTTTCTAATTTATTTTCCACATTTAATTTTTATTTTATATTGGAGTGGTAAAGAATCTTCCTGCCAGTGTAGGAGATGTGGGTTAACATCCCTTGGTCAGGAAGATCCCTTAGAGAAGGAAATGGCAACCCACTCCAGCATTCTCGCCTGGGAAACACCAGGGACAGAGGAGTCAGATGGGTTATAGTTCATAGGGTTGCAAAAGAGTCAGACATGAATTAACAACTAAACAACAACAACAGATAGCCCATTAAAAATGTTGTAATAGTTGCAGGTGGACAGCAAAGGGACTCAGCCATGCACCAAAGTCATGTTCTTCATTCACAGAGATTAGCATTTGTTCAGAGCTGTAGAACGTTGAGGATTTACTTTCAATAGATACACATATTCCCCTTCAAATATTTATGGTTCTCTTCAGAGACCACCATTAAGATGATCTGGAGTCATACTCTCTGTGCCATCAAAGGATAGTTGCTGATAGTTTCACAGGTTCTTCTTCATACAGAAGTCTCTTGCTCTGTGAAATAAATCAAACCTGCGTAGCTCAAGCTTAGACCAGGTTCACTTGAACTCTGTCCGGTGTTTAGGAAATGCTGCAGAGAGCTTCTGGCACCTTTGGATCTGATTATCCCCATCATAATGAGGAAATACCACTAAACTGAGCATCTTTTGCCTAGAAGGGTTTTTACCTTAGACATGACCCCAAAAAAGGGAGAATTAAGTGGAATGGCGATCAGTATCACTAACCTGAGCTTTCGATTATTGAGTGACGGCCCTAATCCTTGTTATTTCGCTAGAACCTGGTATTGATTTTGTGTGCTATTTTGGTGGGTCGTGTGATTTCTAGGGGCCTCTACTTGCTCCCTGGTACTACATTATCTCTCATACCACAGTTGAGCAGCCAGTGTGGGAAGTCTGCCAGTGGCTTGTTTCAACATGCATTCAGCGATCCAAGAAATAATAAGAGTTTAGTTTTGTGGACTCCTTGGACCCATACACAGTTGATTTGACTTGAGAAATAAGTTATTTATTACCTGGACCTCACAACCTTGACTCTGATAAATGGAAAAAAGTGATGCTTTTTTGTTAGTATAAATTATTTTATTTATTCATTTTCTAATTTATTTTCCACATTTAATTTTTATTTTATATTGGAGTGGTAAAGAATCTTCCTGCCAGTGTAGGAGATGTGGGTTAACATCCCTTGGTCAGGAAGATCCCTTAGAGAAGGAAATGGCAACCCACTCCAGCATTCTCGCCTGGGAAACACCAGGGACAGAGGAGTCAGATGGGTTATAGTTCATAGGGTTGCAAAAGAGTCAGACATGAATTAACAACTAAACAACAACAACAGATAGCCCATTAAAAATGTTGTAATAGTTGCAGGTGGACAGCAAAGGGACTCAGCCATGCACCAAAGTCATGTTCTTCATTCACAGAGATTAGCATTTGTTCAGAGCTGTAGAACGTTGAGGATTTACTTTCAATAGATACACATATTCCCCTTCAAATATTTATGGTTCTCTTCAGAGACCACCATTAAGATGATCTGGAGTCATACTCTCTGTGCCATCAAAGGATAGTTGCTGATAGTTTCACAGGTTCTTCTTCATACAGAAGTCTCTTGCTCTGTGAAATAAATCAAACCTGCGTAGCTCAAGCTTAGACCAGGTTCACTTGAACTCTGTCCGGTGTTTAGGAAATGCTGCAGAGAGCTTCTGGCACCTTTGGATCTGATTATCCCCATCATAATGAGGAAATACCACTAAACTGAGCATCTTTTCCTAGAAGCTGGTTGCTATAGTTTTACTTATTTATGTATTTGTTTGCTTGTTTATTTAAAGAATGGTAATTCTCTCTTTACTTATCTATTTCTTAAGCCTTAGTGAAGGAGTGTCACCTAGGTCCTCCAAGGATGTGTGTGTGTGTACTTCATGTGGAGATTACACATGACAATAGTGCCTTCCCTTTTCCCTGAGTATTTGGATTTCTTTCTTTGTACCCAGAAGTTTTTTATGAATTGATTTCATTGCAAAGACTGTCTCTGAGTTTAGACTTAAGTTCACCAGCTGAACAGCTACATAAATGAATCCTTTGAATACAGAATCTCTGATAAAGTTTTCCTAAACTCGGTTCAATATAAGGAATTATGCTCCTTCCACCCTGCTATAAGGCCAATAAGAAATCAATTTCCACACATAGTCTCCAGGTTTCTCCTGATATAAATTATCAAAGTTTTGCCATTTTTTTGGTGTAAAACTGTTCCTGAAGGTCAAACTTTATTCTTGTTCTCCTGGGGTACGCTGAGCTGTGGGTCTGAGAGGTGGCAACAGAGATGAGGATAAATGGCTTCCCTTTACACAATAAATCTTAAGATGAAGTCCTCTGGGTATAAGCCTAAAGAATCTAACCTCCTCTCACCAGAAGGGAAGAGCAGTTGTTTCTGTTGACAAAGGGACTCAGCCATGCACCAAAGTCATGTTCTTCATTCACAGAGATTAGCATTTGTTCAGAGCTGTAGAACGTTGAGGATTTACTTTCAATAGATACACATATTCCCCTTCAAATATTTATGGTTCTCTTCAGAGACCACCATTAAGATGATCTGGAGTCATACTCTCTGTGCCATCAAAGGATAGTTGCTGATAGTTTCACAGGTTCTTCTTCATACAGAAGTCTCTTGCTCTGTGAAATAAATCAAACCTGCGTAGCTCAAGCTTAGACCAGGTTCACTTGAACTCTGTCCGGTGTTTAGGAAATGCTGCAGAGAGCTTCTGGCACCTTTGGATCTGATTATCCCCATCATAATGAGGAAATACCACTAAACTGAGCATCTTTTCCTAGAAGCTGGTTGCTATAGTTTTACTTATTTATGTATTTGTTTGCTTGTTTATTTAAAGAATGGTAATTCTCTCTTTACTTATCTATTTCTTAAGCCTTAGTGAAGGAGTGTCACCTAGGTCCTCCAAGGATGTGTGTGTGTGTACTTCATGTGGAGATTACACATGACAATAGTGCCTTCCCTTTTCCCTGAGTATTTGGATTTCTTTCTTTGTACCCAGAAGTTTTTTATGAATTGATTTCATTGCAAAGACTGTCTCTGAGTTTAGACTTAAGTTCACCAGCTGAACAGCTACATAAATGAATCCTTTGAATACAGAATCTCTGATAAAGTTTTCCTAAACTCGGTTCAATATAAGGAATTATGCTCCTTCCACCCTGCTATAAGGCCAATAAGAAATCAATTTCCACACATAGTCTCCAGGTTTCTCCTGATATAAATTATCAAAGTTTTGCCATTTTTTTGGTGTAAAACTGTTCCTGAAGGTCAAACTTTATTCTTGTTCTCCTGGGGTACGCTGAGCTGTGGGTCTGAGAGGTGGCAACAGAGATGAGGATAAATGGCTTCCCTTTACACAATAAATCTTAAGATGAAGTCCTCTGGGTATAAGCCTAAAGAATCTAACCTCCTCTCACCAGAAGGGAAGAGCAGTTGTTTCTGTTGACAATGGTATCTCAGCACAACTTCAGGACCAATGTACTCCAAATCAAATCTATCTGAAAGACTTAGTTAAATTATTGGAGTGCATCTTGTCCTCAAATATTTTCCAACTTTCACTAAAAGAACTGGTCAGTCTATGAACTCAAATTTCTTATCATGCAATACCACTCAGAAGCAGACTCAGGTTCTGATTTAAATGCATGTCTGCCCTGAAGTGAGAGGAGAGAATTTATTCATGTTTAGTCAGAGATGCTTCCATGATGTTTTGTCCACAGCTTCAGCTGAGAATTTAAAACCATGAGCTTATCATTTGCTTTGTTTAAACTCTCCATAACGTTCGTGTTTCTTGTTTTCTTCATTTGTGCAATAATGGATCTCAGGGGGAGATATTTACTTGTTCACCAAATTTTTGTCTCAGTCACCCTTTGTATAATTAAATACAATGTCTGCCATTGGTCCCAGGGATTGCAATGCTAACAGGATCATCTCTGTATTCATACCTAATGAGTTTAGACAACCAAAATCAAATTCCCATGTTCTTTAACATCCTACCTGCCACCCCTGTGGGTTCTACACATACAATGTGTGCATGTATTTAAAGAATTATTCCTTCCACTCAATTGTGATTCTTGGACTCAATAAAATCCTAGGTAGGGCAAAGATTAAAAACATATTTTTGTGGTTGAACAAGAGTCAAGATATCTAAGTGTCCATCAGAATTTAGTTTTAGAAAACAGAATCCACTGTAACTAGTTTGAGCAATGCATGTTTTGTTACATTTAGGAAGTGCCTTCTAGAATTGCTGGTAGGGCTAAAGAAACAGATTCTAACTGAACATTTATGACTGACCCCAAAAGAGGTACTGCAGAATGTGGCCAACAAGTCACACTACTATTGTCACTTTGAGGAAGCTATTAAGGTCTAGAAAATGCTATGATTAAGAAGTAACCACAACCACAAACTTATGAGAAAACTCATGAAGCATGCTGCACTTTCTAGCACTTTCTATGGGTCATACAGAAATTATACTTCACTCTTCCTCTAGATAGCTATACAACTAGTGACTCAATGGATACCACCATCTCTGTTAACACGGACAGAGGCAAAGCTAATAGTCTGTTGATAGTCTACTGATAGAAACTCAGAAGCAATGAAAATGAAGCCTCTGCTTCCATCCTCCACAAGTCATAGGAACAACCAAGGTGACTCAACATAAGTCATACTTTGCATACCAACTTCAGGGAAACTTGAGAAATGAAGTTTTGCTTTCTCTTAAAGCGAAGGAAAGAGGAAAGCACGAAGAGTCATGTCCTAATTCACCACATTCATCACTTCAGGAGAAGAGCTGACGTCATCACTAGGATTTTGTCCACAGCTTCAGCTGAGAATTTAAAACCATGAGCTTATCATTTGCTTTGTTTAAACTCTCCATAACGTTCGTGTTTCTTGTTTTCTTCATTTGTGCAATAATGGATCTCAGGGGGAGATATTTACTTGTTCACCAAATTTTTGTCTCAGTCACCCTTTGTATAATTAAATACAATGTCTGCCATTGGTCCCAGGGATTGCAATGCTAACAGGATCATCTCTGTATTCATACCTAATGAGTTTAGACAACCAAAATCAAATTCCCATGTTCTTTAACATCCTACCTGCCACCCCTGTGGGTTCTACACATACAATGTGTGCATGTATTTAAAGAATTATTCCTTCCACTCAATTGTGATTCTTGGACTCAATAAAATCCTAGGTAGGGCAAAGATTAAAAACATATTTTTGTGGTTGAACAAGAGTCAAGATATCTAAGTGTCCATCAGAATTTAGTTTTAGAAAACAGAATCCACTGTAACTAGTTTGAGCAATGCATGTTTTGTTACATTTAGGAAGTGCCTTCTAGAATTGCTGGTAGGGCTAAAGAAACAGATTCTAACTGAACATTTATGACTGACCCCAAAAGAGGTACTGCAGAATGTGGCCAACAAGTCACACTACTATTGTCACTTTGAGGAAGCTATTAAGGTCTAGAAAATGCTATGATTAAGAAGTAACCACAACCACAAACTTATGAGAAAACTCATGAAGCATGCTGCACTTTCTAGCACTTTCTATGGGTCATACAGAAATTATACTTCACTCTTCCTCTAGATAGCTATACAACTAGTGACTCAATGGATACCACCATCTCTGTTAACACGGACAGAGGCAAAGCTAATAGTCTGTTGATAGTCTACTGATAGAAACTCAGAAGCAATGAAAATGAAGCCTCTGCTTCCATCCTCCACAAGTCATAGGAACAACCAAGGTGACTCAACATAAGTCATACTTTGCATACCAACTTCAGGGAAACTTGAGAAATGAAGTTTTTGCTTTCTCTCTCTTAAAGCGAAGGAAAGAGGAAAGCACGAAGAGTCATGTCCTAATTCACCACATTCATCACTTCAGGAGAAGAGCTGACGTCATCACTAGGAACACTTAAGAGATCTGCCTGGTCCCAAGGATCACTGAAGCATACAAGAAAGTTCTTAATCTTTAAATGCCTTACATTTCTTCTGTATAAATTAAAATGAAATTACACCACTCATAAGCACATTGTGCTAAGTTAGTGAGGCTGTGGTGGATCCCATGCTGAGATATAATGGGTGAGCACAAATAAATTGCCAAAGGTGAGACAAAGTATAACTTTCCCCATTCAGGTCCTGCTTGTGTTTTCCTCTTTCTACTCCTCCAACCCACCAAATAGGAAACTCCCGGTATAATCACTACTAAATAGCATGTTAGCTAATATTTAGAATGTATTTCTTTATTAGATATTAAATCTGATGATGGATGAATCATAACTAAAATAGAATCACTTTTCTTTGACTTGACACCCTCTGATGGAGCTGGCCTGATGCTCAACCCACATGGGCCAGTAACTAGACATGTTTACACCTAGCATCCATTGACACTGATCAGTGGTTTTGCTCTGTGTATTGTTAAACAGTCTGAATACCCTTTAGGGGTAGATATTAATAAAGAATATAAACAGTTATGTAAAATGAAACAAATCAGAGAGCAAAGTGAGTAGTCAGCCCTGAATATTAAGAGGTGCCTGAGGTAAAACAAAGACCATCCAGTTCCTGAATGAAATTTTTCCCCATAAAATACAACTGTCTTTTTTCAAATTTAAAATGACTTACATTGTTTTACAGTTTATGAAGCATCTTCCTATATGCTATTTTATTCAGCGTTCACAGCCACTATCTGAACTGTGAAGCAGAAGTTGTCTCTCACTAGAACAGTAGTGAAATACTTTTTGTATTTTCATGCTTTTTATGTGTTGGGCTATATTGGGAAAAATTGCTGTCTGTATACAGATGGTGAAGTGAAATTCCCTCAGTCATGTATGACTCTTTCTGACCTGTGGATGAGCCACGGAATTCTCCAGTTAAGAATACTGGAGTAGGTAGCCTTTCCCTATTCCAGGAGGTCTTCCCAATTAAGGGAGCGAACGCAGGACTCCCACACTGTAGGCAGATTCTTTACCATCTGAGCCACCAGGGAAGCCCATACAGGTAGTAGGACCATTTTTAATAAAGAGGCTACTCTATGTATGTGTGTGTGTGTGTATTTAAAGAAGTAGTACATCTCTCAATTGTGATCTCACAGCTCAATAAAGTCCTAGGTAAGGGTAAGATTAAGAACTTATTTTTGTGGTTGAACAAGAGTTAAGAGAACTAAGAAATAGTTTTCGTATTGTGAACTCTACAATAGCTTCTGCAATACACAGACAGCCTAGGAATTAACAAGTGAAACAAAACTTGTATCTCTTCTTGAGATGTGTGTGTGTGTGTGTGTGTGTGTGTGTGTGTGTGGCATGTTTGTGTCTGTATACCCCCTCTCTACCTCCCACTTTAACAATAGGTTGCTCTATCCTCTGGGAAAATTCACCCAAAGCAGCATCAAAAACATATGTGAGTATATACATATGTATATATCACGTGTTTTTAAATTCTATCTTGATATCATACTTTGGAAATTCTTTCGAATACTTCAGTATTTTCTGTTATGTAAGTAGAAACAGAAGGAGAGATTTGTGTGTATGAAAATTGGATAACTAAAGACAGAGGAGAGCTAAGGTGCAATTTCTCCCCCGAGAAATGTAACTCAGTGCAAAAAAATTAGGGTCACAAGATCAGCTCTTCCACATTGCTTGAATATGTAGCTTTTTATTCTTTGCATGATAAGACTTATTGAAAAGTATATACCCTACTACATAGCCTGAGTGTTTCCAGTGTTGGTTAACACTACATATTTTTTCCATATGCTAATTTCTCTACATGATGAATAAATACATCAAAACTCAGTGAGAACAATTTTTTATCAAGATCCTACAGCTAGTAAATGTCAGAATCAGAACTGAGGGCTTCTAGTTCTTGTGTTCATATTTCTTCTTCTGTGGAAAATAAATTATCTTTCTTGATCTTAAGATTCCAGGGGGGAGGACTGTGTCTTCTGGTCTCTGAAGTAACCATGACTGTAACTGGATTTGAAGTGGCTCAAGGACAAAAGCAACCCCAGGGAATGCAGCTATGCAATGACAAAACATCTCCTTAGGAAGTTCATTTGATTCAGGAACCATGAACCTAATAGATGTTCAAAGGTAGGAGATGTTCATCTTTCTAGAGTTCTGTATTCTAACACAGATGGACACAAAGTGATGTCTCGATTTTCACACTGCTCATCCACAGATTTGTGTTGCCATGCATTCTGCTTAGGAAAACTTCTCAACATCAAAACAAAAATTGCCTGTTTTTTAAAACTCACTTCACATAGTTAAGGAACATAAAGTCATTGAAAGGGAAAATGAGGAGCTGAGAGAAGAAGAAAGAAAGAAAAGGAAACAGAGAGAAATAAAAGCAATAAAAACTCTGTAAAAATAAAAACTAAAATTAAAAATAAAAAATTAATTAATTAATTAACAATAAAAACAAAAAAAGCAAGAAAAACAAAGGTCCTCTGGGACTTTCCTAGCACTCCAGTGGTTAAGAGTTTGCCTTTCACTGCAGGGGGTGTGGGTTTGATCTCTGGTCAGGGAGCTAAGATGCCACATGCCTTGCAACCAAAAGACTAAAACATAAAACAGAAGCAATATTTTAACAAATTCAATAAAGACTTTAAAAAATGCCCACATCAAAAATATCTTAAAAAAAGAAAGGTCCTCATAAATGTGATCACATTTGGAAGCAGTCACTTGGAATCCACCTCACCTCCTGATTTAAGTCCCCTACCTTCTTTCTGGGAAACAATGGATGAAGACACAATTTTTCCTAACAGAACTGATGCCTGTGACCTTTATTCATATTGATTCGCAAATTAAGAAGAGTGTTTTGCATTGTTAAAAACTGCTATTCCAACACTTATTACAGATGCAATATGAGTTCATACTGTAATTGAGGTGAAGATTGTCAAATAAACATTTGTGAGATAGAACAGTCAGTGTCTTAAGAAAATATTCACTTCACATTCTTAACCTCTAGAAAAGTATCAAGGTTTTTGTTCTTTCCTCCAACTCTCTTCTCTTGACCTCTGCATAATGGTCAAGGGCACAGAGTTGGGCCAAAGGCATAAGGAATCAATGAAGAAAAAAAAAAAAAAGGTAGAACTGCCCTTGCTCTTTCCTTATCTTTTGGAGATTTCTTCCCTCTCTGAATTTCCTTGTCTGCCCCTTCTTCTCCTTCCCTTCTGCCTTGAATCCAGCCACACAGCTATTTTTGCACTTGGGAAGAGGTGTCATTTCTCATATTTCTTCTAGTTTGAGGAAGACAATTATGAGAAAATTGTATACAGTGAAATCAAAGCAAATTAGACTGCTAAGACTAAGAGCATGACAAATGCTTTAGAGAAGCTCAAAGGTCAGGATAGAATAGGATCATAGGATTCCACTATAAAGATGTGACTGGCAATTAGGAGGTCACAGTGGCCTTCCGAAGATGAGCATTGGTAGTGGGATGTTATCATAAGATTAACTGCAATAAAGTGAATAAGAAAGAAAATGATAATAGATTTGCTCTATATTTTTAGGAAGATTTGGATCGACTCTGACTTTCTTTGTAGACTCTTTTGTATGCTCAACCAAACTTCTATCAATTCAAATACTCACTGCAGTTATCCATTTGTACATACAACTTAGTGGTTTAAATATATATTATTATCTCCTATGGCAGAGTTTGTCCATTGGGCTCAACAGTAATCTCTGTTAAGAACCCTCACAGGACTTCCCTGGTGGCTCAGTGGATAAGAGCCTGCCCGCCAGTGCAAGGGACGCAGGTTCAATCCCACATCTGGGAGAATTCCACATGCCATGGGGAGGCCAGGCCCGTGTTACACACCTACTGAAGCCCATGCGCCTAGAGCCTCTGCTCTAAAACTGAAGAGGCCACAGCAATGAGAAGCCTGAACCACCAGAAGAGTAGCCTCTGCTCGTGGAAACAAGAGAAAGCCCCCACAGAACAATGAAGGCCCAGTGCAGCCAAAAGTGAAAAACTGATAATAAAATTATGTGGAAGAAAAAAGAACCCCCATAGCTTGCAGTCAGATATCAGCTGAGGCTACATTCATCTGAATACCTGACGTTGCTGAACATCCATGATGGATTACTCCCAATAATGCCAATTGGTATTGACCTCTGGTCATATATTTGACTGATACCATGGACCTGAACTTTATTCAGAACATCACTACATAGCTATCTAATAGTATGGGGGGTCTCTACAGAATCCTCCCATATTCTGTGGGTGTTACAAAATATCTAGATGGAGTTTCAACACATTTTGTGGGATATTCTCAGAAAACATGCAATATCACTTTTGTCACATGTCTTGGTCAAAGTGAAACAGAATCAGTTGCATCTCTAGCATAAAAATACGGGTAAGCTTTGAATCTTACTGCCTTTTTGAATCCAGCCACACAGCTATTTTTGCACTTGGGAAGAGGTGTCATTTCTCATATTTCTTCTAGTTTGAGGAAGACAATTATGAGAAAATTGTATACAGTGAAATCAAAGCAAATTAGACTGCTAAGACTAAGAGCATGACAAATGCTTTAGAGAAGCTCAAAGGTCAGGATAGAATAGGATCATAGGATTCCACTATAAAGATGTGACTGGCAATTAGGAGGTCACAGTGGCCTTCCGAAGATGAGCATTGGTAGTGGGATGTTATCATAAGATTAACTGCAATAAAGTGAATAAGAAAGAAAATGATAATAGATTTGCTCTATATTTTTAGGAAGATTTGGATCGACTCTGACTTTCTTTGTAGACTCTTTTGTATGCTCAACCAAACTTCTATCAATTCAAATACTCACTGCAGTTATCCATTTGTACATACAACTTAGTGGTTTAAATATATATTATTATCTCCTATGGCAGAGTTTGTCCATTGGGCTCAACAGTAATCTCTGTTAAGAACCCTCACAGGACTTCCCTGGTGGCTCAGTGGATAAGAGCCTGCCCGCCAGTGCAAGGGACGCAGGTTCAATCCCACATCTGGGAGAATTCCACATGCCATGGGGAGGCCAGGCCCGTGTTACACACCTACTGAAGCCCATGCGCCTAGAGCCTCTGCTCTAAAACTGAAGAGGCCACAGCAATGAGAAGCCTGAACCACCAGAAGAGTAGCCTCTGCTCGTGGAAACAAGAGAAAGCCCCCACAGAACAATGAAGGCCCAGTGCAGCCAAAAGTGAAAAACTGATAATAAAATTATGTGGAAGAAAAAAGAACCCCCATAGCTTGCAGTCAGATATCAGCTGAGGCTACATTCATCTGAATACCTGACGTTGCTGAACATCCATGATGGATTACTCCCAATAATGCCAATTGGTATTGACCTCTGGTCATATATTTGACTGATACCATGGACCTGAACTTTATTCAGAACATCACTACATAGCTATCTAATAGTATGGGGGGTCTCTACAGAATCCTCCCATATTCTGTGGGTGTTACAAAATATCTAGATGGAGTTTCAACACATTTTGTGGGATATTCTCAGAAAACATGCAATATCACTTTTGTCACATGTCTTGGTCAAAGTGAAACAGAATCAGTTGCATCTCTAGCATAAAAATACGGGTAAGCTTTGAATCTTAACTCTATCACAAGCAAGTCCCTTCTGTTTCCAAGTCTGTTTTCAGATAATACTCTTTTGAAGGACACAAGACATTTAAGTTATAATCAAAATGTGTGATTTAATAAGAACTTTCAATTTTTTTTTAATCTTTAACAGTTTTTCTTCTTTGCATAGATGCAAGATGCTATTTTAGAGCATTATATTCTGCAGACTAGAAGGGGTAGGATACAGGAAATAAAGAACCTTCTCCCATTTATCCACTTGAGTTCTGTCCCCAAGTGTGACTGTTATCACTGATGATGTGATCATGTCCAAGGAAGCTATCAAGACATCAAATTAAAAAGTGTTGGATTCAATGCCTTTGGCTAGAGAAGAATCAATATGAACATACAAAAAAAAGGAATCAAAGTCAATAAAGGAATGGGATAGTCTCATCAACTTCAAGAGGGTGTGTGGGTGTGGGGATGTGTGTGTGTGTGTGTCAGTTGCTCAGTCATGTCCTACTCTTTGCTACTCCACGGACTAGAGCCCACCAGGCTCCTCTGTCCGTGGGATTTCCCAGGCAAGAATACTGGTTTGGGTTGCTATTCCCTTCTCCAGGGGAGCTTCCTAACCCAGGGATCAAACCTGAGTATCCTGCATTGTGGGCAGATTCTTTACTGTCTGAACCACCAAGGCTAATAAAATTAAACAAAATAGCTAGTACAAAATGAAGGCTGTGTGTTGCAATGCAGTGTTCAAAGGAGTGCTTTAAAGCACTTTTTAGCCATTTGGCCTATAGAATATTCTAGTGTATTAAACAGTATACTGAGCTCTTGTTTTGAATATAGAAATGGCTGAGAAAGAGCATGATGGATTTTTTAAAACATGCACTCCAATGCCCAGACTTGCTGAAGCACTGTGCTCCCAGTCAATAGTACCCTTGTAGCTTGTTTGTTTAATTGATTGCAATGCTATGTCAACCTTCACGACCAAAGTGTCAAATATTTGCAGACTGGAAC
Source organism: Tragulus kanchil (assembly GCA_022376925.1). Classification (NCBI taxonomy): domain Eukaryota; kingdom Metazoa; phylum Chordata; class Mammalia; order Artiodactyla; family Tragulidae; genus Tragulus; species Tragulus kanchil. The sequence goes on along the minus strand of JAIOJX010000028.1, from coordinate 17,982,227 downwards.
ACATAGTGTTTGGCAGTGCTCGGTCCTCCCTTCAACGCTGCTGCAGATGCTGCTGTTTACATATTATACTCAGCCAAACAGAAATCCAAATTTACTTAATTAAACAGAGTTATGCCCAGAGACGGCATCAAGTCCATCAACATTACTGACAGTCATGATTCAAAGAAAACAAACACCAGAGTTTCCAACTCAGTTACACTGCCGAGTAGTTGTTTTTGATCAATTAGGTTCCATATTAAAAGTGTCAACGAAAGTAGGATAGTTAGAAGAAACAAATATTTGTTCTCTGGATTTGACAATCTCTTCTTAGTACCTCATTGCCCTTCTAAATATTTATATGCATTTTGCTCCATCTGAACAAAAAATATGAAATGGGAAATTGCTATAGATGTGTTATTGAGTCTTCAGCTTTTGTCTGAGAACATCACGTGGGTCCACGTGTTTAACAATGTTCACACTGACTTGAACAAGGACAGCAACCTCTCAGTGTTTCCTTTGAACATCTTGGGAGGGGGGATTTTTCAGAGGGCCACCTGATAAAGCGAGCCTGGCCAGACAAGGGAGACAGCCGACAGCCCAGAACACAGCCAGACAGGAAGGCATACAGACATCGCCTGTGGCTGCATGTTCTCTCTGTTCCTCCTGCTCCCACATTGTTGGCACACTACCACAAACATGAAGCACACCATCCCAGAGGGTAAGACGGAATGAAGCTTGAGGAGCTGGAAGGAAAATGGCTGATAGTAAATCTTCAGGACTTGTGGAGTAGAAGAATTTTTCAAAGGGGTTTTGGACCCAGGGATCAAACCTGAGTATCCTGCATTGTGGGCAGATTCTTTACTGTCTGAACCACCAAGGCTAATAAAATTAAACAAAATAGCTAGTACAAAATGAAGGCTGTGTGTTGCAATGCAGTGTTCAAAGGAGTGCTTTAAAGCACTTTTTAGCCATTTGGCCTATAGAATATTCTAGTGTATTAAACAGTATACTGAGCTCTTGTTTTGAATATAGAAATGGCTGAGAAAGAGCATGATGGATTTTTTAAAACATGCACTCCAATGCCCAGACTTGCTGAAGCACTGTGCTCCCAGTCAATAGTACCCTTGTAGCTTGTTTGTTTAATTGATTGCAATGCTATGTCAACCTTCACGACCAAAGTGTCAAATATTTGCAGACTGGAACACATAGTGTTTGGCAGTGCTCGGTCCTCCCTTCAACGCTGCTGCAGATGCTGCTGTTTACATATTATACTCAGCCAAACAGAAATCCAAATTTACTTAATTAAACAGAGTTATGCCCAGAGACGGCATCAAGTCCATCAACATTACTGACAGTCATGATTCAAAGAAAACAAACACCAGAGTTTCCAACTCAGTTACACTGCCGAGTAGTTGTTTTTGATCAATTAGGTTCCATATTAAAAGTGTCAACGAAAGTAGGATAGTTAGAAGAAACAAATATTTGTTCTCTGGATTTGACAATCTCTTCTTAGTACCTCATTGCCCTTCTAAATATTTATATGCATTTTGCTCCATCTGAACAAAAAATATGAAATGGGAAATTGCTATAGATGTGTTATTGAGTCTTCAGCTTTTGTCTGAGAACATCACGTGGGTCCACGTGTTTAACAATGTTCACACTGACTTGAACAAGGACAGCAACCTCTCAGTGTTTCCTTTGAACATCTTGGGAGGGGGGATTTTTCAGAGGGCCACCTGATAAAGCGAGCCTGGCCAGACAAGGGAGACAGCCGACAGCCCAGAACACAGCCAGACAGGAAGGCATACAGACATCGCCTGTGGCTGCATGTTCTCTCTGTTCCTCCTGCTCCCCACATTGTTGGCACACTACCACAAACATGAAGCAGACCATCCCAGAGGGTAAGACGGAATGAAGCTTGAGGAGCTGGAAGGAAAATGGCTGATAGTAAATCTTCAGGACTTGTGGAGTAGAAGAATTCAATTTTGCACTGAGGCTGTAGCAAGCCTATTTTAATTGAGGAAATATGTTCCAGAAAGTGAATCAAATTTACCCAAACTACTGAGAGTTGTGAAATACAGCTGTGGCACAGACTTCAAAGTTCATGACTTTTCCATTTGTCCATGCCCCAAATTCCACCTTCATAGCACTAACAATGACATTTTAATAAGAAATCTCTACTAAAAATTTGACAGCTGGGGAGTTCATATAGTTGATGTAGAACTTTTTTTCTGTTGGCATAATTTTGTCTGTTTTCTGAAACTGACCAGTACATGAATATATTATAAGTAGTTATGCACCCAGTTCAACATGGACAGTGCTTTACAGATGTTTTTCGACTGATCTGTGTAAAGTGAGTAATACGATGATATTATCAAATGCCATTTTCAATTGCATTGGGAATGCCAGATTCTGTGTTAAAAGTTTAACTACACCAACTCTTTCACTCTTGATGACACAGTGTTGTTGTTGTTGTTGTTGTACACATACAGAAATAAGTTCCGAGTGTCATTAAAAGGGATGGAGGCTGCTATTAGATACAAGTTCTGATATGCTCTGACCCAGAGATCAGCAAACCATGACCCAGAGGCCAAATCCAGCCTTATGCCTGTGAGCTATAAATGGTTTTTCACAGTTCTTAATTGTTGGGAAAATCAAAAGAAATCTACTGTTTTGTGACATTATTTCAAAATTCAATTTAAGTATCCATAAATAAATCTTTATTGTACCACACACACACAAGGAGTGGAGGCTAGATTCAAAGCTGTGGCTAACTTACTCCCAAACCTGTGTGCATGCTCTGAGCCACTGTTCGTTCTGTCCACCCTTCCCCATCTTTGCTCTGTGAGAGTTGACCTGATAAAGCGAGCCTGGCCAGACAAGGGAGACAGCCGACAGCCCAGAACACAGCCAGACAGGAAGGCATACAGACATCGCCTGTGGCTGCATGTTCTCTCTGTTCCTCCTGCTCCCCACATTGTTGGCACACTACCACAAACATGAAGCAGACCATCCCAGAGGGTAAGACGGAATGAAGCTTGAGGAGCTGGAAGGAAAATGGCTGATAGTAAATCTTCAGGACTTGTGGAGTAGAAGAATTCAATTTTGCACTGAGGCTGTAGCAAGCCTATTTTAATTGAGGAAATATGTTCCAGAAAGTGAATCAAATTTACCCAAACTACTGAGAGTTGTGAAATACAGCTGTGGCACAGACTTCAAAGTTCATGACTTTTCCATTTGTCCATGCCCCAAATTCCACCTTCATAGCACTAACAATGACATTTTAATAAGAAATCTCTACTAAAAATTTGACAGCTGGGGAGTTCATATAGTTGATGTAGAACTTTTTTTCTGTTGGCATAATTTTGTCTGTTTTCTGAAACTGACCAGTACATGAATATATTATAAGTAGTTATGCACCCAGTTCAACATGGACAGTGCTTTACAGATGTTTTTCGACTGATCTGTGTAAAGTGAGTAATACGATGATATTATCAAATGCCATTTTCAATTGCATTGGGAATGCCAGATTCTGTGTTAAAAGTTTAACTACACCAACTCTTTCACTCTTGATGACACAGTGTTGTTGTTGTTGTTGTTGTACACATACAGAAATAAGTTCCGAGTGTCATTAAAAGGGATGGAGGCTGCTATTAGATACAAGTTCTGATATGCTCTGACCCAGAGATCAGCAAACCATGACCCAGAGGCCAAATCCAGCCTTATGCCTGTGAGCTATAAATGGTTTTTCACAGTTCTTAATTGTTGGGAAAATCAAAAGAAATCTACTGTTTTGTGACATTATTTCAAAATTCAATTTAAGTATCCATAAATAAATCTTTATTGTACCACACACACACAAGGAGTGGAGGCTAGATTCAAAGCTGTGGCTAACTTACTCCCAAACCTGTGTGCATGCTCTGAGCCACTGTTCGTTCTGTCCACCCTTCCCCATCTTTGCTCTGTGAGAGTTAGAGGAGAGGATGCTGTCACCATGACACAGTGGAAGTTCATCGTTGAGGGTCAGGGTCCTGCCAACTCTGATGCTCATGATATCATCAGGGAGCCCTAACAATTTGGGTGGTGCTACCTTCAGACACAACAAGATGTCCAGGGGTGGGGGAAAACTACGGTATCTCAGATCACCTAAGAGCTCTGGAGCCACAAATCCATGAGATTTCTTGATGGTGTAGATCGTTCACCTTGGTGCTCTGAGTACTAAGCAACTCAAATTTGGTAAGCATCTACTGAAATTGTCACCTTGAGATCTGGTCATCTCACAGGTAGGGAACTGATGTGTCATACAGAGATTGGTGGTCTTGGGGAGAATGCATAGGATCCCCTGCCAGCAAACAAGGACACTCTGTCATCTTGAAGTTATTCTCTTCTGTTTTAAAGACTAAAACATTCTAACTGACTTGGGCATGAACTATGGCACAGTGAGAAATGCATCAAGTGGTTTGAGAAAACAAAAGTCTGGATCCTAAACCAACTTCTTCTCATCTTTTCAATGTTATACTTCTAGGTTTTAACTTTCTATCCGTAATTCAATAAGCCAGATCATTTTTAAGTTATTTTTCAGTTTCAAAATCTTCAGTTGAAAAATAAAATTATGCTACTTGGAAAAAATCTGCAATCTAGTAATGATGATATGCGCTGGAATTTAGTGCATCACTTTAGAGAAGGAAAAGAATCACCACACTCTTCCCCTCATCCTTTGACTAGGAAGTATGGTCCAACCAACAGACTCAGTCCTGGAACCTGAGCCTCTGGAAAGACATGGCTTCCTGTCCAGGGAACTGACAAATATCTCACAAGCAACTCTCCAATTCTGAAATCACAAAATACACAAAAGATCTCCAACTGTGATAGTCACACTTCTGTATCTTTAAGGATGCCATGAGGAATATTTATGGGACTGTACACTTTCCTTATGAAATTAGAATATTTCCATTCATCATCTAAGCACATCTGAGATACAATTCTGAAGCCTGCACTTAAGAGGCTGCAACCAATTTGGGCAAATAGGAATAATAAACTATCCATTGATTCCCTTAGAGGAAATGATACTGAACTTAGATCGTTAACAATGTAACCTTGTTAAAATGCTCTTCATAGACTGCAATATGTAAAGTCAAAGTCGAAAATGACACCAAGCCCGCGTATTCTTTCTTAGTGTCCCCCTACATCTTTCTCGTCTTTTGAAACACACAAACACACACACACACACACACACACACACACACGTGCCTTTGTGATTGGCAAACATCCAGGGCTAAGCACTCAACCGTGTGAAATGACAACAACCATGTGAAATGTCCTGTCTATTAGAATTTTCTATAGAGCTTTAAATAACTCCAGTGATAGTCAGTTTCTTTTCTTCTTGCTTTTTTTGGTGGCAGCTAAAAAGGCTGCCCTTAGCCTGAACCAATTTATCAGCTTCAAAGGAAAGGATAATAAAACTGTCATTTCTGGCCACAGCACCAAGGGTGCTGCTGATACCCTAATATTAAAGCTTATTAAAAGTAGAGCTGTCTCTTAGTTTTTGATGCCAAAATTGCTTCCAAGTCTTGTTAAGACTTTACGTTATTCTGGTTAGAAGGGAAGAAAAAAAAAAAAAAACGAAAGTGACCCCAATGGGGCATTGAAGTGACTGAGCTATTAAACACCTAGCTATGGGGATGACTTTTGTGGAGTTCTTCAATTTATCACAGATACAACCTGCCAGGAGAAAATTAATTTAAAACTCACTTCTCTCACAGACCTGTTCAAGATACTCCAAATGTGAGAAAGGCTTACAGAAAGAGAGTCAAAATAACTGTTGACTACCTACAGACTCTCCTGGTTTTTACTTTCCCAATACCTCCCAATAACTTGTACTTTCTGATAATTTATCAACAGGATTTCTAATGGAGGGCAGTAAGTGCATTTATTATTAGTTCCTAATATGGAATTATTCACAGGGAATGGTTTTCACCTAGGTAGAGAAGAGTGAAAGTAAATAATTTCTTCCATCAGCTGACTAAGGTTGAAGAGTCTGGTTTCACTAATACAAGGCGGCTGTGTATTATTGGAAAGAGCTTCGGAGTCAAGTAGAACCTTTTGTTCAAACTGTGGGTCTTCTACTCATTAGCTGTGTACATTTGTACAAATTATCCAACACCATTAAGCTTTCTCTTTCACCAATATAATGGAAATATGATAGACCTAGAGGTTATCATACTAAATGAAGGAGATCAGACAGAAAGACAAATATTATGTGATATCACTCATGTGCTGTGCCGTGCTTTGCTACCCCATGGACTGCAGTCCACCAGGTTCCTCTGTTCATAGGATATTCCAGGCAAGAATACTGGAATATAAGGGTATCCTATCCGTTCTCCAGGGGGTCTTCCCAACCCAGCTATTAAACAGGGTACACAGGGTCCCCTGTTGGATAATTTGTACAAATGTACACAAGGTTCCCTGCATTCCAGGCAGATTATTTATGTGGAATCTAATTTTAAAAACTGACACAAGTCAACTTATTTACAAAACATAAACAAACTTACAGACACTAAAACAAACTTACAGCTACCTAAAGGTTTCTGCGGTGGGGAGGGATAAATCAGGAGTTTGCTATCAACATACAGAGACAACTATACATAAAATAGATAAGCAACAAGGACATAGTGCATAGTGCAGGAAATTCTGCTTAATATTCTGTGATATCTTATATGAGAAAAGAATCTGAAAAAGAATGACTATATATGCGTGTGTGTGTGTGTAACTGAATCATTTTACTGTATATTTGAAATTAACACAACATTATAAATGAACTATGCTCTTAAAAAAGTCTAAAAAAATTAAATAAAATGGAAATATTAATGCCCACCTATAGGACTACAGAAAGAAAGCTCAAACATTTGCTGCAAGAATCCCTTTTGTTAATATTAATGTTTTAAAACCATGTTCTATCTATAAAATGATCTTTCTTATAATTTGTAAGCTATACATAACTTACAAAGATTTTTGAATTATGTTTGAGTTAGATACTTCTGGGTATTTAAGACATTTGTTTAAAATGCTTGTGCAAAAAAAAAAAAAAAAATGCTTGTGCAATGGCTAAGAATGTGAGTTACAATCCTCCTTCCTCACTCTACTGCATTAATTGGATCAGTTCTTCTGTGGCAGAATAAATTTTGATTCCCTAAGTGGAATGTTATTTTTTCCCTTTCCAACTGCCCATATTCTAGCCGCACTACAGGGCTGATGCTAACCTGAGGAAAAACTGTCAGATCCGTGCAGAACAATAAAGATGCTAAAGTGAAAGTTTCTAAATTTAAGAGCTACAGATTAAGGCATGCGAGGGAAAGAAAAGCTTTGGATATTACGGCAAATCATTTCTTTCTCCTTCCCTTGCAGCAACCCTCTGGACATTAGAAGAGTTCTTCCAGAAGGAAAAGAGAGAGCTAAACTGGAGGAATTCGAAATTCTTAGCTATAGGATTTTATTCCAGGCAAGAATACTGGAATATAAGGGTATCCTATCCGTTCTCCAGGGGGTCTTCCCAACCCAGCTATTAAACAGGGTACACAGGGTCCCCTGTTGGATAATTTGTACAAATGTACACAAGGTTCCCTGCATTCCAGGCAGATTATTTATGTGGAATCTAATTTTAAAAACTGACACAAGTCAACTTATTTACAAAACATAAACAAACTTACAGACACTAAAACAAACTTACAGCTACCTAAAGGTTTCTGCGGTGGGGAGGGATAAATCAGGAGTTTGCTATCAACATACAGAGACAACTATACATAAAATAGATAAGCAACAAGGACATAGTGCATAGTGCAGGAAATTCTGCTTAATATTCTGTGATATCTTATATGAGAAAAGAATCTGAAAAAGAATGACTATATATGCGTGTGTGTGTGTGTAACTGAATCATTTTACTGTATATTTGAAATTAACACAACATTATAAATGAACTATGCTCTTAAAAAAGTCTAAAAAAATTAAATAAAATGGAAATATTAATGCCCACCTATAGGACTACAGAAAGAAAGCTCAAACATTTGCTGCAAGAATCCCTTTTGTTAATATTAATGTTTTAAAACCATGTTCTATCTATAAAATGATCTTTCTTATAATTTGTAAGCTATACATAACTTACAAAGATTTTTGAATTATGTTTGAGTTAGATACTTCTGGGTATTTAAGACATTTGTTTAAAATGCTTGTGCAAAAAAAAAAAAAAAAATGCTTGTGCAATGGCTAAGAATGTGAGTTACAATCCTCCTTCCTCACTCTACTGCATTAATTGGATCAGTTCTTCTGTGGCAGAATAAATTTTGATTCCCTAAGTGGAATGTTATTTTTTCCCTTTCCAACTGCCCATATTCTAGCCGCACTACAGGGCTGATGCTAACCTGAGGAAAAACTGTCAGATCCGTGCAGAACAATAAAGATGCTAAAGTGAAAGTTTCTAAATTTAAGAGCTACAGATTAAGGCATGCGAGGGAAAGAAAAGCTTTGGATATTACGGCAAATCATTTCTTTCTCCTTCCCTTGCAGCAACCCTCTGGACATTAGAAGAGTTCTTCCAGAAGGAAAAGAGAGAGCTAAACTGGAGGAATTCGAAATTCTTAGCTAAAGGTCTGTCTTTGTGTTGCCAAGCTTCACCAACAAGGGCTAAGCTGGGAGATGAAGACAGGGGGCTGACGAAACCTTTCCTCTGACGTCAGGGAAATGAGAAAAGAGAAAAACTGGGTTATACTGATCATTTCTAGAAATCTAATAAACAGCCATAAAAGATGTCAGAAACGGAGAACTCCCACTCACAGCTCTGAGCTACCTGGAGCACCCAAGTATCACAGGGTAGCATTCGGAACTTCCTATGAGCTCCAAGGGGAGTGCAGATGACCACTGCGAGGAAGGAGAGGGGAAGACACTAGACTCAGGGATGAAGAAAGAGAGAGAGATGGTGGGGGACAGGCAAGGACGGTCATTTAGAGTTTTACCATGGTGATAAGGGGACATGCTCTGGATCAAGTGGCATGCAAATTCCTCCCCGGGGATTATAAGCTCCTGTCTCCATGGCTCCATCTCAGAAGACTGTCAGCATCAGGAAACTGTCCAGTTTCCATTCAAGGGTACCTTTACACTGCTGAGGTTTATCTTGAGTTGAAATCTTGGAAATAAGTAGCAGAAAGTTATTTTTCAATGCAGTGACTAGCTACTTTCTGAAATATACTACTCTGGTAGTTTAAGCCTTCCCACATTCCTCTCTACTCACTGCAAGTCCCAAAACCATCAAAGAGGAGAGGAATACAGAAAAAAAAAAAAAAAAGAATACAGGCCTAAGTTAAGGTTATTATAAAAAGAGAAGACTTGAATTCTGAAAAGAAAACTTCACTAGAATGTACCACAAAGTAATCATAATAAATATAACTACTACAATCACAGCTCAGACAGTAAAGAATCCACTTGCAATGTGGAAGACCTGGGTTTGAACCCTGGGTTGGGAAGGTCCCCTGAAAGAGGACATGGAACCCACTCCAGTAGTCTTGCCTGGAGAATCCCATAGATGGAGGAGCCTGGTGGGCTGCAGACCACGGGGTCACACAGAGTCAGACATGCATGCACAATCACAGGCGAGAAAACAAGAGCAAACAGTGACCTGATGATACAATGTCTTGTTACAGGCCAGGCAATGCTCCGAGTGCTTTATACAGATTAATATACATAACATTCACAGCCGCCTTCTAGCTCAGTTACTCTTACAAGCCTCACTCTGCTAACAGGAAGATGGAGCAAAGAGGGGCTGAAGAAACTTGTACAAGGTGACGCCGCAGCTACAGGAGGCAGGGCACAAAACCGGAGCCTTGGCCTACTCCCCGAGACACTCTAAAACGGCTCTATATAAAAATAAATACGATCACACCTGCTACCAATTCTGTGACTTTCAGATTTCTACGTACTAGCCCAGAATTATCCCCATGATGACAAGGACAAAAACCCAATTCAGGACCCCGCCAAAAGCTGAGATTCAACACAATACGAAGAAAATCATATTAAAAAACCTTTCTAATTGGAGAGTATAAAAAGTGATATATGAATAAGTGTGACCGTGGTATTTACTCTTGGGTCCCATTTTCTCATCCCTTTAGGGCTTGATAAATGATATGCTAGAGTGAAGTGTTGCCATCAAGCTTTTTAAGTCAAAATTTTTGTCCCCTGCAGTGTGAGCCCTTGGGAATATACTTATTGCCAGGTAAACTTGTCCAGTTATTATTCCTAAAGAACAATGCTATGAGGTTATAGAAACACACATATGCCACAAGAGATTAAAGTATAAAACATACAGGGCTTCCCCTGGTGGTCCAGTGGGTAAGGACACCACCTTGCAGTGCAAGGGGCGCCGGTTCGATCCCTGGCCTGGGAAGATCCCACGTGCCGCGGAGCGGCTGGACTGATGTGTCCAATCACCGAGCCGGAGCTCTGGAGCGCATGCGCCCAGAGCCGGTGCTCTGCAACAACAGACGCCACCATGATGGGAGACCCACAGGAGCCGAAGAGCAAAGACGGATGAAGGTGGAGAAATGGAAGACCAATAGAAGTGGCCCGCCTGCTCCCCTCCCTCCCCAACCTGACCCTCGCCCAAAATAAATAAATAAATCTTAAAAAAAAAAGTATAAAACATACAAATATACATTGATAAATAATTTGTGATATCCTCCATCCAGTTTTGCCCTTTCCTAATCATGCTATATTTAAAAATAAATTTCAAAATTCTTTCCAGACCTCTCTCCTGGGAAAAAAGTGTTTTTTTTTTTTTTTTTCTTCCCCAGTTGCGCAAGCTGGAGGGGAGGATTTGGTTAAGGAACAAGTGTTAGACTCGTGCTGCGTGCTCCACTGGAGAGTAAACAGCCCCAGTCTTTTATTCTAGGCAAATCAAACCATGGCCACATTATTAGTTATTGCTTAGCTGCCTGGGTTTAAGAGGAAATTACCCAGCTACCCAGGGACCCAGGATTTTAGCTCCCGCAAATACCATTCCCGACACTCTAAACGGCTCTATATAAAATAAATACGATCACACCTGCTACCAATTCTGTGACTTTCAGATTTCTACGTACTAGCCCAGAATTATCCCCATGATGACAAGGACAAAAACCCAATTCAGGACCCCGCCAAAAGCTGAGATTCAACACAATACGAAGAAAATCATATTAAAAAACCTTTCTAATTGGAGAGTATAAAAAGTGATATATGAATAAGTGTGACCGTGGTATTTACTCTTGGGTCCCATTTTCTCATCCCTTTAGGGCTTGATAAATGATATGCTAGAGTGAAGTGTTGCCATCAAGCTTTTTAAGTCAAAATTTTTGTCCCCTGCAGTGTGAGCCCTTGGGAATATACTTATTGCCAGGTAAACTTGTCCAGTTATTATTCCTAAAGAACAATGCTATGAGGTTATAGAAACACACATATGCCACAAGAGATTAAAGTATAAAACATACAGGGCTTCCCCTGGTGGTCCAGTGGGTAAGGACACCACCTTGCAGTGCAAGGGGCGCCGGTTCGATCCCTGGCCTGGGAAGATCCCACGTGCCGCGGAGCGGCTGGACTGATGTGTCCAATCACCGAGCCGGAGCTCTGGAGCGCATGCGCCCAGAGCCGGTGCTCTGCAACAACAGACGCCACCATGATGGGAGACCCACAGGAGCCGAAGAGCAAAGACGGATGAAGGTGGAGAAATGGAAGACCAATAGAAGTGGCCCGCCTGCTCCCCTCCCTCCCCAACCCCCGCCCCCCAAAAATAAATAAATAAATCTTAAAAAAAAAAGTATAAAACATACAAATATACATTGATAAATAATTTGTGATATCCTCCATCCAGTTTTGCCCTTTCCTAATCATGCTATATTTAAAAATAAATTTCAAAATTCTTTCCAGACCTCTCTCCTGGGAAAAAAGTGTTTTTTTTTTTTCTTCCCCAGTTGCGCAAGCTGGAGGGGAGGATTTGGTTAAGGAACAAGTGTTAGACTCGTGCTGCGTGCTCCACTGGAGAGTAAACAGCCCCAGTCTTTTATTCTAGGCAAATCAAACCATGGCCACATTATTAGTTATTGCTTAGCTGCCTGGGTTTAAGAGGAAATTACCCAGCTACCCAGGGACCCAGGATTTTAGCTTCAGATCCAGCTGTGCTCATAATGCAAGGTGCAATGCTTAGCAGCACTGCCAGCCATTTAACATAAAAAGAACATGCTGTAATCAAGTGAGGAGTGTTCAACTGTGTCGCACTTGGGCCCTATTTCAGTGAGCCTATGGGACCTGCTACTGACTTCTAAAGGGAGAAGAAAACACAGAAAATGCTCCCAATGGGGCAAGGCTAAGTTTTCTCTATATACGTTTTTCCTTTAAAAGTTATTTTTTTTTAGTTTCCACTTGTCAACATGTCCTTATTTTTAGAAAGTTGTCCTGATTGCTTTTCATATAATTTACTATCAGATTCCTACTTTTCCATCCATGTATCGGCAACTAGGGAAAGTCAGAAGCCCCCAAATGCAATATTTACGCCACCTCAGTTGCCACTTTGAGAGTGGTATCTAGTTCTTAGCAAGAATAATGTTACCTGCCACTTAAATAAATGCTAAGGCTTAGTATGTGGAAATAATAAAGCCAGAGAGATGAAGTGGATTCTAGATATATTAAATCTGGAATAGCTTCAAATAACAGCCTTCAGCAATAAAGTGAAACTTCCATCCTGTATTCATAGTGACAGTGTGGCTGTGGAAATCTAGCTTCAAAATATAAGCACCCAAGGTTGTCTTCTCAAAAGAATTTCTTCAGATTATCATTTTAAGTCCCTTTTAGCATGGAAACATGATGCCATCAATTGGGGGGCCCTTGACTGTGGACAGGAAGAATTTTGGCTCACATCCTAGTTCCAGAGAGTACCTGAATCATTTGTAACTGAAGGCATGCCTACATGGGCCAGTATTCATTCCAAGAGGAGTGAATTACCATGGAAAAATCTGGCCCAAATAGTAATGGGACCAATATTTTGGTCACCTGATGTGAATCACCAACTCATTGGAAAAGGCCCTGATACTGGGAAAGACTCAAAGCAGAAGAAGAAGAGGGTGACAGAGGACGAGATGGCTGGATGGCATCACTGATGCAATGGACATTAACTTGGGAAGACTACAGGAGATGGTGAGGGACAGGGAGGCCTGGCATGCTGCAGCCAAGGGGTTGTCAAGAGTCGGGGCGACTAAACAGCAGCAACGGAAAGGGGACCTGGAGAGCTGGCCCAGTTTTGAAATTGTGGGGCAGCATGTTAAGGGGTGGTGTTGGATGGAGACAGGCACGTTGTTGGACACAGAATCAAAGACAAGGGCATCCACTACAAGCTTTAAAAAGAACATGCTGTAATCAAGTGAGGAGTGTTCAACTGTGTCGCACTTGGGCCCTATTTCAGTGAGCCTATGGGACCTGCTACTGACTTCTAAAGGGAGAAGAAAACACAGAAAATGCTCCCAATGGGGCAAGGCTAAGTTTTCTCATATACGTTTTCCTTTAAAAGTTATTTTTTTTTAGTTTCCACTTGTCAACATGTCCTTATTTTTAGAAAGTTGTCCTGATTGCTTTTCATATAATTTACTATCAGATTCCTACTTTCCCCTCCCTGTATCGGCAACTAGGGAAAGTCACAAGCCCACCAATGCAATATTTACCCCACCACAGTTGCCACTTTGAGAGTGGTATCTAGTTCTTAGCAAGAATAATGTTACCTGCCACTTAAATAAATGCTAAGGCTTAGTATGTGGAAATAATAAAGCCAGAGAGATGAAGTGGATTCTAGATATATTAAATCTGGAATAGCTTCAAATAACAGCCTTCAGCAATAAAGTGAAACTTCCATCCTGTATTCATAGTGACAGTGTGGCTGTGGAAATCTAGCTTCAAAATATAAGCACCCAAGGTTGTCTTCTCAAAAGAATTTCTTCAGATTATCATTTTAAGTCCCTTTTAGCATGGAAACATGATGCCATCAATTGGGGGGCCCTTGACTGTGGACAGGAAGAATTTTGGCTCACATCCTAGTTCCAGAGAGTACCTGAATCATTTGTAACTGAAGGCATGCCTACATGGGCCAGTATTCATTCCAAGAGGAGTGAATTACCATGGAAAAATCTGGCCCAAATAGTAATGGGACCAATATTTTGGTCACCTGATGTGAATCACCAACTCATTGGAAAAGGCCCTGATACTGGGAAAGACTCAAAGCAGAAGAAGAAGAGGGTGACAGAGGACGAGATGGCTGGATGGCATCACTGATGCAATGGACATTAACTTGGGAAGACTACAGGAGATGGTGAGGGACAGGGAGGCCTGGCATGCTGCAGCCAAGGGGTTGTCAAGAGTCGGGGCGACTAAACAGCAGCAACGGAAAGGGGACCTGGAGAGCTGGCCCAGTTTTGAAATTGTGGGGCAGCATGTTAAGGGGTGGTGTTGGATGGAGACAGGCACGTTGTTGGACACAGAATCGAAAACTGTCATCTTCAAGTGTGACATCCACTACAAGCTTTAGAGGGGAGATTAAAAGACAAATAACTGCCAAGTATGCTTTTCTTCAGTTCTGTGAAGAAATAGCCATTCTATTTGATGTGTTTGGAAATCTCAAATCATAAGTTCCTGGAAATTCCCTAGTGCTCCCAGTGGTTAAGACTGTACTTCCACTGAGTGGGATGAGGGTTTGATCCCTCATCAGGAAACTAAGATTCCCACAAGCCACATGACCAAAAGAAGTCCTCTTATCTAGCATTTTTCAGTTAGCCTCACTGAACCTCAGTTTTCTTACCTGAATGCTGGAGCTCGTGGGGACTGTCTAATGTATAACATCCTTATGATGACCAAAAGGGAATGATGCATGGGAAGCTGTCCTGAAAACTGTAAGGAAGTATGTATACGTCACATGGTAATTAGGAGGTTAAAAGGTTGTGGAAAATAAGCAGGTACTTGAATGTAAGCTTTATATGGTCAAGGAAATTATTTGTTCATTGATACCTTCTTAGTATCCAAAAAACAGTCAGGCACAGGGAATGTGTTCAATAAATAGGTGTTAAGTGAGAAAATAAGTAAATGTCTCACTTTTCTTTGGAAGGCCTAGAAACATTCTCCTTTTGTTTTTGAAAGTCTTGTCTAAAAAGCACACTGCCTTTGCAGCAGTGGACAACCTTTGTAAATCTTTTTTCTTTTCTTTAATAAAATGAGGATGTTATCTTATTTTCTATCCCGAGGGGAGAAAATACATTATCCTATTTGATCTCTTTCAGTGATGAAAGCTGCAAAAGCTGTGTGTATCTGTGTGTGTATATAGTCACACACACATCAAGACAACCACAGAAGCCAACAGAAATCTTAGTAAAAATTCACCATCTGAATCTGCTGTGCCAACACTACCCTTTGTTTATGAATTTTAGCTCACTAACAAAATGCCAACAATGGCCTTGGTGTTTATGGCCTTCCCAGGTGGCTCAGTGGTAAAGAATATGCCTGCCAATGCAGCAGACACCTGGAGAGCTGGCCCAGTTTTGAAATTGTGGGGCAGCATGTTAAGGGGTGGTGTTGGATGGAGACAGGCACGTTGTTGGACACAGAATCGAAAACTGTCATCTTCAAGTGTGACATCCACTACAAGCTTTAGAGGGGAGATTAAAAGACAAATAACTGCCAAGTATGCTTTTCTTCAGTTCTGTGAAGAAATAGCCATTCTATTTGATGTGTTTGGAAATCTCAAATCATAAGTTCCTGGAAATTCCCTAGTGCTCCCAGTGGTTAAGACTGTACTTCCACTGAGTGGGATGAGGGTTTGATCCCTCATCAGGAAACTAAGATTCCCACAAGCCACATGACCAAAAGAAGTCCTCTTATCTAGCATTTTTCAGTTAGCCTCACTGAACCTCAGTTTTCTTACCTGAATGCTGGAGCTCGTGGGGACTGTCTAATGTATAACATCCTTATGATGACCAAAAGGGAATGATGCATGGGAAGCTGTCCTGAAAACTGTAAGGAAGTATGTATACGTCACATGGTAATTAGGAGGTTAAAAGGTTGTGGAAAATAAGCAGGTACTTGAATGTAAGCTTTATATGGTCAAGGAAATTATTTGTTCATTGATACCTTCTTAGTATCCAAAAAACAGTCAGGCACAGGGAATGTGTTCAATAAATAGGTGTTAAGTGAGAAAATAAGTAAATGTCTCACTTTTCTTTGGAAGGCCTAGAAACATTCTCCTTTTGTTTTTGAAAGTCTTGTCTAAAAAGCACACTGCCTTTGCAGCAGTGGACAACCTTTGTAAATCTTTTTTCTTTTCTTTAATAAAATGAGGATGTTATCTTATTTTCTATCCCGAGGGGAGAAAATACATTATCCTATTTGATCTCTTTCAGTGATGAAAGCTGCAAAAGCTGTGTGTATCTGTGTGTGTATATAGTCACACACACATCAAGACAACCACAGAAGCCAACAGAAATCTTAGTAAAAATTCACCATCTGAATCTGCTGTGCCAACACTACCCTTTGTTTATGAATTTTAGCTCACTAACAAAATGCACAACTGACAATGGCCTTGGTGTTTATGGCCTTCCCAGGTGGCTCAGTGGTAAAGAATATGCCTGCCAATGCAGCAGACACAGGAGACATGGATTCAATCCCTGGATCAGGAAGATCCCCTGGAGCAGGCAATGGCACCTACTCCAATATTCTCACTTGGAAAATCTCATGGACAGAGGAACCTGGTGGGACACAATTCATGGGGCTGCAAAGAGTTAGACACGACTGAGCAGGCATGCACACTTGGCATCTATGACAGGAACTTGGAAAAGTGTTGGCCTGTCCACACACACACACACACACACACACACACACCAGCTCTGCTCTTTATTTTAAAATCTGACCTTATAATAACTGTTAGGGAAAAAATCTCAGCTTTAGGGGTGGAAATGTCAAACCACTTCGTCATATTTTGGATGGTTTTTCCATTTCTTACTGTCTTTCAGAAATAAAAATTCATTGCTGTGGAAGGAGCTGTATCTTTATAATGGTCACCAAACTTGCAGCGTACTGGTTATCCAGTACGACAGTCTACCAGACGGCATCAAATAAAAAGTTGTGATAATTTTGATTAGAACTGGACTGAATTTTATCTTGATGCTAGCAATAGAGAAAAGATACCCCAAATATTCATGGTATAACTAAGTGTGCTGGGAAGATATTTAAAATACTTAAAAGAAACAACTGCTTTCAAGAGCCCTCTAGCACTTGAGAAGTACATTTATAAACAATTAATTGACATATTACTTATAGATCACCCTTATGCCTAAAGACCTCTAACAGAAAACAATTTGCCACTCCGTTTTCAGCTCCTGTAAATCTCTGAAAGCTGGAAAGCTACCTTGAAAGTTTTTACAATGCAGTTTTTAAAAAATGTCCTGCATATTCAAATTGGAATCAGATGCCTCCACACACATCTACCTACATACGCTCTGAGATTTTACTCTAATAATAGTGAGATTTTACTATATTCTCTTTCCATGCTGATTATGACTTCTCTGTCTATGCAAATAGACTTCTCCCGGTTACCTACCCAGGACCCTGCTCCTGGGCTTTCTTATAAAGCTGCCCCCAGGTAAGCACTGTAGGAGCCTCTCCCACTGGCCCTGCCTTGTATCACTGGAAGAATAATTCTTAACTGTTTCTCACCAGGGTTTTGGCAAAGAGCAGAGATCATTGACTGTAGATTTCCTTGGGGAATCATCTGAATTACTTGTCCACTTGAGTGATGGTCCTGGAGAAATGTCTAATTGATTAGACTGCCTGGTGTTTATTATTCTAATCATCTTGAAGAAAGTCTGGATGGTTCTCCATTAACCCACAATGAAACTCTGGGGGAGTATTTCCACAGCTCTTCAGAGCTTTTTAACCTAAAAGTAATTGGGCATATAAATTTTGGAGGGTCTTATTTGTTCTGCCAGCCTTAAGTGGAAGAAAAGAATGGCCATATTTACACTGTGTAAACATTCCATTCAAAAAATATGCAGAAATGATGCTAACCATCAGAGTCCTAAGAGGGAGATGGCGAAAAGACACCATGGTACACATGTGAGCCATTGTACTGCTCACATTTGATCACCAACAGTCGCATACAGCTGCTCTGGCATGAGCACTTATCCATAGCAATAGATGAAACAGGAAATAACTGTAAAAGATTAGTGCTAAAGAGACACAGGGTCAATTTCTGAGTCAGGAACATCCACTCCCACATTCTTGCCTGGGAAGTCCCACGGACAGAGGAGCCTGGTGAGCTACAGTCCATGGGGACACAGAAGAACGAGACATGACTTAGCAACTAAACAATACAGCAATGTTATGCTGGGAAGGGAGGTTGGGGGAAGAATGGCCATACGTATATGTGTGCCTGAGTTCCTTTGCTGTCCAACTAAAACTATCACAGCACTGTTAACCAGCTATGCTCCAATACAAAATAGAAAGTTCTTTAAAAAGTCAAAAAAAAAAAAAAAAAAAAATAATGGGGTTGAAGAGTGAGGAAAAAACATTGCAGAAACAAGCCTGGAAGTGTTTTCAATACATCAGAACATTCTAAAACGCTGACGGAATAGTAACTGTGTGAGCAGGATGAGCAGGAGGGAAAGTCTTTGAGAGGGTAAAGAGCTGAAGACAGAGATGAGGACTGAGATCAGGAGGGGAACCAGGCACTGGAAACAACCTGCCATGGCTTGATCCAGCTTCCCTCTGCTTTATAGCTGCGGTGTGATTGTCACTGCATTTGTATTGGATCCACAGCTTGCATCTGGCTCTCACCTGGGAGGGCTTTAAATACTTGTGACCTTTTGATGACACACTTCTTCCTGTGTATTCTTTCCCCTGCCTCGCTGAGATAATGCAGTAGTAGGCTCTTAGTTACCTTGCAGGGAGAGTTATACAAGCACAAAGCATCTCAATTCTTTGAGCCATGAATACTGATTAACAAGAGTCTGAAATGGTCTTGTTGTCCAGATGTATTTGCGAGTGAATCAGAGAAAGATGGGCATTTCATGTGATGAAACTCGCTTGTTATACCAGACATTTCTTACGCTTCACTTGAAATATTATTGGCCTCATATACCTTCCAGTCCTTTGGTCATCTTTCCGGCTCCAGATACGGATGTGATGGTCAAAGTGGATTCCAAACTTTACCATGTGGACATAAACCAAAAGCACTTAGCTGTATACCTGCTTTGTACTCCTCGCTTCCAAGTCAGGAGTCTCAGTGCTGATACAAAAGCATGTTACATTCCAGGCTGCTCTGCACACTTGCATGTACAACCAGGAAGTGTAAGGGAATTACTACCCCATGAAACAAGCTTTTGACCAAAGAGAAGCAGGATCCAGCTTACAAATGCCTCTCCTATTTTCCTTCAGTACATGCTAAGTCCTCCTTTCAATGGGCTGTTTGGTGACTTAAGTACATGGAGGACCCAGCTATGGACGGTGAGAAATGCTAGGGATAAAAGTTGTATTCACTGGAATAAACGAAATTTGAGTTACTAAACTGGGTTATTGTAACAGAATGCTGCAGGGGATCACAATAGATTTAATCTTTTATAAAGTATAACATTTTAAAGATGGTCTGAAGTTTTACAAAACACATGCTTTGGTTCTTAGATTTTAGTTAATTAACAATATAAGGACTTCCCTGGGTTTCCCTGGTAGCACTCGTGGTAAAGGATCCACCTGCCAATGCTGGAGATTTAAGAGATGTGGGCTTGATCACTGGTCAGGAAGATCCCCTGCAGGAGGGCATGGCGATCCACTCCAGTGCTCTTGCCTGGAGAATCCCATGGACAGAGGAGCCTGGCGGGCTGCAGTCCAGAGGGCTGCGAAGAGCCAAACACGACTGCAGTGACTGAGAAGGACCACACGTGAGATCAACTATCTATTGTTTTAGTTTGTGTAGCGCCTGCATTCAAGATTTCAGGACAAACTGAAAGAAGAATAAAATCCTGTCCCTCCTGTTTTCATGGCAATCTACTGTCCTAGTTCAGAAGTTGGCTCAGCTATAGTATAAAACAAGGGTACATCTAAATGGTTGTTGGAGATTTTCTCTAGACCTCACTATGCCAATTCTCTGTGTTGGTAATTTACAATTCTGTTCAGCTTCCTTCTCATCCATATTCTTAAGTATTTTTACATAACAGTTGGAGGTTGAACATAAGATAAAGTGAGTGGGTGCTTAATGAACTCAAAATTCTACCTTTTCAGTTTTCCTCAATATCTGTCAGGACTTTTGTAATGATATACAAGTGAAAAGTTAAGCCTCTCCAAATATTGTGCCAGAGATCTCAAAACAAGAAGAATAAAAGCTACAACTAGTGCCGAATTTTTTTTTTTAATTATGAGTCCTATTTACATTATATTATAGTGTTTCCTTTAGCCTGGTGGTAGAACAGCTGTTGAAAACATACTTAACATTTCAAGCAACCTTTCAAAATTACATTCATTTCCTAAGCAGAACTCGACCAGTAGAAGGGAAAATGCAAGTCTTTCTGGGGTTTAGGTGGTCTCCTGCCTTTAAACTGTTTCTTTGTTGAAGGAAGTTCCTAATCCCCTAGCAGAGCCTGAAAAGAGAAAGTCAATCAAGCATGAAATAGTGCTCCTTACTGGCCCATTAGGCTAACAAATGAGGTGAATGTAAAATACCACCTTACAAATTGCCACTCTTCTACCTTTGTCTTTTGTGTGGTTTTTTGGGTAATTTCCTGGTAGCACTCGTGGTAAAGGATCCACCTGCCAATGCTGGAGATTTAAGAGATGTGGGCTTGATCACTGGTCAGGAAGATCCCCTGCAGGAGGGCATGGCGATCCACTCCAGTGCTCTTGCCTGGAGAATCCCATGGACAGAGGAGCCTGGCGGGCTGCAGTCCAGAGGGCTGCGAAGAGCCAAACACGACTGCAGTGACTGAGAAGGACCACACGTGAGATCAACTATCTATTGTTTTAGTTTGTGTAGCGCCTGCATTCAAGATTTCAGGACAAACTGAAAGAAGAATAAAATCCTGTCCCTCCTGTTTTCATGGCAATCTACTGTCCTAGTTCAGAAGTTGGCTCAGCTATAGTATAAAACAAGGGTACATCTAAATGGTTGTTGGAGATTTTCTCTAGACCTCACTATGCCAATTCTCTGTGTTGGTAATTTACAATTCTGTTCAGCTTCCTTCTCATCCATATTCTTAAGTATTTTTACATAACAGTTGGAGGTTGAACATAAGATAAAGTGAGTGGGTGCTTAATGAACTCAAAATTCTACCTTTTCAGTTTTCCTCAATATCTGTCAGGACTTTTGTAATGATATACAAGTGAAAAGTTAAGCCTCTCCAAATATTGTGCCAGAGATCTCAAAACAAGAAGAATAAAAGCTACAACTAGTGCCGAATTTTTTTTTTTAATTATGAGTCCTATTTACATTATATTATAGTGTTTCCTTTAGCCTGGTGGTAGAACAGCTGTTGAAAACATACTTAACATTTCAAGCAACCTTTCAAAATTACATTCATTTCCTAAGCAGAACTCGACCAGTAGAAGGGAAAATGCAAGTCTTTCTGGGGTTTAGGTGGTCTCCTGCCTTTAAACTGTTTCTTTGTTGAAGGAAGTTCCTAATCCCCTAGCAGAGCCTGAAAAGAGAAAGTCAATCAAGCATGAAATAGTGCTCCTTACTGGCCCATTAGGCTAACAAATGAGGTGAATGTAAAATACCACCTTACAAATTGCCACTCTTCTACTTCTGTGTGTAGGGTAACTGTATTGGATTGACAAGTAAAGGCATATAGACGGTATTTATTTTATAACCTGGAGATAGAGAAAACCATTTCCTGCTGTTTCAGGGGCAACAGATCACATGATGGGCATTGAAAAAACAGAGTTGTTGTCCTCAATGCGTGTGCTTCCTCAGTATTGGAGAAAAACAGAGCATTCTGCAAATGCTTACTGAATCAGGTGATTTGGAGTTCACATATATCACATGGTAAAGGATCTGCCTGCAATGCAGGAGATGCAGGAGACGCAATTTCGATCCTTGGGTCAGGAAAGCTCCCCTGGAGGAGGAAATGGCAACCCACTCCAGTATTCTTGATTGGAAAATCCCTTAGACAGAGGAGTCTGGTGGGCTATAGTTCACGGGGTCACAAAGAGTCGGACATGACTGAACACACATACATATATATCCCATTTTTTTCATAAAGGTCCTTTTCAACCACCTATGATTATTTCCCAAGGAATCTCTATTCCTGTGGGAGGACCTAAGAGTTAGGATTTTATTCTCATCTCTGCTACAAACTCAGCTGACCTTGTACAAGTGAGAAAAATCTGAGAGGTTTCCTTTTATTTTGGTCAAATATGAAGAGTATTTCTCTACTCTTACAGAATTGTATGAAAGAGAAATTTGGATATAAAATTCGTTTGGTGTCAATGACGGCATGACACCTATTTGAATAATTGCATTTCAGTATGAAAACTGCACACTATCTATGGAATCTAGGAAAATGGTACTGATGAACCTATCTGCAGGACAGGAATAGAAACAAAGACAGAGAGAACAGACCTGTGGACTCAGTGAGGGAACAAGAGGGAGACGGTGGGAGAAACTGAGAGAGTAGCATTGAAACACACATATTATCATATTACATATATTATGTAAAGTAGACAGCTACTGGGAAGTTGCTGTGTAACATAGGGAGCTCAACCCAGTGCTCTGTGACAACTCAGA
Organism: Tragulus kanchil; assembly: GCA_022376925.1. Taxonomy (NCBI): domain Eukaryota; kingdom Metazoa; phylum Chordata; class Mammalia; order Artiodactyla; family Tragulidae; genus Tragulus; species Tragulus kanchil. The sequence continues at coordinate 17,959,432 of JAIOJX010000028.1, read as the reverse complement.
GGTGGGATGGAGGCCTGGGAAGGAATTCAAGAGGGAGGGGGCATATGTATATTTGTGTCTGATTCACACTGTTGTACAGCAGAAACCAACAAAACAGTGCAAAGCAATTACCCTCCAATTAAACATTTAAAAATAATGGAAAAGTACACATACACACACAACTTCATGCTGTCTGTGGTCTGGTCTGATATAGTCTAAAAGATATGATCCCAAATAGTCAAAATCATAAAATTAATGGAAGTCTGTTCATTCAGAGCCAAAAATATTCATTCATATTCAATAAAGATGAGAGTAAATGTAAAGTAAGACATTTATTTATGAATTACCTAAATAATATGGGGTCACTGTCTAAACGGCTCTTCTAACTATGGAACATCAACACTGAAAACTTAGGCTTCCACATCCAGGTGGAAAGGAAAAACACTTTTAGCTTTAAAAAACTTCTATAAAACAGAAATTAAGATGAATAAAGTGCTTTCCTGACATACTAAGAGTGGAAAAAATCAGAGATCAACATGAACAACGAGACCAAGTAGAAAAGCCAGAAATATTTTTGTAAGAGGTTTAAAATTTTTTTATTGTGAGTGGGAAATATATGGGTCATTAAAAGCTACTGAAAGGGTTCTTGCTGCCAGGAAACTTCAATATCAAAGCTAGAACTGAGTCTTCTAGAAATAAAAAGAAAGAATAAAAAATAATTTTCTTCCATCATATAAATAATATAGTAAGTGGGGAAAGGACAAATTGTACACAGGTATTTCCAATCACATCTTGAACATATTTTCCACATTCAAAATCACCTAAAATGCTACCAATAAATATCATTTTAACCTTTAACTTCAAGATAGAATTATTTTTATTCAAAACTATAAAATAACAAGCATATAATGTATTCATCTCAACTACATTATTCACATTGACTGTGTAACAGTTTTTGTAATATAGTCACGATTGTTGGCTTTCTACCTAAAAATTGTTATTCAAATAGTAAACAGGGAGCTTATAAAGAATTCTTAAAAAGAAAGCATAACAGATGTTATAAAGGCCAATATACTGGTGTGTAGCCAAGCATGGCGCCTACCCATATTCAGGTTCACCTGCATAGCTTTTTAAGTAGGAAGTCCTTACTAAGGCATGTTTTGTTGATAGACCAAAATCAGCCATTTGGCCTCAGTTCCATTTCTTGTCTTCCTGATTACTGACCTTCCCTCTATCTTGACGTGAGTTATTGTGCATTACCAGAAAGACTAGAAGGAATGTATTGAAGTTCTGCTACTTCTGCAAAGTTCCCAGTGGGTTTTTAATCCTTTAAGCAGAATTAATTCTACTAGGAAATTTTATCAGAAGACAAAACTAGAAAATTATCTATGAATTCAGAGTAGCAGTTGCACTTGTCTCAGATGACATTGGACTGTCTGATGTAAATGGACCACCTGGCACACAGACTGTGTGCTTCTTACTAATGTTAACTTTTGAGAGAATGTCTCATTTATCTCCAAAGAAATGGACAGTGACAATCATGTCAGCAGAACTACACGCTTCCTTTCTTTCCCTTGTATGTTTGCCCTCAATCTTGACACTGAAACACTGCAGAACATACATTTTCAACAGGGACAATCTTGCCCCCAAAGGAACAAAAGCTGCTTCTTTTTATTGGAGTATAGTGGCTTTATAATGTATTTGTTTCAGCAAAGTGAATCAGTTCTAAGTGTGCATATAGCCTCTCTTTTTGGGATTTCCTTTCCACTCAGGTCACCACAGAGCACTGAGTTGAGTTCCCTGTGCTCTATAGAAAGTTCTCATTAGTTACCTATTTTACACATTGTAGTGTACAGATGTCAATCCCAATCTCCTAACTCATTCCACCTTACTTGGCACCCGTAAGTTTATTCTTTTGGCCTCAATCTTTATTTCTGCTTTGCAAATAAATTCACCTCTATCATTTTTTCTAGATGAGAGGAAGGACCTTACGTATTACTCCAAAGATTCACAGTACAGAAAGAGATTTATAGCACATCTGTGTATTAAAATTGTATAGTTGGAGGATATAATAAGGAGAAAATGTTCAAAATTCCATTTTTCCCCAATAATAAGCAAAAGGTTTAGAAACTCTGCTTAACAGGGAAAAATGGCCAAATGTGTATTCATCTTGTTCAAGTTTTAAAACTAAATAAAATGCAATTCAAAAATATAAATGGTGAATGCAGCCTGAAGGTCACTGAGGTAGGCAATAAATGGGAAAAATGATGTGCTGGAAGGAAAAAATTTTAATGATGAAAACTGCTTCACATTTGTTAAAAATCAAAAGACATTTGGCCTCAGTTCCATTTCTTGTCTTCCTGATTACTGACCTTCCCTCTATCTTGACGTGAGTTATTGTGCATTACCAGAAAGACTAGAAGGAATGTATTGAAGTTCTGCTACTTCTGCAAAGTTCCCAGTGGGTTTTTAATCCTTTAAGCAGAATTAATTCTACTAGGAAATTTTATCAGAAGACAAAACTAGAAAATTATCTATGAATTCAGAGTAGCAGTTGCACTTGTCTCAGATGACATTGGACTGTCTGATGTAAATGGACCACCTGGCACACAGACTGTGTGCTTCTTACTAATGTTAACTTTTGAGAGAATGTCTCATTTATCTCCAAAGAAATGGACAGTGACAATCATGTCAGCAGAACTACACGCTTCCTTTCTTTCCCTTGTATGTTTGCCCTCAATCTTGACACTGAAACACTGCAGAACATACATTTTCAACAGGGACAATCTTGCCCCCAAAGGAACAAAAGCTGCTTCTTTTTATTGGAGTATAGTGGCTTTATAATGTATTTGTTTCAGCAAAGTGAATCAGTTCTAAGTGTGCATATAGCCTCTCTTTTTGGGATTTCCTTTCCACTCAGGTCACCACAGAGCACTGAGTTGAGTTCCCTGTGCTCTATAGAAAGTTCTCATTAGTTACCTATTTTACACATTGTAGTGTACAGATGTCAATCCCAATCTCCTAACTCATTCCACCTTACTTGGCACCCGTAAGTTTATTCTTTTGGCCTCAATCTTTATTTCTGCTTTGCAAATAAATTCACCTCTATCATTTTTTCTAGATGAGAGGAAGGACCTTACGTATTACTCCAAAGATTCACAGTACAGAAAGAGATTTATAGCACATCTGTGTATTAAAATTGTATAGTTGGAGGATATAATAAGGAGAAAATGTCTGTAAGATTCCATTTTTCCCCAATAATAAGCAAAAGGTTTAGAAACTCTGCTTAACAGGGAAAAATGGCCAAATGTGTATTCATCTTGTTCAAGTTTTAAAACTAAATAAAATGCAATTCAAAAATATAAATGGTGAATGCAGCCTGAAGGTCACTGAGGTAGGCAATAAATGGGAAAAAATGATGTGCTGGAAGGGAAATAATTGACATTTGTTAACAATGATGAAAAGCTGCCTATTCACAGGGGCCTGTATATTGTTAAAAATGGATGCTTTCAAAATTGTAGCATGCAGAGGGCTATGGGAACTTTTTCCCACAATACTGATGACACAATGGTGTGGTGCCTAATGTTGTTCGTGAATAAGCTGTATTTGACTCACAGAGGCTGAATCGGGAGAGAAGAGACCAGAACTATCGACATCAGAGTCAGTGTTGACTGGGGCAGACATGAACAAGAGGCAGACATATGCCTTTTGGTCAATAGATCTAACTTTGTCTCCTTTCTTCCTGGAGAGATGAAGTCATAACATTTCACCAGAATGTCCCATGGCCTCCTTTCATTTCGTCATTGACTTGGAGACATTGAATGAGGAGGTAAATGCTGAAATCTGCATGGCTTGAGCTTCCTACTCAGCAGGTCACAGCCTGAATCTTGCTGAGTCCTAACTTTTGCAAATGAAGTTTGTTTATGATCAAAAGTGAAAGATAAACTCTTTATACTAATGTTTGAACTGTGACATAAAACTAAAATTTTAGAAGCTAATACAACACAGATTAATAATAGCTTTAAAAATCCATTGCAATAAAGCTGCCATTTTAAGAAAATGCAGTCACATGCTTTAAGAACTTCATCACCTCTTCCACCACGAACACTGCTGTCCTTCAAAGATCCAAGAGCTACTCAGAACCACAAAAATTTGGAGGAACCCAAGACTGATCCTATCCTACCTCATGTTTTCCTTTCCTTTTTAAAAGGACCATGAATAAAAATGTGTAAACAAGAGGAGGTCAAACTGCCTACTCCATGTCTCTGTTGAAATGTATAAAGAGCCTCTCAATAGATACATTCAAACCTGAGCTCCTGGACTTCGCTGGTGGTCCAGTGATCAAGAATCCTGACTCTGCAGGGGTCCATCCTTGTCTAGAGAACTAAGATCTGCTGAGCAATGTTATTCTTTGTTCAAGTTTTAAAACTAAATAAAATGCAATTCAAAAATATAAATGGTGAATGCAGCCTGAAGGTCACTGAGGTAGGCAATAAATGGGAAAAGATGATGTGCTGGAAGGGAAATAATTGACATTTGTTAACAATGATGAAAAGCTGCCTATTCACAGGGGCCTGTATATTGTTAAAAATGGATGCTTTCAAAATTGTAGCATGCAGAGGGCTATGGGAACTTTTTCCCACAATACTGATGACACAATGGTGTGGTGCCTAATGTTGTTCGTGAATAAGCTGTATTTGACTCACAGAGGCTGAATCGGGAGAGAAGAGACCAGAACTATCGACATCAGAGTCAGTGTTGACTGGGGCAGACATGAACAAGAGGCAGACATATGCCTTTTGGTCAATAGATCTAACTTTGTCTCCTTTCTTCCTGGAGAGATGAAGTCATAACATTTCACCAGAATGTCCCATGGCCTCCTTTCATTTCGTCATTGACTTGGAGACATTGAATGAGGAGGTAAATGCTGAAATCTGCATGGCTTGAGCTTCCTACTCAGCAGGTCACAGCCTGAATCTTGCTGAGTCCTAACTTTTGCAAATGAAGTTTGTTTATGATCAAAAGTGAAAGATAAACTCTTTATACTAATGTTTGAACTGTGACATAAAACTAAAATTTTAGAAGCTAATACAACACAGATTAATAATAGCTTTAAAAATCCATTGCAATAAAGCTGCCATTTTAAGAAAATGCAGTCACATGCTTTAAGAACTTCATCACCTCTTCCACCACGAACACTGCTGTCCTTCAAAGATCCAAGAGCTACTCAGAACCACAAAAATTTGGAGGAACCCAAGACTGATCCTATCCTACCTCATGTTTTCCTTTCCTTTTTAAAAGGACCATGAATAAAAATGTGTAAACAAGAGGAGGTCAAACTGCCTACTCCATGTCTCTGTTGAAATGTATAAAGAGCCTCTCAATAGATACATTCAAACCTGAGCTCCTGGACTTCGCTGGTGGTCCAGTGATCAAGAATCCTTGATTCTCCTGCAGGAGGTGTGGCTTCCATCCTTGTCTAGAGAACTAAGATCTCACATGCTGAGCAGTGAGGCAAACAACAGCAACAACAAACTGAGCCCCTTACTCTCTCCTCCTAAACTTACTCTTTCTTCCCTTATCCACATACCTGTCATTGATAATTATTCTTTCAGATGATCAGGCTCAAGTCCTTGCTTTTCCTCTTGATTTTTCTTTCCTATTCTTTACTGAGTTACTTGAAAAGTTATAGATTTTTACCTTCAAAATAATTTCTAAGTTAGCCCCCTTCCAAGCCACATCAACTCCCACTTAGATTGCTGCATTAGTCTTCTACCTGGCCTCCTAGCTTCTACTTTTGCTCCCCAAAATCTGCTTTAAACCGAGCAAGGCAGATGATCTGTTAAATCATATCAGATCTTCTCAGGTCTCTACTCAAAACTTACAGATAGTCTCCATATCAGAGTAAAAGTCAAAGTTCTTACTCTGTCCAGAAACCCCACCTCCCCACCATACGTATACCTTATTGAGTTCACTTACCTCATTTCCAGCTCTACCATCTTTTTTGATATTTTTCAAATTTTCCAGAGGAGATTCTATCTCGGATCTTTTTAATCTGTTCTTTCCTCTTCTAGAATGATGTACCCTCAGACACTTTCTTGGCTACTCCTCCCTTCCTTTGTGCCTTAACTTGAAATTCCACTCTTCTTATAATTTTACACCACTCTCCTGCACGATCCAACTCATGGAATTGTACGCTGTCTTCTGTATGTTAATCACTTTCTAATGGGTATACATTTTACCTATTTATTTTTTTTCCTGCTGAATTGTGAGCCCCAAAGAGACACAACGTTTTGTCTATTGTACTCACCACTGAATCCCCATCACCTAGATCTGCATCTGTCACAGAGGAGAGACTCTCTAGATAACTGTCAAGCAAATGAATACATTTCCAGGGGTTTTCCTCAGTAGCCTCAATTTCACAGTTTGCTGAATGGACACAGCAGAGGAGAGTCAGCATTTGAAGGAAAAAAACCCCAAACTTGCTAATGCCCGTCTGTTGAAATGAAGTCTCAGAAAAGATCTATTTTAGTAAAGAATCCTTGATTCTCCTGCAGGAGGTGTGGCTTCCATCCTTGTCTAGAGAACTAAGATCTCACATGCTGAGCAGTGAGGCAAACAACAGCAACAACAAACTGAGCCCCTTACTCTCTCCTCCTAAACTTACTCTTTCTTCCCTTATCCACATACCTGTCATTGATAATTATTCTTTCAGATGATCAGGCTCAAGTCCTTGCTTTTCCTCTTGATTTTTCTTTCCTATTCTTTACTGAGTTACTTGAAAAGTTATAGATTTTTACCTTCAAAATAATTTCTAAGTTAGCCCCCTTCCAAGCCACATCAACTCCCACTTAGATTGCTGCATTAGTCTTCTACCTGGCCTCCTAGCTTCTACTTTTGCTCCCCAAAATCTGCTTTAAACCGAGCAAGGCAGATGATCTGTTAAATCATATCAGATCTTCTCAGGTCTCTACTCAAAACTTACAGATAGTCTCCATATCAGAGTAAAAGTCAAAGTTCTTACTCTGTCCAGAAACCCCACCTCCCCACCATACGTATACCTTATTGAGTTCACTTACCTCATTTCCAGCTCTACCATCTTTTTTGATATTTTTCAAATTTTCCAGAGGAGATTCTATCTCGGATCTTTTTAATCTGTTCTTTCCTCTTCTAGAATGATGTACCCTCAGACACTTTCTTGGCTACTCCTCCCTTCCTTTGTGCCTTAACTTGAAATTCCACTCTTCTTATAATTTTACACCACTCTCCTGCACGATCCAACTCATGGAATTGTACGCTGTCTTCTGTATGTTAATCACTTTCTAATGGGTATACATTTTACCTATTTATTTTTTTTCCTGCTGAATTGTGAGCCCCAAAGAGACACAACGTTTTGTCTATTGTACTCACCACTGAATCCCCATCACCTAGATCTGCATCTGTCACAGAGGAGAGACTCTCTAGATAACTGTCAAGCAAATGAATACATTTCCAGGGGTTTTCCTCAGTAGCCTCAATTTCACAGTTTGCTGAATGGACACAGCAGAGGAGAGTCAGCATTTGAAGACCACTTGAAGTACGATCTTTGACTTTAATGTGCATTAATTCACATTGTCTTTCAAGGCAAAGATGACTTTCATAAGTCTATCGGGCTCTGGCTCCTTTATGGATCGCATTGCCCTGCTCAGTAAAGTTCTATTCCATCTGCTTAGCGGCAGGAGAACTGAAGTCACTTCACTTTCTCTCACCAAATTCCACATCCCTCCAAAAACTATCCCACCCAAAGCATCAGGAGGGCCTGCAAAAGAATAGGCTGGATGAATTGTGCTGCTCCACTTTTCCAGGCTACACAACTTCATCAACAAAATGCCTTTAACTGCAAATGTTCTCCTTCCTCTTCCCAAGGAGAAATTATGCCTTTAGATTATAAACTGATGACTGTAGTCAAAATCTTTCACCTGGTCCTTCTTCTTCCTCAACTACTGTGTATTTAACACAGAAATTGTCAGGCAAGCAAACTCTGTGAAGTAGCCCCTCTGTCTGTGTTCAGAGCATGCAAGGACCACATGTAAAGGTTAGAATAAACAGGAGGTTAGAACAGAGAAGCATCAAGGACCTAGATAGCCCAGGGAACTCTGCTCAATGTTACGTGACAGCCTGGATGGGAGGGGAGGTTGGGGGAGAATAGATAACATGTATATGTATGGCTGAGTCCTTTTGCTGTTCACCTAAAACTATCACAACATTGTTTACTAATTGGTTATATGCTAATACAAAATAAAAACTTTATTTTTTTTTAATAGATAAGCAACAAGGACCTACTGTATAGCACAGGGAACTCTACTCAATGTCATGCAGCAGCCCGGATGGGAGGGGAGTCTGAGGGAGAATGGATACATGGATATGTATGGCTGGGTCCTTTTGCTGTTCACCTGAAACTATCACAACATTGTTAATCAGGTATGTGCTTAGTCGCTCAGTTGTGTCTGACTCCACGATTCCACAAACTATAGCCTGTCAGGTTCCACTGTCCATGGAATTTTCCAGGCAAGAATACTGCATTGGGTTGTTATTGCCTACATTTCCAGGTTAATCAGCTATACTACAATATAAAATAAAAAGTAAATATTTATAAATACATATATGATACATACTTTTTGATAAAGAATAAACAGGAGGAAAGAGCAAGTAGAGAACAGATACTATGGAGGTCTCACTTTGTGAAGACTGAGTGGACCTGGCAGGTGGGTTGGGCTGACAGAGTTGAAGCGATGCTCAACTACGATTCTCTGAATCATGTTAGATCACACATTTATTCAGAATTACCAGAGAATACATACCCAGGGAGCAAAATCTGAATTGTGATCACAGAAAACAATTGCGATCAGAGGCAGAAAAACAAGGACAAGCCTCTGGAGCGAAGGTATAGATGGAAAATCAAGGAGAAGGAGTTCCAATGAATCATGAGACACAGAAAATTTAGGGTAGGTAATTCCTGCCTGGAACAGGGATGATGAGATAGGACCCAGGAACTGATTCTCTGAACTCCAGAGTTAGAGCAGCTTGTGTGTCCTCCAATACTGAGAGAGCACCTCAATCCTCTTTTGGAATTAGATGGCAAGAATGACACTATTCTTAGAAAACCCTCACAACCAGCTACAGAACCCAATAGCACAGTGGTTGATCCCCAATGAATACATGGAGTGCAAGTCCACTGTAACACTAGTAGAAAGCGTTTTGGAAGAGGCTGAAAGGTTGAAAATGAGAGAAGATGTATTTTTGTCTCATCCCCCAACCAGGTTACCAAAAGCTCCCCTAATTCTACCTCCTAAAACCTGAGCGATTTGATAGACACAAGTATTTTGTACAAGGAACCAGAGGAACATTCTATGAAAACCATTAGCAGTGCTGGTAGAGCTCAAGTCAGCGACTAAAGCTGTGAGATTAAATTCCTGTGCCCAACCATTAGTGGTATGATCCATGCGTCCAGTCTGCCACAAAGCACCTTTACTAGACTTTGCTGGTGGCTTCAAGCTCCTTCTTTACCAGTGAGGAGTGCTTGAATTTCAAAGTCTTTGGGGTTTGTCAAAAATGGCATCCAGAGGCCAAAGCAGACCAACCATATGGGGATCTTTACTCACTAAGTAAGTGTCTATAGCATGGGATAATGTCAACAGCATTTAAGTAGTAAAGGATAATGGTCAACACAGAAGGTCAGGTTTACACTGCGTGTGGCTCTGCCATCTAGGCACTACTTGGCTTTGCTCAAGTCACTATTACTGGGTTTGCCAAAAGTTCATTCAGATTTTCTGATGGTACAGAAAAAAACCAAACAGATTGCTTTGGCCAAGCCAATATCTTCATAGCTGTAACAGGAATCCAAACATCCAGTGTGAGTTCAACATCAAAAAATAGGAAAACTGGGAACACGTTCAGAAATCCAGGGTATTAGGAGATTTTTAAGATGTGACACAATATTAAATACTAAACACTAAAATCGGCTAAAAGCATAAGTTTCAGGGCTAGCATGCTGCTTTTAGGTGACAAATTGTGATCACAGAAAACAATTGCGATCAGAGGCAGAAAAACAAGGACAAGCCTCTGGAGCGAAGGTATAGATGGAAAATCAAGGAGAAGGAGTTCCAATGAATCATGAGACACAGAAAATTTAGGGTAGGTAATTCCTGCCTGGAACAGGGATGATGAGATAGGACCCAGGAACTGATTCTCTGAACTCCAGAGTTAGAGCAGCTTGTGTGTCCTCCAATACTGAGAGAGCACCTCAATCCTCTTTTGGAATTAGATGGCAAGAATGACACTATTCTTAGAAAACCCTCACAACCAGCTACAGAACCCAATAGCACAGTGGTTGATCCCCAATGAATACATGGAGTGCAAGTCCACTGTAACACTAGTAGAAAGCGTTTTGGAAGAGGCTGAAAGGTTGAAAATGAGAGAAGATGTATTTTTGTCTCATCCCCCAACCAGGTTACCAAAAGCTCCCCTAATTCTACCTCCTAAAACCTGAGCGATTTGATAGACACAAGTATTTTGTACAAGGAACCAGAGGAACATTCTATGAAAACCATTAGCAGTGCTGGTAGAGCTCAAGTCAGCGACTAAAGCTGTGAGATTAAATTCCTGTGCCCAACCATTAGTGGTATGATCCATGCGTCCAGTCTGCCACAAAGCACCTTTTACTAGACTTTGCTGGTGGCTTCAAGCTCCTTCTTTACCAGTGAGGAGTGCTTGAATTTCAAAGTCTTTGGGGTTTGTCAAAAATGGCATCCAGAGGCCAAAGCAGACCAACCATATGGGGATCTTTACTCACTAAGTAAGTGTCTATAGCATGGGATAATGTCAACAGCATTTAAGTAGTAAAGGATAATGGTCAACACAGAAGGTCAGGTTTACACTGCGTGTGGCTCTGCCATCTAGGCACTACTTGGCTTTGCTCAAGTCACTATTACTGGGTTTGCCAAAAGTTCATTCAGATTTTCTGATGGTACAGAAAAAAACCAAACAGATTGCTTTGGCCAAGCCAATATCTTCATAGCTGTAACAGGAATCCAAACATCCAGTGTGAGTTCAACATCAAAAAATAGGAAAACTGGGAACACGTTCAGAAATCCAGGGTATTAGGAGATTTTTAAGATGTGACACAATATTAAATACTAAACACTAAAATCGGCTAAAAGCATAAGTTTCAGGGCTAGCATGCTGCTAGTTTGAGGTGACAAATGTGGTCACCTAATGGCTCCAAAGAGAACTGGATGTAGAGTCGAGTCGAGCATATATAACTAATAATATGTACTAACATTTATGGAACATTTGCAATGTTCCAGGACCTATGCTAAGTTCATTACAATGATTCTGTGATATACACAGTATTATCATTTTGCAAATGATTGATGTTTAAAATGTTAAATAATATGTCAAGGTCTACAGCTAGTTATGAAATATCTGGGGAAAGACAGAGGTCTGTCTGATTCCAAAGTCCACATTCACAGTCATTAAACACTCCACATCGTGATGTAGCACAAAAGGAGAGGCAAGTTACGATTATTCAAAATTTGATCAGAAGTGCTTTAGAGCTGAAAGAAGGTGATTAAGACATGGGCTCTATGTTCCAAATATCTATCACTCTCCTTCCATAAGCCAATCAGAAATGAGGGACTTATTTGTGATATTACTAATAAGAGTAAGCTCATTCCATCTCTGTGTTCTCATTAGAGAAGCATACTTGTAATACAGACATTCATTTTTAACAATTGTAACTTCTAATATTGAATATTTTAGCAAATACTCTAGCATTACAACATGGAAGCAAGATATAACCAGGAATATAAGAAGCTAAAACTTAACAGCTTTGTACATTGATGAATCAGTCACCCTTGTAAAATCAGTCACCCTTCCTTCACAGAATCACAGTGAAGATAGCCTATAAAAAGCAACAAAACCAAAACTCCACACACACAAAAAAATAATAATAATAATAATTTCAACAAGACCTTCCTCTGTAGGGTGTTAAATCAGAGACTTAACTGTGGTTTAATATATGATTTGGCACAACCCAAAGTCTCACTCATACCCAACCTGGGGTCTTTAAAGTTGTATTATATAATGCTCTATGGGCTTTCCAGGTGGCTCATCAGTGAAGAAGCTGACTGCAGCTCAGCAGACACAAGAGACGTATGTTCAATTCCTGGGTCAAGAAGATCTTTGGAGGCGGTAATAGCTACTCACTCCAGTATTCTTGGCAGGAGAATCCCACGGACAGAGGAGCCTGGAGAGCTACAGTCCATGGAGTCGCAAAGAGTCAGAGAAGACAGCAAACATGCAGAACATGCTCTATACACAGGAAGAGATGATGTCTGCTTATGTGTCACCATTGTACAGGAGTGAAAAATGAGAGAATAAAACTGACTGTCCAGACTGATGCTGTCTCCTTTTTTAACAAACTCTATTTTTCTTTTGTCCACACCATGGGACACGTGGGATCCTAGTTCCCCCATCAGGGATCGACCTTGTGCCCCTGCAGTCTTGACCACTGGACTGCCAGGGAAGTCCCCAGACTAAAGCTCTTAATAAAGGACTATGTTAACTACCGGCACACTGCAGCAATGAGGAACACACACTTCGATGTCAGATCCACTTCTCTGTGTTTCTGTGATAGCTAGATATTCTGTGCTTCCATTAGGAAAACTGCAGTAACTGATCTTAAATACTGAAAGCCTTGGGTATCTTTAGTGCCCCCAATGTGACAGGCCAAGTCATAGATTATGATTTGTGTTTTTAGTCAAAACACAGGGTAGAAGTTAAAAAGCACACATTCTAGTGTCAGTTAGGTCTGGCTCAAACGTCAGCTCCATCATTTACTATCTGTGTGACTTTCTGTGCCTGAAACTCCTGGTTTATAACACTGGAGGAAGAGTATACAGTACTTGCTAGAAGGTTGCGAGGAGGCATGGATGCGTTCACAGACATACACTGTTCGGTACAATGACACGGCAAGTATTATATGTGCTTGCAGTTATTACTAAATAAACAACCTACTGAAGAATACATTTCAAAAGGAATCACGTTGTGACCTCTATTATCAGATTGGAGGCATCTTTCTTCATGAAAAACATAAGCCTTAAGATATGACAAAAAGACTTTTAAAAATTCAGCAAACCTTTTAAAATTACAGGCATAAAGGCAAAACAGAATGATAACTTTTCTGATGAAGTATTAAAACAATACTAAAATCAAGTCACTGAATATGAATGAGACAGTAACCAGGGTTGTTTGTCTTACAAATAAATAAGACCAGAGGGGGAAAAAACAGCATAACTTATCAGAGTTCTACGAATCAAGAAGTAGTTTCAAGTTAGTTGTGCGCTGCACCTGAGTACCCCTCTGCAGATTAGCAACACTCTTGAGGATTTAAGCTTTGCATCCTGACAACATCTAGGATAACTAAAGTGGTCCAGACTAAGGGAAAGAATGGAATGGAAATCTTGCTGAGGTAAAGATTCAGCAGTAAAGTAACTAAGGGGACACAATTACGAAAATTCCCAACTCACTCCTGGTGGGCTTCTTCCAATGTCTTGGCAGCATCAAAGACAACATTGGAGAGATGATATGAGAATGGCATCACGTGGATTTATGTACATCTACTATCTCAGTCACCTGGTTCCCTGCACTATAGCATCTCTCTTGAGTTAGTGCATTGATTCTGCTAAAATACTGCTACAAAAAAGTACCTTCCCTGTTAGAGGTAAGAATAATATCGCCAGGCTTCCCTTCAAGTCTTGCTAATGCTGGCAACCAACTTACTTTTGTGTGACTACAGGAACCCTGAGAGGGGACTCCATCTTTACAATACACTCCCAGCCAGCTTATTCTTGCCATCATTTCCCCCTAATTAGTAAACAGAAAAGTTTCCAGGTGAGATGACTGACTGACTCTTCTCTTGATGGAAATGTCCCCAAGAAAGAGAGGCTAGGAGGGCAAATCAGGATACACGTGTAGACGAGGATGAAGCATCACAGGGGAGGAATGGGTCCTGCCAAAGAGAAGGGCTGCTAAGGGAACATATTCCACATGTCAGTGTCAACTAGCTAGCAGTGTGACGAGGTCTGCTCATGGTAACTCTCTGAAAGATGACTCTGAACATCTCTCTTCGACTCTACATGCAGTTGCAATGTGGTGGTAGTTGGACACTGTGCAAATATTTACACCATGGGAATTGGAAAATACTACAAATAAGGTATTTTAGTTTTCCTTTGCCTGGAATGTCAGTTGTTCTCAGGTAGCACTAGTGGTAAAGAACCCACCAGCCAATACAGGAGACATAAGAGATGTGGGTTCTAACACTGAGTTGGGAAGATCCCCAGGAGAAGGGAATGGCAACTCACTCCAGTCTTCTTGCCTGGAGGATCCCCATGGATGGAGCAGCCTGGTGGGATACAGTCCATGGGGTTGCAAAGAGCCAGACACAACTGAAGCGACTTAGCTCGCACACAAACATTTACCAGCACACCACTGACTGTGGTTGATTCATCATAAGTAACATGCCTATCAGCCACCAGGAATGCTTTCATTTGCATTAGTTTTTCCAGAAGGAATGAAACCAGTAAGGCAAGTATTGAATGAATTACAGGTTTGTTTGAAATGGCAATACATGCTATTACTTTGAAGGGCAAATTTATATTTTTAAAATCCCCTCTAATCCCTGCAGTCATTTCTCTTGAGTCTCTTGTTAGAACAGATACTGATCTGTTTCCCTATGCTTCTCATATCCATGACCAGGTAAGCTCCTTAAGGGTAGAAACACACATGACTTATTTTCATGTATCCAGTGTTCGTTCATGTCTAACGAAGTACTGATGCTTTCCAGAGAAGCTACCTCCTGATTTCTCCTCCACTAATAGAATAAAAATATTACATGTCCCAACAATCTTTGAGATTATTGTGAGAATCACATGACAGAAGGCAACTGCCAGTCAGTCTCCTGGGTAGGACTCTCAAATATAATTTTCAAAGCATGCTGAAAAATGCAGAGCATGATATGGATATCCACGTTTATTGGATGTGTTGGAGGTAGTCATATAGTATTCAAAAATCACAGGAGGAATGGGTCCTGCCAAAGAGAAGGGCTGCTAAGGGAACATATTCCACATGTCAGTGTCAACTAGCTAGCAGTGTGACGAGGTCTGCTCATGGTAACTCTCTGAAAGATGACTCTGAACATCTCTCTTCGACTCTACATGCAGTTGCAATGTGGTGGTAGTTGGACACTGTGCAAATATTTACACCATGGGAATTGGAAAATACTACAAATAAGGTATTTTAGTTTTCCTTTGCCTGGAATGTCAGTTGTTCTCAGGTAGCACTAGTGGTAAAGAACCCACCAGCCAATACAGGAGACATAAGAGATGTGGGTTCTAACACTGGGTTGGGAAGATCCCCAGGAGAAGGGAATGGCAACTCACTCCAGTCTTCTTGCCTGGAGGATCCCCATGGATGGAGCAGCCTGGTGGGATACAGTCCATGGGGTTGCAAAGAGCCAGACACAACTGAAGCGACTTAGCTCGCACACAAACATTTACCAGCACACCACTGACTGTGGTTGATTCATCATAAGTAACATGCCTATCAGCCACCAGGAATGCTTTCATTTGCATTAGTTTTTCCAGAAGGAATGAAACCAGTAAGGCAAGTATTGAATGAATTACAGGTTTGTTTGAAATGGCAATACATGCTATTACTTTGAAGGGCAAATTTATATTTTAAAATCCTCTAATCCCTGCAGTCATTTCTCTTGAGTCTCTTGTTAGAACAGATACTGATCTGTTTCCCTATGCTTCTCATATCCATGACCAGGTAAGCTCCTTAAGGGTAGAAACACACATGACTTATTTTCATGTATCCAGTGTTCGTTCATGTCTAACGAAGTACTGATGCTTTCCAGAGAAGCTACCTCCTGATTTCTCCTCCACTAATAGAATAAAAATATTACATGTCCCAACAATCTTTGAGATTATTGTGAGAATCACATGACAGAAGGCAACTGCCAGTCAGTCTCCTGGGTAGGACTCTCAAATATAATTTTCAAAGCATGCTGAAAAATGCAGAGCATGATATGGATATCCACGTTTATTGGATGTGTTGGAGGTAGTCATATAGTATTCAAAAATCAGAGAGATTTTAGTCAAGACAGTGTTCTGACACTTCTCAACCGTAGGTGGAAGTGTTAGTCCCTCAGTCATGTCTGACTATTTGCGACCCCATGGACTGTAGCCCTGTCCCCTCCAGGCTCCTCTGTCCATGGAATTCTCCAGGCAAGAATACTGGAGTGGGTTGCCATTCCTTCTCCAAGGGATCTTCTAGACCCAGAGACTGAATCCATGTCTCCTGTACTGCAGGCAGATTCTTTACCGTCTGAGCCACCAGCAAAGCCGCTCAACTGTATAACCTTTAAGAAAATGCTTCTCATGTAACCAGGTTGAGCCCATTCCCACATTGATTTATAAGTGTATAAATCCTAGCTCACAGAGTTAACATGAGAATTGCAATGAGATATTATACATGAAGCTTGTAACCAGCACCACTGTTGATGTATAGTAGATGCTTGACACATATTAATGCCTTTCCCTAGTCTTCTAATTAACAGAACCCTCATATAGACCAAACTGCCCAATGATGTGAATCTCTGTCATTTCAATCACAGAAAATATCCTTAGCATAAATGGAATTTCTATGGACAAGCTTTTCCAAGGGATGACCTTTTCATATTAGTAACTAACCCCTTTGAGAAAGCCCAAATCCAGGCCACTGCAGGTGCATTTCTCTTCTATAAAGAAGAAACAAAATTCCAGTCAATTAATTACCACTATGAACATACCAGCAGACAAATGTCTTCCAGGGAAAGCCTTTGGGGAGCTTTAGGCAGAGCATAACTTAATTTTTTGTAGGACTTTAAAATGTCTGCACGCCATCCCTCTTTCACAACATTTAGCATAATGTGATGCTCACAGTTGGAGGCTATTTGCATTAAGTTGTGTAAGGCACAGAGGATGCTTCTTTAAACCTGCCAGGACATCAACTTGCCTGTGCTTGAGAGATAGATTGGTTTTCTCCTTCTGGGCCCAATTTATGAACTGAGTCAAGTAAAGCCCAGGGCTCTCATCTTTTCAAACAAGTATATTAAACTGAGACTGGAGCAGAGAAAGAGAAGCTTTGCCAGACATCTTTATCAGCATCATGTTTTTTTTTCTTTTGGTCTTTACTTATGAACACATTCACTCCATATCTAATTACACCATTTCTGAAATGCACGTGCAGAATTAGGACTGATGACTGTTTATTCTTTGATGTGTATTTCCTAGACCTCAGGACCTAATGATAAGTTGTTTTCCCCAAACTCCAGAATTAGGAAAGAGAACACCTTACATGCCATAATCTATAAAAGAAAGACATCAGGTGACATTGTTATGTTTCATGATAACTGCAACAAAGCCCCTTAGATTCAGATTACACAGTTATAAATTAATTTCTATCCATTTGAAAACAAGCACAACCTTCTGCTGACATAAGCCAATGTCATTATCCTGTTCTTTTGGCAGCAACCAGAGTTTATTAGAGGAGTATCTTAATACTTGCTTGTAAGTGCCTGGATTCATCTCAACATTTCTGGCCTCCCAAATCCTTCACATGTACCATAATCTCTTTATGTATCTGTCTCTTTCATCAGAGCATCACCTCCGCTAGGCTAGGAGCTGAAACAGGTGCATCTTTCTGAACCTAGTGTGGTGATGGCTACAGTCAACACTCCAAAGTTTCCCTTAGTTCACTCTTACTGTCAAATCCAAGCTTAAAAGGAAAGACAAGGGGAAAAGGCAATGCCCACCAATCCTTGGGCACAAATCTTATCCAATCAGGTGATGGAAGCTGAGACTATGGCATGCGTAACTTCTTCCGTCGATAGTTGCCTCCCAGAGCACCTCTGGACTAATTAGATTAACTGTTACTGTCAGGGCTATCTAATTGCTTGTACTGAAGAAAGCAAATTGCAGACAGTAGATATCAGTGTAAAATCAAACAGAAAACAGGTGTTTGCTAATTAAAACTGAGATTTTAATGAATGACCCATGTGGTTTTGGTGAATAAATACCACTCCCAACATCTACCGCATAATTAGACTCCACTGTTCTTTAAACCTCAATCTTGTGTGCAGAGATAGATTGGTTTTCTCCTTCTGGGCCCAATTTATGAACTGATATCCCAGGGCTCTCATCTTTTCAAACAAGTATATTAAACTGAGACTGGAGCAGAGAAAGAGAAGCTTTGCCAGACATCTTTATCAGCATCATGTTTTTTTTTCTTTTGGTCTTTACTTATGAACACATTCACTCCATATCTAATTACACCATTTCTGAAATGCACGTGCAGAATTAGGACTGATGACTGTTTATTCTTTGATGTGTATTTCCTAGACCTCAGGACCTAATGATAAGTTGTTTTCCCCAAACTCCAGAATTAGGAAAGAGAACACCTTACATGCCATAATCTATAAAAAGAAAGACATCAGGTGACATTGTTATGTTTCATGATAACTGCAACAAAGCCCCTTAGATTCAGATTACACAGTTATAAATTAATTTCTATCCATTTGAAAACAAGCACAACCTTCTGCTGACATAAGCCAATGTCATTATCCTGTTCTTTTGGCAGCAACCAGAGTTTATTAGAGGAGTATCTTAATACTTGCTTGTAAGTGCCTGGATTCATCTCAACATTTCTGGCCTCCCAAATCCTTCACATGTACCATAATCTCTTTATGTATCTGTCTCTTTCATCAGAGCATCACCTCCGCTAGGCTAGGAGCTGAAACAGGTGCATCTTTCTGAACCTAGTGTGGTGATGGCTACAGTCAACACTCCAAAGTTTCCCTTAGTTCACTCTTACTGTCAAATCCAAGCTTAAAAGGAAAGACAAGGGGAAAAGGCAATGCCCACCAATCCTTGGGCACAAATCTTATCCAATCAGGTGATGGAAGCTGAGACTATGGCATGCGTAACTTCTTCCGTCGATAGTTGCCTCCCAGAGCACCTCTGGACTAATTAGATTAACTGTTACTGTCAGGGCTATCTAATTGCTTGTACTGAAGAAAGCAAATTGCAGACAGTAGATATCAGTGTAAAATCAAACAGAAAACAGGTGTTTGCTAATTAAAACTGAGATTTTAATGAATGACCCATGTGGTTTTGGTGAATAAATACCACTCCCAACATCTGCCGCATAATTAGACTCCCTGTCTTTCTTGTTCTCTCTCTCAGTCTGTTTCTCTCCTCTCCTATCTTCCTTAGTCCATTTCGCGAACATCCCAGTTACTGTGATACGGTATTTTTAACAAAGCTCTGTAATTTTCAGTCTTTGCTAAGGGACAAGAGAAAACTATTTCTGTCCAGTTAACTGTGAGCAAAGCATTTATATATATATATATATAGAGAGAGAGAGAGAGAGAGAGAGAGAATACAGCTAATATTTATACTTATACATGCATATATGCATTTACCTAATAGTTTATACATTAAAGATAATAATATATTGGTTAAAAAGGTAACTGGAAACGATGGGGTGGGGAAAGATCACATTAAAACATCTTAATGCACGAACTGGTCATGGTACCCGAGGGGAGACTTATTATGAGTTCTGGTTCATCTATGATTTGAGATTTTTATTTTGAGTTAATTGGGCTTCCTGCTGAGATGACCGCAATGGTTGTTGCTTTTGCTTTTTGATCCATTTGAAAGTAAGAGAGGAGAAACACATTTTAAAATATAATGATAAGTCTATGGAATGTGCCTGGTAAGCAGGTTGAAAAGACGTACAGGAAAGCTTCATTTTTAGGACAGCTAAACTAACAGAACTGCCTTAAAACGACTTTGTAGGAAGGACAGGAATAAATGTCAAGGCATTTTGTTGAAATCGTCATTGTGGAAGCAGTTTCACGATTAGTCTTTGTGTTTCTGAGTGCGCCAGTAAGTGAATTTCCAGCTGCAGTTATGTTATGCAGTTAAATGTGACTCTTACTGTCAAATCCAAGCTTAAAAGGAAAGACAAGGGGAAAAGGCAATGCCCACCAATCCTTGGGCACAAATCTTATCCAATCAGGTGATGGAAGCTGAGACTATGGCATGCGTAACTTCTTCCGTCGATAGTTGCCTCCCAGAGCACCTCTGGACTAATTAGATTAACTGTTACTGTCAGGGCTATCTAATTGCTTGTACTGAAGAAAGCAAATTGCAGACAGTAGATATCAGTGTAAAATCAAACAGAAAACAGGTGTTTGCTAATTAAAACTGAGATTTTAATGAATGACCCATGTGGTTTTGGTGAATAAATACCACTCCCAACATCTGCCGCATAATTAGACTCCCTGTCTTTCTTGTTCTCTCTCTCAGTCTGTTTCTCTCCTCTCCTATCTTCCTTAGTCCATTTCGCGAACATCCCAGTTACTGTGATACGGTATTTTTAACAAAGCTCTGTAATTTTCAGTCTTTGCTAAGGGACAAGAGAAAACTATTTCTGTCCAGTTAACTGTGAGCAAAGCATTTATATATATATATATATATATAGAGAGAGAGAGAGAAAAAATACAACTAATATTTATACTTATACATTCATATATGCATTTACCTAATAGTTTATACATTAAAGATAATAATATATTGGTTAAAAAGGTAACTGGAAACGATGGGGTGGGGAAAGATCACATTAAAACATCTTAATGCACGAACTGGTCATGGTACCCGAGGGGAGACTTATTATGAGTTCTGGTTCATCTATGATTTGAGATTTTTATTTTGAGTTAATTGGGCTTCCTGCTGAGATGACCGCAATGGTTGTTGCTTTTGCTTTTTGATCCATTTGAAAGTAAGAGAGGAGAAACACATTTTAAAATATAATGATAAGTCTATGGAATGTGCCTGGTAAGCAGGTTGAAAAGACGTACAGGAAAGCTTCATTTTTAGGACAGCTAAACTAACAGAACTGCCTTAAAACGACTTTGTAGGAAGGACAGGAATAAATGTCAAGGCATTTTGTTGAAATCGTCATTGTGGAAGCAGTTTCCCACGATTAGTCTTTGTGTTTCTGAGTGCGCCAGTAAGTGAATTTCCAGCTGCAGTTATGTTATGCAGTTAAATGTGACTCTAATATCTCAGCCACAGAAGCTTTGATGATGGGGCAAAGCTACTGAGTGCCGTGTCACTCAGACCATCAAATGTGTTGCAGTCTAAAGAAATCAAGTGACTCCTGTTTAAGTCTCTTCACTCACTCTAACGTGGTAGATCAGAGAGACAGAGGATAAGAAAGTCACATACTTGCCTTACAGGTTCGGGGCTTTGGGGCACTGCACAGATTTAATTCAAGCTCCGTGGCCCCCATTAGATGTTTTGAATAATATCTGAATAATATCTGAGAAACTTGGTGCTATTTTTCAACTGCATTTTATTAACAGTAAAACCATACTGGGTCTCCGGAGTTAAATCAACCTTGTATAATTAGAAAAACCACCCTTTTTCTGGACTGTTGAATTGATCTGGCAACATTCTGTTCAAGATGTATTCATGTATATTCATGAATCAATTTGGCCTCCGGTTTTCATACACTGTACTGTCTTTGTCTTGTTTTTGGAATCAGTAATGCCCTGCATTTCCTTTTCCTTTCTCCTCTGAATAAAAACATCTATTTTTTTTTCTGCCACTTTTACATTGTTGTATTCTAGTGATGGCAAACAGGGAACAGATATAACTTGTCTCTTTTAGGTAATAATTTGCCAGAATATGCAATATATATATATATATATATATATATATATTTTTTTTTTTTTTAATGGACATCAACAGAATCCTGGATTTTCAGGTGTGAACAGTAAAGGTCTTTAGATGGGTTCCACCGAGGAGGACAAGCGTGTGTCTAAGGTGTTTGGAGATGGACGATACACACCTCTGATGACTGAAAGTGTTGACTGCGATAAAACCTGCTGACTGATCACCAGGTCCACTTCCTATTCTTCCCAGCAATCAGCTAGGCTACATTTTTTTGTATTCATGGAAACTAGGTATGACAGTCAAGAAAGTTCTAGCTTTAGAACTTGAACAAAAGGTGATAAATACCATCTCCAGACCTACCTGTACCAGAAGCTCCTTCTGTGGGTGACCCTCCATGTTCTTTTCCCTTTGACATGATGCTGGCAAAGACAGCCCATTTTCAGTCACTGTTAGAAGATGCTAGAAGGCATCCCCATCTCTGGTCCTGGAATAGGTGACCTAGGGATTGGGAACACTTGGTAAATCATATGATAGACTAGTAAAATTGCTTTTAATAATCTACTGAGCACGATAGCTGGGCAGTCTAAAGAAATCAAGTGACTCCTGTTTAAGTCTCTTCACTCACTCTAACGTGGTAGATCAGAGAGACAGAGGATAAGAAAGTCACATACTTGCCTTACAGGTTCGGGGCTTTGGGGCACTGCACAGATTTAATTCAAGCTCCGTGGCCCCCATTAGATGTTTTGAATAATATCTGAATAATATCTGAGAAACTTGGTGCTATTTTTCAACTGCATTTTATTAACAGTAAAACCATACTGGGTCTCCGGAGTTAAATCAACCTTGTATAATTAGAAAAACCACCCTTTTTCTGGACTGTTGAATTGATCTGGCAACATTCTGTTCAAGATGTATTCATGTATATTCATGAATCAATTTGGCCTCCGGTTTTCATACACTGTACTGTCTTTGTCTTGTTTTTGGAATCAGTAATGCCCTGCATTTCCTTTTCCTTTCTCCTCTGAATAAAAACATCTATTTTTTTTTCTGCCACTTTTACATTGTTGTATTCTAGTGATGGCAAACAGGGAACAGATATAACTTGTCTCTTTTAGGTAATAATTTGCCAGAATATGCAATATATATATATATATATATATATATATTTTTTTTAATGGACATCAACAGAATCCTGGATTTTCAGGTGTGAACAGTAAAGGTCTTTAGATGGGTTCCACCGAGGAGGACAAGCGTGTGTCTAAGGTGTTTGGAGATGGACGATACACACCTCTGATGACTGAAAGTGTTGACTGCGATAAAACCTGCTGACTGATCACCAGGTCCACTTCCTATTCTTCCCAGCAATCAGCTAGGCTACATTTTTTTGTATTCATGGAAACTAGGTATGACAGTCAAGAAAGTTCTAGCTTTAGAACTTGAACAAAAGGTGATAAATACCATCTCCAGACCTACCTGTACCAGAAGCTCCTTCTGTGGGTGACCCTCCATGTTCTTTTCCCTTTGACATGATGCTGGCAAAGACAGCCCATTTTCAGTCACTGTTAGAAGATGCTAGAAGGCATCCCCATCTCTGGTCCTGGAATAGGTGACCTAGGGATTGGGAACACTTGGTAAATCATATGATAGACTAGTAAAATTGCTTTTTAATAATCTACTGAGACAATGGGGCATTTCTGTAAGAACAGTTGGTGTTACTCCCACTAACACATTCTGATTGCTAGCTTTCTTCTTTAAGTTCACCACTTCAGATATCTAGAGGACAACCTAGACGCTATGACTTTAACTTGCCTTTATCTTCATCTCCTTTTCATATATACCTTTTCTTTGGCTACATCACATCCTAGATATCTTTTCATCTGTCATTTCAATCACTCTTTACATACGTCTGTTCTACTGATATAATAATTATTATATTTTTGTTTCTAAAAGATTATATTAAACCTTTTCCTTATTAATTTTTAAATTTCCTTTCTATGTTTCCATATACCTTGAAAATGTTTTTCTTAAAAATACTAGGCTTTTCTGTTTCATAATTAAATTCTGACAACTTTCTGAGAATTTGATTCTGCGATATTCTTTCCTGCTCTCTATTAGCACTGGCTTGTTTATTTGTACACGCTGTTGAGTATCAGGAGGTACAGTCTTATTTCCCCTGTAAGTCTTTCTCTGTTGCCTGAGTTTCTGTATCTGAAATGTGTTCTTCCAAAGATGATTTGAATTTGCTTCTGTCTGGTGCCTGAGGACAACAGCACCCCAGGGCCACTTCGGACTAAGCGTTCAATTTAAGGTTATTGAATTTGGGTGTTGGCGGAAGTAGATGGATAGTATGAACTTTATCGCCAAAAATAAGTACGGGTGAGTTTATGATAAAAATTCTTATAAAACACACTTTTTCCCTCCCATCTCATGATCTCCTTCCCTCCAAGCCAAGACTGGCAGCCAATCCTCATTTTTGTCTCTCTCTGCAGGAGGTGTTTTTCTTGTTGCTGTTACTCACCACACCACACTGTTTAGAAAAGTTTTTTTTTTTTTTTTTTTCAGTGTCCCAGTTTGAATAATGGCTTCATAGCAAATTCATGACAAATACCTGTATTTCCACCTTTTCATGAGTTCCTTCTATGGGTGGTTTTACTCTACTTAGGTAACTCTTCATTCATATACTATAAAATACGCTATCTATATCTACGCAGCCTTTTGTATGTTACTCCTGAAAAGTTCCTTGTGGGCACCCCTAGTTCCTTATTTTGCCAGAAATGAATTTTCTTCTCCCAGTGTTCATACACAACAATAGCTGTAAACAGATATTTATGCTAGCAGGGGAGGGTGTTTCAACCTCAACTAAGGCAAACAAAGTGGTGTTACACGTACACAAATTCACATTTTATAGACGTTCACATCTTTATATTGAAATGCTTAAGGTAGATTAATACAATGATGACTTCAGCAAATGATTAGTAACATAATAAATAACTACTAATAAATATTAGTAAAATGATAACCATGAATAAATAGTAGAGTACCATGAAAGCTGAAAGCCCTCAAGAAATGTTGACTGATCATGCAGAGGAAGAAGACAACATCATTAAGACAAAGTAGTGGTGACTGGATCTTGTTGGCAAGTGGAAATGATATAAGGGCAAATGTCTTGGGTATGGACCTGGTTCAAGTGTGTTTGTACTAAAGGACAGATGGCAAATCTTCCAGGGAGCAGTGCCACTCTGTATCATCTTACTGAAGAACTTTCAAAATAAAATGATTGAAAACACACTTTAAACATTATTTATAACCACTTCACTCCAAAATACATTTTAGTGGGGACACACATAATTTTTTCCATTACCTGTACACAGCCTCACTAAAGTGGATCTAGATAGTAGCCTTGGAGCTGGAAGGTCAAATGAAAAAACAAACCTGTTGACATTTCTCTCCTCAGAAGAAGGACCTGCTGGCATTGGCTCTTCCTCCCTTAAACACAAGGTGCTTTTTCACAAAGGCAAAAGCTTAGCCCTTTTTTGATCACGTCCATTTTCAGGAAGTCTCTTGTGGTATTCCTTACTTAACTTAGACCATGGCTATCATGAAAGATTCAACTTGATTATAAGCAAATGTACCCTTACTCACTAGTTTTAAGAAAGCCACTCCAGGGCTTCTCTGGTGGTTCAGTGGGTAAAGAGTCCGCCTTGCAGTGCAAGGGGCACCAGTTCAATCCCTGGCCTGGGAAGATTCCACATGCCATGGAACACCTGAGTCGGTGTATCCAATTATGAGCCAGTGCTCTGGAGCATGTGCACCCAGAATCAGTGCTCGGCAACAAGAGAGACCACTGCAATGGGAGGCCCACACAGGCCAAAGAATAAAAGATGGATGACAGTAAATGAATTAAAAAACAAAGAGGCCAAAAATAATTAAAAGAAAGAAAAAAAAAAAGAAAACCACTCCAGGGGATGATTCCCTCACATGGAATTCATGCTGGACCACTGTTCCTCAAAGCTACACTCTC
Organism: Tragulus kanchil; assembly: GCA_022376925.1. Classification (NCBI taxonomy): domain Eukaryota; kingdom Metazoa; phylum Chordata; class Mammalia; order Artiodactyla; family Tragulidae; genus Tragulus; species Tragulus kanchil. The sequence goes on along the minus strand of JAIOJX010000028.1, from coordinate 17,933,608 downwards.
GATTTCTTTGTTTCATGCATTGGACATACATGCCAAGAGTAGATGTCATCTTAAAAAGTATGCTAACAGGCTTGCATCCCAACAATAAGATTTATTTCCAGGCAGGAAGGTTACAGGTAGTCTTATGTTTTCCAAGGCAAATTTGAAAATAAGCAAATTAAATCACAACATTGTTTACATGGTACAGGAGTACTTTGTTTGGGTCATTGTTCCTTTTCCTTTTATGCATGAGGATATTTTTAATAGCTAGAAGAGGACTCGAGTCTGCTAGTTCCCTGCGTCTGGCAGCATGCTGGCTCTTCCATTTGAAGTGATCAAAGACTGTGAACACCACGTGGCAGGGTAAGAGCTGTTTTTTTTCACATAGAAGGACTTTATTGAAACTTTTGAAGCAGTAAAATTATGCAAGCATTCTAGGGGAAATTTGAGGAGTGCTGAGGTCATTTTTATCTTTCAGGCTCTAAACAACAGGATCAAAAGGGAGTTCATCTCATAAAAATTTATACCTCCCTTCCCTGGGCACACCAGTACCATGGGAGGATTTACCAAGGTGAAACACTTACTCCGAACACTTTGTACTCATCATCCAGCCCAGAAAGGTCCTTGATGTGGCCAAATCTAGTCTTTTGGAGGTTAGAGTAACAAGTTCACTATCACCAAGGACTTAGCTTCCCTGAGCTGTGCAGGAGGCTGTAGCATTGCCAATGTGCTCTATTAAGAGGAGATGGATGGCAGCCATGAAATGTATTCCTAGTAAACATGCTTTTTCCAAATGGTATTTATGGAACCCAAATAGAGTAGCTGACCATACTTGCTGCACAGCATATTAGCTTGACTTCATGATAAAAATTTTTATTTTCTTTGAAACATGAAAAATGCTCAAATTGAAGCTTATAATTATTCTCAACACTACTCAGAAAGTTTCCCCAGGGATGGTAAAAGAATAGTTAATTTGTGGTGAGAATAGGTATTAAAAATTATAATAGAGTAAAAAAAAAGTATGTCTATACCTCATAATTTAGTGATTCTCGTTACTCTTTCATAATGAATCTGATACCCCCATTCAAGCTTCTCCTTAGGTCTTTTTTTATTACAGGCAAGGCTTTACTGAGGTCCCTGTGCAGCAGGGGGAAGCAAGAAGAAACACAGACCCCCTTGTTTGCTTATTCCCTGAAGGGAGGACGAGCTTGTTCCTTACACGGTGGGAGGGTAGGGGTTTGTCCAGGGGTCAGCTTGCAGGGGTGGCTTAGCTGTTTTGTTCACCGCTAGGCTCTTCAAAAGTGGCAGCTGGGTTTTTCAGTCTCTTGGTATCTTTTGCCCATAACCTGCCCTAACTGCCCATAAATGCAGTTTATTTTTAGTTCCACAAAGTTTCTCTGTATTTGTTGCTGGAATAGATCTTACTGTACATTATTTGTGCCCACGGACTGAAATACATGAAACATATCGTTACTTATTAACATAGCAAATGAAACAACAGACAAAGAATTAATCTCCAAAATCTACAAGCAACTCAGACAACTCAGCACAGGGAAAATGAGCAGCCCAATCAAAAAATGGGAAAAAGATCTAAAGAGACGCCTCTCCAAAGAGGACATACAGATGGCCCAAAAATACATGAAACGATGCTCAACTTCACTTATTATCAGAGAAATGCAAATTAAAACCACAATGAGATACCACCTCACACCTGTCAGAATGGCCATCATCAACAAATCGACAGACAACAAATGCTGGAGAGGGTGTGGAGAAAAGGGAACCCTCTTGCATTGCTGGTGGGAATGTAAATTAGTACAACCTCTATGGAAGGCAATATGGAGATTCCTTAAAAAACTAAAAATAGAAGCACCCTATGACCCAGCAATCCCACTATTAGGCCTATATCCTGATGAAATCAAAAATGAAAGAGGCACCTGTACCCCAATGTTCATTGCAGCTCTCTATACAATAGCCAGAACATGGAAGCAACCTAGATGTCCATCGACAAATGAATGGACCCAGAAGCTCTGGTACATATATACAATGGAATACTACTCAGCTGTTAAAAGAAATGCAGAAGACTCAGTCCTAATGAGGTGGCTGGCTCTAGAACCTATCATAAAAAGTGAAGTAAGTCAAAAAGAGAAAGACAAGTATAGTATACTAACTCATATATATGGTATCTAGTAAGATGGTCATTATAACACACGCAGTGAACTCATGAAAAAACAGAGAATAGACATAAAGACATTGTGGAGACCGAACAGTGGGAGGGAGTAACATGGAAACCTATACTGACATGTGTAGAAAAGATAGCTATTGTCATTGTGCTAGGGGAATAGGAGTATCTACAACCACTTGGAGCGATGGTCTGGAGGGATGGGGGGGGGAACTGGGTGGGGAGGGGGTCAAGGGATATGCATATGAATGATCTGGGAACATACATGTACAAAAATAAATAATAAATAAATAAATTAATTAAAAGAAAAAAAAAAAACATAGTTCTAATACTATCGTTACTAAAATGGTTAATATTCATCAATCAGTTCATAATTAGCCAATTAACTCAGGTTACCAATCAAATGAGACTGCATACGCCTCCTAGGCTACTAGGTGGCACTAGTGGTCGTCTGCCAATGCAGGAGACCTAAGAGTTGCAGGTTCAGTCTCTGGGTTGAGAAGATCCTTTGGAGGAGGGCACAGCAACCCACTCCAGCATTCTTGCCTGGAGAATCCTATAGACAGAGAAGTGTGGGGGGCTATAGTCCATGTGGTCACAAAGAGCTGGACGTGGCTGAAGTGACTTAGCACACACGTACACACATGGTCTCCTATCATCTCACCACTTTGCCCACTCTCCAAGTTTCTTTGGTGCCCAGTTAATCTATTCCTGTTCTTACCCCACTTAATTCTACCCCAAAACCTCTATGGAAGGCAATATGGAGATTCCTTTAAAAACTAAAAATAGAAGCACCCTATGACCCAGCAATCCCACTATTAGGCCTATATCCTGATGAAATCAAAAATGAAAGAGGCACCTGTACCCCAATGTTCATTGCAGCTCTCTATACAATAGCCAGAACATGGAAGCAACCTAGATGTCCATCGACAAATGAATGGACCCAGAAGCTCTGGTACATATATACAATGGAATACTACTCAGCTGTTAAAAGAAATGCAGAAGACTCAGTCCTAATGAGGTGGCTGGCTCTAGAACCTATCATAAAAAGTGAAGTAAGTCAAAAAGAGAAAGACAAGTATAGTATACTAACTCATATATATGGTATCTAGTAAGATGGTCATTATAACACACGCAGTGAACTCATGAAAAAACAGAGAATAGACATAAAGACATTGTGGAGACCGAACAGTGGGAGGGAGTAACATGGAAACCTATACTGACATGTGTAGAAAAGATAGCTATTGTCATTGTGCTAGGGGAATAGGAGTATCTACAACCACTTGGAGCGATGGTCTGGAGGGATGGGGGGGGGAACTGGGTGGGGGGAGGGTCAAGGGATATGCATATGAATGATCTGGGAACATACATGTACAAAAATAAATAATAAATAAATAAATTAATTAAAAGAAAAAAAAAAAACATAGTTCTAATACTATCGTTACTAAAATGGTTAATATTCATCAATCAGTTCATAATTAGCCAATTAACTCAGGTTACCAATCAAATGAGACTGCATACGCTCTCCTAGGCTACTAGGTGGCACTAGTGGTCGTCTGCCAATGCAGGAGACCTAAGAGTTGCAGGTTCAGTCTCTGGGTTGAGAAGATCCTTTGGAGGAGGGCACAGCAACCCACTCCAGCATTCTTGCCTGGAGAATCCTATAGACAGAGAAGTGTGGGGGGCTATAGTCCATGGGGTCACAAAGAGTCGGACGTGGCTGAAGTGACTTAGCACACATGTACACACATGGTCTCCTAACATCTCACCACTTTGCCCACTCTCTCCAAGTTTCTTTGGTGCCCAGTTAATCTATTCCTGTTCTTACCCCACTTAATTCTACCCCAAAACAAACATCCATGGCCCATTTCTTTATTACACTACCTGATGCAGAAATTAAAATATGTGATTTATGGCCTTTTGTTGTTGTTGTTACTGTAGTTGTTTTTATGTCACCCAGGACCAGTAATGTTGGTCATCCATCTGAAATAATTTTCATAGGCTTAGATGAGCTCATGTGCTTAATCGTGTCTGACTCTTCGCAACCCTATGGACTGCAGCCAGCTCCTCTTGTCCATGGAGTTTTCTAGGCAATACTGGAGTGGGTTGTCATTTCCTACTCCAGAGATCTTCTTGATTCAGGGATCAAACTTATGTCTCCTGCATCTCCTTCATTGGCAGGTGGGTTCTTTACCACTAGCACCACTTGGGAAGCCAAATAACTTACTCTTTTCCATTTAATACCCTTTGTGCTCTTTCAAAACCTCAATGCCTGGAATTTCTCGAGTGATTCAGTGGTTAAGACTGCCCCTTCCAATGCAGGGGGTATGGTTTTGATCCTTGCTTGGGGAGTTAAGATGTCACATGCTCTGTGACCAAAAAACAACAACTACAACAACAACAACAACAACAACAACAAAACCATAAAACAGAAGCCGTCTTGTAACAAATTCAATAAAGACTTTCAAAAAAACCTCAACCCCTGACCTCTTACTGTCTTTACTCTCAGCAGTTGATTTTAACTCTGGCTCCCTCAAGTTTCTTCTCCTCCACCACGTTTTCCTTCCTGCATCTTGGCTCATTCTATCCTAATTTGTTTCTTTGAGAATAATGTCACAGACTCCTTCCTTAGGTAAACGTTTGATTGGTGCTCTTATCAGTTATTCCCTTTCTCTATTAAATCATCAGTTATAAAATTACTAACATGACTACCCCTCATTATCTGCTACCTATAAATAGACCCAAGAACATTTTAAGTAAATACCTTTTCCCTGATCTGCCATTTTTATCAAGCTATCTTTTCATCCTATACTGCCTGTACTTCTAAACCTTTAACTATACCACCCCAGGGAAGTATGGCACGATGCTCATACCATCAGGCTGACATGCTTATACACCCACACCCTCTGCCTTCTCCAACCTCACATGGTCCCTGAACTTTTGTTTTTGATCCCATACTCACCTGCATAAGGCAGTCAATACAAGAATCATCTCCTCTTCTGTTGCAGGGACATTTCTCCTGTCTGTTGGATCACTTTCCAATGCATACATTTATGGAGATGAGGCTCTTGTTAAGGAAATAATGTCTTCCCTTTGCTCATATATCTACTCAGCTCCCATTCAATTCCTTTGCTCCTTGGCAACATTTAGAAGAATTGTCCAACTCTGAGTCATCACTTCAGTCCGGTCAGTTCAGTTCAGTTGCTCACTCGTGTTCAACTCTTTGTGACCTCATGTAATATAGCACGCCAGGCTTCCCTGTCCTTCACCATCTCCCGGAGTTTGCTCAAACTCATGTCCATTGAGTCGGTTATGCCATCCAACCATCTCATCCTCTGTCGTCCCCTTCTCCTTCTGCCTTTTATTTTTCCCAGCATCAGAGTCTTTTCCAATGAGTCATCGCTTTGCATCAGGTGGCCATATATTGGAGCTTCAGCTTTAGCCTCAGTACTTCCAATGAATATTCAGAGCTGATTTCCTTTAGGAGTGACTGGTTTGATCTCCTTGCAGTTCAAGTCACTTGAGTCAGCACTTGCTTACCACCAACTGTCACCTCAACCTACTCTCATCTGGCTTCTGTTCTGCACTGCTTCTAAGAGATATTGGAGCTGCCATAACAAAATCCAAACAACTTACTGGCTTAAACAGTATTTTTTTCTCATGGTTCTGGAGTCTAGAAGTCCATGATCAAGTTGTTGGAAAATCTGATTTCTGATGAGATGAGAAGTTGTCTCCTGGCTTGTAAATAGCCACCTTCCTGAGGTGTCCTCACAAGGCTTTCCCTCTGTGTTTGGGGAGAGAAAGAGAGAGATGGAAAGAGATTGACTGAGATTTTGTGTCCCTTCCACTTCTTATAAGGACATCAACTCTACTGGATTAAGGTCTTGCCCTTATTACCTCACTTAACCTTTAACTATACCACCCCAGGGAATTTGGCACATGCCATACCTAGGCTGACTCTTACACCACACCCTCTGCCTTCTCCAACCTCACATGGTCCCTGAACTTTTGTTTTTGATCCCATACTCACCTGCATAAGGCAGTCAATACAAGAATCATCTCCTCTTCTGTTGCAGGGACATTTCTCCTGTCTGTTGGATCACTTTCCAATGCATACATTTATGGAGATGAGGCTCTTGTTAAGGAAATAATGTCTTCCCTTTGCTCATATATCTACTCAGCTCCCATTCAATTCCTTTGCTCCTTGGCAACATTTAGAAGAATTGTCCAACTCTGAGTCATCACTTCAGTCCGGTCAGTTCAGTTCAGTTGCTCACTCGTGTTCAACTCTTTGTGACCTCATGTAATATAGCACGCCAGGCTTCCCTGTCCTTCACCATCTCCCGGAGTTTGCTCAAACTCATGTCCATTGAGTCGGTTATGCCATCCAACCATCTCATCCTCTGTCGTCCCCTTCTCCTTCTGCCTTTTATTTTTCCCAGCATCAGAGTCTTTTCCAATGAGTCATCGCTTTGCATCAGGTGGCCATATATTGGAGCTTCAGCTTTAGCCTCAGTACTTCCAATGAATATTCAGAGCTGATTTCCTTTAGGAGTGACTGGTTTGATCTCCTTGCAGTTCAAGTCACTTGAGTCAGCACTTGCTTACCACCAACTGTCACCTCAACCTACTCTCATCTGGCTTCTGTTCTGCACTGCTTCTAAGAGATATTGGAGCTGCCATAACAAAATCCAAACAACTTACTGGCTTAAACAGTATTTTTTTCTCATGGTTCTGGAGTCTAGAAGTCCATGATCAAGTTGTTGGAAAATCTGATTTCTGATGAGATGAGAAGTTGTCTCCTGGCTTGTAAATAGCCACCTTCCTGAGGTGTCCTCACAAGGCTTTCCCTCTGTGTTTGGGGAGAGAAAGAGAGAGATGGAAAGAGATTGACTGAGATTTTGTGTCCCTTCCACTTCTTATAAGGACATCAACTCTACTGGATTAAGGTCTTGCCCTTATTACCTCACTTAACCATAATTCCTGCCATAAAGATCCAATCTCTGAATATAGTCACATTGGGATTGAGACTTCAACACGTGAATTTTTAGAGGAACAGAATTCTGTCCAAAAAATTTCCTGAAATAGTTCTTCAGACCATCACCCACAACTTCCATGTTCACATTCCAATGTTTTGTTCTCTGCCATCGCTCTGTGCCACTTGTTCGCACCATTTAATGTAGTCCACTACTCAGTCCTTTCTGAAGCACATTATTATCTTATACTTCATTTTATTAAGCTATTTTACGTCTGTGTTCCTAATTATAATAAAGGTGGCTCAGTGGTAAAGAATCTGCCTGCCAATGCAAGAGAAGCAGGTTCCATTCCTAGGTTGGGAAGATTCCCCCTAGCGAAGGAAATGGCAAGCTATTCTAGCGTTCTTGCCTGGGATATCCCATGGACAGAGGAGTCTGACAGGTTACAGTCCATGGGGTTGCAAAAGAGTCGGACACGACTTCATGACTAAACCCCAACAACAAATTTTAATCAAAGACACAAAATAGTTACTCGGCAAAACTTTTGCATCATTTTCATTCTGGATCTATGCGATTTCTTAGCAGATGCTGAATGACAGCCACTTTGGAAACTATGACACTGTCTCAAAAACTCAGACACATCTACAAAAATAATCAACCATTACATGCCTAGATGTTCACCCCTGACAAAGTAAAGCACATGCTCATCCACAGAACTGTACCTGATTATTAAGAGTAGTGTTATTTGTAATCAACCAAAACTGGAAGCCACCAAAGTATCCAGCGATACTGGAATAAACTGATGTGTCATAGTCATACAACAAAATGTTACTCGGCAATAAGAGGGGACACACTCTTCATATATGCAACATCATGGATGGATCTCAAACTAATTATGTGGAGTTAGATAAAACACAAAATTAGATTCTGTATTATTTGATTTGTTTAAAACTCTTAACTAGTCTCTAAAATTTTAACTAGTCTAGGAAATTCTAATTAGTCTAATTGGAAGGGGAAAGGATTACAAAAGGCAAAACAACCTTTTTGAGAGTAATGAATATATTCAATATCTTCATCATGCTTGTTCCACAGGTATATGTGCATACATATATGTACACACACATACACATATTAAAATGTGTCAAATGTTGCACATTACTTATGTGCTTATTTTATAATTTAGGTATAATTGACTTATCATAGTATAATAGCTTTAGGTATACAGCATAGTTATTTCGTATGTTTATACACTACAAAGTGATCACTACAATAAGTCTACCATGTGTCACTATACAAGGATATTAAATATTATTGATTATCTTTAGTGATATGATAGTCATTTCAGGCATTTTTGCTTTTAAGGGTAGCAGGAAAAAAGAGGATGTAGAGCTAAGGATGAGGCTTTTTTTAAGATGGGAGTTGCTATGACACTTTTGCCTATACATTTTTGAATAGGTAAAATGTTATAAATTTGGTTAAGACTATTCCATATAATATATGCATGCGTGACAAGTCACTCCAGTTGTGACAGACCACTTTTGACACAAAATAGTTACTCGGCAAAACTTTTGCATCATTTTCATTCTGGATCTATGCGATTTCTTAGCAGATGCTGAATGACAGCCACTTTGGAAACTATGACACTGTCTCAAAACTCAGACACATCTACAAAAATAATCAACCATTACATGCCTAGATGTTCACCCCTGACAAAGTAAAGCACATGCTCATCCACAGAACTGTACCTGATTATTAAGAGTAGTGTTATTTGTAATCAACCAAAACTGGAAGCCACCAAAGTATCCAGCGATACTGGAATAAACTGATGTGTCATAGTCATACAACAAAATGTTACTCGGCAATAAGAGGGGACACACTCTTCATATATGCAACATCATGGATGGATCTCAAACTAATTATGTGGAGTTAGATAAAACACAAAATTAGATTCTGTATTATTTGATTTGTTTAAAACTCTTAACTAGTCTCTAAAATTTTAACTAGTCTAGGAAATTCTAATTAGTCTAATTGGAAGGGGAAAGGATTACAAAAGGCAAAACAACCTTTTTGAGAGTAATGAATATATTCAATATCTTCATCATGCTTGTTCCACAGGTATATGTGCATACATATATGTACACACACATACACATATTAAAATGTGTCAAATGTTGCACATTACTTATGTGCTTATTTTATAATTTAGGTATAATTGACTTATCATAGTATAATAGCTTTAGGTATACAGCATAGTTATTTCGTATGTTTATACACTACAAAGTGATCACTACAATAAGTCTACCATGTGTCACTATACAAGGATATTAAATATTATTGATTATCTTTAGTGATATGATAGTCATTTCAGGCATTTTTGCTTTTAAGGGTAGCAGGAAAAAAGAGGATGTAGAGCTAAGGATGAGGCTTTTTTTAAGATGGGAGTTGCTATGACACTTTTGCCTATACATTTTTGAATAGGTAAAATGTTATAAATTTGGTTAAGACTATTCCATATAATATATGCATGCGTGACAAGTCACTCCAGTTGTGCCTGACTCTTTGTGACGACAGGTACTGTAGCCCACCAGCCTCCTCTGTCCATGGGATTCTCCAAGCAAGAATCCTGGAGTGGGCTGTTTCAGGGGATCCTGCCCACTCAGGGATAGACCCGTGTCTCCCAGGTCTCTGCATTGGCGGGCGGTTCTTTACCACTAGTGCCACCTGGGAAGACCCAGTGTATACAGTAGCTATCTGCAAAAATATACACAAACAAATAAGACCCTTTTACTAGATAGATGACTTTCAGCTCACTGTTGCACAGTGGGCAAACTGCCTGATGACATATGATGACCCTGTGTCCAGAGCATGAAATAAATCTGATCCTAGGAGAAAGAATAGTTCGCCCATTTAAATAAAATGAACAGTACAACACAGTACATTGGGACCATTAGAGAGAGAGTGGTAGATTTATTTGTAGAAGATTTAATCATTTTATTCTATCTATATCAATTGATTGATTTTGACATGTCAGGTACTATCCTGAGAGCTGTAAAACAACAACAACAACACACACACACACACACACACACACACACACACAGAAGCAACCCTACCTTCACAGAGTTTCCATTCTAGTAGGATGAAGGACAGATTGGTAGAAGTCAAAATAAATGATTATAAATGTTCTAGTTTACAATTACTATGAAAAGAAATAAGAGTGAGTAAGAAGAAAGTGTGGAAAAGAGGTAAGTAATATGGATATTTTTCTTTTGCATGTCTATTCACAGTGAAATAAGGGCAAGATTCTACAATGTTCTTAGTTTACAATTACTATGACGAATTGAGTTAAAGAACATAGCATCTAGTTATTTCGTATGTTTATACACTACAAAAGTGATCACTACAATAAGTCTACCATGTGTCACTATACAAGGATATTAAATATTATTGATTATCTTTAGTGATATGATAGTCATTTCAGGCATTTTTGCTTTTAAGGGTAGCAGGAAAAAAGAGGATGTAGAGCTAAGGATGAGGCTTTTTTTAAGATGGGAGTTGCTATGACACTTTTGCCTATACATTTTTGAATAGGTAAAATGTTATAAATTTGGTTAAGACTATTCCATATAATATATGCATGCGTGACAAGTCACTCCAGTTGTGCCTGACTCTTTGTGACGACAGGTACTGTAGCCCACCAGCCTCCTCTGTCCATGGGATTCTCCAAGCAAGAATCCTGGAGTGGGCTGTTTCAGGGGATCCTGCCCACTCAGGGATAGACCCGTGTCTCCCAGGTCTCTGCATTGGCGGGCGGTTCTTTACCACTAGTGCCACCTGGGAAGACCCAGTGTATACAGTAGCTATCTGCAAAAAATATACACAAACAAATAAGACCCTTTTACTAGATAGATGACTTTCAGCTCACTGTTGCACAGTGGGCAAACTGCCTGATGACATATGATGACCCTGTGTCCAGAGCATGAAATAAATCTGATCCTAGGAGAAAGAATAGTTCGCCCATTTAAATAAAATGAACAGTACAACACAGTACATTGGGACCATTAGAGAGAGAGTGGTAGATTTATTTGTAGAAGATTTAATCATTTTATTCTATCTATATCAATTGATTGATTTTGACATGTCAGGTACTATCCTGAGAGCTGTAAAACAACAACAACAACAACACACACACACACACACACACACACACACACACAGAAGCAACCCTACCTTCACAGAGTTTCCATTCTAGTAGGATGAAGGACAGATTGGTAGAAGTCAAAATAAATGATTATAAATGTTCTAGTTTACAATTACTATGAAAAGAAATAAGAGTGAGTAAAAAGAAAGTGTGGAAAAGAGGTAAGTAATATGGATATTTTTCTTTTGCATGTCTATTCACAGTGAAATAAGGGGCAAGATTCTCAGCAGCAGATGTGTTAACAATTTGAGTTAGGAAGTAAGATACAACATAGTGACCTGTGAAGTGGTACGCGGAATTGTTTAGCACAATATGGTGGAATTACCAGGCAGCAGAGAGAAACCACTTGAGATTCGAGGTAATAAAACTGAAATAAATTCAATCGATATGACATATTTTTCTCTAGCCATCTTCAGTTGAGTAGGTACACACAGTGAACATGTGGAGAGTGGATTAGATTCAACCTATTTGGGGTCATTAATCTCCCAATCACAGAGACTGTAAACTTCACGAACATTTACACGCCCGCTTCTTCTCTATTTTTTATATTTAATCATGCACTAAGTTATTCAACCCAAGAAGATGGATGAGTCAGAACAGAGTGAATGAACAGAGTAGAAAGAAGAAAGAGCTGGTGGGGAAGGCTAGGGCAAAGGAATTGAAGCTGAAGGAAGAAACCCAGGAAAGGGAGTTACAGAACTCAAAGTAAGAGGGACGAGTCAGCAATAGTGGCCCAATTCTTTAAGTAAAACCTCCACCAGCTCAGTGCCTCTCACATCATTTTTCTCTATCCCATTCCTATTGCTTCTGCCCAAATTGATGAGATTATTCAATTGCTACCACTTGTCTCCTGAACTATAGGTGGTTCTTCAATTCATCCTTCATGGGGGTCAAAGTTCTTATCTGAACAAACCAGTTCATGTTATTTTTCCTACTCCAATATCTAAACTTCAGAACCTGGACAATTCAGCCCAAGTTTCTATTTCAAGGTACTCCACATGATGGTACCAACCAATCTGTCTGCCTTGATCATCCTCCAGCATTTCTCTTCACACGTTTACTCCTTTCACAGCTGATCACTGACATTCCTTGACTGGGCAGAGACTTTCAATCTTCCCAGGCTTCGTATGTACCCTAGAATTACTCTTATTCTAGAATCATCAAGACACCTCTCTGTGTGTACCAAAAACCTTTTCACCCAAGAAATAACTTCAGTGCTAACTCCCTGTAAAGCCTTTTCTGAGCCCACTACTTATAGACAATTTCTTTTCTTGCAGTGTGGACATTTTAGGTACCTGTTTCCACACTTTATTTTATTCCATTTTCTCCTAGATGAAGCTTCAGTCACACATCCATTATACTTAGTTGCGCAAACGTCTTCATTCTAGTATTTTCTACCTCCAAACCTTCCAAATTCTGCATCCTCGCCGTATGTTTCTTAAAGTACTTGGTGCTTGAATTCTGAATTCATTTGGCCCAGACTACGAAGCATTTTCTATAGGGGTGTATTTGTGTGTGCATGTGTGTACATGTTGCAAAATACAGAGAGATCAGTAAGACCTTGCTGATTTTCCTTCAAAAGCACCTACAAGTTTTAAGTAATCCATCTGATCAGAATCTAGGGGATTTCATTTTCCAGTTGTTAAATATAACCTGTGATACTTGATACTGAGAGCAAAGACGCTAACGGATATTCTTCTTCTACTAAAGAGAAACTGAGGTCCAGGGAGACATAATAACTCACTCCTGATGATCCATATTCCAGTCGTGCTCTCTGGAAACTTTCCAAATCACTCAACACCATCTCTGATTTGACTCAGTAATGCAGTTATCCACATGGGGCTTTTAAGAATGTCAAGGTAGAGAAGTACTTAAGGATCACTTAGTAATAATAACCACATGTATGGGGTTTCCACCTGACCCCTTACAAACATCATAATTAATACAGTGACCTTGTGAAGTATATATTCTTATTTCCATTTTCATGAGAGATATATTCTTAACAGGATAATGTAACTTCAGCAATCATGGCTTTCCAATGTGACATCTGACAAATCAATTGCGACATATAGCAGTTTTGAAAAACGAATTTTTCCTACTCCAATATCTAAACTTCAGAACCTGGACAATTCAGCCCAAGTTTCTATTTCAAGGTACTCCACATGATGGTACCAACCAATCTGTCTGCCTTGATCATCCTCCAGCATTTCTCTTCACACGTTTACTCCTTTCACAGCTGATCACTGACATTCCTTGACTGGGCAGAGACTTTCAATCTTCCCAGGCTTCGTATGTACCCTAGAATTACTCTTATTCTAGAATCATCAAGACACCTCTCTGTGTGTACCAAAAACCTTTTCACCCAAGAAATAACTTCAGTGCTAACTCCCTGTAAAGCCTTTTCTGAGCCCACTACTTATAGACAATTTCTTTTCTTGCAGTGTGGACATTTTAGGTACCTGTTTCCACACTTTATTTTATTCCATTTTCTCCTAGATGAAGCTTCAGTCACACATCCATTATACTTAGTTGCGCAAACGTCTTCATTCTAGTATTTTCTACCTCCAAACCTTCCAAATTCTGCATCCTCGCCGTATGTTTCTTAAAGTACTTGGTGCTTGAATTCTGAATTCATTTGGCCCAGACTACGAAGCATTTTCTATAGGGGTGTATTTGTGTGTGCATGTGTGTACATGTTGCAAAATACAGAGAGATCAGTAAGACCTTGCTGATTTTCCTTCAAAAGCACCTACAAGTTTTAAGTAATCCATCTGATCAGAATCTAGGGGATTTCATTTTCCAGTTGTTAAATATAACCTGTGATACTTGATACTGAGAGCAAAGACGCTAACGGATATTCTTCTTCTACTAAAGAGAAACTGAGGTCCAGGGAGACATAATAACTCACTCCTGATGATCCATATTCCAGTCGTGCTCTCTGGAAACTTTCCAAATCACTCAACACCATCTCTGATTTGACTCAGTAATGCAGTTATCCACATGGGGCTTTTAAGAATGTCAAGGTAGAGAAGTACTTAAGGATCACTTAGTAATAATAACCACATGTATGGGGTTTCCACCTGACCCCTTACAAACATCATAATTAATACAGTGACCTTGTGAAGTATATATTCTTATTTCCATTTTCATGAGAGATATATTCTTAACAGGATAATGTAACTTCAGCAATCATGGCTTTCCAATGTGACATCTGACAAATCAATTGCGACATATAGCAGTTTTGTTTACTTGTAAGTGGAAACCTTATTCTTACAGCTGCTGCTGATTATAGTGAATTCTAAGTAAGAGGGTGAAGCTGCCCCGTGGTATCAAGACCAGAGCATAAAAGATACAAGTAGATAGCTGAGGGGTTCTGTGGTGGTCCAGTGGTTGAGAATAAACCTGCCAATGCAGGGGACATGGATTCCATCTCTGGTTTGGGAAGATCCCACATGCTGTGGGGCAGCTCAGCGCCTGGGCCCCAGCTACTGAGCCTGGCTCCAGAGCCTGGGCTCTGCCCCAAGAGGAGCCACCACAGGGAGAAGCCAACCCCCACTCACAGCAGCTAAAGAAAGCCCCCGTGAAGCAACAAAGATCCAGCACAGCCACGATTAAATAAATAAATACATTTCTGAGAGAGTTACATAGCTTAACACAGGTAGGAACTGGGAGTCCATGACTCCTGGACTCTGTCTTGGCCTAGTCTTCTTTGCGCTGATGTTTACCCTTGCTGGTAGACACTTTCTAGCAAAACTCATGGGTCTTTGCTTCAGGAACTGATAAAACGATCTGATCCTAGAAGATATTTCGTTTTCTATAATTTCTCACAAATGATTTTTGTGTCTTCTCTTCTGCCAACCTGAACATCAGTATCTAGAATCTAGGGGATTTCATTTTCCAGTTGTTAAATATAACCTGTGATACTTGATACTGAGAGCAAAGACGCTAACGGATATTCTTCTTCTACTAAAGAGAAACTGAGGTCCAGGGAGACATAATAACTCACTCCTGATGATCCATATTCCAGTCGTGCTCTCTGGAAACTTTCCAAATCACTCAACACCATCTCTGATTTGACTCAGTAATGCAGTTATCCACATGGGGCTTTTAAGAATGTCAAGGTAGAGAAGTACTTAAGGATCACTTAGTAATAATAACCACATGTATGGGGTTTCCACCTGACCCCTTACAAACATCATAATTAATACAGTGACCTTGTGAAGTATATATTCTTATTTCCATTTTCATGAGAGATATATTCTTAACAGGATAATGTAACTTCAGCAATCATGGCTTTCCAATGTGACATCTGACAAATCAATTGCGACATATAGCAGTTTTGTTTACTTGTAAGTGGAAACCTTATTCTTACAGCTGCTGCTGATTATAGTGAATTCTAAGTAAGAGGGTGAAGCTGCCCCGTGGTATCAAGACCAGAGCATAAAAGATACAAGTAGATAGCTGAGGGGTTCTGTGGTGGTCCAGTGGTTGAGAATAAACCTGCCAATGCAGGGGACATGGATTCCATCTCTGGTTTGGGAAGATCCCACATGCTGTGGGGCAGCTCAGCGCCTGGGCCCCAGCTACTGAGCCTGGCTCCAGAGCCTGGGCTCTGCCCCAAGAGGAGCCACCACAGGGAGAAGCCAACCCCCACTCACAGCAGCTAAAGAAAGCCCCCGTGAAGCAACAAAGATCCAGCACAGCCACGATTAAATAAATAAATACATTTCTGAGAGAGTTACATAGCTTAACACAGGTAGGAACTGGGAGTCCATGACTCCTGGACTCTGTCTTGGCCTAGTCTTCTTTGCGCTGATGTTTACCCTTGCTGGTAGACACTTTCTAGCAAAACTCATGGGTCTTTGCTTCAGGAACTGATAAAACGATCTGATCCTAGAAGATATTTCGTTTTCTATAATTTCTCACAAATGATTTTTGTGTCTTCTCTTCTGCCAACCTGAACATCAGTCAAACTCTCAATAACTGAGTAATTTACAGTAAAATCTTGAAACTGAAGCTTTTAAATCCTAGGTTTCAGAGCACATAAACCCTTAGATTTGAAGAAAAGAAGCAAACAGTTGCTCTGCCCTTGAATTTTCACTCCAATTAAGTACTGCTTTCTTGAAGGGTGAGCACCTCTGCTAGATGTTAGAATTTGTTTATTTTTTTATTTTTAATTTTTTCTTGCCTGTAACAAAGAGTATGATGATTTCTCCCTCATGAATAACTGATCATCAGAGAAAGTCTCAAAAGACATTGCATTGATTTGCATCTCTGAGTAAAACACAGATTTTTAAATCCTGGCTAGGATTTCCCCCTGATTATCTCTGGAGAAAGAAACTATAATACACCCAGAGGAGAGATTTTAAGTTGATTCTCTCCTTTTGTATTTACAATAAAGACTTTTCTTTCTAAACCAATCAGCAACCCATTGGCCAGAACCCAGGTCTGCCTCATAGGAAATTCAAGTCTGCAATGGGCAGCGGGAAGCTGTCTTTTTGTGCAGTATCTCAAGAAAAGTAAAACAAATTTGATTATCATGAAGCCTGAGTCACCTTATCACCATGAAGCACCTCTTGCCATCGTATGAATGGTGACAAGTCTTGCTGACAGCCTGCCTACATCCCAACTGGAGATTATCATCAGTCACACTGGTTACCCGCTTAGAGGTCTTGAATGTCTCTCTCTCTATAAACATATACATATATATTTTTTTTTCTTTTCTTTTTGAAAAGAACAGGAAAGCACTGTTTCAGCTAACATTTCCTGGGTCCTCATCCTGTGCCAAATTTCATACTAGTTGCTTTTCTGGACCAAATGCTGAAGCCTAGGAGCAGATAGAAGAGCTTTCCATGGCACCGTCAGACTCAGAGCTGAATACATTTTCCCCAGAGAAAAACAGAAAGAGAAATCAAAGCCTTCAAAATATTGCACTTTTGTATGCTGACAAAATATTCAAAGAGCCAGCATGAACATTTGCTCTAATGGAAGGGGGGGGGGGGTTGAAGAAAACTTAATAAATCCATGTCATCTATCTGATTAAGCTATAATGAGAGCTGAAGTTGATTATTTATTTGGCACCTAAGTATGGGAATTTTTCTTTGAAAATTAGAGCAATGGCAGGAAACTTAATTTAATCATTTTATTGACTGAAGAAAAGAAGCAAACAGTTGCTCTGCCCTTGAATTTTCACTCCAATTAAGTACTGCTTTCTTGAAGGGTGAGCACCTCTGCTAGATGTTAGAATTTGTTTATTTTTTTATTTTTAATTTTTTCTTGCCTGTAACAAAGAGTATGATGATTTCTCCCTCATGAATAACTGATCATCAGAGAAAGTCTCAAAAGACATTGCATTGATTTGCATCTCTGAGTAAAACACAGATTTTTAAATCCTGGCTAGGATTTCCCCCTGATTATCTCTGGAGAAAGAAACTATAATACACCCAGAGGAGAGATTTTAAGTTGATTCTCTCCTTTTGTATTTACAATAAAGACTTTTCTTTCTAAACCAATCAGCAACCCATTGGCCAGAACCCAGGTCTGCCTCATAGGAAATTCAAGTCTGCAATGGGCAGCGGGAAGCTGTCTTTTTGTGCAGTATCTCAAGAAAAGTAAAACAAATTTGATTATCATGAAGCCTGAGTCACCTTATCACCATGAAGCACCTCTTGCCATCGTATGAATGGTGACAAGTCTTGCTGACAGCCTGCCTACATCCCAACTGGAGATTATCATCAGTCACACTGGTTACCCGCTTAGAGGTCTTGAATGTCTCTCTCTCTATAAACATATACATATATATTTTTTTTTCTTTTCTTTTTTGAAAAAGAACAGGAAAGCACTGTTTCAGCTAACATTTCCTGGGTCCTCATCCTGTGCCAAATTTCATACTAGTTGCTTTTCTGGACCAAATGCTGAAGCCTAGGAGCAGATAGAAGAGCTTTCCATGGCACCGTCAGACTCAGAGCTGAATACATTTTCCCCAGAGAAAAACAGAAAGAGAAATCAAAGCCTTCAAAATATTGCACTTTTGTATGCTGACAAAATATTCAAAGAGCCAGCATGAACATTTGCTCTAATGGAAGGGGGGGGGGGGTTGAAGAAAACTTAATAAATCCATGTCATCTATCTGATTAAGCTATAATGAGAGCTGAAGTTGATTATTTACTTGGCACCTAAGTATGGGAATTTTTTTTTCTTTGAAAATTAGGAGCAATGGCAGGACCATGCAGAGCATCTGGCCATCGAGGGTTCTAGCTCTAACTTCATTTTACTGGATTAAGTGGTGACTGCGCCAAAAAAGAAGGAAGCATGGGTGGGGTAGGGTGCTGAGTAATATCTGGGATACTAGCAGAGTAATTAAGTCTTGGCTAGTAATATTTAAATGAAGGGATGCCAAGGCAGGCATGTTAAATAAGCAGGGAGATGTTCCCAGAGGATTGCAGGAGTCTCTAACCACAGACAATTTTCTCCTTTTGTCTCTTTCTGTATAACTTTTCTACACTCTATGGGATAAACTGGCTTCTTTTTCTGGATTTTTAAAAATGATGGAGTAATGGCAATGGTTCCTGGGTCTCTCCGGATAAACAGTCAGCACAAACGCTTGATGAATGCATGAACAATGACAGTCACGGCTGATGGGCTGTGCTCAGTAAAAGGATGAGGCGTTGAACTTCGTCCTCAAAACGGGCTACAGTGTAGTGGAAAGAATACTGGATCAGAAGCCAGGAACCTTAGTGCAACTTAGTACAACTGTTCCGTTGGCTATTTCCTGCCTATATGACAACTTCAAGTCACTTAACCTTCTCTGGGTCATAGCATAGTGGGGATAATGGTGTTTTGAAAGTACCTTTAGCAAGCGTGATTTCATTATGAATGAGAAGTTACATTAAATAGCGCTAAGGGAGAACTATGAATATCATTTCTATCTTGGTCCCCAGTGAATCCTTTTTCACTTCATGTTTGTGGGAATCTGTCCCTTGATCCCTTGTTGACTGCTCCTTACCTCACTCCCGATCAAAACCTCACACTGATGACAGTGAATGGAGACAGAAAAGTCTGGGAGGTTGAGAACAATAAGAGGCAGACAGGAGATCTATCTGGGGACAGAAGGACCTGAATCTAACATCACTTAAATCATTCTGCTCACTCTCCATGTGTCCTTTATACTACCTTCTGCCTTGCTTCTGCCCAAAACCTTCATGGGATAGGATGAAACAAGCACTGTAATTGCTCCACTAAAACTTTTCAGCAACTTCCAATTGCTATTAGAAGTAAAAGTCAAATCCTCAGTATAATGTGACTGGTTTACCTTTCCCCAGGCTCCCTCTCTGTGTTCCAGCCATCCAGACTCCACTGCACCCTCTCTGACCCCATCTCTCTTCAACTCCAAGACTTCATTATTTTCTTGTCTCAGCCAAGAAAAGATGAAGCAGGAGTAAGGAAATACTACCTCAAATTCAGGTCACTCCAAGACTTGCCCTATCTCACTTTTCTGTAATTTGGGATACTGGTATTTTTGCTGAATTTAAATGATGGAGTAATGCGGTCCAATGGTTCCCTGTCTCTTTCTGTATAACTTTTCTACACTCTATGGGATAAACTGGCTTCTTTTTCTGGATTTTTAAAATGATGGAGTAATGGCAATGGTTCCTGGGTCTCTCCGGATAAACAGTCAGCACAAACGCTTGATGAATGCATGAACAATGACAGTCACGGCTGATGGGCTGTGCTCAGTAAAAGGATGAGGCGTTGAACTTCGTCCTCAAAACGGGCTACAGTGTAGTGGAAAGAATACTGGATCAGAAGCCAGGAACCTTAGTGCAACTTAGTACAACTGTTCCGTTGGCTATTTCCTGCCTATATGACAACTTCAAGTCACTTAACCTTCTCTGGGTCATAGCATAGTGGGGATAATGGTGTTTTGAAAGTACCTTTAGCAAGCGTGATTTCATTATGAATGAGAAGTTACATTAAATAGCGCTAAGGGAGAACTATGAATATCATTTCTATCTTGGTCCCCAGTGAATCCTTTTTCACTTCATGTTTGTGGGAATCTGTCCCTTGATCCCTTGTTGACTGCTCCTTACCTCACTCCCGATCAAAACCTCACACTGATGACAGTGAATGGAGACAGAAAAGTCTGGGAGGTTGAGAACAATAAGAGGCAGACAGGAGATCTATCTGGGGACAGAAGGACCTGAATCTAACATCACTTAAATCATTCTGCTCACTCTCCATGTGTCCTTTATACTACCTTCTGCCTTGCTTCTGCCCAAAACCTTCATGGGATAGGATGAAACAAGCACTGTAATTGCTCCACTAAAACTTTTCAGCAACTTCCAATTGCTATTAGAAGTAAAAGTCAAATCCTCAGTATAATGTGACTGGTTTACCTTTCCCCAGGCTCCCTCTCTGTGTTCCAGCCATCCAGACTCCACTGCACCCTCTCTTGACCCCATCTCTCTTTCAACTCCAAGACTTCATTATTTTCTTGTCTCAGCCAAGAAAAGATGAAGCAGGAGTAAGGAAATACTACCTCAAATTCAGGTCCTACTTTTGCTAGCACTCATTCCACGACACCATATCCGACCCATTCCACACCAATCTCGCTCACCCTAGCTCTTCTCTCACCAGCACTGAACTCAACCACCTCTCTCCTTGTACTCCTGCTCACTCTGCCCTCGTGCCTGACACAGAGCTTGCTAAATGAATGTTCTCATTTACCATATTTGCTTAACTGAATTGACAGACAAGAGACCACGGTGCTTCTATCAATTTGATATTATAACTTGGATTAGCTTAAATATTTTAGCCTCATAATCTGTAAAAGAAAATTTTGACTACATAAGTTTTGTAATATGATGCTTTGGCTTCTAGAAATAGTTTTACCAGAATAAAATACCATCTGTAGGAGAAATGCAAATCAAAACTACAATGAGATATCACCTCACACCCGTCAGAATGGCCATCATCAAAAAATCCACAGACAATAAATGCTGGAGAGGGTGTGAATAAAAAGGAACACTCTTGCACTCTTGGTGGGAATGTAAATGAATACAGCCACTATGGAAGACAGTATTGAGATTTCTTAAAAAAAAAAAAAACTAGGAATGGAAGCACCATTTGACCCAGCAATCCCACTACTAGGCATATACCCAGAAGAAATGAAAACTGAAAGAGACACATGTATCCCAAGGTTCATCACAGCACTTTTTACAATAGCTGGAACATGGCAACAACCTAGATGTCCCATCAACAGATGAATGGATAAAGAAGCTGTGGTGCATATATACAATGAACTATTTCTCAACTGTAAAAAAGAAACACATTTGATTCAGTCCTAATGAGGTAGATGAATCTAGAAACTATTATATAAAGTGAAGGCAAAAGGAGAAGGAAAAATATAGTATACTAACATATATATATGGAATCTAGAAAGATGGTCCTGATAAATGCATATGCAGAGCAGCAATGGAGTAACAGACATAGAGGACAGACTCATGGTAATGCTGGGGTGGGAGAAAAGGATGAGAAGTTTGGAAAAAGTAATATGGAAACTACCATCTATAAAAGGGACAATCATTGTGGATATGCTATAAGACGAAGGGAATTTATACAGGGGTTACGCAACAACCCGGAGGGGTGAGATGAGGAGGGGCTGGGAGTGTGGGAGAGTCAAGTGGGAGGGGTCAAGGGTACACCTATGACTGATTTAGATTTTTGTACAGCTATAAACAACAAAACTCTGTAAAAGTCAAATAAAAAAATTACAAAAAAGACATCTGTAGAAGGGAATTCAGGTGTATCCTCAGTAAGTATATCGAGAAATTATAGGCTGAGAAGACACAGGGGCTCAATTCCTAGGTAGTATAAACTCTCTGGAGAAGGAAATGGCAACCCACTCTAATATTCATGCCTGGTGAATGCCATGGACAGATGAGCCTGGGGGGTGGAGGTTATAGTCCATGGGGTCCCAAAGGGTTGGACACGAATGAGCATGCACACACTATCAGGTTGGGTAATGTATTAACACAGAAAGGAAAGAGTTTGTATGTTGATATTTCAAGAAATGATCATACAATTTTGATTTCTGATATTTAGGGGATGCCCATAGTATCATAACAATGATTAAGGTTTCTTTTTTATGATTATTCTATTCATAGTTCATGATCTTACTATATAAATCAAGCCTTACAAAGCACATTAACACTATTTATTGTATGCATGAATTAACTGTAGGAGCACTCTCATTTTCTCAGTTTGAGTTGATTTGGCAAATCTCCTCCTCCAATGACTTTTGAGTTGAACTGGTGGGAAGGAAAATGGGAGGAAGAAAAATAGACATATTTATTGTTAAAAGAGAGAATAAATCTATCCCAGATAGAGATGCCATTAATATTCTGAACCACATGTTCAAACAAAGTTATGTTTCCTGTGCAGGCTACAAAGCTGTGGGGTAATAAACAAGACTTTCCACGGCTTCATTTTTCCAGCTGTTAGTGGAGAGGTTTGACATTTACCAACATGCACTCGGCTGTTTGACAGAAAATGGAATTATCACATCTTTCCAGCAACTGTCCACTAGGCAGATCTCACTGCTGCCAGATGTATTCTTGAGCCTAGAGTGGAATTTCCTATGGAAACAAAAGGGGGGGAGAAAAGGATGAGAAGTTTGGAAAGTAATATGGAAACTACCATCTATAAAAGGGACAATCATTGTGGATATGCTATAAGACGAAGGGAATTTATACAGGGGTTACGCAACAACCCGGAGGGGTGAGATGAGGAGGGGCTGGGAGTGTGGGAGAGTCAAGTGGGAGGGGTCAAGGGTACACCTATGACTGATTTAGATTTTTGTACAGCTATAAACAACAAAACTCTGTAAAAGTCAAATAAAAAAATTACAAAAAAGACATCTGTAGAAGGGAATTCAGGTGTATCCTCAGTAAGTATATCGAGAAATTATAGGCTGAGAAGACACAGGGGCTCAATTCCTAGGTAGTATAAACTCTCTGGAGAAGGAAATGGCAACCCACTCTAATATTCATGCCTGGTGAATGCCATGGACAGATGAGCCTGGGGGGTGGAGGTTATAGTCCATGGGGTCCCAAAGGGTTGGACACGAATGAGCATGCACACACTATCAGGTTGGGTAATGTATTAACACAGAAAGGAAAGAGTTTGTATGTTGATATTTCAAGAAATGATCATACAATTTTGATTTCTGATATTTGGGGGATGCCCATAGTATCATAACAATGATTAAGGTTTCTTTTTTATGATTATTCTATTCATAGTTCATGATCTTACTATATAAATCAAGCCTTACAAAGCACATTAACACTATTTATTGTATGCATGAATTAACTGTAGGAGCACTCTCATTTTCTCAGTTTGAGTTGATTTGGCAAATCTCCTCCTCCAATGACTTTTGAGTTGAACTGGTGGGAAGGAAAATGGGAGGAAGAAAAATAGACATATTTATTGTTAAAAGAGAGAATAAATCTATCCCAGATAGAGATGCCATTAATATTCTGAACCACATGTTCAAACAAAGTTATGTTTCCTGTGCAGGCTACAAAGCTGTGGGGTAATAAACAAGACTTTCCACGGCTTCATTTTTCCAGCTGTTAGTGGAGAGGTTTGACATTTACCAACATGCACTCGGCTGTTTGACAGAAAATGGAATTATCACATCTTTCCAGCAACTGTCCACTAGGCAGATCTCACTGCTGCCAGATGTATTCTTGAGCCTAGAGTGGAATTTCCTGCAGAGGAAATTTCAAGTGCAATGGAAATAAAGGGTGGTTGTGGGGGTGAGGGGGGACATTAAAAGCAACGGCAAGAAATAGCTCTTAAATGGAGCAATTTTCTAGGCTATGTCATGCTTTTGATGAGAAAGGGAAAAAAAAAAAACAACATCAATGTGTCTTCTGACACCTCAGTCATCTCTCCTAGTCCTAGTCTCACAAAAAATGCATTACCTTTAGCAAATAAAAGACTGTATTGTGTGACTGTGGTCTTTGCCAAACTTCTGCATCCTCCACACAGGTAGAAGGGCTAGAAATGCAGCACTCTGTTGGGAGAAGCATGAAAATGAGATATGGGAGCTTATTTAGCAATCGACTGTCCTCCTCTTTCTTTTCTTCGCTGTAATCTGAAAAACTCCAGAACAATGCCATTGCTAAGCAACAGATCAGACATTTCTTTTCAAGTTGCAGGTGAATAGGAAGGTATAATGCCTGCTCAATCAGAGCCCTTATGAATGCATCAACCCCCTGTTCATCAGTGTCTTGGGTCCTTGCACGCTGCACCCTTCACTGAGATGTGTGCCAACCTGCATATGGGAACCCAGAGGTGTCACCATGAATGGCAATTTGCCTGGGCCATGTAATGTCTCTGGACCTAGTTTCTCAACGTGTGAAAGGAGGTAACTGGACTATAGATTAGTATTTTCCAAATTTTAATTGCATCTGAATAATCTGAAGAAGGTATTTCTGTGCAGTCTCCGAATCAGTGGATTTTGGAGATTAACAAGATACCTGTATTATTATTTTTTTTTAAATTTCGACCTCTTTTATTGGTGTTTTATAAAAATAAGGAATGCTTCACAAATTTGCGTGTCATCCTTGTGCAGGGGCCATGCCAATCTTCTCTGTATCGTTCCAATTTCAGTATATGTGCTGCCAATGCAAGCACAGATACCAGTATTATTAAGCAACCTACTGGTGATGTTGATACAAATGCAAGACTAGAAAAAATCGATTCCAAATCGGCTGTTTGACAGAAAATGGAATTATCACATCTTTCCAGCAACTGTCCACTAGGCAGATCTCACTGCTGCCAGATGTATTCTTGAGCCTAGAGTGGAATTTCCTGCAGAGGAAATTTCAAGTGCAATGGAAATAAAGGGTGGTTGTGGGGGTGAGGGGGGACATTAAAAGCAACGGCAAGAAATAGCTCTTAAATGGAGCAATTTTCTAGGCTATGTCATGCTTTTGATGAGAAAGGGAAAAAAAAAAAACAACATCAATGTGTCTTCTGACACCTCAGTCATCTCTCCTAGTCCTAGTCTCACAAAAAATGCATTACCTTTAGCAAATAAAAGACTGTATTGTGTGACTGTGGTCTTTGCCAAACTTCTGCATCCTCCACACAGGTAGAAGGGCTAGAAATGCAGCACTCTGTTGGGAGAAGCATGAAAATGAGATATGGGAGCTTATTTAGCAATCGACTGTCCTCCTCTTTCTTTTCTTCGCTGTAATCTGAAAAACTCCAGAACAATGCCATTGCTAAGCAACAGATCAGACATTTCTTTTCAAGTTGCAGGTGAATAGGAAGGTATAATGCCTGCTCAATCAGAGCCCTTATGAATGCATCAACCCCCTGTTCATCAGTGTCTTGGGTCCTTGCACGCTGCACCCTTCACTGAGATGTGTGCCAACCTGCATATGGGAACCCAGAGGTGTCACCATGAATGGCAATTTGCCTGGGCCATGTAATGTCTCTGGACCTAGTTTCTCAACGTGTGAAAGGAGGTAACTGGACTATAGATTAGTATTTTCCAAATTTTAATTGCATCTGAATAATCTGAAGAAGGTATTTCTGTGCAGTCTCCGAATCAGTGGATTTTGGAGATTAACAAGATACCTGTATTATTATTTTTTTTTAAATTTCGACCTCTTTTATTGGTGTTTTATAAAAATAAGGAATGCTTCACAAATTTGCGTGTCATCCTTGTGCAGGGGCCATGCCAATCTTCTCTGTATCGTTCCAATTTCAGTATATGTGCTGCCAATGCAAGCACAGATACCAGTATTATTAAGCAACCTACTGGTGATGTTGATACAAATGCAAGACTAGATCAATTATACCAAACTAAGAATCCCTTTCGCATGACTGCTTTTATAACTGTGGATTAAATGTGTTCAAAATTGTTCATCAGACAAAAATCTAATAAATAGATAACTTTTTAGGAGCATCCATTTGCCATAGAACCAGGAGAGCTTTGTATATTTCATAAGCTTTGTCTTATTTAACTTATGAACTAGAAGCAACGGCATCACCTGACCCTGAAGTTACTGTAACAAAAGAGTCTCCCATGTACACTTATAATAATACTGAAAATAGTAACAGTAGTTAAGACTTGCACAGCATGGGTTTTGCGCTAGGAATTCTTCTAAATTCTATTTGTCAACTAGTTTAATCTTTCCAAAAATTCAATAAAACTGGTGGACTGTTAACCTCATTTTACAGATAATGAAAATGTGACTCAGGGGGTTTAAATAATTCATTCAGGGTCCCACTGCTAATACAAGATTAAGGTAGAATTTGAACCCAAGACATTTAGCTCCAGTATTCACACTCAAAACTATGTGGTTCTCCACCTTGCTTGTTGGTACAGTTTTGCTGTTTCTGTAACTTATGGGTGCTCTCTTGATTGATTCTTATCTTTTTAATCCCTATCAGCAAATTCCTCATTTATGTTGATGCCAATTCATTGTACATAACTTCAAGGATTTATTGAGCACCTTAAAATGTGAGCAGTATCATGCTACACATGTAGCAAAAGAGATCTCTGTTTTCAAGGAATTATGTAGTCTTTTTGATGAACTTCCAGGTTTTCTTATTTCTGGTCTAAAACCATTTTTGGTAAGTAGTTTTGACCATGGTTTTGTTCACTTTACAATTACAAGTTTGCTATCAACTTCCCAATGCTTCAGACTGCAGAACACTTTGTATCAATAATTAAAAACACTTTATCCTCTACTTTCATGGTATCTAAAGGTACTCATTACTCAGTCTCTTTACTGAGCTTTCATACAAAACAGTCAAAATATTACAGAGAAATGCTATCCAAATATAAATTTTCTAAATCAAACTTTACCATCTTTGAAATCCTATTTAGAATTCCTATTTGCTAGGAAATCCAAAATCAAATTAAGCAAAATTGATTTTCAAAGTAGTTATAACTCCCCAAAGAATATTTTGCTAGTGTGATTGTAGATGTGTCTGACTATATCTGTGGAACAGTTCCACACATAGATAATATTCAGAATTGGTATAAGGAAGCTATATTTAATTCTGGTCTTAGCTAGTTGAATCTGATATCATAAAACCAATCATGTGTCAAGGTTAACTCTCAAAATATTAAAAATTCAATTCTTATGTAAATAAATGGTGATCATTTATCAACATTTTAATTTAATTCTTTAATGAGGAAACCAGTGATTTGAAAAAAAAACTGATTAAAAAATATATAAAATAAACGGGATTTTATCTCATCAATGAAGTAAAGTAGACCACTGACCTGGGATTTTTACATTAGATTTAAAATAAACATTCATATCTTACATTGCAATAAAATCACAGCTTTATCTATCCTAGTTATAAAAAATAAAATCACCTCATCATTGTTCTAAAAGTTAATCTCCAGATTTATGGAGTTATAAAATACTTGGGCCATAATCAATAGTAAATATTATGCTAAACATAAAATCCCCAAGAGACTCAGTTGGCCCTTAGGTCAAATGTTGGAGAGCACTGCAGTATGAGATTAAATGTTTACACAGTCCACATTTTGCTTTATTCCCAAATTTAGGATCATGTAATTACATGCTCATTTCATAAAATTCATCATGTGGTCAGAAATTTGGCTCATCTGAGTAGATAACAGTCATTTTTAGTATTCAGTTTAGCAAGTGTGGGATAGCTGCTTTTCTGCAGGAAAAGTTACAGTAGATTAAGGGACTGTATCAGAACAGGCTAAATGGAAATCCATGAGACCATGAAGAAAGAAATTGTTATAGAGCAGGTAAGTGGTGAGAAATGCTTCCACGAGGAAAGACAGTGACTGGTACATAGGAGTCACTACATAAAAGTTAATGGAATCAGTATGTCGAAGAATAACTTAAAAACACTGTCCCTAATAGCTACCCATTGGCAAAAATAAATGAATAAAAGGTAGATTAGCTAGGCAGTTCTTTTAAAAGTGTTCTGAGGTTTAAGACTACTTTTTCTCACTTGTTTTGTTATCTGTTGTTGGTACACTCACTACTTGGTTAATGGCCTCAAAGAGAAATGGAGGAATGTTTTCTTTGCTATTTATCTTTTGTGATTGTACTTGCTGTCTCTGTTGCCTGGAACATTCTTCCCTCAAGTATCCCCAGGGCTCACTCACTTCCTGCAGGTGTCTGAGCCTGTGGCAACTCCTCCTAGATCCTTTTCCCTTCTCTGAAAAAGCCTCACTCCTGGTTTTTTTTTCCTTCTTACCAAAAAATTTAATTCTTTAATGAGGAAACCAGTGATTTGAAAAAAAAACTGATTAAAAAATATATAAAATAAACGGGATTTTATCTCATCAATGAAGTAAAGTAGACCACTGACCTGGGATTTTTACATTAGATTTAAAATAAACATTCATATCTTACATTGCAATAAAATCACAGCTTTATCTATCCTAGTTATAAAAAATAAAATCACCTCATCATTGTTCTAAAAGTTAATCTCCAGATTTATGGAGTTATAAAATACTTGGGCCATAATCAATAGTAAATATTATGCTAAACATAAAATCCCCAAGAGACTCAGTTGGCCCTTAGGTCAAATGTTGGAGAGCACTGCAGTATGAGATTAAATGTTTACACAGTCCACATTTTGCTTTATTCCCAAATTTAGGATCATGTAATTACATGCTCATTTCATAAAATTCATCATGTGGTCAGAAATTTGGCTCATCTGAGTAGATAACAGTCATTTTTAGTATTCAGTTTAGCAAGTGTGGGATAGCTGCTTTTCTGCAGGAAAAGTTACAGTAGATTAAGGGACTGTATCAGAACAGGCTAAATGGAAATCCATGAGACCATGAAGAAAGAAATTGTTATAGAGCAGGTAAGTGGTGAGAAATGCTTCCACGAGGAAAGACAGTGACTGGTACATAGGAGTCACTACATAAAAGTTAATGGAATCAGTATGTCGAAGAATAACTTAAAAACACTGTCCCTAATAGCTACCCATTGGCAAAAATAAATGAATAAAAGGTAGATTAGCTAGGCAGTTCTTTTAAAAGTGTTCTGAGGTTTAAGACTACTTTTTCTCACTTGTTTTGTTATCTGTTGTTGGTACACTCACTACTTGGTTAATGGCCTCAAAGAGAAATGGAGGAATGTTTTCTTTGCTATTTATCTTTTGTGATTGTACTTGCTGTCTCTGTTGCCTGGAACATTCTTCCCTCAAGTATCCCCAGGGCTCACTCACTTCCTGCAGGTGTCTGAGCCTGTGGCAACTCCTCCTAGATCCTTTTCCCTTCTCTGAAAAAGCCTCACTCCTGGTACTTCTTACCATGATTTGCTTCTTTCATAGCTGAAGACATATAGCATCTCAATACTTATTTATTTTAAGAAATAAAATTAATTTTTAGAGCATCTTAGGTCCTCGGCATAATTGAGTAGAAAGTAGAGAGAGGTCCTTTAAACCTCCTGCCTGAAGCCATATGGCCTTCCCCACCACCGCCATCTCACCCCACAGGACTGCAATTACAAAAATCAGTGAACCCACACTGGCATTGGGTTAGGGTTAGGGTGAGAATTAGGGCTATCGCTACCAAAAGCCCATAGTTTATATTAGGGCTCACTCCTGGTGTTGCACATCCTATGGGTTTTGACAAATGTGTAATGACATATATCCACCATTACAGCATCACACAGAAAATTTCAGTGCCCTAAATACCTAACTGCATTCTGCCTGTTCATCCACTCCTTCCCCAAATCCTTGAATACCATCAAGAGCATAAAAGAAGTTTCCAGAATCTTTATTTGACTTTCTCAAAAAAAAAAAAAAAAAAGTAAAAACCTTTCCAGCATAGGAACAATGTATTAAAAAAAGAAGACTTTTAACTTCTAAGCACTTGATAAAAATATGCCTGTCTGATGCTGGACTGGTGCTGATGCTCCAGCTGAAGGTCCAATACTTTGGCCTGTCATAGTAGAATCATGAGACTTGCTGACTGATCAATGCATTGAATCTGTAAGGTGAAAATAAGAGAAAGAAGCTGGCACACAAAGATGAGAAGCAACATGTAGAAAAGTAGGTGATTTCTTAGCTATAATTGTTGTTTATTTTCTTAATTTAAAGAGCTTTGGTTTTTTCTTCTTTTCATCCAACCCACTGTTGCTTTTGAATGGAAAGAGATTAAATACATATGATGATTGAGGCTGTGTTTTCTGAAGATTCCTATTAGAATTTGACCTAATGTCAGGAAGTAACTTAGCAACCAGACTTAGACACACCTGTAGAGTTAAGCAAGTCTGGGTTGCTTCTGCTAATGTTTCCAGGAAGCTAAGTACCATGCCAGGTACACAGCTCGTTGCCTGGCAACCTCAGAATCCAAGCTTTAACTGCACTGGAGATACCATTCCGATAAGGGTTCATGGGTATTTTGGGAATTCAACTCAGAACACTGTGACCTGATACCCACAGTCAAGACATAGAGGTAGACAGGGACACTTTTCCTGAAAATTTATAAAATAATCCTATGGCACTAATTGATTTCATTGAATTAAACTGATGCTTTTGAGTTGTGGTTCTGGACTATAGAAAATCAACCTGAATATTCATTGGAAGGACTGATGCTGAAGCTGAAGCTCCAATATTTTGTTCACCTGATCTGAAGGAGAAGGGGGCTACAGAGGATGAGATGGCTGGATGGCATCACTGACTCAATGGACACAAGTCTGAGCAAGCTCCAGGAAATACTGATGGACAGGAAGGCCTGGCTTGCTACAGTTCATGAGGTTGCACAGTCAGACATGACTTAGTGACTGAACAACAACAAATGGCTCCAAATTACTGAACTTTAAAAAAATTTATTGGAGTAAAGATGATTTACAATGTTATGTTAGTTTCAGGTGTAAGCAAAGTGAATCCGTTTTATGTACATATATATCCGCTCTTTTTAAGATTCATTTCCCATACAGGCTATTACAGAGTACTGGACAGAGTTCCCTGTGCTATATAGTAGGTCCTTATTAGTTATATATTTTATGTATTCTGGACAGAGTAATCCAATACTTTGGCCTGTCATAGTAGAATCATGAGACTTGCTGACTGATCAATGCATTGAATCTGTAAGGTGAAAATAAGAGAAAGAAGCTGGCACACAAAGATGAGAAGCAACATGTAGAAAAGTAGGTGATTTCTTAGCTATAATTGTTGTTTATTTTCTTAATTTAAAGAGCTTTGGTTTTTTCTTCTTTTCATCCAACCCACTGTTGCTTTTGAATGGAAAGAGATTAAATACATATGATGATTGAGGCTGTGTTTTCTGAAGATTCCTATTAGAATTTGACCTAATGTCAGGAAGTAACTTAGCAACCAGACTTAGACACACCTGTAGAGTTAAGCAAGTCTGGGTTGCTTCTGCTAATGTTTCCAGGAAGCTAAGTACCATGCCAGGTACACAGCTCGTTGCCTGGCAACCTCAGAATCCAAGCTTTAACTGCACTGGAGATACCATTCCGATAAGGGTTCATGGGTATTTTGGGAATTCAACTCAGAACACTGTGACCTGATACCCACAGTCAAGACATAGAGGTAGACAGGGACACTTTTCCTGAAAATTTATAAAATAATCCTATGGCACTAATTGATTTCATTGAATTAAACTGATGCTTTTGAGTTGTGGTTCTGGACTATAGAAAATCAACCTGAATATTCATTGGAAGGACTGATGCTGAAGCTGAAGCTCCAATATTTTGTTCACCTGATCTGAAGGAGAAGGGGGCTACAGAGGATGAGATGGCTGGATGGCATCACTGACTCAATGGACACAAGTCTGAGCAAGCTCCAGGAAATACTGATGGACAGGAAGGCCTGGCTTGCTACAGTTCATGAGGTTGCACAGTCAGACATGACTTAGTGACTGAACAACAACAAATGGCTCCAAATTACTGAACTTTAAAAAAATTTATTGGAGTA
This sequence comes from Tragulus kanchil, assembly GCA_022376925.1. NCBI lineage: Eukaryota > Metazoa > Chordata > Mammalia > Artiodactyla > Tragulidae > Tragulus > Tragulus kanchil. The sequence goes on along the minus strand of JAIOJX010000028.1, from coordinate 17,901,297 downwards.
AAGATGATTTACAATGTTATGTTAGTTTCAGGTGTAAGCAAAGTGAATCCGTTTTATGTACATATATATCCGCTCTTTTTAAGATTCATTTCCCATACAGGCTATTACAGAGTACTGGACAGAGTTCCCTGTGCTATATAGTAGGTCCTTATTAGTTATATATTTTATGTATTTATTGCTGTTTAGTCACTCAGTCATGTTTGACTCTGAGATACAATGGACTGCAGCCCATCAGGTGCCTCTGTCCATGAGATTTCCTAGGCAAGAATACTGGAGTGGATTGCCATTTCCTTCTCCAGGGGATCTTCCCGACCCAGAGATCCAGCCTGCATCTCCTGTAAGTCTCTTGTACTTCAGGCAGATTCTTTACCTCTGAGCCACCATTTTATATATAGGAATATATATATTATATATGCCAATCCCAATCTCTCAATATGTTCCTCCCTGCTTATACTCTGATAAATTCATTTGAAATAGAAACCCTAAGAATATGATGCAGCTTATTATCAGCAAAATCATGATTATTTAATAGGTATGAAGAATCTACTTCTTTTCCAGGCTGAACTAGAATATTATTTTTAGGTTCTGGTTCAGACACAGTTGTGGATTACAGGAAGTAGAAACTTGCCTTTTTTCATGGCTGGGGTCCCTCACCCCCAGCTCTGTGCTCAGTATATTGGTAGCTAAAAAATTTACAGCCTTTCATGAGCAGGGAGTATTAAAACACTTCACGTAGAATGATTTATTTAATCATCAAAAGGATCATGAAAAATATGTGCTATTATTTCAGTGCACACGGGAAGAAGCAACTACAGAGATTAAGCAACTCTAAGAAATGTCACAAGGTCATTAAGCTAGGATTTGAGCATGTGTTGATTGGCTCTAGAGTTTGTTTCCTTGAGGCTCAGGAGCCAATTCTGACCTCAATAAGGGTTTAAGAAATTCTAAGCTAACACATCAGGGGCTTCAGTGAATTTATTTGTTGCTTGGCAAGCTCTAATCTCATAGCCTAACTCTGACAATTGGATTTCTACACTATTCCCAAGGCAAAATGCATATCTCCTAGGAACATTCTATTTTCTAGATCCTAGCTTTTCCCAAACTGAAAGGTCAAACTTCCACCCAGAAACTTCACAAGCGAGGAAAGAAATAGCATTTCTGAGATGGGCACAAGACTGTAAATCAACTGCACTTCAATAATAACTAAATTCAAAATTATGACCCTGTGCTATATAGTAGGTCCTTATTAGTTATATATTTTATGTATTTATTGCTGTTTAGTCACTCAGTCATGTTTGACTCTGAGATACAATGGACTGCAGCCCATCAGGTGCCTCTGTCCATGAGATTTCCTAGGCAAGAATACTGGAGTGGATTGCCATTTCCTTCTCCAGGGGATCTTCCCGACCCAGAGATCCAGCCTGCATCTCCTGTAAGTCTCTTGTACTTCAGGCAGATTCTTTACCTCTGAGCCACCATTTTATATATAGGAATATATATATTATATATGCCAATCCCAATCTCTCAATATGTTCCTCCCTGCTTATACTCTGATAAATTCATTTGAAATAGAAACCCTAAGAATATGATGCAGCTTATTATCAGCAAAATCATGATTATTTAATAGGTATGAAGAATCTACTTCTTTTCCAGGCTGAACTAGAATATTATTTTTAGGTTCTGGTTCAGACACAGTTGTGGATTACAGGAAGTAGAAACTTGCCTTTTTTCATGGCTGGGGTCCCTCACCCCCAGCTCTGTGCTCAGTATATTGGTAGCTAAAAAATTTACAGCCTTTCATGAGCAGGGAGTATTAAAACACTTCACGTAGAATGATTTATTTAATCATCAAAAGGATCATGAAAAATATGTGCTATTATTTCAGTGCACACGGGAAGAAGCAACTACAGAGATTAAGCAACTCTAAGAAATGTCACAAGGTCATTAAGCTAGGATTTGAGCATGTGTTGATTGGCTCTAGAGTTTGTTTCCTTGAGGCTCAGGAGCCAATTCTGACCTCAATAAGGGTTTAAGAAATTCTAAGCTAACACATCAGGGGCTTCAGTGAATTTATTTGTTGCTTGGCAAGCTCTAATCTCATAGCCTAACTCTGACAATTGGATTTCTACACTATTCCCAAGGCAAAATGCATATCTCCTAGGAACATTCTATTTTCTAGATCCTAGCTTTTCCCAAACTGAAAGGTCAAACTTCCACCCAGAAACTTCACAAGCGAGGAAAGAAATAGCATTTCTGAGATGGGCACAAGACTGTAAATCAACTGCACTTCAATAATAACTATAATAATAAACAAACAGAATTATGAAGATTGGTTTACTCCTTGACCCACTTACATATTCATCAGCTCATTATTTGGCAGCAGTGCACTTTTTAAGGGGGCGTGGGGAAACAATTCCAGGTGCAATTAACATAACAAGAAAAAGAAGGGAGACACAAGGAGCTCAACCCAGTGCTCTGTGACATCCTAGAGGGGTGCAAAGGAGCAGGGGGTGGGAGATTCAAGAAGGAGGGGACATATGTATACTTAAGGATGATTCATGTTATCGCATGGCAGAAACCACTACAACAGAGCTTCTCTCGTAGCCCAGTGTTTAAGGATCTACGGTCAAGAAGCTTTCTCCTGTCTCTCTCCATTTCTCTTTTTTTCTTATTTGGTGAGTATAATGTGTGTGTGTGTGTGTGTGTGTGTGTGTGTGTGTTTTCTTCCCTAACTAGATTGATACAGCTAATAGGATACTTCAATTAGAAAAGGCAAGTGTTTCACAATGAACTTAGGGAGACTAGACTGAAGATAATCTTAGCATCGCAGAGTCAGTTTACAGTTTTCCAAGGTCAAGTGACAATCACTTAGTCTTATGAGTTCATATACCTCAGGACATGCATTGTTTAATTGGAGGCAAACTCACATTTAACCAAGGTCCCAGATCCTGAGGTCCAAAATCAGGAAATTAATCTATTAATGTGCAGGAGAAAAGGAGAAAGCAATGATGATGGAAATTTTTGTTTTTCTAATGCATTGTTTCTGTGGACACACAACATGAGAAGCCAGAATATAACGAGAGGATTGCACAAAATCAGAAGAAAATAGTTAGATTATTTTTACTGATATTCAGCTATGATTCTTGATATCAACAATAAAGGTAGAGTCCTTAGACCATCTGTTCATTAGAAAGGGCTCCAATAGGGGTTTCCTGGTGGCTCAGTGGTAAAGAATCTGCCTCCCAATGCAGGAGACACTGGCCCATCCCGGGCTTGGAAGGATCCCACGTGCCACTGAGCAACTAAGCTTGTGTGCCACAATTGTGGAGCCTGTGCTTTAGAAACTAAATCCACCCAGAAACTTCACAAGCGAGGAAAGAAATAGCATTTCTGAGATGGGCACAAGACTGTAAATCAACTGCACTTCAATAATAACTATAATAATAAACAAACAGAATTATGAAGATTGGTTTACTCCTTGACCCACTTACATATTCATCAGCTCATTATTTGGCAGCAGTGCACTTTTTAAGGGGGCGTGGGGAAACAATTCCAGGTGCAATTAACATAACAAGAAAAAGAAGGGAGACACAAGGAGCTCAACCCAGTGCTCTGTGACATCCTAGAGGGGTGCAAAGGAGCAGGGGGTGGGAGATTCAAGAAGGAGGGGACATATGTATACTTAAGGATGATTCATGTTATCGCATGGCAGAAACCACTACAACAGAGCTTCTCTCGTAGCCCAGTGTTTAAGGATCTACGGTCAAGAAGCTTTCTCCTGTCTCTCTCCATTTCTCTTTTTTTCTTATTTGGTGAGTATAATGTGTGTGTGTGTGTGTGTGTGTGTGTGTGTGTGTTTTCTTCCCTAACTAGATTGATACAGCTAATAGGATACTTCAATTAGAAAAGGCAAGTGTTTCACAATGAACTTAGGGAGACTAGACTGAAGATAATCTTAGCATCGCAGAGTCAGTTTACAGTTTTCCAAGGTCAAGTGACAATCACTTAGTCTTATGAGTTCATATACCTCAGGACATGCATTGTTTAATTGGAGGCAAACTCACATTTAACCAAGGTCCCAGATCCTGAGGTCCAAAATCAGGAAATTAATCTATTAATGTGCAGGAGAAAAGGAGAAAGCAATGATGATGGAAATTTTTGTTTTTCTAATGCATTGTTTCTGTGGACACACAACATGAGAAGCCAGAATATAACGAGAGGATTGCACAAAATCAGAAGAAAATAGTTAGATTATTTTTACTGATATTCAGCTATGATTCTTGATATCAACAATAAAGGTAGAGTCCTTAGACCATCTGTTCATTAGAAAGGGCTCCAATAGGGGGTTTCCCTGGTGGCTCAGTGGTAAAGAATCTGCCTCCCAATGCAGGAGACACTGGCCCATCCCTGACTTGGAAGGATCCCACGTGCCACTGAGCAACTAAGCTTGTGTGCCACAATTGTGGAGCCTGTGCTTTAGAGCCCAGGAACCACAGCTACTGAGCCCATATGCCACAACTATTGAAGCCTGCAAGGCACAGAACCTCTGTTCCACAACAAATGAAGCCATCGCAATGAGAAGCCTGCACACCATAACTAGAGAGGAGCCCCCACTTGCCACAACTAGAGACAAAAATAAAAAGTAAAATGTTAAAAAAGGACAAAACAGACACACACACACACACACACATATTGAGAGAGAGAAAGAGAGAATATCTGCCAATATCTGTCCAAGTATTCAAGTATTTCTCCATTTTCTCTGGTTTTAGGGTTGAAGTCACGTTTTCTCAGCAGAGCGCAACAGTAAAGAGGGGTCCCATATGGCCCATTTCTTACACGGCAACACTTTAAAGATACCACAATCTAGCAAGTGTAATTAAAAAACAATTCTAGCCTTTACTTCTAGCTCTTAAGGAACATTAATGAGCACCCAATTCTTAACCCACAGCAGGATTTCACAAAACAAATTCCCTTTCTTCTCCTCTTCAGTTCTCTTGAAGACTGCAGGTGCCTTGAACTCCCATTCACTCATTACTTTCCGATCTCTCAGGAACAACCCAGGAAGGACATTGTGTCCATGTGGCATCTTGGCATGCTGCCTTCCCTGGCATTCTGCAGCAAACCCCTCCTGAGAGGGACTGCTTATATTTATGGTTGTGTCCACCAGCTGTGCCAACTTGCTTCTAGAAAATTGGAGAAGCCATCAACTTTCCATGCCTCGGTCTCCCTCCATCTGCAACAAAGCTCACAGGAACCTTGAGGGTGGATTTCTTTTCTCATGCAGCCTGGATTTCTCAAGGAGAAATTCCACTACAGAATTCTCAAGGACGGGCTCTGGTGAATAAAACCCTTCACCTTGCTATATCCTTAGAGAGTAGCACAGTCAAGGATTTAATTGAGTCAAGCTCGCTCAAGTATCCATGTTTATCTCTGCTCCGACCCATTATCAGTGGATAATATAATCCAAATATCTTTAAGAAAAAATCATTATTTTTCCTACATTCAATTTCTTGAGTGATATCTCACTATAGACCTTGGCCTTTTGGACTCTGTAATTATCTAAAGAATCAGTTAATATTTTCACAACACTCATGGACTTATCACTCCCACAGTTTTACCCCTGAGCCCATATGCCACAACTATTGAAGCCTGCAAGGCACAGAACCTCTGTTCCACAACAAATGAAGCCATCGCAATGAGAAGCCTGCACACCATAACTAGAGAGGAGCCCCCACTTGCCACAACTAGAGACAAAAATAAAAAGTAAAATGTTAAAAAAGGACAAAACAGACACACACACACACACACACATATTGAGAGAGAGAAAGAGAGAATATCTGCCAATATCTGTCCAAGTATTCAAGTATTTCTCCATTTTCTCTGGTTTTAGGGTTGAAGTCACGTTTTCTCAGCAGAGCGCAACAGTAAAGAGGGGTCCCATATGGCCCATTTCTTACACGGCAACACTTTAAAGATACCACAATCTAGCAAGTGTAATTAAAAAACAATTCTAGCCTTTACTTCTAGCTCTTAAGGAACATTAATGAGCACCCAATTCTTAACCCACAGCAGGATTTCACAAAACAAATTCCCTTTCTTCTCCTCTTCAGTTCTCTTGAAGACTGCAGGTGCCTTGAACTCCCATTCACTCATTACTTTCAGATCTCTCCAGGAACAACCCAGGAAGGACATTGTGTCCATGTGGCATCTTGGCATGCTGCCTTCCCTGGCATTCTGCAGCAAACCCCTCCTGAGAGGGACTGCTTATATTTATGGTTGTGTCCACCAGCTGTGCCAACTTGCTTCTAGAAAATTGGAGAAGCCATCAACTTTCCATGCCTCGGTCTCCCTCCATCTGCAACAAAGCTCACAGGGAACCTTGAGGGTGGATTTCTTTTCTCATGCAGCCTGGATTTCTCAAGGAGAAATTCCACTACAGAATTCTCAAGGACGGGCTCTGGTGAATAAAAACCCTTCACCTTGCTATATCCTTAGAGAGTAGCACAGTCAAGGATTTAATTGAGTCAAGCTCGCTTCGAAGTATCCATGTTTATCTCTGCTCCGACCCATTATCAGTGGATAATATAATCCAAATATCTTTAAGAAAAAATCATTATTTTTCCTACATTCAATTTCTTGAGTGATATCTCACTATAGACCTTGGCCTTTTGGACTCTGTAATTATCTAAAGAATCAGTTAATATTTTCACAACACTCATGGACTTATCACTCTCAGGCTGCACTTTGGTCATACATCCATTAAAGCAACACAGAGAACAGGCTTAATTCCCACATATCTAACATCTTGAAAGTCCTATAGCAGGCAGTAAGTCAGCCTACAACCCTTCCCTTTAGTTAGCTGCCAGACCCAATCTAGTCTGGTTCCCACATATTTTTGTCAACAAAGGACTATCACACCAGGAAGCTGGAGTTGAGAGGCAACAGGCCATCTTATGTTTACTCATTGGAACTATTTTCATGGAGAATAGTTAGTGCACGGAGATTTTTGTACAAATTAAGTCAAAGTGATGCTTCAGCGCAAATTAATGCTATTTGACCCCAATGTTGCAGAGGTCTGTGTTTCTGAGCACTCGTGTCATCCATGAATATGGCACATTTGATATCACATTTACATGTTTCCAACACACATTCATGATCCTAATATTCAACCACTTTCACTAGATCCTCTTGTAACAACTTTTCTATTGTTTCTCACTTCTTCCTTATTTCTGACCTTTGATTCATCTTCTTTTATTAATCTTCGCTTAGTCATCTATCATTGCCAAATGATACATACAATAAGGAATCTATCATCTTTCACTGCTAAATGACAGATACAATGCCCTTTACATAATGCACTATTTCCTCAGCTTTATGTTTCTACCTGCCAGCTCAACCTTTCTTTGAATGCTACCTCTATCTATGCCATCTTCCTCCCACTTCTCAGATATACGAATCCAACTCAGTCCCAGAAACCTTGATCTTTTTGCAAGTCTCTATAACTAAGTCCTCCCTAGTAATGCCAAGCATTATCTAGAAGGAATTTTTAAAAATGGTACATTTTGTTGATACAGAAAAGAGCATGCTTACTCTATAAATCATGCATTCAACTGAACATCCAGCCCATTCATAAGTAAGAAAAAAATTATTTGAGACCCATAGAATGAAATAGAAATCGTGTCCATTACATTTAGCTCCAAAGGTTCTTTCACCTTACTCTTTAAACTGGTTGTAATTCCAGTAGAATCTCAAATTTTGCAGGGTCATCAGACATTATCTTGTCAGATTCTTTGCTTATGCATAAAGTTCCACTTCGAAAACCCCAACAAATTGATGTCTATTTTTTTCCAAGTACTTCTCATTTAGCTTCTATCTCTGCAGAGCCAGTTTTGCACTCAGGAAAATTATAATCATGTTAATAAAGATATTAATTTAAAAGAAGAATGGCTTGGGAAGTGATGGTGTTGATCGCACATAATTCACACTTAACTAAGAAAATAACACATTATTTTTTTTGGACAATGAAGGCGCCCTTGGGAGTGGAAGATTTCAGAAGTTTTAATAAGAAACAGGAAGCTTAACATGGATCAAATAGCATTCCTCTTTGAAAACCAATAGCCTTGGCAGGTAAACACACACAAACCAAGCTCCCTTTTACCCAAAGAGCTTAAATTACTAGTTCCTATGAGAAATCAGTCTTTTAGCCATTAACTTCAATTGTGATCCAAATTGGCCTATCAGTTCCAAACTTTGCATTATTATCGTCTGACTCTGAAATGTTTTAGCAAACTGGAAGCTACCAGAGGCGATTACTACTTTTTCCCCAATAGAAGTGTATCCAATCCTGCAGTTCCCACCATTAGACAATTATGCTCTCAAAAAGACAATGACAAGTTCATGATAATCGAGACTCTCCTAAATACACACATACACACAATCACACAGGCACAATCACACGTACAATCATATGTATAATCATGCATGCTCAATCACACATATAAGCTCTTTACAGCTAAAAAAATGCATGGTAGTAAGAGCTTTGGGGGACTTCCCTGGTGGTCCAATGGCTGAGACTTCACCTAATACAGGGGTTATGGGTTCAATCCCTTTTCAGGGAGCTAAGATCCCACACACCCCTCAACTGATAAACCAGAATATAAACAACAGAAACAATACTGTAACAAATTCAATAAAGAGCTAATTTTAAAAACATTACATTTTGTTGATACAGAAAAGAGCATGCTTACTCTATAAATCATGCATTCAACTGAACATCCAGCCCATTCATAAGTAAGAAAAAAATTATTTGAGACCCATAGAATGAAATAGAAATCGTGTCCATTACATTTAGCTCCAAAGGTTCTTTCACCTTACTCTTTAAACTGGTTGTAATTCCAGTAGAATCTCAAATTTTGCAGGGTCATCAGACATTATCTTGTCAGATTCTTTGCTTATGCATAAAGTTCCACTTCGAAAACCCCAACAAATTGATGTCTATTTTTTTCCAAGTACTTCTCATTTAGCTTCTATCTCTGCAGAGCCAGTTTTGCACTCAGGAAAATTATAATCATGTTAATAAAGATATTAATTTAAAAGAAGAATGGCTTGGGAAGTGATGGTGTTGATCGCACATAATTCACACTTAACTAAGAAAATAACACATTATTTTTTTTGGACAATGAAGGCGCCCTTGGGAGTGGAAGATTTCAGAAGTTTTAATAAGAAACAGGAAGCTTAACATGGATCAAATAGCATTCCTCTTTGAAAACCAATAGCCTTGGCAGGTAAACACACACAAACCAAGCTCCCTTTTACCCAAAGAGCTTAAATTACTAGTTCCTATGAGAAATCAGTCTTTTAGCCATTAACTTCAATTGTGATCCAAATTGGCCTATCAGTTCCAAACTTTGCATTATTATCGTCTGACTCTGAAATGTTTTAGCAAACTGGAAGCTACCAGAGGCGATTACTACTTTTTCCCCAATAGAAGTGTATCCAATCCTGCAGTTCCCACCATTAGACAATTATGCTCTCAAAAAGACAATGACAAGTTCATGATAATCGAGACTCTCCTAAATACACACATACACACAATCACACAGGCACAATCACACGTACAATCATATGTATAATCATGCATGCTCAATCACACATATAAGCTCTTTACAGCTAAAAAAATGCATGGTAGTAAGAGCTTTGGGGGACTTCCCTGGTGGTCCAATGGCTGAGACTTCACCTAATACAGGGGTTATGGGTTCAATCCCTTTTCAGGGAGCTAAGATCCCACACACCCCTCAACTGATAAACCAGAATATAAACAACAGAAACAATACTGTAACAAATTCAATAAAGACTTTAACAATGGTCCACATAAAAAATGAAAAACAGAGGTTTGCCATGACAGAAACTGAGTCTGAAGGGTTCATTGCAAGGGAGCTAATTTTGCTTCCTGTCTTAAGTCTGGGGCTGCTGCGTCTCTTCCCACCCCTTAGTGAAATGAGGTCATGGTTAAGTCCTTGACCTGTCTTCCTTGGAGAGGGGTCGGCTCCCCAACTTCTAAATGGCTAGAGGAATCCCAAGCAGTAGGTATGAATACAAAGGTGGGCCCACGGTCCAGCTGTTGTGTAGTCTCTGAGCTGTCTTGCAGAGGAATTATGATATACAACATCAGAGAAAGGATACAAGCCCAATTTACGATCTGCATAACTGAACATTAGCAACTCCTAATGGTTAAAATGGGATAACAAAGTAAAAAGTCTCCCCCAGCTCTCTGACAACCTTATGAATATGCAGATATGTAACCCCAAACTGACTACCAGTGGTCCACAGAAAATACATCTGCAGAAATATGGAGCCAAAGCCGAGGTTTAAAGTCCATACAGTGTTTTCCCTGAAGAACAACACTTACCGGCAAGTTTTATTATAATGCACTGGATCCACGGAGCACTCAAATCAGCTGATAGCATTTTTAAATCACAGTTATTTTGCCATTTCTTATTGAAAGCAATAGAAGAGCAACCAGAAGTAATAAATTTGTTTGTGAAAAGAAGCCTTGCTCATCATTGTTGTACGTTGTTGTAACTAGGACAGAATTATGCAGTAAATTTACAGATGCATCGCCTTTATTGTCAGCAGTGGCCAGCTTTTTTCCTATTTTAAATATGTTTATCTACAGAATTTTCATCATTACTACAGGGGCACATACTTTAACCAAACTATATCTGCTACAGGACAAGGACCCTGCTATTTGAATGAATAATGTATTTTTGCAAACTCTGGATTTCTCAGTGTTCTGAAAAACAAATATCATAAAAACAGAGTTTTAAATGCATAGCTGTGCCTGAATAACTTCTACAATACTTCTACAATACTTCTACAATACTTCTCCCTACTCTCAAAATGAAGAGGCAACTCGGTTCTTTCTGATATTCTGCATGTATTGTGTGTACTCAATTGGTAAGTCACGTCCAACTCTCTGTTACCCCATGGACTATAGCCCACCAGGCTCCTCTCTCCATGGGATTTCCAAGGCAAGATTACTGAAGTAGACTGCCATTTCTTACTCCAGGGAACTCTCCCAGTCCAAGGACTGATCCCACATCTTGTGTATCTCCTGCATTGGCAAGTAGATTCTTTACCACTTGAGAAGCCCTCTGAAGTATTAGGTTGGGCATTTTCTTGAGATATTATTTATATTCTCAATACTTGGGAGTACTGGTGGCAGCCAATTCTAAGATACCCTTCTTAGTCCTAGATTTAAGGGCTTTAACTAACATATCCATAAGTCATCTTTCTGTTCTGAAGGCGACTGATTCTCTAATTTCTCTTCCGATGCTGCAACAGTTGTGTTGTTTAAGGTCTATGCATTCTTTGACTTGAGTTATCCAAACAGACTTGAGTAAACCCCTAGATGGCTGTTTAACCAGCACAGTCTCATCAGCATTAAGCAACATCGGGATGTAGGGTGGAAGAGAGCTGTCCTTCAAGAAGAGAATGAGCAAAATCCTTCTTAGTACCAGCACAGCTAAGAAGTGCATTAATGAGTATGTATACACTGCTATTACAAAACAGATAATGAATAAGGACCTACTGTACAGCACAGGGAACTCTCCTCAATACTCTGTAATGACCTATATGGGAAAATAATCTTAAGAAAGAATAAATATATGAATATGTGTTGATATAACTGATTCACTTTGCTATACGCCTGAAAGACAACATAACATTATAAATCAACTATACTCCAACAAAATATTATCTTTAAAAAAGAAATGTATTGATAAGTTTGCGTAAGTCTTGAATTAAAGAGTTTCAGAGCTAAATGACAATGAGGTATATCACTGATAAGGGACTGCTGCCTTCTAAGACATAGAGATGAGCATGTCTAAGGAAAATATGTGTGATGTTTGCAGCTTAGTGTCCACAAGGGTCAGTTAAAAATGTTCATGGAGATTCCAAGAGCCTAGAGAGTTGCATAGAACAGCACCATCTTCTTCAGATGATGTCTAGGCCCTTCAACTGGTCATGCAACACCTGAAGAGCTAGATCAGGAGGGACATGATGAACAGGAGACAGTGGGCCAGTGAACTCAGTATCACCAAGGATGATCAGTTTTATATGACAGGGATGCCACCTCCCACTTGGGTTTTAGTTTTTGTCGAATGTGGGTAGGATTTACCAACTGATGTGTGGATGATCATTCTGAGATCCCAGAACTATGGTGAAGGCTAATAAGAAGTAACTGGGATTGAGGGCTTCCCTGGTGGTCCAGTGGAGGGGGGACCAGTTTGATCCTTGGCCTGGGAAGATCCCATGTGCTGTGGAGCAGTTGGACTGCTGGTGCTCTGCAGTGAGAGAAGGCACTGCAATGGGAGGCCCACACAAGCCAAAGATGGATGAAAATTTAAAAAAAAAAAAAAAAAAAGTTAACTAGGATTGAATGCATGCATGTGTGTGTGTTACATCACTCGTCTGACTCTCTGAGGCCCTGTGCACTGTAGCTGGCCAGGCTCTTCTGTCCATGGGATTCTCCAGGCAAGAATACTGGAGTCAGCTGCCAAGCCCTCCTCCAGGGGATCTTCCAGACCCAGGGTTTAAACCCACGTCTCTTAAGTCTCCTGCACTGGGAAGCAGGTTCTTTTACCACTAGAACCACCAGGAAGCTCACCCAGGATTGAATCTTTATCATCAAATAATGCAACATAAACGCGAATTAGAAAACAAATCAATACAGTGGACCAAAAACCTTAACACTTGTCACTGGTAGCTCTAATATGCTTTCCTATGATTTCCTCCCACCAGTCCGTATTTTTTGCCCAAGAGCAGGGCAGCTATTTTTTTAAAAAAACTAGAAATGTCTCATGTTTGTATATTGTTTTCCTGAGGGTCCTGATGAAGGTGAAAGTGGAGAATAAAAAATTGGCTTAAGGGCTTCCCTGGTGGTCCAGTGGGTAAGGACACCGCCTTGCAGTGCAAGGGGCGCCAGTTCGATCCCTGGCCTGGGAAGATCCCACGTGCTGCAGAGCGGCTGGACTGATGTGTCCAATCACCGAGCCGGAGCCCTGGAGCGCATGCGCCCAGAGCTGGTGCTCTGTGACGACAGAGGCCACTGCGATGGGAGGCCCACAGGAGCCAAAGAACAAAAGACGGATGAAAATAGAGAAATGAAAGGCCAATAGAAGTGGCCCGCCCACTCCCCTCCCTCCCCATCTGCCCCATAAATAAATAAACCTTTAAAAAAAAAAAAAAACTGGCTTAAAACTCAACATTCAAAAAGCAAAGATCATAGCATTTCGTCCTATCACTTCATGGCAAATGCTCAGGGGAGTGGAAACAGTGACAGATTTTACTTCCTTAGGGACCAAAATCACGAGACCACAGCCACAAAATTAAAAGACAGTTGATCACTGGAAGAAAAACTATGACAAACCCAGATAGCATATTGAAGATGAGAGGTGTCACTTTGCTGACAACAGTCTGTATAGTCAAAGGTACGGTTTGTTTTCCAGTAGTCGTGTACAGATGTGAGAGTTGGACCATAAAGAAGGCTGAGCACCAAAGAATTGATGGTTTCTGACGTGCTGAGGAAGACTCTTTAGAGTCTTTCGAACAGCAGTGAGATCAAACCAGTCCATCTTAAAGGAAATCAACCCTGAATATTCATTGGAAATACTGATGCTGAAGCTGAGACTCCAATTTTTTGGCCCTCTGATGTGAAGAGCTGATTCACTGGAAAAGACCTTGATGCTGGGGCAGACTAAAGACAAAAGGAGAAGAGGACAATGGAAGACAGGGTTTCTGGATGGCACTGTTAACACAACGGACATGAGTTTGAGCATATTTCAGGAGATGGGGAAGGACAGGGAGGCCTGGCAGGCTGCAGTCCATGGGGCTGCAAAAGCCGCACATAACTTAGCAAATGAACAACTGCTGAGGGCATTTAATACAATGTATAATACAATTATGTATGGAAAGATATGGAAGATAATTTCTTTGTCCCAAATTAATGACTTCCTGCTACCTACTTACTTTGAGATGCAAATTAGATTTATATAATATGTAGCATTAAGAGCCATTGTATGGGAAAGGATGGGAAGTCCCTCTCTAATATATTGATCAGAAGGTGACTGGCTTTTTTCTTTTTTTTTTTTGGTCCTCTCTGCAAGGCATGTGGGGTCTAGTTCTCTGACCAGGGATCAAACCTTTGCCTTTTCCATTGGAAGTGCAGAGTCTTAACCACTGGACTACCATGACTGGCTTCTTTGTAAGTCTTAAGACATTATTTAATCTCTGCTTTCCTTTGATCACAAAAATAAATGCTGTATTAATAGTAATCCACTTTCATCAAAGTTTTGACCTAAACCTTTGGCTTAAAACTCAACATTCAAAAAGCAAAGATCATAGCATTTCGTCCTATCACTTCATGGCAAATGCTCAGGGGAGTGGAAACAGTGACAGATTTTACTTCCTTAGGGACCAAAATCACGAGACCACAGCCACAAAATTAAAAGACAGTTGATCACTGGAAGAAAAACTATGACAAACCCAGATAGCATATTGAAGATGAGAGGTGTCACTTTGCTGACAACAGTCTGTATAGTCAAAGGTACGGTTTGTTTTCCAGTAGTCGTGTACAGATGTGAGAGTTGGACCATAAAGAAGGCTGAGCACCAAAGAATTGATGGTTTCTGACGTGCTGAGGAAGACTCTTTAGAGTCTTTCGAACAGCAGTGAGATCAAACCAGTCCATCTTAAAGGAAATCAACCCTGAATATTCATTGGAAATACTGATGCTGAAGCTGAGACTCCAATTTTTTGGCCCTCTGATGTGAAGAGCTGATTCACTGGAAAAGACCTTGATGCTGGGGCAGACTAAAGACAAAAGGAGAAGAGGACAATGGAAGACAGGGTTTCTGGATGGCACTGTTAACACAACGGACATGAGTTTGAGCATATTTCAGGAGATGGGGAAGGACAGGGAGGCCTGGCAGGCTGCAGTCCATGGGGCTGCAAAAGCCGCACATAACTTAGCAAATGAACAACTGCTGAGGGCATTTAATACAATGTATAATACAATTATGTATGGAAAGATATGGAAGATAATTTCTTTGTCCCAAATTAATGACTTCCTGCTACCTACTTACTTTGAGATGCAAATTAGATTTATATAATATGTAGCATTAAGAGCCATTGTATGGGAAAGGATGGGAAGTCCCTCTCTAATATATTGATCAGAAGGTGACTGGCTTTTTTCTTTTTTTTTTTTGGTCCTCTCTGCAAGGCATGTGGGGTCTAGTTCTCTGACCAGGGATCAAACCTTTGCCTTTTCCATTGGAAGTGCAGAGTCTTAACCACTGGACTACCATGACTGGCTTCTTTGTAAGTCTTAAGACATTATTTAATCTCTGCTTTCCTTTGATCACAAAAATTGATAAACTGGCAATATGTATTAATAGTAATCCACTTTCATCCAAAGCTTTTGCACCTGAAACACTTTGTTACTCATTACTATATCGAATCCACACAGCCCTTCTTTATTTATTTTTCATATTTAATTATTTAATTATTTATATTAACTGCAGGATTAACTACTTTACAATATTGTGATGGCCTCTGCCATACATGAGCAATACTATTTAGGAGTGCTATTTCTATCTCTGCTTCCTTAAAGAAAACTGGGACTTGTAGAGTTCTAGATGGAACGGGAAATGGCAATCCATTTCAGTATTCTTGCCTGGGAAATACCATGGACAGAGAAGCCTGATAGGCCACAGTGCATGGGGTCGCAAAGAGTCAGACATGACTTACTGACTGAACAATCATAGAGTTCTAGAACCTAAAGGTTTCTCAGATAGTCACTGAAGCAGAGAAAGCAGAAGCCAAGTATTGGCCCACAAAGCCAGAACAGAACACACATAGTGACAAAAACTGAAATGCAGTCATGATAGAGACCACATTCATGAATGAACACTGAATCTGTGTGGAAAGACAGATTTCCTATCCACGTTCACCATTTGGAGCCAGGTATCAGTAGTGCCGATGTGGGGAAAGCTTTCAATGCCACTGGAGGACCACACTGAATTTCACCCTTTATCCTCCACTCTTCTTTCTTTGCTTATCAACCAATCAAATGCAGAGGACACAGAAGAGGCTCTCAAGATCTTAAAGGGTTGGGATTACCCGAGATGGAACACAGCCTGGTCCCAAATAGACTTCCTGCTACCTACTTACTTTGAGATGCAAATTAGATTTATATAATATGTAGCATTAAGAGCCATTGTATGGGAAAGGATGGGAAGTCCCTCTCTAATATATTGATCAGAAGGTGACTGGCTTTTTTCTTTTTTTTTTTTGGTCCTCTCTGCAAGGCATGTGGGGTCTAGTTCTCTGACCAGGGATCAAACCTTTGCCTTTTCCATTGGAAGTGCAGAGTCTTAACCACTGGACTACCATGACTGGCTTCTTTGTAAGTCTTAAGACATTATTTAATCTCTGCTTTCCTTTGATCACAAAAATTGATAAACTGGCAATATGTATTAATAGTAATCCACTTTCATCCAAAGCTTTTGCACCTGAAACACTTTGTTACTCATTACTATATCGAATCCACACAGCCCTTCTTTATTTATTTTTCATATTTAATTATTTAATTATTTATATTAACTGCAGGATTAACTACTTTACAATATTGTGATGGCCTCTGCCATACATGAGCAATACTATTTAGGAGTGCTATTTCTATCTCTGCTTCCTTAAAGAAAACTGGGACTTGTAGAGTTCTAGATGGAACGGGAAATGGCAATCCATTTCAGTATTCTTGCCTGGGAAATACCATGGACAGAGAAGCCTGATAGGCCACAGTGCATGGGGTCGCAAAGAGTCAGACATGACTTACTGACTGAACAATCATAGAGTTCTAGAACCTAAAGGTTTCTCAGATAGTCACTGAAGCAGAGAAAGCAGAAGCCAAGTATTGGCCCACAAAGCCAGAACAGAACACACATAGTGACAAAAACTGAAATGCAGTCATGATAGAGACCACATTCATGAATGAACACTGAATCTGTGTGGAAAGACAGATTTCCTATCCACGTTCACCATTTGGAGCCAGGTATCAGTAGTGCCGATGTGGGGAAAGCTTTCAATGCCACTGGAGGACCACACTGAATTTCACCCTTTATCCTCCACTCTTCTTTCTTTGCTTATCAACCAATCAAATGCAGAGGACACAGAAGAGGCTCTCAAGATCTTAAAGGGTTGGGATTACCCGAGATGGAACACAGCCTGGATTCCAGACCCCCCACATTTAGCACAGAACTTCCTAGGAGACGCTCTCAAACATAGGCATCTCCACTGCACTTTCTGAGTGAGTCAATTTGTTTTTTATTAAACCTCTGAGACTTGAGGATTGTTTATTACAGAAGTTAGCAACTCCTGGCTAATACAGATATCGAACTAAAAGTAATTCTATCTATGAACTACTCTCACAGAAGAGAATTCTAGTTTTCTCCTTTACTCAAATTGTTACTTTTTGATTTACTGAAATGTCTTTCCGACAACAGACAATCAGTTAATGAACTCCAAAGAATCATACATCAAGATCCAAATAGTGCTTGTGGCTTGACTTTTTTTTAATTCAAAAAATCCATTTGAGGGAAGAGTAAAAGGAAAATGTTTTGGGGAGGTACAGAAAAAGTAGGTAATTTAGTTGTACTGAACTAGGAAGATGAACTGAGGGTTCTTTTAAAGCCAGGCAGAATAGAAATTTAGCAGGAAACAATGGCACTGATACAGAGGTGTAAAAACCAAAAGCAGGGATTAATTATGTCTGAGAAATATTCCTAGAAAGACATTAATCCATTGTTTTTCATCCGTTGTCAGAGAAACCACTAGAGATGAGTGGCCTGCCAATAACAATCAGAGGAGAGCAGAGTCAGGTCATGAACTCTTACAACTGATATATGTAAAACCTTGAAATGGAAGAAGAAGACAAAAGAAAAGCCCTTTGATGCTGAGGACAGCAAGAGGCTGAAGTGGGGACAGCAAGTCTTGTGGACAGAAGATAGCTTTCAGTGTAGCTTCAAGTGCAGAGCTGCGTCACTTCTTAGATCTTGGATGGCATGCAGAATGACCAGTGTAAATCTGATTGTCCCAGGAGCCACGGAAGTTGCTTTGTGGTCTTGCACTCACAAAAGTGAGCATTTAACATCTTTTTTAAAAGTAAATATATGCAATTGAATAATAAATATTACAATCTTTCTTCAATTACAATAGAAAAATAAAGAATTTTAGCAGACCAAAAGATAAGAAAGAACAGCAAAAATAGAGGACGGATAGGAGATGGACAACAGGCAGGAGAGAAAAGCTCTCAGGAAAGAATAAGGGGAATGTTTAAGAAAGTGTTAAGGAGCCCCTCGCAAAAACCCTACAGTTGTGGTTCAAGTAGAATGATAAAGAGGGCAGCATCACCAGAGCAGATATAAAGTGTCGCTCAGTTGTGTCCGACTCTCTGTGATCTTATGGACTCTAGCCCACCAGGTTCCTCTCCAGGAGAGAATACTGGAGTGGCTGCCATTTCCTTCTCTAGGGGATCTTCCCAACCCAGGAACCCAATCTGGGTCTCCTGCATGGCGAGCAGATTCTTTACCATCTGGGTCACCAGGGAAGCAGATGGAAGGAGACCATCAGAATGGTCCATCAGGGAGGAAAGTCAGTTGAAATGTATCGACCAAAATATGAATTACTTCAGTTATATCAGTGAAAGGGCAAAGAGTTTTTTCATTGTAGGGGGTGGGAAAGAATGAGTAAGATTCGGGCAGCAGGGTTATCCAAAAGAAAAAAAAAAAGGACAGTCACATATGATGACACTTGATAACTACATTCAAATATTCAGCTACATTCGTCTTAGAAAATATCGCTAATTAACATACACTTGAAGAACACACACAAAAAGGGTTTGACTATTATCATTTTAAATTTATTTGAAAATCTATGTGAAGAACTTTCACAAGGTCATGCAATGCAATCTAATGATTGCATTCATGACAAAGACATTGCATACATATATAATATATCATATATTAATACTTATGTTTTTTCCAGTTTTATGATTTATCTTCGATGTACAAATCAAGATGTGTTTACAATTTCCAAAAATCTAAAGATTTTTCAAGTATTTTTGTGTTCCTCATTTTTAATTTGGCCTCAGAAAATATATTTTATATGATTTCAACCCTTTTAAATGAAGAAAGACATGTTTTATACCTACAAATACATGATACATCTTGATAAATGCTTCACATATACTTGAAGAAAAAATATATTCTGCTGTCTTAGAGTGAAGAGTCCCATAAATGTTGATTATTCAAGGTAGTCAATGGTGTTCTATTTATCATTGACAAAGAAATGCAGAATTTTCATCTATTTCTCCTTGAAGTTCTATCAGATTTTATATTACATATGTTGAAATGATATTATTAGCTGCATAAGCATTTAATATTATAGTCTCTTTATAGATCAATTCCTTATTACTGTGAAATGATTTTCTTTTCTCCCTATAAAATTCTTTGTTCCAAAATCTGCTCTTTCAAATACTTATATAGCCACTCCAATTTTCTTTGATACATATAAGCATGGGCTAGCCTTCTTTTTATCTGTATTTTCTTTTAACTCTATCCTTTTTAGGGATCTTCCCAACCCAGGAACCCAATCTGGGTCTCCTGCATGGCGAGCAGATTCTTTACCATCTGGGTCACCAGGGAAGCAGATGGAAGGAGACCATCAGAATGGTCCATCAGGGAGGAAAGTCAGTTGAAATGTATCGACCAAAATATGAATTACTTCAGTTATATCAGTGAAAGGGCAAAGAGTTTTTTCATTGTAGGGGGTGGGAAAGAATGAGTAAGATTCGGGCAGCAGGGTTATCCAAAAGAAAAAAAAAAAGGACAGTCACATATGATGACACTTGATAACTACATTCAAATATTCAGCTACATTCGTCTTAGAAAATATCGCTAATTAACATACACTTGAAGAACACACACAAAAAGGGTTTGACTATTATCATTTTAAATTTATTTGAAAATCTATGTGAAGAACTTTCACAAGGTCATGCAATGCAATCTAATGATTGCATTCATGACAAAGACATTGCATACATATATAATATATCATATATTAATACTTATGTTTTTTCCAGTTTTATGATTTATCTTCGATGTACAAATCAAGATGTGTTTACAATTTCCAAAAATCTAAAGGTTTTTCAAGTATTTTTGTGTTCCTCATTTTTAATTTGGCCTCAGAAAATATATTTTATATGATTTCAACCCTTTTAAATGAAGAAAGACATGTTTTATACCTACAAATACATGATACATCTTGATAAATGCTTCACATATACTTGAAGAAAAAATATATTCTGCTGTCTTAGAGTGAAGAGTCCCATAAATGTTGATTATTCAAGGTAGTCAATGGTGTTCTATTTATCATTGACAAAGAAATGCAGAATTTTCATCTATTTCTCCTTGAAGTTCTATCAGATTTTATATTACATATGTTGAAATGATATTATTAGCTGCATAAGCATTTAATATTATAGTCTCTTTATAGATCAATTCCTTATTACTGTGAAATGATTTTCTTTTCTCCCTATAAAATTCTTTGTTCCAAAATCTGCTCTTTCAAATACTTATATAGCCACTCCAATTTTCTTTGATACATATAAGCATGGGCTAGCCTTCTTTTTATCTGTATTTTTCTTTTAACTCTATCTGTAATTTGTAATTAACTTCTTGTGGACAGCATGTAATTAGTACTTTTACATCCAATATGATTATTTGTATCTTTTAATTGGTAGATGTATTCAATTTATTTTAAAATGCATTTACTAGTACAGTTGAGTTTAAACCTTTCATATTATTATTTGCTTCCTATTAGTCTCATATGCTCTTTCATTTTTAACTTTGTATCTTTTTTAGGCCCAAGTTAGATTTTTCCATTTTTAACCTCTGTCATAGGTTTATTAGCTCTGTTATTTTTTTTTTCAGTGATTTCTTGAATGGTTATAATATATAGCTTTAACTTACTGCAATCTACCTTCAAATATTGTTATACTATTACATCCACGGTATGAGGACTTTATTCTATTTCTGTTTCTCCCTTCCAGTCATTATTCTGTGTTATTTGTAGGAGAAAATCTCAAATCCTTAAACAGTCATTGAAGATCTACCATCTCACCCTATACTTCCCTGAAAATTTTATCTCCCACTATGATGTTTTACAAAGTCTTTATTCTTACCAGATGTTGATGCATTTATGCTTTGAACTCTTCTAATATTCTCCTCAGTTCATGTTATACTTTCTCATGCCTCAAAATATCAATCATATTTTTAATTTTCCTCATAAATATATCTTTTAAGCTTCAGCCACTATCACTTAGCCTTATTAAAACTGTTCACATAACAAAACTCTGTAAAATCTTTAAAATAAAGAATTAAAAAAAAAAAAAAACTGTGCACATATATTCTGATATCCAAAGACATTAATTTCCTTCCCTGAGTTTTTCTAAAGCTCATTCTGTATAATACTCACAAAGTATTTAATGTATGATCACTATTATATACAGGTTCTATAATTGAAAATTGCCTAAATATAGCTGAAGTTATAGCTAATAATTCTCTGAATTCTATGCAGTGCCCAGCATAACACGTATATGTCTACTAGGTACCAAATCACCAAACCTGTTAAAAAGTCCTTTTAATCTGCCCCTTATATAGCCACTCCAATTTTCTTTGATACATATAAGCATGGGCTAGCCTTCTTTTTATCTGTATTTTTCTTTTAACTCTATCTGTAATTTGTAATTAACTTCTTGTGGACAGCATGTAATTAGTACTTTTACATCCAATATGATTATTTGTATCTTTTAATTGGTAGATGTATTCAATTTATTTTAAAATGCATTTACTAGTACAGTTGAGTTTAAACCTTTCATATTATTATTTGCTTCCTATTAGTCTCATATGCTCTTTCATTTTTAACTTTGTATCTTTTTTAGGCCCAAGTTAGATTTTTCCATTTTTAACCTCTGTCATAGGTTTATTAGCTCTGTTATTTTTTTTTTCAGTGATTTCTTGAATGGTTATAATATATAGCTTTAACTTACTGCAATCTACCTTCAAATATTGTTATACTATTACATCCACGGTATGAGGACTTTATTCTATTTCTGTTTCTCCCTTCCAGTCATTATTCTGTGTTATTTGTAGGAGAAAATCTCAAATCCTTAAACAGTCATTGAAGATCTACCATCTCACCCTATACTTCCCTGAAAATTTTATCTCCCACTATGATGTTTTACAAAGTCTTTATTCTTACCAGATGTTGATGCATTTATGCTTTGAACTCTTCTAATATTCTCCTCAGTTCATGTTATACTTTCTCATGCCTCAAAATATCAATCATATTTTTAATTTTCCTCATAAATATATCTTTTAAGCTTCAGCCACTATCACTTAGCCTTATTAAAACTGTTCACATAACAAAACTCTGTAAAATCTTTAAAAAAAAAAATTAAAAAAAAAAAAAAACTGTGCACATATATTCTGATATCCAAAGACATTAATTTCCTTCCCTGAGTTTTTCTAAAGCTCATTCTGTATAATACTCACAAAGTATTTAATGTATGATCACTATTATATACAGGTTCTATAATTGAAAATTGCCTAAATATAGCTGAAGTTATAGCTAATAATTCTCTGAATTCTATGCAGTGCCCAGCATAACACGTATATGTCTACTAGGTACCAAATCACCAAACCAATGTTTTCAAAAAATCAGTCCTAGATAACACTTTTAATCTCTGAATTAAAACATTTCACTCCCATAAATATGGCAATTATTCTAAGTTTGGGGATCACAAAGTGTATTAACTAGAACACAGTCATAAGAAAGAAACCACATCAGTTATTTTACCATATAATTTAAGACAGGGAATTATTAACTAAGTACTGAAAACCTGAAAACTTGAAAGGGAGCACTAAAGTTTTATATAATAAACACCTACAGGATGCAGCCACAACCCTCAGTGCTAGAGGAAAATTGTGAAGGGTAAAATTATTAAAATTTAGAACTCTGGTGGAGAACTCATGAGAACTGAACTTATGTTAAAAAGTAGGTCTCATCCGTGAGGACTGTTTATTAATTTAAAGATAATCTTTAGGGGGTCTGAGACAGACTTGTGTGGGGGGCATAGCTGGCAGGTGCTGACTTACTTGAAGGGTCGTGAGGCTGGTTCTATTAATATAAACAAATCGTCCCTTAACACAACATGTTAAGACTGGGAGCAAAAAAAAAAAAACAGAAAAAAGATGTGAATGGGAAAAAGTATGTCCTCCTTCCTCCTGCATTGGAGTTTTTTTCCAGGGATCCAGATGGCCAGGGGCTAAAGAGACCAGCTGGAAGGCTTCCCTTGTAGTCCAGTGGGTGGAGGGTCCACCTTGCAGCGCAAGGGGCACTGGTTCGATTCCTGGCCTCAGAAGATCCCACATGCTAAGGAGCAGCTGGGCCGGTGTGTCCAATTACAGAGCCAGTGCTCTGGAGTACAAGCGCCCAGAACCAATGCTCTGCAACGAGAGAGGCCATTGTGATGGGAGGCCCACACATGCCAAAGAATAAAGGTGGATGAAAAATAAATGATGACCCAGAGGCCAAAAAAAAAAAAAAAAAAAAAAAATGCTAAAAAAAAAAAAAAGAGAGAGAGAGAGATAAGCTGGAGAAACTGAAGGTTGATGGCGGAGTCTTAGTCTCAGCCTTGCTAAGAGTGAGTTTGAAACTGACAACTAAAAGCTTAGTTACTGGCACAGCCTCACACACTTGGATCCAAATGCTGACCTCTCTCTTACAAACTACACTAAGTGGGGCATGTAAAATAAGCAAAAGAAAATCACTTAACATAGGCAGACGTCTTGGAACTCCTTGTGATATTTCAAAAATCTCCCTGTTGTTTTGAAGGGTGCGTGTAGAAAGGACAGATGAGAAAAGTCACTGATTTTCTTAGAATACTCTTTGAAAGGAAAAACAAGCTTAATGAAAAATAATACTTTCAGATGCTTATTGAATGATCTTTAGATTGTCAATGGGTCAATTCAGTGAGCTGTGTAATATATTTCTGTTAATTTTTACACTGAAGTGCATCTCATTGATGGCACAGCATTCTATCACTGAAATCTTCATTGCTAGAGTATTCTCAACCATGCCCCACAGTTATCCTTTGGAATAGTTTCTTACACAACTGATCTACCCAAGAGGAACAAGTGTATCATGGCGAATTCCTCTGAGATTTGCTCAGAAATCCTCTGGTCGAAAGGAAAATACACACACTAGAGAGTTATTTCTCAGCACTGAATTCCTAAGACTAGTCTGTAGGGTCTGGGGAATTGTGAGAGATACTTTACTCAGGGCAGGAAGATTTCAAACCAAGGAACAGAGTATCCTATTATATAAAAATGTACCTTGAGGCTTTTATGTTCTCTGCCTCAGCTCAACTTCATCATGGAAATGCCACATTGTGGCTGAATTAATGCTGTTCAAACTGAATTTTGCTTTCAAGAGGAGATGAGAAGTAGAGAATGAAAAAACATAAATATGAGAGCTTTCATTAAACCAGATATCCTAGTTTCCCCTGAATTATTTCAAATAGAAAAACCTTATTAACAGGAATGTGTTTGTATTCTCCAGATCTTTTCCACCCATGGTAGAGGACCCCAAGTGAAGGGTTTTGTGCAATAGCATGAGTCTATCATGACTGGCACTAATGAAATGCTCAATGCTTAGTAAGAGTATGTTTTATAGGAAATTGTTCATTCATTCATCAAATATTAACTGAATGTCTACTGTTCATGAACCACTGAATGAAGCAATTTAAGGCATTTTTCTCTAATCTAAAAGAAGGAAACAATCTATTTCTTTCTCATTCATTTAACCTTTCAACTTTAACCTGTACTAAAGATAGATTCCTCCCCAAAACACTAAGAATCTTAATTGAAAGATCAGTTCTATTGAAGCAACTAATTCTATTTTTTCTCAAATTCTTAAAGTTCACTTTTATTTCCCCAATTGTCACTAAATTCTGCTATTCACTTAGAGAATAAAATAATACTTTCAGATGCTTATTGAATGATCTTTAGATTGTCAATGGGTCAATTCAGTGAGCTGTGTAATATATTTCTGTTAATTTTTACACTGAAGTGCATCTCATTGATGGCACAGCATTCTATCACTGAAATCTTCATTGCTAGAGTATTCTCAACCATGCCCCACAGTTATCCTTTGGAATAGTTTCTTACACAACTGATCTACCCAAGAGGAACAAGTGTATCATGGCGAATTCCTCTGAGATTTGCTCAGAAATCCTCTGGTCGAAAGGAAAATACACACACTAGAGAGTTATTTCTCAGCACTGAATTCCTAAGACTAGTCTGTAGGGTCTGGGGAATTGTGAGAGATACTTTACTCAGGGCAGGAAGATTTCAAACCAAGGAACAGAGTATCCTATTATATAAAAATGTACCTTGAGGCTTTTATGTTCTCTGCCTCAGCTCAACTTCATCATGGAAATGCCACATTGTGGCTGAATTAATGCTGTTCAAACTGAATTTTGCTTTCAAGAGGAGATGAGAAGTAGAGAATGAAAAAACATAAATATGAGAGCTTTCATTAAACCAGATATCCTAGTTTCCCCTGAATTATTTCAAATAGAAAAACCTTATTAACAGGAATGTGTTTGTATTCTCCAGATCTTTTCCACCCATGGTAGAGGACCCCAAGTGAAGGGTTTTGTGCAATAGCATGAGTCTATCATGACTGGCACTAATGAAATGCTCAATGCTTAGTAAGAGTATGTTTTATAGGAAATTGTTCATTCATTCATCAAATATTAACTGAATGTCTACTGTTCATGAACCACTGAATGAAGCAATTTAAGGCATTTTTCTCTAATCTAAAAGAAGGAAACAATCTATTTCTTTCTCATTCATTTAACCTTTCAACTTTAACCTGTACTAAAGATAGATTCCTCCCCAAAACACTAAGAATCTTAATTGAAAGATCAGTTCTATTGAAGCAACTAATTCTATTTTTTCTCAAATTCTTAAAGTTCACTTTTATTTCCCCAATTGTCAGCTACACATTCTGCTATTCACTTAGAGAATAAAATATTACCTTTTTTTGCCTTCCTTGCAAACACTGGTAATCTTTTTTTTTTTTTTTTAAAGTTCTGGGCAATGAGATAGAGGAGAAAGAAAGGCTCTGTGACACTTGCGGGTGATCTTAAAAAAGCTGACTTGTCTACGAAAATATTGTTTTGCCATTTTAATTTTATTCTTTTTTGGCCTCAGATTCCTCTGAATGGCTACTCTAGCCATCTTTAGACTCTGACATAAACTTAAAGAAACCCATCACTAGAAAAGTTAAACAGATGATGATAAAATTACGAGGTAGTAATCTTGTACTGACTGCACCATTAATTCCATTCAGTAAAATTTTCATCTCACATATTTTAGTTTTCACCTCTCCAGTTCAATTTTGATCTTTCCTAAAATATCAATACTGTCTATGTTTCTACTTAATGTTTTGAACATACAGGCTACGGTTATAATAATTGTCTCAATACGTTTTTCCACTATTTCTAGCATATGCATGAGTTGTGGGTCAGTTTTGATGATTGATTTTTCTTTTCAATGATTTGTACATTCCTGCTTCTATTTCCACATCAATGTTTAATTGACGTCATATTTTATGAATTTTCTCTTGTTGAGAGTTGGATCTATTTATGTGCCTTAAAGGACTGTTGAGTTTCACTCTTAAATTACTGAGAAAAGAATAATTTTGCTTTTCCCATCTGTTCTACCAGGCATTGTTATTGTTCAGTTGCTAAGTCGTGTGACCCCGTGGACTGTAGCCCACCAGGCTCCTCTGTCCATGGGATTTCCCACGCAAGAATACTGGATTGGGGTGCCATTTCCTTCTCCAGGAGATCTTCCCAATCCAGAGATTGAAACTGACTCCATTGGCAGATTCTTCACCATTGAGGCAGCAGGGAAACACTAGGTATTTCCATGTTCAAGTTTTTTCCTGTTACTAAACCGAAACAGTTCTGAGTGTAGTTCCCAATGTCCCATAAATAGTGACGTTTTAAGTCTGGTTGTGGCACATGATAAGCACCAAATACTGCTCTCCTCTAAACCATTTCTGGTTCTTTCTCAGACTTTGACTATTTTCCTCACATGTATGGCTTCTGTACATGATGGGGTGGCCTAGTATTCAGCTACATACCCGAGAGGGGTCATATTTGCTTTTTGTCTGTGTAGCCCACTCTTCCCTGGTACTTAGCCCTGTAAACTGTATTTCTGTCTCACTGGATTTTCAACTCTGCCTTTTCAATTGAAGGAGCCCAGTAGAGTCTAAGCTCCCTCCCCCCTGTGCTATAAGTCAGTAATCTGGAACAGTAATAGGGTTGACTTCATTTTCTTTCATTTTTGAATTTTTTGAACTTTCTGTTTTGTATTAAAGTAGAGCTAACTAACAGTATTGTAACAGTTTCTGGTGAACAGCAAAGGGACTCAGCCACACATACACATGTACCCATGCTCTCCCAGACTCCCCTCCCAGCCAGGCTGCCACCTAACAATGAGCGGAGTTTCCTGTGCTCTACAGCCAGTCTTTACTGTTTGTCCATTTTAAATATAGCAGTGTGTACATGTCCATCCCAAACATTTTTTCCCATCTCTCTGGGATTGGTGTCTTTCAGTGGTTCTCATAAAATCCTATACTTTAGAAAATACATACAGATATATTCTGCTGTTTTATGCCGGGAAGAACTGGGCTCAAAAGACTTGATTTCTCTGTTACTTATCAGTGTCATTATAAAAGTGCTTTTTGACTATATTACCTTGTCTTTAATAGAACATTCATGCTAGAATTATTTCTATTCTGACCTACTTCTTTGAACTATCTATTGGAAAATCTCTCTCTGCGTTGATAAGCTAGAAGGATTTCTTCTGGTTTGGGGTATGCAATGCTAATCACTGTGATAACATGGAACACTCACATATAGATTTTCAAACTTGTACTCTACGGTGCTTTTATTTATTTTAAATTAAGTTTGCTGTAATAGTTGAAAAATATACTCAGTAAAGTTTGATATAAAAATCTTGAAATATATGGTCCAAAAAAAAAAAAGACCACCAAAGCAAAATAATGCAGAAATAATGCCAATTACTTCTCCAGATCCTTCAACTCAGTGTCTAAAATTTCTGTCTCACTGGCAGAGAGAGATAATCACTGGTCAATCTGGGCCCATATTACCATGCATTTTTCCAGCTATTTGTAACTGATTTCAGATAACAACATTAGAAAGAGGTGATTAAGAGCCAAACTCAGCATTTCGCCTGTTTTCATTTATTTTTAAAAAGTTTTTACAACCACCTGAAAATTGAGGAACCAAAAGAAGGGAAAGACATGCTTGAAATACTGGACTTTAATAAATCTAAGTATATGGATGAACAGAATAGGAGCATAGCTCTGCTGCAATTTGAGAAAATTAAAACTGCCGAGTGAGATCTGAGACAATGTACAATTTCTGAAGGTCAGCCAGTACCTGGAATATGTAAACAAAGAGAGCAAACTTCAGCTTCATTAGTTCTTCATTGAGGATCTTTATTTCTGATCCCCAAAGAAAATGTACTTTTTAATAACTGTAATATTACTGACCTTTCTCAACAGCTTGGTGATTGATTATATAACCTTTCACTCTGCAGCAGTATTGTCTTTGGTCTGTGTCCTGGACACCAATTTAACTCCATGGTACGAAAGCAACAGAGGTTGAACTATAGAATAAAAATTGCAAAGCATTCGGGCTATTGGGAATGCCCATTCTCCAAAAAAGCTGCCTTTAAGTAATTAACTATTGATTAAGAAAAAAAAATCAAGAACATAGAGGCAAGAGGATTTTCTGCATGAAGTCCTAGCTACCCAGGTAAACATATCCTTTTTTTTTTTTTAAAGATTTATTTATTTATTTTGGGCAGGGGTCGGGTTGGGGAGGGAGGGGAGCGGGCGGGCCACTTCTATTGGTCTTTCATTTCTCTATTTCATCCATCTTTGTTCTTTGGCTCCTGTGGGCCTCCCATCGCGTGGGCTCTGTAGTCGCAGGCGCTGGCTCTGGGCGCATGCGCTCAGAGCTCGGCTCTGTAATTGGACACATGGGTCCAGCCGTCTGCACGTGGGATCTTGATATAAAAATCTTGAAATATATGGTCCAAAAAAAGACCACCAAAGCAAAATAATGCAGAAATAATGCCAATTACTTCTCCAGATCCTTCAACTCAGTGTCTAAAATTTCTGTCTCACTGGCAGAGAGAGATAATCACTGGTCAATCTGGGCCCATATTACCATGCATTTTTCCAGCTATTTGTAACTGATTTCAGATAACAACATTAGAAAGAGGTGATTAAGAGCCAAACTCAGCATTTCGCCTGTTTTCATTTATTTTTAAAAAGTTTTTACAACCACCTGAAAATTGAGGAACCAAAAGAAGGGAAAGACATGCTTGAAATACTGGACTTTAATAAATCTAAGTATATGGATGAACAGAATAGGAGCATAGCTCTGCTGCAATTTGAGAAAATTAAAACTGCCGAGTGAGATCTGAGACAATGTACAATTTCTGAAGGTCAGCCAGTACCTGGAATATGTAAACAAAGAGAGCAAACTTCAGCTTCATTAGTTCTTCATTGAGGATCTTTATTTCTGATCCCCAAAGAAAATGTACTTTTTAATAACTGTAATATTACTGACCTTTCTCAACAGCTTGGTGATTGATTATATAACCTTTCACTCTGCAGCAGTATTGTCTTTGGTCTGTGTCCTGGACACCAATTTAACTCCATGGTACGAAAGCAACAGAGGTTGAACTATAGAATAAAAATTGCAAAGCATTCGGGCTATTGGGAATGCCCATTCTCCAAAAAAGCTGCCTTTAAGTAATTAACTATTGATTAAGAAAAAAAAATCAAGAACATAGAGGCAAGAGGATTTTCTGCATGAAGTCCTAGCTACCCAGGTAAACATATCCTTTTTTTTTTTTTAAAGATTTATTTATTTATTTTGGGCAGGGGTCGGGTTGGGGAGGGAGGGGAGCGGGCGGGCCACTTCTATTGGTCTTTCATTTCTCTATTTCATCCATCTTTGTTCTTTGGCTCCTGTGGGCCTCCCATCGCGGTGGGCTCTGTAGTCGCAGAGCGCTGGCTCTGGGCGCATGCGCTCCAGAGCTCCGGCTCTGTAATTGGACACATGGGTCCAGCCGCTCTGCGGCACGTGGGATCTTCCCTGGCCAGGGATTGAACCGGCGCCCCTTGCACTGCAAGGCGGTGTCCTTACCCACTGGACCACCAGGGGAAGCCCCATATCCTGATTTTTGTTTGTAGATCTCCGAATCCGAATTTGGAAAGGAGAAAGTATCTTTTAAAAAAAGAAAAAATCTATTTGTTTTGAACTGATAAGGATATTATCATAGTTCAGTTCAGTTCAGTCACTCAGTTTTGTGCCTGACTCTTTGCAACTCCATGGACTGCAGCACCCCAAGCTTCCCTGTTCTTCATCATTTCCCTGGGTCTGTTCAAATTCATGTCCATTTAGGTGTTGATGCCATCCTGTCCTCTGATGCCCCCTTCTCCTCTTGCCCTCAATCTCTCCCTGCATCAGGGTCTTTTCCAACAAGTTGTCTCTTTGCATCAGGTGGCCAAAGTATTGGAGTTTCAGCTTCAGCATCAGTCCTTCCAATGAATATTCAGGGTAGATTTCCTTTAGAATTGACTGGTTTTACCTGCTTGCAGTCTAAGAGACTCTCAAGAGTCTTCTCCAACAGCACGGTTCAAAGACATCAATTCTTCAGCACTCAGCCTTCCTTGTGGTCCAACTCTCACATCCATACATAACTACCGGAAAGCCACAGCTCTGACTATACGAACTTTTGTCGGCAAAGTGATGTTTCTGCTTTTTAATATGCTGCCTAGGTCTGTCATAGTTTTTATTGCAAGGAGCAAGCGTCTTTTAATTTCATGGCTGCAGTCACCATCCGAAGTGATTTTGAAGCCAAAGAAAATAAAGTCTGTCACCTTTTCCACTGTTTGCCCGTCTATTTGCCAGAAAGTACCATTTGAAAGTCCTGACACAAATCAATCACAAAACTCAGATTAACTGAACAGCTGAACAAACATTTTCCTAACAATTTAATTATTGCTTAAAAAAAGGACTGATTGACATAACTGTAAAAAAAATTAAGTAATATCATAACAAGTTAGAAGAACTGTTTCAGTCAAGCATTTAGGGTGTGGCATCCTCTACTATGGGCCTCCCTGGTAGCTCATCTGGTAAAGAACATGCCTGCAGTGTGGGAGGCCTGGGTTCAATCACTGGACTGAGAAGGTCCCCTGGAGGAGAGCATGGCAACCCACTCCAGTACTCCTGCCTGGAGAATCCCCACACGTAGAGGAGCCTGGCATGTTACAGTCCATTGGGTCAGAATCGGACACAGCTGAAGGAGTAAGCACAGCACACCCTCTAACATAAAAGAAGAAACAAAAGCCAAGGAGATGCTAATACATATTTGAGGCTTCCTAGGTGGTTCAGGGGTAAAGAACCAGCCTCCCAAGCGGGAGACGTGGGTTCGATCCCTGGTCTGGGAAGATCCCCTGAAAAATGAATTGGCAGCACTCTCCAGTGAAATCCCATGAGAGGAGCCTGGCAGGATACTGTACACAGGGTCAAAAAGAGCCAGACATGTCTTAGCGACTAAACAACAACAGCACAACAATAATAGATATTTTATTACTTTAAAAATGTTATACTTGCTCTTAGATCTACTTTTGATGTATTTTCATATCTTACAGAAACCAATTGACCAAAGTTATACTGTTTCATCAAAGGTAGTTTTAAATTGATAATATAAAATAGGCACATCGGGCTTCCCCTGGTGGTCCAGTGGGTGAGGACACCGCCTTGCAGTACAAGGGGCGCCGGTTCGATCCCTGGCCTGGGAAGATCCCATGTGCCGCAGAGCGCTGGACTGATGTGTCCAATTACCGAGCCGGAGCTCTGGGCGCATGCGCCCAGAGCCAGCAATCTCGACAACAGAGGCCACTGCGATGGGAGGCCCACAGGAGCCAAAGAACAAAGACGGATGAAAATAGAAATGAAAGACCAATAGAATCTGTCACCTTTTCCACTGTTTGCCCGTCTATTTGCCAGAAAGTACCATTTGAAAGTCCTGACACAAATCAATCACAAAACTCAGATTAACTGAACAGCTGAACAAACATTTTCCTAACAATTTAATTATTGCTTAAAAAAAGGACTGATTGACATAACTGTAAAAAAAATTAAGTAATATCATAACAAGTTAGAAGAACTGTTTCAGTCAAGCATTTAGGGTGTGGCATCCTCTACTATGGGCCTCCCTGGTAGCTCATCTGGTAAAGAACATGCCTGCAGTGTGGGAGGCCTGGGTTCAATCACTGGACTGAGAAGGTCCCCTGGAGGAGAGCATGGCAACCCACTCCAGTACTCCTGCCTGGAGAATCCCCACACGTAGAGGAGCCTGGCATGTTACAGTCCATTGGGTCAGAATCGGACACAGCTGAAGGAGTAAGCACAGCACACCCTCTAACATAAAAGAAGAAACAAAAGCCAAGGAGATGCTAATACATATTTGAGGCTTCCTAGGTGGTTCAGGGGTAAAGAACCAGCCTCCCAAGCGGGAGACGTGGGTTCGATCCCTGGTCTGGGAAGATCCCCTGAAAAATGAATTGGCAGCACTCTCCAGTGAAATCCCATGAGAGGAGCCTGGCAGGATACTGTACACAGGGTCAAAAAGAGCCAGACATGTCTTAGCGACTAAACAACAACAGCACAACAATAATAGATATTTTATTACTTTAAAAATGTTATACTTGCTCTTAGATCTACTTTTGATGTATTTTCATATCTTACAGAAACCAATTGACCAAAGTTATACTGTTTCATCAAAGGTAGTTTTAAATTGATAATATAAAATAGGCACATCGGGCTTCCCCTGGTGGTCCAGTGGGTAAGGACACCACCTTGCAGTACAAGGGGCGCCGGTTCGATCCCTGGCCTGGGAAGATCCCATGTGCCGCAGAGCGGCTGGACTGATGTGTCCAATTACCGAGCCGGAGCTCTGGAGCGCATGCGCCCAGAGCCAGCAATCTGCGACAACAGAGGCCACTGCGATGGGAGGCCCACAGGAGCCAAAGAACAAAGACGGATGAAAATAGAGAAATGAAAGACCAATAGAAGTGGCCCGCCCACTCCCCTCCCTCCCCAACCCAACCCCCGCCCAAAGTAAATAAATAAATAAATCTTAAAAAAAATAATACAAAATAAAAAATAAAATAGGCACATTATTTTATCTCTAGGACAAAGCCATCCATGCATTGAACAAAATTTCCTTTTGCGCTTACGTTGCCCTAAACAGCAGCTCTTCCTCTCAGAGATAGCAACTGGGACTGAAGGAACAGGTTAGGAGAAGAGGAGAAAGGATGAACCACCAGCTATGAACCCAATCTCACTTAGTAATGTCAAAAGTTGTCTTATCTTTCAGAATCATTTTTTTTTTTTTTCCGGGTTGGGGAGGGTGAGGGGCGGGCGGGCCACTTCTGCTGGTCTTTCATTGATCTATTTTCATCCATCTTTTGTTCTTTGGCCCGTGTGGGCCTCCCATCGCAGTGGCCTCTGTTGTCACAGAGCGCTGGCTCTGGGCGCATGCGCTCCAGAGCTCCAGCTTGTTAACTGGACACATCGGTCCAGCCACTCCACGGCATGTGGGATCTTCCCAGGCCAGGGATCCAACCGGCGCCCCTTGTACTGCAAGGCGGTGTCCTTACCCACTGGACCACCAGGGAAGTCCCCAGAATCAATTTTTTTTGAGATGAAGTATGTATGGGATTCATAAGAATTTAGTGGATCCACCCATGGATCCCTTAGCAACATTTACGAGAAAATTTATGTTTTTCCTAATCCTGAATTCTGAGGGGAAAAGAAAATGGAGAAATTAAGAAACAGGAAATTATAATTCTCCTGAGAGAATTAAAGCTGAATTATCAACACAGAAATGTTCACGCTTTGAAAGAGTCCACTGAGGTCAAGCTGGAGGAGAGAGAAACCAACAAACAGCAGGCTGCGGGAGCAGGAGAAGCTTATGACCAGCATTTCTGGAAACCAAGCCAGGTGCTGCTCAGAAAAGAAATGTGCTCACGATGCGAACATTCCCTCTCACTTGTAACCACTGGTATGTTACCCCTGTCTGCTGCTAATGGCCATTCATTATTTTTTGCAAATAAAATACATATTAGCAAGGTTATACTCACAGTACACTTTATACTAATTCAAGAAATAGGACTCCAAGAAATAAGTTTGGAAGCAACAGAAATCTTAAATTGACTACTTCGACATGTGATCACGTGTAGTGATGTTATCTTTGTTAAAATATACTAATGTTGGGCTGCTTGCAGATCATGTAAAAATGACCACTGGCATTCTCCAGTTGTGCATGTTGGCAATATTTGATTCTTCGTTATAACCCACTAGCAGAAGAAATGCAAAGATGTGCACATAAAGATGAAAATTTGATCTAAAATATGAATTAGCAAAAACAACATAAATAGTGAAACCAACATCAAAATTAGGGCATACACAAAAAATGATTAATCACTAAACAAACCCAAACAAAAAGAAGCTTTTATGAAACAATTTGTACCCAAATGCCCAGAATAACGATTTTAGACACTCAATATTTCAACCAATTTTACTGCAAAATCGAAGGAATTCTTCTACATTTGGAATTTTTACCAAGATCAACACTATAGGATAAAGAGATCAATGCTATGGATGTTTTTTGTTCTGGATGGTTTAAAAGTTTATTTTGAGAGTGATACATTTTTGTGATGTTATTTTTCAATTTGTAAAATGACTTTTAGCAGGCATTTTATAGTCATGTTCCCTTCTATCATAAGATATACTTATCAGATACTGATCATGTGCACATGACATTGAAATTTGTAATCTCAACAAAATATGCTGGTTCATAACAAATTATACATTGGTTAATACTGTGTATTTTAATAGAAAAACTATGAAACTTTCCATCACAGAGTATTTCTATCATAGAAAAATGATTCATTCTGTATTATTACAATCATTTGTTATTTTAAAAAGGTACATGTTACAAAAAATACAGAATAACATGATCTGGGGACTTCTCAAGAAATACCTGGAATTTTAATTTCTTATTCTAAAATTCCCAAATTTATTTGTTAAATTTGCAAACAATAGGAAATCCAGTCACTCATAGCTCTTCTCCGGAATTTCCTGAACTTGAAACAGAGCTACAGTTTTTTCCTTTTAACTTTAATGTTGTGCTATTGTCCGGTTACATGCTCAGAGTACTGGCAAAGGAAAACTGAAGAGAGAAGTCAACACCATAACAGAAGCTTTGACAAGAAAATGAAAAGGGAGAGAACATGAAGACAGACCTCAAATTCCTGATACAGCTTGAGATTATGGATTATCTTCAGCAATGAGACTAACTGCACCTTTTAATTTGTACGGTATTCTCTTCTCATAGAACTAAAGCTTATTTGAGTTGTTTCTGTAATTCCCAGGCAGAAAGGACCTAACAAATTGTCTCAGTCTGCTCCTCTAGGTGCCATAACAACGTACTAAAGATAGAAAGGCTTAAATAACAGGAATTTGTTTTTCACAGTTCTGAGGGGTCCAAATCAAGGTACTGGAAGTTCTGGTTTTTGACCAAGCTTTCTTCCTGGTTTGCAGACAAACCTCTCACTGTATCCTTACCTGGCAGAGAGAGAACACTCTAAAGTTTCTTCCTCTTCTTAGAAAGGCATCAATACCATCCTGGGAGCTCCATCCTCATGATCTCATCTAAACCTAATCACTACCCAAAGGCCCTGCCTCCTAATGCCATCACACTGGGAGATAAAGGTTCAGCATAGGAATTTGCGAGGAACACAATTACTGTTTCATCAAATATTAAACATTTCTCTTTCACAAAGGTAGCTTCTGCTGACTCAAGACCTCCAGGACTTATACTTAATAAACAATACCTTTCCACATTAAACACAGGGGATCCCAACCCAGGGATCGTACCTGCCTCTAGCTTATCTCCTGCATTGGCAGGTAGATTCTTGGCCAACTGGGGAGCTTCACCTCTGGCAAGGCATTAGTAAATAATTTTTCTCCACTTGGATTTATGGACACTTACAGATCCTACTTGGCCTTTCTCAGTACTCTTGACAATATTTGTAATACAAAAAATGTTACTTTCACCACATTTTTATTCATTGTTTTAATTAAATAAAATATTGACTTAGTTTTCTCCATGAAAAAGGGGGAAAGATAGTTTGTCTTCTTCCACAATACTCTATCTTGTGTTTTCCAATAATTAAATAGGTGAAGAGATTTAGGATTCCATGCCCCACTTTGGGTTTCCCAGGTGGCTCAGTGGTAAAGAATTCACCTGCCAATGCAGGAAATATGGGTTCGATCCCTGGGTCAGGAAGATTCCCTGAAGAAGGAAATGGCAACCCACTCCAGTATTCTTGCTTAGAGAATCTCATGGACTGAAGAGTCTGGTCGACAACAGTCTATGGGGTTATGAAGAGTCAGACATGACTTAGCATGCATGCATGCCCCACTTATTTGCTAATATTATGATACAATCTACTGGAGTCTCTCCATTTCCTTTTCTTTTCGAACTCAGGTGAAAAAGTAAAGTTAATTAAACTCTGGTTCATGATGCCATTGTCAGTCTTATCCCCAGCAAGTACTCTCTTATTTATTCCCTAGTATCTACATTCCTCACTCTTCTCTCTTCTCCCAGCAGAGATAACCATGGCCATAAGAGTAATGCATTACACTCCTTTAGCATCTTCTCTTTCTCTGCCTCATTTCTGTTTTCCCTCAGTCTGCACCTTCCAATAAAAGATTAGGACTGACAACTTGCTTTGGCTCTGTTTTGCTAGCTTCTCAAACCAAGATAATATGAATTACGAATTCTTGCAAACGAAGAATTGTTATTTGTGTGCATGAAATTTTATTTACATACTGGTGCTCTGCTTCTTACTTTTTCTTACTCAACACTTTATAAGTGATTTTTAAGATCTGTCCTGTTGGCATATCTACTCTATTGCTTCTAACAGGTGCTTAGTACTCTTGTTTGCATTCACTGCACTTTATATATATACTTTCCCAGTGTTGGATAGCCAAGATTCCTTTTCTAAATGCTTGGCACTATGAATAACACGGTGAGGGACATCTTTACACTTGTCTCTTCATGTATCTACAAAAAATCTCCATAACGTTTATACAGGAGCAGTGCACATTTTGTTTTGAATAAGCTTTATTAAGATGTAATTCACACATCATATAACTTACCCATTTAAAGACATTCTGCTTTGATCTATAGCATAACTGGTCCTTAACTTACAATCCATTAATTAAGTAATAAATTTTTAAAGTTAACAAAAAGCTGCTGTGAGTTTGAACAGTTCTGAATTCTTCTTTATAATGACACTTAATATCTGTGTTTCCTCAGTGTAAAAGAACTAATCAGTTTCTTCATTAAAACGGCAAGAACTTATATTTTCAAATAAAAAAAAAATGAACTTACTTCCTTCTTGAATGACTCTTACTTTGAAAGACTGCATTTTTCAGGAGAAATTGTACCCCTAACTCTTAGGAGCAGTGATTTAACCTGTAACCACAAACAAACATATCAGACTGTCAAGTATCATATAGAACACACAAATACCAAAGCTCCACTTCTTACCCAATCAAGACACAGATGAACAAAACAGAATATATCCAAGTATATAAAATAGAACATTCCCTTTCGAGCTCTAATGACACTGTAGCATCTGTATTTTCAGTCATCTTAATCTATAAAATCAAAACATTACACAGAACTTTACCTTATTTACATGCTTTGTGATAAGCATCTTTTAATGTAATTAAAAACAGTAACATATCTCTTTTCATACTGCATCCATTTCTATAGCTGGATACAAATCATTTCCTTACTGCTACATTAATACTGACATACCCAATAAGTTATTATTCTTTACATTTGTAAAGTTTGTTGCCCCATATTTCTTAACGTTTTTTCTAAATTTTATTTACATACTGGTGCTCTGCTTCTTACATTTCTTACTCAACACTTTATAAGTGATTTTTAAGATCTGTCCTGTTGGCATATCTACTCTATTGCTTCTAACAGGTGCTTAGTACTCTTGTTTGCATTCACTGCACTTTATATATATACTTTCCCAGTGTTGGATAGCCAAGATTCCTTTTCTAAATGCTTGGCACTATGAATAACACGGTGAGGGACATCTTTACACTTGTCTCTTCATGTATCTACAAAAAATCTCCATAACGTTTATACAGGAGCAGTGCACA
Organism: Tragulus kanchil; assembly: GCA_022376925.1. Taxonomy (NCBI): domain Eukaryota; kingdom Metazoa; phylum Chordata; class Mammalia; order Artiodactyla; family Tragulidae; genus Tragulus; species Tragulus kanchil. Next base: position 17,862,743 of record JAIOJX010000028.1, on the reverse strand, counting down.
TTTTGTTTTGAATAAGCTTTATTAAGATGTAATTCACACATCATATAACTTACCCATTTAAAGACATTCTGCTTTGATCTATAGCATAACTGGTCCTTAACTTACAATCCATTAATTAAGTAATAAATTTTTAAAGTTAACAAAAAGCTGCTGTGAGTTTGAACAGTTCTGAATTCTTCTTTATAATGACACTTAATATCTGTGTTTCCTCAGTGTAAAAGAACTAATCAGTTTCTTCATTAAAACGGCAAGAACTTATATTTTCAAATAAAAAAAAAATGAACTTACTTCCTTCTTGAATGACTCTTACTTTGAAAGACTGCATTTTTCAGGAGAAATTGTACCCCTAACTCTTAGGAGCAGTGATTTAACCTGTAACCACAAACAAACATATCAGACTGTCAAGTATCATATAGAACACACAAATACCAAAGCTCCACTTCTTACCCAATCAAGACACAGATGAACAAAACAGAATATATCCAAGTATATAAAATAGAACATTCCCTTTCGAGCTCTAATGACACTGTAGCATCTGTATTTTCAGTCATCTTAATCTATAAAATCAAAACATTACACAGAACTTTACCTTATTTACATGCTTTGTGATAAGCATCTTTTAATGTAATTAAAAACAGTAACATATCTCTTTTCATACTGCATCCATTTCTATAGCTGGATACAAATCATTTCCTTACTGCTACATTAATACTGACATACCCAATAAGTTATTATTCTTTACATTTGTAAATTAGTTTTATTTGGAGTACAAAATCAATAAATAACACTATGAAAAAATAAGATATATATAAGTATATAACACAGAACACTGAAATTTTGTTTATAATTATTTTAAATGATTATATACTTATTCAATTTCTTTATTCATCTTTGCATTGCATTTTCTTAAGGTATATTTCTAAAGTGAGAATCTTTTGATCACTGAATATTCCTATTGTCTATTACTTAAGATGGACTGTCAAATGTTTTTCCAAAAATATCTACTAATTTACACTTTTATCAGCAGAATAATGTAGTATTTTTCATGCTGTGCTCTCATCAGTATAGTTTTTAAACTTTACTAATTAGAAAGATGGCCACTAATAACTTTTTAGTTATAATATTTACTATTCTGATTTATAGAGAACTTGAGCATTTATCTAAATATTTCTTCTTTTCTGAAAATTCAGCAATTTCATAATAATTTATCTTTTTCTTGGCTTATTTTTTCTGAGTCTGTTTCTCATGTCGAGTTTGACTCTTTAAATATCAAGAATTTCAAAATTTTGCTTTATCTGAAGTGAATATTTCTTTGTATTTTCTTGGCATATTTCTTATTATTTTGGCATTTTGTGTCAGCAGCTTAAATATTTTTATGGAATCAAATTCTCTTTTTTTTTGAGATATTCTTTCTCCTCATTTTCATTGTAATAAGTGCATAATGTAGGAATGGGAAATAGCTTTTCTCAACCCTCTAGGGTCTCTGGCTGGGTCTGAAAGTAAAGTGACAAAGACAGACTAGTAGAAAAGCATACAAATTTTGTTAAGGTTTTTACATGCAAGTGGGGACCTTCACAAGAGAATGAAAAGGTGACCAGAACATCCCTTTCAAAAACCCTTATTGACACCTTGTAGCATCTTGTATTTTCAGTCATCTTAATCTATAAAATCAAAACATTACACAGAACTTTACCTTATTTACATGCTTTGTGATAAGCATCTTTTAATGTAATTAAAAACAGTAACATATCTCTTTTCATACTGCATCCATTTCTATAGCTGGATACAAATCATTTCCTTACTGCTACATTAATACTGACATACCCAATAAGTTATTATTCTTTACATTTGTAAATTAGTTTTATTTGGAGTACAAAATCAATAAATAACACTATGAAAAATAAGATATATATAAGTATATAACACAGAACACTGAAATTTTGTTTATAATTATTTTAAATGATTATATACTTATTCAATTTCTTTATTCATCTTTGCATTGCATTTTCTTAAGGTATATTTCTAAAGTGAGAATCTTTTGATCACTGAATATTCCTATTGTCTATTACTTAAGATGGACTGTCAAATGTTTTTCCAAAAATATCTACTAATTTACACTTTTATCAGCAGAATAATGTAGTATTTTTCATGCTGTGCTCTCATCAGTATAGTTTTTAAACTTTACTAATTAGAAAGATGGCCACTAATAACTTTTTAGTTATAATATTTACTATTCTGATTTATAGAGAACTTGAGCATTTATCTAAATATTTCTTCTTTTCTGAAAATTCAGCAATTTCATAATAATTTATCTTTTCTTGGCTTATTTTTTCTGAGTCTGTTTCTCATGTCGAGTTTGACTCTTTAAATATCAAGAATTTCAAAATTTTGCTTTATCTGAAGTGAATATTTCTTTGTATTTTCTTGGCATATTTCTTATTATTTTGGCATTTTGTGTCAGCAGCTTAAATATTTTTATGGAATCAAATTCTCTTTTTTTTTGAGATATTCTTTCTCCTCATTTTCATTGTAATAAGTGCATAATGTAGGAATGGGAAATAGCTTTTCTCAACCCTCTAGGGTCTCTGGCTGGGTCTGAAAGTAAAGTGACAAAGACAGACTAGTAGAAAAGCATACAAATTTTGTTAAGGTTTTTACATGCAAGTGGGGACCTTCACAAGAGAATGAAAAGGTGACCAGAACAGGAATCTTTTCTAGCATTTAGATGAACAAACAGTCCATTTGTGAAGAATTAACAAGACAAAAGAGTTTGGGGAGGAGTAGTAAATGGTGAAGGAATAAATTAGGAAGATAAGGGTGAGTTTCACAAGGTTTACTTGTACAATGTTCTCAGTCCTAAATACCCAGTTCCTTGTGGTAAAAATGCCTTCTTTCCTTCTGGTACAGGAAAGGTAAATTCTACATGAAAGACATATGACTATTTCAGAGAAGAAGAGTGAGGAAGGTGGGCAAGTCAGCGTCACCTTTCTGCTTCTGCTGTTTTCTCAGACTCCTTCAGCGTAAGATATTCAATTTGCCAAGGTAAAACATTTTGTGGTAGTGTGTTCTGAAACCTATCACATAACAACAATGCAAAACATAGGAAGACAAAACAAAGTATTTACTACTATTTAGCACTACCGTGATTAATAGCCTTTTTTTCTTTCCATGAATTTCTTTTTACTGATACAAACACATACACACCTATATACATATGTGCAGAGTATCAGGGTTTTATTGCGGAATTTAAACAGAATTGAATATACTATACACATAACTGCATTTTGCCTCTACTTTTCTTCTCTTAACATTGTTTCATTGATAATCCTTACAAGTTTATAGATAATTTATTCTAATGTTCTTGTGTGAATATAGCCATCTATCTAATTACTAAATAAAAGAAGCCCACATTTCTTCTTAATGTAGTTCTTATTTCTCCATTTTCATGTTTGCTTGACTTCCTTCTAGTCTCCTTTTCTCCTTTTCCAGCAGCACCCAAAACCCTATCTCAAATGAGTTCTAAAAAAACACATCTTCCATATTTTTCTTCTCACTCATAAACACAAGTCACTGTAGTTTTAGAAGGGATGTTGGTATTATATCATGGCAAGTCACTAAAGTCCACAGTTACATTTCTAGTATATTCTTTTAAAGTTATTGTTTAGTATTATATAATAAAAATACATCACGATTTATTAAGCTACTTCTCTCATAATGAAAATATACATTCACTTTTCCCCAGTGTTCGTGCACTCTCAAAGTGTTGAAACAAAGACCTCCTTCATAGGCGGTTTTATCTCTATGTGAGATAATTTTAAAGTGATATGTCTGCATCAAAGGATATATGTTTAATTTAATCTTGTTTTTATTATTTTATTTTAAATTTATTTGGTTGTACCAGGTCTTAGTTGTGGCATGTGGGATCTTATTCCCTGGCCAGGGATTGAACCTGAGCCTCCTACATTCAGAGTACAGTCTTAACCCCATGGACCTCCAGAGAAAACCCTAAGGGTGAGTTTCACAAGGTTTACTTGTACAATGTTCTCAGTCCTAAATACCCAGTTCCTTGTGGTAAAAATGCCTTCTTTCCTTCTGGTACAGGAAAGGTAAATTCTACATGAAAGACATATGACTATTTCAGAGAAGAAGAGTGAGGAAGGTGGGCAAGTCAGCGTCACCTTTCTGCTTCTGCTGTTTTCTCAGACTCCTTCAGCGTAAGATATTCAATTTGCCAAGGTAAAACATTTTGTGGTAGTGTGTTCTGAAACCTATCACATAACAACAATGCAAAACATAGGAAGACAAAACAAAGTATTTACTACTATTTAGCACTACCGTGATTAATAGCCTTTTTTTCTTTCCATGAATTTCTTTTTACTGATACAAACACATACACACCTATATACATATGTGCAGAGTATCAGGGTTTTATTGCGGAATTTAAACAGAATTGAATATACTATACACATAACTGCATTTTGCCTCTACTTTTCTTCTCTTAACATTGTTTCATTGATAATCCTTACAAGTTTATAGATAATTTATTCTAATGTTCTTGTGTGAATATAGCCATCTATCTAATTACTAAATAAAAGAAGCCCACATTTCTTCTTAATGTAGTTCTTATTTCTCCATTTTCATGTTTGCTTGACTTCCTTCTAGTCTCCTTTTCTCCTTTTCCAGCAGCACCCAAAACCCTATCTCAAATGAGTTCTAAAAAAACACATCTTCCATATTTTTCTTCTCACTCATAAACACAAGTCACTGTAGTTTTAGAAGGGATGTTGGTATTATATCATGGCAAGTCACTAAAGTCCACAGTTACATTTCTAGTATATTCTTTTAAAGTTATTGTTTAGTATTATATAATAAAAATACATCACGATTTATTAAGCTACTTCTCTCATAATGAAAATATACATTCACTTTTCCCCAGTGTTCGTGCACTCTCAAAGTGTTGAAACAAAGACCTCCTTCATAGGCGGTTTTATCTCTATGTGAGATAATTTTAAAGTGATATGTCTGCATCAAAGGATATATGTTTAATTTAATCTTGTTTTTATTATTTTATTTTAAATTTATTTGGTTGTACCAGGTCTTAGTTGTGGCATGTGGGATCTTATTCCCTGGCCAGGGATTGAACCTGAGCCTCCTACATTCAGAGTACAGTCTTAACCCCATGGACCTCCAGAGAAAGCCCTAATTTTGTTTTTAAATAGAGATCTCTTGGTATGTTTCCAATGAGCCTGTTACAAATTCCCTTTATTGATGTCACCAATAACTAGTTCTCCTCATTTCTTAACCATTTCAGTGTTTACACACTGACACCTTCTTATGACTTGTTTTTACATTTTCCTATCTGAAATTGTGAACAACTTTCATAAATTCATCAGCTTCTTAAATCTCCTTTTCCATGAATTGCCCATTTATCTATTATTCTGCCCTTTGTTACAATGAAAAGCACTAACTATACATATTGTATTGGATTACATGTATTAACATAAATTATATAATATCAGAGTTCTTTATTTCAAGAATTTTAAAAACATTTCCATCTTTACTACATCTAAATTTATTTTCTGGAATAAGTTTGATAAGAGTCCAGCTATCATCTTCTCTTGATGAAAATCTGCTGTGCCAATATTATTTGTTAATTGATTTGCATTTTGTCTCTGTACCCAATTAGGATCTGGGTTATATATTAATTTTTCATATACTGTGGGTCTATTTCAAATTTACGTATGATGAAAAACACCTGTGTCATAGTCATAATTATTTTGTAATTATTTAATGACATGTACTTTGTAATACTTTCTACCATCTGATAAGTCATGCGGTACTTTATTATATTACTTTTTCATAATATTACTTGTTCTTGGTAATTTATTCTTACATAAGATTTAATATCATTTTATCTAATTTACCTAATTCAGTGTATATTCTAATTCTTATATTAGCTTCCAAGGGCTGCTGTTGTAAATTACACACTTGGTGGCTAAGAGCAACAGGAATTTATTATCTCACAGCTCTGGAGTCCAGACATCCTAAATCAGGATGTCAGCAAGGCACTCCCTTTAGAAGCTCTGAGGGAGAATCCATTTGGTCCTTTCATCCTAAATCCTACTGCCTAGTAAAGGTAGTACTGGAATAAAACTCAAGAAAATGTTGTTTAGTCACTAAGCTGTCTCTGATTCTTTTGTGACCCCCACTGACCATATAGCCCACCAGGCTCGCTGGTCCATTGGACTGGAATGAGTTGCCATTTCCTTCTCCAGGGGATCTTCCTGACCCAGAGATCAAACCTACATCTCTTATACTGCAGATGGATTCTTTACAACTGAGGCACCAGGAAAGACCAAAGAATAAAATGTTTCCACAAATGCTTTACTGACATAAATAATATTGCAAGTAAATGGAGGAGAAATAACAAATCTTCACATATTTATTTCCTAATGATAAATGTAAAAACAATGAGAGAAAGAGAAAATCACAGAACACCAGTTATAAGAACTCCAGGCAACATCTACCAATGAATGCTAAACTCATTCATATGGGTAAAAGTAACAATAATTGCCCAGTGCCAGAGTAACTGCCCCAAATTACTTATTAATTATTGTGGCAGCTTCATTACACAGCTGCAAATTCCTTGCTACTTCTTCCTCCTGAAAGAGGAGCTTAATTTCTCTTGCCTTGAATGTGCACTGCATTTAATTTATGCATTTTTAATAAACACAAAATGGAATGGATGGGGGGTAATTTTGCAGTGCAAAAACCAGTCAGACACATCTTTACCAACATCTTTACCAGCAGTGATAAGTCATGGGACTTCATACACTTCCTGATATGATCTGAGGAGAACGGCAGTTCATCTCTGGGGTATACTTCCTAAAAACCATTAAGGTCCAGTCTGATCATAAAAGAACATCAGACAAATCCAAATTGAGGGACATTCTACAAAACTATTGACTACTACTTATTGAGAGCATCAGGTCACGGATAACCAGGGAAGACTGAGAAGATGGTGTCACAGATTGGAGAAAACTAGGGACACATGAGACATGACAATTAAATGCAGCATGGTGTCCTGGGTTGCATCCCAGAACAAGAATAGGGCAAAAGATGGGAAAATGCTAAAATCTGAATAAAACTCTAGTTAAGAGTATTGTGCTCATGTTAATCACCTCCTTTCAAGAACCTATTTCCAAAAACAGTCAGAAGGGATTTTAGATTTCCAACATACAAGTTCTGGGGCCCACAATTCAACCTACCACAATGAATATTTAAACTTACCAAAGCTTAAATCATAAATAATCAAACATTAAAAAGCAGAAAGAACTCTGCCTCAGTTGTTCCAGACTCAGTTATGGATCAGAACTTATGGGAAGACGCTATAAAAATACTAACAAATTTATGTTCTCACTCTAAGAGACAATGAATCATAATCTTCAATGACTTTAGAGAATATCAAATTTAACTTGCATGTTGTCCAGAATCTAAGGTTCGAGTTTTCGAAGGGACTATCCCACAGGCTGCTGATGGCAGAGCAAGCAAGAGAACCTGCAGTTCCCAATGCTTAGCCCAGGAATAGTTCACTCCATGCTGCCATTCTTAGCACAACTCATGAGGACTGAAGAAGAGTTGAGATTATATGTAAGTTAAGCCATTAGAAGCAGAAAACAGTAAAACTAATTTTCCAAAATTGTCTAGAAATTAAATTCTAACTTATTAATTTTATAACACCTCCACCTCCACCAATTTTTGTAAACATAAATGTCTACGATTAGACAATTTCATGTCGTGGAAAGGGCTGTGTGGAATATTCACTACCTCAGCTATAATAAGCTTGATTTGTAAGAGTCTCAATTTAAACTCATGGCACTTTGTGACTAATTGCTTTTTTCAGGCAGTCTTCACTCTATCCCACTTTATTTAAATTCTCCTTATTCACAGGAGTTTTATCAAATATTTGAAAGACAGTGATGGGAAATAAACATTTTTTTTTTAGAAAAGACACTTCTGAATTAATTGGAAAACCCAAAATGGCAACTGTTGTAGATGTGTTGAGTAAGTGAGAAGACTGTTGACAGCAACTGAGGAAAGAATGAGATAAGCACCAAAGTTAATCCACCTGTTCCTACCAGAAACGTTTTAAGCTGTTTTTTTGTTTTGTTTTGTTTTTTCAAATTACGTTTGATTCATGACAGTGATCAGAAGTAAAATATAAAGTTTGTTTCCAACATACAAGTTCTGGGGCCCACAATTCAACCTACCACAATGAATATTTAAACTTACCAAAGCTTAAATCATAAATAATCAAACATTAAAAAGCAGAAAGAACTCTGCCTCAGTTGTTCCAGACTCAGTTATGGATCAGAACTTATGGGAAGACGCTATAAAAATACTAACAAATTTATGTTCTCACTCTAAGAGACAATGAATCATAATCTTCAATGACTTTAGAGAATATCAAATTTAACTTGCATGTTGTCCAGAATCTAAGGTTCGAGTTTTCGAAGGGACTATCCCACAGGCTGCTGATGGCAGAGCAAGCAAGAGAACCTGCAGTTCCCAATGCTTAGCCCAGGAATAGTTCACTCCATGCTGCCATTCTTAGCACAACTCATGAGGACTGAAGAAGAGTTGAGATTATATGTAAGTTAAGCCATTAGAAGCAGAAAACAGTAAAACTAATTTTCCAAAATTGTCTAGAAATTAAATTCTAACTTATTAATTTTATAACACCTCCACCTCCACCAATTTTTGTAAACATAAATGTCTACGATTAGACAATTTCATGTCGTGGAAAGGGCTGTGTGGAATATTCACTACCTCAGCTATAATAAGCTTGATTTGTAAGAGTCTCAATTTAAACTCATGGCACTTTGTGACTAATTGCTTTTTTCAGGCAGTCTTCACTCTATCCCACTTTATTTAAATTCTCCTTATTCACAGGAGTTTTATCAAATATTTGAAAGACAGTGATGGGAAATAAACATTTTTATTTTAGAAAAGACACTTCTGAATTAATTGGAAAACCCAAAATGGCAACTGTTGTAGATGTGTTGAGTAAGTGAGAAGACTGTTGACAGCAACTGAGGAAAGAATGAGATAAGCACCAAAGTTAATCCACCTGTTCCTACCAGAAACGTTTTAAGCTGTTTTTTTGTTTTGTTTTGTTTTTTCAAATTACGTTTGATTCATGACAGTGATCAGAAGTAAAATATAAAGTTTGTTTCCAATAACCAAAGTTGCTTATGGCAAAGAATTTTTTTACCGCTTACCAATCACATATAACTCATTAATTTGAAATAAACTAACACTGTTTAAAGTCATTCAACTTTATAAAAGTATACATAAAACAGACACATGCAAACAAACACACACACAGGCACACAGCAGAAAATTTAAGCCCTGATGACCAAATTCCCCCTCTAGTCCCTGTGGATGTGGCCATAGGAAAGCTTCTTATCTTACTAGCCAAAAGATAAGTAGCACTTACTAGTCAAATTTTATTTCTCCCCCTTTTCTTAGGTTTATGAAATGAGATGGATGGGTGGAATTGAAGTAATTGCTTTATGCCCACCCCCTCAGAAGGAGAAGGGGGTGCAGAGTGCAGGGAAAGGATTATACAAAATTAGAGCACTTCTGTGTTTCTGACTGCTGGTCATTGCCAGAATTTGTCTAGCGAGAGGTATCACTTGTGAAACTAACCAAGTAGAAAATGACTAGTTTCATTAAAAATAGAGTAATGAAAGAGCACCTACCTGCTATCCCATATATTTGCATACAACCATAAGTTATGAACATGACTCTGGTGCTATGGCCATCCACGGGGTAGCACCTATGTCATGTTCTGTTCAAACTCTAATCAAAGCAGTCACACAGTGCTAAGTATCAAAGAAATACTGTCTCTCTCTTTCATCCCTAAAGTAGGTTCTTATTTCAGTCATGGGAAGATTGTAGGAGGGAATTAAAGAGGCATCTGATCCCATAAAGAAGGCTCCTACCAGATGGGACCACTGGCTCTGGGAGACTACCCTCCACCTATGCCAGGGGACGCCTTGTAGCCCCAACTGAGCCACCGACCTGTGGGTTCCAGCAAATCTCTAAGAGCTCCTGGGTGTTAGAGAATGAGGGTGACATGGATATGACCACTCTGGAGTCTTTGGATTCCACAGAGAAGAAATACAGGGATACCAGGGGTGACAGCAGGAGGTAGGAGGACATGGGAGCCTGGGATGGACACATATACACTATTTATACTATGTAAAACAGGGCTTCCCTGGTGGCTCAGTGGTAAAGAGTCCATCTGCCAATGCAGGAGATGCAGGTTCCATCCCTCGGTTGGGAAGATTCCCTAGTGGAGTCCTGGCCACCCACTCCGATATTCTTGCCTGGGGAATCTCTTGGACAGAGGAGTGTGGCGGGCTACAGTCCGTGGGGCCGCAAAAGAGTCGGACACAACTGAGAGACTAAACATAAAATAGACAACTAATGAGAATGCATTACAGAGCACTGGGAATTCTACTTAATGCACTGTGGAGACCTGAAAGGGAAGGATGTCAAAAAGGGAGGCCATATATGTATATGTACTGTTGATTCATCTTGATGTACAGAAGAAACTAACACAACATTGTAAATCAACTATATTCCAAGGTATATAATTTAAAATTAATTTGAAGAAAAAAAAACTTGCTTAAAAAAAAAAAAACTCTAGCATCTTTAAGGTTTTCTCTATTGATGGTTTCTGTCTAAATATCAAGAGCCAATGCTCATTAATATCAACTCTAGCATTTCAGTTTTGTTATTCCTAACTTGGTCTTTGTTCACATTATACCAAGTCCGTCCTGGCTGCTCCTAGCCAAGGCAGTACCCTGTGCGAGGCTCATTCTTAGCATGAGTCTACTGTGACCTTCCTGATTCTACATTTGAGGGTTTAGCCTCAACTTTGTTAGAGATCTAGGTCAAAGCTGATCTTTGTTTATAAAACTGTAAGTTTTAATTCATCCTTAATTTTTTTAGCAAAAGAAAGAAGCTTATGTCAACTAGTAATTTCACTTAATTGAATGTGTCTTTTGGGAACACTCTGATGAGAAAGTTTTTGAGTTCAACGTTAGAGAGTGTGTCAATGAACAACAACAGAAAATCTTCCATTAAGCACGGAGAATAGTGTGATATGTAGTTACTGTCCCTGTGCTGTACTTTCTCTTGAGTCTCTACCAAGATAAGGTATTACTGTTTGGCTAATGAAAATGCATCCACACCTAGCTGCCTATTTTTAAGCCATTGTTACACTGAAAGAAATATAACAAAAGAAATTTTGGTAAGAACAGGGTTGGAGCAATGCAACTAACTGTTAAAAGTCTTTCCTCAAGACAATTCTTTTCCAAGAAAATCTTCAACACATTTACTCTATTCCCACCATTACTAGCTCCCACCTTCCTCTCTATTTTATCAAATTCTGCTACTAAATAAACTAACTAGTGGTCTGTGCCTAAGAACTAGTCTTTAATAAGTCTAACTGGTTTCTCTATAAGCTAGGAAATTAAACAAGGGTTAGAATATTAATGGATTAAAGTAACATCACTTTCCATATTGCTGTGGAGTCAACACAACTGAACCATTGTGTATACAGATACACAGTGATTAAATAGTCAAAATAAACAAATATAGTATGGTTATTTCATGCCAATAGAAACTATCTCAAAATCTGTCAATTAGCAGATATCTTATGACACAAAGAAGAAGAAATCTTCGTACATTATAGATAATCATCCTTGAGTGTGCATGGTCAGTTTTGCTTACATGGTCACATGGTCAAGTTGTTTATCTTAAAAACATTTATCCAACAAGACTCAACTATAGGGCTTCCCCTGGTGGTCCAGTGGGTAAGGACACCACCTTGCAGTGCAAGGGGCGCCGGTTCGAGCCCTGGCCTGGGAAGATCCCACGTGCTGCGGAGCGGCTGGACTGATGTGTCCAATTACCGAGCCAGAGCTCTGGAGCGCATGCACCCAGAGCCGGCGCTCTGCAATGACAGACGCCACCGCGATGGGAGGCCCACAGGAGCCAAGGAACAAAGACGGATGAAAACAGAGAAATGAAAGACCAATAGAAGTGGCCTGCCTGCTCCCCTCCTTCCCCAACCAGACCCCCGCCCAAAATAAATAAATAAATAAATAAATCTTTAAAAAAAAATAAAAGACTCAACTATAGCAGAGTGGCATATGAAAAGACCTCCGTATCAATAAAATGTGAATAGTGCACAAGGTCAATGTATCAAAAATTTGACTAATGAACAGATACTATGCAAACAGATAAGAAATTCTGAATAGAGCTCTTCCTAATGCAATCATATAACTTTCACTTTTATAATGCAAATTTATCAATAAAAATTTAAGGCTTTATAATCTGTATGACTAGAAAATTAATTCACATAATGTACATGAATAGACAATTGATTCATATAATCTATATGAATAAACAACTGATTCATTTACTAAAAGCTTAATAACTTTCTTGTGTTTTTAGATTAAGAAAGAAATACACATAGAATTTAGGCCACATTTACTCTATTCCCACCATTACTAGCTCCCACCTTCCTCTCTATTTTATCAAATTCTGCTACTAAATAAACTAACTAGTGGTCTGTGCCTAAGAACTAGTCTTTAATAAGTCTAACTGGTTTCTCTATAAGCTAGGAAATTAAACAAGGGTTAGAATATTAATGGATTAAAGTAACATCACTTTCCATATTGCTGTGGAGTCAACACAACTGAACCATTGTGTATACAGATACACAGTGATTAAATAGTCAAAATAAACAAATATAGTATGGTTATTTCATGCCAATAGAAACTATCTCAAAATCTGTCAATTAGCAGATATCTTATGACACAAAGAAGAAGAAATCTTCGTACATTATAGATAATCATCCTTGAGTGTGCATGGTCAGTTTTGCTTACATGGTCACATGGTCAAGTTGTTTATCTTAAAAACATTTATCCAACAAGACTCAACTATAGGGCTTCCCCTGGTGGTCCAGTGGGTAAGGACACCACCTTGCAGTGCAAGGGGCGCCGGTTCGAGCCCTGGCCTGGGAAGATCCCACGTGCTGCGGAGCGGCTGGACTGATGTGTCCAATTACCGAGCCAGAGCTCTGGAGCGCATGCACCCAGAGCCGGCGCTCTGCAATGACAGACGCCACCGCGATGGGAGGCCCACAGGAGCCAAGGAACAAAGACGGATGAAAACAGAGAAATGAAAGACCAATAGAAGTGGCCTGCCTGCTCCCCTCCTTCCCCAACCAGACCCCCGCCCAAAATAAATAAATAAATAAATAAATCTTTAAAAAAAAATAAAAGACTCAACTATAGCAGAGTGGCATATGAAAAGACCTCCGTATCAATAAAATGTGAATAGTGCACAAGGTCAATGTATCAAAAATTTGACTAATGAACAGATACTATGCAAACAGATAAGAAATTCTGAATAGAGCTCTTCCTAATGCAATCATATAACTTTCACTTTTATAATGCAAATTTATCAATAAAAATTTAAGGCTTTATAATCTGTATGACTAGAAAATTAATTCACATAATGTACATGAATAGACAATTGATTCATATAATCTATATGAATAAACAACTGATTCATTTACTAAAAGCTTAATAACTTTCTTGTGTTTTTAGATTAAGAAAGAAATACACATAGAATTTAGGCTATTTTTGCCTCATTTCTTCTAAGATACACTCCACCAACACTCCACCACAGAGGCTTCTGCCTTTAGTAAAAGTATTAATCATCCAACAAGTTTATTTTCAGAAAATAGTGTAGGTCATAAAGAAGAACAAAATTCATTAGAGGAAAAAAATGAAGGTAAATTGGACCTCATCATAATTTAAGCTGTTTTTTCTGTGAAAGACTCTGATCAGAGTATGACAAGACGAGCTAGAGAGTGGGAGAAGGTACTAGCAAAGCACACATCTGACAAAGTACTAGTAGCTAGAGCATAGCTTATGTATTTTTCCCAAAACCCAACAGTCAAAGAAATGAATAAAACAAAATCCTTCCAAGTAGAAAAGAGCAAAATAAATTTATATCCTAAGAGAATTTAGATAAGGCAATAAACAAATGAAACAATTTTCAACATTGTTAGCTTTTAGGCAAGTGCTAGTTAAAAGTACAAAAAGGTATCCCTAGAGTTCAGAATGACCAAAATTAAAAATAGTGACAACTCTAAATGCAAGTAACACATGAAGGAACCAGATTACCCCTATGTCGCTGATATGTATGACACCAGTGGAAATGTAAAATTGTATACACCCCTCTGGAAAAGAGTTCGGTTGTTTTTTTTAAAAAAAAAAAAAAGAAAGAAATATATATATATATATATATATATATATATAAAACATAAAACTACTATGTGATTCAGAAACTGCATTTCTGAACTTTTTACTAGAAGAATAAAGACATGAAGAACCAACCTGACTCCTCCTGAGTGGAGGAAGGAGGACAGTAAGTTTGCTTACAGAAAGCAAAGTAAGGTCGTCTTTTGGTGGTGATGGAAGTGTAGATAATTTTACTATATAAATGCCAATACCATGCTCATGAGAGAGTACTTAGTTTTGCGAGTTGTTATCACAGAGGGAATTGGCAAGATACAAGGGATCTCTTTGCATTTTTCCTTACAAATTCATGAGAATTTACAATGATCTCAAAACAAAAATTTCAATTAAAATAAAGAAAGATTCCAAGAGTCAGGGAGGAGGGAGGAAAGAATAGAGAGAGCAGAAAGGAAACTGAGGGCAGTGAAACATCTCTATGATACTTCACGGATGGACTCATGTCTTACACATCTGTCCAAGCCCACAGAACACACACCACCAAGTGTGAACTCTGCTTCCCACTATGGATTTTAGTGATGATGTATAAATGTATGTTTATCAATGATAACAAATGTGGGCATTTGGATAATAGGGGAGGTTATGAGTGTGTGAGGCAAGGCCTATGCAGGAAATCTCTGTTCCAAATTTTAAAAAAAGAAGAAGAAAAAACATTTTGAATAAAACCGAGATTTGCTTTGTTTGCTGTTACAGAGACACATCAAAAATACTACATTACTTAAACAAACAAAAAGAAACAGTCTGATGGCTAGGGTAAATGGAATACTTTGCTCTTTGGTGGATTGTTGGTACTCAGAGATATTTCTTTGGCCCATCATCATGTATGCAAAGCTATCCCTAATTGATATCTAAGCAAATCATGCTATTTATGAACAGAATTACTAAAATGTCCAACTCTAAGACCTCTTTTATTAATTAACTAGTATGACTTATATTGATTTATACGATTTCATTTTCATTCACCAATTTCTGTACAGTCAATGTTTTCAAGTATTTTAAAATAGTAATTAAATAATTCATTCTATTAGGTAATTCAACCTTTCTATTAGAAATCTTCTTTATACAACTAATTTCCTTAGGAGGGAAATATATTTATCCATTAAAAAGAAAAAGGAAACTTTAAACAAAGTGGTTCAAATTCTCACATATTTTTTACTTATTCACATATGGAATTGTTACAGAATCTTATAGACACTAGTCATGGAACATCAACTAATGGGTGAGAGGGGCTTCTAATGCCTTTACTTGGAAAAAAAAGATTTCAGTTACAATTGATTTCCAGAATTACACAAAGCATCATATGAAATTATACCACCTGAGAAGTTTTATAAAACTCTGTATGTGTAGTAGCTTTTACTATCAATGGCAATTATTAGTATTTCAATGATGGTTTCTTTTTGGACACTAGTTTCCCTGAAATTCACTATATTCCCTTTTAAATTTACTGCAGCTCCTCTGTAGCTCAAGTTCCCTTTCAATAATTCATGAAACAAGTCTGTTTTTTCTCTCTTTGGCATACTTGGTAGCATAAGGGAAAAAAACCTGTGGTTTTAAACCAACCTTTAAAAAAGGGGTTGCAATATTTCTGTAAATTCTTAGCTCATTTTTGAGCCAGTGCTTAGGCAAAATATGATGATAATGGTTTTTCTCTTCAAATCTTTTACCATGACTTGAGCCATCATATTTTACTTAAGCATTGGCTCAAATGCTCTTTAAAAGCTGCCATTTCTCTACCTTGATTTGACACCTTCAATTTAATCTCTTAAGTGTTAGAGAAGGAACCATAATTAAAAGAGGGGTGGAAAACTATGTTGATAAACCGAGATTTGCTTTGTTTGCTGTTACAGAGACACATCAAAAATACTACATTACTTAAACAAACAAAAAGAAACAGTCTGATGGCTAGGGTAAATGGAATACTTTGCTCTTTGGTGGATTGTTGGTACTCAGAGATATTTCTTTGGCCCATCATCATGTATGCAAAGCTATCCCTAATTGATATCTAAGCAAATCATGCTATTTATGAACAGAATTACTAAAATGTCCAACTCTAAGACCTCTTTTATTAATTAACTAGTATGACTTATATTGATTTATACGATTTCATTTTCATTCACCAATTTCTGTACAGTCAATGTTTTCAAGTATTTTAAAATAGTAATTAAATAATTCATTCTATTAGGTAATTCAACCTTTCTATTAGAAATCTTCTTTATACAACTAATTTCCTTAGGAGGGAAATATATTTATCCATTAAAAAGAAAAAGGAAACTTTAAACAAAGTGGTTCAAATTCTCACATATTTTTTACTTATTCACATATGGAATTGTTACAGAATCTTATAGACACTAGTCATGGAACATCAACTAATGGGTTAGAGGGGCTTCTAATGCCTTTACTTGGAAAAAGATTTCAGTTACAATTGATTTCCAGAATTACACAAAGCATCATATGAAATTATACCACCTGAGAAGTTTTATAAAACTCTGTATGTGTAGTAGCTTTTACTATCAATGGCAATTATTAGTATTTCAATGATGGTTTCTTTTTGGACACTAGTTTCCCTGAAATTCACTATATTCCTTTTAAATTTACTGCAGCTCCTCTGTAGCTCAAGTTCCCTTTCAATAATTCATGAAACAAGTCTGTTTTTTCTCTCTTTGGCATACTTGGTAGCATAAGGGAAAAAAACCTGTGGTTTTAAACCAACCTTTAAAAAAGGGGTTGCAATATTTCTGTAAATTCTTAGCTCATTTTTGAGCCAGTGCTTAGGCAAAATATGATGATAATGGTTTTTCTCTTCAAATCTTTTACCATGACTTGAGCCATCATATTTTACTTAAGCATTGGCTCAAATGCTCTTTAAAAGCTGCCATTTCTCTACCTTGATTTGACACCTTCAATTTAATCTCTTAAGTGTTAGAGAAGGAACCATAATTAAAAGAGGGGTGGAAAGAGTCCCTTTAGAAGACTGTTTCTCGCGTACAGATGAGTAATTAGAGTGACCTCAATATGGTGGCTTTCCTTTGTTGCTGAGAGATAAATAGTTTTGTGTGCCTTATAAACAAGCTCAGTTCCACAAACCCTTAATGTGAACTAACCCCCTGGAAGCAAATCTTTGGTGTCTCTGCCTTTAGATGAAAGGGAGCACAGCCTGCAGTGAACCAAGAGTAGAGAAGTTTAAAGTTTGACTTTTTTGTTGCTACCTGGCCATGCAAAGTTAGCTCATTAGAAGTTTGCTCCTGCTAGAAATCCAGTCAACATTCCACCATATTTCCTTTAAACAAATAGACAGAGGGGGGGAGAGAGAGAAACCAAAGTAATTCTTTGGAAATTTAGGAGAAAACAAGGTAAGGTTTGTCTGGGTTTAAAATGCCTCATCTTAAAAACAAACTTTTCTAATGGTGAGAGTTATGAGCAATTAGAATGTTTTTCCTCCTAACAAGAACAGTGGATTTTTATTTGCTTTGACTCTCTTGTTTGTTGCCTATTGTGAGGATGGACTGTGTATAACACAGAATCCAAGATGTGATTATTAAAATAATGTGATTAGGAACTTCCCTGGTGGTCCAGTGGTTGAGACTCCATGTTCCCAATGCAGGGGGCCCGGGTTCAACCTCTGGTCAGGGAACTAGATCCTACATGCCACAACTAAGACCCAGCACAGACCAGGGGATCTATCTTTAAATTTACTGCAGGGCTCAAGTTCCCTTTCAATAATTCATGAAACAAGTCTGTTTTCTCTCTTTGGCATACTTGGTAGCATAAGGAAAAACCTGTGGTTTTAAACCAACCTTTAAAAAAGGGGTTGCAATATTTCTGTAAATTCTTAGCTCATTTTTGAGCCAGTGCTTAGGCAAAATATGATGATAATGGTTTTTCTCTTCAAATCTTTTACCATGACTTGAGCCATCATATTTTACTTAAGCATTGGCTCAAATGCTCTTTAAAAGCTGCCATTTCTCTACCTTGATTTGACACCTTCAATTTAATCTCTTAAGTGTTAGAGAAGGAACCATAATTAAAAGAGGGGTGGAAAGAGTCCCTTTAGAAGACTGTTTCTCGCGTACAGATGAGTAATTAGAGTGACCTCAATATGGTGGCTTTCCTTTGTTGCTGAGAGATAAATAGTTTTGTGTGCCTTATAAACAAGCTCAGTTCCACAAACCCTTAATGTGAACTAACCCCCTGGAAGCAAATCTTTGGTGTCTCTGCCTTTAGATGAAAGGGAGCACAGCCTGCAGTGAACCAAGAGTAGAGAAGTTTAAAGTTTGACTTTTTTGTTGCTACCTGGCCATGCAAAGTTAGCTCATTAGAAGTTTGCTCCTGCTAGAAATCCAGTCAACATTCCACCATATTTCCTTTAAACAAATAGACAGAGGGGGGGAGAGAGAGAAACCAAAGTAATTCTTTGGAAATTTAGGAGAAAACAAGGTAAGGTTTGTCTGGGTTTAAAATGCCTCATCTTAAAAACAAACTTTTCTAATGGTGAGAGTTATGAGCAATTAGAATGTTTTTCCTCCTAACAAGAACAGTGGATTTTTATTTGCTTTGACTCTCTTGTTTGTTGCCTATTGTGAGGATGGACTGTGTATAACACAGAATCCAAGATGTGATTATTAAAATAATGTGATTAGGAACTTCCCTGGTGGTCCAGTGGTTGAGACTCCATGTTCCCAATGCAGGGGGCCCGGGTTCAACCTCTGGTCAGGGAACTAGATCCTACATGCCACAACTAAGACCCAGCACAGACAAATAAATAAATAATTTTTTTAAAAATGTTATTATTTCAGATATGGTGGCAATCTACTCAAAAATGAGTAGATTGAGTAGAAGTTATAGGTACATCCCAAGAAGAATATTAATCTTCATTCTGTGTCTTTAAACAGATGTAGAACAGTCTTCAGTCTGGAACTGAGCATGGCAGGACACCACAGGCAGTGTAGAGTCATCGAATGACTTGGCACCTTTAAGTGGTATAGACTGGGTGCTGGAATTAAGTAGCTTTGTCTCAAATCTTGACTTTACTGCTCAATTACATAATGACCTTAAATGGGATAGCTGACCTTGGGACCTTAGGTTTTTCTTGAATGATAAAATGTATTAATGCTCTACTCCAATATTCTGAGATTTATGCATTTCTATTTAGCCAGGGTGCAATTAAAGATTAGTACTTAAGGGCATCTCTGGTGGTCCAGTGGGTGGAAAGTCTGCCTTGCAGTGCAAGGGACACCAGTTTGATCCCTGGCCTGGGAAGATCCCACACGCCACAGAACAGCTGGACTGGTGTGTTCAAATGCAAGTCAACACTCTGGAGCGCATGCTCCCAGAGCCAATGCTCTGCAACAAGAAAGGCCACTGTGATGGGAGGCCCACACAGGCCAAAGAATAAACATCGATGAAATATAAATGATGACTTAGAGGCAAAAAAAGAGATAATATTCAAAAATACTTATTTTTCCTCTTTTGTGGTCACTCACTTTTATCTCTAATCTCAAGACAGGAACATAGTCCAACTAAAGATGGAATGTAACTGAGTAAAAATTAGCACTAACAATGATATTGATAAACAATCAAAATGCTAGCAAAAAGCATTTCATTAGTCAGTCTACACCATGTAGAGAGGGTAACAGATTTATACTGTCTTGGGGATACATACCAGTTTGTCCTTAGTCAGAATGTTAGAGCCCCTGCAAATTCAAATGATGGTTTAATCAATGTCTTTCATGAATGAGAACTAAGGCCATAAAATGATCTGTCTCTACAAAAATTAGTTAATGGAAAATCTGCTGTTTAAACCCACAAAATGGTTTCATGAATGGTAGCTGGATGTTCAATCTAGCACATTAAGAATATATTTCCTATGTGATACATATATACATTTTAAGAATGTGAAAAAGAATGAAATAATGCCATCTGCAGAATGAATACAGATTGATATTGAGATTACCACACTAAGGGAAGTCAGACAAAGAAAAGTAAGTATACGACATTGCTTATATGCAGGATACAAGTACACTTATTTACAAAACAGAAACAGACTCTCAGACTTAGAAAATAATCTGATAATTACCATCAGGGAAAGGTGGTGGGGAGGGATAGACTGGGAGTTTGGGATGGACATGTACACACTGTTGTATTTTAAATAGATAAGCAATAAGAATCTACTGTATAACACAGGGAACTCTGCTCAATATTCTGTAATAACTTAAATAAAAAAAGAATTTGAAAAAGAATAGATAATATGCACATGTATAACCGATTCACTTTGCTGTACACCTGAAACTAACACAACACTGTTAATTAACTATACTTCAGTATAAAATGAAAATTTTAAAAAATATTTCCTGCCTGCAGTAGAAAATGGCAACCCACTCCAGTATTCTTGCCTAGAAATTTCCATGGACAGAGGAGTCTGGTGGGCTACAGTCCATGGGGTCACAAATATTCAGACTGAGCATGCGAGCATACATATGCATTTCCTACCTAATATTCTTTTCCCAGAATAGTGGAATGCGTATGACTCAAAGAATCAAAGAATATGGTCACTTTCTTTTTCACAAAATATTCCGCATATATCTGTTTCATGAGAATGATCTGAAACTTAAGAACGGAGATATGCTGTCCAGTAGGGAAATATGCATGAAGTACATATTGCATGTGAAATCTACCTGCACTCTTGCCTGAGAGGCTGAGCCAGAGGTCACAGAACCCCTGGCAACCACAGTGATCTTTATAAGCTGTCATCTATGCACCCAGTGTTGTGGTTTTTCTGTTTAAAGGGACAGATTCACAATTTTAACATGGTAACTAATTCATTCAGTTTCCAAAACCGTAAGCTTTTAGGAACAAGTCTAAAGAGACAGTTTTCAAATACTAAGACAAGAGCAGCAATTCTCCAATTTGTTTCTTTTTTAAATAATTTCATTTCCGGCTGTGTCATTTTCAGTGAGCAAAATGCTCTTTGTACTACCTGCATTCTTTGTCACTATCAAAAGAAAAACATATGAGTAAGATTCTTAACGGAAAATGATTTTTAGTAAGACTCTCATAGGGTGAATACAAAGGATACATAAAAGGGGAACTAAGCAAAATATACAACAAATAAGAAAAGAAGTAAATGCAAGGATAGAAAAGTTGGTTTTTTGTTGCTGTTGCTGTTGTGAAAAGTGAATAAGAGAATGATGACAGAAGACTGTATCTCCGTTATCTTTTCATGTCTTCAAGACCCATACCGGCTGGGTATATGGGAATGGACATGTACACACTGTTGTATTTTAAATAGATAAGCAATAAGAATCTACTGTATAACACAGGGAACTCTGCTCAATATTCTGTAATAACTTAAATAAAAAAAGAATTTGAAAAAGAATAGATAATATGCACATGTATAACCGATTCACTTTGCTGTACACCTGAAACTAACACAACACTGTTAATTAACTATACTTCAGTATAAAATGAAAATTTTAAAAAATATTTCCTGCCTGCAGTAGAAAATGGCAACCCACTCCAGTATTCTTGCCTAGAAATTTCCATGGACAGAGGAGTCTGGTGGGCTACAGTCCATGGGGTCACAAATATTCAGACTGAGCATGCGAGCATACATATGCATTTCCTACCTAATATTCTTTTCCCAGAATAGTGGAATGCGTATGACTCAAAGAATCAAAGAATATGGTCACTTTCTTTTTCACAAAATATTCCGCATATATCTGTTTCATGAGAATGATCTGAAACTTAAGAACGGAGATATGCTGTCCAGTAGGGAAATATGCATGAAGTACATATTGCATGTGAAATCTACCTGCACTCTTGCCTGAGAGGCTGAGCCAGAGGTCACAGAACCCCTGGCAACCACAGTGATCTTTATAAGCTGTCATCTATGCACCCAGTGTTGTGGTTTTTCTGTTTAAAGGGACAGATTCACAATTTTAACATGGTAACTAATTCATTCAGTTTCCAAAACCGTAAGCTTTTAGGAACAAGTCTAAAGAGACAGTTTTCAAATACTAAGACAAGAGCAGCAATTCTCCAATTTGTTTCTTTTTTAAATAATTTCATTTCCGGCTGTGTCATTTTCAGTGAGCAAAATGCTCTTTGTACTACCTGCATTCTTTGTCACTATCAAAAGAAAAACATATGAGTAAGATTCTTAACGGAAAATGATTTTTAGTAAGACTCTCATAGGGTGAATACAAAGGATACATAAAAGGGGAACTAAGCAAAATATACAACAAATAAGAAAAGAAGTAAATGCAAGGATAGAAAAGTTGGTTTTTTGTTGCTGTTGCTGTTGTGAAAAGTGAATAAGAGAATGATGACAGAAGACTGTATCTCCGTTATCTTTTCATGTCTTCAAGACCCATACCGGCTGGACACTGACTCACACCTGGAATTATTCTTAGTGTTGGTCCATCTAAGGCCTCAAGACATGTGTGTACCCCAAACTGAGCTTAACAGGTTCCCAGGAGGCAATTCTTTGGCAATTTACTGCTGGGGCTATTAGCACCATGAGGGTTTATAAGGAGGACCTTCTTGTGTGATCCTTTATCCATTACATGCAGACTTGCCTATAAGAAGCAGACTGAGAAAGTGGTTCCAACAAGGGGGGCAACCTCCATGCCTCTCCTGCTACCCTCCACTGAAATAGCAGCCATCAGGGAGAAAGTCTAGAAATCCAGGATCTGGGTCCATCCTTGCTGTTCTAAGGATGCAGTGACAAAGAGAAGCACAGTCATGCCTTCATTCCTTATCCCAAGAACTACACAAAACAAAAACAAAACACCTTGGACTAGGAAATCAAACATTGTTCCTCTTGAAAATGGGTAAGGTTGAACATCAGCCTGCGTTTAACTAATGGGGTATTTTTTTTCTTTTTCTTCTACTTCAGAGAGACCAATATGATGGATTCATGGGTAACTCCCACACTTGCTGTCATGCAGCCATGAAGGAAGAGGGCAATACTGGAATTGTACTAAAGCGTTCTGGATTTAACTGAATGGCTGGTAGGCAGTAATTCTTCCCAGCCCTGTGAACCCCAGCAATCCATCAAGGAGCATTATTGGTGAAAATGACAGAAAAATGTCATAAACCTTCCTTTCATTTGATTCCTATGGATGTGAGGACCCGTGCAGTTTAAGCAGATTAGGCCACTGAGCTGGAGCTTTTAAAATAAAAATTTTGCCTTTTTAAATAATTTCATTTCCGGCTGTGTCATTTTCAGTGAGCAAAATGCTCTTTGTACTACCTGCATTCTTTGTCACTATCAAAAGAAAAACATATGAGTAAGATTCTTAACGGAAAATGATTTTTAGTAAGACTCTCATAGGGTGAATACAAAGGATACATAAAAGGGGAACTAAGCAAAATATACAACAAATAAGAAAAGAAGTAAATGCAAGGATAGAAAAGGTGGGGTTTTGTTGCTGTTGCTGTTGTGAAAAGTGAATAAGAGAATGATGACAGAAGACTGTATCTCCGTTATCTTTTCATGTCTTCAAGACCCATACCGGCTGGACACTGACTCACACCTGGAATTATTCTTAGTGTTGGTCCATCTAAGGCCTCAAGACATGTGTGTACCCCAAACTGAGCTTAACAGGTTCCCAGGAGGCAATTCTTTGGCAATTTACTGCTGGGGCTATTAGCACCATGAGGGTTTATAAGGAGGACCTTCTTGTGTGATCCTTTATCCATTACATGCAGACTTGCCTATAAGAAGCAGACTGAGAAAGTGGTTCCAACAAGGGGGGCAACCTCCATGCCTCTCCTGCTACCCTCCACTGAAATAGCAGCCATCAGGGAGAAAGTCTAGAAATCCAGGATCTGGGTCCATCCTTGCTGTTCTAAGGATGCAGTGACAAAGAGAAGCACAGTCATGCCTTCATTCCTTATCCCAAGAACTACACAAAACAAAAACAAAACACCTTGGACTAGGAAATCAAACATTGTTCCTCTTGAAAATGGGTAAGGTTGAACATCAGCCTGCGTTTAACTAATGGGGTATTTTTTTTCTTTTTCTTCTACTTCAGAGAGACCAATATGATGGATTCATGGGTAACTCCCACACTTGCTGTCATGCAGCCATGAAGGAAGAGGGCAATACTGGAATTGTACTAAAGCGTTCTGGATTTAACTGAATGGCTGGTAGGCAGTAATTCTTCCCAGCCCTGTGAACCCCAGCAATCCATCAAGGAGCATTATTGGTGAAAATGACAGAAAAATGTCATAAACCTTCCTTTCATTTGATTCCTATGGATGTGAGGACCCGTGCAGTTTAAGCAGATTAGGCCACTGAGCTGGAGCTTGGTTGAATGATTAAAAGATAAAACGCTTCCATTTAAATCTTTACCTAAAGTTATCAGCCTGGGTTTTCTGAATTACACTGTGAAGTTTTGTCATAAAATGGAAACGTTTGATTCAAAGGTAATAAAAGCTATTGATCTAGAGTGAAGCAATATTAATATTAACATACAGCTTTTATAATTAATTTGGTGCTAGATAAAGGAAAAAAATCAAGATCTTTTAGCTTTGATGATTAAAGGGGATCTAGACCTTTGAAAATATATTTGTGTGTATAGCAGGATGAATTTGTTTTAGAGGAGGTATAGAAAGGGTTAGCTGTTTGTATTGCATCCTAGATGCCCAATTAGCAGTGACTTAGCTAAATGAGAAAGCAAAGCACGTACCTACTTTTGCTAAATTCCCACTTAAACATGTGAAACACAAATACATTTTTTGTGTGTTAAAGCCAAAGAAGCTTTCACTTGACCTAGAAAAATCTCATAATGTTTGCCATCATGACACCACAGAAGTCCACCAAATTCTACTATTGCTTGTCTCAAAAGAGAACTACCATCCATGGTCCTTGTCCCAGGGCGAAGATGGCAGACACAGTGGAGAGGAGAGTGGTTTGTTTTATTTATTTAGTTATTTTTTGCTGTACAGTAAGTCCTTGTTTGTTATCTATTTTAAATAGAGCATTATGTACACGTCCATCTGAAACTCCCTAATTAGCCCATCACATGCCCCCATTTTTGCCCCCAGAAATCATAACTTCATTCAAGAGAGAGGTTTATTTTGACCCCATGATCCTTATCAGTAATCTTACATAGTGAGTATTGAGCAATGTGATGTCACTCTAGGCTTCCAAACAAATGCTAGATCAGAATATACATATATATATATATATACATATATATACATGCATATATATATATACACATATATATATATATATATATATATGTATATATGTATATATATATATATATATATACCCTATCAAGTTTTCTGGGAAAATTTTCCTTCCCTCCATATTTCAGCTGCCTAGACTGTGAGAACAAATAGTGCCCTCTTAGTGATGGAAGGGACCAACTTAACCACCCTGCCAATCAGGGACCTAGCGGCTCCCTAGAAGTTATGATGCCACACGAAGGTTCTAGGTTGGTTAGTGCTGGTGGTACATCAGAAATTCAGCCATATCAAGAGCTAAACCAGAACTGACAAGAAAACATGGATGAATAACCTCCAACTCAGTCATGAGTCTTGCTCTCAATGAACACTTCATTCTCAGCAACCACAGAAGTACTTATGCCGACTAATTTACTGCACCCTGCCATATGCTTCAAGGGACTCTTTGGGAACTATAATAAGATTCTTACTGCCTTAAGCCCCAGAGAGAACACAAAGGTGTAAGTTTCTATGACAAAAGGCAATACCTAACAGCGAAAGCCGGACTTGAGATGGAACGGAACAAGAGCTCTTAAAGCATAAAAGCAGGAAGTGATTGCTGATGAGTAATGAAGAGGAAATAAGGAGCAAAGAGGGCAAGAAGACAGAGAGCTTAAAGGGTATGCTCTAGGCTCAGACTTGCCTCTAATTAAGAACATGACATTTGGTAAATCATGTCAGAATTCTGCCTAAGTGCAGAATGCAATAATTGGACTAAGTTTGATTTTCAAGGTAGCATCATATTTGGTTTCATTGTATATCTCCAGTGTAGAGGTTTTTATTTATTTGTTTTTTTCGCAAGCCTGTGGGGATGTTGTTTTATTTTTTAGTTATTTTTTGCTGTACAGTAAGTCCTTGTTTGTTATCTATTTTAAATAGAGCATTATGTACACGTCCATCTGAAACTCCCTAATTAGCCCATCACATGCCCCCATTTTTGCCCCCAGAAATCATAACTTCATTCAAGAGAGAGGTTTATTTTGACCCCATGATCCTTATCAGTAATCTTACATAGTGAGTATTGAGCAATGTGATGTCACTCTAGGCTTCCAAACAAATGCTAGATCAGAATATACATATATATATATATACATATATATACATGCATATGTATATATACACACCTATCTATATATATATGTATATATGTATATATATATATATATATATACCCTATCAAGTTTTCTGGGAAAATTTTCCTTCCCTCCAGAGTTCAGCTGCCTAGACTGTGAGAACAAATAGTGCCCTCTTAGTGATGGAAGGGACCAACTTAACCACCCTGCCAATCAGGGACCTAGCGGCTCCCTAGAAGTTATGATGCCACACGAAGGTTCTAGGTTGGTTAGTGCTGGTGGTACATCAGAAATTCAGCCATATCAAGAGCTAAACCAGAACTGACAAGAAAACATGGATGAATAACCTCCAACTCAGTCATGAGTCTTGCTCTCAATGAACACTTCATTCTCAGCAACCACAGAAGTACTTATGCCGACTAATTTACTGCACCCTGCCATATGCTTCAAGGGACTCTTTGGGAACTATAATAAGATTCTTACTGCCTTAAGCCCCAGAGAGAACACAAAGGTGTAAGTTTCTATGACAAAAGGCAATACCTAACAGCGAAAGCCGGACTTGAGATGGAACGGAACAAGAGCTCTTAAAGCATAAAAGCAGGAAGTGATTGCTGATGAGTAATGAAGAGGAAATAAGGAGCAAAGAGGGCAAGAAGACAGAGAGCTTAAAGGGTATGCTCTAGGCTCAGACTTGCCTCTAATTAAGAACATGACATTTGGTAAATCATGTCAGAATTCTGCCTAAGTGCAGAATGCAATAATTGGACTAAGTTTGATTTTCAAGGTAGCATCATATTTGGTTTCATTGTATATCTCCATGGAAGTTCTTTTTTAGACCTAACCTCTGTGCTCAAACTTTCAGGGCTGTGAGTAGTGTTTGAAAGTGTTAGTGAAGGTAAGATTAGTGAAGGTAAGATGGTTCCGTTAAAAAGTGAAATGATTCATTAGTATGAAATATTACTTTTATCTTTCAATGGGCTTCTCTTGGACAGAAGAAATGTACAGGATGCCACAGAAACTCTCATTTTCCTAAATATGGGGGAGGGGGCACCCACTATGATCCATGAATTTGGATGACAGTTTCCAATTACTCCAGGGAAACTCATCCAATATTGAAAGATAAATATAAACAAATGAAATGCAATGATTCCTGCTACTGCATTAATTCAAGATAACTGGATACCTAATGGAGACTTTTTTAAGCTTTTCACAATATAAGATACAAGATGATACAGAACAGTTAATGTATTTGGAGTCATATTAACTGTGGTTAAAGTTATGTTAATGATCTCAGCAGAAAGGTTTACACCTCTAAATTATTCCTCTTAAGTTCTTTTAGACAATATTATCTGTAGGAAAATTAAAGAAAATTACTCCACTTTGTAAAAGAAAGCAAATCATAGCATAAATAACAAAGTTATTTCCCCCATGCAAATGTGAACCCCTCTGAGAGTTTTGCAAGCTTTTACTTACACTTAATCTTCAGTATTATTTGGTAATTACACAGCAAAGTTGTCTATCCTTACTCTCCAAATCCTATTAAATAGTTAATAAAATATTTAAACAATGATATCAAATTGTTGTTTATTTCAATAATATTCTCTAATCTTGACCTGTGGGTAATTAAACATTCCATTTCAAAAGTGGTGCATGGCAAACACTGCTGCCCTCCCATTGTAAACTGTGTACATACCCAGACCCATTAATGTGATTTGTATTCTTATTTACATACATTATTATAATAATATTCTGATTAGCTCTAATTTTTGACTGTGATGGGCAAGAAGACAGAGAGCTTAAAGGGTATGCTCTAGGCTCAGACTTGCCTCTAATTAAGAACATGACATTTGGTAAATCATGTCAGAATTCTGCCTAAGTGCAGAATGCAATAATTGGACTAAGTTTGATTTTCAAGGTAGCATCATATTTGGTTTCATTGTATATCTCCATGGAAGTTCTTTTTTAGACCTAACCTCTGTGCTCAAACTTTCAGGGCTGTGAGTAGTGTTTGAAAGTGTTAGTGAAGGTAAGATTAGTGAAGGTAAGATGGTTCCGTTAAAAAGTGAAATGATTCATTAGTATGAAATATTACTTTTATCTTTCAATGGGCTTCTCTTGGACAGAAGAAATGTACAGGATGCCACAGAAACTCTCATTTTCCTAAATATGGGGGAGGGGGCACCCACTATGATCCATGAATTTGGATGACAGTTTCCAATTACTCCAGGGAAACTCATCCAATATTGAAAGATAAATATAAACAAATGAAATGCAATGATTCCTGCTACTGCATTAATTCAAGATAACTGGATACCTAATGGAGACTTTTTTAAGCTTTTCACAATATAAGATACAAGATGATACAGAACAGTTAATGTATTTGGAGTCATATTAACTGTGGTTAAAGTTATGTTAATGATCTCAGCAGAAAGGTTTACACCTCTAAATTATTCCTCTTAAGTTCTTTTAGACAATATTATCTGTAGGAAAATTAAAGAAAATTACTCCACTTTGTAAAAGAAAGCAAATCATAGCATAAATAACAAAGTTATTTCCCCCATGCAAATGTGAACCCCTCTGAGAGTTTTGCAAGCTTTTACTTACACTTAATCTTCAGTATTATTTGGTAATTACACAGCAAAGTTGTCTATCCTTACTCTCCAAATCCTATTAAATAGTTAATAAAATATTTAAACAATGATATCAAATTGTTGTTTATTTCAATAATATTCTCTCTAATCTTGACCTGTGGGTAATTAAACATTCCATTTCAAAAGTGGTGCATGGCAAACACTGCTGCCCTCCCATTGTAAACTGTGTACATACCCAGACCCATTAATGTGATTTGTATTCTTATTTACATACATTATTATAATAATATTCTGAGTTGAGAGCTTCTTGGAAATTCTCAGTGAAATAGGTCAGTCATTACCATCTGTTAGTCTCATATTAGAATCACCCAATCTGAATGAGCATTTAAATCTTGACAATGAGGAGATTTCTAGTGCCATAGAAAGGGAGGAAGGAAAGAAGGGAGAGAAGGAGGGAGGAAGTGAGGAATGGAGGGAGAGAGGGAGGAAGGAATGGAGGAAGGATGGATGGACCCGGAAGGGAGGAAGGAAAGAAGGGAGGAAGGAAAAGACCAGGAAGGGAGGAAGGAAAGGAGGGAGGAAGGAAGGGAAGGAGGAAGGGAGAGAGGGAGAAAGCAAGGATGGACCGGGAAGGGAGGGAGGAGGGAAGAAGGGAGGAAGGAAAGGAGGAAAGGAAGAAGGAAGGAAGGAAGGACTGGGAAGAGAGAAAGGAAATTAAGTAGGAAAGGAGGGAGGAAGGGAGGGGGAGAAAGGAGAAAAAGACCTGTTCACCGTAACAGTTGGTCTTATTTATATAGAATGGAAATTTCCTACATCCTTACTCTATACTTAATGATAATGGATGACTAGTTTCGTACATTATCATCACTGGAAAAAATGATTAAAATAGACATTGATCAATAAAACAAACACATGTGACCATGATTTATCTTTAATTTAGTTATTTTGTATTTTAGACAACTTCAAACCATAAAAAATCAGACAAGCAACAATAAACAGTATACTTTCATGCCCATGTGACCTAACTTCAAATTTATTATACAATCCTCCACTTCATGATTAGGTTACTTTGGGCAGATCATATAATTTCTTACCATCTATTTTCTCATCTCTAAAATGCAAATAACATACATACGTCTCAAAATTGCCCATGAAGATTAAATGAGATAATAAGCCTCACTTAGCACAAAAGTTTCTGTGATCTCATGACCTGTAGCCCACCAGATCTGTCCGTAGAATTCTCCAGGCAAGAATACTGGAGTGGGTAGCCATTTCCTTTTCTAGGGGATCTTCCCAGCCCAGGGATCTAACTGGGTCTCCTACACTGCAGGCAGATTCTTTACTGTCTGGGGCACCAGGGAAGCCCCAGATACATAGTAAGAGCTATTAAATGTTCCTTTACGTTGAAATCAGTGGATCACCAAGGCTGGTGAATTCTTAATGAACTCCCAAACTGGCTACTGCGTTGTCACTAGGAAATCTTCTCAGATGATTGAAAAGCACTCGTATATGGATTTTATAGCTTCAGGAAAAAACATAACGTGAAGCACAGCTAAAATAAGTGGTTGGGGTGAAAACCTTCCAGGTTTTTATGAGACAGACACTAAGAATGAATGTGAGAAGTGTAGGCTTTCTCTGTGATCAACCTCATTTGCTTACAATTTTAAACTTTCAAAGTGATACTGAGTTGTTGAATAGACATTGCCTTAGGCACCCATAACTTATGGAAAGTCAACATTTCCTGATAGGTATTGTTATTGCACATCATTTTTTCCAATCCCTTAGTCCCAGATACAGTCTTGGTATTTAAGGCATTACAAACAGAGAATATATTTTTCACAAGGAAAAAAAAAGGAAAAGAGATAAACAGTTCCTATAACCCTGCTGTTAACCCAAACCTGTGATTTCTAGATCTGGTTCATCTATTTATCCACTCAGTGAGGGGGATTTTATGATAAGACAGGGATGTAAATGATATTCTGCCTTTCTATTTTCAAACGCTTCACACAGATACAAATCTCAGAAACACAAAAATCAATTTTAGTGGAGACTGAGATCACATTAAGTAAAGATCTGTCCTTTAAGGGAAAGTAGCCCCATTGGTTTCAGAGGTTAAGCACCTCTCAAGACTTGGACACACTGTAACTAATCGACAATAATTTGAATAAAAACTGTATTTGATTTTATATGTGATTCTGAGGAATCACACCCAGTTTATGTTTGTCTTCATTATGGTATCCTTAAAACTTAGCTGTAGAAAGGAAAACAAATGGAAAGAACAAAGCAATGCTGGTTTCCTATTTGGAGTCTAGTTTTTGTGAGTCATAGCAACTTATTTTCTAAATTGAAGTAATCCAGGTTTTATAAGAAAGAAAGGAGGAATGGGTATCATCATATTCATTATCTAGATTTGGGCATTTTGTTTCTTTTAAAAAATGCAACCAGATAGAGCGTCATATATACAATCCTAGAATCTAAGAGAATGTAAAAATCAGAGGAGGTAAAAAACTAGAAGTAAAAGTTCATACCACTTGCACAGACATTTCTAGGATGTAATTCTATCAGAGTGACAATAATTCTAGAGGAGTAGAAATTTTGTGAGCTTAAAAGGGCTTAAAGAAAAACCAGAAGGAAATAACTCTAATTACATTTTAAAAGAATAATCATTGTCAGTGTATATGTCTATAGACAGAAGAAAGCAATTATTCTCTCCTTTTAATATATCTATTTCCTAGGTACCGTCTCCAACATACACTCTTTCTCATTTGCCCCACAGACATTTGCCTTCTTTCCTCCACTATCATCTGCAGGAAACTGACACTGATGACCAAGTCACGTAGCCTGAGAATGACAGGCAGTGTTGTTAGGCACCCATAACTTATGGAAAGTCAACATTTCCTGATAGGTATTGTTATTGCACATCATTTTTTCCAATCCCTTAGTCCCAGATACAGTCTTGGTATTTAAGGCATTACAAACAGAGAATATATTTTTCACAAGGAAAAAAAAAGGAAAAGAGATAAACAGTTCCTATAACCCTGCTGTTAACCCAAACCTGTGATTTCTAGATCTGGTTCATCTATTTATCCACTCAGTGAGGGGGATTTTATGATAAGACAGGGATGTAAATGATATTCTGCCTTTCTATTTTCAAACGCTTCACACAGATACAAATCTCAGAAACACAAAAATCAATTTTAGTGGAGACTGAGATCACATTAAGTAAAGATCTGTCCTTTAAGGGAAAGTAGCCCCATTGGTTTCAGAGGTTAAGCACCTCTCAAGACTTGGACACACTGTAACTAATCGACAATAATTTGAATAAAAACTGTATTTGATTTTATATGTGATTCTGAGGAATCACACCCAGTTTATGTTTGTCTTCATTATGGTATCCTTAAAACTTAGCTGTAGAAAGGAAAACAAATGGAAAGAACAAAGCAATGCTGGTTTCCTATTTGGAGTCTAGTTTTTGTGAGTCATAGCAACTTATTTTCTAAATTGAAGTAATCCAGGTTTTATAAGAAAGAAAGGAGGAATGGGTATCATCATATTCATTATCTAGATTTGGGCATTTTGTTTCTTTTAAAAAATGCAACCAGATAGAGCGTCATATATACAATCCTAGAATCTAAGAGAATGTAAAAATCAGAGGAGGTAAAAAACTAGAAGTAAAAGTTCATACCACTTGCACAGACATTTCTAGGATGTAATTCTATCAGAGTGACAATAATTCTAGAGGAGTAGAAATTTTGTGAGCTTAAAAGGGCTTAAAGAAAAACCAGAAGGAAATAACTCTAATTACATTTTAAAAGAATAATCATTGTCAGTGTATATGTCTATAGACAGAAGAAAGCAATTATTCTCTCCTTTTAATATATCTATTTCCTAGGTACCGTCTCCAACATACACTCTTTCTCATTTGCCCCACAGACATTTGCCTTCTTTCCTCCACTATCATCTGCAGGAAACTGACACTGATGACCAAGTCACGTAGCCTGAGAATGACAGGCAGTGTTGCCATCAATATGACTTGCTGCTGGGACTTCCCTGATGGTCCAGTGGCTAAGACATTACTCTCTAATGCAGAGAATTAGATTCCCGGTCAGGGAACCAGATCCCATGTGCCACTGCTAAGAATAGCACAGCCAAATCAGTAAATAAACATGTTAAACAAAATATGACTTGCTTTTGGAATCCCTCTTTGGAGAAGCAGAGAGGAACTGAGGAACTGGGAGCAGAGACTGGATTGAGATGTGAGGGCTACTTGGGATCATGTCCACTAGTTTCATGAAACACCCTGATACCTACAGTTCTAAGTCCCAACGGAATCTTCTCAAATTTGTGATGGCTCCTGGCCTAATCACTGTATGTATTTTGTCAGGAAAATAATGCTGAGCCCTTAGGATGAATGAGTGCTTTCAGTCCAAACTTGAGCCAGTTGTGGAATGAGTAGACAGTGAGGACTGGCTGGGTGGAGACTTAGAGCTTAGTACTGAAGAGTTCAGCTGCAGCTCAGGCTGCCTAGAACCTCAAACAAAAAAACTACCTGTACTAATGTTTTTCACTCTGTGGCTGTCAAAACAGAGTCAAACTACTGCTAAGACAGAGCAGGGGACAAGATTCTTAGCTTTCTCTTTCCTGCTTATAGGCAGGGGCAACACGTGACCAGCATAACCTCTACCAGGGGCTGTGGGTTGGTCTGTACTACAGCTATATGCACCTGGTCCCAGCCGATGGTTCTGGCCATTGAGGTCCTCTGTGTCTAAGCAACAAGGACCTCAGAGCAACAATCCATTAGTCTTCATAGTTTACATTTTGTTGTAAGCTGCCAATATAAAAGTAGCAATTTAAGGCAAAGATTTGCCTTCAAACATTTCAGTGATGAAATACCAAAGTGTAGACTGGTTATGCATGGTGAAAGGACAAAGTTCAAAGGTTAGAACAGAGGCCATTTGTCAAATATCAACAAAGCACATTCAATTATTCTGGGGGAAATGAGCTGAATTTCCAGAATAAGAGAGAGAGAACAGTCCATTAAGTTCTTAATACCAGTCTTTAAATGGGTGTAATTGAATTCTCATAGACTTATAAGAATGATATTTCTATCAGCTTGTACAATAAGAGGAGAGAACAGGAAACTAAGGATGATTTCCTTTGGCACAAATAATAATAGATGACAGGAGAAATTATATGCCGATCTTACTCAGCTGAATGAATCTTCCTTATGGTCAAATATGGTTGTACAAATGCAATGCTGGGCTTGGAGAAGGAAAAGTATTGCTTCAATTCAACTGAAAATGGGAAAAGCTATGAGTCTGAAACCAATAAGATTTCTTAGTTTATCTTACTGGAGTTATACAGTGGAAATCACAATGGCTGAAAGACAGTGACAGTTTGTGGAAAAGCTAGAGATTTGAAGGAAAAATAAAAAGAAGCAAATTTTAAAAATCAACAAATTACAGTACACAAATACTAGTCCAGGAGTCAATACACCAATATTTACTCTAGATTTTGCTATTTCTGGTTGTGTGACTTGGCCAAGTCTCTCACTTCCTCTAAACTGTAGTTTCTTCACATCTAAAAATACAGTATTGTATACACAATCTCCAAACTGTCTCCCAGCTCTAAAATACTCAGTCTTATAAATTATTCTGAAATAACTTTTACTTTAGCACTGAAATCTCAAGTTCCATTTGGAAAACCTCCACCATATTTTGTGCATTTGTCTGTCACTTTAAATGTGGGTTTTTTATTGTTTGGGGAAGAAAGGCATGCATTCTTAAGAGTAAATTCAAAAACAAGTTTCAGAACAAAATTCAAAGTGCGGATGGAATAGGGATCAGAGTAACAGAAGACATGGAATAAACACTTATGTTGGGGACCTTGGTCCCAGCCGATGGTTCTGGCCATTGAGGTCCTCTGTGTCTAAGCAACAAGGACCTCAGAGCAACAATCCATTAGTCTTCATAGTTTACATTTTGTTGTAAGCTGCCAATATAAAAGTAGCAATTTAAGGCAAAGATTTGCCTTCAAACATTTCAGTGATGAAATACCAAAGTGTAGACTGGTTATGCATGGTGAAAGGACAAAGTTCAAAGGTTAGAACAGAGGCCATTTGTCAAATATCAACAAAGCACATTCAATTATTCTGGGGGAAATGAGCTGAATTTCCAGAATAAGAGAGAGAGAACAGTCCATTAAGTTCTTAATACCAGTCTTTAAATGGGTGTAATTGAATTCTCATAGACTTATAAGAATGATATTTCTATCAGCTTGTACAATAAGAGGAGAGAACAGGAAACTAAGGATGATTTCCTTTGGCACAAATAATAATAGATGACAGGAGAAATTATATGCCGATCTTACTCAGCTGAATGAATCTTCCTTATGGTCAAATATGGTTGTACAAATGCAATGCTGGGCTTGGAGAAGGAAAAGTATTGCTTCAATTCAACTGAAAATGGGAAAAGCTATGAGTCTGAAACCAATAAGATTTCTTAGTTTATCTTACTGGAGTTATACAGTGGAAATCACAATGGCTGAAAGACAGTGACAGTTTGTGGAAAAGCTAGAGATTTGAAGGAAAAATAAAAAGAAGCAAATTTTAAAAATCAACAAATTACAGTACACAAATACTAGTCCAGGAGTCAATACACCAATATTTACTCTAGATTTTGCTATTTCTGGTTGTGTGACTTGGCCAAGTCTCTCACTTCCTCTAAACTGTAGTTTCTTCACATCTAAAAATACAGTATTGTATACACAATCTCCAAACTGTCTCCCAGCTCTAAAATACTCAGTCTTATAAATTATTCTGAAATAACTTTTACTTTAGCACTGAAATCTCAAGTTCCATTTGGAAAACCTCCACCATATTTTGTGCATTTGTCTGTCACTTTAAATGTGGGTTTTTTATTGTTTGGGGAAGAAAGGCATGCATTCTTAAGAGTAAATTCAAAAACAAGTTTCAGAACAAAATTCAAAGTGCGGATGGAATAGGGGGGATCAGAGTAACAGAAGACATGGAATAAACACTTATGCCAAAGGACACTGCCTTGTTCATGCAATTGTCAACATCCATATTGCACTCAGAACATTAGTTAAATATCCTGTGGGCTGTGTCAGGTTGTGCAGTTAGAATGTGCTCAAAGTCTTAAAGGAAGCCATTCAAAATATTGGGAGAGAGAAGAAGAAAGAGGAGAGGGAGGACGGAGAGGAGGAAGCAGATTGGGCAGGAGAAGAACAGGAGAGAAGGAGGGGGAGACAAAAAATGAGATGAAGAAGTGGGGGAAGAGAGGGTAGGGGAGAGAGAGGGGCTGGGGCAGGAGGGGAGGGGAAGGGAGGGGAGAGTGAGCGGAGGAGGGGGAGGAGGGACAGGAGAAGGAGAAAGGGAAAAAGAAGAAGGGGAAGAAGGGGGAAAGGAGTGCATCATCTTTTTGAAAAAGCCCAACAGGCACCACTTCTACAGACAACAATAAGGGGAGTGTCTCTCCCGTCCTGTGATGAGGTGAGGAGACTGCAGAACCGCCATTATCCACGGACAAAACTTAGACAATAGCTTTCTAACTTTTCTGCTTACTAGTCCACATAACTCTCTCACTCTCCCATCCTTGCTCCATGAAGAAATTAGCAGGAATTTTCCAAAAATGAAAGACAGATCCAGTTGTTTTGCTGCCCAAAAGCTTTAAGTAGACTTTTTTTAGTGACTTTCCATTGAACACAGAATACAATCCCAAAGTTTCACTATGTTGACCAAGGCCCCATACAATCCAAGTGCTGCCAAGTTCATTAATCATCTCATGCACAGTTCCAGCCCCACTGGCCTTAAAGTTCTAGAGATACAACCAGATTATTCCCTGGACAGAGTCTTCACACGCACCACTCCTCTGGTCTAGAACATTCCTGTTCAGCCTCATAACACCTGGATCATTCCTTTGGTTTCTGCCTGAATATTACTTTCTCACAAACCTTTCCCTTGACCTTTCCTCTTTGTCCTACATCCCATATGGTAACACATTATCCTACTATACATGTTTATTATATATCCTATGGATGTAGAACAATGCCCAACGCAGAGTGGGCACTCAAATTACTGGCTGAATGAATGAATGAGACCTAGTCACATGTTATAGAGAAAGTGAAATACTGAATTGCCTAGGTTGTTTTATTGGGACCAAAACTTACAATTATGAAAAATCTGCAGAAAAGGAGAGCGGAGAAAGGCAGGTGTGACATAAACCTGCAGGGTAACAACAGTACTGGAGAAAGACTGCTCCATAAGTCACTGACTTGCTCATTTAGCAGAATATTGAAGGGCTTTCTCTGATCCTGTGTTTGTAAAGTAATAAACACTATATAATAAATGTGTTTCTGGGCTAGAAAAGAGAGCAAGTCCCCTTAACCTTAAGTATCAAACAAAACAGAAAAACTAAAGATGAGGGAGGAAAACCTAAGGAAAAACAATGCCACCTGAAGGGAGCATAACTCAAGAACAGAACTTGTAGGACATAGTCTTAGATGAAGAAGGAAGACAAGAAAAGCAGAATTAGCACACAATAGGAATCACTGTGTGCAACAGACAGAAGAGGTGGAGTCTGGAGGAATTCCTTGAACAGAGAGCAGGGTTCAGTGAAAAAATACTGAACTCAGTGTCAGGACACTGGCCCTAGAACAGCTCCAGATCCTGCGTGTGGCTTGAGGAGATGCCGGCAGCCCGTGTTCATAGGGGCTTCCCCCATGGCTGAGTGGTAGAGATCCGCCTGCAACACAGAAGGCACGGAGGCAGGGGCTCTGGGTCGAGAAGGTACTTTGGAGAGGCCACGGCAACCCACTCCAGTGTTCTTGCCTGGGAAATCCCATGGACAGGGGAGCCTGGTGGGCTACAGTTCACTGGATCGAACAGAGTTGGATGTGACTGCAGGGACTGAGCACGTATGCATGCTCATAGGGATAATGACAGTTTGGAAGTAAGGCTAGAATTTGGACAGAATTTCTGGCCTCTTCAGCAGGAGTCTTAAGAAAATTACGTACATCAAATTCCTATCTAAGATACAAGCAGGGGGAGGGGGTTTGAATAAATAAGAAGAAAGGCTCTCAGCCAGCCAGGGTGAAAAACAAAGCCCCAGACCCACTTCTTCCCCTTGCCGAAGCTGTTTAGGGACATGTCCCATCACAGCTCGGACACTCAGATTTGGGAGCCGGATGGAGAGTTTGTAGGGCTGATAAAAGTCTGTGTGTTCAAACACATTTGTAGCTTTCGAGAGGATTGTATTATTTTTATGATTGCTGTTAAGAATTTCTATGGAGGCCGACTCAGCGCCTGGCTAAGGATGGCATTTACTGCCCATCGTGGGGACTCCGGGATGCAGCCTGAGGTGCTTACTGTATTTTTCTTTTCACTAGGGTGCCTTGCTTTACCAAAATGAATACTCCTATTTTCAAATGAATGGTGGCTGTGCTGAAAGGGCAGGATGATAGGGCCTTCAGAGCAACTCTCTGCAGGTCAGAAAAGCACACATCTTGACTCTTCATCCTCCTCTCTACCCACAACGCCTACTTCAGAACCCTGCCATCTCTCTCTTCTTTTAAACTTTTTATTTTGTATTAGAGCACACCCAATTAACAAATGGTGTGGCAGTTTCAGGTGGACGGCAAAGTGACTCGGCCATGCACATACATGTATCCATTCTCCCTCGAACTCCCCTCTCAGCCAGGCTGCCACATAACACTGAGCAGAGTTCCCTGTTCTATACAGTAGGTCCTTGTTGGTTATCCATTTTAAATACAGCAGGATGCACATGTTGACACCAATCTCCCTAACGATTCCTGCCCTTTAACCTTCCCAGAACCCTCCCATCTCTTGATCAGATTATTTTAGCAGCGTTTGAGCTGGTCTCCTGCACCCCTCAAGTCCAGCCTGCCCTTTGCCACCAGAGTGAGTTTTCTAATCAGGTTGGAATGCTGCTGCTGCTTAAGTCACTTCAGTCCACCTCTGTGTGTCCCCATGCACTGCAGCCCGCCAGGCTCCTCTGTTCGTGGGATTCTCCAGGCAAGGCTACTGGTGTGGGTTGCCCTGCCCTCCTCCAGGGGATCTTCCCGACCCAGGGATGGAACCCGGGTCTCCTGCACTGCAGGCAGACTCCTCTCTACTGAGCCATCAGGGAAGCCCCATAGATATGTATTTGAGACCCCGCAGACTGTAGCTCACCAGGCTTCTCCATCCACGGAATTTTTCAGGCAAGAATACTGGAGTGGGTTGCCATTCCCTTCTCCATCAGGTTGTAATACTCTCCTGCTAAAAATTCTGAAGGATGAGACTCAAATTCTCTGCATGACATGGACATAACTTCACAATCAGAGACCTTTCCAGTCACTTTGTGATAATCCAGGTGTTTCTTCCACGTGACATTTCATGTCTCTTCACCTTGCTGTTGTTGTGATAGTTGCTAAGTCCTGTCCGACTCTTTGTGACCCCATGGACTCTAACCCGCCAGGCTCCTTCGTCCGTGGGATTTCCCAGGCTAGAATCGTGGAGCGGGCTGCCATGCCATGCTCCAGGGGGCCCTTCCCAGTTCGTGTCTTGTGCATCTCCTGCATTGGCAGGTGGATTCTTTACCACTGCATCACCTTTGCTCATGATTTTTCTTTGCCCTGACAGGTGGTTCTATCTAATAAACACTGACTTGCCTTTCAAACCCTAACTCAGCTATACCTTCCCCTTGGTAACCTTCTCTCATAGGATCCTTCTCACAGTCCCACACCAACATTAGCTATTTTCTCTCTATGCTTGTAAAACACTTCATTTATACTTTTCTGAGCTATTTTAGCACCTTGCAGGATTTACTGTAATGGAAGATATTTTGAGAATGCATCTATATTTGAACTTCTCATGTTTTGTATGGTAGCCTGACATCTAAGTGGCGCACAACTAAATGTTGATTGAATTCTTTGGAACCCAAATATATTAAATGGAACTAAACAATAACAGATAGTCATGATACTGAGTATAAGAGATTGGGAGACCTTTTAATGTCAGGAGAATGATGGTAATGTGCCCTTTTGAGTTTACAGGGAAATGGAACATCACTTCTTCTCTTCTTAAAACAAACATTCTGTGTTCCGCAGCTGACCTGGTGTCAAGAGAGGCATAGCTGTTCTCTCTTCAAAGATAAAATGATTTGGATCTACCAAAAGAAGGTGAGTGGGTAAGATAAATAGAAAAGCATTCATGAGTGGATAAAGGCATTTTCTATTAATCTTATTTTTTCTTCACATGCCCTTTGGTAGAACAGAATGGCTTAGAAAACCCTGCAGGCGAAGTTATTTTGTACTGAAATTTTTATGACACACATAAATCACAAAATTAAGAAAAACAAGGGGCCTACAAATACACAAGTACAGATATGTATGTAAGAGCTCCAACGTCAAGCTGCCTACTGTCCTTTCTTAAGAAGGACTATCCTTCATTCCAAAAGTTTTCCATCAGTATTTGCATGACATGGACATAACTTCACAATCAGAGACCTTTCCAGTCACTTTGTGATAATCCAGGTGTTTCTTCCACGTGACATTTCATGTCTCTTCACCTTGCTGTTGTTGTGATAGTTGCTAAGTCCTGTCCGACTCTTTGTGACCCCATGGACTCTAACCCGCCAGGCTCCTTCGTCCGTGGGATTTCCCAGGCTAGAATCGTGGAGCGGGCTGCCATGCCATGCTCCAGGGGGCCCTTCCCAGTTCGTGTCTTGTGCATCTCCTGCATTGGCAGGTGGATTCTTTACCACTGCATCACCTTTGCTCATGATTTTTCTTTGCCCTGACAGGTGGTTCTATCTAATAAACACTGACTTGCCTTTCAAACCCTAACTCAGCTATACCTTCCCCTTGGTAACCTTCTCTCATAGGATCCTTCTCACAGTCCCACACCAACATTAGCTATTTTCTCTCTATGCTTGTAAAACACTTCATTTATACTTTTCTGAGCTATTTTAGCACCTTGCAGGATTTACTGTAATGGAAGATATTTTGAGAATGCATCTATATTTGAACTTCTCATGTTTTGTATGGTAGCCTGACATCTAAGTGGCGCACAACTAAATGTTGATTGAATTCTTTGGAACCCAAATATATTAAATGGAACTAAACAATAACAGATAGTCATGATACTGAGTATAAGAGATTGGGAGACCTTTTAATGTCAGGAGAATGATGGTAATGTGCCCTTTTGAGTTTACAGGGAAATGGAACATCACTTCTTCTCTTCTTAAAACAAACATTCTGTGTTCCGCAGCTGACCTGGTGTCAAGAGAGGCATAGCTGTTCTCTCTTCAAAGATAAAATGATTTGGATCTACCAAAAGAAGGTGAGTGGGTAAGATAAATAGAAAAGCATTCATGAGTGGATAAAGGCATTTTCTATTAATCTTATTTTTTCTTCACATGCCCTTTGGTAGAACAGAATGGCTTAGAAAACCCTGCAGGCGAAGTTATTTTGTACTGAAATTTTTATGACACACATAAATCACAAAATTAAGAAAAACAAGGGGCCTACAAATACACAAGTACAGATATGTATGTAAGAGCTCCAACGTCAAGCTGCCTACTGTCCTTTCTTAAGAAGGACTATCCTTCATTCCAAGATTAGATCTTTTCCAGTTTTTTTCCATCAGTATTTGCTGCCTTATGAGAAATGATGGTGACAGTGGTGATGTTCGTTGGTTTTTATTTTGTTTTTGTTGTTAGTTCTTTTTTCTCTTGTTTTAAAAGATTGCTACTGGGACAAAGTAGAGTGGAGTAATACTTTAAATAAACTTATGTACAAAACAGAGGTAGAGTCATGGATAAAGAAAACAAACTTATAGTTACCATGGGATATGCTGGGGGAGAGATAAATTCAGAGACCGGAACTGACATATGCACACTACTGTATATAAAATAAATAACTTGTAAGAACCTTCTGTATAGTCCAGAAAACTCTACTTAATTCTCTGTAATGGCCTATATGGGACAAGAATCTTTTTTTAAAAAAGAGTGGATATATGGGGGGGGGGAGAGAATGTAGTAATACTTTTGTGGAAATGAAAAGCATTTTTGAAATCTAGCTGATCCACCAAAGCCCAAGTCTCAGAAACAAGAAAATTCTCAAGAATCCAATGTGCCACTGTTGATAGTTACTGGAAGAACAGTGGAAGGGGGGTCAAGAGGCCAGGGTTTAAGCCCAGATTCTGTTACTATTTGAATATGTCATCACCTGCAAATTGCTTTTATGTAACTATAGGGAATCCATGTTTCTCCCTGGACGTCAAGGAGATCAAACCAGTCAATCCCAAAGGAAATCAATCCTGAATATTCACTGGAAGGCCTGATGCTGAAGCTCCAATGATTAGGCCACCTGACATGAAGAGCAGACTCACTGGAAAAGACCGCGATCCTGGGAAGACTGAGGCAGAGAAAGCATGAGGTTCAAATAGCTGTTCTCTCTTCAAAGATAAAATGATTTGGATCTACCAAAAGAAGGTGAGTGGGTAAGATAAATAGAAAAGCATTCATGAGTGGATAAAGGCATTTTCTATTAATCTTATTTTTTCTTCACATGCCCTTTGGTAGAACAGAATGGCTTAGAAAACCCTGCAGGCGAAGTTATTTTGTACTGAAATTTTTATGACACACATAAATCACAAAATTAAGAAAAACAAGGGGCCTACAAATACACAAGTACAGATATGTATGTAAGAGCTCCAACGTCAAGCTGCCTACTGTCCTTTCTTAAGAAGGACTATCCTTCATTCCAAGATTAGATCTTTTCCAGTTTTTTTCCATCAGTATTTGCTGCCTTATGAGAAATGATGGTGACAGTGGTGATGTTCGTTGGTTTTTATTTTGTTTTTGTTGTTAGTTCTTTTTTCTCTTGTTTTAAAAGATTGCTACTGGGACAAAGTAGAGTGGAGTAATACTTTAAATAAACTTATGTACAAAACAGAGGTAGAGTCATGGATAAAGAAAACAAACTTATAGTTACCATGGGATATGCTGGGGGAGAGATAAATTCAGAGACCGGAACTGACATATGCACACTACTGTATATAAAATAAATAACTTGTAAGAACCTTCTGTATAGTCCAGAAAACTCTACTTAATTCTCTGTAATGGCCTATATGGGACAAGAATCTTTTTTTAAAAAAGAGTGGATATATGGGGGGGGGGAGAGAATGTAGTAATACTTTTGTGGAAATGAAAAGCATTTTTGAAATCTAGCTGATCCACCAAAGCCCAAGTCTCAGAAACAAGAAAATTCTCAAGAATCCAATGTGCCACTGTTGATAGTTACTGGAAGAACAGTGGAAGGGGGGTCAAGAGGCCAGGGTTTAAGCCCAGATTCTGTTACTATTTGAATATGTCATCACCTGCAAATTGCTTTTATGTAACTATAGGGAATCCATGTTTCTCCCTGGACGTCAAGGAGATCAAACCAGTCAATCCCAAAGGAAATCAATCCTGAATATTCACTGGAAGGCCTGATGCTGAAGCTCCAATGATTAGGCCACCTGACATGAAGAGCAGACTCACTGGAAAAGACCGCGATCCTGGGAAAGACTGAGGGCAGGAGGAGAAGGGAGTGACAGAGGATGGTTGGATGGATCACTGCCTCAATGGACATGAGTTTGAGCAAACTCCAGGAGATGGTGAAAGACAGGGAAGCCTGGCGTGCTGCAGTCCATGAGGTCACAAAGAGTTGTATATGACTTAGCAACTGAACAACATGTTTCTACCTTTGTAAACGAGGATGGTGAAGG
The DNA here is from genome assembly GCA_022376925.1 of Tragulus kanchil. Classification (NCBI taxonomy): domain Eukaryota; kingdom Metazoa; phylum Chordata; class Mammalia; order Artiodactyla; family Tragulidae; genus Tragulus; species Tragulus kanchil. Next base: position 17,818,648 of record JAIOJX010000028.1, on the reverse strand, counting down.
AGATCAATGTTTTCAAGATCTATGATAATGGCTGCTGAGATGGTACAGAGAGACATCTAGAGCCCCAGAAGCTGCAAGGCGAGTGTGCATGGTGCGAGTACTGTCCTGCACTCTTCCTATCACTTTAACCCTATCAGCTTCTCTTTCATCTTTAAAGCAAAACAAACCCTGTGTTTTGACATCTCTACCTAGATGTCTAATGGACAGTTGAGTGTAAACCCAAACTCCAGTCTTTACCATGGCTTTCTGCACCTCCACTGATAGCCTTCCGAACCCCAGCTGATCGTAGCTCCACACGTGGTTGCTCAGCCAGTAAACCTACACGAGGGTTTCCTGCATATCTGGTCTGTGTCTGCAAATCACTTCCAGAATCACACCACGTCACCTCATCTCCTTGGAGGCTGCCACCAACATCTCTCACCTGAACCGCAGAAATGATGTCCTTCCCTGCCTTGACCTCTGAGTTCAAACAGACCATTCTTCCCACAGCAGTCAGATCAAGATAAGTACCATGTATCTGTAAGTACCATGATAATGTTACCACATTATACCATTCCTTTGTTCAGAACTGTCCAGGGCTTCCTTATTTCACTCACCCTGGAGGGGTTAGGCATAGAAGGTTTTCAACAATCCTAAAGGGACACTGGAGAAACACTGGACAATGAGTTTATAACCCCTCCAGGAGGTTGGTCCTATATAATGTCCTTTTTCTTTATCTCTTAGTAGATTCTAGACATAAATACGATGCCCATTGCTAAAGAAACATGACAAAAGCTGAGAACTGTGTAGAATTGCTTCCCAACAAACTTAACGTGGCATCTATGTCTTGTTTTACTTTTGGGACTCAGGACAGGGACGATAATGAGGCAAAGGTCACAGTCAGGCAGATAAGAGTGGAGGTACATTTGCTAGAGGACACTGGATTCTGTGGATGAAGTGGAAAGCTCTGTGGTGTTTCGTTTCTAACCTTGGGAAGGTGGGAGGGCAAGCCCTGGAAAATGCTCCCTGTTCCTCAGTCAGCAGCAGGGAGGAATTCAGTTGACTTCTTTTTTAATATTTATTTTTACTGATTCGGCTGTGCTGAGTCTTCATTGCAGCACACAGAATCTTTAGTTGCAGCATGCGAACCCTTAGTTGCAACATGTAGGATTTAGTTCCCTGACCAGGTATGGAACCCAGGGCCCCTGCATTGGGAGGACAGGGTCTTAGCCACGGAACCACCATGGGAGTTCCTCAGTTGACTTTTTGAAGAGTAGCAAAGTGATGAATACCTGAGATGAATTTCTCATTAAAACTTCAAAATTCAGTATAGTGTGAGCGCAGAAGACAAAAAAGCATGCAACCTTAAATAATGACTTTACAAATGGATTTTTGAAATCAGTGAAATTCCACCACTCTAAAAGGTACTTGGAAAATATGTGGGAGGTTTCTGCTTACTGGAATTGAACAGAAGAGAAAAGAAAAAGTTTGTAAATGGTGTCAGGTCGGCATTTCTGGGCACCTTTTGCCTGATAATCAGCTCTGAGCCGGTGGGATATGTGTAAACAGAAAAGTCAGACTGCATCCTCAGGGCTCACTGATTTTATCCTCCCTACACTATCTGTTGGTGACCCATTTGTCTCTTGCGTCTGGAAATGAAAAGCTCTGCAGAATTACTGGCCCTAAATTGGATGACACAGTTGGCAGACATATAAGGTGGTCCCCGATGATCTCTGCTTCCTGACAGTGAGTGTGGGACCATGTAACATTCTTCTGACAAATACAGTACAACAAGAGTAGAAAAATGACGTCTGAAATTAGGCTGTAAAACAGTGTTACTTCCATTTGCTTACTCTCTCTCTGGCTCTTCTCTCTTGCTCTGATGGAGAGAGCCTCCGTTTTGCAGGTTGCCCTAAGGAGAGGTCCACATGGGAAGGACCTGAGAGTGGTTTCCTGGCAACAGCCAGTGAAAACAGAGGCTGTGGACCTGCTGCAACAACCTGGTGAATGAGCATGAAAGACGACCCTCCCCAATGGATCTTTGCAATGACTGCTGAACCAGATGTCATTTTTTCCAAGGCTTTTTCTAGTGTTAAAAGTCACATAAAACAACCCATTTTAACCATGTTAGCTACACAGCTGAGTAGCACTGAGTCCATCCACACTGTAGTACAACTCTCCCCATCATCCATCGCCTAGATTTTTCACTTTAATGAACTGAAGCTCTGTCCCCTTTAAACACTGAACCCCACACCCTCCCACCCAGCTCCTGGCACCTACCAATGTGCTTTCTGTCTCTACAAATCTGACTATTCTAGGTACCTAGAACAAGTGGAGACTGCCATACAGAGTGAAGTAAGTCCATGTCGACTAAAAAAGATAACTTGAGAGTCGCGAGTGCAGTTTTATCTGGGGCACACGTAGGACTGTAGCGCAGGGGGCAGCACCTCGGGTGGCTCCACACCATTAAACACTATTTACAAGGGGGGCTTCTGGTCAGTCACGAGGACCCAGTATCACCATAAAGGGATTTAGTGCTTTTCTAGGTATGCGGCAATGCAAGGATTGAGATCATAAAATCTGTTCCTAAAAACAACTACCTGTCTAAAGAGCAGTCCCAGGATATCCTCTGGCACAGAGTGCCTCCTTCCACCCTGAGCTCCCTCGGGGGTGTTGAGGGTCGGTCGGCAGCTGTCACAGCACAGGGGTCAGTCTCCACAGCGGTGAATGCCAAATGGCCTTGTGCAGTCACTGGCAATGTAATTGGTAAGTGCCAATTTGTAGCTGACATCAGGAAGAGAAAAAACAAATACTGTATAACAGCACATACATGCGGACTCTAGAAAAACAGTGCAGATGAACCTACAAAGCAGAAATGGAGACGCAGACAGAGAGAATGAACATATGAACCAGGTGTCACCTTGATCACAGCTGTCACATCCCTGAAGAGAAGCTCTGTGTAACCTATGTGGGAGTCCTGACCCACAGAAACTACGAAAATAAATGCTGCTGTTTTCAGCCACTGAGTTTTGCTACTTGTATGGACCTTGCCTTGGGTGATTGATAAGCACATTCCAATTAGTTTGGAAGTTTCTTTTTCCGCAATTCAAGTAGGCACAGCACCACATGTGGGCGTGAAGGATGCCTTTTCCAGCCTTCCACCCTTACTCTCTACCTCCACCACTGGGCCTGATAGGGGACAGAGATGTGGTTTTAATCTCAGGTTCCTGGCAAACAGAGTCTAATCCTAAAACCTTGGAATTTCCTGAGTCACTAGAGGGATTACAGGACTGAAGCATCTTTTGTTATTCATAACAAGCACCTTTGCACCCTACCAGGGTTTATGCTAATGAGACTGACTCATCCCAGGGTCCCAAGATAGATTCTGGATGAACCTGGTTGCCATAAACAAACAAGCCTTGATTAGAACTCTCAGCCCCACCCCGAGTCTCTGAGAAGGAAAGAGGAGCTGAAGCCTGAGTTCAGTCACCGATGGCCAATAATCTGATCGTCAGTCCCACCTACAGAATGTTCCTGCTGTTGTGCACTCCTAACCCCTGGGACTGCAGCACACCAAGCTCCTGGAGTTGCTCCAACTTGTGTCCACTGAGTCCGTGATGCTAACCAACCATCTCTTCCTCTGCATAATGAGACCTCCGTAAGAACCCTTAAATGACCAGGTTCAGAAACCCTTCAGGCTGGTGAGCACACTGGGATGCAGAGGGTGCCTCATTGCCAGAGAGGCAGGGAACCTCCTGACCCCAACCCCACCCCTACCTTGCCCTATGCATTTCTTTCCTGTGGGTGGTTTTGAGTTGTATTATATTCTTTATAACAAAAATGTAATAAGAATTAAAGTGCTTTCCTGAGTTCTATGACTCATTCTAGCAAAGTCCTGAACCTAAAGGGTGGTCATGGGAAACCTCACATTTATAGTCAGCTGAGCAGAGGTGTGGAGTAGAGAAAAACAAATACTGTATAACAGCACATACATGCGGACTCTAGAAAAACAGTGCAGATGAACCTACAAAGCAGAAATGGAGACGCAGACAGAGAGAATGAACATATGAACCAGGTGTCACCTTGATCACAGCTGTCACATCCCTGAAGAGAAGCTCTGTGTAACCTATGTGGGAGTCCTGACCCACAGAAACTACGAAAATAAATGCTGCTGTTTTCAGCCACTGAGTTTTGCTACTTGTATGGACCTTGCCTTGGGTGATTGATAAGCACATTCCAATTAGTTTGGAAGTTTCTTTTTCCGCAATTCAAGTAGGCACAGCACCACATGTGGGCGTGAAGGATGCCTTTTCCAGCCTTCCACCCTTACTCTCTACCTCCACCACTGGGCCTGATAGGGGACAGAGATGTGGTTTTAATCTCAGGTTCCTGGCAAACAGAGTCTAATCCTAAAACCTTGGAATTTCCTGAGTCACTAGAGGGATTACAGGACTGAAGCATCTTTTGTTATTCATAACAAGCACCTTTGCACCCTACCAGGGTTTATGCTAATGAGACTGACTCATCCCAGGGTCCCAAGATAGATTCTGGATGAACCTGGTTGCCATAAACAAACAAGCCTTGATTAGAACTCTCAGCCCCACCCCGAGTCTCTGAGAAGGAAAGAGGAGCTGAAGCCTGAGTTCAGTCACCGATGGCCAATAATCTGATCGTCAGTCCCACCTACAGAATGTTCCTGCTGTTGTGCACTCCCTAACCCCTGGGACTGCAGCACACCAAGCTCCTGGAGTTGCTCCAACTTGTGTCCACTGAGTCCGTGATGCTAACCAACCATCTCTTCCTCTGCATAATGAGACCTCCGTAAGAACCCTTAAATGACCAGGTTCAGAAACCCTTCAGGCTGGTGAGCACACTGGGATGCAGAGGGTGCCTCATTGCCAGAGAGGGCAGGGAACCTCCCTGACCCCCAACCCCACCCCCCTACCTTGCCCTATGCATTTCTTTCCTGTGGGTGGTTTTGAGTTGTATTATATTCTTTATAACAAAAATGTAATAAGAATTAAAGTGCTTTCCTGAGTTCTATGACTCATTCTAGCAAAGTCCTGAACCTAAAGGGTGGTCATGGGAAACCTCACATTTATAGTCAGCTGAGCAGAGGTGTGGAGTAGAGTGGGCAACGCATTCATGACTGGCGTGTCTGGAGCAGGGCGGTCTGTGGGGACAGAGGGCCTGTGCTGACTCTGACAGCATCAGATTGATCTGAACCACTAGACACCCAAAGGATGCCAGAGACCTGGAGAATCAGATGTTGATGTGGGAACAAAACCACCGTGGATTTGTTCTTCAGGTTATACAGACCTCAAAACCGCCCACTGTGTGGAGCGGGGCTAACCACAAAACTGTTTGCAACCTCCGTTTCCTCACTTAGACACAGCTTTGTTTGCAAGGTGGCTGTACAACTCAGAATAAATATATGGCAACCTCAAATAAACCTTGACTTTAATGGATGATCAATAAATGGTAGCTATAAGTATTTTTGCTTTTATCATTTTTCCTATTCTCATTTTCAAGTGTGTTTTCCAGTTTATTTTCTGAGGGATTCTGTGTTATTACCAACAAACTAAGTATATCATCACAAAATATTTCAAAAATCCCTATATACAATTTTTCTTTATTTGGGTGAATGATTTAGTAAACGATAATTAAATATCAGGAAATGAATTACAGATGAGCTACCTGCATTTGATAGTGTTTTGTAAATAAGGGAAATGAGCCCAGGGAGAGGTAGAAACCATTGATGTTTCCATAAAATTTCCATAGGGTCTCTGTAAGGTAACTATATCATTCACTGAAAATTCATGAGCATAAACAGTGGCTGTAAAAGACTTTTCCAATAGTATACAGAGGTATACCAACGTCAGCCTCATTTTTTTCCTAATCCTTAGCTTTTCCTAATTAGCACTGCTTAATAGTATTTTGTTGATCTTTTTGTTTTGTTGTTTAAGGTCTATTTCCTGACTACTAGTATTCAAGTTTTTTTTTTTTAAGATTTGTTTATTTATTTATTTATTTTGAGCGGGGGTCGGTTGGGGAGGGAGGGGAGCGGGTGGGCCACTTCTATTGGTCTTTCATTTCTCTATTTTCATCCATCTTTGTTCTTTGGCCCATGTGGGCCTCCCATCGCAGTGGCCTCTGCTTTCGCAGAGCACGGGCTCTGGGAGCATGCGCTCCAGAGCTCCGGTTCGGTAGTTGGACACATGGGTCCAGCCGCTCCGCGGCACGCAGGATCTTCCCAGGCCAGGGATCGAACCGGCGCCCCTTGCACTGCAAGGCGGTATCCTTATCCACTGGACCACCAGGGGAAGCCCATGTGTTCGAGTCTTTGTGACCCCTGGGACCGTAGCCTGCCAGGCTCCTCTGTCCGCAGTGGAGTGAGCTGCCCACGCGCTCTAGGGCATCTTATGTCTGAACCGGTGTCTCTTACATCTCTTGCACTGGTAGATTCTGGGAAGCCGTTCTACAAGAGCAGGAATGTCCACCTCCCTACAATTAGCATCCAGCACAACTGTTCTGGTAACATTTCTAAATTCAGTGGTCTAGACAACAGTGAGACTGAGAAATACAGTCAGCCTGGTCTCTCTAAATCCAGAGCCCATCCATCGCCCACTGCGCCAAGGCTGCTTAGAGACTGCTTATCAGAAAGAGAATCAGAAACAGTCCACTATCCAAATCAAAGACATCCCAAGAGTTCCCTCTGCAGCAGTTTCTACATCTGTCACCAGATAATTCCCAAGATGTCCCTTTATTATCAATGGAAAGTGGGTACTACATTTTTATCACTTTTTTTTTTTTTAATGAGTATTTGTGTTATTTTATATTTACAGTTCCTTGACAACTACTGGGGCTTCCCTAGTGGATCAGATGGTAAGGAATCTGTCTGCAATACAGGAGACTCAGATTTGATCCCTGGGTCAGGCAGAGCCTCTGGAGAAGGAAATGGCGACCCATTCTAGTATTCTTGCCTGGAGAATCCCATGTACAGAGGAGGCTGGTAGGCTATAGTCCAAGCAGTCTCAAAGATTTGGACACAAATGAGCAACTAACACTTGCCAACTATATTAAATTTAACACAATTTTTGTGCATTTTTACTCCTTCTCCAGATCTGGTTGAGACAGAAGTTTCTCTAACTAGTCTATATATTAGAGTTTATTATGTTTCATTCTGGAACTGCCTGGGGACTCATTGGTGCCATAGGTACAATAGAAATGTTAGTCGTTATCATAATAAAACCTCAATAAATACTGATGCAATGCAACAGGATAATTTGGGGGAGTCTCTAGAGGAATCCGAAATGATTGAAGTCATGAAAGATCCCACTATTAGAGGCTGCTGGGCTGGTTTCAGTAATGCATAGTGCTTCGTTCATTTTTACCCTAGCTGAACTTCCACACTATTTTACAGAAAAAAGCAATTAAAGTCACTGTTTCGGAACTTAGTTCCTCTTCACCATTCCTCCTTCCAGTCATCCCTCTCCTCCAATCTGTCAGCACACACAGTATTCTGGCCTTGAGCTGGCCTCAGCAGAACTGAAGAAAGAGAAAAGTGATGAAGAGGCAAGAGGAAGTTCTCAGAATATGAAGGGCTTTGCCTGAGGATTCAAGGGCCCTCGAGGCTGCCTATGCTTTCTGGTACTTAAAGGCATGTGTGGCACCAACCTAACCACAAACACAAGTGTGCAGACTCTCATGAGAGCCAACATCGACAGAGAAGTAGAAAGGTCGCCAGTGTTAAAGCAGGAGCTTGATGAGATGCTGAGAGTTTGGGATGGACAGGCACATACTGCTATGTTTAAAATGGATAATCAACAAGGACCTACTGTATAATACAAGGAATTCTGCTCAATGTTATGTGGCAACCTAGATGGCATGGGAGTTTGAGAGAGAATGGAAATATGTATATATGTCTGGCAAAGTCCCTTTCCTGTCCGCCTGAAACGATCACAACTTTGTGAATTCCTTGACAACTACTGGGGCTTCCCTAGTGGATCAGATGGTAAGGAATCTGTCTGCAATACAGGAGACTCAGATTTGATCCCTGGGTCAGGCAGAGCCTCTGGAGAAGGAAATGGCGACCCATTCTAGTATTCTTGCCTGGAGAATCCCATGTACAGAGGAGGCTGGTAGGCTATAGTCCAAGCAGTCTCAAAGATTTGGACACAAATGAGCAACTAACACTTGCCAACTATATTAAATTTAACACAATTTTTGTGCATTTTTACTCCTTCTCCAGATCTGGTTGAGACAGAAGTTTCTCTAACTAGTCTATATATTAGAGTTTATTATGTTTCATTCTGGAACTGCCTGGGGACTCATTGGTGCCATAGGTACAATAGAAATGTTAGTCGTTATCATAATAAAACCTCAATAAATACTGATGCAATGCAACAGGATAATTTGGGGGAGTCTCTAGAGGAATCCGAAATGATTGAAGTCATGAAAGATCCCACTATTAGAGGCTGCTGGGCTGGTTTCAGTAATGCATAGTGCTTCGTTCATTTTTACCCTAGCTGAACTTCCACACTATTTTACAGAAAAAAGCAATTAAAGTCACTGTTTCGGAACTTAGTTCCTCTTCACCATTCCTCCTTCCAGTCATCCCTCTCCTCCAATCTGTCAGCACACACAGTATTCTGGCCTTGAGCTGGCCTCAGCAGAACTGAAGAAAGAGAAAAGTGATGAAGAGGCAAGAGGAAGTTCTCAGAATATGAAGGGCTTTGCCTGAGGATTCAAGGGCCCTCGAGGCTGCCTATGCTTTCTGGTACTTAAAGGCATGTGTGGCACCAACCTAACCACAAACACAAGTGTGCAGACTCTCATGAGAGCCAACATCGACAGAGAAGTAGAAAGGTCGCCAGTGTTAAAGCAGGAGCTTGATGAGATGCTGAGAGTTTGGGATGGACAGGCACATACTGCTATGTTTAAAATGGATAATCAACAAGGACCTACTGTATAATACAAGGAATTCTGCTCAATGTTATGTGGCAACCTAGATGGCATGGGAGTTTGAGAGAGAATGGAAATATGTATATATGTCTGGCAAAGTCCCTTTCCTGTCCGCCTGAAACGATCACAACTTTGTGAATTGGCTATACTCCAATACAAAATAAAAAGTAGGAAAAAAAAAAATAAAAAAGACTACTTCCAGCTCTCAATAAATGCTGACAGCCGGGGCACAGAAAACGTAAAGGAGACTTGCAAGGCTGTGTCATGGCTTTCTCTCACGTGCATGCAGCAGTAGGCTGCACACACAGTGATAAACAGGCTTCTACAGCAAGAACTTCCTAATGCTGAAGTGACGACTGCAGAGGAGAACGTGCTCTGAGCCCCCAAAATTAACTCTAATAGGTAAATTCTAACATATCACGCTAACTAGCTATACACTCAGTATCTAGAGAGACTGTTCTTGTTTAAACCTTATTCTCAAGCTATATTAAACATATGAATCTTAAATGTGCAGCAATTAATTTTCACATATGTACATACGTACATAACCACCACCGTCATAAAAATCTGCATTTCCATGATGTCCAGTATTTCTCTAGATTCTCTACCAGGAAGGGTTTTTCACTGTACGACTTTATGAAGTCATACAATGATTTAAGAAATAAATAATCCCACATTCTGCAATAGTGATATAGAAGGGAATAATATAAGTGAGCATCACTCTGTATTTTTTTTTGTCAATTACCAGATACCTTTTTCATCAGGAAACGAATAGCTACTCAGTCGAGTTTCTAAAAAGGAAGGCTGAACCTCTGTCAGTAGGTCTGACGTTCTGCTCTCTCGTGGCCTGCCGGATCCTCTGTTTCCCTGATGAAAGAGAAAAATGAGGAAGAGGCAAGAGGAAGTTCTCAGAATATGAAGGGCTTTGCCTGAGGATTCAAGGGCCCTCGAGGCTGCCTATGCTTTCTGGTACTTAAAGGCATGTGTGGCACCAACCTAACCACAAACACAAGTGTGCAGACTCTCATGAGAGCCAACATCGACAGAGAAGTAGAAAGGTCGCCAGTGTTAAAGCAGGAGCTTGATGAGATGCTGAGAGTTTGGGATGGACAGGCACATACTGCTATGTTTAAAATGGATAATCAACAAGGACCTACTGTATAATACAAGGAATTCTGCTCAATGTTATGTGGCAACCTAGATGGCATGGGAGTTTGAGAGAGAATGGAAATATGTATATATGTCTGGCAAAGTCCCTTTCCTGTCCGCCTGAAACGATCACAACTTTGTGAATTGGCTATACTCCAATACAAAATAAAAAGTAGGAAAAAAAAAAAAAGACTACTTCCAGCTCTCAATAAATGCTGACAGCCGGGGCACAGAAAACGTAAAGGAGACTTGCAAGGCTGTGTCATGGCTTTCTCTCACGTGCATGCAGCAGTAGGCTGCACACACAGTGATAAACAGGCTTCTACAGCAAGAACTTCCTAATGCTGAAGTGACGACTGCAGAGGAGAACGTGCTCTGAGCCCCCAAAATTAACTCTAATAGGTAAATTCTAACATATCACGCTAACTAGCTATACACTCAGTATCTAGAGAGACTGTTCTTGTTTAAACCTTATTCTCAAGCTATATTAAACATATGAATCTTAAATGTGCAGCAATTAATTTTCACATATGTACATACGTACATAACCACCACCGTCATAAAAATCTGCATTTCCATGATGTCCAGTATTTCTCTAGATTCTCTACCAGGAAGGGTTTTTCACTGTACGACTTTATGAAGTCATACAATGATTTAAGAAATAAATAATCCCACATTCTGCAATAGTGATATAGAAGGGAATAATATAAGTGAGCATCACTCTGTATTTTTTTTTGTCAATTACCAGATACCTTTTTCATCAGGAAACGAATAGCTACTCAGTCGAGTTTCTACAGGAACAGCTCTGACAGGCTGAACCTCTGTCAGTAGGTCTGACGTTCTGCCTCTCTTCTCGTGGCCTGCCCCTGGGAGTCCGCTTCCTGTATCAAGGCCTCTACTGATGAGACTGACGCCTTTGGTCAAGATGAATCTCTCAAGACCCAACTCCCTCTTTCTCATTTGATTTGAATGGGAAGACTTACCTTCTTCTAACATCACCACCACAGTACCAGGAGCAGACACAGGATGCTGTTAACTCTTTACGTCATAAACAGAACACTCCTGTCTTTCTCTGCGTTCCCTGTGGCTACCACATTCTTTTTGTAGGGTCTTCATTCCCTATATGATGAGCGACATTTTCTTTTTTTATTGGAGGATAGTTCCTTTACAACGTTGTTAGTTTCTGTTGTACAGCAAAGTGAATGGACCACATGTACACATGTGTCCCCTCTTCCTTGGCCATACCATTCAGGTCACCACAGAGCACTGGGCAGAGTTTCCTGTGCTTTACACTCAGTTCTCATTAGTGATGAGAGGCATTTTAAACCTCTTTTCTCAGACAGCATCACTTCCTGCTTGGGTTCTCCATGTTCACAGTGGGGCACCCTCCCCGTGGCAACAGCTTCCACTGTGATCAGGGGGTTACTGGATAGCAATACCTGGTGAACCCATGGGGAGAAGGAAGGAAGGAAGAAACACAGTAAAAGTAAAGACAGACTGGACCTGGCCATGAGCAAGAGGAAGGAGCTGGAAATGACTCCCAGATTTCTGATGGGGAGACTTCGAAGAAATGCTTCTTTCCTATAGAGAGGAAAAACAATACACAGCTGTATACAGAGGGGAGACAATCTTAGGAGAAACAATCATTTCACATTTTTCTAATTCAAGTTGACTTTCCAGATGGAGATATCAAATATCCAGACTGTGGGAGAGCAGGTCAAAAGTAAAAGCAGAGGTCTGTCTCTTTTGGTTTCTAAATTTTGGATAGCAGGACACAGGAGTGGGTGGTATAGCCAAGGAAGGTAATACAGAATAATAAAAAGTTGGACACAAAATACCTAACTGTAGTAAACAATGACATTTGAGAGGTGAACAAAAGATGCATGCTCATCTCAGAATAATGATAGGAAGATGTGTGTGTGTGTGTGCGTGTAATGACACCAATGTCTGTCATTACATGGTGGGGATGTAGACCTCACATCCCACCCTAACTGATATAGCCACTTAATGGTGAGTCAACATCTGTCACCTCACTCACCCTTCAGTTACATGCTGTCCACTTCCCCACCCGGTGACCAGCAAAGGTTGTGTCTGAAAGTACACCTGGGGACTCCCTAGTGGGGTCCAGTGGTTACAGCTCCCCCTTCCAATGAGAGTGCACCTGACCCCGTTCACTGTCTGCTCTGCAACACCTGTCTCTGGTCTTTGAGAGGTGATATTCCTAAGTGTGGCGGTGCACATTCTGATTTAGAGATTTCTCTTTTCCCCACCTTTCTCTCCTATTTTCCATCTTCCACAGGAAATGAAATGCCCTACCCCCGGTTGAGCTATGTTAAACTCTGAACGTGTTTTCAGTGGATTACAGAAGGTTCTTCTATTGGAGTCTATTTTTCTAAGAGTTAGAATCTCTTGATGGCCATGTGAAGATGATACAGCAGTCAACTTTGTCTATAGGTTACCTGTAATATCAGAACTAAAACTAATACCAGATGCTCTTCATCTTCTTTCCAGCCTTCACAATTGGTCCAGATACAAATCAGCTGGATGAGTGTGGAGTGTCTTCGAGATTCTCAACTGGTGGCCTTACACTGAGGATAAAGCTCCCCAGAGAACTGCAGCCACACTGATCTCTCCGTGGTTGAAATCACTTTGCATTTACTGGCAGCGTGGCCTGTCTGCCACGTTATTACAGGGTGCTCTATAATTGTTCTGTAATGCTATTGCCTGTTTCTACCTTCTTTAATTTATTTCTATGGAGTGGTCAGAGACAATCTTAGGAGAAACAATCATTTCACATTTTTCTAATTCAAGTTGACTTTCCAGATGGAGATATCAAATATCCAGACTGTGGGAGAGCAGGTCAAAAGTAAAAGCAGAGGTCTGTCTCTTTTGGTTTCTAAATTTTGGATAGCAGGACACAGGAGTGGGTGGTATAGCCAAGGAAGGTAATACAGAATAATAAAAAGTTGGACACAAAATACCTAACTGTAGTAAACAATGACATTTGAGAGGTGAACAAAAGATGCATGCTCATCTCAGAATAATGATAGGAAGATGTGTGTGTGTGTGTGCGTGTAATGACACCAATGTCTGTCATTACATGGTGGGGATGTAGACCTCACATCCCACCCTAACTGATATAGCCACTTAATGGTGAGTCAACATCTGTCACCTCACTCACCCTTCAGTTACATGCTGTCCACTTCCCCACCCGGTGACCAGCAAAGGTTGTGTCTGAAAGTACACCTGGGGACTCCCTAGTGGGGTCCAGTGGTTACAGCTCCCCCTTCCAATGAGAGTGCACCTGACCCCGTTCACTGTCTGCTCTGCAACACCTGTCTCTGGTCTTTGAGAGGTGATATTCCTAAGTGTGGCGGTGCACATTCTGATTTAGAGATTTCTCTTTTCCCCACCTTTCTCTCCTATTTTCCATCTTCCACAGGAAATGAAATGCCCTACCCCCGGTTGAGCTATGTTAAACTCTGAACGTGTTTTCAGTGGATTACAGAAGGTTCTTCTATTGGAGTCTATTTTTCTAAGAGTTAGAATCTCTTGATGGCCATGTGAAGATGATACAGCAGTCAACTTTGTCTATAGGTTACCTGTAATATCAGAACTAAAACTAATACCAGATGCTCTTCATCTTCTTTCCAGCCTTCACAATTGGTCCAGATACAAATCAGCTGGATGAGTGTGGAGTGTCTTCGAGATTCTCAACTGGTGGCCTTACACTGAGGATAAAGCTCCCCAGAGAACTGCAGCCACACTGATCTCTCCGTGGTTGAAATCACTTTGCATTTACTGGCAGCGTGGCCTGTCTGCCACGTTATTACAGGGTGCTCTATAATTGTTCTGTAATGCTATTGCCTGTTTCTACCTTCTTTAATAACTGGTTAATTGTTCTATGTGAGTGGACCTTCTTTCACAACAGTCAGCATAAAGTCTTATTTGGAAGGGAGGAAACACGTTTCATACTTCTATTGAATTCCACCATTTAACGCTGATACAGGAAAGTACTAAATACACCCTTTTGATTTATCAATTAATGCTTTGATTGTTTACTACCAGTATTAAAAGAGCATGGGAGGGCAAACTGAAATACCGATGATGCCTTCTGTCTGCCTCACATGGTGTCCTGAGGATCAGGTATTAGAAGTAATTACTCCAATGATGCACTACTATTATAGACATGCATTAGATTATTACAGAGAATTCAGCTGAAACTGTTCTTTATTTTATAGGCTATACTTTCTGCCCTCCTTCTTTGAAATAGCATCAAAGCAAAGAAAATGCACAGAATGGTTTGCATCTAAGTTGGATGACTTTGGAGGGTTTTTCTTTTTCCCAGATCTGAGTTAAAGCCAGTCCTGAAGACAACCCTGTAGGCTTGTTAGGAAATTGTTAGGCAACTTAAAAGACAGAAAGAAGAAAGAGCTTCTTTGCATAAAATATTCTACTGTAGCAGGGGAACTAGTTTTAATTTTGTTTTGAAGGCTTAAACTTTCCCTTGATTACCATGAATAAAGAGAGTCCTCTAAGGTCAAAACAAAAACTCTGAACTGTGGGTCCCAAGCCATGTGCCAAAGTGCTTCATAGATACTCCAGTGGGATATTTAAAATTTTCCAGGTAAACATGGTGACAGTTGACTGTTCTTGGATCCTGTGTTAACTACTAGTTCAGAGTTTCAACACTAAATCATGCTGTCCTCCTTTTAATGATATAAATCACCTATTATTTTTGTCTTGATGGCTGTGATAAAAAGAAAATATGATGTGAAAATGGACATGGAAGAGGAAATAATTGCAATATACAATCTGATTCTGACATTTGGGAACCCATGCAATGTCCAACAGGTGTAACATTTTCAATCTTTTGCCATATTTGCACCACCCCGGTTATTACAGGGTGCTCTATAATTGTTCTGTAATGCTATTGCCTGTTTCTACCTTCTTTAATAACTGGTTAATTGTTCTATGTGAGTGGACCTTCTTTCACAACAGTCAGCATAAAGTCTTATTTGGAAGGGAGGAAACACGTTTCATACTTCTATTGAATTCCACCATTTAACGCTGATACAGGAAAGTACTAAATACACCCTTTTGATTTATCAATTAATGCTTTGATTGTTTACTACCAGTATTAAAAGAGCATGGGAGGGCAAACTGAAATACCGATGATGCCTTCTGTCTGCCTCACATGGTGTCCTGAGGATCAGGTATTAGAAGTAATTACTCCAATGATGCACTACTATTATAGACATGCATTAGATTATTACAGAGAATTCAGCTGAAACTGTTCTTTATTTTATAGGCTATACTTTCTGCCCTCCTTCTTTGAAATAGCATCAAAGCAAAGAAAATGCACAGAATGGTTTGCATCTAAGTTGGATGACTTTGGAGGGTTTTTCTTTTTCCCAGATCTGAGTTAAAGCCAGTCCTGAAGACAACCCTGTAGGCTTGTTAGGAAATTGTTAGGCAACTTAAAAGACAGAAAGAAGAAAGAGCTTCTTTGCATAAAATATTCTACTGTAGCAGGGGAACTAGTTTTAATTTTGTTTTGAAGGCTTAAACTTTCCCTTGATTACCATGAATAAAGAGAGTCCTCTAAGGTCAAAACAAAAACTCTGAACTGTGGGTCCCAAGCCATGTGCCAAAGTGCTTCATAGATACTCCAGTGGGATATTTAAAATTTTCCAGGTAAACATGGTGACAGTTGACTGTTCTTGGATCCTGTGTTAACTACTAGTTCAGAGTTTCAACACTAAATCATGCTGTCCTCCTTTTAATGATATAAATCACCTATTATTTTTGTCTTGATGGCTGTGATAAAAAGAAAATATGATGTGAAAATGGACATGGAAGAGGAAATAATTGCAATATACAATCTGATTCTGACATTTGGGAACCCATGCAATGTCCAACAGGTGTACACATCCTGTTAGTCAATACTGGAGTAAAGAATTAAATAAGCATATATTTTATCTTTTAAGTGTGTGTTTTCAGACATCTGATAAGTTGTTAAAACATAAATATCAAATTGTTTGGACCTATCTTCTTAATGAACAACTCTCAGGTATTTATATCTACCCAAGAGGGCTGTGAAAAATTACTAAGCCATTAAGGTCACTGAATACCAAGAAAAATTGAGAGTCTCTTGCCTAATGCAATAAAATGTTTGATTTTTCCATGTAGCTAAGTACTCCATAGTTGATTCATCGTTATGCTCTAAGTACTCCATAGTTGATTCATCGTTATGCTAAAATTCCCTTCTTCTTTTATGGAGCTTTCAAGAAGTATTTTTTTACCCAATCTAAACAACAAAGGTTTTAAAAAATGTTTTTATCTTTTTTTATCAATTTTTTAAAATTTATTTATTTTTCATCTGTCTTTATTCTTTGGCCTGTGTGGGCCTCCCACAGCAGTGGCCTCTCTCATTGCAGAGCTCTGGCTCTGGGCGCACGTGCTCCAGAGCGCTGGCTCACAACTGGACACACTGGTCCAGTCGCTCCTCAGCATGTGGGATCTTCCCAGGCCAGGAATTGAACCGGTGCCCTTTGCACTGCAAGGTGGACTCTTTACCCACTGGACCACCAGGGAAGCCCACAACAAAACCTGTTATGTGTGCTCCTCCTGGACCATTCAGAGAGCAGTGTCACATGGGGATTAAGACAATCACATCACCACTGCTGATCTTGACCTCCATGCCTGGGAAATAAGCATGGATTCTATATTTTCAGGTCCTTTCTAGCATTACATGGTGCTATAAACTTGAAAGATACTTGAAATTTAATGACAGAGTCATCCAGCTGGTAGGATGAGAACATCTCGCTCCCTCAATTCCACCACAGTTTAGGTAGAAGAGAATACAGCTTGTATCTTAAAACAAATGACCCACAATTTTCCCCCTCACTATCTTGGCAACGGAAAGCTTTTCTACTAATTTTGTACTAATAAGTTCACTGTATCACATTTTTAGGTTCTACATAGAAATGACATCACATGATACAGATCTTTTTCTGTCTGACTTTAGTTAGTATGCTAATCCATGTGGTCCACGTTGCTGCAAATGGCATAATGTGTTTAGCTGCTCGGTCATGTCTGACTCTCTGTGACCTTACGGCCTGTAGCCCGCCAGGCTCCTCTGTCCATGGGACTCTCCAGGTAAGAATACTACAGTAGGTGCCTTTCTCTTCTCCAGGGGATCTTTTGATCCAAGGATCGAACCTGGGTCTCCTGCACTGCAGGCAGATTCTTTACCATCTGAGACACCAGGGAGGCTTGCAAATGGCATTAGTTTGTTCATTTTTATGGCTGAGTAATACTCCAGTGTGTGTGTGTGTATGTGTGTGTGTGTGCACGCGTGTGTACACAGTACATCTTTATTCTCCTGCCAGTGGACATTTAGGATGCTTCCATGTCCTGGCTATTGCAAACAGTGCTAGAATAAACACTGGGGTGCATATATCTTTTTTGAATTATGATTTGAAAAGATACTCAAAAAATCATAATATGACATTAACTGCTTTCATTGTTTGGCTAAAGAGTGGCATATCACTTGAATTCTTACTATCTTGAAGGTAATAATTTTTTCTAGATATTTAAGAAATAAATAAAACTGCATTTTGACAGTTTCTTTCTGAGCACCTATGTATGAATTCCTGTTTCCATTTTAAGGAGTGTAAGGGTTTGTTGAATGTGTTGCTTATGCCTATTTTCCCCCTCAGGATATCTGTGGGTCACTACTGAAGAGCCACAGTTTTGTTGTGTGTGTGAAGGCTGCACTTACTCAGGTATGAACAAAACAAAGGACACCCGTGGAGACCCTGGGGATCTTGGGATGGACACCAGGGTGCCTGGGGTTACCCAGATGCTGTGGAGTAAGCAGTTCTTTCTTTTATTTCTGATTGAGTCTTCCAGTTGGAGGAAGGGTGCATTGCTGACAGCCTGATACTTAGGAGTCAGTCTTATTTTTCCCAATGTCCTGAAATACATGTCATATGTATGAGAGAAAAAGTTCAGGACCATTTTGCTTTGATACTTAAATGCAAAATTCCGAGACACTTGCTTCTGGATGATAGAAAACAGTTAAATTTTATGTGCAGTCAGTGGGATCTCAAGATGTTTACGAAGATATAAGGGTACGTGACTCTTCTAATATTGCAGTTGCTGCCTTTATGCATGAATAAACTCTTAATTACAGTTTTGAAAATACTTTTATCATCCTGTCAATGCTATGTAAAGCAGTAAATGCTTCCTCAGACTTTATTTTTAACAAAAGCTCTGCCTATGGGCTGCACACATTTCTCTGCACGCCTGTGTCTGTCGCCTACCTTGCCTCTTTAATGCTTTGAATAGATCTCTCGTGCCTTCTGTGTATTGTAATAATATCTGTCACTTATTCGCCTCTTTTATCCTTTTTATCTCCATCTTCCTGGTTCCTCTGTGGGCTGAACTTTAAATTATTTTCCTCTTTTTATTTTCCTCACTCTGCTGTGTCTCTCTGATGTGCTCCTCTCACAGCGCTGTAATGTATTTATTGTTCCTTGCATGTTGCTGTGTTCATTTATTTTCCAGTAATCTTTATTAGATCTTTCACTTTGTAATTTTTTTCACTTCTTTTTAATCCCTTTTTATGCAAATTCATTCTTATTTAATGCCCTTCATTTGCCTGTCTCTGATCTTCTTCTGACAATGTTATTACAGTTTCCTCTCGCCCTCTTTACTCTTTTTTGCTTGATGTCTGTGAAACAGGCTCTCCCCACTTTCTTTTCACTGCTTCTATGGCTCTACTCACTCTGTCCCATTGCCCACTCATGACTTTACAGTTTTAAATACTTTATTCTCTCAGCTAATTTCTGTGTCTTCTGCCTTCCTGGGGTTTTGTAATCGTTGTTGCTGTTTATTTTTCTGTTTAGAATCCGTTCCTCTAAAAGCCAATTCCTGGCTGTCTCAGTTATTTAAAGGAAGATCAAACTGATATTGTCAACGACAAACTGGCACTTGCCATCTACCTCCTCCAGGATTAAGTCATGTGCCGCTGCAGCTGCTGACCTTCACCCCCTGAAAGGAGCTGACGGTGGAGATCAGGAGTCAGACACTTGCTTCTGGATGATAGAAAACAGTTAAATTTTATGTGCAGTCAGTGGGATCTCAAGATGTTTACGAAGATATAAGGGTACGTGACTCTTCTAATATTGCAGTTGCTGCCTTTATGCATGAATAAACTCTTAATTACAGTTTTGAAAATACTTTTATCATCCTGTCAATGCTATGTAAAGCAGTAAATGCTTCCTCAGACTTTATTTTTAACAAAAGCTCTGCCTATGGGCTGCACACATTTCTCTGCACGCCTGTGTCTGTCGCCTACCTTGCCTCTTTAATGCTTTGAATAGATCTCTCGTGCCTTCTGTGTATTGTAATAATATCTGTCACTTATTCGCCTCTTTTATCCTTTTTATCTCCATCTTCCTGGTTCCTCTGTGGGCTGAACTTTAAATTATTTTCCTCTTTTTATTTTCCTCACTCTGCTGTGTCTCTCTGATGTGCTCCTCTCACAGCGCTGTAATGTATTTATTGTTCCTTGCATGTTGCTGTGTTCATTTATTTTCCAGTAATCTTTATTAGATCTTTCACTTTGTAATTTTTTTCACTTCTTTTTAATCCCTTTTTATGCAAATTCATTCTTATTTAATGCCCTTCATTTGCCTGTCTCTGATCTTCTTCTGACAATGTTATTACAGTTTCCTCTCGCCCTCTTTACTCTTTTTTGCTTGATGTCTGTGAAACAGGCTCTCCCCACTTTCTTTTCACTGCTTCTATGGCTCTACTCACTCTGTCCCATTGCCCACTCATGACTTTACAGTTTTAAATACTTTATTCTCTCAGCTAATTTCTGTGTCTTCTGCCTTCCTGGGGTTTTGTAATCGTTGTTGCTGTTTATTTTTCTGTTTAGAATCCGTTCCTCTAAAAGCCAATTCCTGGCTGTCTCAGTTATTTAAAGGAAGATCAAACTGATATTGTCAACGACAAACTGGCACTTGCCATCTACCTCCTCCAGGATTAAGTCATGTGCCGCTGCAGCTGCTGACCTTCACCCCCTGAAAGGAGCTGACGGTGGAGATCAGGAGTCAGGCACTGTGCTTTGGGAAAAACTAACAAAACAGGTCTTTTATATATAGTTAGACATTTTCAGGAGCCAATTTTACAAGCCCAATACTTGTATCTCCTCATATCCACAGAAGCACTACAATCTTTCACGAGGACTTCTGCCCCATGTGACTAGCAGAACCTTCTGCAAAAAAATGAGTGCTTGATTATACGTAGTCCCCCTTCACCAAAATCACATACGCACTAACCTTCTCCCCTGCCCCTTTCGAGCAATTTCTCAGAGCTATCTGAGATGCTGCCTCCTGAGCTGTAGTCCTCATTTGCCCCCAAATAAAACTTACTCGCACCTCTCTCATTGTGTGCTTTATTTTTTTTTTTAAGCTGGCAATAATCCCTCAGTGTTTAGAGCAACAAGCAAGGCCTGAGAGATGACAATGTGAGAGACAGAGCTAGAGGCCATCTATGAGTTGAAAGGTCAAGTTAGGTTAATGTGCAGGAATTGACAGGTCTCTTGCACCATATACACTCAGTGGTTTTCTATAATGCCCTAAGAAAACATAGCTGTCTGGTGGGCTCCTAGTCTCTTATACTTTCTCTCCATTAGAAACTAAAATCCAAGTTTTTAACTCAGACATAAGGCTTGTACTTAAAGTGAAGACAGTCCTTTCCTTGACTTCTGTATGAGCTAACTTGGAATGGGGGAAAAAAAAATACAGGAATAGACAAGTTGTTACATTCTGGTCTCTTCATCTGTGTTTTTAAGGCTAAGCTGCTACTTCTGTGTGGTCTGAAATGAATATAAAGACAATTCATACCCTCCTGTAACAGGATGCTCCCTGAATAATACTGCTTCATTGTTCAATAGTACTTGGTTTGTCGGTAGCCTCCAAGAAAGGTGTTCACCATTTCCCTCACCACTTCCAGATGCCAAGTATTATTGTACTTTAGGGTGAAATGTTTGGAAAGGAGAACCCACCCTGGGTCCTGGGATGCTTGAAGCTGGTACAGCTGCTGTTGGATATGAGTGTTGGGTAGAAAGGACAGGAAATCTTTACTGTTGGTGGCATGGTAGCTCCTAAGCTTTCCCCCAGTGCACTTGCCACTTCAAGCAGGGCAGCCTGTCACAAGTCTGAAAACCAGGGGCTACTGGGTGCCATCTATCACCTTCTCTCCTAAGTTTCCTCATCCATAAGATGAACCGGTCACACTCAGTGAAATCTAAAATTCCTTTTAGTTCTTCTCCCCAGTCATAATGCTTTAGATTCTACCTTTAAACATTGATTTCCTTTGGTTTTTAAGGCTTTTAGGTTTTTAAGGATTGCCATTAAAACACATACCTTAGGGGAGGAATATCATGTCAGAGTGTTTTTAGCTCATATATTTGAAGTGGTTTGACTGATATCCTAAAAGGAAGGCTATTTCGGAATAACCCACACAAAATCCACCAGAAAAAAAGGGGGCTATTGGGGTCATGCAGAAGCACAAACGAGGTGCCAGAATGCCAATGACACACACAGAGTAACTAAATGCTATTGAGCGCCAGATGGCGCCAGTCATAAAGAACCCCCCTGCCAATGCAGGTTAGACCTGAGAAGCATGGGCTCAATCTCTGGGTAGGGAAAATACCCTGGAGGAGGGCACGGCAGCCCACACCAGTGTTCTCTTCTGAAGAATCCCATGGACAGAGGAGCCTGGTGGGCTACAGTCCATAGGGTCCCAAAAAGCCAGGCCGGCACGACTGAATTTCTCAGTTCTTAGACAGAACTTGGGAAGACGTCATTAGCAAACAAAAAACCACAAAACTGAAGTTCAAAGATGTGAAATAATTTACCTACAGTCACCTGTGGCATAAGAAAAGCAAGAGACCCAAATCTGTAGGTCACCAGAGTCCATGCACACCACAGTCCCCAGAAAAGTATGTTGCTTTGTGCCTCGCAGCTTATTAGTCACACTGCTATCTAAAGTGACTTCTAAAAAAACAAAAGTATTTCACATGAACTATCACATTTTGTCCTAAATAGGAGATGTCTTTATTTTCCCCAATGTTCTGATGAAGATCTTGACATGTAAATATCTAGTTGTCTGACTAACAACTCATAGCTGATATGCGTCAGGGAAGAAATAAAATGGGTACATACATGGAAAGTATGCTTTGGAACTTACAACAAAGACCCTAGCCAGTACCATACTGAATCACAACTGCCAAAAACTCAGTCTTTCCTTCCCCACTGATTTTCTAAAACACTGCTGATTTTTAAACGTTTTAACTGTGGTAAAAGTCACATAATATAAAGCATACTATTTTAACCATATTTAACGGTGCAGTTCACTAGGTACCTTCACAGTGCTGCATAACCCCCAGCGCCACCCCCCTCCCAAATCTTCCACCTTCCTAAACTGAAACTCTGTCCCTGGTAAACACGAACACCCCATTCCCAGGCCCCACCCTTCAGCTCCTGGAATCTGCCTATATCCTTTCTGACTCTGATTTTGACTATTTTAGGTATCTCATATAAATGGAATCAACCTATTTGTCTGCAACTAATGCTCCACCATTTCATTCATGACCTGTGCAAATTGTTCTTCTTGGACAAAATGGTGCAAATAACTTATCTCCTTCCCCTTCTCCTTATTTACTTTATCAGCAAACGTATTCCTTGTGGGCCACTTGTAATTTCAACACTTCTAGTCTTTGATCTGCAAGTCAGTTTTCATATCCAGATTTGTTCATTTTGAGCTTATCAATTCAAAATCTAAAGAGACCCTTTTACAAGTGTCACACATTACATTTAAATTCTTCTAACACTTGTTGACGAATAGCTTATTCATTTCTGGAGCCAAAAATTTTATAAAGTTTGTCTGCTTTTACTATCACCAGAAGTAGCATACCTAGATCTAATATAACATTATAGGATGTCAACTATATCTCGATAAAAATACCTATAGCTAGGTATAAGAGTATCAGAAAAGAGTCCATGCACACCACAGTCCCCAGAAAAGTATGTTGCTTTGTGCCTCGCAGCTTATTAGTCACACTGCTATCTAAAGTGACTTCTAAAAAAACAAAAGTATTTCACATGAACTATCACATTTTGTCCTAAATAGGAGATGTCTTTATTTTCCCCAATGTTCTGATGAAGATCTTGACATGTAAATATCTAGTTGTCTGACTAACAACTCATAGCTGATATGCGTCAGGGAAGAAATAAAATGGGTACATACATGGAAAGTATGCTTTGGAACTTACAACAAAGACCCTAGCCAGTACCATACTGAATCACAACTGCCAAAAACTCAGTCTTTCCTTCCCCACTGATTTTCTAAAACACTGCTGATTTTTAAACGTTTTAACTGTGGTAAAAGTCACATAATATAAAGCATACTATTTTAACCATATTTAACGGTGCAGTTCACTAGGTACCTTCACAGTGCTGCATAACCCCCAGCGCCACCCCCCTCCCAAATCTTCCACCTTCCTAAACTGAAACTCTGTCCCTGGTAAACACGAACACCCCATTCCCAGGCCCCACCCTTCAGCTCCTGGAATCTGCCTATATCCTTTCTGACTCTGATTTTGACTATTTTAGGTATCTCATATAAATGGAATCAACCTATTTGTCTGCAACTAATGCTCCACCATTTCATTCATGACCTGTGCAAATTGTTCTTCTTGGACAAAATGGTGCAAATAACTTATCTCCTTCCCCTTCTCCTTATTTACTTTATCAGCAAACGTATTCCTTGTGGGCCACTTGTAATTTCAACACTTCTAGTCTTTGATCTGCAAGTCAGTTTTCATATCCAGATTTGTTCATTTTGAGCTTATCAATTCAAAATCTAAAGAGACCCTTTTACAAGTGTCACACATTACATTTAAATTCTTCTAACACTTGTTGACGAATAGCTTATTCATTTCTGGAGCCAAAAATTTTATAAAGTTTGTCTGCTTTTACTATCACCAGAAGTAGCATACCTAGATCTAATATAACATTATAGGATGTCAACTATATCTCGATAAAAATACCTATAGCTAGGTATTAAGAGTATCAGAAAAACTATGTCATCTTCCTGAGGTCAATTTTCTAAACATAAAACAAAAGTTGTGCTAGACATACTTTAAGATGCCTTCCAGCTCCAAAATGGCTTGCTTCTTACCAAGCCAAAGCCACCATTGGTTCATTCATTTCAAAAATATTCATTGTGAGCCTGGAAATCCCTTGTGGCTCAGATGGTAAAGAATCCACCTACAATGCAGGAGACCCAGCATCGACCCCTGGGTGGGGAAGATCCTTGGAGAAGGGAATGGGTACCCACTCCAGTATTCTTGCCTGGAGAATTCCATGGACAGAGGAGTCTGGCGGGCTATAATCCCTGGGGTTGCGTTAAGAGTTGCTCATTTGAAAGGTATTCATTGAGAGCTGATGGTATGCCAAATACTGTATAAAGTATACAATTACTAATTGATTTTTGTGTTCAGGAACTGAGAATCTGCTGGAGAGCTCACTGCAATTGAATGACACGTTTGTATGTTTCTTCCCGTGCTTTTCATGCACCTTGTCTATGTCTCTTCCCTTGCCCCTCACACACGCTCTACCCACAGCAGAAGTCCTCCTTGCTGTTCTTCCATCCATCAGCAATAGACTTTAAATCTGTCCAGTTTTCAGTTTTCCACCCTTCCTATTCCATATGTGAATCCATAGTTAGAGGTAGACTTAAGAAGAAACTAAGGTACCTGACATCCTAATATGATGTGAGGGCTTTCTGCTGGAACTTGCACCTTTTCATTCATTTGACCTGTGCAAATTGTTCTTCTTGGACAAAATGGTGCAAATAACTTATCTCCTTCCCCTTCTCCTTATTTACTTTATCAGCAAACGTATTCCTTGTGGGCCACTTGTAATTTCAACACTTCTAGTCTTTGATCTGCAAGTCAGTTTTCATATCCAGATTTGTTCATTTTGAGCTTATCAATTCAAAATCTAAAGAGACCCTTTTACAAGTGTCACACATTACATTTAAATTCTTCTAACACTTGTTGACGAATAGCTTATTCATTTCTGGAGCCAAAAATTTTATAAAGTTTGTCTGCTTTTACTATCACCAGAAGTAGCATACCTAGATCTAATATAACATTATAGGATGTCAACTATATCTCGATAAAAATACCTATAGCTAGGTATTAAGAGTATCAGAAAAACTATGTCATCTTCCTGAGGTCAATTTTCTAAACATAAAACAAAAGTTGTGCTAGACATACTTTAAGATGCCTTCCAGCTCCAAAATGGCTTGCTTCTTACCAAGCCAAAGCCACCATTGGTTCATTCATTTCAAAAATATTCATTGTGAGCCTGGAAATCCCTTGTGGCTCAGATGGTAAAGAATCCACCTACAATGCAGGAGACCCAGCATCGACCCCTGGGTGGGGAAGATCCTTGGAGAAGGGAATGGGTACCCACTCCAGTATTCTTGCCTGGAGAATTCCATGGACAGAGGAGTCTGGCGGGCTATAATCCCTGGGGTTGCGTTAAGAGTTGCTCATTTGAAAGGTATTCATTGAGAGCTGATGGTATGCCAAATACTGTATAAAGTATACAATTACTAATTGATTTTTGTGTTCAGGAACTGAGAATCTGCTGGAGAGCTCACTGCAATTGAATGACACGTTTGTATGTTTCTTCCCGTGCTTTTCATGCACCTTGTCTATGTCTCTTCCCTTGCCCCTCACACACGCTCTACCCACAGCAGAAGTCCTCCTTGCTGTTCTTCCATCCATCAGCAATAGACTTTAAATCTGTCCAGTTTTCAGTTTTCCACCCTTCCTATTCCATATGTGAATCCATAGTTAGAGGTAGACTTAAGAAGAAACTAAGGTACCTGACATCCTAATATGATGTGAGGGGCTTTCTGCTGGAACTTTATTTTGTATCACTTTTAAAATATTGAAGGACACACAGAGACAACAGAGGTTTCCATTAGAGAGAAGATAAGCCAGGGGAAAAATGTTCTGGCATGATGGCTATGTCCATTCAAGGTCTTTGGTTTACCCCAGTGATTTTTTACCCCAATGAGCTCATTGTACTTTAAGTTTGAGAGCTATAAACTGGGATGTAGCTGTCAGTTAGCGTAGAACTCTATTAAGCCTTGGACAAGAAAGGGAACAGCCCTGTTCCACCATGATCAGTATATTCACTTTGGGGCACCAACTTTTTAGAGTGACAATTCAGAGGTCATTTAAAATAGAAGATCCAAATAGATCAAAGCAATACTTACGAGATACAACAGTTTGAATAAATAATAGTTGTTGATCATTTTTAAGGATTTTTGTTTTTCAAAATACATTTATATCTATATTTTATATATTTTTAGTCTTAAAATATAAGAACTAAATATTCATGGGATCAGAATTAACTCTTTCTTCCATTTTAAAATACAGTTTTCTCTTTAACAGTTTTATTCATACATAATCCATATGGCATAGAATTCACCAGTATAAAAAAATGGGAGAAAATGTTTGCAAATCACATATCAAATAGGGGGTTAATATCTAAATATATAAGAAATTCATGCAAACCAATAGGAAAAAATTGGCAGAGGATCTGAAGAGACATTTTTCTGAAGACTGACAAATAACCTCAAAAAACAAAGAGGGAAATGCATATCCAAAAACCAATAACACCACTATTGGGGCGTTAAGAGTTGCTCATTTAAAGAGGCTGATGGTATGCCAAATACTGAAAAACTCTTTTTTTCCTTGCCCCTAAAACACATGTTTCTTCGTGCTTTTCATGCACCTTGTCTATGTCTCTTCCTTTCCCCTCACACACGCTCTACCCACAGCAGAAGTCCTCCTTGCTGTTCTTCCATCCATCAGCAATAGACTTTAAATCTGTCCAGTTTTCAGTTTTCCACCCTTCCTATTCCATATGTGAATCCATAGTTAGAGGTAGACTTAAGAAGAAACTAAGGTACCTGACATCCTAATATGATGTGAGGGGCTTTCTGCTGGAACTTTATTTTGTATCACTTTTAAAATATTGAAGGACACACAGAGACAACAGAGGTTTCCATTAGAGAGAAGATAAGCCAGGGGAAAAATGTTCTGGCATGATGGCTATGTCCATTCAAGGTCTTTGGTTTACCCCAGTGATTTTTTACCCCAATGAGCTCATTGTACTTTAAGTTTGAGAGCTATAAACTGGGATGTAGCTGTCAGTTAGCGTAGAACTCTATTAAGCCTTGGACAAGAAAGGGAACAGCCCTGTTCCACCATGATCAGTATATTCACTTTGGGGCACCAACTTTTTAGAGTGACAATTCAGAGGTCATTTAAAATAGAAGATCCAAATAGATCAAAGCAATACTTACGAGATACAACAGTTTGAATAAATAATAGTTGTTGATCATTTTTAAGGATTTTTGTTTTTCAAAATACATTTATATCTATATTTTATATATTTTTAGTCTTAAAATATAAGAACTAAATAATCATGGGATCAGAATTAACTCTTTCTTACATTTTAAAATACAGTTTTCTCTTTAACAGTTTTATTCATACATAATCCATATGGCATAGAATTCACCAGTATAAAAAAATGGGAGAAAATGTTTGCAAATCACATATCAAATAGGGGGTTAATATCTAAATATATAAGAAATTCATGCAAACCAATAGGAAAAAATTGGCAGAGGATCTGAAGAGACATTTTTCTGAAGACTGACAAATAACCAACAGATGCATGAGAAGATGCTCAACATCACTAATCATGAGGGAAATGCATATCACAACCATAACAACCACCTATTAGGATGGTAAGTTGTCATCTTCTCTCTTGTTTTTGCTGCACTGCACAGCATGTAGAATCTTACTTCCCTGACCAGGGACTGAACCTGCAACCCCAGCATCGGGAGTGCAGAGTCTTAACCACTGGACCACCAGGGAAGTCCCTTTCCCTTCATTTCTGTGAGACTCTTGTTTCATATATTTTGATCCTTTGTAATTTGATGCCAACATCTTTATGACAGTTCTATCTTTCTGAGCTAATCCTTTTATCATAACGAATATTACTATTTATCTCTTGTTACAGTCTTTGTTTTAAAGTTTATTTTGCTTCATATTAGTATAGACACTTCTTCCTGTGATTACTGTTTGCATGATATAACTTTTCTACCTTTTCACATTTATCTACTTTTACCTTTGAATCTAAAGTGTGTATAGCATACAGTTGGACTGTTTTTTTAATTCAGTCTGACAAAGTCTGACTTTGGAACAAATTCTATTTCATTCATTTGAACTTAATGTTCACCTGACCCTTGAACAACACTGTGGTTAGGGGTGCCAACCCTCCAATAGTTGAAAATTCATGAATATTTTTTAGTTCTCTAAAAACTTAACTATTAACATGCTACTGCTGATGGGAAGCCTTACCAATACCTTAAAATGGCTGATTAACACACGTCTTGCATGTTACATGCATTATATACTGCATTCCTACAGTAAAAACTAAAAATGAGAAAGTTTAGTTAAGAAAACCATAAGAGACAATACATTTACTGTACTATACTATACTTATCAATGAACCTTCCATTTTAAAATACAGTTTTCTTTTAACAGTTTTATTCATACATAATCCATATGGCATAGAATTCACCAGTATAAAAATGGGAGAAAATGTTTGCAAATCACATATCAAATAGGGGGTTAATATCTAAATATATAAGAAATTCATGCAAACCAATAGGAAAAAATTGGCAGAGGATCTGAAGAGACATTTTTCTGAAGACTGACAAATAACCAACAGATGCATGAGAAGATGCTCAACATCACTAATCATGAGGGAAATGCATATCACAACCATAACAACCACCTATTAGGATGGTAAGTTGTCATCTTCTCTCTTGTTTTTGCTGCACTGCACAGCATGTAGAATCTTACTTCCCTGACCAGGGACTGAACCTGCAACCCCAGCATCGGGAGTGCAGAGTCTTAACCACTGGACCACCAGGGAAGTCCCTTTCCCTTCATTTCTGTGAGACTCTTGTTTCATATATTTTGATCCTTTGTAATTTGATGCCAACATCTTTATGACAGTTCTATCTTTCTGAGCTAATCCTTTTATCATAACGAATATTACTATTTATCTCTTGTTACAGTCTTTGTTTTAAAGTTTATTTTGCTTCATATTAGTATAGACACTTCTTCCTGTGATTACTGTTTGCATGATATAACTTTTCTACCTTTTCACATTTATCTACTTTTACCTTTGAATCTAAAGTGTGTATAGCATACAGTTGGACTGTTTTTTTAATTCAGTCTGACAAAGTCTGACTTTGGAACAAATTCTATTTCATTCATTTGAACTTAATGTTCACCTGACCCTTGAACAACACTGTGGTTAGGGGTGCCAACCCTCCAATAGTTGAAAATTCATGAATATTTTTTAGTTCTCTAAAAACTTAACTATTAACATGCTACTGCTGATGGGAAGCCTTACCAATACCTTAAAATGGCTGATTAACACACGTCTTGCATGTTACATGCATTATATACTGCATTCCTACAGTAAAAACTAAAAATGAGAAAGTTTAGTTAAGAAAACCATAAGAGACAATACATTTACTGTACTATACTATACTTATCAATAACTGTATATTTCACATTCTGTTTATGGGATGGTATGTTAGTGCCTACATCAATACTGTCTTTTTTAAAGTTGAAGTATATTTGATTTAGAATCTCTGCTCTACAGCAAAGTGACTCAGTTTTATACATATATACATTCTTTTTTTAATATTCTTGCCCAATATGATTTATCCTAGGCAATGTTGTCTCACATAAAGCACTGTGGAATGTATTACATGTACTTCTTACATTAGACATCAAAAATGAAAAAAAAAAAAAGAAATTCATATATATTTACAGCTATAATAATTCATGCATTGATAATAAATAAGTAGCAATATGACTGCTTCAGGATAACCTAGTATTATCAATACAACTGATACATTTGCTTCATGTTAGTCTACGGTAAACAAAAATGAAAAAAATCATTATAAAATTTTTATGGAATGCAATATTATAATCAAATTAATAATACAGCATAAAGGTTTCCCTGGTAACTCAATGGTAAAGAGTTCGCCTGCCAATGCAGAAGACATGGGATTAATCCCTGATCCAGGAAGATCCGACATGTTGCGGAGCAACTAAGCCCATGAGCCACAACTGTTGAGCCTGTGCTCTAGAGCCTTGGAGCCACAACTATTGAGCCCATGTACCGCAACTACTGAAGCCTGTGTGCCCTAGAACCTGAGTTCCACAACAAGAGAAGTCACCGCAACAAGAAGCCTGCTCACCACACCTAGAGAGTAGCCCCCACTCCCTGCAACTAGAGAAGAGCCTGCAGCAGCAGTGAAAACCCAGAATAGCCAAAAATAAATAAATAAATAACTTTAATTTAAAAAAACTAGGACTTCAAAAAAAAAAAAAAAAAACACATTAGAAACATTATCTTGTTTCTAGAAACCACTTAGCCGTGGGCACATGCCAATACAGTTTCTCTAGTTGTGAGAGAGAAAGGCATACTATACTGTAATGTAACTCTCTGAAAGTCAAATTATAAAACATAAGAAAATTAACATATTATTAATTTTAAATAACATTTTTATAATAATATTGTAGCATATGCAATCTTAGTTCTCTGACTCCTGAATCTTAGCCTCCTGCATTGGAAGTGTGGAGTCTTAGACCACCAGGAAACTCCCCAAATTATTCATTTCTTGCTAAATATGATTCATTCCAAATTAGGACTAGAATACCCACTTTTATACGGTTCTTCCATACGATGTTCTAGACTGTGAATACTTGGGTGGTGACGACGGGACACACAAAGGTCTCACACAGTTGTTGCCATAGAGTTATTAGCTTTTCACAGGAAGATACACACGTACACAGCAGATGAGTTTCTTGACAGTACAGCACAATTTGCTATCACTTACTATTGATCATTTACTATTTATTACTCTTCACACTGAGTAGGCCAAGGAAGAGGAGGAAGAGGAGGGGCTGGCCTTGGTCTCTCAGAGGAGACAGAGGCAGAAGAGGTGGACGAGGTGGAGGAGGGGGCAGGCAGACTCAGTGTAACTTCACAGAAATACATTACTCACCTTCTGTCTGATATGTGCGCACTCTCGTGTCCCTAAACATGGTTCTGTACAGTACCAATTCTTCTTTTGTCATTGGTTTTAGTTTCAATGCCCATATCATAGAAGGGTCATGCTGGAAAAGAAGTCAAAAGCCACCTTGAATATTCAGAACCCTTTTGCTAGATTTTCTAACGTCAGCCTCCTTGCGGGCCCTGCCTCTTCTACATCTTCTTCCTTATCATCTGGCACTGGTTCAGAAGCATTCACGAACATCATCTTCTGTTGATTCCGCAGGTGTGGCATCTATCAGTTCTTGAATTTCTTCAGATCCGTATCTTGAAACCCTTCACTCCACATCTGTTTTCCCCTATCCACAATCTCTTTCATGATTTCCTTGACAGATGTTATCATATAGCCTGTGAAGTCATTCTCCAGCAGAACTTCATTGTTTCAGGCTTGATGGGCTTCACCACTTTTTCTATGGCAATGGCATCTTCAATGGTGTCATCCTTCTAGACGTTCATGATGTTCTCTCAATCACTGACAATCCTTTCCATAGAGTACTCGCAGCAGAACTTATGTCATACTATACTGTAATGTAACTCTCTGAAAGTCAAATTATAAAACATAAGAAAATTAACATATTATTAATTTTAAATAACATTTTTATAATAATATTGTAGCATATGCAATCTTAGTTCTCTGACTCCTGAATCTTAGCCTCCTGCATTGGAAGTGTGGAGTCTTAGACCACCAGGAAACTCCCCAAATTATTCATTTCTTGCTAAATATGATTCATTCCAAATTAGGACTAGAATACCCACTTTTATACGGTTCTTCCATACGATGTTCTAGACTGTGAATACTTGGGTGGTGACGACGGGACACACAAAGGTCTCACACAGTTGTTGCCATAGAGTTATTAGCTTTTCACAGGAAGATACACACGTACACAGCAGATGAGTTTCTTGACAGTACAGCACAATTTGCTATCACTTACTATTGATCATTTACTATTTATTACTCTTCACACTGAGTAGGCCAAGGAAGAGGAGGAAGAGGAGGGGCTGGCCTTGGTCTCTCAGAGGAGACAGAGGCAGAAGAGGTGGACGAGGTGGAGGAGGGGGCAGGCAGACTCAGTGTAACTTCACAGAAATACATTACTCACCTTCTGTCTGATATGTGCGCACTCTCGTGTCCCTAAACATGGTTCTGTACAGTACCAATTCTTCTTTTGTCATTGGTTTTAGTTTCAATGCCCATATCATAGAAGGGTCATGCTGGAAAAGAAGTCAAAAGCCACCTTGAATATTCAGAACCCTTTTGCTAGATTTTCTAACGTCAGCCTCCTTGCGGGCCCTGCCTCTTCTACATCTTCTTCCTTATCATCTGGCACTGGTTCAGAAGCATTCACGAACATCATCTTCTGTTGATTCCGCAGGTGTGGCATCTATCAGTTCTTGAATTTCTTCAGATCCGTATCTTGAAACCCTTCACTCCACATCTGTTTTCCCCTATCCACAATCTCTTTCATGATTTCCTTGACAGATGTTATCATATAGCCTGTGAAGTCATTCTCCAGCAGAACTTCATTGTTTCAGGCTTGATGGGCTTCACCACTTTTTCTATGGCAATGGCATCTTCAATGGTGTCATCCTTCTAGACGTTCATGATGTTCTCTCAATCACTGACAATCCTTTCCATAGAGTACTCTGCATAGTCGTAGAAGACCTTATGATCCCCTGATCTAGAGGTTAAAGTACAAACTTTTGTTAGGGGTAAGAAAATCATTTTGACTCCTTTGGTGTTGAACTCCTGGCATTCTGGGTAGCCAGGGGCTTTGCTAACTATCAAAAGGACTTTAAAAGGAAGTCCTTTACTAGTAAGATACTTCTAACTTCAAAGACAAAGCATCAATGGGAACAATCCACCTTGTACAAACAAGAGACTGGCAGTTGCTGTCATATTTTTATCTTCAAGACTCTTAAATAAGGAGAATCTTGATCAGACACCAACTGAATTTACACAAAATTGGAGTTAATCTATCTATTTGCGCCTTAAACCCTAGTGCTCACCTCTCCCATCCTTACTAACAAATGTTCTTTGTGGCTTATTTTTTCTTCTCTTTACAGACTAGGGCACTTTCATCTGCATTAAAAACATGTTTGGGGCAGACATCCTCTCTCTTCAAAGCTTTTCTTAATGGCATCTGTGAATGCCTATGCAGTGTCCTGGCTTGCAGATGGTTCTTTTTTCCGTT
The DNA here is from genome assembly GCA_022376925.1 of Tragulus kanchil. NCBI lineage: Eukaryota > Metazoa > Chordata > Mammalia > Artiodactyla > Tragulidae > Tragulus > Tragulus kanchil. The sequence continues at coordinate 17,785,050 of JAIOJX010000028.1, read as the reverse complement.
ATCTTGACAATTTTTTAAGCCAAACCTCTGTCTAAAATGATCAAACCATCTTTTGCTGACACTAAGTTCTCTAGCTTGACACCTTTCACCTATCTTTCACTTTAAGTTATCATATAATGAGTTCACTTTTTCTTGAATAACGTTCGAGTCTATAGGCATGCCTTTCTCATGGCAACCCTGCACTTAAACAAAGTGTAATAAAAAAAAGTGTAATAAAAGCTGCAATTTCAGTATGAGATTTTCAAAAGTCACCCATGAAAAGTATAAGGTTTTTGTGCCTGTTGGCATGGCTGCAGGGATAGCCTCACAAATTTCCTTTTCTTTTACTTATAATGGTTCTTAGGCTGTATTTCTCTTGAAACAGTGAGCAATGACAACCACAGACCTCAATATCTGCTGCCTATCAAGCCTTTCTATTTTCTCTTGTAATGTCACGACTCTTCTCTGCTTCTTGGGAGCTCTTGGAACATCGCTAGTGGAACTCTGTACGGGTTCAAAGGATTTATTCACGGTTTACCACTCTGCACACAACACTGTAAAAAACACAGGAGAACCACGGGAGACCACGTTTTGCTGTGATGCTCAGGTCACTGGAAAGGTGAACTTCTCACATGCTGAGACACTTAGTGTCACAGGGCACTCTAGGTGAATATTCAGAGCACCTGCTCACCCAATGGCAACAGGTGGCTGTGAAAGTATCTCTATAGTACACTATGTACTAGAGTCAGCTTTAGGCAGCTTTAAGGCAGTTATGATACAGCATCTTCACGCTTGTATACATTTTCCTGGACTGTGAATACATACAGGATTCCTATTTGTGCAAAGAAGTTTTGATATATTTTTAAGTTTTTACTACAGATTGCTGCAGATTTTATGTAAGTAAATGATAAAATAGATGGGTATGGGTATCTACATATATAATATTTCATGCATTCAGAACACGTATTTCCTGAATTGAAAAATTTTTCAGGGCTTCCCTGGTGGTCCAGTGGTTAAGGACACCGCCTTGCAGCGCAAGGCGCCAGTTCCATCCCTGGCCTGGGATAAGGCATCTGTGAATGCCTATGCAGTGTCCTGGCTTGCAGATGGTTCTTTTTTCCGTTATCTTGACAATTTTTTAAGCCAAACCTCTGTCTAAAATGATCAAACCATCTTTTGCTGACACTAAGTTCTCTAGCTTGACACCTTTCACCTATCTTTCACTTTAAGTTATCATATAATGAGTTCACTTTTTCTTGAATAACGTTCGAGTCTATAGGCATGCCTTTCTCATGGCAACCCTGCACTTAAACAAAGTGTAATAAAAAAAAGTGTAATAAAAGCTGCAATTTCAGTATGAGATTTTCAAAAGTCACCCATGAAAAGTATAAGGTTTTTGTGCCTGTTGGCATGGCTGCAGGGATAGCCTCACAAATTTCCTTTTCTTTTACTTATAATGGTTCTTAGGCTGTATTTCTCTTGAAACAGTGAGCAATGACAACCACAGACCTCAATATCTGCTGCCTATCAAGCCTTTCTATTTTCTCTTGTAATGTCACGACTCTTCTCTGCTTCTTGGGAGCTCTTGGAACATCGCTAGTGGAACTCTGTACGGGTTCAAAGGATTTATTCACGGTTTACCACTCTGCACACAACACTGTAAAAAACACAGGAGAACCACGGGAGACCACGTTTTGCTGTGATGCTCAGGTCACTGGAAAGGTGAACTTCTCACATGCTGAGACACTTAGTGTCACAGGGCACTCTAGGTGAATATTCAGAGCACCTGCTCACCCAATGGCAACAGGTGGCTGTGAAAGTATCTCTATAGTACACTATGTACTAGAGTCAGCTTTAGGCAGCTTTAAGGCAGTTATGATACAGCATCTTCACGCTTGTATACATTTTCCTGGACTGTGAATACATACAGGATTCCTATTTGTGCAAAGAAGTTTTGATATATTTTTAAGTTTTTACTACAGATTGCTGCAGATTTTATGTAAGTAAATGATAAAATAGATGGGTATGGGTATCTACATATATAATATTTCATGCATTCAGAACACGTATTTCCTGAATTGAAAAATTTTTCAGGGCTTCCCTGGTGGTCCAGTGGTTAAGGACACCGCCTTGCAGCGCAAGGGGCGCCAGTTCCATCCCTGGCCTGGGAAGATCCCACGTGCCGCGGAGCAGCTGGACCCATGTGTCCAATTACCGAGCCGGAGCTCTGGAGCGCATGCGCCCAGAGCCGGTGCTCTGTGACAACAGAGGCCACTGCGAAGGGAGGCCCACAAGAGCCAAAGAACAAAGGCGGATGAAAATAGATAAATGAAAGACCAATAGAAGTGGCCCGCCCACTCCCTCCCTCCCCAAATCTCCCCCCGACCCAAAAAATTTAAAAAATTTTTTTTTCAATATTCCCAGGCTATGTGGTTTGTGAGTTTTTTCAAATCTCACAAACATCTAAAATCTTTTCCAATATATTTATTGGAAAAAAAAAAAAGTGTATACATGGACCTGTGTTATTCGAGGGTCAGCTGTAGTTAGATTTTCATCTGCCATGTCATTTTTTTCTTCATACATGTCTCATGTCTATTTTGTTCCTCTCTTTCACCTTCTTGCTTTGACATTAAGCAAATATTTTCTATGTAAATATTTCTAATTTTTTTGAGCTTTTTTAAATTTAGTTTTATAGTGGTTACTCTGCACCTTATAATGTGCATCACACCTAATCAGAATCAACTTCAAGTTTATCCTACCTTAACTTCAGTAAGATACATAAACACTATTCCTATACAGCTCTTCTAACTCTCCCTCTTTTATATCACATCTGCCAATGCTACAAATTTGACAATTCACTGTTATAATTACATACTTTTCTGTCTTTTAAAGCATCTGCGAGAAGAAAAGTGATCAAGTGCGTGTTCACAGGTTCTGACATATTAACCTTCTTTATAAACATTTCTGATGGACTCGAGTCATGATCCAGTCGCTGCTTGTCCCAGCATAACTCTGCTCTTACCCACACCTTTATTCTTCAGTAATTATAGCTTTCTTTAGTTCTCAAACGTTGTTGGTTTGTTTCTGTTAAGTTTCAGTTGTCATTCTGTGTCTCCCTCTATGTTTTTAAATATATGTTTTAACTGTATTTTTTAATTTCTCTACACGGTGTTGGTTTCTGCTGTGTAACCCGTGAACCGGCTGCTCAGTCTTCTCTCTGGTGAGCCTCCCTCCCAGGCCCTCCCCACGCCACCCCTCCAGGTCACCACAGAGCACTGAGCTGAGCTCCCTGCGTTGTAACAGCAACTTCCCATTAGCAATGTATTTTATATTCAGTAATGTGTATGTTTCAATGCTACTCTAAACATATTTACAACAGATTACTTTGAAATCTTTTTCTCTTAAATCAAGTATCTAGTCTCTTTCACAGTTTCTGCAGCATACTTTTTTATTCCCTGTAAATGGGTCACATTGTTTCTTGGCATGGGTCATTATTTTGTTTTTTTGTTGGAAATTGGGCCTTTTAGGTTAGAGATTGTAGCAATTTAGGTGTACTGCTCTCCTAACCAGGGCTTGTTATTTTTACTAGCTCCTTTATTTCTTTTTTTTATTATTATTATTTATTTTTGGCTGTGCCGGGTCTTTGTTGATGTGTGGGTTTAGCTGCTCTGCGGTATGTGGGATCTTCCCGGATCAGGGCTCGAACCCGTGTCTCCTGCATTGGCAGACGGGTTCTTATCCACTGAGCCACAAGGGAAGCCCTCCTTTATTTCTTTAGCTACTAGTTACTTACCTCACTGACACGTGTTTCTCTCTGGCAGTGTCTAGCTTCTAATCGGGTCTCCAGGGAGACTCAGCTTTGGCTATGCACCAGAAGAGCCTCGAGAGGTCATCTGAGCCAACACTTGATTTCAGCTTGGCGAGACCCTAAGCGACAAACCCAGCCAAGCTCACTCAGACTTCTTTATCTACAGAACTGTGAGTCAGTAAATGAGTTTTGTTTAAGCCACTCCATTTGTGGTAATTTGTTCTGCATTAATAGAAAACTAATACAATGGTTAACCAGTGTCCAGTGTTATTCAGTGCTAATCCATTCCCCAGAGAATCTTGTCTAAAAGGGAAATTAGATTGTCAGTCATCTTTGCTTCCCAGGAGCTTCAGGAGAAAATGTACACTTAGCATCCTGCCCAAAGCTACCGAACTATGTCGCCTGTGCTGAAATCAAAGAGTGAATGTGTACCCTGTGAATAACCTGGTTTCTCATTCACCTCCCAGGGATTTCACAGAACATCTTGGTACCTTCATGTTCCACTTAAAATGAAACCTGAACTCTTTTTTTTTATTATTCAGCCATCTTTACTCTTTGGCCTGTGTGGGCCTCCCACTGCAGTGGCCTCTCTTGTTGCAGAGCACCGGCTCCTCATCCGACACACCAGTCCCACTGCCCCACAGCACGTAGGATCTTCCCGGACCAGGGATCAAATCGGTGCCCCTTGCATTGCAAGGCGGACTCTCTTCCCACTGGACTACCAGGGAAGCCCGGAATCTGAGCTCTTTAGTCCTGCCATTGTTCCCCTGCACAACCTGCTCCTCCTCTCTCTAGGTCACTGGCTCACCTAGTGTCCCTGACCTTGTGCTCACTACACTTCCGTCTCCGGTGTTCTCATCACACAGCTTCTGGACTTCCTCTTCTCTCTGCCTGAAGCGCTGTTTTCCAGACCATCGCTTGGCTGGAGAATTCTTATCGCTAGGTCTTAGTTTAAATGTCACATCTTCAGAAGTGCGCTTCCTGACCACTTATTCGAAAAGGGCCACAAGCCACTCTCACAATATCCCCGTGTTATTTTAATCACACACATAACTCTATCAATTCAGCAGAAAGATAAAACAATTATAAACATGTAGTCACCTAATATTGTTACTCTTTGCATCAACAAAGATGAACCAAAAGTCTCAGAAAAATGAAGGGAAGAAATTGACCACTTACTATTCTAACAGGAGTAAGGTAGTACCGCATTGTGATATGTTTTCTTGGTGATTTATTTCCACCCATCCCCACATACACTAAGGTACTCGTTCTACAAAACAAAGAGTTAGATCATCTCGTTAAACTGCACCCTCATTTAGACAAAGGCAAACAATTAGCACTCAGTGTTTGAATGAAATAACAACTGTCATCTGTGTGGGTGCAAGGTCATTAAATACAATTGCACAGTGCACAACCTGCTCAGCCATCCATGGGAGACAGCCACTGAAGGATAAAGTACAAAAAACACAATATGCTATCACTTAATCTTCATACGAGGGTTACAGCGTTCTAAGAGGTGAGAAGTTTTAATTTTAACCAATTTTCCCCCAGTACTCAAGATAATGTGATTTATTACCCTGATGCCTGTGTACCTTTTTTTGTTCAAACTTAAAATGAAACCTGCTTTTTTATTATTCAGCCATCTTTACTCTTTGGCCTGTGTGGGCCTCCCACTGCAGTGGCCTCTCTTGTTGCAGAGCACCGGCTCCTCATCCGACACACCAGTCCCACTGCCCCACAGCACGTAGGATCTTCCCGGACCAGGGATCAAATCGGTGCCCCTTGCATTGCAAGGCGGACTCTCTTCCCACTGGACTACCAGGGAAGCCCGGAATCTGAGCTCTTTAGTCCTGCCATTGTTCCCCTGCACAACCTGCTCCTCCTCTCTAGGTCACTGGCTCACCTAGTGTCCCTGTCCTTGTGCTCACTACACTTCCGTCTCCGGTGTTCTCATCACACAGCTTCTGGACTTCCTCTTCTCTCTGCCTGAAGCGCTGTTTTCCAGACCATCGCTTGGCTGGAGAATTCTTATCGCTAGGTCTTAGTTTAAATGTCACATCTTCAGAAGTGCGCTTCCTGACCACTTATTCGAAAAGGGCCACAAGCCACTCTCACAATATCCCCGTGTTATTTTAATCACACACATAACTCTATCAATTCAGCAGAAAGATAAAACAATTATAAACATGTAGTCACCTAATATTGTTACTCTTTGCATCAACAAAGATGAACCAAAAGTCTCAGAAAAATGAAGGGAAGAAATTGACCACTTACTATTCTAACAGGAGTAAGGTAGTACCGCATTGTGATATGTTTTCTTGGTGATTTATTTCCACCCATCCCCACATACACTAAGGTACTCGTTCTACAAAACAAAGAGTTAGATCATCTCGTTAAACTGCACCCTCATTTAGACAAAGGCAAACAATTAGCACTCAGTGTTTGAATGAAATAACAACTGTCATCTGTGTGGGTGCAAGGTCATTAAATACAATTGCACAGTGCACAACCTGCTCAGCCATCCATGGGAGACAGCCACTGAAGGATAAAGTACAAAAAACACAATATGCTATCACTTAATCTTCATACGAGGGTTACAGCGTTCTAAGAGGTGAGAAGTTTTAATTTTAACCAATTTTCCCCCAGTACTCAAGATAATGTGATTTATTACCCTGACAAAAGTCTTGATCACTCTAATATCAGAACCGTGGCAAGCATTACATCCACAGAAAGGCAGGTCAGGGGATAGTGGTTGATTTATTCAGTAGGAGAATATAATTACACTAATTATTATTTTATAATAAATTAGTAGTGATCAAATTCTATACTGGAGCTGTTCAGCACTTCAGGCCTGGAAACCACCAGGCCTAAATTCATTGGACAATTTATGAAATAGACCTATTAAGGTATATACTTTTCTAAAAGCTTAGAGGTTAATATTGACATAGTATTCTTTATTAAAACCAGTATGGATCACTCAAACCATACCATGTGAACGCTAAGCCAAATGAAATACCAAACATCATAGAATGCCAATTGCCAAGGAAACCCATATTCAAAAGGAGAAGATAATTACTGAATCAGGAGTTTGAGCCTCAGTGGCATAGGAGTGAAAGATTTTCTATGAGAAATATTTTGGAGATCTACGTCAGCAAAAATGTAACTTCCTTGCCATTGACAAGCATTTTCTAGAGGAACGCATCTCTGGCCCTAGTATTCAACAATCACTGCTGCCTGCATAGCTTTGTATAAATTAAGTTCCACAAGTCTTCAGTTTTACTCCTCTATAATAGAGACAAAAGAGCCATCAGACAAGTACAGTATACCAACACATGTATATGGAATCTAGGAAGATGGTAATCATAACACACAGAGAGAAGCGATGGAAAAACAGACATAGAGAACTGACGCATGGACATTACGGGGAATGAACAGCGGGTGGGAGATATATAGGGAGTCACATGGAAACCTGTCCTATCATATGCGAAAAAGATAGCTATTGTCATTGCGCTGTGGGACTAGGGGATCCTGCAGGGGCGCGGTGTGACGGCCTGGAGGGGTGGGGTTGGGGGGACCGAGAGAGGGTGGAGGAGGGAAGGGGTCAGGGATATGTATATGACCAATCTGGGATTATACATATCTGTAAACAACAAAACTCTGTAAAAGTAAAAAGTAAAACAAAAATAATTATAAAAGAAAAAGAAGGGAAGCCAGCACCAGCTGCAACTATTTAAAAAAAAAAAAGTAGCCGTCACAATAGCAATGTGCCTTTCCATCACGTGTGAGTCTGGGTTCAAATGCAAATGCTGAAATGCAAAAACTACAGTATCATTTCATACACTGCAGTGCAATATTAAAAGTGAGTTATGCATTTTAGTGATAATGATCCTAGATTTGATAGGCACTGACTATTCCAATACACAGCAACATTCCAACTCACCGAGCTTTTGTTTTCACAGCACAAATTGCTATGATCACTGAATGAAAATTAAATACAGCAAGAGATACCTTAACAAAATGCTGAGCCTGCGCATGTTCTCCTTTACACCCCAGGGTCACCGAAGCCCTGGCATCAAAGGCCAGTGTGAATTTCTATAGCTGGGTTAACACGGCAGACTTCAAGGCTGTAAACCTTCCTACCCCCCTGTTCAAACCTCGAGAGTCCTGTGTGACTCAAGACCTCTCCTGTCCCTAGTCATAAGGCTATCCGTACATTTTCTGGGAGGAAACTATGAGAAATATTTTGGAGATCTACGTCAGCAAAAATGTAACTTCCTTGCCATTGACAAGCATTTTCTAGAGGAACGCATCTCTGGCCCTAGTATTCAACAATCACTGCTGCCTGCATAGCTTTGTATAAATTAAGTTCCACAAGTCTTCAGTTTTACTCCTCTATAATAGAGACAAAAGAGCCATCAGACAAGTACAGTATACCAACACATGTATATGGAATCTAGGAAGATGGTAATCATAACACACAGAGAGAAGCGATGGAAAAACAGACATAGAGAACTGACGCATGGACATTACGGGGAATGAACAGCGGGTGGGAGATATATAGGGAGTCACATGGAAACCTGTCCTATCATATGCAAAAAAGATAGCTATTGTCATTGCGCTGTGGGACTAGGGGATCCTGCAGGGGCGTGTGTGACGGCCTGGAGGGGTGGGGTTGGGGGGACCGAGAGAGGGTGGAGGAGGGAAGGGGTCAGGGATATGTATATGACCAATCTGGGATTATACATATCTGTAAACAACAAAACTCTGTAAAAGTAAAAAGTAAAACAAAAATAATTATAAAAGAAAAAGAAGGGAAGCCAGCACCAGCTGCAACTATTTAAAAAAAAAAAAGTAGCCGTCACAATAGCAATGTGCCTTTCCATCACGTGTGAGTCTGGGTTCAAATGCAAATGCTGAAATGCAAAAACTACAGTATCATTTCATACACTGCAGTGCAATATTAAAAGTGAGTTATGCATTTTAGTGATAATGATCCTAGATTTGATAGGCACTGACTATTCCAATACACAGCAACATTCCAACTCACCGAGCTTTTGTTTTCACAGCACAAATTGCTATGATCACTGAATGAAAATTAAATACAGCAAGAGATACCTTAACAAAATGCTGAGCCTGCGCATGTTCTCCTTTTACACCCCAGGGTCACCGAAGCCCTGGCATCAAAGGCCAGTGTGAATTTCTATAGCTGGGTTAACACGGCAGACTTCAAGGCTGTAAACCTTCCTACCCCCCTGTTCAAACCTCGAGAGTCCTGTGTGACTCAAGACCTCTCCTGTCCCTAGTCATAAGGCTATCCGTCTCCTGTGGCCTCGTGCTTTTTCTCTCTCCTTTTCTCCTCCATGTGGCATTTCTGTCGCCGCATCTCAGTCCCTTGGGGCGCGGCAGCAGCCAGCACAGCTGGCAGGAGTGGTGTCTGTAAAGCCTTTCGGGGTGAAAGGTGCTCCGTGCCCTTACAATGCTATCATTATCAGTCATCTCAGCGAAATCAGAGCTGAGCTTCCTTCCAGCGTGACAGCGGCTGCAAGCCGCTGATAGCCTCTTGATATGGATTTCTTGATTGTTATCCTAGAACAAAATGTATATTGCTTTGATAAAAAATGCATGCAGAAAAGCTTCTTTTTTGAGGGATTAAAAGTAAAATCGGGTTTTGTTCTAATTTCCTTCTGTTCTGTTTGAACAGCGGGAGCACAGTCTTCATTTTCACTATCCTTCTGCTCAAGGCAATGGTATTTTTATATTAAACAAAAGAAGGGATTTGCTGCAAATATCCAGGCCAAGGCTACAGAATCAGGGCAACATGAAAACTGGGCTTTGCTACATGAGATGCAAAACTAGATTTTTTTTTTTTTCCCTTAATTGACTCAGTGACTGCAAAAAAGTTCATTTACTGCAATCAATATGACTTTACATTGAGCCTCGTCAAAAACTACTTTCTGTGGTCAATAGCAATTAGACAGATGTTCAGAAATGGCAGGGTGAATGGTGATGAAACAACATTTATACCTGACGTTCTTCTAAAAAAAAAAAAAAAAAAAAAGCCAGGGAAACAGTAGATTGTATTATACTCAATTTATCACCTTACAGGGAAGCCCTAGAAAACGCTTTGGAAAAAAAAAAGACAAAATCGCAGGTCTTGCTAAACCTTTATTTCTGATGTTTTCCTAAGTTAACGAAGATCTGATAAAAAACAGGAAAAACACTTAAGGAGAAAAATCACAAAGGACACACCAGGGATATAAAGTGTTACATCACAGGAATTTTCAAAGAAGTAGAGTAATTTCATAGGAGAAGAACTTTACAGACAGTTGTCTTTGGTGTTAGTAAAGATCAACGACTGACGAACACTGGAAAGATAAGAGGAGGAAAGGAACTCAGAGCAGGAGGCATACTAAACAGAAATGATGAGACGCGAGTGAGCACCGGTGAAGACCTGAATGGTTTGTGTGAATCAACTCACTTGGCCCCAAAGGGATTTTTTTTTTTTTTTTTTTTGAGATAGAATGGACTGCTGGGAGCAGAAGACAAATTCACATCAGACCGGAATCCACAATAAGCAGTGAAAACCCACCTGACCTTGGACTCAAACCAAGAACCATGAGCATGAGGTTAAGGGTCTCTTGTTCTACCAACTGAGCTAGCCAGGCAGTCATTACTTGGGTGAACATAGGAAGGTATTTACTTCCTGCCAGAGTAGGTCAGGGCTTCCCTGGTGGCTCAGCAATCCTGAATCTGCTTACAATGCAGGAAGCACAGGAGACACCAGTTCAATCCCTGGGTTGGGAAGATCCCCTGGAAGAGGGCATGGCAACCCACTCCAGGATTCTAATATGGAAAATCTCATGGACAGAGGAGTCTGGTGGGCTACACTCTATGGGGACATGATTTAGTGACCAAACAGCAGCAGTACAATGGTATATATGAGTATTTTTAAGACAGCAAATCCTAAGGATTCTCATCACACATACACAAATCATTAATCACACATACACAAATCATTAATTTTGTATCTACATGAGAGGACCGATTGTTCACTAAAACTTATTGTGATAATCATTTCATGATGTATGTAAATTAAGTCATTACATTGTATACCTTAAACTAATACAGTATTGTCTATGAATAATAACTGGAGAAAATGAAAGAAGTTACATTTGGTCCAAAGTAAACTTAAAAATGAAATGATACTGAGATACTGAAGGGGAGCAGAATAAGCTACACCAAAAGGTGCCACTTTGTCATGTGAATTATTTTGAGCTGAAGGCAGTCAAGATTCAGAAGATTCAGGAAGAACTTTTACCTTTCCCCAAACCCCCCAAAAATAATTCAGATAGGGGACCTAGCTCAGAAAAACAGCTATTACTGGGGGAGGGGGGGAAGGATGTGTCGGGGGGGTGTGCTCAGACGCTGTTATGTCTGACTCTCTGTGCCCCCATGGACTGTAGCCTGCCAAGCTCCTCTGTCCATGGGATTTCCTAGGCAAGAGTACTGGAGTGGGTTGTTATTTCCTCCTCCAAGGGATCTTTCCAACCCAAGGATGGAATCCATGTCTCTCAAGTCTCTTGCATGTGATAGTGCTATATTACCAGAAATAACCTTTTTATTTGAAAGACTTACCTGCATGGCAGGGAAAATATCTAATTACCAAACATTTGCTCATCCTATCATCCGGTGAAGTGTCTTGCTTCCCTTTAAAACCCCAGCCTCGATTCCCTCCCTTAGCAGATGTTATGGCATATAAACCCTAACTGCCTGACTTGCTCTGAGTCCCGGAGGGCTATAAGTCTCTCAACACATGGAATTAAGCTTGTTTCCCTCATATTAATCTGTCTTTTGTAAATTTAATTATTAAACCAGCCAAAATATCTAGGAGGGTAGATGGAAAATTTCCTTTCCCTGCAAATAAAAAGACACAGCATTTCACAAAGCAGCAGGATCCTGGAACTGGGAATCGAGATGAAGTCGGCAGGTAGGATCCTCATAACCCAAGTTATGGTGGGACACCAAGCCTTGGGAAATACAAAGAGACATATTTGGACTCCCCTGGTGGTCCAGTGGTCAAGAGTCCATCTGTCAATACAGAGGACAGGGTCCAGGAAGATCTCATATGCCGCAGAGCAGCTAAGCTCACGAGCCACAATGACAGGTCCAGGAAGCCATCTCATATGCCCGAAGACCCAGTATACCTTAAACTAATACAGTATTGTCTATGAATAATAACTGGAGAAAATGAAAGAAGTTACATTTGGTCCAAAGTAAACTTAAAATGAAATGATACTGAGATACTGAAGGGGAGCAGAATAAGCTACACCAAAAGGTGCCACTTTGTCATGTGAATTATTTTGAGCTGAAGGCAGTCAAGATTCAGAAGATTCAGGAAGAACTTTTACCTTTCCCCAAACCCCCCAAAAATAATTCAGATAGGGACCTAGCTCAGAAAAACAGCTATTACTGGGGAGGGGGGGAAGGATGTGTCGGGGGGGTGTGCTCAGACGCTGTTATGTCTGACTCTCTGTGCCCCCATGGACTGTAGCCTGCCAAGCTCCTCTGTCCATGGGATTTCCTAGGCAAGAGTACTGGAGTGGGTTGTTATTTCCTCCTCCAAGGGATCTTTCCAACCCAAGGATGGAATCCATGTCTCTCAAGTCTCTTGCATGTGATAGTGCTATATTACCAGAAATAACCTTTTTATTTGAAAGACTTACCTGCATGGCAGGGAAAATATCTAATTACCAAACATTTGCTCATCCTATCATCCGGTGAAGTGTCTTGCTTCCCTTTAAAACCCCAGCCTCGATTCCCTCCCTTAGCAGATGTTATGGCATATAAACCCTAACTGCCTGACTTGCTCTGAGTCCCGGAGTGCTATAAGTCTCTCCAACACATGGAATTAAGCTTGTTTCCCTCATATTAATCTGTCTTTTGTAAATTTAATTATTAAACCAGCCAAAATATCTAGGAGGGTAGATGGAAAATTTCCTTTCCCTGCAAATAAAAAGACACAGCATTTCACAAAGCAGCAGGATCCTGGAACTGGGAATCGAGATGAAGTCGGCAGGTAGGATCCTCATAACCCAAGTTATGGTGGGACACCAAGCCTTGGGAAATACAAAGAGACATATTTGGACTCCCCTGGTGGTCCAGTGGTCAAGAGTCCATCTGTCAATACAGAGGACAGGGTCCAGGAAGATCTCATATGCCGCAGAGCAGCTAAGCTCACGAGCCACAATGACTGAGCCTGTCTCCTCAACAAAAGATGCCACCTCAATGAGAAGCCTGCATGCCACAACGAAGGGCAGGCCTCACTCGCCTCACCTAGAGAAAGCTCACCCAGCCCCGAAGACCCAGTGTAGACAAAAATAAGCAAGTAATTTTTTTTTTTTTTTTTGAGACACTCAAAAGAATCTTTTGAAAGCAGAGTTAATTGGGTCATACCATTCTTCTACCTAAACTCTTTCAGTAACTTCCTGTTATGCTCTGAATACACTCAAAACTTCTTCTAATGGCCTGGAAGGGTTTGCAAGATTCACCCCTCTCACCCAGAGGGCTGCAGCCTGTGCTGTTCTCCCCAGCTGTGATCTCAGTGCCCCCAGCACCTTCCCACCTGAGGAACCAAATATCTCTATTTTTTTCTCCCTTCCTCTCCCTTTCATTGAGAACTTTCACTAGTGCCTGAGGTTACAAAATTGATTTTTTTCTTACCAGATGATGTTAGGATGCTTGTCCTGGAGAGAGAGAGAATTAGCCAGAAGTCCTGATGATCTTACATCACACTTCTCTTATTCTATTCAAGTAAGCACTGCTGGGCATTCCACCTTAATTCTTAGTGGTGGGGGCTCAGTAATGAACATCGGAAGGGATTCTAGGAAGACCTGAGGGAAGAAAAGAAGAGAGGCAATACCAGCATATGTAAAAGAGAAAGCCATTGTCAATGCGCTGTGGGTTAAGGGATCTTACACGGGGCTATGTGATGGCCTGGGGGGTGGGGGAGGGGATGGAATATACATATGATTAATCTGGGTTATGCATATCTGTAAACAACAAAACTCTGTAAAAGCAAAAAAGCAAAATTAAAAAAAAAAAAAAGAAGAGAGACAGATGGAAAGTCAAGCATTAGATGTACAACAGCAAGTACAAAAAATTATCAGAGATTCAGGCTGAGGAATGAGGCTGTTATCTACAGGAGAAACCTAAGGAAGGAGGGAATAGAAAATTAAGAAAAGTAGAGTACCAATGGACCCAAAAAGTCAAACAGAAATTAGTGAATGATAAAGTCATGGAAAGCCTGGCAATGTAAACAGTGGAGTTTACATTTTGAATTGACTTATATAAGAAAAGGAGAATGAGTAAAAAAAAAAAAAAATAATAATCCTTTAAAAACTATGGTTCTTAAAATATTGATCTGATATAAAATGAGCCTGGAGGCCAAGATGCCATTGGTCCAAAACTGAGGTGCATTCTTCCTATATCCCAAAGGGGCTAAACAGATATTCGTCCTTCACACAAATTTGTTTTCCTTCAGTTGCGCTATTTACTTTCTTCAGTGCAGAGCCTTTTATGAATGATCTTTTGTCAAAAAATACGCTCCAGGTACAATGCACACACATCCTATTGAAAACAGGACAGGGTTTTTACTGTTCTAGCTTCATTCAGGCATCTAGCGCAAGTCGGCTCTTATCTTCAGCTCTATTGTGCCCTTACCTTCTCACTTAACAATAACACAAAGATCCAATTTATAACCTTCAGATAGGAGGGGGGATTTATCTCTTGTGAGGCTCCACACAAGTGTGGGAGGCACAAATGGGTTTGTAGCACTTGTCACAGTCCATTGGAAGCAGATGAATCAACAAGAAAGAGGACATTTTAAATGATCATTTTGATTTCAATTTGCTGCTACACCCACAAGTAAAACAGCACATAAATAATCATTCTCTTAACACGAAAATCCACCCCTCCTTTACAACAACCAAAAGGGTTCTAATAATTACAGGGGACTTAATCGGGGTGAAATTGTGAACTAAAATCCAGAACAAGCATCCTTAATACTCTGAATTCAAAACTGAGTTCAGGAGGCATTTTATTTTGGTTTATTCTGCTGCTGAACCATGAACCAAATAAAAGTTTTGTGGGTTTGTTTCTTTGTCCTTGATGTCCTAGAGAAACAAGATAAACACACATACACACACACACACACACAATATAGTTTCTATATAGTCATATATATGCTTTCTAAAATGATTCATTCTGAACAAGATGAGAACATAAAAATATTCTCTAAACCAGAATATTTCCTTTTAGTACTTCCAATTATATACTACATAATCAAAGATATATTCCTAAACGTACATAAAATGGTGTCTGTGTGTACATACAACATGAGTTATTAATTAACTATTTGAAGATTCACTTAGGGGGAGTATAAATTGGCATCCATATTTTCCTCTCTTTACAACATAAAAATAAAGAGCACAATATGTAAACGGCCTTTTTTTGTTGTTAATCTGATACTTCTCTTTATTTGCCTTTTACTTGCAGCATCTCTTCATGTTTAGCACATGAAAGAGGGAAATGGATAGGGCAAAAGCGCAAGATTTTCAGGTTTCCAGTAAACGAGCTGAGAAAACAAGAGCCCTCTGACTTGACCCAGGTGAACTTGTTTTACTGCCAACAACTCTTGGTTCAGCCATTAAACCTGGGTTAAAGTCAATGTCTCTTCCTTCTCTCACCCCCCCATGCAAGGTCCATTTGGCCTTCCCCGTGTCTCTAAAGGGTTAAAACGTAAATAAATAAATCCTTCCATCCCAAAACAAGTCGGTACATTTCACGGAAGAATAATTTTTCAGTACGCAGTACAGTGAGGGTCGGTCTGTGAGTCCGCTAAACTCCTACTAAACAGAAGGAAAATCAGATTAAAGGAGGCAAAGGCAAAGAATAGGAAAGCAGCACTTTCTATCTGCTTTCTTGCCGCCTCTGGACGGAAAAGCACAGCCTGGATAAGGCGGCAAAGCCGAAAGCCTGGGCGCACGGCAAAGCCAGGCCCAGCCGGGCCCGGTTGGCCTTTATCTTCAGACTTAGGAACACGGCATCCCAAACCATGCAAAAGAAAAGGTCACTGGAGATTCTCCCACCTCTTCCCGTGTTTCATTTTAATGATTTAACAGGGACTTGGTAAAACTAAAATCCAGAACAAGCATCCTTAATACTCTGAATTCAAAACTGAGTTCAGGAGGCATTTTATTTTGGTTTATTCTGCTGCTGAACCATGAACCAAATAAAAGTTTTGTGGGTTTGTTTCTTTGTCCTTGATGTCCTAGAGAAACAAGATAAACACACATACACACACACACACACACAATATAGTTTCTATATAGTCATATATATGCTTTCTAAAATGATTCATTCTGAACAAGATGAGAACATAAAAATATTCTCTAAACCAGAATATTTCCTTTTAGTACTTCCAATTATATACTACATAATCAAAGATATATTCCTAAACGTACATAAAATGGTGTCTGTGTGTACATACAACATGAGTTATTAATTAACTATTTGAAGATTCACTTAGGGGGAGTATAAATTGGCATCCATATTTTCCTCTCTTTACAACATAAAAATAAAGAGCACAATATGTAAACGGCCTTTTTTTGTTGTTAATCTGATACTTCTCTTTATTTGCCTTTTACTTGCAGCATCTCTTCATGTTTAGCACATGAAAGAGGGAAATGGATAGGGCAAAAGCGCAAGATTTTCAGGTTTCCAGTAAACGAGCTGAGAAAACAAGAGCCCTCTGACTTGACCCAGGTGAACTTGTTTTACTGCCAACAACTCTTGGTTCAGCCATTAAACCTGGGTTAAAGTCAATGTCTCTTCCTTCTCTCACCCCCCCATGCAAGGTCCATTTGGCCTTCCCCGTGTCTCTAAAGGGTTAAAACGTAAATAAATAAATCCTTCCATCCCAAAACAAGTCGGTACATTTCACGGAAGAATAATTTTTCAGTACGCAGTACAGTGAGGGTCGGTCTGTGAGTCCGCTAAACTCCTACTAAACAGAAGGAAAATCAGATTAAAGGAGGCAAAGGCAAAGAATAGGAAAGCAGCACTTTCTATCTGCTTTCTTGCCGCCTCTGGACGGAAAAGCACAGCCTGGATAAGGCGGCAAAGCCGCGAAAGCCTGGGTGCACGGCAAAGCCAGGCCCAGCTGGCCACGCTTGGCCTTTATCTTCAGACTTAGGAACACGGCATCCCAAACCATGCAAAAGAAAAGGTCACTGGAGATTCTCCCACCTCTTCCCGTGTTTCATTTTAATGATTTAACTTAATCCAACCAAGTAAAGCTGGTCCAGGAAGCGCTCCGTTTGCCCGCTCACCCCAGCCTCACCTCCAGCTTGGCTCGCCTCCAGCAGCCGTCTGCCGGAAGCCGCGCGTCAGGACGGCGAGGTTTGGCCGCGCGCGCGCCTCCGGGCTTCCGTCTCCGCCGCGTGCGGGCCCTCCAGCGCGCCGTAGAGCTCCGCCGCCCGCACGAGCGGGGCCCGCTTCAACCAGCAGGCGAGGCTGTGCGGTGGAGGCCTTCGGAGAGCCCAGCGACCTGGAGACTGAGCCGTCCCTTTCCAAACAGGTAAGTCTGCAGACAGCCGAAGTGCGGAGCCTGCAGGTGCAGGTCAGCCTCTTAGAGCTCGGCCTGCATGTAGCCGTGGCAGGTGCTGTGGACCGACCTGACCTTTGAGGTTCCTGGAGGGAGACCCTAACGGTCTCGAGCTGACGTCCTGCCTCGTTTCGCCGGTGCCCTGCAGCCGTGCCTCCCAGCGCTTCCATGGGCTGCGTACCAAAACGTAGGCTGTCAGTGTTCTCCTGGATCTAAACAGTTTCTTAAAGAGCCTTGCTACCTTGCAGGCCCCGGATTCATGCTAGTTCTTTTCCCCTGTGTTTTTCTTTTTGTTTTATTTGTTTTTAACTAATCTTTTTTTTTTTTTTTTTTTTTTTTACAGGAGGCCTTTTGGATTGTATTTTAAATATAGCAGTGTGTATCTATCGGTCCTAACCTCCCAGCCTGCCCCCACCTGCCCTGGTAGCCATCAGTTCCATTCTCTGAATGGTGAGTGTGTTTCTGTTCTGTAAATAAGATGATTTGTATCTTTCTTTTTTTTTTTTTTTTCAAGGTTTCACGTATAAGTGATGTTGTAGGATATTTGTCTGTCTCTGCCTGATTTAAGTCCTTCCTGGGATGACCACCAGGTCCCTTCATACGCAGGTGACTGGGTAAAAAAGATGTGGTACATATACACACTGGAATATTACTCGGCCATTAAAAAGAATTAGATATTGTCATTTGCAGCAACATGGATGGACCTGAAGGTTATTTCCCCTTAGGGATTAAAAAAAATAATAAGACATTTCTGACACTTCCATGTGCAACAGTTCCAGTAGAAGGAAAGTGTGGACTTAGGGCTCTGGACAGTGATATCCATGCTCCTACCCTAGGGGAAACACACAAACACATTGTACTGTTTCTGCTTATGATTTTAACAGCTTGAGCCATATAGATGCTTTTTGCTTCAGCTAAGCAAAGCATCAACCAGAAACCATTCACAAAATGGCGCTGTCATAAAGATTAAGTATGGAGAGACCCTTTTGCTTTAGGTAAAAGACAGCAGCACTTATTTGTGATTGCCATCCTCCTTTGCTTGACTTTTCTTCTTTTAATTAAGTTACCACTTTGAGTTTTAAGGATTCTAATCATGTCTGTCAAGCCCCTTTGGAGACAGAGGGAGGTTTGGCAGGAGTTGGGTATGCCTGAATCCCCGTGTATTCAATATCATAGATACAGAGCTGAAAACAAAGACTAATGTCACCCGGGCATTTTCCATCTTACATTTCAAACAGTTGTTCTAAATGGAAAAAAAAAATACAAATATTCCTGAGAATTGGGAAAAGCAAAGCAGGCTGTTGTGGTTTTAGTGATGGTTATTTGTTTCCACTTTGCATCTCAGTGAGTTTCGTAATAGCGCCTTTGACAAGTAACATGTTTTTCCACTTGTGATCAAAATTATTAAAGGATAGCTCTTCTCTCCTGTTATCAGCTTTCTCTGCCACTGCTGCCCCCAGGAGATTTTTTTGTTTTGATTCCTAAATAAAATCCTCTAAGACCACGATTGAAAGGACCATGTCTTATAGTGAATAATTACACCAAGATCCTTTCATTAACCCTTCATTGCCCTCAAGTCTGAGTTAACCTTCCCCCAAAAGAACATAATTGAAAGTAAAAGAAATCTATCACAGCAAATGACAGAGCTGGAAGAGTCATACTCACATAGCGTGTGATGAAAAAATGCACCTGGAGGGGCCCTGCCTGACCTTTTCAAGAAATCAGCAGTCGTAATTATGTGCTGGAAACACACTGAGTCTCTAAAGAGACCAAGGGAGGAAGACATGAGGAAGCATATTACATCCAATGTGCTCCTCCATTTATGCCGGGTGTGTTATGTGCTTCCTAAGAGCAAGTCAGGGGGAAAGCCTGGATTCAGATTTTGCAAGTTGCCTGTCACGTTCTAAGTTTTATGATAATGTAGGTTATGCTAGTTCCTAATCTGTCAAGGACCGTGAAGATGCTGTGTGATCATGTACATAAAGTTCTAAGCAGAGGGTTTGGCACATAAAAGACCCCTAAGAAACTTTAGCTCTTCAAGATAATATAGATAAGCCACTTCCCTTGCATTAAAGTAATTGGTCATCTGACAGAAAATGTAAAAATCTGAAAGAAGTTACTGGTTTGTTTTTTTCTTTTAATTCAGTTACCACTTTGAGTTTTAAGGATTCTAATCATGTCTGTCAAGCCCCTTTGGAGACAGAGGGAGGTTTGGCAGGAGTTGGGTATGCCTGAATCCCCGTGTATTCAATATCATAGATACAGAGCTGAAAACAAAGACTAATGTCACCCGGGCATTTTCCATCTTACATTTCAAACAGTTGTTCTAAATGGAAAAAAATACAAATATTCCTGAGAATTGGGAAAAGCAAAGCAGGCTGTTGTGGTTTTAGTGATGGTTATTTGTTTCCACTTTGCATCTCAGTGAGTTTCGTAATAGCGCCTTTGACAAGTAACATGTTTTTCCACTTGTGATCAAAATTATTAAAGGATAGCTCTTCTCTCCTGTTATCAGCTTTCTCTGCCACTGCTGCCCCCAGGAGATTTTTTTGTTTTGATTCCTAAATAAAATCCTCTAAGACCACGATTGAAAGGACCATGTCTTATAGTGAATAATTACACCAAGATCCTTTCATTAACCCTTCATTGCCCTCAAGTCTGAGTTAACCTTCCCCCAAAAGAACATAATTGAAAGTAAAAGAAATCTATCACAGCAAATGACAGAGCTGGAAGAGTCATACTCACATAGCGTGTGATGAAAAAATGCACCTGGAGGGGCCCTGCCTGACCTTTTCAAGAAATCAGCAGTCGTAATTATGTGCTGGAAACACACTGAGTCTCTAAAGAGACCAAGGGAGGAAGACATGAGGAAGCATATTACATCCAATGTGCTCCTCCATTTATGCCGGGTGTGTTATGTGCTTCCTAAGAGCAAGTCAGGGGGAAAGCCTGGATTCAGATTTTGCAAGTTGCCTGTCACGTTCTAAGTTTTATGATAATGTAGGTTATGCTAGTTCCTAATCTGTCAAGGACCGTGAAGATGCTGTGTGATCATGTACATAAAGTTCTAAGCAGAGGGTTTGGCACATAAAAAGACCCCTAAGAAACTTTAGCTCTTCAAGATAATATAGATAAGCCACTTCCCTTGCATTAAAGTAATTGGTCATCTGACAGAAAATGTAAAAATCTGAAAGAAGTTACTGGTTTGTTTTTTTGTTTTTTTTTTTAAGTTTGGCCTCTTTTATTGGTTTCCCATTCATTTATTTTCATCCATCTTCATTCTTTGGCCTGTGTGGGCCTCCTATTGCAGTGGCCTCTCTTATTGCAGAGCACTGGCTCAGGGTGCATGCGCTCCAGAATGCTGGCTAATAATTGGACAGCTGCTCCACAACACGTGGGATCTTCCCAAGCCAGGGATCGGACTGGTGTCCCTTGCGTTGCAAGGCAGACTCTTTACCCACTGGATCACCAGGGAAGCCCCAAAGTTACTGGGTTTTTTGGCCACTTCTGTTGGTCTTTCATTGATTTCCATCTTTGTTCTTTGGCCTGTGTGGGCCTCCCATCGCAGTGGCTTCTCTCATTGCAGAGCACCGGCTCTGGGCACATGTGCTCCAGAGCTCTGGCTCAGTAGTTGGACACATTGGTCTAGTTGCTCCATGGCACATGGGATCCTCCCAGGCCAGGGATCAAACCGGTGCCCTTTGCACTGCAAGGCGGTATCCTTACCCACTGGACCACCAGGGAAGCCCAAAGTTACTGTTTTTGATTAGTTTGATTAGTTGTTGTTGATTCCAGGCAAATTTGGAAACACTTCCTTCATCAAATGGAGATTTGGTTGTAATATTACAGAACTATTCCTGGCCTCTGTTGCCCTCTAAAATAGGAATATGTTATTATTAGTGACTCATGTTGAGACAAGAGTAAAAGGGATGATGCTTATCTCATTCAGTCTTAGAGTCCATCGACCTTGGAAAGGTTTAGTGATTTAGCATATTGGGAAAACCTGTTCCTAGAAGTCAGCTAGACTTGGGTCTGACATCTTACTTGTTTAGCGAAATTGATGTATACGCTTTCTTTCTTTATCCTTGCCTACAACAGTTACTAATGTGCTGAGTACCTAATGGTGATTTCCTTTTCATTCCATTTTTTTCTGCTTTTTAGTTGGATTTTTGCTATGAGGAAGAACTATTCCTTATTTATTCACTCGTGTTTGCTTACATTTGTGTGGGCTTGGCACATGGTTCATTTATTCTCTGGGTTATCATCCATTACTCTTGTTACATATTTTGTTGCTAAAATTGTCCAAGAGCTGGCCGTTAGCACATCTTGGCCCCTGTGCTATCTGGACATGTTTCCATCTTCTTTTGAATATCAGTCTACTTTCTGGCATCTCTGAGAATTTTCCCAAGTTCCGTTTGTAGTTTTTCCTGTACCAGTGGCCTCTCTTATTGCAGAGCACTGGCTCAGGGTGCATGCGCTCCAGAATGCTGGCTAATAATTGGACAGCTGCTCCACAACACGTGGGATCTTCCCAAGCCAGGGATCGGACTGGTGTCCCTTGCGTTGCAAGGCAGACTCTTTACCCACTGGATCACCAGGGAAGCCCCAAAGTTACTGGGTTTTTTGGCCACTTCTGTTGGTCTTTCATTGATTTCCATCTTTGTTCTTTGGCCTGTGTGGGCCTCCCATCGCAGTGGCTTCTCTCATTGCAGAGCACCGGCTCTGGGCACATGTGCTCCAGAGCTCTGGCTCAGTAGTTGGACACATTGGTCTAGTTGCTCCATGGCACATGGGATCCTCCCAGGCCAGGGATCAAACCGGTGCCCTTTGCACTGCAAGGCGGTATCCTTACCCACTGGACCACCAGGGAAGCCCAAAGTTACTGTTTTTGATTAGTTTGATTAGTTGTTGTTGATTCCAGGCAAATTTGGAAACACTTCCTTCATCAAATGGAGATTTGGTTGTAATATTACAGAACTATTCCTGGCCTCTGTTGCCCTCTAAAATAGGAATATGTTATTATTAGTGACTCATGTTGAGACAAGAGTAAAAGGGATGATGCTTATCTCATTCAGTCTTAGAGTCCATCGACCTTGGAAAGGTTTAGTGATTTAGCATATTGGGAAAACCTGTTCCTAGAAGTCAGCTAGACTTGGGTCTGACATCTTACTTGTTTAGCGAAATTGATGTATACGCTTTCTTTCTTTATCCTTGCCTACAACAGTTACTAATGTGCTGAGTACCTAATGGTGATTTCCTTTTCATTCCATTTTTTTCTGCTTTTTAGTTGGATTTTTGCTATGAGGAAGAACTATTCCTTATTTATTCACTCGTGTTTGCTTACATTTGTGTGGGCTTGGCACATGGTTCATTTATTCTCTGGGTTATCATCCATTACTCTTGTTACATATTTTGTTGCTAAAATTGTCCAAGAGCTGGCCGTTGGGAGCACATCTTGGCCCCTGTGCTATCTGGACATGTTTCCATCTTCTTTTGAATATCAGTCTACTTTCTGGCATCTCTGAGAATTTTCCCAAGTTCCGTTTGTAGTTTTTCCTGTACCAGCCTTCGAATCAGCTATTTTTCCAAGGAACCCTGGTTCCTTTTATTGAAGAATGGCAGTTAGAGTTAAGATCTAGATGCAAGGTGTGCTAATTTCTATCAAGATATACTTCTAGGTCCTCTCCTCAGTCAGGGCTAAGAAATCCTATCTATATATTCCTGCATCCACACATCTACATTGTTGTATTTATCTGTCTTTATCTAGAAGCACACAAATTCATGTGAATTCCTGTTGTCCTCTAAATTAGGAATTCAGTCCAGTACCACAGAGTTCAGTCTGACATTCCTCCTTTCCTTATTCATAACTGCTTTTTTCCAACAATGAGGAATGTGACTCTCATTGCTTATAGTGTATTACCTTACTTGTTCAATCTTTGTAGATGTACAGGTTGTTTCAGAATTACTAAACCATTCTCCTATGAAAACCAAATTTAGTAAATACAGGACAATATCTATGGACAGTTTTATTGGTCTTTTTTGCATTATAAAATATATAGTCAAGGGCTTCCCTGGTGGCCCAGTGGGTAAGGACACCGCCTTGCAGTACAAGGGGTGCTCGTTCAATCCCTGGCCTGGGAAGATCCCACGTGCCGCGGAGCGGCTGGACCAATGTGTCCAGTTACCAAGCCGGAGCTCTGGAGCACATGCACCCAGAGCCAGTGCTCTGTGAGGACAGAGACCACTGCAATGGGAGGCCCACACGGGCCAAAGAACAAAGATGGATGAAAATAGATAAATGAAAGACCAATAGAAGTGGCCCGCCCACCCCCTCCCTCCCCAACCCGCCCCCCACCAATATATATATATATATATATATAGTCAAAAATATATAAAGTTATTTATATTATTTTTTTCCCCCACTTATTTTTTTATATTTGTGTCCTTGTTTTATACTGTGGTTGGATTCAGTTGTTTGTATTCCCTTTGGATCACCCCCAGAAATTCAGTGGGTTTCATTAATTTATGATTCATTCATTCTTTCCTTTTAGGATATTCTCAAGGTCAGAACTCTAACAAAAGCTGTCCTCAGATGTGTTCTCCTCTATCATCCTGTGAACTCATTCCTGTTCTCACAGCTTCTTCGTCCCCATCCACCTTCCCCCTTTAAGTAACCATCCTTCCTGTATTTATTTCTGTGCAATCATCAGAAGTGTATATAGCTTTTCTAGATGCAAGGTGTGCTAATTTCTATCAAGATATACTTCTAGGTCCTCTCCTCAGTCAGGGCTAAGAAATCCTATCTATATATTCCTGCATCCACACATCTACATTGTTGTATTTATCTGTCTTTATCTAGAAGCACACAAATTCATGTGAATTCCTGTTGTCCTCTAAATTAGGAATTCAGTCCAGTACCACAGAGTTCAGTCTGACATTCCTCCTTTCCTTATTCATAACTGCTTTTTTCCAACAATGAGGAATGTGACTCTCATTGCTTATAGTGTATTACCTTACTTGTTCAATCTTTGTAGATGTACAGGTTGTTTCAGAATTACTAAACCATTCTCCTATGAAAACCAAATTTAGTAAATACAGGACAATATCTATGGACAGTTTTATTGGTCTTTTGCATTATAAAATATATAGTCAAGGGCTTCCTGGTGGCCCAGTGGGTAAGGACACCGCCTTGCAGTACAAGGGTGCTCGTTCAATCCCTGGCCTGGGAAGATCCCACGTGTCATGGAGCGGCTGGACCAATGTGTCCAGTTACCAAGCCGGAGCTCTGGAGCACATGCACCCAGAGCCAGTGCTCTGTGAGGACAGAGACCACTGCAATGGGAGGCCCACACGGGCCAAAGAACAAAGATGGATGAAAAACAAATAAATGAAAGACCAATAGAAGTGGCCGCCCACCCCCCTCCCTCCCCAGCCCGCCCCCCACCAATATATATATATATATATATATAGTCAAGAAGATATAAAGTTATTTAAATTATTTCCTTCCCCCACTTATTTCAATATACTTGTGTCCTTGATTTACACTGTGGTTGGATTCAGTTGTTTGTATTCCCTTTTGGATTACCCCCAGAAATTCAGTGGGTTTCATTAATTTATGATTCATTCATTCTTTCCTTTTAGGATATTCTCAAGGTCAGAACTCTAACAAAAGCTGTCCTCAGATGTGTTCTCCTCTATCATCCTGTGAACTCATTCCTGTTCTCACAGCTTCTTCGTCCCCATCCACCTTCCCCCTTTAAGTAACCATCCTTCCTGTATTTATTTCTGTGCAATCATCAGAAGTGTATATAGCTTTTTATATCCTTGTTTATTGCACAAAAGTAGCATACTATAGATATCTATATATACTTTTTTTTACTTTCACTTAACAGTGTATCCAGGAAATTTCCCCATATCACTTTTCAGAGCTCTTTCTCATTCTTTTTTGGCAGCTGCGTGGTTTCTATACTGTGCAGACATACCATAGTCTGTGCAGTCCCTCTTCTACACATGACATTGGGGATAGTTCCATTATTTTGCCTTTAATAGAGAATACAGAAATTAATAACCTTGTGCAGATGTATTTTTGTATTGTTGAAGGTATAATATTTTTATAGTTTCTAGTGTGTGTAGTAAATATTACTATGCACTGGTATCATTGGTAAAGGTTAGTTACCAGTCCTTCCAAGCATGAGAAAGTCTGAGTTACATTCTAGGAGGTTATTATTAACTGCTTATGTCTGATGTATAAGGAGGGGGGAAAAAGTCCTAGGTTGAAAATCAGGAGAAAATCCAAAGGACGCAGTCCACTAAGGAGAAAGAGGAGGATTAAAAGTTGCCATGACATAAAGAATCTGCAAATCCAGTTGAACCAGTGTGTTCAGGGAGAAGAAAATCAGAGTCAGAAGAAAGCGTCCCAGACCACAGTGAATGGAGTCCTTTGCTGGACGTGGAGAGCAGACTATTGTTAAAGCCACAAAGGAAGTAAATGACTCATTTCTGAAGGCCTGGCAGCCAAGTGTGCTATTTTTTTGGAAAAAAAATGTTTTTTTCTCTGAACTATTATTGATGGATATGTAATAGATGGAGGCGATGGGAAGCACAATGATGACTTGTTCTCTTTTTGACATTTCTTGTGAATGCCTCTAGGACTTCCTGACCCACGTCCCTCCGTTTGAGAATTCTCCCCTAAGACAGTTCTCCAGTTTTTATAACTTTCATAAATTGATGCATATTGAAAAATAATTTCTGACTCTGTGACTTCCTTTTATCTTTATCTTGGTTTGCCTTAAGTCACAGTTATATTATAAGTCCATTAATGTAACAAAAGAAAACAGAAAATTGTTATAAGTTCTCCTTACCGTACCCAAGCATATGGTACCCAACCCACCCACTAGGTGAAAAGGGTGTTGGAAGCACCGATAAATGAATTCATTCTCTGTGTTCAAATTCTAACATAACTGAAAGAAAGACTAACGGGAAACAAAGCAGCAGCTTTAATACAAACAAAACAAAAAATGAAGTTAACCACACCAAATCAGATTGAAGAAAGTGTTTTAACCTCTGCGATGCAGTGGCCTTGTTAATGCTCTGTCTCCATTCCAGCAGCAACAAGGAAACCAGAGCCTTCCCGGTGGGTTTCTCTCTAGCAGACCATAGAAACTTCCTGCCCACAGGTTCAGTGGGAAAGGGGTGGCACTGGGCACGCTAGGGCACACTTTCCAAATTCATCAGCCAAGTAGCTTCCTTCTGTTTCCTTGTGGAGGCTGATTAAAGGTGGAGGAGAGGTGAGCACCCTTCTCTGTGCATAAATTAATAATGAGGAAAGTTGACCCTTCTCTTACAGTACATCCATCCACGCCACTGGAAAAATAGCTCCCAACACACACACTTCCCAGCGTGAGAGAGCAGACCTTTTGTACTCCAAGGGCATTTTTTCAAAGGCACACTTCTTTCCTTCTGATGTGGTCATATGTTATGACTCTGGGTTTTATTGTATATAGTTTTGTGGGTGAGGGCCCAGCTCAGTCCTGATCGTAGAAGAACGCTTGGTGGCAAAGCACCTAGCAAGGGTCCTGAACTCCTTCCTAATCCATGATAATTAAACACCCTGGAATCCCACTGCTTCTGTCTCTCATTTCGTCGGGGAGGGAGGGGTTACTTGTATTTTTTGAACGTCTGATGCTGCTTTTACATCTTGAACTAATTATTCTCCCAAAGCTCCTTGATTTGTTTGTCTCATGCAGGGAAAGACAGGTATGGGAGTTAATTAAATATCTTCTTGTCAGACA
Source organism: Tragulus kanchil (assembly GCA_022376925.1). Taxonomy (NCBI): domain Eukaryota; kingdom Metazoa; phylum Chordata; class Mammalia; order Artiodactyla; family Tragulidae; genus Tragulus; species Tragulus kanchil. The sequence goes on along the minus strand of JAIOJX010000028.1, from coordinate 17,757,809 downwards.
GCTGAAGAAATCGAGTGTCGCTGTATAACTTTCATAAATTGATGCATATTGAAAAATAATTTCTGACTCTGTGACTTCCTTTTATCTTTATCTTGGTTTGCCTTAAGTCACAGTTATATTATAAGTCCATTAATGTAACAAAAGAAAACAGAAAATTGTTATAAGTTCTCCTTACCGTACCCAAGCATATGGTACCCAACCCACCCACTAGGTGAAAAGGGTGTTGGAAGCACCGATAAATGAATTCATTCTCTGTGTTCAAATTCTAACATAACTGAAAGAAAGACTAACGGGAAACAAAGCAGCAGCTTTAATACAAACAAAACAAAAAATGAAGTTAACCACACCAAATCAGATTGAAGAAAGTGTTTTAACCTCTGCGATGCAGTGGCCTTGTTAATGCTCTGTCTCCATTCCAGCAGCAACAAGGAAACCAGAGCCTTCCCGGTGGGTTTCTCTCTAGCAGACCATAGAAACTTCCTGCCCACAGGTTCAGTGGGAAAGGGGTGGCACTGGGCACGCTAGGGCACACTTTCCAAATTCATCAGCCAAGTAGCTTCCTTCTGTTTCCTTGTGGAGGCTGATTAAAGGTGGAGGAGAGGTGAGCACCCTTCTCTGTGCATAAATTAATAATGAGGAAAGTTGACCCTTCTCTTACAGTACATCCATCCACGCCACTGGAAAAATAGCTCCCAACACACACACTTCCCAGCGTGAGAGAGCAGACCTTTTGTACTCCAAGGGCATTTTTTCAAAGGCACACTTCTTTCCTTCTGATGTGGTCATATGTTATGACTCTGGGTTTTATTGTATATAGTTTTGTGGGTGAGGGCCCAGCTCAGTCCTGATCGTAGAAGAACGCTTGGTGGCAAAGCACCTAGCAAGGGTCCTGAACTCCTTCCTAATCCATGATAATTAAACACCCTGGAATCCCACTGCTTCTGTCTCTCATTTCGTCGGGGAGGGAGGGGTTACTTGTATTTTTTGAACGTCTGATGCTGCTTTTACATCTTGAACTAATTATTCTCCCAAAGCTCCTTGATTTGTTTGTCTCATGCAGGGAAAGACAGGTATGGGAGTTAATTAAATATCTTCTTGTCAGACAGCTGAAGAAATCGAGTGTCGCTGGCTCTGGGTGTGTGTGTGTGTGTGTGACTGTGTATGTTGATGGTGTTAACTCTTCTCTGAGGAGACTGAAAGGCAGTATTGGCCTCCTTATTTATTTTAATGGCTGGGTGGACTTTGCTTTGGAAAAATCAAACCACAACCGCCTGGAAGCAAGGTGGCAGGAGGAGTCTTAACTGGGTGATTTAGCTGACAGCGCTCATAAGTAATTAGGGCCGTGTCATCTCTAAAACCTCTTCCTTTGGCTCTGTACTAGACGATGTATCTCCAGATCTATTTCATTGTGTCCTCTGTACTGATAGGGATGGACACAGCCCATTGCCTACAAGGATGTAGGAGGCTGTTGGAGAGAATTGTGTTGTTACAAGAAGAACAAGATTATTACAAGAGCAGACACCTGAGTAAGGGACAGGGAGTGAGTGATAGGGACACTGGCAGGGCTTAAATGTCATCTGGGAAGAGAGAGCACTTTGTTTTCAACTTTATGTGCAACAAAGAATCATTCCCAGACTTTTGGTATCTATTGTCACAGATATTGTCTTTTTATTTTTGCTTCTTTTTAAATGAGTAGGTATGTTGTCTTTGGGGAGAGGGTAAGTCAGAGGAAAAAATATCAGATATAAGTCTTTGAAATTTATCTCTAATTCTGTTTAAGAGACAAATTCTTGTTTCTGGGAAGTTGAATCAGTTTATCACAGATAGCTAGATAGCTAGACATCTAGACAACTAGCTAGCTAGATAGATAGATAGATGAATGTAAATATATAAGCTATGTGCACTTCTTTTTAACAGAAGGATATAATTTAGGAAAATAAGTTTATTCCCTGTTTTCAGTTATTTATTTCCTGCTTTGAAATCTCCAAAAAAAGTGCTACCCATTTCTACATTTGAATAATGAGAAAGATTTTTTTCCCATTATCATAAAAAAAATAATAAAATCCTTGAAGAATATCTATGTATACTTTTTTGCCAGGATCTCTTAAACCACCTGCAGGTCTCAGACCCTTGATCAGTTAACTAAAAGACCGCTTGCTTCACACAGTTCCCCCTATTTATTCCAGCTGCAAGCAAGCCATCTTGCCTTGAACACCCATATTCTGCGGCCTGACTTCACTTATATTACTTTTCACACATTGTCTTTAATAGCTATTTTGTTCTGCTCTCTACAAGAAGGGCCCATGTCTTATGTGGGCTGATGTATAAACTCAGCACTCATTCAACAAGGTCCTGATCTTATGTAACTTACTTGTCATTGGAGGTGGACAGTGGGGAAGATAGAAAAACAAGTAAGCATACGAATAAGCAGTAATCATCTCTGAAAAAATACAAAAAATGAATCCGTGAGATGGTAGATAGTGAGCTGAAGGGGGTGGGCAGTTCTCTGCAAGCAGAAGTAGGCTGTATGTAGGTTGAATAGTCAGGGAAGACCTCTCTGTTGTGCAAACTGAAGTCTGAATGAAAAGACAGGGAAGAAGGTGCCAGTGTCTGGCATCAGATGAAAGGAAAAGAAATAGAATGAGCATGTTGCTTAGATAGTCACGAGCTTACTCTTGTGTGGGGGAGGAGAATAGAAAATGGAAGAAGTTGAAGGTCAAGTTGGAAGGGCCATGAGGTAGCAAATAATGTAGCAGTTTGTTGGCTGTGAAAAGGAGGGTCTTAGGTCCAAGGGTTGAACAGACTGGTTTTCATTAGTAGAGATCATTCCAGCTGCGTGTAGGTCAGGCTTGTGAGGGAGCCACTGCAGAGGAGGAGGACCAGTTAGGAGCGGGAAGCCTCAGTCCAGGTGAGAATGCATGAAGCTTGGAGTAGAGTGGGACCGTAGCATTTAGAGCTGTGCTTTGTTGAGCTATAATACATTTACAGGTAATTAAGCAAATGAATTGAAGAGGAAGGTCTTCCTGAGATAAGAATATCTCATTTTGAAAACTTCCGTTCATAAATCAGGAAAATCTGAGGCAATCCTAATGCAAACTCTTAATTCAAACTCTTACACTAATCTAAACCCCAACCTTAACGCAAACTAGAGGGATTATACTAGGCAAAGCCTCATTCTTCTTTGGACATTTTGATATAGGTTTGATAAAATTGTACATTTTTACAGATGGGCCAAAAACTCCAGAATGTAATAGAGCAGAAACCACAGACTCTGTGTCTTTAACTAATATTCCCCAAATAAGGGGGTCTCCTCTCTCTTTTTGTCTGAGCAGAACTGAATCAGCTGTTGAGAATCTGGGCAGATGCAATGCTAAATAAGGCCAGAAATTATAGAAGTCGAGAGAATCTATGTTTCATTAGCCTATAATGTCCCCAATTATATATGTTGTAGACCCTTGAAATACCCACCTCAGTACTCCAGTAGGATTCTGTTCACCCTCTTTTCTTGCAGTTTTGTACCCCCTTGAAATATCATTTCTCTGTTTACCTATGAGTTTTACCTCCAACAATTCAAGTGAAATAAATATTCAGGAAAGCATAGTTGGAGTCTTAAACAGTATACTCTCGGCACCTATGAAGTCATGCATACAGCTAATGTTCAATAAATGTTTGGGGGTGTTACTAATGCGAAAATCATTCCCCCTCCCTAAAATGACCTCTGTCCTTTGATTTGGAAGGGAAGGAGGTGTCATTTACCTAATGAAGGAATTCTTATAGGTCATCTCAAGTCACACCCAGGTGGATAGTCCTCTCTAGAGGATTATGATACTAGTCCTGCTGCTTGGAAACCTTGACCCTGCTGCACTGATCTTATTTATATAGGATGTTTGACAATCTCTCAGTGACAGGCTACTAGCTGATAGATCTTTCTTGTGCCTACACTACTCTTCACTCCTAAGAAGAAAGATGCCATGTCAGTAAAGTACATTTTATTCCCTTTGCATTGTCCAGGTGGGGAATGCATGAAGCTTGGAGTAGAGTGGGAACCGTAGCATTTAGAGCTGTGCTTTGTTGAGCTATAATACATTTACAGGTAATTAAGCAAATGAATTGAAGAGGAAGGTCTTCCTGAGATAAGAATATCTCATTTTGAAAACTTCCGTTCATAAATCAGGAAAATCTGAGGCAATCCTAATGCAAACTCTTAATTCAAACTCTTACACTAATCTAAACCCCAACCTTAACGCAAACTAGAGGGATTATACTAGGCAAAGCCTCATTCTTCTTTGGACATTTTGATATAGGTTTGATAAAATTGTACATTTTTACAGATGGGCCAAAAACTCCAGAATGTAATAGAGCAGAAACCACAGACTCTGTGTCTTTAACTAATATTCCCCAAATAAGGGGGTCTCCTCTCTCTTTTTGTCTGAGCAGAACTGAATCAGCTGTTGAGAATCTGGGCAGATGCAATGCTAAATAAGGCCAGAAATTATAGAAGTCGAGAGAATCTATGTTTCATTAGCCTATAATGTCCCCAATTATATATGTTGTAGACCCTTGAAATACCCACCTCAGTACTCCAGTAGGATTCTGTTCACCCTCTTTTCTTGCAGTTTTGTACCCCCTTGAAATATCATTTCTCTGTTTACCTATGAGTTTTACCTCCAACAATTCAAGTGAAATAAATATTCAGGAAAGCATAGTTGGAGTCTTAAACAGTATACTCTCGGCACCTATGAAGTCATGCATACAGCTAATGTTCAATAAATGTTTGGGGGTGTTACTAATGCGAAAATCATTCCCCCCCTAAAATGACCTCTGTCCTTTGATTTGGAAGGGAAGGAGGTGTCATTTACCTAATGAAGGAATTCTTATAGGTCATCTCAAGTCACACCCAGGTGGATAGTCCTCTCTAGAGGATTATGATACTAGTCCTGCTGCTTGGAAACCTTGACCCTGCTGCACTGATCTTATTTATATAGGATGTTTGACAATCTCTCAGTGACAGGCTACTAGCTGATAGATCTTTCTTGTGCCTACACTACTCTTCACTCCTAAGAAGAAAGATGCCATGTCAGTAAAGTACATTTTTATTCCCTTTGCATTGTCCAGTGTGAATAAGATGCGCCAGGCCACTTAACTGCCCAAGCTGTGACATTCAGCAACCTCGACCGCTCCCTTAGCCTGAGCTAAATGTGCAGTGACCTCAAGCTGAAGATTTTCATTGACCCTTCCTAAATGCCTAACCCTCCAATCCTCCAGCATCTTAAATGTTTGCTTTGCAAATAGAAATGTCAAAAGGTTTATTTATAAATTTGTATCACTAAAGTGACCTAGAAGAAAATTTGGGGCCAAGAACTTATTTATTGGGGAAATGGCTCTTAAGCTCAGCGTTAGCTGGAGAGGTGTGGATAAAAAGTAAAGAACGGTCATGGTTTCCTAAAAGCCAGTGCCCTCCACACTCTGTGTCCCCTTGTCAGAGATGCCGGCCCCTGCTCTGAGCTGGAGGTTGAGCTGCCTGTTTACCCTCCTTTGAGGCAGCGTGATGAGAATCACCACAGAGATGGAGATTTTTTAAAGATGTTTTATTAATGTGTCCCTTGGCTGTTCATTTGCTAAGGGTTTACAAATGCTTTATCATTTATTAATGGTCTTTATACCTAGCTTTAAAAAAAACATCCTTAAAGTTGGGAAGGATATGGGCATTGAATAATTCACACCCAGTACCACTTCCACTAAACTAATGCCTTTTAACAGATAAGACCAGAGTAATCGGGATTAAATTTGTTTACTCTGGGTTTGTCTCCATTCCATTCCTTTAAGCATGGAACTATTAACCAAAAAGATTAAATATTCCCCTCTCGGCACCTATGAAGTCATGCATACAGCTAATGTTCAATAAATGTTTGGGGGTGTTACTAATGCGAAAATCATTCCCCCTCCCTAAAATGACCTCTGTCCTTTGATTTGGAAGGGAAGGAGGTGTCATTTACCTAATGAAGGAATTCTTATAGGTCATCTCAAGTCACACCCAGGTGGATAGTCCTCTCTAGAGGATTATGATACTAGTCCTGCTGCTTGGAAACCTTGACCCTGCTGCACTGATCTTATTTATATAGGATGTTTGACAATCTCTCAGTGACAGGCTACTAGCTGATAGATCTTTCTTGTGCCTACACTACTCTTCACTCCTAAGAAGAAAGATGCCATGTCAGTAAAGTACATTTTTATTCCCTTTGCATTGTCCAGTGTGAATAAGATGCGCCAGGCCACTTAACTGCCCCGAAGCTGTGACATTCAGCAACCTCGACCGCTCCCTTAGCCTGAGCTAAATGTGCAGTGACCTCAAGCTGAAGATTTTCATTGACCCTTCCTAAATGCCTAACCCTCCAATCCTCCAGCATCTTAAATGTTTGCTTTGCAAATAGAAATGTCAAAAGGTTTATTTATAAATTTGTATCACTAAAGTGACCTAGAAGAAAATTTGGGGCCAAGAACTTATTTATTGGGGAAATGGCTCTTAAGCTCAGCGTTAGCTGGAGAGGTGTGGATAAAAAGTAAAGAACGGTCATGGTTTCCTAAAAGCCAGTGCCCTCCACACTCTGTGTCCCCTTGTCAGAGATGCCGGCCCCTGCTCTGAGCTGGAGGTTGAGCTGCCTGTTTACCCTCCTTTGAGGCAGCGTGATGAGAATCACCACAGAGATGGAGATTTTTTAAAGATGTTTTATTAATGTGTCCCTTGGCTGTTCATTTGCTAAGGGTTTACAAATGCTTTATCATTTATTAATGGTCTTTATACCTAGCTTTAAAAAAAACATCCTTAAAGTTGGGAAGGATATGGGCATTGAATAATTCACACCCAGTACCACTTCCACTAAACTAATGCCTTTTAACAGATAAGACCAGAGTAATCGGGATTAAATTTGTTTACCTCTGGGTTTGTCTCCATTCCATTCCTTTAAGCATGGAACTATACCTTCAAGAACAAGGCATGTCATCTTGCTATTAAAATTGGAACCTGGGAGCCAGGACTTTCATGGTTTCAAGCTTATGTTTCCCCTGACCTTGGGTAACAGTTGGAAAGTCATTTGATCAGTCTTTCTTCTTGACATTTTTAGATTTCAGTGGCTTTATCCTGCTACTCATTTCCAAATGAATTATTGAAGATGAATTTAACCAGCCACCCGTTAGTTTGCACTTTTCTCACTCTTCATATATCACTTTTGGCCTGTTTTGATTTTTTTTTTTGCTTGCAAAGATTCAAACCATGACTAGTTCTGCATTCTGACTCTCAGTAGATGCCTTTTCTCCTTTCTCACTTCCTCACACTTCCATTTTGTTGCTTTTAACCAAATTGCAGTTAGAAGTCAAAGGGCATTTTATACTCCGTGTGTGTGTGTGTGTGTGTTTGTGTGTGTGTGTGTGTGTTTGTGTGTGTGTAAATGTATGGATTTTTCTAGGTCAAGAAGCATAGTGCATTTTCAGATAGATCAACTTCAAGACAGTAGGCATTTAGAGTGGGAAAGTATTTAAGAGGAGCATCCTGCAGTGACTCATGATGAAGCCTCTTGGTCAGAGTCCCCTCACAGAGTTGTGACTGTGGGCCCGGGACAACTAACCTGGCTATAGAAATCAGTCTCAGCAAGCATATCTGGGACGCCATGCTTATTTTTATAAAGTTTTAAAGCTTTATTGGAACACATTCAAGCCTGTTTATTTACATATTATTTTTGGCTGCTTTCACATACCTCCAGTTGGGTAGTTATAACGTCTGGAGATGTCATGTAACAGATCATGTGACCGGCAAAACTGTATATGTATATATATGAGTGTATGTGTGTATGCACTCCCTTGATTTTTATGGAAAAAGTTTGCTGACATTTAATCTGCAGAAACTGCACCTGTAAAGTGGCCTGTACCGTGTGTGGGGTAGTGGTGCTGAGAAAGGGTGAAGTGGTGGTTTTCTCTCTGTAAGCCCCTGTATACGTGCTTCCATGACCTATAAACAGTAGTTGCTTTGTGGTCAAATAAAAGCACTACAGTGGCTCAAGCACTGATTCCACTGTAGTAGAATCTGCTTTCCTCATCTGGACATCATTTTTTTTTTTTTTTTTAATTCATGAGTAGGTTGAAAGATGACAATAGTAAGACAGTGTGGGACCTTTCAGAAGTCTGTAAAAATAACAGTGCAAATAATGAGAGCCATAATGAAGAAACACCTACAGAGTTTGCTGGGCTCTATTCTAAATACTGTCACATAAATTGTTCAAAACTTAAAATAACATTATAAGTGATTACTTTGGTTATTATCACCACTGTTTTATAGATAAGGAAACAGAAACACAGAGGACTTAAATAATGGCTCCAAGGTTAACAAGCAGGTGAGTGACAGAGCTGGGATTAAACCCCAGTAGTCTGTCTCCAATGGTCTTGTTCATTTCCCCTATAAAATGTACTTTAGCTTTTGAAATCGATGATATCCAGAAGTGTCATGAAATGGTGTGCTCTGATGATGGAAATGTTTTAGCTAAAATGGAAAGCAGAACATCCCAAATGAGAATTATCATGCTAAGTGATCTTTATAGTAGAATTAACCCCCACAGTTTACCAACTATCTACATTAATGATTTAAAACATATGTCCAGGGTTCACAGCTCTTAATTATAAAAATAAGCTCCTTACTTGTCAAAGAGTGAAGCCTTGGCTAATAAAGGTGTCTAAGGAGAGAAAGAAAGCGTTAAAATAGGAAACATGCAGAATGTTTTTTATCAAGGTCCCATAGGACAGTAAGGGAAGAATGTGTATGGACGTGACTAAACAGCTGACTAGTTACTTGACATAAGATGGAGAAACCCATCCTGGGAATTTACAGGCATATCTCAAAATCAAGGCATTGTGCTAGTTCATGACTTGCTTCATGACTTAGGTCTCTTTTTTTCATAGATGAGTAAAAAAAAAAACTTTTTTAGGTTGCTGACATTTAATCTGCAGAAACTGCACCTGTAAAGTGGCCTGTACCGTGTGTGGGGTAGTGGTGCTGAGAAAGGGTGAAGTGGTGGTTTTCTCTCTGTAAGCCCCTGTATACGTGCTTCCATGACCTATAAACAGTAGTTGCTTTGTGGTCAAATAAAAGCACTACAGTGGCTCAAGCACTGATTCCACTGTAGTAGAATCTGCTTTCCTCATCTGGACATCATTTTTTTTTTTTTTTTTAATTCATGAGTAGGTTGAAAGATGACAATAGTAAGACAGTGTGGGACCTTTCAGAAGTCTGTAAAAATAACAGTGCAAATAATGAGAGCCATAATGAAGAAACACCTACAGAGTTTGCTGGGCTCTATTCTAAATACTGTCACATAAATTGTTCAAAACTTAAAATAACATTATAAGTGATTACTTTGGTTATTATCACCACTGTTTTATAGATAAGGAAACAGAAACACAGAGGACTTAAATAATGGCTCCAAGGTTAACAAGCAGGTGAGTGACAGAGCTGGGATTAAACCCCAGTAGTCTGTCTCCAATGGTCTTGTTCATTTCCCCTATAAAATGTACTTTAGCTTTTGAAATCGATGATATCCAGAAGTGTCATGAAATGGTGTGCTCTGATGATGGAAATGTTTTAGCTAAAATGGAAAGCAGAACATCCCAAATGAGAATTATCATGCTAAGTGATCTTTATAGTAGAATTAACCCCCACAGTTTACCAACTATCTACATTAATGATTTAAAACATATGTCCAGGGTTCACAGCTCTTAATTATAAAAATAAGCTCCTTACTTGTCAAAGAGTGAAGCCTTGGCTAATAAAGGTGTCTAAGGAGAGAAAGAAAGCGTTAAAATAGGAAACATGCAGAATGTTTTTTATCAAGGTCCCATAGGACAGTAAGGGAAGAATGTGTATGGACGTGACTAAACAGCTGACTAGTTACTTGACATAAGATGGAGAAACCCATCCTGGGAATTTACAGGCATATCTCAAAATCAAGGCATTGTGCTAGTTCATGACTTGCTTCATGCAGTATTCTCTTGTCAGGTCTCTTTTTTTCTAGTCTTAGTTAGGTTGAAACAAATAATGTACGGGCATCATTTTCCCTGAAGCCCTCTCAGAAATGTCTATCACAAAGCAGTTGCCAAATCTTCCTTTCCAGTCTCTGATTTTAATTGGATCACCTCTTGTCATTGAGAAATCACTTTGTTTGGAATGTTCAAGATACCTTTTATTCTTCTCACACAAATACATTAATGTGTTTTATGCTGTGGCGGCAACATAAAATAAAACTTTTTTCTTGCTGCTCTGAAATTACCAGCTTAGTACTGAGAATAATGATGTGCTTTTAAAATGCCTGCAATTGAAAAAGGAAATGCTCTCTGAATGAATTGAATTCTTACTTGTTTTTACTCCTATGATCTTTGACATCGTCCCCACGCCCATGTCATCACTGAATCCTAAAAGCACTAGAAATGACTCCCTAAGTACTGTTAAAGGCCCTGTTCCGGTGTTCAGAAAGCACTTCCGACAGACCGTCTTGGAGAGATCCATTCATTTTTTCATTCAGTAAATAGTTATGGAATGTTTACCATGTGCCCAAAGCTGTCACCTGGCCCAGGTGACACGGAGATGGAAAGACAGCGCCTCTTCCTCTTCTTGATGAGTGCACCCTCTGCAGGAGAGGACAGATACAAAGGAAAAAAGAAGCATGGACATTATGAAGAATACTTGCCTAGACACTAGCTGGGGAAACTCTCAGAAGACCCCAGTTTATTGTGCCTCAGGGAGGAGGAGAAGCAGCTTCACTGGGAAGGTGATACTTAAAGATGCCCAAGTAAGGCCATTCACAGATTTAATATTATAGGGTGAAAACCAAATGAGGACATAGCCACAGTTATTTTTAAATTTCAAAAATTAAAAAAGTATATACATTCAAGAAAAGATTGGCCAAGTGAGTGATCTCTACATCCTTGGCATTCACTGAAGGGTAGACCCATAATGAAGCAGATTCATTTTTGCTAGCAAAGGACTACTCTGAAATCAGGGCTTTGTTCTAAATTCACTTTATATTCTCTCTCACACATGGACCCGAAAACATGTGAATTGGATTGCAGCTTTCCAGTCTTTTCCTCTGCTCTAATTGTTTGCCCTTGGATTCACAACCTTTCTTCATCACTACAACTTTAGAAGAAGTCCTGATGTGGGCAGGCAAGAACATCTCAGAAGGGGAGAAGGGGACACTATCCCACTCCTCCACCAGTTCTGGCTATTCTTGGCCCTTTGTTAATACAATTCTATGATCATATTATGTTGTCCGTATCAAGTCCATAAAACACTTTGGGGAATTATTGCCTATGGATTGAAGGCATAGGTAAACATTGTAGGAACCTTTATTATCACAGTATTCTTCTCCATGAGATAATACATATTTTCATTTACTTGGATCTTTTAAAATGTCTGTTCATACAGTTTTATACTTCTTTTCTCTTTCCTTCTTTCTCCTTTATGTAAAATTCTGAAAGTAACCTCAAGACACCTGCTCTCCCAGGGCCCAGATTTCTAAAAATCTCTACATCCAGTTTAAATACAAGGCCCTATTTTTTTCCTCTGAAGTCTGGTAAATTTTATCCCACTATGATCCCTTTCTTACTCTTTTTCCTCTTCCATATATGTTTTTGCTGGACTTCAGTGTGCAGTTGTAATGAGACTGTTTCAGTGGCCTTTGGTTGTCTGTTGGTTTTTCTTGTGTTGTTTTTCTCTCCTCACAAGAGCCTATGACTGCTCTGCTTTGTCATCTCTCCACTGGAGCTGGTAAAGGGCTTGACATTAGTTAGGCTGGCATTCAGAATTGTTTGTTAAAGGAACAAAAGCCTTCAGCAAATGGTTCTTTTCTCCAGTCTCTTGCTCTCTGAGTCAACCCCACTTAGTGATGGATCGTGAGGAAAGAGAGAGTTCCCCTGTCTCCGTTACTTCGTTCAGAATTGTCACCATGGCTTTCTTCACACTGAAGAAACATAATCTATCACTTAGCATCAAGTTACTTGCTTTTCAAATTGAATATCTCAGAATAATAAATCATAATAGAAAGGCCATGAATCAAAAATGCCACCTCAACACATCCTGTATTTTTTTTTTTTTTCTCAGCACAGCCCAAAGTGACTGCTACCTTGGAATGAATCATCAGATAATCTACACAAAAGGCCTCATTTAAGTTCATTATTCACAGCAAAAGGCTGGCTTTCAGTCCTGATAGACTTCAGAACTTTGGTTCACAGAGATAATAAAAAGCACTCAAAGAGATGTCACCCTAACCTGGGTGTTCCCATCTCTGTATACATAGTGTGGTCCTCAGGGGACCTCAGCCTCTGGAGGCTGCCTCCTGCTCAGCTCACGTCCTCTGAACAGCCTCCTTTCCTCCAGGGCCTCTGGATGGTGGTCACGCAGTGCTTTGGTTAAGCAGCAGCCCTCCCCATGCTGATGTTCTTTCTTCAGACCTCTGTCAAGTCAAATAATACACTGTTTTAAAGATTCCAGAGTCACTCTGAAGGAAGGGAGCAGATTTATTTGGTCATATATTCATTAGCAAACATTGAAGGTCCACTCTGTCTGGGACGTTGTGCTTGGTGTGGAGGGAAGACAGGTGGATCGAGCCAGATCTGCCCACAGCTTACACTGAAGATGATACATAAGTGAACAAAGCACTTGACGCACAAAAGCGGTAAACTGGAGACACAAGAGAGATGTCACAGAGGAGCACAGAGGGCTGCTGCCTGAACAGAGCTTCGGAGCAGTGCGTACTCAGAGGGCAACAAGAAGTGCTCTGGAGAAGAAGGGCTCTGTCTCGATAGGAGAGCTCTGTTTTATTATTGTAATATCTGCATGTGTAACAGTATTCTTCAAGGCTTTGAGGTCTAGATTGCCATCACCCCACCAGAGTGAGAAGTCTACTGGCTTTTAAGCTTGGTGACCATCCCCATCAAGATGACTGCATGAAAAGCACATACTTTCCTCTCTTTCCTGACTTTGTAAGGTATTTCTGTTGGCTCTCTTGCAAGTGGTCGTCTCTGTATATCTCTGAAGTGCTCCACCATCCTCTCCTCCACCCTTCCACAAATCTCCCTAACTATCCCTCTATGAAATTGCAGCTTATTGATCAACACCATTACCAACAGCAAAGCTTATCAATTTTTAAACTTCTTTTCTCATTACTTTAACTAACATTTGACAATCTGTTGACCCTCTGAGGTGGTGGCTGTTTATTTCCCCAAACATCCTATATTCAAATTGGAAATGGATATCGAGTCATCCTTGCTGCCTTCAGATCATTATCCTACCAATATAATTACTAACAGCCTATCCCTTTGAGGCCCATGACATTCAGTTATATCATCCTCTTCTGCTCTCCACTATTATCATTTGTCATTCTTCTGATAACTCCTTCCCATTCATCAGAAACTGGTACCTAGGACAAGCTTCCTCCCTGCTCCAAAGGCTGCTCTCAGTAGGAACAAGATGAACATCCATTTCCCTGACTCATCCAAACATCCCTCTCAGTTCCTCACCTCATTTCCAAAAACATTCTCCCCCCTGCCTTAGCTGTTTTATTATTTATAACTGTTCCACCTCCCAAATTTCAATTAAACATCTCACATCAACTACAGCCTTCTTTACCCAAGATGTTTCTACTGTAGCTACCACTACCACTCACTCTAAAAATCTGTCTTTCTGGTTTAGTCTCAGAAAAATTTCTAGTTTCCTTTACTGTCTAGGCTTCCCCTCTTCCTTTTCAACACTAGACTTGTATGTTGTCTTGGTACATGGGCATCCAGAGTAAATGCCAAACTTAACCTTGTTCTCTTAACTGACCAGCAGTCACAGGAGTTGGTGGGCTGGATTTCTTTACCTTGAAATAGAGAATGTGAGGAATGTCCAAGCAGAGAAATCTAAGGATTTTTTTTTTTTTAATTTTGGCCTCTTTTATTGTTTCTTTCTTTATTTATTTTTATCAATCTTTATTCTTTGGCCTGTGTGGGCCTCCCATTGCAGTGGCCTCTTTCATTGCAGAGCACTTGCTCTGGGCGCATATGCTGCAGAGCACTGGCCCATAATTGGACACACTGTTCCAGCCACTCCGGCACATGAGATCCTTGTGGGCTAGGAGTTAAACCGTGCCCCTGCACTGCGAGGCAGATTCTTTGCTGTCTGGATCACCGGGAGGCTGCATCCACTTCCTTTCAGAAGTGGCATGGTCGTCTCTGTATATCTCTGAAGTGCTCCACCATCCTCTCCTCCACCCTTCCACAAATCTCCCTAACTATCCCTCTATGAAATTGCAGCTTATTGATCAACACCATTACCAACAGCAAAGCTTATCAATTTTTAAACTTCTTTTCTCATTACTTTAACTAACATTTGACAATCTGTTGACCCTCTGAGGTGGTGGCTGTTTATTTCCCCAAACATCCTATATTCAAATTGGAAATGGATATCGAGTCATCCTTGCTGCCTTCAGATCATTATCCTACCAATATAATTACTAACAGCCTATCCCTTTGAGGCCCATGACATTCAGTTATATCATCCTCTTCTGCTCTCCACTATTATCATTTGTCATTCTTCTGATAACTCCTTCCCATTCATCAGAAACTGGTACCTAGGACAAGCTTCCTCCCTGCTCCAAAGGCTGCTCTCAGTAGGAACAAGATGAACATCCATTTCCCTGACTCATCCAAACATCCCTCTCAGTTCCTCACCTCATTTCCAAAAACATTCTCCCCCCTGCCTTAGCTGTTTTATTATTTATAACTGTTCCACCTCCCAAATTTCAATTAAACATCTCACATCAACTACAGCCTTCTTTACCCAAGATGTTTCTACTGTAGCTACCACTACCACTCACTCTAAAAATCTGTCTTTCTGGTTTAGTCTCAGAAAAATTTCTAGTTTCCTTTACTGTCTAGGCTTCCCCTCTTCCTTTTCAACACTAGACTTGTATGTTGTCTTGGTACATGGGCATCCAGAGTAAATGCCAAACTTAACCTTGTTCTCTTAACTGACCAGCAGTCACAGGAGTTGGTGGGCTGGATTTCTTTACCTTGAAATAGAGAATGTGAGGAATGTCCAAGCAGAGAAATCTAAGGATTTTTTTTTTTTTAATTTTGGCCTCTTTTATTGTTTCTTTCTTTATTTATTTTTATCAATCTTTATTCTTTGGCCTGTGTGGGCCTCCCATTGCAGTGCCCTCCCTCATTGCAGAGCACCGGCTCTGGGCGCATATGCTGCAGAGCACTGGCCCATAATTGGACACACTGTTCCAGCCACTCCGGCACATGAGATCCTTGTGGGCTAGGAGTTAAACCGGTGCCCCCTGCACTGCGAGGCAGATTCTTTGCTGTCTGGATCACCGGGGAGGCCCAAATCTGTGGGTTTTAATTAAGCTGGTGCAGAGTGACCAGCAAACACCCAGCGTTCCTCCAGCACAATCTCAGTAAGTCTGAGAGATGTGAGACCTGGGAGTTCCCAACAGACATAGGATCCAGAATCACCCCTGTCTATATTTAACCAGAAGTGGACAACCTCTGTGCAGTGCAAAGGTGCTCCCAGGACTTGGACAAATACAGATCATATAGCCGGACTCTCAAACTACCAGCATGATAGTTACACAGGTCATTTTATTAACCTTGAAATAACAGCACTCCACACTTTATATGATTGAAATTTCTGCCCTCTGTGCACTGGATTACAGTAGAGTTTTCTGAACTCATGCTCTGTTTCCACTACTCTTTGACCCTGTGTAGTCTGGTTTTACTCTCTCACACTTGAGAAAAACTGTTTTCGTCAAGGTCACTGATGATAACCATAGTGCTAAATCAACTATACAAATTATTTCTCTTTATTTTACTTGAACTGCATTCAGTATGCCTAACTACACTCTCTTTTTCTAACACACTCCTAACATGGATTCCATAACAACATCCTCTGTTTGTTTTTTTTTCTCTTACCTCTAGGTCTATTCTTTCTCAAATTTATTTGATGTCTGACTTCTTTCATCTGACCTCTAAGTAGTGACACCCTTCAGGGCTCCATCCTAAATCCTTCTGTCTAGATGCTATCATCCTCTTCCATGGACTTAAGTAGCACATTGATGTTGATTATTCTCAAATTTAAACTTCTACTATATAATCCTCTTTTACATTTTAAGATTGCATATCCAGTGGCCATCTGGGCTTGCTTTTCTCAAATTTTATTAGGACAAGATTTTACTATAAAAATCTTACCCCTCTCTCCCCACATGCCCCAGCAGTAACTCCATTCTTTCTAAATGTTCCATCTAAGGATTCTTGAGGGTGCTATATTCAGAAACTAAGGAGTCATCCTTGACTCTTTGCTCATTTCCTGTTAATCATGTGTGTAAGTTATCCTTCAGAGTCATCCACTTCCTCTGTCTCCAAAATCACCCCTTAGTCAGACAACCACCATCTCCCGTCTGAACGACTGCGGTTGACGACTACTGACTGGTCTCTCAGTGACTCACTTTCCCTCCTTCTCTTCTCCGCATCTTAGGAAAAGGGATCTTCTTTGGGATAAGTAGTGTTTTCCCACACAAAATCCCTCAGTGGCTTCCCTATCAACTCAGAAAAGAAAACCCAATTTTTAAAATCCAGGATGGTCTCAACACTAAATCACTATCCCCGTTTCTTACTGGAAGGTAGCTCTGCCGAAGGTTCCCTTGACATTCAAGGTCTTTGTCATGTCAGTACTTTTGAATTTACTTCCTCTGTGAGATGATTTCCCTCTATCCTCTTTTCCGAAGGTCTCAGCATAAATGCAGCCCCCTCAAGGAAGACTTCCTTGATCATCCCAATTAAAGTTGATCTCTTCAAGGGTCTTAATATGGTCACAGTGCCTGGTAGCTGGATAGTCTGTAGGGGTACATAGACCTTTCCTATACAGGAATTACCAGGAGCTATCATGGGGAAAAATGCCTATAATTTTACTTGGCAGTTTCTGGTATATGTTAGGGACAGAATCAATGTTAACTCTTAGCCACTGTTACTATATTTGTAATTTAAGCCTCACTTATCAATTAATCTACCTCTTTCCCAGCTAACAAATCCAGCCTCAGCTAAGGTTCATACTATCTCAACTCATTCTCTGTCAAAATCATCACACTGTCGATCTGCAGTTTGCATCTGAATCATGTGGGAAGACTGTTCTCCATGCATGTTCCTAGGACACATTCCCAGAGATTCTTTCATTATAAGTCTGGGGAAAGACTCAGAAATGTTTGCTTATCATAAACTCTCCAGGTTATATTTGTGAAGATGGGCGTTCCAGGACCTCTTTTGTGGATAAGCTGCCATGGGATCAATCTATCCTTGTTGTTCAGTTGTTAAGTTATGTCCAACTCTTTGTGATCCAGTGGACTGCAGCGTGCCAGGCTTCCCTGGCCTCCACTGTCTTCCAGAGCTTTCTCAGACTTATGTCCATTGAGTCATTGATAACATACAACCATCTCATCCTCTGTCACTTCCTTCTCCTCTTGCCCTTAATTTTTCCCAGCATCAGAGTCTTTGCCAGTAAGTTGGCTTTTCACATCGGAGGCCAAAGTACTGGAGTTACAGCTTCAGCATTAGTCCTTCCAATGACTATTCAGGTTTTACTTCCTTTAGGCTTGACTGGTTTGATCTCCTTGCTGTCCAAGGGACACTCAAGAGTCTTCTCCAGCACCACAATTCAAAGGCGTCAATTCTTTGGCATTTAGCCTTCTTTATGATTCAACTCTCATATCTGTACGTGACTACTGGATCTATGACTATACAGACCTTGATTGGAAAAGTGATGTCTCTGTTTTTTTTTTTTTTCTTTCTTTCTTTATTTTTATTTATTCATTTATTTTTTTGATGTCTCTGCTTTTTAGTATGCTGTCTAGGTTTATTATAGCTTTAACTAACCTTATAGGGCTGTCTTGCTGAACAAGAAGGAAGTTTGCAAAAGAGAAACTGTAAAGAAATGCATGAAAAGACGGCTTATTCTAGAAGGCCATGAGATAGGGAACCCTGTGGGGAGAGTCACTGAGCGTCAGAGCCTTAGAGCTTTGTCAAGACAGACTGAACTCTCCCCTCTGTCTCTGTCTCCCCAGCTCCTTCCCCCCCACCCACTCTTTCTAGTTCTATATCTGTCTACCAGTTTTAGTCATCATTGATCTTTCTATTCATATTTGTGTGGGTACAAAATATCTATATCAGTAACACCATCACTATACCCAAAAATCTATAAAGCTTTAAAAGATAGGTAAATGGATCCTTAGTTCTTTTGTTGAGGCTAAATCTGTTATATAGGGTTTTTAGTCCTGGAGGAATAGCACTACAACTGAAGCTCATGGAAAATCTTAAAAAAAGCTTTTTAAAAGATAGGTAAAGGGATCAATCTATCCTTGTTGTTCAGTTGTTAAGTTATGTCCAACTCTTTGTGATCCAGTGGACTGCAGCGTGCCAGGCTTCCCTGGCCTCCACTGTCTTCCAGAGCTTTCTCAGACTTATGTCCATTGAGTCATTGATAACATACAACCATCTCATCCTCTGTCACTTCCTTCTCCTCTTGCCCTTAATTTTTCCCAGCATCAGAGTCTTTGCCAGTAAGTTGGCTTTTCACATCGGAGGCCAAAGTACTGGAGTTACAGCTTCAGCATTAGTCCTTCCAATGACTATTCAGGTTTTACTTCCTTTAGGCTTGACTGGTTTGATCTCCTTGCTGTCCAAGGGACACTCAAGAGTCTTCTCCAGCACCACAATTCAAAGGCGTCAATTCTTTGGCATTTAGCCTTCTTTATGATTCAACTCTCATATCTGTACGTGACTACTGGATCTATGACTATACAGACCTTGATTGGAAAAGTGATGTCTCTGTTTTTTTTTTTTTTCTTTCTTTCTTTATTTTTATTTATTCATTTATTTTTTTGATGTCTCTGCTTTTTAGTATGCTGTCTAGGTTTATTATAGCTTTAACTAACCTTATAGGGCTGTCTTGCTGAACAAGAAGGAAGTTTGCAAAAGAGAAACTGTAAAGAAATGCATGAAAAGACGGCTTATTCTAGAAGGCCATGAGATAGGGAACCCTGTGGGGAGAGTCACTGAGCGTCAGAGCCTTAGAGCTTTGTCAAGACAGACTGAACTCTCCCCTCTGTCTCTGTCTCCCCAGCTCCTTCCCCCCCACCCACTCTTTCTAGTTCTATATCTGTCTACCAGTTTTAGTCATCATTGATCTTTCTATTCATATTTGTGTGGGTACAAAATATCTATATCAGTAACACCATCACTATACCCAAAAATCTATAAAGCTTTAAAAGATAGGTAAATGGATCCTTAGTTCTTTTGTTGAGGCTAAATCTGTTATATAGGGTTCTTAGTCCTGGAGGGAATAGCACTACACAAGTCATGAATATGCTACATGGTACATTAATCTGAATAACATACAAGATATCTATTTAATTGGTCCATCAATGCAGTCTATGTTTTGCCAGTTCCTTCTTTGCACTGTTGGTAACTAGAGCCAAGTGTCAATGGAGGGAAAAAACGTCTTATACTGACATACCAAAAAGCTTTCTAATATAAAACACATTTCTTACAAAAAGCTGTTTAAATCATGAGTTTCGTTATGTGACTTAGTGCATTTTCTCCTCAAGATCATTTCCTTCTATTTATCCTCAGACAAATTTAATTGAATTGTTAGGGTTGAATGTCATGTTTCTGTATTGACTTTATTAAAAAAAAAAAAAAGATCAGATTTTTTTTTGAGCATTTCTCCATGAGGTTGAGTGTCAAAATGAAAAAAACTTTCATTTGAAGCCAGAGCAATACATGAAATTCTTTGTTCTCCAGCTCTTTACTAAGAAAGGAGATGTACATGTTGGTACACCTTCGGTAATCACGCTATCTTTTATCACAAAGGTGTTTGTGGGTGACAGCAGTG
Organism: Tragulus kanchil; assembly: GCA_022376925.1. Classification (NCBI taxonomy): domain Eukaryota; kingdom Metazoa; phylum Chordata; class Mammalia; order Artiodactyla; family Tragulidae; genus Tragulus; species Tragulus kanchil. The sequence continues at coordinate 17,737,843 of JAIOJX010000028.1, read as the reverse complement.
GCCCATCAAACTCTAACCTTCCACTTTGAATATGAATTTCTGCCGTCTCCTTTGAGGCTTGTAGTAATGAATGCTTTCATTTTAAGTGCAATAGAATAAGCATCCTCTGAGTTTCTTTGTTCTATTTACATCGAATCTTCCCTCAATTGTCACCATTTAGCTGCCAGTGTAATTGCAGAGGATACCATGTGTCTGGATGTCGTAGAATTGAAAATGATTTAGCAGAAGCAATTGCCAGCTCTCCTTACTTACCTTGCTAGAAAGTCGACAATAAATTGAGGAGAGGACACTCAGGTGAAGTATTTCAGAGAAGGTGTGCTCTGAGGGGTGTTGCCTTCATTGCCTGCAGGAAGTACTGGAAGACTCAAGTGCCTTACGATTTATCCTCAAATTATCTTCCTAACTTGTCCTTACTCCTGACATTTCCCACAGATATATAGCTCAAAACATATCAACCTGACCTGTCCCTGATGGTACTGAGCCATGGGGTCTGTTGCAGTGCAGCTAACCAATGCTCTAATAGTGTACTTGTTTAGTTGATGAATATTTACGGGTTCCATCATGTTCCAAGTGTTATGCTAAGCACTGGAGTTACAGGAATGAATCTGTGATCACTACTGCATGAACTTTCAGTCTAGCAGAAATGAGACACAGTTAAACAATGAATTTTCATAAATTCGGAAGATCCTATGTAGTGAGCACATTAGAGAGTATTAGTGAATGAAAAGGGCAATTGATTTCCTATATCTACTGGATTAGTGTAGGTATTCTGAGGGCAGAGATGGAAAGGTTAAAGCTGGATCGAGGCATTGGGAAAAGAAAGAAGTATTAAAACTTCAGGAGGAGGGGCTTTCCTGGTGGTCCAGTGGGTAAAGAGTCCACCTTGCAGTGCAAAGGGCGCTGGTTTGATCGCTGGCACAGGAAGATCCCACACACAGCAGAGCAACTGGACCGGTGTGCATGTGCCCAGAGCCAGTGCTCCGCAACAAGAGAGGTCACTGCAATGGGAGGCCCACACAGGCCAAAGAATAAGATGGATGAAAATTAATAAATAAAAAACCAATTAGAAAAAACAAACAAACAAAGAAAAACTTCAGGAGGAGAAAACCACATATTCAGATTATCCAAGATGAAGATCACAGCATCTGATCCCATCACTTCATAACAAATAGATGGAGGAAAAATGGAAACAGTGACAGACTTTATTTTCTTGGGCTCCAGTTTCACTGTGGATGGTGAGTGCAGCCACAAAATTAAAAGATGCTTGCTCCTTGGAAGAAAAGCTATGACAAATCTAGACAGCATATTAAAAAGCAGAGACATCACTTTGGCAACCAAGGTTCATATAGTCAAAAATATGGTTTTTCCAGTAAGTCATGTATGGTTGTGAGAGTTGGACTATAAAGAAGACTGAGCATTGAAGAATTGAAACCTTTGAGTTGTGGTGTTGGAGAAGACTCTTGAGAGTCCTTTGGACCAGTTAATCCCAAAGGTAATCAACCCTGAGTATTCACTGGAAGGGCTGATGCTGATGCTGAAGCTTCAATACTTTGGACACCCGATGCAAAGAGACAATTCATTGGAAAAGACCTTGATACTGGGAAAGATTGAGTGCAGGAAAAGAAGCGGGGGGAACAGAGGATGAGAGGTTGGGTGGCATCATCAACTCAATGACCATGAGTTTGTGCAAACTCCAGGAGAGAGTGAACGGCAGGCTCACTACTGCATGAACTTTCAGTCTAGCAGAAATGAGACACAGTTAAACAATGAATTTTCATAAATTCGGAAGATCCTATGTAGTGAGCACATTAGAGAGTATTAGTGAATGAAAAGGGCAATTGATTTCCTATATCTACTGGATTAGTGTAGGTATTCTGAGGGCAGAGATGGAAAGGTTAAAGCTGGATCGAGGCATTGGGAAAAGAAAGAAGTATTAAAACTTCAGGAGGAGGGGCTTTCCTGGTGGTCCAGTGGGTAAAGAGTCCACCTTGCAGTGCAAAGGGCGCTGGTTTGATCGCTGGCACAGGAAGATCCCACACACAGCAGAGCAACTGGACCGGTGTGCATGTGCCCAGAGCCAGTGCTCCGCAACAAGAGAGGTCACTGCAATGGGAGGCCCACACAGGCCAAAGAATAAGATGGATGAAAATTAATAAATAAAAAACCAATTAGAAAAAACAAACAAACAAAGAAAAACTTCAGGAGGAGAAAACCACATATTCAGATTATCCAAGATGAAGATCACAGCATCTGATCCCATCACTTCATAACAAATAGATGGAGGAAAAATGGAAACAGTGACAGACTTTATTTTCTTGGGCTCCAGTTTCACTGTGGATGGTGAGTGCAGCCACAAAATTAAAAGATGCTTGCTCCTTGGAAGAAAAGCTATGACAAATCTAGACAGCATATTAAAAAGCAGAGACATCACTTTGGCAACCAAGGTTCATATAGTCAAAAATATGGTTTTTCCAGTAAGTCATGTATGGTTGTGAGAGTTGGACTATAAAGAAGACTGAGCATTGAAGAATTGAAACCTTTGAGTTGTGGTGTTGGAGAAGACTCTTGAGAGTCCTTTGGACCAGTTAATCCCAAAGGTAATCAACCCTGAGTATTCACTGGAAGGGCTGATGCTGATGCTGAAGCTTCAATACTTTGGACACCCGATGCAAAGAGACAATTCATTGGAAAAGACCTTGATACTGGGAAAGATTGAGTGCAGGAAAAGAAGCGGGGGGAACAGAGGATGAGAGGTTGGGTGGCATCATCAACTCAATGACCATGAGTTTGTGCAAACTCCAGGAGAGAGTGAACGGCAGGGCGACCTGGTATGCTGCAGTCCATGGGGTCGCAAAGAGTCAGACACGACTTAGCACCTGAATAACAAAAATGAAAAAATACAGCACCTTTGAATGTCTAGAGGAAGTGCAATATAGGTAGAGCCTAGAATGTAAGAGTGCATGGAGCTTAATGGGAGACACGAGGAATAGCCGGGAGCTGCATTACAGAGGAAGAACTGAAGATGCAGCGTATGTCCCCTTTTTCTGAGCTGCCAAATCACATTGTGTTCACAGAAGTGGCAGAAGCACATACGAGCTGTCTCCAATGCAGAAATACATTTCAAGTCTCTGCTTTGATGATGTCTTAAAACATCTTTTAGCTAAATCAAGTCCATGGCAAAGCCCACCATCAATGATGTAGGAAAGTGTTCTTCATCCAGAGGGTGAGGTGGGACTATTTGCTGAATCCAAATCCCAACACAAAGATTCTATTCCTTAAGTTAAAAGTTATGGTAACCTGTGGGACTCTGAGATTATCTTGTGAGGACTGAGAAGGAAACTGCCTGGCATATATTGACATCCAGTAAATATTGGTTGACCTACAGAATTTCTTTTTCTACTCTCCAATCCAATTGAGCATCATATGTTGTGTATATGGGACATTCAGTCAGATTTTAGATTTACTAGACTTTGATGATACTGCTGGGGTTTCCAGATTCTATCCATTTGCTTCTCTTGAGTTTAGGCACGTTCAGAAATGCTCCTCCTCATTTTATCTTGCAGTTAAGTTACAGATCACAGACACATGATTTAGAGACCACTTGGGGACTCTGTGGTATATATTACGATAACTGTTCCAAATATTCACTTTTTGTTTCTAATCAGACCTCAGCAGTTGTTGTTTGGAAATGATCACCTCTTCAATGACAAATTTTTTGGTATAAGTAAAAACCACTTTCTACTTCAGGGAGTACAGTTAACTCTCCACCCTTCCAGGCATCAACTGTTATAACACACAAGCCCCAAATTCAAAATATTTGGCTTTGAGGCTTCACTCTTTTGAAACTTTATAAGTAAGCCCTCCTGAAGTATTAATGCATCCTGTCTAGGCCACAAGGGAAAAAAAACCCATAATGAATAAATGAATAAAGAGACTCAAAATATCTTCAAAATCATAATGAAAGAACATGTTTATAAAGCAATAATCAGAAAATTAAGGTACTAGTAATGTCATTTAGTATTTTTTCCCCCAAAATAGAAAAAAAATGCCTTGCACCATATTGCACATGGTAAAAGACACAGGAGTGTGAAATGTGGTAATGATCAGGGTCTCAGAGCAAAGAACACCCTGCAGAAGACTTCATTTTTTCTTATAGAGTTTGTATTCCTTACGACCATTAATACTTTAAAGGGAAGTTCCAGGAAGGTAGGGATTTCAGTCTGTGGAGTGGTTATGGTTTAGAACAGGGACTGTGCCAATCTTTTATTAATGTTGTGTTTTCCCGAACACTTGCCACAGGTTATCTTATAAATAATATGAATACCTACATTTATATTTTAAAAGCATAGAAGATGAGTAAATCATAGAAAATATGATTTACTCATATTTTTCACCTTTGAGGGAGCCTATGTCTATCAATTCTGTGCCAGGAAAGTAATAGTGAAGACTAATATTGCACACTCTTCTAAATGTGTTACTTATATTTTGTAACAGCCTTAAGAGGTAGATCTTATCATCCCCATTTTGCAGATGAAAACATTGAGGCACACAGAGAATAAGTTGCTTACTGAAAGTCACAGAGTGAAAGCATCTGTGAGTGGGATTTGAACTCAGACTTTCTAAGTCTCCCAGTCTGTGCTCTTAACCATTAAGTGGCTACATCAGCTTGGAAGATACACGCTTCTCTAGCCAGGCATTGTAGAATAGGGATTGAGAACACTGGTTTTAGAACAAAGAGGTTTCCATTAAAATCCCATTTCTACTCTTTATTAGCTCTGTACCTTGGGAAGTTTTCTTACATCTTTAAATCTTTAATGTTTTTTTTGTTTGACCTTCTTCGATGCCAAATTTTTTGGTATAAGTAAAAACCACTTTCTACTTCAGGGAGTACAGTTAACTCTCCACCCTTCCAGGCATCAACTGTTATAACACACAAGCCCCAAATTCAAAATATTTGGCTTTGAGGCTTCACTCTTTTGAAACTTTATAAGTAAGCCCTCCTGAAGTATTAATGCATCCTGTCTAGGCCACAAGGGAAAAAAAACCCATAATGAATAAATGAATAAAGAGACTCAAAATATCTTCAAAATCATAATGAAAGAACATGTTTATAAAGCAATAATCAGAAAATTAAGGTACTAGTAATGTCATTTAGTATTTTTTCCCCCAAAATAGAAAAAAAATGCCTTGCACCATATTGCACATGGTAAAAGACACAGGAGTGTGAAATGTGGTAATGATCAGGGTCTCAGAGCAAAGAACACCCTGCAGAAGACTTCATTTTTTCTTATAGAGTTTGTATTCCTTACGACCATTAATACTTTAAAGGGAAGTTCCAGGAAGGTAGGGATTTCAGTCTGTGGAGTGGTTATGGTTTAGAACAGGGACTGTGCCAATCTTTTATTAATGTTGTGTTTTCCCGAACACTTGCCACAGGTTATCTTATAAATAATATGAATACCTACATTTATATTTTAAAAGCATAGAAGATGAGTAAATCATAGAAAATATGATTTACTCATATTTTTCACCTTTGAGGGAGCCTATGTCTATCAATTCTGTGCCAGGGAAAGTAATAGTGAAGACTAATATTGCACACTCTTCTAAATGTGTTACTTATATTTTGTAACAGCCTTAAGAGGTAGATCTTATCATCCCCATTTTGCAGATGAAAACATTGAGGCACACAGAGAATAAGTTGCTTACTGAAAGTCACAGAGTGAAAGCATCTGTGAGTGGGATTTGAACTCAGACTTTCTAAGTCTCCCAGTCTGTGCTCTTAACCATTAAGTGGCTACATCAGCTTGGAAGATACACGCTTCTCTAGCCAGGCATTGTAGAATAGGGATTGAGAACACTGGTTTTAGAACAAAGAGGTTTCCATTAAAATCCCATTTCTACTCTTTATTAGCTCTGTACCTTGGGAAGTTTTCTTACATCTTTAAACCTCAGTTTTGTTTTGTTTTTTTTTTCTGTGTCAATGAAGAGTATATTTACTTAGAAGGGTTATTAATGAGATAAGAAAGTGTACTTAGCAGAGTATTGGCACATAATAAACTAGAATTATTAGTACTATTTCATCTAAGTACCAAGGGAAATTAAATGGCTTGCCCAAGGTCATATTTCTAGCTATGGAAAAACAATGTTTAAACTCTGGATTTCTTAGTTCAAATAGTACCCAATATCATATACTCTGGCAGTGGCCAGTCCTCAGGGATCAGGGATCTCTCCCATTCCTTGATACAGTGAGATGATCCAGAAAAGAAGCCTGTTTCCTCACAATATGCTTGCAAACCACACAGGGTGGCCAGGCTTTCCCTGTTACATCACTTCCGTTAGCCTGCACGCTCTTGTCATCCTGCTTTCTTTAACCCATCAGGAACAATAAGCAACAGGAAATTCACAAAGCCAATTTTCTTCGTGAGATTTTTTCAGTTAAAATCTGAGGGTGCGATTTAAAGTTTCCATCATCAACATCCCCATCCCCATAGTAAGTGATACTGTTTCCCACTCTACATGCTAACATTTATCATCACTCACTCAAAAATTTCACACATTTATAGATTGCCATACCAGCATTCATCTGCTAGTTTCTTGCTTAATATAAGGTTCTATGAAAAATGTTTAAAAATCTTCTTGTTCCCAAATCATCAAATTATCTTTTACATAGCCTCCCCACATTTAATAGGAGGAGATGCACATGTAAGGGACATAATCAGTGAAAGCATTTTTTGTTTGGAATTTTGTAAGGGATCTTATCATCCCCATTTTGCAGATGAAAACATTGAGGCACACAGAGAATAAGTTGCTTACTGAAAGTCACAGAGTGAAAGCATCTGTGAGTGGGATTTGAACTCAGACTTTCTAAGTCTCCCAGTCTGTGCTCTTAACCATTAAGTGGCTACATCAGCTTGGAAGATACACGCTTCTCTAGCCAGGCATTGTAGAATAGGGATTGAGAACACTGGTTTTAGAACAAAGAGGTTTCCATTAAAATCCCATTTCTACTCTTTATTAGCTCTGTACCTTGGGAAGTTTTCTTACATCTTTAAACCTCAGTTTTGTTTTGTTTTTTTTTTCTGTGTCAATGAAGAGTATATTTACTTAGAAGGGTTATTAATGAGATAAGAAAGTGTACTTAGCAGAGTATTGGCACATAATAAACTAGAATTATTAGTACTATTTCATCTAAGTACCAAGGGAAATTAAATGGCTTGCCCAAGGTCATATTTCTAGCTATGGAAAAACAATGTTTAAACTCTGGATTTCTTAGTTCAAATAGTACCCAATATCATATACTCTGGCAGTGGCCAGTCCTCAGGGATCAGGGATCTCTCCCATTCCTTGATACAGTGAGATGATCCAGAAAAGAAGCCTGTTTCCTCACAATATGCTTGCAAACCACACAGGGTGGCCAGGCTTTCCCTGTTACATCACTTCCGTTAGCCTGCACGCTCTTGTCATCCTGCTTTCTTTAACCCATCAGGAACAATAAGCAACAGGAAATTCACAAAGCCAATTTTCTTCGTGAGATTTTTTCAGTTAAAATCTGAGGGTGCGATTTAAAGTTTCCATCATCAACATCCCCATCCCCATAGTAAGTGATACTGTTTCCCACTCTACATGCTAACATTTATCATCACTCACTCAAAAATTTCACACATTTATAGATTGCCATACCAGCATTCATCTGCTAGTTTCTTGCTTAATATAAGGTTCTATGAAAAATGTTTAAAAATCTTCTTGTTCCCAAATCATCAAATTATCTTTTACATAGCCTCCCCACATTTAATAGGAGGAGATGCACATGTAAGGGACATATTCTGTTTGCTTGATATTTTGGACTTTTTAAAATCTCTTCATAGACATTGCAGCACCTAAGCTTTGTTTACCGTTCTTATGTATTACATTTGTAAAATTATTTCGGTTGCATTTAATTTCTAAGAATTCAGTTAATGCAAGCATGCTCAAAGTGGATTGAAATGTGTGTCTGCAGAGCCTTCTTCAGGAAGGCCCTAAATATTGTTCTTTCAAGTCATAGGTTTGGCGACCCCCTGCACTTCCTGCAATTATTTTCTTTACATTCTCCAAGTCTGATTAGATTTAGCCCCATAGCTTTATAAATATCCCTGAAACACAAGGGGTAGAACTATGATCGATGATTCAGCACATTTCCATCACATAAAAATCTAATTTCCAGTGGCACCACTTACTCTTTTTTGTGCTGAGATCAATAGTTGGAGGGACCCTTAACCCAGCCACGTACCTGTCTACCCAACATGTATTCGTAATACCAGTCTATAAATTCAGTAGAGATATTAGGTTACAGGGACCTTCATGCTCAGAATAGCAAGATTTCCTGTTTTTAGAATGTGCTTCAGACCAACCACTCTTCTGACTTACCAAGGTCTTCCCCAGTGAAAGTGAGCCACAATGCACAACTGTGAATCCCTCCAACTGTGTGTGCTGAGTCGTGGGACAGAGTGAGTTCTGGGATGTTTATAAGGCATGTGAAAAAGTCAGTCTTTCCATCTACCTCGGTGGTTATAAGAACTGTTTCTGAAACTTGACTTCAATGACACGCTCTTGTCATCCTGCTTTCTTTAACCCATCAGGAACAATAAGCAACAGGAAATTCACAAAGCCAATTTTCTTCGTGAGATTTTTTCAGTTAAAATCTGAGGGTGCGATTTAAAGTTTCCATCATCAACATCCCCATCCCCATAGTAAGTGATACTGTTTCCCACTCTACATGCTAACATTTATCATCACTCACTCAAAAATTTCACACATTTATAGATTGCCATACCAGCATTCATCTGCTAGTTTCTTGCTTAATATAAGGTTCTATGAAAAATGTTTAAAAATCTTCTTGTTCCCAAATCATCAAATTATCTTTTACATAGCCTCCCCACATTTAATAGGAGGAGATGCACATGTAAGGGACATATTCTGTTTGCTTGATATTTTGGACTTTTTAAAATCTCTTCATAGACATTGCAGCACCTAAGCTTTGTTTACCGTTCTTATGTATTACATTTGTAAAATTATTTCGGTTGCATTTAATTTCTAAGAATTCAGTTAATGCAAGCATGCTCAAAGTGGATTGAAATGTGTGTCTGCAGAGCCTTCTTCAGGAAGGCCCTAAATATTGTTCTTTCAAGTCATAGGTTTGGCGACCCCCTGCACTTCCTGCAATTATTTTCTTTACATTCTCCAAGTCTGATTAGATTTAGCCCCATAGCTTTATAAATATCCCTGAAACACAAGGGGTAGAACTATGATCGATGATTCAGCACATTTCCATCACATAAAAATCTAATTTCCAGTGGCACCACTTACTCTTTTTTGTGCTGAGATCAATAGTTGGAGGGACCCTTAACCCAGCCACGTACCTGTCTACCCAACATGTATTCGTAATACCAGTCTATAAATTCAGTAGAGATATTAGGTTACAGGGACCTTCATGCTCAGAATAGCAAGATTTCCTGTTTTTAGAATGTGCTTCAGACCAACCACTCTTCTGACTTACCAAGGTCTTCCCCAGTGAAAGTGAGCCACAATGCACAACTGTGAATCCCTCCAACTGTGTGTGCTGAGTCGTGGGACAGAGTGAGTTCTGGGATGTTTATAAGGCATGTGAAAAAGTCAGTCTTTCCATCTACCTCGGTGGTTATAAGAACTGTTTCTTGGATCCATCTATATTTTTTAGTTGCTTGACTTTTTCAAATGACTTGTTGAGATCCTTCTTCTTCTGAGTCAGAATGGGAGTTCTGAGCATCATTCTATGGAGATTTGAATGAATACATATTCAGAGCTGTTTGTTCACCTGGTCCTGCTTTCTTCTTGTTCATACCTTTCTAATATATTTATAGTAAATGCAACTGTGACTCTTCTTAATGTCACACCTGAAGCCCAATAAAGTATTTTATTGGACAAGAGGCATTTGGCCCAAGCTATCAAAACATAGAGAGTTCAGAGGCTTCTTTGAAATGCGTTTTAAACCACTTTTAAATAGGCTTCTCTGGTAGATTCTAGTGCTTTCTGGTTTACATGGTTTTAAAAAGCATGAAACAAAACAGACATTGTTTTCTTATACTTTGCTCATGCTAGCTCATTGCTCTGTGTGTGTGTGTGTGTGTGTGTGTGTGTGTGTGAAGTTGCTTCAGTCGTGTCCAACTCTTTGCCACCCCATGGACTATACACCCTGCTAGGCTTCTCTGTCCATGGGATTTTCCAGGCAGTGATCCTGGAATGTGTTGTCACTTCCTTATCCAGGGGGTCTTCCCCACCCAGGCAGGGATCACACCTTTGATCTCCTACATTGTCAGGCAGCTCTTTACCACTAGCACCACCTAGGAAGCTCATTTGTAACTGGTCTAAATCTAAGCTCCCACCCCCCGGCCCCCCATCAAAGCTTGACTTTAGATGGGCTTTTACTGAATTGTATTTCAACTGAGAAGCCACCATAATACTTTACTATTTTAAGGCAGGAAAATCAGTCTGAGAAGTGAGCTATCTTTTGTTTACCAAAAAGATTTGATGAGTTATTTTAATGTTAAATTGCAGCGAAGAGACGGGAAGAGTAAGACAAGGAGAAATCTATGTTACTATTCATAATAGTAAGGAAAACACTGGAGTTTCTAGGTGTGGCCTGGGATGTCAGGAAAGTGAGCCACAATGCACAACTGTGAATCCCTCCAACTGTGTGTGCTGAGTCGTGGGACAGAGTGAGTTCTGGGATGTTTATAAGGCATGTGAAAAAGTCAGTCTTTCCATCTACCTCGGTGGTTATAAGAACTGTTTCTTGGATCCATCTATATTTTTTAGTTGCTTGACTTTTTCAAATGACTTGTTGAGATCCTTCTTCTTCTGAGTCAGAATGGGAGTTCTGAGCATCATTCTATGGAGATTTGAATGAATACATATTCAGAGCTGTTTGTTCACCTGGTCCTGCTTTCTTCTTGTTCATACCTTTCTAATATATTTATAGTAAATGCAACTGTGACTCTTCTTAATGTCACACCTGAAGCCCAATAAAGTATTTTATTGGACAAGAGGCATTTGGCCCAAGCTATCAAAACATAGAGAGTTCAGAGGCTTCTTTGAAATGCGTTTTAAACCACTTTTAAATAGGCTTCTCTGGTAGATTCTAGTGCTTTCTGGTTTACATGGTTTTAAAAAGCATGAAACAAAACAGACATTGTTTTCTTATACTTTGCTCATGCTAGCTCATTGCTCTGTGTGTGTGTGTGTGTGTGTGTGTGTGTGTGTGAAGTTGCTTCAGTCGTGTCCAACTCTTTGCCACCCCATGGACTATACACCCTGCTAGGCTTCTCTGTCCATGGGATTTTCCAGGCAGTGATCCTGGAATGTGTTGTCACTTCCTTATCCAGGGGGTCTTCCCCACCCAGGCAGGGATCACACCTTTGATCTCCTACATTGTCAGGCAGCTCTTTACCACTAGCACCACCTAGGAAGCTCATTTGTAACTGGTCTAAATCTAAGCTCCCACCCCCCGGCCCCCCATCAAAGCTTGACTTTAGATGGGCTTTTACTGAATTGTATTTCAACTGAGAAGCCACCATAATACTTTACTATTTTAAGGCAGGAAAATCAGTCTGAGAAGTGAGCTATCTTTTGTTTACCAAAAAGATTTGATGAGTTATTTTAATGTTAAATTGCAGCGAAGAGACGGGAAGAGTAAGACAAGGAGAAATCTATGTTACTATTCATAATAGTAAGGAAAACACTGGAGTTTCTAGGTGTGGCCTGGGATGTCAGGATAGGAGGGCCCAGGGTTGGAGAGAAGAAAAGACAGACCTGAAGACAGGGAGACACAGGAGGCCAGGGGTGATTCTACAACAGGGGACCTGGGATCTGAAGGGATAAAGCAGTCAGGAGATGACCAGGATGCCTGAACATTTTATGAGAAGAGACTTGTTCATGTTCGAGCTCCACTGTTGACGCTACCGTGATTCTGTGTAATCCCATTCATTCTCTTGATCTTCAAGAGATCTGCTACACCACTGCTCTATGTGAGTGAAATTTTTTAAAGCTAAGAAAACAGTATTTGTACCAAACAGTATTTGTACCAAACTGGTGGGCTACAGTCCATGGGGTTGCAAAGAGTTGAATGCGACTTAGCGACTGAGCATACATGCAATTGTTCACAGAAGAGCTAAAGGGTGTGGAAGTATATTTACACTTCCATATATTAATACATACAGAAATGTATACTGTTGCTGTTCCGTCGCTGGATCTTTGCTGCCTCATGGACTGCAGCGTGTCAGGCTTCCCTGTCAATGCACTGTTAGCTCAGATTCATGTCCACTGAGTTGGTGAGGCTAGCTATCTCATCCTCTACCATGCTCTTCTCCTTTGGTCTTCAGTCTTTCCCAGCATCAGGGCCTTTTCCAGTCAATCAGCTCTTCACATCAGGTGACCGAAGTATTGAAGCTTCCGTCTCAGCATCAGTCCTTCCAATGAATATTCAAGGTTATTTCCTTTAGGATTGACTTGTTTGATCTCCTTACAGTCCAAGGGACACTTAAGTGCCTTCTCCAGCACCGCAGTTCAAATGCATCAGTTCTTCAGCACTCAGCCTTCTTTATGGTCCAACACTCACATCTGTGCATGACTACTGGAAAAACCATAGTTTGACTGTATGGACCTTTGTTAAATCTAAGCTCCCACCCCCCCGCCCCCCAGCAAAACTTGTCTTTAGATGGGGGTTTACTGAATTGTATTTCAACTGAGAAGCCACCATAATACTTTACTATTTTAAGGCAGGAAAATCAGTCTGAGAAGTGAGCTATCTTTTGTTTACCAAAAAGATTTGATGAGTTATTTTAATGTTAAATTGCAGCGAAGAGACGGGAAGAGTAAGACAAGGAGAAATCTATGTTACTATTCATAATAGTAAGGAAAACACTGGAGTTTCTAGGTGTGGCCTGGGATGTCAGGATAGGAGGGCCCAGGGTTGGAGAGAAGAAAAGACAGACCTGAAGACAGGGAGACACAGGAGGCCAGGGGTGATTCTACAACAGGGGACCTGGGATCTGAAGGGATAAAGCAGTCAGGAGATGACCAGGATGCCTGAACATTTTATGAGAAGAGACTTGTTCATGTTCGAGCTCCACTGTTGACGCTACCGTGATTCTGTGTAATCCCATTCATTCTCTTGATCTTCAAGAGATCTGCTACACCACTGCTCTATGTGAGTGAAATTTTTTAAAGCTAAGAAAACAGTATTTGTACCAAACAGTATTTGTACCAAACTGGTGGGCTACAGTCCATGGGGTTGCAAAGAGTTGAATGCGACTTAGCGACTGAGCATACATGCAATTGTTCACAGAAGAGCTAAAGGGTGTGGAAGTATATTTACACTTCCATATATTAATACATACAGAAATGTATACTGTTGCTGTTCCGTCGCTGGATCTTTGCTGCCTCATGGACTGCAGCGTGTCAGGCTTCCCTGTCAATGCACTGTTAGCTCAGATTCATGTCCACTGAGTTGGTGAGGCTAGCTATCTCATCCTCTACCATGCTCTTCTCCTTTGGTCTTCAGTCTTTCCCAGCATCAGGGCCTTTTCCAGTCAATCAGCTCTTCACATCAGGTGACCGAAGTATTGAAGCTTCCGTCTCAGCATCAGTCCTTCCAATGAATATTCAAGGTTATTTCCTTTAGGATTGACTTGTTTGATCTCCTTACAGTCCAAGGGACACTTAAGTGCCTTCTCCAGCACCGCAGTTCAAATGCATCAGTTCTTCAGCACTCAGCCTTCTTTATGGTCCAACACTCACATCTGTGCATGACTACTGGAAAAACCATAGTTTGACTGTATGGACCTTTGTTGGCAAAGTGATTGATGTCTTACCTTTTGAATATGCTGTGTAGATTTGTCATAGTTTTCCTTCCAAGGAGCAAGAATCTTTTACTTTTGTGGCTGTAGTCACTGTCTGCAGTGATTCTGGAGTCCAAGAAAAGGCAATCTGTTGCTACTTCCACTTCTTCTCCATTTATTTACCATATATGAAATCTAGATTATCCTGTGTCTTCGAGCTTATTCTTTTAAGACTTAGAGATTTTTTTTTTTGGCGACTTCTGTTGATGTTTCATTTATTTCCATCTTTGTTCTTTTGGCCCGTGTGGGCCTCCCATCGCAGCGGCTTCTCCCTCTGCAGAACGCCGGGTCTGGGCACATGCGCTCCAGAGCTCCTGCTGGGTAGTTGGCCACATTGGTCCAGTCACTCTGCGGCATGTGGGATCTTCCCAGACCAGGGATCGAACTGGCGCCCCTTGCACTGCAAGGCGGTGTCCTTACCCACTGGGCCACCGGGGAAGCCTAGACTTAGAGATTTTTATCTATCAAGCATTGAAATGAATCTTTCCAATAGGATTGAAAACACTGAAACAAATGTAAGGATCATGGCTTTGAGATAGAACAGAAACAGTTCAAGAAAGGCAGGGCATGATGTTATTAAGTGTATGAGAGCATAAAAGCAAGTCTTCCTCCTTCAGAGACACTGTATGATTATGAGGTGGAAGGATGTGATAAGTTTGACCTCTTTTCTGTAAGCGTGTCCCCAATTTCAGATTCATGTCCACTGAGTTGGTGAGGCTAGCTATCTCATCCTCTACCATGCTCTTCTCCTTTGGTCTTCAGTCTTTCCCAGCATCAGGGCCTTTTCCAGTCAATCAGCTCTTCACATCAGGTGACCAGTATTGAAGCTTCCGTCTCAGCATCAGTCCTTCCAATGAATATTCAAGGTTATTTCCTTTAGGATTGACTTGTTTGATCTCCTTACAGTCCAAGGGACACTTAAGTGCCTTCTCCAGCACCGCAGTTCAAATGCATCAGTTCTTCAGCACTCAGCCTTCTTTATGGTCCAACACTCACATCTGTGCATGACTACTGGAAAAACCATAGTTTGACTGTATGGACCTTTGTTGGCAAAGTGATTGATGTCTTACCTTTTGAATATGCTGTGTAGATTTGTCATAGTTTTCCTTCCAAGGAGCAAGAATCTTTTACTTTTGTGGCTGTAGTCACTGTCTGCAGTGATTCTGGAGTCCAAGAAAAGGCAATCTGTTGCTACTTCCACTTCTTCTCCATTTATTTACCATATATGAAATCTAGATTATCCTGTGTCTTCGAGCTTATTCTTTTAAGACTTAGAGATTTTTTTTTTTGGCGACTTCTGTTGATGTTTCATTTATTTCCATCTTTGTTCTTTTGGCCCGTGTGGGCCTCCCATCGCAGCGGCTTCTCCCTCTGCAGAACGCCGGGTCTGGGCACATGCGCTCCAGAGCTCCTGCTGGGTAGTTGGCCACATTGGTCCAGTCACTCTGCGGCATGTGGGATCTTCCCAGACCAGGGATCGAACTGGCGCCCCTTGCACTGCAAGGCGGTGTCCTTACCCACTGGGCCACCGGGGAAGCCTAGACTTAGAGATTTTTATCTATCAAGCATTGAAATGAATCTTTCCAATAGGATTGAAAACACTGAAACAAATGTAAGGATCATGGCTTTGAGATAGAACAGAAACAGTTCAAGAAAGGCAGGGCATGATGTTATTAAGTGTATGAGAGCATAAAAGCAAGTCTTCCTCCTTCAGAGACACTGTATGATTATGAGGTGGAAGGATGTGATAAGTTTGACCTCTTTTCTGTAACCCCATGTCTTGTCTTTTTTTTTTTTTTTTTTTTGAGAAGCGATCAATATCTTGACAAATCTTTCACAACATATGCATACATCAATGGAAAGATACTCTGTTCCCTAAAGCAGACTCGGAGATGACCACTTATGTGAGTATTGTAACCAGAAAGGTAGAAGGATATATTTTAGTTTCTTTAACTTCTGTTCCAAGAACCTACTGTTGAATCTTTCTCATCATCCACTAGACCTTTGCCTCCCACACCTCCAGTAACATAAAACCTCAGACACATGCTGTACACGCAGTAAGACGTTTCAGAACATGCACCAGAAGACACAAATACCAAAGACATTCCGCCACTTGTTAATTGTAAAGCTTGGGACAAATCAGTTAACATATCTGAAACCTCCATTTTTTTTTATCAGGAAAACAGAATAATCATAACCAAGAATGCTTTGTGAGAATTAAAATATAAGATTTTTAAATGCTCTGTGACAAATAGGTAAATGCTTAGAATGCCTGTGAGTTTCAGGCCTCAGAGCCTCCTGGGCTGTCTCTCCCAGACTGCTGTCTCACCCGCCCCTGCACACCGTGGCTTCTGCCATTCGTAATCACCGACAGAGCCAAACTGCCTCATAGGGTAAACACATTTTCATTGCTCAGAGGCAGGAGTCTTGCTAGTGACTGCATTGAGAGAGATGTTTGGCCCTGCTTGATTGTAGCAATTACACTCAGACGAATGGAAGGGCTAAAAGCCGGTGTATCAGCCAAGCAAATGCTTCAAATAAGTGACTGTTTTTAAAACAGTTAAAGGCTGTATTTCGAAAGGAAATACACGCACACACACAGCACACACACACCCACCCACACACCGTACTACGCACCATCTCCACCACCACTGCCGCACCAGGAGACATTTGGTTCCCCAAGCCAAAAGTAACTATTTGCATTTTACTTTCACTTTTGCTTTCTTGGAATATTTTCCACCGGAAGTAAATGTATCTAATTTCCTACCTAACCCGTATAAATTCTTGATCCTCACCTCCGAATGACTGTAAAAAAATCGGTAACTTTGCTAAGAGCTTTGCATCTTGGCTGTGACGCTCACACTTACTGCCCTCAGTCTATGGCCGCAGAGCAGGAACTCCCTCAGTGTTCTGTGAGTGTTGAGTGCGAAGTGCTGTTCCAGGACTTCTAGGATGTCATTTCCTACTGTCTTCCAAGTTCTTCATTATTAGCATTACATGTATTATTATTGTAATATTTATGTATATTCATCATTGTAAGAATACATTAATTATCCATATTACTATCCTTATTTGGTACATTTCTGTGTGACAGGCACTGTTCTTAATTCTTTAGATACATATTCACTTGATCTTTAAACCATACCATGAGGTTGGAATTGCCTTATTATTCTCAAGTTGTAGATGAGGAAACAGAAGCTTGGTAAGGGTGGTGCCTTGCTAGAGATCACACTGTTACTAAATTGGAAAGGCAGGATGCAGATTCAAAACCTCTAACTCTGTGCCCCGCACCCCTCTTCCTCCAGGGCCCACATTAAGGATTAAGAACTACTGAAACTCGGCCACAGGCTACATTTTCTTACTTTTTTTTGTTAAAGTGTAGTTGATCTAAGTATAATTTAGTGATTCACAACATTTAAAGATTATACTCCACTTGTAGTTTTTATAAAATATTGACTGTATTCCCTGTGTTGTACAGTATAACCTTGTAGCTTGTTTATACCTAGTAGTTTGTACTTATTAATCCCTTACCCTATATGGCCCCTCCCTGCTTCCCTCTCCCCACCAGTAACCACAGTTTAATCTGTGAGTCGTCATCTTTTTTGTTGCACTCACTAATTCATTATATTTCTTAGATTTCCCATATAGCTGATATCTCTACAGTTTTAGTCTTTCCCCATCTGACTTACTTCTCTTAGCATAGAGAAGCCCCATGTGCACCGCATCATCCCTGCACTAGACTGGCCACTGTTTAGGATGAGCCTGTGCTCTGTGCTTTCCCCAAGAGCTGGTCCCCACAACTGGAACGCAGAATGATCATAACTGGAATGTCTTCCATGATGACAGAGTTGATGTTATATCACTGTGAACTGTCGACTCTTCTTTCTTTAGCTCTTTAAAGCAGGGATGGTGTTGGAGGAGGTCGTTGAGAGAATGTGACTACAGACTGGCCCTTGAGCTGGACCTGGACAATTAGGTCTCCTCACCCACCTTCTGAAATATGTGTTCCATCCATCTGTCCCACACATTGAGACCATGTGGACAGGGTATGTGACTTAACTCCTTAAAGCCTCTACATAAATTCCTCTAAGATTCTAAAGGTTGGTACAGAGGTCTACTCACCTTGTGGTGCCTAAGACAAGACTTGTATGAAAATTCCCTTGTTTATTAAGCCTGCCACATCAGTCTGAGTGGTCTGCCCCTTTCTTCTGTATCTCCATGTTCTCTAAGTATGAGGACCAGTTTCAGATTTCACCCAGGGAAGCTCCCAGGTTTCACCCCAACAAATGGCATTTTCTTCTTCTGCATTCTGTAATGTCTGTCAGAATGACTAGCTTGGTAGAGGGTGGTGCCTTGCTAGAGATCACACTGTTACTAAATTGGAAAGGCAGGATGCAGATTCAAAACCTCTAACTCTGTGCCCCGCACCCCTCTTCCTCCAGGGCCCACATTAAGGATTAAGAACTACTGAAACTCGGCCACAGGCTACATTTTCTTACTTTTTTTTGTTAAAGTGTAGTTGATCTAAGTATAATTTAGTGATTCACAACATTTAAAGATTATACTCCACTTGTAGTTTTTATAAAATATTGACTGTATTCCCTGTGTTGTACAGTATAACCTTGTAGCTTGTTTATACCTAGTAGTTTGTACTTATTAATCCCTTACCCTATATGGCCCCTCCCTGCTTCCCTCTCCCCTCCAGTAACCACAGTTTAATCTGTGAGTCGTCATCTTTTTTGTTGCACTCACTAATTCATTATATTTCTTAGATTTCCCATATAGCTGATATCTCTACAGTTTTAGTCTTTCCCCATCTGACTTACTTCTCTTAGCATAGAGAAGCCCCATGTGCACCGCATCATCCCTGCACTAGACTGGCCACTGTTTAGGATGAGCCTGTGCTCTGTGCTTTCCCCAAGAGCTGGTCCCCACAACGGGAAACGCAGAATGATCATAACTGGAATGTCTTCCATGATGACAGAGTTGATGTTATATCACTGTGAACTGTCGACTCTTCTTTCTTTAGCTCTTTAAAGCAGGGATGGTGTTGGAGGAGGTCGTTGAGAGAATGTGACTACAGACTGGCCCTTGAGCTGGACCTGGACAATTAGGTCTCCTCACCCACCTTCTGAAATATGTGTTCCATCCATCTGTCCCACACATTGAGACCATGTGGACAGGGTATGTGACTTAACTCCTTAAAGCCTCTACATAAATTCCTCTAAGATTCTAAAGGTTGGTACAGAGGTCTACTCACCTTGTGGTGCCTAAGACAAGACTTGTATGAAAATTCCCTTGTTTATTAAGCCTGCCACATCAGTCTGAGTGGTCTGCCCCTTTCTTCTGTATCTCCATGTTCTCTAAGTATGAGGACCAGTTTCAGATTTCACCCAGGGAAGCTCCCAGGTTTCACCCCAACAAATGGCATTTTCTTCTTCTGCATTCTGTAATGTCTGTCAGAATGACTAGCTTATACCAGATACAAATGCACTTAATTATATTTTGAGTTGATTTGGTATAACTGTTTCAGATGTCTTTTTGATTCTACCCCCAATCAGGATTAGAACAAAATAAAATCAAATAACCCTTCACCTAATTTTGCTCTAACTGGACATTTCTTTAGTCAATAAATCACAAGTTTAGTCATTTTTTGCAGTGTCTCAGTCTGAGTCTTTTCTGACTTTTGTTTCTGTGAGGTAATTTTAGGCCAATAATAATAGCTGTTAGGTGTGTCAGGTCACTCAGTATGAATGTGGGAACTTGAGTTTGCAGTTTGCATTGTTTCTACCAACTGGCATGTCTCTCTCTCTCCTTTCCCTTCTATTAGTGGCTGACTTTCAAGCCTTTCATAAATTACTTTGGGCTATTAGTGAAATTAACCAGTTCTTCTTGAAAGTACCATGTGTTCAGATGAAGACAGCCATTTTCGAGTCATCTCTTGTACAAAATCTTGTTTTATGCTTTTTTGGTATGATGCTAATATTAGTTTCTTCGTGTGTTCTAAAATCTCTCACTTAGTATTGTTTCATTAAAAGAAGATGGAGATCAGATATGATGGAGATCAAATATGATGTTTGATGAGTGAAAATTTTATCTTAATCTACTAGTCCTGTCAATAGTCTTCCAGGCTGAGGTCAGAAGCTCTCCCAGTCCCCTTCAAAAAGAGAGGGGAGGTGGGAAATGGGACTCCTGGCCTGCTGACAAGGACCTTCAAAGGCCATTGGAGCAGTCATGCCTATCCTATGGTATTTTTCCATAAGACCAATGCTTGTAGATCTTGGTTTTCTACTCTTTGATGCTCCCTAAAGCATCTTGTAGGGATGACAACAAAGATCTGTATACTCAAAGCTATGGTTTTTCCAGTAGTCATTTATAGATGTAAGAGCTGGACAATAAAGAAGGCTGATTACCAAAGAATTTCCCCAGGCCACATCAGTCTGAGTGGTCTGCCCTTTCTTCTGTATCTCCATGTTCTCTAAGTATGAGGACCAGTTTCAGATTTCACCCAGGGAAGCTCCCAGGTTTCACCCCAACAAATGGCATTTTCTTCTTCTGCATTCTGTAATGTCTGTCAGAATGACTAGCTTATACCAGATACAAATGCACTTAATTATATTTTGAGTTGATTTGGTATAACTGTTTCAGATGTCTTTTTGATTCTACCCCCAATCAGGATTAGAACAAAATAAAATCAAATAACCCTTCACCTAATTTTGCTCTAACTGGACATTTCTTTAGTCAATAAATCACAAGTTTAGTCATTTTTTGCAGTGTCTCAGTCTGAGTCTTTTCTGACTTTTGTTTCTGTGAGGTAATTTTAGGCCAATAATAATAGCTGTTAGGTGTGTCAGGTCACTCAGTATGAATGTGGGAACTTGAGTTTGCAGTTTGCATTGTTTCTACCAACTGGCATGTCTCTCTCTCTCCTTTCCCTTCTATTAGTGGCTGACTTTCAAGCCTTTCATAAATTACTTTGGGCTATTAGTGAAATTAACCAGTTCTTCTTGAAAGTACCATGTGTTCAGATGAAGACAGCCATTTTCGAGTCATCTCTTGTACAAAATCTTGTTTTATGCTTTTTTGGTATGATGCTAATATTAGTTTCTTCGTGTGTTCTAAAATCTCTCACTTAGTATTGTTTCATTAAAAGAAGATGGAGATCAGATATGATGGAGATCAAATATGATGTTTGATGAGTGAAAATTTTATCTTAATCTACTAGTCCTGTCAATAGTCTTCCAGGCTGAGGTCAGAAGCTCTCCCAGTCCCCTTCAAAAAGAGAGGGGAGGTGGGAAATGGGACTCCTGGCCTGCTGACAAGGACCTTCAAAGGCCATTGGAGCAGTCATGCCTATCCTATGGTATTTTTCCATAAGACCAATGCTTGTAGATCTTGGTTTTCTACTCTTTGATGCTCCCTAAAGCATCTTGTAGGGATGACAACAAAGATCTGTATACTCAAAGCTATGGTTTTTCCAGTAGTCATTTATAGATGTAAGAGCTGGACAATAAAGAAGGCTGATTACCAAAGAATTTCCCCCAGGAATAAAACACTTCCCTGTCAAAAGTGTTTAAGAATTTGGGAGTATCAGACAGAAGCATTAAATATTTGACTTTATATTTATGTTGTCATTGCTGCTTAGCTGCTAAGTAGCATCTGATTCTTTTGTGATCCCATGAGATTTTCTAGGCAAGAATACTGGAGGGGGTTGCCATTTCCTTCTCCAAGGGATCATCCCGACCCAGGGCATGAACTCCCGTCTCCTGCATTTGGCAGGCAAGTTCTTTACCACTGAGCCATCTTAGAAGGCTGTATGTTTATCTAAACAGAGACAGTTTTTTTCTTTAATGTTTATGCTGCTTAGCCCTGCTTGAACATATTGTTTCAGGAGATCATCATGACCCAGGTTGCAATTTTATTTTTAAAATAAAATACACAGAACTTGAGTCATATGGAAGAGTAACCACAAATCTTGCTTTTTAAATTCTGTATAGTTGTTGCAAATATTTCTCAGAACTTCCAAGACTCGTTGTTACTTGTCATTCTTGATAATTACCATCACATAATGTGACCTTTGAGTGAGTGACTGTCCCCTAAAAGACCAATGGGATTGCACCTGCCGTCATTCCTTATACATGCAGTATCTGTTGTCCCACGATAATATGGTCTGTACTTTGGAGCATGAACATTCTAAATAGAAAAAAAAAAAATCACTGGTGCCAAACAGAGCTGCTGGCTGGAGGTGAACAGACAGCATTAAAGAAGAAGGAGAAGAATTAGTTTATAACATAGGTGGGGAAGTTGTATCAAGTCATTGGCTTCTGCTTAACAGAGTATGTTATTTCACTTAATACCCAAGCTGAAAATCTTTTATTCCTACAGAAAGACAGGGCAATTTACACCGTCTCTTCAACCACCACATCCAAAGGCAGAGCCGAGAAGGCTGTCATTTGAAGGTAACTGGTAACAGTTGTTTTGTAGGGAAGACAGACAGAAACGGAGCACTTAACACAGAATAGGAAATCAGAAGAGAGATAAATAGGGCTATGAATGTGCAGCTGATGAAGAATATTTGTCTTGAAATCTTGATATTTTTGCAGTTGAGGTAAAAGTCTGAGAATTCTCTGCATTTATTGTAAAAGCCACAGTCATGAAAAAGGTCCATATGGTTTTCCAGTAGTATTTGAACTGGACAATAAAGAAGGCTGATGATTGAAAAATTTCAAAAGTGTTTAAGAATTTGGGAGTATCAGACAGAAGCATTAAATATTTGACTTTATATTTATGTTGTCATTGCTTAGCTGCTAAGTAGCATCTGATTCTTTGTGATCCCATGAGATTTTCTAGGCAAGAATACTGGAGGGTTGCCATTTCCTTCTCCAAGGGATCATCCCGACCCAGGGCATGAACTCCCGTCTCCTGCATTTGGCAGGCAAGTTCTTTACCACTGAGCCATCTTAGAAGGCTGTATGTTTATCTAAACAGAGACAGTTTTTTTCTTTAATGTTTATGCTGCTTAGCCCTGCTTGAACATATTGTTTCAGGAGATCATCATGACCCAGGTTGCAATTTTATTTTTAAAATAAAATACACAGAACTTGAGTCATATGGAAGAGTAACCACAAATCTTGCTTTTTAAATTCTGTATAGTTGTTGCAAATATTTCTCAGAACTTCCAAGACTCGTTGTTACTTGTCATTCTTGATAATTACCATCACATAATGTGACCTTTGAGTGAGTGACTGTCCCCTAAAAGACCAATGGGATTGCACCTGCCGTCATTCCTTATACATGCAGTATCTGTTGTCCCACGATAATATGGTCTGTACTTTGGAGCATGAACATTCTAAATAGAAAAAAAAAAAATCACTGGTGCCAAACAGAGCTGCTGGCTGGAGGTGAACAGACAGCATTAAAGAAGAAGGAGAAGAATTAGTTTATAACATAGGTGGGGAAGTTGTATCAAGTCATTGGCTTCTGCTTAACAGAGTATGTTATTTCACTTAATACCCAAGCTGAAAATCTTTTATTCCTACAGAAAGACAGGGCAATTTACACCGTCTCTTCAACCACCACATCCAAAGGCAGAGCCGAGAAGGCTGTCATTTGAAGGTAACTGGTAACAGTTGTTTTGTAGGGAAGACAGACAGAAACGGAGCACTTAACACAGAATAGGAAATCAGAAGAGAGATAAATAGGGCTATGAATGTGCAGCTGATGAAGAATATTTGTCTTGAAATCTTGATATTTTTGCAGTTGAGGTAAAAGTCTGAGAATTCTCTGCATTTATTGTAAAAGCCACAGTCATGAAAAAGGTCCATTTTGGCCAAGATGAAGAACAGCACAATGAACAAATGGCATGAAATCAGAATAAGGTCTGATATATACTAAAGCAAAGAGAATTCATTACAGATAACCCTGACAGTAACTTTACTGTGTTCTTAGTAGCCAAGAGTCAACATTGTATCCAGGATGTATAGTGTGCATTCACTTTGTCTCTGCATATTTTATTTAATAGTTTGGTAAACTCTGGGTTATTAATTTCAGTATATTTTTCAATCATTTTTCTAATCAATTTTGTTGTTATCTATATGCAATTTGAATAAGAGAAACATTTAAAAGATAGTTATTCTCTCATGGGTAGACCAATTACCAATTAAGCAGAATACAGACTTAAGCTTTCCAACGGCCACAGAATGGTGATTGAGTATCATCAACGATTGTTTTGCTTTCTTTGGGGGAGGGTGAATTCCCCAAGAAGGTAAAACTTAAATGAGAAATAAAGTCAAGTTTCTGTAAATCTGTTCCATCTTCTCTCATTTCCTGTTTCTGTTTTCCACTCTAATCCCTTCACTTTCTTTCCTCCTCTCTTCCTTAATTCCTTTCTTCTCTTCTTCCTCTTATCATTCCTACATCCTTCCATTCCTACCATACATGTATCTTGAGTAGCAAACACAGTGCTTACTTTACTTTTCTTTATTTACCACCATGCCTAATGAAAAACACCTCAAAAACATCCTTCTCACTGAGTTCCTGCAGAGTCCAGTCTCACAACCCTGAAATGATGCTCTCTGGTGCATAGCTTTGCTAAGTTGGACACACACGGCAGCACTAAAATAACAGGATACTCAAACGATGCTGTCGGGTGAACTGAAGTGCGGCAGCTGCTACACTATTTGATAGGCAGAGCCAGAAGGCTGTCATTTGAAGGTAACTGGTAACAGTTGTTTTGTAGGGAAGACAGACAGAAACGGAGCACTTAACACAGAATAGGAAATCAGAAGAGAGATAAATAGGGCTATGAATGTGCAGCTGATGAAGAATATTTGTCTTGAAATCTTGATATTTTTGCAGTTGAGGTAAAAGTCTGAGAATTCTCTGCATTTATTGTAAAAGCCACAGTCATGAAAAAGGTCCATTTTGGCCAAGATGAAGAACAGCACAATGAACAAATGGCATGAAATCAGAATAAGGTCTGATATATACTAAAGCAAAGAGAATTCATTACAGATAACCCTGACAGTAACTTTACTGTGTTCTTAGTAGCCAAGAGTCAACATTGTATCCAGGATGTATAGTGTGCATTCACTTTGTCTCTGCATATTTTATTTAATAGTTTGGTAAACTCTGGGTTATTAATTTCAGTATATTTTTCAATCATTTTTCTAATCAATTTTGTTGTTATCTATATGCAATTTGAATAAGAGAAACATTTAAAAGATAGTTATTCTCTCATGGGTAGACCAATTACCAATTAAGCAGAATACAGACTTAAGCTTTCCAACGGCCACAGAATGGTGATTGAGTATCATCAACGATTGTTTTGCTTTCTTTGGGGGAGGGTGAATTCCCCAAGAAGGTAAAACTTAAATGAGAAATAAAGTCAAGTTTCTGTAAATCTGTTCCATCTTCTCTCATTTCCTGTTTCTGTTTTCCACTCTAATCCCTTCACTTTCTTTCCTCCTCTCTTCCTTAATTCCTTTCTTCTCTTCTTCCTCTTATCATTCCTACATCCTTCCATTCCTACCATACATGTATCTTGAGTAGCAAACACAGTGCTTACTTTACTTTTCTTTATTTACCACCATGCCTAATGAAAAACACCTCAAAAACATCCTTCTCACTGAGTTCCTGCAGAGTCCAGTCTCACAACCCTGAAATGATGCTCTCTGGTGCATAGCTTTGCTAAGTTGGACACACACGGCAGCACTAAAATAACAGGATACTCAAACGATGCTGTCGGGTGAACTGAAGTGCGGCAGCTGCAAGTAAGAAGGGTGAGGAAACACTTTAAAGATGTACCGAAGCGTGGAGGTGAGCAGTCTGCCATAGCAGGAACTCCTAGGTAACAGTGAAGCAGACAGAATGGCCTGGTATTTAGAAGTTGAAAACTGAATTTTAGCTGAATATGAGGCCATAGTAACTGATACAGCAACTTCCCAGATTCATGTTTCTCTTAAGGTGGAAAATTTTCTTAATTGTTGGTCTCTTGAACCATACCAGGATCACCACAAGTGCTATCAGTCTTGAAAAATGTTGGACAATTTGAAAGATAGCTAAATATGTTACCCCCGTGTGACTTCATAAAAAAGTATGAGCTACAGTGTTTTGGAAACATGGAGAAACAATTAATCCTATGAAGAGTTCTTTCATTTTATTTTTTTGTCACATAAGATACACCAGGCTGTACCTGACCGTTAAATTATTGATAGGTGGATGAGTGATCAATAGATAGAAAGATAAGTATAGGAGGAACATATGCAGAAGTTTGGGGGTTATGGCCAAGAGGTCTGAAAGTTCAGGCAGAGTGATGGGCTCTGCATTGCAATACACTTGGTGGAAAGCTTTGCAGCAGATAAGAAAATATCAATGTGTGGAACGCCGGGATAGCCAATGTGCTGTGTCTAAGGGCAGAAAACTTGGAGCATCAGAGTATGTGGCGTATGTTGACTTGCTTAATAAACCAAATGTAGAGAACTTT
Source organism: Tragulus kanchil (assembly GCA_022376925.1). NCBI lineage: Eukaryota > Metazoa > Chordata > Mammalia > Artiodactyla > Tragulidae > Tragulus > Tragulus kanchil. The sequence continues at coordinate 17,711,449 of JAIOJX010000028.1, read as the reverse complement.
GAACAACTTCCTTAAAGTCTCTTTACCTCCAAAGAGGTGTGAAATAGTGTTGCTTCCACATGACAGTCACAGAGAGACAGTGTTCTCTCTCTCCTGTGTTTGGTGACATGAGAGATAACCCAGAATCCTTTTTTCTTTAACTTTAGTAAAGAGTTTTACAAAACAAGAATATTTCCCATCTCACCTCAATAGCACGGCCACAGTGGATACAGTTGGTTAGCTGACAGTCCCTCAATACTGTCTCTATTCTGCACATATTTAAATTCCTTTAGCTGTTCCCAAAATGTCTTCGCAGTCAGGTGTCCGAACCCAAAATCAATCCAAGACCAAGCATCACATAGGATTATACTCCCAGTAATTCTCTCTTGCTTTAGAAGAGAATTTTTGTTTTCTTTCCTTCTACAATAGCAGAGCCCTATTTAAAAATCAAAACAATCTAAGAAACAAAACAAAACCCCACTCTGTTATCCTGCAGAAAATTTTCTTACTCTCTGAATTTGGTACTTTATTTTCTCCCAGTGTCTTTTCTCCCCACTTTTCTATTTTCTGTATTTCTGATACTTTGGAACTTAGCTCTAACCTTGAGTTGAAATTAATCATTAATAATTAGAAAGTACAGCATATTGAATAAATATTCTTCTGTATCATAACAGCACTATGAGGAGAGCCACTGTTGCCTCTGTTTTTAGTTGAGAGAGTTATGGTTCAGATAAGGTAATCTGTCTAATCTCCCACAATTCATACTAGGAGTGCCCCTGGTCCCTGTATATTCTAATGTGTGCCTACTCATTACATGCTTTGAGTGATATTTTTCAAGACAATATGCCCAGGTTCTAGTCTTTCTGGCTCCTGCTTTTTTTTTTCTTCTTTCTCCTCCTCCTTCTTCCTACCTATTTTCTTCTTCCTCCTACTCCTCCTTTCCAGTTTTATTGAGGAACAATGGAAATAAAATAAAGGCTGCATATTAGAAGTGTACACCATGAATTAAAACATTTTCAAGACAATATCAGGTTCCCATTTTTGCTCCAGTAGGCCAATGTGCTGTGTCTAAGGGCAGAAAACTTGGAGCATCAGAGTATGTGGCGTATGTTGACTTGCTTAATAAACCAAATGTAGAGAACTTTGAACAACTTCCTTAAAGTCTCTTTACCTCCAAAGAGGTGTGAAATAGTGTTGCTTCCACATGACAGTCACAGAGAGACAGTGTTCTCTCTCTCCTGTGTTTGGTGACATGAGAGATAACCCAGAATCCTTTTTTCTTTAACTTTAGTAAAGAGTTTTACAAAACAAGAATATTTCCCATCTCACCTCAATAGCACGGCCACAGTGGATACAGTTGGTTAGCTGACAGTCCCTCAATACTGTCTCTATTCTGCACATATTTAAATTCCTTTAGCTGTTCCCAAAATGTCTTCGCAGTCAGGTGTCCGAACCCAAAATCAATCCAAGACCAAGCATCACATAGGATTATACTCCCAGTAATTCTCTCTTGCTTTAGAAGAGAATTTTTGTTTTCTTTCCTTCTACAATAGCAGAGCCCTATTTAAAAATCAAAACAATCTAAGAAACAAAACAAAACCCCACTCTGTTATCCTGCAGAAAATTTTCTTACTCTCTGAATTTGGTACTTTATTTTCTCCCAGTGTCTTTTCTCCCCACTTTTCTATTTTCTGTATTTCTGATACTTTGGAACTTAGCTCTAACCTTGAGTTGAAATTAATCATTAATAATTAGAAAGTACAGCATATTGAATAAATATTCTTCTGTATCATAACAGCACTATGAGGAGAGCCACTGTTGCCTCTGTTTTTAGTTGAGAGAGTTATGGTTCAGATAAGGTAATCTGTCTAATCTCCCACAATTCATACTAGGAGTGCCCCTGGTCCCTGTATATTCTAATGTGTGCCTACTCATTACATGCTTTGAGTGATATTTTTCAAGACAATATGCCCAGGTTCTAGTCTTTCTGGCTCCTGCTTTATTTTTTCTTCTTTTCTTTCTCCTCCTCCTTCTTCTCCTACCTATTTTCTCTTCTTCCTCCTACTCCTCTTTTACAGTTTTATTGAGGTACAATGGAAATAAAATAAAGGCTGCATATTAGAAGTGTACAACATGATACATTCTAACATAGGCATACATTCATGAAACCACCAGCACAAACAAAATAGCATTTTCATAACCCCCAGACGTTTCCTCCTGCCATTTTTGTCATCCAGGGTCATCCTTCTTCACCTCTGTTTTCAGGTAATCACTGGCCTTTCTATTGTTATAAAGCTGTTTTCATTTTAAAGAATATTCTATGAATAAGGTAATATAATAAGTGCTCTTTGCTATCATTTACTCAACATACTCATTTTTGAGAGTCATTCTTTTTTTTTTTTTTGAATACCCACAATTTGTACCTTTTTTTATTGCTGACTTGTCTTCCACTGTGTGAATACTCCACAATTGGTTTATCCAATTCAGGTTTGGGCTATAAATAGAGATGCTACAAGCATTTCTGTATAAGTTTATCTGTGAAGATAGACTTTCATTTCTCTTGGGTAAACACTTAAGACTGGAATTAACTGGATCATTTCCTTGGTATGTGGCTTAACTTTTAAAGAAACAAACTGCCTTCCTAAGTGATTGACCATTTTACTTCCTCAGTATTCATGTTAAAGACTTCAAATTATATCATACTTTTGCCAGCACTTGATGTTCTGTATTTTAAATTTTAGTTATTCTGATGAAAGAGTAGTAGAATATTATGTATTTCAACTTGCATTTTTTTTTGGCCAACTAGAAATGTTAAACATCTTTCTGTTTGTTTATTAATCATCTGTATATTTTCTTTTGTTAAGCATCTTTTCAAATATTTTGCTTATATTTTTGCCCATTTTTCTTCTTTTTTTCTTGCCCATTTTTAAAATGAGTTATTTGGGAACCTCCCTGTTGGTCCAGCAGTTAAGAATCTGCCTTCCAATGCAAGGAGCATGGCTTCCATCCCAGATCAGGGAATTAAGATCCTACATACTGTGGGGCAACCAAGCTCCTGCACCACAATGAAGATTCCACCTATTGCAACTAAGACCCAGTGCAGCCAAATAAATAAAGAGTTAAAAAATGAGTTATTTGTCTTTGTATTGAATTTCAAGAGTTTTGATTATATATGCATACACACACCCATACACATACATATATGTGTATATCTATATGTATCACTTGCCTAACATACTATGTGGGCAAATGTTTTCTGCCAGTCTGTGTCTTTCATTTGAATTTTTAAATGATGTCTTTTAAGCACCAAACATTTTTAATTTTGATCTAGTTTTGATCCGAAATGTCAAGCTTTACCTCTATTATTCATACTTTTTGTGTTTTAATAAGTCTTTTTTTCTACCACAGGTCACAACAGATTTTCTCCTATGTCTGCCTATAGCCGTTTTATAGTGAGAGGTTTCACATTTAGGCCTGTGATCCATTTCAAATTCATCTTTGTGTATGGGTTCGTATAATGGTTATTTTTTTCCATATGGATATCAGTTTGATCCAGCACCACTCACTGAAAACACTTTCTCCCACTAAATTGTGTTTGCAGTTTGTCAAAAACTGTATTAACCATATAGGTTTATGTTTCTGGACCACATTGTTTGGTGGATCTACATTATCTTTTGTCTAAAATCAAACTGTCTTGATTATTTCTTGTAGCTTTATGATATAAGTGTTGAAATTAGGTATAATAAAAATTCTAATTTTGTTATTCTGTTAAAAAAAAATTATTTGGCTATTCTAGGGCTTTTGTCTTTTTCTTAGAAATATTAAGCTTGTTAGTTTCTGCAGAAGCATCCCCGAGGCTCTGTTTGGGATTTGCATTGAAAAGTCCTGCCTTTGTAAAGCAGCCCTATCAATCTTTGACAGGTAAACAAGTTTCTTACTCCTTAAGTTTTGTATGAACTTCAACTTTATGCTGAGACATGGCTTTAAAAGCCTGCGGCAAATGCTGGCCCTCTCAGGTAGAGACCGATGCTTTCGCTGTCAGTGTTTAGCCGCAGACTCATTAAGATTCATTTTCATCTCCTTTGAAACCCTGGCACTTAAAGTAACTTCTTTAAAGGAGAGAGTGATACATTGAAAGTTCAGATCCTTATCACTGCACATTTATTTTTGGAATAAATCTACTACTTCTAGACTTTAAGAACTCAGTTTTCCTAAAATGAAACCTGGCACTTATTTGTCTTTGTATTGAATTTCAAGAGTTTTGATTATATATGCATACACACACCCATACACATACATATATGTGTATATCTATATGTATCACTTGCCTAACATACTATGTGGGCAAATGTTTTCTGCCAGTCTGTGTCTTTCATTTGAATTTTTAAATGATGTCTTTTAAGCACCAAACATTTTTAATTTTGATCTAGTTTTGATCCGAAATGTCAAGCTTTACCTCTATTATTCATACTTTTTGTGTTTTAATAAGTCTTTTTTTCTACCACAGGTCACAACAGATTTTCTCCTATGTCTGCCTATAGCCGTTTTATAGTGAGAGGTTTCACATTTAGGCCTGTGATCCATTTCAAATTCATCTTTGTGTATGGGTTCGTATAATGGTTATTTTTTTCCATATGGATATCAGTTTGATCCAGCACCACTCACTGAAAACACTTTCTCCCACTAAATTGTGTTTGCAGTTTGTCAAAAACTGTATTAACCATATAGGTTTATGTTTCTGGACCACATTGTTTGGTGGATCTACATTATCTTTTGTCTAAAATCAAACTGTCTTGATTATTTCTTGTAGCTTTATGATATAAGTGTTGAAATTAGGTATAATAAAAATTCTAATTTTGTTATTCTGTTAAAAAAAAATTATTTGGCTATTCTAGGGCTTTTGTCTTTTTCTTAGAAATATTAAGCTTGTTAGTTTCTGCAGAAGCATCCCCGAGGCTCTGTTTGGGATTTGCATTGAAAAGTCCTGCCTTTGTAAAGCAGCCCTATCAATCTTTGACAGGTAAACAAGTTTCTTACTCCTTAAGTTTTGTATGAACTTCAACTTTATGCTGAGACATGGCTTTAAAAGCCTGCGGCAAATGCTGGCCCTCTCAGGTAGAGACCGATGCTTTCGCTGTCAGTGTTTAGCCGCAGACTCATTAAGATTCATTTTCATCTCCTTTGAAACCCTGGCACTTAAAGTAACTTCTTTAAAGGAGAGAGTGATACATTGAAAGTTCAGATCCTTATCACTGCACATTAATTTTTTTTGGAATAAATCTACTACTTCTAGACTTTAAGAACTCAGTTTTCATAATTATTCAATAAATATAAACCAAAAGAAAAAAATTCCACCAGGATCCCAGAAGCTGAAATAACATTACAATGCTAATACAGTCAGTAGGAGGCCACAGTAATCCAGATTATCATACATAACTGTCTCATGGAAACTAATTTGACTTTTATTGTGCTGCTAAATGAAATTATTACATGATCTATAGATTATTGAGCCCTGTGGCAATGCTGGAAAATGAGGCACTGTGCTGCATCTTTTACTTTGATGGTTGCAAGATTTTTAAAACACTTTACCCATTAAGAGTGAGTAAAGAAGACTATAATGCTCAGAAACAACACAGTGACTAAATAAATTACTTGCCAGAAACCATAAGTATGGCAGAAATAACGCAGCAAACAAAGCATTTTCTCATTAACCATGTGCATCCAGTGAAGTCAAGGCTTTGAGGAAAACTTGCATGCAAGAGCTAAATAATGATGAAGGCAGAATTACTCCTCTGACAGGTGTGCCCAGGACAGAGCCCCCAGCTGGTCCCTTAGCAATCCCCCAGTGGATTTTGGATATTCTGGGGAATTTGTTGTCTTAGCTGGTGGTGTTGGAAACAATGTACTGACCATGGAGATTCTCAAGCTTTGTTTTGAAACCGCTGGAAATGATTCAGTCTGATCAAGGTACTGTGTTTTTAAAGCACAATTCTGAGCAAAGGAGAAATAGGTGTTTGAAGGTAAAGCCTTTTCGTTACAGGACTTCGTTTGAATATTACGGGAGAACATATTGTTACAGGACTTGACATTTGAATCATAATTAGTATGTGTCTCGCGGTTCACAGTGTTCGCTGAACCCAGGGTAGGTGACAGGCAAGCTAAGGGGCTGGAAGAAGAAGGGGAGTCATAGGAACTGCAGACACTTTATTCTCTCCTGGCTGGCGTAGCAGCCGTAGCAGCAGACGTAACACAACCTCACAGCACCCAGCCTCGCCTCTCCTAATACCGCATAGCCTCCATGCAGCCACAATTGGCTTTTCTCATGCAGGCGTAACTGCAAAAAGTAGCTAGTGACCAAGCAAGTACTTTGCGGTGCACGTGCATAGTTCTGTAAGTGAGCTCAGCTGTTACCTAACCATGAATTTATACAACGTGGGGCGAGAGCGCCTGGCCAGGCCATCTTGGCTAATTTTCTCTTTCCCTAGCTTCTACCCCTGTGTCCCAGGCTCACACAAGGCAAACTGCCAAGGTTTCCCCCTTGCTTTTGCTGAGACTGCTTCCCCAAGTCGACCGGCTCCTCCTGGGTATGTGGTCCATACGTTGTGAAGTCGGTCACACCCAGGGCCCCTTGAGGATGCTGCCCCGGGCCATAGGCTGGCTGCGCATGCCTCATTTTTGCTGCACAACAGGCATGGCTGCCAGGCGGGGGCCCGTGGTCTCGTAGTGCTCATCCTCATCATCCCTCATTATTATTACTTCACTGTTCCAGGTGCCGGGCTCCTCGAGGCCACTGACCTCTTGCTGCGCTGCTCTTCCCTCTCCAGTTACTGCACTTAGGCAGGATCGTAGAGAGCACTATTCATCTTTGCCTTTGGGGCAGTTAGGAAAATCCACCCCAGGGTGTCAGTGGTAGTCCCTGTCCCCTTGTTAGGCACACTCACCACCTGCAGTGCCTTTCCTGTGCTATCTGGTGTCCCACCCACCACCTCCCCCGTCTTGCACCGGAGCCCAAGCCGAGAGGATTGCAGTCCCAGTTCGAGATGGTGGCCACTGACTTTCTCCATCTAGCGGAGCCTCAGGCTCTTCTAACGTGCCAGGTCTGCTTTGTCAATGACGCCAGTTGGACGAGGCCAGGTGTCTTGCTATATCCCACTGTGCACACTGTTCACTGAGCCCTTGCTAGGAAAGGCAGGGGTCAGGAAGCTGGAAGAAAACTGAAGGAGAGGTAGCATCTGGAGATGCCTTTATCCTCCCCTGGCTGGCGCGGCAGCTGTGTCGCAGCAGACATGACGGCATAACAAAACCTCACCTCTCCTAATAGCACGTAACTGCAGCCACAATCAGCTTTTCCAGTGGAGCTTGTATAGTCGTGACTGCACAAAGTAACCTGTGACCAAGCAAGTCCTTTGTGGGGCACATGCACAGTCCTTTAAGTGATCTCAGTTGTTACCTAACCATGTATGTACAAAACGTGGGGCGAGAGCCTGACCACACCATCATGGCTAATTTGCTCTTTCCCTACAGTATGTTAACAGCAATGGCTCAAATTTGTACCAGCAGTGAAATCTTCACTTGGAAGGTCTTCTTCAGATCCATCTCCCAAAGAGAGCTGATACCCTCTGTTCTTGGGCTTCCCTAGTGACTCAGACAGTAACAAATCTGCCTACAATGCAGGAGACGCGGGTTCAATCCCTGAATTGGGAGGATCTCCTGGAGAAAGGAACAGCTTACCCACTCCAGAAGAATTTGACTGGAGACTTCCATGGACAGAGGAGCTGGCAGGCTACAGTCCATGGGGTCACAAAGAAGCGAACACGACTGAGTGGCTTTCACATCACCCCCTGTTCGGCTGTGAGAAGAGTGATGCTTTAGGTCATCGCGGGCGTGTTCATCACATGTACTGCAGGACGGTTTTCATGCGGCTGGCATGCTTCCCTCTCCCCAGTTACTGCACTTAGGCAGATTAGCCTTTGGGGCAGTTAGGAAAATCCACCCCAGGGTGTCAGTGGTAGTCCCTGTCCCTTGTTAGGCACACTCACCACCTGCAGTGCCTTTCCTGTGCTATCTGGTGTCCCACCCACCACCTCCCCCGTCTTGCACCGGAGCCCAAGCCGAGAGGATTGCAGTCCCAGTTCGAGATGGTGGCCACTGACTTTCTCCATCTAGCGGAGCCTCAGGCTCTTCTAACGTGCCAGGTCTGCTTTGTCAATGACGCCAGTTGGACGAGGCCAGGTGTCTTGCTATATCCCACTGTGCACACTGTTCACTGAGCCCTTGCTAGGAAAGGCAGGGGTCAGGAAGCTGGAAGAAAACTGAAGGAGAGGTAGCATCTGGAGATGCCTTTATCCTCCCCTGGCTGGCGCGGCAGCTGTGTCGCAGCAGACATGACGGCATAACAAAACCTCACCTCTCCTAATAGCACGTAACTGCAGCCACAATCAGCTTTTCCAGTGGAGCTTGTATAGTCGTGACTGCACAAAGTAACCTGTGACCAAGCAAGTCCTTTGTGGGGCACATGCACAGTCCTTTAAGTGATCTCAGTTGTTACCTAACCATGTATGTACAAAACGTGGGGCGAGAGCCTGACCACACCATCATGGCTAATTTGCTCTTTCCCTACAGTATGTTAACAGCAATGGCTCAAATTTGTACCAGCAGTGAAATCTTCACTTGGAAGGTCTTCTTCAGATCCATCTCCCAAAGAGAGCTGATACCCTCTGTTCTTGGGCTTCCCTAGTGACTCAGACAGTAACAAATCTGCCTACAATGCAGGAGACGCGGGTTCAATCCCTGAATTGGGAGGATCTCCTGGAGAAAGGAACAGCTTACCCACTCCAGAAGAATTTGACTGGAGACTTCCATGGACAGAGGAGCTGGCAGGCTACAGTCCATGGGGTCACAAAGAAGCGAACACGACTGAGTGGCTTTCACATCACCCCCTGTTCGGCTGTGAGAAGAGTGATGCTTTAGGTCATCGCGGGCGTGTTCATCACATGTACTGCAGGTACGGTTTTCATGCGCATGTCTCTCCTACCACCTTGAAAGCTCTGCTCATTCAGAGACTGCGTCACCAGATGATGCTGCTGCCTTGTCCATCTAGAACACCAACCAGCCAGTCACTCAGACCCATTTATTAAATATTTTATGGCTTGACCACAGTCCTTCACTCTACTTGGACATGTCAAATATACTCTACATACAGCATAATCAAAAGTGATGATGTGATTCAGTGTCCATTAACGGGGAGAACATACAGTTTTTGTTTGCTGTCTCTGAGGTCAGTAGAATGAGATTATCATCCACCCAGTTTTGTCAACCAGGCTCCTTGGGGCACACCTCACTCTCCCTGCTCACCAATCTGTATTTCCACACTCACTGCCCCAGTCCCTTCAAGGCTTTTTCTTTTCTTTTTTTTTTCTTTTACTGTGAACATCTTTCAAATTCCATGCCTTCTTTCTGTCTTCTTGGTTGCTAACACAGCCCAAGCTGTCATCTTCTCTTGCCTGGAGTGCTACAAGAGCCTATTACGGGTCCTCCAGATCTATAATTTATTTTCCAAAATGAAGCAAAATTGACTATCACAAAATACAGATACAACTGTGTTCACTCAATATCATTCCTGTCGAAAACCATTTAGTGTTTCCCATTCCTCTAAGGACAAGGAAAACAGAAAGTCTTTGTGGGACTGTGACCCCTCTCCTGAACATCCCCGCCTGCTCCCATATTCTTGGCTTCACTCTCTGAACTCTTGCCACACCAAGCCTCTCCCCTGAAATTCCCCCAGTGACCCACTTTACCCTGTAATAGGAACTTGACTCAGACAGTAACAAATCTGCCTACAATGCAGGAGACGCGGGTTCAATCCCTGAATTGGGAGGATCTCCTGGAGAAAGGAACAGCTTACCCACTCCAGAAGAATTTGACTGGAGACTTCCATGGACAGAGGAGCTGGCAGGCTACAGTCCATGGGGTCACAAAGGCGAACACGACTGAGTGGCTTTCACATCACCCCCTGTTCGGCTGTGAGAAGAGTGATGCTTTAGGTCATCGCGGGCGTGTTCATCACATGTACTGCAGGTACGGTTTTCATGCGCATGTCTCTCCTACCACCTTGAAAGCTCTGCTCATTCAGAGACTGCGTCACCAGATGATGCTGCTGCCTTGTCCATCTAGAACACCAACCAGCCAGTCACTCAGACCCATTTATTAAATATTTTATGGCTTGACCACAGTCCTTCACTCTACTTGGACATGTCAAATATACTCTACATACAGCATAATCAAAAGTGATGATGTGATTCAGTGTCCATTAACGGGGAGAACATACAGTTTTTGTTTGCTGTCTCTGAGGTCAGTAGAATGAGATTATCATCCACCCAGTTTTGTCAACCAGGCTCCTTGGGGCACACCTCACTCTCCCTGCTCACCAATCTGTATTTCCACACTCACTGCCCCAGTCCCTTCAAGGCTTTTTCTTTTCTTTTTTTTTTCTTTTACTGTGAACATCTTTCAAATTCCATGCCTTCTTTCTGTCTTCTTGGTTGCTAACACAGCCCAAGCTGTCATCTTCTCTTGCCTGGAGTGCTACAAGAGCCTATTACGGGTCCTCCAGATCTATAATTTATTTTCCAAAATGAAGCAAAATTGACTATCACAAAATACAGATACAACTGTGTTCACTCAATATCATTCCTGTCGAAAACCATTTAGTGTTTCCCATTCCTCTAAGGACAAGGAAAACAGAAAGTCTTTGTGGGACTGTGACCCCTCTCCTGAACATCCCCGCCTGCTCCCATATTCTTGGCTTCACTCTCTGAACTCTTGCCACACCAAGCCTCTCCCCTGAAATTCCCCCAGTGACCCACTTTACCCCTGTAATAGGAACTTGACTCAGCCAGCTCCCTATGTCTGCACATCCTTCCTTTCTTTGTTATTGAGTAAATTCATAATCACCCCTGACCTGTACACAGTCACTCCTTCCTGAAACAAGCTTTCCCTGACCCATAGGCTAACTGGACTCCTTTTCTTTGAAGAACTCACCTCCTTTTCACGTGTATACTTCACTTTTTTCACATGTTGCTTCATTCTGTGTCTGTCCCATCTTGACTGCCTCAAAAGGTTGAGTTCTCCATGAAACTTGGACAGGGTCTATTGGAAATTTTGCCTTTTATAAGAACTCAGTATGTATTTTTGTTGTCATTGAACAGATAAGTAGATGAGAGCATGAATGGATGGGTGGGTAGGAAACCTTAAAGAGCTTGCCATCATGTTCAGAATATTAAAGGTAGATTAAAACATGCTATTTTTGTATATTTTCTTTATTTTCCATGTTCATCATATTTCAATCAAGCAACATCTGTTAATGGAATTTTAGTCTCTTAATTTTTTTCTTGTAAAGGAAAAAGTGAATTCTTTGATTTTTTTTCTTTTACCTTAGTCATGGGCTTTTTATAAAATGTCAGTATTCTGGATTAACCTTTCATCTCCAAACCACCTACTTTTCAATTCAAAATTCACAATACCCCACAGCAGGGAAGAAACCTTGTTATTTAGTCTAATGAGAATAGTTTCCTTTTACTCAAGTCTTTGATGTACCATAATGGCCATGCTCTTGAAAAGAGAATTGTGACCATTTATTTTAATACATTTTAATAAATATTGACCACCTGCCATGTATCACAGGGCTTGATTGTGAGAACATGGAAATGAACAGGACCAGTTACTTATTCTTCTGGTATGAAGTCAGCAGAAAAGTTAGTGGTCCAGCAATAACAGTTATGTATGGAGCCATGATAATCATTTCTTGTAACATTTAGTTACTTTGTTGCTTGAGTTTCCTGGAAATTTCAAAAGACTTAATAAATTATATTGACCAAGAGGGGCCCCTTGATGGGACCATTCACATTCATAATAATGATTTTAATAAACTTGGGAGTCCTCAGAATCAAATAAACAAATGATTATACATGACTAGAGGAGAGAAGCATGACTTAATTAGTGAACAGTTCTAATAATCACATTTTATGGTAAATTTTTAACCAAAAAACTATAGCCCCAGCTAGAAAAAAAATAAAAAAATAATAATTTATTATTATTTTAAAGAATTCTGGGAGGAATAGAAAATATAATTAATATCTATAATACCCTAAGCATGAAACAGTGCCTGTTTGTGTAAATTAAATTTTGACAAGAGTAAGAGACTAAACAACAAATAGTTTTAAAATAGCAATAGAAAACTTGAAAGAAATACATTGCCTATGGAATGCCTCTCTTTCTCCTAACACTCCCTTCTTGAACACCAAATTCCTTAAAGCTGTGATTCCCATTTCTTGGTATATGCTAGAGAGACATTAGGCTAAGAACTTTCTAACTACAGAAAACTAATGAACCAAGAACAGTTATTATCCCATTTCATTAATGACAAAAATTGAGGTGCAGATAAATTTAAAACATATCCAAGATCATACAGCTGGTAAGCAGTAGAGCCAGGATTTAAAATCATGCTATCCAACCCCAGTGCCCTTAGTCATTTTGGCATGCTGTCCTCTAATAAAATATTCTCCAAACTGAATTAAAATTCAAAGAAATGGATAAGCCTGGATTTTAGGAAGGAGGCTTGTGGCTTAGAAGTCAAGTAATAGATTTCAAATTCTAAAATGTTAGAGGAACTACCTTTCTCCTTCCCCATGAAGAAAGAATGGCCGTCTTGGTAAGAACAAAACGGATAGTCTCTGTTTTGAATGGCTCAGTGGGTCAGAAGCCTCCAGCTGGGTTTCAGTAATTTTTCTTTTTCTTACGGTTTTCTTTCCCAAAGATCTAACTGAATTTGGGGTGTGGGGGATAAATCAAACTTTCTGGGCCTTCCCTATTGGGAGTTTTATTGGTGGTTGTTTTTGTTTGCCTTATTAAAATGATTGTTACTTTTTGCTATAAGTCTAAAATTAAAATCTTACAGTGAGGTCAGAGGAAAGCAGATTGAGTGGGTGGAGTTGCACGGGACTGAGAACTATAAAGTGAAGTAGCTCACAATCCAAGGAGTGTGAACCTTAGGGGCTTGGCCAGGCCTGTATTAAAGGGCAGATTCTCCTGCCCATGCCTTCCGCAACTTGGAGGGGTGGGTCTGAAAAGGGAATGAGAAGGCGGGGGTGAGACCAACTCATCTGCCATAGTTAACTGCTCGCTCATTGTAGCTACCTCAGAGGTATGTGCTGAGGTGTTCAGGTCAACCAGTTTTGTCTTTCCATTTTTTATCTTTGTGATCAATGATGAACTTTGGTGCTCATTTGGCATGGTAGGAAATGCTAATTGAAGGTTAATCTACTTAACCTCTCCAGGTATCTGTGTGAGCAGTTTAAACTACTTGCCAACTTCTGACAAAATAATACACACAGGCACATACACAGGTGTACGCTTTTCTGTGGTCTTCTGGACTGGGTGGCTGGGGACTGAAATCTGAGGAGGGAAGGAAGAGAGCGTCATATGGTAATCATGGTGTAGCATGTGTGTAACTTCATATTGAATTATTCAAACTTCCTCTTTTATAATGTCCTTTATTGACCTCTCTGTGGAGACACTTTGAAAATACATTAAGTCCCAGACTCACTCTACCTCATCAGTGTTCTCTGTCTGTTTTTCCTCTGCCCTTTCTTCTCTCTCTTTTTCTTCTCCCTCTCTGGAGCAGAGGGAAAAAAAAGAAAACTAGGAAGGAAAGAAGAAAGGGGAATCAATGGAAGGAGAGAACAAGGAGAAAGACCTTTCTCCTTCCCCATGAAGAAAGAATGGCCGTCTTGGTAAGAACAAAACGGATAGTCTCTGTTTTGAATGGCTCAGTGGGTCAGAAGCCTCCAGCTGGGTTTCAGTAATTTTTCTTTTTCTTACGGTTTTCTTTCCCAAAGATCTAACTGAATTTGGGGTGTGGGGGATAAATCAAACTTTCTGGGCCTTCCCTATTGGGAGTTTTATTGGTGGTTGTTTTTGTTTGCCTTATTAAAATGATTGTTACTTTTTGCTATAAGTCTAAAATTAAAATCTTACAGTGAGGTCAGAGGAAAGCAGATTGAGTGGGTGGAGTTGCACGGGACTGAGAACTATAAAGTGAAGTAGCTCACAATCCAAGGAGTGTGAACCTTAGGGGCTTGGCCAGGCCTGTATTAAAGGGCAGATTCTCCTGCCCATGCCTTCCGCAACTTGGAGGGGTGGGTCTGAAAAGGGAATGAGAAGGCGGGGGTGAGACCAACTCATCTGCCATAGTTAACTGCTCGCTCATTGTAGCTACCTCAGAGGTATGTGCTGAGGTGTTCAGGTCAACCAGTTTTGTCTTTCCATTTTTTATCTTTGTGATCAATGATGAACTTTGGTGCTCATTTGGCATGGTAGGAAATGCTAATTGAAGGTTAATCTACTTAACCTCTCCAGGTATCTGTGTGAGCAGTTTAAACTACTTGCCAACTTCTGACAAAATAATACACACAGGCACATACACAGGTGTACGCTTTTCTGTGGTCTTCTGGACTGGGTGGCTGGGGACTGAAATCTGAGGAGGGAAGGAAGAGAGCGTCATATGGTAATCATGGTGTAGCATGTGTGTAACTTCATATTGAATTATTCAAACTTCCTCTTTTATAATGTCCTTTATTGACCTCTCTGTGGAGACACTTTGAAAATACATTAAGTCCCAGACTCACTCTACCTCATCAGTGTTCTCTGTCTGTTTTTCCTCTGCCCTTTCTTCTCTCTCTTTTTCTTCTCCCTCTCTGGAGCAGAGGGAAAAAAAAAAAAAAGAAAACTAGGAAGGAAAGAAGAAAGGGGAATCAATGGAAGGAGAGAACAAGGAGAAAGAGCTTTCTCAGAGACAGGTGGACAATGGCCAGACCTCATATAAAAATAGGATTTGAATCTGCCTGGAAACCAAACTCTTTATCTGCAAGAACCAGCCCAGGAAGCTAGCCTGATGCAAATAAGACTTACAGAAAGTCAGGGAATCAGTTTCCTGGTGGGTCCGGTGGTTAAGACTTCTTGCTTCTACTGCAGAGGGTGCAGAAATTTGTAGGAAGTCAGATAGCTATCTCTAGTAACAATCCAGTAAGCCAAACAATATTTTCTTTAGCAATCAACTCCAAATGACCAGGGTTTGGTTAATAACTGACAGCTTCTCTAGTTTTTGTTCTCATTTCCACCTTAGGACCAACCACAGTAAGTCAAATCTGCACCCTCCCAACTGAATAGGTTGCCCTACTTCAAGTTGGCCCGCCTACAGCTTCCTTATGCCAACAGCCTCCAATCCCAGCATCCCTGAGGCCTTCCCTCCTTCCACAGTAAAGCTTTGAGTCTTTGCCAAAATGCAAATGACAGTGTATGACTCTCTGCTGTTGCAGTTCTGAATAAACAGACTTTGCTTTTCTCATGTGGTTAGTCTTTTTTTACTTCCACAAAATGAGAAAGAAATAGAGCAGAGGAAAAGAAAGAAAAATCCAAAATCCCATTACTAATAATTACTTTTAATTTTTGTTTATTCTTTCTACATATCAAAAAATTGGAAATTTATTGTAAGAAATACATTTTTATATATCTTGACATTCCTAGTTAAAAGTCTTAGTAGATGATATTTTTTGAAATTTATTATGGAATGAAATGAAACAGCATAGTAATGTGCAGACCAGGAGAACCCTTGTAGAACTTTGATATGATTTCCATTTCAAGTGAGAATCACAGGTATAAAGTTGTAGCTCAAAACACTCAGCTAAACATTAACTTTTTAAGACTCCTGAATTTTGCTTTGTTCCTGCTACATCATGGGGGTTTTACACTTAGTCTCTGAACATACATATATAAATTATAACAAAGGATATATATCTTTATCTCATATACATCAACTAATTCTTTCATAAAATGAATGATTCTTTCAAAAATTACAACCCAGTTTATATGTTGGATATAAAAAGTAATATTTTAGATGTTAAAATTTATTTTAAATGGGTAGCTTTTTTGACTACATGACTGAAATCATCCTGAAGATGCCAAAGAGCTTTTATTTATAAACTTATATCTATTCTTTATCTAATTAGAAATTTAACACTGAAAAAACGAAATATTACTGTTTATTTCAAAATGGCACTCACAAAGCCATTAAATTAACATAGAGAGTAACTATGAAAAACAACCAAAAATAATGAAGAGATGAAGAGTGACAGTGTTCTTACATTTTTGCAAATCTCTTTTTATATTTGGCTTAAATGAAAGACAGCTGGATTCTCCTATTTGCTTCTGCGTATTATTTGTGAGGACTTGGGTTTTGGGGGGTTCCTATATTGGCAGAAAATCTGCCTTCCTGCAGACATGCACCTGGAGAAGGGAGGAGTAATTTAACAGTCATTTTAGCTCACTGTAGATCATCTTTGATACTACATCCAAGTAATTTTGAAGGTCGAGTATGGAGCTCAGTGCTATGGATCTACCTCAAATTTCTAGGTTTACACATGTTCTTGTTAAGATGTGCATGGTCTAACGTATTTGATTCAGTAACTTGATATAAAATGCAACAACAAAATAAGAGGGCTGATGTATGATGAGAAGATTGGCTGGCGTATGGTAATAATAAGCTGAGTAAAATGCCCATTGTAAAATCTAGTAGAGAGTACATGGGTGTTCACCTTTCAGCTTATCAACGTATTTAACATTTTATTCCTTATTAAAATGTTGGGAAATTTTTTGAAAAGTTGTGCACAAACAGAAAACATAGCACAATAAATGAAATAATAATCACCCTGTCTTTGCTGTTGACAGAGTCTCACTTTAGTGTCGCTGCAGGGTCTCTTTTCAACAAGAGGCTCAAGAGCTACCCCACTTTGAGTTGGAAAAGGAGCAGTTCCAGTTCAAAGCAAAGATCTGTGAGGAGGAAACTAGTCCGTACATCAGTTGGCTCCCCTTTCCAGGGCTAGTTTTGTTACAGGGATATTTTTGATATTTCCATTTTAGAAACTTGCCCTAGAGGTTCTTACAATTTGTTTCCAGGACTGATTCTTGGTCTGAACACAACACAAAGTTCTTTGGCCTAGGGGAATAAATATTTAATTTTTCTATAAAATTTGAACATACCTGTTTGACCTTTGTTGTCATTATTGTTGTTTTTATGAGTAACTTTAAAATTTAAGACCTGCTTATAAAACAATTCCAAAGAGACCTCTACAGGATCTCAAGTTCAGGGGGCAAGAGGGAGGTATTAATATGAAAGAGAAATTGGTATCAGAAACAAAAAAAAATAGATTTTTTTTGGTTACTCAGAAATGTTAAAGGTTGTCACGTAGGTTTACCTCATGATATCCCTTCTAATTTCCATTTTTTGTGTGTTTTTTAGGAAAAAAAAGTTTTATTGTTGTATAAATTAAAACCAATTGAAGGCTTGAACTTTTTTAAAAAATTGAGGTATAGGTGCTTTACAATGTTCTGTTAGTTTCTGCTGTACAATGAAGTGAGTCAGGTGTGTGTGTGTGTGTGTGTGTGTGTGTGTGTCCCCTTCCTCTTGGGCCCCATCCCCACCCATTCCACCCATATAGGTCACCACAGAGCACTGAACTGAGCTCCCTGCCCTGGCTGGCAGGTTCCCACCAGCTATCAATTTTATATATGGCAGCCAACCCCGATCTCCCAGCTCACCCCTCTGCCCCCATGTCCGCACAGTCCTTCTCTACATCTGTGTCTCTATCCCTGCCCTGCAAAAAAAGATTCATCTGTACTATTTTTATAGGTTCCACATACATGCATTAATATATAGCATTTGTTTTTCTCTTCCTGAGTTACTTCACTCTGTACGATAGACTCTATGTCCATCCATGTCTCTGCAGATGACCCAGTATTGTTCCTTCTTATGGCTTCAGTTCTTGATTTCCACTACTAGCACTGAGAGACCTTGGGCAAAAATTAAAATTTAGGGAATGCACAGTCAGAATCTGCCAAATGGTGAGTTTAGCTTTCCTAAGCTGTGCTAAAATATGAGACATGTATTGTAAGTGACCTAAGAAGGACTCTTGGCACATCCTTTACTTCACTGCAGACACTGTGGTGGTGGAGAAAAGTGACTCAGTGACAGGACAAAAGGATCTCAGGAGCTGATAGCTTATTAATACCCAAAGCTCTTCACAAGCCTGCGTAAACATACTCAATTAAACTTCATCTTAAAAAGAAGTAAATAGGTGAGTAAATAAAAATAACCAGTTGAAAAGGATCTCCAAGACATTAAGGAGAAACATGAATATGTCATTTTGTTTTATAAGACAAGTGGGGAAGGGAAGAAGGTTTAGACAAGAACATGGACAGGTAGAGGTCTTGAGGGTGCTGAGTCAATAATGTGAATCAACTCACACTGACCCTCATTTGTGTCTCTATTATAGATCTAACTGATCCCACAGCTTAATCATCCAGTCCACTGTGGCCCTGTTGAATGTGTAATGCCAAGTGTTTATTTCCACCCATACCGCAGGATGGGTTGGAATGAGTATCCAGGGAATGGAAGTTCCTTAAAGATTTTGTACCGCATTCAAACTGAGATTATATCACTTCTCACAGTTTCTCAGTTTTGGTATCTACCCAGTGGAAGGAGCCAGACTCAGATTTCATGCAGAGTTCTAATACATTTTGAAAGCTCTTGGAACAGGCTTTGGACAGACACTCAGGAGTTAACTCTTGCCTGTAACACTACCTCATTTGTGTTGAGCAGAGTTTTTCCCATCTTGAGAAAATCTTCCAAAATTGGTAAGATATGAAAGTCAGTAGTGAACTCTGATGTTCTGCCCTCTGTCTTCAGGAAGGATGTTACAAAGAGGCTGGGGTGCTGATGATGGTAGATAATGATGATCGCTAACATTGATTAAGCACTAACTGTATTTGACCACTACTGTAAATATCTTACAAATATTTCACCTTATTCTCCCAGAACCTCTACAGATGATAAATCTGAGACACATTCTTACATTGGAGAGATGGCGTGTGGTTTAAGAGTTTCGCTGATTCTTACAAATCTAATATTTTTTTAACCTCCTTCACCCCAGATCTGTTGAGATGTCAGAATAACTCAATGTGTATAACAATTCTTTAGAAATTGTAAAACAAAAGGTAAATGTTAATTACTGTTTGACTCACCAGTCAGCAGCACATGCAAACTCTGAGGCAAGCCATTGCCTCTTTCCCTGATACATCTCTATCTCAATTTTATCTTCTCTCGTCATGTGAAATCTTCTTTCACATCCATCCTTTTCATCTATCTTTTTTTTCAATTTCACTCCATTGCCTGGGGAATCCCATGGACAGAGGAACCTAGTGGGCTACAGTCCATGGAGTCACAAAAGAATCAGACATGACTTAGCAGCTAAAAAACAAATTCCAACAAAACCTTAGACATTGGTTAGACCTACTATTGAAACTATTTTCAAATTGCAAATCAAGTGTAAGTACATTGTCCCAGGTTATTTCCTATTATAATGGGATGAGTGTTTCAACAATAAAATAATAACTATTACCAGCCTGTCTCATGTTGTGTCCCCATGTAATCATCCAGTCCACTGTGGCCCTGTTGAATGTGTAATGCCAAGTGTGTATTTCCACCCATACCGCAGGATGGGTTGGAATGAGTATCCAGGGAATGGAAGTTCCTTAAAGATTTTGTACCGCATTCAAACTGAGATTATATCACTTCTCACAGTTTCTCAGTTTTGGTATCTACCCAGTGGAAGGAGCCAGACTCAGATTTCATGCAGAGTTCTAATACATTTTGAAAGCTCTTGGAACAGGCTTTGGACAGACACTCAGGAGTTAACTCTTGCCTGTAACACTACCTCATTTGTGTTGAGCAGAGTTTTTCCCATCTTGAGAAAATCTTCCAAAATTGGTAAGATATGAAAGTCAGTAGTGAACTCTGATGTTCTGCCCTCTGTCTTCAGGAAGGATGTTACAAAGAGGCTGGGGTGCTGATGATGGTAGATAATGATGATCGCTAACATTGATTAAGCACTAACTGTATTTGACCACTACTGTAAATATCTTACAAATATTTCACCTTATTCTCCCAGAACCTCTACAGATGATAAATCTGAGACACATTCTTACATTGGAGAGATGGCGTGTGGTTTAAGAGTTTCGCTGATTCTTACAAATCTAATATTTTTTTAACCTCCTTCACCCCAGATCTGTTGAGATGTCAGAATAACTCAATGTGTATAACAATTCTTTAGAAATTGTAAAACAAAAGGTAAATGTTAATTACTGTTTGACTCACCAGTCAGCAGCACATGCAAACTCTGAGGCAAGCCATTGCCTCTTTCCCTGATACATCTCTATCTCAATTTTATCTTCTCTCGTCATGTGAAATCTTCTTTCACATCCATCCTTTTCATCTATCTTTTTTTTCAATTTCACTCCATTGCCTGGGGAATCCCATGGACAGAGGAACCTAGTGGGCTACAGTCCATGGAGTCACAAAAGAATCAGACATGACTTAGCAGCTAAAAAACAAATTCCAACAAAACCTTAGACATTGGTTAGACCTACTATTGAAACTATTTTCAAATTGCAAATCAAGTGTAAGTACATTGTCCCAGGTTATTTCCTATTATAATGGGATGAGTGTTTCAACAATAAAATAATAACTATTACCAGCCTGTCTCATGTTGTGTCCCCATGTAATAAAGTTATTTGGGAGGATTTCTTGGATAAAACAACCAGGAAAGAAAGGGAAGGAAGCAGAATTGGTCAGAAGGAGAGGCTGAACACCAGTGTAGAGTTGCTGGAAATGGCAGCCAACTCTGCAGAGAATTCTTGAAGTACAGAGGCATTCCAAGTTGGTGTGAGAGGGCCACTCCTTTCTCCTTCGACAGAAATCAGTCATTAATGTGGGAAAACCCTCAGCAAGGGCTATGGTCTTGGCTCTTTCCAGCAGAGGCGAGCCTCACAGTGAGCCGATTCCTTACGGCTGGCTGTCCTGGCAGCTGTGTTCATATATTCATGTCTAAACTAGAGTTAGATTGACCACACATCACAGAGTACCTTAGCTAGATCTAGAAGTACACACAGACTGACCTCAGAGCAACTCTTTGTTTAAGAGAGCATCCCTTGAGTAACCTTCTTCAGTTATGCAGATGTAATTTTAGTAGACACCCACTGCCCTGGAGATGGCCAGGACAATCTTGAAGCCTCTTTTCTAAGTATATTTCAATAGGCAAACCCAGTAAATTTGCTAAAGATTATCTGGAAGGGAAAAATTAGAGCCCTTGATCTCTTCCATTTTGAGATTTAATACTGTAAGTAAATAATCTAGCCATCTCTGCTGAGATATTACTTATTGAGATTTGTTGGCAGGACAGAACCAGCAAGAAAACTAAGGGAGAACTTAGCAGATCAGATATAAGAAACTAAACCAATAACCCAATAGTTTCTTAGAATCTGAAAGATTGTGCTCAGGATGAGGTAGACATGTATTCTCTTATTCATCTGTCTTTTGTTATGGGAGCCCCAACCAAGGATTTAGGAAGACACAAGGAAAATGATGCTTTTCCTTCCATTCAGGTGCACAAATTGAGAATGTGATTAGGAACTAAAATTGGTTGCTGCTTAACCAGTGTAAGTATGCAGCGTCGCTGCAGATGTCCAGAGGTGTAGACTAAGAAAAAGTGCAGCAGTGGGCAAGAATGCTCGCAACTGAACGAGACTCATCTTCACTAGATGGATAGGATTGCCTTGACAATTTAAATGCTCATTTAATAAATATTTATTGAGAAACTACAGTGTAATGAGATCTCAGCTCCTCCCCAGACACTGGGGATACAGCCACAAATGAAACAGATGTAATCTCTGCTCTTAAGGAACCTAAATTATAGTAGCAAAGGCATAAAATCAACAAACAAAGGAAATAAAACTAAGGAAATATGTTAATTTCAGATGGGATCAAAATAAAGGAAGTAGAGCAGAATAGTTGCGTGGAGAGTAGGTGGAGAATGCTGGCTCCTGGCCGCGACTGTCTCCCCTACTGAGGTTCTTGGATTATTTAATGATGCTGGAAAGTCATTAAGAGGCAGGTGCTGAATATTCTCTTAGTTATACCAGGAGGTCGTGTTGTAAGTAATTAATTGGAAAAAAATAAAAGTGCCCTTACTGGGACTCCAAATAGTGAAGCCAACATGGGTTTTACACCACCACCACCAAGAACAACAAAAACACCGACCTGGAGGGCTGGAGTCTCTTTGAGAAAGAAGATTCCTCAACTAAAAGGTCCAGCTTTATCTTCTCTGCTTCCTTTCTCACTCCAAATGTAGATTAATACAGCTAGGAGAAATGATACTGAAACACTGAATATTTTATAGACCCGTGAAGGTTAGTCGTTATATATGTTCCTGGATGTGCCTTATTCACAGCCATTTGCAACTAATTATGAAACAGCCTTAAGCTTTGTCTGAGGTGGGTAGGAGGTAGGGAAGTAGAGGGGGCCTTTAACTGCAATGGAGAGTCAACCTTGTAAATATATATAAATATCTCAGAAGATAGGATTAGAAGAAATATCTTCTGTATTGTGGATCCAACCTCATAGACCATCTAGCATAATCATTTGTATATAATAGGTGCTCAACGACCATTTGTTGAACAAAGGCATAAAGTCAGAACTAAGCAATGAACATCATGGGTTCTGCCCTGGGAATTATTGTTTCCTGATTTTCCATCCAGGAGGCATGTGCTCTTGACAGACTCTATTTTCAGTTTCTCTCATACCCTTTTTCATTTGGTCTTTCATTGCTTCCTATATGTAGCTCCTCCTTAGATGGAAAAAGAGACAAAAAAATCTTGTATCTCTTTTTTTAGGAGTTGTTATGGTAAATAGATTTAGACATAAAAGAAACTGATATAACAAGATAAAATGGAGGTTGATGATTTCACTGATCGTTTTTTTTAGCTGTCCTGCCTTAGCAATGTAATTTCAAGGTGGTCCAAGCAATATAATTCCTAGAGAGAAAATTGCTTTAAATTATACTATCTGTTTCAAGCTGAGTTAAACTTCATTCCATGGTTAGCTAGTTGCTATATGGAAGTAAATACTTTGTAGTTACTTTAATCTTCTTGCAATGTCTTCATGCAAGAGAAGAGATCATTTATCAAGCCTTGAATATCATTGAAAAAGATCCAGGGAAGTTATATCTTGTCTTTAGGAAAAGTGGTACTTTTCATTAGTGTTTCATAACGACTTTTAGATCATTCTTTCTTTGCCTGAGATCTGACCAATGTGTTGGAGTCCCTTATCTGTGTAACTTTTTCTACCATAGGGGAATTTTCTATCCAAATGTTTATCAGACTCAGTGGTAATGTTCCCATTGCCCAGGGATGAGTTATGATCTTTTTTCTCATGTAGATTAATACAGCTGGAGAAATGATTCACTTTTTATAGACCCGTGAAGGTTAGTCGTTATATATGTTCCTGGATGTGCCTTATTCACAGCCATTTGCAACTAATTATGAAACAGCCTTAAGCTTTGTCTGAGGTGGGTAGGAGGTAGGGAAGTAGAGGGGGCCTTTAACTGCAATGGAGAGTCAACCTTGTAAATATATATAAATATCTCAGAAGATAGGATTAGAAGAAATATCTTCTGTATTGTGGATCCAACCTCATAGACCATCTAGCATAATCATTTGTATATAATAGGTGCTCAACGACCATTTGTTGAACAAAGGCATAAAGTCAGAACTAAGCAATGAACATCATGGGTTCTGCCCTGGGAATTATTGTTTCCTGATTTTCCATCCAGGAGGCATGTGCTCTTGACAGACTCTATTTTCAGTTTCTCTCATACCCTTTTTCATTTGGTCTTTCATTGCTTCCTATATGTAGCTCCTCCTTAGATGGAAAAAGAGACAAAAAAATCTTGTATCTCTTTTTTTAGGAGTTGTTATGGTAAATAGATTTAGACATAAAAGAAACTGATATAACAAGATAAAATGGAGGTTGATGATTTCACTGATCGTTTTTTTTAGCTGTCCTGCCTTAGCAATGTAATTTCAAGGTGGTCCAAGCAATATAATTCCTAGAGAGAAAATTGCTTTAAATTATACTATCTGTTTCAAGCTGAGTTAAACTTCATTCCATGGTTAGCTAGTTGCTATATGGAAGTAAATACTTTGTAGTTACTTTAATCTTCTTGCAATGTCTTCATGCAAGAGAAGAGATCATTTATCAAGCCTTGAATATCATTGAAAAAGATCCAGGGAAGTTATATCTTGTCTTTAGGAAAAGTGGTACTTTTCATTAGTGTTTCATAACGACTTTTAGATCATTCTTTCTTTGCCTGAGATCTGACCAATGTGTTGGAGTCCCTTATCTGTGTAACTTTTTCTACCATAGGGGAATTTTCTATCCAAATGTTTATCAGACTCAGTGGTAATGTTCCCATTGCCCAGGGATGAGTTATTCCAGCAGCACTCTTTGCCATGTTTTTGTTTTTTAGTATTTATTAACTTACATATTATTGGTTATATTGGTCTAAGTTGCGGCATGCGGCATCTTTGTTGTGGCATTTGGGCTCTTTCACTGAGGCACATAGGCTTCTCTCTACTTCAGGATCCCAGGCTCAGGAGTTGAAGCTCATGGGCTTAGTTGCCAGAAGGAATGTGGGATGTTAGTTCCCTGACCTGGGATCAAACCTGCCTCCCTTGCATTGGAAGGCAGATTCTTAACCACTGGACCATGCAGGAAGCCTCCTTTTGGCCATATTTATTAAAAGATATATATATTCCATATTGGAAATTGGCTTTATGATGGGCATCTATATATCCAGAGAATTTCAGTCCATCTAGTTCTCATGAAATTGACAAGCTGGAAGGAAGCTCATCTTTCTAGGTTTTACAAAACACTGTGGTCCTTCCGTGACTGCGGGGAATAATTTGCTGTTGTAGAGAGGAAACTTTTTTTTTTTCTCTCAACCCTTATGGTCCTTGGCTGTGTCTGACCATTAGATTGACAGGAGAAAAACATACAGATTATTTAATGTAAGTTTTATATGAAACAGGAGCCCCCTCATAAGAAAATAAAGACTTGAAGAAATGGTTAACCCAAGTATATTCACAATATGTTTGATGAAGAGAGGATAGTCATGGAGAAATATGATATGTCATAGGGTATAGTGTGAGTCCAATAAACCAAGGGAAACAGTAAGGTCTGTCTGTTCAAATTATTCTCCATGTCCCTTTGCCTCTGGAAATAGAGATGTTCCTTTCTTCCAGAGACAGGGAGGGCATGGCTTACATGAGGGTTTATGACCAGTTTCAGGGAGAAGGGTAGAAGCAAGATCAGGCTAACTTTCGTCCTGCTGCCATTTTCTGACTCCCTCAGCATAAAATATTCAGTATGCAAAAGTCCATATTTTGGAATAGAGTCTGAACACCATGACTATCTTTGTGTTAGTATCTGTCCCCAAAAACCTCCCTTTCTAGTGGGAGACATGAATAGAATTGACCTCAGAAGTCAAGAGCTTCAAATTGTAATTAAAATGCAGACATGTTCACAGCATAAACTTGGGATGGTATACAAAAGTTTGTAGACTAATTTCCCAGTTGGTGATATACACTCTGAGCTTAGTCAAGATGTTTGTAAAAACTAATATTTTAGATTTGTTGTTATTTTTTTAAAGAGTACTATGTATAGGTAGAGTTGAAAGAGATCCTGAGACATGTTTCTTTAGATCACATGTGCTCAAAAGAGGTAATATCACTCCCTGAGGAGGCAAAAATTGATTCTGGTGTGTTGAAGGCAGATTCTTAACCACTGGACCATGCAGGAAGCCTCCTTTTGGCCATATTTATTAAAAGATATATATATTCCATATTGGAAATTGGCTTTATGATGGGCATCTATATATCCAGAGAATTTCAGTCCATCTAGTTCTCATGAAATTGACAAGCTGGAAGGAAGCTCATCTTTCTAGGTTTTACAAAACACTGTGGTCCTTCCGTGACTGCGGGGAATAATTTGCTGTTGTAGAGAGGAAACTTTTTTTTTTTCTCTCAACCCTTATGGTCCTTGGCTGTGTCTGACCATTAGATTGACAGGAGAAAAACATACAGATTATTTAATGTAAGTTTTATATGAAACAGGAGCCCCCTCATAAGAAAATAAAGACTTGAAGAAATGGTTAACCCAAGTATATTCACAATATGTTTGATGAAGAGAGGATAGTCATGGAGAAATATGATATGTCATAGGGTATAGTGTGAGTCCAATAAACCAAGGGAAACAGTAAGGTCTGTCTGTTCAAATTATTCTCCATGTCCCTTTGCCTCTGGAAATAGAGATGTTCCTTTCTTCCAGAGACAGGGAGGGCATGGCTTACATGAGGGTTTATGACCAGTTTCAGGGAGAAGGGTAGAAGCAAGATCAGGCTAACTTTCGTCCTGCTGCCATTTTCTGACTCCCTCAGCATAAAATATTCAGTATGCAAAAGTCCATATTTTGGAATAGAGTCTGAACACCATGACTATCTTTGTGTTAGTATCTGTCCCCAAAAACCTCCCTTTCTAGTGGGAGACATGAATAGAATTGACCTCAGAAGTCAAGAGCTTCAAATTGTAATTAAAATGCAGACATGTTCACAGCATAAACTTGGGATGGTATACAAAAGTTTGTAGACTAATTTCCCAGTTGGTGATATACACTCTGAGCTTAGTCAAGATGTTTGTAAAAACTAATATTTTAGATTTGTTGTTATTTTTTTAAAGAGTACTATGTATAGGTAGAGTTGAAAGAGATCCTGAGACATGTTTCTTTAGATCACATGTGCTCAAAAGAGGTAATATCACTCCCTGAGGAGGCAAAAATTGATTCTGGTGTGTTGAAAAAAGTCACACGTATGTAAGGTCGACCAGAAAAACACAGAAAAGTTTATTTGGGGTCTTAGGTATTGCAAGTTGGGAGCCACAGTAAAACCAGAAGAGTGTTTCAGGGAAGAGAGAAAAGTCAGGGACTTATAAAGGCAAAACCACAAGATTGTTAAAGTTACCTGGCAGGAATTATGATTGACTCTGGTGCCAGAAAGAAAATTCTTGTCCTTGAGGGACAGGCTGACATGAATTATTTTAGGGTGAGAGTCTGATAAGTATCTTGAATTTCTGGAACACTCGGCAGATGTTTTGGATGCCTGTGTTAAGACAGTAAGAAGTCAAAGTCAAAGTTCAGATGCATAAGTTACCCTTCCTCAGTGGCCTCCCAGCTCGTTTAGGGAGCTCTCCCAGCAAAATGGACCCATGTTGATTTTCCTTTTACACTATGCACACACACACACACACACACACACACACACACACGTGTGTGTGTATATATATGAAGATATACATATATACATTTATATATATACACCTGGAGGAGGACATGGCTCCCCACTCCAGTATTCTTGCCTGGAAAATCCCATGGACAGAGGAGCCTGGTAGGCTCATGGGGTCATGAAGAGTCAGACACAATTGAAGCAACTGAGCATGCAGCATGCATATGTGCACATGCCTAGACATATACCTGTATATTCATATGTGAGTACCTTTTCATAACCACAAAGGAATCGATTTTTGTTGATATACATATAAAATAGTATGTATTATATGTTTAGGTATATATGTTATATAAAACAGCTAGACAGTGTATCTGCAGTACTAAAATTTCATGAAGGGTTCAGTTGTGAAAAAAAAGTTTTTTTAAAACATTCCATAAGGGGAAAATAAATTGTGACCAGTTTCTACCACCTTTACATTGCCCATGAAGAGTTGCTGGATCAAGGACAGAAGAAGTAATCTATTAAACCAAATACAACATTGGCTCAGCTGGACTTACCCTTTGCATCTTCAGTCATGTAAGGTAATATTTGTAAGCAGGGGCGGATTCTTTTAAACTGTGTCTTGCTTAACAAATAATATCTTGGAATCTGCCTTCACGAATCAAGCTTGCCTTAATTATTCCTGCAAATTATATCCTCTTCAATTTAAACCATATGCCACGTGTGTGTTAAGTCGCTTTAGTCATGTCCAACTCTCTGCAACTCTATGAATGGTAGCCTGCTGGGTTCCTCTGTCCATGGGACTCCCCAGGCAAGAATACTGGAGTGGGTTGCCATTCCCTTCTCCAGGGGATCTTCCCAACCCAGGAATCGAACCTGCAGCTCCTGCAGCTCCAGCATTACAGGTAGATTCTTTACCACTGAGCCACTAGGGAAGCTATCACAGAACTCCTTTAATGGCCTTTGACGGTCCCTTTATAGATAACATCTCAGACAAGTGAGCCACTCCAGTCACAGTCACTAAAGTTGTTTTCCAGGAACTTAGAGTCGGCGCTTGTCCAGTTCAAGTTCAAACCTGTTTAGACTGGCTGGAACCACCAACCCTTTAAGTGGGCCTGGGCAAGTGGCTGATGGATGACCTTTTTATGTCAGATGGACAAAACCCTAACCTTAAATCATGTTAACGTCTCTGTTTTCTGAACATGCCTCCCATGATGAAGGCTGTAACTCAGGCTAGCAATTACTCACCTTTTTCCTGCCGTAGTTACTACCCACTGCACCTCTGACAACCCTATACTCTACACTCAAGAATATTCCACACTCCTTGCCTTTGGGGAGGTAGTTTTGAGGCTTGTTCTCCTGTCTTCTCGCGTAACTGCCTCCTGAATAAACCCTTTCTCTGTTACAAGTCTCCACCTTTCACATTTTGGATTGGTGCCTATCGGTAAACAACCCTGATTTGGTAGATTTGGTAATACTTACATTACTGCTCTCATACTTAAACAAACTCCATGAAAGTAAAGCTATTCCAAAAGTTTCACTCCTACCAACTCTAAAATTCTATCAAGTTAGATATGGAGAGTGGGAGAAATTAGGAATAAAAATGCAAGATTTATTCCAGCCAGTATGAGAGAGAGAGAGAAGCAAATGAAAATGTTGGGATTAGCTAAGAAGAAGTTTTTGCCTGAAATGTTTTGAAAATTGCTGGCCAAATCAAACTACAGCACCTGTTTGCAAGACCATTGCCTTGCAGAAGCAGAGGAACTTGCAGGAAGGTTAACTGTGGCCAAAGCAGAGATGAATGCTCCTGGAAAATGTTCTCTCTCCTTCCATGTGAATGCTTCCTGTCCTGGGGCCTCTCCAGAGGAGAGAGAAGATCCTTTCCAGGGATCAGCCCTATTCACAGATGTCAGCAGGGAGTCAGGAAAGAGTCACTCAACCAAGGGAGCTGCCTTTTCCCCTCAGGGAGCCTGTGGCTCTTTGCAGGTGATGAGAAGAAGGTGTGATTCTCAAGTTTAATGAAATTCCTGAAATTCGAGACTTTCAGTTAACATCCGGCCAGGCTAGAGAGACTCTTGGCAGGCTGTGTTCCTACTGCTGACTGGCTGGATGGGTCGTGCAGAATCCCTGTTCCCCCCCACCCCCCCAGTCAAGGTAGCATTAGCAAAGGGAACTGAACTATTCTCTTCAACCCAGCAGGGGAAAGCAGGCAGAGGGAGCCCTAAAAGTGCTGGAGACCCTTCTGACAGCTGCTCCTGCAACTGGCTGGAACCACCGACCCTTTAAGTGGGCCTGGGCAAGTGGCTGATGGATGACCTTTTTATGTCAGATGGACAAAACCCTAACCTTAAATCATGTTAACGTCTCTGTTTTCTGAACATGCCTCCCATGATGAAGGCTGTAACTCAGGCTAGCAATTACTCACCTTTTTCCTGCCGTAGTTACTACCCACTGCACCTCTGACAACCCTATACTCTACACTCAAGAATATTCCACACTCCTTGCCTTTGGGGAGGTAGTTTTGAGGCTTGTTCTCCTGTCTTCTCGCGTAACTGCCTCCTGAATAAACCCTTTCTCTGTTACAAGTCTCCACCTTTCACATTTTGGATTGGTGCCTATCGGTAAACAACCCTGATTTGGTAGATTTGGTAATACTTACATTACTGCTCTCATACTTAAACAAACTCCATGAAAGTAAAGCTATTCCAAAAGTTTCACTCCTACCAACTCTAAAATTCTATCAAGTTAGATATGGAGAGTGGGAGAAATTAGGAATAAAAATGCAAGATTTATTCCAGCCAGTATGAGAGAGAGAGAGAAGCAAATGAAAATGTTGGGATTAGCTAAGAAGAAGTTTTTGCCTGAAATGTTTTGAAAATTGCTGGCCAAATCAAACTACAGCACCTGTTTGCAAGACCATTGCCTTGCAGAAGCAGAGGAACTTGCAGGAAGGTTAACTGTGGCCAAAGCAGAGATGAATGCTCCTGGAAAATGTTCTCTCTCCTTCCATGTGAATGCTTCCTGTCCTGGGGCCTCTCCAGAGGAGAGAGAAGATCCTTTCCAGGGATCAGCCCTATTCACAGATGTCAGCAGGGAGTCAGGAAAGAGTCACTCAACCAAGGGAGCTGCCTTTTCCCCTCAGGGAGCCTGTGGCTCTTTGCAGGTGATGAGAAGAAGGTGTGATTCTCAAGTTTAATGAAATTCCTGAAATTCGAGACTTTCAGTTAACATCCGGCCAGGCTAGAGACTCTTGGCAGGCTGTGTTCCTACTGCTGACTGGCTGGATGGGTCGTGCAGAATCCCTGTTCCCCCACCCCCCCAGTCAAGGTAGCATTAGCAAAGGGAACTGAACTATTCTCTTCAACCCAGCAGGGGGAAAGCAGGCAGAGGGAGCCCCTAAAAGTGCTGGAGACCCTTCTGACAGCTGCTCCTGCCGTCCTCAGCCTGCGCCGTCTAGTCAGGTAGTTGTTCAGTTGCATCCAATGAGCTCTAGCTGAGCAATTAAAACAGCGAACACTGCCTGAGAAAGACAGGGCTGGAAAATGGATACACTCTCCTTTACTCACGACTCAAGGCATAGTGTAAGCTGTTTAAATGTTACCTTGGAGCCTGGCTTAGTTGAGCTTTGAAGAGGGTTTACCCTTCCCTATGGGAAGGGTTGAAATCTACAAAGGACAGTGGGAAATTCTGGAACAATCAACAATCTCCACCGCTCTCACCCTCTCATTCTCCCCTCCCGGGCAAAAGCTGTATCTTTTTGATAGTGCTGGCAGGTGCTGTTGCAGTTGCTGTGATTGGTTGGTCTTCCTGTGATATTTAATGCCCCACGGCATCTCTTTTTCCTTGTTAGTAATTGGGGTAGCTGTGATTGCAGAGCTGATCACATGAAGAGTTATTTCCTTGGTCATTACCTCTTTCTTCTGTTCTCAGGCCTTTTCCTCTCCCCTCTGCTGTCTGGTTTCTGTCCACTTCAAATGACCCTCAGGCTTTTCAAAACAAGAATGTCAAAAAGAAACAGTACAGGCAGAACACAAAGGGACAGAAGGGAACCTGAGATTGCCCTCCTCCCACTAGAAATGACTGTGCATTGAAAAAGCTATAGATCTCTGAGAACAGTTTTTCCTACCCCTGGAGCTGGGGGTAGATATACTCCTATTTTCATAAAGAAATTCTGTTATATTGTATCAGATCTTTAAAATAATGGTTAGCTTTGACTGGAGACACCATGTTCAAGACTACATTCTTATTAGTAGAAATAGAATCCAAGATGTATGTAAACATTATACAGCACAGAGAATATAGCCAATGCTTCATAGTAACATTAAATGTAAGATAATCTATAAAAAATATTGAATCACTATGTTGTAACCCTGAAACATAAAATACTGTAAATCAGCTACACTTCAATTAAAATAAAAGATACAAAGATACTACATCTTGGAAATTTGAAGAATTTTAAAATACCACTATCATGAGTAATGATAAAAAAAAATAGAATACAATCTAAGTGTTAATTAATATTATTGGCTAAGTAAATCATGGTAGATTCATGCCATGGATTACTAAAGAATTATGTAAATGTATACTTATTAATATTAGGTTGAATATGGGATTCTTTGTGACCTGATAAAACACAGCATAACAGGCTTTCCTACCCTTCACTCTCTCTTGGAGTTTGCTCAGACTCATGTCCCTTGAGTCACTGATTTCATCCAACCATCTGTCTTCTATCACCCTCTTCTCCTCCTGCCCTCAGTCTTTCCCAGCATTAGGGCCTTTTCCAGTAAGTCAGCTATTTGTACCAACTGGCCAGAGTACTGGAGCTTCAGCTTTAGCATCAGTCCTTCCAATGAATATTTAGGGTTGATTTCCTTTAGAATCGACTAATCTGATTTCTTTGATGTTCAAGGGACTCTCATGAGACCTTTTCCAGCACTACAACTTGAAAGCAAACATTTTTTAGGTGCTCAGCCTTTTTTATGGTCCTGCTCTGACATCCATACATAACTACTGGAAAAAAACCATCCATTTGACTATGTTGACCTTTGATGGCAAAGTGATGTCTCTGGCTTTTAAACATGCTATGTAGGGTTGTCATAGCTCTCCTTCCAAGGAGCAAGCATCTTTTGATTTCATGGTTTCAGTCATTGTCTGGTGATTTTTGAAGCCCTGTATAATAAAATCTGTCACTGTTTCCATGTTTCCCCCATCTATATACACATATGCTGCTTTAGATGGCAGATTTATGAATAAGAGAAGGGATGGTCTACCTCCTTTGAAGCCTCCCCTTCAGCTCAGTTACAGGATCCTTCATGAAACTTCTTGCATTAATAATATCTCTTAGGAACACCTGCACCCAAGATCCCTGTTCTATACCTGCTGACAAACAATAATCATAAACTGAAAAAATGTGGAATACTCATCTTACCTCTGAGTCTTATTTTCTCCTTTGTATAACAAGGAGGTTGTTGGAATGATTTTTAAAAATCTTTCTTCCTCTAATAACCTATGTTTTGTAATTCCCTGAAACATAAAATACTGTAAATCAGCTACACTTCAATTAAAATAAAAGATACAAAGATACTACATCTTGGAAATTTGAAGAATTTTAAAATACCACTATCATGAGTAATGATAAAAAAAAATAGAATACAATCTAAGTGTTAATTAATATTATTGGCTAAGTAAATCATGGTAGATTCATGCCATGGATTACTAAAGAATTATGTAAATGTATACTTATTAATATTAGGTTGAATATGGGATTCTTTGTGACCTGATAAAACACAGCATAACAGGCTTTCCTACCCTTCACTCTCTCTTGGAGTTTGCTCAGACTCATGTCCCTTGAGTCACTGATTTCATCCAACCATCTGTCTTCTATCACCCTCTTCTCCTCCTGCCCTCAGTCTTTCCCAGCATTAGGGCCTTTTCCAGTAAGTCAGCTATTTGTACCAACTGGCCAGAGTACTGGAGCTTCAGCTTTAGCATCAGTCCTTCCAATGAATATTTAGGGTTGATTTCCTTTAGAATCGACTAATCTGATTTCTTTGATGTTCAAGGGACTCTCATGAGACCTTTTCCAGCACTACAACTTGAAAGCAAACATTTTTTAGGTGCTCAGCCTTTTTTATGGTCCTGCTCTGACATCCATACATAATTAATTGAAAAAAACAATCCATTTGACTATGTTGCTATTTGATGGCAAAGTGATGTCTCTGGCTTTTAAACATGCTATGTAGGGTTGTCATAGCTCTCCTTCCAAGGAGCAAGCATCTTTTGATTTCATGGTTTCAGTCATTGTCTGGTGATTTTTGAAGCCCTGTATAATAAAATCTGTCACTGTTTCCATGTTTCCCCCATCTATATACACATATGCTGCTTTAGATGGCAGATTTATGAATAAGAGAAGGGATGGTCTACCTCCTTTGAAGCCTCCCCTTCAGCTCAGTTACAGGATCCTTCATGAAACTTCTTGCATTAATAATATCTCTTAGGAACACCTGCACCCAAGATCCCTGTTCTATACCTGCTGACAAACAATAATCATAAACTGAAAAAATGTGGAATACTCATCTTACCTCTGAGTCTTATTTTCTCCTTTGTATAACAAGGAGGTTGTTGGAATGATTTTTAAAAATCTTTCTTCCTCTAATAACCTATGATTCTTTTTGTCATAATTATTAATAAGTGACCCTGACAGAGTTTTGTTTTGTCTTTTGGTCACTGAGATAGGCATAGGATGAATCTCTTTTTGGTGAAGGTCTGGCAGTAGTCCTCAAATCACAGGGAATAGGTAGGCACCTTCCCACCTGGTCAGCCCACATGCAGCACTAACCTCGCCTGTGTAGAGAAGAGAGAGTAACCCCAACAGGCATCATTAAAACAGAAATTATTTATAGATGTTATTCATAGACAGTGTTTCTTTGATATTTACATGATTGTGAGCCAAACTAAAAGGTCATCAACTCTGTCTCATAGATAGCATCCCAAAAGTTTGCTTCTCTTCCAGATAAAGAGAGGCATGAAGCCCAACAAATGGTTCACCAATGTGTGGAGGATGTATGGCGAACACATACGGGGTGTGCACGTGTGTGAGAGCAGGTAGGAATTGTGTTGTCTTTGCCTAGATAGACTGCCCTCACCTTTCCTTCAGAAAAGCCTTCATTCTCTGGAATTCAATCCTTATTTTCCCATCGCAGTAAATATAAAGCTTCTCCTTTTTCTACTATAAACATTATTATTTTTTTTTTTTAAAGATTTATTTATTTATTTACTTTGGGCAGGGGTCGGGTTGGGGAGGGAGGGGAACGGGCGGGCCATTTCTATTGGTCTTTCATTTCTCTATTTTCATTCGTCTTAGTTCTTTGGCTCCTGTGGGCCTCCCATCGCGATGGCGTCTGTTGTTGCAGAGCCGGCTCTGGGCGCATGTGCTT
Organism: Tragulus kanchil; assembly: GCA_022376925.1. Classification (NCBI taxonomy): domain Eukaryota; kingdom Metazoa; phylum Chordata; class Mammalia; order Artiodactyla; family Tragulidae; genus Tragulus; species Tragulus kanchil. Next base: position 17,676,750 of record JAIOJX010000028.1, on the reverse strand, counting down.
CAGAGCTTCAGCTCGGTGATTGGACACATCAGTCCAGCCGCTCCGCGGCACGTGGGATCTTCCCAGGCCAGGGCTCGAACCGGCGCCCCTTGCACTGCAAGGCAGTGTCCTTACCCACTGGACCACCAGGGGAAGCCCTACTATAAACATTATTTACTTCAGAAATTACCCTGCATGAATGTCACACCCTACCTTTCTGGGCCACTCAGAGCTCCATAGGCGATGCTGTGGAAGAATTAGAGCTTAGTGATATTCTGTATTTTTCTTTTCAAATAGGAGGGGGAAAAGATGTTCTTTTTTTTTTTTTCTTTTGTTTTAAATCTTTTACAGATATCACCAAGTCTATGTATTTTTGTATCTAGAAGGAAATAACCATTCAAATACTAATGTGAATGTTAAGAATTTACGCAGTTGGGAAATAGATATTCTGGAAACATGCTTTACTTCTCCCTTTAAACTAAGGAGACCTGGCAGAATTTTCCTCAGTATACCTTAAAGTTCCGTAACTTTTTTTTAATTTTTGTTTGGTTTGGTTTCTCTTTGGGAGCTAAGCATGTTTTCCTTCTATGAGCACTTAAAATATATTTGACTAGAGTTACTCTTTTGGGGGCTTCCCTGGTGGCTCAGATGGTAAAGAATATGCCTGCAATGTGGGAGACCCAGGTTCAACGCCTGCGTTGAGAAGATGCCCTGGAGAAGGGAATGGCTACCCATTCCAGTATTCTTACCTGGAAAATTCCATGGACCGAGGAGTCTGCCAGGCTACAGTCTCTGTGGGCTATGGTCTATAGGATCATGAAGTGTGGGACATGACTGAGCAGCTAACACTCCCAGATTATTCTCAGCAAAAACTTGCATTACTGACTGACTCACATGTACCAAGTTCATGGTTGATAAGCTCTTTCTTTGTTCACTTCTAGAATAGGCCACAGATTATTCAACTTCTAAGCAGACCTATATCTTAGACATCTGTTACCTATGGCCTTGAGTGTAGGGAGAAACAGTTTTAACAACTAAGATCCAATAGTCTCTAAATTAGCATAACCTATGAAGAGGTCTTGTAGGAAAGGTACCATTTGAGATAAAGACCTATTCAAAGACCATCACATGTCTAGAAATAAAGGTTTTTTTTAAAGTTGAGCTCTTGAGAAGTTTGTAAATTGAGAAGAAATGTAGGTATCAGTGAACATAAGCAAATGTATAACTAATACAAAAATATTAACTGTGTTATCTAGCATTGTTTAAAATGGAATATTCTGGTTAAACACTGATATTACCAAAGAATTATCTTTCACTGGCTTCTAAGCAATAAATTCAAAATTAATTCTCTTAATTATTAAGCTGTTTGACATTATTATAAGCATTTGAGAAGCCTGATATCCTGCAGTCCATGGAATCGCAAAGAGTTAGACATGACTTAGCGACTGAACAACAACAAATAAACATAATAGTAGGATACATTTTCTGAAATGACAGATAAAGTTATGAATAGCAGAATATTAGATAATCAAGATTATAGATTTAAACAGCATAGATTCATTTAAAGCTGTGCTAAGCCTTATGCAAGTTTATATGCATAACTATGTTTATATCTATATATATATGTGTACCAACATACATGCAAATATACTTGTAAAATGGCAGCCATATGGTCTTAATCCTTATGGAAATTAGTTATTTCCAAGTGTGTAACCTATGATTTGACTACAGCTTCTATTTTTTTTCCATAAAAATGTATCATCTCTGTGACACACTGACTTTATCATCAATCTGGTTTTGGAGTGTTTCTGACTGCTTTGTTCCTTTACTGTGGTTTCACAGTTACCATGTTTTACTGTGTTTCCTGAGTCTGAAAAATTAGTAATTGCCTTTCCTACATGAATGTCATATCATTCCACTTTATTTTTCATCTCATTCTTGACATAATTGTATTGTGATAAGCACCTAAGAAATATAACACTATCATTAAGATAATGATTCCTTCAGTTGATATGGAAATTCAGAAAACTCTCAATTCCTTTTTTCTATAGTTTAGGACTTTAATTTAATGGCCTCAAGTTGTCTTATAGGTGTGGATACAAGTAAGTACCCTGAACTTCCAATATTCTATGCATTATCACTGTGAATGTCCATGGAAAGCTTTCATTCTCTGCACTGCTGTCCCTGACAGATAATAATTTATTAAAACACTGCTGTTATATAGGTACAATGAGTAGCTCTTTTCCATCATAAACAAAGAGTTCTGAAATATTATTTGTAGCTTCTCATGTATTTTCATAACTTCTAAAGATGAGTTAACTTATTCAGAGTTTTCTGGACTCAGTTTGAACCAGGTCCAGGAGGTAATTGGTCAGAGAGCGAAAAGCTGGCATCACTGGTTTCGGCATATTATTTTCTTGGTGCATGAGCTCTAATGAATGCCGTTCAAGGAGGCCAGATGCATCAGCCGAGGAAAGAGCCTGAAGAGGGACATTATTATCATTGATATTCATTGCTGCTGTTGATGTGATTATTATGAGGAATAAGGAAATCTGCCAAGTGTGTGGTGAGATCACAAACTGCCATCTACTACAATAGAAAATGTCTTAACAGAAAAAAATAAGACATGTTCTCTGGAAAAGAATAAAGTCTCATATAAGGGCAGAACTGATAATATAGAGTCAACGTGAACGAAACAGATAAATTGGTTGAAGAGTGATGAACATCCTTGGAGAATATGATGTAACCTAGGATTATAAAATGACAGTGCACACTAAGGTTTCTTTCCCTTTCTTATGGAATAAAACTCAGATTCACAAGGCTAAACTGTATAATTCAAAGAAATTTTACTGTTTTGAAAAAGCATTGGCTTCTAGATTCAGAGAGCAAAATTCTGATGAATATACTTCTGATCGTGATTTTGATGGCCTGGAGGCTGGAATCTATAAAGTAAAGAAGAAAAAATTTTTTTTCAAACATTTTGGATGCAAAAGGATACAGCAAGGTTGTTCCTGGAACATTATTAGTTTTTTAAGTGGTAATATGTGACAAAGCAAACTTGGGTGACATTCTTACCCTTTACTACAGGTGCAACAGGTGGTTTCATTAAAATTTGAATTTGCCATTGCTTTGTCTTCACTATCCTATGTTTACTTGGCAATTTTCTAATTTTCTGTCTCCTCAGGGGAAACTATTAGGTCTCCTGTGGAGTTCATTAGCATTGCCCAGTAAATTAAAATGTAGGAGACAGCTTGAAAGGAACAAGAGAACACTATTTGTTAATGAAGCATCTTACCTGAACAAGTTTTTACTAATCAGGTTAGGGAAAACAAAGTTATGTTTAACAAGAAGTGCCCATTCAGGAGAAGGGAAAGAATTAGGGATGAAGTGAGAAAGCAGCTGTAATAATTTATTAAAACACTGCTGTTATATAGGTACAATGAGTAGCTCTTTTCCATCATAAACAAAGAGTTCTGAAATATTATTTGTAGCTTCTCATGTATTTTCATAACTTCTAAAGATGAGTTAACTTATTCAGAGTTTTCTGGACTCAGTTTGAACCAGGTCCAGGAGGTAATTGGTCAGAGAGCGAAAGCTGGCATCACTGGTTTCGGCATATTATTTTCTTGGTGCATGAGCTCTAATGAATGCCGTTCAAGGAGGCCAGATGCATCAGCCGAGGAAAGAGCCTGAAGAGGGACATTATTATCATTGATATTCATTGCTGCTGTTGATGTGATTATTATGAGGAATAAGGAAATCTGCCAAGTGTGTGGTGAGATCACAAACTGCCATCTACTACAATAGAAAATGTCTTAACAGAAAAAAATAAGACATGTTCTCTGGAAAAGAATAAAGTCTCATATAAGGGCAGAACTGATAATATAGAGTCAACGTGAACGAAACAGATAAATTGGTTGAAGAGTGATGAACATCCTTGGAGAATATGATGTAACCTAGGATTATAAAATGACAGTGCACACTAAGGTTTCTTTCCCTTTCTTATGGAATAAAACTCAGATTCACAAGGCTAAACTGTATAATTCAAAGAAATTTTACTGTTTTGAAAAAGCATTGGCTTCTAGATTCAGAGAGCAAAATTCTGATGAATATACTTCTGATCGTGATTTTGATGGCCTGGAGGCTGGAATCTATAAAGTAAAGAAGAAAAAATTTTTTTTCAAACATTTTGGATGCAAAAGGATACAGCAAGGTTGTTCCTGGAACATTATTAGTTTTTTAAGTGGTAATATGTGACAAAGCAAACTTGGGTGACATTCTTACCCTTTACTACAGGTGCAACAGGTGGTTTCATTAAAATTTGAATTTGCCATTGCTTTGTCTTCACTATCCTATGTTTACTTGGCAATTTTCTAATTTTCTGTCTCCTCAGGGGAAACTATTAGGTCTCCTGTGGAGTTCATTAGCATTGCCCAGTAAATTAAAATGTAGGAGACAGCTTGAAAGGAACAAGAGAACACTATTTGTTAATGAAGCATCTTACCTGAACAAGTTTTTACTAATCAGGTTAGGGAAAACAAAGTTATGTTTAACAAGAAGTGCCCATTCAGGAGAAGGGAAAGAATTAGGGATGAAGTGAGAAAGCAGCTGGTATTCAGCCTGACCAGGGGGATGGCTCTGCAGCTGCATTTGTGTAGGATCCTTGGCATAGTTGGTTGACTGCAATCACTGTACCTCAGTCCTTGAAAATGTGTTATTCAGTCCGCTTAAATGGAGATTTACTGAGACATCACCGGGGAAAGTAGATGTTAAGGAAACAAGATTTAGTAATGACCAAGGGCAGAGTGAGGGGGCTGCACATCACATTAATCTTAGGTCACTTTCTTCTCATGTTCTACCTACATCAGCCATCTATTCGGTGGCTAATGTTCCTGCACGAAGCTGGAGACTCCCACTCCGTCCAAACTCTAGACTCCTCAGAGTGATTGTCCTAAAGTGAAAGTCAGATGGCGTCACTCATCTGCTGAAAACCCTTCAGAGTTTCCCATAACCTCAAGGATAAAGATCAAAATCCTCAGTCAAGCAGAGAAATCCCCTTTAGTCCTGGCACCAGATGACCTTTTCAGTTTTATCTCCTGCTGCTCTTTACCTTCTGCACAGTTGAGCATGATCTATCCCCCCCTTAATTCTCCCAAGTTTGCCACACCTCATCCGTCAGGTCATTGCATGTCCTATCCATCTGTCTGTGATGACCATGATAATCCTCCACATCTCTTTTAGTCCTGGTGAGCAATAACCCTTCCTTTAAGACTGAGACCCAATTCTCCCTTATCTTATGGTATGCATGTGTAGATATAAGTATATTAACTAGGAAAAAATGCACAACATCAGAGCTGTGAGCTGAGTTTCTTCAATGTGAAGGTAAGACTTCACACTGAGGACTAGAGCCTGGAGACAGCCTCACAGGTAGCTCTGAGGACCTGCTCTGAAGAGGTAGGGGGAGAGGTCAGTACATGCGTGATTGAGGCAAAGGGGGACTGCATTCGGGCACACATCTTGTAAAAGGTTACTGCTGGTCATGAGCAATAAATACCTCAGTAATTCTAGTCCTTTTCTAAACAGGGAAGATACAAGGATCCAGATTCATAAAAAAACCTCCTGAAATATTTCTGTTTGAGGACATGTTCTGTCTGTTTTCCCAGAGCACAGTTTTCCTTTCAGAGTGTGTCATAGGTCAAGGACTTCAGTAACTGACTCAGACCTTGTAGAACAAGATGTTGGACAACATTCTTTGTTTGACATGTATCTGTGTATACACACACACACACATATGTATATATACAGAGAGAGACAGTTCTCATTTTGAGCAGTAGTGCAGGACTGTAAGATGACAGAACAAGCTAAAACAATGTGAGATTATTTTAATAATCTATGGAAAAACTTATCTTTGTTTTGTGAACTTTGAAACTTTTTCTCAATACATTAAAATCAGTCAATGTCTATTGTAAATGTATAGAGAAGTGAAAAATAACAAGCGTGTTTAATACCCTATGATTAAAAGCATTAGAAATTGGAATTGAAAATCTTTTATTTCCTTGTAAAGAATCTCACAGTGTCTTCCTCTGCCTTCTCAGGCTAAAGTTTGCAGTATAGAGTGAACATGTTTTCTTTACCTTGACAAGTTGTCATATCCTAAGTTGGGATCAGCTTCCAACATTTTCTTCTTTGAACTTTCAAGGTCATGAAGTATCTCAAAGTTTCTCTTTAACAGAAAGGTGTTTTGTTTTTTTTTTTGACCAGGATCACTTCCTCTGGTACATCTCCATCCTTTTAGTTGCAATCTCTTTTCTCATTTATATTGGCAAGTTTGCCTTTACTGAGTTCTGGCTGCATAGCCAGGGTCTCTCAAATGGCAGCTGTGTCCCCACATTCCCCCGGCCAACTATATTTTAAGTTCAGTTCAGATGTCACTTCCAACGTCATGACTTTCTATTTGTAGAGATTTTATCTTTGTTAGCCAATTTCCTCTTTTAGTTACTCACCCTTACAAGATTTCCTATAGATTTATAAGTATGAGATAACAAAAACACAACTGCACACTTTCTTGTCTGTGCTTAAGGGTGCACAGTGAGGAATCACTGACAGAATTGAAAAGAATTGGTGTATTTGGCCTTAATCATGAAGCACGTCTGTTATTTATGTTATTTGTGAATGGAGGAGCTGGCAGTGGAGTTTGTAGTTTTTGCAATTAATCATAGTAAACATACTGTGGAAATTAAATTTAAACTATGTTGTTGAGGGACTAGTGTTTTTAAACCACGTGCCATAGCTAAAATTCCCATATATTGGAATGGTGCAAAGCAAGGACTGCCTGTGAGTGCTAGTCTTTTCATTTATTTGCAAGTCCATTTTTCCATCTCTAATGTAAATCCCTATGTATCAGATACCTCTTATGTATCACTACTGTTGTTTCTGGCTACTTCCTTAACACCAGCTGATCTGGGGGGTGATTTCAGATGGAAAAATCCTATTGTGCCCAGTCTTATGTTCACATTATGCATTTCTCCTCCTAAGTTTTCCTATTTCTATGAAGGTATGAGATGTCAGAGAATTTGTTTTTCTCTCTTCCTCTGATTTAGATATGTTGTTTTGAGACTTAGGAACTTGTAGCTTCTCACAGAATACTCTTGCAAGATCAAGGAATCTCTTGTGCTGAATCAAAGGCCAAGATTTGGTGCTGAGTCTTCACATGTTAACACACATGGATCTGGGAACCACGGGAAATATTACTTTCACATCATCTTAGAGACCTACTTCTAGAACTTTGTTTGCTATCCTCACAAACTTAGCCTCTGCTAGGTTACAGTTTTTCATTGAAAAAGGCAAATAATTCTTTTCAGAGTAGGGTAAGTATTCCATTGAACTAGATTCTACTGCTGCTATGTGGTTGCCTTGAGCTATTAATGTCATCAGACCAACAGGCAAGGAAGTGTTTAGTATATTCATAGGGTAATGAACCCGGAAAAACTATATAGATAGATAGATAGACAGATATAGATATATATACATAATTGAAACTAACCAGTGTAGGAAATTAAGAGTATAATTGAAATTCAGGGTTTACTGAAAGACATCTCTTGACTGTTTTCCTGCCCAGTAATAACAATAGAGAGTCATTGGTTGGAACCATGACCCAAGAAGAACAAGACAAAAAGAGCTGTGAGACCCTTTAGGGATGTTTTTTAATTCCCCTTACTTCATGATTTATAAGGAAAAAAAATTTTGGTGCAACAGTGAGGAATCACTGACAGAAAAAAATTGGTGTATTTGCCCTATGAAGCACGTCTGTTATTTATGTTATTTGTGAATGGAGGAGCTGGCAGTGGAGTTTGTAGTTTTTGCAATTAATCATAGTAAACATACTGTGGAAATTAAATTTAAACTATGTTGTTGAGGGACTAGTGTTTTTAAACCACGTGCCATAGCTAAAATTCCCATATATTGGAATGGTGCAAAGCAAGGACTGCCTGTGAGTGCTAGTCTTTTCATTTATTTGCAAGTCCATTTTTCCATCTCTAATGTAAATCCCTATGTATCAGATACCTCTTATGTATCACTACTGTTGTTTCTGGCTACTTCCTTAACACCAGCTGATCTGGGGGGTGATTTCAGATGGAAAAATCCTATTGTGCCCAGTCTTATGTTCACATTATGCATTTCTCCTCCTAAGTTTTCCTATTTCTATGAAGGTATGAGATGTCAGAGAATTTGTTTTTCTCTCTTCCTCTGATTTAGATATGTTGTTTTGAGACTTAGGAACTTGTAGCTTCTCACAGAATACTCTTGCAAGATCAAGGAATCTCTTGTGCTGAATCAAAGGCCAAGATTTGGTGCTGAGTCTTCACATGTTAACACACATGGATCTGGGAACCACGGGAAATATTACTTTCACATCATCTTAGAGACCTACTTCTAGAACTTTGTTTGCTATCCTCACAAACTTAGCCTCTGCTAGGTTACAGTTTTTCATTGAAAAAGGCAAATAATTCTTTTCAGAGTAGGGTAAGTATTCCATTGAACTAGATTCTACTGCTGCTATGTGGTTGCCTTGAGCTATTAATGTCATCAGACCAACAGGCAAGGAAGTGTTTAGTATATTCATAGGGTAATGAACCCGGAAAAACTATATAGATAGATAGATAGACAGATATAGATATATATACATAATTGAAACTAACCAGTGTAGGAAATTAAGAGTATAATTGAAATTCAGGGTTTACTGAAAGACATCTCTTGACTGTTTTCCTGCCCAGTAATAACAATAGAGAGTCATTGGTTGGAACCATGACCCAAGAAGAACAAGACAAAAAGAGCTGTGAGACCCTTTAGGGATGTGATTTTGATCATTCCACTAGGCAAGTTACCAGAAAAGTCAAAGCACGAAGTGCTGGTGAAGGTGGCATATCTCTTGTTTGGAGAGTATAGGAGGAAGAGGATGGAAATCAACTGCATCCTCAGAACAAATTGCAACAGCAGAGAGTACAGCTTGTTTATAAAAACTTCTTGCACTGAGACCTTTTCAGAGGCTATGGCTGGCTAACTGTTAAAACTGTACCACCCTTCTTGAGAAAAAAATGAGGTCTCACATTTTCTTTTGAAAATGGAGACTGATAGCTCTTCTCTACCATCGGTTGTGGTAGCCTGCTTCATGAGTTACCAGTCCTGTTAGCTCATTCCTACCCTGTTTCACAAGCTTCCCCCTCATCCAGGGAGCATAGTGTACTTCTTGATAAAGTATGGGTGTGTGATTTTTTTGGTCTGTTTCTAGCTCTGCTACATGGGGAGGCCTGGTAAAGACACTGTAAGACAGAGAATGAGCTTGCTTGCCATTTCTTGCCTTTTAGTATGCATTCAGTGCCTGCCTATTGGATGCCAGCTACTGTAGTAGGTATTTAGTCTATGAAAACATAAGACACTGTTACTTCCTTAAAAAAGATACAATTCAGTGGGGAGGTGGGGGTAGTGGTAAGGGTAGAGGTGGGGGTAGAGGAAAGAGAAAGTAAGAGCTATGTGAGTCTGCCTGGTAGTCAGTGAAGACTTAAAGCAATACTGCAGGTGAAATTTGAGGATGACTAGCAGATTTCCAAGTAGAGAAGGTGGATGAAGTCCTTCCAGGCAGAAGGAGTAGAGATACAGAGATATGAAGGCATGTTAGAACATGGCACATTGGCAAACCCGCAATGGAATTACCAGCTGGGTTCTACTAATAGAGATAGACGTGATCATATGATTAACTGTCTAAAAGTGGGTATGAGGGGCTTTTGCGGTGGCTCAGAGGTGAAGAATCCTTCTGCAGTGCAGGAGATGCAAGAGACCTGGCTTCTAGGGGGAGATCCCCTGGAGGAGGAAATGGCAACCCACTCGAGTATTCTTGTCTTGAAAATCCCATGGACAGAGAAGCCTGGTGGGCTACAGGCCATAGCATCACAAAAGAGTCAGACATAACAGAAGCGACTCAGCATGGACACACAGAAAGACTGGCCTGTGTGAAGAATTAAAGTGAGAGCTGAGATAATTCAGAAATGGGGACTTTGGGCTCTGGAAAGATATTGACACCATATCACAGGGGCAATAGGTGGCCATTGAGAAATTTTCTTCAGGAGACAAGCATGAAGTTATTTTCTAGTTTGAAGGAATTTGGAGTGTAGGGAAAAGGACGGATTGGAAGTAAAAAGGAATTGTAATTATCTAGTTAAGAGATTATGAAAGTTTAAGGTAGACAGTGCCAGTATGGATAAGAAGAATGAAGATGTTAGAGAGACTTTAAAAGGTAAAGCTGTTAATGTGTGTTAATGTTTGGGGCGGTAGGGAAGAGGATGAAGAAAAAGAAATACCCTACAGTGATTTCTACCTTTTTAGCTTAAACAATACACTGAATTAGTAAATTTCCCCAAGGAACTAACTTTTTCTGCCCATGAGATCAAACAGCCTTTTGGCAGAGTTGATGTTTAGTAAATTTTAAATTGATTCTAAGTGATCCAGCTTTCTTTAATACAGCTGCTTATCTAGCCCTGCAAACTGATTCCCATTGAGAAAGTCAGCATGAATTAATACTGTTTTCTTAAGGAATAATTTAAATGTTTCTCTCTTTTTAAAGAAAAGTTTATTAATGCAATACTGCAGGTGAAATTTGAGGATGACTAGCAGATTTCCAAGTAGAGAAGGTGGATGAAGTCCTTCCAGGCAGAAGGAGTAGAGATACAGAGATATGAAGGCATGTTAGAACATGGCACATTGGCAAACCCGCAATGGAATTACCAGCTGGGTTCTACTAATAGAGATAGACGTGATCATATGATTAACTGTCTAAAAGTGGGTATGAGGGGCTTTTGCGGTGGCTCAGAGGTGAAGAATCCTTCTGCAGTGCAGGAGATGCAAGAGACCTGGCTTCTAGGGGGAGATCCCCTGGAGGAGGAAATGGCAACCCACTCGAGTATTCTTGTCTTGAAAATCCCATGGACAGAGAAGCCTGGTGGGCTACAGGCCATAGCATCACAAAAGAGTCAGACATAACAGAAGCGACTCAGCATGGACACACAGAAAGACTGGCCTGTGTGAAGAATTAAAGTGAGAGCTGAGATAATTCAGAAATGGGGACTTTGGGCTCTGGAAAGATATTGACACCATATCACAGGGGCAATAGGTGGCCATTGAGAAATTTTCTTCAGGAGACAAGCATGAAGTTATTTTCTAGTTTGAAGGAATTTGGAGTGTAGGGAAAAGGACGGATTGGAAGTAAAAAGGAATTGTAATTATCTAGTTAAGAGATTATGAAAGTTTAAGGTAGACAGTGCCAGTATGGATAAGAAGAATGAAGATGTTAGAGAGACTTTAAAAGGTAAAGCTGTTAATGTGTGTTAATGTTTGGGGCGGTAGGGAAGAGGATGAAGAAAAAGAAATACCCTACAGTGATTTCTACCTTTTTAGCTTAAACAATACACTGAATTAGTAAATTTCCCCAAGGAACTAACTTTTTCTGCCCATGAGATCAAACAGCCTTTTGGCAGAGTTGATGTTTAGTAAATTTTAAATTGATTCTAAGTGATCCAGCTTTCTTTAATACAGCTGCTTATCTAGCCCTGCAAACTGATTCCCATTGAGAAAGTCAGCATGAATTAATACTGTTTTCTTAAGGAATAATTTAAATGTTTCTCTCTTAAAGAAAAGTGATTAAAAATGTTCAGCAATAAGCAAGTAAAATGTTTTGACTATATTCAGGCCTTGAAGCTTAGTTTCCACATTTATGAGTCGAGTATTGGGCCATCTGGATTTTCCACATGGATCCATTTGAAAAGGAAACTCCAACAGTTTATAATGCTAAATTAACTTGTTTCAAGGGCCAAGCGACATATTTCCTTCTTCTTGACTATCTTGACAGCTTACTTCTTTGCATTTTGTCTGTGCACATATCTGGGGAGAAATGCGTCTTTCCATGTGAGTCCCAACAGCCGTATTACTTAAGATTCAAAGTGTTTTGCCTCCCGAGAACACAAGTCACATTTGTTAATTTTAATTTATAGTAATGTTTGGTACTCCAGTCATGATTTTCACTTAACACACTTAATGAGCATCAGCTCTCACAGTGCCCCATATGTGGTCTGAAAATGTTATTTACAGCCTCTCAAGGAGGGAAATGTCACAACAAGGACTTAGATCTCAGCAGGCAGCAGAGTGAGTCAGAGTGGGATGTGCAAGGATCCGGGAATTTCATGTTTGCAATTTCAGTGGTCACATCCTCAGAGATGCACCTTCCTATAGACAGTATATGTCTAGATGGGATTAGAATAATTACAAAGTTTCAAAATTCCAAATGTCACAGGCAACCAAAATGACATGCTGATGTCTTACACATTGAGAAATTAAAGGGCATTTGAATTTAACAAGTAGGTCCTGGATGATCACCACATGTGTATTTTTAATAGATGACAGAGGAAGAGACCAGAGTGCAATAGACAGAAGTAAGAGTAAAAGTGAAAGAGGATGGACAGTGATTGTAGCTTCTCTTCTGAGAACTTAGCAGTGGTGAAGGATAGAAAAGAGATAAAATTGGATTTTGATTATGAGATTAAGGCAGTGCTGGAGAGGTAGGGTTTAACACTGGTTTTATAATGGGAAATCTTTGAATCTATTTTTAGTTGTAAAGGAAAAGAGTCAATAAAGACAGAAAGTTTGCCAAATAAATGGGAAAGAGAGTAGAGTATCACTGGAGAAATGGGGAAAAATTAAGGTCACATAAAGGGAAAGCAGCTGATTGTGTGTACCTACACTATTGAAGCAGGACCTCGACTTATTAGTCACACATGACTAGGGAAACTGACTTCAAAGGCAATTTATGGTGAAGCCAATATAACTTACCTTCAGGAACTTTTACTTACACAGGCTCCTCCTAAAAATCAGAGACCCTAATAATGTTATCCCTGGTCACATGTGTTTCTACAATTTCAAAAACACGTGATGTTTTATAATTGATAAAAACGGTCTATTTCTACTCCAACTTCATCCCTGTCATGCTTCTCCTTGTGTGTCAGGTGGCCAAAGAATGTCTGTGGGGATTAAAGGGATTTAAGTGGAATTTGATTTAAGAATATATTTAGTTGACTTTTTAGTAAGATAGAGATGTGGCTTATATGAACAGATGCTCCCATGTAAATTTCTGATGATGATTTCATCATAGAAATATCCTGGAGGAAGAATGCTCCTGCCATTCTCTTGTCTACTCATTGGGAGCCATCACATTAAAGTGGATGACTGATGGTTGTCTAGACAGATAAAAGGAACTCTAGGTTTGGTACCGAAGGATGTGGACAATGGAGAAAAACCAAAATATGAAATGCATGACGTCAAAAGTCAACTTTTGACAAGACTCTCCAAACTATACAGCTTATATTAGAGAGAAAATCAGGGCTTCCCTGGTGGTCCAGTGGGTAAAGAATATGCTTTGCAGTGCAAGGGGCAAGATCCCACGTGCCACGGAGCGCCTGGACCTGTGTGTCCAATTAAGAGCCAGCACCCAGAGCCGGCACTCTGCCACGAGAGAGGCCACTGCAATGGGAGGTGCACACAGGCCAAAGAATAAAGATGGATGAAAATAGGTCTTCCCGTGGTGGTCCAGTGGGTAGGGACGCCGCCTTGCAGTGCAGGGGATGCCGGTTCGATCCCTGGCCTTGGAAGATCCCACGTGCCGCGGAGCGGCTGGACCGATGTGTCCAATTGCCGAGCCGGAGCTCTGGAGCGCATGCGCCCAGAGCCGGCGCTCTGCAGCGACAGAGGCCACCACGATGGGAGGCCCACAGGAGCCAAAGAACAAAAACGGATGAAAATGGAGAAATGAAAGACCAATAGAAGTGGCCCGCCTGTTCCTCTCCCTCCCCAACCTGACCCCCGCCCAAAAATTAAAAAAAAAAAAAAAAAGTCTTAAAAAAAAAAAAGATGGATGAAAATAAATAAATAAATAATAAAAGAGGCCAAAATTAAAACAGAAGAGAGAAAGTCAAAAAAGGTCTTAAGAGTTGACAATATTATGAGAAGTTTTTGACTTTATTGATTGTAAAGCTTTATACTTTTTAAAACTAAAAATCATTGAAACATACATTTAGGGAAATCCTGGTGGTCCTGGAGTGAGGACTCAGTGCTGTCACTGCCCGTTGTATGTTCCAGTCCTTGACTGGAGAACCAAGAGTCGGCAAGCAGCAAAGCATAGCCAAAAAAATTTTTTTTAAGTTTAGTTAATCATAATTATCTATTTTTCTATGGGAAAGTATATTTTTAAATCCTTATAGGAAGGGGCTTTCAAAGAGTGTGTAGCTAAAACACATAGGATCAAATGGAGTTTAGAAATGTCAAGCAGCCAATTAATACAAGGTGTGCTATTTTTCTGAATTTGTTTATAGTTATGCTATTTATCATATTTTAAGCATATAGATGTATTCCCAGAGCTTTCCCTTCATTCATTTTTGTACTCAATATTGTAATCATAAATTTGTAGTATTTTTTTCTCAAAGAAGGCTCCAAAAATTGTACAAGGTTTAGGTTGCACAAAACCTGGGTCCACTGTGCAATGGGCTGAGTGTCTAGCTAGGAGTCAAGGGGCTCCACATTTGAGAATAGGAGGGAGGAGAAACAGGGAGCCTTGTGTTTCCCTACCACCAGGAAGTGGAAGCCTGACTCTGTCAATTCCCAGACTGACCTTAAGAGCAGTGGGAAGAGAGAGTCTGTGGCCACAAAGAGAGGGAAGGTGATGTTTGTAAAGCATCACAACTTTCCAGACAGTATGGTGGACACTCCATGTGTGCTCATGCATTTAGTCCTCTCAGTACTAGTGTCTGATCCTTAGTGAGCATTTACCTACTTACCATATGGCGGAAACTATTCCAAGCATTTTACATACATCACTTATTCAATCATCACAACAATTCTAGGAGATAACTCTCTAGGAGACGACCCTCATTGTCAGTCCAGTCATGATCCTACATGGACTTTGTCTTCAGAACCTCAGCTCTAGCCCCGCTCATGCTCTTGCCTCATAGTGACATTAGTAAATACATTTTTTAAAATTTTTGCTCCTCTGTTAACTGTAAGGGCACACAAGGTCAGGTAATCTGAATGCCTTATGCAAGGTCACATAGTTTGTGATGGAATTAGGTGTGAAATTCTTCTCCATGTGGGCAAGACAGAGAAGGCTAACTAGATTAGACCCATCAGGAGACATCATGGAAAAGCAAGCAATGGATTAGGAGAGACGTCAGGACAGGTTACAGCCCAATGCAGGTGTGATTTCACAGATGCTAAGTGACCCTTTATCTAACTAACAGAAAACCCACGAGAGAGACATTCTTGTCACCTTTATTTTCAAAATCCCATTTGGTTTGGAAGGGATTCTTTGCTTTTTGTTTTTTAAGTCGGAGAGAAGTCCTCATTATACTTGTCATTGCAGATCACTTAGCACACTATTAAGTGTCCGTGACATGACGCAAAATGACAGAGTTAATGCTTGTGCCTTGAGCTTTCATCACATGGGACAGCGAGCACTGGCTCAGATAAGTGAGAGGAAGATTTTTAAAAATAGAATTGTCATGAGTTATCAATATGCTGTGGTCATACTAATGTGCTATAAATTAACTACATTGTAAATCACCTAGGCATTGTGTTCTAGTTTTGAGAGCAGGCATTCATGAATAAAAATTCTGAACAGGCACAAGTGCTCATGACATGACATAGAAACTCAGAGCAGGGAATTAACTAACAATGACACTTAATCTAGGTTTAAGTATTGAGTTATTCTGGGTATATAATGGTTTTGACAAAAAAAAAAAAAAAGGAAGAAGAATCAAATGAGACAATATTATCAAGAAAGGGGTAAAGTGAAAATAGAATGATGTGATGGAAGACTGAGGGAACAGAAGTTTGCTTTTATTGGAAACTGTGCCAAGTGAGGTTTAATAGGTAGGCTGGGTGTAGATTTTCAAGGCCAAACTGAGGGATCTGGACTTCACAAAACAAAGAATTATCAAAACTTAAAAGAGCTCGGTTGCCAAGTAAAATCAATGACTGTTTTAGCAAAATTGATTGGTTGTCAACATGCAGTTATTTCGGAAGTTCAAGCGTCCCAAATGAGAAATTGAATGCAGGGAAATCCTTTAAGATACTAAACACTTCCAGCATGTGATGTTCCAAAGCTGAAGTAAGGTGAGAAGTACTGGAATTCTCATGTTGTAAAGATGAGACAAGATCTGATGACTCCACAGCATAGCTGGCTTTGTGAAGAAGGATGAAAGCATTTACTAGGTAGTAGCTCTGTGGACAGGATACAGTGTCCTACAAGTAAAGAGAGAGAGAGACTTCATGTAGTGAATTTCAGCATTCATAGAAGTTATTGGCTAATGGTGTAGGTAAAAGAAGAGGCTGTCGGCAAATGTGTAACCTGTATGTTTAGGACACTGAAATCTCTAAAATGTTACCCACTTCCCTTTATTCTGTGTCCAAGTTCACCACCAATCAACTTTCTAGTAATAATTGTTTATTTGATTTCGCACACACACACACACACACGCACTCACACAGACACACCACACAATCAGAAAAGTACTGGCTAGAGATCATGAGTAATACAGACTCTAGAAAGTACTGTCCCCATGGTACAAGAATCCTTGGCATTCTGGTTTATACATTTGTTCCCTGTAAATTTGACTAACTGAGTGTGTGTCACTGGGTCCAGTTAACTCTGAGGCTTGGACAAGGTAGAGGTTCTGAGCGCACTTCTGTGCTATGCCTAGTTAACAAGGCCCCTGGGGCCTTGTTTTGGTGCTAGCTTTGCCATTTCCTTGTGTTTCCCTTTGACTTGCCTTCTACATCTCAGAGTGCTGTTGCTGTCAGACTGCAGTCCTCTGCAGAAACAGGACTATCCCTATTCTGGCTAAGATGTAACTTTCCTGTTTCATCCTTGGAGGCTCGTTCAGCGTACCTGAAATTTCACATAAGTGAATTGATATAATTTGATCATTTTGGAAGATATGATAGAGAAAAATCTTCCTGATGTATGCTCACATTTTGATTGTGATAAACTGTGCCCCAGTACATGTCACTTTTCTGAGAGAGTAACTGAGGGATCTGGACTTAAAAAAATTATCAAAACTTAAAAGACGTTAAGAATTGAAAAATTTTTTAAAGGAAAGTTCAAGCGTCCCAAATGAGAAATTGAATGCAGGGAAATCCTTTAAGATACTAAACACTTCCAGCATGTGATGTTCCAAAGCTGAAGTAAGGTGAGAAGTACTGGAATTCTCATGTTGTAAAGATGAGACAAGATCTGATGACTCCACAGCATAGCTGGCTTTGTGAAGAAGGATGAAAGCATTTACTAGGTAGTAGCTCTGTGGACAGGATACAGTGTCCTACAAGTAAAGAGAGAGAGAGACTTCATGTAGTGAATTTCAGCATTCATAGAAGTTATTGGCTAATGGTGTAGGTAAAAGAAGAGGCTGTCGGCAAATGTGTAACCTGTATGTTTAGGACACTGAAATCTCTAAAATGTTACCCACTTCCCTTTATTCTGTGTCCAAGTTCACCACCAATCAACTTTCTAGTAATAATTGTTTATTTGATTTCGCACACACACACACACACGCACTCACACAGACACACCACACAATCAGAAAAGTACTGGCTAGAGATCATGAGTAATACAGACTCTAGAAAGTACTGTCCCCATGGTACAAGAATCCTTGGCATTCTGGTTTATACATTTGTTCCCTGTAAATTTGACTAACTGAGTGTGTGTCACTGGGTCCAGTTAACTCTGAGGCTTGGACAAGGTAGAGGTTCTGAGCGCACTTCTGTGCTATGCCTAGTTAACAAGGCCCCTGGGGCCTTGTTTTGGTGCTAGCTTTGCCATTTCCTTGTGTTTCCCTTTGACTTGCCTTCTACATCTCAGAGTGCTGTTGCTGTCAGACTGCAGTCCTCTGCAGAAACAGGACTATCCCTATTCTGGCTAAGATGTAACTTTCCTGTTTCATCCTTGGAGGCTCGTTCGCGTACCTGAAATTTCACATAAGTGAATTGATATAATTTGATCATTTTGGAAGATATGATAGAGAAAAATTTTCCTGATGTATGCTCACATTTTGATTGTGATAAACTGTGCCCCAGTACATGTCACTTTTCAAAGAGAAGGTCTGAGAGAGTAACCATGGAAGAGTCCCATGGTCTCAGTTCACGCAGTCCTGGGTGACCCACACTGAAACACCACATCTTCCTTGTCTTCCAGACAATAGTAAAGTAATGGTGGTAAGTAATCAACTATATTCCTATTTATTTAAGTTTCCCTTGTGAAGGGTGCTTGCATAAGGAAAGCAAATACTGTAAGAGACAATTTATGATGATAGAGATGTTCTTAAACGACCTAAAAGTTTATAATTTAAGGAAGTTTCAGTATAAGTGAACATTCTTTGGACTTTAATCCAATGTGCAGCAGATCATTAATTTATGACCATATCAAATGCTAAACATTTCTCTTTGTTTTCCTCTTTTTTTCCTTTCCTTTCCTTTCTTTCTCTCCTTCCTTTATCTATTGCTTTTTTTGTGTTGAAGTCTATGATCTACTGCCTCATCATTTCTATATCTGAATTGCATTTAAAGAGAAGAATTAGAATTCCCATATGATCCATGAATACAGAGAACAGAAGATAGCAATGAAAGGGCAGGAATGTCTGTGCAATTTTGTGAGATTACATAGAAAACTGAATAGTGTATCTGAGAAAAATAGGCAGTATTTTAAAAAACCCAAACTGTGATCTAATTAGATTTCCATTCAATATAACATCTTTTCAAATACTTTGCATCTAATAACAGCAGAAATGGGAGTGCATTACATCAAAATGACATATAGAAGGGTCTCACCCAGCTGGCACACAGAGGCTCTCAGTGCTTGGGATGGTGTCATTTAATGTGTTTATGACTATTGCTTAGGCATGTTCAGAATTTTATGCAGACTTAAGAATAGTACTTACTGTATCTCAGTACAACCACATCTGCATAAAAGGCATATGGAGATGAATTCCCTCTGTACACTTTAACCCCAAATTACCAGTGTTAATGCATATCCAGAAATTTTATTGAAAAAACGAATACTGGATATAAAAACTAAGATGTCATTTTCAGGAAGATTGATTCTCAGATTTATTAATAAGGAGTATGTCAAATAAGCTCCTAATTAATTGCCCATTGATGACCTCATGATGAATAGTGCCTCTAACATGGCATACTTTCCTCTAGGCATCAAAGGAACATAAACACCTCCTCTCATGAAATAGGTTCTTTCAAAGTAGAAACAGAGAAAAGAAATTCCCACTCTTCGACTTAACCAACAAAGCTAAGAAAGGACTCAATTAAAGAAAAATTCCAGGGAAAGCTAGGTGACCACATACGTAATGGCAGAATGCTGAGAGATCTTCTGATATATCATAAACACAAGTAATTTTTACCTGTGTAAATGGCTAGAGTGGGCGTACCCACCAACTCCTTGGACTGTGGAACAGTTTCATTCCTCTGTCTTTCTTTCGCTTCTGAATTTACTAGGTTCCCTATTTTGCCATAACTCTTTTTTTTATGGCAGCAATTTTCATGTTTTTATAGCATTTTTATGACCCATTGAAAGGCCTCTTGGCACGATGTTTGGCAATGTTTCACCCCGGATGCTGTCACAAAAGAATTCACAACAGTTGGGAGCAGAGTTTCATCAAGAAACCCAGCCTACACTTGCCCCAGGTTTAATGGCTGTCAGCCCCCAGGTATCTCAAATTATCCTGCAACCAGCTCAATTCTACTCAGCTCTCCAAATCAGTGATAGCTAAGTCTGGGACCCAAAAAAATATCGGGAAGAAAGAACTACCATGTTTCTCATTTTTAAATTAGGTAGTTAACTTTGCATCTAATAACAGCAGAAATGGGAGTGCATTACATCAAAATGACATATAGAAGGGTCTCACCCAGCTGGCACACAGAGGCTCTCAGTGCTTGGGATGGTGTCATTTAATGTGTTTATGACTATTGCTTAGGCATGTTCAGAATTTTATGCAGACTTAAGAATAGTACTTACTGTATCTCAGTACAACCACATCTGCATAAAAGGCATATGGAGATGAATTCCTCTGTACACTTTAACCCCAAATTACCAGTGTTAATGCATATCCAGAAATTTTATTGAAAAAACGAATACTGGATATAAAAACTAAGATGTCATTTTCAGGAAGATTGATTCTCAGATTTATTAATAAGGAGTATGTCAAATAAGCTCCTAATTAATTGCCCATTGATGACCTCATGATGAATAGTGCCTCTAACATGGCATACTTTCCTCTAGGCATCAAAGGAACATAAACACCTCCTCTCATGAAATAGGTTCTTTCAAAGTAGAAACAGAGAAAAGAAATTCCACTCTTCGACTTAACCAACAAAGCTAAGAAAGGACTCAATTAAAGAAAAATTCCAGGGAAAGCTAGGTGACCACATACGTAATGGCAGAATGCTGAGAGATCTTCTGATATATCATAAACACAAGTAATTTTTACCTGTGTAAATGGCTAGAGTGGGCGTACCCACCAACTCCTTGGACTGTGGAACAGTTTCATTCCTCTGTCTTTCTTTCGCTTCTGAATTTACTAGGTTCCCTATTTTGCCATAACTCTTTTTTTTATGGCAGCAATTTTCATGTTTTTATAGCATTTTTATGACCCATTGAAAGGCCTCTTGGCACGATGTTTGGCAATGTTTCACCCCGGATGCTGTCACAAAAGAATTCACAACAGTTGGGAGCAGAGTTTCATCAAGAAACCCAGCCTACACTTGCCCCAGGTTTAATGGCTGTCAGCCCCCAGGTATCTCAAATTATCCTGCAACCAGCTCAATTCTACTCAGCTCTCCAAATCAGTGATAGCTAAGTCTGGACAGATATCGGGAGAGCCTTTCTCATGAGTAGGTGAGTCCATAACTTTAAGCCTCTATCTTGAGGGCACCCATAGGAAAACTGAACTACCATGTTAAATCCCAAATCCATCTAATTTGTCCTCTTACATAGTTTCAGGAGAAAATTTAGCTCCCCGTCAAGACTATAACCTTGCAGTAAACTGTAGATCAGGTGACCAGGGAACTGAACTTCCTACTAATTCCTTTTCATCCAGTTTATACCAGTGTCCGGGGCCCCATATTCTAGACCTGAGCCTTATAGTCTCAGAGGGTGAGCAGAGCCACACTTGAATTTGCCCAAATGCTGATGCCCTGAGATTTCTGATGGTGTCTACACCCCTGTCTGACTCAGCCCTGGTTTTCAGTCCCTGCCCTTCATCCATCCCCACCTCTGGCTGACAGCACCAGGATAAACAAGGTCAGATTCATCAGCTTTGGGCTTGGACTACTCACCAGGGTTTCTGAACCTTCCTTATGAGACACCCAATACCTACCATCTTAGCACACACTAGTATTGATATCATTCAAAGAGCACACCCTCTTTGGCAGCTCAGGAAGCTGGAAAAGAAAGGAAGACCCTCTTTTTTTTTTTTTTTTTCCAAAAGGAGAAGTAAGCCACAGAGAATCAAATTCCAAAGCATCTCAAGCAAATGGGGAGCTGGAATACGGGAAATAATTCTGCTTTCTTCATCCAGTTTCATTTCCTAAAAGGGCCTAAATAGTATTGGTCTATTACAGAAGAAAGGAAGGGAGGAAGGAAGGAAGAGAGAGTGGGAGGAAGGAAGAAGAAATTACTCCAGTGAACCAATAGAGTGATTACAAAGCTAGATAAGAAGCACACTGGATGTGTAGAGTTCCATTTTCCTTTCATCCCTCCTCATGTCTTTCTGTTTAGTTGACTGTACATTGGAAGTTAGGAGTGAGTCTCTTGCTTTTGAACTTGATGTCATCTGAATGAAAAGCAATCTGAGATGCTTACCAAGTCCAACCAAAGTCAGCTTTTATCCTGAAGACGCCACAGAAATTGTAGCACTCTACTTTTTCAGATTCCTTCTCTCTATCCTACAGCATTGCACTTTAGGTATACAAAACCATTTTGTGTATGTGTGTGTTTCCTAAAATCTGTTTTTTTATCTCTCTACTCTTTAAGCATAATGTTCTGTACCCTTGGAATTCCCTTTAGCTTCCTTCCTGTGCACGGAGCTTGAAGTGATTTGCCAAAGCCAGCCTTAGATCTCACTTCCTCTCTGAGGCATTTTCTAAGGCTCCTGTCCCTATTTCTGTGGGGAGAGTAAATCACCTCCCCCTAAGAATGTTGTACCCGTTGGTATTATTTCACAGTGTGGTGGGGAAGGGAAATAAACAAATGAGTAGATTGCAGTATTGTAAAGTAAGTATAAATGAGAGCCAATGATGATAAGGTAGGTTACAGTGATTATACTACAGTGAAAATATAGATGAGGTGGTGATTGATGGACCATATTCAAAAAGTAATATTAAATCAATGAGCACTTTTCTAGATGGAGTTTCCACATGGTTTTCCCAAAGGCTCTGACCATACCTTACTTCTGCTTAACATTTTCATAGTCGTCATCTTGAATGAGACAGATCTCATGCTTATTTTGATTCCCCAGCCTATTATGACTTCTGTTGCAATGGATAACAAGGTAAAAATTCAGAAAGATTTTAACAAAGTGGATTTGGTGGGTGAAACTTAACTTGTGGAATGTGTGCTGGGTCTTCTCAGACACTATTGATGAAATTGTAAATTGACTGATATACAGTGTATATCATGGTTTTTTTTGGAAACTTGGGAATACACTGAAAATATTAAAGAAAACATTTTAAGTCAAACATTTTATGTCTAGGGATATTCTCAAAGAAATACCAGATATCTAATTTTTCTGTTTTATAAACATGAATATTCATTCCATAGTATGAAATAATAAAAATGAAAAAATTGAGCATGTCAGTGTATATGTACCTATATATTCATAGAAAGATATAGAATGTATTTCAAATATGATTCACTTTAAAAATCATATAGGCAACTAGCTATTATCATACTAAGTGAAACGACTCAAAAAGAGAAAGACAGGTACTGCATGATGTCACTTACATGTGAAATCTAAACTATGACATGAATGAACCTATCTATGAAACAGAAACAAAGTTGGGGACATAGCGAATAGACTGGTGTTTGCCAAGAGGTAGAGGAGTACGAGGGGGTGATAGAAGTATGGGCCGAGAGTTTGTGATTGGCAGATGCAAACTGATATATGTAGAATGGATAAATAGCAAGACCCTACTGTGTAGCACAGGGAACTGTGTTCAATATCCTGTGATTAAACCATAATGGAAAAGAATATGAAAAAGAATATATATATATATGTATAACTGAGTTACTTTGCTATACAATAGTAATTAACACGTTGTAATTTAACTATATTTCAGTAAAGTATAAATTAAAAAATCACATTATAATGTGTAATTATAAGATAAATAATGCATAAAACTGAAAGAAAAAATGCAAAATACAAGATCATTTGAACAGCATTTATAAAGTTCTGTTACAAATGCATACACAACTTAGAGTCATCCAGGAGCACACTGGCTCTCACAAAACTAATGAAAGCTTGATTTCATAGTCGTCATCTTGAATGAGACAGATCTCATGCTTATTTTGATTCCCCAGCCTATTATGACTTCTGTTGCAATGGATAACAAGGTAAAAATTCAGAAAGATTTTAACAAAGTGGATTTGGTGGGTGAAACTTAACTTGTGGAATGTGTGCTGGGTCTTCTCAGACACTATTGATGAAATTGTAAATTGACTGATATACAGTGTATATCATGGTTTTTTTTGGAAACTTGGGAATACACTGAAAATATTAAAGAAAACATTTTAAGTCAAACATTTTATGTCTAGGGATATTCTCAAAGAAATACCAGATATCTAATTTTTCTGTTTTATAAACATGAATATTCATTCCATAGTATGAAATAATAAAAATGAAAAAATTGAGCATGTCAGTGTATATGTACCTATATATTCATAGAAAGATATAGAATGTATTTCAAATATGATTCACTTTAAAAATCATATAGGCAACTAGCTATTATCATACTAAGTGAAACGACTCAAAAAGAGAAAGACAGGTACTGCATGATGTCACTTACATGTGAAATCTAAACTATGACATGAATGAACCTATCTATGAAACAGAAACAAAGTTGGGGACATAGCGAATAGACTGGTGTTTGCCAAGAGGTAGAGGAGTACGAGGGGGTGATAGAAGTATGGGCCGAGAGTTTGTGATTGGCAGATGCAAACTGATATATGTAGAATGGATAAATAGCAAGACCCTACTGTGTAGCACAGGGAACTGTGTTCAATATCCTGTGATTAAACCATAATGGAAAAGAATATGAAAAAGAATATATATATATATGTATAACTGAGTTACTTTGCTATACAATAGTAATTAACACGTTGTAATTTAACTATATTTCAGTAAAGTATAAATTAAAAAATCACATTATAATGTGTAATTATAAGATAAATAATGCATAAAACTGAAAGAAAAAATGCAAAATACAAGATCATTTGAACAGCATTTATAAAGTTCTGTTACAAATGCATACACAACTTAGAGTCATCCAGGAGCACACTGGCTCTCACAAAACTAATGAAAGCTTGATTTCAGTCCTTTAGTCATGATTTGTGGAAATACAAAGACACCTCCCCCGCTTTCTACTCATTCTCAAGGGCTCACCCACT
This sequence comes from Tragulus kanchil, assembly GCA_022376925.1. Lineage (NCBI taxonomy): Eukaryota > Metazoa > Chordata > Mammalia > Artiodactyla > Tragulidae > Tragulus > Tragulus kanchil. The sequence goes on along the minus strand of JAIOJX010000028.1, from coordinate 17,652,011 downwards.
CCTGATCCAGTGCTATATTTATGGATGATGTCATTTTCAGGCTTTATCACCTCAGGGAAAATGTTCCATCCTTTGATCAGTTTCCATAAAAATATCCACTCACACTAAGCAAAGACTGAGTGTTTGTTGAATTCACAGAAGACAAAGGGGTAGGGTTTCAGGGAGGAGTTACTCTGCAGCGCCCTGGAGCATCCACCACTCCTCTGGGCCCGCACACTTCCTACTTCCCCGTCTCTGCTTGTCCTCTCACCTTTGGGTCTCACCCCTCCCTCTGCTGCCTTGGTGCCATTTGATAACCAGGCACTGCCTAGGGATCAACAAATAAGGTGCTGGGGAGGAAAAAAAGCTTTCTTCTACCTTTATATGTTCTTCTGGCTGGTCCTTGAATTAAACGGACATAAAACAGATTAACAGGAGAAAATCAAATATCATTATGTAAGTACAAGAATCCCACATAAATGAGAGGGTTGGAGACCCCACATTCCTGAGGCGGTCAGAGACAGAAGGCTAAAATGAGGTCTGCAGGCCCTACAGAGCTAAGAAATGGACTAGGGCCTGGACAGCCAAGGACAGAAGAGTCATTCACAGAATGATGACAAGAAAAAGAAGAGGTATTTGTAAATTAGACGTGTGCTCTGCCACAGAGATTGAGCCACTTAGATACAACCTATCTCTGCTCGTAACTCTTCTCTGGGAAAAATCCCCAATCTAAATTCTTCCAGGTAGTTAAGGGAGGGCAGTAGTTTCTCTTCAAGCCTCAGGGTCTCAACTGCCTTTGGCTCAAAATAATCCTCATGCACAAGCGCCACATAATATTCCCAAATAATTATATACATGTTTGTAATAGATGAAAGACAACATGGGGGTCTACCCAAATGTGGTTGATCCTTGGTGGTAGAAATGAAAATGATTTTATTTGTATTGTTTATTCTTAAACGTTTAAAACTGAGCAAGTGTTGCTTTTTTATTATAAAGGAAAAAGTTTTTTGAATAGAATTGTTTGTTTCATGATATGGTAAGTTCTCCAAAATTAGAGACAAGATCATAATTTGGGGGATTATTTTAGAGGCAGTGTGATAGGAGGGTCCTTCTAACTATACAATTTTAGAATTCAAGGGTTGTTGTTAAGATAAAATGATATAATGAAAATGAGAGTACTTTGAAAAGTACGACTCTTCATAATAAGCTATTATTTTCATGTTTTGTAGCGTAGTGATAAGTACAATTGCTGGCACTGAATAGAATCTAAACTTCTAGAATGGGATGGGGCAGACAATTTGGGGGTAGACATGTGCTGTAGAGGTTCAAATCCCCAAATTCATGCTTGAAAACACATCCTGTCTTTTCATTTCTTTCCCTCCCTTACTTCCAGATTCTCTCCTTTATTTTACCCTAGGACCATAGGAAGGAAAAGAGGCATAAAGTTTTATTTCATTATCATAGTAAATAAAAGAATTTGAATAAGTAATTATTGGCCTATGGTGTTACTGTAGAACAAAGATAAAGTACCGATAAAAGAGAGATATCCTCTATGATGTCTTCCAGAATTTTTAATCCAATCCTTTTATTGTTCACTGCTGTTGGGCAGTTGCTAAATTGTGTTTGACTCTTTGTGACCCCATGGGCGGTGGCACACCAGGCTCCTCTGTCCTCCACTATCCCCCGGAATTTGCTCAAATTCATGTTCCTTGAGTCGGCAGTGCTATTTAAACATCTCATCCTCTGCCACCTACTTCTCTTTTTTTCTTCAGCCTTTCCCAGCATCAGGGGCTTTTCCAATAAGTTTAGGCTGATTCATGAATAAAAATTAAGGAAAGCAGAGTTCATGGGGAGGACGACTGGTAAATATTTGGGGTTAGAAAAGTAATCAGCTCTTTTCTGAATGGCATAAGAAGGATTAAAATTGAAAAACACATTCCTTGCTTGTTGGATCTGAAAGGATCAGGAATACTTTTCAATCAAGATGGACTCTTGCTTGTTTTGTTTCATTTTGTCTTATTTTATCATTTACACTTATCTAAGAAAGTTTAAACTGGGGTTAAAATGTAAGGAAAAAAATTTTTTACACCTTTAAAAGTATGAGGTCCTTGTCATGATTTTCAAGGAGTGCCACCCATGAATATAAAGCATACTTTCAGCTCCATGAAACCTTAGCATTAAGATTATTGCACATTTTATTGGCCTTTCCTAGGCTCTGAAACTAGAAATTCATCTGCCTCTAACCTTTCCACCCAAGTCGACTTCATACATAAGTAAAGAGCAAGCTGAAATTACAGGGAGCTGTAAAGAAATGGGAGTTCTCCGCTTTCTTCTTTGAAAACCAATATTAAAATATATGAGGTGCAATTGTCAAACTAAAAAACTGTCAGATGATTCATAAGGAATGAGTGGCCGGCAGGCTGGCCTGACTGATCCCTTACATTACTGATTTTTAACGGGTCTTTGGGAAAGAAGATGGTGATTTCCCATCCAAGTCAGACAGCCGTGAAGGCAGGGACTGGTGGGCAGCAGGAGGGAGAATAGCCGCACGTTGAGCACAAACGGCCGAGGATGCCACCCAGCACAGCACGTTCAGATGGCAAATTTGTTAGCAAGCAGCTTGTAAATGCAACCCCAAAGGACTCAGTTTCCCCTCCTCCAGTGCCTTCTCTCTCTCACCTGCCCCCGTATCAGCATCTCTCCAGGGGGGAACAGGCATACACATCAGGCATCCTTTTTAAACTTATTTATTTATTTATTTTTGGCTACTCTGGGTTTTCAATGCTGCCATAGGTGCTTCTCTAGTTGCAGGGAGTGGGGGCTACTCTCTAGTTGCAGTGAGCAGGTTTTTTGTTGCAGTGGCTTCTCTTGTTGTGGAACTCAGGCTCTAGGGCACACAGGCTTCAGTAGTTGTGGCACGCGGGTTCAATAGTTGTGTGGGGTCTTCCCAGATCAGGGATCAAACCTGTGTCCCCTGCATTGGCAGGCAAACTCTTTACCCCTGAGCTACCAGGGAAACCCCAGGCATCCTTTTAACTTGTCAGGGACTTCCCTCCAGCTGAGGTAGCCAGATATCACAGCTAAATGGATTTATGCATTTGAGGGTAAATATCTGCTTCTGCCCACTGAGCTATGGCATTGTTGTCTAATTTGCCACTTACCTGTTACAGTAGCATTGATCATTGTAACCAATCTGTGCAGGAGGCAGGGGTTTGGGGAACATGGGGTCCAGTTCCCATGTGATTTGGCCAGTGTGGACCACATCTCCCAGAAAGGTTCCGGACCAGCCTCTCCTTGGTCTGTGCAATAGGGATCGAGTCCGTATGTAGACAGGGATGGGATATGTGCTGAACTTGGAAAGGGAGCAATGGGGATGTGAAATTGTATCCTTCTTCTTCAGAGCTCCCAACGCCACTTCTTTGAGCATCGTGAAAAGCAATGTTTCAGTTTCACTGGCTGGTCATCTTTTACTGAGCACATTCACTAACTTCATCCATCCAACATTTACTGAGATTGTTTATAAGTGTCTAACAACTGTCCTTTAAGGCCTTGATTCTCACGACCATGAAAACTTAACTGAATAAATTCCTATGAATCTGTACATCTAGGTTCCAAGGGAGAGGGAAAGGGGTTATTCTGCTGGAACTGGGCATCATGGAGGTGAGTTATTGGAGGTTCTCTCACACAAAGATCCAATAAACCTAATGAGAGATGTCGCAACTCGTCAGCTGGGTGCATAGAGAATAGCGGGTGTGACGAGACTTAAAGAAATATACACACACATACACACAGAAAGAGAAAGAATGGGAACGGGGGCTCAAGACCTCTCGGGTCAAGGCCGCGAACACATTTGCCAGTCCTGCCTTTATTCAGTGCCAAGGCCTCCAGGTATTTTCAGGGAATGACATTGGCTGGTTTCAGTTACAGCCTTATTCAGTGATTGTTCTCGTGGCTCTGAGGATGGAAACGGTGCGTTGCAGCTGGGGAGCCACTAAATCGGCAAGAAGCTGAAGAGTCTGTTCTGTGTGCGTACACAGCGTTCTCACGTCGCTGACCCGGTGTTCCTAAGTCCACAGAAGATCTCTCACCTGTTTCCATTCAGTATATCCCCAGCTAATAAGCCCATGTGAATCAAATCACTTGTTTTTCTTAGTTTGGAAATATCAACTGTCTCCCACGGGAGCAATATTTGGATTTATGCATTTGAGGGTAAATATCTGCTTCTGCCCACTGAGCTATGGCATTGTTGTCTAATTTGCCACTTACCTGTTACAGTAGCATTGATCATTGTAACCAATCTGTGCAGGAGGCAGGGGTTTGGGGAACATGGGGTCCAGTTCCCATGTGATTTGGCCAGTGTGGACCACATCTCCCAGAAAGGTTCCGGACCAGCCTCTCCTTGGTCTGTGCAATAGGGATCGAGTCCGTATGTAGACAGGGATGGGATATGTGCTGAACTTGGAAAGGGAGCAATGGGGATGTGAAATTGTATCCTTCTTCTTCAGAGCTCCCAACGCCACTTCTTTGAGCATCGTGAAAAGCAATGTTTCAGTTTCACTGGCTGGTCATCTTTTACTGAGCACATTCACTAACTTCATCCATCCAACATTTACTGAGATTGTTTATAAGTGTCTAACAACTGTCCTTTAAGGCCTTGATTCTCACGACCATGAAAACTTAACTGAATAAATTCCTATGAATCTGTACATCTAGGTTCCAAGGGAGAGGGAAAGGGGTTATTCTGCTGGAACTGGGCATCATGGAGGTGAGTTATTGGAGGTTCTCTCACACAAAGATCCAATAAACCTAATGAGAGATGTCGCAACTCGTCAGCTGGGTGCATAGAGAATAGCGGGTGTGACGAGACTTAAAGAAATATACACACACATACACACAGAAAGAGAAAGAATGGGAACGGGGGCTCAAGACCTCTCGGGTCAAGGCCGCGAACACATTTGCCAGTCCTGCCTTTATTCAGTGCCAAGGCCTCCAGGTATTTTCAGGGAATGACATTGGCTGGTTTCAGTTACAGCCTTATTCAGTGATTGTTCTCGTGGCTCTGAGGATGGAAACGGTGCGTTGCAGCTGGGGAGCCACTAAATCGGCAAGAAGCTGAAGAGTCTGTTCTGTGTGCGTACACAGCGTTCTCACGTGCGCTGACCCGGTGTTCCTAAGTCCACAGAAGATCTCTCACCTGTTTCCATTCAGTATATCCCCAGCTAATAAGCCCATGTGAATCAAATCACTTGTTTTTCTTAGTTTTCTTATTTCCAAGATGGTTTTCTCCTGGCTCGGTCAAAGTCACAAAAACCTTTGTGGCTTTGTTTCCCCACAAGAGAGATAGTTAAGGTATATAGTGGCAAATGGTCAATAACAGAATTGGAGGAATAGAATAATGGTGAGTAATACTAATCCTTTAAACTCTTGGGAAGTTTATTAGTAGAGAAAATCCCTTAAAGGGAAAATGAAGTTGGTGTGTATTTTATGGTCTTGAATATTTTATGATCTTAAGCTCTGGTGATCTTACTGTGAATAGCCATGTGAGAAATGATTTAACAGGCCGGGAGAATGCCTTCACCAACTTCCTGTGTCCTCCCCTCCCCACACCCATGTCCTCTCTTCGCTGGTTTAACCTGGAGGAATGAACTTGACCCGGTCATTCCTCCCCCATGTCATGTGCTCCTGTGAGCAGGCTGCCCTGGGGCCTGTGTGGTAGTACTTAAAGCATTTTGTGACTGAGTCCTTCAGGGAAGCCATATATAACCGACACCTAAATAAACAGAATTAACTAACAGAAGTAATACCATGAGTAACGGTTTAATAAGTAAGCCTAACATGGAGGGGGCAGCGTTGCTCTGCATTCCAGCCGGTGATGGTTGAGGTGAGACTAGATGTCAGTAACTAGGACAACACTGGAAGTGACACATGGAACCACACAGGCAAACCCCAAACTCAACGTCAGGACCGGCTGAGGTGAACAGAGCCTGCATCAGGGAGCAGGAGTGGTGTTTCCACGTTACGGAGAGTGCACTCCACTGGGCAGAGGATGCTTGGACGAGATCACAACAGCAGCAAGCGTCACGTCTTGCTGTAAAGGAGGGTTTCTCAGCCCTGGCTGTGTGGTCGAATCACCTAGGAGAGTCTGCACAGCACACTGATGCCAGAATCCTAGCAGGAATCTGGATTCAGATGGTCTGGCAGGAAACCTTGCACTCAGTGATTAGAATCCTTAGGAGTTCTAAAATGCAGAAGGGGTTAAGAACCCCTACCATAAAGAAAAGGAGGGAGAGGCTCGGCTGGTTCATATAGTTAAAACAGTGGGTCCTGGAACTAAAGTTTAAGGCTAGGATGACTCACACCCACCCATTTGAGGGCATTCCTCCAGGTTGCTGTGGCTTAAGAAATGTAGATTAGACATAAAAGATCAAATAAATATAAACACTGGGTCTCCAGCCAGTATACTGGCTAAAATCAAATTATGTTTGTCCTATAATCCAAAACAAGTCTTAGGAGAGCTTTAGGATTATATATAATGCAATCTATAATATATAAAGTAATATATGACAAGTAATAACTTATTATGAACATATATGTATTGAAACATTCTTAGAAAAGTGATCAATAATTTGCCCATTTCTTTTCAATATGCCAAAAAGACTGATCGTCAAGAAAGATCTTTAGAGAATTTTTTTTTAATTTTTTAAAATTATTTATTTATTTTGGGCTGTTCTGGGTTTTCACTGCTGCCACAGGCTCTTCTGCAGTTGCAGGGAGTCGGGGCTATTCTCTAGTTGAGGTGAGCAGGCGTCTAGTTGCAGTGACTTCTCTTGTGGAACTCGGGCTCTAGGGCACGCAGGCTTCAGTAGTTGGCTCATGGGCTCAGTAGTTGCAGCCCCGAGGCTCTAGAGCACAGGCTCAATAGTTGTGGCTCACGGGCTTAGTTGCTCCTCAATATGTGGGATCTTCCTGGATCAGGGATTGAACTCGTGTCTCCTGAATTGGCAGATGAACTCTTTACCACTGAGCTACCAGGGAAGCCTCTAGAGAATTTTTAAAGGCAAGTGAGAGCCCATAAGTAAGAAAACAGAAACTATTTCAGTACAGGATACAGACATCTGATAATGAGAGTCTGAATGATTCAAGAAAATATTTAATAGCTTGTTTTCAACTTGTTCTTCTTGTGGAAATAATTTCTCTTCCAAGGTGTTGTTTTTTGTTTTGTTTTTGCCATTTATTTAGATCTAGATATCTCTTAAGATGATGCCTCATCTGTAAGGTGGAAAACACTAAAATTACAAAGAAGTATAACATGAAACCCCTCTGTAAGATTAAATTAATACTTTTTGTTCTTTTTTTTACATTATCTTATTATAAAGAACTGAAAATTATTGAGCCTTCTGTGCACATGCAGCCTCACCCTAAATATAGTCAAAATTCTATATTTTCTTCTATTATTTGAGTTCTAAAATAACTTCTAAAAGATGACTGCAGATCCATGCAGGATCAAGGTCAGGGTGGGCAGTGTTAAAGACAACTTGATTATGGTTACCAATGAGGATAGGTAGGGAGAGGGGTAAATTATTAATGGGAGGTTAGGGTTATCATATACATAAGTATATATGAAACAGGACCTACTGAACAGCACAGGGAGCTCTGCTCAATACTCTGTAATAACCTATATGGGGAAAGAATCTGAAAAAGGATAGATGTATATTTAGGTTAACTAAATCCCTTTGCTGTCTAGCCTTAAACTAACACAGCATTGCAAATCATTTATATACTCCAATATAAAATTTAAAAAAATTAAACAAAAAATAACTTGGCAATATCTGTGATGGAAATCTGATTGTTGTGTCACATAATACTTTCATAAAGTCCATGTGAGGTTAAATGAACTTCAGTGTTTCTGTTTCAAAGAAAAGAAAGCTAAAGATGCACAGTTGATCAAGAAAAAGGCATTCACACATTGGCTTTCCGGTGAACATAGCTAATTAAATGTAGATGACTGTTAGATCACCAGAAGATCCATCAAAGAGCCTTCTGGAAGGAGATTGAGCTTCTAGCTCTGTTGCTTACCACCTGTCTGGTTTGACCATGTTATTAACTTCAGAGCATTCATCTCAAATATGCTAATAGTAACTATTTTATAGTGTCATTGTGATATTTTAGTGAAATAAGAATGTTAAGTGTGAAATATAAATGTTTAGTAAATGGAAGTTATTATCAATCTTATTAATTGTATTTTTTGTTTTTAACAGGATCCAGTTGGTGTTCAAATTGGCAAGTTCCTGGGTCAGAACTAAACTTTAAATGATAGCAATGAAAAAAAGTTTTGTGAGGGTAGGTGCCATATTTTTTTGTTGTGAATGACTGTATCTCTTAAGATGATGCCTCATCTGTAAGGTGGAAAACACTAAAATTACAAAGAAGTATAACATGAAACCCCTCTGTAAGATTAAATTAATACTTTTTGTTCTTTTTTTTACATTATCTTATTATAAAGAACTGAAAATTATTGAGCCTTCTGTGCACATGCAGCCTCACCCTAAATATAGTCAAAATTCTATATTTTCTTCTATTATTTGAGTTCTAAAATAACTTCTAAAAGATGACTGCAGATCCATGCAGGATCAAGGTCAGGGTGGGCAGTGTTAAAGACAACTTGATTATGGTTACCAATGAGGATAGGTAGGGAGAGGGGTAAATTATTAATGGGAGGTTAGGGTTATCATATACATAAGTATATATGAAACAGGACCTACTGAACAGCACAGGGAGCTCTGCTCAATACTCTGTAATAACCTATATGGGGAAAGAATCTGAAAAAGGATAGATGTATATTTAGGTTAACTAAATCCCTTTGCTGTCTAGCCTTAAACTAACACAGCATTGCAAATCATTTATATACTCCAATATAAAATTTAAAAAAATTAAACAAAAATAACTTGGCAATATCTGTGATGGAAATCTGATTGTTGTGTCACATAATACTTTCATAAAGTCCATGTGAGGTTAAATGAACTTCAGTGTTTCTGTTTCAAAGAAAAGAAAGCTAAAGATGCACAGTTGATCAAGAAAAAGGCATTCACACATTGGCTTTCCGGTGAACATAGCTAATTAAATGTAGATGACTGTTAGATCACCAGAAGATCCATCAAAGAGCCTTCTGGAAGGAGATTGAGCTTCTAGCTCTGTTGCTTACCACCTGTCTGGTTTGACCATGTTATTAACTTCAGAGCATTCATCTCAAATATGCTAATAGTAACTATTTTATAGTGTCATTGTGATATTTTAGTGAAATAAGAATGTTAAGTGTGAAATATAAATGTTTAGTAAATGGAAGTTATTATCAATCTTATTAATTGTATTTTTTGTTTTTAACAGGATCCAGTTGGTGTTCAAATTGGCAAGTTCCTGGGTCAGAACTAAACTTTAAATGATAGCAATGAAAAAAAGTTTTGTGAGGGTAGGTGCCATATTTTTTTGTTGTGAATGACTGTATCTAACCCACTATTCACTGCTGGATAGGGCAATTCTCTCAGTATTCATGTAACTTTATCTGGAGTTTGGAATATAAGCGACAAAGAGGAAGATAGATGCTCTTATGCTATTTCCTGCAAATAGGGTTATGGCTGTCCTGGGAACCAGAAGCTTGAGGAGAGGGGCCGAATCAGAGGATGGCAGCAAGTTTCTTAAACTGTCCTGAGACAGATAGTTTCATTATTTTTTAAATGGATGGAAACTCTGAACCGGAGCTAAAAGATGTACCTAAACTCCTATTGCTATTTCATGGTACAGATAAAGTTAGAATTCAGATCTTCAGATTTTCCTATCATTTGTTCAACTAAGTCATTCTTCTCTTTTTATAATTGTCATCTGTAATTAAATTGCTTTCCAAGCTTAGCATTTCTAGGTTAAATTGTTTATAGTCTTGCAGTTTTACTTTCTAGGTCCTTATCTATCCTATGAAAACCTGGATCCTATCCATGGGTATCAGTTTATCGCCAGGAGAGGTGCTGAGATAATAGGATCAAAGGAATTCCACTAGAAGAAATAGGATGTCCTTGGCATGAAACTTCCAGGTCATATTTTAATATTTTAATTGTAAATTCCAATGAAATTTCATCATATGGTTTCATATACAGGAACACACTAGAGAACACCTAGACCAGATATGCTTAGAGATTTTAGTATGTCCATTTCACAGTTCAAGGCTAAAGATATAAAAGATTATCATTTTGATTTAATGTGAAAATGGGAAGTGGTAGCTATGTGACCACAAATCAAGTATATTTATTTAGAAGATGAAGAAAAACTTAATACATTTTGATATTCCTTGAAAGCTTACAAATTAGTTTTCCAAATCTAATATCATATGTTTCTCAGTTTCACTACGGTAGACAGGGCAGTTTTCATCAGAGAAGTTCTGTGATTTACCAAAAGTAACACAGCTTTAAGTTAAGACCCTTGCACCTTAAGATTGATTTGACTCTTAGCACTGTGTTCTTCCTAACTGCTCCTGAATTATTTGGAGCACTTTGTTTTCTGGAATGAAAAAGAAACCTAAAGAAATGAAATATGTGTAAGGCTTTGAGGTTTTAAGAAGTGATTTCCTGTAGCACTTTCAACATCAACTGCATAGGCAGAGTACAAAAAGGAGACCACAACTGGAAAAAGAATCTGAAAAGGTCAAAGGGCTTGAGAGGGCAGCCAAGGAAACCATCTCAGTTTTAGTATGTTCTTGATATATGGATCTAAACACAATCTGAAAAGACTAACCTAATATATTTTTGACCCAGAGTTGACCCCAACCCAGTGCTAACTTGCAAAAGAAGGAAAACTGAAGTTGAAGGTCTGAAGTCATCAATCTTGTGGAGTATCTTAGATGGAGACTATCAGCAAGCTAACCAAGAAAAGAATTACTGATCAAAAGTGAAGGAAAACAAATAACAGGTAGGAATATTTTGGATGCACATAAAAGAGTGTGAGTTTAAATATAATGAAAGTCCTCCACATTGGAAATATTCTCTATATATGAACTGTTATACACACACACACACACACACACACACAAAGAGAGTAATATCTTTTTTTCCCCCAATGAATATATTCTGAAATTTACATGGAAAGCCACTGCAGGGAAAAGAGTAGAGTGCTGAGTAATGGCCACTCTTGTCTCTTGGGGAGTCTAAAAGCACAAAATGTGACTGCTTATATTCTTCAGCATTCTCCAGAGAAACAGAACTAAAAAGATGTATATAAAACTGTATTATTAAAGGATGTGTATATAAAAGTGTATTACATATATACACATATATCTGTATCTATCTATATATAGAGAAGAATTTTTCATTGGAGTTATAATCAGCATATAACATTATGTTAGTTTCACACGCGCAAAAGTCAAGATTTGTGTATATTTTGAAATGATCACCATAAATCTAATTAACATCATGCCACACCTACTTACAAATTATTTTTTCTTGTCATAACTTTTAAGATATACTCTCTTAGAAAAGTAAAATGTGTTTTTAATTTGCCATTCTTTTTTTTCTTTTGGCCTCTTTTATTGGTCTTTCATTTATTTTACCAAAAGGAACACAGCTTTAAGTTAAGACCCTTGCACCTTAAGATTGATTTGACTCTTAGCACTGTGTTCTTCCTAACTGCTCCTGAATTATTTGGAGCACTTTGTTTTCTGGAATGAAAAAGAAACCTAAAGAAATGAAATATGTGTAAGGCTTTGAGGTTTTAAGAAGTGATTTCCTGTAGCACTTTCAACATCAACTGCATAGGCAGAGTACAAAAAGGAGACCACAACTGGAAAAAGAATCTGAAAAGGTCAAAGGGCTTGAGAGGGCAGCCAAGGAAACCATCTCAGTTTTAGTATGTTCTTGATATATGGATCTAAACACAATCTGAAAAGACTAACCTAATATATTTTTGACCCAGAGTTGACCCCAACCCAGTGCTAACTTGCAAAAGAAGGAAAACTGAAGTTGAAGGTCTGAAGTCATCAATCTTGTGGAGTATCTTAGATGGAGACTATCAGCAAGCTAACCAAGAAAAGAATTACTGATCAAAAGTGAAGGAAAACAAATAACAGGTAGGAATATTTTGGATGCACATAAAAGAGTGTGAGTTTAAATATAATGAAAGTCCTCCACATTGGAAATATTCTCTATATATGAACTGTTATACACACACACACACACACACACACACAAAGAGAGTAATATCTTTTTTTCCCCCAATGAATATATTCTGAAATTTACATGGAAAGCCACTGCAGGGAAAAGAGTAGAGTGCTGAGTAATGGCCACTCTTGTCTCTTGGGGAGTCTAAAAGCACAAAATGTGACTGCTTATATTCTTCAGCATTCTCCAGAGAAACAGAACTAAAAAGATGTATATAAAACTGTATTATTAAAGGATGTGTATATAAAAGTGTATTACATATATACACATATATCTGTATCTATCTATATATAGAGAAGAATTTTTCATTGGAGTTATAATCAGCATATAACATTATGTTAGTTTCACACGCGCAAAAGTCAAGATTTGTGTATATTTTGAAATGATCACCATAAATCTAATTAACATCATGCCACACCTACTTACAAATTATTTTTTCTTGTCATAACTTTTAAGATATACTCTCTTAGAAAAGTAAAATGTGTTTTTAATTTGCCATTCTTTTTTTTCTTTTGGCCTCTTTTATTGGTCTTTATTTATTTTCATCCATCTTTATTCTTTGGTCTGTGTGGGCCTCCCATTGCAGTGGCCTCTCTCCTTGCAGAAAACCAGCTCTGGGTGCCTGTGCTCCAGAGCGCTGGCTGATAATTGGACACACTGGTCCAGCTGCTCCACAGCACGTGGGACCTTTTCAGTCCAGAGATCTAACCTGCGCCCTTTGCACTGCGAGGCAGGCTCTCTACCCACTGGACCACCAGGGAAGCCCTACCGTTCTTTTTTTTGGTGGGAGGGGGGCACTTCTATTGGTCTTTCATTTATTTCCATCCATATTTGTTCTTTGGCCCGTGTGGGCCTCCCATCACAATGGCCTCTGTTGTCGCAGAGCACCGGCTCTGGGCGCATGCGCTCCAGAGCTCCGGCTTGGTAATTGGACACATCGGTCCAGCCGCTCCGCAGCACGTGGGATCCTCCCAGGCCAGGGATCAAACCTATGCCCCTTGCACTGCAAGGCGGTGTCCTTACCCTCTGGACCACCAGGGAAGCCCCATCTACCATTCGTTTTTCAGCATACAGTTAAGTGATGTCAAGTGCCTTCACACTGTTCACATTAGCAACATCATCTCAGAACTCTTCATCTTGCAAACCTGAAACCTATAGGCATTAAACAACAGCTTCCCATTCCCCTTCCTCCCAGCTTCTGACAACCACCATTCTACTTTCTCTTTCTATTAATATAACTACCTTAGGGTATTTCATATAAGTGGAAGCATACAGAACTTATTCTTTCATGACTTTTATTTCACTGACATAGTATTTTCAAGTTTCATGCATGCTGTCCCATGAATAGGAATTGCCTTCCTTTTTAAGGTATACTGAAAACCATATTTTGTTGATCTTTTCCTCTGTGGATGAACACTTGGGCTGCTTTTGACCATTGTAAATAATGCTGTTATGAACACAAGTATACGAATAGGTTTGAAAGATCCTACTTTCAATTGTTTGGGGTATATACACAGAAGTAAAGCTGCTGGAATGCATGTGATTCAATTTTTAATTTTGGAGGAAACCAGTGTACTATTTTCTATAGCAGCTGCACTGTTTTACATTCCCACCAACAGTGCGGTAGGGATTCGAATTTCTCCACATCATTGCCAGTACTTACTTTTTTTTAAATAACAGTAGCCTTGCTACTGGGTATGGAGTGATATTTCTTCATATACATATATATGTGTGTGTATGTGTACACACATATATGTAACATACATACATACATATATATATATATATAGTCTCCTGGTTATTTTGAGATTTTCGCATGCACTTACAATAGATAATTATTAATTGGAGTCATCATGCTATACATTACATTCCCAGGACTGGTGTGCAATTGAGTCATTATAAGAACTTGAGTCATTATAAGAGCTCATGCAACTACAGAGACTAACCAGTCCCAAGATCTGTAACGTGAGGTGCCAGACTGGAGACCCAAGAGAACTGATGGTTTATTTTGAGTTCCTAGGGGAAGGGTGAGCCTTTTGATTCTAGTCAGGCCTTCAACAGATTCGAAAGTCCCACCCACTGTAGGGATGGCAATCTGTTTCACTCAGTTCACCAACTTAAATGCTAATTCATCTAAAAACTGCCTCCAGAAATGGCCAGAATAATTTCTGACCATATATGTGGGCATTCTGTGGCTCAGTCAAGTTGACAGATAAAATTAACCATCACAATGACTAAAGGTAACGATGCTAATATTATAACAAATACATAGAATTTATAAAGCCAAGTGGAATGTAGAGTTTTATTGTTATTTCCTTTTGAAAAAGCATGTTTATTGCAATAATTCGTGGCAGAAATACTTATATGATGATCTTAAGCCAAGTGCCTTTGGAAAGGACAAGGATCTCCAAGAAGAGAAGTCCAAAACTTCTGAGAAAGTTTTCTGAACTTCTGAGAAACCAAATGAGGATATAATCCAGTTATCTTGAACTGAGAGTAAAAGAAACACAGAGTAACCATTTCACTCCTGCCCTGACTCAGGACATAAACATGGAAGGGTTTATATTGCTGTAGAAATATGTGTATGTGTGTCAAAATTGACTCTTGCAGTTTTTCTTGATTATTCCTCCACTGGCAGATGAGGCAAACATAAAATAGAATGACAATTCTCTCTACCTTTAGAATAGTCTTGACAATTGCCATTTTCTTAGGCAAAGCACTGGAAAGCATTGTCTGTAATTAGCACTTTTTAAAAGAAGCTGAGCAGGTACAGATCAAAACAAACAAAAATGCAAGAAGGCTTTAGAAGTAGTTACCTAAGTGCGATTTTCGAGAGCTTATTTTTAGACTCCTGACACAATGTATATGAGAGTTTTCTGATATTTTCTCCCATGTTTTAATGAAATCAGACATTGAATAGTCTTTATCAATAAATTCCCAATATGAATATAGTAATATATAGGTATATTTTAGAACACATTCAGATCAATAATGTATTCGATTCTTACAAAATGGCTCTGATTTTGAAAGAGTAGGTGTTTTAGTTCCAGTTTTACAGATAGAAAAACTGAGATACTGGGTAGTGTATTTCCTTGTTGTTGTTGTTGTTGCTTAGTCGCTAAACTGTGTCCTATTCTTTGCGACCCCATAGACTGTAATCCACCAGGCTCCTCTGTCCATGGGGTTTCCCAGGCAATCATACTGGAGTGGATTTCTATTTCCTTCCCCAAGGGATCTTCCCAACGGAGGGATCAAATCCGTGTCTCCTACTTGGCAAGTGAATTCTTTACTACCAGGAGAATTGTTATGCAAAAATTGAGTGACAGGTCTAAAAAGGGATTAGCCTTTCTAACTTTCATATCACAGTCCTGTCAATAACTCCATGGTCCAGACCATTCCAGTGTCTTTAGTTCAGTTGTTTCATAAGGGGAATTGATTTATAAGAGGAGGTGATATGTGTATGTGTGTGTGTGTGTGTGTGTATATTCCCCTTCTGATTGTGCATGTAGTGAACAACTCAATTCAGTCTGGATCACAGGGACTCCCATTTTGTAGCTGTCTGGCATTCCCTTGTCCCCCTGTGCCCAAGATGAAAGCCTGATGCATTAGCTCTGCTCTTTCCTCCTATTGCTAAAGCAATGAAGAACCCATTACCCTAATCACACACAATGTGTGCTATCTCCAGGCACAGCTGTTGAGTCATCTTTCCAAGCCCAGCCATTAAGGAGTCTTACCAATGGCAGAGCCCATTGAGAGCAGCAATGCCAGACACTTGCTCTCTAATAACATCCATTTCTGCTTTCCTAGCTAATTCCAGGAAAGAGGGCCTGTCGGGCAAGGTTTCACAGTCCATAACTCTCCTTTTATTGTTACTTTCCCTCCTCCCTTTGAGGGACAGTTTGCGAGCCAGCTCCCAAACATCGTCCATGGAACAAAAGATTAAGCATGGCTTGGCATCAACCTCTTTCTCGAATGAGCCCATGGAGTTTGAGCAAAAGCAAGCCTCAAAAAAAGACAGATCTGCTTTGGCAACTGGTTCACCAGTGAAGACGCAACTGCTACCAGAGGCTAAAAATGGCCAGTCGTTCTGGCTGCCTCAGAATATAGCAGTTTCAAGTTGTCTCCTCCTGCCTAGGAAAGTAATTGGAACTGATAGATCCTAGATTTTGACGATCATGCCACAGACCTGCCATGGGTAGGACTGGAATTTTCTGGAGTGAGAATGGATAAGGAAATTGTGAGATTTTATGAAAAACTTGGTTTATAAAACACACTCACTTCTATGAACTCCTTTGAAGATAGGATAGCAAAATAGGTTTTCATGCAGGGATCTCAGTTCAAATCCCAGCTCTGCTCCTTACTAGTTGTGAAACCTAGACCTAATTATGGAGTGGATTTCTATTTCCTTCCCAAGGGATCTTCCCAACGGAGGGATCAAATCCGTGTCTCCTACTTGGCAAGTGAATTCTTTACTACCAGGAGAATTGTTATGCAAAAATTGAGTGACAGGTCTAAAAAGGGATTAGCCTTTCTAACTTTCATATCACAGTCCTGTCAATAACTCCATGGTCCAGACCATTCCAGTGTCTTTAGTTCAGTTGTTTCATAAGGGGAATTGATTTATAAGAGGAGGTGATATGTGTATGTGTGTGTGTGTGTGTGTGTATATTCCCCTTCTGATTGTGCATGTAGTGAACAACTCAATTCAGTCTGGATCACAGGGACTCCCATTTTGTAGCTGTCTGGCATTCCCTTGTCCCCCTGTGCCCAAGATGAAAGCCTGATGCATTAGCTCTGCTCTTTCCTCCTATTGCTAAAGCAATGAAGAACCCATTACCCTAATCACACACAATGTGTGCTATCTCCAGGCACAGCTGTTGAGTCATCTTTCCAAGCCCAGCCATTAAGGAGTCTTACCAATGGCAGAGCCCATTGAGAGCAGCAATGCCAGACACTTGCTCTCTAATAACATCCATTTCTGCTTTCCTAGCTAATTCCAGGAAAGAGGGCCTGTCGGGCAAGGTTTCACAGTCCATAACTCTCCTTTTATTGTTACTTTCCCTCCTCCTTTGAGGGACAGTTTGAGCCAGCTCCCAAACATCGTCCATGGAACAAAAGATTAAGCATGGCTTGGCATCAACCTCTTTCTCGAATGAGCCCATGGAGTTTGAGCAAAAGCAAGCCTCAAAAAAAGACAGATCTGCTTTGGCAACTGGTTCACCAGTGAAGACGCAACTGCTACCAGAGGCTAAAAATGGCCAGTCGTTCTGGCTGCCTCAGAATATAGCAGTTTCAAGTTGTCTCCTCCTGCCTAGGAAAGTAATTGGAACTGATAGATCCTAGATTTTGACGATCATGCCACAGACCTGCCATGGGTAGGACTGGAATTTTCTGGAGTGAGAATGGATAAGGAAATTGTGAGATTTTATGAAAAACTTGGTTTATAAAACACACTCACTTCTATGAACTCCTTTGAAGATAGGATAGCAAAATAGGTTTTCATGCAGGGATCTCAGTTCAAATCCCAGCTCTGCTCCTTACTAGTTGTGAAACCTAGACCTAATTATGAATGCTCTTTAAACACAGAAATTTCTCTGTCTGTAAATTGAAAACTAATCATGCCCACCTTCCTAAAGTCATTGTTTGGATCAAAATCCTTATGTAATTTAAGTGTTCTATCCAAATCCTACACTTCATAGAATATAGAGCCTTTAAATGGTGAGTCTTAGGACCTGTAGCATGAGCCATGTGATTTAGGATGGTTATCATTTTAGCAATGAGAATGCAGAGGCTCATATTCCAGTGACTTGTTCAAGCTCCCCAAAAGGAAGGGAATAAAATAGACCCAAACACATCACTCAAATATATAAACAATTAGTTCCATCAATCAAGAATCATAAACTGGGGCTTCCCCTGGTGGTCCAGTGGATAAGGACACCGCCTTGCAGTGCAAGGGGCGCCGGTTCGATCCCTGGCCTGGAAAGATCCCACGTGCCGCGGAGTGGCTGGACTGATGTGTCCAATCGCCGAGCCGGAGCTCTGGAGCGCATGCGCCCAGAGCCGGCGCTCTGCGACAACAGACGCCACCGCGATGGGAGGCCTGCAGGAGCCAAGGAACAAAGACAGATGAAAATGGAGAAATGAAAGACCAATAGAAGTGGCCCACCCGCTCCCCTCCCTCCCCAACCCCCCCCCCGCCCAATAAAAAAATAAATCTTTAAAAAAAAAAAAAAAAAGAATTATAAACTGGACAAATCACACAAATTTTTTAAATGTCTCCAGTTCTTTACCTCAACTTTTTTCTCTGAGTTGAGATTTTGGTCCTTGATTCAATATGCTTACTCTTAAAGAGGTTGAGTAGAGAAGGACAATGTAATTGGTTGTGAGTAGTTGGAAAAGAAGGGAAATCAGGAGAGAGAGGGTGACATAGGAATCCACTTAAATGACTTGATAGAGCTTAAGGTAAATGAATAGAGACACATCTCTCAGATTGAGAAGAAGTTTTAGGAAAGACTAAGCACATTATCTGTAGAGAGACGATATGAACACAATACGTGGTTCATCTACCTGAATCAAAAAGAAGGAGATGAAGTAGATGGAAAAGGGTTAGAAACAGTTATTCACATCTGTATGTTAGACATAGTTAGAGTTTGTGCAGCCTTGTTTCCATCCACTGACAAGCTGATGTAGGAGAGATTGTAGTGAAACTATTAAGCTCTGAGGATATACTTCTTACAGGGCTAGACCCCTTCAGCATGTTAGAGGTCTATTTCTGGAGAGAATCACTGCAGGATCCATTGGGCTCACAGAGACCTTTTCCTAGATTCTGCTCTCCTGAATTCTCATCATAACTGAACTACCTTGCTGCAGCCTTGCCCCTTAGCATCCAAGGATAATAACCCTCACCATGTATCAGACTCTTGTTTAAGTGCTTCACATTATCAAATGATTTAGAGGGTATTATAGTACTAACAATAGCCTCGTAATAAAACAGTGAAAGTGAACACCGAGAAGTTTATCAATTGACTTGGTGTCACACCACCAGGAAGCAGTGGACTTGGCATTTGAACTCATAAGCTCTACCTCTAAAGCACAGTCTTGTAGCCCAGACAATGTGTCTCATGCCAACTCTTCACATAGTATCTATGGTCAAAGGCTTATTTTGGTTCATAATATGCTGTGAGCAAATACTTTTATAAATTGCGCTAAAAATCAGTTAGTAGAAAAATGAAATTAAAAGACATTCAGGGCTTCCCTAGTGGTCCAGTGGGTAAAGAGTCCACCTTGCAGTGCAAGGGGCACCAGTTTTATCCCTGGCCCAGGAAGATCCCAAGTGCTGGGGAGTGGCTGTATTGGTGTGTCCAATTACGAGTCAGCGCTCTGGAGTGCTTGAGCCCAGAGGTAGTGCTCTGCTAGGAGACAGGCCACTGCAATGGGAGGCCTACACAGGCCAAAGAATAAAGATGGAGGGAAAAGCAAATGATGACTATGATTTAGAGGCAAAAGAGAGAGACAGACATCCAAAATAAAACTCCAATAAATTACCATTGGGTTCAGCAGCATACATTTGACCTATAAATTGCTACAAAGATTTCTAAATGCTTTCTCAGTGCTTAGTCTGTCTTTTTTTAGGGTGGGGAGCACTTCTAGTTATGGCTGTAGAGAGACGATAGCTCGTTTTGAATCAAAAAGAAGGAGATGAAGTAGATGGAAAAGGGTTAGAAACAGTTATTCACATCTGTATGTTAGACATAGTTAGAGTTTGTGCAGCCTTGTTTCCATCCACTGACAAGCTGATGTAGGAGAGATTGTAGTGAAACTATTAAGCTCTGAGGATATACTTCTTACAGGGCTAGACCCCTTCAGCATGTTAGAGGTCTATTTCTGGAGAGAATCACTGCAGGATCCATTGGGCTCACAGAGACCTTTTCCTAGATTCTGCTCTCCTGAATTCTCATCATAACTGAACTACCTTGCTGCAGCCTTGCCCCTTAGCATCCAAGGATAATAACCCTCACCATGTATCAGACTCTTGTTTAAGTGCTTCACATTATCAAATGATTTAGAGGGTATTATAGTACTAACAATAGCCTCGTAATAAAACAGTGAAAGTGAACACCGAGAAGTTTATCAATTGACTTGGTGTCACACCACCAGGAAGCAGTGGACTTGGCATTTGAACTCATAAGCTCTACCTCTAAAGCACAGTCTTGTAGCCCAGACAATGTGTCTCATGCCAACTCTTCACATAGTATCTATGGTCAAAGGCTTATTTTGGTTCATAATATGCTGTGAGCAAATACTTTTATAAATTGCGCTAAAAATCAGTTAGTAGAAAAATGAAATTAAAAGACATTCAGGGCTTCCCTAGTGGTCCAGTGGGTAAAGAGTCCACCTTGCAGTGCAAGGGGCACCAGTTTTATCCCTGGCCCAGGAAGATCCCAAGTGCTGGGGAGTGGCTGTATTGGTGTGTCCAATTACGAGTCAGCGCTCTGGAGTGCTTGAGCCCAGAGGTAGTGCTCTGCTAGGAGACAGGCCACTGCAATGGGAGGCCTACACAGGCCAAAGAATAAAGATGGAGGGAAAAGCAAATGATGACTATGATTTAGAGGCAAAAAAAAGAGAGAGAGACAGACATCCAAAATAAAACTCCAATTCGTAAATTACCATTGGGTTCAGCAGCATACATTTGACCTATAAATTGCTACAAAGATTTCTAAATGCTTTCTCAGTGCTTAGTCTGTCTTTTTTTAGGGTGGGGGGAGCACTTCTATTGGTCTTTCATTTATTTATTTCCATCTATCTTTGTTCTTTGGCTCATGTGGGCTTCCCATCGCAGTGGCCTCTCTCGCTGCAGAGCACTGGCTCTGGGCGCGTGCGCTCCAGACCTCCAGCTAAGTAGTTGGATACATCGGTCCAGCTGCTCCGTGGCACATGGGATTTTCCCAGGCCAGGGAATGAACTGGCGCCCCCTGCATTGCAAGGCGGTGTCCTTACCTACTGGACCACCAGGGAAGCCCACTCTCACTTTCTTTACGTACCATGATTCGTTAGTCCCAGCCCACAGCAAGACCACACTTTGAATGCCATTGCTGTAGGCTCAGGGTACTATCAATGGGCACGTTTTGTTTTATTGAAATGAGTGAGGTTGACAACAAGGGCAACTCTCAAGTCCCAAACCCTAAGCCCTGTGTTTTCGAATCACATAAGCTAACAAGCCATCTACCCTGATTGAGAAATTATACATGAAGAGGCCCTCCAGAATAGAAATCAGGACTTGCTCTATGCCATACTGAGGGACCGAATGCCCCCTACATTCACTTATAAGACAAATCTTGCAAAATTTCTTTCTTTGAGAGATAGCAATCTTCTTTCCCCAATTGGTCTTGGATCTTAATATGAATTTCCTATTTCCCTGTTTTCTCATGACCAAAAACATTCAGAACATTTCCTGAGAAGCAGAAAATATCCAATCTATGTTTGTGATTGAAGATTCACATTTATTTCAATAAATGCTATTTATATTAAAACTCCACAGAAGAATGACCCCCCATCTCTACTACATGAGTCCGAAATGATGATACGCTCCCTATCTGGAGGTGTATTACTAAAAGGAAAATATTTATATGTTGGAGACACACGTTTTTTGGAAAAATAATTGACACAAAACACTTCGTTAGTTCCAGGTATGCAACAAAGCAACTCGATATTTTACATTTTATAAAATGATCACCACTCTAGGCAAACATTTAAATTAACAATTTATTCAAATGAAGTTGGTGGGACAGGGGAGTGGAAGCAGAAGAAAAGAGTTAATTCAGAAGTGTTTACTACTTTGCATGATTAAAAAATTCACATTTTAATATTCACACTATAAACTTAATGTTCTTATTATTATAACTCAGAGGCTTTAGGCAGTGCATGATTGCTCATACAACAAAGACTGCCTTCATAATAAAGTTTTGTATAAATGTCTTTAAATCAAGAGTGCCAAGCTTCATGTTTAGTCTTCAAAAATGCAATTAGTCATTATTTTTCTAACAATTCATAAATACTAGTCACACATAATGAGAGAATGCAGTTTGTCACATGTAGATACCAATAAATCATTCTCAGCACCTATTAAATGCTAAAAGCTTTCCTAGATATGTCTGGTTAAGGATGGCAAGGGATAAAAAAGGAATGTAAAATTGAGTTCTGCTCAAGTAAGGTAGAGGTTAGTTGGGAAAGCAGTTGACTGAAGAACACCTAGGTTTTCATCCAATGTTACATCACTCAGTCCACTCTTGAAGGCTTGAGAGGATTACCATTGCCAATATCTCTTCTGATTCTTACTGAGTATTTTTTAATTTTCTTTTTAACTGGAGTATAATTGCTTTACAATGCTGTGTTAGTTGCTGCTTCACAGCACTGTGAACCAGCCATGTATAGACACAGATCCCCTCCCTTTTGCGCCTCCCTTCCAGCCACCTATCCCACCCCTCTAGGTCATCACAGAGCACAGAGTTGAGCTCCCTGTGCTGTACAGAGGCTTGCCACTAGGTATCTGTTTTACACATTGTCGTGTACATGTATCAATATTCTCTCAGTTCATCCCACCCTCTCCTGAGTTGGAAACTTTAGAGATCTTTAGTCTAACTACTTTCCTAGAAAAGAGAAGACTTTGAAGGTCTGGAAGGTAAGGTCCATTGACCCCTCTTCTTCCTCTTCCTTGTTTTTCCTGCTAATACAATGTGACCCACAAGGTTTAGGATGTCTTTGGGTGTATAAGACACTGCAGTCTTCATGACCCTCTCCCATCACATCAGATTCACACCATAAAATGCATCTCCTTTTAAAGTTAGACTTTAACCTAGTCTGTGTACCAGAATCATGAGTCTCACCCTATTTCTCATAACCACTAAAACAATTGAAAACATTCACAGTCTCTTAAAACATTTAGGCACATTTCTAAAAGAAGAGAAGTATTCCTCTCTAGGCGTACTTTCTGAAGCATTTTGTCTTATCTTTTCAGCATATCTTCCACCACTTGGAAAAAAATATTTCTATTGCCTGCTATGTATTGGGTTGGCCAAAAAGTCCATCCAGGCTCTTCCTTAACATCTTACCTGAACAAACCTTTTGGTCAGCCCAATAGAAGACTCTTACATCAAGCCAAACTGAATCATCCTGTTCCTGCTGATGGGCATGAAGGAGAGCAGGGGCAAAGAAAATGTGTTTTGCAGTGACAGTTAGAGCAGGAAAGTTACACAGAAGCTTATCTCGCAGCAGACACACTTTACTGTATGGAGGTATACCTTAAAGAAGAGAGGAGAAACAGTCCCCCTGATAAAACTGGTTGAGAGATGAGCTATCTCGTAGACTAGGATATTCTATTAAATACCTCAGGTCACAAATCTTAGTCCGTGCAAAGGTCACTTATTTTTAATTTTCTTTTTAACTGGAGTATAATTGCTTTACAATGCTGTGTTAGTTGCTGCTTCACAGCACTGTGAACCAGCCATGTATAGACACAGATCCTCCCTTTGCGCCTCCCTTCCAGCCACCTATCCCACCCCTCTAGGTCATCACAGAGCACAGAGTTGAGCTCCCTGTGCTGTACAGAGGCTTGCCACTAGGTATCTGTTTTACACATTGTCGTGTACATGTATCAATATTCTCTCAGTTCATCCCACCCTCTCCTGAGTTGGAAACTTTAGAGATCTTTAGTCTAACTACTTTCCTAGAAAAGAGAAGACTTTGAAGGTCTGGAAGGTAAGGTCCATTGACCCCTCTTCTTCCTCTTCCTTGTTTTTCCTGCTAATACAATGTGACCCACAAGGTTTAGGATGTCTTTGGGTGTATAAGACACTGCAGTCTTCATGACCCTCTCCCATCACATCAGATTCACACCATAAAATGCATCTCCTTTTAAAGTTAGACTTTAACCTAGTCTGTGTACCAGAATCATGAGTCTCACCCTATTTCTCATAACCACTAAAACAATTGAAAACATTCACAGTCTCTTAAAACATTTAGGCACATTTCTAAAAGAAGAGAAGTATTCCTCTCTAGGCGTACTTTCTGAAGCATTTTGTCTTATCTTTTCAGCATATCTTCCACCACTTGGAAAAAAATATTTCTATTGCCTGCTATGTATTGGGTTGGCCAAAAAGTCCATCCAGGCTCTTCCTTAACATCTTACCTGAACAAACCTTTTGGTCAGCCCAATAGAAGACTCTTACATCAAGCCAAACTGAATCATCCTGTTCCTGCTGATGGGCATGAAGGAGAGCAGGGGCAAAGAAAATGTGTTTTGCAGTGACAGTTAGAGCAGGAAAGTTACACAGAAGCTTATCTCGCAGCAGACACACTTTACTGTATGGAGGTATACCTTAAAGAAGAGAGGAGAAACAGTCCCCCTGATAAAACTGGTTGAGAGATGAGCTATCTCGTAGACTAGGATATTCTATTAAATACCTCAGGTCACAAATCTTAGTCCGTGCAAAGGTCACTTATTTTTCCCCACTTTGAAGTGAAGTGTGAAAATTCTCAGCAATTCTCTGCCAAGTAGTGACTCAGGGATTCAGGATCCTTCCACCTCATGGCACCACCAGCACCCAGGGTGCTAGAGTTTCTCAGAGCACAAGAAAAACTTAAGACCTCAGGACTAAAGGCATCCAAGAGTGTAATGAATTATCTTCTCTCTTATGCATTTAGAATACATCTACTAACTAGGTACTACCGTGGAAGAACGAAGGCGATAGTCACACAAACGCTTTCCTGTGGGTTTAACATGCTCATGAAGCCAAATCAGGCCTCTGTATCCCGACACCAAATTGATTTTTGGAGACAGAGCTTTGGGTGAAGGAGAAGTGAATAGCTCTACTGCTTTGGCAGGCAAAGGGGGCCACGGGCCGTTAATGCCCTCAACACTGTGTGTCCCAACCTGGAGAGGGTAGTGAGAAGTGTCACAGTGATGGTTCAAAGAGGGTGTGATTAGTTCATGGACATTCTTCAGAAGGGTTAGTGGTGAGATAAGTGGGAGTCAGCATCAGCAAACTTCTGATTCGAACCAGTCGGAGGTCTATGTGCTTGTGGGCAGCAGACAATTAACTTCTCCCACCTGGTGGGAATTTCAGTACCTGCAAAACAGCTCAAAGATACTGTTATGTATATCTGTTGAGGGAGAACCAGGACTTTGACCCAAGACTGCACTATCATCTCTTCTTGTTTCAGTTCATCCTGTTTTTGACCTCTCTGCATATGGGTTCTTAGTTTCACCCAGTGATCAAACCTGCACCTTTTGTAGTGGAAGCACACTAGATCTTGACTATTCCTCCTCTGTCCCTGGCCTGTCCCTGCATCCCACCACTTCCCTAATTAGCAGCTGTTTGAAACTTGCCCTCAAGTACTCAGGGAAGGTCATGGAGGCTGAAGGAAGCCTAAGTCCTGCAATCAAGAAGTGGACATAAAAAGCTTTTGTGCCCACAGGCCCCACAGGGTCCTGCACTGTTTTAGTACCATTGCATCAGGGGAGGTGCTAGGGCAGCTTGAAGCCTTAAGGGCCTGTGACAATGGAGGTCCTGACCCAGAATCTCAACAGCAGATGCCAAGAACTGGAACACCAGATAGGAAGAGAAGGGGGTCCTCCAGGTGATGGGTGTAAGCACTGAGGCTGGATTTAGGCAAACCAAGGCAGAAGGGAGCAAGCCCCCCAAGCAAACTTGAGTATACGGCACATCACACCGCACTTTCTCCTGCATCACAGTTCTCCTAACGCTCTTTCCACTTCCCAGTACATTTGGTGGAAGTTTTTGTTTAGCCCTTCTCAGTCGATGAAATTTCATTGTCCCACTAAAATGTCTGATTCCCCAAGGGAACCTTTTCTCCAAGCTTTAGTGCACTCTGGTTAACTCCCCAAACCCTCCATCTCAAGTGCCAGCCATGTGCTACTAACTACTGAACAGAGACCTCCCAGGGCAACACGGATTAGATTTTTATTACTTCACACCTCCCACTGCTTCCCCCAAGAAAGAAAAAAACAAAATTCTGCATTCTTGCTGTACAAAGGCTGAAAAGACTGGAAAGGTTAGAGACAGAAAGATCATCTCACCTTATTGGATTTATTTTGTGCTTTTTTGTCCTCTCTAAGAGCACCACTTACTCTACAGTCATGGATTTAGTTCACATTTAAAGTGTCCCCTTTATTGACATATATACACTATTATGTATAAAACAGATAACTAATGAGGACCTACTTATAACTCAGGAAATTCTATTCAGTGCTCTGTGGTGACCTAAATGGGTAGGAAATCTAAAAAAGAGTAGATGTGTGTATGCATATAATTGATTTACTTTGCTGCACAGTCATAACTAACACAACATTGTAAAAATACTCCAGTAAAAATAAAAACAAAAAATAAAGTGTCCCTTTGACAGGAGAATGAAGACAATGAAGAAATGGTTTGCACTCCACCTTCCATGGAGGAAAGACCAACTGGATACAGTTTTGGAGAGCAGGAGTCCTCCTGGACACATTCAGGTAAGTTTCTACCTGGGAGACAAAGGTGAGAGTCCATTGCCCATGACAGCTGCTGCTTCCTCAGTAGACTGTTCTGTCCCCTGATCTCTAGTGAAAGTGCACCCATCCTTCCAGACTGAAGGCAAATGCCTCCTGTCCTCTCCTCTGGCCCTCATACGACTTTAATGTGGTTATCTCTTTCTTCAAGCAGAGTTGAGCCCCCTACCACCTTAGAAAGCCTTCAGGAATGAGATTTGCATTTGATCCATTTCTGTTCACCTTTTAGGGATTGGCACAAATTGAAAGCTTAATGATTATTTTGAGATGCCTTAACCCATGTCAGTCATACTGCCTTAAATGAGTTAGCAATCAGATTCAGAATGTAGATGGGTGTCAGGCAAATCCTGAATCTGAAGGATAGGTCTAGGATGTATATGAAATTCAAATGGAATTACATAGCTTGATCCTCTGTGTGAATCTATTTTTTCCCCAAAAAGTAAAGATATTCCTACAGTAAAATGTTTGCTAAAGTATCAAAA
Organism: Tragulus kanchil; assembly: GCA_022376925.1. Lineage (NCBI taxonomy): Eukaryota > Metazoa > Chordata > Mammalia > Artiodactyla > Tragulidae > Tragulus > Tragulus kanchil. The sequence continues at coordinate 17,624,793 of JAIOJX010000028.1, read as the reverse complement.
TGTGTAGAGAAGTGTTTTTTTTCTTCCTCCTGCTCCATGGTGTATCCATACTATCCTATTAGTCTTATTCTATAGGTTATTTTCTTTTCCCCATCATGCCTCTTTTATTTATTTTTGTTAATATTTATTTTCATCCATCTTTTATTCTTTGGCCTGTGTGGGCCTCCCATTGCAGTGGCCTCTCTCGTTGCAGATCACCAGCTGATAATTGGACATATCGGTCCAGCCGCTCCATGGCACATGGGTTCTTCCTGGTCCAGGGATTGAACCAGTGCCCTTTGCACTGCAAGGCAGACTCTCTACACTGGACCACCAGGGAAGCCCCTAGAGGTTCTTAATAATAGCTGAGGGCCTTGACTACAAGGGACACCTAAGGATTATCAAGTGGATGAAGAAAGACTGGAGTAAGAGACAGATAAAGGTACACATGACCCTTCTTGCATTGAAAGCCAAGTCTTTTACTCTGCATTTTACTAATCTCACAGCATTTTACTGACTCTTGCAGGTATTCAGTGATAAACACGTTAGGATAGGTAATGATGAGTAAATTCTATTTTAAAGGCCCTCTACAAAAAAAACATTTTACTGATTGAGAAAAGGCTGGCTGAGAGTCCATTGCCCATGACAGCTGCTGCTTCCTCAGTAGACTGTTCTGTCCCCTGATCTCTAGTGAAAGTGCACCCATCCTTCCAGACTGAAGGCAAATGCCTCCTGTCCTCTCCTCTGGCCCTCATACGACTTTAATGTGGTTATCTCTTTCTTCAAGCAGAGTTGAGCCCCCTACCACCTTAGAAAGCCTTCAGGAATGAGATTTGCATTTGATCCATTTCTGTTCACCTTTTAGGGATTGGCACAAATTGAAAGCTTAATGATTATTTTGAGATGCCTTAACCCATGTCAGTCATACTGCCTTAAATGAGTTAGCAATCAGATTCAGAATGTAGATGGGTGTCAGGCAAATCCTGAATCTGAAGGATAGGTCTAGGATGTATATGAAATTCAAATGGAATTACATAGCTTGATCCTCTGTGTGAATCTATTTTTTCCCCAAAAAGTAAAGATATTCCTACAGTAAAATGTTTGCTAAAGTATCAAAATGTGTAGAGAAGTGTTTTTTTTCTTCCTCCTGCTCCATGGTGTATCCATACTATCCTATTAGTCTTATTCTATAGGTTATTTTCTTTTCCCCATCATGCCTCTTTTATTTATTTTTGTTAATATTTATTTTCATCCATCTTTTATTCTTTGGCCTGTGTGGGCCTCCCATTGCAGTGGCCTCTCTCGTTGCAGATCACCAGCTGATAATTGGACATATCGGTCCAGCCGCTCCATGGCACATGGGTTCTTCCTGGTCCAGGGATTGAACCAGTGCCCTTTGCACTGCAAGGCAGACTCTCTACACTGGACCACCAGGGAAGCCCCTAGAGGTTCTTAATAATAGCTGAGGGCCTTGACTACAAGGGACACCTAAGGATTATCAAGTGGATGAAGAAAGACTGGAGTAAGAGACAGATAAAGGTACACATGACCCTTCTTGCATTGAAAGCCAAGTCTTTTACTCTGCATTTTACTAATCTCACAGCATTTTACTGACTCTTGCAGGTATTCAGTGATAAACACGTTAGGATAGGTAATGATGAGTAAATTCTATTTTAAAGGCCCTCTATTCTATTGAAGAGAAATAGAAAATAATGACAATGTATGATGGGATATAAATACACTTCATGTGAATCATCAAAACAAAATATGGAGGGTCAGAGATAGAAGAAATCTCATCTGTTTGGATGAATCAGATAAAAGATCGTATGGGTGGCTTTTGAGAAAGCCCTTGAAGCAGAGTATAATTTGATGGCAAAGTGATTCAAAATAGGAAACAATTAACAAAGGGACCAGCAGAGAATGTAAAGAATATAGTGAGTGGATTTTCACCCTCTCAGCGAGTTTTTATGATGAAAGAATCGTGTCATTTTGTTGAATATAGTTGGATCTGTAGTTTTTCCTCAACTTTATTCTGATATCGTTTTCTTTAATTGACTCAGAATCAGTGAGATTGTGTGAGGACTGTTGAGGGGGTTGTGTGTGTGTACATGTGCACATGTGTACTCCTGTGAGTAGGTATGTATTAGCTGAACTGTAGTGCCTTTTATAATTTTAATGCTTAAGATCAGCTCAGTCTATCCAAGAGTCACTGGCTTTAAGAACATGACTGGGCATATGCTTCCTTTGCTGGTCCTCACCTTCTCTATCTCGATCTTTTCCTTCACCTTAAACAGTCATTACTGTCTCTGCCTTTCCTGTCGGTCTGATTGGAGAGATGAGCGTTTGTTTGGTTTCTCCCAAACTTAATTTCCAGCCTTTCTTTTGGATCTTGACTCTTCATCTTATCTCCCTAAACTCACTGTTTCAATCCCTAAAACTGGTAAACCATGTGTGAGATCCAGGATTTTGAACCAGTGCCCTTTGCACTGCAAGGCAGTCTCTCTACACTGGACCACCCGGGAAGCCCCTAGAGGTTCTTAATAATAGCTGAGGGCCTTGACTACAAGGGACACCTAAGGATTATCAAGTGGATGAAGAAAGACTGGAGTAAGAGACAGATAAAGGTACACATGACCCTTCTTGCATTGAAAGCCAAGTCTTTTACTCTGCATTTTACTAATCTCACAGCATTTTACTGACTCTTGCAGGTATTCAGTGATAAACACGTTAGGATAGGTAATGATGAGTAAATTCTATTTTAAAGGCCCTCTATTCTATTGAAGAGAAATAGAAAATAATGACAATGTATGATGGGATATAAATACACTTCATGTGAATCATCAAAACAAAATATGGAGGGTCAGAGATAGAAGAAATCTCATCTGTTTGGATGAATCAGATAAAAGATCGTATGGGTGGCTTTTGAGAAAGCCCTTGAAGCAGAGTATAATTTGATGGCAAAGTGATTCAAAATAGGAAACAATTAACAAAGGGACCAGCAGAGAATGTAAAGAATATAGTGAGTGGATTTTCACCCTCTCAGCGAGTTTTTATGATGAAAGAATCGTGTCATTTTGTTGAATATAGTTGGATCTGTAGTTTTTCCTCAACTTTATTCTGATATCGTTTTCTTTAATTGACTCAGAATCAGTGAGATTGTGTGAGGACTGTTGAGGGGGTTGTGTGTGTGTACATGTGCACATGTGTACTCCTGTGAGTAGGTATGTATTAGCTGAACTGTAGTGCCTTTTATAATTTTAATGCTTAAGATCAGCTCAGTCTATCCAAGAGTCACTGGCTTTAAGAACATGACTGGGCATATGCTTCCTTTGCTGGTCCTCACCTTCTCTATCTCGATCTTTTCCTTCACCTTAAACAGTCATTACTGTCTCTGCCTTTCCTGTCGGTCTGATTGGAGAGATGAGCGTTTGTTTGGTTTCTCCCAAACTTAATTTCCAGCCTTTCTTTTGGATCTTGACTCTTCATCTTATCTCCCTAAACTCACTGTCATCCTGAACTGGTAAACCAGGGATGAGATTTTCACACAGAAATCAAATACCAATCCATGTGGCAGAAGATAACTTTTGAAACACGTAGACTGGCAAATAAAATTCTTCTCTTGATTGAATCAAAAAATATTCTGTATAAACATTTTAATTATACAACTAATGATATCTTTCACACATAAGTGAAACTTTCCTGCACTGACCTTATTATAGTCAAGATATGGAATGAAAATAAAGTAACAGACATTAATTCTTTGCTATGGGAGTATAAACAGAGCCATGGTTTGGAATTATTTCCCAGTTTATTCTCAGTTCTCTAATCTCTGGCAATATACGTATGGATGCATTATGAAATCATTCCTAATAAACTGTGATATGTTCTAAATCTATGCCAATCCTGCCCTCGATCACAGCTGTGCTTTTTAGCGTGCCTAAAAGAAAAGAAATCAGTGTTTTGATCACTCCTATTTGGTCTCCTTTGCAACCTGAGCTTACATATTAATTAATCGTGATGATGATGGTACATTATAATTATTATAAAATACAGAAAACACAGCAGCCACCTACAGGAAGTCTGTGTCTTCCCCAACTGCTCTTTCCCTCTAGCTATAGCGCCTATCACCACGCCATCTGTTACCGTCCCTTTTCTTCATTGCCTCAGCCCCCTGTCCTTTTTCCAGCCTTCTCCGTCTTCATTCTTTGCCAGACATTTAACATGAGGCCCTCACAAAGAAAAACATGTTTAAGAGAGAAGGAGATAAATCCTGCAGTTTCATAAACGTGGTGGTTGTTTTCTGCACTTAGCTAAAAATTAATTTCACCCAAACTCCTGTGAGTAGGTATGTATTAGCTGAACTGTAGTGCCTTTTATAATTTTAATGCTTAAGATCAGCTCAGTCTATCCAAGAGTCACTGGCTTTAAGAACATGACTGGGCATATGCTTCCTTTGCTGGTCCTCACCTTCTCTATCTCGATCTTTTCCTTCACCTTAAACAGTCATTACTGTCTCTGCCTTTCCTGTCGGTCTGATTGGAGAGATGAGCGTTTGTTTGGTTTCTCCCAAACTTAATTTCCAGCCTTTCTTTTGGATCTTGACTCTTCATCTTATCTCCCTAAACTCACTGTCATCCTGAACTGGTAAACCAGGGATGAGATTTTCACACAGAAATCAAATACCAATCCATGTGGCAGAAGATAACTTTTGAAACACGTAGACTGGCAAATAAAATTCTTCTCTTGATTGAATCAAAAAATATTCTGTATAAACATTTTAATTATACAACTAATGATATCTTTCACACATAAGTGAAACTTTCCTGCACTGACCTTATTATAGTCAAGATATGGAATGAAAATAAAGTAACAGACATTAATTCTTTGCTATGGGAGTATAAACAGAGCCATGGTTTGGAATTATTTCCCAGTTTATTCTCAGTTCTCTAATCTCTGGCAATATACGTATGGATGCATTATGAAATCATTCCTAATAAACTGTGATATGTTCTAAATCTATGCCAATCCTGCCCTCGATCACAGCTGTGCTTTTTAGCGTGCCTAAAAGAAAAGAAATCAGTGTTTTGATCACTCCTATTTGGTCTCCTTTGCAACCTGAGCTTACATATTAATTAATCGTGATGATGATGGTACATTATAATTATTATAAAATACAGAAAACACAGCAGCCACCTACAGGAAGTCTGTGTCTTCCCCAACTGCTCTTTCCCTCTAGCTATAGCGCCTATCACCACGCCATCTGTTACCGTCCCTTTTCTTCATTGCCTCAGCCCCCTGTCCTTTTTCCAGCCTTCTCCGTCTTCATTCTTTGCCAGACATTTAACATGAGGCCCTCACAAAGAAAAACATGTTTAAGAGAGAAGGAGATAAATCCTGCAGTTTCATAAACGTGGTGGTTGTTTTCTGCACTTAGCTAAAAAAATTAATTTTCTCTGTGCACCCACACTACTGTTGTCTGCGTTCACAGATAAGCTTCTTGGGAGCAGGGACCATGTTTTTCTTAATTAGGTATAGGGTTTTTTTAAAAGCTTTTCATTCTGGACCAAGGTCTCAAGGTCCCTATTGGTGCTCAATAAATATTAAACACGGGCAATCATTGTCTAATGACATTTGCTAAACATCTCTTTGCACGTACTTCTGTTCTGAGAAAGGTTCAACAGCCAAAGTCCTGCCTGCTAGGATTTTGTGCTGAAAAATGGACAACACTAATGCAGCATGACACTAAACTGATAGAGTGAAGGAAAATTTTACATTGTATTCATATGTGCAAAGAATTGACAGAGTTTTCTTAAGTAAATATTCACATTCTTTGTTTTAATTGGCTTTCAATCTGAGTCTCCAGTCCTTCAGAGAAATATAGAACATGCACCTTCCATAAGAGACATCACAACTTACTCAGTTATTTAAATTCCTGTATTTATAAGTTAACTGCTTGCATAGATGCTCTGATGCATAATAAGTTGCCTTAATAGCTGATTTAAGTGGGGGCCGGACTTTGAGTGTTCTAAGCAAGTGTCGAGTGGATTTTGGCAGTGATCCTATATTAGCTCTAAATATATTATTTGAAAAATACAAGTTGTAATTTCTCAGATCGTAACTTAGTATGCCAACCAGATAACTACCATCTCTCTCCCTGCCCTCCTCCACCTCTAGTTTACACCATAACTGTCAAAGAAGGTAATTCCTGATTATTCTCTGTCAAAGATGGGAAGTACACCTTTATATAGCTCAGAGTGGCATTCGTTCCTCAGGTGACTTTGACACATTACAGATAGAAAATTGTTTACATGTTTAATTGTCTACATGAGTATTTAAATCATTCAATAATCAAACATCACTAATATAGTAATAATGATTCATATCCAAAAGGTATTTCCTATTGGGGTATCTTGCTCAAATATTTTCCCAAGGCATTTCCTATACTAACCGATTATTAGAAATTAATAAAATATATCCACACATTCATTTATTCACTCATTCAATTATTTCTTGAACACAGACTGTATGCCATACAGTGTCCTTTATACTATGTACACAGTATTGAACAAAACAAACACAATCTTTGCCTTGCAAAAGTTTATAAACTTTATAAAAGTTTGACTCTGCATAGAGAAGCAAATGAAGCAGGAATGAGGGAGAAGGAAGACAGAACTGGGATTGTGACTTTAATGAGAGTATCAGAAAGGGCCTCACTGAGAAAGTGGCATCTGGGCATTGATTAGAGGAAACTGGACAGGTGAGCATTTGAGAGCAAAGTGTTCTGGGACGAGGCAAATGCATATGGTGAGGGACCTGCCGGCCATGTTTGAAGGTCTCACTGCGAGACACCAGTGAGACCAGAGCAGAGAAAGCACAAATGTAAACAGTAGGCATCTGTAGAAGGGGTCAGCAGTATGAAGGGAGAGGAAAGGCTGTGGAAGGGTGGATACGAACCCCAGAAAGTGAAGAGACATCACAACTTACTCAGTTATTTAAATTCCTGTATTTATAAGTTAACTGCTTGCATAGATGCTCTGATGCATAATAAGTTGCCTTAATAGCTGATTTAAGTGGGGCCGGACTTTGAGTGTTCTAAGCAAGTGTCGAGTGGATTTTGGCAGTGATCCTATATTAGCTCTAAATATATTATTTGAAAAATACAAGTTGTAATTTCTCAGATCGTAACTTAGTATGCCAACCAGATAACTACCATCTCTCCCTGCCCTCCTCCACCTCTAGTTTACACCATAACTGTCAAAGAAGGTAATTCCTGATTATTCTCTGTCAAAGATGGGAAGTACACCTTTATATAGCTCAGAGTGGCATTCGTTCCTCAGGTGACTTTGACACATTACAGATAGAAAATTGTTTACATGTTTAATTGTCTACATGAGTATTTAAATCATTCAATAATCAAACATCACTAATATAGTAATAATGATTCATATCCAAAAGGTATTTCCTATTGGGGTATCTTGCTCAAATATTTTCCCAAGGCATTTCCTATACTAACCGATTATTAGAAATTAATAAAATATATCCACACATTCATTTATTCACTCATTCAATTATTTCTTGAACACAGACTGTATGCCATACAGTGTCCTTTATACTATGTACACAGTATTGAACAAAACAAACACAATCTTTGCCTTGCAAAAGTTTATAAACTTTATAAAAGTTTGACTCTGCATAGAGAAGCAAATGAAGCAGGAATGAGGGAGAAGGAAGACAGAACTGGGATTGTGACTTTAATGAGAGTATCAGAAAGGGCCTCACTGAGAAAGTGGCATCTGGGCATTGATTAGAGGAAACTGGACAGGTGAGCATTTGAGAGCAAAGTGTTCTGGGACGAGGCAAATGCATATGGTGAGGGACCTGCCGGCCATGTTTGAAGGTCTCACTGCGAGACACCAGTGAGACCAGAGCAGAGAAAGCACAAATGTAAACAGTAGGCATCTGTAGAAGGGGTCAGCAGTATGAAGGGAGAGGAAAGGCTGTGGAAGGGTGGATACGAACCCCAGAACTGCCACAGGACTTTGGCTTTGTCTCTGGGTGGAAAGGGAGGCCTTTGGAAGGCTTTACTTAGAGGTAGGTTTTAAGCTGACGTAGTGTTTTGTTTTGTTTTGTTTTTTAATATTTTTTTGGCCTCTTTTATTGATTTTTTTAATCCATTTATTTTCATCCATCTTTATTCTTTGGCCTGTGTGGGCCTCCCATCACAGTGTCCTCTCTCCTTGCAGAGCACCGGCACTGGGCGCATGCACTCCAGATTTGGACACACCGGTCCAACCGGTCCAGCCGCTCCATGGCACATGAAATCTTCCTGGGTCAGGGGTTGAAATGGCACCTCTTACACTGCAAGGCGGACTCTCTACCCACTGGACCACCAGGGAAACCCTGACTGGGGTTTTAACTCAATCATTCGGTCTGTTTTGATGTTGACATGTTCAAAGGTAGAGACAGTGGACACAGTAAGAGGTAAGGACTGTTTGCATCTATTCTGAAGGTAGAGCTAACAGTATGTGCTTGTGGGAGAGAAAGAGGGGGCGTTTTAAGCTGACTTGGGTTTTAACACAATCTCTCAGCCTGTTTGGATGTTGACATGTTCAAGGATAGACACGGTGGAGGCAATAAGAGGTAATGACTATTTGCATCTATTCTAAAGGTATAAAGTTAACAATTTGCCTAAGAGAGAAAGAGAGTGTCATCATGGATGACTCCACATTCTGTAGTCCAAGGAACTGGACTGCCATTTAGTGAAATGGGAGAGGATTAAAGGGGCAATCTGCTGTGGGAAGGTCAGAGCGTCTACGCCGGGTCTAGTTGACTTGAAATGCACAGTATACAACACAGAGAAGATGCCAAATAGACAGGTGGCCATCTGAGTATGGAGTCCGGCAGGGAGGTAAACAGCTCGGAAATATCAACTCAGGCACTAGTAGCGTACAGGTGACATTTAAAGCGGTTTGAGGAACTCACCAGAGAAGCAAGTATCAATGGAAACAATGTTCAGTATTTTCAAAACTTATGTGTTTGACTAACATATTACTTTGACTAAACTCAATTTCCTCAGCTAGTACAGAAGCTTGACAACATGATTTCTATAAATTCTAGCACACAATAGAGTCTGATCTCTTTTCAGTATTGGCTATTTACTAGCAAAATAATTTATGCATACAATTATTTTGTTATGGCATTTGTCTTTATTTGGGGGGAAATTCTATATGAACATGCATTTTTGGTGTAGGCAGACAAAGGTTTCATCTAAGAATAACAATGGGAATTTACTGTAAGACTCAGGGAACTCAGGCTAAACTGGTAGACCAGTGGGTAAGGACACCACCTTGCAGTGCAAGGGGCACCAGTTCAATCCCTGGCCTGGAAAGATCCCAAGTGCCGCAGAGCAGCTGAACTGATGTATCCAACTACCGAGCCTGAGCTCTGGAGCGCATGCGCCCAGAGCCAGTGCTCTGCAGTAACAGAGGCCACTGTGATGGGAGGCAAAGAACAAAGATGGATGAAAATAAATACATGAAAGACCAATAGAAATGGCCCCAAAATAAACTTTAAAAAAAAAAGACTTAGGGAACTCAAACAGGGGCTCTGTAGCAACCTGGAGGGGTGGGGTGGGGAGGGAGATGTGAGGGCTGTTCAAGAGGGACTTATAGTTTATTCATGTTGATGTTTAGCAGTAAATAACAAAACTCAGTGAAAAAATTTAAAATTTAAAACTCTGTAAAGCTGTTATCATTCAATTAAAACTTTTTAAATAATTATAACAAAAAAGCAAAGGAGACACTAACGTGAAGTTTCAAATTAAACACCAAAATTACCAAGGACCATCACTGCATCTGAAAGACACATGATAACTGTCACCATCTTCAGAAAAACCTGTTTTGACATCATCATATTTTTAACCAGCTGATTAAGATATACAAAGTAGGCATATGGGTGAGATTTTGTAATAGGTGTAGTTGGCCAGAAAGTTGAATAAAGCAACAGCTAACTGGTTGGAAAAATGGTTTCTGTAACTATAGCCGATATCACCCTGAATTGCTGAGGTGTCCCGGTGGGGTTTGGTCCTTATTTGAATCATGCAGTCTCTCTGGGTTTTAACTTTTTAGCCGACATATCACCCTGAATCAGTATTTTCAAAACTTATGTGTTTGACTAACATATTACTTTGACTAAACTCAATTTCCTCAGCTAGTACAGAAGCTTGACAACATGATTTCTATAAATTCTAGCACACAATAGAGTCTGATCTCTTTTCAGTATTGGCTATTTACTAGCAAAATAATTTATGCATACAATTATTTTGTTATGGCATTTGTCTTTATTTGGGGGGAAATTCTATATGAACATGCATTTTTGGTGTAGGCAGACAAAGGTTTCATCTAAGAATAACAATGGGAATTTACTGTAAGACTCAGGGAACTCAGGCTAAACTGGTAGACCAGTGGGTAAGGACACCACCTTGCAGTGCAAGGGGCACCAGTTCAATCCCTGGCCTGGAAAGATCCCAAGTGCCGCAGAGCAGCTGAACTGATGTATCCAACTACCGAGCCTGAGCTCTGGAGCGCATGCGCCCAGAGCCAGTGCTCTGCAGTAACAGAGGCCACTGTGATGGGAGGCAAAGAACAAAGATGGATGAAAATAAATACATGAAAGACCAATAGAAATGGCCCCAAAATAAACTTTAAAAAAAAAAGACTTAGGGAACTCAAACAGGGGCTCTGTAGCAACCTGGAGGGGTGGGGTGGGGAGGGAGATGTGAGGGCTGTTCAAGAGGGACTTATAGTTTATTCATGTTGATGTTTAGCAGTAAATAACAAAACTCAGTGAAAAATTAAATTAAAGCTCTGTAAAGCTGTTATCATTCAATTAAAACTTTTTAAATAATTATAACAAAAAAGCAAAGGAGACACTAACGTGAAGTTTCAAATTAAACACCAAAATTACCAAGGACCATCACTGCATCTGAAAGACACATGATAACTGTCACCATCTTCAGAAAAACCTGTTTTGACATCATCATATTTTTAACCAGCTGATTAAGATATACAAAGTAGGCATATGGGTGAGATTTTGTAATAGGTGTAGTTGGCCAGAAAGTTGAATAAAGCAACAGCTAACTGGTTGGAAAAATGGTTTCTGTAACTATAGCCGACATATCACCCTGAATTGCTGAGGTGTCCCGGTGGGGTTTGGTCCTTATTTGAATCATGCAGTCTCTCTGTGGAGAGTCCTCTTAATTAAAAAAGCTATCTTGTTTAAGTGCCTGAAGAGAAATCCTGGGAATGAAAGCGGTAGGCTGAAGCTCTTTCTCTGTTACACGTGTTTCTGTGAGCAAAGGCATTATGTCTAGCATGTCCTGGTTCACGTATGCAGGTTCTTTGAGGCACAATAGCATCTCATCTGTGGGGTGTCCAAAGACAGTATCTGGCCTCAACTTGCCTTTTGGACGTTTGACTTTGTTGAGTCATCATGGGTAAAATGAATTATTTTCTAGAAAAAGCTTAGTTCCCTGCCGATAATCACTTACTCCTTTCTTTGCTCACCGTGCTCTAAAACCAAAGCTAGAACCGCTCCTTTTTCTTTTAAGCTGCACTATAATTGCTCAGCATTGTTGTGTTGGTTTCCGCTGACAGCAGAGTGAATCAGCCAAATGTGTACAGGTATCCCCACCCTCTTGAGCCTCCCTTCCACCTCCTCCCATCCCACCCATCTCTGTCCCCACAGAGCCCTGAGTTGAGCTCCCTAGGCTATACAGCAGCTTCCCACTAGCTGTCTAGAAAGATGAGATGCTTTATCCTCCGGAAAGACGTGCAGTTCAGTTACAGGGTGATTATCAAGATGACAGCAGGAGCGCTGGATCCTTTTCTATCTCCCAAGCTGAAAGCAAACAGAATTTGTCCTCAATGATCTTGGTAAAGACTACAGTAAAATCAATAATATCATTTGAGAAGCAGCAGTGTATGCTAGAATGAGCACAATATTTGGAGGAGAAAACTGAGAATTAAATTCTGAGTTGCTGTCTTACATCATATGTGCCTGAATAGGTATCTAAAAGCATCGAGAACCCAAAAGGGCTGCTGGTAAGCTGAAATAAAGAATTATGCAGAAAAATTAGGTGAATGTGCACCATCTTCAGAAAAACCTGTTTTGACATCATCATATTTTTAACCAGCTGATTAAGATATACAAAGTAGGCATATGGGTGAGATTTTGTAATAGGTGTAGTTGGCCAGAAAGTTGAATAAAGCAACAGCTAACTGGTTGGAAAAATGGTTTCTGTAACTATAGCCGACATATCACCCTGAATTGCTGAGGTGTCCCGGTGGGGTTTGGTCCTTATTTGAATCATGCAGTCTCTCTGTGGAGAGTCCTCTTAATTAAAAAAGCTATCTTGTTTAAGTGCCTGAAGAGAAATCCTGGGAATGAAAGCGGTAGGCTGAAGCTCTTTCTCTGTTACACGTGTTTCTGTGAGCAAAGGCATTATGTCTAGCATGTCCTGGTTCACGTATGCAGGTTCTTTGAGGCACAATAGCATCTCATCTGTGGGGTGTCCAAAGACAGTATCTGGCCTCAACTTGCCTTTTGGACGTTTGACTTTGTTGAGTCATCATGGGTAAAATGAATTATTTTCTAGAAAAATCTTAGTTCCCTGCCGATAATCACTTACTCCTTTCTTTGCTCACCGTGCTCTAAAACCAAAGCTAGAACCGCTCCTTTTTCTTTTAAGCTGCACTATAATTGCTCAGCATTGTTGTGTTGGTTTCCGCTGACAGCAGAGTGAATCAGCCAAATGTGTACAGGTATCCCCACCCTCTTGAGCCTCCCTTCCACCTCCTCCCATCCCACCCATCTCTGTCCCCACAGAGCCCTGAGTTGAGCTCCCTAGGCTATACAGCAGCTTCCCACTAGCTGTCTAGAAAGATGAGATGCTTTATCCTCCGGAAAGACGTGCAGTTCAGTTACAGGGTGATTATCAAGATGACAGCAGGAGCGCTGGATCCTTTTCTATCTCCCAAGCTGAAAGCAAACAGAATTTGTCCTCAATGATCTTGGTAAAGACTACAGTAAAATCAATAATATCATTTGAGAAGCAGCAGTGTATGCTAGAATGAGCACAATATTTGGAGGAGAAAACTGAGAATTAAATTCTGAGTTGCTGTCTTACATCATATGTGCCTGAATAGGTATCTAAGTGTCACGAGCATCGGTCTCCTCATTCGGAACCCAAAAGGGCTGCTGGTAAGCTGAAATAAAGAATTATGCAGAAAAAAAATTAGGTGAATGTGCTCCCTATAGTCATTATATTAGTCCCTCAATTTAGAACATATTTCATCAAAACTTTAGCATTCTTAGAAGCACGTTTTGATAGAACTCATTGTTTGTATTTATAAACTTATACAAGGATTGAATGCATCTATTTACCTAATTATCATCTTATTGTGATATTGCACAAATAGTACCAAAGAATTGTTTCAAGGTTTATGTTTGGATTTCTACATTTGGTTTAAAATATTTTCAGAAAAATGGCACATTGTATGTGCCAGAGATGCTGCATTAAAACAAAAAGTCATTGTACATGCAGAGAAGCAGGATCTTCATGGTATAAATTCATGATATAAAAGTGTACATGACAGAAAAAACAAAGAGAAGACATCTACAAGTAGGCAAGCTCTGTGCTCTTTTCATTGAGACATGTGCAAAAAAGATTGCCTGGACCATGTCAAGCGAAGCAGTTAAAAGCTGAGGAGATTACCAAACATTTTGGAAAAGACCAAAGCATTTTTAAGACTGATTATAGGAACAAGGGGCTACCCTGGGGGCTCAGATGATAAAGAATCTGCCTGCAGTGCAGAAAACCTGAGTTTAGTCCCTGGGTTGGGAAGATCCCCTGGAGAACAGAATGGCTGCCCACCATAAAATTCTTGCCTGGATGATCCCATATACAGGAGTCCGGTGGGCTACAGTCCATGGGATTGCAAAGATTTGGACATGACTGAGCACCTCCACCCCAAACACACACAAACATAAACTTTCATACAAACAAAATGGTCCCCTTTATCTAGCAAACCTCCTTAGGGACAAGGTTTCTGATCCCAGTTTGAAGCATTTCTAATGCCAGTGAGATTAACGAGAAGTCTAATCAGATGGACCTGGTCAGGGCGACTAAGTAAATCTGCAAGTTATTTCTCCCTCTTAAAATTCCACTGAAAAGGCAAAATAAATGAAAATATAAGAAAAACCCAACAGTAAAACTGGAACAATGGAAGAATGCTAATCCCCAGACTGAAAGAGTGATTTCTGAAAGATATCAATATATTATATGTACGTGCTTGCTCAGTTGTGTCTCACTCTTTATCCCTTTAGCCTGCCGAGCTCTTCTGTCTATGGAGTTTTTCAAGCAAGAACACTGGAGTGGGTTGCCATTTCCTACTCCAGGGGATCTTATTGACCCAGGGGTCAAACCCAAGTCTCTTGCATCTCTTGCATTGGCAGGTGGATTCTTTACCACTGTGCCACCTGGGGAGCCCATAAATATATCCTAGTAGGTAAAATTCAATGGAAAGGAGGAACTTACAAACATACACAAAAGAACAGGAGATTCTCCAAAATAAGTCTTCTTGGCAGAAACTTATAATAAGGATTCAGTTACTCGAGTCCAATTCAAACAATGGCCCATGGGGTGGTAGGCTGGTGCATTAATCAACTTTTGCTATATCTGCAAACACATCCCAAATCTCATTGGCTTGCAACAGTAAACATCAGTTCCTTTCTCTTGTATATGAAAATAGGCTTGGGAATCTCAGCTTAGCATGCTGGTTAGGTTCAAGTCCTCTCTAAAAGCTTTATGATTCTAGGACCCAGGCTAGAGCACATTGTATGAATATGTGGCACATCCTGTCTAGAGTGTCCTGTTTTCAAAAGCAAATAATGGAGGACGACAAAGTGAGTGCAAACCTGTGATGCCTCCAAAGCTTGTGCTTAGAACTGGAACACATTTCATTTATCAAAGACAGTCACATGACCAAGTCCCAAATCAGTGTTAGGGGAAGTGTGCTCATATCCACACAGCATAGGAAGAGAACAGTGTAGTATTGAATAATAAGGTGTACCATGGTATTCTCTTTTAGTCACAAATATTCATTTCATTCAAAAGATAAAGTGCATTCACCTCATTTTCAATACAGAAATTCCAAAATTGCACTTGAACATGGCATCAGCCTCAAAATCCAGGACTTCAGGATAATCCTTTTATTGGTCTTCTTGATCCAGAGACCTCTGACCTAAAATGCCAATTATCTGCTCTCGGAACACACTACCTGCAATGCTGGAACAGGAAATCAGATAATGACAAAAAAAAATTATTTGTATTTAGAAGGGTAAGAATGGAGGCACGTGGCAGTCACTGATACACAGTAATTCTGAAATCTAGCAGGACCAACTTTGCAAGGTTCCCCTCATCTAGAACACTGATAAGACACCAGTTTTAGAAGGGTAAAGGGTTGCCATTTCCTACTCCAGGATCTTATTGACCCAGCGGTCAAACCCAAGTCTCTTGCATCTCTTGCATTGGCAGGTGGATTCTTTACCACTGTGCCACCTGGGGAGCCCATAAATATATCCTAGTAGGTAAAATTCAATGGAAAGGAGGAACTTACAAACATACACAAAAGAACAGGAGATTCTCCAAAATAAGTCTTCTTGGCAGAAACTTATAATAAGGATTCAGTTACTCGAGTCCAATTCAAACAATGGCCCATGGGGTGGTAGGCTGGTGCATTAATCAACTTTTGCTATATCTGCAAACACATCCCAAATCTCATTGGCTTGCAACAGTAAACATCAGTTCCTTTCTCTTGTATATGAAAATAGGCTTGGGAATCTCAGCTTAGCATGCTGGTTAGGTTCAAGTCCTCTCTAAAAGCTTTATGATTCTAGGACCCAGGCTAGAGCACATTGTATGAATATGTGGCACATCCTGTCTAGAGTGTCCTGTTTTCAAAAGCAAATAATGGAGGACGACAAAGTGAGTGCAAACCTGTGATGCCTCCAAAGCTTGTGCTTAGAACTGGAACACATTTCATTTATCAAAGACAGTCACATGACCAAGTCCCAAATCAGTGTTAGGGGAAGTGTGCTCATATCCACACAGCATAGGAAGAGAACAGTGTAGTATTGAATAATAAGGTGTACCATGGTATTCTCTTTTAGTCACAAATATTCATTTCATTCAAAAGATAAAGTGCATTCACCTCATTTTCAATACAGAAATTCCAAAATTGCACTTGAACATGGCATCAGCCTCAAAATCCAGGACTTCAGGATAATCCTTTTATTGGTCTTCTTGATCCAGAGACCTCTGACCTAAAATGCCAATTATCTGCTCTCGGAACACACTACCTGCAATGCTGGAACAGGAAATCAGATAATGACAAAAAAAAATTATTTGTATTTAGAAGGGTAAGAATGGAGGCACGTGGCAGTCACTGATACACAGTAATTCCGAAATCTAGCAGGACCAACTTTGCAAGGTTCCCCCTCACATTCTAGAACACTGATAAGACACCAGTTTTGCTCCCTGGGAGTAATGCTTATTCTGTTCTGCTCCATTAGCTCTTAGAAATTTCCTCCCTTTTCATTTTTCTCCTTGGACACATCTTCAAAGGGCATTAGGAAATATTTCCAGGGTGGCTGAATAGCATCTCAGCCAGCTTTCTGCCTGCCTAAAATTTGAAGGCCCAAGGGTCATTTTTACATCTCAAAGAGTCATGGTAACTTTAATTCAGGTTGGAAATGCATTTATCAGAACTTGATGTGCTTGATTGATTTGGTGTATTCTTATCTTTTATTTCATCAGCTCCATAGACAAATAGTCTTATCCACAATTCTTTGCCAAATACGACTCTTGAGTTTCTGACTTTGAGTTTCTTGGCTGTCTGTGGGAACATGCTTTCAAACCTATTATAAGAAGCGTTTTGACCAGACCAAAGGATATCTTGGGTCAGAATAATCCAGACAGTGAGTTCTTTTTTTGGGAGGGGAAGGCGGGTTGGGGAGGGAGGGGGACACTTCTGTTGGTCTTTCATTTATCTATTTTTCATCCTTCTTTGTTCTATGGCCTGTGTGGGCCTCCCATCGCCATGGCCTCTGTTGTCGCAGAGCACCAGCTCTGGGCGCGTGCGCTCCAGAGCTCCCGCTCGGTAATTGGACATCAGTCCAGCCGCTCCAGCGGTATGTGGGATCCCACGGCCAGGGATCGAACCGGTGCCCCTTGCATTTCAAGGTGGTATCCTTACCCACTGGACCACCAGGGAAGCCCCAGTCAGTGAGTTCTTAAAAAGATGGTGCTGCCGTGCTCTTATTAGGTCTTTGTTCTCAAGTCCAATGTTGAACTTGATCTCACTAGGTCTTTCTCGTCAAAGGGAATTGTATCATTCAGCCCTGCAATTGACAGCATTTATGGTCTTTCTCTTTCTTCTCACTCCTAATTTCAAATAGGTTAAACTCATTTTATTTGTTTTCCTCTGAGCTAGTATCATTTTCTTACAGAAGCTTTTCAAAACCCTACCAGTAACAATCCACTCAAACCCTTTACCAGACCCATTGGTGCAATAGGATGAGAGAATTGGGTTTTGTAGCTCTTTCTGGGCACTGGCAATTTTCCCCAAGGTTTATTGTTAAATTTGGGGAACTTATTCTGTTCTGCTCCATTAGCTCTTAGAAATTTCCTCCCTTTTCATTTTCTCCTTGGACACATCTTCAAAGGGCATTAGGAAATATTTCCAGGGTGGCTGAATAGCATCTCAGCCAGCTTTCTGCCTGCCTAAAATTTGAAGGCCCAAGGGTCATTTTTACATCTCAAAGAGTCATGGTAACTTTAATTCAGGTTGGAAATGCATTTATCAGAACTTGATGTGCTTGATTGATTTGGTGTATTCTTATCTTTTATTTCATCAGCTCCATAGACAAATAGTCTTATCCACAATTCTTTGCCAAATACGACTCTTGAGTTTCTGACTTTGAGTTTCTTGGCTGTCTGTGGGAACATGCTTTCAAACCTATTATAAGAAGCGTTTTGACCAGACCAAAGGATATCTTGGGTCAGAATAATCCAGACAGTGAGTTCTTTTTTTGGGAGGGGAAGGCGGGTTGGGGAGGGGGGGACACTTCTGTTGGTCTTTCATTTATCTATTTTTCATCCTTCTTTGTTCTATGGCCTGTGTGGGCCTCCCATCGCCATGGCCTCTGTTGTCGCAGAGCACCAGCTCTGGGCGCGTGCGCTCCAGAGCTCCCGCTCGGTAATTGGACATCAGTCCAGCCGCTCCGCGGTATGTGGGATCCCACGGCCAGGGATCGAACCGGTGCCCCTTGCATTTCAAGGTGGTATCCTTACCCACTGGACCACCAGGGAAGCCCCAGTCAGTGAGTTCTTAAAAAGATGGTGCTGCCGTGCTCTTATTAGGTCTTTGTTCTCAAGTCCAATGTTGAACTTGATCTCACTAGGTCTTTCTCGTCAAAGGGAATTGTATCATTCAGCCCTGCAATTGACAGCATTTATGGTCTTTCTCTTTCTTCTCACTCCTAATTTCAAATAGGTTAAACTCATTTTTATTTGTTTTCCTCTGAGCTAGTATCATTTTCTTACAGAAGCTTTTCAAAACCCTACCAGTAACAATCCACTCAACTACCAGCATTCTCTGTTGCAATATTTTGAATGCACTCAGAGTATGGTGAACCCCTGTCTTTGATTGGTGCAATAGGATGAGAGAATGTTGGTAGTTGAGTCTGGGGTGGAGAGGGAAGAGTTGAGGTCTGTTATGTATGCTCTTTCTCCCAAGAGCCATGAGAAAGGAGCAGAAGTTGCCTGGGGCATTCTCTTCTCATGCTTGAACCGAGGAGAAAAATCACAAAAGTAAATAGCACAAATAGGTTTAGAAGGCCTCTGTGCCAATACAACCTGTCTTTGCAATAGCCTAAGATGTAGCCAAGCCCAGCATTATTAGGGCAGATGAATATAATTCTCCCGTAGATAGGGTAAGACAGAAATGAATAGATAGTAAAAGATACTTCAATTTGCAATGATTGAACAGTAGTTAATAACTGTTGTTGAAAAATTGTGTCAAGGATGCATTTTCACCTAAGTAGGTACCAGTATTTACCCTTAGTATAAAGCTGCAGGTAAAGTTCACTTCCACAAAATAATTAGGAATTCTCCAATATGCCAAGTGCCAAGGTCACACAACTGGAATCCTTGTTGATTGCCAGGAAAAGAGAGATTTTCCCCAACGCTGAGGAAATTCTCTCTAGTGACAAAAATGTCCAGCGCAGAACCTCACTCAAAAAGTTTGAGGAAAAACCATTATGAAAATAAAGCTTAGAAACGAAGGACTTCCCAGGTGGCACAGTGGATAAGAATTTGCCTGCCAGTGAGATGGGCACAGGTTCCATCCCTGATCTAGGAAGATTCCACATGCTGCAGAGCAACTAAACCTGTGCCTCACAGCTACAGGGTCCACACTCTAGAGCCCACACACCACAGTTGCTAAGCCTGTGTGCTCTTATTAGGTCTTTGTTCTCAAGTCCAATTTTGAACTTTATCTCACTAGGTTCTTCTCGTCAAAGGGACTTGTATCAATCAGCCCTGCAATTGACAGCATTTAAGGTCTTTCCCTTTCTTCTCCCTCCTAATTTCAAATAGGTTAAACTCATTTTATTTGTTTTCCTCTGAGCTAGTATCATTTTCTTACAGAAGCTTTTCAAAACCCTACCAGTAACAATCCACTCAACTACCAGCATTCTCTGTTGCAATATTTTGAATGCACTCAGAGTATGGTGAACCCCTGTCTTTGATTGGTGCAATAGGATGAGAGAATGTTGGTAGTTGAGTCTGGGGTGGAGAGGGAAGAGTTGAGGTCTGTTATGTATGCTCTTTCTCCCAAGAGCCATGAGAAAGGAGCAGAAGTTGCCTGGGGCATTCTCTTCTCATGCTTGAACCGAGGAGAAAAATCACAAAAGTAAATAGCACAAATAGGTTTAGAAGGCCTCTGTGCCAATACAACCTGTCTTTGCAATAGCCTAAGATGTAGCCAAGCCCAGCATTATTAGGGCAGATGAATATAATTCTCCCGTAGATAGGGTAAGACAGAAATGAATAGATAGTAAAAGATACTTCAATTTGCAATGATTGAACAGTAGTTAATAACTGTTGTTGAAAAATTGTGTCAAGGATGCATTTTCACCTAAGTAGGTACCAGTATTTACCCTTAGTATAAAGCTGCAGGTAAAGTTCACTTCCACAAAATAATTAGGAATTCTCCAATATGCCAAGTGCCAAGGTCACACAACTGGAATCCTTGTTGATTGCCAGGAAAAGAGAGATTTTCCCCAACGCTGAGGAAATTCTCTCTAGTGACAAAAATGTCCAGCGCAGAACCTCACTCAAAAAGTTTGAGGAAAAACCATTATGAAAATAAAGCTTAGAAACGAAGGACTTCCCAGGTGGCACAGTGGATAAGAATTTGCCTGCCAGTGAGATGGGCACAGGTTCCATCCCTGATCTAGGAAGATTCCACATGCTGCAGAGCAACTAAACCTGTGCCTCACAGCTACAGGGTCCACACTCTAGAGCCCACACACCACAGTTGCTAAGCCTGTGTGCTGCAGCTACTGGAGTGCATCCCCCTAAAACCAGTGCTCCACAGTAAGAAAAGCCACATCATTGAGAAGCCTGCATATCACAACAAAAAGAGTAGCCCTTGCTTGCCACAGCTAGAGAAAGCCCGCTCAAAGCAGTGAAGACCCACTGCAGCCAAAAATAAAATAAATAAAATTAAAAAGAAAAAGAAGTCAACACACAAGAAGTAGTCATTACGGAAACAGAGTTAACACAGGAAATATTGTGTTATTACATACTTTACATATATAATTGCATTATATATTACATTATATTTATGTTTTAAATATAAACTAAGTAGACTATTAATTCTTAGAGGATAATAGGAAGACAAGGAGAATGAGAAAGACACAAGGAGTCAAGGAGAAAGAAAAAATGGATATGATATGAAAGAGCAATAATCAAAGTTATTGGAAATTAAATTCTGAAATGATGCTGCAACAATAATAAATTGGATTAAAGGGCAGAAAGTCCATAGGTTACAAACATTATAATATGTAAATTTGTTAGTCTGCAGAAAGAATAAGCAAAAGTGTCTTTCATATTGCCAAGGCAAGTGTATAGAATAAAAATTCTGAGATTAAAAACAGTTAAAAGGAATAGAGTATGTTGAAAATACAATATCCCACTGAAAAAGGGAGACATTTGTAATATTTGGCAAACCATATGGCAAAGGTACCAGAAATCATAATAGATACCAACTCAGTCAGAATAGGAATCACCTGGGAATTCCCTGGCGGTCCAGTGGTTAGGACTTCATGCTTTCACTGCCAAGAGCCCAGGTTCAATCCCTGATTAGGGAACTAAGATCCCACAAGCCAAACAGCAAGGCCAAAAAAAAAGAATGGAAGTCACCTTATATGTTACACTGAGACTTAGCTGAAAACTAGCACGACTTTAATAGGAGACCCTGGGGGTAAAACAGGGGAGACATATTTAAAGTGCTTTGGAAATAAAATTTTACTTGGTTAGGAATACATTGACTCCCAAGTTCTACACTGCAATGTGCCTGCTAGAATACAATACATCCCTGTTGTCAAAGTTCTGAAGAAGAATGGTGATGATTATGATGATAATAACTATTCCTTCTAAGTATTTTATTCCTTAATTGTATGCTCAGGTAATACCTCCAATTATTTGCGTCTTCGACTAGAAATGAAATCTTTCCCATTGACTAGGTTTGGTGGCCATCTAGATTCGTCTCTAGCAGTTTGAATCCTAATGTTCTGCCTTTTTACTTTTTCATCTTCTTTATTCCTTCCCCAAAGAAAGTGAAGAACTATTTAGAGAAATATGAGAAGAACTGCATTACAGAAAATCTTGGGGTTTTCACTAGGAAGCCCTTGATGTTGCCTCAATACTCAATTTTCTTTCTCTCCTGCCTCTCAGGTAGCCCCAGCTGGCCATACTGTCTAGCATTTGATTTTGTTAGTCCTAAGCACTGTCTCATGTTGCTCTGTGGAGTAATAATCATACCCTATTCCCATTCAGCCTGTACCAGTCTCTCAGAATACCACAATAGTTGGAAAACCCTAATTTGAAACATGTGACAGAGAAGAATTTCATTTCCTTGTGATCAGAATTCTGTTTCCTGCTGATCTGCAATTAAGATAGTTTCTTTCTAAGACACATAGTGTCAAGTAAGTAGGAGAGGATCCATTAAACCATGTTCAAAAACAAGCCAACCATCAAATCACCTCTCTCCCATCATAAAAACCAGAAGTTTCTTCCTTAGACTTCAACTTTGAAACTTTGTTTTCACAGCAGAAGAGAAGGGAACCATGTGGTTCAATAGGCAGAGCCTCTCTTTTCCGACAAGAAATATTTAAACTTCAGCCTGACTTTCTCTGTTTACAAGTTGTATAGCTTAAAGATTATATTAATGTCTCAGAGTTTCAGTCTTCTTCATGCATACAATGTAAATAACTCCTAATTTGCAGGATTGTTGAAAGAATGTATAAAAACAATACCTGATATTTAGACACATTATATCTATTTTTGCTTTTTAATTATTATTTTAATCCAAAGGACTATGATTTTTCCATTCAATTATCATAGTTCTAGAGGAAGTATTCTACAGCAGAGAACGCCTTTCCTGTTTGGGAAGACTGGTCAAAAGAGAGATTTGTGAGCTGAGTGGTGAGCCGATTCATTGCCTGAACGAATTATATTCAAATAACTTCACCACATCCCTTTTTCAAGCTCATCAAGATCCTGCCCTGTGTAATAGACCTTGTTTGAACTGTGGTCCCTTAAAGCAAACCAGGCTGCCAGGGTCTCCAACAAGATTGCGGGTTTGGGCCATCTAGATTCGTCTCTAGCAGTTTGAATCCTAATGTTCTGCCTTTTTACTTTTTCATCTTCTTTATTCCTTCCCCAAAGAAAGTGAAGAACTATTTAGAGAAATATGAGAAGAACTGCATTACAGAAAATCTTGGGGTTTTCACTAGGAAGCCCTTGATGTTGCCTCAATACTCAATTTTCTTTCTCTCCTGCCTCTCAGGTAGCCCCAGCTGGCCATACTGTCTAGCATTTGATTTTGTTAGTCCTAAGCACTGTCTCATGTTGCTCTGTGGAGTAATAATCATACCCTATTCCCATTCAGCCTGTACCAGTCTCTCAGAATACCACAATAGTTGGAAAACCCTAATTTGAAACATGTGACAGAGAAGAATTTCATTTCCTTGTGATCAGAATTCTGTTTCCTGCTGATCTGCAATTAAGATAGTTTCTTTCTAAGACACATAGTGTCAAGTAAGTAGGAGAGGATCCATTAAACCATGTTCAAAAACAAGCCAACCATCAAATCACCTCTCTCCCATCATAAAAACCAGAAGTTTCTTCCTTAGACTTCAACTTTGAAACTTTGTTTTCACAGCAGAAGAGAAGGGAACCATGTGGTTCAATAGGCAGAGCCTCTCTTTTCCGACAAGAAATATTTAAACTTCAGCCTGACTTTCTCTGTTTACAAGTTGTATAGCTTAAAGATTATATTAATGTCTCAGAGTTTCAGTCTTCTTCATGCATACAATGTAAATAACTCCTAATTTGCAGGATTGTTGAAAGAATGTATAAAAACAATACCTGATATTTAGACACATTATATCTATTTTTGCTTTTTAATTATTATTTTAATCCAAAGGACTATGATTTTTCCATTCAATTATCATAGTTCTAGAGGAAGTATTCTACAGCAGAGAACGCCTTTCCTGTTTGGGAAGACTGGTCAAAAGAGAGATTTGTGAGCTGAGTGGTGAGCCGATTCATTGCCTGAACGAATTATATTCAAATAACTTCACCACATCTCCCCAGAGGACTGTTGATAAGGTTACAAGCTCATCAAGATCCTGCCCTGTGTAATAGACGCTGATTGAGTTTGAACTGTGGTCCCTTAAAGCAAAAACCAGGCTGCCAGGGGTCTCACACAGCTGATTGTAGTTGTGCCCTCCTTTGGCCTCTGCTTCCTTCTACTTTTGACACCTTAAGGTTTCCGGGCAGCTAATGCTCTCAGGGTCGTGATCAAGTCTAGGAGAAGAAAGAAGTTTCTTCTGTGGCAAGTTTCCTTCTTTCCAGGAATGCGTATGCTCACTTGCCCCCTAGCGCCATATCAAATATTTAACAGAGGTGTTAAAGACAGGGTGGACCACACCATGCCTCCCGTGTAACTTCTGCTAACTCTGATTTTCACATGAAACTTTAAACAGGGTGCTTGTCAGAGGAGTTGCTGACCTTGGTGAATAAATGTTAATTAATAAAATATTACCTAGAAAAACTGTGTTGCGTACATCACAGTTCATAAACACTTCCTGTCTTATTTCTTCGTGAAATATTGGGGAACAAGCATTTCCATTTTCCTTTTGGGGGGAAGATACACTGTGTTTGTTTCTGTCCATTCCTTAGATTGCTTCTCCATAGAGCACCTCTTCTAGGGTCCAACCTTCCAGCATGACCTCTTGTTGTGAGGTCGTGCAGGAGCCGTGGCAGCTGGCACAGTACAGTCCGCTGGGCAGGATTTGTCTCCTGCAGCCTTGAGTTTCCAGAGGATTATTCTCCTAATTATATCTTTTTTCTGTAAGCTCTTTAATCAGCCCTTAATCCTCTCTCCTTCCTTTGGCAGAGCTAATTAAATCCTTTATGGGAGTGGGCAGTCTCCAGGATGTCAGCAGGATGAGACCCTGGGGAAGCAGGCCTGAGCTCGTGTGGGGGTGATGACCAGAGATCCTCGTGCCAGGCTGGTGAAGACTGGTTCATGGATCCTAGCAAGACTGATGAGCTACCATAAACTTTCGAAGAAGGTGGGATTTCTCCATAAGGAAAGAGGGCTCTTTCTGGAAGAGTATTCAATACCAGGAATTACACAAGAAGCTGGGAAGGGCTCTTGTCTAACGTGAAGGTCTCAGAAATTATGCCTAATGTTGAAAAGAGTGCTAATGGTGGTGTACCCAGATCACCTCCACACCTCTCACCACAACTGGAAGGTGCTGATGACACCATTCACACCAAAATGGCCTGCAGGGCTTTGGTTCCCCCCTGTCTTTCATTAATCACCCACCCATTCACTCTCTCATTCTTCAGACTTCTTAGATAACTGTTACAGTCCATCTAGCAGTTAATCATGTGCTTCCTGATGACATTTCTTATTTCACTGGCTTGAAGCATCACTTAGTTAATGGCATGTATCTGAGTGTTTTAATCTCATTTATCAGGTCATATACTTCTTTGTTTTCTGCCTTATATTGTTTTGTTTATTATATATAACTTTCTAAGACATCTATAGGTATGAGGAATGTAGTATTTCCTAGTAAGCTGTAATTTAGATCCCCAAGATAGCAGTTCTACGCCTTTGTCATTCATGTATCAGATAAACTTTTTTCTTAGGCTTTTTTCTTTCTTAACATTCTTTCGTTATGGTTTATCACATGATTTTTAAAAAATTTTTTTTCTCTTTTTCCCCATCATGCCTTTTATTTGTATTTATTTTCATTGATCTTTTTAAAATTTTTCATTGATCTAAATCTTGGCATGCCTGGCCCTCCCGTTACAGTGGCATCTCTCACTGCAGAGCACTGGCTCTAGGCACATGTGCCTCAGAGCGCTGGGTCGTAATTGGACACATTGGACCAGCTGTTCCACAGCACAGGAGGTTCCCTATAGGCGATAGACCTTGACCAGAGTTTTCTTTTTCCTGTAAGCTTTTTAAAGGCAGAGCTAATTAAATCCTTTATGGGAGTGGGCAGTCTCCAGGATGTCAGCAGGATGAGACCCTGGGGAAGCAGGCCTGAGCTCGTGTGGGGGTGATGACCAGAGATCCTCGTGCCAGGCTGGTGAAGACTGGTTCATGGATCCTAGCAAGACTGATGAGCTACCATAAACTTTCGAAGAAGGTGGGATTTCTCCATAAGGAAAGAGGGCTCTTTCTGGAAGAGTATTCAATACCAGGAATTACACAAGAAGCTGGGAAGGGCTCTTGTCTAACGTGAAGGTCTCAGAAATTATGCCTAATGTTGAAAAGAGTGCTAATGGTGGTGTACCCAGATCACCTCCACACCTCTCACCACAACTGGAAGGTGCTGATGACACCATTCACACCAAAATGGCCTGCAGGGCTTTGGTTCCCCCCTGTCTTTCATTAATCACCCACCCATTCACTCTCTCATTCTTCAGACTTCTTAGATAACTGTTACAGTCCATCTAGCAGTTAATCATGTGCTTCCTGATGACATTTCTTATTTCACTGGCTTGAAGCATCACTTAGTTAATGGCATGTATCTGAGTGTTTTAATCTCATTTATCAGGTCATATACTTCTTTGTTTTCTGCCTTATATTGTTTTGTTTATTATATATAACTTTCTAAGACATCTATAGGTATGAGGAATGTAGTATTTCCTAGTAAGCTGTAATTTAGATCCCCAAGATAGCAGTTCTACGCCTTTGTCATTCATGTATCAGATAAACTTTTTTCTTAGGCTTTTTTCTTTCTTAACATTCTTTCGTTATGGTTTATCACATGATTTTTAAAAAATTTTTTTTCTCTTTTTCCCCATCATGCCTTTTATTTGTATTTATTTTCATTGATCTTTTTAAAAAATTCTTTGGCATGCATGGACCTCCCGTTACAGTGGCCTCTCTCACTGCAGAGCACTGGCTCTAGGCACATGTGCCTCAGAGCGCTGGGTCGTAATTGGACACATTGGACCAGCTGTTCCACAGCACAGGGGATCTCCCTCATCCAGGGATCGAGCTGGTGCCCCTTGCACTGCAAGGCAGACTCTTTACCCACTGGACCACCAGGGAAGCCCAGGATATTGACTATAGTTCCCTATAGGACCTTGTTTGTTTATCCATTCTCTATATAATAGCTTTCATCTGCTAAGCCAGACTCTCAATCCTTCCCTCCCCTACCTCCCCTCTTCCTTGGCAACCACAAATCTGTTCAGATAAACTTTTATTAAAGTAGAATTCCTTCTTGCATAGTGTTTCCTACCATATGCTAGGCTATAAGGATGTCTTTAAAAAGGCTCTTATTTCAAAGGTCTTGATTTTTCCAGTAGAGTAGAAGAATACCATTCAGTAGAACTTTCTATCACAATGGAAATGTTTTGTGATCCATACAGTCCAATTAGGGAACAATGAATCTTTTATAACTGAGTGCTTGAAAGATGGCCAGTGTGACTGAGAACAAAAATCTAATTGTGTTTCATTTTAATTAATTTAAATGTAAACAGCTCTAACATAGTGGCCCCTAAAATCTTCGTTAATTCCTCCCCATCAACAAAAAAATAAGAATTAGAGAATGTAGTTTTATTTGCAAATAGAAACAAAATTTCATCTCCCCCCCGCCACTTGCAATTTATAGTGTAAATAGAAAAACAAGTCATAAGGAGAAGTGAGTGCAAATCAAGACCATTCTGGGGCTGTAGAGCCTGTTGGAAAAGGGGGAGCCCTGCCTGTAAACAGCTAATGAACTAGCACAGAATCACCCCAAGGGTAAGAGGTGGGAAGATGGAAGAGCCCAAATTGAGTTGTTCAGCTGCGCGGAGCGCCTGTCTAGGAAATAATTTAACCTTTGATCATTCACTCTGGGGAACAGGGAAGAATGGATCTTACTTTACAAAGAGAAGTGCTTTCTTATAATGGATTTCCATGTAGAAATGGATAAACTAGCTAGTAGCTTTTAACTAGATTGCAGATAAATGGAAATGATTATAGGAAGCCACGCAAATTAGGTAGTAAGGATGACAGCACCGCCGACTCCCCACAGACACCTTTGCAAATACATTACCGCCTGAGACAGCACTGCTCATTTATTACCATCTTATTTGTATGCCTCTCCTTCCTGGGGAAGTCACACAGGATGCCCATATTAAAACAAAACAAAACAAAAAGTAGGGTAAGATGGTTAGGAGAACTTTTCGGCTCCTACTGTCCACACTGTCACACAGAACTGGCTCTGTGTGGACTTCCTGCAGCCTGGATGGGAACAGCTAGTTAGCCAGGCCTCCAGGAGAAGCTCCTGTTTGCAGGAGCTGAAATTGAGCAAGTTATTCTCCTGCTTGGGTGTTCCCTTTCTCTTACCTCTGTGCTCCTCTAGGACGAGGGTTTTGCGATGAATTAGAATCTCACCTTGTACACTGGTGACTGCAAAGATGGTACGGATGATGGGAATGACTTATGTAAAGCTCAGGAATTCAGATATGCAGTCAGCCTTGTGAAAACAGTCCGTATCACTGAATGTAAAAACAGACGTCAGCCATAACAATGAACAAAGTAGTACAGAAACCTAAAATTGTTCCTACAACATGCAGAAACAGGTGATGTGAAAGCTTCCCTGAGAACATCAAGAGAAGCACTTTGGGGAAATAATGCTTGGGTTTCAGTTCTCAGAAGGCAGGTAGCTAGGTAGCTTACTTGTGCTAAAACAGCTGAACGTGTTGTAATATATTTAGAACTGTTCAGAGTTCTGGGGAACAGCCTGTCACTTCTTCCTGGATTTCATTTTTAATTTGCCTCAGGAGCCTAGGACCCACTTCAGAGTCTATTTAAATAGAGACAGTCTTGCACAGGTAGATATGTAAATATCCCTCCCAGGCTACGCGGTGATGCTAAAATAAGCTGCTGTGGATGCTTGCCAACTGGTTTGAGCTACACACTTGAGGCAGTCTGTTCTCCAGGGAGACCATTTTGAATCTTATAATTGCCTAATAGTTCTTTCTCACTTGTAAATATGCTTTTAGTTCTGTTATTTTTAAATCTGTAAAGATTGGGATTGTTGGACTGAATGGTTCCTTTCCCAGGTTTATACTTCAGTGGACCTGTGCTTGCATGTATGTTCTCACCAAAGGACGTGTACAGGAATGTTCGTAGGAGCACCATTTAGAAACAGCCCAAATAGCTCTCCAAAGTACAATGGACAGATACAGTTTGTGATACGATGATGTAAAGGAACACTACACAACAGTGAAAAAGGACACAAATGTCTGCTCATAAATATAGGAATTGTATTATATCACTAACATAATGTTGACAGAGGAATAAACACAATTTGTATTTGTGATTTTATATGTATATATAAATAGTTTTAAAAACAGATAATTTTTGGAGCTTCAAGTAAGAACAGTACAAAGGAACACTAAGAACTAAAGTTGTGAGGTACTGGAATATTTTATTGCTTGATCAGTGGGTGTGTATGGTTTAGAAAATGTCATTGAACTGTAGGCTTAACAGTTTGCACTGTACTATGGTATTATACTGAGGAAAAATATATGAATATAGAAAAAGTTTGCTTTACATTTTAATGTTTTGCTAACTGTAAATTTTCATTTTACATTATCATTGTTTTATTGACATTCAAATAATATAAAAGCTTGTTTATATGATATTTTACTAAAATTTTATTAATATAAAACACAAAGTTGAAAAAATCATAAGCATAAACTTAATTTTTAAATTATATAGTCCCATGTAACCAGATCTGTGTCTAAAAATAAACAAATTATAGCATAATTTTATACCATTGAGAAGAATCCTCTTCTTCCTTAAATATGGCTGTATGATAAAATAATCAATTAGTAATACAGGGTGCTTATTTTATCCTATTCATTGTTTCACAGTCTTTGACTTTGGGTAATTTACTTTGTGTCCATATGAAAGGGAAGTTGAGATGAAGAAGAAATGAAATTTAAAGTTCTGGGGAACAGCCTGTCACTTCTTCCTGGATTTCATTTTTAATTTGCCTCAGGACCTAGGACCCACTTCAGAGTCTATTTAAATAGAGACAGTCTTGCACAGGTAGATATGTAAATATCCCTCCCAGGCTACGCGGTGATGCTAAAATAAGCTGCTGTGGATGCTTGCCAACTGGTTTGAGCTACACACTTGAGGCAGTCTGTTCTCCAGGGAGACCATTTTGAATCTTATAATTGCCTAATAGTTCTTTCTCACTTGTAAATATGCTTTTAGTTCTGTTATTTTTAAATCTGTAAAGATTGGGATTGTTGGACTGAATGGTTCCTTTCCCAGGTTTATACTTCAGTGGACCTGTGCTTGCATGTATGTTCTCACCAAAGGACGTGTACAGGAATGTTCGTAGGAGCACCATTTAGAAACAGCCCAAATAGCTCTCCAAAGTACAATGGACAGATACAGTTTGTGATACGATGATGTAAAGGAACACTACACAACAGTGAAAAAGGACACAAATGTCTGCTCATAAATATAGGAATTGTATTATATCACTAACATAATGTTGACAGAGGGAATAAACACAATTTGTATTTGTGATTTTATATGTATATATAAATAGTTTTAAAAACAGATAATTTTTGGAGCTTCAAGTAAGAACAGTACAAAGGAACACTAAGAACTAAAGTTGTGAGGTACTGGAATATTTTATTGCTTGATCAGTGGGTGTGTATGGTTTAGAAAATGTCATTGAACTGTAGGCTTAACAGTTTGCACTGTACTATGGTATTATACTGAGGAAAAATATATGAATATAGAAAAAGTTTGCTTTACATTTTAATGTTTTGCTAACTGTAAATTTTCATTTTACATTATCATTGTTTTATTGACATTCAAATAATATAAAAGCTTGTTTATATGATATTTTACTAAAATTTTATTAATATAAAACACAAAGTTGAAAAAATCATAAGCATAAACTTAATTTTTAAATTATATAGTCCCATGTAACCAGATCTGTGTCTAAAAATAAACAAATTATAGCATAATTTTATACCATTGAGAAGAATCCTCTTCTTCCTTAAATATGGCTGTATGATAAAATAATCAATTAGTAATACAGGGTGCTTATTTTATCCTATTCATTGTTTCACAGTCTTTGACTTTGGGTAATTTACTTTGTGTCCATATGAAAGGGAAGTTGAGATGAAGAAGAAATGAAATTTAAATTTAGTTCTGCTTTTTGTAATTAGATATACGGCAGTAACTACTTTAATAATATTTCAGGCTGATGAATTTGGTTTTAAAACCCTGTTAAGGTAGAGTATGACTCTGACAGTATTATATGTTTAACAGTGAACTTCACTGAACTTTATTCATTAGAGATTTGTGCCCTACATCAAACTGCCTGACTCTGTCACTCACTAGATAGATGATTCAGTACCTCACACAGCCTTTGTGTGTTCTGATTTCATGAAGTAAAATGAGGTGTGACATCTGTTTTGTTCAATATTATGATGTTATGTTTGCTTCTATCTAACTTTTCTTTCTCAGTAATTAATTTACTCAACAATTTTTGAGTGCCTATTTTATTCTCAGCATTATGATAACACAGACATATATAACATGGCAATTTTTCCCAAACAGTTCAGATGTTAGGCAAAAAAAAAAAAAAAAAAACAGGCATGTGATAAGTATTACTATAAATCAAGCAGTACATGAATGAGCTACATTTAAAGCTGAAAAAAGTACAGATTCCAAAGACAGGATGTCCCAAATTAAGATTTCCTTGACTAGTAAAATATTACTATAGCAATTTCATGAGAAGAACTTTTCATCAGGATTCTGTAAAGAGTTTCCATTATTAGATAGGTTCAGTTAATAATACTCTAGTAATCATTTCAGAGTAAGGTTCTTGGTCCAAACAATGTACAAAACAAAAGTAAAATACCCTCCCATGTTTTTATAAAATTGTAAATGAAGCCAACATCTACCAACTTCTACTCTTACTACTTAACTGAGCCAGAATTTTACATTATCATTGTTTTATTGACATTCAAATAATATAAAAGCTTGTTTATATGATATTTTACTAAAATTTTATTAATATAAAACACAAAGTTGAAAAAATCATAAGCATAAACTTAATTTTTAAATTATATAGTCCCATGTAACCAGATCTGTGTCTAAAAATAAACAAATTATAGCATAATTTTATACCATTGAGAAGAATCCTCTTCTTCCTTAAATATGGCTGTATGATAAAATAATCAATTAGTAATACAGGGTGCTTATTTTATCCTATTCATTGTTTCACAGTCTTTGACTTTGGGTAATTTACTTTGTGTCCATATGAAAGGGAAGTTGAGATGAAGAAGAAATGAAATTTAAATTTAGTTCTGCTTTTTGTAATTAGATATACGGCAGTAACTACTTTAATAATATTTCAGGCTGATGAATTTGGTTTTAAAACCCTGTTAAGGTAGAGTATGACTCTGACAGTATTATATGTTTAACAGTGAACTTCACTGAACTTTATTCATTAGAGATTTGTGCCCTACATCAAACTGCCTGACTCTGTCACTCACTAGATAGATGATTCAGTACCTCACACAGCCTTTGTGTGTTCTGATTTCATGAAGTAAAATGAGGTGTGACATCTGTTTTGTTCAATATTATGATGTTATGTTTGCTTCTATCTAACTTTTCTTTCTCAGTAATTAATTTACTCAACAATTTTTGAGTGCCTATTTTATTCTCAGCATTATGATAACACAGACATATATAACATGGCAATTTTTCCCAAACAGTTCAGATGTTAGGCAAAAAAAAAAAAAAAAAACAGGCATGTGATAAGTATTACTATAAATCAAGCAGTACATGAATGAGCTACATTTAAAGCTGAAAAAAGTACAGATTCCAAAGACAGGATGTCCCAAATTAAGATTTCCTTGACTAGTAAAATATTACTATAGCAATTTCATGAGAAGAACTTTTCATCAGGATTCTGTAAAGAGTTTCCATTATTAGATAGGTTCAGTTAATAATACTCTAGTAATCATTTCAGAGTAAGGTTCTTGGTCCAAACAATGTACAAAACAAAAGTAAAATACCCTCCCATGTTTTTTATAAAAATTGTAAATGAAGCCAACATCTACCAACTTCTACTCTTACTACTTAACTGAGCCAGAATTGTGCAGAATTATATTCCTGCACTTTAACTCAGTTGTTATGCTCCAGTTGCATATAGGAGGCACCAACTGTTACTCAAGAAAAGACACAAATTTTCTTCTTCTCACAAAAAAAGAAACACAAGTAATCAATGTATATATGAAAAACCCGGGTACTTACTTTATAAATTCAAAATAAAGCAGATATGAGACTGTTTCCCTGAAACTTAGGACAGACATGAGTACATAATGATTAAGCAATAGCCATTCCATTAATGAATATTCAGTTTATCAAATGAATGAATGACATAATTTCATTGTCAACCATAAAATGGATGGTGAGAGAATAAATTTTCCTAATTAAAATTTCAGATTTGTGGTAGGAGGATAAGTAGGTACAACTTTTCTGAAAAACAATTCGGGAAAAACAATTTGGCAAAATGTAAAACCTTCAACAAGCTCAACTATTCATTTTGTAATAGTTTATCTACAAAATTAGTGTTTAAAAATAACCAAAACTGTACCTAAAGATTTACATATGAGGATATTCACTTTTGCATTATTAATAGTAATAAATTGAAGATAATTTGAATATTGAGAGATTTGGAGATGAAGATATTAATTAAATACACAGGATGGAATGTAATACATCTATTAAAATATGCTATCAAATTATATTATTCACAATATAAAGATTAGTAGAATCATGTTTACAATGTAATATTTCGTAGGATACAAATTTGGGTATAAATATTCCAATTCTAAATATAAACATCCCAGTTCTAAATATAAACACAGATACACTCAAAAATTGGAAAAATATATCAAATATTGAATAGCAGCTATTTATGAATAAAGAAATTTCAGTTGGCTTTTTGTGTCCTATTTTTTTAACAATGTATACATATTAAATATTAACAGTACAGCATATTTTTTACTTCATTCTGTTCTCTTTCAAACTTCAGATCTCAAACTGACTTTGTAGTTTTTCCTTCACATCTTTCCTATCATACCCTTTACTCTTGATAAACTGATCTATGTTTCTGTGCTTTAAAAGGAACAAGTTAGGAAGTTCTACTCCAATATTCCAAGATAAAAAAATAAGCCACACCTCTCTTTAACAATTCTGTTCCCGTTTGCTAGTTTCCATAGCTGAACTATGACTTGGGTCCTCAGTAACTGACTTATCCAATAACAACTGTTGGATCCCTTTCATCTCCATGTATCACTAGCTACTGAACTGCTATACCCAGGACGCCTCTACTCATGATTAACATACCTCCATACTGTTGACCACAACCCATGTCCACACTTC
This sequence comes from Tragulus kanchil, assembly GCA_022376925.1. Taxonomy (NCBI): domain Eukaryota; kingdom Metazoa; phylum Chordata; class Mammalia; order Artiodactyla; family Tragulidae; genus Tragulus; species Tragulus kanchil. The sequence continues at coordinate 17,590,456 of JAIOJX010000028.1, read as the reverse complement.
CTCAGAGTTGACATATATACTCTCTAGAAACTGTATTCCACCTGCTGGAATGGCTGTTCCCATCGAGACCATCTCTCAGCATCTCCCCCGCTGTGAAGTTTAGCAATAGCTCTGGATTCCGTCACTCCCAGGCTGCTCCACCCAACTACAGTGGACAAAGCAATGATCTGAGAAGGCTCTGAAAAGTCACAGTTCTTATTACTAAATTTGAACTTGGGTAAAGATCATTTGTTCTTTACTTTACTTGGCAAATGTAAAACCTTCAACAAGCTCAACTATTCATTTTGTAATAGTTTATCTACAAAATTAGTGTTTAAAAATAACCAAAACTGTACCTAAAGATTTACATATGAGGATATTCACTTTTGCATTATTAATAGTAATAAATTGAAGATAATTTGAATATTGAGAGATTTGGAGATGAAGATATTAATTAAATACACAGGATGGAATGTAATACATCTATTAAAATATGCTATCAAATTATATTATTCACAATATAAAGATTAGTAGAATCATGTTTACAATGTAATATTTCGTAGGATACAAATTTGGGTATAAATATTCCAATTCTAAATATAAACATCCCAGTTCTAAATATAAACACAGATACACTCAAAAATTGGAAAAATATATCAAATATTGAATAGCAGCTATTTATGAATAAAGAAATTTCAGTTGGCTTTTTGTGTCCTATTTTTTTAACAATGTATACATATTAAATATTAACAGTACAGCATATTTTTTACTTCATTCTGTTCTCTTTCAAACTTCAGATCTCAAACTGACTTTGTAGTTTTTCCTTCACATCTTTCCTATCATACCCTTTACTCTTGATAAACTGATCTATGTTTCTGTGCTTTAAAAGGAACAAGTTAGGAAGTTCTACTCCAATATTCCAAGATAAAAAAATAAGCCACACCTCTCTTTAACAATTCTGTTCCCGTTTGCTAGTTTCCATAGCTGAACTATGACTTGGGTCCTCAGTAACTGACTTATCCAATAACAACTGTTGGATCCCTTTCATCTCCATGTATCACTAGCTACTGAACTGCTATACCCAGGACGCCTCTACTCATGATTAACATACCTCCATACTGTTGACCACAACCCATGTCCACACTTCCTCAGAGTTGACATATATACTCTCTAGAAACTGTATTCCACCTGCTGGAATGGCTGTTCCCATCGAGACCATCTCTCAGCATCTCCCCCGCTGTGAAGTTTAGCAATAGCTCTGGATTCCGTCACTCCCAGGCTGCTCCACCCAACTACAGTGGACAAAGCAATGATCTGAGAAGGCTCTGAAAAGTCACAGTTCTTATTACTAAATTTGAACTTGGGTAAAGATCATTTGTTTCTTTGAAAGGTGAGCATTTAATAATTTTCTATAGCAATGGGCTCTACAATGGGCTTTACAAAGTGATGTAGTAACTTTGGATTCAGACTTCTACCTTTGCATCCCAGCTTTGCCACTCGCCTTTGGAGTAATGTCTTGAGTGATTAATTTAACCATCCAGTGTCTCCATTTTCCCGTTAGTACTAAGGACATGATTAATGGTAACTACTTCATTGGGTTGTTATTGGGACAAAAGACACTATTGTATGTAAAGTGCTCTGAACAGTACATGGGAGATGGTGTGTATCATAGGACTTGTACCTCTTCTACAGGCAGAATTACACAGTTCTTCTTCAACACAACTCCACAGCTTTAAATAATGATCTGTCAAAAACTGAGCAAGGGAAAGAGCACCGAATAATGTCAGATTATCAGAAAAAAGCCTCAGTAAGAATATGCTACTACTGGAGAAGTTAGGACCCTTGAATAACATAGGGTGTGGGCAGTCTCTAGAAAGGGATGTACATAGAGACTTATTATGAGCGTCTCAAATAGAAAATGAGAGCATTTTCCTAATCTATGTTCTCCTTCCAACTCTGACACAGTGTATTCTCTGTTACTACCCTATTGGAGAAATGAGAGTCTTAAGGGCTTGGTAAACTGGAAACGGGGTGAGATTATGGGACATTAGGGACCTTAACAGTGAAGAGGTTTTTGATTCACAAACCCAGGGAAGGTCTATGGTTAGCAGTGACCAGCAACGGGTGGTGATAAATGAAGCCATGACTCAAGAGTAGTGAAATTAACATCATGCAAAGGGGTAATTCACTTTTTTCCCTCAATTCAAGTGCTGCTTCTTCAAACATGGAGACATGACTGAGACTAATTCACATTTCCCCTAATTTTCCATTCTTCCATTACTTGTTGTGTAGCCAGTAAAGAATGTACTTCTCAATTTCTGATTTTTATTAAATCCATCATCCTTTCATTCAGTTTACTCACCTGCCACAATATCACTGATGTTCAGCAGCAATTTAGATAGAGGTAAAAGAATTTCCCTATGCAGATAGATATCACAGGCTCGTATTAAAGCAATAACAAAAATTCTTTCAGTTTCAACCTATAGGGGCATTCTTAGTTACGGCCTACTGAAAGGAAAAAAAAATAAAATGAAGACTCTAAAAACTAACGCATCCAGTAATTCTGGCATTTTTATGAATTATAAGGCAGCCTGCTTATTTTTTAAGTAAGATGAAAAATACAAGACAGTGGGAGAGAAAGTCCCGGAATGTGTAAATCAGAGGGCCCTAGACACCAGTATTTTGAAGAACTGGAAACGAGCTGGCTATAGTAGAGTCAAAGTCCTTAAAAATGGTAAACTGGAGAAAAGGCCTTGAAGTCATCTTTTTCTGTTGTTTTTCTTTACATTAGTCACAAAATTAGGATGAATTTTTATAGTCTCTTATTTCTCTCCAGTTATCCTTTCGATTAGCTCTTTCAAAGATTAAAAAACAAACAAACAAACAAAAAAAAAACCCCAAGAAAATTGTGGTAGATTAAAGATGGCCTCCCAGACTTTGTTTCTCCTCCCATTGAGAGGCAGAAGCTAATTCCTCTCCTTTGAGTCTATGATGGTTGATCAGTAATCATTCTTGCCTAATCAGTAATTATTCCAGTTTCTCATAAATTAGGCCAAGAAAAAGTCCTGAAGTTTTTGTCCAGGCTTCTGGGAACATTCCGTCTTAGACTCCTAATCTGCCTTGCATGAATGCTGACTCTTGGTCACCATGCCGAAGGTACCACATGGAAAGCCATGACCACCACACAAGAGGAGAGAGAAGCCTCAGCTCAGCTCTGGAGCCTCTAGCCATTGGGTCAGCCATTCTGAAGCCCCAGAAGCAGGGGTGAGTCAGCACACAATTCACTTGCCCAAATTTCAGACCCTTAAGAAACATAAAGCCCCATTGTTCTTTTAAACCACCAAATTTCAAGATTGTTTGTTATATGGCAATAGAAAACATGATCATGATTAAATAGTGTATAACCAGCTTGGTCAAGAAGCAGGGTATACCTGGGGCGTGTACTACACTCTAGTGCCAATGGTCTGAAGAGTATAAGGGACGGTGATTTTTTTTTTTTTTGAAATAGGTTTACAATATTATACTAGTTTCAGGTGTACAATAGAGCAATGCAATATTTTGTATAGATTACATTCCACTTAAAGTTATTATAAAATGATGGCTGTATTACTCTGTGTTATACAATATATCCTTATTGTTTATCTATAGGAGTATGAGATTTAGAGGAATGGCATTTTTGAAGCAATAAAGTGAAAGGAACATTTTAGCTTGTATCAAATATTCATTTATAATGAAATTCTTTATTTGGAGCAGACTCCAGCATAATAGGAGTTTTACACATAATGCATATTTCCAGGATAATCCAGAGTTACTTATTCTAAAAAGGGCTGATGATCAGGGCTCTAAATCTTATTAAAGATTTGGTATCTGTATTCTTCAACTACTTACTGAGTTACAGAATTAGCTTTTTTTCCTTTGTTAATAAGATTTTATTTATATTTTTATTTCATTTTTATAGTAAGGTCTATAGTCTAGACCCCAATATCTGATGACATATATTATTTTCCTTTTCCCCCATCATGCCTCTTTTATTTTTATATTCATTTTCATCCATCTTTTATTCTTCCACATGTGTGGGCCTCCCATGGCAGCGGCCTCTGTCCCTGCAGAGCACCGGCTCGCAGTTGGGTACACCGGTCCAGCTGCTCCGCGTGTGGGATCTTCCCGGGCCAGGGATCAAACCAGTGTCCCTTGCACTGCAAGTAGACTCTTTAACCACTGGACCACCAGGTAAGCCCCTGATAATATATTTTAAATCCTCAGTGCCTTTCTATAAACTTCACTACATAGTCAATTTTGTTTTATTGTTTTTTCCCTACAGATTTTGTTCGTTCCCATATTGAATTTTGCTTTGAATGTATTTTTTCAACCTTTTATTCACAATGTTTGGTTGAGGTAACAAAAATCCCAGCAGCTAGTAGTAACTATTTGCCAACAGATGCCTATAAAGATATTTTTCTTATAAAAGTCCCCTCTGATTCATTTTATTGGGATTAAATCAACATTGTCTCCCTTTCTCCTATTTAAAAATGAGATGTTCCAGAATATGGGGAAATGCTGTTAGATAAAAGCAAAAGAAATTTTAGGACTGTCCACTGTATACTGTATAATTTTAATTGGAATACAAACACACACATGTATATATCGACATAGTGGAAAAATTTTATCACATCATTTTCTTTAACATTTTGAGTAATGAGTTTAATTGTTTTACTTTTTTTTAAATTTTCTCATTCCACTTAAAGTTATTATAAAATGATGGCTGTATTACTCTGTGTTATACAATATATCCTTATTGTTTATCTATAGGAGTATGAGATTTAGAGGAATGGCATTTTTGAAGCAATAAAGTGAAAGGAACATTTTAGCTTGTATCAAATATTCATTTATAATGAAATTCTTTATTTGGAGCAGACTCCAGCATAATAGGAGTTTTACACATAATGCATATTTCCAGGATAATCCAGAGTTACTTATTCTAAAAAGGGCTGATGATCAGGGCTCTAAATCTTATTAAAGATTTGGTATCTGTATTCTTCAACTACTTACTGAGTTACAGAATTAGCTTTTTTTCCTTTGTTAATAAGATTTTATTTATATTTTTATTTCATTTTTATAGTAAGGTCTATAGTCTAGACCCCAATATCTGATGACATATATTATTTTCCTTTTCCCCCATCATGCCTCTTTTATTTTTATATTCATTTTCATCCATCTTTTATTCTTCCACATGTGTGGGCCTCCCATGGCAGCGGCCTCTGTCCCTGCAGAGCACCGGCTCGCAGTTGGGTACACCGGTCCAGCTGCTCCGCGTGTGGGATCTTCCCGGGCCAGGGATCAAACCAGTGTCCCTTGCACTGCAAGTAGACTCTTTAACCACTGGACCACCAGGTAAGCCCCTGATAATATATTTTAAATCCTCAGTGCCTTTCTATAAACTTCACTACATAGTCAATTTTGTTTTATTGTTTTTTCCCTACAGATTTTGTTCGTTCCCATATTGAATTTTGCTTTGAATGTATTTTTTCAACCTTTTATTCACAATGTTTGGTTGAGGTAACAAAAATCCCAGCAGCTAGTAGTAACTATTTGCCAACAGATGCCTATAAAGATATTTTTCTTATAAAAGTCCCCTCTGATTCATTTTATTGGGATTAAATCAACATTGTCTCCCTTTCTCCTATTTAAAAATGAGATGTTCCAGAATATGGGGAAATGCTGTTAGATAAAAGCAAAAGAAATTTTAGGACTGTCCACTGTATACTGTATAATTTTAATTGGAATACAAACACACACATGTATATATCGACATAGTGGAAAAATTTTATCACATCATTTTCTTTAACATTTTGAGTAATGAGTTTAATTGTAACTTTTAAATTTTCTCTTTCATGATTTAAGTATAGATTTTTAAAACTTTTCTATAGTTAACCTTCATTTCTTTTATAATTTGAAAAAAGAACACATTTTTCATTTCATTTGACCTACCTAAATAATGCATAGTACTCATGTAATTCCTTAGAATTTACAAAACACTCTCAGGTAACTTCACTCACACAGTCCCCACAATTCTGTAAGATAAAGTATTAGAATCTTTGAACTTGGTTTTTCTGGGCCTCTCACTTCAGCATATGTATGCATATGTGCTCAGTGATCCTTTGGACTGTAGCCCGTCAGGCTCCGCTGTCCGTGGGATTTCCCACGTAAGAATACTTGAGTGGGTTGCATTTCCTCCTCCAAGGAACTTTCCCAGCCCAGAGATGGAACCCTGTGTCTCCTGCATCTGCTGCATTGGCAGGCAGATTCTTTACCCCTGAGCCCCCGGCCTCACTTCAGCTCTCTGGCATAAATTTTAGATCGGCATTCCATTTTACAAACAAAATAAATGGGGCTCAGAAATGGCAGAAAATCCCACAGCTTGACAGTGGCAGATATCAGAAACTTATGTACACCTAACTTCAAAGGAAGGATTGCAGCATTTCCCAACACCATTTCCCGGGTCGACAGACCACTCCTGTGCTCTCTGAGGCTGTGCCCCCTTGCTCCTTTTGGATAAACCTCATTGGCTACGATGCTGCCACTGCGCAAAGCTCCCTGCTCCTTTTGGGACACATCTTGGTCTTGCTGCTCCTCGCTAAGGCAAACCATTTGCCCGGATCAGTTTCCCTGACACCACGTGCTCTGAATGCTGGATTCTAGCAGTTTGGCTGTGGCTCCAGCCCTCCCCATGCTCCAGTCCCAGCGCGGACATTCCCCGCGACCCACTCCAGATCTCCGCATCATCCCAACCGCTCTAACGGGAGTTAGATTCATGCTGTGAAAGACCAGCTCTGCTGGCTGAAGAAGGCCCCACAACTTCCTGAATCTGAGTTTCATCGCATGCCGGATGAGAATTATGAGCACGTTTCCCATTATTTTTGTGAAAGCTTTATGGGTCCTTTACTAGAAAACTGTAAATAATTGAGTAACACCTTGTTAATTCTATATTAAGGGAACTATGAAAAGAAGAATTTTAAGTATATATTATCTGATATTTTATTTAAGAGCAGTAAGACATTTAACAACTAGCGAGAAATAGCTACTTCAAATTCATGCTGCTTTAAATAAAACTATATCAATTTAACAAGATTTCATTGTACCAAGAAATGCTGTTATTACATTGTTGCATACATTATGGGAAGGTGTATGGAATTATGATGGTGCCAGCTGCATTTTCATTTTTGTGTTTATCAACAGTTCTGTGACATTCCAGTATTCTGAATGGGAAATCCCATGGGCAGAGAAGTTTGGTGGGCTACCGTCCAAGGGGTCACAATAAATTGGACACAACTTAGCAGTGATACAACAGCAAAGTATTATAGGTCACATAATACTATTATTTATTATATTGGGGGGAATTTATGGGGAATTACAAGCTCTGTTATACTTACAATCCACAATTACTGATTTTGCCTGGCCACAGGGATGAGGGCAATATGAATAAAATGAATAAATCCAAGGTATGCAGCATGAATAAATTCAATCCCTCAACTGCTTCCTAAACCAAGCACTTACCATAGTCTCTTCCTAAACATAGATTCCCCAGCTGAGCAGGAAAGCCCTACCCTAGTCCAGAGTTTCCATGGTATTATACACACAACATGTCTGACACCAGAAGTGTGGATTTTCCGCCCCCCATGACATAATTTTGCCATACCAATGGTGTCCTACAATTTAACTAAATTCTGACACTGTCTACCTATATATAGTGTTAGACCCCACAGGTGGAATGTTCAGTTCTGCCCGCTCCCACTTCTGATGCCAACCACAAGGACTTTGTCCTTCTAACTGATGGACTATGAACCAGGAGTTGCCACTGCTCCCTCTTGAAATTCAATTTATATGCTAGAGGGTCTCATAGAACTCAGGGCTTCCCTGGTGACTCGGATGGTAGAGTCTGCCTGCAAATACAAGAGACACAGATTCATTCCCTGAATTGGGAAGATCGCCTGGAGAAGGAAATGGCAACCGACTCCAGTGTGCTTGCCTGGTAAATCCCATGGACAGAGGACCCTGGTGGGCTACAGCCCATGGGGTCCCTAAAGAGTTGGACACAACTCAGTGACTAAACCATAATGACAAATGAAGACCAGCTAACCAAATATACATAAAAAACTCTACATATCCAGATGCATATGTCACGGAAGTTGGTGCTATTTTTCTTTTTATTTTACTCTTTGATTCACTGTGGTCTGTGATTTCCTTGGACTGCAAATCAGCATACACCAATGTTTGGTTTACTTTCACCAATATATCCAAAAGCTGTAACATTTGTTTCATCTTTTACTTTTGCAAACAAAACCTCTCAAATTTACTGCAGGGATTTACTGTATTTTATTCTGCCTTTTTGTTTCTTTATTTTTCCCTTCTATCCTGGCTGGTTAGAATTGGCAGCTGCTTTGCCCATTCCCAGGGGAGAAAATCCTGCACAGCTAATGATGCTGGTAGGGGTTCCATTCATTGCAAGAAAATGTCAAACAAGGTACTTAGGAAGTGGAATTGGCTGGAGAATGTGGCTGTACATTATTATTTAGAATGGAGGGGGGAAGGTGGGTCTGTCAGTTCTTTGCATTTAAATGTCATTCTTGTCTGTTTCATGGAGTTTTATGTCAAATTGAATATAACTGAGATTCAGCTAGTATGAGTTAATGGAGCTACTTCAGCTACTAAGTACCCTTTTTCCTCTTGTTTTCAGAGGTTATATGAAAATGTGGGCAGCCTGATGGGAAATCTGAGTGTCTGTATGCCATATACACACACAACACACACACACACACAGAGAATCACACACTCCATGTACTCTCTTGTGTCATTAACTGCAGGATTTATGTGAGAATTAAATGGTAGGTACTGCCCTATTCTACATGTATTCATCTAGAAGAAATGATTTTTTTTTCATCCCTTTCTAACTGATGGACTATGAACCAGGAGTTGCCACTGCTCCCTCTTGAAATTCAATTTATATGCTAGAGGGTCTCATAGAACTCAGGGCTTCCCTGGTGACTCGGATGGTAGAGTCTGCCTGCAAATACAAGAGACACAGATTCATTCCCTGAATTGGGAAGATCGCCTGGAGAAGGAAATGGCAACCGACTCCAGTGTGCTTGCCTGGTAAATCCCATGGACAGAGGACCCTGGTGGGCTACAGCCCATGGGGTCCCTAAAGAGTTGGACACAACTCAGTGACTAAACCATAATGACAAATGAAGACCAGCTAACCAAATATACATAAAAAACTCTACATATCCAGATGCATATGTCACGGAAGTTGGTGCTATTTTTCTTTTTATTTTACTCTTTGATTCACTGTGGTCTGTGATTTCCTTGGACTGCAAATCAGCATACACCAATGTTTGGTTTACTTTCACCAATATATCCAAAAGCTGTAACATTTGTTTCATCTTTTACTTTTGCAAACAAAACCTCTCAAATTTACTGCAGGGATTTACTGTATTTTATTCTGCCTTTTTGTTTCTTTATTTTTCCCTTCTATCCTGGCTGGTTAGAATTGGCAGCTGCTTTGCCCATTCCCAGGGGAGAAAATCCTGCACAGCTAATGATGCTGGTAGGGGTTCCATTCATTGCAAGAAAATGTCAAACAAGGTACTTAGGAAGTGGAATTGGCTGGAGAATGTGGCTGTACATTATTATTTAGAATGGAGGGGGGAAGGTGGGTCTGTCAGTTCTTTGCATTTAAATGTCATTCTTGTCTGTTTCATGGAGTTTTATGTCAAATTGAATATAACTGAGATTCAGCTAGTATGAGTTAATGGAGCTACTTCAGCTACTAAGTACCCTTTTTCCTCTTGTTTTCAGAGGTTATATGAAAATGTGGGCAGCCTGATGGGAAATCTGAGTGTCTGTATGCCATATACACACACAACACACACACACACACAGAGAATCACACACTCCATGTACTCTCTTGTGTCATTAACTGCAGGATTTATGTGAGAATTAAATGGTAGGTACTGCCCTATTCTACATGTATTCATCTAGAAGAAATGATTTTTTTTTCATCCATTTCGTCTTACACTGAACAAGTCTCTTGTCTTCTCATCTTCCTTCATGTCATCTCCCTATCTATAGAAAATGTCCATCAATATATGCAGTGCATGGTTATGGTTTTTTTTTTTTTTTTTTTTTGCTTATGATAATGCATCTATTTGATCTTGCTTCCCTAAAGAGCGTACACTGAAGCCCAAGTGCCACTGTGACTTGGCAGGTAGGTTTTTTTTTTTATAATCTTTATTTTGTTTTTTTACTTTTACAGAGTTTTGTTGTTTACAGATATGTATGATCCCAGATTAGTCATATGTATATCCCCGCTATCCTACCCCTCCAGACTGTTGCACAGCGCCCCTGCAGGATCCCCTTTTCTCAGAGCGCAAAGGTAGGATTTTTAAGGAATTAATTAGGTCAAATGAGATCATAGGGTGGGCTCCTAATCCCCTAAAACTAGTGTCCTTTTAATAGGAAGAGATACCAGAGATTTCTTACTCTCTCAGCCTGTGAGGACACAGCAAGAAGGCAGCTGTCTGCAAGCCAGGAAGAGAGGTTCCACTAGAGATAAACCCTGCTGCCACCTTGATCTTGGACTTCAAGCCTGTAAAGCTGTGAGAAATAAGTTTATGTTGTTTAAACTACATGATCTGTGACATTCCATTATGCTAATCTAAGCAGATGAATATAGTGCTCGATAGAATATATGTTCTAAATAGTCTTCTCTCTTCTTAGAGATGAATAAACTGGACTCTCTCCTCTTGCCCTCTTAGAATTATTTGCATTTGTTTTTATATTTGAGTTTCTGTGCACGATTCACTCTGCTTTGCCTAAGGTCTGCATCAAATGTAGCCAGATTAAAATGGCCCAATCCAGGAAATTAGCGTTAGGATATATGAGACATGAGTAAATTATCTATAGACTGTTCAAGTTTCACCAGTTTTTCAACTAACGTTTATTCCATAGTTCTGGCTCCAACTCAGGATTCCATATTAGTTATTATTTATCCTTTTTCCCCAAATTGTGGGAGTTCCAAGCATTTGATACAGTTATCACTCAGGTAGTTGACACATTTGAAGAATACCTGTTAGTTGTTGTATACAATATTTTAAAATTTTGATTTCCTTGCTATTTTCTCAGGATTTGATAGAGATTATGCTTTTTTGGCAAGACAAGCACTGAAATGATATTGTGGGCTTCTCAGTGCCTATAAGAGGGGGCACATGATGTTGATATGTCTTGTTATTGGTGATGTTGATTTTGATGACCTTGATAATGTAGTATTGGTCACATATTTCCACTTGCAGTCAGTTTACTTTAAAATTGTTAAGTGTCTTGTGGGAAGACAATTTAAGATTATGCAAATGTCCTTTTCCTCATATTTTTATCCTTCAATTTTAGCATCCATCAGTGGTTCTTATCTGTAACTGTTATGCCTGACTTTTTTTCCCAGTGACAATTTTTCATTTCTTTCATTCTTCTGCATTGTATAATTGGAATTTTTCTAGAGAAGAGGCTTTCCCTTCTCCCTACATTATTTATTCATTCCATCATTTATTTATATCAGTATGATCTTATGAATATTTATTCTTTGTGTTATAATCTATTAGTGTCATATTTTGTCATTGTTCAGGCGGCCACATGTTTGGCCACTGAAGGATCCTACAGTTGGCACCTTAATTTAGAAACACTCTGTTGTTAAAAAATGTGCTAACCAGCTTGTGAGGCTTCCGAGAATTGTAACCTTTTGCCTGGTGGAGCATCTTGCAGCCATGTCGATGACTGCTGACTGATTGGGGCGGTGGTTGGTGAAGGTCGGTGACTGTGGCAATTTCTTAAGACAGCATTGAAGTCTGCCACAGTGGATGTGTCTTCCTTCAACAATGATCTTTCTGTAACACGCAAGGCTGTTTGATAGCATTTCACCGCGGTAAAACGTTTTTAAAACTTGGGTTTTAAGAATCTATTTGCATTTGTTTATATTTGAGTTTCTGTGCACGATTCACTCTGCTTTGCCTAAGGTCTGCATCAAATGTAGCCAGATTAAAATGGCCCAATCCAGGAAATTAGCGTTAGGATATATGAGACATGAGTAAATTATCTATAGACTGTTCAAGTTTCACCAGTTTTTCAACTAACGTTTATTCCATAGTTCTGGCTCCAACTCAGGATTCCATATTAGTTATTATTTATCCTTTTTCCCCAAATTGTGGGAGTTCCAAGCATTTGATACAGTTATCACTCAGGTAGTTGACACATTTGAAGAATACCTGTTAGTTGTTGTATACAATATTTTAAAATTTTGATTTCCTTGCTATTTTCTCAGGATTTGATAGAGATTATGCTTTTTTGGCAAGACAAGCACTGAAATGATATTGTGGGCTTCTCAGTGCCTATAAGAGGGGGCACATGATGTTGATATGTCTTGTTATTGGTGATGTTGATTTTGATGACCTTGATAATGTAGTATTGGTCACATATTTCCACTTGCAGTCAGTTTACTTTAAAATTGTTAAGTGTCTTGTGGGAAGACAATTTAAGATTATGCAAATGTCCTTTTCCTCATATTTTTATCCTTCAATTTTAGCATCCATCAGTGGTTCTTATCTGTAACTGTTATGACTGAATTTTTTCCTAGTGACAATTTTTCATTTCTTTCATTCTTCTGCATTGTATAATTGGAATTTTTCTAGAGAAGAGGCTTTCCCTTCTCCCTACATTATTTATTCATTCCATCATTTATTTATATCAGTATGATCTTATGAATATTTATTCTTTGTGTTATAATCTATTAGTGTCATATTTTGTCATTGTTCAGGCGGCCACATGTTTGGCCACTGAAGGATCCTACAGTTGGCACCTTAATTTAGAAACACTCTGTTGTTAAAAAATGTGCTAACCAGCTTGTGAGGCTTCCGAGAATTGTAACCTTTTGCCTGGTGGAGCATCTTGCAGCCATGTCGATGACTGCTGACTGATTGGGGCGGTGGTTGTTGAAGGTCGGGGTGACTGTGGCAATTTCTTAAGACAGCATTGAAGTCTGCCACAGTGGATGTGTCTTCCCTTCAACAATGATCTTTCTGTAACACGCAAGGCTGTTTGATAGCATTTCACCCGCGGTAAAACGTTTTTAAAACTTGGAGTCAGGGCTTCCCTGGTGGTCCAGTGGGTAAGGACACCGCCTTGCAGTGCAAGGGGCTCCAGTTGGATCCCTGGCCTGGGAAGATCCCACATGCCACGGAGCGGCTGGACCCATGTGTCCAATTACCGAGCCGGAGCTCTGGAGCGCATGCGCCCAGAGCTGGCGCTCTGCAACAACAGAGGCCACCGCGATGGGAGGCCCACACGGGCCAAAGAACAAAGATGGATGAAAATGGACAAATGAAAGACCAATAGAAGTGGCCTGCCCGCTCCTCTCCCTCCCCACCCCACCCCCACCAAAATAATAAATAAATAAATCTTTAAAAAAAAAAAAACAAACTTGGAGCCAATCCTCTCAAACTCTGCCACTGTTTTATAAACTAATTATATCAAACAGTCTAAATCTTTTGCTGTCATTTCAGCAGTTTTCACAGCATCTTCATCAGAAGTTGATTGCGTCCCCAGAAACCACTCTCTGTACTCATCCATAGGAGGCCACTCACGTTTTAGTTTCATTCATTCAGGTTTTATCCTGAGATTGCAGCAGTTCAGTCACATCTTCAGGCTCCAGTTCTAATTCTGGTTCTCTTGCTATTTCCACAATATCTGCAGTTCTTTCTTCCATGGATGTCTAGAACCCTCAAAGTGCATGAAATTTGGAATCTGCTTCTTCCAAACTCCTATTAATGTTGATTCTTTGACCTCAGCCCATGAAGAAGGAATGGCATTTAGAATGGTGAATCCTTTTCAGAATCCTTTCAATTCGTTTTGCCCAGATTCATCAGAGAAATCACTACCGTAGCAGCTATGGCCTTAAGAAATCATTTTCTTAAATAATAAGACTTGCAAGTTGTACTTACTCCTTGGTGAATGGGCTATAGAATGAATGTTGGGCTAGCAGACATGAAAAAAACATTAATTTTGTTGAACATCTCCATCAGAGCTCTTGGGTGACCATGTGTATCGTCGATGAGCAGAAATCGTTTTAATTTTTTCCCATCATACCTCTTTTATTTTTCAAAGTGATGTGTCTTCCTTCAACAATGATCTTTCTGTAACACGCAAGGCTGTTTGATAGCATTTCACCCAGCGGTAAAAGTTTTTAAAACTTGGAGTCAGGGCTTCCCTGGTGGTCCAGTGGGTAAGGACACCGCCTTGCAGTGCAAGGGGCTCCAGTTGGATCCCTGGCCTGGGAAGATCCCACATGCCACGGAGCGGCTGGACCCATGTGTCCAATTACCGAGCCGGAGCTCTGGAGCGCATGCGCCCAGAGCTGGCGCTCTGCAACAACAGAGGCCACCGCGATGGGAGGCCCACACGGGCCAAAGAACAAAGATGGATGAAAATGGACAAATGAAAGACCAATAGAAGTGGCCTGCCCGCTCCTCTCCCTCCCCACCCCACCCCACCAAAATAATAAATAAATAAATCTTTAAAAAAAAAAAAACAAACTTGGAGCCAATCCTCTCAAACTCTGCCACTGTTTTATAAACTAATTATATCAAACAGTCTAAATCTTTTGCTGTCATTTCAGCAGTTTTCACAGCATCTTCATCAGAAGTTGATTGCGTCCCCAGAAACCACTCTCTGTACTCATCCATAGGAGGCCACTCACGTTTTAGTTTCATTCATTCAGGTTTTATCCTGAGATTGCAGCAGTTCAGTCACATCTTCAGGCTCCAGTTCTAATTCTGGTTCTCTTGCTATTTCCACAATATCTGCAGTTCTTTCTTCCATGGATGTCTAGAACCCCTCAAAGTGCATGAAATTTGGAATCTGCTTCTTCCAAACTCCTATTAATGTTGATTCTTTGACCTCAGCCCATGAAGAAGGAATGGCATTTAGAATGGTGAATCCTTTTCAGAATCCTTTCAATTCGTTTTGCCCAGATTCATCAGAGAAATCACTACCGTAGCAGCTATGGCCTTAAGAAATCATTTTCTTAAATAATAAGACTTGCAAGTTGTACTTACTCCTTGGTGAATGGGCTATAGAATGAATGTTGGGCTAGCAGACATGAAAAAAACATTAATTTTGTTGAACATCTCCATCAGAGCTCTTGGGTGACCATGTGTATCGTCGATGAGCAGAAATACGTTTTTTTTAATTTTTTTCCCATCATACCTCTTTTATTTTTATATTTATTTTAATCCATCTTTTTCATCATTTGGCATGTATGGGCCTCCCATTGAAGTGGCCTCTCTCATTGCAGAGCACTGACTGTGGGCTCATGTGCTCCAGAGGGTTGATTCATCATTGGTCACACTGGTCCAGCCACTCTGCGGCACATGGAATCTTCCCGAGCCAGGTATCGAACCAGTGCCCCTTGCACTGCCAGGTGGACTCTCTACCCACTGGACCACCAGGGAAGCCCAAGCAGAAATATTTTGAAAATAATCTTTTTTTTTTTTCTGAGCAGTGCGTTTCCATAGTGGGCTTACCATATTCAGTAAAGCATATTGTAAACAGACATGCTGTCATCTGGACTTTGTCATTCCATTTGTAGAGCACAGGTACAGTAGATCTAGCATCATTCTTAAAGGACCTAGGATTTTCAGAATGGTAAGTGAACACTGGCTTCAACTTAGTCACCAACTGCATTAGCCCCTAGCAAGAGAATCAGCCAGGTTTTTGAAATTTTGAAGCCAGATATTGATTTCCCCTCTCTGGCTATGGAAATCCTCAATGGCATCTTATTCAGATATAATACACTTTCATCTACATTGAAAAATCTATGATTCAGGGTAATCACGTCCATTAGTTATCTTAGGTCAATCTTATGGAAAACTTGCTGCTGCTTCAATATCAGCACTTACTACTTCACCTTGCAATTTTGGGGGGGCCTCTTTTATTGGTTGTTCATTTATTTTTCATCCATCTTTTTTATTCTTTGGCCTCTGTGGGCCTCCCATTGCAGTGGCCTCTCTCGTTGCAGAGCACCAGCTCTGGGCACATGCACTGGCTCGTAACTGGTCCAGTCATTCTGCAGCGTGTGGAATCTTCCTGGGCCAGGGATTGAACCAGTGACCCTTGCACTGCAAGGCAGACTCTTTACCCATTGGACCACCAGAAGCCCTGCCCTGTAATTTATATTATGGAGTTGGCTTCTTTCCTTAAACATCATGAACCTAACTCTGCTGGCTTCAAACTTTTCTTCTGGAGCTTCCTTCATAGAACTGAAGAAAGTCAGGACCTTGCTCTAGGTTAGATTTTGGCTTTAAGAAATATTGTAAATGGTTTGATCTTCTAGCCATATCACTCAAAATTTCTCCATGTCAGCAATAAGGCTTTTTTTTTTTTTTTATCATTTGTATGTTCATTGGAGGAGCACTCTTAATTTCTTTCAAGAATTTCCCCTTTTCATTTACAATTTGGTTAGCAGTTTGGTGCAAGAGACCTAGGTTTTGGCATATTAGAGCTTTAAACATGCTTTCTTCACTAAACTTAATCATTTCCAGATTTTTATTTAAAGTGAGAGACGTATAATTCTTCTTCTCACTAAAACACCTAGAGGCCATTGTGGGATTATTAATTGACCTTTTTTCAGTATTGTGTTTTAGGCAATGCAGAGGCTGAAGGAGACGGAAAAGGAGTAGGGAAGACCAGTTGGTGGAGCAGTCAGAATACACATAACATTGATCAGTTAAGTTTGTAGTCTTGTTTGGGCATGATTATTGACACCTCAAGACAGTTGCAATAGTGGCATTAAAGATCACTGATCATGATCACAATAACAAATACAATAATAACAAGAGTTTGAAATATTGAGAGAATGACACAAAATGTGACACAGAAACCTGAAGTGAGCAATTCTGCTGAAAAAAAAAAAAGATGCCAAAGACTAGCTTGCCACAAGCCCTCAATTTACAAAAAAAAATGAGGTATCTGCCAAATACAATAAAGTGAAGTGCAGTAAGATGAGATCTGCCATATTTGCACATGCATGTGGATATAGCCTTATCCGTTTCCTTAGCTGTAACTTTGTTTTCCAACATTGAGAAACATGGCTTTCATTAGCTGCTATTAGCTTCTCTTCTCAATCTGAACATATGCATAAATTAATTTTATAGTTACTAGCTGTATCCCCAAGAGAATCAAATTTGCTAACAAGAATACCATGTTAGTATATAGTTCTTTTTGTCATAATCCTTACAACATTTAACTAAAGTCTTCTTTTCCAAAGTCTTTAGGTCAGTTCTTCTCTTTCCCGTGTCCTTCAGTGTGATTATTTTCTTCAGGTTGTTCAAGCATAATACAAAGTCATTTGTTACAGTTTGAATTCCATTTGGGGACTCCCCAGCATCCTTGCTGGTTTCAATTATTTATATATTTTGGGATGAAGGGGTTCCCATCACCAAATCCTGATGTAGTAGTGATAAAGAGGAGGAACCCCAACAAGCAATTCTTGGACAGAACCTGCATGTCTTACAGTTTAACTCAACCCTGACACTACCTGGAGGTAGCATCAGACCCCTCAGTTTAAGGACTCAGCCCCACCTGCCCCATACACAGTTCAGACACCAATCTCAAGTCTAAACTTAATCATTTCCAGATTTTTATTTAAAGTGAGAGACGTATAATTCTTCTTCTCACTAAAACACCTAGAGGCCATTGTGGGATTATTAATTGACCTTTTTTCAGTATTGTGTTTTAGGCAATGCAGAGGCTGAAGGAGACGGAAAAGGAGTAGGGAAGACCAGTTGGTGGAGCAGTCAGAATACACATAACATTGATCAGTTAAGTTTGTAGTCTTGTTTGGGCATGATTATTGACACCTCAAGACAGTTGCAATAGTGGCATTAAAGATCACTGATCATGATCACAATAACAAATACAATAATAACAAGAGTTTGAAATATTGAGAGAATGACACAAAATGTGACACAGAAACCTGAAGTGAGCAATTCTGCTGAAAAAAAAAAAAGATGCCAAAGACTAGCTTGCCACAAGCCCTCAATTTACAAAAAAAAATGAGGTATCTGCCAAATACAATAAAGTGAAGTGCAGTAAGATGAGATCTGCCATATTTGCACATGCATGTGGATATAGCCTTATCCGTTTCCTTAGCTGTAACTTTGTTTTCCAACATTGAGAAACATGGCTTTCATTAGCTGCTATTAGCTTCTCTTCTCAATCTGAACATATGCATAAATTAATTTTATAGTTACTAGCTGTATCCCCAAGAGAATCAAATTTGCTAACAAGAATACCATGTTAGTATATAGTTCTTTTTGTCATAATCCTTACAACATTTAACTAAAGTCTTCTTTTCCAAAGTCTTTAGGTCAGTTCTTCTCTTTCCCGTGTCCTTCAGTGTGATTATTTTCTTCAGGTTGTTCAAGCATAATACAAAGTCATTTGTTACAGTTTGAATTCCATTTGGGGACTCCCCAGCATCCTTGCTGGTTTCAATTATTTATATATTTTGGGATGAAGGGGTTCCCATCACCAAATCCTGATGTAGTAGTGATAAAGAGGGAGGAACCCCAACAAGCAATTCTTGGACAGAACCTGCATGTCTTACAGTTTAACTCAACCCTGACACTACCTGGAGGTAGCATCAGACCCCTCAGTTTAAGGACTCAGCCCCACAGTACTGCCCCATACACAGTTCAAACACCAATCTCAAGTCTAGGCTGTTATCTGTACTTTTGACTAACTGGCTGTAAATCTGAGATCCCCAAGACCCCCTTTCTAGGTTCAATTAATTTGCTAGATTGGCTCACAGAGCTCAGGAAACAGGTTGACTCACTAGATTATCAATTTATTACCAAGGGCTTTTAAAAGGCAGATGAAGAGATGGATAGGATGAGGAAGGAAGTGCACTCTTCTAGGAAGAGTGCAGAGTTTCATTGACCTCTCTGAGAACACCACTCTTCCCAAGTCTCTGAGTGTTCACCAACCTAGGAGCTTTTCAAATCCCATCCTTTTGGGGTTTTGTGGAGGCTTTATTAGTCAAGCACAATAGATTAAATCATTGGCCACCATCAGTTCAACCCGCAGCCCCTTTCTCCTGCTCAGAGTGGGGTGGGGTCGAGGACTGAAAGTTGCCACTTTCTAATCACAAGGCTATTTATCCTGGCACCCAGCCCCCATCCTTAGGCTCTTTGCAAAAGTCACCTCATTGACACAACAAAAGACACTTTTATTGCTCTCATCTCTAGGAAAGTCCAATTTTCTTCTGTGCAGAAATTGGATGAAGACCACACACACGCACACGCACACACACATATACCTTATTATAAACCACCAAATCACATGGAGTGTGTTAAACTCTACCAGACATATACCAAAAGTATATTTAAACAAGTTTCACACTCTGCTCATCCCTTCTGCCTTGTTACCATCCCCCATTTTTTTTTTTTTTTTTTTTTTTTTACTAACTTCTGTTAAGTAACTCAGCTTATGGATTACTCATCCTCCTTTTTAAATATTTTTTACATACATTAGCAGAAACATGCATGCATTGTTTCTTAAATTTCTTTCTTATCTAAAGAATAGTATACTTTAGATAATCTTTTGTATCTGGGATTATACATATCTGTAAACAATAAAACTAGGTAAAAACAAAAAGCAAAATAAAAATAAGTAAAAAAATAAAAGATAATTATAATTGTTAAAAATAAATAAAGAATAGTATTGTTTAGATAATCTTTTATAATTAAGTCATATGTTTTGATGAGAAAACAGGGTATATTGCCCAGTCATATAACTGACTAGAATTTATAAAACAGGACACTAATACCCTGGACTTTAGGGCTAGAAGGACTTGGGTTTGGACCAAGTTCAATAAAGTACTAATTATGTGATCTTTGAAAACTAACATATCTAAATATTAATTCCTTTGTCTATAAAATAGAGATAATATTAGTATTCTCACCACAAGACTGCTTAAGGATTAAATAAGCATTACATCTAAAGCTCTCAACATAGTGCTTGACATTTGATGAAGTACTCAAGAAATGTTATAAGTATTAGTAATATCAAGTGTATTAGTACAAGAACTATGAGTTTGTAATTAGCTAATTGCATGTGGCTATAGTTTTTTTTTTTTTTTTGTCATAATTTCTTTCTTTAAATGAAGACCATCAGTAACTTTGCAATCAAATAAATTTTTTCTCCAGAGAATTTTATAAAGGACAGAGCTGATCATACTATTAATTTGGAAGAATATCTTTAATTCTGCCATACTGAAATTGCAGTATTTTTTAGAAGTTCAAATATCCTGTTTGTCCTAATCTTACTGTCTTTTACTTTATACTATAAGAACCATAACACCTCTGTGCACTGACGTACTATGCTATTTTTGACAATGGGATTTGTAAAAGAGAAGATCTTTATGGCTAGTACTATATTTTTGTACTGGAAAATAGCAGGTGGAAACCTGCTATAAAGCACAGGAAGCTTATCTTGGTAGCCTGTGGTGACCTAGAGGCTTGGGATGGGGTAGGAGAGAGGGAGGCCCAAGAGGGAGGGGATATATGTGTTCATAGAGTTGACTGACTTCATGGTACAGCAGAAACTAACACAACATTGTAAAGCAATTGTACTCTAATTTTTTGAAATAAAAGGTGCAATTAGAAAATAACAGCAATAATTTTTTGTACTGGAAAAGGTAATGGTAAAAGTAGTCAATCTGTTTAAGTATGCCATTGCAGTCACTTTAATATGTTATCATATTTAAAGGGGAATTAATGTCTGTGGATCTCGTGCAAACTGAGGAGTATTGGTTCAAAAGAACTGTACCCTGTGTTGGCAAAATTTTAATTTCTTAACATTTATTAAGTCCTTGGTATGGGACATGTACTTGAGAAAACTCTGGGAGATAGTGGAGGATGGAGGAGACTGGTGTGATACAGTCCAGGGGGCTGCAAAAAATCAGACATGACTTAGTGACTGAACAGTAACAATGGTCACACCCGTGTTAGTTGCCGGGGGTAAAGCAACAAAAGAGGTAGCCCTTCCTTGAACAACCTCACAGTCTAGTCAGTTACCAGAAGTTATTTGAGTTGGTAGGAAAGTGTGTGAAACCTGGACTTCACATCTTAGATCTTCTTTGACTCAACCAAAATCTGTCTGGACCATTCAGAATGAATTTAACCAGTTGTAACCTATTAGAATAACATTTTCAATCCTCCTTCATTCTATAAATAAGTATTGAGTGACTCTTAGATGCAAAGTATCTTCTAGAGGCAGCATCTACCACAGTGAATCTTCATTCTCAGGGAGCAAGAGGAAGAAGGCAACTCGGCCATCCATCAATGCAAATCAGTCAAGTGATCATAAATACTAGGGACAAAGTTGATGAAGCAAGTTCTTTTTTTTAGAATAATTCCTGTTTGTCCTAATCTTACTGTCTTTTACTTTATACTATAAGAACCATAACACCTCTGTGCACTGACGTTATGCTATTTTTGACAATGGGATTTGTAAAAGAGAAGATCTTTATGGCTAGTACTATATTTTTGTACTGGAAAATAGCAGGTGGAAACCTGCTATAAAGCACAGGAAGCTTATCTTGGTAGCCTGTGGTGACCTAGAGGCTTGGGATGGGGTAGGAGAGAGGGAGGCCCAAGAGGGAGGGGATATATGTGTTCATAGAGTTGACTGACTTCATGGTACAGCAGAAACTAACACAACATTGTAAAGCAATTGTACTCTAATTTTTTGAAATAAAAGGTGCAATTAGAAAATAACAGCAATAATTTTTTGTACTGGAAAAGGTAATGGTAAAAGTAGTCAATCTGTTTAAGTATGCCATTGCAGTCACTTTAATATGTTATCATATTTAAAGGGGAATTAATGTCTGTGGATCTCGTGCAAACTGAGGAGTATTGGTTCAAAAGAACTGTACCCTGTGTTGGCAAAATTTTAATTTCTTAACATTTATTAAGTCCTTGGTATGGGACATGTACTTGAGAAAACTCTGGGAGATAGTGGAGGATGGAGGAGACTGGTGTGATACAGTCCAGGGGGCTGCAAAAAATCAGACATGACTTAGTGACTGAACAGTAACAATGGTCACACCCGTGTTAGTTGCCGGGGGTAAAGCAACAAAAGAGGTAGCCCTTCCTTGAACAACCTCACAGTCTAGTCAGTTACCAGAAGTTATTTGAGTTGGTAGGAAAGTGTGTGAAACCTGGACTTCACATCTTAGATCTTCTTTGACTCAACCAAAATCTGTCTGGACCATTCAGAATGAATTTAACCAGTTGTAACCTATTAGAATAACATTTTCAATCCTCCTTCATTCTATAAATAAGTATTGAGTGACTCTTAGATGCAAAGTATCTTCTAGAGGCAGCATCTACCACAGTGAATCTTCATTCTCAGGGAGCAAGAGGAAGAAGGCAACTCGGCCATCCATCAATGCAAATCAGTCAAGTGATCATAAATACTAGGGACAAAGTTGATGAAGCATATGGAGAATGGATGAGTTTGACATTTTGTTCAGATTGGTTAGGAAAGGGCTCTCTAATAACAGAACATCTGAGCAAAGATTTAAGAAATGGAGAGTCTACGCTATGTGGTAATCTGGAGAAAGAGAATTCCCTGAAGCAAATTCAGAGGTCCAGAGTTGGAAATAAGCCTGACATATTTCATAATGAGCAGAAACTCAGTAGGGAGAAAGGAAATGAGAGTAAGAAAAATAAGGACAGTAGGGTAGAGAAGGCCAGTTTCCTATAGGAGAAACTGTCAGAGGATTCTGAGCAGATGAATGGCATGATCTGCCATACAATTTTAAAACATTAATCAAGAAACCTTAATTAAATAGAGTTGGGAGGCCAGAGGAGAAGGGGTTTTCTTTCTTTCTTTTTTTCTTTCTTTTTTTTTTGGCTGCACTGCAAGGCTTCTGAGGTTTTAGTTGCCCAACCAGGGATTCAACCCAGGGCCCTTCTCTCCTTCTGTCTCTGCTCCTCCTCCCCGACCTGGCAGTGGAATTTTGGAGTCCTACCCACTGGACCATCAGGGAAGTCCCCCAGAAGGGGGAGCTTTCATTTGCAGAGCCCAACACAAAGAGGATAAAATTCCACTTCTTTCCTGGCTAAAACTGAGGTAGAGAAAAGCCATGGTCTCTTGTTTATTATCACCCTTCCAACTTCTTTTTCCTTTCTTTAAAAATGTTTCCTTGCTAGGTGAGGACTTATCATAGCTCACCATTGTTGCAGACCCCAAATTGCAATTCTCTGCTGAGCACTGAGAAATCCTTCTTTCCTGGAGAAATATCTGGCAGTCTTTTGTTTCACGTCCATGCAGTTCTGAAGGATCCTGTTGGTCTTTGTACTGAGAACTGGCTGTCAGGGCGTAAGGGTGAAAGGAGGGAAATCTGCCAGAGAAGAGATCCAGCAACCAAAATTCAGATGAGAAATACCGAGTCTCAGACAAAGGTGCAAGCAGTGGCAGGTGAAGGTGATGGTTTTCTTAAAGTATTTGGAACATTAGATTCATTCAGGATGAACCCAAAGTTTGTACTTTAGCTTCCATTAAAAATCCAGTCTGAATTATTAACAATCTGTTGTTGTTGTTCAGTTACTAACTTGTGTCTGACTCTTTGTGACCTTATTGACTGCAGTATGCCAGGCTTCCCTGTCCTTCACTATATCCCAGAGTTTGCTCAAACTCATGTCCATTGAGTCGATGTTGCCATCTAACCATCTCATCCTTTGTCGCCCCTTTTTCCTCCTGCCATCAGTTTTTCCCAGAATCAGGGTCTTTTCCAGTGAGTCAGCTCTTTGCATCAGGTGGCCAAAGTATTGGAGCTTCAGCTTCATCCTTCCAATGAATATTCAGGGTTGATTTTTCTCTAGGATTGACTGGTTTGATTTCCTTGTTGTCCAGAGGACTCTCAAGAGTCTTCTCTAGCACCACAGTCGAAAGAATCGAAAGCATCGATTCTTCAGCACTCAGCCTTCTTTATGGTCCAGCTCTCACATCTGTACATGACTACTGGAAAAACCGTAGCTTTGACTATATGGACCTTTGTCATCTAAGTGATGTCTTAGCTTTTTAATACACTGTCTAGTTTTTTCATAGCTTTTAATTGTCTAATAAGGGCAATATAAAATCCATTCTTCCATTTTTTTCTAAGGAAGCTGTATTCCATTTCCTAAGAGGAAAAGAATGGAGGTGGGGAGATATGCTGAAATTAAACCACAGGGAAGCGTACAATGTCTCAGATGGATGGAGGCCCATCTGCTTTGCATATCACCTTGCCTGGGGCCACTGAGGAATCCTATGGTCTTGCATAGAATACCAGCATCCAGAGGTACAGGGACTTTTTCTGATCCTCAGGAATGAGAGAAAAGCTGAGGCCAGGTCAGTACCGTGATGTTCAGTTCAAACATGAGTCAATGTGTCCACATCCTGATGCTGTAAGCTGATTCAGGTGTGCTGTCTTCTTCAGGGCTAGAAATATGCTCTACCTCTAACCTGGCTTTAGAAATTTCACTTTGTTGGACTGCATATCTTTGGATTTATTTGCAGCTTAGGAGTTACCGTGCTTGGAAATTGTCAGTTTGTCAGTCATTTACCCCCAAGTGATCTGGTGTCTAGTGTTCATGAGATTAGAGCACTTCTTTTTTTTAATTATAGAGAAGAAAGGAGCTTTGTCTATTCAGCTTCCCACAATTTAGAAAAATCAGATGTTTGTTTGCCAGGGGTGGAGATATACTAGACATATAGTGTTGTGTCTTATTTCTGGCTGTGAAAGTTTCCTGCATTCTTTCAATCTTTGAAGGGCATGGTGGATTTATTTATTGTTAGGAACTGTCTGTTTTTGTTTCAGTTTGAAATATTGTGCTTTTCTTTCCCCTCCACAGTGTGTCAAGTTGCCTACGTTTATCCTAGAAAAATAATAAGTCTGACTTGAGAAAATGAATTTATGTTTGCCTGGCCCCTACTGTACTGCTGTGAGCATTTTCAATGACCCAGAGGAATTATCTATATTAATACAAATGAATTATTAATTGGGTCTTATAATTTAAGAGTTGAGCACTGATTCCTTTATTTTAGAAAGAGGTTTCATTTAGAACTATAGTGGGCACATTTAAATACACTAGTCTCTAGTCAAGCCCTGCTTTTGAAGAGAGCTGCTCTAGGTGCAAATCTCACCACAGAACCAACAGAGGAAGCAGTAGATTCAAAGGAGAATACATTTATGCATCTAATGTTACGGAAACATTATTCCTGGCTAATTTGGCAATGGACCCAACTGGTGTAAACTTGATCCATGTTTTAGGGTCAAATGGAAATAGTGTGCGTATTTGCATGTGGACTTTACTCGGTCATTAAAAGCTGCAAGTAGGCAGGGCTCCCACAAGGATTTGGGGCTGGATTTGCAAGGGACCATGGGTATTCCTTCTGTTTCCCGGGCACGATTTAGTTAATTCAACACTTGAATCCAGTGATGTTTCAGCTGTGACCATGTAAAGAGTCCTGGAGCTAAAAGAAGGAAGCATAAATTAAATGGTGTGACAAGTGTCCGGGCACATCCATCTTCTGAGCCTCAGTTTCCTTGTCTGAAAAAAAATTGGAAGCATTGGAGTAGATCCATTTTAAAACAATATCCAAATATGAGATGGAAAGCATCTTTTTTAAGGTTATTATCCTTCAAGAGGTCATTAGCGTTTAAATGACTTTGCTAATAATGAGGGGGGAAAAAGGGTTATTCTTGGTCCAGTGATCATGGACCATGGCCATGATCATGGTCCAGTGGCCATCATTCATGGCCACTTTTGCCTTCAGTGTGGTGTAGGGAAGGTCATGTAATGTGGTCAGGACCAGTATCAGCTCTCCAGCTTTCCACCAAGCTCTGGGGTGTGGCTGATGGCTGCCAGGAATCTAGTTCCCCTCATTTGCCAGGGTGGAGATATACTAGACATATAGTGTTGTGTCTTATTTCTGGCTGTGAAAGTTTCCTGCATTCTTTCAATCTTTGAAGGGCATGGTGGATTTATTTATTGTTAGGAACTGTCTGTTTTTGTTTCAGTTTGAAATATTGTGCTTTTCTTTCCCCTCCACAGTGTGTCAAGTTGCCTACGTTTATCCTAGAAAAATAATAAGTCTGACTTGAGAAAATGAATTTATGTTTGCCTGGCCCCTACTGTACTGCTGTGAGCATTTTAAATGACCCAGAGGAATTATCTATATTAATAAAAATGAATTATTAATTGGGTCTTATAATTTAAGAGTTGAGCACTGATTCCTTTATTTTAGAAAGAGGTTTCATTTAGAACTATAGTGGGCACATTTAAATACACTAGTCTCTAGTCAAGCCCTGCTTTTGAAGAGAGCTGCTCTAGGTGCAAATCTCACCACAGAACCAACAGAGGAAGCAGTAGATTCAAAGGAGAATACATTTATGCATCTAATGTTACGGAAACATTATTCCTGGCTAATTTGGCAATGGACCCAACTGGTGTAAACTTGATCCATGTTTTAGGGTCAAATGGAAATAGTGTGCGTATTTGCATGTGGACTTTACTCGGTCATTAAAAGCTGCAAGTAGGCAGGGCTCCCACAAGGATTTGGGGCTGGATTTGCAAGGGACCATGGGTATTCCTTCTGTTTCCCGGGCACGATTTAGTTAATTCAACACTTGAATCCAGTGATGTTTCAGCTGTGACCATGTAAAGAGTCCTGGAGCTAAAAGAAGGAAGCATAAATTAAATGGTGTGACAAGTGTCCGGGCACATCCATCTTCTGAGCCTCAGTTTCCTTGTCTGAAAAAATTGGAAGCATTGGAGTAGATCCATTTTAAAACAATATCCAAATATGAGATGGAAAGCATCTTTTTTAAGGTTATTATCCTTCAAGAGGTCATTAGCGTTTAAATGACTTTGCTAATAATGAGGGGGGAAAAAGGGTTATTCTTGGTCCAGTGATCATGGACCATGGCCATGATCATGGTCCAGTGGCCATCATTCATGGCCACTTTTGCCTTCAGTGTGGTGTAGGGAAGGTCATGTAATGTGGTCAGGACCAGTATCAGCTCTCCAGCTTTCCACCAAGTCTGAACTGGGGTGTGGCTGATGGCTGCCAGGAATCTAGTTCCCCTCATCTTACATCAGGAGGGTGCATCATCCACTTCTGATTTATATTTGACTCAGGAGCTAATGTCTTTTAACTCTAGGCTCTAATAAATTGAAACAAGCTCTGAATCCAACATTTCTTGGAATAGGATGAAAGCAGGCATTTAGAATATTTTTACAAATCTCCTTCTGGGGAAGAAAATAAAAAATTGTATCCACTAAGAACAGAAGTCCTAGATATGGGAGCTCTTTGATCCTAAAAGGATCAAAGTTTTAAATCTTATATGATTTATATACATTAAATTGTATCATTTTACTCCTGATGCTTTGTGGGGTTAGAAGTGATTCCATAATGATTTGAGACTTCCTCCAAAGTCCTTGTTATACCTGAAGTTCATTTAATGATGGTAGAAAAGTCAAAGGCAGTTTTGAACCACAAAGCAAACACTGTTCTGGTTCTTATAGAAAATCATTCCTCAAACAGTTATGTGCCAGACAATATAATAATAATAGCAAACACATATGGGACACATCTATGCCCAGTGTAGTAAGTGTGCTTTATATATAATAATTAGTTTAATCATCGCTGTAAGGGAGGTATTATTATCATCATGTACAGATGTATTATATGAACTAAGACATTAAATAACTTATCCAAGGTCTCACAAGCTAATTTTTGAAGCCAGCAGCCTAGTACATTAGTCTCTGCACTTGACTATGCAAACAGAACGTGTATCAGTTTCCTCAATCGTTACAGCATCTGAATTTAGCAACCTTTATTATTCTGCTTGGGCTTTGCAGGTGGCTCTAGTGGTAAAGAACTCAACTGCTAGTGCAGGAAACATAAGAGACTCAGGTTCTATCTCTTGGTTGGGGAGATCCCCTGAGGGAGGGTTTATCCTTCAAGAGGAAAATGACTTTGCTAATAATGAGGGGGGAAAAAGGGTTATTCTTGGTCCAGTGATCATGGACCATGGCCATGATCATGGTCCAGTGGCCATCATTCATGGCCACTTTTGCCTTCAGTGTGGTGTAGGGAAGGTCATGTAATGTGGTCAGGACCAGTATCAGCTCTCCAGCTTTCCACCAAGTCTGAACTGGGGTGTGGCTGATGGCTGCCAGGAATCTAGTTCCCCTCATCTTACATCAGGAGGGTGCATCATCCACTTCTGATTTATATTTGACTCAGGAGCTAATGTCTTTTAACTCTAGGCTCTAATAAATTGAAACAAGCTCTGAATCCAACATTTCTTGGAATAGGATGAAAGCAGGCATTTAGAATATTTTTACAAATCTCCTTCTGGGGAAGAAAATAAAAAATTGTATCCACTAAGAACAGAAGTCCTAGATATGGGAGCTCTTTGATCCTAAAAGGATCAAAGTTTTAAATCTTATATGATTTATATACATTAAATTGTATCATTTTACTCCTGATGCTTTGTGGGGTTAGAAGTGATTCCATAATGATTTGAGACTTCCTCCAAAGTCCTTGTTATACCTGAAGTTCATTTAATGATGGTAGAAAAGTCAAAGGGGCAGTTTTTGAACCACAAAGCAAACACTGTTCTGGTTCTTATAGAAAATCATTCCTCAAACAGTTATGTGCCAGACAATATAATAATAATAGCAAACACATATGGGACACATCTATGCCCAGTGTAGTAAGTGTGCTTTATATATAATAATTAGTTTAATCATCGCTGTAAGGGAGGTATTATTATCATCATGTACAGATGTATTATATGAACTAAGACATTAAATAACTTATCCAAGGTCTCACAAGCTAATTTTTGAAGCCAGCAGCCTAGTACATTAGTCTCTGCACTTGACTATGCAAACAGAACGTGTATCAGTTTCCTCAATCGTTACAGCATCTGAATTTAGCAACCTTTATTATTCTGCTTGGGCTTTGCAGGTGGCTCTAGTGGTAAAGAACTCAACTGCTAGTGCAGGAAACATAAGAGACTCAGGTTCTATCTCTTGGTTGGGGAGATCCCCTGAGGGAGGGCATGGCAACCCACACCAGTATTCTTGCCTGGAGAATCCCATGGACAGAGGAGCCTGGTGGGCTATACAGTCCATAGGGTCACAAAGAGTCTAGCACAACTGAAATGGCTTAGCAGACACACTTCATTCTACTTTTCATATGAAGAAACAAAGGAACAGAGAGGTTAAGTAACTTGAACAGGGTTATATAGATACTCATTCAGCCAGGTCTGTATATTGCTTGATTTTTTTCTCTACTGCACCACCGCCCCCCCCCCCCAAAAAAAAGTCAGAATTGTGCTTAGATTTTTTGTTTTTTTCGTTGTTGTTGTTATTGTTGTTGTTCCTGGAAATGTGATGGCTGTGATTTCAGAATTTGTGTGTCTAAATAGATTTTTTTTTTTTTTAAGATTGATTTATTTATTTTGGGCGGGGGTCGGGTTGGGGAGGGAGGGGAGCGGGCGGGCCACTTCTATTAGTCTTTGGTTTCTCTGTGTTCATGCGTCTTTGTTCTTTGGCTCCTGTGGGCCTCCCATCGTGGTGGTGTCTGTCATTGTAGAGCACCGGCTCTGGGCTCATGTGCCCCAGAGCTCCGGCTCAGTAATTGGACACATTGGTCCAGCCGCTCCATGCACTTGGGATCTTCCCAGGCCAGGGATCGAACTGGCACCCCTTGCACTGCAAGGCAGTGTCCTTACCCACTGGACCACCAGGGGAAGCCCTAAATAGAATTTTAAAGAGGAGGGTAAGTGAGTCATAAAATTCTGATCATTAGAAATATGGTCCACAGAAGGAAAAAGAACCTCTCAAGGTCATCAAGAGCTTGTAACTAATAGTTCAGGTTCTGAAGTCAAACAGCTCAGGGTGAAATTCAGCTCCGTGGCTGATGAGTATGGATCCTTGGGTGAGTGACTTACACTATTAAAGTTCTAAAAATACTTGAACATGGGGCAAGTTAGCAATTCAGGAGCCAAGAGGAATGGAGATCCAGTTATAGGATTTAGAGTGTAAGATGAGAATTTGATCTAAAATCCATATTGGAAGGCCTGGTACTTAAATGTTACTGAGAAAGGAAAAAAGAGATTAGAATTAAGGCAGGTTTGACTCTGAACTGAGTCACATTAGTTCTTCACTGGGGCTCCCTAAGGTCATCTCTGGCTTTGGGCACATTTGAATCAAGAGCTCACAGTCAGAGATGCCAGGTTTTAGCCTTTATGGCTCCAACATTGAGAAGAGAACAAAGAACCAGTTAGATATCAACTCCCACCATAACAGAAGGGGGAAAATGCCCTGAGATTGGCTCTGGAGTGGTGTTTAACCATGCTTCTTTTCATGATCTGCCCCATCTGTTTGCTAGTACTTTTATTTTCCTAGTTAGAAAATTGGGCAGGTAAAGAATTACCTATTTTCCTGACTGGAAACAATTAATCACCAAAGATGGGCATTATCTCAGAAATCCTTTCTCTTAAGTGTTCATTATCCTGAGAAGCACCAAACAGTTGACTTCTGATACCTTGCCTCCCTGGAATGAGCTCCATCATCAGATTAGGGAAGGTCTAGGTCAATCCCCCTGCCAGTGTTGTAGAGCCAAGAGAGGTGAGTGTGATCCCTGGGTTGGGAAGATCCCTTGGAGAAGGAAATAGCAACCCACTCCAGGATTCTTGCATGGAAAGTCTCATAGACAAAGGAGCCTCATGGGGCACAGTTCATGGGGTTGCAATGAGTTGGACACAACTGAGTGCATGCACACAGACACACATACACAGAGGTCAATCACAGACTATTAATCAAGGGCCCTATTCATCATAATAATATGAAGATCAATCCATCATTGTTCCTGTAACTAAGATCTTCAACTAGCTGAGAATTCCATGGAAACATTGGTGGAAGCTAGACTGGTAACTAAACCTCAGCCTCTCATCAAATCATCAAATCCTGGAGACAGAGTTTTGGGTAAAGTAGAAAGGAAGAGCGTTATTGCTTTGTTAGGTGAAAGAAGACACAGCAGGCTTTTGCATTGAAAAATGTCTCAATGTCAGAGGATTCGATGAAAGACTGTATAACAGTGTGCCAAAAGTAGGGTATCTGATAAAATTAGGGTATAAGCTGGGCTTCCAGTCCCTTATGCACCAGATAGTGTGGTCAAGTGGTCTAAGTTGCTAGATTAAGGCTCTCGTCTCTTTAGGGGCATGGGTTCAAATCTCACCACAACCAAAAAGCACTTTTGGGCCTTCTAGGTAACACTACTGGTAAAGAGCCTGCCTGCTAATGCAGGAGACATAAATGATGTGGGTTCGGTCCCTGAATCAATCCCTGGGTCAGAAAGATGCCAGGTTTTAGCCTTTATGGCTCCAACATTGAGAAGAGAACAAAGAACCAGTTAGATATCAACTCCCACCATAACAGAAGGGGGAAAATGCCCTGAGATTGGCTCTGGAGTGGTGTTTAACCATGCTTCTTTTCATGATCTGCCCCATCTGTTTGCTAGTACTTTTATTTTCCTAGTTAGAAAATTGGGCAGGTAAAGAATTACCTATTTTCCTGACTGGAAACAATTAATCACCAAAGATGGGCATTATCTCAGAAATCCTTTCTCTTAAGTGTTCATTATCCTGAGAAGCACCAAACAGTTGACTTCTGATACCTTGCCTCCCTGGAATGAGCTCCATCATCAGATTAGGGAAGGTCTAGGTCAATCCCCCTGCCAGTGTTGTAGAGCCAAGAGAGGTGAGTGTGATCCCTGGGTTGGGAAGATCCCTTGGAGAAGGAAATAGCAACCCACTCCAGGATTCTTGCATGGAAAGTCTCATAGACAAAGGAGCCTCATGGGGCACAGTTCATGGGGTTGCAATGAGTTGGACACAACTGAGTGCATGCACACAGACACACATACACAGAGGTCAATCACAGACTATTAATCAAGGGCCCTATTCATCATAATAATATGAAGATCAATCCATCATTGTTCCTGTAACTAAGATCTTCAACTAGCTGAGAATTCCATGGAAACATTGGTGGAAGCTAGACTGGTAACTAAACCTCAGCCTCTCATCAAATCATCAAATCCTGGAGACAGAGTTTTGGGTAAAGTAGAAAGGAAGAGCGTTATTGCTTTGTTAGGTGAAAGAAGACACAGCAGGCTTTTGCATTGAAAAATGTCTCAATGTCAGAGGATTCGATGAAAGACTGTATAACAGTGTGCCAAAAGTAGGGTATCTGATAAAATTAGGGTATAAGCTGGGCTTCCAGTCCCTTATGCACCAGATAGTGTGGTCAAGTGGTCTAAGTTGCTAGATTAAGGCTCTCGTCTCTTTAGGGGCATGGGTTCAAATCTCACCACAACCAAAAAGCACTTTTGGGCCTTCTAGGTAACACTACTGGTAAAGAGCCTGCCTGCTAATGCAGGAGACATAAATGATGTGGGTTCGGTCCCTGAGTCAATCCCTGGGTCAGAAAGATCCCCTAGAGAAGGAATGGAAACTCACTTCCATATTCTTGCCTAGAAAATCCCATGACAGAGGAGCCTGGCAGGCAACAGTCCATTGGGTTGCAAAGTGTTAGACAGCACTGAAGGAATTTACCAAGCATGTCCACCCTTAATCTCGTCTCAGGAGGTTGGTCTCCTAATCTTGATGGCTTTCTCTGGTCCCTTTAATCTTGCCTCAGGTGGTTTCTTGACTGGTCCTCCTTTGATTAGCAACTGTTCAGATCTGCCTTTTGAAGCTCATGGAAGATTATAATGACTGGAGTCTTGCCTACAAGAAATGGGGGATAGAAAGGCCTTTTGGCCTAGGGGTCCCACAGAGCCCCACTCGGTCTCAATACCACCACTACCAGAAAAGCAAAAAAAAAAAGAAAGAAAGAAAGAAAGAAACCAACAAAATTATGTAAAGCAATTATCCTTAAATTAAAACGCTATGGACTGTAGTCTGCCAGGATCCTCTCTCCATGGAATTTTCCAGGCCAGAACACTGGAGTGGGTTGCCATGCCCTAGCCCAGGGGATCTTCCCAGCCTCAGGGATTGAACCTGTGTCTCTTATGTCAGTCACCTGCATAGGCAGGTGGGTTCTTTACCATTAGTGCCTCCTGGAAAGCCCTTAATAAATACAGTGGCATTCGAAGAAATAAATGATCATGAAAGGCAAATACACCCTCAGAGAGTGGACTTGCCAGCAACGCAAGACAACTCACTTGCTTACCCACCTCAAGGCCAAAACGAATTCGTTTTCTTCTTTCCTAATTTTTTCTCTAAATTGAATACAATCTGATTATCGTCTGATGTGTCCAAGACCTGCCTCAGCAAGTAAGATAAGTTTGCCTTTCTGTTTGTTTCTACATTTCTCTTTGAGAGTTCACAACGAACATTTTGCAGGAAACAGGGGGGCTGCTTGGTCCAGTCCCTTATGCACCAGATAGTGTGGTCAAGTGGTCTAAGTTGCTAGATTAAGGCTCTCGTCTCTTTAGGGGCATGGGTTCAAATCTCACCACAACCAAAAAGCACTTTTGGGCCTTCTAGGTAACACTACTGGTAAAGAGCCTGCCTGCTAATGCAGGAGACATAAATGATGTGGGTTCGGTCCCTGAGTCAATCCCTGGGTCAGAAAGATCCCCTAGAGAAGGAATGGAAACTCACTTCCATATTCTTGCCTAGAAAATCCCATGACAGAGGAGCCTGGCAGGCAACAGTCCATTGGGTTGCAAAGTGTTAGACAGCACTGAAGGAATTTACCAAGCATGTCCACCCTTAATCTCGTCTCAGGAGGTTGGTCTCCTAATCTTGATGGCTTTCTCTGGTCCCTTTAATCTTGCCTCAGGTGGTTTCTTGACTGGTCCTCCTTTGATTAGCAACTGTTCAGATCTGCCTTTTGAAGCTCATGGAAGATTATAATGACTGGAGTCTTGCCTACAAGAAATGGGGGATAGAAAGGCCTTTTGGCCTAGGGGTCCCACAGAGCCCCACTCGGTCTCAATACCACCACTACCAGAAAAGCAAAAAAAAAAAGAAAGAAAGAAAGAAACCAACAAAATTATGTAAAGCAATTATCCTTAAATTAAAACGCTATGGACTGTAGTCTGCCAGGATCCTCTCTCCATGGAATTTTCCAGGCCAGAACACTGGAGTGGGTTGCCATGCCCTAGCCCAGGGGATCTTCCCAGCCTCAGGGATTGAACCTGTGTCTCTTATGTCAGTCACCTGCATAGGCAGGTGGGTTCTTTACCATTAGTGCCTCCTGGAAAGCCCTTAATAAATACAGTGGCATTCGAAGAAATAAATGATCATGAAAGGCAAATACACCCTCAGAGAGTGGACTTGCCAGCAACGCAAGACAACTCACTTGCTTACCCACCTCAAGGCCAAAACGAATTCGTTTTCTTCTTTCCTAATTTTTTCTCTAAATTGAATACAATCTGATTATCGTCTGATGTGTCCAAGACCTGCCTCAGCAAGTAAGATAAGTTTGCCTTTCTGTTTGTTTCTACATTTCTCTTTGAGAGTTCACAACGAACATTTTGCAGGAAACAGAGGGGGTAGGTGGCTGCTTGGTCGTACTGAGACACATCTGAACAGGGAGACAGGCAGGGACCATCTCCCAGCACTCACCATGTGACCATCAAAATGCTTGGCAAATAACATGGCATGGACTGCTCTGTCATGTTTGTTGGGAACAGAGACAGATTCAACGTGAGAGCAACTTGGCTTACCCTAATAGGAGTTACAGAGTAATTAAATTCTTGCACATTACATGTAAGTATAATGTGTTAACAAAAAAGTAATCACACCTCCATTGTTTCTGCAGGTTCAGCTTAATTACATGGCAGTTAGAACTCACTCTCCTTATTCATACGCAGCGAGGACTCCCTTTACCATCTGGTGATATTTAATTAATATACATTCAATGCCCTGCTCTATTATTAAATGTAATTTAACAGCTTCCTCTGTGATCTAAATTCAGAGCAACATGAATGGAAGAACATAATGAAAGAAAACAGCATCTACTCCCCTTATTAAAATATTATATACATATTTATCTACACATTAGTTTAATCCAATTTAGGAGAGATATTTTTCACCTCTAAGCATGCAATGAATCTTGGAAGCTTTAGTAGTTCCTATGTTACTAAGGGCCAAGATAGAATTGTCTAGGTTAGTAGAGTTATGTGACCTGCAAACAGTCCCCTGTTGACCCTGTTTCAAAAGCTTGGGAATTTGAAGACATGATAGATGACTAGAAGCAAAACAGTGTGTGTTTCTTCCTAGCTAATATTGTCAGTAAGTGTACTAAAATGCTAGCATGTATAAACCTCAGATGTAAGAGAGTGATGACAGGGCTTAGAGAATACAGCTGCCTTCATTACAGCCATCAGATGTTGTCAAGATTTGCAGCTTAACTTACGGGTATTTGGCATTATAAACCAAAGAATATTAAACCTGCAAGTTTGTAAATGTTGTGAGGTAATTGACTCAGGCATCGACATCCCTAAGATCGCAAAAAGTGGAAACCCAAGCCAATCATGTACAAGACAGGGCAGTTGGGGTAGTTGATCTCTACCCTAGGTGCAGGCCACAAGGAAATCATGTATGGTCTAAAGAAAGTATGAACAATTATAAAACCAATTACAAGTCAGTCTGCTGTTTATTACAACCATGCAATGACAATTTCGGTGATCAGCTACTTCTGTCTGAGAGCTAGACTGTTCCTCCCAAGTCCCCCTCCCTTCTCATTCATATACCATCACCCAAGGTCGTAATTCAACAATCCAGTCACATATTAAGGCACTGTGCCACTTGATCTCAACTCACTTTCTAAGGAAAGCTTGATTCTAACAGTATTTTAAACGAGAGGTAAAAATTCATGTTAGTTATATCCGAACTAATCCAAATCATGCAGATAGGAGATCCTGCTTTGAGGAATCCTGGCATGATACCACACTCTGAAAATGTAACTCTCAAAGAACCTCCAAGCTTGCTGAGATAGCAATAAGTAGGAGGGGATGTGTATCAGGAATCTTCTGCTCTGGGACTTCCCTGCTTGTCGACCAGTTAAGAATCCACCTGCCAATGCATGGGGCACAGGTTCGATCCCTGGTTTGGGAAGACAGCACATGGCCAGGGAGTGACTAATCCTGTGCTCCACAGAAATAGAAGCCACCACAGTGAGAAGCCCATTCACAGCAACTAGAGAGAGCCACCATGAAGGAACAAAGACCAGCACAACCAATAAATACACAATTTTATTTTTAGAAAAGGAAACCCCTGCTCTGAATGGTGCATCCCTAAAAACTGAGAAACTTTTTTATTACAGTAGTAACAGAAAATATTCATATTTGAATCTAATGTACCAATTCTGTGGATAGCCTGATTGGTTTTGGCAGAGCCAGAGAGGCAACAGTGAAAGGTAGACTTGCTGAGCACATGGTGGTCTCTATCTCAAGGGTCAAGAAGGTCCCCTGGTGTGTATGGATCCTCAAAGACCAGTACCGAAGTCTTGGGGCTCCCATTCTCTATGATGTGGGCAATACACCTATAATGTTGTATGCTCAGGTTCATTGTTTCCCTGTGGAATTCAGAAGGTGATGACTCCTGGTAATTCCCTTTATGTCCCTAGTACTATGCTCAGTGTCTTTTAGGCAAGTCACTCTAAGATCATGTGTATTAAATTGAAATTATTTGATCAGGCTGTTCTTCTAGGTATTACAGAGAAAGTTAATTGGGATTACATGATTTGACCTCTGATATTCTCTTTCCAAAGTTCGAACAATGTCCATCTCTCTAGTTCAGTGAGGGTTAAAGTTTCTCTTTTTTTCCCCTCAGGGACTATCTTTCAAGAACTTCTCTTTCCTGCATCTCCAGCAAAATCAAAATCCTCTTAGGATGAGTAATTTAAAATATATAAATGCCTATAAGTCCAGTTACCTTTGCAGAGTTGCTAAAGGGAAGGTGTTTTTCTCATCACTGTAGCTGAAGAAACCTGTCAATCATTATTAACAAGAAGAACCTGCCAAAGCTATCCCCAGGACCAGCTCTTGCTACCTGCTCCATGGGACATGCTCCATGACCTTTATGTTCCTAGCATTCCCAGAAGTCACACAAATGCCTCAGTCAAGCTTGTTATCATTTCAGGGGTGCTTTCATTTTTATTCATTATTTTAAGGTGGAGGGAGATTTCAAGGAGAAAAGTCTTTAAGCTTGATCTATTTGGGAAGACAGCACATGGCCAGGGAGTGACTAATCCTGTGCTCCACAGAAATAGAAGCCACCACAGTGAGAAGCCCATTCACAGCAACTAGAGAGAGCCACCATGAAGGAACAAAGACCAGCACAACCAATAAATACACAATTTTATTTTTAGAAAAGGAAACCCCTGCTCTGAATGGTGCATCCCTAAAAACTGAGAAACTTTTTTATTACAGTAGTAACAGAAAATATTCATATTTGAATCTAATGTACCAATTCTGTGGATAGCCTGATTGGTTTTGGCAGAGCCAGAGAGGCAACAGTGAAAGGTAGACTTGCTGAGCACATGGTGGTCTCTATCTCAAGGGTCAAGAAGGTCCCCTGGTGTGTATGGATCCTCAAAGACCAGTACCGAAGTCTTGGGGCTCCCATTCTCTATGATGTGGGCAATACACCTATAATGTTGTATGCTCAGGTTCATTGTTTCCCTGTGGAATTCAGAAGGTGATGACTCCTGGTAATTCCCTTTATGTCCCTAGTACTATGCTCAGTGTCTTTTAGGCAAGTCACTCTAAGATCATGTGTATTAAATTGAAATTATTTGATCAGGCTGTTCTTCTAGGTATTACAGAGAAAGTTAATTGGGATTACATGATTTGACCTCTGATATTCTCTTTCCAAAGTTCGAACAATGTCCATCTCTCTAGTTCAGTGAGGGTTAAAGTTTCTCTTTTTTTCCCCTCAGGGACTATCTTTCAAGAACTTCTCTTTCCTGCATCTCCAGCAAAATCAAAATCCTCTTAGGATGAGTAATTTAAAATATATAAATGCCTATAAGTCCAGTTACCTTTGCAGAGTTGCTAAAGGGAAGGTGTTTTTCTCATCACTGTAGCTGAAGAAACCTGTCAATCATTATTAACAAGAAGAACCTGCCAAAGCTATCCCCAGGACCAGCTCTTGCTACCTGCTCCATGGGACATGCTCCATGACCTTTATGTTCCTAGCATTCCCAGAAGTCACACAAATGCCTCAGTCAAGCTTGTTATCATTTCAGGGGTGCTTTCATTTTTATTCATTATTTTAAGGTGGAGGGAGATTTCAAGGGAGAAAAGAACTCAAAATATTTAAGTGTAATTCCTGATCACAGATAAGAGCTCTGGGCGGAGCCTCTTCTGTGTTTGATTTTACAAGGGTGAAACTGAATGCATTCCCTCTTCCATCCACAGAGGGCCATCAATGGTGTCACCCTGCCAGCTCCTTAGTGACCGTGTTTAGAGCAGAGAGGACCAGACGCTGGGGTGGGCCAGCCTGGGGTGCTCGCACCATGATGAGGCAATGGCATTGTTTGAGGCTGCATATAGGTATTATCTAGCTCTATGGTTCAGTACATACATGTGGCTGACCTCTAAAGAGCATGTCCTGTTAACTTCTAAGCTTAATGTTTTCTCTTTCTTTGGTACAGTTTCTCACCTCTTTTTACAGGAGCATTCAAACTTTTAAAACCTAACCTAAAGTCAGAAACACATTTTGCATTGCAATCCTGTCTTGGTGATAGTGGTTTTGTCCCTAAGTTATGTCCAACTCTTGTGACCCCATGGACTGTAACGCGCCAGGCTTCTCTGTCCATGGGATTTTCCAGGAAAAAATATTGGAGTTGGTTGCCATTTACTTCTCCAGGGGATATTCCTGACCCAGGGATGGAAATCATGTGTCCTGCATTGCAGGCAGATTCTTTACCACTGGCCTCATCGGGAGACCCTTGTAGTCCTAAGAATACATACAGTAGATTTTTGTGCATTTAAGTACATATCAGGGAAACAAATGTTTCCTAAAACAACAGTGAACGATATTGTGTGATATTTTCTAATATGTGCTATCCATTTTATTTTCTTTCTTCTCCCTTTCCTTTTTCTTCTGTTTCTTTCTTCCTATCTCATATTACATGACCAGTTAATGGATCCTGCTTCTCAGCTTGAGAAACACTGCCTTATACCACATTAGCACAACTCTTCCTAGACAGAGCAATCCATTTTAGAACTGAAACTGATTATCTTTTCAATATAGACAGTAAACCTAACCATCATTTTGGACTATTTTTGTATGCCTGTTGTATATTTTTCTGTGGTCAAAAAAATAAGTAAATTTTTTACACCAGACAAGGATATGGGTCCTAAAATGAGAAGAAAAAAAAATTGTACAAAGTACTGGTTAGGTCATCTTTGGACTAGCGTACTCACTTATGGTTAAACTACCTCAAGAAAGAGCCAAGGAAACTAGAGAGATTCCAGAGAAAGCAGAGAACTTGGCTGAAATTCATGGAAATCCCAGGTAAAGGGCATTTTGAAGACAGAGACTTCCTGCAGAGGTTCCTATCCGTATCTGTCTCGTGACATCATTGCTCTGCTTCGTATCCAGCAGTAGGTCTGGAATTCTTTTAACGTGGTTTTTCTTTTACATTGACATCCAAGGGTCAGTTTGAAAATGAGTGAGTTTTCTTTATGTTTGAACTGCCACAGAATAAATACATTTGTGTCCCTCAACTGTGCAATCATGGTACTGCCTTTAAATTCTAGAACTTGGTCTATTAATATTTCTGTCCAGGGATGGTATCCTTGGCATCTCATGATAGCGTTGCCAGTGAAAGGACCTCACAAAGAGGTTCAGATCTTAATGTTATTAATTAAACATCATCAGATGCCTAGAGACAAAGGTAAAGATGGATCCATTATTGGGACATTCAACCTCTAAGCCATAAGCAATTTTAGAAACCACACCGTCCTTCCCTCTTCTTAATTTCATTTTTTTATGACTTGAGAAAGGGTACTGAACTCACTTTGTCAATGTTAAGACTCAAATTCAATTTTACTGGTTCTAAAGCCAACCTTGTGTTTGTTTTCTTTCTTTTGTTTGTTTAGTTTTGGTTTTGTGGTTTTATCAAACCACTATATCTGATACACAAGTGTGACCAGAGAACTATTTACAGAAGACAGTGCTCTGGGTTGGATGTATGTGCCTTCCTGAAACTAATACCTGGAAGCCTTGATCTCCTATGTAATGGTGTTTGTAGGTAAGACCTTCAGGAGTGAACCAAACTTAGACAAAGTCCTCAAGGTGGAGCCCCTGTGATAGATTAGTGCCCTGGGAAGGAATCAAAGCTCTCTCTCCATCATGTGAGACTCATATGAGCAAGAAGGTCACTGAGTACAAGCCAAGAAGTGGGCTCTCAGCGAGACACTGAGTCTGATGGCTCCTTGATCTTGGCTTTGCTAGCTTCCAGACCATGAGAAATAAACATTTGTTGTTTCAGACATGCAGTCTATGGTAATTTTTTGTTATAGTATCCTGAACCAAGTAAAGCAAATATTGTTTTAAAAGTAATCACTGGAGAAGAGGGAAAATGTCACTTCACCCTCCATAGATTTCTTTCACTTCTGTGTCTCTTCTTATTCCCTGTCTCCAATCTCTACAACCATATGCAAGCAAATCCAACACATGGATATGAGCAGGACCACCTGACTGCTCTCAGCAGAGGCAGATAGAGAAAAGCAGGGCAAGAATAGGCCTGAGATATCTTTGTCATCTACCATGATGTCAACACGATCATGTGGGCTTGAGCAAATATTTGGGTCAAGGTAATTGTCTAGAGAATTTATTAATTGCACTGGTTAATGAATAATTATCAGCTCATGCCCAGATGCTCTCTCCTTCCTTTTTTGTCCCCCTCTGGAAAATACAATACAGCAACAATTTTTCCATTTAATATCCTAATAGGTTTGCCTTATCTTGTGTTTCACTGGGAATTTGTTTAACCAAGACTTCACTGATATGAGCCGTTGTTTAAATTGAAAAATCACAATGCCTTCCCCAACAACCTTGATACAAGTCTTATCCGTGTGTGAAAGTGACAAAAACATATCTTTTCGTTGAGACAGTGTGGGGATGAGCTAAACCACATAGAGACGTTCCTTTAAGTCTAGGACTGGGAAGAGAAGGCTTGGTTCTTTCTTGCAGTTTTTGCCTGATTGTCAACACAAACTTGATGTGAATGCGTAACTATTGTTCTGGAACTTATCCACAGTGTGAACCATACGTTTCCAGGAAAAGGCATTGCTTTGACATTGAGGTTTAAGACAGGAAAGGATAATGGAATCTGGAGAAATTTTACGTAGGTTTCGTGTTAACTTCTTTTTGGATCAACTTCTCATTTATAGGAGCATCTCTGATGCATTTAATGAATCCATAGACTCCATGTTTTGGTTGCCAAAGTTAAGCATCAAGATAATGAAAGGACCTGTTCAGAAGAGCCATTGAAACTGAGCAGGATCCTGAGGGGCTCTTGGGCACAAAGCCTTTCTGTATCTTTCACTTCTTCATTATAGAAAATAGGCTCCATTCAACCTCCATGACCCTCCCTGAGTTCCAATGGGCAGGTTCAAACATTTGCTAATTAGAGAAGGGACAGGATGCTGAGACAGAAGAGGGAGGAACTGTCAAGAAGCAATAATGCACCGTTAGGGCAAGGTTCTGGTTCCCCCTCAAGGGATATGCATAACAGTATCATTGAGCAGTTTTGCAAGCACCCGGAGCTGGTGCTCTGCAATGAGAGAGGTCACTGCAGCAGCAGGCCCACACAGGCCAAAGAATAAAGATGGATGAATATTTGTTCTGAAGGAGAAGACGATTCCTTCAGTTGGAGAAAATACCTGGATGTGTCATGCCATGTTGAATCTTTTCCTTGCTTCCCATTGTCATATTCTTTATTTAATAGAAACTACTCGTTTGTCGACACTGGGAATAATTGTTTTTTTTTAAACAATACAGCAACAATTTTTCCATTTAATATCCTAATAGGTTTGCCTTATCTTGTGTTTCACTGGGAATTTGTTTAACCAAGACTTCACTGATATGAGCCGTTGTTTAAATTGAAAAATCACAATGCCTTCCCCAACAACCTTGATACAAGTCTTATCCGTGTGTGAAAGTGACAAAAACATATCTTTTCGTTGAGACAGTGTGGGGATGAGCTAAACCACATAGAGACGTTCCTTTAAGTCTAGGACTGGGAAGAGAAGGCTTGGTTCTTTCTTGCAGTTTTTGCCTGATTGTCAACACAAACTTGATGTGAATGCGTAACTATTGTTCTGGAACTTATCCACAGTGTGAACCATACGTTTCCAGGAAAAGGCATTGCTTTGACATTGAGGTTTAAGACAGGAAAGGATAATGGAATCTGGAGAAATTTTACGTAGGTTTCGTGTTAACTTCTTTTTGGATCAACTTCTCATTTATAGGAGCATCTCTGATGCATTTAATGAATCCATAGACTCCATGTTTTGGTTGCCAAAGTTAAGCATCAAGATAATGAAAGGACCTGTTCAGAAGAGCCATTGAAACTGAGCAGGATCCTGAGGGGCTCTTGGGCACAAAGCCTTTCTGTATCTTTCACTTCTTCATTATAGAAAATAGGCTCCATTCAACCTCCATGACCCTCCCTGAGTTCCAATGGGCAGGTTCAAACATTTGCTAATTAGAGAAGGGACAGGATGCTGAGACAGAAGAGGGAGGAACTGTCAAGAAGCAATAATGCACCGTTAGGGCAAGGTTCTGGTTCCCCCTCAAGGGATATGCATAACAGTATCATTGAGCAGTTTTGCAAGCACCCGGAGCTGGTGCTCTGCAATGAGAGAGGTCACTGCAGCAGCAGGCCCACACAGGCCAAAGAATAAAGATGGATGAATATTTGTTCTGAAGGAGAAGACGATTCCTTCAGTTGGAGAAAATACCTGGATGTGTCATGCCATGTTGAATCTTTTCCTTGCTTCCCATTGTCATATTCTTTATTATATGTAATTGGAGAAACAGTAAGGCCCCCACAGTGTGGAGGAAGGGGAGGACCATGCCTGTGTGAGTGAGTGCACATGAAGGTGAGTGAGGAAGAGATGGAGGGACAACAGGGATAGATATTCAGGGTATAGGCGGCTAGATTTTCAGACCCCAGAGTGTCTACAGGTGGATGAGAAATGCTCCTCAAAGAATTACAGCTGCTTCACATGAGCGACACTTGCTGACAGATGCACCAGGAGTGTGCCATTTCCTGATAGATCATTTCACAGAAGCCTATTCCCTAGGTGGGCTGGTAAAAAATCATTACTGCAACTTAAAAGAACCAGGGGAAGATCCTCTGATATATTTTAGGATCTTAGTCTCTCAGCCTCATAAAAATAAAAATTAAAAAAGAAGTTTGATCCTTGCAACTGAGGAAGACATAGGGTCAAGGAGAGGTAGTTTGCTTCATTCACATGCAAGGTAGGCGATGCTGGCAATAAGAAATTTATTATTATGAGGCACCTTGAGATGTCTTTAATCTGTTGGGTTTTTTTAAAGGCACACACACACACACACACACACACTATCGTTTTGTAGTATTTCTTTTCAACAGGTAAATCATTCCCAAGAAGGTGGCCTCACTGGTTTATTTCTATGTACATGAATGAAATTTATCTGTGTGTAAGAGAATATAGTCGCTGACCTTTACATGATCTAAGGAAACACGATGAATCTCACCCTCCAGCTAGTCCTCGGCCCACGATGCAGTGTGAGAATACACTCCATTCAACCTCCATGACCCTCCCTGAGTTCCAATGGGCAGGTTCAAACATTTGCTAATTAGAGAAGGGACAGGATGCTGAGACAGAAGAGGGAGGAACTGTCAAGAAGCAATAATGCACCGTTAGGGCAAGGTTCTGGTTCCCCCTCAAGGGATATGCATAACAGTATCATTGAGCAGTTTTGCAAGCACCCGGAGCTGGTGCTCTGCAATGAGAGAGGTCACTGCAGCAGCAGGCCCACACAGGCCAAAGAATAAAGATGGATGAATATTTGTTCTGAAGGAGAAGACGATTCCTTCAGTTGGAGAAAATACCTGGATGTGTCATGCCATGTTGAATCTTTTCCTTGCTTCCCATTGTCATATTCTTTATTATATGTAATTGGAGAAACAGTAAGGCCCCCACAGTGTGGAGGAAGGGGAGGACCATGCCTGTGTGAGTGAGTGCACATGAAGGTGAGTGAGGAAGAGATGGAGGGACAACAGGGATAGATATTCAGGGTATAGGCGGCTAGATTTTCAGACCCCAGAGTGTCTACAGGTGGATGAGAAATGCTCCTCAAAGAATTACAGCTGCTTCACATGAGCGACACTTGCTGACAGATGCACCAGG
The DNA here is from genome assembly GCA_022376925.1 of Tragulus kanchil. NCBI lineage: Eukaryota > Metazoa > Chordata > Mammalia > Artiodactyla > Tragulidae > Tragulus > Tragulus kanchil. The sequence goes on along the minus strand of JAIOJX010000028.1, from coordinate 17,545,882 downwards.
AGTGTGCCATTTCCTGATAGATCATTTCACAGAAGCCTATTCCCTAGGTGGGCTGGTAAAAACTCATTACTGCAACTTAAAAGAACCAGGGGAAGATCCTCTGATATATTTTAGGATCTTAGTCTCTCAGCCTCATAAAAATAAAAATTAAAAAAGAAGTTTGATCCTTGCAACTGAGGAAGACATAGGGTCAAGGAGAGGTAGTTTGCTTCATTCACATGCAAGGTAGGCGATGCTGGCAATAAGAAATTTATTATTATGAGGCACCTTGAGATGTCTTTAATCTGTTGGGTTTTTTTAAAGGCACACACACACACACACACACACACTATCGTTTTGTAGTATTTCTTTTCAACAGGTAAATCATTCCCAAGAAGGTGGCCTCACTGGTTTATTTCTATGTACATGAATGAAATTTATCTGTGTGTAAGAGAATATAGTCGCTGACCTTTACATGATCTAAGGAAACACGATGAATCTCACCCTCCAGCTAGTCCTCGGCCCACGATGCAGTGTGAGAATACACTAGCCGTGAGGAAAGAAAATTTTAAGAAGTCAAGTAAGGAAATGACAGTAACTAAAGACACCAGGTGCCTGTTGGCAAAGTTAAAGGATTTCTTACACAGCTGCTGGTGGTGGCAGAATTAAATGCTTTTATAGCTTCAGAAACTCGACTTGGCTAAATTTCCTCCCATTTTTTGCCTCCTGGGATTCAATTCATAGCCTGCCAGCATAACATTGTCTTTCGCTTATCAGGAAAGATGGTAAAGGTTCTTTGAGCCTATCAGTAATACAGAAGATGATCTTGACTGAGACAGAGAATGAGTACGAGTAACTTCCACACATCTTCCCAGGACTGATATAGATGCAGATGTGATTTTTTGCACTCTGGAGAGCCATAGTCCTGATGACAGGAGCTACAAGCTGGGAAGTGAAACAGTGGTCAAACAACCACGTCAGTCAAAGGTATCATTTGATTTATTGCATCATCTTTAAATCACTCAATAATCTTTGCAGGTACATATTCTACCCATTTTGCACATGACTAAACTGAGGCTTCGAGAAGTGATTTTCTCGGGGTCACCCAGCTTGTAAACAAATGGCAGCATCAGGATGTGATCACTGGCTAATTGATTCTAAAGTTTGCTCTTACTTCACCAAGCCTCTCAAAGGTCAAGCTTGAGAGAAGGGAACTGTTTCTCTTCAAAATCATATGTCAAGGGGCTTCCCTGGTGGTCCAGTGGGTAAGGACACCGCCTTGCAGTGCAAGGGGCGCCGGTTTGATCCCTGGCCTGGGAAGATCCCACGTGCCGCGGAGCGGCTGGACCCATGTGTCCAATTACCGAGCCGGAGCTCTGGAGCGCATGCGCCCAGAGCCGGTGCTCTGCAACAACAGAGGTCGCCGCGATAGGAGGCCCACACGGGCCAAAGAACAAAGATGGATGAAAATAGACAAATAAAAAATCAATAGAAGTGATCTGCCTGCTCCCCTCCCTCCCCACCCTACCCCCACCAAAATAAATAAATAAATAAATCTTTAAAAAAAAAAAATCATCTGGCAAGAGCTTTCCCCCTAATACCTGTGTGCTGACCTCATGTAGGAATTTCTGCTGGGATTATGGACTCACTTGTACCAACACATTGTCATGGAAGAGAAAACAAAAAGAAAAACACAGCACTGGGAAACTGTAACATGTACATAGTAGACACACACACAAAGGCAATGGAGGATAAGGAAAGAGGATTAGCTCTGCTTTGGATGATTAAGCACACTCATGAGAAAGGTTTAAAGTTAGTTACACCTTGAAGGAAAACCACACAGATAAAGAGAAAGGAAACAGTGTGACTAAAACAGAAAGGTGACGATTAACGCTGAGCAAACGTGTAGGGCAAAGTCTGGGAGTTTCAAGACTCAGCTGGATGACAGAGGACAGATGGAAGAAAGGACATTAATTCCAAAGTTGGGAAATTTGTGTTCGATTCTGCATACAAAAGGACCATTTGAATTGTTCTCAAAAGAAATTTGGTAGGATTGTTTTGCAGATTATGAGGCTAATCTGGCCCCAGGATGCAGAAGGTAGAATCTAATAGTCTTTAGCTTCTAGGGGAGAGAACCTGTAATAGGAAAAAGAATATCTGAAAGTAGCATTGACACATATACACCTCTATGTGTGAAACAGCCAGTGGGAAGCGGCTCTACAGCACAGAAAGTCCAACCCAGTGGTCTGTGATGACCAAGAGGGGTGGTATGGGGGTAGGGTGGGAGGTTTAAGAGGGAGGGGATGCATGTTTACATACAGCGGATTCACGTTGTTGCATAGCAGAAGTTAGCCCAACACTGTAAAGCAATTACACTTCAATAGAAAAATAACAGTAAATTTAAAAAGTTTTTTAAAGGTTCTTACAGTGGAAAAAAGGAAGAAAATTTGGAACATATATATCCAACTGAAAGCGCTGAGATTTGAAAAGAGCAGCTGAGTGCGTGGCCCATGTGCCTGACCCTACTTGCTAATAAGCAGCGATCCCAGGTGGCAGCAATTTAATCAGCACCGCCATTCCTTGGGCTAAAGGTGATAGCTGTTAGGGGAGGAATGGACTGGATGTATCTTGCTTCAGGAGGGTCAGCGAGCCTCCACCAAGTTAGCTGTGGATAAGCGTTAAGGGCAGTGAACTTGGTGACGCGAGTCTGAAGGCAGTGAAGTGGAGCCACCTTAACTGCTGAGGTAAGCGATTATGGACTCACTTGTACCAACACATTGTCATGGAAGAGAAAACAAAAAGAAAAACACAGCACTGGGAAACTGTAACATGTACATAGTAGACACACACACAAAGGCAATGGAGGATAAGGAAAGAGGATTAGCTCTGCTTTGGATGATTAAGCACACTCATGAGAAAGGTTTAAAGTTAGTTACACCTTGAAGGAAAACCACACAGATAAAGAGAAAGGAAACAGTGTGACTAAAACAGAAAGGTGACGATTAACGCTGAGCAAACGTGTAGGGCAAAGTCTGGGAGTTTCAAGACTCAGCTGGATGACAGAGGACAGATGGAAGAAAGGACATTAATTCCAAAGTTGGGAAATTTGTGTTCGATTCTGCATACAAAAGGACCATTTGAATTGTTCTCAAAAGAAATTTGGTAGGATTGTTTTGCAGATTATGAGGCTAATCTGGCCCCAGGATGCAGAAGGTAGAATCTAATAGTCTTTAGCTTCTAGGGGAGAGAACCTGTAATAGGAAAAAGAATATCTGAAAGTAGCATTGACACATATACACCTCTATGTGTGAAACAGCCAGTGGGAAGCGGCTCTACAGCACAGAAAGTCCAACCCAGTGGTCTGTGATGACCAAGAGGGGTGGTATGGGGGTAGGGTGGGAGGTTTAAGAGGGAGGGGATGCATGTTTACATACAGCGGATTCACGTTGTTGCATAGCAGAAGTTAGCCCAACACTGTAAAGCAATTACACTTCAATAGAAAAGTAACAGAAAATTTTAAAAAGTTTTTTAAAGGTTCTTACAGTGGAAAAAAGGAAGAAAATTTGGAACATATATATCCAACTGAAAGCGCTGAGATTTGAAAAGAGCAGCTGAGTGCGTGGCCCATGTGCCTGACCCTACTTGCTAATAAGCAGCGATCCCAGGTGGCAGCAATTTAATCAGCACCGCCATTCCTTGGGCTAAAGGTGATAGCTGTTAGGGGAGGAATGGACTGGATGTATCTTGCTTCGGGAGGGGTCAGCGAGCCTCCACCAAGTTAGCTGTGGATAAGCGTTAAGGGCAGTGAACTTGGTGACGCGAGTCTGAAGGCAGTGAAGTGGAGCTTCATCTCTTAACTGCTGAGGTAAGCTTCGGACTGACATCCTCTTATAAAAGGCGAGAATCCAGAACAGGCACATTCATACGCTTTAGCCCACTCACTCTTTCCTCACAGAGTCCTAAATACACCTGGCAAAAAGGCCAGCATTCTCTCTGAAAAGTAGCTCTTTATGGCCACAGTCAAACACCAGATAAACTGCATATTTGCCTCTGAATCTTATGACTACAGTCATTTAACTCTGAAACTATGGAAAGCAGGCAAATCCCAATGCTGTATCATTATAATTATTTTTTTCAATAAATATCTAAGGACACAGGCCAGGCAGATGTATCAAAACGCTAGAGAGGTGGTTACAGGGTGGCTGGGGGAAGGATATTTAAGGACTTTGGGAAGGTCATGTACGCACTGCTTAATTTAAAGTGGATAACCAACAAAAAACTAATGTATAGCGCATGGAGCTCTGCTGAATGTTATGTGCCAGCCTGGATGGAAGGGTGGTTTGGGAAAAAAAAAAAGATACTGTTTATGTATAGCTCAGTTCCTTCACTATTTGTCTAAAACTATCATAATATTGCTTTTTGTTTTCTGATTATTAATTTTGTTTTTGTTTTGGTTAACTATCATAACATTGATAATTGGCTATACCTCAACACAAAATGGTTTTGGTGTTTAAAAAATTAAAAATGAAGTTAAAGACGCTAATGAGATTTAAGAATCAGTTCTGACTTTGCAGGACACTTGTAAGGCACTTAGACCCTGAAAGTATGTAAAATCTGTGGAATTTGTAGGCTTTTGTAACTTTGAGTTGTAATTTATTGCTATGTTTCTTGTCTAAATAAGCATTCACATGCACCTGATTTTTTAATTTTATATAATAAAGAGAGCCTTCCCAAATATTATAAGCTACCCCTCCATGGTGTCTTTACCTTGGGCTATGTAACTTCCTGATGTACTGCAGCGATCCCAGGTGGCAGCATTTTGTTTTAAAGGTGATAGCTGTTAGGGAGGAATGGACTGGATGTATCTTGCTTCGGGAGGGGTCAGCGAGCCTCCACCAAGTTAGCTGTGGATAAGCGTTAAGGGCAGTGAACTTGGTGACGCGAGTCTGAAGGCAGTGAAGTGGAGCTTCATCTCTTAACTGCTGAGGTAAGCTTCGGACTGACATCCTCTTATAAAAGGCGAGAATCCAGAACAGGCACATTCATACGCTTTAGCCCACTCACTCTTTCCTCACAGAGTCCTAAATACACCTGGCAAAAAGGCCAGCATTCTCTCTGAAAAGTAGCTCTTTATGGCCACAGTCAAACACCAGATAAACTGCATATTTGCCTCTGAATCTTATGACTACAGTCATTTAACTCTGAAACTATGGAAAGCAGGCAAATCCCAATGCTGTATCATTATAATTATTTTTTTCAATAAATATCTAAGGACACAGGCCAGGCAGATGTATCAAAACGCTAGAGAGGTGGTTACAGGGTGGCTGGGGGAAGGATATTTAAGGACTTTGGGAAGGTCATGTACGCACTGCTTAATTTAAAGTGGATAACCAACAAAAAACTAATGTATAGCGCATGGAGCTCTGCTGAATGTTATGTGCCAGCCTGGATGGAAGGGTGGTTTGGGAAAAAAAAGATACTGTTTATGTATAGCTCAGTTCCTTCACTATTTGTCTAAAACTATCATAATATTGCTTTTTGTTTTCTGATTATTAATTTTGTTTTTGTTTTGGTTAACTATCATAACATTGATAATTGGCTATACCTCAACACAAAATGGTTTTGGTGTTTAAAAAATTAAAAATGAAGTTAAAGACGCTAATGAGATTTAAGAATCAGTTCTGACTTTGCAGGACACTTGTAAGGCACTTAGACCCTGAAAGTATGTAAAATCTGTGGAATTTGTAGGCTTTTGTAACTTTGAGTTGTAATTTATTGCTATGTTTCTTGTCTAAATAAGCATTCACATGCACCTGATTTTTTAATTTTATATAATAAAGAGAGCCTTCCCAAATATTATAAGCTACCCCTCCATGGTGTCTTTACCTTGGGCTATGTAACTTCCTGATGTACTGCACAAGCGAAATTGGTAGAAAATAGAAGCCCAGCTAACTAAATGATTTCACTCACTAAATATAATTACAGGTTTCCCCACTATTGGAAGGTAGAGTGTTCCTATGAAACCTTTCATAAGCCCAAACGGTGAAAGTAAAGAAGCAATTACCTTAGGATGCTTCTTGCTAACAATACACAGAGTAAATGGAGATAAAACACGTATGCTCACAGACACCATTGAAAGCTTTGGTGACTGGATCCTCAGATGCTGGGATGCTGAATATAGTTGCTGGGGAAGGAGCTTGTGGGGCCACCTGCCCTCTTGGGGTGCCTGCGACCTGTATAATAGTTTGCTGCAAAACAAACACTGAACACCATTTTCAATTTTCACCTTTTCTCATAAAAGCACAAATCCTCTTCTGATTTCTTTCCGTTAGAGAAAACAGGTACTAATGTTGGGTTTTGTAAAAGTGAAGTGGTGTGAAGTGAAATTTCCAAAAGCAAGGCATATTTATAATTGATTTCCAGTCACGTCTATATTTGGGGTCATATGCATGCGTCTGTGCTCAGTAGCTCAGTGGGGTCTGACACTTTGTGAACCTATGGACTGTAGCCCTCCAGGCTCCTCGGTCCATGGGATTCTCCAGGAAAGAACAGTGAAGTGGGTTGCATTTCCTCCTCCAGGGTGTCTTCCTGACCCAGAGATGGAACCTGCATCTCCTGCATCGGCAAGTGGCTTCTTTAACCATCACTGAACTGGTTTTGTAATATTTATTTTGCAGCCATTTAAGTCAGCAGTTGACAAAAAGAAAAAGAAAAAAAAAAGAAGCCGGTTGTCTGTTAAGGTTGATCCCTCCTGAAAAAAATCTACATCATCTTCATATAAGAGAAGGCCACACCTTTTTATTCTCTGTGGTAAGTGACATACATCCATTTTATTCAAGAGTGATTTCAACAGTTATTAAGGAGCAGGTTAAATAATGGAGGTTGAAAAACACATCTCCATTTTGAATTGCTGAAAATTGAATGTGTATCTGGCATAGCTTATCTAGTAGTATGATAAAGGTTTTATATGAACAATGATAATTCAATAACTAGAGTTTATACTGAGCTGCAGCAGTTTACCTGGTAACAATTGATGTCCTCTGAGACAAAGAAAGTGAAAAGGTCATTAACAGCCAGAGCCTGGTTCTTTTCAGCGGATTTCTAGGTACGGTGATAAATGGTGCCATTATGTGGGGGTCCACAGGAGTGTAACTGTATATCAAGCTTGTTTCCCCTTTGTGCAGAATGTCAGCCTTAGAATGAACAACATGGTGATCAGTAAGAGAATTGGCAAAGGTTTTATATGGAAAGCTTAATGAGCTAATGGCCACTCATTAGGAGGGAAAAGTTTAGCTTATTTAAAAATAAAACCAATAAATTCTTATTTAAAAATAAGACTGATAAATTCTACAATGGGTCGTGGCAAGACAGAGAATATTTGTGGAGTTGTTCAAGGTAAATAAATTGGCAAGGACATGTGTCTGTCAACCATGAAAAGTGGCGTTTCAACAGATGTAAGAGCAGGAAATCAACTTATGTTTTTGTTTGTTTGTTGAGTGTTCTTCTAATATTGTCCAGAACAAATATTGCCAACACCTCGTCAGAAAGTGGCCTTAGTTTTATGAAGTTTGGCCTGTCTTGTGAAGCTTGGGAAAACCAGCTCTTCTGGTCACTTGAGCCTAGCACTTTTACATGACCCGTCCCAGATCTGTTGGCTAACCAAAGTCTTGGGTTTTATTGCTTATTGTGGTTACACCTGTGGTTTGTGTTTTTGTGGTTTATAAGAAAATTTAACTAAAATAAAAATCCTAGAGATGTTCTTAACATTTTGCACTGTTGATGCATATTGTTTTATTGTATTTCCTGCTATTTCTTTTTTCAACTCTTCTATTCCACTGCTGCTGAGACTCAAGTCCAAGCAGTCTGATTCCAGAGACTGTATTCTTTTTAAAATTTTTATTATTTATTTATTTTTGGCTATCTTGGGTTTTCACTGCTGCTGCAAGCTCTTCTCTAGTTGCAGGGAGTAGGGGCTGCTCTCTAGTTGAGGTGAGCAGGCTTCTTGTTGCGGTGACTTCTCTTGATGTGGAACTTGGGCTCTAGAGCACATGGGCTTCAGTAGTTGCAGCACATGAGCTCCAGCGTCGCAACTCTGAGACTTTAGAGCACAGGCTCAATAGCTGTGGCTCACGGGCTTAGTTGCTGCACAGCATGTGGGATCTTCCCAGATAAAGGCCTGGTTCTTTTCAGCGGATTTCTAGGTACGGTGATAAATGGTGCCATTATGTGGGGTCCACAGGAGTGTAACTGTATATCAAGCTTGTTTCCTTTGTGCAGAATGTCAGCCTTAGAATGAACAACATGGTGATCAGTAAGAGAATTGGCAAAGGTTTTATATGGAAAGCTTAATGAGCTAATGGCCACTCATTAGGAGGGAAAAGTTTAGCTTATTTAAAAATAAAACCAATAAATTCTTATTTAAAAATAAGACTGATAAATTCTACAATGGGTCGTGGCAAGACAGAGAATATTTGTGGAGTTGTTCAAGGTAAATAAATTGGCAAGGACATGTGTCTGTCAACCATGAAAAGTGGCGTTTCAACAGATGTAAGAGCAGGAAATCAACTTATGTTTTTGTTTGTTTGTTGAGTGTTCTTCTAATATTGTCCAGAACAAATATTGCCAACACCTCGTCAGAAAGTGGCCTTAGTTTTATGAAGTTTGGCCTGTCTTGTGAAGCTTGGGAAAACCAGCTCTTCTGGTCACTTGAGCCTAGCACTTTTACATGACCCGTCCCAGATCTGTTGGCTAACCAAAGTCTTGGGTTTTATTGCTTATTGTGGTTACACCTGTGGTTTGTGTTTTTGTGGTTTATAAGAAAATTTAACTAAAATAAAAATCCTAGAGATGTTCTTAACATTTTGCACTGTTGATGCATATTGTTTTATTGTATTTCCTGCTATTTCTTTTTTCAACTCTTCTATTCCACTGCTGCTGAGACTCAAGTCCAAGCAGTCTGATTCCAGAGACTGTATTCTTTTTAAAATTTTTATTATTTATTTATTTTTGGCTATCTTGGGTTTTCACTGCTGCTGCAAGCTCTTCTCTAGTTGCAGGGAGTAGGGGCTGCTCTCTAGTTGAGGTGAGCAGGCTTCTTGTTGCGGTGACTTCTCTTGATGTGGAACTTGGGCTCTAGAGCACATGGGCTTCAGTAGTTGCAGCACATGAGCTCCAGCGTCGCAACTCTGAGACTTTAGAGCACAGGCTCAATAGCTGTGGCTCACGGGCTTAGTTGCTGCACAGCATGTGGGATCTTCCCAGATTGGGGATCGAACCCATGTCTCCAGCATTGGCCGGTGAACTTTTCTCCACTGAGCTACCAGGGAAGGCCCCCTGCTACTTCTTAAACTTGATTCTGTCTAGAGTAATTGTCTCCTGCTGCTGGATTTATTCTGAGGATAGGACTGATTTTAGAGCATCAGCAGTCTGTTGATACTGAGGTGGAAAAGAAGCCTTGTTTTCAAGAACCGGAAGGAGATTTTACATGTTAATGGTATTTATGGCAGTTCTTTTCGATGATAAAAGCATTGTGTTCCTCTTAAAACTGTGTTTTTTTTAAGTTGCAGTTGTCCCTATTCCTACTTCTTAGTTAATTTGAGATTCTGACTCAATAGTTATGACATGGGATTGTTGTTATTCTTCAGTCGCTAAGTTGTGTCCAACTCTTTGCAACCCCTTGCACTGCAGCACGTCAAATGGGACAAGGGCATCTGTAATTTCAATAATTTTAATTTTAAAATCTGTAATTTTAATAAATTCTTCAGGTGATTCCAAGCCTTACCAATTTTGAGAACCAAGTACGAAGTATGGATGCTGTCTTGTTTTGTTATATCGTTATTAACAAAGTTGTCACATTGCTAACAAAATATTTTATGAGTGTGTTTTCATGTCATGAATACCTCTTTGAAAGTATGATCTTTGATGGTCTCATGGTTTCCCATCATAGAAATAGGTAATAGAGTTTAAAACATTTTGTAATTTTAATCTATAATTTTTTTCTAATTTAACTCTTACAAATTATGTAGCAGAAAACATTTCTACAGATGAACATTACTAACCTTCTGATACATTTCTTCAGGTTAGTTTTTAGAAGTAACAGCGCTAGACCAAAAGATGTACATTCATTCAGACTTTAAAAAATATTCCTATTTTCCAGAAAAGTTACGATAATTTATAACTAGTTGCTATATTGCTCTTGTGGCCTCACTCCACCAGTTTTAAATGTTATAATTATTTTTATTGTTGTTAATTTGACAGCTGAAAACTGTTATCTCTTTGAATTCTTAATTTTCATGTATTTGAGTATGGAGAGGTTAAACTTTTTTTTTTTCTGTGTTTATGGGCTCTTGGTAATCTTTCTTTAGTGGATTGTTTATTCATTATCCTTTTTCAAGGCAGAGTTAAAGGTCTTCAGTTAACTACAGAACAAGGAGAGATTTTGAAATTCCCCCAGGACATGTAAATCTTCTCCTTCCTGGAGGCTCTCAGGTCTAACTAGTGGGTTTCAGGCAGCTGTATCAAGGTCACAACTTAAGGGAAGGGTCTCCAATCCAGCATATTTGTGCTCAGGGTGAAAGAAAACAGGGAAGAGTCATCCGTCATTGTCAATAACCTTCCCTTAATCTCCTGTTGCCATAGGCAGAAGATAAATTAGCCCCACCCCCGGCTCTGTGTGAGGCTGCATCCCCTCGTCTAGGTCACTCCCAGCTGCCTGCAACCATCTAAGACATGGCTTAACCCCTTCAGTCCCTCTAACCCTGTCTGTTACTATATCCTACTGCTACTAATAAATTCACCGTTCCAAACTCTGGCTGCCCAACCTCCTCAAATCTAAACGCATTCCCATTCCTCTCTCCATCCCTGACACCTTTCCACGGTGCCCTCTGAAACTCAGGACCCCTCATCAGTTATGTCTCTTTTATTGTCAGGTCCTTCTCGGAGTGCCTCAGGCCCATTTTGTTCTTTTTGGCTCAAGGGGAGCTCTGCTTCTCTCTAGCAATTTTCTCCACTGGCAGCTGGTCTGTCTTTCACTCGTTTCCTCATTTGGGGCTAAGGTGTGTGCTTGTGTCCTCCTTCCCCTCCAGCTCTTCTCAAAACATAGTCCTCCATATGCTGTAAAAGCCGTTAGCCGTGAAGCTCTTGAGAAGGCGTGGGAGTTTTTGTTTTTTTCTCACTCGTTTCCTCATGGGCTTGTAGCTTGGTCCAAAAGATGTACATTCATTCAGACTTTAAAAAATATTCCTATTTTCCAGAAAAGTTACGATAATTTATAACTAGTTGCTATATTGCTCTTGTGGCCTCACTCCACCAGTTTTAAATGTTATAATTATTTTTATTGTTGTTAATTTGACAGCTGAAAACTGTTATCTCTTTGAATTCTTAATTTTCATGTATTTGAGTATGGAGAGGTTAAACTTTTTTTTTTTCTGTGTTTATGGGCTCTTGGTAATCTTTCTTTAGTGGATTGTTTATTCATTATCCTTTTTCAAGGCAGAGTTAAAGGTCTTCAGTTAACTACAGAACAAGGAGAGATTTTGAAATTCCCCCAGGACATGTAAATCTTCTCCTTCCTGGAGGCTCTCAGGTCTAACTAGTGGGTTTCAGGCAGCTGTATCAAGGTCACAACTTAAGGGAAGGGTCTCCAATCCAGCATATTTGTGCTCAGGGTGAAAGAAAACAGGGAAGAGTCATCCGTCATTGTCAATAACCTTCCCTTAATCTCCTGTTGCCATAGGCAGAAGATAAATTAGCCCCACCCCCGGCTCTGTGTGAGGCTGCATCCCCTCGTCTAGGTCACTCCCAGCTGCCTGCAACCATCTAAGACATGGCTTAACCCCTTCAGTCCCTCTAACCCTGTCTGTTACTATATCCTACTGCTACTAATAAATTCACCGTTCCAAACTCTGGCTGCCCAACCTCCTCAAATCTAAACGCATTCCCATTCCTCTCTCCATCCCTGACACCTTTCCACGGTGCCCTCTGAAACTCAGGACCCCTCATCAGTTATGTCTCTTTTATTGTCAGGTCCTTCTCGGAGTGCCTCAGGCCCATTTTGTTCTTTTTGGCTCAAGGGGAGCTCTGCTTCTCTCTAGCAATTTTCTCCACTGGCAGCTGGTCTGTCTTTCACTCGTTTCCTCATTTGGGGCTAAGGTGTGTGCTTGTGTCCTCCTTCCCCTCCAGCTCTTCTCAAAACATAGTCCTCCATATGCTGTAAAAGCCGTTAGCCGTGAAGCTCTTGAGAACTCTGCTGGTCTCCACCCCTCATGGTTGAGGTCACTTACCTGTTTTCTTGCTTTTATTCCCTGGCTGTTTCAGCTCATGGCTCATGTTTACTCTGTCAACTGCTGGTCACAGGGTGATTTTTGATGATTTTTAATAGCCTCAATTCTGACTCTTCCAAATCTGGATGTCTCAGGCCCTGACCTCCTCTCTCCTAGTGACCTTGAACTTCACCCAACCTCAGTCACATTCTCAGAGAGTTATACCTTATGTCTTGGCTTTACCAATGACCATACTCTCTGCATATCTTCAGTTTCAGTTCTCTCTGATTTCTACATTCTGTCCTTTGTGATCACTCCATCTAAGCATCCTGACTCTTACAATTCTTTGACACTACTGGGACCTTCAATCCATTGACTCAATTAAATTTTCCCATTGGTTCCTTCCTGGTCCAGTTTAAATCCCATGTTCTAATGTTATCATGCACACGTCCTTAACTCCCTACTTGTTTCTACTTACTTGTTTCTGTTACAGTGTTAGTTGCTCAGTCATGTCCAACTCTTTGCGACCCCAGGGACTGTAGCCCACCAGACTCCTCTGTCCATGGAATTCTCCAGGCAAGAATACCGGAGTGGGTAGCTGTTTCCTTCTCCAGGGGATCTTCCTGACCCAGAGATGGAAGCCAGATCTCCCTCATTACCACCTGAGCCATCACTTGTTTGTACTGCTTGGCAAAATCCCAAACCTGGAAAAGTGCAGCCATCTGATGAAGCATTTGCAGCATCCGTATGGTTGAGTGAGCCTACGAGGACATGTGCATCAGAGCGGTGGTCTCGCTTGGAACTTGTTGACACGTTCTGCTCAGTAATTATATATCTGGTCCTCGGATTTTCTCCTTTCCTGGAACCACTGGTATCATTTTTCTTTCAACAAGTACTTAAAACATCCTCAGTCTTCGCTCATGACTTTGATTCTTAATTTTCTTAGGGAATAGGAACAATGAGAAAATAGCATCTCCTTCATTTCATTTACCTTAATCTGTCGGCCTCCTCTGCCTTCTCTCTTGTTACTGTACATGGACAACTCCATCCATGGATTCTTCATCCTTCCTCCAGACACACCCTATGCCATCTTATTTGATGGTTCCTCTCACTAAGAAATGAAGTGTATTTTCTCACTTTTTGATTCTGAGTTTGACATTGTGACTTACTTTGGTTGATAGAATGAGGAAAAGGGACAGGGCCAGTTCCGAGTTGAGGCTGCACAGTGGCCTGATATTTTTCCACTGGCGTTTGTATGCATCAGCCACTACTGTGGGCCTGGGCTCAAGAATGGGCAAACATCAGTCAGACCTGAGCCTAAAACATGAAGACAAACTGAGTCAACAAACTCCAGCATAGAAATCTTTTAAGCATGTAACTTACGTGCACCAAATGCTACTAAATTGTATTCATCACTATATAGAAGTTTACTTTTTGATTAAAAATTTTATTTTTAAACCATCATCAGTTCACATACAGTTATAAGAAATAACGCAGAAAGTTGCCACATACCCTTTTCCCAATTCTTCCCAGTTGAAATACCTTGTAAAACAATTTTAATATCACAACTAGGATATTGTTATTGATCCAGTCCATGTACAGAACATTTCCATCACCTTAGGGATCCCTCATACTGCCTTCAAAATGCATTTTTTCATTACTAAGTAGTTTTCCATGGTCTGGCTGTACCTCAGTTTGTTTAACCAGTTGCCTACTGAAGGACTGATGGATTGTTTCCAGGTTGCAACTTTTATGGACAAACCTGATATACACATTTGTGTATAGACTTTGCTGAGAATATAACTTCATTTCTTTGGGATAAATGCGTAGGAGTACAATTTGCTAAGTGTTGTGGAACTACATATTTAGTTTTTAAAATAAACTTCCAAACTGTTTAACTGAGTAGCTGCACCATTAAAAAAAAAAAAAAAAAAAACTATTGGAGTATAGTTGATTTACAATACAGTATTAGTTTGAAATGTACAGCCTCTCTGTATATTTATATACATATATACATATGTGTGTGTCTATATATGTATATATAGACCCATTATCATAGGATCTGAATCTGTTCATATCTGATCTGATCTTTAAAGTTGACAGACATATCATGTGTCTTCCTTGATAGCTATTAAAATAATAAATTCTAAACTTAGAGAATATCAGAATATTAACTGTTCTAAAATCTCACCTCTTAGACACAAATAATATTATATTCCTTGAGAAAGCAACACCTGTAGATCTTTACCTTTTACCTCTCAACCAGTCCTTATCCAAGAGAGATGATAAATGCTCTAGGGAATCGTCTAAATTTAGAAAAGAATAGAATTCTTGGGTTTACTCTGAGTCTTAGCTCCTTGAAATCAGCTATTCCCAGCAGAGTATATTACTCCATCTCTATCTCTGCTCATCTGACCCAAAGTTGGTTTAATGCTGGAAAAGGGGAAGATCTGAGGGTTACAGGCTGGGTTGGCATCTTACTTGAAGTCAGCCAAAAGGACATTTTATTCTCTGGGACTGAGTGCATCCATGCTAGATCACTTTAGTCATGGCTGACTCTTTGTGACTCTATGGACTATAGCCCCTCAGTCTCCTATGTCCATGAGATTCTCCAAACAAGAACACTGGAGTGGGTTGCCATTTTCTTCTTTAGGAGATCTTCCTGACTCAGGGATCAAACTCACGTCTCCTATGCCTCCGACATTGGCAGGCAGGGTCTATACCAGTAGCACCCCTTGGGAAGCCTTTCTCAGGGAGTATTAGCATGCAAAAGCTAGTGTAGGTGTTGGTGGGTTCAGGGGTGGAAACAAGATCATTTGGGTCAATGAAATGTACCAGTGTGGAAAGAGAAGGCTCAGCCTCCATATCCCTTGCTTCTCTAGTGTAAGTTGCATGAGTAACTCAGCCTAACAAGTGAAACACTTCTCAGGGTGCCTTGAGAAACAGCTCAGAGAAAAATATAGGTTCAGATTCTCATTTATGCCACCTCACGGTCAGCCATCCTCCTGGCCAGTCATTGTAGAAACAAATTTAAAAGATAAGAATGAATCTTAAAGAAGAACGACATTTTTTTCTACCCTTTAAAAATAATGACTCAGTGGTAGGCGGGTCAATGGAAATTAGAACTGAAATACTGAGAGTAAGGTACGAGAGCAAAGAAAAAGAGTCAAGTCAGAGTTAAAAATTAAAAATTCAAATTCCAATAAAATTAAAAGGTTAAAAGTTAAAAATAATAAGATAAAATAGATGAGATGTAGAATAGAAGATAAAGAGCGAGAAGCCAATGAGATAAAAGGTTAAACACATGAAAGTTGAGAAAATAAAAAATTAAGATGAAAGGCTAAAGTCCATCCAGGAGATGAAAAGTTAAATATGTAAAAGAAAAAATGGATTAAGGATGGAGAATAGAATGAGGAACTTAAAATGTAAAGTTGAAAAATGTGAAACTGAAAAAAAAGGAGTATTAGGAGCAAAATGTTTTGAAAGTCAAATTGAAAAAGGGCTTGAATATTAGAGAAAGAGGCAATTTTAAAAGTATGAGAAACTCCTCCATTGGTTGACTGGGAGCAAGAATTTGCTGTAACTGATTTCATAAGGATATTGTGGCTTTCTTCTTCTCCCTCAGTGAAATTTGTCCTTTGAAGTAGCAGTCCCCCTCAGGAACCTTCCATACAGAGAACTTTTCCATCAAGTCGTTTTCATGGTAGGGCCTGGGACTCATTTGCATAAATTAACAGTAGGATCCAGCCCCAGGCTGATACCAGCAGCATCCAATTTGATACCAGCATCCATCCTAGAAAAATTCTAGGAAAAATAATGTGATATATAGAATCAGTGCTCATCACATCCATTTGCCTTTCTCAATAGCTTGGCAAGCACCTCCCCATTTGTTATTTCGTCTTGACATTTATACCAGCTTCATGAGGTGGGCAGAGACCCTTTGTACCTTCAAGAAGAAACAAGTGCCCAGAGATTAGAGGTTTACAACGCTGACAAGAATGGAGTAGTCAGCATTGTACCGTGAGGAAAGAGTACTCACTAAGCATCAGCCTTGCTCTTCTGAAGCTCAGAGAAAAATATAGGTTCAGATTCTCATTTATGCCACCTCACGGTCAGCCATCCTCCTGGCCAGTCATTGTAGAAACAAATTTAAAAGATAAGAATGAATCTTAAAGAAGAACGACATTTTTTTCTACCCTTTAAAAATAATGACTCAGTGGTAGGCGGGTCAATGGAAATTAGAACTGAAATACTGAGAGTAAGGTACGAGAGCAAAGAAAAAGAGTCAAGTCAGAGTTAAAAATTAAAAATTCAAATTCCAATAAAATTAAAAGGTTAAAAGTTAAAAATAATAAGATAAAATAGATGAGATGTAGAATAGAAGATAAAGAGCGAGAAGCCAATGAGATAAAAGGTTAAACACATGAAAGTTGAGAAAATAAAAAATTAAGATGAAAGGCTAAAGTCCATCCAGGAGATGAAAAGTTAAATATGTAAAAGAAAAAATGGATTAAGGATGGAGAATAGAATGAGGAACTTAAAATGTAAAGTTAAAAAATGTGAAACTGAAAAAGGAGTATTAGGAGCAAAATGTTTTGAAAGTCAAATTGAAAAAGGGCTTGAATATTAGAGAAAGAGGCAATTTTAAAAGTATGAGAAACTCCTCCATTGGTTGACTGGGAGCAAGAATTTGCTGTAACTGATTTCATAAGGATATTGTGGCTTTCTTCTTCTCCCTCAGTGAAATTTGTCCTTTGAAGTAGCAGTCCCCCTCAGGAACCTTCCATACAGAGAACTTTTCCATCAAGTCGTTTTCATGGTAGGGCCTGGGACTCATTTGCATAAATTAACAGTAGGATCCAGCCCCAGGCTGATACCAGCAGCATCCAATTTGATACCAGCATCCATCCTAGAAAAATTCTAGGAAAAATAATGTGATATATAGAATCAGTGCTCATCACATCCATTTGCCTTTCTCAATAGCTTGGCAAGCACCTCCCCATTTGTTATTTCGTCTTGACATTTATACCAGCTTCATGAGGTGGGCAGAGACCCTTTGTACCTTCAAGAAGAAACAAGTGCCCAGAGATTAGAGGTTTACAACGCTGACAAGAATGGAGTAGTCAGCATTGTACCGTGAGGAAAGAGTACTCACTAAGCATCAGCCTTGCTCTTCTGAAGCTGAGGGATAAAACCACGTTTACATGCTCCTAAAACAGTAGGTAGAACCAAGGGTGGATGACGGGAAACCTTTCAGAATTTTTGCAACGAAGCCCATTTGCTTGACTTGTGCTGGAGGACCTCTGTGAATAGCCTTAGTCAGAAGGAAGTCTCTGTAAGGGCCTCCAAGCCATTTCAATCTAATCCTTTCCTGTTTTCTGCCCGCCCTGCCATATGCTATCCACCCGACAGCCATTTGTGCATCCACCTTGTGACCTTGCCATAGCAGGTAAGAAATGAGAAATTTCGAGGACGGCTGCACTCCCTGGATTTTCATAGCCTTGGCATAAAAATATTTAGTGCAGGTACTGTCTGAGCAGTGAACTGGTGAGGAAGGGTCGCGGAGAGCTGTGAGTCTCGAAATCACCTTTCTGTCTACAAGGGGCTGTCCCAGCCCCAGGGCCCTTCCTAGTTTGTAAACACTGAGGCCAACAGAAGAAGAGTTATTGTTTCTGGTCATCATTAGAGAATCTCCACTTTGTGAAGCAGGCTCACTATAAAAAAAAAACAAAAAAACAAAAACAAAGTGGCATGGCGTGTTTGGTTCTGATCTTTGAAGGGGAACACTTTATAATCAAGGAGTAACATGAATTTGGACACCTCTTTGGCTTTGAAAGAAGCATCGCTGTTTGTTCTTTTTTTTTTTTTTTAAGATTTATTTATTTATTTATTTTGGGCGGGGGTCGGGTTGGGGAGGGAGGGGAGCAGGCGGGCCACTTCTATTGGTCTTTCATTTCTCTGTTTTCATCCGTCTTCGTTCCTTGGCTCCTGCGGGGCCCCCATCGCGGTGGCCTCTGTTGTCGCAGAGCACCGGCTCTGGGCGCATACGCTCCAGAGCTCCAGCTCGGTGATTGGACACATCGGTCCAGCTGCTCCACGGCACGTGGGATCTTCCCAGGCCAGGGATCGAACCAGCGCCCCTTGCACTGCAAGGCGGTGCCCCCATCCACTGGACCACCAGGGGAAGCCCCGCTGTTTGTTCTTAAACCAGGATGTCTGTTGTTGGAACATCTCTGAAGGGAAAGGGCAAGGACAAGCCTTTCCTCTCTGCTGTCTGCTTCCTACAGTTCTGAGTGTCCTTAAAATGCTGACTTGATTTTCCTTGTTCTTGAGCCGTTGAATGATAGAAGCAGCTAGGCATGAAAGAGAAAAGTTAACAAGGGCAACAGAATTAAAAGAGTAAGGCATTATGGGTAATAGAGGAAGACTCAAGACATTTTTACAGAGAGGCAATGCTTTCTAAGAATAATAGGTAAACCATGAATGTCATAAAAAATCTGAAAAATTTCTCCTTTAGCTCCTGTGAACTCATTTCTTCTCTGCTCTTTCAAACCCTTTCCCCCTTTCATGTTTTTTTTTTTTTATTTTCTTGATTTTTTTTTAAAAAATTAAAATATATTTGATTCACAATACTTGTTGGTTTCAGGTATAGAGCAAAGTGATCAGATTATACATATGTGTGTGTGTGTGTGTGTATATGTATATATATATATATGTATGTATATATATATATATATATACATACATATATATATACACACACACATACATATTCTTTTTCTATTCTTTCTAGTTTATTATGGGTTAGCCAAAAAGTTCACTTGTATATTATGGCAAAACCTAAATGAACATTCCAACCAACCCCATACAAGATATTGTATGTAGTTCTCTGTGCTATACAATATATTCTTGTTGTTTATTTATTTTATATATAGTAATTTGTAACTGTTAATCCCAAAACTCTGAATTTGTCCCTCTTCCTTCTTCCCCTTTGGTGACCATATGTTTGTTTTCTACATCTGTGAGTCTGTTTCTGTTTTGTAAACTAGTTTATTTATATTATTTGTTTAGATTTCATATATTAATGATATCATATGCTATTTGGCTGACTTATTTAACTTCATGTGATAATTTCTAGGTCCATCCATTTTCTTGACTTCTTAAAAAGCTGAACTCAAGGCTTTATAGTTGCATCTTCACCTCCAGGTAGAAGCAGCCTAATGGCTATCCATTCATTTGTTTGTCACTTGTTTAACAAATTTTACTGAGTTCTTATTGTGTACCAGGCACTGTACTAGATACTGAAAATGCTAATTACTATAAAGGTTTATATTGAATATCTGCTATGTGCAATAATATGCAAAAAAATACTATGGAAAAGTTGTCTGGATCTTTTGAGAGAGGTGCTCACCCCAACCTGCTTCATTAAGACCTTAGCTTCTTGAGCAAAGTCACTTCAGCTACCAGCCCCCTTCCCTGGGCTCAATTTTTCATTTTCAGGAAGGGAAAGTAGCAAAGGTAGCCAATGTTATCACCTAAAAATAGTCCTTGTTTATCACCTTGTGCCAATTTCTTACTCACCTTCATATCAGCTCCGTTGGAAATTTCTTCTCTGCTCTTTCAAACCCTTTCCCCCTTTCATGTTTTTTTTTTTTTATTTTCTTGATTTTTTTTTAAAAAATTAAAATATATTTGATTCACAATACTTGTTGGTTTCAGGTATAGAGCAAAGTGATCAGATTATACATATGTGTGTGTGTGTGTGTGTATATGTATATATATATATATTTATGTATATATATATATATATATATATATATATATATACACACACACATACATATTCTTTTTCTATTCTTTCTAGTTTATTATGGGTTAGCCAAAAAGTTCACTTGTATATTATGGCAAAACCTAAATGAACATTCCAACCAACCCCATACAAGATATTGTATGTAGTTCTCTGTGCTATACAATATATTCTTGTTGTTTATTTATTTTATATATAGTAATTTGTAACTGTTAATCCCAAAACTCTGAATTTGTCCCTCTTCCTTCTTCCCCTTTGGTGACCATATGTTTGTTTTCTACATCTGTGAGTCTGTTTCTGTTTTGTAAACTAGTTTATTTATATTATTTGTTTAGATTTCATATATTAATGATATCATATGCTATTTGGCTGACTTATTTAACTTCATGTGATAATTTCTAGGTCCATCCATTTTCTTGACTTCTTAAAAAGCTGAACTCAAGGCTTTATAGTTGCATCTTCACCTCCAGGTAGAAGCAGCCTAATGGCTATCCATTCATTTGTTTGTCACTTGTTTAACAAATTTTACTGAGTTCTTATTGTGTACCAGGCACTGTACTAGATACTGAAAATGCTAATTACTATAAAGGTTTATATTGAATATCTGCTATGTGCAATAATATGCAAAAAAATACTATGGAAAAGTTGTCTGGATCTTTTGAGAGAGGTGCTCACCCCAACCTGCTTCATTAAGACCTTAGCTTCTTGAGCAAAGTCACTTCAGCTACCAGCCCCCTTCCCTGGGCTCAATTTTTCATTTTCAGGAAGGGGAAAATAGCAAAGGTAGCCAATGTTATCACCTAAAAATAGTCCTTGTTTATCACCTTGTGCCAATTTCTTACTCACCTTCATATCAGCTCCGTTGGCAGAAAAGTTATACCTGGCATCTCTCCGGTATCTAATGTCAAAACATTAATGGTGCCTTCAATTTAAAGCATAAGACAATGCATGTAAGTGGGTAGCCATGTGAGGCCACTCAAGATTTGCCTACAACAAAGATTGGTGAACAAAAATAATCCTCTGTGTATATCTCTGGTAAAAATCAGCTTCAATTGTCATTGGCTGTGGGAATAGGGATCCTGCAGGGATGCTGTGAGATGGCCTGGAGGGATGGGCTGGAGAAGACTGGGAGGGGGTGGAGAAGGGATGGGGGCCAGGATATACATATGACTAATCTGGGATTATATATATCTGTAAATAACAAAACACTGTAAAAGTAAAAAAGTTAAGAAGAAAAGAGGGGAAAAAATGTGTTTCAGTGTCTTTAATGAAACCCTTCCTGCTATCAGATCCCAGTATGCAGGCTGGGAATGAAGATTAGATGTCATTACACTGTGAGATATTTCAATAGCAGAAAATGTATCATGAATATTTGAGACTGAATTAAGCAGCAGGTCTAACAAAAAACCCAAAAGACACAGGTTCGACCACCCATCTCAGAAGACATCAGCAAAGAACACCCAGGGATGCAGAGACCCTAAAGGTGAAGGATACCTCAGACATGTCAAGGAGGGCCATGTGTTCAAGAGAAGACCAGGATCCAGTTTCCTATACTCTTTTTAACAACCATAATTGGCTATCCATTCATTTGTTTGTCACTTGTTTAACAAATTTTACTGAGTTCTTATTGTGTACCAGGCACTGTACTAGATACTGAAAATGCTAATTACTATAAAGGTTTATATTGAATATCTGCTATGTGCAATAATATGCAAAAAAATACTATGGAAAAGTTGTCTGGATCTTTTGAGAGAGGTGCTCACCCCAACCTGCTTCATTAAGACCTTAGCTTCTTGAGCAAAGTCACTTCAGCTACCAGCCCCCTTCCCTGGGCTCAATTTTTCATTTTCAGGAAGGGAAAGTAGCAAAGGTAGCCAATGTTATCACCTAAAAATAGTCCTTGTTTATCACCTTGTGCCAATTTCTTACTCACCTTCATATCAGCTCCGTTGGCAGAAAAGTTATACCTGGCATCTCTCCGGTATCTAATGTCAAAACATTAATGGTGCCTTCAATTTAAAGCATAAGACAATGCATGTAAGTGGGTAGCCATGTGAGGCCACTCAAGATTTGCCTACAACAAAGATTGGTGAACAAAAATAATCCTCTGTGTATATCTCTGGTAAAAATCAGCTTCAATTGTCATTGGCTGTGGGAATAGGGATCCTGCAGGGATGCTGTGAGATGGCCTGGAGGGATGGGCTGGAGAAGACTGGGAGGGGGTGGAGAAGGGATGGGGGCCAGGATATACATATGACTAATCTGGGATTATATATATCTGTAAATAACAAAACACTGTAAAAGTAAAAAAGTTAAGAAGAAAAGAGGGGAAAAAATGTGTTTCAGTGTCTTTAATGAAACCCTTCCTGCTATCAGATCCCAGTATGCAGGCTGGGAATGAAGATTAGATGTCATTACACTGTGAGATATTTCAATAGCAGAAAATGTATCATGAATATTTGAGACTGAATTAAGCAGCAGGTCTAACAAAAAACCCAAAAGACACAGGTTCGACCACCCATCTCAGAAGACATCAGCAAAGAACACCCAGGGATGCAGAGACCCTAAAGGTGAAGGATACCTCAGACATGTCAAGGAGGGCCATGTGTTCAAGAGAAGACCAGGATCCAGTTTCCCTATACTCAGTCTCCATTATGGGAAGAATATGGAGAGAAAACATCTTGGTAGAGAATGCACATGCTGAATCGCCTAATGGGAGCCTTAGTTACTATGATTTAACATCATGAACTATTTTTCTCAAGAGTAAGATACCATCATATAAAATACAGAAAGAGTTGCAATGTTTTGGACATAAGGGTCATTGAGTTTCAAAGATTCTGCACTCCATAGATTGACCTGGCTGACCCTGACTGTGACGCTTTTGAGGAAGGAGAGATATGAATGTAATTTGGGTGTCAGTTGGTGAGCTGTTACCAGAATCCCAGACAAGAAAACAGATCAATGAGTAACACCAGCGTTAGAATGAACTTAACCTTAACCTTCAGAATGCGCTCTCTAACCATGCCTTCTTGGTGAGAACCTGGGCTAATACTGATGAACACATGACAGAGGGAATCTTTTTGTTTTCCCATTATAACTGAAATAAAAGACTATTTGATCAAATTCTTTCATATGTCAAATTTACTTTTGTCTCCTACTACCAATTTCTGCACACCCAAAATAAAAGCAAAAATTAATAAAGAAAATAATTTTTTCTAATACATTTATCACCTTTTTACCCTGTGTTGAAGCAAAGGTAACCAATTTTATCACCTAAAAATTAACAAGGAAAGAAAAAGACTCATGGTACTGTTTGTTTCTTGCCAGTTTGGGAGAAAACAAAATGCAATAGCATTAGAAATACATTCTGGCCTTCTCAGGAGACTTTTGTGCTTCTTTTGTGTTCCTTACTCAAGCATTTATTACCAGGACAGGATCTGGAGGTTTAATTAAGGGAGAGGCTCTGCATGGGACATCTGTGCCTTAGTTGGATACAAAATCTCATCTGATTTTCAACATTGTTCGATAATAAATATTTAACAGAATGCCATGCAGAGATGGAAAGTATTCAAGTCAGAGGAAGATGGAGCACACCAGGCCAATGGTTCAAGCAAATTACTACTTTTTGCAAATGGAGGCAGCAGGTTCATATACAAACCAAGAGAAACACTGAACCACCTCCTAAACCGCATTGACTCTGGAAGAGGTTAATCCTTCTGCTGGCCTCCATTATTTTCCCATGTATTTCCATTGCATTGTGTGTTTTCGTTTAACTGTGTATTTTCATTTAAGCATGTATAAACATTTTATCTAAACATAATAACACTGAGGGAGGGAATTTAAGTTCAGGTAATAGGACTCAGAGAAAAGTGATCTTTAGAAAAGCTGTGTCTTGCTTCACCCCGAGTAAAAAGCCCTGAAATGACTGTCTGATTGGGTCTACACTGTGAGTCAAACAGGATGAGTCCCCAAAAGGCACCATAAAGCTCTTGGTGCGTTTTCTACTTGCTTTCACAGACATTTCAAATGCTGGCATCATCTGGTTCCCCCAGTCTCTTCGTCATTGCCCATTCAGAAATTTGAAGCTAAGGATTCAGGATGTATCAGGGTTTCCAGAGGGTTTAGTTATCATCTGATAAAATAACAGTGAAATGAATGAATAAATAACTTAAGGACAGGCCAGGAAAAGCTATTTGCAGATTGATTTTCCGGCAACTTGAGTTCTCTTTTGTATACCTACCCATGGAAGTTTTGCCTTAATGGCAGCCATGTGTTCAATTCTATAAAAAGCAAAGGTTGCCTGTCTTTGTTTTGTAGACTGGGTTTCTACCCATTGAATTCCTGAAAGAGTGAAAATCATAAAGACCAATTATAAAACCCACTATGAAGTTTTTAAATGATTCAAGCCATTCCTTTTCCTTCTAGCTTTCTTACTTTCATCCCTTTGCTCTGTCTCTCCTCACCTTTCTCCTTAAAAGCAGATCTTTTGAGGCCTATGTTTTTTCCAAAGGAAAAAAAAAAGAAAAAAACTTGTACTATCCTTCTTCCCACCCCATCCTCCACCTCCATTTTGTCTGCACCCCATGAGGGACCTAATTGTCTAATATGCGTGTTAGTCACTCAGTCGTGTCTGACTCTTTACAACCCCATAGACTGTAGGCCACCAGGCTCCTCTGTCCATGGGATTCTCCAGGCAAGAATATTGGAGTGGATTGCCACGCTCTTCTCTGACTCAGGATTGAATCCTGGTCTCCCACATTGCAGGCAGATTCTTGACTATCGAGCCATGAACCCACCTATTGTCTAACATGGGTCAGATATAAATATATTAATACTAAAGGAATATTCACAGGAGATAGCCTTTTTCCTTTTAAAATTCTGAAGCTACACACATATTCTGGCAGGCTGTTATGAAATAGAATAGCTTCAATTCATTTAAATTAAAATCCTTCTCTTTTTCTTCCTATTGAAAAAAAAAAAAAAGCTAGTCAATTCAAGTGACATTTTGCTAATAGTGATCATATCATTCAGTGAATACTTAAATCTTAGTAAGCTACTGACACTATTCTTTTTAGTTTTAAACACTGATTTAGTGAGCAATAGGTACACACATTAAATATTCATTGAAAGATTCAATACTTTTTAAAGCATCCAAATAATGAAAAGGAAAAGGAACAGTAGTAAGAATAAAAACAAGTAACATTTATTAAATGAAAACTCTGTGTCAGATATTGTTCTGAGTACCTCTTTATGTATTAACTCAATTAATATTCACAACAGTCCTGTTAGATGAGTCCTGGTGTCCCTATTTCACACTACAGGAAATCTAGAGGGTTTGAAGTACTCCCTTTGGGATCCATACACTGGAAAAAGCCAGAATTTGAACCTTGATCGTCTTCAGAGCCTGAGTTCTTAATGAAATGGGGAAATGAAGTGAAGCCATCTTTTAAAGAGAAAACAGGAAAGCTATCCAGAGGTGGTGCAGTGATGGATTGAAAGAGTAAGACATGTACACATGCCTACCTTTGGATGACCTAAGAAGAGATGGCACACAGGAGTCTCCCTCAGATCTCTTCCAGACCAAGTGGAGCCTGTGGATTATAGAATGCAGGGGATGAGTTCAAAATCCAAGGATATGATATGGAATGGAGAGTAGAACAGGAGAGCCTCCTAGGGTAAAGATGAGCTTAGGAAGAAAAGAGTCCACTTCATTTAATAGTCAGACTCAGAAAGAGCCTAGCCAGAGGTAGAACAGTGCCACCAGGCTCCTCTGTCCATGGGATTCTCCAGGCAAGAATATTGGAGTGGATTGCCACGCTCTTCTCTGACTCAGGATTGAATCCTGGTCTCCCACATTGCAGGCAGATTCTTGACTATCGAGCCATGAACCCACCTATTGTCTAACATGGGTCAGATATAAATATATTAATACTAAAGGAATATTCACAGGAGATAGCCTTTTTCCTTTTAAAATTCTGAAGCTACACACATATTCTGGCAGGCTGTTATGAAATAGAATAGCTTCAATTCATTTAAATTAAAATCCTTCTCTTTTTCTTCCTATTGAAAAAAAAAAAAAAGCTAGTCAATTCAAGTGACATTTTGCTAATAGTGATCATATCATTCAGTGAATACTTAAATCTTAGTAAGCTACTGACACTATTCTTTTAGTTTTAAACACTGATTTAGTGAGCAATAGGTACACACATTAAATATTCATTGAAAGATTCAATACTTTTTAAAGCATCCAAATAATGAAAAGGAAAAGGAACAGTAGTAAGAATAAAAACAAGTAACATTTATTAAATGAAAACTCTGTGTCAGATATTGTTCTGAGTACCTCTTTATGTATTAACTCAATTAATATTCACAACAGTCCTGTTAGATGAGTCCTGGTGTCCCTATTTCACACTACAGGAAATCTAGAGGGTTTGAAGTACTCCCTTTGGGATCCATACACTGGAAAAAGCCAGAATTTGAACCTTGATCGTCTTCAGAGCCTGAGTTCTTAATGAAATGGGGAAATGAAGTGAAGCCATCTTTTAAAGAGAAAACAGGAAAGCTATCCAGAGGTGGTGCAGTGATGGATTGAAAGAGTAAGACATGTACACATGCCTACCTTTGGATGACCTAAGAAGAGATGGCACACAGGAGTCTCCCTCAGATCTCTTCCAGACCAAGTGGAGCCTGTGGATTATAGAATGCAGGGGATGAGTTCAAAATCCAAGGATATGATATGGAATGGAGAGTAGAACAGGAGAGCCTCCTAGGGTAAAGATGAGCTTAGGAAGAAAAGAGTCCACTTCATTTAATAGTCAGACTCAGAAAGAGCCTAGCCAGAGGGGTAGAACAGCGAGGGCAAAGCTTTGAAATCTAGAAGGTTTTAGAGAGGAAAAAAATATGATGCCTGGGAATCTTTAAAATTGCCTGGAAGTGATAGAAGTGGCTTCCCTGGTGGCTTAGAAGTAAAAAAAAAAAAAAAAAAATCTGCCTGCAAATGCAGGAGACCTGGGTTCAATTCCTGGGTGGGGAAGATCTCCTGGAGGAGTAAATGGCAACCCACTCAAGTAAGCTTGCCCAGAAAATCCCATGGATAGAAGACCCTTCAGGCTATAGTCAGTCCATGGGATCACAAAAGAGTTGAATACAGCTGAGTGACTAAAACAACAACAACATGTAAGAGAAAGGGCCTCTCCCATAGGGAATGCTGATGGAAATAGCAACCCCCTCCAGTATTCTTGCTTGGAAAATCCCATGGACGGAGAAGCCGAGCAGGCTATATGGTCCATGGGATCGAAAGTGTCAGACATGACCTAGCACAGCACAGCAGCACATGAAGCCCTCTCTAGCTTGTCTGCTTGCTAGCTGCTGTTCATAACCTATATCATCACCTGATATACTCCATATTTATTTATCTTCATTTTCTCATCCTATAAGAATGCAAGCTTCCTAAGGCAGGCCTTTTGTGTTCTTCATTGCTATATCCCTAGCACGTAAAATGGCACTGTATCCTTAGCAGACGTTCAACAACAGTTGTTAAATGAGGAAATGCAATCCACACTGCTGAGAATTCCGGATCACAATCGTGAGATCGAAAGATAGAAAAGAGTCCTATTTTATTAGTCGAGTGACAGTAGAATTTAGTCCTCTGCCAGGTTTTGTTTTATCTGCAGTTTTTCAACAATATAAACTAAAACTGAAATATTAAGAGAGTTCGCATAAAATCCAGAGTTCTGGCCTTTGCCAAAATGTGAACAGATTTGGCATCTGCTGGACCTGTATTCCCACCTTTCAACAATCATCCAAACTTGAGTAGCATCTGCCCTTTCAAGGCCAGGTCTGCCTTCTCCAGTTGGCACACACAGCCTACAACTATCTCTCCAACATCAGGGCCAAATGTGACTTACCATTTATCATTTTTATTGTACTGTTGGATGGATTGTGGGAGAGAAATATTTCTCTGTACCCATGTCTCTGTCAGCACCAGGAAAACAAAAGAGCCACATGATTCACGGAAAATGGGAGAAACTATATTTCTCTGTAGAAGTTAAGACAGTCCTTTATGTTGAAAGGCCAACATAGGCCACCTGGACCATATATTTTACCTTTCTGGTCTGTGGAATCACTTAAATTTGCCACTGTGTTCTGTACACATGGAAACAGACAAGGAAAATGGTAGGCTGTGTCTAGAAGGCCTTCCAGTGATTGGGCTTCATGGATTTAGCATAAGGAATCGTGACTCCGTATGTGTGTCTATCTCTGTGCTTTCACCTTCCTCTTTTGTTTTTTTATTTTTCTCTAAGTTTCTTAGAAAAGTTTCTCTGGGGAAAACCTATCTTAGATGAAGAGTGTGAAATCTGTGATTTATTATCCAGTAGTATGTGCCTTGAACAATGTTGTATTCCATGTGTATTAATCAGTTCACTTAATCTTCCCAGCAAACCTGCACTAGTAATGATAATGATTACTGTTTAAAAGGTAGGCAAATTGAAACATAGGAAGACTGTCTTGCCAGTAGCATCAGAGCCAGTAAATGGCAGAGCCAGAATTTTAGGCCAGGTTTGTCTGGCTCTAAAATTCATGCTCTTAACCATCTCACGGCACTGCCTTCACTGTAACACGACAGAGAGTCTCACTTGTGACCTTGGTGGGTGAGGGTTCTGACCTGTGTGTTTCAGGTTATATAGCTGTATCCTTGGCCTCTATGCACTGGATACCTGTAATACTCTCCCTCCACCCATGTGACAACTAAAATTTTCTCCAGGCATCACTGAATGTTTGCTGAGGGACAGTGCTCCTTGGTTGAGAACCATTTCACTAGAAAGGAAAGATGAGGTTTGCTCGTGCTTCCTTGTCACATTAATTATTAATAGGAGGCTCAGAGAGCCAAAACACAAAAAGGTGGCAGCAATATTTTGAACTTAAACATTTAGATACAAAAGAAAACTGTAGACAACAGCTCCAAATGTGGCATGTGAAGAATGAACCACAAGACAGAGAGAGACCTACGGGCCCTGGTGATTGTCCATCCATCCTCATCATGAACGTCCCCCTTTCAAGACATCTTAGTGTAATCGAAAGTAAAGGCCCCACTAGAGACGATGATACTACGTGAAGTAAGTCAGACAGAGAAAGACAAATATCGTGTGACACCATTTATACGTAGGATCTAAAACATGGCACAAGTGAACTTATCTGAGAAATAGACTCACAGACATAGAGAGCAGACATATGGTTGCCAAGGAGGGGTGGGGAGGGATGGATTGGGAGTTTAACAGATGCAGACTATTTTAAACAGAATGGATAAACAACAAGGTCTTCCTGTATAGCACAGGGACCTATGGCCTACATCATAATAGAAAAGAACTTACAAAAGAATGTGTATAACTGAGTCAGTTTCCTTTACAGCAGAAATTAACACACTCTAAATCAACTGTACAATTAAAAAAATAAAGGCAGTCACAGTACTGATCTTTAGTGATTTCAACATGAGCAACAGGCAAAGATGAATTGGAAGGTTAATAGAACCAAAAAAGAACAGAAATATTAATCCTAAAAGAGCCTTGCAATGCATCAGGCACCTAACTATTTTTTTAAACAAAGATATTAATGGCTATGCTGATGGGCTTGAATTTTAAGTCAAATGAACATGTGAATTTTGAAAGTTTACTTCATGAAATAAATGTGTTTTTCTTCTATTAAAATACAAACTGATCTAAGAGTAGAATTATGACCGTCCCTGCTCCCCTCTTGCCTCAGTACTGCCACTACTCTTGCACAGTGCCTCTGCTCTCTGCTGGCCTTGTCCAGGCCTTTGCTATGGAGGGGGCACCTCCCGGTTTTGAAGGGTTGGCATCAGGAATATCTCAAGGCAGTAAGTGTTATTTCCATGTGATTGAGCGATGGTGCCTTCTGGAGTGAGTATTAATTATAAGATTTAGATCTCATCGTGTATTTATGTTTCATAAAAATAAATATGTTTTGAAATACCTGAAGGAAATGCCCAGCTATAAAATAAGAAGAAAACAATTGATAGGGGGAAAAAGTGACATATGGCTAAAGCTCCTTCTGTGTGTGTGTATTTGAGCCCACCTTCCCTTTACTGGGATAAGAATGATAGCGTGTGTGTGGCTTAGCAAAGTAATATTTATTATTGGGCAAGTGTTTGACAGGTAGCCTGTGTGTACAGAGCTGCTAATGGGAGCCACGGTGTCTTACATAAGATCCTTGCTTGCATGTCTCAGAGGCCCTTTCTAACGGACTTATTCATACAGGAAATTGATTAGGAAGTTTCTCAGGGGGTGCACAGGACCCAAGGGTGTTATTAATAGTCAGGATTCAGGAAGATGGGGACCTTGACAGCAGGGGTTCACACATGTTTCCTGAATTGGTACTGTTGCCACTATTCACCATTGGTACCCAGTTCTGAGACAGACATAGAGAGCAGACATATGGTTGCCAAGGAGGGGTGGGGAGGGATGGATTGGGAGTTTAACAGATGCAGACTATTTTAAACAGAATGGATAAACAACAAGGTCTTCCTGTATAGCACAGGGACCTATGGCCTACATCATAATAGAAAAGAACTTACAAAAGAATGTGTATAACTGAGTCAGTTTCCTTTACAGCAGAAATTAACACACTCTAAATCAACTGTACAATTAAAAAAATAAAGGCAGTCACAGTACTGATCTTTAGTGATTTCAACATGAGCAACAGGCAAAGATGAATTGGAAGGTTAATAGAACCAAAAAAGAACAGAAATATTAATCCTAAAAGAGCCTTGCAATGCATCAGGCACCTAACTATTTTTTTAAACAAAGATATTAATGGCTATGCTGATGGGCTTGAATTTTAAGTCAAATGAACATGTGAATTTTGAAAGTTTACTTCATGAAATAAATGTGTTTTTCTTCTATTAAAATACAAACTGATCTAAGAGTAGAATTATGACCGTCCCTGCTCCCCTCTTGCCTCAGTACTGCCACTACTCTTGCACAGTGCCTCTGCTCTCTGCTGGCCTTGTCCAGGCCTTTGCTATGGAGGGGGCACCTCCCGGTTTTGAAGGGTTGGCATCAGGAATATCTCAAGGCAGTAAGTGTTATTTCCATGTGATTGAGCGATGGTGCCTTCTGGAGTGAGTATTAATTATAAGATTTAGATCTCATCGTGTATTTATGTTTCATAAAAATAAATATGTTTTGAAATACCTGAAGGAAATGCCCAGCTATAAAATAAGAAGAAAACAATTGATAGGGGGAAAAAGTGACATATGGCTAAAGCTCCTTCTGTGTGTGTGTATTTGAGCCCACCTTCCCTTTACTGGGATAAGAATGATAGCGTGTGTGTGGCTTAGCAAAGTAATATTTATTATTGGGCAAGTGTTTGACAGGTAGCCTGTGTGTACAGAGCTGCTAATGGGAGCCACGGTGTCTTACATAAGATCCTTGCTTGCATGTCTCAGAGGCCCTTTCTAACGGACTTATTCATACAGGAAATTGATTAGGAAGTTTCTCAGGGGGTGCACAGGACCCAAGGGTGTTATTAATAGTCAGGATTCAGGAAGATGGGGACCTTGACAGCAGGGGTTCACACATGTTTCCTGAATTGGTACTGTTGCCACTATTCACCATTGGTACCCAGTTCTGAGAACCTTCTTAGAATCTTCCTAGGCCAGGTTCCAGTTCCTGGTGAAATCAGCTGTGACCAAATGGCCAGCCTCCCATGTAGGAAGATGCTATAAAGGGCTCCCATCTTGCTGGGAGAGAGGACAGTTGTTTGAATAAAGTCAAAGCAGTCACACCAGTCAA
Organism: Tragulus kanchil; assembly: GCA_022376925.1. NCBI lineage: Eukaryota > Metazoa > Chordata > Mammalia > Artiodactyla > Tragulidae > Tragulus > Tragulus kanchil. Next base: position 17,514,026 of record JAIOJX010000028.1, on the reverse strand, counting down.
TGCCTGAGACTAGGTTTTTTAGAAAGTGGGAAATACAACAGAAATAAGAATGCAGAACTCATGGGAGAGCAACATAGTGGTAAAGAGTCTGGTCTCCAAAACAAGTGAGGTTCAAATTCTTGCTCTGCCCCCTCCGCACTGTGACCTCGAGCAAGCCCTAAACCTCGTTGTGCTTCAGTGGCCTCATCTATAATAAGAAGCCAGTAATAAGCTGGCTTACAGAGTTGTTGTGAAAGTTAAATAAGTTAATGTAGCTGAAATATTTAGGTGGTAGCTGATTCATAAGAAATACCAGATAAATGTTAGCTCGTATTAAGATGTTGACAGTGTAACCCAGATGTGGAAGGTGATCTGGGTTGCCTAGACTCTTGACTTTGCCCAACTTTAGAACATATTGAACCCAAACTTTGGTTGTTTGCTTGAAAACTTTCCAAACCCAATATATTAGCTGGGGAGAGGGAGGGATAGATAGACAAGCAGACAGACAAATAGATTGGTAGATGAAGCTTTCATGGGCAGACAAAGAGAAAGATTGTTCCTATATTTCAACACGGAAATTCTTCTAGGTGTCTCCGATTTTTTCCTAGATTCCTCTACTGTTAAAAGTTTCTGCCTTTTCCCTGTGCAAGCTTTGAGGGCTCTTCTAATGGCTCCAGAAATTCAGCCTGATTTCAAGTTTGCACTCTGCGGAGAGCATTAAAAAAAAATGCTGCAGTTCAGCAAACTTACATAACACCAAAGGGCCATCCGAGGATCCATACACCAACCATGGAGGCCCCATTCTGTGCTGGATGTCACTAGAGGGAGAGTGCAGGGAACTGAAGTGGAGGGATTATGCTGCAAAGGCATCTAGCTTTTACCCCAGGTTTTTAAATTTTTGGAACTAGAGATATAGAAATACCATTTGAAGTAGGGTGTAGATCAGACAAAGAGTATTTCAACTCATCAAGGGCAACTCATAACAAGGGCAACAGGCCCATACTAAGGCGAGTGCTAGTCAGATGATCTCATTTTGAGTGAAAGGTAACTCCTTGAGTGGGGAATCCTGGTGAAGGGGTGTGTGGAGGACCACAAGGGACGCCGGGCTGCCCTCGAATGCCCTCAATGGTGGGTACAAGGGAGCCAGGGTTGTGTGTGTGGTTGACGCACATGCTTTGAATCACAGTTCTGCCATTCAGCACCTGCAAGGCTTTGGCAAATTCCTGGATTCTCTTCTGTCCCAGTTTTCTCTTTTGTAAAAATACTCCATAGCACAGACTACCCTGGAGGTCCAGTGGTTAGGACTCTGCTCTTTTGATGCAGGCCAGGTGGTTCAATCCCTGGTCGGGAAACTAATGAGCGCCTTGCACAGTGGTCAAAAAAAAATTTTTTTTAAATTAATAAAAAGAACATACCTCATATGCACATAATTTATTTTGTGCATTAAATAACATCATTTATGCACAGTGCTTAGAACAGTGCCTGTACATTGCAAGAACACGCTGTTACTGATTGATCACATTGATTGATCGTAATGACTGGCATTGCTATAATGGTGCATTATGATGAAGGCGTCTCTTCATGTAGCAGAAGACGTGGTGGAGAAGAGGGAGCTGAGAGTGTGTACAATTCTGTTAAAATTCCAAAATGGTTTATGCAATGGGTGTTTTTATCTAACATGTAAAGGTATGACATGATATACTTGGATACAGTTTTTTTACGCAACAAACTTGGAAGATGAGGAGATGAAAAAGAAGTCAAAGGCGTACGTCACGATCCAGTGAAATGTGGTTTGAGGAAGAATCCCCTCACTCACCTGCTTGAGCCCGGTGCTCTCAGGCTCTGTCTCAGGAGATCACTGTGGGGCCTGGTGCTGCCCAGTCACAGGTTGTAGCCGGACGTGCCACCTCCCACACACCGTCCTCAGGCTCCACCATCATCCTGATCCACTGCCTAGTGGAGTGCATAGCTCCCAACATATTTATTTAAGAGAGGACTAGATCCTAGAGCCTGTTGTAGCATTTCATCCCCTTTTCCTTGTGAAGGAAGTGTCATCAGCCACATTTACCAACAATGAGACTGACGGTCAGAGAGCGACCTGCCTATGCTCTATACTAAGACCACACAGTTGGGCAGTAGAAACAGAGTTTCAGCTCTGACCTTTCATCCGCTGTACTATACTGCAACAATTTTTTTTTCTCTAGAAGAAAACAAACAAAAAGACAGCCCTCCTGCTGCTTCTCACGGCAGGAAAAAGTCATTAGATGGAGGGATATTCCTGATTCCTGCAAAGAACTTATACCTTTTCACCTTTCAAACTTCCTTTCCCACTTGTTTCTTATACTTGTTTTTATCTCTGATCAAGTCAGCCTGCTCTTGCCAAGTTCCTGAAATTGCTACCTGTTTTGCCTGGGCTCTTATTTCCACTGCCTGGAGCAGTTCCTCGAGTTCACATTTTTTCCTCTGTCCAGGCTTATCTGACCTCCAAACTGGAAGTGTTTCTTTTTTCCCCTTCTTAATCAGTAGAGCATATTCTTTGTGCCTTCACGAAAGCATTTTTAATGTCTTAATTAGGAAATGATGATTGTCGTGACTGTTTTATCCTAGGAAATTTCTAAAGAGAAGGGAACCACATCTTAAATGTCTCTGTGATGCTTCAGTTGTATAGTTTCTGAAGCCTTTCACAGATAGTCTTGAAAAGACATCCTTGATCACCATGAACTGAGAGAATGAGCAAGGAGATCGCTTTCAGAGGTGGCCTGGTAGAAGAGCGAAGTACTCAGTTGTGGTACCACATGGGTTACAATACTCCTACAGGATTAGATAATATCCTTGGAGTATGACATGGTTTGAAACAGCATACAACTAGGATTCATGAGTCTGGGAACCCAAGGGTGGACATGAGAATGAAGCATCTCACTATGACATCTAGTGACCCAGTAGAAGATTTTTGCTTCTCATCCCCCAAATTTTGAGTTTCTTTTGATTAGACATCTTAGTTTCCAAAATAGAGAAGCTTCCGAGTGACACAAAGGTTTCATTTGACCTAAAAGTTGAGACTGACACATGGTTATTTTGGGTGCCTCATGCAAACAAAGAAGTTTATATATTGGCTGGGTGACTTATCAAGGGGAAACAGTTACTGTTACCTAATGGAGCATAAAGGAGCATGCTTGAAAGCTAAGGGATCCCAAGGACCTTGGTATCACTATATTCCATACTAAACATCTCTGAGAAACTACAATAAAATAATACAAGCAAAACTTCTAAAACCACAGACCCACCAGGATAAGAACCACACCAACTGGGGTACTGGCTGAGTGTAAAGGGTATATGAAATAAGCAGTGGAGGAAGAAAGTTACTAATGGCAGTTTTAGCCTCATGGCCCATTTCAAGAATGAGAAGTAGATTCATTATGCATATTTTTCATTGTTTTGTGTATATACACAAAACTATTTTTCCTTCTCCAATTTATTTTCTGTCTGATATGTGATATAAGATGCGTTGTTATTGTTGTTGTTCAGTTGCTATTGTTGTTGTTCAGTTGTCCAAGTCCTTGTGACCCCCATGGACTGCAGCATACCAGGATCCTCTGTCCTCCACTAGTTTGTTCTGTCTTCCAGGAGTTTGCTCAAATGCATAGCCATTGAGTCAGTGCTGGTATCTAACTTCATTGTGGTATGGAGGCTCAGTAGCTGGGGCACACGGCATGTGAGATCTTAATTCCCCAACCAGGGATCGCACCACATCCTTTGCATTGCAAGGCAAATTCTTAGTCACTAGGTCACCAGGAAAGTTCTACAAGATGTGTTAAGAATGGTTAACTCTGTCACTCAGTGTTTAAGTTGATATCAAAAGGATTGTGACTTATTGGAAGAGTGATAAATATCACCCAGGGTAAAGAAAATAACATCTACCATGTGGTATCTCCACTTTTTGTGAAAAGGTGAGGATATGTTTGGTTGTAATCAGAAGAGCTGCATCATGTTAGCCAGATGTTGTTCTGGCCTTTCTTCTGATGTTAGACATGGGTTAAAGGGGAAGTATGCAGCCCATGGAGTCACAAAGAGACACGACCAAGTGACTGAACTGAATTGAACTGATGGAAGTGAAACTGACAAAAGAGTAGACTGTGCTAGATTATTAGATGCTAACCTTTCACGTGACCCCCAGTGTGATGTCCATGAGAAGAGATTTCACCAACCTCCAGCTGCAGAGAGCTTCTTGGGAAAGGACCCCTGCTCTGTGCTCTGATTCATCACCACATTTTCACTGAGACAACCCTTGCCATGGACTACTTCTGGCTGATGATTGAGGGTGAGAGGGCTGTCAGGCAGACATCTTTCTGGGAGACCTGGGGCTCCTCTGGTGACTGACTTTGGCTTGAGGACTCCCTGAAACTTGGATGATTCTTCTCTACACTGCATAGTGATCTATGTCATTTCCACTCAACCTTCCTTCCCCCCTTCCTCCGCATACTAATCATAAGAGCATCGTGGTCTGATATCTCTACCAGCTTTCTCAGCTTCTTCTTCATTTTTCTCTTATAGGCATTCCCCTAATAAAAACTGCACATTTAACTATATCTTACAGTCACCTTCATGGAGAACCTGTACCACCATGCCTCTACTCTAAGATCTCCTCTGTAATGCAGAGTGGAATCCAGGAGCCTCATTCCAAGATACTCCTTTTCTGTGTGGCTTTGGGATAAGGTTTACCTATAAAAGTCACTTGCATGACATTTAGAGGGCTCCCCTGGTGACTCCGATGGTAAAGAATCTGCCTGCAATGCAGGAGACCCGGTTCAATCCCTGGGCCAGGAAGATCTCCTGGAAAAGTAAATGGCAACCCACTCCAGGATTCTTACCTGGAGAATCCCATGGACAGAGGAGCCTGGTGGGCTACAGTCCATGGAGTCATAAAGGGTTGGACATGACTAACCAACTAGTAAACACACACACACACACACACATATGACAGAAGGTAGAATGGAGGAGAGATCATTATTCTTTGGGGAGTCACTGTGAGCAACAATAGTGATTTCTCTGTGAGTTATCTCTTCATTACAGTGAGCTGGAAAAATATTTTTCCTAAGACCAAATATTTCTGGTGGTTTACCATAGTGCTTTTGTAAAACACACACTTTAGTGTTTCAGGCTGAAGTTTTCAAAGACTCTTTCCCAATCTTCTAACTGTAGCCTTCCAGAAGGTTGTTGTCCAAGACGAATAGACCCTAATTCTATATTGAATTCTCTTATTTCAAGAATAATTTGAATGGCTCAATTTTCTTAACTATATCCGAGCTCATACAAGAAGAAATTGAGGCATATATCTCTGTATAATGCTTAAAATACAAGCATCCTCAGGGCCCCATACAGTATTTGAGCATGAGACATGCTCAATAACTATTAAAAGAGTGAAGAGAGTGGTCCATTTAAAAAGACATAATTATCATTTTTTTTAAACTAGAATACATATTCAAATACTTGACCTTTGGGGTTTATCTTGGCCTGTTCCACTCTCTCTCTCAACTTCTGTATTTGTAATTCTACCTCCGCACCTACGCATCTAGTTTTTAATCCTAATCTTTCCTCTCCCCTCAATCACACTGGAATCGCAAGCATTCACCCGAACCATTCTCAGCTTCTTCTTCATTTTTCTCTTATAGGCATTCCCCTAATAAAAACTGCACATTTAACTATATCTTACAGTCACCTTCATGGAGAACCTGTACCACCATGCCTCTACTCTAAGATCTCCTCTGTAATGCAGAGTGGAATCCAGGAGCCTCATTCCAAGATACTCCTTTTCTGTGTGGCTTTGGGATAAGGTTTACCTATAAAAGTCACTTGCATGACATTTAGAGGGCTCCCCTGGTGACTCCGATGGTAAAGAATCTGCCTGCAATGCAGGAGACCCGGTTCAATCCCTGGGCCAGGAAGATCTCCTGGAAAAGTAAATGGCAACCCACTCCAGGATTCTTACCTGGAGAATCCCATGGACAGAGGAGCCTGGTGGGCTACAGTCCATGGAGTCATAAAGGGTTGGACATGACTAACCAACTAGTAAACACACACACACACACACATATGACAGAAGGTAGAATGGAGGAGAGATCATTATTCTTTGGGGAGTCACTGTGAGCAACAATAGTGATTTCTCTGTGAGTTATCTCTTCATTACAGTGAGCTGGAAAAATATTTTTCCTAAGACCAAATATTTCTGGTGGTTTACCATAGTGCTTTTGTAAAACACACACTTTAGTGTTTCAGGCTGAAGTTTTCAAAGACTCTTTCCCAATCTTCTAACTGTAGCCTTCCAGAAGGTTGTTGTCCAAGACGAATAGACCCTAATTCTATATTGAATTCTCTTATTTCAAGAATAATTTGAATGGCTCAATTTTCTTAACTATATCCGAGCTCATACAAGAAGAAATTGAGGCATATATCTCTGTATAATGCTTAAAATACAAGCATCCTCAGGGCCCCATACAGTATTTGAGCATGAGACATGCTCAATAACTATTAAAAGAGTGAAGAGAGTGGTCCATTTAAAAAGACATAATTATCATTTTTTTTAAACTAGAATACATATTCAAATACTTGACCTTTGGGGTTTATCTTGGCCTGTTCCACTCTCTCTCTCAACTTCTGTATTTGTAATTCTACCTCCGCACCTACGCATCTAGTTTTTAATCCTAATCTTTCCTCTCCCCTCAATCACACTGGAATCGCAAGCATTCACCCGAACCATTCCATTCTGGAAGGGACCACAACCTCCCATGACCTCATTTTGGTTTCTCTGTTAATGATCTACTATTTCCATAGGAAATACCACACATTCTCACACAGGGGCCAGTATAAACTTTGCAAATTACAAGCCTGATTATGTCAAGTCCCATTCTTGAATGTCTTCCCCAGGCTTTTAGAATACAATACAAAATCCTTGAATTGCCTTTCATGGCCCTCTGTCATATTTCCCGTCTCATTTAAAACACTTTTTCCCTCTCTGTTTCCACTGTACACACACACACACACACAATACACTGGCATGGGTGTATGACACACACCTTTCACCACACTAATCTTACACATGCTGCAGGTTTTGGTTTAAAGCTCACTTTATTAGAAAACGTCTTCTCTATCAGAAGACCTACCCTAGGTTGGTCAAGTTCTTGTGTTACACATTCTCAGAAGGGCTTCTCCTATAAAGCACTTATCACAATTGTGTTTAGTCCATTTTTCTGAGATATTTTATCTCTTTTCCTTTTCCATTTAAAGTTCTTGTGGAAAGAGACCAGGACTCCTAAATTTGCCATCGTATTTGTGTATGTTAGACATTTAATAAATATTTTTCAATAAACATATATTCATATTAACAGGAAATTGTATAATCTTTATTTTGTCAGTGTTCCTCTCTTCTGTGTTGGGGACCAAGAGTGAACTAGTGATAGTACGTTATCCTCAAGACAGAATATTGAAACTGGAGAAAATGTTAACACTTATCCCATCTTTATTTATTTATCCAAGAAAGCACAATAACTTACCCTTTATCAAGAGCCTAGACTATAACACAGTGACAAAATCATAAGACAAAGATAAAATAAGTTCTATTAACATTTGTAGGTAATTTAACCCAATATTATTTGAAAAAAGCTTTTCATAAAGGCAAATAAAGTTTTATAATAAAGAGACAAAATCAGTGCTTTAGACTGAATTTATTATAGACTTCCAGAGAATACCACACAAAAGTAAGTTCTGATGAAACAATATTCAAAGAATTGCCCAGATTTGTCTTGGGAAGCAGCATAGGAGCATCAGATGAAAAAATGTGTCCTCCTAAATTATTGTCCAGGTGCACATTGACCTCTTTAATGTCAGCAAGCATGCATACCCATACTTTAAGACCAGCCTCTCACTCCTCCTACTGACTTTGAGATGAGCATTTTATTGTGTTCAAGGACAATACAATGTCATTCCATTACTAGTTTTGAGAAAGAGGCAGAATCTGGGGAAAAAAAAAAACAACAATACTTCTGATTGCTGAAAATCCAAACAAGCAAAAAGTCACCCGTGGAAACTTCCATGGCTAGTAAATGGATTGTATTTCATGCTTTATGTTTTTCCCCTCCCAGTTGATACATTAAGAATTTCTCCAAGCAATCTGACCTATTTGTCTAACAACATTCCAGTGGTTGTATATCATTCTTTGGGACCTTGACCTTACTCTTTTTTTAACTTTTATTTTTAAATTTCTCACCTCAAAATAGGCTAATGTCACTGGAAAAGTCCATTCAAACTTAACCATAAGATAGGCTCTAACAAGCTTGGTGAATCACATTATTGATACATGCAGTCCTCAGCATCACTACTTTTGAATGAATAAAGCCAAAACTCAGATGCCTAGGAACCTAAAAATGGCTGTATTCACATCCTCCAGAATATATTGTAGCCCCAACCCGTGATCCCTTCACTTGGCAAACCCTGGTGATTACTAGCGCCACCATCAGGGGCTTCCAAGGTTTAGAAGTAGGCAGTTTCTGCCTCATTTAACTCACCTATTTAAAATCCTGGAACAACAAAGGACATTTGGATAAGACTAAAGAAATTTGAATAATGTATGGGCTTTGGTTAATGAATACAAAATAAGCAAATGATATCCCCAGATGTTACAGTGAATTCCACTTTCAAGTCTTTGTGCACTCTCCCAAAATGAATGTTGTAGCCTCCTCCTTTACTTATTTGAATTCATTCATTCTTCAAAGCTAAACTGGAGACCTACCTTTTCCATCAATTCTGAGCCAACTAATCCTGATGATATCTACCCCTAAGGGGCTTAGTGTGAGAATATGTGTCACACCATGTATCCCCTATTTATAATGTTATAACTTTTTTCTTTATTCTCTTTGTATCCATATTTTGGCTTCTTGAATGATCTCAAGATAAAAGAGATATGTTTTTGTATTATTATGTTTTATGGCAATTTCTTCATTAACTTAGACCAGCCCTCTCACTCCTCCTACTGACTTTGAGATGAGCATTTTATTGTGTTCAAGGACAATACAATGTCATTCCATTACTAGTTTTGAGAAAGAGGCAGAATCTGGGGAAAAAAAAAAACAACAATACTTCTGATTGCTGAAAATCCAAACAAGCAAAAAGTCACCCGTGGAAACTTCCATGGCTAGTAAATGGATTGTATTTCATGCTTTATGTTTTTCCCCTCCCAGTTGATACATTAAGAATTTCTCCAAGCAATCTGACCTATTTGTCTAACAACATTCCAGTGGTTGTATATCATTCTTTGGGACCTTGACCTTACTCTTTTTTTAACTTTTATTTTTAAATTTCTCACCTCAAAATAGGCTAATGTCACTGGAAAAGTCCATTCAAACTTAACCATAAGATAGGCTCTAACAAGCTTGGTGAATCACATTATTGATACATGCAGTCCTCAGCATCACTACTTTTGAATGAATAAAGCCAAAACTCAGATGCCTAGGAACCTAAAAATGGCTGTATTCACATCCTCCAGAATATATTGTAGCCCCAACCCGTGATCCCTTCACTTGGCAAACCCTGGTGATTACTAGCGCCACCATCAGGGGCTTCCAAGGTTTAGAAGTAGGCAGTTTCTGCCTCATTTAACTCACCTATTTAAAATCCTGGAACAACAAAGGACATTTGGATAAGACTAAAGAAATTTGAATAATGTATGGGCTTTGGTTAATGAATACAAAATAAGCAAATGATATCCCCAGATGTTACAGTGAATTCCACTTTCAAGTCTTTGTGCACTCTCCCAAAATGAATGTTGTAGCCTCCTCCTTTACTTATTTGAATTCATTCATTCTTCAAAGCTAAACTGGAGACCTACCTTTTCCATCAATTCTGAGCCAACTAATCCTGATGATATCTACCCCTAAGGGGCTTAGTGTGAGAATATGTGTCACACCATGTATCCCCTATTTATAATGTTATAACTTTTTTCTTTATTCTCTTTGTATCCATATTTTGGCTTCTTGAATGATCTCAAGATAAAAGAGATATGTTTTTGTATACTTATGTTTTATGGCAATCAACTTTGAGTATAATTCTAGACTTAATGTATGTGACAGAATTTCTTCATTAACTTTTAAAAAGTCACAAGGGATGGGCCCCAAATTATGTTTTCCAGGTCAGTCGTGTGTCTATCACTAGTTACCATTTTCCTGAGTGTATAAACTATTACAGTTTTGAAATTTATAGAAATAGCAAAGAAAGACTAACTGATCTTATCTTTCAAAGGGACTCCAAACTCCCTAATAACTAAAATATTGGCTTGACCAGAAGGTTTTTTTTTTTTTTTTTCCCAAAAACCTGAACGAACCTTTGGCTAACCTAATATATAATCTCAACTCTTCAATTCCTTCACAAACTGAATTCTTCCCACGACTCCAGTCTTAACCCCTAATATTCTCCAACATTTAACTGGCTTTCAAGTGGGGGAAATAATTCAGCTTACTTGGGGAAATGAGGTGGGATGTGGATTTCCATGCTTTTCCCTACTTCCACATATTTAGAAGTACTCAAATCACTTCAAATGCTCACTCCTAATGCCTTAACTAGTAAGACTTAAGTACTCTTTCCCTGTTCTGTATTATTTCAGAGTATTAAATAATGTTATTTAAATGTAACTATTACATAATTGTTCTAATTATGTTTACTTACCCATTTTTCTGACCACACTGTGAGACTCTCGGTAACAAGGATTGTATTTTCTTCATCTTTGTAGCCAACTATAACTCACATTGGAGTTGGACTTAATACATCTTCAAATGGGAACTTATTGAAAGTGAAAGAAAAAGTATTCTAGCAAGTATGATTCCCAATGGCCTAAAAATTCATAGAAAGTTGGCATCATTGATATATTTACTACAATATTCCAGAAAATGCAAACTCTTCTAAGAAATGCTTGTAGAAACATCCACTAACCATCTCAGTAAAGTGTTTGAAGCTTTAAAGCACATATTCTGTGTACAGTAAGCTGTGGATAGGACCTTTTTTATTAGTTTATATTGTGTATTCCTCACTATTTTGCACTTTATATGGGTACCTTATATTCTATAATTTATCTGTACTCTTTACTATAATCCTGTCTTATCCCCTATACAAATTTTGAAACCACTATGTTTCAACTGAAAGCTGTCTTTGAAATTGTCCATATTATATAAGAGTCTGAACTACCTACAAATGCATTCCCATCTTCTATAAGTTTCCAGCCAAAAATGGAATTGGTAAGTATATTGGTCAAGTGGCTGGCACTAAGACACATAACCAGATCGTTGCTTTAAGGTGTAGCTTTGTAGTTGCTAAGTTGTGTCTTTAGGACCCCATGGACTGCAGGACACCAGGCTTCCCTCTTCTTCACTGTCTCAAACTCATGTCCATTGATTTGGTGATGCCATCTAACCATCTCATTCTCTGTCACCCCCTTCTCCTCCTGCCCTCAATCTTTCCCTGCATTGGGGTCTTTTCCAATGGGTTGACCCTTCGCATCAGGTGACCAAAAATATAACTTCATGTGACAGAATGATGACGCTAAAGTATCTTCCCTTCATTCATTTAGCACACACTGAGAAAGTACACCTACTCTGTGCGTGTGTAAAGCTGGGTTCTGGGATATTATAGCTCCTGACTTTCATTTTATGCAAGTGAGAAAAGAGGGCCAATGGGTTGACCCTTCATCATGAGCTTAACTAGTAAGATTTAACTCTTTCCCTGTTCTGTATTATTTCAGAGTATTAAATAATGTTATTTAAATGTAACTATTACATAATTGTTCTAATTATGTTTACTTACCCATTTTTCTGACCACACTGTGAGACTCTCGGTAACAAGGATTGTATTTTCTTCATCTTTGTAGCCAACTATAACTCACATTGGAGTTGGACTTAATACATCTTCAAATGGGAACTTATTGAAAGTGAAAGAAAAAGTATTCTAGCAAGTATGATTCCCAATGGCCTAAAAATTCATAGAAAGTTGGCATCATTGATATATTTACTACAATATTCCAGAAAATGCAAACTCTTCTAAGAAATGCTTGTAGAAACATCCACTAACCATCTCAGTAAAGTGTTTGAAGCTTTAAAGCACATATTCTGTGTACAGTAAGCTGTGGATAGGACCTTTTTTATTAGTTTATATTGTGTATTCCTCACTATTTTGCACTTTATATGGGTACCTTATATTCTATAATTTATCTGTACTCTTTACTATAATCCTGTCTTATCCCCTATACAAATTTTGAAACCACTATGTTTCAACTGAAAGCTGTCTTTGAAATTGTCCATATTATATAAGAGTCTGAACTACCTACAAATGCATTCCCATCTTCTATAAGTTTCCAGCCAAAAATGGAATTGGTAAGTATATTGGTCAAGTGGCTGGCACTAAGACACATAACCAGATCGTTGCTTTAAGGTGTAGCTTTGTAGTTGCTAAGTTGTGTCTTTAGGACCCCATGGACTGCAGGACACCAGGCTTCCCTCTTCTTCACTGTCTCAAACTCATGTCCATTGATTTGGTGATGCCATCTAACCATCTCATTCTCTGTCACCCCCTTCTCCTCCTGCCCTCAATCTTTCCCTGCATTGGGGTCTTTTCCAATGGGTTGACCCTTCGCATCAGGTGACCAAAAATATAACTTCATGTGACAGAATGATGACGCTAAAGTATCTTCCCTTCATTCATTTAGCACACACTGAGAAAGTACACCTACTCTGTGCGTGTGTAAAGCTGGGTTCTGGGATATTATAGCTCCTGACTTTCATTTTATGCAAGTGAGAAAAGAGGGCCAGATGGGTTAGTCAGTTCCCTCAATCACTTACCAAAGTAAAAATGAGAAGTCAGGTCTTCGAGATTCCCCCTTAGTTGCATTTTGTAGCTGTGAAAAGTCTGGTGAAGGAATAGTTTACCATTTCCAGAGCATCCTCAGTATTAAAATCCCACTATCCATCCATTCTGGCCCCTTCTCTTCCAAATTCTCCTGTTAGAAATAAGAGACTAATTTTAAAATTTGTGGCATTTTAAAATCAATTAATTTTTTAAATGTGGGGCAAAAAATTGAAGCAGCATAGAAATTCTGGGCACCTGGCAGGGAAATAGATAATAAAAAACAAGAATAAGGTGCAGGAAGGAAGGAAAAATTGAAGTGATGCATGGAGGTAGACGGATGCCAACAACCTTACAATTCACCTCAGGCCAACCCAGCTTGCTTCAGAATGGAGCTTGCTGAAATCTGGGCCTCCATCCCTCTATCAGAAGTTCTCCCTGTGGTTTATAAACTTCATCCTTCTAACCATGAGTAGACCGACCTAGAGAAAAATCACCATGACACAAAGTTTGCTGCTGATTAACAGAGTTACTGCAGGAATGCCCACTGTGGAGCTCAGAGAACAAAGAGTTTCAAGGGTTGATTGCAATGCTCTTCCTTGTTTTGTCTCAGAAACATCGGCAGGAAGAAAGGATTTTTTTTTTTAAGGAAATTGTTAAAACCAGAAGAAATTCTAGCAAGAGCACAAACTTTCTTGGCTAAGGAGCCCCATGGACTGCAGGACACCAGGCTTCCCTCTTCTTCACTGTCTCAAACTCATGTCCATTGATTTGGTGATGCCATCTAACCATCTCATTCTCTGTCACCCCCTTCTCCTCCTGCCCTCAATCTTTCCCTGCATTGGGGTCTTTTCCAATGGGTTGACCCTTCGCATCAGGTGACCAAAAATATAACTTCATGTGACAGAATGATGACGCTAAAGTATCTTCCCTTCATTCATTTAGCACACACTGAGAAAGTACACCTACTCTGTGCGTGTGTAAAGCTGGGTTCTGGGATATTATAGCTCCTGACTTTCATTTTATGCAAGTGAGAAAAGAGGGCCAGATGGGTTAGTCAGTTCCCTCAATCACTTACCAAAGTAAAAATGAGAAGTCAGGTCTTCGAGATTCCCCCTTAGTTGCATTTTGTAGCTGTGAAAAGTCTGGTGAAGGAATAGTTTACCATTTCCAGAGCATCCTCAGTATTAAAATCCCACTATCCATCCATTCTGGCCCCTTCTCTTCCAAATTCTCCTGTTAGAAATAAGAGACTAATTTTAAAATTTGTGGCATTTTAAAATCAATTAATTTTTAACTGTGGGGCAAAAAATTGAAGCAGCATAGAAATTCTGGGCACCTGGCAGGGAAATAGATAATAAAAAACAAGAATAAGGTGCAGGAAGGAAGGAAAAATTGAAGTGATGCATGGAGGTAGACGGATGCCAACAACCTTACAATTCACCTCAGGCCAACCCAGCTTGCTTCAGAATGGAGCTTGCTGAAATCTGGGCCTCCATCCCTCTATCAGAAGTTCTCCCTGTGGTTTATAAACTTCATCCTTCTAACCATGAGTAGACCGACCTAGAGAAAAATCACCATGACACAAAGTTTGCTGCTGATTAACAGAGTTACTGCAGGAATGCCCACTGTGGAGCTCAGAGAACAAAGAGTTTCAAGGGTTGATTGCAATGCTCTTCCTTGTTTTGTCTCAGAAACATCGGCAGGAAGAAAGGATTTTTTTTTTTAAGGAAATTGTTAAAACCAGAAGAAATTCTAGCAAGAGCACAAACTTTCTGATAAGAGACAGCCCCAAACTGGCTTGGCATGGCTGCTTGAATTTTTCACCCATAAACTGATTATGAGCACTAGGTAGACTCTGGGTGAAAATAGAAAAGAAGCATTCTGGAAAACTCAAAGGTAAAACTTGATAGGGTCGTGCCTGGGTTGGGGCCAGTGGAGTGAGCGCATGCTATCTAGAAGAGAATATGCAAGAGAAGTATAGCCAGAAGGCTGATGTGTCGCCTCATCTACAAATGAAGCCATCTTTCTCTAAGTTTCATCCATATACATTCCAGCTTCTAAAATCTAGGACCACAAACGATGAGAGTAGACCTATTCATTCTACATATGAAAGGTCCCATGAGGATCAATGTGTGCAGCTGCTACCACCAGTGACCCTCTGCTTGAAGCATTTGGAGCCAGAAGACACCCTCCATGTGAGGACTTGGACACGTGGATCTTCTGTGTGCCTGGCCTGCCACTCATTCTCAGAGTCCCTGTTATAGCGCCACAAGCAGCTCCTCAGAAAGCGTCTAGATCCATTTAGAAGCTTGTCTTGAAGAGGACAACAGGGGAAATGGACTTGGGTACTTGTGGATGCCATTTCATTCAGAACCGAGAACTTGTATCTCTCTTGAGACAATCACTTGTCAAAGAGGAGAAAGGTTTAACCTTTGAATGGGAGTCCGTGTTTGCTGGAGGTTTCACAGTGCCAAACAGCCCTCAATTACAAATGCTATCTGGTATTCCTTTTTAAATTTTTTTTTTTTTTGCCATTTTCTTTCTTTCTTTCTTTTGAACTGTAATTGTGGAAGGATTCAAACATAAATGCATAGAAAGGAGTGCCTATGGGTACATTCAGATACCCGTCATTGAGATTCTAAATGACAATTGACTGTCAGTCTTGTTTCATCTCAACCTCTTTTACTTCCTCTACATGACTTTAAAGCAAACCTCAGATATCCTATCGTTTTGTCATAAATAGGTCAGTGTACCTTGCCTTTGTGTAACCTATATTTCTTGAGATGTACTTCACTGGTACAGCCTAAGATGGGGGGCCGGGGGCGGCCGTGCTGGAGATTAGATGCTGCGTTCTTAGCACACCCCCTTCTGCATACCAACAGTGCTTTCCTACATCAATGATGAAATCTAGGGGTGTATGGTTTGGTAGCTCAGGAAATACAATGAAAGACAAGAGACCTGGGGGTGCTGTGGTGGCTGTTTTCTGCCTGGCCCTTGGAATGAGTGTAATCTCTGATTTGCTTGAGGGCAGAAAATAGATGGAACAATTTCCACGTAAGGCTGAGACTCTCAATGTGGGGTTAAGGCGAGTGCCTGAAGGAGTTGTTTTGGGAAGCGTTGAGAACACTGATCAAAATAAATACAGTTTAGGGGCCCATGTGAGAGACGGGGCTTGGCAGAGAGTCACTTTTTGCACTTTTGCATGGAACTCAGCAACTCTGACATGGTGAGATTTATATAGCGTTTGGAAATAACTTCTATTGGCTGAGTGTTAGGCATTTACACAAGCGGCAATTTCAGCTCTGGTAAGAGCAAATTCCCACCGTTTTCAGTTCATTTACAAAATGTACTGTATGCTAGCAATAGCTTATTCTGGGGTCAATGCCATTAGAACCGCAGCTCCTCAGAAAGCGTCTAGATCCATTTAGAAGCTTGTCTTGAAGAGGACAACAGGAAATGGACTTGGGTACTTGTGGATGCCATTTCATTCAGAACCGAGAACTTGTATCTCTCTTGAGACAATCACTTGTCAAAGAGGAGAAAGGTTTAACCTTTGAATGGGAGTCCGTGTTTGCTGGAGGTTTCACAGTGCCAAACAGCCCTCAATTACAAATGCTATCTGGTATTCCTTTTTAAATTTTTTTTTTTTTTGCCATTTTCTTTCTTTCTTTCTTTTGAACTGTAATTGTGGAAGGATTCAAACATAAATGCATAGAAAGGAGTGCCTATGGGTACATTCAGATACCCGTCATTGAGATTCTAAATGACAATTGACTGTCAGTCTTGTTTCATCTCAACCTCTTTTACTTCCTCTACATGACTTTAAAGCAAACCTCAGATATCCTATCGTTTTGTCATAAATAGGTCAGTGTACCTTGCCTTTGTGTAACCTATATTTCTTGAGATGTACTTCACTGGTACAGCCTAAGATGGGGGGCCGGCCGCGGCCGTGCTCTAGATTAGATGCTGCGTTCTTAGCACACCCCCTTCTGCATACCAACAGTGCTTTCCTACATCAATGATGAAATCTAGGGGTGTATGGTTTGGTAGCTCAGGAAATACAATGAAAGACAAGAGACCTGGGGGTGCTGTGGTGGCTGTTTTCTGCCTGGCCCTTGGAATGAGTGTAATCTCTGATTTGCTTGAGGGCAGAAAATAGATGGAACAATTTCCACGTAAGGCTGAGACTCTCAATGTGGGGTTAAGGCGAGTGCCTGAAGGAGTTGTTTTGGGAAGCGTTGAGAACACTGATCAAAATAAATACAGTTTAGGGGCCCATGTGAGAGACGGGGCTTGGCAGAGAGTCACTTTTTGCACTTTTGCATGGAACTCAGCAACTCTGACATGGTGAGATTTATATAGCGTTTGGAAATAACTTCTATTGGCTGAGTGTTAGGCATTTACACAAGCGGCAATTTCAGCTCTGGTAAGAGCAAATTCCCACCGTTCATTCATTGATTCTTTCATTTATTTATTCAAAAATGTACTGTATGCTAGCAATAGCTTATTCTGGGGTCAATAGAAGAGATCAAGATAGAAAAATTTGCTCACATTTTAGAGGGAAAAAGAAAGAATATGCCCTAAATGTACCATATAATGTCAAGGTAGATTGATGTTATAACAAGGGAAGGAGACCAAATTAAAAGGAGGCTAACTGCCTGTACACACATGGGCATGGAAGCCCTCTAGGAGGAGATCACTTCTGAGAAGAAGCCTGAATAAATTATGGGGACAAGAAATGCACAAATGTTGGTGAAGGGGAACTAAAGGGACAGCAATTGCAGATTCTCTGTGATTTAAATAAGGTGGGTATGTCCAAGAAAAAAGGGCCAGTGTGACTTTAGTATGGTGTTCTTGGGGACAGGAAACCAAGAGTCAGTCAGACCAGTCTTATAGAACCCTGGACGACAGTCTGGAATTTTTTTATTTGTGTTTTGTGTCAGGTGTCTGCATGACAATGACAGAGGCTTGAGTCTGGGCTGTGGGCCTCAGGCTAAGTGTTTAAAACAAAGGAATGACAAGATCTGTTCAGATGTTTAAAAAGACTTTGGCTTCTATGTAGTCAAGCCATATCAAGCAATATAATGAAAGCAGAGACCTTGTAAGAAGCCATTGGAATAATATAGTAAGAGATGATGGGGTTGCGCCTGATAAAGAGATGAGATGTGCTTGAATTTAAGCTACATTATCACATAAAGTTAATAGGATTGCTTATGGATCAGATGGATGTTGGGTATGAGGGAGACTCAAGTATGTGAGGACCAGGCAGTGAGGTTTATGTTGGTGCCCTTTACCAAGATGGAAAAGAGTGAGTCTGGGAGTAATGTAGAACCTTTAGTTGCTAGCCAGCTATGTTTACTTCTTGTTCTCTTTCTTCTGCAACATCAATTTATCCCTCTCTACTGGTCATTCCTAGAAGTAAACAAATGTACAGTAACATTTCTCATGTTGTATCTACTGCTGCTTTGGCCTCCCTGACTTTGCAGGCAGGGTCTGGCCCCAAGGGACTATGTTTCCGGCTGGGTTTAGCTAACAAGAGAAAATGGGTGGAAGGCTAGAGGCCAAGAGGAATGAAAACCAAGGTGCTCCTTCCAGGCCCTCTGGTAGAGGCATCACTGGCAGAATCAAGGACTGAGCCCATTGGCTCGTGGATTCTATTTAGAGTCCAGGAAGTTCAAGAGGATCTAGAGAAAAGGACTAAGATGGGGTGACCAAAAGAGAAAGAGGAACCCCATAAACAGAGTGATAAAAAGCTATCAAAAAGAGAGAAGAGCCAAGTTATGTCAAATGATGTTGAGAAGTCAAGTAAGATGTTACAGAGTATCTATTACATTTCAGAACTGATTCTCTGAGAACAGCTTTGTTGGGTTGATGAGGATAAGAGCTGGCCAGAAAATTTTAAGGCAAAATATGAGAAGAAGAAGAAATAAATATTGGTTAATTATAATGGGAACAAGGAAATATGATTGTAACTTGAGAGGAATATAGTGTTTGAGACAGGAATGTTTTAAAGATGGGAGATAAAGTAGCCATCAGAGTTGTTTTTGTTCAATCACAAAGTTGTTTCCAACACTTTGCAACCCCATGGACTTCAGCACACCAGGTTTCCCTGTCCTTCAGTATCTCCTGCAGTTTGCTCAAACTCATGTCCATTGAGTCAGTGATGCCATGCAGCCACCTCATCCTATGTCACCCCCTTCTCCTCCAGCCCTAAATCTTTCCCAGTAGCAGGCTGGGAAATGAGTCAGCTCTTCACATCAGGTGGCCAAAGTATTAGAGCTTCAGCTTCAGCGTCAATCCTTCCAATAAATATTCAGCATTGATTTCCTTTAGGACTGACTGGTTTGATCTCCTTGGTGTCCAAGGGACTCTCAAGAGTCTTCTCTAGCATCACGATTTTAAATCATCAATTTTTGGCACTCAGCCTTCTTCTGGTCCAACTCCACAGGGCCCATCGTGGAACACAGAAATCTCTCTAAGCATTTAAAACAAAGGTAATTTAACTACAGCTGAAACACCAACAGAAGTAGATGAAGGAGACCAGAATTAACACCTATAGGCCACTAAATCCTACTGGCTGATAGAATGAAGGAAGGAAAAAGGATGTTACTAGAGTCCAAAATTTAAGGTCAACTACAGAAGGTGGAACCACATGTTCATTTGGGTCTGCAGCCAAGGAGAATACTCTGCTTTGATCAGACATATTCCCCATTCAAGATTCTTCTTCTTGGGATAGTTAGGGAAATTGGATCAGCATTTAAAATGTATAACTAACAAGGACCACTGTATGGCACAGGGAACTCTGCTCAGTGTTACGTGGCAGCCTGGGTGGGAAGGGAGTTTGGGAGAGAATGGATATGTGTATACATTTGGCTGAGTTCCTTTGCTGTGCACCTGGAACTCACAGCATTGTTAACAAGATATACTCCAATAAAAATAAAAGTTTAAAAACTAGTTAAAAAGAAAAGAAAAACAGCCAAACAGAAAGAAAATTCTACTCCTCGTTGGCTCAGCATTGACTTAGCGCAGTGACTCTAACAATCTGTAGCTTGAGAGGAATATAGTGTTTGAGACAGGAATGTTTTAAAGATGGGAGATAAAGTAGCCATCAGAGTTGTTTTTGTTCAATCACAAAGTTGTTTCCAACACTTTGCAACCCCATGGACTTCAGCACACCAGGTTTCCCTGTCCTTCAGTATCTCCTGCAGTTTGCTCAAACTCATGTCCATTGAGTCAGTGATGCCATGCAGCCACCTCATCCTATGTCACCCCCTTCTCCTCCAGCCCTAAATCTTTCCCAGTAGCAGGCTGGGAAATGAGTCAGCTCTTCACATCAGGTGGCCAAAGTATTAGAGCTTCAGCTTCAGCGTCAATCCTTCCAATAAATATTCAGCATTGATTTCCTTTAGGACTGACTGGTTTGATCTCCTTGGTGTCCAAGGGACTCTCAAGAGTCTTCTCTAGCATCACGATTTTAAATCATCAATTTTTGGCACTCAGCCTTCTTCTGGTCCAACTCCACAGGGCCCATCGTGGAACACAGAAATCTCTCTAAGCATTTAAAACAAAGGTAATTTAACTACAGCTGAAACACCAACAGAAGTAGATGAAGGAGACCAGAATTAACACCTATAGGCCACTAAATCCTACTGGCTGATAGAATGAAGGAAGGAAAAAGGATGTTACTAGAGTCCAAAATTTAAGGTCAACTACAGAAGGTGGAACCACATGTTCATTTGGGTCTGCAGCCAAGGAGAATACTCTGCTTTGATCAGACATATTCCCCATTCAAGATTCTTCTTCTTGGGATAGTTAGGGAAATTGGATCAGCATTTAAAATGTATAACTAACAAGGACCACTGTATGGCACAGGGAACTCTGCTCAGTGTTACGTGGCAGCCTGGGTGGGAAGGGAGTTTGGGAGAGAATGGATATGTGTATACATTTGGCTGAGTTCCTTTGCTGTGCACCTGGAACTCACAGCATTGTTAACAAGATATACTCCAATAAAAAATAAAAGTTTAAAAAACTAGTTAAAAAGAAAAAAAGAAAAAACAGCCAAACAGAAAGAAAATTCTTCTCCTCGTTGGCTCAGCATTGACTTGGCAGATCTTACAATGTACAGTGACTCTCAACAATGTCTGTACATACAACTCATCTGGGAGCTTTTAAAATGTACCAGTGCCCAGACCTTACCTCCAACTGGTTAAATCAGAATCCATGTAGTGGGGAGCAAAGCTTTGGCATTTTTTAAAAGATCCCCAAGGAATCTAATGTATAACCAGAGTTAAGAACCACTGCTCAAAATTCTACATGGTAAAAACAGGACTGAATGCTTCCTTGCAGGAAAATGCCTCCAATGCTGGCATCCGGCTTTGAGGAATTCATCATAGCAACGAATGGTGAAAGCCCCAAACCCTGCAGTTGAATTAATTTCCTTAATGAAATGGGCTGCCTGAAACCTCCATCCCTTTAATGCTGTTTTGAGGTTATGAGAGCAAAAGATGAAAAGCCCAGAAGCAACATTCTCTGTTTCCTTTCACCAGAACAGAATAATTAAGTGATGTGGTTACCTACATGGCATGGAATGATGCATTTTCCACGACGCCGTAGGTCATAGCTGAGCGAGGTGCAGGAGTTTGTCTAGCCACGTTGGGGTGGGGGGTGGGGGCAATTAATACATCTGATCTCTTCAAACCACTCAGAGGCCTTTCAAAGTGGCTCATGTTTGTCCTTCTCTAATCTGGAATCCATTAGGTACCTCATAATTAGGGCTTCTCTCTTTCTTGGAGCCTGTCATGTTAGTCACATTTTAGGGAATCAGAATCTTGAGTCTGTGGATCAGAAATAAGCCCCTGGACTTTTATAGAGAATCCTGCATTTCGGGTAAGTAATTTCCCCAAGCAGCTGGGATTTAGTCCGTGTTCTTAGTTATAATTAAATGATAAATCTTCACAGGGAAGGCATCCAGCAGCAAGTATGTCAGTTCCATCAAAGTGGAAGAGATCACAGATATCTTTACCTAGGAAGATGATTCCACTTTGGAAAACGATATTCTCTTGTCAGAAGCCAGATGACAAGCAGCTGCTTGTGAACAGTCAGTAATAAAAGGAACCTGAGCGGCTCTGGAGGCATCTACTTCCATGCAGTTTTTGGGAAATGAGAGTGCCTTCCACCCAGTCTGACAGTTCCTTCTTTTGCCATCAACATCCCCAGGGTCCAGAGAGTCTTAGCACTCAGCGTGGACTTAGGCATGCTGCAATGCTCAGTGGGGATTCCAAACACACCCTAGGCAGCTCTTCTCATGGCATTCAGACCATTCTACCTTTCAGGACTGTTACTTTCAAATCTCCTCACCAAACATTTATTAAATACCTACCATGGACTGGTCTTGGCAATTTGGGACATTATAATACAACCCCATCTATAACAGTTTTGAGTCAGTTGCCCAGTTAGGCATTGAGAGATGGTTAAGATGGGAGAAGCAAAGAGCTTGGAGCTGATGATGCAATTTGTCCTTTCCAAATTAAAAATGATATGGCTCTGTTTACGTATTTCTGTGTACATTGATATTCCTGGGTTTATATATAGTACAGTTCAATTCATGTTTGTATCTCAAACATGCATGTGCATACTAAGTCGCTTCGGTTGTGTCCAACTCTTTGCAACCCTAGGGACAGTAGCCCACCAGGCTCCTCTCTGGCGTGGCATTCTCCAGGCAAGAGTACTGGAGTGGGTTGCCATACCCTTCTCCAGGGGATCTTCCCAACCCAGGGATGAAGCCTGAATCATTCTTACATCTCCTGCATTGGCAGGTACATTGTTTACCACTAGCACCACCTGGGAATCCCAAACATACACCCGGTACTATAAATACGAAAATTCAGTAAACTTTTGTTGACATGCCCACCTGGGAATCTTGAGTCTGTGGATCAGAAATAAGCCCTGGACTTTTATAGAGAATCCTGCATTTCGGGTAAGTAATTTCCCCAAGCAGCTGGGATTTAGTCCGTGTTCTTAGTTATAATTAAATGATAAATCTTCACAGGGAAGGCATCCAGCAGCAAGTATGTCAGTTCCATCAAAGTGGAAGAGATCACAGATATCTTTACCTAGGAAGATGATTCCACTTTGGAAAACGATATTCTCTTGTCAGAAGCCAGATGACAAGCAGCTGCTTGTGAACAGTCAGTAATAAAAGGAACCTGAGCGGCTCTGGAGGCATCTACTTCCATGCAGTTTTTGGGAAATGAGAGTGCCTTCCACCCAGTCTGACAGTTCCTTCTTTTGCCATCAACATCCCCAGGGTCCAGAGAGTCTTAGCACTCAGCGTGGACTTAGGCATGCTGCAATGCTCAGTGGGGATTCCAAACACACCCTAGGCAGCTCTTCTCATGGCATTCAGACCATTCTACCTTTCAGGACTGTTACTTTCAAATCTCCTCACCAAACATTTATTAAATACCTACCATGGACTGGTCTTGGCAATTTGGGACATTATAATACAACCCCATCTATAACAGTTTTGAGTCAGTTGCCCAGTTAGGCATTGAGAGATGGTTAAGATGGGAGAAGCAAAGAGCTTGGAGCTGATGATGCAATTTGTCCTTTCCAAATTAAAAATGATATGGCTCTGTTTACGTATTTCTGTGTACATTGATATTCCTGGGTTTATATATAGTACAGTTCAATTCATGTTTGTATCTCAAACATGCATGTGCATACTAAGTCGCTTCGGTTGTGTCCAACTCTTTGCAACCCTAGGGACAGTAGCCCACCAGGCTCCTCTCTGGCGTGGCATTCTCCAGGCAAGAGTACTGGAGTGGGTTGCCATACCCTTCTCCAGGGGATCTTCCCAACCCAGGGATGAAGCCTGAATCATTCTTACATCTCCTGCATTGGCAGGTACATTGTTTACCACTAGCACCACCTGGGAATCCCAAACATACACCCGGTACTATAAATACGAAAAATTCAGTAAACTTTTGTTGACAGTGCATTCCATGGAGGAGATAATCATGATTATTGAAAATGCATGGCATGAAAAATTTAATTGGAAACTAGCATGGAGATTGTTTCTTCTTTGAGAGTATTATTAGAAGTTATTTAATCCTCAAAACAGTCATTGGAGATAAGTATTATTATTTTCATTTTTCAGGTAAAATATTGGGAACACATAAAGTTCGAGGGACTCAATTCAAGCACTCACATCTAGGAAGGGGCAGAGATAAGGTGCCTGTTCAGGCCCTCTGGTGTCAGTTTTATACCAAAAAACCCCACAGTTTACAGAAGTGTAGTAAGTTAGGTTTGGTATGTGGTAGAATTGTTTGCAGCGGTACACAACATAGCATCCTGGAAAGGACTTTGTCTTTGGTCCTATATTCCCAGCTCCACACTTCTCTGGTGACTCAGAGGGTAAAGACTTTTTTGCCTTCTATACAGCAAAGCTGGGTTCGACCCCTGGGCCAGGAAGATCCCCTGGAGAAGAGAATGGCAACCCACTCCAGTATTCCTGCCTGGAAAATTCCATGGACAGAGGAGCCTGGCAAGTACAGTCTATGGGGGCAGAAAAAATCAAATAAGACTGCGCTAAGGGTTCAGTCCCTGGGTGGGGAAGATCCCCTGGAGGAGGGCATGGCAGTATTCTTGCCTGGAGAATCCCATGGACAGAGGAGGCTGGTGGGCTATGATTCATATGGTTGCAAAGAGTCTGGACACGACTGAAGCAACTTAGCAGAGCCCAGCACAGCACTGAAATACAAAGCAACCACTTGAGAAGGAGATTAGTATAGATCAGCCATCTCAAAGGAAGTCAGCGGCTGTTCTCCAAGGCAATAGAAGAAACCCCAGAAGGCAATTCAGAGATCAGTAACACCCATTGCAGGCCCAGAGTGCAAGGCCTTGGGAATAGAGCTGTTTCAAAGGAGGGGCAACTGGCCATTGTGAAGTTCAACTCACATTGCTCAGTGCTGCCTCCCATCGTGGGCCACCCTCCACTACAGTGCCGCTCTGTAGAGGTGATGTTGCCACCCTTGTATCCCAAACATACACCCGGTACTATAAATACGAAAAATTCAGTAAACTTTTGTTGACAGTGCATTCCATGGAGGAGATAATCATGATTATTGAAAATGCATGGCATGAAAAATTTAATTGGAAACTAGCATGGAGATTGTTTCTTCTTTGAGAGTATTATTAGAAGTTATTTAATCCTCAAAACAGTCATTGGAGATAAGTATTATTATTTTCATTTTTCAGGTAAAATATTGGGAACACATAAAGTTCGAGGGACTCAATTCAAGCACTCACATCTAGGAAGGGGCAGAGATAAGGTGCCTGTTCAGGCCCTCTGGTGTCAGTTTTATACCAAAAAACCCCACAGTTTACAGAAGTGTAGTAAGTTAGGTTTGGTATGTGGTAGAATTGTTTGCAGCGGTACACAACATAGCATCCTGGAAAGGACTTTGTCTTTGGTCCTATATTCCCAGCTCCACACTTCTCTGGTGACTCAGAGGGTAAAGACTTTTTTGCCTTCTATACAGCAAAGCTGGGTTCGACCCCTGGGCCAGGAAGATCCCCTGGAGAAGAGAATGGCAACCCACTCCAGTATTCCTGCCTGGAAAATTCCATGGACAGAGGAGCCTGGCAAGTACAGTCTATGGGGGCAGAAAAAATCAAATAAGACTGCGCTAAGGGTTCAGTCCCTGGGTGGGGAAGATCCCCTGGAGGAGGGCATGGCAGTATTCTTGCCTGGAGAATCCCATGGACAGAGGAGGCTGGTGGGCTATGATTCATATGGTTGCAAAGAGTCTGGACACGACTGAAGCAACTTAGCAGAGCCCAGCACAGCACTGAAATACAAAGCAACCACTTGAGAAGGAGATTAGTATAGATCAGCCATCTCAAAGGAAGTCAGCGGCTGTTCTCCAAGGCAATAGAAGAAACCCCAGAAGGCAATTCAGAGATCAGTAACACCCATTGCAGGCCCAGAGTGCAAGGCCTTGGGAATAGAGCTGTTTCAAAGGAGGGGCAACTGGCCATTGTGAAGTTCAACTCACATTGCTCAGTGCTGCCTCCCATCGTGGGCCACCCTCCACTACAGTGCCGCTCTGTAGAGGTGATGTTGCCACCCTTGTGGGCCTGGAAGGAAGAAAACATTGAGCCAAACACGATTAAGCTTGAGCCTCCAGGTTTAAGGTTATTATCCGCCTGGGTGGTGCTGGACTTATCGTGGGACCTGCCATGCCTTTCTTCTTTCCCATTTTCATCACTGGAAATAGGAATGTCTTTGCTTTGCTTGACTTTGCCTGCTGGCTCAGATGGTAAAGAATCTGCCTGCAATGTGAGAGACCTGGGTTCTATTCCTGGGTTGGGAAGATGCCCTGGGGAAGCGGATGGCAACCCACTCCAGTAGTCTTGCCTAGAGAATTCCATGAACAGACAAGCCTGGTGCTACAGTGCCTGGGTTCACAAAGAATCGGATATGACAGAGCCATTAACATATCCTATGCATGTCTCCCCATTTTATTTAGGAAGCCAAGCCCATAAGGGGTTTGGTTTCACAAGTTCACTGCTGGAGAATTTGTCTCATTTGCCTCGGTCTGAATCATTCCTTGACTCTCATGTTTGTCGGATTTAGATGTTCAGATGAGACTTTGAACTAAGACTGGAATGAGTCACAACGTTGAGCCTTTTGAGGTGGAATTAGTGTATCTTGCACGTCAGCAAGATGTGAATTTGGGAAGTCAGGGGCAAAATGCTCTAAAGTGAATGTGTGTCCTTAAAATTCATGTTGAAATCCTAACCCCTCCAATTTGATCCTATTAGGAGATGGGAACTTTGGAGAGTTACTGGCTCTTGAAGATGGAGCCCTCATGAACTGGATTAGTGTCCTTATGTAGAAGACCCTGAAAGGTCCCTCTCTGTGGTGGTGTGTGAAGACAAAGTAAAAAGACAGTTGTCACTGAGGGAGAAAGTGTGCTTGCACCAGGCACCTTGGAGTTTCTGGCCTCCATAACTGTGGGAAAGAAACATCTGTTTTTCAAGACAGCCGATCCATGATATTTTTTTAAAGCAACCTGAACTAAGACAGGTGGTATCATATTGTAGTTTAAGTATATATTTCCTTGATTATTTAGTATCTATTTGGCTCTGCCAGGTCTTAGTTGCTGCACGTGGGATCTTAGATCCTCACTGAGGCATGATCTTTTAGTCGTGGCGTGCGAACTCTTAGTTGGGGTATGTGGGAATCTAGTTCCCTGACCAGAATTGACCCTGGGCCCCCTGCATTGGAAACACAGAATCTTGGTCCAGGGAAGCCCCCTTACTGTCTTTTGAAGAACAGAAGTTTTAAATTGTGATCAAGTCCAGTTTATTGATTTTTTTTCTGTTATGTTTCATGATATTCCTATTTTATTTGAGATGCTTTTCCACTAAACTGTGACAACAGTTTTCTTCTAGATGTTTTAGCCTGTTAAGTTTTATATTTAGGTCCCCGACACATTTAAAGTTCATTTTTGTTTCTGATGTGAGATTTGGGTCATTCCTTCACATATGGATGTCCAGTTACTCCAGCGACAATGTTGGCATATAGCACCACCTATTCTTGGGAGTTTTTTGGTATTGACATATTTGTTGGTTTTGACACTGCTAGGAGTGTGGTGATTATACAAGGATGGTGATGGGGGTCCTCTTAAAATAATGCCTACCACAGTACCATTGCCAAAACTCAGTGACTGTATAAGTTTGAATCAACTTCTAAATAATCGTGCTTTATTAATCTATTTGTCTGTATTTTTACCAATATCACACTGACTGTAGCTTTCCAAAAAGCCTTGGTATCAACTAGTATATAAGTCCTCCATTATTTTTCTTTTTAAAAAATTATTTCCTGATATTCTAGCTTCTTTGTTTTTTCCCCATAGGAAGCTCTTAGAATCAGTCACTCTCTGCAAAAGAAACCTGCTGCGATTGTGTGCATTTATAGAGGAGTTTGGGATAGTTTACATATAACAGTACTGAGCCTTCCAATCCATTAGCATAGTGTCTCTCTCCATTTGTTTAGCTCTCATTTAAATTCTGTCAGCAGTGCTTTGTTGTTTTATGCTATCTCTGTGGTGGTGTGTGAAGACAAAGTAAAAGACAGTTGTCACTGAGGGAGAAAGTGTGCTTGCACCAGGCACCTGGGGCCCAACCTGAACCTAAAAGACAAAGGTGGTATTATATTGTAGTTTAAGTATATATTTCCTTGATTATTTAGTATCTATTTGGCTCTGCCAGGTCTTAGTTGCTGCACGTGGGATCTTAGATCCTCACTGAGGCATGATCTTTTAGTCGTGGCGTGCGAACTCTTAGTTGGGGTATGTGGGAATCTAGTTCCCTGACCAGAATTGACCCTGGGCCCCCTGCATTGGAAACACAGAATCTTGGTCCAGGGAAGCCCCCTTACTGTCTTTTGAAGAACAGAAGTTTTAAATTGTGATCAAGTCCAGTTTATTGATTTTTTTTCTGTTATGTTTCATGATATTCCTATTTTATTTGAGATGCTTTTCCACTAAACTGTGACAACAGTTTTCTTCTAGATGTTTTAGCCTGTTAAGTTTTATATTTAGGTCCCCGACACATTTAAAGTTCGTTTTTGTTTCTGATGTGAGATTTGGGTCATTCCTTCACATATGGATGTCCAGTTACTCCAGCGACAATGTTGGCATATAGCACCACCTATTCTTGGGAGTTTTTTGGTATTGACATATTTGTTGGTTTTGACACTGCTAGGAGTGTGGTGATTATACAAGGATGGTGATGGGGGTCCTCTTAAAATAATGCCTACCACAGTACCATTGCCAAAACTCAGTGACTGTATAAGTTTGAATCAACTTCTAAATAATCGTGCTTTATTAATCTATTTGTCTGTATTTTTACCAATATCACACTGACTGTAGCTTTCCAAAAAGCCTTGGTATCAACTAGTATATAAGTCCTCCATTATTTTTCTTTTTAAAAAATTATTTCCTGATATTCTAGCTTCTTTGTTTTTCCACATAGGAAGCTCTTAGAATCAGTCACTCTCTGCAAAAGAAACCTGCTGCGATTGTGTGCATTTATAGAGGAGTTTGGGATAGTTTACATATAACAGTACTGAGCCTTCCAATCCATTAGCATAGTGTCTCTCTCCATTTGTTTAGCTCTCATTTAAATTCTGTCAGCAGTGCTTTGTTGTTTTAGCTACAAATCTTGCACATAATTTGCTAGATTCATCTCTTAGCTTTTAATGGTTTTTAGTAGTATTGTAGGACTTCCCTGGTGGCTCAGATGGTAAAGAATCTGCCCACAGTGCGGGAGACCTGGGTTCAGTCCCTGGGTTGGGAAGATCCCCTGGAGGACGAAGTGGCAACCCACTCCAGTCTTCTTGTCTGGAGAATCCCATGGACAGAGGAGCCTGGAGGGCTGCAGTCCATGGGGTCACAAAGAATCAGACGCCACTGACTAACCACAGTACAATGGTTTTGTAACAATACTTTTTATAATTTCCAGGTTTTATTACTAACATGTAAAAATGCAAATGATGTTTTCCACATTAATATACAATCCTACAACTTTGAAAATTTTACTGATGAGTAGGTTTTGGTACATTTTGGGGTTAGTTTTATTTTTTAATTTATAACCTCTGTGACCTTTATTTCTCTTTCTTACCAACTCTGTGCTATATATGACCTCCAGTGTAATATACAATAGGATTTCTGAGGGCATCCGTGTTGTACCCAGTGTTAAGAGAAACACACTGAATGTTAAACACTATTAAGAATTCACCCATAGATTTTTCATGAGGCAGTTATCTTTAATTCCCAGTTTTCTGAGGCCCAATGCCTTGAATGAATGTTGTTTTGTTAAATGCTTTTTCTTTTCTGTATCCATTGACACAATCATATTAATGTCTTCTCTAGCCAATCAATAAAATGAATTATGTCCCTGATTTCAAATGATTGCATTCCTAAAATGAACCTCATTTGGTCATAATATATTGATACTATCCTTTCTACTTATTGCCAGATTCCAGGGTGAGTACTTCGTTGAGAATTTCTGTGTTTATGTTTTAGAGGGAAGTCGAGTTGTAGTTTTCTTTTTTTTTTTTTAAAAAAAAAGATTTATTTATTTATTTATTTTGGGCGGGGGTCGGGTTGGGGAGGGAGGGGAGCGGGCGGGCCACTTCTATTGGTCTTTCATTTCTCTATTTTCATCCGTGTTTGTTCCTTGGCTCCTGTGGGCCTCCCATCGCGGTGGCCTCTGTTGTTGCTGAGCGCCGGCTCTGGGCGCATGCGCTCCAGAGCTCCGGCTCGGTAATTGGACACACAGGTCCAGCCGCTCCGCGGCACGTGGGATCTTCCCAGGCCAGGGATGGAACCGGTGCCCCTTGCACTGCAAGGCAGTGTCCTTACCCACTGGACCACCAGGGGAAGCCCGAGTTGTAGTTTTCTTGTCATGTGTTTGTCTAGTTTTAACATTAGGGAAATGGTGGCCTCGTAAAGTCAGTTCTCCGGTGTTCCATTGTCTTCCACTGTGTATAAGAAATTATATAAAATTGATATTATTACTTCTAAATGTTCAGTAGAACTTGTGAATGAAGTCATCATTCTAGAGTTGAAATTGTTTCAGTTATCTAAATAGATATATGACTATTCTATTTTACTGCTTGGTGAGTTGGTAAATTTGTATCTTCCCTGATTTGTTCGTTTCATTTAAACTGTTAAATATATTGGTATAAAATGTTTATAATTTTCCCTTTCCAATGACTACTGAACCTCTAATGATGCTTCTCCTCTTATATTGAACTTTGCTAATTAATGACCCTTTACTCTTTTTTTTAGAGGATTCTAAATTTTATTGCTCTTTACCATTACTAATCATTGTGTTTGATTATAATCAATTATATGATTGCAAGTGCTTTCCTATTTGTTTTATTGATTTTTTTGTTCTTTTTCGTCTTTTTCCTATTTGCTTTTGAATTAACTGAGTGTTTTTGTGATTCTGTTTGAACTGTTACCCTACAGGTATACATCTTTCTAAAAATATCATAGTTGGTTGCCCCTATAATTACAATATGCGTGTTCAGTTTGCCTTCATATATTCTACTGCTTCAGACAGAGTATAGAGCCTTATGTCAGTATAATTATAATTCTTTTTCTATTCATTTTTTATCGTCATATATTTTGCTTTTACATGTATTGTAAACCCCATAATATATCATTACTATTTTTATCAATTGCATTTTCAAGTAATTAATGATAATAAACAAAATAACTCTTTAAAATTACCTTCATTTTTATTGCTTATAGGTTTTATAGATCCATGTTCCTACCTAATATCATATATCTTCCATCTGAAGAGCTTCCTTTAGTATTTTTTTTTTTTTTTAAAGATTTATTTATTTATTTACTTTGGGGGGGGGTGGGGTTGGGGAGGGAGGGGAGTGGGCGGGCCACTTCCACTGGTCCTTCATTTCTCTATTTTCATTAGTCTTCGTTCTTTGGCTCCTGTGGGCCTCCCATCACGGTGGCCTCTGTTGTCGCAGAGCACCAGCTCTGGGCGCATACGCTCCAGAGCTCCAGCTCGGTGATTGCACACATCAGTCCAGCCGCTCCGCGGCACGTGGGATCTTCCCAGGCCAGGGCTCGAACCAGCGCCCTTTGCACTGCAAGGCGGTGTCCTTACCCACTGGACCACCAGGGGAAGCCCCTTTAGTATTTTTATAGGCTGATCTTTCTCCTACTTTTTTTATAATAGCCTTTTAGTTTCACTTTACACCTTATCCCATAAAAGTATAAGATGGCATTTTTTTTTTTCAGTCTTTTTAAATATGTCACTTTACTGTTTTCTTGCTTATAAAGATTTTGATCTGAAGCCTTCTGTAATGTTTATCATTGTTCATTTGTATCTTTTTGAATTTTGTATAGCATTACTTTTGAGCAATTGGAAAATAAGTAAGTCTAATTACATGTGTGTGCATTTTGGTTTTTTATTCTTTGTTCTGTAGTCCATTTGAGTTTCTCCACTCTTTGCTCAATGGTTTGATGTCTTTTCTTATCTGTGGAAAATTTCCATTGTATATTTCCTCAAATATTTATTCTTCCCTGTTCTCTCTCTTTTCTGAGATCCCAAGTATGAGTATATTAGATAACTTGCTACTAGTTAAATCTCTTGGATGTTCAGTTATGTTTTTTCTCTTTCTGCAATTTGAGTGATTTCTATTGATCTCTTCACTAATTCCCAGGTATGCCTGGTCTACTAATCAGCCCTTTCAAAGAATTACTTCTGATATCATTTTATTTGCCTCTTTCCTATAGTATCTATCTCTTTGCTAAAATTCCTCACCTGTTCATGAATATCATATTTTTACTAGATAGATCCTTTACGATGTTGCTCACAGTTATTTTTCAAATTGTTGTCTTATAGTTCCAAAATCTGAAACAGCTCAATCTGGTTCTGTTGATTGCTTTTTATCTTGACCATGCGTTGTTGTTGATGGTTTCTTTTCTTTTTTTACTTAATCTTAGGCATTTTATGTAGAAGAGTAGATACAGGTGTATATAATATTTATAGCTGAAAATAGAATTGTTTCTTTGGCTCCTGTGGGCCTCCCATCACGGTGGCCTCTGTTGTCGCAGAGCACCAGCTCTGGGCGCATACGCTCCAGAGCTCCAGCTCGGTGATTGCACACATCAGTCCAGCCGCTCCGCGGCACGTGGGATCTTCCCAGGCCAGGGCTCGAACCAGCGCCCTTTGCACTGCAAGGCGGTGTCCTTACCCACTGGACCACCAGGGGAAGCCCCTTTAGTATTTTTATAGGCTGATCTTTCTCCTACTTTTTTTATAATAGCCTTTTAGTTTCACTTTACACCTTATCCCATAAAAGTATAAGATGGCATTTTTTTTTTTCAGTCTTTTTAAATATGTCACTTTACTGTTTTCTTGCTTATAAAGATTTTGATCTGAAGCCTTCTGTAATGTTTATCATTGTTCATTTGTATCTTTTTGAATTTTGTATAGCATTACTTTTGAGCAATTGGAAAATAAGTAAGTCTAATTACATGTGTGTGCATTTTGGTTTTTTATTCTTTGTTCTGTAGTCCATTTGAGTTTCTCCACTCTTTGCTCAATGGTTTGATGTCTTTTCTTATCTGTGGAAAATTTCCATTGTATATTTCCTCAAATATTTATTCTTCCCTGTTCTCTCTCTTTTCTGAGATCCCAAGTATGAGTATATTAGATAACTTGCTACTAGTTAAATCTCTTGGATGTTCAGTTATGTTTTTTCTCTTTCTGCAATTTGAGTGATTTCTATTGATCTCTTCACTAATTCCCAGGTATGCCTGGTCTACTAATCAGCCCTTTCAAAGAATTACTTCTGATATCATTTTATTTGCCTCTTTCCTATAGTATCTATCTCTTTGCTAAAATTCCTCACCTGTTCATGAATATCATATTTTTACTAGATAGATCCTTTACGATGTTGCTCACAGTTATTTTTCAAATTGTTGTCTTATAGTTCCAAAATCTGAAACAGCTCAATCTGGTTCTGTTGATTGCTTTTTATCTTGACCATGCGTTGTTGTTGATGGTTTCTTTTCTTTTTTTACTTAATCTTAGGCATTTTATGTAGAAGAGTAGATACAGGTGTATATAATATTTATAGCTGAAAATAGAATTGTTTCTTCCTCTATCTGGTCATTAAAGAAAAGGATTGGGTCAATCTAAGCAAGAGTTGATCTGTGTTTGGGTCTTGTTGTTGCTATGGTTACCCTACGGGTGCCATTAGCTCAAATCCCTTTAATGGAGGACTGCCACTGACTTCTGTTGAGAGTCTGGCCTAGGTACAGAAGAGTTTTACTCAGTGTTCCTGATAAGCCCAAGGACTTGGCCTTCCCTTCAGGACTAGATAACAGGGACACTCTATACTCTTCCCCTACCTTAATGGGGCAGGTGTTTTCTAACTGTCAGTCTATACTTCCTGTACTTTGGGCAGGGACAGGGAAGTTCTGGTTCAGCTCTGTTCTTATTCCTGCTGTAGGCAGGTCTGCTAATAATAAGCCTCTGATATAGAGCTTTCTCAGCATTTCTTTCTCCTCTGTGTGACAGTCATATTTGCCTTCTGTCTGTGATGGATCTTAAGCAAAAGAGCTTCTTGCTTCTGTCTCAATAGTAGGTGACCTTCAATATAGATTCTTTTTTGGGGGGCCATACTATTGGTCTTTCATTTATCTATTTTCTTTGTTCTTTGGCCTGTGTAGGCCTCCCATCACAGTGGCCTCTGTCGCTGCAGAGCTCTGGCTCTGGGCACGTGCGCTTCAGAGCTCTGGCTTGGTAGTTGGACACATCGGTCCAGCTGCTTCATGGCACATGGGATCTTCCCAGGCCAGGGATCGAACCAGCAGCTCTTGCACTGCAAGGCCTTGTCCTTCCCCACTGGACCACCAGGGAAGCCCACCAATATAGGTACTTTAACCTAGAACATATTCCTGTTCTTCTTTCAGAAGTGGAAAATTTTTCTTCGTCTTCCCTCAGGAAAAAAAAAAAAAAAAAGACTCACTGCTCCTTCACAGGAACCATAAAGCATTTACTTTGTATGAGAAAAAGGGTTCTAACCACTTTGATTGTTGAAACCAAATTATTATCACCCATTGTCTGGATTATTGTTATAGTTTTTTTTTTTTTTTAAGTTTCGGCCTCTTTTATTGATTTTTTCATCTCTTAAATCTGGTCTTATTCTTAGACCATGGGATTTCTTTTCTTTTTTTACTTAATCTTAGGCATTTTATGTAGAAGAGTAGATACAGGTGTATATAATATTTATAGCTGAAAATAGAATTGTTTCTTCCTCTATCTGGTCATTAAAGAAAAGGATTGGGTCAATCTAAGCAAGAGTTGATCTGTGTTTGGGTCTTGTTGTTGCTATGGTTACCCCTACGGGTGCCATTAGCTCAAATCCCTTTAATGGAGGACTGCCACTGACTTCTGTTGAGAGTCTGGCCTAGGTACAGAAGAGTTTTACTCAGTGTTCCTGATAAGCCCAAGGACTTGGCCTTCCCTTCAGGACTAGATAACAGGGACACTCTATACTCTTCCCCTACCTTAATGGGGCAGGTGTTTTCTAACTGTCAGTCTATACTTCCTGTACTTTGGGCAGGGACAGGGAAGTTCTGGTTCAGCTCTGTTCTTATTCCTGCTGTAGGCAGGTCTGCTAATAATAAGCCTCTGATATAGAGCTTTCTCAGCATTTCTTTCTCCTCTGTGTGACAGTCATATTTGCCTTCTGTCTGTGATGGATCTTAAGCAAAAGAGCTTCTTGCTTCTGTCTCAATAGTAGGTGACCTTCAATATAGATTCTTTTTTGGGGGGCCATACTATTGGTCTTTCATTTATCTATTTTCTTTGTTCTTTGGCCTGTGTAGGCCTCCCATCACAGTGGCCTCTGTCGCTGCAGAGCTCTGGCTCTGGGCACGTGCGCTTCAGAGCTCTGGCTTGGTAGTTGGACACATCGGTCCAGCTGCTTCATGGCACATGGGATCTTCCCAGGCCAGGGATCGAACCAGCAGCTCTTGCACTGCAAGGCCTTGTCCTTCCCCACTGGACCACCAGGGAAGCCCACCAATATAGGTACTTTAACCTAGAACATATTCCTGTTCTTCTTTCAGAAGTGGAAAATTTTTCTTCGTCTTCCCTCAGGAAAAAAAAAAAAAAAAAGACTCACTGCTCCTTCACAGGAACCATAAAGCATTTACTTTGTATGAGAAAAAGGGTTCTAACCACTTTGATTGTTGAAACCAAATTATTATCACCCATTGTCTGGATTATTGTTATAGTTTTTTTTTTTTTTTTAAGTTTCGGCCTCTTTTATTGATTCTTCATTCATTTCTTTCATCCATCGTAATCCTTTGGCCTGTGTGGGCCTCCCATCACGGTGGCCTCTCTTACTGCTGAGCACCAGCTCTAGGCACATGCGCTCCATAGCTGACTCACATGATTATAGAAGCAGGCAACTCAATGCCTACATTGTAGGCCAGTAGGCTGCAAACCCAGAACTGATGGTGTAGGTGAAATCCAAAGGTCATCTGTTGGAGAATTTTGTATTGCTTGGAGACTCTTTTGTTCAGATCTTCAACTGATTGGATGAGGCCCACCCACATTTTGAAGGACACTACTTATTCAGAGTTGCTGATTAAAATGTTAAATTCATCCTAAAATACTCTCTATGTTGACATGTAAAATTAGCCATCATATTCAGTATTTACCAAAGACAATTTAAACACTCATCAAAAAAACACCTTGTGCAAAAATTCATAGCAATTTTGTTCATAAAAGGCAAGTCCATCCGTAAGAGAATGGAGAAATAAAGTCATATACATATAAAGTGAAATACTACTTTTGAATAAAAAGGAATAATTTCCTGATACACTCCAACATAGATTAATCTCAAAAGCATTCATCTGAATGAAGAAAGGGTTACATAAAGAGGCACATAAGTATAACTTAATTTATGTAAAGTACTAGAACAGGCAAAACTAATCTATAATGGAAAAAATCAAAATGATGGTGAATCTGGGCTTCCCTGGTTGTCCAGTGGGTAAGGACAGTGCCTTGCAGTGCAAGGGGCACCGGTTTGATCCCTGTCCTGGGAAGATCCCATGTGCCATGGAGCAGCTGGACCAATGTATCCAACTACCAAGCCAGAGCTCTGGAGCGCATGTGCCCAGAGCCAGAGCTCTGCAGCGACAGAGGCCACTGTGATGGAAGGCCCACACAGGCCAAAGAACAAAAAAGATAAGTGAATGAAAGATCAATAAAAGTGGCCAAAAAAAAAAAAAAATAGGCTGGTGAATCTAAGAGAGGGTATTGATAAGGAAAAAGCGTTAACTTTCCAGGGTAATAGAAATGTTCACATCTCGAGAAGGATTTAGTTTTCACAGATGTATGTAGATGCCAAACCTACAAACTGTATACTAAAAATTTTTGCATATGGTTAATGTAACTTTTAACTTGCAAACAATAAACAAATGCTGAATGGAAGTGTTAGTCTTAGTTGTGTCTGACTCTTTGCAACCCCATGGACTGTAGCCTGCTAGACTCCTCTGTCCATGGAATTCTCCAGGCAAGAATACTGCAGTGGGTTACCATTTTCTTCTCCAGGGGATCTTCCCAACCCAGGGATCAAACCCAGCTCTCCTGCATTACAGGCAGATTCTTTACAGTCTAGGCTACCAGGGAAACCCAAAGAAATGCTGAATAGGAGTTAATAATATGTATGCTCAAGTGTGTGGAAGTACCTAAACAATTCAGCATGCATATTGTTAAATGGTTTAGTATTTGCTTATCGTCTATGACCTACTTTAAAATTCATCAAAAACTTAAGTGAATTTGTGGATAAACAGAGATAGAGTTAAATGAGAAAAAAATATATATAGTAAAGTTAATCATGGAAGCTACATGGTAGATATACAGGTATTCATTGCACACGTCTATGGTTTTCTATGTTTGAAACCTTTTATAATAAAATGTTGAAGAAAAAAGAAAACAAAATTATTTTTAAAGCATCTCTCAATGCATGCAGCATAATTGACCCCTTTTTGGTAAAAAATGACGACACGCATTTCCAATTAATTTACATTTAAATAGAAAGTATCTACAAGGAAAAACCATAATAAACTTTCGTCTTACCTCTTTCAATTCCATTTCTTACTGAAGAGCAGAAACAAACTGTAACAAAAACTAAAACATTGCTTGTGAGCAAATCCACGTGGTTATTCCCTTCAGCCAGGCATGAAAGGGAGTATTATAAAAGAGGGTTCAGGAGGCTTTTGTCTCCCTTCCTAGAGTGTATTGTTACTGTTGCTATTGCTGTTAGAACTCCAGACCTAGGAGCCATGGCGCATTATATTGAAGTGGTGATAACAAAGCTTCCTTTGCATCACGAGCGTTTTCTACTTGAAGGGCTCAGAGCTCTTCAGATGCAATAGGAGCGAAACCTATCAACACTCGAGTCTGATCCCTGATTGCAAAATAAGTCTTTCTTTTACCGTAAGTGTGGCAACAATTTGTACCAGCCAGTCAGTGATTTTGAAGACTAAGATTTGGGAAAAGCAAAGTGTAAAACTTCTTCTGACTTTACAATGACAATTTCAGACATGAAATAAAAACATTGCTTATATCAGAATGACTTAGACTATGTCAATAATTGCAGTAATGATGGTGAACTTGACCCCCTGTGTTATCGTCAAACCAGGACACAATTGTCTGCTCTAAATTGGAAGCCTTCTGGGACCCCTTCCCATTTTTGCTTCTCTTTTATTCCACCTCTATGATGTCTTCAGTGAAATACAGACATTTAAGCACATAGACGTAACCTGGTGATATTGAAAAAGTATTTTCCAATAATAATACATCAGTGCTCCTTCATTTACCTAGTGCCTTGCATTTCAGTATGCTTGAGTAATTTAAAGCCCACTAAGACTCAATAACGTGATGTTGTCTGCAGCACTAGTTCTCAAATATTTGTTCAAATAGAGTTGCATGAAGATCATTGAGGTGGCTTATTTTCATAGCAGGTTTATGGAACCTATACTACAATGATTCAAACAGAATTCCGTGCAATGGTGCCCAGAGTCTTTTATATAGATACAAATATTTTCACTCAATAAAATTTAACAATTACAGTATGCATACCCATGCTCATTTCTGGCAAGAGAATCTTTTTTTTTTTTTTTTTTTTCGCCACTTCTATTGGTCTTTCATTTATCTATTTTCTTTGTTCTTTGGCCTGTGTGGGCCTCCCATCACAGTGGCCTCTGTCGCTGCAGAGAAGCATCTCTGGGTGCATGCGCTCCAGAGTTCTGGTTCGATAGTTGAGCACATCAGTACAACCACTCCACAGCACATGGGATCTTTTGTCTCCCTTCCTAGAGTGTATTGTTACTGTTGCTATTGCTGTTAGAACTCCAGACCTAGGAGCCATGGCGCATTATATTGAAGTGGTGATAACAAAGCTTCCTTTGCATCACGAGCGTTTTCTACTTGAAGGGCTCAGAGCTCTTCAGATGCAATAGGAGCGAAACCTATCAACACTCGAGTCTGATCCCTGATTGCAAAATAAGTCTTTCTTTTACCGTAAGTGTGGCAACAATTTGTACCAGCCAGTCAGTGATTTTGAAGACTAAGATTTGGGAAAAGCAAAGTGTAAAACTTCTTCTGACTTTACAATGACAATTTCAGACATGAAATAAAAACATTGCTTATATCAGAATGACTTAGACTATGTCAATAATTGCAGTAATGATGGTGAACTTGACCCCCTGTGTTATCGTCAAACCAGGACACAATTGTCTGCTCTAAATTGGAAGCCTTCTGGGACCCCTTCCCATTTTTGCTTCTCTTTTATTCCACCTCTATGATGTCTTCAGTGAAATACAGACATTTAAGCACATAGACGTAACCTGGTGATATTGAAAAAGTATTTTCCAATAATAATACATCAGTGCTCCTTCATTTACCTAGTGCCTTGCATTTCAGTATGCTTGAGTAATTTAAAGCCCACTAAGACTCAATAACGTGATGTTGTCTGCAGCACTAGTTCTCAAATATTTGTTCAAATAGAGTTGCATGAAGATCATTGAGGTGGCTTATTTTCATAGCAGGTTTATGGAACCTATACTACAATGATTCAAACAGAATTCCGTGCAATGGTGCCCAGAGTCTTTTATATAGATACAAATATTTTCACTCAATAAAATTTAACAATTACAGTATGCATACCCATGCTCATTTCTGGCAAGAGAATCTTTTTTTTTTTTTTTTTTTTCGCCACTTCTATTGGTCTTTCATTTATCTATTTTCTTTGTTCTTTGGCCTGTGTGGGCCTCCCATCACAGT
This sequence comes from Tragulus kanchil, assembly GCA_022376925.1. Lineage (NCBI taxonomy): Eukaryota > Metazoa > Chordata > Mammalia > Artiodactyla > Tragulidae > Tragulus > Tragulus kanchil. Next base: position 17,474,252 of record JAIOJX010000028.1, on the reverse strand, counting down.
GGCCTCTGTCGCTGCAGAGAAGCATCTCTGGGTGCATGCGCTCCAGAGTTCTGGTTCGATAGTTGAGCACATCAGTACAACCACTCCACAGCACATGGGATCTTCCCAGGCCAGGGATCAAACTGGCGCCCCTTGCACTGCAAGGCAGTGTTCCTACCCACTGGACGACCAGGGAAGCCCTCAGGAGAATCTTTTATTTAATTTTAGTTGGATTATAATTGCTTTACAGTATTGTGTTGTATAATTGCTTTACAATATTGTTTCTCTATTTCATAGCAAGAAACAGCCATGAGTATACATATATTCCTTGTTTTGTGAGCCTCCTTCCCACCCCACAACCCCACCCACCTCTCTAGTTTGTCAGAGTGCTAGGCTGGCCTCCCTGTGTTATGTAACAGCTTCTCACTAGCTATCTGTTTTACTTATTGGCGTGAGAATTTTAATTGCACTTATCAGCTGGAATCCAGCTAGTTGAGCTCCAATTCATAACAACACATATGGACTTCTTTTTTTAATTATTATTATTTTTAACATGTGGATCTTCTAAACTATGCAATTAAAAAGAGACAGAAGGGGCTTCCCTGGTGGTCCAGTGGGTAAGGACACCGCCTTGCAGTGCAAGGGGTGCCGGTTCGATCCCTGGCCTGGGAAGATCCCATGTGCCACGGAGCAGCTGGACCCATGTGTCCAATTACCGAGCCGGAGCTCTGGAGCGCATGCGCCCAGATGTGCTCTGCGACAATAGAGGCCACCGCAATGGGAGGCCCACACAGGCCAAAGAACAAAGATGGATGAAAATGGACAAATGAAAGACCAATAGAAGTGACCCGCCTGCTCCCCTCCCTCCCCACCCCACCCCACCAAAATAAATAAATAAATAAATCTTTAAAAAAAAAAGAGAGAGACAGAAGGATTAAATTGAAAATGCTTTTATTATCCACAGTGGAATAACTTTGCTAGAATATACGTGTATGGATATAACAAAGACATAGAAGTTAAGATGCAATCAAAATCTGCAGTCATTAGAGTAATACATGGTTCTGGTTGTAAGACCTAATCCCTTTCTTCTAGAAATTACTAGTAATCCTAAGCAATGAGTCTAAGTTATATCTTTAGTCATGGTCTTCCTTGCACTTCCCTGGTGACTCAGTGTTAAGGAACCCATTTGCCAACGCTGCAGGAGATGCAGGTTCAATCCCTGGATCAGGATGATCCCCCGGAGAAAAAATGGTAGCCCACTCCAGTATTCTTGCCAGGGAAATCTCATGGATAAAGGAACCTAGAGGCTACAGTCCCTGGGGTTGTAAAAGAGTTGGACATGACTTAGCAACTGAACAACAACAGCAACATTTATCCTAACCAAATAACTGTGAAATATATCTTTGTTTAGTTATAGTCTTTCTTTTATTTCTTTCTCATCCTGGGTCACTCTTCTCTATCTTTGACTTTCAGGGCAATGGTGGCCTTATTAAAGCAGCTACAACATTTAGTGTTGGGAGACATCTCTCCATTGGTTTCTTATATTTCTCCCTGTCTTATTAGCAGAGGCCTTTATTCTGAGCTGTATCTTCAAGAATGTGTCCATGCAAGCACCATGGAAGGCAGAGGTGATGTCTTCCGGTAGAGCAAGGTGTGTTCGATGCCGAATATAAAGATTCAAGTTCTAAACCCAAGAGTTCTCTCCTGTAGTACAACCCATCACTTAATCAGGTATCACCTGTTTGTCTTCACATGACCTTAGGGTAAATTGGGCTTAGGACTTCAGTAAAATAGGTGCGGTTCGATCCCTGGCCTGGGAAGATCCCATGTGCCACGGAGCAGCTGGACCCATGTGTCCAATTACCGAGCCGGAGCTCTGGAGCGCATGCGCCCAGATGTGCTCTGCGACAATAGAGGCCACCGCAATGGGAGGCCCACACAGGCCAAAGAACAAAGATGGATGAAAATGGACAAATGAAAGACCAATAGAAGTGACCCGCCTGCTCCCCCCCCTCCCCACCCCACCCCACCAAAATAAATAAATAAATAAATCTTTAAAAAAAAAAGAGAGAGACAGAAGGATTAAATTGAAAATGCTTTTATTATCCACAGTGGAATAACTTTGCTAGAATATACGTGTATGGATATAACAAAGACATAGAAGTTAAGATGCAATCAAAATCTGCAGTCATTAGAGTAATACATGGTTCTGGTTGTAAGACCTAATCCCTTTCTTCTAGAAATTACTAGTAATCCTAAGCAATGAGTCTAAGTTATATCTTTAGTCATGGTCTTCCTTGCACTTCCCTGGTGACTCAGTGTTAAGGAACCCATTTGCCAACGCTGCAGGAGATGCAGGTTCAATCCCTGGATCAGGATGATCCCCTGGAGAAAAAAATGGTAGCCCACTCCAGTATTCTTGCCAGGGAAATCTCATGGATAAAGGAACCTAGAGGCTACAGTCCCTGGGGTTGTAAAAGAGTTGGACATGACTTAGCAACTGAACAACAACAGCAACATTTATCCTAACCAAATAACTGTGAAATATATCTTTGTTTAGTTATAGTCTTTCTTTTATTTCTTTCTCATCCTGGGTCACTCTTCTCTATCTTTGACTTTCAGGGCAATGGTGGCCTTATTAAAGCAGCTACAACATTTAGTGTTGGGAGACATCTCTCCATTGGTTTCTTATATTTCTCCCTGTCTTATTAGCAGAGGCCTTTATTCTGAGCTGTATCTTCAAGAATGTGTCCATGCAAGCACCATGGAAGGCAGAGGTGATGTCTTCCGGTAGAGCAAGGTGTGTTCGATGCCGAATATAAAGATTCAAGTTCTAAACCCAAGAGTTCTCTCCTGTAGTACAACCCATCACTTAATCAGGTATCACCTGTTTGTCTTCACATGACCTTAGGGTAAATTGGGCTTAGGACTTCAGTATAAGAAAAGACTGAGTCTCTGGCTGTTGGAAGTAATTATTATTATTTGTCCCTTGTCACTAATCTAGAGGTTGTATGCCTTCTGGGAGCATCCTCTTCCATAATCTGTGGTGGGGTAATTCACTAGTTTGAAATTAAAGTAAAATCTCAGAGGCTTTACAGTTTTGACAGTTAATTGCATAATGTTTTCAGTTTATTGCTTCTTTCTTAAAGTTCAGACTAAGCCAGAAGTTCTAGAAAAAATTGTGTAGTTTTATAATAATTACCTCTGTGCTAACTTATAAACTTACAGGAAGTTTTTTCAGCTTCGGAACGGCACTCTGAAATTACTTCTACAAGTAATTTATAGACACAGATAGAGTTTCTTTCTCGCTCTTTTTTTTTTTTTTTTTTTGAGGAGGCTGGAGGTATGGTCCATTGGATCACAGAGTCAGACACAACTGTAGTGACTGAGCACGCATGCATGCATACTGTCCTAGGTTGTCTTTCTTGAGAATTCTAAAATGCGTTCTTCTGGACAGAAGAGTTGAGCATTTGACCCAGTCATGGCCTGTGCATATGCAGCAACTTCCGGGTTAAGTCTGAACTGAAACATGCTCTCCCATTGATTTTATGATTGATTTTCTCAGTGTCTCTCATCAGCTTCACCATAGCTACCTAGGCAACTGGAGAGGAAGCAGGATGGTAGCATTTATCCTAACCAAATAACTGTGAAATATATTTTTTTTTCTTTTTTTATTTCTTTCTCATCCTGGGTCACTCTTCTCTATCTTTGACTTTCAGGGCAATGGTGGCCTTATTAAAGCAGCTACAACATTTAGTGTTGGGAGACATCTCTCCATTGGTTTCTTATATTTCTCCCTGTCTTATTAGCAGAGGCCTTTATTCTGAGCTGTATCTTCAAGAATGTGTCCATGCAAGCACCATGGAAGGCAGAGGTGATGTCTTCCGGTAGAGCAAGGTGTGTTCGATGCCGAATATAAAGATTCAAGTTCTAAACCCAAGAGTTCTCTCCTGTAGTACAACCCATCACTTAATCAGGTATCACCTGTTTGTCTTCACATGACCTTAGGGTAAATTGGGCTTAGGACTTCAGTATAAGAAAAGACTGAGTCTCTGGCTGTTGGAAGTAATTATTATTATTTGTCCCTTGTCACTAATCTAGAGGTTGTATGCCTTCTGGGAGCATCCTCTTCCATAATCTGTGGTGGGGTAATTCACTAGTTTGAAATTAAAGTAAAATCTCAGAGGCTTTACAGTTTTGACAGTTAATTGCATAATGTTTTCAGTTTATTGCTTCTTTCTTAAAGTTCAGACTAAGCCAGAAGTTCTAGAAAAAATTGTGTAGTTTTATAATAATTACCTCTGTGCTAACTTATAAACTTACAGGAAGTTTTTTCAGCTTCGGAACGGCACTCTGAAATTACTTCTACAAGTAATTTATAGACACAGATAGAGTTTCTTTCTCGCTCTTTTTTTTTTTTTTTGAGGAGGCTGGAGGTATGGTCCATTGGATCACAGAGTCAGACACAACTGTAGTGACTGAGCACGCATGCATGCATACTGTCCTAGGTTGTCTTTCTTGAGAATTCTAAAATGCGTTCTTCTGGACAGAAGAGTTGAGCATTTGACCCAGTCATGGCCTGTGCATATGCAGCAACTTCCGGGTTAAGTCTGAACTGAAACATGCTCTCCCATTGATTTTATGATTGATTTTCTCAGTGTCTCTCATCAGCTTCACCATAGCTACCTAGGCAACTGGAGAGGAAGCAGGATGGTAGTGATTCCTTACCAATTTATCTCCATGGAGATAGGTAGACTCCAGAATTATTTTACTTTATTTCATTTTATGTGAGCATAGTGTTGTAGATGTGAATGATTTTAAAGATCAAAATCATCTTAGAAGTCATCTCCATGTAACCTCCCACACAAGAAAGACACACAAACTGTAAGCAGGCATTGCTTAGTCACCTACAGTGATGGGAGCTGATGGGAGTCGCAGTCAGTGTTTATCAGGATTACTGCTTATCCCCACCATAAATCAGTCATATTAATCACCTTTAACCATTTGTCCCAGGCCCATCCTCTGGAGTCACCACTGACTTGATCTTTCCTCTCTCAGATATCATCAAGGACCTCCTCCCCAAGCTAAACCTAGCAAATTGACACAGTTACATTTTAAATGGCATGACTTCAAAGATCTTTGGATATTCTGGCCAAATCCACACTAAAATGAATTCATATGTGCTTTTCCCACAATAGCTTAAGGACCAAACTCAGCACTGTATTGGTCTTTTCTATGCAGGTCTATCCCATTGCTGATTTATGTTATATTCAAAGTTAACCAGAAACATCAATTCCTTTTCACATGAATTCCTGACAAACTAGGTTCATCACATTATAAACTGCAGCAATTGATTCTTTTTTCCTTTATCTAAAGTAATCTAAATGCTAAATTAGTTTGGTAAGTTTTAATCCATTTCCATCCTCTTAGGATTCGTTCCAACTGTTTTTCCTCCAATCAAAACTATTTGCAAATTTTTCAAGGTTTGTCATTAAAAACTCTGAAACAAATGCCTTTAAACCTTTAATTTATTGATTAAAATGTCAGATAGGATTACTAACCCAAGTAACTGATTTTGAGGAGGCTGGAGGTATGGTCCATTGGATCACAGAGTCAGACACAACTGTAGTGACTGAGCACGCATGCATGCATACTGTCCTAGGTTGTCTTTCTTGAGAATTCTAAAATGCGTTCTTCTGGACAGAAGAGTTGAGCATTTGACCCAGTCATGGCCTGTGCATATGCAGCAACTTCCGGGTTAAGTCTGAACTGAAACATGCTCTCCCATTGATTTTATGATTGATTTTCTCAGTGTCTCTCATCAGCTTCACCATAGCTACCTAGGCAACTGGAGAGGAAGCAGGATGGTAGTGATTCCTTACCAATTTATCTCCATGGAGATAGGTAGACTCCAGAATTATTTTACTTTATTTCATTTTATGTGAGCATAGTGTTGTAGATGTGAATGATTTTAAAGATCAAAATCATCTTAGAAGTCATCTCCATGTAACCTCCCACACAAGAAAGACACACAAACTGTAAGCAGGCATTGCTTAGTCACCTACAGTGATGGGAGCTGATGGGAGTCGCAGTCAGTGTTTATCAGGATTACTGCTTATCCCCACCATAAATCAGTCATATTAATCACCTTTAACCATTTGTCCCAGGCCCATCCTCTGGAGTCACCACTGACTTGATCTTTCCTCTCTCAGATATCATCAAGGACCTCCTCCCCAAGCTAAACCTAGCAAATTGACACAGTTACATTTTAAATGGCATGACTTCAAAGATCTTTGGATATTCTGGCCAAATCCACACTAAAATGAATTCATATGTGCTTTTCCCACAATAGCTTAAGGACCAAACTCAGCACTGTATTGGTCTTTTCTATGCAGGTCTATCCCATTGCTGATTTATGTTATATTCAAAGTTAACCAGAAACATCAATTCCTTTTCACATGAATTCCTGACAAACTAGGTTCATCACATTATAAACTGCAGCAATTGATTCTTTTTTCCTTTATCTAAAGTAATCTAAATGCTAAATTAGTTTGGTAAGTTTTAATCCATTTCCATCCTCTTAGGATTCGTTCCAACTGTTTTTCCTCCAATCAAAACTATTTGCAAATTTTTCAAGGTTTGTCATTAAAAACTCTGAAACAAATGCCTTTAAACCTTTAATTTATTGATTAAAATGTCAGATAGGATACAACCAGTAACAGAACTCTTTGATCTTTAACTTTAGCACCCTCTCATAATTGACATAATTCTAAAGATCTGTATTTTTATGTGTGATTATTTAAAAGGCTTAAAATTTACCTTTCTATATTGTTAACTAGAATTCATGTGTTTATATCATTCCCATAGTTATAGCAACTTGAGAATATGTAATGGGTCTTGCTCAAATTTTTTAAAAAAAATTTGATTATGCCTTTGTTATAAAATGTATAAATATTTATTTTTAGAAAATTTCAAAATCACACAGAAAGTTTAGAGAATGCAGTTGGCGCTATTTTGAAGGTAGCTGTCAAAATCAGAATTGGTACATACAACTTGCAAAAAATCTGTACATAAAGATGTGAAGATGAAAACATTCACAACACTCATATTTAATATTATTAGAAAAGAGAATCCTACCACCTTAAATCACTTGTACCTAGAGAAATCAACATGAAAGGCTAGCATAGCTACCACTAGACTTCTCACTCTCATTTCAATACACTGTGTATGTAGAACAGAGTTAAGTCTGAGGAGAATACCTGGAAAACAGGAAAAGAGAGAAGGAGACATAGACAAAGCCAACATAAAATCACCACAGAAAAATCCAACCCTGAACACAAGTCTGAAAGTACTTGTTGTTGTTGTTTAGTTACTAAGTTGTATCCAACTCTTTTGCAACCCCACAGACTATAGCCCACCTGTCTCCTCTGTCCATGGGACTGGAAGGAGTTGCCATTTCCTTCTCCAGGGAATCTTCCAGACCCAAGGATCAAAGCCGTGTCTCCTGCATTGGTGAACAGGTTCTTTGCTACAGGGCCACCATGGAAGCTGAAAAGTAAAGGATTCAAGTAAAGGATTCAAAAACTATATAGATAGATAACAGTCTTGGACAGACATTATTTCCAGGGGAGGAGATAATTAAAAAAAGAAAAAGACACGCTAAATTAGTTTGGTAAGTTTTCCAACTTGTTTTCCTTTCCTCCAATCAAAACTATTTGCAAATTTTTCAAGGTTTGTCATTAAAAACTCTGAAACAAATGCCTTTAAACCTTTAATTTATTGATTAAAATGTCAGATAGGATACAACCAGTAACAGAACTCTTTGATCTTTAACTTTAGCACCCTCTCATAATTGACATAATTCTAAAGATCTGTATTTTTATGTGTGATTATTTAAAAGGCTTAAAATTTACCTTTCTATATTGTTAACTAGAATTCATGTGTTTATATCATTCCCATAGTTATAGCAACTTGAGAATATGTAATGGGTCTTGCTCAAATTTTTTAAAAAAAATTTGATTATGCCTTTGTTATAAAATGTATAAATATTTTTTTTTAGAAAATTTCAAAATCACACAGAAAGTTTAGAGAATGCAGTTGGCGCTATTTTGAAGGTAGCTGTCAAAATCAGAATTGGTACATACAACTTGCAAAAAATCTGTACATAAAGATGTGAAGATGAAAACATTCACAACACTCATATTTAATATTATTAGAAAAGAGAATCCTACCACCTTAAATCACTTGTACCTAGAGAAATCAACATGAAAGGCTAGCATAGCTACCACTAGACTTCTCACTCTCATTTCAATACACTGTGTATGTAGAACAGAGTTAAGTCTGAGGAGAATACCTGGAAAACAGGAAAAGAGAGAAGGAGACATAGACAAAGCCAACATAAAATCACCACAGAAAAATCCAACCCTGAACACAAGTCTGAAAGTACTTGTTGTTGTTGTTTAGTTACTAAGTTGTATCCAACTCTTTTGCAACCCCACAGACTATAGCCCACCTGTCTCCTCTGTCCATGGGACTGGAAGGAGTTGCCATTTCCTTCTCCAGGGAATCTTCCAGACCCAAGGATCAAAGCCGTGTCTCCTGCATTGGTGAACAGGTTCTTTGCTACAGGGCCACCATGGAAGCTGAAAAGTAAAGGATTCAAGTAAAGGATTCAAAAACTATATAGATAGATAACAGTCTTGGACAGACATTATTTCCAGGGGAGGAGATAATTAGAAAAGAGAGACATCTTTTTAAATTGTGCTGTGAAGACCAAGAAGCAATTAAGAGAAAAAATAGAGTTCTTGAAAAAATAAACTAGACCTAAGAATCATTTGCTCCCACTACACCATCAACATTAAAGATATCCATTAAAAAAGTAACTTCGGTGCTCTGCGACAAGAGAGGCCACTGCAATGGGAGGCCCACACAGGCCAAAGAGCAAAGATAAATAAATGAAAAATCAATAGAAGTGGCCAAAAAGAAAAAAGTAACCTCATTTAACTGACAAAAATGTACTTTTGAAATATAAACTTTGCTTATGAAATGAATTGAATAAAATTAGCCTATATCTGTATCAAGCTACTGGCAATATAAAGGCAGAATATGATAAACAGTATATATGATAAAAATTCCCCTAAAAGAACCAACCATGAATCAGAAAAAGGCATAAGACAACAAACAAACTGAATAAAATATCCTAAAACAAATGTTTGAAGATAATGCTTATATAACAAATATATATGGGACAACTAGAAAGAAGTAAGAATTGATTGAACTCAGCAATGAAACTAAAGAAAAAAGGTCATAGATAAGGATTAAGGTAAAATATAATTGAAAATGGATTTAAATGAAAATTTAATAAGGTAAATTGAATAGGGACAGATTAAAGAATAAACCAATGAGAAAAAGAAAGAAAAAAGAGTCAGAAAAAAAGTGACTGAAATGGCCACCTGATGGGAAGAGCCGACTCATTGGAAAACACCCTGATGCAGGGAAAGATTGAAGGCAAGAGAAGGGGGTAGCAGAGGATGAGATATTTAGATAGCATCATTGACCTTATGGACATGAATCTGAGTAAACTCTGGGAGATAGTGAAGGACAGAAAAGGCTAGCATGCTGCAGTCCATGGGATCACAAAGAGTTGGACACAATTTAGTAACTGAACAACAACAACATGGATTCAAACGAGTTGAGGAGGCAGAGATTTAACATGTGCCTAATTTCTTGAAAGACCACAAATTTAGGAGACACACACAAGAACCCCAAAGCAAGCTAGCCTAAAAGCAGCATATAGGAGTTTGAAGAGCAAAACTGAGATATCCGTTTTTTCATAAGTCAGAAAGTCATTTCTTTATGGTTTGAATCCAAGCAAGTTAACCAATACTCTTTAGAAAAACAAAACCAAATCCATAGTCACTAGAACATGTTATCTAAAATGTGCACTTAATAACAAAAGGTTATGAGTTATGAGAAAAACAAAATCACATAAACAGAATTTTTTTTTTAAAAAAAGGAAAATGTGACCTCCATACATAGGAAAAGGCAGTTAATTAAAACATATTTTGTGTAGGAGAAGCTGTTGAAAGGAGCTGACAAAGACTTCAGATCATCTATTATAAATATATTCAACAAATAAAAAGACAAATGTTTAAAGAATTAAAGTTTTATAAGAGGGAAAAAATTATTAATAACTTTTTAGCCAATAGTACTTGGACCACCTGATGTCCATCAATAAAAAAGTAGATCTCAAGCTTTACCTCCTATCATATACAACATTAATTCAAACTAATGCATAAGCAATATATAGAACTATTGTAAAAATTATAACAAAGATTCTAAAAAGATAAAAACAACCTTCATAATCTTGGGATAGGCACAATTCAGGTTCCCTTTGACAGGACACAATTCAGGTTCCTTAGAGTAAAATATAATTGAAAATGGATTTAAATGAAAATTTAATAAGGTAAATTGAATAGGGACAGATTAAAGAATAAACCAATGAGAAAAAGAAAGAAAAAAGAGTCAGAAAAAAAGTGACTGAAATGGCCACCTGATGGGAAGAGCCGACTCATTGGAAAACACCCTGATGCAGGGAAAGATTGAAGGCAAGAGAAGGGGGTAGCAGAGGATGAGATATTTAGATAGCATCATTGACCTTATGGACATGAATCTGAGTAAACTCTGGGAGATAGTGAAGGACAGAAAAGGCTAGCATGCTGCAGTCCATGGGATCACAAAGAGTTGGACACAATTTAGTAACTGAACAACAACAACATGGATTCAAACGAGTTGAGGAGGCAGAGATTTAACATGTGCCTAATTTCTTGAAAGACCACAAATTTAGGAGACACACACAAGAACCCCAAAGCAAGCTAGCCTAAAAGCAGCATATAGGAGTTTGAAGAGCAAAACTGAGATATCCGTTTTTTCATAAGTCAGAAAGTCATTTCTTTATGGTTTGAATCCAAGCAAGTTAACCAATACTCTTTAGAAAAACAAAACCAAATCCATAGTCACTAGAACATGTTATCTAAAATGTGCACTTAATAACAAAAGGTTATGAGTTATGAGAAAAACAAAATCACATAAACAGAATTTTTTTTTTAAAAAAAGGAAAATGTGACCTCCATACATAGGAAAAGGCAGTTAATTAAAACATATTTTGTGTAGGAGAAGCTGTTGAAAGGAGCTGACAAAGACTTCAGATCATCTATTATAAATATATTCAACAAATAAAAAGACAAATGTTTAAAGAATTAAAGTTTTATAAGAGGGAAAAAATTATTAATAACTTTTTAGCCAATAGTACTTGGACCACCTGATGTCCATCAATAAAAAAGTAGATCTCAAGCTTTACCTCCTATCATATACAACATTAATTCAAACTAATGCATAAGCAATATATAGAACTATTGTAAAAATTATAACAAAGATTCTAGAAGATAGCATCAAAGACAACCTTCATAATCTTGGGATAGGCACAATTCAGGTTCCTTAGACCAGACCTGGGAAACCAGAAGCATGAAAGAAAAGAAAAGAAAAAATAGATAAACTTCATCAAATTTTAAAATGCCCTATAAAAGATACTCCTAGGTAAAGTAATAGGCTGCCACACACTAGGAGAAAAATATCCACAATACATACATCTGATAAAGGAGTTGTGTGCAGAAAACATTTAAAACTTTTACAATTGAATATTATGAAGACAAACAGCTTGCATAAAACTGGCAAAAAATTTGAACAGAAACTTTGCAAAAGAAGCTATATGAGTATCCATTAACTACATGAAAAGGTATTCATTATTAGTCATCAGGGAAATGCAAATTAAAGCAACAGTTAGCTCCTACTGCATGCCCTCTAGAATGGGCAAAATAATAAACAACAAAAAAGTGATACTACAAAGTTTGTTTTGACAAGGAGGCAGAACACCCAGGATACCTTCACACTCTTGGTAGTGATGTGAAATGGTTCAAGAATTTTGCAAAACAGGTGATTTCTTATAAAATTAAGTGCATACTTACATGACCCAGAAATTTCGCTCCTATTTATATGAAAGAAACCAAAACCTATGTTCACACAGAGACTTGTATACAAATGTTTTGAGAAGGCTTATCCTAATAGCTCAAAAGTGGATCAACACAAATGTGTGTCAGTGAATAAACTTGTGAACGAATAGTGGTGTATACATGAATGGGCTTCCCAGGTGGCACAGTGGTAAAGAGTCTGCCTGCCACTGCAGGAGATGCAAGAGACATAGTTCGATTCCTGGGTTGGGAAGATCCCCTGGAGTAGTAAATGACAACCTGCTCTAGTATTCTCGCCTGGAAAATTCCATGAACAGAGGAGCCTGGTAGACTTTTCAAGGACTTGCAAAGAGCTGACCTGACTAAGCACACACACACAACACAACAATATATACATACAGCAGGATACTACTCATCAACAAAAAGGAATAAACTACTGACACATGCAGTAGTATGAATAAATTCCAAGAACATGCTGAGAAAGAGGAGCAAAACAGAGCAGAAGCCAGACATACTCCAGTTCATACTAGATGATTCCATTTGTATGAATTCTGAAAAAAGTGAAATCTGTAGGAATAGGAATTAAATCAGTGCTTGCTTACAACCATGAAGTGGATTTTGGAGGTAGCACAAGTGCACTGGAGGAAAGGCATTCAACAAAGATGGCGCTCAAGGGAACTCTGAGTTATAAAAAGTCCTAATCTTAAGTGTGTTGGTAGTTATGTGGGTCTGTGTGTGTGTGTGTGTGTGTGTGTGTGTGTTCTCATTTGCTTCAGTCATTTCTAACTCTTTGATCCTATGGATTGTAGCCTGCTAGGCTCCTCTGTCCATGGGAATTCTCCAGGCAAGAACACTGGAGTGGGTTGCCATTCCCTTCTTCAGGGGATCTTCCTAACCCAAGGGCTGGACCCTTGTCTCCAGTGCCTCCTGCACTGCAGGCAGATTCTTTACCTGCTGAGCCACTGGGGAAGCCTTTATAAGCATACATTTATCAAAAGTCATCAAATTCTACATGTAAAATGATTCAATGTATGTAAATTACATAAGAAAAAAACTGAACCAGAAGAAGAAAAAAAAACTATAGTCAAAGAAAACTCTCTTGGGGGAAAAAAAAAAGTACTGTGCCAGCTTAATAAAAAAAAATGTCCACTGGGGCCCAGGCATAATTGTGTTGAAATTCTGAACTCTACAACCAACCCTTAGTGAAGATATTCCAAGCTAAAGATTAAGACAAATATTCTTAAAATGTAAACATCAAAAGACAAAATAAGAAAATAATATTGGAATCAGATCTCTCAAAATCAACATACAAAGCTAAGTAATAATACAGCAGCATTTTAAGAAATTTTGAGAAGAGAAAATACTAGGATATTATGTTAAACTAAGCTACTTTTGAACTGTCAAGACCCTGAATACTAAGTTTACACCTGAAAGGACTCAGGCTGTTCTCAGGAGTCTTTCTGGAGGAAATTACCAGGGGATGATCTTCATTCAACCAAGAGATAATGTGAAAGTTTTGGTGAAAGGGCTCATGGTGAGCATTCAGTATGTTTAATTATAGATGTAAGACTAAAACAAGGATGAGGAAAAAGGTAAGAGAAGAGTCTATCTATATAGGAATGATCTCATAAAGTACAAAGAATTCAACCCTTAAAATGGAGAAAAAGAGGAATTGAAAATGGGAAAGTAAAATGAGTTCCTTTCTTGTTGAAATGGGAGTAAAAAAAGAATATTGTTTAATGCTGAACAACCAAATAATAAGAGGGAAGGTAAGAAAAATGGGGGAGATTTGGATGCTCTAAAAGTTAAAAATAAAAAGACAATTTCCTAGACAAACAGAACAAATTTCCTCTTAATAAAATAAAAGCAAAGGAATTTATATGAAGAAAAGAACATTTAAACATTTACTTTAACCTCCCAGAAATAATCAGTTGTTAAAACTAAAATCCTTTCCAACGTCTCCCTCCACACCCTCTTTCTCTCCTTCTCTTTCTCTGTCATTGATTCTTTCTCTCTCCAAGTATATGATTAGTACAAACCAGGATGGCCGGGTTATATTTTCATTTCATATTTCTTGATTATTTCTTCATATTCCAATGGGGAAGCCTTTATAAGCATACATTTATCAAAAGTCATCAAATTCTACATGTAAAATGATTCAATGTATGTAAATTACATAAGAAAAAAACTGAACCAGAAGAAGAAAAAAAAACTATAGTCAAAGAAAACTCTCTTGGGGGAAAAAAAAAAGTACTGTGCCAGCTTAATAAAAAAAAATGTCCACTGGGGCCCAGGCATAATTGTGTTGAAATTCTGAACTCTACAACCAACCCTTAGTGAAGATATTCCAAGCTAAAGATTAAGACAAATATTCTTAAAATGTAAACATCAAAAGACAAAATAAGAAAATAATATTGGAATCAGATCTCTCAAAATCAACATACAAAGCTAAGTAATAATACAGCAGCATTTTAAGAAATTTTGAGAAGAGAAAATACTAGGATATTATGTTAAACTAAGCTACTTTTGAACTGTCAAGACCCTGAATACTAAGTTTACACCTGAAAGGACTCAGGCTGTTCTCAGGAGTCTTTCTGGAGGAAATTACCCGGGGATGATCTTCATTCAACCAAGAGATAATGTGAAAGTTTTGGTGAAAGGGCTCATGGTGAGCATTCAGTATGTTTAATTATAGATGTAAGACTAAAACAAGGATGAGGAAAAAGGTAAGAGAAGAGTCTATCTATATAGGAATGATCTCATAAAGTACAAAGAATTCAACCCTTAAAATGGAGAAAAAGAGGAATTGAAAATGGGAAAGTAAAATGAGTTCCTTTCTTGTTGAAATGGGAGTAAAAAAAGAATATTGTTTAATGCTGAACAACCAAATAATAAGAGGGAAGGTAAGAAAAATGGGGGAGATTTGGATGCTCTAAAAGTTAAAAATAAAAAGACAATTTCCTAGACAAACAGAACAAATTTCCTCTTAATAAAATAAAAGCAAAGGAATTTATATGAAGAAAAGAACATTTAAACATTTACTTTAACCTCCCAGAAATAATCAGTTGTTAAAACTAAAATCCTTTCCAACGTCTCCCTCCACACCCTCTTTCTCTCCTTCTCTTTCTCTGTCATTGATTCTTTCTCTCTCCAAGTATATGATTAGTACAAACCAGGATGGCCGGGTTATATTTTCATTTCATATTTCTTGATTATTTCTTCATATCCATGCCAACCAATGTTCACAAAAAAAACAATGACATTTAGTAGACTTATATATATTTCATGTAGTAGATGAACCAATATATTTGTTCTTCTGAAATCTTGCTGACTCATCCTGTATTTGTAGTCAAGCATGCATCCATTTATTCAGTTGTTCAACATATATTTATAAGTTGTCTTTGCATGCAGTACATCTATGGGCAGGATAAGAGTATTTTCTGCCTTCCTTAGGAAAGCAGTTAAATACTTACATGTGTGATTAATGTTAATAACATAGATGTTCAGAGAGATGTGAGAAGGCAGTTAAAGGGATTTATCTCAATTTTGAGATAAAGTCTAGGTCCAGTTTATGTATTACTGTAGAAGGAAGTAAAGTTTAAAATGAAATATATCAAGATTCCCTGGTGGTCCAGTGGTTGAGACTCCTTGCTCCCAGTGCAGGGAGCATGAATTTGATCCCCCCGATTAAGGAACTAAAATCCCATATGTCGTGTGGCATGGTCCAAAAAATATGCATTTTGTTTTGTTAATATTTTTTTGTAATTTTGGCCTCTTTTATTGTTTTTGCTTTTTTTTTTTTTTTTTTTTTTTATAATTTTCTATTTTTTGGCCAGTGTGGACCTCCCATTGCAGGGCCTGTCTTGTCACAGAGCACCAGTTCTGGGCACACATGCTCCAGAGCGCTGGCTCCTAATTGGACACACCGGTCCAGTCACTCCATAGCACATGGGATCTTCCCAGGCCAGGGATCAAACCGGTGCTCCCTGCACTGCAAGGTGGACTCTTTACCCACTGGACCACCAGGGAAGCCCCCCCAAAACATTTTTATGAAACATGTTGGTTTTTTTTCCTCTAATTATGGTGTCTTAACACTTCTTGGTATTAAGATGAGAAAGTAACTTTTCTGGCTTCCTTCTCTGTTGCCTTGTCTTTATCAATTTTGGTATTACCAACTGATTTGAACTTTATGAACTATAACATATGTTTAATCATACATAGTCTTTAAAGAATTAGCTTAGACATTTGGTATATTATATAAACATCTTAATGACTGTTCACTCTGTGTAAATGGTTGTTGAGATATTTTATACCACAACTTGTCAATTTTTGAGCTCCTTGAATAATTTTAGGGTGGACTACAATATTTCAAGTGTTCTTTCTTCCAGAAATGTGATATCTTTGTTTATATTTACATATATCTTGTGAGTAACATTTTTAAGGGAGATCAGAGTAATTTTTTTTATTATTTTTTTTTTAATTTTTGGGCGGGGGTCGGGTTGGAGAGGGAGGGGAGCAGGCAGGCCACTTCTATTGGTCTTTCATTTGTCTGTTTTCATCCGTCTTTGTTCCTTGGCTCCTGTGGGCCTCCCATCGCGGTGGCATCTGTCTTTGCTGAGCGCTGGCTCTGGGCGTATGCGCTCCAGAGCTCCGGCTCGGTAATTGGACACATAGGTCCAGCCGCTCCGCGGCACGTGGGATCTTCCCAGGCCAGGGATCGAACCGGCGCCCCTTGCACTGCAAGGCAGTGTCCCTACCCACTGGACCACCAGGGGAAGCCCGAGATCAGAGTAATTTAATCAAGGAAGAATTTGGCAAAATTTACTCTTAAAAAATGAAATGCTGATCATGAATAATCAGTTTAAATTCCACTTAAAGTACAGAACAGTCAAGTCTATAGAGACAGAACAGATCAGCTGGTCGTCTGTGGGGCTGGGAAGATCAGATGTGAGGCTAAGTGATATGGTATGGGATAAGAAAAATGTTATAAAATGCATTGTGGTGATGAATGTACAACTTTATAAATACATCATTATTAAGTTGTACAGTTCACATGAGTGAATTATGTGGCTTGTGTGTGAATTATATCTCCACAAAGGTGTGAAAAATGAATCAGCTTGTTATTTTCACTGTTTAGTATTCTATTATTTGGTGAATTTCCTCCTTTTTTCCCCAAGTTGGAGGCATCATCTGATCATCTCCAGGTTTTTGGCATCTCTTCTCTTCACCATAATTTCAAACTCAAAGTATGAACTAGTTAAAAATTACAGCCTCGTAAGCATTCCATGAAGACCCAGCAGGATATAATACTATGGATTTAAAAATCATTTCTAATATTGACTCTTAGTTCTCTTTCACTATTATCTACCTCTCTGAAGTCTGAGGTTATGCCCTCCTCACACTTTCACCCCTTGGCCAGATAAGCTATTATGAGTGGATCTTATCAACGGATTCATGTTCTTGGATAAAGCCGTACTTATACTCTGACCCCCTGGACACATTATATTCCTTAGAAATTTCATTACTACAGCAAAAATCCTTAAACCAAAGAGCAAAAGTTCTAATGGTGGAATTTAAGGCAATGGAAGAGATTAGAGAAGCATTTAGCAAAATGATTTTAAAGCTGAAATCATTCTGTTGGTCTTTCATTTGTCTGTTTTCATCCGTCTTTGTTCCTTGGCTCCTGTGGGCCTCCCATCGCGGTGGCATCTGTCTTTGCTGAGCGCTGGCTCTGGGCGTATGCGCTCCAGAGCTCCGGCTCGGTAATTGGACACATAGGTCCAGCCGCTCCGCGGCACGTGGGATCTTCCCAGGCCAGGGATCGAACCGGCGCCCCTTGCACTGCAAGGCAGTGTCCCTACCCACTGGACCACCAGGGGAAGCCCGAGATCAGAGTAATTTAATCAAGGAAGAATTTGGCAAAATTTACTCTTAAAAAATGAAATGCTGATCATGAATAATCAGTTTAAATTCCACTTAAAGTACAGAACAGTCAAGTCTATAGAGACAGAACAGATCAGCTGGTCGTCTGTGGGGCTGGGAAGATCAGATGTGAGGCTAAGTGATATGGTATGGGATAAGAAAAATGTTATAAAATGCATTGTGGTGATGAATGTACAACTTTATAAATACATCATTATTAAGTTGTACAGTTCACATGAGTGAATTATGTGGCTTGTGTGTGAATTATATCTCCACAAAGGTGTGAAAAATGAATCAGCTTGTTATTTTCACTGTTTAGTATTCTATTATTTGGTGAATTTCCTCCTTTTTTCCCCAAGTTGGAGGCATCATCTGATCATCTCCAGGTTTTTGGCATCTCTTCTCTTCACCATAATTTCAAACTCAAAGTATGAACTAGTTAAAAATTACAGCCTCGTAAGCATTCCATGAAGACCCAGCAGGATATAATACTATGGATTTAAAAATCATTTCTAATATTGACTCTTAGTTCTCTTTCACTATTATCTACCTCTCTGAAGTCTGAGGTTATGCCCTCCTCACACTTTCACCCCTTGGCCAGATAAGCTATTATGAGTGGATCTTATCAACGGATTCATGTTCTTGGATAAAGCCGTACTTATACTCTGACCCCCTGGACACATTATATTCCTTAGAAATTTCATTACTACAGCAAAAATCCTTAAACCAAAGAGCAAAAGTTCTAATGGTGGAATTTAAGGCAATGGAAGAGATTAGAGAAGCATTTAGCAATATCAAGTGATTTTCAAATACGCTGAAATCAGGACACATGGCTGTACCTCCCACTGAACGACTGAAGTGGTTAACACTTCCTTCCTCTACATTATAATTCTGGGACCATTAAGGCTAGAATTTCCCCAAGAAATTTCCTCCTGCTTGACCTGGGTGGTTTTCATGACACTTTCACACTTGCTTTGCTTTTTTCTCTCCCTCATGGCCATCTCCGCTCTGCAAACCACTGTCAAAGTAAGATGTTGAAGTCTGCTGTTAGGAGGAGACTAATAAGTTCAAAAAATTCTTTTTTTTTTTTTTTTTGATTAATGCTATCTTATTGAAACCTTTATGAACTTTGGCATTTCTCTTCTCTTTGTCTAAAATAATGTTGAAAATACCTGAGATTTCAGACAAGGCATTTATGAAGCCTTGGGGGAGGGGGGGAAACAGTAAGAAAAACAGAACCAGGGAAAACATGTTTTTTAAAAGATTATCTATATTCTTCTGGGAATTTTTTGTAGTAATTAGAGAAGGAGAGCAAAAGGCTATACAGGGATATTTTTTCAATTAATTCAGCACCTCTCAGGAGTGTCTGGAAGCCTGTGGAATGAAATCATGGATGACCCTTACCAGTGAACATCAGCTGAAAGGAAAACGTAGCATTCCTGAGAGCTGAAAGAATAAAGACAGACTATAGGGCTTTGGAAGAGATTTCCAAGACCCTACCATCCACTGTTCCCCTACCCCCAATCCAGTAATTAGGGCCAAATCTATATAAGCCCTCACTGGTGACAGTCAAATCCTGTCTTTGAAGAAAGATGCTACTGTAATTCTAGGTAATCTGCTGCTGTTTCATACACTACCCATTAAATCTTCAGCTATTTTTTGGATTATCTTAATATTCCTCTGCTCAATAGAGCCTTCCTTCTTCCTCTTGTTATGTCCTTTGAAATAAAAATTTGTCATCCTTCTCTGGGTTTCAGTGTTGCTCATTATGGTTCTTCAAAGTAAATAATGTACCTTCTTTTATCTTCTTGGTCATTTTTATAGGTGGGTCATCAGAAAATTCTCTTAGAATTTTATCTCTGACTCAGGCTGTGAAGTTTAAATCTTTCTGTCGTTTTCCAGTGGCACATCCTGTGATGGGATGATCTCTCAGCACTTCAGTGGTTCTACTCCGTCACTTGTATTAACAGTACTGTTTAATGGAACCATTGCCTTGTAGGCTCACATTAAGCTAATGGTCTCCCATGCCACTTGAGTCTTTCTCCTTTTCATTTACACACAAGTCTCCCTGTTTTGACAGCATTTAGTTTGACATCAGAAGAAGAACCTTTTCTAGGGAAGCCTCCTACTGTTGGTGGTGATGTAAGTTCATACAGCCATTAGGGAAAACTGTATGGAAGGTCCTCAAAAAGCTAAAAATCGAGCTGCCATATGATCCAGCAATCCCACTTCTGAGTATATAGTCCAACAAAATTATAATTCAAAAAGATACATGCACCCTAACGTCTCAGCTTAAAAATTTTGAAGCCTTGGGGAGGAAACAGTAAGAAAAACAGAACCAGGGAAAACATGTTTTTTAAAAGATTATCTATATTCTTCTGGGAATTTTTTGTAGTAATTAGAGAAGGAGAGCAAAAGGCTATACAGGGATATTTTTTCAATTAATTCAGCACCTCTCAGGAGTGTCTGGAAGCCTGTGGAATGAAATCATGGATGACCCTTACCAGTGAACATCAGCTGAAAGGAAAACGTAGCATTCCTGAGAGCTGAAAGAATAAAGACAGACTATAGGGCTTTGGAAGAGATTTCCAAGACCCTACCATCCACTGTTCCCCTACCCCCAATCCAGTAATTAGGGCCAAATCTATATAAGCCCTCACTGGTGACAGTCAAATCCTGTCTTTGAAGAAAGATGCTACTGTAATTCTAGGTAATCTGCTGCTGTTTCATACACTACCCATTAAATCTTCAGCTATTTTTTGGATTATCTTAATATTCCTCTGCTCAATAGAGCCTTCCTTCTTCCTCTTGTTATGTCCTTTGAAATAAAAATTTGTCATCCTTCTCTGGGTTTCAGTGTTGCTCATTATGGTTCTTCAAAGTAAATAATGTACCTTCTTTTATCTTCTTGGTCATTTTTATAGGTGGGTCATCAGAAAATTCTCTTAGAATTTTATCTCTGACTCAGGCTGTGAAGTTTAAATCTTTCTGTCGTTTTCCAGTGGCACATCCTGTGATGGGATGATCTCTCAGCACTTCAGTGGTTCTACTCCGTCACTTGTATTAACAGTACTGTTTAATGGAACCATTGCCTTGTAGGCTCACATTAAGCTAATGGTCTCCCATGCCACTTGAGTCTTTCTCCTTTTCATTTACACACAAGTCTCCCTGTTTTGACAGCATTTAGTTTGACATCAGAAGAAGAACCTTTTCTAGGGAAGCCTCCTACTGTTGGTGGTGATGTAAGTTCATACAGCCATTAGGGAAAACTGTATGGAAGGTCCTCAAAAAGCTAAAAATCGAGCTGCCATATGATCCAGCAATCCCACTTCTGAGTATATAGTCCAACAAAATTATAATTCAAAAAGATACATGCACCCTAACGTTCACTGCAGCAGTATTTACAATAGCAAGACATGGAAACAACCTAAATACCCATCCACAGATGAATGGATAAAAAGATGTCATACATATATACAATAAAATACTACTCAGACATAAAAAGGAATGAAAAGAATGCCGCTTGCAGCAACAGGGAATGACCTTGAGATTATCATGCTGAATGAAGTAAGTCAGAAAGAGAAAAACAAAAACCATATGATATAGCTTATATGTGGAATCTCAAATATGACACAAATGAACTTATCTATGAAACAGAAATAGACTCACCGACATAAAGTTAGCAGATGCAAACTATTATTTATACAGTAGATGAACAGTAAGATCCTACTGCATGACACAGGAACTCTATTCAATACCCTGGAATAAACTATAATGGAAAAGAATATTAAAAAGAATGTCTACATGATGTAACTCAATCACTCTGCTGTACAGCAGAAGTTAGCATAACATTATAAATCAACTAACTTCAATTAAAAAATAACTTAAAAAAGAAAGTCCTTGGGCCATAGGACTTCCCTCTGTAATAAAAATTATTCATAAGAAATTTTTTTAGTCATAAGAAAGAAGCTTTTCTTTGCTTCCCCTGCCCTTTTGCAGCTTCTCAGAGAGGCACAAGTATCAGCTGTTGAGGCAGTTTTTAATTATTGACTCATCAGCCTTGGCCTTCCCCAGGGATGGGAAATCTGCTTTCTCGCGTTTGAGGGCAATGCCTAAGATATGATAAATAAATAACAGCGTGATGAATGTCTGATTCCACACGAGAAAGCTAATGGTCTCCCATGCCACTTGAGTCTTTCTCCTTTTCATTTACACACAAGTCTCCCTGTTTTGACAGCATTTAGTTTGACATCAGAAGAAGAACCTTTTCTAGGGAAGCCTCCTACTGTTGGTGGTGATGTAAGTTCATACAGCCATTAGGGAAAACTGTATGGAAGGTCCTCAAAAAGCTAAAAATCGAGCTGCCATATGATCCAGCAATCCCACTTCTGAGTATATAGTCCAACAAAATTATAATTCAAAAAGATACATGCACCCTAACGTTCACTGCAGCAGTATTTACAATAGCAAGACATGGAAACAACCTAAATACCCATCCACAGATGAATGGATAAAAAGATGTCATACATATATACAATAAAATACTACTCAGACATAAAAAGGAATGAAAAGAATGCCGCTTGCAGCAACAGGGAATGACCTTGAGATTATCATGCTGAATGAAGTAAGTCAGAAAGAGAAAAACAAAAACCATATGATATAGCTTATATGTGGAATCTCAAATATGACACAAATGAACTTATCTATGAAACAGAAATAGACTCACCGACATAAAGTTAGCAGATGCAAACTATTATTTATACAGTAGATGAACAGTAAGATCCTACTGCATGACACAGGAACTCTATTCAATACCCTGGAATAAACTATAATGGAAAAGAATATTAAAAAGAATGTCTACATGATGTAACTCAATCACTCTGCTGTACAGCAGAAGTTAGCATAACATTATAAATCAACTAACTTCAATTAAAAAATAACTTAAAAAAGAAAGTCCTTGGGCCATAGGACTTCCCTCTGTAATAAAAATTATTCATAAGAAATTTTTTTAGTCATAAGAAAGAAGCTTTTCTTTGCTTCCCCTGCCCTTTTGCAGCTTCTCAGAGAGGCACAAGTATCAGCTGTTGAGGCAGTTTTTAATTATTGACTCATCAGCCTTGGCCTTCCCCAGGGATGGGAAATCTGCTTTCTCGCGTTTGAGGGCAATGCCTAAGATATGATAAATAAATAACAGCGCGTGATGAATGTCTGATCCTCCGTGGGCCACACGAGAAAACTTCTATCAAGTCAGCCATTCTTCTTTCCCCTTTAAACAAGGTGTCCTCACCGACGCGGCCACAGCTGCTGCTGTGGAACCATACTCAGGTGCTTCCAGCCCCCATTTTTCCTGTTTGGAAAAAAACGGCGGCAGCCTTCATAAATCCTAAGTGGTGGGGCTTGTCTACTTTCATCCTTTCTCTGGTTCATTTTGAAGGAAGAAGAACAGAAGTGAGATTTCCTCTCTGGAGACCTAGATGCCTGTCCTTGATTCATCATTGTGGGACTTTAAGCAGCCCACAGTGTTTCTGAGTTTCAGTTTCCTTTATCTACCAAATAGCAATATTACTTTGCTTTACTTACATGGCATCTGTGTTACAAGACCACAGTGAAATGATATGCATAGAAAATGAACAAATGGAATGTTTATTTGCATCATTATTAAGAGGTGTTTTTCTCTTCCACTCATTCTTTCATTTGACAGATGTTTATTTTAAGGTCTATGAAACCTGGGTTTTAGTTTTGCTCACTGCTATGTCCTACTACCTAAAACATCACCTGACACATGGTAAACACTCATTAAATATTCAGGAAACAAATGGATGAAGGAATGAAGAAATGAGCTAAGTGGCAATCATGCAGTTACTGAGCCAGATAATATGTGAATAAAACAGATGTGACCTCTTTACAATAGTGTCCCTCTCTTTCACGATTAATGATTTTTGTCTCTGAATTCAGCCTTCTCTTCCATTTTTAATCTGATTTCAGGTTTCTGTTTATTTTCTCTGACTTGCTTGGTTTCCTCCTATGATTTTATCTTGACAGTTCAGAAAAACATTAGTCAAAATTTAGAAAGCTATGTAATCCAGTGTGAAATTTGATTTTAGGTTTTGATGCAATCTAATTGTTCCAGTTACGTGTACTTAATTTATGTATATATATTCAAAGCATTTTTATTATATATTTTGTTCTCTGTTATAAATAAGTCATAAATATTTCTACATGGAAAAAAGAATACAGATATGATCTTTGCCCTTATGGGACTTATTTGGTGATTTATCCTTAAGTATGATGTTAGTTGTGAGCATTTTTTTATATATTGTTTGTCAGAATGAAGAAGCTTTCTTCTATTCCCAGTTTGCCAAAGATTTTTACTGGAAAAATGTTGGATTGTGCCAAGCTATTCTGCATCTAATGAGATAACAATATGAGTTTTCTTTTTTTTTTTTTTCTTTTTATGAGTTTTCTTAATTCTGTTAATATGTTGTTACATTCATTGACTTTTCTTCTTTTTTGTCTTTTCTTTATTTCTTGAGGTATATATAGTTGATTTACAATATTATGTTAGTTTCATGTGTACAACAAAGTGATTCAGTTAAATGTGTATATTTTTCTTTTTCAGATTATTTTCCATTAATGGTTATTACAAGATATTGAATATTGTTTCCTGAGCTAAACAGTAAATCATTGTTGTCTATCTAGTTCATAGGGTGATGTGCATCTTTTAATCTGATACTCCCAATTTATCCCTTTCCCCTTCCACTTTTGTAAGTTTATTTTCATTATCTATGAATCTGTTGTGTTAATAAGTATGTTTGCACTATTGTTTAGATTCCACATAAGTGATATAATAATATTTGTCTTAGTCTGACTTACTTCACTTAGTATGACAATTTTTAGGTCCATCTATATTGCCCGCAAATGACTATGTTTAATTCTTTTTTATGACTGAATAATATTCCCAATTTTGCTTTTCTGGAGTAAGCCCCATTTGCTTGTAAAATGTTATTATTTTATATATTGCTGGATTTTATTTGCAAAAATATCTTTTGAGAGTTTGTTCATGAAACATATTTGTGTGTTTATTGTCAGAATACCTTTGGCAGGCTTTAAAATCAGTATTTTGCTATCCTAATGAAACAACTTGGTACATTTCTTTCTCTGCTTCCTCAAAATGTTTGTGTATTAATATTATTGTGAATATATTACCTTCTTAAATGTTTGGTAAAATTCATCACTTAAGCATCACTGGACAGAAATTTTTTTCATGAGAGGATTTTTGATAAATAACAAAATTATCTTAATGAGTATATGACCCTTCAGATTTTATCTTGTACTACTTTGGGTAGATTTTAAATCTCAAGGAATGTTATCCATTTTTATCTGTGTTGTCAAAATCAGTGGCACAAAATTGTTGATGACATTCCCTTAATATATGTACACCTCTATTCTGATATGTCATTTTTCATTACTGGTACAATATTGATAATTTATGTCTCTTCTCTCTTTGAAAAAATGCCTCATCAAGTCTTCCGCCCATTTTTTAATCAGTGTTTGTTTTGATATTGAACTGTATAAATTCTTTATATATTTTGCCTATTGACCCCTTATTAGACATATTCTTTGTAAATATCTCTCCCATTCAGTGATTTGCATTTTAATTTGGTTAATGGTTAGTTTGATGTGGTCTCTTTGTTTATTTTTTTGTTGTTGCTGATGAAATAGATCCTATACATATACAGAATTATAAGACCGTTATTAAAAAGCATACTATGGCTTTTTTCTTGCCATGGAATTCTCCATGCAAGAATACTGGAATGGTTAACCTTTCCCTTCTCCGGAATATTCCCAATCCAGGGATCAAAGCCAAGCCTCCTATGGTTTTTTCCTAGGAGTGTTTTATTGTTTCAGATCTTACATTTAAGGCTTAACTCTTTTGACAAATTTTTGTTGTTGTTCACTTTTTGAGAGGATAATCTAGCTCTTTTCTTTTACATGTAACTGTTCCATTTTCCCAACATCACTTGTTGAAGAGACTGTATTTTCTCCTTTGTATATTCCTTTTTTTTTTTTTTTTGGCATCTTTTACTGTTTTTTTGCATTTTCATCCATCTTTATTATTTGGCCTGTGTGGAACTCCCATTGCAGTGGCCTTTCTTCATTGCAGAGCACTGGCTCTGGGTGCCTGCACTAGAGAGCACTGGCTCCTAATTGGACACAACTGTCTAGCCCTTCCATGGCACATGGGATCTTTCCAGGCCAGAGATTCAACTGGTGCCCCTTGCACTGCAAGGTGAGCTCTTTACTCTACTGGACTACCAGGGAAGCCCTGCTTTGTATATTCTTTTCTCCGTTGTTTTAGACTAATTGACCAGATGTATGGGGGTTCTTTCTGGATTCTCTTTTCTGTTTCACTGATCTCTATGTTTGCTTTTGCTCCAGTACCATACCACTTGATTATTATAGCTTTGAGGTATAGTTTGAAGTTAGGAATATGATGCTGGTTTCCACAGCAGTTTCTGCTTTGAGTCTCTTCTTGTGTAAGTTGTCATTCTCAGTACTTTCCTGCCTGTCTCACCAGTGTGGGGCCAGTAGTTTGCCCTGTGTTCTCACCTCACTAATGGAGCCTATGAGACCTACTGAGTGTTCCAATCCATGCAGCTTTTGCTTGCTTTTTAAAAGGAGTGTATAACCAGAAACATAACTCATACTTTTTTATCATAATTTTTTAAACACGTCAGCCCCACTTATACACACACATGCTGTCATTCTCTTAACTCAAAATTCATTTAAGCTATCATTTCTCTCTCATTTCATTCTGTTTACAAGAAGACTTGTTTCATGGCCTTCAGTTAGGTTCTTTTTCCTTTGTGTCCCTTCCAGTAGGCTTTTTCCCTATGCAAGAATACTGGAATGGTTAACCTTTCCTTCTCCGGAATATTCCCAATCCAGGGATCAAAGCCAAGCCTCCTATGGTTTTCCTAGGAGTGTTTTATTGTTTCAGATCTTACATTTAAGGCTTAACTCTTTTGACAAATTTTTGTTGTTGTTCACTTTTGAGAGGATAATCTAGCTCTTTTCTTTTACATGTAACTGTTCCATTTTCCCAACATCACTTGTTGAAGAGACTGTATTTTCTCCTTTGTATATTCCTTTTTTTTTTTTTTTTGGCATCTTTTACTGTTTTTTTGCATTTTCATCCATCTTTATTATTTGGCCTGTGTGGAACTCCCATTGCAGTGGCCTTTCTTCATTGCAGAGCACTGGCTCTGGGTGCCTGCACTAGAGAGCACTGGCTCCTAATTGGACACAACTGTCTAGCCCTTCCATGGCACATGGGATCTTTCCAGGCCAGAGATTCAACTGGTGCCCCTTGCACTGCAAGGTGAGCTCTTTACTCTACTGGACTACCAGGGAAGCCCTGCTTTGTATATTCTTTTCTCCGTTGTTTTAGACTAATTGACCAGATGTATGGGGGTTCTTTCTGGATTCTCTTTTCTGTTTCACTGATCTCTATGTTTGCTTTTGCTCCAGTACCATACCACTTGATTATTATAGCTTTGAGGTATAGTTTGAAGTTAGGAATATGATGCTGGTTTCCACAGCAGTTTCTGCTTTGAGTCTCTTCTTGTGTAAGTTGTCATTCTCAGTACTTTCCTGCCTGTCTCACCAGTGTGGGGCCAGTAGTTTGCCCTGTGTTCTCACCTCACTAATGGAGCCTATGAGACCTACTGAGTGTTCCAATCCATGCAGCTTTTTGCTTGCTTTTTAAAAGGAGTGTATAACCAGAAACATAACTCATAATTTTTTATCATAATTTTTTAAACACGTCAGCCCCACTTATACACACACATGCTGTCATTCTCTTAACTCAAAATTCATTTAAGCTATCATTTCTCTCTCATTTCATTCTGTTTACAAGAAGACTTGTTTCATGGCCTTCAGTTAGGTTCTTTTTCCTTTGTGTCCCTTCCAGTAGGGCTTTTTCCCATAAAACTTCACTGAAATTGCTTTTATCAAATTCACATAAGCACTCCATGTTGGTAAACCCAATGGTCAATTACTAGCTATCTTGCTTAATGTAACAGTAACATTTAACATAATTTCTTACTCCTTCCTCTTAGAACTTTTGGATTGGCCAAAAAGTTTCTTCAGGCTTATGGGAAAAAACAAACAAACCTTTTGGCCAACTCAATATTTCCTTTACTTGACTTTCAGGGTACCACATACTCTGCTTCTTAATTTCTTCATCTGGTTTTCCCTCATCTCCTTACCTTCTAGATAATCTAGAACTCAATCTTTAGAACTCCATCCTTTTGTATTTACTCTTACTATTCAGGAAACTCATCCAGGAACCTTGCTTTAAGTAGCATCTATATGCTGATATCTCTCAAATTTACAGGTCAAGACTGGTCCTAGCTCTTGAATTACTATGTATTTCCAACTCTCCAATTCTGTTATATTCAGCATATCATTTGGGATATAGACATTTTATTCATTTGTAAAAGAGTTTTTCTCAATATTTATTTATGTTTTTTGCCTCTGCTGGGTCTTAGTTTCAACAGATAGAATCTTCATATTTGTTTCAACGCATGGGATCTAGTTCCCTGGCCAGGGATCAAATCCTAATCCTCGATCTTGGGAATATGGAGTCTTAGACCTTGGGCCACCAGGGAAGTCCCAGGAAACAGACATTTTAAACCTAACCTAAATCAAACTGAACCTTTGGTTTTCCCCTCTAAACATATTCCATCCAACCTTCTCCATCACACTTTATGGTTAGTGCAGGCGTATTGTCACTAGGGATATTTCGTACTTACAGGGAAATCTGTCAAGAGATCAGTTAAGAAAACCTGTTTACTTTCCCTTCAACTCACATCCAGAATCCTCTGTTAGCACAATCCCTATAATCAGCTTTCTGTCCAAGCAGCCATTTCCTCTTCCATATATTATTGCCATATTCTTACAACTTGTCTCCGTTTTTTCTGTCTTTGTCAAACCTGAATGTACTCACAACATGCAGCCAAGTAGGTCAGATTTTATTACTTCTCTGCACCCATCCTCTATTGTATTTTTTCCCAACTCAAAGCAAAGGTCAAAAATCTTTCAAGAACCTGGAAGGTCCTACACAATCAGTCTCACCCATTACCTCTCAAATGTCATCCCTACTATCTCTGCTCACTTATTCTGTTCTAGCTACACTCACAAGTTTGCTTTTCATATTTCCACATTTATACACACTTAGGAATTTTAGAGGAAATGTTTTTGTTTCTTGAAATGCCTTTCTTGGTTAGTTGTATGCCTTGTTTCTTTTCCCCTATCAAATCTTTACTCAAACATATTATCAGTGAGGCTTCTCAGGATCATCTTATTTATACTTGGAATCTTCTATCTCTAACTCCTTTCTCTTTTTGATTTTTTATTTTAGAATGTATCACATCCCCACTCTGCCTGCATCTATCTATCTGATTTTTGTTTCTCCATTATTCAATTTGTGGATGGATTTTGCTTGTTCTAGTTACATTATACATTTTAAATAACATATTATGGTGAAGTATTACTTTCTACATGCAATGGAAATGGATCTGAAATGCAAATAATAAAATTGGCATATCATTTGTTATATTCAGCATATCATTTGGGATATAGACATTTTATTCATTTGTAAAAGAGTTTTTCTCAATATTTATTTATGTTTTTTGCCTCTGCTGGGTCTTAGTTTCAACAGATAGAATCTTCATATTTGTTTCAACGCATGGGATCTAGTTCCCTGGCCAGGATCAAATCCTAATCCTCGATCTTGGGAATATGGAGTCTTAGACCTTGGGCCACCAGGGAAGTCCCAGGAAACAGACATTTTAAACCTAACCTAAATCAAACTGAACCTTTGGTTTTCCCTCTAAACATATTCCATCCAACCTTCTCCATCACACTTTATGGTTAGTGCAGGCGTATTGTCACTAGGGATATTTCGTACTTACAGGGAAATCTGTCAAGAGATCAGTTAAGAAAACCTGTTTACTTTCCCTTCAACTCACATCCAGAATCCTCTGTTAGCACAATCCCTATAATCAGCTTTCTGTCCAAGCAGCCATTTCCTCTTCCATATATTATTGCCATATTCTTACAACTTGTCTCCGTTTTTTCTGTCTTTGTCAAACCTGAATGTACTCACAACATGCAGCCAAGTAGGTCAGATTTTATTACTTCTCTGCACCCATCCTCTATTGTATTTTTTCCCAACTCAAAGCAAAGGTCAAAAATCTTTCAAGAACCTGGAAGGTCCTACACAATCAGTCTCACCCATTACCTCTCAAATGTCATCCCTACTATCTCTGCTCACTTATTCTGTTCTAGCTACACTCACAAGTTTGCTTTTCATATTTCCACATTTATACACACTTAGGAATTTTAGAGGAAATGTTTTTGTTTCTTGAAATGCCTTTCTTGGTTAGTTGTATGCCTTGTTTCTTTTCCCCTATCAAATCTTTACTCAAACATATTATCAGTGAGGCTTCTCAGGATCATCTTATTTATACTTGGAATCTTCTAACTTCTCTAACTCCTTTCTCTTTTTGATTTTTTATTTTAGAATGTATCACATCCCCACTCTGCCTGCATCTATCTATCTGATTTTTGTTTCTCCATTATTCAATTTGTGGATGGATTTTTGCTTGTTCTAGTTACATTATACATTTTAAATTAACATATTATGGTGAAGTATTACTTTCTACATGCAATGGAAATGGATCTGAAATGCAAATAATAAAATTGGCATTATTTATTGAGGATACAGAATATGCTGGCCTCTAGACTAAGAGCTTTCCATGTCCTATTTCTCTCAGTTAATTGTCACAACAATCCATTAGGGTAAAACTGGTCTCCTCCAATTTTTCAACTGAGAATATTAAAGCAAAAAAGAAGAAAGAATTTCCCCAAAGTCAAACAACATGTTGGCAAGGTCAGTTAGGATTTAAGCCCAAGTATTATGATTCTAGAACCCATACTCAGCTACCACACTAACATTTGATCAATAAAACTATAATTGTTCAGATGAAGACCTTCATAATTAATTAATTAATGGCAGCATGTTCTTCTAGGTCTGTGAAATATAAAAGGATGATATAAATAAATTGTCCTTCAGTTTGCTTTGAAAAGTGCCAATAAGGGCTTTCCTGGTGTTGCAGTGGGTAAAGAGTCTGCCTTGCAGTGCAAGGGGTGCCAGTTCAATCCCTGGCCCAGGAGCATCCCCCATGCTGCAGAGCAGCTAGGCCAGTGTGTCCAATTATGAGCCAGAACTCTGGAGCGCTTGTGCCCAGAGCCAGTGCTCTGCAATGAGAGAGGCCACTGTGATGGGAGGCCCACACAGGCCAAAGAATAAAGATGGTTGAAAATAAATAAATTAAAGCCCAATGAAAAATGCCAAAATTAAAAAAAAAAAAAAAGGTGCTGATAAGATGGTTGTCCTCAGTGTTTAAGACTCTATGCTTCCACTGTAGGCAACATGGATTTAATCCCTGGTCCAGAAGAGTGGCCAAAAATAATTTCTTTTAAATGATGATTGTTTCTTTTTGACCCAAGCTTTCTTTAAATTTTGTTAATCAGGAAAGTTAAAACTTCTAAAATCTTTTGATTGAAAAATATAGAACCATCATATTTTTCTTTGGTAGACTCCCCACTATATGTAATGCAGTTGTTTAAGTTACATTTTTCTTTTTTTCTGTCTTGGGCAGCTCTGAATTTATAGCTCTTAAAAACTCCTGAAAGGACACAACTAAAAATTTAATGGGCATTTCAGCTAAGTCTTTTTGAATTTTGCATTAGATTTCCCTTTAGCCTTGGGTAAAGCCATAAAAAAAATTGCCTGCTTAAAAATGTAATCATCACACAGAAACCTTCCTAAAGTCAGCATCAAATAGAATAAAGTATATTTTATTAATGATACAATTCACAAAATTACCAGCCCTGCCACTCTCTACCCTCTGGGGAAACCTCCTCCTATTACATGTACACCAGTCACTGGTGTTTGTTCTGTGTGATTTAACCTTCTGATTGCCTTGAATGCTTAATGAACTAGATTAAGTGAAATGCTGATGAAAAACGTTGAAATCTGCAGGGAGAGTGGACCACTGAAATCGTCTTGAGACAGAGCCCAAGGAATGCAGAGTCCTGATTTGAGAAACTGAAAGCAAGAAAACTGTTTGTTTTCGCTTCTGAAGTGAAATTTTGTGAATGAGTGGAGTTAATTTTCCAAGATCTAGTTAGGCCTGGGAATCTAGGCCCCTCGCATGGATCAGGGGCCCTATCTCTACTTAAACGCCTTTTCTTCCTCAGTAGGTATGTCTAGGACTCACACTAAAGTATAATTGATCTCTTCCCCCCTGCCTCAATGTGGTGGGTTTACGCTTATTTCAAAAGTGAATAACTTTCTTCCTCAGATTTGTCTCAAAGAAGGAGGAGATGTATCTCTCTGGGAGACTAAACCGTGACATCGTAACTAAGAAATACCAAGTGAAATTTTAAATCACGTTGAGAATTGAGATGTAAAAGATAAAGTCAGGGCAAATTGTAATAACAGGCTTCTAATATCTTATGTGGATTTCCCTACTGAAATAGAAGAAATATTCCAAATGGCATGCTGATTGTCTGAGAGTAAATAATACTGCAACTGAAGTTATAAATGATCATACTACTGAAACTAACCTTATGCAGAAAACCAATTTGACTTATTAAGCTGACTTACTGCCTCAGTGAAATTATGACTCCTCAGAGGACATAAGCCAAGAAGAAGATAAGTTCTTGTTTTGGAAGTGTCTTACAGTGGAAGGAGAAGCAAGTTGTTTTGACAGACAGGAGTTTTCTGTGTATTTATGTGTGTGTGTATGTGTCAGGACTGTTAAGGGATGTAGACAACAGCAAAGCCGTACTTATACACTGGAGCTGGTGTGATTATGGTTATTTCCATCCTGTTCAGAACCTGCCCTAAAGATGCAACTCTACGCATAGCCAAACCATGCGAGAATTCTGAAGGAGCTTTTAACAAGCCTCACATCTGCTCTGACACATACTTCACTAGTGTATGATGCCCTTGCCCAGAGACAATTCTACCCCTGATAGAACTGGGGGTGGGGGTTAGGGGATGGTTCCTACTGCTTTCCATTCTTCCTTTATTCTAATGTTTCCAATAAGGTGGGATTTTCTTTCCTTTCATTTATTCTTTAAGTGTCTGGACTTAAAAGTACGTAATTGGTCTGAATTGTGTACTTGGGCTTTAAATGAATTAAATAGGCTGTTTGTAAATTGCTCCAGCTGGCCCCCAAACCATTTTGAAACACTGCCTTAGACAAAAACAGCAATTAAATAGATACCTGGAGACAAAATACAAGGAGAGGAACACAAATTTTTCTCCTCTACTACTTTATGACTCTTGATGGACTCTTTTAACAAAGTTGTCTAATCTCCAGAACCTAAATATATATATTTGGTGAAACTGCATTGAATAAATTAATTCATAGATTGGAAGAAAATATTTAAAATGCACACAAGAGAGGAGATACTTTCAGTGTTTCGATTTTTAATAACATTTTATTAAGAGATGCAAAGGACACCGATCATTCCTAAAACTTAGAGAAGATATAATTATCTGTACTTTATAAACCTGTCTATTTTATACTTATGCTCAGTCTTTGAGAGCAATGCATTACAAAGTCATATTCAATCACACTTATGATTTATATTTGCTCAAATTTATTGCCCTAATCAATTCTTTCTCAGCAGTGCAAATAAAGTTCCAATTTCCTTCTCGCTTTATTATATTTTTTAGTATTTATTTATTTATTTGGCTGTGCCAGGCCTTAGTTGTGGCATACAACATCTTCAATCTTCATTGTGTAAAGATCTTTGGTTGTGACGTGTGGAATCTAGTTCCATGACCAGGGAGCGAACCTAAGCCCCTTGTTTTAAGAGCATGGATGCTTAGCCAGTGGACCACCAGGGAAGTCCCAGAGGTTCAGTTTCAACGATGAGTGAAAGATCGCTGCAGGTGATTAGTGATTATGACAAGGCTGAATGCTTTCTGAAGAGATGAAGAAAAACTTATGGTATCTATTAATAACATAGATTATTAATGTTAATAGGAGGAAAATTCAAGGAAACCTTCACTTAGTTCCAGTTTCAGAAATAGTATTTTCTAACAATTGTAAAATGACATGTAACTATAGATACATGAGTACATACACTTACATACACACGCTAGATGGTTTCCTACTGCTTTCCATTCTTCCTTTATTCTAATGTTTCCAATAAGGTGGGATTTTCTTTCCTTTCATTTATTCTTTAAGTGTCTGGACTTAAAAGTACGTAATTGGTCTGAATTGTGTACTTGGGCTTTAAATGAATTAAATAGGCTGTTTGTAAATTGCTCCAGCTGGCCCCCAAACCATTTTGAAACACTGCCTTAGACAAAAACAGCAATTAAATAGATACCTGGAGACAAAATACAAGGAGAGGAACACAAATTTTTCTCCTCTACTACTTTATGACTCTTGATGGACTCTTTTAACAAAGTTGTCTAATCTCCAGAACCTAAATATATATATTTGGTGAAACTGCATTGAATAAATTAATTCATAGATTGGAAGAAAATATTTAAAATGCACACAAGAGAGGAGATACTTTCAGTGTTTCGATTTTTAATAACATTTTATTAAGAGATGCAAAGGACACCGATCATTCCTAAAACTTAGAGAAGATATAATTATCTGTACTTTATAAACCTGTCTATTTTATACTTATGCTCAGTCTTTGAGAGCAATGCATTACAAAGTCATATTCAATCACACTTATGATTTATATTTGCTCAAATTTATTGCCCTAATCAATTCTTTCTCAGCAGTGCAAATAAAGTTCCAATTTCCTTCTCGCTTTATTATATTTTTTAGTATTTATTTATTTATTTGGCTGTGCCAGGCCTTAGTTGTGGCATACAACATCTTCAATCTTCATTGTGTAAAGATCTTTGGTTGTGACGTGTGGAATCTAGTTCCATGACCAGGGAGCGAACCTAAGCCCCTTGTTTTAAGAGCATGGATGCTTAGCCAGTGGACCACCAGGGAAGTCCCAGAGGTTCAGTTTCAACGATGAGTGAAAGATCGCTGCAGGTGATTAGTGATTATGACAAGGCTGAATGCTTTCTGAAGAGATGAAGAAAAACTTATGGTATCTATTAATAACATAGATTATTAATGTTAATAGGAGGGAAAATTCAAGGGAAACCTTCACTTAGTTCCAGTTTCAGAAATAGTATTTTCTAACAATTGTAAAATGACATGTAACTATAGATACATGAGTACATACACTTACATACACACGCACAACATGTATATACACATTTATTGGACCACACTGGGGAATGACCCCAAACAAGCAAAACTTGAGAAGAATTAACCCTTGACAAAGTATGAGAAGAGATTTCAACTGATGCCCTTTGCATCAGAGACAGTATAGAGTTTGAATGGTACCAAACTGGACGTGGAAAAGACCTCATAGTTATGTGAAAGTCCACCAGGGTCATATCTTAAAAGTAAACACTATACCTCAGGGCTAGGGATACACTTAAAATGAATTGCAATGCATTAGAATCCCCCCACACAAAATATAACAAAGCTGTCAAAAGCAGGTAGTCAGTGATTTCCCTGTCACTAGAATAAAAATGACTACTTTTCACAGGAAGACAACTGAACTCAGAGTCTCTGCAGCGTATCATCAACTAAATTAAGTATGCAATAACATTTGTATACGTATTAAAAAACTCCAGCATTTGAATCATAGGCAAGTAAAAAAGTAATCAAGAGAAAAGTAACTCTGAGGTAACACAGATAACTGGGTTTAGCACACAAGTATTTTAAAGAAGCTCTTGTAATTGTGTTAAAGTGCTGTTTAATGAGTTAATATACATGTTTGGAGACAGGGGATAGATGAAAATCTGTGTATCTTCCCTGCAATTTTGCTGTGAACCTAAACTTGCTCTTAAATAAGTCTATAAAAAATAAAAGAAAAAAAACACATTATTAATGATGCTGGGTGAAGGTGAATTACTACAGTGATGTTCTTAGGAAAATGGAATAAATTCTAATCCTGAGATTACCCAGGATAGCAAATGAGGTGGCCAGACATTAAGGTTTTATTCTGATTATTTCTATTTTCTCAAATAATTTGGAAATAAACTACTCATGGAGAGAATTTAAGAGAGAGGAGAAGGTATGAAATATCTTATAGGAAGGCATTTCTTTTTTCTAATATTTTGGTAATTATAATGAGCTATCTTGTGTTTCTACCAAGTAATACTAATGAGCTATCTTGTGTGTCTTGTATCTTCCAAGCTAGCTGATTGTTTACCTCAGCTATTTTCTCTATTTGCTGAGATGACTCAAAGAGTCACTTTTGCCACTGTCCTATTTGAGGAGAGCAAATATTTATTTGTGTCTCTGGCTCCTATTTCTGTATCTGGCACATGGTGGTCATTTATACAATATTTTCTTAATCAATAAATATTTTATAATCTTGTGGTATTTGTGTATATTGCTGATTTACACATACATGGGAGTTGAAGGAATGTATATCATGTTAGTCCTCGAACCTTTTCTGGCACCAATTATTTAGCTATATCCAGAATACTGTCTTTCTTCTAAAATTGAATGGCTCATGCCCTACATATATTCAGATTTGGAAATCACATTTTCACTGATCTGTGTCTTAGGGTAAATATTTCAACAGTTTCTAGTGTACTGTCAATGTGAGTAATTCTGACTAGAAAGAAGAACCACACGGTTTGAAATCAGAGATTGTCACTAGAATTTACAGTCCTATGTAGAGTGTTGTTCTAGCACCCTCACACCCTCTGTCTGTAGACTGGTACCCCATACCAAATAAGATGTTATTCTCCAGATCAAAGTTAGTATATAGTGCGCATTCAATAAGACATAGCTAGGGAGCTCAGTGCTTCCATAGTACATTCCCGATTTTACATCAAGATGACAATGAAAGTTGTCCACCTGGAGACTAGAGTTTACCTGGAGCTATATTTTCCTCAAGGAAGAATCACTAGAGTGGAATCCCATGATAGTATGAATATGAGACTCATAGGTACCCAAGGACCCAGGAGAAAAGACTGTGATCAAAACTTCTTAGATAAACCTGAAGAAGGCCCATGACACTTGAACGAGGAGACAAATGGAAGAACATCAGTGAGTGAACAGACCACCACTGGGAAACCACTGAGGCTTCTGAAGTGTTTGGACAGAAAGAACATCACCATATGAGTGAAGGAGATAGCTTTAGCCTGTTTGGGCCAGGACTTTTCTGATTGACAGGAGTATAAGAAACAGCTGTAAAAGAAGCTCTCTAGTGGACTCATCATATTCATTATTCTCCTACCATAATACTTTAGAGCAGATCAGACCTCTGTCCTTTCATAGACAGTTCTGCCCAACTGCTGAGTAGACACTGAAGTCACTGGCTTTTTTTTTTTTTTTTTTTAAGATTTTTTTCCCTCTAAGTCATCACTTATTTTTCATCCATCTTTATTCTTTGGCCTGTGTGGGCCTCCCATCGCAGTGGCCTCTCTCATTGCAGAGCACTGGCTCTGGGTGAATGTGCTCCAGGGTGCTGACTTGTAATTGAACGTACCAGCCCAGCCATTCCTTGGCACAGGGGATCTTCCCAGGTCAGGGATCAAACCGATGCCCCTTGCACTGCAAGGAGGACTCTTTACCCACTGGGCCACCAGTGGGTCACTTTTAATTTGAAAATTTAAAACATATATAGCCTCATATGATATTAATTAGCAAATTAGATCATAACAATTACATTACTGTAATGAATAATACTGAAATCAGCAGTAAGAGACAGCATCACAGAAGAACCCAAAGGGGAAAGCAAAATGGCCCAGTATTCTCTGTGATGACCTAAAGGACTGGGATGGAGATAGTGGTAGGGAGGCTCAAAAAGGAAGGGATATTTGTATATTTATAGCTGATCCATGTTGTTGTACAGCAGGAACCAATAAAATATTGTAAAGCAATTATCCTCCAATTAAAGATAAATTAAAACAAAAAAGAATGCCCACTATTTCCCTCTTCTATGATTACCTTTGGTGCCAAATGTTTCTCTGGACCTCTTTTTTTAATCCCAGGCAACCAACTAAGACCTAACTTAGTTTTCCATCTTCTAATTTCTGAACCCAAATTCCTACTAATATTCACTTAGCTCTTCTACCCTGCTTCTTTTCCAGAATACTCTATGGACAAAAAAAGAGCAGCTGAGATGTTTACTGCCTCCTTGGAGAAAATGCCAGCCTGTCTTGCCTTCTTCAAAAAGCCATGAGCTCCTAGTAGGTAAGTACTATCTGATATTTGATTTATGGTTCTCTATAGCATCCAGCACAGTGAGTAGATTTATGATTGATGGATTGGTTAGTTGTGAAAACACATTTTATAGTGGGCAGTGAACCCAGGCATGAAGAAAGCTCTCTGTCACAGCTGGAATTTCCAATATCCCTGTGGTGCTAATCATGACCTCCCCATTGCTTTACTTATCTGACAGCTATTTCTCATCAGCCCGTCGCCAACTGCTACCGTTGATGTTCTACTGTTCTTTACATTGATTGCTGTCCCCCAACCCCCTCTGCCTGCACACACACAAAAAACCCTCACCCTTAAGAGTTGCTTTTTGGTGTAAAATGCCAAGTCTGTAAAAATGTAGTCTATACAAAGACCTTAAAAAAAAAAAAAAAAAAAACTAAAGGCAGTTGGCACAAAAACTTCGCTTGGCATGTCCTAACTTCACCTTTTTTGAACCCTTTCTCTTGCTTTTGTCATTCTATTCTATGATGGCCACTATATTTAGTAGCCTGTACTATCTTCATTCTTAAAGGTGAAGAAAATGATAATTGTATCAAAGGCTAAGCATCACTTAATTACCATTTTTAAAGAAAGTTAAAGGCATTGAAAACATTTAACCACCAGGTGAACTTCAGAAAAGTAGCAAGATTAGGCAGTACAGTGTTCCAATTCAATGAGCAGCGGGCTGGGTTTAAAGAATGTTAGTGAATGGATGAGAAAATGTGATTAAAATGTCAGTCCTGGCAATGGTTGATTACTTTTCTCAGAATATACTAATGGAGTTCCTCAAGCAGTTTATTGTGTCTCGTATCTCCATCATCACCTTTCTTTCTGGGGCAAGTAAGGCCTCCAATATGGTTTCCCAAATAGCATCTCACTACTGAAGCAGAGAGAAGTCTTCCAAAATTGTGGCATTATGATTTGACAGTGAAGAACTTGAATGTTCTGTCCTGGTTTATCGTTCTAATAGGAATTTAACCTTAAGACTTTCAGTCACCCAATTCTCTGCCACATATTCTTAATGGGCTGAAAAACTTGGTGTGGACGACTGGGCAAAATGTGGGACAAATGACTCAGAAGTGCTGGGTCTGTAGTACTATCTGATATTTGATTTATGGTTCTCTATAGTCCAGCACAGTGAGTAGATTTATGATTGATGGATTGGTTAGTTGTGAAAACACATTTTATAGTGGGCAGTGAACCCAGGCATGAAGAAAGCTCTCTGTCACAGCTGGAATTTCCAATATCCCTGTGGTGCTAATCATGACCTCCCCATTGCTTTACTTATCTGACAGCTATTTCTCATCAGCCCGTCGCCAACTGCTACCGTTGATGTTCTACTGTTCTTTACATTGATTGCTGTCCCCCAACCCCCTCTGCCTGCACACACACAAAAAACCCTCACCCTTAAGAGTTGCTTTTTGGTGTAAAATGCCAAGTCTGTAAAAATGTAGTCTATACAAAGACCTTAAAAAAAAAAAAAAAAAAAACTAAAGGCAGTTGGCACAAAAACTTCGCTTGGCATGTCCTAACTTCACCTTTTTTGAACCCTTTCTCTTGCTTTTGTCAT
The DNA here is from genome assembly GCA_022376925.1 of Tragulus kanchil. Lineage (NCBI taxonomy): Eukaryota > Metazoa > Chordata > Mammalia > Artiodactyla > Tragulidae > Tragulus > Tragulus kanchil. The sequence continues at coordinate 17,434,359 of JAIOJX010000028.1, read as the reverse complement.
TCTATTCTATGATGGCCACTATATTTAGTAGCCTGTACTATCTTCATTCTTAAAGGTGAAGAAAATGATAATTGTATCAAAGGCTAAGCATCACTTAATTACCATTTTTAAAGAAAGTTAAAGGCATTGAAAACATTTAACCACCAGGTGAACTTCAGAAAAGTAGCAAGATTAGGCAGTACAGTGTTCCAATTCAATGAGCAGCGGGCTGGGTTTAAAGAATGTTAGTGAATGGATGAGAAAATGTGATTAAAATGTCAGTCCTGGCAATGGTTGATTACTTTTCTCAGAATATACTAATGGAGTTCCTCAAGCAGTTTATTGTGTCTCGTATCTCCATCATCACCTTTCTTTCTGGGGCAAGTAAGGCCTCCAATATGGTTTCCCAAATAGCATCTCACTACTGAAGCAGAGAGAAGTCTTCCAAAATTGTGGCATTATGATTTGACAGTGAAGAACTTGAATGTTCTGTCCTGGTTTATCGTTCTAATAGGAATTTAACCTTAAGACTTTCAGTCACCCAATTCTCTGCCACATATTCTTAATGGGCTGAAAAACTTGGTGTGGACGACTGGGCAAAATGTGGGACAAATGACTCAGAAGTGCTGGGTCTGTAGTAGGGTAGGGTAAATATTGATGTTCAAATGAAATTCGAGATTTAAAGAGCAAGTGATTCCGATCATACCTCTTGTTCTGAAGAAGCTCCTCTGACGCCAGGTTACCCAGCCCAATCCACTTCCACCATCTCTTCTGTTCTAATTCATCATCTCTGATGGAAGTATTTGATTTTATTGTCTGTTGCCCTCAACCATGTGTGCATGTGTGTGTGTGTGTGTGTTGGGGAAAGAGGATTTAAAAAATGAAATAGCAATAGCATTTGGTCCTTTTTCTAAAAGGCTCAGTCTTCCTAAGGCACCTTTATATAAACAAAGTAAGCATTCAGTGTGTGTGCATGCTCAGTCGTGTTGGACTCTTTTCGACCCCATGGATTGTAGTCAGCCATGCTCCTCCACCCATGGGATTTCCCAGACAAGAATGCTGGAGTGGGTTGTCGCTTCCTCCACCAGGGGGATCTTCCAAACCCAGGAATTGAACCTGTGTCTCCTGCCTCTCCTGCATGGGCAGGCGAGCTTTTTATCACTATGCCAGCTGGGAAGCCTATGAACAAACTAAAGCCTGCACCAAATGCATTGGAACATAGAAGAAATAATACCCAGCTCTACGTGAGGAAACCAGCAAAAACATCCCGGACACAACAGGTTTGAATTGACACAATAAATTATAGGAACCCCCCCCCCCCAACGGGGGAGAAGAGCAGGAACAGATGCACAGTGACATCCAAGTCAGTGGTACATCCAAGAAAATGCACTAAGTTGGAATGTTCACAGGCCAAGATATGTGGAGGGAAGGCAGGGATTGTAGCAATCGAAACTAAGAAGTCAAGACTGAGCACAGAACACAATAAAAGATTGCACCATGAATGGGAAGCTACTGAGGAAGAATTTGGTAAAGAGAATGATGTGATTGTTCATTTCTGATGGTGTGTGTAGGTAAGACTGCAGTCAGGGTAACTAACTAGATCATCTCAGTAGTTCCTTAAAGAGAAGACAAAAGCCATTTGTGATGGCAGTTTGGAAAAATTCGACTGGGCAAAATGTGGGACAAATGACTCAGAAGTGCTGGGTCTGTAGTAGGGTAGGGTAAATATTGATGTTCAAATGAAATTCGAGATTTAAAGAGCAAGTGATTCCGATCATACCTCTTGTTCTGAAGAAGCTCCTCTGACGCCAGGTTACCCAGCCCAATCCACTTCCACCATCTCTTCTGTTCTAATTCATCATCTCTGATGGAAGTATTTGATTTTATTGTCTGTTGCCCTCAACCATGTGTGCATGTGTGTGTGTGTGTGTGTTGGGGAAAGAGGATTTAAAAAATGAAATAGCAATAGCATTTGGTCCTTTTTCTAAAAGGCTCAGTCTTCCTAAGGCACCTTTATATAAACAAAGTAAGCATTCAGTGTGTGTGCATGCTCAGTCGTGTTGGACTCTTTTCGACCCCATGGATTGTAGTCAGCCATGCTCCTCCACCCATGGGATTTCCCAGACAAGAATGCTGGAGTGGGTTGTCGCTTCCTCCACCAGGGGGATCTTCCAAACCCAGGAATTGAACCTGTGTCTCCTGCCTCTCCTGCATGGGCAGGCGAGCTTTTTATCACTATGCCAGCTGGGAAGCCTATGAACAAACTAAAGCCTGCACCAAATGCATTGGAACATAGAAGAAATAATACCCAGCTCTACGTGAGGAAACCAGCAAAAACATCCCGGACACAACAGGTTTGAATTGACACAATAAATTATAGGAACCCCCCCCCCCCAACGGGGGAGAAGAGCAGGAACAGATGCACAGTGACATCCAAGTCAGTGGTACATCCAAGAAAATGCACTAAGTTGGAATGTTCACAGGCCAAGATATGTGGAGGGAAGGCAGGGATTGTAGCAATCGAAACTAAGAAGTCAAGACTGAGCACAGAACACAATAAAAGATTGCACCATGAATGGGAAGCTACTGAGGAAGAATTTGGTAAAGAGAATGATGTGATTGTTCATTTCTGATGGTGTGTGTAGGTAAGACTGCAGTCAGGGTAACTAACTAGATCATCTCAGTAGTTCCTTAAAGAGAAGACAAAAGCCATTTGTGATGGCAGTGAACAGCTTGAGATATTGAAGTTAAAATTCACATAACTGAGTTGCACTGAAAGACGAGAAAGATACTAAAGGCACTTCCTTGATTCTGACTAGGGCTTCTGGGTCATTTATAGTCCCTTTAATAAAATCGAAAATATGGGAAGAAGAGTAGGTTTGAGAGAAAAACATACTGTTCAACCTTGAACATGTTGGTTTTGAGTCATTTGTGGGAGTCCTCAGGCATTGAACTTGGCAGGCACTTAAATATATGTCTATAATATAAGAGGAGATCTGGTCTGGAAACTGATGATAAGAATCAGCAGCAGAGAGGTATTAATGGAATCTGTATCTTATATGAGAAACAATTCAGGGTCCTTATCAACCCCTCTCAACCTACCTCAATGTACAATTCTAGAATCATCTATGACTGTTTTTCTAGTCAATTTCTTTCCTACAGAAAGCATATTCTTCTCATTATCTTAATACAAACTTTATGCCTTTTTGCTCCGCACAACTTTGTCATACTATTACCACTTCCTAAAAAACTTATCTTCCTCCTTTTGACTTTCTGTATATGATTTTTCCTTTAAAATAAACTCAAGCCTTTCTTAGTCTGTGAGTCCTTTTTTGGCTAATTACACTAAATATTGTCTCTACTTCATTTGAATTGCTAAAGAATATACTGTATGTCTCAAGTATTATAGTTTCTTAGTATTATATAATTATATAATAATTTACAAAAAAATTTTTTTTTACAATTTGTAAATTTAATGTACATCCCGGACACAACAGGTTTGAATTGACACAATAAATTATAGGAACCCCCCCCCCCCAACGGGGGAGAAGAGCAGGAACAGATGCACAGTGACATCCAAGTCAGTGGTACATCCAAGAAAATGCACTAAGTTGGAATGTTCACAGGCCAAGATATGTGGAGGGAAGGCAGGGATTGTAGCAATCGAAACTAAGAAGTCAAGACTGAGCACAGAACACAATAAAAGATTGCACCATGAATGGGAAGCTACTGAGGAAGAATTTGGTAAAGAGAATGATGTGATTGTTCATTTCTGATGGTGTGTGTAGGTAAGACTGCAGTCAGGGTAACTAACTAGATCATCTCAGTAGTTCCTTAAAGAGAAGACAAAAGCCATTTGTGATGGCAGTGAACAGCTTGAGATATTGAAGTTAAAATTCACATAACTGAGTTGCACTGAAAGACGAGAAAGATACTAAAGGCACTTCCTTGATTCTGACTAGGGCTTCTGGGTCATTTATAGTCCCTTTAATAAAATCGAAAATATGGGAAGAAGAGTAGGTTTGAGAGAAAAACATACTGTTCAACCTTGAACATGTTGGTTTTGAGTCATTTGTGGGAGTCCTCAGGCATTGAACTTGGCAGGCACTTAAATATATGTCTATAATATAAGAGGAGATCTGGTCTGGAAACTGATGATAAGAATCAGCAGCAGAGAGGTATTAATGGAATCTGTATCTTATATGAGAAACAATTCAGGGTCCTTATCAACCCCTCTCAACCTACCTCAATGTACAATTCTAGAATCATCTATGACTGTTTTTCTAGTCAATTTCTTTCCTACAGAAAGCATATTCTTCTCATTATCTTAATACAAACTTTATGCCTTTTTGCTCCGCACAACTTTGTCATACTATTACCACTTCCTAAAAAACTTATCTTCCTCCTTTTGACTTTCTGTATATGATTTTTCCTTTAAAATAAACTCAAGCCTTTCTTAGTCTGTGAGTCCTTTTTTGGCTAATTACACTAAATATTGTCTCTACTTCATTTGAATTGCTAAAGAATATACTGTATGTCTCAAGTATTATAGTTTCTTAGTATTATATAATTATATAATAATTTACATAAATATGTAATTTAATGTATATTATTATGTGCAAGCATTTTGTATTTGTTTTATAAAATTATTATAGATAAGTATAACCTATGAAGGTATATGTAATGTATTATATCACATACATCATATTTACACAATAGTTTTACTATCAGTTTTGTAACTATGAAAGTGAAAGTGTTAATCACTCAGTCATGTCTGACTCTTTGCACCCCATAAACTGTAGCCCAGCAGGCTTTGCCTATAGGACTTCTCAAGAATACTGGACTGGATTGCCATTCTCTTCTCCAAGGGATCTTCTCAACTCAGAGATCAAATCCAGGTCCCCTGTCTTGTAGACAGATTCTTTACCATGTGAGTCACCAGGGAAGCCTACATATTGCAATAATATACTCCTGGGCTTCCTTGGTGGTCCAGTAGGTAAAGAGTCCACTTTGCAGTGCAAGGGGCACCAGTTTGATCCCTGACCCAGGAAGATCCCACGTGCTGTAGAGGCTAGACCACTGTGTCTAATTGGGAGCCAGTGCTCTGGAGCGCATACACCCAGAGCCGGTAATCTGCAACGAGTGAGGCCACTGCAAGGGGAGGCCCACACAGGCCAAAGAATAAAGATGGATGAAAATAAATAAATAAAAAACCAATAAGAAGGGCTTCCCCTGGTGGTCCAGTGGGTAAGGACACCGCCTTGCAGTACAAAGGGCGCCAGTTCGATCCCTGGCCTGGGAAGATCCCATGTGCCGCGGAGCAGCCGGACCAATGTGTCCAATTACCAAGCCGGAGCTCTGGAGCGCATGCGCCCAGAGCCGGTGCTCTGCAGCGACAGACACCACCGCGATGGGAGGCCCACACGGGCCAAAGAACAAAGATGGATGAAAATGGAGAAATGAAAGACCAATAGAAGTGGCCCGCCTGTTCCTCTCCCTCCCCAACCTGACTCCCGCCCAAAATAAATAAATAAATAGATCTTTAAAAAAAAAGAGAAGATGCCAAAATGTTTTTAAATATATGACAATAATGTTAAAAACAATTATACTACTAATGATGCTTACACAAATTCTTTAAAAAATGGTTGTAAGGGCCAAATGAAATAATTTGGAAAAAGATAACATTGTGAAGCATCTTATACATTTAAGAAAGATTGTTATAGTATCATTTAAATAGTAAATGTGCTATATGCATTACCACATCCTACATGCACAATGAATGATCATAGGAAATAAAGTATTGGATCAACTGGTGTAATACTATAGGCCACACTTGTGAATATACCTTCAGGGCTTATATTGTTGACCTTTAAAAGCTGACTCCTTATTTTGTGTTGTGGGGAAACTTTTGTGTTCTGAACAGATCAGAAGAAAAGAAATTTGCAGATTCACAGTTGTTCTAGACAATGTCGCATTAATTATTTCCTCCTTATACTTAGAATTATGTTTAAAAAATAGTGTTCACTTATACATTCTTTAGAAAGTAGAAATAACCACACTAAGCATTTAAAATATTAATAAGAAAAAAGTTGAAAGTTTTTACCACTTGTCTGTAGACTTACAGTAAAGTTTTCATAATGAAGAGAGTGTATTGACATCAAGACAGAAAAAAATGATGTATGTGGTTAGACCATTCAGAAAGAAGCTCACTCTCACATTTTGATTCCTACAAAGAAAATTTATTAGCAATAGCTTTCATCAAGTGGTACTGGAACAATCAAATATCATTTATAAGATATTTATTTACCTTACCTCATAGCTTATACAAAATTTAAAGTTGAAATTGAGCCTAGGCTTAAATGTAGAAATTTTTTTTTTTAACTTTTGAAAGATAACAAAGGAGAAAACTCTTATTGACCTTGGATGTGGCAATACCTTTTTAGATAGAACACAAAAGTCATGAACTATAAATGTAAAAATCAGTAAGTTGGACTTCTTCAACATATAAAGCAACCTTTGCTCTTCAAAAGATACTGATTAACATATGCACACCATTATATGTAAAGTGGACTTTCCAGGTGCCACAGTGGTGAAGGATCCTGCCAGTGCAAGAGATGCAAGAGACATAAGTTTGATCCCTGGATTAGAAAGAATCCCCTGGAGAAGGAAATGGCAACCTACTCCAGTATTCTTGACTGGAAAAGCACATGGACAGAGGGGCCTGCTGAGTTAAGTCTATGGGTCACAAACAGTCAGACATGACTGAGAATACACACACACATACACACATTTATAAAATAGATACCCAACAGGGACCTACTGTATATAGCACAGGAGTCTATAATCAATATTTTATAATAACCTAAAAGGGAAAAGAATGTGAGAAACAAAATATACATATATGTATATATATGTATATATATGTATATATAAAACTAAATGACTTGCTGTGCACTTGGAACTAATACAACATTGTAAATCAACTACACTGCAATGAATGAAAGAAAGAAAAGAAACTGCTATAAAAGTAAAATGACAAGCCACAACTTTTTTTTTATTAATGCCTTTTTTTCTTTTTTTGCCTCTAAAGTCATCAGTTGTTTTTTTTTTTAATTTTTCATCCATCTTTTATTCTTTGGCCTGTATGGGCCTCCCATCACAGTGGCATCTCTCGTTGCAGAGCACCAGCTCTGGGCGCATGTGCTGGTTCGTAATTGGACACACAGTCCCAGCCTTCCTTGGTATTTGGGACCTTCCTGGGCCAAGGATCAAACCGGTGCCCCTTGTACTGCAAGGTGGACTCTTTACCCACTGGACCACCAGGGAAGCCACAAGCCACAAACTTTGATAAAATATTTTCAAGACTTATTTCTGAGACTATTTTAATCTAGATTATATAGACATTTTACTCTAGAATATATAAAGCATATTTAACATCTCAATGTTGAAAAGACAAACAACTATATTTTTAAATAGGCCAAAAATATTTGAAAAATATTTTGCAAAAATAAATGGTTGGCAAATAAGTACAAGAAAAGTTGTTCAATATCATGAGGAAAGTGCAAATTATCTCAGCGAAACATACATAATCACTGTAAGGGCTACAATTAAAAATCATGATCTCATTGATTGTTGGTAAGAATGTGGGGCAATCAGAACTCACATTCATTCCTGGTGGGAATGTAAAATGGTTCAACTACTCTGGAAAATGTTTAACAGTTAAGAGACCTAACTTCTTAATTATTATACATAGACATAATATACAATCCAAATATTTCACTCCTATATATCAACATTTTCCCAAAGAAATAAAAATATATTTCCAAAGATTTGTACATGAATGTCCACAGAATTATTATTTGTATAGGAAAAAACCTGGAAGCAATGAATATGTTCATTAATATATGAGTAAATAACAATTTACAACCTATTCATATAAAGAAATATTACTGCTGATTTCAAAATAAACTTCTGATGCACACAATACAAATGCATCTATCTCAAAATAATTGTGCCAATGAAAAAAGCCAGATAACAAGAAGTTTATACTGCATGTTTCCATTTATATAAAGTCCTAGGACAATCATACTAAACCATAATGACAGAAATCAGATCCGTTGTTGTCTGGGAACAGAGGCTGGGAAAAATGGAAAGGAAGAGAGAGAAAGGAGTTACAAAGAAGTAATAAGAAAATTGTGAAGAGTGGCCTTAATATATTATGTTCACTATCTCGGTTGGAATCTTATGTATATGCCAGAATTCATCAAGTTGTACACTTTAAATATAGGCAATTTATCAAGCGTCAGTTTTACCTCAGTAAAACTCCACAAATATTTTGAAGGCTAAATGTCTGCCTCAAACAAGAGATGCATGTTTTTTGGCAGACATTCTTGAGAAAGCAGAAATTCAGTAAACCGGCAGAACTTCTGCTAGGTTTGCCAAGTCTCCCAGTTTGCTTCAGAGTTCTCTTACTGAGCCTCCTAGAAGTTCCACTTTCATGTTCCATGTGGTGTGAGATCGGTGGAAGAGGAAAGCCAGTGTTAATCTGTGTAGAGATCAGCAAGGGCACATAGCCACTTCTCTAGCTTCAGGCATGCCTCGCCAGAACCCAGATGTTACTATGTTTGGGTGACAATTTTGCTTCATCAAGAAAGCCGGAAACATTTCTTCTTACCAGTCTCTATCGTGTAGTTTTACTGATAGATCCTCTTTGTTTGGAATCAGACCTTTATTGCTATATCCTAGAAGTCATTCATCACAATGGGATTCTATGAGACACTTTTTTTCTTTGTTTTTTAAATTCATTATTATTTCAGTGAGACACTTTAAAATCCCCTTTACAAATAGCAAGGTCCGACTGTATAACACAGAGAACTATATTCAATATCCTATGATAAACTATAATGGAAATGAATATTTTAAAAGAATATATATATATTATATATATGTATATATCAGAGAATATATGTATCACCAAATCACTGTGCTGTGCAGCAGAAATTAATACATCATAAATCAACTATGCTGTTGTTCAGTCACCCAGTCACATCCAACTCTTCTGACCCCGTGGACTGCAGAATGCCAGGCCTCCCTGTCCCACACCATCTCCTGAAGTTGGCCCAAGCTCATGTCCACAGCATCAGTGATGCCATCCAGCCATCTCATCCTCTGATACTCTCTTCTTCTACCTTCAATCCTTCCCAGCATCAGGGACTTTTCCAGTGAGTCAGCTGTTTGCATCAGGTGACTGGAATACTGGAGCTTCAGCTTTAGCATCGGTCTTTTAAAGGAGTAGTCAGGGTCGATTTCCTTTAGGATTGACTAGTTTGATCTCCTTGTTGGCCAAGGGACTCTCAGGAGTCTTTTACGGCACCACAGTTTGAAGGCATCAGTTCATTGCCAGAATTCATCAAGTTGTACACTTTAAATATAGGCAATTTATCAAGCGTCAGTTTTACCTCAGTAAAACTCCACAAATATTTTGAAGGCTAAATGTCTGCCTCAAACAAGAGATGCATGTTTTTTGGCAGACATTCTTGAGAAAGCAGAAATTCAGTAAACCGGCAGAACTTCTGCTAGGTTTGCCAAGTCTCCCAGTTTGCTTCAGAGTTCTCTTACTGAGCCTCCTAGAAGTTCCACTTTCATGTTCCATGTGGTGTGAGATCGGTGGAAGAGGAAAGCCAGTGTTAATCTGTGTAGAGATCAGCAAGGGCACATAGCCACTTCTCTAGCTTCAGGCATGCCTCGCCAGAACCCAGATGTTACTATGTTTGGGTGACAATTTTGCTTCATCAAGAAAGCCGGAAACATTTCTTCTTACCAGTCTCTATCGTGTAGTTTTACTGATAGATCCTCTTTGTTTGGAATCAGACCTTTATTGCTATATCCTAGAAGTCATTCATCACAATGGGATTCTATGAGACACTTTTTTTCTTTGTTTTTTAAATTCATTATTATTTCAGTGAGACACTTTAAAATCCCCTTTACAAATAGCAAGGTCCGACTGTATAACACAGAGAACTATATTCAATATCCTATGATAAACTATAATGGAAATGAATATTTTAAAAGAATATATATATATTATATATATGTATATATCAGAGAATATATGTATCACCAAATCACTGTGCTGTGCAGCAGAAATTAATACATCATAAATCAACTATGCTGTTGTTCAGTCACCCAGTCACATCCAACTCTTCTGACCCCGTGGACTGCAGAATGCCAGGCCTCCCTGTCCCACACCATCTCCTGAAGTTGGCCCAAGCTCATGTCCACAGCATCAGTGATGCCATCCAGCCATCTCATCCTCTGATACTCTCTTCTTCTACCTTCAATCCTTCCCAGCATCAGGGACTTTTCCAGTGAGTCAGCTGTTTGCATCAGGTGACTGGAATACTGGAGCTTCAGCTTTAGCATCGGTCTTTTAAAGGAGTAGTCAGGGTCGATTTCCTTTAGGATTGACTAGTTTGATCTCCTTGTTGGCCAAGGGACTCTCAGGAGTCTTTTACGGCACCACAGTTTGAAGGCATCAGTTCATTGGTGCTCTGCCTTCTTTATTCTCTAGCTCTCATAACAAAATAAATAAAAATTCCCTTACAAAGTAAATTCCGAACCTTTTCTTGCCATCTGGAATTCCATTTTCTGATGTATGTGTGTTTCCAAGTAGATGAACAGATTGTAGAAATATATCATAAAGAGTTACAACCGAGAGTTACAAAGACAATGTGTGTTGTCTCAGTAAGCTATCTGAGTTGAGTTCACTGAAGATGAAATGTGCTAAAATATTCAAGAATGAAGAAACTCTTTTCTTCTGGAGGAAAAAGAAGCTTACCGAGAAATAAGAATTGTCATTTGCTTTTGCTAGTCCTTCTTAGCTTTTTAAGAACTGAGAGGATCCCTTGCAGATCAAGCCACCAGGCAGTTCTGACAATGACCAGCGTTGTATCAGAAGATACCTTCCCATCAGTCAGGAGAAATGAGTCTGAAGTTGATCTTTCTGCATCAGACTTGGTGTCAGCTTTGAGCACTTGTGTTCTCACTGGGTTGCTGCTTCCCATCCTTCGTCTGCAAACAGTTTGGTCCTAAGATTTGATTTTCTGGATTATTTGATTACATTTCTATTCACTTTGGTGAATATTCCCTGAAATCTGCTCTGTGAATTGAATTAGGTTAAATCAAGGGACCACAAGCGTGAAAACTGACCAAAATCTCACCAAATCAAAAAAAAAGAAATCACTGTGCTGTGCAGCAGAAATTAATACATCATAAATCAACTATGCTGTTGTTCAGTCACCCAGTCACATCCAACTCTTCTGACCCGTGGACTGCAGAATGCCAGGCCTCCCTGTCCCACACCATCTCCTGAAGTTGGCCCAAGCTCATGTCCACAGCATCAGTGATGCCATCCAGCCATCTCATCCTCTGATACTCTCTTCTTCTACCTTCAATCCTTCCCAGCATCAGGGACTTTTCCAGTGAGTCAGCTGTTTGCATCAGGTGACTGGAATACTGGAGCTTCAGCTTTAGCATCGGTCTTTTAAAGGAGTAGTCAGGGTCGATTTCCTTTAGGATTGACTAGTTTGATCTCCTTGTTGGCCAAGGGACTCTCAGGAGTCTTTTACGGCACCACAGTTTGAAGGCATCAGTTCATTGGTGCTCTGCCTTCTTTATTCTCTAGCTCTCATAACAAAATAAATAAAAATTCCCTTACAAAGTAAATTCCGAACCTTTTCTTGCCATCTGGAATTCCATTTTCTGATGTATGTGTGTTTCCAAGTAGATGAACAGATTGTAGAAATATATCATAAAGAGTTACAACCGAGAGTTACAAAGACAATGTGTGTTGTCTCAGTAAGCTATCTGAGTTGAGTTCACTGAAGATGAAATGTGCTAAAATATTCAAGAATGAAGAAACTCTTTTCTTCTGGAGGAAAAAGAAGCTTACCGAGAAATAAGAATTGTCATTTGCTTTTGCTAGTCCTTCTTAGCTTTTTAAGAACTGAGAGGATCCCTTGCAGATCAAGCCACCAGGCAGTTCTGACAATGACCAGCGTTGTATCAGAAGATACCTTCCCATCAGTCAGGAGAAATGAGTCTGAAGTTGATCTTTCTGCATCAGACTTGGTGTCAGCTTTGAGCACTTGTGTTCTCACTGGGTTGCTGCTTCCCATCCTTCGTCTGCAAACAGTTTGGTCCTAAGATTTGATTTTCTGGATTATTTGATTACATTTCTATTCACTTTGGTGAATATTCCCTGAAATCTGCTCTGTGAATTGAATTAGGTTAAATCAAGGGACCACAAGCGTGAAAACTGACCAAAATCTCACCAAATCAAAAAAATAGAAATCCGAGAACTATGTGGACCTTAACTTCAATGAACTCATATCTACAACGAGGGACTGACCATTAGCCTTATTACTAATCCTGGTCCCATACCTGTTTACTGTTTGGTTCCAGGCATCTCCTCCTGGGACCACTTTCTGACCTCAAATTCTTTCTGCCACACCGAGGACCATCTCAGATTCCTTGGGTCTTGATTCACAGCATGTGCTTTCTAAAAGTTTAACACTGTGGCTTGATTGGGAACTGTCTTAGGGTCATTCCTTCAGCTGGTGCTTAGCACTGCCCATTCTTGCCTTCTTTATCCTGCCTATGAGCTTTCTAGAAATGTTACATGATTTTTTGTAGCCAAGCTTCTATAGGCTATGGAACGCTAGTGTGTTAGCTCATAATATTATTATGTTCACTTTTGTGTGCAAACATTGTCCATGACTTACCAGACTTTCAGGAAGGGCATCTAAAGTAAGTGTAAATATCAGGGATCAAGAGCTCAAATATCAAGGATCAGTGCCAGGCAGAGGCAAAAGATATCATTTTATTCAAATATTACAAAAGAAAATTTGGTAATTCTCAAATATTGTGAAAGAAAGAAAATTTGGTAATTCTCTCTCTAGAATGAATAACCATGAAAAAAATAATTGTTCTAGGACAGTAGAATCTGGCCTTGCTCTTTACATAGTAAAAGAAAGGAATTTCTAGACAGGAAGATGCTGAAGGAGCTGTTGAGGGAGAGAGTTCATCTCCACGAGCTGGTCCTAAGGAAGGAAGGGGCTGTGAACTGTTGCCTAGGACAAAATGTCATGAAAGAGGGGGAATATAATTTTATGTGATACTATAGTATGCTAGAGGACAGGATGAAAATGGATACATATTGAGAGGTTGAATACAGTAAAAAAAAAAAAAAAATTAGTCAAGAAATTCTCAATTCTGGAGCTTACCTGGTGGTCCAGTGAGTAAGGACAACACCTTGCAGTGTAGGGGGCACTGGTTCGATCCCTGGCCTGGGAAGATCTCATGTGCCGCAGAGCGGCTGGACCAATGTGCGAAAATTTTGGCAAGGGACCACAAGCGTGAAAACTGACCAAAATCTCACCAAATCAAAAAATAGAAATCCGAGAACTATGTGGACCTTAACTTCAATGAACTCATATCTACAACGAGGGACTGACCATTAGCCTTATTACTAATCCTGGTCCCATACCTGTTTACTGTTTGGTTCCAGGCATCTCCTCCTGGGACCACTTTCTGACCTCAAATTCTTTCTGCCACACCGAGGACCATCTCAGATTCCTTGGGTCTTGATTCACAGCATGTGCTTTCTAAAAGTTTAACACTGTGGCTTGATTGGGAACTGTCTTAGGGTCATTCCTTCAGCTGGTGCTTAGCACTGCCCATTCTTGCCTTCTTTATCCTGCCTATGAGCTTTCTAGAAATGTTACATGATTTTTTGTAGCCAAGCTTCTATAGGCTATGGAACGCTAGTGTGTTAGCTCATAATATTATTATGTTCACTTTTGTGTGCAAACATTGTCCATGACTTACCAGACTTTCAGGAAGGGCATCTAAAGTAAGTGTAAATATCAGGGATCAAGAGCTCAAATATCAAGGATCAGTGCCAGGCAGAGGCAAAAGATATCATTTTATTCAAATATTACAAAAGAAAATTTGGTAATTCTCAAATATTGTGAAAGAAAGAAAATTTGGTAATTCTCTCTCTAGAATGAATAACCATGAAAAAAATAATTGTTCTAGGACAGTAGAATCTGGCCTTGCTCTTTTACATAGTAAAAGAAAGGAATTTCTAGACAGGAAGATGCTGAAGGAGCTGTTGAGGGAGAGAGTTCATCTCCACGAGCTGGTCCTAAGGAAGGAAGGGGCTGTGAACTGTTGCCTAGGACAAAATGTCATGAAAGAGGGGGAATATAATTTTATGTGATACTATAGTATGCTAGAGGACAGGATGAAAATGGATACATATTGAGAGGTTGAATACAGTAAAAAAAAAAAAAAAATTAGTCAAGAAATTCTCAATTCTGGAGCTTACCTGGTGGTCCAGTGAGTAAGGACAACACCTTGCAGTGTAGGGGGCACTGGTTCGATCCCTGGCCTGGGAAGATCTCATGTGCCGCAGAGCGGCTGGACCAATGTGTCCAACTACTGAGCAGGAGCTCTGGAGCACATGCACCCAGAGCCCAGTGCTCTGCAACAAGAGAGCCCACTGCGAAGGAAGGCCCACACAGGCCAAAGAACAAAGATGGAAATAAATGAAATACCAATAGAAGTGGCCAAAAAAAGAAAAAGAAATTCTCAGTTCTGCCAGTGTCCTAGGTGCAGTTAGAACTTTCAGATGACAGGTGTAGGGGTGGCAACCCGAGGAAATTAATAGTGTGGAAGACTGTGGAGCAGTTGCTTTAGGCGGGGGATTCTATGTTGCATCTCCCACATAGAAATAAAAAGATCAAGGAGTACTGAGTGGCAGGAAAGACCTAATGGTGTTTACATAGCATGAAATTGCAGTGGACCCAATTATTTTAGTTTGTGACTTTCTTTGGCTACTGCTCACAGCCCAGCAGAAAGAGCAGACAATGCTTGATGAGGTTACCCAGCACTAAGAAACTATAAAGCAGACTTGATAGAAGATTGGGAGGGGCAGTGAGAAATTCTAAGATGTTAAAGAGATGTCAGAGAATTGTCTGAGCATGGGTTCCCAACTTTGTAGCAGATAGGTGCATTCAGACAGAGTTGTGGACTGAGACCTGGGAGAGTTTCAAGAATTTAAGTTTATGAAGAAGGGGAATAGGTTATCAGCAAGAGTAAAGGATTAAGATGAAGTCCAGATAAAAAGATGACAGCTACAACAACAGACATCTCAGAGATCCTAAACATAGTAAAAGAAAGGAATTTCTAGACAGGAAGATGCTGAAGGAGCTGTTGAGGGAGAGAGTTCATCTCCACGAGCTGGTCCTAAGGAAGGAAGGGGCTGTGAACTGTTGCCTAGGACAAAATGTCATGAAAGAGGGGGAATATAATTTTATGTGATACTATAGTATGCTAGAGGACAGGATGAAAATGGATACATATTGAGAGGTTGAATACAGTAAAAAAAAAAAAAAAATTAGTCAAGAAATTCTCAATTCTGGAGCTTACCTGGTGGTCCAGTGAGTAAGGACAACACCTTGCAGTGTAGGGGGCACTGGTTCGATCCCTGGCCTGGGAAGATCTCATGTGCCGCAGAGCGGCTGGACCAATGTGTCCAACTACTGAGCAGGAGCTCTGGAGCACATGCACCCAGAGCCCAGTGCTCTGCAACAAGAGAGCCCACTGCGAAGGAAGGCCCACACAGGCCAAAGAACAAAGATGGAAATAAATGAAATACCAATAGAAGTGGCCAAAAAAAGAAAAAGAAATTCTCAGTTCTGCCAGTGTCCTAGGTGCAGTTAGAACTTTCAGATGACAGGTGTAGGGGTGGCAACCCGAGGAAATTAATAGTGTGGAAGACTGTGGAGCAGTTGCTTTAGGCGGGGGATTCTATGTTGCATCTCCCACATAGAAATAAAAAGATCAAGGAGTACTGAGTGGCAGGAAAGACCTAATGGTGTTTACATAGCATGAAATTGCAGTGGACCCAATTATTTTAGTTTGTGACTTTCTTTGGCTACTGCTCACAGCCCAGCAGAAAGAGCAGACAATGCTTGATGAGGTTACCCAGCACTAAGAAACTATAAAGCAGACTTGATAGAAGATTGGGAGGGGCAGTGAGAAATTCTAAGATGTTAAAGAGATGTCAGAGAATTGTCTGAGCATGGGTTCCCAACTTTGTAGCAGATAGGTGCATTCAGACAGAGTTGTGGACTGAGACCTGGGAGAGTTTCAAGAATTTAAGTTTATGAAGAAGGGGAATAGGTTATCAGCAAGAGTAAAGGATTAAGATGAAGTCCAGATAAAAAGATGACAGCTACAACAACAGACATCTCAGAGATCCTAAACTGAATGATAATGAGGTCTGCAGGCTTCCTTACTATTATGTAACTGACATGGCATCAAGGTCAAGGTCAAGACAATGGCAAAAAACAGAGTAAAGAGGAAATGCATAAGCAAGATACTGTGCTTATTGAGAAAGGTAGAAAAATGCCCTGGATGCAGATAGGTGTGATGAACAGAGTCATCCAAAGGATACTGAAGCAAATGTCAAAAACTGCAAAGGTAGACAAGTTACTGACCGAAATGATAGTCTGGAAGTAGCCACAGCATAAGAGAGGTATTGAAATAAAAGTCTGACTCTAGGGCTTCCCTGGTGGTCCAATGGGTACAGAGTCTGCCTGGCAGTGCACCGGACACCGATTCGATCCCTGGCTGGGGAAGATCCCACGTACCACGGAACGGCTGGACCAGTGTGTCCAATTATGAGCCAGCGCTCTGGAGCACATGCGCCCAGAGCTGGTGCTCTGCAACGAGAGAGGCCACTGCAATTGGAGGCCCACACAGGCCAACGAATAAAAGATGGATGAACGTAAATGATGACTCAGAGGAAAAAAAAAAGTCTGACTCCATAAACTTGCCTCAGGAATTGTCAAGGTGAGGGGAGAGAGGTGAACTTGGTAAGGAATGTAGGATCAGTTAGCCACTGGAGAAAACCAATTTTCAATGAAGGTTGAGTTAGAAAGAGCACTAATGGAAAAGTTTCAATCACGGGGAAACTTCCTTGTTTAAAGTACCACGAAGTTTGCATGTGGCAGTAGTAGAAGTGTTAGTCTCTTAGTCATATCTGACTCTTTGCAACCTGATGGGGTGTAACCTGCCGGGCTCCTCTGTCCATGGAATTCTCCAGGCAAGAATACTGGAGTGGGTTGCCATTTCCTTCCTCCACAGGATCCTCTCAACCCAGGAATCGAACCTGGGTCTCCTGCATTGCAGACAGAGTTGTGGACTGAGACCTGGGAGAGTTTCAAGAATTTAAGTTTATGAAGAAGGGGAATAGGTTATCAGCAAGAGTAAAGGATTAAGATGAAGTCCAGATAAAAAGATGACAGCTACAACAACAGACATCTCAGAGATCCTAAACTGAATGATAATGAGGTCTGCAGGCTTCCTTACTATTATGTAACTGACATGGCATCAAGGTCAAGGTCAAGACAATGGCAAAAAACAGAGTAAAGAGGAAATGCATAAGCAAGATACTGTGCTTATTGAGAAAGGTAGAAAAATGCCCTGGATGCAGATAGGTGTGATGAACAGAGTCATCCAAAGGATACTGAAGCAAATGTCAAAAACTGCAAAGGTAGACAAGTTACTGACCGAAATGATAGTCTGGAAGTAGCCACAGCATAAGAGAGGTATTGAAATAAAAGTCTGACTCTAGGGCTTCCCTGGTGGTCCAATGGGTACAGAGTCTGCCTGGCAGTGCACCGGACACCGATTCGATCCCTGGCTGGGGAAGATCCCACGTCCCACGGAACGGCTGGACCAGTGTGTCCAATTATGAGCCAGCGCTCTGGAGCACATGCGCCCAGAGCTGGTGCTCTGCAACGAGAGAGGCCACTGCAATTGGAGGCCCACACAGGCCAACGAATAAAAGATGGATGAACGTAAATGATGACTCAGAGGAAAAAAAAAAGTCTGACTCCATAAACTTGCCTCAGGAATTGTCAAGGTGAGGGGAGAGAGGTGAACTTGGTAAGGAATGTAGGATCAGTTAGCCACTGGAGAAAACCAATTTTCAATGAAGGTTGAGTTAGAAAGAGCACTAATGGAAAAGTTTCAATCACGGGGAAACTTCCTTGTTTAAAGTACCACGAAGTTTGCATGTGGCAGTAGTAGAAGTGTTAGTCTCTTAGTCATATCTGACTCTTTGCAACCTGATGGGGTGTAACCTGCCGGGCTCCTCTGTCCATGGAATTCTCCAGGCAAGAATACTGGAGTGGGTTGCCATTTCCTTCCTCCACAGGATCCTCTCAACCCAGGAATCGAACCTGGGTCTCCTGCATTGCAGACAGATTCTCTACTGTCTGAGCTACAGTTTCCATGGAGCACAATTAAATGGAGCCAGGAGGAGAAATGGAAAATGTGCAGAGCTCCAAAGGTAGGAAGTCTAACCTGAAAAAAAGTGGGACTAGACAGGAAGGAAAGGGTTTGCTCCTATGATAGCAAGTGTGTGATAGCATGAAGGAAGTGTTGTTTAAGAACAGGATACCTTAACTCTACTCAACTCTTCTTTGCTAAATTTATTTCACATTACTAGTTACAGATAATACTTTATTATTGAAAAATAAATCATTGAGGGTTGGCTGAAAAAAAAGGTTAAAAAGTAAAGTGAGGAAGAAATTTCGATTTCAATCCATTCTTACAGTAAAGAAAATGAATTTAATGAAATTAAATAGACTGTCTAAGCTTCCTCAGCTTGGGAATAGAATTCATGTCTTTTAACCATCCTGTCCCTACTTGACTGTCAATCAGAAGATCCATATTTTTTCCCCGTCTCTACCATTAGCCAGCTTTCTTTGATTTATTCTTCATCACTGCCTGGTTTTTTCCTTTTATTATTATTTTACATATAAGTCACACAAAAAGGCAGAGTATTTGCTTCTCCCCTTGTCTCCTGGTGGTAGGATAAACTCAGCCTGGGAGCTTATGTTAGCAACACAGCATGGAGTTTTGTCTCCTTTCTCAAGCAGAATGACAAGGTGAACTTTTAATTTGAAATTCAGGATTCTCAGATTTCCACTAAATTTTGATCAACATGTTATTTTATTAAAATTGCAAACAGCTATGGGGGCTATTTTCACTGCCTCAAAGGAATTGTCAAGGTGAGGGAGAGAGGTGAACTTGGTAAGGAATGTAGGATCAGTTAGCCACTGGAGAAAACCAATTTTCAATGAAGGTTGAGTTAGAAAGAGCACTAATGGAAAAGTTTCAATCACGGGGAAACTTCCTTGTTTAAAGTACCACGAAGTTTGCATGTGGCAGTAGTAGAAGTGTTAGTCTCTTAGTCATATCTGACTCTTTGCAACCTGATGGGGTGTAACCTGCCGGGCTCCTCTGTCCATGGAATTCTCCAGGCAAGAATACTGGAGTGGGTTGCCATTTCCTTCCTCCACAGGATCCTCTCAACCCAGGAATCGAACCTGGGTCTCCTGCATTGCAGACAGATTCTCTACTGTCTGAGCTACAGTTTCCATGGAGCACAATTAAATGGAGCCAGGAGGAGAAATGGAAAATGTGCAGAGCTCCAAAGGTAGGAAGTCTAACCTGAAAAAAAGTGGGACTAGACAGGAAGGAAAGGGTTTGCTCCTATGATAGCAAGTGTGTGATAGCATGAAGGAAGTGTTGTTTAAGAACAGGATACCTTAACTCTACTCAACTCTTCTTTGCTAAATTTATTTCACATTACTAGTTACAGATAATACTTTATTATTGAAAAATAAATCATTGAGGGTTGGCTGAAAAAAAAGGTTAAAAAGTAAAGTGAGGAAGAAATTTCGATTTCAATCCATTCTTACAGTAAAGAAAATGAATTTAATGAAATTAAATAGACTGTCTAAGCTTCCTCAGCTTGGGAATAGAATTCATGTCTTTTAACCATCCTGTCCCTACTTGACTGTCAATCAGAAGATCCATATTTTTTCCCCGTCTCTACCATTAGCCAGCTTTCTTTGATTTATTCTTCATCACTGCCTGGTTTTTTCCTTTTATTATTATTTTACATATAAGTCACACAAAAAGGCAGAGTATTTGCTTCTCCCCTTGTCTCCTGGTGGTAGGATAAACTCAGCCTGGGAGCTTATGTTAGCAACACAGCATGGAGTTTTGTCTCCTTTCTCAAGCAGAATGACAAGGTGAACTTTTAATTTGAAATTCAGGATTCTCAGATTTCCACTAAATTTTTGATCAACATGTTATTTTATTAAAATTGCAAACAGCTATGGGGGTTTCTTTCTGGCCTGCTATTTTTCTTTTATTTCTCATATTCTTTCCCTGTGGGATAGGATGTAACACGTTAATAGACTTTGCCACTGACAAATGTTTGAACTCAATGAAGTCAGTTCCTCTTTATGGTCTGTAAGTCATCTACATGTGAAGAGAGGAAGCTGTATTTCACTATTCCTCAAGCCATAAAAAAAGATGTAAGAATTTGCTTTGCAACTCTTCATCCTTCCTATTCTCCCTTCCTTTTCCTCACCAAAGCTCAAAGTGTCAGGGTTTTCTCCAACTTCCAGGATTCAATAGTCTGTTTAGTTATAAAATGTATACCAGACAGTGAGTGTCTACCCTAAGGTCATGCTGCATGCAGTAACAGCCCCCGAATTCTGCAGCTCTAAGCTACTATACGGTTAACGATATTGTATAATATGCCTGAAATTTAGTAAGAGAGTAGATCTAAAATGTTCTTACCACAAAAGAAAAGAAAAAAGATGAAAAGGGTAACTAGATGAGATAACAGATATGTTAATTTGTGGTAATTATTTGGCTATGTATATCAAAACATCTGATTGCATACTTTAAATGTATACCATCTTTATTTGTCAATTAAATAAAGTCTTTTTTTCAAGTCCATTGTGAGTTTGAATGAATTCCAGGTTAATTTTCTTTCATATGAAAGCTCAGTGTTCTAGACTGTTGTTAATCTCATGACACCTCACAGCAGCACATGTTATCAAGATCTCGGGGTGTATTAGAGAGCCAAGTATTGAAAGCAAAATGCTTTACAAGGAAGTGGCATGTCGTGACTGTCAATCAGAAGATCCATATTTTTTCCCCGTCTCTACCATTAGCCAGCTTTCTTTGATTTATTCTTCATCACTGCCTGGTTTTTTCCTTTTATTATTATTTTACATATAAGTCACACAAAAAGGCAGAGTATTTGCTTCTCCCCTTGTCTCCTGGTGGTAGGATAAACTCAGCCTGGGAGCTTATGTTAGCAACACAGCATGGAGTTTTGTCTCCTTTCTCAAGCAGAATGACAAGGTGAACTTTTAATTTGAAATTCAGGATTCTCAGATTTCCACTAAATTTTTGATCAACATGTTATTTTATTAAAATTGCAAACAGCTATGGGGGTTTCTTTCTGGCCTGCTATTTTTCTTTTATTTCTCATATTCTTTCCCTGTGGGATAGGATGTAACACGTTAATAGACTTTGCCACTGACAAATGTTTGAACTCAATGAAGTCAGTTCCTCTTTATGGTCTGTAAGTCATCTACATGTGAAGAGAGGAAGCTGTATTTCACTATTCCTCAAGCCATAAAAGAAGATGTAAGAATTTGCTTTGCAACTCTTCATCCTTCCTATTCTCCCTTCCTTTTCCTCACCAAAGCTCAAAGTGTCAGGGTTTTCTCCAACTTCCAGGATTCAATAGTCTGTTTAGTTATAAAATGTATACCAGACAGTGAGTGTCTACCCTAAGGTCATGCTGCATGCAGTAACAGCCCCCGAATTCTGCAGCTCTAAGCTACTATACGGTTAACGATATTGTATAATATGCCTGAAATTTAGTAAGAGAGTAGATCTAAAATGTTCTTACCACAAAAGAAAAGAAAAAAAGATGAAAAAGGGTAACTAGATGAGATAACAGATATGTTAATTTGTGGTAATTATTTGGCTATGTATATCAAAACATCTGATTGCATACTTTAAATGTATACCATCTTTATTTGTCAATTAAATAAAGTCTTTTTTTCAAGTCCATTGTGAGTTTGAATGAATTCCAGGTTAATTTTCTTTCATATGAAAGCTCAGTGTTCTAGACTGTTGTTAATCTCATGACACCTCACAGCAGCACATGTTATCAAGATCTCTGGATGTATTAGAGAGTCAAGTATTGAAAGCAAAATGCTTTACAAGGAAGTGGCATGTCGTGCTTCTGTTCACATTTTATAAGACAAACAAGTCTTATGGCCTTGCAGAAATCCAAGGGGTGAGAATGGCAACTCTCCTAATGTCTCCTAATAAAAGAACCAGCTAATTGGGGGAAAGCTGAAATACCCACATGATGTAGAAACAGAGTATTTCAATTCCATTTTTCCCCACTTTAAGTGCTCATAATAGCCTGTAATAGTTCAGTATTCTAGGCATTCTTGTATTAACATGCTGTTAAAATACTTACAGTCATTTGCAGGTGCCCTTATCTTAGCTTAAACACTTGCTAAGGGAAATTGGTTGCTTTCAAAATGGTTGTAAACAAAGACCACTTGAGATGCATGAACTTTAAATCATAAGCGCCTATGGATTTAATTCTCTATGTACATTTTCAAACTCTGGGGGCTTTATTGTTTGTGGAATGAAGTTTTTCTGTTTGCTTTTTATTTGTTTTGTTGTTTTTTTATTGAAGTTCCATAAAAACATTGAGTCTAAAAGTCGCTTACTCAGTATGGGAATCTGTTGCATTAAAAGTATATACAACAATAATATAAGGATAACATTTTTAGCATGTTTTTCAAGTCCTATGTTTAGAAAATGTTCCTCACAGTTCTATTCAAAAAGGAAACTTGGAAAAAACTGAAAGATGAAGACCACACGTGAAAACTTTGGCTTACTCCCTATCTATGTGACAAAACTGCCCAAAATTCACTCAAAATTAGGCTGAGATGACATAAGATGCATAGGATGTCTAAACCTATGTTTTGGGATTTTCCTAAAGATGTATCTTACCATTGGCCTTTTAATTTTCCTTGATTTTCACTTTGCCTATGGGGAGTAGAGCCATCTACCAGAAGTTTGGCAAGACACAATGGGGATTCTCCCAGAATGTATTATACTAAAATTAGTAGACTAAATTCTCAATGTATATGCCTTTCCCAGACCCTTTAGGGAGGGGGACAGGCGGGCCACTTCTATTGGTCTTTCATTTATCTATTTTCATCCATTTTTGTTCTTTGGTCCATGTGGGCCTCCCATCGCGGTGGCCTCTGTCGTCGCAGAGCACCAACTCTGGACACATGCTCTCCAGAGCTCTGGCTCAGTGGTCAGACACATCGATCCAGCCGCTCCGCGACACGTGGGATCTTCCCAGGCCAGGAATTGAACCAGCGCCCCTTGCACTGCAAGGCGGTGTCCTTACCCACTGGACCACCAGGGAAACCCCCCAGACCCTTTTTTATATAGTATGTTTCCACAGTAATTGCTTAGTGGACAAATGAGACTTCTGATTCAGGTCTTTTACTACCAGTGGACTGAACCAAGGACAAGGAATCATGTGACACCCCCACCCCCAAGAAAGTTAAGAGATGAGAGTCTCTGCCCTTGGGGATCCTGAGGGTTTTCAAGTTCTGGCTCAGGAATACCCTGAAAAGCAACTACTCTACCCTCTCTCCGCTAAAGAGATTGCTTTAACTTGGGGAAAAAATGTAGTTTTTCAGGTGTTTCTTTTGTTAAAGGTAATTTCCATACTTTTATGTCCCTTTATAAGTAAATTATCTCTGATTATCACTAGGCATTTGCTGCACAATGATAGGTAAAGAGTTTGAGCATTTACTGTGTTTCAGACACTATTCTAAGCACTGTATATATTTTTTCGTTCAGTCCTCATGATTTCCTAAGAGAGTTGTTAATAGTATCTGACATTTGCAAATAAAGAAACCAAGGCTTCATCACCTGCCAAAACCGCAGAGCCAATGAGTGTCAGAGCCAGGCATAAACTGATAGATTGTCTCCCAAACCTAAATTCACTCAAAATTAGGCTGAGATGACATAAGATGCATAGGATGTCTAAACCTATGTTTTGGGATTTTCCTAAAGATGTATCTTACCATTGGCCTTTTAATTTTCCTTGATTTTCACTTTGCCTATGGGGAGTAGAGCCATCTACCAGAAGTTTGGCAAGACACAATGGGGATTCTCCCAGAATGTATTATACTAAAATTAGTAGACTAAATTCTCAATGTATATGCCTTTCCCAGACCCTTTAGGGAGGGGGACAGGCGGGCCACTTCTATTGGTCTTTCATTTATCTATTTTCATCCATTTTTGTTCTTT
Organism: Tragulus kanchil; assembly: GCA_022376925.1. Lineage (NCBI taxonomy): Eukaryota > Metazoa > Chordata > Mammalia > Artiodactyla > Tragulidae > Tragulus > Tragulus kanchil. The sequence goes on along the minus strand of JAIOJX010000028.1, from coordinate 17,410,068 downwards.
GGTCCATGTGGGCCTCCCATCGCGGTGGCCTCTGTCGTCGCAGAGCACCAACTCTGGACACATGCTCTCCAGAGCTCTGGCTCAGTGGTCAGACACATCGATCCAGCCGCTCCGCGACACGTGGGATCTTCCCAGGCCAGGAATTGAACCAGCGCCCCTTGCACTGCAAGGCGGTGTCCTTACCCACTGGACCACCAGGGAAACCCCCCAGACCCTTTTTTATATAGTATGTTTCCACAGTAATTGCTTAGTGGACAAATGAGACTTCTGATTCAGGTCTTTTACTACCAGTGGACTGAACCAAGGACAAGGAATCATGTGACACCCCCACCCCCAAGAAAGTTAAGAGATGAGAGTCTCTGCCCTTGGGGATCCTGAGGGTTTTCCAAGTTCTGGCTCAGGAATACCCTGAAAAGCAACTACTCTACCCTCTCTCCGCTAAAGAGATTGCTTTAACTTGGGGAAAAAATGTAGTTTTTCAGGTGTTTCTTTTGTTAAAGGTAATTTCCATACTTTTATGTCCCTTTATAAGTAAATTATCTCTGATTATCACTAGGCATTTGCTGCACAATGATAGGTAAAGAGTTTGAGCATTTACTGTGTTTCAGACACTATTCTAAGCACTGTATATATTTTTTTCGTTCAGTCCTCATGATTTCCTAAGAGAGTTGTTAATAGTATCTGACATTTGCAAATAAAGAAACCAAGGCTTCATCACCTGCCAAAACCGCAGAGCCAATGAGTGTCAGAGCCAGGATTCAAACTGTTCATGAGTCCAAGTTTGTTCTGCCCGCAGCACGACAGCCCAATAAATCGAGAGACAAGTTACTGGGGCAAGGAATAGTGACTTTATTTGGAAAACCAACAGACTAAGACAATGTTGGACTGGTGCCACAGAGAACCATCTTACCTGAGCTAGAATTCAGGCTTGTTTTAAACTGAAAGGTGGGGGAGTCTTGTTGGTTGCTGCAAATTTCTTGGTACCAGAATCCTCCGTTCTTTCAGTCCCGCATGTGGCTCTGATCTCATGGTTCCCTTAAAGTTCCAATAAGACAAAGGTTCTTCTCTGTTCTGCGATTTTTTTTTTAACCACGATGTGAATGCAAAAGTATTCCACCTTTAAAGCTCAGAGCCCTGAGAAAGGCTATTCTGCTTTTGAGGCCAGAGGCAACATTCTTTTACAAACTGTGCAAACCCAGCATGACTCAGCATGGGCCACAGAGCCCAGGGGTTAGAGGTAAATGAACACATCCACTGTGGAGTCAGGTTTATTCTTCTCTGTTACAGAGCCTATGAAGTCTGACTCTAGAGCTTGTGCTTTAACCACTGTGACATAATGCTCTTGGAGACAATACCTCTTGGTGTTTGTAGGGTTTGTAATCACTAATGCAGAAACCAGAAAATGGGAGGTCTGAGAGCTTCCTAAGGGAAGAACTTCCAGAATAAGATGTTTGGAAAACCACTGGGGTTATGAGAGAGTATGAGGTCTGGAGATACCAGGAACTTGTGTACAGTGATTAGCATGCACCATGTAATGCCTGAGAAACTTGCTGAAATTCTTGCCTAGAGCAATGGTGTGGAGTATGAAGGCTGTGGCTGGTAGAGGTAAGAGCAATGTTTTTGCTTTTGCTGTTGTCTTTCAGCCTGTTAAGAGTTTATCAGTTAAGGCACCAGCTTATATACAGGAATCATTTCCTTGAGTGATGAGGTTCTGCAAGTTTTTCCTTGCTCCAGAACATAATTGATTCAGATGTTTTGAACTATATCCTTTCTATCATTAATAAGCCCTGAGCATTACAGGGACTGGCGAAGATTGAACAAACAGAGAGATTTTACATGCATACATATATATATATACTTTTTATACATATATATACATATATATACAGTATATACATATATATATATACTTTTTAAGCAGGTAATTCCATAAATTGAGTTATTCTCCAGTATTTCATTACCAGATCTGGCACAGACTAAACATTCTGTTACCTAACAGATTTCTGCAAAGATACCGCCTCAAGTCATGCTTCTAATTTCTTCCCTCTTGATAAGGGGCATCGGATATATTGTGAAGTGCAGCTGATTTTTATCCCCGGCATTAAACAAAGGCTTTTTTTTTTTTTTTACCTCAATTACACTCTGTTCCTTCATAGGAGACACTCAACGTGACTCATGGTACCTGCCATTGCTTATTACCTTGAGCTGTGTAAGAAGTAAAAAAAAAAAAAAAAAAAGTCATCAGATTTAAAGGGCCAGAAGTAATGAGAATGCAGAAAGAAAATCATCTGGAATCAATGGCTACCTAAGGACATGGCAAAGGGCCCATAGTGAGGTGTTGGGCCTTGGCAGTACTTCCAGGCCCCATTTCACGTGAAGGTGAAACAACACTGCCTACATTCTAGGCAGTGGGAAACCAATCAGTCGCTCTGCAGGGAGAAAGGCTGGTGATTGCTCCAATACTTACATCTAGAAGTAATCATTGCAGAATATAGAAAATTCCTTACTCTTAACAGGTCAACACAAAGTTTAGTATCTTGGTTGGGAGAAAGGAGATAATGTTGATGAATATATCTATAATGTCTTCACAGATGGGGACCACCAACAAATATAATTCACTTTACCTTTCAGCAATTAAGTCAGCATGCTTTTTTAAAAATTCAGAGACTGAAATTAAGAACAAGCTACTTATGCACCAGTGGTCACCCTTTCTATAGCTTAGAGGTCTGACTCCAGGAATCTATGTACCTTGGACTCTCATTTGGGAATTTCCACAGTGTGTTAGCCTTTGTTGTGAGACTTTAACTATTGCAATAATGGCCTCTTTTAATCAACATAGATTTTTTCTTTTGTAATTTTAAAGAACTATATCCATTTCATGGGGAAAAGTGTGTATAATCGACAGTTTTCTTATCTGTTAGGCTCTTCTGTTGTTGGTGTGACTAGAGATTCCCAAACATGAGTGAATGTAAAAATTACTTGGAGCAGTAAAGTGTTTATACAGTTTCTTGACATTGTCCCTGTTCTTTCTGGGAGAGGTCTTGAAAATGTATTTTTTTAAACAATGGGTCAGCTGGTTCCTATTGTAGGTGCTCCACTGACCAGACTTTGGGAAACACACTTCCAGCATGACCAAGTTTGGGGGGCCCATTGCTTAGGAGCAGCTCTGGCCTGTGCTCTGCTTAATAACAGTGTGGCTAAGGTTCACAGAAGAGCTGGAGAATGAAAGAAGATTGAGCAGAAGAGACCAGCACACACCCAGGATGCCTCCATCTCCACACGTGGGCTGGCTGCCCTGCAGTTGGGAAGCAAATCTCATTTTTGATGAGGAAAGAGGGACATTACAACAAGTACCTAGGAAAAGGAAGTCCTCTAAAAGCTTGTGTCTGTTCATTCTAATAGTCAGCATCTCACTCATTGCCCATCAGATTACCAAGAGTATTTAAGGAGATAAGACGATCAATTTCCTGATTGTGATCTCAGACTCAAAACAGTACCCCCACTCTTCTGTTTATGGCTTGCACATCCCACGGAAGAGTCACTGATGCTGCTTTTTACTTAAGATTATAGATCACACCAACACATCTGGATATAATTTTATTGTCTATCATGTCTCTTAATCCCACTTATTATCAATAGACAAAGACCTGAGTCCCAAAAAGAAACCTGTGATCATTCAGTCAATGGCCAAACAGCTGTATATAACGTGACTAAATTTACTCCCTACATTCTATAACCTATTTGAAATCAGAATTTCTCCTTAATACATATGAAAAAATAGACATACTGCAAAAATCAAATTCGAAATTGCTATCTTGTGAACATTTTTTGGTAAAATGCATGTTTACATTATATAAAGCATTTCACTTAAAAAATTGAAAAACCTATTTTGCCAAATAATTTAATAAATTCCACCCCCGCCCCCCACACCCAGTTTTATGAGTAATTTTAAAGAACTATATCCATTTCATGTGTGTAAAACAGTTTTCTTATCTGTTAGGCTCTTCTGTTGTTGGTGTGACTAGAGATTCCCAAACATGAGTGAATGTAAAATTACTTGGAGCAGTAAAGTGTTTATACAGTTTCTTGACATTGTCCCTGTTCTTTCTGGGAGAGGTCTTGAAAATGTATTTTTTTAAACAATGGGTCAGCTGGTTCCTATTGTAGGTGCTCCACTGACCAGACTTTGGGAAACACACTTCCAGCATGACCAAGTTTGGGGGGCCCATTGCTTAGGAGCAGCTCTGGCCTGTGCTCTGCTTAATAACAGTGTGGCTAAGGTTCACAGAAGAGCTGGAGAATGAAAGAAGATTGAGCAGAAGAGACCAGCACACACCCAGGATGCCTCCATCTCCACACGTGGGCTGGCTGCCCTGCAGTTGGGAAGCAAATCTCATTTTTGATGAGGAAAGAGGGACATTACAACAAGTACCTAGGAAAAGGAAGTCCTCTAAAAGCTTGTGTCTGTTCATTCTAATAGTCAGCATCTCACTCATTGCCCATCAGATTACCAAGAGTATTTAAGGAGATAAGACGATCAATTTCCTGATTGTGATCTCAGACTCAAAACAGTACCCCTACTCTTCTGTTTATGGCTTGCACATCCCACGGAAGAGTCACTGATGCTGCTTTTTACTTAAGATTATAGATCACACCAACACATCTGGATATAATTTTATTGTCTATCATGTCTCTTAATCCCACTTATTATCAATAGACAAAGACCTGAGTCCCAAAAAGAAACCTGTGATCATTCAGTCAATGGCCAAACAGCTGTATATAACGTGACTAAATTTACTCCCTACATTCTATAACCTATTTGAAATCAGAATTTCTCCTTAATACATATGAAAAAATAGACATACTGCAAAAATCAAATTCGAAATTGCTATCTTGTGAACATTTTTTGGTAAAATGCATGTTTACATTATATAAAGCATTTCACTTAAAAAATTGAAAAACCTATTTTGCCAAATAATTTAATAAATTCCACCCCCGCCCCCCACACCCAGTTTTAATATTTAGGGGAAACCAAGCCATGTATGAAAACCTAATGGAGTGGGGACCTTGCAGTTCATTAAGCTTTCAAGTCCTGGCTTCCTCTGTAAATCAACAGAAGGAAGATGTTTCCCTTATTAACCACCAGCTCCTATATGTTCCTTTCCTTTGAAATCTAAAATAAATATAGGAAATATTTTTGGCTCCTGAATTGATTAACTGCTTGATCAACATTTACAGAAGGTATGGGTTAGGACCTGAGGGAGCAATTTCTTAAAATAATTACTTCAAGTCGTCCTGTATTTGCCTAAAGTGATCCTTTCCCTTAAGTGCAGCAAGGGGACTGAATGTTAGTACTGTTTCTTTGATGGCCATCAAGGAGCCTTGTTCTCAGAGCAATGACCTGGTCCATTTTAGATGACATTCCCTGATAATACATCATGGCTGACACTTAACCCTTTTACAACTCTGTGAAAATACAGGCTCCTGCTGTTTTAATGCCTCTGGGAGAATCACCTGTGCTCAGGACTGTTAATCACTTCTGTTAGGAGGAGTCTTAACCTTCAAGTTTTAGTGTTTTTTAGAAGCTTACAGCTGAGAGCAGATAAATGTCAGTACATTGTTCATATTAAATTTTAATTGTATTATTTTTGCAGAATAGTGGGCTGGTTCGTACAATTGACTTTCTTTTACACCAAATATAGGATCATGGGAAGCAGAAGTCAAAGAGACAAAAACGGAATCTCGGAAGAGTAAAGTATGATAGGATTTTGGAGATGATGATGTCAAATCTCATTTTACAGATGAGGAAAATGAGGTTCAGAGAGAAATGTCCCTGCTCTCCCAATAGATCATACTTTCCAGCTGGTGTTCATCCTGCCTCTGCCTGGAACTTTCTGTTCTTTCTTCTTAACCAGCTTCTACATACTCTAAATTCCTAGCTTCACATTGCCGTCCCTAGTGATGTGTCTCCAGTGTGGTCTTATTGTATTAAATAGTTGGCTGCATGTTTATCTCTTTAGGGTAGTGCTTTTGTATTAAATTTTTTGCCAAATAATTTAATAAATTCCACCCCCGCCCCCCACACCCAGTTTTAATATTTAGGGGAAACCAAGCCATGTATGAAAACCTAATGGAGTGGGGACCTTGCAGTTCATTAAGCTTTCAAGTCCTGGCTTCCTCTGTAAATCAACAGAAGGAAGATGTTTCCCTTATTAACCACCAGCTCCTATATGTTCCTTTCCTTTGAAATCTAAAATAAATATAGGAAATATTTTTGGCTCCTGAATTGATTAACTGCTTGATCAACATTTACAGAAGGTATGGGTTAGGACCTGAGGGAGCAATTTCTTAAAATAATTACTTCAAGTCGTCCTGTATTTGCCTAAAGTGATCCTTTCCCTTAAGTGCAGCAAGGGGACTGAATGTTAGTACTGTTTCTTTGATGGCCATCAAGGAGCCTTGTTCTCAGAGCAATGACCTGGTCCATTTTAGATGACATTCCCTGATAATACATCATGGCTGACACTTAACCCTTTTACAACTCTGTGAAAATACAGGCTCCTGCTGTTTTAATGCCTCTGGGAGAATCACCTGTGCTCAGGACTGTTAATCACTTCTGTTAGGAGGAGTCTTAACCTTCAAGTTTTAGTGTTTTTTAGAAGCTTACAGCTGAGAGCAGATAAATGTCAGTACATTGTTCATATTAAATTTTAATTGTATTATTTTTGCAGAATAGTGGGCTGGTTCGTACAATTGACTTTCTTTTACACCAAATATAGGATCATGGGAAGCAGAAGTCAAAGAGACAAAAACGGAATCTCGGAAGAGTAAAGTATGATAGGATTTTGGAGATGATGATGTCAAATCTCATTTTACAGATGAGGAAAATGAGGTTCAGAGAGAAATGTCCCTGCTCTCCCAATAGATCATACTTTCCAGCTGGTGTTCATCCTGCCTCTGCCTGGAACTTTCTGTTCTTTCTTCTTAACCAGCTTCTACATACTCTAAATTCCTAGCTTCACATTGCCGTCCCCTAGTGATGTGTCTCCAGTGTGGTCTTATTGTATTAAATAGTTGGCTGCATGTTTATCTCTTTAGGGGTAGTGCTTTTTTATCTTTTTATTTTCAGTTCCAACTACAATGCATTGTACAGAGAAGTTACTAAAAAAGAATCTATCTGAATGACTTGCTCAAGGTCACACAAGGACCCATAAGAAGGACTACTGATTCTGTGTGTGTGTGTGTGTGTGTGTGTGTGTGCTCGTTTACTGTATACAGCTAACTTGGTTATATTGACTCAAAGACTGTATAGAAATTGGCTATGTCTGTTATGATTCTCATTTTATCAGAATACATCTGGAAAAGGTGAAAGTGTTGAAAAGATTCAGGTGCTTTTCTTTTTGACACTGGATTTCATCTTTATAGCAATGAGAAATAAACATAAGGAGACCTTGAAACTTAAACATCATAGGCATAAAATGCTGGTTCTCCTATTATTTGTGAAATTATTCAGCTAATATGAACTGTCAACATGAGCTATTATTCAACTCTTTTCGATATCCCTTTCTAAAAGGGATATTATAGATGTAAATGAGATTTATGAGATTATGTTTGCAAAGCATAGGAAAACAGTAGGCATTCTATAGAGGTTACATCTCTCCTGTCTTCCCCCATAATTTGACATGTTATAAATCCCAGGGTTTTTTTTTAATATACATTATCTCATTTTAGTCTTATTATAGCTCTGTGGGGTGGGCAGAAGAGATACTACTCTCTAATTATAGACAAAGAAAATAACATATCTGAAATCTATTTCTGAGAAAATAAAATCAGACACTTTTGTATCTGTCAACATAGAATCTGTCCAGTATCATACATCAATGCTAGATCTTTCCATATGCTAAAGTATTACATAAACACAAAGTCTCTCTTTCATGACTCCCTGAACTTCCCTAGCAAAGTCCAAAGGAATTCAAGATGAACCATGATGGAGTCTCAGAAAAAACCATAATCCAATCTGACAAGGACTAGTTTAAGTCAGATATACTGTCAATGTAATAGGATTATAAAAATTAAACAGGTGATTGTTGTCATTATTTTGTAAACAATATACAGACGTAACTTGCTTCACACCACTGAGATACTTCAGGCTACATGCAGTCAATATTTTCCCTAGGTGAGTTAGTCTCTTTATTATTAATATATCTTCAATCTTATTGGACTTCCCTGGTGACTCAGACAGTAAAAAATCAGCCTGCTGGGAAAGAGACCCAGGTTCAATCCCTGGGTCAGAAAGATCCCTACAGAGGGAATAGCCAGTATTCTTGCCTAGAGAATTCCATGGACAGAGGAGCCTAGCCGTCTACAGTCCATGGGATCACAGAGTCAGATCCAACTGAATGACCAACACTTTCCAATCTTACTGATGACTTTAAAAACATGTTACCTGGTGGCTTCCTCCATGAAGCTCTAGTCATCCCTAATATAATATAGAAGACAGAAGTCAGATTGCTGAAGTACAATGTTGCCCATGATTCCTTTAATGAAGATGAAAGGGTAAGAGGTGCGCTTACCTTCCCCTTTAAAGAAGAGATGCAGCTAGTAAGTAGCCACAGGCCTTTGAGCTGTTATATGAAAGGGGATGTGGATAATATGTTTGGCTAAAGCCAGGACAGGATAGTGCCTGTAGATTCATAACCCAGCTTTGTACATTTATATGGCACTCACATAGAAGAGAGTATACCCTGCTGAGTGGATATAGTGGACCCCTTTGTTCACACCTTCGCTAGCTGTGGGCTGCTTGTCTCATTTCCAAGCATTCTCTTCTTCCCCCAGGTATGATCATTCAACACAAGGCAGTGATTCTAGAGGTGGATACAGTGGTGGCCCTCTGTTGGCCAAGCAGGACATCCTAAAATGCCCCGAACCTCCATTCCCTCTGTAGATCTGCTCTTTGACTTGATCTGGGCAATGACAATAGGGAAAGTGGCCTAGAAAGTACTTTGTCTTCTTTTAAGATACAACATGGTTTTTCTTGTAACCCCTGATTAAACTCTCTCCTCTTCAACTTCATTTCATTATTTTTTTTTTGGATTACCTCTTAACAGTTCATCTTTCCAAGTCCTAGAATACATATGTAAAAGACATTGGAAAATATACTTAGACATAGAGTTAGAAACAGGTGGTAACATTCAAAATTATGCTAGAAATCCTGAAGTCTCCTCAGTGTGCTAAGTTCCATAGAAACCAACTGTTGACCATTTTTCATTTCACTATTGTCCACATGCAGTCAATATTTTCCCTAGGTGAGTTAGTCTCTTTATTATTAATATATCTTCAATCTTATTGGACTTCCCTGGTGACTCAGACAGTAAAAAATCAGCCTGCTGGGAAAGAGACCCAGGTTCAATCCCTGGGTCAGAAAGATCCCTACAGAGGGAATAGCCAGTATTCTTGCCTAGAGAATTCCATGGACAGAGGAGCCTAGCCGTCTACAGTCCATGGGATCACAGAGTCAGATCCAACTGAATGACCAACACTTTCCAATCTTACTGATGACTTTAAAAACATGTTACCTGGTGGCTTCCTCCATGAAGCTCTAGTCATCCCTAATATAATATAGAAGACAGAAGTCAGATTGCTGAAGTACAATGTTGCCCATGATTCCTTTAATGAAGATGAAAGGGTAAGAGGTGCGCTTACCTTCCCCTTTAAAGAAGAGATGCAGCTAGTAAGTAGCCACAGGCCTTTGAGCTGTTATATGAAAGGGGATGTGGATAATATGTTTGGCTAAAGCCAGGACAGGATAGTGCCTGTAGATTCATAACCCAGCTTTGTACATTTATATGGCACTCACATAGAAGAGAGTATACCCTGCTGAGTGGATATAGTGGACCCCTTTGTTCACACCTTCGCTAGCTGTGGGCTGCTTGTCTCATTTCCAAGCATTCTCTTCTTCCCCCAGGTATGATCATTCAACACAAGGCAGTGATTCTAGAGGTGGATACAGTGGTGGCCCTCTGTTGGCCAAGCAGGACATCCTAAAATGCCCCGAACCTCCATTCCCTCTGTAGATCTGCTCTTTGACTTGATCTGGGCAATGACAATAGGGAAAGTGGCCTAGAAAGTACTTTGTCTTCTTTTAAGATACAACATGGTTTTTCTTGTAACCCCTGATTAAACTCTCTCCTCTTCAACTTCATTTTTATTATTTTTTTTTTGGATTACCTCTTAACAGTTCATCTTTCCAAGTCCTAGAATACATATGTAAAAGACATTGGAAAATATACTTAGACATAGAGTTAGAAACAGGTGGTAACATTCAAAATTATGCTAGAAATCCTGAAGTCTCCTCAGTGTGCTAAGTTCCATAGAAACCAACTGTTGACCATTTTTCTTTCATTGCCCCCTCCTCCACATATTGTCAGCATCCAGATACTTGAGGACATTTGGAGTCAAGAAGGGAGGGAGGGTGTGCCAGCAGTGGCTGACTGGGAATGTCTCCTGGGAAGAAAAACATCTGCTATTTGGAAAGGAGTAATGAAAATAAATCAATTTAGAGGCATACATTTGTCATATCATTTCTTAAAATAATATTTTATGTTTTTAATAGTTGTAAATCTACAGAAAAAATTGCTAAAATAATACAGTGAGATCCCTTATGTTGTTGTTTAGTTGCTAAGTTGTGCCCAACTTTTTTGTAACTCCAGGGACTATAGCCCACCAGGCTCCTCTCTCCACGGGATTCTCCAGGCAAGAATACTGGAGTGGGTTGCCATTTCCTTCTCCAGGGGATCTTCGTGACCCCAAGGATTGAACTCACATCTCCTGCACATCTCCCACATTGCAGGCAGATCCTTTACTGCCAAGCCACCAGGAAAGCCCAGGTTCCTTTATACCTCAAATTTTCCCTATTATCAACACCTTACATAAGTATGGCACATTTGCCAGAGCAAATCAATGTTGATAAGCTCATAAAGATTAATTATATTAATCTGACCTAAATTTGTTGATATTAAATATATATAATTGTTAAGGTCTGTACATTAAACAGCCTTTCCTTAATGTAGAAAAAAAATTAAAGCAGACGATTGGGGAAGCTTGAGGGGGTTACCAAAGAGCTCGGATTTGTTTAGTCTGAATTTGTTATTCCTTTAAGAGCAGTGAAACTGTTCCTATGATAATTTATGACTGGAGATATAGATATAGGACAGGCACATAGGTATAGGACAGGCACATAGGTAATACTTAAAGTCAGAATTAGGGGTAGTGCAGAAGCTCAGATAAAAAGGTCAGAACTTAAAACATACAGAGGGGCTTCCCCTGAAGCCCCTGGTGGTCCAGTGGGTAAGGACACCACCACCTTGCAGTGCAAGGGGCGCCAGTTCAATCCCTGGCCTGGGAAGATCCCACGTGGCGCGGAGCGGCTGGACCGATGTGTCCAATCACCGAGCCGGAGCTCTGGAGCGCATGTGCCCAGAGCCGGCACTCTGCAACAACAGAGGCCACCGCGATGGGAGGCCCACAGGAGCCAAAGAACAAAGACGGATGAAAGTAGAGAAATGAAAGACCAGTGGAAGTGGCCCACCCGCTTCCCTCCCTCCCCAACCCAACCCCCGCCCCAAATAAATAAATAAATAAATCTTTAAAAAATACAAACAAACATACAGGGACTTCTCTGGTGGTCCAATGATTAAGAACTGGTCTTGCAGTGCAGGGGACACTGGTTCCGTCCTTGGTCAGAGAACTAAAATCCCACATGCCAAGGAGCAATTAAGCCTGCATACCATAATTACTGAGCCCATGTGCTAGAGAATCCATGTGCCACAATGAAATATCCCACATGAGGCAACAAAGATGCCACATGCTGCAACAAAGATCCCACATGCCTCAACTAAGACCCAACACAGCCAAATAACTAAATTAAATAGTTAATTAAAAAAAAAAAAGAACATACATTTGTAAAGGTCTGTAGCTCTGTCAACTGACCAATGATTGCTTAAGTCCAACAAGGATCAGATCCCACTTTTAACATGAAATTGTTTCCTTCTGAGACTCCAAAATTAAAAGTGTATAAGCAGCAAACAAAATGAAGGAAACTCTCTTTTTGTGGCTATCTTTTTTTCAGCTATCGGATCACTGAATTAACATGAAGTAGTGTTTGATTTAAATGTTGGGTTTTCCGCTGGAATCTGGGCTTCTTGGGGGCAAAGTTTGTGTCATCAAAGCACTATTTCCTAGCACCGCACAAAGTAGATGAGTAAATAGCTGTTTAAGAAAATAAATGTAGATTTCTTAGTATTTGCTAGAATTTAACTTCCAGTGCATAGTGGGAGAAAACTATGGGAAAAATAAACAATGTTGACATCAAATAACTTAATATTTAAAAGATCAGAGGGGTCACATGAAATACTCAGAAAGCAAATTGCCTAGAAACAAGACATCATGCCTATTTCTCTGGATTCTAACCCCATCACCTTATTGCCTTGCAATAGTTGAACTCTCTGATCCTTACTCCAACTCAGTCTTGTCTGAGGCTCTGGGTGAGATGAAGGGAATTTAAAGAGACAGGAGTCAGATAACTCAGTTCTCATTCTCCCACCTTGAGTATTGGAACTTCTTACTCTCTGGTTTCAGACACAGGGGCTTTGTTTTGTTGAGTATTCTTACTCATTTGTAAAGTTGTTTTAGAACCAGGACCGACTCAGTCCTATAAATCTCTAGAACTGGGGATAGCATGTTCAATGCTGTTATCATCTTTGAAAAGTAAACCTGAATCTGAGGCCTACATGCCTATGTTTCACATCTTCGACCTGATTATCTGCCAGGCAGCCTATGTCCACACATATGAACCACTCCACAGGTCCTGTTCACTAATTTTGGATCTTAGTACACAGGTTTGTATACTCATTGTCTCTGCCTACAGTGTCCCACCTGGATGAGCTTTCTTTGACCGCACAGCCAGGGAAGCCTAGGATGCCAGCCACTCATGGAGCTGCCGGTATTTCTGGTCACTTCTCCTGAAGTCTGCTGTAACTGCTGCAAATTCCAGGAGCTCAAGGCCCTGGCCCTGACACTCCCTGGGTTTTGAACAATGGGAATGTACCCTCTCTCGTCTTTCTGGGCTTCGTATTACTCATCTCTACAATGAAGTGAAAAGCCTCTTTTACCTTGACTTTATCAGGCTTTACCCTTCTTGATCCTGTTTGTTCCAAAACAAACAAAGCACTGAAATTGTATTAATTCAAATAAGCCGTATTGACATTCATTTTTCTTTTGACATCCTGTGCAGACCAGCATTTTTTTCTTGGGGAAATTTTTATTTAGCACCGCACAAAGTAGATGAGTAAATAGCTGTTTAAGAAAATAAATGTAGATTTCTTAGTATTTGCTAGAATTTAACTTCCAGTGCATAGTGGGAGAAAACTATGGGAAAAATAAACAATGTTGACATCAAATAACTTAATATTTAAAAGATCAGAGGGGTCACATGAAATACTCAGAAAGCAAATTGCCTAGAAACAAGACATCATGCCTATTTCTCTGGATTCTAACCCCATCACCTTATTGCCTTGCAATAGTTGAACTCTCTGATCCTTACTCCAACTCAGTCTTGTCTGAGGCTCTGGGTGAGATGAAGGGAATTTAAAGAGACAGGAGTCAGATAACTCAGTTCTCATTCTCCCACCTTGAGTATTGGAACTTCTTACTCTCTGGTTTCAGACACAGGGCTTTGTTTTGTTGAGTATTCTTACTCATTTGTAAAGTTGTTTTAGAACCAGGACCGACTCAGTCCTATAAATCTCTAGAACTGGGGATAGCATGTTCAATGCTGTTATCATCTTTGAAAAGTAAACCTGAATCTGAGGCCTACATGCCTATGTTTCACATCTTCGACCTGATTATCTGCCAGGCAGCCTATGTCCACACATATGAACCACTCCACAGGTCCTGTTCACTAATTTTGGATCTTAGTACACAGGTTTGTATACTCATTGTCTCTGCCTACAGTGTCCCACCTGGATGAGCTTTCTTTGACCGCACAGCCAGGGAAGCCTAGGATGCCAGCCACTCATGGAGCTGCCGGTATTTCTGGTCACTTCTCCTGAAGTCTGCTGTAACTGCTGCAAATTCCAGGAGCTCAAGGCCCTGGCCCTGACACTCCCTGGGTTTTGAACAATGGGAATGTACCCTCTCTCGTCTTTCTGGGCTTCGTATTACTCATCTCTACAATGAAGTGAAAAGCCTCTTTTACCTTGACTTTATCAGGCTTTACCCTTCTTGATCCTGTTTGTTCCAAAACAAACAAAGCACTGAAATTGTATTAATTCAAATAAGCCGTATTGACATTCATCCTGTTGTTCCTTGTGTTGCGACCACTTCCTGTGCAGACCAGCAGATCCAGCAAATCCTGAGCCATCAAGTTGGAAAAATTTTCTTCGTTTCAAAAAGTCATGCATTGACTGTGCACATTCTGATATCAAAAAGAAGTTTCTTCTCAAAATAGGAGCTTGGCTGCCAGATAGACTTTCCTTTCTCATCTCAATTTAAGTAGTCTCTTCTCCACCTCTCCACTGGAAAAAAAATACTATATTTTTATTCAAATATAATCTAAATCCTACTACTGATTTCAAGGCAAGTACTTTGTATCCACAAGATGCCAGATGTAGAGGTAAGAGTCTTTCTACTACTAAGATTTCCCTTCTTTGCAACAGCATTAACTTGTTATATCTGAAGTCATTTAAAGGCCTAATAAGAAGTTAAAGTAGCAATAGAGACCATTCCTTTAGGAAAATATTAATGTCAATCTTGACCCCCCCCACCCCACAAAGAGACTGATTTAAAATGCCAAAAACTATTCTGAATTTTTTTGTTATTAAGAATCATGTGTTCAAAATTTGAATATCATTAGCATGAACTTTTAGAGAGATGATCAGATCTCTTCAAGACTGCATGGATTCTGCTTTCTGTTAAGATTTAGTTACATGAGTTATTAAATAACCAAGGTAAAAGGCATGGCAAAAGGAAATGAACTTGGTACCTTTATTTCCATGCCCTTGTTTCTAAGATGTTGAGCACATGTGAAGGTTGGGGGATTGGTGATGAGATGGCAGAGCATCTTCCCTTTTTGTTGTTGGGTTTTTAACTTATTTTTTTGTGAATCTCCTTTTCCTTTTTCTTCATCCTTCCTTTTTGTCTTCTCTTCCTTTTTCCTTTTCTTTATTTGTCCAAGACTACAGATTCAGAGCTTGCTGTAGATAGGGAGTCAGGAACTCAAAGGCAGGCAGAGAAGGGAAAACATTTAAAGTGGAGATGAGGGAAGGCTCAGGTGTGCCCTACTGGAGGCTGTTAATGTGAGAAGCTTCAGGCAAGCTCACTACCCTGGGTTTTTATCACTGTGTTCCAAATTGTATTAATTCAAATAAGCCGTATTGACATTCATCCTGTTGTTCCTTGTGTTGCGACCACTTCCTGTGCAGACCAGCAGATCCAGCAAATCCTGAGCCATCAAGTTGGAAAAATTTTCTTCGTTTCAAAAAGTCATGCATTGACTGTGCACATTCTGATATCAAAAAGAAGTTTCTTCTCAAAATAGGAGCTTGGCTGCCAGATAGACTTTCCTTTCTCATCTCAATTTAAGTAGTCTCTTCTCCACCTCTCCACTGGAAAAAAAATACTATATTTTTATTCAAATATAATCTAAATCCTACTACTGATTTCAAGGCAAGTACTTTGTATCCACAAGATGCCAGATGTAGAGGTAAGAGTCTTTCTACTACTAAGATTTCCCTTCTTTGCAACAGCATTAACTTGTTATATCTGAAGTCATTTAAAGGCCTAATAAGAAGTTAAAGTAGCAATAGAGACCATTCCTTTAGGAAAATATTAATGTCAATCTTGACCCCCCCCACCCCACAAAGAGACTGATTTAAAATGCCAAAAACTATTCTGAATTTTTTTGTTATTAAGAATCATGTGTTCAAAATTTGAATATCATTAGCATGAACTTTTAGAGAGATGATCAGATCTCTTCAAGACTGCATGGATTCTGCTTTCTGTTAAGATTTAGTTACATGAGTTATTAAATAACCAAGGTAAAAGGCATGGCAAAAGGAAATGAACTTGGTACCTTTATTTCCATGCCCTTGTTTCTAAGATGTTGAGCACATGTGAAGGTTGGGGGATTGGTGATGAGATGGCAGAGCATCTTCCCTTTTTGTTGTTGGGTTTTTAACTTATTTTTTTGTGAATCTCCTTTTCCTTTTTCTTCATCCTTCCTTTTTGTCTTCTCTTCCTTTTTCCTTTTCTTTATTTGTCCAAGACTACAGATTCAGAGCTTGCTGTAGATAGGGAGTCAGGAACTCAAAGGCAGGCAGAGAAGGGAAAACATTTAAAGTGGAGATGAGGGAAGGCTCAGGTGTGCCCTACTGGAGGCTGTTAATGTGAGAAGCTTCAGGCAAGCTCACTACTGGGTTGGCCAAAATGTTCATCAGGCTTTTCCATACCATCTTATAGAAGAACCCAAATGACCATCTTATGGAAAAACCTAATTTTTTGGCCAACCCAGTAGAAGTGGAGCATACCATGTGGTTGGGTATGTTTGTTTGTTTGTTTTTTAAATTAATGGCTTTATTAATTTGGCTGCACTGGGTCTTAATTGTGGCATGTGGGATCTAGTTCCCTGACCAGGGATCAAACCCTGGCCCCTGCATTAGGAGCACAGTCTTATCCACCGGACCACCAGGGAAGTCCCCGTGGGTATGTGTTTTTATTCAACTTCCTCTGCTCAGCCCTATGTTGAATCAAAGATAGAAAGTACAGGAGCATTCAGTTATTAATCAGTTCCTGGCTATTAAGAGACAATCATTACAGAAGTCATTGTTCACCTTTCTGGATTGTTACTAGAGATAGCAATCTGACTTTGTACCAGTCCAACTTACAGCAGGCTGGGTTCCTGGCTGTTCATGGTAGATAAAGGGGTTGCTTTCCTAAGCAAGTTGCTGCAGGTTGTAGGTCAGATTTCTATTTTCTGTGTGGTCTGATTATTATCCATTTATATATTGAGTATCTCACTCCTCTTAACTTTTTTTCATCTCCTTTTCTCCAAATCTTTTTCTCATTTTGCCTTATTTCTTCTTAATATTTGTCTTTTCTCAGTGCTCAGTAAAGATTGGAAAAAAGGTTCCAATTGGTGGCCAAGGTTCAATGTGTAAGGAAATGTTTTCTTCACTCACATCAAGTTCTCAATAACTCTAAGTCATAATAAGTCCTAATGATGGAGAATCGAGAAAAATGTATGATCCAGAATGTACAGTGGAAGCTTGTTCTTATGAATACATAGTAAATGCCATGATATTATTTGGCAATGATCACACACAATATTGTCATGCTTCTCTGTATAGGGTTGCTAGAAAATAGAAACAAAATCTGAAAACATTAACTTGGTATCTTCTAGACTTGAAGTTGAAATGAACATACTTCAGTTCCTCAACTCTGGCCTTGTCAGCACATGGATCCCATATGAGATGAGGTAGCAGAAAAAATAACATGGCCTTCCATATGTACCTCTACAGTGTTTCATCTTTCTTGTTTTAGAAACTCTGAAAGGATCCTAAATGTGGCCATTTGACCTAACAGTGTTTCCTGTTGGAGATGCATTCAAATAAAAAAATTAGTCTGTAAAGAAAGTAGGTGTCTGCTGTCTTCTTGAAGTAGTGCTCACTGGAGCAGTAAACTGAAGTGAATCAGTGAGCAGTAAGAGTGAGAAGTCCGGGATCAAACCCTGGCCCCTGCATTAGGAGCACAGTCTTATCCACGGACCACCAGGGAAGTCCCCGTGGGTATGTGTTTTTATTCAACTTCCTCTGCTCAGCCCTATGTTGAATCAAAGATAGAAAGTACAGGAGCATTCAGTTATTAATCAGTTCCTGGCTATTAAGAGACAATCATTACAGAAGTCATTGTTCACCTTTCTGGATTGTTACTAGAGATAGCAATCTGACTTTGTACCAGTCCAACTTACAGCAGGCTGGGTTCCTGGCTGTTCATGGTAGATAAAGGGGTTGCTTTCCTAAGCAAGTTGCTGCAGGTTGTAGGTCAGATTTCTATTTTCTGTGTGGTCTGATTATTATCCATTTATATATTGAGTATCTCACTCCTCTTAACTTTTTTTCATCTCCTTTTCTCCAAATCTTTTTCTCATTTTGCCTTATTTCTTCTTAATATTTGTCTTTTCTCAGTGCTCAGTAAAGATTGGAAAAAAGGTTCCAATTGGTGGCCAAGGTTCAATGTGTAAGGAAATGTTTTCTTCACTCACATCAAGTTCTCAATAACTCTAAGTCATAATAAGTCCTAATGATGGAGAATCGAGAAAAATGTATGATCCAGAATGTACAGTGGAAGCTTGTTCTTATGAATACATAGTAAATGCCATGATATTATTTGGCAATGATCACACACAATATTGTCATGCTTCTCTGTATAGGGTTGCTAGAAAATAGAAACAAAATCTGAAAACATTAACTTGGTATCTTCTAGACTTGAAGTTGAAATGAACATACTTCAGTTCCTCAACTCTGGCCTTGTCAGCACATGGATCCCATATGAGATGAGGTAGCAGAAAAAATAACATGGCCTTCCATATGTACCTCTACAGTGTTTCATCTTTCTTGTTTTAGAAACTCTGAAAGGATCCTAAATGTGGCCATTTGACCTAACAGTGTTTCCTGTTGGAGATGCATTCAAATAAAAAAATTAGTCTGTAAAGAAAGTAGGTGTCTGCTGTCTTCTTGAAGTAGTGCTCACTGGAGCAGTAAACTGAAGTGAATCAGTGAGCAGTAAGAGTGAGAAATTCATTTAAAATAAGAGCTAGAACTCATATTTTTATAGGACACCTGTTCCTGTGTGCTGAAGATCTGTGATCAAAGTGCTAAGAATATAGACAGTTTTCATATTCACTGCAGATTTGCTAAGTTGGTGGATCATAATAATTATGTGAAATTTATTTTAATGGAATTCTTCCTATTTTCTGGATTTGTAAAGCAAATCAGGCATTGATACCTTTAGCTGTGAACACCTGCATCATATTCTCTGACCTACTCCATAGCTGGGGTAGCACGGGGTCTTTCCAAGGGAAATGAATGTTGCCATATGTCTCCAAACCCAAAGAGAACGGAGTCAGGTTAAACACTAGGTCACAACAACCTCCTGCTGAAAAAAGTACCCAAGAACAGCATTTTTGAAGGTGATCCAGCTGTGCAAGTTGAATCATTGCTTACAGTAATTTTACTAATGCATTCCATCCTGAATTTTAAAAGCCTGATGAGTCACCCTATATGGCCAACTGCTTACCATATTAAGCAGAACATAAAGGCATTTACATACATTGGCATAATTCATTGCTGGATCAACCAAATTAACTCCTACTTTTGGAACCCTTCAGACTTCACATGAAGAAAATAAATGGTCCTTTAACCAGTGAAATGTGCTGGCAAATATAGAATTAAAATGTCAGCTTTTCTATTCCATCTTATATTTTGTGCCTGTTGTTCTTCCATGAAAGTAATTACCCGGTACAGGCAAATCTGAAGGAGAACGTAGGACTATGTTGTCTAATGTGCTAACATAACACCCATGTGAGGATACAGAACATTCTCCTGGCTCGATTGACCCAGAGAGTACCCTTCAATTCATTTCAGAGAAGCAGAGGGTGGACTAGCTTCTCTCTGGACAGTGCACTGAGTCTAGACCATTTCCAGCGTTACGAGAACCTGATTTATAGAAGGTTTCTTGAACTCTTTTATAAAGAAATAGCAACGTGATTGTGCTTGAAAAGAGGAAGCAGCTTTCTCTGGGTGATGCTCATGTCTCCTCCTGTGGCCAGTAGTGCTCACTGGAGAGTAACTGAAGTGAATCAGTGAGCAGTAAGAGTGAGAAATTCATTTAAAATAAGAGCTAGAACTCATATTTTTATAGGACACCTGTTCCTGTGTGCTGAAGATCTGTGATCAAAGTGCTAAGAATATAGACAGTTTTCATATTCACTGCAGATTTGCTAAGTTGGTGGATCATACTTAATTATGTGAAATTTATTTTTAATGGAATTCTTCCTATTTTCTGGATTTGTAAAGCAAATCAGGCATTGATACCTTTAGCTGTGAACACCTGCATCATATTCTCTGACCTACTCCATAGCTGGGGTAGCACGGGGTCTTTCCAAGGGAAATGAATGTTGCCATATGTCTCCAAACCCAAAGAGAACGGAGTCAGGTTAAACACTAGGTCACAACAACCTCCTGCTGAAAAAAGTACCCAAGAACAGCATTTTTGAAGGTGATCCAGCTGTGCAAGTTGAATCATTGCTTACAGTAATTTTACTAATGCATTCCATCCTGAATTTTAAAAGCCTGATGAGTCACCCTATATGGCCAACTGCTTACCATATTAAGCAGAACATAAAGGCATTTACATACATTGGCATAATTCATTGCTGGATCAACCAAATTAACTCCTACTTTTGGAACCCTTCAGACTTCACATGAAGAAAATAAATGGTCCTTTAACCAGTGAAATGTGCTGGCAAATATAGAATTAAAATGTCAGCTTTTCTATTCCATCTTATATTTTGTGCCTGTTGTTCTTCCATGAAAGTAATTACCCGGTACAGGCAAATCTGAAGGAGAACGTAGGACTATGTTGTCTAATGTGCTAACATAACACCCATGTGAGGATACAGAACATTCTCCTGGCTCGATTGACCCAGAGAGTACCCTTCAATTCATTTCAGAGAAGCAGAGGGTGGACTAGCTTCTCTCTGGACAGTGCACTGAGTCTAGACCATTTCCAGCGTTACGAGAACCTGATTTATAGAAGGTTTCTTGAACTCTTTTATAAAGAAATAGCAACGTGATTGTGCTTGAAAAGAGGAAGCAGCTTTCTCTGGGTGATGCTCATGTCTCCTCCTGTGGCCATGCTCCGCAATTATGACCATCACTCCTCATTTGTGGTGCATGGCACTTTTCGTCTTCAGAGCATTTGAGGCACTTTATCGAATTTTCCACACATCACTAGGAGCTACAGCTGCCTATAACACTCTGGATATCACATTGTACTTTTGAAAAGTGTCCGGGGATTTTATTTATTGAATCATTAGTGATATGAACAGAACATCTATATTTATCCTCACGTCTAAAAGAACACAGTCAGTCATTGTCCATGACTGAAGAATATTTGATTATAATAATCTCCAAGGAAAATATATGATTCTTTCCTGTGTTACATGTGCTTTGGTCATGCAGTACTTTCTCATGTTGCCTTTTATATGTTTGTTCTGTAACTGTATCATGTTAGCATTCTGTGGCATCACACACTGAGTATGGTCTCTACCCCTTTTATACACAAAGCTCATTAGATAATTATCTTATGGAAAGAGCCCCAGTGATACAGTGTTAGATGATATGTATGCCATTTTTGATCATCTTAAAGTTACAAGAGTCATAAGGAATCACTATACAACTTTCGAAGATGCTTGGACATCTCCAGCATTAAGTAATTCACTAGCATAAGTCAGTTTCTGAAGTTGTACAAGGACTAGAATATTAACATGCATAACAGGGCTAGGGATAAAGCTTGGCCTTTTCAAGGTGGAAAAGTGAAACTGAAATTCCCATATAAAAGCAGACCCTCTGTAGAACTACAGATTTAGCAAATAGCTACACTAGAAAAAAGTCTAGACACCACGACAAGATGAATCACAGAAGTTTGTTTCTTTGTTTGAGGCCTTCTATTATTTATTTAATTTATTTTGGCCTGCCTTCCATTCCTGGACAAAGTCCCCCCTCACTAAGAATTTATAATGTAGATTTGAGATTTAAGTATATCCTATCCAAATGGCTCAAGAACACGTAATTCCCAAATTAATAAAAAGATTAACATAAAATGCAAAACCTCTCATATAGGTCAAAGGAAGCCACCTAGAAATCACCCCTTAATCTTAATAATTCATTTCATAAACCAAAATATAAAACAGATAAGGAAATAATCTATGGCATGAGAGCTTTTGGAATTAAAGAACTAAGATGTTTGTATCTCTCTGGTGGAAAGAGAGATATACATGAATTGTTGAAACTGAAAAATCAAGTATGCATGTTAAAAATTTAAGGGCATTTATAAAAAATAGAGACTATAAATGTTAAAACAGTGGTGGCATGTGAGAGAAAGGAAATAAACTCTAGAAGACAGAGCAAAAAAGAGAAATGAGAATCACCAAAAAGCAGGGGAAACAGATAGCAACAAATAAGATGGAATAAATAAATCTATGTATAGTGTGGGAAATTACATTTCTAAGAAGCTAACGTATTTGTTATTCCTATTCCTCCCATTAAGTACAGTTTAAAGCTTGGACATTAGAAATTTAAATTATCATAAGAACACTCTGAAAGCTGAAGAAAAGGGAAATTGGCCGAGGATCTCAGAATATGAGGAACAGTGATGATTTCCCTGAGTTTTCCCTCTGACCTCATATAATACATACTTAGAGCTGAAATCAATTGCAACCCATAAATACCAGGAAGTACAGAGAAGAGGACCTCCCCAGCTTCCGCTGACACCGCAGGGGTGACTGTCCTGTTGCTGGGTGAGTCCACACTAGGACTCCTCTGATACCATCCCCGCAGCAATGAGTAGGATTCCTCATTATTGCTGGGCAGGTAGGTGGGTGAAATGTCCAGACCTTCTGCATGGTCTCAGGTGACACTGTGGGGTGGAGAGGTGGTAGCGTTACCATTTGGAGAGGCAGAAGTCTCAGCATTCTACCTGACATCCCACATGGTAAGGGGTTGGGATTCCTCATTTCAGCCTGGAGACTAGATATCTAGACTTCTGATTTGAGCCCTGTTGGATCTGATGAGGATAGAGAGCTCTCTGTGGTGTTTCATTGGAGAAAAGTGACTGTTGTCCAAAAATGTCTTGTCTCCTAATAATGCTTCTTTCCTGGACCTTTGGCTAGGGAGAGTAGACCCTGGTTACTTTCTGTCTGAGACGTATGAGGCAAAATGAAAACTCAGGGAACTCACACGTGTTCTTCCTCAAGTTGAGGTTCTAGCCATTCTGCCTGCTTCTTTCCAACCTATCAGAGACTTCTTAGGTTTGCTTTGTACATACTCTCAGCTTCCCAGGAGGTGCTAGTGGTAAAGAACCCGTCTGCCAGTGCAGGAGACATAAGAGATGTGAATCCAATCCCTGCGTCAGGAAGATCCCCTGGGGGAGGGCATGGAACCCACTCCAGCAGTCTTGCCTGGAGAATCCCATGGACGGAGGAGCCTGGTGGGCTACAGTCCATGGGGTGACACAGGGCCAGACACGACTGCAGCGACTGGACCCTGGCACTGGTGCACTCTCTCCAGCATGTTTAGTTGCACTCAGCCTGAGGAAGAGGGAAAAGTTCATTTGCCATCTTCCTCAAAGTGGAAGCTTTCTAGCTTCCTTTCTCAGTCTTCTTGCTACCAGGGATAAAATATGTTACGTATTTATAAAATATTTATGACATATACAACATACTATATAGCTAAGAAAACTGAATAGTTGTACAACAGCTTTATATGCTCTCATACTCTGTGTACTAAACTTGGATTTCTGTTTTCCTATTTCTACTACAGCATTTTTAGTCTAGAAGAGCAATATCCAAAATAGAGAAGGCAAGAGGAAAAAAACTTACATGTCTTTTTATCATACATTCACATTGCACTATTAACAATTTCCATCAGCCTTCTGGACAACAAGTGTATTCTTTCTTTGGTCTCATGATTTCAATTGTAATTTCAAGCACCTATGTTTATTGTTCTTAGAATTTTCAGAGGTTTGCATATTTTTATCCTAACTGGTATAAATCTTAATTTTTAAAAATAATTTATCATTTTACACTATCATTTATCTAGTGTCCATTAAGTGTTCTACAAAATGACTATACTATTGTTAATGCTTAATAATATGAAAATGGATTTTTTTTTGACTTCCTGGCTTGTGGGATCTTCGTTCCACAACCACGGATTAAACCTGTGCTCTTGATAGTGAAAACCACTATCAAGGGTTCTAACCACTGGACTACCTGGGAATTCACTGAAAACAGATTTTAGCATTATTTCTTCATGAAACATATTAATTCATAAGTCAGACTGATTACACAGAAAAATAACCAGACATGGTCTCAACCTTCAAGCATTGTGCAATCTGTTAAGATGGATAATAATAAGGAAGCAAACAAAAATATACAGTAATTGCATCTTGTGCTGAGTACTATCAATGGCTAAGACACACAATGTAGTGGATCATAATAGAGTCAACCGACCTAGGAGGGTCACCAAAAGACTGCACTGAGGAGGTAATATTTAAGCAAAGACTTGAAGGAACAAAAAGAAATCAGTTCTACAGAGTATGAAGTAGAGAGTGTCCTGTTCTCCTGCAATGACGAGCAGGAGAGAGAGAAGACTGTTTCACACTATGCAGAGGTGTGGAGAACAGCTTTGCCACATTCTGAAATTCCCTTCCATGGACTGTTTTCCATTTGGCTTTCTTCACTTGTTCAAGATGCTGCTTCTGCCTACCATCTGCTCCAGCAGAAGCTGGTCAGGGCTCAAGAACATGGGTAGTGCCATCTTGTCTGATGCTGGGGAAGCCTCAGGTCACCAGCTGACTACCCATTCATCTGAAATCAAAACCCTAAAAACAAGAGCACGTTCTACCTCATCCAATCTCCAAAGCACAATGCACAAGGGCAGGAACTAAATGAAAAGGAAGGAGTGTTTTGAAGAAACAGTTGAAGACTGGGAATAGAATGCCAGGGTTCTAATCCTAATTCAACTATGTCTCATTTTTTTTGTGGGTGAGCTATTGCCTCTCAATGGGAAATAATTCTTTCTTCCCATGAAGGATAAAATCTAAGAGCTGGAAAAGACCTTTGAGATCCAGTGGCACCGGCCTCTTCGCAGAAAACCAGGTGTATACCAGTTTCCAACCTCCATATCCAGCGATCCACTGTGCCTCACAGCTGTGACACATAAACCTGCCCTGTTTTAGCTCCCAGGAATTTAAACTTTTAGGAATTTATGTAACTAGTTTCATGAAAATGGATTTTTTTTTGACTTCCTGGCTTGTGGGATCTTCGTTCCACAACCACGGATTAAACCTGTGCTCTTGATAGTGAAAACCACTATCAAGGGTTCTAACCACTGGACTACCTGGGAATTCACTGAAAACAGATTTTAGCATTATTTCTTCATGAAACATATTAATTCATAAGTCAGACTGATTACACAGAAA
This sequence comes from Tragulus kanchil, assembly GCA_022376925.1. Taxonomy (NCBI): domain Eukaryota; kingdom Metazoa; phylum Chordata; class Mammalia; order Artiodactyla; family Tragulidae; genus Tragulus; species Tragulus kanchil. The sequence goes on along the minus strand of JAIOJX010000028.1, from coordinate 17,384,754 downwards.
AATAACCAGACATGGTCTCAACCTTCAAGCATTGTGCAATCTGTTAAGATGGATAATAATAAGGAAGCAAACAAAAATATACAGTAATTGCATCTTGTGCTGAGTACTATCAATGGCTAAGACACACAATGTAGTGGATCATAATAGAGTCAACCGACCTAGGAGGGTCACCAAAAGACTGCACTGAGGAGGTAATATTTAAGCAAAGACTTGAAGGAACAAAAAGAAATCAGTTCTACAGAGTATGAAGTAGAGAGTGTCCTGTTCTCCTGCAATGACGAGCAGGAGAGAGAGAAGACTGTTTCACACTATGCAGAGGTGTGGAGAACAGCTTTGCCACATTCTGAAATTCCCTTCCATGGACTGTTTTCCATTTGGCTTTCTTCACTTGTTCAAGATGCTGCTTCTGCCTACCATCTGCTCCAGCAGAAGCTGGTCAGGGCTCAAGAACATGGGTAGTGCCATCTTGTCTGATGCTGGGGAAGCCTCAGGTCACCAGCTGACTACCCATTCATCTGAAATCAAAACCCTAAAAACAAGAGCACGTTCTACCTCATCCAATCTCCAAAGCACAATGCACAAGGGCAGGAACTAAATGAAAAGGAAGGAGTGTTTTGAAGAAACAGTTGAAGACTGGGAATAGAATGCCAGGGTTCTAATCCTAATTCAACTATGTCTCATTTTTTTTGTGGGTGAGCTATTGCCTCTCAATGGGAAATAATTCTTTCTTCCCATGAAGGATAAAATCTAAGAGCTGGAAAAGACCTTTGAGATCCAGTGGCACCGGCCTCTTCGCAGAAAACCAGGTGTATACCAGTTTCCAACCTCCATATCCAGCGATCCACTGTGCCTCACAGCTGTGACACATAAACCTGCCCTGTTTTAGCTCCCAGGAATTTAAACTAGAATAAATGGTAAGGAGTCAGTCGACATGAATGTGTATGCTACACTATTTGTAAGCATTATCAGTTTACATTTTATATACTCACACAAAACAATTGGGTGTTTCGATTTCCTCAAGACAACAACTATATATATTCAAAGAAATGTTAATGTTACATCAGATGAAGTCAAGTACATACAGTTTTCATACCTCCATGAGGATGCCTACCTCTGCTGAAGGCAGAGATGGTTAACTAGTGGTTGTCTTGGGAAAATGAAACACACAAAGCATTTTCTCTTTCAGATCATGCTGAGCATTTTTCCAGAGAAGAATCAGACATGACAAGAGGGAAAAGCATGGGAGAGATTTGTTTTTAAGTGATCCAAATACCGACTGTCAGCCTCAAAGGAAAAGAATCTACAAGACAGAAATAAAAATGCGTGATGACTTAATTGGGACAGTATTAGACAGGGCACTGAGAATTTTAACTATGCCACTTATAAATCTTCTACTTCCCAGAGTCATGGCATAGTCTGTGGCCAAACATAGGAATCTCGCAAGATAGACTTAACATTTCTGAGATTTTTTTTTTGGAAAAATTTTCCACTTTGGACATAAGTTATTTTAAATAAACACATTTTGACTCCACTGATATCCCCCACCTTTTCATTGCCTGCTGGGCTCATTCGATCTGACAGTCCCCACTCTACCTCCTCCAAGACCAGCATCTTCCCAAGTCTCTTCCGTGAGTCCCATTATAATTTCAAAGTAGATCTCAGCATAAAAAAAAGATTCTATGCTAAGTTAAAATTGAGAAATGCTGAGTGAAACCAAGAGAAATGCACATCTTCTTCAGGGCTTTACCCAAATGAGTTGCATTTCCCACATCTATTTGAGCAAAGAATGTCCTATGCATCAAGAAAAATATTCCTTGAAACAGAACTCAGGAGCTAAAGTCCTAGGTGTTCCAGTCAAGCTGCAATATCAAAGCACAGTTCATGGAATCCTCACGTGAAATGAAAAGGCATTACTTTCGTTTCTTCTTTCACATTGCAAAAAGTGCTCCCAGAATATGGGTCTGATATGATTTGCTGCTTGGAGTGCATATCTCTGTGCAGAAACAAAGGGTGTTCATTCTTTTGACCTCCTCATCTGCCCCAAAGCTTGTACAGCATGATTATCTAATCTTGCTTTCATATAGCCCAGAGCAGGTACCAGAAACCTCATCAATATTCTCCCCCTAATGTTACTTTTTTTCTTTTTTATCATGTATCAGTCCATGGGATTGTGAAAGAGTCAAGCATGACCCAGCAATTAAACAACATCTTTTGTTAGTCATAAATGACAAATTTATACTCATTGTGGGAAATTCAGCAGAGGATAAGAGTGTTGAAATTATCTGAATTAATATGGTATAAAATTATCTAAACGTGTTTATGTGCATGTGTGTGTGTGCTTGCACGTTCAGTTGTGTCTGACTCTTTGCAACCCCATGGACTGTAGCCCACCAGGCCCCTTTGCCAGTGGGGTTTTCCAGGTGAAAACACTTGAGTGTGTTGCCATTTCCTTCTCCAGGGCTCTTCCCAACCCAGGGATCGAACCCTCATCTCTGTGTCTCCTGCATTAGAAGGCAGATTCTTTACCCCTAGTGCCACCTGGAAAGCCCTAAAAATGTATATTTAGAAACAGATGCTTGAGAACAACCCAAAAATCATGAGGAAAAATAACAAGTCAAAATTTTTAGGAAGTTTGCCTTACAGTAAATCAGAATATACTAAATATTCACCGTAATATAATTTATGTAATGGTGCATAGGAATGGGCAAATTATTGGAATCAAAGAGAAAATCCAACAATAGTTCCAAGAAAATATAATAGCATGTGACAAGGAGATATTTAAATTCAATGAGAAGCAATGATTTATTTTGAAGGGAATGCCTGAACAACAGCTATATCTCAAGGAGAAAATAAAATTGCAACTCTTTCACACATTCTGTACAAAATAAATTACAGCTGAATTATACACTTACGTTTATTTTCTTAAAGAATAAACCCTTAGGGGCTTCCCTTGTGGCTCAGTGGATAAGAACCCATCTGCCAATGCAGGAGATATAGGTTCAATCCCTGATCCGGGAAGATCCCACATACCATGGAGCAGCTACACCCACACATCAATGAAGACCAAGCACAGCCAAAAATAAATAAATAAAAGGGTTTTTTTTTTAGAAAAAGAATAAACCCTTAGCAGAAAATGTAGGAAATTATATGTTTAAAATAGAAGAAGGAGATTTTTTTGCTAAGACAAGTACCTTCAAACTTCTAAGAAATATTTGAATATATAAATATATAAATTGTATATGCACAAATATAATATAAAAAGTCAATAGGGAATCCTGACACCAGAATCATACAAAGACATCACGCACACAAAAAAAGAAAATTACTGGGTAGTATTTTTTATGAACATAGATGCAAGATTGTTCAACAAAACAGACCAAATCCAACAATTGATGAAAAAAAGGAAGATACAGGAAAATAAAATTGAAAACATCCATTCCTGATTAAAAACAAAACTCTCACCAAAGTAGGAACATATCTCAATGTAATAAAATCCATTTACAGTAAACCCACAGCCAACACAACACTCAACAGTGAAAAGTTGAAAGCCTTCCTGCTAAATTCAGATGCAAAACAAGGATGCCTACACTCAGTGTTTCTATGCAGCATCATTCAGGAAGTCATAGTCACAACAGTCACGAACAAGAAAAAAGATATCTAAATTGGAAAGGAAGAGGTAAAACTGCCACTGTCCATAGGAATGAAATGAAGATGGAAACTAAATATTCACCGTAATATAATTTATGTAATGGTGCAGGAATGGGCAAATTATTGGAATCAAAGAGAAAATCCAACAATAGTTCCAAGAAAATATAATAGCATGTGACAAGGAGATATTTAAATTCAATGAGAAGCAATGATTTATTTTGAAGGGAATGCCTGAACAACAGCTATATCTCAAGGAGAAAATAAAATTGCAACTCTTTCACACATTCTGTACAAAATAAATTACAGCTGAATTATACACTTACGTTTATTTTCTTAAAGAATAAACCCTTAGGGGCTTCCCTTGTGGCTCAGTGGATAAGAACCCATCTGCCAATGCAGGAGATATAGGTTCAATCCCTGATCCGGGAAGATCCCACATACCATGGAGCAGCTACACCCACACATCAATGAAGACCAAGCACAGCCAAAAATAAATAAATAGGGTTTTTTAGAAAAAGAATAAACCCTTAGCAGAAAATGTAGGAAATTATATGTTTAAAATAGAAGAAGGAGATTTTTTTGCTAAGACAAGTACCTTCAAACTTCTAAGAAATATTTGAATATATAAATATATAAATTGTATATGCACAAATATAATATAAAAAGTCAATAGGGAATCCTGACACCAGAATCATACAAAGACATCACGCACACAAAAAAAGAAAATTACTGGGTAGTATTTTTTATGAACATAGATGCAAGATTGTTCAACAAAACAGACCAAATCCAACAATTGATGAAAAAAAGGAAGATACAGGAAAATAAAATTGAAAACATCCATTCCTGATTAAAAACAAAACTCTCACCAAAGTAGGAACATATCTCAATGTAATAAAATCCATTTACAGTAAACCCACAGCCAACACAACACTCAACAGTGAAAAGTTGAAAGCCTTCCTGCTAAATTCAGATGCAAAACAAGGATGCCTACACTCAGTGTTTCTATGCAGCATCATTCAGGAAGTCATAGTCACAACAGTCACGAACAAGAAAAAAGATATCTAAATTGGAAAGGAAGAGGTAAAACTGCCACTGTCCATAGTTGACATGAAACTGAAGATGGAAAACCCTAAATGCTCCACACGAAAACTATTAGAACTAACAAGTGAATTCAGCAAAGTAGGTTATAAGGTTAAGATACAGAAATCTGTTACCTTTCTTTATACTAACAATGACATAGCAGAAAAATAGTAATCCATTTAAAATCACATCACAAATAATAAAATACCTAAGAATAAATTTAACCAAGGAGGTGGGAGACTGACCTATATGCTGAAAACTGTAAAAAATGTATAAAAGAAATTGAAGATGATCATAGAAATAGAAAGATATTCCATGCTCTTGGATTGCCAGAATTAATTTGTTAAAATGGGCATACTACCCAAAGCCATCTACAGATTTTAAAAAAAATTTTGGCCTCTTTTATTGGTTATTTATTTTTTTATTTTCATCCATCTTTATTCCTTGGCCTGTGTGGGCCTCCCATTGCAGTGGCCTCACTCGTTGCAGAGCATCGGCTCTGCGCACATGCACTCCAGAGCACTAACTCGTAATTGGACACACCAGTCTAGCCGTTCCGCAGCATGTGGTATCTTCCTGGGCCAGGGATCAAATCGGTGCCCCTTGCACTGCAAGGTGGACTCTACTCACTGGACCACCAGGGAAGCCCCTTATATAGATTTAATGTAATCTCTATCAAAATACCCATAACATTTTTTACATAATTTATATGAAATCACAAAAGGGCTAGAATTTCCAAAGCAATCCTGAGGGAAAAGAACAAAGCTGGAGGCATAATGCTTCCAGACTTCAGACAATACTACAAAGCTACAGTAATCAAAAAAGCCTAGTGTTGGTACAAAACCAGACACCTACCTCAATAGAACAGGCTGAAAATCCAGAAATAAACCCACACATGGAGCAAGAATATACCATGGAGAAAAGACAGTCTCTTCAGCTGGTCATCTTGAGAAAGGACAGCCACATGTAAATCAGTGAAAAGTTGAAAGCCTTCCTGCTAAATTCAGATGAAAAATGCCTACACTCAGTGTTTCTATGCAGCATCATTCAGGAAGTCATAGTCACAACAGTCACGAACAAGAAAAAAGATATCTAAATTGGAAAGGAAGAGGTAAAACTGCCACTGTCCATAGTTGACATGAAACTGAAGATGGAAAACCCTAAATGCTCCACACGAAAACTATTAGAACTAACAAGTGAATTCAGCAAAGTAGGTTATAAGGTTAAGATACAGAAATCTGTTACCTTTCTTTATACTAACAATGACATAGCAGAAAAATAGTAATCCATTTAAAATCACATCACAAATAATAAAATACCTAAGAATAAATTTAACCAAGGAGGTGGGAGACTGACCTATATGCTGAAAACTGTAAAAAATGTATAAAAGAAATTGAAGATGATCATAGAAATAGAAAGATATTCCATGCTCTTGGATTGCCAGAATTAATTTGTTAAAATGGGCATACTACCCAAAGCCATCTACAGATTTTAAAAAAAATTTTGGCCTCTTTTATTGGTTATTTATTTTTTTATTTTCATCCATCTTTATTCCTTGGCCTGTGTGGGCCTCCCATTGCAGTGGCCTCACTCGTTGCAGAGCATCGGCTCTGCGCACATGCACTCCAGAGCACTAACTCGTAATTGGACACACCAGTCTAGCCGTTCCGCAGCATGTGGTATCTTCCTGGGCCAGGGATCAAATCGGTGCCCCTTGCACTGCAAGGTGGACTCTACTCACTGGACCACCAGGGAAGCCCCTTATATAGATTTAATGTAATCTCTATCAAAATACCCATAACATTTTTTACATAATTTATATGAAATCACAAAAGGGCTAGAATTTCCAAAGCAATCCTGAGGGAAAAGAACAAAGCTGGAGGCATAATGCTTCCAGACTTCAGACAATACTACAAAGCTACAGTAATCAAAAAAGCCTAGTGTTGGTACAAAACCAGACACCTACCTCAATAGAACAGGCTGAAAATCCAGAAATAAACCCACACATGGAGCAAGAATATACCATGGAGAAAAGACAGTCTCTTCAGCTGGTCATCTTGAGAAAGGACAGCCACATGTAAATCAGTGAAGTTATAATAATTCCTCATGCCATACACAAAAAGAAACTCAAAATGGCTTAAAGGCTTATAAGTCATGACACAATAAAAGTTCAAGAAGAGAACATAAGCAGCATTTTATCTGACATAAATTGAAGCAATATATCTTAGCTCAGTTTCCCAAGGCAAAAAATAATAATGATGAAAACAAAAATAAACAAATGGGATCTGATCCAACTTAAAAAAGTTTTGCACAGAAAAGGAAATCAGTAACAAAAGAAAAAGACAACCCCCAGAATGGGAGAATAGATTTGAAAATGATGCAACTGACAATGGGTTAATACAAACAGCTCATATAACACAATATGAAAAATCAAATCACCCATCAGAAATCAGCTGAAGATCTAAAGGAACATTTTTCTGAAGAAGACATGAAGATGACCAATAGACAATGAAAAGATGCTCAATATCACTAATAATTAGAGAAATGTAAATCAAAACCACAATGAGGTATCACTCATCTGGTCAAATGAGTTATCATCAAAAAATCTATAGGTAATAAATGTTGGAGAGTGTTTAGAGAAAAATGGACCTTCCTACACTGTTGGTGGGAATGTAAATTGGTACAGCCACTATGAAAAATAGTATGGAATTTCCTTAAAAAGGTAAAAATAGAGATGTCATATTATCTAAAAATCATGCTCCTGGGCATATATCTAGATAAATATATAATTTAAAAAGATACACACACTCCTGTGTTCATAGCAGCACTATTTACAGCAGCCAAAACATAGAAAGAGCTCAAAAGCCCATTCAGAGGCAACTGGCTGAAAACACACGCGTGCGCACATGCACGCGCGATGGAATATTACTCAGCCATAAAAAATGAAATATTGCCATTTGCTGCAACAGCAGCGCATAGTGAAGTATATTATACTTGCCTAAGTAAGCTAGACAAAGACAGATATTATATGATACCACTTACATGTAGAACCCCAAATTAATACAAATTAATCTATATATAAAACAGAAATAGACCCACAGGCATATAAAACAAACTTATGGTTACCAAGGTAGGGAAGAAAGCAGGGGAGAGACAAATTGGTGGTATGGGGTTAACAGGTACAAACTACTATACATAAAATAGATAAGCAACAAGGATTTATTATATAGCATAGGGAATTATGTTCAATTACCTTTTATAACTTATAATGAAAAATAATCTAAAATATATATATGAATCACTTTACTGTCTACCTGAAACTCACACAATATTATAAATCAAATATATTTGAATAAAAATTCAATAGGTAAATGTTTGGCTTTGAAAAATAGAGTTCAGATGACAAACATATAATTGTGATGCACAGGAATTCTTTATAAATGTTGGAAAAGCATAAGCAAGTCTAGAGAAAAATTGGCAAAAATAAAGGAAATTCACAGAATAAAAAGTCTAATAAAAATACAATACTGGGGAACTTCCATGGTTGTCCAGTGGGTAAGGACACCATCTTGCAGTGCAAGGGGCTTCAGTTCAAAAACATAGACAATGAAAAGATGCTCAATATCACTAATAATTAGAGAAATGTAAATCAAAACCACAATGAGGTATCACTCATCTGGTCAAATGAGTTATCATCAAAAAATCTATAGGTAATAAATGTTGGAGAGTGTTTAGAGAAAAATGGACCTTCCTACACTGTTGGTGGGAATGTAAATTGGTACAGCCACTATGAAAAATAGTATGGAATTTCCTTAAAAAGGTAAAAATAGAGATGTCATATTATCTAAAAATCATGCTCCTGGGCATATATCTAGATAAATATATAATTTAAAAAGATACACACACTCCTGTGTTCATAGCAGCACTATTTACAGCAGCCAAAACATAGAAAGAGCTCAAAAGCCCATTCAGAGGCAACTGGCTGAAAACACACGCGTGCGCACATGCACGCGCGATGGAATATTACTCAGCCATAAAAAATGAAATATTGCCATTTGCTGCAACAGCAGCGCATAGTGAAGTATATTATACTTGCCTAAGTAAGCTAGACAAAGACAGATATTATATGATACCACTTACATGTAGAACCCCAAATTAATACAAATTAATCTATATATAAAACAGAAATAGACCCACAGGCATATAAAACAAACTTATGGTTACCAAGGTAGGGAAGAAAGCAGGGGAGAGACAAATTGGTGGTATGGGGTTAACAGGTACAAACTACTATACATAAAATAGATAAGCAACAAGGATTTATTATATAGCATAGGGAATTATGTTCAATTACCTTTTATAACTTATAATGAAAAATAATCTAAAATATATATATGAATCACTTTACTGTCTACCTGAAACTCACACAATATTATAAATCAAATATATTTGAATAAAAATTCAATAGGTAAATGTTTGGCTTTGAAAAATAGAGTTCAGATGACAAACATATAATTGTGATGCACAGGAATTCTTTATAAATGTTGGAAAAGCATAAGCAAGTCTAGAGAAAAATTGGCAAAAATAAAGGAAATTCACAGAATAAAAAGTCTAATAAAAATACAATACTGGGGAACTTCCATGGTTGTCCAGTGGGTAAGGACACCATCTTGCAGTGCAAGGGGCTTCAGTTCGATCCCTGGCCTGGGAAGATCCCACGTGCCACGGAGCGGCTGAACCAATGTGTCCAATTACAGAGCTGGAGCTCTGCAACAACAGAGGTCACCGCGATGGGAGGTCCACACAGGCCAAAGAATAAAGATGGATGAAAATAAACAAATGAAAGACCAATAGAAGTGGCCAAAAATAAATAAATAAATAATAATTAATACTGATTAGGTAAATTCACCTCAAGGGAACCATAAAATATAACTTTATACCCCTATCATTGGCACTTATTTTAAAATACTATTTACTGCTGAAAAAAATGGAATGGAAACATTGATTGTTACTGTTATTGTAGAAGGTGAAGAGAAATCTGGCAGAAGCAACTAAAAGTAAATATACAACATTTAATACTGAAATCGTACTCCCGGTAATATTTCCTATTAAAAAAAAATGCTCAGTGTTTACAAATGTGTGGACATGGATGACTAGTGCAGAATTGTTTGTAGAGGCAAAAATGCAAACAAGTTTCTCTTCCACTGGGACGATGGAAAAGCATGGCTGCTCCCACAAAAGCAACAAGAAAAACTTGAATCAGCTAACACGTCACAACTTTTCTTGACATCATCAGAATAAGCAGAGATGGACAGACCCCTCCCAAGAGAGAGACTAAATAGAAAGACGGACTTGTTTGTGACAGACCAGAGGAAGAGAAGTTGGTTATGCAAGCTCCTTAGATAGGCTCGCTCAGAGGCTCTTTTTTCATGGAACCTCATCAGATGTTTATAAGAAATACTGGTGACAGGACAGGAGACTACAGTGACCCCCTCTTTGCACACTGCATTTGGTGTGGACAGGAAGGAGGAGATTAGGAACCATCATGTAAATGTCCCAGAGCCTCACCACCCCAGTTCCCTACCACAGACATGTATATCATTTAAAACCAAAGCCTTAAGTTTCTAAGAAGGGTTAATCAGTGCTATTACCTTTAAGGTACACATTCAGAGTCATGGTGACTGGAGGAAAGAGAGATGGAAAAATAAAACAACCCTACTACTAGGCATAAGCTTGACCCTATGTCAACACCACCAGAGGTCACTTACTACTGGATAATATGGCGGAAAGTCTCTTCTGTGAGTTTCCACGGATACAAAGAAGGCTTTGGTTGCCACGGAGGGGAGAGACAAGAAGGCTGAGAATGCCCTGTCTTTAAGGCCTGCCTGAGAGTGAGTCTGGGCCAGAACCACCAGCAGCAGCCTGGCAAAACCCTGAATACCAAGAACCACAGTCTAGCAGTGGCCGAGGGGAGAGACCTTGGCGCAGTCTCTCCTCTGTTCATGAAAGAATGGGCGTGAGAGACTGAGGGTAAGACCATAGCTCAGACACTAAGAAAAGCCTCTGGCATGAGCCACTCTCCCTCAACCCAAGGCAAAAGCAGATGAAAGCTGGAATTTTCTCTTCTTCTGGAAGCAGCGTTATTGAGATATAGTTTATGCCATGGGTATTTCATCCATGTCAAGTGTACAATTCATGATTTTTATTCCATTCCCAGATTTATGCAGTCATGGCCACAACCAGCTTTAGAACATTTCCATTGGCTGCCCCTAGAACTCTGTACCACTCCAATATCCTCCCCATTCCTTCCCTCGGTCCTTACTCTGGCCCTTAGACAAGTAGCTCAAATCTGCTCTCTGTGTCTATAGATTTATCTATTCTGGACATTTCCTGTAAATGAAATCATACAGTTTGTGACTTTCTGTAACTGATTTCTTTCTCTTAGCATCATGCTTTACAAGGTGGTGTGTGTCAGTACTTCATTACTATTGATGGCCAAATAATAAACCCACATGTTGTCTATCAGTTCTATCAGTTTGTTGGTTAAGCAGGTAAGTTATTTCCATGTTAGGGATATTGTGAATAATGCTGCCATTCCTTTGTAGGGGGTACACATTTAGGAGTGAAGTAGCTGGAGTCCAATGGCTCTTCTGTGTTTAACTTTTTGAAGAACTGTTTTCCAAAGTGGCTGCATCATTTTCGTTACCATCAGCAGGTTAATCAGTGCTATTACCTTTAAGGTACACATTCAGAGTCATGGTGACTGGAGGAAAGAGAGATGGAAAAATAAAACAACCCTACTACTAGGCATAAGCTTGACCCTATGTCAACACCACCAGAGGTCACTTACTACTGGATAATATGGCGGAAAGTCTCTTCTGTGAGTTTCCACGGATACAAAGAAGGCTTTGGTTGCCACGGAGGGGAGAGACAAGAAGGCTGAGAATGCCCTGTCTTTAAGGCCTGCCTGAGAGTGAGTCTGGGCCAGAACCACCAGCAGCAGCCTGGCAAAACCCTGAATACCAAGAACCACAGTCTAGCAGTGGCCGAGGGGAGAGACCTTGGCGCAGTCTCTCCTCTGTTCATGAAAGAATGGGCGTGAGAGACTGAGGGTAAGACCATAGCTCAGACACTAAGAAAAGCCTCTGGCATGAGCCACTCTCCCTCAACCCAAGGCAAAAGCAGATGAAAGCTGGAATTTTCTCTTCTTCTGGAAGCAGCGTTATTGAGATATAGTTTATGCCATGGGTATTTCATCCATGTCAAGTGTACAATTCATGATTTTTATTCCATTCCCAGATTTATGCAGTCATGGCCACAACCAGCTTTAGAACATTTCCATTGGCTGCCCCTAGAACTCTGTACCACTCCAATATCCTCCCCATTCCTTCCCTCGGTCCTTACTCTGGCCCTTAGACAAGTAGCTCAAATCTGCTCTCTGTGTCTATAGATTTATCTATTCTGGACATTTCCTGTAAATGAAATCATACAGTTTGTGACTTTCTGTAACTGATTTCTTTCTCTTAGCATCATGCTTTACAAGGTGGTGTGTGTCAGTACTTCATTACTATTGATGGCCAAATAATAAACCCACATGTTGTCTATCAGTTCTATCAGTTTGTTGGTTAAGCAGGTAAGTTATTTCCATGTTAGGGATATTGTGAATAATGCTGCCATTCCTTTGTAGGGGGTACACATTTAGGAGTGAAGTAGCTGGAGTCCAATGGCTCTTCTGTGTTTAACTTTTTGAAGAACTGTTTTCCAAAGTGGCTGCATCATTTTCGTTCCCATCAGCAGTGTAAGAAATTTCAAACTTTATCCACAGACATGCCAAACCTTGCTATCCATCTTTTACATTGCACCCATCCTAGTAGCTGAGGAATGGTATCTCATCATGGTCTTGATTTGCACTTCCCTAATCATGTTGAATGTCTTTACATATGCTTATTGTCCACTTATATGTCATCATTGGAAAAAAATGCCCAAGAGCTCCTTTGCTCCTCTTTAGTAGGGTTGTGTACGTGTGTGCTAAGTTGCTTCAATCATGTCCAACTCTTTGCAAAACTATGGACTATATATAGCCCTCTGGGCTTCTCTGTCCACAGGATTCTGCAGGCAAGAACACTGGAGTGGGGGCTTCCCTGGTGGTCCAGTGGATAGGGACACCGCCTTGCAATGCAAGGGGTGCCGGTTCGATCCCTGGCCTGGGAAGATCCCACGTGCTGTGGAGCGGCTGTACTGATGTGTTCAATTACCAAGCCGGCCCTGGAGTGCATGCACCCAGAACTGGGGCTCTGTGACAACAGAGGCCACTGCAATGGGAGGCCCACACGGGCCAAAGAACAAAGATGGATGAAAATAGATAAATGAAAAAGCAGTAGAAGTGGCCCGCCCGCCCCCTTCCTCCCCAACCCTCCCCCCGCCACCCCAAAAGAACACTGGAATGGGTTGCCAAGCCCTCCTCCAGGGGATCTTTGTGACCCAGGGATCAAACCCAAGTCTCTTACATCTCCTGCACTGGCAAATGGGTTCTTTACCAGTAGCACCACCTGGGAAGCCCCTTAATAGGGTTATTTGCCCTTTATTATTGAATTGTAAGAGTATTCTGTATGTTCAGTGTGCAACACCCTTATCAGATATATGACTGTCAAACACATTCTCCCTTTCTGTGGGTTATCTTTTCTCTTTTTCTTTCTCTAGTTTTAGCCAGTGGGGGCTACTCTTTGTGGAAGTGTACAGGGTTCTCACTGCGGTGGCTTCTCTTATTGCCGAGCATGGGTTCTAGATCGTGCAGGCTTCTGTAGTTGCAGCACATGGGCTCAGTAGTTGTGACTAGGGGGCTCTAGAGCACAGGCTCAGTAGTTGTGGCATATGGACTTAGTTGCTCTGCAGCATGTGGAATCTTTCTGGACCAGGAATGGAAACTGTTCTCTGAATTGGCAGGTGAATTCTTCAGGTTTCTCACCATCAAGAAGGATGTTAGCTGTCGGTATTTTGGATATGTTCTTTATTAAGTTAAGGAAGTTCCCCTCTATTCCTAGATTTTGAAAAGTTTATCATGAACAGATGTTGGAGTTTGTCAAATACATTTCTGCATCTTTAATTTGATTATATGACTTTTCTTCTTTAGTCTCTTGAGATGATGGGTTACATTCATTGATTTTTGGATGTTGAACACACTTTTATTCCTAGGATAAATCCCATTTGTTCATGGTGTATAGGTTTGTTTTATCCATTGTTGGATTTAATCTGTTAATATTTTGTTGCAGATTTTTTATCTATGCTTATGAGAAGTATTAGCCCATAGTTTTCCTTTCTTGTGATGGCTTATTTGGTTTTGGTACTAGGTTATCCATAATTCATAAGATGAATTAGGAAGTATTCTATCTTCTGAGAGAGACTGTAGATAATTGGTATAACTTCTTCCTTAAATGATTGGTAAAGTTCAATCTTCTATCCATCAGGGTCTGCTGCTTTCTCCTTTGAAGTTTAATTATAGACTCAATTTCTTTAGTGGATAGAGGCCTCCTCATATTGTCTACATCTTCTTGTGTTGTGACAGATTGTGTCTTTCAAGGAATTCACTAAAGGTTTTCTAATTTATGGGCACAGAGTTATTCATAGTATTTCTTTACTGTTCCTTTAATGTACATTCACTCTGCAGTCATATCTTTCCTTTTATTTCTGATTATTATCTGTGTTCTCTTTCTTCCTTAGTTAGCCTGACTAACTTCTCAATTTTATGGGTCGTTTTTAAAATGTAGCGTATTAATTTTATGGATCTTTTTAAAGATCTAGCTTTTGGTTTCACTGATATCTCTGTTGGTTCCCTATTTTTAATTTCATTAATTGCTGCTCTCGTTTTTCCTATTTATTTTCTTCTGCCTACTTTTGATTGAATTTACTCATCTTTTTCTAGTTTCCTAACGTCAGAGTGTAGAGGTTTGATTTTCGATATCTCTTCTTCTATAACGTGCTCAGTCGTGAGCACGTCACTCAGTCGTGTCCAACTCTGCAGCCCCGTGGACTGTATTCTGCCAGGCTTCTCTGTCCCTGGAATTTTCCAGGCAAGAATGCTGGAGTCGGTTGCCATTCCTTCCTCCAGGGGATAGTACTGCCCAAGGGATCGAACCTGTATCTCTGTCTCCTGCATTGGCAAGCAGGTGATTTACCTCTAGCGCCACCTGGGAGGCTCCAATACCTAAGTACCACAATTTTAAAGAAATAATTATGTGATATACCAAATACTATTGGGTTGTATCCTTTTTGTACGTGAATTACATGGTATATGAATTATGCCCCGCTAAAACTGTTAAAAATTAAAATAGTAAGATAATAGAGATGGGAACTGATGAATGGTTGCCAGGGAATGGTGATGGGGGAGGTGGCTGTAGAAGGAGAGGCACGGGGATCCCTTTGTGGCGATGGCGTGCTTCTGCATCTTGATCATGATGGTCATTATAGGTGTCTGCCCGTGGAATAAAACTGCACAAAAGTACAAACCCACACACAGATTTCCTGTTTTTAATAGTTTACTACAGTTATTTTTTGTTTTAGTTATCATCTGGGGAAGCCAGATGAAGACTATGCAGGACTGGGCTTCCTGGTAGTCCAGTGGGTAAGGACACCGCCTTGCAGTGCAGGGGCGCGGTTCGATCCCTGGTCTGGGAAGATCCCATGTGCTGTGGAGTGGCTGGACAGATTGTGTCTTTCAAGGAATTCACTAAAGGTTTTCTAATTTATGGGCACAGAGTTATTCATAGTATTTCTTTACTGTTCCTTTAATGTACATTCACTCTGCAGTCATATCTTTCCTTTTATTTCTGATTATTATCTGTGTTCTCTTTCTTCCTTAGTTAGCCTGACTAACTTCTCAATTTTATGGGTCGTTTTTAAAATGTAGCGTATTAATTTTATGGATCTTTTTAAAGATCTAGCTTTTGGTTTCACTGATATCTCTGTTGGTTCCCTATTTTTAATTTCATTAATTGCTGCTCTCGTTTTTCCTATTTATTTTCTTCTGCCTACTTTTGATTGAATTTACTCATCTTTTTCTAGTTTCCTAACGTCAGAGTGTAGAGGTTTGATTTTCGATATCTCTTCTTCTATAACGTGCTCAGTCGTGAGCACGTCACTCAGTCGTGTCCAACTCTGCAGCCCCGTGGACTGTATTCTGCCAGGCTTCTCTGTCCCTGGAATTTTCCAGGCAAGAATGCTGGAGTCGGTTGCCATTCCTTCCTCCAGGGGATAGTACTGCCCAAGGGATCGAACCTGTATCTCTGTCTCCTGCATTGGCAAGCAGGTGATTTACCTCTAGCGCCACCTGGGAGGCTCCAATACCTAAGTACCACAATTTTAAAGAAATAATTATGTGATATACCAAATACTATTGGGTTGTATCCTTTTTGTACGTGAATTACATGGTATATGAATTATGCCCCGCTAAAACTGTTAAAAATTAAAATAGTAAGATAATAGAGATGGGAACTGATGAATGGTTGCCAGGGAATGGTGATGGGGGAGGTGGCTGTAGAAGGAGAGGCACGGGGATCCCTTTGTGGCGATGGCGTGCTTCTGCATCTTGATCATGATGGTCATTATAGGTGTCTGCCCGTGGAATAAAACTGCACAAAAGTACAAACCCACACACAGATTTCCTGTTTTTAATAGTTTACTACAGTTATTTTTTGTTTTAGTTATCATCTGGGGAAGCCAGATGAAGACTATGCAGGACTGGGCTTCCCTGGTAGTCCAGTGGGTAAGGACACCGCCTTGCAGTGCAGGGGGCGCCGGTTCGATCCCTGGTCTGGGAAGATCCCATGTGCTGTGGAGTGGCTGGACCGATGTGTCCAACTACTGAGCCGGAGTTCTGGAGCGCATGCGCCCAGAGCTGGTGCTCGGCAGCGAGAGAGGCCACTGCGAAAGGAGGCCCACACAGGCCAAAGAACAAAGATAAATAAATGAAAGACCAATAGAAGTGGCCAAAATATATATATATACACACCGGACTGTGCTATGTTTACAACTCACTGTGCAATCTGCAACTTGTTAACTAGGGGAGGTTATGAGGTGGGAGAAAAGAGAATAACCAAATCTAAAAGAGAGAGGAAAAAAAGAAATAAATTGCTATAGGACAGGGAACTCTGCTCAACAGTCTGTAATGACCTATGTGGAAAAAGAATCTAAAAAGAGTGGATATATGTAGTTGTATAACTGAGTCCCTTTGCTGTACACCCAAAACCCATTGTAAATCAACTCTATTTGAATAAAATTTTTTTAGAAAGAAGCTAAAATACACAACAGAGGAAGTGATATAGCAGAAATAAACCTATCTGAAGAAAAGCTCAAATTCTGAGAGTGGAAATCACTTTCCATCTTAGGGAAGTGATTTCTGAGTGAGACTGACAGTTGGTGCTAAAGGTGTAATTTACTGATTAACATCTGAAATCTACACTTTCCCTCCATCAGAAGCCGCTACTGTCATGACCAGCCCATCGTTTCTCACCTGTCTGTTGCCTTAGCCTCCCAACTCATCTCTCCGATTGCATCTTACGTTCCCCAATCACTCTTCACACAATAGCCAGAGTAACCTTTGTAAAATGTCAGTCCTATCACGTCATTGAAAATGTCCCTTTCCTATATTAAAATACCAGAAAATAATGTAATTCTGGGAGCATGTCTTCTATTTCTTGTAGTTTACTTTTTCCAATTAACTTTTTAAATATCCATTTTTATGTAAGTTATGGGGTTCATTTTTCTTCCAAACAATTAACTATTTTTCCTAGATTTTTGTTTTAGTTATCATCTGGGGAAGCCAGATGAAGACTATGCAGGACTGGGCTTCCCTGGTAGTCCAGTGGGTAAGGACACCGCCTTGCAGTGCAGGGGGCGCCGGTTCGATCCCTGGTCTGGGAAGATCCCATGTGCTGTGGAGTGGCTGGACCGATGTGTCCAACTACTGAGCCGGAGTTCTGGAGCGCATGCGCCCAGAGCTGGTGCTCGGCAGCGAGAGAGGCCACTGCGAAAGGAGGCCCACACAGGCCAAAGAACAAAGATAAATAAATGAAAGACCAATAGAAGTGGCCAAAATATATATATATACACACCGGACTGTGCTATGTTTACAACTCACTGTGCAATCTGCAACTTGTTAACTAGGGGAGGTTATGAGGTGGGAGAAAAGAGAATAACCAAATCTAAAAGAGAGAGGAAAAAAAGAAATAAATTGCTATAGGACAGGGAACTCTGCTCAACAGTCTGTAATGACCTATGTGGAAAAGGATCTAAAAAGAGTGGATATATGTAGTTGTATAACTGAGTCCCTTTGCTGTACACCCAAAACCCATTGTAAATCAACTCTATTTGAATAAAATTTTTTTAGAAAGAAGCTAAAATACACAACAGAGGAAGTGATATAGCAGAAATAAACCTATCTGAAGAAAAGCTCAAATTCTGAGAGTGGAAATCACTTTCCATCTTAGGGAAGTGATTTCTGAGTGAGACTGACAGTTGGTGCTAAAGGTGTAATTTACTGATTAACATCTGAAATCTACACTTTCCCTCCATCAGAAGCCGCTACTGTCATGACCAGCCCATCGTTTCTCACCTGTCTGTTGCCTTAGCCTCCCAACTCATCTCTCCGATTGCATCTTACGTTCCCCAATCACTCTTCACACAATAGCCAGAGTAACCTTTGTAAAATGTCAGTCCTATCACGTCATTGAAAATGTCCCTTTCCTATATTAAAATACCAGAAAATAATGTAATTCTGGGAGCATGTCTTCTATTTCTTGTAGTTTACTTTTTCCAATTAACTTTTTAAATATCCATTTTTATGTAAGTTATGGGGTTCATTTTTCTTCCAAACAATTAACTATTTTTCCTAGATTTAGTTAAGTAAGACTTTCTAAACATCTTCTTGACGTCAGTTTTTTTTGTTTGTTTGTTTTTTTAAAGATTTATTTATTTACTTATTTTGGGCGGGGGTCGGATTGGGGAGGGAGGGGAGCGGGCGGGCCACTTCTTTTGGTCTTTCATTTGTCTGTTTTCATCCATCTTTGTTCTTTGGCTCCTGTGGGCCTCCCATCACGGTGGCGTCTGTTGTTGCAGAGCACCGGCTCTGGGTGCATGCGCTCCAGAGCTCCGGCTCGGTGATTGGACACATTGGTCCAGCCGCTCCGCGGCACGTGGGATCTTCCCAGGCCAGGGATCGAACTGGCGCCCCTTGCACTGCAAGGCGGTGTCCTTACCCACTGGACCACCAGGGGAAGCCCATTGACGTCAGTTTTATTATTCAATAATTCCAATGTATTCTTGCCTATTTCTGAGTTATTTGCTATGTTAAATTGGTCTGTTTATTTACATTGTTTTATTATTTTATTTTTAAGTTATAGCATACTATATAGCTGTTAATATAGGTCTTCCTTTATGACTTTTAGCATTCAAATTATTGAATATTAATTTTTGAACATTGAATCAAAACTGGGCATGATTCTCATGTTATTTTCACAGAATTCTTTATTTAAGCATTCAAGCTTCAAAAAGGACCTTTATAATTTTCAGTGCATTTGCATTTAACCATATAGAGTAAATTGACATCCTTTAAAGACTCAGTTGTCTTGTGCAAGAATGAAATGAGCCTACTGAATTAATTCCTGATCGTTTCTCACCTGTCTGTTGCCTTAGCCTCCCAACTCATCTCTCCGATTGCATCTTACGTTCCCCAATCACTCTTCACACAATAGCCAGAGTAACCTTTGTAAAATGTCAGTCCTATCACGTCATTGAAAATGTCCCTTTCCTATATTAAAATACCAGAAAATAATGTAATTCTGGGAGCATGTCTTCTATTTCTTGTAGTTTACTTTTTCCAATTAACTTTTTAAATATCCATTTTTATGTAAGTTATGGGGTTCATTTTTCTTCCAAACAATTAACTATTTTTCCTAGATTTAGTT
Source organism: Tragulus kanchil (assembly GCA_022376925.1). Taxonomy (NCBI): domain Eukaryota; kingdom Metazoa; phylum Chordata; class Mammalia; order Artiodactyla; family Tragulidae; genus Tragulus; species Tragulus kanchil. The sequence goes on along the minus strand of JAIOJX010000028.1, from coordinate 17,365,072 downwards.
AAGTAAGACTTTCTAAACATCTTCTTGACGTCAGTTTTTTTTGTTTGTTTGTTTTTTTAAAGATTTATTTATTTACTTATTTTGGGGGGGGGTCGGTTTGGGGGGGGGGGGGAGCGGGCGGGCCACTTCTATTGGTCTTTCATTTCTCTATTTTCATCCATCTTTGTTCTTTGGCTCCTGTGGGCCTCCCATCACGGTGGCGTCTGTTGTTGCAGAGCACCGGCTCTGGGTGCATGCGCTCCAGAGCTCCGGCTCGGTGATTGGACACATTGGTCCAGCCGCTCCGCGGCACGTGGGATCTTCCCAGGCCAGGGATCGAACTGGCGCCCCTTGCACTGCAAGGCGGTGTCCTTACCCACTGGACCACCAGGGGAAGCCCATTGACGTCAGTTTTATTATTCAATAATTCCAATGTATTCTTGCCTATTTCTGAGTTATTTGCTATGTTAAATTGGTCTGTTTATTTACATTGTTTTATTATTTTATTTTTAAGTTATAGCATACTATATAGCTGTTAATATAGGTCTTCCTTTATGACTTTTAGCATTCAAATTATTGAATATTAATTTTTGAACATTGAATCAAAACTGGGCATGATTCTCATGTTATTTTCACAGAATTCTTTATTTAAGCATTCAAGCTTCAAAAAGGACCTTTTATAATTTTCAGTGCATTTGCATTTAACCATATAGAGTAAATTGACATCCTTTAAAGACTCAGTTGTCTTGTGCAAGAATGAAATGAGCCTACTGAATTAATTCCTGATCCTTTCAATATCTGCACTGATGGTACAGTGACTTAACCTCTTCTCCTTTAATGATCTGATCTTACTCCCAGCCTCCACCCACTCCACCCTCCCCTCAAGTCATATCCGAGGTCCCTGTGCCAATAGTCACCCCTCTTATGTGTTCTCAATTTCAACTACCACCTCCTACTTTCCCAGTTTACTGCCTTTAGAACTCAAGTCCTTAAGTCCTTAAATTCTACATTTCTTTCACTTTCCTCCCCTACATCTTATATCCTCGCTGAATTCCCTGTATACCTTCAATACAATATTTGCATTTTGTCCAGGATTATTGTCTTTTAGTGATATGCTCAACTTGGTTGTTTTTCTCTCCATTGATCCTATTCATCTGGAAAACTTTAACCCTGAGTAAATTGAGTTCCCCTTCAACTCATACAACAGAATGTGGCTGGAGAAAAGCAAAAGCCTTGCAGATTATCCTCACTTTAAATTCATGACCATCATCCTCAAAGAGCTTTTAGTACCATGTGGCAGTTCTACAACATTTGCCTATTCCACCCGATCTCCAGATCATCTGGTGACTGTTTCATACCTCTGTTACAGTCTCTAATCCTCTTGCCCTACCTCCCTATTTTGCATTGATGATGTTGTTTCTTCTCCATTAAGAAAATAGAAACAAAGAACTTTCACAGGATCCTCTCAGTACAACTTCAAATTCACCTGTGTTTGTGCTCATATTTCCATCCCACTTCTAAAGTTCATTTGTTTGTCTGGTTTTCTCCGATCACACAATGGTAGCATAAATCTAAATCCAAGCTGAATCCTATTTCCTCTCGCCTACCGAGAGACATTGCTCCAGTAAACGCCCCATCTCTCCCACCTCACGAAATTCCCCTTCTCTATTGACGCTTTCCAATCAGTATACAGACTTCTTCCATACTGAAAAAAAAAAAAAACAAACAGATTATGTTCTTTTGTAACATACAGTTGTGTGAAGTTCACTTCAAAAGGACCTTTATAATTTTCAGTGCATTTGCATTTAACCATATAGAGTAAATTGACATCCTTTAAAGACTCAGTTGTCTTGTGCAAGAATGAAATGAGCCTACTGAATTAATTCCTGATCCTTTCAATATCTGCACTGATGGTACAGTGACTTAACCTCTTCTCCTTTAATGATCTGATCTTACTCCCAGCCTCCACCCACTCCACCCTCCCCTCAAGTCATATCCGAGGTCCCTGTGCCAATAGTCACCCCTCTTATGTGTTCTCAATTTCAACTACCACCTCCTACTTTCCCAGTTTACTGCCTTTAGAACTCAAGTCCTTAAGTCCTTAAATTCTACATTTCTTTCACTTTCCTCCCCTACATCTTATATCCTCGCTGAATTCCCTGTATACCTTCAATACAATATTTGCATTTTGTCCAGGATTATTGTCTTTTAGTGATATGCTCAACTTGGTTGTTTTTCTCTCCATTGATCCTATTCATCTGGAAAACTTTAACCCTGAGTAAATTGAGTTCCCCTTCAACTCATACAACAGAATGTGGCTGGAGAAAAGCAAAAGCCTTGCAGATTATCCTCACTTTAAATTCATGACCATCATCCTCAAAGAGCTTTTAGTACCATGTGGCAGTTCTACAACATTTGCCTATTCCACCCGATCTCCAGATCATCTGGTGACTGTTTCATACCTCTGTTACAGTCTCTAATCCTCTTGCCCTACCTCCCTATTTTGCATTGATGATGTTGTTTCTTCTCCATTAAGAAAATAGAAACAAAGAACTTTCACAGGATCCTCTCAGTACAACTTCAAATTCACCTGTGTTTGTGCTCATATTTCCATCCCACTTCTAAAGTTCATTTGTTTGTCTGGTTTTCTCCGATCACACAATGGTAGCATAAATCTAAATCCAAGCTGAATCCTATTTCCTCTCGCCTACCGAGAGACATTGCTCCAGTAAACGCCCCATCTCTCCCACCTCACGAAATTCCCCTTCTCTATTGACGCTTTCCAATCAGTATACAGACTTCTTCCATACTGAAAAAAAAAAAAAACAAACAGATTATGTTCTTTTGTAACATACAGTTGTGTGAAGTTCACTTCCATCCAACACCCCGTTTATCGGTTCCTCTTTGTGACCAAAGAGTTGGCTGCATAGGGATCTTCAAATTCTCCTTGCTGCCATTCTGGTTGGAACTCCTCCAGTGGTGCTCTCCAAATTCCATCAAGAAAAGATCTTATCAATGTCACTCATGACCTCTATTTTGTCACCTGCTTCTGACTCAATGATTACATCCCCTGTGTTAATTTTCATTTCTTTGGTTGGCTTCCAGGACAACATATTTTCATTCTTCCTCTCCAGTGTCCTGCTTCAATCTCGTCTGCTAGTTCTTCTTCATCTTGCCTCCACCTCCTAAAGGAAGACTTAAGAAAGTCCCCATCCTTGGTTCTCTTCTCTATCTGTGCTCTCAGCGGTCTCTTCCAGTTCCAAAGATATTTTGATTAGGTTGAATCAAATGAAATGGCTATGATTTCCCATCAAAAATTATCAGATCTTCTCAATCGTGTATGGCTGACCTATATTCCATTTATGTGCTGCCACCCTCAGCTCAGGTGTGTCCTCTCAGTCCCAGTCAGTGTATCAAACGTCCACTCAGCCTGTCCTAAGGCCATCTAACAGATATGGCAACCTTGACTGTTTATACCTGACCTCCTGCTCTTTCCCACCACTGTGTCTTTCTGTTTGACCCATCTAAATTGATGCTGATACCATCATCCTTCCAGGGGCCCAAGTCCAAAAGTCTTTGATTTCTTTGCTGTCTTCTGTTTGCTACCCATATCTTGGTTGCCAAAAATTCCATTGTTTCTACTTTCAAAATACGTTGAGAATTTCACATACTCTCCATGGTCTCCTCTTGGGACTAGTCACTGTCATTTCTTTCTTGGCTTACTGCATTTACTTCCTACGTCTCCCTGCTTCTGTCTATCCTCTCAAGGAGTCTATTCTCAACACAGCAGCCACAGTCATCTTTTTAGGACCTATCTCAGAATATCTCACTCCCCTTCTCAAAACCACCTGTCTCCCCATGTCACTTAAAGTAGAAGCCACATTCAGCATGCTGATCTTTAGGAAGCCCTACCAGCCTGGCTTCCACTGCCTTCATAAACTCACATTGACCCCACTTCCTCGCTGGGCTTCAGCCTTGAGGTTCCTCTGCCTGGAGTGCTCTTCCCCCGTCGGCCAAGCAGTGTGAACTCCGGGAAAACCACCTCCATCCTGCTTCAAATTCTCCTTGCTGCCATTCTGGTTGGAACTCCTCCAGTGGTGCTCTCCAAATTCCATCAAGAAAAGATCTTATCAATGTCACTCATGACCTCTATTTTGTCACCTGCTTCTGACTCAATGATTACATCCCCTGTGTTAATTTTCATTTCTTTGGTTGGCTTCCAGGACAACATATTTTCATTCTTCCTCTCCAGTGTCCTGCTTCAATCTCGTCTGCTAGTTCTTCTTCATCTTGCCTCCACCTCCTAAAGGAAGACTTAAGAAAGTCCCCATCCTTGGTTCTCTTCTCTATCTGTGCTCTCAGCGGTCTCTTCCAGTTCCAAAGATATTTTGATTAGGTTGAATCAAATGAAATGGCTATGATTTCCCATCAAAAATTATCAGATCTTCTCAATCGTGTATGGCTGACCTATATTCCATTTATGTGCTGCCACCCTCAGCTCAGGTGTGTCCTCTCAGTCCCAGTCAGTGTATCAAACGTCCACTCAGCCTGTCCTAAGGCCATCTAACAGATATGGCAACCTTGACTGTTTATACCTGACCTCCTGCTCTTTCCCACCACTGTGTCTTTCTGTTTGACCCATCTAAATTGATGCTGATACCATCATCCTTCCAGGGGCCCAAGTCCAAAAGTCTTTGATTTCTTTGCTGTCTTCTGTTTGCTACCCATATCTTGGTTGCCAAAAATTCCATTGTTTCTACTTTCAAAATACGTTGAGAATTTCACATACTCTCCATGGTCTCCTCTTGGGACTAGTCACTGTCATTTCTTTCTTGGCTTACTGCATTTACTTCCTACGTCTCCCTGCTTCTGTCTATCCTCTCAAGGAGTCTATTCTCAACACAGCAGCCACAGTCATCTTTTTAGGACCTATCTCAGAATATCTCACTCCCCTTCTCAAAACCACCTGTCTCCCCATGTCACTTAAAGTAGAAGCCACATTCAGCATGCTGATCTTTAGGAAGCCCTACCAGCCTGGCTTCCACTGCCTTCATAAACTCACATTGACCCCACTTCCTCGCTGGGCTTCAGCCTTGAGGTTCCTCTGCCTGGAGTGCTCTTCCCCCGTCGGCCAAGCAGTGTGAACTCCGGGACCCACCTCCATCCTGTCTCCATCATCATATCCTCAGTGAGAGCCTCTTGAGAAACCAGCCCTTCCGGCCCCCACTAAGGTGCCCCCAATCCTGCAACACTGATGAATTTTTCATCATGATTCCACAGCATTAATCACCTAATAGCATACTACACAATTTCCAATTTTTTTATATTTGTGGCCTGGTTTTATCTACTCCTGCAAAAATACAAGCTCTGTGATTATCTGCTTTGTTTATTGATTGAATTCTGTGGACATAGAATACTGATACTGGGAGGTGACAGATACTGGTTCATGCCATAAATGCCTTTCTGCTTTGATTTAAAAAATATTTATCTAAATATTAGGAAAATCCCCAGCTGGAGCTCTGGAGCGCATGCGCTGAGACCAGAGTTGGTGCTCTGCAGCGACAGAGGCCACTGCAATGGGAGGCCCACACAGGCCAAAAAAGAACAAAGATGGGTGATAAATGAAAGACCAATAGAAGTGGCCATAAAAAAATAAACAAATAAATAAATATTAGAAAAATCTACACATTCTTATTTTCTGTATTGAGCTGAACTCTCTGTCATACAAAATTGTTGAAATTGTGTGTCTCCAATTAATATCACCCAGACATCTTTCTCTTAAACTTTCCCCCCTTACATCAATCATTTTTCTATTCATGCTCCCTTGCTTTTGCCTTTGGATTCCAAAACACTCTCTACCATCTTAATCCCTTATTGTGTAGACACCCAAATTTAAACAGAAATATCACCATATATATGGCCTTTAAAACCTCTGAGCCAGTTCACAATGTAAGGTTTCTTTAATAACCACAGTTTTCCTAAACCAGGTTTACCAGCAAAAAAATTTCTTTAACTGATTTTCCCCCTACTTTTTAGCTGACACACTAAATTGATGCCAGTCATGTGATGCACTGGAATATGAGTCTGCCATCCATCTTGCTACATCCCAATTCAATGTGTCAGCTGAATTCATTTTCAAAAGCCCTGGAGCTCCACAGAAATGCAGCGTTTTAAAGTCACCTAAAGATAACAAAAGATTGCAGGTTGGATGGTAACTTTCTAAAACCGCACAAGTCATGAAAGGACCTCCTCAACAGGCACTGCTTGCTTCCCTTCCCTCAGGATGCCACTCACTGCTCTACAGTCATATTCATCCTGACCTCTTCCGTGTCCTGTGTCTACAGTAAGCAATGATATTTATTATAAAGTGATCTCATGTAGTCTGAGTCTCGCAAACAAACCTCAAAATGGGCACAGAAAGTAGCACTCAGGTGTAATAAGTAACTCTTTATTCTTCTACTCTGAGTAACAGCCTTCTTTCTTACCACCCAAGTTGAGAGATAGGTAACTGCCAAGCATACTTTGCTATATGTAATAGAAGTAAAATTGTGGAATCAGATATTGTATCTTAAATGTTTATATGCTGGCACTGAATTTAGATACAAGGTCAGTCTCACTTTGCCAAAGGAACGAAGTGTGACTTTGTCACTGAGAAGAAATATGGTCACTGCATTAATTTTATGTGTCATATTTGGCTCGGTCATGGTACCCAAGCATCTGAACCAAAACTTGTCCAGATGTTACAGTTAAGGTATTTTTAGATGAGATCAACAATTACCTCAATAGATTTTGAGAAAAGCAGATTGCCCTCTGTAATGCGGGTGGGCCTCATCTAATTAGTGGAGGGACTTAAGGGGAAAAAAGACTTCTGTCTCTAAGGAAGAGGGAATTCTACCTTCAGCAGTAACACTGAGTTTTTCTGAAGTCTGCAGCCTGCTGATCTGCCCTGAAGATTTTGGAGATGACAGTCTCCACAGACATGGGAGCTTAGAGACTCTGTTTTTCTGCAGAACCCTGACAAACACATATGATGTTTCATACCAGCAAGGAAAAATCTCCAAATTAATATGAAATAACATTAAAATTGGTTATGGCTTTCCATTGTCCTCTTTTCTTAAAATGAGTATGAATAAATCAAGGAATTTGTTCATTTGGCTACTTTTTAGTATCTATGTTTCTAAGAAAGTAAATATTTCCTAATTTTGAATTTACAAAAGAATAATATACAACCCTTTCCATGATGTTATGTTTCATAGATTTAAGAGTTCTCTTTTTACTGGTATAGGGTATTAGGTATCTTTTCTTTTCCAGAATAGTTACAAAGGACACAATTCTTGATTGACATGGGAAAACTGTTTTCTTAATCAAAATGTTTGAGAAGTTCAGCTTAAAATTTATTGGGAAAACTGTTTTCATGTGTTTAATGTGTGAACCAATCTACAGTCATATTCATCCTGACCTCTTCCGTGTCCTGTGTCTACAGTAAGCAATGATATTTATTATAAAGTGATCTCATGTAGTCTGAGTCTCGCAAACAAACCTCAAAATGGGCACAGAAAGTAGCACTCAGGTGTAATAAGTAACTCTTTATTCTTCTACTCTGAGTAACAGCCTTCTTTCTTACCACCCAAGTTGAGAGATAGGTAACTGCCAAGCATACTTTGCTATATGTAATAGAAGTAAAATTGTGGAATCAGATATTGTATCTTAAATGTTTATATGCTGGCACTGAATTTAGATACAAGGTCAGTCTCACTTTGCCAAAGGAACGAAGTGTGACTTTGTCACTGAGAAGAAATATGGTCACTGCATTAATTTTATGTGTCATATTTGGCTCGGTCATGGTACCCAAGCATCTGAACCAAAACTTGTCCAGATGTTACAGTTAAGGTATTTTTAGATGAGATCAACAATTACCTCAATAGATTTTGAGAAAAGCAGATTGCCCTCTGTAATGCGGGTGGGCCTCATCTAATTAGTGGAGGGACTTAAGGGGAAAAAAGACTTCTGTCTCTAAGGAAGAGGGAATTCTACCTTCAGCAGTAACACTGAGTTTTTCTGAAGTCTGCAGCCTGCTGATCTGCCCTGAAGATTTTGGAGATGACAGTCTCCACAGACATGGGAGCTTAGAGACTCTGTTTTTCTGCAGAACCCTGACAAACACATATGATGTTTCATACCAGCAAGGAAAAATCTCCAAATTAATATGAAATAACATTAAAATTGGTTATGGCTTTCCATTGTCCTCTTTTCTTAAAATGAGTATGAATAAATCAAGGAATTTGTTCATTTGGCTACTTTTTAGTATCTATGTTTCTAAGAAAGTAAATATTTCCTAATTTTGAATTTACAAAAGAATAATATACAACCCTTTCCATGATGTTATGTTTCATAGATTTAAGAGTTCTCTTTTTACTGGTATAGGGTATTAGGTATCTTTTCTTTTCCAGAATAGTTACAAAGGACACAATTCTTGATTGACATGGGAAAACTGTTTTCTTAATCAAAATGTTTGAGAAGTTCAGCTTAAAATTTATTCTCAAAAGGCTTTATTCCCCCCGAATAACAAGAAAAAATACATAGTTTTATGGCAGCATGTGTTTAATGTGTGTGAACCCAAGGGAAATGTGAACTACTTATTTCATTGAAATACCATCTTCTATTCCATCAGGGATCAGGTTTGGCCATCTCCTGCTTTGCTCTCAGCCAAGATAAAGTAATGTATAAAACATTTTACATTTGTTTTGAGTCACAATTATATGCAAAAAACAAGCCACCAGTATAGCATTGTAGTTATAAATGTGTGTGAATGAGGATATCCTAATTTTATCATTTTATAGTCATGTCAGGCAGGGGAAATTTTCATCTCTCTCTTTGTGTATTACCATCCACAAAGAAAATAATTATATCTTTCATTATTTTATTTTGCCACTTAAATGAATTTAATTCATGTAAAACCCTTAGGATGTAATAAACTCTCAATCCATTTGGTCTTTATGGATAATTAGAGAGGGTTTCATTTATATTTCTGATTTGTGTCTGTCTACATATAAAACTTACTGAGATTAAGAGACACATCTGAGGTCAATATAACAAACAGGAGCTAGTTACTAATTCTTTGATTTCAAAACTTTTGTTTGCTACATTTTTTTGTGCTTTTCAGCCAAGGGAAACAGGAGTTCTGTGTGTTCATGCAAGGGAGTTATCCCTGCCTCTCCTTGATCTGCAGATGCAGTGCTCTGATGGGAGGCCTCAGATTTCTGCATATAATGGCAGTCATCAGCTCTTTTAGAAACAGGAGGTCCTTCTGAGAAACTTTCTGAAGACCATGCCCCTGGGCTTTAGTCTCATTTTCTGCTCTTTTAACAACCAGTTGTAGGCAAGTATCTATCTTCAGATTCATTTTGAAAAAATCAGCCATGGAATATTTGAATATTTTTCCTTGTTATTCCACCTCCAGTCCCTTGCCTTTGTCATATTCCTGATAGATTGCATTCTTTCTTTGTTTTCAGATGACATCTCTTTTTTTGTTTGTGTATGCCCTGACCTCAAAATGATCTAATGAGTAGACAAATGGGCATTAAATGCTTTGCTGTCTTCTTACTTTGATTTAACTTTGATTTTTCATTTTGTCATGTTTTTCTTTTTGTATAGGGACAGAATATAAAACTAAAGACCCACATTCATATACCATAATGTGAGTTTATAAAACATGAATTATCCATTAAACGATTCCTGCTTAAGCAAATTAATTGGATCTCAGTTCTTTTTTAGTCTCTGTTTCCTCTGTTGCCTTTTTAGTTCAAAAATCAAACTGAATTCAAATCCTTCCCCAATTACAAGGTAACTATAAATCTTTACCTTTCCACTCACTGTATTGCTTTTACATAAAATAGTTGCCATATGGACATGTAAAAACCACATCTAAAATTACATGTATGCAGATGTTTCGCAAATACTGGCTTTAGAGAAATAGGTATCTCTTTCTGAAAATCTGAAACATCAGACATGTTCCATCTTTATTTAATGGAACAGTCTAAACCTTGCTAAAATTATAACTTTCATGATTGATTACATCATTGATCAAACCAAAGTTATTCTTGCATTAGCATCTGTTAATCAGCCAGATGTTCTCTCTGGGCTGAGCGGCTGAAGAAGACTTTTTCCCTGCTGGTTATGGACTAAAGGGGAAGTGCTTTTTGGAAGGGACTCTTCTCAATACTGAAGGAGAAACAATACAAATTCTAAACATGCAAACATTCGTGATGAGTCTCTTTTGATCTGTACTTACTACTCTGAAGTTGTACACAATCTGTGTGCTTCTGTGGATCAGTAAGTCTGACTCACTTTCTAACATCAGTCCTAGTCTTATTTTAAGGGAGCATATTTGGACTCCCTTTCAGTGAAACAGCTGCAATCCACAAAGGAGGTAAGCTAGTTGTAAATCAAAGATCTTTACCTGCTTTATAACTCAGTGTCTTACTAACCTTGACTTGTCCAAGGACAATGTCAATATGGAAATGAGCCAAATTCTTAGTAAGTGGTTCACAGTCAGAATCCCCTTAGTTACATCCATGCAAAATTTTACAAAATTGATCCAATGAAGTTAGTTTTATTAATTATATGTATATATGTAATAAGGCTGAAAGTTTAGACTGTTTCTTTAAGTGAAGATGGAACACGTCTCATGTTCAGCTTAGTTACATCCCTCAATTTAAAATGATCTAATGAGTAGACAAATGGGCATTAAATTTTTTTACTTTGAAAATTTCATTTTGTCATGTTTTTCTTTTTGTATAGGGACAGAATATAAAACTAAAGACCCACATTCATATACCATAATGTGAGTTTATAAAACATGAATTATCCATTAAACGATTCCTGCTTAAGCAAATTAATTGGATCTCAGTTCTTTTTTAGTCTCTGTTTCCTCTGTTGCCTTTTTAGTTCAAAAATCAAACTGAATTCAAATCCTTCCCCAATTACAAGGTAACTATAAATCTTTACCTTTCCACTCACTGTATTGCTTTTACATAAAATAGTTGCCATATGGACATGTAAAAACCACATCTAAAATTACATGTATGCAGATGTTTCGCAAATACTGGCTTTAGAGAAATAGGTATCTCTTTCTGAAAATCTGAAACATCAGACATGTTCCATCTTTATTTAATGGAACAGTCTAAACCTTGCTAAAATTATAACTTTCATGATTGATTACATCATTGATCAAACCAAAGTTATTCTTGCATTAGCATCTGTTAATCAGCCAGATGTTCTCTCTGGGCTGAGCGGCTGAAGAAGACTTTTTCCCTGCTGGTTATGGACTAAAGGGGAAGTGCTTTTTGGAAGGTACTCTTCTCAATACTGAAGGAGAAACAATACAAATTCTAAACATGCAAACATTCGTGATGAGTCTCTTTTGATCTGTACTTACTACTCTGAAGTTGTACACAATCTGTGTGCTTCTGTGGATCAGTAAGTCTGACTCACTTTCTAACATCAGTCCTAGTCTTATTTTAAGGGAGCATATTTGGACTCCCTTTCAGTGAAACAGCTGCAATCCACAAAGGAGGTAAGCTAGTTGTAAATCAAAGATCTTTACCTGCTTTATAACTCAGTGTCTTACTAACCTTGACTTGTCCAAGGACAATGTCAATATGGAAATGAGCCAAATTCTTAGTAAGTGGTTCACAGTCAGAATCCCCTTAGTTACATCCATGCAAAATTTTAAAAAATTGCTCCCATGAAGTTAGCCTTATTCCATATATGTATATATGCAATAAGGCTGAAAGTTTAGACTGTTTCTTTAAGTGAAGATGGAACACGTCTCATGTTCAGCATTTTCAGTTGTATATAAAACCGAGTCACTTTGTTGTACACCAAAAACTAACAAATTATAAGTCAACTATACTTCCATAAAAAGTTTTTTTAAAAAATAAAAATAGGGCTTCCCTTGTGGTCCAGTGGGTGGAGAGTCCACCTTGCAGCATGATCCCTGGCCTGGGAGGATCCCACGTGCCATGGAGCAGCTAGACCGGTGTGTCCGGCTGCAAGCCGGGGCTCTGGAGCGCATATGCTCAGAGCCAGTGCTCTGTGGTGAGAGAGGCCCCTGACATGGGAGGCCCACACAGGCCAAAGAATAAGGATGGATGAAAGTAAGTGAATAGAAGACCAATAAAAGAGGCCAGAATTTAAAAAAATAAAAATAACATGTATACACATGGCAGATTCAGGTTGATACGTGGCAGTAAACAAAACTCTGTTAAAAAAAAAAAAAAGAGTAAGGAAGTAAAAAAGGAAAGGAGAAAGGAAAATAATTGCCATGATTTTCATCTTATCCCTATGGATATTTTAAACTGATATAGAGCCCAAAGTTTTCTCTGGGATATGAGGTCAGAAGAAATATAAAAAAATTTTTTCTCTCTCCTTACACTCCATTCCATTCCTAACATGTATATAAATTCTGCTTTAAATAAACCCAAAGAGCACTGGAAATGATAATATGTTGCAGAACATTTTGGCCTTAGAGGTCTGAAGGGAAAAGGATATTGATAAATAAAGGTCCAGTATCAAGGCTTGGCCTTCAGGTTATGGGAAAACTAAGGAAATATTTGCACAGTTTTGAGCCCTGGCTTGTTTCAGCTGCAGTTAACAGATCAGCCTTGGTTTTCTCCTCTCTCTTCCACTTCCTTGCCCATCACCTGTATCTAATCCCTGTCCAGGTAACCTGGCCACAGCAAGGTGAAAGCAGGACTGATCACCTCTCCCCAAAGACTGTTGTTAATACCACGCGGGACTGTATGATGCCCTTCCTGTCACAGCACTTTTTTCCTCCTATCATCTCATTTTCATCCTCACAACAAACTTGTGAGGTTAGCATTATGATTTCAGAGTTCAAGGAACTAAGGCTCAGGCCAGTCAAGTGAATACCCAGCAAATGCACATTGTGTGAGGGAGCGGGAACTCTAACCCAGTTTTCAAATCTTCAGTTCGAGGAGTTCTTTCTTTATCTCCAGAATAAGGATGTGGCTCACTGAAACGACAGGGAAAGGTCAGAAAGGATCAGGCCTGAACAAACTGCCATTTCCCTTCCTCTGTATCACAAATTCTCCCTGGATAACGTACCCAGAGCCAGAGATACACACTCCAACATGCTCGCCAATCCAAGATGCTGGCTCTCAGAGGAGAGGTGGGGAGGCCCTCTCCAGAGACAGTTGCTTGGTCATGTGACAGTTGTTTGTCTCCTGTATCCATGGAGATGGAAGGAACAGTGATGAATTTATGCTCATAAACAACCGTTCAAAAAAACAACAACAAAGAGCCCAAACGTTCCATCCTGGCAAGATGGGACAAGGACTGACCTTTAACGAAGCCGCACGCAGCGCTGAGCTGTATGCCTCCGTGTTTCACGTTGGAGAACTCACAATGAGAATAAATAACAGCGTTCTTGACAGCAAGGGTGGGGGTGAGATCACGGTGATTTTACAGCAGAGACCTGGCATGCCCTTACCATCTCAGAGCTTCTCGGTGAAAGTACCCAGAAAGAAATGTCTTGCTTTCCCAGCAGAGGAAGTTTCCAGCTGCAGCCAAACCCAACTAGGAGCATCTTTCTTCTTCTTTCCCTCAAGCTGACCACAGACTCAGAGACCATAAAGGAGAAAGGAGCTCCATGCTCATCTGGTCCATCTCATGACTGAGAAGTAATAACTTCTTCCAGTTCACCATCAGGTTCCTCTTCACCTTGCTATCTCTTGTGCATTGTGTGTAAGCATTCTTCAGTCAAATTGGCTGCAAGAACAGCCTATTATTCTCACTTCCTTACAAACTTTTTTTTTTTTACAGTGTGATTTATTTATTTTTGGCTGTGCTGGGTCTTCGTTGCTGTGTGGGTTTTTCTCTAGTTGTGGAGAGAGGGGGCTGCTTAGTTGTGGTACATGGGCCTCTCGTTGCAGTGTCTTCTCCTGTTCCAGAGCACAGGCTCTAGGGCTCATGGGCTCAGTAGATGTGGCTCTGGAGTTCTAGGGTACAGGCTCAGTAGTTGTGGTGCTGCATGGGCTTATTTGCTCTGAGGCTTTTGGGATCTTCCTGGATCGGGGATTGAGCCTCCTGCATTGGGAGCACAGAGTCTTAGCTACTGGATCACCAAGGAAATCCCTAACTTCTGTAAAAACTTTAGAAGGAGTTATTCTGGATGCATACTACAGAAATTCCCAAAGACCGGCTGAGCTAATGGTTGACACATGATTCAGCCCATCCTGAGTTTCAGTCCCTTTAAGATTAATCCTTTGGGGAGGTCTTTTCTTGAAATCTCCTATCATGTGGTCACTAGTAGGCTCTATAGCCTGGTGACTATGAAGTGGGATGGTTTGAATTTGTGTTCAAATTCCAACTTTACCAAGTGTTAGCCTCATATTTTCCATGTGTAGCAGGGATCATCATCACTAACTTTTAGAATGATGTTGTAAATTACAAGAGTAGTATATGCAAAGCACTTATCCTGTTCCCTAGCGCTTAAATTTACCAAGTCATGACTATACAGATAACACAGGAATATATGTATACCACAAAGAAAACTTGGGAATGTATCACGATTTTAATAAAGAAAAAAACCTTTAAAAGAAAGGACGCAATTCAGCTTTAATTTTTTAGTGTCCTTCTGAAATGCTTTAATAACAGTAGAAATACTGAATAGAGCTATAATAGTTATCAGAGGATGTTCCTAGTCCTACTTACATCTCTTCCATCTGCTCAGTCCTCATCCCCAACTCCAACGTTAGCTGTGAATTGAACTTGTTAGTGCAATTGGCTCAGAGAAACATGGTAGCAGCCAATGAGGACATGGAAAGCAAGATTCTCTTCACATTGTCCTTTATCATTTAAAGAACTTGCATGTCTTGTATACTCAGTGGGCAATTCAGAACAATGTCTAGTTGATTTCCCAAAGGGTGGAATTCAATGTTATAATCATCACACACATAGAATACAGCTTCACATACTTGAAAAAGAGAGGAAAGCTAGAATGTATTCATTGTTTGAAGTTAATTAAAGTGGTAGTGAAACAGCCCATAAAACACTGTCTGCAGCCAACTAATTCTGCTATAGTGACGATGTTGAGTTATCTTGCTGCTAGTGTGTGTGTGTATATATATATATATATCTCCTACGCAAATAAACAAGAGTGTCTTTTTTGTGTGAAAAATTAACAAGGATGCTTGAAAGTGGATGTTTCAAGTGCTTCCTGCTAGTCTCTACCAGGGTGCCCATTTAAAGTTACAGAAAAAACAACAAAGTTTTTCCCATCTTATTTTCTTCCTGTATTTTAGTAAATCTTTGGCCTTAAAGCACTCACACAATCATTTAGCGGACAAGATCACTCTCCATTGTTTTAAGATCACCCAAGATAGCAAACTAGATGCAAGTTAGGCATTTATATGAGACACATATGGAAACCAGGCATTTTTTCTGTTTATCTATTTCTCTTTTCCTCCCTGTATCAAGAACAGAGTCCAGATAGATTATAAATCCTCATGAATGTTTGTTGAGGGAATACACAAATTTTCATTCTTGTTATCTAATCTGTGTAATCCCACATATATTCTTTTGTATATAATCAATAGGAATTCTAGATAGTACAAGCTGATTCCTCTTTTTCCAGAATTTCACATGAAGAACCTTTTCTGAATTCACTCTCTGTCACATCCCTTTCAAGATCTTAACTGTTCTCCTATTGTCTTGCTAGCACTCACACTTGGAATTATTTGCTATTATCTGGCTTCGTGTTTTGTCTTTTACAATCAATATCTTTTAACAACCTTAGGGAGGTAAATTCTATCATTATCACTTTTATTGAAGTATAGTCGAATCCACCTGCAATACGGGAGACCCCAGTTTGATTCCTGGGTCAGGGAAATCCCCTGGAGGAGGGGTAGTTTACCCACTCCAGTTTTCTTGGGCTTCCCTGGTGGTTCAGACAGGAAAGAACCCACCTGCAAGACGGGGAACCTGGGTTCGGAAAACCCCCTGGAGAAGGGAACAGCTAACCACTCCAGTATTATTTTTCCAGGAAAATTCCATGGCTCATCCATGGGGTTGCAAAGTGTTGGACAAGCCTGAGTGACTTTCATGATTGATTCACAGTATTGTGTTAAGCAAAGTGATTCAGTTAGACATATGTATTTTTTATTATTATTTTTCATTCTAGATTATTATAAGATGTTGAATGATCATTACAAGATGTACAGTTCCCTGTACTATACAGTAAATCCCTGTTGTTTACTTTATATATGTTGTGTGTATATATTAATCCCATACTCCTAACTTATCCCATGCTGCTTTCCACTTTGGTAGCCATAACTTTGTTTTCTAAGTCTGTGAGTCTTTTTCTGTTTTGTAAATAAGCTCATTTGTACTATTTTTTAGATTCCCCATATAAGTGATATCATGTAATATTTGCCTGACTTGCTTCACTTAGTATGATGATCTCTAGGCCATCATGTTGCTGCAGATGACATGCTTTCATTCTTTTTTATGACTGAGTAATATTCCATCGTGTATACATACACTGCATCTTCTTTATCCGTCCATTGATGGACACATTGGTTGCTTCCACACCTTGGCTGTTGTCAATAGTGCTGCTGTGAACAGAACTATCAGTGTCATTTTATAGAAAGGAGATGAAGTTTAGAGAATTTTAATGATTGCTCAAAGCTGCATCATAGGAATGAAATTAAGCAGAGTTCATTTCCTCATTATTATACAGCATCGCCTTCATGAATAATATGACTCAAATTGGTGAAGAGAGAAGGAAGTTGGAAAACATTGAGCCCAACTGCTTCATTTCACATATGGAGAAACTGAGATTAAATGTTTAGCCTAAGCTTTTAAGGCTAAGCTGATATAAATTAGGAATTTTTTTTTTTTGGCTACTTCTTTTGGTCTTTCATTTATTCATTCTCATACATCTTTGTTCTTTGGCCCATGTGGGCCTCCCATCGCAGTGACCTCTGTTGTTGCAGAGCACCGGCTCTGGGCGCATGCGCTCCAGAGTTCCGGTTTGATAGTTGAACACATCGGTCCAGCCGCTCCGTGGCACGTGGGATCTTCCCAGGCCAGGGATCCAACTGGCACCCCTTGCACTACAAGGCAGTGTCCTTACCCACTGGACCACCAGTGAAGCCCTAAATTCGAAATTTTAATCCAAACTTGTCTATTGCTGTTTTCCCATTTCTAGAATTTATGATCTACTATATAATTCATCATTGAAAAGTCCTTCAGTATTGTGTTAAGCAAAGTGATTCAGTTAGACATATGTATTTTTATTATTTTTTTTCATTCTAGATTATTATAAGATGTTGAATGATCATTACAAGATGTACAGTTCCCTGTACTATACAGTAAATCCCTGTTGTTTACTTTATATATGTTGTGTGTATATATTAATCCCATACTCCTAACTTATCCCATGCTGCTTTCCACTTTGGTAGCCATAACTTTGTTTTCTAAGTCTGTGAGTCTTTTTCTGTTTTGTAAATAAGCTCATTTGTACTATTTTTTAGATTCCCCATATAAGTGATATCATGTAATATTTGCCTGACTTGCTTCACTTAGTATGATGATCTCTAGGCCATCATGTTGCTGCAGATGACATGCTTTCATTCTTTTTTATGACTGAGTAATATTCCATCGTGTATACATACACTGCATCTTCTTTATCCGTCCATTGATGGACACATTGGTTGCTTCCACACCTTGGCTGTTGTCAATAGTGCTGCTGTGAACAGAACTATCAGTGTCATTTTATAGAAAGGAGATGAAGTTTAGAGAATTTTAATGATTGCTCAAAGCTGCATCATAGGAATGAAATTAAGCAGAGTTCATTTCCTCATTATTATACAGCATCGCCTTCATGAATAATATGACTCAAATTGGTGAAGAGAGAAGGAAGTTGGAAAACATTGAGCCCAACTGCTTCATTTCACATATGGAGAAACTGAGATTAAATGTTTAGCCTAAGCTTTTAAGGCTAAGCTGATATAAATTAGGAATTTTTTTTTTTTGGCTACTTCTTTTGGTCTTTCATTTATTCATTCTCATACATCTTTGTTCTTTGGCCCATGTGGGCCTCCCATCGCAGTGACCTCTGTTGTTGCAGAGCACCGGCTCTGGGCGCATGCGCTCCAGAGTTCCGGTTTGATAGTTGAACACATCGGTCCAGCCGCTCCGTGGCACGTGGGATCTTCCCAGGCCAGGGATCCAACTGGCACCCCTTGCACTACAAGGCAGTGTCCTTACCCACTGGACCACCAGTGAAGCCCTAAATTCGAAATTTTAATCCAAACTTGTCTATTGCTGTTTTCCCATTTCTAGAATTTATGATCTACTATATAATTCAAATCATTAAGAAAATGCTCCTTTCCAGTGCTTGTATTCATTGCTAATTGAGTCCATCCTTCCCTTATTTCCCTGTTCTTTTGCCTCTCCTGCACCTCACAGCAAACGTTTCTCTCTGCATTTGTCCTCCTGTCTCCACCTTTCCTCTCCTCAGCCCCTCTCTCCTGCAGCGCATGATGGTGTTCAACTCCTCTTACTTCTTGTTCAAGGCTGCTTTGGCTCCTTTGACTGGCTTTTCTCCCTGTTTTCTATTCATACATACTCGACTGCTTTTTCCCAACCTCCTTTGCTCACTTGCTTTCCTCCACCAGGCCTTATGTGTGGTTCCTAATGCTTCATCTAGGGTGTTCCCTTCTTTATCTCAAGCACAGCTTTATTTATACCATCACCTGTGTTATCATGATTTCCACATCAGCAACTGCACCCTGATAGTCAAACTCAAACTGAACACTGTTTGTAGAATATTTTAACCATCATAAAGTTATACATGCAATGCAGACTCAAGGTGTTCACCTTCCAACTCATAATCTTTGCTTCCCATGAAACTCGTTTATTTTCTTTCCTTTTTTTTTGGCTTCATATACGATAATTTTAACAGAGAGTGACCAGTTGTTCACCGATTTCCATGTTCCATTCCTGAAGTCATGTGGCTAGACTACATTTCCTGGTTCTTCTGAAGTTCAGTGGGCTTCCCAGGTGGTGCTAGTGGTAAAGCATCTGCCTACCCATACAGGAGACTTAAGAGACACGGGTTTAATACCTGGGTCAGGAAAATCCCCTGGAGTAGGAAATGGCACCGTACTCGAAAGTGCTTGTCTGGAAAATTCCGTCAGCAGAGGAGCCTGGCAGGCTACAATTTGTGGGGCTGCAAAGAGTCGGACATGACTGAGTGACTGAGCTCACACACACTTGACAGATTTAGCAACTGAGCAACAATAGTAGCTATTTTAATGGTAGAGGATTGTATTCTTTTTCTATGCTGTAAAAGTTCTACTTAGTCTTCCAAGTCCAAAGTCTTTGAGATATTTTGATACTCTCTCTCATCCCAAGGTCAGACTTGATTCCAAACCCTTTGTGTATGTAAGTATTCGACCTTGGTTCTAAAAATCCTTTGTCTCCTCATTATTTGGGAGGATTCTAAAAGCCAAGTATCAATGTCTTTTTCCGATACTTATTTCCTGTTTCATGAGAACAAGCTTGTTCTTAAAGAAAAGAGCCAATAAAGATTTGGCAAATGACTGCGAATATGAATGAAAGTACAAATGCAAGGTCAAACATATTTCATCTGTGAAACATGTTGCTAGGTACTGGTGTTTAGACAAATGGCTCATGGTCCACTCTGCTTTCAAGACAAAGTCTAATGGCTTCTCTCTGTGTATCCCAACTCATCAAAGACTTGCTGTTTTCTCCAGTTGTTCATTTATCTCAACTCTTTGAAGAGGTTGGAATTCAAAACTGCCTTTTAACTTTTTCTTATATTTTATGACATACATTAGGCTTTTCATGGATTAAGAAGCATAAACCACTTACCCTAGAAAATGCATAAGAGATCAAAGTAAGGTGCCTCTGAAAAGTACACTTAAGACCTCAGAAAGGGTAGTAATATTACCATATAATTACTTCAATTTATCTATCTCTCAAAACCCAAAGAAGCCTTCCTCGCTTTTCCATACCATCAGTGCATCACTCCCTTTTATAAACTCATAGAAGATGGTATACAGCCAATTTATAATACTAATTAATTAACCCATGCCTTTCTGTAATGTTCCATGTTGTAGCTTATGCTTTTCTTATTTAATTTTAGCATCCATACACCTTTATCTCCTTGCCAGATTTTAAAGGCTTTAAGCATTAAATAACCCTTGGAAATTAGTGGTTTGTTTCCCATGTTATACAAATAACCACTCCAGTTTTGTTTTGACGTGCTTTAATCCTTAGAATACACAGTGAAATATTCATGCTTACTGTGTTTCATTTGGAAAAGGGGATGCCTTTCTTTTGATTAGTCTGTTTAACTATAAGGTTTTTTTGTTGTTGCTTGTTTTTTAAAATTTTGGCCTCTTTTCATTGATTTTTTGTTTGTTTATTTTTCATCCATCTTTGTTCTTTGGGACTGTGTGGGCCTCCCACTACAGTGGCCTCTCTCGGTGCAGAGCACTAGCTCTAGGCACATGTACTCCAGAGTGCTGGCTTGTAATTGGACACACCGGTCCAGCCACTCCGCAGAACACAGGATCTTCCCTTCTCGGGCCAGGGATCGAACTGGTGCCCCTTGCCTGCAAGGTGGACTCTTTACCCACTGGACCACCAGGGAAGCCCCTGTTTAACTATATATTCGACCTTCACTGTCCCATATTTCTGTGATGTTGATCAAGGTGCGTTTTTCCAGGTAGGCTCAGGCAGTATATTTTAATTGAATAGGAACTGGTTGATGGGATTACGTTAAAGGAAATCATCTTGCAACTCATATTGCTTTCCTTAGGACTTGTATATTGAAGCTTTCATGGTCTAGAACTGGTTCTGAGAAATGACCAGTGGGAGAGGACAAGATCTCCACCGTGCTATTAATAGTGGAGCTTAAATGCCAGGTCTGATTTTCACTCAGTTTTTTTCTCTTTTGTGACCTAGTGTAGTCGCTATGGTTTCTCCATTTCATTGTTTGTGTGTACGCCATATGCAATGTCAGGAAGGAATCTGCTTCCTTCACGGCTGTGTACTCAGGGCAGATTCTTAGATTCATGTATTTCTTCAGAGAGGGACAACTGGAATCAAATGAGGTGCATCTGGATCCTTGAGGCTATTTGTTTTATCACAGGGACTCCTTTATAAACTCATAGAAGATGGTATACAGCCAATTTATAATACTAATTAATTAACCCATGCCTTTCTGTAATGTTCCATGTTGTAGCTTATGCTTTTCTTATTTAATTTTAGCATCCATACACCTTTATCTCCTTGCCAGATTTTAAAGGCTTTAAGCATTAAATAACCCTTGGAAATTAGTGGTTTGTTTCCCATGTTATACAAATAACCACTCCAGTTTTGTTTTGACGTGCTTTAATCCTTAGAATACACAGTGAAATATTCATGCTTACTGTGTTTCATTTGGAAAAGGGGATGCCTTTCTTTTGATTAGTCTGTTTAACTATAAGGTTTTTTTGTTGTTGCTTGTTTTTTAAAATTTTGGCCTCTTTTCATTGATTTTTTGTTTGTTTATTTTTCATCCATCTTTGTTCTTTGGGACTGTGTGGGCCTCCCACTACAGTGGCCTCTCTCGGTGCAGAGCACTAGCTCTAGGCACATGTACTCCAGAGTGCTGGCTTGTAATTGGACACACCGGTCCAGCCACTCCGCAGAACACAGGATCTTCCCTTCTCGGGCCAGGGATCGAACTGGTGCCCCTTGCCTGCAAGGTGGACTCTTTACCCACTGGACCACCAGGGAAGCCCCTGTTTAACTATATATTCGACCTTCACTGTCCCATATTTCTGTGATGTTGATCAAGGTGCTTTTTTCCAGGTAGGCTCAGGCAGTATATTTTAATTGAATAGGAACTGGTTGATGGGATTACGTTAAAGGAAATCATCTTGCAACTCATATTGCTTTCCTTAGGACTTGTATATTGAAGCTTTCATGGTCTAGAACTGGTTCTGAGAAATGACCAGTGGGAGAGGACAAGATCTCCACCGTGCTATTAATAGTGGAGCTTAAATGCCAGGTCTGATTTTCACTCAGTTTTTTTCTCTTTTGTGACCTAGTGTAGTCGCTATGGTTTCTCCATTTCATTGTTTGTGTGTACGCCATATGCAATGTCAGGAAGGAATCTGCTTCCTTCACGGCTGTGTACTCAGGGCAGATTCTTAGATTCATGTATTTCTTCAGAGAGGGACAACTGGAATCAAATGAGGGCCTGCATCTGGATCCTTGAGGCTATTTTGTTAACATAAATAAATGATCACAGGAGACATGGTTATATGGTGGCAATAAACCTGCTCCAACTTCGGGTTTGAAAGCCCATAAAAGAGAAGAGGAAATGGTCTCCCTGCTCCGGACCTGCAACCCTGACTGTTTCCTGATTGAAACATCAAACTGAGCCATCTGTCTTTCTTCACCTTTCATTAAAAAAAAAAAAAAAAAGCTATTTATTTATGTTGGGGCATGCTGGGTCTTCGGTGCTGCCTAGACTTTCTCTAGTTGTGGCGAGCAGGCGCTCCTCTCTGGTTCTGGTGCCCAGGCTGCCCCTGTTGCAGAGCCCAGGCTCTAGGGCATGTGGTCCAGTAGCCATGCCATGGTTCCCCAGCTCTAGAGCACAGGCTCAATAGTTGTGCCTCACCAGCCTAGGGGCCCCGTTGCACGTGGGATCTTCCCGGGTCAGGGATGGAGTCTGTGTCTCCTGCATTGGCAGGCAGATTCTTTACCACTGAGCCACCAGGAAGCCCTTTCAACTCTCATCTTGGATTTAGAGGGGAAAAAAAGAAGAAGGTGGTTTATCCTGAGCAAAGGGTATAATTAAAGCTGTTCATAAGAGAAGCAAGGCACAAACATTCCTTCATTTCTAGGAATCCTTCTTTCCCGTCTCCCCACAAGAACAACAACAACAACAAATTACAAGCGACTGCAGTTACATTTGGGATGAAAAGTTAAGGAAATATTGGTATTCAGTCTTTTTCAGAAAAATGTTCATTGCTGAAAAACACTGAATTTTCTGCCAAGCGGCTTTCTTCCAGTATGCACACGGCCATCATGCCTTCCCAGGCTTCTACCAGAGCAACCATCTATCTGACTGGCAGCACCCCGCCTGGGCTGCAGAGGATGGACAGTTTTATATTGTGAATGTCAGTGCGATCTGCTCTCCAAGGCCTCTGAAACCCCTAAGCCAGACACTGTGCTTGCGGAATGGAAGTCCTTAATCGAATGTTCAAAGCTAATTACCTCTCAGGAGCTCCGGACTTCCTGCCCCACAACCATCTGACAGATGGAAAAAGGAGAAAGCTCCTGCCCGCGTTTCCAGGGACGAACATCTTTGTTCGTATTTGTTCATAACGGGAAGCTTGGAATCCTCTGACTGCATTCCCTGCATTGAGTCTGCAAATCCCCTCACAGCCCTTTTGTGTGTAACAGAGTTCATTCCCAGAGCCAGCACTAAACTAACACTCGATGACAGCTTCTCCCTCAGCTCAGTCCGGGGAACATGCTGCGTCAGGTTGAAAATGAAAAATCCCACGTCCTTCTGTTTCCTCGCAGTGAGGAACAATACAGGTCAAATTGAATGAAATCTGCTTTGAAGTCAGTTTGCATCGGTCCGGCCCCTGCCCTCGGTTGCCGATAGGTGGCGCTGCTGCAAAGCAGATCAATACGCTGAGCGAGCCTGCGGGACCGTGCACACAGCCCTGGAGCTGGGTATGCAGCCTGGCTTATGTCCTCTGCCACGCCTCGACAAACAGCAGAGGAACCAGCCCTCCTTCTCTTACCAAAAATGATATTTACTCATCACTAAGGAGGTGACTCATGGACAAATTAAAACAACGTACTTGCACAGGACCCAAACATTGACCTGTATTTAAATAAACCCAGGCTTCTCTTTAATCATTTTCAGATTCTTTTCCTTAAATAAGCTTAACTCCAGTTTACCTCACTGAAATATTTTCAAATATTCATTGCATTACAATTCCCTCGGCAAGTCCTGAGAGTATGGTTGTTGTCTGTTTTAACAGATGAGAATCAAGACTAGTTTCTCCTTTCTCCGTTAACCTGGAACTATCTTTCGAGTATGGCAGGGGCCACGGACAAGAACAGAAGCTCTGATTTCAGAAGTCTGTCCATCAGAACGAAAATTTTCTGCCAAGCGGCTTTCTTCCAGTATGCACACGGCCATCATGCCTTCCCAGGCTTCTACCAGAGCAACCATCTATCTGACTGGCAGCACCCCGCCTGGGCTGCAGAGGATGGACAGTTTTATATTGTGAATGTCAGTGCGATCTGCTCTCCAAGGCCTCTGAAACCCCTAAGCCAGACACTGTGCTTGCGAATGGAAGTCCTTAATCGAATGTTCAAAGCTAATTACCTCTCAGGAGCTCCGGACTTCCTGCCCCACAACCATCTGACAGATGGAAAAAGGAGAAAGCTCCTGCCCGCGTTTCCAGGGACGAACATCTTTGTTCGTATTTGTTCATAACGGGAAGCTTGGAATCCTCTGACTGCATTCCCTGCATTGAGTCTGCAAATCCCCTCACAGCCCTTTTGTGTGTAACAGAGTTCATTCCCAGAGCCAGCACTAAACTAACACTCGATGACAGCTTCTCCCTCAGCTCAGTCCGGGGAACATGCTGCGTCAGGTTGAAAATGAAAAATCCCACGTCCTTCTGTTTCCTCGCAGTGAGGAACAATACAGGTCAAATTGAATGAAATCTGCTTTGAAGTCAGTTTGCATCGGTCCGGCCCCTGCCCTCGGTTGCCGATAGGTGGCGCTGCTGCAAAGCAGATCAATACGCTGAGCGAGCCTGCGGGACCGTGCACACAGCCCTGGAGCTGGGTATGCAGCCTGGCTTATGTCCTCTGCCACGCCTCGACAAACAGCAGAGGAACCAGCCCTCCTTCTCTTACCAAAAATGATATTTACTCATCACTAAGGAGGTGACTCATGGACAAATTAAAACAACGTACTTGCACAGGACCCAAACATTGACCTGTATTTAAATAAACCCAGGCTTCTCTTTAATCATTTTCAGATTCTTTTCCTTAAATAAGCTTAACTCCAGTTTACCTCACTGAAATATTTTCAAATATTCATTGCATTACAATTCCCTCGGCAAGTCCTGAGAGTATGGTTGTTGTCTGTTTTAACAGATGAGAATCAAGACTAGTTTCTCCTTTCTCCCGTTAACCTGGAACTATCTTTCGAGTATGGCAGGGGCCACGGACAAGAACAGAAGCTCTGATTTCAGAAGTCTGTCCATCAGAACAAAAGAAAAAAATCAAAACGGGATCAAGAAGAGATGCACACATATGCATGTGTCTGTGTGTGTTTATCTCCCCTACAGAATTCATTCATGTTTTATTCATTAGTATCTTTTCCTATCTTGACAGAGAAAATGTAGTTATTTTATTGAAATGATGTGTGTGAAGATAAAGTGAGGTTAAAACAACAGCAAACAGTTGAAAATCATCCCTCCCCATCTGAAATGAGTTGCTGGTTAGCTCAGAAGAAGCTGCCAGGAATGAAATGGGAGTAAGGCCATCGGGCTGCCGCGCTGCGCCCGTCCGTCTTTTCTTCACGACTCCGAGGACCGTCAGCCAACCAGCGCTCTTGGAGCTCACTGGAACCATGATAGCACGGAGAATGCAACAGGGAACTGGACAAGCTCTTCCAAATTCACGAGACATCGCTGCACCTTTTGCTTCACAGAAGAATGACTCTAAGCCTTTAACACTGGTTCTGAATATTTTTGCTCCTAATTCTGGCCAAGCATCAATGTCCAGTGACACCCAACACAACTTCCCTTCCTCGAGAACCTACTAAGTTGACTAGTCCTAGGAAGCCAGCTGCATACTCCCTTCATGATGGAGGACTGACCAATGTCAGTTTTCTGAGCTTGGAAGAATTGGATAGAATGCAGGGAATCCGGATGCAGAACAGACCACAGGAGCAATCGTCTGTATTACAGTTACTAGAACTCAGTTGGTTTAACTACATTTTCATCACCAGTACAGCTCAGTTACTCCTGACAAGCTCTGCCTTTCTAAGGGGAGGGGGGGGGGCAACCCCCTGAAACACACTTATCACACTCAGTGTTTAGTGCATCGAGAAGCTGGTTACCATCATAGGCTTCTGGACATTCTCAAGTTATTCCATTGATCAACATTCCATACTTAACAGCTGAACATATCTAGTTTCAAGTAATCTGCCTCTTCCTAGGTTAGGTAAATAATGCATTTCTACATAAGAGACATGTGACGGGACCACTGCACTGACACCCTTAGCTCCAGCCAAATGGAAGGTTATTGAGTCATCAATCTGATTTTATAAAAATCCATTTCTAAACCTCCTATAGCTACACATCAAGTTCTTTCCTGCTTCTATGCACACAACTATATGTCTCTCCAAAGGATGTCTTTTAAGCTAATGCACGTGCTGTGCTAAGTCGCTACGAGTCCTATCTGACTCTTTGAGTCATATCATGTGCTAAGAGTCATGTCTGACTCTCTGAGACCCTGCGGACTGTGGCCTGCCAGGCTTCCCTGCTCATGGGATTTTCCAGGCAAGAATACTGGAGTGGGTTGGCATTTCCTTCTCCAGGAGATCTTCCCTGACCCAGAGACAGAACCTGCATCTGTTGTGTCTCCTGCGTTGACAGGTGCGTTCTTTAGCACTAGCTCCACCTGGGAAGCTAATTCATAGTTTCCTTTTTTAAAAGAACCATTGCATCTCCCTTTTCTAAAAACAGGAATCCTCATAATTCAATTGAATTATTTTTTCTTAATAGTACAAATATTACTCAAGTCACCTTTCAATCAGTGCAGGTCTATCTTAGATGACTATCGAGAAATTCCTCCTGTATACCACAGGGAACTGTCCTCAGTGCTCTGTGGTGACCTCAATGAGAAGAAAATCCAAAAAGGAGGATATATAGGTATACATATAGCTGATTTGCTTTGCTGTATAGCAGAAACTAACACACTATAAAGCAACTATATGCCAATAAAAACTTTAAAAAATACCTTCTATTTCAGGGACCTCCCTGGTGGTTCAGTGGTTAAGACTCTGCACTTCCAATGCAGGGGCACAGGTTCAGTTCCTGGTTGGGGAACAAGATCACGCATGCCATGTGGTGCAGCCAAAGATAAAAGAAAGAAAAAAGAAACTCCCTTTATTTTTGATCTCCATCCTCTTCTGAACCCTCTTCTCTTTATTCTCCAAATTACATTTAAAAAGAAACATAGAGATAAACATAAAACAGACGCTCAAGTCCACTTCAAACGATCCTTGTTCCCTTGCTATGCAAAGCAGAGGTTTTAGAACTGGAGATCCAGTGAAAGATTGTCACTTGTTGAGCTTTCTTTGAACAGCGCATTTCCAAAGCATCATGTCAGAACACCCATGACATATCCATTGGTTTCAATGAATTTTTATTAAGTTCTTAGTCAGTGGGGCAAATGAAATTTTAAGGCTGTAATTCTTCAAAGTGGTTCATCTCAATCACACAACAATTATCTTAATAGTATTCATAGCTCTCCAAAATTATTTATTTGTATACACATTTATTTTTCTCTTCCAATTGAATGAATCTCTACTAACATACACTGGAATACTGGTTCATCCATAGGGACTTTATAAGTCATTGTGATGAATAAATAATGTCCCACACATTCTGAGGTTACAGGTGGAAGTTAATTCATCTTCACTCATTGGTAGGAACGCACAGGAGTTGGTCAGTTTGGAGGACCTTAGTTTGTTAGCTTCTTAGAAGTTAAACATAGCCTTACCATATGATTACACATCTGTGGGACTCAATAATCCCGCTTCCAGTTTTTCCTCAAATCACTCAAAAACTTACATTCACCAAAAAAAGATACAAAACATTTATAGCCACTTTGTTCATAATTGCTGAAAGTTGGATACATCCAAGATGTCCTTCAACAGATAGGTAAATGAACCGTGGTGCACCCAGACAATGGAGCATTATTCAACATTATCCATACAATGGAACATCATTCAAAAGGAAAGAGTTACTGATGAAACAAATTCATTTTTGCTAACTATAGGAAACCACACCAAAAGACTACACATGTCCTGATCCATTTTGTGACTTTCTTGAAAAGGCAAAACTACAAGGATAAAAAGCAGTTAAATTTTTGTTTGAGGGGTTTGAGGAGGGGAGTGATCAACTTAGAGGGACACAGGCAAATTTGTAGGGTGATAGAACAGTTCTGTATGGTGCTGTGTTAGGGGTCCACACAACTGTGCATTTTTATTCTTTCCTTTTGTATTTTTTATTTTGTTGCGCTGGTTCTTAGTTGTGGCACATGGGATTTTCATGACTCTTAGTTTCAGCATGTGGGATCTAAGTCCCTGACCAGGGATCAAGCCCAGGTCCCCTGCATTGGGAGCCTGAAGTCTTAGCCACTGGACCCCTAGGGAAGTCCTTGTGCATTTTTCAAAACTCACAAAGCCATATGCCACAAAGAGTGAACTTTAGAAAATGCAAATTAAAATAAACAAACAGAATGTGTCGGATGGTCCTGGATAAAGTGTAGACTCTGACAAATGAATTTAACTATATTCCAAATACGACAGAAAACCTCACTGGAGGGAGTGGGACAAAAAATGAGGTGACCTAAGTAAATGGATGAAGACTGGTTTGACTGGAAAATATGACCCAAGAGAAAAATGTTCCTATACCTAAACATTGTCCTATAGTTGGAAAGTTTGTTTTTCAGGGGTAAAAAGTGAAAGTGTTAGTTGCTCTAACAGTTCTTGCTCTTTGTGACCCCATGGACTGTTGCCCACCAGGTTCCCCTTGTCCATGGAATTCTCCAGGAATGACTACTGCAGTGGGTAGCCATTCTCTTCTCCAGGGGATCCTCCAGACCCAGAGGTCAAACCTGGGTCTCCTGCATTGTGGTTTTCGGGGGTACAGGTTAGCAATTCTGAAACTACACAAGCACTAGAGTTTAACACATCGGCCAGTGGTTGGTGAATGGTGGGAGCTGAGGTTCTCACTGCCAATGAAAGAGGCGAACAAAATCACATAAAAGGGGGATTTGAATTAGGGCTATAGGATCAGAGAGAGAGAGAAAGAATAGAAGGGAGATACATATCCAGCAGAAATATATACATAGGGTAATTGCCATGCATGCATATTACGTGGCTCTGCAGCGACAGGCCGGTAGCTACAAGCACAATGGTGCCCAATCTTCATTTCTAAATGGTGACGGGAACCAATGCTCCTTGGCGAAATCATTGATTCTAGGGTCCAGGAAAGACAAAATGATTCTGGAGCATGTGGAAGTGCCAGACATTAAAGAAATGCCCCCTCCCTCAAACAAAGAAAGGCATGTCAAAATGACTTCCAACGGCCAACACTGGAGCAAAATGTATCAAAAGACTATTGGATCATAATATAAATAATATCAAAGTCCATGATATGGTGATATAAATAGAGGTTAAGTAAATGAACAACTGAGGAAATGGACAAATATGCCTTACAGAAGGATCCCAAATATTAAATATAGAAAGCACCACAGAATCCACTGATAGATGCTGAAATCTTGTGAGCAAAATGCGAAGGAGAAATAGGATAAATGAATAGCCTGAAAGCATCTCTGCCATAATTTATGAACTGCCACCATGGTTTTAAATATATTCCTAGAGAGTCTTTGGTACTCCTTGCTGCAGGAGGTGGACCTTAGTGCCTCTCCCCTGAAATGTGGGCTTATCTGAGTGACTCGCTTCTAATGAATGGAGTATGAAAAGAAAAATAAATAAATAACAGCAGAGAGACCTAGCAGGCAATAGCTTGATAGAGCATTGGAGGCTAACCTCACCAGTGATAAGTCACGGTGATGTCATGTGCTTTCTGATATAATGAGATAATAAGGACACTTCATCTCTTTAGTATTTTCCCCCTAAATTTATAACCTACATCTGATCATGGGAAAACCCAAGATGAGCCCAAATGGAGGAACAGTCTATAAAATACTTGTATAGCACCCTTTGAAAGTGTCTAGGTTATACACCAAAAAGAAAAGAAAAAAGAAACAGATTGGTGGAAATTAAGGTGATGTGATGACTAAAAGCAATGTAGAATCCTAGATTGGATCCTGAAACAGAAAAATGGTTGCTTTTTTCATATTTGAGAAATTGGAGAAATCCAAAGTAACTCTGGAGGTTGGCTAATTGTTGTTGTTGTTTTAGTCACTAAGCCGTGTCTGAATCTTTTGTGATCCCATGGACTGTAGCCTGCCAGGTTCCACTGTCCATGGAGTTTCCCAGGCGAGAATAATTGTGCTACCATTCCCATCTTCAGGGAATCTTTCCAACCCAGGGATCGAACCCATGTCTCCCCTCTTGCAGATAGATTTTTTAAACCACTGAGTCACTTGGGAAACCCTTGGCTAATATTAATGCAGAGCTAATGTGAATTTCTTAGTTTAGTGAACACACCATAATTATATAAGATGTTCACATAAGGAAACTGGATCAAGGGTATACAGGACTCTCTGTACTATTTTACAACACTTCTATAAATCTGAATTCATTTCAAGACAAAACTTTTTAAAAACGTTTTGTTTATTTCTGTGCTGGCTCTTAGATGCAGAAAGCACCACAGAATCCACTGATAGATGCTGAAATCTTGTGAGCAAAATGAAGGAGAAATAGGATAAATGAATAGCCTGAAAGCATCTCTGCCATAATTTATGAACTGCCACCATGGTTTTAAATATATTCCTAGAGAGTCTTTGGTACTCCTTGCTGCAGGAGGTGGACCTTAGTGCCTCTCCCCTGAAATGTGGGCTTATCTGAGTGACTCGCTTCTAATGAATGGAGTATGAAAAGAAAAATAAATAAATAACAGCAGAGAGACCTAGCAGGCAATAGCTTGATAGAGCATTGGAGGCTAACCTCACCAGTGATAAGTCACGGTGATGTCATGTGCTTTCTGATATAATGAGATAATAAGGACACTTCATCTCTTTAGTATTTTCCCCCTAAATTTATAACCTACATCTGATCATGGGAAAACCCAAGATGAGCCCAAATGGAGGAACAGTCTATAAAATACTTGTATAGCACCCTTTGAAAGTGTCTAGGTTATACACCAAAAAGAAAAGAAAAAAGAAACAGATTGGTGGAAATTAAGGTGATGTGATGACTAAAAGCAATGTAGAATCCTAGATTGGATCCTGAAACAGAAAAATGGTTGCTTTTTTCATATTTGAGAAATTGGAGAAATCCAAAGTAACTCTGGAGGTTGGCTAATTGTTGTTGTTGTTTTAGTCACTAAGCCGTGTCTGAATCTTTTGTGATCCCATGGACTGTAGCCTGCCAGGTTCCACTGTCCATGGAGTTTCCCAGGCGAGAATAATTGTGCTACCATTCCCATCTTCAGGGAATCTTTCCAACCCAGGGATCGAACCCATGTCTCCCCTCTTGCAGATAGATTTTTTAAACCACTGAGTCACTTGGGAAACCCTTGGCTAATATTAATGCAGAGCTAATGTGAATTTCTTAGTTTAGTGAACACACCATAATTATATAAGATGTTCACATAAGGGGAAACTGGATCAAGGGTATACAGGACTCTCTGTACTATTTTTACAACACTTCTATAAATCTGAATTCATTTCAAGACAAAACTTTTTTAAAAACGTTTTTGTTTATTTCTGTGCTGGCTCTTAGATGCAGCAAGATCTAGGGGATCTTGTTTCTTGACCAGGGATCAAACCCAGGCCCCCTGCATTGGAAGCATCGAGTCTTAGCCACCAGACCATCAGGAAAGTCCTTCAACACAAAGACTTTAAAAAGAAAGCAAGTGGGCTTCCCCTGGTGGTCCAGTGGGTGAGGACACCGCCTTGCAGTGCAAGGGGCGCCGGTTTGATCCCTGGCCTAGGAAGATACCACGTGCCGCAGAGCGGCTGGACCGATGTGTCCAATTACTGAGCCGGAGCTCTGGAGCGCACGCGCCCAGAGCTGGCGCTCTGCAACGACAGAGGCCACCGCGATGGGAGGCCCACAGGAGCCAAAGAACAAAGACGGATGAAAATAGAGAAATGAAAGACCAATAGAAGCGGCCCGCCCACCTCCCTCCCTCCCCAACCCGACCCCTGCCCAAAATAAATAAATAAATAAAAATTTTAAAAATTAAAGAAAGAAAGTTAGCTAGTAATATGTGTCAATTGAATATTCAAGACCAAAACTTATGAAGGATATGAGTCCACTGTAAGTATGGACCTTATTAACAAGGGAGCCGATGAGAAACAGGGTGTTGGAAAGGCGGCTAGGATTTAGAGATCTGGAAAGTAAGAAGAAAGTGGAAGAGGAGTAGAGTTGTAGCAGCAGAAGTGGATTGCTGGTTAAGAAAATCCCAAGTGGAAAGGCGGCAGAGAGCAGTGTGTCACTAAGCCGTGTCTGAATCTTTTGTGATCCCATGGACTGTAGCCTGCCAGGTTCCACTGTCCATGGAGTTTCCCAGGCGAGAATAATTGTGCTACCATTCCCATCTTCAGGGAATCTTTCCAACCCAGGGATCGAACCCATGTCTCCCCTCTTGCAGATAGATTTTTTAAACCACTGAGTCACTTGGGAAACCCTTGGCTAATATTAATGCAGAGCTAATGTGAATTTCTTAGTTTAGTGAACACACCATAATTATATAAGATGTTCACATAAGGGGAAACTGGATCAAGGGTATACAGGACTCTCTGTACTATTTTTACAACACTTCTATAAATCTGAATTCATTTCAAGACAAAACTTTTTTAAAAACGTTTTTGTTTATTTCTGTGCTGGCTCTTAGATGCAGCAAGATCTAGGGGATCTTGTTTCTTGACCAGGGATCAAACCCAGGCCCCCTGCATTGGAAGCATCGAGTCTTAGCCACCAGACCATCAGGAAAGTCCTTCAACACAAAGACTTTAAAAAGAAAGCAAGTGGGCTTCCCCTGGTGGTCCAGTGGGTGAGGACACCGCCTTGCAGTGCAAGGGGCGCCGGTTTGATCCCTGGCCTAGGAAGATACCACGTGCCGCAGAGCGGCTGGACCGATGTGTCCAATTACTGAGCCGGAGCTCTGGAGCGCACGCGCCCAGAGCTGGCGCTCTGCAACGACAGAGGCCACCGCGATGGGAGGCCCACAGGAGCCAAAGAACAAAGACGGATGAAAATAGAGAAATGAAAGACCAATAGAAGCGGCCCGCCCACCTCCCTCCCTCCCCAACCCGACCCCTGCCCAAAATAAATAAATAAATAAAAATTTTAAAAATTAAAGAAAGAAAGTTAGCTAGTAATATGTGTCAATTGAATATTCAAGACCAAAACTTATGAAGGATATGAGTCCACTGTAAGTATGGACCTTATTAACAAGGGAGCCGATGAGAAACAGGGTGTTGGAAAGGCGGCTAGGATTTAGAGATCTGGAAAGTAAGAAGAAAGTGGAAGAGGAGTAGAGTTGTAGCAGCAGAAGTGGATTGCTGGTTAAGAAAATCCCAAGTGGACCAGTCCACCTGAATCTCGGCTGGAGAATAACAGAGAGCAGATGTGACACGACTCTCTCATTGTGTGAAGAATGGCTTTGCAATGAGGGTGCATGACTTGCTGACTTTTATCATGTATGTTTTCTAACTGAAAATATGTTTGCATTTGTTCCTAGATAAAAGGATGAGTTCCTTAACAATCATCCAGACATCATCTCATCACCACGTGTAGCTAGTATAAATGTGTTTGTAGTGATTTGGTTGGGGGTGCTTTTTCAGTTACCACTGAACTTATTATTGACCTGAATATTTGAGTCAGTGTCTCAGAGGTCATTTAGGTGGAGATTTTAGCATCATGACATCTGACTGAACTCTTATAAATGGGTTAAGAAATGATGTAGACTTCCTGGATATTTATTTTTCTTTCCTTTCCTTTTTTTCTTTTTTCTTTTCTTTTCTTGCAGCTATCAGCCGAAGATCTTCCTATGTGCTCCTAGGCACTATCCTCAGATACTGGCTTTTTCCCCTCACAAGGTGGCCCATACCAAATAGTCTTGTCATCTTTGTGCTTGAAGAATTTTGAGCTATGTTCACTGGAAGAGTTAGCAGTGTTTCTATATGATTTAACATTCATGTTAGTTAAGGAATCTGCCTGAAATGACTGTGGCATTGTGTACTGGCCTATCTCCTATAATCCCCGTTCTTCTCATGAAACTCAATAACCCTCTGTGGTCTTCTTTGATGTACAACATCTTCTCCACTTCATTTTATGGAAGAAATGCAAAGCAAAGTTCTCTAGGGGCCAGTTGCCTACTTAGTTGAAATTTGAGTAATGATAGGAACTGCAGATGAAGTATGGAAGTTAATTCCCTTCACTATCTTCCTGTCATTGGTGATCATTAAATGTCACTGGCCATGTGTTGTCAAGTATCAATCCAGCCAGCCAGCCAAATGCAAATACATATTGACACTCCTCACCACAATCACCACCCACCCCCACACACTCCCCATAGACTCACACACATGCTTGGCTTTCATTACAGAGAATCAAGCCTAGAAATAACTTTCTGCTTTCGGGCAGGAAAATTCTTTCTTTCCTGCTGGTAATGAAAAGTATATAGATATATAGATACAGATATAGATATAGGTATAAGTGTCCATGAAACTTCTGTTTCCTAGAAATTCACTGCTGCTCAGACCAAGACTTTACTGGTAACAAGTTACTGGGAGGCAAATGGGAGGGTAGATTCTGCATGACTCGAGGTGTCTTCATCCAGTCCCATGCTAAAATCTGGACAGCACATGACACAGTTGCCATGGAAAGTGAGCATTTATTTTTCACCCCCCACAACGTGATCAATGGATAACTCTTACTAATTCTCCATTTGTTCTCCCAGTTAAGTATAACCTGATCCAGATAGGACTGAGGATCAGTACCTGCCTGACAGGAGTGTTTCAATGTAGAGGAGGGCAGGAAAACATTTCCTAGGATATGAACCTATTTAAACTGAAGATACAGAATGTTGAGGGTAAAATCGCAGATTCACAGTATGGTATGATTCAGTAAGGAGAAAAAGAGGAGCTTTCATCCAAGCAGAAAATGAGGGCACATCAGAATATGAATTTGATGGCCATGAAAGTCAGGGTCCCAGAGGTCAAGAGAAAGCCCAGGTAATAGGAACTAAGAGCTCTCATCATTTTTTCCCTACCTGCTTGGCACCTTGGCTGTGGTTCCATTTGTTTTACAGGGCAGTATGTTGCCCCATTCTGACTTCGACATCACTGTGGAACGTCAAACAGAGGCTTCTTTGCAGAAGTGGTTTTCATCCCCTGGATACCCCATATTCTGAAGGGAAAAAAGATTGTGCTGATGCATTCACCTGCACGAATTCCTGTAGCTCTCCCTGTGCACTCAAGTCCCTTCTCCCTGGCACGCACACAAACACACACAGAACTCTTTGGAACTGAGTCCCTAAGAAACCAGGGACACAGGCTTCTTTTTCATGCGTGATGCCAAACAGGAGCAAAAGCTGTCTGCTCCTACTCATGAATTCTGTTTCATTGCAACAAGAAAGTGTGCGCTTTTGCTGTCTCTCTCACACACACATCCACTCCCAGAAATATTCTGACTTTCAACACAGGATCAATAGGTGCATACCCACCTCTGGAGAGGTACAGTTGCTGGTTGCCTCTAGTAGGCCATGGGAACTCTGGCAAAGCTGTATTCTGGAAAAGCAATCAGAGTGACTATCAGGAAGCCTGGTTTCAGTCCCCAAGAGAGAAAACAAGGACTCACTGGCCAGGGTGCGTTGGTCCCCACCCAGTCACATCCTCAGCTCTGTGTGCCACAGAGTGTCCTGACATGGTAGGGATTGATAAATAGGTCCACTGGATGAGAAATCGTGGGATGGAAATAAATTGGTCCTAGTCAGCCCCCGGGAAAGGAAATGCTCCTGAAAGTGAGCATTTATTTTCACCCCCCACAACGTGATCAATGGATAACTCTTACTAATTCTCCATTTGTTCTCCCAGTTAAGTATAACCTGATCCAGATAGGACTGAGGATCAGTACCTGCCTGACAGGAGTGTTTCAATGTAGAGGAGGGCAGGAAAACATTTCCTAGGATATGAACCTATTTAAACTGAAGATACAGAATGTTGAGGGTAAAATCGCAGATTCACAGTATGGTATGATTCAGTAAGGAGAAAAAGAGGAGCTTTCATCCAAGCAGAAAATGAGGGCACATCAGAATATGAATTTGATGGCCATGAAAGTCAGGGTCCCAGAGGTCAAGAGAAAGCCCAGGTAATAGGAACTAAGAGCTCTCATCATTTTTTCCCTACCTGCTTGGCACCTTGGCTGTGGTTCCATTTGTTTTACAGGGCAGTATGTTGCCCCATTCTGACTTCGACATCACTGTGGAACGTCAAACAGAGGCTTCTTTGCAGAAGTGGTTTTCATCCCCTGGATACCCCATATTCTGAAGGGAAAAAAGATTGTGCTGATGCATTCACCTGCACGAATTCCTGTAGCTCTCCCTGTGCACTCAAGTCCCTTCTCCCTGGCACGCACACAAACACACACAGAACTCTTTGGAACTGAGTCCCTAAGAAACCAGGGACACAGGCTTCTTTTTCATGCGTGATGCCAAACAGGAGCAAAAGCTGTCTGCTCCTACTCATGAATTCTGTTTCATTGCAACAAGAAAGTGTGCGCTTTTGCTGTCTCTCTCACACACACATCCACTCCCAGAAATATTCTGACTTTCAACACAGGATCAATAGGTGCATACCCACCTCTGGAGAGGTACAGTTGCTGGTTGCCTCTAGTAGGCCATGGGAACTCTGGCAAAGCTGTATTCTGGAAAAGCAATCAGAGTGACTATCAGGAAGCCTGGTTTCAGTCCCCAAGAGAGAAAACAAGGACTCACTGGCCAGGGTGCGTTGGTCCCCACCCAGTCACATCCTCAGCTCTGTGTGCCACAGAGTGTCCTGACATGGTAGCTTGGCATTGGATAAATAGGTCCACTGGATGAGAAATCGTGGAGGAAAATAATTGTACATGGCAGAGAGGGATAGGGAGACATTTCTGGGTCCCTAGCTTCCCAGATGGCTCAGATGATAAAGAATCGCTTGAAATGCAGGAGATCCGGGTTTGATCCCTGGGTCAGGAAGATCCCCTAGAGAAGGGAGTGGCACCCCTTTCCAGTATTCTCGTCTGGAGAATCCCATGGACAGAGGAGCCTGGCGGGCCACAGTCCAGACAGTAAAGAGTCAGACACAACTGAGTGACTAACAACAGTGAAACCTTCTTTACTAAGAAAATCACCCCCGGGCTTCCCCTGGTGGTCCAGTGGGTAAGGACACCGCCTTGCAGTGCAAGGGGCGCCGGTTCGATCCCTGGCCTAGGAAGATCCCACGTGCCGTGGAGCGGCTGGACTGATGTGTCCAATTACCGAGCCGGAGCTCTGGAGCGCATGCGCCCAGAGCCAGTGCTCTGCGACAACAGATGCCACCGCGATGGGCGGCCCGCAGGAGCCAAAGAACAAAGACGGATGAAAATAGAGAAATGAAAGACCAATAGAAGTGGCCCGCCCGCTCCCCTCCCTCCCCAACCCGACCCCCGCCCCAAAAAAATAAAAAAAAAAATCTTTAAAAAAAAAAAAAAAAAAAGAAAATCACCCCCTGGCATCCCAAAATGTCAAAGTGAAAGTCTGACAAGGTTAAGGGATTTAATTTGCTCAAAATAAAAAGAAAATAATAGTTAAGCAAAAAACTTGTTTAATAGGAAAACAATACCCTGTTCTCTATCCCACCTTAGATGAAAACTCAAAATCAATTTACAAACAGAGTTCTTGCTTTTCTTGTGAATTAGGAAATCTGCAGATGAAAAATTCCCATCTTTGACTTCAGTTTTTCCCACAGACCTGAGAAAACAAGGACTCACTGGCCAGGGTGCGTTGGTCCCCACCCAGTCACATCCTCAGCTCTGTGTGCCACAGAGTGTCCTGACATGGTAGCTTGGCATTGGATAAATAGGTCCACTGGATGAGAAATCGTGGAGGAAAATAATTGTACATGGCAGAGAGGGATAGGGAGACATTTCTGGGTCCCTAGCTTCCCAGATGGCTCAGATGATAAAGAATCGCTTGAAATGCAGGAGATCCGGGTTTGATCCCTGGGTCAGGAAGATCCCCTAGAGAAGGGAGTGGCACCCCTTTCCAGTATTCTCGTCTGGAGAATCCCATGGACAGAGGAGCCTGGCGGGCCACAGTCCAGACAGTAAAGAGTCAGACACAACTGAGTGACTAACAACAGTGAAACCTTCTTTACTAAGAAAATCACCCCCGGGCTTCCCCTGGTGGTCCAGTGGGTAAGGACACCGCCTTGCAGTGCAAGGGGCGCCGGTTCGATCCCTGGCCTAGGAAGATCCCACGTGCCGTGGAGCGGCTGGACTGATGTGTCCAATTACCGAGCCGGAGCTCTGGAGCGCATGCGCCCAGAGCCAGTGCTCTGCGACAACAGATGCCACCGCGATGGGCGGCCCGCAGGAGCCAGAGAACAAAGACGGATGAAAATGGAGAAATAAGAGACCAATGGAAGTGGCCCGCCCGCTCCCCTCCCTCCCCAACCCGACCCCCGCCCAAAATAAATAAATAAATAAATCTTTAAAAAAAAAAAAAGAAAAAAAGAAAATCACCCCCTGGCATCCCAAAATGTCAAAGTGAAAGTCTGACAAGGTTAAGGGATTTAATTTGCTCAAAATAAAAAGAAAATAATAGTTAAGCAAAAAACTTGTTTAATAGGAAAACAATACCCTGTTCTCTATCCCACCTTAGATGAAAAACTCAAAAATCAATTTACAAACAGAGTTCTTGCTTTTCTTGTGAATTAGGAAATCTGCAGATGAAAAATTCCCATCTTTGACTTCAGTTTTTTTCCCACAGACCTGAGAAACAGCTCTGTTGGTATTTTTGAAAGCTGCCCCTGAGGATGTATGATGTTTTTGGGTTTTTTTCCTTAATAAAATGACATTTTCTGACCTTGTGCATATCTCTCCCATTTTCCTGGATGCTTCAGCAAATACATGCGAAACTCTACATTCAAGTGGATTTTGTCATCTGTGTCTCTCTCAGCATCATGCCCAACCTGAACAGTTTTGAATACCACTTAATGAAATCATTTTCTTTGTTTAAAAAAAAAGCCATTATCAGGATTTAAAATATGATCATTCTGTTATCTCAGCTCATTATAATTACCCTCAAAATAATCAGTAATTACCTTCTTTTAACCTTTAGTTCTATCTTGGGCTACAGCTAAAGAACTCAAGTGAGAGGAATGAGGGTTCTCACTCTCCGTGAAGAAATTTGTTCTTAAGTAAATCTTTCGGTATACATTCTCTGATCCTTTTCTGGTTTGGTTTCTTTACTTGGGTGATTTTCTTTTCAACAGCATTCTCATTTTCAAAAAATGGTGTTGGTTTGAAGAACTGAAAAAGTGACTTCCAAAAGGAAGAAGGCCCCACCTTTTAAAAGGAAGAGAAGAAATGCATACCCCACTCCCACTCTCTCAGATGTCATTTTGCTTTTTCCTCATTGATCTCAAGTCAGTGGTAAAGACACAGGGTTCATGTAACTGATGCCCAGCTCAGCTGAAAAGTGGAACTCCAGTTCAGACTTCTGGGATCCTAACATCCCCATCAAGGCCTGTGGAGCTTCCCAAGTCATGCAACGGGTGTGTGAGAACTAGCAGAAAAGATCTAGGATGTCTGAAACAGGGCATCTGCTTTTTTTCCCTTCTTTTCTAGTATTTGCATTGTTTAAGCTTCAGCTTCAGGTGTTTTAAGTGTTTTTTTTTTTTTTTAACAGTAGTAGGAATCATTCATGTAAAATAATCTAAAATATTAGCAACAGCCATTTTGGTGCTTACCACAGCCTGCGTTCTTATATTGATTGTATAGAAAGAGGAGGTAAAGTAAACCCACCTCATGTACACCTCAGCCCGGGCAGGCCCTTTTCCTGGACTGTATTGTGAATGGAGGGACGTGGAAAATAAATAAATAAAAGAATGGTCAATAATAAAAATAGGGCTTCCCTGGTGGTCCAGTGGGTAGAGACACCACCTTGCAGTGCAAGGGGCGCTGGTTCCATCCCTGGCCTGGGAGGATCCTACGTGCCGCGGAGCAGCTGGACCAATGTGTCCAATTACCGAGCCGGAGCTCTGGAGCGCATGCGCCCAGAGCCGGTGCTCTGCGACAACAGAGGCCACCGCGATGGGAGGCCCACATGGGCCAAAGAGCAAAGATGGATGAAAGTGAACAGATGAAAGACCAATAGAAGAAGTCCACCTGCTCCTCTCCAACCCCACCCCACACTCCTCAAATAAATAAATAAATCTTTAAAAAATAATAATAATAATATAAATAAATTAAAAATAATTTTAAACAAAATAAAAATAATTGTAAAATAAAATTAAAAAGTTTAAATAAAAAATTATATTAGTGAGAAATAAATGTGCTTTTTTCATGCCAAGAAAAATGTAGAGAATTTCACTCTTTTAAGCATCTCCTGGATTTTTATTTTAAAAAAAAAAAATGCCAAGAAAAGAAAAATGGCAGTGCTAAAAGCCAGAAATTTAATAGAAAGTATCAGACCCTTTAATTACCCAAGCTAAATGGAATTTAGAACCACATCATGAACGATGAAAAATCTTCCTTTTTTCTCTTGGGAAAAGAGATCTATTTTATATTACTAACAAGAACCAGAAATATATTTTCAAACTCTTTGTGTAAGGCATCTGCTTTTTTCCCATTGCAACGTGTGTGAGAACTAGCAGAAAAGATCTAGGATGTCTGAAACAGGGCATCTGCTTTTTTCTTCTTTTCTAGTATTTGCATTGTTTAAGCTTCAGCTTCAGGTGTTTTAAGTGTTTTTTTTTTTTTTTAACAGTAGTAGGAATCATTCATGTAAAATAATCTAAAATATTAGCAACAGCCATTTTGGTGCTTACCACAGCCTGCGTTCTTATATTGATTGTATAGAAAGAGGAGGTAAAGTAAACCCACCTCATGTACACCTCAGCCCGGGCAGGCCCTTTTCCTGGACTGTATTGTGAATGGAGGGACGTGGAAAATAAATAAATAAAAGAATGGTCAATAATAAAAATAGGGCTTCCCTGGTGGTCCAGTGGGTAGAGACACCACCTTGCAGTGCAAGGGGCGCTGGTTCCATCCCTGGCCTGGGAGGATCCTACGTGCCGCGGAGCAGCTGGACCAATGTGTCCAATTACCGAGCCGGAGCTCTGGAGCGCATGCGCCCAGAGCCGGTGCTCTGCGACAACAGAGGCCACCGCGATGGGAGGCCCACATGGGCCAAAGAGCAAAGATGGATGAAAGTGAACAGATGAAAGACCAATAGAAGTGGTCCACCTGCTCCTCTCCCTCCCCACCCCACACTCCTCAAATAAATAAATAAATCTTTAAAAAATAATAATAATAATATAAATAAATTAAAAATAATTTTAAACAAAATAAAAATAATTGTAAAATAAAATTAAAAAGTTTAAATAAAAAATTATATTAGTGAGAAATAAATGTGCTTTTTTCATGCCAAGAAAAATGTAGAGAATTTCACTCTTTTAAGCATCTCCTGGATTTTTATTTTAAAAAAAAAAAATGCCAAGAAAAGAAAAATGGCAGTGCTAAAAGCCAGAAATTTAATAGAAAGTATCAGACCCTTTAATTACCCAAGCTAAATGGAATTTAGAACCACATCATGAACGATGAAAAATCTTCCTTTTTTCTCTTGGGAAAAGAGATCTATTTTATATTACTAACAAGAACCAGAAATATATTTTCAAACTCTTTGTGTAAGGCATCTACAAATAGATAAAAAGACAAAGCATCACCTTTGTTGTTTAGATGCTCAGTTGTGTCTGACTCTTTGTGACCCCATGGAGTGTAGCCTGCCAGGCTCTTCTGTGGATGGGACTTCCCAGGCAAAAAGTGGGTTGCCATTTCCTTCTCCAGGGGATCTTCCCAACCCAGGGATCAAACCCATATCTCCTGCATGGTCAGGCATATTTTTTACCTCTGAACCACCACGGCCTACAAATATAAATATAATCTCAGCATCTTTCCCCTAAAAGCCCGACTCATCCATCCTAACTTATTGGCAGTATGAATTAAAACTCTGTTTATAGGAGAAGAAACCCCTGTAATTGTATTCAACTATGAATATATAGTATTTAAATAAATTCTCAATTATTATTTTTCAATTATAGTACTAGTAATAGTGAGTGAATATCAGAATACTATTACAAAGACCAGCTGAATATCATAAACTCATAAGAAGTATAAAGTAGTAATATATTGCATATATCTGAATGTAATTTTTATGTATGTATATTGCTTCTACATCAAGGCTTGGTAAGTTAAAGGCAAGGGCTAAATCTGGCCCAGCTGCCTGTTCTTGTCAATAAAGTTTTATTGGAATACAGCCCTGCTTATTTACTTGCATATTGTCTCTGGCTGCTTTTGTGCACATACAATGGCAGAATTGAGTAGCTGCAGCAGAAATAGTCTGGCCTGCACAGCCTAAAATATTTATTACTTGGCCCTTTACAGACAAAGTTTGTCAATCTTTGATCTACATATCATATATAACTACTTAGCCTTTTGTGGAATTGAGTTTCAATAAGAATCTTTCCTGGCTTCATTGCAGTGACAAATTCTGGAGTTAATTAACACACAGGTCAATTTATATACTTGGATAAACTCTGTGATTCTATTTCTATTCAATGTGATGAAACTAATTACATAGGTATGTGTGCAGTCAGTCACACATGTCCAATGCTTTGTGACCCCATGGACTGCAGCCCAACAGGCTCCTCTGTCCATGAGATTTTTCAGGCAAGTATACTGGAGTGGGTTGTAAATTACATGCATAGACATATATAAATCCTAAAAGTATACCTAGAGATGTGTCATATAAACAGATATTCACACATCTAGGCAAATGTTCATATAAATCCTCCAAAAGCTTTAAAGTTACTCCTTGCTATACACGGGAGGCCTTGGTCACTGTAGGCCTCAGTTTCCCCATTGGTAAAAGAACAGTAATAATTGTTGTATTATTGTATTAGCATAATATTGACATAATGATTAAAGGAAGCAGATGTTGAAAAGAATGCCCAGCACAGAATAAGCATTTAATAAATGGAAGTTACTAATATTTTAGGTTATTTTATTGACCACATGAGAGAAGGTATGTGATCTTGCATGTCAGTTTAGTCATTCAGCCGTGTCCAACTTTGTGTGAGCCCATGGACTGCAGCCCATCAGGCTTCCCTGTCCTTCACCGTCTCCTGGAGCTTGCTCAAACTCGTGTCCATTGACTCAGGGATGCCATCCAACCACCTTGTCCTCTGTCATCCCCTTCTCCTTTTGCCTTGTTTTTCCCAGCATCAGAGTCTTTTCCAGTGAGTCATCTCTGCATCAGGTGGCCAGACTTTTGGAGCTTTGGCTTTAGCATCAGTCCTTCCAATGAATGTTCAGGGTTGATTTCCTTTAGGATTGATTGCTTTGATCTTACAGTCCAAGGGACTCTCATGAGCCTTCTCCACCACCAAAGTTCAAAGGCATCAGTTCTTCAGCGCTCAGCCTTCTTTATGGTCCAACACTCACATCCATACATGAATACTGGGAAAACCGTAGCTTTGACTCTATGGCCCTTTACAGACAAAGTTTGTCAATCTTTGATCTACATATCATATATAACTACTTAGCCTTTTGTGGAATTGAGTTTCAATAAGAATCTTTCCTGGCTTCATTGCAGTGACAAATTCTGGAGTTAATTAACACACAGGTCAATTTATATACTTGGATAAACTCTGTGATTCTATTTCTATTCAATGTGATGAAACTAATTACATAGGTATGTGTGCAGTCAGTCACACATGTCCAATGCTTTGTGACCCCATGGACTGCAGCCCAACAGGCTCCTCTGTCCATGAGATTTTTCAGGCAAGTATACTGGAGTGGGTTGTAAATTACATGCATAGACATATATAAATCCTAAAAGTATACCTAGAGATGTGTCATATAAACAGATATTCACACATCTAGGCAAATGTTCATATAAATCCTCCAAAAGCTTTAAAGTTACTCCTTGCTATACACGGGAGGCCTTGGTCACTGTAGGCCTCAGTTTCCCCATTGGTAAAAGAACAGTAATAATTGTTGTATTATTGTATTAGCATAATATTGACATAATGATTAAAGGAAGCAGATGTTGAAAAGAATGCCCAGCACAGAATAAGCATTTAATAAATGGAAGTTACTAATATTTTAGGTTATTTTATTGACCACATGAGAGAAGGTATGTGATCTTGCATGTCAGTTTAGTCATTCAGCCGTGTCCAACTTTGTGTGAGCCCATGGACTGCAGCCCATCAGGCTTCCCTGTCCTTCACCGTCTCCTGGAGCTTGCTCAAACTCGTGTCCATTGACTCAGGGATGCCATCCAACCACCTTGTCCTCTGTCATCCCCTTCTCCTTTTGCCTTGTTTTTCCCAGCATCAGAGTCTTTTCCAGTGAGTCATCTCTG
Source organism: Tragulus kanchil (assembly GCA_022376925.1). Lineage (NCBI taxonomy): Eukaryota > Metazoa > Chordata > Mammalia > Artiodactyla > Tragulidae > Tragulus > Tragulus kanchil. The sequence goes on along the minus strand of JAIOJX010000028.1, from coordinate 17,320,406 downwards.
CATCAGGTGGCCAGACTTTTGGAGCTTTGGCTTTAGCATCAGTCCTTCCAATGAATGTTCAGGGTTGATTTCCTTTAGGATTGATTGCTTTGATCTTACAGTCCAAGGGACTCTCATGAGCCTTCTCCACCACCAAAGTTCAAAGGCATCAGTTCTTCAGCGCTCAGCCTTCTTTATGGTCCAACACTCACATCCATACATGAATACTGGGAAAACCGTAGCTTTGACTCTATGGACTTTTGTCAGCAAAGTGATGCCTCCACTTTTGAATATGCTATCTAAGTTTGTCAATAGCTTTTCTTTCAAGGAGCATGCGTCTTTGCCTTCACTTGACATCAACTTATCAGATGCCAGGCGAGACCTCTGGGGCATCATAGGCATTAGCCTACTCCTATATGAAATTGCTCTGATTAGGAAATTTGTACATTCAGTGACATTTGGGACCTGTTTAATTTTTTCTACCTCTTTTTCTAATCAGCTCTGTTTTTCTTTCAGTTACTGATGCCCAGTGATAATTTCTTGGGTCCAACTCTGGGGTCTCTCTTACATGGCTTATGTTATCTTCTACATACTTCATGATCTGATCTTAGCATTCAACTATGTTTTTTCCTTCACCACAGGGAATGAATAAAATTAATTCACTGCTGCTCCAGCAAACCCCTCCCCACCAGCTCCCGCCAGTCTTCATCCCTTTGCTGGTATTAACACCAGATGAATAAAATAGTTTCACTGCGTTAAAATCTGACCTTATATCCTTATTTTTGTTTAGGGTCACTTTAAGAAATGTCTGCATGAAGTACGGTTTTCGTCTTATAGAAAATGCTCTTTAAGGGATTTGTCTGTTATTAATCAGGAACTCCAATGGGAAAATTTGTATTCAACTGTTTTGCATACAATTTAATGCCAGACACTCTCTTCTAAATAACTGAACTGTGTGGGTTTTTTACAACTATGAAGACACTGTAACCTTTTCTTTTTATCTAAATATCTATCTGTTGGCTTAATAACTGGAAGCTCAGACTAAATATGACATTTGAATATAATTACTGCCTAATCCAAGGTTCTGTAAGAATTTTTGTTATTTTCTATGAAGTCACCGATCTCTTTTTGGGACCCAAAAGAAATATGAAAACAACTCCCTAAAATACATTTTTACAAAATTTTACATGCCATGATTTCTAAACAGAATCCTAGAATTATCATACACTTAAACTTAGTAAATGACTCCATGAGCCTTCTCCACCACCAAAGTTCAAAGGCATCAGTTCTTCAGCGCTCAGCCTTCTTTATGGTCCAACACTCACATCCATACATGAATACTGGGAAAACCGTAGCTTTGACTCTATGGACTTTTGTCAGCAAAGTGATGCCTCCACTTTTGAATATGCTATCTAAGTTTGTCAATAGCTTTTCTTTCAAGGAGCATGCGTCTTTGCCTTCACTTGACATCAACTTATCAGATGCCAGGCGAGACCTCTGGGGCATCATAGGCATTAGCCTACTCCTATATGAAATTGCTCTGATTAGGAAATTTGTACATTCAGTGACATTTGGGACCTGTTTAATTTTTTTTCTACCTCTTTTTCTAATCAGCTCTGTTTTTCTTTCAGTTACTGATGCCCAGTGATAATTTCTTGGGTCCAACTCTGGGGTCTCTCTTACATGGCTTATGTTATCTTCTACATACTTCATGATCTGATCTTAGCATTCAACTATGTTTTTTCCTTCACCACAGGGAATGAATAAAATTAATTCACTGCTGCTCCAGCAAACCCCTCCCCACCAGCTCCCGCCAGTCTTCATCCCTTTGCTGGTATTAACACCAGATGAATAAAATAGTTTCACTGCGTTAAAATCTGACCTTATATCCTTATTTTTGTTTAGGGTCACTTTAAGAAATGTCTGCATGAAGTACGGTTTTGCGTCTTATAGAAAATGCTCTTTTAAGGGATTTGTCTGTTATTAATCAGGAACTCCAATGGGAAAATTTGTATTCAACTGTTTTGCATACAATTTAATGCCAGACACTCTCTCTTCTAAATAACTGAAATGTGTGGGTTTTTTCCAACTATGAAGACACTGTAACCTTTTCTTTTTATCTAAATATCTATCTGTTGGCTTAATAACTGGAAGCTCAGACTAAATATGACATTTGAATATAATTACTGCCTAATCCAAGGTTCTGTAAGAATTTTTGTTATTTTCTATGAAGTCACCGATCTCTTTTTGGGACCCAAAAGAAATATGAAAACAACTCCCTAAAATACATTTTTACAAAATTTTACATGCCATGATTTCTAAACAGAATCCTAGAATTAATCATTACACTTAAACTTTCAGTGAAATGATAAGTGTATATCTGGACTTCCTAGGTGGTATTAGTGATAAACACTCACCTGCCTATGCAGTAGACATAAGAGATATGGGTTCAATCCCTGAATAGGGAAGATCCCCTCGCGGAGGGCATGACAACCCACTCCAGTATTCTCACCTGGAGAATCCCATGGCCAGAGGAGCCTGGAGGGCTACAGTCCATAGGGTCACAAAGAGTCAGACACAACTAAAGCAATTTAGCATGCACGCAAAGATGTATCTATGGCTGTTAATCATCCTGAATTTTCCTGGAATCTTAGTTCAACAAATTGTCCAAACCTTTGATAGTAGAAGGAGGGGAGGTCAATATGTTTAATAACAAGATAGGAACCATATACAGAGTGGAGTTAGACAGTATTAAATGCCATGGGTAGTGAGTTAGTTCCTCAAGGCGAGGCAGCTTCATTTCACTGTGACGAATAATCCCTGGAAGCCATGAAATCTCTCAATTTTGAGCAGACATTTTAATTGCGGTGTAATTGAAATATAACATTATATCAGTGCGGGCATACAACATAATGTTTCATCATTTGTATGTATTGTGAAGTGTCCATCACAAAAGGAGTTAAAAGCTGTTATCACACTTTGTTAATGAAGTTTTGATTATGATGGTGACTTTTTTTTTAAGCTTTGGCCTCTTTTATTGGTTTTTTATTTATTTATTTTTCATCCCTCTTTATTCTTTGGCCTGTGTGGGCCTCCCACTGCAGTGGCCTCTTTTGCTTCAGAGCATCAGCTCTGGGTGCGTGTGCTCCAGAGCGCTGGCTCATAATTGGACACACCTGTCCAGCCACTCCACTGCATGTGGGGTCTTCCCCAGCCAGGGATCGAACTCGTACCCCTTGCACTGCAAGGCAGACTCTTTACCCACGGACCACCAGGGAAGCCCATGATGGTGACTTTTAAGATCTACTTTCTTAGCAGCTTTCAAATCTGAAACATTTATACAGATGTCCTCTGATGATCCATGGTTTTCTTTTCCACTGCTTCAGTTTCCAATAGTCAACAGCAGTCCAAAAATAATAAATAGTAAATTCTAGAAAGAAAAAATTCATATGTTTTAAATTGTGTGCGGTCCTGATAAAAATCTTATGTCATCCAATTAGTCACTTGGCAGTCCTCTGCTTATCAGATCGACTGTCAAAGTATTACAGTGCTTATGTTCAAGTACCCATATTTTACTTATGACTAGCCCCTGACGTGTAAGAAAGATGAAGCTGGCAATTCGAATATGCCATAGAGAAGTCACAAAGTGCTTCTTCTGAGTAAAAAGCTGAAAGTCCAGTTTTGGTACTGCCCCTCAAGGCATAGCTATAGTGCATCATAAATGCTTAGTTAGAATAGTCGTTGTAGTAGTTCAGTCACCAAGTCCTGTCTGACTCTTTGCAACCCTATGGGCTGCAGCACACTAGGATCCTATGTTCCCCGCTATCTCCCAGAGTTTGCTCGAATTCTTGTCCATAGACTTGGTGATGCTACCTAACCATTTCATTCTCTGCTGTCCCCTTCTCTCTTTGCCTTCAGTCTTTCCCAGCATCAGGGGCTTTTCCAGTGAATTGGCTCTTCACATCAGGTGGCCAAAGTATTGAAGCTTCATCTTCAGCATCAGTCCTTCCAAAGAATGTTCAGGGTTGATTGTCTTTAGGATTTACTGGTTTGATCTCCTTGCAGTCCGAGGGATTCTCAAGCGTCTTCTTCAGCGTCACAATTCAAAGGCATCAGTTCTTTATGGTCCAACTCTCATATCTATATATGACTCCTGGAAAAATCATGGTCTTGACTCATAGAACCTTTGAGTCATCTAAAAGTGATGTCTCTGCTTTTTAATACACTGTCTAGGTGTGTCATAGTTTTCCTTCCAAGGAGTGAGCGTCTTTGAATTTCATGTCTGTGGTCACTGTCCACAGTGATTTTGGAGCCCAAGAAAAGAAAATATGCCGCTGCTTCCACGTTTCCCCTTCTATTTGCCGTGAAGTGATAGGACCGAATGCCATGATCTTGGTTGTTGTTGTTGTTGTTGCTGTTTTTTCATAATCTTAGTATTTTAAGGCTGAGTTTCAAGCCAGCTATTACACTCCTTTCCACTCTCCTCTTTCACCCTCATCGATAGGCTCTTTAGGTCTTCTCCACTTTCTGCCACTAGTGTGGTATCATCTGCATATCTGAGATTATTAGTATTTCTCCAAAAAAGACATTAAATATATACAATATGATATTTTTAGAGAAAAAGAAAGATAGCATTCACGTAACTTTTATTACATTATATTTTATAATTATTCTGTATTATTATTAGTTATTATTGCCTAATTTTTAAATGAAAGTTGATCATAAGTATATGTGCTTGGGGGAAACATAGGTAGGGTTCCATGCTATCCACAGCTTCTGGCATCCACTGGAGTCTTGGAACTTATCCCCACAGGTAAGAGTTATTGACTCTTAACACAGGTTCTGTGTTATTAACTGTACGTTATATTCCTAGGATATATTTATTTTATGTCTGAAGTCAGTTCTTTTTGACTGCTTTTACTCATTTCATCTGATCATTTGATCATATCATTAACATACCATACAGTCTCAATAGATAATCACTACTTTAAAATGCATGTGATTAATGCCTCTATACACATTTGAAAAAAGAGAAGCCCTTGCTGAAAATGCATGGAGAGAAAATCAAGCATTTTGAAATCTGTGTATTGTTACAGAGATCCATTTATATGTTACATTGGTATTTTAGGATTTACTGGTTTGATCTCCTTGCAGTCCGAGGGATTCTCAAGCGTCTTCTTCAGCGTCACAATTCAAAGGCATCAGTTCTTTATGGTCCAACTCTCATATCTATATATGACTCCTGGAAAAATCATGGTCTTGACTCATAGAACCTTTGAGTCATCTAAAAGTGATGTCTCTGCTTTTTAATACACTGTCTAGGTGTGTCATAGTTTTCCTTCCAAGGAGTGAGCGTCTTTGAATTTCATGTCTGTGGTCACTGTCCACAGTGATTTTGGAGCCCAAGAAAAGAAAATATGCCGCTGCTTCCACGTTTCCCCTTCTATTTGCCGTGAAGTGATAGGACCGAATGCCATGATCTTGGTTGTTGTTGTTGTTGTTGCTGTTTTTTCATAATCTTAGTATTTTAAGGCTGAGTTTCAAGCCAGCTATTACACTCCTTTCCACTCTCCTCTTTCACCCTCATCGATAGGCTCTTTAGGTCTTCTCCACTTTCTGCCACTAGTGTGGTATCATCTGCATATCTGAGATTATTAGTATTTCTCCAAAAAAGACATTAAATATATACAATATGATATTTTTAGAGAAAAAGAAAGATAGCATTCACGTAACTTTTATTACATTATATTTTATAATTATTCTGTATTATTATTAGTTATTATTGCCTAATTTTTAAATGAAAGTTGATCATAAGTATATGTGCTTGGGGGAAACATAGGTAGGGTTCCATGCTATCCACAGCTTCTGGCATCCACTGGAGTCTTGGAACTTATCCCCACAGGTAAGAGTTATTGACTCTTAACACAGGTTCTGTGTTATTAACTGTACGTTATATTCCTAGGATATATTTATTTTATGTCTGAAGTCAGTTCTTTTTGACTGCTTTTACTCATTTCATCTGATCATTTGATCATATCATTAACATACCATACAGTCTCAATAGATAATCACTACTTTAAAATGCATGTGATTAATGCCTCTATACACATTTGAAAAAAGAGAAGCCCTTGCTGAAAATGCATGGAGAGAAAATCAAGCATTTTGAAATCTGTGTATTGTTACAGAGATCCATTTATATGTTACATTGGTATTTTAGTTTAATAAAAATATAAAAGGGGAATAAAAGTCCACCTATACATAGTGATTTTTGTATAAGTTAGGGGGCTAGATCTGAGGCAATACAAAAATGTAATAAATAACACTTACTTAAAGGAAATCGCAATCCTCTTTCGTAACTTAAAACAAACATTTATCATTATCCCTCTTGATTGTGGGAGCTGACTTGGCCCCCGTATGGTGCAGCCTTTGGTCTCCAATGCTGTTGCAGCCACATGGCAGTGAGAGGCTCCTTCCCTCATGCGTGGTGCCTGAGCTGGATCCACTGGAGTAACTGAGAGGTGGCTGGGTGTGACCTCACTCTCACAGTCTCCTCCCTAAGCCTTTCCACGTTGCTTCCTTCACTACATGGCCGTCTCCATATAGCTGATCTTCTCCCATGGTAGCTGGCTTCCCCCAAGCAAGTGGCCTGAGAGCTTAAAGTCATTTTCCATGACTAAAATGAAATAATAGTAATAGTTGAATGATCACCAATTCCCATGCCAGATACTATGGATGTATTTTATTCTGTTCCCTTAACTCAGACCCTGGCATTGAACCTGGGTCTCCTGAATCACAGGCAGATTCTTTACCCTCTGAGTCACCCAGGAAACCCCGACCACCCAGGAAGGTATCACTCTTCCTATATTAACGATGAAGAAACTGAGGCTCAGAATTGGTACCTAACTGGACCCCTTCACATAGCTGGAAAATGGGTAGTGAAGCTGTTTTATCCTCTTCAAATCCAGATATGTTCCCTTTCTAAAACCCACATCCTTTCTTCTCTGGTGAACCACCTCTTATGAACCCATGGAAAGTTAAATGGCAACACAAGAGGTAAATAGCAGATCAATAAATGGAATGTCATGCATCCACAAGTTCTCTAAGACTTCAACAGAGGCAAAATTCCCTATGAACTAGGATGTCTGAGTTTTCTTAGAAAGGATTAAGTGATCTAAGTGTTACAAACTTTTGTTCACAAACTGAAGATACTTCAACAAGGTATATATTATCTTTTTATTGGATAGTTTTGCTTATCTCAAAATTCTGTATCTTTTTCCCTTATATAGATATTAGAATTCCAGACCTACCAAAGGCAGAGCAGATACAGTTTTCTTAAGGGCTTGGATAATAACTTGTCATCTTAATAGTCCTTCTGATTTCCTTCTTAGTATATTATACTAAAGGAGCATTATTATTTAAACCTTGAAGAGAGTCCAATCCACTGATTAAAGCAGGAAGAAAACATTGTTTCATTAGAAGAGGTGGTTGCTAAATTGATGGAGTAGTTTCTGTGATGGTTGCAGACAGAGAGAGATGGCTCTTGTAAAATCCTAAAATGCATTTCAAACTTTGCCTTATACCCCTTGGATGTGACCACCATATTTAGAGCCTCTTGTCTAGTTGGCTCTTATTTCCTGCTATACCCCATCCAGAGTGACAGCCCCACTGAGGGACTTTTCCAGCAAGTACAGATTCCAATAACCTCACAGCTTCTTTTTAAAAGGGTAATAGTTGAAGGGAAAGTCATTTTCCATGACTAAAATGAAATAATAGTAATAGTTGAATGATCACCAATTCCCATGCCAGATACTATGGATGTATTTTATTCTGTTCCCTTAACTCAGACCCTGGCATTGAACCTGGGTCTCCTGAATCACAGGCAGATTCTTTACCCTCTGAGTCACCCAGGAAACCCCGACCACCCAGGAAGGTATCACTCTTCCTATATTAACGATGAAGAAACTGAGGCTCAGAATTGGTACCTAACTGGACCCCTTCACATAGCTGGAAAATGGGTAGTGAAGCTGTTTTATCCTCTTCAAATCCAGATATGTTCCCTTTCTAAAACCCACATCCTTTCTTCTCTGGTGAACCACCTCTTATGAACCCATGGAAAGTTAAATGGCAACACAAGAGGTAAATAGCAGATCAATAAATGGAATGTCATGCATCCACAAGTTCTCTAAGACTTCAACAGAGGCAAAATTCCCTATGAACTAGGATGTCTGAGTTTTCTTAGAAAGGATTAAGTGATCTAAGTGTTACAAACTTTTGTTCACAAACTGAAGATACTTCAACAAGGTATATATTATCTTTTTATTGGATAGTTTTGCTTATCTCAAAATTCTGTATCTTTTTCCCTTATATAGATATTAGAATTCCAGACCTACCAAAGGCAGAGCAGATACAGTTTTCTTAAGGGCTTGGATAATAACTTGTCATCTTAATAGTCCTTCTGATTTCCTTCTTAGTATATTATACTAAAGGAGCATTATTATTTAAACCTTGAAGAGAGTCCAATCCACTGATTAAAGCAGGAAGAAAACATTGTTTCATTAGAAGAGGTGGTTGCTAAATTGATGGAGTAGTTTCTGTGATGGTTGCAGACAGAGAGAGATGGCTCTTGTAAAATCCTAAAATGCATTTCAAACTTTGCCTTATACCCCTTGGATGTGACCACCATATTTAGAGCCTCTTGTCTAGTTGGCTCTTATTTCCTGCTATACCCCATCCAGAGTGACAGCCCCACTGAGGGACTTTTCCAGCAAGTACAGATTCCAATAAGGGTGAGAGAAGAGGTACATACTCCTATGGGACATGCAGCAGATTCATCTCCATGGTGATTAAATTGCCCAAATCACAGGAAGTGGATCCTTGCCAAATTGGGCATCTTTAATAATTTTGCTAACACTGAGAGAATCAAGTTGCTTGGATAAATGCTACCCCAGATCACTTTCTTTTCTCATCATGTTTTCTCATCCTGGGCTTGTTGTTGCTGTTCAGTCACTAGATCATGTCTGACTTTCTGTGACCCCGTGGATGGGAGCATGCCAGGCTTCCCTGTCCTTCAGCATCTTCCAGAGTTTCCTCAAGCTTGTGTCCATTGAGTCAGCGATGCCATCCAGCCGTCTCATCCTCTGCTGTCCCCTTCTCCTCCTGCCCTCAGGCTTTGCCAGCAGCAGGGTCTTCCCCAAGGCCTTGGCGCTTCTCATCCAGTGTCCAGAGTCCTGGAGCTTCAGCTTCAGCATCAGTCCTTCCAGGGAACATTCAGGGTGGATTTCCCTTAGGACTGACTGGTTTGGTCTCCTGGCAGTCACAGGGACTTTCAGATGTTTTCCTGTTTCTGTGCCACCATCCAGAGCCTTTTGGTTTGATAAAAGAGGAATCCAATGATACGATCAGATATCTAGACCCTAAGCTACTGGAGGCAGAGATGTGGGAAAGACCACCAGATTCTTCTAGGCACCTGAGGTGGTCCTTGTACACATCATATCTCCTTTATAAACAATTATCTTTTGAAAGGTTCTGCCTGCTGAACACTTTACACTCAAGTGATATCAAACGCTTGCATTGGCTTCATACCAAAGTTGGTCTCTGGCATTTGGTTTAGTTCTTTGCTCTGTGACTTTTTACTAAGATAGTGCGGCATTGTTTCATTAGAAGAGGTGGTTGCTAAATTGATGGAGTAGTTTCTGTGATGGTTGCAGACAGAGAGAGATGGCTCTTGTAAAATCCTAAAATGCATTTCAAACTTTGCCTTATACCCCTTGGATGTGACCACCATATTTAGAGCCTCTTGTCTAGTTGGCTCTTATTTCCTGCTATACCCCATCCAGAGTGACAGCCCCACTGAGGGACTTTTCCAGCAAGTACAGATTCCAATAAGGGTGAGAGAAGAGGTACATACTCCTATGGGACATGCAGCAGATTCATCTCCATGGTGATTAAATTGCCCAAATCACAGGAAGTGGATCCTTGCCAAATTGGGCATCTTTAATAATTTTGCTAACACTGAGAGAATCAAGTTGCTTGGATAAATGCTACCCCAGATCACTTTCTTTTCTCATCATGTTTTCTCATCCTGGGCTTGTTGTTGCTGTTCAGTCACTAGATCATGTCTGACTTTCTGTGACCCCGTGGATGGGAGCATGCCAGGCTTCCCTGTCCTTCAGCATCTTCCAGAGTTTCCTCAAGCTTGTGTCCATTGAGTCAGCGATGCCATCCAGCCGTCTCATCCTCTGCTGTCCCCTTCTCCTCCTGCCCTCAGGCTTTGCCAGCAGCAGGGTCTTCCCCAAGGCCTTGGCGCTTCTCATCCAGTGTCCAGAGTCCTGGAGCTTCAGCTTCAGCATCAGTCCTTCCAGGGAACATTCAGGGTGGATTTCCCTTAGGACTGACTGGTTTGGTCTCCTGGCAGTCACAGGGACTTTCAGATGTTTTCCTGTTTCTGTGCCACCATCCAGAGCCTTTTGGTTTGATAAAAGAGGAATCCAATGATACGATCAGATATCTAGACCCTAAGCTACTGGAGGCAGAGATGTGGGAAAGACCACCAGATTCTTCTAGGCACCTGAGGTGGTCCTTGTACACATCATATCTCCTTTATAAACAATTATCTTTTGAAAGGTTCTGCCTGCTGAACACTTTACACTCAAGTGATATCAAACGCTTGCATTGGCTTCATACCAAAGTTGGTCTCTGGCATTTGGTTTAGTTCTTTGCTCTGTCATTCTTCACTCCTCTTACTCCTGCTGAGCTTCAGGTTCTAGCTCAGATAGCTTCTCCTCCAGGAAACTTTCCAAAGTCCCTTTCCATGCCATGCACAATTCTGCTATGTCCCTGAATTAATCCACTGGGGGGCATCTGTATATCAGGTTTGTTCCCATAAATCCATTGAGAAGGAAGATAACTTCTTACTCATCTTTGCACCTGAGGGTCCACCTCCATGCCTGACTTATATTTAAGCTCAGCCATATTTGTTGAACTAAAGCATGAATGAGCAGGAGCTCAATGAGGCAAATCAGAGAACTAGATGTCCCAGGTACTGGAAGTGTCCTCTGCATCGCTTAGAAAGTGTCATTTGGGGGCTTCCCTGGTGGTCCAGTGGGTAAAGACACCACCTTGCAGTGCAAGGGGCGCCAGTTCCATCCCTGGCCTGGGAAGATCCCATGTGCCGCGGAGTGGCTGAACCGATGTGTCCAATTACTGAGCCGGAGCTCTGGAGTGCATGTGCCCAGAGCCAGCACTCTGCAACGACAGAGGCCACCGCGATGGGAGGCCCACAGGAGCCAAAAAACAAAGATGGATGAAAATAGAGAAATGAAAGACCAATAGAGGTGGCCTACCTGCCCCCCTCCCTCCCCAACCCGTCCCAGCACCCCACCCCACCCCCAAAAAAGAAAGAGTCACTTGTACAGGAATTCTATGCAAGTTAACCCACGTTGCCTCACAGAAGTATAACTCCATTTTTTTTTTTTAACTTTCTGAAGTTCAAAATTGCTATGGAAAACACAGTTAGGAAGTTCTAACAATTCACTGAGGGCTCCCCCGGTGGCTCAGTCTGTAAAAAAGTCCACCTGCAATGCCGGAGACCTGGGTTCAATCCCCAGGGGGGGAAGATCCCCTGGAGGATAGCAACCCACTCCAGCCTTCTCGCCTGGAGACTCCCATGGACAGAGGAGCCTGGAGGGCTACAGTCCATGGGATTGCAAGAGTTGGACATGAATGAGTGACTAAACCACCACCACCCAACAATTCATTGAGTCTATCCCGCTTTCCTTAGGAATCAAGGGAAGAGCCAAGAGGGAAGAAGTAGAAACTGATGTAACCAGAGTGGGAGTATCTGATGATCCCCAGATAGGCACTAAGTCCAGAAAAGCAGACAGAACGGAAGGATACCAACCGAAAGTGGTGTACTCTCCTGGCACGGGAGAAGAGACAGCAAGCCAAAGAGGTCAGACACATAGAAAGGGATTCAAGTTAATTTCCTAGAAGAACTGACACTGTTTGAGACGTGGTTGGATGTGCCAAATTTTCAGTAACCACAGGCTGAATGGATAATGATGCTGACTGTCTTGCTGTGCTTTCCAGAGATGGGCAGCATTTGCTGGCTGACTCCATGGCAGACAGGAAATGAGGAACCCTGGGATGTTAGCTGTGAATGATCCGCGTGCCGACCAGCAGATCACCAATTTATTTAAGACCAGCAGGAAATGAAGTGGGTAATCATGGCCCCCAAAGGCTTTCTGATCAGCTTGGAAGGCAGGAAGGCAATGAGAGACAGTAGACAGTCCTCCAACATCAGTGAACCGCTGGTTGCATCTCCTTGGGGACTGAGAGATGGTGCCAGCGTGGAAGGACAGGCGGTCGTTTCCTTCACTGTCAAGCTGGGAAGCCCCTAGGAGCTAAGTCCCAGGCTCCCTTGATCCAGGGCTGCTTACTATTGAAATTAGATCTTCTGCAAAAGACTGCTTTGGCAAAAGAGGCTACTAATGTTTCCCGTTGAGTTTAAAGAAAAAGAGTCAAAGAATTGCTTTATCTCCCACAGCCTCTCATCATCAGTGAACAGGATTCATGACTGTGGGAGTGGGTGAGGCTGGAGTTTTCTTCAGGTCAAATACTGTCCATGAGGGCAGGCATCGGGACTGCCTGGAGCTATGGAGAGATTCTTGTGAACAGAAGCAATGAATTGCGGTTCCCAGCTGCATACTGAATGTTTCCTATTAACTCACTATCCTTTGCCATAAATCAACTTACTCTCCATTACAATAGATGGCAATAGTGTATTACTTGTCAGCAACAAGCTGCCATAATAAGGCTCTTTCAGACAGCCTCTTGGATACAGATTGTGATGTCTGAAGAAATAGAACTGCTTTAAAAAAAAAAAAAAAGGTATGAGCCATGGCTTTGTAATAAGGTCAGACCCAGTATTTCAACAGGACGGCCCTTGAATTTTCTTACGTCACGGCAAGAAATTGCCTGCAAAGAGCACAATGAACATTCACTATTTAATTGAAAACTATTTATGAAATTGAGGTTCTATGAATTTAGCAACAGAAACATTACCTCCAAAATGTTCAAAGCCTGAAGAAACTACAGATTATCCGGTGGACTCTGGAAAGAGCTGGAAGGCTTGGGTTCCTAGCTTGCCTCTGCAGTTGTGTGACCATGGGTGGGTTACTTAGACCCCATCTGTACCTCCCAGCTCTGATGAAGGCAACAGGTATCTGTTCTGGTGGGATACGCAATGGTGAGTTAAATGCAATAACTTCTGTAACGTGCTTCAAAAACACCTGTAACACAAATATCTGATCAATATTACTTAGTATTATCTTATGTCCGATGTTTCTAAGTCTGCAGTGTTGTCCAGTTGGAAGCTCCATTTAATTTGAGGAACCACAGGATGCCTGTTCATTATCTCTTGCCCTTCGCCTCATGCCAGCATAGATTTGAGTTCTCAGGAGCTATTTCACGGAGGCTAAATGTTGCATTTCCCAAAGGAACAAATAAAGAGACCAAAGTCAACTTGTCCCCACCGGGTGGCATCTGACAAAGATTTGAAGTGGCTCTGAGGCATCATGGAGACCAGCTGAAAATCACATTGTCAACCCGAAATACATCAAAGCCGCTGGCTGGCTCGAGCCACCCCGGGGAGCATCCCCATCAGCGCTGTCCACGCAGATTCATGACTGTGGGAGTGGGTGAGGCTGGAGTTTTCTTCAGGTCAAATACTGTCCATGAGGGCAGGCATCGGGACTGCCTGGAGCTATGGAGAGATTCTTGTGAACAGAAGCAATGAATTGCGGTTCCCAGCTGCATACTGAATGTTTCCTATTAACTCACTATCCTTTGCCATAAATCAACTTACTCTCCATTACAATAGATGGCAATAGTGTATTACTTGTCAGCAACAAGCTGCCATAATAAGGCTCTTTCAGACAGCCTCTTGGATACAGATTGTGATGTCTGAAGAAATAGAACTGCTTTAAAAAAAAAAAAAAAAAGGTATGAGCCATGGCTTTGTAATAAGGTCAGACCCAGTATTTCAACAGGACGGCCCTTGAATTTTCTTACGTCACGGCAAGAAATTGCCTGCAAAGAGCACAATGAACATTCACTATTTAATTGAAAACTATTTATGAAATTGAGGTTCTATGAATTTAGCAACAGAAACATTACCTCCAAAATGTTCAAAGCCTGAAGAAACTACAGATTATCCGGTGGACTCTGGAAAGAGCTGGAAGGCTTGGGTTCCTAGCTTGCCTCTGCAGTTGTGTGACCATGGGTGGGTTACTTAGACCCCATCTGTACCTCCCAGCTCTGATGAAGGCAACAGGTATCTGTTCTGGTGGGATACGCAATGGTGAGTTAAATGCAATAACTTCTGTAACGTGCTTCAAAAACACCTGTAACACAAATATCTGATCAATATTACTTAGTATTATCTTATGTCCGATGTTTCTAAGTCTGCAGTGTTGTCCAGTTGGAAGCTCCATTTAATTTGAGGAACCACAGGATGCCTGTTCATTATCTCTTGCCCTTCGCCTCATGCCAGCATAGATTTGAGTTCTCAGGAGCTATTTCACGGAGGCTAAATGTTGCATTTCCCAAAGGAACAAATAAAGAGACCAAAGTCAACTTGTCCCCACCGGGTGGCATCTGACAAAGATTTGAAGTGGCTCTGAGGCATCATGGAGACCAGCTGAAAATCACATTGTCAACCCGAAATACATCAAAGCCGCTGGCTGGCTCGAGCCACCCCGGGGAGCATCCCCATCAGCGCTGTCCACGCAGATTCATGCTTGGCCCTGGCAGGATGGGGAGGAGCTCACCGTCGCATATGGCACCTCGTTTGTAGCAAGCACTTGACGAGCAGGAAATAATGACAGTAATAACCCTTCTTCACCCACAAACAGGAACCCGGAAGGGACATCTGTCACCATTAGCACCACTGACACAAAATCGGATATTACATTGTGCTGCAGAAAATGTGAGGAAACTCACCGTGTAGCTAACGGGAGGCTCTCCTGCCTGAGTGGTTAACGTGAAGGGTGTCTACTGATGGTCACAGGCTCGTCCACCCAAGGCCTTTGTGGGTGTGTGGCTAATACAGAGACAGAGCTGATGCCTCCACTTTCAGTCAATGTGCTTGTGCTTCACTCCCCTTCTCCAGCCTCAATCTTCCTTATAATACCTTTGCAGAATCTTCATTCAGTAGACTCCTTCCTCCTCTTGTTGATAGGAAAAGGCCTCCTATCAGAAAGGCCTGAGCTTCCCTGGTGGTCCAGTGGGTGAAGAGTCTGTGTTGCAGTGCAAGGGGTGCTGGTTCGACCCCTGGCACGGGAAGATCCCACATGCCACAGAGCAGCTGGACCGGTGTGTCCAGTTACGAGTCAGTGCTCTGGAGTTCATGCACTCAGAGCTGGTTCTCTGCTACGAGAGAGGCGACTGCAATGGGAGGCCCACACAGGCCAAAGAACAGAGATGGATGAAAATAAATAAATGAAGGACCAATGAAGAAGGCCAAAATTAAAAAAAAAAAAAAGCCTCTGCCAACTTTGATAGGAGTTTCCTAATTGGAGAACCATGACTGGTCCCTCCCTGCACTCTGGTAATTAAAAAAAAAAAAAAAAAAACCTCTGTCACACAAGGCTGGCTTCCCACATGACTCAATGGTAAAGAATTCACCTGCCAATACAGGAAATACAGGTTCAGTCCCTGGATCAGGAAGATCCCCTGGAGGAGACAGTGCCAGCCTACTCCAGAAGAGCCTGGCAGGCTACAGTCCAAGGGGTTGCAAAGAGTCAGACATGATTGAGCGACTGAGCCCATATGTCCATCACACATGTCACATGAGCCTTGACTAAGTCAGCTTCATAGTGACCAAGACAGTGTCTCTGGATCGGTGGTTTGTAAGTATAAAATTGTTTCCAGTGTCCTGAGGTTTAAGGCTGTGCTATTTCTTTGCAGAAGGAAGCATGTTAATGACAGAAGGAGACAGGTTTCCAACCTCTTGAGAATTTGACAAAGGTCAGTCTAATATGGAGCTGGTTTTTTCTCCCCTGATTTCTTAGCAGGTGTCAATATGCTGGTTCGCTAGGAGGAAATAAAATGTTCATGCCTGATTACTCCCAAGCAGTGAGTAAGTCTAAGTACAGTGAAAGGTCTTCAGGTAGGACCGACATGATCCACAAGGTACATGATGTGTGACAAAGCCCATGTCCTGCTGCATTGACGCTGATGTCTTTTGGTTGTACTTGATGGTGCCTCCAGAGTGACCATCACATATCACGCTACATAAAGGACAGCCACCGGTAAAATGATCTGAATGACAAAACCAGCTAGAAAGTTGTCAATTAGGCCTTTCAGCTTGTCACTTCAAATGGTTAGCCTACAGGAACCTGATTCCACAAATGCCGCCTGATCAAAGATAATATATTATTCATTATGTATGTTTTAAAGGAAACTAAAGAGATGTTCCAAAGGCCTGAAAATAATAACTGGGACTTCCAAAGGCCTGAAAATAATAACTGGGCCTTATTTCCATGTATGCGAGCGTGTGTTGTTTAGTTGCTCATTCATGTCCAACTCTTTTGCGATCCCATGGACTATAACCCTCCAGGCTCCTCAGTCTGTGGAATTTCCCAGGCGAAAATACCGGAGGGAGTTACCGCTTTCTGCTCTAGAGGATCTTCGGGACCCAGAGATTGAACCCACATCTCCTGCATTGACAGGCAGATTTCTTTACCACCGAACCACCAGGAAAGCCCAAGTCTTATATGAGTAGATAGTTACTGTTGACCAGTAAGAGACTGAGCTCCATACTTGGCCTGCTGTTCAGGGGTATCCTGCCATCTATGCCTCAAGTGACCTGACCCCTCTTAGCCTCCTTCCTCATCTTCAAATAAGGATAATAACATTCCTATCTCCTAGAGTTATCATAATGATTAAGTGAGTTAATCCACAAATGGCACTTACCCCTGTGCCCACTGCACAGGAAGTCCTTAGTGAGTATCACCTTGATGGTGGGGATGATTTCTATTTCACTTTGCATTTTACTTTATTTCCATGTATGCGAGCGTGTGAGATTTTCTTCTCCTGGTGGCCCCTATCTCCAAGTACAGTCACACTGAGAGTAGAACTGGAATTTATGAATTTGAGGGCAGAATAAATACTCAACCTATAACACATATCATTCTACATGTAGATATAAGAGTTGAGAGAGAAACATCTGGATCTCTGTTTGCCCCAACATGTCCAATTCTAAACATTTTTTAATGTTTTTCACCCTCTGAGAATATTTTGTCTGGGTCATTTTTGCAAGCATACATGGTTGATTTTCCATCAAGAGAAACACTCTGCTAGCTTAGTGATGTGCTCTGGACCTGCAAGAGTGGTTTTCTTGCTTCCAGTCAGCATGTGGTTTCTCTAGGATAGGGCTCCTTATATACTGCTCATGTTATGAGACCCTCAATATACTGTACATTTTAATATCTTGAGTGATGGGGTGAGGGAAGTCTTGCATTTCTATTCCCACTGGACTGGCTGGAGTGTTTATAGGCCTGCTGGTTGAGAGTCTGTGCTCACAGGATTTCAATGTGACATTTCACTGTACGAAGAACAAGCTTCTTTAGAAACCGTGGATGGAAGCCACTTGGCAATTGGTCTTTTTATACATGACAGCTAAAGCCCTTACTTAATTAATAAAATATGATGATAGCTGATATGTATTTGTTCTTACTGATGCTAATAATCTGCTAATTACTTAACCTGCCTCAGTCTGTGGAATTTCCCAGGCGAAAATACCGGAGGAGTTACCGCTTTCTGCTCTAGAGGATCTTCGGGACCCAGAGATTGAACCCACATCTCCTGCATTGACAGGCAGATTTCTTTACCACCGAACCACCAGGAAAGCCCAAGTCTTATATGAGTAGATAGTTACTGTTGACCAGTAAGAGACTGAGCTCCATACTTGGCCTGCTGTTCAGGGGTATCCTGCCATCTATGCCTCAAGTGACCTGACCCCTCTTAGCCTCCTTCCTCATCTTCAAATAAGGATAATAACATTCCTATCTCCTAGAGTTATCATAATGATTAAGTGAGTTAATCCACAAATGGCACTTACCCCTGTGCCCACTGCACAGGAAGTCCTTAGTGAGTATCACCTTGATGGTGGGGATGATTTCTATTTCACTTTGCATTTTACTTTATTTCCATGTATGCGAGCGTGTGAGATTTTCTTCTCCTGGTGGCCCCTATCTCCAAGTACAGTCACACTGAGAGTAGAACTGGAATTTATGAATTTGAGGGCAGAATAAATACTCAACCTATAACACATATCATTCTACATGTAGATATAAGAGTTGAGAGAGAAACATCTGGATCTCTGTTTGCCCCAACATGTCCAATTCTAAACATTTTTTAATGTTTTTCACCCTCTGAGAATATTTTGTCTGGGTCATTTTTGCAAGCATACATGGTTGATTTTCCATCAAGAGAAACACTCTGCTAGCTTAGTGATGTGCTCTGGACCTGCAAGAGTGGTTTTCTTGCTTCCAGTCAGCATGTGGTTTCTCTAGGATAGGGCTCCTTATATACTGCTCATGTTATGAGACCCTCAATATACTGTACATTTTAATATCTTGAGTGATGGGGTGAGGGAAGTCTTGCATTTCTATTCCCACTGGACTGGCTGGAGTGTTTATAGGCCTGCTGGTTGAGAGTCTGTGCTCACAGGATTTCAATGTGACATTTCACTGTACGAAGAACAAGCTTCTTTAGAAACCGTGGATGGAAGCCACTTGGCAATTGGTCTTTTTATACATGACAGCTAAAGCCCTTACTTAATTAATAAAATATGATGATAGCTGATATGTATTTGTTCTTACTGATGCTAATAATCTGCTAATTACTTAACCTGCCTCAGAACACTCAGCCTTCATAAGAGCACAGTGAAGTAGAGGCTATTGTTATTGTCATTATGGAAATGAAGAAAATTTGAGGTTAAGAGGTTTTAATGACTCACCAATCATTAAAGAAGAGATAGTAAAGTCAAGATTTGAACCTAAGTGGGCTCAAATTCTCTCTTTGTAACTGCTGTGTTCCCATGATACCAAGACCTCACATCTTTCTAGTCACAATTTTCGTCTTCCATTATTTTATTTTCTTTCCCTACATTGTAGTAGTGCTGGTGGCTGTGATTCATTGTGGCATAAGGCATTCATCTATTGAACAAATATTTATTATGGTCTATGAATGTGTAAAGGGGATTTCAGCTAGTAGAAAGGAAATTATGTGGATGCATGAAGAATTATTTTCTAAACTCTCCCAGGTAATTTCTTTCTCTACATCTTACATGTTAAGCACAATTTCTCTATTCTGCTTTCTCCTACAGAGACGCTGCAGCTTTTTATACTTAACTCCTATTTTACACTAGGCAGTGCTGTGCAAAACAGTGTATAAGATATTTTAAAGACCACCTCAGGTAATTTCTGTGTAATGTTTGCATCTGAAATATTTTCCCCTAAACCCTCAATTTTCCGTATAGTCAAGCTGCTAAATTGCCTCTCCGAGAGGCAGAAATTACTCTGTTGATTTGATTTCCTTTGTTTTTTTAAGCAAGTATAAGATATTACCAATTTCTTTTTAATCCCACCACTATTGCCATGTCTCTCTCCTCCGTCCTGAAACTCTAGACAATTTTTAACATTAAGTAGTTGCAGAAATATTAAGGAATGAGGAAAAGTTATATTGGCTAATTTAATCAGCGTCCTTAAACTTCTTTATGGATTTTCTAGCCCAGGTTCAAAAGAAAAACGAATCAACAAACAAGCCACTGCAACAACCAGGAGCTGTTGTTTCCTTCCCTTTCCTTGTTTTCCTTCTGTGTTTCTGTGTCTATTGTTTCTGAAGCCATTATAATAAGGCTGCCTTAAGGATCTCGGGTAACAACCAGAGACACGTGTTTCTGCTTTTGTTTTTTTCTTTTTTAAACTTCTTTCTGTGGTAATGAGTCCATATGAGAAGACACAAACCTTTGCGTTGTGAAACTTTATCACAGAGGTGGTCCTCCTTTTGGAAAAGGTACATTTGAGCTCTTGCCTTCTGTAGATCAGGGTTAAAATTAGAAGCAAGCAAGCAGTTAATGACCAGTTCCTTCCCTGAACCTGAATGATGACACAATTAAGTCAAGAGAATATCAAGTGGGGATAATTTCTCTCAGTTACAGAACAAGTGAAGTATTGTAAGGATTTATGCCTCTTTAAATAACGGAATCCAATGATTCAAGAGCTTGAATTTGATTATGAGCTTGTGACTAGAATCTCAGCTCTGTACCTAATCTACTGACTATGCAGCACTTCCTGTTATGTTCTGCTTTGGTCAGAAGCTTCTCTACAGAATTTGGTCCGATTCTGAATGTCTGTTCCCTTTCAATTTCAAACCTTCTGCGTCTTCACTCTCAGAGTTGGTTTATGATTGAGGTATCCCCTGGCTTTGTTTTGTGCAGTCTGATTTGGGATGTTTCAGAACCTTAAAGGTAAGGATTTCATCAGCATACATGAGATACGTATTAGTGATTAAAAGCATGTGCACTTCTGTGATTAGAAACAGAGATGACTTGGAACAGAGAAGAACAAACTGTACTCCATTTTGAATCTATTCCTTTAGCGCTAACTCCCGTGCTGAGTCATGGGGTCACCTTTTCTGAAAGAATGCTGCCTGTGGCTGGAAATAACACAGGGTAGCCCATTCTCAAGGCTTGGCTTCCCATGCTTGGTTAAAATATAACACTTCTCCATTCACAGAGAGATAAAAAGTTACAGAACAGGGAACAAGTGTCTTATTGAAAGGTTTTAGGAACCCTGTGATCAGACCTACCTGCGCAGCTGCAAGAAGATTCCTGCAGCAAAAAGTTTGCAGCAACCCACCATACGGCTTCCCCTTTCAGTATAAAAGAAGTTTAGGGCTTCCCTAGTGGCTCAGTGGGAAAGCATCCGCCTGCCAATGCCGGGGACACAGATGTTCTCCTTGGTCTGAGGCAATCCCACATGCTGTGGGCCAACTAAGCCCATGCACCGCAGCTCTTCAGGCTGTGCTCTCGAACCCATACTCTGCAAGAGGAGAACCCACCGCAAGGAGAAGTCCATGTACTGCAGTAGAGAGTAGCCCCCGCTCACCACAACTAGAGAAAAACCTCGAAACCCATGTGCAGCCACGAAGGCCCAGGGCAGTCAAAAATAAATAAATTGTCAAAAGTCTGAATTCTAATAGCTCTGGAAAGGTAATTCTTTGGGACACGAGTCCACCACCTGCTAACTTTCAGAATAAAGTCACTATTTCTTGCCCCAACATCTACTTCCTCAGTGTATTGGACTTTTATGTGACGAGAAGTACCAGCTTAGACTCAGTAATATATTTAGAAATTTCAGGTAAAAACAGGCATGCATTTATACTGCATCCACTTCCTAAACTTGAAATACAAGCACGTTTCACTGTCATACAGACGCACAAACATAACTTGGGGCTTGTTCTTATTCAATTAGAAAGGACTAGTATTTATTCTTCAAATAAAGTGATTCTTTTGAACCAAAATGTTTTCCCTGGTTTTTAAGTGCCCGAAATGATTTTCATATTGAAATAAATCAGAGCACTTTAAAGAATGAATTGAATATTATTGGTCATCATCTCTTGTGTAGAATTGTAGGCTTCAGGTAATATTTATGTAGGTGCTCATAACTATGAAAAATAACCAGAGAAGTTCATGTGTCCTTACATCATATTGAGCCTTTCTTCTTTGTTACTGTGTAGGCTGACCAGAGCAGCGAGTGACCTGTGGTTTTTGGAGAGAGACGTGGTGGAAGTTGAAGTGCCAGACAGCGGCAGAACCCCCCCCACCCACCCAGGAACTTCTGCCATTCTTGTACCAAGTCTTAGCCCTGAGCCTTTCATCTTTCTTTCATCTCCCTCCTTTTTCCATGCTTGGTTAAAATATACCCTTCCCATCAGTGGACTCAGTTTGGGAAACCCCTGCAGCTGCAAGAAGATTCCTGCAGCAAAAGTTTGCAGCAACCCACCATACGGCTTCCCTTTCAGTATAAGAAGTTTAGGGCTTCCCGGGTGGCTCAGTGGGAAAGCATCCGCCTGCCAATGCCGGGGACACAGATGTTCTCCTTGGTCTGAGGCAATCCCACATGCTGTGGGCCAACTAAGCCCATGCACCGCAGCTCTTCAGGCTGTGCTCTCGAACCCATACTCTGCAAGAGGAGAACCCACCGCAAGGAGAAGTCCATGTACTGCAGTAGAGAGTAGCCCCCGCTCACCACAACTAGAGAAAAACCTCGAAACCCATGTGCAGCCACGAAGGCCCAGGGCAGTCAAAAATAAATAAATTGTCAAAAGTCTGAATTCTAATAGCTCTGGAAAGGTAATTCTTTGGGACACGAGTCCACCACCTGCTAACTTTCAGAATAAAGTCACTATTTCTTGCCCCAACATCTACTTCCTCAGTGTATTGGACTTTTATGTGACGAGAAGTACCAGCTTAGACTCAGTAATATATTTAGAAATTTCAGGTAAAAACAGGCATGCATTTATACTGCATCCACTTCCTAAACTTGAAATACAAGCACGTTTCACTGTCATACAGACGCACAAACATAACTTGGGGCTTGTTCTTATTCAATTAGAAAGGACTAGTATTTATTCTTCAAATAAAGTGATTCTTTTGAACCAAAATGTTTTCCCTGGTTTTTAAGTGCCCGAAATGATTTTCATATTGAAATAAATCAGAGCACTTTAAAGAATGAATTGAATATTATTGGTCATCATCTCTTGTGTAGAATTGTAGGCTTCAGGTAATATTTATGTAGGTGCTCATAACTATGAAAAATAACCAGAGAAGTTCATGTGTCCTTACATCATATTGAGCCTTTCTTCTTTGTTACTGTGTAGGCTGACCAGAGCAGCGAGTGACCTGTGGTTTTTGGAGAGAGACGTGGTGGAAGTTGAAGTGCCAGACAGCGGCAGAACCCACCCCACCCACCCAGGAACTTCTGCCATTCTTGTACCAAGTCTTAGCCCTGAGCCTTTCATCTTTCTTTCATCTCCCTCCTTTTTAGTCCCAGATGCTGAACAGGAAAAGTGCAATTTTCTTTTCCGTCATATCTTAAGTCATCTATCCAAGTTCACTTGGATTCCTGGAATGTGCAGATAAATTTGTATTTATCACTTGTTGACACCTTTAATGTCCCACAGGAGGTAATTCTAAATCCCTCCCAGAGTCACCTCCATCGGCTGAACTCTGAATAGGCGACATGCTTGTTTGTTTTCTTCTTTTTCTTTGTTGAAAAATTCCAGTGCCTCTAGCATCAATTCCTAATCTCATTTCCACTTCAGCTAACAACAGAGGCTTCCCATCATCTCAGCATCCCCGTGGACATTGCCCTCCGTTCTCTTCCCTCCTGTCTTGGAGGACAAGCCCTCTCTGTGCGCATATGACGGACGCTATAGCCTTTTCCATCTCTCAAGAATTTCTTTCTAGTTCTTTTTAAAACAATTTTAGTTTCTGGCTTTCTGTTGGCTCCTCCCCCCACCCCCTGCATTTTTTACTGTGTTCAAGTCTCTTCACTTATAACCAAAAACGAAGAAATGGGAAAACACACTTGTATATACTGGTACGAATATAAATTAGAATCTCCTCCTTTCCTCTCACAAACTATAGAAAGAAATAATGGAGGAAAAAGTGCAAGCAAAAAGGTTCACACCCTCTGAAGTGAAACAAAAAACTGGAAGGCTGACAGGACAGGAGGGTACGGAGAGTTCAATTAGAAAGGACTAGTATTTATTCTTCAAATAAAGTGATTCTTTTGAACCAAAATGTTTTCCCTGGTTTTTAAGTGCCCGAAATGATTTTCATATTGAAATAAATCAGAGCACTTTAAAGAATGAATTGAATATTATTGGTCATCATCTCTTGTGTAGAATTGTAGGCTTCAGGTAATATTTATGTAGGTGCTCATAACTATGAAAAATAACCAGAGAAGTTCATGTGTCCTTACATCATATTGAGCCTTTCTTCTTTGTTACTGTGTAGGCTGACCAGAGCAGCGAGTGACCTGTGGTTTTTGGAGAGAGACGTGGTGGAAGTTGAAGTGCCAGACAGCGGCAGAACCCACCCCACCCACCCAGGAACTTCTGCCATTCTTGTACCAAGTCTTAGCCCTGAGCCTTTCATCTTTCTTTCATCTCCCCCCTTTTTTAGTCCCAGATGCTGAACAGGAAAAGTGCAATTTTCTTTTCCGTCATATCTTAAGTCATCTATCCAAGTTCACTTGGATTCCTGGAATGTGCAGATAAATTTGTATTTATCACTTGTTGACACCTTTAATGTCCCACAGGAGGTAATTCTAAATCCCTCCCAGAGTCACCTCCATCGGCTGAACTCTGAATAGGCGACATGCTTGTTTGTTTTCTTCTTTTTCTTTGTTGAAAAATTCCAGTGCCTCTAGCATCAATTCCTAATCTCATTTCCACTTCAGCTAACAACAGAGGCTTCCCATCATCTCAGCATCCCCGTGGACATTGCCCTCCGTTCTCTTCCCTCCTGTCTTGGAGGACAAGCCCTCTCTGTGCGCATATGACGGACGCTATAGCCTTTTCCATCTCTCAAGAATTTCTTTCTAGTTCTTTTTAAAACAATTTTAGTTTCTGGCTTTCTGTTGGCTCCTCCCCCCACCCCCTGCATTTTTTACTGTGTTCAAGTCTCTTCACTTATAACCAAAAACGAAGAAATGGGAAAACACACTTGTATATACTGGTACGAATATAAATTAGAATCTCCTCCTTTCCTCTCACAAACTATAGAAAGAAATAATGGAGGAAAAAGTGCAAGCAAAAAGGTTCACACCCTCTGAAGTGAAACAAAAAACTGGAAGGCTGACAGGACAGGAGGGTAGGGGGACTGGCATGGGATTTGACAACAAGAGTAGCAGCGAGCTGTGCAGGAAATGGTAAGGCATCTGAGTGTGGGAGACCCCAGAAAGCGCTGGAACCATATACTTCCCAAAGATAAAGGGCATATTCAAAGGTACAATGGCTGAGGACAGAGCTAGGGATTATGCAGAAGGCTCAGTGAACAGAGGCGACAAGGAAAGTGACAAGGACGGCTGGAACAAGCCCTGGCTGATGTGAGAAATTATTTTATGAAATATTTCTGAAATAAATCCCATGGAAACAAGCCCTCTGTGAGCCCAGAGTTGGTAACAGAAACCTTCCTTGACAACATTAATTCTGGAAAAAGGTGGAGGCCTGGTGAGAAGTCACACAGGGAAATGCAAAGAAATGTCATCCTGGAGTCCACAGTCTGTTTCCTCAGGCCACGGAAGGTAGACCCTTGACTTGTAAGAGATTTTTCCCTTGTCCGACATATCCCCAGTCCCACCCACCACGAAAAACTGCCAATAGCAGATCCAGAAACATCTAAACCATTTAACCTTGAGTCATAAAAGGACAGTGGCACAGAATCTATACAAAAAGGCGATTCCAAAGGTGTAAAAAAGCAGTAAAGCTTTCTGACAAGAGACCAGTCACCAGAAAAATATGGCCAAGTGGCAGCTGAAGATTTAGCCAAAGATCCCACCATTAAAATGAGTTATGGAGCAATCACTACCAGAAAGAAGACCACAAGGCAGAAAAATAAGAATGCAGCTCAGCAGGGAGCACGGAGCATCAGCTGACAGGACCCAGAAGGAGAAAGAGAAGGAAGACAGAGGACCTCAGAAAGGAAGGTTACTGGAAAGACGACAAGGAGGATGGTTACTAAGGCTGTCAGTAGCCAATGAAAGCACAGAGTAAAAATGAGAAAATAAAAGAAATAAAATGGGTGGAGAGTTAGAAGGGACACAGAGGAGAGAAGCAAAAGGCAGGCAATGTATTTATACGTGGATTTTTTTTTTCTATTGAAGTAGAGTTGATTAACAATATTATGTTAGTTTCAAGTGTGCAGCAAAGTGATTCATATGTACTGGAATTCTTAAAAACAAACAAGCAATAAAACAAAACAAATGTTTTAAACTATAATTCAAAAACCTTTTTGGGGGACTCCCCTCATGGTTCAGCAGTTAAGACTCCACACTTTCATGGCAGGGGGCACAGGTTTGATTCCTGGTTGGTTGTGGAAGGATGGTGCCACATGTCCTGCAGCCCTACCAAAAAGAAAAAAAAGGAAAATAAGCATTTAAAATTTTTCTGAAAACAAAGAAACTTTGAACCTACATTTTGGTCCCAGAAGAAAATTGAAAAAAAAAAAAAAAAAAAGGACCGAATACTCAGCTCTATGTAAGCTTTACTAATAAAGTTTCTGAATGTTGATGATAACAAAAGAATTTCTCCAGTTATAACACATTAAGAAAGTTAGTTCTCAGGCCACATGTCCTGCAGCCCTACCAAAAAGAAAAAAAAGGAAAATAAGCATTTAAAATTTTTCTGAAAACAAAGAAACTTTGAACCTACATTTTGGTCCCAGAAGAAAATTGAAAAAAAAAAAAAAAAAGGACCGAATACTCAGCTCTATGTAAGCTTTACTAATAAAGTTTCTGACTGTTGATGATAACGAAAGAATTTCTCCAGTTATAACACATTAAGAAAGTTAGTTCTCAGGAGGGGTAAAAAAACCCTTTATATATTGAACTAATAACAGATTTCTCTCTCTCTACCATGAAACCCTGTGCCAGAAAACAGTGAAGTAGCCCCTGAAAATACTACAGGCAGGAAGTGTATGGGTCAAAGATTTTCTATCTAGCCAAGCTATCCTTTAAGCTTATAAGAAGCCATATAAAATAGCTACAAACTCACAGTCTATTTTATTCATTTACTTTAATGTTGTTTATTGGCCATGTCATGCAGCATGTGGATCTTAGTGCCCAGACCAGGGCTTGCACCTGTACCCCGTGGGGTGGAATCATGGAGTCTTAACTACCGGACCACCATGAAAGTCCCCATTCCAAACTGTTGAAAATGGAAAAAAATTCAGAGAATACTTTTTTCCATAAGTTCTACTTGAAGGAAAATTTATAAACCTGGTTAAGGTTTAGCAGCAGACTGGTAGTAAACAGAAACTCTGCTTTGCTACAATTAAAACCAACATGTGAATAAGAGTAACAGAATCATTGGAAATGCAAGATGACTTGATAACATATAAAACAGCTACAAAGAAGAAGAGAAGAGAGTGAGAGAGTGCAAGTAAAAACTTTCACATGCCTCATCATAAGTAGCTGGGAGGCAAACCAAATAGTGGAAATATAAGCATATTTAAGAGTACAGTGATAAACACGAAGGGAAAATTCTGTTACGTCAATTGGGGGGACAGGGGGTAGAAATGAGGGAGAGGAAGATAAATGAAGAACATAAAAATATTAGTTTCTTTTTATGAGTAGATACAAGATATAGTGGTGACCATGTGAACATGTAAACTTTTTTAAATATTAGAGGAGATCCAATTTTTTGAAAAGAAAAGAGTCCACATAGGATCTGGTCCTCAGGAGAAGCTAGTTAACCAGAGCTAAGCTTCTGGGGTATTGTCAGACCCTAACTGACCTAGAAGAAAGCAGATACCAGCTCCATCCAGCCAAGTCTGGCCGTCTTGTCTCCTCTATACCCTAGACCCCTTTCCCAGCCAGGTAACCTCTCCTGAGAGAGTGTGTCCATTTTTTCTCTCCACCCATAGAGAGAAAAAGTTGATAAACTCTTGTGAACTTCACAGTCCAGAGACATAAGCTCATGAGCAGCCTGAAGTCTGATGAAGGACCATAGAGTACTTCTTCCCCTATGCCTCACACCATGTGTCTAAGGGCCTGTTTACAGCAATAGACACATATATTCATAATGAAAAATTGGGAAATATATTCAGGAAAACGATACACGTGGTTACCTGCTAGAGCCATCAGGCAAAAACCAAAATAAATGAGGTTTACCTTAAAGGGAAATAAGATCTTTATATGTTGGTTTGATTTTTTTCTTACCAAAATGTCCTATCTGTTAAAAAAAAAAATGTGTTTTAAAATTTAAAGTAGAAGTTTAAAATGTAAACAGTAAAAACTTAAAAAACCACATACCTGTAAACAACAAAACTCAAGCAAAAAGCAAAATAAAAAATAGCAAAAAAAAAAAAAAAAAATTGCATACAGCTTGATGAGAACTAAAAAAAAAATAAAGTAAGTTGAATTCCTGCTGCAAAAATTTCATCACAAAACTATCCTTTTGGGAATTTCCTGATGGTCCAGTAGTTAGGACTCCACACTTCCACTGCAGGGAGCCTGGGTTCAAACCTTGTTGGGAAACTAAGATCTAGAAAGCAGCATGACCGAAAGAAAAAAAAAAAAAGGAAAAAAACCCTGGCCTTTGATCCTGTTGTTCCTTAACACTGGCATCCTATTTCTTTTCCATCTACACACAGACTTGTTGAAAGAGTAATGAAGAACAAAAAAATTCTGTTAGTAGATACAAGATATAAAAGTTGGTTTTGACAGGGGTAGAAATGAGGAGAGGAAGATAAATGAAGAACATAAAATATTAGTTTCTTTTATGAGTAGATACAAGATATAGTGGTGACCATGTGAACATGTAAACTTTTTTAAATATTAGAGGAGATCCAATTTTTTGAAAAGAAAAGAGTCCACATAGGATCTGGTCCTCAGGAGAAGCTAGTTAACCAGAGCTAAGCTTCTGGGGTATTGTCAGACCCTAACTGACCTAGAAGAAAGCAGATACCAGCTCCATCCAGCCAAGTCTGGCCGTCTTGTCTCCTCTATACCCTAGACCCCTTTCCCAGCCAGGTAACCTCTCCTGAGAGAGTGTGTCCATTTTTTCTCTCCACCCATAGAGAGAAAAAGTTGATAAACTCTTGTGAACTTCACAGTCCAGAGACATAAGCTCATGAGCAGCCTGAAGTCTGATGAAGGACCATAGAGTACTTCTTCCCCTATGCCTCACACCATGTGTCTAAGGGCCTGTTTACAGCAATAGACACATATATTCATAATGAAAAATTGGGAAATATATTCAGGAAAACGATACACGTGGTTACCTGCTAGAGCCATCAGGCAAAAACCAAAATAAATGAGGTTTACCTTAAAGGGAAATAAGATCTTTATATGTTGGTTTGATTTTTTTCTTACCAAAATGTCCTATCTGTTAAAAAAAAAAATGTGTTTTTAAAATTTAAAGTAGAAGTTTAAAATGTAAACATTAAAAACTTAAAAAAAAACCACATACCTGTAAACAACAAAACTCAAGCAAAAAGCAAAATAAAAAATAGCAAAAAAAAAAAAAAAAAATTGCATACAGCTTGATGAGAACTAAAAAAAAAATAAAGTAAGTTGAATTCCTGCTGCAAAAATTTCATCACAAAACTATCCTTTTGGGAATTTCCTGATGGTCCAGTAGTTAGGACTCCACACTTCCACTGCAGGGAGCCTGGGTTCAAACCTTGTTGGGAAACTAAGATCTAGAAAGCAGCATGACCGAAAGAAAAAAAAAAAAAGGAAAAAAACCCTGGCCTTTGATCCTGTTGTTCCTTAACACTGGCATCCTATTTCTTTTCCATCTACACACAGACTTGTTGAAAGAGTAATACAATATTATTTCAATAAAAATGCAAGCATATTATAGCAGCTTTTCCCTGCTTCTTCATCACCTTTTGCTTACTGCATATGTATTTGCAGTTGACTTCCCAAGGTGACCCATGATCTTCTATGGACAAAGCTGTAGAAACTACTATCAGTAACAAAGCTGGTTTCAGTGAATTGGGAATGTTAGGTAAGCTTGCTCTTTAAAGAAAGTCAAAAATGAATCTTTTTCTTTTTCTTTTTTAAAGATTTATTTATTTATTTATTTTGGGCGGGGTCGGGTTGGGGAGGGAGGGGAGCTGGAGGGCCACTTCTATTAGTCTTTCATTTCTCTGTTTTCATCCGTCTTTGTTCTTTGGCTCCTGCGGGCCTCCCATCGCCGTGGTCTGTTGTCACAGAGCACCGGCTCTGGGCGCATGCGCTCCAGAGCTCCGGCTCGGTGATTGGACACATCGGTCCAGCCGCTTCGCGGCACGTGGGATCTTCCCAGGCCAGGGATCGAACCAGCGCCCCTTGCACTGCAAGGCGGTGTCCTTATCCACTGGACCACCAGGGGAAGCCCCGAATCTTTTTCTTAGTACATGATATTTAACTCCCAATTTATTTTTCTCACGTTGCAATATTTGATACTTTCAGCATTGTTAAAATAATCTCAGATGGAATAATTTTGATTTTTGAAATGAAATTTCAGGAAGAATATGACTTGTTGATTCCATGATTTTAAAAAGCTATGTGTATATAGTTAGATATGTAGTTACACACCACTTTGCAAACTCTCGTTCAGCAATTCATGTATTCCAGTTCAGCCACCCCGAGTAAACACCACATAGTGTCCATTCATGGATGCTCCTTCATCCTCCACATTAGAGTCTCTTTTTAGACCGTCCCATGCACACACTCACCTGTTTTTAAAATGTTTATCAAATCCACAGATTCATTGGTATGCACTGTTTCTCTGGCTAATGCTAACTCCATGTTCCAGACTTAGTGTGCTATAAAAGAATCTGAAATTGTCTTTTGTCTAAAATCATAAAGGAGCACTCGTTTTCGTGACGCAATTGAAAGAACGTGTGTTTTAAAAGTTAAAAAATATATATATAACCTGGAAAATGGTCTTTGTTTTTCTTTTGATCCCAGAGTTTACTTCATTATGTTAATTCCAGAGGGCTGGCAGTAGAAAACTGACTTCAACTGAACAGTAATCCATGGCAAAACTGGCTAATTCAGTTCCCACCTATTACCAGCTCTGTTAAATGCAAAAGGTAGTGCATTGCATTGAACCTAACAAAAGAGCGCATGGCTGATAGGAAGGAAAGCCAAGATCTTCTGGGATGGGATGGGCATGAAGCAATTAGGGATGTGTGCACAGATGCGGACTTTGCAGCCTGTTCTTATAAGCACCTGTAGGAAATTCTATCAGAATTTAACAGTAATCTTTAACTCAGGCAAATCAAAGTAGCATGTTTATCTGGCACAAGCAGGCACAAAGAGGAAAAAGCAAGTAAATAGCAATTAAGAATTTCATTAGGAAAAGCCATAAAACAATACAACTGTTCAGTATACTATGTAATGAACTTGAGCTTTGTATTTGCTAGACACCTCACATCCAAACATTCCCTGCCCTTCACTACACATAAGATTCTTAAGTACAGACCCAAAGCCAATTGAAAAAGCATTCCCAAAGGCACAGAAAAGTGTATATAGTTTATTATTTTTATAAGGAAGAAGGGAATATAAACATGCATATGCAAATGTATGTATGTGTGCACATACAAACACGCACACACAAATATATAAAGAAATAAAGCCACTGTAATTACTCATTTGTCCATCTCACATTATACACACAAAGGTCTCAAAAGATATCACATTACCACATAAACACACTCACCACTCACACACACACACACAGTAATGGTAGTGTCCATTCATGGATGCTCCTTCATCCTCCACATTAGAGTCTCTTTTTAGACCGTCCCATGCACACACTCACCTGTTTTTAAAATGTTTATCAAATCCACAGATTCATTGGTATGCACTGTTTCTCTGGCTAATGCTAACTCCATGTTCCAGACTTAGTGTGCTATAAAAGAATCTGAAATTGTCTTTTGTCTAAAATCATAAAGGAGCACTCGTTTTCGTGACGCAATTGAAAGAACGTGTGTTTTAAAAGTTAAAAAATATATATATAACCTGGAAAATGGTCTTTGTTTTTCTTTTGATCCCAGAGTTTACTTCATTATGTTAATTCCAGAGGGCTGGCAGTAGAAAACTGACTTCAACTGAACAGTAATCCATGGCAAAACTGGCTAATTCAGTTCCCACCTATTACCAGCTCTGTTAAATGCAAAAGGTAGTGCATTGCATTGAACCTAACAAAAGAGCGCATGGCTGATAGGAAGGAAAGCCAAGATCTTCTGGGATGGGATGGGCATGAAGCAATTAGGGATGTGTGCACAGATGCGGACTTTGCAGCCTGTTCTTATAAGCACC
Source organism: Tragulus kanchil (assembly GCA_022376925.1). Taxonomy (NCBI): domain Eukaryota; kingdom Metazoa; phylum Chordata; class Mammalia; order Artiodactyla; family Tragulidae; genus Tragulus; species Tragulus kanchil. Next base: position 17,288,316 of record JAIOJX010000028.1, on the reverse strand, counting down.
TGTAGGAAATTCTATCAGAATTTAACAGTAATCTTTAACTCAGGCAAATCAAAGTAGCATGTTTATCTGGCACAAGCAGGCACAAAGAGGAAAAAGCAAGTAAATAGCAATTAAGAATTTCATTAGGAAAAGCCATAAAACAATACAACTGTTCAGTATACTATGTAATGAACTTGAGCTTTGTATTTGCTAGACACCTCACATCCAAACATTCCCTGCCCTTCACTACACATAAGATTCTTAAGTACAGACCCAAAGCCAATTGAAAAAGCATTCCCAAAGGCACAGAAAAGTGTATATAGTTTATTATTTTTATAAGGAAGAAGGGAATATAAACATGCATATGCAAATGTATGTATGTGTGCACATACAAACACGCACACACAAATATATAAAGAAATAAAGCCACTGTAATTACTCATTTGTCCATCTCACATTATACACACAAAGGTCTCATGAGAATGATATCACATTACCACATAAACACACTCACCACTCACACACACACACACACACACATATATGTCTACATTGTTAAGGGTACCCTTGGTAGGTAAGTGGACATGAGGTGACAGGAATAGCAATTCAAGATAAACGTTTTTGACAATGCTTTGGTTTAGAAATTAGACTTTGAAATCCTGTACCTGTATTATATCCTTATCAAATGAAATTAAATTTTTAAAGATGAACTTAGAAATAAAAACTAAAGTGAAATAAAAAATAACTGTGTGATTCAATTTTTGGCATAGCCAGTCAGAGAGGAAATATTTCAAGGGATTTTAAAACACGATGATTTGGCTGCACATCCACAGTGGAATAGATCCCAAAGGAAACAAATGGCAAATTAAAAAATATGGCTGTTTTCACTAATCACATCATGGGTGGTAATGTGATATTATTCTTATGAGACCTTTGTGTGTATAATGTGAGATGAGCAAATGAGTAATTACAGTGGCATTATTGAGAACTAAGATTTGAGGCATGAAATGAATGAAATACGAATGTAAGATCAGTGGTATTAAGTAAAATCTTTATAATCTTGATTTCTGATTGGGAAATCAGTATATATTCAAAATGCACCTTGTTTTTCTACTTTATTTATTTGTATATTTATTTATTTATGGCCATGCCATGCAGCATACTGTATCTTAGTTCTCCGACAAGGGATAGAACCTGCACCTCCTGCAGTGAAGCAGGGAATCTTAACCACTAGACTGACAGGGAAGTCCCCCATCTTATATTTTTAATGTAAGTTTTCTAGCTCTGCCTAAAAACAGTGAATGACCAAATTTGTTAAAATACCTTGCCCTTCACTTAAGATTCTTAAGTACAGACCCAAAGCCAATTGAAAAAGCATTCCCAAAGGCACAGAAAAGTGTATATAGTTTATTATTTTATAAGGAAGAAGGGAATATAAACATGCATATGCAAATGTATGTATGTGTGCACATACAAACACGCACACACAAATATATAAAGAAATAAAGCCACTGTAATTACTCATTTGTCCATCTCACATTATACACACAAAGGTCTCATGAGAATGATATCACATTACCACATAAACACACTCACCACTCACACACACACACACACACACATATATGTCTACATTGTTAAGGGTACCCTTGGTAGGTAAGTGGACATGAGGTGACAGGAATAGCAATTCAAGATAAACGTTTTTGACAATGCTTTGGTTTAGAAATTAGACTTTGAAATCCTGTACCTGTATTATATCCTTATCAAATGAAATTAAATTTTTAAAGATGAACTTAGAAATAAAAACTAAAGTGAAATAAAAAATAACTGTGTGATTCAATTTTTGGCATAGCCAGTCAGAGAGGAAATATTTCAAGGGATTTTAAAACACGATGATTTGGCTGCACATCCACAGTGGAATAGATCCCAAAGGAAACAAATGGCAAATTAAAAAATATGGCTGTTTTCACTAATCACATCATGGGTGGTAATGTGATATTATTCTTATGAGACCTTTGTGTGTATAATGTGAGATGAGCAAATGAGTAATTACAGTGGCATTATTGAGAACTAAGATTTGAGGCATGAAATGAATGAAATACGAATGTAAGATCAGTGGTATTAAGTAAAATCTTTATAATCTTGATTTCTGATTGGGAAATCAGTATATATTCAAAATGCACCTTGTTTTTCTACTTTATTTATTTGTATATTTATTTATTTATGGCCATGCCATGCAGCATACTGTATCTTAGTTCTCCGACAAGGGATAGAACCTGCACCTCCTGCAGTGAAGCAGGGAATCTTAACCACTAGACTGACAGGGAAGTCCCCCATCTTATATTTTTAATGTAAGTTTTCTAGCTCTGCCTAAAAACAGTGAATGACCAAATCGTAGATAAAACCGTAGTATCTACTTGTGATCTTGATATGCTAAAGCCAGTTGAAAAATAAAGCAAAAAGCAGGATTTCTCAGAGAAATAGCTGTCACCAGAAGGAAAATGTCTCAGATACTTTTCAAAATAATCCAAGAGTGGAAACCTGGGAAAGCGATTAGAGATATAAAGGAAACAAGATGAGCATTTCTACACCAGAAAACGAGAAACCCATCAGAGAGGCTCCCACTGGGTCGAAAGAACTTAGGAGCCAACTGAGATACTCACTGGTCAGAGATGAGTTAATCTGAGCATCAATAAAGAAAATGATTGAAGTGGCTTGAAAAATGTTAAACTACTTTGATCCATGAGTTCATAATGATACCAAAAACGTCAGTCATCACCTTTGGAAAACATTAAGACCAACTCATTATTTTGAAAACTCAGAGATGAAAGAAAATAGCCAAGCATGTATCCTTTAAGAGCTCCACCTTAAGGCAACCAAACAGTTGATAAAGACAAATTTCTCTTTATAGAAGAATTCACACATTGAAGAAGGAATGATGGATTAGAATATCACCCTTCTCTAGCCTCTAAAGAATTAATGCATCTAATTGGTGATTTTCAGTGGCTACTACTATCATAAAGAGAGGAAGAACTGGAAACGTCATACCTTCGACTGGAGGAGGGCACCATCGCCTGGGTATGAATTAGGCTGGAAAAAATAAAAGCTTGAATATGATAACTATCAATGTAGCTGAAACGTAGAGAACAACGAAACATGTGAGTGTTAGGCAGATGAACGCCACGACCGAGTCTGCAAGAAATTTGTCCTGGTGATGATGATTCTATAACAGCCATCAAAAAATATACAAAGAGAAATTGGTTTGACTTTATGACTCTACAAATGAGAAGACACTTAACACATTGCTGCAACTAACACAACATTGTAAGTCTACTTACAATGTAAGTCAACATTGTAAGTCTCCATTAAGATTTGTTTTCAAGTCTCTGTACAATCCCAGGAATATGTTTTGTGTTTAAAATGTGGTATTATTGAAATATGACTCGAGATATTTAGAGAGAAAATAAATTGAGCCGCTTAAGAATTCTCATAGAAGATCAAAATTATCAAATAAATCTACAAAAATATATATGTGAAATGACATGTTGCATATATTATAAACTTGAAAAAATATAAAGAAAAATCTTTAAATTTGAAGCAATTAAAAAAAGAAACATTTTAACCAATCACAAAGCATGACCCTTGCTTTGCTCCTAGTTTAATAAACAAAAGAGTGAAAATCATATAGAATGTATGAAATGGGAGTGACATGGGATGCTGACTATGCACCAGGATCCGTTCCTCTTTCTCCCCAAGACGTCAGAGGTTCTCCGGCTTGCCAGGATCTTCCTGAGTCCCCTTGGAAACAGCCTAGAAGTCCCAGGAGCTAACTCTCAATTTGTGAGATGGGACAGAGGATGAATGCCCAGTTTCCTGGACCTTCCATGGCACAATTCTGACATGTGCCCCACAGAGCGTTTCCACTGGGGTCTCCAGTGGGATTGAATCCTTCCTTCACATGACCATTTCCATTCGTTCACACACTCTTTCTTGACTTCCACCCCCCTCCACTTGGCCACTTCTTCCCACTGGGTCACCAAGACAGGTGACACCTAAATCTGTCTTAGGGTCTACTCTTCTGAGGACCCCAGGCTAAGTAAGATAGTGAGAATTTTGTAATAATAACTAATTTTTTTTCTTTGTTGGGAGTGTGACTATAGAGTTGATGCTATATTGTTTTTAAAAGGACCTCTAGAGATGCTTTTTTATTTTTTAATTTTACTTATTTATTTATTTTTGGCTATTCTAGGTTTTCAATGCTGCTGCAGGTTCTTCTCTAGTTGCAGGGAATGGGGATTACTCTCTAGATGAGGTAAGCAGGCTTCTTGTTGCAGTGACTTCCCTAAGTGTGGAACTTGGGCTCTAGGACACACGGGCTTCAGTAGTTGCAGCACAGGGGCTCAATAGTTGCAACTCCGAGGCTCTAGAGCACAGGCGCAATAGTTGTAGCTCGCGGGCTTAGTTGCTGCGCAGCATGTGGGATCTTGCCGGATCAGGGATCGAACCCATATCTCCTGCACTGGCAGGTGAACTCTTCACCACTGACCTACCAGGGAAGCCCTAGAGATGCTTTCTAAAATATGGATAAAATTATATGATGTCTAGGCTTTGTTTCACAATGCTTGATGAGAGGGTTGTGGGAAAGTGGGTGGAGTTAACAGACATGTAAGGTTGCCTCTGATTGGATTATTGGTGAAGTTTCATAGTGGACCTGTGGACATTTATTACACAGTTATCTCTATTTTTTATAGGTGTTTAGTGTTTTATATAATAAAGGTTTTATGAAATTACATCAACACCAAAGATATCTCTGGAGGGATTCAAAAATTTACTATGTCCGATCAAGGGAAATAGGGATGGAGGAAAATAGGAAATATGGTGGGAGAATGAGTTTTCAATGTATAATTTTTAAAATGTTTTTATTTATTTATCTGGCTGCTCCTCTATATCTTACTTGTGGCATGTGAAATCTAGTTCCCTGACCAGGGATTGAAACTGGGAATGCAAAATCTTAGCCACTGGATCACCAGGGAAGTCCCTGTATATATATATATATATATATATATATATATATATATATATATATATATATATAAGTTTTGGTTTATTTTTCTTTTTTAACACCCAAAACATTTGTACTTGGGTACAGCCAATTTGTGATAGTTTCAGATGAACCATGAAGGAGCTTGGTCAAACATATACATAAGCTGGACTACCAGAAAGTACTTCATTTTCAAAAAGTAGGAAAACATTGTATAGAATAATAAAACTACAGTAGTTAGAAGAGACAGTAAAAAGCAGTAGGATTGACCATAGCAGTTTCTTAAAATCTTTCAATTGTAACCCATTAACCTAAAGATAAGGACCAAAATGTTTTAACACATCCTAAAAGTCCCAGCAGGATCTAGTCCATGTCCAACTGTCAAGTTTTAGCTCTTAACAACTTGATTCATCACACCCATTTTTCTTCTCAGTTTTGTTTATCTCTTTCTCTCTTCAAAACCTTTGCAGAAGACGACTCCCACCTCCTTTTACTCCCACCCACCCTTAAGCCAGACAGCTTCATAACTCTCATTCAGTAGCTTTGAAAGAAATATAATTTAAATATTCTAATAGCCTTTAAAATGATGACTTCTAACAGTGTTTACTTTTCTATCGTGTTATAATTTATACATAAATTCTCTGTTCTGTCCTTAGGGGTTCAAAAAAAAAAAAATACAGCGGTTCAAGTTCAAAAAAAAAAAAAAAAAAACCTTTGCATAAGCAATATCTTCTTCCTTAGGCTTATGTTCTTTAATCCCAGACTAACTTCTCATTTCACGTACATAAACCTTGCCCTGTGTTGCAATCATTGCAATTGTGATTTCATTATTTTTATATAATAATATTAGACTGTTGTTATTGTGGTCCATAAATCCAGCTGTGTAAGAAACATGCCCTTTTTTAATGTCTGTCTCTCTCCTGTGAGAACCTCATCTTAGTGAGCACAGGAACTCTTGGTCCCTTTGGAAATTTCAGGCCATGGTAGGTACTCATTCAATATTTATTGGGCAGAAAATGATGAATACATGCATGGATCAATGGGTGGATGGATGAACTGGCAAACAAATAAGTAAATGAATAGATGCATCTTTTGAATTCCCGCCATCAGTTTTGTTGCCCAGTCAAAGATTTGAGTTAATGTGTGACTGATCTTTGTATGTCACTGTTCCTGAAATCCAAAGAAAGCTTTGATTTTATGCTGTAAATAAGGAGAGAGAGAGTAAAGTAATTGAAGTAGATAACCTCTACTCTGAGGCCGCTTCAGTCCCTGTATCATAGTAAAAATCACTCACTTCTCTTTTAACACATCAATACATCACACAGTGTGGAGGGAACTTTGCCATAATATAAGAACATTAAAAATTCTTTTCAATATTACTATCAGTGTTGATAAGTAATCATGTATATCAAAGTACTTTGTACACATCAAGGATTTTAAAATGTTAAGTCTGTACTAGTTCATGGTCCAGACCCCCTGGAGAAAGCCTTGGTTTATTATCAAATAATCTTGCCTCTTTCATCACATAAAGCAAAACTAGCATATCTGTTCAAATTCACTCTGTGTAAGCAGGGTATTTAAGGGCACACAACCAAAGTGGGACTGCCTGCAAAACCAATCAACTGAAAAAATAAGTTAACTGAAAACTAGAGTCTCCCACCTCCTTTTACTCCCACCCACCCTTAAGCCAGACAGCTTCATAACTCTCATTCAGTAGCTTTGAAAGAAATATAATTTAAATATTCTAATAGCCTTTAAAATGATGACTTCTAACAGTGTTTACTTTTCTATCGTGTTATAATTTATACATAAATTCTCTGTTCTGTCCTTAGGGGTTCAAAAAAAAAAAAATACAGCGGTTCAAGTTCAAAAAAAAAAAAAAAAAAACCTTTGCATAAGCAATATCTTCTTCCTTAGGCTTATGTTCTTTAATCCCAGACTAACTTCTCATTTCACGTACATAAACCTTGCCCTGTGTTGCAATCATTGCAATTGTGATTTCATTATTTTTATATAATAATATTAGACTGTTGTTATTGTGGTCCATAAATCCAGCTGTGTAAGAAACATGCCCTTTTTTAATGTCTGTCTCTCTCCTGTGAGAACCTCATCTTAGTGAGCACAGGAACTCTTGGTCCCTTTGGAAATTTCAGGCCATGGTAGGTACTCATTCAATATTTATTGGGCAGAAAATGATGAATACATGCATGGATCAATGGGTGGATGGATGAACTGGCAAACAAATAAGTAAATGAATAGATGCATCTTTTGAATTCCCGCCATCAGTTTTGTTGCCCAGTCAAAGATTTGAGTTAATGTGTGACTGATCTTTGTATGTCACTGTTCCTGAAATCCAAAGAAAGCTTTGATTTTATGCTGTAAATAAGGAGAGAGAGAGTAAAGTAATTGAAGTAGATAACCTCTACTCTGAGGCCGCTTCAGTCCCTGTATCATAGTAAAAATCACTCACTTCTCTTTTAACACATCAATACATCACACAGTGTGGAGGGAACTTTGCCATAATATAAGAACATTAAAAATTCTTTTCAATATTACTATCAGTGTTGATAAGTAATCATGTATATCAAAGTACTTTGTACACATCAAGGATTTTAAAATGTTAAGTCTGTACTAGTTCATGGTCCAGACCCCCTGGAGAAAGCCTTGGTTTATTATCAAATAATCTTGCCTCTTTCATCACATAAAGCAAAACTAGCATATCTGTTCAAATTCACTCTGTGTAAGCAGGGTATTTAAGGGCACACAACCAAAGTGGGACTGCCTGCAAAACCAATCAACTGAAAAAAATAAGTTAACTGAAAACTAGATTTAAATAAGTAGACTTGTCCTAGGCTTTCCTGCCTATGTATTCAGTTAAAAGGCTCACTTTAAAATCTCTAGTTTTTCTCATGCTCATAGAACCAGTTTTTCAATTGAAAAATATGTGTGTTTATGTGACCAAGAAATACTCTTTCATTTTTTCTTTTAGACATTTTTCCTTTTTGCCTCTAAGTCATCATTTATTTTCATCCATCTTTATTCTTTGGCCTGTGTGGGCCTCCCATTGCAGTGGCCTCTCTCGTTGCAGAGCACTGGCTCTGGGCACATGTGCTCCAGATCGCTGGCTAGTAATTGGGCACACTGGTCCAGCTGCTCCTCGGCATATGAGATCTTCCCGGGCCAGGGATCGAACTGGTGCCCCTTGCACTGCAAAGCAAACTCTTTACTCGCTGGACCATCAGGGAAGCCCTCATTTCTTTTTTTTAAATACAGTTTGTCTATGTATCTATTTACCTATCTTAGTTCAGCTGCATCTTTGTTGCTACGTGCAGGCTTTCTCGAGTGCAGGGGCAGCTCTTGTTTGTGGTGCTATGGCTTCTCACTGCAGTGTCTTCTCTCCTTGCAGAGCACAGGCTTTAGGACCCTCAGGCACAGGGCTTTAGTTGCCCCTGCAGCATGTGGGTTCTTCCCAAAACCAAGGATTGAATCCATACCCTGCACTTCAAGACACACTGGATCACCAGAGAAGCCCTACCACCTCAGATCTATATGAAAAAGAGAAACAGTGTGCTCTAAAATGAAGGAAGTTCTTGAAATAAAGGTCAAAGTGGAACAATGAAAAGAATCCATTGATTTGCCGCCAGAAGGAAGGGGTGTCCTGCTTTCAGTTTTGTGTGTGACAGAGTGACCAGGTGAAAGCAGGGGCATGAAAACAAGCCTGTGATCTGTGAAACAGGGGAATATTTAATTATAAACTGGAAGTAGATGGTACTAGGACTTGCAATTTCAGATCAGCAAGGTAAATGGGTGCTTCACTCTAAGATCTCGCCATGCTTCCCTCTGTTGATGCTGCAAAACATACATGGCCCTTGGACACACAGAAGTTAGAGCAAACATGTTGACTCTTTACAGAAGCAAAACTGTGCCAAAATCAAAGAAGTACGGCTGTTTTGAGCAATGCCTCTGAGGCTATTTGCACAGTCAAAAATCACTGAAAAGCAAGGTCTTCTAATTTGGGTGCAAAACCTTTGTGGCAAGTTCTTGATGCTACAAGGTATAATATAAGCTCATGGAAACTATTTACTTTTAATAGGCACTTAAACGGGTATTTTTTAAACCAGCATAGCAGGTGCAAATGTATCCTCATGTACTAAACTGCATTTTAAGTTAATTAAAAAACTATCTAAAGAGATTGAATATGGTGATTCCCCTTTGAACTAGTTACAGTGACTCACAGAATCACCTTTTGCTATGGTGCTCACCCATATATCTGAGTCAGCCACAAAATTCTTTTTTGCACTGCAAAGCAAACTCTTTACTCGCTGGACCATCAGGGAAGCCCTCATTTCTTTTTTTTAAATACAGTTTGTCTATGTATCTATTTACCTATCTTAGTTCAGCTGCATCTTTGTTGCTACGTGCAGGCTTTCTCGAGTGCAGGGGCAGCTCTTGTTTGTGGTGCTATGGCTTCTCACTGCAGTGTCTTCTCTCCTTGCAGAGCACAGGCTTTAGGACCCTCAGGCACAGGGCTTTAGTTGCCCCTGCAGCATGTGGGTTCTTCCCAAAACCAAGGATTGAATCCATACCCTGCACTTCAAGACACACTGGATCACCAGAGAAGCCCTACCACCTCAGATCTATATGAAAAAGAGAAACAGTGTGCTCTAAAATGAAGGAAGTTCTTGAAATAAAGGTCAAAGTGGAACAATGAAAAGAATCCATTGATTTGCCGCCAGAAGGAAGGGGTGTCCTGCTTTCAGTTTTGTGTGTGACAGAGTGACCAGGTGAAAGCAGGGGCATGAAAACAAGCCTGTGATCTGTGAAACAGGGGAATATTTAATTATAAACTGGAAGTAGATGGTACTAGGACTTGCAATTTCAGATCAGCAAGGTAAATGGGTGCTTCACTCTAAGATCTCGCCATGCTTCCCTCTGTTGATGCTGCAAAACATACATGGCCCTTGGACACACAGAAGTTAGAGCAAACATGTTGACTCTTTACAGAAGCAAAACTGTGCCAAAATCAAAGAAGTACGGCTGTTTTGAGCAATGCCTCTGAGGCTATTTGCACAGTCAAAAATCACTGAAAAGCAAGGTCTTCTAATTTGGGTGCAAAACCTTTGTGGCAAGTTCTTGATGCTACAAGGTATAATATAAGCTCATGGAAACTATTTACTTTTAATAGGCACTTAAACGGGTATTTTTTAAACCAGCATAGCAGGTGCAAATGTATCCTCATGTACTAAACTGCATTTTAAGTTAATTAAAAAACTATCTAAAGAGATTGAATATGGTGATTCCCCTTTGAACTAGTTACAGTGACTCACAGAATCATTCTTTCTTCTTTTGCTATGGTGCTCACCCATATATCTGAGTCAGCCACAAAATCGTTGATTCATCAAGCTGAATTCCACTTTGAGATAATCTATAATCACAGTAAGTTCTTCATCATCTAAAGATGGAGTAGCTAGCCCAGACTCTGGGCTTATAGTGTTACTAATATTTTGACTATCTATTACTTGCTTGTTCACATAAGAATTTTGATTTTATGCTTCAGATGACTTCTTACATTTAAATAACCTTCAATTTAGCCAATTCTTCATTTCTCAGTATTAAACTATGTTTTCTTGGGGAACTTCCCTGGCAGTCTAGTAGCCGAGACGCCACGTTTTTACTGCAGGGGGCGCACGTTTGGTCTCTGGTAGGGGAACTGAGATCCTGCATGTCATGTGGTGTGGCCAGAAAAACAAAACCAAAAGCCACGTGTTCTCGGGTGTAGAGGTATCAAGTTATGTCTGGTTTAACTCCTTGCCTTTTATTTGGTTGTCTGGGAAGCATAAATGGTGTGAGATTAGTCTTGAAAACTTGGTTGCACAGGGTCCATTGTCATGGAATTCCATCCACTTCCTTTACACAGAGGAATACGCACAGTGTTATTATATTTGAGGTTCTTCAACAGGACATATAGGAGAGATTTTTCTATAGAAACAACTGGAAACCAGTACTAGCAACGCGATGTGACCTAAACTCAGGCAAGGCCCAGTCACTCCCACATCCCTGGAATGCAGACTGGAGAAAACCTCACCATAGCCAAAGGGTGATCTCTTTAGCAGCAACACTACCATTCAACTCAGTTCAGCTCTTCACCACACACGGATCATGGGTCATTTTGACAAGTCTCGCATCAGCCAGTGTGACTCTCATGTGGCCATTTCTATTGTCCTGCTACTTTTGGGGGGTAGGCGGGGCACTTCTTCTGTTGGTCTTTCATTTATCTATTTTCATCCTCTTTGTTCTTTGGCCCGTGTGGGCCTCCCATCGCGGTGGCCTCTGTTGTCGCAGAGCACCGGCTCTGGGCGCGTGCGCTCCAGAGCTCTAGCTCGGTAATTGGACACATCAGTCCAGCTGCTCCGTGGCACATGGAATCTTCCCAGGCCAGGGATGGAACCGGCGCCCCTTGCACTGCAAGGCAGTGTCCTTACCCACTGGACCACCAGGGAAGCCCCTATCATACTACTTTTTAAACTTTTAAAATATTTTGTTAATTTAAGTATAGTTGATTTACAATATTGTGTTAGTTTCTGATGTATAGCAAAATGATTCATATATATGTGTTTATATACATATATATATATTCTCTCTCTGATTCTCTTCCCTTATAGGTTATTACAAGATATTGAGTATAGTTCCCCATGCTATGCATTAGAGTAGGTCTTCCTTATTACTTTTAGGCCCTAACTCAAGTTATTATTCTAATAACACAAAGTCTGTCGCTTCCTCTATACCTAAAAGGTGAGAGGAAAAGATAAAGTTATATATAATTTTCTTCTCTTGTGTATATGTGTGTGTGTGTGTGTGTGTGCATACATACATAAATATGCATATATAGGGCTTCCCTGGAGGCTCAGTGGTAAAGAATCTGCCTGCCAATGCAGGAGACATGGGTTTGACCCCTGGTTCTGGAAGATTCCACATGCCAAGGAGCAACTAAGCCCGTGTGCCCATTACCCAAAACAATATGAGCACGCATCCCAAAGAGGAATGTTATTATATTTGAGGTTCTTCAACAGGACATATAGGAGAGATTTTCTATAGAAACAACTGGAAACCAGTACTAGCAACGCGATGTGACCTAAACTCAGGCAAGGCCCAGTCACTCCCACATCCCTGGAATGCAGACTGGAGAAAACCTCACCATAGCCAAAGGGTGATCTCTTTAGCAGCAACACTACCATTCAACTCAGTTCAGCTCTTCACCACACACGGATCATGGGTCATTTTGACAAGTCTCGCATCAGCCAGTGTGACTCTCATGTGGCCATTTCTATTGTCCTGCTACTTTTGGGGGGTAGGCGGGGCACTTCTTCTGTTGGTCTTTCATTTATCTATTTTCATCCTCTTTGTTCTTTGGCCCGTGTGGGCCTCCCATCGCGGTGGCCTCTGTTGTCGCAGAGCACCGGCTCTGGGCGCGTGCGCTCCAGAGCTCTAGCTCGGTAATTGGACACATCAGTCCAGCTGCTCCGTGGCACATGGAATCTTCCCAGGCCAGGGATGGAACCGGCGCCCCTTGCACTGCAAGGCAGTGTCCTTACCCACTGGACCACCAGGGAAGCCCCTATCATACTACTTTTTAAACTTTTAAAATATTTTGTTAATTTAAGTATAGTTGATTTACAATATTGTGTTAGTTTCTGATGTATAGCAAAATGATTCATATATATGTGTTTATATACATATATATATATTCTCTCTCTGATTCTCTTCCCTTATAGGTTATTACAAGATATTGAGTATAGTTCCCCATGCTATGCATTAGAGTAGGTCTTCCTTATTACTTTTAGGCCCTAACTCAAGTTATTATTCTAATAACACAAAGTCTGTCGCTTCCTCTATACCTAAAAGGTGAGAGGAAAAGATAAAGTTATATATAATTTTCTTCTCTTGTGTATATGTGTGTGTGTGTGTGTGTGCATACATACATAAATATGCATATATAGGGCTTCCCTGGAGGCTCAGTGGTAAAGAATCTGCCTGCCAATGCAGGAGACATGGGTTTGACCCCTGGTTCTGGAAGATTCCACATGCCAAGGAGCAACTAAGCCCGTGTGCCACAACTGCTGAGCCTGTGCCCTAGAGCCCCGGAATCAAAACTATTGAGCCCACAAGCTGCAGCTACTGAAGCCCTCGAGCCTGTGCTCCTCCACAAGAGAAGCCACAGCAATGAGAAGCCTGCTCATCACAACTAGAGAAAAGTCCACATACCAATGAAGACCCAGCCCAGTCAAAAATAAATGAATAAAATTATTTTAAAAAATACATATATATAATGCATATATATGAATCATAAATACATTATATATACACACACATGTATAAAGGCTTTCAGATTTCCAATCAGCACGTTTGCATTTGTATTGAATTGTTCATTTCTATAACTGAGCACCTTGGAATGCTTTACACCATTGAATGATATGCTGGTAATTATATAGCTTTTTTCAGGGAGACCAAAAAAACAAGCACATGTTGTATAGTCAAGGTATGTTGTATTTTTTCTACAGATTAAAAAAAACACGGTATTAGTTTGAAGTAGATGTATACTTAACACAGTCTTCCCCATTCTGTGTTTGTGTTTTACCTAAAACTGTACATATTCCGTACCAGGAGTATTTATCAGTTTCAACCCTGAAAACCTCTTCCACGTGGTCAGTAAAGAGTAACCTGATTTCCCTTGTCCATTGCACAATAAGATCTGAAATGAACAGGTCACTCTCACAACCAGCATCTACTTATCTGTCCCTCTCTTTGTGTGTGTGTCTGTGGTTTGTAGTTCATATTTCTCAAGAAACAGAGTCATCTTATACAAATATTCTTGCATAATAAATTCATTTCATTCATTTTTACTGGATGTCTTTGCCCTAACTTGTCAGTCTTTGCAATTCTACCTTGCTTATGTTTAATTTTCTGAGTACACTATGTGCATTACTTATCATGAGGACCCCATAGGTGAGAAGGACACATCCTGCCTTGTATTAAAACAAATAAAAGCCAATTGGTTACATGGTCAAACACATTTGTCTCTAATGTAACAATAACAATATTGGTTGTGGCCAAGGTAAATGCTGTGATACTCAATTGTATTCATTCTTGGATAGAATACACTACCAATGTACAATAGAATTGCTTTTAGTTATAAGGCAATAACCATGTTGGCCTAACATAAACAACAAGAACACATGCATAGTTCATTTTGAAATAAAATTAGGCATAGCATAATTGTATTAGATATTGCTTTGGCACAAACCTAATTGTATTTTGTTTTCCTGTATATAATGGATGCATGTATACTGTTGTATAAAGTAGTGTGACCTTAAGACTATAAGAGAGTCCCCATCTCTACCTAGAGATTTAGTTATAAAATTGGAAATTATTCAGTCCTGATATTTTGTTACCAAAGAATCAACAGGTATTTTAGATTGCCCATTAAAAGAAATATTTGTGCTCAATTACCCAGTTGTGTCCAACTCATTGCAACCCCATGAACTGTAGCCCACTAGGTTCCTCTGTCCCTGGATTTTTCCGGGCAAGAATACCAGAATGGGTTGTGATATCCTACTCCAGGGGATCTTTCTGACCCAGGGATTGAACCAGCGTCTCTTGCACCACCTACATTGCAGACGGATTCTTTACAAAGGTGCCATCAAAGCTTTAAAAACAAGATACACTAACTGGGATTGATAGCATTTGGGATACCTTCAAAATTATTTTATATGTACATTACTCGGTGATGTCATAACACCAGAATCTTTAGATGACTCAATAGCAAGGAAAGGAAATTCACAAATTAAATAATTTGCCATTGTGTTTACGTATTTTCCAAAACACCCAATGGGGATCATTCTATGGACCAGCCCTGATTATATAGTGGAAAGACTATAGAATGAAGAATGGCAATTCACAGTGTAATGATAATGTGTCAGAGATGTTTCTCGAGGGGTTCCTTCATCTTCAGTGCTGTGCCTTCAAATCACCACTGCCTACAGACTGGAGGTTACAGGTCAGACTTCTCCAACACACACATTGCACACCACAATCCCACAGTCTTGGTAGGACTGTTTATTTAGATGCTTTTATACATCCTAATAATGGAGCAGTCTTGTCAGTCAGTGTTCTATGGGCTTGGAATTACAAAGTAGCAAAATCATTTCAGGTCAAACCACTAAGAGGAAGTTCCAAGAAGTTCCCACCCATGTGAGACAAGATTTTGATTAGCAGTGACAAAAATAAAGTACAAATCAGCCTGGTAGCCATACTTTGAGTTGACTGTTAAATTCTTTCTGTCCAGTGTAGCAAAATTACTATTTTTGTCACAAGCCTAATATATAAGCAGTTAATGGAAATACTTACAAATAACATGGCTTTTTTTTTTTTTTTAGCAAAGCCAAACCGGATTTTAGTTTCTGTGCCCTCAATTCATTTGTTCTAAAATTGGGTCAATATTCAGAAATATCTCTAATATTGTGTATTTCCTTATGATCACAATCATTATCAAAAATGTCATCATCACAGTTACGCCGACCACAGAGCCCACTCATGCAGATATTGGCAAAGAGAAAAAATAACCTCCCTTTACAACAGTGGAATCCAGGAGTTCTTTTTATCTCTAGTAGAATGACCATAAGCCCAAGGACTGGGGTAATTTACCCAATGATATAGCCTTAAGTATTAAAAAATGTGTTTGGCAATAGAACGATGTTATTTACATAAAAAGAGGCAAAAACCCATTTTGCAAATGGGTTTTAGTAAAATGTTAATTACCTATTAGACATACTCTTTATTATTTTTTTTAGTAATGTTTATCTCCAGAGTTCAAGATTCTTGCACTAGAATTTACCAGTGGACGTTTGTCATGTGATATGTCCTTTGAATATTCATACTTTTTAAATAGCTAGATAATTGCCTGTATCAAACCATGAAGCTCCTTTTTGCCCTGTCGGGAAAAATGTAGTTGCTTCTTAGGACTTGTGTGGAGTATATTTGCTATTGTATTAAAGACATAGAAAATTTCTTTAAAGTTACACCTCAATCTATTAACCCATAGAAAGAAAATCAGAGAAGATGATCATTTACAAAAAAAATTACACTTAGTATTCAAACTTATGAATTCATGAATTTGGGGAGCTATAGTTTAATATATGCTTATATATTATTTTATATAATGTCCTGGGATTCCCAGGTGGCGCTAGTGGTAAAAAACCCTCCCGCCTGTGCAGGAGATGTAAGAGACTCAGATTCGATCCCGTGGTTGGGAAAATCCCCTATAGAAGGGCATGGCAGCCCACTCCAGTACTCGTGTCTGGAATACTAGAGTCTGGTGCCACAGAGTCACAAAGACTGAAGCGATTTAGCACACACACAGACACACACACAATATCCTATTACTAATCCCCCAGAACCGAGAGCTTTACACCTGTTATTAAAATACCAGCTTGAATCATTTTCACTGGATTAGAAGCAAGAAACCACTGTATACTCTGAGACCAGAAAGGCAGATGGTAATTGAGACGAAAATTTGCTTGCCAATCTGTAGGACAGTGGAGGGAAGAGAGACATGGGCAAAATTGCGCAGTAAAGACATGAACCTATTTGTAGGGCAAGAATAGAGATACAGACGCAGAGAATGGGTATGTGGACATGTGGCGGGGGTGAGGATGAGCTGATTAGGAGATTAGGATTGCCATAT
This sequence comes from Tragulus kanchil, assembly GCA_022376925.1. NCBI lineage: Eukaryota > Metazoa > Chordata > Mammalia > Artiodactyla > Tragulidae > Tragulus > Tragulus kanchil. The sequence goes on along the minus strand of JAIOJX010000028.1, from coordinate 17,271,556 downwards.
ATACACGACATACACTATAATGTATAAAACTGATAGCTGGTGCATACCTACTATATAGCGCAGGGAGCATAGCTTGGTGCTCTTTGATGATCTAGAGGAGCGGGTTTGGAGGGAGGCCCAAGAGGGACGGGGCATAAGTTTACATATAGATGATTCATTTTATGGTACAGCAGAAAGTAACACAACATTGTAAAGCAATTATACTCCAATAAAAAGCAGACGTGAAGGAAAAAAGACACGAGAGCTCAGACAAGTTGAGTTTAAGAGAAAACAAAAATAAAACCCAGAAGGAAAAGGACATCCATAGTTGTTTGTGCATCTTTTATTGAAAATTAGAAAAGAAGTCTTTATTAGAAGCATAAACCATGGGAAATTCAGAAATGTGTAGAATTAAAACACATTCAAAATATAGGATATTGGATAATGGTTAAGGATACGGGCTCTGAAGTGAAGAAAATCACTTATTATGTGGTTGAAGCTATTTGCTGAATTTTAAACTTTCCTTACTAAACATGAATTTCTAGATATTCAGTTTAGTCCTTTTAAATGTATAATTTACATAAGACATTTGAAGTAAACCATGGTTTTGAGAAAATGTATGAAATGGTGCAATTATCATCATAATTTGGTTTTTGAACAACCCTATCCCCTCAAAGTGTTACCACACACAGAGTTACAAGCAATTCTTACTCTAGTCTTGCTCTCCCAGTCCTTAACCCTAAGATTAAACACTGAAAAGGTTTGAGTGAAATTGCTGGATTAGATGGTAGGCGGACCTTAAACTTTTCAGAAAACTGCCAAACTCTTTTTCCAGAGTCACTGCATCCACCAGCAGTGTATGAGGGTTCCAGTTGCTCCATATTCTCAAGAAAATTTTATATTGTCCATTATTATTTATTTTGGCCATTCTCATAGTTACGCCATGGTCTCTCATTGTAGTTTTAACTTGTACTTCCCTAATCACTGATGACATTCAATCCTTTTCTCTGTGCTTGCTGTTCATTCAGATACTTTCTTTGAAACCCTGAACATAAAAGTGGACAATGGCCTGACCATTCAGGACAACGACTGCAGCAACAAGTCTAGGAGAGCCAAAGAAAGATCTCTGCAGCAGCTGGGTCAGGATTTGGTTCGTACCTCCCAGATTTTCGTATTTTTGCTTTGGTTTTCAACTCAGGATCAAAGGAGGGTTCCGTTCTGTTTTATTCTTCATTTTTTAAATAACTTGCCTTAGACTTAAGCTATGGAATCTGTCTCCTATTCAGTGCAAGGGATGTTTCTGCTTTTCTTTCTTTCTTTTCTTTTTTTTTTTTTTGATGTTTCCATTTCATTTTTCTTGTCTGGTTCCCTAGGGTTTGCTCCTGTGTTTACATAGCTTAGTGGTTAGCCAATAATTTGTGAAGACCTTATATTCAAACACCTGAAGCCCATAAGGCTGCCACCCTAGGCAGTCAGATGGCTTTTTGGTTCGGGGAGCACATTCATATTTAGAGCCAGTTTCCATGTCTCCCTCGCCTTTTACTTCTTGCTGGATTCTCTCAGGTCTACTTTGCTCTTGTATGTAGTTTCCCAGTCAGCCAGGTGTATACAGAGAACCTCCTTCAGCACTTCTGGAGCGCTCACCTTTCCAGAATCTCACATTAATTTCTGCTTGACCCTGCCACACTGGGACCTCCTTCAGGCCCACTTTTCTGGAGCGCTCTTAATTAATAAGACAATTAAATCAAAAACTATCCCTCAAAGTGTTACCACACACAGAGTTACAAGCAATTCTTACTCTAGTCTTGCTCTCCCAGTCCTTAACCCTAAGATTAAACACTGAAAAGGTTTGAGTGAAATTGCTGGATTAGATGGTAGGCGGACCTTAAACTTTTCAGAAAACTGCCAAACTCTTTTTCCAGAGTCACTGCATCCACCAGCAGTGTATGAGGGTTCCAGTTGCTCCATATTCTCAAGAAAATTTTATATTGTCCATTATTATTTATTTTGGCCATTCTCATAGTTACGCCATGGTCTCTCATTGTAGTTTTAACTTGTACTTCCCTAATCACTGATGACATTCAATCCTTTTCTCTGTGCTTGCTGTTCATTCAGATACTTTCTTTGAAACCCTGAACATAAAAGTGGACAATGGCCTGACCATTCAGGACAACGACTGCAGCAACAAGTCTAGGAGAGCCAAAGAAAGATCTCTGCAGCAGCTGGGTCAGGATTTGGTTCGTACCTCCCAGATTTTCGTATTTTTGCTTTGGTTTTCAACTCAGGATCAAAGGAGGGTTCCGTTCTGTTTTATTCTTCATTTTTTAAATAACTTGCCTTAGACTTAAGCTATGGAATCTGTCTCCTATTCAGTGCAAGGGATGTTTCTGCTTTTCTTTCTTTCTTTTCTTTTTTTTTTTTTTGTTGTTTCCATTTCATTTTTCTTGTCTGGTTCCCTAGGGTTTGCTCCTGTGTTTACATAGCTTAGTGGTTAGCCAATAATTTGTGAAGACCTTATATTCAAACACCTGAAGCCCATAAGGCTGCCACCCTAGGCAGTCAGATGGCTTTTTGGTTCGGGGAGCACATTCATATTTAGAGCCAGTTTCCATGTCTCCCTCGCCTTTTACTTCTTGCTGGATTCTCTCAGGTCTACTTTGCTCTTGTATGTAGTTTCCCAGTCAGCCAGGTGTATACAGAGAACCTCCTTCAGCACTTCTGGAGCGCTCACCTTTCCAGAATCTCACATTAATTTCTGCTTGATTGCCTGCTTGCCACACTGGGACCTCAGTCTTGGGGTAGCTTGCAGGTGTTTCCCATTCATTTCCTATTGATTTTGCCATTTTATAGCTGACAAAGCTACACGCTATCACCACTCTTCAAACTGAGACTCCCACTTCCAGAAAATCTGCTAGGATTTTTAGCCAGTCTTAAGTTGCCAAAACTACAGTTCTCATCAGTCTACCTGGGGAGAAAGGATAAGAGTCTCCTGAGGCCAGAGGCCTTCGATGCCCACTTCTTGCCCACAAACTCTTCTCATTTCGTCCTCTTGATTTGTCTCACTTTCTTCCATTTCAGAACCTGAAATGGCTCTTTCTATCCAATTTTAAACCTTTTTTTTTTTTGGTAAGATTCACTGATACTCAGTGCTTCCACAGACAGAAGTTTGTCTTATCTTTTTTGGAAGTGTCTGAAATAGTTGTTGTATTCTATAGCACACTGAAGTTAGATAAAACCATAACTTGGTGGATTTTCTTCTGTTTTGCTTCTTAATTTTATTGATTTTTGTTTTCATATATTCTGCCGTTCAAGTTTCTGTCTTCAGTTTTGAGGCATCTGTATCAGCTACAGTTACTTAAGGAGCAGTTCCTGTCTACTGATTTTGTGCTAGGTTGTCGTCCCGTGGAGAAAACAATGACACACTCCTTTAAAGAGAATATCCTCCAACCCTCCCGATGGCAGTGATCTATTTTGTCTCTTTTTCATGCCTGTTTAGTCTTTTTTGTAGGATGTCTTGTTTATTTTGTTTTTTTTTTTTCAATTGAAAATAAGTTTTCAATTATTTTGCTTCACTAAATATAATTGTTTTATTTTAAAATTTGGGATATCTAAATTCCTTAGGACTATGATTCTTTAGCTTTTTGATTCGAGCACATTCAAGGCTTTTTTTTACTTTGTTTCTTGTATTTTTAGTTTCCCAGTCAGCCAGGTGTATACAGAGAACCTCCTTCAGCACTTCTGGAGCGCTCACCTTTCCAGAATCTCACATTAATTTCTGCTTGATTGCCTGCTTGCCACACTGGGACCTCAGTCTTGGGGTAGCTTGCAGGTGTTTCCCATTCATTTCCTATTGATTTTGCCATTTTATAGCTGACAAAGCTACACGCTATCACCACTCTTCAAACTGAGACTCCCACTTCCAGAAAATCTGCTAGGATTTTTAGCCAGTCTTAAGTTGCCAAAACTACAGTTCTCATCAGTCTACCTGGGGAGAAAGGATAAGAGTCTCCTGAGGCCAGAGGCCTTCGATGCCCACTTCTTGCCCACAAACTCTTCTCATTTCGTCCTCTTGATTTGTCTCACTTTCTTCCATTTCAGAACCTGAAATGGCTCTTTCTATCCAATTTTAAACCTTTTTTTTTTTTGGTAAGATTCACTGATACTCAGTGCTTCCACAGACAGAAGTTTGTCTTATCTTTTTTGGAAGTGTCTGAAATAGTTGTTGTATTCTATAGCACACTGAAGTTAGATAAAACCATAACTTGGTGGATTTTCTTCTGTTTTGCTTCTTAATTTTATTGATTTTTGTTTTCATATATTCTGCCGTTCAAGTTTCTGTCTTCAGTTTTGAGGCATCTGTATCAGCTACAGTTACTTAAGGAGCAGTTCCTGTCTACTGATTTTGTGCTAGGTTGTCGTCCCGTGGAGAAAACAATGACACACTCCTTTAAAGAGAATATCCTCCAACCCTCCCGATGGCAGTGATCTATTTTGTCTCTTTTTCATGCCTGTTTAGTCTTTTTTGTAGGATGTCTTGTTTATTTTGTTTTTTTTTTTTCAATTGAAAATAAGTTTTCAATTATTTTGCTTCACTAAATATAATTGTTTTATTTTAAAATTTGGGATATCTAAATTCCTTAGGACTATGATTCTTTAGCTTGTTGATTCTGGTGATGCATTCTTTAACATTTTTATTTATTTAAACATTTTTGGCTGCATTGGATCTTTCTCTAGTTGTGATGAGTAGGGGCTACTCTCTAGTTGCAGTGTTTGGGCTTCTCTTTCTTGTGCAGCATAGGCTCTAGGGTACTTGGACTTCAGTAGCTGTGGCACACAAGCTTAGTTCTCCCTACCGCAGGTGGAATCTTCCCAGACCAGAATCCAACCCATGTCCCCTGCATTGGCGGCGGATTCTTAACCAGCGGACCACCAGGGAAGTCCCTGGTGATGCATTCTTATTAAGGCTCATTTCCTAGTATTCACTGTACAGATGGTAAGCTCATATTTGTTTGGATTTTATGGAGGGAAATCCCCATATTCAAAGGTTTGTTTTCCAGAGAGAACATTCTTTTCTTTTGCTGTATAGTCTTGAGACACTACCCACTCTCCACAAGTTAATTTCATGGTTTCAACCTTCTGTAGCCACATAGGTAATACATTCTTGACCTTGAAACCTATATTTAGAAAAGCCTCATTTAAAATTCTTTAAAACTCTTCTAAACTCTATCGTAGGTCAAGACAGATGAGTTTTCTTGTGGCTTCTCTTTGTTAAGTGGCTATTGCTGGTTCACATTTTCACTTTTGTTGAAGTACTTTTTGGGTCCCTGGTTTGTATACAGATCTTAATTCTAATTCCTTCCCTTCTAAAGACCCAAGAATTAGCTTCCTGTCCCCAGAGTGAGTATTAAAATGCAAGCCTATAGGCTGTAGACTTTGTTAAATTCCCCAGGACAACCCCAGCCTCAAAGTAATTTTATCTTTCCAGGTTTATTTCTGGTCTCTGCATTTTGCCCTAATTTGAAGGGAACTTTGTACTATAGAAAAGTATGTGTCCCGATGGCAGTGATCTATTTTGTCTCTTTTTCATGCCTGTTTAGTCTTTTTTGTAGGATGTCTTGTTTATTTTGTTTTTTTTTTTTCAATTGAAAATAAGTTTTCAATTATTTTGCTTCACTAAATATAATTGTTTTATTTTAAAATTTGGGATATCTAAATTCCTTAGGACTATGATTCTTTAGCTTGTTGATTCTGGTGATGCATTCTTTAACATTTTTATTTATTTAAACATTTTTGGCTGCATTGGATCTTTCTCTAGTTGTGATGAGTAGGGGCTACTCTCTAGTTGCAGTGTTTGGGCTTCTCTTTCTTGTGCAGCATAGGCTCTAGGGTACTTGGACTTCAGTAGCTGTGGCACACAAGCTTAGTTCTCCCTACCGCAGGTGGAATCTTCCCAGACCAGAATCCAACCCATGTCCCCTGCATTGGCGGCGGATTCTTAACCAGCGGACCACCAGGGAAGTCCCTGGTGATGCATTCTTATTAAGGCTCATTTCCTAGTATTCACTGTACAGATGGTAAGCTCATATTTGTTTGGATTTTATGGAGGGAAATCCCCATATTCAAAGGTTTGTTTTCCAGAGAGAACATTCTTTTCTTTTGCTGTATAGTCTTGAGACACTACCCACTCTCCACAAGTTAATTTCATGGTTTCAACCTTCTGTAGCCACATAGGTAATACATTCTTGACCTTGAAACCTATATTTAGAAAAGCCTCATTTAAAATTCTTTAAAACTCTTCTAAACTCTATCGTAGGTCAAGACAGATGAGTTTTCTTGTGGCTTCTCTTTGTTAAGTGGCTATTGCTGGTTCACATTTTCACTTTTGTTGAAGTACTTTTTGGGTCCCTGGTTTGTATACAGATCTTAATTCTAATTCCTTCCCTTCTAAAGACCCAAGAATTAGCTTCCTGTCCCCAGAGTGAGTATTAAAATGCAAGCCTATAGGCTGTAGACTTTGTTAAATTCCCCAGGACAACCCCAGCCTCAAAGTAATTTTATCTTTCCAGGTTTATTTCTGGTCTCTGCATTTTGCCCTAATTTGAAGGGAACTTTGTACTATAGAAAAGTATGTGATAATTTATCCAACATGTCTAGCTTTTTTGTTTGTTTGTTTTTCAGACGCCAAAAGTAGAAATCTCCATAGGGGTTTTAGTAATTTTTAGAGTTTAGTTCTTGCATTTTCTAAGCAGGAAAATCACACACCTGTAAGAAATGTTTGTTCACTCGTCTCCTTTTAGGTAAGTGTAATTCTGAAAGAATGTATTGCAGTGGCTGAATCATCTTGAATATTGTTCAGTACTTAGAGTGATCACATTCTCGTTCTTTCACAGTTTTAATGAGCATGACATATACTTTGCTATATGGCTTTGGCTTTGGTTTGGAACAGTCAATCATAAGAGTGCCTTCTTCTTTATACTTTGATCATTTTTAGCCAGAATATGTACGCAAAATGTCTCAAATGTCTTTTTAGAACCTCCTGAAGTCCTGAGGTGACTGCAAGGTTTCAAGGACTCAAACACTGTAATGTGTGTGTCAAGCACGTGACAGCTGTTAGCACCTCCAGGTCAGGAGTCTTCCTCTACCAGGAGCCGCAGGCCCGGGATGTCACCTCACTCCAAGGCTCGGGCTTGCAAGAAAGACAAGAGTCACACAGATATTACTGTCAAACAAGGCTTGCTCTTCATGAAAGCAGACAGAGCAGCTTCAGTAGTGGGTGTTAAGCCCCCACCCCAAGCTGACACAGGGTGGTGGTCTGCACGCACCCCCTCTTTTCTGCAAGGAGTGGATCTCAGCCCCTCCCCTGTGTGATTTGAGATACTGAACGCTGGGGGCAGGCCTGAGGGCCATCTGATGCCCACTATCAAGCAGAAGAAAGAAACCCATCTGGAACCAGGTTAGCTGCTCCTACTTTGGGCAATGTGTTCAGCACAAGGGGTCAGGGGCTCTTGATCTTTCTGAACTCTCCCAAGTCCAAGGTGCTCTTATGGGCTCGTGCAAGGGTCAAAAAAATCATATGCCCCAAGGAGACAAACAGCCTATGCTAACAATTTTCTAGTATGGAGCCTGTTTGCATCTTGAAAAATCCCAACGTGTTCATATTTTACACATAATATGTACATGTATGCATGTGCTCCATTGCTCAGTTGTGTCTGACTGTTTGCTTCCCCATGGACTGTAGCCCAGCGGGCTCCTCTGTCCATGGGATTCCCCAGACATGTATACTGGAATGGACTGCCATTCCCTTCTCCAAACGTGACTATATGTAAATATATACATACCATATATAGGCACACATATACATGTACAATGCAATTGTTTTAATTTAGAGTTTTATAATTATGCTCATATAGAATTTATTTGGTATGTAGTTTTCTGTGTCTGGTACATACTGTGCATTTAAGGCATGAATTATGTTATTTTTATAATTGGAAAGGGATTTCTCTCTTAAATTTTCTTTGTTGAAATTTGAATCTAAAAAGAAATACATGTTCATTCTGTCTAGTAGAATAATATAAAGATGCATAAAATAAATTAGTAAGCTCTTCCTACACTCAAATTCTCCCTACTTCATTTCCACATTTGTCTTTTCAAAAAAATACACAAAAGCTTTACGTATTTATTTTTTGTTGTTTGAATTTTTGTTGTTTTTATTAAAATGGGACCTATATGACTCATGATTTATATTCCTGAATTATATTTAGTATCTGGTAATAAAGGGCTTCCTTGGTGACTCAGATGGTAAAGAATCTGCCTGCAATGCCAGAGATCTGGGTTTGATCCCTGCTTAAGGAAGATCCCCTGGAGATGGAAATGGCTACTCGCTCCGGTATTCTTGCCTGGAGAACTCCACGGACAGAGGAGCCTGGTGGGCTGCAGTCCATGGAGTCACAGAGAGTCAGACACGACTAAGCATGCACAATTATACATACTATATGCACGATTATACACATACAAACACACATCCTGTTGTAACATATAACGGAAAATAATCAGAAAAATATGTATATACCTGAATCACTTTGCTATATAGTCAGAACTTATACAATATTACAAATCAACTATGCTTCAACATACAAAAGGAAAAAAAAAGAAACAATAATCATGTAAGCTGCAAAGGTAGTTCCCATTCCCATTCTACTGTCTGGTTTTTGATGTTATACAGTTATGATGTTTTGACGTAGCCTTTAAAAATTACTATAATGAAGTGTAACTTACACATACAGCAAAATGAACAAATCACGTTTGTCTAGGTTAATGATTTATCACAGTGACCAAAGTCATAAAATCATCACTCAGATCAAGAAACAGGACAACATTAGCAACCAAAAGTTTCTCCCATTGTCTTCCTTTATTCACAATGCTTCCTTCATTCCTTACTTTTAACACATATGGATTAATTTTTATTATTAAAATTTAAAATTATAATGTTTATAATTATTAAATATATATATACACATATTTTAAACACACTATAATTTCATTGTTTGATGTAATCAATTTTCATTTGCCTAAAAAGTGTCAATTTTTTAATTGCTTTTTCCTCTATTTTCATATTTGTCAATTCACATGGTGTCACTGTCCTTCTGCCTGAAGAGCTCCCCTGAGCACGTTTATTGATTTGTATTTGCTGATGATAAATTCCTTCATCTTTTACTTGTAGGAATATGTTTATGTGGTTTACCTTCATAAGGATATCGTCACTGAATATAGAATTTAATGTGGAGCCCTATACCAAGATCATAGGTGGTCACCCTATAACGAGGTCATCGATTGGAGCCCTACCAAGGTTCCAGAATGAAAATCTTCAGGATGGACCAAGCCACATAGCAACTGTTGCCATGCGTACACCCTGACCTAAACTGCCATTCCCCAACTCTATATTAGGTAAAATATCCACCCTATAAGTACCCTAACCAATCACTTAATGCCTCCCTTCCAGCAGGAATTTCCTTTGTCTTGAGGCTTTAAAAATTAGACACTTTCCTAAAGGAATCAGTCCTAAAGGAAATCAACCCTGAATATTCATTGGAAGGACTGATGGTGAAGCTGAAGCTCCAATACTTTGGCCACTTGATACAAAGAGCTGACTCGGGCTTCCCTGGTGGTCCAGTGTTTAAGGACACTGCCTTGCAGTGCAAGGGGCGCCAGTTCGATCCCTGGCCTGGGAAGATCCCACGTACAGCGGAGCGGCTGGAGTAATATGTCCAATTACCGGCGGCTCAGTTCCGATTCAACAGAGGCCACTGCTGGCACTGGACCAAGAGTTATGATGTTTTGACGTAGCCTTTAAAAATTACTATAATGAAGTGTAACTTACACATACAGCAAAATGAACAAATCACGTTTGTCTAGGTTAATGATTTATCACAGTGACCAAAGTCATAAAATCATCACTCAGATCAAGAAACAGGACAACATTAGCAACCAAAAGTTTCTCCCATTGTCTTCCTTTATTCACAATGCTTCCTTCATTCCTTACTTTTAACACATATGGATTAATTTTTATTATTAAAATTTAAAATTATAATGTTTATAATTATTAAATATATATATACACATATTTTAAACACACTATAATTTCATTGTTTGATGTAATCAATTTTCATTTGCCTAAAAAGTGTCAATTTTTTAATTGCTTTTTCCTCTATTTTCATATTTGTCAATTCACATGGTGTCACTGTCCTTCTGCCTGAAGAGCTCCCCTGAGCACGTTTATTGATTTGTATTTGCTGATGATAAATTCCTTCATCTTTTACTTGTAGGAATATGTTTATGTGGTTTACCTTCATAAGGATATCGTCACTGAATATAGAATTTAATGTGGAGCCCTATACCAAGATCATAGGTGGTCACCCTATAACGAGGTCATCGATTGGAGCCCTACCAAGGTTCCAGAATGAAAATCTTCAGGATGGACCAAGCCACATAGCAACTGTTGCCATGCGTACACCCTGACCTAAACTGCCATTCCCCAACTCTATATTAGGTAAAATATCCACCCTATAAGTACCCTAACCAATCACTTAATGCCTCCCTTCCAGCAGGAATTTCCTTTGTCTTGAGGCTTTAAAAATTAGACACTTTCCTAAAGGAATCAGTCCTAAAGGAAATCAACCCTGAATATTCATTGGAAGGACTGATGGTGAAGCTGAAGCTCCAATACTTTGGCCACTTGATACAAAGAGCTGACTCGGGCTTCCCTGGTGGTCCAGTGTTTAAGGACACTGCCTTGCAGTGCAAGGGGCGCCAGTTCGATCCCTGGCCTGGGAAGATCCCACGTACAGCGGAGCGGCTGGAGTAATATGTCCAATTACCGAGCCGGAGCTCTGCAGCACATGTGCCCAGAGCCGGTGCTCTGCGACAACAGAGGCCACTGCGATGGGAGGCCCACACGGGCCAGAGAACAAAGATGCATGAAAATGGACAAATGAAAGACCAATAGAAGTGGCCCACCTGCTCCCCTCCCTCCCCACCCCACCCCCACCTAAATAAATAAATAGATAAATATAAAAAAGGCAAAAAAAAAAAGAGCTGACTCATTGGAAAAGAGTCTGATGCTGGGAAGGATTGAAGGCAAAAGAAGAAGCGGGTGGTAGAGGATGAGATGGTTAGATAGCATCACTAACTCAATGGCCATGAGATTTTGAGCAAACTCCAGGAGATAGTGAAGGACAGAGGAACCTGGCATCCATGAGTTGGAAAGAGTTAGACACGACTTAGCGACTGAATAACAACATAAAAATTGGCTACTACAGTGACACTGGTTGGCTTTCCCTGGTCTGTTAGAGGGTTGGCTCACTGCATCTGCAGTACCCTCCTTATCTCTGCTCTTTGCTCTTAATAAGCTCCCTCCCTTCTGAACTACTCTTGTGCTCTTTTCTCCATTTATTCTTGTTGGTTTGTTTCTCAGTGTTTCATTCTGGGAATTTTCTTCTGATCCCCCTTTCGTGACCAATTACCTCTTCCTGTGTCTATTTAATTTCAAGTACTCTTTTTTTTGTTTTTAAGGGGACGTGTTGAGGAGGGTTGGCGGGGGCGGGCCATTTCTATTGGTCTTTCATTTATCTATTTTCATCCGTCTTTGTTCTTTGGCCCGTGTGGGCCTCCCATTCTGTTGTCGCAGAGCACCAACTCTGGGCACACGCGCTCCAGAGCTCCGGCTTTCATGGTGCTCGTTTCCTTTGTCTTGAGGCTTTAAAAATTAGACACTTTCCTAAAGGAATCAGTCCTAAAGGAAATCAACCCTGAATATTCATTGGAAGGACTGATGGTGAAGCTGAAGCTCCAATACTTTGGCCACTTGATACAAAGAGCTGACTCGGGCTTCCCTGGTGGTCCAGTGTTTAAGGACACTGCCTTGCAGTGCAAGGGGCGCCAGTTCGATCCCTGGCCTGGGAAGATCCCACGTACAGCGGAGCGGCTGGAGTAATATGTCCAATTACCGAGCCGGAGCTCTGCAGCACATGTGCCCAGAGCCGGTGCTCTGCGACAACAGAGGCCACTGCGATGGGAGGCCCACACGGGCCAGAGAACAAAGATGCATGAAAATGGACAAATGAAAGACCAATAGAAGTGGCCCACCTGCTCCCCTCCGCCCCCCCCCCCCCCCCACCTAAATAAATAAATAGATAAATATAAAAAAGGCAAAAAAAAAAAAAAAAAGAGCTGACTCATTGGAAAAGAGTCTGATGCTGGGAAGGATTGAAGGCAAAAGAAGAAGCGGGTGGTAGAGGATGAGATGGTTAGATAGCATCACTAACTCAATGGCCATGAGATTTTGAGCAAACTCCAGGAGATAGTGAAGGACAGAGGAACCTGGCATCCATGAGTTGGAAAGAGTTAGACACGACTTAGCGACTGAATAACAACATAAAAATTGGCTACTACAGTGACACTGGTTGGCTTTCCCTGGTCTGTTAGAGGGTTGGCTCACTGCATCTGCAGTACCCTCCTTATCTCTGCTCTTTGCTCTTAATAAGCTCCCTCCCTTCTGAACTACTCTTGTGCTCTTTTCTCCATTTATTCTTGTTGGTTTGTTTCTCAGTGTTTCATTCTGGGAATTTTCTTCTGATCCCCCTTTCGTGACCAATTACCTCTTCCTGTGTCTATTTAATTTCAAGTACTCTTTTTTTTGTTTTTAAGGGGACGTGTTGAGGAGGGAGTGGGGCCGGCAGGCCACTTCTATTGGTCTTTCATTTGTCTATTTTCATCCATCTTTGTTCTTTGGCCCGTGTGGGCCTCCCATCGCGGTGGCCTCTGTTGTCGCAGAGCACCAACTCTGGGCACACGCGCTCCAGAGCTCCGGCTCGGTAATGGGACACATTGGTCCAGCCACTCCGCAGTACGTGGGATCTTCCCAGGCCAGGGATCCAATCGGGGTCCTTGCACTGGAAGGTGGTGTCCTTACCCACTGGACAACCAGGGAATTCCCTAATTTCAATTACTCTTGTCTTTAAATTTGGAATGGATTAAATTTCAGTGGATTAATTGGAAATTTAATTTGGATTAAATTTCAATGGATTATTTTGACTTTTTTAGTTCATTGGTGAACTTTTTCATATTTTCGTGCAATTTACTAAAAATAGTAATCATATTGGTATGTTGAGCTGTGCTTTACAAAGCTCCCAATCTTTTAAGTATGAGAAATTCCTTTAAATGTTCTATAGAATGGATTAAAGTAATTGCATTTTACACTTATTTTTATTCATAGTAATATTCCAACAGTATCATTCTATGGTGTTTAGCACAAATTTGTTTTATTCTACATAATATTTTTAAATATATAATAACTTTAATATAGTCATTCAATCATTGGCATTCTTTCATATTTCTGATATTCTATTGCATTTGTATCATATAATTATGATGTCTCTGTGTATTTATTTTTATGTATTGTACTAAGTAATTTGAGTGTAACTTTCAGATGAATAATTATTTATATCTTCAGCTCTAGAAAAATTTCATCTTGTATCTTCTGAAAAATTATTTCACTATTTCCTTTATCATAATTTTATTTTACTCTTATTAGCAGCACATTTAAATCTAGTCTCAAGGTCTCTTAATGTCTTTTATATGTTTGAAATTGTACTTGCAGTATTTTCTATATCTGATGGCTCTTCAGTAGTTTTAAACTACTCTTGTGCTCTTTTCTCCATTTATTCTTGTTGGTTTGTTTCTCAGTGTTTCATTCTGGGAATTTTCCTGGCAAGTGTCTATTTAATTTCAAGTACTCTTTTTGTTTTTAAGGGGACGTGTTGAGGAGGGAGTGGGGCGGCAGGCCACTTCTATTGGTCTTTCATTTGTCTATTTTCATCCATCTTTGTTCTTTGGCCCGTGTGGGCCTCCCATCGCGGTGGCCTCTGTTGTCGCAGAGCACCAACTCTGGGCACACGCGCTCCAGAGCTCCGGCTCGGTAATGGGACACATTGGTCCAGCCACTCCGCAGTACGTGGGATCTTCCCAGGCCAGGGATCCAATCGGGGTCCTTGCACTGGAAGGTGGTGTCCTTACCCACTGGACAACCAGGGAATTCCCTAATTTCAATTACTCTTGTCTTTAAATTTGGAATGGATTAAATTTCAGTGGATTAATTGGAAATTTAATTTGGATTAAATTTCAATGGATTATTTTGACTTTTTTAGTTCATTGGTGAACTTTTTCATATTTTCGTGCAATTTACTAAAAATAGTAATCATATTGGTATGTTGAGCTGTGCTTTACAAAGCTCCCAATCTTTTAAGTATGAGAAATTCCTTTAAATGTTCTATAGAATGGATTAAAGTAATTGCATTTTACACTTATTTTTATTCATAGTAATATTCCAACAGTATCATTCTATGGTGTTTAGCACAAATTTGTTTTATTCTACATAATATTTTTAAATATATAATAACTTTAATATAGTCATTCAATCATTGGCATTCTTTCATATTTCTGATATTCTATTGCATTTGTATCATATAATTATGATGTCTCTGTGTATTTATTTTTATGTATTGTACTAAGTAATTTGAGTGTAACTTTCAGATGAATAATTATTTATATCTTCAGCTCTAGAAAAATTTCATCTTGTATCTTCTGAAAAATTATTTCACTATTTCCTTTATCATAATTTTATTTTACTCTTATTAGCAGCACATTTAAATCTAGTCTCAAGGTCTCTTAATGTCTTTTATATGTTTGAAATTGTACTTGCAGTATTTTCTATATCTGATGGCTCTTCAGTAGTAGTTTTAAACTGACTAATTGCCTCTTCTCTTTGCCAGCCTTGAACACTGTGTTTATTACTTTTCAGTTACCATATTGTCCGATTCCAAGAGTTACATCTTTTTCTTATCCACCAATATTGATTTATTTCAGCTTAATTTCAATTTTATGTACGTTTTATAATTTTATAATAAGTGTAGTTTTACCATTTATAACTTGGAGCATTCCAAATGAATATTATTTTATGTCCTAGAATATTTTTTTCAGGACAAATAGATTACCATTCAAACTGATTTTATTTTTATGTAGTTTTAACATTATAGTATCGTGAAGTATTTTAAAATATGTTTTAGTATGATCATTGTAAAACGGAGAATTATTTTCCTGCTCCCCTCCCCTGCTTCATTTCTCTTCTGTGATAACCACTCTGGTTTGCAGATTTGTGGTTCTCTGCAACCTAAACCAAGGCCCTAAGTTTAAATTAGGTCTTCTAACAGTCATTTAAGACTTCTGAGTTGTAGAATTATTGAGAGATGCCACATTCAGCCAATATGTACCAATCCGTTAATGTTAATAATAGGTTCAGCTCCCAATGGAAGCTCTTTGTCTTTGTAATTCGTATTTCCATAAGGATTCGTCCTAGATTGGCTGAACTGGATGGAGGGCTTTTCTTTTGAGTTGAAGAAATTCAACCCAGTCGCTTTAAGCTGCTCCAACTCTGATAATTCATCTATCATGAAATCAATGATTTCCTATTGCACTACATTATTTGGAGTCCCATATACCACTTACTGCTTTGGGAGCAAGAGCCCAACATGTGCCTCGATTTAGCTTCATTCTTCATTTAGCAGTTAT
This sequence comes from Tragulus kanchil, assembly GCA_022376925.1. NCBI lineage: Eukaryota > Metazoa > Chordata > Mammalia > Artiodactyla > Tragulidae > Tragulus > Tragulus kanchil. Next base: position 17,255,956 of record JAIOJX010000028.1, on the reverse strand, counting down.
GTTCTGTTGATGATCCATGAAGATGTTCATGTTAATTTTGAGGCGGACTATTTGTCTTCAGTTTTGATTTTTACTTTTTTGTTGGTGTTGCTTATCACTTCCATGTGTCTGGAGCAGTGTAGGATTAAAGTGTAAAATTAGCAGGTCATCTTCGTCAGAACTCATCTCTTTTTATTCATTCTTTGTTTTTTTTGGCCACTTCTATTGATCATTCATTCAATTATCTTTTTTCTTTGGCCTGTGTGGGCCTCCCATCGCAGTGGCCTCTCTCCTTGCGGAGCACTGGCTCTGGGCACATGTGCTCCAGAGCTCTGGCTCGGTAGTTGGACACACCAGTCCAGCCGCTCCATGGCACATGGGATCTTCCCAGGCCAGGGATCGAACTGGCGCCCCTTGCACTGCAAGGCGGTGTCCTTACCCGCTGGACCATCAGGGAAGCCCTCTTTTTCTTCATTCTTGAAGTACAGTTTCTAGTATTTCAGTTCTCTTGTTTTACACACACACACACACACACACACACACACACACACACGCACACTGGATATATGAACTAGTTCATTCATACACACACATTCACACATATATATGTAGGCATATATCACATATGTTGTGCATATATGCATTTATATAGATATATATTAATCACTTATACACACGCACACACAGTTCATGTATACTCACATATATACAGGTCTTCCTCAACTTACTATGGGGTTCTGTCCCATAAATCCATGATCAGCTGAAAATGCTGTTACATTGAAAATGCATTTAATACAGTTATCGAACATCACAGCTTTCCCTGACCTACCTTAAAAGTGTTCAGAACACTCCCACTGGCACTCCCACTGGCCTAAAGCTGGTCAAAATCATCTAACACCACACCTATTTAATAGTAAAGCATTGAATACCTCGTGCGTTGGTTGACTACTCTATGGAGAGTGAAAAACAGAATGGTTGACGGGTCCGGCATGGGTGTGCATTGGTGGTTTGCCCTGGAGAACAGGTGGCTGACAGGAGCCGTGGCTATCAGCAGAGAACATCAGAAGAGAGCTTCAGACCGTGTTCCGATGGCTCCAGAAAGAATCAGAATTCAAAATTTGAAGCAGTTTTTCCTGAATGCATTTCACTTTTACACTATCATGCAGTCAACAAATCGTAAGTCAAACCATTGTGAATTGGGGACCGTCCATATAAATAAATGAACTGGCAAAACCTCCCAGATGCCCTCTGTGTGTGTGTGTGTGTGTGTGTGTGTGCATACACGTGTAATTTGCTTTCACCTCTCAACAGAGAAGTGTTGTTAGTGACTGCGTGCAAGAGAGTCTCTACCCTTATTTTCTTTGGATGAATTTCTTATAAAAGCTCTAATAATGATCATGGTCTTCTAGTGATCCCCCAAATCTACTCTTGAACTAGATTGTCTTTCTCTAGGGAAGTTGCTACTTGAGATGAAGTCATCCTTATACCTGACAAGTTGAATGGAATATGTGGTTGAATTAAATTGCAAATGGTACTCTCTTAAATTTTATTTTCAGTAAAATACTACTTAACATGTAAAGCAGATCTTTTCTCCTTCAGAATGCATGACAGCCATTTACTAATGAATGCTTTTAAATCTACTGCCTGAGCCTTAAGATATAACAAATTATAAATTCATAGTTTTTTCCCATAAAGATGGATAAAAGGAAGCAGGTATATAGGAGGATTTGGGTCTGAAAAGTCAAAGCTGTATTTGAAAATTGGAAATGATCCTGTGTGTCAGGCTAGCATTTTTTCTTGGTCCAGCTTTGATTGGAATCATGCAACAGTTACTTAAGTCCTGCTTTGAAGGATCCACAGGAGTTGTCATCCTTCTCTTAGTGACAGGGAGTCCTTCATGATATCTTATTCCAAAAGAGAGGTCAAGCGAACTGAAGGTAAACGGAAAGTGAGAAGAAAATTAAAATAGAAAAAGAAAAGAAATCTTATGTGGCTTGTTTCTTTTGTTTTACTTCTCAGAGAATTCATTCTTTTCTTAGTGATTGGCATTTGTACAAGTGGCTTCTTCTGATTAAAGGCTCTTTGATAAACTTCTTTGATAGCATAATCGACCCCCTATGTGTAGACTCTACCATTCTGTCTGTCATACTTTGTCCCAGTGGCCAGACACGTCTTTCTTTTCATCCTGGTACTGCAGACAGGCAATACTGCCTCTTCTAGTCTCCAGCTTTGACACACAGACCACATCCATCTTATTCCTTAGCCCTTGTTCTAAGGCAAAACAGGCAACTTTAGTATAAAAAGAAAGTCACAGGCTCTGCTCATGGCTGTATACTAGAAACTGTGCGTCTAACCTTGCGTTTCTTCAACAACTGGCTTTGGGTAGATGTTCGAGGAAAATAAAGCAGCTCTGAATCTTGTAATATGAATAAGGGGAATGGAGAGGTTGGAATACAAGATTGTTCTACTTGTTATATTTTTTGGGTGGGGTGGGGGTGGGCGGGTTGGGGAGGGAGAGGGGCGGGCCGGCCACTTCTATTGGTCTTTCATTTATCTATTTTCATCCATCTTTGTTCTTTGGCCCGTATGGGCCTCCCATCGCAGTGGCCTCTGCCGTCACAGAGCACCGGTTCTGAGCACATGCGCTCCAGAGCGCTGACTCGGTAATTGGACACATCAGTCCAGCCGCTCCGCTGTACGTGGGATCTTCCCAGGCCAGGGATCGAACCAGCGCCCCCTGCATTTCAAGGTGGTGTCCTTACCCTCTGGACCACCAGGGAAGCCCTGCTTGTTACATTTTTGACTCTCGATTCTGTTCTTGACCAGAACTCAGGGAGCAGGCATCTCTTTATGCCTTCAACTGTCTTCTGTTTGGGGTGTGAAGAAAGAATGTCACCTGCCATGTCAATAAACAGAGGACATTGCAGCCATCAGCCATTGACAGTGCACCCTGAGGGGATTCAGGATGGAGAAAAATACTGGCCACAAATGGTTGACATGCAGTCAAAGGACTGATCTCAATGAGCCCAGACTCTGCATCTTCCCATATATGCTGCATCTAAGTTGCTTCAGTCATGTCCTACTCTCTGCGTCCCTATGAACCATAGCCCCCCCAGACTCCTCTGTCCATGGAATTCTCCAGGCAAAATACTGGAGTGGGTTGCCAAGCCTTCCTCCAGGGGATCTTCCCAAGCAAGGGATTGAACCTGATTTTCTTACGTCTCCTGCATTGGCAGGCAGATTCTTTACCACTAGCTCCGCCTGGGAAGCCCTCCCATACAAAGAAAAACACTCAAGTCATTGACTTGAGACATCTGATTTTTCTTTAATTTACAGTAATTTTTCAATTCTCCAGCTACCTGGTTTTTGTTGCAAAACTTCCTATGTTTACTGGCTCCTCCCTCACCTCTTGGGTGTAGACCCTCAGACCTACTGATGCTTACGTTCTCAGCGTGTCCACCAAATAAAACACCGTTCTCAACTTCTAGATTGTGCATTTTCTTCAGCTGATAGGAAGATGTGTGGTGTACTGAAGGTGACATGACACTCATGTGACTTTGAATTATACATTCACTTTATCTCTAAAAGTCCCTTCTTCTATTGTCTCTATTCACCAGCAGGCATATACCTACCTGAGTAAATCAAGGAGAAGAAATGAATGAAGCAATGAATGAATGATGCCCCCATGGCAACGTGTGGTGGGAACACACAGATACCAACTGGGCAGTAAAAACTTGTCACATACTCCATGAAGGTTTGGCAGTATCTTCCACTTGATGGTTAAGCATCATAGCATTTTCTCCCAACCTGGAAGGACACCATGAGGTACCACAAAGCACTGGGGTGAGCAAGTTGTCACATTTCTGATGCTCAGTGCCAAGGCAGGGTAACTCAGGGGTTCGTGTCACCCTGTCGTCGAGGCTATATCTTTTATGAGTTAACACATCTCATCTTTCCTCATTCCAGTTGATTATTTCTTAAAGTGCTAACAATCTTTTTACTGCCGTGAAGAAAGAATGTCCCCCATAAACAGAGGACATTGCAGCCATCAGCCATTGACAGTGCACCCTGAGGGGATTCAGGATGGAGAAAAATACTGGCCACAAATGGTTGACATGCAGTCAAAGGACTGATCTCAATGAGCCCAGACTCTGCATCTTCCCATATATGCTGCATCTAAGTTGCTTCAGTCATGTCCTACTCTCTGCGTCCCTATGAACCATAGCCCCCCCAGACTCCTCTGTCCATGGAATTCTCCAGGCAAAATACTGGAGTGGGTTGCCAAGCCTTCCTCCAGGGGATCTTCCCAAGCAAGGGATTGAACCTGATTTTCTTACGTCTCCTGCATTGGCAGGCAGATTTTTTACCACTAGCTCCGCCTGGGAATCCCTCCCATACAAAGAAAAACACTCAAGTCATTGACTTGAGACATCTGATTTTTCTTTAATTTACAGTAATTTTTCAATTCTCCAGCTACCTGGTTTTTGTTGCAAAACTTCCTATGTTTACTGGCTCCTCCCTCACCTCTTGGGTGTAGACCCTCAGACCTACTGATGCTTACGTTCTCAGCGTGTCCACCAAATAAAACACCGTTCTCAACTTCTAGATTGTGCATTTTCTTCAGCTGATAGGAAGATGTGTGGTGTACTGAAGGTGACATGACACTCATGTGACTTTGAATTATACATTCACTTTATCTCTAAAAGTCCCTTCTTCTATTGTCTCTATTCACCAGCAGGCATATACCTACCTGAGTAAATCAAGGAGAAGAAATGAATGAAGCAATGAATGAATGATGCCCCCATGGCAACGTGTGGTGGGAACACACAGATACCAACTGGGCAGTAAAAACTTGTCACATACTCCATGAAGGTTTGGCAGTATCTTCCACTTGATGGTTAAGCATCATAGCATTTTCTCCCAACCTGGAAGGACACCATGAGGTACCACAAAGCACTGGGGTGAGCAAGTTGTCACATTTCTGATGCTCAGTGCCAAGGCAGGGTAACTCAGGGGTTCGTGTCACCCTGTCGTCGAGGCTATATCTTTTATGAGTTAACACATCTCATCTTTCCTCATTCCAGTTGATTATTTCTTAAAGTGCTAACACATTAATTTTCCTGCCGAAGAACTGTGTTTCTTGTTATTATTTTTAAGTCCTTTCATTCATCTGTGTCAGCAGCTACAGCCCAAAGTCCTGGATGCCTGATGCCAGGAAGAAATTCCTGGAGTAGTAAACGAGGAGGCACAGGTGAAATGCACACATTTCAGGAAAAATGTGTTTTGTTAAGCATCTTATCTGGGTGCCCCACTGCCCTTTCTAAACAAATGTATTGGATTTCTGCACTTTCTTGCTGCCTCACTGCCCAATATCCAAAATAGACTTCTCTAATTTTGTGTGTGTGAGAGAGTCTCCTTAACAAATGACCCTGCCTTGCCTTTGCCTAGGAAGGTTGTTAACCTGGATTATTGGAGAAAACTTCACATGAGGAGCACTTCAGCCTCCCCAGCTCTCAGTATCCTTTTCTCCCCCCGTTCCAGCAGTTTCCTGAATCGTAAGGAGGCTGTGGGTCCATCATGGTGAATAAAATCCTGCCTGCTCCTGGGAAGTCACTTGCATTTCTGAAATGTGCTGCTCTTGATTGAACAGGACCTTTCTGGGGACATGACTAACACTGAATATTCCCAACGGCAGTACTGCTTGCAGACTATCTCATTTACCTGGATTGCCAAGTTCACCCATTGCTGTGGCCAGCTGTTGCTCTTTTGCCAATTGATTTCGGGTCTTCCCCTATTAATGGTCATAATCATATGATGATTAGAGACAGGGGCTTTTATCAGAAACATCTGGCAGTGGCAGAACTGGAAACAGGTTGAGAAATAAGAACTTTCTGGAGGAAGAAAGCCACACACGTGGGAAGACTGCCTCTCTATGGCACATGGTTGTGAAAGAATCTGTGTGCAGCCTGCAAAGGCCCTAGAAACAGTACAGAAACAGTACAGAAAGCGGCTCTGACGTTGGTTCTAACACGGCCTATTCAGTCTCGAATGTAAAGGAAGACGTACAGATCTGTGGTGGAGTTATTTTCTGCTCTTTCCCCACTAAGTCTTCCCCCAACGTCCCTAAGCTCACCTCCTCCATTCTTAAGCAGCTGCAGCTGAGTTCTCTTCCCTAGGGTCACGATCTCACTGACTTCTGACACCTCATTTTTTTGTTCGGATTCTAAATAGGTACCTCTGACTCCTCAAAGAATCCCTCCCGTACTGTTGTTAGACAGGCCCCTGCAAGGTCTCCATACTTTCTGAAAGCTTCCTTGTCTAAGGTCCTTCCTCTCTGTTCTGAGAGTGTTTTGTCTTCAGAAATCTAGATGCAAGCTACAGTCCCTTGGCTTTTTCTTAAAGAATTCACTCCTCCATAACTTTCCTATTTGGATTTCTCAGGAGAAAGGTCATATATTGGTAGGTGTGGCCTTGCATCCACTCCTAGGACTTCTCTAATTTTGTGTGTGAGAGAGTCTCCTTAACAAATGACCCTGCCTTGCCTTTGCCTAGGAAGGTTGTTAACCTGGATTATTGGAGAAAACTTCACATGAGGAGCACTTCAGCCTCCCCAGCTCTCAGTATCCTTTTCTCCCCCCGTTCCAGCAGTTTCCTGAATCGTAAGGAGGCTGTGGGTCCATCATGGTGAATAAAATCCTGCCTGCTCCTGGGAAGTCACTTGCATTTCTGAAATGTGCTGCTCTTGATTGAACAGGACCTTTCTGGGGACATGACTAACACTGAATATTCCCAACGGCAGTACTGCTTGCAGACTATCTCATTTACCTGGATTGCCAAGTTCACCCATTGCTGTGGCCAGCTGTTGCTCTTTTGCCAATTGATTTCGGGTCTTCCCCTATTAATGGTCATAATCATATGATGATTAGAGACAGGGGCTTTTATCAGAAACATCTGGCAGTGGCAGAACTGGAAACAGGTTGAGAAATAAGAACTTTCTGGAGGAAGAAAGCCACACACGTGGGAAGACTGCCTCTCTATGGCACATGGTTGTGAAAGAATCTGTGTGCAGCCTGCAAAGGCCCTAGAAACAGTACAGAAACAGTACAGAAAGCGGCTCTGACGTTGGTTCTAACACGGCCTATTCAGTCTCGAATGTAAAGGAAGACGTACAGATCTGTGGTGGAGTTATTTTCTGCTCTTTCCCCACTAAGTCTTCCCCCAACGTCCCTAAGCTCACCTCCTCCATTCTTAAGCAGCTGCAGCTGAGTTCTCTTCCCTAGGGTCACGATCTCACTGACTTCTGACACCTCATTTTTTTGTTCGGATTCTAAATAGGTACCTCTGACTCCTCAAAGAATCCCTCCCGTACTGTTGTTAGACAGGCCCCTGCAAGGTCTCCATACTTTCTGAAAGCTTCCTTGTCTAAGGTCCTTCCTCTCTGTTCTGAGAGTGTTTTGTCTTCAGAAATCTAGATGCAAGCTACAGTCCCTTGGCTTTTTTTTCTTAAAGAATTCACTCCCCTCCATAACTTTCCTATTTGGATTTCTCAGGAGAAAGGTCATATATTGGTAGGTGTGGCCTTGCATCCACTCCTAGGCTTCTTTTTCTCTAACTCTTGAAACAAGTTATTTCTACTTTTTTTTTTTTTTTAATGGATATGGACCACTTTAAAAACGTCTTTATTCAATGTATTACAATATTGCTTCTGTTTTGTTTCTTTGGCTGCAAGGCACGTGGGATCTTAGCCCCCCCCTCCCCACACCAGGGGTCAAACCCATATCCCCTGCATTGGCAGGTGAAGTCTTAACCACCGGACCACCTGGGCAATCTTGCCTTCAAATCTCTTTACTTTCTTTAGTGTCCTTTGGAGTTTTACCACTTCTACCAAACAGGTGGGCTCGGTCATTTAAAATATATTTTTCCAGGCAAAGACACAGGCTTTCCTAAGGAGTTATAATTAACCACTTAAAAATCATTTATTATACTTGGAAGGGCATATCTTGCCATGCCAAATCTATTTTCTCCTCCAAATAAGACTCAAATGTTTTCTATTTTTTGTGACTAGTTTGCCTAGAGAGGATCAAAAGACTACCAAAAAAAAAAAAAAGGAAGAAGGAATGCCTTCTATTTGAAACAATATGAATAGACCTTAAGGGCATTATGCTAAGTGAGGTTAGTCAGAAGAAGAAAAAGTACCGTAAGTTCTAACTTATATGTGCCACCTAAAAACAAAAACAAAGAGCAAAACTAACTAAACTCACACACAGAGAAGAGATTGGTGTTTGCCAGAGGCAGGCTGTGGGAGATGAGAAATAGGTGGAGGAGATCAAAAAAGGACACACTTCCAGTTTAAAATAAATAATTCCTGGGGTTATACGTACTATACAGCATGGTGACTATAGTGTAAAATACTGTATTGTTTTTGTGAAATTTGCTAAGAATAGACCTCAAAAGTTGCCATCACAAGAAAGAAGATCAAACTATGTAAAGTGATGGACGTTAACTAGACTGATTGTGGTGATCATTTCACAGTATGTACAAATATCAAACCATTGTATTGTACACCTGAAACTCATATAATGTTATATGTGAATTATACCACAATAAAAAAAAAAGGTGATGGACGTAGAAATATGAACTTCGGGTATCAAGTGCTAGAAAAGTGTCATAGTCGTTTCAAGCGCAAATGCAAACAAAAACACTTCCCTCTGCCTATTGATTAAATGAATATTCCTTGGTTACAGCTAATACTTATAGGTTAGCTGTAATCCAAACGAATCTCTCTTAGAACACAATGTGTTTGTTACAAAGTTGTCCCAGTTTCAGAAGTGGCTTGATTTCCTACTTGGTTGTACTGAGTATTCAAAATCATGATGCATCAGAGTGGAACATGAATCTACCATAGGGTCAATCTTAAACTTATCGAGTGGAACATCCCCATTTTACAGATGAAGAAACTGAGATGAGAGGGTGTTGATGTGCCTCAGGCCACACAGTCCGGCCCTGGGCTGTGTCAGGGCCCAGCACCCTGTCCTGTCTGTGGTCAGTCCTTCCATCCTGCTCCTGGGCCAGAGACCATCATTCCAGGTGCCGGTCACTCAGTGTACTTCTCCAAACGAACACGGATGGTTCTCCCAAAGGAATGGCATGCGATTCATGCACCTTGTGAAATAGGCAGAATTAGATTAAGCGAGGGTGTATTGAGATGTGGAACGTGATGAATACTGGACAAAAGCTGAATGTGTGGTCTGGGGTTTGTGGTAACACCGCAGACCCCACCTCTCCCAACCCAATGGTTAAACAGTATCGGAAGGTCTATCTTTGAAAAACCCAACCTGATCTCCAGCTTCATCTTGAGTTTAGAACTGGGCAAACTAGTGCCTCATTCTTGATGGTCAGCCACTTGGTTATATGATCTTGAGCAAATCCCTTCTCTACTCATCCTGACTCTCCTTATCTGCCCAACAGGGATTATAGTATCTAACTTCCAGAGTTCAGTTCTCTCCTTAAACAACAACAAAAATAAAACATATATATTTACCTATAACAAAAATATGTAGTTGTATATATACATGTAATATATATATATATATATGTCCGTATATAATGTACATATACTGAGCAGTGTATGTACTCAAAGGTTCTTAGTTTTCCTCCTTCTCTCTCGTCATTCCAATTTTACCTGATTTATTAATCTCACTGTTAACCTTATGATATCTATTTCCTAGATACGTTTTTTTCCAAAATGAGTTTATTAATACTTTTACTTTTGCTCCCCTTAGGGGACAGTATAATACTTAATTATTTCAGGGAAACACAGTCATTCTTTCTTTTTTTAAGAAAACTCTCATCTGTGATACACCTGCCACATAGTCTTGAAATAAAGAAAGTCAGGGGATGAAGGACTGTTGTTTTCCAGGAGACAGGTAAAGCATATTTGGTAGATGAATTTCCAATTCACCTTCTCAGAGGAAAAGGACAAAACCTTCATTTACTAAGATTCTAAAGAGATTTTCAGGCGAGTCCCTGGCCCGGCATCAGTCTTGGCTCTGAAGCCTTCATTCCCCAGAGCTTGGCTTTCTTGACCAGGTCCCACACCTTTGATTGAGCTGCAAGGCGAGTCACAGGCTTGGTGGCGCGGTTTGCCCCAAAGCCGGCCCTGGGCTGTGTCAGGGCCCAGCACCCTGTCCTGTCTGTGGTCAGTCCTTCCATCCTGCTCCTGGGCCAGAGACCATCATTCCAGGTGCCGGTCACTCAGTGTACTTCTCCAACGAACACGGATGGTTCTCCCAAAGGAATGGCATGCGATTCATGCACCTTGTGAAATAGGCAGAATTAGATTAAGCGAGGGTGTATTGAGATGTGGAACGTGATGAATACTGGACAAAAGCTGAATGTGTGGTCTGGGGTTTGTGGTAACACCGCAGACCCCACCTCTCCCAACCCAATGGTTAAACAGTATCGGAAGGTCTATCTTTGAAAAACCCAACCTGATCTCCAGCTTCATCTTGAGTTTAGAACTGGGCAAACTAGTGCCTCATTCTTGATGGTCAGCCACTTGGTTATATGATCTTGAGCAAATCCCTTCTCTACTCATCCTGACTCTCCTTATCTGCCCAACAGGGATTATAGTATCTAACTTCCAGAGTTCAGTTCTCTCCTTAAACAACAACAAAAATAAAACATATATATTTACCTATAACAAAAATATGTAGTTGTATATATACATGTAATATATATATATATATATGTCCGTATATAATGTACATATACTGAGCAGTGTATGTACTCAAAGGTTCTTAGTTTTCCTCCTTCTCTCTCGTCATTCCAATTTTACCTGATTTATTAATCTCACTGTTAACCTTATGATATCTATTTCCTAGATACGTTTTTTTCCAAAATGAGTTTATTAATACTTTTACTTTTGCTCCCCTTAGGGGACAGTATAATACTTAATTATTTCAGGGAAACACAGTCATTCTTTCTTTTTTTAAGAAAACTCTCATCTGTGATACACCTGCCACATAGTCTTGAAATAAAGAAAGTCAGGGGATGAAGGACTGTTGTTTTCCAGGAGACAGGTAAAGCATATTTGGTAGATGAATTTCCAATTCACCTTCTCAGAGGAAAAGGACAAAACCTTCATTTACTAAGATTCTAAAGAGATTTTCAGGCGAGTCCCTGGCCGGCCCGGCATCAGTCTTGGCTCTGAAGCCTTCATTCCCCAGAGCTTGGCTTTCTTGACCAGGTCCCACACCTTTGATTGAGCTGCAGGAAGACGCGAGGAAGCGGTTGCTGAGAGTCACAGGCTTGGTGGCGCTTGGGGAGGGGTGTCCATTGTGTTTATCAGGGAATCAATCTTTCTGCCTATCATCCTCTTTTTCCTCGGAAGAAAGCGATCTGTCGTAATTACCTCATCCAGAACTATTACCTCACTTTAAACTGTTTATTCTCTAGAGGAAGGCGTTTGGAGCAGGTAAAGAGCTGACAGATGGATTTTTTTTTTCTTTTTAAGCACTATATCCTTATTGAGTGTGAGCAGTGGGAAGCCACTGGGAATTTTTTCTTTCAAACCAAGAATTTTCTGTTGGGGCCCACCAGGCAAAAAGGGGACACATTCTGACTGGTTGAGTTTAGGCACCATTGTAGGAACTCAGGACTGTGGCAGAATGCAGTGCCCTGACTCTCAAGCGTGGAACTCAGGGTCCACCCCCAGGGGCGTTCTGAGCTCTGAAACTGGGTGGCCCAAGGCAGTCTCTCTGAAATGACTCCTTCTGCTGGAGGGAGAGTCAGAGGCAAGCAGGAGGTACTTTGAAAAGCATTTAAATAAAGACTTGGCAATCCATTCAAAACAAAGCACACTTTTAAGAGAAGTCTCCTTTCCTTCTCACCAAGCCTCAGCACGGCTACCTTTTCGTGATGCTTAGGAGAAAGGCAATTGCCAGGGCCCAGATGAAAACAAAACAGGAGCTGTCAGAAAGGAGGTAGCTTTCTGAAAAATTGGAGGTGGGAGGCGTTCCGGGGTGATTAGGACCGCAGACAGGGAATTAGGAAAAAATGGAAAAATCCCCCACCCTTTGATCAATAATTTTCAGGAAACACAGTCATTCTTTTTAAGAAAACTCTCATCTGTGATACACCTGCCACATAGTCTTGAAATAAAGAAAGTCAGGGGATGAAGGACTGTTGTTTTCCAGGAGACAGGTAAAGCATATTTGGTAGATGAATTTCCAATTCACCTTCTCAGAGGAAAAGGACAAAACCTTCATTTACTAAGATTCTAAAGAGATTTTCAGGCGAGTCCCTGGCCGGCCCGGCATCAGTCTTGGCTCTGAAGCCTTCATTCCCCAGAGCTTGGCTTTCTTGACCAGGTCCCACACCTTTGATTGAGCTGCAGGAAGACGCGAGGAAGCGGTTGCTGAGAGTCACAGGCTTGGTGGCGTTTGGGGGAGGGTGTCCATTGTGTTTATCAGGGAATCAATCTTTCTGCCTATCATCCTCTTTTTCCTCGGAAGAAAGCGATCTGTCGTAATTACCTCATCCAGAACTATTACCTCACTTTAAACTGTTTATTCTCTAGAGGAAGGCGTTTGGAGCAGGTAAAGAGCTGACAGATGGATTTTTTTTTTTTAAGCACTATATCCTTATTGAGTGTGAGCAGTGGGAAGCCACTGGGAATTTTTTCTTTCAAACCAAGAATTTTCTGTTGGGGCCCACCAGGCAAAAAGGGGACACATTCTGACTGGTTGAGTTTAGGCACCATTGTAGGAACTCAGGACTGTGGCAGAATGCAGTGCCCTGACTCTCAAGCGTGGAACTCAGGGTCCACCCCCAGGGGCGTTCTGAGCTCTGAAACTGGGTGGCCCAAGGCAGTCTCTCTGAAATGACTCCTTCTGCTGGAGGGAGAGTCAGAGGCAAGCAGGAGGTACTTTGAAAAGCATTTAAATAAAGACTTGGCAATCCATTCAAAACAAAGCACACTTTTAAGAGAAGTCTCCTTTCCTTCTCACCAAGCCTCAGCACGGCTACCTTTTCGTGATGCTTAGGAGAAAGGCAATTGCCAGGGCCCAGATGAAAACAAAACAGGAGCTGTCAGAAAGGAGGTAGCTTTCTGAAAAATTGGAGGTGGGGAGGCGTTCCGGGGGTGATTAGGACCGCAGACAGGGGAATTAGGAAAAAAATGAAAAATCCATCACACACTTGGAAGACACGCATGACACCCCACCGCTTTCTGTACATGCATGTTTTGCCTAGTTGCAATAATGGGTTTATTCCAATGATGTTTTTTTCCCACTTGGCATTTAAGTCTTTTTCTCTTTATAATTTTGCAAAAGCGCTGTCTGATTTTATTTTTAAAAATGGAAGCAAGAGAGGCCGGGCTGCGAAAGGGCTCAAAGTTGAACATAACGGCGGTTTCCAGGAAGCAGGAGACTCGGGCTGCCGAGATGCCCACATCCTTCTGCGCCGGGTTCGCCTCCAAGTGGTCCGCCGGCTCTGCCCACATCTTGGAGCGCGCGTGACCTCCGCGAGCCCAGCCCAGGCCCCGCTTCCGCGCTCCCGGAGCGGAGACTGTTCGCAGAGAGCGGAGGGAGCTGGGGGCGCGCGCAGCCGCCGCGGGGCTCACCTGCGCCTCCCGCCGCCCGCCCCGCCCAGCGCCGCCCCGCCCGCCGCCCCGCCCCGGCCCGGCTCATTGGCTGCGGCTCGGAGGAGGCGAAGGGGCGGTCGCGGGGGGTCTCATTAGCGATGCGGGTTCCCTCCTTAGCGCCCTAGTCCGGATCCCGGCGGCGGCGGGAGAGCTGCTCGCGAGCGGTGCGGTGGGGCCGGCGGGCGACTCCAGCAGTGGCCGCGGAGGCATCGGCCGCCCCGCCGTGGGAGGCTATGGGGACGCGCGCAGCCTCTGGGTGCTCCGACCGCCCTGCCCCGCTGCTGTAGGGAGCGGTCGTGGACCAGTCACTGGCTGAAGACCCCCGGGACCCACTCTCCTCGGCCCCTGGCTGGCCGAGCCTTTCCCAGCGCGCAAGAGGAGCTGTACTCCCGAGCGGAACGAGCAGCATGGGGAGAGCGACCGCCGCAGGAGGAGGCGCTGGAGGGGCGCGCCGGTGGCTCCCTTGGCTGGGGCTCTGCTTCTGGGCGGCGGGGGCTGCGGCTGCCCGAGGTAAGCGCGGGGCCGAGCGGGCGGCGGGGCCGGGGGGCGAGGCGACCGAGCGGGACCCGCACCTATGGCGTTGGCTTCCCAAGTTGCGCCCTGCACCTCGCTGCGCGCGGAGCGCCACGGGATGGGTCTCGGGTGGAGGGCCTCCGAGGGGACCACTGTCTCCCACCCCAAGTTTGCGATCCGCTGCAATCCTACAGGTTGCGAGGACCGGGGACCCTACCCTGCCTTGATTCTCGTCGCTGGCTCCATTTTCCGAACCCTCCCCAATTGCTGCAGACTAGAGTGCCCCCCCCCCCATATTCATCCAATCTCGCTCCCCACTTCCTTCCGCGGCGAGCTCGTCCACGGGTGGGCGCCCGGACGGGGGCCAGAGAGTTCCTGGGGAGAGGGAGCGGGTGCTAGGAGTCTCGGTAGGGTGGGTCTTAATGGAGAGGGCGCCTTTTTTTTTTTTCCCTTTGGGGAGCGGCACCCAGGTTGAGGTCCGCGAAGCTCGACGCGCCTTGGGCGACGCCAGCCCAAGGTCGTGAGCGGCGCTGGGCTTTCTTTCGGGGAGGCCACCGTATGCAAGAGCCCGGGAGAGGTGTGCGCGCGGAACTGCGCCTGCAGTGCCCAGCCCGGCTCGCAGTTGGCGCGAGGCCACTCACCCGTCGCCTGCTCTCTCTGCCCGGTGCCCGCTCCAGCCTGGGAGCCTGGGGGCTCGAGAGCACGGGGCCCCTGAGCGTCAGGGAAGCCACTGCTTCTCCCCGACTTAGAAACGTAGACCCCATTTTTCCTGGCTCCTCTCAACTCCAGCAGAGGGAAATTTTGCAACTGATTTCAGCTCCACCTTGAGCGAGGACGGGGAGCATCAACTTAAAACCCGCGGACTTGTTTTGAAGGTGATCAGAGGCAGTGCTACGCATAGCTTGAGGACTGAGGCTTTTGCCTTTGAAAGCTGCTTCTTCCTGCTGTTTACCTTTCTCTCTTCCTCGGTGTCATCTAGTAGGCTTAGGATTTGTAAATTGCATGAACTGATTTACCTAACGCTGGCCTGGCGAGAGGTGAAACTGACCTGCTCGCTTCGCCTTTGCTGGCTTCCTCGAACGTATTGAGTTAGCCAGAAGATGGAAAGGGTTGAGGACGATCACAAAAGAACCAGTACAATCTCATCTTTATAAAAGCTAACGGTGTATTAAAAGCAGTCCTGCTGCCTGGAATGAAGAGTTAAAAAAAAGAAAAAACGTAGATACAGGTTTTTCCCTTTTATGATCCAGTTCAGTGACTGTGTGCATTTCATTTCCTGAAAAGTTTTTTTTTTTTTTTTTTAAGCAGGAAAGGTTTAAAAATGAGCCTGCGATTGCACACACTGGGGGTGGGGAGGATACTTCTCCTTGCTGGAAGAAGCACAAGCTTCAGCCATTTAATTTACTACCAAGAAAGCCTCCTTGCAAAGTCAGCTCTGAGCTGTTTTTAATACACTGTTCTGGGAGAAAGCGGGCTTTCTTTTCTGAATGTTGATTTCAGTGTCTGAGTTTCCACTTGCTGTTTTATGCTGAGTACCTAAGAGTGACTGACGCCACATACTGACCCTTGGAATTCGTTTGGTGGGGCTGTTGGGAAGCCAGCTTGAAACAAGAGGTGCGGACCTGCCAAAAGGCTCTTGGATGGAGTTTTGCTGGCTGTGAAACTAAGGCTAGCACCTCTCGTCGGCAAGCTGTTCTTCAGAGGACTTCTGGAAAACATACAGTACCCTCTGCAGGCTTATTTACAACAAATGTCTTGTGTAGATCATAGTAATGTTCAAGACACATGGAGAGTAGCAGAGCCGACATCTAAGATTTCCCTCGTAATATTGGACTTGCTGGGGCCGCAAGCCCATTACCTGTAGCACCTGTCAGAGATTCTCCAAGAAATGAGCAGTAAACAGGCTGTAAAATCTGAAAAACCACGTGCACCTGGCTTGGGACAGGTGGGCACTATTAAAGAGTTTTTCGAACAAAGGGTGTGTTTCAATGTTACCTCAGTTTTCCAAGCCCAGGCAGGTGCCCCTTCATACAAGCATGATGAGGTCCACCTGGGCACGTGTTTGCTGAGTTGTTTCTCTGGGGCGGGGAGGGGGAGGGCTCATATCATTCTTATTTATCCAGGCAAATAGGTTTTTCTGGTCCACAAGTCTTTTCACATTGCTTTGAACCAAGCTATCCTGCCTTCCCTAAACAACAGGATAAACAGGATTATGCTATTAGCTTTGACTGTGTAAGAATATTGACCAATTTAGTAGCCATTTCTTTACAATTAGCTATCATTTATTTGTTTCCAAGATGAGTGTACCAACTTCTTGGATTTTTTTCCCCCTTGACTTGCGCTCGGTATTTAAACCCGTCTGAGAATCGAATGAGATTTTAGATGACTGGCTTTGAATGTTCTTAAAAGAGGAACGTACTTGGGGCAACAGACTGCCTGAAAAACTATGCTCTGGTTTTCTTCTTTGTAAGCTAGACTGCCTTCTACAGATTTATGTTCCTGATAGATAGCATACTGTAAGGAAGGCACTTGGGTACCATGATTACCGTATATTTGAACACTTTCCAACTTAAAAGAAGGTTTAAAAGTTATTCACGATCTGCCAAGTGCTAATTGAAACACTGGTTTGTTTTTGTTCTTTGAAGAAGAGCGCTGCTCCTGATCTGATTGTAAAGGCTGTTAGATACCGTACGAAAGAGAGCCCAGTCTGAAGACCAGGAGGAAGATGGTCTCAGATAGGCCGTCCTTTCACCCAGTTCCTTCTTTAAAAATTTTTCCTGGACAATGAAATCTTCCTTATGGTAACCATAGCAATGCATTAAGGGCAAGATAAAGACACATCTGTTTTCTAGGCACAGTAGGGTCATGTGGTTTCTGCATACTTAAATCCATTTGCCTCCCCCATTCCTACTGTTTTAAATCTATATTCACTTTCTCCTTAATGAACATTATTACAGCCTCACCGCACATTCTGGTGCTTTTTCCTCCAAAATCTGCCCCTCCCCAGAGTTCTCAGAAAAGTCTTTTCCCCCAATTTCTTGAGGGGTTTTATTTTTGAGACACTGGGGCTGTGCTTTTCGTATGAGCAGTCCACAGCCACCCGATGAAGGGTTGGGTTCAAGAAATCTCTTCAGTCTCTTAGTTGTTAAGGAGAGATCCGTTGTTCTTAGCTGGTCATATAATAACATCCACCACCTGTTTTTTTTTTTCTTTTTAATTTAAATTATTTTTTTACTTGAAGGATAATTGCTTTACAGAATTTTGTTGTCTTCTGCCAAATATCAACATGAATCAGCCATAGGTATACCTAGGTCCCCTCTCTGTTGAACTCCCCTCCCACCTCACTCCCCATCCCACCCCTCCAGCTTGTTACAGAGCCCCTGCTTGAGTTCCCTGAGTCACACAGCAAATCCTCATTGGCTCTCTATTTTACATATGATAATGTAAGTTTCCATGTTACTCTCTCCATACATCTCACCCTCTCCTTCCTCCTCACCCAGGTCCGTAAGTCTGTTCTCTGTCAGTTTCTCCATGGCCGCCCTACCGGTAAATTCATCAGTACCATCTTTCTAGATTCCGTATATATGCATTCATATACAATATTTATCTTTCTGTTTGTTTGTAATCTTACTAGGAGACATAGTAATGTCAGCCTTCCGTTCTTCCTCACTCTTTGAAGGACTCATCTGGTTTGTTTTTGTTCTTTGAAGAAGAGCGCTGCTCCTGATCTGATTGTAAAGGCTGTTAGATACCGTACGAAAGAGAGCCCAGTCTGAAGACCAGGAGGAAGATGGTCTCAGATAGGCCGTCCTTTCACCCAGTTCCTTCTTTAAAAATTTTTCCTGGACAATGAAATCTTCCTTATGGTAACCATAGCAATGCATTAAGGGCAAGATAAAGACACATCTGTTTTCTAGGCACAGTAGGGTCATGTGGTTTCTGCATACTTAAATCCATTTGCCTCCCCCATTCCTACTGTTTTAAATCTATATTCACTTTCTCCTTAATGAACATTATTACAGCCTCACCGCACATTCTGGTGCTTTTTCCTCCAAAATCTGCCCCTCCCCAGAGTTCTCAGAAAAGTCTTTTCCCCCAATTTCTTGAGGGGTTTTTATTTTTGAGACACTGGGGCTGTGCTTTTCGTATGAGCAGTCCACAGCCACCCGATGAAGGGTTGGGTTCAAGAAATCTCTTCAGTCTCTTAGTTGTTAAGGAGAGATCCGTTGTTCTTAGCTGGTCATATAATAACATCCACCACCTGTTTTTTTTTTTCTTTTTAATTTAAATTATTTTTTTACTTGAAGGATAATTGCTTTACAGAATTTTGTTGTCTTCTGCCAAATATCAACATGAATCAGCCATAGGTATACCTAGGTCCCCTCTCTGTTGAACTCCCCTCCCACCTCACTCCCCATCCCACCCCTCCAGCTTGTTACAGAGCCCCTGCTTGAGTTCCCTGAGTCACACAGCAAATCCTCATTGGCTCTCTATTTTACATATGATAATGTAAGTTTCCATGTTACTCTCTCCATACATCTCACCCTCTCCTTCCTCCTCACCCAGGTCCGTAAGTCTGTTCTCTGTCAGTTTCTCCATGGCCGCCCTACCGGTAAATTCATCAGTACCATCTTTCTAGATTCCGTATATATGCATTCATATACAATATTTATCTTTCTGTTTGTTTGTAATCTTACTAGGAGACATAGTAATGTCAGCCTTCCGTTCTTCCTCACTCTTTGAAGGACTCATCTGGTTCTTTAAGCAGTATCCTACAGTTGGAAAAAACTTGTGGGACCCCAGGAATCCTCCGTGATTTCCATCAGAACTCCTAAGTGGAACTGGAAGGTCCAGACCCTCTGTCTTAGCAGTTAGGGAAGCACATTGCTGTCTGTTTCCTCAATGACTCGAAACCTTTTCACTATCCTCCTTCCACCAAATCAGGATTCAAAACGTTCAGGGTTTATCAAGAATTGAGTTGTTCAGAAGATCATGAGGATTTGCTATCACTCCTTTGATCTTGTCTTTTTTTTAAAAAAAAAATATGGAGACAAGACCCAGACCACAGGTGTGATAGCCTAATCCTAAAGACAGGTGTACAAAGAAAGGTTTATTCCATCACATCCTCTTAGTGAAGGCAGTGGTGGTGGTACAGGATGTCTTCTTACCGGACAGGTGCTGGTGTTCAGAGTTCCAGAATGTGTCTGCCTTCTTGTTACACCTTGGCCATTCATTGCAGTTGTCCCTTTCACTAGAAGAATGGCTTGACCCACTCTGTCCTTGTCTTTTCTCCTGTCCTGCTTATTCAGCTGCCTTCATGGACTAAGAGCATGACCGAATAACTGAGGGGAACTTTCCCCTGTCATTCTTGGCTGCACGCTCTAGGTAAACACACTTACCTGCTCACCCACTCATGTGCTTGTGGCCACTGTTAGCAGGAGACCTATCACCATGTTGCTGCTGCTCTTTATTTCTTGCCTGTTCCTTAAGATAACGCGTTTTGCAACGTTGCTTGAATATTAAATACTAGTAATGACTGTCTTTATGGGCTTCTCGGTGGCTCAGTGGTAAAGAATCTACCTGCCAATGCAGGAGATGTGGGTTTGATCCCTGGGTTGGGAAGATCCCTGGGAGGAGGGAATGACAACCTACTCCAGTATTCTCACCAGGGAAATCCCATGGACAGAGGAGCCTGGAAGGCTATAGTCCAGGGGGCTCACAAAGAGTCAGACACTGAGCCACTGAGCATGTGCACACACATACACATTTGTTAATTAATATAAGGAGTTTGACACAGGTTCACTCATAGACTCCTTAAAATAGCTCTGAGCCGAGCGCTCTTAAGATCCTCCTGTTTAAGACAGGAGAAGAGCGTCCCAGAGAGGTTAAGTTCCTTGCTCAAGGCCAGAAAGTTTAGTTTGTGGCAGTGCCTGGGTTTGAACCCACGCAGTCCCCGCTCCAGAGCCCACGATCAAGACGCCTTTCTAAACTGTGTTGAAAACAAAGCGGCTCTGATATTTTGGTGACATGAGGACTAAAATTATCTATGAGATTTGCAGAAGAATTTAGAGGAGCTTAAATAAATCTGTAAACGTATTCAGCTACATCTCGGAGATTTATGTTGTATGGAAACAGCCACCCTCTCACCATTCAGCTTAATATACTTTGGGATCAGATTCACATTTAACATTCTGAGCGCCAGCCACTAATGGGATCGCTTCTTACCACCCCCCCCCCTCAATTTTGAAATTCAACAGAAAATATTACTCTGATTGAATATGCCGTCCCTGGAATGGCAGATCCCAAGAGACTATTTGTTGCCTGTCTTGTATTTTTAGCCTTGTTTGCTGGGGAAATGTGAAGCATGAGATTGGAGACTGGATTGTTAACACCAGAGGCTGCTGTTTCTGCTGTTTTGGGTCCTCCTGCTGCTGCTCTTGCGAGGCAGATGGCCCGATTCATTTATAGAAAAGAGATATTCGCTCTGTTTTGCATTTCCACTTTGAACAGAACTTTTAATTGTTTGTACCACATTGCATTGTACGCTCTTATTGTGAGCGTACACATGCTGTGCGTAGATAATGTGCAGAATTAGGTGGATGTTAACGTATTCCGTTTGGACCGCCTTAGAAAGCCAGGGCATGCTGTCTCGTGCTTTTGGAGGGTTTCTGTGAAAAGTGGGTTTGTGCTCAGGACGGTGTGGACTGCCACGTGTTGTCGTCAACACCCCTGCCCCCTCTGGACCTCCCTGGGCTAAGAAATTAGGGGCAGAAGTATTAGGGTTGTCCGGATGGAGCTAAAGTAGAAGCCAGAAGATGGAGTCTGCTGGTCGGCTTATGTCAGACCACAACAGGACGACAGGATATAAGACGATCCCTGATGCTGTTTCAGGATGTAAAATCTTTTCCTAAAATTGTTTCCAAGAAGGCAAGAGTTCTGGGAGGCCTTTATTTTTCCTATATGATCACTTTCTTCTGACAGTTTCCTTCCTAATTAAGGAAGCCAGGAGCCAAAAAGCTGTCTTCCACGTGAAGTCAGTTACAGCCCTCACTTAGGCAGGTATTGACTTTCTGCTCCCAAATTTCTGATTCATAGAGTGCTGAAGAGCCTCCCTTCCCCAAAATAAGAGACCGTGGCACTCTGTATATTCTCACTCGAAGAGCATATGGGATGATTTCACTGCACCACCAGTGAGCTTGAGTCAGTGAGTTTTGCCAGAAATGTTGGTTTACTTACATTGAGTGGTGTAACCTCTCAGTTAGGTGGGTCCAAGGAAAAATGGCATTGCAGACAGCCGAGAAGGTAACTGATTGACAGACAGCCATAGAAAGCAGGAGATCCTAGAGGTTAAAGAAAAGAAATCCTCCCGATGACTTCCAGGGCCCAACCAATAATGGGATAGCTATGCTTAATATCATTCATAGATTTCACTATAAAAGCAGGTGTGTTTACTAAATATTGAATGAGAAGATTTGCCGCTGAAGAAATTTGGGGCATGCTCCTTCAGGTTGTTGGCGAGTGGTTGGTGGTTTCTGCTTCGTCACAGTACATGTTTAGTAGTTACTGTCTTTATTTTCACTTAATGTAATAAAATTCCTGCAAGAGGAAGGGAAACCAAATGATCATGGGTTATGAAAGTTAAGCTGGTAATATTTGAAACACACAAATCAGGGCTTTTCAAATGTTAATGTGCATTTGAATCACTGCACATTTATTAAAATGCACATTCTAATCCGGTAAATCTGGGAGGGGCCCCAAGAGTCTCCATTTTCTGATAAACTTCCAGATGATACCATCTGACCATACTTTGAGTAGTGTATCATAGAAGATAGTAATTTAAGGTTTGGGTTAGTTTTGATTTTCAGCCTTGCTTTTCACTTGGAAGACAGTATAAAGTAGAATCCTATGTAAGAGTATTGTAAAGCCGCTGATAGAAGGCAGGCAAAGGCAAATGTCAGTTTTAACGCAAAGAAACATAGAACCACTCATAAAACGAATAGAAATTCAGAGATTCCATTCAGTTGGAATATAGCACCTTGCTTCCAGCATTTGGAAAGAAGCATACAATATTTTCAAAGGCTTGGATTTTATTTTGAAGTAATGGAGAGCTTATGTCTGCATCTACTTCATTTCTGGAAGACAGAGGAAACTGAGTCCTCCAGAAACTGAGCACTTTGCACAAAGTCAGATTTTTGTTGAACAAAATCCTTTTCTACCTCCTTTCATCTTCTCATATCTCTTGACTAGCGCTATCCTGAAAAATGCTCCCAAGTTGAGGATATTGAGAGAATGAGGCTATACTTAAGGGAGAGGTTGAATACAAACAGTTAAACACAAAAGCAGAGAAGTGTTTATTTGGAGTACGGGTGCTCCCCAAGCAACTGAATCCTTGTCACTGCACGGTGTGTCAGAGGGTTTTGGGTCTTTCTTTGCTTTTATTTATTTATGTCTACTTTGCTTATATCACTTAGGGTCTACAGGGCAATGGCCATCTTGCTTACTGTTACTCACCCTGCACCTGCAGGGCTGGACCTATAACACACACTAAACAATCCTCTAGAATTGTCCTATTATATTAAAGGTAGAAAATAATACTGAAGATACTGCATCTAAAATTTACTCAATATTGTGATAAAACACTCAGGAGAATTGAGTTTCTAGAGAAAATTAAATGGTAAGAGGGCTTTACATTCCCTTCTACCCCAACAAATAGTAAAGCCTACATTCCTGGGTAGATTATTCTAAAAAAGATCATTAAGTGTAAGAGATGACCCTATCCTGGATGGCTATTTTGAATAATTCATTCGTGTGGAAGTTGACATTTTTAGGTCCATTCACAGTTGGGATAGTCTTGTATTTTTACATCTACCCTAATATGGAACAGATGATGACATTAAGGTCTAGGAATTTTCTTTTTTTCCAACTACGGCTGGACAGATAGCCCAGATAGCACTAGGACAAGAAGTTGAGGCTCCAAATAGTTTCTGGGTCTTTCTGACTGCTTTTGTCATTCGATTTATCTTATTACCAAACAGATTAGTTGTACTTAAGTT
This sequence comes from Tragulus kanchil, assembly GCA_022376925.1. Taxonomy (NCBI): domain Eukaryota; kingdom Metazoa; phylum Chordata; class Mammalia; order Artiodactyla; family Tragulidae; genus Tragulus; species Tragulus kanchil. The sequence goes on along the minus strand of JAIOJX010000028.1, from coordinate 17,232,766 downwards.
GGATCATACAATACTATGCTCATTATACATTTGAAACAGGACTGGGGAGACATAAGCAAGTATGGCAGAATGAGAAATAAATGAGTAAAACATTTCAGTGAAACCTGTTGACTTCTCAGTTTAGATGGTGGTGTGTTCCTCATGGTTATGAACCGAAGTGGTCCCATCTGGAAAAGGGAACAGTAGCAACGTGTCAGGAGTGATGGGAGACAAGTAAAATTGTGAATATATGAAAAACGGTATACTGGAGTGTAGCCTCAGTGATATGCACAATATCCTGAGGAATTTGCTAACTAAATTCCTTAAATTTCTTTAAACAAAGGAATTAAAATTTAGTCATTACAGTAACAACACAATTCCATATACTGCAGAAAATTTGCCTAACTTAAATTCCTTAAATTTTATACTTAAGGAGAGGTTGAATACAAACTTGGGTTTATTTGGAGTACGGGTGCTCCCCAAGCAACTGAATCCTTGTCACTGCACGGTGTGTCAGAGGGTTTTGGGTCTTTCTTTGCTTTTATTTATTTATGTCTACTTTGCTTATATCACTTAGGGTCTACAGGGCAATGGCCATCTTGCTTACTGTTACTCACCCTGCACCTGCAGGGCTGGACCTATAACACACACTAAACAATCCTCTAGAATTGTCCTATTATATTAAAGGTAGAAAATAATACTGAAGATACTGCATCTAAAATTTACTCAATATTGTGATAAAACACTCAGGAGAATTGAGTTTCTAGAGAAAATTAAATGGTAAGAGGGCTTTACATTCCCTTCTACCCCAACAAATAGTAAAGCCTACATTCCTGGGTAGATTATTCTAAAAAAGATCATTAAGTGTAAGAGATGACCCTATCCTGGATGGCTATTTTGAATAATTCATTCGTGTGGAAGTTGACATTTTTAGGTCCATTCACAGTTGGGATAGTCTTGTATTTTTACATCTACCCTAATATGGAACAGATGATGACATTAAGGTCTAGGAATTTTCTTTTTTTCCAACTACGGCTGGACAGATAGCCCAGATAGCACTAGGACAAGAAGTTGAGGCTCCAAATAGTTTCTGGGTCTTTCTGACTGCTTTTGTCATTCGATTTATCTTATTACCAAACAGATTAGTTGTACTTAAGTTGGATCATACAATACTATGCTCATTATACATTTGAAACAGGACTGGGGAGACATAAGCAAGTATGGCAGAATGAGAAATAAATGAGTAAAACATTTCAGTGAAACCTGTTGACTTCTCAGTTTAGATGGTGGTGTGTTCCTCATGGTTATGAACCGAAGTGGTCCCATCTGGAAAAGGGAACAGTAGCAACGTGTCAGGAGTGATGGGAGACAAGTAAAATTGTGAATATATGAAAAACGGTATACTGGAGTGTAGCCTCAGTGATATGCACAATATCCTGAGGAATTTGCTAACTAAATTCCTTAAATTTCTTTAAACAAAGGAATTAAAATTTAGTCATTACAGTAACAACACAATTCCATCTCCTGCAGTTTTATTTTAAAGATGTCATTACAGACACAAAGCACTCTTTAGAAATACAGTCCTGGCTCCTTAACCCGAATCTCTCTCTAAATACTTTGTGTTTATTATTATTGGATTGGCCCGAAAAGTCCGAAAGCATCTTTGGGCCAACCCAGTAATCCTGTGCTTGATTTTTTGTCTCTCTCTCTATAGTTGCGACATGAGAGTCTAGTCTTTGTATTTGGAAGTTGTATGGTGGCACTGTGTGTTTGGATTTCTAGCAATAATTTTCATCAATGTGTCTTTAAGAATTATCTGACCTGGTTTTTTAAAGAAATAAAAACAATTACAGACCACAAAATAGAACTCTTTGCTAGAGAAGTATGTGTGTTGTGATAGCTCAGCTGGTAAGGAATCTGCCCTCAATGAGGGAGACCTGGGTTCGATCCCTGGGTCAGGAAGATGCCCTGACGCGGGGTGTGGCAACCCACTCCAGTATCCTTGCCTGGAGAATCCCCCAGACAGGGGAGCCTGGCGGGCTATAGTCCATGGGGTTGCAAACAGCTGGACACGACTGAGCAACTAAGCGCGAGCTTTTTGAAAGGAGCTGGGAGGATTCTAACAGTCCATCCCAATAGTCAACCCTTGTATCTCCTTCAGCCTAGGAACCTGCAGCTGCCGTGATTGCCAGCAGCTGGCATCAGGAAACTTCCAAAGTTGTCTTCCTTAGAAAAATAAAAAAACAATCAGGAGGTTCACAGGTTTTGTCCGTGTGAGGTGCGTGGGCGCGATGTAAGTGTTTGGGGGCTTGCTTTAAAGGAAGCATAGTTTTATAAATATTTGGCATTTTTTTAACCCCAACCACCCCAAATACAAAAATAAAAACTCAAACCCATTGGCTATTTTTGCAAGTTTAGCAGACAGCTTGAAATGCCCATCAGTCTCGGAGAGCAACGTGAAAAGACAGCCCTCACATATCATATCCTGCAGTAGACAACACCATGACTTGTGCAGCCAATTATTAATAATTGTCAAGGGGATAAGTGCCTTAATATGTGGCTATCTGTGTATGTATTATATATTAGTAGAATGTCATATATTATTATGGCAAATCTACATCACTGAAGTTCTATGCTATTAATTTAAATGCCATTAATCACTCTTAAACTTGAGGTGGAGACAATTTTGACTTGAAAGTCAGCTTCTTAATTTCATTGCCCCTGTTTCTGTCTTTCTCGCTGATCTCTCCCATCCAATCCCCAACTCTCAGTCTCCTCTTTCTCCCTACATCTTCCTCAGATCAAAACTGCCTTCCCAGGACTTTTCTGCCTGTCTAGTGGCTAAGACTCAGTGTTTCCACTGCAGGGGGCACAGGTTTGATCTAAAGAACTAAGATCCCACATGCCATGTGGCATGGGCCCAAAATGTAGTAGCTTAAAAAGTAACAGGAAAAAAAAAAGCCCTGTCTTCCCATTTAAGCAGTGTGGTAGGCTTCAGAGTTCAAGGCTACCATGTCCTCCAGTGGGCTATTTTTCACTCTGGTTGTTTTTATTTCTAAAATGAGAAGTGATGAAATTATCATCAACTTCTTTTCTGCTCTAATATTGTATGATGCTATCTGTTGTTTTCAGTAGCATTTATTCAGCTTTTTTTTTTTTTTTTGTCATTTTAGGAAGCATTTCTTGGTCTTTACAACAGGTATCAAAAGCTTAAATAACAAGTACTCTGAAAGGAGAATTTTTAGGACAAGTTAGTAAGACTTGAGGCATGTTGCTGGTGAGCCTTGGCTTACATGTTTTCAAGAATCATCAATAAAAGGAGCGTAACTTTACGTATGAGTTTCTCTTACGTCAGCAGTTGTAGACTAATGCATATGTGTGCAACTTAAGCAGCGGAAGCGGGCTGAATGGAAACCAGCCGACAGGGTTAGAAGCCTGTCCACGGCAGCCCACTGTTGCCCAGTTGGATGCGGGATCCTACGGTTGCTAGACTGTCTGTTTATTGTTAAAGATTTATTTATTTATTTTGGGCGGGGGTCAGGTTGGGGAGGGAGGGGAGCAGGCGGGCCACTTCTATTGGTCTTTGGTTTCTCTGTTCATCTGTCTTTGTTCTTTGGCTCCTGGGGGCCTCCCATCGCGGTGGCGTCTGTTGTTGCAAAGCGCTGGCTCTGGGCGCATGCGCCCCAGAGCTCCAGCTCGGCGATTGGACACATCAGTCCAGCTGCTCCGCGGCACGTGGGATCTTCCCAGGCCAGGGCTCGAACCGGTGTCCCTTGCACTGCAAGGCGGTGTCCTTACCCACTGGACCACCAGGGGAAGCCCTGTCTGTTTATTTTGTAGCAGAAATTCTGGTAAATTTCCAGATTTGAACTTTTCTCAAGTTACTTGAGTAAAACACCTTTAATTCAAACAAGAGTTACAAGATACAGCACTCAACCTTCCAGTTTGTCTCAAGTCAGTGACTTTTAGCATCTTTTATTTGATGTAAAGGATCAGGGGATCAGTTGGCCCTCATTTTCAATAGCTGTCTTTGAGCTCTGCCTGTAAGGCTTTTTCTAGCTTAGTGGAGAAGCGTTGTCTGTGGTCTCCCCTCCCTCTCTTTTTCCTCTTGCAGCTTGAAAATCTTTGGTGTTATGTTTTGATTGCTTTTTCTTGCTTGTATGTGTATCTACTGTAGTTTTTGGGTTTGCTGTCCCCATGAGGTTTTGATATAGCTGTGTATGCCAAAATACTCCTTCGAGTTTTCCATAAACTGAACGTTTTGGCCAACACAGTAGGTGCAAGGTTGGAGGTCTCTTTCCTGTCTAGAGAAATTCCTTTAGCATTTGAGGAGCATTTTTTAAAAGCAAACGATCAAAAACATTTGAGTGGCCTTTTATTTAACACATGATAAACACGCATGTGATCATTAACTTCCTATGTGCCTCTGGATCCCATTAGTGAAGAAGAATCATACAATCATATTGCTGAAAATTTATAGGAGCCTAAAATATCTAGTGAGTGAGAGTTGGTCACTCAGTTGTGTCTGACGCTGTGACCTGATGGACTGTAGCCCACCAGGCTCGTCTGTCCATGGGATTCTCCAGGCAAGAATATGTGTGGGTTGCCATTTCCTTCTTCAGGGGATCTTCTCCACCCAGGAGTTGAACCTAAGTCTCCTGTGTTGCAGGTGGATTCTTCACTGTCTGAGCCACCAGGGAAGCCCCAAAATGAGTAGGCTGAAGATCAAATCTCTGCATAAGCATCCAAGGTCAAGAGAAGCAGCATAGGGTGCTTGACCTGTAGGAGGTCGTTTCTGTGAGTGTTTGCCCATGAGCCCAGATCTTCATTTTCTCAGTGTTCTTGCCTCTTCTTTTTTTCAGCCCCATGAGAACAGTCAATAGAGGCACCAAGGAATTCAAGACAATGATACCCGAAGACTAAACCTTGATCATTTCACGCTGCTGTTAAAGAATGCTTTCCTTTTGTTTAAAATGTGCATATTTTTCTAAATACCTGTGAAATAGGATAGATTTTTCATCTTTGGTACTGTTCTGAATCATAGAATGTTGGGGTTATGGTTCAAGGGGCTCACGTAGGTTCATTGTAGCAGAGCTAATGAATATTGCATTACATTATTATCTGTATTATGTGATCGGTATCTACATCGATTGGTTTTGTGTTTTTATGGAATTTAGGGTGAAGCAAACTTGTTTCAATCTTCTGCATCATTGGGAGTAATTTTGTTCAGTGTGAATCCACTAGAAGACCCTACATATATTCTAAATGTAATCATTAAAAAAGTCTGTACAAAAGTCATTAAAGCTGTATGAGGTTTGGGGATATTAGCTGTGTATGCCAAAATACTCCTTCGAGTTTTCCATAAACTGAACGTTTTGGCCAACACAGTAGGTGCAAGGTTGGAGGTCTCTTTCCTGTCTAGAGAAATTCCTTTAGCATTTGAGGAGCATTTTTTAAAAGCAAACGATCAAAAACATTTGAGTGGCCTTTTATTTAACACATGATAAACACGCATGTGATCATTAACTTCCTATGTGCCTCTGGATCCCATTAGTGAAGAAGAATCATACAATCATATTGCTGAAAATTTATAGGAGCCTAAAATATCTAGTGAGTGAGAGTTGGTCACTCAGTTGTGTCTGACGCTGTGACCTGATGGACTGTAGCCCACCAGGCTCGTCTGTCCATGGGATTCTCCAGGCAAGAATATGTGTGGGTTGCCATTTCCTTCTTCAGGGGATCTTCTCCACCCAGGAGTTGAACCTAAGTCTCCTGTGTTGCAGGTGGATTCTTCACTGTCTGAGCCACCAGGGAAGCCCCAAAATGAGTAGGCTGAAGATCAAATCTCTGCATAAGCATCCAAGGTCAAGAGAAGCAGCATAGGGTGCTTGACCTGTAGGAGGTCGTTTCTGTGAGTGTTTGCCCATGAGCCCAGATCTTCATTTTCTCAGTGTTCTTGCCTCTTCTTTTTTTCAGCCCCATGAGAACAGTCAATAGAGGCACCAAGGAATTCAAGACAATGATACCCGAAGACTAAACCTTGATCATTTCACGCTGCTGTTAAAGAATGCTTTCCTTTTGTTTAAAATGTGCATATTTTTCTAAATACCTGTGAAATAGGATAGATTTTTCATCTTTGGTACTGTTCTGAATCATAGAATGTTGGGGTTATGGTTCAAGGGGCTCACGTAGGTTCATTGTAGCAGAGCTAATGAATATTGCATTACATTATTATCTGTATTATGTGATCGGTATCTACATCGATTGGTTTTGTGTTTTTATGGAATTTAGGGTGAAGCAAACTTGTTTCAATCTTCTGCATCATTGGGAGTAATTTTGTTCAGTGTGAATCCACTAGAAGACCCTACATATATTCTAAATGTAATCATTAAAAAAAAGTCTGTACATAGGATGAAGCTAGTCACTTCTGCTCAGACTACGTGGTGTGACTGCCATGAGATAGCATGTGAAATGTTATGCTTTACTCAAGGAATTAGCTTTAGAATAGTATTAATATTTGCCACACAACTTCTAATTCTTATCTGGATCAGTAAATTGCTTCCAATTTACATGTTTCCCTATTTAAATCTGCATTTTCATGTATGATGAGAAGGTAACCCTTGGCAGTTGTAATGGTGAGCTAGATCTGTTGTGGTGAGGTGAAGGTAATTCAGATGATTCAGTGGTTGGCACTTAGGGGGCCACTAGGTGGAGCAGATTCTAAATGCACAAGTAATTGACTTGTACTTAGAAGAAAGCTTTCTGAGGTTGGCAGCAAGTTGCCAACTGAACCCTCAAAAGGCCATAAATTTGGATTCAAAGAGAGTGACTGGATGTCATTTTGAGAGCCTCAGTTGTTTCCTCTTCATGCCATCTCTGTTGTTGTTTCTCTTATTTTTGGCCACACCTTGTGGCAGGTGTAATTTTAGTTCCCTGACCAGGGATTGGAACCGTTCGTGCAGTGGAATCTCAGAGTCCTAACCACTTGACTGCCTGGCAGGTCTTATTGTTCTTTATTTTAAAATGAATTCTGCATCTCCGATGGCCAGGCTAATTTGCAACACGCAATTCTTGTAGTTGATCTGGAGCTTATAACCTCCAGTGATGCTATAATGATTATTCATGTTGAAGCCACCTTGCTGGGAAAGTGTTAGACGTGGAGGGTGTCAGAAACTTCTGATTCTTGGAGATTAGGTGTCAAAATATTCAGGGTTTGGTTATTTTTAGCAGTTATCGGTGAAGGTTCTTGCTGCTGGAAATGATGATTATGTTTTAAAGCTACAAATTTCCAGTCATCATCCAAAGCCTTTTTTTTTTCAAACTGACAGAAAGACTGGCCTCTGTAATACTGTTACCGGAAGTTAGGGGAAAAGATCACAGACAGGTATTTTGAATGTGTGTGGCCTCTAGCTTTTTTTTTTTTAAGTTTGAAGTTGATATTTAATGTTTAAGTGGTTTTATTGAAACATAGTAGATTGAAAACTGAACACCAAATGTTTAATATCACTTTTATTTAGAGAAATAACATATGTGTCTAATTTAAAAATTTTTTTAAACTTATTTTTTTTTGGGGGGGGGGCAGCCACTTCTATTAGGCTTTCATTTATTTATTTTCATCCGTCTTTGTTCTTTGGCCTGTGTGGGCCTCGCACTGAAGCGGCTTCTCTTGTTGCAGAGCACTGGCTCTGGATGCATGTGCTCCAGAGCTCTGGTTTGGTAGTTGGACACATTGGTTCAGCCGCTCTGTGGCACCTGGGATCTTCCCAGGCCAGAGACTGAACCGGTGCCCCCTGCACTGCAAGGCAGCGTCTCTACCCACTGGACCACCAGGGAAGACCCCCTAATTTAAATTTTGAAGAGAAAGTGCATGCCTGATGTTCTCAGTCAGCTGATGCCAGGACCTCCATCTCAGAAAAATTAATTCAGCATCTCAAGGGAGAGGATTTGCTGGTACTTTCTTTAAGTTCCTCAAGTGATTCTCCATTCAGGAACCAAAAGCTGAGAGCCACTGATTTAATGGGTGCATTAACTGTGAGCAAATGTAGAAACTGATCTCTCTGTCTCTTTTTTGTGATTTAGAGAAGATATTTGACAAACCTGGTCATAGCAAAGTGTAGCTTATGAAGCTGCCCCGCCGTGGTTCCCCTCCGCTTTGCCTTAAGCCTTATGGTTTCATGTTGGATCACAAATGACTTGGATGACTCCATTACACTGGGTAATGGCACTCAAGATTTCAGTCTTTAGGAGCACGCCTCTTCCCCCTAGGATGAAGCAATTGAGGTATTGATCAAAGGGATGCAAATTAAATAAGAAACATGACATGACAATGGAAGAGAGTTTTAAGAGCTCGCTGTGGGAGGTTGTGCCATGTTTGCCTTCTGACAAACGCTCAAGGGCTCACGAATGGAGATTCTAATAACACTCATCTAACATCTCCTAGGTCCAGGATGTAAATGGTAAGTGGTCACATGAGTGGGTTGGTATCTTTGTGCTGGTGTTGGATGAAGACAGTGTAGTTAGTTCCTCTGGTGGTGTAGGGCAGGGCCCTGTCAGCAGCATTGTGGTAGACTGCCTTCGTGGGAACGACGGCCCCTCTTGGCCATTTTAGGAAACAAGACATTGCAGTTCTTTCTGCAATGTATTAAGTCTGCAATGTATTAAGGTATTAAGTCTGTCCTGCTCATAGCCGCCCAAGGTTCCTTATTTGTTTGTGAAATCAGATACTTTCTTGACCAATTGTTGCACATGAATTTAGTTTAAAAAATGAAATTAAAATGGCAATCTGTGCTCTTAACCACTGCATTAATAGAACATTATCAGCACTTGACTCATCTGTGGGTTTCTTTTTTATTCTCATCCCAGTAAGCTCTCCTTCAGAAATACTATTGCTTGAATTTTGTGCGGAGCATGTCCTGGTCTTTAAAACTATTCAAAACAAATATGTATGTACTCCTAAACTTTTTTGCTTCTTTTTGATGTGTATTTATAGTCTTCAGCAATTGTTTGTTCTCTTTTCAGCCAGTATTAGGTTTTGGCTATGTTAGGTTGAATCATTTCGCCCCATATGACATTTGATGCTGTGACTAAACCATAATTGGCTTACTTATTTTCCTCTCAGTGACATTTGTCTTGTTTTTGGGTTATTTCTCATCTATTATGAAAAGTGCTACTAAGACCCTTCATGCCCCATGTTTTTGAGAGTAGATTACTAAGAGCCAGAGCATGAACATTGCTGGGTGGTTCCTCCGCTTTCCAGTTACACAAATGACTTGGATGACTCCATTACACTGGGTAATGGCACTCAAGATTTCAGTCTTTAGGAGCACGCCTCTTCCCCCTAGGATGAAGCAATTGAGGTATTGATCAAAGGGATGCAAATTAAATAAGAAACATGACATGACAATGGAAGAGAGTTTTAAGAGCTCGCTGTGGGAGGTTGTGCCATGTTTGCCTTCTGACAAACGCTCAAGGGCTCACGAATGGAGATTCTAATAACACTCATCTAACATCTCCTAGGTCCAGGATGTAAATGGTAAGTGGTCACATGAGTGGGTTGGTATCTTTGTGCTGGTGTTGGATGAAGACAGTGTAGTTAGTTCCTCTGGTGGTGTAGGGCAGGGCCCTGTCAGCAGCATTGTGGTAGACTGCCTTCGTGGGAACGACGGCCCCTCTTGGCCATTTTAGGAAACAAGACATTGCAGTTCTTTCTGCAATGTATTAAGTCTGCAATGTATTAAGGTATTAAGTCTGTCCTGCTCATAGCCGCCCAAGGTTCCTTATTTGTTTGTGAAATCAGATACTTTCTTGACCAATTGTTGCACATGAATTTAGTTTAAAAAATGAAATTAAAATGGCAATCTGTGCTCTTAACCACTGCATTAATAGAACATTATCAGCACTTGACTCATCTGTGGGTTTCTTTTTTATTCTCATCCCAGTAAGCTCTCCTTCAGAAATACTATTGCTTGAATTTTGTGCGGAGCATGTCCTGGTCTTTAAAACTATTCAAAACAAATATGTATGTACTCCTAAACTTTTTTGCTTCTTTTTGATGTGTATTTATAGTCTTCAGCAATTGTTTGTTCTCTTTTCAGCCAGTATTAGGTTTTGGCTATGTTAGGTTGAATCATTTCGCCCCATATGACATTTGATGCTGTGACTAAACCATAATTGGCTTACTTATTTTCCTCTCAGTGACATTTGTCTTGTTTTTGGGTTATTTCTCATCTATTATGAAAAGTGCTACTAAGACCCTTCATGCACATGTCTAATGTACCCACTTTTCAAGTGTTTCTCATCTGAGAGTAGATTACTAAGAGCCAGAGCATGAACATGCTAGAATTTCCAGATAATGCCAGAGCATTTTTCACAAATGTGAGTTCTCATTCCTTCACGTCAGCCAGAAGTTAGTATTTCCAGGCCTAGAGATTTCTGCTAATTTAGTGGGCATAATATGATTATCTCTGAATGGACTTAATTTCCATATCCCTGATTGCTAATGAAGTTAAATATTGTTTCATTTATTTCATTGCCATTTATATTTCTTCTATAAACACCTACTCAAGTCTTTTGCTCATTTTTTTCTGTTTGTCTTATTTAATTACAGGAGTTTTAAAGGCACATATGTTTGTGTGTGTGTGCATGCTGAGTCACTTCAGTTGGGTCTGACTCTCTGTGACTCTATGGACTGTAGCCTGCTAGGGTCCTCTGTCCATGGGATTCTCCAGGCAAGAATACTGGAGTGGGTAGCCATGCCCTCCTACAGGGCATCTTCCTGACCCAGGGATCGAGCCCATGTCTCATATCTCCTGTGTTGGCAGGTGAGTTCTTTACCACTAGCACCACCTAGGAAGCCCGTGTGACACACACACACGCGCATGTGTGTGTGTGTGTGTGTGTGTGTGTGTATAAAATAAGTTTAGATATGTTATATAATTGGAATTTCTTCCAGTTTTTTTAACTTAATGGTATTTTCTGATGGCTTGAAATTTTAATGTTAACTTCTCATGAACTCAAGTTTTAGGGCAATCATTCTTATCAATCATTTTATGCTCTTTTGTGTCATGTTTAGGAAATCTTTCCTAATTTCATAAAATATATTCTCCTATAGCCTAAAATTTTATCTTTTTTGATATTTACTATTTATGCCTTGAATCCATCCAGAGTAGATTTGTGTATGTGTGTAGGGTCTGAGTTGGGGGTTTCATTTCATTCTTTCATGTGAATAACCAGTTGTCACAGAACCATTGATCGAGGGGTCCCCCTCCTTTTTCCAATGATCGGCAGCACCACCTTTGCAATGTATGAAAGCTTTATAGATACATGGGGAGTTTTTAGTCTGGGGTTAAGTGTTCTTCCACCAGTGCTCACAAACCTTTCTGGTTTCATTTTCCTCTGCCCTTTCATGGTCCCCTACTATTGCAGGCTCCATGCTGTGCTCCGAAATTGTCTCACAATCTCCTTTGTCTTGTGCATTTTGTCCTTTTCTTATACCTCTCACATCTGCCCCATGCTGTTGTTTTTAGGTATATTTATTTCTCATTTGCTTCATATTGTGTATCAGTTTTTGAAAGCAGGGCTTTGTTTTGTTCTTTGATACTTTTGAGCAGAAGCCGGTGTCTTTTACTGAATAGCTATTTGATACATTGTTAACCTAAATTGGGTTTGGAATTGAAAGGATCTTAGAAAGTATCCAGCTAATTCATTATATTTTCCCACCTATGATCAGTGGGATTTGCACATTTTAAATGCAATGTCCACGTTGGTCGTTAAGCTGGTAAAGACTCCATCTGCAGTGCCGAATTGCCCAGGTTGATTCCTGGGTTGGGAAGATCCCCAGGAGAAGGGATAGGCTACCCACTTCAGTATTGTCGGCTTCCCTGGTGACTCTGATGGTAAAGAATCCACCTGAAATGTGGGAGACATGGGTTCGATCTCTGGGTCGGGGAGATCCTCTGGAGGAGGGCATGGCAACCCACTCCAGTATTCTTGCCTGGAGAATCCCCGTGGACAGAGGGGCCTGGAGGGCTGCAGTCCATGCAGAAGCAAAGAGTAGGACAGGTCTGAGCAACTAAGCACAGCACCCAGCAGGGTCATACAGCTTGGTGGGTCCCTGACTGTTTTCCTTGAGCTTATTCTAGAAAACCCTTCATTATCAGTTCTGGGAGCAAAGAACTGAAGCATCACAGACTGTCCAGAAGTAGGTCTTTCCTAATTTCATAAAATATATTCTCCTATAGCCTAAAATTTTATCTTTTTTGATATTTACTATTTATGCCTTGAATCCATCCAGAGTAGATTTGTGTATGTGTGTAGGGTCTGAGTTGGGGGTTTCATTTCATTCTTTCATGTGAATAACCAGTTGTCACAGAACCATTGATCGAGGGGTCCCCCTCCTTTTTCCAATGATCGGCAGCACCACCTTTGCAATGTATGAAAGCTTTATAGATACATGGGGAGTTTTTAGTCTGGGGTTAAGTGTTCTTCCACCAGTGCTCACAAACCTTTCTGGTTTCATTTTCCTCTGCCCTTTCATGGTCCCCTACTATTGCAGGCTCCATGCTGTGCTCCGAAATTGTCTCACAATCTCCTTTGTCTTGTGCATTTTGTCCTTTTCTTATACCTCTCACATCTGCCCCATGCTGTTGTTTTTAGGTATATTTATTTCTCATTTGCTTCATATTGTGTATCAGTTTTTGAAAGCAGGGCTTTGTTTTGTTCTTTGATACTTTTGAGCAGAAGCCGGTGTCTTTTACTGAATAGCTATTTGATACATTGTTAACCTAAATTGGGTTTGGAATTGAAAGGATCTTAGAAAGTATCCAGCTAATTCATTATATTTTCCCACCTATGATCAGTGGGATTTGCACATTTTAAATGCAATGTCCACGTTGGTCGTTAAGCTGGTAAAGACTCCATCTGCAGTGCCGAATTGCCCAGGTTGATTCCTGGGTTGGGAAGATCCCCAGGAGAAGGGATAGGCTACCCACTTCAGTATTGTCGGCTTCCCTGGTGACTCTGATGGTAAAGAATCCACCTGAAATGTGGGAGACATGGGTTCGATCTCTGGGTCGGGGAGATCCTCTGGAGGAGGGCATGGCAACCCACTCCAGTATTCTTGCCTGGAGAATCCCCGTGGACAGAGGGGCCTGGAGGGCTGCAGTCCATGCAGAAGCAAAGAGTAGGACAGGTCTGAGCAACTAAGCACAGCACCCAGCAGGGTCATACAGCTTGGTGGGTCCCTGACTGTTTTCCTTGAGCTTATTCTAGAAAACCCTTCATTATCAGTTCTGGGAGCAAAGAACTGAAGCATCACAGACTGTCCAGAAGTAGGAACTAATATACAGATCCTGGAAAACAGAGGAAAACACACATATGTGGCAGGTTCATGACCCTCCTTAGCTTGTCTGAGTCAGTCACAGACCATGATGTTCACACCACATCCAAATACTGAGCATTTCCCAAACATGCTATACAGACTCCCATCTCTGGACCTCTGTTCCTGCTCCTGGTTCAACAGAACTGTTTTCATGGGGCACTGTCCACACGTCTTCTGTACTCCTGGAGATTAATTTCTTGTCAAATGCTCTATTTCGATACTTGGACATCACTTGTGTTCCTGCGCCTATAAGACTATATTTTAATTCTTTTTTCTTTAAAGGTCTCTCTCACTCTTGCTTTTTACCTCCTGAGAGGTCAGAGACAACTCTTTATTCTACTGTGTCTCTTCAGAACCCAACACAGGACTGTGTCAGCTCTAAGTTACGGTTTTTAAAAAATATATAATTAGAAAATTTTTTTTGGGGGCTGAGCTGAGTCTGCATTGCTGCATTGCTGGACTTTTTTTGAGTTACAGTGAGCAGAGGCTACTTCCTAGTTATGGCACGCAGATGTCTCATTATGGTGGCTTCTCTTGTTGCAGAGCACGGACTTTAGGGAGTGTGGGCTTCAGTAGTTGTGGCACGTGGGCTCGGTAGTTTTAGCTCCCTGGCTCTAGGGCACAGGCTCCATAGTTGTGGTACATGGGCTTAGTTGCCCCTTGGCATGTGGAATCTTCCCAGATCAGGGATTAGACCCGATGCTCCTGCATTGGAAGGTGGATTCTTTTATTTATTTATTTATTTTTAAAGATTTATTTATTTATTTATTTGAGGGGGGTGGGGAGGGACGGGGGGTGGGCGGGCCACTTCTATTGGTCTTTCATTTGTCCATTTTCATCCATCCTTGTTCTTTGGCCCATGTGGGCCTCCCATTGCGGTGGCCTCTGTTGTTGCCGAGCACCGGCTGTGGGCGCATGCGCTCCAGAGCTCTGGCTTGGTAATTGGACACATCGGTCCAGCTGCTGCGCGGCATGTGGGATCTTCCCAGGCCAGGGATGGAACCGGCGCCCCTTGCACTGCAAGGTGGTGTCCTTACCCACTGGACCACCAGGGAAGCCCTGGAAGGTGGATTTTTTACCACAGAGCTACCAGGGAAACCTTGAGGCTAGGTTTTTAAGAGGTTCTATATGCAAAAATAAAACAAGCAAAAAAAACACAAACCCTTTAAGTGAGCTTATGAATGTGTCCTGTTCTTCTACCATTTAGACATACAATTTGGGTGAAATCAAGTTGCATTTCTCTTACCTGTTTAATGCTAGGTGCGGGAGACCATCCAGAAGCTGAGTTGGGGGGCCAGCAGGACTTCCAGGAGCGGACCTCCATTTATTCAGTCCCATGTAGGCTACATGGTTGGATGAACACAACTACTGAGCCTGGGGCGCTTGCTTTGCCCCTATTCCAAATAGCATTTTTAGGGGGGAGTGAAAGTATTTTTTCTGTCTTATATAAATATTCCATGGTCATTGTAAGAAGTTTCAAAATATGGGAAAGTACTAAAGAGGACGGAAATCCCCAGCAAAGTGTCCCCAAACAACCACCCTAGGGGCTGTGGTTATTCACAGATCTCTACTGGTCCCTCCTATTCTTCATCTTTTGGAAAGAGAACCAACCAGCTACCCAATTTTTTAAACCAGATACATTCGTTCTGCTTTTCTTAGCTTTTCAGAATGTCCACTTTGTGTTGGCAGACTGAGTGCGTGACATATCTTGTGTGCTTTGCATAACGTGGAGTTACCACATCTGTTATTTTTCAGCAACTGACCAGAGCTCGTGGGCACACCCTTTGTTGTGCCCAGGATCGAGTCGCGAGCGCTTTGGAAGAGTTACGCAGGCAGGGTTTGTGTTAACTGAAGCGACTAAGTAAGATGCACAATTATTTTTTGTCTCTCAATATGAGAAAGGCAAAGTGATGGCAGTACTACTTGGACATTCAGAACAGAAACTTTAAATTTTTTAAAAAAATCTCTAGACAGCTTTGGAGGATGGCTTTTCTATTCCCAGTATATTACCACGTGCTGGTTTTACCTCTGTATCAGAATGAATCAGATTGTGGCCAATATGAGTTCTGACTTGGACAGACTTGTAGACTTGGACAAATACGGATACACTGAATAGATTGTTTATTGTTCTTATGTGTCTAGAGGCTTAGTTGTGGAAAAGCCTTATCTTTAGGTAGCTAGGAGCAGTGATAGCAATACATATGCTCAAATTATATTCTGCACTTTTTTCCTTGGAGTTGGGTATGAATTTTCCTAGGCAGCGTTAATTAAGATGAGAGCAATTAGTCATTGCCAGGTCCCCTTCCCGCCTTCTTCTTACACTAATTTATTAATAAAATGCATCGGAAGTAATTAAGATGTACAAAATGAAAATCAGAAGACTGTATCTTTTTTGGAACACCGTGACTTAACGTTTTCTCAATTCATCCATCCCTCCGTCACCACCTCCCTCATAGGCAAAGGACTCAACTCGAGGGTACGACCGTCTACGGTTCCTAAGCTCCGTGTGTTCCCCTCGGTGTGTGTGCACCTAATGGCAGCAGAATTCTGTAGCTAGGAGTGGTTTTAGCAGTGAGTTGAAAGTTGGTGTCGCCTCATATGATACCTGATGACAAGGGCTGTTTGCTTTCTGTATCTCTGAATCTCTGTTGTTTGGCCCATTTTAGTCATTCAAGGCGTATGTGAAGAGATGAGGGGAACCTCATTTTATTCTTCATCTTTTGGAAAGAGAACCAACCAGCTACCCAATTTTTTAAACCAGATACATTCGTTCTGCTTTTCTTAGCTTTTCAGAATGTCCACTTTGTGTTGGCAGACTGAGTGCGTGACATATCTTGTGTGCTTTGCATAACGTGGAGTTACCACATCTGTTATTTTTCAGCAACTGACCAGAGCTCGTGGGCACACCCTTTGTTGTGCCCAGGATCGAGTCGCGAGCGCTTTGGAAGAGTTACGCAGGCAGGGTTTGTGTTAACTGAAGCGACTAAGTAAGATGCACAATTATTTTTTGTCTCTCAATATGAGAAAGGCAAAGTGATGGCAGTACTACTTGGACATTCAGAACAGAAATTTTAAAATTTTTGAAAAAAATCTCTAGACAGCTTTGGAGGATGGCTTTTCTATTCCCAGTATATTACCACGTGCTGGTTTTACCTCTGTATCAGAATGAATCAGATTGTGGCCAATATGAGTTCTGACTTGGACAGACTTGTAGACTTGGACAAATACGGATACACTGAATAGATTGTTTATTGTTCTTATGTGTCTAGAGGCTTAGTTGTGGAAAAGCCTTATCTTTAGGTAGCTAGGAGCAGTGATAGCAATACATATGCTCAAATTATATTCTGCACTTTTTTCCTTGGAGTTGGGTATGAATTTTCCTAGGCAGCGTTAATTAAGATGAGAGCAATTAGTCATTGCCAGGTCCCCTTCCCGCCTTCTTCTTACACTAATTTATTAATAAAATGCATCGGAAGTAATTAAGATGTACAAAATGAAAATCAGAAGACTGTATCTTTTTTGGAACACCGTGACTTAACGTTTTCTCAATTCATCCATCCCTCCGTCACCACCTCCCTCATAGGCAAAGGACTCAACTCGAGGGTACGACCGTCTACGGTTCCTAAGCTCCGTGTGTTCCCCTCGGTGTGTGTGCACCTAATGGCAGCAGAATTCTGTAGCTAGGAGTGGTTTTAGCAGTGAGTTGAAAGTTGGTGTCGCCTCATATGATACCTGATGACAAGGGCTGTTTGCTTTCTGTATCTCTGAATCTCTGTTGTTTGGCCCATTTTAGTCATTCAAGGAGTATGTGAAGAGATGAGTGGATGAATTGTCACCAACCACAGTGAGTATTTGTGTGCTAGTTGAGCTCTGGATTGATAATTATTTGATAATGTCAGTGGTGCTCTGTGCCGCCCATCACAACAGAGGCTTAACATATATGTGCTTTAAGTCCTACAACAGCCTGCTAAGGTGGGCATTACCTGCTTTACAAATAAGGAAATTAAAAGTCAGATGTACTTATTTAAGTTCATACTTGTGACAAGTGGGAGCTCAAGGATTTAGCACAGATCATTTATGCTCCAACACATGGATTCTTTGCTACTATCATAATCAGGGTGCCTTCTAACTTTAACATGTGGTGTGTGTGTGTATACACACATATACACACACATATGTGTATGTATATTTTGCATGTGCATATGATGGAATATTACTTAGCTTTAATAAAGAATGGAATATGCCACTTAGAGCAACATGAATGGACCTGGAGATTATCTTACTAAGTAAGTCAGAGAGAAAGAGAAATATTATATGATATTTTTTGTATGTGGAATCTGCAAAATAATATAAATTAATCTGTCTACAAAACAGAAACAGTGTAACAGAAACTAAATTTATGATTACTGAAGGGGGAATAAATTAGGAGCGTGCGATCAACAGATAACAAACTACCATACATAGAATAGATGAACAACAAAGGCTTATTGTATAGCATAGGGAACTATATTCAGTATTTTGTAATAACCTATAATGGAAAATAATCTGAATCACATTGCTGTATACCTGAAACTGACATGATATTGTAGAAGTATTGTATGAGTAAATAGGATGAGAATTACTGTTTGTATCCCTGAGACTAGGTTTTTTGTCATTTTAATATATTAAAATACATTTAAACTTAAAAAAGTGCCCTCCAACTTTATAATGAAGATTCTTATGAGTGTTCAGGATTCTGTGGATTTCATATGCCTTGTAGAGCCAGCTATGGTTGGTCTTCCAAAGTAGCTTTCCCAAACCCCTGTGCTGTACTCCTGAAACTAACACAGTGTTGTGAATCAGCTATACTTCAATAAACAACAACAAAGAGCTTCGTCCCCGGGATGGTCAGGGTTCCCTAAGCAAACATGTGTTTGAATCCAGTTTCTTGGTTCTATCTGGGGCTGCTGTCTCTGCCATGAGCCGCTGATAGATTACACTTTTTCCTAATGTGTGAATGTCCTTGAGAATGTCCCAGATGGCACTAGTGGTAAAGAACCCACCAGCCAGTTCAGGAGACTTAAGAGGCATGGGTTCAAAGCCTGGGTGAGGAAGATCCCCCGGAGGAGGGCCTGGCAACCCACTCCAGTATTCTTGTCTGGAAAATTCCACGGACAGAAGAGCTTGGCGGGCTATAGTCCAAGGGGTTGCGTAGAGTGGGACATGACTGAGCTGCTAAATGACAACAGGTATCCTTGAATATCAGGCTTGTTTTCCCCTTGGACAGTTTAAGCAGGGAGCATGGACATGACAGTGGCTGGCTCTCTGGGCCTGGCTGGATGAATGGGGCCCGTTTTGCTGGTCTTACATTGGTGGTGACTGGACCCTCCCTCCATGCTGTCCGTGGGGCCTCTCTGATGCTTTGTGGACATCCAAAGGAAAACTGAAACAGTAAGCCCCCTTCCACAGATATGGTTTTATGTACAACTGACCTTGCTTTGGGCAAAGAATGTGCGTGCATTGATGTACAAAGTAATAATAATTGGCAATATTAATTATAGGCCAAATGAACAACAAAGGCTTATTGTATAGCATAGGGAACTATATTCAGTATTTTGTAATAACCTATAATGGAAAATAATCTGAATCACATTGCTGTATACCTGAAACTGACATGATATTGTAGAAGTATTGTATGAGTAAATAGGATGAGAATTACTGTTTGTATCCCTGAGACTAGGTTTTTTGTCATTTTAATATATTAAAATACATTTAAACTTAAAAAAGTGCCCTCCAACTTTATAATGAAGATTCTTATGAGTGTTCAGGATTCTGTGGATTTCATATGCCTTGTAGAGCCAGCTATGGTTGGTCTTCCAAAGTAGCTTTCCCAAACCCCTGTGCTGTACTCCTGAAACTAACACAGTGTTGTGAATCAGCTATACTTCAATAAACAACAACAAAGAGCTTCGTCCCCGGGATGGTCAGGGTTCCCTAAGCAAACATGTGTTTGAATCCAGTTTCTTGGTTCTATCTGGGGCTGCTGTCTCTGCCATGAGCCGCTGATAGATTACACTTTTTCCTAATGTGTGAATGTCCTTGAGAATGTCCCAGATGGCACTAGTGGTAAAGAACCCACCAGCCAGTTCAGGAGACTTAAGAGGCATGGGTTCAAAGCCTGGGTGAGGAAGATCCCCCGGAGGAGGGCCTGGCAACCCACTCCAGTATTCTTGTCTGGAAAATTCCACGGACAGAAGAGCTTGGCGGGCTATAGTCCAAGGGGTTGCGTAGAGTGGGACATGACTGAGCTGCTAAATGACAACAGGTATCCTTGAATATCAGGCTTGTTTTCCCCTTGGACAGTTTAAGCAGGGAGCATGGACATGACAGTGGCTGGCTCTCTGGGCCTGGCTGGATGAATGGGGCCCGTTTTGCTGGTCTTACATTGGTGGTGACTGGACCCTCCCTCCATGCTGTCCGTGGGGCCTCTCTGATGCTTTGTGGACATCCAAAGGAAAACTGAAACAGTAAGCCCCCTTCCACAGATATGGTTTTATGTACAACTGACCTTGCTTTGGGCAAAGAATGTGCGTGCATTGATGTACAAAGTAATAATAATTGGCAATATTAATTATAGGCCAAATGAACACCTCAGGTAAAATTAGTAACCTGCATTTTAACAGGACTTTTATTGCCTGAAATTCACTAATAGAATTAGCCCCATTGATGAGTACAAGAGAATTCACATGTATTTAACACATCTGTGCATCATGCTAGCCAGATTATAGGACCTTTTAATGTTAGTCTTCAAGAAGCCGAGAGTACAGAGAGGGAAATAAAATGGAAAGGCATTAACCAGCTTATCCTGGGTCATTACAGGTCCTAAATGATGCATCTGAATATTAAAAAAAAAAAAAAACCTTTTCCAAAAAAACCATTTATTATCATTTATTGAGTATCTTTAATAATACAGATATTATTTTTGAAAGAGGCAATGAAGAATAGAGTGATAAAGCACCATCTCTAGAATCAGACTCATTTTAGTTAGTATTTAGTTTTCGTCACTTATTAGCTGTGTGAACATAGGAAAGGTAATTAACCTTTCTGTGCACTGTTTCCTCGTCTGTAAAATGGGGATAAGGAATAGTACCTACTACCTAGGACTATTGTGAGGATTCAGTAAATTCACATATACAAAAGTACTTATAATAATTATGAAATGTAATCTATTTATTATTGTTACTTCCATATTTAGTCACTGTCCAAGAAACTGGGGTCTAGAAATAAAAACTACCATACCTGCCATCCAGGATCTTCCAGTTGAGTGATGGAGATGCCTAAATCAACTCTGCAAGGCATTGTGGGAAATTCAGGGAGTGCACCATCACAGGCTGCTCTGTCCACTCAGAGGACATTCAAGATGAATCAAGGCAAGACTCCTTTCTCTAAGAAGTGTCTCCACTATTCCTTGCTGCCTCCAGGGCTGGCCAGGCATCTGACAGAAGAGAAACCGGTATATTCCATGGAGCAAGGAACATACACGTGTCCTTGGGAGAGAGTTCCATTGGCTTGTTTTGGGGCATTAAGCTCTGAAATACCTTTTATAATGATTCTAATGGTAGAGTGGGGAAGGCAGACAGAAGCAGCAGGGATTTTAAAGAATAATAATTTGGCAATATTAATTATAGGCCAAATGAACACCTCAGGTAAAATTAGTAACCTGCATTTTAACAGGACTTTTATTGCCTGAAATTCACTAATAGAATTAGCCCCATTGATGAGTACAAGAGAATTCACATGTATTTAACACATCTGTGCATCATGCTAGCCAGATTATAGGACCTTTTAATGTTAGTCTTCAAGAAGCCGAGAGTACAGAGAGGGAAATAAAATGGAAAGGCATTAACCAGCTTATCCTGGGTCATTACAGGTCCTAAATGATGCATCTGAATTTTAAAAAAAAAAAACCTTTTCCAAAAAAACCATTTATTATCATTTATTGAGTATCTTTAATAATACAGATATTATTTTTGAAAGAGGCAATGAAGAATAGAGTGATAAAGCACCATCTCTAGAATCAGACTCATTTTAGTTAGTATTTAGTTTTCGTCACTTATTAGCTGTGTGAACATAGGAAAGGTAATTAACCTTTCTGTGCACTGTTTCCTCGTCTGTAAAATGGGGATAAGGAATAGTACCTACTACCTAGGACTATTGTGAGGATTCAGTAAATTCACATATACAAAAGTACTTATAATAATTATGAAATGTAATCTATTTATTATTGTTACTTCCATATTTAGTCACTGTCCAAGAAACTGGGGTCTAGAAATAAAAACTACCATACCTGCCATCCAGGATCTTCCAGTTGAGTGATGGAGATGCCTAAATCAACTCTGCAAGGCATTGTGGGAAATTCAGGGAGTGCACCATCACAGGCTGCTCTGTCCACTCAGAGGACATTCAAGATGAATCAAGGCAAGACTCCTTTCTCTAAGAAGTGTCTCCACTATTCCTTGCTGCCTCCAGGGCTGGCCAGGCATCTGACAGAAGAGAAACCGGTATATTCCATGGAGCAAGGAACATACACGTGTCCTTGGGAGAGAGTTCCATTGGCTTGTTTTGGGGCATTAAGCTCTGAAATACCTTTTATAATGATTCTAATGGTAGAGTGGGGAAGGCAGACAGAAGCAGCAGCCGCATTTTAAAGAGGAGATGTCTGAAGGGAAGAAAGCTCACATCAAGCACCAGCCACCAGGAAAGGGAGAGCCTGTGTTTGGTGGCCACTGGCGGGTGATCAGGCTGGGAGGGGTCGGCAGTGGACCTTGGTTTTACCCACGTCACAGAATGGTCCAGTGTGGAAATGAACGCAGGCTAGATCGTCGTTTGGAAAGGAGTTGGTTCCTTGAGAAACTGGCGCCATAGAGCCTTGAGTGGCGGCCGATGCCTCGTTCTCTTTTCCAGTCATGGACTCCAGGGTGCTATATATATGACTTGAGATGCTGTAACTACTCCCCATCACATGGCCAGTTCATTTCTACCTCTTCTGAGTGAGCACTTTAGGCAGACTGATTTACTTTTTTCCCTCCTCTCTGAAATAGAGAAGTGCTCTTTAGCACTTTTACCCTTTGAAAATATAAAATCACTCAAGGGCTTTCATATTTTCAAAGGGCAGACGCAACTTGAGCAAGAGACAAGAGTGCAAAAAGCTGACTGATCTTTTTTTTTTAAGTGCTATAATGAAAACATGTATAAGACATATCCTCCGGCCTATGTGTGTGAACACTGGTGAAAAAAGAAATAAAGTGGCCGAGGTAAAGAAGGGGAGAAAGGAGAGAAGGATACAGATTTGGAAAATGGGGTGGTGTTTTTGTGGTTGGGATTTTATTCTTTTCCTTTTTAACGGACTGGGGAAGAACCAATCCTTATCATTTTGCCCCAAGTGCATGCTAAGAGGCGCTCCCTGGTAGCCCTCCATATTTTTTGTTCTTGTTTTTCCTGTCATGCAGCATTGGGGGCCTTCATTCCCTAACCAGGGATTGAACCTGCACTCCCTGCAGTATAATGGCAGAGTCCTAACCACTGGACCACCAGGAAATTCCCAGCCCTCCATATTTTATTTTTTGAAGATTTTTTGATCTGAATCATTTTTGAAGTCTTCACTGAATTTGTTACAATATTGCTTCTGTTCTATGTTTCGGCTTTTTTTTTTTTTTTTTGGTCCCTGAGACATATATGGGATTTTTAACTCCCAGATCAAGGATCGAACTCACACCCCGTTGCATTGGAAGGCGAAGTCTTAACCACTGGACAACCAGGCACGTCCTCGCCCTCCATATTTTAATTGAGAAAACAATGCTTTTCTTCTTTGGCATTGTGTGGCCGAAACTCTTGACCCCTGAGGAAGAAATCATGACCATCAGGAACTTGGCTGTGTTACTCTTGAGTGAGTGTTGCCTTTGGAGTGACAGGTGTAGCTACATCTTCTCGAAGGTGCAGAGAGAGAGCAGTTGACCTGTCAGGTAGGAAACAAATAACCGCGCGACCAGCCAGGCCTGTTATCTTAGCGCTGTGCCACACCTGCACACGGCAGACAGCACTGAAGCGGTCCATCATTCAAAAGGGCCATATTTTACCCAAGAGGTGCTTACTACGAACAGCTCTAGAAATGATCTACTCACTCTGGCTTCATGGGCAGTCCTGGATGAGGGCATTCTGAGCTAGATGGGTTTCTCCGCCTCCTCCCCAAAGCTCAGACAGCAGAATATCATCTGCAGGCAGGAGTTTTACTTATTTATGTTTATTATTAAGTGTAACCACAAACAGCATCATATGGCATTCGTGGTGGCTGTGTTTTGTAAATGCTATTTGCCAGAACTGGTGTCTTCTGCTGGGGACCCCAGGGTGACAGCACTCACCCGCAGGCTGTGGAAGTGTCCCAGGCTTTGCTCTGAGGAGAGACTTACAACACTGCTGGCTGTTTCCAGGTTAAGTGGGATTGGGATTTGCTGGAGGTTAAAGCCAATCAAGAACACACTTTGCCATTTTGACGATTCAAGGGCATCGTGATCGCTTTCTTTTACTTTTTTCTTTTTTTTTTTTTAAGGCAGCCTGCATTGCTGAGGTCCAGAGACAGGGAGAATCTTCTGGGTGGCAGAGTCCCTCTCGGCTTTAGGGTAGAGAAGCAATTAATTGTGAAAGCATGTGAGAGCTTACGATGCTGCCTTAGAGACACCTGGCCATCAAAGGGCCACTTAAAATTCATGCACAGTATCCACTGTGAAGGAATACCTAGGACTCATAAATAAAACAAACCTTTCTTAATTTATGGCCAGGACCTTCTCTACCCATTGAGCTCTTCAGAACGCGGCACAATTGATGTTTCTTTCCTCCCGTTATTTCAGTAAAAAATGAACTCTATTTCATGCCACACAAGCATACTAATAAACCCGTGTTTTGCTGCTTATAAAGGCAAACTGTCACCTGTTAAAATATGTAACTGTCATAGAAAGATAAAAAAGGATCATTTAATAATGATGAACAATGTGCATGTGGCATAAATAGAATCCAAAAGGTAAACAGCAGTTTATTATGCCAGAGCCAGCCAGAGCTATTCCTCAGTGTGGAGGGCTCTCCAGGCATCCCTGTGCTCTTCCTTTTAAGGGAAATACAACCTGGCTTAAAAGTGTGTGTGTGTGTGTGTGTGTGTGTGTGTAGGCTCATTACATGGAGGTGGAAATGGTTTCTAGGCATATTTCCTTGACTGATGAGGAAAATCTTAAGTGTGCCATTGTTTTCTCGAACTTGATAATAGGGAGTGTTAGGGAGAAGTTTCATTGTGCTGGTAGGTTTGGAAAGGAGGTTGTTTTTAATTAAGCTGTTCAGCTGCCTCTCAGTCTTTGAGGCCAAATATATCTCTAGCAAGAGTGGATCTGATGTGACTAAATAAAGCCAGTGTTATCAAAAATAAAAGTGGGTTTATTGTAGCTGCCTGGACTTCTTGATCTCTTTTTATTGACCCGTATGAGTAATCCCTCCAAGGTACAGCATTGAAAACTCCAGATTTCCTTTATGATGCCAGGGGATGATGGGAGCCCGTGGGCAGTATGAAACTTGCATCTGTGTACACGGAATTTTAAGAGGCATTGAAGGGTGCTTTGGTTTTGATGCAACACACAGGAGATTATAATGAAGCTTTTAAAATTAATGAATGTTTCCGTTGTAGTCTATTAAACTTCAGGGAACTAAAACCCAGAATAGTAACCACAAGAAGAGTTTCTTCTCTTCTGGAGTCATTTCTTCTCCCTGTTTCCAGCTAGACTGTGTTTATATTGACTAAAGTCTTGGAAACGACAATATGGTCGGCTGTAAATATTTGCATGTGAGAGCTTACGATGCTGCCCTAGAGACACCTGGCCATCAAAGGGCCACTTAAAATTCATGCACAGTATCCACTGTGAAGGAATACCTAGGACTCATAAATAAAACAAACCTTTCTTAATTTATGGCCAGGACCTTCTCTACCCATTGAGCTCTTCAGAACGCGGCACAATTGATGTTTCTTTCCTCCCGTTATTTCAGTAAAAAATGAACTCTATTTCATGCCACACAAGCATACTAATAAACCCGTGTTTTGCTGCTTATAAAGGCAAACTGTCACCTGTTAAAATATGTAACTGTCATAGAAAGATAAAAAAGGATCATTTAATAATGATGAACAATGTGCATGTGGCATAAATAGAATCCAAAAGGTAAACAGCAGTTTATTATGCCAGAGCCAGCCAGAGCTATTCCTCAGTGTGGAGGGCTCTCCAGGCATCCCTGTGCTCTTCCTTTTAAGGGAAATACAACCTGGCTTAAAAGTGTGTGTGTGTGTGTGTGTGTGTGTGTGTAGGCTCATTACATGGAGGTGGAAATGGTTTCTAGGCATATTTCCTTGACTGATGAGGAAAATCTTAAGTGTGCCATTGTTTTCTCGAACTTGATAATAGGGAGTGTTAGGGAGAAGTTTCATTGTGCTGGTAGGTTTGGAAAGGAGGTTGTTTTTAATTAAGCTGTTCAGCTGCCTCTCAGTCTTTGAGGCCAAATATATCTCTAGCAAGAGTGGATCTGATGTGACTAAATAAAGCCAGTGTTATCAAAAATAAAAGTGGGTTTATTGTAGCTGCCTGGACTTCTTGATCTCTTTTTATTGACCCGTATGAGTAATCCCTCCAAGGTACAGCATTGAAAACTCCAGATTTCCTTTATGATGCCAGGGGATGATGGGAGCCCGTGGGCAGTATGAAACTTGCATCTGTGTACACGGAATTTTAAGAGGCATTGAAGGGTGCTTTGGTTTTGATGCAACACACAGGAGATTATAATGAAGCTTTTTAAAATTAATGAATGTTTCCGTTGTAGTCTATTAAACTTCAGGGAACTAAAACCCAGAATAGTAACCACAAGAAGAGTTTCTTCTCTTCTGGAGTCATTTCTTCTCCCTGTTTCCAGCTAGACTGTGTTTATATTGACTAAAGTCTTGGAAACGACAATATGGTCGGCTGAAGAAATATTGATTGTTGTAAAGATTTGTGTAAATATTTGCCCAACAGACAGTCCTACTTTCTTAAATATTTGGCCTTTTATATTAGGTTCAATTGGCAATTATTTAAAAGCGTACTCTGCTATTGAACAGAGCCATACCGGTTTAAGAAAAAAAGTCTTTTCAAGCATAGTTAAATTGAAGAGTGTTGTATTGGGTGAATAACAGATTTTCACCCATCAGAACAGGTAAGACTGTATTGAAAGAATTAAGAAGGGCATCACTGGAAAGCCAGAGTGAGCTAGTTTCTGAGATTGGAAACGATGGTTGCTTTGTGCCCAGCTCCACACTCAGGGTTCCCTTCCTACTGAGGTTTCTTGTCCTGGAAATTCCATTTCTCGGCAAAATGCTTAGAATAACAGTTGTTTGGCAAAATGACTTACGGCAGAACAATGATGCAGTATATTCAAGGTGGAATCGTGTCTGCCAGGAACTAGAGCAAGATCTGGATGCCGTCTCAGACCCCATCATTTATATTCATCTTTCAGTATCAGAAACCTCTTTCTTAAACCCTCGTTTTTATTATTCCTCCAAATTGCCAGCAGTTCTCTTTTGCCTTGATGATAAAGTACATACTCCTTGTTTCTATAATTGAGCCTCAATATACTTTTCTTTAATATAGATTTTCTTCAGCCAGTTCTCTTATTTTTTTGGCCACACTACCTGCGTATGGAACCTTAGTTCCCTGACCAGGGATCGAACTCATGCCCCCTGCAGTAGAAGCCTGGAGTCTTAGCCACTGGACTTCCAGGGAAGTCCTTCCAGGGAAGTTTGCTTTCTCACCTTCATGCCTCACCACTGTCCGCTGTGCACTTTGCTCTCCACAAAAACCCAGCAAGAGCTTTTCACCCCTATGCGCCTTTGCATATGACTTTCACCAAGACACACATCTGACAGACCTCTCTGTCAGGCTGACGAACTCCTACGGAGACTTCAAAGCCCATTTCAGAGATGAGCACCACTGGCAGTACTTCTAATAATTGCATTGGGCAGGACAAGCCACTCCTGTCTGAAGCCAGTACTTCACATAGGACATTGATTGTGTTCAATGGAAATTCATAGATTGTCTGTTTCTGTAAGTTTGTTTTAAACATCAAGGGATCGTCTCTTATTTGTGTGTGGCACATCATAGTCGCCTAATAAATGGGTATTTTTTCTTTGTAACGAAGAGTGAACTTTTTCATTCAGCCTAGTGGTGATGGGACTCCCTGTCTGTGGCTTTTTATCTGAAGATAATGGCTATATTTAAGCTTTAAAAGAGCTTTTGAGTGTTAAGCCTTGACTGCAGGAGAGTCGCATATGAGAAAACAAGCTGAACAAGTGAACTTGACCTTTGGCCTAAGAATTAGGCGGTTGATTTTTTTCCCGTTTTAACCTTCTTCTGAGTGCTCATCCTTAGCCTGCTAGCCCTGTGGTTGTCACCTAATTCTCTAGCCTCTAATGTTGTCATTTGACTAGTAAGAGTAAATAATAATAATCTTTCCTGTTGTACTGCATGCAGATCCCAAGGATAGAAAATTGATGTAAATTTAACTGAAAATGATGTCCACATGTGGATTTTTAGGCTGTAATTACTACAAGTATTCATTTTAATACATTTCCCGGGGTGGCGGGGGGGGGAAACATGTTTTATGTTTTGTGATGAAACTTACGTGGGTCATCCTTCATTTGGTTCCAGGAACAAATATCATGAAATAAGGTCCTGGGATCCCTCAGATCTGGTGGGATTTTGCAGGGTGAAAACTGGGCTCGTTTATATCCATCCACAGGATATACAGACCAGAATCATAGCATGAGCTGTAGCTTATCAGCTCATTGATCTACTCACTCAGCACTGCAGACGGTATAGGTGCAAATGAATAGGGATAGAATTTCTCCACAAGCCTTTGAAGTGGGGTTTATAGTATGATCCCTCGATGACGGGGGCAGAAGATCTTTTCCTGTGAAATGCTGCAAGTATAGAGAAAGACATAGAGACGACTATATAATGATTACTGCTATGGCTGTACCAAGATTCATTCAATATCTGACTTTGAATCTCGAAATTATTTAAAAAATTTTAAAGGGTTTTTTAAAAAAACATAAAGTACACATTGACCATTTTGCCCACTTGCCTGTAGGCAGGGCCATCCTGGGGTGCAGGAGATAGCTCAAACTGGGTGATTGTCTGTTTCTGTAAGTTTGTTTTAAACATCAAGGGATCGTCTCTTATTTGTGTGTGGCACATCATAGTCGCCTAATAAATGGGTATTTTTTCTTTGTAACGAAGAGTGAACTTTTTCATTCAGCCTAGTGGTGATGGGACTCCCTGTCTGTGGCTTTTTATCTGAAGATAATGGCTATATTTAAGCTTTAAAAGAGCTTTTGAGTGTTAAGCCTTGACTGCAGGAGAGTCGCATATGAGAAAACAAGCTGAACAAGTGAACTTGACCTTTGGCCTAAGAATTAGGCGGTTGATTTCTCCGTTTTAACCTTCTTCTGAGTGCTCATCCTTAGCCTGCTAGCCCTGTGGTTGTCACCTAATTCTCTAGCCTCTAATGTTGTCATTTGACTAGTAAGAGTAAATAATAATAATCTTTCCTGTTGTACTGCATGCAGATCCCAAGGATAGAAAATTGATGTAAATTTAACTGAAAATGATGTCCACATGTGGATTTTTAGGCTGTAATTACTACAAGTATTCATTTTAATACATTTCCCGGGGTGGCGGGGGGGGGAAACATGTTTTATGTTTTGTGATGAAACTTACGTGGGTCATCCTTCATTTGGTTCCAGGAACAAATATCATGAAATAAGGTCCTGGGATCCCTCAGATCTGGTGGGATTTTGCAGGGTGAAAACTGGGCTCGTTTATATCCATCCACAGGATATACAGACCAGAATCATAGCATGAGCTGTAGCTTATCAGCTCATTGATCTACTCACTCAGCACTGCAGACGGTATAGGTGCAAATGAATAGGGATAGAATTTCTCCACAAGCCTTTGAAGTGGGGTTTATAGTATGATCCCTCGATGACGGGGGCAGAAGATCTTTTCCTGTGAAATGCTGCAAGTATAGAGAAAGACATAGAGACGACTATATAATGATTACTGCTATGGCTGTACCAAGATTCATTCAATATCTGACTTTGAATCTCGAAATTATTTAAAAATTTAAGGTTTTTAAAAATACATAAAGTACACATTGACCATTTTGCCCACTTGCCTGTAGGCAGGGCCATCCTGGGGTGCAGGAGATAGCTCGGAAAAGTGGGGTAACGTGGTCCACAGGGCTTGCCATGGGTGGTAAGTGGTGTTCTCGTCGTCACTGATCTGCTCAAAATGGCAAGGTAGTCTGTAAATATTCCTGTGAATATATAGTAAATTGGAAGCCATCCTAATAACATAAGCACAGATGAAATCAGAAGACAATGAAAGAGCTGTGCTTCGCTGGACTGGACTGCAGAGTCTCATCATCCAGACTGGGAAGTAAAACAAGAACAATCATATAAGGTTTAACGAAAAGTCAGCCAGATCATTTTACTGTGACCTTATTTTGACCACAGCTAATAATACGTCCACCCCCTTTGTAGTCAGAGTGCTACCTAATCAGTCTGAAGCTGTTACCTAATCATCATGCAATGGTTGTAAATACGGAAGCGTAATAACTAGTAAGGCATTGCTATGGTACATCTTTTTTTAATTTATTTATTTTTTGGGGGGAGGGGTGGGAAGGGAGGGGGATGGGCGGGCCACTTCTATTGGTCTTTCGTTTCTCTGTTTTCATCCGTCTTTGTTCTTTGGCTCCTGTGGGCCTCCCCGTCGCGGTGGCGTCTGCTGTTGCAGAGCGCCGGCTCTGGGCGCATGTGCCCCAGAGCTCCAGCTCGGTAGTTGGACACATCAGTCCAGCCACTCCACGGCACGTGGGATCTTCCCAGGGCAGGGATCGAACCGGCACCCCTTGCACTGCAAGGCGGTGTCTTTACCCACTGGACCACCAGGGGAAGCCCACTATGGCACATCTTTTAAAAACATTTTTTTATTGGGGTATAGTTAATTTACAATGTTGTGTTAATTTCGGGTGTATAGCAAAAGTGACTCAGTTATACATGCATCCACTCTTTTTTCAGATTCTTCATATAGGTCTTTACAGAATACTGAGTAGAATTCCCTGTGCTGTGCAGCAGGTTCTTACTAGTTACCTATTTTATATATAATAACATGTGTATGTTAGTCTCAGTCTCCCAGTTTGTCCGTCCCCTCTTGACACCTTGGTAGCCGTAAGCTTGCTTCTACATCCATAACGTTACTTCTGTTTTGCACATAAATGCATTTGTACCACTTTTAAGATTCCACAAATATGCAATATCATATCATATTTGTCTTCTCTGACTTCACTCAATATGACAGTCTCCAGGCTTATTCATGCTTCTTTCTTCTTTCAAGATTCTGTATCTTTTAGAGCATGATTGGCAGGCATATTCTGAAAAAGGCCAAAAAATTTTTTACAGATGAAATCAGAAGACAATGAAAGAGCTGTGCTTCGCTGGACTGGACTGCAGAGTCTCATCATCCAGACTGGGAAGTAAAACAAGAACAATCATATAAGGTTTAACGAAAAGTCAGCCAGATCATTTTACTGTGACCTTATTTTGACCACAGCTAATAATACGTCCACCCCCTTTGTAGTCAGAGTGCTACCTAATCAGTCTGAAGCTGTTACCTAATCATCATGCAATGGTTGTAAATACGGAAGCGTAATAACTAGTAAGGCATTGCTATGGTACATCTTTTTTTAATTTATTTATTTTTTGGGGGGAGGGGTGGGAAGGGAGGGGGATGGGCGGGCCACTTCTATTGGTCTTTCGTTTCTCTGTTTTCATCCGTCTTTGTTCTTTGGCTCCTGTGGGCCTCCCCGTCGCGGTGGCGTCTGCTGTTGCAGAGCGCCGGCTCTGGGCGCATGTGCCCCAGAGCTCCAGCTCGGTAGTTGGACACATCAGTCCAGCCACTCCACGGCACGTGGGATCTTCCCAGGGCAGGGATCGAACCGGCACCCCTTGCACTGCAAGGCGGTGTCTTTACCCACTGGACCACCAGGGGAAGCCCACTATGGCACATCTTTTAAAAACATTTTTTTATTGGGGTATAGTTAATTTACAATGTTGTGTTAATTTCGGGTGTATAGCAAAAGTGACTCAGTTATACATGCATCCACTCTTTTTTCAGATTCTTCATATAGGTCTTTACAGAATACTGAGTAGAATTCCCTGTGCTGTGCAGCAGGTTCTTACTAGTTACCTATTTTATATATAATAACATGTGTATGTTAGTCTCAGTCTCCCAGTTTGTCCGTCCCCTCTTGACACCTTGGTAGCCGTAAGCTTGCTTCTACATCCATAACGTTACTTCTGTTTTGCACATAAATGCATTTGTACCACTTTTTAAGATTCCACATATATGCAATATCATATCATATTTGTCTTCTCTGACTTCACTCAATATGACAGTCTCCAGGCTTATTCATGCTTCTTTCTTCTTTCAAGATTCTGTATCTTTTAGAGCATGATTGGCATGCATTTTCTGAAAAAAGGCCAGATATTAAAGATTTAGGCTTTGCCGTAGGCTTTAGGCCACAGATTCGCTGTCACAACTGCTGAACTCTGTTGGCGAAAACCACTACAGACACTCCATGAGTGAGCTACAATTAATACGTAGTGTCTTTGTTCCAGTAAAGCTATTTATAATAGCAGGTAGTGGGTAGGATTTGACGTGCAGACTGTAGTTCTCTAACCTCTGTTACAGATCCATATAGAAATACTTCTGGAAACATAAAAGTCTGGGATCAGCATCAAAATACCCTGGAAATGTGGGAGAAATGTATAGAGACATAGATGAAGAAAGATGGACCAGGTGGTGATAATCATTAAAGCTGATGATGGATATATGAGGGTTAACTATGTATTTCTGACTATATGTATTTAAATCTCTGTAATAAACCCCCAGAACATTAGGACAGGACTCTCATGTTTCTCCTCAGAATGTTTAAAAATCAAACTTCAGTCCAGTAACTTATAAAATTTCACTGGCTTGGAGGATAAATGCTTAGAAACTTATTTCAGGTTTCTGAGACCAAAAGATAGTTTGCTGTACACCATTAGAATAAAAGTTTATCTCTTTCTCCTCGGTAAAAATGGCCAAAATAATGTGCCCCAAGGATTGCAACATTCAATTGAAATGCATTCCTTTGGTTGTAAAAGAGATCGTAAATGCCCTGGAGACTTGAAAGAATAAGTTATTAGAAGAAACGGGACTACATGGGAAGTTGGCCAGAGAGTTAGATAGAAGTCCAGAAATGTCAGCGTCTCAGAGTTAATGTGTGTAATACTGTATCCCAGTAGTGAGATACAGAAAGACCTATGCCAATTCCTATTGTTGAATAAGGAACCTCACCAAATTTAGTGATCTAAGACAACTGCATTTTACTATGTTCTTGGATTCTATGGCTCAGGAATTCAGTGGGGTAGTGGTGTGGCTGGGACTATGGCAGGGTAAGACTTGCATACCTGGAAGTGAAGAGAATGGTTGGGGGTGGAATAATCTGCAGATTTTTTTCATTCATGTACCTGGTTTATCAATCTTCCGATAAGAGCTTATTCATACTTCTTTCTTCTTTCAAGATTCTGTATCTTTTAGAGCATGATTGGCATGCATTTTCTGAAAAAAGGCCAGATATTAAAGATTTAGGCTTTGCCGTAGGCTTTAGGCCACAGATTCGCTGTCACAACTGCTGAACTCTGTTGGCGAAAACCACTACAGACACTCCATGAGTGAGCTACAATTAATACGTAGTGTCTTTGTTCCAGTAAAGCTATTTATAATAGCAGGTAGTGGGTAGGATTTGACGTGCAGACTGTAGTTCTCTAACCTCTGTTACAGATCCATATAGAAATACTTCTGGAAACATAAAAGTCTGGGATCAGCATCAAAATACCCTGGAAATGTGGGAGAAATGTATAGAGACATAGATGAAGAAAGATGGACCAGGTGGTGATAATCATTAAAGCTGATGATGGATATATGAGGGTTAACTATGTATTTCTGACTATATGTATTTAAATCTCTGTAATAAACCCCCAGAACATTAGGACAGGACTCTCATGTTTCTCCTCAGAATGTTTAAAAATCAAACTTCAGTCCAGTAACTTATAAAATTTCACTGGCTTGGAGGATAAATGCTTAGAAACTTATTTCAGGTTTCTGAGACCAAAAGATAGTTTGCTGTACACCATTAGAATAAAAGTTTATCTCTTTCTCCTCGGTAAAAATGGCCAAAATAATGTGCCCCAAGGATTGCAACATTCAATTGAAATGCATTCCTTTGGTTGTAAAAGAGATCGTAAATGCCCTGGAGACTTGAAAGAATAAGTTATTAGAAGAAACGGGACTACATGGGAAGTTGGCCAGAGAGTTAGATAGAAGTCCAGAAATGTCAGCGTCTCAGAGTTAATGTGTGTAATACTGTATCCCAGTAGTGAGATACAGAAAGACCTATGCCAATTCCTATTGTTGAATAAGGAACCTCACCAAATTTAGTGATCTAAGACAACTGCATTTTACTATGTTCTTGGATTCTATGGCTCAGGAATTCAGTGGGGGTAGTGGTGTGGCTGGGACTTTGGCAGGGTAAGACTTGCATACCTGGAAGTGAAGAGAATGGTTGGGGGTGGAATAATCTGCAGATTTTTTTCATTCATGTACCTGGTTTATCAATAGCAGCCTCTGAGTAGTTGAGCTTTCCCACAACATGGCAGCTAGGTTTTTCTTTTTGGACTCACAAGAAACTTTTATTTTTATTTACATATTTATTTTTGGCCATACCATGTGGCATGTGGGATCTTTGTTTCCTGACCAGGGATCGAACCTGCACACCCTGCTTTGGAAGTATGGAGTTTTAACCACCAGCCTGCCAGGGAAGCCCTGGTAACTGGTGCTGAGAAGCATCTTCCTCTGTGGGACCTCTGGAGAGGGAGTGTTCCAAGGGAACAGACAGAAGACAGGCTCTCAGGACGTCCTCTGAGAGGTCAGACAGTGTGGGTCAAAGCCACCAGAAGCCCACCTAGGTTAAAAAGGAGAGAGCATAAACTCACCTCTAGATGGGAGGAGTTTAAAAGGTATCAGGAGTCACATAGTAATATCAAACTGTCATAAGTTTGGGGTGGACATGTATACACTGTTATATTTAAAATGGTTAGCCAACAAGATCCTACTGTATAGTGCAGGGAACTCTGCTCACTGTGACGTGGCAGCCTGGATGGAGGGTGGGGAGGCGGTTTGGGAGAGAAAGGATACATGGATATGAATGGCTGTGTCCCTACACTGTTCACCTAAAACTATCACACCATTAATTAGGCATACCCAAGTATGAAATAAAATGTTTTAAAAAAATAAAGCTGCGTAAGGATTGAATTTTTCTTTTGATGAAACATTAAGGCAAAGTCATCAAAGAGAAGATAAACTATCAACTGTAAACAATAAACCTGTGTGAGTGTAAACACGGGTAGTGGAGTAGCCACGTTGATGGGGTGAAAATTTTTTTAGAATGAGGGTAATGGGAAAACACCTCACGTGAAGTGTATTTTCCTATCCCAGTAGTGAGATACAGAAAGACCTATGCCAATTCCTATTGTTGAATAAGGAACCTCACCAAATTTAGTGATCTAAGACAACTGCATTTTACTATGTTCTTGGATTCTATGGCTCAGGAATTCAGTGGGGTAGTGGTGTGGCTGGGACTTTGGCAGGGTAAGACTTGCATACCTGGAAGTGAAGAGAATGGTTGGGGGTGGAATAATCTGCAGATTTTTTTCATTCATGTACCTGGTTTATCAATAGCAGCCTCTGAGTAGTTGAGCTTTCCCACAACATGGCAGCTAGGTTTTTCTTTTTGGACTCACAAGAAACTTTTATTTTTATTTACATATTTATTTTGGCCATACCATGTGGCATGTGGGATCTTTGTTTCCTGACCAGGGATCGAACCTGCACACCCTGCTTTGGAAGTATGGAGTTTTAACCACCAGCCTGCCAGGGAAGCCCTGGTAACTGGTGCTGAGAAGCATCTTCCTCTGTGGGACCTCTGGAGAGGGAGTGTTCCAAGGGAACAGACAGAAGACAGGCTCTCAGGACGTCCTCTGAGAGGTCAGACAGTGTGGGTCAAAGCCACCAGAAGCCCACCTAGGTTAAAAAGGAGAGAGCATAAACTCACCTCTAGATGGGAGGAGTTTAAAAGGTATCAGGAGTCACATAGTAATATCAAACTGTCATAAGTTTGGGGTGGACATGTATACACTGTTATATTTAAAATGGTTAGCCAACAAGATCCTACTGTATAGTGCAGGGAACTCTGCTCACTGTGACGTGGCAGCCTGGATGGAGGGTGGGGAGGCGGTTTGGGAGAGAAAGGATACATGGATATGAATGGCTGTGTCCCTACACTGTTCACCTAAAACTATCACACCATTAATTAGGCATACCCAAGTATGAAATAAAATGTTTTAAAAAAATAAAGCTGCGTAAGGATTGAATTTTTCTTTTGATGAAACATTAAGGCAAAGTCATCAAAGAGAAGATAAACTATCAACTGTAAACAATAAACCTGTGTGAGTGTAAACACGGGTAGTGGAGTAGCCACGTTGATGGGGTGAAAATTTTTTTAGAATGAGGGTAATGGGAAAACACCTCACGTGAAGTGTATTTTCCTATCCTTCATGACTGAGCTCTTCAAAAAGGCTGAACCTTAAACCAGACAGACACCAGGAATGGCATGTTGCCTTGCTATCGCTTATTCTATGAGAGAACAAGGCCATTATTAATAAATTATTGTAGAACCTTGACAGTATCTTGTGCTGAGTTGAGAATGATGGTTGCATTGGTTTTGAGCCATATAGAGATTCTCTGGGTATTCAGCAGAGTCATCTAAAGAGTTGTCAAACCTAAAGATGAATGTCACATATTTTTTTTCCCAAAAAGAAGCTTTTCCAAGTTTGTTGACCTTTTCTGTGGCGACAAATGAATGTCACTAGATTTCTAGCCAATTAGATTTCACTGAGTGAAAACAGAGATGATTTTTAAAATGTTTTTATATTGACACAGTTGGTTTACACTACTGGGTTTCATTCAGGTGGACAGCAAAGTGATTTGGGTGCACACACATGTTCTTTTCCAAGCAGAGGGGTTTTTAAAAATGGATTTCTATACCATACAGAAAATTTAAAAATAAGATGTTAGAAGTGACTTTTAACTTTCTGATTTTGTTGCCAGAGATGATTTGTGTTTTCTATACATTCCTAATCTATTCCTATAAAAAGTGGAGAAGCAGAGCTTTATAAACCCACTTCAGCATCTTCCAGATGACAGCCTTTTAAGTGACTTTCAGTCTTTTGTTTGTGCCCTGGCTCAGCCGCTTAGTCGTGCCCAACCCTTTGGCAGCCTCACTGCCTAGCGCCCACCAGGCTCCTCTGTCCATGGAGTTTTCCAGGCAAGAATATCGAAATGGATTGCCATTTCTTCCTACAGGGGCTCTTCTCCACCCCGCGATGGAACTGGCGTCTCCGTGTCTCCTGCACTGGCAGGTGGATTCTTTGCCTCTTGAGCCATTTGGGAAGCCCAGTCTTCTGTTAAAAATAGAATTTTTCTTTTGATGAAACATTAAGGCAAAGTCATCAAAGAGAAGATAAACTATCAACTGTAAACAATAAACCTGTGTGAGTGTAAACACGGGTAGTGGAGTAGCCACGTTGATGGGGTGAAAATTTTTTTAGAATGAGGGTAATGGGAAAACACCTCACGTGAAGTGTATTTTCCTATCCTTCATGACTGAGCTCTTCAAAAAGGCTGAACCTTAAACCAGACAGACACCAGGAATGGCATGTTGCCTTGCTATCGCTTATTCTATGAGAGAACAAGGCCATTATTAATAAATTATTGTAGAACCTTGACAGTATCTTGTGCTGAGTTGAGAATGATGGTTGCATTGGTTTTGAGCCATATAGAGATTCTCTGGGTATTCAGCAGAGTCATCTAAAGAGTTGTCAAACCTAAAGATGAATGTCACATATTTTTTTTCCCAAAAAGAAGCTTTTCCAAGTTTGTTGACCTTTTCTGTGGCGACAAATGAATGTCACTAGATTTCTAGCCAATTAGATTTCACTGAGTGAAAACAGAGATGATTTTTAAAATGTTTTTATATTGACACAGTTGGTTTACACTACTGGGTTTCATTCAGGTGGACAGCAAAGTGATTTGGGTGCACACACATGTTCTTTTCCAAGCAGAGGGGTTTTTAAAAATGGATTTCTATACCATACAGAAAATTTAAAAATAAGATGTTAGAAGTGACTTTTAACTTTCTGATTTTGTTGCCAGAGATGATTTGTGTTTTCTATACATTCCTAATCTATTCCTATAAAAAGTGGAGAAGCAGAGCTTTATAAACCCACTTCAGCATCTTCCAGATGACAGCCTTTTAAGTGACTTTCAGTCTTTTGTTTGTGCCCTGGCTCAGCCGCTTAGTCGTGCCCAACCCTTTGGCAGCCTCACTGCCTAGCGCCCACCAGGCTCCTCTGTCCATGGAGTTTTCCAGGCAAGAATATCGAAATGGATTGCCATTTCTTCCTACAGGGGCTCTTCTCCACCCAGGGATGGAACTGGCGTCTCCCGTGTCTCCTGCACTGGCAGGTGGATTCTTTGCCTCTTGAGCCATTTGGGAAGCCCAGTCTTCTGTTAAAAATAGAAAATTTTAGCGTCTTCCAATTCATTTTTGAGAACAACTGAAGGACATCAGGAAAAATGAATGAAACTGACAGAGAAATGCTGGATGAAACTGACAAAGAAATGATGTAAAAATATGACTAGGACTGAACAGTGATGAAATGACCTGGTAGGTGCATGCAGAAATGTAGCTTTTCTTTTGGGTCTCCTCTTTTTCTGGGGGAATGTGTTAACCTCCAGTGGCCAAGGTTTAGCATAGGAGTAAACAGAATTAATTGACCCAGAGCCATAAATTCCTTCATTACCAAATAAACTGAGTTAACCAAAATTATTAAAAGTATTGTCAATCACATTTCTCTAAGATTATAAGTAATTAATAGTTCATAAGATGAAACATTTTTGTGCCCTTAATAAAATCACCTCTGTCTTTAAAATATTTACTACTTATTTTCTAATTAATTAGCCTGTTTGGGTATGTATTTCATAACAAATCATAACTAAGTTTGATTTGGAATTTTCTAGAGTCTGGGCACAGTTTTAAATATATGGCTTCTATGAAATCATTTAATCCTCATAAAAGCTGTTTGATCAAGGTTCTGTAATTGTGTCTGTTTTATGGGAGAGGAGAATTAGGCATAGAGAAGTATCTTAGGAAAAGTCTTACACAGCTAAGCTATGTAGGTACTGTAGTAGTGAAATACTACTGTATATAGTTTATAAATAGATGTACATCTTAATTAGGGCTCCATTAAAAATGTTAATTGAGAATAGGTATGCAGTGATACTATGTACGTTTGGCTACCAGTGACGTGGGCTTTCCTGGTGGCTCAAAGATAAGAACCTATCTGCCATGCAGGAAACACGGGTTCCACCCCTGGGTTGGGAAGATCTCCTGGAGACGGAACTGGCAACCCACTCCAATATTCTTGCCTGCAGAATCCCCTGGACAGAGGAGCCTGGCGGGTGACAGCCACTACTCACCTGAAAGATAGATGTTGGGTGATCTCTGGATCTTCTCCACCCAGGGATGGAACTGGCGTCTCCCGTGTCTCCTGCACTGGCAGGTGGATTCTTTGCCTCTTGAGCCATTTGGGAAGCCCAGTCTTCTGTTAAAAATAGAAAATTTTAGCGTCTTCCAATTCATTTTTGAGAACAACTGAAGGACATCAGGAAAAATGAATGAAACTGACAGAGAAATGCTGGATGAAACTGACAAAGAAATGATGTAAAAATATGACTAGGACTGAACAGTGATGAAATGACCTGGTAGGTGCATGCAGAAATGTAGCTTTTCTTTTGGGTCTCCTCTTTTTCTGGGGGAATGTGTTAACCTCCAGTGGCCAAGGTTTAGCATAGGAGTAAACAGAATTAATTGACCCAGAGCCATAAATTCCTTCATTACCAAATAAACTGAGTTAACCAAAATTATTAAAAGTATTGTCAATCACATTTCTCTAAGATTATAAGTAATTAATAGTTCATAAGATGAAACATTTTTGTGCCCTTAATAAAATCACCTCTGTCTTTAAAATATTTACTACTTATTTTCTAATTAATTAGCCTGTTTGGGTATGTATTTCATAACAAATCATAACTAAGTTTGATTTGGAATTTTCTAGAGTCTGGGCACAGTTTTAAATATATGGCTTCTATGAAATCATTTAATCCTCATAAAAGCTGTTTGATCAAGGTTCTGTAATTGTGTCTGTTTTATGGGAGAGGAGAATTAGGCATAGAGAAGTATCTTAGGAAAAGTCTTACACAGCTAAGCTATGTAGGTACTGTAGTAGTGAAATACTACTGTATATAGTTTATAAATAGATGTACATCTTAATTAGGGCTCCATTAAAAATGTTAATTGAGAATAGGTATGCAGTGATACTATGTACGTTTGGCTACCAGTGACGTGGGCTTTCCTGGTGGCTCAAAGATAAGAACCTATCTGCCATGCAGGAAACACGGGTTCCACCCCTGGGTTGGGAAGATCTCCTGGAGACGGAACTGGCAACCCACTCCAATATTCTTGCCTGCAGAATCCCCTGGACAGAGGAGCCTGGCGGGTGACAGCCACTACTCACCTGAAAGATAGATGTTGGGTGATCTCTGGATCTCTTTGTAGCCTGCCCCAGCCCACAGTGACAGTGTCCTCTGGGCTAGTCAGTCCCCAAGAGAATAGCCATCTTCTTTCATACCTCCTTATCTAGGATGTCTCTCTCCTTTTGCTGTACTGGCCTTTCCAGTCTTGCTTGCTTTGTGAGTGCTCACTCATCCCTTGAGATCCTGCCGAGGTGCCCCCTTCTCTAGGATGCTCTCCTCGATTCCCTCTGCAGTCTGATTCTTACTGTTCACTGTCCCCACTTCTTTTGAGCAGTATCAGCGGATTCCTGTGTTTGTTTACTCAGTTTCTAAATCTTTTCATCGCTCTTTCCCAATAGAGTGTAAGCTCACTAAGATGAAAAACTGTATCTGTTTCATTCATTCATTGTCCACACTGGATGGTATGTAGGATCTTAGTTCCCTGACTATGGATTGAATAGTCCAGCTATTCAGTTGAAGGATGGAGCCTTATCTGCTGAACCACCAGTAAAGTCCCCAATTTATCATTTTAGTTCCCACTGGTTGGCACGATGCCAGGCACATTCTATCACTGTTTCTACCAGGTGCTTCTGCCTGGACTCCTGATGCCGATTTATGTATTGGGCCTTCTGTTAAGCTCTGGCGTAGATTATTTCATTTAATTTGAATGATAAACCAATGAGGCAAGTCTCTCAGGAGACTGAGTCACACAAGTTGATGAGGAGATTTGAACTTGGGTCGGTAGCAGATGTACAGGCTTGAACCCCACCGTGCTGGATAATATCTCTGGTTCAGGTCTGCTTTCCTGCCGTCTTCCAACCACCAAAGTTGGAGGACTCTGGTGGCACAGAAAAGGATTTTAAGGCTTGGAGTCAGATAGAAAGAGATACTGTCTTCTACCATTTGACTCTGAATGGTTTATCTTCTGGATAAAATAAGAAACATGGGGGAGCAAGAAATGAAACAGGGGAACTCATGATATGAACATTTCTTTCCACCAGCCCTAAGGCTTTTTTGGAGATACAGATAGAAAGAGATATCCATTTTGCCTGCAGAATCCCCTGGACAGAGGAGCCTGGCGGGTGACAGCCACTACTCACCTGAAAGATAGATGTTGGGTGATCTCTGGATCTCTTTGTAGCCTGCCCCAGCCCACAGTGACAGTGTCCTCTGGGCTAGTCAGTCCCCAAGAGAATAGCCATCTTCTTTCATACCTCCTTATCTAGGATGTCTCTCTCCTTTTGCTGTACTGGCCTTTCCAGTCTTGCTTGCTTTGTGAGTGCTCACTCATCCCTTGAGATCCTGCCGAGGTGCCCCCTTCTCTAGGATGCTCTCCTCGATTCCCTCTGCAGTCTGATTCTTACTGTTCACTGTCCCCACTTCTTTTGAGCAGTATCAGCGGATTCCTGTGTTTGTTTACTCAGTTTCTAAATCTTTTCATCGCTCTTTCCCAATAGAGTGTAAGCTCACTAAGATGAAAAACTGTATCTGTTTCATTCATTCATTGTCCACACTGGATGGTATGTAGGATCTTAGTTCCCTGACTATGGATTGAATAGTCCAGCTATTCAGTTGAAGGATGGAGCCTTATCTGCTGAACCACCAGTAAAGTCCCCAATTTATCATTTTAGTTCCCACTGGTTGGCACGATGCCAGGCACATTCTATCACTGTTTCTACCAGGTGCTTCTGCCTGGACTCCTGATGCCGATTTATGTATTGGGCCTTCTGTTAAGCTCTGGCGTAGATTATTTCATTTAATTTGAATGATAAACCAATGAGGCAAGTCTCTCAGGAGACTGAGTCACACAAGTTGATGAGGAGATTTGAACTTGGGTCGGTAGCAGATGTACAGGCTTGAACCCCACCGTGCTGGATAATATCTCTGGTTCAGGTCTGCTTTCCTGCCGTCTTCCAACCACCAAAGTTGGAGGACTCTGGTGGCACAGAAAAGGATTTTAAGGCTTGGAGTCAGATAGAAAGAGATACTGTCTTCTACCATTTGACTCTGAATGGTTTATCTTCTGGATAAAATAAGAAACATGGGGGAGCAAGAAATGAAACAGGGGAACTCATGATATGAACATTTCTTTCCACCAGCCCTGGGATAGAGATTCTCCCTCTTCTTTCTTGTAGTTTTTTTGTCTTATTTTAAGCAGTCACTTACATGTTTGAGCATGGCCAAGTAAATGCATCATGTGATAGACAGTCCATTTTCCAGGCTTCAGAGGCAAGATTGTGTGTGGTTGTAGCTGTTTGTAGAATTTGGTGCTGGATGCCACTGCACCTGCTGCATCCAAACCACTGATTTAATTTAGTGACCATCCATGTTTAAAAGGGCTCATTCTTTGTTTCTTTTTGATAAAAGGAGAAGTTGATGAGGACTTCCCTGGCGGCTCAGCGGTTAAGAATCCACCTGCAATGCAGGAGATGTGGGTTCGATCGCTAGGTTGGGAAGATCCCCTGGAGGAGGGCACTGGCCGTCCCCTCCAGTGTGCTTGCCTGGAGAATCCCATGAGCCGAGGTGCCTGGCGGGCTGCAGTCCAGGGGGCCGCAAAGACTCAGACACGACTGAAGCCACTGAGCACCTGCACATGCACGAACTTTATGAACTTGCTGATTCTGCTTTTGGCTATACTAAGTTCCCCTTTGCCTTTTTCTTATGAATTACTGTAATAACATCAACAATAATATAATAGACTATCATATTTAGTTATTATGACTCATTGCTGGATTCTGTGTAATTTTCCTTAGAGGAGCGGTTGGTGTGGTTTAGTCTATTCTTCAAATTAGAAGTAAAACCTTGTGTCCTGTCAGATCTTAAATTATAAGATCTAAGACGGAGCTGCACTGTTCATTTATATTTTTATGAACCTCTTAGCTTTGTACAAGTCTCCAGCAG
This sequence comes from Tragulus kanchil, assembly GCA_022376925.1. NCBI lineage: Eukaryota > Metazoa > Chordata > Mammalia > Artiodactyla > Tragulidae > Tragulus > Tragulus kanchil. Next base: position 17,189,620 of record JAIOJX010000028.1, on the reverse strand, counting down.
ACACCTGCTTCATGGCCATTTAAAACAGTGGCTCGTAACATAGAGTAAATTTATAGGCAGTCATTTCTTGAAGTTGCCAACTTATGGTACTGTACTCGTGACTGCAATAAAAAAAATCACTTTATTTCTTTAACTTTTAACATTGAAATGTGCCCCGAAAGTACATTATGCAGATACTACTGTGTCACTAACAATGGCCTCCTGCCATTTCTCATCAGTAGGACTCGTCTGTTTGGGCAACCCTTTGTTTTTGAAATACACAACTGTCTCAGTAAACACCATTGATCTCTTTTTAAATTCTATCCTATAGTATAGTTGATTTAGAGTGTCGTGTTAGCTTCAGGTGTACAGCAAAGTGATTCATTTGTACATACATGCATATATATTCTTTTTCAGATTCTTTTCCTGTATAGGTTATTACAGAGTATTGGTTGATTATTTTATATATAGTAGAAACATGACTGATGTATTAAGAGATTAATGAATTCTGGACTGTCACTTATATTGTAGGAGAGTCACTGTTCCTGTGTGAAAGCTGGGTTTTAGATTCTCATTCAAATATATGTATAGAATGCCTATGTTTTCAGACTTTGGGATGGATGGACAGGTTTTCCCCCCGGTGAGATTTCCCTTGGCCTGGATCTGCTTAAAATGAGTTACAACTCTAAGGGTAGCTTTTGAGAAGCTTTTGTGTCTTTCTTGTGGGCTTAGATAGGGGTGAAAGCTCCTCTTAGCTGTGGGTTTGGTGGAGTCATGGTCAGGTGTAGTGTATGGTCTGTTTACGCCCCACTGAAATGCAAGTCCAGAACACACAGCCGCGTAAAAAGAAGCAAAGGCGCGCCTGTGCTTAGAGTTGTTGGGTTTTCAGCAAAGAAGCAACATTAAATTGCTGGATATGTATGCAGCCCCAAACAGAACTGAAAATGATGTTTTCAGAAAGTGAAGGTTAAACGTATAGTTTCCATTGTCCAGCTGGGGAATGTGATTGTTTCTCCCACCTAAACATGCTTCCTTTTTAAATGATCCTCATAGGTTGGATTCCTTGGGAGGCAGGTGCTGAGGGCGTCTTGTGAAGTGCTGAGGATCAGCTGTGGGGTGAGTTGAGGGGAGCAGGACTGGAGGAGGGAGACACTGAGGGCCAATGAGGCTGCGGCAGAGGTGGCAGACATTTCACGGGGCTCTCCCATTAGAATTGTCCCAAAGGGAAGCCAGCGCCTCTGACCTGAAGTGCACCCCTCTGGCCCTCTCCTGCCTGTGACAGTGCCCAGATCTGGCCTACCCATGGGGTTGGCGGGGATTACTTTGAATGAGGAAGACTCTTGGGTAACAGTCAGCCTGGGGCTGGTTTCCAGTGTCTGCACCCAAGTACCCATGGCTCCTGGGTGGATTCCCAGAGACTCTGCTTTACCTTCCAGGTCTAGATAATTCATAGTTTCCACATGGCCTTGCTTTTTTATCCTTTCAAATCCAGATTTTCAGCTATTCGTATGAGAAACAGAAAGTACCAGGTAAAAGTCAGTACAAAACAGGAAAGGAGATAGTGGTATTCAGTCATCCAGGGCTTGAAGTTAGAGTGCCCAGTGGATGCTCAGTGGTTAGGACTTGAATACTTAAGTTGTAAACAGTAGGTTGGATGTTTCTTTAATCCGACTACCATGGAGAGCTCCCAGAAGTTAGCAAGCTTGAGGCGCTCTGTCCTTAAAGAGTGGTTGGGCAAGAAGGGCTCATAAGCTGTAGAAGCTGCACCCCGGTGAGATTTCCTTGGCCTGGATCTGCTAAAATGAGTTACAACTCTAAGGGTAGCTTTTGAGAAGCTTTTGTGTCTTTCTTGTGGGCTTAGATAGGGGTGAAAGCTCCTCTTAGCTGTGGGTTTGGTGGAGTCATGGTCAGGTGTAGTGTATGGTCTGTTTACGCCCCACTGAAATGCAAGTCCAGAACACACAGCCGCGTAAAAAGAAGCAAAGGCGCGCCTGTGCTTAGAGTTGTTGGGTTTTCAGCAAAGAAGCAACATTAAATTGCTGGATATGTATGCAGCCCCAAACAGAACTGAAAATGATGTTTTCAGAAAGTGAAGGTTAAACGTATAGTTTCCATTGTCCAGCTGGGGAATGTGATTGTTTCTCCCACCTAAACATGCTTCCTTTTAAGTGATCCTCATAGGTTGGATTCCTTGGGAGGCAGGTGCTGAGGGCGTCTTGTGAAGTGCTGAGGATCAGCTGTGGGGTGAGTTGAGGGGAGCAGGACTGGAGGAGGGAGACACTGAGGGCCAATGAGGCTGCGGCAGAGGTGGCAGACATTTCACGGGGCTCTCCCATTAGAATTGTCCCAAAGGGAAGCCAGCGCCTCTGACCTGAAGTGCACCCCTCTGGCCCTCTCCTGCCTGTGACAGTGCCCAGATCTGGCCTACCCATGGGGTTGGCGGGGATTACTTTGAATGAGGAAGACTCTTGGGTAACAGTCAGCCTGGGGCTGGTTTCCAGTGTCTGCACCCAAGTACCCATGGCTCCTGGGTGGATTCCCAGAGACTCTGCTTTACCTTCCAGGTCTAGATAATTCATAGTTTCCACATGGCCTTGCTTTTTTATCCTTTCAAATCCAGATTTTCAGCTATTCGTATGAGAAACAGAAAGTACCAGGTAAAAGTCAGTACAAAACAGGAAAGGAGATAGTGGTATTCAGTCATCCAGGGCTTGAAGTTAGAGTGCCCAGTGGATGCTCAGTGGTTAGGACTTGAATACTTAAGTTGTAAACAGTAGGTTGGATGTTTCTTTAATCCGACTACCATGGAGAGCTCCCAGAAGTTAGCAAGCTTGAGGCGCTCTGTCCTTAAAGAGTGGTTGGGCAAGAAGGGCTCAGCTGAAAGCTGTCAGCCACCAGTGCTCCCTGCTGAGGGAAGAAAGTGTTTTGTCCTAAAATTGTGATCTGGGTGCAACCGCTAGTGTTCATTACAGGGAATAAATGTTGAGTAACCTTGCCAAATCCACATCTTCAAAGTCAGACATAGCATCAAACAAAACACTAGACTAATTTACAGGAGCCATTTAAAACAACCATGGACGTGTGGAGATGCATGTATCCTAAGATTCCTGGGTTGTTCTCCATCACGTTAACACACACTCAACAGTGAGGAAACATGTAGGCATTTCAAGATGGAATCAGGAGGTGTGATTTTAGTGCCCAAGTTCCTGGCTCCAACTTTGTGCTTTGGATCTTTATGTTGGCTCTAGATAGGATGAAAATCATTATAGCCAGGCCTCTTTGGGACTTAAGGAATCCAACTTCCTTCAGTGGTGGGAGAGTTGAAGTTTGAATTCGGCTATGAAACACAGTGGTAAAGAGTTTCTCTGTGCTGGAAGGTTTTCCAAAATATTTATTTCGGAAATATTTTTTCCAGGGAAGTTAGAGAAAAAAAATAGTAAAGACTCCGCCAAAGTATACTGAGTTTTGATGTTTTAGTTTTATACCATCACCCCTCCAGGTGTGTATGTGTGCAGTCACTCACACTCAGGCGCTCAGTCGTGTCCAACTCTTTGGACCCCATGAACTGTAGCCCACCAGGTTCCTTTGACCATGGGATTTCCTAGGCAGGAATACTGGAGTGGGTTGCTATTCTCTCCTCCGGGGATTCTTCCCAACCCAGGGATCGAGCCTATGTCTCCTGCATTGGCAGGTGAATTCTTTACCCCTCCACCACCTGGGAAGCCCCTTTCAGGATGGTAATATTTGAAAGTACCAGGTAAAAGTCAGTACAAAACAGGAAAGGAGATAGTGGTATTCAGTCATCCAGGGCTTGAAGTTAGAGTGCCCAGTGGATGCTCAGTGGTTAGGACTTGAATACTTAAGTTGTAAACAGTAGGTTGGATGTTTCTTTAATCCGACTACCATGGAGAGCTCCCAGAAGTTAGCAAGCTTGAGGCGCTCTGTCCTTAAAGAGTGGTTGGGCAAGAAGGGCTCAGCTGAAAGCTGTCAGCCACCAGTGCTCCCTGCTGAGGGAAGAAAGTGTTTTGTCCTAAAATTGTGATCTGGGTGCAACCGCTAGTGTTCATTACAGGGAATAAATGTTGAGTAACCTTGCCAAATCCACATCTTCAAAGTCAGACATAGCATCAAACAAAACACTAGACTAATTTACAGGAGCCATTTAAAACAACCATGGACGTGTGGAGATGCATGTATCCTAAGATTCCTGGGTTGTTCTCCATCACGTTAACACACACTCAACAGTGAGGAAACATGTAGGCATTTCAAGATGGAATCAGGAGGTGTGATTTTAGTGCCCAAGTTCCTGGCTCCAACTTTGTGCTTTGGATCTTTATGTTGGCTCTAGATAGGATGAAAATCATTATAGCCAGGCCTCTTTGGGACTTAAGGAATCCAACTTCCTTCAGTGGTGGGAGAGTTGAAGTTTGAATTCGGCTATGAAACACAGTGGTAAAGAGTTTCTCTGTGCTGGAAGGTTTTCCAAAATATTTATTTCGGAAATATTTTTTCCAGGGAAGTTAGAGAAAAAAAATAGTAAAGACTCCGCCAAAGTATACTGAGTTTTGATGTTTTAGTTTTATACCATCACCCCTCCAGGTGTGTATGTGTGCAGTCACTCACACTCAGGCGCTCAGTCGTGTCCAACTCTTTGGACCCCATGAACTGTAGCCCACCAGGTTCCTTTGACCATGGGATTTCCTAGGCAGGAATACTGGAGTGGGTTGCTATTCTCTCCTCCGGGGATTCTTCCCAACCCAGGGATCGAGCCTATGTCTCCTGCATTGGCAGGTGAATTCTTTACCCCTCCACCACCTGGGAAGCCCCTTTCAGGATGGTAATATTTGAAAATTTCCCACGTGATACATGGTTATTTATTGGTTTATGTAAATCCAGTAGTTTTTCCATTGTAAGCTTGGATGAGAAAACTCTTACCAAGTAAATGCAGAGCCTGGAAAACTTTGTTAAATGTAAATTTAACATCTTTCACATAAATTTTATTTATAACTCTGGGAAAAAAATAGATCTTAACAACCCAAAGCATGGCATGTTTTCATAGGTTTCCTATTATAATTTTCATGCCTGTTACGGACTTTGAATCAACTTACAATTTTTCTTTGACTTACTGATGAAACAGTATGTGTTTCTCTAATTGATTGAGCATAATTATGGTTTGACTGGAACTGACCTTGACCACATATGTGCTAATTCACTGCAGTCATGTCCAACTCTGTGAACCCCATGGACTGTAGCTTGCCAGGCTCTTCTGTCCATGGGATTCTCCAGGGAAGAATACTGGAGTGGGTTGTGAAATCCTTAGGGTATCTTCCTGACCCAGGGATCAAATGCATATCTCTTCTATGTCTCTCACATTGGCAGGCAGATTCTTACTGTTAGCGACACCTGAGAAGCTGAGAACCCCAGATCTTGTCTCTTAAAGTTCAAAAGACCTTGCTTATTCTTACCTGCATTTAGAAGAGTCAGATCTTTTCTTAGTCATCTTAATACACATATTTCCTTCTATGGTGGTGTGAATTATGAGGTGGTTGTTGTTGTTGTTGTTTTAATCTTTGGCTGTGCTGGGTCTTTGTTGCTGCGCAGACGTTTTTTCTCTAGTTGCGATGAATGGCGGCTACTCTTTTTTGGGGGGCGGAGGGGTAGGGAGGGAGGGGCGAGATGGGGAGGGAGGGGGGCAGGTGGGCCACTTCTGTTGGTCTTTCATTTATCTATTTTCATCCATCTTTGTTCTTTGGCTCCTGTGGGCCTCCCATCGCGGTGGCCTCTGTTGTCACAGAGCGCCGTCTCTGGGCGCATGCGCTCCAGAGCTCTGGCTTGTTGATTGGACACATCGGTCCAGCCGCTCGGTGGCACGTGGGATCTTCCCAGGCCAGGGATGGAACCGGCGCCCCTTGCACTGCAAGGCGGTGTCCCTACCCACTGGACCACCAGGGAAGCCCGAGGCTACTCTTTAGTTGTGGTGCAGGGACTTCTCATTGTGGTGACTTCTCTTGTGGAGCACAGGTTTTAGGGCACATGGGCTTCAGTAGTTTCAGCTCACTAGCTCAATAGTCATGGTGCTTAGGCTTAGTTGTTCTGTGGCATGTGGGATGTTCCTAGATCGGGGTTTGAACCCTTGTCTCTGTGTCTCCATTCTTTACTACTGAGCCACCGAGAAAGCCCCAAATGTGCACTTTTTAAAAGACACTACAGGGGGGAAAAAAAAGTAAAGACAAGACACAACAATGCAAAACGACTACCAAAATTCCTTCGTCAGATGTTGTAGCAAATCTCTAGAACAGAATTTGTCCTAAGAACAAAGACTACCAACATTCCTTCATCAGATGATGTAGCAAATCTCTAGAACAGAATTTGTCCTAAGAGCCCATTGCCTAAGCCAAGCAGGGCCGCAATCATCTCCTAAGAAACTACGCTGCTTCACAAGGGGGAGAATATGACTTTCTAGTCAAATTCAATTTTTAATCTGTTTACCCGGCAAGTATTGGCAGAGATCCAGCACCTTGGGTGTTCAGCAGGCGTGGGTCCCTGTGTGTGTATAGGGATGCAAGTGTCCTACTTCGATGGCAGTGACTGTTGATGCCTGACTCACGCTTTGATGAGCCCTGAAGGGAAGAAAGAAAAGACTGTCATGACTGAGAAAGTCGCTCAGTCCTGTCCGACTCTTCTCAACCCTGTGAATGAGCCATCGAATTCTCTCGGCAAGGATACAGGAGTGGGAAGCCGTTCTCTTGTCCAAGGGATCTTCCTGACGCGTGGACCGAGCCCAGGTCTCCCGCATTGCAGGCGGACTCTTTACCGTCTGAGCCACCAGGAAAGCCCTTAGCAAATCCTAGAACCTCCAGATTTCTCTATTGTTTTGTGAAGCACCGCATTTTGTCCTTTGGTGACAGAGTTTGATATCTGCTTTAATTCATTGTGTGTCCCCTAAAACAGGTAGGCTGAGCAGCAGCTTCTCCACCTTAAAGTTTGTGTTTCTGTCTCAAACGTTGAATCCCTACATGAACCACACGTGACAACAGCCAGAGGAAATTCTAATAGGCAGAACACCTTACGCTGGTATTGAAAGTATTTTATATTTATTGATTCTAAAAACCTCTTTTTGCTTTCAGTTAAATAGGAAGATAACTTTGCACGTCTCCTCTTTCACGTTTCTTTCTCATTTTGCTTTTCAAATTTTGACCAAATTTCTTCTGAATTCTCATCCTCTGGTTTCCATTTTTCCTGCCAGGATTTTCCCCAAAGGCCTAGAGTGGAAAAAATATCTAATATTTTGAATTAAAAGTTCATAACATATGCCACCATCTGTTAGAAGTCAATGAGTGTGTCCTAATTTCAGGGAAAGTGCGTTGGAAAAATAGTTTTATAAATTCAAATCAATATTAGTGTGACAAATCAACATGGGAAAATATGTCTTTCATACAGAAAAATGTGACCTGCATTTCTGGTCTCTGGGGCAGTACAATTGAAAACTGGTATTCCTTTTCTTGGGGCTTCCCTGGTGTCTCATGGGGAAAGAACCTGCCTGCCATTGCAGAAGTTCTGGGTTTGATCCCTGAGTTGAGAAGATATCCTGGAGGAGGAAATAGCAACCCACTGTAGTATTCTTGCCTGGAGAATCCCCATGGACTGCTGGGCTACAGTCACAGGGTCAAAAGAGTTAGGCACGACTTAGCCACTAAACAACAAACCTTCTTTTTCTTGATGTACTTTTATAGGTACATGTTTTAGCTGGCAGTGACTGTTGATGCCTGACTCACGCTTTGATGAGCCCTGGGAAGAAAGAAAAGACTGTCATGACTGAGAAAGTCGCTCAGTCCTGTCCGACTCTTCTCAACCCTGTGAATGAGCCATCGAATTCTCTCGGCAAGGATACAGGAGTGGGAAGCCGTTCTCTTGTCCAAGGGATCTTCCTGACGCGTGGACCGAGCCCAGGTCTCCCGCATTGCAGGCGGACTCTTTACCGTCTGAGCCACCAGGAAAGCCCTTAGCAAATCCTAGAACCTCCAGATTTCTCTATTGTTTTGTGAAGCACCGCATTTTGTCCTTTGGTGACAGAGTTTGATATCTGCTTTAATTCATTGTGTGTCCCCTAAAACAGGTAGGCTGAGCAGCAGCTTCTCCACCTTAAAGTTTGTGTTTCTGTCTCAAACGTTGAATCCCTACATGAACCACACGTGACAACAGCCAGAGGAAATTCTAATAGGCAGAACACCTTACGCTGGTATTGAAAGTATTTTATATTTATTGATTCTAAAACCTCTTTTTGCTTTCAGTTAAATAGGAAGATAACTTTGCACGTCTCCTCTTTCACGTTTCTTTCTCATTTTGCTTTTCAAATTTTGACCAAATTTCTTCTGAATTCTCATCCTCTGGTTTCCATTTTTCCTGCCAGGATTTTCCCCAAAGGCCTAGAGTGGAAAAAATATCTAATATTTTGAATTAAAAGTTCATAACATATGCCACCATCTGTTAGAAGTCAATGAGTGTGTCCTAATTTCAGGGAAAGTGCGTTGGAAAAATAGTTTTATAAATTCAAATCAATATTAGTGTGACAAATCAACATGGGAAAATATGTCTTTCATACAGAAAAATGTGACCTGCATTTCTGGTCTCTGGGGCAGTACAATTGAAAACTGGTATTCCTTTTCTTGGGGCTTCCCTGGTGTCTCATGGGGAAAGAACCTGCCTGCCATTGCAGAAGTTCTGGGTTTGATCCCTGAGTTGAGAAGATATCCTGGAGGAGGAAATAGCAACCCACTGTAGTATTCTTGCCTGGAGAATCCCCATGGACTGCTGGGCTACAGTCACAGGGTCAAAAGAGTTAGGCACGACTTAGCCACTAAACAACAAACCTTCTTTTTCTTGATGTACTTTTATAGGTACATGTTTTAGCTCCAGGAGATTATGCTTACCTCATTTGTTTTCATTATTTTTGGAGTTGAGGTAACAAGAACTGTGAGCTTTTGAGATTTAATCTCATTTGTAACATTTACTGTATGACTTGGAGGAAATCACCATGCCACGGTTCCCTCATCTGTAAAATGGGTATCATGCTTCCTAGGGCTTGAAATGCTATCTATATAAAGTATTATTGATTTGCCTCTAACAGCTGTTCTATTTTTTTTTGCACGTCCTACCTTTCACACACCTATATCTATCAATCAATGTATATTCTAAATGGTTTTCACGTGTAATTTGGATGTTTGCCACAGTACCCAGTCCATCTGCAAACAAAAACAGTGCAGACTTTCTAAGTAATTAGGGGCCGAATGGGCTCTGTGCAAGGTCTGATTGTGTTTTTGGAAGATGGTATAGATAGAGGGACTCTTTCCTTTGTGGTTCAATGAATAATCAGTTTTGTTGGTTTTATGGAAACCAGAAATACTGTGCCAATGTGTTATTGGCAGTTTATATGTTTCAGTGTATATCCATCTCACTGTGCCTCTATTTTGTATGGGCGTATAATTGCTTTATAATGAGTCCGTTTCTGCTGAACAGTTAAGTGAATCAGCTCCATGTCGCACACATAGGCCCTCTCTCTCTGACCTCCCTCCCGCCCCTGACCCCATCCCACCCCTCCAGGTCGTCACAGAGCACGAGGCTGAGCTCCCTGCGCTCTGCAGCAGCTCTCCACTAGCTGTCCGTTTTACGCCTGGTAGTGTATATAGGTCCGTGCTACCCTCCCAGTTCATGCCACCTTCCCCTTCCTTCCTGTGTTCCCAGGCTGGCTTTCTACATCTGCATTTCTATCCCTCTTTTCGAGTTCTCTGGATAAACTGTCAGAACATGGGGGTATACTGATTGCTTCATAACAACGTGGTTATATTGGCAGCGATCGCGATCTCTGTGAAATATTGACATACAACAGATCAAAGGTTAGACATGTGGAAGGTTGCTTGGGTGGAGGGGTTCAGAATTGCTTCTGGGGAAGCAGGGTTTGACTGGAAATAGATCGATTAAATTAATACAGCTAATAAATAAGCCATCAGAGTGTCAACCAGACTCCCGGACATAGACAAGTGGGGTCAAGAAGCCCTGTAGGAGCCTTGGGCAATGCAAGCACACTCAGCTAGGGTGAGCCGGTGGATTCAAGCATTTCTGAGCAATTACGGTCGCTAGGTGTATTTTGAGATGTCTGTATCCCACTACTTTAAGCAGTTACCATTAGAGTTTTGATTATCCATCTTTTTCCACTTGTTTTGATCCCATATTCACTAAGGCCTTTTCTGAGTTATATAATTTCCCATGTCGGTCTGTATATAAGGAGATGTCAGGTGAAGTTTGCTCGAAATCGTGCTTGGAAGAGTTTTCTATCATTGTTAATTAATGTGTAAGCCCTGGAACTATTGACTTGGCTGTTGGCAGGAATATATCCTTAGGACAGTATTTTAAAAACTGGTCAATGAATTGTGTATTTTCAGAGCTTTTTCTCAGTGAAGAAGAGTTTTCAGTTACTTTTCCCTCTGGTCATTCTTTTCCTGTGTCTCCTGTGGTCCCTGTGTGGTATTCCAGCAACGCAGGGTGACTGTCCTATACTTGTCTTCATGGTCATTTAGCTTTTCAGTTTTGATCTTCATCTCTTTACCCTTCCCCTTGAGTTTTGAGAGACTTCCCTTTAGCTTTTACTTGTTTTTTTCCCCCACAATCCTGACTGCCACTCACAGCCTTTTTTTTTTTGGCCACACCATGCGTCTTTTTAATTTATATTTATTTTCATCCATCTTTTTTATTCTTTGGCCTGTGTGGGCCTCCCACCGCAGTGGCCTCTCTCACTGTAGAGCACCCGCTCTGGGCGCATGTGCTCCAGAGCGCTGGCTCACGATTGGACACACCAGCCCAGCCGCTCCGCGCGCACGTGGGATCCTCCCGGGCCAGGGATCGAACCGGCCCCTTGCACCGCAAAGCGGACTCTTCACCCACTGGACCACCAGGGAAGTCCCTGCCCCTGTTCTCGATTGCTACTTTTCATGACCCTCTCCTTTCACTTCAGAGGTGCTGTGTCCTTTTGAGTTCTACTAAGGGATATATTTAAAACAAGTTCTCCCAATACTTACTGTAGCTAGGTTCTTAGGAAGACAGTCACTTTGTCTTTTTAGAGTTTTGCTTGTGTACAGGGGGAACGGTCTGTGCTTCTCAAAGGTGGGCAATGTGACGTCTTCTTTCAGAGATGGTGTTCAATACTGTTCAGTGTCTCAGTCTCTAATGAGGAAGGAAGGAAGTGTTCAGAGGTTCAGCAGCAGAGTCAGGGATGACCCGAACCAAAGGAAATGTACCCCAGGCAGCCTGACCCATTTGCCAGTTTCTGTGCTTAAGAGTGGTGTGCAGGAATTCCCTGGGCTATAGCTTTCTTCCTTGGCCAGTCCAGTTCTTCCAGTTAGTAGCCGGCCAGGACTGTACTGCAATCTTCATGCCCAGTGAAAGCCAGCTTTAATCTACCAGTGGCTTTTGATCTCAGAGGGTGCTTCAGCTTCTTGTGGACCCTAAATACACTGGGCAAGTCACCTGTGCCTCAATTGTGTATTTTCAGAGCTTTTCCTTTTTTTTCCCTGGTCATTCTTTTCCTGTGTCTCCTGTGGTCCCTGTGTGGTATTCCAGCAACGCAGGGTGACTGTCCTATACTTGTCTTCATGGTCATTTAGCTTTTCAGTTTTGATCTTCATCTCTTTACCCTTCCCCTTGAGTTTTGAGAGACTTCCCTTTAGCTTTTACTTGTTTTTTTCCCCCACAATCCTGACTGCCACTCACAGCCTTTTTTTTTTTGGCCACACCATGCGTCTTTTTAATTTATATTTATTTTCATCCATCTTTTTTATTCTTTGGCCTGTGTGGGCCTCCCACCGCAGTGGCCTCTCTCACTGTAGAGCACCCGCTCTGGGCGCATGTGCTCCAGAGCGCTGGCTCACGATTGGACACACCAGCCCAGCCGCTCCGCGGCACGTGGGATCCTCCCGGGCCAGGGATCGAACCGGCCCCTTGCACCGCAAAGCGGACTCTTCACCCACTGGACCACCAGGGAAGTCCCTGCCCCTGTTCTCGATTGCTACTTTTCATGACCCTCTCCTTTCACTTCAGAGGTGCTGTGTCCTTTTGAGTTCTACTAAGGGATATATTTAAAACAAGTTCTCCCAATACTTACTGTAGCTAGGTTCTTAGGAAGACAGTCACTTTGTCTTTTTAGAGTTTTGCTTGTGTACAGGGGGAACGGTCTGTGCTTCTCAAAGGTGGGCAATGTGACGTCTTCTTTCAGAGATGGTGTTCAATACTGTTCAGTGTCTCAGTCTCTAATGAGGAAGGAAGGAAGTGTTCAGAGGTTCAGCAGCAGAGTCAGGGATGACCCGAACCAAAGGAAATGTACCCCAGGCAGCCTGACCCATTTGCCAGTTTCTGTGCTTAAGAGTGGTGTGCAGGAATTCCCTGGGCTATAGCTTTCTTCCTTGGCCAGTCCAGTTCTTCCAGTTAGTAGCCGGCCAGGACTGTACTGCAATCTTCATGCCCAGTGAAAGCCAGCTTTAATCTACCAGTGGCTTTTGATCTCAGAGGGTGCTTCAGCTTCTTGTGGACCCTAAATACACTGGGCAAGTCACCTGTGCCTCATACCACACCAGCGCTCATCACCAGCCCTGCCACGGCCACCTAATGGGTGTTGAAAAATTAGTTTTCTGGGGTCATTTCTGCAACCTTCCCAGGTAATACTTCCTTTGCACTTAAGATATCTGTTTCAGGCCATGCTTTCATTAATTTGTTCCCATCTGCATTATATCTATACAGTGCTTTGAAGTTTCTGGTGTAAAAAAAAAAAATGTAAGCAGTTGATTATTCTTTATTTTTTAAAGAATCCCATTGATGGTCATTTCAATGTTTGTTTGAATTAGGGAATGGAATTTCATGGGTTGAAGGATATGTCAGCCCACTCCTGTATTCTTGCCTGGAGAATCCCATGAACAGAGGAGCCTGGTGGACTACAGTCCATGGGGTCGCTAAAAAGTTGGACCTGACTGAGCATGCATGTATGCATTCTTTATTTTTGAAAAGTCCAGTTGATGGTCATTTCAGTGCATGTCTGAATTAGAGGATAGAGTGTTGTGGAGTTTCTATATATTACCTGCAGAAGTGTCTTTCCAAAGCAATCCCCTAAATGTTAATTTTTTGCTGTTTTTATTGCTATCACTTTTTATTCTTTTACATTTTATTGGGGTATTGTTGATTCACAATAATGCATCAGTTCCAGATGTATAGCCATGTGATTCAGTTATAGGTATACATACATTCTTTTTCATATTCTTTACCCATATAAATTATTATAGACTATTATAATATGATACGAATGGATTTATTTATAGAATAAAGACTTAAAGATTTCAAAAGCAAGTTTATGGTTACCAAAGAGGAAGTGTGGGGGATGAATTAGGAGTTTAACATACAAACACTATTAAATATAAAACAGGTAACCAACAAGGGTTGGACTGTCTAGCACTGGGGACTCTACTACTCAATCAAGTTCTTTAGAGCATGATAGGGTGTACTTATTAGCACCAATGGTGAGTGATTATCTGCCCTAAAAAAAGATACAGGATTTACAGCCTCGAAGAAATCCAATTTCTGCTCTGCGCTGGGCTCCCTGCTATGAGCCCAGGAGACTGCGGAGCCTGGCAGACTCTCTTGCACCCTGCTGAGATGCACCGAGGAGGACAGAAGCGTCTCCTGAATTCTAATGATGCTCTGTGGTCTCAACGCCCGCGTGCGCAGTCATTCTGTAAACAGCAGCTCATGCTTGCAGACGTAAGGCATTCCTTTCGAAGGAGGAAGGTAAATAAAACTCAAGAGCCATATTTGGGACTTCACTCAGTTGTTCATCCACGAACAACTTGGTGTGTTCGTGTTTCCCTTGGGGAGAGACGGTGTTGGGAATGAGGGTCAGCTGTTTGTGAGATTTAATGATGAACTGGTCAACTAGGCAGAGAACGTCAACACAGTATACATTTTATGTGGGTGGCAAATTGCTCCCAAGCCAAATGACCCTTTGCAATGAAGCAAGCATTTGTCAGCATCGTATTTGTGTTGTAGGTCACACGGGTGATTAATGAACAGGGTTCCCAAATGTAAAATATGGAGGATTCAGCCCCCCATGTCCTGTTCATAACCAGGGCTCCTGCCACAGTAAACCTCAAGGGATAATGGCGACTCTTCCTTCTCACCTTCATTCCAACTACCTCCACACACACACATGTAAATGCTCTGAGATTTAACGTTCCTGAAATGACCTTGCTTTGCTTCCAAAAGACTCTGGGGTAGAGACAGACCCAGGCTGTAGGTGTCGTGAGCTCTCCCATCTGCGAAGGATCGTCAATAAATGGGAATCGAGACAGAAACAGAAGATTGTTGCATGCTATACACTCCACCTTATAAATCAAGAAACATCGGATTCTGTGTGCTGTTATCATGGAAATGGAGCATTATCTTTTCAATCATGCAGTTAAAGACTCAAATATACATCCTCCCTCAGTGTCCCTGGAGGGTTCGGTCCAAGACCCCTGTGGATTCCAATAGCCCTGGATGTTCAAGTCCCTTGTCCTGTAAAATGGCATTATGCTGTCAGCCCCTTGTAGCTGCAGGTTCTGTATCCATGATTGGTTGAATACGCGCATGTGAAAGCTGCACATCCAGAGGGCTGAGGGTATCAAGACTGTACATGAAGAAATGCTGCCTTTTCTGTACAGAGGTTGAGCTATACTTTCTTAAGAGGATCTTTTAGAGAAGACAGTAGTGGAGTCTTGATAGTTAATTTTTGAGTGTTTGGTGAGTCTGTGTCCCATGTTTTGTGTTCGATCTAAACTTGACCTTACTAATAATATTTTTCCTGCACCTGCATTGATCTGTGAAGTTGTGTCTCTTCCCAACATGTGGGTGGCTGGGGTGACTGATAATGTGAGGATGTGGACAGAGTAACAAGGAATGCCTCTCTGTCTCTAGTTGGTGACTCTTTCCCTGCTGTCTTCCAGAACAGACAATGCTACTGTCTTGTCAGGACTTGAAAACATGAGGGAGAGACGGTGTTGGGAATGACAGCTGTTTGTGAGATTTAATGATGAACTGGTCAACTAGGCAGAGAACGTCAACACAGTATACATTTTATGTGGGTGGCAAATTGCTCCCAAGCCAAATGACCCTTTGCAATGAAGCAAGCATTTGTCAGCATCGTATTTGTGTTGTAGGTCACACGGGTGATTAATGAACAGGGTTCCCAAATGTAAAATATGGAGGATTCAGCCCCCCATGTCCTGTTCATAACCAGGGCTCCTGCCACAGTAAACCTCAAGGGATAATGGCGACTCTTCCTTCTCACCTTCATTCCAACTACCTCCACACACACACATGTAAATGCTCTGAGATTTAACGTTCCTGAAATGACCTTGCTTTGCTTCCAAAAGACTCTGGGGTAGAGACAGACCCAGGCTGTAGGTGTCGTGAGCTCTCCCATCTGCGAAGGATCGTCAATAAATGGGAATCGAGACAGAAACAGAAGATTGTTGCATGCTATACACTCCACCTTATAAATCAAGAAACATCGGATTCTGTGTGCTGTTATCATGGAAATGGAGCATTATCTTTTCAATCATGCAGTTAAAGACTCAAATATACATCCTCCTCAGTGTCCCTGGAGGGTTCGGTCCAAGACCCCTGTGGATTCCAATAGCCCTGGATGTTCAAGTCCCTTGTCCTGTAAAATGGCATTATGCTGTCAGCCCCTTGTAGCTGCAGGTTCTGTATCCATGATTGGTTGAATACGCGCATGTGAAAGCTGCACATCCAGAGGGCTGAGGGTATCAAGACTGTACATGAAGAAATGCTGCCTTTTCTGTACAGAGGTTGAGCTATACTTTCTTAAGAGGATCTTTTAGAGAAGACAGTAGTGGAGTCTTGATAGTTAATTTTTGAGTGTTTGGTGAGTCTGTGTCCCATGTTTTGTGTTCGATCTAAACTTGACCTTACTAATAATATTTTTCCTGCACCTGCATTGATCTGTGAAGTTGTGTCTCTTCCCAACATGTGGGTGGCTGGGGTGACTGATAATGTGAGGATGTGGACAGAGTAACAAGGAATGCCTCTCTGTCTCTAGTTGGTGACTCTTTCCCTGCTGTCTTCCAGAACAGACAATGCTACTGTCTTGTCAGGACTTGAAACATGTCTTTACTTCTTACACAGGTTGTATCTGTCGAAATCTGCATCTTCTGTTTTTAGTGCTGCCCCTTCTCTTCCTTCCCATTGCCATTGAGTTTTCTCTTACCCCAAAGGCTGCCTTTAACTGGTATTCTCTCCTTGCTTCTTTCCGCCATCAATTCATTCTGTCCTGGCTGTCGGGTTAATCTTCCTAAGGTTCAGCCCCGATACTGTCTCTCCCCTTTTGAAATGCCCTCTGTTTCCCCTGTGCTGTGCTAAGTTGCTCAGTCGTGTCCGACTCTGCGACCCCATGGACTGTAGCCCACCAGGCTGCTCTGTCCATGGGATCCTCCAGGCAAGAATACTGAAGTGGGCTGCCATTTCCTTCTCCAGGGCATCTTTCCCACCCAGGTATTGAACCCAGGTCTTCTGCATTGCAGGCAGATTCTGGTAGCAAGTCAAGTTCCCGAATGATATTTATTTAAAGCACACGTGTGCCTGTCTCCCCACTCATTATCTGTCTCAGCTGGATTCTTTCTACCTGTCACTCTGGGCACAATGCCTCCCCGCTCTGTGCCCCCAGCAGGAGCTCACTCAATTCTGCACTGGCTCCCCAGGTCTTGTCTTTGCCTCAGATCTCTGTGGATCCTCCTTCCTGTGGGCAGACACCTCTCCAAGCTGCAGCCATTGCTTCAGATCTTCTGAGTTTTTGTCTTAATGAGAATGTACCTCTTCTCTGACCGTGCTAACGGCCCTTGTTTTTCTGGTGACTGTCTAAGACCCCAACTGAAGGAAGGAGGGCTCTCTCCACCCTCACCGCTGTGTGGGCTCCAGGTGGGGTCCTGATTATTGGAGATTCGCCTTTTAGAGAAGACAGTAGGAGTCTTGATAGTTAATTTTGAGTGGAGTCTGTGTCCCATGTTTTGTGTTCGATCTAAACTTGACCTTACTAATAATATTTTTCCTGCACCTGCATTGATCTGTGAAGTTGTGTCTCTTCCCAACATGTGGGTGGCTGGGGTGACTGATAATGTGAGGATGTGGACAGAGTAACAAGGAATGCCTCTCTGTCTCTAGTTGGTGACTCTTTCCCTGCTGTCTTCCAGAACAGACAATGCTACTGTCTTGTCAGGACTTGAAACATGTCTTTACTTCTTACACAGGTTGTATCTGTCGAAATCTGCATCTTCTGTTTTTAGTGCTGCCCCTTCTCTTCCTTCCCATTGCCATTGAGTTTTCTCTTACCCCAAAGGCTGCCTTTAACTGGTATTCTCTCCTTGCTTCTTTCCGCCATCAATTCATTCTGTCCTGGCTGTCGGGTTAATCTTCCTAAGGTTCAGCCCCGATACTGTCTCTCCCTTCTGAAATGCCCTCTGTTTCCCCTGTGCTGTGCTAAGTTGCTCAGTCGTGTCCGACTCTGCGACCCCATGGACTGTAGCCCACCAGGCTGCTCTGTCCATGGGATCCTCCAGGCAAGAATACTGAAGTGGGCTGCCATTTCCTTCTCCAGGGCATCTTTCCCACCCAGGTATTGAACCCAGGTCTTCTGCATTGCAGGCAGATTCTGGTAGCAAGTCAAGTTCCCGAATGATATTTATTTAAAGCACACGTGTGCCTGTCTCCCCACTCATTATCTGTCTCAGCTGGATTCTTTCTACCTGTCACTCTGGGCACAATGCCTCCCCGCTCTGTGCCCCCAGCAGGAGCTCACTCAATTCTGCACTGGCTCCCCAGGTCTTGTCTTTGCCTCAGATCTCTGTGGATCCTCCTTCCTGTGGGCAGACACCTCTCCAAGCTGCAGCCATTGCTTCAGATCTTCTGAGTTTTTGTCTTAATGAGAATGTACCTCTTCTCTGACCGTGCTAACGGCCCTTGTTTTTCTGGTGACTGTCTAAGACCCCAACTGAAGGAAGGAGGGCTCTCTCCACCCTCACCGCTGTGTGGGCTCCAGGTGGGGTCCTGATTATTGGAGATTCGGCCCTCTGTCTCTGTCCATGTTTCTTGCACCATGTGAATCATTACAGTGCTTTCCCTTTAATTGATTTACTTATTTTTTCACTAACATTCTCTTCTTTCAGAAACAAATTACTCTCTCTTCTAGCTAGAAGACATTCTTTCAACTCCATAAACTATTCTTTTTTTAATTTTTTTTTTTGATTGGAGGAAAATGGCTTTGCAATGTTGTGTTGCTTTCTGCCATACAACATGGTGAAGCAGCCATAAGTATCCAAATAGCCCTGGATGCCCCACCTGTCTAGGTCAGCCTGGAGCACTGAGCTGAGCTCCCCGTGCTACAGAGGAGCTCTCACCTGCTATCTATTGACACTTGGTAGTGTCCATGTCAGCACTGCTCTCTGTATGCTCCACGCTCTTCTTTCCCCGCTGTGTCCACAGATCTGTTCTCGACATCTGTGTCTACATTCCCGCCCTGCGAAGAGGTTCATCAGAACCAGGGTTCCCCTGTGGGCATGCCTTGGAGCTGAGGTTTAGGGTAAGCCCCTTCCACTGCCTCCTGAGGCCTTCATCTCCATTATTAGAGGAAATAAATCCTACTGTGCCTTGATGCTTCTGAATGGATATTAGATTTCCATTTCTCGCCTACTTCCTTCATTTCATTTGGTGAATGGTGTTATGATAGTCTCTTAAATCTAGGTATCTTTCCCACTTTTATATTCTCTGTTTTACAAATTACTTTTATATTGTTTCTTGAATACCCACATTTAATGACCTGTCCCCTCCACATGTGCTCAGTTATTCTTTTAGGTACTAAAATAGTATATTATTTTCTATCACGTAATAGCCATCTTAGCAGGATTCTATGGTAGAAACAGTTCTGAATCTCTAAAGGCTCAGAGCAATTTGCAGAGGCAGGAATTTGGTCTCAATTTTCTTTTGCTTTTCTTAAAATAAGTAGGAAAAACAAACCTAGGCATTGTTGGTCTCTTTTTAAGATAGCGTGTGAAATGGTGGCCCGTCTCCGAATATTTCAGTATTACTATAGCAGCCAGACCCAGGGCAGTGTGCTCTGGGACAGCTGACTGCCAGCCCTTTTGAACAGTTGTGGAGTATATTTTTTATACCTGTTTCCTCCTAATATTTATTTGCAAATTATCGGGGCGTCGTAGGTAGCTTCCTCTTTTTGGAACCACCAGATCAGCCTTGACTCCACAGCTCGTGAACCTCCTTGATGCCGTTTGTCATCACTTTCATTCCATGAATCATCAGACATTTTTGGTCCCGTGTGAGGTGTCAACAAGGAGGGGGGCTCCTCATAGAAGCATAGGGTTTCTGTATTTCTGTCCCATGGGTGTGACTTTGTGTAAAACACCGCTGTGTTACTGAAGGTGGTGCACACGAGAGTTTACAAAACTCGACCCAGCATCGTCATTGCTGAGGGAAGATGCCCCCATTCTTTAAAATGCGTCATTTCTGCATTCTGTACTTTACTACGCTTAACTGGGCACAAAAACAACAGTAAGATATTTCCTCCTTGGTATGTCTCATGCTGGAGCAATCATTTTAATCAGCTCACATACACTCAACTACTTGAAATAGTCCTAATGAAAGCATAAATCTATGCACTTTTATTTTTGAAGTTTAGAGTGAGGCCTCTTATAAAGGAGTCCCTCCGTTTTTTTTTAGCAATTCTTTTGCTATATGGATACATTAGTGTGTGATTCTTCATAGCCCTCAGTCTTGACACATGCTCTCAATGTTTTATGAATTCTGGAGTTGGCTAAAACCAACACTGGCTAAAACCAACACTGTCAGTTTCCATGTGGCCTGTGTACGTACATGCATGTGTGCTAAGTCGCTTCGGTCTTCTCCTGTTCTTTGTGACCCAATGGGATGTAGCCCACCAGGCTCTTCTGTCCAAAAAATTCTCCAGGCAAGAATACGAGAGGGTTTTCTTAAAGGCTCAGAGCAATTTGCAGAGGCAGGAATTTGGTCTCAATTTTCTTTTGCTTTTCTTAAAATAAGTAGGAAAAACAAACCTAGGCATTGTTGGTCTCTTTTTAAGATAGCGTGTGAAATGGTGGCCCGTCTCCGAATATTTCAGTATTACTATAGCAGCCAGACCCAGGGCAGTGTGCTCTGGGACAGCTGACTGCCAGCCCTTTTGAACAGTTGTGGAGTATATTTTTTATACCTGTTTACTGCTAATATTTAGTTGCAAATTATCGAGGCGTCGTAAGTAGCTTCCTCTTTTAGGAACCACCAGATCAGCCTTGACTCCACAGCTCGTGAACCTCCTTGATGCCGTTTGTCATCACTTTCATTCCATGAATCATCAGACATTTTTGGTCCCGTGTGAGGTGTCAACAAGGAGGGGGGCTCCTCATAGAAGCATAGGGTTTCTGTATTTCTGTCCCATGGGTGTGACTTTGTGTAAAACACCGCTGTGTTACTGAAGGTGGTGCACACGAGAGTTTACAAAACTCGACCCAGCATCGTCATTGCTGAGGGAAGATGCCCCCATTCTTTAAAATGCGTCATTTCTGCATTCTGTACTTTACTACGCTTAACTGGGCACAAAAACAACAGTAAGATATTTCCTCCTTGGTATGTCTCATGCTGGAGCAATCATTTTAATCAGCTCACATACACTCAACTACTTGAAATAGTCCTAATGAAAGCATAAATCTATGCACTTTTATTTTTGAAGTTTAGAGTGAGGCCTCTTATAAAGGAGTCCCTCCTTTTTTTTTTTTTTTTAGCAATTCTTTTGCTATATGGATACATTAGTGTGTGATTCTTCATAGCCCTCAGTCTTGACACATGCTCTCAATGTTTTATGAATTCTGGAGTTGGCTAAAACCAACACTGGCTAAAACCAACACTGTCAGTTTCCATGTGGCCTGTGTACGTACATGCATGTGTGCTAAGTCGCTTCGGTCTTCTCCTGTTCTTTGTGACCCAATGGGATGTAGCCCACCAGGCTCTTCTGTCCAAAAAATTCTCCAGGCAAGAATACGAGAGTGGGTTGCCATGCCCTCTTCCATGGGAACTCCCCGGCCCAGGGATTGAACTCATATCTCTTATGTCTCCTGCATTGGCAGGTGGGTTTCTTATCACTAGCGCCACCTGTAAAGCCCTCCCTCCATGTGGCCTACATGAACATTATTCATTTGATTATTTAATGTTCTTCAGAGGTTACCTAGGGAAGGTTTGCCTCTTGAAGTTGTTAATGGCAGACAATAAGAAAATGTAGTTTAGAATGGAGTAGTCTGCAGTTTAGAAAACTTGGAGTAAGATAGAGTAGATAAAAGTAACTTGTGTTTCTTTTAATGACAAAACCAATTTACAGACAATTGAATTTCTAAACATATGTTCAAAATATTTTAGTAAAAATGTTTCTGAAGCTAATTTTAACACATTAAAGCAAAAACTCCTCATCATGCAGAAAGAATAACTTTTGAGAAAATATGCATATGTAGTCTTTATTTTTTAATAGAGTATTATCCATTGGTGTTGCTTGGACCCTATTTGTCCTCAATATATATGTATAAGGGTTGATTTCTAGCTACTCATAATAGAGTTATGCACTCCCATGGGCATTTAGGCATTTGTTTCTCTGAAATGTCTGGGATGCAAATGAAGCATTAAAGAACTCCGTTCCTGGGATGTGCCACGCCAAGTCACAAATAGCCTGGGGTTGGGTTCTCACAAATGGGTTGAAACCATCTGGGGGAAGTTTGACTACTGATTCCCAGGCCCCAGCTTCAGAGGTTCTTACTCAGGTAAGCTAGAACAGTGCCCAGAATAAGTATTTGTGTTGTCTCTTACTTATTTATTTATTTATTTTGGTGGGGGTGGGGAGGGAGGGGAGCGGGTGGGCCACTTCTGTTGGTCTTTCATTTCTCTGTTTTCATCCATCTTTGTTCTCTGGCTCCTGTGGGCCTCCCATCACAGTGGCGTCTGTCGTCGCAGAGCGCCGGCTCTGGGCGCATGCGCTCCAGCGCTCCGGCTCGGTAATTGTACACATCGGTCCAGCCGCTCCGTGGCACGTGGGATCTTCCCAGGCCAGGGCTCGAACCGGCGCCCCTTGCACTGCAAGGCGGTGTCCTCACCCACTGGACCACCAGGGGAAGCACTTGTGTATACTTTTTGCTTAAATGATCATACTGAGTTTAGAAATTCAATATAAAAACATGACACTCTTATAGAAGGTGCAAGTGACTTTTATTAAACTATTAACAAGTATTTATCTCTTTACAGCATAGTTTACAAAATCTTTTAACTAATTTTTAAAAAATTCACAACTTTTGGGACTAAGACTGTGCTTCTAATGAAAGGGGCTGAAAGTCTATCCTTGGTCAGGTAACTAAGAGCCCACAGGCTGTGTGGCATGGCCAAAATAAAAAAGTTCACTCTTTTGGAGATGTCCTTCGCCCACGGATGGCAGAATATCACCTTCCTTTGTCAGCACCAGCAGTGTCCATCTAAACTCTAGATTTTGTGCAGTGAGTTGGAGATAAATTACCTCCTGGCACTTTCAGTCATCTGTACTGCTTATCACTGGTAAATAAACCACGTTTATTTTCCATGTAGCAGTAGAAAAAGTCTGGGAAAGGTATTTAAAAATATAATGGGTATTTTCTATACATAAAACTTGTCTAGCTCTTTTTGATCTACAGAGTTATGCACTCCCATGGGCATTTAGGCATTTGTTTCTCTGAAATGTCTGGGATGCAAATGAAGCATTAAAGAACTCCGTTCCTGGGATGTGCCACGCCAAGTCACAAATAGCCTGGGGTTGGGTTCTCACAAATGGGTTGAAACCATCTGGGGGAAGTTTGACTACTGATTCCCAGGCCCCAGCTTCAGAGGTTCTTACTCAGGTAAGCTAGAACAGTGCCCAGAATAAGTATTTGTGTTGTCTCTTACTTATTTATTTATTTATTTTGGTGGGGGTGGGGAGGGAGGGGAGCGGGTGGGCCACTTCTGTTGGTCTTTCATTTCTCTGTTTTCATCCATCTTTGTTCTCTGGCTCCTGTGGGCCTCCCATCACAGTGGCGTCTGTCGTCGCAGAGCGCCGGCTCTGGGCGCATGCGCTCCAGCGCTCCGGCTCGGTAATTGTACACATCGGTCCAGCCGCTCCGTGGCACGTGGGATCTTCCCAGGCCAGGGCTCGAACCGGCGCCCCTTGCACTGCAAGGCGGTGTCCTCACCCACTGGACCACCAGGGGAAGCACTTGTGTATACTTTTTGCTTAAATGATCATACTGAGTTTAGAAATTCAATATAAAAACATGACACTCTTATAGAAGGTGCAAGTGACTTTTATTAAACTATTAACAAGTATTTATCTCTTTACAGCATAGTTTACAAAATCTTTTAACTAATTTTTAAAAAATTCACAACTTTTGGGACTAAGACTGTGCTTCTAATGAAAGGGGCTGAAAGTCTATCCTTGGTCAGGTAACTAAGAGCCCACAGGCTGTGTGGCATGGCCAAAATAAAAAAGTTCACTCTTTTGGAGATGTCCTTCGCCCACGGATGGCAGAATATCACCTTCCTTTGTCAGCACCAGCAGTGTCCATCTAAACTCTAGATTTTGTGCAGTGAGTTGGAGATAAATTACCTCCTGGCACTTTCAGTCATCTGTACTGCTTATCACTGGTAAATAAACCACGTTTATTTTCCATGTAGCAGTAGAAAAAGTCTGGGAAAGGTATTTAAAAATATAATGGGTATTTTCTATACATAAAACTTGTCTAGCTCTTGTGTTAGATGCTACAGAGTTAATCATTTTAGGTCCCCTGAACCCCAAGGGCATTTTTTCCCTTTTTGATAGTTTCCTGACCCCTGAGTTTAAAATAGACTCATTCTGGTGGGCTTTGAAATAGTTATTAACCCCTCAGTTGATACACTCACTAAATAGTGACCTTTCTTTTTCTGATCTTTTTCTTTTTTTTTTAACATTTATGCTGTCATATAATAGCACTAATTGTGTGTATAATAGCACTAATCTTATGATTATAAGATTTTCATCTCTGTGCCTGCAAACCCCAAACTACCCGACAGATGAGAAACTGTTTAACAGTGTCAGTAGCCTCATCATCAGGTTGATGGATGAGGAAAGTCCTGTGGGTTTCCCAGCTCCTTCTCTGCAGAAAAAGACCAATTTATCTTCAGATGAATACCTTTCCCTGGGCCTCTCTGGGAGCCTTAGAGCCTTCATGCTAGGACATTCTGTACGTAGGGACGATAACCCTTATCCCTGCATGTTTGGCTCTGGTTCTATTTAGAGGCAGTCGCTGGATTCAGATGAAGCTTTAGGTATGTCATGTGTTCACAGTCTTCTATGAATCTGTAAATAAAATTAAATTCTCTCTGTAGGAGATGATAGTTGAGCCTGAGGGAGTCTGAGTAGCATTCGCTTTGCTATTACATGAGCTAAAGGAGGAAACAAACAAAAGATCAAGCTCGTTGATCAATTTATCTTGGGATCTGGAGTAAACAATTTGTTCTTTTGGTCTAAAGCACAGAATGATAAAGTCACTGTTCCATCTCCAATTAAGCTTCTTATTGAGGAAACCTTTCCAGGAAAAGCTCAACAAAAGTTAGCCTCACAGAGGGTTGGTCGAATCACAGATCTGTTTCCTCATCCATGATCCTGACAGTGAGCAGAAGTTTCACATCTGTCTACCTACAGTTTGCAGTTTGTAGGTCACAGAGGTAAGAGTCTCTGGATGATACAGTTAGGAGCTTTTTTTAATAACAATAAATAGCTTAAAAAATAACATTAGGAACACGAGTCACAATTTAGTCTGCATGTCATTTCTTAGGAAAAAATGAAAAGTGATAACTATTCATGGGACCCCAAAGTTTTATGTGAAGATGAAAAAGCTTTTGGGGAGTTATGAATTCCTGTAGCATGCTGTAAAATCTGTCTTGACAACTGTTAAAAGGCATTATCATCCAAAATAGGGCTGCATTTCACTGTCTGTCAGATATAACCCACCTAGAGGACTTGGAGAAAGTGTGACCAGAAGGTGTGTCAAAGCAATTGGAAGAAATCACCAAAGATCAGCTACCTGTGGCTACACCTGGTGAGAGGTTTTAGAATAACTCCCCAAACCAGCCCCCAGGACTCTCCATGGAAACAGTGGTTCAGAATGATCATAAGCTGAGAGCAAAGAGAGTGAAGGAGTTTGTAGCCACTACTTTATTTTTGTGCAGGTCAACCAACCAACTGTTCTAAAAGTAAGCCCCTTACAGGAAATGTGTCCCGAAGTTCATGGGACATTTTTGATCTTGGGGATCGTTTGCGATCCAAAGCTGGCATCTCCAGGGCCCTAGTTGCTGCTGGTGGGAAAGTAGACCAGCTTTTGCACCAGAAAAATCATTAGGGTGGCAAACTGAAGAATAGGTTCTGGACTCAATTTCACTTGTTCCTAGGGTTGGCTCTTAAGATATGTGGGTGACTTCTAGGCTTTGTTTTTCTTTCCTTAAAATGATGTGGACAGCAGACTGTGTGACCTTTAAGGTGACCTCTGATAGGTCTTCTAAATTCCATTCCTTCCATTCTAGTCTTCAATTTTTTCACTTGAAGTTATGGGAAACCTTTCCAGGAAAACAATTTGTTCTTTTGGTCTAAAGCACAGAATGATAAAGTCACTGTTCCATCTCCAATTAAGCTTCTTATTGAGGAAACCTTTCCAGGAAAAGCTCAACAAAAGTTAGCCTCACAGAGGGTTGGTCGAATCACAGATCTGTTTCCTCATCCATGATCCTGACAGTGAGCAGAAGTTTCACATCTGTCTACCTACAGTTTGCAGTTTGTAGGTCACAGAGGTAAGAGTCTCTGGATGATACAGTTAGGAGCTTTTTAATAACAATAAATAGCTTAAAAATAACATTAGGAACACGAGTCACAATTTAGTCTGCATGTCATTTCTTAGGAAAAAATGAAAAGTGATAACTATTCATGGGACCCCAAAGTTTTATGTGAAGATGAAAAAGCTTTTGGGGAGTTATGAATTCCTGTAGCATGCTGTAAAATCTGTCTTGACAACTGTTAAAAGGCATTATCATCCAAAATAGGGCTGCATTTCACTGTCTGTCAGATATAACCCACCTAGAGGACTTGGAGAAAGTGTGACCAGAAGGTGTGTCAAAGCAATTGGAAGAAATCACCAAAGATCAGCTACCTGTGGCTACACCTGGTGAGAGGTTTTAGAATAACTCCCCAAACCAGCCCCCAGGACTCTCCATGGAAACAGTGGTTCAGAATGATCATAAGCTGAGAGCAAAGAGAGTGAAGGAGTTTGTAGCCACTACTTTATTTTTGTGCAGGTCAACCAACCAACTGTTCTAAAAGTAAGCCCCTTACAGGAAATGTGTCCCGAAGTTCATGGGACATTTTTGATCTTGGGGATCGTTTGCGATCCAAAGCTGGCATCTCCAGGGCCCTAGTTGCTGCTGGTGGGAAAGTAGACCAGCTTTTGCACCAGAAAAATCATTAGGGTGGCAAACTGAAGAATAGGTTCTGGACTCAATTTCACTTGTTCCTAGGGTTGGCTCTTAAGATATGTGGGTGACTTCTAGGCTTTGTTTTTCTTTCCTTAAAATGATGTGGACAGCAGACTGTGTGACCTTTAAGGGCATCTGACCTCTGATAGGTCTTCTAAATTCCATTCCTTCCATTCTAGTCTTCATCTCTACCTTCTCTGTTGCTGAACTTAGGCTAATCAGGTCGAGGCGTAGCTCCCATTTTTGTCATGATGAGATTCAGTTGGAGGTCTAACCAGGTCTTTGTTCTATAAATATGTTACATATGATCATGTTAATATATTGCATTATAGAGATTTAATGTTATATTTAATAAAAGAGTAAAACATGTATAATATACTGTATAGTATAATACATGATATATTTATAATACAAAGATTGCTTACATAAATATACATATATATATGTGTCTGTATATATATATATATATACATATATATTATATATATGAAATACAAAAATGAGTACTCTGACTTTAAATTGAACCTCATCTTTACAGCACATGTATCACTTTGAACCCCATCAGTATTTGGTGAGCTGAAGGTTAATAACACAAGAAGTGTCTATATGACTTACTGTAGCATATAACAGGGCTTCCCTGGTGGCTCAGATGATAGAGAATCTGCCTGCAGCAGGGGAGACCCAGGTTCCATCCCTGAGTCGAGGAGCTCCCCTGGAGAAGGGAATGGCAGTCTACTCTATTTTTGTCTGGAGAATCCCATGGACAGAGGAGCCTGGTGGGCTACAGTCTATGGAGCTGCAAAGAGTTGGATATGACTTAGCAACTGAGCATGTATAACATGTATTATAAATATTTACTATATTATATAATTATCTGTGTATGTTATATAATGTAGCAAATAAGAATGGCATAATTTATAATAAATATCATCTAATTAAACTGCAAATATATAAAAATAATATATATTGTGTATATATGTAAAATACATATAAATGTTCCATAAAACCAGGCGTTTTCTTCATGTTCCAAGGAGAAATATGCACTAACTTGAAATGATGGCTGTTAGTTATGGAAAGATTTATGCAGCCATGTCAAGAAGGATAAATTTTCACTAAACCATTTATCCACTGGTTTTCCTTGAGTTCCTGAGACCATCAGTTGTCTTCTCCATTTTGGCCACCTAAGTGAATTTAGGCTATTTGTCAGTGGAGAGATTCATTGCATTGTAAGCTGGCCAGTTTCTTTTGAGTTTTGGAAAGTCAAAATCGCTGGAGGCATTTTAACAACTCTCCAACCCCAAATCCCTTTATGATTGATACAGTTCAATTTTCTCTTGTTCTTTTTCTGATTTGTTATATTTCCTCTGTTCAGTAATTTTCCATCTCTGAAAATGGAACTAAAGTGTCCGAACTGAACACAGGGCATTTAAAAAGAGTTTGTTCTGCATCTCTAATTACCTTTATCTATTATGTTAGGATTGTATTCACTTTGCCAAATTGCATTGCTATGAAGTCCATTAGGGATTTTAAAAACCAGGATTAGTGCATACTGCATATTCAGAACTTTCGTTATTAATTCAGTTATAGTGGAAAAATTTTGCACTAATTATGGTAGCATTGCAATGTTGGGCATTGGTCAAAGCTTTCAGAGATGGTTATAAACCACTTGAATTTATTTCAAAATGAATTAATCAATTATATTCTGGAGTCAAAAATAAATATACCGCACCATTCCCTTATACCCCCCATTGTATACTGTATTGTGCTTAGTCGCTCAGTCCTGTCCAACTCTTTGGGACCCCATGGACTGTAGCCCATTAGGCTCCTCTGTCCCTGGGATTCTCCAGGCAAGAAGACTGGAGTGGGCTGCCATTGCCTTCTTCAGTATACTGTAATACCTACATTTTAAGGTCTTAAAAACATTTCGCTAATAATGTCATGCCAATTTGTGATGTTCACAGTCATGTAGTAATATTGATATTCATGGATTCCTTAAAGTTGAAATGCCTATATGTGAAATTAGTTAAAAACACAAAAATATTGTATATGTCATGGTAGTGACCATCCTTGAGAAGCTTGTTTGTTTCCATTCAGTGGAATCTACAGAGTTGACCCCAGAAAAAGTCGTGAAGTTTTATTAGTAACTATTTCTATCTGATCATCTTTTATATCTCTCCACACACACAAAAATATTTTGTATCCCTCACTTTCCTTATAAAAATTCTCCCAACTAGTCATGCAGAAACTTTTTGACTGGATTACCTTTTATGAAAAAAGTTTAAATTGTGACTTACCCAGCCTCTCTATTTTTCAGTAAATTGGAGGATCTAGATAGCAGAAAATGATTTCAGTTGGAAAATGGTTGCTGCCTCTGAAATAATATTGTGTCCAGTTTCTGGGATCTTTCTTTTCAGTGATTTGCATAGCAGAGAAGAGAAAGATTTCAGTGATGGAATTGCGTCTCTTTAGGAGATGGTTCTCTTTATTAACAGGTTGGCAGAGGTCACCTTGGGCAGTGGAGCATAGAATTTATACCAGTAATACTTTTCTTGTTCTTTCTGATTTGTTATATTTCCTCTGTTCAGTAATTTTCCATCTCTGAAAATGGAACTAAAGTGTCCGAACTGAACACAGGGCATTTAAAAAGAGTTTGTTCTGCATCTCTAATTACCTTTATCTATTATGTTAGGATTGTATTCACTTTGCCAAATTGCATTGCTATGAAGTCCATTAGGGATTTTAAAAACCAGGATTAGTGCATACTGCATATTCAGAACTTTCGTTATTAATTCAGTTATAGTGGAAAAATTTTGCACTAATTATGGTAGCATTGCAATGTTGGGCATTGGTCAAAGCTTTCAGAGATGGTTATAAACCACTTGAATTTATTTCAAAATGAATTAATCAATTATATTCTGGAGTCAAAAATAAATATACCGCACCATTCCCTTATACCCCCCATTGTATACTGTATTGTGCTTAGTCGCTCAGTCCTGTCCAACTCTTTGGGACCCCATGGACTGTAGCCCATTAGGCTCCTCTGTCCCTGGGATTCTCCAGGCAAGAAGACTGGAGTGGGCTGCCATTGCCTTCTTCAGTATACTGTAATACCTACATTTTAAGGTCTTAAAAACATTTCGCTAATAATGTCATGCCAATTTGTGATGTTCACAGTCATGTAGTAATATTGATATTCATGGATTCCTTAAAGTTGAAATGCCTATATGTGAAATTAGTTAAAAACACAAAAATATTGTATATGTCATGGTAGTGACCATCCTTGAGAAGCTTGTTTGTTTCCATTCAGTGGAATCTACAGAGTTGACCCCAGAAAAAGTCGTGAAGTTTTATTAGTAACTATTTCTATCTGATCATCTTTTATATCTCTCCACACACACAAAAATATTTTGTATCCCTCACTTTCCTTATAAAAATTCTCCCAACTAGTCATGCAGAAACTTTTTGACTGGATTACCTTTTATGAAAAAAGTTTAAATTGTGACTTACCCAGCCTCTCTATTTTTCAGTAAATTGGAGGATCTAGATAGCAGAAAATGATTTCAGTTGGAAAATGGTTGCTGCCTCTGAAATAATATTGTGTCCAGTTTCTGGGATCTTTCTTTTCAGTGATTTGCATAGCAGAGAAGAGAAAGATTTCAGTGATGGAATTGCGTCTCTTTAGGAGATGGTTCTCTTTATTAACAGGTTGGCAGAGGTCACCTTGGGCAGTGGAGCATAGAATTTATACCAGCAAGTGTGCCATCCTCCCATGGAGGACCGAGCCCCAGCCTGTCCTCCTCAAGACCTACTCTCACTTTCTTTCATAACTACTTGGGAGAACTTATTGATGAGGGGGGCATAGAAAAGTCCCACTCCTTGTTGCTTTAGCAGTTAACAGGTTATAACTATGACAGGACTTCCCCGTGGACTCTGCTGTACAATGTGTCTCTTGTTTCCAGCTCGACATCAGCAGATGCTGAGTACTTAGACGCCAGATTGATTCAAGTCTGGTAGGGTCCTGTGACTTCCTCTGGTGAGTTCAAGAGTTGGAGGGGGGCTGCTTTGGTGTCTGGAATAGAGGGGATATGAGCTTGGGTTTTTTCCTACCTGTATCATCAGCACTAGTAGCTGGCATTCTTTCCAGTTAGTCTCAGGGATGCTGCAGGCAGGGCTGCCTTCCACATGGGTCTTCTGTGCGAACTACAGGCTTAGCCATGGGGGCCTTTTCTACTGTTCTTTTGGAAAGCTCAGCTCTATGGAGTAGCATCTGCCTTTGCCTATTTGCCTAGAGCCCATTCCCTTTTGTGGCAGCTCTGCATACAAGTGGAATCCAGACTCTGTTAGAAACACAACTGGGTCTCTCCTGGCTTCTTCCTAGGAAAGCTAGCTTCTCTTGCAGGTGGAGCCCCTCTGGCCTTCTCTTCCTTTGAACAATCTCTGTCCTACTTGCCCCCTTTAAATTTGGCTCCATGGCCTCTGTGAATTTGTCTTAAAAAAAAAAAAAAAACAACACACAACTGTTTGTTCCTACTTGGGAACAGGGAAGATCTGGTTCTCTTAGATTGAAAGGCTTGGGTGTTCTCTTGAGGGTATGTTGGAGACCAGGAAGTGGGAAGGGCTCCTATGGCACCACAACAAAGAAACATTAATATCTTGGTTGACTGGACTGTTCCTTAACTCTTGGTCAGGTTGAAGATTAGTTCCTTGGGTCTGTACAGAATGGCTCTTGTTTAAAAATTTGCCAATAATAAATGGTAGGTTAGGGAGAAAAGAGAACCCTCCAGAAGCCGTTGGTGGGAGTATAAATTGGTGGCACTATTATGGAAAACATTGTGGAGATTTCTCAAGAAACTAAAAGTAAAGTTTCCGTGTGATCCAGCAATCCCATTCGTGAGCATGTTGCAGATAAAAATTGGGAAGACCCTTGGCCAGCTCCCCAGACTACTCACTTCTTTCATAACTACTTGGGAGAACTTATTGATGAGGGGGGCATAGAAAAGTCCCACTCCTTGTTGCTTTAGCAGTTAACAGGTTATAACTATGACAGGACTTCCCCGTGGACTCTGCTGTACAATGTGTCTCTTGTTTCCAGCTCGACATCAGCAGATGCTGAGTACTTAGACGCCAGATTGATTCAAGTCTGGTAGGGTCCTGTGACTTCCTCTGGTGAGTTCAAGAGTTGGAGGGGGGCTGCTTTGGTGTCTGGAATAGAGGGGATATGAGCTTGGGTTTTTTCCTACCTGTATCATCAGCACTAGTAGCTGGCATTCTTTCCAGTTAGTCTCAGGGATGCTGCAGGCAGGGCTGCCTTCCACATGGGTCTTCTGTGCGAACTACAGGCTTAGCCATGGGGGCCTTTTCTACTGTTCTTTTGGAAAGCTCAGCTCTATGGAGTAGCATCTGCCTTTGCCTATTTGCCTAGAGCCCATTCCCTTTTGTGGCAGCTCTGCATACAAGTGGAATCCAGACTCTGTTAGAAACACAACTGGGTCTCTCCTGGCTTCTTCCTAGGAAAGCTAGCTTCTCTTGCAGGTGGAGCCCCTCTGGCCTTCTCTTCCTTTGAACAATCTCTGTCCTACTTGCCCCTTAAGTTTGGCTCCATGGCCTCTGTGAATTTGTCTTAAAAAAAAAAAACAAAAACAACACACAACTGTTTGTTCCTACTTGGGAACAGGGAAGATCTGGTTCTCTTAGATTGAAAGGCTTGGGTGTTCTCTTGAGGGTATGTTGGAGACCAGGAAGTGGGAAGGGCTCCTATGGCACCACAACAAAGAAACATTAATATCTTGGTTGACTGGACTGTTCCTTAACTCTTGGTCAGGTTGAAGATTAGTTCCTTGGGTCTGTACAGAATGGCTCTTGTTTAAAAATTTGCCAATAATAAATGGTAGGTTAGGGAGAAAAGAGAACCCTCCAGAAGCCGTTGGTGGGAGTATAAATTGGTGGCACTATTATGGAAAACATTGTGGAGATTTCTCAAGAAACTAAAAGTAAAGTTTCCGTGTGATCCAGCAATCCCATTCGTGAGCATGTTGCAGATAAAATTGGGAAGACCCCTTGGAGAAGGAAATGGCTACCTACTCCAGTATTCTTATCTGGAGTAACCCATGGACAGAGGAGCCTGGCAGGCTACAGTTCATGGGTCCCAAAGAGTTGGACATGACTGAGCAACCGGGGACACCCAGACAAAACATAGTAAGATGCACGCACCCCTGTGTTAACAGCAGCACTACTTACAGTAGCCAAGACGTGGAAAAACCTGAATGTTCATTGATAGGTGAATGGATAAAAACTGTGGTGTTTATATATGATGAAGTACTATCCAGCCAGCAAAAAGAATGAAACAGGGCTTCCCTGGTGGTCCAGTGGGTAAGGACACTGCCTTGCAGTGCAGGGGGCGCCAGTTCAATCCCTGGCCTGGGAGGATCCCACGTGCTGTGAAGTGGCCGGACTGATGTGTCCAACTACTGAGCTGGAGCTCTGGAGTGAGAGGCCACTGCGAAGGGAGACCCACACAGGCCAAATAACAAAGATAAATAAATGAAAGATCAATAGAAGTGGCAAAAAAAATATCTACAAAAAAAAAAAAAGAATGAAACAGTGCAGGTTACAGCAGTGTGGGTAGACCTAGAGATTATCATACTAAGTAAAGTCAGACAAAGATAAGTATTGTATGATATCATTTATGTGTAATCTTAAATAGGAAACATGTGAACATGCCTATGAAACAGAAACAGACCCGGAGATATAGAGAACAGACCTGTGGTTGCCAAGAGCTGGGGGAGGAAAGAGTGAGGAGTTTGAGATTAGCAGATGCGAAGTAGTGGATCTGGGATATAGACTATAGCCTGTGTGCGGGCATACTCAGTTGCTCAGTTGTGTCTGACTCTTTGGGACCCAATGAACTGCAGCCCACCAGGCTCCTTTGTCCATGGAATTTTCCAGGCAAAAATACTGGAGTGGGGGGTTTCCCTGGTGGTCCAGTGTTTAAGGACACTGCCTTGAAGTGCAGGGGGCGCCGGTTCCATCCCTGGCCTGGGAGGATCCCACGTGCCACGGAGGGGCTGAACCAATGTGTCCAGTTACTGAGCCGGAGCTCTGGAGCGCATGTGCCCAGAGCCGGTGCTCTGAGACAACAGAGGCCACCGCGATGGGAGGCCCACACGGGCCAAAGAACGAAGATGGATGAAAATAGATAAATGAAAGACCAACAGAAGTGGCTTGCCCGCCCGCCCCCCGCCCTCCCAAAAAATCTTAAAAAAAAAAAATACTGGAGTGAGTTGCCATTTTCTCCTCCATGGGATCTTCTTAACCCTGGGATTGAACCGGTATCTTTTGTGTCTCCTGCATTGGTAGGCAGATTCTTTACCACTGTGCCACCTGGGAAGCCCCTTGCTATTTAGCATAGGAAAATATATTTGATGTCCTGTGATAAACCATAATGGAAGTGAATTTGGAGAAGTGGATATATGTATCTGAGCCAATTTTGCTCTACAGCAGAAATGACATAATATGTAAATCAGCTACACTTCAACAAAAATTGAAGTTTTGCTTAACCTCTCATATTTTTGATTATCCTAGTTTCTTTGGATGTTTTGAAGAGGTAATGGGTAACGTTTATAAAGTATATGTACATGGAGTGGGGTTCAGACCTGTGCTTTCAGTAGCAGCAAGGGTTGTATAATATCCTAATGAAAGTAAAACGAAGTAAGTAGAGCACCTGTCCACATATTGTTAGGAGGAAAACTCTTGGAAGGACATGTTTGGTATCACTGGATGTAAGTATCAGCGTTTGCTCTTTCAGAGTGAGCATGTTCAGAGAATGGCACTTGAACATTGACAAAACCATTAGACTACAAGAGCTCTGAGAAAGTATGCTTATGAATAAAGAGCAGTGTTATTTGCATGTTTTGTTCAGTCATTTTCACGCATTTGAAAACTTGTGCACCTGCCATCTTCACACGTCAGGGTTGAGAAAGATAATGTCCCCTCATCAAAGGGTGCAAAGAAACCAGATTTCCTTGGAGCGAAGCATAGCCTACTGGTTGAGTGTAGTCAGGATGGTGTGAATCCAATAGCCACGACATGGAAACGACCTCAAGTTAGACTGACACATGAATGGATAAAGAAGATGTGGTATGATGGAATTTTACATGCCATAAAATAGAATAAAACAATGCCATTTGCAGCTACATGGATGGACCTAGAGATTCTCATACGAAGTGAAATAAGTCAGACAGACAGACACCATATGATACCACCTATATGTAGAATGTAAACAATGACACAAGTGCACTTATCTATGAAATAGGAACAGACTCACAGACATGGAGTTGAGGTTGCCTGGAGAGAAGGGAAGTGGAGGACAGGGAGTCTGCAATTAGCAGATGCAAACTGTTATATATAGAATGGATAAATGCAAGGTCCTAGTCTATAGCACGGGGAATTATATTCAATATCCTGTGATAAGCCATAATGGAAAACAATATGAAGAAGAAGGTATGTGTATGTTCTAATTGAATTACTTTGCTGTGCAGCAGAAATTAATACTTATTATACTTCAGTCAGTTAAAAATTAAAGATGATGTGAATAGAGAATTTCTAGAATGTACACCTGTTCTTAGGAAGCGGGTTTGGTGTTTGAGCATGAAGGGAGAATTAGAACTAAGGCTTATCTAGTAAGTGGGCATGGACAGAGGTATGGAATTGCAAGTGGATAAAAGTGTGGGCAAACCTTTGAAATGGTGCATGGACCATGGAATGGTTGAGGAATGGCAGGTCGCCTGATGGAATGAGCATTCGGAGAACGTTGCTGAGGCTGAGGGAGCCTCACAGCTGCCCAGAGAGAGGGCCAGACAGGCACTGCCAAAGGGGTGAGTGCTTCATTTCACAGACAGAAGGGAGTTGTCTGCAATTTTTAAGATGGAGAGACCTCTGTGTCAGTACTTCCTTCCTTCTTCCCTTCCTCCCTTTCTCCCTTCTCAGTGGTTTGTGCTTTATGGAGGATGTGTATATGAATAAAGAGCAGTGTTATTTGCATGTTTTGTTCAGTCATTTTCACGCATTTGAAAACTTGTGCACCTGCCATCTTCACACGTCAGGGTTGAGAAAGATAATGTCCCCTCATCAAAGGGTGCAAAGAAACCAGATTTCCTTGGAGCGAAGCATAGCCTACTGGTTGAGTGTAGTCAGGATGGTGTGAATCCAATAGCCACGACATGGAAACGACCTCAAGTTAGACTGACACATGAATGGATAAAGAAGATGTGGTATGATGGAATTTTACATGCCATAAAATAGAATAAAACAATGCCATTTGCAGCTACATGGATGGACCTAGAGATTCTCATACGAAGTGAAATAAGTCAGACAGACAGACACCATATGATACCACCTATATGTAGAATGTAAACAATGACACAAGTGCACTTATCTATGAAATAGGAACAGACTCACAGACATGGAGTTGAGGTTGCCTGGAGAGAAGGGAAGTGGAGGACAGGGAGTCTGCAATTAGCAGATGCAAACTGTTATATATAGAATGGATAAATGCAAGGTCCTAGTCTATAGCACGGGGAATTATATTCAATATCCTGTGATAAGCCATAATGGAAAACAATATGAAGAAGAAGGTATGTGTATGTTCTAATTGAATTACTTTGCTGTGCAGCAGAAATTAATACTTATTATACTTCAGTCAGTTAAAAATTAAAGATGATGTGAATAGAGAATTTCTAGAATGTACACCTGTTCTTAGGAAGCGGGTTTGGTGTTTGAGCATGAAGGGAGAATTAGAACTAAGGCTTATCTAGTAAGTGGGCATGGACAGAGGTATGGAATTGCAAGTGGATAAAAGTGTGGGCAAACCTTTGAAATGGTGCATGGACCATGGAATGGTTGAGGAATGGCAGGTCGCCTGATGGAATGAGCATTCGGAGAACGTTGCTGAGGCTGAGGGAGCCTCACAGCTGCCCAGAGAGAGGGCCAGACAGGCACTGCCAAAGGGGTGAGTGCTTCATTTCACAGACAGAAGGGAGTTGTCTGCAATTTTTAAGATGGAGAGACCTCTGTGTCAGTACTTCCTTCCTTCTTCCCTTCCTCCCTTTCTCCCTTCTCAGTGGTTTCTGTGCTTTATGGAGGATGTGATAGAACAGAAATAAAAACTACATGGAGCTTGCCACTGCTGCCCAGTGCTCTGGGTATGCAATCTCGTACAGCACTTTTGGAGGAAAAGTTGGTGATACCTAACAAAAGTACTCGTGCATTTACTTTTTTGACTCAGGATCCCACACTAGGGGTTTATGCAAAAGGCCCACCTCCAGTGATGTGAGGTATATATTATATGATAAGATTATTTATCGCAGTCATATTTGTAAGCAGAAAATACTAGGAACAACTGAAATTTCTACATAAAAGTGTGTTTGAATAAATGACACTACATCCACCTAATGGAATATGATGCAGCTGTGAAAAAGAGAGGTTGATTTATGGGAAGTGAGCACTGGTGAGTAATTTCCAGGATGTACTGTTAAATAGAAAGTCGTGGTACAAATAGTGCCTTTCATTCAAGAAAAAAAAATATTTAAAAATATGTATGTGTCGGGCTACCCTGGTGGTCCAGTGGGTAAAGACACCGCCTTGCAGTGCAAGGGGTGCCGGTTCCATCCCTGGCCTGGGAAGATCCCACGTGCCGCGGAGCAGCTGGACCGATGTGTCCAATCACCGAGCCGGAGCTCTGGAGCACATATGCGCCCAGAGCAGGCGCTCTGCGACAACAGAGGCCACCGCGATGGGAGGCCCACACTGGCCAAAGAACAAAGATGGATGAAAATAGACAAATGAAAGACCAATAAAAGTAGCCCGCCTGCTCCCCTCCCTCCCCACCCCCCAAAATAAATAAATAAATAAATCTTTTAAAAAATAAAAAAAAGTGAATGTATGTGTCTGTTAATTTGTGTCAAAGAAGTATGGGAATAAAATCAGGAACAAATGAGATTAATTGCCTATAGGAGGGGGTGAAGAAAGGGAATAGGAATGAAGTAGTAGATATGAGGTGGAAAACAAAGCTTCTGATTATACTTTTATTTTCACTAGAGGGGCCAGACAGGCACTGCCAAAGGGGTGAGTGCTTCATTTCACAGACAGAAGGGAGTTGTCTGCAATTTTTAAGATGGAGAGACCTCTGTGTCAGTACTTCCTTCCTTCTTCCCTTCCTCCCTTTCTCCCTTCTCAGTGGTTTCTGTGCTTTATGGAGGATGTGATAGAACAGAAATAAAAACTACATGGAGCTTGCCACTGCTGCCCAGTGCTCTGGGTATGCAATCTCGTACAGCACTTTTGGAGGAAAAGTTGGTGATACCTAACAAAAGTACTCGTGCATTTACTTTTTTGACTCAGGATCCCACACTAGGGGTTTATGCAAAAGGCCCACCTCCAGTGATGTGAGGTATATATTATATGATAAGATTATTTATCGCAGTCATATTTGTAAGCAGAAAATACTAGGAACAACTGAAATTTCTACATAAAAGTGTGTTTGAATAAATGACACTACATCCACCTAATGGAATATGATGCAGCTGTGAAAAAGAGAGGTTGATTTATGGGAAGTGAGCACTGGTGAGTAATTTCCAGGATGTACTGTTAAATAGAAAGTCGTGGTACAAATAGTGCCTTTCATTCAAGAAAAAAAAATATTTAAAAATATGTATGTGTCGGGCTACCCTGGTGGTCCAGTGGGTAAAGACACCGCCTTGCAGTGCAAGGGGTGCCGGTTCGATCCCTGGCCTGGGAAGATCCCACGTGCTGTGGAGTGGCTGGACCGATGTGTCCAATTATCGAGCTGGAGCTCTGGAGCGCATGCGCCCAGAGCCGGCGCTCTGTGACAACAGAGGCCACCGTGATGGGAGGCCCACACAGGCCAAAGAACAAAGATGGATGAAAATAGATAAATGAAAGACCAATAGAAGTGGCCCGCCTGCTCCCCTCCTTCCCCACCCCACCCCCCCAAAATAAATAAATAAATAAATCTTTTAAAAAAATTAAAAAAAATTATGTATGTGTCTGTTAATTTGTGTCAAAGAAGTATGGGAATAAAATCAGGAACAAATGAGATTAATTGCCTATAGGAGGGGGTGAAGAAAGGGAATAGGAATGAAGTAGTAGATATGAGGTGGAAAACAAAGCTTCTGATTATACTTTTATTTTGACTGTGCCTTTTAGAAGAACCAGAGTTATGTTTCATATATTTTTTTTAAAGGGTCTTTTCTTTATCTCTAAGTCATCATTTATTTTTCATCCATCCTTTTTATTCTTTATCATGTGTGGGCCTCCCATCACAGTGGCCTCTCTCTCAGCTCTGAGTCCTTGTGCTCCAGAGTGCTGGCTCATAATTGGACACACCAGTCCAGCCGCTCCTTGGCACGTGGGATCTACTCTGGCCAGGGATCAAACTGGAGCCCCTTGCACTGCAAGGTGGACTCTTTACCCACTGGACCACCAGGGAAGCCCACATATATTTTAATAAATAATTAAAAATGCCCAGGATGTGGACAGAGCCCCAAGGGAATTCAAACAATGTTAAATAAATGTAATTGGATCATAAATGATGTAACCAGGTGAAGGATGAAGAACTAACCTAAATACCTTTTGAAAACATTTAACTGGATATTGTAAGATGAAAGTCAGAAGTGTACACAAAGGCCTTGATTGTGTAGTGAATTTATGTCCCACAGAGATACAGGTTAGTGATTGTGAAACTACTTTGAGTATTTTAGGACTGAATAAAGAAGCAAATGCTTTGTAGATAATGGAGAGCTAGATCTTCACTACTGGAAAAAAATTACAGACAGGAAAGGACAAAGTGTCGTATAGATGCTGTGGTGTTGTGTTGGAATTGGAGGTTTCAATGTCAGCACATTTTGGGAGAGGCTAAAATGGATTATATATATATATTTCTTTTCTTTTTAGGAGGGCAGTTGGGGAGGAAGGGGAGTGGGCGGGCCACTTCTACTGGTCTTTCATTTATCTATTTTCATCCATCTTTGTTCTTTGGCTGGTGTGGGCCTCCCATCGCGGTGGCCTCTGTCGTCACAGAGCACCGGCTCTGGGCGCACGTGCTCCAGAGCTCTGGCTCAGTAATTGGACACATCGGTCCAGCCACTCCATGGCACGTGGGATCCTCCCAGGCCAGGGATGGAACCGGTGCCCCTTGCACTGCAAGGCGGTGTCCCTACCCACTGGACCACCAGGGAAGCCCACTGGATTATATATTTTAATGTCACCTATATCAATCAAAGGTTCCCCATGTGGTGCTAGTGGTAAAGAACCTGCCTGCCAGTGCAGGAGATGTAAGAGATGTGGGTTTGATCCCTGAATTGGGAAGATCTCCTAGAGGAGGAAATGGCAATTCACTCTAGTATTCTTGCCTGGGAAATCCCATGGACAGAGAAGCCTGGTGATCTATGATCCATAGGCTTGCAAAGAGTCAGATCTGACCGATGCACATATCAAAGTAAAGAGGTAAAGAGAAAGTATTAGTGGTTTTAGTATATGTACAGATAGACACAGAAACGTAGATGTGTGCGTTTATGTGTATTTCCTAGCTCTGTTTGTTGAAAGGGACACACAAAAGCAGTACTCTCCTAGTGACAATTAGCATACTCAGCACCTAGATCCTGGTTACTAAGTACCGTTTTCAATGAAAGAAACGGTATTTCCTTGAGAAATAATTCTAGAGCTTAAAAAAAAAAAAAAGATGGACTTAGACTATCTTATAGTGCCAGCAAATAATTTTCAAAAAAACAGGCATGGGGCTTCCCTGGTGGTCCAGTGGGTAAGGACACCACCTTGCAGTGCAAGGGGTTCTGGTTTGATCCCTGGCCTGGGAAGATCCCACGTGCCGCGAAGCTGCTGAACCGATGTGTCCAATTACTGAGCCGGAGTTCTGGAGCTCATGCGCCTGGAACTGGTGCTCTGTGACAACAGAGGCCGCCGCGATGGGAGGCCCACACCAGCCAAAGAACAAAGATGGATGAAACTGAAAAAATGAAAGACCAATAGAAGTGGCCCGCCCGCCCCCTTCCCTCCCCGCCCCAAAATAATAAAATTAAAAAAAACTAAAAACATATGTTGAAAAGACACAAGTGCCAACCTGAAAGAACACCCAGTGGTCAAAGCCAGAGCAAGTAAATGAATAAACAGTTAAAATGTGGCATTATAACTCATAGGAAAAATAAATACCCCCATGTCCATTCTGATACAAATATTTGAAAAAGAATATAAATGGGGGAGAAGGGACTTTCTCAGAGAATCCCGTTTCGTAAACTAAGAAATAGTGAGGGAAATAGAACATTATCAGTGGGAACACAACACTCTATAATTAATGCAAGCTGGATCCGATGATGGAGGCTAAGATTTGTAGGTGAAAATTTGAGTCAAAACAGAGTATATGCAGTGTCTCAAAGTATCTCTTTCAAGGCACTCTGTTACAGATGGAAAAATAGAAAACAGTAGAACAAACTCAGGGCACCACTTGCACAATGTGATTCAAGTTAATATCAGTATGAAGGCATTAGCATCATGTATCTCTTAATATCATGCGATGAAAAGAACCCAACATCATTTTGCGCTGTTCTTACAAAAACTAGGTAACCTCAAATTTAATCTTGGGACACCATCAGAGAAACTCTAGGGACATTCACAAGATTACTAATTTTTGTTTTGTTTTGTTTTTAGAAAAGCATCAAGGTCTTAAAGTGTAAGGGAAACCTGAGAACTGTCTTCATTTATGAGACTAAGAAGTCATGACCACTCAGTGTGATGGTGGATCCTGAACTGGCTCCTAGAAAAGAAAAGGACATCCATGGGGAACCAAGTGAAAGTTTAATAAGACTCACATTTTAGTAAATAGGGTTGTGCCAGTGTTCATGTCTTGGCTTTCATAGTTGTGTAATGATTTCTTAGCACTAGGGAAAGAAGAGTGAGAAACGTAGAAGTCTTGGTGCAAAGTAAGCTTAAATTATGAATGGGGTATGGGGTGGGGAGAGAGAAGGAGCCCAAGAGATGAGTTGAGAAATTCAGCAATAAAGAGAAACCCATGACTCTGAGAGACATAAAGTGTGCCTGACTAAATGGGGTGAAAGATAGTGGGCACTGGGGACAGGGAATAAAGGGTAGAATTTGACTCTAGTTAACCCAATTTGGATAAATTCAACAGCTCACCGTTCTCTGTGAAGTATTTCGTTGGCATTGAGCATCTCAGCAGTGCCATTGGATTTCAAAGAACAAGAGAAGTCCTGCCTCTCCAAGTGGAGACGGGCTGAGAGCCAGATCCAGAAAATCCTGTCTTGGAAGAAGTTCAGTCTCTCCACTGTTTCCTTTTCTTAGGATTTTGGATGTTTCCTGCGCTATAAAAGGGGAAAGTTAACCCAAATGGAACTGAAATGTGATGCAACCAGGTAACCTTACTACCAAATGGAGGACCAGCAAGGCTTGCTCTCTGCCTGTTTTCTTTTCCTTGGATGCGGTGCACCACCCAGGCTTTTAGGGGATTCTTAGAAGCTGCTTAAAGTACCTTCATTTCATGACCAGATATAATCGTGGTAGTTGTATGTGTGTGAGTGTGTGTGAGAGAGGCAGACATGTGGTGGAACGCAGAGTGGGGATTTTGAAGGGATGCTTTATGAAGGCAGGATGGAAGATGAGATAACCTTTTAAAATTATTTTACTTTAGAGAACAGACATTTGACATTCATGAGGATTTTGTCTTTCAGACTTGTTAAAGGGAAAAAGATAATGGTCTAAGAAATTCAGAGCTTCTGATAGCTTATTAAGATCTTAAGGCATAAATGTTGTTCTGGATAAGCAAGTCTTTTTCTGTACCAGGTAGTAGAATTAATAAAAAATACCATTTGTTGGGGCTTCCCCTGGTGGTCCAGTGGATAGGGACACCGCCTTGCAGTGCAAGGGGCGCCGGTTCGATCCCTGGCCTGGGAAGATCCCACGTGCCACGGAGCGGCTGGACCGATGTGTCCAATCAGAGCCGGAGCTCTGGAGCGCATGCGCCCAGAACTAAAAAAAAATACCATTTGTTGAGTGGTATGCCAGACCCTAAGGAATATGCTTTATATATGTGCATTTTAATTTTTACAAAACCCTACAGTGTCGTCTTTTACTATTTGGTGGTTAAGGAATCTTAAGATTTGAACCAGCATTGCCCAACAGGAACATAATGCAGGCCACCAATGTAAGCCACGTATGTAATTTTAATTTTAGTAGTGATGTGAAAACAGGTAATGGCAACCCACTCCAGTATTCTTGTCTGGGAAATCCTATAGTTGGAGCAGCCTGGTGGGCTCCAGTCCAAAGTGTCGCGGAAAGTTGGACACAACTGAGCATCTAGAGATTTTGGTGAGGGCAGAGCCAGATCCAGAAAATCCTGTCTTGGAAGAAGTTCAGTCTTCACTGTTTCCTTTTCTTAGGATTTTGGATGTTTCCTGCGCTATAAAAGGGGAAAGTTAACCCAAATGGAACTGAAATGTGATGCAACCAGGTAACCTTACTACCAAATGGAGGACCAGCAAGGCTTGCTCTCTGCCTGTTTTCTTTTCCTTGGATGCGGTGCACCACCCAGGCTTTTAGGGGATTCTTAGAAGCTGCTTAAAGTACCTTCATTTCATGACCAGATATAATCGTGGTAGTTGTATGTGTGTGAGTGTGTGTGAGAGAGGCAGACATGTGGTGGAACGCAGAGTGGGGATTTTGAAGGGATGCTTTATGAAGGCAGGATGGAAGATGAGATAACCTTTTAAAATTATTTTACTTTAGAGAACAGACATTTGACATTCATGAGGATTTTGTCTTTCAG
Organism: Tragulus kanchil; assembly: GCA_022376925.1. Taxonomy (NCBI): domain Eukaryota; kingdom Metazoa; phylum Chordata; class Mammalia; order Artiodactyla; family Tragulidae; genus Tragulus; species Tragulus kanchil. The sequence continues at coordinate 17,146,119 of JAIOJX010000028.1, read as the reverse complement.
ACTTGTTAAAGGGAAAAAGATAATGGTCTAAGAAATTCAGAGCTTCTGATAGCTTATTAAGATCTTAAGGCATAAATGTTGTTCTGGATAAGCAAGTCTTTTTCTGTACCAGGTAGTAGAATTAATAAAAAATACCATTTGTTGGGGCTTCCCCTGGTGGTCCAGTGGATAGGGACACCGCCTTGCAGTGCAAGGGGCGCCGGTTCGATCCCTGGCCTGGGAAGATCCCACGTGCCACGGAGCGGCTGGACCGATGTGTCCAATCAGAGCCGGAGCTCTGGAGCGCATGCGCCCAGAACTAAAAAAAAATACCATTTGTTGAGTGGTATGCCAGACCCTAAGGAATATGCTTTATATATGTGCATTTTAATTTTTACAAAACCCTACAGTGTCGTCTTTTACTATTTGGTGGTTAAGGAATCTTAAGATTTGAACCAGCATTGCCCAACAGGAACATAATGCAGGCCACCAATGTAAGCCACGTATGTAATTTTAATTTTAGTAGTGATGTGAAAACAGGTAATGGCAACCCACTCCAGTATTCTTGTCTGGGAAATCCTATAGTTGGAGCAGCCTGGTGGGCTCCAGTCCAAAGTGTCGCGGAAAGTTGGACACAACTGAGCAACTAAAGCACAGGTAAAAAGAAACAGGTGAAAAATAAGTTTAGTAATATGTATTAGTTCTCCCCAAATATTATCATTTCAATATGTAATCAATATAGAAACATTATTAGGGAGATATTTTATCTTTCTTTTTTTTTTTTTTAAGCATTTATTTATTTATTTTGAGGGGGGGGAGGGCAGGCCACTTCTATTGGTCTTTCATTTATCTATTTTCATCCATCTTTGTTCTTTGGCCCGTGTGGGCCTCCCATCGCGGTGACCTCTGTTGTCGCAGACCACCGGCTCTGGGCATGTGCGCTCCAGAGCTCCGGCTCCGTAATTGGACACATCAGTCCAGCCGCTCCACGGCACGTGGGATCTTCCCAGGTCAGGGATTGAACCGGCGCCCTTTGCACTGCAAGGCAGTGTCTTTATCCACTGGACCACCAGGGAAGCCCCCTTATCTTTCTTATACTAAGTATTTAAATAGGAACCTGTTTTTACAGAGAACACAACTCAATTTGGATGCTAGATTTTCATTGGAAATACTTGGTCTGTATTTAGACCTTGTGAAATGTACAAATTTACATACCCGAGTTGTTCCCACATTCTTTTTTTTCCCTACATTCTTAAAAGTTGTTCCAATAATTGAATTGAGTGTCTGCTTTTAAATTTAATTGAAATAAAATTCAGCCCCTGAGTCCTACTTCCCACTTTTCAAGAGTCCAGCGGTAACCTGTGGCTGACTGGTGGCTAGCAGAGGGGACAGTACACGTTTAGAGAATTAAAATTAATTACCCCAGGCCTGAGAGCTCCTAAGCCCTAGAAGGGACATGTAAATCTGAGTTAGCATAACTCAAAATTCCATGATCTTAACTCTGACTTCTGGTGTGAAAATGTTGTTGCTTTGAATGAGAGTTCACCTCATTGAATGCAGGCCTCCTCTCCTCTTTGATACGCCTATTTCAGCTGATGGGCCTGCATGCCTAGAATCAATTGTCCACTGTTCAAGCTGCTTGTTCCTAAGCCTCAGGAAAGGCGGCCTTGAGAGCAGCAAGCGCACTTCACGGGCCAAAATGCTAATACACTTCTTAGTTATTCTCAGTCTTTGCCACCATGAAATGGGGTCTGAAATGCAAATGGTCAGGTAAAAAGAAACAGGTGAAAAATAAGTTTAGTAATATGTATTAGTTCTCCCCAAATATTATCATTTCAATATGTAATCAATATAGAAACATTATTAGGGAGATATTTTATCTTTCTTTTTTTTTTTTTTAAGCATTTATTTATTTATTTTGAGGGGGGTGGGTTGGGGGGGAGGGGGTGGGCGGGCCACTTCTATTGGTCTTTCATTTGTCCATTTTCATCCATCTTTGTTCTTTGGCTCCTGTGGGCCTCCCATCGCGGTGCCCTCTGTTGTCGCAGAGTGCTGGCTCTGGGCATGTGCGCTCCAGAGCTCCGGCTCGGTAATTGGACACATCAGTCCAGCCGCTCCACGGCACGTGGGATCTTCCCAGGCCAGGGATCGAACTGACACCCCTTGCACTGCAAGGCGGTGTCCTTACCCACTGGACCACCAGGGAAGCCCCCTTATCTTTCTTATACTAAGTATTTAAATAGGAACCTGTTTTTACAGAGAACACAACTCAATTTGGATGCTAGATTTTCATTGGAAATACTTGGTCTGTATTTAGACCTTGTGAAATGTACAAATTTACATACCCGAGTTGTTCCCACATTCTTTTTTTTCCCTACATTCTTAAAAGTTGTTCCAATAATTGAATTGAGTGTCTGCTTTTAAATTTAATTGAAATAAAATTCAGCCCCTGAGTCCTACTTCCCACTTTTCAAGAGTCCAGCGGTAACCTGTGGCTGACTGGTGGCTAGCAGAGGGGACAGTACACGTTTAGAGAATTAAAATTAATTACCCCAGGCCTGAGAGCTCCTAAGCCCTAGAAGGGACATGTAAATCTGAGTTAGCATAACTCAAAATTCCATGATCTTAACTCTGACTTCTGGTGTGAAAATGTTGTTGCTTTGAATGAGAGTTCACCTCATTGAATGCAGGCCTCCTCTCCTCTTTGATACGCCTATTTCAGCTGATGGGCCTGCATGCCTAGAATCAATTGTCCACTGTTCAAGCTGCTTGTTCCTAAGCCTCAGGAAAGGCGGCCTTGAGAGCAGCAAGCGCACTTCACGGGCCAAAATGCTAATACACTTCTTAGTTATTCTCAGTCTTTGCCACCATGAAATGGGGTCTGAAATGCAAATGGTCAGCTGAAGGCATTCTGCTGCCTCTCTGTTTACCAGCCTCCCCGGTTACGCTGCATTAACAGTCTGAGTTGTCTGTTCTTGTCATAATGCTTTTAATTTTGTTTTGTACATTTTGGAGCTCTTTCATGTTAAAAAAAAAAAAAATGTCAATAGACTCCTCTCCTCAAGGGACTCACATTGTTCTCCCCAGAGAGGACTTTTGGCTTCTAAAGCAAGAGAAAGCAAGACAGAGTCCTTTGATTGGCAGGGAGCATTGTCATGACTTCATTTTTTTCCCTTCAGCATCAGGAGAGAATGATTTTGATGCCTTCAACTTTTTCACTAATAATGTAACAGAAAAAGCATAAACACACTAGTTTTCATTTCTTAATGCTGGCCAGACGTGGTTCCCAGGGAAGATGCTTGTTTGTTGGTGATTTGCCTTTTTTAAAAGAGGGTTTTCCTCTGTATAGAAAACAGAAAACCCTGTTTCTTGGCTTCGGCTTTTCTTCAGATGGTGGCTGATTGTTTTGGTACAGAGGCAAGGAAAAGAAGAAAAGAAGAAAAACTGAATGACATGCCGGAAATTTTAGTTAATTTCATAATAACTTAATCTATGTCAGGCAAAGTAATATGAATCACAACCTAAAAGGAAATGGCTTTTTAATGAAAATTGTTTGGGCATGTCTTTACACTGGGGTGTGTGTGTGTGTGTGTGTGCCTGTTTCAGACAGAGAAGCCATTCAACAGAAGAAATTAAAAAAAAAAAAAAGAGTGTATGTTAAGAGCCTATAGTAATTTTGTGAGCCAGTGTTTTGTTTTCTCTTTAGGTTTCTATGTGAAATGTTGGATGCAGATTATATGGGATAAAATAATAGTTCTCTGCCTGAACTCTAGTCACAGTGTGACCTATCGAGTTTGCTCTATTTACTGTGTCTGCAGCATAATTATGAAGCATTTTGCCTAGGGGCCCCTAGAATCAATTGTCCACTGTTCAAGCTGCTTGTTCCTAAGCCTCAGGAAAGGCGGCCTTGAGAGCAGCAAGCGCACTTCACGGGCCAAAATGCTAATACACTTCTTAGTTATTCTCAGTCTTTGCCACCATGAAATGGGGTCTGAAATGCAAATGGTCAGCTGAAGGCATTCTGCTGCCTCTCTGTTTACCAGCCTCCCCGGTTACGCTGCATTAACAGTCTGAGTTGTCTGTTCTTGTCATAATGCTTTTAATTTTGTTTTGTACATTTTGGAGCTCTTTCATGTTAAAAAAAAAAAAAATGTCAATAGACTCCTCTCCTCAAGGGACTCACATTGTTCTCCCCAGAGAGGACTTTTGGCTTCTAAAGCAAGAGAAAGCAAGACAGAGTCCTTTGATTGGCAGGGAGCATTGTCATGACTTCATTTTTTTCCCTTCAGCATCAGGAGAGAATGATTTTGATGCCTTCAACTTTTTCACTAATAATGTAACAGAAAAAGCATAAACACACTAGTTTTCATTTCTTAATGCTGGCCAGACGTGGTTCCCAGGGAAGATGCTTGTTTGTTGGTGATTTGCCTTTTTAAGAGAGAGGGTTTTCCTCTGTATAGAAAACAGAAAACCCTGTTTCTTGGCTTCGGCTTTTCTTCAGATGGTGGCTGATTGTTTTGGTACAGAGGCAAGGAAAAGAAGAAAAGAAGAAAAACTGAATGACATGCCGGAAATTTTAGTTAATTTCATAATAACTTAATCTATGTCAGGCAAAGTAATATGAATCACAACCTAAAAGGAAATGGCTTTTTAATGAAAATTGTTTGGGCATGTCTTTACACTGGGGTGTGTGTGTGTGTGTGTGTGCCTGTTTCAGACAGAGAAGCCATTCAACAGAAGAAATTAAAAAAAAAAAAAAGAGTGTATGTTAAGAGCCTATAGTAATTTTGTGAGCCAGTGTTTTGTTTTTCTCTTTAGGTTTCTATGTGAAATGTTGGATGCAGATTATATGGGATAAAATAATAGTTCTCTGCCTGAACTCTAGTCACAGTGTGACCTATCGAGTTTGCTCTATTTACTGTGTCTGCAGCATAATTATGAAGCCTTAGCTGCTCTCCCCAATAGTTACAGATGTGGGAGAAAAATAAATTACTTTTGCATGGTAGCCCTGGAAGTCGTGCTGTTGTAATATAATGTAATCGGCCGTGAACAAAAGGAAGTTATTATATTCATTTATATTAGTTTGAAAGCCACAGAAATGCATGATATTATTTTAGGCTGAGGAATGAAAGCAGGGCCGTTGATGATTTTTTTTCTCCCTGATCATCCAGCTTTCCTCTGAAGGTCATCTTCATAAAACATGATAATTTCAGCCTATTCATTTTACTTAAGTTATAAGCATATCACAAGACCTGTCATCAAATACTTGAAGATGTTTGGGAGAGGGGTTATATTTGATCATTATGACGTCAGGTGGAGTGAAATAGGATCCATGGCTGGAAGGGACGGGACAGGTTTTAATAAGGAAATGACTGTGGGCAGAACTATCTAGAGGAGAAGAGAATTGCCTGAAAGATGGTGAGTTTTTAGAGTCTTCTGTCCTATGTGTAGATCCCTTCCCAGAGATGCTTCAGAGTCAGGTGAATTTTTTTTTTTTTTAAGATTTATTTATTTATTTGTTTTGGGCGGGGTTCGGGTTGCGGAGGGAGGGGAGCGGGTGGGCCACTTCTATTGGTCTTTCATTTGTCTGTTTTCATCTATTTTTGTTCTTTGGCCCATGTGGGCCTCCTATCGTGGTGGCCTCTGTTGTCGCAGAGCACCGGCTCTGGGCGCATGCGCCCCAGAGCTCCGGCTCGGTAATTGGACACATCGGTCCAGCCTCTCCGCAACACGTGGGATCTTCCCAGGCCAGGGATCGAACCGGCGCCCCTTGCACTGCAAGGCGGTGTCCTTACCCACTGGACCACCAGGGGAAGCCCATAGGTGAATTTTTTAAAAAGGCGAACAAAATATCATCTAACATCCTTTCCCTTCCAACCCAGAGACCCATGAAATCAGAGCTCTAGGGGGAGCCTCGGTTAGTAGCAAAATACTGCAGAATTGTGAGTGAGCCTCTTCGGTGTCATGACCTTGGGAAAATTCCTCTGGTCACTATTTCAGAAATTGTGTGTACGGAGAAGAGAATGACACTTGCTCCCTTTACGTGCAGAAATCTCACAGGGTCAACACGCTTTTTGTGAGAGGTATTGGTCTATTTATGGAACTTTAAATAAGGAAGCCCTATTTCAGTATGAAGATAACTGTTTGATTCTTCACTGGAAATGAAGGATAACAGTAACCTGATTTACACTACATGGAGTAGTGAATTAATGATACAAATTAGGCAAAACTATATATATATACAAATAAAATTATGAACTTTGGAATAGATGACAGACTTTTTGTCTTCATTTATGAGATGACTTACATATGTTCTTACCTAGGCGTTACCCTTGACTTCTTTGCTTAAAAATATCCCCTGAAATTTTTCTCTGTTTCTCAAGGTTACCAGTTATATTGTCAGATTTTAAATCAAATTTTATAAGTGTAATTTTAGTTATTTCTTCAAGGGAGGGACACTGTAAGTGATGAGGTTTTCACTTGCAGACTAAGAAAAATGTTTATTCACACATGAATACATACACAGAGAATAGGGGTTGGGGAGAAATATTCCTTGCAAAGGATTATTTTGAGTGAACTTTCTTCAGTACTTAACACTTTGCATTCTTAGTGAAATGTCCTAACTCTTGTTACTAACCAATCTGTGAACTACCTCTGGAAGCAGGATCAACTTCAGATTTATGTAGGAGATTGGAGGAAGAAGCCCTTCTGTGATGTGTCGTTGCCATAATGAATTATCTTGGATATTTGACGTGGAGGTATTTTTCTCTAGAATGTATCTGCTTAAGTTGGAATATACTTCTGGGAAGAATAGACACTGTCCCAAGGCTAAAGTTCCATGTATGTTCCATTGGTTTAAAGTTGCTTCATTGTCAGTTTGAAAATGTTATGGATTGCCTTCATTCTCTTGTCATTTTTCTTGTTTGGGGTTATTTGAAAATTTCCAGTGGAAAGCAAGTTTGGCAAATCTCCACTTTTGTAGTACAAGGTATTCACAGTTGTGGAGATAAAAATAATAGTCAAGCCTATAATGTAGAATTCAAACACAGGACTTACTTGTGATCTTTGCATTGACTCATTAGTACTAAATGATTACAGATCATCTGGACAGGATTCCTTATCTGCCTGATGGTCTTTGATCTGGATTCTGTTTTCCCAAGGGACTCAGCTGAGGAGGCATGGTGCAAGTAAGCTGTAGGTGGTCTTCAGTATTCCATGAGATGGGCCTAATGGGGCACTAATGGGACCATCAGGAGACCTAGATGTTCTTCCTTGGTTCAGTAAGGAGAGGTTCAAGAGAGAGTGACAAGAAGCAGTGAGTAGGGGAAGGAAAGTTCCTTTAATCTATGATATATTTGATACAAATTAGGCAAAACTATATATATATACAAATAAAATTATGAACTTGGGAATAGATGACAGACTTTTTGTCTTCATTTATGAGATGACTTACATATGTTCTTACCTAGGCGTTACCCTTGACTTCTTTGCTTAAAAATATCCCCTGAAATTTTTCTCTGTTTCTCAAGGTTACCAGTTATATTGTCAGATTTTAAATCAAATTTTATAAGTGTAATTTTAGTTATTTCTTCAAGGGAGGGACACTGTAAGTGATGAGGTTTTCACTTGCAGACTAAGAAAAATGTTTATTCACACATGAATACATACACAGAGAATAGGGGTTGGGGAGAAATATTCCTTGCAAAGGATTATTTTGAGTGAACTTTCTTCAGTACTTAACACTTTGCATTCTTAGTGAAATGTCCTAACTCTTGTTACTAACCAATCTGTGAACTACCTCTGGAAGCAGGATCAACTTCAGATTTATGTAGGAGATTGGAGGAAGAAGCCCTTCTGTGATGTGTCGTTGCCATAATGAATTATCTTGGATATTTGACGTGGAGGTATTTTTCTCTAGAATGTATCTGCTTAAGTTGGAATATACTTCTGGGAAGAATAGACACTGTCCCAAGGCTAAAGTTCCATGTATGTTCCATTGGTTTAAAGTTGCTTCATTGTCAGTTTGAAAATGTTATGGATTGCCTTCATTCTCTTGTCATTTTTCTTGTTTGGGGTTATTTGAAAATTTCCAGTGGAAAGCAAGTTTGGCAAATCTCCACTTTTGTAGTACAAGGTATTCACAGTTGTGGAGATAAAAATAATAGTCAAGCCTATAATGTAGAATTCAAACACAGGACTTACTTGTGATCTTTGCATTGACTCATTAGTACTAAATGATTACAGATCATCTGGACAGGATTCCTTATCTGCCTGATGGTCTTTGATCTGGATTCTGTTTTCCCAAGGGACTCAGCTGAGGAGGCATGGTGCAAGTAAGCTGTAGGTGGTCTTCAGTATTCCATGAGATGGGCCTAATGGGGCACTAATGGGACCATCAGGAGACCTAGATGTTCTTCCTTGGTTCAGTAAGGAGAGGTTCAAGAGAGAGTGACAAGAAGCAGTGAGTAGGGGAAGGAAAGTTCCTTTAATGTGAAATCATGTAAATTGCCTTATATTAAAGTGATAGACTTTGAAATAGAAGACAAAGGCAACTGCTGTGTATCTGATCTAATTAACCTTGAGTTTCCACTTGTGTAGTCTTTTGGGGAGGCAGGGAGAAAATGCTCTGGGATGAAATTGACCTTGCTTTTCCTCCACATGCATATGGAAATGCTGGGCAGGGGCTTTGCAATTAATATTGATTCCGTGTCAGAAGCCCAACATTGATTGCAGTGGAAAAGCCTGGCAGGGCTGTGGGGGGACTTCCTGAAGCTTTCATTTAGAATGTGTAAAAGTGCAAGCCCACGTTATTGACTTAGGTGGAGATATGGAGGGTATTTGCTGAGGCCTGTGATCACTTCTCAACTGCTAAGAAGGCAGTTTTTTTGTACCACTTCGATTATGCCTTGCTCCCAAAGAAGGCCATGTTTACAATGGAAGCAATAAAGTTACCTGTCTTAAGCTTTTTATACATAACAATGAAGTTCATGCATCTATAAATGTAAGCTTAGAGAAAGGGCAGCTTTATTCCAGCCTATGGGTTTTGTGTACGATGCATGCATCCTTAGTTGTGTCTGACTCTTTGTGACTCCATGGATTATAGCCTGCCAGGCTCCTCTGTCCATGGAATTTTCCAGGCAAGACACTGGAGTCGGTTTGTTTTTTCCCACTCCAGGGAATCTTCCCGGATTGCATCCCCGCAGGCAGACATTCTCCACTTTGTAGTACAAGGTATTCACAGTTGTGGAGATAAAAATAATAGTCAAGCCTATAATGTAGAATTCAAACACAGGACTTACTTGTGATCTTTGCATTGACTCATTAGTACTAAATGATTACAGATCATCTGGACAGGATTCCTTATCTGCCTGATGGTCTTTGATCTGGATTCTGTTTTCCCAAGGGACTCAGCTGAGGAGGCATGGTGCAAGTAAGCTGTAGGTGGTCTTCAGTATTCCATGAGATGGGCCTAATGGGGCACTAATGGGACCATCAGGAGACCTAGATGTTCTTCCTTGGTTCAGTAAGGAGAGGTTCAAGAGAGAGTGACAAGAAGCAGTGAGTAGGGGAAGGAAAGTTCCTTTAATGTGAAATCATGTAAATTGCCTTATATTAAAGTGATAGACTTTGAAATAGAAGACAAAGGCAACTGCTGTGTATCTGATCTAATTAACCTTGAGTTTCCACTTGTGTAGTCTTTTGGGGAGGCAGGGAGAAAATGCTCTGGGATGAAATTGACCTTGCTTTTCCTCCACATGCATATGGAAATGCTGGGCAGGGGCTTTGCAATTAATATTGATTCCGTGTCAGAAGCCCAACATTGATTGCAGTGGAAAAGCCTGGCAGGGCTGTGGGGGGACTTCCTGAAGCTTTCATTTAGAATGTGTAAAAGTGCAAGCCCACGTTATTGACTTAGGTGGAGATATGGAGGGTATTTGCTGAGGCCTGTGATCACTTCTCAACTGCTAAGAAGGCAGTTTTTTTGTACCACTTCGATTATGCCTTGCTCCCAAAGAAGGCCATGTTTACAATGGAAGCAATAAAGTTACCTGTCTTAAGCTTTTTATACATAACAATGAAGTTCATGCATCTATAAATGTAAGCTTAGAGAAAGGGCAGCTTTATTCCAGCCTATGGGTTTTGTGTACGATGCATGCATCCTTAGTTGTGTCTGACTCTTTGTGACTCCATGGATTATAGCCTGCCAGGCTCCTCTGTCCATGGAATTTTCCAGGCAAGACACTGGAGTCGGTTTGTTTTTTCCCACTCCAGGGAATCTTCCTGACCCAGAGATTGAACCTGCATCTCCTGCACTGGCAGGCAGATTCTTACTGCTGAGCCACCTGGGAAGCCCTTTGTGTATAGTGGGTCTCTATCAAAAGGACATTCTGTCAGCAAGTAATTAACAAAGCCTTCCATTTAATAGATGGGGTCAAATTCTGATTGGTTATTATAACACTATATTTTCACCTGGGATCACCTTTTGTGACACAAATCCAAGGACACTCTTTAGAATGAAACTATAGACGTGTTTTATGGCCAAACAGTCCTGGGTTAACAATGACCGTAGGGAAGTCCAGTTAACGAATTTATTCATTTGGGCCCTATTTACACTTCTGCTGTCAAATCTAATTACTTCTTTTCAAATAAAAACTTTGGCCTTCACTCGGGTCTCTGGTGCCTGTCAATGAATGCTGATCTGTTTGCATCTCCTCAGCGCCATTCGCATTTCACAGGTCTGCCATCTGGTCCTAGGAACCAAAGCTCCATCAGGAGTTATATGTACAAAATGGGAATTCCTGAGAAAGGATGGTTTCAACTTAAGTGAATGTGTGGTTTAAAGGTGATACGAGAATTACACGCAGACACCATGCTTTGCCAATCAATAGCGATTATTCCATGTCATGGATGTTTTTGTCTTTTACAGAAAAGAGCCATTATGCTGTAAAACTTACAGGACATGGAAAATGTACTTTTAGTGCTTAAATCAGAGAGATGAGGAGGGAGAGAGCTGGGTTGGATAGATAACAGCCCCCAGCAACATGGGGGTAGTAACAGCATGATAGCCGTGTTTGTGTGTCACTTGCTTCATGCTTGGTGCTTCCGCATGGCCACAGGAAGAGAACTGATCCCTGCTCAGCCAGGCTCTCCTTCCTCAGCAAGGAACAATTCTGGGACCTTTGATTGTTTGGGAAGTTCCCTCATAATGCTGTCAGCAAGCCATGATGTTTGCCAGTGAACTGAGCTATATTTCAACCTATAGATTGAGAAACTGAGGCATGATGACCTTGCTACCCATGGTCTTGTGTTTTCAGGGTAGAAGGAAATGAACTAATTGCACACTTGTGTTGCAGACGAGTTGCAGAGTGCAGAGGAGTTAAGCTCATGGTTAGATGCCCTGGTCATGGCTTCCTTTCCTTGGGAATGAAACCTGGAATCCCTGGGTGGTGGGCCATGTCTTTCTTCCGTAACTTACTCAAGTACTTAGTGTTTGTGGATCTTTGACTGTATTAAATGGGAAGCATACATTTGGAAAAATAACTTTTTTTAAAAAAAGTTTTTATTTTACATTGGAGTATAGCCGACTGACAATGTAGTGATACTTTCAGGTGAACAGTGAAGGAACTCAGCCATACATATGCATGTATGTATTCTCCCTCTCAGCTCCCCTCACATCCAGGCTGCCCCATAACACTGAGCAGAGTTCCCTGGGCTATCCAGTAGGTCCTGTTGGTTATCCATCTTAAATATACCGGTATGTACCTGTCAATCCCAAGCTCCCCAACTGTTCCCCCAGCCTTCCCTTCTGGTAATCAATATGTTTATTCTCTAAGTCTGTAAGTCTGGTTCTGTTTTGTAAGTTGTTTCTTTGTATTATTTCTTTTTAGATTCTCCATTTAAGGGATATCATAGGATAGTGCTTTGTCAGTCTAAATAATTTAAGCATGAATTCCCTATGAAACAAACTAAGAACACTAAAAGGTAAATATTACTCCAAAAGGTTGACTGTCGCTGCTTAATAGTAGCTTCCAAAAATTGTTTGGGACTGAAATAACCAGAATTTCTATCAGTCATTTCTCTCACATTTTTCCATATAAAATACAATTTTTATCTAGTCTTTTAGAATGTTTTCAGACGTAAAAAGGCAGAAACCTCTTCTATGGACCTTATTGAAGGTACAGACTCCACAGCTATAGTCCGCAGAGGTGGCTTTTGAGTAGTCCTGGGTCCAAGAGACTGCATGTTTGAAGATTCCAGGTGTCTCTGTTATATACAGCTCATCAAAAGACATTTGGGTCTTCCTCAACAAAGTGTGCTGATTTTGAATTCTGATTAATTTTTAGTTTTATTGCTTGGTTTTTGAGAAACTGAGGCATGATGACCTTGCTACCCATGGTCTTGTGTTTTCAGGGTAGAAGGAAATGAACTAATTGCACACTTGTGTTGCAGACGAGTTGCAGAGTGCAGAGGAGTTAAGCTCATGGTTAGATGCCCTGGTCATGGCTTCCTTTCCTTGGGAATGAAACCTGGAATCCCTGGGTGGTGGGCCATGTCTTTCTTCCGTAACTTACTCAAGTACTTAGTGTTTGTGGATCTTTGACTGTATTAAATGGGAAGCATACATTTGGAAAAATAACTTTTTTTAAAAAAAGTTTTTATTTTACATTGGAGTATAGCCGACTGACAATGTAGTGATACTTTCAGGTGAACAGTGAAGGAACTCAGCCATACATATGCATGTATGTATTCTCCCTCTCAGCTCCCCTCACATCCAGGCTGCCCCATAACACTGAGCAGAGTTCCCTGGGCTATCCAGTAGGTCCTGTTGGTTATCCATCTTAAATATACCGGTATGTACCTGTCAATCCCAAGCTCCCTAACTATTCCCCCCAGCCTTCCCTTCTGGTAATCAATATGTTTATTCTCTAAGTCTGTAAGTCTGGTTCTGTTTTGTAAGTTGTTTCTTTGTATTATTTCTTTTTAGATTCTCCATTTAAGGGATATCATAGGATAGTGCTTTGTCAGTCTAAATAATTTAAGCATGAATTCCCTATGAAACAAACTAAGAACACTAAAAGGTAAATATTACTCCAAAAGGTTGACTGTCGCTGCTTAATAGTAGCTTCCAAAAATTGTTTGGGACTGAAATAACCAGAATTTCTATCAGTCATTTCTCTCACATTTTTCCATATAAAATACAATTTTTATCTAGTCTTTTAGAATGTTTTCAGACGTAAAAAGGCAGAAACCTCTTCTATGGACCTTATTGAAGGTACAGACTCCACAGCTATAGTCCGCAGAGGTGGCTTTTGAGTAGTCCTGGGTCCAAGAGACTGCATGTTTGAAGATTCCAGGTGTCTCTGTTATATACAGCTCATCAAAAGACATTTGGGTCTTCCTCAACAAAGTGTGCTGATTTTGAATTCTGATTAATTTTTAGTTTTATTGCTTGGTTTTTGAGAAATTATGTGTTACAATATTGTCTTTGAGTGAACTATACCCAATAGATATTTCTTTAATTTTGGTGTTCTTGAAGGTTTTCTATGTCTCTGCCTCTAGTCTGGTGACATTTATACTTGGACAGTTTGTTCAGTGACAAGTGTGTGTGTGTGTGTGTGTATGTTTTTTTTTTTTTCTTTTGAGAAAAATCACAGTGCCATAGCAAGAAACACCTTTAAAATTTTGTTCATGGTTTAGTATGTAATCCAGTGTGAAAGTGAAATTCTGTTTGTTTTTGCATTTTTTAAAAGAATTCTCTCAATTCATAAAGTAAATGAAAGATGAGGAGTAGAGGGAGAATTGTACTTAAGCTACCTGAAATTATTAGCCTTTCAAGAATCTACAGCGAATTTGCAGTGCTCTCTACAGCAAAAGAACATTAGCTAGGTAGCAGTTACAACAGCATTCTTCACAGAGTTTTGGTAATAATTCGGAAAGACAGGGAATGAAGGACTAAGGACTGAAGGAGAAAAAGGAAAAGAAAGGAAAATAGGCTATTAATTAATATACTGTAGTATACTTGCCTAGAAGCTTGCTGTTGTTATCTATGGAGTAGATCATGAATCTGTTTCTGATGTAATTCACTAAGTGTTTACAAGTGTCTCTTGTGAATGGGACAAACATCCATGGATGTGTCAGTTTGCTAGAGCTGCCATAACAAAATGCCATGGCTGGGTGTCTTAAACAATAGAACGGTACCTCCTCAAAGTTTAGGGGCTGGAAGTTCGAGGTCAGGATGCCTGCAGAGCCGGTGGTCCCGAGGCTTCTGTCCTAGACTTGCAGATGGGTGTCTTTTCACCATGTCCTCCTCACATGACCTTTCTTCAGGGGGTGCACCCCCTCACCCCTAGTTAGTCTGTGTGAATTCTGATCGTCTGAGGTTCGATCAGATTGAACTCGGATGCCATCCTTATGAACCTCATTTAATCGTAATTACCTATTAAAGGCCTGTCTCTCCATCAATCATATTGGGTGCTAGAAACTCAACATACACATTTTTAAGCATGCACAATTCATTCTGTAACAAAGCATACAAAGGTAAGAATAAGGCAGAATTAGACACAATTTGATGGACTAATAAGACTAATGGCAATGTCCACTCTAATAAATAATGTGAAAAATGTAGGCAGAGCCTGTGGAGAATGATACTACCTTCGGGCCCAGTGGGAAAGGTTCACAGTGGGGATTATGTTCAATTCTGGTCTGTGGAGCTGAACCCAGTTGTGTGAAAGGAGGGAAGAGGTGGGGATTGTGGCAGAGTGCTTGGTGGGAGTGAGCATGTGAGCATGTGGACAGGGAAGTCATGGTCCCAAGACTGTGAAGGTTATTTCAGACAATATTATAGTTGTCAAGGCTCTGCTCAGGAGTTTGGACCGTGGAGGCTGCTCTCTGCTTTGTGCCCTTAATGGTAGATCCTACGGTTGACGATGGTCAGGAGTTCCAGCTCAGATGCTGGGTAGGCCAGGGTTTTGTATGATCTTGGTTCAAGAAATTACTGAACCTCAGGAAATGTTGCTTCCTCATCTCTAAAATAGGAATAATAGTCACCCCTTCTTTATCAGGCAGCTAAGAGAACTGTGATCACACACAGTGCCGAACAGGCTCAACCTGTGCTAGAGGGGACAGTGTTTGTTTCATTCCTCGAATAATTCAGCAAATGTATAGCATAGATTTGGGGCTGGAGCTGGGGCTTAATAGTATATTCAACTGATGAAAATGTGTAGAATTTAATACCAAGGTCCTCTTGTATAACACAGGGAATAATATTCAATATGCTGTGATAAACCATTATGGAGAAGAATATGACAAAGGATTTATATATGTATATGTGTGACTGAAATATTTAGAAATATTTAGAAATGAACACAATATCATAAATCAATAAACTAAAAAAAAAAGAAAAGCATTGTGACACCATCAGCACCAATATGCATGGCAAGTAGTTTGAGGAATTGGGGAGAGAAGGGAGTAGAGGGGAGGCCTCCCAGGTGGCACCCTTGTAAAGAATCTGCCTGCCAGTGCAGAAGACATGGGAGATAATGCGTTCGATCCCTGGGTCAGGCACATTCCCCGGAGTAGGGAATGGCAACCTCCTCCAGTGGTCTTGCCTGGAAAATCTCATGGACAGAGGAGCCTGGCAGAGGACAGTCCCTGGGGTCCCAGAGAGCTGGACCAGACTGACTGAGCCCCAGGAGTCGAGGGAGGGCTGGAAGCAATGATGAGAGCAAAGTGCTTTGAAAAGTATGAGGATGGGAACAGTACAGGGAAGAGAGTCTTCTGTTAGGTCCTGTAGGATTTGTACAATACGGTAAAGCCTGTTGTATCTGAAATATTTGTATCAACACTCCTGACTTCTTGTCAGGATCATCAATTTCCATTTTGTTTCCCAGAGATTTTTTTTTTTTAATTCCCTCATTCTTTTTAAAATTCTGTGCTTTTATAAGCTTGTGCTGTACTCTATTCAATCAGTATTTCCTTCTCGGAGGTAAAGTCATGTTTCCCAAGCTAACATTGTTTTGCAATTAATTAAAAGCAGTTAAGAACAATTTAATTGAATGCTGTCACCCGCGCCATAAATCATTGTGCTGCTTTCCTGTCAGCATCCCGCTTCTGAAAACACCTCTGGTGGCAAGATCCGACACAGTGCGTAGTCATACCCAAAATGTTTAACCAGGATGACATAATTGTCAAATCTGTAACTGTGCTTTTACTGCCGGTCGCCTGCACTTCTATTGGAAAATGTCAGGAATCGCTCTTGCAGACAAGTCGAACGTTGAGATATAGGTCCAGAAATGAATCCTCTTTCCAAGAGTAAAAAGCATCAGGACTCCTTGGTGACTTAGAGATGAATGCCCTAGTGATCAGGAAGTATCCTCCGGTGTGTTCCTGTGACATTTCAAGTTTGGCAAGAATGCAGGTGCGTTCATCCCTGTCTGTGCGACAAAGAATTATTAGGTGTGGAAATTGGATGCAAACATCTTTTGAAGAGAGTAAGGATGGGTTTGTCATACTGGGTCATATTTTAAAATGAATTTTGACATGTTCAATAGGCTTCATCACACACGATTAGCATCTCCGAATGCTTTATGGACTCCGGTGACACCCGCTGCGTTAGCCGGGAAATCAGATCAAAACAGAGATTCATAAATGTCAGAGGAAGTGTTGAATTGGTGTTGAATCTTTGCTTCTGTCGTAGCACTGAGTGTTTCAATTCAGGATGGTATTCCATGATATAAACGCCCAATGAATTGTCACTGTTGTCTAGCCTTTATTTGCTCTTTTGCTTTATAACCTAAATTGTCAAGTTAGTCATCTCCCATCTCTCAAACCAACTTCCTGTGACCACTGGCAGAATCTCTAGCCATATCCACGTGTGCTCACTTGACAGCTGTGTATCATACGACAGAAGAATTCTGTCAAACAACTGGGTAACCACGTTAAAATCAGCCAGCAGGTCCTTTGAAAGGAACAATCAGTTCAAATTCAATGGAAATTTCCACTTAAAGGGAGTACAGCCGTCACCACCAGAATAGATATTAGTCCATGTTTATTTGATTAGAGCTCACCCATGATATATCATCAATATGAACTGTGCTTTTCTTAAACTACAAGGAGGGCAAGCCTCATGTAAGTTGCAAATATGATGCAGCCATTCAAATATTTATCTAGAGGGATATAAGTCATGAAAATTGTTTCTTTGACATTGAGTATAATGCTCTTTAATATCATGGTGCTTTGTTCCTGTGATCTTGCATTTGACTGTGCCCAACTGCTCTACAGAAAGCATATGAACAGGTTGTAGACTGCTCATCAACTTTTCTCTTCTTCAAGATGACATGGAGCCATGTTTCAGCTGATGAGAAGTTACTTCGATGATCTCGTTCCACGTGGAAGCTTTGTGATTATTTGTAGAAAGGAAAGCTAAGACCCTTTCAAGTCAGAGATGGGTAGATTGTTTTGTTGGTCTCCCACCAACATTTCTTCTAAATGGAAGAATGCAGATGGGGACTTGGTTCATTACACCAGAGACTTACTGGGTTGTCTCCCTTTGTTGTCCTTCATAGTTGTTAAGAGGATGGGATAGGATTGCCCAGGGCCAGATCCTGTCTCTGACTTTGACAGGTTATAACCTCTTTAGACCTACTTCTTTATCTGTTACATAGACGTAATGATAGTACAACCCTCACAGGATTGTTCTGAAGATCGAATGAGTTTCTGTTCCTAATAAGCTTAAAGCAGTATCTGGCACATAATAAGAGCTGAGAGTAAATTTCAGGCATCATTATTATTAAAACTTTTGTTAGTATGAATTGATGTGGAAGTTAAATACTGTTACATTTTTTCCGCTAGCACTGAGTGTTTCATCGTTTCAAAACCAACTGTTGTCTAGCCTTTATTTGCTCTTTTGCTTTATAACCTAAATTGTCAAGTTAGTCATCTCCCATCTCTCAAACCAACTTCCTGTGACCACTGGCAGAATCTCTAGCCATATCCACGTGTGCTCACTTGACAGCTGTGTATCATACGACAGAAGAATTCTGTCAAACAACTGGGTAACCACGTTAAAATCAGCCAGCAGGTCCTTTGAAAGGAACAATCAGTTCAAATTCAATGGAAATTTCCACTTAAAGGGAGTACAGCCGTCACCACCAGAATAGATATTAGTCCATGTTTATTTGATTAGAGCTCACCCATGATATATCATCAATATGAACTGTGCTTTTCTTAAACTACAAGGAGGGCAAGCCTCATGTAAGTTGCAAATATGATGCAGCCATTCAAATATTTATCTAGAGGGATATAAGTCATGAAAATTGTTTCTTTGACATTGAGTATAATGCTCTTTAATATCATGGTGCTTTGTTCCTGTGATCTTGCATTTGACTGTGCCCAACTGCTCTACAGAAAGCATATGAACAGGTTGTAGACTGCTCATCAACTTTTCTCTTCTTCAAGATGACATGGAGCCATGTTTCAGCTGATGAGAAGTTACTTCGATGATCTCGTTCCACGTGGAAGCTTTGTGATTATTTGTAGAAAGGAAAGCTAAGACCCTTTCAAGTCAGAGATGGGTAGATTGTTTTGTTGGTCTCCCACCAACATTTCTTCTAAATGGAAGAATGCAGATGGGGGACTTGGTTCATTACACCAGAGACTTACTGGGTTGTCTCCCTTTGTTGTCCTTCATAGTTGTTAAGAGGATGGGATAGGATTGCCCAGGGCCAGATCCTGTCTCTGACTTTGACAGGTTATAACCTCTTTAGACCTACTTCTTTATCTGTTACATAGACGTAATGATAGTACAACCCTCACAGGATTGTTCTGAAGATCGAATGAGTTTCTGTTCCTAATAAGCTTAAAGCAGTATCTGGCACATAATAAGAGCTGAGAGTAAATTTCAGGCATCATTATTATTAAAACTTTTGTTAGTATGAATTGATGTGTGGAAGTTAAATACTGTTAAATTTTTTGAGGTTTCGTTGAGCAAGAGAAAGGTATCATGAGAATGGAAATGTTGTTCTAGTTTTCTAAATTGATGGAACATTTGGATTCCGAAAATAATAGATTGGTGCAGTTTCTCCTTTGAAAAATTCTGGTCACAATTGCCAAACAGATGGCTTTTGAGCACTCAGAAGACACTGTGGTGGTCACTAACCATTGTGATGTGTTAATTAAAAGCACGTCATTCCCAACTAACCCAATCTCATTTTTGGAAAGAGGTCCTGGGTTGTTGAAATAAGAGATGACTTATCTGGATCTCTGCAAGGTATGTGGATTCTATCATTATGTATTTTGATGAAAATGTAGAAAATATAAGCTTAATCAACTGGAGTGACTGTTTCATGGCTAGGATACCACAATAATGACTTATTCTCAAGAGAGGTCTTTCATAATTTTAAAAGTACAGTTATTTTGTTCACTTCCATTCCATATTTATATCCACAGTTTTTGAAAGGACTTGGAAAATATGTGAGTGATACACATTTTTGAGAGGAATTTGATTTTGCTGGTGACAGATACAAGTTTCATAATAGTTTCATACTACTGTATATTAAATAAACACCAGGACCTATTGTACAGCACAAGGAACTATATTCAGTATCTTGTAATAACCTATGATGGAGAAGAAATCTGAAAAAAAAACACCCTGAATATTCATTGGAAGGACTGATGCTGAATCTGAAACTCCAGTGGTTTGGTCACCTGATGTGAAGAGCCAATGCACTGGAAGGACTCAGATCCTGGGAAAGCTTGAAGGCAAACAGAGAAGAGAGTGGCAGAGGATGAGATGGTTAGATAGTATCACTGACTCAGTGGACATGAATTTGAGTGCAGCAGGTTAAACACAGAGTTCTTGAGAATTCACAGAAAGAAAAATTTCCATTAATGTCTTTTAACTGAAGTATATTTGCAATCAATATTACATTAGTTTCAGGTATAAAGTGATTCAGTTATATGTGTGTGTATATGCTTACATATTCCTTTTCAGATTCTCTTCCATTGTAAGAAGGTACTGACTATATCAATAGTTACCTGTGCTGTGCAGTTGGTCCTTGTTGATTGTCTATTTTATATATAGTAGTGGTTTATGTTAATCCCATACTCCTAATTTATCCCTCTCACCAGTTATCCTCTTTGGTAACTATAAGGTTGATTTCCCTGTCTGTGGGTCTGTGTCCATTTTGTAAGTTCATTTGTGTCAGAGACCTTGAACAACACATGATGATGGCAAGAAATGATCCTCCAAAGAGGATATAATTTTTTTTTTTAAGATTTATTTATTTATTTATTTTGGGCGGGGGTCAGGTTGGGGAGGGAGGGGAGCAGGCGGGCCACTTCTATTGGTCTTTCATTTGTCTGTTTTCATCCGTCTTTGTTCCTTGGCTCCTGTGGGCCTCCCATCGCGGTGGCCTCTGTCGCTGCAGAGCACTGGCTCTGGGCGCATGCGCTCCAGAGCTCCGGCTCGCTGATTGGACACATCGGTCCAGCTGCTCCGCGGCACGTGGGATCTTCCCAGGCCAAAGATCGAACTGGCGCCCCTTGCACTGCAAGGCGGTGTCCTTACCCACTGGACCACCAGGAGAAGCCCCCAAAGAGGATATAATTTAAACCAAGAGGATTAGGAGTTTGCTACCTGATGGTAGGAACAGTGGTTTCCTGGCTGGTGAGCTGTTGGTGGGGATGGGAGTACATGTATATTTCAGGAATGTGTGTACCAGTGACCAAGGGACAATAGGAAGTGAGGTGGAAACCACTGAGTTACAATGGCTAATGTTCATATATGCCTGAGACTTAAAATGCTTTACATAAAAAAAAAAATTTTAAATTCATTGAAGGACTGATGCTGAATCTGAAACTCCAGTGGTTTGGTCACCTGATGTGAAGAGCCAATGCACTGGAAGGACTCAGATCCTGGGAAAGCTTGAAGGCAAACAGAGAAGAGAGTGGCAGAGGATGAGATGGTTAGATAGTATCACTGACTCAGTGGACATGAATTTGAGTGCAGCAGGTTAAACACAGAGTTCTTGAGAATTCACAGAAAGAAAAATTTCCATTAATGTCTTTTAACTGAAGTATATTTGCAATCAATATTACATTAGTTTCAGGTATAAAGTGATTCAGTTATATGTGTGTGTATATGCTTACATATTCCTTTTCAGATTCTCTTCCATTGTAAGAAGGTACTGACTATATCAATAGTTACCTGTGCTGTGCAGTTGGTCCTTGTTGATTGTCTATTTTATATATAGTAGTGGTTTATGTTAATCCCATACTCCTAATTTATCCCTCTCACCAGTTATCCTCTTTGGTAACTATAAGGTTGATTTCCCTGTCTGTGGGTCTGTGTCCATTTTGTAAGTTCATTTGTGTCAGAGACCTTGAACAACACATGATGATGGCAAGAAATGATCCTCCAAAGAGGAGACAATTTTTTTTTAAGATTTATTTATTTATTTATTTTGGGCGGGGGTCAGGTTGGGGAGGGAGGGGAGCAGGCGGGCCACTTCTATTGGTCTTTCATTTGTCTGTTTTCATCCGTCTTTGTTCCTTGGCTCCTGTGGGCCTCCCATCGCGGTGGCCTCTGTCGCTGCAGAGCACTGGCTCTGGGCGCATGCGCTCCAGAGCTCCGGCTCGCTGATTGGACACATCGGTCCAGCTGCTCCGCGGCACGTGGGATCTTCCCAGGCCAAAGATCGAACTGGCGCCCCTTGCACTGCAAGGCGGTGTCCTTACCCACTGGACCACCAGGAGAAGCCCCCAAAGAGGATATAATTTAAACCAAGAGGATTAGGAGTTTGCTACCTGATGGTAGGAACAGTGGTTTCCTGGCTGGTGAGCTGTTGGTGGGGATGGGAGTACATGTATATTTCAGGAATGTGTGTACCAGTGACCAAGGGACAATAGGAAGTGAGGTGGAAACCACTGAGTTACAATGGCTAATGTTCATATATGCCTGAGACTTTAAAATGCTTTACATATATTAACTCACTGAATCCTATTGTATCCATGAGATTTTGCTGCATAACAAAACACCTGTGATATAGGGGCTCAGAACAATCATTTACTGTGACTCGTGACTCTAGGAATCTGAAGAGCTGTTCTGCTGGAAGAGCCAGACTTGGGTCATCATGGCTGGATTTTCTCATTTGTTTGTGCTCAGCTGGTGGTTCATCTAGTCTGGATGATCTAGAATGGCCTCACTCACATGTGTAATATTTGCTTTGCTTTTGGCTGGGGCAATGGAGATGACTTGACCCAGTGTCTGGTCATTCAGCAGGCCAGCCAGACTTATTCATGCAACAATCACAGGGACTAAAGATTAGCAAACTGACAAACCTCAGTGTTCAAGCATGATCTAAGCCTCTGGTAAGGTCTAAAGCAAGTCAGTGGTCCACCCAGATAGAGGGCTATGAGACGTGATTCCATGTCTTGAGAAGAGTGAAAGTATATGTGACCAGTTTTGTCAACTATATGACTGTAAATTTTGCAGGAAGGAAGATGCTGATTCTGTCAACACCAATTACCTCGGAGGTACAGGGAAGTTTAACTTGGTCATGGTCACAGAGCCAGTGAATGGCAGGTCTGCAAGGAGATCATCTGATTCTGGGGTCTGATTCTTACCTCTCTCCTGGCTCCTTGGGACAGGAGTAAGGTAGATACCGACCTCTAGAAACACTGTGTGTCATTGTAGGAAGTTGGGATTTTATTCTGAGAGCACTGGAGAGCCAGTAAAGAATGATGGTCAGAAGATTGACATGGTCAACTTTACAGCTTAGGAGGCTCACTTGAGATGCTTGATGGGGAATATATGGTAAGGAGGGCCGACTGCAGGCTTCCCAGGCCAAAGATCGAACTGGCGCCTTGCACTGCAAGGCGGTGTCCTTACCCACTGGACCACCAGGAGAAGCCCCCAAAGAGGATATAATTTAAACCAAGAGGATTAGGAGTTTGCTACCTGATGGTAGGAACAGTGGTTTCCTGGCTGGTGAGCTGTTGGTGGGGATGGGAGTACATGTATATTTCAGGAATGTGTGTACCAGTGACCAAGGGACAATAGGAAGTGAGGTGGAAACCACTGAGTTACAATGGCTAATGTTCATATATGCCTGAGACTTTAAAATGCTTTACATATATTAACTCACTGAATCCTATTGTATCCATGAGATTTTGCTGCATAACAAAACACCTGTGATATAGGGGCTCAGAACAATCATTTACTGTGACTCGTGACTCTAGGAATCTGAAGAGCTGTTCTGCTGGAAGAGCCAGACTTGGGTCATCATGGCTGGATTTTCTCATTTGTTTGTGCTCAGCTGGTGGTTCATCTAGTCTGGATGATCTAGAATGGCCTCACTCACATGTGTAATATTTGCTTTGCTTTTGGCTGGGGCAATGGAGATGACTTGACCCAGTGTCTGGTCATTCAGCAGGCCAGCCAGACTTATTCATGCAACAATCACAGGGACTAAAGATTAGCAAACTGACAAACCTCAGTGTTCAAGCATGATCTAAGCCTCTGGTAAGGTCTAAAGCAAGTCAGTGGTCCACCCAGATAGAGGGCTATGAGACGTGATTCCATGTCTTGAGAAGAGTGAAAGTATATGTGACCAGTTTTGTCAACTATATGACTGTAAATTTTGCAGGAAGGAAGATGCTGATTCTGTCAACACCAATTACCTCGGAGGTACAGGGAAGTTTAACTTGGTCATGGTCACAGAGCCAGTGAATGGCAGGTCTGCAAGGAGATCATCTGATTCTGGGGTCTGATTCTTACCCTCTCTCCTGGCTCCTTGGGACAGGAGTAAGGTAGATACCGACCTCTAGAAACACTGTGTGTCATTGTAGGAAGTTGGGATTTTATTCTGAGAGCACTGGAGAGCCAGTAAAGAATGATGGTCAGAAGATTGACATGGTCAACTTTACAGCTTAGGAGGCTCACTTGAGATGCTTGATGGGGAATATATGGTAAGGAGGGCCATAGTGGAAACTGATCAACTGATGAATGGGATGCTGATAGAACACTGGCCTAGAGTAGTGTTAGTTGAATAGCTATGTAATTTTATCTAAACTAAAGTAATGTGTTACTTTTTTCATATAAATATGACAGTATTGACTGGGTGTCAGCAATTTGGGGAAATCAGAATTTTGAGCTTGTAACACACTGAGGGAAGTAGAATGACTTTATCATTTGTTAGTCAATAAACTGTAATAGAGGCAGATGATTTTTGTTGATGTAAATAAATGATTGGAGTTGACAGTAGAGGTATGAAAGGCGTTTTAGCACATGCATTTACTAATTGGCCTGGTAAAGACGCCTGTGCCCATTCTGTCTCTATAAGTGAAACATGTAGGTGGTAGCTATCCAGTGAACACAAAATTCCTTTGTGATTGCCCATCTGCCAAATTAGCTTGCAAGGTGTGAAAAAAATATTTCTTCCGAATACTGACTGACTCAGCAGCTGAGAAAAATCAGATCCATTGCCCTATTTGAGGCTGAAAGGAGCATTTTGTTATCTTACTTGACTGAACGATTTCTGGTCTCTCAATTTCTGAAATGGTTCATGTGAGGCTGAATGAAAGTGATTACAGATTTAATCGAGAGTGTAATTATTTAGGTTAAATTTTTATTGAGCCTGCATTTCGGTGTGATGAGTAAGTGAGGTCATAGATAATGCAGAGACTGTATAGATTTGTTTTCTTCATTGCTGGCATTTCCTTGCCTTTTCTTTTTTTTTTTAAGGAAGTATGTTATTAGTTGGGTTAGCAATGTTGGGTGCCACTAGAGGACATTCATTGAATCATTGCAAATAGCCATGACAGCCAAAAAGCCAATCTTGAAAGAAAATGAAATTGCACAACATAAAATACTTGTCTGACGTTTGGAAGATAAACTAATATCTAAATGTATAGTGAGAGAATCTTAGAGTTTACAGAGTCCTTAGCATCTATTTTAGTTCCTCCATTTTGTGAATAAAAACCTTGAGGCTCAGAGCACTTAAATCATGTTTCCGAAGTTATGTATCTAATTAGCAGCAGAGTTGGGAAAATAAACCAACTTTCTAGTTCCCATATGATGCTTCCTTCAATCATCATTTGCTGATTCGCTGGTGCGTGATAGTTATGAGTAGTTCATCCCTGAAGAGTATGTGTCAGAAAGGAATCGGTGTACCTGTTACTGCTCAGAATTTACAAACTTACTTCTATCCATTCGCTGATAGAAAACATCTTTTGAATAGTTACCTGGAATCTGAAGCTGTTTAAAAGAAGGGGGTTTGGGTTGTTCTGGTCACCAGCTAATGTGACTCTGTCAACTACAATGGATATTATAACAATATCTTAGTAAATTTACCATGGTCAAAGGTACAATTTTTTAGTCTCCCAGCCAAAAATGATATGAGAACAATATCAGGATGAACTCAACTTGAGGATGCTGAATCCCATAAAGTCTTACTAGTAGGTAGAAAGACGCCTGTGCCCATTCTGTCTCTATAAGTGAAACATGTAGGTGGTAGCTATCCAGTGAACACAAAATTCCTTTGTGATTGCCCATCTGCCAAATTAGCTTGCAAGGTGTGAAAAAAATATTTCTTCCGAATACTGACTGACTCAGCAGCTGAGAAAAATCAGATCCATTGCCCTATTTGAGGCTGAAAGGAGCATTTTGTTATCTTACTTGACTGAACGATTTCTGGTCTCTCAATTTCTGAAATGGTTCATGTGAGGCTGAATGAAAGTGATTACAGATTTAATCGAGAGTGTAATTATTTAGGTTAAATTTTTATTGAGCCTGCATTTCGGTGTGATGAGTAAGTGAGGTCATAGATAATGCAGAGACTGTATAGATTTGTTTTCTTCATTGCTGGCATTTCCTTGCCTTTTCTTTTTTTTTTTAAGGAAGTATGTTATTAGTTGGGTTAGCAATGTTGGGTGCCACTAGAGGACATTCATTGAATCATTGCAAATAGCCATGACAGCCAAAAAGCCAATCTTGAAAGAAAATGAAATTGCACAACATAAAATACTTGTCTGACGTTTGGAAGATAAACTAATATCTAAATGTATAGTGAGAGAATCTTAGAGTTTACAGAGTCCTTAGCATCTATTTTAGTTCCTCCATTTTGTGAATAAAAACCTTGAGGCTCAGAGCACTTAAATCATGTTTCCGAAGTTATGTATCTAATTAGCAGCAGAGTTGGGAAAATAAACCAACTTTCTAGTTCCCATATGATGCTTCCTTCAATCATCATTTGCTGATTCGCTGGTGCGTGATAGTTATGAGTAGTTCATCCCTGAAGAGTATGTGTCAGAAAGGAATCGGTGTACCTGTTACTGCTCAGAATTTACAAACTTACTTCTATCCATTCGCTGATAGAAAACATCTTTTGAATAGTTACCTGGAATCTGAAGCTGTTTAAAAGAAGGGGGTTTGGGTTGTTCTGGTCACCAGCTAATGTGACTCTGTCAACTACAATGGATATTATAACAATATCTTAGTAAATTTACCATGGTCAAAGGTACAATTTTTTTTTAGTCTCCCAGCCAAAAATGATATGAGAACAATATCAGGATGAACTCAACTTGAGGATGCTGAATCCCATAAAGTACTTGACAGAGACTAGTAGGTAGACAGCAGGTTTGTTGTTGCTTAGTCACTAAGTCATGTCTGACTCTTTGGGATTTCATGGACTTTAGCTCGCCAAGCTCCTCTGTCCATGGGGTTTTCCAGGCAAGAATACTGAAATTGGTTGCCATTTCCATCTCCAGGGGATTTTCCTGACCCAGGGATCAAACTCCAGTCTCCTGCATTGGCAGGTGGATTCTTTACCACTGAACCACCTGGAAAGCTGCAGAAAGGAGATACATGGTAACAATATCAGGATAAACTCAGCTAAGGATGCTGAGCCATATTAAAGTACTTAACAGAGACTTACAGATGGAAAATATAGTGTCCATCAATTAACAATGAGACGCACAACCATCTGTCCAAGTAGGTCTTCCTTTGGACCTATTCTGTGTACCGTCTTGCTTCCACTGGAATGAGAAACCAGAATACTTGGTGAGTTCGGGGTTAGACTGAGAGTAGGTATTGAAAATCAGCAAATATTTTGTGGGTTCCCAGCTGACATTGCCTATGTATCCATGTTCACTGTAGGAATGCCTTCTGCTGGGACAAGGCCCCTTCGGTCTGGGGTGAGTGTGAGAAAGCTTCTGGTCAGTAGGAGGACTGGCCCTGCTAAAGCTTGTTCTGGTGACTGTCCTTCCTTTTATCAACTTCTCGGTGTCCTCTCTCCTGGTTGATATCCTCTCTGCATTCCAACTACCATATAAGTTAATGCATTTTCAAGTTTTGCTGAGCGTAAAAACTAGTCTCTCTCTGAAAGGAGTTTTTATATGTCTCTGGTCTAATTCTACTATCTCACTCTCAAAAGACAACCTAATACCCATTATTTCACAATTCTTGCAAGATAATCACATTACCTCATTGTTATCGCCATATTCTGTTCCCAGTCTGTAGGTTGGTGTACAAATTCTACATAAATGTCAAAGTACAGGCTTTAGATGGACGGATACAGAAAATAGTAGTTGTTTTCCTGGTACACGGTCAAGAATCAGAAATTACTAGTTTTCATTCACTCATCAATAGTAATGAATGGACAGATTATGTCTATTGTATACAGTAGGAAATGTTAGCCATGATGAATGGGAGGACCCATAGGTAAGATTACAAAGGACAGGCTTGGAAATCAGATTCAGGGTTTGAAGTAAGTCATACTTCTTACTGACTATGTGGCTTAGGGTAGGTATTTTTGCGAATGATCCTGTTTTATCATCCGTGACATTTTAATGATGCCTGCCTTTTAGGGTTGTTTTAGGATTTAAAGCAGTTTTATACATTTTAATGCTTTATGGATGTGACTAACACATAGGTGTTTACTAATTATGTATTTTCTCTTCCATCAGAGCACTGGAGATTGTTGATATTTAAAGATGGAGGAAATGACTTCCCATTTGGAGAGCACCTTATTATCCTCAGCAAGTCAAAGTAGCTCAAACACAAATCAGATTGGGCCCCGGGTTGGCATGTTCTCAGTAAGAGTACAGAGTTTTTATTTAATTTAATTAAATTAATTCATTAAGTTTTTACAGAGTTTTGTTGTTTACTGCGACACATTAACTTGAATCTACCATAGGTATACATGTGTTTGTCCCTCCTGAACCTCTCCCCCATCTTCCTCCCCAACCCATCCCTCCAGGTCGCCACAGAGCTCCTGTTTGAGATCCTCTAGTCCCAAAGCATATTCTCCTCGCTCACCTCAGTGTCCCTAAGTCTGATCTCCATGTCCGCCTCTCCATTTCTGAAGAGCACAGATTTTGAGTAGTGACCTTTAGATACCAAAGGTGCAAAAGTGTGGGTTTCTGGAATACTGTAACCTATCTATTCAGAGTGCATCTGAGTATCCTTAGAATGCGCAAAAGTGAATGCTCACTCAGGTTCATGTAACAGAAAATCTATGCAAATGAAAAGAATCTTAGAGAAGGACCCCACCAGCTTTCATTGAAGAAGGTATCTACTCTTCCTTCAGGTCTTTGGAAAATGAAAAAGGAATTTTGTGATCTCCCATGGTAGCTTTTCATAATCATACTGTGTGTGTGTGTAGCGCTTTAAGCTGACCAGGTATCTTCAAACTCAGCTGCCCAAGAATGGTGACAAGTCTGGGTTTTCCCCTTGTCTGAGGTGCACAACTACATTACAGCTTTCTATTAAAATATACCCTTCAGGCCAACTTAACTTCTCCTTTATGGAAACATGAGTGTGTCAGTCTGTGCTATGTGTGAGGCTGTCTGAATTCTTGATCCAGTGTGTACTCAGGTAAAGGTCAGAATAATCTGTATTTCTTAATAGGATTGTCTCTTTTCCTATGACATAATAGGTTCTTGTCTCTTTGAAATGAGCATTTCGGTGAAAACCACTCCACTGTCACTTACTTTCAGTGAGCTTCTGCCTTTTTCTCTTTTAAAATAGTATCTGGGTAAAAGAATCCTCAGTCTGAATTACATTGATTTCTATTTCCATAGTGAGGAAGCCAGAAAAGAACAAGATGCTATTTTGACTATAAGTTTCTGATGTGATCAAGCTGTAAGGTGACCAATTTGAAAATGTTCTATCATGCTTGTCCTGTTCTCATAAGCACTATCAGTAGTGTCTGAAGACCAAAGAGAGGGCAGGACTATACATTCTTGACATCATCATTTGGTTTTGTGAAGCAAGTATAATTGATAGGAGGTCTTACACCAAATTCTGTTCAATACATGAGTTATTTGTTCAGGCAGCGCCAGCCTGTCATACTGCCTTTGCATATGTTCATGTGGAACCTGATTCTCATGAACCAGCCTCATTCCCATGGCTGCAACACGCATTGGACACAAAAGTGAACCTGAAGAGCACAGATTTTGAGTAGTGACCTTTAGATACCAAAGGTGCAAAAGTGTGGGTTTCTGGAATACTGTAACCTATCTATTCAGAGTGCATCTGAGTATCCTTAGAATGCGCAAAAGTGAATGCTCACTCAGGTTCATGTAACAGAAAATCTATGCAAATGAAAAGAATCTTAGAGAAGGACCCCACCAGCTTTCATTGAAGAAGGTATCTACTCTTCCTTCAGGTCTTTGGAAAATGAAAAAGGAATTTTGTGATCTCCCATGGTAGCTTTTCATAATCATACTGTGTGTGTGTGTAGCGCTTTAAGCTGACCAGGTATCTTCAAACTCAGCTGCCCAAGAATGGTGACAAGTCTGGGTTTTCCCCTTGTCTGAGGTGCACAACTACATTACAGCTTTCTATTAAAATATACCCTTCAGGCCAACTT
The DNA here is from genome assembly GCA_022376925.1 of Tragulus kanchil. Lineage (NCBI taxonomy): Eukaryota > Metazoa > Chordata > Mammalia > Artiodactyla > Tragulidae > Tragulus > Tragulus kanchil. Next base: position 17,116,270 of record JAIOJX010000028.1, on the reverse strand, counting down.
AACTTCTCCTTTATGGAAACATGAGTGTGTCAGTCTGTGCTATGTGTGAGGCTGTCTGAATTCTTGATCCAGTGTGTACTCAGGTAAAGGTCAGAATAATCTGTATTTCTTAATAGGATTGTCTCTTTTCCTATGACATAATAGGTTCTTGTCTCTTTGAAATGAGCATTTCGGTGAAAACCACTCCACTGTCACTTACTTTCAGTGAGCTTCTGCCTTTTCTCTTTTAAAATAGTATCTGGGTAAAAGAATCCTCAGTCTGAATTACATTGATTTCTATTTCCATAGTGAGGAAGCCAGAAAAGAACAAGATGCTATTTTGACTATAAGTTTCTGATGTGATCAAGCTGTAAGGTGACCAATTTGAAAATGTTCTATCATGCTTGTCCTGTTCTCATAAGCACTATCAGTAGTGTCTGAAGACCAAAGAGAGGGCAGGACTATACATTCTTGACATCATCATTTGGTTTTGTGAAGCAAGTATAATTGATAGGAGGTCTTACACCAAATTCTGTTCAATACATGAGTTATTTGTTGGCAGGCAGCGCCAGCCTGTCATACTGCCTTTGCATATGTTCATGTGGAACCTGATTCTCATGAACCAGCCTCATTCCCATGGCTGCAACACGCATTGGACACAAAAAGTGAACTATGTAGCAGATTCATGAATATGCGGATCCACTACTTACAATAGCCAAGTCATAGAACCAATCTAAATGTCCATCAACAGACACATGGATAAGAAAGATTGTTGTACATATATACCACCAGGCACGCCCAAGAATACTGAAGTGGGTAGACTACTCCAGTGGGATTCCTTCTCCAGGGGATCTTCCTGATCTGGGAATCAAACTGGGGTCTTCTGCATTGCAGGTGGATTCTTTACCAGCTGAGCTCCAGGGAAGCTCAATGGAATACTACTCAGTCGTAAAAAGAATGAAATAAAACCATTTGTGGCAACATGGCTGGACCTAGAGATTATCAGACTAAATAAATCAGAAAGAGAGAGACAAATGCCATATGATACTATACCACTGATATACGGTGTCTAAATTATAACACAGATGAACGTATCTATCAGCAGAAACAGACTCACAGACATAGAGAATGGACTTGTGGTTGCCAGGGGGGGACGTGAAGAGAGGGAAAGATGGACTGGGCGTGTGGGATAAACTATCATATGTAGAATGAATAAACAACAAGTCCTACTATAAGGCACAGGAAACTATATTAAATATCCTGTGATAACCTACAATGGAAAATAATATGAAAAAATACATATATATATATGTATGTATATATATATGTAGGTATAACTGAATCACTTAGGCATACAGTAGGAATTAATATAAAGTTATAGATCAACTGTACTTCAATAAAATAAAAGAACTAATCCTAGGGCAAGACATTTACATAGGCAGACCAGGGACCAGAGTCTTCCTTGAAGCTGGGGTCCCTGGCTTGGATTGCAAGTGCTGCCTAGAAGTTATTAGAAGACTGCTGACTCTGTGTGTCTTGATCACTTCTCCTTTCTCCTTTCACCATCCCTTGTGCTGGGTAACATCCGCCATGGTGTAGTTTTAAGAAAGTCTTTTGAACTGCTCAGTGGATATTTTTATCCCCATTTTCAGGCAGCGCCAGCCTGTCATACTGCCTTTGCATATGTTCATGTGGAACCTGATTCTCATGAACCAGCCTCATTCCCATGGCTGCAACACGCATTGGACACAAAAAGTGAACTATGTAGCAGATTCATGAATATGCGGATCCACTACTTACAATAGCCAAGTCATAGAACCAATCTAAATGTCCATCAACAGACACATGGATAAGAAAGATTGTTGTACATATATACCACCAGGCACGCCCAAGAATACTGAAGTGGGTAGACTACTCCAGTGGGATTCCTTCTCCAGGGGATCTTCCTGATCTGGGAATCAAACTGGGGTCTTCTGCATTGCAGGTGGATTCTTTACCAGCTGAGCTCCAGGGAAGCTCAATGGAATACTACTCAGAAAAGAATGAAATAAAACCATTTGTGGCAACATGGCTGGACCTAGAGATTATCAGACTAAATAAATCAGAAAGAGAGAGACAAATGCCATATGATACTATACCACTGATATACGGTGTCTAAATTATAACACAGATGAACGTATCTATCAGCAGAAACAGACTCACAGACATAGAGAATGGACTTGTGGTTGCCAGGGGGGGACGTGAAGAGAGGGAAAGATGGACTGGGCGTGTGGGATAAACTATCATATGTAGAATGAATAAACAACAAGTCCTACTATAAGGCACAGGAAACTATATTAAATATCCTGTGATAACCTACAATGGAAAATAATATGAAAAAATACATATATATATATGTATGTATATATATGTAGGTATAACTGAATCACTTAGGCATACAGTAGGAATTAATATAAAGTTATAGATCAACTGTACTTCAATAAAATAAAAGAACTAATCCTAGGGCAAGACATTTACATAGGCAGACCAGGGACCAGAGTCTTCCTTGAAGCTGGGGTCCCTGGCTTGGATTGCAAGTGCTGCCTAGAAGTTATTAGAAGACTGCTGACTCTGTGTGTCTTGATCACTTCTCCTTTCTCCTTTCACCATCCCTTGTGCTGGGTAACATACGCCATGGTGTAGTTTTAAGAAAGTCTTTTGAACTGCTCAGTGGATATTTTTATCCCCATTTTGTAGGCAGGAAACAAAAAGCCACAGTACCTCCTTCGCAAGTTTCTTAGGAGGAAAGCATTAGGAGCGTGAAAGCATCAGCCTAGTGCTTTAATCATTGTTGAGGTTAGCTTTTATTATCCCCTATGTAACAGTGGCTTCCCCGGTGACCCCATGGTAAACAGTCTGCCTGCCAGTGCAGGAGACCCTGGAGAAGGGGGTTTGATCCCTGGTCAGGAAGATTTCCTGGAGTAGGAAATGACAACCCACTCCAGTATTCTTGTTCTGGGAAGTCCCATGAACAGAGGAGCCAGGCAAGCTACAGTCCATAAGGTAGCAAATACTCGGACAAGACTAAACAGGTAAGTGCATGCACATAGAATCAATAGTTGGTTGAAGGAAAAATATTTTTAATGACGGCTATGAATGAAGTGCCTAATATCCTTATGTGAGCAGATTCTGCTGTTACCTATATGGAAGGGGTTGTTTGTTTATTACTTGGTCCAGGATTTCTTTTTTTCTTTCAAAGATGGCATGTATTAATATATATTACCTGTTCTTTTTCTTAGACATGCTAAATTGCAAATAATCAATGGCTTTTATTCCTCATGTAAAGAATTAAAAATGAATAGGAGTTTTCTTTTTTTCTTCCTTCTTGCCTTCCATCTTCCCTTCCTTCTCCCCTCCCTCCTACCCTCCCTGTCTCTCATTTTCCTTTCCTTTAAATTAGAAAGCTGTTCTTTTGCACGAATAGCACATAAATTGACTGAGACAAAAACATGTGTAAATCTTCATTTTACAGACTCACCTTAGCTTCTTGAGATTACCATCCGCTTTGGGTACATCACTTTCCTTGTGGTCTGATACCCTTTTTTCCCGTATCAAAAAAAGGGCAAGACATTTACATAGGCAGACCAGGGACCAGAGTCTTCCTTGAAGCTGGGGTCCCTGGCTTGGATTGCAAGTGCTGCCTAGAAGTTATTAGAAGACTGCTGACTCTGTGTGTCTTGATCACTTCTCCTTTCTCCTTTCACCATCCCTTGTGCTGGGTAACATACGCCATGGTGTAGTTTTAAGAAAGTCTTTGAACTGCTCAGTGGATATTTTTATCCCCATTTTCTAGGCAGGAAACAAAAAGCCACAGTACCTCCTTCGCAAGTTTCTTAGGAGGAAAGCATTAGGAGCGTGAAAGCATCAGCCTAGTGCTTTAATCATTGTTGAGGTTAGCTTTTATTATCCCTATGTAACAGTGGCTTCCCCGGTGACCCCATGGTAAACAGTCTGCCTGCCAGTGCAGGAGACCCTGGAGAAGGGGGTTTGATCCCTGGTCAGGAAGATTTCCTGGAGTAGGAAATGACAACCCACTCCAGTATTCTTGTTCTGGGAAGTCCCATGAACAGAGGAGCCAGGCAAGCTACAGTCCATAAGGTAGCAAATACTCGGACAAGACTAAACAGGTAAGTGCATGCACATAGAATCAATAGTTGGTTGAAGGAAAAATATTTTTAATGACGGCTATGAATGAAGTGCCTAATATCCTTATGTGAGCAGATTCTGCTGTTACCTATATGGAAGGGGTTGTTTGTTTATTACTTGGTCCAGGATTTCTTTTTTTCTTTCAAAGATGGCATGTATTAATATATATTACCTGTTCTTTTTCTTAGACATGCTAAATTGCAAATAATCAATGGCTTTTATTCCTCATGTAAAGAATTAAAAATGAATAGGAGTTTTCTTTTTTTCTTCCTTCTTGCCTTCCATCTTCCCTTCCTTCTCCCCTCCCTCCTACCCTCCCTGTCTCTCATTTTCCTTTCCTTTAAATTAGAAAGCTGTTCTTTTGCACGAATAGCACATAAATTGACTGAGACAAAAACATGTGTAAATCTTCATTTTACAGACTCACCTTAGCTTCTTGAGATTACCATCCGCTTTGGGTACATCACTTTCCTTGTGGTCTGATACTCCCCCGTGTCAATCCGTTGCTGGTGCATAATATTTTTGAATTCCCTCAGGGAGTCATATGAAACATGATGCTTTAATCCCCTTTCTGACCCTGCCTTCTCAAGAGGATTTAATCATGATAGGAATAGGGAATAAGGGTATGCGAATGTCCCTCATTTGCAATGCATGTTGTGTCTGCCTCTTTAAATAAGGTAAAGGTTAATATGTTGATTTCCTATTTATAGGTAACTTAATGATTCTAATTTTTTCTAATCATGGCACAAGGTTTTGGCTCAGTACTATGATTTCTTAAATGATCTTTCTAAATCGCTCTAATGATATGATGAGTTTACTACTCTCCGAAGACGGTGGATTGACAGGTTTAAAGAGACAAATCATATGGTACTTTTTTTTGCCACATAATATCTAGTTACTGCGGCAAGCCCTTCCATTAAGCAAGCTGTATGTCTCGATGATACATCTCTAGGTTTTTTTTTTTGGTTTTAACCTAGACATTTCTGCTTAGGCAATCCAAATTTAACAGTAGGTCTGATATGACCTTCACATAAATCCGAAGAGAATCAGACTATTTAATGTAAAAGCCAAACTAATACCGTCCATCAGAGGAAATGGTATTAATTCAATGCATCGTTTCCATTTCTGACATACACACACACACAAACACAACTTGACATTTTACTGTTTTCTGTTTCTACTTTCCCTTTATACATGGATTAAACTTTAGAAAAGCTGTTCTTGGCTGGTCTGAGATGTGGGACCACCTGGAAGAAGTCATCACTACTCAGCTTTGCCCCCACAGACTAGCTCCCTGAAAGGGAATGGGCTGCCTAATTGGTGTCTTTGTGTTGTCGGTGAGTCTACTTGACACAACCTTTCCTTGGGGTCGCTTGATTTCTAAGGAAATGCCGTATACCACCTTTAATGAGTTTCAGAATCACCTGTCTGCCCACCTTCCACTGTCTGTGTCCTTTACCATTTTTGAGTGATTCGGGAGACTGCACACTATGAAAAAAAGACATTTCTTCCAAGTAGAAACGAACCTGAAGGTTGTTTCATTTGTCCGACAAATATCATGTTGTTTGCGGAAAGCCTTCTGTGAGGCACCAGAAATATAACTGCCCTTAACTCCAAACCCATATATTGTTCCTGTAGTATAGACAGCACAGTTCTAACCACTTTTGCAAGTATATTGGTGGTTTAGTTGCTCAGTCGTGTCTGACTCTGTGATGTGACTCCATGGACTCTTGCCCTCCAGGCTTCTCCATCCATGGAATTCTCCAGGCAAGAATAATGGAGTGGGTTGCCATTTCCTTCTCCAGGGGATCTTCCCGAGGCACAAGGGCTGCTACTTTACATATATATTAACGTAGTTTTATTGGAACACCCATATTAGGCAGTGACTCTGATTATTAACCATGAATAAATTGAAGCCCAGAGAGTTTGTTTCTTCTCCAGGGTATTTCTAAGTGGTGAAACTGAACCTGTGCCCAAGCAGTATGTCTCGAGAGCTGCTTGGTGGCTTAGTTATGTTCAACTCACTGCAGCCCCACTGGGCTCCTCTGTCTATGTGTTTTTCCAGGCAAGAATACTGGAGCAGGTTGCTATTTCCTCCTCCAGGGGATCTTCCTGACCCAGGGATTGAACCCATGTCTCTCATGTCTCCTGCCTTGGCAGGCACAGTCTTTACCACTGAGCTACCAGTGAAGCCCCTGAGAACTAGGAGACGCTCCCTCAAATCCATCTGGACTCCTCAAGGAGGCAGATGGGCACAAAGGGCCTCTGCTGGTATGAAGGCTCTGGATCCTTGTTGAGTTCAGGAGGAGGAGAGGAATCTGCTCTGGTCCCTTCTTCAGTCTCTCTAGAATCTTCTGTCAAACTCCGTATGCATTTAGCCACTTGTACAAAGATGATTGATAGCAAAGTCATTGACTTCCCCAGACTTGCAGGTGGTTATTTGGTCCATTTTATGGCTCAGGAAGTCCCGGTTCAGTCTCTCAAGATCATGTTGTGTGCACATAGGTTCTGGGAAAACATAAGAATAGGATGAGTCATTCTATCATGTATTCACTTAATACTTATATTAAGTATTTTATTGAGTACTTACTGTGTACCAGCTATCATATAACATGATGTTGTTTAGTTGCTAAGTCATGTCAGACTCTCTCGTGACCCCATGGGCTGTAACCCACCAGGCTCCTCTGTCCATGGGGTTTCCCAGGCAAGAATATTGGAGTGGGTTGCCATTTCCTTCCCCAGGGGATCTTCCCGACCCAGGAATCCAACTGTGTCTCCTGCATTGCAGGTGGATTTTCATAAGATACTTGGAGACAAAAGGACGAATAGCAAAAATCTTTTCCCAATTTCCTATAACATTTAAGTTGTCCTTTACTTCATTTTCATCTTTTGTTTTCCTGCTGTTTTCACGTATTTAAAATGGGTAATGTAGATATTAGAAAGGCACTTCATAAAATTCTAAACTGCTCTGCAAGTACGCCCACTTTTATGTTTCATCAGTTTGAGTCATTTGTTAATTTAACCATTTAGAACTAACCATATTGAAGCCCAGAGAGTTTGTTTCTTCTCCAGGGTATTTCTAAGTGGTGAAACTGAACCTGTGCCCAAGCAGTATGTCTCGAGAGCTGCTTGGTGGCTTAGTTATGTTCAACTCACTGCAGCCCCACTGGCTTCTGTTATGTTTTTCGGCAAGATACTGGGCAGGTTGCATTCCGGTCCTCGATGTTTTTCCAGGCAAGAATACTGGAGCAGGTTGCTATTTCCTCCTCCAGGGGCTCTTCCTGACCCAGGGATTGAACCCATGTCTCTCATGTCTCCTGCCTTGGCAGGCACAGTCTTTACCACTGAGCTACCAGTGAAGCCCCTGAGAACTAGGAGACGCTCCCTCAAATCCATCTGGACTCCTCAAGGAGGCAGATGGGCACAAAGGGCCTCTGCTGGTATGAAGGCTCTGGATCCTTGTTGAGTTCAGGAGGAGGAGAGGAATCTGCTCTGGTCCCTTCTTCAGTCTCTCTAGAATCTTCTGTCAAACTCCGTATGCATTTAGCCACTTGTACAAAGATGATTGATAGCAAAGTCATTGACTTCCCCAGACTTGCAGGTGGTTATTTGGTCCATTTTATGGCTCAGGAAGTCCCGGTTCAGTCTCTCAAGATCATGTTGTGTGCACATAGGTTCTGGGAAAACATAAGAATAGGATGAGTCATTCTATCATGTATTCACTTAATACTTATATTAAGTATTTTATTGAGTACTTACTGTGTACCAGCTATCATATAACATGATGTTGTTTAGTTGCTAAGTCATGTCAGACTCTCTCGTGACCCCATGGGCTGTAACCCACCAGGCTCCTCTGTCCATGGGGTTTCCCAGGCAAGAATATTGGAGTGGGTTGCCATTTCCTTCCCCAGGGGATCTTCCCGACCCAGGAATCCAACTGTGTCTCCTGCATTGCAGGTGGATTTTCATAAGATACTTGGAGACAAAAGGACGAATAGCAAAAATCTTTTTCCCAATTTCCTATAACATTTAAGTTGTCCTTTACTTCATTTTCATCTTTTGTTTTCCTGCTGTTTTCACGTATTTAAAATGGGTAATGTAGATATTAGAAAGGCACTTCATAAAATTCTAAACTGCTCTGCAAGTACGCACTTTTATTTTCATCATTTACTTATAATATTGGACAACTTTGCATGTGCCTGCCTCATAGGTAACTTGAGTCATTTGTTAATTTCATTTATATTCTAGCTGAATGATTCAGCTTGGTGCTTGTGGTTACTGAGTAAAAGACACATAGTCAATTAAAATTTCAAAACTAATATTCAGCCTGAGATGGCCGAGTTGTTAAATGAAAATGAATATTATATGATGAAGGGAAGCTGCAAATTTGCTTAGGTTTTTCTATCAAATTAGCAACTTGCTTGTTACAGACAATGAATGCTAATTAGTTCCCTGAGCTGCAGAAGGCAGCCCATACCTGTCCCACAACAGTGTTAAGCAGCCTCATTTCTTTTTTTCTGGCAGTGACATAAGAAAAGGGCAGAGGACCATTGTGGTGTGCCAGGAGCTATATTGAGTGATAAGTACCCATCACTCTTTTATCGGCCTCTGATATATTCATGTTTCCTGAAGTAGAAGCAGACCTTGGAAACACTGTAGGATTTCCCTAGCCAATGGAAACCTGAAACTGATAAAGGCCCAGAGATGAGAGGCCGTAAGATTCAGGCCTAAAGCAAGAACATAGAACCCGGTAGGGAAATGACAAAGCTGACTTGTCAGCTCTTGAGGTTAATGGCAAAACAACTCATACTTCAAACACATACATTTAATGCACACATGTGAAAAGGTTGGAGGTGGAAGAAAAACAAAACAAAACAATTTATAGTGATAGTTTTAAAAGGATCTTACCTTGATGATATTCCTTAAATGCTTCTAGTTGGAAATCTGAGGCTCCCAGTGAAAATGTAACAGGGAAACATCCATGGTTTCGTAACAAAGGAAGACAGCTACAAGTGCCAGGGCAGGGAAAACATGCAGAAAAGCAAGACTGAAAAACTCATGCAAGCGGCTGTGGGGAGGAGGATTGAACCAGAGTCTGTGTTAAGTGATCAGGCCCGGGGTGTGTCAGTCAGCACAGCTCTAGTCTACACTAGTCTAGATACACAGCAGGCCTTGCCTTCCAACTGGGTACCATGTTCAAAACAGAACTGTCTAGAATGTTCAAGGGAGAGTCACCACTAGCATTAAGAATTTGAAGCCAAGAATCTATTTAAGGCCTTGCATGCATCTACAAAATTGAGTTTCATTGGAAGAAGGAGAAACTGAAAAGTAAGATCATCTATTTAATGTCCTCTGTGTTCTGATCCTTGGACTAGATACTAAAATAACTGCAGTTAACCTTTATCCCCAAATTCACATCATGGTGACCCAGTTTATAGTTTGGAAAATAAGGTGTGCTGAGCCTGGGTATTATGTACCAGCTTACACAGCAAATACTGAGGTGTGACTAGGATCCTAACTTACGTCTTTGGTCTTTAAAGCCCATATTCCTTACTCTCCACTTTGTGCTCTCCTCAAGGGACAGAAATGAAACCAGTGAGTATAGACTTTAACAGTGATGTGGCTTCAGTATGATGAAGATTTTTATACCGTATTTTTAATGGTAGAATCGGTTTTTATAGGAGAAATGAGTTACTGGGGCCTCTGCTGGATGACTCCTTGGCTGGAATGTTGTAGGGCAGTTGTGGATGTCCTTTAGGATCCTTTCTAACTCTGACAGCCAATGGAAACCTGAAACTGATAAAGGCCCAGAGATGAGAGGCCGTAAGATTCAGGCCTAAAGCAAGAACATAGAACCCGGTAGGGAAATGACAAAGCTGACTTGTCAGCTCTTGAGGTTAATGGCAAAACAACTCATACTTCAAACACATACATTTAATGCACACATGTGAAAAGGTTGGAGGTGGAAGAAAAACAAAACAAAACAATTTATAGTGATAGTTTTAAAAGGATCTTACCTTGATGATATTCCTTAAATGCTTCTAGTTGGAAATCTGAGGCTCCCAGTGAAAATGTAACAGGGAAACATCCATGGTTTCGTAACAAAGGAAGACAGCTACAAGTGCCAGGGCAGGGAAAACATGCAGAAAAGCAAGACTGAAAAACTCATGCAAGCGGCTGTGGGGAGGAGGGGATTGAACCAGAGTCTGTGTTAAGTGATCAGGCCCGGGGTGTGTCAGTCAGCACAGCTCTAGTCTACACTAGTCTAGATACACAGCAGGCCTTGCCTTCCAACTGGGTACCATGTTCAAAACAGAACTGTCTAGAATGTTCAAGGGAGAGTCACCACTAGCATTAAGAATTTGAAGCCAAGAATCTATTTAAGGCCTTGCATGCATCTACAAAATTGAGTTTCATTGGAAGAAGGAGAAACTGAAAAGTAAGATCATCTATTTAATGTCCTCTGTGTTCTGATCCTTGGACTAGATACTAAAATAACTGCAGTTAACCTTTATCCCCAAATTCACATCATGGTGACCCAGTTTATAGTTTGGAAAATAAGGTGTGCTGAGCCTGGGTATTATGTACCAGCTTACACAGCAAATACTGAGGTGTGACTAGGATCCTAACTTACGTCTTTGGTCTTTAAAGCCCATATTCCTTACTCTCCACTTTGTGCTCTCCTCAAGGGACAGAAATGAAACCAGTGAGTATAGACTTTAACAGTGATGTGGCTTCAGTATGATGAAGATTTTTATACCGTATTTTTAATGGTAGAATCGGTTTTTATAGGAGAAATGAGTTACTGGGGCCTCTGCTGGATGACTCCTTGGCTGGAATGTTGTAGGGCAGTTGTGGATGTCCTTTAGGATCCTTTCTAACTCTGACAGTCTGTGTGTGTTTATTTTTTAAAATTAAGTTGCTCTACAGTGTTGTATTAGTTTCTTCTCTATAGGAAAGTGAATCAGCCATGTGTATACTTATATCCCCTCTTCTGTGAATTTCCTTCCCATTTAGGTCATCAAAGAGCCTTGAGTAGCAGTTCCTGTGTTGTGTAGGCTCTCATTAGTTATCTGTTTTTAGTAGTGTATATTTGTCAATTCCGGGCTCCCAGTTCATTCCACCACCCCCACCCCATCAATATCCATGTTTGTTCTCTACGTTTGTATTTCCATTTCTGCTTTCTAAATAACTTTATACCATTTCTCTAGATTCTACATATATGCATTAATGTATTTAAAGTGTTTCCTGATCTTATGAATAAGCCAGTAGAACATCAGAGTGTAGGTACAGATCACTAAAAAGAGAGAGTAAAGGCAGGCAGAGAAGGGATCAGTGAAGGCAGGAAGTGAGAAGCCAGAAGACACAGAAGGAAAGCCCAGGTGATAGGGAAGATGCAGGAGATCCAGAGGAGTCCACAGACCAGGGTTTCAAGTGGAAAAGGAAGAAGATAGAAGCCACCCTGAGAATACATCCTGTGGTGCCATTCTGCGGAGTCAGCTCCCTTCGCCCCAATTGACAAGCGCTGTGGCATGGCCATTGTGGTTCAGGATCCTGGATGATGGCAAGTCTGAAGATGTGTTCAGCTCCCAGGAGTAGTATCATTTTAATGCTTTTAAGGATCAGCTGCAGTAGAGATGTAATAAGCATTGCATTGGATTGAGATGCACTGAGTTGACAATGAAGTGCATTGATTTGTGGAGGGGGAAATTTGAGTATAGATGGTGAAAGGGGTTCAGAATGAAAGGGGTTCGTAGGCAGAATTGGTGAGGTTAGTGGGTTCCAAGGACAAGGAGGAGAAGAGGAAGGACAAGGAGAAATAAAGGCAAAGATCTTCAGTGTTGAAACTGAAAACTTCTAGTCTTTTGTTAATCTGGGCATTTGCATTAGAATGTCTCACCTAGCCCTGAGGCCTGGAGACTGTTTTAGCTAATCTCATGTGGGTGTGGGCCTAGAGGGCCTTTACAACCTTAAGACATTCTTTTGATTTATTTTTTTGGTAACTGACTGGAAGATACAAACTGTCATGCTTCAACTGGCAAAAGGGGAAACTCTTCTATCCCCCCTCCAGTGTCTATGCTGGAATCTTTTCCCTATCCTTTCTTTAATAAAGTTTTCACTACATGAAACTCTGAGTGACCATCGCCGAGTCTTTTGATCCCAACGTGAATTCTTCTCCATTGGAGATTAAGAATCCGACACCGTTCACGGTAACCTACCGTCATCTATCACCTATTAATGGTCATGTGCATATTTCTAAGAACGGCAAAGCAGCAGAGGTACATTATCCCAGAGCCTCAACAGAGAGGTGAAGGGGAGAAATGGCTGTGAAAATGAAGACGCCCACTGAGTTCTGAAACCTGCAGCCATCATGATACTGTCTGACCCATGTTACCCCAAAGGCTATTTCAGTGAGGAGCCTACAGGTCCCTCGTTTGATGCTATGTAAATCCTACCAGTTGAGTTTTACATGGACCAGATGGCCTTTCAAGATGATGCTGGGGGTTGGCTCAGGAATGTACTTTTTGTGCAAGTGTACTTCCCACATGGGGCATGTTTGCACACCCATCTTCTGCCAGTGACTGGGACAAACCACCACTGTCAATGCATCCCAACATCCTAGAGAAAATTCCCAACTGACGGAGATTGCCACAGAGTCGGTGTTTGGCAGGAACGCAGCTTGACTTTGTTGAGACTTCTGCAAGGGCGAGTGGGGCTTGGCGGGGCGCCTTTACCAGGGCAAGCGTAGGAACTCTCCTCCCTTTATTCTGAGTATGTCTCCTTTGAAGAGAGGCTGCTCTGTGGGAGGAAGAGCCTGGGAAGTCGATTCCTAACCTGCTTAATTGACTGCCACTGCTCTTTCTGAGCTTGGTGAGCTCCTCAGCTAGAGAGCTATGATTCTCTTGCCATCCACAGTGATGGATGGAAGGTGACAGTATGAGCTGAAGTTCTGGGCTCCCAGCTGGTTAGTGGATTTCACAAGTACAATGTTGCAAGAGCCATTTATCAGAAGTGCAAACCCAGAGATGTGGATGTTTGAGGTGACAGCTGTTAGGCACACTACTTAGAGAAATAACTCACGGCGGGTTAAGATAAGAAGGTCTTTGATTTTTCATCTGTGTGGTTGGGAAGTCCAAGGAAGGAAAGGTCTCCAGGGACATGTATGCTATTCAGGTGCCTGGAAGGTCTTGGGGGACCTCACATCTCAGGGGAGGCAACCTTTGAATAAGGGGTGTGTGTGTCTGTGTGTGTGTATTTGTGGGTAAATTTAAAACCCTGGAAGAGAGGCCCTAGAAATCATTTTTAAATAGATTGACTTCTATGTGTAGACCTAATGCTGTTATTAGTAGTGGGCGCATAATCCCTGTGCAAAGTCACAGAACATAGTGACTTTTAGATACAGAATGTAGAGTCCATGATAGTACTGTCCTTTATGAATACACGTATCCTCCATGGAGAAGTAAAGTGAAATCATTGTTTTCCATGCTGCTTGTATTTTTGTCAACAAGTCTAGACATCAGCGTTCAGCAAGACATTCATTCAGTTCCTAGTAGGAACCCAAATTTCCGTTCATTCTTGGGAACTAACAGCTTTGGTCAGGGCAGACATTTGGGCTTTTTTGTTTTTCCTTCCCACAGTAAATAATTATTTGAATTCCCTTTCAAAAATATCTCTGTGGCTGTCTTTCCTTGTAACTTTGGTGGGTGTTGAGCTCTTGATGTAATACAGCAGTTCCCAAGGCAGACAGGACTGAGATTTGAGAGAAAATTTTAATGTGTCAGCTTACACATCCCATATAAACTTAATAAAGCCAGACTGGCCCATTGTGGAAACTCCTGCTTCTGAGGCAGGCTGTCTGCATCAGTAGCTGCCTTAACTCTTGAAGGCCACAGGGGTATCCTTCTGTATGTGACCCTTGAAATGAATTGGTTCTTTAATAATAGATCTGGGGAGGATTCTGTTTCTGTTTCTTCCCTGATCACACACCCACATGCCTATTACACTGCATTTCTCTTTTTCACATCTTCTTGCCCCAAATTCCTGATTTATTTGTGTATTTATTTAATTTTTAAATGAATTTTCATTGGAATATAGGTGCTTTGCCATGTTGTGTTAGTTTCCTGTCCTGGTCTCTTATCTCAACTGTGTTGTCTAAGATAGTGTTGAGTGAGTTGGTATAGTTCTTTTGGTCATAAGGTCATCTTTTGCTCTAGGCTTCACTGGGGAGAGAGGGCCAAATGTATGCTATTCAGGTGCCTGGAAGGTCTTGGGGGACCTCACATCTCAGGGGAGGCAACCTTTGAATAAGGGGTGTGTGTGTCTGTGTGTGTGTATTTGTGGGTAAATTTAAAACCCTGGAAGAGAGGCCCTAGAAATCATTTTTAAATAGATTGACTTCTATGTGTAGACCTAATGCTGTTATTAGTAGTGGGCGCATAATCCCTGTGCAAAGTCACAGAACATAGTGACTTTTAGATACAGAATGTAGAGTCCATGATAGTACTGTCCTTTATGAATACACGTATCCTCCATGGAGAAGTAAAGTGAAATCATTGTTTTCCATGCTGCTTGTATTTTTGTCAACAAGTCTAGACATCAGCGTTCAGCAAGACATTCATTCAGTTCCTAGTAGGAACCCAAATTTCCGTTCATTCTTGGGAACTAACAGCTTTGGTCAGGGCAGACATTTGGGCTTTTTTGTTTTTCCTTCCCACAGTAAATAATTATTTGAATTCCCTTTCAAAAATATCTCTGTGGCTGTCTTTCCTTGTAACTTTGGTGGGTGTTGAGCTCTTGATGTAATACAGCAGTTCCCAAGGCAGACAGGACTGAGATTTGAGAGAAAATTTTAATGTGTCAGCTTACACATCCCATATAAACTTAATAAAGCCAGACTGGCCCATTGTGGAAACTCCTGCTTCTGAGGCAGGCTGTCTGCATCAGTAGCTGCCTTAACTCTTGAAGGCCACAGGGGTATCCTTCTGTATGTGACCCTTGAAATGAATTGGTTCTTTAATAATAGATCTGGGGAGGATTCTGTTTCTGTTTCTTCCCTGATCACACACCCACATGCCTATTACACTGCATTTCTCTTTTTCACATCTTCTTGCCCCAAATTCCTGATTTATTTGTGTATTTATTTAATTTTTAAATGAATTTTCATTGGAATATAGGTGCTTTGCCATGTTGTGTTAGTTTCCTGTCCTGGTCTCTTATCTCAACTGTGTTGTCTAAGATAGTGTTGAGTGAGTTGGTATAGTTCTTTTGGTCATAAGGTCATCTTTTGCTCTAGGTTTCCTTTTTTAACTTTAAAAAAATCTTTTGGGTGTTACGTCCTCTAATCGTTCACTGGCCCCCGTGCAGTAGCTATGATTTCTCTCTTATACAGGAAATTAGACTCAGGGAGGTTAAATAATTTGCCCAAAATCAGAGCCAGAATTTGATTTTGGGATTGTTCATTTTGCATGTCCTCTTTTTTTTTATTTTCCATGCTGTAGTCTCCAGTGTGGTGGCTCATTTTCCATCATAAAGGGAGATTCCATATTTCTGATCAAGAAAAAGAAAAGGTAAACCTCTTTCAGCATATAGATGTGGTATAGGAAGAGAATATTCTCAATTTCTAGGTTTTTATAGGAGTGACTTATATCTGAAAAAAAAAGAAACAAACAAACATGAGATGCCAATCTTTAAAACATTAGAATCGATTGGAATTCTAATAACACTGGAAAGTAAATAATCACCAGGAAAATGCTGAACATCTTACGACATTGTGTTACTAATACCCTATGTCTTTCCTGTTGTTATTATTTCTTAAAATGTTCACTGCATTTTTTTTTCTTAGCTGTGCTTGTGGTACACAGGATCTCACTTCCCTGACCAGGAATTAAACCTGTGCCCCCTGCAGTAGAAGTGGGGAGTCTTAACCACTGGACAGCCAGGGAAATCCCCTGCCCATTATTTTAGCTATGTTTCTATATTTCCTCCTCCTCACTACTTCTCGTATGTGAGGCTGGGATCTGGTTTGCTATAAATCAGAATCCGTAAAAAAAATGAAGGCTATAGTGACAATAAGTCTGTCCCCAGGGTCCATCCCAGCTTATTCATGGGTGGTCTTTCTTTCAGCAGTCAGCGGCTCAGTTCCCTTTGGCGTGCTTCCAAGATTGCATTGAACTCACTCTGTTTGCTACTATTCACGTTTCTCTGTATGTTCCTAGACTTGGATTTACGGCACTTGAGCAGGTATGAGCAATGCTTTATGAACTTGTAATAATGATGATGATGATGATAAAAAAATAACATGTATTTGATGTTAGGAAGGATTGAGGGAAGGAGAGGGAGGGGGTGGCAGAGAATACGATGGTTGGATGACATCATTGACGCAACGGACATGAGTTTGAGCAAACTCCGGGATATAGTGAAAGACAGGAAAGCCTGGCATGCTGCAGTCCATGGGGTCGCAGAGTTGGACACGAGCAAGTGTACAGCAGCAACAACATGTAATGAATCCTAAATAAATTCTAGGCACTGGGTTGAGCACTTCAGCTGCATTATCTCTAATTATTAAAAAATCTGCACTGGGTGCAGCAAACTTCCAGTGTGGTGGCTCTTTTTAAAGGGAGATTCCATATTTCTGATCAAGAAAAAGAAAAGGTAAACCTCTTTCAGCATATAGATGTGGTATAGGAAGAGAATATTCTCAATTTCTAGGTTTTTATAGGAGTGACTTATATCTGAAAAAAAAAGAAACAAACAAACATGAGATGCCAATCTTTAAAACATTAGAATCGATTGGAATTCTAATAACACTGGAAAGTAAATAATCACCAGGAAAATGCTGAACATCTTACGACATTGTGTTACTAATACCCTATGTCTTTCCTGTTGTTATTATTTCTTAAAATGTTCACTGCATTTTTTTTTCTTAGCTGTGCTTGTGGTACACAGGATCTCACTTCCCTGACCAGGAATTAAACCTGTGCCCCCTGCAGTAGAAGTGGGGAGTCTTAACCACTGGACAGCCAGGGAAATCCCCTGCCCATTATTTTAGCTATGTTTCTATATTTCCTCCTCCCTCACTCCTTCTCATATGTTAGGCTGTGATCAGGTTTGCTATAAAACAGAATCAGTAAAAAAAATAAAAGCTATAGAAACAAAAAGTCTGTACCCAGGGTCCATCCCAGCTTATTCATGGGTGGTCTCTCTGTCAGCAGTCAGCGGCTCAGTTCCCTTTGCGCGTGCTTCCAAGATTGCATTGAACTCACTCTGTTTGCTACTATTCACGTTTCTCTGTATGTTCCTAGACTTGGATTTACGGCACTTGAGCAGGTATGAGCAATGCTTTATGAACTTGTAATAATGATGATGATGATGATAAAAAAATAACATGTATTTGATGTTAGGAAGGATTGAGGGAAGGAGAGGGAGGGGGTGGCAGAGAATACGATGGTTGGATGACATCATTGACGCAACGGACATGAGTTTGAGCAAACTCCGGGATATAGTGAAAGACAGGAAAGCCTGGCATGCTGCAGTCCATGGGGTCGCAGAGTTGGACACGAGCAAGTGTACAGCAGCAACAACATGTAATGAATCCTAAATAAATTCTAGGCACTGGGTTGAGCACTTCAGCTGCATTATCTCATTAAATTGCTCATGCTTAGGAAGGAGAGAACTACGTCATGTCTGGAAAGTCAGTGCCTTCTGAACGTTCACAGCTGCTAAGTCACGTGTTCAGACATAGAAATGGTCAGTAGTGACCACTGAAGTCTTTAACTTTTTCTGACTTTATTGGCCAAATCCTTAACCCTAGTCCGTATTCAGTTTCCACAATCCAGTACAGTATTTGTTACATACTAATTACATACTAACAGATGCTTCTCGCATAGACAAATAAGAAAGAGTCTATACTGCTAGTGAAACACACTATGCTAAGAACTGGTAGATGAAATATTGAGTTAGGTGGACACTGTGTTTGGTATTGTGGCCTCAACAATTCACATCACCTATCTGGAGTCTGGTTTTTCTTCATCTGTAAAGTAATGGGGGAATGGTACAGTGAGCCCTAAGATATCTTCTATACTCTGGTGAATTAAACCACAAGTGGTGACTAGAAAAATAATTCAAAGCCACTCTCTGACACACCAGTTATTGGGAAAATAGCTGTAGTGTTATTCCAGTTGCTCTTTAGTTCAACCGTAGTGGTATAATTCCATTTAGATCCAATCTAGATATGTTTTTGCAGGGCCTCTATCATTTTTCAGACTGTTTGAAAAACAAAATATATTTACGCTTCAAACTCTTATACATAAGTTGATATGAATGAGCCTGACTTTGATAACGATAGGGCAGCAGAGCTTGGGGCGACCATTAAAAAAAACCTATAAAATTGAACTTGATTTGAACCATGACAGGCCTTCTTAATGTCAGGATGCTTTGGCTTTCAAGTGGATTCTTTCACTGTATTATATAAAATGTGGATAAAGTGATAAGTGAGTTTCAAAATGATTATATAAAATGAAGTGCACTGTCACACGGGAAGGCATTTTGCCCCAGGGAGACCAACAATGTAAGGTAACCTCATTTCCTTTCTTTTAAGGACTTTCTGGGTTGCTTAAAGTTGCCATGGTTGGGGGTGGTTGGTTTGTTGTTTGCCAGGTTAGTGCTTTGGGGGCACAGCTGTAAGTAAAAACAGCACTGGGTTGAGCACTTCAGCTGCATTATCTCATTAAATTGCTCATGCTTAGGAAGGAGAGAACTACGTCATGTCTGGAAAGTCAGTGCCTTCTGAACGTTCACAGCTGCTAAGTCACGTGTTCAGACATAGAAATGGTCAGTAGTGACCACTGAAGTCTTTAACTTTTTCTGACTTTATTGGCCAAATCCTTAACCCTAGTCCGTATTCAGTTTCCACAATCCAGTACAGTATTTGTTACATACTAATTACATACTAACAGATGCTTCTCGCATAGACAAATAAGAAAGAGTCTATACTGCTAGTGAAACACACTATGCTAAGAACTGGTAGATGAAATATTGAGTTAGGTGGACACTGTGTTTGGTATTGTGGCCTCAACAATTCACATCACCTATCTGGAGTCTGGTTTTTCTTCATCTGTAAAGTAATGGGGGAATGGTACAGTGAGCCCTAAGATATCTTCTATACTCTGGTGAATTAAACCACAAGTGGTGACTAGAAAAATAATTCAAAGCCACTCTCTGACACACCAGTTATTGGGAAAATAGCTGTAGTGTTATTCCAGTTGCTCTTTAGTTCAACCGTAGTGGTATAATTCCATTTAGATCCAATCTAGATATGTTTTTGCAGGGCCTCTATCATTTTTCAGACTGTTTGAAAAACAAAATATATTTACGCTTCAAACTCTTATACATAAGTTGATATGAATGAGCCTGACTTTGATAACGATAGGGCAGCAGAGCTTGGGGCGACCATTAAAAAAAACCTATAAAATTGAACTTGATTTGAACCATGACAGGCCTTCTTAATGTCAGGATGCTTTGGCTTTCAAGTGGATTCTTTCACTGTATTATATAAAATGTGGATAAAGTGATAAGTGAGTTTCAAAATGATTATATAAAATGAAGTGCACTGTCACACGGGAAGGCATTTTGCCCCAGGGAGACCAACAATGTAAGGTAACCTCATTTCCTTTCTTTTAAGGACTTTCTGGGTTGCTTAAAGTTGCCATGGTTGGGGGTGGTTGGTTTGTTGTTTGCCAGGTTAAAATAATCTTTTTTTTTTTTCTTTTTTGAGGAATTGTTATCCAAAAGGCATTTTTTTTAAGAGGCAGAAGGAAAAAAAGGCAGAGAAACTGAGAAAGAGCCAGAAACTAAGGACCATAGACAAAGGTGTGTGTGTGTGTGTGTGTATAAGAGAGATAGGTTAATTCATATGCCTATATAGATATATGGAAGAGTTTAAAGACGTAGAACAGTTATATTGGGGAAGTTCTGGGGTTTGCTTGAAATTCAGTGATGCCAAAACAATTAAAGCACAAGAGCTGATGGCTTTGGAAGCTTCTTTCTCTAGCAGTTTATAGACACCTCCCACCTAGCACTGCCACCATCCCTCCCTCAGCCCGTATGGTATGACTGTTCATAGATTCTCATGATTGGGAAGATCCCCTGGAGAAAGGAATGGCGGCCTACTCCAGTATTCTTGCCTGGAGAATTTAATGGACAGAGGAGTCTAAACAGCAGTCAGATTGTTAGCCATTGAAAATGGGCCAACCTTTACATATAAATCATCCTCTTGTATCCTAACCAGTTGTTCTCCTGAAGAAGGATCCAGAACGTGCAATGAACACAGTCAAACGGCGTGATAAAAAATAAGATTGGTCTATGGTGTTTCAACCTTACCTCCTGCTTGTATCACTACAAATTGTAGAACATTTGCCACATGCTTCTAAAACAACATTACCTTTGCCTGGATCTCAGGAAATGTGGTGGCAGCTGGTGTAGAAGGTGTAATTCCTAGCATAAAGCACACGATCAGTGTTTGATGATCATTTTTATGACTTTGATTGCTCTTGTCTCTACTCTTTTCCCTACATCCTTAAATTACTGTAAGGATGTTGTCCATTGACCCTTCTAACACATAGTCAGGCTTCAGAATGACTTGAGGGCCCTTTTGGAGGATAAAATCATAAGCTTTCTTATTCAGGACAAAATATGCTAAAATTAGCATGAATGCTTATAGTGTGCTAATCTATGTGTGTTTTAAAATAATAATGTTAGATCAGTGTTTAGCTTTCAATATGAATCCAGTATGGAGGCTTTTTACTGTTCTACAGTAAAGCAGCATGGTAGGTTTATTACAGGTTCACATTCAGAGTTTTGGGTCTCATACTCTCAGAACTTCCCTGGTGGTCCAGTGATTAGGACTTCACCTTTCAGTGAAGTGGGTGCAGGTTCAATCACTGGTCAGGGAGTTAAGATTCCCACATGCCTCTTGGCCAAAATAACCCCAAAACCCAAAAAACATAAAACAAATGCAATATGGTAACAAGTTCAATAAAGACTTTAAAAATTATTCACATCAAAAAGAAGTTCTTGGTCACATATTCTCAGCAGAGGATATTGGCAGTAACAACCCCACTGAAAAGTGATCTCTTTCCTTTTTTCTTAAGGACATCTTGTGACATCTTATTCGAAATGCAGATTTCACCTGGACTCTTGTTGCGTTTTGACAGCTCTTTTGTTTTCCTTGCTACAGTTGAATATGTTTAATTCTAATGGTCATGGTTATCAAGAGGATCCTGTGGTTTTGAAACATAAAATATGGGTAATTGAACAATATAATTATACCCAATCAACGATCAATTATGAAGAAGCAGATTAGTCATGGGTAAGACCAAACAAATTCTAGATACTTTATTGTTAAGGCAAAGATAGTTGATAAGTACACCATCGGTAACCTTTACATATAAATCATCCTCTTGTATCACCGTTGCTCCTGAAGAAGGATCCAGAACGTGCAATGAACACAGTCAAACGTGATAAAAAATAAGATTGGTCTATGGTGTTTCAACCTTACCTCCTGCTTGTATCACTACAAATTGTAGAACATTTGCCACATGCTTCTAAAACAACATTACCTTTGCCTGGATCTCAGGAAATGTGGTGGCAGCTGGTGTAGAAGGTGTAATTCCTAGCATAAAGCACACGATCAGTGTTTGATGATCATTTTTATGACTTTGATTGCTCTTGTCTCTACTCTTTTCCCTACATCCTTAAATTACTGTAAGGATGTTGTCCATTGACCCTTCTAACACATAGTCAGGCTTCAGAATGACTTGAGGGCCCTTTTGGAGGATAAAATCATAAGCTTTCTTATTCAGGACAAAATATGCTAAAATTAGCATGAATGCTTATAGTGTGCTAATCTATGTGTGTTTTAAAATAATAATGTTAGATCAGTGTTTAGCTTTCAATATGAATCCAGTATGGAGGCTTTTTACTGTTCTACAGTAAAGCAGCATGGTAGGTTTATTACAGGTTCACATTCAGAGTTTTGGGTCTCATACTCTCAGAACTTCCCTGGTGGTCCAGTGATTAGGACTTCACCTTTCAGTGAAGTGGGTGCAGGTTCAATCACTGGTCAGGGAGTTAAGATTCCCACATGCCTCTTGGCCAAAATAACCCCAAAACCCAAAAAACATAAAACAAATGCAATATGGTAACAAGTTCAATAAAGACTTTAAAAATTATTCACATCAAAAAGAAGTTCTTGGTCACATATTCTCAGCAGAGGATATTGGCAGTAACAACCCCACTGAAAAGTGATCTCTTTCCTTTTTTCTTAAGGACATCTTGTGACATCTTATTCGAAATGCAGATTTCACCTGGACTCTTGTTGCGTTTTGACAGCTCTTTTGTTTTCCTTGCTACAGTTGAATATGTTTAATTCTAATGGTCATGGTTATCAAGAGGATCCTGTGGTTTTGAAACATAAAATATGGGTAATTGAACAATATAATTATACCCAATCAACGATCAATTATGAAGAAGCAGATTAGTCATGGGTAAGACCAAACAAATTCTAGATACTTTATTTTTAGGGCCAAGATATTTGATAATTACACCATCGGTAATTAGTGCTAAATGTTCGCCTCTGTCCATCCTCACAGAATAACTGTAGTGGGATCAGAAGGAGGAGAGAGTGAGTTAGAGGTCTGGGCACCTAGAGTCAGGGGAGCACAGGAGGAAGCTCTGGTCCTCAGACCTGCATTAACTCAGCTGACATGGGCACCTTCTGGGCTCCCAGCTTGAGGACACTCTGAGTGGGGTTAATACACCATTCTAATCAACTGCTGACTGCAAACGTGTCCAACCAGGCAGGCAAAGAAACTGTCCCAAGTCTCAGATGCTCTTATGAGTAAGCTGCTCTGAGATCAGAAGTGAATTTCCCATGTAGCTAAGAGCATGTGAGCTTTTTTTTTTTTTTTAAATTTATTTATCTTTTTGGGGAGTCCGGTGCGGAGGGAGGGGAACAGGCGGGCCACTTCTATTGGTCTTCCATTTCTCTATTTTCATCCGGCTTTGTTCTTTGGCCGGTGTGGGCCTCCCATCGCGGTGGCCTCTGTTGTCGCAGAGCGCATGCGCTCCAGAACTCCGGCTCGGTAATTGGACACATAGGTCCAACTGCTCCGCAGCACGTGGGATCTTCCCAGGCCAGGGATCGAACCGGCAAACCTCTTCCTTGTCTGAGCCCCCTTCCAAATTCTGATTTGGGTCTGACTTGTAAGCCTCTCAGAGCCTGGAGCATTAGTATTTGTATCTCTTCCTATAAAGCTCAAAGTAGAACATGGGATGCTTTATAGCAATATTTTATTTTATTTTTATTTTTTTAAAAGATTTATTTATTTATTTTGGTAGGGGTGCGGTGGGGAGGGAGGGGAGCAGACGGGTCACTTCCATTGGTCTTTCATTTGTGCATTTTTATCCATCTTTGCTCTTTGGCCCGTGTGGGCCTCCCATCGCGGTGGCCTCTGTTTTCCCAGAGCACCGGCTCTGGGCGCATGCGCTCCAGAGCCCCGGCTCAGTAATTGGACACATCAGTCCAGCTGCTCCGCGGCACCTGGAATCTTCCCAGGCCAGGGATGGAACCGGCGCCCCTTGCACTGCAAGGCGGTGTGCTTACCCACTGGACCACCAGGGAAGCCCACAGCAATATTTTAGAATGCTAATACCGTGACTTGTATCAGTTAATGGCCGATTATCCAGCATTCACCTCTTTGAAATTTTGGGAGGGTCTCAGATGCACCTCTAGGTATTCTAAATGAATTAACCATCAATGTCAATAAAAATTCCTCAAACAGAGTATTTTACTTCATAGAAAAGGCATGGCAGAAGGCCTCCTTAGGCACAGAACCTTTTTGATTTTTTTTTTTTTAACTTCATTTTACATGCAGTGGAAACTTAGCACTTTTATTTAACTTTGCAACCCGAGGGATTGGAATAGCAGACAGTGAAGAAAATAGATTAAAAGAATAAGTTTAAAAAAAAATCTTACCTAAACAAGCCAAAAGTAGCTGTAAAGATCAGAGGCAGCTGGGAAAAGACAGAAGCTGCTTGAATGGAAACAGCAGGAATGTGGGGCCATTTAAAGTGTCGGGGCACATGAATCAAAACCAGCTTTGTCCTTCAGGATTTAATTTGCAGGGAGGTAACAGAATCGCTAATTACAACAACAGGCATCCTGTAGCCCTTTATATTCTACAGACTGAAGTAAGCAATGTTGCACTAAAGTAAAACTGAATTAAGGTCAATACTCTTCCCTCCCATCCAGGTTGCCACATAATATTGAGCGGAGTTTCCTGAGCTACCCCGTAGGTCCTTGTGGGTTATCCATTTTCAGTCTAGCAGTATATACACGTCGGTCCCAAACTCCAGCTATGCTTTGGAAAGGAATTTGGGGGAGAATGGATACATGCGTGTGTATGACTGAGTCACTCAGCTGTGCACCTGGAACTGTCATCAGATTGTTGACAGATCACAAGATCAGTTACACTCCAATATAAAATAAAATGTTTACCAAAAATAAACTCAGCATTCTTTTCCTAAGTAGGACATTTTACAGTATCTGAGGCCATATACCTTGGTTAAGGACATAGATTTTGGAACTGGACTCCCTAGATTTTAAAATTTAGGTGTAATTAATGTAAAGTATACATCTTTAAGTGTCCAGTTAGATGGATTTTGACCTATATGGTCATGTGTGAAGCTGTCTACACAATAAAGATAATAAATCCTACTATTAGCCCGATGTTTCCACTTCCCCTCATGGAAACATCTCTCCCTTTTCTGCATTCCCTTTCCAGGCAACCATTGATCTCCTCTGTGTTACTATAGTTTGCATTTTCTAGAAGATTATATGTGTGGAATCATATTATTTGCATTCTTTTTTGTTCAGTTCTGTAACTCAGCTCGATGGATTTTAGATTCCTCTATGTGGTTGTGTGTATCAGTG
This sequence comes from Tragulus kanchil, assembly GCA_022376925.1. Lineage (NCBI taxonomy): Eukaryota > Metazoa > Chordata > Mammalia > Artiodactyla > Tragulidae > Tragulus > Tragulus kanchil. The sequence continues at coordinate 17,091,117 of JAIOJX010000028.1, read as the reverse complement.
TTTGCTGCTTTTTATGCCTCAGTAGTATTCCATCGTGTGTCTTATAGCAATGTTCATTCATGGGGCCATTGATGGACATGTGAATTGTTTCCACTTTTTGACTATTTATTACAAAGAAAACTGTTATGGACTTTCATGTGCAAATCTTCTTGTGGACGTGTTTTCAATATCTTGATAGAATGACTGGGTTATATGCTAGATTTATGGTGCATATACTTGGATTAAAACTCTCTTGTACCTTCAACTTACTTATAATGTTGTGTTAGTTAAGCTGTCAGATGGTAATGAAAGCATGGATTGGTTCAAAGGATTAAGTGATACAATTTATGGAAAGCAATTAGTAAGCATTTACAGCTTTAAATAAATAGTTAAAAAAAAAAAACTTTAACAATATAAAAACTTTAGAAGATTTCAATCCTGAAATTTGTTTTTGTTTCTCAGGAAAGTACATTCATGTGGAAAAATGATGATTTCATCATACTGCCTCAGAGTGCGTCTGAGTCTGTTCCTATCACATTTCCTTAGAATATGAACTGTGTGCATGGTTACCAGCTCACAACATACAGAGGATGATAGACTCTCGACCTTTGAAGTGATAGGTTCAAATGAGTGATTTCCGTCTCTGAAAGACTATTTGTGTATTAAGTACTGAAGGTGTAATCAGTCTAATAAAGAGTTAGATGGATTTTGACCTATATGGTCATGTGTGAAGCTGTCTACACAATAAAGATAATAAATCCTACTATTAGCCCGATGTTTCCACTTCCCCTCATGGAAACATCTCTCCCTTTTCTGCATTCCCTTTCCAGGCAACCATTGATCTCCTCTGTGTTACTATAGTTTGCATTTTCTAGAAGATTATATGTGTGGAATCATATTATTTGCATTCTTTTTTGTTCAGTTCTGTAACTCAGCTCGATGGATTTTAGATTCCTCTATGTGGTTGTGTGTATCAGTGTTTGCTGCTTTTTATGCCTCAGTAGTATTCCATCGTGTGTCTTATAGCAATGTTCATTCATGGGGCCATTGATGGACATGTGAATTGTTTCCACTTTTTGACTATTTATTACAAAGAAAACTGTTATGGACTTTCATGTGCAAATCTTCTTGTGGACGTGTTTTCAATATCTTGATAGAATGACTGGGTTATATGCTAGATTTATGGTGCATATACTTGGATTAAAACTCTCTTGTACCTTCAACTTACTTATAATGTTGTGTTAGTTAAGCTGTCAGATGGTAATGAAAGCATGGATTGGTTCAAAGGATTAAGTGATACAATTTATGGAAAGCAATTAGTAAGCATTTACAGCTTTAAATAAATAGTTAAAAAAAAAAAAACTTTAACAATATAAAAACTTTAGAAGATTTCAATCCTGAAATTTGTTTTTGTTTCTCAGGAAAGTACATTCATGTGGAAAAATGATGATTTCATCATACTGCCTCAGAGTGCGTCTGAGTCTGTTCCTATCACATTTCCTTAGAATATGAACTGTGTGCATGGTTACCAGCTCACAACATACAGAGGATGATAGACTCTCGACCTTTGAAGTGATAGGTTCAAATGAGTGATTTCCGTCTCTGAAAGACTATTTGTGTATTAAGTACTGAAGGTGTAATCAGTCTAATAAAGAGTTAGTAATAGATACCCGTTTATGTATGGAGTGTCAGTGATAAAAGCGCTGAGATAAAGGAAATGCAGTCCTGAAGTGTCTCCTTTAGTGTGTAGTACATTGAGGAAAGATCTTTAGATTGAGGGCTAAGACCACTTTCCTTATCAGTTGTGTTGCTTTGGGAACATCATTTAACCTCTCTGCCACTTAGAAGGCTGAGCCTCCAGCTCAAAAAATCTAGGATTCTGTGACAGGCAATGTGACAGGATCCTTCCTTAACCATTCTGGCACTCCCTGAAATCTAAGCCTTGAGTTGAATGGTGGTTAATGATGCCCAGGGGGAGTTTTATAATTGCTTATGGAGAGAGGTGGTGTTTTAATGCATTTATGCGAGAGTCTTCACTGGTGTTGGATTCAATGCTGTTATCTCTTTGGTCTGCAGGCTGAGGACCAGCCAAAGATGGCAAGTGATGTAGCGGAGCTCTCAGATGATAGAGAGGGTCAGAACTGAGCAGCCACGCCCACTCAGTGTCTACTTGAAAGCATCCTGGACCTAGGTCATCCAGAGCTCTCTTTCTTTCTCCCAAGAGTACTTGAAGACAAGACCCTCTCCTAAGGATGTGTTTTTTTCTGACACAGAGCCCAGCTAGATTCAGGGACATGCTTCTTTTTCTTTGATTTTATGTTCAGTTTGACTGCTGTTTTGGGTCTTCTTTTCAGCACACTGTCTTATGTGACATTAACTCTAATGTGGCCATGAAATGGACACCTGCTTTCTGTCTTTTTGGGTATCAGCTGGATGAACAGGTGCCTCTGAGCCATCTCTGTTCAGTAACCCCTCTGACCTCTTTTGTCAGGATGATCACGTGCATTTTCATATTTATTTATTTATATGTTTAGATGCTTTTCTGCTAGGAGTATTCAGAATGCTGACCCCATCATGGGAGAGTAATGATTTAGAAATATTGCAGTGGTTGTAAATAATCATGGGCTTCAATGCTGAGGGATCTTCGTGTTGTCTTTTTAGATGGACCCTTGAGGAGACAGCAGTGTCTATAATACATTTCTATCTCCCCTTTCTCTCATCTCAGCATTACCACCTAGGAGTATGCAGAAGAAGGATTTTGATATGAGTTTCCAAGGTTCATGCTAGTATCTCTTCAGTTAAAATCTGGTTATTTTCTTAGAGAAACCCTGAGAGGCAGGAACAGCTTATTTATCAGTATCTTACTTACATCTCGCTTTTAGGAAGAATGCTTTCTGTCCATTCTGACATAAGGAAATGATGTTTTGGGTCACTACTGACATTTTACTTCTTGTTGTTCAGTCGCTAACTCGTGTCTTAACTCTGTGACCCCATGGACTGCCAGCACCGGGCTTCCCTGTCCTTCACTGTCTCCAGGAGGTAGCTCAAACTCCCGTCCACTGAGTTGGCGATGCTCTATAACCATCTTATTCTCTGCCATCCCCCACTCTGTTGCCTTCAACCTTTTCCAGCCTCAGGGTTTTGCATTTACCTTATTCGGTGGATCTGTGTGGGTGGAGCACGTGTGTTTGCTTCAGTTTCCAGTCATTGGGAAAGCAGTCAGCTTTTTCTACCGAGTTACAAAAATCCAACCCCAATTTGTGGGCAGTTCCTCTTAGCATTCTGGTGTGTACACAGCACACTTTGAATTTTATTCCTTTCAGCAAGTTGCTCGAATGCTTTCTCTCAAACAAACTCAACTTCTGATTACCTTTGTTGCAAAAATTATAAAAGCCTCATTCTATGCAAATATGGAAAAACTATTATCTTTCCATAATCCGAGGAGGGAACAAAAAGCAGATCACATAGCCAAGAAAGCCAGTTGTTGATCTAATTTCAACGTTTCCAGAGTGGTAATCATATTTTTAGTTACTACAGTCAGAATTATAAATTATTAAAGGTTTTTGTGTTTGTGATATTTTTTCACTCCTGCATTATCCAAATTGATTGGCATGAGGTAAAAATTTAATTTGCCTTTTGCTTTCTCATTGTGGAAAAATGTTTGCAGAATGCAAATGATGCTATTAAAATTACTGTGCAGTATTCATAATCTGAGTTCTAGTTCAAAGTTTTAAAAGGAAACTAGAGATGAAACCTTCCAACTATATGTATGTTGGACACACACGCATATATATATTCAATGCTTTATAATAAACTGTAATGGAAAAGTATGAAACAAAAGTTCCATTTGTTGGAAAGCAAGGAGATCAAACCGGTCAGTCTTGAAAGGAAATCCACCCTGAATATTTTTGGAAGGAATGATGCTGATGAAACTCCAATACTTTGGCCCCCTGATGCAAAGAGCTGACTCATTGGAAAAGACCCTGATGCTGGGAAAGATTGAAAGCAGAAGAGGGTAATAGAGGATGAGATGGCTGGATGGTATCACTGATGCAATGGACACGAACTTGGGCCAACTCTGGGAGCTGGTATGAGGGACAGGGAAGCCTGGTGTGCTGCAGTCTGTGAGATCACAAAGAGTCAAATATGACTTGGCAACTGAACAACGACAAGAAAAATAATGGAAAAGACTCTGAAGAAGAATATGTGTGTGTGTGTAACCACACCACTTTGCTATACACATGACACTAACATTTTAAGTCAGCTACAGTCTTTTTAAAAAGTGCCCAGGGAGTGTAGAAAACCAGGAGGTGTTGTGAGTTGCTAGAGCAGAGAGCAATAGAGTTAGAAGAATGCTGGAAGACCAAGACAGATGATACCGAGGAATTTTTCCAATCGGCATCCTCACAAAACACACAAAAGACTTTATCACAATAGTACAGAATGCTTCTCTGTCTGAATGCAGGGGTACATGTTTCAACATAAAACTATTCTTGGGAATGTCTTGGTAGTGGATACTCTTTACAAGGTCATGGAAGAATACAGCAAACCACTGAATGACAGATACAGCAGCTAGGGGGCAGGGTAATTTCACTCTGTGTGTTTTATGTAGTAACTACTTGATTTACAGTCAGAATTATAAATTATTAAAGGTTTTTGTGTTTGTGATATTTTTTCACTCCTGCATTATCCAAATTGATTGGCATGAGGTAAAAATTTAATTTGCCTTTTGCTTTCTCATTGTGGAAAAATGTTTGCAGAATGCAAATGATGCTATTAAAATTACTGTGCAGTATTCATAATCTGAGTTCTAGTTCAAAGTTTTAAAAGGAAACTAGAGATGAAACCTTCCAACTATATGTATGTTGGACACACACGCATATATATATTCAATGCTTTATAATAAACTGTAATGGAAAAGTATGAAACAAAAGTTCCATTTGTTGGAAAGCAAGGAGATCAAACCGGTCAGTCTTGAAAGGAAATCAACCCTGAATATTTTTTGGAAGGAATGATGCTGAATCTGAAACTCCAATACTTTGGCCCCCTGATGCAAAGAGCTGACTCATTGGAAAAGACCCTGATGCTGGGAAAGATTGAAAGCAGAAGAGGGTAATAGAGGATGAGATGGCTGGATGGTATCACTGATGCAATGGACACGAACTTGGGCCAACTCTGGGAGCTGGTATGAGGGACAGGGAAGCCTGGTGTGCTGCAGTCTGTGAGATCACAAAGAGTCAAATATGACTTGGCAACTGAACAACGACAAGAAAAATAATGGAAAAGACTCTGAAGAAGAATATGTGTGTGTGTGTAACCACACCACTTTGCTATACACATGACACTAACATTTTAAGTCAGCTACAGTCTTTTTAAAAAGTGCCCAGGGAGTGTAGAAAACCAGGAGGTGTTGTGAGTTGCTAGAGCAGAGAGCAATAGAGTTAGAAGAATGCTGGAAGACCAAGACAGATGATACAGAGGGAATTTTCCAATCTGCATCCCCACAAAACACACAAAAGACTTTATCACAATAGTACAGAATGCTTCTCTGTCTGAATGCAGGGGTACATGTTTCAACATAAAACTATTCTTGGGAATGTCTTGGTAGTGGATACTCTTTACAAGGTCATGGAAGAATACAGCAAACCACTGAATGACAGATACAGCAGCTAGCGAATGGTGGTGTGTGGACCAGGGTAATTTCACTCTGTGTGTTTTTATGTAGTAACTACTTGATTTACATCTAGTCGCTTTAGTTGCAGTGAGGTCCCTAGTTTGGCATGTTGGAGGGTTTCCATGAGTATTATGAGGTGGGAGTGAAAAAATAAGGCAGCAGGCGGGGCTGAAGAAAGTGAAGATCCCCGCATGGTCTACAGGATGCTCTGGGAGCCTTCCATTCACAACGTACAGAGAATTGATCACTCCTTTGCCTCTGGTACCCAGATCCCCTCTTCATAATGTGTTTGGGCATTTGGGATGTACAACTGGGAGAAAAAACTATGTGTATGTACTAGTATGCTGCCTATAGGTAACAGATAGCACTGCTTTGGTGACCCCAGAGTTGAGGTTGACATAATAGCCACTCAAGGAGACATCCGGATTCGTTGATTCTTTACCAGCCTTGAAACTCAGGTCCCAAAGATTTCCAGTCAGATGTTAGGGGAGGTGGAAAGTATTTTGGTCAGCACTTTGCCCTTGTCACTCACTGTCCTAAAAGCAAAATATAATTGCAAGGGAAGAGAATGACTTTCTGAAATTAGTATTCGATAATATAATAATTGTTGATTTCAGTACCCTGACCTATAACTATTGTAATAGTTAAAAATAAAAAAAAAGTAACAGTGTTAGTTCTGTCTGACTCTCTGTGACTCCATGGACTCTAGCCTGCTAGGTTCCTGTCTATGGAATTATCTAGGCAAGAATACTGAAGTGTGTAACCACACCACTTTGCTATACACATGACACTAACATTTTAAGTCAGCTACAGTCTTTTTAAAAAGTGCCCAGGGAGTGTAGAAAACCAGGAGGTGTTGTGAGTTGCTAGAGCAGAGAGCAATAGAGTTAGAAGAATGCTGGAAGACCAAGACAGATGATACAGAGGAATTTTCCAATCTGCATCCCCACAAAACACACAAAAGACTTTATCACAATAGTACAGAATGCTTCTCTGTCTGAATGCAGGGGTACATGTTTCAACATAAAACTATTCTTGGGAATGTCTTGGTAGTGGATACTCTTTACAAGGTCATGGAAGAATACAGCAAACCACTGAATGACAGATACAGCAGCTAGCGAATGGTGGTGTGTGGACCAGGGTAATTTCACTCTGTGTTTTTTTATGTAGTAACTACTTGATTTACATCTAGTCGCTTTAGTTGCAGTGAGGTCCCTAGTTTGGCATGTTGGAGGGTTTCCATGAGTATTATGAGGTGGGAGTGAAAAAATAAGGCAGCAGGCGGGGCTGAAGAAAGTGAAGATCCCCGCATGGTCTACAGGATGCTCTGGGAGCCTTCCATTCACAACGTACAGAGAATTGATCACTCCTTTGCCTCTGGTACCCAGATCCCCTCTTCATAATGTGTTTGGGCATTTGGGATGTACAACTGGGAGAAAAAACTATGTGTATGTACTAGTATGCTGCCTATAGGTAACAGATAGCACTGCTTTGGTGACCCCAGAGTTGAGGTTGACATAATAGCCACTCAAGGAGACATCCGGATTCGTTGATTCTTTACCAGCCTTGAAACTCAGGTCCCAAAGATTTCCAGTCAGATGTTAGGGGAGGTGGAAAGTATTTTGGTCAGCACTTTGCCCTTGTCACTCACTGTCCTAAAAGCAAAATATAATTGCAAGGGAAGAGAATGACTTTCTGAAATTAGTATTCGATAATATAATAATTGTTGATTTCAGTACCCTGACCTATAACTATTGTAATAGTTAAAAATAAAAAAAAAGTAACAGTGTTAGTTCTGTCTGACTCTCTGTGACTCCATGGACTCTAGCCTGCTAGGTTCCTGTCTATGGAATTATCTAGGCAAGAATAGTGAAGTAGGTTGCCATTTCCTTCTCCAGGTGATCTTCCCAACCCTGGGATTGAACCTATGCCTCCTGCCTTGCAGGCAGATTCTTTAGCATCTGAGCCACCAGGGAAGCCATTGTAATAGAGGTTCTCTATAATTACATGCCTATTGCAATTATGTTGACACAACTTAATCACAAAGATAACAATTTCAGGAGCATTCAATGTAAAATCTTTAAAATTTTCTACTGTAAATCATATTGGAATAATTCATTTTTTTTTCCATTATAATCCAAACATGATTTTTCTCAGTACTAAAAACTAATTGTGGTAAATACTGGTCATTGTCATCCATTTTTGATATATGCCTAAGGGGGAAAAGGTGAGTCTTACTGATAATTTGGGTAGAATTGTATGTTACATGGATTTCAACTCTTTTTAAAGATTTTTTTCATGTGGATGTGTACCATTTTTATAGCTCTTATTGAATTTGTTACAATTTTGCTTCTATTTTATGTTTTGTGGTTTGGGCTATGAGGCACTTGGAATCTTAGCTCCTTGACAAGGGACCAAGCCCACACCCCTGCTTTGGAAGCACTGGGTCACCAAGGAAGTCCCTGGATTTTAATTCTTGTTTGACCTATTACCCAAATATCTTTCTACACAGAAAGATAGTAAGAGCAGCCAAAACCAAAATGGCCCAATGGGAGTGATGAAGGAGAGGTCTTCATTTTTAGAGGAGACACATTTAAAGTTGGTAGAACAGCCATTGCAATTTATTTCTTCCTCCTCCTCTTACCATTTTAAAACATTTTTGACCTGTCATCTTGATATAACTTTTACACAAATACTCAGAAGAAAGTTGAGATGCTTAATAATCATGCAAATTAAGCAGAACAGACACGTCTTTGATAGGAGAATTAACTAAGACCAAAACATGTTAAAATAACAAGTGGCCAGTGATAGAATTCCCAAGGGAAGAGAATGACTTTCTGAAATTAGTATTCGATAATATAATAATTGTTGATTTCAGTACCCTGACCTATAACTATTGTAATAGTTAAAAATAAAAAAAAAGTAACAGTGTTAGTTCTGTCTGACTCTCTGTGACTCCATGGACTCTAGCCTGCTAGGTTCCTGTCTATGGAATTATCTAGGCAAGAATAGTGAAGTAGGTTGCCATTTCCTTCTCCAGGTGATCTTCCCAACCCTGGGATTGAACCTATGCCTCCTGCCTTGCAGGCAGATTCTTTAGCATCTGAGCCACCAGGGAAGCCATTGTAATAGAGGTTCTCTATAATTACATGCCTATTGCAATTATGTTGACACAACTTAATCACAAAGATAACAATTTCAGGAGCATTCAATGTAAAATCTTTAAAATTTTCTACTGTAAATCATATTGGAATAATTCATTTTTTTTTCCATTATAATCCAAACATGATTTTTCTCAGTACTAAAAACTAATTGTGGTAAATACTGGTCATTGTCATCCATTTTTGATATATGCCTAAGGGGGAAAAGGTGAGTCTTACTGATAATTTGGGTAGAATTGTATGTTACATGGATTTCAACTCTTTTTAAAGATTTTTTTCATGTGGATGTGTACCATTTTTATAGCTCTTATTGAATTTGTTACAATTTTGCTTCTATTTTATGTTTTGTGGTTTGGGCTATGAGGCACTTGGAATCTTAGCTCCTTGACAAGGGACCAAGCCCACACCCCTGCTTTGGAAGCACTGGGTCACCAAGGAAGTCCCTGGATTTTAATTCTTGTTTGACCTATTACCCAAATATCTTTCTACACAGAAAGATAGTAAGAGCAGCCAAAACCAAAATGGCCCAATGGGAGTGATGAAGGAGAGGTCTTCATTTTTAGAGGAGACACATTTAAAGTTGGTAGAACAGCCATTGCAATTTATTTCTTCCTCCTCCTCTTACCATTTTAAAACATTTTTGACCTGTCATCTTGATATAACTTTTACACAAATACTCAGAAGAAAGTTGAGATGCTTAATAATCATGCAAATTAAGCAGAACAGACACGTCTTTGATAGGAGAATTAACTAAGACCAAAACATGTTAATAACAAGTGGCCAGTGATGTGACAAATATTTTGTGTAAATGGAATTAATAGTGAAACATGCGGCAGCCAGCTTTTATTTTAAAAATGAGAAAATCATAGTTAACTCAGCCTTATGAGACAAACACATATTAAACATGTTGTGTTGATGACTTAGGTAATAACATGCATTTTTTTTTTTTTATGTTTGGAGAAAATAGAGCAAAATGTCAAACACTGCAGTCTTACAATAGCTTAAATATTTCATAGTATCAATACTGTAGAATACAGGTTTTATTTTCCCCCAATTTTTAAGACTTTTGGCTATTTAGTCTTGTAACATTCTGAAAATTTTAACTTAATGTTGATGTAGTGGTGTGATTTTGGTCCCCGATTATTTGCAGTTTAAACAAATACATTCATGGAAGTTTTAAGACATAGTGGTACTCATAGATAGGAGTCTTGGAAATCAGATGACATTCAACAATCTAGGTCTATGAGTTCTGATCTTTCTGTGTGACCTTCAAATCCCAAGTTTTTAGATTAGATCTTGCTCGTGGTTGGACTGGAGAAAGACATGGCAGCCCGCTGCAGCATTTCTGCCTGGGAAATCCTCTGGACAGAGGAGACTGATGGCTACAAGCCATAGGGTTGCAAGAGTTGGATAGGGCTTGGTGACCATACCCCCACCAGTGTGGATGCACAGACAGAAGGGAGGATGCTCTCATATCCCAGTACTCATTGACTGTGTGAGGCTTGCTTCTCTACTGAGTGACCACATACTGAGTTTATAAAACTGCTTGTTGTCTTCTGAATTGTCTTCTGAATCAAAACCTGTTGAATCCACATTGTAAACCAACTATACTTAATAGAGTTTAAAAAATTAAAAAGATGGAACTTCCCTGATGGTCCAGTGACTAGGACATTGTTGTCCAATGCAGGGACCTTGGGTTTGATCCCTGATGAGGAAACAGGATCCCACATGCTCCAACCAAGACCCAGAGCAGCCAAATACATAAATAAAATTTAAAAAGTGAGTATGATCTTCTGCCGTATATGCAGAAATCTCCCAGTTCATCCCATCCTCCCATCTCTGCTTGGAATCTATAGGTTTGTTTTCTGCAAGTGTCTCTATTTCTGCTTTTCAAATAAGTTAATCTGTGCCATTTTTCTGAATTCTACATATAAGTGATATTATATCTGTTTTTCTCTTTCTGATTTAATTCACTCTGTGTAACAGCCTCTAGGTCCATCCACATTTCTGCCAATTGAGATCAGTGCTGGAACACTTCTTTTTCAGTTTGAGGGTAGCCATGGGAATGGGGTAGCAAAGGCAGGGACTTTCAAGGACCATGTGTGGTATTGTTACTGTGTAGCAGATACATTGTGGTCGCCAAAGAGATAGGAAAGCTATGTTCTGCCATCTGTTCACATGAGCATTCTCTGGCTCATGGGCAGGTCCTGGTCCTTACTAGAGTCTGCTGGAGTGGAAATGCCAGAGTTAGTGCAAGGGAATTGGTGAACAAGCATCCTGAGCCCAGGACAGCTTAGAGAGCACCTGACGGTCTCTCCCAGGGGTCTCTCGCAGGCCTGGGCTCCAGGGCCAGGGTCACCTTCTCAGCTTCTCCACTTCTTTTCCCTGCTTCCCTTTGATCACTCTAAACCTGCGGGCTTTGTGCTCATCCCTTCGTGGTCTGGTGCTTCCTAGAAATGTGTCTCGGAGAAGCCAACCTTCAGGGAAATCCTTGTCACACGGGTTGCTTTGGAGTGAAGAGGAAAGACAGCCCGTGAAGCTGAACCTTGAGTACCCTTGGGAAATGCAAGTGAACATCCAAGGATCATTTACATGACAACTTGGGCTTTCAGTAACTTTTTGTCAAGTATCGTTCTTTTATGAGCAATGAGCATGCTTATGGAAGAATTAGAGAAATCAGTTCACCCAAACCTAAACGTTTAGGTCATCCAGCATCCAGAGGTGAAGGTGGGGTAAAATCTTACACCAACACGGATCCCTAGCTGTGACTCACAGAGTCTATCCCATTTCAGAGCAGCGTTGTGTTCAAGAGAACAGGTCCATCAACAGAGAAGAGGTTCAAAGGAGCGCGGAGTCTTCAGTTTCTTAGAGTATTTAAAGGTTAATTTAAGTACTGAAAAAATAAATTTAAAGTGAGTATGATCTTCTGCGTATATGCAGAAATCTCCCAGTTCATCCCATCCTCCCATCTCTGCTTGGAATCTATAGGTTTGTTTTCTGCAAGTGTCTCTATTTCTGCTTTTCAAATAAGTTAATCTGTGCCATTTTTCTGAATTCTACATATAAGTGATATTATATCTGTTTTTCTCTTTCTGATTTAATTCACTCTGTGTAACAGCCTCTAGGTCCATCCACATTTCTGCCAATTGAGATCAGTGCTGGAACACTTCTTTTTCAGTTTGAGGGTAGCCATGGGAATGGGGTAGCAAAGGCAGGGACTTTCAAGGACCATGTGTGGTATTGTTACTGTGTAGCAGATACATTGTGGTCGCCAAAGAGATAGGAAAGCTATGTTCTGCCATCTGTTCACATGAGCATTCTCTGGCTCATGGGCAGGTCCTGGTCCTTACTAGAGTCTGCTGGAGTGGAAATGCCAGAGTTAGTGCAAGGGAATTGGTGAACAAGCATCCTGAGCCCAGGACAGCTTAGAGAGCACCTGACGGTCTCTCCCAGGGGTCTCTCGCAGGCCTGGGCTCCAGGGCCAGGGTCACCTTCTCAGCTTCTCCACTTCTTTTCCCTGCTTCCCTTTGATCACTCTAAACCTGCGGGCTTTGTGCTCATCCCTTCGTGGTCTGGTGCTTCCTAGAAATGTGTCTCGGAGAAGCCAACCTTCAGGGAAATCCTTGTCACACGGGTTGCTTTGGAGTGAAGAGGAAAGACAGCCCGTGAAGCTGAACCTTGAGTACCCTTGGGAAATGCAAGTGAACATCCAAGGATCATTTACATGACAACTTGGGCTTTCAGTAACTTTTTGTCAAGTATCGTTCTTTTATGAGCAATGAGCATGCTTATGGAAGAATTAGAGAAATCAGTTCACCCAAACCTAAACGTTTAGGTCATCCAGCATCCAGAGGTGAAGGTGGGGTAAAATCTTACACCAACACGGATCCCTAGCTGTGACTCACAGAGTCTATCCCATTTCAGAGCAGCGTTGTGTTCAAGAGAACAGGTCCATCAACAGAGAAGAGGTTCAAAGGAGCGCGGATTCTTCAGTTTCTTAGAGTATTTAAAGGTTAATTTAAGTATGTGAAACACGGTCATTCATCTCTAACGTATGAGTGTCTCCTGTTTACATATATCAAATACTGGTCATATCAAATACTCCTGCATCATTATTTTTTTTACATACAGCTTCTCCCCAAATAAAACTCCCAATGAAGAAAGCCCACCCATATTAGGTCGGTACCACTTATCCTTCACTTCCTTCCTTTTTCTTCCTAAATTTACAGGACATTAGAAATCTACAAATAAGTGCATAACTCACTGGGTCCCTTCTTAGAAGGCTTAGAGAGAGAATCAATACAGGTGTGGGTCTCCAATTTCCCTTAACAGTTCAGGGGCAGACCTTAAGACATTAATTAATAGATACTATGTGTCCTATTACAGAGATACTTGGACCATGCCTTATTTTTCTTTGACAGTTTTTTTTTTTCCACTTAGCAATGCGTTGTATACTTAATTCTTTAATAATTATGTATGCACAGTCATCATTTCTGTTGAATTTCACAGATTCAGTTAAAGAGTATAATTTATTTGCCTAGTCTGCTGTTCTAGAATATAGATGATATTTCCATTTTTTCTCCTATTATAAGTTGCTGTGTGTATATATTTATGTACTGACTTGCTACTTTCCTTAGGATCGTTTATAGAAGTGAAATTACTAAGTCGGAGATGACACTTTTCAGATCTTCTGATGTACATTGCTATCTTTTCTTCCAACAATATATGGCTATGGTGTTTTTGCTCGGACCTCAAAAAACCAGGAGGTCATTAACTTATTTTCATTTTTGTCAGTAGATAGGCAAAAAACAAACACATAAATAGCATCTTGTGAAACATCTGGTTTCTTTTTTTCATTAATTGTATTTGGGATAACACTGGTTTATAACGTTATGTGAGTTTCATGTGGACAATGCTTTATTTCAAGTCTGTATGCACCACGGTATGCTCACCACCGAAAATGCAGTTTCCATCTCTCCTCATGCAGTTGATCTCCTTTACCCATTTTGCCTCTCCTCCTTGCCATGCTCAGGACTTTGGTAAATACTGCTCTGTTCTCTGTATCTACGTGTCTGTTTTTGTTTGGTTCAGTTTGTTTATTTAGTTAGTTTTTTATGTTCTATGTATGAGAGAAATCATACAGTATATGTCATTCTTCCTCTGACTTATTTCTCTTAGAATATTAACTTCAAGATCCATCCATGATGATACAAATAGCAAGATTTCATTTTTTTATGACTGAATAGTGTTCTTGTCTCGCTTTCTCTGTGTGTGTGTGTGTGTGTGTGTGTGATACCTTCTTTATCTGTTTATCCATTGATAGGTGCTTAGGTTGTTTCCATATCCTGGCTATTGTAAATAATGGTGCAGTAAGCATAAAGGTGCATATATTTGTTGGATTAGGGTTTTCATATATTTTGGATAAATGCTGAGATGTGGGGGATAGCTAGATCATATGATAGTTCTAAATTTTATGAGGAATCCTCACATTGTTTTCCATAGTGACTGTGCTGACTTCTGTTTCTACCAACAGTGTATGAGCATTCACTTTTCTCTACATCCTTGCTAAGACTTGTTATTTCTTACCTTTTTTGTAATAACCATTCTTACTGGCATTTAGAAGAGAAAATAATTTATTTGCCTAGTCTGCTGTTCTAGAATATAGATGATATTTCCATTTTTTCTCCTATTATAAGTTGCTGTGTGTATATATTTATGTACTGACTTGCTACTTTCCTTAGGATCGTTTATAGAAGTGAAATTACTAAGTCGGAGATGACACTTTTCAGATCTTCTGATGTACATTGCTATCTTTTCTTCCAACAATATATGGCTATGGTGTTTTTGCTCGGACCTCAAAAAACCAGGAGGTCATTAACTTATTTTCATTTTTGTCAGTAGATAGGCAAAAAACAAACACATAAATAGCATCTTGTGAAACATCTGGTTTCTTTTTTTCATTAATTGTATTTGGGATAACACTGGTTTATAACGTTATGTGAGTTTCATGTGGACAATGCTTTATTTCAAGTCTGTATGCACCACGGTATGCTCACCACCGAAAATGCAGTTTCCATCTCTCCTCATGCAGTTGATCTCCTTTACCCATTTTGCCTCTCCTCCTTGCCATGCTCAGGACTTTGGTAAATACTGCTCTGTTCTCTGTATCTACGTGTCTGTTTTTGTTTGGTTCAGTTTGTTTATTTAGTTAGTTTTTTATGTTCTATGTATGAGAGAAATCATACAGTATATGTCATTCTTCCTCTGACTTATTTCTCTTAGAATATTAACTTCAAGATCCATCCATGATGATACAAATAGCAAGATTTCATTTTTTTATGACTGAATAGTGTTCTTGTCTCGCTTTCTCTGTGTGTGTGTGTGTGTGTGTGTGTGATACCTTCTTTATCTGTTTATCCATTGATAGGTGCTTAGGTTGTTTCCATATCCTGGCTATTGTAAATAATGGTGCAGTAAGCATAAAGGTGCATATATTTGTTGGATTAGGGTTTTCATATATTTTGGATAAATGCTGAGATGTGGGGGATAGCTAGATCATATGATAGTTCTAAATTTTATGAGGAATCCTCACATTGTTTTCCATAGTGACTGTGCTGACTTCTGTTTCTACCAACAGTGTATGAGCATTCACTTTTCTCTACATCCTTGCTAAGACTTGTTATTTCTTACCTTTTTTGTAATAACCATTCTTACTGGCATTTGGTTTTATCTCAATATGGTTCTGATTTATGTTTCTTTAATAATTAGTGATATTGAACATTTTTTCATGTGCCTATGGGCCATCTGTGTGTCTTCTTTAGAAAAATGGGCATTCAGGTCTTCTGCCCATTTTTCAATCAGGTTGTTTGTTTTGCTGTTGTTGAGATATGTGAGTTCATTTTATATTTTGGTTATTAATCCCTTGTTAGGTATATAACTTACAAATACCTTCTTCCGATCTGGTAGGTTGTCTTTTTGTTTTGTTGATGATTGCCTTTGCTGGGCAGATGCTTTTTAATTTGATGTAGTCCCAATTATTTATTTTTGCTTTCATTTTCCTTGCCTAAGGAGACATATCTGGAAATATTTTGCTGAGACCTGTGATAAATTGTGTACTGTGTATGTTTTCTTCTAGAGATTTTATGGTTTTAGATCGTACACTCATCTTAAATCTATTTTGAGTTGATTCTTGCATATGATAAGTGATAGTGACCTCATTACAGGCTTTTGCATGTAGCTGTCTAGTTTTCCTAGCATCACATATTGAAGAGACTGTCCTTTCTCCATTGTATATTCTGTGCTCCTTTGTTGCAAATTAATTATCCAGGGGCTCTCACATCTGTTCAGTTGACCTAAGTATCCATTTTATTCTGTCACTATCATGCCATTTTCATCATAATATAGTTTACAAATCAGGGAATGTGATACCTCCACCTTTGTTCTTTTTTTACAGTATGACCTTGGCTATTTCAAGTATTTTGTGATTCCATTTAAATTTTAGAGTTTTGCTCTAATGCTATGAAATATCCTTGGCATTTTATTAGGATTGCTTAATTATTTTTTAAAAAGTTTTTGCTCTAATGCCCTTTTGTTGGATTAGGGTTTTCATATATTTTGGATAAATGCTGAGATGTGGGGGATAGCTAGATCATATGATAGTTCTAAATTTTATGAGGAATCCTCACATTGTTTTCCATAGTGACTGTGCTGACTTCTGTTTCTACCAACAGTGTATGAGCATTCACTTTTCTCTACATCCTTGCTAAGACTTGTTATTTCTTACCTTTTTTGTAATAACCATTCTTACTGGCATTTGGTTTTATCTCAATATGGTTCTGATTTATGTTTCTTTAATAATTAGTGATATTGAACATTTTTTCATGTGCCTATGGGCCATCTGTGTGTCTTCTTTAGAAAAATGGGCATTCAGGTCTTCTGCCCATTTTTCAATCAGGTTGTTTGTTTTGCTGTTGTTGAGATATGTGAGTTCATTTTATATTTTGGTTATTAATCCCTTGTTAGGTATATAACTTACAAATACCTTCTTCCGATCTGGTAGGTTGTCTTTTTGTTTTGTTGATGATTGCCTTTGCTGGGCAGATGCTTTTTAATTTGATGTAGTCCCAATTATTTATTTTTGCTTTCATTTTCCTTGCCTAAGGAGACATATCTGGAAATATTTTGCTGAGACCTGTGATAAATTGTGTACTGTGTATGTTTTCTTCTAGAGATTTTATGGTTTTAGATCGTACACTCATCTTAAATCTATTTTGAGTTGATTCTTGCATATGATAAGTGATAGTGACCTCATTACAGGCTTTTGCATGTAGCTGTCTAGTTTTCCTAGCATCACATATTGAAGAGACTGTCCTTTCTCCATTGTATATTCTGTGCTCCTTTGTTGCAAATTAATTATCCAGGGGCTCTCACATCTGTTCAGTTGACCTAAGTATCCATTTTATTCTGTCACTATCATGCCATTTTCATCATAATATAGTTTACAAATCAGGGAATGTGATACCTCCACCTTTGTTCTTTTTTTACAGTATGACCTTGGCTATTTCAAGTATTTTGTGATTCCATTTAAATTTTAGAGTTTTTGCTCTAATGCTATGAAAAATATCCTTGGCATTTTATTAGGATTGCATTAAATCTGTAGTTTGTTTTCAGTAAAATGTATGTTTTAACAGTGCTCCATGAGCATAGAATCTCTCTTTATGTATTTGTGTCTTCTTCAGTTTCTTTCAACATCATCTTACAGGTTTCAGTGTACAGATCTTTCTCCTTCTGGATTACCTTTATTCCTAGGAATTTCATTCTTATATTTTGGAGTTGTTTCTTTGTCTTTCTACTACCTCATTCTTTGCACATACAAATGTGACAGATTTTTGTACGTGGATTTTATACCCTGAAATTTTACTGTATTTGTCGATTATTTCTAATAGTTTTTTGGTGGAGTCTTTAGGGTATTTTATATATAAAATCAGATCATCTGCCCGCAGTGACAGTTTTACTTCTTCCTTTCGATGTAATGATTTTTATTTCTTTTTCCTGTTTAATTGCCTTGGCTTGATAGGGTGGTAAGTGTGAGCATCCTTATCTTGTTCCTAATTTTAGCAGGAAAGCTGTTAGTTTCTCACCATTGAGTGAGAATACTAGTTTATTTAATCACTCTAAATATTGGTAAGGGGTGTGTGTGTGTGTGTGTGTGTGTGTGTGTGTGTTACATGATATTCTTTTCATTCAGTAAATTATTTTTCTATCTCTAGCTTGCTTTTTCATTGAGATTTTACTCTTGATGCTTTGTGAGAGTTCTTAATAGATAAAAGAGATTATCTATTTATCTGGGAAATGTTTCCTAGGGTGGTGTTTTCTTTGTAAAATGTTAAGCTCTTACATCCTAAGTTGATTCTTGCATATGATAAGTGATAGTGACCTCATTACAGGCTTTTGCATGTAGCTGTCTAGTTTTCCTAGCATCACATATTGAAGAGACTGTCCTTTCTCCATTGTATATTCTGTGCTCCTTTGTTGCAAATTAATTATCCAGGGGCTCTCACATCTGTTCAGTTGACCTAAGTATCCATTTTATTCTGTCACTATCATGCCATTTTCATCATAATATAGTTTACAAATCAGGGAATGTGATACCTCCACCTTTGTTCTTTTTTTACAGTATGACCTTGGCTATTTCAAGTATTTTGTGATTCCATTTAAATTTTAGAGTTTTTGCTCTAATGCTATGAAAAATATCCTTGGCATTTTATTAGGATTGCATTAAATCTGTAGTTTGTTTTCAGTAAAATGTATGTTTTAACAGTGCTCCATGAGCATAGAATCTCTCTTTATGTATTTGTGTCTTCTTCAGTTTCTTTCAACATCATCTTACAGGTTTCAGTGTACAGATCTTTCTCCTTCTGGATTACCTTTATTCCTAGGAATTTCATTCTTATATTTTGGAGTTGTTTCTTTGTCTTTCTACTACCTCATTCTTTGCACATACAAATGTGACAGATTTTTGTACGTGGATTTTATACCCTGAAATTTTACTGTATTTGTCGATTATTTCTAATAGTTTTTTGGTGGAGTCTTTAGGGTATTTTATATATAAAATCAGATCATCTGCCCGCAGTGACAGTTTTACTTCTTCCTTTCGATGTAATGATTTTTATTTCTTTTTCCTGTTTAATTGCCTTGGCTTGATAGGGTGGTAAGTGTGAGCATCCTTATCTTGTTCCTAATTTTAGCAGGAAAGCTGTTAGTTTCTCACCATTGAGTGAGAATACTAGTTTATTTAATCACTCTAAATATTGGTAAGGGGTGTGTGTGTGTGTGTGTGTGTGTGTGTGTGTTACATGATATTCTTTTCATTCAGTAAATTATTTTTCTATCTCTAGCTTGCTTTTTCATTGAGATTTTACTCTTGATGCTTTGTGAGAGTTCTTAATAGATAAAAGAGATTATCTATTTATCTGGGAAATGTTTCCTAGGGTGGTGTTTTCTTTGTAAAATGTTAAGCTCTTACATCCAGTACTTGAAGTATTACTGTTTTAATTAATAACTTGAAAACCTTCTTTGCTAAATGAGCCCCTTTGACCTCGTGGCTGCTACAGGTTTCCTTTCTTCAAGTCACAGTGCATGTGAAACCATCTCACCCATAGCATCCCTTTCTCACAGAGTCAGAAACAAGAAGCCACTTTATGTAATTTTGTAACGTTGTGGTGTTAGATATAAATAAATGTGTTTGCAAATTCCACTTAGGGATTGATTTTATCATTCTCATGGTTTAAAGTTATACTGCACAAGAATTTCATGAAGGACCCATCTGGGGGTTATATTACATTGCCTATCAAAGTTAGTGTTACTGACAAATGATGGAGAATTTTGAAGAAAGCTGTGAGCAATATCAGCTGGAGCAGTTTCTTCTTGTGAGAGGCTGTGTCTTGACATGGTTCTGCTGTGATTTCAGTAGGTAAAGAGATTAAAAAAAAAAAAAAACAAACCACATTGTGGGTCTTGTTCTTTTAGTATAAGCAAGAAAGGCCTCTTCCAACACAGAACAAGTAAATAAAAATAATGATAGACTCAGTACATAGGCCAGCTGCTTGCCCACAATTGAATTGCCCAATAGCAAGATTCAGAGGCATGTGGAAGCCCAGATAACCTTCTGAGCTCCCTTCCACAAGCAAAGCACACAGTGGCCTTGAGCCTTGGGTCAAACTTGGCAGTGAAATTACATGATCTCTGTGCTTCCGCTTGGAGAGAATTTTGTCCTGTTTTCTGTATCTTTATTTCAAGTTCACATGCATGGGCTCAGAGAACCATACTCTACAACTCTAGAAAACTGTAAATGATATTCCTTGATATGCTGAATAACTGTGCAGGAATGTAAATGATATTTATGAGGAAGTTGGGACTGCTTTAAATATGGTGAAAAGGCTGACTTTGACACATTGGGGGTAATGATGCAGAAACAGTAGGCTCTTTGTAAACTGTTTGATGGCAACAATTTTCTAAATCAAAGCAATCTACACTTTCCCATTTACAATTTCATCTCTAACTACTCTAGTCTCATAAAGAGGTCTGATACACAAAACTTTTGCTTTTGTGAATGGCTATCCCATACTCTGATGCTTTAAACCAATTATATTTTTTCTTTTAAAACAGAACTATTACATGGGGGTTGGAAGGATATATCATCTAGGCTGAAATATGATATTGTTAAAAGTTGCAAAATTTAAGGAGCAGAAGTTTTGAATGTGTGAGATGATTTCCTTCTGTAGTGTTTCTATGAGTCACATGTGAAACCATCTCACCCATAGCATCCCTTTCTCACAGAGTCAGAAACAAGAAGCCACTTTATGTAATTTTGTAACGTTGTGGTGTTAGATATAAATAAATGTGTTTGCAAATTCCACTTAGGGATTGATTTTATCATTCTCATGGTTTAAAGTTATACTGCACAAGAATTTCATGAAGGACCCATCTGGGGGTTATATTACATTGCCTATCAAAGTTAGTGTTACTGACAAATGATGGAGAATTTTGAAGAAAGCTGTGAGCAATATCAGCTGGAGCAGTTTCTTCTTGTGAGAGGCTGTGTCTTGACATGGTTCTGCTGTGATTTCAGTAGGTAAAGAGATTAAAAAAAAAAAAAAACAAACCACATTGTGGGTCTTGTTCTTTTTTAGTATAAGCAAGAAAGGCCTCTTCCAACACAGAACAAGTAAATAAAAATAATGATAGACTCAGTACATAGGCCAGCTGCTTGCCCACAATTGAATTGCCCAATAGCAAGATTCAGAGGCATGTGGAAGCCCAGATAACCTTCTGAGCTCCCTTCCACAAGCAAAGCACACAGTGGCCTTGAGCCTTGGGTCAAACTTGGCAGTGAAATTACATGATCTCTGTGCTTCCGCTTGGAGAGAATTTTGTCCTGTTTTCTGTATCTTTATTTCAAGTTCACATGCATGGGCTCAGAGAACCATACTCTACAACTCTAGAAAACTGTAAATGATATTCCTTGATATGCTGAATAACTGTGCAGGAATGTAAATGATATTTATGAGGAAGTTGGGACTGCTTTAAATATGGTGAAAAGGCTGACTTTGACACATTGGGGGTAATGATGCAGAAACAGTAGGCTCTTTGTAAACTGTTTGATGGCAACAATTTTCTAAATCAAAGCAATCTACACTTTCCCATTTACAATTTCATCTCTAACTACTCTAGTCTCATAAAGAGGTCTGATACACAAAACTTTTGCTTTTGTGAATGGCTATCCCATACTCTGATGCTTTAAACCAATTATATTTTTTCTTTTAAAACAGAACTATTACATGGGGGTTGGAAGGATATATCATCTAGGCTGAAATATGATATTGTTAAAAGTTGCAAAATTTAAGGAGCAGAAGTTTTGAATGTGTGAGATGATTTCCTTCTGTAGTGTTTAATATCTAGATAAATATCAGTACTTATACAAGTGGGTTTGTGTGCTTGCAAAGAAATACTATAATGATAATGTACACATGTCTCTAGCCTGTTAAGTAATGGGTGTGCAATGGTAAATACCAGAAGGATTATACTGTGCCACTCAATTTCATTTAATTTTCAAATATGGCAAAGTTTAATCTGTATATTAACTTCCACATTTCCTAAATTATAGACATTTACCTTGAAATGCACATTTTTCTCCATGTGTGAGCTGGAAAGAATTCTTATAATCTAATTATATTTGATTGTACCCAGGGCTGTTTATATTTCATAATGCCTACATTTATTTCTGACCTGCTATATCTTCAGATAATGAGTTTCCTCTAGAATTTTCCGTGACCCCCTTTGCTTTCAGCAGAGGAAAATAAGTTAATGAAAAAGATCAGAAGGATGAGAGAAAAGTACCTGCTAGAAAACACTTGAACACTTGTAAAGGAAGCTTTGGAAAGCAGTTTTCTCCTGGGTGTTCTTTTTGTCATATGGAACATTTCTAGAAAGAAAGATTCTACTGTATTCTGTGCCGAGTACGTTTGAATCACACATCTCAACGTTAGTATGTTCCCTCTGATTCCACTTTTCTTGTTCATTTGCACAGAGAGATTTCTTTTATTCGGCCAAGTAATCTCTATCATCTCTGAAGGAATAAGACATGGGAAGAAAAGTAAACCTAGCTTTGTGCTCAGAAATACAATATGCCAATGTTATATCTCTGGGACTTTGCAATAAATTTTTTATTTTAAATGTTCTTCTGTGTGGCTCACAAAAATTTAGAGGATATGAAATATATATTACATTTTTTTTTACCCTCAAACACTGAATAAAAACTCATGCATAAAAGTGCCTAATAAAGTTAATAATGTCCAAAGGAAGGAAGAGGGATTTTATGATTCTGATACAGACCTGACAGGAAAAAATTAGGTTAAAAAGCAGAATCATCTCTGGGTGAGGACTGTCGCTAACCAGTGGAAAGATGGAGAAGATCTGCACATTTAGTTTCTGGGCTTCTTAACTGTGGATGATTTTACCCTGAACTTTTGGTTCACAGTATGTATTTTTTCTGGAGGATTTCCACAGCATTTTTATCATGTTGAAATTCTTAAAAGAGAAAAAAAATTCTCTAAATTGGAAAACTCTAGCTTTACCTGATTCTCTCTTTCTGCTTGATATGCTCTCAGGGGAAAAGAGGAAATGAACTTTAGCTGGGATAGAGGAGGTACAACTGTCAGTGGAAGCCATGATATTATCATTATTTAGACTAGCAGGAACTGACAGGAACTGTGTGGAAACAATTATTGCCTTTGTGTAGAGGTGCAAATCAGATTAGAGGCTTTCCATTGTAATGACTAATTAAATATATAGCGAGATAGTAGTGAAAACTCATTAGGACTGCAAAGATTTTTTTCTGTAAATATGTTTAAGAAATCATTTCAAAACATTGGCGATGTGTGGAATTTCCTCTCTTTATTTAATCACATGTGCTTTTTCCCCTGAATTTTCCCCCAGTTTATAGTTGCATGGCCCTTGTATGGATTATAGGGACGTCCCTGATGCTCCAGTGGTTAAGCTTCTCCACTCCCAAAGCACTGGGCACAAGCTTGATTCCTGGTTGAGAAACTAAGATCCTACATGCTGCACAGTGCAGCCTGAAAACATTTTTTTTTTAAATGTTATGGATTATAGTTGGAGGAGGATTCATTGTCAGAAATGGAGGGGAC
The DNA here is from genome assembly GCA_022376925.1 of Tragulus kanchil. Lineage (NCBI taxonomy): Eukaryota > Metazoa > Chordata > Mammalia > Artiodactyla > Tragulidae > Tragulus > Tragulus kanchil. Next base: position 17,067,595 of record JAIOJX010000028.1, on the reverse strand, counting down.
ATATAAAACAGGATGATTGAAAAAAAAAAAAAAACTGGACAAAGTCCTAATAATCATTTTCTCTCAGTAATTTTGTTCTTTTTTCTTTTCTTTTCTTTTTATAGGGGAACTTTTCTTTAAAAAAAATTTTGGCCTCTTTTTATTGATTTTTTATTTTTCATCTTCAGCCTGTGTGGGCCTCCCATTGCAGTGGTCTCTCTCGCTGCAGAGCACTAGCACATGCGCTCCAGAGCACTGGCTGGTGATTGGACACACCTGTCCAGCCGCTCCGCGGCACGTGGGATCTTCCTGGTGCCCCTTGCACTGCAAGGTGGACTCTACCCACTGGACCACCAGGGAAGCCCCAGGCTGATTCTTAACAGGCATCTTGGCTTCATTTTTCCCCCTCTAGGAGACTCAGAGTTCATTCTCTTAAACTTGGGACATGGTGTTTTTGGATTTGGTTGGAAGGTATGTGAGGGTTATCATGCGTTAGTCACATTCCAACACATTCTTCCTGCCTAAGTCTATGCCTCAGAGACTTGACACGGTCACAGGGAAGAAGAGACAAGGCAAGCTGGCTCAAGATTGGTGCTCCCGGTGCTTTATGATTGCCTTCCTGGTTTGTGATTTTGTATGATGCTTTCACTCTGTTGGATCTCTAGAATTCAATTTAAATTTATACTGTGTAGCTAAAGAGGTCAGATGATGGGAGACCAAGGAAGTTGATTAAAGACTAATGAAAGTCTTAAAATGAGCAGAGCTAAGGATATAACCTGGCAATTAAATGCAAAGGAAAAATGGGAATATTTTATCTATGTTTAATATGTCTTTACTACAGAGTTGTTACCTTCTTGTTTGATCAAATGAGACAAAAGACAATGCAAAGGTATATAAAAGCAATGCTCATCGTATTCTTTTCTTCGGACTTTATCCTAATTTTCCCACCCAGTAAAAACAATATTCACAGCTATTCATGTCTATCTTTACACCTTTTAAAATTGTTTATGCAAATATATTAAAGTACACGTAATCCCCATATCTTTGGTAGTGTTTGACCAAAATAAAAATCATTCTATATATATTAGTTTGCCGTTTTCACTAAAGAAATATGTCATGGAGTGAACAGATCGTGAGTGCAAATCACATAGTCAGGGGAGTGAGTTTTAGAGTGTCTGGACTATTGTAACTCACAGTTGGGGAGGAAGCAAGTTTAATAGTTCCATTGGCTATTGCATGCTCCAGGATAAGATGGATATACCAAATACTAATTAATCAGTGAAGATTAGCTTCTTTATTTCTAGTAATCACAGATACAGACATGCAAGTTGGAGCTGTAGATTAGCCTCAGAAAAGTCAGGGTGGAGTTACCTCACTGAGAAGTTCTCATCTATCCATGAAAAAAGGAACTTTAAAGTCAGAAATGACATGCTATTTCTCTGTGATGAATGATGGACCTGAAACTTTCTGATAATCCCCTGAACTGGAGAGGATGTAAAGAAGAGTATGTGCTGCTAACAGTAAATATTGGGAAAATTTTTTTTTAGTACCTAATAAAGTGGAAAGTTATGTGTATTCAATTCCAGTATTTTCATTCTAGAAATGCACCCAAGAACAGAGGTTCTCACATACTGCTTTTTGTCTCTAGAGTCTTAAACTTTATTGGGTACCCCAAAGAGCTTTTGCTTCTGTAGGTTTTATCTATTGATCTTTTTTTACACTTTGGCTGTGCCTTAGGGCTTGTGGGATTTCAGTTCTCTGACCAGGGATTAAACCCTCACCCCAGCAGAAACACAAAGTCTTAACCATTTGACTGCCAAGGAAATCCTATCTATTCATCTTTGCCAAATTAGGCATTAAATTCTAGAGCATTTTAAGATATTTATTATTACATCTAGAGTAACAAAAATATACCTACCACATGTTCAAATAAATAGCCTTATTTTTATGAAAATTAGCTAGGTTTTGCAGAACAAAAATGAACTTAAAAATATGATGTTGTTTTTCATTTTTGCAATCCTTTTAATGTTTGGATGAATAAGAAGCAACTCATACCTGTTTCTGCATTCAATCTGTTGTACTTTGTTGTTTTTGTCCACTTTGTTGTTTTTGTCCCTATATTTGAATAAAATCTAGCCCCACACTGATGTATACTTGATATAAGAAGGAATGTTTTAACAGCCTTTTTAGACTTTTATTGGCATTCTTTCTGATACATGAAATTCGACATATGGGAGTTCTGTAAAATTTAGTGGCCATATAATATACAGTATCAAAGAAGCTTTACTCTCTGTATTGATGCTGGTAGCTTGCATTTTGATTAGGTGTCTCTCCACAATAATTTTGTGATATTATGCAACAGTCAATTAGAGAATATTGATTCACTGAGTTCTAAAGACCTTCCAAATGTGGACCAATTTCATAATGCATAGACAAATTGCTTCCATTAGTATACTATGGATTTCATGTGAATACTCTCTGATTATTAGGAAACTGTACCTTTACAGTAGCAGATAAAAGTTTTCAACAATTTTGTCAAATGAAAGCACACACTTTATTATTATCCATGGGCACTGTCAGATATTTTGTTTCATTTTGTTTGAAATGATAATTTCCGTTGTTCATTTTCAAGAAAATTTCTGCTAAATACTCGGAGAGGATGTAAAGAAGAGTATGTGCTGCTAACAGTAAATATTGGGAAAATTTTTTTTTAGTACCTAATAAAGTGGAAAGTTATGTGTATTCAATTCCAGTATTTTCATTCTAGAAATGCACCCAAGAACAGAGGTTCTCACATACTGCTTTTTGTCTCTAGAGTCTTAAACTTTATTGGGTACCCCAAAGAGCTTTTGCTTCTGTAGGTTTTATCTATTGATCTTTTTTTACACTTTGGCTGTGCCTTAGGGCTTGTGGGATTTCAGTTCTCTGACCAGGGATTAAACCCTCACCCCAGCAGAAACACAAAGTCTTAACCATTTGACTGCCAAGGAAATCCTATCTATTCATCTTTGCCAAATTAGGCATTAAATTCTAGAGCATTTTAAGATATTTATTATTACATCTAGAGTAACAAAAATATACCTACCACATGTTCAAATAAATAGCCTTATTTTTATGAAAATTAGCTAGGTTTTGCAGAACAAAAATGAACTTAAAAATATGATGTTGTTTTCATTTTGCAATCCTTTTAATGTTTGGATGAATAAGAAGCAACTCATACCTGTTTCTGCATTCAATCTGTTGTACTTTGTTGTTTTTGTCCACTTTGTTGTTTTTGTCCCTATATTTGAATAAAATCTAGCCCCACACTGATGTATACTTGATATAAGAAGGAATGTTTTAACAGCCTTTTTAGACTTTTATTGGCATTCTTTCTGATACATGAAATTCGACATATGGGAGTTCTGTAAAATTTAGTGGCCATATAATATACAGTATCAAAGAAGCTTTACTCTCTGTATTGATGCTGGTAGCTTGCATTTTGATTAGGTGTCTCTCCACAATAATTTTGTGATATTATGCAACAGTCAATTAGAGAATATTGATTCACTGAGTTCTAAAGACCTTCCAAATGTGGACCAATTTCATAATGCATAGACAAATTGCTTCCATTAGTATACTATGGATTTCATGTGAATACTCTCTGATTATTAGGAAACTGTACCTTTACAGTAGCAGATAAAAGTTTTCAACAATTTTGTCAAATGAAAGCACACACTTTATTATTATCCATGGGCACTGTCAGATATTTTGTTTCATTTTGTTTGAAATGATAATTTCCGTTGTTCATTTTCAAGAAAATTTCTGCTAAATACTCAAGTTTGAATAATAGTTTTTTCAATCTTTCTTCTAATGATAGCAAAAAAGTGTTCTGTGAGGGGAACACAATTAGCTTATAACTCAATCACATAAGGACTTTTTTATTGCAGTATGAAAGAAAGGACTTTATGCATAATTTTTTGTTATTTATAAAGCATGTATTCAAGAATGAAGATCTAATAAAATTAATGATTTTTATGACTTCAATAAAGTCCTGAGGCTGGCACTTTTTTTCCTTCTGTAAGAAGGAAATATATCACTTTTGCCCATTTTACTCACCATTGGGTTTATACCATGAGCTCAACGTCAATGCAGTGAAAGAAAATCACACTTTAGTATTATTAGTAAAATAGATTTTTCTTCCTGGTCACTTGGGTGTCAGGAAACCTCAGCATTCCGTGGATCACATTTTGAGAATAATTAGAAAAACGTGTGTGTATTCACCACATTATAGATACAAGTATGTTTATAAGACAGAAATGCTCCAGGAGCCTTTAACTTGAGGATGGAGAGAAAAATTGTAGTGCAAAGGAATGAAACTGTGCCCTTTGCCGAGATGTGGATGGGCCAAAAGACTGTTGTACAGAGTGAAGTCTGAAAGAGAACACATACTGTATATTAATGCATATATATAAACTCTAGAAAAATGCTACAGAAAAATCTATTTACAAAGCAGAAGTAGAGTCATAGATGTAAAGAACAAATGCATGCACACCAAGGGGGAAAGGGGGAGTTGGATGAATTAGGAGATGGGGATTTACATGTATACATTACTGTGTATAAAGTAGGTAACTAATGAGAACCTGCTGTATAGCACAGCGAACTCTGCGCCATGCTCTGTGACCTAAATGGGAAGAGAATCCAAAAAATGGGATATATATGTATGTCTAGCTAATTCATTTTATTTTTGTACAGCAGAAAATAACATTGTAAATCAACTATACTATAATAATTTTAAAAAAAAATGTAATGCATAGGCATACCTGATTTTACTGCACTAAGCTCTATTGTGCTTTGCATGTACTGTGTTTTTTTTTTTTTAATTGAGAGTTTATGGCAGTCCTGCATGAAGCAAGTCTATTTGGCATTGTTTTTCCAACAGCATTTGCTCGCTTCATGTTTCTGTGTCACATTTTTTTGTAATTCTCTTAAAATTTGAAATGTTTTCAATATTGCTGTATTTGTTATGGTGGTCTCTGATCAGTGATCTTTGATATTACTATTGTAATTGTTGGGGGACCCACAAACCATATGAGAGGCTGCACATAATTGATAAATGTGTGTGTTCTAACTGCTCCACCAACTGGCTTTTCCCTCTCCTCATCTCCTCCGCCTCTCTCTTTGGGGGGAGGAGAAATATTAAAAGTACACCAATTAATAAACCTTCAGTGGCTTCCGAGTGTTCAGATCACAAGTCCAATGTCTCACTTTAAATCAAAAGCTACACATGATTAAGCTTAGTAAGGAAGGCAAGATAGACCGAAAGCTAAGCCTTTTGTACCAGTTACCCAAGTTGTAAATGGAAAGGAAAAGTTCTAGAAGCAAATGAAAGTGCTATTCCAGTGAACATGTTAAGTGGTAAAAAAGCAGAACAGCCTTATTGCTGATATAGACAAAGTGTGAGTGTTCTGGAAAGAGGGTCAACCCAGCCACAGTGTTCCCTTAAGCCAAAGTCTAATCTAGTGTCTATGGCCCTAACCCTCTTCCGTGAAGGCTGAGAGGTGAGGAAGCTGCAGGAGAAAAGTTGGAAGCTGACAGCAGTTGGTTCATACGATTTAAGGAGAGAAGCCATTAAAGTACAAGGTGAAGCAGCAAGTGCTGACGAAGAAGCTGCAGCAAATTATTCAGAATATCTAGCTAAGATAATTAATGAAGATGATGCAATAGCAATGAATTTTTCCATGTATACCAAATAGCCTTCTAGTGGAAGAAGCTGCCATCTAGGAATTTCATAGCTAGAGAGGAGAAGTCAATGTCTGGCTTCAGAGTTTCAAAGGACAGGCTGAGTCTCTTAATTAGGGCCTGATGTATTTGGTAACTTTAGGTTGAGGCCTACAATGGTAAAAGCATCTGCCCGCCAAGGCAGGAGACTCAAGAGACATGGGTTCAGTCCCTAGGTCAGGATGATCCCTTGGAGGGGGAAAGGACAACCCACTCCAGTATTCTTGCCTGAAAAACTCCTTGGCCAGAGGAGCCTGGTGGGCTACTGTGCATGGTGCTGCAAAGAGCTGGACACGACTGAGCACCAGAACCCCCACCACCAATGCTCATTTGCCATTCTAAAAATCCTAGGGCCTTTAGGAATGATGTGACATCTCCTCATCCTGTGCTCTATAAATGGAGCAGCAAAGTCTGGATGAGACCACACCTCTTTACAACATGGTTCACTAAATATTTTAAGTCCGTTGTGGAGACCTACTACTCAGAAAAAAACAAAGTTTCCTTTCATAATATTACTGCTTATTGACAGAGCACCTGATGGTTCAGGAGCTCTGATGGAGATGTATGAGGAGAATAATGTTGCTTTCACGCCTGCCAGCACAACATCCTTTTGCGGCCCATGGATCAAGGAGACATTTTGACTTTCAAGGAAGAAATGCATTTTGTAAAACTTTCCCTAACAGAGATAGTGATTCCTCTGATGGACCTGGGCAAAATAAAGTAAAACTCATCTGAAAAGTATTCAACATTCTAGGTGCATTAAAGACATTCATGATTCATGAGGAGTGCTCAAAGTATCGACATTAATAGGAGTTGGGAAAAGGTGATTGCAAACTTAGAGGGGTTCAGAACTTCAGTGGAGGAATAACTGCAGATGTGGAAGAGATAGGAAGAGAACTAGAATTAGAAGTGGAGCTGAAGATGTGACTGAGTTGCTGGAATCTCATGATAAAGCTTCAAAGAGTGAGAAATTGCTTCTTATGGATAAGCAAAGAAAGAGATTTCTTGAAAGGGACTCTACCCAGGCTGAAGATGCTGTGAAGATTGTTGGAACAACACAAAGGATTTAGACTATTCCACAGACTGAGTTGATAAAGCAGCAGTAGGGTTTGAGAAGATTGACTCCAACTTTGAAGGAACATCTGCTCTGGGTAAAATGCTATCAAACAGCATTGCATGCCACAGAAATTGTTCATCGAAGGAAGAGTCAATCAGTGTGCAAGCTTCACTGATGTCTTCCTGTAAGAAATTTCTACAGCTACCTCCAAATTCTGCAACCACCGCCCTAATCTGTTGGTGGCCATTAACATCAAGGCAGGACAAATAAGAAAAGATTATGACTTGCCAAAGGTTGAGATGGTGGTTAGCTTTTTGTAGCTATAAAGTATTTTAAAGTAAGGTTATGTACATTTTTAGACATACTGCTATTATTACACACTGATAGACTACAATATAATGTAGACATAACTTTTATATGCACTTGGAAACCAGAAAAACTTGTGTGACTCACCTTATTGCAATACTTGCTTTATGAACCTACAAAAGCTTCAAGATACAGTCATATTATCGGGTTCTGTCTCGAGAGCATAATGTTAGTTGAAAAGAGAAAAATGAAAAAATGATAACAGACCACAACATATGGCATCTACTAAAATACGATCTCCATGAAATTGAGTGTCTCTATGTATTTAATTCATTATGGATCTTAAATAACTATAAATTCCTAGCAAATAAAATTTTAAATGAATAACTGCTATTAATAACATCTGAGTATGCAGAATGCAACAGTACAATGGTTAGAGAACAATGGTGGAATAATAAACTCCTTTACCACTTTTGATTTCAAAACTTATATCTACTTTTAAAATGGACCCCAAAAGTGAGTTTACATGTTCCATGTAACTGTTTTGGCATAATTACGTAAAAGCAATCAAATTTCCTATTCTCTATCTTCATTCTAAATCTTTTGGGAAGTGGCCAGGATGATTCAATCTAAGGATTTTTCTTAGAGGGGTTCAGAACTTCAGTGGAGGAATAACTGCAGATGTGGAAGAGATAGGAAGAGAACTAGAATTAGAAGTGGAGCTGAAGATGTGACTGAGTTGCTGGAATCTCATGATAAAGCTTCAAAGAGTGAGAAATTGCTTCTTATGGATAAGCAAAGAAAGAGATTTCTTGAAAGGGACTCTACCCAGGCTGAAGATGCTGTGAAGATTGTTGGAACAACACAAAGGATTTAGACTATTCCACAGACTGAGTTGATAAAGCAGCAGTAGGGTTTGAGAAGATTGACTCCAACTTTGAAGGAACATCTGCTCTGGGTAAAATGCTATCAAACAGCATTGCATGCCACAGAAATTGTTCATCGAAGGAAGAGTCAATCAGTGTGCAAGCTTCACTGATGTCTTCCTGTAAGAAATTTCTACAGCTACCTCCAAATTCTGCAACCACCGCCCTAATCTGTTGGTGGCCATTAACATCAAGGCAGGACAAATAAGAAAAGATTATGACTTGCCAAAGGTTGAGATGGTGGTTAGCTTTTTGTAGCTATAAAGTATTTTAAAGTAAGGTTATGTACATTTTTAGACATACTGCTATTATTACACACTGATAGACTACAATATAATGTAGACATAACTTTTATATGCACTTGGAAACCAGAAAAACTTGTGTGACTCACCTTATTGCAATACTTGCTTTATGAACCTACAAAAGCTTCAAGATACAGTCATATTATCGGGTTCTGTCTCGAGAGCATAATGTTAGTTGAAAAGAGAAAAATGAAAAAATGATAACAGACCACAACATATGGCATCTACTAAAATACGATCTCCATGAAATTGAGTGTCTCTATGTATTTAATTCATTATGGATCTTAAATAACTATAAATTCCTAGCAAATAAAATTTTAAATGAATAACTGCTATTAATAACATCTGAGTATGCAGAATGCAACAGTACAATGGTTAGAGAACAATGGTGGAATAATAAACTCCTTTACCACTTTTGATTTCAAAACTTATATCTACTTTTAAAATGGACCCCAAAAGTGAGTTTACATTTTCCATGTAACTGTTTTTGGCATAATTACGTAAAAGCAATCAAATTTCCTATTCTCTATCTTCATTCTAAATCTTTTGGGAAGTGAGGTTTACAATTCATTTAATAAACTAGGGGATGGGGGAATTAAGTTTAGAAAAATATTTAAGAACCTACTGCCTTCTGTTTTTGAGTTTTGATTTTCAATCTGTATACCCTCATCTTTCATGACCATCAAGTGCCTGCAGATTGTTGCATTTGTTTTCGTTTTTGTTACTTTCAGCCCATATTTCAGTAGACAATGTTTGGGGCTTCCAAGGTGGCTGAGACGGTAAAGAAACTGCTTGCAATGCAGGAGACTTAGGCTTGATCCCTGGGAGAAGAGAATGATTGCCCATTCCAGTATTTTTGCCTGGAGAATTCCATGGACAGTGGAGCCTGGGGTCACAAAGAGTTGGACACAACTGAGAGACTCTCACTTTCACTTTTCAGATAATGTTTAGATTTTATTTAATGGGAAAAGAAGGATTTTGAAAATTAAGAAGTTTTATTTAAATGGAAGCTTATGTCTTGAGATTTCATATTATTCTAGGGAGGCCTTTTCTTTCTGCTTGTTTTGAAACAGCACTCTGTGTGTGTGTAGTTAAATGTTATAAGGTGCCAAGTTGAAAACACTAATATGAAAGTATGAGCTGTAGGCAGCTGAAAATTGGCTGCAAGAATCGACATACATGCAAGTACTTTTCATAAAGACACCAATTCCAGAAACCTCCTTTTTCTCCCAAACAATCATTCAAGATCCTTTTTTATTTTTCTCTCTTGTACACCAAGTCCTCACATGACTCATGAAGCCTTTAAACAGTTACAAACTTTTAAAATTTAAAATTGATCTTATAGTAGGTTTTCTAAAATATTCTTCATAGTGACATTTAAGGCACCTGATCTCATAGCATTAAATGTATCTGTACAGTGTGATTGCATTTTATAAAGGTAGACAGGTTGACATATGCCACTGTAAATATTTTTAAGTCTAATATATTATGGAAAATGTCACCATCTTCCTTGATAAATTATATTCAGGGCTATCCTACCTGTAGTGTTTTTAAGGATTATAGAACCAAACAACTGACATTCTACACATATAGAGCCTAACTTGTTTACCCTAGAAAACATTAAATAAATATCATCCACAAAACATGAAATTTACTAATCTCAGGGAACATTCATTGGGCCATTGTCTAGGATGATATGTGGTTGTGTTAGTGGATTTATTAATGATAATAATTTAATTTCATTTACTATTATTAATAAAAGTTCAACTTAAAAGATGGAAGTAGCATTTTCCCCTTTTGACCATATCTGCAGATTGTTGCATTTGTTTTCGTTTTTGTTACTTTCAGCCCATATTTCAGTAGACAATGTTTGGGGCTTCCAAGGTGGCTGAGACGGTAAAGAAACTGCTTGCAATGCAGGAGACTTAGGCTTGATCCCTGGGAGAAGAGAATGATTGCCCATTCCAGTATTTTTGCCTGGAGAATTCCATGGACAGTGGAGCCTGGGGTCACAAAGAGTTGGACACAACTGAGAGACTCTCACTTTCACTTTTCAGATAATGTTTAGATTTTATTTAATGGGAAAAGAAGGATTTTGAAAATTAAGAAGTTTTATTTAAATGGAAGCTTATGTCTTGAGATTTCATATTATTCTAGGGAGGCCTTTTCTTTCTGCTTGTTTTGAAACAGCACTCTGTGTGTGTGTAGTTAAATGTTATAAGGTGCCAAGTTGAAAACACTAATATGAAAGTATGAGCTGTAGGCAGCTGAAAATTGGCTGCAAGAATCGACATACATGCAAGTACTTTTCATAAAGACACCAATTCCAGAAACCTCCTTTTTCTCCCAAACAATCATTCAAGATCCTTTTTTATTTTTCTCTCTTGTACACCAAGTCCTCACATGACTCATGAAGCCTTTAAACAGTTACAAACTTTTAAAATTTAAAATTGATCTTATAGTAGGTTTTCTAAAATATTCTTCATAGTGACATTTAAGGCACCTGATCTCATAGCATTAAATGTATCTGTACAGTGTGATTGCATTTTATAAAGGTAGACAGGTTGACATATGCCACTGTAAATATTTTTAAGTCTAATATATTATGGAAAATGTCACCATCTTCCTTGATAAATTATATTCAGGGCTATCCTACCTGTAGTGTTTTTAAGGATTATAGAACCAAACAACTGACATTCTACACATATAGAGCCTAACTTGTTTACCCTAGAAAACATTAAATAAATATCATCCACAAAACATGAAATTTACTAATCTCAGGGAACATTCATTGGGCCATTGTCTAGGATGATATGTGGTTGTGTTAGTGGATTTATTAATGATAATAATTTAATTTCATTTACTATTATTAATAAAAGTTCAACTTAAAAGATGGAAGTAGCATTTTCCCCCTTTTAAGATTAACAGAGCCTTAAAAGTTTGATGAAAATTGGTGCTTACATCCTCAAAACATTTTTCTTATGACCAAAAGCTTTTGGGCATGCTCAGTAGTGTTCAACTCTTTGTGACCCCATGGACTCTATCTTGCCAGGCTCCTCTGTCCATGGAATTTCCCAGGCCAATAATACTGAAGTGTGTTCCCATTTCCTAATCCAGAGGATCTTCCCAACCCAGCAATCAAACCTGAGTGTCCTACATCAGGAGGTGGAAAGCCTAAAATTTTGTATATTTTATCTTATATCTTCCCATTTCTCCCTCACTCTAGCCCCAGACAACCACCAATCTATTCTGTTTCTGTGAAATTTGCTCTAAAATAATATTCTTCTTATAAGTAATAACAACCATAATATGTCTTTCTGGCTTATTTTAGTTAGAATAATGCCTTGTAGGTTCATCCATGTTGCAAATGGCAGAATTTCCTTATCTTTAACAGCTGAATCATTATATGCATGCGTGTATGTGTATAGATGTGTATGTGTGTGCATATTTATCACATTTTATTTGTCCATAAATCAGTTTATTTCCATACCTTCTCTGTTGTGAATAATGCTGCATTGCACTTGGGATTAAAGATACCTCTTTGAGATATTCATTTGCTTTGGACTGCTAGGTCAGATGGTAGTCTTGATTTTAGCTTTTAGAGAAACTATTTTAACTATCCTCTATAGTGGCTGCACCAATTTACATTTCCTATAACAGCGAACAGTGGTTCTCTTTTCTCTACATCTTTGCCGACACTTAATATTTCAAGTCTCGTTGACAATAGACATCCTAACTGATATGAAGTGATATTTCCTTTTTTTTAAAAAATGAAGTTTTTAAATTAACCAAACAACTGACATTCTACACATATAGAGCCTAACTTGTTTACCCTAGAAAACATTAAATAAATATCATCCACAAAACATGAAATTTACTAATCTCAGGGAACATTCATTGGGCCATTGTCTAGGATGATATGTGGTTGTGTTAGTGGATTTATTAATGATAATAATTTAATTTCATTTACTATTATTAATAAAAGTTCAACTTAAAAGATGGAAGTAGCATTTTCCCCCTTTTAAGATTAACAGAGCCTTAAAAGTTTGATGAAAATTGGTGCTTACATCCTCAAAACATTTTTCTTATGACCAAAAGCTTTTGGGCATGCTCAGTAGTGTTCAACTCTTTGTGACCCCATGGACTCTATCTTGCCAGGCTCCTCTGTCCATGGAATTTCCCAGGCCAATAATACTGAAGTGTGTTCCCATTTCCTAATCCAGAGGATCTTCCCAACCCAGCAATCAAACCTGAGTGTCCTACATCAGGAGGTGGAAAGCCTAAAATTTTGTATATTTTATCTTATATCTTCCCATTTCTCCCTCACTCTAGCCCCAGACAACCACCAATCTATTCTGTTTCTGTGAAATTTGCTCTAAAATAATATTCTTCTTATAAGTAATAACAACCATAATATGTCTTTCTGGCTTATTTTAGTTAGAATAATGCCTTGTAGGTTCATCCATGTTGCAAATGGCAGAATTTCCTTATCTTTAACAGCTGAATCATTATATGCATGCGTGTATGTGTATAGATGTGTATGTGTGTGCATATTTATCACATTTTATTTGTCCATAAATCAGTTTATTTCCATACCTTCTCTGTTGTGAATAATGCTGCATTGCACTTGGGATTAAAGATACCTCTTTGAGATATTCATTTGCTTTGGACTGCTAGGTCAGATGGTAGTCTTGATTTTAGCTTTTAGAGAAACTATTTTAACTATCCTCTATAGTGGCTGCACCAATTTACATTTCCTATAACAGCGAACAGTGGTTCTCTTTTCTCTACATCTTTGCCGACACTTAATATTTCAAGTCTCGTTGACAATAGACATCCTAACTGATATGAAGTGATATTTCCTTGTGGTTTTGCAAATTTTTAAATTTATTAAGCCTTCTTTCATCACCTAGCCTAATATCTATCTAGGAAAATGTTCTCTGTGTGCTTGAGAAGAAGGTGTATTCTGCTGATGTGGGGTAGAATATTCTGAATATGTGTGTTAGGTATATTTGGTTGAAAGTGTAAGTTGAAGTCCATTGTTTCCTTATTAATTTTCTGTCTGAATGATCAATCCGTTGTTGAAAGTGGGGTATCGAAATACCCTTATTGTTATTGTATTGGTGTCTATTTCTACCCTCAGATCTATTAATAATAGTTTAACATATTTAGGTGCTCTAATATTGGGTGTGTATATATTTGCAATTGTTACTTCCTCCTGGTAAAGTGACCCCTCTATAATTGTATAATAATTTTCTCTTATTATTTTTTTAAATATTAGCATCAATTTTTTTAAAAAAATTTTGGCCTGTTTTATTGTTTTTTTATTTATTGATTTTCACCCAGCTTTATTCTTTGGGCTGTGTGGACCTCCCATTTGTAATGGTCTGTCTCCTTGCAGAGCACCCGGGTCTAGGTGCAAGTGCTCCAGAGCGCTGGCTCATAATTGGGCACACAGGTCTATCCGCTCCATGGTATGTGGGATCTTCCCGGACCAGGGATCTTCCTGGTACCCCCTTTCAATGCAAGGCGGACTCTTTACCCACTGGACCACTGGCGAAGCCCTCTTGTTATAGTTTATTGCTGCTAAATTGCATACTAGCCTTATCGGGGCTCCCTTGTATAGGATTAGTCTTTTTTTTTCTTGTGCTTTTGAAATTCTATTTTTTTCTTTGATTTTGGAGAGTTTGATTATAATGCGTTTATGTGAAAATCTTCTTGAGTTGAATATGTTTAGAGATCTTTGAGCCCTGCATACCTGTATGGATGTATATTTCCACAGATTCAGGAGGCTTTTAGCTATTATTCCTTTAAATAAGTTTTAATTCCTTTCTCTTCTTCTGGAAATCCTGTAATGCTATAGTGGCTGCACCAATTTACATTTCCTATAACAGCGAACAGTGGTTCTCTTTTCTCTACATCTTTGCCGACACTTAATATTTCAAGTCTCGTTGACAATAGACATCCTAACTGATATGAAGTGATATTTCCTTGTGGTTTTGCAAATTTTTAAATTTATTAAGCCTTCTTTCATCACCTAGCCTAATATCTATCTAGGAAAATGTTCTCTGTGTGCTTGAGAAGAAGGTGTATTCTGCTGATGTGGGGTAGAATATTCTGAATATGTGTGTTAGGTATATTTGGTTGAAAGTGTAAGTTGAAGTCCATTGTTTCCTTATTAATTTTCTGTCTGAATGATCAATCCGTTGTTGAAAGTGGGGTATCGAAATACCCTTATTGTTATTGTATTGGTGTCTATTTCTACCCTCAGATCTATTAATAATAGTTTAACATATTTAGGTGCTCTAATATTGGGTGTGTATATATTTGCAATTGTTACTTCCTCCTGGTAAAGTGACCCCTCTATAATTGTATAATAATTTTCTCTTATTATTTTTTTAAATATTAGCATCAATTTTTTTAAAAAAATTTTGGCCTGTTTTATTGTTTTTTTATTTATTGATTTTCACCCAGCTTTATTCTTTGGGCTGTGTGGACCTCCCATTTGTAATGGTCTGTCTCCTTGCAGAGCACCCGGGTCTAGGTGCAAGTGCTCCAGAGCGCTGGCTCATAATTGGGCACACAGGTCTATCCGCTCCATGGTATGTGGGATCTTCCCGGACCAGGGATCTTCCTGGTACCCCTTACAATGCAAGGCGGACTCTTTACCCACTGGACCACTGGCGAAGCCCTCTTGTTATAGTTTATTGCTGCTAAATTGCATACTAGCCTTATCGGGGCTCCCTTGTATAGGATTAGTCTTTTTTTTTCTTGTGCTTTTGAAATTCTATTTTTTTCTTTGATTTTGGAGAGTTTGATTATAATGCGTTTATGTGAAAATCTTCTTGAGTTGAATATGTTTAGAGATCTTTGAGCCCTGCATACCTGTATGGATGTATATTTCCACAGATTCAGGAGGCTTTTAGCTATTATTCCTTTAAATAAGTTTTAATTCCCTTTCTCTCTTCTTCTGGAAATCCTGTAATGCTAATATTGCTTTCTTTGATGGCATCTCATGATTTCTATCAGTTTTCCTCTTTCATTCTTATCTCTTTTTTCTATACTGCATAATTTTGACATATCTGTATTCAAGTTCTCAGATTTTCTTTTCTTCTGCTGGACTGAGCCTACTGTTGGAGCTCTCTATTACATGTTTAATGGTATTCATTTAATTCTTCAGTTCTATAATTCTTCTTCAATATTTAAAAAAAATCTTTTATATCTCTTTGCTGAACTTCTCCTTTTGTTCACCATTGTTTTTCTGAGTTCTTTGACGTGTGTGTGTTTTCTTGACCATCTCTAAGTTTCTTGAGAATAATTGTTTGAATTCTTTTTCAGGTAGCTCATAGGTTTCCATTTCTTGGAGGTCAGTCACTGGAAAATTATTATTTTCTTTTTGTGGTGTCATGTTTTTTGCTTTTTCATGCTTCTCCTGGCTTTGCATTTATGCTCATGAATTAAAGGGAGCAATTGCCTCTTTGAAGCCTAGTTTGAATTGGATTTGATGAAAAAATTTTCCTTGAAGTTGAATACAGAGGTCCTGGCTGGCGGGGTTTCAATGCTCAGTGTCCTTTGTGTCTGGGATGCCGCAGAGGTGGAACCTCTGAGTATCTTCCTTGGTGAAAATCATCTGCTAAAACTCCAGGAGTTTTCTTTTGCTAAGACTGCAGAGGTCCTCTGAGTGGCAGTGTCAGCCAGGGCTCTTGTCATCCTCAGAGGTGAAGGCTGCTTGGGTCCTTTTCTTCTACTCTATTATGTTGGGGAGGATATTTTATTGAGGTTGTCCTTCCTGGGATCAGGTCTGGTATGCTTCTCTCAGTGCAGTGCTGGAGCTGTGGTCACAGAATCAGGTGCTTGTAAAGGTACCATAGCACCTGGGTTCTGGCACAGAGATGCCCTTTTCATGGTGACAGTGTCGATATCTGAGGGCAAACCCGTGCCCATCGCCTGTGGATCCAGGGCCTGCATCTCTGGGCCTCAGGGCAGTGGCTCGAGATGTGTGTGTGTGTGTGTGTGTGTGTTGGGGAGACCAGCAGCCACAGAGGCCCTGGGGTGCCTGGGCCAGCAGTGCCTTTGGCTCAGGGGTGGGGCAGGGTGCAGTAGCAGCAGGCTCTGGGAATGGTGGGTCAGAGACCCAACGTTGGCCCCCCAGAGGGTAATTGGAGATAGTAGCAGCTTGGGTGTGGTCACTGCAGGTCAGTGCCATGGCTCAGAGTCCTGGGGATGGGCACAGAGCTCTGCCAGTGCTCCTCATTGTTGGTAGGACTTAGAACCTCAGGAACTGGATACACAGCAGCACTGGTGCCTATCCCCCAGCCTGTGTAATGACGAGTTAGAGCCACAGCAATGGCCTTTAGACGGGGGTATGAAGCTGTAGCAGCCTGACTCAACCATGACTTGATCTCAGATTCACAGTGGGCAGGCACAGAACAGGAGACCGACCTGGTGATGGTCTCATTACAGCCTCATGTCAGGACCCAGAGATGGGGACCTGGGAGCAGCAGCTCTGTACCAGTGATGCAGGAGAAAGCATTGACCTGGAACCTGGATCTGCAGCTCTATCCTTAAATGCATAAGCATCGACGGCGCAGTCCTGGTCATTGGGAGTTGAAGCCTTGAGCCCCAGAGGGCTGGTACAGAGCAGAGCAGCTCTGGTCCCTAGAGGAGACACATCAGTATGGACTCTGAGTGGCTCTATCAACTGGTTAAGACTGTGGGTCCTCGGTAGCAAAGGTTGCAGTTGTTCATGACCTCATGTTCCCTGCGGTACGAAATCCTCCCAGGGATCTCCTGATGCCGAGCTGCTTTGGACTTGGGGGTGGTGAGACAGGTAAAATGCTTCTTACATTTTCTATGCAGCCATCCTTGGGTTTGAAGCTCGGTAAGGTTTCTGCTTCTTTTGTGATAGTCCGGAGCTTTCCCAGAGCTTCCTGGGATGGTCTGGTATGCTTCTCTCAGTGCAGTGCTGGAGCTGTGGTCACAGAATCAGGTGCTTGTAAAGGTACCATAGCACCTGGGTTCTGGCACAGAGATGCCCTTTTCATGGTGACAGTGTCGATATCTGAGGGCAAACCCGTGCCCATCGCCTGTGGATCCAGGGCCTGCATCTCTGGGCCTCAGGGCAGTGGCTCGAGATGTGTGTGTGTGTGTGTGTGTGTTGGGGAGACCAGCAGCCACAGAGGCCCTGGGGTGCCTGGGCCAGCAGTGCCTTTGGCTCAGGGGTGGGGCAGGGTGCAGTAGCAGCAGGCTCTGGGAATGGTGGGTCAGAGACCCAACGTTGGCCCCCCAGAGGGTAATTGGAGATAGTAGCAGCTTGGGTGTGGTCACTGCAGGTCAGTGCCATGGCTCAGAGTCCTGGGGATGGGCACAGAGCTCTGCCAGTGCTCCTCATTGTTGGTAGGACTTAGAACCTCAGGAACTGGATACACAGCAGCACTGGTGCCTATCCCCCAGCCTGTGTAATGACGAGTTAGAGCCACAGCAATGGCCTTTAGACGGGGGTATGAAGCTGTAGCAGCCTGACTCAACCATGACTTGATCTCAGATTCACAGTGGGCAGGCACAGAACAGGAGACCGACCTGGTGATGGTCTCATTACAGCCTCATGTCAGGACCCAGAGATGGGGACCTGGGAGCAGCAGCTCTGTACCAGTGATGCAGGAGAAAGCATTGACCTGGAACCTGGATCTGCAGCTCTATCCTTAAATGCATAAGCATCGACGGCGCAGTCCTGGTCATTGGGAGTTGAAGCCTTGAGCCCCAGAGGGCTGGTACAGAGCAGAGCAGCTCTGGTCCCTAGAGGAGACACATCAGTATGGACTCTGAGTGGCTCTATCAACTGGTTAAGACTGTGGGTCCTCGGTAGCAAAGGTTGCAGTTGTTCATGACCTCATGTTCCCTGAGGGTCGAAATCCCTCCCAGGGGATCTCCCCTGATGCCGAGCTGCTTTGGACTTGGGGGGGTGGTGAGACAGGTAAAATGCTTCTTACATTTTTCTATGCAGCCATCCTTGGGTTTGAAGCTCGGTAAGGTTTCTGCTTCTTTTTGTGATAGTCCGGAGCTTTCCCAGAGCTTCTTCTGTCGATTTGTAGTTGTTTACATATTGTGGGGTTTTTGTGTGTGGGGGGGGTGGTGGTAAAATAAGCATTGGAATCCTCTAGACCTCCATCTTTCTGACATCATCTTCTTAATAATTTTAAATGTAAAAAACCACCAATATCAAAAATTATAACTAAAATTCTATTGTCTAGTGAAAGCCAAGAACTTTTCCCCATTGTTTTTTTCTTTTTTTAAAAAAACACTTATTTTATTTATTTATCTTCTGGGGGTTGGGGTGGGGAGGGAGGGGGACGGGCGGGCCACTTCTATTGGTCTTTCATTTATCTATTTTCATCCGTCTTTGTGCATGTGCCCAGAGCCGGTGCTCTGCGACAACAGAGGCCACTGCGATGGGAGGCCCACACAGGCCAAAGAAGAAAAGATAAATAAATGAAAGATTGATAGAAGTGTCCCCCCCCAAAAAAAGCTAAAAAAACAATCCTTAGAAATCAATAGGAAAATGACTAATACCTCTGTAGAAAAGTGAGCAAAGAATATGAACCAAGAATTCATAGAAGAGGAGGCAGAAATAGCTCTAAAATATAGACAGTGCATAAAAGATTATAAAACACACCGAAACACCAGCTTTCCCTAATTTTATTAAATTAGCAAAAATCTAAACAGTAGTGATAAAATCTTGTCTTTGGATAAATTAAGCCTCCATGGGGGTCACAAAGAGTCGGACATGACTGAGCAAGTAACACCTTGGTATTTTGACTTTATACAGTTTCTATGTAGGCAAAATTGAGAGATACTGTCTAAATTATAAATACATATGACCTCTTTTCCAGAACTCTTACATCCTGGAAATCAGTGTCTTGCATGGTAGGAAACCATGGATAGTCCTTAGAGGAGACTGGGGTCTAGTGGCTCTATCAACTGGTTAAGACTGTGGGTCCTCGGTAGCAAAGGTTGCAGTTGTTCATGACCTCATGTTCCCTGAGGGTCGAAATCCTCCCAGGGATCTCCCCTGATGCCGAGCTGCTTTGGACTTGGGGGGGTGGTGAGACAGGTAAAATGCTTCTTACATTTTTCTATGCAGCCATCCTTGGGTTTGAAGCTCGGTAAGGTTTCTGCTTCTTTTTGTGATAGTCCGGAGCTTTCCCAGAGCTTCTTCTGTCGATTTGTAGTTGTTTACATATTGTGGGGTTTTTGTGTGTGGGGGGGGTGGTGGTAAAATAAGCATTGGAATCCTCTAGACCTCCATCTTTCTGACATCATCTTCTTAATAATTTTAAATGTAAAAAACCACCAATATCAAAAATTATAACTAAAATTCTATTGTCTAGTGAAAGCCAAGAACTTTTCCCCATTGTTTTTTTCTTTTTTTAAAAAAACACTTATTTTATTTATTTATCTTCTGGGGGTTGGGGTGGGAGGGAGGGGACGGCGGGCCACTTCTATTGGTCTTTCATTTATCTATTTTCATCCGTCTTTGTGCATGTGCCCAGAGCCGGTGCTCTGCGCCAACAGAGGCCACTGCGATGGGAGGCCCACAGGCCAAAGAAGAAAAGATAAATAAATGAAAGATTGATAGAAGTGTCCCCCCCCAAAAAAAGCTAAAAAAACAATCCTTAGAAATCAATAGGAAAATGACTAATACCTCTGTAGAAAAGTGAGCAAAGAATATGAACCAAGAATTCATAGAAGAGGAGGCAGAAATAGCTCTAAAATATAGACAGTGCATAAAAGATTATAAAACACACCGAAACACCAGCTTTCCCTAATTTTATTAAATTAGCAAAAATCTAAACAGTAGTGATAAAATCTTGTCTTTGGATAAATTAAGCCTCCATGGGGGTCACAAAGAGTCGGACATGACTGAGCAAGTAACACCTTGGTATTTTGACTTTATACAGTTTCTATGTAGGCAAAATTGAGAGATACTGTCTAAATTATAAATACATATGACCTCTTTTCCAGAACTCTTACATCCTGGAAATCAGTGTCTTGCATGGTAGGAAACCATGGATAGTCACCACAGCAAAAGGGGCAAAAACCAGAGGCATCCTAATCTTCGCTCATAGAGTTCTGAGCAAATACAGAGCATTGATCTAGCCATTACTCTAAAAATGAACACGATGCCTCTATATGTATTTTTAAACTTTTTCAACACTTGTATGATTTTTCTTGATATTTATTTTTATTTGAAGGATAACTGTTTTAAAGAATTTTGTTGTTTTCTATCAACTATCAGCATGAAACAGCCGTAAGTATATATATTTCTCCTCCCTTTTGAATGTTCTTCCTGTCTCTCTTCCCATCCCACCCCTCCAGGTTGTTACAGAGCCCCTGCTGATTTGGTTCTCTGAATTATACAGCAAATTCCTATTGGCTATCTATTTTATAAATTGTGATACAAATTTTTTGTATACATTTTTTTCTTTTCCCCATCATGCTTTTTTTTTTTTAATTTATATTTATTTTCATCCATTTTTATTCTTTGGCCTGTGTGAGCCTCCCATTGCAGTGGCGTCTCTCCTTGCAGAGCACCAGCTCTGGGCGCATGTGCTCCAGAGCTCTGGCTTGTCATTGGAGTCATTGGACACATCAGTCTGTCTGCTCAGTGGCATGTGGGATCTTCCCGGTGCCCTTTGCACTGCAAGGCAGGCTCTACCCACTGTACCATCAGGGAAGCCCAGTATACGTTTACATGTTACTCTCCATGTATCTCACACTCTCCTTCCCACCCATTCCGTGTCCTTCAATTTGTTCTCTATGTTGTTTCTCTGTTGCTGTCCTGAAAAAGCCCAGTTTTCTACATGATTCTTTTAAATTTGAACCAAGAATTCATAGAGAGGAGGCAGAAATAGCTCTAAAATATAGACAGTGCATAAAAGATTATAAAACACACCGAAACACCAGCTTTCCCTAATTTTATTAAATTAGCAAAAATCTAAACAGTAGTGATAAAATCTTGTCTTTGGATAAATTAAGCCTCCATGGGGGTCACAAAGAGTCGGACATGACTGAGCAAGTAACACCTTGGTATTTTGACTTTATACAGTTTCTATGTAGGCAAAATTGAGAGATACTGTCTAAATTATAAATACATATGACCTCTTTTCCAGAACTCTTACATCCTGGAAATCAGTGTCTTGCATGGTAGGAAACCATGGATAGTCACCACAGCAAAAGGGGCAAAAACCAGAGGCATCCTAATCTTCGCTCATAGAGTTCTGAGCAAATACAGAGCATTGATCTAGCCATTACTCTAAAAATGAACACGATGCCTCTATATGTATTTTTAAATTTTTTCAACACTTGTATGATTTTTCTTGATATTTATTTTTATTTGAAGGATAACTGTTTTAAAGAATTTTGTTGTTTTCTATCAACTATCAGCATGAAACAGCCGTAAGTATATATATTTCTCCTCCCTTTTGAATGTTCTTCCTGTCTCTCTTCCCATCCCACCCCTCCAGGTTGTTACAGAGCCCCTGCTGATTTGGTTCTCTGAATTATACAGCAAATTCCTATTGGCTATCTATTTTATAAATTGTGATACAAATTTTTTGTATACATTTTTTTCTTTTCCCCATCATGCTTTTTTTTTTTTAATTTATATTTATTTTCATCCATTTTTATTCTTTGGCCTGTGTGAGCCTCCCATTGCAGTGGCGTCTCTCCTTGCAGAGCACCAGCTCTGGGCGCATGTGCTCCAGAGCTCTGGCTTGTCATTGGAGTCATTGGACACATCAGTCTGTCTGCTCAGTGGCATGTGGGATCTTCCCGGTGCCCTTTGCACTGCAAGGCAGGCTCTACCCACTGTACCATCAGGGAAGCCCAGTATACGTTTACATGTTACTCTCTCCATGTATCTCACACTCTCCTTCCCCCACCCCCATTCCGTGTCCTTCAATTTGTTCTCTATGTTGTTTCTCTGTTGCTGTCCTGTATACTAACACATATATATGGAACCTAGAAAGGTGGTACTGGAGTTTATCTGCAGGACTGCATGATTCTTTTTTAAAATTTACTTTTAATTGGAGGATAACTGTTTCACAGTGTTGTGCTGGTTTCTGTCTGACAGCCGTGTGAATCAGCTATACGTATCCATACATTCCCCTCCCTTCTCTGCCTCCCACCCATCCTACCCCTCTCTCTTAAGTCATCACGGAGCACAGAGCTGAGCTCCCTGTGCTTTACCACAGCTTCTCGCTAGCTATCTGTTTTACACATGCTAGTGTATATATGTCAGCGCTCCTCTCTCTGTGTATTAATATTGGAGAATCTTCAAATCCTGTAGTGAAAAGGGGAAGGTTCAGGACAGTGCATGATGACTGAGTAGAATAAGGGAAACGGACACACATCTGCACATCCATACTTAGACACATAAATTTTATATTAACTGTACATACAGGGCTTCCCTGGTGGTCCAGTGGGTAGAGAGTCCACCTTGCAGTGCAAGGGGTGCCCGTTTGATCCCTGGCCAGGGATGATCCCACGTGCGGCGGAGCGCCTGGACCAGTGTGTCCAATTAGGAGCCAGCACTCTGGAGCGCATGCGCCCAGAGCCCGTACTCTACAGTGAGAGAAGCCACTGCAGTGGGAGGCCCACACAGGCCAAAGAATAAAGATGGATGAAAATAAATAAATAATCAGTAAAAGAGACCAAAACTAAAAAAACATATATATATATATATATATATATATATATATATATATATAATATACATATATATGACATGTATTTTATATATGGTTATATGAAAGCATATGTGCTGTCATTGGATATTTCTATAAAGATTACGGAAAACTGAATATATTTGTCATCTTTAGGGAATGGTACTGGGCGACTGAAGAGAGGGTTGGGAGGGTGACTTTATTATCTTTACAAAGTTTGGAATTTGGATGATGTAAGTTAATTACTTATCCAGAAAATAAGTGAAATATATATTTCAAATACCATGTAAATAAAATATTGATATGACTCCCCACAGTTCATTTTGAGTATGTTTGGTAATTATTTACAAAGTTGTACTGAATACAAGGAAATTTATTGGTTTCACAGTGCACTATTATTTCTTTCCTTTTTAAAAAGCTGAATTGGGTGTTAACACTATTAAGTGGGTCCTGTCTTTTGGTGTCCATATGTTTATTTATTTTCCTTGTCTTCTTGTCTTCTTTTCTTCTGATATATTAGGCAAAGCAGGGGCAATGCTCAAATACACGAGTGACAGCTTGTCACTGGAAACATTCATTGTGGGAATTTTTATGAGTTTATGACATCTTTGTTAATAAGCATTTAAAATAAACGTCTGACAAGATGTTAGCAGAGGGATGCTGTGAACTCTGGGGCAACTGGAGATATTTCGAACGCATGTGTTTTCAAGGTAACTGAGCATCTCCTTTGTATTATGCAAAATGTATTTTATTTTGCTTATTCCATATAATAGTTCCCCTTGATGGTCTGGTCATGTTTTAGGCTGAGAGACAGTTCTTTTTTTTTCACTTAGGATTCTAAAATGGTGGTTTTGTTGTCTTAGTTCATTTATAATTTCCACTCAGTTATTCTTTATTGCATCCATACCTCAAAGCTTTGGTCCATGATCGTCCCGCGGAGCGCCTGGACCAGTGTGTCCAATTAGGAGCCAGCACTCTGGAGCGCATGCGCCCAGAGCCCGTACTCTACAGTGAGAGAAGCCACTGCAGTGGGAGGCCCACACAGGCCAAAGAATAAAGATGGATGAAAATAAATAAATAATCAGTAAAAGAGACCAAAACTAAAAAAACATATATAAATATATATATATATATATATATATATATATATATATATATGACATGTATTTTATATATGGTTATATGAAAGCATATGTGCTGTCATTGGATATTTCTATAAAGATTACGGAAAACTGAATATATTTGTCATCTTTAGGGAATGGTACTGGGCGACTGAAGAGAGGGTTGGGAGGGTGACTTTATTATCTTTACAAAGTTTGGAATTTGGATGATGTAAGTTAATTACTTATCCAGAAAATAAGTGAAATATATATTTCAAATACCATGTAAATAAAATATTGATATGACTCCCCACAGTTCATTTTGAGTATGTTTGGTAATTATTTACAAAGTTGTACTGAATACAAGGAAATTTATTGGTTTCACAGTGCACTATTATTTCTTTCCTTTTTAAAAAGCTGAATTGGGTGTTAACACTATTAAGTGGGTCCTGTCTTTTGGTGTCCATATGTTTATTTATTTTCCTTGTCTTCTTGTCTTCTTTTCTTCTGATATATTAGGCAAAGCAGGGGCAATGCTCAAATACACGAGTGACAGCTTGTCACTGGAAACATTCATTGTGGGAATTTTTATGAGTTTATGACATCTTTGTTAATAAGCATTTAAAATAAACGTCTGACAAGATGTTAGCAGAGGGATGCTGTGAACTCTGGGGCAACTGGAGATATTTCGAACGCATGTGTTTTCAAGGTAACTGAGCATCTCCTTTGTATTATGCAAAATGTATTTTATTTTGCTTATTCCATATAATAGTTCCCCTTGATGGTCTGGTCATGTTTTAGGCTGAGAGACAGTTCTTTTTTTTTCACTTAGGATTCTAAAATGGTGGTTTTGTTGTCTTAGTTCATTTATAATTTCCACTCAGTTATTCTTTATTGCATCACAGACTACCTCAAAGCTTTGTGGCTTAAAGAAAATCGTTTTATGTAACTCATACTTTTCTGGGTAAAGTGTTTAGGAAAGGCCAGGCCTGTGTGGTTCAGTTTGGAGCCAGAGCTGGAGCTGGAAGATCGATTTCTAAAATGGTGTCCTCAAGCAAATGTGTGCCATCTCAGTTCTCTTGTGGCCTTTCTCCAGGCAGTGTGTTTCCTTGGGCGTCTCTCTGTGGCTTGCGATTTCCACACCGTGGTGGTGTCAGGGTAGTCACTCTGCTGATTTCCAAGGGACCCAAGTGAGAGCTGCCTTTCTCTTTAGGGAGGGACCGGAACCGACACGAGCGAAATTCACCAAATTCGTTTAACAAGTGAAGTCACAGCATCTGCTCAGATTCAAGGGGAGGAACATGGGCTTAAGCTCTAGGTAGACGGTGTGTCACTGAATTTGAGTCCAATTCCTTTCTTTTGGAGAACTTGGACAAAATCTTAAGGACTCTACTGGGAACTTTGTGCATGTTATCATTCACTTCAAAAGGTACCTTCCTTCCTCCTTAGCAGTTAACCTGAGCTTCTGGGGCAAAACGTCAAAGCAACTTTCTTCTTTTTTTTCTTTCTTTAAAAAAATTTTTATTTGGGGCTTCCCTGGTGGTCCAGTGGGTAAAGAGCCCGCCTTGCAGTGCAAGGGGCACTGGTTGGATTCCTGGCCTGGGAAGATCCCACGTGCCACGGAGCAACTGGACCTGTGTGTCCAATGAGGAGCCAGTGCTCTGGAGCGCCTGCGCCCAGAGCCAGTGCTCTGCAGTGAGAGAGGCCACTGCAGTGGGAGGCCCACACAGGCCGAAGAATAAAGATGGATGAAAATAAATAAATAAAAAACGAATCAAAGAGACCAAAATTAAAATTTGTTTTCTTTTAATTGGGGTAACAGTCACATAATACAAAGCATAGTCATTTAACCGTATTCAACCGTACAGCTGAGCGGCACTGAGCACATTCGCGTTGTTGTACAGCTCTCCCCAGCGTTCATCTTGTGAATTGTTCACCTTCCTAACCTGAAACTGTGTCTGCACCAAACACCAACTCCCTCTCCCCCTCCCCCCTTCCCCCCCCCCCCCACCCCGGCCCCTGGCATCTACCAAGGTACTTTCTGCCTCTAAATTTGACTCTTCTGAATACCCTGTATAAGTGGAATCAAACAAGATTTGTCTGCAACTAATATACGTTGGAATGCATTTTAAGGTTCACCTAATGTGTGTCCAACAAACAGAATGTACTTTTATTTCTCCCCATGTTATACAGTAGGTTACCTTTCTTGATCTTGTTAGGACGTACCTGCCCAAGTGGGATCGTGTCAGCCTCTGCTCTTCCTCTTCATTCCAGCAGCCTGTAACCTGAGCCTCTGTCTCCAAGCTGAGCTTCCTCTTTCCTGATAAAAAGCCTTTTAAAAATAGCTTTCTTGGTTTTCCATCTTGATATGTCAAGCAGATCGAAGCAGCACCTGAGAACCTTGTAATGCAATGCCCCCATCAACAGGACCAGGAGGCCTTCTTGTCTCCTAGAGCTCTGTGTCTGCTTCCCCAAGGACTCTACTGGGAACTTTGTGCATGTTATCATTCACTTCAAAAGGTACCTTCCTTCCTCCTTAGCAGTTAACCTGAGCTTCTGGGGCAAAACGTCAAAGCAACTTTCTTCTTTTTTTTCTTTCTTTAAAAAAATTTTTATTTGGGGCTTCCCTGGTGGTCCAGTGGGTAAAGAGCCCGCCTTGCAGTGCAAGGGGCACTGGTTGGATTCCTGGCCTGGGAAGATCCCACGTGCCACGGAGCAACTGGACCTGTGTGTCCAATGAGGAGCCAGTGCTCTGGAGCGCCTGCGCCCAGAGCCAGTGCTCTGCAGTGAGAGAGGCCACTGCAGTGGGAGGCCCACACAGGCCGAAGAATAAAGATGGATGAAAATAAATAAATAAAAAACGAATCAAAGAGACCAAAATTAAAATTTGTTTTCTTTTAATTGGGGTAACAGTCACATAATACAAAGCATAGTCATTTAACCGTATTCAACCGTACAGCTGAGCGGCACTGAGCACATTCGCGTTGTTGTACAGCTCTCCCCAGCGTTCATCTTGTGAATTGTTCACCTTCCTAACCTGAAACTGTGTCTGCACCAAACACCAACTCCCTCTCCCCCTCCCCCTTCCCCGCCCTCCCACACCCCGGCCCCTGGCATCTACCAAGGTACTTTCTGCCTCTAAATTTGACTCTTCTGAATACCCTGTATAAGTGGAATCAAACAAGATTTGTCTGCAACTAATATACGTTGGAATGCATTTTAAGGTTCACCTAATGTGTGTCCAACAAACAGAATGTACTTTTATTTCTCCCCATGTTATACAGTAGGTTACCTTTCTTGATCTTGTTAGGACGTACCTGCCCAAGTGGGATCGTGTCAGCCTCTGCTCTTCCTCTTCATTCCAGCAGCCTGTAACCTGAGCCTCTGTCTCCAAGCTGAGCTTCCTCTTTCCTGATAAAAAGCCTTTTAAAAATAGCTTTCTTGGTTTTCCATCTTGATATGTCAAGCAGATCGAAGCAGCACCTGAGAACCTTGTAATGCAATGCCCCCATCAACAGGACCAGGAGGCTTGTTTCCACAATTCCTTAGCAATCTTGTTACTTAACCAGCCTGTGAGTATGCTCTGTGTCTGCTTCCCCAGCTCCATGTAGCTCCACAAACATGGTCAGTGCTGTCTGTAACAGCTATGGAAGTAGATGGTGATAAACAATTTTTCTGTTTTTAAACGCCTATGATCCTAACCCACTTCTTTCCCCCGTTTCCCTTTCATTCCATACTAACTCTATTTTGACTTCCTTTATATCTTGTCTACTTCATGCAAAGTCTCCTTTTTGTTTTTGCTGATACCAGTCTTGCCACTTTTCTGTTCTTTTTGGTGTGAAAAACGGAGTAATGTGATCTCCCTGCTTGAATTTCTGTGATGACTCTGTTGCCACCAGAGTCAGGTCAAATAACTGACAAGCTTCTGAATGATGGGCCCTGCTTTCCTCGAGCTTTGTCATGACCGAGTTCTCTCTCTCACTCCTGGTCCCAACTGTAGGGACTCCTTTAGGCCCGTAGTGCATGTGTGCTAAGTCACTTCAGTCATGTCCACCTCTTCATGAACCTATGGACTGTAGCTGCCAGGCATCTTTTCCATGGGAGTCTCCAGGCAAGAATACTGGAGTGGGTGGCCATGTCCCCTCCAGGAGTCATTCCAACCCAGGGACTAAACCTGAGTCTCGCATCTCTTGATGTAAGAGTCACTCACACCAGCTGAGAAGCCCTTAGTAGGTGCTGCTTATTCTTTAAGTTTTTCCCACAGTGCTCTTCTGCCTCCATCCACTCTAAAACGGGTTGGAATTGGGCATTTTAAGGTTCACCTAATGTGTGTCCAACAAACAGAATGTACTTTTATTTCTCCCCATGTTATACAGTAGGTTACCTTTCTTGATCTTGTTAGGACGTACCTGCCCAAGTGGGATCGTGTCAGCCTCTGCTCTTCCTCTTCATTCCAGCAGCCTGTAACCTGAGCCTCTGTCTCCAAGCTGAGCTTCCTCTTTCCTGATAAAAAGCCTTTTAAAAATAGCTTTCTTGGTTTTCCATCTTGATATGTCAAGCAGATCGAAGCAGCACCTGAGAACCTTGTAATGCAATGCCCCCATCAACAGGACCAGGAGGCTTGTTTCCACAATTCCTTAGCAATCTTGTTACTTAACCAGCCTGTGAGTATGCTCTGTGTCTGCTTCCCCAGCTCCATGTAGCTCCACAAACATGGTCAGTGCTGTCTGTAACAGCTATGGAAGTAGATGGTGATAAACAATTTTTCTGTTTTTAAACGCCTATGATCCTAACCCACTTCTTTCCCCCGTTTCCCTTTCATTCCATACTAACTCTATTTTGACTTCCTTTATATCTTGTCTACTTCATGCAAAGTCTCCTTTTTGTTTTTGCTGATACCAGTCTTGCCACTTTTCTGTTCTTTTTGGTGTGAAAAACGGAGTAATGTGATCTCCCTGCTTGAATTTCTGTGATGACTCTGTTGCCACCAGAGTCAGGTCAAATAACTGACAAGCTTCTGAATGATGGGCCCTGCTTTCCTCGAGCTTTGTCATGACCGAGTTCTCTCTCTCACTCCTGGTCCCAACTGTAGGGACTCCTTTAGGCCCGTAGTGCATGTGTGCTAAGTCACTTCAGTCATGTCCACCTCTTCATGAACCTATGGACTGTAGCTGCCAGGCATCTTTTCCATGGGATTCTCCAGGCAAGAATACTGGAGTGGGTGGCCATGTCCCCCTCCAGGGAGTCATTCCAACCCAGGGACTAAACCTGAGTCTCGCATCTCTTGATGTAAGAGTCACTCACACCAGCTGAGAAGCCCTTAGTAGGTGCTGCTTATTCTTTAAGTTTTTCCCACAGTGCTCTTCTGCCTCCATCCTTCTTTCCTTCTTTCTTTTTCTCCCTTTGGCCATGCTGCATGGCATGTGAGATCTTAGTGCCCTGAGCAGGAATTAAACCCATGCCCCCTGCAATGGAGTCTTAACCATTGGCCCCTCAGGGAAGACCCTCCCCTGCCTACAGTCAATGGGATCACAACAAACAGCTGGATACAGCAATTACACAACAACAACAACAAAGTTATTGAAGTCTCTGTGGGTCATATGACAAGAGTCTGGGAACTTTCATTTTTTGATACGAAATGTTTGGGTGAATTAAATTGTTACTGTTCATGCCATCTGTGGATGATCACTTTTTAAAAAATAAAGTACAATATCACTAGATGTCTCCTTTTTTTCATTCCTTACCTTATGACCCTTATATTTGCTGACCCCTCAGCATCGAGTTCAGTAGCTTATTCAAAATACACCCTACATTACATCCATTAAGTGGATGTGTTTCTAATGATCTTCTATGATGATGCGGAGAGTCGTATGGATTCTGAAATGATGAATACCAATTATCGTTATATCATAAAAGCTTGGAAGTGAGGGTTAATGGAGAGTTTCTCTACATTAGCTAAGTCTCTGATCACTTTCCCTTTTTTCTCCCCTTAATTAGCTGAAATTATTCTAGTTTGTATGTGATCTCAAATAACTGCACTACAATTGTGGTTTGTTTAAGGGTTTTGTTTTTTTCTTTTTTTTCCATGTCCCTGCACCGTGCCCTGCTTGTCACTGTGTCCTTGAAGTTTCTCTCTGTCGTGTGTTATTAAGCCCAGGTCAGTGGTTTCTCCCTTCAAAAAAAGGTGCTTGTTTAGGCCCGTAGTGCATGTGTGCTAAGTCACTTCAGTCATGTCCACCTCTTCATGAACCTATGGACTGTAGCTGCCAGGCATCTTTTCCATGGGATTCTCCAGGCAAGAATACTGGAGTGGGTGGCCATGTCCCCTCCAGGAGTCATTCCAACCCAGGGACTAAACCTGAGTCTCGCATCTCTTGATGTAAGAGTCACTCACACCAGCTGAGAAGCCCTTAGTAGGTGCTGCTTATTCTTTAAGTTTTTCCCACAGTGCTCTTCTGCCTCCATCCTTCTTTCCTTCTTTCTTTTTCTCCCTTTGGCCATGCT
Organism: Tragulus kanchil; assembly: GCA_022376925.1. Lineage (NCBI taxonomy): Eukaryota > Metazoa > Chordata > Mammalia > Artiodactyla > Tragulidae > Tragulus > Tragulus kanchil. Next base: position 17,036,938 of record JAIOJX010000028.1, on the reverse strand, counting down.
GCATGGCATGTGAGATCTTAGTGCCCTGAGCAGGAATTAAACCCATGCCCCCTGCAATGGAGTCTTAACCATTGGCCCCTCAGGGAAGACCCTCCCCTGCCTACAGTCAATGGGATCACAACAAACAGCTGGATACAGCAATTACACAACAACAACAACAAAGTTATTGAAGTCTCTGTGGGTCATATGACAAGAGTCTGGGAACTTTCATTTTTTGATACGAAATGTTTGGGTGAATTAAATTGTTACTGTTCATGCCATCTGTGGATGATCACTTTTTAAAAAATAAAGTACAATATCACTAGATGTCTCCTTTTTTTCATTCCTTACCTTATGACCCTTATATTTGCTGACCCCTCAGCATCGAGTTCAGTAGCTTATTCAAAATACACCCTACATTACATCCATTAAGTGGATGTGTTTCTAATGATCTTCTATGATGATGCGGAGAGTCGTATGGATTCTGAAATGATGAATACCAATTATCGTTATATCATAAAAGCTTGGAAGTGAGGGTTAATGGAGAGTTTCTCTACATTAGCTAAGTCTCTGATCACTTTCCCTTTTTTCTCCCCTTAATTAGCTGAAATTATTCTAGTTTGTATGTGATCTCAAATAACTGCACTACAATTGTGGTTTGTTTAAGGGTTTTGTTTTTTTCTTTTTTTTCCATGTCCCTGCACCGTGCCCTGCTTGTCACTGTGTCCTTGAAGTTTCTCTCTGTCGTGTGTTTATTAAGCCCAGGTCAGTGGCTGGGCTTATCTCATCAGGTCCCTACATCAGCATTGTCTCCTGTTTCCTCGGACATATAAATGTATCTTTCCTTTCTGAACGGTAGTAAAATGTTGGATTCCTATAATTCACACCGGAAGCATTCTCTTCTGTAGGGAGTGCTTTAATGAGAGGCCCTCTGCACCCTAAATTTTGTCCAATGTGTCTTCCTTTTAAAGCAGCTTTTGTGAACTTCATTAAATCAGTCAGGGAGGATGTGGTCTCTGATCTTGGGTTTTGCACAGTGGCTGATTGGCCTGATGTCCTCCCCGGCACTTTCCCTGGAATGCTGAGTGTGTTGGATGATTCTGTAATCTGTCTTGTTTAGTGCGCTGTCTATAGGTTACCAGTCATTAGTCGGAAAGGAAATTGTCTTCTCTGTTCCACCTATCTGAATTTTAACAGCAGCTCTGTAAAAAATTGCGTATGTGCATTTCTGAATTCAGTCAATTAATTCCTGCTCTCTGAGTCCATATTTCAGGAGTATGGAAGACTCTGGGCATGGTGAGATATCTGAATTGTGGCTGTAGTCATATGAATATATATTCCAAGAACAGATATGAATTTGACAATGTAGTATTCTAAAACTCCAACTATTGCTACTGATAATCGTTTAAAACTACTACTCTCTTTTCAGGTTGGTCTCCTCAAATGGGAGGCTTATGATTGGGATGCTATTGCAGACCTGCAGTTGCTTCAGACAGCTTTATTTTTCTACATATTGCTTTAAAAATATTTTTTAAAATATACTCTCTCAAGCCTCAAAAGCACATTTGAACTCATTGTTTTCAAAAAGAAAGTAAATTTAATGGATGCCCAAATATCTGAAAACTCGTCCATTTGCCAGGATTGCGGTAAATGGTGTGTAGATATTGGAGGAATTCTGGGTAGTTGCAAATATTAAATAAGATTCAGACCTTAATGAGGTGTGAAGAGTATTGGATTAGGAGTTAGGGAAACTGGGTTCTGGTTGGGGCTCCTTCCTTTCTTATTTTTTTAAAATTATGTAAGTGCAGTGTTTATTTAAGTTCTCTCTGTCGTGTGTTTATTAAGCCCAGGTCAGTGGCTGGGCTTATCTCATCAGGTCCCTACATCAGCATTGTCTCCTGTTTCCTCGGACATATAAATGTATCTTTCCTTTCTGAACGGTAGTAAAATGTTGGATTCCTATAATTCACACCGGAAGCATTCTCTTCTGTAGGGAGTGCTTTAATGAGAGGCCCTCTGCACCCTAAATTTTGTCCAATGTGTCTTCCTTTTAAAGCAGCTTTTGTGAACTTCATTAAATCAGTCAGGGAGGATGTGGTCTCTGATCTTGGGTTTTGCACAGTGGCTGATTGGCCTGATGTCCTCCCCGGCACTTTCCCTGGAATGCTGAGTGTGTTGGATGATTCTGTAATCTGTCTTGTTTAGTGCGCTGTCTATAGGTTACCAGTCATTAGTCGGAAAGGAAATTGTCTTCTCTGTTCCACCTATCTGAATTTTAACAGCAGCTCTGTAAAAAATTGCGTATGTGCATTTCTGAATTCAGTCAATTAATTCCTGCTCTCTGAGTCCATATTTCAGGAGTATGGAAGACTCTGGGCATGGTGAGATATCTGAATTGTGGCTGTAGTCATATGAATATATATTCCAAGAACAGATATGAATTTGACAATGTAGTATTCTAAAACTCCAACTATTGCTACTGATAATCGTTTAAAACTACTACTCTCTTTTCAGGTTGGTCTCCTCAAATGGGAGGCTTATGATTGGGATGCTATTGCAGACCTGCAGTTGCTTCAGACAGCTTTATTTTTCTACATATTGCTTTAAAAATATTTTTTAAAATATACTCTCTCAAGCCTCAAAAGCACATTTGAACTCATTGTTTTCAAAAAGAAAGTAAATTTAATGGATGCCCAAATATCTGAAAACTCGTCCATTTGCCAGGATTGCGGTAAATGGTGTGTAGATATTGGAGGAATTCTGGGTAGTTGCAAATATTAAATAAGATTCAGACCTTAATGAGGTGTGAAGAGTATTGGATTAGGAGTTAGGGAAACTGGGTTCTGGTTGGGGCTCCTTCCTTTCTTATTTTTTTAAAATTATGTAATGTATTTATTTTGGGCCATACCAGCACGTGTGGAATCTTACTTCTCCAACGAGGAATTGAACTCATTCCCCAGCATTGGAGGCTTAGAATCTTTAGCACCGGACCACCAGGGAAGTTCCTTGATTTTTTTTTTAATTGAGGTATAGTTGCTTTACAATGTTGTGTTAATTGCTGGCTTACACCACGGTGATTCAGATGTATATTGTCTGAATCTTTGTGACTTTGTGGACTATAGCACGCCAGTCTTCTCTGTCCTTGGAATTTTCCAGGCAGAATAGTGCAGTGGGTTGGCATTTCCTTCTCTTGGGGATCTTCTCAATCCAGGGATCAAACTCTCATCTCTTGCATTGGCAGGTGGATTCTTTACCACTGAACCACCTGAGAAGCTACATTTCAGATCCTTTTCCGTTACAGGTTATTACAAAGTATTGAGTATATTTCCCTCTGCTATACAATAGGTCTTTGTTGGGTGTCTGCTTTATATATGTCCTTAGTCTCTCAGTCCTGTCTGACTCTTTGCGATGCCATGGACTGCAGCCCGCCAGGCCCCTCTGTCCGTGGGGATGCTCCAAGGAAGAATATTGGTGTGGGTTCCTATACCCTCCTCCAGGAGATCTTCCCAACTCAGGGATCCAGTCCAGGTGTCCCACATTGCAGGCAGATTCTTTACCATCTGAGCCACTAGGGAAGCCCTGTTTTATATATAGTAGTGCGTAATCTCAAACTTGTAATTTAATCCTCCCCATCCTTTGGTAATCTTCAATGAGTCTATTTCTGTTTTGTAAAGAAGTTCATTTGCTTCTTTATTCTCACTTTTCTTATGAAAATATTCTCACCTCTTTCTGTTTCTGTCCTTTGTGGTCTGAAGTAGCCAGGCTGGATGGTATCTATGCCCTAACTATGAAATCTCGTGGCTACCCTTGATATTGGAGGAATTCTGGGTAGTTGCAAATATTAAATAAGATTCAGACCTTAATGAGGTGTGAAGAGTATTGGATTAGGAGTTAGGGAAACTGGGTTCTGGTTGGGGCTCCTTCCTTTCTTATTTTTTTAAAATTATGTAATGTATTTATTTTGGGCCATACCAGCACGTGTGGAATCTTACTTCTCCAACGAGGAATTGAACTCATTCCCCAGCATTGGAGGCTTAGAATCTTTAGCACCGGACCACCAGGGAAGTTCCTTGATTTTTTTTTTTTTTTAATTGAGGTATAGTTGCTTTACAATGTTGTGTTAATTGCTGGCTTACACCACGGTGATTCAGATGTATATTGTCTGAATCTTTGTGACTTTGTGGACTATAGCACGCCAGTCTTCTCTGTCCTTGGAATTTTCCAGGCAGAATAGTGCAGTGGGTTGGCATTTCCTTCTCTTGGGGATCTTCTCAATCCAGGGATCAAACTCTCATCTCTTGCATTGGCAGGTGGATTCTTTACCACTGAACCACCTGAGAAGCTACATTTCAGATCCTTTTCCGTTACAGGTTATTACAAAGTATTGAGTATATTTCCCTCTGCTATACAATAGGTCTTTGTTGGGTGTCTGCTTTATATATGTCCTTAGTCTCTCAGTCCTGTCTGACTCTTTGCGATGCCATGGACTGCAGCCCGCCAGGCCCCTCTGTCCGTGGGGATGCTCCAAGGAAGAATATTGGTGTGGGTTCCTATACCCTCCTCCAGGAGATCTTCCCAACTCAGGGATCCAGTCCAGGTGTCCCACATTGCAGGCAGATTCTTTACCATCTGAGCCACTAGGGAAGCCCTGTTTTATATATAGTAGTGCGTAATCTCAAACTTGTAATTTAATCCTCCCCATCCTTTGGTAATCTTCAATGAGTCTATTTCTGTTTTGTAAAGAAGTTCATTTGCTTCTTTATTCTCACTTTTCTTATGAAAATATTCTCACCTCTTTCTGTTTCTGTCCTTTGTGGTCTGAAGTAGCCAGGCTGGATGGTATCTATGCCCTAACTATGAAATCTCGTGGCTACCCTTGATTTTAACAGGGACAATAAGCCGATAAGGCAGTTGGACCTTATGATATCAGGCTGTAAAGCCTCTAGCGAGCATGCTAAGAAATCAGCATAATGTACTGATTTGTATCAGGTGGGATATTGACTGTCACTGATGTCGGAAGTGGAGAACACATAGAATTGCAGAGATGTGTGAGAGGGTCAGCAGCTTGCATCCTGCAGCATCTGTGCAGGAGGCAATTTGGATTCTCAGAATCGCTTGTGCAAGCTTCTTTCCTTCAGCAGAACTGAAGATTTCCCATTTTGAGCAGCATTCCCAATAGTCTGAATCTTAGTAACAGCTTTAACTAGCCATCTGCTTTAAATCATTTTTTTATAAGTCATACCTGTGATACCATTCTACGTTGAACAATCCAAATTAGTAAAAAATGGTAAAAAATCTGCCTGCCATGCAGGAGACCTGAGTTCGATCCCTGTGATGAGAAGATTCCCTGGAGAAGGGGATGGCACCCCACTCCAGTATTCTAGGCTAGAGAATGCCACGGATAGGGGAGCCGGGGCTATCATCTGCAAGGTGGCACAGCGTCAGACACCACTGAGCAACTGACACTTTCACTTTCTCACTTCCCAAAATATATGAGATTAGCATATGAAGTGAAGTAAGTCAGAGGACAGATATCATGTGATGTCACTTATGTGTGGAATCTGGGAGAAAAAAAAAAAAAAAGGATGCAAATACCTTTACACCCAAAACGGAGACTCAGAGACAGAGAACTCATGGCCACTGAAGCAGATCGTGGCCTGAGGGTGGGAGGGTAAATTGAGTTTTTCTGATTAACATATGCACACTACTATATATAAAATATATAAACAACAAAGACCTACTGTATAGCAAAGGGGTCTGTAGTCAATATCTTCTAATAACATATAAGGGAAAAGAATCTGAAAAAGAATATATATGTATAACTGAATCTCTTTGCTGTACACTTGAAACACATTATAAATTAACTATACTTCAATTAAACCAGAAGCAAAAAAGTATATGCTGATCATATATTGAGTTTATATTACATATTGTATTTCATTCAGAGGCATACATTTTAATCTCTGAATCTGAAATATTTATAATGACATTTTCCAGTTAAAATGAGCAAAACATTTGCTTTTAGGGGTAAATAAAAATTTATCAATGATAGTTTAGATTTTATGGTTTATGATTAACTTTATCATCAGCCATGATATCAGACTCTTTATTCAAGTGGAGAACACATAGAATTGCAGAGATGTGTGAGAGGGTCAGCAGCTTGCATCCTGCAGCATCTGTGCAGGAGGCAATTTGGATTCTCAGAATCGCTTGTGCAAGCTTCTTTCCTTCAGCAGAACTGAAGATTTCCCATTTTGAGCAGCATTCCCAATAGTCTGAATCTTAGTAACAGCTTTAACTAGCCATCTGCTTTAAATCATTTTTTTATAAGTCATACCTGTGATACCATTCTACGTTGAACAATCCAAATTAGTAAAAAATGGTAAAAAATCTGCCTGCCATGCAGGAGACCTGAGTTCGATCCCTGTGATGAGAAGATTCCCTGGAGAAGGGGATGGCACCCCACTCCAGTATTCTAGGCTAGAGAATGCCACGGATAGGGGAGCCGGGGCTATCATCTGCAAGGTGGCACAGCGTCAGACACCACTGAGCAACTGACACTTTCACTTTCTCACTTCCCAAAATATATGAGATTAGCATATGAAGTGAAGTAAGTCAGAGGACAGATATCATGTGATGTCACTTATGTGTGGAATCTGGGAGAAAAGAAAAAGGATGCAAATACCTTTACACCCAAAACGGAGACTCAGAGACAGAGAACTCATGGCCACTGAAGCAGATCGTGGCCTGAGGGTGGGAGGGTAAATTGAGTTTTTCTGATTAACATATGCACACTACTATATATAAAATATATAAACAACAAAGACCTACTGTATAGCAAAGGGGTCTGTAGTCAATATCTTCTAATAACATATAAGGGAAAAGAATCTGAAAAAGAATATATATGTATAACTGAATCTCTTTGCTGTACACTTGAAACACATTATAAATTAACTATACTTCAATTAAACCAGAAGCAAAAAAGTATATGCTGATCATATATTGAGTTTATATTACATATTGTATTTCATTCAGAGGCATACATTTTAATCTCTGAATCTGAAATATTTATAATGACATTTTCCAGTTAAAATGAGCAAAACATTTGCTTTTAGGGGTAAATAAAATACTGGTACTTCTTGCAATCAATGATAGTTTAGATTTTATGGTTTATGATATTAACCTTTATCATCAGCCATGATATCAGACTCTTTATTCAAGCAATAGTCATAGTAGAGATAGACCATCTCCACAGAAATATGTGTGGGATATTGGACATGGAGGAATTTTGCTAAAAATTAAAGTTTTCACGAATTGCAGTTGACAGTTAAGTCGCTATCTGAAGTTAGTCATCTGTAACCCTTGTTTGCTTATTTTGCTATCTACTAAAACTTTTTTTTTTAATGGAATTAGAAATCTCAAAGTAAATGGATTTTCCTTTTTGCAAATGCACTCCTTTCCATGAAAGTAGGTGTAAAGCACTTAGCCTAGAACCAGACACAGAATGAATAGCAACCATAAAGCATCTTCAGGATAAGCACACTTTCTGGCTAAGTGTATGGATTTTGCATTTCCACATTTAGCTCTCTGGCAGGGCGGTGGAGGGGAACGGGCGGGTTTCCATCTCTCACCAGATGCAATGAAGGGCCAGACTTCAGTGCATGAAGCCAAGGAAGAATCCATCTTACAAATGCCTGGACCAGTCTGACAGGGCAAATACCTAGGCTCTAAAGTGTGCATTATTTTTGAATTTTTCATTTTGAAATATTTTCAGATTCACAAAACAGTGACAAAACAGATTTCCTATAAACCCTTCTCTCGGATTCCCCAAACTAACATTAAAAAAACAAAACAGGGCAATTGTCAAAATCATAACACTAGCTTGGATCCACTATGACTTTCTTCCCTTTAAAAAATTTGTTTTCTCCATGTTTTATTAACATATGTATTTAGTTTACAATATTGTGTTAGTTTTATGTATACAGTGAAGTGGTTCAGTTATAGATCTATGTGGATATATATATATATATATAATATATATGATATATGTATATATATTATTTTTCAGATTCTTTTCCATTACAGGTTATTACAAGATGTTAAGTATAGTTCCCTATGCTATACAGTAGGTTCTTTTTGGGAAGATCCCACATGCTGTGGAGCAAGCCTGTGAATCACAGCTATGGAGCCTGTGCTCGAGACCCTCAGAGCCTCAACTACTGAAGCCCGTGTGCTCTAGAACCCGAGTTCCACAACAAGAGAAGTCACTGCAACAAGAAGCCCGCTTACCTCAACTAGGGAGTAGCCTCCACTCCCTGCGACTAGAGAAGAGCCTGCAGCAGCACTGAAAACCCAGAATAGCCTAAATAAATAAATAAAATTTTTTAAAAAAAGAATACATAGTTTTGACGTTCTTGGCTATAAGGTCCTATAGCTACTACATGTGTCTGCCATTGGGCAAGAGCAGCTGCAGATGATCCCTCAATGAATAGTAGTAGCTTTGGTTCAAAAGCTTTAATCCTAAAAATAAGTGACCAGCCAGTTCTAGCTTGCTAACCCATGAAATCTACAGACCTGTTTTAAAAATTGGACAGTTTTCCCATGAATGACTTTTCTTTGGTCCAGAGTCCAAGGCCAAGTCAGATGTTGCATCTCTTAGTCTCTTTAATTTGGAAGAGTTTCTCAGTCTGTTTTTGTATTAGTGACCATAACACTTTTGAAGCACATCAACTAGTTATTTTGTAGTTTACATGTCCATCAGGAATTCTGTGGTGTTTCTTAATGTTCATATTCTACATTTTTTTTTTTTTTTTTCTGGTCATGGCAGAAGGCTTGCAGAGTCTTAGCTTTCAGGGATTGAGTCCAGACCCAGGGCAGTGAAAGCACAAAGTTCTAACCATTAGACCACCAGAGAATTCCTAGATTGTACCGTTGTTGTCAGTTTTTTTTTTTTTTTTTTTTTTAAGAGCAGCACAGAGATAATAATTGTGACTTTCTCAGTGCCATCTCTGAAGGCCCATTATGTCCCATAATTCCCATTATCCCATTCTTGGTGATGTTGATGTGGGTCATGTGGTTATTAGCATTTTTCCACTGTAAGGTTACGCTTTCTCTGTCTGTAGTTTAAAAATATTACTGTTTTTATCTTTATTTTTATTATTTGAGACTATGTACTCAAACTACTTCTGCCCAATCGTTTTAGTGTTCATTAATGATTCTTTCCTTAAACAATTATAATCGTCATGTGCCAAATGGTAGCTTTTTTTTGGTCATTTCTATTGGTCTTTCATTTATTTATCTTTGTTCTTTGCCCGTGTGGGCCTCCCATCGCAGTGGCGTCTGTTGCTGCAGAGCGCCGGCTCTGGGTGCATGAGCTCCAGAGCTTGGGCTCAGTAATTGGACACATCAGTCCAGCCACTCCACTGCACGTGGAATCTTCCCAGGCCAGGGATCGAACTGGCGCCCCTTGCACTGCAAGGCGGTGTCTTTACCACTGGACCACCAGGGAAGACCCCAAATGGTAGCTTTTTAAAGTTTCATTATTTTGCATTTATTAGTTGGGCTTTTACCGTATAGATGTGCTTTTCCCTTATCCCTTATTTGCTTGTTTGTTCCTATTAATATAAGCTCATAGAGTCTTACTGGATCCTTTGGACCGAATTCCATTGCTGTTGTGATTTAAGCCGTTTTTCAAAGCTGCCCCAGATTTGGCTGCTGGGAGGCCCCTGCAATTAGTTGCTGTATCCTTTTGAACTTTGCTGTCATTTCTTTAAGGGCTTTCTTATATTAGGGCACCCCAAGATGTTTCTGGCGCACCTTCTGTTTTCTTTGCCCCAGTTCTGCAATCAGGGCATTTTGTCATGAAGTTCTGGTTCATTTTATTAAAGAATTATATTCAGAAACCATGATCAAAAGAGTTAGGCATCGTACTGTCCTGGAGTGTCGTTGGCTCCGAGCCCTCTCAGGGAACAGAGCTAGACAGGGCATGAACAAAGTGTACACACACACACACACTTACTATGTTTGTGTATCTGTATCGTATATAAATTAAAGTTCATGAGTTTACACTAATACCTCTTATATTGATCCATCGTAACAGGATTCATCTCTTCCCTATTCCTTATTTATAACAACCTTTTTTCCAGTAAGTTAGCTGGCTATCATTATCCATGATATACTTAATTATTTAATCAGTCCTAGAGTAGCACAAGATAGATTTGAAATTGTGACCCTATATCCCTATGAAAACAGACCTGTTATTTTTCTGCAATTCTTTGTTTTCTTTTAATTAGCGAGGTATAGTTGATTTATAATGTTTAATTCTGTTGTACAGCAAAGTGACTCAGTTGTACATGTGTATATTCTTTTTCATATTCTTTTGTGTGGTTATCACAGAATGTTGAATATAGTTCCATGTGTTATACGGCAGGACTTTGCTGTTTATCTGTTGTACTTATATAAGAATTTGCATCTGCTAATGCTAAACTCCCACTCTGTCCCTCCCCCACCCTTCTTCTCTCTTGGCAATCACAAGTCTGTTTTCTATGTTTGTGAGCTGGTTTTTGTTTTGTAAGCATGTTCATTTGGGTGGTATTTTAGATTCTGCATGGAAGTGATATCATATGGTATTTGTTTTTCTGTTTGTGATTTACTTCCCTTAGTGTGACTATCTCTAGTCTCATCCAAGTTGTTGCAGATGGCATCATTCCATTCTTTTTAATGACTGGGTACTATTCCATTGTATAATATATGGCATCTTCTTTATCCATTCATCTTTTGATGGACATTTAGACTGTTTCCATGTCTTGGCTACTGTAAATGATGCTGCTATGAACATGGTAAGGCATGTATCTTTTTGAATTATAGTTTTATCCGGGTATTTGCCCAGGAGGAGGATTGCTGATCATATTAACAACTCTATTTTCAGTTTTGGGGTAACCTGCATACGTTTTTTACATACTGGCTTTTTGTGCAACTCTTTTTGTCTTGAGCCTTGGATTATCTGGTTAGTAGGTTAACCCCCAGGTTGTTTAAGGTACCCCCTGATTCCATCGTGTTTATGCTATTCATTTATTATAAAGTTAGTTTCACTTGTTAGTGTCTATGCACTATCCTCCCATATATATTTTGTTTCATAATTTGTAAAGCATTGGCATAGTTCTAAAGCAGAAGTATGTGAAAAATTATGCTCAGAGAAATGTCATTCCCCTGACCTTGTCCCTCAATCTCATTGACTTCTCTCTTTCCACTCTGTTTCCACTTATTATTCCTTCAGTGTCACTTACCTCATTAATGCCTTGAATATCCTTTCTTTTTTTGATTGTTTATGAGTGAGCAGATATGTGAATATTTTTATACACTCATATAACCATCAAGAAAGAAATGTACATTTATTATTAAAATGCACACTTACATATATACACCCACATTTGTCATCTTTTGGAATTTCAAAATAATGGAAATAGACTATATAGGTCTACAGAGAAGAGAGACTGAATTAACCATTGTACGTTGTACATGTGCACAATGAAATGCTATGTAACCATAATAAAAATGAGGAAGCTATGAACTGATTTGGAGATAATTCTAAGACACCTTCTGAAATGAAAGTAAACATGTACATAAGGAATAGTTCTGGAGAGGGTTCTGGGCGGAGGCCCCCCGAGTCTGTCGTGTCTCCAGCACAGTTCTTTCCCTGCCATTTTTTTGTCCAAAATTTTTCTGTTGGAGGAGTCTCTTTAGCTTATAGTTTTCATACAAAAAATAAAAAGCAAATGTGAGAGATGAAGTGATAACACAACACAGTTACCGATCACTCACAGTTAAGGAGATGAAGTGTTGGAGAATTAGCCTTGGTCAAAGATGGAAGGAAAAATGCCTGCTGTACTCGGTGCTGGAGACGTGAGGGAGGGCATTCCTGGAGGGGAGGGGAGTCTGCGTGCTAAGTATGGACAGTTTTTCTTTCTAGACACCAGCTAGATTTTGTTGTTGTTCAAGCATTGAGATGTGTCCGACTGTTTGTGCCCCCATGGACTGCAGCATGCCAGACTTCTCTATCCTTCACCATCTCCCAGAGCTTGCTGAAACTCATGTCGATTGAGTCAGTGATGCCATCCAACCATCTCATCCTCATCTCATCCTCTATCACCCCCCTTCGCCTCCTACTGGGAAAAATAAGACTTTATTAAACAAGTAACACGACAGATGCCCTTACCTAAAACTGGAAATGTTGCGGTTTATATTAGTCAATGAAAGAACTATCCTTGGTTTGTGGGGAAGAAAATATAATGGAATATAATTGAATCTTTAGCCATAATAAGCCACTGAAACAACTGTATCATTTCACACTTTATTCCTACTTTCAAAATGTTGTGATTTGGACAGAATGGCGAAGAGAGAAAGGAAAGAAAAGGTGAATCTTGTCTTGGGGCACTTGACCAAAATGTACTCATGCTTGGAATTAAATTCTCTTTTACTCAACCAATATATTATTTGCCCTAAAGCAGGCAGAGGTCTTAGATTGTGTGAGACTGTACAGACTGGTATAGTAAACCCTCCGTGTCCGCAGGTTCCATGTCCATGGGCTCCTCATCCACGGATACCAAGGGCCAAGTATATATTTTCTCCATCTTTGTTCCTCTTTGTGCCTGTTTTGATAAAGATGCTAATGAACTTCTCTCACTTTTCCCCAGTGTTCCACTTCCCTCTAGCCCCAGGCTCATGCACTCCACCTGTTTCTCTGCCCACAATGCACACACGGGATCACTCATTTTGGCTAGTTTTCAGGCTTCAAGTTTCCCTTAGATGTCATTTCTTATATAATTTTCCCCAAGCTTCCAGAATTGGTGTGGCTTTTCTTTTATGTATTATTTTGTCTGTGCATCTGGAACTCTTACTGTGTTTGTTTACATACATGTTCATTTCCCCTTCCTCTAAGGTCTTTGAATACTAAAACCATGTCTGTCATCCACCTCTGATTAGATACCCACTAGAATCATAGTTGCCACTTATGATACATGTATTAAGTGGATGGATGTGAGGTCATGTAAACCCTAGGTCCTTCCTCCCGTGAATCATTTTGAGGCTATAAATGTAATGTATTGAAAAACAATTAATGAGACAATAGGGTTATTAAAGCATGATTACCATCATTTAAGATAGAGTCCATGTTCTATTTTTTTCTCTTAGTAGTTAGCTTGGTAAAAAGCCTAATCACCTAAGATTATTGGAGATTATTTTCATAGCTCACGTCACGGCAGAGGTCCACCCTTAGCCTGGTACTGTCTTGTGTATAGCTCTAAGTGAGAAAGATTAACAAAATACTTTGAAGTGGGGAGCTGTTTGAGGTGCTTGCGGTGGTTATAATTTAGTTAGTGGAAGTAACGACAGGCAGCAGATCTACTGACTTAAAGTGGTACTAGTCAGTTTTTTACAGCAGAACTTCTTAGAGTCTGTCATATACTACTCTTCACTGTGAATCTTGCGGGGGATTTTTTGTTATTTACTTATATTCATTTATTGGGCTGTGGCAAATGTTAGTGATTACGATGGCATGTGGGATCTGGTTCCCTGACCAGGGACTGAACCCAGGCACCCTTCATCGGGAGCGTGGAGTCTTAGCCACTGGACCACTGGGGAAATCCCCAGAGGATATATTATAGAGCATTCCCCAAATGATCATGGAACAGTTTTTCGTTCTCCCCATAAATGAGCATCTTCTAGAATGAGTTAATATTACTGTATATGTATCGTCTGTCCACTAATTATCCATCTACCTACCTCCTTATCCATTAAGAGACTTAGTATGAATATCTGCTGCCCCAGGCTCATGCACTCCACCTGTTTCTCTGCCCACAATGCACACAGGATCACTCATTTTGGCTAGTTTTCAGGCTTCAAGTTTCCCTTAGATGTCATTTCTTATATAATTTTCCCCAAGCTTCCAGAATTGGTGTGGCTTTTCTTTTATGTATTATTTTGTCTGTGCATCTGGAACTCTTACTGTGTTTGTTTACATACATGTTCATTTCCCCTTCCTCTAAGGTCTTTGAATACTAAAACCATGTCTGTCATCCACCTCTGATTAGATACCCACTAGAATCATAGTTGCCACTTATGATACATGTATTAAGTGGATGGATGTGAGGTCATGTAAACCCTAGGTCCTTCCTCCCGTGAATCATTTTGAGGCTATAAATGTAATGTATTGAAAAACAATTAATGAGACAATAGGGTTATTAAAGCATGATTACCATCATTTAAGATAGAGTCCATGTTCTATTTTTTTCTCTTAGTAGTTAGCTTGGTAAAAAGCCTAATCACCTAAGATTATTGGAGATTATTTTCATAGCTCACGTCACGGCAGAGGTCCACCCTTAGCCTGGTACTGTCTTGTGTATAGCTCTAAGTGAGAAAGATTAACAAAATACTTTGACGTGGGGCGCCGTTTGACGTGCTTGCGGTGGTTATAATTTAGTTAGTGGAAGTAACGACAGGCAGCAGATCTACTGACTTAAAGTGGTACTAGTCAGTTTTTTACAGCAGAACTTCTTAGAGTCTGTCATATACTACTCTTCACTGTGAATCTTGCGGGGGATTTTTTGTTATTTACTTATATTCATTTATTGGGCTGTGGCAAATGTTAGTGATTACGATGGCATGTGGGATCTGGTTCCCTGACCAGGGACTGAACCCAGGCACCCTTCATCGGGAGCGTGGAGTCTTAGCCACTGGACCACTGGGGAAATCCCCAGAGGATATATTATAGAGCATTCCCCAAATGATCATGGAACAGTTTTTCGTTCTCCCCATAAATGAGCATCTTCTAGAATGAGTTAATATTACTGTATATGTATCGTCTGTCCACTAATTATCCATCTACCTACCTCCTTATCCATTAAGAGACTTAGTATGAATTCTTACCTCTTCCTCTCTCTCTCCATACTTTTATGCCCTTCCACAATTTCTTTCTGCCATTATACCTTTTTTTTTTTTTTTTTCGGATTTTCCAACTGCTCATTTCTTCCCTATATCAAAAAAGAAATGTTTCTCTTTTGGGGGGATAAGGCATTGTTTTTAAATTAATATTTATTGAGTATAGTTGCTTTTCAGTGTGGTGCTAGTTTCTGCCACCCAGCAGATGAATCGATTCTGCATATTCCTGTATCCACTCCTTTTTGGACTTCCCATTTAAGTCATCACAGTGCACGAGGGAGTTCCCCATGTGCTACTGTAGGTTCTTGTTAGTTGTTCTATATGTAGAATCCATAGTGTCATGTGTCAATCCCAACCTCCAGATTCCTCCAATCTGGCTTCCCTTCCCCCTTGGCATCCATGCATTTGTCTTCTACATGTGTCTCTATTTGTATTTTGCAAATCAGACTATCTATACCATTTTTCTAGATTGCACTGTATGTGTTTATATACGATGTTTAGTTTTCTCAGTGAAGAAAAGAAAAAAGTGTCACTACATCAGAAGCCTCACCCTCCCTGGCTGATAACTTCATCATAAATAGATCATGTTGGGGGCCCATGTATGTGGCAGTATGTCGCTATACTTTCCCAGGGAGAAAAACATTCATGATTATTAAGAATGTAATAGGACTGTTGAATGTTCACATCTCAGCTATCAACTCTAAACTACTTCAGTTCTGATTTGATAACAGTATAAAAGAGCAAACAGCAGAACTTCTTAGAGTCTGTCATATACTACTCTTCACTGTGAATCTTGCGGGGGATTTTTTGTTATTTACTTATATTCATTTATTGGGCTGTGGCAAATGTTAGTGATTACGATGGCATGTGGGATCTGGTTCCCTGACCAGGGACTGAACCCAGGCACCCTTCATCGGGAGCGTGGAGTCTTAGCCACTGGACCACTGGGGAAATCCCCAGAGGATATATTATAGAGCATTCCCCAAATGATCATGGAACAGTTTTTCGTTCTCCCCATAAATGAGCATCTTCTAGAATGAGTTAATATTACTGTATATGTATCGTCTGTCCACTAATTATCCATCTACCTACCTCCTTATCCATTAAGAGACTTAGTATGAATTCTTACCTCTTCCTCTCTCTCTCCATACTTTTATGCCCTTCCACAATTTCTTTCTGCCATTATACCTTTTTTTTTTTTTTTTTCGGATTTTCCAACTGCTCATTTCTTCCCTATATCAAAAAAGAAATGTTTCTCTTTTGGGGGGATAAGGCATTGTTTTTAAATTAATATTTATTGAGTATAGTTGCTTTTCAGTGTGGTGCTAGTTTCTGCCACCCAGCAGATGAATCGATTCTGCATATTCCTGTATCCACTCCTTTTTGGACTTCCCATTTAAGTCATCACAGTGCACGAGGGAGTTCCCCATGTGCTACTGTAGGTTCTTGTTAGTTGTTCTATATGTAGAATCCATAGTGTCATGTGTCAATCCCAACCTCCAGATTCCTCCAATCTGGCTTCCCTTCCCCCTTGGCATCCATGCATTTGTCTTCTACATGTGTCTCTATTTGTATTTTGCAAATCAGACTATCTATACCATTTTTCTAGATTGCACTGTATGTGTTTATATACGATGTTTAGTTTTCTCAGTGAAGAAAAGAAAAAAGTGTCACTACATCAGAAGCCTCACCCTCCCTGGCTGATAACTTCATCATAAATAGATCATGTTGGGGGCCCATGTATGTGGCAGTATGTCGCTATACTTTCCCAGGGAGAAAAACATTCATGATTATTAAGAATGTAATAGGACTGTTGAATGTTCACATCTCAGCTATCAACTCTAAACTACTTCAGTTCTGATTTGATAACAGTATAAAAGAGCAAACAGAAAAATAGTGAAGTCAAAACTGAAAACAAAAAAATATGACATTTATCAGCTGACATCCATAAAACAAATAGGCAAAAAGTGTGGATCTACAATGGCGGCACTTGGGGCGGTGGGAGCCTGGAAGTCTGCTTTCCCAGGCTTGTCCAACCAAATGAGCCAAACCGGTTAGTCATTCTGTCGTACGGTGTGGTACTGAAGAAGAAGGCTGGCAACATTCGAGTCATTTACAATACCCACTGCACCTTCCTTCTCTCTGCCTTATTTGTTTCTCCCCTGTCTATCTCTCTCTACTTCTCTGCCCTTTCTTCTGTTTTTAATTTATTAACAAGCAGATTTCCTATAGTGTGCTGGTGCACACCGGTACAATCCTCTACTTTTGCTTTAAATTGGAAGTAGTGGTCCTGTGATGGGGCAGAGCTCACGGAAGAACAAAACAGCCAGTGTCTGAACTTTCAGGCTCCCAGATTTCATAGATGCAAATGTGTGTTCTCATGTCAAGTCACCTAAGTTAGGTCATGTGTCAGGTGTACATTGTCCTGTGGGTGCATCCTCTGTAAGTGATTGTGCTTGTGTATACTTTGCTCTACAGCACTGTAGAGAGGACAGTAGTGCAGGATCTTTGTTTTAAGCCCAGGGTGTTTGGAAACACGAGTAAAAGTAGCAGTGGTGTAGCTGGTCCCATTAAAAAGTGCCAGCTCTGGGACTGTACTGCTGTATTTTCAAGGTATGCTACTGTAATATTAAGAATGTTTCATGTATTTTGGGCTTTCCTGGCAGTCCAGTGGGTAAAAGACACCACCTTGCAGTGCAAGGGGCGCCGGTTTGATCCCTGGCCTGGGGAGATCCCACGTGCCGCGGAGCGGCTGGACCCCCATGTGTCCAGTTACCACACCAGCACTCTGAAGCGCGTGCATCCGGAGCTGGTGGTCTGAGGCGAGAGAGGCCACTGCGATGGGAGGCCCACACAGGCCAAAAGAACAAAGATGGATGATGAAAGACCAATAGAAGTGTCCAAACAAACAAATGAAAGATGTGTTAAAAAAAGAGAATGTTTCATGTATTTTATTTGTTTGTTTATGTATTATAAACTTGTTACAGTACAGTATAATAAAGTCAATTTTCTTAGTTGGGTACCTAGGCCAACTTTCTTCAATTTAGAAAGATATTGGTCTAACAAGCAGGCTCTTGGAATGTGACTCACTTGTATGTAGAGAACTTAACTGTATTCCCGTAAGTAGTCAGGCCTTAGGGCTTTTGAAAGAGAATTCAAGTAAATACACACTTGAAAGGATAGTGCTTTTACAGTTGAATGGAGAACCCTAATAGAGGATATTTATGAGAGGGGTTGGGTAGGTATTCTTACTCCTTTGGATTTAATCCACATTGAATGTGTACGTATAATGCCTGAAATGTTTCCATCTCTTGCCTTGGCCCAGTGGTACCTGAGAGTCTGCTCGGCCGTGTCCATCCAGAGATGGATCCTGGAAAACTTCTCTTTCTCTCCTGTTTTTTTTTTTTTTTTTTTTTTAATTTCTTTTTATAAAATTTGGCCCCTTTTATTGGTTTTTTATTTGTTTATTTTCATCCATCTTTATTCTTTGGACCTCCCATTGCAGTGGCCTCTCTTTGCAGAGCACCGGCTCTGGGCTCCAGAGAGCCGGCTTGTCATTGGGCACACCGGTCCAGCGGCTACGCTGCACATGGGATCTTCCCAGGCCAGGGATCAAACCGGCGCCCCTTGTACTACAAGGCGGACTCTTCACCCACTGGGCCACCAGGGAAGCCCTCTTCTGGTTTGTTTTCTTTTTTTTTTTTTTAAAGATTTATTTATTTATTTATTTGGGGCAGGGGTCGGGTTGGGGAGGGAGGGGAGCAGGCGGGCTACTTCTATTGGACTTTCATTTGTCTATTTTCATCCATCTTTGTTCTTTGGCCCGTGTGGGCCTCCCATCACGGTGGCCTCTGTTGTCGCAGAGCACCGGCTCCGGGTGCATGCGCTCCAGAGCTCCGGCTCGGTAATTGGACACATCAGTCCAGCCGCTCTGCGGTACGTGGGATCTTCCCAGGCCAGGGATCAAACCAGCGCCCCTTGCACTGCAAGGCAGTGTCCTTACCCACTGGACTACCAGGGAAGCCCTCTTCTGGTTTGCTTTCATTATTTGCAAGCAGATGCCCTGAGAACCGGTATGATGGTTGCTGTGGGATGGTATATATAGACAATTCCAATTTTCCCTCTATTTTTGTCTTTATTTCCCTCAGAATAGACTATAATGAGCAGACCTATACGTCTTAGGAACTTTTGTTTAGTAAGGATTTCATTAGGCCTTTCTTGCTATGCTTTCCCTATATGTTCAATAATTATAGTCAGTGGTGTGAGGATACATTTTTCTGGGTGACAGTTCTCTATCTTTTACTTTATATTTAGAATCTCTCTTCTTTCAACTTTTTTCCCACTCTTAGGAGTATTCCAGGTGTGTTTCCCTTTCTTCATTTTTCTTATAACTTGAGACCAGTTTATTTTATTTATGACTGTATTTCATATGGTTGAGCATTTTCTTTCATTTGATTCTCATAGCAGATCCTTGAGGGAGATAGTAGGATCACCCTCCCCATTTGTGCACATGATAAAATTGAGGTTCAGAGAGGCTGAGGGTCCTACTCAAGGTCACACTATTTTGTTTTTTAGAACTTTTTCTTTGTCTTGGGGTATAGCTGATTAACAATGATGTGAGAATTTCAGGTAAACAGTGATGGGGACTGAGCCATACACACACAGGTATCCATTCTCCCCCAAATGAGATGAGTTTAGAGAGAAACTTTTAATCCACAGTTTCTAAGAAGTTAACACACGTTGGAAAGGAGAAACCTTTTTCTACTTAAGTTGCATCTGTGCTCTTCCTAAAGTGACCCAGTGAAATAAGACTTTGAGGTAATCTATAGTACAGTACAAATACTCTGTACCAACTTTGACTATTCATTTCCAGGAGAGTTTTCAAGTGGGCAAAAAAAAACCAAAAAGCTTGGTTTTCTTTCACGACATATGGCAGAATGCTAAAATAAAGAAAAAATATAGTTTGTAGTAACAGATGGATTTGAACCACACTTGGATCTGTTGAATACTTTTTAATTTTAATTTACAATGAATCTTTAATATAACATTTAACTAAGTCTTCTGTCATATTCTTTTTAAACATATGAAGGATTTTCGATGTCGTGTCTAGAAAATTTCATAAGAATATGGAGTGTTGAAAATTAAAGCTGTCTCCTAAGGAAAAAAAACAATAATTTTCCTGAGATTTTTATGGTTCCCTTTTATTTGTGCTGCTTAGAATGCTATATATATTTTTAAACACTCTGTCAGCCTCTTCTTTATTTTTTGTTTGCTGAAAAAATGGAACCAAATAATGAAAGTAACTTTTAGTCAAGAAAACGAAACACACATGCTGAGGCCATGGAATCCATTCTGTTTGTTGGTATGGAGCCAAATACCGCAGTAGGCTTCTAGCAGAATTATAGTGGTAGTAATAATTGTGGTTGCTCTTTTTCATGGAGATAAGGTGAATAAATGAAATCACTGCGCAAGTGATAAAGCAGCTTAATCAATCACATGTAAAGAAAGCCAATGAAAAATGCTCTTGAGTTAACTTATAATATACCTTTAAAACATTTCACACAAAGTTTATTTTCAATTTTTTTTTTGGCCACTTCTATTGATCTTTCATTCATTTATCTTTTGTTCTTTAGCCTATGTGGGCCTCGCATCGCAGTGGCCTCTGTCTTTGCAGAGCACCGGCTCTGGGCACATGCACTCCAGAGCTCTGGCTTGGTAGTTGGACACATCGGTCCAGCCGCTCTGTGGCACGTGGAATCTTCCCAGACCAGGGATCGAACTGGCATCCCTTGCACTGCAAGGTGGTG
This sequence comes from Tragulus kanchil, assembly GCA_022376925.1. Taxonomy (NCBI): domain Eukaryota; kingdom Metazoa; phylum Chordata; class Mammalia; order Artiodactyla; family Tragulidae; genus Tragulus; species Tragulus kanchil. The sequence continues at coordinate 17,016,218 of JAIOJX010000028.1, read as the reverse complement.
TCCTTACCCATTGGACCACTAGGGAAGCCCCTATTTTTAATTTTTTCCCATAAAGTGTTTTAGTAAAGATGGAAAGAGTAGCAATTAAAATGTGTTCTGATTTCTGCTTCATGTTTTTAGGTTGGTCAAAAAGTTCACTAGGGATTTTCTATAACATCTGCTGGAAAAATTCAAGTGGACTTTTTGGGCAATCCAGTACTTTCCATCGGATTGCTCCATTTTGGTCATGGCGACAACACCTCAGTCCCATTCATGTGGAATAGAGGACTAGAAAGCTGTGTTCCAGGCCAATACTTATCAGACAGTTTCTTCCCTTGCATTTGATGATGCTCTTTATTTGGGTATGTGTTCGGTTGACATTATCATTTTTAAACAGTTTAGGTGTTAAAGATACGCAAAGCTGATTGAGGATTATGTCTGGAACTCAAGCCTTTGTCTAGTAAGCACTATGATAAGATGGAATAGCACTGACTGCAGGTGGATCTTTTCCTTGTTTGGTAAGTGAACGTTGAACCTCCTTCTGGCATTGTATGTCTTGATACCTGTTATTAGAAGATTTATACTGGAAAGAAAAATTGGACCGGTCATAATTCCTGAAGTCTTTCTCTCTGGATATTCCCTGTTCATCGTTTTGTAATTCTGGGTCCTTGAGTGTTTTCGTTTATAGTCTTATTTTCCCCCACTATGTATGATGGTAAGTTGTTCTGCATAGTGTCTCATTAGGAAGTAGATGCTTAGAACTGAAAACACTTCTAGAACCCTTCCTCTTTGTTAGGACCTGTGGGTTTATAGTCCTCTTGGATGGCATGAACCAGGAAGAACAATGAATTGTAGTCTAACTAGGAGGAATAGGAGGAATCACGATGACTTGGTGCTATCTCTTCTTCTGGTCTTTTATCTCAGCCTCTGTCTGAGTCTGCTGTTTCACTCTCCCCACCTTCCCAGACCGTTTGATAAGGGCATAATAAAATGTCTATCACCTGCTTTGGCATGGAACTAGATTTGACTCTTTGAGACCATGTTAATTGTGTACATTTTTAAAGTTCTTTTTTTTTTTTTTTGATGTACACCATTTTTAAAGTCTTTATTGAATTGATTACAATATCGCTTTGTTGTTTTGGTTTTTTGGTGGCAAGGCATATGGGATCTTACTCCCAGACTAGGGATCAAACCTGTACCCCCTGGCACTGAAAGGTGAAATCTTAACCACTGGACCACCAGGCAAGTCCGTTATGTGTTAATATACTAATACAGGGCAGTAGATAGACTTTTCTACCGTACCCATTGTTTGATATTTGAAGCTGAAGCTTCAGGATGAAAACAAATACCTAAATGGGAAGGAAATCCAAAAATGAGGGAATATAATATATCTGGCTAATTCACTTTGGTGTACAACAGAAACTAACACATCATTATAAAGCAACTATGCTCTAGTAACAAATTTTAAAATATTTATTTATTTATGACAGTGCTAGGTCTTTGCTGCTGCCCGTGGGCTTTCTCTGGTTGCAGTGAGCAATAGCTTCTCTCTAGTTGCAGTGTTTAGGCTTCTCATGGCGGTGGCTTCTCTTGTTGAAGAGCGTGGGCTCTAGGGTGGACTTTGGTAGTTGTGGCAGGTGGGCTCAGTAGTTGCAGCTCCTGGGTTCTAGAGCACATGTTCAGTAGTTGTGGTACACGGCTTAGCTGCCCTGTGGCACGTGAGATCTTCCCAGACCAGGGACTGGATCAGTAACCCCTGTGTTGCAAGGTGGATTCTTAATCGCTGAACCACCAGGGAAGCCCCTTCCAATAACAACTTTTTTTTTAAAGGAATATGTCCCCAGTTTCATAGTGGGATACATGGGCTGAATATTTTAAACTCACCATTCCCCATCATATTTCCTTTGACTGAATAATTTCTTTCTCCATACCAATGAGTGCCCAAAGATGTTTCTTCTCAGAGCCCATGGCTTGCTTTATTTGATGTGCCAGGTAAGCAATTCTGTACACTCCCTCTCTTTCACATTGGCTAAATTGGATAACCCTCAGAACTGTTGTAGTCTAACTAGGAGGAATAGGAGGAATCACGATGACTTGGTGCTATCTCTTCTTCTGGTCTTTTATCTCAGCCTCTGTCTGAGTCTGCTGTTTCACTCTCCCCACCTTCCCAGACCGTTTGATAAGGGCATAATAAAATGTCTATCACCTGCTTTGGCATGGAACTAGATTTGACTCTTTGAGACCATGTTAATTGTGTACATTTTTAAAGTTCTTTTTTTTTTTTTTTGATGTACACCATTTTTAAAGTCTTTATTGAATTGATTACAATATCGCTTTGTTGTTTTGGTTTTTTGGTGGCAAGGCATATGGGATCTTACTCCCAGACTAGGGATCAAACCTGTACCCCCTGGCACTGAAAGGTGAAATCTTAACCACTGGACCACCAGGCAAGTCCGTTATGTGTTAATATACTAATACAGGGCAGTAGATAGACTTTTCTACCGTACCCATTGTTTGATATTTGAAGCTGAAGCTTCAGGATGAAAACAAATACCTAAATGGGAAGGAAATCCAAAAATGAGGGAATATAATATATCTGGCTAATTCACTTTGGTGTACAACAGAAACTAACACATCATTATAAAGCAACTATGCTCTAGTAACAAATTTTAAAATATTTATTTATTTATGACAGTGCTAGGTCTTTGCTGCTGCCCGTGGGCTTTCTCTGGTTGCAGTGAGCAATAGCTTCTCTCTAGTTGCAGTGTTTAGGCTTCTCATGGCGGTGGCTTCTCTTGTTGAAGAGCGTGGGCTCTAGGGTGGACTTTGGTAGTTGTGGCAGGTGGGCTCAGTAGTTGCAGCTCCTGGGTTCTAGAGCACATGTTCAGTAGTTGTGGTACACGGCTTAGCTGCCCTGTGGCACGTGAGATCTTCCCAGACCAGGGACTGGATCAGTAACCCCTGTGTTGCAAGGTGGATTCTTAATCGCTGAACCACCAGGGAAGCCCCTTCCAATAACAACTTTTTTTTTAAAGGAATATGTCCCCAGTTTCATAGTGGGATACATGGGCTGAATATTTTAAACTCACCATTCCCCATCATATTTCCTTTGACTGAATAATTTCTTTCTCCATACCAATGAGTGCCCAAAGATGTTTCTTCTCAGAGCCCATGGCTTGCTTTATTTGATGTGCCAGGTAAGCAATTCTGTACACTCCCTCTCTTTCACATTGGCTAAATTGGATAACCCTTCTAGAAGGGCAAACTCTCCTCTTGGATTCCTTCCAAGGCTCCATGTGTAACAGAATGGCTTCACTAAGATCCAGCCTGTCCTGACTCTGAGGAACATCACATGGCAGTGCTGCCTCTCAGAACAGTTTTACTTTTTAAACAAATAAGAGTCCAAAGTGAAATGAATTGTGAGTTATTTGTGCCCCACTGTTCAGTGACATTACCGCACCATATGGTGCTACACTGAATGATTCCAAACATACTGGGAAATGCTACCTACTCCACAGTACAGTAGGCACTTCTTTAAAAAATACATGTAGCAATAAAGCCTGGACATTTTTATCCCTCTTTTCTCCTGTCAGGCATTTTTTTTTTTAACACAGCTTTCATTTTCTAGTTACTAAGCATCCCAAAGTATGAAGCCGTATACTTGTTCTGTTTACTCTGGGTTACTCACCTGACTTGGTGAAGGTTTCCTTTCTCTCTCTAGAACAATCAAATGGATGGTTCATGCCGCTGGGTCGGGGGGGCGGGGGGGCTGATAAGGCAGATAATGGTGTCATTTTGAATGTACCCCCTCCTGAGAATGTACTGGTGTTACACTGAGATTGCCTTATCCCAAAAGAGGCTTTGAGAGTTGAGAGAGAAGAGACCAGAATCAACTATTGGCTGTTGTACACTACTTGAAAGCTTAAACCTCAGAGTAGGGATTTCTGTGGCAGTCCAGTGGTTAAGAGTGTGTGTTCCATTGCAGGGTGTGGGTTCGATCCCTGACCGGAGAGCTAAGGTCCCCCAGGCCTCGTGGCCAAAAAATCAAAGCATGAGACAGAAGCAGTGGTATAATAAATTCAATGGACTTTAAAAATGGTCCACATCAAGAAGTCTTTAAAAGAAGAAAAACCCAGACTTAAGTCAGAATTCACGAGTCTAAATTCATCTTCACTTTTTTAGATATTCTTATAAAAAAAATAACGTGCATGGATACATCAGTGCAGACCCCTCCTTATCTCATTTAAGCACCAGAATTCCAGAAATCAAACTGACTTTTTCTTTCTCCAGTGTGCCTTATGTTTCAAAATGTGCAGGGAGGGAATTATTTTGTCTTAGAGGAAGGGATAAGCAAGCATGTGAATGATGTGGATTTACAAAGCTGGATTTTAAGAAAAATACTGTGGATTAGCTTCAAAATACTATGAGCTTTGCAGATATTGTGGGGTTTTTTTGACGACACACTCATCATTTTATGTACATCTTCAATGTGTATTGATAATACTGTATTTCACTTGGAGAAATTACTACCATGCCTGTTCTTGGCTTTTACCATGAACTGTTCCTTTACTGTTTAGTAGAAGAAGTAATTCACTTAAATGATGACAGAAACTATTTGTTTTAAAGAGAGTTTGTCTGGTGTTCTGAGCCAGCTGTCCATCGAGGATGATGTGATGTTTGGAGTGGAAAGTTTTCCCGGTCACAAGAAGTTGTAAGAAAGAAATATAAGTGAGAATGATTCTGTGAAGGGTATTCCCCCATTTCCAGTTGAAATCTGTCTCCGGAGGGGTTACAAGAAAGAAGGTGATATAAGCTTAAAGAAGACACAAAGCTTCTTTGTATAAAGAATTGGCTAAGTATGGTAGAACTTGGCTGAGCCCATGAAGAGGTCAAACCAGGAGGATGCTCTTTATAAGTAGCATCCTGATTCCTCTCCACTTCCTTCCACCTACGTTCACATCCCTGTTGAACATCAGCAAGCTCCCAAGTGGTTATTTGTTACATCTCTAGAGGACATGCTGAGTTTTCTTTTCAGTTATACATAATTTCCCTCTACATTAGATTGCAGGCCTGTCTCCAAAGTCTTCATTGCTTCAAACCTTTTCTGAGGAAGGTAGGGTTGGTGAGGAGCGTAGTTTTGGATTGTAGAATGTAAAACAAAGCCCATTTGATTATTGTGTAATACATTGAGAATTAAACACTCCTAGTTGTATCTGAGATTCCTCGAGGCTCAGCTTTAATAAGGAGGTAAGATGTGTTTTAATTAGCTTAGCAGAGCAGATTTTCACCTAGAAATGAACCTCCTAAGAAAAATGAGAAAATTTGTTTTACTCAAAGGAACTAATTGTTCTTTTTATAACCTTTTCTGTATTGTTTATTTTCGTCGTTGATTTTTTTTTTTTTTTATCATGTACAGTGTAAAGGTGGAATTCAGCTAAAGATTGTATCTGAATTATTAGAAACTGTCACGAACCATTGAGATTGTCTTATCGGGGAAATAGGATAACTACAATGTAGAATGAAAAAATAAGCTTTGTTTACATGTGAGTTTAGGCCACCTCTCCCACCGTGAAAGGTGAGAGGAATCAAGGCTCTGAAAATCTGCTTTCTGGCCAGGACTTCTCACAGAGAAACTGCAGAGTGTTTAAGGTGAAAGATGTGTTACCCACACTGGTTACAGGGACCAAGATAATTTGTATGAGTCACTGAAATAGGCCTTTCTAATATTTCCTACCTTGATATACAGACTTGCTAGGTACTGGAGAAGAAGAGATAAAGAGAAAAGTACATGTGATGTGAAGGTATTAAGACAAATACAAAATAACCTTGTAGTTAGGGTACCATATCAGTCAGTAACTGGAGAAGGGAATGGCAACCCACTGCAATATTCTTGCCTGGAAAATTCCATGAACAGAGAAACCCTGGGCTACAGTCCATGGGGTTGCAAAGAGTTAGACACGGCTGAGTGTCTTCCACACCACTACATCATCAGTCATTAAAAAAGGAGGAAACAAGACAGTCTGAAGAGATTTGCAAATGATAAATATATAAGCTGACAATTAATGGGCAGCTTGAATGGGGGTAGCTTTGTTTTCTTTTAGAAATGCTAAGTTTTTTTTTTAACAAGAAAGAATGCATAAAATACAGTGCTCTAAATATTAATATGTGAAACCATGAAAACAAAAAAGCAATCTTGTAACACTTATACTATTAGCATAACAGACACCCTTGCCTCTGTTAACAGTCTTTGCTAGCATGTGCCTACACCCTTTCCTAGGTGTAAGAAACAATTTCGTCTAAGAACTACTAGTGTAACATAAACCTTAAATAATCTTTTATCTATGAAGTTATTGATACAACCTCTAGTGACATCAACCCAATAGAAATTAGAGGTGATCAAGAAACTCTCCCCCCAAGCTGAGCTTTTAGCTATGAAAAAAAGACAACATACACATGAAACATAAAGAAGGTATCATCAAGGCCGTGCACACTGATGGCAAGCCAGTCCTTATATAATAACAATTGTAATGGAAAGGATTCATGGTAGCAACTTTGCAGCTGTATTTAATTTTGACACTGGGAATTCCATTTGTTAGAAATCATCAACATTTTAAAAGAAAGGAATAGAATAATGGAAGGTCATTGAGAATTTTCTTCTCAAGTCCAAACTATTGATTCAGTGGAATTTCATGGAGTTGGCAGTTCCCAAAGCTGCAGAGGAATGGCTGGGCAGTTGAATTTGTCCCATTAATTCAATTGCATTTTTGAAAAGAAGAATTATGTTTTTAATCTCTTTAAAGTAGGAACCCAGGGTGGTTTTTGGAATCCCAAAGGCTGGTCATTTGTAGATTCTCTTCCAATGTGAAAATTCCAGGTGAAACCACCTCTTTGTATGCTCCCACATTCTGAAGCTCAGAAGAAACATGAAACATTCCTCAGAGTTATTTTTTAATTTTTTTCCAGAGTTGGTTTTTGCCAACTACAGTCTATATCCCATTATGCTGAAGAAGTTCTTAGATTGTGCAATTTTTTAATCACAAAAGAGTTAGACACGGCTGAGTGTCTTCCACACCACTACATCATCAGTCATTAAAAAAGGAGGAAACAAGACAGTCTGAAGAGATTTGCAAATGATAAATATATAAGCTGACAATTAATGGGCAGCTTGAATGGGGGTAGCTTTGTTTTCTTTTAGAAATGCTAAGTTTTTTTTTTAACAAGAAAGAATGCATAAAATACAGTGCTCTAAATATTAATATGTGAAACCATGAAAACAAAAAAGCAATCTTGTAACACTTATACTATTAGCATAACAGACACCCTTGCCTCTGTTAACAGTCTTTGCTAGCATGTGCCTACACCCTTTCCTAGGTGTAAGAAACAATTTCGTCTAAGAACTACTAGTGTAACATAAACCTTAAATAATCTTTTATCTATGAAGTTATTGATACAACCTCTAGTGACATCAACCCAATAGAAATTAGAGGTGATCAAGAAACTCTCCCCCCAAGCTGAGCTTTTAGCTATGAAAAAAAGACAACATACACATGAAACATAAAGAAGGTATCATCAAGGCCGTGCACACTGATGGCAAGCCAGTCCTTATATAATAACAATTGTAATGGAAAGGATTCATGGTAGCAACTTTGCAGCTGTATTTAATTTTGACACTGGGAATTCCATTTGTTAGAAATCATCAACATTTTAAAAGAAAGGAATAGAATAATGGAAGGTCATTGAGAATTTTCTTCTCAAGTCCAAACTATTGATTCAGTGGAATTTCATGGAGTTGGCAGTTCCCAAAGCTGCAGAGGAATGGCTGGGCAGTTGAATTTGTCCCATTAATTCAATTGCATTTTTGAAAAGAAGAATTATGTTTTTAATCTCTTTAAAGTAGGAACCCAGGGTGGTTTTTGGAATCCCAAAGGCTGGTCATTTGTAGATTCTCTTCCAATGTGAAAATTCCAGGTGAAACCACCTCTTTGTATGCTCCCACATTCTGAAGCTCAGAAGAAACATGAAACATTCCTCAGAGTTATTTTTTAATTTTTTTCCAGAGTTGGTTTTTGCCAACTACAGTCTATATCCCATTATGCTGAAGAAGTTCTTAGATTGTGCAATTTTTTAATCACAAAAAGTCTGACCACTTTCTGTCTTAAGTAAAATTGAGGTTACAAAAAATGAATTAAAATACATTGTTAGTGGAACTCGTTTCCCTGATGGTAAAGTGGTAATGAATCTGCCTGTAAGGCAGGAGACTCCTAGGTTGGAAAGAACCCCTGGAGAAGGAAATAACAATCCACTCTAGTATTCTTGCCTGGGAAATCCCAGGGACAGAAGAGCCTGACGGGCTACAGGCCATGGGGTCAAAAAGAGTCAGACTTGACAGAATGCACACACTCGTTAGTGGAGGTCATGTAATATAAGCAGAGCGTATGGAGTACCTTCTTGGGGGCTTCCTTTGATTTGGTGCCATCATGGTGCCCTCCCTTTCTCTTGACACGAGGGAGCATGTCGATGTCAGTGATAGAGTGAAGATGGGCACATATGAATTTTAGACCCTTCCTGAAAGTCCTGTGCTGCAAAGACATTGCTTCTCATAACTTCTGTGCATGGGCTAGAGTGAATTTCTGCAGAATGAAGTGTATTCAGTGAAGAAGACGACGTTGGCCTGTGAGATGTCCTTGGCAAGACAGAGCAGACGTAGGACACAGGAGGGAGTTAGACCCAAGGGGTGGTGGCTAGTGAGCTTGTCTGGGAAGAATTCTGGGCTAGGAAGGTTGGACTAGATGTGTGTGAGTAGAAGTGGCTGTTTGGAAGGGAAGAAGAGAAGGTGTGATCAAAAAAAAAATAATGGAAGGTCATTGAGAATTTTCTTTTCAAGTCCAAACTATTGATTCAGTGGAATTTCATGGAGTTGGCAGTTCCCAAAGCTGCAGAGGAATGGCTGGGCAGTTGAATTTGTCCCATTAATTCAATTGCATTTTTGAAAAGAAGAATTATGTTTTTAATCTCTTTAAAGTAGGAACCCAGGGTGGTTTTTGGAATCCCAAAGGCTGGTCATTTGTAGATTCTCTTCCAATGTGAAAATTCCAGGTGAAACCACCTCTTTGTATGCTCCCACATTCTGAAGCTCAGAAGAAACATGAAACATTCCTCAGAGTTATTTTTTAATTTTTTTCCAGAGTTGGTTTTTGCCAACTACAGTCTATATCCCATTATGCTGAAGAAGTTCTTAGATTGTGCAATTTTTTAATCACAAAAAGTCTGACCACTTTCTGTCTTAAGTAAAATTGAGGTTACAAAAAATGAATTAAAATACATTGTTAGTGGAACTCGTTTCCCTGATGGTAAAGTGGTAATGAATCTGCCTGTAAGGCAGGAGACTCCTAGGTTGGAAAGAACCCCTGGAGAAGGAAATAACAATCCACTCTAGTATTCTTGCCTGGGAAATCCCAGGGACAGAAGAGCCTGACGGGCTACAGGCCATGGGGTCAAAAAGAGTCAGACTTGACAGAATGCACACACTCGTTAGTGGAGGTCATGTAATATAAGCAGAGCGTATGGAGTACCTTCTTGGGGGCTTCCTTTGATTTGGTGCCATCATGGTGCCCTCCCTTTCTCTTGACACGAGGGAGCATGTCGATGTCAGTGATAGAGTGAAGATGGGCACATATGAATTTTAGACCCTTCCTGAAAGTCCTGTGCTGCAAAGACATTGCTTCTCATAACTTCTGTGCATGGGCTAGAGTGAATTTCTGCAGAATGAAGTGTATTCAGTGAAGAAGACGACGTTGGCCTGTGAGATGTCCTTGGCAAGACAGAGCAGACGTAGGACACAGGAGGGAGTTAGACCCAAGGGGTGGTGGCTAGTGAGCTTGTCTGGGAAGAATTCTGGGCTAGGAAGGTTGGACTAGATGTGTGTGAGTAGAAGTGGCTGTTTGGAAGGGAAGAAGAGAAGGTGTGTGATTTTTGGAAAGAGCATGACATTGGTACAAAGAGGCAGGTGATGGAAATCGGTAAGAAGACTTTTTTGGTTCTTTTGGAAGTGGCTCTTAAGCTCTAAACACTTTCACTGACTCCTCAAACTGGTCATTGGGTCTGTTTGAAGCCTTCTAAGCTGGGGTCCCAGCCTGCCTCTACAGTGTCCACGTGCTCTCCAGCATGGCCCCTGGGTTCTGTAATCAGCCTCCCTTGTCTTCCACCTCTGCTCGTAGTTCCACCAGCCAGGAGCAATCACTCCCACCCCACCCTCATTCCTCATACTTACCATCTTCTGTGGGCAGCCCAAACCATACCTTTCTCATAGAAAATGTCCCGACTGCTTCATTTCCTAACACTTGTCTTCTTTTCTCCATGACCTTAGCTAAGCTAACGTGGCCATCCACCGAGTCCTTTGTTGTTTAGTCGCTAAGACATGTCCAACTCTTTGTGACCGCATGGACTGGTAGCTTACCAGGTTTCCCTGTTTTTCACTGTCTCCCGGAGTTTGCTCAAATTCATCTTCATTGAATCAGTGATGCCATCCAACCATCTTATCCTCTGTCATTCCCTTCTCCTCCTCCTTTCAGTCTTTCTCATCTGAAGTGTCATTTCCAGCGCGTCTGCTCTTCACATCAGGTGAGCAAAGTATCGGAGCTTCAGCTTCAGCATCAGTCCTTCCAATGAATATTCAGGGTTGATTTCCTCTAGGATTGACTGGTTTGTTCTCCTTGCTGTGTAAGGGACTCTTCCTTCTTCTTACATATTTCTTTGTGTAGCTGTCATCTTCTCCCATGAGTTGTGAGGCTTTTCAGTAAAAGCAACACACACGGGTTCATTTTGTCTCCTCCTCAGATCACATGCTTCCTGATGCCGGTTTGGCCAGCACGTACTTTTTGTTTGGCCACGGGATCACAGCAAACCTTGATCACAGCACTGATTTGGGGCATCCAACCAGAACTAGGGTACCGGAGACCTTTGTAAGGGAGATGCTGTCAGACAGATCCTGCCCAGACTCACGGGCGGAGAGATGGCTGCTCAGGCTCTGGAACTCAAGGGTCCTGTTTGCATTGAAATCCTCTGGAGCCCGTGAACTCAGCTGGCACGGCGGACAGCATCCTGCAGAGTGCAGCAGGATCACGGCGGAGTGAGTGGTGTGCCTCTGTGGGTCCCAGCGTTGGGATCATGAAAGCAGTGTCTTTGTAATTGCAGCACAGCGGGAAAACTCCTCGGGCCACCTTGCCTGACCGAGGAGCCCAGCCCCCTGCCGGGCAGCCTGGACCGACATGAGTAAACCTCTGTCAGACCACAAGGATGACTGGAGTGCCTTTGATTCATCCGCTCTGGTTGTTCAGGCTTATCTGTGTTTACGTAGGAAGGTGGTGATATTTACCAGTGGAGCTCCAGGTGAGCCACAGGGAAGATATTCCCTATCTGTGGACACGACTGGGTCCCCGGGACATGGAGGGTCACTTTTCTGAAGGATTTAGCAGCAAGGTCACATCTGGCTTTTTGAAATGTGCTCTTCTCTTGAGCCTGTCCGTTTGCTCTGCGCTTCGAGGTTGCCTCCTGAGAGTTGTCCATTTCTCTTATGTATGCTTTATTTCTGTTCTCTTTTTTGTGAGGTGCATGCTTTATTTTCTCATCGTATTACAGGCATTCCAGGGTCACCCAGGGCTCCTGCTGCCTCCGCACCATCCTCCCCAGAGCTCCTTGTATCATATTTGTTGTGTCGTGAGTAGGTGATTAGATCACCTCTAGCAGCTGCCATCTCCTTTACTTTCTGTCCATCTCTACCCTGAAACACTGAAAGTATATATTTTTAACCTTTACTCTGAGGCTCAGCAGTCTGGCTTCCTTATTCTGTCCCCCCATCTCCTCACTCATGATATCTTGTCAAAGCCTTTCTACAAGGATGTGCACATGTAGTCCTCAAATGCACCTCCTTAAGTACAGATAGGAGGAGCTGTATGTGTGTTGTTTCCCGCCCAAGCAAGGCATTTTGCCTTGTGCCTCACTTTTCACTTGATCTCAGCCCACATATATATATCAAAAGGTTAATCAAAAGGTTCGTTCAGCTTTTTCCATACGATGTTATAGAAAAACATGAATGAAGTTTTGAATCATTGGATCAATCCAATACATTCTTCTTCATAGTCTTTTCCATTATGAGTATCACAAGATATCGGATCTAGTTCCCTGTGTTCTGCAGTAGGACGTTGTTTATCCACTTGCTGTATAGTAGTTTGTATCTACTAATCCCACACTCCCAGGTCATCCCTTCTCCACCCCACTCCCTAGCAAACTGTTGCTAAGTCCATTAGCTTTTGAACTCATTCACATATATTAGCTGTTGAGAGCTGCAGAGAGAGGGGAGAAGTCTGGGTATTTCTGTCTTCCACACCTGGATTGTAAAAGGTGCTGCGGTATGATGGAGGTGTGTGGAAGAAAGGCTGAGGAATGGGTGGGATGTAACCTGGGATTGTAGTGCTGGGCTGGGGGCTTCTGACCATGGTCCCAGTCCGATTGCTTTCTCGTCATGCCTCATGGGCATCAGTAAGAGCAAAGGGCAGGGTCGCTGGTAGAGTCAGGTGGCAGGTGTGGAGGGGCTCTTTGGATTTTGGGAGGGAACCCTGGAGAAAAGGATAGAAGAATAATCTTCAGTCTTTTTTCCCCCAGCTCTCTCCCATGTCAAGGAGGGTAGATGTTTCTTTTAATTTCCTATATTGCTGATTTCGGAAATGGGAGTGATAGCATTTGAGCTCTAGTCTCTTGAACAGAGGAAAGAATGGGAGTCATCTAATTCAAACTACTCATTTGACAGGAGATACATGAAGCCCGAGGGGACTTTCATGTCTGCTCCGTGAGGGCGCCTGGCTCCCTCTCCAAAGACCTTCCCATTGGCAGTGACACTGCCCAGGCTGTAGCGGCACCTTTCCTACCAGCTCCGTCAAACAATCCACCCCCCTCTTTCCTCTCTTGTATAAATAGCATTGAACCGATTCCTTTGTCCCTCACAATGGGGATCTGAACATCCTTGTCACCCTTTCTCTGTACACCGTCGGTCACTAAGCCAGTGGATCCCTCCATCTCTCCAACCAGTATTATCTATTCTTTTCCTTTCTCTTTTTAAAGAATATTTTTCAAAAGTATCTATTTCTTTGGCTGCACCCAGCCTTAGTGCGGCATGCAGGATCTAGGATCTTTGTTGTGGCATGCAAACACTTAGTTGAGGCATGTGGAATCTAGTTCCCTGACCAGGGATTGAACCCAGGCCTCCTGCATTGGGAGCGTGGAGTCTTAGCCACCAGTCCACCAGGGAAGTCCTTCTTTCCTTCTCTTTATATTCTGTGTACTTGGCCCTTGGATCTGCATGACCCTCCTGCTCCCAATGGCTTTTTCTGACTTCGGGTCACCTGCCTTAAAATCCTACCACTGGGCTCCGCTGTTACTGGATGGCTGCAATCCCATCTGTCTTCTTTCTCACCTGTCATCCAGGATCCCCCACTTCCCTGCTGCCTTACAGTCTCCATCGGAGACATCAAGTTAGGGAAGCCAGAGACCTAATGAGGAGGAAGCAAACACTACAGCTCACCTTTACACACAAAGGCTGCGTGAGGAGAGACAAAGTGGATAACAGGGCGTCATAAAGTTAAGGCTTCCTGTTTCTAGCGGCCCGAGCAGCCCACACTTTGACATGTTATAGACTATGCTGTACTATTATGTTATATTTATGTGTGTGTGTGCTAGAGGCTTCAGTTGTGCCTGACTTTGTGAGACCCCATGGAATGTAGCCCGCCATGCTCTTCTGTCCAAGGAATTCTCCAGTAAAGAAGACTGGAGTGGATTGCCATGCCCTCCTCCAGGGGATCTTACCTTCCCGGGGGGGAACCCATGTCTCCTTCATTGGCAGGTGGGTTCTTTACCACCAGTACCACCTGTGTGTGTGTGTGTGTGTGTGTGTGTGTATAAAATATATGTGTATATATATACTTGTATATATGTATATGTATATATATATATATATTTGTTTATACGTATATATTTGTGTATATATATGGATATGTATATATATATTTTATTTAGGAGAATGTCGAAAGCTTTTCGGGAGCAATGCCTCTAAAGGATTCCTTGGGTATGATTTTTATTCATAGTGATGACACTTTTTGATTATAATTTCATGCTTGTAAGAATCTGGCTTCCAGAGTAAAAGATCGCAAGGAAGGCTTATTTGAACTCATAAAGCAGAGGAAGCAAAACATTTACTGTAAAATCACCAATCAGATGAGGAAGGAAGAATTTGGATTCTTAGTCAATTAGGAGTGATGTCCCCTGATGATTACAGCAGTGTGTCAGTTTATCAGGATATGTGGTGTGGAAACTGATAGTATGTATGTATTTATATTGGCATCATAGTTCTTATCTTATGCCTAAAAGAGTCTTCATGACCATGTTGAAGAGAAATAAAGACTTCCTGAAGATTATTGATGTGTCTGCTATTACATTTGCCAGGACCCTGCTGCTGTCTTCTTGCTCTGACGTTACCTCCTAATCAACATGTTCACAAAAAAAAATGTTTCTTGATGGTCCAGTGGCTGGGATAACTCTGTGCTCCCAAGGCAGGGGGCCCAGGTTTCAGCCCTGGTCAGGGAAATAGTTATCACACAAGGCAACTAAAAGATTCTGCATGCCCCAACTAGGACCCAACACAGTGAAGTAAACACTTTTTTAAAAAAGATGTTCTCTAGATAATAAGTGGAAGGAAAGTATTGTGTTCAACTCTGTGGATAGACACAAAGGGCTGTGTGTGAGTGCAAAAAATTCTGCCCCCAAAATTCCTGGTGTACTTATATAGAGTACCTGATAGATACTCAGTGGAAGAATCAGCAGGCAAATCAGCCTCCTGAATATTCCAAAGGACTGGAAGAGAAAACTGCTAGGAATCAGAATGAAAGCAGTGTGGGTGGACTGGGATGGTCATGGAAGATGTTATGGAGCAAATGGCACTTCAATTTTGCCGTTAGTGTGCAAATAATGTATCTTGTTCCTTTTACATCTGCCTGTTCCAGGGCCCTAAATGCTAGGTGATTTATAACTGCAGACATAGGAGCTGGGCCAGCTGGCCCTGTGAAGATAGGCCCACCAGCTGTCCTCCCAAAGCAAGCCCCTCACTCAGGGATTCAGCTTGAGGGAGATCCTCCCCTCATCACCGGCTCAGCTACCCCATTGTCCGCTGTCCTCAGCCCTGGGCCCTTGGGATGTCTCTAAACTATTCTTATTTAGAGTGAGTCATTCAGTTCCAAAGACAATGATCTCTATTCTTGTAAATTTCATTAAGTAGTCATTAGAATGCTTAATCTCAGACATCTTTTTTCCCCCTACAGTCTGAAGCACTGTCCTGTGTTTAGAAAGCACTTATTAAATTTTTAGCTCTGCCGAGGCTCTTCTTGTTCAGTGACTCAGTCGTGTCTGACGCTTTGTGACCCCGCGGACTGCAACGCAGCAGGTGGCCATGCCCTTCATTATCTCCTAGACTTTGCTCAAGCTTCTGTCCATTGAGTTGGTGATGTCATTGAACCATCGCATCTTCTGCAACCCTCTCCTCCTCCTGTCCTCTATGTTTCCAAGCATCAGGATCTTTTCCAGTGAGTCGGCTCTTTGCATCAGGTGGCTAAAATATTGGAGCTCCGGCTTCAACATCCGTCCTTCCAATAAATATTAGAGTTGATTTCCTTTAGGATTGACTGGTTTGGTCTCCTTGCAGTCCAAGGGACTCTCACGTGTCTTCTCCAACACCACAGACGGTAACGTGAAATATTAAAAATTTCCTCCTTTGATTTTAGCCTAAAGCCTTATCACAAAGCATGTAGTCACCCTGTGGTCCACACACATGCCGCTGCCTGATTTAACAGAAACGTTGCTTCCTTTCCTTTTCATGCTTTCTTTTTGCCTATTTCCCCAGCTTTTGTTTTGTGATGGAGTTTCATTTCCTATTAAATCTTTACTAACTTGAAAGGTGAGTGGACGTGGTTCAGCCCTGCTGACAGGATCCCCTGTTTGAAGGTCGGATGTGATGTGAGTAGTGCAGCGCTTTGAGAGGATTCATTTGCCTTGGGGATTTTGACAGAACTTTGTAATTATGGATTATTTCAGTGCAAATACATTTTTAAGTAACAAGCTACTGCAAGTCTTGACATCATAAGCCCAATATAAAGCAATCGCAAATAACCTTCAGGAGTTCTTCACAGCTCTGCACAGGCTAAGATAAAATCTGTCAAGGTGAATTGAAAGGCATCTAGGAGCTTCAGATTTGAGGATCTGTGTTTTCCCTTACAGCAGCTGATGACATGTTTTGATGTGTAACTCAGGTCAGACAACTGTATTTCTTATCCTCCTTTACGTGTCTCTGATGTCCTTAAACAGAAAAGAAAAGAATATCGGCGAGATTTTCAGAATTGCCTCAAGTCTCTTTTTCTAAGAGAAAACCGAACTTGTTTGGGGTCCTCCACTTAACACAGTTATAAACAGAGATGCCCCTTTTTATTCTTTGATTAAAAAAATGTAATGCTTCCATTTGTTGATTTGGAATTTGACCCATCTATTATTTATGTAAAAATACACGGTGTTCTGTTCACTTTAGAGTTTACTGGCTAAAGTACTGTATCTTTTGTTTTGTCTTCAGAGTGAGCTTTAGTATTTCATTGGTATTATATTCCAAAAGATGAATGGGAATTGCAAAGGAGTTTTTTGCTTCATGGGTTTATAATGATTGTGACTGGACTTGGTTCTTACTGTCACATCTCGAGAAGGACATTCACATCTTCCGATGAAAATGTGGCTTGTTTAGGGAGTCCTGTAGACTGGGGAAGCTGTCTGTGCCCCTGGACTGTGACCGAGGCTTTGAAGCTTCTGTGATAGTCTGTGTATTCTTGATTATAATCACTCCCCTAGTTGATATATATTATAGGCATTTTGTTAATACTACATCATCTCCTTTTGACTAAATGTGTCAGGTGCCAAAAGACTGCTCAGACCTAGCAATTACAGATTGAGATGGAACCTTGCCTAAAACACTCCCCACTGGAGAGTACCAGAGAAGAATGTGCCGTTTGTGATAGTTTGGTAGCCCATTTTGATTTTTTTAAATTTATTTTTATTTGGGGGGTAATTGTCCTTCAATATTGTGTTGGCTTCTTCCATACAACAAGGTGAATCACTGCTAAGTATACATATATGCCCTCCCTCTTAAATCTCCCCCCAGTTCCCCACCCCCTGACACACCTCCAGGCTGTAACAGAGTACCACATTGAGCTTCCTGTGTTACATAGCAATGTCTCCCTGGCTATTTATTTTACAAGACTCCCTGGTGGCTCAGATGATAAAAAATAAAAGTAAAAACCTGTCGGAAATGCAGGAGACCTGGGTTTGATCCCAGGATCAGGAAGATCTATTGGAGAAGGGAATGGGTACCAACTAGAGTTTAGGAGGAAGAGGATACACTGTACTTTCTGGGCTCCCCAGGGGGTGCCTGTGGTCTCTTGGGTCTCCTGCAGTGACAGGTGGGTTCCTTATCATTGGCTTCACCAAGGATCAAACCGTCAAAATGTTTATTGATTGTGCTCCCTAGTAAGCTCTTTTCTAAGAGAAAACCGAATTTTTACTTAACCTTATAAACAGAGATGCCCCTTTTTATTCTTTGATTAAAAAAATGTAATGCTTCCATTTGTTGATTTGGAATTTGACCCATCTATTATTTATGTAAAAATACACGGTGTTCTGTTCACTTTAGAGTTTACTGGCTAAAGTACTGTATCTTTTGTTTTGTCTTCAGAGTGAGCTTTAGTATTTCATTGGTATTATATTCCAAAAGATGAATGGGAATTGCAAAGGAGTTTTTTGCTTCATGGGTTTATAATGATTGTGACTGGACTTGGTTCTTACTGTCACATCTCGAGAAGGACATTCACATCTTCCGATGAAAATGTGGCTTGTTTAGGGAGTCCCTGTAGACTGGGAAGCTGTCTGTGCCCCTGGACTGTGACCGAGGCTTTGAAGCTTCTGTGATAGTCTGTGTATTCTTGATTATAATCACTCCCCTAGTTGATATATATTATAGGCATTTTGTTAATACTACATCATCTCCTTTTGACTAAATGTGTCAGGTGCCAAAAGACTGCTCAGGCCTAGCAATTACAGATTGAGATGGAACCTTGCCTAAAACACTCCCCACTGGAGAGTACCAGAGAAGAATGTGCCGTTTGTGATAGTTTGGTAGCCCATTTTGATTTTTTTAAATTTATTTTTATTTGGGGGGTAATTGTCCTTCAATATTGTGTTGGCTTCTTCCATACAACAAGGTGAATCACTGCTAAGTATACATATATGCCCTCCCTCTTAAATCTCCCCCCAGTTCCCCACCCCCTGACACACCTCCAGGCTGTAACAGAGTACCACATTGAGCTTCCTGTGTTACATAGCAATGTCTCCCTGGCTATTTATTTTACAAGACTCCCTGGTGGCTCAGATGATAAAAAATAAAAGTAAAAACCTGTCGGAAATGCAGGAGACCTGGGTTTGATCCCAGGATCAGGAAGATCTATTGGAGAAGGGAATGGGTACCAACTAGAGTTTAGGAGGAAGAGGATACACTGTACTTTCTGGGCTCCCCAGGGGGTGCCTGTGGTCTCTTGGGTCTCCTGCAGTGACAGGTGGGTTCCTTATCATTGGCTTCACCAAGGATCAAACCGTCAAAATGTTTATTGATTGTGCTTGTGTTTTTATATATTACCTGTAAGAAAAGTATTATAAACACATTACAGTTACAGTACTATACAGCTGATTGTGTTAGTTGGGTACCTAGGCTAACTTTGTTGGATCTACAAACATATTGAAATTATGAGCATGCTCTAGGAATGGAGCTCGTTCATGTGGAAGGGATTTACTGTATTTTGTAAATTTGAAGTTCATGTGGACAGAGTCAACTCTCTAAAAAAGCTCACTCTAGTGTGAATGCCTGCTTTTTTTTTTTTGGTGGAACTTTGCTTGCAAATGAGTCCCCTTGTTCCTTCAGTGCTTTGGGCTGCCTAATGAAATGCAGGACTCTTCATCAAAGTTACAGATGGTGGCGGCTGCACAAACCCAAACTGGGACGGAGAGAAGAAAGAGGTGAGCCATTGACCCACATTTATAGACCGTGGCAATTAATTAGCTGGTAAAAGGGACACTTTATGTCTTTCTCATTTTTTAACTTGACAGCCTGAGCAGAGATATTTGTGCCCCCAAAGGAAGGTGTTTATCTCCCTACTGTAACGGTAGCCCTGGAGTGTGGTCTGATTGGGGTTTACATTTTTTTTGATTCTGTGACTTGATGGTCTGACAGCAGCTCAACCAGTTTAGATGCCCCAGAAGGCATGGGGCTTCCCTTTGGAATCAAAGGGGAAGGACAGTGAATTATGTGGGAGCCCTTTGAGAGAGGCACTGTGTTGAAGATGCACCCCAAGTGGCCTCCTGAAAAGGCCAGCATAAAATTGGAGGAGACTGTGGCAAGCAGTCATGGCTCAGCCAACCGCTTCCCTGCCCAAGTTGACATAATTGGCTGCTGCCTTGGAATCATAGAGATTAAGATGGGAAAGGTCTGTGAGATCTGACCCACCCCTTCCCCGTCTGCCAGCCTAGGGAATTGTTCCTTACTGTTGAGCCTCTAGTTCCTTGTCTGGTCCACTTTTAAGCGATGCAGGTGATAAAGTATTGATCTTGCCCGGTGCTGAATTTCTTTTGATTTGTTCAAGCTGTCATTCTGCACACAAACTCTTGTAGTTCCTCGTTAAGATTTTTGCATCGCCTGAAACCTACAGCCCACAGGTTTTCCAGCGGGGATGGTTGCTCTATTAGACAGGGTCACCCCGGTTGTTTCTTTTTTAATGTTTTTGGCATTGTTTTATTTGTCTTACTAATTTTCTAGTTTCAAGGCCATCCTTAGATATTTCCATTAAAAGGAGGTGGGATATTTGCCATTTTACAGGGAAATAATGATAGGTAATAGGAAAGAGAGACTTTTCATGCCTTGTTATAATCAGTGTAACTCCATTCTATAACTGCTTTTTTTTTTTTTTGGCCACTTCTATTGGTCTTTCATTTATTTCCATCTTTGTTCTTTGGCCTGTATGAGCCTCCCATCGCAGTGGCCTCTCTTGTTCCAGAGCACCAGCCCTGGGCGTGTGTGCTCCAGAGCTTTGACTTGGTAGTTGGACACATCGGTCCAGCCACTCCGCGGCATGTGGGATCTTCCCAGGCCAGGTATCGAACCGGCGCCCCTTGCACTGCAAGGCGGTGTCCTTACCCACTAGACCACCAGGGAAGCTTCGATAACTTCTTTTTTGAAAACAAAAATTATTTAATTTACTTTTTGCTTGTGCTGGGTTTTCATGTGGGCTTTATCTAGTTGCATCGAGCTGGGGGCTTCTCTCTAGTTGAGTTGCATAGGCTTCTCATTGTGGTGGCTTCTCTTGCTGCAAAGCACGGGCTGTAGGTGTATGGACGTCAGTAGTTGTCGTGCACCGGCTTAGTTGTTCCATGGTGTGTAGAGGCTTCCCAGACCAGGGATAGAGCTCTTGTCCCCTGTGTTGGAGATGGATTTTCAACCACTGGACCACCAGAGAAGTCCTATAGCTGCTTTTTTGTGCACTTAAAGTGAGCTTATACTATAGTTTTTAGTGCTTACATCCTTCTGTCTTCCTGGGCTGAACAAAACCCAACAGTCAGTATTCTCCTCAGCTTTCATGTTCTGTTGGTCTCATCCTACCTCTCACCAATACTGAATTCTTCTGATGGCTGTCCTTTTAGAGTAATTCTTAGAACTGAATCAGGTGGGTCCTCTAATTTTGTTCTTTTCCAGAATTGTTAACTGTTTGCACTATTTGTATGCCTTCCATACAAATTTAAATTCAGCATGTCAGTATCGACAGAAAAGTTGCTAGAATTAGAATTTTGCTAAATCAGTAAGTATAAAGGGATGGTATTCTTTCTAGCTGAAAGATTTTCTCATGGTTCCCAAGAATTCCTGACATCTCTAATCCTATGCAAGCAGCAGCTTGTGTTGGGTTGTAATAGATAGTCTTGGTTTCTTTTCTGTGATTCAGTGATGTCTATCATTGGTTTATTTTATTAATTTAGTTCTCAGGTATGTCTGATGTATGCTCAGTCATGTCTGACTCTCTGTGACCCCACGGACTGTAGCCCACCAGGCTCCTCTGTCCATGGGATTTTCCAGGCAAGAATACTGGAGTGGGTTGCCATTTCCTTCTCCAGGCAGTGTGAGAACATGGGACACTTGTGTGTACTCACAGTTATAAAAGAGATTATTCTGTATTAAGACATGTCAACCTTCAGTCTAACCTGAATGTAACTTTTTTCTCCCTAGTTTTTCTTTTTTTTTCTTTAAATTTTGGCCTCTTTTATTGGTTTTTTATTTATTTATTTTCATCCATCTTTCTTCTTTGGCCTGTGTGGGCCTCCCATTGCAGTGACCTCTCTCATTGCAGAGCACTGTTTCGTAATTGGACACACTGTTCTAGCTGCTCCACGGCATGTGGGATCTTCCTGGGCCAGGCATAGAACTGGTGCCTGTTGCACTGCAAGGCAGGCTCTTTGCCCCACTGGACCACCAGGGAAGCCCCTAGTTTTCCTTTTTCCAGCAAAAATTGGCAAGGGAAAGAAGAAGGTGATCTATCACCTGTTTTTAAACTATTTAATGCAGACTCTCTAAGATGACCATGTGTTCAAATTTAAAGATGGACTTTCCAATAGAAATTACTGAAATTGTTAGCTGAAAGTAGAAGTAGGATGTATCTTTCTTTGGACACACATGCACAAACACACACACACACACACACACACACACACGCACGCATGCACGCACGCACTTTCCATTAGGGAAATCACTGAGCTCCGAGAGCCTGGAAATCAATTGCTTGCCTTTCTAACAACAGTACCTCATTGTGTTTTAACTGGAAGATTGGGTGATTTCTTCTGTTAATTATTTTTTTTGTGAAAGGAGACTCAGTGTTGTGAAAGGAAAATCGACAAAAAGCCTGAGGAGGGAAAAAAGAAACCATCTAGGTTATAATTTTCGAAGTGCTCTTGCTGTATTGTTAACCAAACTCTGGCTGCATCAGGTGCACAGAATCCCTGACCTATGAAAAATTGTGTGGATTCCCCTCATTTATCTTGTTTGAGCAGTAAAGAAAATATAATTGAAAAAATGGCACTGAAGTGTCTCCCAGGTTATTTGTTATCAAAAGTGACACTCGGGAGGCTTTTCACAGGAAATTTCAACATAAGAAATGGCTACATCTGTGACAATGGGGAAGGGACAATTTGAGTTTACCTTTACCTTTTTGTTTTTTGGACGTTTTGCTTGAAAATGCTATGGGAAGGGCTTACTTTTTCTTTTTTCTTTTAAAACTGAGACTCTTCTGTGGGTAATGATGGAGGGGGTAGTCAAAGACGGACAATGAAAAGTCACTTCTGAAATGCGACGATTGTATTTGGCGAAATGATCCGTAGTGAGAAAGAGCCTGCCCCTGCCCCATAGCAGCTTCTGTGCCCCTGGGTACCCTTTAGGAATGCAGGGTCTCAGGTCCTCTGGGTCAGTCTGGTGCTCACTGATGTTTGAGCACCTTAGGCCTGAGCAGCTTTAAGTGCTAAGTCCCTTCTCTAGTCTCCTAATTTCACCTGCTCAAAATGCTTCTGGTTGCCAATGTGACCAGGTTCTTGGAGACCAAATAAATACTTTCAATAAATAAAAGATCGTGGAGAGACAAACAGAACTGAGATGCCATGGAAGGATCGTTGAGCAGATTATCTAGCTGGGCCACATGGTGCCTGTGCAGCTCTAATAGCGTCCTCAGCACCTCTGATTGTCAGTGTCTTCAGGAGCAGGATGGGATAATGCAGTGATCCCAGATGATCTGTCTCAGGAGGTTTAGTGAGTATCTGTATTTACAGAGGGTGACTGGCACCTAGTCACTATGCAATGAAAGTTAGCTACTGATAGGCCAAAGAGTGAGGATGGATGACAATAGATAGAAAAAAAAAATCAGTAAAGAAAGTAGCTATTGAGGAGGATATACATATGACTAATCTGGGAACATACATATCTGTAAACAACAAAACTCTGTAAAAGTTAAAAGTAAAATAAAAGCTTAAAAAACTAGCTATTAATTATGACGAACACTAAAAACAAATTTTTGAAGGGGTGGTCTATGTACTTAGGATTATAAGATTGTGTAAACAAATGCTGGTTCTTTTTAAAAAACGTCTTTATTTATTTATTTGGCTGTGTTGTGTCTTCGTGGCAGCACTCAGGATTTTACTGATGGTTGTGGCATGTGGGATCTAGTTCCCTGACCGGGAGTCGAACCTGTACCTCCTGCATTGGTAGCATGGAGTCTTAGCCACTGGACCATCAGGGAAGTCCCTGGTTCTTTTTCTGAAAGCTGACTGTAAAAAGGGAAGCAGCTGGGAAGAGAAATAATACCAAAATTATTGTAATAATGATTGATCCCCAATGAATAATACCAAGATTTCCAAAGAGTAGCTGACACAGGTATGAGCAAAGGTCCAGGAGTGGGTAATGAGTAATGCTGCAATGGAATTTTCTTAAGTCCACTTTGGGAATCAGCTTTTTCTTAAGGTGGAAGATTTGAAAAATGGAAGCCCATTCACAGCTCTTTAGGTCCTTTTCCCTAAGATGCTGAGTGCTGCACCCCACATCGGCCGTCCTTTGAGCAGGGTCAGTGTGTTTCCTTGCTTGCACAGCTTCAAAGGTTTAAATCAGAGTGTCCTACAGGCTTGGGATGGTAACCTGCAAAAAAGGTTTATAAGATCAAACCCACGCCTGGCAAGCGCATGGTGTGACTCTAGTGTTTTGATGAGGGGTGTACTTGTAGTGCTCTGTGCACATGTTTTCAGTGAATTCAGTTCAGTGCAAACATTCTTCCTATGTGTTGTCTCCATGCTCAGTGCTGTGTATATAAAGATACATGAGAGTCCATGCTGTAGAGATACTAACATGTTCTTTTCTGCAGTGGTTATTTCTCTTTTGTCTATCTGTTTGATTTTTGAATTGAGAGTTTTACTGGTTTGTTCCAGAATGTGTTTGAATGAATTATCTTTGGTGGTAAGATTTGGGCATTGCTAAGACAGTCAGCATTTAGAATGTCTTTTCTGAGATTTCCTTTTGACAGTAAAGAAAGTAGCTATTGAGGAGGATATACATATGACTAATCTGGGAACATACATATCTGTAAACAACAAAACTCTGTAAAAGTTAAAAGTAAAATAAAAGCTTAAAAAACTAGCTATTAATTATGACGAACACTAAAAACAAATTTTTGAAGGGGTGGTCTATGTACTTAGGATTATAAGATTGTGTAAACAAATGCTGGTTCTTTTTAAAAAACGTCTTTATTTATTTATTTGGCTGTGTTGTGTCTTCGTGGCAGCACTCAGGATTTTACTGATGGTTGTGGCATGTGGGATCTAGTTCCCTGACCGGGAGTCGAACCTGTACCTCCTGCATTGGTAGCATGGAGTCTTAGCCACTGGACCATCAGGGAAGTCCCTGGTTCTTTTTCTGAAAGCTGACTGTAAAAGGTAAGCAGCTGGGAAGAGAAATAATACCAAAATTATTGTAATAATGATTGATCCCCAATGAATAATACCAAGATTTCCAAAAGAGTAGCTGACACAGGTATGAGCAAAGGTCCAGGAGTGGGTAATGAGTAATGCTGCAATGGAATTTTCTTAAGTCCACTTTGGGAATCAGCTTTTTCTTAAGGTGGAAGATTTGAAAAATGGAAGCCCATTCACAGCTCTTTAGGTCCTTTTCCCTAAGATGCTGAGTGCTGCACCCCACATCGGCCGTCCTTTGAGCAGGGTCAGTGTGTTTCCTTGCTTGCACAGCTTCAAAGGTTTAAATCAGAGTGTCCTACAGGCTTGGGATGGTAACCTGCAAAAAAGGTTTATAAGATCAAACCCACGCCTGGCACGCGCATGGTGTGACTCTAGTGTTTTGATGAGGGGTGTACTTGTAGTGCTCTGTGCACATGTTTTCAGTGAATTCAGTTCAGTGCAAACATTCTTCCTATGTGTTGTCTCCATGCTCAGTGCTGTGTATATAAAGATACATGAGAGTCCATGCTGTAGAGATACTAACATGTTCTTTTCTGCAGTGGTTATTTCTCTTTTGTCTATCTGTTTGATTTTTGAATTGAGAGTTTTACTGGTTTGTTCCAGAATGTGTTTGAATGAATTATCTTTGGTGGTAAGATTTGGGCATTGCTAAGACAGTCAGCATTTAGAAGTGAAAAGAAAACACACTCTTATATTGAAAGCCTGAGATTTCCTAGCTTAGTAAAATGAGTAAGACACTTTTAAAAAGAGATTTCAGCATCTCTTGGGGTGACTAGTGTAGTTTTTCGTACTGAATCCATTCATAGTTTATTTTGGTTGCTCTGTATGTTTTTTTCATTTTTTTCCATGAACTTCAGTGTTGATAAGTAGACAGAGAAACGTTTGGAGTGTGTGTCATTCTTTTTCTTTTTTTTTTTTTTTTTTAGGTAAGAAAGGGATTCATTCAGATTCAGAGAAAGCACACTCTACAGACAAGAGTGTGGGTCATGGCAGAGCAAATCCAGGGGCCTCATTATTTCTTAAATGAGTGGAAGTAAGATTCTTTAAACTTTTACTTGTGGTTTTCAACCATTACAGCACATCAGAACCATCGGTGTGGAATTTTCTGTAGAGACAACAGAAGCTCCAGGTCCATTTGCAGAGATTTTGGACTTGGAGGTCATGTTCTGCCAGGATGTCTAAAAGCTAGAACTGTGTGCATGTGTGCTCAGTTGCTTTAGCTCTGTCTGACTCTTTTCTGGAGCCTTCCAGGCTCTTCTTTTTATTGGCGTGTCAAGGCGAGAATACCGGAGTGGGCTGCCATGCCCTCCTCCAGGGCATCTTCCTGACCCAGGGATTGAACCTGCGTCTCCTATGTTTCCTCCATTGACAGGTAGGTTCTTTACCACTAGTGTCACTGGGAAGCCCCAGAATTGAGTAGCCCTGCCTTTTTCTTAATTCCTATTACTTAAGGCTTTTCCAAACTATAGGAGAGAAAAAAAAAAAATGAGGGCTTTACTCTCAAATTTTAATGGGCATGGCAGTCTCCTGGGAACCTTGTCAGAATGTGCTCTGTCCTAGGCTCTGCATTTCTAAGAAGTTGGAGGTGATACAGATACTATAGGTTTCAGTACACGCTTGGAGGAGAAAAGAACTGGATCAAGGTTTGCACTTTTAGACGTCAGTGGTGGTCCAGTAGTTGAGAATCTGCCTGCCAGTGCAGGAGACACGGGTTTGATCCATGGTCCAGGAAGATCCCGCGTGCCATGGGTCAACTAAGCCATTGCATCACAGCTGCTGAGCTTGTGGTCTGGAGCCCGCTCTGCATAACAATGAGAAGCCGGATCACTGCAACTAGAGAATGCCTGCATGCAGCAACAAAGACCCAATGCAACCAAAAAATACATAAAAATTTAGTAAAAGATTTGCACTTTGGCCACCATACCATAATTAGGAGAATCTGATGCCCACTGTTTAACCTGCAACCACCCCCCGCCCATATTCTTTCCCCGATTATTTTATAATCAACTGAAAAGAATATTGTGACTTGCTAAGTGAGTTGCCCTTTCTTTCTTTACAAGATTAAATACTGATATTACCAATCCTGAAAACTATTTTGTGGTAGAGAGAGGATTTCGCAACCACGGTTCGCCTCCCTAATGGAATTGGAGAGGTTAATGTTCTGACTGATTAAAAAAAGTCAGTCTTGTGGGACAATATATAGAAGCAATGAGAAGTTAAAGGAAATGAGAAAGAATATGTGTGTGGACATCTAGATGCAGTTATGTCTGCATGATTATACTCATCATTGGCTATTAAGAGAAGGTGCCTACTTGTTATACTTACCTGTTAAGAGCATTAACTTCAAGTAGTTTGCAAAACTCATCATGTATAGTAAATCTTCCATAAGCAGTAATTATTGCCAACATTACTATTGTTGTGGCTTGTGTTATTATCAGCGATGGCAGTGTTCATTTTTTGTAAGGTCCTTTTAAGAGAACTCTCCTGGTGTTGGGTCCAGTACAAGGTAAAAATCATTCCGAAAAGAAGAATGTGGAGAATCGAAATCTTTAAGGTGTAGGATCAGAGTGAAATATATAAAATCTTTTTAAAAGAAAAAAAGCAAAAGTGCTGTTTTTGTTAAGTAAAAATGCAAAGGAAATATTTTTCCTGTTCATTAATAACACTCTGGCACATTATTAATCTTAGCAAAGTCTCTCTAAATGTACTGATGCATGCATTCCATTTTCAAATATCTCATTAATTGCTCTTTATGGATTAAATGGTCATGTTCTCTAGGGAAAATTGGGTTCCAACTGACAGATGTAACTTGGATGTAATGAATGATAACAGCTCTTCATTATCTTCTGCACTGCTTGCACTAATGCATTAGCTTTCTCTCCTTGTTGTTATAAGAGAGAGAAAAAACAGCGCAAGGGGAAAATGCAAGCTATTCCTCTTATTACAAGGGCACATCTGCCAAGTTCTCTCTGCCATATAAGGTGTCAAAGTCCCAGGTCCTGAGGATGAGGATGGTGGAAGAGGTCCGGCTTCAGGGCTGGGGAGGCAGCATTATTTGACCTACCACATGGGAGATAGATTCCACAGATGGTGAATAAACCTTGCCTACCTGCAACATTTGGCTACCAGAATGACCTCATGAAACAGTTCTTTGGTAATTCTTGGAGCATGTATTTATATTTTAAAAAAAGTTAAGAATTATAGTCCTTTTCCCTCTTATAAGATGAATGTCAATGACGTCTATTTGATAGCATTCATATATATTGTACTTTTTCTTCCCCCTTTTTTTTTTGTCTGTGCTGGGGCTTTTCTGTGGTTGCGGTAAGGGGAGGTCTCCTATCTTGATACAGTATGCAGGCTTTCCATTGTGGTGGCTTCTTTTGTGGATCACAGGCTCTAGAGCACATGCTCAACAGTTGTGGTTCACAGGCTTTGTTGTTTCTTGGCATGTGGGATCTTCCTGGATCAGGGATCGAACCCATGTCTTCTGTACTGGCAGGAATATTCTTTACCACTGAATCACCAGGGAGCCCCCCGCCCCCATCTTTCTTTTTTAAGCAAACTGCTATTCTTTGTATGCTAGTTAGCTCCAATAGGACATGGAGTACATATAATAGATGCTTATGCAAATACAAGTAAATATCAAATATCTTTTATCCTCTGTCATCTAATGACTGCTGTGATACAATACTATTTCAGATGGTCTTTGGTAGGAATGACTTGCATGTAGCATTTTATCTCACAGCTCCATTTACATAAATTTAGGAATTCTTTTCTTTCAGACACATTGCTAATAGTACTTTCCAAATTAAAGACCTCTACAAGAATAGTCTTTGCATGAAAGGAAAAGCACCAAAGACGTGGGTGAATTTGAACACCTGACCTCAGTTGCTAAAAGTGAAGAACACCAGTGATTCAAGGGAGACTCTTTTTTCTGCTCTCCTTTCATTGTCTTAGGGTCTTTCAGCCATGGATGCTGCTCTTGTTCAGCCTGAAACCACCTCATGACGATTTTGTGGCTCTCGTGTACATTAACTATGAGAAGGGGAAAGAACTTGAGCTGTAACTTGTAGAAACTTTGCAGAGACTGAAGGAATCCACTGTGGATCTGTTTTCATATGGCTGAAGGAATAAATACATATCTGGTTTAGGAATTTCTTTTCCTTCTCTATTTTTCCCTTTCCTCCTCCCTTTCTTTCTTATTCTTCTCTCTTCCTTACTTTTTCTTTCTTCTCTCACTTTCTTAATTTTTTTCTGTTTTTTCCTTCTTAGCCTGAAACGTTTAAATGATGTAGTGTGTTTTAAGCAGCCCACTTGATCACTCAGTCATGGAACCAATGAAGTTTGTCACTGGACTAGTTTTCCAGATGTAGAAGAAAAATTCTGTGTATAAGGGTATTTATTTGGTGATTCTTTATATGATAAAGGGGCTTCCTTGATGGCTCAGTTGGTGAAGAGTCTGCCTGCAGTGCAAGAGACCTGGGTTGGGAAGATCCCTTGGAGAAGGGAACGGCCACCTGCTCCAGTATTCTTGCCTAGAGAAATCCATGGACAGAGGAGCCTGGTGGGCTACAGTCCATGGGGTTTCATACCCAAATGAGCAACTAACACACACACACACACACACACACACACACACACACACAGAAAAATTGGAAATTACCTAAATGCACATGAAACAGTTACATAATTTATAAAACCAGTGCAATATAAGTGAATATATGCTTCCATAGAAAGTTATGGAACAGTAGAATCTGATATATGGTGTACTTATGTTTCTTCTGTGAACTAGTTACAGAGTTTGTATTCTAAACAGTTTATTCACTAATGACAAGTGACTTTTTTTGAACATACATTTCATTTGAAATATTAAAAGAACATGTAACTCCATTTATGCTGAGAAAAAGACTATGGAAGGATATATTAAAAATTAAGAGTAGTATTGAAATAGTTTGGGTTTTTTTATTTTCTGCCTTTTATGCATCTCAATAACTTGAAACTTATGATCCACATTTATTTTTACTATCTAAAGAAGGAAATAAAAATGAAGGAGACTGGTGAATTTGTGGTTGACAAAGCAGACCTCAATGAAGCTGTTTGAAGCAAAGATAAAAGCAAAATGTATGATCAGATACTACTTCAAAAAAAAAAAAAAAAAAGAGAGGTAAACTGATGGCTGCTTCTGTGTCATCCAGATGGTACAAACATTAAGGAGATGAGAGAAGAATTTCTATGTGAATATGAAGAGGTGTTATTGCTCCCATTACAAGAAACCTTGCCATTATAATTATAAGGTTGTAATGAGAAAATGCACAAGGAACATTCCAGATTAGGGGCAATGTAAATTGGAATTCATATTCCTTTTGTGCCTCTAGAATCTACCTGAAAATCTAGCACTTTTTTTTTAAACCTTTGTTGGATGAATAGGTGGATAGAGAAATGAGAACACCTCAGCCTACCCTTAGCTTTCTTTGACAAGTGTTTGTCAAAGAATTGTTTTCCTAAAAAAGAATTTTTTTCCTAAAGAAGTTTTAGGTATTCATATTCATAAGCAAAAGCTAAAACCCTAAAATATAAGGGTTATTCTTTTTTTATAGAACAAGTGGGAAGTTACATGGGTAATATTTATGAGTCTCCTGGGAACCTCAGATCAGATGGGAGATGTTTTATTCAAAACTGTGGTGGTCCAATGTGAAAATCTTAAAATAAAACAGGGACTATTTCTATTTGTATTACTTTATGCTAACACTCAGCACTCTGAGTTGAATATTTGGACCATTCATAGTGCTACTTAATTATAAAAATAAGTGTTGTTTTTGAAAACAGTATTTAATGGAAATAAATATTGTTTTTCCCTAAGGATATGGGCATCAAAAATAGAGAATTTGGGCTTCCCTGGTGGTCCAATGGGTAATCACACCGCCTTGCAGTGCAAGGGGTGCCGGTTTGATCCCTGGTCTGGTAAGATCCCACGTGCCACAGAGCGGCTGGACTGATGTGTCCAACTACGGAGCCGGAGCTCTGGAGCGCATGCGCCCAGAGCCGGCACTCTGCGACAACAGAGGCCACCGCGATGGGAGGCCCACACGGGCCAAAGAACAAAGATGGATGAAATGGACAAATGAAAGACCAATAGAAGTGGCCCGCCTGCTCCCCTCCCTCCCCACCCCACCAAAATAAATAAAGAAATCTTTAAAAAAAAAATAGAGAATTTAAGCCAGATTTAAATATTGGCAAATCTGATAGGGTAAAAGGCAAGTTTTATTTGACTGGCATCTTTAACATCATTTAAAAGAAAAAAAGGAAAAAAGAAGGTAGCTGGGAGAGATTATGTGGGGTGGAGTCAAGGCTACAGTATAATTTCTTTTTTTTTAAATTTCATGTTTTGGTACAAACATTAAGGAGATGAGAGAAGAATTTCTATGTGAATATGAAGAGGTGTTATTGCTCCCATTACAAGAAACCTTGCCATTATAATTATAAGGTTGTAATGAGAAAATGCACAAGGAACATTCCAGATTAGGGGCAATGTAAATTGGAATTCATATTCCTTTTGTGCCTCTAGAATCTACCTGAAAATCTAGCACTTTTTTTTTAAACCTTTGTTGGATGAATAGGTGGATAGAGAAATGAGAACACCTCAGCCTACCCTTAGCTTTCTTTGACAAGTGTTTGTCAAAGAATTGTTTTCCTAAAAAAGAATTTTTTTCCTAAAGAAGTTTTAGGTATTCATATTCATAAGCAAAAGCTAAAACCCTAAAATATAAGGGTTATTCTTTTTTTATAGAACAAGTGGGAAGTTACATGGGTAATATTTATGAGTCTCCTGGGAACCTCAGATCAGATGGGAGATGTTTTATTCAAAACTGTGGTGGTCCAATGTGAAAATCTTAAAATAAAACAGGGACTATTTCTATTTGTATTACTTTATGCTAACACTCAGCACTCTGAGTTGAATATTTGGACCATTCATAGTGCTACTTAATTATAAAAATAAGTGTTGTTTTTGAAAACAGTATTTAATGGAAATAAATATTGTTTTTCCCTAAGGATATGGGCATCAAAAATAGAGAATTTGGGCTTCCCTGGTGGTCCAATGGGTAATCACACCGCCTTGCAGTGCAAGGGGTGCCGGTTTGATCCCTGGTCTGGTAAGATCCCACGTGCCACAGAGCGGCTGGACTGATGTGTCCAACTACGGAGCCGGAGCTCTGGAGCGCATGCGCCCAGAGCCGGTGCTCTGTGACAACAGAGGCCACCGCGATGGGAGGCCCACATGGGCCAAAGAACAAAGATGGATGAAAGTGGACAAATGAAAGACCAATAGAAGTGACCCGCCTGCTCCCCTCCCTCCCCTCCCCACCCCCACCAAAATAAATAAAGAAATCTTTAAAAAAAAAAAAAAATAGAGAATTTAAGCCAGATTTAAATATTGGCAAATCTGATAGGGTAAAAGGCAAGTTTTATTTGACTGGCATCTTTAACATCATTTAAAAGAAAAAAAGGAAAAAAGAAGGTAGCTGGGAGAGATTATGTGGGGTGGAGTCAAGGCTACAGTATAATTTCTTTTTTTTTAAATTTCATGTTTTGTATCAAAACCATTTTTATTGTGGCATAATGGACATGTGATATTATATTAGTTTCCAGTGTACAACATAAGGATTAGTATATATTGCAAACTGGTGACCACAGTAAGTCTAGTTAACAGGATAATTTTCGTGAAGCTTGTTTGGATTGTCTTTTGTCTTCGTTGCTGGAATTGTTATTACTTATTTAAAGAAGATTTTCTGTGAATAATGGATTTGGGAGTTTAATCCTATCGGGGAAGTCATTTCAAATGTTTGGAGAGGTTATGAATAATCAACACACTATCTGCTCAGTGTGCCCAATATTTACCTCTCTGTGTTAAGTGCTTCCATCTAGAGTAGGTAGGTGATGGTAATTCTGTATTTTCACCAAGTACCTTTTAGAAAAAGAAGATCCACAAGCACTTCCTGAGCCTCTGACATCATTTCCCTCTGACATTGGCAAGTTCCAGCCTCTCCCATGTGTCACTGTCACCTGGTGTTCTGTGTGGCCTATAACTGCAGAGTTTAAACTTGGTTCTTCAGCTTCATAGAGAGGTCAGGGCTCAGGAACAGTGGGAAATGTGTTGTTATGATGATTTTATCTCCCTGAAGAAGGGAAAGAAAGGTGCTAGAACCTGAGCCATGTGAAGGTCTGTTTGGAGCACATGTAGCTTTGATAATCATTCTCTGAAGTGGTCCTTGCCATTGTATCTCTGAAGTATTTACCTTGCATTGTCCACTCTCCCTTCTTTGAAATCCTCTTATATTTTTGTTCTGAAATTTCCATTTTTGGCTATTGAATCATCATGTCAGGGGTCCACCCCAGGCTTCAGGAGTCTCTAAGAGGACCCAGAGAACACAGTGTGTGGTCCTACTCATGGCTGTGATGTATTACAGAAATAGGCAAAGCAAAAGGAGTCTAGGACCAGCAAGCACCATAGTTCAAGAGTCCTCTTACAATGAGGTCCCCCTGGAGGCACATGATCCCACAGACTGTCACAAATTGTGACAACATATAAGCTGTCCTTCCTCATGGAAGCTCACTGTAGATGCAATGCCCAGGGTCTCCACTGAGGCTGGTAAGGTAAGTACCCTGTACCCAGCATGAACCAAACTTCTAGGCTCACATAAGGAAAGCAGATGTTCCAAATAATCCTTGTTATTTATGTCAGCAGTCTAGTCCCCGTGAGCCATTGTATCAGCTCTGGGACTGTGGGAAGCTCTCTTGAAATCCAAGTTGCCAGAAGTCAATTCAAGGCTAGCTTTGTACACATGCCTTTTAAAGGATGGTGATCGGGCCTGCAAGGGGAACTACACAATCTACGTGTTAATACACAGACTTTTCCTCTCATGTCCCAGAGATGCTCTACCTGATACAAAGCTGGTGCTGCTTGAAAAACGTCAGGTGATACCTAACGTCTGACTAAAACTTAAGTTTTCATTGCCTGCTCCTTTGTCCTAACACACAATCACCCAAAAGACAACTGGAAATAGGACTTCCCTGGCAGCCCAGGGGTTGGAACTCTGCCCTTCCACTGCAGAGGGCCACTGGTTCTATCCCTAATCAGGGAATTAAGATCCCACATGCTGTGCAGTATGGCTACAAAATAGAAGGAAAAAAGAAAGATAAGCAGAATCCATCCAGCCTTGTTCTCTCCCTGCACTGTCCTAGCTCATGGCATTCTGTCTCTAGATGAGATGGCCACGGTAACTTCCAAACTGCCTTTCTGTTCAATGTTTGCCTTCTTCTAATCCATACACTAAGGGTTTCTCTGGTGGCTCAAATGGTAAAGAATCCACCAGCAATGTAGGAGACTGATTTTAATTAGAAGACCCTCTGGAGAAGAAAATGGCAACTCACTCCAGTATTCTTGCCTAGAGAATTCCATGCACAGGCAAGCCTGGCGGGCTACAGTCCATGGGATGGCAAAGAGTTGAACATGACTAAGTGATTAACATTTTTACTTTTTCAATCCATATACTACGAGCAGCCTGAGACTGTTTTCTTGATATGGGAGAACGTTACTTCTTAAAATCCTTCCTTGACTTCACGTTGTTCTTAATGTGAACTCCAACGTCTGGAATATGACATCGACTAACCCTGACCCATCTGGCTCCATCTAGAACTTTCTCTCATGTTATAGCTGCACAGGTCCTCTCTGATTTTATCAAACTCACCAAGCTTTCTCCATTCGGAGGCTCTGAACGCTCTCATCTGGACACCAAGAATAGCAAGTGTTTCTCTCTTATTGTTGGACTGTTGTTGCTTCGTCTCTTAAGTCATGTATGACTCTTTGCAACCCTGTGGACTGTAGCCTGCCAGGCTGCCCTCTCCACAGAATTTTCCAGGCAAGAATACTGGAGTAGGTCGCCATTTCTGGCTCTAGAGAATCCTCTTGGCCCAGGGATCAAACCCGTGTCTCCTGCATAGGCAGTTGGATTCTTTACCACAGAACCAATAGGGAAGCCCTTTGTTAGGCTAACACCTATTAATTATTGGAGCTTATTTTCAAGTGAGTGCCACCACATAAACCAGGACACTTTTTTAGAGCAAAAAGGGTGTTATTTATGATTATTGTGTGTCAACATGTGTAACCTTGGAGATACAACCATCCTGCTAATTGAGCTCTCGCCAGAGGGTCCTTTCTCAACCACATCCTTTTAAATTGGATCACTGTCTCTACAACAACCATTTTCCTTCATACTGCTCATCTCACAGTCACTGATTTTATACTAATTTACATGATCGTTTTACTTCTTTTACCCGCACAGTGGTACGAAGTTTCATAAGTTCATGGGCCATGTAGCCAGTATTCGGCAATGCCAGTAGACCTTAGGTTAATAGTCTCTAAATTCTTAATTGTGTAATAGCAGTGCTTCCAAACAGGCATGTTTGGATCTGTCTCTTCTTCATTCTCTTTGCTTTATTTTTTTGTCCCTCACTGATGTGGTATTTGGGAAGCTCTTCATTAAATTCTTGGGTTTCTCTTTCAGTTGCTATCTACTGAATGTAAAAAGAATTAATCTGGTTATGTGCTGGAATGTTTCACTTCTGCAAAAACTCTTAGGCATATTGGTTTGCTCGTGATTTGTGTGTATTTTAAATTAACTGGGCATGCTGCGAGTTTCATTTCATTCATTCTTTTTAAACAGGAGTACTTTTTAATAAAAAGAAACAGTTCTGTTTATATCAATTAATTCATCTCACCCTGTAGAAAAAAACAGTTCTTTTTATATCAATTAATTCATATCACCCTGGAGGATTGAATTTGCTCTGATCTCCTGGAAGTGGTCAAGCACAAAATAGATTTCTGTGAACAAAGCAGTGAACTTTAGATGCTGAGAAGACCCTCTGGCATTTCCAGCCCTTCCAGTGGTGATATAGATAGTGCTGACTTCCTTTTCATCAAAGGCCCTAATAGTCAAATAGGTCTTTCAAGTTGTGGGTCAAATTAAAAATTTGGCTAGACTGCTATCATCCTGCTGATCTGATACCATATTCTCTAGAGAGCGCGTGCCTATATTTTATTTCAGATTCAACTGAAAGTATCGGTTTGCCCATCAATTTTCAAGCCACGTATTTTCCACCATCTTTGGAAATTTGTTTAGATGCTGGCTTCTACATCTGGGCATCACAAATTTACATGCGTACATATGTCAAAGTTAATATATGTAACATCTGTGTCTGTTTAAAAGATAAGAAAAAAAAAAGTGAGTTGGAACTGATATTGCTTTAATTACAGAATAAAAGCTTTTCATTGATCTTAATTCAATATAACGATTTCAATTTTAATCCTCAAAGCTGTGTATAGACACAGTTGATTGCCTACCCAGTAGGGGTTCACTTTTGCCCACAGAGCTATCCTCAACTCCAGGGATGAGTGATGCAGTGCTTTCTTCTTTGGAAGCCCCAGCAGCCAGGGAAAAAGCGTGCGGCACAATGAGACCTGCGGGGAAGTCCAACAATAGAATCTGAATGAGTCAGCTGGGGAACTCTGGGCATGTTTTTCTCATGATCAAAATGGCTACGTTTGAAGAAACTATCTTTTTTCTATCTTTGGATGTGGTTAATAAGCATGTGATGCCTGGAGCAATGGCAGCCTTCTTTTGGCCATGAAAAATTAAACCTGATGATACCCAAGTGGAAAGACAGGAGTCTTTAAAGACACCATTAGGCAGTTTCACTAGCCTTGGGAGCTACTGCTTCATGCCTTTTGAACATGCAATCATGGATGTCTTTGTAGTTTGAGTCTTTCAGGATTCTGTTTTCTATGGAAAAGAGAACAGTCGTAAAATTATCAGTCAAATGCATTTATAATAAATTTAACTTTTTGAGTGTGTGCTTATGGGCATATTCTGGTGAAGTATTCCAGCTAGGATCTGAATTCTGTCCTGGAAGTGGTCAAGCACAAAATAGATTTCTGTGAACAAAGCAGTGAACTTTAGATGCTGAGAAGACCTCTGGCATTTCCAGCCCTTCCAGTGGTGATATAGATAGTGCTGACTTCCTTTCATCAAAGGCCCTAATAGTCAAATAGGTCTTTCAAGTTGTGGGTCAAATTAAAAATTTGGCTAGACTGCTATCATCCTGCTGATCTGATACCATATTCTCTAGAGAGCGTGCCTATATTTTATTTCAGATTCAACTGAAAGTATCGGTTTGCCCATCAATTTTCAAGCCACGTATTTTCCACCATCTTTGGAAATTTGTTTAGATGCTGGCTTCTACATCTGGGCATCACAAATTTACATGCGTACATATGTCAAAGTTAATATATGTAACATCTGTGTCTGTTTAAAAGATAAGAAAAAAAAAAGTGAGTTGGAACTGATATTGCTTTAATTACAGAATAAAAGCTTTTCATTGATCTTAATTCAATATAACGATTTCAATTTTAATCCTCAAAGCTGTGTATAGACACAGTTGATTGCCTACCCAGTAGGGGTTCACTTTTGCCCACAGAGCTATCCTCAACTCCAGGGATGAGTGATGCAGTGCTTTCTTCTTTGGAAGCCCCAGCAGCCAGGGAAAAAGCGTGCGGCACAATGAGACCTGCGGGGAAGTCCAACAATAGAATCTGAATGAGTCAGCTGGGGAACTCTGGGCATGTTTTTCTCATGATCAAAATGGCTACGTTTGAAGAAACTATCTTTTTTCTATCTTTGGATGTGGTTAATAAGCATGTGATGCCTGGAGCAATGGCAGCCTTCTTTTGGCCATGAAAAATTAAACCTGATGATACCCAAGTGGAAAGACAGGAGTCTTTAAAGACACCATTAGGCAGTTTCACTAGCCTTGGGAGCTACTGCTTCATGCCTTTTGAACATGCAATCATGGATGTCTTTGTAGTTTGAGTCTTTCAGGATTCTGTTTTCTATGGAAAAGAGAACAGTCGTAAAATTATCAGTCAAATGCATTTATAATAAATTTAACTTTTTGAGTGTGTGCTTATGGGCATATTCTGGTGAAGTATTCCAGCTAGGATCTGAATTCAAACAATAGATATTTACCACTCTGCTTAACAATCAAGCTATTCATTGTCCTGGATTCTACTAGAATCCAGAATTTTGTCAGCAAGGATTCTTTCTCTTTACTGGTCTTTGATCTTCCTTCCTGATGTGCCCAGCCACAGATGGAGGTTTCATTTTTTGGCTGATGAAACAAAACCCTACATTCATCTCTCCTAATTATGTCTTCCTTCAGGTCATGGGAGCAGCAGAGATGGCTATGTTGGCTTTTGTCAACATAGGTGTCATTTGAGTAGTTGATATGAACTTCCTAGACCAGCTTTTATGAATAGTGATAAATTTGGACAGTTTTGTAGACATTCTGCCACCATCACTGTCTTCCTTCACATTCAAACAACTGAATGTAACAGTTGTGTACAGTGCCTTCCTGTTCAGGTTCACTGATGGATAAAGTTAGGAGTTTGTGACTGCCCTGATGTCAGAGTTATTTCCCTTCATGAGTCATGTGTGCTGACACCATGGAGAGGGGCATATACACGACTGACACATATTCTCTGTTCATTAGTGATAGAAGTGCCCAGGGAGAGTCAGTCTCACTGATGTGTTGGCATCAGTAATAAAATTTACATTCATAAAATTCCCTAGAATTACCAGAAAGAAGCACTAGGATTATGTCATCCTAGGGATGTCAGCTTAGACCAGCTATACCCCTTATAAAAGAGTTATGTTGCTGTTTAGTCACTAAGTTGTATTCGAATCTTTTGCAACCCCATGGTCTGTAGCCCGCCAGGATGCTCTGACCATGGGATTTCCCAGGTAAGAATACTAGAGTGGATTGCCATTTCCTTCTCCTGAGAATCTTCCCAACCTAGGGTTCAAATCTGGCCGCATTCTTTTTCCTGCCCCAACCTTATGTCTGAGTCTTTCAGGATTCGGGGTCTTTCCTATGGGAGCTACTGCTTCATGCCTTTTGAACATGCAATCATGGATGTCTTTGTAGTTTGAGTCTTTCAGGATTCTGTTTTCTATGGAAAAGAGAACAGTCGTAAAATTATCAGTCAAATGCATTTATAATAAATTTAACTTTTTGAGTGTGTGCTTATGGGCATATTCTGGTGAAGTATTCCAGCTAGGATCTGAATTCAAACAATAGATATTTACCACTCTGCTTAACAATCAAGCTATTCATTGTCCTGGATTCTACTAGAATCCAGAATTTTGTCAGCAAGGATTCTTTCTCTTTACTGGTCTTTGATCTTCCTTCCTGATGTGCCCAGCCACAGATGGAGGTTTCATTTTTTGGCTGATGAAACAAAACCCTACATTCATCTCTCCTAATTATGTCTTCCTTCAGGTCATGGGAGCAGCAGAGATGGCTATGTTGGCTTTTGTCAACATAGGTGTCATTTGAGTAGTTGATATGAACTTCCTAGACCAGCTTTTATGAATAGTGATAAATTTGGACAGTTTTGTAGACATTCTGCCACCATCACTGTCTTCCTTCACATTCAAACAACTGAATGTAACAGTTGTGTACAGTGCCTTCCTGTTCAGGTTCACTGATGGATAAAGTTAGGAGTTTGTGACTGCCCTGATGTCAGAGTTATTTCCCTTCATGAGTCATGTGTGCTGACACCATGGAGAGGGGCATATACACGACTGACACATATTCTCTGTTCATTAGTGATAGAAGTGCCCAGGGAGAGTCAGTCTCACTGATGTGTTGGCATCAGTAATAAAATTTACATTCATAAAATTCCCTAGAATTACCAGAAAGAAGCACTAGGATTATGTCATCCTAGGGATGTCAGCTTAGACCAGCTATACCCCTTATAAAAGAGTTATGTTGCTGTTTAGTCACTAAGTTGTATTCGAATCTTTTGCAACCCCATGGTCTGTAGCCCGCCAGGATGCTCTGACCATGGGATTTCCCAGGTAAGAATACTAGAGTGGATTGCCATTTCCTTCTCCTGAGAATCTTCCCAACCTAGGGTTCAAATCTGGGTCTCCTGCATTAGCAGGTGAATTCTTTACAATTGAGCCACCCTGGAAGCCCTATAAAAGAATATAAAATACTCATAATTGAAAATGGAACACATGCAAACAATTATATAGAGAGTGGATAAGCAAGAAGATCCTGCGTCTTGTTATTTAGGTGCAAAGAAGAATATCAGGTGCAGAATCACAGGGTATATTCAATATCCTATGATAAACCATAATGGAAAAGAACTTTTAAAATATATATATATATATATATGAAAAAAAAGTATATATTGTGTAACTGAATCACTTTGCTGTACAGCAGAAATTAACACAACATTGTAAATCAACTATACTTCAGTTTAAAAAGAAAAGAAACAAAGTCCACTTACCCACGACAAAGATACAGCTAAAAACATGGGGAAGAGAAGCTGAGAGAAACAGTAGATGAGATGGTTCTGAGATCAGAAGGGGCACCTTAGTTTTAGTTGAGTTACTCAGTCGTGTCCAATTCTTTGTGACCCCATGGACTACTGTCTAGCCTGCCAGGCTCCACTGTACATGAGATTTTCCTGGGAAGAACACTGGCGTGGGTGGCCATTTCCTTCTCAGGAAGGAAACCTATGTCTGCTTATATATCTCCCATAAAGCCTTCCCACCACGAGACATTTTCTTTAAATTAAAAAAAAAAATTGCAAGAGGGGGCAGAGACATTCCTTGTTCCAACTTCATTCTTCTGTTTTCCTAACCTGAAATGTGGTACAGTAGACCTTGGACCAGAAGGAAGTCTTACTAAATCTCTGTGAAGGCTAACATCATCACCCGAGTTCAGTAATAAAATTTACATTCATAAAATTCCCTAGAATTACCAGAAAGAAGCACTAGGATTATGTCATCCTAGGGATGTCAGCTTAGACCAGCTATACCCCTTATAAAAGAGTTATGTTGCTGTTTAGTCACTAAGTTGTATTCGAATCTTTTGCAACCCCATGGTCTGTAGCCCGCCAGGATGCTCTGACCATGGGATTTCCCAGGTAAGAATACTAGAGTGGATTGCCATTTCCTTCTCCTGAGAATCTTCCCAACCTAGGGTTCAAATCTGGGTCTCCTGCATTAGCAGGTGAATTCTTTACAATTGAGCCACCCTGGAAGCCCTATAAAAGAATATAAAATACTCATAATTGAAAATGGAACACATGCAAACAATTATATAGAGAGTGGATAAGCAAGAAGATCCTGCGTCTTGTTATTTAGGTGCAAAGAAGAATATCAGGTGCAGAATCACAGGGTATATTCAATATCCTATGATAAACCATAATGGAAAAGAACTTTTAAAATATATATATATATATATATGAAAAAAAAGTATATATTGTGTAACTGAATCACTTTGCTGTACAGCAGAAATTAACACAACATTGTAAATCAACTATACTTCAGTTTAAAAAGAAAAGAAACAAAGTCCACTTACCCACGACAAAGATACAGCTAAAAACATGGGGAAGAGAAGCTGAGAGAAACAGTAGATGAGATGGTTCTGAGATCAGAAGGGGCACCTTAGTTTTAGTTGAGTTACTCAGTCGTGTCCAATTCTTTGTGACCCCATGGACTACTGTCTAGCCTGCCAGGCTCCACTGTACATGAGATTTTCCTGGGAAGAACACTGGCGTGGGTGGCCATTTCCTTCTCCAGGAAGGAAACCTATGTCTGCTTATATATCTCCCATAAAGCCTTCCCACCACGAGACATTTTCTTTAAATTAAAAAAAAAAATTGCAAGAGGGGGCAGAGACATTCCTTGTTCCAACTTCATTCTTCTGTTTTCCTAACCTGAAATGTGGTACAGTAGACCTTGGACCAGAAGGAAGTCTTACTAAATCTCTGTGAAGGCTAACATCATCACCCGAGTTCATATTCTGGAAGAAATTAAAGAGACAGCATGTCTGATATTTATGAACCTCCTAGAATATTGCCTTGAATGAAAATAGATAGCCAAGACCCTCTTGGAAGCTTTCACATGAAACTAGCAAAGCTGGAATTATCTTGTGCAAATACTGCCATCCTTTATGCTTACTTTCAACTGCTGGACTGCCCTCTTACTGAAATGTGAGAAATATTGATCTTAATTTTGTCTTGTAAATTATGGATTTGACCAAGACAGTTTTGCTCAGTTGCATATCTTGGCACTCTCTGATTGGTATGATTGCATTTCTGCCCTATTATTTGCCTTCCAGGTGGGTCATCGATAGGCTCTGCAGCTCTGAATGTGAAAATCTAGCCTGCAAGTGATATGGTCTGGTAAAGCCATGTGGAGTGGCTTGCAGAAAATGGAATTTTTATCAGATGTGTCTGCCACTATCTCCTATCCTTCTAAGTTGGAATTTGAAATTTATGCAAACTCTCTGTTCTCATGAGACCCTAGGAGATTGGTTTTCTTGGGCCATCCACCAACTTGACCAGTGCGTTTACTTAGTAATGGCTCTCATCTTCAGAGAGGCATTGGGATTCTATGATTACCCTTCAGTGCTTCCTGCATTTACTCTTCAATCTTTAGAATCCTTATCTCTTCCTTGCCCTCAAAGAATAGTTGGAGGTTGAGAACTGTTGAGACCCTTATGGCAGTGGAGGGAGTTTGATGCCCCTCAAATTAGCCCACCCTGTTCTTTGTTCGCTTAGGGATTGTCCATGTGAGAAGCCCCTTGGAGGTTAAGTATCTCATGCTCATTTCTATTGTCACCCCGATCTTGGAAAGCCACACCCTCATGAGCATTTATTTTGCCTCAAAAGCTGTCCTTTCCTGCCAGTGTCATCGTCAGATCCTGTTAGGTCATTGGAAGACAGGCATTATCAGGTCCTGAGAGGCAAGGGATACATGAGTTAACATTTGTTATGTTACTGCTGTTTCTACTCCCTGTCACCTGTATTTATTCATCAGGCTGAGCTATCACATTCCTCTGTGTAAATCACGGCTCTGAAAGCATAAGTCATTTGTAACACTCTCCCCTGTTGCTGAAGCTCACTGGTCAGCCATCCCTTGTCACCCTGTCACATTTGTAAAAGCTGCATTCAGGTCAACTCCTCAGCAAAGATTTCGTGTGGTTGTACTTTGGGGTTGCTGGGTGTTCTGGGCAGTCAGGATAGGTGGAAAGAAAGAAAGTGAGACTGTTAGTCAGTTGTGTCTGACTCTTTCCAATCCCATGGACTGTAGCCCACCAAGCTCCTATGTCCATAGGACTCTCCAGGCAAGAATACTAGAGCAGGTTGCCATTTCCTTCTCCAGGGGATCTTCCCAACTAAGACTGAGCCTTAGTCTCTTGCATTGGCAGGTGGATTCTTTACTGTCGGAGCTACCAGGGAAACAGGTGGAGGAGGGGGCTTTGGGCTCCAGCCTGGAGCTTCCTCCTTCTCACTATTTCAAGGGCTGCCCTGTTGCATTTACTGTGGGTGACAATTAAATAGTCACTGGAAACAGCTTTGAGAGGTACCAGAAGCAGAAGAAAGTGTCAATACTTGAGTTTCTTGAATTCAGCTACAGTAAGAACATTCTGCTGCGTTTACTTAGTAATGGCTCTCATCTTCAGAGAGGCATTGGGATTCTATGATTACCCTTCAGTGCTTCCTGCATTTACTCTTCAATCTTTAGAATCCTTATCTCTTCCTTGCCCTCAAAGAATAGTTGGAGGTTGAGAACTGTTGAGACCCTTATGGCAGTGGAGGGAGTTTGATGCCCCTCAAATTAGCCCACCCTGTTCTTTGTTCGCTTAGGGAGTGTCCATGTGAGAACCCCCTTGGAGGTTAAGTATCTCATGCTCATTTCTATTGTCACCCCGATCTTGGAAAGCCACACCCTCATGAGCATTTATTTTGCCTCAAAAGCTGTCCTTTCCTGCCAGTGTCATCGTCAGATCCTGTTAGGTCATTGGAAGACAGGCATTATCAGGTCCTGAGAGGCAAGGGATACATGAGTTAACATTTGTTATGTTACTGCTGTTTCTACTCCCTGTCACCTGTATTTATTCATCAGGCTGAGCTATCACATTCCTCTGTGTAAATCACGGCTCTGAAAGCATAAGTCATTTGTAACACTCTCCCCTGTTGCTGAAGCTCACTGGTCAGCCATCCCTTGTCACCCTGTCACATTTGTAAAAGCTGCATTCAGGTCAACTCCTCAGCAAAGATTTCGTGTGGTTGTACTTTGGGGTTGCTGGGTGTTCTGGGCAGTCAGGATAGGTGGAAAGAAAGAAAGTGAGACTGTTAGTCAGTTGTGTCTGACTCTTTCCAATCCCATGGACTGTAGCCCACCAAGCTCCTATGTCCATAGGACTCTCCAGGCAAGAATACTAGAGCAGGTTGCCATTTCCTTCTCCAGGGGATCTTCCCAACTAAGACTGAGCCTTAGTCTCTTGCATTGGCAGGTGGATTCTTTACTGTCGGAGCTACCAGGGAAACAGGTGGAGGAGGGGGCTTTGGGCTCCAGCCTGGAGCTTCCTCCTTCTCACTATTTCAAGGGCTGCCCTGTTGCATTTACTGTGGGTGACAATTAAATAGTCACTGGAAACAGCTTTGAGAGGTACCAGAAGCAGAAGAAAGTGTCAATACTTGAGTTTCTTGAATTCAGCTACAGTAAGAACATTCTGCTGCTGATGTGGAGGATTGTCTCAGAAAGGTAGTCATCACCATCTTCTTCCACCATCCCCAGGATGACCAGACTAAGCTAAATCCACGCAGTCCCTGCTGGTGGAGCAGGGTGCCCTGTTCCTGGACCATCTTCCCCTCTTCCCCTCTGTTCCCTTCTCTGACTTGTCTCCATTCCTCCCACCAAATCCTGTCTCATGCCAACTCTCTGGTTTGCTTGCGTGGAGATGCCGTGTGGGTGTGGACATGTGCTGCCTGCACTTGTTCTGCTAGACTGAGGTCCTGCAGATGGTGTTCCCTCTCCTGAAATGGCTCCCTGGGGTCTGGACAGCCTGGAAGAGGACACGAAGTCCCCACAGCTTCTCTCACATTGAAAACAGAAAGATAGTCATTCCAATAAATGGTAACTTCTGGTAGGTCTATTAGAAAATGCAAGGGTTTGTGGAGATGCAC
This sequence comes from Tragulus kanchil, assembly GCA_022376925.1. Taxonomy (NCBI): domain Eukaryota; kingdom Metazoa; phylum Chordata; class Mammalia; order Artiodactyla; family Tragulidae; genus Tragulus; species Tragulus kanchil. The sequence continues at coordinate 16,971,460 of JAIOJX010000028.1, read as the reverse complement.
TGAAAGGGAGGGTTGGCTCAGCACAGTTAGACATTTCTGGACGTTTCTGGAGGAATAGGCCTCTTCATGGTTTTGGAAGAGGTTGAGAGCATCGATCAATTTGAGTCCTGTATGTGAAGGACACACTACCAGCCTGGTGCCCAGCGGTGGATTTGAGAAGGAAGAGAAGAAATACGTAGTAGTTATGATGGGCGGGGGAGACAGAGGATGAAATCGTTGGATGGCATCACTGACTCAACAGACATGGGTTTAGACAAATTCTGGGTGATAGAGAAAGACAGGGAAGCCTGGTGTGCTGTGGTCCATGGGGCTGTAAAGAGTTTGACACAACATAGCAACGGAACAACAACACGAAGGGAGCAGGGTTCTCGGGTGCTTGGACGAGGGGATAAAACTGGGGTTCAAGGGTGTGTACACTTTTGTTCTTCAAGCTATGACCTAGGAAAAGCAGAAGTCATCACCTGGTAGAATCTTAGAAATGCAGATTCATAGACCCTTTCCCAGAACTGTATTAAATTAGAATCTGCATTAAAAATATTTTTTATTGCATATGGGTGATTTGCAGTGGTGTTAGTTTCAGGTGTACAGGAAAGTGAATCAGTAATACATATACATATATGTGTGTGTATATACACACACATGCATATCCTTTTTTTAAAAAAAAATTAAAATCTGCATTTTAACATGATTTGCCAGATGAATCTTAATTACTTTTCAGTTTGATACACACTAGTCTCTACTAATAGTGGCCGAAGTCACTTTACATAGTAGACTCTCTGCATCATATTCTTTTTGTTTTTTCGGCTACTTCTATTGGTCTTTCATTTATCTGTTTTCATCCATCTTTGTTCTTTGGCCTGTGTGGGCCTCCCATCACAGTGGCCTCTCGCTGCAGAGCACCAGCTCTGGGCGCATGTGCTCCAGAGCTCCAGCTCGGTAATTGGACACATTGGTCGAGCCACTCCACGGCTTGTGGGATCTTCCCAGGCCAGGGATCAAACTCACACCCCTTGCACTGTAAGGTGGTGTCCTTACCCACTGGACCACTAGGGAAGCCCTCTGCCTCATATTCTTACCTACAAAATGAGAACTGTTGTGGTGACTCTACTATGGTTATGAATATTTTTAAGATCAAGCACTCATGCAAGCAGAAGCATTTTTGAAAAGAGTACGTAAACAGCGAGCTGTCAAGAGTTCAGACTTCCTACAAGGAATGTCATTTTCAACTTTGGCAGCAGTCCCAACCCAAGTGCTAGTCGCTGCTCTCACCCAGATAATAGAGAAAAGAAGAGTCATTAGAAGTCAAGGTCGGGAGCGAGGGGTGCTGTATATAATAGAAATCAGGCACTATATGATCAGTGTATACTGGTTCCCAACAAAAATGTACCCTAGACCTTAATTCATATGTTGCATTGTTCTGAAATTCTAGCAATCCAGTGGGCCACATCTCAGTGATGCTTGTAGATTCATGCCAAGTGTACAGTTTGATCCATTGCCTTTAAATTGCATAGAGGGACTTCCCTAGCAGTCCAATGGTTAAGACTTTGACTTCCAATGCAGAGGCTGTGGGTTCTATCCCTGGCCTGGGAGCTAAGATCCTACATGGCTCACAGCTAGAAAAGCAAAACATAAAACAGAAGAAATACTGTGACAAATTCAGTAAAGACTTTTTAAATGGTCCACATCAAAAGAATATGGAAAAAAATGTAAGGCTTCCCTGGTTAGCTCAGTGGTGAAGAGTTTGCCTGCCAATGCAGGAGATACGGGTTCAATCCCTGATCCAGGAAAATTTCATGTGCTGTGGAGCAACTATGCCCGTGAGCCACAACTATGGAGCCTGTGCTCTAGAGCCTCAGAGCCACAACTGTTGAGCCCATGTGCCACAACTATTGAAGCCCGTGTGCCCTAGAACCTGCGTTCCACAACAAGAGAAGTCACCTCAACAAGAAGCCTACTTGCCTCACCTAGAGAGTAGCCCACACTCCCTGCAACTAGAGAAGAGCCTGCAGCCGCAGTGAAAACCCAGACTAGCCAAACATAAATGAATAAATAAACTTAAAAAAAATTGTCTATAAAGGTGACCTGGTGATGGCAGTATATATCTTATGCTAGTTGGAAATGACAATGTTAGATGTGCAGGGAGTTTAAAAATATTTTCTTAAATTTATTTCTCTAAAGATGCATGTTCCTTTGGTAATGAAGTTTCCCCTAATGTTAAACTGTTTTCAGAAGTTGACATTCTCTGTTCACAAGTTTTTATTTTTACAGGTTCCCAAATCACATTATCACAGTTGATTCATTTTCTAATTTTCAAATTCATTTCTAGTTACAGCTCTGATCGGCTTTTAGCACTTCTTTCCTGTAGGAAAATATTATTACATGTGACTATATCTTTCCTTTTGGTATGCTGAACTGGAGTATATAAAAATAATATACATGTGAATATAATTTGCTGAATTTAGAATTCTGACATATGTAACTCAGAGATTTATCTGTATTCTAAGTTTGATGATTTACATGGACTAAAAAGACAAAGGCAAGATTAAATATTTCTGAGCTTTCTGTATTTATTAACCCAGCGTTCATTTAGTTTAATTATGGAATATAAGTTTAATTCAGTGAGGTTTCTCCTCTGCTTCCTTTTTTATATTTTAGCTCCCTAGCAGTCCAATGGTTAAGACTTTGACTTCCAATGCAGAGGCTGTGGGTTCTATCCCTGGCCTGGGAGCTAAGATCCTACATGGCTCACAGCTAGAAAAGCAAAACATAAAACAGAAGAAATACTGTGACAAATTCAGTAAAGACTTTTTAAATGGTCCACATCAAAAGAATATGGAAAAAAATGTAAGGCTTCCCTGGTTAGCTCAGTGGTGAAGAGTTTGCCTGCCAATGCAGGAGATACGGGTTCAATCCCTGATCCAGGAAAATTTCATGTGCTGTGGAGCAACTATGCCCGTGAGCCACAACTATGGAGCCTGTGCTCTAGAGCCTCAGAGCCACAACTGTTGAGCCCATGTGCCACAACTATTGAAGCCCGTGTGCCCTAGAACCTGCGTTCCACAACAAGAGAAGTCACCTCAACAAGAAGCCTACTTGCCTCACCTAGAGAGTAGCCCACACTCCCTGCAACTAGAGAAGAGCCTGCAGCCGCAGTGAAAACCCAGACTAGCCAAACATAAATGAATAAATAAACTTAAAAAAAATTGTCTATAAAGGTGACCTGGTGATGGCAGTATATATCTTATGCTAGTTGGAAATGACAATGTTAGATGTGCAGGAGTTTAAAAATATTTTCTTAAATTTATTTCTCTAAAGATGCATGTTCCTTTGGTAATGAAGTTTCCCCTAATGTTAAACTGTTTTCAGAAGTTGACATTCTCTGTTCACAAGTTTTTATTTTTACAGGTTCCCAAATCACATTATCACAGTTGATTCATTTTCTAATTTTCAAATTCATTTCTAGTTACAGCTCTGATCGGCTTTTAGCACTTCTTTCCTGTAGGAAAATATTATTACATGTGACTATATCTTTCCTTTTGGTATGCTGAACTGGAGTATATAAAAATAATATACATGTGAATATAATTTGCTGAATTTAGAATTCTGACATATGTAACTCAGAGATTTATCTGTATTCTAAGTTTGATGATTTACATGGACTAAAAAGACAAAGGCAAGATTAAATATTTCTGAGCTTTCTGTATTTATTAACCCAGCGTTCATTTAGTTTAATTATGGAATATAAGTTTAATTCAGTGAGGTTTCTCCTCTGCTTCCATTTTATTATATTTTAAGCTTGTTAGAAAATAGTGCCTCCAATAGGACTAATGATAACAAACTTTGATCCTCCATATTATAATTATTAATGCCTTTCACTTATTTTAACAAAAAGAGATCATCATACTAAGTGAGGTAAGCCACACGGATAGCTCTCATACAAGATCGCTTGTAGGTATAGTCTAAAAAATGATACAAATGAACTTATTTACAAAAGAGAAAGAGAGTCCTGCAGACATAGAAAACAATCTTATGGTAACCAAAGGGGAAAGAAGAGGTAGGGATTAATTAGGAGCTTAGGCTGAAGCTCCTAATTAATATACACTGCTTTATATAAAATAGAGAACAAGGACCTACTATTATATCCAAGGGAACTATATTCAGTGTCTTGTAATAACTTATAATAGAAAAGAATACACACATGCACCCCTAGTTGAATTGCTGTGCGATACACATGATACTAACACAACATTGTAAATCAACTGTACTTTAATTTGAAAATCAAAAAAAACCCACTGATTCTTCAGTAATGCAAAGCTGAATGCTATACAAAAGGTGACAATAGTTGAAAAACCTTAATTATTTTTATATTGCATACTAGGGTATTGATGAACTATGCACATGCTTAAGAATTTATGAGAAATACTTTCAAGGGCATTTTTACAGTGACAAGACTTAGTCACTTTAAATTTCCAAGATGGTGCTTCGTCTCAGTCCTCTGAGTTGGTCCTAAATGATCAGTGGAGAGTCGCTTGGCATAAAAAAGTTTCCAGAGTGAAGCACATTCCTGCCTTGGTTGATATTGAGGGAGGAAAGAGAAAGGCCAGCAGAAGTGAGCAGAAGCACTTTAGTTCCCTTAGAGGGCTTTGCCCGGACTTTGATAGGACTTCAGTTGAGGTGACCTTCTTGATTTAGGAAAGAGAAGAGTAAGGAAAACACGCGACCCAGGTCCTACAGCTGGTTGGTAGCAGTGAGAATGCTGGTCTTCTAGGATATTAGTCTTGTAATCCAGTATTATTTTCACTGCACTGCAAAATTAGACATCCAATATTTTATATGTATATATATATGTATATGTATATGTGTGTGTATATATATATATATATATATATATATATATATATATATATATATATAGGACATTGTGTATATGTGCTGTGTATGAATTAAACCACATGTGTATGTGTGTATGTATATATATATATATACACACACACACATACAAAAAGCGTAATATGTAAGTAAAAAACATTTCCTAATAATATTTTGGTGCACAGCTATTTTTTTATGATCCCATGATATACTTTCTGACAGACAGACACAATACATACATAGAAATGGCTACACTGAATTTGATCACTTTCTGAGAGAAGCCCTCAGGCCACATGATAGAAATACAGGTTTTTAAAAGGGCAGACTAAACTATAATTCTTCCTCTACTTTTAGGTCATTTGGCCAGTGTACTTTTATATCCAAGGGAACTATATTCAGTGTCTTGTAATAACTTATAATAGAAAAGAATACACACATGCACCCCTAGTTGAATTGCTGTGCGATACACATGATACTAACACAACATTGTAAATCAACTGTACTTTAATTTGAAAATCAAAAAAAACCCACTGATTCTTCAGTAATGCAAAGCTGAATGCTATACAAAAGGTGACAATAGTTGAAAAACCTTAATTATTTTTATATTGCATACTAGGGTATTGATGAACTATGCACATGCTTAAGAATTTATGAGAAATACTTTCAAGGGCATTTTACAGTGACAAGACTTAGTCACTTTAAATTTCCAAGATGGTGCTTCGTCTCAGTCCTCTGAGTTGGTCCTAAATGATCAGTGGAGAGTCGCTTGGCATAAAAAAGTTTCCAGAGTGAAGCACATTCCTGCCTTGGTTGATATTGAGGGAGGAAAGAGAAAGGCCAGCAGAAGTGAGCAGAAGCACTTTAGTTCCCTTAGAGGGCTTTGCCCGGACTTTGATAGGACTTCAGTTGAGGTGACCTTCTTGATTTAGGAAAGAGAAGAGTAAGGAAAACACGCGACCCAGGTCCTACAGCTGGTTGGTAGCAGTGAGAATGCTGGTCTTCTAGGATATTAGTCTTGTAATCCAGTATTATTTTCACTGCACTGCAAAATTAGACATCCAATATTTTATATGTATATATATATGTATATGTATATGTGTGTGTATATATATATGTATATATATATATATATATATATATATATATATATATATATATAGGACATTGTGTATATGTGCTGTGTATGAATTAAACCACATGTGTATGTGTGTATGTATATATATATATACACACACACACATACAAAAAGCGTAATATGTAAGTAAAAAACATTTCCTAATAATATTTTGGTGCACAGCTATTTTTTTATGATCCCATGATATACTTTCTGACAGACAGACACAATACATACATAGAAATGGCTACACTGAATTTGATCACTTTCTGAGAGAAGCCCTCAGGCCACATGATAGAAATACAGGTTTTTAAAAGGGCAGACTAAACTATAATTCTTCCTCTACTTTTAGGTCATTTGGCATCATCAAGTGTCTACTTAGGAAAGTTTATGGTCTATCATACCAGTTTTAACAAATCCTTTTAAGGAAAATATTTTAAAAGTTGGTCTTTGGAAGGAAACCAACAGGATCTGTTTGAAACATGTTCACATGTAATGATTTGTTTTTGGTGATTCTCTGTTTCTAGTTCTCTCAGACTTTAAACATTAAAGAGCTATTTTGTTCTCATGCCTTCTTTGTAATTGCTTGTGTTCTTGAAGAACTTTTAAAATATGTAATGTATAAATGGCAATTTAAGAATAAACATTCTTACTTTGACAAGGATAGATTTCTTAACTCATAAGGCTAAAAGGACAGAGTGTAAACACCCATTACAATAACCAACCACCTTTGTGTATGTGTGTATGTAGGGACGCGCGCGTATGTGTGTGTGTGTGATACTGTGTTTAACTACAGTTGCACAGGAAGTCCAGTCTGGCCAGTTGGCTCCAATGTTACTGATTTCTGTTAGTGTCTATCTTTCCTTTTACATGGCTGTCAGTGCACAGCTACAATGTGCCATCTCACAGAAAAAAAGAAAAGCAGAAAGAATATTTCCTGTCTTAAATGAAAGCATGTACAACTCTTGAATGCTCCAGTGCAGTCACAAATTAAAACTCATATTCACCTGCTAGACTTTAGGAAAAAATAAATCCCACAACGAAACCAAATATTTAGATAAGTAGGAAGGTAGACAAAGATAGAAACAGACATAGAAAAATCTATGTTTATGACAGATATTCATGTATTATAAGTTTCTTAAAATATATTTGTAATTTACACTCAAGTGTAGTTCAAGCCTCTTGGTAAATGCACAGAGTCAAATAATCGCTGCCACATTTGGGATACCAAGGACTTCTGCTTTCCTCAGTCTTCTCCCTCCTGCGGCCACTTTGTCGTGAAATACTTCTTATCTGTGGCATCCCCCGGGTCTCTTTTGTTTTGTGTTTTCCAAAGTATTTTCTAGATAGCGTGTGTAACCTCTTAAGTCTAAGGTTTTTCGCTTACCAGAATGCCTTAGTGTTTTGTCTGTATTGTGACATGTACTAGTTAGTAGTCTTTTCCTTCTTATTTCTGGGTAGCATCCCAATGTATGAATGGCCTGCAGTTTGCTTATCTAGCCACCATTGGAAGATACTTGCACTGTTTCCTGTTTTGGATAACTGAGAATGAAAATGCTTTAAAAATTCTCATGCAGCTTTTTGTATGGACCTAAGTTCATTTTCTTGGATAAATATGTATGAGTGGAAATGCTGGGTCTGATGGTAAGGCTGTATTAACTTTATTTATAAACAAACAAAAATGTCCACATTCTTCTCCAAACTGGCTGTGCCTTTTGCATGCCCAGCAGCAGTATGTGAGAGATCTAGTCCCCAGACCTGGAGAGGGCCATCCTTGGTATGTTCAGCTTTTGTGATTGTTTTCATTCTAGCTTTCTGATAGGTAGAAACTGATGTCTTGTGATAACTCATAAGGCTAAAAGGACAGAGTGTAAACACCCATTACAATAACCAACCACCTTTGTGTATGTGTGTATGTAGGGACGCGTATGTGTGTGTGTGTGATACTGTGTTTAACTACAGTTGCACAGGAAGTCCAGTCTGGCCAGTTGGCTCCAATGTTACTGATTTCTGTTAGTGTCTATCTTTCCTTTTACATGGCTGTCAGTGCACAGCTACAATGTGCCATCTCACAGAAAAAAAGAAAAGCAGAAAGAATATTTCCTGTCTTAAATGAAAGCATGTACAACTCTTGAATGCTCCAGTGCAGTCACAAATTAAAACTCATATTCACCTGCTAGACTTTAGGAAAAAATAAATCCCACAACGAAACCAAATATTTAGATAAGTAGGAAGGTAGACAAAGATAGAAACAGACATAGAAAAATCTATGTTTATGACAGATATTCATGTATTATAAGTTTCTTAAAATATATTTGTAATTTACACTCAAGTGTAGTTCAAGCCTCTTGGTAAATGCACAGAGTCAAATAATCGCTGCCACATTTGGGATACCAAGGACTTCTGCTTTCCTCAGTCTTCTCCCTCCTGCGGCCACTTTGTCGTGAAATACTTCTTATCTGTGGCATCCCCGGATCTCTTTTGTTTTGTGTTTTCCAAAGTATTTTCTAGATAGCGTGTGTAACCTCTTAAGTCTAAGGTTTTTCGCTTACCAGAATGCCTTAGTGTTTTGTCTGTATTGTGACATGTACTAGTTAGTAGTCTTTTCCTTCTTATTTCTGGGTAGCATCCCAATGTATGAATGGCCTGCAGTTTGCTTATCTAGCCACCATTGGAAGATACTTGCACTGTTTCCTGTTTTGGATAACTGAGAATGAAAATGCTTTAAAAATTCTCATGCAGCTTTTTGTATGGACCTAAGTTCATTTTCTTGGATAAATATGTATGAGTGGAAATGCTGGGTCTGATGGTAAGGCTGTATTAACTTTATTTATAAACAAACAAAAATGTCCACATTCTTCTCCAAACTGGCTGTGCCTTTTTGCATGCCCAGCAGCAGTATGTGAGAGATCTAGTCCCCAGACCTGGAGAGGGCCATCCTTGGTATGTTCAGCTTTTGTGATTGTTTTCATTCTAGCTTTCTGATAGGTAGAAACTGATGTCTTGTGATAGTTTTTTTTCTAAAACATTTTGAGAATCCTTTTAGACATATACGTATCTTATTAGACGTGTGTGTGTGTGTGTGTGTGTGTGTGAGTGTGTGTATATTCTTTGGAGTTGTGTCTGTTCAAATCTTTCATCTATTTATAAGATGGGAGTTTTGTTTCCTTATTTTGTGGAGTTTTGAGAATTTAAAGATATCTATTCTGAATACAAAGTTGGTTTGTTTTTACTGGATATGTGCGTTGAAAACAGTGTTTTCCCAATCTGTGGCTTATCCTTTTTCTTTCAGTACTGTGTTTACAAAATTCTCAACTGTAGCAAAGTCTGATTTATCAAGTTTTTTTTCTTTGATCGTGCTTTTATTTAGTATCATATCTCACATCAAAACTAGCTGATCTACCCAACATCCAGTGTATTTTCTCTTATGTTTTCTTCTCTAAATATAGTTTTACATTTATAAAGCTGTACATGTACAGTCCATTTGAACTTATTTTTATACAGAGTATGATTTACATGTTTAGGTAGGTTATTTTCTTTGCCCTTTTCTTCTTCATCTTCTTTTTTCCCCACATAGACTATCCATCTGTTAAAGGACCATTTGATGAAAGAAGAAAAAAAAAAAAAAGATCTTCTCTCCATTGAATTGCCTTTGTATTTGTCGAAAACCAGTTGACTGTATTTGTGCGATTCTGTTTCTCGGTTTTCTTTTATGTTCCACTAGGCTGTATCTGTTCTTTCACCAATGCTGCCTTCTCTTGATTACAGTCATTTTACACTGAGTCTCGAAACTGGGTCGGGTGTGTCCTCCAGCTTTGTTCTTTTTCAGAACTGTCGACTATTGAGTGCCTTTGCTGTTCCATAGAAATTTTAGATTCAGCATGTCAGTATCCACCAAAAAAAAAAATGTTGCTGAGACTGGGATTTTGTTGAATCAGTAAATAAAACTGGAGAGAATTGACTTTTTTTTTTTTAAAGATTTATTTATTTATTTATAGGGGTTGGGGGCTGGGGTGGGGAGGGAGGGGAGCAGGCGGGCCACTTCTATTGGTCTTTCATTTGTCTGTTTTCATCCATCTTTGTTCTTTGGCCCATATGGGCCTCCCATCGTGGTAGCCTCTGTAGTCGTAGAGCACCGGCTCTGGGCGCATACGCTCCAGAGCTCCGGCTCGGTAATTGGACACATTAGTCCAGCCGCTCTGCGGCTCGTGGGATCTTCCCGGGCCAGGAGTCGAACCGGCGCTCCTTGCACTGCAAGACGGTGTCCTTACCCACTGGACCACCAGGGAAGCCTGAGAATTGATCTTTTAACAACAGTAAGTATTTCTGTTCATGAGCAGGGGTAACTCTCCATTTGTTTAGGTCTTAGATTTACATTTCACTGAGGATTTATATCTAACTGTGGTTTTGTTTTTTTGGGCCACTTCTGTTGGTCTTTTCATTCATCTTTGTTCTTTGGTCTGTGTGAGCCTCCTATCGCAGTGGCCTCTCTCGCTGTAGAGCGCATGCGCCCAGAGCTCCGACTCGGTAGTTGAACACATCAGTCCAGCTGCTCCGTGGCATGTGGGATCTTCCCAGGCCAGGAGTCGAACCGGTGCCCCTAGCACTGCAAGGCGGTGTCCTTACCCACTGGACCACTAGGGAAGCCCTCTAACTGTGTTTTAACTGGGGAAAACCTAGTTAATTCCCAAGAGCAGCTAGAGTCTAATATGTTGTAAACATTCAGTATATATTTGTTGGATAAAGTAGTAGCTTAGCAAAGATATTATTGATTTTGCCTTTTCTCCTCACCCTTGAAAGAAGGAAAACCTTTAGGGGCTGAAGGAAAGTGCACTTTTTTTTGTTTTTTTTTTTTTTAAGATAAAAGAATCCTTTGGGAAAATCACTGAAAAGCTTAAGCTCAGTAGCCAAAATTAAGTCTTGGTATAACGATAATGTGGAAAAGGAAATGGCAATCCACTCCAGTATTCTTGCCTGGAAAACCCCATGAATGGACAAGCCTGGCAGGCAACAGTCCATGGGGTTGCAAATATACATACATACATATATATATATAGGGGCTCCCCTGGTAGCTCAGTGGTAAAGAATCTGCGGGCTGTGCAGGAGACCCAGGTTGGATCCCTGGGTCAGGAAGATCCCCTGGAGGCGGGCACAGCAGCCCACTCCAGTATTCTTACCTGGAGAATCCCATGGACAGAGCAGCCTGGTGGGCTACAAACAGTCCATGGGATCACAAGAAGTCAGACAGGACTGAAGTAATTTAGCACTTAGCATGCAGGTAGCAATTGGCTTTGCAGGGCAGGATTAAGAGTTTGTTTTTCAAACCACTCCCTATCCCTGCCCTCCACTGCCTCAAGCCTACCACCTGGGTGGTGTTAGGAATCTCTGAGTCTTGGAGTAGAAAGAGCCTTAGGAGACCTTCTCTTCCAGTGACTATCAATTTGTTTCATTTCATCAGTTTCCAGTGGACTCTTACCCTGACATACAATCAAAAGAGATAAAAGCAGATTCTCAGGCTGAACTCTACTCAGCAGAGATATTTGGAAGTCTCCTATCATGACTGCAGGGATGAGAAAACTGAGCCTCAACAAGATTATGTAACTTCCCCAAGGTCACACAACAGATGGTTTTAAAAATGTCAATAGAGTCGCTGTCTCCTGATTCTTAGGACAAAGCTCTAATGACTGCCTTTCTCAAATTGGATTATTTGTTTCCATGGAAACTATGTTTCTTATCTCCTTTATCTGATATACTGAGACATGTAACTAGTCTCTATCTTAGCCTTAATATTTGATTCAAGAGGAGGATGTCATGAGGCCTTTCCCTGTAGAGAAAAGACCCTCATTGAAGGCTGAATCACTACAATGAGAATTTTATTATTTTGTTTTTCTTGCTGTCCAGGTGGAAAATACTGACACAGAGAGATTACTGAAGACTAGGCGTCAGATTTCTTCCTGGAATAGGGCAGTGCTTTTCCAACTGGAATCCCCTGTTACCCCAGGCAGCAGTCCTGACGCCTCAGGGCTTCAAAAATTTGTTTTTACTTTGAAGGGAAAGGTCTCCTGCTCTCACTGACTGCTTGAAAGGTCACCCTAAGGCTTAACAGTGAAGCTATTTAAACTGGTGGCATTTGCAATTCTTTAATCACAAATGAAAAAAAAAAAATGCACAACCTAAAATTTGAAGATTATGTTAAGCCTGGAAGGCAGACGGTCAGATCACTCTGAGGGACTGCTCTGGAGAGGTAAGGGAGGAGCCGGGCTGTGTAGGAGTTATTGCAGCAACATTCAGGGGGTTGGGACATCCAAAGATGACTTAATTAAAGAAAAAAAACAAATATCCCAAGCGCTATAAATTAATGAATTTAACTCTTTTCTCTGGAAGATGCAAGAGGCTTGGCTCATTGACATCACTCCTCAGCTGCATGCACACCTTAGCTCTGGGACCAATGCCCTACTTTTCTCAGTCCTGAATGCCCTCAGGGCGCGCCACTGGGAGTGGCTGCAGCATCTGACAGCTTGGTGGCAGGTGGCCTGTTTGTCTCCATCCTCAGTCCCCTCAGGGCTCACCGCCAGGGGTGGATGTCTTGGCTGATGGCTTGGCTACCACGTCCTTGGTTTGCTGATGTTGCAGGTGGCTTTCCTCGTCGACAATATGAAGTGGATTTTCTTGGTATTTTGCGGAAGAACTACGGACATACCTTGTATGAGTCTTACCTGAAACTGCAAATACCATTCCTGATATCAGAGTAGTTGTATTATCTCTTTCCTACCCCTCAATGTTTCTTATGGAACAGAGGCTTTGCCGGTGTCACTTCTAATGCCCAGTGCTGGGCACATCAGAGACAGTGATCATGTTTTTCCTGAATCGAATGACTTGAGTGAATGAGATAGTTCTTCCTGAGATCTCAGGTCGAATGCTGCCTATTTAGAGAAGTCCTCCCTGGCTGCCTTACCGTGTCTTCTTAGAAATGGCGCTGGCATTGGAATTCATATTTGTTTATTTATGAAAAATGGTATTTATTTATTTGTGGCTGCTCTGGGTCTTCATGACTGCCTGAGGGCTCTCTCTCGTTGCAGTGGGTGGGGACTGTCCTTCATTGTGGTGTGTGGGGTTTTCACTGCGGTGGCTTCCCTTGTTGAAAAGCCCAGGCTTTAGCATGCAGGCTCAGTAGTTGTGGGGCACGTTGCTTGGTTGCTCTGGGGCACGTGGGATTTTCCTGGACCAGGGATCCATCGTGTCCCCCACATTGGCAGGCAGATTCTTAACCACTGGATCACCAGGGGAGAGACTGCATTTATGTATTGTCTCTGTTTCTCCTCCAGAATATCATCTCCAGGAGGGAAGGACTGTGTTCATTTTGTTTAGCAATGTGTATCCATGGCAAAAGTGTCAGTTGCTCAGTTGTGTCTGATTCTTTGTGACCCCATGGACTGTAACCTACCAGGTTCCTCTGTTCATGGAATTCTTGAGGCAAGAATACTGGATTGGGTTGTCCTTTCCCCATCCAAAGGATCTTCCAGACCTGGGGATTGAACCCAGGTCTCCTGCATTGCAAGCAGCTTCTGCACCATCTGAGCCTCCCTTGGCCTTCTGTGTTAAAAAAGTATGCTGTAGGCATTCCTTGATTGAATGAGCATAATGATGCTTACCTGCTTGGAATGATTCTACTCAAAATGAAAGAAGAGATGACATGCCACTTAGTTTCTGTCCTGTCCCTGTGACTCTAGGAAAATATTGGAGAGGAAAGGGTGCCATTGAATGTCTTTTATTGGATTTTCTTGGTATTTTGCGGAAGAACTACGGACATACCTTGTATGAGTCTTACCTGAAACTGCAAATACCATTCCTGATATCAGAGTAGTTGTATTATCTCTTTCCTACCCCTCAATGTTTCTTATGGAACAGAGGCTTTGCCGGTGTCACTTCTAATGCCCAGTGCTGGGCACATCAGAGACAGTGATCATGTTTTTCCTGAATCGAATGACTTGAGTGAATGAGATAGTTCTTCCTGAGATCTCAGGTCGAATGCTGCCTATTTAGAGAAGTCCTCCCTGGCTGCCTTACCGTGTCTTCTTAGAAATGGCGCTGGCATTGGAATTCATATTTGTTTATTTATGAAAAATGGTATTTATTTATTTGTGGCTGCTCTGGGTCTTCATGACTGCCTGAGGGCTCTCTCTCGTTGCAGTGGGTGGGGACTGTCCTTCATTGTGGTGTGTGGGGTTTTCACTGCGGTGGCTTCCCTTGTTGAAAAGCCCAGGCTTTAGCATGCAGGCTCAGTAGTTGTGGGGCACGTTGCTTGGTTGCTCTGGGGCACGTGGGATTTTCCTGGACCAGGGATCCATCGTGTCCCCCACATTGGCAGGCAGATTCTTAACCACTGGATCACCAGGGGAGAGACTGCATTTATGTATTGTCTCTGTTTCTCCTCCAGAATATCATCTCCAGGAGGGAAGGACTGTGTTCATTTTGTTTAGCAATGTGTATCCATGGCAAAAGTGTCAGTTGCTCAGTTGTGTCTGATTCTTTGTGACCCCATGGACTGTAACCTACCAGGTTCCTCTGTTCATGGAATTCTTGAGGCAAGAATACTGGATTGGGTTGTCCTTTCCCCATCCAAAGGATCTTCCAGACCTGGGGATTGAACCCAGGTCTCCTGCATTGCAAGCAGCTTCTGCACCATCTGAGCCTCCCTTGGCCTTCTGTGTTAAAAAAGTATGCTGTAGGCATTCCTTGATTGAATGAGCATAATGATGCTTACCTGCTTGGAATGATTCTACTCAAAATGAAAGAAGAGATGACATGCCACTTAGTTTCTGTCCTGTCCCTGTGACTCTAGGAAAATATTGGAGAGGAAAGGGGTGGCTTTTCTCATTCCCAGAATGTCTTTTATTGAGAAAAGTCTATTGTTTGCTATAGTCTACCTCCTAGTTTTTCCTGATGGTGTCTATGCCTCTCTTACTTTGTTAGTGTCTGAACAGCTTTTGGATATCGGTTGGTGTTCTGTGCTACATTTACTTCACTATAAATGCTTCAGGTGTACCTTGCATGCCGTATGGGCTGTTAGGTTGCCTGAGCTCCTGCCGTGTCCTATTTTTAGAACTTTCCAATGGGCACCAGGGAAGAATATCCTGAAATTCTCCACACTGACAGTAATAGGGATAAAGTGCCCAGATGGGAGGTCTTGCCTCTTCTGATCAGATCTTATGCTAAAAATGCCAGCACTACTGCGTTAAGTGAAAACAAAGAACTTGGCAGAAACTACAGAGAGGTTCCCTGGAGCTTGGAATGCTCCCTGTTTTAAATGCCCATGTTCTCTGCTTTCTGCATGCAATGACAGAAGAAGCATGTATTGGCACATCAGAATGAGTGGACCTCTTCTCCTAAATACCATGATTTCTTTATGACCACAGGTAGCATGCTTAACCTCTCTTTGACATGGTTTTATCATCTTTAACATGACAGAATGGTGTCTTTTTTTCTTTCCTTTTTTCTTTTTTCCCAGAATGAGAATCCTAAAATGAGTCAGTCCATGCAAATAAAGCACTCTGAACTTTTAGAAGGGAAATTCTTATAGCAAGATAGGACGTTTGTAGACTGGTCCTTCCATTCATTGTTCTGATGAGCTTTTCCTGCTGAGTAGACTGTTTGTTATCAGGTTTGGGAACTTCTCTGATGTACTCCTTCCTATTTATCATGCACAGCTGGTTGGATGTTTGTTTCAACTCCCAAGACAAGTCATCTAGAAGTAGAACCCAACTCTGACTCCATTGAGAGCTGCAGAAAACTCTTTGGAGTAGAAAGCAGGTATGCCGTCTACACAGAGAGAGAGAGTTTTATACTTTACGCGTGGGTCTCTCTGGATTTTTTTTTTTCCAGCATGACCTGATTCTATTGAATTTCACTGTCAAGGTAGTTTCTTGTTTACCTCAAGCAGCTGCAAAGGCACCAGCTGGTGGATTTTGCCAGGAACTGCGTACAGAGCCGGCCTTTCCTGTTTTGTTTGTTTCAAGGAGCAACCATGAATTAATCTGTGCAGTTAAGGCAAAACAAATCTACATGAGCTGTGTTCTGTGTCCTTGGCTTCTAGCTTTCTGAAGATATTCCTCTTAGGTTTCCTAATTAGGGATTGTGATCTTCCCCGCCTTGTCTGTGCAATGTCTGTGTCAACTTGGCTTCTATGTGATTCCTTTTCCAATGGGCACCAGGGAAGAATATCCTGAAATTCTCCACACTGACAGTAATAGGGATAAAGTGCCCAGATGGGAGGTCTTGCCTCTTCTGATCAGATCTTATGCTAAAAATGCCAGCACTACTGCGTTAAGTGAAAACAAAGAACTTGGCAGAAACTACAGAGAGGTTCCCTGGAGCTTGGAATGCTCCCTGTTTTAAATGCCCATGTTCTCTGCTTTCTGCATGCAATGACAGAAGAAGCATGTATTGGCACATCAGAATGAGTGGACCTCTTCTCCTAAATACCATGATTTCTTTATGACCACAGGTAGCATGCTTAACCTCTCTTTGACATGGTTTTATCATCTTTAACATGACAGAATGGTGTCTTTTTTTCTTTCCTTTTTTCTTTTTTCCCAGAATGAGAATCCTAAAATGAGTCAGTCCATGCAAATAAAGCACTCTGAACTTTTAGAAGGGAAATTCTTATAGCAAGATAGGACGTTTGTAGACTGGTCCTTCCATTCATTGTTCTGATGAGCTTTTCCTGCTGAGTAGACTGTTTGTTATCAGGTTTGGGAACTTCTCTGATGTACTCCTTCCTATTTATCATGCACAGCTGGTTGGATGTTTGTTTCAACTCCCAAGACAAGTCATCTAGAAGTAGAACCCAACTCTGACTCCATTGAGAGCTGCAGAAAACTCTTTGGAGTAGAAAGCAGGTATGCCGTCTACACAGAGAGAGAGAGTTTTATACTTTACGCGTGGGTCTCTCTGGATTTTTTTTTTTCCAGCATGACCTGATTCTATTGAATTTCACTGTCAAGGTAGTTTCTTGTTTACCTCAAGCAGCTGCAAAGGCACCAGCTGGTGGATTTTGCCAGGAACTGCGTACAGAGCCGGCCTTTCCTGTTTTGTTTGTTTCAAGGAGCAACCATGAATTAATCTGTGCAGTTAAGGCAAAACAAATCTACATGAGCTGTGTTCTGTGTCCTTGGCTTCTAGCTTTCTGAAGATATTCCTCTTAGGTTTCCTAATTAGGGATTGTGATCTTCCCCGCCTTGTCTGTGCAGTCTTAGGCAAATTAAAGATGGACAGCTGGAGACTAGGACTTTAACAGACTTTGGGAAAAAAGATAAAACAAAAGAAAGCATTCATCTATGTGTTCCTTTCTCTCTTCAGTTCATTAAGAATATATTCAGAAGCCTGATGGTACCAAGAGCTTTTTTACAGCATCATTTTAAGTGTAAAAATAGCAACTATCACTGTCCTGATGACGGGCATTAAATGGGCTGGTGGTTGATGATGGTGGTGATGATGGTGATGATTGTGATTATCCTTTGACTTTCTGCCATCAGCTGAGTCACATGACAACATGCAAAAGTAGACAATTTGATCCTGATGAAAGGGTGTCCCTACCCAGGGATCTTGTAATCGTGCTTAAAGCCCCAAAATACTTCTTTCGAGTCCCTCAAATCATCCATTCAGACTTAGAGAATAGCTAAGATCTTTTCAAATGCTTTGTGAAAGTAGTGAGGCTGGCCAAAGAAATCAGAAAAAGTGGAAGTACTTTAATCCATCTCTTAAATTGGTGGTAGAGAGATTTTCTTCTTATTCCTAGTAGAAAAGGTCTACACATTTTTTTTTTGTAATACAGAATTTCATAGAGTATAGATAGTGCATCACTGGGTCTTAATGCTGGCTGCCCATTAGGCTTATCTCAGGAGCTTTAAAAATTACCTGTGTCCTGTAGCCTCGAGGTTCCTCAGATTCTTGATTGCATTGGGACCCAACTATGAGTTTGTTATTTCTTTGTGAAGCTCCCCAGCTTGTTTTAAAGCAGTGTTAAGGTTGAAACCCCCTTTTGTGGTATTAATTGAGTTAGTTTCCCTCCAGTTCTTTTATATTAATCTTAACTGGGAGATTTGCAGTAAAGATTCTCATAGAAATCCAAAGAGATCCAAGAACCTTTGATGAAAGTGTGATTTTCAGTCACTTGATGGTGGGCACTGTGACTTATGTCTTCTTTGTGTTCCCTTGAATATTTATATTATGTGTTATAGAAGAGGAAACATTTTTCCAGCTTCTTGCATGCAGCTTCTCTTGACAGATGTGATAATTAAATGGATTTAATACAGATTAGTGGGAGAAAGACAAATGTAATTTCATATGTAGGGGAGCTCCGTAAGAAACGGAGAGCCCCAGGCACTCTAGCAGTTGAGGTTTATCTGCCATCCTGAGCTAAGGAGAAGGGGGGCAGGGATTTGGGGCTTCAAAGGGGATGGGTGGGAAGAAGGCAGTCCTTATGGAGATGCAGGTGTTTGCCATGACCTGTGGACATTATGGAACTTGGGAGAAGTTTGAACAAACAGGTGCTGTGTGCTCCCACTGACTTACCATCCCCACTCTTCGTAGTTATCACTGGTGATAGCTGTCTTCTGGACCAGTCATCCTGTCTAAAGTCTTTTAGGTGGTTAAAAGTCAAAGTGTTATTCAGTCTTGTTTGACTCTTTGTGACCCCATGGTAGCCCTGTAAGAAGCTGTCCAAAGCTCTTTCTGGGACTTTGGGGCCTTACTTGTCTTCTAGTTAGAATAATGCACATGCCAGAATGGCACATTTGAGGGAAGGTTAATCTGAACCCCTTCCATGTCTTTGTACCAAACTTTGGTTGTCATTAAAGTTTAGAATTTATGGTGATGGCTTATTGTCATGTAGCCATAACACATGCTATCTTGTCTACAGATATTCTCAAAATGCTGCCTTCTTTTTCCACCAGTGATATTATTATTAATATAGTCTTCTTACACTCTTCATATGTCTTATTTTTTAAAAAAATCTTCAAGCCTAGTTTCTAGTCTAATGGAAATCTTCCAGTTCCTTATTTATTAACCTGAAAGTCTGGAGTGAAAACACTATGATTTACTGTCATTCAAATTTATTTTTAAAAAGGAATATTTAAGAACCAAAACTTTAAAATGACCATGTTGCAAAGGAATTTGAGCTTCTTGAAAAGTAATACATTGGTTTGTTTTTCCTATTTCCAAGTAAGTTCTGAGCTGGATGGAGGCATGCAAACTCTCACCTTTGAAGAAATTTTCCTGTCCATCACACTGGTTGTTTCATTTGTTCCTAGTTTTCCTCCAGCTCTTTCCCCCTCTACCCTGGCAATGCAGAGTGGCACGTGGGATCTTAGTTCTTGGACTAGAGATAGAACCCACGCCCCCGGCATTGGAAGCACAGAGTTCTAACCACTGGACCACTAGGAGAGTAGGTCCTCCTCCAACTCTTTAAGTCAGTTTTCCAGATCATAATAAACTTGATGTCTTTTCCAATCTCAGTAACGAACATGGAAATATGAGCTCGTTCTTGAACAGGAAGACTCATTATTTTTCTCTATCTCTTGTCACTTATTAGAAAATATCCTCTCTAATAAACTGTCACAGTGCTTAATGGAACTCAGTACTGTGAATCAACTTATGCAGGGAATTTCTTCAAGGAAATTATGGATAGAAATCATCTAAGAACAACTGAATCAGAATTTTGTTTAGGGAAGGGAATGTCCAGGAGCTAGGTGAGTGATGAAAATTATCCAAGATATTCTGTTCAGAAAAGTCTTGCTTCTCCCAATATTATTACAAAAATTATTGTAAATTTTCTTTCTTTTTTTTTTTAATATTTATTTATTTTGGTTAGGGGGTGGGGAGGGAGGGGGTCAGGCGGTCCACTTCTATTGGTCTTTCATTTATCTGTTTTCATCCGTCTTTGTTCTTTTGGCCCATGTGGGCCTCCCATCGCGGTGGCCTCTGTTATCGCAGAGCACTGACTCTGGGCGCATGCGCTCCAGAGCTCTGACTTGGTAATTGGACACATCCGTCCAGCTGCTCCGCGGCACGTGGGATCTTCCCAGGCCAGGGATGGAACCGGCGCCCCTTGCACTGCAAGGCGGTGTCCTTATCCACTGGACCACCAGGGAAGCCCTATCGTAGATTTTCTGCTGATCATTTTACAGTTTGGTTTTGTTTCTAAGTCTGTAATTAATCTTGACATAATTGTGTGGGTTTACAGTCTGACAAACTTCAGGATCTTGCTTTATTTTTATTTTTTCTAAAAGGATAGTCAAGTGACCAGTACAACTAGGTGATTCTGATGTGAAGTTAGGATTGAGAAGTAAATTCCCAAACCCTCCTTGATTGTGTAATCCATCTGAGTTATTTTTTCCTTGTAACTGTGTGTGTTTATGTATTAAATAAGCAATAAATGCACATCATGAATTATTAACAATCTATTCAGAGTACCACAAGGCAGGAAACCTGTGTTCGATTTGTGGGTTGGGAACATCCTCTGGAGAAGGGAAAGGCTGCCCACTCTAATCTTCTTGTCTGGAGTGGAAATTCCATGGCTCATTCATGGGTCACAAAGGGTCGGGCACGACTGAGCAACGTGACTTGTCACAGTTATGCAGAGTGGCAAAGTCTCCCTCTCCCTTGGCCACTTAGTTTTCCTCTGCCTCCCAAAGCAGTCTCTCTTTGGTTTCTTGAATATTCCCCGTCTGATTCCTTTTCAATGGGTCAGCTCCCTAGCGATACTTTTTCTTACCCATTGATGTCGGAGAGTGCCTGAAGCGCCCTCTCATGTGTTGCTGGAGAATTTTCCAAGTCAATACGGAATCTCCAGTCCTCAGCTGTTTCTGGTTTATCTGTGATTTTTGTGGCCACCTTTGGCTATACCATTTCAGTCTTAAGTATTTCAGAACATACACTGTTAGTCATGAATGCTATGATGGCTTCTCCTCTGAGCTCCCTGATTTTCCTCACCTCAAATGTGTAAGCTCCTTCAAATTTAAAATCATTATATGGATACAAAAACTGAAGAGCAATGGAATAGGAAAACAGATGAGCTTATATGGAAAGATTTAGGTTTAGCTTCTCTGGGAAATGTATCTTGAAAGCTTTAAAGTACTTAGCAAAGTGGAGTTTTGTTTTTGGCACTGCTGTTGGCATTACCTTTACAGGGTGCAAGATTCCAGGGTACCAGGAAGGGTGAGGCATAACCATGGGAAGAGTGGCTTGCTCTAGGGATGGCAGCTGCTGGCCACATTGTTGGATTAATCACTGAATCAGAGAAGGAGAACCAGATCTTAGGCACAGAAAAGAAATGTAGAGAGTACCATTAAAAAAAGAAGCAGGTAGGGTCTTCCTAGTGGTCCAATGGGTAGAGAGTCCACCTTGCAGTGCCAGGGGCACCAAAAGTGATTCTGAGTTATTTTTCCCAAACCCTCCTTGATTGTGTAATCCATCTGAGTTATTTTTTCCTTGTAACTGTGTGTGTTTATGTATTAAATAAGCAATAAATGCACATCATGAATTATTAACAATCTATTCAGAGTACCACAAGGCAGGAAACCTGTGTTCGATTTGTGGGTTGGGAACATCCTCTGGAGAAGGGAAAGGCTGCCCACTCTAATCTTCTTGTCTGGAGTGGAAATTCCATGGCTCATTCATGGGTCACAAAGGGTCGGGCACGACTGAGCAACGTGACTTGTCACAGTTATGCAGAGTGGCAAAAGTCTCCCTCTCCCTTGGCCACTTAGTTTTCCTCTGCCTCCCAAAGCAGTCTCTCTTTGGTTTCTTGAATATTCCCCGTCTGATTCCTTTTCAATGGGTCAGCTCCCTAGCGATACTTTTTCTTACCCATTGATGTCGGAGAGTGCCTGAAGCGCCCTCTCATGTGTTGCTGGAGAATTTTCCAAGTCAATACGGAATCTCCAGTCCTCAGCTGTTTCTGGTTTATCTGTGATTTTTGTGGCCACCTTTGGCTATACCATTTCAGTCTTAAGTATTTCAGAACATACACTGTTAGTCATGAATGCTATGATGGCTTCTCCTCTGAGCTCCCTGATTTTCCTCACCTCAAATGTGTAAGCTCCTTCAAATTTAAAATCATTATATGGATACAAAAACTGAAGAGCAATGGAATAGGAAAACAGATGAGCTTATATGGAAAGATTTAGGTTTAGCTTCTCTGGGAAATGTATCTTGAAAGCTTTAAAGTACTTAGCAAAGTGGAGTTTTGTTTTTGGCACTGCTGTTGGCATTACCTTTACAGGGTGCAAGATTCCAGGGTACCAGGAAGGGTGAGGCATAACCATGGGAAGAGTGGCTTGCTCTAGGGATGGCAGCTGCTGGCCACATTGTTGGATTAATCACTGAATCAGAGAAGGAGAACCAGATCTTAGGCACAGAAAAGAAATGTAGAGAGTACCATTAAAAAAAGAAGCAGGTAGGGTCTTCCCTAGTGGTCCAATGGGTAGAGAGTCCACCTTGCAGTGCCAGGGGCACCAGTTCGATCCCTGGCCCAGGAAGATGCCACATGCCGCAGAGCAGCTGGACTGGTGTGTCCAATTACGAGTTAGCACTCTGGAGCGCATGCACCCGGAGCTGGTATTCTGCAAGGAGAGAGGCCACTGTGATGGGAGGCCCACACAGGCCAAAGAACTAAGATGGATGAAAATAAATGAATGAAGGACCAATAAGAGAGGCCAAAATTTAAAAAAGAAGAAGAAGAAGAAGAAGAAGAAGAAGAAGAAGAAGAAGAAGAAGAAGCAGGTAGCTCAACCAAAAAAAAAAAAAAAAAGGTTTCATATTGTAGTGCACTGACTCTTTTTTGTTTGCACTTAAAAATGATAAATTAGAAGACTTAAACAGATGGAGAGATATTCCATGTTCCTGGATTGGAAGAATCAATATTGTGAAAATGACCATACTTCCAAATATCATCTACAGATTCAATGCAATACCTATTCAACTACCACTGACATTTTTCACAGAACTAGACCAAATAATAACACAGTTCATATGGAAACACAGAAGACCTCGAATAGCCAAAGCAATCCTGAGGAAGAAAAATGGAGTTGGAGGGATCAGCCTCCCTAACTTCAGACTCTACTACAAAGCAACAGTTATCAAGACAGTATGGTACTGGCACAAAAACAGAACTATAGATCAATGGAACAAGATTGAGAACCCAGAGATCAACCCACGCACCTATGGGTACCTTATTTTTGATAAAGGAGGAGAAACTATAAAATGGGACAAAGACAGTCTCTTTAACAAGTGGTGCTGGGAGAATTGGACAGCTACATGCAAAAAAATGAAATTGGAACATTCCCTGACGCCATACACTAAGATCAACTCAAAATGGATTAAAGACCTCAATGTAAGACCAGAAACCATCAAACTCTTAGAGGAGAATATAGGCAAAACCCTCAAGGACATCAATCAAAGCAAGATCTTCTCTGACCCACCAACTAAAATAGCAGAACTGAAAAGAAAAATGAACATATGGGACCTCATGAAACTTAAAAGCTTTTGTACAGCAAAAGAAATTACAAAAAAGTTCAACAGACACCCCACAGAGTGGGAGAAAATCATAGCAAATGAAACAACAGACAAAGAATTAATCTCCAGAATCTACAAACAACTCAGACAACTCAGCACAGGGAAAATGAGCAGCCCAATCAAAAAATGGGAAAAAGATCTAAAGAGACGCCTCTCCAAAGAGGACATACAAATGGTCCAAAAGCACATGAAACGATGCTCAACCTCGCTTATTATTAGAGAAATGCAAATTAAAACCACAATGAGATACCACCTCACACCTGTCAGAATGGCCATCATCAACAAATCGACAGACAGTAAATGCTGAAGAAGGTGTGGAGAAAAGGGAACCCTCTTGGACTGTTGGTGGGAATGTAAATTAATACAACCACTATGGAAGATGATATGGAGATTTCTTTAAAAAACTAGGAATAGAAGCACCATATGATCCAGCAATCACACTGTTAGGCATATATCCTGATGAAATCAAAACTGAAAGAGGCACCTGTACCCCAATGTTCATTGCAGCTCTCTATACAATAGCCAGAACATGGAAGCAACCTAGATGTCCATCGACAAATGAATGGATCCAGAAGCTCTGGTACATATATACAATGGAATACTACTCAGCTGTTAAAAGAAATGCAGAAGACTCAGTCCTAATGAGGTGGCTGGCTTTAGAACCTATCATAAAAAGTGAAGTAAGTCAAAAAGAGAAAGACAAGTATAGTATACTAACTCATATATATGGGATCTAGTAAGATGGTCATGATAACACACGCAGTGAACTCATGAAAAACAGAGAATAGACATAAAGACATTGTGGAGACCGAACAATGGGAGGGAGTAACATGGGAACCTATACTGTCATGTGTAGAAAAGATAGCTATTGTCATTGTGCTAGGGGAATAGGAGTACCTACAACCACTTGGAGCAATGGTCTGGAGGGATGGGGGGGGGGACCTGGGTGGGGGGAGGGCCAAGGGATATGCATCTGATTGATCTGGGAACATACATGTACAAAAATAAATAAATAAATAAATAAATAAATAAATAAATAAATAAATAAATAAATAAATAAAAATGATAAATTAGGAGCACACTTGAATATGACATTTTTTGAATCAGTATATCATGAGCAAGTCATTCTGTAGAGGCGTAGACAATGTAAATCTAATGAAATAGTAACTAGCCATAAGAGGGACAGTTTATGGTGGCCCTCCAAATTTCTAACCAGGACAAATGGATAAAGAAAATATAGGTGGCCTCACTCTCTTTAGTTTTGTTGTGTTTTGGCAAGTATTTCTGTTTCTTTTCTCATAGTAAGAATCAAAGCTGAAGTAACTCTTGTGATTTTCCAACTGTGAGAGAAGAAGGTATATATGACCTTGATTTATAAGCAATGGCATGCCGCTTACAGATCTGTCTCAGTGGTAGGCAAACTTCATCCAAAAGACAGCAGATGAATATATTAATATAACAAAAATTTTGTAGGTTTCTTGAAGTGAGTTTTAAAAAAGTTATTAAAGTATTTTTACTTTATAATATTGTGTTAGTTTCAGGTATGCAACATGGTGATTCAATATTTTTGCATATTATATTCCATTGTAGGTTATTATAAGAGAATAGATGTAATTCCCTGTGTGATACAGTAAATCCTTATTGGCTATCTAGTTTTTAAAAATTTTTTTCCCCATCATGTCTCTTCTATTTTTATATTTATTTTCATCCATCTTTTTTATTCTTTGGCATGTGTGGGCCTCCCATTGCAGGGACCTCTCGTTGTAGAGCACTGGCTCTGGGCACACGTGCTCCAGAGCACTGGCTCCTAATTGGACACACCAGTCCAGCTGCTCCTCAGCATGTGGGATCTTCCCAGGCCAGGGATCAAACTGGCGCCCCTTAAGCTGCAAGGACAACTGGACCACCAGGGAAGCCTGGTTATCTAGTTTATATATAATAGTTTGTATGTGTTCATCCCATACCCCTAATTTCTCCCTCCCAACTTCCTTATCCCCTTGTAACTAGTTTGCTTTCTATGTCTGTAAGTCATATTGGTGCAGCCATTATGGAAAACGGTATGGAAGCATCTTTAGGAACTAAAACTAGAACTACCATGTGACCCAGCAATTGTATTCCTGGATGCATATATGGAAAAAATGAAAATGCTGATTCGAAAAGATGTACCCTTATGTTAATAGCAGAACTATTTACAATAGCCAGGTGGCTCACACAGTAAAGAATCAACCTGCACTACAGAAAGCCTGGATTCGATCCCTGGGTTGGAAAGGTCTCCTGGAGAAGGGAATGGCTACTCACTCCAATATTCTCGCCAGGAGAATTCCATGGACAGAGGAGCCTGGCAGGCTACAGTCCATGGGGCTGCAAAGAGTCAGACACGACTGAGTGACGAACAAATGAAAACAGCCCAAGTGCCCATCATCAGGCGATGCGGTATATATTTGTATAGTTTTAAAAGTCCATGGTAATCATTGAGATGGAACTTGACCATGTGAAGTTTCTTTAAAATGTACTGTCTGAATGCGGAATCTGCCCGTAGGAGTTAATATCCAGAACTCCGCTAAGGGATGATGTGCTGGGTGAGTTTTACATCAGATTCAGTGGGGCAAGATGAATTCAGGTACTTGTATTAGGTTTGGATATACATTTTAAGTAGGATTAATGTGACTGAGGAGTGGCCTGTACAAATGATTTACTTTCTCCAATAAAGCCATTTGGAAAAAAAGTTCATGTGCAGAAAAGCAATTTAACATGGAATGAACCAGTCAGTCTAGCACTCTCTTCTTACTTTGCTTGGCATAACAGGTCAAACATATATGATTTAAAAAAAAAAAAAAAATTGACATGAGTTTAAGTGCTATACAAATAAATTTTCTCTTTTCAACATGCTAACATCTTTTAATTTGCTTATTTATGATGACATGTGTTCACTGGTCGGTTATTGAATTTCCTTGTTGGAATGGAAACTGTCTCTTCATTTTAAAAGTGATTGCCAGAGAGACACCCCGGGCACGCTTAACATTTCTACTTCCGTATTTCTGAGTCAGCCAACAAAAGAATCATTATCCCAGATTCACAGAGGTGAGGGGATCCGAGGTATTTGTGTCAACACCATAAGGGACTTTGGCCTCTGATGTCTGGATTCTAACCTTGGTGCAGCCATTATGGAAAACGGTATGGAAGCATCTTTAGGAACTAAAACTAGAACTACCATGTGACCCAGCAATTGTATTCCTGGATGCATATATGGAAAAAATGAAAATGCTGATTCGAAAAGATGTACCCTTATGTTAATAGCAGAACTATTTACAATAGCCAGGTGGCTCACACAGTAAAGAATCAACCTGCACTACAGAAAGCCTGGATTCGATCCCTGGGTTGGAAAGGTCTCCTGGAGAAGGGAATGGCTACTCACTCCAATATTCTCGCAGGAGAATTCCACAGACAGAGGAACCTGGCAGGCTACAGTCCATGGGGCTGCAAAGAGTCAGACACGACTGAGTGACGAACAAATGAAAACAGCCCAAGTGCCCATCATCAGGCGATGCGGTATATATTTGTATAGTTTTAAAAGTCCATGGTAATCATTGAGATGGAACTTGACCATGTGAAGTTTCTTTAAAATGTACTGTCTGAATGCGGAATCTGCCCGTAGGAGTTAATATCCAGAACTCCGCTAAGGGATGATGTGCTGGGTGAGTTTTACATCAGATTCAGTGGGGCAAGATGAATTCAGGTACTTGTATTAGGTTTGGATATACATTTTAAGTAGGATTAATGTGACTGAGGAGTGGCCTGTACAAATGATTTACTTTCTCCAATAAAGCCATTTGGAAAAAGTTCATGTGCAGAAAAGCAATTTAACATGGAATGAACCAGTCAGTCTAGCACTCTCTTCTTACTTTGCTTGGCATAACAGGTCAAACATATATGATTTAAAAAAAAAACAAAAATTGACATGAGTTTAAGTGCTATACAAATAAATTTTCTCTTTTCAACATGCTAACATCTTTTAATTTGCTTATTTATGATGACATGTGTTCACTGGTCGGTTATTGAATTTCCTTGTTGGAATGGAAACTGTCTCTTCATTTTAAAAGTGATTGCCAGAGAGACACCCCGGGCACGCTTAACATTTCTACTTCCGTATTTCTGAGTCAGCCAACAAAAGAATCATTATCCCAGATTCACAGAGGTGAGGGGATCCGAGGTATTTGTGTCAACACCATAAGGGACTTTGGCCTCTGATGTCTGGATTCTAACTGTGCTCATTTTCCAGCTCCACTGAACAGGGCTAGGGGAGCTAGTTTCAGTCAGGTGAGTGCATTCATTTCTAGTGGAAAGCCCGGAGCTCTCCTCTCTCCAGGCCCCAAACCTGCTGCAGGGAGGGCTGAGTTTTGAAGACAGAGTTGGGGATCAAACTGCTTTAAAGCTAATTGGTGCTATAGATTATTTCTATTTAATTAAAAAACATCTATCCTATTCTTTTTGCCTCTCACTGCCCAGGGCCCACATCAGTGGTGTTCAGAACTAAATCTTAGCGTTTTATTGTAGTCAACCTTGCCCCTCCTTGGTTTTCTAACAGCAGTCTCGCAGCCTCTGGGGAGCGGTTGTTATCAGAAAATTCAACCTGTTCCCTTCCAGGGCTGGAAAGTCACTGCCAGCATTTCATTTCATTTTGTTCCATCTGCAGGTGCCAGAAGCTGGCTTCATCCTTGACATGTAAAGGCATTTGGGGCATATTGTTCATTTCAATCGACTGTAATGATGATTCTTAAGCCCTGATTGCAGACCAACATTTCCACATGCTATAGACCCCCATCACAGGCCATCTGAACATGGAAATACCTCTGTTGAGATGGAAAAATGCTAAAAGCATTTTCGTTCCTGTCTTCACAGTATACAATAGAACACCATTCACAGTCTGGGCAGAATTCCTGGTTGGGAGGCCAACAAATAAACAACCCCCCGCTAAACCCCCTCCAAAAATCAAGAAAAGGTAGGAATTGATTGGAACGAAAGCCCTCTCCCATTGCTGTATCATATTTCATCAATAGTATCGGATTCTACATAAGATGACAACAATGTATGTAGAGGACAAACTTATGGTTACACCGCGGTAAAGCAGAGGATGGGATAAATTGGGAGATTGGAATTGACATAGACACATGACTGCATGTAGTTCCCAGGTGGCACTATTGGTAAAAGAACCCACATGCCAATGCAGGAGAGTCAGCTTGGATCCCTGGATTCAGAAGATCCCCTGGAGAAGGAAATGGCAACCCACTCCAGAATTCTTGCCTGGGAAATCCCACAGACAGGGGAGCCTAGAGGACCTGCAGACCATGGGGTCATAAAGAGTCAGGCACCATTGAAGCAACATATAAAATAGAGAACCAATAAGGATATACTGTATAGCACAGGGAACTGTATTCAGTATTCTCTAAAGACTTATATGGGAAAAGAATCTAAAAAAGAGTGGAAATATGTTTATGTCTAACACAATCCCTTTGCTGGGCACCTGAAACTAACACAGCAGTGTAAATCAACTGTACTCTAATGAAAATTAAAACAAACCAAGTGTAACATGGTAAACAGGCTTATTCTCACCAGCAGACTCTAGACTATTTGGCTTCCCTCTGTTGCTACAATGTCTTAAAAGTGATGTCCAGGGCTTTCCTGGTGGTCCAGTGGGTAGAGAGTCCGCCTTGCAGTGCAGGGGGCGCCGGGTCAATCCCTGGCCCGGGAAGATCTCATATGCCGAGGAGCAGCTGGACCAGTGTGCCCAATTACTAGCCAGTGATCTGGAGCACATGCACCCAGAGCCCGTGCTCTGTGACGAGAGAGAGGCCACTGCGATGGGAGGCCCACACAGGCCAAAGAAAAAAGATGGATGAAAATAAATGGATTAAAAAAAAAAAAATCAGTAAAAGAGCCCCTCCTCCCCGCCAAAAAAATGAAGACATGGCAGCACTCTTAAAAAAAAAGAAAGAAAAAAAAAAAAGCGATGTTCAAAGCTGTTGAATACGCATTGCTAGATCTTTCATGATTGAGTTAAGGAAGTGTTTAGAAGGATGAAGGTGTACAGGTGTTTTTCATATTTGGTTTTGTGTGGACACAACCCCAAACCCCACGGGAGGGTGAATGGTCTCTCTCTTCTGCTAGGCGCTGGGACTTTGAAAATGTGAACCCATTATTTGGGTGCGGTGGCAGAAGCAGCCAGAAACCTTCGAGAATCCCTTATTAGTAGAAGAATTCACAGCTCTGCATGATTCCCAAAATACATCCGCAAATATCACAACAAAGTGGTTCATTAGCACCACTTTTAAACCACTGCGCTTAAGCGGCATCACTGCCTTACAGTGAGGGTGATACAAATCCCGTGTGGATTTCTGTGTAGCCAAAACACGCCAGTATCACAAGTCATGCCAATTAAATAGCTGACTGGACATCCTGCGGGAAGGAATCTCTTGCATCTATGTGGCCAGCTAATGAAGGATCATTTGAGCAACTTTGATTGTCCTTTTCCTCTGTTTTTCCCATAAGAAAAAAAAACTGAAATGAAAGAACCTTCTTATGGAAGCTGTGCCATTTTTATTCATGCGTATATAATTGAATAAGTTTCACAAATCTGATGAGTAACTCACACGCATCTTCTTGATTGGAGATGGAAGACCAAGATCTGACCTCCTAGGAAACGTCTCATTAGAATCAACTGGCACAGCATCTTCTCTTACTCTTTCTTTCCCCAGCACGGATGCCCTTTTGGCTGTTCATAAAGGTAGTCACCAGTGTGGTTTCCAGCTGCCTCCTGGCATGTCTCAAAGTAGTGAAAATGAAGGATGAAGTGTCTGTTAGCTCCATCAATTTGCATGCAATTAGTGGGGAGTCCGTAAAAGCTACAACTCAAGAACAGATGAGTAGATGTATTCGTGAAGATACCAAATCCTGCCTGGGGAGCAAGATGTGCTTCCGGTCTTCCACTTCTGCCTGGTAACAGCCTACAGTTTAGGATGTAAGTGAGGTGAAAAGTCAAACTGATGCTGTATTAATTACATCCATTAACATGGTGAGTTTTTTTGGGAGAGGCTGGCTCTTTCATTACGTTGGAAGGGAGTGTGTGTATTTCTCTCATACCTTAGTGTAGAAAGGGGCAAACCCGGGAGAGCTATAAAAATCACCATTATATAAAGTGTCTGACAAGTCAAGTAGGAGAGAGGTCAGAAGTGATGTGTGACTCCTTTGTTTCGGAATTACCCGAGACTGATTGAAGTTATAGCTTGCTCGCTGCTATCTTTCCTTGCAAGGCTGGTTCAGGGCTACGTGGTGAAGGTAATAAGTGTCCCCCTTTCTCACCCCTCACCCCCATCTAGGGACTGTTTGTTTATTCACCACCCTTTATTCTTCCCTAGTAAAATGTGTTTTGGGGAAAGGCTATGACATTAATCTGAGTATGCATCCACGTTGTATTCCTTCAAAAGCACGGTAGGGGTATGTGAAAGAACCGTGGTATTTGAGACTGAGCGCGGCTTCTGGGTGCATCTGCAATGGCCCAAGCTGGAATGCAGTGTCCTCCCCCAGCTCTGTACGGGAACAGGAGACGTGTCCCAGGTCTGCTAACCTTACAGAGAGTCCACTGTGGTGTTGGCCTCAAGACCTCACCTAATAACTGGATTGGCAAGGGAAGAAGGAATTCCTAGCAGTGGGGAATGAACAGGATTTAGGGAAAAAGGCACTTGGATTGGTGGCAGGTATATATCAGATGCCCACTGAAGCAATTCATGGAACAAGTACAGCTCTTGTTTTTAGAGACTTTTAAATTATACCTTCAGAATGGGAACTTTTGGTCATTTATCCATTTGTTAGTTGGCAGCAGTGTTGTATGCAAACTGGCATTATAATTTACACACTTCAATATTGGTCGAATTACTCTTTTCCTAAGTATTTTTACAGCCAAAAATATTTATCAGATATACATATATATGTATACACATACATATACAAATAACCCTACCCTTTAAATACACTAAGAACAGATGAGTAGATGTATTCGTGAAGATACCAAATCCTGCCTGGGGAGCAAGATGTGCTTCCGGTCTTCCACTTCTGCCTGGTAACAGCCTACAGTTTAGGATGTAAGTGAGGTGAAAAGTCAAACTGATGCTGTATTAATTACATCCATTAACATGGTGAGTTTTTTTGGGAGAGGCTGGCTCTTTCATTACGTTGGAAGGGAGTGTGTGTATTTCTCTCATACCTTAGTGTAGAAAGGGGCAAACCCGGGAGAGCTATAAAAATCACCATTATATAAAGTGTCTGACAAGTCAAGTAGGAGAGAGGTCAGAAGTGATGTGTGACTCCTTTGTTTCGGAATTACCCGAGACTGATTGAAGTTATAGCTTGCTCGCTGCTATCTTTCCTTGCAAGGCTGGTTCAGGGCTACGTGGTGAAGGTAATAAGTGTCCCCCTTTCTCACCCCTCACCCCCATCTAGGGACTGTTTGTTTATTCACCACCCTTTATTCTTCCCTAGTAAAATGTGTTTTGGGGAAAGGCTATGACATTAATCTGAGTATGCATCCACGTTGTATTCCTTCAAAAGCACGGTAGGGGTATGTGAAAGAACCGTGGTATTTGAGACTGAGCGCGCTTCTGGGTGCATCTGCAATGGCCCAAGCTGGAATGCAGTGTCCTCCCCCAGCTCTGTACGGGAACAGGAGACGTGTCCCAGGTCTGCTAACCTTACAGAGAGTCCACTGTGGTGTTGGCCTCAAGACCTCACCTAATAACTGGATTGGCAAGGGAAGAAGGAATTCCTAGCAGTGGGGAATGAACAGGATTTAGGGAAAAAGGCACTTGGATTGGTGGCAGGTATATATCAGATGCCCACT
The DNA here is from genome assembly GCA_022376925.1 of Tragulus kanchil. Lineage (NCBI taxonomy): Eukaryota > Metazoa > Chordata > Mammalia > Artiodactyla > Tragulidae > Tragulus > Tragulus kanchil. The sequence goes on along the minus strand of JAIOJX010000028.1, from coordinate 16,939,013 downwards.
GAAGCAATTCATGGAACAAGTACAGCTCTTGTTTTTAGAGACTTTTAAATTATACCTTCAGAATGGGAACTTTTGGTCATTTATCCATTTGTTAGTTGGCAGCAGTGTTGTATGCAAACTGGCATTATAATTTACACACTTCAATATTGGTCGAATTACTCTTTTCCTAAGTATTTTTACAGCCAAAAATATTTATCAGATATACATATATATGTATACACATACATATACAAATAACCCTACCCTTCAGTTTTAGATTAATTTTGACTAATCTAAACTTTCCCTTATACTGTCACTTAACTTTTATATAATGAAAAAAAAAAAGGCAAAGTTAGCATACACACACACACATTTCCACATATTTGGCAGTGGACCTTTCTGAATAAAGACATTTTCATCACTGACCATTGATAGACACAAGATAGAAATCAGACTTTGACCAGAGTAATGTACTTTCTGCCTTCTTCATGTCCACCAGTAGAAGACTTGTTCAATGTTGACTTTCTGGCTGTTTTTAACCTCTGCAAAGGTTATTTGTGTGTGATTGGTGGATATTATTGGAGGTTTTCAAGTAGCGAGACATTCATCACCTACACTTTCTGAGTCCCCGTCACTTAGACTCAGTATGACCTCTTTCCCGAGAAAGCATGCCACAGAGTAATGGCTTCAGTTGGGCTGCTGCTACTGAAACTCAGAGGAAATGTCAAGACCGAAGAAGGTCTCATAAACACCTATCATGCTTACAAAGAATTTGGAGAGGACTGAGTTTCATCAGGAGACCAGTCTCGCAGTTATTCTTTGTTTTGCTGAGCAAACCATGTTTGAATCAGTCCTGATGTGAGAGGGGATTTGACTGTTCTCTGAAGAACCAATCTTCCGTTGTCAGTGATGGTCTAGAAACGTAGTCGCCGTGCCTGGTGGGAGACCACTTGTGAATGGACGAATCCCCTCCATAATATACAGTGACACATGATGGTGTGTTCCCATGAATGTTGCTATTCTGTTTTCTATAAATTTCAAGATACAGACGCACAGAAAATTATTTGTTCATACTTGACTAGAAGTGATGCTGATTTTGTATTAATGTATATTTAGATGCAGCTTGATGTTGCTTGGAATAATAATAATAATAGGAAGATGAGCCCTATCATTTATTGAGTACATTCTAGGCACTTTATACAAATGATCCTGTGTAATTTTCATAACAACCTTTGGGAGGTACACAACATTTTCTATCTTCTCAAGGTTGGAAACTGGGATTGAGAAATAGTGATTTATTCACCTGTTTCCAGTATCTGTGGTCCTTCTTGTCCACTGTGCTGTGGTCCTAGGAAATTAAAGTGGCGAAGAGTTGGTGATGTAAGAACATAGCAGGTGGCTGTACTGAGCAGGGCGCCACCTTAAAGGATTGTTCTGAACCCTTCCCCTCATGCACACAGGATCCACGGTCACTGCACGTCCACTCATGGGTGCCAGGCTGGCCATATTGTGCCCTCCAGATGCCTTCCCTGTGGCAGCCCCCTGACCTTTTCCCTGTTGAGATTTCTTCTCTGTGAAATGTCCTCTGTCTTCCTGTGTGGCAGCTGCTCCTACTCAAGATGAAAAAGACCATCTCTTACAAATATGAGCAGAAGGCTTCTTTCCTGATAAAACTAACTTTATTCAGGTTAGAAACCATATAACTTCTTTCTTTCCTTCTGTGGATTAATAGACCCATGCGCTTAGAATTGATTGACATTGTCATGGATGCTGTACCATACATAGGAAGGTGACACAGGCTTGGCTAACACCAATTTAGGCAGGTAACTTTCTTTTGCTTTCGCTTCTGACTACAAAAATCTTGCCGATTGGGACTGAGTTTCATCAGGAGACCAGTCTCGCAGTTATTCTTTGTTTTGCTGAGCAAACCATGTTTGAATCAGTCCTGATGTGAGAGGGGATTTGACTGTTCTCTGAAGAACCAATCTTCCGTTGTCAGTGATGGTCTAGAAACGTAGTCGCCGTGCCTGGTGGGAGACCACTTGTGAATGGACGAATCCCCTCCATAATATACAGTGACACATGATGGTGTGTTCCCATGAATGTTGCTATTCTGTTTTCTATAAATTTCAAGATACAGACGCACAGAAAATTATTTGTTCATACTTGACTAGAAGTGATGCTGATTTTGTATTAATGTATATTTAGATGCAGCTTGATGTTGCTTGGAATAATAATAATAATAGGAAGATGAGCCCTATCATTTATTGAGTACATTCTAGGCACTTTATACAAATGATCCTGTGTAATTTTCATAACAACCTTTGGGAGGTACACAACATTTTCTATCTTCTCAAGGTTGGAAACTGGGATTGAGAAATAGTGATTTATTCACCTGTTTCCAGTATCTGTGGTCCTTCTTGTCCACTGTGCTGTGGTCCTAGGAAATTAAAGTGGCGAAGAGTTGGTGATGTAAGAACATAGCAGGTGGCTGTACTGAGCAGGGCGCCACCTTAAAGGATTGTTCTGAACCCTTCCCCTCATGCACACAGGATCCACGGTCACTGCACGTCCACTCATGGGTGCCAGGCTGGCCATATTGTGCCCTCCAGATGCCTTCCCTGTGGCAGCCCCCTGACCTTTTCCCTGTTGAGATTTCTTCTCTGTGAAATGTCCTCTGTCTTCCTGTGTGGCAGCTGCTCCTACTCAAGATGAAAAAGACCATCTCTTACAAATATGAGCAGAAGGCTTCTTTCCTGATAAAACTAACTTTATTCAGGTTAGAAACCATATAACTTCTTTCTTTCCTTCTGTGGATTAATAGACCCATGCGCTTAGAATTGATTGACATTGTCATGGATGCTGTACCATACATAGGAAGGTGACACAGGCTTGGCTAACACCAATTTAGGCAGGTGATTGATCAGTAAGTAGATTGATCGCTAGATTTGTGAGAATGACTAATTGTTCATGGGTACTGTACTTTGAAGATAAAGGCATTGGAAAACATCTCGTGAAGGATGGAAAACTAAGTACCTACCTTTCCACAGAGCACGCAGGGTAACTGCTGTTGACTTTAATTGAAACTAAAGAGCTCAAAGAAGCTGGAGTCAGTTAAAATAGCAGTAAGAGGTTTATAAACTGAAAAGAAGTTAATAAAGAGGAGTTCTGAGTGAGCTTGAGTGATTTCTTTCTGCTGAGCTTTTGCACGGATAATGAGACAAGTGAGACAGTGGATGACAAAGCATACCCTTGGAAAATGCAAAGGTCTATAGGAATGTAAGCAGTAATGAACACAGAATCTATATCATGAGGTAAGTAATACAGTACCAGTGCAAATCTGTAATTTTTAAGTTTATATTTACCACATTAAAAAATAAAAAGAGGGCTTCCCTGGTGGTCCAGTGGGTAAAGAGTCCACCTTGCACTGCAAGGGGCGCCGATTCGATTCCTGGCATGGGAAGATCCCGCATACCGCGGAGCGGCTGAACCGGTGTGTCCAATTACGAGCCAGCGCTCTGGAGCGCACGTGCCCAGAGATGGTGCTCTGCTACAGGGGAGGCCACTGCAATGGGAGGCCCACACAGGCCAGAGAACAAAGATGGATGAAAAAAAAAAATAAATGAAAGACCAACAGAAGTGGCCAAAAGTTAAAAAATAAATAATTAATTAATAAAAAGAAACAAGGGAAAGTCATTTTAATTATATATTGTATTTAATAGGAAATGTCCAAAGTATTATCACTTCAACATGTAATCAGTCTTTTAGGATCTCTTGAGTACTAAGTTTGGGGACTCTGGTGTGTCTTTAACATGTGCAACAGATTCCGATTTTTTTAACAGTAGAAATCGTTACTTGTATGCTTATTTATTTCTTTATTATGTGTAATTTAAACTTTTCATTTATTTCTATCGACTTGGTATTATCATTTTTATGAATCTGTTTTCCTGGGCATTTTTTTTATTATTAAGTAGTAGATTTCTGTACTCTGTCTCAATGTTCAGAAATTCCTTCAGTTATCTATTAAAATACCTTTTTGGGTTTCCAGGAATTTTTTATATCACGTGTAAATTTTTTCATAGACACAGTTCTGTCACAGAGTAAGAAGTCTTCTGAATGTACATAATTTGAATCCTAGTTTGAAATTGTAAGAAGAGTACCATTAAATTCTAAACACTCTTACTCAGATTTAATATTTGTTTATAATTTGCTCCATTTTTAACAAATTTCGGTTTGCATTAACCATGTTTCTGTGGCTTGGTAACTCATAGTAGTTACCATATTGGGCATGGTAGATATAGGGTATCCATCTAGGAGTAACGTATAAACCCTGTAATTTTTGTGTGAACTGCACAATCATCTGTTAAGGTTTTACTGAATAAGCTTTCCCTGGCTCCATTCATAGAGGCTCTGACTTGGTAAGCCTGGGGTGAAGTCCCAGCATCTGTAGATGAAACTCAGTGGGTGACTTTGGCGATGACTTTCAGGTTGAGCTTTGCATGCTAGCCTCCCGAGGGTGGCCTTCAGCCTCATGCCTCTCTCCCCCTCTAACTGCTCTGCGTTTTAGAAGGTAACTCAGCAGATGACAACTTTGTTTTTATATAAGCAAGGGATTAGCACATTCACTGCTGAAACTTAAACAGTGAACTTTATAGGAGTGCTAACATTTTCTCTCTGTTTAACCCTTGGTTGTGAGATGGTCGTTGGTGAGGCTACGTGGCATAGTTGCAGTGCATACCCTATAGCATGTGGGATCTTAGTTCATCCACCGGGGGTTGAACCTGTACTGACTGCAGTGGAAGCCTGAAGTCTTAATCCGGGACCACCAGAGAAGTCCCAAGGGGCTGTTTGTATAGTGTATGGGCAGTCAAGTACAGAGCTGAAACTGCCCCGCTTTGAGCAGAGGTGAGTGCTGGGGAAGGGGTCTTCAGTCTGTCTTCTGCCTTCTTGTATTGACCATTATTTCTTAACTCTCTTTGTAGAAAGAGTTAATAAAAAGGCAGACCTCTGGCAGAGTTCTGTTTCAGCCCCTGGCTAAATGCATTATTCTCTTAGCTACCCTTTTAAGCTTCTTGGTGCTGCTGTTTATCCAGCCACAAAATGTGGTAAATGCTGATGTATCTACCCTCGGAGACCCCCAGGTTAAAACACTGCTGTGTTCAGTATACCGTGTCACCTCAGGATTAGGGTAAACTCCAGAGCATGCCCGGGAGTTAAGTAAGTGTTTATAGAAATCTGAACAAAGCTGTACTCGAGAAGGTCAAATTGACTTCCTCAAGGACAGTGCTTTCCTCTAGGGCTCTGACTGCTGCCTCAGGACCACTTGGGTTCCTCCTATTTGCTCTTCAAGTTCTTGGCTGCTTTCTCCTCCAGCCCAGCCACTGCTCCCACTTGAGAAGGATTTAGCAGGCTGTGTGTTTGTGAAACTTTGCTTTCTGGGGACATTTTCATGACCTGTTTTCTAGCCCTCTCAGGACTGGAAGAAACCTCAAAATCATTTGGTTAACCTCTAATACGATTTTTGCACATCGTTTTGACTGCCCTGACAATCATCTCATTGAATTTCTAGCCTCAGTGGGTTTTCAGACTTTCAGGTTGAGCTTTGCATGCTAGCCTCCCGAGGGTGGCCTTCAGCCTCATGCCTCTCCCCTCTAACTGCTCTGCGTTTTAGAAGGTAACTCAGCAGATGACAACTTTGTTTTTATATAAGCAAGGGATTAGCACATTCACTGCTGAAACTTAAACAGTGAACTTTATAGGAGTGCTAACATTTTCTCTCTGTTTAACCCTTGGTTGTGAGATGGTCGTTGGTGAGGCTACGTGGCATAGTTGCAGTGCATACCCTATAGCATGTGGGATCTTAGTTCATCCACCGGGGGTTGAACCTGTACTGACTGCAGTGGAAGCCTGAAGTCTTAATCCGGGACCACCAGAGAAGTCCCAAGGGGCTGTTTGTATAGTGTATGGGCAGTCAAGTACAGAGCTGAAACTGCCCCGCTTTGAGCAGAGGTGAGTGCTGGGGAAGGGGTCTTCAGTCTGTCTTCTGCCTTCTTGTATTGACCATTATTTCTTAACTCTCTTTGTAGAAAGAGTTAATAAAAAGGCAGACCTCTGGCAGAGTTCTGTTTCAGCCCCTGGCTAAATGCATTATTCTCTTAGCTACCCTTTTAAGCTTCTTGGTGCTGCTGTTTATCCAGCCACAAAATGTGGTAAATGCTGATGTATCTACCCTCGGAGACCCCCAGGTTAAAACACTGCTGTGTTCAGTATACCGTGTCACCTCAGGATTAGGGTAAACTCCAGAGCATGCCCGGGAGTTAAGTAAGTGTTTATAGAAATCTGAACAAAGCTGTACTCGAGAAGGTCAAATTGACTTCCTCAAGGACAGTGCTTTCCTCTAGGGCTCTGACTGCTGCCTCAGGACCACTTGGGTTCCTCCTATTTGCTCTTCAAGTTCTTGGCTGCTTTCTCCTCCAGCCCAGCCACTGCTCCCACTTGAGAAGGATTTAGCAGGCTGTGTGTTTGTGAAACTTTGCTTTCTGGGGACATTTTCATGACCTGTTTTCTAGCCCTCTCAGGACTGGAAGAAACCTCAAAATCATTTGGTTAACCTCTAATACGATTTTTGCACATCGTTTTGACTGCCCTGACAATCATCTCATTGAATTTTTAGCAACATCAATGCAGGGAAATTCACCACCTCCTAAGGCAGTCCATTGCATGTCCAAACAGCTCATATTCCCCTGTAATGCAACTGACATGTTTATGTCTGTAACTTCCACCTTTTGAAGCTGTGCCGAACATCTGATCAGGATAGCCCTTCAAGTACTTAAAAATAAGGATCTTGGCTATGGATGGTCCATTAGTATAGTCCCCCTGTCTTTTTAGGCTAATCCGGTGTTTTTTCAAGTGTTCCTCAGAAAACATGCTTCTAAGTTTCTTTACTCGTCTCTGAATGGATTTCAAGGGCTATATGTTAAATGTGATACTTTAAATATAATCCGACCAGCAAGATGGATGAAATGCAGAAATGAAGGAGCAAATGAAAACCTAGGTGAAGGTTTTCTTTTTCTCCTCTGAGTGATCATAGAATTTACAAGGTAGAAAATAATCCTGTGGTTCCCACATCTTCCATGACTTTTGTGAAACCAAGTGGGAGAAAAGTGTGACCTTTCTTTCTTTCTTTTTTTTTAAAGATTTATTTATTTATTTATTTTGGACGGGGGTCGGGTTGGGGAGGGAAGGGGTCGGGTTGGGGAGGGAGGGGAGCGGGCGGGCCACTTTTATTGGTCTTTCATTTCTCTGTTTTCATCCATCTTTGTTCTTTGGCTCCTGCGGGCCTCCCATCGCACGCGGTCGCCTCTTGTTGCAGAGCGCCAGTTCTGGACGCGTGCGCTCCAGAGCTCCGGCTCGGTGATTGGACACATCAGTCGAGCCGCTCCGCGGCACGTGGGATCTTCCCAGGCCAGGGATCGAACCGGCGCCCCTTGCACTGCAAGGCGGTGTCCTTATCCACTGGACCACCAGGGGAAGCCCCAGTGTGACCTTTCTTTTGCCCAAAATTCCTTTCTGGGAGACTTGTTTTCAGATTAATAAACAAACTATCCTATGATGATCTTCAATAAACATCCATATGCTTGTATTCGTTGGCACCTGTCTCTTGTATGGTGAGCCAAAAAGTTTTTAATTTTCATGGGTAACCTCAAAATCTTTTGTCCAACTTTTCCGTTTTGACTGCCCTGACAATCATCTCATTGAATTTTTAGCAACATCAATGCAGGGAAATTCACCACCTCCTAAGGCAGTCCATTGCATGTCCAAACAGCTCATATTCCCCTGTAATGCAACTGACATGTTTATGTCTGTAACTTCCACCTTTTGAAGCTGTGCCGAACATCTGATCAGGATAGCCCTTCAAGTACTTAAAAATAAGGATCTTGGCTATGGATGGTCCATTAGTATAGTCCCCCTGTCTTTTTAGGCTAATCCGGTGTTTTTTCAAGTGTTCCTCAGAAAACATGCTTCTAAGTTTCTTTACTCGTCTCTGAATGGATTTCAAGGGCTATATGTTAAATGTGATACTTTAAATATAATCCGACCAGCAAGATGGATGAAATGCAGAAATGAAGGAGCAAATGAAAACCTAGGTGAAGGTTTTCTTTTTCTCCTCTGAGTGATCATAGAATTTACAAGGTAGAAAATAATCCTGTGGTTCCCACATCTTCCATGACTTTTGTGAAACCAAGTGGGAGAAAAGTGTGACCTTTCTTTCTTTCTTTTTTTTTAAAGATTTATTTATTTATTTATTTTGGACGGGGGTCGGGTTGGGGAGGGAAGGGGTCGGGTTGGGGAGGGAGGGGAGCGGGCGGGCCACTTTTATTGGTCTTTCATTTCTCTGTTTTCATCCATCTTTGTTCTTTGGCTCCTGCGGGCCTCCCATCGCACGCGGTCGCCTCTTGTTGCAGAGCGCCAGTTCTGGACGCGTGCGCTCCAGAGCTCCGGCTCGGTGATTGGACACATCAGTCGAGCCGCTCCGCGGCACGTGGGATCTTCCCAGGCCAGGGATCGAACCGGCGCCCCTTGCACTGCAAGGCGGTGTCCTTATCCACTGGACCACCAGGGGAAGCCCCAGTGTGACCTTTCTTTTGCCCAAAATTCCTTTCTGGGAGACTTGTTTTCAGATTAATAAACAAACTATCCTATGATGATCTTCAATAAACATCCATATGCTTGTATTCTTCAGTTGAAGGCACCTGTCTCTTGTATGGTGAGCAGATTTAAAACTATTAAAAGCTGTATTTTTAACTTTGAAGTCTTGTTGCCCCCCCCACACCCCTTTCTAGTGTTTGAAATTAAACAGCAGGGAGATTTAAGGCTGAATGATCCAAGACCATTCAAGTGAGCTAGACCTCTGAGATGCATTCAGCTCTGTGGATCTAACAGACTACTTAATCCACATCATTGCCTGGCCTCTAGGGTGCGTGCTCTGTGGAAGGCATTTATTTACCAAATTAAAAGCACAGCAAGTGAAAGCCAAGGTATTATTTAAGTCCCGTTTATTGACTCCTCTGCTGCTTCTATTTCCTAAATTTCCCAGTGATGGAAGATGATGGGCAAGCTGATTCTTACACTCACTCGGCTCCACTAAAGGTGAAATACATCTTCCTTGATTTATTCCCTTTGTGTTGACAAAGCAGCTTTTGGTAGAATTGAGGTTATCCAGCTGTAGCTGGAGAGAGTATAGAGAATTCAAGGGTTTTTTGGTGGTTGTTTTTGATTTTTAAATTCTGTCAAGTCTGCTAATGAAATCACCTATAAAGAGGTGCTTGGATGCTTGAGATTCATCACCTGTTTTCAGCTCTGTTTACCTAAGTCCTTCTTGCACGTCCAATGAATACTCACATATGTGTAAGTGAACACACCCGTACATGCACAGGTGAACCCCTATCTCCAAAGAAACCAGCTGGGGCTCTCTCTGGTAGCATCCACCCAGGAATTTTTCAAACTACCACTGTATCATTTGTTAATTTATACTTGTTGAAGTGCTTTTTATCATCAAAGAACCTCTCATGATTTTTAGCAGGATGGATGATAAGCAGAACAGGATAGCTTTGTCCATTGTCAGCCCTGAGGGACAAAGGGATTTATGCTGCTCTTCTTAAAAATTTTTGTTTTATTCAGGTATAGCTTATTTACAACATTGTGCTAATTTCTGCTGTAAAGCAAAATGATTCAGCTATACACACATACATTCCTTTCTGGGAGACTTGTTTTCAGATTAATAAACAAACTATCCTATGATGATCTTCAATAAACATCCATATGCTTGTATTCTTCAGTTGAAGGCACCTGTCTCTTGTATGGTGAGCAGATTTAAAACTATTAAAAGCTGTATTTTTAACTTTGAAGTCTTGTTGCCCCCCCCACACCCCTTTCTAGTGTTTGAAATTAAACAGCAGGGAGATTTAAGGCTGAATGATCCAAGACCATTCAAGTGAGCTAGACCTCTGAGATGCATTCAGCTCTGTGGATCTAACAGACTACTTAATCCACATCATTGCCTGGCCTCTAGGGTGCGTGCTCTGTGGAAGGCATTTATTTACCAAATTAAAAGCACAGCAAGTGAAAGCCAAGGTATTATTTAAGTCCCGTTTATTGACTCCTCTGCTGCTTCTATTTCCTAAATTTCCCAGTGATGGAAGATGATGGGCAAGCTGATTCTTACACTCACTCGGCTCCACTAAAGGTGAAATACATCTTCCTTGATTTATTCCCTTTGTGTTGACAAAGCAGCTTTTGGTAGAATTGGAGGTTATCCAGCTGTAGCTGGAGAGAGTATAGAGAATTCAAGGGTTTTTTGGTGGTTGTTTTTGATTTTTAAATTCTGTCAAGTCTGCTAATGAAATCACCTATAAAGAGGTGCTTGGATGCTTGAGATTCATCACCTGTTTTCAGCTCTGTTTACCTAAGTCCTTCTTGCACGTCCAATGAATACTCACATATGTGTAAGTGAACACACCCGTACATGCACAGGTGAACCCCTATCTCCAAAGAAACCAGCTGGGGCTCTCTCTGGTAGCATCCACCCAGGAATTTTTCAAACTACCACTGTATCATTTGTTAATTTATACTTGTTGAAGTGCTTTTTATCATCAAAGAACCTCTCATGATTTTTAGCAGGATGGATGATAAGCAGAACAGGATAGCTTTGTCCATTGTCAGCCCTGAGGGACAAAGGGATTTATGCTGCTCTTCTTAAAAATTTTTGTTTTATTCAGGTATAGCTTATTTACAACATTGTGCTAATTTCTGCTGTAAAGCAAAATGATTCAGCTATACACACATACACACACATATATATATATATACACAATTTTTCCATTATGATTTATCCCAGGATGTTAAATAGTTCCCTGTGCTATAGGCTAGGACTTTGTTGTGTATCCATATATTAAACTATTGTATTTAATAGTTTCCATCTGCTAATTCCAGATTCCAAATCCACACCCCACCCCTCCCCCAACCCTGCCAACCCCCTTCCTCTTGGCCTATGCTGCTCTTTGAGAGTGGGTAGAAATATTAGATCCAACAGTGATGAAATGTGGGTAATCTAGAAGTTGTTTAGAACAGATCACTTCAGTTAGGGTCTTCCTGCAGTATAATTCTGCACTATGAGTTCTGAACCCTTCCTCTTGTGTACTGACCAGGCTGGATCAATTCATTCTTGGTTCTCTTTGGAATTTTCCCCTCCCTGATAAAGGCTCCAGTATGAAGCCAAACTGATCAAACCAGGGTTTTCTTGGAATGCTCATTCATAAGCCACAAGCTTCTGAGATACATCAGGCTTATCCTGCTAGTAAAACTGGGAGACATTCTGTGCCGGGGTGACTTGGAGCTTTTGCATCTAAAAGTTGTGGACACCTAGGGTCTGGTGGGTGTGTGATAGAATTGTAGTTTACAAACACTTTCAGCAGCAAACTCTTTTTTTCAGACTTGTCTGGAAGCCCAGTATTTGATATAGATAAATGAATTGGTTCCCAGGTGAACTGAGGATAGATTGTCCACCATCCCAAGGCATGATATACTGAGAAATTTGCTCATATGGTATCTCTCTCACTCACTGACATAAGACTGAGAGACTCAAGGGTATATCACATCATAGTTTTAATCCTGCCTCTTGCTAAATAATGGATGATGCCCCTTTCTGGCATGCTTGGGCCCACTTAGGATATACTTTTTGTTGTTCAATATAAGGAAACCATGCTGGTGTTCATTAACTATGGCATACACAGACATAAACCACACACACACACACACACACACACACATACTGTAAATTCTTATTGGATATCCATGCATTTCACTGGATGCCTGAGGTTGGTTAACAAGTTACTGTTGAAATCTTGATCGTCAGACACTCAGCTAGTAGAGTTTTCTGACATAGCTCAACTTGGGCAACACAAAACAAAATGAAAACATGCCTCAGTGAGAAAGAGATAGCTCACTCATGACGAAACATTAACCACCCCAGAAACCAGCACTCACTGGGGAGATAGTAGCTGTATTCCCAACTATTTTAATTTTTCGTTAAAAGCTTCCATGCCTTCAAATAGGCAGTAAATAATCACTGGAAAAGTAGGCAGTTTACAAAGGAATCTAGTATGGTAATTGATTAGTCATTGAGAGAGTGGGAGGTGTTGCTAAGCTGAAATAAATCTCTCTTTGCCCCAATTTGCTAGTTAAGTGGAAAATATGGTTTCAATGAAAGTGAAATCTGTTGGCTATTTTATGCTTCATTTACATTGTATAAAACACACATCACCGTTGATTGTCAGCATGAATGTGGACTGTATTTTTCAAAAACTACATTTACTCCCTTTTTATCCCTTCCTTGGTGAAAAGAACTGAGGTGTATTGGGAATTAGGGGCATTAAGAAGTCAAAGTGTTGTGCTGGAGATTTTTAGCTATAGATTTTTCATTGAGATGGCAATTATCAGAGGTTATAAATAGACCAGTTAATGCCCGAATGAGATACATATTTTAGTATCAGAGCCCTGGGTTTATGAATTGTAGTTTACAAACACTTTCAGCAGCAAACTCTTTTTTTCAGACTTGTCTGGAAGCCCAGTATTTGATATAGATAAATGAATTGGTTCCCAGGTGAACTGAGGATAGATTGTCCACCATCCCAAGGCATGATATACTGAGAAATTTGCTCATATGGTATCTCTCTCACTCACTGACATAAGACTGAGAGACTCAAGGGTATATCACATCATAGTTTTAATCCTGCCTCTTGCTAAATAATGGATGATGCCCCTTTCTGGCATGCTTGGGCCCACTTAGGATATACTTTTTGTTGTTCAATATAAGGAAACCATGCTGGTGTTCATTAACTATGGCATACACAGACATAAACCACACACACACACACACACACACACACATACTGTAAATTCTTATTGGATATCCATGCATTTCACTGGATGCCTGAGGTTGGTTAACAAGTTACTGTTGAAATCTTGATCGTCAGACACTCAGCTAGTAGAGTTTTCTGACATAGCTCAACTTGGGCAACACAAAACAAAATGAAAACATGCCTCAGTGAGAAAGAGATAGCTCACTCATGACGAAACATTAACCACCCCAGAAACCAGCACTCACTGGGGAGATAGTAGCTGTATTCCCAACTATTTTAATTTTTCGTTAAAAGCTTCCATGCCTTCAAATAGGCAGTAAATAATCACTGGAAAAGTAGGCAGTTTACAAAGGAATCTAGTATGGTAATTGATTAGTCATTGAGAGAGTGGGAGGTGTTGCTAAGCTGAAATAAATCTCTCTCTTTGCCCCAATTTGCTAGTTAAGTGGAAAATATGGTTTCAATGAAAGTGAAATCTGTTGGCTATTTTATGCTTCATTTACATTGTATAAAACACACATCACCGTTGATTGTCAGCATGAATGTGGACTGTATTTTTCAAAAACTACATTTACTCCCTTTTTATCCCTTCCTTGGTGAAAAGAACTGAGGTGTATTGGGAATTAGGGGCATTAAGAAGTCAAAGTGTTGTGCTGGAGATTTTTAGCTATAGATTTTTCATTGAGATGGCAATTATCAGAGGTTATAAATAGACCAGTTAATTAGATTTTTCTTCCTGTAACCTGTTCTTCTTAGATACATATTTTAGTGGAGGGTCAGAGTACAGTGGTATTAGTATTTTATCTCTGTAGTGATGATCAAGGTGAATTTATTCAACCCAAGTTGTTATTTACAGTGTCAGACCTAAGATTTTAGATCCTTCTGCTGCCGTCTCCCTAATGCATTAAACTTGAATCCTCCTTGAATTTATTTTACAGTGATACTGTTATTTTTATTATTTAACTTTTCAGGTTGAAAATATTCCTTGGGGAAATGAGTCTCATAAGCTTACTCTCTAAGTCATAAAAAAATTTCCCTCCTTTTTGTCAGTGTTATCACAGTATAGTTTGTGTACAATAAATTCTCTCCAAGTAAAGAGTGCTCTTTTCTGAGTTTTGATAAGACCACAATCAAGTACAGAATATTTCTGTCATCTCCAAAAGTTCCATGGCGTTCCTTTCTGGTCTATTCCTATCCCAACCCTCAGCCTATGACAACTACTGCAAGTATTTTTTGTCACTATACGGCCTAATATTTTGTTTGAAATTTACCCTGAATTTCTGGATTATCACTAGCATGACCTGGGAAGCCATGAAGTGGCATGGACCACTCGTTAAATCAAATAATGTAAATTATTTTCTGTGTAAGTTATGATTAATTTTACATACAGAGTATTAAAAGGAACTTTATGATATAATATTTAAAAACATACTGATTATAACTTAAGCTGTCTTGTTTATTATGTCGCAGAAGAATGATTAAGAGGATAGTTTCTGGAGTCAGGATATCTGGCTTGAAATCCTGGATGTGCAATGTACCTGATGTGTGACCTTCGGCAAGTTTTATAATTTTAGTCCACTTATCTATAAAATAGAGGAAGTATTGCCAACCTACATTATAGTGTTGTCAGGAGTATTAAACAAACTTAGTCATGTAAAATGCTTGAAATAGGACTAGACACACAGAAAGACATCTGTTATTATTCAGTTCAGGCACTCAGTTAATTCTCCCAGTTTTGAAAAGAACTGAGGTGTATTGGGAATTAGGGGCATTAAGAAGTCAAAGTGTTGTGCTGGAGATTTTTAGCTATAGATTTTTCATTGAGATGGCAATTATCAGAGGTTATAAATAGACCAGTTAATTAGATTTTTCTTCCTGTAACCTGTTCTTCTTAGATACATATTTTAGTGGAGGGTCAGAGTACAGTGGTATTAGTATTTTATCTCTGTAGTGATGATCAAGGTGAATTTATTCAACCCAAGTTGTTATTTACAGTGTCAGACCTAAGATTTTAGATCCTTCTGCTGCCGTCTCCCTAATGCATTAAACTTGAATCCTCCTTGAATTTATTTTACAGTGATACTGTTATTTTTATTATTTAACTTTTCAGGTTGAAAATATTCCTTGGGGAAATGAGTCTCATAAGCTTACTCTCTAAGTCATAAAAAAATTTCCCTCCTTTTTGTCAGTGTTATCACAGTATAGTTTGTGTACAATAAATTCTCTCCAAGTAAAGAGTGCTCTTTTCTGAGTTTTGATAAGACCACAATCAAGTACAGAATATTTCTGTCATCTCCAAAAGTTCCATGGCGTTCCTTTCTGGTCTATTCCTATCCCAACCCTCAGCCTATGACAACTACTGCAAGTATTTTTTGTCACTATACGGCCTAATATTTTGTTTGAAATTTACCCTGAATTTCTGGATTATCACTAGCATGACCTGGGAAGCCATGAAGTGGCATGGACCACTCGTTAAATCAAATAATGTAAATTATTTTCTGTGTAAGTTATGATTAATTTTACATACAGAGTATTAAAAGGAACTTTATGATATAATATTTAAAAACATACTGATTATAACTTAAGCTGTCTTGTTTATTATGTCGCAGAAGAATGATTAAGAGGATAGTTTCTGGAGTCAGGATATCTGGCTTGAAATCCTGGATGTGCAATGTACCTGATGTGTGACCTTCGGCAAGTTTTATAATTTTAGTCCACTTATCTATAAAATAGAGGAAGTATTGCCAACCTACATTATAGTGTTGTCAGGAGTATTAAACAAACTTAGTCATGTAAAATGCTTGAAATAGGACTAGACACACAGAAAGACATCTGTTATTATTCAGTTCAGGCACTCAGTTAATTCTCCCAGTTTTGAAAAACCAGTATATTACTATGCTATAGTTCTATAAATCAGAAAAACCTGGGAAACACTCCACTGGAAGATACGTAGTCTTCATTCTCAAACACATAAACCCATGTTTAAGTAGTATGTTATATAAATATATAAACATGTGTATATATCTTTTTATTTTGACTGTGCTGGGTCTTTGTTGCAGTCCAGCTCAGTTCAGTCTCCCAGCTGTGGCTGACTCTTTGCAACCCCATGAACTGCAGCATGCCAGGCTACCCTGTCCTTCAGCATCTCCCGGAGCTTGCTCAAACTCATGTCCATTGACTGAGTGATGCCATTCTACCATCTCGTCCTCTGTTGGCCCCTTCTCCTTTTGCCATGATCTTCGTATTTTGCATGTTGAGTTTTAGGCCAGCGTGTTCACTCTCCTCTTTCATCTTCATCAAGAAGCTCTTTAGTTCCTCTTTGTTTTCTGCCGTAAGAGTGCTGTCATCTGCATAAGTGAGGTTATTGATATTTCTCCTGGTAATCTTGATTCCAACTTGTGGTTTATCCAGGAGGCATTTCACATGATGCACCCTGCATATAAATTGAATAAGCAGGGTGACAGTATACAGCCTCGATATACTCCTGTCCCAATTTGGACCCAGTGCATTGTTCTATGTCCAGTTCTAACTGTTGCTTTTTCTCCTGTATACAGATTTTGCAGGAGGCAGGTAAGGTGGTCTGGTATGCTCATCTTTTCCAGAATTTTCCACAGTTTGTTGTGATCCACACAGTCAGAGACTTTAGCGTATTTGTTGCAGTACATGAACTTTTTCTCTTGTTTCTCCACTTGTGGCACAGGGACTTAGTTGGCCCACAAAATGTGGGGTCTTAATTCCTTAACTGATGCTGAACCCGTGTTCCCTGTGCTAGAAGAATGAACTCCTAACCACTGGACATCCAGGGAAGTCCCTCATTATCCTTTATGAACTCTTTCCACCTTTTCTGGCTCTGTGGTGCTGTCCAAGGTGCTGCAAGGCTCAGTCTCTCTCTCTCTCTGTCTCTCTCTCTCTTTTTTTTTTTTTGCTATATTATCCTTTATCCTGAATACTTCAAACTAGCCTCATTTGAGTTAGACCATCCTGGTGTTTGTGCATAATTCTCTGAAATTAATGTGGTCTGCTTAATCTGTTCAATTTACCAAATAGTGGGCTGTCCTGCCCAAGTACTTTTGATCTGCAATCACCTTCAAGGCCAAGGCAACTTTGCCCAGTGCCAGGAATGATTAATTTCTCAAGACACTAATGAAGAATGTTTCACTTGGTTGCAAACATTGCATTGTGATATTATCGTCAGAGAAACAAACATAAAAGATATTCACAAATTATTTGCAGAATTTCTGGAGATTGGTGTCCATGTCTTATTTATATGTTATTATTAATATCCTTGACAATTAATAGTGTTGGCAGATATTAGGTGCAGAAATTCGTATGTAATTAAATAGACTACTTGATTCTGAAAGCTTAAATTCACCTTCATTGACTGTCTTTTTTCTATGAAGATTTGGAAGATGAATTTCTATTAGTATACCAAATTTCTCGAAAAATAGCAATAATCAAATTGTAGGATGGAGAATCTGTTGCAGTGGTGAAGGCTTGAGATAAGAGTGCACTACCTGGTCACTAATATTCATAGATACCTTGAAATCTCCTTTTTTATCTCAAAACGTATTTTTCCTTTGTCCATTTGTTAAGAATATAGTATTGAGTTGTAAATTACATTTTCCATATGAATTTTATAGAATTTTTCCAATTTAATTGTTTGTCCACCAGTCAGAGACTTTAGCGTATTTGTTGCAGTACATGAACTTTTTCTCTTGTTTCTCCACTTGTGGCACAGGGACTTAGTTGGCCCACAAAATGTGGGGTCTTAATTCCTTAACTGATGCTGAACCCGTGTTCCCTGTGCTAGAAGAATGAACTCCTAACCACTGGACATCCAGGGAAGTCCCTCATTATCCTTTATGAACTCTTTCCACCTTTTCTGGCTCTGTGGTGCTGTCCAAGGTGCTGCAAGGCTCAGTCTCTCTCTCTCTCTGTCTCTCTCTCTCTCTTTTTTTTTTTTTTGCTATATTATCCTTTATCCTGAATACTTCAAACTAGCCTCATTTGAGTTAGACCATCCTGGTGTTTGTGCATAATTCTCTGAAATTAATGTGGTCTGCTTAATCTGTTCAATTTACCAAATAGTGGGCTGTCCTGCCCAAGTACTTTTGATCTGCAATCACCTTCAAGGCCAAGGCAACTTTGCCCAGTGCCAGGAATGATTAATTTCTCAAGACACTAATGAAGAATGTTTCACTTGGTTGCAAACATTGCATTGTGATATTATCGTCAGAGAAACAAACATAAAAGATATTCACAAATTATTTGCAGAATTTCTGGAGATTGGTGTCCATGTCTTATTTATATGTTATTATTAATATCCTTGACAATTAATAGTGTTGGCAGATATTAGGTGCAGAAATTCGTATGTAATTAAATAGACTACTTGATTCTGAAAGCTTAAATTCACCTTCATTGACTGTCTTTTTTCTATGAAGATTTGGAAGATGAATTTCTATTAGTATACCAAATTTCTCGAAAAATAGCAATAATCAAATTGTAGGATGGAGAATCTGTTGCAGTGGTGAAGGCTTGAGATAAGAGTGCACTACCTGGTCACTAATATTCATAGATACCTTGAAATCTCCTTTTTTATCTCAAAACGTATTTTTCCTTTGTCCATTTGTTAAGAATATAGTATTGAGTTGTAAATTACATTTTCCATATGAATTTTATAGAATTTTTCCTTGGTTTATGATATGAATGATATATAAGAAGAAAAACGTGACCAATTAAATCCTAAAGAAGGAAACAGAAGTTTATACATGTTCAAATGTGATTTTTATCAGTCCCTCCCAACAGAAACGTAGCCATAAAAGTTAATTGTTTTGAAAGAAAGGTATTAAAAAATAGTGGAATTGAGGTGTCTCCAGGGGTCGAATATGCTGAGTTTATTATTTCCAATGTCCTAGAGGCAGTGATCCTATTTTTAATATGAGGCTTCCCCAAAGGTGCTAGTTCCTTTTAGAGGATTTTTATATATTCTAATTTTCCTTCCCTGCAGATTTCTTCTGATTTCACTAAAAATAAAGCAATTCCAAAAAGGGAAAAAAAAAATACATTTTGTCAGTGTAGGATATTTAGAAAAATTTAATTGGTTTATAAATTATCATGCTATAAGAATAAAGAAAATCTTAGAACTGTTGTAATATAAAATCAATTTTTTCTTTATGTTAATGAAGAAAACCATTGTTACTGATAATCACCCTATATTCTTGTTTATATTAGTGGAACTTTGTCAGTTAAATTTTATTTATCAAGTCATCATCCTCTGATTTCTAGTCTGATCTGTGGTATATGCATACTGTTTGTTATATTATTCTCACTTTTACTCACAATGTAATTTACTTTTTTTTTTTTTTGGCACTTCTATTGGTATTTCATTTTTCTGTTTTCATCCACTTTGCTCTTTGGCCTGTGTGGGTCTCCCATCGCGGTGGCCTCCGTTGCTGCAGAGCACCGGCTCTGGGCGCATGCGCTCCAGAGCTCTGGCTCGGTAGTTGGACACATCTATCCAGCCGCTCCGCGGCACGTGGGAGTTTTCTCAGGCCATGGATCGAACCCGCGCCCCTTATAACTACAAGGCGGTGTTCTTACCCATTGGACCACCAGGGAAGCCTCTATAATTTACTTTTTTGGTGGGGAGGGGGTCGGGCGGGCTACTTCTGTTGGTCTTTCATTTATATTTTTCATCCATCTTTGTTCTTTGGCCCATGTGGGCCTCCCATCACAGTGGCCTCTGTTGTTGCAGAGCCCCGGCTCTGGGCGCATACGCTCCAGAGCTCCGGCTCAGTAATTGGACACATGGGTCCAACCGCTCCATGGCATGTGGGATCTTCCCAGGCCAGGGAACGAACCAGTGCTCCTTGCACTGCAAGGCGGTGTCCTTACCCACTGGACCACCAGGGAAGCCCCAATAATCTACTTTTTAAGCTAACTTTTTTTTTCATTAAGGAGTTAGAGTAAGTCTTCAGATAAAACACTAAAATCTACTACATGACTTGAATGTGGAAGGATTTTTACTTTTATTGACAAACCTAATGAAATTTTAGGATAGAATTGACAGTAATTTAAATCTAAATAATTTCATATGGATTTTTGTATATTAGCTGACTCATAATACTGAAATATAGAAATGAATTTGCTAATATTTCAGTTAAAATACAGCAAATTCTACTAATAAGAATCAGTGGTTCCATGATTTTTTTATAGTTGCCTTAGAATTACTTCAAAATGGAAATATGTTTGTTTGAGGTGTGATGTGGAAATTAAGGGTAAAAATTTTGGTTTATAAATTATCACTTCTTTTTCTTTTTTGTAATGGAACCATTGTTACTGATAATCACCCTATATTCTTGTTTATATTAGTGGAACTTTGTCAGTTAAATTTTATTTATCAAGTCATCATCCTCTGATTTCTAGTCTGATCTGTGGTATATGCATACTGTTTGTTATATTATTCTCACTTTTACTCACAATGTAATTTACTTTTTTTTTTTTTTGGCACTTCTATTGGTATTTCATTTTTCTGTTTTCATCCACTTTGCTCTTTGGCCTGTGTGGGTCTCCCATCGCGGTGGCCTCCGTTGCTGCAGAGCACCGGCTCTGGGCGCATGCGCTCCAGAGCTCTGGCTCGGTAGTTGGACACATCTATCCAGCCGCTCCGCGGCACGTGGGAGTTTTCTCAGGCCATGGATCGAACCCGCGCCCCTTATAACTACAAGGCGGTGTTCTTACCCATTGGACCACCAGGGAAGCCTCTATAATTTACTTTTTTGGTGGGGAGGGGGTCGGGCGGGCTACTTCTGTTGGTCTTTCATTTATATTTTTCATCCATCTTTGTTCTTTGGCCCATGTGGGCCTCCCATCACAGTGGCCTCTGTTGTTGCAGAGCCCCGGCTCTGGGCGCATACGCTCCAGAGCTCCGGCTCAGTAATTGGACACATGGGTCCAACCGCTCCATGGCATGTGGGATCTTCCCAGGCCAGGGAACGAACCAGTGCTCCTTGCACTGCAAGGCGGTGTCCTTACCCACTGGACCACCAGGGAAGCCCCAATAATCTACTTTTTAAGCTAACTTTTTTTTTCATTAAGGAGTTAGAGTAAGTCTTCAGATAAAACACTAAAATCTACTACATGACTTGAATGTGGAAGGATTTTTACTTTTATTGACAAACCTAATGAAATTTTAGGATAGAATTGACAGTAATTTAAATCTAAATAATTTCATATGGATTTTTGTATATTAGCTGACTCATAATACTGAAATATAGAAATGAATTTGCTAATATTTTAGTTAAAATACAGCAAATTCTACTAATAAGAATCAGTGGTTCCATGTATATTTTAAAATTCATCAGTAGTTGCCTTAGAATTACTTCAAAATGGAAATATGTTTGTTTGAGGTGTGATGTGGAAAATTAAAGGGAAAAGTTTTAAAAGCATTTTAATTTTAAGTGACAGCTGTGTGACAACAGAAATCATCTCTTTTTAACTTCTGAAATGAAAATGTGGAACAATTTTGGGGGGCTTTTTTAGAAAATATGCTTTTTCTGAGAAGGAACTTTTTCCCAGGAATAAAATTATTATTTTTCTTTCTCTTCTTCAATTTCTTGTCCTCTTTCTCCTTGAACAATTGTGATTCTCTTGCTGCAAATCTTGTGTGATTATCTACCAGTAGTCTAATTTCATACTTCTGCATGTGGTTGTTAGCTTTCCTGGCACCTTTCAGTGAAAAGACTATCCTTTCCTTATTGTATACTCTTGCCTCCTTTGTTGTAAGTTAATTGGTCACAGATACTTGATTTTATTTTGTTTTGGGAATATCTTTCCTGTTTTATTGACCATTGTATCTGTTTTATGATAATGCCATACTGTTTTGATTGCTGCAGCTTTGAAATGTAGTTTGCAATCAGAGTGCATGATGCCACTAATTTTGTACTTCTTTCTCAAGTTTCATTTGACTATCCAGGATCTTCTGTGGTTCCATACAAGGTTATAGAATTGTTTGTTATGTTTCTGTGAAAGACGCTATTGAAATTTGGGGACTCCCAATGTAGGGATTTCTTTGAATCTATGCATTGATTTGGCTAATATGGACATTTTAACACAATTATTTCAGTACATGAGCACAGAATACAGTTTTATTGATTTGTGTCTTTTTTTAGTTTCCTTCACCAGTGCAAAGGCGGTGTCCTTACCCACTGGACCACCAGGAAGCCCCAATAATCTACTTTTTAAGCTAACTTTTTTTTTCATTAAGGAGTTAGAGTAAGTCTTCAGATAAAACACTAAAATCTACTACATGACTTGAATGTGGAAGGATTTTTACTTTTATTGACAAACCTAATGAAATTTTAGGATAGAATTGACAGTAATTTAAATCTAAATAATTTCATATGGATTTTTGTATATTAGCTGACTCATAATACTGAAATATAGAAATGAATTTGCTAATATTTTAGTTAAAATACAGCAAATTCTACTAATAAGAATCAGTGGTTCCATGTATATTTTAAAATTCATCAGTAGTTGCCTTAGAATTACTTCAAAATGGAAATATGTTTGTTTGAGGTGTGATGTGGAAAATTAAAGGGAAAAGTTTTAAAAGCATTTTAATTTTAAGTGACAGCTGTGTGACAACAGAAATCATCTCTTTTTAACTTCTGAAATGAAAATGTGGAACAATTTTGGGGGGCTTTTTTAGAAAATATGCTTTTTCTGAGAAGGAACTTTTTCCCAGGAATAAAATTATTATTTTTCTTTCTCTTCTTCAATTTCTTGTCCTCTTTCTCCTTGAACAATTGTGATTCTCTTGCTGCAAATCTTGTGTGATTATCTACCAGTAGTCTAATTTCATACTTCTGCATGTGGTTGTTAGCTTTCCTGGCACCTTTCAGTGAAAAGACTATCCTTTCCTTATTGTATACTCTTGCCTCCTTTGTTGTAAGTTAATTGGTCACAGATACTTGATTTTATTTTGTTTTGGGAATATCTTTCCTGTTTTATTGACCATTGTATCTGTTTTATGATAATGCCATACTGTTTTGATTGCTGCAGCTTTGAAATGTAGTTTGCAATCAGAGTGCATGATGCCACTAATTTTGTACTTCTTTCTCAAGTTTCATTTGACTATCCAGGATCTTCTGTGGTTCCATACAAGGTTATAGAATTGTTTGTTATGTTTCTGTGAAAGACGCTATTGAAATTTGGGGACTCCCAATGTAGGGATTTCTTTGAATCTATGCATTGATTTGGCTAATATGGACATTTTAACACAATTATTTCAGTACATGAGCACAGAATACAGTTTTATTGATTTGTGTCTTTTTTTAGTTTCCTTCACCAGTGCAAGTTTTCAGTGTCTCAGCCTTTTACCTCCTTGATTAAATTTATTCCTAGGTATTTTATTCTTTTATTGGTGAAATTATACATCAGATAGTTTTCTTGATTTCTCCTTCTGATAGTTTGTTGCTAGTGTTTGGGAATCCATGGATTTTTGTATATGAACTTTATAGCCTGCAATTTGCATGAATTCATTTATTACTATTAATAGTCTTTTGCTGAAACTATTTTATTTTTAGTGAAGTACAGTAAACTTACAAGGTTGATTTCATTTCTGATGTACAGCAATGTTATACACACACACATATGCCCCAGGAGGATGAAATGGCAGCCCACACCATATTCTTGCCTGGGAAATTCCATGGACAGAGGATCTTGGCAGATTACAGTCCATAGGGTTGGAAAGAGTCAGGCACAAGTGAAGTGACTTAGCATGTACATATACACATAGCATGTATATACACACATAGCACATACGTATATGTGCTGTGTGTGTGTATACTATTTTTCATTTAGGTTATTGCAAGATATTCAATATAATTCCTTGTGTTATAGACTAGAATCTTGTTGTTTATCTATTTTATGTGTAATAATTTGCTAATCCCAAACTTCTAATTTATCCCCCTGTCCTTTCTCCTTTAGTAAGGAGTAAGTTTGTTTTCTGTCTTGGTGAGTCTGTTTCTCTTTTGAAATGAAGCTCATTTTTGTCATATTTTAGATTACACATTTACATAATACATGAGATTTGTCCTTCTGTGACTTCATTTTTGATAATCTCAAAGTTCATCCACACTGCTACAAATGGCGCAACACTACTTTCTATGGCTGAATAGTATTCCTTTTTAAGTGTAACTTCTTTATTCATTCATCTGTTGGTGGATGCTTAGGTTGTTGACATATCTTGGTTATTGGTAATACTTTTGTGGTAGACATAGGAGTGCATGTATCTTTTCAAATTAGAGTTTTCTGCAGATATGTGCCCACAAGTGAAATTGCTGGATGATATGGAAGGGTTGTTTTTTTTTTTTTAATGATTTGAGGAAACTCCATCTTGTTTCCCATAGTGGCAGCAAGTGAAACTATGTTTCAAATGCATGTTTACTACCAATATTTCAACATTGCTCAATTTAATATAATTTACTATAACAGAAAAATTTTATTCTTTTATTGGTGAAATTATACATCAGATAGTTTTCTTGATTTCTCCTTCTGATAGTTTGTTGCTAGTGTTTGGGAATCCATGGATTTTTGTATATGAACTTTATAGCCTGCAATTTGCATGAATTCATTTATTACTATTAATAGTCTTTTGCTGAAACTATTTTATTTTTAGTGAAGTACAGTAAACTTACAAGGTTGATTTCATTTCTGATGTACAGCAATGTTATACACACACACATATGCCCCAGGAGGATGAAATGGCAGCCCACACCATATTCTTGCCTGGGAAATTCCATGGACAGAGGATCTTGGCAGATTACAGTCCATAGGGTTGGAAAGAGTCAGGCACAAGTGAAGTGACTTAGCATGTACATATACACATAGCATGTATATACACACATAGCACATACGTATATGTGCTGTGTGTGTGTATACTATTTTTCATTTAGGTTATTGCAAGATATTCAATATAATTCCTTGTGTTATAGACTAGAATCTTGTTGTTTATCTATTTTATGTGTAATAATTTGCTAATCCCAAACTTCTAATTTATCCCCCTGTCCTTTCTCCTTTAGTAAGGAGTAAGTTTGTTTTCTGTCTTGGTGAGTCTGTTTCTCTTTTGAAATGAAGCTCATTTTTGTCATATTTTAGATTACACATTTACATAATACATGAGATTTGTCCTTCTGTGACTTCATTTTTGATAATCTCAAAGTTCATCCACACTGCTACAAATGGCGCAACACTACTTTCTATGGCTGAATAGTATTCCTTTTTAAGTGTAACTTCTTTATTCATTCATCTGTTGGTGGATGCTTAGGTTGTTGACATATCTTGGTTATTGGTAATACTTTTGTGGTAGACATAGGAGTGCATGTATCTTTTCAAATTAGAGTTTTCTGCAGATATGTGCCCACAAGTGAAATTGCTGGATGATATGGAAGGGTTGTTTTTTTTTTTTTAATGATTTGAGGAAACTCCATCTTGTTTCCCATAGTGGCAGCAAGTGAA
This sequence comes from Tragulus kanchil, assembly GCA_022376925.1. Lineage (NCBI taxonomy): Eukaryota > Metazoa > Chordata > Mammalia > Artiodactyla > Tragulidae > Tragulus > Tragulus kanchil. The sequence continues at coordinate 16,913,595 of JAIOJX010000028.1, read as the reverse complement.
ACTATGTTTCAAATGCATGTTTACTACCAATATTTCAACATTGCTCAATTTAATATAATTTACTATAACAGAATTTCATTAAAAACATCTCATTTCTATGCTTGGTTATTCTAAGTGACATACCCTCATGGTCTTATGATGGATATTGCACTCATTGTTTTCGTCATGAAAGTCTAAGCATATGGCATGACTTTTAGGTGGTTCCTAGAGAACTGTCACCTTTTGCTCATTATCAGTGGCTTCTTGATTTGTTAATGTATCACATGTCCCCTCTAATATTGAGTAAATAGATGTGACATCTATAGGATATAGATGCAGTAAAAAAGTAATCCTTTTGATCCATGTAGAAGAATGATCAGTAAAGTTCTTTTCTGGCAATAGATACACAAAAAGATATTCTTCCCAATATCTATCAATGTTAAGGGAAATAAAACAGCATTCATAGATGATTGTCTGATAGATACCCACTAAGTGCTATACACCATTAAATGTGCTAGTATCTGTTCTAGAGTTAAGCTGAACCAACAGTCACACACTTGAAGGGTATGTCATTAGCTTCCTGTAATATGACTCATTCTCCTCTCTTCTGAATTATACCTTGTACTGGTGTCATTAGCCAGTATCAAAAGATTCCATAGGAAAGAGACCTATGGAGAAATTTCAAGGTTACTGTAAAGGTGCTGTTCTGATCTTTGTTCGTAAGATTGCAGTGCCACTTTTACGAGTTCCCTTAAGGAGAAATGGTTTACGGCTTTCTGAACTTTAGTATCAGGAACTGTTGTTTTTTCTTCTGAGCAGCTGATATTTTGTCTTCTAATGGATCCCTTGTTTGTAAACTGATTAGCTTTCTCTCATGGGAAACCAAAGTACTAAATCATATGCTAACTAATTCGCTATTACAGTTAGAGATGGCCCCTTTGAAGACCTTATTTCATGTTTCACTACTTTCCCCCTGTTTCTTCAGATTTATGCTGTCCTGGTATGAAAAGATTAAATGAAGTTAGTTTGTAGAGTGTTTTTGAGAATTTTTGACCCACAAGTGAAATTGCTGGATGATATGGAAGGGTTGTTTTTTTTTTTTTAATGATTTGAGGAAACTCCATCTTGTTTCCCATAGTGGCAGCAAGTGAAACTATGTTTCAAATGCATGTTTACTACCAATATTTCAACATTGCTCAATTTAATATAATTTACTATAACAGAATTTCATTAAAAACATCTCATTTCTATGCTTGGTTATTCTAAGTGACATACCCTCATGGTCTTATGATGGATATTGCACTCATTGTTTTCGTCATGAAAGTCTAAGCATATGGCATGACTTTTAGGTGGTTCCTAGAGAACTGTCACCTTTTGCTCATTATCAGTGGCTTCTTGATTTGTTAATGTATCACATGTCCCCTCTAATATTGAGTAAATAGATGTGACATCTATAGGATATAGATGCAGTAAAAAAGTAATCCTTTTGATCCATGTAGAAGAATGATCAGTAAAGTTCTTTTCTGGCAATAGATACACAAAAAGATATTCTTCCCAATATCTATCAATGTTAAGGGAAATAAAACAGCATTCATAGATGATTGTCTGATAGATACCCACTAAGTGCTATACACCATTAAATGTGCTAGTATCTGTTCTAGAGTTAAGCTGAACCAACAGTCACACACTTGAAGGGTATGTCATTAGCTTCCTGTAATATGACTCATTCTCCTCTCTTCTGAATTATACCTTGTACTGGTGTCATTAGCCAGTATCAAAAGATTCCATAGGAAAGAGACCTATGGAGAAATTTCAAGGTTACTGTAAAGGTGCTGTTCTGATCTTTGTTCGTAAGATTGCAGTGCCACTTTTACGAGTTCCCTTAAGGAGAAATGGTTTACGGCTTTCTGAACTTTAGTATCAGGAACTGTTGTTTTTTCTTCTGAGCAGCTGATATTTTGTCTTCTAATGGATCCCTTGTTTGTAAACTGATTAGCTTTCTCTCATGGGAAACCAAAGTACTAAATCATATGCTAACTAATTCGCTATTACAGTTAGAGATGGCCCCTTTGAAGACCTTATTTCATGTTTCACTACTTTCCCCCTGTTTCTTCAGATTTATGCTGTCCTGGTATGAAAAGATTAAATGAAGTTAGTTTGTAGAGTGCCTTCACAATGCCTCCGTAGTGCCTACATTAGGATAACCTTAAAACATCACGTTAAAACTGAGTCTACTTTGAGAGTTACGTGGGGCACTGTTAATGGTCATGCCAGGACAATCCACGTGTAATCAGGTCTCTTGTATGCAAAAAGTGTATGGTCACCAAATATATAGGAGACCATAGGATCTCTCTGTCTACATGTATGTGTGTGTGTGCATGTGTATACACACACATATATTGTTGAATTTTTCTTTTTGCTGAGACTATCTGACATAAAGCAGACAAACCTTACTGGGAGATTTGTTTTGATCCTTGTTTTCACATCATCTGACACGGCAGAGTTCTCAGCATGTAGCAAGATTTAAGGTCCAAGGTTGAAATTTAGATTAAAATTCTAATTAATGATCAAGAACCTACAAGGAAGAGACTCAGAACTGGAAAATTTGGAAAACAATTTCTCCTAGAGCAGGGATCATTTATCAGAAGCCCCTTTACCAGAAGTAGGGTATGAGGTTATATTCAACTGTCGGGGAATTCTGAGGTCACATCTGGATCCGATGGGATCTCCGTGGGCAGGGCTTATCATTGGGTTGCAATACAGTGGTTGTGCTCTGCAGGCTGATCCACTATGTACCATGATGAATAAAATAGCAAATAAAACAGCATGGAGGGTAAACTTTTCTGAATTTTCAAGAAACCCAATGCGCTGGGATAGTCTCAGTTGGCAGTTTCCCTGAGATCAGTGCTTCTACCTTTGTTGTTTACTGCTGCTTGTCTGCAGGTGGGCAGCAATGGAAGACAAAACAAGTGAATGAACTATCAATATTTTATGCTTTTTTCCCCAAATCAACACAGTCCAAGTGTTTCACTGCTTGGGTAAATTTAAGAACCCACGCCTGGTTGAGCACCCTGCATCTGGAACATAGTGATGCTTGTTATAGCAGAAGCCTCTTGGGGCCATGAGTAGACAACTTCCTCAATCCTTAAGGGTTCATTTTGGTAACCTGATGCGTTAGAGATGGCCCCTTTGAAGACCTTATTTCATGTTTCACTACTTTCCCCCTGTTTCTTCAGATTTATGCTGTCCTGGTATGAAAAGATTAAATGAAGTTAGTTTGTAGAGTGCCTTCACAATGCCTCCGTAGTGCCTACATTAGGATAACCTTAAAACATCACGTTAAAACTGAGTCTACTTTGAGAGTTACGTGGGGCACTGTTAATGGTCATGCCAGGACAATCCACGTGTAATCAGGTCTCTTGTATGCAAAAAGTGTATGGTCACCAAATATATAGGAGACCATAGGATCTCTCTGTCTACATGTATGTGTGTGTGTGCATGTGTATACACACACATATATTGTTGAATTTTTCTTTTTGCTGAGACTATCTGACATAAAGCAGACAAACCTTACTGGGAGATTTGTTTTGATCCTTGTTTTCACATCATCTGACACGGCAGAGTTCTCAGCATGTAGCAAGATTTAAGGTCCAAGGTTGAAATTTAGATTAAAATTCTAATTAATGATCAAGAACCTACAAGGAAGAGACTCAGAACTGGAAAATTTGGAAAACAATTTCTCCTAGAGCAGGGATCATTTATCAGAAGCCCCTTTACCAGAAGTAGGGTATGAGGTTATATTCAACTGTCGGGGAATTCTGAGGTCACATCTGGATCCGATGGGATCTCCGTGGGCAGGGCTTATCATTGGGTTGCAATACAGTGGTTGTGCTCTGCAGGCTGATCCACTATGTACCATGATGAATAAAATAGCAAATAAAACAGCATGGAGGGTAAACTTTTCTGAATTTTCAAGAAACCCAATGCGCTGGGATAGTCTCAGTTGGCAGTTTCCCTGAGATCAGTGCTTCTACCTTTGTTGTTTACTGCTGCTTGTCTGCAGGTGGGCAGCAATGGAAGACAAAACAAGTGAATGAACTATCAATATTTTATGCTTTTTTCCCCAAATCAACACAGTCCAAGTGTTTCACTGCTTGGGTAAATTTAAGAACCCACGCCTGGTTGAGCACCCTGCATCTGGAACATAGTGATGCTTGTTATAGCAGAAGCCTCTTGGGGCCATGAGTAGACAACTTCCTCAATCCTTAAGGGTTATTTTTCACTCCCTGCTCTAGGAGTGGTTGGACAAAAGTATACCTGAGCCCCCTGTCATTCCCAGGAAGGGTGTTATTTGCTGGGTCTGGAAAATGTCTTTTCCTAGCATACTTTGTTATGCTAAAAAAGCAAAACAAAAAAAGGGTAATTGTACTGAACACCTAAGTCAAAGTGTCAACAATCTCTCAGGCTGGCATAAACCACCTTTTAAAGGTAATCAAAAGGAGGCAGGAAAATCATTGTCAGTTGGAAGAAGATAGATCCATTTGTACCATATGGGGATGGAAAGTTCGTAAAGCAGGTATTTGCAGCTTGAGGGCTCTTTTCCAACTGCTCAGTAATTCTCCCTGTTTTCTAAGCACAGCTGTCCCCACGTTCAACTCTGTCACTCTGGTGACCTGGATTGCTAAGAGGTAGCCATAGGCTCCAGGGGCCTCTAATGAGCTCTACCGTTTCTCTTGGAGAAATGTGTCTTCGTAGGTAAGAAACTAAGCATCGCCATCTGGGCTTATCTGAGCTCCTAAAAGCCCTTTGAATGTGTGTTGATGGCCTCATTTTAAAGTCCCCAGTGCATCCTTGGAGCACGTTACAGGAACATAAATCACCCTTAGAAAGTACATTCTTCCAAACTCTGTCAGCCCACGTCACTCAGAAAATACATTCCCTTTTGTCAGCTTCTTATGAAGCCTGCTTTATGAAAAAAAATAATAATAATAAAAGGGAAGTTTACAGATCTTTCTATTCTTTGTTTGCTTTTTATTTACATTTTCAGCTGGTATCCAGGCAAACAGTCTAGTGAATTTTCAAGAAACCCAATGCGCTGGGATAGTCTCAGTTGGCAGTTTCCTGAGATCAGTGCTTCTACCTTTGTTGTTTACTGCTGCTTGTCTGCAGGTGGGCAGCAATGGAAGACAAAACAAGTGAATGAACTATCAATATTTTATGCTTTTTTCCCCAAATCAACACAGTCCAAGTGTTTCACTGCTTGGGTAAATTTAAGAACCCACGCCTGGTTGAGCACCCTGCATCTGGAACATAGTGATGCTTGTTATAGCAGAAGCCTCTTGGGGCCATGAGTAGACAACTTCCTCAATCCTTAAGGGTTATTTTTCACTCCCTGCTCTAGGAGTGGTTGGACAAAAGTATACCTGAGCCCCCTGTCATTCCCAGGAAGGGTGTTATTTGCTGGGTCTGGAAAATGTCTTTTCCTAGCATACTTTGTTATGCTAAAAAAGCAAAACAAAAAAAGGGTAATTGTACTGAACACCTAAGTCAAAGTGTCAACAATCTCTCAGGCTGGCATAAACCACCTTTTAAAGGTAATCAAAAGGAGGCAGGAAAATCATTGTCAGTTGGAAGAAGATAGATCCATTTGTACCATATGGGGATGGAAAGTTCGTAAAGCAGGTATTTGCAGCTTGAGGGCTCTTTTCCAACTGCTCAGTAATTCTCCCTGTTTTCTAAGCACAGCTGTCCCCACGTTCAACTCTGTCACTCTGGTGACCTGGATTGCTAAGAGGTAGCCATAGGCTCCAGGGGCCTCTAATGAGCTCTACCGTTTCTCTTGGAGAAATGTGTCTTCGTAGGTAAGAAACTAAGCATCGCCATCTGGGCTTATCTGAGCTCCTAAAAGCCCTTTGAATGTGTGTTGATGGCCTCATTTTAAAGTCCCCAGTGCATCCTTGGAGCACGTTACAGGAACATAAATCACCCTTAGAAAGTACATTCTTCCAAACTCTGTCAGCCCACGTCACTCAGAAAATACATTCCCTTTTGTCAGCTTCTTATGAAGCCTGCTTTATGAAAAAAAATAATAATAATAAAAGGGAAGTTTACAGATCTTTCTATTCTTTGTTTGCTTTTTATTTACATTTTCAGCTGGTATCCAGGCAAACAGTCTAGTGACTGCTTCCTGTGGGGCCGCCCTGATGCATTCAAGCCTGTTGTTAAATTTAAACCACGCTGAACTTAGAAGCCCTCGAAATCACACCTCCTCCTCACAGCCTTCCTTGGCTTCTCTTTTTATCTTTTTAAGATTTGTTTGTTTTTCGGCTGTGGTGGTTTGTCATTGTTGTGGGGGAACTTTCTCTAGTTGCAATAAGCGGGGGCTGCCCTTCACTGTGATGCTTGGGCTTCTTACTGCAGTGGCTTCTCTTTGAGAGCATGAACTCAGGCTCAGTAGTTGTGGTGCTCAGGCTTAGTTCTTCTACACCATGTGGAATCTCCCCTGACTAGGAATCAGACTGGTGTCCCCTGCACTGCAAGGTAGATTCTCAGCCATCGGACCACCCGGGAATACCCCTTGACTGCTCTTTCCCTGATTAAAGACAAGGAATGTGAATGCTCATGGAGGTGCTATGCAGATTTAGTTCCTGTTGGCATTTTTTATCTTCCATAAACAACTCGGCCATATAAACCATTTGTCACAGGTTAATTTGTATATTTAACAAGTGCTATGTTTGTCTTCCTAATATTGATCCATGTGTTTTATAATGCGTTATTTGGGGATTCATACATTGTGATCTTAACTCTGTGACTATACTATGTGAAAGTGTTAGTTGCTCAGTCGTGCTGAACTCTTTGCGGCCCCATGAACTGTCGCCTGCCAGGCTCCTCTGTCCATGGGGATTCCCCAGGCAAGAATACTAGAGTGGGTAGTCATTTCCTTCTCCGTTCTATAAATGTTCTCAAATGAGGGCAAGGACCAGATTGTATCTGATCACTTAAGTAATGTTTAATAATGGTCTGATGCTCAGATGCTTTCTAAAACGTTGGATGGTGGGAGATGGCGGCTCTTCCGGGCATGTGATTTCCTGTATTGGTATTACTATCTTCCCACTCTTGGCCATGAGCATTTGTTTTTCTTTGGTACAGGAAGATCTTTGTCTTATTAATCACTTTACTGAGGTATGATTGACAAGTAAACAGTTGCACATATTTAGTATGTACAAGTTGATTTGTTGGGGATAAGAGTATGCCTGTGAGCCATCACTGGCATCAAGGCCATGGACATAGCGTTACTTGTAAGTGTTCCCTTTATTATTATTGCTATGTATGTGTCTCTGCATGAGTCTGTGTGTAAATCTTAATGTAAGATTATACGCTTGGAAAATTTCAAGTATACAGCACAGTAGGGTTAGTGCTAGGCATCATGGTGTATAATAGCTATGCCTAATTTATTGATCTTGCATAGCTGTAGCTCTGTACCCTTTGATTATATTCCCATTTTCCCCTCCCCTCAGCAACTGGTAAAATTCTGCTTTCATGAGATTAACTATTTTAAATTTCATGTGTAAGGGCGATCATGCAGCATTTGTCTCTAGCTGACACATTTCACATAATATAATATCCTCCAGGTTCATCTATGATATTGCAAATGGCAAGATTTCCTTCCTTTTTAAGACTGGATGTTATGTGTGCAATGCATTTTCTCTATCCATTCATCCTTCAGTGAGCATATAGGCTGATTGCATATCTTGGCTATTGTGAAGCACACAGCAATGAACATGGGATTACAGATGTCTGTCTGAGATCCTGATTTCAATTCCTTTGAATAAATATCCCAACATGAAATTTCTGGATGATATGGTAGTTCCCACTTTAATTTTCTGAGGAACCACCACACTAATTTCCATAATAGCTGTGTCAGTTTACATTCCGACCTACAGTGTACATGGGTTCACTTTTCTCCACACCTTGCCCACGCTTACTATATTTTTTAAAAATAGCCATCCTGAGCTTCCCCTGGTGGTCCAGTGGGTAAAGACACCGCCTTGCAGTGCAAGGGGCGCCGGTTCGAGCCCCGGCCTGGGAAGATCCCACGTGCCGTGGCGGCTGGACCGATGTGCCCAATGACCGAGCGAGCTCTGGGCGCATGCGCCCAGAGGGGTCTGGGCGCGATAGCCCCGGGCAAAACAAAACTGAATAAGACAATAGTTTTGGCCATGAGCATTTGTTTTTCTTTGGTACAGGAAGATCTTTGTCTTATTAATCACTTTACTGAGGTATGATTGACAAGTAAACAGTTGCACATATTTAGTATGTACAAGTTGATTTGTTGGGGATAAGAGTATGCCTGTGAGCCATCACTGGCATCAAGGCCATGGACATAGCGTTACTTGTAAGTGTTCCCTTTATTATTATTGCTATGTATGTGTCTCTGCATGAGTCTGTGTGTAAATCTTAATGTAAGATTATACGCTTGGAAAATTTCAAGTATACAGCACAGTAGGGTTAGTGCTAGGCATCATGGTGTATAATAGCTATGCCTAATTTATTGATCTTGCATAGCTGTAGCTCTGTACCCTTTGATTATATTCCCATTTTCCCCTCCCCTCAGCAACTGGTAAAATTCTGCTTTCATGAGATTAACTATTTTAAATTTCATGTGAAAGGGGCGATCATGCAGCATTTGTCTCTAGCTGACACATTTCACATAATATAATATCCTCCAGGTTCATCTATGATATTGCAAATGGCAAGTTTTCCCTTTCCCTTTTTTAAGACTGGATGTTATGTGTGCAATGCATTTTCTCTATCCATTCATCCTTCAGTGAGCATATAGGCTGATTGCATATCTTGGCTATTGTGAAGCACACAGCAATGAACATGGGATTACAGATGTCTGTCTGAGATCCTGATTTCAATTCCTTTGAATAAATATCCCAACATGAAATTTCTGGATGATATGGTAGTTCCCACTTTAATTTTCTGAGGAACCACCACACTAATTTCCATAATAGCTGTGTCAGTTTACATTCCGACCTACAGTGTACATGGGTTCACTTTTCTCCACACCTTGCCCACGCTTACTATATTTTTTAAAAATAGCCATCCTGAGCTTCCTCTGGTGGTCCAGTGGGTAAGGACACCGCCTTGCAGTGCAAGGGGCGCCGGTTCGATCCCTGGTCTGGGAAGATCCCACGTGCCGTAGAGCGGCTGGACCGATGTGCCCAATGACCGAGCCGGAGCTCTGGAGCGCATGCGCCCAGAGCCGGTGCTCTGCAACGACAGACGCCACCGCGATGGGAGGCCCGCAGGAGCCAAAGAACAAAGACGGATGAAAATAGAGAAATGAAAGACCAATAGAAGTGGCCCGCCCGCTCCCCTCCCACCCCAACCCGACCCCCACCCAAAATAAATAAATAAATAAATCTTAAAAAAAAAATAGCCATCCTAACAGGTATGAGGTGATGTGTGGTTTTTATTTGCATTTTCCTGATGACTGATGGCTTGAGTACCGTTTCATATACCAGTTGGCCATTTGTTTGTTCTTTTTAGAGAAATGTCTATTCAGATCCTTTGTCCATTTGTTAATTGAGTTTTTTTTTTTTTTTCAATTTATTTTTGCAATCAAGTTCTTTGAGTTTCTTATATATTTTGGATGTTAACCTCTAATGGGTATATGGTTTGTACATATTTCTCCTACTACGTAGGTTGACTTTTTCTAAATTTAGTTATTTTTAATTGAAGGATAATTGCTTTACAGAATTTTGTTATTTTCTGCCAAGTATCGACATGAATCAGCATAGGTACACATAGGCTGACTTTTAATTTAGCTATTTCCTTTGCTGTGTAATAGCTTTTTAATCTGATATAGTCCTACATTTTTATTTGTGTTTCTGTTGCCTGTATTTTTGGTGCTATATCCAAGAAGTTATTGAGACCCAATTTTAAGGAACCTTTTATGGTTTCTTCTCGGGGTTTTATATTATCAAACGTTACACAGTTTTTCCAATAACATTTGTTGAAGAGATTGTCTATTGACCATTTTTGTTTTGGTATCTTCAATAACTGTCATAGAAGCATGGCTTATTTCTGGGCTCTCTATTGTTTCATTGGTCACTGGGTCTGTTTTTATTCTGGTATTACAATGTCTACATTCCTATAACTTTGTAAAATAATTTGAAATCAGAAAATGTGATACTCCCAGCTTTTTTATTCTTGCTCAAATTTGTGTTGGCCATTTGAAGTCTTTTGTAGATCCACAGGAATTTTAGAATTGTTTTTCTTTCTATGAAAAATGCTATTGAAATTTCAATGAAATTGCAGTGAATAGATGGAACATTTAGTCATTGTGGACGTTTTGAGAATATTAACTCTTCCAATCCCGAAACACAGGATATCAAAAACAAACTCAATAAAGATGGGCAGAAAACCTTAATAGACATTTCTCCCCCAAAGACATGCAGATGGCCAATGGCACATGGAAAGATGCTCAATGTTACTAATTATTACAGAAATGCAAATCAGAAAGGAAACCCCAAGTACATCGTTAACAGGTTGAGTTTTTTTTTATTTGCATTTTCCTGATGACTGATGGCTTGAGTACCGTTTCATATACCAGTTGGCCATTTGTTTGTTCTTTTTAGAGAAATGTCTATTCAGATCCTTTGTCCATTTGTTAATTGAGTTTTTTTTTTTTTTTCAATTTATTTTTGCAATCAAGTTCTTTGAGTTTCTTATATATTTTGGATGTTAACCTCTAATGGGTATATGGTTTGTACATATTTCTCCTACTACGTAGGTTGACTTTTCTAAATTTAGTTATTTTTAATTGAAGGATAATTGCTTTACAGAATTTTGTTATTTTCTGCCAAGTATCGACATGAATCAGCATAGGTACACATAGGCTGACTTTTAATTTAGCTATTTCCTTTGCTGTGTAATAGCTTTTTAATCTGATATAGTCCTACATTTTTATTTGTGTTTCTGTTGCCTGTATTTTTGGTGCTATATCCAAGAAGTTATTGAGACCCAATTTTAAGGAACCTTTTATGGTTTCTTCTCGGGGTTTTATATTATCAAACGTTACACAGTTTTTCCAATAACATTTGTTGAAGAGATTGTCTATTGACCATTTTTGTTTTGGTATCTTCAATAACTGTCATAGAAGCATGGCTTATTTCTGGGCTCTCTATTGTTTCATTGGTCACTGGGTCTGTTTTTATTCTGGTATTACAATGTCTACATTCCTATAACTTTGTAAAATAATTTGAAATCAGAAAATGTGATACTCCCAGCTTTTTTATTCTTGCTCAAATTTGTGTTGGCCATTTGAAGTCTTTTGTAGATCCACAGGAATTTTAGAATTGTTTTTCTTTCTATGAAAAATGCTATTGAAATTTCAATGAAATTGCAGTGAATAGATGGAACATTTAGTCATTGTGGACGTTTTGAGAATATTAACTCTTCCAATCCCGAAACACAGGATATCAAAAACAAACTCAATAAAGATGGGCAGAAAACCTTAATAGACATTTCTCCCCCAAAGACATGCAGATGGCCAATGGCACATGGAAAGATGCTCAATGTTACTAATTATTACAGAAATGCAAATCAGAACTACAATGTGGTACCACCTCACACCAGTCAGAATGTCCATCATCAAAAAGTCTATAAATAAATGCTGGCAAAGGTGTGGAGAAAAGGGAACCCTCCTACACTGTTTTTAATTTGGTGCAAATGTAATTTGGAGGACAATATGGAAGGTACCTAACAAACTAGACACAGAGTAACCTATGATCCAGCAATCCCAATCATAGACATATATCTGGAGAAAAGCATGATTTGAAAAGATATGTGCACCCCAGTATTCATAGCGATGCCATTTACAATAGCCAAGACAGGAGCAGCCTTAGATGTTCATCGACAGATGGATGGGCAAAGAAAATGTGGTACTTACGTAAAATAGAATATTGTTATTTTTTATTTTTTTGTCTCTAAGACATGTCTAATTCATTTGAGATCCCATGGACTGTAGCCCACCAGGCTCCTCTGTTTGTGTGATTTCCCAGGCAAGAATAGTGGAGTGGGTTGCCATTTCCTTCTCAGAGGATCTTCCTGAGCTAGGGATGGAACCTGCATCTCCTGCATTGGCAGGTGGATTCTTTACCACTAGCACCATCTGGAAACTGCTTGGTTACAGGAGTCTTACGAAATAACGACTAGATTCAAGACTTTCTAAAAACCAGAGCTCTGGTCCCATGTCAAACGAAGTATTCGTACAACTTATTTAAGCAATAACATATTTAAATTTTCTGGCCTTTCTACACATTTTGAGGACCACTGCATTTGCCAGTGAATACCTACTTCAAAAAAATAGTTGATATTGTTTAATAAAAACCTATTTTGTTGATCAGAGATCAAGTGTTTAGAGTAGTTAATGTAGCTTTTAGATCATATGAGCCTACACAATTCAAGCAAGTAATTATCTTTGTAAATTAAAACTGTTACACATTGACACACACACACACACACACACACACACACAATGCTGAAGTATTTTAAACTGTATTACAGACTTCCCTGATGGCTCAGCGGATAAAGACTCCACTTACAGTGCATGAGACACAGGAGATACAGGTTCAACCCCTGGGTCAGTGAAGATCCCCTGAGAAGGAAATGGCAACCCAATCCAATATTCTTGCCTGGGAAATCCTACAGACAGAGTAGCCTAACAGATGGCCCAAAGGATTGCAGACAGTTGGACAGGACTAAGCGACTAAACATACACAGACACTGTTTTATAATGGGAACCCTTAGGCTCAGAGAGATTAAATCAAATGCATAAAGTCTATAAATAAATGCTGGCAAAGGTGTGGAGAAAAGGGAACCCTCCTACACTGTTTTTAATTTGGTGCAAATGTAATTTGGAGGACAATATGGAAGGTACCTAACAAACTAGACACAGAGTAACCTATGATCCAGCAATCCCAATCATAGACATATATCTGGAGAAAAGCATGATTTGAAAAGATATGTGCACCCCAGTATTCATAGCGATGCCATTTACAATAGCCAAGACAGGAGCAGCCTTAGATGTTCATCGACAGATGGATGGGCAAAGAAAATGTGGTACTTACGTAAAATAGAATATTGTTATTTTTTATTTTTTTGTCTCTAAGACATGTCTAATTCATTTGAGATCCCATGGACTGTAGCCCACCAGGCTCCTCTGTTTGTGTGATTTCCCAGGCAAGAATAGTGGAGTGGGTTGCCATTTCCTTCTCCAGAGGATCTTCCTGAGCTAGGGATGGAACCTGCATCTCCTGCATTGGCAGGTGGATTCTTTACCACTAGCACCATCTGGAAACTGCTTGGTTACAGGAGTCTTACGAAATAACGACTAGATTCAAGACTTTCTAAAAACCAGAGCTCTGGTCCCATGTCAAACGAAGTATTCGTACAACTTATTTAAGCAATAACATATTTAAATTTTCTGGCCTTTCTACACATTTTGAGGACCACTGCATTTGCCAGTGAATACCTACTTCAAAAAAATAGTTGATATTGTTTAATAAAAACCTATTTTGTTGATCAGAGATCAAGTGTTTAGAGTAGTTAATGTAGCTTTTAGATCATATGAGCCTACACAATTCAAGCAAGTAATTATCTTTGTAAATTAAAACTGTTACACATTGACACACACACACACACACACACACACACACAATGCTGAAGTATTTTAAACTGTATTACAGACTTCCCTGATGGCTCAGCGGATAAAGACTCCACTTACAGTGCATGAGACACAGGAGATACAGGTTCAACCCCTGGGTCAGTGAAGATCCCCTGGAGAAGGAAATGGCAACCCAATCCAATATTCTTGCCTGGGAAATCCTACAGACAGAGTAGCCTAACAGATGGCCCAAAGGATTGCAGACAGTTGGACAGGACTAAGCGACTAAACATACACAGACACTGTTTTATAATGGGAACCCTTAGGCTCAGAGAGATTAAACAGTTTGCCTCTGATTTAACAGCTAGCAGTTGGGCAAGGAGAGAAATGATCCTGTGGCTTTGGACTCCATAATCACTTCTTTTTTTTGAGTTCCTTTGTGTGGGGTATCTCTTTTGTTGTTGAGATTTTTTTGAGTCCTTTTTTTTTTTTTAGAAAAAGTATTTATTTGGCTGTGCCAGGTCTTAGTTGGCACATATGGGACCTCAGTCTTTGGTGCAGCATGTGGGGTCTTCCGTTGCAGCATGTGGGATCTAGTTCTGTGCCTAGGGATTGAACCCAGGCCCCCTGAATTGGAAGCATGGAGTCTTAACCCCTGGACTATCAGGGAAGTCCCCATACATATTTTTTATGCCATACCATCTTGATGTGTTTTTTTCTCTGGGTACTAGAGACCAAAAACTATTTGACTAAGAACAACCTACTTCTTATTAGCAAGAAGGAAATTGTAACAAGGCTTATAAAATATGTCCTTCGGCATTCTCTTTCTTGAGGCACATGGAGACTCAAGGTAGATGGTAGATTTCAGTGGAAATGTAAATATCCAGTTCTAATCAAGTAAGAAAACCCTGCGTTATGTCTGCTCCTGATCTTTGCCTGCTGATGGTACTATCTTCACACTAGAAAGAGCTCTCTTTTCTAACAAATTTTGGCTAAAAACTACACTTTCTAAAAATGGCTTGATGCTTTCTGATGTTATTCCCTTGAGATTTGATAGATGCCATGAAGTCAACATCTGGAATGTGATACAGAATTTGATTTGCATATGAAAGTCTATATGTAAATGTACCTGAAGGTGATATATTAGAAGTAGCTGATCATCTTTCATCATGGGGAGAGAACCTGGAGTTGTATAGTCTTTGTAGATTCTCTTAGAATAGAAATATAAGAAATTAAAGGCAGGATTTTAAATCAACTATGATTGAACAGACTTTTTTTTTTTAAAGTTTTAATACAAGAAAAACAGGTCACATTCTTCACCTCTTCAGATATGGAAATTGATGATATGGATTGTTGTATGTATTTTTCCTCTCTCATTCTTTAAACACACATATTTTGTTGAAAAATAAAAGAAATTACTTTGTTGAAAAAAAACTGTGTACAGCCTAATGAGATAGTTCATCTCTTATCCAATGTTTAAAGGCATTTATGGGGACTGCTTGTTCACCCATCTCTGAGTGTTTATCCTCTTTTGGGAAGGGGACTGAGTTTGGAGGCATCATTGGAAGAAGCAGCAGTTTCCCCATTCTTTCTGTCTTGCTGAAGGGAAGCTGTGTTCTAGAGCTTGCTTTCATGCTTAGCTTCATACCCTTTGCATATTTTGCAAGTTCTTCCTGCAGAACCAAGTGATAAACTCTTCCAGAGACTTGGGTAATTTCAGTTTGGAAGCACATTCCGTCTGGGATTGTGCAAACATTTAAAGAATGCTTACCTTCTGAAAGTAATCAGTCTACTGTAGCAGATTTCTCTCCCCTCCCCCAGTCTTTTTGGAAAGGCCTGATTGATTTTCTTTTCCTCTTTCAAGAAACAGATAGAACGAGATTTTTCTCCAATTCATTCTTCTTCTGAAATCAGATTAGAGGAGGATAAACTCTTTCTTTGAATATTTCCAGTTTTAGGAAGATCGATGGCAACAGAAATTTTAGAATATATTTTCTGAATCCCACCACTTTCAGCTACAGCATGCTTTCTCTGACTTTATTGGAATCCCAAATTCCCAGAGTAAGAGAAACCTCATTAAAATTATCCTTTTTAACGACACAAAAATATAAGGAATTTTTATTTGACTGTCTTTATGAGTGGTAAGTATAGTATATACTATCTTCACACTAGATTTTTTGGCTAAAAACTACACTTTCTAAATGGCTTGATGCTTTCTGATGTTATTCCTTGAGATTTGATAGATGCCATGAAGTCAACATCTGGAATGTGATACAGAATTTGATTTGCATATGAAAGTCTATATGTAAATGTACCTGAAGGTGATATATTAGAAGTAGCTGATCATCTTTCATCATGGGGAGAGAACCTGGAGTTGTATAGTCTTTGTAGATTCTCTTAGAATAGAAATATAAGAAATTAAAGGCAGGATTTTAAATCAACTATGATTGAACAGACTTTTTTTTTAAAGTTTTAATACAAGAAAAACAGGTCACATTCTTCACCTCTTCAGATATGGAAATTGATGATATGGATTGTTGTATGTATTTTTCCTCTCTCATTCTTTAAACACACATATTTTGTTGAAAAATAAAAGAAATTACTTTGTTGAAAAAAAACTGTGTACAGCCTAATGAGATAGTTCATCTCTTATCCAATGTTTAAAGGCATTTATGGGGACTGCTTGTTCACCCATCTCTGAGTGTTTATCCTCTTTTGGGAAGGGGACTGAGTTTGGAGGCATCATTGGAAGAAGCAGCAGTTTCCCCATTCTTTCTGTCTTGCTGAAGGGAAGCTGTGTTCTAGAGCTTGCTTTCATGCTTAGCTTCATACCCTTTGCATATTTTGCAAGTTCTTCCTGCAGAACCAAGTGATAAACTCTTCCAGAGACTTGGGTAATTTCAGTTTGGAAGCACATTCCGTCTGGGATTGTGCAAACATTTAAAGAATGCTTACCTTCTGAAAGTAATCAGTCTACTGTAGCAGATTTCTCTCCCCTCCCCCAGTCTTTTTGGAAAGGCCTGATTGATTTTCTTTTCCTCTTTCAAGAAACAGATAGAACGAGATTTTTCTCCAATTCATTCTTCTTCTGAAATCAGATTAGAGGAGGATAAACTCTTTCTTTGAATATTTCCAGTTTTAGGAAGATCGATGGCAACAGAAATTTTAGAATATATTTTCTGAATCCCACCACTTTCAGCTACAGCATGCTTTCTCTGACTTTATTGGAATCCCAAATTCCCAGAGTAAGAGAAACCTCATTAAAATTATCCTTTTTAACGACACAAAAATATAAGGAATTTTTATTTGACTGTCTTTATGAGTGGTAAGTATAGTATATACATTTCTGACCTGCTTTACCTTGAACCTTGGTCTCTGACGCCTACATTTCCTATTTTTGTAGGGTGGAAAATCTTTTCCATTTTTCTCTTGTAAGTTCTTGCTGGTCCAATGATGAATCTGATTTAAGAGATTAATAGGAGAAAAGTTTAATTTGTATACATGGGAGCTTATAGTAGTATGAGACTCGAAGAAGTGACCAAAGCAAGTAGCTGTTCTAAGATTTTTAGATAAGTAGACAATACATTTCTGAAGAATTGACAAGATGGAAAAGTGTGGCTTTGGAGTGGTAAATTAATAAAGAAGTAACAGGGTGTGTTTATACAGCATTCACAGTCTTGAATTTCCTATTTCTGGAGATAAGGATGTTCTTCTACCTTTTTGTACAGGAAGGGCACCTTTCACAGGGGAGATTTATTTCCAGCCTTCAGGGGGACAAAAGAGGGTCAAAATGACCTTCTTGCATCAGCTGTTTCTTAAGTAACTTTAATTTGAAATAATCAGTATGCCAGAGTGGCATGTGTAGGATGGCCTCTCCTGAATCCCATCCCTTTCAGCTACAGCATGATTTCTCTGACTTTATCTGAAATCCAAGCCCCCAGAGTGATAGAAACCTCATACAAATTATCCTTTTTGACTGTAAAAAAAAGTATGAAATGTTTATTTGGTGATTTTTATGTCTAAGAAGGAAGGTTCTATACCTAGAAGTCTCATGTATGTCTCTTAGTCCATTGTGAAAAACACATATTACTGTCCTCTGCTCACTTTTTATTGTTAATTGCAGGATGGTGGTTTTACAGTATTGTTTCTGCTGTACACTGAAGTAAATCAGCTGTAAGTACACATATATCCCCTCCCACCCACCCACAGAACCAAACTCCCTGTGCTTCAGAGCACCCTCCTCACTGTCTGTTCTACCTGTGGTAGCGTGTTGATTGATGTCAGCCCCATGTCCTGGTTCATTCCACTCTCTGCTTAGCCATACGTCCACACATCCGTTCTCTACATCTGCACTTCTTCTGCTGCCCTGCTGACAGGTTCCATTGTACCATTTTTCTATATTGCACATATAAGAGAGAAACAAATATCATATGTCAATGCATATATCTGCTCACTTTTTAGAAATGATGTTTTAAATTAAATTTTATTTATTTAGGTATTTATTTATTTTAGGCTGCACTGGGTCTTCATTGCTGCGTGTGGAATTTTCTCAAGTTGCCAGCCTGCAGGCTTCTCACTGTGGTCACTTCTCGTGTTGTGGAGCATGGGGCCATGGCACTCTGACCTCAGTAGTTGTAGCACATGGGTTCAGTCCTGGCAACACCCAGGCTTAAGTGCCCTCTGGCATATGGGATCTTCCCAGACCAGGGGTCAAACTCTGTTAATTCATTCAACTTATAAATGAAGATGATAAATCTTAGTAATCTGATAACAGTTCTGAAGGGTAGGTACTATTATATACCCTCACTATTTTCCTCTTATAGATGAAGGAACTGAAGTTCAGAGATGAAGTGTAATACGTTTATACACTTAGGAAGCTTCAAAGCTGCAATTCAACCCTAAGTAGTCAGGCTCAGAAGTCAATGGTCTTATCTGCTAGACAGTAGCTTAAAGTGTGGTCCCCAGAGTAGAGGAATATGAGTGTATTTGAGAGACTGCTAAATCAAACTTTTTGGGTAGACCCATTGGCAAACCCTTCTGGTTATGCCAACGCCTTATTTAAAGTCTTTCATTGATTGGGCTCTCTGGTCTTGCAGTTGTTTTTTACTTTGCTTTTTAACAAGTGTAACAAAAGATCTAACAATTCTGCAATTAAGAGTTAATTTCAGAAATTTGGAAAATGCATAAAATTTGTTTCATTTTGATATGATATCGAAGATCAAATTTTCGAAAAGTTAAAAAAATGGAAAAAGACAGTAGTTACATTTATCAAATATCATTAATTAACTTTTTTTTTCAATAATTCTTTAAAAGTCCCTGACAGAGTAACTGGATCAACTCAATAAATATTTATCGAATTTATGAATACATGAATGAGTTTTATTTGACCTCTGAATTTCAGGGATTGCTTATCTTTAAAATTTAATTTTTTAGTTGGGGTATAAAGGTGTTACCGTGTTGTGTTAGTTTCTGCTGTGTAATAAAGTGAATCAGCTGTATGTATACATATATCCTTTCCCTCTGGAGTCCCCATCCCACCCTTTTAGGTCATCACAGAGCCTCAGCTGAGCTCTCTGTCTTATGGAGCAGCTTCCCACCAGATCTGTTTTACGCATGATGATGTGTATTTGTCAGTGCTACTCTCTGGATTGGTACTCCTCCCCTTCCTACCCTGTATCCATAAGTCTGTTCTCAAGGTCTGTATCTCTATTGCTATTCTGCAAATAAGTTCATCAGTACCATTTTTCTAGAAAGAATTTCTTTTTTTAATGAAGACTTCTGTTTCTTTCGTTGTTGCCCAGTTATGTCTGACTCTTTGTGACCCCATGGATTGCAGCACACCAGGCCTTCCTGTCCTTCACCATCTCCTGAAGTTTGTCCAGGTTCATGTCCATCGCATTGATGATGCCACCCAGTGACCTCATCCTCTGATGCCCTCTCCTCCTTCTACCTCAATCTTTCCTGGCATCAGGGACTTTTCCAGCAAGTTGACTCTTCGCATCAGGTGATCAAAAATACTGGAGCTTCAGCTTCAGTATCAGTTCTTCCAATGAGTATTCAGGGTTGATTTCCTTTAAGATTGACTGGTTTGATCTCCTAGCTGTCCAAGAGACTCTCAGAAGGTTTTTCCAGCACCACAGCTCAAAGGCATCAATTCTTTCGGTGCTCTGCCATCCCTACAGTGCAGTTCTCATATGTTTATGTGACCACTGGGAAGACCAAAGTCTTGACTATTTATTTGGACCTTTGTTGGCAGGGTAATGTCTCTGCTTTTCAGCACACTGTCTAGGTTCATCATAGCCTTCCTGCCAGGAAACAGTCATCTTCTGATTTCATGACTGCAGTCATTTGGATTTTGTGATTTTGGATCCCAAGAAGAGAAAGTTTGTTTCTACTTTCACCTATTCCCATTCTGTTTGCCATTAAGTAATAGTGCCTCATTCTTTATCTTTGTAGAACCTGATTGTAGAACCTGAGGTTGGATATTAGTTGATGACAAATGTGTTTAATTTACCCAGGAAAGGGCTTCCCTGGTGGTTCAGTGGGTAGGGACACCTCCTTGCAGTGCAAGGGGCGCCGGTTCGATCCCTGGCCTAGGAAGATCCTATGTGCTGCTGAGCAGCTGGACCAATGTGTCCAATTACCGAGCCAGAGCTCTGGAGCGCATGCACTCAGAGCCGGTGCTCTGCGACAACAGAGGCCACTGCGATGGGAGGCCCACACAGGCTAAAGAGCAAAGATGGATGAAAATAGACAAATGAAAGACCAGTAGAAGTGGCTGGCCTGCCCCCTACCCTCCCCAATTTGTCCTCCCCCCAAAAAACCATAATTTACACAGGAAAACCATTTAGTTCTTCATATCTAATGCCTTCTTGTCCAAGACAGTGAATGGATGGTCCATTCTGGCTCGGTAACTTCTTCCTTGAAAGAATTGTCATTGCCTGTAAGTTTCACCTTGAGGGTAAATTGGAAATACTCTTTGTGTGCTGTTGTACTGTGCATACTTTTACAAGCATGAGTATCCTTTATCTGTACACAAGACGTGGAGGTTTCCAGACTGGTATTGGTAATACTTATTACCATTACGTGCATCACCGTCACTGTTACCGTCATCCTCAGAGCTAAGAATGAACATATTGGTATGATTATTTTGTGCCAGCAAGGTAATTCTAAGTGCTGTCTATGTAATAACTCACTGAATTCACACACACACACACATACAATATATATACATAACTTCTATGAAGTAAATACTCCTATTTTTCACAATAGTAGGAAGTGGAGAAAATTGCCTAACAAAAAAGTGGAATTGCTAAGTGTTTAGTAAATATAAGTAGCTAGAAAATGCTTATCACATAACATACTAGATGTCTACAGATGTGTGTTGAATTGATGGCTTTTATTTTATATACAAAGCATGTGGCAATCAGAGTGGTTAAATGATTTGCTCAAGGAGAAATCAACTTGCTTGGTAGAGAGCTTCAAGTTCAACCCAGATCCTGAGATTACAAAATTTTCATCATCTATGTGAAAGTACGGGTCTAGGAGAGCACAAATGTGACAGTTGAGACTTTGGAACTGAGGCTGTGTTACAATTCTTCTATTGTGTTGACCAGAAAGTTCATTGAGGTTTTTCCATAAGATGTTACCAAATGAACTTTTTGGTCAACCCTAGACTAACATGTATTCGTTTTTGATCTTCAAGTCTTTCTAAGCTTGTTACCTCATCTGTAAAATGCAGAAAATACGAATGGTTTACTGGAGATATTGTAAGCCTTAAATGATATTTAAAGTGCTTGCAAATGTGTCTTTTGGGCAACAATGCCCAATAAATGGACAATTGCAATCAAAACAGTAAATGGTTTGGATGAGCTGACCTGTGGATACTGACATACCAGGAAGAGAAAAACATTACCCTAGTGGATTTATAATTCATTCCTTCCCCTCTATCTTGTGTTGAGATTTTCAGAAAATCTAGTTTCAAGTATTTTCTCTCCTTCTATACTTAGTCTTAAAGCAGTTACAGGAGAATATCAGAAGATATGGAAATTAAACAGTATTATACCAGGAAATCATTCTTCTCTCTCTTGTAAGTTTCTGAACTTTTCCCTTTAAAAGTTCTCTCTCTCTTTTTTTTAAAAATATTTATTTATTTATTTATGAGGGGGTGGTGTGTGGGGGGGGGGGGGGGTGGCGGGCTACTTCTATTGGTCTTTCATTTGTCTATTTTCATCCATCTTTGTTCTTTGGCTCTTGTGGGGCTCCCATCGCGGTGGCCTCTGTTGTTGCAGAGCACCGGCTGTGGCGCACGCACTCCAGAGCTCGGTTCGTAATTGAACACATTAGTCCAGCCACTCCACAGCACATGGGATCTTCCCAGGCCAGGGATCGAATCGGCACCTTGCACTGCAAGGCGGTGTCCTTACCACTGGACCACCAGAAGCCCAAGTTCTCTCATTTTAAAGCACTTTTCCAGCATTCTCCAAAATTAGTCCAGCCAAAATGCTTTTTTGATGTCTACAGATGTGTGTTGAATTGATGGCTTTTATTTTATATACAAAGCATGTGGCAATCAGAGTGGTTAAATGATTTGCTCAAGGAGAAATCAACTTGCTTGGTAGAGAGCTTCAAGTTCAACCCAGATCCTGAGATTACAAAATTTTCATCATCTATGTGAAAGTACGGGTCTAGGAGAGCACAAATGTGACAGTTGAGACTTTGGAACTGAGGCTGTGTTACAATTCTTCTATTGTGTTGACCAGAAAGTTCATTGAGGTTTTTCCATAAGATGTTACCAAATGAACTTTTTGGTCAACCCTAGACTAACATGTATTCGTTTTTGATCTTCAAGTCTTTCTAAGCTTGTTACCTCATCTGTAAAATGCAGAAAATACGAATGGTTTACTGGAGATATTGTAAGCCTTAAATGATATTTAAAGTGCTTGCAAATGTGTCTTTTGGGCAACAATGCCCAATAAATGGACAATTGCAATCAAAACAGTAAATGGTTTGGATGAGCTGACCTGTGGATACTGACATACCAGGAAGAGAAAAACATTACCCTAGTGGATTTATAATTCATTCCTTCCCCTCTATCTTGTGTTGAGATTTTCAGAAAATCTAGTTTCAAGTATTTTCTCTCCTTCTATACTTAGTCTTAAAGCAGTTACAGGAGAATATCAGAAGATATGGAAATTAAACAGTATTATACCAGGAAATCATTCTTCTCTCTCTTGTAAGTTTCTGAACTTTTCCCTTTAAAAGTTCTCTCTCTCTTTTTTTTAAAAATATTTATTTATTTATTTATGAGGGGGTGGTGTGTTGGGGAGGGAGGGGGTGGCGGGCTACTTCTATTGGTCTTTCATTTGTCTATTTTCATCCATCTTTGTTCTTTGGCTCTTGTGGGGCTCCCATCGCGGTGGCCTCTGTTGTTGCAGAGCACCGGCTGTGGGCGCACGCACTCCAGAGCTCCGGTTCGGTAATTGAACACATTAGTCCAGCCACTCCACAGCACATGGGATCTTCCCAGGCCAGGGATCGAATCGGCACCCCTTGCACTGCAAGGCGGTGTCCTTACCCACTGGACCACCAGGGAAGCCCAAGTTCTCTCATTTTTAAAGCACTTTTCCAGCATTCTCCAAAATCGCCCCCCTCCCACCGCTTCCCATTTGGACTGTTGCAGAAGTTTTTAACTGTAGTAGCAACACATTTTGTCAGCATGGTAGCAGAGTGAACCCAGGAAGCGTGTTGGGCATTTCATCCGAAGCCTGGGAACAATGTGGGTTTGCAGTTGACATTAGAAGTGGGGGCAGCCTTGTGGGACTGAGCCCTTAGCTGTGGGACCTGATGCTGCCTTGAGGTATGTGGTTGTCAGAATTGTAGGACTTCCAGCCAGTGCTGGAGAATTGCTTCGTGCCGTGGGGAGAAATCCACAGGCATTGGCCCTGGTTCTGGAATCTTTCATCTTTCTTTTTCACAAAGCTTTGTTAGGCTGTCTTGACCCATGCTGATTTCTTTCTTATGAAATACTCTAGTCTGGATGTTACTCTGGGGTTTTCTGGAACTATGAAGGATACATCTTTGTTGAGTTTTATCACACTGGACATGGTACCTCGACTAAAATTTAAGCTCCACAAAGGCAGAAAATGCAAATACAACCTGTATGGCTCTTATATACAGGTTGATAGGGCTGAATAAATCTGGGTTGATGAAATGCACACTAACGAACTTTGAGGGCTCACTCAGAATGTCCTCCTTGTTGCTTCTCTCTCTCCTTTTTTGGTAAGTCTTTACTGAATTTGTTACAATATTGCTTCTGTTTTTGTATTTTGATTGCACGGTATGTGGGATCTTAGTTCCCTGACCAGGGATTGAACACACACTCCTTGCATTTAAAGGCAAAGTCTTGACCACTGGACCACCAGAGAAGTCCCTTCCTTGTCACTTCTGATGTCCATTTCTGTGCCTTGCTCACAGTAAGTTAAGTACTGTCCTCTACAAAAGAAAACAATACTCTGTGAGATAACTGACCATATACTTGTGGGGCTCCCATCGCGGTGGCCTCTGTTGTTGCAGAGCACCGGCTGTGGGCGCACGCACTCCAGAGCTCCGGTTCGGTAATTGAACACATTAGTCCAGCCACTCCACAGCACATGGGATCTTCCCAGGCCAGGGATCGAATCGGCACCCCTTGCACTGCAAGGCGGTGTCCTTACCCACTGGACCACCAGGGAAGCCCAAGTTCTCTCATTTTTAAAGCACTTTTCCAGCATTCTCCAAAATCGCCCTCCCACCGCCTCCCATTTGGACTGTTGCAGAAGTTTTTAACTGTAGTAGCAACACATTTTGTCAGCATGGTAGCAGAGTGAACCCAGGAAGCGTGTTGGGCATTTCATCCGAAGCCTGGGAACAATGTGGGTTTGCAGTTGACATTAGAAGTGGGGGCAGCCTTGTGGGACTGAGCCCTTAGCTGTGGGACCTGATGCTGCCTTGAGGTATGTGGTTGTCAGAATTGTAGGACTTCCAGCCAGTGCTGGAGAATTGCTTCGTGCCGTGGGGAGAAATCCACAGGCATTGGCCCTGGTTCTGGAATCTTTCATCTTTCTTTTTCACAAAGCTTTGTTAGGCTGTCTTGACCCATGCTGATTTCTTTCTTATGAAATACTCTAGTCTGGATGTTACTCTGGGGTTTTCTGGAACTATGAAGGATACATCTTTGTTGAGTTTTATCACACTGGACATGGTACCTCGACTAAAATTTAAGCTCCACAAAGGCAGAAAATGCAAATACAACCTGTATGGCTCTTATATACAGGTTGATAGGGCTGAATAAATCTGGGTTGATGAAATGCACACTAACGAACTTTGAGGGCTCACTCAGAATGTCCTCCTTGTTGCTTCTCTCTCTCCTTTTTTGGTAAGTCTTTACTGAATTTGTTACAATATTGCTTCTGTTTTTGTATTTTGATTGCACGGTATGTGGGATCTTAGTTCCCTGACCAGGGATTGAACACACACTCCTTGCATTTAAAGGCAAAGTCTTGACCACTGGACCACCAGAGAAGTCCCTTCCTTGTCACTTCTGATGTCCATTTCTGTGCCTTGCTCACAGTAAGTTAAGTACTGTCCTCTACAAAAAAAGAAAACAATACTCTGTGAGATAACTGACCATATACTTATCTGGGTTTTCCTTTTCTGGACTTACTGTTACCTATTTATAATATCAGTATCTATAATAATGCCTCAGTTGGTTCTTTAGCTTAGAAGTTAGGAAGCAAAAGTGCTTTTGAGTATGTGTAATGATATGGTAATAATTTTTTTGATGTCTTATGGTATAGGTACTATTATTATTATCAACATTTTCTAGCTAGAGCTGTAGACCAATATCAAATATCCTAACAAAGAAATGAAGATTAACTGCTATAATTTTTTCTATAAGATATTGGTAATAATCTATATCAGCTAGTTGTCTTAGTGAATAGTTCATTTATTAGCAAATCCTCCCCGAATGCTTTCTAGGTACTAGGCATAGCTTTAAGTTCTTTATATGCATTAAGACATTTTTTCTTTATGATGATCCAAAGTGATCGTCATTATTGTTATCTCAATTTTATAAATAAAGTGACAGGCCTACAGAGAGGCATAAGGGGGTGCCAAGGTCCCATGGGAGGCTGAGCTAAGACTCTAACCCCAAGAGGAGCCTTCTGGAACTTTGATCTCTTCACAGTCTTTTATTTATTTATTTGGATGCAGCTAGTTTGTTATTTTTTAAAATCTTAACTGAAGTATAGTTGATTTACAATGCTCTATTAGCTTCTGTTCTACAGCGAAGTGATTCAGTTATACATTCTTTTCATATTCCTTTGTCTCTTTTTCATATTCTTTTCCATTATGGCTTACCATACAATATTGAATATATTGGGTTGGCCAAAAAGTTCATTCATGGTTTCCCATGACTCCTTAAGAGAAAACCCAAAAGAACTTCTGGGTCAACCCAATGGTTCCCTAGGCTGCACAGTAGGGAGGGCCCTGCTGTTCGTCTATCCTTCCACTCTCAGGTGGTAAGCTGCCTTGTAACTTTGGGCCTTCCATGCTTGTGCCTGAGTGTTGCAAAGGATCTGGGTCCTACTATGAGGCTTCTTTCTTCTCGTACTGGATATAAGTCACGCTCAGTCTGAACTTGTGACTGGAAGTCTCTAGATCCATCAGAGTGCCTTTTATCTTTCTGGTAGCTGAGTTTCTCGCAAACCAAGCTTGGAACTTCCCTTTGTGAAGCCCCTCACACCCTCTATGAACCCTTTTTCCTTTATCCCCATTCCCAGGCAGTGAGCACTAGTTGAACACATTGGTTTAATTCAAGAGTTATATAAATTACTTCTCCCTACACAGTAAACTGTTTATCAACAAGACGATACCCACCCAATTCAAAGTGCAGTCTTCAGGGACTTTCCCGGTGATCCAGTGGTTAAGACTTCGCCTTCTAGTTGAGGGGGTGTGGCTTCAATCCCTCTGGTCAGGAAACTGGTATCCCATATACCTTGGGCCCCAAAAAACCAAAACATAAAACAGAAGCAATTTTGTAACAGATTCAATAAAGGCTTTACAAATGGTCACATAAAAAAAACAGGAAGCCCCAAATATTTAAAGGATTGTGAATCAATGCTTCTACTAGCATAGCTTTAAGTTCTTTATATGCATTAAGACATTTGTTCTTTAGGATGATCCAAAGTGATCGTCATTATTGTTATCTCAATTTTATAAATAAAGTGACAGGCCTACAGAGAGGCATAAGGGGGTGCCAAGGTCCCATGGGAGGCTGAGCTAAGACTCTAACCCCAAGAGGAGCCTTCTGGAACTTTGATCTCTTCACAGTCTTTTATTTATTTATTTGGATGCAGCTAGTTTGTTATTTTTTAAAATCTTAACTGAAGTATAGTTGATTTACAATGCTCTATTAGCTTCTGTTCTACAGCGAAGTGATTCAGTTATACATTCTTTTCATATTCCTTTGTCTCTTTTCTTCTTTTCCATTATGGCTTACCATACAATATTGAATATATTGGGTTGGCCAAAAGTTCATTCATGGTTTCCCATGACTCCTTAAGAGAAAACCCAAAAGAATTTTGGGTCAACCCAATGGTTCCCTAGGCTGCACAGTAGGGAGGGCCCTGCTGTTCGTCTATCCTTCCACTCTCAGGTGGTAAGCTGCCTTGTAACTTTGGGCCTTCCATGCTTGTGCCTGAGTGTTGCAAAGGATCTGGGTCCTACTATGAGGCTTCTTTCTTCTCGTACTGGATATAAGTCACGCTCAGTCTGAACTTGTGACTGGAAGTCTCTAGATCCATCAGAGTGCCTTTTATCTTTCTGGTAGCTGAGTTTCTCGCAAACCAAGCTTGGAACTTCCCTTTGTGAAGCCCCTCACACCCTCTATGAACCCTTTTTCCTTTATCCCCATTCCCAGGCAGTGAGCACTAGTTGAACACATTGGTTTAATTCAAGAGTTATATAAATTACTTCTCCCTACACAGTAAACTGTTTATCAACAAGACGATACCCACCCAATTCAAAGTGCAGTCTTCAGGGACTTTCCCGGTGATCCAGTGGTTAAGACTTCGCCTTCTAGTTGAGGGGGTGTGGCTTCAATCCCTCTGGTCAGGAAACTGGTATCCCATATACCTTGGGCCCCAAAAAACCAAAACATAAAACAGAAGCAATTTTGTAACAGATTCAATAAAGGCTTTACAAATGGTCCACATTGAAAAATACTTAAAAACAAACAAACAAAAAAGCCTGCAGTGTTCATTGTCTGGCACAGAGCATTCCCTAAATATTTAAAGGATTGTGAATCAATGCTCTGAGTCACTAGTGCACTGTACGTACTTAATGTGGTTGCTTTCAGTTTCCGTGTGTGTGTATAGAAAAGAGTTTCCACCTTTCCTTTATGAACCAACATTTTTAAGCACCTAGTCCACTGGATGCAACCCTAAATACCACCCAAAGTTAACTAAAAAGAGACGTAGTAGTAGCTTTCTTTGAATTCTTTAGGACTTAAGGCACAAAAACTGGTGTCTCTGACGAATTTGCATCAGATGTGAGGACAAAGAACGGCATTACAGAGAAAAATAAATGGATATCACTGACAACTGGCTCATGAGCCACAGGTATTTATTGTCCAAATGGACTTACGCGAAAGGTTTCTAATGGAAAGATAACAGACTTACAGCCTCTTCAGATGGAGGCATTAGTATTCTGATCCAAGAGTTTTAGAGGCATTAGTTTACTTTGAATATTTTCATATCTTTTTACCACTGGGGCCTTTAGTATTGGAACAAATTGATGTCTAGAGTCCAAAAAAGCTGTTTAGTGTGTGATAGTGGAGAATTTAATAATGCATTTGTCCTGCAGGCTCCTGATTCTCACACTTATGCACAATCCAAATACCCACAAGCCCCCTTTTTTGAATGCTGATGTCTTCATTGGAAAGGGAAGAAATCTATTTAATTACTGACCTGAAATGAATGTCATAAGGATGAAGTTGCATTTTTTTTTTCCTATTTGAATTTCTGTTCCTGTCTCCAGGAGCATATGCCAGTACTGAGAGTCATGAATGGTCATCCCAGAATTCCAGAGTTCCTTTTGAATCATTCCCATTAGCACCCTATCTCCATCAAAGTGGAGATGTGAGATTTATAAAGCAACTAGATTGTATCTGCAGGGCCTTGAAAGATGGTTATATAAATTACTTCTCCCTACACAGTAAACTGTTTATCAACAAGACGATACCCACCCAATTCAAAGTGCAGTCTTCAGGGACTTTCCGGTGATCCAGTGGTTAAGACTTCGCCTTCTAGTTGAGGGGGTGTGGCTTCAATCCCTCTGGTCAGGAAACTGGTATCCCATATACCTTGGGCCCCAAAAAACCAAAACATAAAACAGAAGCAATTTTGTAACAGATTCAATAAAGGCTTTACAAATGGTCCACATTGAAAAATACTTAAAAACAAACAAACAAAAAAGCCTGCAGTGTTCATTGTCTGGCACAGAGCATTCCCTAAATATTTAAAGGATTGTGAATCAATGCTCTGAGTCACTAGTGCACTGTACGTACTTAATGTGGTTGCTTTCAGTTTCCGTGTGTGTGTATAGAAAAGAGTTTCCACCTTTCCTTTATGAACCAACATTTTTAAGCACCTAGTCCACTGGATGCAACCCTAAATACCACCCAAAGTTAACTAAAAAGAGACGTAGTAGTAGCTTTCTTTGAATTCTTTAGGACTTAAGGCACAAAAACTGGTGTCTCTGACGAATTTGCATCAGATGTGAGGACAAAGAACGGCATTACAGAGAAAAATAAATGGATATCACTGACAACTGGCTCATGAGCCACAGGTATTTATTGTCCAAATGGACTTACGAAAGGTTTCTAATGGAAAGATAACAGACTTACAGCCTCTTCAGATGGAGGCATTAGTATTCTGATCCAAGAGTTTTAGAGGCATTAGTTTACTTTGAATATTTTCATATCTTTTACCACTGGGGCCTTTAGTATTGGAACAAATTGATGTCTAGAGTCCAAAAAAGCTGTTTAGTGTGTGATAGTGGAGAATTTAATAATGCATTTGTCCTGCAGGCTCCTGATTCTCACACTTATGCACAATCCAAATACCCACAAGCCCCCTTTTTTGAATGCTGATGTCTTCATTGGAAAGGGAAGAAATCTATTTAATTACTGACCTGAAATGAATGTCATAAGGATGAAGTTGCATTTTTTTTTTCCTATTTGAATTTCTGTTCCTGTCTCCAGGAGCATATGCCAGTACTGAGAGTCATGAATGGTCATCCCAGAATTCCAGAGTTCCTTTTGAATCATTCCCATTAGCACCCTATCTCCATCAAAGTGGAGATGTGAGATTTATAAAGCAACTAGATTGTATCTTGAGGGCCTTGAAACATGGAAGCATGACAGAAGCACAGTTATGTTGGCTGTGCCTGGCATGGCCTGTGAAGGTTCCAGTTTCAGGCCATCCCCCATCACAGCCATCTGATTTAGTCTGGTAGAATCCGATAATTAGAATTTGTGCGATGAATGGGGACCATCTTGATGAACGAGTCCTAAGGACAGTTAAGAGAAGAACAAATCAAATAGGAGAATAATTGTTTCCTTCGTGTGAAATTCTGTTGGAGGAACGGAGAAAAGAGGAGATGAAGTCCTCTGGCATTTTCTCAGTTATTTTCTTCTCTTCATTGAGGTTGGCCTACTTTTTGTTGGTCTGTGTTCCCTCCTTGCAGGCCTCTTTGCTGCTTTGCATCTCAAGAGGGTAGCATGTTCAGGATTCCACTTTCCAACGTGTGTTTCCAGAAGGCAGCATGAGGTATCTGCCACCCACCCGCTCTCCAGCCTCCCAGGACACTCCTCATCCTTCTTTAGCTGGAGTGTAAAGTTAACCTCCTGCCCACACTCAGTACAAAGGGATGGCTTTGTTTGCACTAAGCCGTCTTTTTCTTTCCTCCTCTCCTCCCCCCGTTTCTTCTATGGCAGAAAAGTACAGCATCAGAGAAACAGAAGAAAGCTTAAAAGAAAAGTATGAATACAGAAACAGTTTCTTTATAATTACATAGCACATTTCGTTGCACATGATATGCTTGCATCTTGGAGTCTTGGGTTTGTGACCTACTCTGTGATTCACCAACTTGATAATGCATTTGTCCTGCAGGCTCCTGATTCTCACACTTATGCACAATCCAAATACCCACAAGCCCCCTTTTTTGAATGCTGATGTCTTCATTGGAAAGGGAAGAAATCTATTTAATTACTGACCTGAAATGAATGTCATAAGGATGAAGTTGCATTTTTTTTTTCCTATTTGAATTTCTGTTCCTGTCTCCAGGAGCATATGCCAGTACTGAGAGTCATGAATGGTCATCCCAGAATTCCAGAGTTCCTTTTGAATCATTCCCATTAGCACCCTATCTCCATCAAAGTGGAGATGTGAGATTTATAAAGCAACTAGATTGTATCTTGAGGGCCTTGAAACATGGAAGCATGACAGAAGCACAGTTATGTTGGCTGTGCCTGGCATGGCCTGTGAAGGTTCCAGTTTCAGGCCATCCCCCATCACAGCCATCTGATTTAGTCTGGTAGAATCCGATAATTAGAATTTGTGCGATGAATGGGGACCATCTTGATGAACGAGTCCTAAGGACAGTTAAGAGAAGAACAAATCAAATAGGAGAATAATTGTTTCCTTCGTGTGAAATTCTGTTGGAGGAACGGAGAAAAGAGGAGATGAAGTCCTCTGGCATTTTCTCAGTTATTTTCTTCTCTTCATTGAGGTTGGCCTACTTTTTTTGTTGGTCTGTGTTCCCTCCTTGCAGGCCTCTTTGCTGCTTTGCATCTCAAGAGGGTAGCATGTTCAGGATTCCACTTTCCAACGTGTGTTTCCAGAAGGCAGCATGAGGTATCTGCCACCCACCCGCTCTCCAGCCTCCCAGGACACTCCTCATCCTTCTTTAGCTGGAGTGTAAAGTTAACCTCCTGCCCACACTCAGTACAAAGGGATGGCTTTGTTTGCACTAAGCCGTCTTTTTCTTTCCTCCTCTCCTCCCCCCGTTTCTTCTATGGCAGAAAAGTACAGCATCAGAGAAACAGAAGAAAGCTTAAAAGAAAAGTATGAATACAGAAACAGTTTCTTTATAATTACATAGCACATTTCGTTGCACATGATATGCTTGCATCTTGGAGTCTTGGGTTTGTGACCTACTCTGTGATTCACCAACTTGATAATCTCTCTTTTGCCTCAGCTTTTCATGGTCTGTATTGACAGAACAGGGGTGGAAAGGGGAGACCATCCTGTTGACATAGTTGCCCTTGAACTGTCCCAACCTGGACAGGCAAGATTCTAGATCTTAAAAGAGAATACACACAGGCATACACAAGAGAATCAGTGAGTAGAAGCATTCTCTTCATGCAGAGCTCAAAGATTCGGGGTGAAGAGGTCAGATTGTGCCACCCCCAAATCTGCCATGTTGGCATACGGATTATTTTGAGCTGAAGGCAGTTGAGAAAAAGCAAACTCGTGAGGAGTTCTGCTGTGTTCTTGTCTGCTTAAAAGCAAAGCATCAATGTCCCTCTGTGAAGGGTTCCATTGCCTCTTTACCAAACTAGCAGGAGAACAACCACCGTTATCACCTGAGATTAAAAGTCAGACCTGAAACAAGTTTACACAAACATTATTTAAATAATCATTATCTTCCACTAGCTTCCACGTAACTTACCTTTCCACAGTTTACTGCCTCTAAAAACTCAAACCCCTTTTCCTTCATCTAGTTCCTTCAGTACAATTTATCACTCTTGGTTAAAATGGTATATAAGCTCTCAAGCCTCACACTTTCTTTTCTCACGTCTTTTCCGTGAAACCCCCATGCACATAAAAATTTAAAACATGAATAAGATTTGTTGGCCTTGTCTCCTTTTAAACTGGCTTTTTGTCAGTTTAATCCACAGATGCCGGTTTAGAATTTAAAAGTGTATAGGAAAAGTTTTACCCTACCCTGGTGAAGAATCATTTCTCATTTGGCAACTTCTCTTTTCTGACTCAAGAATCCTTCTCTAGAGCTCATTTATAAGTCTGAGTCTCAAATCAAGACTACTTCACATCATGGATTTCATTCTTTTCATTCTACAAACATTTATTGAGCACCTTTACAAATAAATCTTACTCTCACGTAGTTGACAGGGTGACAGAAGCAACATTTTAGGGTCTATACGGGCTTTAGATTTGCTCGGGTAAAAATTACTATATAGATAAAGGTACCATGGTAACCATCAACCATCTATCTCTCTTTATAATTACATAGCACATTTCGTTGCACATGATATGCTTGCACAGCGGGGCAAAAGATTCTCTTTTGCCTCAGCTTTTCATGGTCTGTATTGACAGAACAGGGGTGGAAAGGGGAGACCATCCTGTTGACATAGTTGCCCTTGAACTGTCCCAACCTGGACAGGCAAGATTCTAGATCTTAAAAGAGAATACACACAGGCATACACAAGAGAATCAGTGAGTAGAAGCATTCTCTTCATGCAGAGCTCAAAGATTCGGGGTGAAGAGGTCAGATTGTGCCACCCCCAAATCTGCCATGTTGGCATACGGATTATTTTGAGCTGAAGGCAGTTGAGAAAAAGCAAACTCGTGAGGAGTTCTGCTGTGTTCTTGTCTGCTTAAAAGCAAAGCATCAATGTCCCTCTGTGAAGGGTTCCATTGCCTCTTTACCAAACTAGCAGGAGAACAACCACCGTTATCACCTGAGATTAAAAGTCAGACCTGAAACAAGTTTACACAAACATTATTTAAATAATCATTATCTTCCACTAGCTTCCACGTAACTTACCTTTCCACAGTTTACTGCCTCTAAAACTCAAACCCCTTTTCCTTCATCTAGTTCCTTCAGTACAATTTATCACTCTTGGTTAAAATGGTATATAAGCTCTCAAGCCTCACACTTTCTTTTCTCACGTCTTTTCCGTGAAACCCCCATGCACATAAAAATTTAAAACATGAATAAGATTTGTTGGCCTTGTCTCCTTTTAAACTGGCTTTTTGTCAGTTTAATCCACAGATGCCGGTTTAGAATTTAAAAGTGTATAGGAAAAGTTTTACCCTACCCTGGTGAAGAATCATTTCTCATTTGGCAACTTCTCTTTTCTGACTCAAGAATCCTTCTCTAGAGCTCATTTATAAGTCTGAGTCTCAAATCAAGACTACTTCACATCATGGATTTCATTCTTTTCATTCTACAAACATTTATTGAGCACCTTTACAAATAAATCTTACTCTCACGTAGTTGACAGGGTGACAGAAGCAACATTTTAGGGTCTATACGGGCTTTAGATTTGCTCGGGTAAAAATTACTATATAGATAAAGGTACCATGGTAACCATCAACCATCTATCTCTCTCCTTTCAGATATAAAGTAATTATATTTTATAAAGTATTAATAAATGTTTGACTTTTCCTAGCTATAATTTTATCCCATAAAGTTTTTACACTAGAAATGGATAGTCTAATATCATATAAAAAATACAGGACATCTTTTGTGAAGCAAATACACAAACAGCCAGGCATTTACAGACCGAATTTCCTAGAAGTTAAGGTAAATCCCTAATGGTCTGCATAATTCAGATTCGTTTTTTATTTTAACAAGGAGAATCCATTTATCAAAAGAGGCAAACATATTTCTGATTCTGGCGAGAGTTTCATTTGAATATTACCTAGTATTATAGTTCAGTGGATCTTCTGTTCCACCCTCCCCCCTTATTTAGAACCTGGGTTACTGAATTGTTGTTCTCCTTTGGTTAGTGCTTCTCAAACTTGAGTGTGTATCAAGTACCCACAGATGACTGGGTTCCATCCCAGGATTTCTGATTGTGTAGGTCCAGGATGAAGCCAAGTGTTAGCATGTCTGGATGATGCTGAGGCTGCTGGTTAAGGAAGCACATCTGGATAGTCATTACTCAAGGACTTAAGAAGTCACAACAATTAGACAAGTTTGGATGCAATTAGTTCCTGGTTGTGGATCACAGCATGGTTTAGTATTCGATTGCAGATCTTCCCTTTTACCTAACACTTAGCATTGTCTCCTTAAAGCACCCTAAGAATGGAAGGGTGATGTTCCTTCAGAAAATTCTCACTGTGACTTGGGCCAGAATCACTTTGCTTTAAAAAATACCAACACAAGTGGACATCCCAGGAGGGCTCAGTGGTTAAGAATCCACCCACCAGTGCAGGAAACAGGGGTTTGGAGGGTTGGGAAGATCCCCTGGAGAAGGAAATGGCAACCCACTCCAGTATTCTTGCCTAGAGAATTCCGTAGACAGAAGATCCTGATGGGCTATAGTCCATGAGGTTGCAAAGAGCTG
Organism: Tragulus kanchil; assembly: GCA_022376925.1. NCBI lineage: Eukaryota > Metazoa > Chordata > Mammalia > Artiodactyla > Tragulidae > Tragulus > Tragulus kanchil. The sequence goes on along the minus strand of JAIOJX010000028.1, from coordinate 16,878,523 downwards.
GACATGCCTGAGTAACTGAGTGTGCTTGTGCCAAAACCCATGTGCCAGGTGGCGCAGGGCCTGACCACAGTGGGCTACTGGAAAAAGTTATTTCTGTGATTGACCTTACTTGTCAGAGTATTTGTTAAGCCTTGTTAAATTCAATAGTGCTTCGTTTGATTCCATAGAAATCTGGACCTTAGTGACTTCCCTGGTGTGTCATTGCTTAACAGTACTCCTTGCAATGCATGGCATGGGGGTTTGATCCCCAGTAGGGGAACTAAGATCCCACGTGCCTTGGAGTAACTAAGCCTGTGCACCACAACCTAGAGTCCATGAACCTCAACAAAAGATCCTGCACGCTAAAGCTAAGGCCTAACATAGCCAAATAAATAAGAAATTTGTACCTTAACGCTGCATTCCTTAGTGATGTTCTCTGGCTTGTTAGGAAAGGACAATGGGAAACATTTATGGGTGGGCATCAGACCATTCTCAGGGGGTGCTGAACAATCAAAGCCACTAAACATATCTCACTTTTAGTGTCTTTTAGTTCAGTCGCTCAGTCATGTCTTACTCTTTACAGCTTCAAGTACTGTGGCACACCAGGCTTCCCTGTCCTTCACCATCTCCCAGGGCTTGCTCAAACTCATGACAGATAATGGTAGATAGCTTACCGTGAACGGTGTTGCATCTGTGACCTCCAAAGGAGAAAATTTCACATTGGGATCAAAAGACTTGGCTTTGGTCCCTCAGAGCTTCATGCAGCAGAAGTTTTATTAAAGAAAAAAGGGACAGAAGAAGCTTCTGACAAAAAGAACTGGAAGGGGGTAGAAGAGTACCCCAGCAGCTAGTTTACAGGAGGCATTTTGTACTTTTTTAGTTGATTATTAACAAGAGATAAAAAGAATATTTTAAGGTTGTAAAGGTCTATCTAGACCCACTCCCACAACAATAACATGGGATTAGACAGAGGACGGGGTCTCTGGACATCAAGACTAAATGAGATATTCCAATGCAAAATATCTTGCATCCATAAGACAATAAAGTTAGCTTCAGAGGAGATCTTTATCATGGCAAACATTTTAGCTAGAAAATGTTTGCTTCTCCTCCTCCTTTGAAACTGCTGGCCTCCTTACTAAGTCTGCCTGTTCACCTTTCACTCATGCCCACCCAACCATCTTGTCCTCTGTCGTCTCCTTCTTCTTCCGCCTTTCATGTTTCCCAGCATCAGTGTCTTTTCCAATGACAGTGTCTTTTCCATCTCTTCCCATTAGGTAGCTAAAGGTTTGGAGCTTCCGCTTTACCATCAGTCATTCCAGTGAATAGTCAGGGTTGATTTCCCTCGGAACTGTCTGTCTGGTTAGATCTCCTTGCACTCCAAGGAGCCCTCAAGAGTCTTCTCCAATACCACATCAATTCTCAGACTTCTTTCTAGTCGGACTCTCACATCCATACATGACTACTGGGAAAACCATATTTTTGACCAGATGGCTTAGCAGCTCTAAACTGTGATGCATAAAATGTTGCTACTTCTTTTACTTGTAGTACGTTTAGACAAGGTGTGGGGCTATGGCTCAGAGTTATTAAAGTATGTATTTAAGAAGGTTGTCATTATCTCTCACAAGGCCTCATTTTCCTCCTCTTTAAGGGACTAATAATGCCCACCCTTAACTAGGGTTGTTTGGAAGATTAAATGGTATAGCTTGTAAAGTGACTGGCAGGTAGTAAATAATGCTTCCCAATCCTCTTTTCATCAGCTGCCTAGTAAAAAAATGTTTTTTAGTGAATTGACATTTCCTGATTCTAGTCATAATAGAAAAGTTGCTTGAGTCCCATGGTGTTGGCAATTTTCTTCCAACTTGAGCCTGTGGAGGCCTTTCCAGTTTAAGAATTAGTAAACTTCACATTTTGACTTCTGACCTCGTCTTCCTTTTTTTTAGATTTGTGTGTGTGTGTGAACCATTTTTAAAAGTCTTTATTGGATCCGTCTTTATGCTTTAGTCTTTTGGCCGTGAGACATGGGGCATCTTAGCTGCCTGACGAGGGATTGGGTGTGCACCCCTTGCATTGGAAGATGAAGTCTTAACCGCTGGATCACCAGAGAAGTCCTGACCTCTTCCTTATTTGTTTCTCCTTCTCTATCACAATAAGATGAAAGTGGCCAAAGTCTATTGATACTTATCATACCATTTATCATCTCCATGTTACAGGCGTGAATATACCTTCACAGTTCTGGTTAATACAGAGAGCTAGCTAATCAAGGCTCTTTTGGAACGGATATAAGTATTCCCCTTAGTCTCCCAGGCTGCTTGGAATATATCCATCCTTTTGGTTCAGCTACCAGTGGAAATGTTTTGTAAGAGGGTGCATTGGAGAAGGGTTGGAATGGTGTCTCATACCCCCAATCCATGGGGAAGGATCATATCTGAGGGCAGCTTTTTGCTGTTTTAATACGTTTCTTGTGTACATATCTTTTGAATCCCTTAGAAACCCAATGGAAAAATGAATCAGCTTGAGAATATTGACTGGGCCTTATTTATTTTCTTACTCTCAGTGCTTAACCCAGCGTCTGCAAAGTACAGGCTCAGTCATTACTTTTGAATGAAAAGAGCTTATTAAAATAGCAACGTCCTTGGAATTCCTGCACAACCCTAAGTCATCCAAGAGTTCCATGAAAGAAAAATTGGCAAACGATTTTCCCAAAGAGCTATTCAAACTGGCAGTAAAGCACAGAGCATCCAGTAAAGACCTTGTGAGGCTTTATTATTTGATGAGCTCTGTGGTGAGCTGGGCATTGAGCCTTATGGGGATTGCTAAAGAGCATTGCTGCCTACTCGGCACCTTCACAGTGCAGCGGCAGGAGAGAGTGCCCACTGGTACAGAACGGAATGTCAGAGCAGGACCTTGGAGGGTGCCCAGTGCAACCCCTTCATTGCAAAGAAGAGGAAGCTGACTGCCTTCCTGGGGAGACTGTTTCCTGGTGCAGAAATGCCGGGTGATACCTTTGCCTCCCTTGTAATAAACCCAGAAATGAGTTCTGTAATTGAGCACCAGTGATGTCAGGATCTGTTCCGCAAAGAAGCACCACTAATGGTGGTTATCGACCCTGTCAGTTGCTTGCTGCGGAGGGCGCGCCGTGATTGGTAGTTGGGTAGCACTGCCATTTCCTGAGGCCACCAACACTGACCTGTTGGCCATGGGATTCGGTCCCTCTTCGCTCCAGCATGGCATCTTTAATTAATAGGGTTTAGAGGAAAACAAATAAGGGAGCAAAGCTGGCATGGAAACCATGATGCCCATTTTAAATAACAAGACACTTCCAAATGGATGAAAACAGGTACAGCAGGAGCAGAGCCCAGGGGTGCTGGGGATGGTTGGTACTCATCCAGGGTCAGAGGCATGCTCCAAAAGGAAAGCAGGGAGAGAGGCAGTATGAGAAGCCTTTTTTAAAACCACGGTACTTAATGCAAGGGCCTCCCTGATGACTCAGTGGTAAAGAATCCACCTGTCAATGCAGGAGACAGCAATTCAATCCCTGGCTCAGGAAGATCTGGAGAAGGAAATGACAACCCACTCCAGTATCCCTGCCTGAAAAATCCCATGGACAGAGGAGCCTGGTGGGCTACAGTCCAGGGGGTCACAAAGAGTCGGACACGACTCAGGGACAAAACGAAAACCACCTAATGCAAGCTTTAGACTTAATTGGGCTTTCATGTCAATGTCTTACTCTCATCCAAACAAGTAGCAGTTTCATCTCTAAGCTTTCCTGTGAAACGATTTTCCCAAAGAGCTATTCAAACTGGCAGTAAAGCACAGAGCATCCAGTAAAGACCTTGTGAGGCTTTATTATTTGATGAGCTCTGTGGTGAGCTGGGCATTGAGCCTTATGGGGATTGCTAAAGAGCATTGCTGCCTACTCGGCACCTTCACAGTGCAGCGGCAGGAGAGAGTGCCCACTGGTACAGAACGGAATGTCAGAGCAGGACCTTGGAGGGTGCCCAGTGCAACCCCTTCATTGCAAAGAAGAGGAAGCTGACTGCCTTCCTGGGGAGACTGTTTCCTGGTGCAGAAATGCCGGGTGATACCTTTGCCTCCCTTGTAATAAACCCAGAAATGAGTTCTGTAATTGAGCACCAGTGATGTCAGGATCTGTTCCGCAAAGAAGCACCACTAATGGTGGTTATCGACCCTGTCAGTTGCTTGCTGCGGAGGGCGCGCCGTGATTGGTAGTTGGGTAGCACTGCCATTTCCTGAGGCCACCAACACTGACCTGTTGGCCATGGGATTCGGTCCCTCTTCGCTCCAGCATGGCATCTTTAATTAATAGGGTTTAGAGGAAAACAAATAAGGGAGCAAAGCTGGCATGGAAACCATGATGCCCATTTTAAATAACAAGACACTTCCAAATGGATGAAAACAGGTACAGCAGGAGCAGAGCCCAGGGGTGCTGGGGATGGTTGGTACTCATCCAGGGTCAGAGGCATGCTCCAAAAGGAAAGCAGGGAGAGAGGCAGTATGAGAAGCCTTTTTTAAAACCACGGTACTTAATGCAAGGGCCTCCCTGATGACTCAGTGGTAAAGAATCCACCTGTCAATGCAGGAGACAGCAATTCAATCCCTGGCTCAGGAAGATCTGGAGAAGGAAATGACAACCCACTCCAGTATCCCTGCCTGAAAAATCCCATGGACAGAGGAGCCTGGTGGGCTACAGTCCAGGGGGTCACAAAGAGTCGGACACGACTCAGGGACAAAACGAAAACCACCTAATGCAAGCTTTAGACTTAATTGGGCTTTCATGTCAATGTCTTACTCTCATCCAAACAAGTAGCAGTTTCATCTCTAAGTATAAAATCTTTTATCCCTCCTGTTTTTTGTAGTTCTTACCCCTTACCCCCCACCTTGGCCTGTGTTTTCATTCATGTGTAGGGAAAGGATTTCAGAAGGTCCATGAGCACTGGCAGGCAACTTCTTTACCACTGCACCACCTGGAAAGCTCCCCCGTGATCTGGTAGAGCATCTCAGCTGAAGTCATTGATTGATGTATTAATAATTCATTTTCGTTGCTCTTTGGCAGGGTGGAATGAGATGGGAGGGTATCATTGGAGAGATTAATTCATCTGATTTCACTGAGGCTAATTCATCCTTTTCCGTATGGTTGACAACATTTGGTTCCTTGTCCAGACGAGACATTGTTCCATTCATTCCTTTGGCAAGTCTTCAGGAGTCAGGCGAGGCTGAAGGATTTCAAACAGCAATGCTCAGTCTCAAACCGGAAATGATAGTGTTGACAATAACAAGGAGAAACAGGCTAATAACATTTCAATTTTTAAATTCGTGGCCCCATTTTTCTTTCACGCTGCCATGTTATTGAAGTATAACTGCTTGTTGAACACACATTAATTCTGGAATTCACGTTGAATCCAATCACACATAGCTGACTTTGCCTGGCTCTCTACACAAGCCTTTTGACATTTGAGGGCAAATGTTCAAATCACAAAGCTGAAGGTCGTGGTGTGTATTCGACAGGGAGGAATTAAGAAGATGCATGCCCCCCACAGTCTCTCACAGAGTCTTTACAAACCTGTCACCATCACCAATGCATTATTTATCAGATTAGGTGAGGCAATGCTATCTGTTTTTTTAAAAAATGGTTTAGTTATGGGGGAGGGTGGGGTCCACTTATACTGTCAAATGGGAAAGCAGCTTACTTCAACTCCAGACCCTTCCTGTTGTACTAATGAGCCTTCTGTTTTGATTTCTAATATGTTGCTGCAGCTATTTTAGTTTGATTTTATGCCATTGGACAGTCTTTCTGTAACTGACACACATTTGCATGAACATGCTCTCATTAGGTATTTATTTTTAAAAGTGCTTAGGGTTCTCTCCGTGGGGTTCAGCTCAGTAACTTCAGTTACAGCATTTGATTTTAGCTGGCGTATAAAATCTTTTATCCCTCCTGTTTTTTGTAGTTCTTACCCCTTACCCCCCACCTTGGCCTGTGTTTTCATTCATGTGTAGGGAAAGGATTTCAGAAGGTCCATGAGCACTGGCAGGCAACTTCTTTACCACTGCACCACCTGGAAAGCTCCCCCGTGATCTGGTAGAGCATCTCAGCTGAAGTCATTGATTGATGTATTAATAATTCATTTTCGTTGCTCTTTGGCAGGGTGGAATGAGATGGGAGGGTATCATTGGAGAGATTAATTCATCTGATTTCACTGAGGCTAATTCATCCTTTTCCGTATGGTTGACAACATTTGGTTCCTTGTCCAGACGAGACATTGTTCCATTCATTCCTTTGGCAAGTCTTCAGGAGTCAGGCGAGGCTGAAGGATTTCAAACAGCAATGCTCAGTCTCAAACCGGAAATGATAGTGTTGACAATAACAAGGAGAAACAGGCTAATAACATTTCAATTTTTAAATTCGTGGCCCCATTTTTCTTTCACGCTGCCATGTTATTGAAGTATAACTGCTTGTTGAACACACATTAATTCTGGAATTCACGTTGAATCCAATCACACATAGCTGACTTTGCCTGGCTCTCTACACAAGCCTTTTGACATTTGAGGGCAAATGTTCAAATCACAAAGCTGAAGGTCGTGGTGTGTATTCGACAGGGAGGAATTAAGAAGATGCATGCCCCCCACAGTCTCTCACAGAGTCTTTACAAACCTGTCACCATCACCAATGCATTATTTATCAGATTAGGTGAGGCAATGCTATCTGTTTTTTTAAAAAATGGTTTAGTTATGGGGGAGGGTGGGGTCCACTTATACTGTCAAATGGGAAAGCAGCTTACTTCAACTCCAGACCCTTCCTGTTGTACTAATGAGCCTTCTGTTTTGATTTCTAATATGTTGCTGCAGCTATTTTAGTTTGATTTTATGCCATTGGACAGTCTTTCTGTAACTGACACACATTTGCATGAACATGCTCTCATTAGGTATTTTTAGGTCTGTGTGGCCTTTAGACAAGTGTAGCTAAATGGGAGGGTTCTCTCCTGTGGGGTTCAGCTCAGTAACTCATCAGCATTAGCAGTGGTGTTTGCATCTTGTATCAGCCAGCTCCTCTGAGCAGGCGAGCTGGTCCGTGAATGGTGTGGAAGTTTGGAGTGAAGGGAGAGGAAGAATAAGCTCATTTCTATATCCATAAACTGCACATTTTCACAACTTGGAGTATCACATTGTTTTTACTCCCGGAAAAGTTAAGAGATTCTTAATTGGGCAGTGAGATGACAAATGCCAGTTCTGCCATTTCTTGAGCAACAGAGGAGGGAGCATTCACTTTTTTGAAGTGTTCCTGAGACTTGCTTTCCCTAAAGGAGGTTATAATCTCCCCAGGGAGAGTGTCTTGACAGCTTGAAAGACACCAGATTCAAGATTCCTTGTGGAAATGTCGGTTAAAACAAACTCCCCATCAGGAAATAGTCCAGATGCTGCATGAAATGCAAAGCCTGGACTTGTTAACTGAAAATTACACCATGACCACAAAACCTCTGAAATACACATGGCTTCATCAAATTACTCCAAATCCCCTGGGGTAGATAAGGTTTAAACCAAGGAAATGCAATGGCTACAGTGCTACACCACAATGCCAATTAATTTTTATTCATTGATCTTTGAGGGTATGTTTTATTTATCACTACTGCATCCTTCCTCCCCTTTATTTAGTGTGTGATGCAGAACCCTGTAAAGGTCTGTAAGCCTCTCGAAGCCTTTGCTCCCATATGGGAGGCAGTTTTTTCCCCCTTATTGGTCTCTCAACTGGCTGTTTTTCTCTCTCTCTTGCTTTGCTCTGTGCTTAGGCCCTTCAGGCTGGTTTGTATCACCCTTCCCTTTACCAATTTAGAAGACTCATTTATCCTCACCTGCCATCCATGACAGTCCATCAGGTCATCTATGTATTTGGAAAGCAAGACAGCAAGGGTAGAGAGGATGAGTTTCATTATTGGTTTCTTAGCAGATCTTTGCCCGCACTTTTGCATGTAGGTGCCCATAACACAAGCAGATTGGATTTCTGTATGTGGCACTGCTGGATGGGACACTGTGTTTTGCGCGTGGGACATGGTGGTTCAGAGAACGAGACCCTCCAGCGGAGCTATTGTGTGGTTGATGTGGTTGATGTGATGAGTTCATTACCTGCGGAATCAGCAGAGAGTCAAAAGTCATCATACTCTTTGACAGAAGTGGTGGTGGGCACGTGGGGTTGACAGTGGACTTTTAATGGGGATTTGTTGGCAAATTGTGTACATCCATTGTTTTTGTAGATGAGCTGGGGCCTTTTAATTGTAGAGCTCCTGATCTCTGGGTTTGTGTCTCATGTTTCCACATTGAGAGCCTCCTACCTTCTGAATCTCTTCTTTCTGTGCTATAAGCTGATGAAGAGGTGTGAATGCTCAGGCTTGCGTCTCCAAAGGTTCCATGAGCAGAAGCAAAGCGGAGCTGAGTGAGATGATAGCAAGCCCACCCATCCACTGGAGGGAATGAAAAACTCCAACATACAGGACCATGAATGGTAACACCTAGTAATGGCAATCCCATTCCTGCTGGAGAAGATGTGCCTCCATCCCGCCCTTTAGACGTTGTTCAAACATATGGTTTAGTGCTGTAGGAACAAACTAGAGAACAGAAAGTTGCTATGAGCAAATCTTGGAGAGATACAGTCATGCTGTATGAATGTACAGACCCTACTTCATCGATCCTTACAAACTCCCCAGGGAGCAGGTCCTGGGGAGTCAGCAACAACTTCCTTAAGGTCCTAACCATGGTTCTGTGATAAGAATTGAAATGAGTCCTGGTTGCCCTTTGCCAAAGATTATGACCAGCTATGGACCAAGATGACCAACTATGAATAAACTAGCAAACTGCCCAACAGGCCAGACACAAACTTCAGATGCTTCAAAGGAGCTAGAAGGCATTACAGAGCTTCTTCAATCCAGACCTCTCACAGTGGATGAGGAAGCAGACACTCTGGGTGGCTCATGATGTCTGGGAGAGCTTTCTGATGTCCTAAAACAAGGCTTTAATGCTTAAAAGGATTATTGAAAGGCTACTTTCATTTTGAATAGTAATATTCAATTTATGAAAATTACAAATTCAAAACCAGAGTTCGTTCTTAAGCCTTTAAATTGAATTTACAAATCTCATTATTCTTTTACTAAATTCAGCAACTTTAGTAATTGCTTTGAAAGGGTTTCTTTTTTTACAACCTAGTTAATGAAATCACTTAAATATTTTAAACTGCATTTATAAATTTAGTGTATTTGATTTTCTTTTTAAGTACGTAAATTGTCTAACAAATAAACTTCCCCATGTGCTTAAATAACACTTGCAAATCTCATAAAGTTTTAAATATGGTGGATCTTAATTCTTTGGAGTGTTACTATAATACTAGTAACTTTAGAAAAATTTTCATAGTTACCAACTTAAATTTATAATTTTAAAAGTTAGTTAGTTTCAAAAGTTCACCATTAAAGCTCGAAGATTACAAAGATGATCTCTTGTGTATTCCACAATGTTTAATTCTCAAGAAATATAAATGGTGTATTCAAAGTAACACTTACCCATTCCACTGGAGGGAATGAAAAACTCCAACATACAGGACCATGAATGGTAACACCTAGTAATGGCAATCCCATTCCTGCTGGAGAAGATGTGCCTCCATCCCGCCCTTTAGACGTTGTTCAAACATATGGTTTAGTGCTGTAGGAACAAACTAGAGAACAGAAAGTTGCTATGAGCAAATCTTGGAGAGATACAGTCATGCTGTATGAATGTACAGACCCTACTTCATCGATCCTTACAAACTCCCCAGGGAGCAGGTCCTGGGGAGTCAGCAACAACTTCCTTAAGGTCCTAACCATGGTTCTGTGATAAGAATTGAAATGAGTCCTGGTTGCCCTTTGCCAAAGATTATGACCAGCTATGGACCAAGATGACCAACTATGAATAAACTAGCAAACTGCCCAACAGGCCAGACACAAACTTCAGATGCTTCAAAGGAGCTAGAAGGCATTACAGAGCTTCTTCAATCCAGACCTCTCACAGTGGATGAGGAAGCAGACACTCTGGGTGGCTCATGATGTCTGGGAGAGCTTTCTGATGTCCTAAAACAAGGCTTTAATGCTTAAAAGGATTATTGAAAGGCTACTTTCATTTTGAATAGTAATATTCAATTTATGAAAATTACAAATTCAAAACCAGAGTTCGTTCTTAAGCCTTTAAATTGAATTTACAAATCTCATTATTCTTTTACTAAATTCAGCAACTTTAGTAATTGCTTTGAAAGGGTTTCTTTTTTTACAACCTAGTTAATGAAATCACTTAAATATTTTAAACTGCATTTATAAATTTAGTGTATTTGATTTTCTTTTTAAGTACGTAAATTGTCTAACAAATAAACTTCCCCATGTGCTTAAATAACACTTGCAAATCTCATAAAGTTTTAAATATGGTGGATCTTAATTCTTTGGAGTGTTACTATAATACTAGTAACTTTAGAAAAATTTTCATAGTTACCAACTTAAATTTATAATTTTAAAAGTTAGTTAGTTTCAAAAGTTCACCATTAAAGCTCGAAGATTACAAAGATGATCTCTTGTGTATTCCACAATGTTTAATTCTCAAGAAATATAAATGGTGTATTCAAAGTACCACTTATTCACAGAATAATTTTAAATTTAACAAAGAAACCAATATGGTCAAAATATCTTACTTCATTTTTTTTTGTACTTTACTATACATTACCCTGGGATTAAGTGACAGTTTCAACCAATGAAAGAAAGAAAATATCATAGCGAGGGCAGCTGTGTCCCTGTCCTACTGTAGGTGAGTTATGGACCCAAAAGAATTGGATGAAACAAACAACTTGATTCTTGCCGGAAACATTCTATAATGAGGGTGCAGTAAAGCAGAGGTTCCAGAACCTGAAAAGAGATTTGATTTCATAGGTCCAACCTCAGATAATTTGGGGGGCTCTTCTGTCAATGTTGTAACCATCTCTAATGCATGTAGCTAACACTGGTGGCTTTTTCATTGTTAGTTATTTTAAGACAGGGAATGTCTTTCCCCTGTGAAATACCACATCCTTAGGTAATACTTTGGACTGAATAGATGTTGGATCTGGATTCTTTTTTTTTTTTTTAATTTATCTATTTGTTTTTATTTTTGACTGCACTGGGTCTCCATTGCTGGGTGAAGGCTTTCTCTAGTTGTAAGGGGTGGGGGCCACTCTCAAGTTGTGGTGTGCAGACTTCTTACTTTGGTGGCTTCTCTCCCTGTGAAGGTCAGGCTCTAGGCATGTGAGCCCAGCAGCTGTGGCATGGGAGCTTAGTTGTCTTGTGTCATGTGACATCTTCCTGGGCCAGGAATTGAACCTGTGTCCTCTGCATTGGCAGGGGGATTCTTAACCATGGGACCACCAGGGAAGCCTGGATCTGGATTCTTGACAAATGTTTCTTTCCTGGCAAAACTAGAGCTTGTATGGGTAGAGAGCAAAAGTATTTCTGATTGGATTTACATCTGTCATGGCATTGCCTGAATGTGTTTCCACAAACTGAAATGAAGTTCCATTTCTGCCACAAGGCCTACCCTGTCTTCTGTACTGCTGGTTGAAGAGTGAGTCCTACAATTTTTTCTCTAAATTTATAATTAAAAGTTAGTTAGTTTCAAAAGTTCACCATTAAAGCTCGAAGATTACAAAGATGATCTCTTGTGTATTCCACAATGTTTAATTCTCAAGAAATATAAATGGTGTATTCAAAGTACCACTTATTCACAGAATAATTTTAAATTTAACAAAGAAACCAATATGGTCAAAATATCTTACTTCATTTTTTTTTGTACTTTACTATACATTACCCTGGGATTAAGTGACAGTTTCAACCAATGAAAGAAAGAAAATATCATAGCGAGGGCAGCTGTGTCCCTGTCCTACTGTAGGTGAGTTATGGACCCAAAAGAATTGGATGAAACAAACAACTTGATTCTTGCCGGAAACATTCTATAATGAGGGTGCAGTAAAGCAGAGGTTCCAGAACCTGAAAAGAGATTTGATTTCATAGGTCCAACCTCAGATAATTTGGGGGGCTCTTCTGTCAATGTTGTAACCATCTCTAATGCATGTAGCTAACACTGGTGGCTTTTTCATTGTTAGTTATTTTAAGACAGGGAATGTCTTTCCCCTGTGAAATACCACATCCTTAGGTAATACTTTGGACTGAATAGATGTTGGATCTGGATTCTTTTTTTTTTTTTTAATTTATCTATTTGTTTTTATTTTTGACTGCACTGGGTCTCCATTGCTGGGTGAAGGCTTTCTCTAGTTGTAAGGGGTGGGGGCCACTCTCAAGTTGTGGTGTGCAGACTTCTTACTTTGGTGGCTTCTCTCCCTGTGAAGGTCAGGCTCTAGGCATGTGAGCCCAGCAGCTGTGGCATGGGAGCTTAGTTGTCTTGTGTCATGTGACATCTTCCTGGGCCAGGAATTGAACCTGTGTCCTCTGCATTGGCAGGGGGATTCTTAACCATGGGACCACCAGGGAAGCCTGGATCTGGATTCTTGACAAATGTTTCTTTCCTGGCAAAACTAGAGCTTGTATGGGTAGAGAGCAAAAGTATTTCTGATTGGATTTACATCTGTCATGGCATTGCCTGAATGTGTTTCCACAAACTGAAATGAAGTTCCATTTCTGCCACAAGGCCTACCCTGTCTTCTGTACTGCTGGTTGAAGAGTGAGTCCTACAATTTTTTTCTCTGTTCGTGTATCTGTCAGCTTTGCAAAGAAAATTTAATTACAAGAGAGTACAAAGGGAACCCCTGGAGGAGGAAATGGCAACCCACACCAGTATTCTTGCCAGGAGAATCCCACGGACAGAGGAGCCTGGCAGGCTACAGTCCATGGGGTTGCAGAGAGTCCATCACAAATGAACATCTGAGCACATAGCACAAGGGCAAATCAGAGTATTTATGCACATCTGGAAGGGTGCTAAAGCCATTATGGAAATACAACTTTTTTTTTTTTTTTTTTTTAATTAATTTATTTATTTATTTTGGGCAGGGGTCGGGTTGGGGAGGGAGGGGAGCGGGCCACTTCCATTGGTCTTTCATTTCTCTATTTTCATCCATCTTTGTTCTTTGGCTCCTGTGGGCCTCCCATCGCGGTGGTGTCTGTCGTTGCAGAGCACCGGCTCTGGGCGCATGCGCTCCAGAGCTCTGGCTCGGTAATTGGACACATCGGTCCAGCCGCTCCGCAGCACGTGGGATCTTCCCAGGCCAGGGATCGAACCGGCGCCCCTTGCACTGCAAGGCGGTGTCTTTACCCACTGGACCACCAGGGGAAGCCCAACTATTTTTAAAAGTTTGCTAGGTACCACTCTTTTTCACACTGGACACTGATTATATGAGGCTTCCCTTCAGTGGTAAAGATTCCACCTGTCAATGCAGCAGACATGAGTTCAACCCCTGGCTCAGGAAGATCCCCTGGAGAAGGAAATGGCTACCCACTCCAGTATTCTTGCCCGGAGAATCCCATGGACAGAGGTGCCTGGCAGGCTACTGTCCTTGGGTTGCAAAGAGCTGGACACGACTTAGCAACTAAACCATAACAACGAGTGACATACCAAGGCAGTACTTGAAGTGGTTACTGTGAAGCCAGACCATCTGACTTTGCCTCCTGCTCTGCCTCTCATGGCTATGTCAGTAATAACCTGCTTCCAGTAACTCATCCATAAAACAATAACAAGACCTGCCTTCGAGGTCTGTTGGGTGGGTTAACTGCACTAGAACAGGTGTGTTAGAAAGTCAGTCATTTTGTCTGCTTGGTTATTAATATATTCTCAGCACCTTGAAGAGCGCCTGGGTATTACACATGCTCAAAAATGTGTTTCACTAATCATAAAATTCTTCAAACGGTGGCTGGAATGTAGAAAATCTCCAATAAATGTTGGCTGTTGGCTTTGGTGACAACTTGCCCACAGTCATTTGCAGAATTTTAATTTTACGGATTTATTCAGAAATTCTTGACTACTGTTTCCCATGCTGGTGGTTTCATGCCTGTATTTATTTGTGATACTACTTTCACCCCGAAGAAAGCCTTGGGAAAGCTGAATGACTCTAGCCCTTGGGTGCCCAGCTTACTTACTTACTTAACTGTCTGGATTTGAAGCTCTTTCTTATCCTCTCAATAGATGTGCACCTTTTACTTTTCCCTTTTTTTTTTTTTTTTCACTTACGTGATCTTGTGTGTAAATCTGCCTCGACTCTCAGCCTTTTTCCTCTCGGGTTTTTGTTTGTTTGTTTTGTTTTTGTTGTTTGGTGGTGTTGCTGTTGTTGTTTTCTGTGTGCACACTCTTTCAGTGGAGGCAGTCTTTGAAGGTCCATTTTGGCCTCTTTATAGTTAACAGTTGATCTGCTTTCCTAGCCTCTCTCACCAAGTCCTGTAGCTTTAAGGAAACCTCCCTGTATTCCTATCTCCAACCACCTCCAAAGTCAGAGAACTTCCACCTATGGAACACCTACTGTGTTCTCCAAATCAGAGAACAGAATACTATTTGTTATTACATTTGAAATTTGCGTGATGTGGGGCTCCTTAATTCTCCCTCTGGAACCCAGGACATAGTCAAAATCTTGTCTGTTTTTCCTTCACAGTGTTGAAATCCGTAACAGTAACCACCTGGGCTCTTGGAGCCTCGTCTTCCTGGCCTCCCCAATGCCAGTAGATAGCTCCTTCAACCCCTCTCCATGACTGCTGCCCAGGTTATAGTCTTTAGAAAAAACTCTGCTCATCTTTATGCCAATGCTAGAAGCCTCCAAGGAGTCACAGTTCCTGCAGTTCCAACTGTATTTCTGCTGCTTTCATCCTTCCTTCATTTCTTCAGTAAAATTCAGTCTACCCTTCCTCACCACTGTCTTATTATGGTCTTTTCCCATCGAGATGAGGTAGGAGACTATCCTTCCTCCCCCCAGATCCTTGTCCCTGAAACTTGTGACTCTGTTAGGATACAGGAAAAGGGGGAGTTAAGGTTGTGAGTGCAATTGAAGCTGCTGATCAGCTGACCCTAATTTAGGGCGCCGTTCTGGTTGACAACTTGCCCACAGTCATTTGATTATCTTTCTCTTGACTACTGTTTCCCATGCTGGTGGTTTCATGCCTGTATTTATTTGTGATACTACTTTCACCCCGAAGAAAGCCTTGGGAAAGCTGAATGACTCTAGCCCTTGGGTGCCCAGCTTACTTACTTACTTAACTGTCTGGATTTGAAGCTCTTTCTTATCCTCTCAATAGATGTGCACCTTTTACTTTTCCCTTTTTTTTTTTTTTTTCACTTACGTGATCTTGTGTGTAAATCTGCCTCGACTCTCAGCCTTTTTCCTCTCGGGTTTTTGTTTGTTTGTTTTGTTTTTGTTGTTTGGTGGTGTTGCTGTTGTTGTTTTCTGTGTGCACACTCTTTCAGTGGAGGCAGTCTTTGAAGGTCCATTTTGGCCTCTTTATAGTTAACAGTTGATCTGCTTTCCTAGCCTCTCTCACCAAGTCCTGTAGCTTTAAGGAAACCTCCCTGTATTCCTATCTCCAACCACCTCCAAAGTCAGAGAACTTCCACCTATGGAACACCTACTGTGTTCTCCAAATCAGAGAACAGAATACTATTTGTTATTACATTTGAAATTTGCGTGATGTGGGGCTCCTTAATTCTCCCCTCTGGAACCCAGGACATAGTCAAAATCTTGTCTGTTTTTCCTTCACAGTGTTGAAATCCGTAACAGTAACCACCTGGGCTCTTGGAGCCTCGTCTTCCTGGCCTCCCCAATGCCAGTAGATAGCTCCTTCAACCCCTCTCCATGACTGCTGCCCAGGTTATAGTCTTTAGAAAAAACTCTGCTCATCTTTATGCCAATGCTAGAAGCCTCCAAGGAGTCACAGTTCCTGCAGTTCCAACTGTATTTCTGCTGCTTTCATCCTTCCTTCATTTCTTCAGTAAAATTCAGTCTACCCTTCCTCACCACTGTCTTATTATGGTCTTTTCCCATCGAGATGAGGTAGGAGACTATCCTTCCTCCCCCCAGATCCTTGTCCCTGAAACTTGTGACTCTGTTAGGATACAGGAAAAGGGGGAGTTAAGGTTGTGAGTGCAATTGAAGCTGCTGATCAGCTGACCCTAATTTAGGGCGCCGTTCTGGGCTGGCTCAGGTGTGGCCAATGTAATCACAAGCGTCTTTACCATTAGAGGGAGGAGGCGGAAGAGGAGGGTCAGGGCTGCGGCCGTAGGAGGAGATCTGGGAGAGTGGATGTCAGAGGAACACCGGCCTGCCTTGCTGGTTTTGAAGATGGAAGGAAGGAACCTTGAAACAAGATGTGTGAGTAGCTTTTTGAATCCAGACGTGCCAAGGCCACAGACTCTGCTAGAGTCTCTGCAGCCTTGCCGGCCCTTTGCTTTTGTCTAGTGAGACCCGTAGAAGACTTCTTAACTAGAGAACGGTAAGATAATGAGCGTGAGTTTTAAGCCACCAAGTCTGTACTAAGTAGTTCATTACAGAAGCACCAGGAAATGGGTACACCCACCTTCGTGCTTTTACTCAAGTCGGTCGTAATGTTGGGAATAAGCTGCTGCTTCGCACGGACTTACTGAAGTCTAATAAAGACTTCAAGGCCTAGTATAAATCTCCCCTGCTCTAAAACTTCCCAGCTTCTTGCAGTCAAAATTCAGCTCTCTAACCCTGCTTATTTAAAACTTTATGTCCCGTATCAGCACTTTCTCCCTTTTACTAGATACGTGAGTGTTTCCTTCTTTCAACTTGGACTGTGGGCATTCAGAAAATAAGGGCCATATATTATTTATCTTTTAATCCCTCCCATATAAGCTTTACTTTCGAGCCTGTGCTTTTTGAGTCAAATTGTAAAAATGCAACACATTGGAAATGGTGCTAAATATCAGTTATAGAAAAACTCTGCTCATCTTTATGCCAATGCTAGAAGCCTCCAAGGAGTCACAGTTCCTGCAGGTCCAACTGTATTTCTGCTGCTTTCATCCTTCCTTCATTTCTTCAGTAAAATTCAGTCTACCCTTCCTCACCACTGTCTTATTATGGTCTTTTCCCATCGAGATGAGGTAGGAGACTATCCTTCCTCCCCCCAGATCCTTGTCCCTGAAACTTGTGACTCTGTTAGGATACAGGAAAAGGGGGAGTTAAGGTTGTGAGTGCAATTGAAGCTGCTGATCAGCTGACCCTAATTTAGGGCGCCGTTCTGGGCTGGCTCAGGTGTGGCCAATGTAATCACAAGCGTCTTTACCATTAGAGGGAGGAGGCGGAAGAGGAGGGTCAGGGCTGCGGCCGTAGGAGGAGATCTGGGAGAGTGGATGTCAGAGGAACACCGGCCTGCCTTGCTGGTTTTGAAGATGGAAGGAAGGAACCTTGAAACAAGATGTGTGAGTAGCTTTTTGAATCCAGACGTGCCAAGGCCACAGACTCTGCTAGAGTCTCTGCAGCCTTGCCGGCCCTTTGCTTTTGTCTAGTGAGACCCGTAGAAGACTTCTTAACTAGAGAACGGTAAGATAATGAGCGTGAGTTTTAAGCCACCAAGTCTGTACTAAGTAGTTCATTACAGAAGCACCAGGAAATGGGTACACCCACCTTCGTGCTTTTACTCAAGTCGGTCGTAATGTTGGGAATAAGCTGCTGCTTCGCACGGACTTACTGAAGTCTAATAAAGACTTCAAGGCCTAGTATAAATCTCCCCTGCTCTAAAACTTCCCAGCTTCTTGCAGTCAAAATTCAGCTCTCTAACCCTGCTTATTTAAAACTTTATGTCCCGTATCAGCACTTTCTCCCTTTTACTAGATACGTGAGTGTTTCCTTCTTTCAACTTGGACTGTGGGCATTCAGAAAATAAGGGCCATATATTATTTATCTTTTAATCCCTCCCATATAAGCTTTACTTTCGAGCCTGTGCTTTTTGAGTCAAATTGTAAAAATGCAACACATTGGAAATGGTGCTAAATATCAGTTCTAAATGCCCACAAGATGGAAATATTCCCTTAATAGAAATAATCTTTATTATCCCATGAGATCATTTCTCTGTGACCCCTTTTAAAACCAGAAATTCAGTTCTTTTTAGCTGAAAATGAGAGTCTGCATTTCAATCTTGTATTGACAGTCATCATATGGGATTTTTAAAAGGTTTTTGTAATGAAAATGCCATTGACCATTTAAAAATAACATGCACATATATTAAGAAAAACATCTTTTCTAAACAGAACTTTGGTGAACAGCGTAACTCTGTGTTCACAGGTGCTGTGTGGGTTATTGTGTCTTATTGAGCTTAGTGTATTTACTACTTTTCTGTTTCTTTAGCAAGGGTTAAGGAGAAAATGTGGAAACTGTCTTGCTTGCTACTCTCTAATTTCACTTTTTCAATTGGAAAGCAAGTTCAAGTCAGGGATGCCCTTTCTTAGAAACTCTTTGACAAGGGGAAAAATTACAGGTTGTGTGAACATGTAGGACTGTAATAAAATTAGCATGGGAAGCCACTCTGGATCTCTTCCAAAGCTACTTCTGACAGGCAGCATTTGAATTTGAGTTCAGAAATTCATATCCTCTTACCAGTTCTTCCTTCAGATGCTTTCCTTACAAAATGGCTCCTAGCTCAGGTCCTAGTTGTCTTTCCATTAAATAATGGATGGTTGGTTTCTAATACCTGAGAACCCAGTCAAAGTTACCTGTTCTTTCCTTTCCGGTAGCAACTTGGCCCTGGAAATGTGTTCTGGAAAGAAGAGATCAAGTAGGGGAGGCAAATGGACAGATGGGGTTAGTTGGTTTAAAAGAGGGTGGATTGACTGGGAAAGATTCAAGTCAAAAGGAGAAGGGGGTGGCATAGCACTCCTGACTCTGTAGACATGAATTTGAGCAAACTCTGGAGATAGCTGGAGGAGAGGAGGAGCCTGGCGTGCTGCAGTCCATGGGATGACAAAGATGTAGCAACAGGACAGCAGCAACAGTTTCTCCCTTTTACTAGATACGTGAGTGTTTCCTTCTTTCAACTTGGACTGTGGGCATTCAGAAAATAAGGGCCATATATTATTTATCTTTTAATCCCTCCCATATAAGCTTTACTTTCGAGCCTGTGCTTTTTGAGTCAAATTGTAAAAATGCAACACATTGGAAATGGTGCTAAATATCAGTTCTAAATGCCCACAAGATGGAAATATTCCCTTAATAGAAATAATCTTTATTATCCCATGAGATCATTTCTCTGTGACCCCTTTTAAAACCAGAAATTCAGTTCTTTTTAGCTGAAAATGAGAGTCTGCATTTCAATCTTGTATTGACAGTCATCATATGGGATTTTTAAAAGGTTTTTGTAATGAAAATGCCATTGACCATTTAAAAATAACATGCACATATATTAAGAAAAACATCTTTTCTAAACAGAACTTTGGTGAACAGCGTAACTCTGTGTTCACAGGTGCTGTGTGGGTTATTGTGTCTTATTGAGCTTAGTGTATTTACTACTTTTCTGTTTCTTTAGCAAGGGTTAAGGAGAAAATGTGGAAACTGTCTTGCTTGCTACTCTCTAATTTCACTTTTTCAATTGGAAAGCAAGTTCAAGTCAGGGATGCCCTTTCTTAGAAACTCTTTGACAAGGGGAAAAATTACAGGTTGTGTGAACATGTAGGACTGTAATAAAATTAGCATGGGAAGCCACTCTGGATCTCTTCCAAAGCTACTTCTGACAGGCAGCATTTGAATTTGAGTTCAGAAATTCATATCCTCTTACCAGTTCTTCCTTCAGATGCTTTCCTTACAAAATGGCTCCTAGCTCAGGTCCTAGTTGTCTTTCCATTAAATAATGGATGGTTGGTTTCTAATACCTGAGAACCCAGTCAAAGTTACCTGTTCTTTCCTTTCCGGTAGCAACTTGGCCCTGGAAATGTGTTCTGGAAAGAAGAGATCAAGTAGGGGAGGCAAATGGACAGATGGGGTTAGTTGGTTTAAAAGAGGGTGGATTGACTGGGAAAGATTCAAGTCAAAAGGAGAAGGGGGTGGCATAGCACTCCTGACTCTGTAGACATGAATTTGAGCAAACTCTGGAGATAGCTGGAGGGAGAGGAGGAGCCTGGCGTGCTGCAGTCCATGGGATGACAAAGAGTTGAACATAGCAACAGGACAGCAGCAACAGCAACAATATAATATAAATGCATATATTGATAAATATTTAAGTGAAATGTTTTGTAAATTTTATATTGGTGAAGTAAACTTTTTTAATGGGGGAAAAAAGAGGGTGGATTGACTGAAAGCACAGGATTAAGCTATGAAGGTAGGGTAGATGATAATTTACATCAGCTGAAGCACATGAGATTGCTGGATTCATCCGCTTAGAAACCTCTGGTGAGTAGTACTAATGTTCAGGGACTCTTCCCTGGTGTTTCAGAAGGTAAAGGCCTTGCCTGCGGTGTAGGATGCCCAAGTTCGATCCCTGGGTCGGGAGTTCCCTGGGGAGAGGGCATGGCAACCCACTCCAGTCTTCTTGCCTGGAGAGTCTCATGGACAGAGGAGCCTGGCGGGCTACAGTCCAGGAGGTTGCAAAGAGTCAGACACGACTGAGCAACTAACACAATCACAGTCATTAATGTTCAGAGTCATTTAGGGGCTTTATCTTATATCTGAAAACATGCCAGTTATAATAATACTAACATACCCCACCCCCCACAGTCAATAAACGACTTCTTAGAGTAACATATGAATAACTGTACCCAAATATTTAAAGAACTTCAAATAAGGGAGAAAATATATTTCCTTAAGTGTGACATTTTCAAGAAAAGCTAAAACTTCTGGACTTTGGTCATTAGCAGGTAGAGTTCATTTACTATTGCAAAGTATCATAACAGGACCTGTGTGATCACCAAGTAAGCTTCTGATAAGCAAAACCTTTCCCCACAAAGCAGGGTGATTGCTTTTTAGCAAAATGTTGGCTGGCAGGTGGTATTCAACGACCTTTGTTCTCTTTCTTCCTACCAAATCTAAAATTCTGTGGATACACATGCTTGCTTCTTTACAAGAAATCCAGAAATGTGCCAACTTATTCCTTAAAGGTAATCACCTTAATGTAAATTAGTATTAGAGCAGACCTGCTGTTAATTTTAATCCTCTGTTTCAAATTCAAGTGGCACCCCCACCTCAATAGGTGATGAAACTAACTTAACCTGGGCGCCCAGGATTTGCCGCTGCTAGTGTGATGAATAGTCACTGAGACCATTTAAAAATGGAGCTGCTGGTGAATGGAAATGGGCAGGTAATTCTGACCATTATCACCAACTCTCGCTCTGTCTCTACCAGTCAGTGCATCTCTTGTTTTTGCCTGCTTTCTTTGGGAAGCCATAATCAACTTTCAAAATGGGTAACACAGCAATTGTGGTAAATGTTGTGTTTCATGGCTTTTTTCTTGAAAAATGAGTTGTCAAATGTGGGTATTGATGCTGAAATCCATTGGGCAGCTTTCATCCCTATGTTGGAAATTCTGTTACTGTCCTTGGCCTATGTTTCCTAGAGGGACCGTGTTGATTGAGGTTGAGCTTCTCCTGTCTTTCAAGTTAACATCACCACCCAGAACAGTGGCTAGCACTGACTGACTTCTCACCTGGCCCCGTGGCAGCAAATCACTCTGGGACTTTTAATGTTGCAAAGCGACTGAAGTCCTCTTTTGCCATCATTTCCAAAGAGCAATGAACAGAGACTCTTAGCACCTCCTGGCAAAGTAGGTGTAATTTCTAGGAGACAGTTCTGAAGACTTTTTAATTAGGATTCTTCCCTTCAGCACACTGCATTAACAGGTGGACTAGAAGAAAAGGGACAGTGTAGGAGTGCTTGGGAAATGGGGAAGCCCTTGTTAATTGTAGTTAGAAATGGTAGAGAAGTGGCCCAAGAAGCCTCTGCAGAGAGAGAAAATATGCATGTTGTATGCAAGGTGGGAGTTGCAGAGGGTGGTAGCTGATAATATGAAATAATCTATTGCACCTTTCTCAGCAAGTTAAAAATGCTCTAGTGATGTGACAGGAGCTATTAGCTTATTATAATCAAAGAGAAAACAGGTTTTATGAACAACATTCATTTTCACACTGCTGTTGGTTTAAAGGAAAAAGTTCTAATTATGGAGATGACATATACTTGGTTAAAGCTTGGAGCCACCTGGATTTGACCCAAACTTGGGCAATTTATTTAGACTCCATGAGGCTCCTTTTCTTCATCTTTAAAGTGGGAATAATACTCGCCTCATTGCATTATCTAGCTAGTCAAAGTGAAATAATGCATAGAAAGCATTTAGGCTAGTATCCATAAGTGGTATTCAATGAATATAATTAAATAGTATTTTCAGGACCCAAACTGAGGTACCTAGAAGTTACGAAAAACAGTCACCCATGTTGACAGCATTTTTTTTTTTTTCCTGAGTGGGAAGGAGGGAACTTTGCAGCATTGATTTCATAATTCAGAATAACTCAACTTCAGATTACCTATTTGGTATAATTTCTGTGCCTTCAGTTCCCTACCATTCCAGGTACTTGAGAGCATTCACTACCCCTCACCTGGCAGAGAACCCAGAAAGTTTAGATGGCAAGAGTCTGCCTAATACTTCCATTCAACTGAAGAAGGGCATTTGAAGGAAACTGTAATGCATTTTTGCAAGAAGACCTGAATGATCACTATGAGGCTTTCAGCTCAAAATCAGATCTTCCAACCCCATTATTACATTGATGCCCTACATACATCAGTTTTGCACCTTCAGTAGAAATCTCAAAATATGATGGGAGAGACCTCTTTGCCATCATTTCCAAAGAGCAATGAACAGAGACTCTTAGCACCTCCTGGCAAAGTAGGTGTAATTTCTAGGAGACAGTTCTGAAGACTTTAATTAGGATTCTTCCCTTCAGCACACTGCATTAACAGGTGGACTAGAAGAAAAGGGACAGTGTAGGAGTGCTTGGGAAATGGGGAAGCCCTTGTTAATTGTAGTTAGAAATGGTAGAGAAGTGGCCCAAGAAGCCTCTGCAGAGAGAGAAAATATGCATGTTGTATGCAAGGTGGGAGTTGCAGAGGGTGGTAGCTGATAATATGAAATAATCTATTGCACCTTTCTCAGCAAGTTAAAAATGCTCTAGTGATGTGACAGGAGCTATTAGCTTATTATAATCAAAGAGAAAACAGGTTTTATGAACAACATTCATTTTCACACTGCTGTTGGTTTAAAGGAAAAAGTTCTAATTATGGAGATGACATATACTTGGTTAAAGCTTGGAGCCACCTGGATTTGACCCAAACTTGGGCAATTTATTTAGACTCCATGAGGCTCCTTTTCTTCATCTTTAAAGTGGGAATAATACTCGCCTCATTGCATTATCTAGCTAGTCAAAGTGAAATAATGCATAGAAAGCATTTAGGCTAGTATCCATAAGTGGTATTCAATGAATATAATTAAATAGTATTTTCAGGACCCAAACTGAGGTACCTAGAAGTTACGAAAAACAGTCACCCATGTTGACAGCATTTTTTTTTTTTTCCTGAGTGGGAAGGAGGGAACTTTGCAGCATTGATTTCATAATTCAGAATAACTCAACTTCAGATTACCTATTTGGTATAATTTCTGTGCCTTCAGTTCCCTACCATTCCAGGTACTTGAGAGCATTCACTACCCCTCACCTGGCAGAGAACCCAGAAAGTTTAGATGGCAAGAGTCTGCCTAATACTTCCATTCAACTGAAGAAGGGCATTTGAAGGAAACTGTAATGCATTTTTGCAAGAAGACCTGAATGATCACTATGAGGCTTTCAGCTCAAAATCAGATCTTCCAACCCCATTATTACATTGATGCCCTACATACATCAGTTTTTGCACCTTCAGTAGAAATCTCAAAATATGATGGGAGAGATTTAGAAATATGGCAGAGACATTTGCTAGGGGTGTGGAGATGAAGGCATGTTGGAAGCTTTTGCCCTTCTTGAAGGCATGATGGCTGGATTAACAACTCACCCGTCCCCTGCTTGTCTTCTGGGTACCATTCACGAAGGACACTGTGAACAGAGTGGTAGGCAAATCACGGGTCTCAGTCAATAGATTTTGGATTTGATTTTAAAATGACTTTCCAGTAAAAGATTAAGTAAAAATCATGAACAAAAAGGGCTTCCCTGGTGGTCCAGTGAGTAGAGAGTCTGCTTTGTAGTGCAAGGGGCTCTTGTTTGATCCCTGGCCGGAAAAGATCTCAGGTGCCACAGAGCGACTAGACCGGTTTGTCCAATTATGAGCCAGTGCTCTGGAGCGCATGCGCCCAGAGCCAGTGCTCAGCAGCGAGAGGGGCCACTGCAATGGGAGGCCCACACAGGCCAAAGAATAAAGGTGTATGAAAATAAATAAATAAAAAACCAATGAAAGAGGCCAAAATTTAAAAAAAAAAAAAAAAAAGCCAGGAGCTAAGGACAAAACAGTAAATAAATATAGCTAGCCATCAAGAAACAAACTCCTAATAGTGACAGTTAACTGACATATATTAATGTAGGCCTGCATAAAATGATGTGGAGATACAGTAAGATGATGTGTAGGATCTTGGGAAAGGCTCTGCTTTTTTAAATATGCCTTTGTGACTGAAGCATAATTTATCTATGTAATTTTGTCCTAAAAATAGCAGGCAATTTATTAAGCACCTTTCTTTCTTATGGCACTGTGTTGGCCTGAGGAAAATCATTTGTTGATTCTCGTCAAGGAGGTAACAGTTTGGCTGAATAAGGAAAGCATGTGCTTTGTGTAAAGAATTAGCGTGTGCTTCGTATGGCATGTGCAGGTGAAGCACACCTTGGCAGCTTTGAGACCCATTTCTCTACCTTGTCCCCCAAGGCCTTTGGTCTTGAAATCTGTGTCATTGAACTGTGTCTTTATAAAGATATTCTTACTGAAAAGAGAGGAACAACTTGCAGCAACTCTGAAGTTTTCATTTTGAAATCTTTCTGAGTCCGTTTCTGCAGTTACACGAACATGGTTAAGTTCAGACTGCAAGCTAACAGCGATCATAACACTTGAACCTAGGTTTCCCACTTCTACTAGCATGGAGCTCTCCCCTTGATCCCAGCTGTCAGCTCAGACCTCACCTCTCCCTCGGAGCTCTTGCTTAAGGAGGACTGTTTGGTGACCTTTCTCTGCATCTAGAACTGATAATGTTTAGCAAGGAATGCCCTTATCAGCTCGCATTTATTTCAAACCTTCAATATCTAGGGAATGACCATTCCAAGAGATTCCTAAAGATAGCATGTCTTTCTTGTTTTATGCTGTGAAAGATTTGATTAAAGTGTTTCACCAGGAATAGAGAATTCTGGATTAGACAAAGTAGCTTCCTGCCATACCCATCCCTGCCAATGGAAAGCCTTGCGTAAAATTCATATTCTAGTTAAGCAAACATTCAAGAAAGGCTCTTATAATTATAATGAAATGTAATCCTTTGCAACCTAACATGAGAAACACTGGGGAAAGACTACATTGGTTTTTGTTGTTATTTTACTGTATTTAAGTTCCCTAGTGGACCTTAAAGCAAAAGAAACATAGTGAAAACATCTACCTCATGATTTATCGTGTAGTGTCATGTTGCATCTTGCTGGGGTGTATCCCTGTTCCCTTCATTGATTGAGAATTAATATTCTGGGATCTAGGGATAGTACTGGAGATGCAGTAGACAACCAGTTGTTAATGTTTTACTTAATCAAACAAATGTATACTGGTGGACACATTTTTGCCTCTTGGCTGTGTTACAGTGTGGTGTTGGTGATTAATGAAAGATCCATAGAGTTATTAAGAGGAAGCTGCCATTCCATTGAGATATACTGATGCTTTATGGTAGACCACTGCCAACTGTTTAATGACCATATAAATTAAAACAAAACAAGCAAACACTGCTTTGTGATTCAATGCTGGACAAGGAGAGCTGTTGAATTTTCAAAGTCTCTGTCTTTAAGTTAACACAATAAGAACAAAGTGCAGAGAGACCATAAGACCTCAAGTATGCAGTGTTTCAATGAAGTTTTCCACTTAAGCAGAAACTAGGGATTGAATATACTATAAAGAAACCCAAAGGGTCTTGAGATTTACATAGGTAGGCAAAAAGATCACCTCAAGGAGCTCTTCACTATTCCCACAGGTAGGGAGAAACTTAATGGTGAAGGAAAGTGGGTGAGAAGGACTTGGTGATGTAGTCGGGAAAAGGGTACCAGTACAGGAATGAACAGTAGTAGCTTATTTTTTTAGTTTTATTTTATCGGTGTAAAATTTTAAAAAATTACTTATTTATTGATTTACAGTGTGTTATTTTCTGATGTATAACAGTGATTCATTTATACATACACACATATATGTTCATGTTCTTTCCCATTTTGGTTTATCACAGGATACTGAGTACAGTTCCCTGTGCCATTCAATAGTACCTTGTTCATTTATTCTATATACAATAGTTGAGCAGCAGTAGTTTATTTCTTGATTATTGAAGTATGATTTACATACAATAGTGTGTTGATTTCTCCTATACAGGAACGTGATCCAATTTGACATTTATATATTTTTGGTATTCTTTCTATTATGGTTTATCACAGGTATTGAATATAGTTCCTGTGCTCTACAGTAGAACCTTGTTGTTTATCCATTCTATATGCAATATTGAGCAAAAGCCAAAGTAGTGTTTGAGCATGTTGCATCTTGCTGGGGTGTATCCCTGTTCCTTCATTGATTGAGAATTAATATTCTGGGATCTAGGGATAGTACTGGAGATGCAGTAGACAACCAGTTGTTAATGTTTTACTTAATCAAACAAATGTATACTGGTGGACACATTTTTGCCTCTTGGCTGTGTTACAGTGTGGTGTTGGTGATTAATGAAAGATCCATAGAGTTATTAAGAGGAAGCTGCCATTCCATTGAGATATACTGATGCTTTATGGTAGACCACTGCCAACTGTTTAATGACCATATAAATTAAAACAAAACAAGCAAACACTGCTTTGTGATTCAATGCTGGACAAGGAGAGCTGTTGAATTTTCAAAGTCTCTGTCTTTAAGTTAACACAATAAGAACAAAGTGCAGAGAGACCATAAGACCTCAAGTATGCAGTGTTTCAATGAAGTTTTCCACTTAAGCAGAAACTAGGGATTGAATATACTATAAAGAAACCCAAAGGGTCTTGAGATTTACATAGGTAGGCAAAAAGATCACCTCAAGGAGCTCTTCACTATTCCCACAGGTAGGGAGAAACTTAATGGTGAAGGAAAGTGGGTGAGAAGGACTTGGTGATGTAGTCGGGAAAAGGGTACCAGTACAGGAATGAACAGTAGTAGCTTATTTTTTTAGTTTTATTTTATCGGTGTAAAATTTTAAAAAATTACTTATTTATTGATTTACAGTGTGTTATTTTCTGATGTATAACAGTGATTCATTTATACATACACACATATATGTTCATGTTCTTTCCCATTTTGGTTTATCACAGGATACTGAGTACAGTTCCCTGTGCCATTCAATAGTACCTTGTTCATTTATTCTATATACAATAGTTGAGCAGCAGTAGTTTATTTCTTGATTATTGAAGTATGATTTACATACAATAGTGTGTTGATTTCTCCTATACAGGAACGTGATCCAATTTGACATTTATATATTTTTGGTATTCTTTCTATTATGGTTTATCACAGGTATTGAATATAGTTCCTGTGCTCTACAGTAGAACCTTGTTGTTTATCCATTCTATATGCAATATTGAGCCGCAGTAGTTGAGAAGCTGCACTAACAAGAGAGGGAGGGGTGTGGTGAGCATTGCACCAGGAGAGAAGTCCACGGATGAGGGATTCTGGGTAATTCTTGGAGGAGGGTGGTGCAGTTGGCAGTAAGTTGATAAGCGGTCTGAAGCTGAAGTGGAGTGGGTGAAAGCTAGAAAAAGAAGTATAGAAAAAACCTTTGAGGAAGGTGTGAAACTTTTGACCTGAATACAGAATGCTCTGGTAAGCACCTTATGAATTGAAACTTGTTTTTAGTGGAAACAAAGACACAGTCTGACAAGAGTGATGCCATACTTGTGAAAAGGGAGGCAAGAAAGAGCTCGTTCTGAGAAAATAAAAACAGAGCATGCGGCCTCCACCACCACACAGCCCCTTGTAAACAAATGAGGGAGAAAATGTTCTTGGCTCAGGAACTCTGATCTTGAAAGCAAAAAATAGAAAAAGCGCTTTGCTTGAAGTAGTAGAAGTATTTAGTTGCCAAGATGAGCATACAGCCCGTTTTCCTCTCACCCTGGATCGTCGTGTGCCACCAGTATGGAAGGCCTTGCATAAAGGTAGAGTGTTAGAAGCTGACTTTTGCGTGTGGGTTCCGTGGGACAGATGTGGGAGAGGCAAACACAAATCCTAAAGGTTAACCTGAGTTCCTGTGCTGTCAGGCTGACAGAGCAATGAGCCCAGCAAAACGGGATGTGAAAGTAATATTCGAGTTTTCCATTGTAGAGCGTGAAGCTTTGTTCCGTGTGATTGCCCTGACAGCTGGTGACAAAGCCCCCAAGAAACGAGTGTGCTGATGACCTCAACGACAGGGAAAGTGTCACCCTCAGCTGACAACGCGGGAGGAACAAGAGGACGTAGAATCTGGAAGTAAACCTATCAGGTTCACCTATGCAGGGTAGGAAAGAAAAGAAAGATGAAATGCCCAGCAAGAAAGATGTCTTGTAAACGGTGGAATCCAGATTTATTCTAGAAGGAAAATTCTGTGAAGATAGGGACTTTCGTAAGCTTTAGTCACTGCTGTATCAGCAAACTTTAGGATAGTACCGGGCATGTGGTGAGCATTCAGTATTTGTTGAATGGTTGGATGATAAGATGGGTGGGTGATGAACGTATGCCTCAGATTCTTTTTTTTCTTCCCCAAGCATTGCACAGTAATGGGCACTCATCCAGAAGCTGAACCAGTTTTCTTCACAAGCTCAGGAGTCCCATACAGCTCTGAGAATGGCACGAAGCACATCCGAGCTTTTTAAGTCAGCATTTTCAGTAAAGAACCCCAAAGTGCAGAGAGTGGGAACCACCGTGAGAATGATTAGATTTCATTTGCTTTAGAGAATTAAGACCTTCCTATGTGCAGACAGCTGCCAATATAACTGTGGTGTTTTGGCTACTTGAGGATATGTGTGCGTGTGTGTGCACCTGTCTACATGACCTCTGAACCTGAGGAGATTTACATTCAGATACAAATTTATGTCATCTATTCATCAGAGATCACCATCTGGAATCCTCCCCTTTATGTTCTCATCCCTTTTGTGATTATTTACCATAGTTTACTTTACTTTTTAAAATTTATTTGTTAACTTTTTATTTTATATTGGAGTATAGCTGGTTAACAATGGTGAGACAGTTTCAGGTGATTGACCACACACATTACATGTATCCATTTTCCCCCAAACCCCACTCCCATTCTAACTGCCTTGTAAGATTGAACAGGGTTCCCTGTGCTGTACAATAGGTCCTTGCTGGTTGTCTGTGTTGAATACATCCGTGTGTACGTGATGGATCATAAACTCCATAACTATCCCTTCCCCCCACGCTTGCTCCCTGGCAACCTTAAATTCATTCTCTAAGTTTCTTTCTACCACAGTTCATTTTCAGCATGCTTGCATTCTGATCCTTTGTATATGGATAAGCAAGAATGTATTTTGATGTGATTTAAAAAAAAAAATTATGTTCAGTACCCACACATCATGAGAACGCCAGAGGGGAAAGTTACCTAGCTCCCCAAATGAAGGATAGCAGTTGAGATGTGGGTTATGAGAGGATGTTTAAAAGACCCTTGAAGATGTGAAATGTATGCTACTATTGCAAGCAGAAAATTACCCCTATCTTAGAGTTTGTGCACACTGAATATCCCATGTGCTTCCTTACTTTTATGAGTCTCTCTTACAATTAGGGCAAATTCCTGGGGATAGTTCTGGTCAATGAACAGATAACGTGATACCTTACTTCCATGTGAAAGTAGTTAAAAGCCAGCAGGATGCCTTCTCACTGCCTCAGCAACCTTGAAGACCACGTGTTCAGATCGTCGTCTCACACGATGGCAGAAGCTTGGGTCCCCGAGTTCCAGGTGGAGCCTCACCTCCATGGACCTGCTTGGGATTTTATCGAGGAATGACTCTTCATTGTAGGAGGCCTCTGAAATGTTAAGACCTTCCTATGTGCAGACAGCTGCCAATATAACTGTGGTGTTTTGGCTACTTGAGGATATGTGTGCGTGTGTGTGCACCTGTCTACATGACCTCTGAACCTGAGGAGATTTACATTCAGATACAAATTTATGTCATCTATTCATCAGAGATCACCATCTGGAATCCTCCCCTTTATGTTCTCATCCCTTTTGTGATTATTTACCATAGTTTACTTTACTTTTTAAAATTTATTTGTTAACTTTTTATTTTATATTGGAGTATAGCTGGTTAACAATGGTGAGACAGTTTCAGGTGATTGACCACACACATTACATGTATCCATTTTCCCCCAAACCCCACTCCCATTCTAACTGCCTTGTAAGATTGAACAGGGTTCCCTGTGCTGTACAATAGGTCCTTGCTGGTTGTCTGTGTTGAATACATCCGTGTGTACGTGATGGATCATAAACTCCATAACTATCCCTTCCCCCCACGCTTGCTCCCTGGCAACCTTAAATTCATTCTCTAAGTTTCTTTCTACCACAGTTCATTTTCAGCATGCTTGCATTCTGATCCTTTGTATATGGATAAGCAAGAATGTATTTTGATGTGATTTAAAAAAAAAAATTATGTTCAGTACCCACACATCATGAGAACGCCAGAGGGGAAAGTTACCTAGCTCCCCAAATGAAGGATAGCAGTTGAGATGTGGGTTATGAGAGGATGTTTAAAAGACCCTTGAAGATGTGAAATGTATGCTACTATTGCAAGCAGAAAATTACCCCTATCTTAGAGTTTGTGCACACTGAATATCCCATGTGCTTCCTTACTTTTATGAGTCTCTCTTACAATTAGGGCAAATTCCTGGGGATAGTTCTGGTCAATGAACAGATAACGTGATACCTTACTTCCATGTGAAAGTAGTTAAAAGCCAGCAGGATGCCTTCTCACTGCCTCAGCAACCTTGAAGACCACGTGTTCAGATCGTCGTCTCACACGATGGCAGAAGCTTGGGTCCCCGAGTTCCAGGTGGAGCCTCACCTCCATGGACCTGCTTGGGATTTTATGGAAACGAGGAATGACTCTTCATTGTAGGAGGCCTCTGAAATGTTATGACTTTTTGCAGTAGCTAAGACATACCTGCCCCAACTTATAAAGTTTTGTATAGGGCTTTAGTGAACTAAACTGCTTTATAGTGATGGAAAGGAGGCCCACCAGAGGAACAGATCATAAAAGTCTCCTTAGGTGGATGGAGTTGATAATCTCAGTAGGTGAGGTCATTCATTATGTAAATTGCTTAGCACAGTTTTGACCAGAGACATATGTTTTTAGAGAGTGATACAATTAACATCACCATTTGAAGTTGTTTGAGCTTAAAATTGATCAAGGGTTCATTATACAACTTATGATTGACATTATCATTCACATTTTGCTCCATTAAGGTTTTGTTACACCCTTGTGTATATTATAAATGCAACTTTTTTACCGTAAAATATTTGAAAATGATGTCTTGCAAACTTTTGAGTGAAGAACTTTTCAGTGAGTTTTATGGTGGTACTTTCTGTAGTCCAAGTAACAGATATACTAGTGTCTGAGAAGATGATAGTCTTTCAGAGTATAGTTTTGATTTAGATAAAGTGAATACTAGACCCACAAAAAGACAACAAACCTTAGTGATTGATTCTGCTACAGAAAGTGAAAATGAAATGGTGCTCGAGAAGACTTTCCGGGTTTGTTGAATGTAGTAGCCCACCAAGTGTTAGTGAAATAACAGCTTGAGGTTGGCTGAAATAAAAATCGCCATCCTATAAGCATTAGTTTCTGCAAAAATCCTCCAGTCATTACCCTTGAAGATGTGAAATGTATGCTACTATTGCAAGCAGAAAATTACCCCTATCTTAGAGTTTGTGCACACTGAATATCCCATGTGCTTCCTTACTTTTATGAGTCTCTCTTACAATTAGGGCAAATTCCTGGGGATAGTTCTGGTCAATGAACAGATAACGTGATACCTTACTTCCATGTGAAAGTAGTTAAAAGCCAGCAGGATGCCTTCTCACTGCCTCAGCAACCTTGAAGACCACGTGTTCAGATCGTCGTCTCACACGATGGCAGAAGCTTGGGTCCCCGAGTTCCAGGTGGAGCCTCACCTCCATGGACCTGCTTGGGATTTTATGGAAACGAGGAATGACTCTTCATTGTAGGAGGCCTCTGAAATGTTATGACTTTTTGCAGTAGCTAAGACATACCTGCCCCAACTTATAAAGTTTTGTATAGGGCTTTAGTGAACTAAACTGCTTTATAGTGATGGAAAGGAGGCCCACCAGAGGAACAGATCATAAAAGTCTCCTTAGGTGGATGGAGTTGATAATCTCAGTAGGTGAGGTCATTCATTATGTAAATTGCTTAGCACAGTTTTGACCAGAGACATATGTTTTTAGAGAGTGATACAATTAACATCACCATTTGAAGTTGTTTGAGCTTAAAATTGATCAAGGGTTCATTATACAACTTATGATTGACATTATCATTCACATTTTGCTCCATTAAGGTTTTGTTACACCCTTGTGTATATTATAAATGCAACTTTTTTACCGTAAAATATTTGAAAATGATGTCTTGCAAACTTTTGAGTGAAGAACTTTTCAGTGAGTTTTATGGTGGTACTTTCTGTAGTCCAAGTAACAGATATACTAGTGTCTGAGAAGATGATAGTCTTTCAGAGTATAGTTTTGATTTAGATAAAGTGAATACTAGACCCACAAAAAGACAACAAACCTTAGTGATTGATTCTGCTACAGAAAGTGAAAATGAAATGGTGCTCGAGAAGACTTTCCGGGTTTGTTGAATGTAGTAGCCCACCAAGTGTTAGTGAAATAACAGCTTGAGGTTGGCTGAAATAAAAATCGCCATCCTATAAGCATTAGTTTCTGCAAAAATCCTCCAGTCATTAATGAGTTAAATTGTGGGGGATTAAATTGTAGAGAAGAAATGGACTGAGGTCCATGTCCACCCCCACCTCCCACTGGAGTTTGGGAGGTTGAATCCGGACTTTCAACATTTGGAAGGGTAAAAAAATATCCAGGAAAAAAAGGAATAGAGTACATGTGGAGGTATTTGCTTTTGTTTTCTTTTCCCTAAGCATTAACAACATTGTTAAATATATGGCTTTAATTCGGAGCTCTATGTTTGTTGTCACAGTGACCGTCAAAATAAAGAGCCCCAGTGAGACAGAAGAGGGCGACTCTGGGACAGTTGAGTTGCTCATCTAGTTTTCTCCATAGCCTGTCCCTTTTTGCTAGGCAGGTGCATACAGCAGTCACATGAAGGCCCAAAAGGTGATAGAAAAGCAGTTACTAAAGTCACCAAGCCTGGCCACCTTCTGCCCTGGGCTGGCTCCATCCCAGGACTTCGTGCTTGCCTGTGCATCTGTACATTGTGTGTAGGACCTTCCACCTTCTAAACAGCAGCAGGCTTATCTTGATGCTCTAGCTTTGAGCAGTGACTCCCAAAGGACCCAAACCCCCAGACCTAGTCCCTCTGAACAGTGGGAGATGGAGGTAGGGTGACACATTTGTCATCTTGTTCTGGAGTTTTGTTGTTTAGTAGCTAAGTCATGTTGATTCTTTGGAACTCTATGGCCTGTAGCCCAGGGTTCATTATACAACTTATGATTGACATTATCATTCACATTTTGCTCCATTAAGGTTTTGTTACACCCTTGTGTATATTATAAATGCAACTTTTTTACCGTAAAATATTTGAAAATGATGTCTTGCAAACTTTTGAGTGAAGAACTTTTCAGTGAGTTTTATGGTGGTACTTTCTGTAGTCCAAGTAACAGATATACTAGTGTCTGAGAAGATGATAGTCTTTCAGAGTATAGTTTTGATTTAGATAAAGTGAATACTAGACCCACAAAAAGACAACAAACCTTAGTGATTGATTCTGCTACAGAAAGTGAAAATGAAATGGTGCTCGAGAAGACTTTCCGGGTTTGTTGAATGTAGTAGCCCACCAAGTGTTAGTGAAATAACAGCTTGAGGTTGGCTGAAATAAAAATCGCCATCCTATAAGCATTAGTTTCTGCAAAAATCCTCCAGTCATTAATGAGTTAAATTGTGGGGGATTAAATTGTAGAGAAGAAATGGACTGAGGTCCATGTCCACCCCCACCTCCCACTGGAGTTTGGGAGGTTGAATCCGGACTTTCAACATTTGGAAGGGTAAAAAAATATCCAGGAAAAAAAGGAATAGAGTACATGTGGAGGTATTTGCTTTTGTTTTCTTTTCCCTAAGCATTAACAACATTGTTAAATATATGGCTTTAATTCGGAGCTCTATGTTTGTTGTCACAGTGACCGTCAAAATAAAGAGCCCCAGTGAGACAGAAGAGGGCGACTCTGGGACAGTTGAGTTGCTCATCTAGTTTTCTCCATAGCCTGTCCCTTTTTGCTAGGCAGGTGCATACAGCAGTCACATAAAGGGCCCCAAAAAGGTGATAGAAAAGCAGTTACTAAAGTCACCAAGCCTGGCCACCTTCTGCCCTGGGCTGGCTCCATCCCAGGACTTCGTGCTTGCCTGTGCATCTGTACATTGTGTGTAGGACCTTCCACCTTCTAAACAGCAGCAGGCTTATCTTGATGCTCTAGCTTTGAGCAGTGACTCCCAAAGGACCCAAACCCCCAGACCTAGTCCCTCTGAACAGTGGGAGATGGAGGTAGGGTGACACATTTGTCATCTTGTTCTGGAGTTTTGTTGTTTAGTAGCTAAGTCATGTTGATTCTTTGGAACTCTATGGCCTGTAGCCCACCAGAATACTCTGTCCATAGGATTTCCTGGCAAGAATGCTGTAGTGGGTTGTCATTTCCTTATCCAGGGGATCTTCCCTACCCAGGGACTGAACCTGCATCTCCTGCATTGGCAAGTGTCATATTTATGAGCTGTCTGGGAAGCCCTCTTGCAGAATTATTTGTTTTCAGAACCTTCTGTGTTTCATTGATAAGGAAGTGGAGGCAAACTGACCTGGGTCCTGATTTCTTGTTTCTCAAGTTTTTAAAAATTGTAATGTAGATGCATACTCGTTTCTATTCTGAGCATAGGTGGGGGATTTGCACCCATGTTATCTTAGAGAGGTGTCCTTTCTTTTGACTATAGAGCATGTGTTGAGCCCCTGTTAGTAGGTTCTAACACCGGCATTTTCAACTTATGTTGCCCATGGGATGCTTGGCCTGAAATAAGAAATATGGTTGCTAGAGTGAAAGGTGTGTGAGAGCATTGCTTTTTCACTGGTAACTCTATCATTGACAGTATCTTACACACCTCAGCAGTCTCTTGTGTTGGCTGAGCCCATGGATTGCAGCATGCCAGGCTTACCTGTCCTTTACTGTCTCCCAGACTTTGCTCAAACTCATGTCCATTGAGTCGGTGATGGCATCCAGTCTTTTCACCCCCTTCTCCTTAGGTTCTCAGTCTTTTCCAATTGGTCAGATCTTCATATCAGATGGTCAAAGTATTGAAGCTTCAGTTTCAGTATCAGTTCTTTCAATGAATATTCAGGCTTGATATCCTTTAGGGTTGACTAGTTTGATCTCCTTGCAGTCCAAGGGACTCTTGAGCCTTCTGCCCTGGGCTGGCTCCATCCCAGGACTTCGTGCTTGCCTGTGCATCTGTACATTGTGTGTAGGACCTTCCACCTTCTAAACAGCAGCAGGCTTATCTTGATGCTCTAGCTTTGAGCAGTGACTCCCAAAGGACCCAAACCCCCAGACCTAGTCCCTCTGAACAGTGGGAGATGGAGGTAGGGTGACACATTTGTCATCTTGTTCTGGAGTTTTGTTGTTTAGTAGCTAAGTCATGTTGATTCTTTGGAACTCTATGGCCTGTAGCCCACCAGAATACTCTGTCCATAGGATTTCCTGGCAAGAATGCTGTAGTGGGTTGTCATTTCCTTATCCAGGGGATCTTCCCTACCCAGGGACTGAACCTGCATCTCCTGCATTGGCAAGTGTCATATTTATGAGCTGTCTGGGAAGCCCTCTTGCAGAATTATTTGTTTTCAGAACCTTCTGTGTTTCATTGATAAGGAAGTGGAGGCAAACTGACCTGGGTCCTGATTTCTTGTTTCTCAAGTTTTTAAAAATTGTAATGTAGATGCATACTCGTTTCTATTCTGAGCATAGGTGGGGGATTTGCACCCATGTTATCTTAGAGAGGTGTCCTTTCTTTTGACTATAGAGCATGTGTTGAGCCCCTGTTAGTAGGTTCTAACACCGGCATTTTCAACTTATGTTGCCCATGGGATGCTTGGCCTGAAATAAGAAATATGGTTGCTAGAGTGAAAGGTGTGTGAGAGCATTGCTTTTTCACTGGTAACTCTATCATTGACAGTATCTTACACACCTCAGCAGTCTCTTGTGTTGGCTGAGCCCATGGATTGCAGCATGCCAGGCTTACCTGTCCTTTACTGTCTCCCAGACTTTGCTCAAACTCATGTCCATTGAGTCGGTGATGGCATCCAGTCTTTTCACCCCCTTCTCCTTAGGTTCTCAGTCTTTTCCAATTGGTCAGATCTTCATATCAGATGGTCAAAGTATTGAAGCTTCAGTTTCAGTATCAGTTCTTTCAATGAATATTCAGGCTTGATATCCTTTAGGGTTGACTAGTTTGATCTCCTTGCAGTCCAAGGGACTCTTGAGCCTTCTCCAGCACCTAATGCTAAAGCCTCTGAAAGACTCAGTTGCAGACACAAGTTTTGAGAGCCAGGGAGTTGGGCTGTGGACCTTGGCAGGCATACTGGAGCTGCAGAATCCCAGCCTCAGGGACCAGTGCCTGAGCTCTAGTCCTGGTCGGCTGTGATATCAACGAGACATCTCATCTCTTCTGGTGTCAGTTTATTCATCTAGCCAAAAAGGTGTCCAGCTAAATGCTTGCAGGCTGTTCTCCCAACTCTAAAACTGGATGACTATCTGATTTGTATCCGTATTTTCCCAGAAACTTGTATGTATGTGGTCAGATGGGAGAAAGGCACTCTCCTATGATAGAGAACACGAACACTCTCTGTCCTCGACTTGGGATCTTGTCACAAGGGCTCAGAGCTATGTCTGTCCTCAGCTCTACTGCAGACAAGGTCGGTCTTCCCTTAGTTTATTCTCGAAGTTATGCAAAATGTTTCTGCTCTCTCCTGTCCTCTCTTCTGCAAGACCTCTTGTTGTAGACGAGCCTCAAGTGAAATTCGCACCTCTCCGGAAAGTTAAGACAGCTTCCATCCATAGAATTTCTTTCCTGTTTATTTTTTCTCCATGAAACTCAGGCTGGGAAAATAAATGAAGGGTTATACATATGTATCTTTTCATTTCTTTCAGACTTCATAGCCCAGGGTCTGGCTGCTTTGATCAGCTATTCTGGCATTAATATTGATTTCCATTCAACTCTTCTTTTTTTGTTGTTATTCTTTTTCCTCCCTTACTGCTAGCATTAGGCCTTTCTCTCCACTGTCTGCATCTCATTCCTTCTGTGATCTCTCTAGCAAGGCATTCATTTGAATGTTTATCCACATCTATTGCACTGCTTGTGGGTCCTTCTGGTTTACCTCAAGTGTGGCAAGACACTCTTCATCTTCTAAGATAATTTGCTTTGTACTTTAAAGATATTTGTCTGCTTTTGTGATTCATTTCACTTACTTTTGAACTTACCTGAGGGTTTCATTGTAATGTGTCGAAGTCTTTGGAGTGTAATCTTTTTCTCTCTTGGATTAGTTTTGAGTTCCCTTTTCACTTTCCATAATAATTATTCTTATTGTATATATTGCTTCCGTAAGCTGACACTCATCTATTTTATCTTCTCTTTTGTCCTTTTTCCTCTTTCTCATTCATTACCCAGCATTTGGGTATTTACCTGTGCAATTTCAAAGTCTGTTCATATCACTGAAAATCAGCTGCTTTTCTCTTTCTTCACAAGATGATTTTTATGATGCCCATTATTTAAAGATGCTGCTGCTAATGATGTTGCTTTTTGCTCAGAAAGAATTAGGCTTGAATTTGACTGTGGAGAAAATCTGAATGGAGCTATGCACAGGGTATTCTGACATTCAATCTAAGATAATCATGGGTGGCTATTAAGCAACAGGGAAAGGAAAAAAGTAGTAAAAACGAAAAATGAGCTTTGTTCAGAATCTCACAGACTAAGAAACTTAGCCTCATATTATTTCTTAATACTTTTTACCAAAAATCCATTAATGAACACTCAGTGGTAACAGCTGGATACACAGTGCAATTGATAAAAATCATACATATCACCCAGACAGAAGTCCTTAACTATTTTTATTGAGTTTATATTTCTGTTCTCAAAACCAGTAGTTTAAGTAGGAACATGATCTTTGAACATGATCATTGATAAATGAAAGTAAATATTCATAAGGAATTTTGAATTCCGTGCCAGAGAGCTGACATGACTAATGAAGATGGGTAAAAGGGGCTTTATTA
Source organism: Tragulus kanchil (assembly GCA_022376925.1). NCBI lineage: Eukaryota > Metazoa > Chordata > Mammalia > Artiodactyla > Tragulidae > Tragulus > Tragulus kanchil. Next base: position 16,839,870 of record JAIOJX010000028.1, on the reverse strand, counting down.
AATCAACAGATAATTTCCTGTTAAGAAGGCCCTGGATACAGATTTCATAACTCATGGACTTTAACAGTGTTCTTCCTTGCCGTGGCTGTTCGATAATGCAGTATCTTCGGGCAGTCGTCAGAATCTCGAGTTTGAATTTGGGGGAGCTTATTTTATAATAATCAACACAGATGGATTCACCAGTTCAAAAGGTTTTGAACTTTTACGGAACTGTTTTTCCCAGTGTGACCGAACCGAAGTGGGCTGCCATGAGAAAGCCAACACAGGGGCTTTAGTTTATATGTTGATATACAGTTTTTGTTTAGTTGCCAACCTAGAGAAACCATCTGTAACCAGATGAACAGTGCAATGTTAGAAACACACATATGAAAGCCCACTTTGCTTCAGAATGTCTACAGAAAGTGACTTGTTGACATAAAACTGTTGTAACATTGTGCTTTAATATTCTGATACAAACGTATAAGCACACTTACCCTTCAACATCTATTCTCACTAGGGGACTTATTTCAAAGGCCTGTATTTCCCAAGCTTTCCTGTTTGCTGGCCTAAAGCTTTGCTATAGGCATATATTTGTCTCTAAAAGAAGTGATTTTATGATGCCCATTATTTAAAGATGCAATGTTTGCTTTTGCTCAGAAAGAATTAGGCTTGAATTTGACTGTGGAGAAAATCTGAATGGAGCTATGCACAGGGTATTCTGACATTCAATCTAAGATAATCATGGGTGGCTATTAAGCAACAGGAAAGGAAAAAGTAGTAAAAACGAAAAATGAGCTTTGTTCAGAATCTCACAGACTAAGAAACTTAGCCTCATATTATTTCTTAATACTTTTTACCAAAAATCCATTAATGAACACTCAGTGGTAACAGCTGGATACACAGTGCAATTGATAAAAATCATACATATCACCCAGACAGAAGTCCTTAACTATTTTTATTGAGTTTATATTTCTGTTCTCAAAACCAGTAGTTTAAGTAGGAACATGATCTTTGAACATGATCATTGATAAATGAAAGTAAATATTCATAAGGAATTTTGAATTCCGTGCCAGAGAGCTGACATGACTAATGAAGATGGGTAAAAGGGGCTTTATTAAATCAACAGATAATTTCCTGTTAAGAAGGCCCTGGATACAGATTTCATAACTCATGGACTTTAACAGTGTTCTTCCTTGCCGTGGCTGTTCGATAATGCAGTATCTTCGGGCAGTCGTCAGAATCTCGAGTTTGAATTTGGGGGAGCTTATTTTATAATAATCAACACAGATGGATTCACCAGTTCAAAAGGTTTTGAACTTTTACGGAACTGTTTTTCCCAGTGTGACCGAACCGAAGTGGGCTGCCATGAGAAAGCCAACACAGGGGCTTTAGTTTATATGTTGATATACAGTTTTTGTTTAGTTGCCAACCTAGAGAAACCATCTGTAACCAGATGAACAGTGCAATGTTAGAAACACACATATGAAAGCCCACTTTGCTTCAGAATGTCTACAGAAAGTGACTTGTTGACATAAAACTGTTGTAACATTGTGCTTTAATATTCTGATACAAACGTATAAGCACACTTACCCTTCAACATCTATTCTCACTAGGGGACTTATTTCAAAGGCCTGTATTTCCCAAGCTTCCCTGCTTGCTGCTAAAGTTATTTGTCCATAAGGGAACCACATTTCAAGCAGACAGTCATGCTTGACTTATAGGCATATATTTGTCTCTAAAAGAAGAAACTAAACATTGAGTTCTGATCCTTAGTTTCTGTCTTATTTTCAGTGATTTGTGTATCAACTCTGAAGCCGATGGTATTCTGAAGTGTTAATAACATTAAACATTGGGTGCATTTTGATCAAGTGTGAGTGAGGTATCTGAGGAAGCAAGAAGTCAAATGAAACAGTTTTTTAACCTGCTTTTAATGAGATCATTAGGGAGTTAAGGCTCTATTGGTTGAATTACACTGCAGTGTTCACTCTTAGCTATTGAGTTTCTTTAAATTACATTTCAAACTAGTCATTGTAAAAGACCATTTTGGAAAATGAGTGAAATAAAGGGCAAGTCTTAGAAGAGCATAATGTTTTTTTAGATTGGAAGATTTAGAGAAATGGTGTTTGTCTTTGGAGCTCAGAAGGAGGAATGTTGCTGATAGAAACATCTTCAGTGCTTGACTGCTGCATTTTCTTTCAAACCCAGTCTTTGCTCTTAGAGACTTGGAAAAGCTTTATTTGTGCCTTCCAATGATGAGAATAGAAGCACACAAACCAATAAGCCTGCTTTGCCTGAAGCCTGGGGCAGAAGGTCACCTGGCATTTCTAATAAATTATTGGTTAGTCTTTGATGTTTGATGAAGGTATTTTCTCTTGTTAGAGAAGGAATATAAAGGACTTGAAACCAGCTGATGGCTGGGGCCCAACTGTCCTTTGACTGTTTGATGCAAGGTATTTTCTCTTGTTAGGAGGCTTTAGTTTATATGTTGATATACAGTTTTTGTTTAGTTGCCAACCTAGAGAAACCATCTGTAACCAGATGAACAGTGCAATGTTAGAAACACACTATGAAAGCCCACTTTGCTTCAGAATGTCTACAGAAAGTGACTTGTTGACATAAAACTGTTGTAACATTGTGCTTTAATATTCTGATACAAACGTATAAGCACACTTACCCTTCAACATCTATTCTCACTAGGGGACTTATTTCAAAGGCCTGTATTTCCCAAGCTTCCCTGCTTGCTGCTAAAGTTATTTGTCCATAAGGGAACCACATTTCAAGCAGACAGTCATGCTTGACTTATAGGCATATATTTGTCTCTAAAAGAAGAAACTAAACATTGAGTTCTGATCCTTAGTTTCTGTCTTATTTTCAGTGATTTGTGTATCAACTCTGAAGCCGATGGTATTCTGAAGTGTTAATAACATTAAACATTGGGTGCATTTTGATCAAGTGTGAGTGAGGTATCTGAGGAAGCAAGAAGTCAAATGAAACAGTTTTTTAACCTGCTTTTAATGAGATCATTAGGGAGTTAAGGCTCTATTGGTTGAATTACACTGCAGTGTTCACTCTTAGCTATTGAGTTTCTTTAAATTACATTTCAAACTAGTCATTGTAAAAGACCATTTTGGAAAATGAGTGAAATAAAGGGCAAGTCTTAGAAGAGCATAATGTTTTTTTAGATTGGAAGATTTAGAGAAATGGTGTTTGTCTTTGGAGCTCAGAAGGAGGAATGTTGCTGATAGAAACATCTTCAGTGCTTGACTGCTGCATTTTCTTTCAAACCCAGTCTTTGCTCTTAGAGACTTGGAAAAGCTTTATTTGTGCCTTCCAATGATGAGAATAGAAGCACACAAACCAATAAGCCTGCTTTGCCTGAAGCCTGGGGCAGAAGGTCACCTGGCATTTCTAATAAATTATTGGTTAGTCTTTGATGTTTGATGAAGGTATTTTCTCTTGTTAGAGAAGGAATATAAAGGACTTGAAACCAGCTGATGGCTGGGGCCCAACTGTCCCTTTGACTCTAGAGCCTTCCATTACAGGTTCATGCATTAATTTTTGGGAAATCCATGCCTCATTCCTCTGGAAGGCACTGGTTACTGACTCACCTGTACCATGTAGTTTTCTAAGAGTGATCCCTGACAAACTCTTACTGTCTCTTCTGTGCTGCGTAGTCGTGTCTGACTCTTTTTGACCCCATGGACTGGGGCCCACTGGGCTCCTCTTTCTATGGGATTTCCCAGGCAAGAATACTGGGGCAGGTTACTATTCCCTTCTCCGGGGGAATCTTCTCTCTACCCAGGGGTTGGTCCTAAGCCTCTTGCTTGGCAGGTGATTCCTTACTTGGGAAGCCCCAAATTGTCAATTAAATGCTAAGTCTGTTCAAGATGATTTCAGTTTCTCATGTTGTATTAGATTTCTATAATGAATTGGTGATTTAAAGTTAGAATATATGATCTTTATAGACAGAGGATTTCTTTATAGTTCCTCTAAAAGGTATGCGATTGCACTATCAAAACAATGGTTTTTTAGAAAAATAGGGAAACTAACATTATAGGAATGTACATTTTGTCACTTAAAAAATAAATGCTACTCAGTTAAGGCAGAAACTTGAAAGTAAACAAAGCAACCCTAAGGCATTTTGGAATATCTGGAGGAAGAAAGGATTTTTGTTCAAGTTGTCAGTGAGCTTAAGAACTCACTCACGCTAGATGTTGAAAATTACTTAGGTGTATGGGGATCTGATCCTTGTTCTGTGGTGTTCCCTAGGAAATGTGGAGAGGTTTGGTAAAGAGAGACAAAGGCACAATCTTTTCATCGTTTAGATAAATCTTTGGAGCTCAGAAGGAGGAATGTTGCTGATAGAAACATCTTCAGTGCTTGACTGCTGCATTTTCTTTCAAACCCAGTCTTTGCTCTTAGAGACTTGGAAAAGCTTTATTTGTGCCTTCCAATGATGAGAATAGAAGCACACAAACCAATAAGCCTGCTTTGCCTGAAGCCTGGGGCAGAAGGTCACCTGGCATTTCTAATAAATTATTGGTTAGTCTTTGATGTTTGATGAAGGTATTTTCTCTTGTTAGAGAAGGAATATAAAGGACTTGAAACCAGCTGATGGCTGGGGCCCAACTGTCCCTTTGACTCTAGAGCCTTCCATTACAGGTTCATGCATTAATTTTTGGGAAATCCATGCCTCATTCCTCTGGAAGGCACTGGTTACTGACTCACCTGTACCATGTAGTTTTCTAAGAGTGATCCCTGACAAACTCTTACTGTCTCTTCTGTGCTGCGTAGTCGTGTCTGACTCTTTTTGACCCCATGGACTGGGGCCCACTGGGCTCCTCTTTCTATGGTATTTCCCAGGCACGAATACTGGGGCAGGTTACTATTCCTTCTCCGGGGAATCTTCTCTCTACCCAGGGGTTGGTCCTAAGCCTCTTGCTTGGCAGGTGATTCCTTACTTGGGAAGCCCCAAATTGTCAATTAAATGCTAAGTCTGTTCAAGATGATTTCAGTTTCTCATGTTGTATTAGATTTCTATAATGAATTGGTGATTTAAAGTTAGAATATATGATCTTTATAGACAGAGGATTTCTTTATAGTTCCTCTAAAAGGTATGCGATTGCACTATCAAAACAATGGTTTTTTAGAAAAATAGGGAAACTAACATTATAGGAATGTACATTTTGTCACTTAAAAAATAAATGCTACTCAGTTAAGGCAGAAACTTGAAAGTAAACAAAGCAACCCTAAGGCATTTTGGAATATCTGGAGGAAGAAAGGATTTTTGTTCAAGTTGTCAGTGAGCTTAAGAACTCACTCACGCTAGATGTTGAAAATTACTTAGGTGTATGGGGATCTGATCCTTGTTCTGTGGTGTTCCCTAGGAAATGTGGAGAGGTTTGGTAAAGAGAGACAAAGGCACAATCTTTTCATCGTTTAGATAAATCTTTGAATTCGGATTGGTGTGATAAAACAGATCATTAAATGGTATTTATTGGAAGCATGGTATATTGGGGGATCTGTTCTAGAATACTAGGATACATCAGTGACTAGATAAACCCAGATCTCTGCTCCTACAGGGCTTGCAAAAAATGTGTAATAAACCTCATAACAAAGTGAATTATAGGGAAGGCCAGAGGTGATAGGTACTATTTTAAAAGGTGGGGTGGGGGGGGGGGCGGCGCTGAATGAAGGAGATCAGATGAGGATGCTGTTTGTTTTGAATAGGTAGGGTGGCCCTTACTGAGAAATGTTTGGACCTAAATGAGGAAGTCAGCAATGGAGATATCAAATGAGAAGACTCAAGGAAAAGAGGAGAGCCCGAGCAGAGCCTCTGCAGTGGAGGAAGCAGGGGGGGTTAAAAGAGTTCAGGTCAGGGGAGTACATGGGAGTGAGGAGCTAGTTGAGGGTTTTGAACAGAGTATGATATGATGCAATTTACCTCTTCAAGCCATCACTTTGGCTTCTGTTAGGCTTTTGCAGCCCAAAGGAGAAAGCGGTGTGATTAGTTATGAGGCTATTGCAATGATTTCTCCAAGCAAGAAATTGTGATTGCTTTGATTGGGGTAGGAGCAGCAGATACACTAAGAAATGGGTCCGATTTGGGTATACCCTTGAAGGGAGAGCTCACAGGATTTCATGATGACTGAACTTGAGATGTGAGAAAGAAGTCGACCAACAGTGACTCAAGGCAGCTTTTTTGTTTAATTTTTTATTTTATAGAAAAATATAGCTGATTAATAATCTTGTGTTTCAGGTGTATAGCAAAGTGATTCATATCTGGATGCATGTGTGTATATATATATATACACACACACATATGTACACTCTTTTTCAGATTCTTTTCCCAAGGCAGTCATTATGGAACGTTGAGTAGTTTGCTGTGCAGTACAGTAGGTCCTTGTTGATTATCTAAATGCTTGTATATGTGACTACCAAATTCCTAATTTATATCCCCCACCACCATTTTCCCCTTTGGTAACCGTAGATTTGATGTAAGTTTGATTTTAAAGCTTGTGAGTCTGTTTCTGCTTTGTAATAAGGTCATTTGCATGAAGTTGGATAGAAGATTATGCTGTATCACGTTGGGTGGAGAGGGTAGGGAATTCCGTTGTGAATGTTTATAAGGTGACTGCTAAAAACTCCCGGGTGGACAGATGCCATGTGGGGATGTGGAGTTATGTCAAAATATCTGTAGTTTTGGTGAAGGGAGAAGTGGGTGAGATCTGCAACACCATTTCTTTGCTACTTCTGTGCATGAAAACATCTTTGTTGAAGCCAACTGACTTTATTTGTTTTTTGGCATATAAAGCTCTGTACATATTTCATCAGGCAAACATATCCTACCAGAAAGGGGATTGACCTTTAACATTGAATGAAGTGCTTACATCCCATTTGACTGGCAGAGGATTAGGGAGCAGAAGACAGAGGGTAATATCATTCCTGGCATCAAAGCTGAGGCACTGTGTGTGTGCGTGCGTGCTCTTAATTGCTGAAGTTAGCATCATGAAAAGCAACCATGAAAGCATACATATTAAAACAAAGCCCCCATCTTATACATAGATTTTTAGGAGCCCTTCAGCATTCACATACATTCTTTTCTGCATGTGTTATTAAATTCCAGAATACGCAACTCTTTGATGCCTGGATACTCTTGTCAATCTCTGAGTTCAGGTATAAATGAGTAGTTGCTTTTTGAAAAGTGTAATATTGAGAAAGGGTTAAAACAATGGATTTTCATCACCATCTCAAAAGCAACAAATAAGGTATCATTGAAAGCATTCTACCTTCTAATTAATCTCCATGTGTATGTAATAATTGAGCTTTATGCTAATTTGTAGAGAATTTTGTTTGTGAGATTTTAAGATTTAACTTTAGAATATCCTAGAGTCTTCTTGTTTGGTTGGGTTTGGGTTTGGTTTTAAATTTCCCATTCCAGTGCCCTCCGGTTTGCAAGGTAAGCAGTGTTAACAGTCTGTGTGTGTGGTGTTGGGCATATGTAAAAAAGGAAGTCAAACGAATTTACGGAAAATACGGATTTGAAGTGTAACACAAATATGAAGGTAGGTATAGTGTATGTATATAATTTGTGGTACTTTTAAGATCATGCTATCTAAGTTAGATACCTAAATGTAGCTAGACTAAATGGTGAATTTCTCTCCAGGCCAATGCATACAGATGAACTCATTGTTTTCAATACCCAGTATTTCTTATTATTTCCTGTTTTGGTTGTTCCTCTATGGATCAGACTTTATTTTTTTCTTTTAATAGACTATACTGCTTTACGCCTTGTCTGGCACAAAGTTAGCACACAATAAATGTGTGCAAACATATCTTTTTTAAAACAAAGAAAAAGGGCCAACTGACTTTATTTGTTTTTTGGTATATAAAGCTCTGTACATATTTCATCAGGCAAACATATCCTACCAGAAAGGGGATTGACCTTTAACATTGAATGAAGTGCTTACATCCCATTTGACTGGCAGAGGATTAGGGAGCAGAAGACAGAGGGTAATATCATTCCTGGCATCAAAGCTGAGGCACTGTGTGTGTGCGTGCGTGCTCTTAATTGCTGAAGTTAGCATCATGAAAAGCAACCATGAAAGCATACATATTAAAACAAAGCCCCCATCTTATACATAGATTTTTAGGAGCCCTTCAGCATTCACATACATTCTTTTCTGCATGTGTTATTAAATTCCAGAATACGCAACTCTTTGATGCCTGGATACTCTTGTCAATCTCTGAGTTCAGGTATAAATGAGTAGTTGCTTTTTGAAAAGTGTAATATTGAGAAAGGGTTAAAACAATGGATTTTCATCACCATCTCAAAAGCAACAAATAAGGTATCATTGAAAGCATTCTACCTTCTAATTAATCTCCATGTGTATGTAATAATTGAGCTTTATGCTAATGTGGAGAGAATTTTGTTTGTGAGATTTTAAGATTTAACTTTAGAATATCCTAGAGTCTTCTTGTTTGGTTGGGTTTGGGTTTGGTTTTAAATTTCCCATTCCAGTGCCCTCCGGTTTGCAAGGTAAGCAGTGTTAACAGTCTGTGTGTGTGGTGTTGGGCATATGTAAAAAAGGAAGTCAAACGAATTTACGGAAAATACGGATTTGAAGTGTAACACAAATATGAAGGTAGGTATAGTGTATGTATATAATTTGTGGTACTTTTAAGATCATGCTATCTAAGTTAGATACCTAAATGTAGCTAGACTAAATGGTGAATTTCTCTCCAGGCCAATGCATACAGATGAACTCATTGTTTTCAATACCCAGTATTTCTTATTATTTCCTGTTTTGGTTGTTCCTCTATGGATCAGACTTTATTTTTTTCTTTTAATAGACTATACTGCTTTACGCCTTGTCTGGCACAAAGTTAGCACACAATAAATGTTAGCTGTTTTTATTGACCAATTGGTAAAGACGGTGGAGCCACAGTGTGAACACATTTCCATTTCTGAAGACTGTGTTCTAATATTACTCCCCATCTCCTGCTCCCTCTCTGCTTCCTTCTTTTATAACAGCCGTAGCATTAGTGAATTCTAAGCTCACCCTTGAACTGAATACCAGCGACTCACTTTGAGCCAGGGAGGGCCCAGGGTACAACGTTTAAAATGACACAGCCTGAGTACACAACTGAAACTGATTAGAACCAAGTAGGTCCAAGATGGCACCATAAGGGATTGTAAGGTTGGCCACAAAGGTCAAAAAGTGGGTGGTAGGTCAGTTCTTGGAAATCCTCACCCCTTCCCCCAAATAACTAGAATTTTCCTCCCACTCATTAGCCGGTGAAATTACCTGCCCCTGTGAAAACTGACAACCCCATACTCTGGGGCATCTCTTGTCTTCAGAGATGGCCTACACTCTGTGAAATGTGTTTCCTCCCTGGTAACCCAGCTTTCACTTTACTGTGGCGCACTGTTGAATTCTTTGCTGCATGAAGCTAAGAACCCACACTCGGCAGCTGTCCCAGGGACCTGGATGTGATCTGGGGTGTGACCATTCTCTCATGCTCCAGTCTTTTCTGCCCCAACCTTATGGTGACTATTTCAGAGTATTCACACCAGGTTTATGATTTCAAGTCCACACTTGAGCTTATCCTCCAAACCTAGTTCTCCACCACATTTTAAAAGATTCTATTAATATTTCCAATATGTCTACTTATTTGTGCTAGAAGTTGCTCATGCTCCCCTACCTTGTGATCTCTTTTCCTTCATATCCAGTTAATCATAACAATAGGTGCATTAGACTCCTTCCATGATCCTCAGATCTTTTTTCTGTTTATCCTTGCTTTTAGCATCCTAAAAGCAGTAGGGTAGTGTCGCAGTAGGGCTTCCCTAGTGGTCCAGTGGGTAAGGACACCGCCTTGCAGTGCAAGGGGAACCGGTTCGATCCCTGGCCTGGGAAGATCCCACGTGTCGCGGAGCGGCTGGACTGATGTGTCCAATTACCAAACTGGAGCTCTGGAGCGCATGTGCCCAGAGCCGGCGCTCTGCGACAAGAGAGGCCACTGCGATGGGAGGCCCACAGGAGCCAAAGAACGAAGATGGATGAAAATAGACAAATGAAAGACCAATAGAAGTGGCCCGCCCGCCCCCATCCCCCCCCCCAAATAAATAAATAAATGTTTAAAAAATAAAAAAAGATAACTGTATCCCGGCATTTTAGGAGAAAGGAGCATTAGTTCAAGGCATCGCCTCTCTAGTGTCTCAGGTGGCTGTGGTCTTTGAGCTGCAGTTTGAATATGTCTCCCTTCTTTCCATGGGAGATGATTAATTTTTAGATAATTTATATGAGTACATTCTTCCTAAACTTGAGTTAATAATGCCTTTCATGGCTACCCACACATTTTCCCCCCCCAAAGTTTGCCTTTTGAAGTTCCAGAATAAGTCTAATTGCTCTCAAATAGAACTTTCAGTTCCATGAAGAACACATTGTGATCTCATTCCAAGATGAAACTGTTAATATTTAGGTTGCTAATATAACAAGCTTTCTTGTCTACCAGTTCTGGACATGCTGAAAATTAAAGTATGGGCTGTACACTTAAAAACAGTTGTTCAAATGAGACCTGAGAAAGAAGAACTTTCTAGTTTATCAGTATTTTTTTAAAGAACCTATCTGATGCAGATTCAGTGCTATGTGCTGGATAATGAAACCAACCTTGTGAAAGTTAGAGACCACAGTTACAAGCATTATATCTAAAATGAATATGATTTACAAAGTTACAAGGATCCTCCAAACCTAGTTCTCCACCACATTTTAAAAGATTCTATTAATATTTCCAATATGTCTACTTATTTGTGCTAGAAGTTGCTCATGCTCCCCTACCTTGTGATCTCTTTTCCTTCATATCCAGTTAATCATAACAATAGGTGCATTAGACTCCTTCCATGATCCTCAGATCTTTTTTCTGTTTATCCTTGCTTTTAGCATCCTAAAAGCAGTAGGGTAGTGTCGCAGTAGGGCTTCCCTAGTGGTCCAGTGGGTAAGGACACCGCCTTGCAGTGCAAGGGGAACCGGTTCGATCCCTGGCCTGGGAAGATCCCACGTGTCGCGGAGCGGCTGGACTGATGTGTCCAATTACCAAACTGGAGCTCTGGAGCGCATGTGCCCAGNGNNGNCGCTCTGCGACAGATACCACCGCGATGGGAGGCCCACAGANGCCAAAGAACAAAGACGGATGNAAATGGACCAATAGAAGTGGCCCGCCCATCCCCTTCCCCCCCCCCAAATAAATAAATAAATGTTTAAAAAATAAAAAAAGATAACTGTATCCCGGCATTTTAGGAGAAAGGAGCATTAGTTCAAGGCATCGCCTCTCTAGTGTCTCAGGTGGCTGTGGTCTTTGAGCTGCAGTTTGAATATGTCTCCCTTCTTTCCATGGGAGATGATTAATTTTTAGATAATTTATATGAGTACATTCTTCCTAAACTTGAGTTAATAATGCCTTTCATGGCTACCCACACATTTTCCCCCCCCAAAGTTTGCCTTTTGAAGTTCCAGAATAAGTCTAATTGCTCTCAAATAGAACTTTCAGTTCCATGAAGAACACATTGTGATCTCATTCCAAGATGAAACTGTTAATATTTAGGTTGCTAATATAACAAGCTTTCTTGTCTACCAGTTCTGGACATGCTGAAAATTAAAGTATGGGCTGTACACTTAAAAACAGTTGTTCAAATGAGACCTGAGAAAGAAGAACTTTCTAGTTTATCAGTATTTTTTTAAAGAACCTATCTGATGCAGATTCAGTGCTATGTGCTGGATAATGAAACCAACCTTGTGAAAGTTAGAGACCACAGTTACAAGCATTATATCTAAAATGAATATGATTTACAAAGTACCTACAAGGGATCCAATTTTTTTAGGGCTGCCATCAGATCCTACAAGAATTAGGAAACAGAAGCTGTTCATCTGGAGTTTTGGATCTTGGTGGACAGGCCTTTAAATCTGATTCATGAGTTGACAGCACAGGCTGGTACAGAGCTTCTCTAAACATTGTGAATTAATTAGGGTCCAAAAGACTTGTCCTAAGTTCAGAAAAACGTCTCACCACCTACCACTAGTGTTCTGTTTACTGAAGGTGGACAGATTAGAAGCATTCGTGTACCTGCTAAATTTGCCTGCAGTAAAGGGATCTAGATTCTCAACCACAGTCATCAGAAGGAGATATGTGTGTGTGTCTGTCTCTGAGGCAGGTGCTAGTCTTATATCACTAGCAGGCTAATTATTCTGTAGCATAGATTGAATCGAGTCACTCCAAAAGGTGCCTTTTTTTGACAAACTTTGTCTTGAAAGGTGGAAACTGATCTAAGAACTAGATTAATTTGTTTATGGCTTAATAGCAATATTGTTCTTCCTCCAGTGTTCAACTCCCTACTAACAGCATGACTCAAGAATATTTATCCCTCCATTAAATATAATGGGTAAGTTGGCACAAAGAAATATTAAGGGTTTTGTTGTTGTTGTTGTTACCTAGTTGTTGTTACCTACTTTCAACTGCCGTGGATCCTAGGAGATATTGATTCATAAATACCATTCAGAGAAGCAGTGGTTAAATCAATATATTAGCCTGGGATAAGTCTCAACAGATAAACACATCGTAATGAATTTTGTCTTTAGGCAGTCACTTACACTTGTTTCCTGACATCAGAGTCTCAGTGGTTAACACAGGGCAGCTTGGAGTGGAGATTCTAGGCAGGAAACCTGCTGCATCCAAATGCTGGGAGGTGGGGAGAGGCTTGCGAACCAGCCAATCGATTGTTGCCTCCAGAGACCTGGCTTCAATTTACAATATAATCTTATCTAGATAATGACCCTTTAGGGGAAGCTGAGTTCCTTTATCTCTGCCTGTCATGAATTAAGCATATTTATATTCAATCACTAAGACATCAGTGTCAAGCTCCTTGTCAGAAGCCTGTTAAGGGGAAAGGAAGGGAAAAAAAAAATAAAGGAAAAACCCTTGTAACCCCACAGAACTGCTCTGCTCTTGTCACAATGTTCCCATTGAGCCAAACCTTGCTGCTGCTGCCTGCTGGGGCTGGTTGAACTGCTCTTCAAGTCAGAATCTCCAGTTACCCTGGTTTTCTCTTTTCTTGATTCTATCCAGACTATCAGTAAAATATATCACTGTGCTCTAAAATATGTTCCTGTTGGCTTTTTTGTTTCTTCGTCCTTCCCACTGAGTTCCTGTGTAGTGCCCTCTCTTTCTGTGCTTCTTAATGGACAGATTAGAAGCATTCGTGTACCTGCTAAATTTGCCTGCAGTAAAGGGATCTAGATTCTCAACCACAGTCATCAGAAGGAGATATGTGTGTGTCTGTCTCTGAGGCAGGTGCTAGTCTTATATCACTAGCAGGCTAATTATTCTGTAGCATAGATTGAATCGAGTCACTCCAAAAGGTGCCTTTTTTTGACAAACTTTGTCTTGAAAGGTGGAAACTGATCTAAGAACTAGATTAATTTGTTTATGGCTTAATAGCAATATTGTTCTTCCTCCAGTGTTCAACTCCCTACTAACAGCATGACTCAAGAATATTTATCCCTCCATTAAATATAATGGGTAAGTTGGCACAAAGAAATATTAAGGGTTTTGTTGTTGTTGTTGTTACCTAGTTGTTGTTACCTACTTTCAACTGCCGTGGATCCTAGGAGATATTGATTCATAAATACCATTCAGAGAAGCAGTGGTTAAATCAATATATTAGCCTGGGATAAGTCTCAACAGATAAACACATCGTAATGAATTTTGTCTTTAGGCAGTCACTTACACTTGTTTCCTGACATCAGAGTCTCAGTGGTTAACACAGGGCAGCTTGGAGTGGAGATTCTAGGCAGGAAACCTGCTGCATCCAAATGCTGGGAGGTGGGGAGAGGCTTGCGAACCAGCCAATCGATTGTTGCCTCCAGAGACCTGGCTTCAATTTACAATATAATCTTATCTAGATAATGACCCTTTAGGGGAAGCTGAGTTCCTTTATCTCTGCCTGTCATGAATTAAGCATATTTATATTCAATCACTAAGACATCAGTGTCAAGCTCCTTGTCAGAAGCCTGTTAAGGGGAAAGGAAGGGAAAAAAAAAATAAAGGAAAAACCCTTGTAACCCCACAGAACTGCTCTGCTCTTGTCACAATGTTCCCATTGAGCCAAACCTTGCTGCTGCTGCCTGCTGGGGCTGGTTGAACTGCTCTTCAAGTCAGAATCTCCAGTTACCCTGGTTTTCTCTTTTCTTGATTCTATCCAGACTATCAGTAAAATATATCACTGTGCTCTAAAATATGTTCCTGTTGGCTTTTTTGTTTCTTCGTCCTTCCCACTGAGTTCCTGTGCTGAGTGCCATCTCTTTTTTGTCATTGAAGTAGCTTCTTAACTGGTCTGCCTGTTCTCTCCTGGACACCACTGAGGGCCATTCTTTACCCAGTAGAAAAAAATGCTCTTAGAAGATCAAGGGGGTTGTATCACTCTCCTGTGATGGCTGCTCACCTTTCAATGAAAGGAATATCCTGTCCCCAATGGCCTCCATGATTTGGCTTCTTGTACAGTCACTAAGTCATATTGGACTCTTTGCAACACCATGGGCTGTAGCACACCAGGCGTCTCTGCCCTCCACCATTGCCCAGGGTTTGTTCAAACTCGGGTCCATTGAGTCGGTGATGCCATCCAACTATCTCATCCTCTTTTGGCTTCTTCTCCTCTTGCCTTCTATCTTTCCCAACGTTAGGGTCACTTCCAATGAGTCAGTTCTTTGCATCAGGTGGCTAAAGTATTGGAGCTTCAGCATCAGTCCTTTCAATGACTATTCGGGATTGATTTCCTTTAGGATTGCCTTGTTTGATTGCCTTGCTGTTTAAGGGACTTTAGTGTACTAATATGGCCCCTTCTTGTGTCGCTCTTCTCTGTTCATCATTCTCATTATTCATTGCTTTGAAAACACCCCTCTCTCCAGTCTCAGGACCAGTGCCGTTTCCTCTGCTTTGAGTATTCTTCCCTCCACTACGTATAACAGTCTCCTTCTCTATCTTTCAGGTCTCTGTTGACCTCTTCAGGCTCGACCACATTATTTTAATAGGTCAATATTGTGCTCCCTTGGGGCTGGTTGAATTTTTTTGACATCAGTGTCAAGCTCCTTGTCAGAAGCCTGTTAAGGGGAAAGGAAGGGAAAAAAAAAATAAAGGAAAAACCCTTGTAACCCCACAGAACTGCTCTGCTCTTGTCACAATGTTCCCATTGAGCCAAACCTTGCTGCTGCTGCCTGCTGGGGCTGGTTGAACTGCTCTTCAAGTCAGAATCTCCAGTTACCCTGGTTTTCTCTTTTCTTGATTCTATCCAGACTATCAGTAAAATATATCACTGTGCTCTAAAATATGTTCCTGTTGGCTTTTTTGTTTCTTCGTCCTTCCCACTGAGTTCCTGTGCTGAGTGCCATCTCTTTTTTGTCATTGAAGTAGCTTCTTAACTGGTCTGCCTGTTCTCTCCTGGACACCACTGAGGGCCATTCTTTACCCAGTAGAAAAAAATGCTCTTAGAAGATCAAGGGGGTTGTATCACTCTCCTGTGATGGCTGCTCACCTTTCAATGAAAGGAATATCCTGTCCCCAATGGCCTCCATGATTTGGCTTCTTGTACAGTCACTAAGTCATATTGGACTCTTTGCAACACCATGGGCTGTAGCACACCAGGCGTCTCTGCCCTCCACCATTGCCCAGGGTTTGTTCAAACTCGGGTCCATTGAGTCGGTGATGCCATCCAACTATCTCATCCTCTTTTGGCTTCTTCTCCTCTTGCCTTCTATCTTTCCCAACGTTAGGGTCACTTCCAATGAGTCAGTTCTTTGCATCAGGTGGCTAAAGTATTGGAGCTTCAGCATCAGTCCTTTCAATGACTATTCGGGATTGATTTCCTTTAGGATTGCCTTGTTTGATTGCCTTGCTGTTTAAGGGACTTTAGTGTACTAATATGGCCCCTTCTTGTGTCGCTCTTCTCTGTTCATCATTCTCATTATTCATTGCTTTGAAAACACCCCTCTCTCCAGTCTCAGGACCAGTGCCGTTTCCTCTGCTTTGAGTATTCTTCCCTCCACTACGTATAACAGTCTCCTTCTCTATCTTTCAGGTCTCTGTTGAAGGACCATCTATTCAGAGAGGCATCTTGACCATCTTATTTAAAATAGGTCCTCCCAGCAGTCTTTACCTTGTTTGCACCTCTCTAGCCAGCTTTCTTCAGTCCATTCATCACAAACTAATTATTTGTGCTTTATGTACTTTTGTTTTGGCCTTTCTCCCCAAATAGAATGTGTGTATTTCATGAAATCAGGGACTAAGTCAGTATTAATCATTGCTTTCCCAATAAAACAAATGTTTATTGATAGACTTTTCATTGGTAGAGATTTTCTATGCTTTGCAGGTAGAGTCAGAGAGAAGAATGAACCTAATGATACCTCCCATGAGAAAGCATGGCAGTTCTGTTTCCTGCCTCAGAATCTATGGCAGAATCCTAGTACAGCTGCTTATGTGGATGCATGTGCTTCATTCTGAACAATATCCTATTTCATGGATAGCTGCCAGTAAGGCATGAATTGGGCAAGTATCATCCTAGAGATCTTAAGGTTCTCCTTGACTTAATGACATGGAGTTCAGTAGTACAGGGTTCTCTGGTGGCTCAGATGGTAAAGACTACACCTGCAATGCTAGGAGACCTGAGTTCTATCCCTGGGTCGGGAAGATCCCCTGGAGGAGGAAATGGCAACCCACTCCAGTATTCTTGCTTGGATAATTCCATGGATAGAAGAGCCTGGTGGGTTACAGTCCATGGAGTGGCACAGAGTTGGAGACCACTTAGCACCTAACTCTTGAATATTGCAAGAAGAGCTAAAATGTTTCAAGTACATACTATGTGCCTGCCAGGAGACTAAGTACTTTGCATGCCTTGCTTTTAACACTTAAAACAACCCTTTGAGTTCCTTGGTCAATTTAATCAATGTTGATATAGCTAGCAAAGCCTGGATTATAACCTAGGAGGTCAGACTCTAACTTTTAATATTTTAACAACACTCATTAATGTATTTGCCTTAAAGAGTCTCTTCCCTTGAACTATTTTGTTTTTACGGAGGCAAGGATGGTATGATCGTATCACTCTAAGTCACTTACACTTCAACAATGCTTCATATAATTTCATTGGATCACTCTTTGATACAACGGAAGAAAATGCAGATTCATGAGAGACAAGCCCCTAAAAGCTAAATGCACATAAAATAGTAGGTGGTAGAGTAGTGTCAGGCTGGTACCATGTATTTTACTATTTGCCTTAAAGTTCATTCTGGTACTGATGATCTAAACCAATAATAATTCCTCTATATCCCTAGGACTGAGCCAATATATTTCTAGAATACCTTCAAGATAACCTTGTACTTTTGTTTTGGCCTTTCTCCCCAAATAGAATGTGTGTATTTCATGAAATCAGGGACTAAGTCAGTATTAATCATTGCTTTCCCAATAAAACAAATGTTTATTGATAGACTTTTCATTGGTAGAGATTTTCTATGCTTTGCAGGTAGAGTCAGAGAGAAGAATGAACCTAATGATACCTCCCATGAGAAAGCATGGCAGTTCTGTTTCCTGCCTCAGAATCTATGGCAGAATCCTAGTACAGCTGCTTATGTGGATGCATGTGCTTCATTCTGAACAATATCCTATTTCATGGATAGCTGCCAGTAAGGCATGAATTGGGCAAGTATCATCCTAGAGATCTTAAGGTTCTCCTTGACTTAATGACATGGAGTTCAGTAGTACAGGGTTCTCTGGTGGCTCAGATGGTAAAGACTACACCTGCAATGCTAGGAGACCTGAGTTCTATCCCTGGGTCGGGAAGATCCCCTGGAGGAGGAAATGGCAACCCACTCCAGTATTCTTGCTTGGATAATTCCATGGATAGAAGAGCCTGGTGGGTTACAGTCCATGGAGTGGCACAGAGTTGGAGACCACTTAGCACCTAACTCTTGAATATTGCAAGAAGAGCTAAAATGTTTCAAGTACATACTATGTGCCTGCCAGGAGACTAAGTACTTTGCATGCCTTGCTTTTAACACTTAAAACAACCCTTTGAGTTCCTTGGTCAATTTAATCAATGTTGATATAGCTAGCAAAGCCTGGATTATAACCTAGGAGGTCAGACTCTAACTTTTAATATTTTAACAACACTCATTAATGTATTTGCCTTAAAGAGTCTCTTCCCTTGAACTATTTTGTTTTTACGGAGGCAAGGATGGTATGATCGTATCACTCTAAGTCACTTACACTTCAACAATGCTTCATATAATTTCATTGGATCACTCTTTGATACAACGGAAGAAAATGCAGATTCATGAGAGACAAGCCCCTAAAAGCTAAATGCACATAAAATAGTAGGTGGTAGAGTAGTGTCAGGCTGGTACCATGTATTTTACTATTTGCCTTAAAGTTCATTCTGGTACTGATGATCTAAACCAATAATAATTCCTCTATATCCCTAGGACTGAGCCAATATATTTCTAGAATACCTTCAAGATAACCTTTTGAGAGATAAGTTGATGAAAATATATTTCTCATAAATGTATTAATGTTCTCAGAATTTAGAGAGTTGGGAAGAATCCATCTGGTTTATCATATTCTTACTGTGGATACACACTCAGTGGATGTGAAGAGGATCTCCTTGCATTTCTATAACATCAGGGAAGCGATGATTACTCCATTATATGATGGTATAATGAGATGCATAGAAAGCTTTAAGTAATTCTGTGTTTTAGATCTTGCATTCATGTCCAGTGTGACCCACTTCCCCCACTGCTTTGTGGTACCACCCAACCAAACAGCTCTAATCTCCCAAGTAACATGCGCAGTACATGTGCTGAAAATAAAGGCTTTGAATTCAGACTATGCTTGTCCATCTTGGTTCCCCTCTTTGTAGCAAGGAGTGCCTGAGTACAGTTTTGATTTTACTGTGGTTTGGTTTTCTCATCTATAAAGTGGACATGATCAGAATCTTAAGAGTTGTCCCAAAAGTCAGATGAAATAGTATATGTCAAACCATGGAAGACACAGGGGAGCTGCTCAAATGATAGTTGCTCACCATGGCCTCTGTTGTTGCCACCAACCTCTCTTGTATGGGCTGCACATGACCTGGCCCAGCTCTGGCGTCACCAAGGTGCTGATTTCATCCCAGACTTTGTGCCTCTTGGAGATTGCTCTGGGAATTAGCTGACTATTTCTTAATGCTTTAAATGTTGTACTGCTTTTCTTTTCTGTGTTTTTTTTCTAGGCGGTAATTTACCTTTGACAGTGATGGATTATTATTCAGCTTTGATTCATAGCAGTGTTGCCATATAAGGAGAGAGTAGCATATCAATGAGGAGAGGTGCTGCTTTAAATATGGGAAATATTTTCAGTAATTTCCTAATTAGCATGAACAGAGAGAAAAGCCATTTGCTGAGCTCTGTAAGGGGGCACGTTCTAATTCCTGTTATGCATATGTAGGGCTGAATTCCCCCTCTCCCACAGTGAATCATTCAGTGCATGTGGTCTCATGGGATTCATCTCCTAAACACGTCCCCAAGTGTGCTGAGTGGGGACAGGGAAGCAGAAGAGGCTCCATCCTGGTACTGATGTTGAGTCAGAGTAAGATCCAAAGAGACATCAGAAATCTCACTCTGAGCATCTCTTCCCAATAACCGTGAGAATGATCTTTGACCTTTGTTACCCCATGGGAAACTTAGGAGGATTGAAAAATGAAAAAAATTCGGAGTTAAGATACAACAATAAAATCATTATTAACTCGGTTTTGTTTTAATCATCATTGACTGGTTTGTTCTATGAGGTCAAAGATAGTGGTTGTAAGAATCCCTGTGTCTTGTCACCAAGGAATCAAGTAAAGAAATGTGATTGAATAATATCTATGTTTAAAACTAAAAAAAAAAAGTATCTACTTCAGAGAATTTAGCGTCATTATAGTCCTTATGAAAGTATGCATTTCCAATTTGTAGCTCACGGAACTTCCCTGAGATGTTTGAAGAGGCTACCCTGAGTATTGTAGAGAGGGAAGAAACCTTGCCTTCTCATGCATCTTTTGAGTTAAGGAGTAAAAGGGGCTCATAAAGTATGCTCAATTCCATGAGTTTCAAACCATGGAAGACACAGGGGAGCTGCTCAAATGATAGTTGCTCACCATGGCCTCTGTTGTTGCCACCAACCTCTCTTGTATGGGCTGCACATGACCTGGCCCAGCTCTGGCGTCACCAAGGTGCTGATTTCATCCCAGACTTTGTGCCTCTTGGAGATTGCTCTGGGAATTAGCTGACTATTTCTTAATGCTTTAAATGTTGTACTGCTTTTCTTTTCTGTGTTTTTTTTCTAGGCGGTAATTTACCTTTGACAGTGATGGATTATTATTCAGCTTTGATTCATAGCAGTGTTGCCATATAAGGAGAGAGTAGCATATCAATGAGGAGAGGTGCTGCTTTAAATATGGGAAATATTTTCAGTAATTTCCTAATTAGCATGAACAGAGAGAAAAGCCATTTGCTGAGCTCTGTAAGGGGGCACGTTCTAATTCCTGTTATGCATATGTAGGGCTGAATTCCCCCTCTCCCACAGTGAATCATTCAGTGCATGTGGTCTCATGGGATTCATCTCCTAAACACGTCCCCAAGTGTGCTGAGTGGGGACAGGGAAGCAGAAGAGGCTCCATCCTGGTACTGATGTTGAGTCAGAGTAAGATCCAAAGAGACATCAGAAATCTCACTCTGAGCATCTCTTCCCAATAACCGTGAGAATGATCTTTGACCTTTGTTACCCCATGGGAAACTTAGGAGGATTGAAAAATGAAAAAAAAAATTCAGAGTTAAGATACAACAATAAAATCATTATTAACTCGGTTTTGTTTTAATCATCATTGACTGGTTTGTTCTATGAGGTCAAAGATAGTGGTTGTAAGAATCCCTGTGTCTTGTCACCAAGGAATCAAGTAAAGAAATGTGATTGAATAATATCTATGTTTAAAACTAAAAAAAAAAAGTATCTACTTCAGAGAATTTAGCGTCATTATAGTCCTTATGAAAGTATGCATTTCCAATTTGTAGCTCACGGAACTTCCCTGAGATGTTTGAAGAGGCTACCCTGAGTATTGTAGAGAGGGAAGAAACCTTGCCTTCTCATGCATCTTTTGAGTTAAGGAGTCCAGCCTAAAAGATATGAAGGAACTTTCTCTGGGTCATAGAACTGATCTTAATATTGCCAACCAAGAATCTTGCAGGAAATGATAGAATCCCAGACCTGATGGACTAACTCCAGTTAAGATTCTGTGGTTGGTTTTATTATGCTTAGTTGCTAAGCAGTTTTAGTCTAGTTACTCCTTTTTGAAGGTAGACAGTATCAGAGCCTTTGGAATATCTTCATTGCTGCACATCTCATGATGGATCAAGCACTCCACCTGACTCGTGCGCCTTACAAAATTGGAATGACTTTTGGTGTCTTGGGCAATTTAGTGTTAACATGGCTGGACCACGGTGCCCAGATATTTGATTCAGCATATTCTGAGTGTTTCTGCGAAGTTGTTTTTATTTATTTAATGAGATTAATATTTAAAGTCATAGACTTTAAGTAAAGATTTCTCTCCATAATGTAGGTGGGCCTCATTCAATCAGTTGAAGGTCTTCATGGGATAAAAACTAACCTCCTCTGAGCAGGAGTGAATTCTGCCAGTAGATTGCTTTTGGACCCCAACCGCAAAGTTTCCAAAGTCTTCAGTTTGCAGAGCTGGGAAAACTAGCAGAGACCATATGTGTATCCTATTGATTATGTTTCTCTCCCAAACTCTGATTAATAGAGACTTTTATCCCAGGAAGTAGGGCTCTTTTGTACTAAATGGCAAAAAATGTGGACATGTCTTTGGAACTGGGTGATGGGTCTGCACTGGAAGAGTTTCTGAGGGAAGAAGCCTAGATCGAAGGGCTTGAGGAGACTGTGGCTCAAAATAGGAACATCAAAGGAAAGGATTACTCCAGTGGTGAGTCTCACTTTAATCAGTCAGGACCCCAATAGAAATGAGGTGCATGCTATCGGAGAAAAGGCAGTCCTGATTATAAAATTGTAAAGAACTTGGCTTGAATTGTAGCATTTTTTGGAAGGTAGACTTTGTAAGCGAGGTTGATTGCTTGAGGAATTACTAATCAGAGCATTGAAAACATGACCTGGTTTCTCCCTGATGCTTAGGGTAGAATGCCAGAGTAGAGAGATGAAAGAATTGGTAAGCAAAAAGAAACCAGGACTTGGGTACCTGTAAAATCCTTAGTGTATACATGTTGAAATAAAACAAGAGCATTTTCCTGGAGACAACAGCAAGAGGGTGTCTGATGTAGAGGTTACATGTGTGACTCATGGATCCAATTGGCCATGTTGGCAAAAGATAAAGATAGAGATGGAGTTGGGCCAGCAGAAATATAGTCAGCTTGGGCTATACAAGACAGATTTGGGATGAAATGAAGGAGGATTGTCAGATTTCTGAGCCTTTAGTGAGTGCACAGTAGGAATGTCTGGCAGTGACCGTGTCTTGTCCTTCAAAAAGAGGGATGGATGGACGACTCCGAAGATGATTTGGAGATTTGCGTAGGTGCACCTGCCACCATGAGCTCAGGCCCATGGACTGAGGCTGTCCCTCCTTGATTTTAGAAAGCAGGGCCACCTTCTATGTTTCAGTAGGTCAACACTGCCAACCCAGTGAAACTGGAGATGGCATATAAAAGCATCCAGGCAAAGAGAATTATTCTCAGGCCTTGAAAATCGAATGGAATTCTGCCAGTAGATTGCTTTTGGACCCCAACCAAAGTTTCCAAAGTCTTCAGTTTGCAGAGCTGGGAAAACTAGCAGAGACCATATGTGTATCCTATTGATTATGTTTCTCTCCCAAACTCTGATTAATAGAGACTTTTATCCCAGGAAGTAGGGCTCTTTTGTACTAAATGGCAAAAAATGTGGACATGTCTTTGGAACTGGGTGATGGGTCTGCACTGGAAGAGTTTCTGAGGGAAGAAGCCTAGATCGAAGGGCTTGAGGAGACTGTGGCTCAAAATAGGAACATCAAAGGAAAGGATTACTCCAGTGGTGAGTCTCACTTTAATCAGTCAGGACCCCAATAGAAATGAGGTGCATGCTATCGGAGAAAAGGCAGTCCTGATTATAAAATTGTAAAGAACTTGGCTTGAATTGTAGCATTTTTTGGAAGGTAGACTTTGTAAGCGAGGTTGATTGCTTGAGGAATTACTAATCAGAGCATTGAAAACATGACCTGGTTTCTCCCTGATGCTTAGGGTAGAATGCCAGAGTAGAGAGATGAAAGAATTGGTAAGCAAAAAGAAACCAGGACTTGGGTACCTGTAAAATCCTTAGTGTATACATGTTGAAATAAAACAAGAGCATTTTCCTGGAGACAACAGCAAGAGGGTGTCTGATGTAGAGGTTACATGTGTGACTCATGGATCCAATTGGCCATGTTGGCAAAAGATAAAGATAGAGATGGAGTTGGGCCAGCAGAAATATAGTCAGCTTGGGCTATACAAGACAGATTTGGGATGAAATGAAGGAGGATTGTCAGATTTCTGAGCCTTTAGTGAGTGCACAGTAGGAATGTCTGGCAGTGACCGTGTCTTGTCCTTCAAAAAGAGGGATGGATGGACGACTCCGAAGATGATTTGGAGATTTGCGTAGGTGCACCTGCCACCATGAGCTCAGGCCCATGGACTGAGGCTGTCCCTCCTTGATTTTAGAAAGCAGGGCCACCTTCTATGTTTCAGTAGGTCAACACTGCCAACCCAGTGAAACTGGAGATGGCATATAAAAGCATCCAGGCAAAGAGAATTATTCTCAGGCCTTGAAAATCGAATGGAATTTGCCCTCGTAGGTTTCAGACTTGCTTGTGACCCATGAATTTTTTTTTTCTATTTTTCTTTCTCCATTTTAAAAAGGAAAAAATGCCGATCTTATGCCATTTCCATCATTGTGTTTAAAAACAGATCATGTGTCTTGTTTTAGAGGTTCATAACTGTAGAGGGATTTTTGTCTCATGATGAATTATACCTCAAGTTGTACCCATTTTTGATTTTTTAAAAATATGATGCTGGAATGGTTTAACATTTTAGGAGTTGTGAGGATGGGCATGAATTTATTTTGCTTGCAAAAATGTGAAGTTTAGAGGGCAGACTATTTTGAGCTAAATTGGGTCCCTCCAAAATTCATTTATTCAAGTCCTGGCCCTCAGTAGCTCAGAATGTAACTATATTTGAAGATAGGAGCTTTAGAGAAGTTAAAATGAGGCCATTAGAATAATCCCCAATCCTATCTGAATGGTGACCTTATAAGAACAAGAAGCTTGGACAATAGACACCAGGGTTGTGCAGTACCGAGAAAGAAAACCCTGTGATAGAACAGTGAGAAAGTGGCCATGTGACAACCAAGGAGAGAGGTCTCAGGAGAGAGCAAGCCTGTTGATAGCTTGATCTGGGTCTGGCGTTTGGTTGTGGGAATCCTAGGAAACTAATACACTTGGAAACTTTTCCAGGTCTGTCTTTCGAGACTGACTGTTCACTTACTGGAGTCAGTTGTATCTGTCATGTTTGGTTCCATAAACATGACATTTTGAGTTAGTGTGAATGTAGAACATTGAGATCCAGGATATTCCATCTATATTGGAATCATGAGACATCATTTGAGGCATGTGCACTAGAGATTTATGTTCAGTTAACATTACATCCGGGGCTTCCCAGGTGGCTCAGTGCTAAAGTGTCTGCCTGCCAATGCAGAAGGAATGGGTTAGATCCCTGGGTCGGGAAGATCCTCTGGAGAAGGAAATGGCAACCCACTCCAGGATTCTTGCCTGTGAAATCCCATGGACAGAGGAGCCTGGTGGGCTACAGTCCGTGGGATCTCAGAGTTGGATAAGTCTTAGCAACTAAATAACAAAGCAAAATTACATCCAAATTTGATTTTATTTGTGTGTTTGTTGCTGTTGTTGAAGATCATTTTTGAGTTTCTACAGTTAGTCAATACTGTCTATTTAAAAGAGAAAGAGGTCACTATTCATACATACTTTGACTTCACTTAAATATAACCCTAAGAAAAAAGGTCCATTATAATGATAATAGTATAGTATAGTATGCTTTCTTAAAATTGTGAGTTGGTTGTTGTTATAACCAGAGATTTTCTTATTTAGCAATTTTGTTTTCTTTGGGCAACCGCCAGAAACATGAACATAGAAGCGTGGTAATTATTTGCTTGCTTAAGGATTTTGGAGGCTTATGGAAGAGAAATAGGTAGATAACCAAAGCTTCCTTTGTACCAAGACTGAAACAGTGGGTAATCTTGGATAGAAATGTCCTTAAGGCACATTATGTGAATGCTGAACTTGGTATGTCAGAGAGTGACCCCCTGCCTTAGATGTCTTGTGTGTTTTAAGATTTCATTACGAGCATTACTTTAGTGATCTCAAAGAGACGGGAATGTTCAGATGATATTAAAAAGGTTTGGCCCTGCTTGTCATTGTATTAAGTGGCTTCACATGACTCTCTGTGCCTTGAGTTCTTAGGAATACTTTTATCACATTTATTTTTTAATAATATATTTGTTAACGTGTTTTCTCCAGTTTCTTTTCCTTTCCATTCACTTACCTATAGCATTTCTTTTCCCCATTCCTTGATTTTTTTTTTCAGTCACTGCATGCTTAAATAATTGAACACACTTTGCAAAATAAGTACATGTGATGATAGCTTAACTTTAAGTGCATGAATTTTGCAGCATTAATATTAGTTACGAAGTTACTAGTGCTTTGCAGTTGCTTGTTTACATTCAGGTAGTAGAGGCTGCTGAGTGAACTTTAGGTAAAGTATTTTTATAACAAATATCATCAAGCAAGGACATCTTCCCAGAAAGTATTGCTTTATGATGTTTGGAGCTTTTGTGGAAGTGAGATATAAATGCTCTGTTTTAGAGAAGGTATGATCATTTATTTACCATGCATAATTTTTCAAAATAAATATGAACTGAACTAGGGAGATACTGTTAAGGACCATTAATATGACAGTCTTGACTTTGAACAATGGGTTTGGGGGTTGATAAATTGCTGCACTTGCCTTAAACAAGAGATGCCATTATTTAAAGATATCTCAACTCTAGATCATTCCATCACCATGTCCTTCATTTTAATTTTTTTAAAGTTAGATGCTGTATATGTTTATTTCCATAAAATAAGAAACCTCAACATTATCATCCTTGGTCACTACTAACATAAAATAATCAAAACGTACTCCAAGAAGAAGACATCACTTTAAAATTATTTCTCTATAAGAGGAATTCCACAATTCAATTATTTCTGCTTTGCAGCCTCAGGGTATTTGGGGATTGGCAAAGCTGGTACAGAACTCAGGGACAGAAGCCAGTAGAGGCAAATCTTGATTGAAAGGAGAGATGTTTGATTCAGAAAAGCCAACAACCTGGGGAGAAGATGAACTCTTATGCAGAGACCAAATGAAGATTCTGCTCAGCCATGATAATTTTTAAAGGGAAATGATCTCAGTTGTTCATTGCCATAGGAGGTCAGTGTCTTTGCCATTTTCACAGTGTGTTTAGACTGCTGGTTTCTCCTGATCTTTCTTTGGATGCTGTCTTGTCTGGCTTCCCTGGTGGTTCAAAAGATAAAGAATCTGCCTATAATATGGGAGACATGGGTTCAATCCCTGGTTTGAGATCCCCTGGAGAGGGGAACGGCAATCCACTCCAGTTTTCTTGCCTAGAGAATTTTATGGCTTGTCCATGAGTCAAAGTCGGACTCAACTGAGTGACCTTCACTTGCCTTCGTACATTCATTAGCTAAAGGGAAACTGAGGATAGAGAGTCAATTGTTCCTTAACTACTTGGTGGTTCTTTTCCAATCCTGCTAATCCAGATCAGTTACGAAGTTACTTTGGGACATTCAGGTAGTAGAGGCTGCTGAGTGAACTTTAGGTAAAGTATTTTTATAACAAATATCATCAAGCAAGGACATCTTCCCAGAAAGTATTGCTTTATGATGTTTGGAGCTTTTGTGGAAGTGAGATATAAATGCTCTGTTTTAGAGAAGGTATGATCATTTATTTACCATGCATAATTTTTCAAAATAAATATGAACTGAACTAGGGAGATACTGTTAAGGACCATTAATATGACAGTCTTGACTTTGAACAATGGGTTTGGGGGTTGATAAATTGCTGCACTTGCCTTAAACAAGAGATGCCATTATTTAAAGATATCTCAACTCTAGATCATTCCATCACCATGTCCTTCATTTTAATTTTTTTAAAGTTAGATGCTGTATATGTTTATTTCCATAAAATAAGAAACCTCAACATTATCATCCTTGGTCACTACTAACATAAAATAATCAAAACGTACTCCAAGAAGAAGACAGCACTTTAAAAATTATTTCTCTATAAGAGGAATTCCACAATTCAATTATTTCTGCTTTGCAGCCTCAGGGTATTTGGGGATTGGCAAAGCTGGTACAGAACTCAGGGACAGAAGCCAGTAGAGGCAAATCTTGATTGAAAGGAGAGATGTTTGATTCAGAAAAGCCAACAACCTGGGGAGAAGATGAACTCTTATGCAGAGACCAAATGAAGATTCTGCTCAGCCATGATAATTTTTAAAGGGAAATGATCTCAGTTGTTCATTGCCATAGGAGGTCAGTGTCTTTGCCATTTTCACAGTGTGTTTAGACTGCTGGTTTCTCCTGATCTTTCTTTGGATGCTGTCTTGTCTGGCTTCCCTGGTGGTTCAAAAGATAAAGAATCTGCCTATAATATGGGAGACATGGGTTCAATCCCTGGTTTGAGATCCCCTGGAGAGGGGAACGGCAATCCACTCCAGTTTTCTTGCCTAGAGAATTTTATGGCTTGTCCATGAGTCAAAGTCGGACTCAACTGAGTGACCTTCACTTGCCTTCGTACATTCATTAGCTAAAGGGAAACTGAGGATAGAGAGTCAATTGTTCCTTAACTACTTGGTGGTTCTTTTCCAATCCTGCTAATCCAGATCAAGATCAACAGGTTAGGCAAGGCATTGTGAATATTCAGTAAAGGATTAGGTTAAATGTTACCTAGTGATCACATGTCTATGATTGATTAAGAAGAGCAGCCTACAAAATGTTACTTTGTGACATATACATCCTTTGGCTTGAAATCTTCCCTCTCCCCCAGCCTGTTATATGTTTCTAATATTTACATTTCTTTTTCTTATTTACTCTGCACTCAGACCTTTATTTGTAGACACTGACTATATTACTTTCACTAGCTTATACAGGAGCACTTATTAATCAGATCTCTGTTCCTTCCCCTCCTTTTTTTTTTTTTAACCCATTTTCTTATCACTCTTACAACCCTATAAGGGGACAAGAGTGCCCTTCACCTTCCTTTTGGTAGATGGTTTTTCAAGAAGCAAGCCCTTGATAAACAGTAATTAAATCATCTCACATATTTTGCTAGCTAGTTTTATTTTCTATTTTCCTTGAATTCAGCACTTTTCCTTTTGCTTTCTTTCTAGACTCTAAATATAAGTCTACACTTTCTGGCTTTATGTACAGGTCAAATGAAACAGATTGTTAGTACTCTGCTTCCCAGCTTACATTTCAGCTTTTTAAACTGTGAGAAGATGTACATTAGAAGAAATACTTTTGCTGGATGCAAAAGGAGAGAGATAAACAGATTGCTAGCATTTTCATAGTTCATCAAAAGATACAATTGCCATAGGAGGTCAGTGTCTTTGCCATTTTCACAGTGTGTTTAGACTGCTGGTTTCTCCTGATCTTTCTTTGGATGCTGTCTTGTCTGGCTTCCCTGGTGGTTCAAAAGATAAAGAATCTGCCTATAATATGGGAGACATGGGTTCAATCCCTGGTTTGAGATCCCCTGGAGAGGGGAACGGCAATCCACTCCAGTTTTCTTGCCTAGAGAATTTTATGGCTTGTCCATGAGTCAAAGTCGGACTCAACTGAGTGACCTTCACTTGCCTTCGTACATTCATTAGCTAAAGGGAAACTGAGGATAGAGAGTCAATTGTTCCTTAACTACTTGGTGGTTCTTTTCCAATCCTGCTAATCCAGATCAAGATCAACAGGTTAGGCAAGGCATTGTGAATATTCAGTAAAGGATTAGGTTAAATGTTACCTAGTGATCACATGTCTATGATTGATTAAGAAGAGCAGCCTACAAAATGTTACTTTGTGACATATACATCCTTTGGCTTGAAATCTTCCCTCTCCCCCAGCCTGTTATATGTTTCTAATATTTACATTTCTTTTTCTTATTTACTCTGCACTCAGACCTTTATTTGTAGACACTGACTATATTACTTTCACTAGCTTATACAGGAGCACTTATTAATCAGATCTCTGTTCCTTCCCCTCCTTTTTTTTTTTTTAACCCATTTTCTTATCACTCTTACAACCCTATAAGGGGACAAGAGTGCCCTTCACCTTCCTTTTGGTAGATGGTTTTTCAAGAAGCAAGCCCTTGATAAACAGTAATTAAATCATCTCACATATTTTGCTAGCTAGTTTTATTTTCTATTTTCCTTGAATTCAGCACTTTTCCTTTTTGCTTTCTTTCTAGACTCTAAATATAAGTCTACACTTTCTGGCTTTATGTACAGGTCAAATGAAACAGATTGTTAGTACTCTGCTTCCCAGCTTACATTTCAGCTTTTTAAACTGTGAGAAGATGTACATTAGAAGAAATACTTTTGCTGGATGCAAAAGGAGAGAGAGATAAACAGATTGCTAGCATTTTCATAGTTCATCAAGGAAAACCTAATGTTGACCATCAAAGGTTAGGAACTTGGGGTTCCAGAAACTGTCACAAGGATAATGACACTGAAAAATTCCTCTTATCTCCCCTTTGATTTCTTTAACAATTAATTTGCTTCAACAAAGCTTGTGACCAAAAAATAGAACACACACACACATAAAGACAATAGTTCGCTTGGTGGTTAAGCATGTGTTTCTAGTCTTGAAAATGGTAATCCTGTTACATTACCCATTTCGCTGAGAGGGAGTGTCTCAGTTGTATATGTTGTGAAATGTGTCACAATGGGTCTAGAAGTCGAGTGTTTTAAAATTCACTAGAATCTCCTTATGTTGTTAGTCAGGTGTTTACAATGACCGAATTGAATTTCCCAACTGGCAAATAAGTTTCACGGTATCTGTAGGTTGTTTGAATCAAAAAGCACGTAGTAGACAAACCAGCACAATTCCAAACACACACATGGCATTAAAACAAAAAGAAAGTTGTTGGTATTAATAGGCAAGAAAAATGTAATACTGAAATTTTGGTATTTTTAAAAATTAAACAATATTCACTTATATTATGCTTGGTTTGTACAACTTTAGAAGGGTTTTTTAAAGGAGACTCTGTCTTTTTAATTCTTAATTTATTTTTGGCCACACTTTCTGGCTTGTAGGACCTTAATTCTCTGAGCCTGGATTGAACCTGTGCAACTCAGCAGTAAGTGTGGAGTCTTAACCATTGAACTGCCAGGAAATTCCCTACCTTTTCTTTCTTTAATTGATAAGCTTTCTACAGTATTCCTATAAGAGATCTCACATTTCTAGGTTTTTCTTGAATATACCAAGAAAAAAGTTATTGAAATGGATAGGTGGTTTTTTTTTTCTTAAGCAGAAGAAACATCCATGAAAATATTTAGAAATTAATTTGATTTTAGGTTATTTTGTTTTTAAAAGACTGATATTTGAATATATTGAACCATGATTTAAGTCATTTATTACTAGTAGATGGATCACTTTCATAAACTGGATGCCAAGAGTCAAATTCTCAAAATTACCTTCTTACCTTCCCTATCTTGCCTGTTTGTTCTAAATGTCTATGTGTCTCTTTAATTGGTTTTCCCTTTCCTGAACTCTAAAAATATATACCAACTACATTCTCTGTATTATATATTTAGTATTATAAAGTTACATATAAAATTATTTGGTTTCTAATGATAAAAAATCTAATTAAATCCATGTCAGTGTTGTTTCAAAAGAAAGTGAAATAATTGTGACACATGCTTTTATGCTCTAACAACACTTTTTACATTATAATTTTTTTTTAGCACTTGAAAATGGTAATCCTGTTACATTACCCATTTCGCTGAGAGGGAGTGTCTCAGTTGTATATGTTGTGAAATGTGTCACAATGGGTCTAGAAGTCGAGTGTTTTAAAATTCACTAGAATCTCCTTATGTTGTTAGTCAGGTGTTTACAATGACCGAATTGAATTTCCCAACTGGCAAATAAGTTTCACGGTATCTGTAGGTTGTTTGAATCAAAAAGCACGTAGTAGACAAACCAGCACAATTCCAAACACACACATGGCATTAAAACAAAAAGAAAGTTGTTGGTATTAATAGGCAAGAAAAATGTAATACTGAAATTTTGGTATTTTTAAAAATTAAACAATATTCACTTATATTATGCTTGGTTTGTACAACTTTAGAAGGGTTTTTTAAAGGAGACTCTGTCTTTTTAATTCTTAATTTATTTTTGGCCACACTTTCTGGCTTGTAGGACCTTAATTCTCTGAGCCTGGATTGAACCTGTGCAACTCAGCAGTAAGTGTGGAGTCTTAACCATTGAACTGCCAGGAAATTCCCTACCTTTTCTTTCTTTAATTGATAAGCTTTCTACAGTATTCCTATAAGAGATCTCACATTTCTAGGTTTTTCTTGAATATACCAAGAAAAAAGTTATTGAAATGGATAGGTGGTTTTTTTTTTCTTAAGCAGAAGAAACATCCATGAAAATATTTAGAAATTAATTTGATTTTAGGTTATTTTGTTTTTAAAAGACTGATATTTGAATATATTGAACCATGATTTAAGTCATTTATTACTAGTAGATGGATCACTTTCATAAACTGGATGCCAAGAGTCAAATTCTCAAAATTACCTTCTTACCTTCCCTATCTTGCCTGTTTGTTCTAAATGTCTATGTGTCTCTTTAATTGGTTTTCCCTTTCCTGAACTCTAAAAATATATACCAACTACATTCTCTGTATTATATATTTAGTATTATAAAGTTACATATAAAATTATTTGGTTTCTAATGATAAAAAATCTAATTAAATCCATGTCAGTGTTGTTTCAAAAGAAAGTGAAATAATTGTGACACATGCTTTTATGCTCTAACAACACTTTTTACATTATAATTTTTTTTTAGCATGCTAGGTATCTAAGTATGGTATTTTGGTCTTCCCTGGTAGCTCAGTGGTAAAGTATCTGCCTGCCATGCAGGAAACTCCGGTTTAACCCTTGTGTTGGGTAGATCCCCTGGAGGAGAAAATGGCAACCCACTCCAGTATTCTTGCCTGGAGAATTCTGTGGGCAGAGGAGCCTGGTGGGCTACAGTCCATAGGGTTGCCCAGAGTCAGACACGACTAAAGCGACTAAGCAGCAGCAGCAACAAGTAAGCTATTTTATTTTTCCTAAACTCCGAGAAACTTCACTCATGCCATAATACTTTAGCTACTCTTCAGAAAATCCTAAGAGAGAGCCAAGTATTATTATATTTATTTTTCTGAGAGAAAATATGTCATCTCTGGAAAGAACTGATCTCCTAAGAATCACAGATAGATAGTGACCATGATAAAAAAGTGGTATTCTTCATTCATTACTTGCTATTCAAACTGCTGTACATACTGGCAGCATTCTAGTAAGTGTGAGCCTCATGTAACTTGAGTCAAGTGTTTGGAATGTTTATTTAGAGGTACTTGTCCAGGATAATTCTGACAGATCAGAATTTTGTCCCCATCAACAACATCAAAGTTTGTCAGTTAAATTTCTGTGATTTCAGTTCATCTTTCACATGCATTTTTTAACAAAGGAACTGTCCTTTTCTCTGGTTTCCTTGTTAACAATTTTATTTTAAAAAGTCTCTGATCAAAGAACCTTAGAAACATAGTTTTGGTACTTTTCCTATGCAGCATTTCAGATTTCTTTCTCTCTCTGGTCTCCTGGTTTTGAATTAGGGGTCGGCTTTCCAGGAATGGGCCCAGTGAGGCTCAGAGTTGTGCCCTGGGCATAAAAGAGTGAGTGAGCTAGGTCTAGATGCCTGACAGCTAGCCTTATTGCCAAGCGATGGTTGGGAGCTTATTTTTAATCACAGAAAAGCGAGAGGCTGAGGACTCCAGCCTTGCCGCAGGTGCTGTCAGACAGAAACTTCCGGAGAAGTCGGTGTATGTAGAGATAAGGAAAGGATGTCAAAACATTTTTTTTCCTCGCAGAATTTTGGAGGAGTGTGAACATTTCTGTTTGGCCGTCAGAGGC
This sequence comes from Tragulus kanchil, assembly GCA_022376925.1. NCBI lineage: Eukaryota > Metazoa > Chordata > Mammalia > Artiodactyla > Tragulidae > Tragulus > Tragulus kanchil. The sequence continues at coordinate 16,806,513 of JAIOJX010000028.1, read as the reverse complement.
TCATTCTATTAAGTAGAAGAAAAGTCATTGTTTAGAGACAAGCTTTCAAGTAATGTCTGCCTGATATTTAGGGAGGTAATGTTTGGCCATATCTCCAACTGGCTGTTCCTCTCTGGGCCTGGGGACCAACTGCGTGGTTCACTTCAGCCCTCAGTTTACTTGGGTTCAGTGGAGGTCAGGAAACTAGATTATTTCACAGATGTATTAAGGATGGTGTATGTATGAAGATGTTACTGAAATACCAAAAGTAATGGCGGCCGTCTCCTGCTCTGTCTCATCCGAAGGGAGTTTCTTATTTGTGAATAAAAGTTTATATTAACTGTTACTATCAGAAACTATTCTTTGACCAATTATATATCAATTATATTCAGGGACCAGTCTAGGTTCTGAAGATTCCATGACAACTGAAAGGGCAAAAATATATGTACTCCTGTCATGCAGGTTCCATGAGTGAAAGCAGGCACAGATATTAAGCCAGATTGTCACAGTGGTGGATGTTAATTACAAAGTGGAATTGGTTTTCTGTTTTGTTCTGTAATTTTTAAATGTATTATATTGGAGTATAGTTGATTTGTAATGTGTTAGTTTCAGATGTACAGCAAAGCAATTCAATTACATATCCGTATCTATTTTCAGATTATTTTCTCTTCTAGCTTATTACAACATAATGAGTCTAGTTCCTGGTGCTATAGAGTAGGTCCTTGTTTATCTCTTTTATATATAGAAATGTGTATATGTCAATCCCAAACTCCCAGCTTGTTTTCTATGTCTGTGAGTCTAATTTGTAAATAAGTTCATTTGTGTCATTTTTTAGATTGCACATTGTAAATGATACCGTATCAGTTTCTCTTTCTCTGTCTGACTAGGAGAGGGGAAGTTGGAATGGAGCAGATGAAGGTGGGATGGAAGCACATTGCAGACACACACCTATCTGATACACAGGAGGAGGTGGTAGCGGTGGAAGCTGGAGGGGGTCAGATGGCCAGTCACGCTGGGTCTTTCAGGTCATTCAAGGCACATGGTCTTTATCTAAGGACTTCTGCAAGTCCATAAAAGATTTCTAAGCAGAAAAGATTTTTCTGGCTCAAGTGTGAAGAACAGTTTGTTGTAGGTGTCAGAACTAAAGGGAGACACTGGTGAAAAGTCGATTACAGTCGTCAGGGAAAAAATGATGCTTATTTCGTTTAAAATGAAATGGACATGAAGAACTGAGAAATACTTCAGTAATCTAATGGGTGGAATAGGTTGAAAAATGGAGGTAGGAGGGCAAAGGAAGTCAAACATAATTCCTACCTACATAACTTCTAAAAACTGTTTTATAGAGATACAAATTACTTGTCACCACATTGATCCATTTTTAAGTGTACAACTCAAAGTTGAGTCTGTTTTTAGAGTTGCACTGCCAACGTCACAGCCTGATTCTAAAATACTTCCATCACGCTAAAAAGAAACTTCATGCCCATTTATAGTCACGCGTCATTCCTATCTCTGGCCCTAGGCAACAGCTAATCTGTATAGATTTGCCTTTTGTGGGCATGGTGCATAAATAGAATCATACAATCTGTGTTCTCCTGGCTTGTGTCACTCACCAAACTAGTTGAGGTGCATCCATGTTGTAGCTTACCTATGTAGTCAGAAACCTGGTAGGACCTTTCTTTTAGAGGGGAAGAACTGGAGGAGAGACAACGTTGGCAGTGAGCAGGGAGAGATGATGAGCTAGGTTTTGGACACATCAAGTGTCAGATGCCTTTTCGGTAATTAAAACTGAGCATGGGTAGAAAACATACAAGAAAAAGTATGACTTGGACTGGACCTTTGGGTATTCCAATATTTTCATGATCAAGTCCGGGGTAAGTTTGAAAGAAACCAAGAGAAAATATTCCTTGAGATTCAGGACAAACAAAAGCAAAATAACATTTTAAGAGCAAGGAAGTTGTGAAATGTGTCAAATGATATAAATTTGGAGGATTATATTATAATTATATTATAAACATAATGGAGGCTGAAAATGTTCACTGGAGTTCTTGTCTTGGAAATCATTGATGTTGGTAGGATCTGTGTTGAATGTTTCTATATAGGTTAAAGATTGAATTGGAAGGAGTAATGAATGTAGTTCACTGTTTTGTGAAGAAGAAGAAAGTGGAGTGTAGGTCTGTATACCATTCTGATTAACACGTTAGAGATTTAATCACAAAATATTGTGCTAAATATCAAGCTAAATATTGACCAGAAACAGCAGTAAAGAAAATCTGGAAAGCTATATGTTATAGGAAAGCAAGGCAAAGATGGTAGGTGAGCATCCTGGAAAAGCAGGAAGAAGCAGATCAAATGCACACTTGGAGGAAGAGGAAGGTGGACCACCCCCAGTAGGAGGAAAATCGGGAGAGATGAGAGTAGATTTATGTTTGGTTGTAGGACTTGTGTTTTGTCTTTGTTGGAACATTTGTGTCGACATGGCTGATCTGTTCACTTTAAGGCAATTGGCTGGATTTAGTCATGAGCCACAGTGCCATGGCTGAGTGTATATAGGGGATCCACAAATCCAGTTTGAAACTTACAGTCACTTGCTGAAGTATATGAATCATACCATAACAGCAGCCAAAAGTTGTTGATTTGACTATTATTATCAGAAAAGCTATTCTTTGACCAATTATTTACCTTCAGATACCAGTCTAGGTGCTAAAAATATAGAGGCAAAAACATATACACTTCCTCGTCTCAATGCAAATTCCATGGGTGGAAAAAAAGGGTAGATGTTAACCCAGATTTTCAGAGTGGATGTTTAATTACAAATTGGAATGGGTTTTCTTTTGCTGCTGTTTGTTTATTGTAATTTAGTTGGCAAAGTTTCAGTTTTTATGAACTTTCCCTATGCATTCCCATTGCTTTCAACCCTGTGCCTTTCTTTCCCTGGGTAACTCCTGCTCCCCTCCCCTCTCCACCCCTAGCTAGCTTCCAAGCATTCAGCAATTTTTTGAGACTTGTCGCTGGGAAATAGGAATTCAACCAGCTAGTCCAGAGCAGGATGTGAATAACACTGCTGTAAGCACCTCAGTCTTTTGAATCAGCATTTGGCTCCTTCAAATCGCTTTATTTTAATCATGACAATTGATCTACAAATCAAGCTGAAGGAAGAGCTTGAGGATTGGCTCAGAACTATAGCTTCGGTAAATGAAATGTTTCTCTAGCGAAGAATCATCAACACCACACACGGCAGGTCCAATTATGAGGAGGGCAGGATTCAGTTTCATTCAATACTGCCCTCCTGCCAGTTGGGAGTCCACATATTAGCATACAATTCAGACCAGAGGCCTGATAAGCACCTGTCTTAAGTCTATAATTACACTGGAAAGGATTCTTCTTTTTTGTTATCCTTTGTGAAAAGTGGGTATTAGTCTTGCTCGCTGTTAATTCTCCTTCGTGGAAGCCTGTCTCTTTGATTTATCATAACGTAACTGACCAAAATGATACATCTCCCCACTAAATAGACCACATGCGAGCCAGGACTACAGTGAGTTCAGTGACTGGGAAAACTTTGTTCTCCGGGGTGAAGACTTACAAATCATTGTTGTAAATATATTTTAATTAGCTCTGTTCTGGCATCATCTGGCCAGAGGAAGCAATTTTTCAGGAACCCATTTCATCTCCCTTAAAAGTTTTGGTCTTAATGGTGAAGAGCTTTTGAGATGAGTCCCTTGGAAGGAGGAATGGGGTGAAGCAGAAACTACAGGAGCGTAGAGGCTGTTTATAAACAGCATGTAAAAGGTCTATTTTTATTCCCAAGCAGCAGGATGTTATTAATATGTAACAGTTAATACCCTCTATTGCTTCTTAGCTATGACTCATTAGTGGGAACGTTGCATGGTTTTGAAAAAATATGTATGTGAACCATGGCAACACAAACAACAGCTTTCTCACCCTCCTTGCCCCCGGTGTTTCATTAATGTCTGTGTTGGAGATGCAGAACATCTGATATTCTGACTGAATCTTTGTGCAAGTGAAAACATCAAATTGGGAAGGCGCGAATGTTGTCTTACTGACTTATATTAACCTTGTAAGATGTGAAATGCTTCTATTAACCCACTTATGTTTCTAGTCTAGTCATGTATACATGAACCAATGACTTAACTCTTTTCTTGGTGAAGCCATCTTTGACATCTCTCTCTCTCTTTTTTTTTTTTTGTTTTGTTTTACTTTTTACTTTTACAGAGTTTCGTTGTTTACAGATATGTATGATCCCAGTTTAGGCATATGTATATCCCGCCCCCCCCTCCATCCCACCCCTCCAGGCCGTCGCATAGCACCCTTGCAGGATCCCTTTGCATCTTTAACATCTCTTTTCTGAACTTCCCATTATACTACTCACCAAATCATGCTCACTGAATGCTTCCATCTCACCTACTAGGCTAAGAGCGTCTTCAGGGCTGCTGGTTATTCTCATGCTTAGCATAAAACCTGTATACGTATACCATGGGTGCTCTGTAAAGGATGAGTGATTGCATGCGTGCACGCATATAAAAATTAAAGCAAACTGTTGACCCAAATCATTGTGAAATTGACGAGCTGTTGTCTGTTGGGGAGTGGAGGTAATTAAAGATGACCAGAAATAAAACGAGAAGTTCTGTAATAGGGGTTCATACAGGGGTTCATAAATAGATGGTAGGGCCAGGGTAGTAGGGAAAAAGATATCTTCAGGCAATCTTAGGCACTCTGGCTGCTTTACCGTAAGCCTGCTATCAGGGACTATGTCTCCTTTGTGCACTGGTGCCTCGCACATTACCTGCTCTATGGTAGGTGCTCCATAAATGTGATGTCTGATGGCCGGAAACAGGCAGGCAGTCAGACACGAAAGCACTCTGTGGAGAAGTTTACAGGGATCACAAAATGTGATTACCCAAAGCAGTCAAAATAAGTCTGTCCATGTAGAGGGACTTAGTGTCAGGAATAAATTTGAAGGACTTCATCACTTCTGAGCGCTGTCTGACCAAGGCTAAAAGCAAAAGTCCCTGCCCTGGCTAGCCTGCAGCCTGCTTGGACTGGAGCTGTTGCTTTTATGCTGATGACTGCTTTCATTAAGTGTCCCTACAAGGGATCTTCAGGAGAGGAGAGCTCTCAAAGGCAGATCACAATGGGCTGAAACCCAGGTAGAGGCGACCTGGTGTTGTGAGGGAGAGAAAAATGAGTTCCTTCTAGGAGGGAACCTCTCAAATTACCCAGAACCAGAACTTCGCTGTGTCTGTCTTGATTTTTGAAGTTTCTGTGTAAGGGCAGATGGAAGACAAAAAAAGGAAGGGGAAAGAGACCTTTAAAGTCACCTCTCTGCTTATTCAGAATTAAACCATTTGGATTCAGTTACCCCCATTCTTCCTATCATTAGATTCTATTTAATGAATATAGAGTATTCCCTTGAGCTTTATGGACTCCTAGTATTTAACCTATGAGTAAATACCATTTTGTCTTGACAACAACAACTCCAGAAAAAGAAGTGTTTGAGGGACTGATTTGTGTTCATTGGACATGATTTCCTTTCTTAACCTTGGCATGAAATAAATGCGAGAGATAATTTGCAATAACACACATTCTACTTAATATTTAAAGCTGGCTGTTTTGTAAATACATATGTAGATGAAATATGGGTTGAAACACAAAAGCAACCACAGTGGAATAATGCTTTATTCTCAGCTGGTGAGAGACAGCTACTACTGGTGTTTTATGACTATATTAATCCTCATTGGTAGATATAAATGTGTTGATCTCCACAGCCAATGATAAACATGTTTTATGGGAAGTTAGCACTCTTCATTTCTGCAAAGCTTCACTGAGGTAGAGATGTCATGGCATAGCTTACCTAAGGCACATGGAGAACTAAGTAAATAGAGCCCCAGTGTGGGAATGAACTTGGAGATAAGGATGGCCCATAGAGTTATTTCCTCAATTGGTAGAATCCAGTGTTGAGTAGGCAGGCAGTCAGACACGAAAGCACTCTGTGGAGAAGTTTACAGGGATCACAAAATGTGATTACCCAAAGCAGTCAAAATAAGTCTGTCCATGTAGAGGGACTTAGTGTCAGGAATAAATTTGAAGGACTTCATCACTTCTGAGCGCTGTCTGACCAAGGCTAAAAGCAAAAGTCCCTGCCCTGGCTAGCCTGCAGCCTGCTTGGACTGGAGCTGTTGCTTTTATGCTGATGACTGCTTTCATTAAGTGTCCCTACAAGGGATCTTCAGGAGAGGAGAGCTCTCAAAGGCAGATCACAATGGGCTGAAACCCAGGTAGAGGCGACCTGGTGTTGTGAGGGAGAGAAAAATGAGTTCCTTCTAGGAGGGAACCTCTCAAATTACCCAGAACCAGAACTTCGCTGTGTCTGTCTTGATTTTTGAAGTTTCTGTGTAAGGGCAGATGGAAGACAAAAAAAGGAAGGGGAAAGAGACCTTTAAAGTCACCTCTCTGCTTATTCAGAATTAAACCATTTGGATTCAGTTTCCCCCATTCTTCCTATCATTAGATTCTATTTAATGAATATAGAGTATTCCCTTGAGCTTTATGGACTCCTAGTATTTAACCTATGAGTAAATACCATTTTGTCTTGACAACAACAACTCCAGAAAAAGAAGTGTTTGAGGGACTGATTTGTGTTCATTGGACATGATTTCCTTTCTTAACCTTGGCATGAAATAAATGCGAGAGATAATTTGCAATAACACACATTCTACTTAATATTTAAAGCTGGCTGTTTTGTAAATACATATGTAGATGAAATATGGGTTGAAACACAAAAGCAACCACAGTGGAATAATGCTTTATTCTCAGCTGGTGAGAGACAGCTACTACTGGTGTTTTATGACTATATTAATCCTCATTGGTAGATATAAATGTGTTGATCTCCACAGCCAATGATAAACATGTTTTATGGGAAGTTAGCACTCTTCATTTCTGCAAAGCTTCACTGAGGTAGAGATGTCATGGCATAGCTTACCTAAGGCACATGGAGAACTAAGTAAATAGAGCCCCAGTGTGGGAATGAACTTGGAGATAAGGATGGCCCATAGAGTTATCCTTCCTTACAACCCAAAGTCATTTTTATTAGTTTTTTTCTTGGCCTCACCACACTGCATGTGGGATCTTAGTTCCCCCACCAGGGTTTGAGCCCTTCCCCATGCAGTGGAAGAGTGGAGTCCTCAACAATGGACAGCCAGCATGTGTGCATGCACAGTTGCTAAGTCATGTCTGACTCTTTCAACCCCAGGGACTGTAGCCTTTCAGGCAACCTCTGCCCATGCAATTTCCCAGCAGGAATACTGGAGTAGATGGCCACTTCCTACTCCAAATGATCTTCTCAACCCAGGGCTTGAACCTAAGTCTCCTCCATGGGCAGGCGGGTTCATTATCACTGAACCACCTGGGAAGTCCTCTGGATTATCAGGGAAGTCTCTAAAGTCCTGTTTAATATCAAGACTAGGTATTGTTCAGATCTAAGCAGACTTGTCACATATGGGTGTGAGCAGGAACAGATTTCAGACTAATCTTACCAGCCTGGATGAAATGGAAAGCGCCCTGAGATTCAGTGTTCCTAATATTGAATAACTAAGCTTCCTATACATATATGGTTGACCCTTAACCAATGTGAGGGTTTGAGGGGTCCACTCTCCATGTAGTCAAAAGTCTGAATATAACATAGTCAGCCATTGGCATCTGCAGATTCAACTGACCACAGATTGTGCAGATTTGTAGTACTTACTGTTGAGAAAATCTGCATATAAGTGGACCCTTGCAGTTCAAACCCCTAATGTTCAAGGATCGGCCACGGGGGGGAAAAAAAAAAACATAGAAAGTGTTAGTTGCTCAGCTGTGTCCAAATCTATTCAACCCCATGGACTATAACCCACTAGGCTTCACTGTCCATGGGATTCTCCAAACAAGAGTCCTGGAGTGGGTTACCATTCCCTTCTCCAGGGGATCTTTCTCACCCAGGGATCGAACCCGGGTCTCCTGCACTCTGCAGCGTATATACCTATATTTTCATGTTTTTATTTTTTTCATTAAACTTTTACTTTTGCTTTGGACTATAGCTGATTTAACAATGTTGTGATAATTGCAGGGGAACAATGTAGGGATTGAGCCATAGACATACATGTATCCATTCTCCCCCAAACTCTCCTTCCTTCTTTTTTTTTTTTTTTTAACAGATGAGGGACCTGCGTAAGCTCCCTCTCAAAGTGGATCTATAGGCCATGGGGATCAGCATTACTTTGAAGTTTGTATACAGAGAAAACAACATGCCTTTCTCCAGAATTGCTTCATCAGAACCTGCACTCCAATAGCGTCCTCAGGTGATTTGCAGCCATGTCAAATTCACACAAGTTAGTAACATGGCAAAGCCAGGACTCAAACAAAGGTAGACCTGGTGTCAACATCTGCCCTTTCCATTTCATCAGGCACCAGTGGCCTCCCCAAAGTTGGAGCTGGCAGGAGTCAGGGATTGGATTTGACCTCTGCTCAAGAACTGGTGTATTTCTCTCTATTAGCATTGCATTCTCTGGTGGAGAAATTAAGAGTAATGAGCAGCATAAGTTTCTGTTAATTAGAACGCTTAAAGGCTGTGCTGAAAGTTTTCTTAATAGGAAGGGAGTTGGAATTTTAATTCCTATGCCCTCCCGTGGTGTACCTCCCTCGGAATCATCATTACTGAAGAGTGTATATTAAAATTGTTTCCTTCTCTGATGCTAGCTTGAGATCTAAAGAAAGAGTAGGACAGTGAAAAGAACATTAAATTGAGCTACCTGTCATGTGGACGAGCTGTGCCCGAAAGAGTATTCATTGAGAAACTTTAAAGAAAAAAAGAGTAGACAGTGAAAAGAACAGTTCAAACCCCTAATGTTCAAGGATCGGCCACGGGGAAAAAAAACATAGAAAGTGTTAGTTGCTCAGCTGTGTCCAAATCTATTCAACCCCATGGACTATAACCCACTAGGCTTCACTGTCCATGGGATTCTCCAAACAAGAGTCCTGGAGTGGGTTACCATTCCCTTCTCCAGGGGATCTTTCTCACCCAGGGATCGAACCCGGGTCTCCTGCACTCTGCAGCGTATATACCTATATTTTCATGTTTTTATTTTTTTCATTAAACTTTTACTTTTGCTTTGGACTATAGCTGATTTAACAATGTTGTGATAATTGCAGGGGAACAATGTAGGGATTGAGCCATAGACATACATGTATCCATTCTCCCCCAAACTCTCCTTCCTTCTTTTTTTTTTTTTTTTAACAGATGAGGGACCTGCGTAAGCTCCCTCTCAAAGTGGATCTATAGGCCATGGGGATCAGCATTACTTTGAAGTTTGTATACAGAGAAAACAACATGCCTTTCTCCAGAATTGCTTCATCAGAACCTGCACTCCAATAGCGTCCTCAGGTGATTTGCAGCCATGTCAAATTCACACAAGTTAGTAACATGGCAAAGCCAGGACTCAAACAAAGGTAGACCTGGTGTCAACATCTGCCCTTTCCATTTCATCAGGCACCAGTGGCCTCCCCAAAGTTGGAGCTGGCAGGAGTCAGGGATTGGATTTGACCTCTGCTCAAGAACTGGTGTATTTCTCTCTATTAGCATTGCATTCTCTGGTGGAGAAATTAAGAGTAATGAGCAGCATAAGTTTCTGTTAATTAGAACGCTTAAAGGCTGTGCTGAAAGTTTTCTTAATAGGAAGGGAGTTGGAATTTTAATTCCTATGCCCTCCCGTGGTGTACCTCCCTCGGAATCATCATTACTGAAGAGTGTATATTAAAATTGTTTCCTTCTCTGATGCTAGCTTGAGATCTAAAGAAAGAGTAGGACAGTGAAAAGAACATTAAATTGAGCTACCTGTCATGTGGACGAGCTGTGCGCCCGAAAGAGTATTCATTAGCATGGAACATACATGATTTAAATTCAAGAAACAAAACCATAAAGTAGGAAATATATTATTTTCTGTGATTTTTTTTCCCCTCCCTTCACCTCCACTCCCCTGAGGCTCCCCCCTCCTGAGATGTTTGATTCATGAAAAATCATTGTCTGTTGGGGAGCTGTGTTCAGCTGATCTTACTTAGATTTTGTTCTTGAAGGATGGATGAGAGGCAGAGAGATAACAAAAATCTAAGGGTCTCCCAGGCTGGGGGAGCTGTAAGGTCAAGTTCAGAGCAAGGTTATATAATATCTTCCCAGGACTTTCTGGCTGAAGGCGTCAATGATTATTGGTAGATTCTCACTTGGGTCTAGTGTTATGGCACTGCTGTTAAAGGGCACTGACTGTGGACCCAGATACCTAGGTGACATCCTGGCTTAGCCATGATCAGCTATGGGACCTTGGGCAATTTACACAACTTTCTATTTCTACCTTTATCATAAGGAGAACTAGAAGTAAGGTAACATTGTTGTTGATCATTTGCTAAGTCATGTCCAACTCTTTTGTGACCCCATAGACTGTAGCCTGCCAGACTCATCTGTCCATGGTATTTTCCAAGCAGGAATAGTGAAATGGGTTGCCATTTGCTTCTCTAAGGAATTTTCCTGACTCAGGGATCAAACTCATCTCCTGTGTTAGCAAGTCGATTTTTTACTACAGAGCCACCAGGGAAGCCTGAGGTGGCACTGTAAGTATTTGAAAGAGCTGATACACAGCCTTGCTTGGGTGCTGCCTGTCACAGGGGATCCAGCAATGCTGTTAGCCAGCTCTTAGTTTTCAAGCCACTTTGGGGATACCAGGAAGTATTAGATACAGATGCTATCAAACTGGAGAGCCGAGGACTTGTGAATGAGTGGAGGAATCCCTAAGTGGAATGAGTTTGAGTGTAGAGAACAAAGCAAAAGAAGATAAGGCATTTTTGCCTGGGGTTTAACTATCCTATGAAGGTTTTAGATACCATTCAGACCTTCTGTTCTACTCGTTCCTTTGATCTTGTCTTCTGAAAGAGTGTCAATCAGATTTTAGTGTGTATCAGGATCATCTGAGGTGTGGTTTAAGATGTGGATCTCTGAACACTGCCTTTAAAATACTGTTAAGTCTGGTGGAGGAGTCAGACATCTAAATGCTTTTAACCCGCCGTCTGGTCCTGGTGGTTCTGTGATGCCTCTTCCTCACAGCAAAGAAGAATCCCCCTTACCCTCTGCATTCAGCAGCCTATTTCTACCCTCAGATACCCTCTGCAAATAGAGGTACAGCTGAACCTGACTTGCATAGGCCACTGAAAGACAAGAGCCATTGTTCATAACTGAGTAAGAATGGAGTTGTGTGAACTTTTTGAGGATCTAGTTACTTGGAAGCAGTGGATAAGAATGTCAGAAAATTAGGATAATATTTAGAAGACAAAAAGAAAATAGGTTCCAGTACAATTGAATGGCCCCAGAATCTGTTCTACTACTCTGGCTTAAAAAAAAGCTAAACCTGTTCAAAAAATAATTTAAAAAACAAAATCAATGTAAAAATTGATAGTCTCAGTCCCAGGCACCATTGGAAGCTCCAGAAAGAAGTAAAGCCACCATTGAGAATCAGGCATGAGTCAGGGCTCATTGGTGACCAGTTTGGTGATGGGAGTGCACTATCAAGAAACCAATGGGAGGGCTTCCCTGGTGGTTCAGTGGGTGAAAAGTCTGTCCTGCAGTGCAGGGGGCACCTGTTTGATCCCTGGCCCAGGAGGATCCTGCATGCCATGGAGCAGCTGGACCAGTGAGTCCAGTTGTGAGGATGTTCCCTGGGATGCATGTGCCTGAAGCCAGTCCTCTGCAGCAGGGGAGGCCACTACAGTGGGAGGCCCACACAGGCCAGAGAATAGAGGTGGATGAAAATAAATAAAAAACCAATAAAGAGGGCCAAAATTAAAAAAAAAAAAAAAGAAGCCGTTGGGTTTGGAGAATTGTGGCGAGGGTCAGTGTGAACACAAAACTCGTAGAGGTATTCGGGGATGAGATGAAGGCACTACAATGGGTGAGGAGTTTCCTGATACTGTTGGAAGCATATGAAATATGAAAGACATCATCAGCTTAGCAAAATTGCCAGCATATTTAAGTTCTTCCAACTGTTCATTAGAGGCTTTACTTTTGAAACTAAACATATTATCCCCAGATGAGATCGTGTATATAAGTAAGGAAAAAGATTTTGCACAGTGCTTGACTCTGAACCAAATCACCTATGCTCCAGTGCCCCCATTTCTGTTCCCTCCTGAGTGATTTGAGCAGGTTACAGAACCTCTCTGCGCTATTTCCTAATAGCCTGCAAGGATTGTTGTGATACCCTCTGCAAATAGAGGTACAGCTGAACCTGACTTGCATAGGCCACTGAAAGACAAGAGCCATTGTTCATAACTGAGTAAGAATGGAGTTGTGTGAACTTTTTGAGGATCTAGTTACTTGGAAGCAGTGGATAAGAATGTCAGAAAATTAGGATAATATTTAGAAGACAAAAAGAAAATAGGTTCCAGTACAATTGAATGGCCCCAGAATCTGTTCTACTACTCTGGCTTAAAAAAAAGCTAAACCTGTTCAAAAAATAATTTAAAAAACAAAATCAATGTAAAAATTGATAGTCTCAGTCCCAGGCACCATTGGAAGCTCCAGAAAGAAGTAAAGCCACCATTGAGAATCAGGCATGAGTCAGGGCTCATTGGTGACCAGTTTGGTGATGGGAGTGCACTATCAAGAAACCAATGGGAGGGCTTCCCTGGTGGTTCAGTGGGTGAAAAGTCTGTCCTGCAGTGCAGGGGGCACCTGTTTGATCCCTGGCCCAGGAGGATCCTGCATGCCATGGAGCAGCTGGACCAGTGAGTCCAGTTGTGAGGATGTTCCCTGGGATGCATGTGCCTGAAGCCAGTCCTCTGCAGCAGGGGAGGCCACTACAGTGGGAGGCCCACACAGGCCAGAGAATAGAGGTGGATGAAAATAAATAAAAAACCAATAAAGAGGGCCAAAATTAAAAAAAAAAAAAAAGAAGCCGTTGGGTTTGGAGAATTGTGGCGAGGGTCAGTGTGAACACAAAACTCGTAGAGGTATTCGGGGATGAGATGAAGGCACTACAATGGGTGAGGAGTTTCCTGATACTGTTGGAAGCATATGAAATATGAAAGACATCATCAGCTTAGCAAAATTGCCAGCATATTTAAGTTCTTCCAACTGTTCATTAGAGGCTTTACTTTTGAAACTAAACATATTATCCCCAGATGAGATCGTGTATATAAGTAAGGAAAAAGATTTTGCACAGTGCTTGACTCTGAACCAAATCACCTATGCTCCAGTGCCCCCATTTCTGTTCCCTCCTGAGTGATTTGAGCAGGTTACAGAACCTCTCTGCGCTATTTCCTAATAGCCTGCAAGGATTGTTGTGATAATCAAATATGCTTATATGCTGATATATTTCAAATAATAATTGACATCGAAGCATTTTCTTGATGTAAGATATTGTCCTTATTTCCCTTTAATATGTTTTCTGCCAACTTCAAGAGGTAGAAAAAAGCTCAGACTTGGATGATCTAAACTATAAGGATATTTATTAGATCTACATAAATTATTCAGCTGCTCAATGTAGATGTCTTAAACCAGGTACTTTGAAATGGTAGACTCTGTTAATCCTCAGTCGAGTGCATAGTCAGGTGGCTGCACTGTTGGTAACAAGATAGCTAGCTCAGTTCCAGCCATCGCATTCTGACAGAATATCATGTAGTAGAAGAAAGACCTTTTCTTCCTGAGTGTTTTTCTAAGTCCCAGTGTCTACTATCACACTGTCATATACGTCTTAATTTACGTAATTTAATTACGTAATTTACGTCATTTACGTCTTAATTTACGTCTTAATGGTCAAAATTGTTTCCCATGCCTATTAATGGGGTGGCCAGTGCAATGGGAAGTAACCTCATTGGCATAAGAAATTGCAGAGCCTTGCAAGAGAGTACTAGATGGGGTTCCTTTTCAAAAGGAAGCAGTTGCCTTTATGCAGTCATATCCCACAACAAAAAGTTTGCCTAATGTCTCACAGTTAGAAAATAATGGGCCAGGTTTTGATTTAAAAGCTCAGAAAGTAAAGATCGTAACCTACAACACAGTTGAGAGACCCGTTTGATTTGGGTCTGACCGCATCTTTTGAAGAGTCTGAGAGTGCTGATGAAGCCATTGGGTAAGTGTTTCCTGATACTGTTGGAAGCATATGAAATATGAAAGACATCATCAGCTAAATTGCCAGCATATTTAAGTTCTTCCAACTGTTCATTAGAGGCTTTACTTTTGAAACTAAACATATTATCCCCAGATGAGATCGTGTATATAAGTAAGGAAAAAGATTTTGCACAGTGCTTGACTCTGAACCAAATCACCTATGCTCCAGTGCCCCCATTTCTGTTCCCTCCTGAGTGATTTGAGCAGGTTACAGAACCTCTCTGCGCTATTTCCTAATAGCCTGCAAGGATTGTTGTGATAATCAAATATGCTTATATGCTGATATATTTCAAATAATAATTGACATCGAAGCATTTTCTTGATGTAAGATATTGTCCTTATTTCCCTTTAATATGTTTTCTGCCAACTTCAAGAGGTAGAAAAAAGCTCAGACTTGGATGATCTAAACTATAAGGATATTTATTAGATCTACATAAATTATTCAGCTGCTCAATGTAGATGTCTTAAACCAGGTACTTTGAAATGGTAGACTCTGTTAATCCTCAGTCGAGTGCATAGTCAGGTGGCTGCACTGTTGGTAACAAGATAGCTAGCTCAGTTCCAGCCATCGCATTCTGACAGAATATCATGTAGTAGAAGAAAGACCTTTTCTTCCTGAGTGTTTTTCTAAGTCCCAGTGTCTACTATCACACTGTCATATACGTCTTAATTTACGTAATTTAATTACGTAATTTACGTCATTTACGTCTTAATTTACGTCTTAATGGTCAAAATTGTTTCCCATGCCTATTAATGGGGTGGCCAGTGCAATGGGAAGTAACCTCATTGGCATAAGAAATTGCAGAGCCTTGCAAGAGAGTACTAGATGGGGTTCCTTTTCAAAAGGAAGCAGTTGCCTTTATGCAGTCATATCCCACAACAAAAAGTTTGCCTAATGTCTCACAGTTAGAAAATAATGGGCCAGGTTTTGATTTAAAAGCTCAGAAAGTAAAGATCGTAACCTACAACACAGTTGAGAGACCCGTTTGGTTTGGGTCTGACCCGCATCTTTTGAAGAGTCTGAGAGTGCTGATGAAGCCATTGCTGGGGATATGATGGCGGGGGTTCAGAGTGGGGCAGCTTTGGTCTAGCACAGACTAATGACTCTATACTCATTCAAGGACTGAGATGGAAGGGTCCTGTGGGTCCTGAGTGGGACAGGCGTGCCTTTGGGGGTCAGCAGTATTGTAAAAGGGCTATCAGCCTCCAGGAGTAAATGAGAGGAGGCCATATTGCTTTAACTGATGTATTTAATGTTGTCCTGACTCTTTAGAATCACTTCTGATGGGTTAATCCATCTGCTCTGAAGGCGTTCTTCTAGGGCTGACTCTTTTGGGCCCCTCTCCATCCCACCATCAGTAGCTCCCTTCTTTGATAAGCAACAGCCCCACAGTGTCCATGAAATACCAGGGTTATTGGTGCCATGAGAGGCAGTCTGACCTTGGCCACGGGATTAAGAATGACTTTGTGGACAAGGTGCCGGAGAGCAGTGACAGTACAGTCTGGCAGATGGAGGAATTGTCATGGGTCTCAGTTACTGATAAAAGACAAATCAAGAAGGGGAAAAAACCCACATACATATAAACCTTGCTTTTGGAACTGAATAAGTTTCAAGGGCTTTAGTTTGGAAGAAGGTTGATACCAAAGTTAGAAACCCTTGCTCTGTCACTCCCTGGTTCTGAGTTGATAAATGGCACTTACATTCTCTTAGTAAAATGAACTTGATAATGACATCTCTCAGAGCTGTTACTGGAGAAGGAAATGGCAACCCACTCTAGAATTCTTGTCTGGAGAATCCTATGGACAGAGGAGCCTGGTGGCATATAGTCCATGGGGTTGCACAGGGTCGGACAAGGGCTGGTACAAGAAACTAATGGGTTAACACATACGGAAATGCTTTGAAAACTCAAAACTTCCATCTGGTACCTTCTTGACACCCTGATGCTCTCTTTCTGCACTGGATTTCAGTGCATTCATAATACAGTGACCTTGGAGGGTGCTTTGTTCTGTTTAACGTTAACTGTTTTCAGACGCAACTGGGAAGAGAAGTTGAAAATCTGATCTAGATTGTTTCCATTTTTTAAATTAGCCTCATCTGCTTAGGGCCTGACATGCTGATTGAACAGAGAACATCAGGCATTTTCTAATGGGAAAGACTGTATTTCTTTTCAGAGACCAGTCAGTGAGTGGCGAAGACAGGGTGAGTTTACACCAAGCTACTGCCTGTGAGTCTTCTGCTGTAATTACTAAACAGGGAAGTCAAGAGGAGCCCTCAAACAGCAAAGGGGCCATATTGCTTTACTGTATTTAATGTTGTCCTGACTCTTTAGAATCACTTCTGATGGGTTAATCCATCTGCTCTGAAGGCGTTCTTCTAGGGCTGACTCTTTTGGGCCCTCTCCAGTCCCACCATCAGTAGCTCCCTTCTTTGATAAGCAACAGCCCCACAGTGTCCATGAAATACCAGGGTTATTGGTGCCATGAGAGGCAGTCTGACCTTGGCCACGGGATTAAGAATGACTTTGTGGACAAGGTGCCGGAGAGCAGTGACAGTACAGTCTGGCAGATGGAGGAATTGTCATGGGTCTCAGTTACTGATAAAAGACAAATCAAGAAGGGGAAAAAACCCACATACATATAAACCTTGCTTTTGGAACTGAATAAGTTTCAAGGGCTTTAGTTTGGAAGAAGGTTGATACCAAAGTTAGAAACCCTTGCTCTGTCACTCCCTGGTTCTGAGTTGATAAATGGCACTTACATTCTCTTAGTAAAATGAACTTGATAATGACATCTCTCAGAGCTGTTACTGGAGAAGGAAATGGCAACCCACTCTAGAATTCTTGTCTGGAGAATCCTATGGACAGAGGAGCCTGGTGGCATATAGTCCATGGGGTTGCACAGGGTCGGACAAGGGCTGGTACAAGAAACTAATGGGTTAACACATACGGAAATGCTTTGAAAACTCAAAACTTCCATCTGGTACCTTCTTGACACCCTGATGCTCTCTTTCTGCACTGGATTTCAGTGCATTCATAATACAGTGACCTTGGAGGGTGCTTTGTTCTGTTTAACGTTAACTGTTTTCAGACGCAACTGGGAAGAGAAGTTGAAAATCTGATCTAGATTGTTTCCATTTTTTAAATTAGCCTCATCTGCTTAGGGCCTGACATGCTGATTGAACAGAGAACATCAGGCATTTTCTAATGGGAAAGACTGTATTTCTTTTCAGAGACCAGTCAGTGAGTGGCGAAGACAGGGTGAGTTTACACCAAGCTACTGCCTGTGAGTCTTCTGCTGTAATTACTAAACAGGGAAGTCAAGAGGGAGCCCTCCAAAAAGACAAACGGTACATTTTTTGAAGTCACGCTGGGAAGGAGGAACTGGCTCTGTGTCTCTTCCAGCTTCCTCTCCAAAAAGAGAATTTCAGAGCGGGAAATGGCAGAAAACAAATTCTGATAGATGGCCAGATGGCACCAAGGCCGAGACTGTGTCTCTCAGAATGGCAGCCAAGCACTAAGCCCCTTAATTACACACGCTGGTGCTAAGCAGAGCAGAGAGGGAGAAGCTCTAGAAAATAAAGACGTAGAGCTTTGTCTGCCGTCTAGTCGTGGACTGGAGGTAGCTTGCAGAATTCTGTCCCCCTCAGAAAATAATTATTTAGCAGTGTGCATGCTTCCGATTTGATGCTGTAGGTATGTTTATAACACATAAACATAGTTTGAATTAATCATAGCTAATGTCTGATGAATACAGAATTATTTTCTGATTCTTCCCAGCACTCCTTAAGGGTAGACATTGTAACTCCATTGTTTTTTAAAGATTTTTTGAAGTGGACCAAGTTAGTTTATCAAATTAATTATCGAATTAATTACAATATTGCTTCTGCTTTATGTTTTGGTTTGTGGCCATGAGGCCTGTGGGATCCCAGCTCTGACCAGGGATCAAACCTGCACCCACCTGCATTAGAAGGCATAGTTTTAATTGCTGGACCACCAGGGAAGGCGCCTGAACTCCATTTAAATACCTTAGGAGGCTGTGATGGCTCAGGAAGGCTATGGGACTAAACTCATGCAGGTTTAAGTGTGTCTCATGACACGTGTTCTTTCCCCTCACTTAATACTGTGCCATAGGATAAAAATCTATATGCAGAAATCATGTCGACGCAAGGAAATCCCTGGGGTGGGATGTGGAGGATGAGAGTCACTGATAATCCCAGGAGCACAGCTTCATTTCCTGTGAGTTGACCAGGGAAGATATATGATTATGTCCAAATAGCAGGAATAAGGGCAAGTCGCTGGGCTGCAGCTCTTCATGGGAAACAGGATGATGTGCCAGGGCCAAGAAGTGGGAAAAGAGGTCCTGGAAAGGGTACAGGGGAGTTGGCCCTGCTGTTAGAAAGGGAACACAGAGCCAGATATGGAGCCCATGTTAAGTAGCTTGAGCTTGTCTAGCTTGCTCGGGGAATTATGAATTTTTTATTAAAAAAAAAAACAAAACTTTGTTGGAGTATAGTTGATTTGATCCCCAGTTTGTGCAGTGGTAAAGAATCCACATGCCAAGGCAGGAGCCATGGCCCCATCCCTAGATCGAGAAGATGCCCTGGAGAAGGGAATGACAAAGCAACCCAGTATTCTTACCTGGAAAATCCCAGGGACAGAGGAGTCCAGTGGGCTGTAGTCCATGGGGTCACAAAAATTCGGACATGACTGAGCACACACACACACACACACACACACACAGAGTTGGTTTACAATTGTTTTAATTTCAGATGTATAGTACAGTGATTCAGTTATACATGTATTCATTTTTCTTTACATTCGTTTCTCATATAAGTTATTCCTTTCTCATATGAATTATTGAGTTCTCTGTGCTCCACAGTAGGTCCTAGTTGGTTATCTATCATATAGATATTAACAGTAGTGTGTAAGTGAATCCCAAGCTCTTGATTTACCCCTCCCCCCATCACGTTTCCTCTTTGGTAACCAGAAGTTTGCTTTCACTATTTATTAGTCTGTTTCATAAATGAATTTGTGTTATTTTTTTAAAAATTTAGATTTCACGTTTGAGTGCTATCGTATCTGTCTTTCTCTGTCCGACTTACTTCACTGAGTATGAGACTCTCTAGGTCCATCCGTGTTGCTGCAAATAGCATTACTTTGTTCTTTCCTGTGGCTGAGTAGTGTTCCATTGTGTATGACTGAAGTAGGTGTGGTTCTTGGAGACCATGGGACATAGTGCATGCTGAATTTCTTCTCTTATATTCTTCCCCCACGCATTCCCCAATCTTTATTATCAGCTCTCATGTTAAAATAGGTGTCACTAGTTGTGGGCTTGTATTTGTGACCAGTGAGCTCCTCCTGGCTCTGACTTGTTTAGGGAAAGTAAAGCTTCCTTGTAGAGGGTAGCCTCTTACAACCTCTGCCCCATAAACATTTCCCCAGCCCAGGAAAGACATGCTTCTGCATCACCATAGCCTCACTAGTGAACTTCAATGCAGCTAGCTTGCCCAGCATCTCAGCTTGCCAAGAGAAGTCAGGTTTACAGTCTATAAATTAGAATCTGGATCCTTGTTTTTTTTCAGGAGGTAATTTTTGCACCCTGCTTGGGTCTATGTTGTTCACACAGTTCCTTCCCGCAAAAGTTCCTCCTAATCATCTGGCCTGCTCTCTGCTTTTGCCACTATCAAGGACTTAGCAGGAAAATTGATGTATCCCCAAGATGACACACATGCATCAATGTCTGGTATTTATATAATGTCACATTTAAATTATTCATTCATTCTTGACAGGGACAAATGTACAGTGAAATTTACTAATTGGGACTAATTGATAGAAAGGCCAATTAGATGGCAAAGTCTCCATTCACTGGAATCCACCTAGCAGGACCTCAGTTCATCAGTTGCTGGGTTTTCATGTATAAGAGAATTCGTAACTCTTAGGAAAATCAAAATCAGGGACTTTGCCTTTCTAGAGTGATTGCTAGATTATTTCTTAGGATCATGAGTAACACCACTTTCCATGAACTCTGATCTGTTTGGTAACCAGGCTTCCTG
The DNA here is from genome assembly GCA_022376925.1 of Tragulus kanchil. Lineage (NCBI taxonomy): Eukaryota > Metazoa > Chordata > Mammalia > Artiodactyla > Tragulidae > Tragulus > Tragulus kanchil. The sequence goes on along the minus strand of JAIOJX010000028.1, from coordinate 16,786,285 downwards.
AGATTCCAAGAAAATGCTGAGATGAGTTGTGTAATTCTCATTGACCAGATCTCTGGCCAGTTATCAGGAGCCCGAGACCAGTGTACAGATTGATGTTCATCACAATAGCAGAAACAACACTGATTTCAATATCCTGAACATACTAATAAGCCTTTTATATGGTTGGAATGGTAAATTTTACATCCATCCTAAGGAGGAAGTTGTAAGTTTACCCCTGTTTTACATATAAGAAAACAGGTTTATGAGTTAAATTACTGAAGGTCTCACAGAAGTCAGTGATAGGAAGTATCTGAATCTAGGCGCTCTGCCTCCAGAGCTGATCCATTTAACCCCTGCTAGAACCTTCTGGACTTCTGGCCCTTAGAAGGAAAAGAGACTGGCTTGAACAGGCGTGCTTTGGCGGAAGATGGACAGTGTGTTGTTGATTTGGGAGTTCAGTGTTTTGACCTGGGATTTCAAACATCTAAAGGATGTTGAAGTAAGATTATATTTAAATTTTATTCCACCTCTGAGAAGCTATCATTCTAACCAGAAAACATACTTGACCAATACAGCTCTCAGGTAATAGATGTCCTATGGTAGGACAAGTTACAAGTATAAAGTATAAATGGAAAAATAAAACGTTTGATAGTTTTCTCATTTCATATATGTGGGCATTCTTAGTCGTGTCTGACTCTTTGCGATTCCATTGACTGTGGCCCGCCAGGCTCCTCTGTCTATGGGATTTCCCAGGCAAGACTACTGGCGTGTGTTCCCATTTCTTCCTCCAGGGGATCTTCGGAGCTCAGGGATTGGACCCACAAGTCGACAGCATCTCCTGCATTGGCAGGTAGATTCTTTTACTACTGAGTCACCTGGCAAGTCCTACAGTCATGCAAATAGCCTTGAATTCTCTGGATAGATTACAAGTGGACTTCCTTAGCCCTCAAGTAGAATGGAGGCTTCTGGAGTCCTTGAAAAATAGGAGTTTTAAACTAGTTTCAAGTTTGTTCCTCCAGTATTATTTACATTTAAAAATTTACTGGAAAACTCTCCTTTTAGAAGTGTCTCAGTATCATTTCTCATTAGGATGTGTATTAACACCCTTATGATAAAATGTGTCTGTTATGTGAGAGCAGATTGTGGATGGGTTTGCAGAGTACCTCAGTTCATCGTGCATTCTTTGGACTCATTATTCCAACACATTACAGACACGTAGGAACAAATGGATAAGACAAGGAAGTGTGTCTCTACACTGATTAAAATACTAAAAGAGTAATCAGGGCGGAGGTCACTTCATTAGTTACCTGGCTGCATTCTCCTTGGTTCTGAGAAAGTTTTGCCATTATCTATTTTAAAAACTAATTGGATTTACTAAGGAGAATTTAAATTACATTTCTTCTCTTGTAGTTTATGAGGTAGGATTCTTACAGTCTGACCAAGACAGTGTCTTGAACGTTGGAGTCTATTGCTATCCTGAGGTAACACAACATATGCATTACTTACAAGTTATGCTGGCGGAAGATGGACAGTGTGTTGTTGATTTGGGAGTTCAGTGTTTTGACCTGGGATTTCAAACATCTAAAGGATGTTGAAGTAAGATTATATTTAAATTTTATTCCACCTCTGAGAAGCTATCATTCTAACCAGAAAACATACTTGACCAATACAGCTCTCAGGTAATAGATGTCCTATGGTAGGACAAGTTACAAGTATAAAGTATAAATGGAAAAATAAAACGTTTGATAGTTTTCTCATTTCATATATGTGGGCATTCTTAGTCGTGTCTGACTCTTTGCGATTCCATTGACTGTGGCCCGCCAGGCTCCTCTGTCTATGGGATTTCCCAGGCAAGACTACTGGCGTGTGTTCCCATTTCTTCCTCCAGGGGATCTTCGGAGCTCAGGGATTGGACCCACAAGTCGACAGCATCTCCTGCATTGGCAGGTAGATTCTTTTACTACTGAGTCACCTGGCAAGTCCTACAGTCATGCAAATAGCCTTGAATTCTCTGGATAGATTACAAGTGGACTTCCTTAGCCCTCAAGTAGAATGGAGGCTTCTGGAGTCCTTGAAAAATAGGAGTTTTAAACTAGTTTCAAGTTTGTTCCTCCAGTATTATTTACATTTAAAAATTTACTGGAAAACTCTCCTTTTAGAAGTGTCTCAGTATCATTTCTCATTAGGATGTGTATTAACACCCTTATGATAAAATGTGTCTGTTATGTGAGAGCAGATTGTGGATGGGTTTGCAGAGTACCTCAGTTCATCGTGCATTCTTTGGACTCATTATTCCAACACATTACAGACACGTAGGAACAAATGGATAAGACAAGGAAGTGTGTCTCTACACTGATTAAAATACTAAAAGAGTAATCAGGGCGGAGGTCACTTCATTAGTTACCTGGCTGCATTCTCCTTGGTTCTGAGAAAGTTTTGCCATTATCTATTTTAAAAACTAATTGGATTTACTAAGGAGAATTTAAATTACATTTCTTCTCTTGTAGTTTATGAGGTAGGATTCTTACAGTCTGACCAAGACAGTGTCTTGAACGTTGGAGTCTATTGCTATCCTGAGGTAACACACTGACACATACATTATTGTAAGTTTCATTCTTACAATGACTCATTTAAGGTGAGAGCTGTCAACTTCACTGTATCCTTTCCCTTCTTCTGCCTCACAAGTCTGCATGATTACGAATGGTTCTTGCTTCTCAGTACCTCCTTTCTCCCAAATTTTCCCTCATCATTCAGAACAGAACAGCATGGGACTTCCTGGGTGGTCAGTGGTTAAGACATTGCCTTGCAATGCAGGCGGTATGGGTTTGATCCCTGGTTGTGGAGCTAAGATCCTACGTGCCTCAAAAAACTAAGGCTCAAAAAAAAACCTAAGATAAACCAGAAGCAATGTTGTAAGCAATAAAGACCTTAAAAATGGTCCATATCAAAAATCTTAAACCATAACTGAAAAAGACACGCGTACGCTAGTGTTCATAGTAACAGTATTTCCAAAAGCTAGAACTTGGAACCAGCCTAGTTGTTCATCAACAGATGGATAGCTAAAGAAGCTGTCGTATATATGCGCAATGAAATATTACTCAGCCATTAAAAAGAGCAAATTTGAGTCAGTTCTACTAGGTGGATGAACATAGAGCCTGTTATACAGAATGATGTGAGAAAGAAAAATCTATTGTATATTAACACATATATATGGGACCTAGAAAAATGATGTTGATGATTCTATTTGCAAGGAAGGCATGGAGATGCAGATATTGGGCATAGACTTGTGCACACAATGGGGCAAGGGGAGAGTGAGATGGATGGGCAAGGTGGCATTGACTTATATACACCGTCATGTGTAGAACAGATTGCTGGTAAGGAGTTGCTCTGCAACATAGGCAGCCTAGCCAGGCACTCTGTGATGATCTAAAGAGTTGGGATTGGGGGAGGGGAGGAAGGCTCAAGAAGGAGATTACAGATGTATAATTATGGCTGATTTGTGTTGTTGTACGGCAGAAATCATAACAACATTGTGAAGCAATTTTACTTCAATTAAAAAATAGATTAAAACAATCTTACAAGCAAACTAGAACAGCTTTCTGGAACTGTTTATGAGGTAGGATTCTTACAGTCTGTCAACGTTATCATTTTGGAAAATCACATACATTATTGTAAGTTTCATTCTTACAATGACTCATTTAAGGTGAGAGCTGTCAACTTCACTGTATCCTTTCCTTCTTCTGCCTCACAAGTCTGCATGATTACGAATGGTTCTTGCTTCTCAGTACCTCCTTTCTCCCAAATTTTCCCTCATCATTCAGAACAGAACAGCATGGGACTTCCTGGGTGGTCAGTGGTTAAGACATTGCCTTGCAATGCAGGCGGTATGGGTTTGATCCCTGGTTGTGGAGCTAAGATCCTACGTGCCTCAAAAAACTAAGGCTCAAAAAAAAACCTAAGATAAACCAGAAGCAATGTTGTAAGCAATAAAGACCTTAAAAATGGTCCATATCAAAAATCTTAAACCATAACTGAAAAAGACACGCGTACGCTAGTGTTCATAGTAACAGTATTTCCAAAAGCTAGAACTTGGAACCAGCCTAGTTGTTCATCAACAGATGGATAGCTAAAGAAGCTGTCGTATATATGCGCAATGAAATATTACTCAGCCATTAAAAAGAGCAAATTTGAGTCAGTTCTACTAGGTGGATGAACATAGAGCCTGTTATACAGAATGATGTGAGAAAGAAAAATCTATTGTATATTAACACATATATATGGGACCTAGAAAAATGATGTTGATGATTCTATTTGCAAGGAAGGCATGGAGATGCAGATATTGGGCATAGACTTGTGCACACAATGGGGCAAGGGGAGAGTGAGATGGATGGGCAAGGTGGCATTGACTTATATACACCGTCATGTGTAGAACAGATTGCTGGTAAGGAGTTGCTCTGCAACATAGGCAGCCTAGCCAGGCACTCTGTGATGATCTAAAGAGTTGGGATTGGGGGAGGGGAGGAAGGCTCAAGAAGGAGATTACAGATGTATAATTATGGCTGATTTGTGTTGTTGTACGGCAGAAATCATAACAACATTGTGAAGCAATTTTACTTCAATTAAAAAATAGATTAAAACAATCTTACAAGCAAACTAGAACAGCTTTCTGGAACTGTTTGGAAATCATCCTTAGCGTCTTTATGATCTGTCTTCGTGACTTAAGAGAAAAACAACGTGTCAGGCTTGCAGTTTCACTGACCCCAGGTCTCCTCTGGTGTTTGGGATTTGCCAGTGACCTGGAGATAGGTGTCTGTGTACCTGACATTCTAGTAGGGAAATAGGGAATAGACAATATGCTTTATGAGTTAGGAGAATGATACATAAACTTAGAAGGTGAGAGTACTATGGAAAAAGAAGGCAGTTGAGGCATGGGAGGTTGAGAGTGATGAGGGGCACAGGTTGTAGTGACGAACAGGGCTCTCAGGGTTGGCCTCAGAGGAAAAGGAACGTCCAAGCTGATGTAAAGAAAGTGAGGGGAAGGGCTTCCCTGGTGGTCTAGTGGGTAAGGACACCGCCTTGCAGTGCGAGGGGCGCCGGTTCGATCCGTGGCCTGGGAAGATCCCACGTGTCGCGGAGCGGCTGGACTGATGTGTCCAATTACCGAGCCGGAGCTCTGGAGCGCATGCGCCCAGAGCCGGTGCTCTGCGACAATAGATGCCACCAGGATGGGAGGCCCACACGGGCCAAAAAACAAAGATGGATGAAAATAGATAAATGAAAAACCAATAGAGGTGGCCAAAAAAAAAAAAAAAAAGAAGGTGAGGGGAGTTCCTGGTGGTTCAGTGGTTATGAGTTTGCCTTCCGATGTAGAGGATGCATGTGCTATCCCTGGCTAGGGAATGAAGACCCACTTGCTCTGGGGCATCCTGCAACTACTGAGCACCTCGCCTGCCTCCAGCTGGAGGGGCCCGCATGTGACCCTTGTGTGCTGTAATGATGGAGTCAAGTAAGTATTAAAGAAAAAGATAAAACAGGGTCTTTTTAATTTTAAAACATCATCTTTTTTTTTTTGAAAAGTGAGATTGTGATCATTCTGTTCAGAAACTCCAGAAGTTTCCTTTTGTGCTTAGATTCAGACTCGAAATTTAGGGCCTAAGTGGGCCTCTGTGTGTGCTGTCTCCTCTCTCTTCCTTATTCTCATCTCCTCCTTGCAGCCCTTTGCCTTCTGCCCCCCACCACCCCCCACCCAGCCCTCTCTGCATCTGCTTCCTGTGGTTCCTCTAGTATTAAAGATAGGTTCCCACCTCAGGACCTTTGCACTTACTGTTCCAGGTGCTGGAAATGTTCTTTGCTAAATATGCACATGCAACACTTCCCTAACTCTTTTGCCCTTTTCTTCCTAAATCCTTCTAGCCACACTATCCTCAACTGCAATTCTCCCTCACCCAACAACCTATCCCCTGCTCTAGTTTTCCTATGGAATTTAATCATCATCTAACATGCCATGTATTTTTAAATATGTTCTCAATGTGGGGATTTTTCTGGTTGTCCAGGGGTTAAGACTTTCTAATGCAAGGGGTGTGAGTTTGACCCCTGGTCTGGGTTAAGATCCCATATGCCACTCGGCCAAAAGATCAAAGCATAACACAGAAACAGTGTTGTGAAAAATTCAGTAAGAACTTTAAAACTGGCTCACATCACAAAAAAATATTTAATGAAAATGTGTGTATTGTCTGTCCCTCCACAACCCTGAGAATATCCATTGCTTGAAGGGGGAGTGACTTTGTCTCCTAATGCTCAGTGAATAGTTCACTCCTAGCATGGTTTTTAGCATGGAGAAGGCATCAGAGAGGTTGTCCCGGACTGACGGAATGATGTGTCTATAATGGTCGTTTGCCTGTTAAGTAGCTAATCTTTAATAATCTGAAAAGAGGTTGATATTTAAAACTAAATAATGCATGCAACTGATCATTTTGTTTACTTCATTTATTTAACGTGTTTAAGCATTGCAAAAATACACTTCATCAACGAATTGTATAACGTTCAGTAGATTGGTGTCAGTTGGGTATCATTGCAAACACAGGCCCCATAAGAAAGCTGCTGGTGAAAAAGGTGTGGGGGGCAAGAAGAGCCTCCAAATGAAACACAGTGTATTGGGTCAGTTTGCTTGCTGCATGTTCCGTATGGTGTTGCAGTGGAACCTTGGTTCCCCACCTGTTCTAAAACTGGACCCACTATGCACCTGAGCAGGCAGGTGACCTAAGATGTGTAAGCCCCACACAGGAAAGGACAGCTGGACAGATCATGTGCAGACTCAAGGACCCGGAGCGCTCATGGGCAATCCTCTCTCCATCATCACATTTTGCTAACTCTTTTAGCTTCCCCTTGCCATCACATACCCATCTTGCCAAGCTCTTATACAGTCAGAGAGTGAGCAAATAGAGCTTTCGGGAGAAGCCTTGAAACATTATCAGAATGCCGGAGTGCTGCATCTCTGCATCACAAAGCAGATGGAAGTTGTTACAACCAACCAAGAAGAGTCAAGCTCGACATCCACTCCTGGCTTGTGTACAGCATGCTAATTTGAGCAGACAAGCTCTCATCACCAGAAACAAGGCCATGGTCGAAAATGATCTTTTGCTCCTTGCATCCTAACCTGGGAGATGGCTACTAACCAAGTGTGTCTTTCAACTTGGCTTTATGCTGTTTGAATGTTGCATTTCTTGGGCTTTAAAAATCTGAAAATATTTCCTCCTTCCTTAGTGGCCATTCAAACACAAAATAAAATCAGCATTTTAACATTCAGATAAGCAGGAGTTCGTTTACAGTTCAAGATTTGGAGCATGCTGCTTTTGTGTGATAATATTTGAAATTTATTTCCACAAGTTACTGCACATTCATTCCTGGAGTTTTCATTGCAGAAAATTGCCAGAAGGAATGGATTTTGTCTTCTTCAGCTGGCAGAACAATTTTCCACCTGTCGCCCAAATATTTGATGAGAAGGATTATGTTGCCGGCTTGGAACGTTGATACTGTGGATCCTTCGGAAGTGAGAGGGTCTAATGAAACCACTGCCCTGATAGCACGTCCAGCTTGCTAGCATGTCTTTGAAGCTGTGGATGGATTTCTGATGGCTAGAGCAATTTCTGAAAGACTAGCTTCAATGACAGACATACACATACAGAGTTCTCTGCTTGACACATCATGGCACATGGTGTTTTTCATCGTTTTCGCTGTAACAGTATTCTTGTATTCAGCAAAACTCCATGTGTGGCCTTGCTGGGGATCTGAATTAATTGCCTGAAATTATTGTTGTTCATCTTCCTGGTAAATGGAACCAGGAAGCAGTACCAGTCCATGGGTATCGATGAAATTGTCATTTGATCTCAGGTTTAAGTAATTTATTGTCTCCAATGAGTTTTACATTCCTTTGTTGCTGATTAAGTGTAGTCAACATAGTACAATCAACAAAAACAGATTTCAAAATTCCACGCATAATGACAGCAACCTTCTAAACTGTCAGAATAAATATAAAACTGTGCCTCCCTTGTATCTTCAAGTACTTTATGGACTTCATAAGTGATAATAATATTGCTGTTGTCAGAAAAATTTTTCTGGAGCATAGATTTTGCTGTGTCGCATCAGGACTCCTCAGTTGCCTCAGAGGAAAGGCTAAAATCATTGGGCTGGCATTCCTGTCCCTGGATCAGGAGATTCTGTCTTCACTCTTTTAACTTATTTTCTACTTCCTCGTGTACCTTCAAAGCCAGTGAAACTGAGCTATTTTTCTCTGCATTCTTTGTAGATTTCTTAATCCTGACACTTCTATTTGTGTTGTTTTTCATCTTTCTTATTTATCAAATTCAAGTTTTACATACCCATCATGAGCTCACTCAAATTCTACTCTCCCCAAAAAGCCTTCCATGAAACATGAAGCTGGAAATCATTACTTTCTGAACTCAGATTCCTTCATAGACATTGTTTATGAAGTCTTTCCATTCGTTTTTTTTTTAATTCTCGTAAGTTGCATACAAATCTTGAATAAGATAGATTCCATCATTAAGAGCATATTGTTGCATGGTCATTCATGTGGACATAATAAGCCTAGCTCCAAACGAAACTGTGTGTGTCTCTTCTGAAATCTGTTCCGGTTTGTACTAGATGTTGGTACACTGGTTCAAACAAAGGTTTGAGCTGTGTGTGTTCCACTTTACAGATTTTTTTTTTTTTTTTGACGTTAAATACTGTGGTGTCGTGTGATCTATGATTGTCTAAACTGGCAGATGCAGAAATTTCAGCCATGGCCCAAACATTTATATGGAGGACACACATAACTTCTCCCTGGACTTTCGATTTCACTGAGGGTGGGCATGCCTAACTGCCATGTTTTTCAGGGTTCAGCTGTACCTCCCACAGCTCTTTAGTGTCAACTTGCTGGTCATTTAGCAGCAACCTGCCAGTAGCAGAGCATCAGCAATCTGCAAAAAGGCACTAGGTTGAGCATAATCTTTCCCATAGGATGTTTTCAACTGATGGGAGCGGCATCCACACCAGCCACACCCGAGACAGAACCAAAAAGCTGATGAGCTCTCTGCCTTACTCGTCTCTACTGCCCTCCCCACTGTACCTACCCAGACCTACCCCCTCCAGCGCAGCCCCTGGGCTGCTGCTTCTCCTTCTACTTAGGTACAGGTCCTCAGGAAACCTTTACTTTGTGCATCCCAGGAAGAGCGGTGCCATCCTGGGTGAGTGGCCGTGGACAAGTGTATAAGGAGCCCCAGACTGGACATGTTACATCTTTGTAGTGTTAATTTTACTTGAAAATATGTGGTCATCATTTTCTGCTTTGTTTCAATTAACAAGATATAAATTTCAAAATCTGGCTGAATTTTAAGAGGCAGTAGATACTAGAGAGAGGTCTTATTTGTGGTCAGGGCTGCTCTTTTCACCAGCACATCTCTGGGAAATATACTTTCATTCTCTGCCAGCAAGATGATTTCACTGTAATAATTGAAAACTTTGATGTCATCTGGCCTTTTTGTTGGGTGTTCAATCACTCAGTGGTTTTCAACTCTTTGCAGCCCCAGGGATTGCATCATGCCAAGCTTTCCTGTCCTTCACTGTCTCCCAGAGTTTGCTTAAACTCATGTTCATTGAGTTGATGATGCCATGCAACCATCTTGTCCTCTGTCATCCCCTTTTCCTCCTGCCCTTGATCTTTCCCAGCCTCAGGGGCCATTTTGTAGCTGATAGGTTTTTGTCTCTCTCTGCCTCGTTTTCTAAGATTTCCCGTTTATCTTCTCCCCAAACCAGTGTTTCTGCCTCACCTTCAGAAACATGCCTGCCTTTAACATCTCTGATTGAGGCAGCTGGAAGTCCTATTGAGCATTTAGACTGACATGTCTTGTTCAGAGTGTTGGGGATCCAGATGTATGGGTGTAGAGAAGGAAATGGCTATCCACTCCAATATTCTTGCCTGGAGAATTTCATGGACAGAGGAGCCTGGCAGGCTCCAGTCCATGAGGTCGCAAGAGTTGGACACGACTAAGCGACTAAACCAACCATATATGGGTACAAGTGAGTGCAAAGGATAAGACCTGAGTCTTATTGGTGTCAGGGAAGATCTTAACATACTGGACAATTGCAAATAGACAACTGTTTCTGTTTCATTCTCTTTGAAAGCGAGGGAAGTAATATTGGAAAGGTCAACTTGTTTCTGTGTAGACCTGGGCTTCGCTGGGACTGGGAGAGAATGAAAAAGGGATATAGCTGATGGCTCGTTGCTCTACTGCCCTCCCCACTGTACCTACCCAGACCTACCCCCTCCAGCGCAGCCCCTGGGCTGCTGCTTCTCCTTCTACTTAGGTACAGGTCCTCAGGAAACCTTTACTTTGTGCATCCCAGGAAGAGCGGTGCCATCCTGGGTGAGTGGCCGTGGACAAGTGTATAAGGAGCCCCAGACTGGACATGTTACATCTTTGTAGTGTTAATTTTACTTGAAAATATGTGGTCATCATTTTCTGCTTTGTTTCAATTAACAAGATATAAATTTCAAAATCTGGCTGAATTTTAAGAGGCAGTAGATACTAGAGAGAGGTCTTATTTGTGGTCAGGGCTGCTCTTTTCACCAGCACATCTCTGGGAAATATACTTTCATTCTCTGCCAGCAAGATGATTTCACTGTAATAATTGAAAACTTTGATGTCATCTGGCCTTTTTGTTGGGTGTTCAATCACTCAGTGGTTTTCAACTCTTTGCAGCCCCAGGGATTGCATCATGCCAAGCTTTCCTGTCCTTCACTGTCTCCCAGAGTTTGCTTAAACTCATGTTCATTGAGTTGATGATGCCATGCAACCATCTTGTCCTCTGTCATCCCCTTTTCCTCCTGCCCTTGATCTTTCCCAGCCTCAGGGGCCATTTTGTAGCTGATAGGTTTTTGTCTCTCTCTGCCTCGTTTTCTAAGATTTCCCGTTTATCTTCTCCCCAAACCAGTGTTTCTGCCTCACCTTCAGAAACATGCCTGCCTTTAACATCTCTGATTGAGGCAGCTGGAAGTCCTATTGAGCATTTAGACTGACATGTCTTGTTCAGAGTGTTGGGGATCCAGATGTATGGGTGTAGAGAAGGAAATGGCTATCCACTCCAATATTCTTGCCTGGAGAATTTCATGGACAGAGGAGCCTGGCAGGCTCCAGTCCATGAGGTCGCAAGAGTTGGACACGACTAAGCGACTAAACCAACCATATATGGGTACAAGTGAGTGCAAAGGATAAGACCTGAGTCTTATTGGTGTCAGGGAAGATCTTAACATACTGGACAATTGCAAATAGACAACTGTTTCTGTTTCATTCTCTTTGAAAGCGAGGGAAGTAATATTGGAAAGGTCAACTTGTTTCTGTGTAGACCTGGGCTTCGCTGGGACTGGGAGAGAATGAAAAAAGGGATCATCATCACCTGGACTTTGCCCTGGGGCCCTAGGACTCTGAATATGTAGAGCAGTTTGAGATATGCAGTATTTTCAACAGTTCACAAAGCATAATGAGAAATGGGTGTTTATTCCCACTGTGTTTTTCTGATTTGGGCTCTAGCTTTTGAAATTTGGTAGAATTATATTGGTAACGATGGATGAATCAGTTTCTGACTATTGTTGTCCCCACGAACTTGTAAAAGTTCTGAAAAAACACTTGTATACCTATCTTTCACCCTGCTGTTTCTGTTTCTTTTCTTTTTTTTTTTTTTTTAAACATTTATTTTATTTATCTTTTGGGGGGTGGGGTAGGGAGGGAGGGGGACGGGCGGGCCACTTCTATTGGTCTTTCATTTCTCTATTTTCATCCGTTTTTGTTCTTTGGCTCCTGTGGGCCTCCTATTGTGGTGGCCTCTGTCGTTGCAGAGCGCTGGCTCTGGGCGCGTGCGCTCTAGAGCTCCGGCTCAGTAATTGGACACATCAGTCCAGCTGCTCCGCAGCACGTGGGATCTTCCCAGGCCAGGGATTGAACGGGCCCCTTGCACTGCAAGACGGTGTCCTTACCCACTGAACCACCAGGGAAGCCCCCTGCTGTTTCTTAATTATTATTATTTATCATTAATCATAAGTATTATTTTTTCATTGGTCTGTTAGATTTTTACCTAGAGAAATAAGTAGTACAGGGAAAATTAAAGCATTTTTTCTTCCAAGCACATTTCCATCTTCTTTCCCTTCACCATCTTCCCAAGAGCAGCTTCTCTCTATAATTGAGGAGCCTTCTATTTTATTTTCATATTTTAGCATACATTTATATACTTGGGAGTACATAATTTTCATTGCATTGCTTTATGACTATAATTTATAAAAGTTGACAAAAAATGGAATCCTACAGAATTTATCCTTCTGTAACATGTTTCTTTCTTTTTCCTTCTCATGAAGTGTAAATTGAGATTTATCTATGTGGATAGATATATGGTTACTTCTCATACAGGATAGCAGTCTATTCCATGAACATGCCTTATTTGATTAGTTCTACTCTTATTAGGTATATTTACTTTATTTTTCTTCTAGACAGAATCTAGAATATATTTGTGTGTGCTTATTTGGGCTCTTGACCTGATGGAAATTTGTTTGCCTTTTTTTCTCTTAATATTCATTTGGCTATATTGGGTCTTAGTGGAAGCATGAAGGATCTTAGTTTTTTGTCACAGACTTTCTAGCTGTGGCACATGGGTTTAGTGGCCCCATAGCATGTGAGATCTTAGCTCCCTGACAAGTGATCTGACTCATATCCCTGCAGTGAAAGGTGGATTCTTAACCACTGAACCATCAGGGAAGTCCTGATATGCCTTAAATTATTAAAAAGCAGTGGGAGAAATGATTATTTCACAAATGTCATATGATGGACAGAATCTTTTAAACTGAGAACTCTAAAGGATGAACTAGTCAAAGGAATTGGATGCTGTTGATGTGATGCACCTTTCTATCCACGAACAGGGCTAAATTTAAGTCATCTCAGAAATTTTCTCTCTACCCTTTGAAAAAAATACCAGAGTAGGAGTCCACAGATCCTTTTGGTTGTTGCATATTTTAGTTTCTCAGAACACTAGAGCTCAGACATTTTTCATAGCATTTGACCTAAATTCTTACCGCTATCATTGAAGTCTCCGTTGCCTTTCTCCAGAAGTTCTGAAACCCAGGGACTTACCTCCAGTCTGACAATAACCCTTTCTATACCAGTGTGCTCTTTGAAAGTTTCTTTTCCCTTAGCTCAGAGAGTGGTCACTTTAAATCCTTCTCCTAGGATTTCTTCCCCTAATCACCTGTGCAGTTCTATTCCAGGCTTTATTTAGATTCATCCATGGCCCATATCCATATCCCATATCTTTACTTTTATAATGTGTGTGTGCGCTCAGTTGCTTGAGTCATGTCAGACCCTTTGTGATCCCATGGACTGTGGCCCGCCAGGCTCCTCTGTCCATGGAATTCCCCAGGCAAGAATACTGGAGTGGGTTGACACACCCTCCTTCATGGGCTCTTCCAAACCCAGGGATCAAACTCACAGTTTCTGCATTGCAGGTGGATTCTTTGCTGCTGAGCCACCAGGGAAGCCCTTAGTTTTCACTCAGTTGTGTCTGACTCTTGGCAACCTCATGGACTGTAGCCTTCCAGGCTCCTCTGTCTATGGAGTTCTCCCAGCAGTTCTGATGGAGTGGGTAGCAGTTCCCTTCTCTAGGGGATCTACCAAACCCACGGATTGAACCCAGGTCTCCTGCACTGCAGGTGGATTCTTTACCATAGGAGCCACCAGCGAAGCCCAAGAATACTACTACACTAAAAAACTAAAGTCATAAATGATGCCCTTAAACAGGACTGACATTATCACCTCACAGATTTTATGTGTGACTTTCTGTGTTCATACTTAGGTATACATGCGTATGTGTTTTAGTCTGTTATTCAGGAAATGATCTATCACATTCCTTCTGCTTAACAAGCTTTACATGTTTACAACAAATGTATATATACTCATATACAGTGATAGTAATTCATGGCTAGATGGTATTTAGCATGTGGCCTTTTAGGTTGGTTAGTTATGCCTTTTTGATATGCTGCACAAAGACTTTTTTTAAATCTAGGTAGGCATTTGTTTAGTCAATAGAGGGTGATGAGAGCATGTTAGAAGGTGTGTAAAGAACATCCATTATTTTCAATGGTAAAGAATGGCAGGATTGTTTTCAGTGGTAAAGAAAAGGTAAAATGGCCATTAACAGGAGAATTTATAAGTAAATCATAATACATTCACACCATGGGATAGTCAGTGAAATGTAGGAACCCCAACCACAAGTATTGCAAATGATGAATTTTATAAACAATGCCGAGTGACTTCCCTGGTGGTACAGTGGATAGGAGTCCACCTGCCAATGCAGGAGACACAGGTTCGAACCCTTTCAGTTGTTTCATTTGTTATTATTTTCTCCCATTCTGAAGGTTATCTTTTTACCTTGTTTACAGTTTATTTTGCTGTGCAAAAGCTTTTAAGTTTAATTAGGTCCCACTTGTTTATCTTTGTCTTTATTTGCAATACCCTAGGAGGCAGGTCATAGAAGATCCTGCTTTGATTTATGTCATCGAGTGTTCTGCCTATGTTTTCCTCCAAGGGTTTTATAGTTTCTGGTCTCACAGTTGCGTCCTTAATCCATTTTGAGTGTATCTTTGTATATGGTGTTAGGTGGTATTCCAACTTCATGCTTTTACATGTAGCTGTCCAGTTTTCCCAGCACCATTTATTGAAGAAGCTGTCTTTGCCCCATTGTATATTCTTGCCTCCTTCGTCAAAAATAAGGTACTCATAGGTGTATGGATTTATCTCTAGGTTCTCTATCTTGTTCCATTGGCCTGTATTTCTGTTTATGTGCCAGTACCATAGTGTCTTGATCACTGTTGCTTTATAGTATAGTTCAGGAAGGTTGATCCTATTTTTCTTAAGCGAAGCCCAAGAATAACTACAAAACAAGTTGATGCCTTTGACATTATCACCTCACAGATTTTATGTGTGACTTTCTGTGTTCATACTTAGGTATACATGCGTATGTGTTTTAGTCTGTTATTCAGGAAATGATCTATCACATTCCTTCTGCTTAACAAGCTTTACATGTTTACAACAAATGTATATATACTCATATACAGTGATAGTAATTCATGGCTAGATGGTATTTAGCATGTGGCCTTTTAGGTTGGTTAGTTATGCCTTTTTGATATGCTGCACAAAGACTTTTTTTAAATCTAGGTAGGCATTTGTTTAGTCAATAGAGGGTGATGAGAGCATGTTAGAAGGTGTGTAAAGAACATCCATTATTTTCAATGGTAAAGAATGGCAGGATTGTTTTCAGTGGTAAAGAAAAGGTAAAATGGCCATTAACAGGAGAATTTATAAGTAAATCATAATACATTCACACCATGGGATAGTCAGTGAAATGTAGGAACCCCAACCACAAGTATTGCAAATGATGAATTTTATAAACAATGCCGAGTGACTTCCCTGGTGGTACAGTGGATAGGAGTCCACCTGCCAATGCAGGAGACACAGGTTCGAACCCTTTCAGTTGTTTCATTTGTTATTATTTTCTCCCATTCTGAAGGTTATCTTTTTACCTTGTTTACAGTTTATTTTGCTGTGCAAAAGCTTTTAAGTTTAATTAGGTCCCACTTGTTTATCTTTGTCTTTATTTGCAATACCCTAGGAGGCAGGTCATAGAAGATCCTGCTTTGATTTATGTCATCGAGTGTTCTGCCTATGTTTTCCTCCAAGGGTTTTATAGTTTCTGGTCTCACAGTTGCGTCCTTAATCCATTTTGAGTGTATCTTTGTATATGGTGTTAGGTGGTATTCCAACTTCATGCTTTTACATGTAGCTGTCCAGTTTTCCCAGCACCATTTATTGAAGAAGCTGTCTTTGCCCCATTGTATATTCTTGCCTCCTTCGTCAAAAATAAGGTACTCATAGGTGTATGGATTTATCTCTAGGTTCTCTATCTTGTTCCATTGGCCTGTATTTCTGTTTATGTGCCAGTACCATAGTGTCTTGATCACTGTTGCTTTATAGTATAGTCTGAAGTCAGGAAGGTTGATTCCTCCAGCTCTGTTCTTCCTTCTCAAGACTGCTTTGACTATCTGGGGTCTTTGGTGTTTCCACATAAATTGTGATATTATTTGTTCTAGTTCTGTGAAAAATGCCATTGGTAATTTGATAGGTATTGCATTGAATCTGTAGATTACAGTTGGAAGTGTAGTCATTTTTACAATATTGACTCTTCCAACCCAGGAACACGGAGTATCTCTATATCTGTTTTTGTCTTCTTTGACTTCTTTCATCAGTGTCTTATAATTTTCTGTGTACAGTTCTTTTGTCTCCTTTGGTAGGTTTATTCCTAAATATTTTATTCTTTTTGTTGCAGTGGTGAATGGGATTGCTTCCTTGGTTTCTCTTTCTGATTTTTCATTGTTAGTGTATTGGAATGCGAGTGATTTCTGTGTATTGATTTTGTATCATGTGACTTTGCTAAATTCTCTGATTAGCTCCAGTAGTTTTCTGATAGTATCTTTAGTGTTTTCTATGTATAGTATCTTTTGGGTAACAACCTTTGTATATGTGTGAGGTGATATCTTCCTGAGGTGTCAATTTGCATTTCCATGGTAATTAGTGATATTGAACACCTTGTCATGTTCCCTTTGGCCATCTCTGTGTCTTCTTTGAAAAATGTGCATTTCTATCCTCTGCCCATTCTTAAATGGGATTTAATTTTTTTTCTTTTACTGTTGAGTTGTATGGATTCTTTGTATATATTGAATGTTAATCCCGTATCAGATACATGATTTGTAAGTATTTTCTCCCATATGGTAGGTTGCTTTTTCATTTTGTGAATGGTTTCCTTTGCTATGCATATTTTTTAAAAAGAAATAAGTGGAAAAGGCTGTGTTGTAGAATTACTGATTGTGTCACAACAGGAATGGTATCACTGATTTAAAGAGACAGCTGATAAACTAATTTAGGCAGGAAGATCAAAGCTAAGAAAATGCTCAGTCTGCCCAACTTCTCAGAGAGTTTCCATATAAAGGTTATAAACAGCTTATCCTAATGTTATGATTTCCAGCCCCATAAATGCATTCAAGTTAGTTGGTGAGAATCTCATTTGAACTCTCTTATAAACCTTAAAGAAGTAGTGTATCCCTGGGTTAAAAAAGTATTCTTGCATCAGAAGCATCCATTTTGACCTCTTGTATGTGTCTTTCTGTTTTTATATACCTGCTTTTGAAAATTGTTAAAGTTACATGGCATTTTTAGTCACGGTTCTAATGTTGTTACCCACTAATCTAAATTGGGTCTCATCAGCACTTTAATGAACAAACTCTTTATAACCCGGCCTTAATCAAAATGTTTTTGAAAATTAGAGCAATGATCAGCTATCAAGCTCTGGGTGCTTTGCTCAGATATTAAATTTCAGTCCCCCGAGGAACAATTCACATGATTGTTGGAGTACCCCAATTCTCAAATGAAAGCCCCATGTTCCTTATCCCCTGAAACACTGTACAGAGCACCCCCAGCTAATCCTAGTATTCTCACAAAATATCTGCTAATTGTAATCATTATCATTTGACAATGTTGATTTCACTCTGAGCCTGTTTTTAGAATTAATTCTGTGACAATGGTTTAGCTAACAGGCATGGTCCTTAGATGCGTCAAATCAGATTCAGAGAATCACTTTTCTCATCACTTTTGCGCCCACTTGGCAATAATCTGATCCAAACTCAATTCTTGTAGCCTTTGATGAGCTCTCATGTGGAGCCAAATCTAAATTCCCTCAAAGAGGGATATTTGGCTTGCCCTTTCTCTCATCAGTGGAGCCCTCACAGACCTCCAAGAGCTTTCTAAGATGATTACAATGAGCAGTGCCATTGCAACCTCTTCCTAAAAAGCCTTGGGATATTTTTACCCTACTTGCTGTTTATGCAAAGAGAGGAAGTTTCGTCTAGAAGGAATGAAATAGTTTAAGACAACCTAGGGCTTAAATATCAGATTTTTTCACCTGAATCTCAGTATTCTATGGTAGAAAGAACTCTGTTTATGAAGAGAGAAACCAGTTCCCTCATCTTGACTCTACCACTAGCTAGGCTAGTAAAGTTGGACAAATTATTTAGATTCCATGATGTGGCACTTGGTCTCTAAAATCTGAATTAGCATGGATGATTTCTCGAATGCCTTCTAGCATTACCGTGCAGTGTTTCCAAATATTTAGGCCATTCTGCCTCTTTCTGCTTTTGTCTAACAGACACCCCGGCTGTTCATCTAAGGAGCTTCCTAGGTGGGGCTAGTGGTAGGAACCAGCCTGCTAATGCAGGAGACACTAGAGACGCAGGTTCAAATTTTAAACATGGCATTTTTATCACAACCACTAATCTAAATTGGGTCTCATCAGCACTTTAATGAACAAACTCTTTATAACCCGGCCTTAATCAAAATGTTTTGAAAATTAGAGCAATGATCAGCTATCAAGCTCTGGGTGCTTTGCTCAGATATTAAATTTCAGTCCCCCGAGGAACAATTCACATGATTGTTGGAGTACCCCAATTCTCAAATGAAAGCCCCATGTTCCTTATCCCCTGAAACACTGTACAGAGCACCCCCAGCTAATCCTAGTATTCTCACAAAATATCTGCTAATTGTAATCATTATCATTTGACAATGTTGATTTCACTCTGAGCCTGTTTTTAGAATTAATTCTGTGACAATGGTTTAGCTAACAGGCATGGTCCTTAGATGCGTCAAATCAGATTCAGAGAATCACTTTTCTCATCACTTTTGCGCCCACTTGGCAATAATCTGATCCAAACTCAATTCTTGTAGCCTTTGATGAGCTCTCATGTGGAGCCAAATCTAAATTCCCTCAAAGAGGGATATTTGGCTTGCCCTTTCTCTCATCAGTGGAGCCCTCACAGACCTCCAAGAGCTTTCTAAGATGATTACAATGAGCAGTGCCATTGCAACCTCTTCCTAAAAAGCCTTGGGATATTTTTACCCTACTTGCTGTTTATGCAAAGAGAGGAAGTTTCGTCTAGAAGGAATGAAATAGTTTAAGACAACCTAGGGCTTAAATATCAGATTTTTTCACCTGAATCTCAGTATTCTATGGTAGAAAGAACTCTGTTTATGAAGAGAGAAACCAGTTCCCTCATCTTGACTCTACCACTAGCTAGGCTAGTAAAGTTGGACAAATTATTTAGATTCCATGATGTGGCACTTGGTCTCTAAAATCTGAATTAGCATGGATGATTTCTCGAATGCCTTCTAGCATTACCGTGCAGTGTTTCCAAATATTTAGGCCATTCTGCCTCTTTCTGCTTTTGTCTAACAGACACCCCGGCTGTTCATCTAAGGAGCTTCCTAGGTGGGGCTAGTGGTAAGGAACCAGCCTGCTAATGCAGGAGACACTAGAGACGCAGGTTCAATCCCTGGGTCAAGAAGACCCTCTGGAGGAGAGCATGGCAACCTGCTCCAACATTCTTGCCTGGAAAATTAGATAGACAGAGGCGGCTGGCAAGCTACAGTCCCTGGGACTGCGACAAGTCGGACATGACTGAGTCAAGGAACATGTTCATCTAAAAAAAGCATGTTCCTTTAAAAAAGAAACTTTATTTTGTACTGGAGCATAACAAATTAAACAATGTTGTGATAATTTCAGGTGAACAGTGAAGGGACTTAGCCATACGTATGTAAGTATCCATTCTTTTCCTTGAGAATCTTTTTTCAGAACACAATGTGATGACTTTTACCTTACTCTAAATTCTTGCTTATAGAAACTTGGTTAAGGATGTTTACCAAATAATGAGTCTTGGCTGTCTACCAGTTTAACATAGTAAAGTATATCAAAAAAATCCAGAAATAGTTCTTTCTTCACCTGCTTCTGTGATTTAAGACTTGTGCTGTGCTTAGTCGCTCAGTTGTGTCTACCGCATGCAGCCTGCCAGGCTCCTCTGTCTGTGGGATTCTCCGGGCAAGAATACTGGAATGGGTTGCCATGCCCTCCTCCAGGGGATCTTCCCAACCCAGGCATGGAACCTGGGTCTCCCTCATTGCAGGTGGATTCTTTACCTTCTGAGTCACCAGGGGAACCCTACTTCGACTTATTACAATGGCATCATTATTTTGGTTTACTTAGAACATTAATTCACCATCAAGCAAAGCAACTGGGAGGAGGGGGCCAAGAAGGCAGAGGAATGAGGGGAGGATTTCACCAGCTCTCCAATAGAAGAAAAGCAACCGGGAAGAAGTATATTATATCCATATCAGTAGGAAGTTAGGTATCAAGAGATAATTTATAAGAAATGACAGACCTGATTATTTACTTGACAGGTCCCATGGCTAAAATCAAGTTGGAGTTTTAAGAGCCACTTAAAATTGCTTTTGGAGCTCTCCAACTTGTTTTAATTGGGCGTAAATGCAATGTGTTACTTCCAAAGTATTTAGTCATAGTAAAATCCAGTTCAGCTATTAAAAAAGAAAATCTTCTTTTCTCTCCCTGCCCTAGAATGTTCATAAAGAGTCTACAAATATGGTCATTTTTTGTGTATCCCAAATATAACTGGCATAATTATGTCCCTATTTGGCTCATTAAACATTACATTCTTCTGTGAATCACTGCGTGACAATGCCCCAGCTGTGAAATAGTTGCCTGTGAAACAAAGGTAAAAAACACAATTGCATTCTGGTCATTTTACCTTTAAGTCTATTGTTGGCAAATGAGAACATTGCTTTGATGTATAATTAATTTCACAGAAGTCTAGTGTTTTCCAGGTATTAATAGAAAACCCGTAATCTGCATTTGTGGCAAGCCCAGACCTTCAGCCAGACCCGGGGTCCACATTTATCTTGAGGGTTTGCAATGCTCTCTGCAATCATAGGGAGAGTAGTACATTCTTCAGAAAGTGACTCCTTGAGACCTTGGACACTGGAGTTATAATAAGAGTGGGAACTTACTTCATCATTCTTGCCTGGTTCTGTGAAACGCAGACATGGCCTCAGTAGCATTTAGTACTTTTGAAACCAAGTGGATTCCTAGCTAGAAGAATATTCCCCATGGAGTTGTTGAGACTGTCATTGATGTTTCATTTCAGATTTGTGAAAGGTAGGTTGGGGACCTCCAACAGGGTGATGTATAAGACGAGTGAGTTATTTTGGTTGCTTTGGACCATTAATTTCTTAATTGCTGCAGGATCATTCCCAAGAATTTTAAGAGATGAAGAATTCATTTTGTTGTCTCATATGAAGAAAGTATTGGTATACTTTCTGCTTTGCAGGAAATGGGAATTAACCAGCAGAAAGAAATGCTTAAGTATGTTGATCTTTTTGGAGTTCTTGGTTGTTGCTCCTCCATTTTTTAATGAGCTATGAATGCACAGTTTACTCTAATAAGTGTTTTCCTGTCAATGTAACTCATTTTTCAACACCCACCATGGCTGCCTCAGTTCTGGTCCCATGGCCAGCCACTCTGACTTTCACCTTGACTTGATCCCAGTCTGAATGAATAACTGATGACTTGTATTCATCCTTGGTCAAAACTTTGCCTTCACTTCTGCTTTCATCACCGTGTATTATGGGTTTCTGTTAGTGATGAAAAGTCACTTGGAAAAAAAATGAAAGAAACACCTTGTAATTTGTCCTCTGAGTCACTGGGTGGTAAAACAGTTGTAGGCTCCTTGATTACTTTTTTTTTTCTTTGTTTCAAATGGAAATTTTGAGTGTCTCTTTTGCTTTTATTGGAAGGCCCTCCAGAGCTATTCTGTTGTCTTTCTAGTGATGTTATATAAAGCAGATAACAAAGGAGATGGTGTTTTTATTTGAGTCCCTCCTGTATGGTGGTAATCATTTTACTGCAACATCCAATCAGGTTTCCTGGACCTTTGGAATCAGCTAGTCATTCTTAAGAGTTAATTTTTATGATCCATTCAGTAGAAAGAATCATTTTCACCTAGGTTTCATGAGGCCACGTTCTCCACTTCCTAAAACATCATACATAACTCCTACAAATCTAAGTAAACTTATGTACTGTTAATTCTAAAAATTGACATTCAAAATGTTTATTTTACTGCACAGAAATGGCCTCAGTAGCATTTAGTACTTTTGAAACCAAGTGGATTCCTAGCTAGAAGAATATTCCCCATGGAGTTGTTGAGACTGTCATTGATGTTTCATTTCAGATTTGTGAAAGGTAGGTTGGGGACCTCCAACAGGGTGATGTATAAGACGAGTGAGTTATTTTGGTTGCTTTGGACCATTAATTTCTTAATTGCTGCAGGATCATTCCCAAGAATTTTAAGAGATGAAGAATTCATTTTGTTGTCTCATATGAAGAAAGTATTGGTATACTTTCTGCTTTGCAGGAAATGGGAATTAACCAGCAGAAAGAAATGCTTAAGTATGTTGATCTTTTTGGAGTTCTTGGTTGTTGCTCCTCCATTTTTTAATGAGCTATGAATGCACAGTTTACTCTAATAAGTGTTTTCCTGTCAATGTAACTCATTTTTCAACACCCACCATGGCTGCCTCAGTTCTGGTCCCATGGCCAGCCACTCTGACTTTCACCTTGACTTGATCCCAGTCTGAATGAATAACTGATGACTTGTATTCATCCTTGGTCAAAACTTTGCCTTCACTTCTGCTTTCATCACCGTGTATTATGGGTTTCTGTTAGTGATGAAAAGTCACTTGGAAAAAAAATGAAAGAAACACCTTGTAATTTGTCCTCTGAGTCACTGGGTGGTAAAACAGTTGTAGGCTCCTTGATTACTTTTTTTTTTCTTTGTTTCAAATGGAAATTTTGAGTGTCTCTTTTGCTTTTATTGGAAGGCCCTCCAGAGCTATTCTGTTGTCTTTCTAGTGATGTTATATAAAGCAGATAACAAAGGAGATGGTGTTTTTATTTGAGTCCCTCCTGTATGGTGGTAATCATTTTACTGCAACATCCAATCAGGTTTCCTGGACCTTTGGAATCAGCTAGTCATTCTTAAGAGTTAATTTTTATGATCCATTCAGTAGAAAGAATCATTTTCACCTAGGTTTCATGAGGCCACGTTCTCCACTTCCTAAAACATCATACATAACTCCTACAAATCTAAGTAAACTTATGTACTGTTAATTCTAAAAATTGACATTCAAAAATGTTTATTTTACTCTGAGATGCACAGATTTACTTGTTCAGTTTTCTGCCCTAGGCATTATATGTTAGTGATGAAATGGTACACTAGCGCTTACCAGGTGTTTTTGCAGAGAGTGACTTGTCGCATTGCTCTTGCAGCTTCCTCTGGCATTGCTGTGCTTTGTGTACCTCACACTGTCAATGTTAAGCACTGTTTGAACTCTGAATTTTAATGTCTTGACATTGTTGTCTTCAGATATAGGTACTTAGCTGAAGTGTGCTTTATTTCTGTTTTGCAGTTATGTTTTATACTAACCCTAATTGACGTGAATACGTTTCGCCTCCTGGTAGCTTTTGGGTTGATGGTTCTAGAATTTTTTTTAATTGACGTAAAGCTGCTTTGCAGTGTGTTTATTTCTGCCGTTTAGCAAGGTGATTCTGTTATAGACACATATACACTCTTTCTCATATTCTTTTCCATTATGGTTTGTCCCAGGATATTGAATATAGTTCGCTGGGCTACACACAGTACTTCTTGCTGTTGATCCATTATATGTATCCTGGTTTGCATCTGATAATCCCAAACTCCCACTCCATCCCTCCTCTATCTCGCCTCCCTTTTGGTAGTGAGTCTGTTCCCTGTCTGTGAGTCTGTTTCTGTTTCGTAGATAAGGTCATTTGTGTCATATTTTAGATCCCATATATGAGTAATATCACATGGTATTTGCCTTTCTCTTTCTGACATACTTAACTTTGTATGATCATCTCTAGTTCTGAACATGTTGCCATATAGGTGGCATTATTTTATTCTTTTTTATGGCTGAGTAGTATGCCATTCTATCTATGTTTGATGGTTCTCAATTTGCCTAAAAATTCATTCTAAATAAGTGGGAGTGAAATCATTTAGGTACATCTGATGATTTAGGTATACCAGATACTATATCTGAAAATAATATGGTCCCATTTTTAATGGAAAATATCAGAAAATATGTCCTTCCTATGATTGTGCAACACTATTGTTTCTCTAGTTTAGATTTTGCAATGGCCACAGGAATGGTATTTGGCTAAGAGAACACTGTAGGGAAATTTCTTTTAACATACATTAAGGCTACAAAAAAAAAGTGAGAGAGGGCAATGCTGATCAACCAGGGTTCTTGGCCTTCCTTGGTCAAATAGAAACTAATAAGAGGCCAGACAAGAAATTGAGGCATGGCTTTACTAGGGACACCTACAGCAAGGGAGCGTGAGAATAAGTAGTGTGGTCCCGCTTCCTTATACAGGGTGAGGGTGAGGGTGTGGCCCGGGGGCAGGTTGGAGGGCAGTTTAGATGGTTCACCCGCCCCCTTTTAGTATAGGGGGCAAGCACAGTACCCAGCGATTACTCTCAACGTCCTGTTGTGACTCCCAGATCTTCAAAAGTGGCAGTTGGGTTTGGGGTCTTTTTCTTGTCTCTAGTTGGCCTCAGCCGTGCATACATACAGTTACTTTTAGTCCCATGGCGTTGCTTTGTATTTTGTTGCTAGAAGAGATGTTTGTCCAGGTGCAGGCACTGCAGAGGTTCCCAGGTCCCAGCCTGTCATGATGATATCAACATCCATTCTTTCCTCTCCCTTCCTATCTGCACTTACCTAACAAGAACATTGTGTTCAGCTCTGGACTGCCCACATCTTGGCTCTGGACGCCACCTCTAAATGGTGGGGAAGGTCTCATTCCTTCCTGAGGACATGGACCCATCTGATTGATGGTTTAATAGCTGCCCTTAAGGTACCAACTCTAGTGTTGCTTGTTTCTTGTAGTTTCAAAACCTTTGCCAAAGTAGCCCAAGTCATGACTGCTCTCCTCACCCAGGCCCCAGGTACCAACAAAATTAAGTGCTTGCTCTAAGCTATCGGTACCTGCAAGCGATCCATCTATTGATGACAAATAGCAAACAAGAATAGCCTAACAGTATTCACATGATGGATTCCTTATTCTAAATAAGTGGGAGTGAAATCATTTAGGTACATCTGATGATTTAGGTATACCAGATACTATATCTGAAAATAATATGGTCCCATTTTTAATGGAAAATATCAGAAAATATGTCCTTCCTATGATTGTGCAACACTATTGTTTCTCTAGTTTAGATTTTGCAATGGCCACAGGAATGGTATTTGGCTAAGAGAACACTGTAGGGAAATTTCTTTTAACATACATTAAGGCTACAAAAAAAAAGTGAGAGAGGGCAATGCTGATCAACCAGGGTTCTTGGCCTTCCTTGGTCAAATAGAAACTAATAAGAGGCCAGACAAGAAATTGAGGCATGGCTTTACTAGGGACACCTACAGCAAGGGAGCGTGAGAATAAGTAGTGTGGTCCCGCTTCCTTATACAGGGTGAGGGTGAGGGTGTGTCCCGGGGTCAGGTTGGAGGGGCAGTTTAGATGGTTCACCCGCCCCTTTGAGTATAGGGGGCAAGCACAGTACCCAGCGATTACTCTCAACGTCCTGTTGTGACTCCCAGATCTTCAAAAGTGGCAGTTGGGTTTGGGGTCTTTTTCTTGTCTCTAGTTGGCCTCAGCCGTGCATACATACAGTTACTTTTAGTCCCATGGCGTTGCTTTGTATTTTGTTGCTAGAAGAGATGTTTGTCCAGGTGCAGGCACTGCAGAGGTTCCCAGGTCCCAGCCTGTCATGATGATATCAACATCCATTCTTTCCTCTCCCTTCCTATCTGCACTTACCTAACAAGAACATTGTGTTCAGCTCTGGACTGCCCACATCTTGGCTCTGGACGCCACCTCTAAATGGTGGGGAAGGTCTCATTCCTTCCTGAGGACATGGACCCATCTGATTGATGGTTTAATAGCTGCCCTTAAGGTACCAACTCTAGTGTTGCTTGTTTCTTGTAGTTTCAAAACCTTTGCCAAAGTAGCCCAAGTCATGACTGCTCTCCTCACCCAGGCCCCAGGTACCAACAAAATTAAGTGCTTGCTCTAAGCTATCGGTACCTGCAAGCGATCCATCTATTGATGACAAATAGCAAACAAGAATAGCCTAACAGTATTCACATGATGGATTCCTATTCATTTATACATGGAGGAGGATGCTGAGACAGCTAAATAATTAAATCACATAATGCAATTAAACTTATGCCATTAGAGTGCTCTTTTTCTCCCATTTTTCTTGCTGACGGTGTGCATCCTAGGCTTCACCCCAGTGCAATTAAGCTGATTAGGTAATACTAAGCTGCTCAAGTATGTAGTAGGCTTTTTTTGTTGTTGCTGCTTTTTTTTTTTTTTTTTTTTACAGACTTTTGTTGTTTACTGCCACACATAAACCAAATGCCAGAATCAAATGCCAGATTCTAAAGGTACAACTGCAGGTCTTTACATGATGTACAGAAAACTTTTGTCCAAACACATTCCATCAGACACAAGTGATCTTAATCCTCTAAGAACATCCAGGCTCCCAGAATTGGCCGCTGGGTTTCAATCTTAGATACTGCTTTGTAAGGAAAACATATGTAAAATTTTCAGGTGTTTTTTGAAATGCTGCTGAGTAGACCCAGCTCTTGCTCTGATAATTTCTTCCTCACAAAGAAAATAATCAACAGGACTGAAAATCTACTTCCTCCTTTGCCCATCCATCTATCGCTTAATTTATATCTAATAATTATGCCAATATACCAACAATAATTTCTGTTATATATTGATTGCCTAATATTCACCCTATAATATCCAGCTCATATTTCTCTACATGAGGCTTGTAATACTATCTCATTCTCTTTCTACATGAAGTGATACAAAGAATAAAGTAAGTTAGATATCTGGCCTAGGGTCATTCCATTCATTAGGAAGAAAACTTGGATTTTTTTTTTTTTTTTAACTTTTATTTTACTTTTAACTTTTACAGAGTTTTGTTGTTTACGGATATGTATGTTCCCAGATTAGTCATATGTATATGAATACTTCGATTTGAATCTAGCTGTAACTCCAAAGCCCACATCAGTTTCCTTGTATCAGGCTGCCCCTTGATAAGAGATATCAGAAGAAACAGTGTTTTGTGCTTCCAGTCCAGCTTGGTATAAATCTGTTTCTGACAGTGTTGAGCAGCTTGTGTAAGGAGGATAAAAAAAAGTAAGTCCCCCTCTACTGTACACGTTCCATCTCCCAATCAGATAACTGTCACATCAAATAGGGACACAGCATCTCGTGTTGGTCACTAGTGCCACTGGTGTGTTGTCAGTCTTCGCTGAATCCCACATCCCCGCAGGCTCAACTAAATCTGCGTATTAGAGAAACTAACAAAGGAATTAAAGGCTCTTACATGAGCATCAAAATTTCATCTTTCAATCCAAGTCTTAGGTGATTTTCCAAAGGACTTTGTTGTGCAAAGATGGTCATCTCATTAAAGCAATGGAAGACAAATCCTGTTGCTTTTGCTTTTATGAACCTTCTGCCCCAAAATATGGATTTTTTAAAAAGATGTCAGTGCTTTCCTTAGTAAGACCCTTTTTGTGTGTGTCGAGCTAGCCATTGTTATCAAAATATTGTTGGTTCTGGGCTTCCCTGGTGGTCCAGTGGGTAAGGACACCGCCTTGCAGTGCAAGGGGCACCAGTTTGATCCCTGGCCTGGGAAGATCCCACGTGCCGTGGAGCGGCTGGACCGATGTGTCCAATTACTGAGCTGGAGCTCTGGAGCACGTGTGCCCAGAGCCAGTGCTCTGTGACAACAGAGACCACCGCGATGGGAGACCCACACGGGCCAAAGAACAAAGATGGATGAAAATAGAGAAATGAAAGACCAATAGAAGTAGCCCGCCTGCTCCCCTCCCTGCCCACCCCCACCCCCCAATAAATAAATAAATCTTTAAAAATATATATTGTTGGTTCTTAGAATAGTGAAACTGATCTCATGATTGCTGTAATTCCATTTGGAGATGAATGAAGAAATTAATGCATTGGAGGAAGTAACATAAAAATCTATAAATGGTTTAGGTTCAAGTTGTTTTAGAGATTATACAGTTTTACTCTTAAAAAGTCTCTAAAATCAAAATTGTAAAACATATGTAATTCATAAAAAATAAATGAAAATAGTTGAATATTCTTTAATATTCACCTTGGCTAGTAATCAGAGAGTATGTTTTAACTAATATTTTACCCACCTATTAGCAAATATTCCCAAAATATGTTTTGGTGATAAAGATGAAGAAAATTGGTAAACTTCTATAATGCTGGTGTTTATATTGAATAGTCCTCTAGACAATAAAGTTAGTCACACATGATAGGCAGTTAATACTTTTTTGCAAAGGTAGTGATCATATTTTTATTTATCTGTGTAGTTATTTATTAACCCTTTTCCTTCATGGAACTTCAAGTCTGGAGGAAGGAGGATTGATATATATGAATAACTGTATATTAGTATTAAGACCATTATGTAAAGACAAAGATGAGAATCAGAATTCTTACTGTTCCAGAAGGGCTTCATATGGGATCAATGTCAGCCAAGTTACACCTAAAGGATAAGAATGGGCTGTAGGAAATGCAGAGGGGGTGGTACTGAGGGCAGAAGGGAAAACATGAGTGCTGTTTCCATGTGAAAAAGCACTTGACCCTGGAAAGAACTGAGAAAGAGTCGCTCTAGCCCCTGGGAGGTGAAGTGGTTGGTCACAAAGCTAGAGATGTCAAGTGTGGCCAGACTATGACGTCTTCCTCAAAAGCCATGTCAGAAAATCTTAGCCAAAGGATTGAAGGGTTTTAAGACAAGAGTGACATGTTTGAAATTTGCATTTGACAGAGTTCATTCTACTTATAGAATGGGTGGAAGGAGGGCAAAAAGGAATGATGATGAAGACAAGATCAGTTGTTGTGATTGAGGGGGAATGAAGATGGTGACTCTCTCTCTGGGAATTATGGATGGAGGGCTGGTAGTGAATTTAGGAGATGGAACCAAACAGGGCTTAGTGATGCATGTGGCAAGTGAGCAGAGGAAGAGTGGGTCATGTCCAGGTCCTAGCTTAGGGAACTCAGTGAATGGCAGGACCTTGTTTTTAGGGCAGCTGAGCCAAATAGTAGATGTGAGAGGCTAAGCCATAAGTTCTGTTTTGTAGGCTTAAGAAGTCAGTGGGATCTGTGGGCACACTTGGGTGAATACAGCTGGAACTACTTTAATGTACATATGTGAGGATTCAGAGAGAGAATGCTGTGAAAGATATAAATTCATGTATAATCAGAAAGTAGATGATATAGATAATATCAACCTAATGTTATAAACCTAATGTTTAGAAATAACTAAATGAGGACTTCTCGAGCAGTCCAGTGGTTGAGATTCTGCTTTCCAGCACAGGGGTTGCAGGTTCAATCCCTAGTTAAGGAACTAAGATCCACATGCCGTGTGGTATAGCCAAAAATAGTAAGACAAAAGAAAATTCAAATCATGGTATATAAGAAGGTAAGGAAATAGCAAGAACATAACTGACCTGTCTACTCTTAATCATTAAGAATTGGTTTAATGAAAAATTAACAATATCATGACAAAACATTTTGAAATACATATATAAGAAATATATGTGTATGTAACACACATACCCTACTTATAGCCAAAACGGTAAATACATATCTGAAAAAGATATGAGAATGAAATATACCAAATTATTAATAGTATTAATCTTTGGGAACCTGGTGACAATGGACAACAATGTCTTTTTAAAATACATATATTACCTGTACTTTTCTATAATTTAGCATCTTATCAGCATAATAAGCCATGATTTTCAAAAGAAAACAGATCATAAAATGTTAAAGATGTTTGTTGTATTGTGCTTGGTTTTGCTAGAATACTTGCCAATTACCGTGTCCTCATAAAGAGATTTTTGTTGTACAAGAATTGGAAGGCCCCATGTCAGAAAATCTTAGCCAAAGGATTGAAGGGTTTTAAGACAAGAGTGACATGTTTGAAATTTGCATTTGACAGAGTTCATTCTACTTATAGAATGGGTGGAAGGAGGGCAAAAAGGAATGATGATGAAGACAAGATCAGTTGTTGTGATTGAGGGGGAATGAAGATGGTGACTCTCTCTCTGGGAATTATGGATGGAGGGCTGGTAGTGAATTTAGGAGATGGAACCAAACAGGGCTTAGTGATGCATGTGGCAAGTGAGCAGAGGAAGAGTGGGTCATGTCCAGGTCCTAGCTTAGGGAACTCAGTGAATGGCAGGACCTTGTTTTTAGGGCAGCTGAGCCAAATAGTAGATGTGAGAGGCTAAGCCATAAGTTCTGTTTTGTAGGCTTAAGAAGTCAGTGGGATCTGTGGGCACACTTGGGTGAATACAGCTGGAACTACTTTAATGTACATATGTGAGGATTCAGAGAGAGAATGCTGTGAAAGATATAAATTCATGTATAATCAGAAAGTAGATGATATAGATAATATCAACCTAATGTTATAAACCTAATGTTTAGAAATAACTAAATGAGGACTTCTCGAGCAGTCCAGTGGTTGAGATTCTGCTTTCCAGCACAGGGGTTGCAGGTTCAATCCCTAGTTAAGGAACTAAGATCCACATGCCGTGTGGTATAGCCAAAAATAGTAAGACAAAAGAAAATTCAAATCATGGTATATAAGAAGGTAAGGAAATAGCAAGAACATAACTGACCTGTCTACTCTTAATCATTAAGAATTGGTTTAATGAAAAATTAACAATATCATGACAAAACATTTTGAAATACATATATAAGAAATATATGTGTATGTAACACACATACCCTACTTATAGCCAAAACGGTAAATACATATCTGAAAAAGATATGAGAATGAAATATACCAAATTATTAATAGTATTAATCTTTGGGAACCTGGTGACAATGGACAACAATGTCTTTTTAAAATACATATATTACCTGTACTTTTCTATAATTTAGCATCTTATCAGCATAATAAGCCATGATTTTCAAAAGAAAACAGATCATAAAATGTTAAAGATGTTTGTTGTATTGTGCTTGGTTTTGCTAGAATACTTGCCAATTACCGTGTCCTCATAAAAGAGATTTTTACAAGATTGTTTGCCCAGTAGAATTTCTCAGTAGACAGCAATACAATATGTCATTGTAAATTTAATCTTTTGTGTCCCACCCAAACAAAAGCAGCATAGTATAATGGGGGAAATACTCTTAGATGTCAATAGAGAGATTTCAACAAACTCTGCTCCTTAGAGCTCTTTAGCAAGATGTTTAGCCTCTGAGGGCCTCGATTATTTCTAGGATAAGAGAGTTGACCCAGATTTTTTCTAAGGTGAATTCATATTTTGCCAGCGTCCAGGTCACATAGAAAATAAAAATTGTATCCAGCCATGTTTCAGTCAAATCAGCCCTTATTTATTAAGATGTGACTAAAGGGTCACAGCCTAAGTTTTATTTTTTTAGTGTGATGACCTGGCATCAAATGGAAGTGTATATATTTCAAAGGGAATTCAGTATCTGTTCCTTATGTTTTGGTTTCTTCTTTTTGTCCTACAAAGATTGAAAGTCCCTGCCGTATTAATGTGTAGAACATAAAACACCAAGTACTTCCTGAGAGGGAATTTTCCCAAAATGACAAATGTGAGAATGGTGTTGGATTGTTTGCTTTTCTGTCATTCATTGTTGTATTAAAACAGCCATTCTTCCATAACTATGAATGGCTTCACTCTTGAAAACAGTCAGTTACAAATGAAAAGTGATAGCATTCTGAAAGCAAAACCTTTCCCAAGTTACACTAGTTTTTCATAGGAATGTGAGGTCTAATCAGTGGCCCACATTCATATATAAGCATATCTATTTTGGGGTGAAAAATTAAGACATTATATTTAAGCTTTATCTCAAACCTGATTTTCAATAAAATATTACCCTTTTATTTTTAAATTTTAAAATGAGTAATTTTTATCATCCTTTCAATCAAATTCTTTCCATTTTCCCCCCCAGGGACATATTTGCCATTTATTTTTACCCTGATTCATGAATTTCAATACACTAGAAGTTAGGCACCATGGAGTAAAATCTAGAAGTTGCCACAGTTTAGTTTGCTGAGACTTCTGTATTCTTTCACTTGAACAAAAAAGTGTATGTGTGTGTGCTTTCTGACTAAGTATTTAAAAATGCATTTTAAAATACTGAAAAAGGAAAACACTTAATGGAAATTTAAGTCTTTAATAATCATCCTACATGGAAAACTACTGGGCTAAATTCAGCCTCTTATTTTAGAATCTCTTTGGACAGTCTGTTATGGGAACAGGTGTCTCATGCTGAATCTGATTGCTCATTGTTTGTTTCCATTAAGGGACGAGGCACCATCGGAACTTGTGTAAAATCTCTGGCTTCAACCCAGTTTCAGAAGACGGTTTTGCAGATGACTCAAGCAAGAGCTAAAATAGTGTATGATTTAAAAACCAAACCAAAACAAAAAGCTTTTCCTGTGGCCTTGGGGAAAATGTCAGTTGTGTTGAAAGTGAAAAAAATAACTCATTCCTCTGTGTTAGAACATGCATGGCTCTTCCTCCCCTGGGAAAAAAATGCCGTTCAAAGATTGAAAGTCCCTGGGCCGTATTAATTTGGTGTATGATTTGGTTTCTTCTTTTTGTCCTACAAGATTGAAAGTCCCTGCCGTATTAATGTGTAGAACATAAAACACCAAGTACTTCCTGAGAGGGAATTTTCCCAAAATGACAAATGTGAGAATGGTGTTGGATTGTTTGCTTTTCTGTCATTCATTGTTGTATTAAAACAGCCATTCTTCCATAACTATGAATGGCTTCACTCTTGAAAACAGTCAGTTACAAATGAAAAGTGATAGCATTCTGAAAGCAAAACCTTTCCCAAGTTACACTAGTTTTCATAGGAATGTGAGGTCTAATCAGTGGCCCACATTCATATATAAGCATATCTATTTTGGGGTGAAAAATTAAGACATTATATTTAAGCTTTATCTCAAACCTGATTTTCAATAAAATATTACCCTTTTATTTTTAAATTTTAAAATGAGTAATTTTTATCATCCTTTCAATCAAATTCTTTCCATTTTCCCCCCCAGGGACATATTTGCCATTTATTTTTACCCTGATTCATGAATTTCAATACACTAGAAGTTAGGCACCATGGAGTAAAATCTAGAAGTTGCCACAGTTTAGTTTGCTGAGACTTCTGTATTCTTTCACTTGAACAAAAAAGTGTATGTGTGTGTGCTTTCTGACTAAGTATTTAAAAATGCATTTTAAAATACTGAAAAAGGAAAACACTTAATGGAAATTTAAGTCTTTAATAATCATCCTACATGGAAAACTACTGGGCTAAATTCAGCCTCTTATTTTAGAATCTCTTTGGACAGTCTGTTATGGGAACAGGTGTCTCATGCTGAATCTGATTGCTCATTGTTTGTTTCCATTAAGGGACGAGGCACCATCGGAACTTGTGTAAAATCTCTGGCTTCAACCCAGTTTCAGAAGACGGTTTTGCAGATGACTCAAGCAAGAGCTAAAATAGTGTATGATTTAAAAACCAAACCAAAACAAAAAGCTTTTCCTGTGGCCTTGGGGAAAATGTCAGTTGTGTTGAAAGTGAAAAAAATAACTCATTCCTCTGTGTTAGAACATGCATGGCTCTTCCTCACTGAAAGCACACACATGGGATGACTTTTAATTGGCCTTGTCAGTCGCTCAGTAATGTGTCACTTGTGACCCCATGGACTATAGCTGCCAGGTTCCTCTTGTTCCTGGGGTTTTCTAGGCAAGAATACTGGAGTGGGTGGCCATGCCCTTCTCTAGGTGATCTTCCCAACCCAGGAATCAAACCCCAGTCTCCTGCATTGCAGGCAGATTCTTTACCATCTGAGCCACTAGGGAAGCCCAAAACTGGCCTTAAGGTTCATGCAGTAAACTGAGACAGCTGTTTTTCTTTGGTATGGTGGTTACTCTGTGTCTGCATCATCTGAAAACTTAATGGGAGGCACACCGAAATAAGAGATTTTGGCGCCAAGTAGGTCCAATAGTTCAGTACCAATGTCAAAGTCACCTCTTTAAATCGTGAAATGTAAGGAAGGCACTATTTACCTCTGCCTAATTCTTCAGTGCCTAATTCTGTGCATGTACCATGCCGTCAGTTGGAATGTCTGCCCCGTATCTTCCCATTTAACTCCTATATTCAAGCTAGGCTGGGATGTAATCTTCCCCAAGATGTCTGCCACAGACTCTCCCAATGAAACTTAGGCTTTCTCTCCTCTGTGCCCTGTGACATTTTATTTATACTTCCCACCTACTGTTGGCATGCTTGTCATTATTCTGTAAATGAAAGTGAAAGTCACTCAGTTGTGTCCAGCTCTTTGCAGCCTCATAGACTGTAGTCTGTCAGGCTCCTCTGTCCATGGAAGTTTCCAGGCATGAATGCTGGAGTGGGTTGCCATGCTCTTCTCTAAGGGATCTTCCCAATGCAGGGATCGAACCCAGGTCACCTGCATTGCAGGCAGATTATTAACCATCTGAGCCATCAGGGAAGCCCAGGAATACTGCAGTGGATATCGTCTCACTTCTCCAGGGGATTTTGCCAAGCCAGGCACTGAACTGGGTTCTCCTGAATTACACCTGGAGTCTTTAACCAGTTTCCCTCCCAGGGAAGCTCTGTAATTATTTGTCTCTAATTCAGTCAGAGAGGTCCTTGGGGAAATGAACTGTCTTCCTTTAGACTCAGTGTCCAGTATTTAGAACACTGTCTAACCCAAGTAAGCATGTACCCAGATGTCAATTTAATATAACAATTGCATGTATTAAGGCAAATTGTGATAGTCTGGGGAATGATGAATGTGCTTTCATAAGTTCTCCTGAAATCTAAAGTTGTCATGTCTTCAGATTTCTTTAAATGCATTGTCAGTGTTGCTTACCATCCATTCTTCAGAATTTAAAGCCTGCTCAATGGAGTGACATCTTAGAACATGTGTCAGAATGACATAAGTCAGATGAACTATGCAAATACAATGCTATAAAACATTTCCATTTTTATTAGAGGTTGGGAAGAAGGCAGATCATTTCTGAGTTTAAAAAACGAAAACTTCTTATTGGAGCCTAGAGAAAGAGTTTGTTTCATAAATTGCATTAAATATTTGATATGTAAAATTCCGGCTGTTGTTCTGCATTAAATTGATACAATGCATCCCCTACCTAATTAAGTAACTATATGGAGACAAGTCACATTTACATAAACAAAAGCAAAGAAGCCAGCTCTATTATGCTGTCTTCGATTATGTAACTTGTTTCTGGCTTTGCTCTCTGACTTAATATTGCCGTGGACCAAAACGTTTCCAGATAGCAAGAACTTAAAGAGTTCTTTTGATGTTTTTAAAAAATGCACCTACTGTTGGCATGCTTGTCATTATTCTGTAAATGAAAGTGAAAGTCACTCAGTTGTGTCCAGCTCTTTGCAGCCTCATAGACTGTAGTCTGTCAGGCTCCTCTGTCCATGGAAGTTTCCAGGCATGAATGCTGGAGTGGGTTGCCATGCTCTTCTCTAAGGGATCTTCCCAATGCAGGGATCGAACCCAGGTCACCTGCATTGCAGGCAGATTATTAACCATCTGAGCCATCAGGGAAGCCCAGGAATACTGCAGTGGATATCGTCTCACTTCTCCAGGGGATTTTGCCAAGCCAGGCACTGAACTGGGTTCTCCTGAATTACACCTGGAGTCTTTAACCAGTTTCCCTCCCAGGGAAGCTCTGTAATTATTTGTCTCTAATTCAGTCAGAGAGGTCCTTGGGGAAATGAACTGTCTTCCTTTAGACTCAGTGTCCAGTATTTAGAACACTGTCTAACCCAAGTAAGCATGTACCCAGATGTCAATTTAATATAACAATTGCATGTATTAAGGCAAATTGTGATAGTCTGGGGAATGATGAATGTGCTTTCATAAGTTCTCCTGAAATCTAAAGTTGTCATGTCTTCAGATTTCTTTAAATGCATTGTCAGTGTTGCTTACCATCCATTCTTCAGAATTTAAAGCCTGCTCAATGGAGTGACATCTTAGAACATGTGTCAGAATGACATAAGTCAGATGAACTATGCAAATACAATGCTATAAAACATTTCCATTTTTATTAGAGGTTGGGAAGAAGGCAGATCATTTCTGAGTTTAAAAAACGAAAACTTCTTATTGGAGCCTAGAGAAAGAGTTTGTTTCATAAATTGCATTAAATATTTGATATGTAAAATTCCGGCTGTTGTTCTGCATTAAATTGATACAATGCATCCCCTACCTAATTAAGTAACTATATGGAGACAAGTCACATTTACATAAACAAAAGCAAAGAAGCCAGCTCTATTATGCTGTCTTCGATTATGTAACTTGGTTTCCCTGGCTTTGCTCTCTGACTTAATATTGCCGTGGACCAAATACGTTTCCAGATAGCGAATGGAACTTAAAGAGTTCTTTTGATGGTGCCTTGCTTTGTTTAAATATTGCAGTGAGAGGGGCCTGGAATAATACTATGCAGTTTCCTACGTTTAATAACTGGTTGCCTGTAAAAGCCAGTAGCTTTGGGATCTGGCCAACAGGAAATCCATTGTGAATTATTACATCTCTTTGCAGGGTAACCATGTGCCGGTGCATATGGTTTGACCATTCACTACGTGTTTATTGAATAAATAAATGTCTCAGCGTGTTTTCAGAGTTTTTGACCAAACTCAATTACTCTACCATACATATGGGTAAAGAAATGGTATAAACAACAGTTTGTAGCACAAGAAGCCCTGAGATGAAAATAATAACCATCCCCAAATTGAAATATAAATATTAGGGTAATACGTTTGGAATGGAGCTCTAAATCATAGTTATAAGTCTTTCTCCTTTGTTGGCTGTTCTTTATCCAGGCAATGATACCAATGGCAGCCAGTAGTAGGAGGGGCAAATTCAATTTATGTACCATTTTATTACTTACGGTATTTTTTCACAAGTATTATCTCACCATCACACAATACAAATACATTTTAACCACCCATTTTATGGATGAGAAAAAATGGAACCTCAGAATTAAGTTACACACCCAAAGTCACAGAGTTAAGCCAGACTTTAAACCAGACTCAAAAGGTCTTTTGTTTTACCAGAGTTAGTCTTTTCTTTATGGCATGGTCACTGGTTTAGATTTGCAAACACATCTGCACATTCTGTAGCAGTGAGAAGACATGATGTCCTTTGGAGATGGAAGAGAGAAAAAGAAATATATTTTGAAATACTTTTGGGGAAAAAGTATGAAAATACTTTATTTAGAGTTGCTCAAAACTCTATTAAAGCTCAACTTCATTTATACTGTAAACCCATGAAATGCCAACACCCTTCACAGATAGGTCAGGGTTTCATGAAGCCCAATTTTGAATGACTTTTTCTCTGCTGTGCCAAGTCCCATCACAGGGTTCACATTTCTGACAGTCCACTATTGGCAGTTTTATCTAGTTATAGATGGTAAAATGGCAAAAGCCCCTGGTCCCAGTCCCTTTATTTTTACTGAAGCTCATTGTATCCCAGTAATATTCCTTGTATTGTCATTGGAGTTTTAGTAGTTAAATATTCCTGCTTGAAAGAGATGAAACTATTTCTGAAGGAAATGGTGCAGAATCCTTCTCATTATTTTATTCTCAGACATGCTTATTCTTTGACTTCCTTATCTGTTCCTGATCTCAAGGAAGATGCCTAGTCAGGTGAATATAATTAGTCGAGTTCTTGCTGTGCCTGTCTCTCCAAAATAATTTCCCAAGACCTTTTCTGTGTGTCTCTCTAACATATCCATGCTGCCTGGAATCCCAGTCCAGCCAAAGCGATCACTGGGTGATCTTTAAGATAACTATAACACGTGATGTAAGTGGTGAGGAGCCACACAGATCATGTTTCATTTCCTCTCCTCATGTTTTCATTTTTTGAACTTCACATCATTGTCCCAAGGCAGACACTCGCTCAGTGACCCTATCAGACTTCTCAGGGTCCATTCACCGGAACTAAAATGGAATGGTGAGACATTGGATCAGATTTGCCTTCCATTTCAGAGTTCCCAGTTACTAGCTACTTCACTTTAGATAAGACACATAATTGAAGCATTTTCGCAAATGCAAGAGTAGTCCTCGATAACCCTCACCTTATATGTTATAAAGCTTAAATGACTTAATCCATGTAGAAGGCTTATTACCATAACCTGTAACCATTCAATAAATGGCAGCTTTCATTTTTTCCTCTCTGCTAATGTAATTCCCTTGTGGCTAGGTGGTAGTGCATCTGTCTTCAATGCAAGATACCTGGGTTCAATCCCTGGGTTGGGAAGATCCCCTGGAGAAAGGAATGGCCACTCACTTAAGTACACTTGCCTGGAAAATTTCATGGACGGAGAAGCCTGGTGGGCTGCAGTCCATGGAGTCACAAACAGGTAGACATGAGTAAGCAACTTAAAAACAAAACCTACTTTCCTTTTTTTCTGTTTACTTTTTTTTTTTTTTAAGCTTCCCAACATACTTAACACTGAGGACACAGATTTAATAAAGTGAACCGTAGTGCTCTGGCTTTAAGAAGGAAGATCTTGAGTGTCAGTGAGTGAGTTCTGCGGAAGCAACAGAAAACCTGAATATCCGTTGCTTCACTAAGCAGGGATTTTTATTTTTTTTAATAGCAAATTATTCGGAGGTGAATGCCTCCTAGTGTGTATTCAGCCTCTGTGTCATCAGAGCTGGTACCTCTTTGCCGTTCTTCAGTTTTGCTTTGTGATCTTCCCCAGTTAAGACAGGAACAAAAAATTGAAAGGTCGAGGCCCACCATGTTTATTTCCTTTTATCAGGAAAATAAAAGCGTTCTCAGAAACTTCTGTTATGACTCATTTGCTATCGACGGGTGTCATGTGGCCATTCCCACCTGGGAGGAAGTAAACTCAGTCTGTGACTTGTCATTCCTCTGCCAAGTAGGAGAAGGCAGTTGGCAGTTCAGTCATCAGCACATGTCACACCAGGTTTAAAAATATAATCTGAATTATAAAGCATTGGTCAGTGTATTGGGATTCCAAGTAAATTTACCTTGAAGTTCAAAATACCCCATGTGGTCTTCCATAAAATTATTTATTACACTATGTCATTACCTCTCACACATACTTTTCTCCAGGGACAAGATTTGTCAGTAACTTTTGTTTAATATTATTGAAGTATAGTCAATCTATGGTGCTATGTTAATTTCTGTTGTATAGACAAGTTATTCAGTTATACATACGTACATTTTTTTCATATTCTTTTCTATTAAGATAGAACATCACATTCTGCCTTTTTTTTTG
Organism: Tragulus kanchil; assembly: GCA_022376925.1. NCBI lineage: Eukaryota > Metazoa > Chordata > Mammalia > Artiodactyla > Tragulidae > Tragulus > Tragulus kanchil. The sequence goes on along the minus strand of JAIOJX010000028.1, from coordinate 16,746,860 downwards.
CCCTCCTCTCAACATTAAGATGATTGTCTTTTTAAGTTTTTCCTTTTTAAAAAATGGAAGGATAGTTTATTTACAACGTTATGTTAGTTTCAAGTATACGGCAAAGTGATTCATATATTGCCCTATACCTAGATTTTTTTCCATTCTAGGTTGGTTATTACAAGGTATTGAGCGTAGCTCCCTGTGCTATACCATAGGTCCTATTGTTTATTTTTTACACAGTAGTGTACATCCATTAATCTAAACTCTAAGTTTATACCCTCCCCTATATTCACTTTGGTAACCATAACTTTGTTTCCTATGAGTCTGTTTCTCTTTTGTAAGTAAGATTGATTGATTCTTAATGGAGGTCCTTGAGACAGCCAGGCCATTTAGAGCAGATGCTGCCATTCCATTCCTCTGCTCTCTGTGTTAGAAGAAGACCGAACTTGTTATTTTATCAAAAGGGGTCTTATTAAAATAGCAGGAAGGGAACCTAATTGCTTTCAGATCTCTCTGTGTTTTTTAACTCAGATGGTTAAATCTTGATTTATCTTACATTCCAATAATTTTACTTAGGCTGATTAACTGTTGTCTCACTGTTTACTTAAAAATTATTTTTTGTGGCCCTGTATCCCATTTCAGTAGTTTCTTCTCACATTTATGCATTGCTATTAATACTACTAAAACAAAAATGCATCATTCAAAGTGCATGCCTGTGTTCACTTGGGCTACTACCATGGGCTTTGTTTTATGTTCTTTATTGAGTGACCCTTTTCTGCAACAGTGAATTACTTTGGACAGAACTCAAATCGCTTATGGGAGTGTGAGCTGTTTGATGCCCATATAAAATCTTTTAATGCCTTTATCATTTCCTCTAATGCATGGATTTGCAGAAGCCTGAGGGGACTTGGTATTTATTGAAGATGGAAATTGCCATGAGCAGTCAGTAACAAAATGAATTAATGTGTGACATATTTTGTGAAGTCCATTGTAAATATAATTTAAAACATTAAAAACACCTCTAAGATTATATCCTGAAACCCTTCTTATTCCATATGATAGATACACATTTTATTTTCTGAAAGGAGTTTATCGAACTTTTATGACTTCAACTGTTTACTTTCTCATTACTTGGAATATTTGCTTTATGATGGTTTTTTGGTACTTCTGTGAGTTAGCTTTTTTATTAACATGAGGTTTTTTTATTATTATTTTTACAAATGTATTTGAAAACATGCATCTCCAGCTCTTTAACATGTGAGTGCCCACCTTGAGTTGATACAGTCTCCTTGAGTTGATTAGAGAATCAAGCTGTTGTGTTTAATTTATTTAAGTTGCATAGTTCTTATATATTACTGTCGCTAAACAGTCTTTTCCATCACTCAGTGTCTTTTATTTTTTCCTTTACACAAACATGAAGTCATAGACAAAGTTATTCACCCTATCTCCTCCCCCACTGTTTTCTTTGGTGGTACCCCCTACAGGTTCTTAAAACAGAGCGTTACATCTAATATTGTGAATTTTGTTTACCCTTGAGAGTGGCTAGTCATTCAGCTTATTGGCTTGAGTGTAGATACATGGCTGTGCTTGTTCAGAATTACCCCAAAAGCCGGGTTTGGACACAGAATGCCCTTGGTCTCCAGACTGTCTCCTGATGGCCTGGATTGCTGTTCTGTTGGTTTCCTTATGTCCCTTTTTCCAGCCTGGTCCTAAAGACTGGTTTGCTTTGAATGGAAGAAACCCTCTCCAGGACATAGTTGATCTGGGTATTGAAGTCTTTGCTTGCTTTGTTCTTTCTCTGGAATGACCATGGGAAGGCACAAGATAGGGTTCCTCTTGGTTATGCTGAAGACTTGTTTGCTTTGAGTGGTAGAAACCCTCTCCAGGGCATAGTTGATCTGAGTGTTTAAATCTTTGCTTGCTTTGTTCTTTAGAATGGCCATGAAAAGGCACAAAATAGGGTTCCTCCTAGTTATGCTGCACATTGCTTAGTAGTTACATCTTTCTCCCCTTGATTTTGTGCTAGTTTCCTGGGGCTTATGTCCTTGCTAAATGGAGTGAAGTGGCAATGAAGCAAAGTCTTGGCTTCTGCTTTTTCCTTTTCATATTGTTTCTCTCCAATCATCAGTTCCCTGTCCTTGGAGAGACATGTATATTTCTTCACTTTGAGCAAATGTAACTATAGATTGTAAATGATAGCTTGTTAGTGATTGGTTTTAGTTCTTAGCCTTCAAAGTTTTTGGCAGGTACTTTCTCATTACTTGGAATATTTGCTTTATGATGGTTTTTGGTACTTCTGTGAGTTAGCTTTTTATTAACATGAGGTTTTTATTATTTTTACAAATGTATTTGAAAACATGCATCTCCAGCTCTTTAACATGTGAGTGCCCACCTTGAGTTGATACAGTCTCCTTGAGTTGATTAGAGAATCAAGCTGTTGTGTTTAATTTATTTAAGTTGCATAGTTCTTATATATTACTGTCGCTAAACAGTCTTTTCCATCACTCAGTGTCTTTTATTTTTTCCTTTACACAAACATGAAGTCATAGACAAAGTTATTCACCCTATCTCCTCCCCCACTGTTTTCTTTGGTGGTACCCCCTACAGGTTCTTAAAACAGAGCGTTACATCTAATATTGTGAATTTTGTTTACCCTTGAGAGTGGCTAGTCATTCAGCTTATTGGCTTGAGTGTAGATACATGGCTGTGCTTGTTCAGAATTACCCCAAAAGCCGGGTTTGGACACAGAATGCCCTTGGTCTCCAGACTGTCTCCTGATGGCCTGGATTGCTGTTCTGTTGGTTTCCTTATGTCCCTTTTTCCAGCCTGGTCCTAAAGACTGGTTTGCTTTGAATGGAAGAAGCCCTCTCCAGGACATAGTTGATCTGGGTATTGAAGTCTTTGCTTGCTTTGTTCTTTCTCTGGAATGACCATGGGAAGGCACAAGATAGGGTTCCTCTTGGTTATGCTGAAGACTTGTTTGCTTTGAGTGGTAGAAACCCTCTCCAGGGCATAGTTGATCTGAGTGTTTAAATCTTTGCTTGCTTTGTTCTTTAGAATGGCCATGAAAAGGCACAAAATAGGGTTCCTCCTAGTTATGCTGCACATTGCTTAGTAGTTACATCTTTCTCCCCTTGATTTTGTGCTAGTTTCCTGGGGCTTATGTCCTTGCTAAATGGAGTGAAGTGGCAATGAAGCAAAGTCTTGGCTTCTGCTTTTTCCTTTTCATATTGTTTCTCTCCAATCATCAGTTCCCTGTCCTTGGAGAGACATGTATATTTCTTCACTTTGAGCAAATGTAACTATAGATTGTAAATGATAGCTTGTTAGTGATTGGTTTTAGTTCTTAGCCTTCAAAGTGAGATCATCTTTGGGCAGGAATGTTGGGGCAGGGAATTTTGGTCTAAGACAAGAAGAAGAAATGCACATTTGCTTTAGAAGGTTTGATAAGTTTGGAGAAGAAATTGTATCCAAGATTGATCACCCATCTTCAAGTTTCCTAGGCAAAGAAAGTGGGCAGTTAACCCTCTTTTGGAAATGTCTTATGACCAACCATCCTCCACCCACATCACCTTTAATCACACTTACTTATGGGAGAACCAAATCTATTCCCTCCATTATTTCCGTGATTTGAGGCAGCTTGATACCTTTGTTAGACACTTCAAGGTAACCATCCACCAGGCTGAAACTTCAGAGGTCTATCTCAGTTCTCTCAGCAAAGATATGAAGACGAAAAACTTTAGTTTGAGGAGATCTCCTATTCATTATCTTCACTTGTCCGATAACACTGTGTGTTTTGCTAAAGGTACCCTATCACGCTAATTCCATCTCTAGAAGTTCATCTGCACAGGCCTCACAGGCATGCTGGTCAGGATGCAGAGTTTTCCAGCACAGATCTTTAGAGCCATTTGTGCATTTTGCCCTGATGCATGTGCTGCCAGTGTAGACTGTGTTCTAATACCTTCTTCAATTTCACAGGAACCGACAATGGTGAAGTCCTCCCCGACTCCATTCCATCCGCTCCTGGGACGCTGCCCCATTTCATAGAGGAGCCAGATGATGCTTACATCATCAAGAGCAACCCCATTGCACTAAGATGCAAAGCAAGGCCAGCCATGCAGATTTTCTTCAAATGCAATGGCGAGTGGGTCCATCAAAATGAGCATGTCTCTGAGGAGAGTCTGGATGAGAGTTCAGGTAAGAATGAAAAGCAAGGCAAAGATTATCTGTGGTAGCTTCTCCGATTTTCATGTGATTATGACTGGTAAAGCTGCATTAAGTCAGACATCTTATTGGAATGAAGTAATGTTAGCATTATCCCAGGAATGTGAGGTAAAGTCATATCTTTAAATGACTCCACAGTTCTCTTGAGAGTCTACTCCAATATGGTAGAGGGGCATTTTTTATTTTTCTCCTCTGTATCACCTTAAGATCTAATTTTGTATAAAAGCGAATATTTTCAGTTGAAAGAAAACCAGGCAGTCACTGTTTTCATTTTTTGAATTCTAAATATTTTTTTTCAAGACATCAGTCTTTCAAGAAATACCTTTTTAAGCAGCATAAATTCAGTTTCTCTAATCTTTCTTCCTGGATATTATTCTTGTGTGCTTCATTCTCCACAGCTGATGGTTTCTGAGCTGTCTGAATTGTTTTGGTTACTGTGTAATGATAGAGCCCACTTTAGAAGATCGGATTTGAATAGGATCTCCTGTATAAAAGAATTTGAGGACCATCTTTATTAGCTGGCTAATTTGGCTGATGAGAAGTGATGATGGGATAGTGATTGTGTTAGTTAATATTTATTGAGCACTTACTATATATCAAGCCTTATTTAAGCATCTGATATACATTATCTTACTGTCTTTTCAACAGCCCTCTGGGATAAATAATGCTGTCATTGCCTTCTTGTAAATAAGGAAATAGAGGCTGAAAGAGATTAAGTAAACAATGGGCCTGTGCTGGATATCTAAAATCATTTGACTCAAAACTTTCAGAATGTGTTACGTTTGTATTTTAGCATATAGTAGAAACTGGATATGCTTTTGAACTTTGGTTCCTCAGACCAACTGAAAATTTAGCCTCATCCTAAATCCAATCTAATGTCACTCTAGATTGTTGATTTCTATTAGTTCTGAACTGAATAGATGTCAGATTTTGAATCAATAAAAAAAAGCCATGTATAATTAGGGAGTCATGTCAGCTTAATTTATTAACTATATACAAGTACTCTTTGGTTCATTAGGCTAGATCTTTGAGGGCATTCCAGGAAGGGGATGAGGCGAACAGTGCTCTCTAGGCCTTCACACCTACTGATAGGTTTATGACGAGTATACTCATAAGTGCAAATGAAGTTATGATAAATTTCTAAAGATGTAGATGGTGCTAGAGAGGATTAAAAAAAAATAACATGTCTACCTGGGACTCTCAGGAAAGGGCATGTTCTTCTTCCCGATTTTCATGTGATTATGACTGGTAAAGCTGCATTATAAATCTTATTGGAATGAAGTAATGTTAGCATTATCCCAGGAATGTGAGGTAAAGTCATATCTTTAAATGACTCCACAGTTCTCTTGAGAGTCTACTCCAATATGGTAGAGGGGCATTTTTTATTTTCTCCTCTGTATCACCTTAAGATCTAATTTTGTATAAAAGCGAATATTTTCAGTTGAAAGAAAACCAGGCAGTCACTGTTTTCATTTTTTGAATTCTAAATATTTTTTTTCAAGACATCAGTCTTTCAAGAAATACCTTTTTAAGCAGCATAAATTCAGTTTCTCTAATCTTTCTTCCTGGATATTATTCTTGTGTGCTTCATTCTCCACAGCTGATGGTTTCTGAGCTGTCTGAATTGTTTTGGTTACTGTGTAATGATAGAGCCCACTTTAGAAGATCGGATTTGAATAGGATCTCCTGTATAAAAGAATTTGAGGACCATCTTTATTAGCTGGCTAATTTGGCTGATGAGAAGTGATGATGGGATAGTGATTGTGTTAGTTAATATTTATTGAGCACTTACTATATATCAAGCCTTATTTAAGCATCTGATATACATTATCTTACTGTCTTTTCAACAGCCCTCTGGGATAAATAATGCTGTCATTGCCTTCTTGTAAATAAGGAAATAGAGGCTGAAAGAGATTAAGTAAACAATGGGCCTGTGCTGGATATCTAAAATCATTTGACTCAAAACTTTCAGAATGTGTTACGTTTGTATTTTAGCATATAGTAGAAACTGGATATGCTTTTGAACTTTGGTTCCTCAGACCAACTGAAAATTTAGCCTCATCCTAAATCCAATCTAATGTCACTCTAGATTGTTGATTTCTATTAGTTCTGAACTGAATAGATGTCAGATTTTGAATCAATAAAAAAAAGCCATGTATAATTAGGGAGTCATGTCAGCTTAATTTATTAACTATATACAAGTACTCTTTGGTTCATTAGGCTAGATCTTTGAGGGCATTCCAGGAAGGGGATGAGGCGAACAGTGCTCTCTAGGCCTTCACACCTACTGATAGGTTTATGACGAGTATACTCATAAGTGCAAATGAAGTTATGATAAATTTCTAAAGATGTAGATGGTGCTAGAGAGGATTAAAAAAAAATAACATGTCTACCTGGGACTCTCGGGAAAGATGTGGATGCAATAGCATTTTAAAGGAGCATGGAATATGTAATTCAATTAAGCATAATTGATGCTACATTCTGTTGGGGAGAGGAGTCTCAGTGGTCAACATTAGCAAATGAAAACGCTGAGTGTGTGTTCCACTTAGCTTCATTTGGTTAAAAATATAAAATTGATATAGGGGATAGCAGCTGATAGCTAGAAAGCAGCTCAGTCAATTGCATAAAAGACCTCGAATATCAGAGCAAGAAGTCTTTTACTTAATTTTATGGATATTTTGCTAATGATAACGATTGATTATGTTGACATGTGGGGATGAAATGGCTATGAAGTTAATACTTCAAAAAATGAATCTGGCACAAGTGTTTGGAACGGTAAGGAGAAGCAGGAATGGAGAAGTTAAGAGACTTGAGTAAGTCAGCTGAGAAAGTAAGGTCTGCTTCTTGAGCGATGGGCACAGAAATAAGAACTAGAGAACCGATGCTAGAAACACTGTAACAAATCAGACTTAATAGCTGAATGATTGAATGGAAAAAATAAAAACTGATATTTAACAGAGGCAGAAGGGTAATGCCATTAATATTAGTAATCACATGAGCAAGGAGAATAGTGTGAGATCATTGAACAAACTGCATTTGGAATACTTATGGAGTAATGAAAAGATGTAGATTTGGAACTAAGGGCATCATCAGTCAAGACTGAAGCCATAGAGATGGAGGAGTTATCAAGAGAGAATGGGTAATACGACAAGAACATGGAACTAGAGATGCTGACACACCTCCTTAGGAGTCAGAAAAAGGGAGATCAGCATCCAAAAAAAAGAAGTAAGCAGGATATGCTGTGTTCCAAAGCAAAGGGAGAAAATTATTTCATAAAGACCTTCAGATATTACTCTGTCTAGGAACAGTGAAGAAGGAGGGAAGGAACTGAAGATATGTATCAACAGTCCTAAGGCCTGAGCTAATTTGAGTTTGTAGTATAAATATATCAAAAGGTAGAGAAGCACCTAAAATCTTATCACAATCCCCTAATCACTTCACTTTGGAATTAGTATGAGGAAGCAAGAAGAAGGGCTTGCTTTAGAAATGCTGTTCTTGGGGACTTTCCTGGTGGTCCAGTGGGTAAAGAGTCTGTCTTTCAGTGCAAGGAGCACTGGTTCAATCTCTGGTCCAGGAAGATCCCACGTGCCGCGGAGCGGCTATGACCACTGGATACAATTACGAGCCCAGCGTTTGAGCACGTGTGCCCAGAGCCTGTGCTTTGCAAGGAGAGAGGGGCCGCTGCGGTGGGAGGCCCACACTGGCTGAAGAATAAAGATGGATGAAAATAAATAAAATTTTAAAAATCAATAAAAAATAAAAGAAATGCAGTTCTTTAGACCAAAAGCATGCTTAGAATCAGAATTCTAAATGAGAGAATGGGAAAGGATCTCAGTGTAAATATAACAGCTGTATTTTATATATACAAATAAAAGATTCAAGGAGATACAAGTATGGCATAGCAATTGCTAGAACCCAGATCGCCTAGTCTTCACTGTAGATATATTTCCTTGATACTATAAGCTACCTTTACATGCAGATTCTCATGGTCACCTCGCCAGTCAAAACATTGATGAATTTCTTTAGTGACATTAGGATAGATTTCATCACCTGTCTCAGCATTTTCTGTCCTGAATCTGTTTAATGTTTCATTTCCCAGGTATAATCCTCATAGCTGTTCTGTTGAAGTTTGTCTATGCCTGACCATCTCAGCCATCTCTCTAAGGGCTAACCCCTTATTCTATGTTGTGTTTCCAGCACTGTTAGATAAAAGTTTGTAACAATTAAAGGTATAGAGACATTTCCAGGCTTCCAGGTATAGTTTCCTTCTTTAAAGAAGGACTTGGCAAAAATCAAGGCCATTGAAGAGAACAAATTGAATCTTGGCATCAGGGAAGTGTCTGCTTCTATGCTCCTAGGTTTGGGATCATGGAGAGATCTAGGTGAATTGACCTTTTTTCTAGCAGTCTTACTTACCTTTGCATGAAGGAACTGAGTGTAATCAAAAAGTCCTAAGGCCTGAGCTAATTTGAGTTTGTAGTATAAATATATCAAAAGGTAGAGAAGCACCTAAAATCTTATCACAATCCCCTAATCACTTCACTTTGGAATTAGTATGAGGAAGCAAGAAGAAGGGCTTGCTTTAGAAATGCTGTTCTTGGGGACTTTCCTGGTGGTCCAGTGGGTAAAGAGTCTGTCTTTCAGTGCAAGGAGCACTGGTTCAATCTCTGGTCCAGGAAGATCCCACGTGCCGCGGAGCGGCTATGACCACTGGATACAATTACGAGCCCAGCGTTTGAGCACGTGTGCCCAGAGCCTGTGCTTTGCAAGGAGAGAGAGGCCACTGCAATGGGAGGCCCACACTGGCTGAAGAATAAAGATGGATGAAAATAAATAAAATTTTAAAAATCAATAAAAAATAAAAGAAATGCAGTTCTTTAGACCAAAAGCATGCTTAGAATCAGAATTCTAAATGAGAGAATGGGAAAGGATCTCAGTGTAAATATAACAGCTGTATTTTATATATAAAAATAAAAGATTCAAGGAGATACAAGTATGGCATAGCAATTGCTAGAACCCAGATCGCCTAGTCTTCACTGTAGATATATTTCCTTGATACTATAAGCTACCTTTACATGCAGATTCTCATGGTCACCTCGCCAGTCAAAACATTGATGAATTTCTTTAGTGACATTAGGATAGATTTCATCACCTGTCTCAGCATTTTCTGTCCTGAATCTGTTTAATGTTTCATTTCCCAGGTATAATCCTCATAGCTGTTCTGTTGAAGTTTGTCTATGCCTGACCATCTCAGCCATCTCTCTAAGGGCTAACCCCTTATTCTATGTTGTGTTTCCAGCACTGTTAGATAAAAGTTTGTAACAATTAAAGGTATAGAGACATTTCCAGGCTTCCAGGTATAGTTTCCTTCTTTAAAGAAGGACTTGGCAAAAATCAAGGCCATTGAAGAGAACAAATTGAATCTTGGCATCAGGGAAGTGTCTGCTTCTATGCTCCTAGGTTTGGGATCATGGAGAGATCTAGGTGAATTGACCTGGTGTTGAGAGAGTTTGAGTCACAAATGATAGCAGTCTTACTTACCTTTGCATGAAGACTTCCAAGAAAACTCTTTATGTGGGGAGAGAACAACAAAGAGAATGGCATTTCTCATAGGACAAAGGCCTATAAAACAATGTGAAATATGGAAAACCTATGTCTCTTAAACTCAGTTAATGCAACTGGAAAGGGACTTGGATAGTAGTGGCTCCATGAGGCTGTATGTTTTATCTTCAGACATTTCTGTCCTAGATTTTGCCCAGTAATGAAGTCAGAATAGCAAAAAACCTTTGGGTAAACTGCTCCAAATAAAAGATAGGAAGAACATTGAAAAATGATCAGCTATTTTTTTATACCACCACTAGAAAATCCTATATCCATTCTCATTTAAAGACCTCTCAATAAATATTGCAGCCCATTTAACACTCTACCCTCTTGTAATTTCGCAACTTTCAGTTTTGTTATTGCTTCCTCCTTTTAATTCCTTTCGCATTGCTAGGCAACTCCGTGTCTTGCAGACAGCAGCGCTGATTACATTCTCTGCCTCCATGTAAAAGTATCCCCCTTCGCTGACTTTAAAAAAAATAAAATTAAAAAGACCAATGAACGTCACAAATTTCAAAGGAACTAGGAAGAACAAAAACTATCGTAAGTGACAAAATCTGAAGAGATTATACTCTGATTTAAAAAATAAGCTGTTGAGAAAGAGTTTAAATTTTAACAACTACCTTTTGGAAAGAATTTAATAAGCACAACCTTTTCTTCCAAGTCATTTTGATTGAATCAATAGGAAAGAAATGTCTCTCTCTAAAACTGTTTTTTTTTCTTCTGTGTGGTTAATGAAAATCACTGTCTACTGCACACTGCAATTATGTTTCCTAAGCTCTGTATTCATAGTGGAAAAGTGGAAACTGGAGCAAGATGAGTGGAGATATTAGAGCCCAAACTAATGCATAAGTGCAATTAAGGTTGGAAACAAAATGGCCTCAGGTATTGAAAAATAGATGCATTACCTCCCCTGGGTTCTTCATTGTGGAGCTGGAAAACAGGGATTGACTACCTCACAACCTTAATGGCTTTTGATGGAGTCTGAAGAATAGTTCCTGCCAGTCCAGGGGGACTGCATGACACCAGGAGACCAAGGACAGTGGGACTATATTTGACCAGAGTAGAGAATCATGCTGCTAAGGTATCTGTTTCAGTCAGTCTCTCTCTCTCTTTTTTTTTTTTTTTGATTTTGGCCTCTTTTTATTGTTTTTTATCATTTTGTTTTCATTTGTTTGTTTCTTAATTTTGGCCTCTTTTATTGTTTTTCTTTTTTTTTTTAATATTTTGGCCTCTTTTATTGGTTCTTTATTTATTTTCATCCATCTTTATTCTTTGGCCTGTGTGGGCCTCCCATTGCAGTGGCCTCTCTCCTTGCAGAGCACCGGCTCTGGGTGCCTGTGTTCCAGAGCGCTGTCTTTGTCATTGGACAAACCGGTCTAGCGGCTCCGCGGCACGTGGTATCTTCCCAGGCCAGGGATCAAACCGGTGCCCCTTGCACTACAAGGGGGACTCTTGACCCACTGGACCACCAGGGAAGCCCTTTTATTGGTTATTTATTCATTTATTTTCATCCATCTTTATTCTTTGGCCTGTGTGGGCCTCCCATTGCAGTGGCCTCTCTCCTTGCAGAGCACCGGCTCTGGGTGCCTGTGTTCCAGAGCGCTGTCTTTGTCATTGGACAAACCGGTCTAGCGGCTCCGCGGCACGTGGTATCTTCCCAGGCCAGGGATCAAACCGGTGCCCCTTGCACTACAAGGGGGACTCTTGACCCACTGGACCACCAGGGAAGCCCTTTTATTGGTTATTTATTCATTTATTTTCATCCATCTTTATTCTTTGGCCTGAGTGGGCCTCCCATTGCAGTGGCCTCTCTCCTTGCAGAGCACTGGCTCTGGGCTCATGTGCTCCAGAGTGCTGGCTCGCAGTTGGACACACCTGCCCAGCCACTCCACAGCACTTGGGATTTTCCCGGGCCAGGGATTGAACTGGTGCTCCTTGCACTGCAAGGCGGACTCCCTACCCACTGGACCACCACGGAAGCCCTCAGTCAGTGTCTTTGGCCAACACTATCTCCATTTTTCAAGCCCAGCAAATGTTGATATTAGTTTTACTTACAAGTTTTCTTTCTTCACTGAACTAATGGAAAATGCACACGATCTGGGAGTGTTGGGAGTCCACACAGAATCTTTTGTATTTCCAAATTGGAAGCAGTCAGTCCTTTCAGTTGTTAAAGGCTGCAAACTGCCTTTGGTCTTTCTGGTAATTTGGCCCGTCATCGAACAGTTCAAATAAGAAGAAAAAGGATTGTGTGTTTTCATGCAATTTAGCTTGGAAAATCCAGAGTAAGAGTTCTTTCCTGCAGAAAGCACAATTTATTTGACATGAGTTACTGTGTTTGCACAGACGTGGCTATACCTCTTAGTAATGTACACTTTTAGTTCTCTGCACAAGCTGGGCCATCCTCTTTCATTTGTTCTGCCTCATTTCATTTGGAAATATGGGAAGTCTTCTTCCTCGTATTTTTCCTCAGTTAACATCTGGAATTGAGAGACATTCCCTATTCAGACATCATGCCCCTGAGGAAAGGGTGGGTTGTTCAGTAATATAGAAATTAAGAGTTTTAATATAATAAGCAAAAGCATGTGTGCGACATATATACACTCAGAAAAGCAACAACCACCAACAAAACTCATCCTTGGCAATCAGGATAATGTAGCCTGTGGGAAGCTTGTGTTATCAATAAGCTAAACTACTACTTTATTGTTCAATAAAAGCAGAGTTCCCTTAGCAAGGCTCCATGGTTGCTATTCTGCCTTGGAGATATCGAACTCTAATGAGTGAAATAATGTATATTTCAGTGTGTTATGGGTAAAGTCTCAACTCTGGTGAACTAATATATTTCTTCTTGAAGAATATCATTTCAGGGATTTCATGCTGTGATTTCCTTCTTTAACAACTGGAGTCACTCTCTGGGGAAAAGAGGTTAATGGATTGGGTTGGGAAAAGGAGAAGAATAGAAATAAAAATATATTAAATCTTTAAAATTCGTATCTAAGCACTTTGCTATGTTGGTGATGGGATTTGAAAATCTTCAAGCATTTTGGTGCTCCTTGCACTGCAAGGCGGACTCCCTACCCACTGGACCACCACGGAAGCCCTCAGTCAGTGTCTTTGGCCAACACTATCTCCATTTTTCAAGCCCAGCAAATGTTGATATTAGTTTTACTTACAAGTTTTCTTTCTTCACTGAACTAATGGAAAATGCACACGATCTGGGAGTGTTGGGAGTCCACACAGAATCTTTTGTATTTCCAAATTGGAAGCAGTCAGTCCTTTCAGTTGTTAAAGGCTGCAAACTGCCTTTGGTCTTTCTGGTAATTTGGCCCGTCATCGAACAGTTCAAATAAGAAGAAAAAGGATTGTGTGTTTTCATGCAATTTAGCTTGGAAAATCCAGAGTAAGAGTTCTTTCCTGCAGAAAGCACAATTTATTTGACATGAGTTACTGTGTTTGCACAGACGTGGCTATACCTCTTAGTAATGTACACTTTTAGTTCTCTGCACAAGCTGGGCCATCCTCTTTCATTTGTTCTGCCTCATTTCATTTGGAAATATGGGAAGTCTTCTTCCTCGTATTTTTCCTCAGTTAACATCTGGAATTGAGAGACATTCCCTATTCAGACATCATGCCCCTGAGGAAAGGGTGGGTTGTTCAGTAATATAGAAATTAAGAGTTTTAATATAATAAGCAAAAGCATGTGTGCGCACATATATACACTCAGAAAAGCAACAACCACCAACAAAACTCATCCTTGGCAATCAGGATAATGTAGCCTGTGGGAAGCTTGTGTTATCAATAAGCTAAACTACTACTTTATTGTTCAATAAAAGCAGAGTTCCCTTAGCAAGGCTCCATGGTTGCTATTCTGCCTTGGAGATATCGAACTCTAATGAGTGAAATAATGTATATTTCAGTGTGTTATGGGTAAAGTCTCAACTCTGGTGAACTAATATATTTCTTCTTGAAGAATATCATTTCAGGGATTTCATGCTGTGATTTCCTTCTTTAACAACTGGAGTCACTCTCTGGGGAAAAGAGGTTAATGGATTGGGTTGAGAAAAGGGAGAAGAATAGAAATAAAAATATATTAAATCTTTAAAATTCGTATCTAAGCACTTTGCTATGTTGGTGATGGGGATTTGGATATTGTATCTTCCAGAAGCCCATCAATTTGAAGTTACCTTCAGTGATCACAAATCACCAAGGTACATTTGGGAAGCATATATTTAAGACCACCGAACGTAGAAAAACTCCGTTTCTCAAGTGTTGCATTGCCAGTTTGTTGGTTTAAATCTCACGTTTATAGAAACATTCTCACACCCCAGGCAGGTTCTGTCTTGTTCATCACTCTGTTTTCTTTGAGAGGACTGATATATTTGAAAAAGTTTTCCAGGAAAATGAATTCCTTCCCAAAATTTGTAACAGAGCATGCAGACCTTGTTTCGTGTGTCTAATTTGAGCCTTCCCTACAAAACATTTAGAGACTGTTCTATTTCATTTCATTCACAGCAGAGATAGAAAGCATCCAACCGTCTTAAGTAATTTAATGGCACTTCGTGATACTGGCTCAATGTGTTCTAAACCCTAAACTCTTAAGCAGTATCTTTGGAGTTTTATAGTCTTTTCTGTTCTTATGACACTTAGGAGTGTTTCTTTGTTTGAAGTGGGAATTATAAAGATATTAAAAACACTGAAGATAGTCAAGTGGCTAAGAGCATGGATATTAGTGCAATATAATGGCTACCATTTTTGAGCTCTGTTTATCTATTTATAGGTTCTCTTAAGGTAGATATGTTACTTACTGTCCTTCCATCTCGGTTTTTCCATATGTTTGTTTTCCATGTGTTTTTACCATTTCTGGCAGTGATAATTGTGTCTACCCTGGGAACTGTAGTGGGGGGTCATAGAACCTAATATGTGTAACATACTTAGCCCAGGGTCTGGTGTTTAGCAATTTCCCAGTCAAGGTTAACCTTCAAAATGGTAACTGTAAACTTGCTAAAGTTTTTAAGAGTTATTTTATTTCACAGTTATAAAACATTTTATTGTGTTTTACAGTATTGCCAATGTATAAATAGACTTCAACAGTATGATATTCCCTTTGAATATGCCTTTTTCAATATGCAGCAAATTTCATGGTTCAAATTATCATTATCATCAAAAAGTGCTAATTTTTTTTTAAAGGAGGCAAGTGGCTGGTGATTATGCTTCCAAAAACAATAGAAAATTATGAACATTTTCAGTTCCCATAAGTGCTAGTATTGTTGCTGTTCAGTTGCTAAGTCATGTCTAACTCTTCGTGGCCCTATAAACTGCAACACATCCTTGTCCTTCACCATCTCCCAGAGTTTGCTCAAATTCAGGTCCATCGAGTCGCGTCTCACCCTCTGTTGCCTCTTCTTCTCCAGTGCTCAGTCTTTCCCTGCATCAGTATTATTAACAGGTAAAGAGTTGTCATTCCGGGAATGGCATCTTAGTTGCCTATGGTTCACCCCAGCGGTGTGTATTCTGTCTTTGTTATTCCCAGATTCCCTGGTGTCCATGGGAGATAGAACTGGTAGGCTGTACATTCTGATCTCGGGATGAGTTACTACCAGGAGGTGGTTGTAGTGACTGTAGGAATGAAAAGCTATTGATGGGGGCAGAAGCACTGAAAATCATGAGTGAGTTTCCCACAAGCTTTGAGTGTGAGGTCTGAGTGTGTCATTCAGGGGTCTTGCACTGTCAACAACCCTCCCTTCCCCACTCCTGACTCTTACGTTTCCCCTTTCTCTGTTACCAGGCAATGCTGTGGAGTTAATTTGCTTTCCTCTGCCAGGCACCTCTGTGTTGATTAGTTCTCATCTCCAGTGAGGATGAAACTGGAGAGCTTGGGTGTATCTTAGTTTCTGTACTTAAGACTGAACTTGCTGTACTTCTGAGGGGTTTGTGGAGTAGTTATTATCCAGGGGAAACTAAAGAGTGCTCATTAGGCATGGTGTACTTTCAAAGGAGGATGATTTTTTTTTTTATCAAAATACATTTTAATCTTGTTGCTAGGATGAAGTGGCAAAAGACATTTAGCCCTAATTAAACATCTGCCAGTAAAATGAAATATGGCTCTACCTTTTAATTATCTCTATTTAATTTGCTACTTTCAGTAGCATGTTGGCCTGAAGACGTGTAAGCTCCCTTAAGAAATGGAGGTGCAGTTCCATGAAAAGGCTTCCTTTTATCTTGGAGTTTTAAAACTTTAAATATGGATCAGATTCAAGTGTCTTGACGAGTCTTGCCCTGTACACCAAGCTAAATGTTGGGTGAGGACAGGGCCTTCATGGTGTAGGGAGGATGGCACCAACCCCCAGAAGGTTTTGGTGATGCTGTGGAAATGTCAGAAGCCCCTCTTGTGTGACCTTTAGCAGCCTGTGCTGCTTCGGTTGTAGAATTCATCACACCACTTTGTTGGGGCGGGTGGAAGTGTCTCCCCCTGTATCTTACAAACTCCTTGAGAACAAGAATCTTGTTGATTGGCTTTGTCACAGTATCTTCAGCACCGGGCCAAGTGGCATGCACATGTGAGGCCCTCAATACAACCTTTTAAGAATAATGGATGTTGTAAACTGTGTCTTTGATCTGTTTCTTATTATATGAGACCTGTAGCAAAATAATAACAGGAATAATAGCATGGTTTCTAGATGATGTATATGGCGTTAATAAAATTAAAGGGACATACAAATGATACATAATTAGTCAAGAATGATAATATATTATTCAAAATCTGGGGAAACTTGCTGTTCAAGCCTACTTTCTAGACTCTAAATCTGGGCTTGTTGTTGTTCAGTTACCAAATCATGGCTGATTCTTTGTGACCTATGGATTGCAGCATGCCAGTCTTCCCTGTCCTTTACTGTCTCCTGGAGTTTGCTCAAATTCATGTCCATTGAATCGGTGATGCCATTTAATGATCTCAACCTCTGTTTGAGCTGCTTCTCCTCCTACCCTCAATCTTTCCCAGCACCAAGATCTTTTTCAGTGAGTAGGCTCTTTGCATCATGTGGCCAAAATATTGGAGCTTTAGCTTCAGCATCAGTCCTTCCAATGAATTCAGGGTTGATTTCCTTTAGGATTAGCTAGTTTGATCTCTTCGGAACACTCAAGAGTCTTCTCCAGCCCCACAATTAAAAAGCATTCATTGGCTCCGAGCCTTCTTTATGGTCTAGGTCTCACATTTGTACATGAGTACTAGAAAAACCATAGCTTTGATCACATGGATCTTTGTCAGCAAAATGATATCTTTTTTTAAATTTTAATTAATTTCTACTGTCTAGGTTTGTCATAGCTTTCCTTCCAAGGATCAAGTTTCTTTTAACTTTATGGCTGTAGTTACCATCCACTGTGATTACTTCCACTTTTTCCCCTTCTGTGTGCCATGAAGTGATGGGACTGGTCTCCACGATCTTTAGTTTTTAATGTTGAGTTTCAAGCCAATGTTGCATTCTCCACTACTACCTGGGCTAGTAAGAACCAAATAAAAAAAACTTGCCCTTCTATAAAAAAAAGAAGGTGGACTCACTTCTTCCAACTGAGTGGGCTGTTTCTATCTTCTGAGTAGACAATGGAGTGAGATGGGGCTGGGTCAGAGTCAAATCCAGGTGTCAGAGGGACTGAGGGCCCTAAGGATATACTGATTTGTTAGAGGAGGCTCTTGAATAGAAGTTGGTTTCTTTTCATGGGAAGTTTGATTTTTTTTCTCTTGCCCTCCAAATTGAGCAAAGTCCCATGCTGCTCATGAATTTGTGTTAGAATAGTTCTTTCGAGCTTTGTCTGTGAAGCTAACTCAATAGAAGCTTTCTCTGAGTTAATGCACCATCATGAAAAATTACAGTGTAGAAAACAAGGTATGGAGTAGGCATAACACTGGGCTAAAATGGTCCAGGGAAATGGGTGCAGAGATTAGGATGAGAGAACAGTTCACCAAAATCTACACACTAGCCTTTTAGTATTTTTTTTTTAATTTTGACCTCTTTTATTGGTTTTTATTTTACGTCCATCTTTACTCTTCGGCCTTTATGGGTCTCCCATTGCTGTGGCCTCTCTGTTGCAGAGCACGAGCTCTGGGTGCATGCGCTTCAGAGCACTGGCATGTAATTGGATGCGCCCCGGGCCAGCCACGCCACGGCATTTGGGATCTTCCCAGGCCAGGGATTGAACCGGTGCCCATTGCACTGCAAGGCAGACTCTTTACCCATTGGATCACCAGGGAAGCCCACCTCTTAGTACTTTTGTGTGGTTTGGGAATATTACAGAAGGAAGAGGGATTCTTTTTTTTTTATTATTTTTTGAATCAAGTTATGTAGTTTAGTAAGCTGAGTATCCTAGCACAGAGAAATTCCAGATGCTGAACATCAAGCTGTGGTGAGGTGGTCAGCCTCAGAGAACCATGTGAAACCCTCCTCATGTACTCATCCCTAGATGCATCTGAGAACTCGGTTTGCGGCAAAAACCATGGCAGGACAGTACTAGTGGGCTTCACAGAAGTGTGCTACTAAGCAGAAGATGAAAGGCAGGGAATCAGCTGTTAGGAGGCACTGGCCACAGTTGGCATGGTGCTAAATGTTAAGTACTACTCCAGAAATCTTTTCTAACGAACAAGTCAGGACTAGAACTAGAGCCCTTTTGCTAAAAGTGGACTAGAAATAAATACTCTGTGTCATATTCTGGAAAAACTCAAATGGGCTTTTTGGCCAGCCCAATAATTTTCAGCCTATTTCTCTCTCCATTTGTTTCCTTTCTTCTATTTTTCTCTTCCCTGAACAGCAGAGCATATACTTCCCTGAGTTTGAATAGAAGTTGGTTTCTTTTCATGGGAAGTTTGATTTTTCTCTTGCCCTCCAAATTGAGCAAAGTCCCATGCTGCTCATGAATTTGTGTTAGAATAGTTCTTTCGAGCTTTGTCTGTGAAGCTAACTCAATAGAAGCTTTCTCTGAGTTAATGCACCATCATGAAAAATTACAGTGTAGAAAACAAGGTATGGAGTAGGCATAACACTGGGCTAAAATGGTCCAGGGAAATGGGTGCAGAGATTAGGATGAGAGAACAGTTCACCAAAATCTACACACTAGCCTTTTAGTATTTTTTTTTTAATTTTGACCTCTTTTATTGGTTTTTATTTTACGTCCATCTTTACTCTTCGGCCTTTATGGGTCTCCCATTGCTGTGGCCTCTCTGTTGCAGAGCACGAGCTCTGGGTGCATGCGCTTCAGAGCACTGGCATGTAATTGGATGCGCCGGTCCAGCCACGCCACGGCATTTGGGATCTTTCCAGGCCAGGGATTGAACCGGTGCCCATTGCACTGCAAGGCAGACTCTTTACCCATTGGATCACCAGGGAAGCCCACCTCTTAGTACTTTTGTGTGGTTTGGGAATATTACAGAAGGAAGAGGGATTCTTTTTTTTTTATTATTTTTTGAATCAAGTTATGTAGTTTAGTAAGCTGAGTATCCTAGCACAGAGAAATTCCAGATGCTGAACATCAAGCTGTGGTGAGGTGGTCAGCCTCAGAGAACCATGTGAAACCCTCCTCATGTACTCATCCCTAGATGCATCTGAGAACTCGGTTTGCGGCAAAAACCATGGCAGGACAGTACTAGTGGGCTTCACAGAAGTGTGCTACTAAGCAGAAGATGAAAGGCAGGGAATCAGCTGTTAGGAGGCACTGGCCACAGTTGGCATGGTGCTAAATGTTAAGTACTACTCCAGAAATCTTTTCTAACGAACAAGTCAGGACTAGAACTAGAGCCCTTTTGCTAAAAGTGGACTAGAAATAAATACTCTGTGTCATATTCTGGAAAAACTCAAATGGGCTTTTTGGCCAGCCCAATAATTTTCAGCCTATTTCTCTCTCCATTTGTTTCCTTTCTTCTATTTTTCTCTTCCCTGAACAGCAGAGCATATACTTCACTGAGTTTGAAAATTCCCTAACTTTTATTCTCCCAACAGGATTAGACCTGCTAAGAGTAACTAGTGTTTCCTATCTGATAAATAAAGGGATTATAGCAATAACTGCTGTCAGCATTTTTCTCATTTAAACAAATAAAGCTGACAAATGATGAAGTTCTGTGCGGCTCTGTTATGTTTAGTACATGCAGAGTAATTATTCATCCACTGCCAACATGCGTCTCTCTACAACTAAACCATCCATGGCGTCGAGAGCTGATTAGCATTTCTGTCCCATAGTCATATTTTTATCTTCCGTAAGACTCTCCTCCCTAACAAAGGTGGATGGTTATAATTTGCACAGTAATTTAAAGGGCTGGATTCTTCCCGTGCTTCTTAGAGTTGCACCAGTTATCAGGTCCCATGCTCATCTTATTGATGACCTGCCGTCTTCTATTTGCCTGGGGTTTTTGTTCCCCTGTAGCACTTACTCTGAACAGGTGAGCTGCCATCTCCGGAGACAAGAGCTCCGCAGCATGACCCAGGGCGTGGGAAGAGGCGTCCTGAAAGACAGGTGCTTCCAATGAGTGTTTTGCAGGTGTAGTTTCTCAGGTATATGTGTAAATACACACATTTTATGTACGTGTGTACATGCATTTATTCATGCACGTGCTTAAGGGGCTGAGTCATATCAGACTGCAGCTCTATAGACTGTAGTCTGCCAGGCTCCTCTGTCCATGGAATTTTCCAGATGCGATCACTGGAGTGGGTTGTTCCTACTCCAAGGGAACTTCTGGACTCAGGGATCAAACCTGTGTCTCTTGAGTCTGCTGCATTGGCAGTTGGATTCTTTATCATTGTGCCACCTGGGAAGCCCTTTATTAATACAGATATTTATGTGTGTGTGTGTGTGTGTGTGTGTGTATGTATATATATATATGTATAGTATATCATTCAGCAGAACGACAGTGAAGATTTACAAAAGTGTATTCTATTTAATATTCTTATTTTAGTGAAATTTTTTGTTATGGTGGAGAAAAGTACAATGGAGACAACATATCATTTCCCAAGGATTTTCCTAGAGGGCATGGTTTGACTAGGCTGAAGACTTCATGTTGGAAGGAAAAGGCCTAATATAGAGAGACACTGTACTTTTGCGGGGAGGGGAGGTTCACTAATGCACCTGTGGCCTTCTTTCCTAATTTGAATACAACTGCTTTACCATGTTGTGTTAGTTTCTGCTGTAGGATAAAGTGAATCAGGCATAGGTGTATATAGGTCCCCTCCCTCCTGGGTCTCCCCCCCACTTCACCCCATGGCAGCCATTTAAGCTCATCATAGTGAATCCAGCTGAGCTTCCTGTATTACAGAGCAGCTTCCCACTAGCTGTCTATTGCACACATGATACAACGTGTAAATATGAAAGTGCTACCTCTTAATTCTTCCCACCCTCCCCTTGACTCCCATGTTTCCACATGTCCATTCTCTATATATGTTTTTCAAATCATTTTACCATTTTTCTAGCTTTCGTATAATATTGTAAATGTAGGCCGGGGTTTTGTTCCCTGTAGCACTTACTCTGAACAGGTGAGCTGCCATCTCCGGAGACAAGAGCTCCGCAGCATGACCCAGGGCGTGGGAAGAGGCGTCCTGAAAGACAGGTGCTTCCAATGAGTGTTTTGCAGGTGTAGTTTCTCAGGTATATGTGTAAATACACACATTTTATGTACGTGTGTACATGCATTTATTCATGCACGTGCTTAAGGGGCTGAGTCATATCAGACTGCAGCTCTATAGACTGTAGTCTGCCAGGCTCCTCTGTCCATGGAATTTTCCAGATGCGATCACTGGAGTGGGTTGTTCCTACTCCAAGGGAACTTCTGGACTCAGGGATCAAACCTGTGTCTCTTGAGTCTGCTGCATTGGCAGTTGGATTCTTTATCATTGTGCCACCTGGGAAGCCCTTTATTAATACAGATATTTATGTGTGTGTGTGTGTGTGTGTGTGTGTATGTATATATATATGTATAGTATATCATTCAGCAGAACGACAGTGAAGATTTACAAAAGTGTATTCTATTTAATATTCTTATTTTAGTGAAATTTTTTGTTATGGTGGAGAAAAGTACAATGGAGACAACATATCATTTCCCAAGGATTTTCCTAGAGGGCATGGTTTGACTAGGCTGAAGACTTCATGTTGGAAGGAAAAGGCCTAATATAGAGAGACACTGTACTTTTGCGGGGAGGGGAGGTTCACTAATGCACCTGTGGCCTTCTTTCCTAATTTGAATACAACTGCTTTACCATGTTGTGTTAGTTTCTGCTGTAGGATAAAGTGAATCAGGCATAGGTGTATATAGGTCCCCTCCCTCCTGGGTCTCCCTCCCACTTCACCCCCATGGCAGCCATTTAAGCTCATCATAGTGAATCCAGCTGAGCTTCCTGTATTACAGAGCAGCTTCCCACTAGCTGTCTATTGCACACATGATACAACGTGTAAATATGAAAGTGCTACCTCTTAATTCTTCCCACCCTCCCCTTGACTCCCATGTTTCCACATGTCCATTCTCTATATATGTTTCTATTCCTGCCTTAGAAATAGGTTCATTTTACCATTTTTCTAGCTTTCATAGATATGCAATATTTGTTTTTCTCTTTCCTACTTCCTTCACTCTATAGGGCAGACTCTAGGTCCATCTGTGTCTCTACAAATAACTCTCATTCCTTTTAGTGGCTGAGAAATATTCCATTGTATGTATGTACCACATCTTTATCCTTGCATCTGTTATTGGACATTTGGGTTGTTTTCATGTCCTGGCTGTTATAAACAGTTGGTGCTGCAGTGAGCACTGGGGTTACATGTGTCCTTTGGAATTGTAGTTTTCTCAGAGTATACCCCCAGTAGTGCCAGTAGGATTGCTGGGTTATGGTAGTTATATTTTTAGTTTTCCTAGAGGGGATGGTTTCACTACAGTAAAGACCTCATGTTAGAGAAAAAAGCCTAAGCCAGAGAGATGCTATTCTTTCTTGAGGGTGTGGGGGTCTATAGCAAAGGTTACTTATAACCTTTTAAAGAAACCTGACACCCTGATGCTACCTGAAGGAAAAACATACTGTGTTTGGACATAGTTGGTTGATATTCCTTCTGCTTCTCCAAACCCACGGGGAGCCTCTTTGAAGGACCTGAAACCAAAGCATCATAATGCTGAAATCGTGGCTTCAGCATTTTCCTTTCGGCTGTGGTTAGTCTGAATGAGAGGTTGCAAGACTTCCTGACATGAATGGGGTGAGATCAATTATGACCTTCGTGGTGGGGGTCTGTGGCCTACTGTTGATGCTTTCCACAACAAATGTATGGCTGTCCATGTGTAATAACTGTGTTTTCAAGGTTTTATATTTGATGCTCTGACATCTCAGGGTCTTGCTGGCTCTCGTGGGACCATCCTTTCCTGAGCTGGCTCATTCCTAGAGATGCACACAACTCACCTGTGAGCATGCCTTTCATAAACAAACCAACAGTTACTGCGCTTTACCCCCAGATATTACTTTTATTAAATTCCTCTTCTCCTGCCTTAACCCAGGACCAGGTACCAGACAGGGAGAAACAGGCATTCTGTCCCAGGGCCCACTGAAATGAAGCAAGCTTGCCAAGTCTAAATCTTTTTGCCTTGCCTCTCCAATTCCTCCCAGGGAAACCATAGTAGAGGCTCTTGGCCACATCTCTCCTCCCCATCTGCCTCTTGGTGCTTCCCCATGTAGCTGGGAGTGCTACGCCTCCTGTTTCTAGGGATCTGCGAGTGTCAACGCACTAGATTTCTGAGTGTCGTACTCTGTCTCATTAAAATGGGCCCCAGATCCCCTTTAAACACCATGATGTAGGTTAATTCATAGCATGTTTTAACGTGTGTGTGTTTGTGTATATCTGTGTATCTGTATATAAATTCCTCATTAGCCTTGAACACATTTCTGACCTCCTAAGTTTACGGAATGTTTCTTCACTGAGACCTGATTCCCGCACGTCTGGTCTGTAAGTCTCCCCATCCCATGACAGGGCAACTCGGGTGCATCCATTACCCCACCTCACACCTGGACACGCTGATTTGGTGTTCTCTCTCCTCCCTTGCACAGTTCAAAGTAGATCAATCCACCGTTGGTTTCAAAACTATGAAATACAAAAGAAGTCTCTTCTCTGCCTCCTAGTTTGTTACTTTTGTTTATTCAGCCTAACTTTCAAATCCCCAATATGGGTGTCCCACTCCAGTCTGCTTTCTTTCCTTGCAAATTATTTTTGTAATCTTATTTTCTTCTTTCTCTTCATCTGCCAGCTCTGTCTTCTGGTTGCCCATGTCCTTTCACTTGCACTTCTTGTATTTAAGTGCAAATTAAAGAAAAGCAGTGCCCACAAGAACAATAAAAATCCCTCTGAGGCTTCTTTCCCATTCCATGTAGGAGTTGGTTTTCAGGACTTGCCTCTTGGGAAGGTAGAAGGTGAGTTTCTGTCCTCTGTGCAAACAGAGAGGCAAATTATCAGCTGTCATTAGAATGATTTTCCATGTGTGGTTCCTCCCACAAACTCAGAAAGTCTCACTCAAGTTGTGCACATGGTGATTGATGTGACCGTAAAGCACCCTCATCACACGCTATAAATAACATGTCATTGGTTGAGTAGAAGGAAATGTTTTTTCCCAGCCCAGCTGGTCCGCCTTGGTTCTCGTTCTTTAAATCCTGCCAACACCCAGGGTATTATCACATTCTGGCTCCTCTACCAAGAGCCCCTAGCTCCTTTAGATTCACTCTTCTCATGGTTTTGTCCCATGACTTCCTTTTGAACATGAAGGGAAAAGCCTAGTTCTGCACCTCATTTTTCCTTAAACATTGCATGTATCCATCTTACTTCCATAATGAAGAATAAGTACCTAAAACAGGAGAACAGAATTGAGTTTTGATGAAGGATCTGTGCAGAGTGCTAACTTGGGTGTAAGACAGTTCAAATCCTGGATCTTGCATTTACAGATGGTGTGATTACAGACAAATGACTCTTCAATGAGTTCTCTGGTCTGCACTGTGAGGATGCAGTAGACTGTGCTGTGTCTTTGCACGGCAGAAATGTAGACTGAAGAGATGAAAGACGTATCGTAATCCTGGGCACCTAGGTGGAATTCAACAAGCATCACCTCCATTTTTCTCCCAGGCCACCTATCCCAGGACAGGGCACAGCCTCAGCAAATGCCCATTGGCTGGAGAGAGCCAGCTGACTGTAAAGGCCGCTCCCCTGTTGTGCTGGTTTAACTGATGCTCCTTCTCTGCACTTTATGTAAGGTGACTCCCTTTCCCTGGGAAGAAACTCACTTACTCACTCCCCAGTAAGACACACCAGGCAATTTTTTTTTTTTTTTAACTATTAGATGGAGAATACAAGGATATGATAATGAAAAAAAATGACAAGGTCAAGATCTTAGTTTATCCCGTTTCCCAGACGGAGTCTTCACCCCTCTTTCTAAAAGAGCTTCTCTTTTCTTCGCCTCCTCTTTATGTTGCTCCAGGCACCTTCCTGGGTTCTCAAGGATTCAAGATCACCTTAGTTCAGACCGTCTACATCCTATGTGTTGTATGAAATTTTTGGCTTTTCCTTGGATTCCCAGACTGTTGACGGTGCATAATCTCTGTCCCCTCCTTGTTCTATGCTGCATGACTAGAGCGACCCTCTCCTTCCACACCCAGATGTCGGGGCATTTAGAACCACCTGGAACTGCGTCCTGGGGTTGGTTTGTTGAGATCTCTTTAGTTTCTGGGATCCCAGCTTTTAATTTGGAGCTATGTTCTTCACAGTAGATTTTATATCAAGAAAGAGAAAGGGGAAGGGGGAGAATAACTTGGTAGATTGGGATTGATACATACACACTACTATATATAAAATAACTAGTAGAAACCTACTGTATAGCAGAGGGAACTGTCTTCAGTACTTTGTAATGACCTGTATGGGAATAGAATCTAAAAAAGAGTGGATGTATGTGTATGTATAGCTGATTCACTTTGCTGTGCACCTGAAACTAGCACAGCATTTTAAAACAACTCTAATAAAACATTAAAAAAAAAAAACACCCCAAAAAAGAAAGTTAAGAACTGAAAAAAACAGGAAAGCATGGTGTCAGGGGAGTGTGAAAATGATTCTTTTGTATGGGAACCACATTGGTTGATATTTTACACTGGTTCTTTCCAGCCCACTCAGCTGTTGGAATTTAATTAGCAGTAATATATTATTGTCAAAGTAATTAAAACCTCGCCTTGATTAAAAACAGAATGGTTTAATTAACAGGGAGAGGTTGGGCTGGCCTTAACTTTCTGTTTGAGGAATACACCGGCCTCAGTGGATTGGTTCTGTCTCCTCCACAGGCTTGAAGGTCCGGGAGGTGTTTATCAACGTCACCAGGCAGCAGGTGGAGGACTTTCACGGGCCTGAGGACTACTGGTGCCAGTGTGTGGCATGGAGCCACCTGGGGACCTCCAAGAGCCGAAAGGCCTCCGTGCGCATAGCCTGTGAGTATATGCGGTCTGACCCTCTTGTCTGATAGGAGCACAAACTAGCCTGCCATAGAGGGGCTTGGAATAGGCCAGATGCTTCTGCAGCCTAGGGATGAGAGGATGGCAGGAAACCATCAGACGTCTTTCCACCTCTAATCAGCGCCTTCTTTTAAAATTGTATTTTAAATGTTCGAGAATTCCCTCTGAAGAACAATCACCAAATCAGTTGGGCTAAGAGATTCTGCCTAGGTTGTCAGAATGCAGGTGCTTCCACAATAGCAGGAAAAAATGGTCTCCAAAAAAAAAGAAGAAAAAAATCCCACGCAAGTGGATTCTGCCGTTCATCATCTGTGACACAGTTCAGGGGGCATTGAGGGGAAATGTTGAGCAATGACTGTTTACTGTACTTTGCCAGCAAATCTGCAAAAAGAAGACATTAAAGATTAAGGGAGTTTTATAGCCTCCTGTTAAACTTCTTTCCTCCGAATCTTAAAACATGGAAATGGGTTTTTAAACTGCATTTGTCTGACCCAGGTAGGACTGAAAAAAAAAACTCTTGAGAAAAAGATTGTATTTCAGAAGAGTCTAAGATATCTTTGTCATGTTTCAGCATTCGTGTTTTTATCATCTCAAACACTTTGAAATGCACAAACTTCCTTTCTCCTCCTTAAATGTTTTTATCCCTTCCACCCCAGCGGGTCCCCATGGAACCTCCTGTGCCCAGGAATGTCAAAGCCTACCCCTTGACCCCTCAAAGGAGTAGAGCCAGAGATGGTTGTTGTTTTTGCTGTTACATTAACATCATTTCACATGCTGCTTTTGAGAGTGCCGTGAAGAATACAGGACAAGGGGCATTTATTTGAGGACTCAAGGAGTTCTTCGTCGCAAATGTTGATGGTTTAGGGAATGAAAATAGAAGTGGATTGTGCCTTGCAGGGACACTTCTGTTTCTGGGGAAATGAAATCTCCCTCTCAGCACAGGCAGATCACCTTCACTATCTTCACACTTTGGGAAGCTCTTTGCTGGATGTTGTCTCAGCCCTTGGAGGCCAAGGAGGAGGTCATCTTGTTAGCTGTGCTCTTGATGTAAGAGCCATGGGAAGCATTTCTCCTGTACCTGCAGTCATTTAATTTTAGGCCACAGATAACTTGATGACAGATCAGCTGAGAGAGGGGATGGGTTTGATTTTATTCTTCCTCAATACATTCAGGTCTGTGCTCCTGGTGTGACTGTGGCCAGCCTCACCAAGGAGTTAAACCTTGATCAGGGTGAAGCAGATTATCCACTAGAGCCCGAAGAGAAAGTGTAAAAAGGGAAAGTGTCCGTTGTGTCCTACTCTTTGTGACCCCCATGGGCTGTATTCCGCCAGATTTCTCTGTCATTGGAATTCTCCAGAAAGAATACTGGAGTGAGTTGCTATTCCCTTCTCCAGGGGATCTTCTGAACCCAGGGATCAAACCCAGGTCTCCCACATTGCAGGCATATTCTTGACCATCTGAGCCACCCGGGAAGCCCTGGTCAGGGTGAAGCGGGTTATTCTCTAGAGCCCAAAGAGAAGCAGAATCGTGTAGGGAATTTCAACACAAGTTCCCTCCATTTCCTTCTCAGTGTCACCTCTCCCCTTCTTTTTATCTCTACCTCTTGAGCCCCAGATGATGCACTGTATGAAATCCTATAAATACATCTCATGAATCTGTGCTTCTTCAGCCTGTCACCTCCATACTTGCTCTTTCAATCCTGGCTGTCACATGCCTGTTCGATACCTCCAAAGGTCCCCACTGCTTATAAAGCTTGGCAGAGAATGACTCAAAACCCATCTTGTTAACTTCCACAACCTTTCACCATGCTTCATCCTTCTAAACACGTTGCCTTCTTGCACATCACCCTCACTTCTCTGACAGTGTGTCCTTGCTCTGAGCATTTCCTGTTTCAGCAATGTGTACCCTGGTGGCCCAGGCACCTGGAGTCCTGTTGATGTCCAGTTCCCATATGTACTGTTTAGTGTCACAGTGGTGGACAGGGTATGCTTCTCTCTGTGTCTCGATGTTCTGATGAAAGGGTTCTGACTTCATAGTTATGGCAAGAGTTAGAGGTATTGATGACTATAAAGCGATTGTATATCGTATCTCACAGAGTTCACTCTTACCAATCATCAGCTGTTTTTTATGACATATTTGATCCTCTAGCCTTGCATCATTCACTAGTAAGTATGTTAATACTTAAACTAAATGAATTGAATTACATTTGTAGGACCTTAGTAATTTTTCTGTGGGTTTATGACGATGTTGACTCTAAAAATCCATTCAAGGTCAGCCCTACATATCCAACTCTCCCAAGTATGATAGGATCAAAGAATGTTTAAAAAATGAGAACTACTTCTCAATCACTTACTACTTTTTAGAGTCAGATGATACTTTTGTGATAATAATCTTGTGAATTTCTTTAGGGATTGAGAAATCATTTTGTCATTCTTGTGATATGCACACATGAATATAATAAAGATGTAATTTTAAGTGAAAAAATCTTTAAAGCCCATATTACTCAGTTAGCTTAATCTCTAATATTTATAACATATTTTTAATCTCTTCCTATGAAGCAAGTGACAGATTCTTTCATTTACTTAAAATTACCCTGTCTACTTTCTCTAGAGCCCAAAGAGAAGCAGAATCGTGTAGGAATTTCAACACAAGTTCCTCCATTTCCTTCTCAGTGTCACCTCTCCCTTCTTTTATCTCTACCTCTTGAGCCCCAGATGATGCACTGTATGAAATCCTATAAATACATCTCATGAATCTGTGCTTCTTCAGCCTGTCACCTCCATACTTGCTCTTTCAATCCTGGCTGTCACATGCCTGTTCGATACCTCCAAAGGTCCCCACTGCTTATAAAGCTTGGCAGAGAATGACTCAAAACCCATCTTGTTAACTTCCACAACCTTTCACCATGCTTCATCCTTCTAAACACGTTGCCTTCTTGCACATCACCCTCACTTCTCTGACAGTGTGTCCTTGCTCTGAGCATTTCCTGTTTCAGCAATGTGTACCCTGGTGGCCCAGGCACCTGGAGTCCTGTTGATGTCCAGTTCCCATATGTACTGTTTAGTGTCACAGTGGTGGACAGGGTATGCTTCTCTCTGTGTCTCGATGTTCTGATGAAAGGGTTCTGACTTCATAGTTATGGCAAGAGTTAGAGGTATTGATGACTATAAAGCGATTGTATATCGTATCTCACAGAGTTCACTCTTACCAATCATCAGCTGTTTTTTATGACATATTTGATCCTCTAGCCTTGCATCATTCACTAGTAAGTATGTTAATACTTAAACTAAATGAATTGAATTACATTTGTAGGACCTTAGTAATTTTTCTGTGGGTTTATGACGATGTTGACTCTAAAAATCCATTCAAGGTCAGCCCTACATATCCAACTCTCCCAAGTATGATAGGATCAAAGAATGTTTAAAAAATGAGAACTACTTCTCAATCACTTACTACTTTTTAGAGTCAGATGATACTTTTGTGATAATAATCTTGTGAATTTCTTTAGGGATTGAGAAATCATTTTGTCATTCTTGTGATATGCACACATGAATATAATAAAGATGTAATTTTAAGTGAAAAAATCTTTAAAGCCCATATTACTCAGTTAGCTTAATCTCTAATATTTATAACATATTTTTAATCTCTTCCTATGAAGCAAGTGACAGATTCTTTCATTTACTTAAAATTATTTATGCAACTGAAGACGTGATTTGTCATTAAATATTGCATTTGACTTGGGACCAGTGTACATTAAGATGTAAATTGAAACTTAACTATGTTTAATGGCATCAAAAGTGGAGAGGAAACACTGCCTTTAGGACCTTGCTTAGAATTCTTTGATTCACTTGCATGAGGGTAAAAATATGCAATTCTTATTTTTTTATACATATATAGTTTTCATGTTTTGTTGAAATAAGGACTTTCTGGCTGCTGTTTGCAAATACTTTCCAGCAAATAATGCATTGCACATGAGGATAGTTTTTATTCCCAATAAATGAAAAGTCAAATTGGATATAATTGTCACTATATTTCTTCTTTTTAAGATTGGTTTTTGAAGTACTAAAGACATCTTCATGCGCTAAATAAGGGTTTTGATATATGAATATAACTTATGAGTCTGATGACAGTTGTCTTGAGGGGACTTTGCAAAATTAGTATCATTTTTGTGTGATTCATTAAGTTATTGTAGTTCAACATAAGAGCTTCTTATGCTTCCTGCATTTAACCAATGGTCCATTAAGAATTTATCAGTTTCAAAACTGCAGTGGGTAAAACCTTCATGGTATCTGAGCCACTGAGCTGGGAAATGTCTTGTCATGATCATGGTGGCTTATCACTATAAAAACACCAGGAAGCTCACTGGCATGATACCACTTAGAGTTCATCTGATTTTCAAGGGAAAAAATATAGATTCTATTTCTTTATTCATGTCATTCATATTTTCATTGAAATGGTTCCTCCTGGGGAATCAGTTAACTCTGCAGATTCTTGGCTCCTACTCCAGACTTGAGGAAAGATGAGGGAAGCTGTGTTTGTACAAAGTTAATACATTCATATGTGTATATATGCACATGGGCTTCCCAGTTGGCTCAGCGCTAAAGAATCCACCTACAGTGCAGAAGGCGTGGGTTCAATCCCTAGGTCAGGGAGATCCTTTGAGGAGGAAATGGCAACCCACTCTGGTATTCTTGCCCGGGAAATCCTGTAGCCCATATTACTCAGTTAGCTTAATCTCTAATATTTATAACATATTTTTAATCTCTTCCTATGAAGCAAGTGACAGATTCTTTCATTTACTTAAAATTATTTATGCAACTGAAGACGTGATTTGTCATTAAATATTGCATTTGACTTGGGACCAGTGTACATTAAGATGTAAATTGAAACTTAACTATGTTTAATGGCATCAAAAGTGGAGAGGAAACACTGCCTTTAGGACCTTGCTTAGAATTCTTTGATTCACTTGCATGAGGGTAAAAATATGCAATTCTTATTTTTTTATACATATATAGTTTTCATGTTTTGTTGAAATAAGGACTTTCTGGCTGCTGTTTGCAAATACTTTCCAGCAAATAATGCATTGCACATGAGGATAGTTTTTATTCCCAATAAATGAAAAGTCAAATTGGATATAATTGTCACTATATTTCTTCTTTTTAAGATTGGTTTTTGAAGTACTAAAGACATCTTCATGCGCTAAATAAGGGTTTTGATATATGAATATAACTTATGAGTCTGATGACAGTTGTCTTGAGGGGACTTTGCAAAATTAGTATCATTTTTGTGTGATTCATTAAGTTATTGTAGTTCAACATAAGAGCTTCTTATGCTTCCTGCATTTAACCAATGGTCCATTAAGAATTTATCAGTTTCAAAACTGCAGTGGGTAAAACCTTCATGGTATCTGAGCCACTGAGCTGGGAAATGTCTTGTCATGATCATGGTGGCTTATCACTATAAAAACACCAGGAAGCTCACTGGCATGATACCACTTAGAGTTCATCTGATTTTCAAGGGAAAAAATATAGATTCTATTTCTTTATTCATGTCATTCATATTTTCATTGAAATGGTTCCTCCTGGGGAATCAGTTAACTCTGCAGATTCTTGGCTCCTACTCCAGACTTGAGGAAAGATGAGGGAAGCTGTGTTTGTACAAAGTTAATACATTCATATGTGTATATATGCACATGGGCTTCCCAGTTGGCTCAGCGCTAAAGAATCCACCTACAGTGCAGAAGGCGTGGGTTCAATCCCTAGGTCAGGGAGATCCTTTGGAGGAGGAAATGGCAACCCACTCTGGTATTCTTGCCCGGGAAATCCTGTGGACAGAGGAGCCTGGCAGGTTGCAGTCCATGGGGCCACAAAGAGTAAGACACAACTGAGCAACTTAACAATAACAATATATGCACACAGGTTAATACATATGTAAGCTTTCCTGGTGTCTCAGATGATAAAGAATCTGCCTGTAATACAAGAGACCCAGGTTTTACCCCTGGGTTGAGAAGATCCCCTGGAGAAGGAAATGGCTACCCACTCAAAAATTCCAAGAGAATTCTGCCTCAAGAATTCCATGAAGAGCAGAGCATAGGTAGCTACAGTCCATGGGGTCACAAAGAGTTGAACACAGCTGAGCAACTTACACACAGACACGCAATACATATTTTATATATATATATATATGTATATATATATATAAAACCTTTGTTTTTATATATATATATATATAAACCTTTGTTTTATATATATATATATGTATATATATATATAAAACCTTTGTTTTATTATATATAGTATATGTATAATATATATATATTGTTATATAAAGTCATGAGGAATTACTGTCTTAGTGACCAAAATATCAGTACAGATTTGAGTTGCTGAAGTACCCGTCTTCTTCAACTATTGTAGTTTCCTTAAAAATTCCACCCCATTTCAGAGAGATGTTGGCTGCCCATCCAGCTGCCTGGGGCTGGAAATAGCTGAAACTCCATTTCAAAGTGATTTTCTAAAGGTAAATAAATAAATAAAGCCCAGCCACATTCACCCCCACCAAGCTGGCAGAAGTCCATCTCCAGGGAGCAACTCCCACAGGCCTTCTCGTTTGTCTGATTCAGTCGAGCTGGAGGTAGTCAGACCGCTGTGGCATCTGTTACTTCTGCTGCTGGATGGTTGTCAAAATGAGGAATATTCAATTATTCGTAGTTGTTTATTTTCATGGGTGAACATTTGGCAGCTCTACCATTGCTTTTCTTTCCCATTTTTCTCCCTCTTCTTCATCTGCTTGCAAAATGTTTGGCCTCTATCATTAACCCTTGGTCGGGCGAATGCTTCCTAATACCAAACCTCTTCTGCAGTATGAGAATTGGGGTTGAAAGAAACATTTGCCTGTACAGGCACATAGCAAGTTGGCCACTTGGGAGAAGTTGCAGCAGGAACCTATTGTTCTGTTGATTATTGTTTTAAAAAGGAATCTATAAAATATGCATCCTGATTATAATTTGAAAAGCTTATTTGAGGCATTCCTCCTAAAATACCTGCAGTTGTGCCAAGAATGAGTGAAAAACTTAGAAGAGAATTTAATTTCATAGCTGTAAAACTCCCTACCTCCTTTGACAGCCCCATAGCAAACATACTATTTTTATTTGCTCTGGTGGGGGAAGATGGTAACTTCAAAAAATGTATGAATTATTTTTGGCCATACTGGGTCTTCATTGCTGCACATGGGCTTTCTCTATTTGTAGTGAGAAGGGGCTTCTCTCTTGTTGCAGGACACAGGCTCTGAGGCACACAGGCTTTGCTCGTAGAGGTTCGCAGGCTCCATGGTTTTGGCACATGGGCTTAGTTACCCCGTGGCATGTGGCATCTTCCAGGACCAGTGATCAAACCCATGTTCCCTGCATTAGCAGGCAGATTCTTAATCACTGGACCACCAGGAAGTCCAGGAGGGTGGCATCTTTTTGAAAACTTGGAGGAGACATCCAATGAAACTTCAGATGTGAATCTTGGCATCATGGCTTTGATGAAAATTTTAAATGCTAAAAGCTGTCCGTAATCCCTTTTGATGGCAAAATTAAATGGAAAAACAAACATCTACATGTTTATCTGGTGTTCAAAGTCACTCTTACCCTACATTTCCCACCTCATCTCCCATTATATCTGTACAAACCTGCTGGATTCCAGCTCAGTCTGGATGGCTTAGATTCTGGGACATGAACTTGTTCTCTTTCTTGAGGTCTTCATATTCTTTCTCTTCCTGGAGTAGATTTCCAGCCACTTCACATACCTGCCTCCTCCCGCCGAATTTCTACGTCTGTGGTCCCTTGTGGATGTTGTATCCTTTACGAAACCTAGTTTCCCAACTCTCTTAATGCTAATTGACCCCAGCAGCCTGACATAGCAACTGGTCCCTTGAAAAAAGGTCCCCTCCAGCATCTCCAGATCTCCAGCTTCAAACCTGATAGAACCTAAAAATCCACCTCTCTGCTCTCCCAGCATCTCTTTAGCACTGATCAGTTCTCTCAGAATCATGGTTATCATGAAGTTCTTTGTGGATTGATGTCCCTTGTTAAATGGTAGCCTGTGTTAAGATTCAGTTGTACTACTCTCGTTGTCTTGACCTCTGAGCCTAGGACAAAGCCTTACCTATCACCTTTGTATTATAAATGTTTTCTTGGTTTGAAAAGCATCACTATCAGTGCCAGATATGGTTCTGTGTAAGGGCATTTGTGAGCTGTGTGTCGTGGTGGTGCTGTGGGACTAACATGGCATCTCGCTTCTTAGCCAATCCATAATAAACAAGGATGCTATTATTGTAAGGATCATCTTTATCCTCCCTGGTGTGGGAGCTACTCCTAATGTTTACTGCAATGAAGAAGAGGTCGAAAGGGAATCGGGAGAAGGTTAGTCATCACAGCCCTGTGATGTGCACCATGGGGCCCTGAAAGCCCCCCAAGGCCTCTGGATTTGCATTACTTTTCGCTTCCTTTTCAGAGCATGGAATTTGTTCGTAGGTTTTTTATGACCAGTGCACAGTACCTGGGAGCAATTGCACAAATGCTTAAAATCCTCCTTCCTGGGCTTCCCTGGTGGTCCAGTGGGTAAGGACACCACCTTGCAGTGCAAGGGGCGCCAGTTTGATTCCTGGCCTGGGAAGATCCCACGTGCCATGGGGCAGCTGGACCGATGTGTCCAACTACCGAGCCAGAGCTCTGGAGCACATGTGCCCAGAGCCGGTGCTCTGCAGCAAGAGAGGCCACTGCTATGGGAGGCCCACACAGACCAAAGAACAAAGATGGAAATGAATGAAAGAAAGTCCTCATTCCTTTCTCCCTGAAATAATGTGACAACGAAGAGAAAATATTATCTACTCATCCAAAGATGAATGGATCTCTTTTCTTTTGGACTGAAATTAATGTATCTGAATACTACTAAAGCATCTGAACGGCCAGGTTGCTTTTTGGAGTTGTGCTCACTGCACAAGAGCATCTAGTTAAGGAAGGGGGTGGGTGTTGAAAAGCAGCCTGCACTCCACAGGGCAGGAATGAACCCCACAATGTGGTTATAACCCCTTGACTGAAGGGGCTGAGTTTTCTTGTTGCCATTTTATAGCCAAGATCTTGTTGTCACAGGTGTCCAGTTTACACAAAAGTGCCCCATTTGCTTGTGGCAGCAAAACTGGGTGCAGAATTTGTGGTACTGAGTGCAAGATTCAAGTCTCAAGCCATCCATATTAGAGCAGTAAATCAACCATACTGGTCCTGTGCCCATGAAGATGGCTGTGATGACAGTAATGGTAATGAATCAGGAAATCACTTTATATGTGTAATGGTTTTATAAAAAGGGACTAATTGGCCTACAAAGGCTAGGAACTCATTCCAACTGGCGCCACACAGAATTGGAGGCAAGATTACTCTGTGTTTGCTTCAAAACCAGAGGCTGTATTGCAGGAGCTAAGTTTTAAGGTGGCATATTTGGGGTCAAGCTGGCAACTAGAAATCCGCTTGATGGAGCATTTTTCCTGGACCCCGTTCCCCTGCAAACTCTACATAGGCAAGCAAGGACTGTATGTCTGGAAGGGGTGAGACTGTAGAAGGAATTACTGCATTGGGTGAGTAGGTGACTAATAAGAGTTTTCTTTTAAATGTGTTGTGGCATAATCCAGACATTCAAGAAAGTTGCAATGTAGTACAAAAAACAGCTACCTTATGCTTTTTACTGACAACCTTCAAACATTCGACAATTAACAATTCGACAATTCTGGTTTTTCTGTTAAACATTCGACAATTAACAATTCGACAATTCTGGTTTTTCTGTTATGTCGCTCTGTGTTTATCAGTTTTTATACTTGCGTATAGACAATTATGGTTTATATTTGGATTTAGGATTAAGTTGCAAACACGTCCCTTTGCCCTAAGCACTTTCCCCTAAATACTTTAAATTCTGTATGTTTGTAAAAAAGCACACTTTCTGACATTACTGTGGTATGTTTATCAAGAAATTAACATATAACTGTGGTAAATTTATCAAGAAATTAATGTATATTTATCAAGAAATTGACGATTCTGTGGTCCAATCTAATGACCTTACTCATCTTTCACCAGTTATTAGGGAAGGGCCTTTATGACAATAGCAAAGCCCTGGTTCATGGCTTTCATTCAGTTGAGAGGTCTCTTTAGCCTTCTTTAATCCAAATACTTACTCTTTCTTTGTTGTTTATTACACTGAATTTTTCAAGTGTAAAGGTCAGTTACTTTGTGTAATGTTCCTCAAATTGAACATGTGAAAAAGAAAGAGTAGTCACCTAGAAAGGGACTGTGACTGGTCAAATCTGGGGCAATTTGAGCCTCAAACAAGATTGTAGTAAAGGTTATAACTCATTAAATAAGAGTCCATGAGTTTACACTGATATCTTTAAATGAATATAAAAATAAATGAAAGGAAAGAGACAATTCTCCCTTAGAATAAGTGAATAAGTGTAGAAGGAATGGTGGAAGTGGAAAATTATTTAGCACCTGTTGTAACATTAATTGATTGAGACAAGTGTTATGCATGCTGAAACCAGTGACCAAAAGTGGCTGAGTTTATAGAACCAAACTCAAAGGATCTCTCCCAAAGTTACTAATTATAGAGGGGAAGTTAGTAACTTAGCAGTAGAATCCCACCATATACCACCTTAATCAAGTGGTCACAGTTGACACCACCAGCAATGGGAGAAATCCACAAATCCCGCCTGATGAGTTAGACTGAGAAGATAGTATCACTTCAATGATAGTCTTTGCTAAGATAGCTCATCTGTATTTAACCATAAGAAAACACTAGACAAATCTAAATTGAGGGACATTTCACACAGTTGGTTATTTTTAACTACACACATCTGTCAAAATTCCAGTCTGGTGTAGGAGTGTTGATGAGGTGTCCTGAGGATACAAGAAGATAAACTTGGTCCATCTTTCTGAAACATCAATTGTATTCCCCTTGTAAACATGAACACAAAAATGGAAAATATTCTTGAATTATGAAAAGGCAACTTGAAACATCAAAAACAGTTTGGGCATGCCATGTATTTTTAGGCTCCATCCATAAATACCCTGGGGAAATGGCTTTAGTATCTGCCAAGTAGAGGCACTTTAGTAGGAAGTACAAGTAACATTGAACTGTAGGAGCTTGTGATTTTGTGAGCAGAGTAGGGTGATTTCTACAGCATTGTTGTAAACTGAGCCACTTTTGCTAAACATATACGTGATTGAGTTGTTGTTCAGTCGCTGACTTGCAACCCCATGGACCAGCCTCCCTGTCCTCCAATATCTCCCAGAGTTTGCTGAGACTCATGCCCACTGAGTCATTGATACTATCAAACCATGTTATCCTCTGCCACCTTCTTCTCCTTTTGCCTTCAGGCTTCTCCAGTGAGTTGACTTTTCCCATCAGGTGGCCAAAGTATTGGAGCTCCAGCTTTAGCATCAGTCCTTCCAATGAATATTCAGGGTTGGTTTCCTTTATGATTGACTGGTTTGGTCTCCTTGCAGTCCAAAGGACTTTCAGAAATCTTCTCTGTGAAAGCATCAGTTATTCAGTGCTCAACCTTTTTTATGGTCCAATTCTCACAACTGTACATGACTACTGGAAAAACCTATAGGTTTAACTATACAGACCTTTGTTGTCAAAGTAATGTCTTTGCTTTTTAATGCACTGTCTAGATTTATCATAGTTCATCTTCCAAGAAGCAAGCGTCTTTGAATTTCATGACTACAGTTACCATCTGCAGTGATCTTGGAGCCCAAAAAAAGACAATCTGTCACTGCTTCTACTTTTCCCCCTTCTTTTTGCCATGAAGTGATGGGACTGGATGTAATGATGTTAGTTTTTTGAATGTTTAGTTTTAGGCCAGCTTATGCCCTCTGAACTTTCACCTTCATCAAGACCCTCTAGTTTCTCTTCACTTGCTGCCATTAGAGTGATATAATCCTTATGTGTGTGTGTATATGTGTATACACATGTATGATATTGTATTTGATACAATATCATTGGTATGATTGGTATTTCTCCTGCCAATCTTGTTTCTATCATGTGATTCATCCAGACCAATATTTCACATGATGTACTCTACATACAAGTTATTAAACAGGGTGACAATATACAGTCTTGTGGTACTCTTTTCCCAATTTTGAACCAGTTGATTGTTCCATATCTGACTCTAACTGTTGCTTGACCTACATCTAGTTTTGTCAGAAGACAGATAAGGTGGTCTGGTATTCCCGTCTGTCTAAGAATTTTCCATATTTTGCTGTTATCCACACCATCACTGGCTTTCTGTGAAGCAGAAGTAGTCAGAAGCAGAAGAAGATGTTTTCGGGGAATTTCCTTGCCTTCTGTGTGATCCAGTGGATGTTGGCAATTTAATCTCTGGTTCCTCTGCCTTTTTCTAAACCCAGCTGGTACATCCGGAAGTTCTCAGTTCACGTAGTGCTGAAGCCTAGCTTGAAGGATTTGAACATAAACTTACTAGCATGCAAAATGAGCACAGTTCTCCAGTAGTTTGAGCATTCTTTGGCACTGTCCTTCTTTGGGATTGCAATGAAAACTGACCTTTTCCAGCCATGTACATAACTAAGGACATAGGCCTTAAAAGTGGGAACTGCTGGTTAACCGTATGTTACTTCACAGTGTATCCTGCTGTGGATGACAGAAAAATTCTCCAACCAAATAAGATTCCTTCATGTCATTGATTGCCAACTATTATTTTACCAAGAAGGATTTGCTGAAATAGGACCACACCTTTTTAGGAAATCACAATTCAGACTGCCATTCTTGTGAAATAAACCTGAAAAATGACCGTTTCTCTAAAAACCTCAATAGGTGTTTAAGAGGAAGAGAATACAGATTTTACTTCAATTTAATTCCACTTTCTCCACTGAAGAAACCTCCAGACAGATTATATGAGCAGATGATAAGCAAGCAGAAGAAAGCAAAACAAAACAAGGAAAAAAAAAAAAGGCATGACTTACCTTGGTTCATCTCTGAGGACTTTTGGGGCCTCGTAATACTATTATTAGTTTAGCATCCCTCTACCAGGATAAGTAAGGACAAAAAAGTACATTCTACAAATTTGCTTAGTGTCAAAGAAAAGCTAACCAAGATGTGAAAGTGCTAGATAGCCATAAATAATTTTCTGTGTATACTTGATAGCACAGCAATACATAAAACCCCATTCCTTCCTTAGAACAGCTTATGCTCTAGTTCAGAGGATGACATAGATGTAAATAAGTCTTTTCAAGGGAGTGTGGCTAGAGTGTCTTTTATTAGCTTACCAGAAGGACAATTTACAGATCCTCAAAATCTGTGATAGACTTTCTGTGAAGCAGAAGTAGTCAGAAGCAGAAGAAGATGTTTTCGGGGAATTTCCTTGCCTTCTGTGTGATCCAGTGGATGTTGGCAATTTAATCTCTGGTTCCTCTGCCTTTTTCTAAACCCAGCTGGTACATCCGGAAGTTCTCAGTTCACGTAGTGCTGAAGCCTAGCTTGAAGGATTTGAACATAAACTTACTAGCATGCAAAATGAGCACAGTTCTCCAGTAGTTTGAGCATTCTTTGGCACTGTCCTTCTTTGGGATTGCAATGAAAACTGACCTTTTCCAGCCATGTACATAACTAAGGACATAGGCCTTAAAAGTGGGAACTGCTGGTTAACCGTATGTTACTTCACAGTGTATCCTGCTGTGGATGACAGAAAAATTCTCCAACCAAATAAGATTCCTTCATGTCATTGATTGCCAACTATTATTTTACCAAGAAGGATTTGCTGAAATAGGACCACACCTTTTTAGGAAATCACAATTCAGACTGCCATTCTTGTGAAATAAACCTGAAAAATGACCGTTTCTCTAAAAACCTCAATAGGTGTTTAAGAGGAAGAGAATACAGATTTTACTTCAATTTAATTCCACTTTCTCCACTGAAGAAACCTCCAGACAGATTATATGAGCAGATGATAAGCAAGCAGAAGAAAGCAAAACAAAACAAGGAAAAAAAAAAAAGGCATGACTTACCTTGGTTCATCTCTGAGGACTTTTGGGGCCTCGTAATACTATTATTAGTTTAGCATCCCTCTACCAGGATAAGTAAGGACAAAAAAGTACATTCTACAAATTTGCTTAGTGTCAAAGAAAAGCTAACCAAGATGTGAAAGTGCTAGATAGCCATAAATAATTTTCTGTGTATACTTGATAGCACAGCAATACATAAAACCCCATTCCTTCCTTAGAACAGCTTATGCTCTAGTTCAGAGGATGACATAGATGTAAATAAGTCTTTTCAAGGGAGTGTGGCTAGAGTGTCTTTTATTAGCTTACCAGAAGGACAATTTACAGATCCTCAAAATCTGTGATAGACTTCCTGAGTTCACTCCTTCAGAAGAAGGAGAGTTAACTTGAGGATCCCACATTCAGGTTAAGGAGAGGGCTTGAGCTACAAGCACAGGAAGATAGGCCAGTCTGGGAACTACATGGAACTATGCAGGAAAACAGGGACTGGGGGCTTCTGGGAGAAGTAAACAGATTGGATCATGGAGGGTGTTTGGATTCTCTGCCAAGAGTTTAGAGTCACCCAAGATGTGGTCTGGGGCCCCTGCAGTGTCATAAGCAGGCAGTGATGTGGTCATATCTTTGAACCCCTGTCCCTACGTTGCTGTTCAGCCAGAGAGATTTAAAAAGGAGCGAGACTCAGGGAAGCGTCACCCCAACCTATGGGACTGCTGATGGGGCTTGAACTTTGCTGGATGGTGGCATTGGGGGATTGGAGAGTCCAGAAAAAAGAACATGCCAGGACTGTGGCTGCTTGGCTGCAGTGGTGAGGAGAAATGAGGTAGGAATTGAATTAACCCCAGGTTTGGGGCTTTCTTGATTTTAGGCTAAAGTGACTGAATTAATGGTGATTTCACCAAGTGAGATTATGAATAGAGTAGAAGAAACTGGTAAGAACAAGATGCTGAGTATGGTTTTTTGATCATATTATGTTGGAACTACCTGCATAATGAATTGTTCAGTGAACTGTTTTTATCAAGCAAACAGTTATGGCTATGAGCCTGAAGCCCAGGGGTCAGCATCAAACATTAGAATTTGGCAAGTAACAGGTTGTTAGGAGAGATCTCTATTAGGAAGATAGGAGGAGCAAGTTTTTATCTGAGATATTTAAGATGGGATATTTGAGATGTTGGTTGAGACTTCTTGGGTTGTCCAATGGTAAAAACTCTGCCTTCCAACGAAGGGGGTGAGGTTCTGATTCCTAGTCGGGGAGCTAAGAAGACACATGCCTCGTGGACAAAAAGCAAAAACATAAAACTGAAGCAGTATTGTAACAAATTCAATAAAGTCTTTTAAAAATAGTTCACAAAAAAAATTTTTTTCTGAAAAAATGCACAACCTAAAAGCTGCAAGTTATGTTTTATTTGTCCCCCAAAAATCTGTGATAGACTTCCTGAGTTCACTCCTTCAGAAGAAGGAGAGTTAACTTGAGGATCCCACATTCAGGTTAAGGAGAGGGCTTGAGCTACAAGCACAGGAAGATAGGCCAGTCTGGGAACTACATGGAACTATGCAGGAAAACAGGGACTGGGGGCTTCTGGGAGAAGTAAACAGATTGGATCATGGAGGGTGTTTGGATTCTCTGCCAAGAGTTTAGAGTCACCCAAGATGTGGTCTGGGGCCCCTGCAGTGTCATAAGCAGGCAGTGATGTGGTCATATCTTTGAACCCCTGTCCCTACGTTGCTGTTCAGCCAGAGAGATTTAAAAAGGAGCGAGACTCAGGGAAGCGTCACCCCAACCTATGGGACTGCTGATGGGGCTTGAACTTTGCTGGATGGTGGCATTGGGGGATTGGAGAGTCCAGAAAAATGAACATGCCAGGACTGTGGCTGCTTGGCTGCAGTGGTGAGGAGAAATGAGGTAGGAATTGAATTAACCCCAGGTTTGGGGCTTTCTTGATTTTAGGCTAAAGTGACTGAATTAATGGTGATTTCACCAAGTGAGATTATGAATAGAGTAGAAGAAACTGGTAAGAACAAGATGCTGAGTATGGTTTTTTGATCATATTATGTTGGAACTACCTGCATAATGAATTGTTCAGTGAACTGTTTTTATCAAGCAAACAGTTATGGCTATGAGCCTGAAGCCCAGGGGTCAGCATCAAACATTAGAATTTGGCAAGTAACAGGTTGTTAGGAGAGATCTCTATTAGGAAGATAGGAGGAGCAAGTTTTTATCTGAGATATTTAAGATGGGATATTTGAGATGTTGGTTGAGACTTCTTGGGTTGTCCAATGGTAAAAACTCTGCCTTCCAACGAAGGGGGTGAGGTTCTGATTCCTAGTCGGGGAGCTAAGAAGACACATGCCTCGTGGACAAAAAGCAAAAACATAAAACTGAAGCAGTATTGTAACAAATTCAATAAAGTCTTTTTAAAAATAGTTCACATAAAAAATGGTTTTAAAGAAATGATATTGACTGAAAAAAAATGCACAACCTAAAAGCTGCAAGTTATGTTTTATTTGTCAGAAACTTTTTAAGACTTTAAGCCCAGGGCACAGCGTCTCAGATAAACACTGAGAAAACTTCTAAAGAAATAAGGTAGAGGGGAAGCCAGGATATATAGAAGTTTCTGCAATGAAAGACCAGGTAAGCTAAATATCAAAGAATTCCTGCTGATTGAAGGTGAGAGAGAGGTTCAAGAGGGAGGGGTCGTATGTGTCGCTATAGCTGATTCATGTCGATATATGGCAGAAACCAATGCAATATTGTAAAACAATTATCCTTCAATTAAAAATAAAAAATTTTTAAAAAGAAAACTTGATATTTCAAGTTAAAGAATTTAGGACTTTTCTATGGATGAAAAGTGAAAGCGTTAGTTGCTCAGTTGTGTCGAAACTCTTTATGACCCATGGACTGTAGCCTTCAGCGCTCCTCTGTCCATGGGATCTTCCAGGCAAGAATACTGGAGTGGGTCACCATTTCCTTCTCCAGGGGACCATCCAGATGGAAACTGGGTTTCTATCTGCATTGCAGATAGATTTTCTACCATCTGAACCAGGAGGGAAGGCCTTTCTATATAGGAAGATGCAAGAATCTCAACTCATTGAAACCATTCCTTTGATAATGCACCTCAGCTGTCTGGAGCCAGGATCCTATGCTTTCTCATCCAGAGTTTCCTCTGTCTGCACTGTTGGGGTGGCTGCATTGGCTGACTGGTAGATGGGCTTGCCAGCCGGCAGCTATTTGTCTTCATCATGAATTCCTTCTCAAGGGCTTAGCCAGAAGCAGGGTTTGTTAGGTCTCTATTAGGAAGATAGGAGGAGCAAGTTTTTATCTGAGATATTTAAGATGGGATATTTGAGATGTTGGTTGAGACTTCTTGGGTTGTCCAATGGTAAAAACTCTGCCTTCCAACGAAGGGGGTGAGGTTCTGATTCCTAGTCGGGGAGCTAAGAAGACACATGCCTCGTGGACAAAAAGCAAAAACATAAAACTGAAGCAGTATTGTAACAAATTCAATAAAGTCTTTTTAAAAATAGTTCACATAAAAAATGGTTTTAAAGAAATGATATTGACTGAAAAAAAATGCACAACCTAAAAGCTGCAAGTTATGTTTTATTTGTCAGAAAATTTTTAAGACTTTAAGCCCAGGGCACAGCGTCTCAGATAAACACTGAGAAAACTTCTAAAGAAATAAGGTAGAGGGGAAGCCAGGATATATAGAAGTTTCTGCAATGAAAGACCAGGTAAGCTAAATATCAAAGAATTCCTGCTGATTGAAGGTGAGAGAGAGGTTCAAGAGGGAGGGGTCGTATGTGTCGCTATAGCTGATTCATGTCGATATATGGCAGAAACCAATGCAATATTGTAAAACAATTATCCTTCAATTAAAAATAAAAAATTTTTAAAAAGAAAACTTGATATTTCAAGTTAAAGAATTTAGGACTTTTCTATGGATGAAAAGTGAAAGCGTTAGTTGCTCAGTTGTGTCGAAACTCTTTATGACCCATGGACTGTAGCCTTCAGCGCTCCTCTGTCCATGGGATCTTCCAGGCAAGAATACTGGAGTGGGTCACCATTTCCTTCTCCAGGGGACCATCCAGATGGAAACTGGGTTTCTA
Source organism: Tragulus kanchil (assembly GCA_022376925.1). NCBI lineage: Eukaryota > Metazoa > Chordata > Mammalia > Artiodactyla > Tragulidae > Tragulus > Tragulus kanchil. The sequence goes on along the minus strand of JAIOJX010000028.1, from coordinate 16,702,421 downwards.
TCTGCATTGCAGATAGATTTTCTACCATCTGAACCAGGAGGGAAGGCCTTTCTATATAGGAAGATGCAAGAATCTCAACTCATTGAAACCATTCCTTTGATAATGCACCTCAGCTGTCTGGAGCCAGGATCCTATGCTTTCTCATCCAGAGTTTCCTCTGTCTGCACTGTTGGGGTGGCTGCATTGGCTGACTGGTAGATGGGCTTGCCAGCCGGCAGCCTATTTGTCTTCATCATGAATTCTCTCAGGGCTTACCCTTTGGGCAGCTCTAAATGTGTTGACTTGATGGCTTCAGCATTCTTTGTTTACTGATATAGCAGGCAATATTTTAGTTCTCAATGGTTTTCCACACACCACATTTCCCATCCTGCTTCCCCCAAGTGCTGGGAAAGAGAAAGAACAGACCATGAGTTGAATTATGTATGTGGTTAAGGGGTAGACAGAGAGGAGCGATGGAGGAACCTGAGAAGGAAAAAAAAAATGACAAGACATTGAGAGATCATATAGTGGAGACTTTTTTTTTTTAATATGGAAGTATGGTAACATACTTACAGGAGACCTGAACAATTCAGACCAAAATTACATTATATATTACAATTATTTTTTAGGTAGATAAAGATTTTTAGTTAGAGTTTCAATGTCAAATGAAGAGTGGAGAATTTCATGAAGGAATAAATGGTCTGTAGGGTCAATGGGATCACCAGAGTAAAGGAATAAGACACGGGAAGGGTCAGTTTCTTTGCTTCCATTGACCAGGCAAAGCAGTATAGGTGAGGGGTAACGGGAGATCACAGTGCTCCAGGAATCAGTGGAAGATGAGCAAATGGAGATGGTATATCGGATGCTCCTTTCTTGACCAAAGATAGAAACATCTAGGGCACTAGCTGGAGTTAACCATTTGAGGAATAGACAGATTTAATACAAGCATGACATTTTAGATGGGCTCATTTTAAAAGGTTAGAAGAGCTGGGTTTGAGTTCTGGCCTCATCTACCCAGTTTTGCTCTCTAGTAGAGTGTCTCCTAAAACTTGATGCATAGGAGAAGTGTACAGGGAGCTCTTTAAAAATTGTTGCTGGATGTTGGTTAAGACCTGTGGCATCATAACTACTGGGAGTCAGGTCCAGGAAAGCTTTTGTGATTTTGCTGTCTTCCCACTGTCCACAAGTCAGTTTTCCATGCAAATTCCTCCTCCTTTTCCTGCTTCCAAATATGATCATACGCTAGGTCTCTCCTTCAGCCACAGCTTCTCCCTAGAGGAAATCTCTTGCTCCATAGCTCCAGTACTGTCTTGTTTGTTGTTGCTTAGTCACTAAGTTATTTCTGATTCTCCGGCAGCCCCATAAACTGTAACCCACTAGGCTCCTCTGTCCATGGGACTTTTAAGGCAAGAATACTGGAGTGGGTTGCCATTTTCCTCCTCCAGGTGATCTTCCTAATCCATGGATCAAATTCTCATCTCCCACATCTCCTACACTGCAGGTAGATTCTTGACCATCTGAGCCAGCCACACCAGTATGATCCTTTACCATACTGGTTATTCTCAGCCCTGACCTTGCACCTCATCTCCTGATGACTTGATTCACTGCTTCCTTGATACATTCAGCCAGATATCTAGTAGGTATCTCAAACACAATATGTCCCCAAAAGAGCTCTGTGAGTGTTCACCCCATCATCGCTGCTGCAAACCTGTGCTTTTTCCCCACCCTTCCCAGTTCAAGGGTGCTTGGGGCTCATGGCAAGACCTAAGTGTCATCCGAATTTCATGAAGGAATAAATGGTCTGTAGGGTCAATGGGATCACCAGAGTAAAGGAATAAGACACGGGAAGGGTCAGTTTCTTTGCTTCCATTGACCAGGCAAAGCAGTATAGGTGAGGGGTAACGGGAGATCACAGTGCTCCAGGAATCAGTGGAAGATGAGCAAATGGAGATGGTATATCGGATGCTCCTTTCTTGACCAAAGATAGAAACATCTAGGGCACTAGCTGGAGTTAACCATTTGAGGAATAGACAGATTTAATACAAGCATGACATTTTAGATGGGCTCATTTTAAAAGGTTAGAAGAGCTGGGTTTGAGTTCTGGCCTCATCTACCCAGTTTTGCTCTCTAGTAGAGTGTCTCCTAAAACTTGATGCATAGGAGAAGTGTACAGGGAGCTCTTTAAAAAAATTGTTGCTGGATGTTGGTTAAGACCTGTGGCATCATAACTACTGGGAGTCAGGTCCAGGAAAGCTTTTGTGATTTTGCTGTCTTCCCACTGTCCACAAGTCAGTTTTCCATGCAAATTCCTCCTCCTTTTCCTGCTTCCAAATATGATCATACGCTAGGTCTCTCCTTCAGCCACAGCTTCTCCCTAGAGGAAATCTCTTGCTCCATAGCTCCAGTACTGTCTTGTTTGTTGTTGCTTAGTCACTAAGTTATTTCTGATTCTCCGGCAGCCCCATAAACTGTAACCCACTAGGCTCCTCTGTCCATGGGACTTTTAAGGCAAGAATACTGGAGTGGGTTGCCATTTTCCTCCTCCAGGTGATCTTCCTAATCCATGGATCAAATTCTCATCTCCCACATCTCCTACACTGCAGGTAGATTCTTGACCATCTGAGCCAGCCACACCAGTATGATCCTTTACCATACTGGTTATTCTCAGCCCTGACCTTGCACCTCATCTCCTGATGACTTGATTCACTGCTTCCTTGATACATTCAGCCAGATATCTAGTAGGTATCTCAAACACAATATGTCCCCAAAAGAGCTCTGTGAGTGTTCACCCCATCATCGCTGCTGCAAACCTGTGCTTTTTCCCCACCTTTCCCAGTTCAAGGGTGCTTCGGGGCTCATGGCAAGACCTAAGTGTCATCCTTGACTCTTCTGTTTCCTTCAGTCACATCCCATCCAGCAGCAAGTCTTGCCCCATCTGTATCCAGCACACATCCTGAATTTGCCAACTTCCCCCGCATCTGGTTATTTCTTTATTGCAATCATCTCACTGCTCACTTCCTTGCCGTCTTAAAATCCATTCTCCACATAGCAGCCAGAAAGATTACTTCAAAACAAAACAGAAAAACATACAAACCAGACCATGTTCTTCTTCCCTTGGCTGAACCTTTCCAGTTGGATTTCCAAACTCCATGATCCTGGCCCCTTGGGAATAACCAGACCCCTCTTATCTGCCCTTACACCAGCATGCTCCTCTTTACTGCATCAGCCCTGGTGACTTCTGTTAGTACTCAACTGCCCCTGGTTGTCACTACTTCAGGTCATTGTCATTTTGCTTTTCGTGGAAAGTGTCCTCCAGACCTCTGAGTGGTTCCTTCTTACTTTTGAGCTTTTGTTGCATCTGTGTTGTTTGTTAGTCTCTTTGTAAGACTTAATATGAAATATAGCACTTGCTACCAACAAAGTAAACAACTTGTGGCTGGGGTTATCTCTTAGATCCTTCTTTTTTGGGCACGATTAATTTAAATCAGGCAAAATGCCTCTCACCTTTCTTCCACTCAGTTGGGCGAAGGAGGAAGCAGAGTTCTACCTGGTTAGTGGCATATTCCAGCATTTGCAGGCTTCGGACACATGGCCACATCTTGTTCTGATCAACCTTCCTGGCTTTGGGGAGAACTAAGGGAAAGGGAGAATCAAAAGCTAACCATGCAGGATAAAAAATACAGCTCTTCTTGCTACTAGGATGGTGTTCTGTTTTTTACTTTTTCTCCCTTCCTTTTTCTGTTCCCCATCCCCGCAAGCTCTCTGAATTACAATGTGATGGTAAGTATTGAAAGTGTACACCTGTGTTTAGGTCATGTTTTTTGAACCTCTGCTAGTTCACATCCCATTCATTTCTGGAGGAAAGCTAGGAGGGTACCAGGGAAAGGCAGGAATGATTCTTCATGTCTGTGTCATTTTTAAAGCTCTGTCCCATCAACCATGAATTTTGTTTGGTGTTCGAGTGTTCACCAGGAGGCTGAGCTGAAAATAAGCTCTAGTGCTGCTTGAAGGGGACGAGAGGTTTAGGGAGCATCATGGCGGGCAATCCTGACAGAAGGAGGAGGAGGAATTCCCCTTTTCTGTCTGCTTCTTGATTACTGAGTGGATCAGTCAATGGCTCTTGGGACTGGACTTTTTTTTCTCCATCAGGAGCACTTTGCTTCAAGACTGTGGTTGCCAAGGGGAAGCAGGTGGGTGGGAGAGAGATGTATTGGGAGATTGAGGTTAGCAGATTTGAACCTTTTATGTAAGATAGATAAACAATAAAGTCCCACTGTATAGCATAGGAACCACATTCAATATCCTAGGATATACCATAATGGGAAAAAAATTATGTATATATAACGAATCACTTTACAACAGAAATTAAAATAACAGTGTAAATCAACTACAGTTCTTTAAAAAAGCACTTTGGTTCAGTGACTCTTTCTGCATTCACCTAAAACTCAATTTTTTCCATTCAGACCACCCGTAGAACAATAATAATTTCAAACATAAAGAATGTAGAACTCATCAGTATTTTATCCCCGTAACTGTCAGTAGAATGTGAGTTATTAACTTCATTTTAATTTGATTTAATACTAGAGAATTACTGTATTTTTACCTAATATATCTTTTTGCTTAGATGTGCTGTGTAGGTCATGCTCCAGCTGTCTTTGACGTATTGGCATAACCCAAATAAATATAATCAACACATGGGAAGTACCTTATATGGAGTTAGAAGATAAAGCAAACCCTTGAAATCTTCCACAGGTGTAGTTTTCTTACCGAGTCCCCACCTACAGTCCTACTTAGAGAAGGGGTCCTGGGAGCCTTCTTTAGCAGAGATGGCCATGTTGTGTAGCACATACATCCGCTGTCTTGTCCACAGGACCAAAAATACACAGCTAAGCAGATTAGCTGCTCATGAGTGGACTCAGAATGAGAGACTTACTCAATAAGGGCAAAGTGATTGTCTACTTGTGAATTCTTGCTTTTCTGAGTATGACCTGATCCTCAAAGAGAATCAGGAATTGATAAGAGGCATCAGGAAGGGAAAGATGCAAAGAAGCAGGCAGCAGTGAACCAGAGATACCAGAAGGCATAAGTAAATTCAGCTAATGGATAAGCAGAGGCCATTAAGACCAGAACTGAGGGGCTTTCCTGGTGATCCAGTGATGAAGAATCCACCTTGTGATGAAGAGGGCTCAGGTTCAGTCCATGGTTAGGGAAGTAAGACCCCATATGCCAAAGAGCAGCTAAGCCCACATACCACAACTGCTGAGCCTGTGTGCTGCAACAAAATGTCCTGCATGCTGCAACTAAGACAAACTAATATTATAAAGAAAAGAACAGATTGAGAGGCAGTTGGTTAGGAGGGACACAACATCTGTGCCAAAAGGGCTATGACATATCCCCGTTAATAGAATTACATTGGCTTTCTTTACCCCCTTGCTTGGCCGTATTCCAGTCTATCTACTTACTTAGAGATTCGTATTCTTTCCTCCAAGCCTGGCATGTGGTCTGTCTTGGTTTCCAATGAGTCCTGGGTGTGACACAGAGGTTGTCTTCCTCACGTTTAGTGAATCCTCAAATTTTGATGAAATTGGAATGAATGTTTGTGTGTCCTTGTAAACAAAAGAAGCCAAATACAATGGAATGTATTGAGTTGGGAATGGCTCAATAGAGAGAAGGTTAAATTAGTACTCAAAGCGTTTTGTGAAACTGCAGCTGTTTCTTCTCACCATAATGTGTCCCTGCTGCAGGATGTTGCCTTCCAACACCACTGTTGCCTGACAAACTATTCTACATGGGAAGTAGCTTATATGGAGTTAGAAGATAAAGCAAACCCTTGAAATCTTCCACAGGTGTAGTTTTCTTACCGAGTCCCCACCTACAGTCCTACTTAGAGAAGGGGTCCTGGGAGCCTTCTTTAGCAGAGATGGCCATGTTGTGTAGCACATACATCCGCTGTCTTGTCCACAGGACCAAAAATACACAGCTAAGCAGATTAGCTGCTCATGAGTGGACTCAGAATGAGAGACTTACTCAATAAGGGCAAAGTGATTGTCTACTTGTGAATTCTTGCTTTTCTGAGTATGACCTGATCCTCAAAGAGAATCAGGAATTGATAAGAGGCATCAGGAAGGGAAAGATGCAAAGAAGCAGGCAGCAGTGAACCAGAGATACCAGAAGGCATAAGTAAATTCAGCTAATGGATAAGCAGAGGCCATTAAGACCAGAACTGAGGGGCTTTCCTGGTGATCCAGTGATGAAGAATCCACCTTGTGATGAAGAGGGCTCAGGTTCAGTCCATGGTTAGGGAAGTAAGACCCCATATGCCAAAGAGCAGCTAAGCCCACATACCACAACTGCTGAGCCTGTGTGCTGCAACAAAATGTCCTGCATGCTGCAACTAAGACAAACTAATATTATAAAGAAAAGAACAGATTGAGAGGCAGTTGGTTAGGAGGGACACAACATCTGTGCCAAAAGGGCTATGACATATCCCCGTTAATAGAATTACATTGGCTTTCTTTACCCCCTTGCTTGGCCGTATTCCAGTCTATCTACTTACTTAGAGATTCGTATTCTTTCCTCCAAGCCTGGCATGTGGTCTGTCTTGGTTTCCAATGAGTCCTGGGTGTGACACAGAGGTTGTCTTCCTCACGTTTAGTGAATCCTCAAATTTTGATGAAATTGGAATGAATGTTTGTGTGTCCTTGTAAACAAAAGAAGCCAAATACAATGGAATGTATTGAGTTGGGAATGGCTCAATAGAGAGAAGGTTAAATTAGTACTCAAAGCGTTTTGTGAAACTGCAGCTGTTTCTTCTCACCATAATGTGTCCCTGCTGCAGGATGTTGCCTTCCAACACCACTGTTGCCTGACAAACTATTCTACTTGTTGTGAAAGGGATAATGACACACCGTGCTAGTTATAAAACGATTTATTGACAATGGCAATTTAACAGCAGAGGAATTGCAGAGCACAGGGGAGCTAACAAAGCCCCAACGTTATTGTATGGCTTCGAAAAGCAGTCTTGAGGAGCCTCTGCACAGCAGGAGCCTGGCATCATCCGAACTCCTCAATATCCCTATAAACAGAGCCTGCGCATTGCCTGACACCAAAGTGGGGTCAGAGGGAAAGGTTCACACAATCCAACTTTGATCTAAGTCGTCTTGCCTTCACTCTTGCTGCCAGATCTACTCAGCAGTAGTTGAGGCTGTGGGCTTCCCTGGTGGCTTGGTGGTAAGTAATCCACAGGTTTAATCCCTGGGTTGGGAAAATCCTCTGGAGAAGGAAATGGGAACCCACTCCAGTATTCTTGCCTGAGAAATCCCATGGACAGGGGAACCTAGAGGAGCTACAGTCCATCAGGGTCACAAATGTGTCATTCGTGACTTAGCAACTAAACAAGTTAAGAGAACAATATTCAGAAATCATAGGACAGAGAAATCTACATGTGAAATTGTCCTTTAGTGCTGGCCATCCTTCAGAAAGACTGCCACATCAGAACCAGATGATCCGCAGCCAAGGTATGAAATGACAGCAAGGAGCAGGTTGGTGTTGACATGGCATGCATGGGAAGAATTCACAGATGTAAGTAAGGCAGGGAGTTCAAACCGGGCTGGCAAGAGAAGCATCCCTAAATGCACGAGATACAAGGAGATTAGTACCAAGGAAAGAATTGACCTGACAGGAAGCCTTTTCGGGAACTAGAGTTAAGAACTGACTTCTCAGGTCATAACCATCATGGGCTGGAGTATTGAGGGCACCAAACCTTGACTTTCCTTTAGCTGGCATTCATCTGTTCTGCATTTGAATTGGCCCTTCTATTATAACAAATGATCTGTATTTGGCTAAGTTACAAGTTCCTTCTATGTGTGACAAATGTGGTTTGTTGTTCCTTTGATGAAATATGGGTGGGAAAGATTTGATGCTGATTTGAATACCAGTGTATTCAGGCACTAATGGCACATTGTACCATCCTCTTGCAATCTTAACAAATGACTATGACTATTAAAAAAAAAAAAGACTATGATTTTTCATTGGCTGATTTGGTTTGAATGAGCAAATTATTTTTATTTCATTGCATTAACTGCCAGAACATTGAATGAGCCGATAACTCCCTGGTGTTTCTGAGCTGCAAAGAACTATTATTTGAAATTGAATTTTTATTGATTTTTCTGTGTTACAATGACTTTTCTAGCATAGTAGCATGAAAGGAAAATGAGAAAGAGGCCAAATAGTAGGGCATAAGGTGAGGAAAGGGAGGTGGCTGCTTCCCATGGCCTGGCCCCAGGTGGACCACTTATTGGCAGGTACTGCTGACTGGTGGATCCTGTTGCTGATTATGCTATTTACACTTTAGCCAAATTCTTGGCTTCCTCACCTCTCCCTCCTCTTTCCTGCTTTGGTTCCAGGAATCGTGTGCCTTGTTGGCGTTCTGCTGAGGAACTGAACAGAGGGACAGGGTGAAGAGAGGACAAAAGTAGACAGGCTGATGCTCCAAATTGGTCAGCCCTGATGTTTGCTAGTATCATTCACACTAGTAATGGAGAATGCACAAGTGCTACTTTAACAGCATTGTCATATTTTGATCTATTGTAAACTTAGCTGTATATTAGTTTATAGTAATCTTTGGAGCAGGTTGGTGTTGACATGGCATGCATGGGAAGAATTCACAGATGTAAGTAAGGCAGGGAGTTCAAACCGGGCTGGCAAGAGAAGCATCCCTAAATGCACGAGATACAAGGAGATTAGTACCAAGGAAAGAATTGACCTGACAGGAAGCCTTTTCGGGAACTAGAGTTAAGAACTGACTTCTCAGGTCATAACCATCATGGGCTGGAGTATTGAGGGCACCAAACCTTGACTTTCCTTTAGCTGGCATTCATCTGTTCTGCATTTGAATTGGCCCTTCTATTATAACAAATGATCTGTATTTGGCTAAGTTACAAGTTCCTTCTATGTGTGACAAATGTGGTTTGTTGTTCCTTTGATGAAATATGGGTGGGAAAGATTTGATGCTGATTTGAATACCAGTGTATTCAGGCACTAATGGCACATTGTACCATCCTCTTGCAATCTTAACAAATGACTATGACTATTAAAAAAAAAAAAGACTATGATTTTTCATTGGCTGATTTGGTTTGAATGAGCAAATTATTTTTATTTCATTGCATTAACTGCCAGAACATTGAATGAGCCGATAACTCCCTGGTGTTTCTGAGCTGCAAAGAACTATTATTTGAAATTGAATTTTTATTGATTTTTCTGTGTTACAATGACTTTTCTAGCATAGTAGCATGAAAGGAAAATGAGAAAGAGGCCAAATAGTAGGGCATAAGGTGAGGAAAGGGAGGTGGCTGCTTCCCATGGCCTGGCCCCAGGTGGACCACTTATTGGCAGGTACTGCTGACTGGTGGATCCTGTTGCTGATTATGCTATTTACACTTTAGCCAAATTCTTGGCTTCCTCACCTCTCCCTCCTCTTTCCTGCTTTGGTTCCAGGAATCGTGTGCCTTGTTGGCGTTCTGCTGAGGAACTGAACAGAGGGACAGGGTGAAGAGAGGACAAAAGTAGACAGGCTGATGCTCCAAATTGGTCAGCCCTGATGTTTGCTAGTATCATTCACACTAGTAATGGAGAATGCACAAGTGCTACTTTAACAGCATTGTCATATTTTGATCTATTGTAAACTTAGCTGTATATTAGTTTATAGTAATCTTTGATATGACTCGAAATGGAAGCTCATTGATTGGTCAGTTTACCCATTCAACATTTATTTAGTGACTCTTGTATACCCTCCCAGGTACTGGAGGGAAGGCAATGAACAAAACAGATGAAAATTTTTTTCCCTCAGGTGCAGAGATTTTCATGAGTGAAATCGAAGTTGACTATCTCAGCATGTACTAAAGATTGAAGAATATAGTCCTTCTTGCTTCCTTCTTTAATAGATGTCGTAGGAGTGAAACTTGGTACAATAAAATGAAACAAAATGTACTTATTCCCTGGCTTCTGATTCAGTTTGGTCTAGTTTAAAGAATCTTGACAACTTGTAGGAAAAACGGGCTTTTTTTGGACATTGGGTTTTTTTTTTTTTTCTGGCAGTAAAAGAAATCCACATTCATCACAGAAAATTTTAGAAAATGCAGAAACAGATGAAGAGGATAATGAATATCCCCATATTTATCCAGGAGCAGATCTTTGAAATGCTGAGTGATTTCTCTTTAGGGCTTTTCCTATGACACATATAGTAATACCATACCAGTTGCTATTTAAACATTTTTAAGCCTTCAGTCTTGATGTGTGTGTATGCAATTTGGTTCAGCTCCCTTATACAAAATAATATGAAAATTAGTAATGTTTCTTGCCATAGGCGATATGAGCCGCCGTGTGATTAGAAGATGGAAATCTATTTATATTCCACCCTCTGAATATATGTGAATAGAAGACCATGTCAAATCAAAGAGTGTCCTTATGGAATGTGCTAACTTATGGAAAGAGACAGTAGCTAGGCAAGCACGTTGCAGAGACTCTCAAGAAACAAGACAGCGTGTTTGTGCAAAAGAAGGTTCTAGACCATTAAAAGCCTGAAAGTCTGCAGGAAATAGTAAATACGGTAGAGTGTGTCTTGTGGAGGCTTGCCTGTAGACTCCTTGTGACACGACTCCCCCCAGGCTCCTCTGTCCATGGTATTCTCCAGGCAAGAATACTGGAGTGGGTTGCCATTTGCTTCTCCAGGGGATCTTCCCAACCCAGGGATGGAACCCAGGACTCCTGCATTACTGGCAGATTCTTTACCATCTGAGCTACCAGGGAAGCCCCGTGCTTCTGCCTACCTATAACTTTCTTTAAAAAACTTTCCTAGGGACTTCCCTGATGGTCCAGTGAATAAAGAGTTCACCTTGTGGTGCAAGGGGCACTAGTTCAATCCCTGGCCCTGGAAGACCCCACCTGCCGTGGAGCAGCTGGACCTGTGTGTCCAATTATGAGCCAGCGCTCTGGAGTACATGCGCCCAGAGCTAGTGCTCTGCAAAGAGAGAGGCCACTGCAGTGGGAGGCCCACACAGGCCAAAGAATAAAGATGGATGAAAATAAATAACTAATAAAAGAGGCCAAAATTTAAAGAAAAAAACTTTCCTAGATTAAGGTAGGTTCACTGTGATACATTTTTATGGAACTTCCTACATTTGTATCACATCCCTCATCCTAATGCCTCTTACTTATTTAATATCTATCCTCCCTGATGGAGCATATGCTTTGAAAAGGCTGGTAACCTTACTGCCTGTCACAGTGTCTGACCCATGAGTGAATTCTGAATGAGGCTATTATACATTTATGCACAAACTAAAGACAAATTAAGACAAGGGTTACCCACTGAAACAAGTTTTTAAAGCAAATGTACCTACTTTGATTTGGCCACAGATGCATTCTATAAATATATAACTTTTACATTTGGGAGGAAGATCGTTCTTACATATTAAAAAATAGGTAACAGAGATCGTTCACTGAATACCATTTATCTTACTTAGCAATTTATCAAACATTTACATGTAATTTAAAATATATTTTAAGCTTTTTAAAAAAAATGTTGGTGTAGCATTATATTATATGAAAGCACAAAAAGGTATTAACCGGGCTTCCCTGGTGGTCCAGTGGGTAAGGACACCGCCTTGCAGTGCAAGGGGCGCCGGTTCGATGCCTGGCCTGGGAAGATCCCACGTGCCGCGGAGCGACTGGACTGATGTGTCCAATTACCGAGCCGGACCTCTGGAGTGCATGCGCCCAGAGCCGGTGCTCTGCAGCAACAGAGGCCACTGCGATGGGAGGCCCACACAGGCCAAAGAACAAAGATGAATGAAAATAGACAAATGAAAGACCAATAGAAGTAGCCCGCCTGCTCCCCTCCCTCCCCACCCCCGTCAAAATAAATAAATAAATAAATATTTAAAATAAAAAAAAAGACAACTAGGATTTCAACATTTAAAAAAAAAGGTATTAACCATCCCCATATGATTAAATATTTAGGTTATTAGCAGTTGTTCAGCATTGTAAATGATGATTTGAAGAATATCACCATGCTACATTTTTCTATATAGCTGTCATTTTCCTAGAAAATTTTAGTGGTAGAATTATTGCATCATGTAAATGAACCCTTTCTCATAATAGCTCTATTGTAATCCGTAATACTTGGCACTTAATGTACCTATTTGAATAAATTCTGTACAATTTGATAGTTTTCAGTTTGTTTTCAGAATTGTGCAATCGTTATTGTTGTTGCATAATTGCTAAGTCATGTCATGTCATGTTGCCACCCTGTGGACTCTAGGGACCCCACCAGGTTTCTCTGTCCATGGGGATTTCCAGGCAAGAATCCTAGAGTGGGTTGCCATTTCTTTCTCCAGCAGCGCTTCCCAGGCCAGGGATTGAATTCACGTTTCCTGCATTGGCAGGTGGATACTTTACCACTGAGCCACCAGGGAAGCCCTGTTCTGTCACGACCAGAGCCCAATTTAGAACACTATTATCACATTGTAAAATCGAACCATTCCCATCCCTTCCCCTCAGCCTCACCTGCAGCCCTAATTAAACACTTGCCAACTTTCTGACTGTATGGATTCACCTCTTTGGACATTTCTTATAAGTAGAATCATAACAATATTTGGTCTTTTGTAGCTGGTTTCTTTCATTTAGCATTGTGTTTTCAAGATTCATCTGTAGCATAGCATGTATCCATACTTTGTTTCTTTTTATTGCCAAATAATATTCTGTTTTATGGATATACCAGTATTATTTATTAGATAATGATCTCCTAAATGCACTTTTAAAGACATTTGGTACATATTACAGGTTTCTTGTTTAAACGTTTTCGTTTCTCCTAGCAATGGTAAAGACTCTCCAGTTCTGTATACTCTTTCTAAAACTGGAACTTATCCTTTAAAACAAAGAAACAAAACAAAGGCTGTTTGGAAGAGGAAAGAGACATATTGATGCTTTTAAATTAATAGTTCTGTAACCATTAGCGATATTGACCCTTCTAAGTATCTTCATTATTTGTGTCTCTCCTTTTATAAATTATGTTTTCATATCCCTTTGGCTCTTTATTTTAGGGTCTTTAGCCTTCTCACTTTGTTCAAAACCTTACAAATTATTGTTCTTGTAGTGATTAAATATTTGGAATGAAATTTTTTCACCATGCTACATTTTTCTATATAGCTGTCATTTTCCTAGAAAATTTTAGTGGTAGAATTATTGCATCATGTAAATGAACCCTTTCTCATAATAGCTCTATTGTAATCCGTAATACTTGGCACTTAATGTACCTATTTGAATAAATTCTGTACAATTTGATAGTTTTCAGTTTGTTTTCAGAATTGTGCAATCGTTATTGTTGTTGCATAATTGCTAAGTCATGTCATGTCATGTTGCCACCCTGTGGACTCTAGGGACCCCACCAGGTTTCTCTGTCCATGGGGATTTCCAGGCAAGAATCCTAGAGTGGGTTGCCATTTCTTTCTCCAGCAGCGCTTCCCAGGCCAGGGATTGAATTCACGTTTCCTGCATTGGCAGGTGGATACTTTACCACTGAGCCACCAGGGAAGCCCTGTTCTGTCACGACCAGAGCCCAATTTAGAACACTATTATCACATTGTAAAATCGAACCATTCCCATCCCTTCCCCTCAGCCTCACCTGCAGCCCTAATTAAACACTTGCCAACTTTCTGACTGTATGGATTCACCTCTTTGGACATTTCTTATAAGTAGAATCATAACAATATTTGGTCTTTTGTAGCTGGTTTCTTTCATTTAGCATTGTGTTTTCAAGATTCATCTGTAGCATAGCATGTATCCATACTTTGTTTCTTTTTATTGCCAAATAATATTCTGTTTTATGGATATACCAGTATTATTTATTAGATAATGATCTCCTAAATGCACTTTTAAAGACATTTGGTACATATTACAGGTTTCTTGTTTAAACGTTTTCGTTTCTCCTAGCAATGGTAAAGACTCTCCAGTTCTGTATACTCTTTCTAAAACTGGAACTTATCCTTTAAAACAAAGAAACAAAACAAAGGCTGTTTGGAAGAGGAAAGAGACATATTGATGCTTTTAAATTAATAGTTCTGTAACCATTAGCGATATTGACCCTTCTAAGTATCTTCATTATTTGTGTCTCTCCTTTTATAAATTATGTTTTCATATCCCTTTGGCTCTTTATTTTAGGGTCTTTAGCCTTCTCACTTTGTTTCAAAAGTCCGCTTTACATATTTAGACTGATAAGCCTCTGCCTTTCATTGTTCTTGTAGTGTTTTAGATAAAAACAGTTTTCAGCTTTGACAAAATATCTTCTGATCATTTCCTTAAGCATCTTCGTTCAGTTTTAGGTTTAAAAAAGGCTTTCCCAACTTAAGAGTCAATAAGTATTATATTACTGCTGTGACTTTGTAGATTATATTTTTATTAAGATGGGATTTATTTAGGTATGAAAGAAAACATAGATCTAACTTTATCTTTTTATCCAAAAGTGCATCCTAATTTATGCATTAGTTTTACCATATACTACTTACATTTTTTATTAGTGTTTTAGCTTGTAAATAATTTGTATATTTATTTATGACAAGGTCTTTTAATAATCATGACTTTATAATAGGATATAATGATAGATGTAACCTTATTAACTAAGCCCTGTTATGCCTCCTGTGCTCTTTAAAAAATTTTACACATTATTAGCATTTAATTCAGACAAAACTGCATGTAATAGAAACTGGTATCTTCATTTTTCCAGAAGAGGAAGCTGAAGCAAAGAGAAATAAAGATAATAAGCGAATCATGGCAGACCAAGAATTCAGATCAATGCTAGCATACCTCATTTGAATATGCTTTGCTTTATTGAGGGCTTCCCTGGTAGCTCAGCTGGTAAAGAATCCACTTGCAATGCAGAAGACCCCAGTTCAGTCTCTGGGTCTAGAAGATCCCCTGGAGAAGAGATAGGCTATCCACTCCAGTCTTCTTGGGCTTACCTGGTCGCTCAACTGGTAAAGAATCCACCTGCAGTGTGGGAGACCTGGGTTCGATCCCTGGGTTGGGAAGATTCCCTGGAGACATGAAAGGCTACCCATTCCAGTATTCTTGCCATGGCTCGTTCTTTGAGGTTGCAAAGAGTCCAACATGACTGAGTGAATTTTACTCACTTCACTTGCTTTATTGAAGACACAAAACCAATATTAATCATGTGCACTTCCATCAGAGGTCTTGAACGATTATATACATTGAGATTATATACATCTCAAAAATGGGCTAAAACTATTCAGCAAACCAGGCTGTAGACAGATGTGTTATTATCCGGCTTTTTGGTTTTGTTTAGAGCCTGGGCAGAGCAAATTTAGCATACTTCTTCACAGCCATAGGATTTTCAGAATGGTCAGTGAACACTGGCTTCAACTAAAAGTCACCAGCTGCATTATACCATAACAAGAATTAATATTGACCATTCTAATAGGAGTGAGTTGGATTTGAATTTTGCATTTCTCTGATGATCAGTGAGGTTGAACACCTTCTCAGGTACCCATTGGCCACTTGTATATCAACTTTGGAAAAATGTCTGTTTAGGTCCTTTGCCCATTTTTTATTTGGATTGGTTTATTTTGTGTTTGGTATTGAGTTGAATGAGTTCCTTCTATATTTTGGGTACAATGCTTACTCACATTTGTTTGTTTTTGTCTTTTCTTGATTGTGCTGTTGGTATCACATACAAAGTAAAATAGTTGTCAAGTGATTTTTTTCCCTTTGTCCTTCTATAGGAGTTACACAGTTTCAGGCTTTATATATAAGTCTTTGATCCATTTCAAGTTAACTTCTATGTGTGGTGTAAGGGAGGGGTGCTTGTCTTTCACTTTTCATTCTTTTACATGTGCATATATCCAGTAGTTTCCAGCACCACTATTATTCCAGCATCACTTTTTGCCTGTATCCTTTTTCAAATATTAGTTAGGGCTTATTTCTGGGCTCTCAATTCTATTTCATTCATCTATTTGTCTGTTTTTATACCCACACCATACCATTTTCATTACTGTTGCTTTGTTGTATAGTATGAAATCAGGAAATGCCATGTCTCCAGCTTTGTTCTTTTTTCTAAAGATTGTTTTGGCTGTTAAGTGTCTCTTGTGGTCCCATCCTAAACTTAGGATTTCTTTTCTATTCCTGTGAAAATGACATTGGGATTTTGATAGGGATATCATTGAATCTATAGATGTTTTTGGATAATGTAGACATTTTAACAGTATTAGTTTTTAATGAAATTTTTTAGCTACTTCTCATTTTTATTGTAAAATACTTGTAAAATAATTGTTCATCTTTTAGAAAAAATTGTTAAAACTCAAGAATTCAGTATTATATGCCTAGGAACTTTTTTCTCTTTTCAGAATTATTTTACCTTGTATCCAGTGATCTCTTTTGCAAACTTTCCAAAAGGTTTTTTTTTTATGTTCACAGCCATAGGATTTTCAGAATGGTCAGTGAACACTGGCTTCAACTAAAAGTCACCAGCTGCATTATACCATAACAAGAATTAATATTGACCATTCTAATAGGAGTGAGTTGGATTTGAATTTTGCATTTCTCTGATGATCAGTGAGGTTGAACACCTTCTCAGGTACCCATTGGCCACTTGTATATCAACTTTGGAAAAATGTCTGTTTAGGTCCTTTGCCCATTTTTTATTTGGATTGGTTTATTTTGTGTTTGGTATTGAGTTGAATGAGTTCCTTCTATATTTTGGGTACAATGCTTACTCACATTTGTTTGTTTTTGTCTTTTCTTGATTGTGCTGTTGGTATCACATACAAAGTAAAATAGTTGTCAAGTGATTTTTTTCCCTTTGTCCTTCTATAGGAGTTACACAGTTTCAGGCTTTATATATAAGTCTTTGATCCATTTCAAGTTAACTTCTATGTGTGGTGTAAGGGAGGGGTGCTTGTCTTTCACTTTTCATTCTTTTACATGTGCATATATCCAGTAGTTTCCAGCACCACTATTATTCCAGCATCACTTTTTGCCTGTATCCTTTTTCAAATATTAGTTAGGGCTTATTTCTGGGCTCTCAATTCTATTTCATTCATCTATTTGTCTGTTTTTATACCCACACCATACCATTTTCATTACTGTTGCTTTGTTGTATAGTATGAAATCAGGAAATGCCATGTCTCCAGCTTTGTTCTTTTTTCTAAAGATTGTTTTGGCTGTTAAGTGTCTCTTGTGGTCCCATCCTAAACTTAGGATTTCTTTTCTATTCCTGTGAAAATGACATTGGGATTTTGATAGGGATATCATTGAATCTATAGATGTTTTTGGATAATGTAGACATTTTAACAGTATTAGTTTTTAATGAAATTTTTTAGCTACTTCTCATTTTTATTGTAAAATACTTGTAAAATAATTGTTCATCTTTTAGAAAAAATTGTTAAAACTCAAGAATTCAGTATTATATGCCTAGGAACTTTTTTCTCTTTTCAGAATTATTTTACCTTGTATCCAGTGATCTCTTTTGCAAACTCAAGGTTTTTTTCCAGCTTAGAAGAGATTTAATGTTATCATCATTAATTTAATTATTATTTATTTTCATCATGCTTATTGACTCCTTCTAAACGTACTATTGCATTTAAGTTGTATTTCTTTTTTTAAGCCTTTTTTAATACAAATTTTATTCATTATTATTATTATATTTTTTTACAGGGTTTTGCTGTTTACTGCTGCTACACATTGACCCAAATTCACCATAGATATACATATGTCGCCATCCCACCCCTCCAGGTAGCCGAGAGCCCCTGTTTGAGATCCCGTAGTCCCACAGCATATTCCCCTCCCTCACCCCAATGTCCCTAAGACTGTTCTCCATGTCAGCCTCTCCATTGCAGCAGGTGCTGAAAAGTTGTATTTCTTGATCTCAGCATTTTCTCTTTTTTACTTTTTTTTTTAATTTTGCATTTTTGTTTTTACAGAGTTTTGTTGCTTACACATATGTATAATCCCAGATTAATCATACGTATATCCCATCAGCCCCCAGCCCACCTCTCCAGGCCATTACATAGCCATCCCATAGTGTAAGATCCCTTAACCCACAGCGCATTAGCGATAGTTATTTCTTTTACATACTGATCTCAGCATTTTCTTTTGTTGGTTATTTCATCCTAGTTGTTTCATCCTTCTTCTGTATCATTTTGTCATTTCCTCTTAGCTCATTTGTTCAACTTACATTTATTGGTATTAAGAACCTTTCCTATATCGACTGTTTTTTAGTAGGCGCTGGGACTGTAAAAGTAGCTCAGAAATAAAGCCCATACGCATTGAACTGATGATCTAATGAGGCAAACAGATATGGAATAAGGAATTATTACAGTTCTCCTGGAGAATATTTCTTAAACTGGGTTTTGATAGGGATATCATTGAATCTATAGATGCTTTTGGATAATGTAGACATTTTAACAGTATTAGTTTTTAATGAAATTTTTTAGCTACTTCTCATTTTTATTGTAAAATAATTGTATAATAATTGTTAATCTTTTAGAAAAATAGTTAAAACTCAAGAATTCAGTATTATATGCCTAGGAACTTTTTTCTCTTTTCAGAATTATTTTACCTTGTATCCAGTGATCTCTTTTGCAAACTCAAGGTTTTTTTCCAGCTTAGAAGAGATTTAATGTTATCATCATTAATTTAATTATTATTTATTTTCATCATGCTTATTGACTCCTTCTAAACGTACTATTGCATTTAAGTTGTATTTCTTTTTTTAAGCCTTTTTTAATACAAATTTTATTCATTATTATTATTATATTTTTTTACAGGGTTTTGCTGTTTACTGCTGCTACACATTGACCCAAATTCACCATAGATATACATATGTCGCCATCCCACCCCTCCAGGTAGCCGCAGAGCCCCTGTTTGAGATCCCGTAGTCCCACAGCATATTCCCCTCCCTCACCCCAATGTCCCTAAGACTGTTCTCCATGTCAGCCTCTCCATTGCAGCAGGTGCTGAAAAGTTGTATTTCTTGATCTCAGCATTTTCTCTTTTTTACTTTTTTTTTTAATTTTGCATTTTTGTTTTTACAGAGTTTTGTTGCTTACACATATGTATAATCCCAGATTAATCATACGTATATCCCATCAGCCCCCAGCCCACCTCTCCAGGCCATTACATAGCCATCCCATAGTGTAAGATCCCTTAACCCACAGCGCATTAGCGATAGTTATTTCTTTTACATACTGATCTCAGCATTTTCTTTTGTTGGTTATTTCATCCTAGTTGTTTCATCCTTCTTCTGTATCATTTTGTCATTTCCTCTTAGCTCATTTGTTCAACTTACATTTATTGGTATTAAGAACCTTTCCTATATCGACTGTTTTTTAGTAGGCGCTGGGACTGTAAAAGTAGCTCAGAAATAAAGCCCATACGCATTGAACTGATGATCTAATGAGGCAAACAGATATGGAATAAGGAATTATTACAGTTCTCCTGGAGAATATTTCTTAAACTGGGTTTTGCTGGGTACTAAGCCTTTGCCATCTCTAAAACCACTGGTTTGATCTTGCCAGATCCTAGCGCCGTGTAACGTTCTACCAATAGGGGGCGCCAGAGGAGACCAAACGACAAAGGAGGGCGGGAAGGCTCCTTTCTGTTCATTTTCTGTTGTCGGTCAACATCATCCGAGCAGAGTTTCTTTATAGAAGTGGCAGCCTCTTCGTGTTTCCCACTTGTGTTTTCTTAAGTATTTCCTGATCCAGCTTTAGTGTGAGCCCCACCCCATCCTTCTCCTCCAAAAGATGCCAGCGCCAGTTCCTCCTCAGAGGTGTGGTTCTTAAGTCCCTCTTCCAAGTTCCTGAGGTGCCTGCACCAACACCAAGTGCCCTCTCCTTGGAGAGTTGAGACCACTCTGAGCTTCAAAATTCTGTACCCTCAGCCTCCTGCTTCTTTTCCCTCATCCCTCATTCCTGGGGTAGGATCAGCTTCTAGCAATTGCCCTTTTGCCTATTTAGTCTTTCAATTTTTACATTAATATTTTCTGTTAAATGAACGGGTGTGCTTTCCATTCCCTTGCCCAGATCCTGCCCAATAAATCTGTCTTCTGTTTTACTAGCTCAGTTTTCAGCAATCTTCAGGATGCTGTTTACTGTCTCTGTGACATATATTTCTAATTCAGCAGTTATGTTTTTGTTTTTGTTTTTTTTTTCTTGCATAGTGGCAGTTTTCTTGATCTCAGATGTTATCCTATTTATAAATCCCTACTCTCAGATTCTCAGTTACTATTTCCTTTTGATTTTAAAGGACTTAAATTAGAAGCTATCCAAAACTGCCTCTTGTTTTTAGTCTTAGAGGAAACCATTTAATTTCAGTTCTATGGTTTGTCTCCTTCATTTGTAGCATAATTCTTTTTACACGGCTGGGGATGTTTTTTTCTATTGAAATCTTTGAAGTCTTGGAAATAACATAGATGGCAAAAGTATCTAGTTTACCAATTCAGAAACTAATTAGGTTCATTATTCCCTGGTGGTCCAATGGTTAGGACTCAATGATTTCACTGATTGGGTCCAATCCCTGGTTGGGAAGTAAGATCCTACAAGCTGCCTGGCAGAACCAAGAAAAATAAAAAATCAAAAACAAAAGTTGATGTACTAAGAATCTCCACTGTAGGAAATAAACTTTTATTTACTTAGCACACTTTCTTACTCTGAAAATCAATAATTAAAAACAAATAATTAAGCTTTGTGTTAGTCTGTGTAGGTAGGTTATGCCACAAACTCAAAATCTTAGTGGAGAAAAAAAAAAACAAGCAAACAAAGCCAACAAAACTAGATGTGGTTTTGTTGAGAGAAGAATTGCAGGTAGAGCTGAAATCAGTTGCTTCTATGTCTAAGAATTTATTTCTGTGACTTTTGATATATTCAATAGCTATCGGGAATCTGGTGTGCTTGCCCCTCCTTGGGAATTGGAAATTCCAGTGTTCCTGCCATCAGTATTAGGCGCAAGCCAGGACTCGGTGACACTCAAGATTCTCATTTGATGTGATACCTGGTGCATGGTTGACTTGATGGGCTCTGTCCATATGTATGACACCTCAATTGTTGCCTGAGCCCCTGTCTACTGCCTTTAATCTTTATATCTTCACATCTAGGAGTATATATGTATATTTCTTGTTGGAACCCTTCAACAGTGATTGCACATATCAGTTGGGAAGATCAAGAGGTTGTGTGGGTCCTCTCTTCAGTCTGATCCTGGCTGTAGGAGATCAAAAAGAAATGACTCCTAGCTTATTGCTTACAGATCCCAGTGTCAGTACAGGACTTTCTTTTTTTTTTTAAAGATTTATTTGACCCCTTTGGGTCTTAGTTGTGGCACATGGAATCCAGTTCCTGGACCAGGGATCGAACCTGGGGTCCCTGCATTAGGAGCATGGTGTCTTAACCACTGGACCATCAGAGAAGTCCTCAGGCTTTGCTGCTTTTATGTACATATTGCTTAACTAGTTCATTGAACAGGTGGAAACAGGAAGGAACAATGATTTCACTCTAGTGCCTTCTCATTTGCAAGGTAGTTACTGTAGGGGAGTGTGGAAGTACCCAGAGATTCTGTATATTGTTCCATTTCTAGTGAGCAAAGAAAGGAAACAGAAGACAAGATAGAAATGGTATAAGACAAAATAGAAATGCCTGCTGTTTTCTGTGCTTCATTGGGTTGAATGCAGATTATTTGATGGTGTCAAAACTGCAGTCATCATATAGCAGCACTGGGTAAGCCTTCCTTTTAGCAAACAAAGCAATCAAAGAAAAGAAAAAAGTGGCAAACAAACTAAACAAAATTAGGCACAAAACCATCACCCTTTCTTTCCATTCCCAAGCTGATGTGTCACTGTGAGAGTTACCCACACTCTACAATGGACACATTTCAATGTAGAGGCATCTCTGTTATCTGGGGTCTCAGTGGCACACAGTCAACCTTCATCTGAAAATGTTAAAAGGAAAGTTTCAGAAATACAAAAATGCATAAATTTGAAGTCACATGCTGTTCTAAGTAACATGATGAAATCTTTCACCATCTAGCTGCATCCTGCCCGGGAGGTGAGTCATCACTGTCCAGCTACCCTGCCCATTAATCTTAGTAGCCATCTTGGTTATCAGATCCACTGTCCTGATGTGGCAGTGCTTGTGTTTAAGGAACCCTTATTTTAATTCATAGTGGACCCAAAATGTAAGGGTAGTGATGCTGGAAATTCAGGTCCACCACAGAAATGCTGAGAAGTGCTTTCTTCAAGTGAAAAAGTGAAAGTTCTTAATAAGGACAGAGAAAAATTATATGCTGAGGTTACTGAGATCTCTAGTAAGCATGAGTTCTCTATCTTTGAAACTGTGAAGAAGGAAAAAGAATTTCCATGCTGATCTTGCTGTCAAACCTGAAACTATAAAAGTTATAGTCACCACACTGAAGTGCTTGGTTAAGATGGAAAAGCATTAGATTTGTACATTAAGATATTTTCAGAGGCTATATTCATGTAACATTTTATTCTTGCTATTGTTGATCTCCTACTGTGCCTAATTTATGAATTGAACTTTGCCACAGGTATGTCTGCATAAGGAAAAAAAAAAAAAAGGATATATAGGATTTGGTACTATCTGTGGTCTCAGGCATCCACAGGGCTCCTGGAAGGTATGCCCCATGAATAAGGGGGTTTACTGCAGTCCTAATGAGTAAATTAGTCATAAGGAAAAACTTTTTTTAAAAAAAAAAAAAAACAGTTTATTTATTTGGCTGCATCAGGTCTTAGGTGCAGCATGTGGAATTGTCTTTGCATCATGTGGAATCTTTTGTTGTGGCATGCAGACTCACTAGTTGCAGAACGTGGGCTTCGTTTTTCTGCATCGTGTGGGATCTTAGTCCCTGGACCAGGGATCAAACTGAGGTCCCTGCATTACAAAGTGGATTCTCAACCACTGGACCACCAGGAAAGTCCCCGGAAAGTGGATTTTTGACTCAAAGATCTCTTGGAGGAGAACGGAGAATTTATGGTCACATCCTTCAGGAAAGAGGAGATTTTTCATTCTTGGCTTTATTCACATTCCTATCGATCCTAGTTATGTTTAAATGAACTTCTTCCCTTGGAAGTCACATCCTGTTCTAAGTAACATGATGAAATCTTTCACCATCTAGCTGCATCCTGCCCGGAGGTGAGTCATCACTGTCCAGCTACCCTGCCCATTAATCTTAGTAGCCATCTTGGTTATCAGATCCACTGTCCTGATGTGGCAGTGCTTGTGTTTAAGGAACCCTTATTTTAATTCATAGTGGACCCAAAATGTAAGGGTAGTGATGCTGGAAATTCAGGTCCACCACAGAAATGCTGAGAAGTGCTTTCTTCAAGTGAAAAAGTGAAAGTTCTTAATAAGGACAGAGAAAAATTATATGCTGAGGTTACTGAGATCTCTAGTAAGCATGAGTTCTCTATCTTTGAAACTGTGAAGAAGGAAAAAGAATTTCCATGCTGATCTTGCTGTCAAACCTGAAACTATAAAAGTTATAGTCACCACACTGAAGTGCTTGGTTAAGATGGAAAAGCATTAGATTTGTACATTAAGATATTTTCAGAGGCTATATTCATGTAACATTTTATTCTTGCTATTGTTGATCTCCTACTGTGCCTAATTTATGAATTGAACTTTGCCACAGGTATGTCTGCATAAGGAAAAAAAAAAAAAAGGATATATAGGATTTGGTACTATCTGTGGTCTCAGGCATCCACAGGGCTCCTGGAAGGTATGCCCCATGAATAAGGGGGTTTACTGCAGTCCAAAGGAGAAAATTAGTAAAAAGGAAAAACTTTTTTTAAAAAAAAAAAAAAACAGTTTATTTATTTGGCTGCATCAGGTCTTAGGTGCAGCATGTGGAATTGTCTTTGCATCATGTGGAATCTTTTGTTGTGGCATGCAGACTCACTAGTTGCAGAACGTGGGCTTCGTTTTTCTGCATCGTGTGGGATCTTAGTCCCTGGACCAGGGATCAAACTGAGGTCCCTGCATTACAAAGTGGATTCTCAACCACTGGACCACCAGGAAAGTCCCCGGAAAGTGGATTTTTGACTCAAAGATCTCTTGGAGGAGAACGGAGAATTTATGGTCACATCCTTCAGGAAAGAGGAGATTTTTCATTCTTGGCTTTATTCACATTCCTATCGATCCTAGTTATGTTATCAACTATGTGAACTTCTTCCCACTTGGAGTCAGAAATTGAGTCTTAACAGCTATGGCAATTTACAGATCTCCAATAGAAGAAAGCCTGGCTTTACAATTTGGGGACAGCAGAGAAGTGGGAAAATAGACCCTGCCACCTGCCTACAATGTGAGTCCTTGTCAGATCCCTAGCATCAGACACATGTGCGATGATCTCCGAACAGACAGTGTGCTGACAGAAGACGTCGGTCAGCTCTGGAAGGGAAACCATGAAGAATAATACTCCGAAGAAAGTAATCCATGGATCACTGGACTTGTTATTCATGGCGTGTTTCTGACTTGCTGAAAGCACATTTAATGTATTTATACAGATGTAACTGATTCTGAAGCTCTGCTCTTTACAGAGAACATATTTCATGTTATTGTAAGCACTAAAGAAAATTAAATCAATAAATCCACAGCCTGTAATTTGAGATCCTCGATGGAAGAAAAATACATTGTCCAGGAGGGAGGAGCGAGGAGGGAGGACGTCTTGAGGAAGACTTGTAAAGCCGTCTTCACTCCACCATCTCAGTCTTTCAAGTGACAGCAGACATTTAGCGTGTAAATGTAAAATTATTTAGCAGTAAAATTATCAAAGTGTTGTTATGACACCTCAAAAAGAAGCAGAGGCCGACTCCCACTCTTGTTAATGAAACATATGCTTAAGGGGAGAGCCATGCAAATGGTGCTGTCTCTTTCTCAACTGTCGCTGTGTCCTTTTCCTTAAGAACAGGAGCTGTTCCTATGTCCTTTTTCCTTGCTGGTCAACACTCAGAGACTGATGTCCAGACACAGGATGGATTCTTCCCCATACCTCACACTGATATTTTCTATGACCACTGGCAAGCCCATCAACCCTCCCATGTGTAAAAGGTTAATAGTCCAGATTGTTTGCACAGAGCCTGGAGCCTTTCATTGAAATGCACTACGTGGATGCCCAGCATTGCCGTTGGACTGGAGGGCGTTGTATTTTTTAAATTATATGTTTGGTTGGATAAGTTATAGATTTTGTTGTGTTTGAATGTTGCCCCTTCTCCCTGGTTACAAATAAAAGACTAATGATAATCACACTCTATTACCATCTTCTAGAGCTCCCTAGAGGGTGAAGGGAATGGCAGAGGTTACGGATTAATAATGCATTCTTTAGTTAATAAAAAAAAAATAGCACGTGTACCTCAGCTGCGTAAAAGCTATGGATGGCAATTTATTAGGCCAAGTGCTTTATCAGATGCTAAGGTAATGCTAGCAAAGACTCAGGAAATAATGAGGTGTTTTTTTTTCCCCTGCTCTCTTAGGAAATCTTTTAGCCATCCCATCAGTAGAGAACATGAAGGACAGTTTGGTTAAGGTTTATTTGAAATGTGTTCATGACTGTTCAGGAAAAGGAGTCTCAGATTCTGAAAGTCCTGCAATGAGCCATTCATGTGGGTCTGGACTCGGATAGTAAGCTCATTGTTTTAGCTTGTCTGAAGCAAATGTGGATCCTCCTGGCCCCAGGGCAATGTGTCATACTTTCCCATTCTTTGCAGATTTACGGAAAAACTTCGAGCAAGACCCGCAGGGAAGGGAGGTTCCCATTGAAGGCATGATTGTGCTGCACTGCCGGCCGCCTGAGGGAGTTCCTGCTGCTGAGGTAAGACCAGGTCTGTTTCTCCCTTGTGCTGACAGGTGGGAGGAGAGCCAGCCTGGGTCAGGCCTTCTTGCGGCCTGGACCCCACCGGGAAAGTTGGCGAAGACGTTCATGGAAATAAGCCAGAAGAGGAAATTGTCTCTCCTGTAATTTCTTAGGCTCTTGCCAGGCAGTCTGAATTTGTTCTGTGCCCTTCCTCCTGGGGACCTCAGTGTTGCAGGTGCATGTTCTTTGCCCTCCATCAGTCACCTTGGGGACGCACAGTGGCTTCTGGATCATTGAACCACCAGAGTCATGTGGAAAAGTGTAGAAAGGAGGAGGTTGGGCACCAGTACCAATCTCCACAGGTGTTCACACTTACCTGTTCTTCCTCTGCTTATGGAATAAACATTGCTGGAGGACTTGTTCTGTGTTCCGTGCTGCTCAGGCGTGAGCAGCACCCAAACTCTTGAAGTCACAGATCTCTCATCAGTTCTCTGTTGTTCACAGTGAGGGATAGGAATCTAGAGTCAGTGCAGTGTTTGTTCTTTGCTGGTTTTCTAGAAACTTCTTTTATACTACTGGAATATGATGTAATAACACACTGTGGAAGTAGGGATTTTTTTTCCGTCACTGTTAAAAGAGGTTCTGATAAACTAGTAATAACGGTTATGAAGGCAATATTAGGGGGTCTACTCGAAGTACACAGAATGCGTGGTAAAATCCTTTTGTGAGAATGGCCAAAAGCTTCGTTCAGGTTTTCCCATAGCATCTTACGGAAAGGGTCGAACGAATTTTGTTCCAACCCAAAACCTTGGTAAATGCAGGTCTGAATCAAGCAGTAGATATGCCAGGTGAAACAAAGGATGGTCCTGAGAGTTGTAGTTTCTTCACTGAGAAAAAATTAAAAAAACTTTGTTGAGCATTTTAGCAAACATTACTGTGGGGTTTTGTGTGTGGAAGGACAAAGGAGTAGAAAGTAGCAAGGGGAACGAACCACAGACAGACTTGCTGATCCAGACAGAAAGCCTGCAGGGCGGCTGCTATTCAAAGCTCACAGACTTCCCTCAAATGAAGTAAACGGACTTGAAAATTAAAGTGAACTCTCCATGCGTGAGGCGAAATGATGAGAAAGGAAAATGCTTATTTTTAGATTTCTGTTTACTGTGAAGCAAACAGGTATTTGATCTCCTTTGGCCGCCACCTTGTTCTATCCAGAGAGCACCCTGAACTTCTGAACCGGGGAATAAACAGCTGGGGGTCACAGGCCCTGGCGGTTGTCCGTGCCGTTGAGGGTGCCCCACGTGTTCCTGGAAGGCTCACCCGGGTACCGGCAGCTTGCGATCGTCATACTATCTCTCATAACCAGGTTTCCTTCCAGGCCTTGGCTGGGTCACTGTGTCGGTGCTGGAAACATCAGAGAGGAGTGAAGAAGGTGGAAGGTGGTGGTTTTATGAGCTGTTCTGTGGGAATTGAACATTCTCTAAATGTCTAAAAATCAATTCTTGCACCTAGAAGAGAACTTAGATATTTCCCTGGCACAGCCTTTGCCTTTTAGGGGTGAGAAAACTGACGCTCAGATCAATGACCCACCAAAGGTCTTAGCCCCGTTTAAGTCATGACTCTGTTCAGTCTTCCCAACGTTCCTCAGAGCACTCAGAGTAAAAGTCTACCTTTATGCCTTATGGGGTAGAGCAGAATCCAGCCTGCTCTTGCCTCTGACCTCATCTGCTGCTTCTCAGCCTCCAGTCTTGATGTTGTCAAACTGGCCTCCTCACTCTGCCTCAGCTGCACCAGCCACACACCTGCCTTAGGGCCTTTGCACGTGCTGGAACACTCTTGCCCAGTTACTACATCATTTCAGCTCTTCCTCAGGGCTTGTTCAAATACCTCCTGCTCAGCGAGGCCTGCTCAGGGCACTCTGATGAAAATGTCACTCACTTCCCTACCCTAGATGTATATTCTCATGGCCCTTTCTCTGTTTTTATTAACTCCTTAGCTCTTAGCACAACCATACTGTATGTATTTAACTTATTGTCTGTCTATTGGAATTTAAACTCCATGAGAAGCATTTAGTTTGTTTGGCCATGCTACACAGCGTGTGGGATCTTTGTTATTCAACCAGGGCTCAAATGTGCATCCCTTGCATTGGAAGCACAATGTCTTAAAACCACTGGATGCCAGTGAAGTCCTTTGTTTATTTTTTATCACTTTATCCCTAGAAGAGAAAGGAGTGCTTCTCAATGAAAAGTAGTTTCCTGCCTTTATTCCTGAATATTTGAAGTAGTGCTAGGAGTTGGCCCAGACAAACTGTGAAATCCACTAGACTCTTCTTTTTGTCTTTTTCTCCTGAGTACTAGAAAATGGGTGTAAATCATTCTTCACTTGGTCTTTGAAGACAGAAGTAAAAATAAAGAACAGAGCGGAGAACAGTAAACAATGTGCAGTCTGATAGGGTAAGAGCCAATAGGGAAAATGTACCTTGATATATAAATGTGTCCATGAGTTTGTACACACGTGCACATGCACGCACACCCACCCACCCACATGCATGCACTGAAGCATCTTCCCAAAGAGCACAGGGATTTAGAAATTATAAGGACCCCAAGGCTGTTTGGAAGGGAGGATTCCTGTGGGGAACAGATTAGCCTCTAGGTAGCAGGCAGCGTTCCTAGCTGGCTAACTCTTCGATAGGCCAAAAAGTTCATTCAGTTTTTCTATAACATCTTATGGAAAAAAACAGATGAATTTTTTTGGCAGACTCAGTAACTGGGAAAGGCTGAACTTGGGTTGGATTTGAAAGCAACTCTTTAGATATCCCTTTACTTTTCTTTTGTCCTCAAAAACAAATGACTTGGGCTTCCCCTGGTGGTCCAGTGGGTAAGGACACCGCCTTGCAGTGCAGGGGGCGCCAGTTCGATCCCTGGCCTGGGAAGATCTCACGTGCCGCCGAATGGCTGGACCCATGTGTCCATTTACCGAGCTGGAGCTCTGGAGCGCATGCGCCCAGAGCTGGTGCTCTGTGACGGCGGAGGCCGCTGCGATGGGAGGCCCACGGGAGCCAAGGAACAAAGAAGGATGAAAATAGAGAAATGAAAGACCAATAGAGGTGGTCTGCCCGCTTCCTCCCTCCCCAACCTGACCCCTGCCCAAAATAAATAAATAAGTAAATCTTAAAAAAACAAACAAACAAAAAAAAAACAAATGACTTGTGCCAGTTGGCTCAGTTCCTTTTTCCATCTTTACATGTTTATTTATTTATTTTAGTATAGGGCCTCCCAGGTGGCTCAGTGGTAAAGAATCTACCTGCCCATGCAAGAGATATGGATTTGATCCCTGGAAAAGAGAATGGCTACCCACTCCAGTATTCTTACCTAGAGAATCCCAGGGACAGAGGAACCTGGTGGGCTACACTCCATGGAGCTGCAAAGAATTGGACACAACTAAGCTCACGCACATAGTGACTTTATGATGTGTTACTTTATGCTGTACAGCAAGTAGCTGTTCAGCTATGTGTGTATATATGTATATACCCATTTCTCTTGGGCCTCTTTCCTCCCTCTCACCCCTGTCCCATTCTGGTGTACTTATTAGCTGTAACCACAGGAGCAGAACAAGATGTGAAAAACGTCCAGTAGTCACACACCCTGATATCAGTGAAAATATATTTGGGAGACTTGTTGTCTAGAGAAAGGAGGAATAAGGTAATTACAGACATATCTGTAAGAAAGTATATTTCCCTTTCTAGTGCTTTCACTCTTGCTAGATTTCTACACTGTTGGGTGTTTACTTCTTGGATTAGCCTCCTGGGGCTGCTGTGACCAATGACTACATCCTGGGACTTAAAGCAATCAAATCATACTCTCTTGCAGTTCTGGAGGCTGGAAGTCTGAAGTAGGGTGCACACAGGGTTAGTTTTCCTGGGGACTCTGAGAAATGAGCTTCTCTCCTAGGTTCTGGTGGTTTCTGACAGTCCTTGATGACCTTGTTTGTAGATACATCACCACAGACTCTGCTTCCATCTTCAAATAGGTGTTACTCTCTCTATATCTTTTTTATCGCTTTCTTTTTAAATATTTTTATTTAATTGGCTGCACAGAGTCTTAGTTGCAGCGTGCAGGACCTCCAATCTTGATGATGGTATGGGAGATCGTTGGGGGTCTTCAGTTGTGGCATACAAACTCTTAGGTGGGGCATGTGGAATCTCGTTTCTCCACTGAGGATCAAACTTGGGCCCCCTGTGTTGGGAGTATGGAGTCTTAGCCACTGGACCAGGGAAGTATCTCTCTCTGTATCTCACTGTGTCTGAATTTTCCTCTTACAAGAACATGAATCACTGGGTGAGAGACAACCTCAGTCCAGTAATACCTTGTATTAATCTTCTTGGTCACAGTACCTTTGCAGTGACCCTATTTTCAAATAAGGTCATGTGCACAGGTTATGTGTAGGCATGAAATTTAAAGAGGGGGCTGCTCATGAACTCAGTCCACTTCCCACTCCCGCTTGACATAATAATGCTCTTATTTTTAAGTACATAGATGTCATTAGAAATAAATTTCAGAACCAGACAGGCTGAAAGAGGGGCATTTCAAGGAACAGATGTGACTGTAGGATTGTTCAAACCAGAAATTCTGAGCTGAAGTGAGGGCAGCTTTGTTTTCTGCCTTTTGTATTATGGATGAATAATGGAGAGTGTTTCAGGTACAGTGTGGGTTAATGGCTGTTGTGGGACCCTAACCAGCTTTTATGACATCTTCTTGAGGCGGGAAACCATCCGGGTTCCGAACACTTGAATTATTTTGAAATTTCACTTATTTATGAGTTGGATACCGTCTTTATCGATGCAGTGATATTTACAGCTCTTTAATGTCAGCAATAGCTTACACAATAGTTATCACCACCAACGTTTGTGTTTTGGTTGAAGGGAAGGCCAACCCAGAGACAAAAGCTATGAGAGAGACGGATACAGCTAGGGAAGGAAGATGAAAATGCATGTCTTCCATGGTCAGGGTCATCTTCCATGGGGGAGGGAGGGGAGCCATCTGCCAGTGCCTGTCATGGTTCTTCAGGTCTCAGAGTAGTTTTGTGCTCACGGACCTCATACACATATGAGGATCCTGTAGTTCATGCCTCTTCAGAATGGCGGTACCTGGGAACTGTGCTTGGACATTGATCAGTTACATAATGGACACTGGAAAATGCCATTAGTCAAAGTTCCCTTCCCCAAGAAGGCTGTGTTCAACCCTCTCCATTGCATGAGTGGTTCCCTTCCTGCTCCCCTCCTGTGGGGTCCAAGAGGTCCTCACTGGAAGGAGTTGTGACTGGTGGGGCCATTGAGGATGCAGTTGGGTTTGTCCTACCCTGCAGTGGCATAGGAGGTCTCCTTCTTGGCACATTGAAAGAAACCTTGGGGGCAAGTCTTGTTTTTACAAGACACAACTCTCCTCACTCTGTAAGATAGAACGGACTTGGCAACTGAGTCCATCTACACGACCAGAGAAGGTGGTTTGTATAAGAAGAGTGTCTCTTGGGCTTCCCCTGGTGGTCCAGTGGGTAAGGACACTGCCCTACAGTGCAAGGGGCGCCGGTTCGATCCCTGGCCTGGGAAGATCCCACGTGCCATGGAGCGGCTGGACCGATGTGTCCAATTACCCAGCCGGAGCTCTGGGGCGCATGTGCCCAGAGCCAGCGCTCTGCGACGACAGACGCCACCGCGATGGGAGGCGCACAGGAGCCAAAGAACGAAGACGGATGAAAGTAGATAAATGAGAGACCAATAGAGGTGGCCCGCCCGCTCCCCTCCCTCCCCAACCCGACCCCGCCCAAAATAAATAAATTAATTAATTAATCTTAAAAAAAAAAAAAAGAAGAGTGTCTCCGTGTCCCAGGCACTTTGTTAACTAGTCTTTTCTGTTTTCAACTTAATCTGCAGAAGACTGCTATGAGATGCTAGACAGCTCTTGGTATCTTCATATCCATCTTACAGGAACTTGTCCAAGCTTTCAGATCACCAAGGAGCCAATCAAACCTTAAAGCTTAGACGTTTCCTTTCTTTGCTAGTCAGTGTTTCTTTTTAGTGAGATGGTGGGATTGGTTAATTTCCGCAAAACTTCTTTGAAGCTTGGGAGCCCCTAAGTCACTGACAGCATATCTTCTTATTTTGTTCCCTGACATTCCACCCTGAGAAATAAAAGGTTTGGGTTGTTTTTTTTTTTAATTAAAATCTCTTCCAACTTATACGCTAATCCTAAAGTTGTAAATGCTGTGTTACTTTGTTTGAAGTAGATCATCTGGTGATAAAACTTAAGAACACTCAGGGAATAGAGGCTTAGGTTCCATATCACACTTGGGCTGAGGAGCCAGGAGTAGGGCAGCCCTGGAGCCTCTGTACTCACAGGGCCTGGGAGCCTGATTTAGATTCTGTTGTAGGAAACAGGAAATACTGAATTCAGAGGGGAAGGAAAGGGGGCCTATGAAGAGGAGAAGATACAGGTAGTCTCCGCCTCATCATAGTGTTCCCCACATTTGGCCACAACCCCCAAAGATCTTGTTGTCATGAAAGGTTCTGGTTATATTTTTGGTAAGTGCATAATGATGTCTGTATCAGAGGGTTCTCTCCCCTGGAATACAGCCGTAGTGTCTGGAAATGGTAGAGAACCCAAGATTGTTAGTGTAGCATAGTGAAGAGAAGGTTTGAATTTTGCTGTCAGACTGGAGTCTGACCCTGACTGGCACCTCCTAACACTATGACCTGTGGCAAATACTGACCACCCTCAGACTCCTCATCTGAAAATGGATTTCTTGAGCCAAAGAAGAAGAAAACCCAAGTATATGCAATACATCTAGGACAGTTTCTAATACTAAATAAATAGGAAAGATGATTGTGGCTCCTGTTCTTACTGCCTCTTTTTCTTCTTTCCTAAAGCATCATGAACCATTGATTCTCAGTGAAACACATATGTTTTCATTATGGTTAGGGATCCAGATAAAAACTGAACTTGCTTGCAATTCCTAACACATTTTCAGCCCCCAAAAGAGAAGAATGCTGCTGAGACCACCTCTTCTCATCCCATTCTCCCCATGAACTCTGCTTCCACATCCTGTGTCCTTTGTTCTTGCCTTCTAAGTTCATCTGAAGATGAAGGCACCAGAATGTTTCCTGTTTTCCTCTTATAATCTAGTGCATATAACCTTTTATGGGCTTCCTTGGTGGCTCTGCAATAAAGAATCCACCTGTCAATGCTTCTTTGAAGCTTGGGAGCCCCTAAGTCACTGACAGCATATCTTCTTATTTTGTTCCCTGACATTCCACCCTGAGAAATAAAAGGTTTGGGTTGTTTTTTTTTTTAATTAAAATCTCTTCCAACTTATACGCTAATCCTAAAGTTGTAAATGCTGTGTTACTTTGTTTGAAGTAGATCATCTGGTGATAAAACTTAAGAACACTCAGGGAATAGAGGCTTAGGTTCCATATCACACTTGGGCTGAGGAGCCAGGAGTAGGGCAGCCCTGGAGCCTCTGTACTCACAGGGCCTGGGAGCCTGATTTAGATTCTGTTGTAGGAAACAGGAAATACTGAATTCAGAGGGGAAGGAAAGGGGGCCTATGAAGAGGAGAAGATACAGGTAGTCTCCGCCTCATCATAGTGTTCCCCACATTTGGCCACAACCCCTAAAGATCTTGTTGTCATGAAAGGTTCTGGTTATATTTTTGGTAAGTGCATAATGATGTCTGTATCAGAGGGTTCTCTCCCCTGGAATACAGCCGTAGTGTCTGGAAATGGTAGAGAACCCAAGATTGTTAGTGTAGCATAGTGAAGAGAAGGTTTGAATTTTGCTGTCAGACTGGAGTCTGACCCTGACTGGCACCTCCTAACACTATGACCTGTGGCAAATACTGACCACCCTCAGACTCCTCATCTGAAAATGGATTTCTTGAGCCAAAGAAGAAGAAAACCCAAGTATATGCAATACATCTAGGACAGTTTCTAATACTAAATAAATAGGAAAGATGATTGTGGCTCCTGTTCTTACTGCCTCTTTTTCTTCTTTCCTAAAGCATCATGAACCATTGATTCTCAGTGAAACACATATGTTTTCATTATGGTTAGGGATCCAGATAAAAACTGAACTTGCTTGCAATTCCTAACACATTTTCAGCCCCCAAAAGAGAAGAATGCTGCTGAGACCACCTCTTCTCATCCCATTCTCCCCATGAACTCTGCTTCCACATCCTGTGTCCTTTGTTCTTGCCTTCTAAGTTCATCTGAAGATGAAGGCACCAGAATGTTTCCTGTTTTCCTCTTATAATCTAGTGCATATAACCTTTTATGGGCTTCCTTGGTGGCTCTGCAATAAAGAATCCACCTGTCAATGCAAGAGACTTGGGTTCCATTGCTGGGTCAGGAAGATCCCCTGGAGAAGGAAATGGCGACCCACTCCAGTATTCTTGTCTGGGAAATCTCATGGACAGAGGAGCCTGGCGGGCTGAAGTCCATGGGGTCACAAAAGAGTCAGACACAACTTAGCAACCCAAGCACACACAGTCAAGTGCATGGAGGAAATAAATGGTTATTTACAGAAGCTGGTAACTATCAGTGTTTTTTAACTTACTTACCCCATAGAAGAGTCATATGAATGGCATCATTGTTACTAAAAACACTTTGGTATATAAACTTTTATATTATCATCCAAAGTCCATAGTTTACATTAAGGTTCACCCTTAGTGTTTTACATTCTGTGGGTTTGGACAAATTAATAATGGCTTATATCCATCATTATAGTACATACAGAGTAGTTTCAATGCCCTGAATTTTCTCTGTGCACCATCTGTTCATCCCTTCCTCTCCAAAACCCATAATCAGGAAAACCCTGATTTTTTTTCTTTTTTTTTACTGCTTCTATGGTTTTGCCTTTTCCAGAATGTTATATGGTTGAAATCATATAGTATGTAGCCTTTTCAGATTGGTCTTTCACTTAGTAATAGGTGTTTGGGCTTCCTTTATGTCTTTTCATGACTTAATAGCTTATTTCTTTTTTTTTTTTTTAATTTATTTATTTATTTTGGGCGGGGGTCGGGTTGGGGAGGGAGGGGAGCGGGCGGGCCACTCTATTGGTCTTTCATTTCTCTATTTTCATCCGTCTTTGTTCCTTGGCTCCTGTGGGCCTCCCATCGCGGTGGCATCTGTCATTGCAGAGCGCCGGCTCTGGGCGCATGTGCTCCAGAGCTCCGGCTCGGTAATTGGACACATGGGTCCAGCCGCTCTGCGACATGTGGGATCTTCCCAGGCCAGGGACCGAACCGGCGCCCCTTGCACTGCTGCAAGGCGGTGTCCTTACCCACTGGACCACCAGGGGAAGCCCAGCTTATTTCTTTTTAGCACTGAAGAATATTCCATTGTTTGGCTGTATCCTGGTTTATTTATCCATTCCCTGCTGAAGGACATTGTGATTTCTTGCAAGATTTGATAATTATGAATAAAGCTAATATAAACATCCATGTTTGGGTTTTTGCATGGCCGTAAATTTTCAGCTTATTTGAGTAAATAGAAAGAAGAAATACTGTTGGATTTTGTGTTAAGGGTGTATTAAGTTTTGTAGGAAGTTCCAAACTGATAAGTATGGAATACTGCACAAATCTGTGTTGCCATTGCACAGGGACATCCGAATCTCTATCATTCTATTTCTGGTATGCACGTGTGCATGCTAAGTCACTTCTATCTTGTCAGACTCTTTGCAACCCAGTAAACTGTAGTCCACAAGGCTGCTCTGTCCATGGAATTCTCCAGACAAAAATACTGGAGTGGTTAGCCATTCCCTTCTCCAGGGGATCTTCCTGACCCAGAGACTGAACCCACATCTCTTCCATTGACAAGCGGATTCTTTACCACACTAGCGCCACCTCCAAAGAGAGCATGGTATATAAACTTGAAAGTACTCACCAGGCTCACTTAGACATGAGTTTCAATGAAATAATTGGTCATACAGTTTTCTGAAAATACCTGAAATGTAAACGGATGATAATTCAGGCTTTCTAAATGTGACAGGCTCATTCCATGCCCGGACATAGTAGAACACACTGGTCACTACAGTTGCTTTTAACCTTAGCATTGGGGCAATTCTAACTAAAGATGGCACCTTTTTTGTGTTTGACCCCGTTGTTTAGCTAAAACCAATTTTCTCTTTTCAAAACAATTCATTATCCCACACTGCTCTTTTTTTATATTCCCCAATTAAATGGGAAATCTATCTTTCATAAAAGTTAGAAATTATGTTCAATGAAAATCCGACATTTTAATGGTTTTCCACAGATTAAAATTGTAGAGTCCTCAATAAACCCTGATTTACTGATGTTGGTTGTAAAATGGTTATTGCTGTTAATAAAGCCTGTAAATCTTCACAGGTTGTATTTGCCTTGGACAATAAAACTTGCCATAAAGGCTTAGTGTCTAAGGCTAATTCTGCACGCATCAAGGTAAACAGCCTCCTCAAAATAACTCAA
The DNA here is from genome assembly GCA_022376925.1 of Tragulus kanchil. Classification (NCBI taxonomy): domain Eukaryota; kingdom Metazoa; phylum Chordata; class Mammalia; order Artiodactyla; family Tragulidae; genus Tragulus; species Tragulus kanchil. The sequence continues at coordinate 16,666,085 of JAIOJX010000028.1, read as the reverse complement.
TGTCTGAGAATTAAAAGTCCAGAGCCAAGCAACTAGCAGATTGTAGCCTTGAGCCACTGCATGCTGAGTAATCTTACTGTTTTCCATCTCACCAAGGAGTCAAGATGGTTCTAGAATGAGAAAGGTTAAGAAGGTCAAGAGGCTGAATAGTGGTGCTCTGAATACAGAGATGCATGTATCTTTTTGCATTATAGTTTTGTCCAGATATATTGGGTGAGTGAGATTGCTGGATCATATGGCAAGTCTCTCTTTAGTTTGGGGGACTCTCCATGCTGTTTTCCATAGTGAATGGATTACATATATACAATGGAGTACTACTCAGCTATAAAAAATAATGAAATAATACCATGTGCAGCAACTTGGGTGGAGCTAGAGATCATGTTAAGTGAAGTAGGTCACACAAAGACGAATACCATATGATATTACTTATATGTGAAACATAAAATATGACACAAATGAACTTTATCTACAAAACAGAAACTGACACAAATGAACTTTATCTACAAAACAGAAACAGACTCCCAGACATAGAGACCAGACCTGTGACTGCTGTAGGGGGAGAGAATGATTGGGAGTTTGGGGTTGGTAGATGAAAACTATCACATTTAGGATGGATAAACAACAACTGCATAGCATAGGGACCTCTATTCACTATCCTATGGCAAGCTGTAATGGAAAACAACATGAAAAAAGAATGAATATGTACGTGTAACTGAATCACTTTGCTGTAAAGCAGAAGGTAACATGACATTTTAAATCAGTTATACTTCAATTTAAAAAAAGAATTTGGGGCTTCCCTGGTGGTCCAGTGGGTAAGGACCCCGCCTTGCAGTGCAAAGGGCGCCGGTTCGAGCCCTGGCCTGGGAAGATCCCACGTGCCGCGGAGCAGCTGGACCGATGTGTCCAATTACCGAGCCGGAGCTCTGGAGTGCATGCGCCCAGAGCCGGTGCTCTGTGACAACAGAGGCCACTGCGATGGGAGGCCCACACGGGCCAAAGAACAAAGATGGATGAAAATAGACAAATGAAAGACCAATAGAAGTAGCCCGCCTGCTCCCCTCCCTCCCCAGCCGACACCCCCCAAAATAAATAAATAAATCTTAAAAAAAAAAAAAAGAATTTGAAGAAAGAAGGTCAAGGGCTTTAGTCAATGAAGTGTGATGCTTGGAGAAGGTTCTCTTGTGTCTGCTAGCCACTAAGTGGGCATTGCTGTTGCCTGGTTGGTAGGTTGGCATGCTTGTGTAACACGGGGAGGTGCTGGGAACAGAATGAAAGTATGTTTGTTTTATAAAGTGTGCCAGAGTCACACAAGTGTTCAAAACCAAATTATTAGTGGTGGGGGAGCGGAAGTGATTTAGGGAAGGAGATCATTTTCCTTCTAGATGACCATTGTGTGGACACATTTTCTCAGTTTTATTAAGTGAAAATGGATTACATATATACAAGGGAAATAAAAAAAAAACCATGTGCAGCAACTTGGGTGGAGCTAGAGATCATGTTAAGTGAAGTAGGTCACACAAAGACGAATACCATATGATATTACTTATATGTGAAACATAAAATATGACACAAATGAACTTTATCTACAAAACAGAAACTGACACAAATGAACTTTATCTACAAAACAGAAACAGACTCCCAGACATAGAGACCAGACCTGTGACTGCTGTAGGGGGAGAGAATGATTGGGAGTTTGGGGTTGGTAGATGAAAACTATCACATTTAGGATGGATAAACAACAACTGCATAGCATAGGGACCTCTATTCACTATCCTATGGCAAGCTGTAATGGAAAACAACATGAAAAAAGAATGAATATGTACGTGTAACTGAATCACTTTGCTGTAAAGCAGAAGGTAACATGACATTTTAAATCAGTTATACTTCAATTTAAAAAAAGAATTTGGGGCTTCCCTGGTGGTCCAGTGGGTAAGGACCCCGCCTTGCAGTGCAAAGGGCGCCGGTTCGAGCCCTGGCCTGGGAAGATCCCACGTGCCGCGGAGCGGCTGGACTGATGTGTCCAATTACCGAGCCGGAGCTCTGGAGCGCATGCGCCCAGAGGCGGTGCTCTGTGACAACAGAGGCCACTGCGATGGGAGGCCCACACGGGCCAAAGAACAAAGATGGATGAAAATAGACAAATGAAAGACCAATAGAAGTAGCCCGCCTGCTCCCCTCCCTCCCCAGCCGACACCCCCCAAAATAAATAAATAAATCTTAAAAAAAAAAAAAAGAATTTGAAGAAAGAAGGTCAAGGGCTTTAGTCAATGAAGTGTGATGCTTGGAGAAGGTTCTCTTGTGTCTGCTAGCCACTAAGTGGGCATTGCTGTTGCCTGGTTGGTAGGTTGGCATGCTTGTGTAACACGGGGAGGTGCTGGGAACAGAATGAAAGTATGTTTGTTTTATAAAGTGTGCCAGAGTCACACAAGTGTTCAAAACCAAATTATTAGTGGTGGGGGAGCGGGAAGTGATTTAGGGGAAGGAGATCATTTTTCCTTCTAGATGACCATGTGGAAAAAGGTGTTTCTATTAATCTTGGTAGACTTGGGGAACATTTGTCCTATTTTCTTTCTTCTTTTTTTTTTTAAATTTTGGCCTCTTTTATTGTTTTTTCATATATTTATTTTCATCTATCTTTTATTCTTTGGCCTGTGTGGGCTCTCCATTGCAGTGACCCCTCTCACTGTAGAGCACTGGCTCTGGGCGCATGCATAATTGGACACACAGGTCCGGCTGCTCCGTGGCATGTGGCATCTTCCCAGGCCAGGGATCGAACCAGTGCCCCTTGTGCTGCAAGGCGGACTCTTTACCCACTGGACCGTGAGACAAGCCCTGTCCTATTTTCTTACATTTAGGCAATTTCTCTGAGTTTCACCTCCAAAGGTAAAAGCTAAAAAGCTTATTTTCAGTCATCATTGTGGCTAGGCTTACTCATCAGGTCCTCTCACCCAGGATGGAATAGAGAACTGAGCAACGTGGGGAGGTGCTTCTTTGGAAATCCTTCTCTGGAGGGGATGGTGGTGAAGATGCCTGGCTCTTAGGGCCAATCCGCAAAACTGGCCAGTAGCAGGGTTGTGACCTGTGTCAACATCATGGGTTTTCACCTGTGAGCAGGTTGCCAAGTGACCGTCCCTTTCCCCACAATGTAGTTGGTCATTGTTCTACTTGACCACCCAGTCTCCTCTTTGACCTTCCTGGAGATTCTGGGCACTGCAATGTTGGTTGCTTGCGATGAAGAATTGTGAGTATGACCATGCATGTGTCCTGTTTTACTGTTTCAAGGATGCCTTTGATGAGCACCTGAAAGTGACTCTTAGAACCAAGCAAGTCACTATGAGTTAAAGACTCTTTATGGGCTGTTAATCTGTTTTTCTTTCTCTGTAAAATAAGAAAGGCGGCTAGAAACTCCTAAGGCCCCTTGAATTTCTGATTATTCTGTTGTAAAAATAGTCGAATCTGCATACTATCTTTGATTTGTTTTAATAACTCTGCTAGACCCATGCAGATAGTTTTTAAGCCAGAAACCTTTTTTCCCTTCTCCCCTGTGAGGATATTATTAATGAAAAATTCATTTGTTTCAAATACATTCATCGCCGTAAAACCCAGGAGAGAATCTTATGACATTGAACTGTTTCATACAAGAATCACTAGGCTATTGTGTTTAACCTCAGTCAAACAGACTAGGAAATGAGAATTTTATTTTAAAAAATAAGACTTTTAATAATCCACTGGAGAAGCATTGAGATGCCCAAGTTCAGAAGCGGTGGGCCTCAGGTATAAACAATTAATTTCGGGGCAGCCAAAGCAGAGAGAGGATGTCTAATAGTCCAGATAAACTTTGCTTTGAGGAGACTGACAATGAAGACCTTTGCAGAAAGCGACATTTGATTGGAATGTATAATATTGGAATAGAAACCTAATGGACTCTTAGAAAAGGGAATGTTGAATTGGTTAAACACTAGTAATTAAGTGCCAGTAAATTACTTCTCTAAAAACATTCCTGCAAAAAGAAATTTACTATCGCAAGAGAGATGGGAAAATGAGGTTAATATAAGTTATTTAAAAACTGAATGTCTATAGTCCAAATACCCACATCATGAATACGAGTCCTTAAGTAAATCTTATTAATGGGCTGACTTTTACCACATCCTTATCTGAGAAGCTCTGTTTCCTTACTGAGAAAGAAAGAAAAGCCATCTCATGATCCTGATTCACATTTATTTTCTTTTTCCTTCTTGTTCTGTATTCCCGGGGTTGGGGGTGAAATATGGAAGACAGCATTACATTTTTCAAAGCCAAGGGTAGAGACCACAATGACAAAGGGAATATCTTGCCTCTTCTTTTCCTTTTTTCCTACATTCTTCTAGGTCAGCCCCACATGCTCAGTTTTCTTTCTGCCTACTCTCTGACTGTATTATTTACAGCCCCGTCTCTGTGTTCCCTCATTTTTCTTTGTCTGGAAGGTCCTTGACATCTTCCATCTATCTATCTGTCTATCCTTTACCAAGTCTGGGAGAAGCTGTTTTAACCCAGCCAAGTCTCTGACTTCATCCCTAGCCCTCCCAGGTAACCCTAACTTTTCTTTCCTACAAATAGCTTTCATTGTGGCCGGCACAAGCTAAGGGCAGCAGTATCTCCCTTCCTCTAAACAGTTTAATTGTTGACTATTTATTGAAGTTGATTTCCAGTGTTGTTTTAGTTTCAGGTGTAAAACCAAGGGAATCAGTTATACATATATCCAATCTTTTTTAGATTCTTTTCTCATATAGTCTTTACAGAGTATTGAGTCAAGTTCCCTGAGCTCTACAGTAGGTCCTTGTTAGTTAGCTGTTTTGTGTGTGGTAGTGTGTATGTGCCAGTCCCAATTTCCCAGTTTATCCCCTTCTCCCCTTTCCTACTTGGTAAGCAGAGGTTTGGTTTCTACATCTGTGACACTATATCTAATTGCTTTTTATCTTTGACTGCACCCCACAGTTTGTGGGATTTTAGTTCCCTCACCAGGATTTGAACCTGGACCCATGGCAGTGAAAGTGTGGAGTCCTAACCACAGGAGCGCCAGGGAATTCCCTAAATACTTTTATAGCATACTGCTATGAACACTTCTTTGTTTCTCTTTCTTCCCCTACCTGTTGTATTTAACTTCTTATGATTGTATGCCCTATTTCCTCGAGCTAATTCGCTTCAGGATAGGAAATGCCAGTGACACTTTGCAGTATATTTTATACCTACCCTTCTCACCTCCCACCTTGCCACCTCACCACCCACTCCTGCCCCCTCACCCTCACCTTAGCAGATAACACCTTGGCTTCTGGGAATAGTCTGGAAGCCTCTGACTCAGTAGATCCATATTTGCACAACTGCTCTTTGTTGTGGGTTTGTGCCTGGTAAGTTGTTGTGTGTCAGTCACGTTTGACTCTTTGTGATGCAATGAACTGTAGCCCCCCAGGCTCCCTGTCCATGGGACTCTCCAGGCATGAATACTGGAGTGGGTTGCCGTCTCCTTCAAGGAGTCTTCCTGACCCAGCAATCAAACTGCTGTCTCCTAAGGCTTCTGCATTGCAGGCAGATTCTTTAGGTCCGCCCCACATGCTCAGTTTTCTTTCTGCCTACTCTCTGACTGTATTATTTACAGCCCCGTCTCTGTGTTCCCTCATTTTTCTTTGTCTGGAAGGTCCTTGACATCTTCCATCTATCTATCTGTCTATCCTTTACCAAGTCTGGGAGAAGCTGTTTTAACCCAGCCAAGTCTCTGACTTCATCCCTAGCCCTCCCAGGTAACCCTAACTTTTCTTTCCTACAAATAGCTTTCATTGTGGCCGGCACAAGCTAAGGGCAGCAGTATCTCCCTTCCTCTAAACAGTTTAATTGTTGACTATTTATTGAAGTTGATTTCCAGTGTTGTTTTAGTTTCAGGTGTAAAACCAAGGGAATCAGTTATACATATATCCAATCTTTTTTAGATTCTTTTCTCATATAGTCTTTACAGAGTATTGAGTCAAGTTCCCTGAGCTCTACAGTAGGTCCTTGTTAGTTAGCTGTTTTGTGTGTGGTAGTGTGTATGTGCCAGTCCCAATTTCCCAGTTTATCCCCTTCTCCCCTTTCCTACTTGGTAAGCAGAGGTTTGGTTTCTACATCTGTGACACTATATCTAATTGCTTTTTATCTTTGACTGCACCCCACAGTTTGTGGGATTTTAGTTCCCTCACCAGGATTTGAACCTGGACCCATGGCAGTGAAAGTGTGGAGTCCTAACCACAGGAGCGCCAGGGAATTCCCTAAATACTTTTATAGCATACTGCTATGAACACTTCTTTGTTTCTCTTTCTTCCCCTACCTGTTGTATTTAACTTCTTATGATTGTATGCCCTATTTCCTCGAGCTAATTCGCTTCAGGATAGGAAATGCCAGTGACACTTTGCAGTATATTTTATACCTACCCTTCTCACCTCCCACCTTGCCACCTCACCACCCACTCCTGCCCCCTCACCCTCACCTTAGCAGATAACACCTTGGCTTCTGGGAATAGTCTGGAAGCCTCTGACTCAGTAGATCCATATTTGCACAACTGCTCTTTGTTGTGGGTTTGTGCCTGGTAAGTTGTTGTGTGTCAGTCACGTTTGACTCTTTGTGATGCAATGAACTGTAGCCCCCCAGGCTCCCCTGTCCATGGGACTCTCCAGGCATGAATACTGGAGTGGGTTGCCGTCTCCTTCAAGGAGTCTTCCTGACCCAGCAATCAAACTGCTGTCTCCTAAGGCTTCTGCATTGCAGGCAGATTCTTTACTGCTGAGCTACAGGGGAGCCGACGTTTTGGCATACATGATAATAAACTCTTAAATTCAAATGATCACATTCAAATTTACAAAGAAATTCACATAGATTGACTCACTTGATTCTTAAAGCTACTGTTTGTGTGAAGGCACAAGGAGGAGTATCTCCGTTTTATGGAATCACTGATTCCACGGGTAACTTCTTGGAAAAACTACTCTCTTGCGAACATTCAGTGTATATGCACTCAGTGCCCGGTAGTGTTCACTGAATCCTTCCAGCAACTTTCTGGGGTAGGTGACAGTTACATGCCAGTTTTATAAAGAAAGAAACTGAGGCACAGAATGGGTAAACACCTCACTGGAGGGCACAGTTACTGAATGAGGAAGCTACGCATTGCATCCTGACAGCTTGGCTTCTGAGGCTGTGCTTTTAAACACAACCTGATGAAGCTGCTTTATCTGCTGGGCATTGTGAGCTGAGCACGAGCTGAGTAAGAAAGGAAGCCTGTCGATTTCTCACCACCATCTTAGTTCACGCCTGTGCTGCTTAGAGGATGAATGCAAGACAGTGACATACGTGAACCTGTGTGTGCGCATGCACACACACAAACCTCTTCATTTCCTCTTCCTCCATCTCTGTGGGGTTTTTTTAAATGTATTTATTTTGTTGAAGTATAGTTGATTTACAGTGTTGTGTTACTTGCTGCTGTACAGCATGGTGATTTCTATATGTATGTATATGTGTATATATACTTTTCCATATGCTTTTTCATGATAGATTATCATAGGATATTGAACAGCCTTCCCTGTTCTATACAGTAGGACCTGTGGTTTGTTCATCGTAAATGTAATAGTTTGCACCTGCTAATCCCAAGCCCCCACTTCATCCTTCCCCCAACATCCTCCCTTTTGGCAATCACAAATCTATCCTCTATGTCTATGGGTCTGTTTCATAGATACATTCATTTGTGTCATATTTTAGATTCCACATCTAAGTGACATCATATGCATTCCTGTCATTTCTGTACACTTGGCTATGATTTCAGGGCCGAGTCTTACTATTTCCCAGTTGCAATGAAACCCCACCATCTGACGGCCTTGGGATGTGCCTTCTGTTCAAGCCCCAGGCATGCACTGGCAGAGTTGCTCAGTGCCAGTGACCACTTTGAACGAACTTTGGCAGGATAGAGAAGCAGTTGACAAAATATCTCCTTATCCTCCTTGCTCTCTTCCCCTCCTCTTTTTTTTTTCCCTCTAGTGGGAAATTACATCCTTTATCCTTTCCAGATGTTTGTAGTGTGCTTAGGATTTCTCAAGTTGAGAGACGAAGCAAATGGATCAAGAGGGAAGGCAGCTTGGAGGAAAACAGGAGGTCAGCCATCAATCGATCGATAGTAAACACTGAAAAAAAAAAAACACATACGCAAAGGAAATGCGTGATTTCTGAGTTAACAGAATGAAGGTGTAGAGCGATTTCTTCGTCCTGCGCCTTCTTACACAGTTTAGCAGCCATAAACAGTCTTTATATCTTGAATTATGCAGAAGTAAAAGCAGTTTGGGAGTCTTCCCTGTAAAGAGCTGCAGTTCTGTAATTCAGCAGCAATGCTCCATGGGCATGAATCAAGAGCTCCGTCCCAATCCTGCTGAGACAGCATGGATTTCAATGCGTCTCTGAAGCACGCCACATGCCATCCTGACTCACCTAGCCAATGTAGACGGCCTTTGTGTTTTAGGCAGGACTTATTCAAACAGAAATCACCAAACAGAGCCATCATAGCTGCTTCTGGGAATCTTTGCAATGATTCCCAAATCCTGATTGTCATCTGTCTGGTCTTTGGTGAAGAAATGCCACCTTCTCTAGTACTTGTTGTTCGGTTGTTTTTATTAATTTTATTGGAGTATAGTTGCTTTATGTTGTTGTGTTAGTTTCTTGCTATATAGCAAAGTGAATCAGTGTTACATATACATATATCTGCCTTTTTTTAGATTCCATTTAGGTCACTGCAGAGCACTGGGTAGGGTTCCCTGTGAGAACCGTCCATTCTCCGTAGTTATCTGTTTATATGTACGGGTGTATATGTGTGCTCGTGCTAAGTCACTTCAGGCATGTCCAACTCTTTGTGACCCCATGAACTGTAGCCCACTAGGCTTCTCTGTTCATGGGATCCTCCAGCCAGGAATACCAGAGTGGGTTGGCGTTTCCTTCTCCTGGGGATTATTCCTAACCCGGGCATTGAACCTGGGTCTCTTATGTCTCCTGCATTGGCAGGCAGTTTCTTTACCACCAACCCCACATGGGAAGCCCCATATGTCAGTCCCAATCTCTGAATTCACCCCACGCCCACATTTCTTTTGTTTATAGTTAACTGTGGGCAGCTGAAAGGTGCATCAGTGCCCCGTGTGGTTTTTCACATAACTGCTAGTCAGACAGAATCTGCCCTTTTCCCTACTGTGGGGTACTTACAGACTCGCAGAGTAAGCGCCTACTTCCGCATGTGATGGAGATATGCCCAGCTGATCTTATGGGAGTTTAACATCAGATCCAGAGTTTGTGTCTGCTACAAGAATCCTCGACGGCCTCTCTTATCACCCTGTGTAGCTCTCACACGTCTCTAGTCTGTTAAACCTGGAGGAACCGCCTTGATTCAGCACAGTCAGTTCACCGAGTGCAAGAGCGACTTCGTGAAACGCCCTGTGCTTCGGCTGGTAGGAGTCACGATGGCTTCCGCACCGCAGGTGATAGGCCCGCCGCCCTAGCTTAGCACAGCTCACATCTGCACATAACTCCAGTGCACTTGGCCGTGTCCGTGAAGTCTCCAAGAGAAAAAGCATCCAACGTTCTGAGCCAAAGAGCTGGTCATCCCCTGCTGTGATGAATTTTGATTTAAATATAACTGGGTCTCTCTTGGCTCTGGCTGAACTGAATTGGAACTGTTCTTTTAATTGTTGATTCAGTCTTGCCTTACAGACCCGACTGTCAGTCCTCTCTCTCGATATGTTTATGCATCATGCATGTGGGTGCTCATCCTCCATGGCCCACCAGCACCGGCTAGTTGTAAGTGATGGTTTAAGCATTGCTGTCTGTGTGCAGGGAGTGTCAGATGGATGATTCAAGGGCCAGCTTCACAGCATTTGGAGGTCACCTTTACAGTGACAGTATCCCCTTTATTAAGGTGTTTCCAGGGTAATTCAGCTGGTGAAGAATCTGCCAGCAGTGCAGGAGACCCAGATTTGATCCCTGGGTGGGGAAGATCCCCTGCAGAAGAAATGGCAACCCACTCCAGTATTCTTGCTTGGAGAATTCCATGGACGGAGGAGCCTGCTGAGCTGCAGTCCATGAGGTCTCAAAGAGTTGGACACGACTGACCAACGAACATGTTCACTTTGGGAGGTAGCTGTGGCGTGCCACAGCAGGGGGACAGAAGAACAGGGGCCTCGTACCACATACCCAATTTGACAGGAGCAGTCCCTGGGACATCAGTTCTGTATGAGCTTAGGTGGTCCGTTGGAACTTGCCTTGTCATGTATGTAGTGCTTGAAATGTTCATACGTTAGTTATGGTATCCCTGTGTGTTTGGAAGGAGGAAGGGACTACATTTGCCTGGGAAGATGTTTCTCCTTGATAGGTAGAGGAGTCACATTCACTTTTTTTTTTTACCATCTCTCTTTTTTTTTTGCCTCTAAGTCATTGTTTATTTTTCATCCATCTTTATTCTCTGGCATGTGTGGGCCTCCCATCACAGTGGCACCTCTTGTTGTAGAGCACGTAGTCCGAAACTCGTAACGCCCTGTGCTTCGGCTGGTAGGAGTCACGATGGCTTCCGCACCGCAGGTGATAGGCCCGCCGCCCTAGCTTAGCACAGCTCACATCTGCACATAACTCCAGTGCACTTGGCCGTGTCCGTGAAGTCTCCAAGAGAAAAAGCATCCAACGTTCTGAGCCAAAGAGCTGGTCATCCCCTGCTGTGATGAATTTTGATTTAAATATAACTGGGTCTCTCTTGGCTCTGGCTGAACTGAATTGGAACTGTTCTTTTAATTGTTGATTCAGTCTTGCCTTACAGACCCGACTGTCAGTCCTCTCTCTCGATATGTTTATGCATCATGCATGTGGGTGCTCATCCTCCATGGCCCACCAGCACCGGCTAGTTGTAAGTGATGGTTTAAGCATTGCTGTCTGTGTGCAGGGAGTGTCAGATGGATGATTCAAGGGCCAGCTTCACAGCATTTGGAGGTCACCTTTACAGTGACAGTATCCCCTTTATTAAGGTGTTTCCAGGGTAATTCAGCTGGTGAAGAATCTGCCAGCAGTGCAGGAGACCCAGATTTGATCCCTGGGTGGGAAGATCCCCTGCAGAAGAAATGGCAACCCACTCCAGTATTCTTGCTTGGAGAATTCCATGGACGGAGGAGCCTGCTGAGCTGCAGTCCATGAGGTCTCAAAGAGTTGGACACGACTGACCAACGAACATGTTCACTTTGGGAGGTAGCTGTGGCGTGCCACAGCAGGGGGACAGAAGAACAGGGGCCTCGTACCACATACCCAATTTGACAGGAGCAGTCCCTGGGACATCAGTTCTGTATGAGCTTAGGTGGTCCGTTGGAACTTGCCTTGTCATGTATGTAGTGCTTGAAATGTTCATACGTTAGTTATGGTATCCCTGTGTGTTTGGAAGGAGGAAGGGACTACATTTGCCTGGGAAGATGTTTCTCCTTGATAGGTAGAGGAGTCACATTCACTTTTTTTTTTTACCATCTCTCTTTTTTTTTTGCCTCTAAGTCATTGTTTATTTTTCATCCATCTTTATTCTCTGGCATGTGTGGGCCTCCCATCACAGTGGCACCTCTTGTTGTAGAGCACTGGCTCTGGACACATGAGCTCCATAGCACTGGCTCCTAATTGGACACACTGGCCCAGCCACTACTCGGCACGTCGGATCCTCCTGGGCCAGGGATTGAACTGGTGCCCCTTGCACTGCAAAGCGGACTCTTTACCCACTGGGCCACCAGGGAAGCCCCACATTCTCATTTTGGGGGGGGAGTGAGATGGGAAGGGAGGGGGATGGGCGGGCCACTTCTATTGGTCTTCCATTTGTCTATTTTCATCCGTCTTTGTTCTTTGGCCCATGTGGGCCTCCCATCGCGGTGGCCTCTGTTGTCGCAGAGCACCGGCTGTGGGCGCGTGCGCTCCACAGCTCTGGCTCGGTAATTGGACACATCGGTCCAGCCGCTCCATGGCACGTGGGATCTTCCCAGGCCAGGGATTGAACTGGCGCCCCTTGCACTGCAAGGCGGTGTCTTTACCCACTGGACCACCAGGGGAAGCCCCACATTCTCATTTTTAATTAGAGTATTCCAATGTAATAATAATAGGTGATAGGAGTTGGTGCTATAAAGGGGTGATGGTGAAGACTGATCAAGAAGAAAGATAACAAAGCAAATGGGGAGAAAAGACCTCAAAGGAAACGGGAGCTGACAATCGCAGGATGATGTGTATATGTCATTTCACTCAATGCCGTGATCCTTCAGGCTGTTAAATCTTCATGAGTGACTGTGGCTATTAGTTACCATATACTGAGGAACACGGGCCAAACCTTTTGCTCGGCTTTTGCCATATGTCATCTGGTTTCATTCTCACCATTGAGTTAGTTACTGTTGTTGTTTTCCTTTGACAGATGTGGACATTGCGATTTAAACTAAGTAGCTTCTCATGCAGAATGTGAAGAATCTAGGTCTTTGTTTTCAATGCTTTAATCTCTAGACACCTCTACAGTGTCGGTTATTTGTCATGTATGTAGTGCTTGAAATGTTCATACGTTAGTTATGGTATCCCTGTGTGTTTGGAAGGAGGAAGGGACTACATTTGCCTGGGAAGATGTTTCTCCTTGATAGGTAGAGGAGTCACATTCACTTTTTTTTTTTTCCATCTCGCTTTTCTTTTTTGCCTCTAAGTCATTGTTTATTTTTCATCCATCTTTATTCTCTGGCATGTGTGGGCCTCCCATCACAGTGGCACCTCTTGTTGTAGAGCACTGGCTCTGGACACATGAGCTCCATAGCACTGGCTCCTAATTGGACACACTGGCCCAGCCACTACTCGGCACGTCGGATCCTCCTGGGCCAGGGATTGAACTGGTGCCCCTTGCACTGCAAAGCGGACTCTTTACCCACTGGGCCACCAGGGAAGCCCCACATTCTCATTTTGGGGGGGGAGTGAGATGGGAAGGGAGGGGGATGGGCGGGCCACTTCTATTGGTCTTCCATTTGTCTATTTTCATCCGTCTTTGTTCTTTGGCCCATGTGGGCCTCCCATCGCGGTGGCCTCTGTTGTCGCAGAGCACCGGCTGTGGGCGCGTGCGCTCCACAGCTCTGGCTCGGTAATTGGACACATCGGTCCAGCCGCTCCATGGCACGTGGGATCTTCCCAGGCCAGGGATTGAACTGGCGCCCCTTGCACTGCAAGGCGGTGTCTTTACCCACTGGACCACCAGGGGAAGCCCCACATTCTCATTTTTAATTAGAGTATTCCAATGTAATAATAATAGGTGATAGGAGTTGGTGCTATAAAGGGGTGATGGTGAAGACTGATCAAGAAGAAAGATAACAAAGCAAATGGGGAGAAAAGACCTCAAAGGAAACGGGAGCTGACAATCGCAGGATGATGTGTATATGTCATTTCACTCAATGCCGTGATCCTTCAGGCTGTTAAATCTTCATGAGTGACTGTGGCTATTAGTTACCATATACTGAGGAACACGGGCCAAACCTTTTGCTCGGCTTTTGCCATATGTCATCTGGTTTCATTCTCACCATTGAGTTAGTTACTGTTGTTGTTTTCCTTTGACAGATGTGGACATTGCGATTTAAACTAAGTAGCTTCTCATGCAGAATGTGAAGAATCTAGGTCTTTGTTTTCAATGCTTTAATCTCTAGACACCTCTACAGTGTCTGTTATTTGTCATGTGTCATGTGCTTGGTAAGCAGAGTAGTAGTGATTCCAGCTGGGTGTATCTGATTCCAATATTGGATCCTTTCTGTCCATCACGGGACCCTCCTGTGCGTGCTGCGTCAGCTTTGTTGTAACTGTCATCTGAGTGTGATTTAAAGACAAATTATGGACCGTCCTTTGCTTGGTCTAATAAGCTTGAATCTCTTATTACTTTAGTAGATGGCTTCTCTGCCTCAAGGGATGAGACTTGGTCTCTATTCCTGACAAGGCCAAGCATCCATCAAATGAAATGAATATGTAAATAGCTCTCTTGAACAGAGTGTGTGACCTATAATGATATAACAATGATAAAATGGAAGAGACATGATGTTCTCTGTTGGCCAGAGTGGTCAACCAAGACCTTGCCAAATGTAATTCCTATAGAGGTTTTTTTTCTTTTTTGGCTACTTCTATTGGTCTTTCATTTATCTGTTTTCATCCATCTTTGTCCTTTGGCCTGTGTGGGTCTCCCATTGCAGTGGCCTCTCTTGTTGCAGTGCACCAGCCCTGAGCGCATGCGCTCCAGAGTGCTGGCTCATAATTGGACACATCCATCTAGCCACTCCGTGGCACATGGAATCTTCCCAGGCCAGGGATGAAACTGGCACCCCTTGCACTGCAAGGCAGTGTCCTTACCCTCTGGACCACCTGGGAAGCCCCTCCCATAGAGGTTTTGAAGGAAGAATAAGAGGTCGCCATGGTAAAAAGTTACAGAGTGCTCAGGGTGCAGGATCAATTTGGTTAAAAGCAGGCAGGTACCAAACAGCATGTCTGGCCAGGAAGTACAGTTAGTTTTGAGAAAGCTTAAAGGACATGGGGTCGGGGAGCATAAGTGACTGTGGCTATTAGTTACCATATACTGAGGAACACGGCCAAACCTTTTGCTCGGCTTTTGCCATATGTCATCTGGTTTCATTCTCACCATTGAGTTAGTTACTGTTGTTGTTTTCCTTTGACAGATGTGGACATTGCGATTTAAACTAAGTAGCTTCTCATGCAGAATGTGAAGAATCTAGGTCTTTGTTTTCAATGCTTTAATCTCTAGACACCTCTACAGTGTCTGTTATTTGTCATGTGTCATGTGCTTGGTAAGCAGAGTAGTAGTGATTCCAGCTGGGTGTATCTGATTCCAATATTGGATCCTTTCTGTCCATCACGGGACCCTCCTGTGCGTGCTGCGTCAGCTTTGTTGTAACTGTCATCTGAGTGTGATTTAAAGACAAATTATGGACCGTCCTTTGCTTGGTCTAATAAGCTTGAATCTCTTATTACTTTAGTAGATGGCTTCTCTGCCTCAAGGGATGAGACTTGGTCTCTATTCCTGACAAGGCCAAGCATCCATCAAATGAAATGAATATGTAAATAGCTCTCTTGAACAGAGTGTGTGACCTATAATGATATAACAATGATAAAATGGAAGAGACATGATGTTCTCTGTTGGCCAGAGTGGTCAACCAAGACCTTGCCAAATGTAATTCCTATAGAGGTTTTTTTTCTTTTTTGGCTACTTCTATTGGTCTTTCATTTATCTGTTTTCATCCATCTTTGTCCTTTGGCCTGTGTGGGTCTCCCATTGCAGTGGCCTCTCTTGTTGCAGTGCACCAGCCCTGAGCGCATGCGCTCCAGAGTGCTGGCTCATAATTGGACACATCCATCTAGCCACTCCGTGGCACATGGAATCTTCCCAGGCCAGGGATGAAACTGGCACCCCTTGCACTGCAAGGCAGTGTCCTTACCCTCTGGACCACCTGGGAAGCCCCTCCCATAGAGGTTTTGAAGGAAGAATAAGAGGTCGCCATGGTAAAAAGTTACAGAGTGCTCAGGGTGCAGGATCAATTTGGTTAAAAGCAGGCAGGTACCAAACAGCATGTCTGGCCAGGAAGTACAGTTAGTTTTGAGAAAGCTTAAAGGACATGGGGGTCGGGGGAGCATAAGTGGAGTGGAGACTCATGGAAAGCCTTGTTGGCCATCTGAAAAACTTTGATGTTTTTTCTTTTTTAATTTTTTTAAAAAGTTCTATTGAAATATAGTTAATTTACAATATTGCATTAGTGTCAGGTGTGTACAGCAAAGTGCTTCAGTCTTACATATTTATGTATCCATCTATATTCTTCACCCCCCCATCCTTTGCATTATAGTTTATTACAAGGCATTGAATATGGGTTAGTCACTCAGTCTTTTTTGAGGGGGAGAGGGGGAGGTGGGGAGGGAAGTGGGGCGGGCAGGCCACTTCTATTGGTCTTTCATTTGTCTATTTTCATCCATCTTTGTTCTTTGGCCCATGTGGGCCTCCCATCGCGGTGGCCTCTGTTGTCACAGAGCACCGGCTCTGGGCGCATGCGCCCCAGAGCTCCGGCTCGGTGATTGGACACATCAGTCCAGCTGCTCCGCGGCACGTGGGATCTTCCCAGGCCAGGCATCGAACCGGCGCCCCTTGCACTGCAAGGCGGTGTCCTTACCCACTGGACCACCAGGAAAGCCCAGTCACTCAGTCTTGTCCGACCCTTTGTGATCCCGTGGACTGCAGCCCACCAGGCTCCTCTGTCTGAGGAATTCTCCAGAAAAGAATACTAGAGTTGGTTACCATTCCCTTTTCCAGAGGATCTTCTTGATCCAAGGGTTGAACCCAGGTATTTGGCACCGCACATTCTTTATCATCTGAGCTGCCAGAAAAGTCCATATAGTTCCTTGTGTTATACAAGAAATCCTTGATTAGAGAAACTTTGACTCTTCACTAGTGACAGGGAGCCAGTGAAGAATTTGATTCAGAGAGGTAAGAGGCTGGATTTATATATCTGTTTTTTTCAATGTCCTTATTTATTTTAGTTCAAGGATCCAATAATTAGGTAGCAACAGGGAAGGAGGCAGGAAGTTGTAAATGTGTGTGTCTCTATGTCATCGCTGGAGGTGACCTTTTAAAAGCTATTGATTTGTAAATAAATAACTTCAAACTTGCAGAAAAGTCTCAAAAGTAAGAGCAAGAAATTCATAGAGGAGCCTGCTTTCAATAAGGTCCTACAAGATGCTGGGAACATCATGACTCCACTGTCTGGGCGAGAGCCAGCCTGTTGTTCCAAGCCCTTTTGGCATTTCTGCTCCGGGGGTCACCTGGAGCCAGTGGGAGGCAGCGTACAGGGGGCAGAAGTCTGTGTTCACCAGCCGTGATCCTGCAGCCTGGGAGTGTGATGGCCTTAGCTCACGCTCTGCTCACTCTCCCCAGCTCACCTCTTCGGCCCCCTTCTCTCCTCTGCTCAGAGCAAAAGTAGCAACGGAAGAGAGAGGTCAGACTTCCTCATGTCCTTCCGTGCCCCACACCAGCCCTTCATGTCTGCATTCAGCGTGGACTTCCCAAACAAGGTGACAGCACTTTGAAGATTTCCCTTGCCTCCTCCTTACCTGCTCCTCACTTTCCTCGAAACAAACTGAGATCCTGCTGTTTTCCAGAAACTCTGATTCCACTAGAAGCAAGCGTGAAGCTGTGACTTTTCAGGCTCCCCCAGACGTGAGAGTACTTCATGAAAGCCTGGGTTCTGGGCTGACAAAGGACAGTGGAGTGTTGTCATTATTGTTGCCACGAGGCAGTAGCTTTTCATCCAGAGAGTGCAGGGATCCTCTCA
The DNA here is from genome assembly GCA_022376925.1 of Tragulus kanchil. NCBI lineage: Eukaryota > Metazoa > Chordata > Mammalia > Artiodactyla > Tragulidae > Tragulus > Tragulus kanchil. The sequence goes on along the minus strand of JAIOJX010000028.1, from coordinate 16,648,710 downwards.
GAGGCTCTTGGGTACCGCGGCTCTGGAAAGAGCTTTTGTTTTCTCTCGGCTCACCTCTGTGACCAACTCATCGTGTGAAGTGAGCCTCTCCTTGCATCCTCTGCCAATCATTTTCTCAGTTGCCCTTTGCGTCTGCTTTTACCTGGTATGGACTTATCCATGGGGCTCAGATGGCCAAGCCCTTCTCACGCTATTCTGGCTTCCCTGATCCCCTGTGCTTTAAGTGCTAACTAAGTCTATTACTCCTTTCATTTGCCTGGCTTCAAGTCTGAAATTTCACTCACATTCACTTCTATACCTGGGCCTAATCATGTTCTTATTATGAGCTTTTCATCCCAGTTTCCTGGTTTCTGTTGCCTTCCTGGCTGCTAGCAGCAACTCTGGATCCCGAAAAAAAGTGAGAACAGCTTCCATCAAAGCTAATCCCCTTCTCTTTTGTGGTACCAGGAGGTTGATAGTTAGACTCCAAGGGGCATAAGACAGAGCTGGGGTTCTCAACCTCAACACAGTGGTCATTATTGGGGCTAGATTTGCTTTGCTGTGAGGTCTGTCCTGCTTCATGGAGGATGTTGTAGCATTCTTCATCTTTATTTATCAGATGATATTAGCCTCTCACATCTCATTTTGCAACAATCAAAAATGTCTCCAGGCATTGCCCAAGGTCACGCTGGTTGAGAAGCCCTGATCAGGTCTCCGTCCTAGTTTAGAATCTCACTCAGATGCTACACATGGTGTCTAAGAGAGTGGCTGCCATATAGCAGGTGCTCAGAATTTTTTGGTTGACTTGAGCCCAGCATCAATAGATAGCTGTTAACGTAGTTTTGCTGACCTGGGATTATACTATAGGTAGAGGAAACCATGGTGTATTCATGTCTCTATAACCAGCCCTGAACTATACCTGGCATGGAATAGGCACTCACAAAGCACAGGTGGAGGAAATGCTCAAAGGAAAAGAGGAAGCAAAGGTTCCATGTGCGTTGGGTACGTGTGCCCTGAACTATGAAAGATGAGATACTGGATATAAGGAGAAGATGTGGAGAAAAGGGAACCCTCCTGCACTGTTGGTGGGAATGTAAACTGATACATCCATTATGGAAGGTGGTATGGAGTTTCCATAAAAAATCCAGGAATACAACTACCATATGACCCAGCAATCCCACTCCTAGGCATAGACGCTGAAGAAACCAACATTGAAAAGACATATCTTCCCAAATGTTCATTTCAGCAGTATTTGCAATAGCTAGAACATGGAAGCAATCTGGATGTCCATCAATAGATGAATGGATACAGAAGCTGTGCTACATGTATACAATGGAATTTTAAAAATGCATTTGAATCAGTTCTGTTGGCATGGATGAATCTAGAACCTATCATATGGAGTAAGGTATGTCAGAGAGAAAGATAAATATTCCATTCCTCAGGTTCATTTATTATGAGATTTTCATCCCAGTTTCCTGGTTTCTGTTGCCTTCCTGGCTGCTAGCAGCAACTCTGGATCCCGAAAAAAAGTGAGAACAGCTTCCATCAAAGCTAATCCCCTTCTCTTTTGTGGTACCAGGAGGTTGATAGTTAGACTCCAAGGGGCATAAGACAGAGCTGGGGTTCTCAACCTCAACACAGTGGTCATTATTGGGGCTAGATTTGCTTTGCTGTGAGGTCTGTCCTGCTTCATGGAGGATGTTGTAGCATTCTTCATCTTTATTTATCAGATGATATTAGCCTCTCACATCTCATTTTGCAACAATCAAAAATGTCTCCAGGCATTGCCCAAGGTCACGCTGGTTGAGAAGCCCTGATCAGGTCTCCGTCCTAGTTTAGAATCTCACTCAGATGCTACACATGGTGTCTAAGAGAGTGGCTGCCATATAGCAGGTGCTCAGAATTTTTTGGTTGACTTGAGCCCAGCATCAATAGATAGCTGTTAACGTAGTTTTGCTGACCTGGGATTATACTATAGGTAGAGGAAACCATGGTGTATTCATGTCTCTATAACCAGCCCTGAACTATACCTGGCATGGAATAGGCACTCACAAAGCACAGGTGGAGGAAATGCTCAAAGGAAAAGAGGAAGCAAAGGTTCCATGTGCGTTGGGTACGTGTGCCCTGAACTATGAAAGATGAGATACTGGATATAAGGAGAAGATGTGGAGAAAAGGGAACCCTCCTGCACTGTTGGTGGGAATGTAAACTGATACATCCATTATGGAAGGTGGTATGGAGTTTCCATAAAAAATCCAGGAATACAACTACCATATGACCCAGCAATCCCACTCCTAGGCATAGACGCTGAAGAAACCAACATTGAAAAAGACATATCTTCCCAAATGTTCATTTCAGCAGTATTTGCAATAGCTAGAACATGGAAGCAATCTGGATGTCCATCAATAGATGAATGGATACAGAAGCTGTGCTACATGTATACAATGGAATTTTAAAAATGCATTTGAATCAGTTCTGTTGGCATGGATGAATCTAGAACCTATCATATGGAGTAAGGTATGTCAGAGAGAAAGATAAATATTTTATACTGACGTATATATGGAATCTAGAAAGATGGTGCTGATAAATGAATAGACAGAGCAGCAGTGGAGAGGCAGATGTGGAGAACAGTGTTATGGACTTTGGGGTGAGAGAGGGGAATATGCTGTGGGACTAGGGGGTCTCAAACAGGGGCTCCGTGGTGACCTGGAGGGTTGGGATGGAGAGGGACATGTGTATACCCATGTCAGATTTGGGCCAATGTTGACAGTAGACAACAAATCTCTGTAAAAAAAAAAAAAATCAAAGAAAAGCCAGATAAAGAGGAAACCAGTGTGAGCAACATAGTGAAGTCTTGCCGGCATAAGTTCTGTTCTCCAAAGAGGTCTTCCTCATCTACACTCTGCTATCTCTCAACTAGCCCAAGTTACTTCCCATGAAAACACAGAAAGCCACATTGTACAGCCATAGATGGCTTCCATGGCTTTGATCCACTGGGTCAAAAATGTATGCCATGGATTAATCACAAAAATGCCACGATCTTGCTAGGGAAGTTGCCTCCAAGTAGGATGCCTTCTGAGCTGCATCCAAACCCCGACACAGACACAGCTGGGGCATGACATATTCCTGGAGTTTGCCTCCATCTCTGCTGGGGCAAACTCAAGATGGACACGCTTATCCCTTAGCTTCACTGGGCACAACTTAGCGACTGAACAACATCAGAAGGTGGGAGGGAGATGTGGGTTTCAGACCCCCTTCTCAACCTCACAATTAGGAAAGCTGAAATACCTTGTTTTGTTTTAATAGCATCATTTCCTTTTCTACTTGCAAAGGCAAAGAGCTAAGGAAACCCTTTGAGGGACTCTTTAAAATCCCCTTAAATAATGGGGGGCATTATTTACTAAACTGTGATATTTAAAATCATAAACCTTGGAGTCCTCCAAAACAGACTTAGATCTTGGACTGAGGTAGAGTTCTAGCCAAGCATCTCAGTTTACTAGGTGTTTGGTCTTGGCTAATTCTGTAAGCTTTCCCAACTTGAGGGTCTTAATGGACAAAATGAGATTAAAAACACCTCATAGAGATGCTGTAAAGACTCATTCAAATGAGATTATGTCATTATAACATTGACCTGGGTTCCTAGCTCATAGCACAATGGATGGTTATTGTTAATAGTAATGTGTTTGATAGATGATAAGACCCATTAACATTTCACTGTCACTCCATCATGGATGGTTGGGGAACCAGATCTGCCTCAGTGGTGTTCTCACATTGTGAGTGTGCTGTTGATGCGAAGGCATGTTGAGGTTTGCATCCACTCTTCTCTCTTTGTAACTCATGTGATCCCTCTTCATCCCCATCTCACGTGACCTATTCTCATCATATTCCCAACTAGGCTAATGAATACTTTCCAAGTGACTGTGGTCTCTCAGGTTTCAGGCTGCAGAGACTGGCAATCATGTGTTCTCAGTGACAAATTCATTTATTTTTCAAAGGAAAACAATGAGGCATGTGAACAACTTGATTTTGTCATTGATCTACAAACAGAAAAGCCACATTGTACAGCCATAGATGGCTTCCATGGCTTTGATCCACTGGGTCAAAATGTATGCCATGGATTAATCACAAAATGCCACGATCTTGCTAGGAAGTTGCCTCCAAGTAGGATGCCTTCTGAGCTGCATCCAAACCCCGACACAGACACAGCTGGGGCATGACATATTCCTGGAGTTTGCCTCCATCTCTGCTGGGGCAAACTCAAGATGGACACGCTTATCCCTTAGCTTCACTGGGCACAACTTAGCGACTGAACAACATCAGAAGGTGGGAGGGAGATGTGGGTTTCAGACCCCCTTCTCAACCTCACAATTAGGAAAGCTGAAATACCTTGTTTTGTTTTAATAGCATCATTTCCTTTTCTACTTGCAAAGGCAAAGAGCTAAGGAAACCCTTTGAGGGACTCTTTAAAATCCCCTTAAATAATGGGGGGCATTATTTACTAAACTGTGATATTTAAAATCATAAACCTTGGAGTCCTCCAAAACAGACTTAGATCTTGGACTGAGGTAGAGTTCTAGCCAAGCATCTCAGTTTACTAGGTGTTTGGTCTTGGCTAATTCTGTAAGCTTTCCGAACTTGAGGGTCTTAATGGACAAAATGAGATTAAAAACACCTCATAGAGATGCTGTAAAGACTCATTCAAATGAGATTATGTCATTATAACATTGACCTGGGTTCCTAGCTCATAGCACAATGGATGGTTATTGTTAATAGTAATGTGTTTGATAGATGATAAGACCCATTAACATTTCACTGTCACTCCATCATGGATGGTTGGGGAACCAGATCTGCCTCAGTGGTGTTCTCACATTGTGAGTGTGCTGTTGATGCGAAGGCATGTTGAGGTTTGCATCCACTCTTCTCTCTTTGTAACTCATGTGATCCCTCTTCATCCCCATCTCACGTGACCTATTCTCATCATATTCCCAACTAGGCTAATGAATACTTTCCAAGTGACTGTGGTCTCTCAGGTTTCAGGCTGCAGAGACTGGCAATCATGTGTTCTCAGTGACAAATTCATTTATTTTTCAAAGGAAAACAATGAGGCATGTGAACAACTTGATTTTGTCATTGGAAATGCTCTGGACCCATCAAGGTGGGAGATCGGGATCAATATGATGAATGGATCTGAGCGCCAAGTGGTAGAATCAGCAAAGAGGATAAATTATCACCTCCCTCCTGCCTCTCGGATGGTAATTTCTTCTCCCTGTCTGATCCATGATGGCCAACATTGTGTTTGCCACAGTGGCTGTCAGACTGATCGCACACCACGCCTGGGAAGCATTGGGTCAGTCCATCCAGAGCTTCAAGCTGGGAGTCATTTTTATGTTTGTTTGTTTCCCTTATTACTTTCTCTGGCTGAGTAAAATCTCTATTACTCGGGGCTCAGGAACAGAGAATGGGCTGTGAACACCCGAGGCGTACATTTTATTTTATTTTTATTCTTTTTTGTGATGACTCCATTATTCCCTTCTGCCTGAGTTTTTCCCCAAACTGTTTTTCTCCCTTTTTCTTTCTTCAGCATCCTCCTCTTTTGGCTTGCCCATTAATTGAGTCCAACTGCATGGAGATGACCTAATGGCAGGGCTTGGCCTTTGTCCTTCAGAGCAGCACATGACTCCCAGACTTCCAGACTTCTCAGACAGTATTAATCCCCTCCTCTCTCTGTAAGATGGTGGACTATCTGAGTGTGGGTGACTTTTTTTTTTTTTTAACTTTTATATTGGTTTTAACTTTTACAGAGTTTTGTTGTTTACAGATATGTATGTTCCCAGATTAGTCATATGTGTATCCCCCCCATCCCACCCCTCCAGACCATCACACAGCACCCCTGAAGGATCCTCTTTTCTCACAGAGCAATGACTATAGCTATTTTCTTCACATATGATAGTAGAGGTTTTCTGGCTACTTCCTTTACACCTCCCACCCACTGTTAATTCCCCACAATGTCCATATGTCTACTGTCCATTTTTTCTCTTTGTAACTCATGTGATCCCTCTTCATCCCCATCTCACGTGACCTATTCTCATCATATTCCCAACTAGGCTAATGAATACTTTCCAAGTGACTGTGGTCTCTCAGGTTTCAGGCTGCAGAGACTGGCAATCATGTGTTCTCAGTGACAAATTCATTTATTTTTCAAAGGAAAACAATGAGGCATGTGAACAACTTGATTTTGTCATTGGAAATGCTCTGGACCCATCAAGGTGGGAGATCGGGATCAATATGATGAATGGATCTGAGCGCCAAGTGGTAGAATCAGCAAAGAGGATAAATTATCACCTCCCTCCTGCCTCTCGGATGGTAATTTCTTCTCCCTGTCTGATCCATGATGGCCAACATTGTGTTTGCCACAGTGGCTGTCAGACTGATCGCACACCACGCCTGGGAAGCATTGGGTCAGTCCATCCAGAGCTTCAAGCTGGGAGTCATTTTTATGTTTGTTTGTTTCCCTTATTACTTTCTCTGGCTGAGTAAAATCTCTATTACTCGGGGCTCAGGAACAGAGAATGGGCTGTGAACACCCGAGGCGTACATTTTATTTTATTTTTATTCTTTTTTGTGATGACTCCATTATTCCCTTCTGCCTGAGTTTTTCCCCAAACTGTTTTTCTCCCTTTTTCTTTCTTCAGCATCCTCCTCTTTTGGCTTGCCCATTAATTGAGTCCAACTGCATGGAGATGACCTAATGGCAGGGCTTGGCCTTTGTCCTTCAGAGCAGCACATGACTCCCAGACTTCCAGACTTCTCAGACAGTATTAATCCCCTCCTCTCTCTGTAAGATGGTGGACTATCTGAGTGTGGGTGACTTTTTTTTTTTTTTAACTTTTATATTGGTTTTAACTTTTACAGAGTTTTGTTGTTTACAGATATGTATGTTCCCAGATTAGTCATATGTGTATCCCCCCCATCCCACCCCTCCAGACCATCACACAGCACCCCTGAAGGATCCTCTTTTCTCACAGAGCAATGACTATAGCTATTTTCTTCACATATGATAGTAGAGGTTTTCTGGCTACTTCCTTTACACCTCCCACCCACTGTTAATTCCCCACAATGTCCATATGTCTACTGTCCATGTCTGTTTTTCCATCGCGTCAATGCATGTATTATCATCACCATCCTACTAGATTCCATATGTATGTGTTAGTATATTGCACTTGTCCTTCTCTTTTTGACTTACTTCACTTTTTATGATAGGTTCTAGATCCAGCCACCTCATTAGGGCTGATTCTTCTGCATTTCTTTTTACAGCTGTGTAGTATTCCATTGTAAATATGTACTAGAACTTTTGTATCCATTCGTTCATCAATGGGCATCTAGGTTGCTTCCATGTTCTAGCTATTGTATAGAGAGCTGCAATGAACATTGGGGTACAGGTGCTTCTTTCAGTTCTGATTTCATCAGGGTATAAGCCTAAGAGTGGGATTGCTGGGTCGTATGGTGCTTCTATTTTTAGTTTTTTAAGAAATCTCCATACTGTCTTCCATAGAGGCTGTATTTTTGTGTCCCCCCACCCCCCGAAAGGTTGCTAAGATGTAAGAATCTTTTTATTTTTTGGCTACATCCCATGACATGCGGGATCCTAGTTCCTTGACCAGGGATCGAGCCCCGGCCCCTCCCCTTCATTAGAAGAGCAGGTTCTTGACCACTAGAGAAGTTTATAGAGCTGTTCTTTCATTTAGAAAAAGGCATTTCACAGCAACATACAGTCCCAGGATTATAATTTTTTTTTTCAGTGAAATATAGTTGATATGAGTATTGTGTTAGTTTCTGGTATATAGGAAAGTGATTCAGACATAAATATATATATACATACATACATGTACAGGTATATTATACATACATGTTCTTTTGTGTATGTATATACGTGTATATTTTTTTCCATTATGGCTTACTACAGGATATTGAATATACTCTCTGATCCTATACAGTAGGTCCTAGTAATAGTACACACTACTGCTATCTGTCAATCCCAAATTCCTAATTTATCCCTTTCCTACTCACTGTTACCCTTGGTAACCTTGAGTTTGTTTGCTTGTTTTTTCTGTGTCAGTGTGTCTTTTTCTGTTTTGTATATAAGTTCACTTGTATCCTGTTTTTTAGACTCCACATGTAAACAGCATCGTATGAGATTTTTCTTTGTCTGACTTTGCTTAGTATGATCATTTCTAGGTCCATCCATGTTGCTGCAAATGGCAGTACTTCCTTCAGAATTATGTGTTTAAAATAAATATAGCTTTGGCATCCACTTTATTATTTCTGTTTTTCCTCTGTAAGACTAAAAGTCATCATAGGCCATGCCTTTTGGGAAGGAGTGGTCCGTGGCACCTGTCAGCTTCCCACAGGCCGTTCTGGGGGATTAGAGTTAAGAAGAGCGCTCAAGGCACACTGTGGTGGAAGGAGCAATTAAAGATCTCATTAATTCTTCATCAATTCCTCTACATGATTCTTATTTTGAGGTACACCTTGTTTCACATTGTGTCCATGTTTTTTGCTGTGGAATCCCTATTGCCTGGAAGAGAAATGAGCTCACATTTCCATTAGAAGCTACAGTAGTGACCCCAGTCTCCGAGTCTGTGGAGATATTTACCAGAACTTGGAGAAAGAGTCAGACCCTGTGTGGTCCACGAGGACTCTGTGAACAAACGCGATGGGCCTTGAAAATTGATGTCGTGTATCATCCTCCACAACACACATGCCCCATGATGGTGGTTTTAGTTTTGTGTTTGATTTGTACCTTCATTGGCACCAAAGGCCTGAGCTCTGTGATCAACAACCCAACAATTAAGAGCCTGCTTCTGTCTGTCACGGGCCATGTGATCTTAGAAAACTTATAAAACCTAAGCTGATTTTCTCACTTATAAAAACAAGTGATGCTGAAGCCCACCTCCAGAGAGTCCTGTGATATATATGAAAGGACAGAGATAACAGTGAAGGGACACCACTTGGCACGTAACCTTTGGGGATACAAAGATATTCTCTTGTTCTTTTTCATCACAACCTCCTTTTAAAGGGTAAGCCTACACAGGGTATTTCCAAACTATTCCCAGTCTCTCTAAATGAACTGTGATGGTTCGTCCCTCCTCTCCCCTAGCCAGCCGTTTGGAGTTGTGTTCTATATATGTATGTGCCTACATCTCCTCTTTTAACTTGAAATTGGGCCCTTTTCACTTGTATCCTGTTTTTTAGACTCCACATGTAAACAGCATCGTATGAGATTTTTCTTTGTCTGACTTTGCTTAGTATGATCATTTCTAGGTCCATCCATGTTGCTGCAAATGGCAGTACTTCCTTCAGAATTATGTGTTTAAAATAAATATAGCTTTGGCATCCACTTTATTATTTCTGTTTTTCCTCTGTAAGACTAAAAGTCATCATAGGCCATGCCTTTTGGGAAGGAGTGGTCCGTGGCACCTGTCAGCTTCCCACAGGCCGTTCTGGGGGATTAGAGTTAAGAAGAGCGCTCAAGGCACACTGTGGTGGAAGGAGCAATTAAAGATCTCATTAATTCTTCATCAATTCCTCTACATGATTCTTATTTTGAGGTACACCTTGTTTCACATTGTGTCCATGTTTTTTGCTGTGGAATCCCTATTGCCTGGAAGAGAAATGAGCTCACATTTCCATTAGAAGCTACAGTAGTGACCCCAGTCTCCGAGTCTGTGGAGATATTTACCAGAACTTGGAGAAAGAGTCAGACCCTGTGTGGTCCACGAGGACTCTGTGAACAAACGCGATGGGCCTTGAAAATTGATGTCGTGTATCATCCTCCACAACACACATGCCCCATGATGGTGGTTTTAGTTTTGTGTTTGATTTGTACCTTCATTGGCACCAAAGGCCTGAGCTCTGTGATCAACAACCCAACAATTAAGAGCCTGCTTCTGTCTGTCACGGGCCATGTGATCTTAGAAAACTTATAAAACCTAAGCTGATTTTCTCACTTATAAAAACAAGTGATGCTGAAGCCCACCTCCAGAGAGTCCTGTGATATATATGAAAGGACAGAGATAACAGTGAAGGGACACCACTTGGCACGTAACCTTTGGGGATACAAAGATATTCTCTTGTTCTTTTTCATCACAACCTCCTTTTAAAGGGTAAGCCTACACAGGGTATTTCCAAACTATTCCCAGTCTCTCTAAATGAACTGTGATGGTTCGTCCCTCCTCTCCCCTAGCCAGCCGTTTGGAGTTGTGTTCTATATATGTATGTGCCTACATCTCCCTCCTTGTTAATTTATGCTTTGAAATTGGGCCCTTTTCAATTACAGGGATGTTAATGATTATTTATCACCCTTAATTATTATCATCTGCTACAGACTTATTTTGGGTGTGCGTGTGTGTGTGTGTGTGTGTTAACCCAGTAGTCTGTGAAACCTCTCGTCGCCTTTTTTTTGCGGGGGCGGGCAGGGGTTGGGGAGGGAGAGGGGCGGGCGGGCCACTTCTATTGGTCTTTCATTTATCTATTTTCATTCATCTTGTTCTTTGGCCCGTGTGGGCCTCCCATGACAGTGGCCTCTGTTGTCGCAGAGCACCGGCTCTGGGCGCATGCGCTCCAGAGCTCCGGCTTGGTAATTGGACATATCCGTCCAGCCGCTCTGCAGCACGTGGAATCTTCCCAGGCCAGGGGTCGAATCAGCGGCCCTTGCACTGCAAGGCGGTGTCCTTACTCACTGGGGCACCAGGGAAGCACCTCTCGCAGCCTTTTATCTGTTTTCCAACAACAGCGTTTTGTTTCCTGCCCTGACAAGGCATTCTGTGGTGATGAGCTATACAGCTGCTTTCCCAAGAATCATAAACTTCCCTTGATTTTTGAGTGTTCTGCAGAGGTTGGTACAGTATTATAAAATATCTTTAAAACTCTATCACTTGGAAAAAATGTTAGAAATGTGCCTTATAGGTGCTCTTTTATCAAATGTTTAACACAGGGCCTGGCACTTTGATGGGCTCCCCTCGACGTTCTCGTGGATATCTACATAAACCCTGATGGTTTATTTACTACTGTAGCTTTTAATGGAAATGTAAAATAATTTCTCTTCTGGGCAGTACTGCGTTTCATTGCAAACCCATCCACAAAATGTGAAATCCACATAAAACGCCAAGACGCAAGTATCACCAGAACTGGGGCTCCTTGCTGCCTGTTGTTGATGGGCTGCGGTATTTATGGTTCTGGTACACATACTGTAAAATGTAATGTAGCAGGATTGCTGTATTGTAATAAAACAATGTGATGCTCGAGGAAGGAAAGAAAGGGGCTGGTGAATTACAGCAGTCATTGCACCTTGTTTCCCATTATTGAAAATGGAGTATGATTATTAAATGCATGCAGTGTGCATTTTACACACTTAGTGATACATCTTGCTTTCTATGTGTGCCTGGAACATCAATATTTGCTTTACTTTTAGGGAACATTAGTTACAAATACAATAAGCATGTTTCATTTTTCATTGAAGACATAGTGGCTTCAGTTCTCAAGGCAGCCTGTGCAATCTCTATCCCGATGATTATTGATCTAGAAACTGTTGAAAGTAAGCAAGACTGGATTTTGTAATAAGTAAGCGTGGGTGTTGCCACTGTTCACTGAGATGCATGAAAGTGGAGTGCATAACAATAAATAGGAGTTTAATTAAATTGCTCCTTGGCAGAGGGTGGGCCTATTTCTCCGCTTTGGTTTAGAACCTGTAGGATCTCTTTTTCCTTTTGATGTGTATCTGGCCTTCTCATCAGTATGAATGGGAACTTTGAACTGTATACAATCAAGGAGCAACTCACCCGGTGTCCCATTGTGTCTTCAAAGTACCACATGAATTTTTTTTTCTCCCTTGGGGTACTCATGTGTTTAAAAAATGCAGAGAAAGAATTAAAATCTTGATGTACAAGAAAGCGTCAAGGTATAAATTCTATACAGTATTCTCAGAGTATCTTATAAGTACTGAAATAATCATCCTAATTTCTTAGCGGCCCATAAAAGATCCATATGTGTTTTGTGTAGGACTTCGTTTCAGATTGTAATTACAGTAAAAAAGATTAAAATATAGCCTCCCCTTAGAATGTAACTCTCTGATGAGCTGTGTGCATAGGCGTGACTATGGTACCTGGTAAACCATGGAAGCCATGCTCCTGAGCTGGAAATGAAGGAAAGTGATTAATTAGATTCTGTAAGGTATTGCGTTGATAGCAGGGCACACGTAGCCTTCAGCTCATTTGGTTCAAAGCTGTGTGAAAGATACGAGTGCTTGAAAATGATTAAAGTCGAGCTAGCACAGTACAATTTCCACTTGCTGTGTTGCTGTTACTTTCCCTAGAGCACAGGCTGGAAATATGCATCATCCAGGCATTCTCAGAGCTCTCGCAAAGAGACGTTTCATTATTTCTCTGTACGAGTTCAAACATACTCTGAATAATACGATCCCCGGCAAACTCATGATTATTAAATGCATGCAGTGTGCATTTTAACATAGTGATACATCTGCTTTCTATTGTGCCTGGAAACATTTTTGCTTTATTTGGGAACATTAGTTACAAATACAATAAGCATGTTTCATTTTTCATTGAAGACATAGTGGCTTCAGTTCTCAAGGCAGCCTGTGCAATCTCTATCCCGATGATTATTGATCTAGAAACTGTTGAAAGTAAGCAAGACTGGATTTTGTAATAAGTAAGCGTGGGTGTTGCCACTGTTCACTGAGATGCATGAAAGTGGAGTGCATAACAATAAATAGGAGTTTAATTAAATTGCTCCTTGGCAGAGGGTGGGCCTATTTCTCCGCTTTGGTTTAGAACCTGTAGGATCTCTTTTTCCTTTTGATGTGTATCTGGCCTTCTCATCAGTATGAATGGGAACTTTGAACTGTATACAATCAAGGAGCAACTCACCCGGTGTCCCATTGTGTCTTCAAAGTACCACATGAATTTTTTTTTCTCCCTTGGGGTACTCATGTGTTTAAAAAATGCAGAGAAAGAATTAAAATCTTGATGTACAAGAAAGCGTCAAGGTATAAATTCTATACAGTATTCTCAGAGTATCTTATAAGTACTGAAATAATCATCCTAATTTCTTAGCGGCCCATAAAAGATCCATATGTGTTTTGTGTAGGACTTCGTTTCAGATTGTAATTACAGTAAAAAAGATTAAAATATAGCCTCCCCTTAGAATGTAACTCTCTGATGAGCTGTGTGCATAGGCGTGACTATGGTACCTGGTAAACCATGGAAGCCATGCTCCTGAGCTGGAAATGAAGGAAAGTGATTAATTAGATTCTGTAAGGTATTGCGTTGATAGCAGGGCACACGTAGCCTTCAGCTCATTTGGTTCAAAGCTGTGTGAAAGATACGAGTGCTTGAAAATGATTAAAGTCGAGCTAGCACAGTACAATTTCCACTTGCTGTGTTGCTGTTACTTTCCCTAGAGCACAGGCTGGAAATATGCATCATCCAGGCATTCTCAGAGCTCTCGCAAAAGAGACGTTTCATTATTTCTCTGTACGAGTTCAAACATACTCTGAATAATACGATCAGGCAAACCTACGTGTGCGTGTAAGGACCAAATCTATTTATGAAACTGCCTTGCTGGTTTGTAATTGCTTGTGTTTTCTCCCAGACATTGAACTTGCTGGTCCTGGAGATTAATTCAGTTAGTAAAACTCTGGACTGGCTCTGAGCACACTGGGGAACACTTGGTAGTCACAACCTAGTATCTGTGAGCACTACTAGACTGTAGGAACGGATGCCCCATGTCCACAGACCCCTCAATAGCCATCTATTAATATTATATTAAGAAATGGTTAAAAAGTTCACCAACTTCATTTATCTTTCTAAATCAATCACAGATGTAAATAAAATATATTCAGGAATTTTTAACATTTTTTATTGAAATGCAGTTAATTTACAATGTGCTATTTTCAAGTGTACAGCAGAGTGATTCAGTTATACATATATGTAGTCATCATTTTTCAAGTTTTTTTTTTATAAGCTCTATATTTTCCGTTGTTGCTGCTGCTGTTTAGTCACCCAGCCGTGTCTGCCTCTGTGGCCCCTGGACTGCAGCATGCCAGGCTTCCCTGTCCTTCACCGTCTCCCAAAGTTTCCCCAAGTTCATGTCCATTCCATCCGTGATGCCATCCATCCGTCCACCCATATCATCCTCTGACTCTCTCTTCTTCTGCCTTCAATCCTTCCCAGAATCAGGGACTTTTGCAATGAGTTGGCTATTCGCATCAGAGGATCAAAATTCAGCTTCAGCATCAGATGGCCAAATTCAGCTTCAGCATCAATCCTTCCAATGAGTATTCAGAGTTGATTTCCCTTAAGATTGACTGGTTTGGTCTCCTTGCTGTCCAGGGTATTTTCAGTCGTCTTCTCCAGCACTCCAGTGTGAAGGCATCAATGCTTTGGTGCCCTACCTTCTTTAGAGCCCGGTTCTCACATTGACTGGGAGTTTGGTCATCCATTGCTGCTTTTTCAGTGCTGATCTTCAGCTGCAATTCATCCAGGCATTCCTAGAGCACAGGCTGGAAATATGCATCATCCAGGCATTCTCAGAGCTCAAAGAGACGTTTCATTATTTCTCTGTACGAGTTCAAACATACTCTGAATAATACGATCAGGCAAACCTACGTGTGCGTGTAAGGACCAAATCTATTTATGAAACTGCCTTGCTGGTTTGTAATTGCTTGTGTTTTCTCCCAGACATTGAACTTGCTGGTCCTGGAGATTAATTCAGTTAGTAAAACTCTGGACTGGCTCTGAGCACACTGGGGAACACTTGGTAGTCACAACCTAGTATCTGTGAGCACTACTAGACTGTAGGAACGGATGCCCCATGTCCACAGACCCCTCAATAGCCATCTATTAATATTATATTAAGAAATGGTTAAAAAGTTCACCAACTTCATTTATCTTTCTAAATCAATCACAGATGTAAATAAAATATATTCAGGAATTTTTAACATTTTTTATTGAAATGCAGTTAATTTACAATGTGCTATTTTCAAGTGTACAGCAGAGTGATTCAGTTATACATATATGTAGTCATCATTTTTCAAGTTTTTTTTTTATAAGCTCTATATTTTCCGTTGTTGCTGCTGCTGTTTAGTCACCCAGCCGTGTCTGCCTCTGTGGCCCCTGGACTGCAGCATGCCAGGCTTCCCTGTCCTTCACCGTCTCCCAAAGTTTCCCCAAGTTCATGTCCATTCCATCCGTGATGCCATCCATCCGTCCACCCATATCATCCTCTGACTCTCTCTTCTTCTGCCTTCAATCCTTCCCAGAATCAGGGACTTTTGCAATGAGTTGGCTATTCGCATCAGAGGATCAAAATTCAGCTTCAGCATCAGATGGCCAAATTCAGCTTCAGCATCAATCCTTCCAATGAGTATTCAGAGTTGATTTCCCTTAAGATTGACTGGTTTGGTCTCCTTGCTGTCCAGGGTATTTTCAGTCGTCTTCTCCAGCACTCCAGTGTGAAGGCATCAATGCTTTGGTGCCCTACCTTCTTTAGAGTCCGGTTCTCACAGCTGAATGTATCCATTGGGAAGACCATGGCCTTGGATGTACGGACTTTTGTCGGCTGAGTGATGTCTCTGCTTTTTCACAGTGTGTGAAACTTTCCTGCCAAGAAACAATCGTCTTCTGATTTCATGACTGCAGTCAACATCCGCAGTGATTTTAAAGCCCAAGAAGAGGAAATCTGTCACTACTTCCACCTTTCCCCCTTCTGTTTGTCATGAAATAATGGGCCAAATGCCGTGATTTTAGTTTATTATTATTATTATATTTATATTTTACTTTTACAGAGTTTTATTGTTTGCTGCTACACATAAACCCAAATCAGTCATAGTTATACCCTTGACTCCTCCTACCTGAACCCCGCCTGCCACCTCCCTCCTCATACCACCCCTCCAGGTTGTTAGTTTTTTTAATGTTTAGTTTTATTTTGGCTCTTTCACTTTCATCGTCACCCTCGTCCAGAGGCTCTTGAGTTCCTCTTCACTTTCTGCCATTAGAGTGGTATCATGCGCATATCTGAGGTTGTTGATGTTTCTTATCCCTATCTTGATTCCAGCTTGTAACGTCCAGCCTGGCATTTCTCATGATGTGGTCAGAGTACAGGTTAAACAGACAGGGAGACAGCAGACAGCCCTGTCTGTACTCCGTTCTCAATCTTGAACTAGTCAGTTGTTCCATACAGGGTTCTAACTGTTGCTTCTTGATCTATGTGCAGGTTTCTCAGGAGACAGGTAAGACGGTTTGGTATTCCCATCTCTTTAAGCACTTGCAACAGTTTGTTATGATCCACACAGTCAAAGGGTTTAGTATAGTCAACTAAACAGAGGTAGATGTTTCTCTGGAACTTCCATTGTTTCTCTGTGATCTAGTGAATGTTGGAAATTTGATCTCTGGTTCCTCTGCCCTTTCTAAACCCAGCTTGACCATCTGGAAGTTCTTGGTTTGCATAATGCTAAAGCCTAGCATGCAAGATTTTAAGTATGACCTTACTAACATGGGAGATGAGTGCAGTTGTCTGATGGTATGAACATTCTTTAATACTACCCTTCTTGGGAATTGACATGAGTATTTATCTTTTTCAGTCTTGTGGCCACTGCTGGGTCTTCCAGATTTGCTGACATATTGAGTGCAACACCTTGATGGCATCATACTTTAGGGTTTTGAATAGCTATACTGGAGTTCCATCACATCCACTAGCTTTATTAAACTGCAGTGCTTCCTAAGGCCCTTTCACACTCCAGAATTTCTGTCTCTGGTGACTTACCACATCACTGTAGTAATTCCATTCCTTAAGATCTTCCTTGTGCAGTTCTTCTGTGTATTCTTTCCATCTCTTGATCTCTTCAGCATCTATTAGGGCTCTACTGTTTCTGTCCTTTATTGTGCCCATTTTCTCTTGATATTTCTGATTTTCCTGAGGAGATCACTAGTCTTTCCCCTTCTGTTCTTTTCCTCTAGTTTCAAGCAATGTCCATTGGAGAAGGCCTTCTTGTCTCTCCCTGCTATTCTTTGGAACTCTGCATTTAGTTGGGTGTCCTCCCTTTCTCCCTTGCTTTTCACGTCTCTTCTTTCTTTAGTTATTCGTAAAGCCTTCTTACACAACCACTTTGCATTCTTGCCTTTCTTTTTCTTTGGGATGATCTTGTTCACTGCCTCCTGTACAGTATTACGGACCTACATCCATAGTTCTTCAGACATACTGTTTAGTAGATCTAATCCCTTGAATCCATTTGTTATCTCCACATCATATTCATAGGGATATTATTTAAGTAGTACCTGACTGGCCTATTGCCTAGTGGTTTTCCTTATTTTCTTTAGTTTAAGCCTTAATTTTGCTATGAGAAACTGCTGATCTGAGCCACAGTCGGTTCCAGGTCTTGTTTTTGCTGACCATATACAGCTTGTCCATCGTTGGCTACAAAGAATGTAATCAATTTGATTTTAGTATTGATATTTGGTGATGTCCATGTGTACAGTTATATCCTGTGTTGTTGAGAAAGAGTGTTTTCTATGACTAACGCATTCTCTTGGCAGAATTCAGTTGACCTTTGCCCTGCTTCATTTTGTTCACCAAGGCCTAACTTTCCTATTACTCCAGGTATCTCTTGGCTTCCAGCTTTTACATTCCAATCCCCAAAGATGAATAGAACGTCTTTTGGTGTTAGTTCTAGGAGGCCTTCTAGGTCTTCATAGAACTGATCAACTTCAGCTTCTTTGACACTGGTGGTAGGGTTGATAGACTTGAATTACTGTGATGTTGAATGGCTTGCCTTGGAAACAAACCAAGAACATTCTGTTGTTTTTGAGGTTGCACCCAAGTACTGCATTTGGAACTCTGTTGATTATGAGGGCTACTCCATTTCTTCTATGGGATTCTTGCCCACAGTAGTAGATATAATGGCCACCTGAATTAAATTCTCCTGTTCCTGTCCGTTTTACTTCACCAGTTCCTAAGATGTTGATGTTTATTCTTAGCATCTCTTGCTTGACCACATCCATTTTCTCTTGATATTTCTGATTTTCCTGAGGAGATCACTAGTCTTTCCCCTTCTGTTCTTTTCCTCTAGTTTCAAGCAATGTCCATTGGAGAAGGCCTTCTTGTCTCTCCCTGCTATTCTTTGGAACTCTGCATTTAGTTGGGTGTCCTCCCTTTCTCCCTTGCTTTTCACGTCTCTTCTTTCTTTAGTTATTCGTAAAGCCTTCTTACACAACCACTTTGCATTCTTGCCTTTCTTTTTCTTTGGGATGATCTTGTTCACTGCCTCCTGTACAGTATTACGGACCTACATCCATAGTTCTTCAGACATACTGTTTAGTAGATCTAATCCCTTGAATCCATTTGTTATCTCCACATCATATTCATAGGGGATATTATTTAAGTAGTACCTGACTGGCCTATTGCCTAGTGGTTTTCCTTATTTTCTTTAGTTTAAGCCTTAATTTTGCTATGAGAAACTGCTGATCTGAGCCACAGTCGGTTCCAGGTCTTGTTTTTGCTGACCATATACAGCTTGTCCATCGTTGGCTACAAAGAATGTAATCAATTTGATTTTAGTATTGATATTTGGTGATGTCCATGTGTACAGTTATATCCTGTGTTGTTGAGAAAGAGTGTTTTCTATGACTAACGCATTCTCTTGGCAGAATTCAGTTGACCTTTGCCCTGCTTCATTTTGTTCACCAAGGCCTAACTTTCCTATTACTCCAGGTATCTCTTGGCTTCCAGCTTTTACATTCCAATCCCCAAAGATGAATAGAACGTCTTTTGGTGTTAGTTCTAGGAGGCCTTCTAGGTCTTCATAGAACTGATCAACTTCAGCTTCTTTGACACTGGTGGTAGGGTTGATAGACTTGAATTACTGTGATGTTGAATGGCTTGCCTTGGAAACAAACCAAGAACATTCTGTTGTTTTTGAGGTTGCACCCAAGTACTGCATTTGGAACTCTGTTGATTATGAGGGCTACTCCATTTCTTCTATGGGATTCTTGCCCACAGTAGTAGATATAATGGCCACCTGAATTAAATTCTCCTGTTCCTGTCCGTTTTACTTCACCAGTTCCTAAGATGTTGATGTTTATTCTTAGCATCTCTTGCTTGACCACATCCAATTTACCTTGATTCATGGACCTAACATTCCAGGTTCCTATGCAATATTGTTCTTTACAGCATCAGATTTTACTTTCATCACCAGATGCATCTACAGCTGAGGCTCATTTCCCCTTTGGCCCAACCACTTCATTCTTCCTGGGACTGTTGGTAGTTCTCTACTCGCCTCTGTTTTATATTAGATTGTATCAGTTAACACTGTGATAGTTTCAGGTGACAACAAAAGGACTCAAATTCTCCTCCAAACTCCCCTCCCATGACATTGAGCAGAGTTCCCTCGGATATAAAGT
Organism: Tragulus kanchil; assembly: GCA_022376925.1. Lineage (NCBI taxonomy): Eukaryota > Metazoa > Chordata > Mammalia > Artiodactyla > Tragulidae > Tragulus > Tragulus kanchil. Next base: position 16,629,262 of record JAIOJX010000028.1, on the reverse strand, counting down.
AGAATGTGTATGTCAATGCCAAGCTCCTAATTTATAACCACCACCCCCTTCCCCTTGAACAGGACTTTTTATTTTCTTTTGGCCATGCTGCACGACTTATGGAATCTTAGTTCCCTAACCAGGGATTGAACCTGGGCCCCTGACAGTGAGATTACAGAGTCCTAACCACTGGACCACCAAGGATTTTAAAATATAAAACAGAAGCAAATGAAAAACTTCCCATAGAGTCGATCCTATCAACCTCTTCCCCAGTTTTTCTAATCAGTTTTATACACACCCTCTAGAGTAAAACCCAATGACCTTTAAGGTAGAGTGATGAGTTCCAAACAATAATGTTCAGACATGATCACAGGGTTTAATTAATCTAGTAATTTCTGACCTATTTGTTTGATTCATCATCTTGTGATGACAGAGGAGAGTGAGGCAGGAAGATGATCAGTACACTCAGGCCACCTTTATTATATTCATATGTCACCATTCCCTTCATAGCAAAGCATGCAGCCTTTTCCCTGGTGAATAATTTAAAGTCCGTGAGTCTTCTGTCTGAGAAAGCAGACATCTTTACTGAGCAAAATCTACCCCTCCTGTTGCTATGGAAAGTAACCCAGGATTTTTAAATAGTCATGGAAGGATATTCCAAATGGCATTCTCCAATTGATAGCACTTCATTCAGAAACAGAAGTGGTTTTTTTTCTTTTGCTGTTTTCAAAATACTTTTTTCTATGGGTTTCCCCATTTCCAGGTTCCTGTCCGTTTTACTTCACCAGTTCCTGAGATGTTGATGTTCACTCTTGCCATCTCCTGCTTGACCACATCCAATTTACCTTGATTCATTGACTTAGCATTTCAGGTTCCTATGCAATATTGTTCTTTACAGCATCAGATTTTACTTTCATCACCAGATGCATCTACAGCTGAGGCTCATTTCCCCTTTGGCCCAACCACTTCATTCTTCCTGGGACTGTTGGTAGTTCTCTACTCGCCTCTGTTTTATATTAGATTGTATCAGTTAACACTGTGATAGTTTCAGGTGACAACAAAAGGACTCAAATTCTCCTCCAAACTCCCCTCCCATGACATTGAGCAGAGTTCCCTCGGATATAAAGTAGAATGTGTATGTCAATGCCAAGCTCCTAATTTATAACCACCACCCCCTTCCCCTTGAACAGGACTTTTTATTTTCTTTTGGCCATGCTGCACGACTTATGGAATCTTAGTTCCCTAACCAGGGATTGAACCTGGGCCCCTGACAGTGAGATTACAGAGTCCTAACCACTGGACCACCAAGGATTTTAAAATATAAAACAGAAGCAAATGAAAAACTTCCCATAGAGTCGATCCTATCAACCTCTTCCCCAGTTTTTCTAATCAGTTTTATACACACCCTCTAGAGTAAAACCCAATGACCTTTAAGGTAGAGTGATGAGTTCCAAACAATAATGTTCAGACATGATCACAGGGTTTAATTAATCTAGTAATTTCTGACCTATTTGTTTGATTCATCATCTTGTGATGACAGAGGAGAGTGAGGCAGGAAGATGATCAGTACACTCAGGCCACCTTTATTATATTCATATGTCACCATTCCCTTCATAGCAAAGCATGCAGCCTTTTCCCTGGTGAATAATTTAAAGTCCGTGAGTCTTCTGTCTGAGAAAGCAGACATCTTTACTGAGCAAAATCTACCCCTCCTGTTGCTATGGAAAGTAACCCAGGATTTTTAAATAGTCATGGAAGGATATTCCAAATGGCATTCTCCAATTGATAGCACTTCATTCAGAAACAGAAGTGGTCTTCTTTTTGCTGTTTTCATACTTATTGCACTGTCTTTGGTGGTCATAGGAAGAAAGGTGTGAGTCTGGTCTCAGGTGACTGGCAATACTCTATTTTCATAGACTTTAAGACACCATCAGTTGTAAGCAGAACTATTATTTTATGTACCACTAAAAAAGGGGCCACTTTTTTATTTCAAAATATTATCAGCTATAAACAAAACCAGATTTCCAAAATGTCAGAGTGCAAAGTGTACATATCTCTCTCTATCTATCTATATATATGTATATGTATATTTTTTGACTACCCTGGATCTCTGTTGCTGAGTGCAGGCTTGCTCAGCTGCAGTGAGTGACGGCTACTCTCTAGTTGCAATGTGCAGGCTTCTCATTGCATTGCCTTCTCTTATTGTGAAACACAGGCTCTGCACTCAGGTTTCAGTACTTGCAGCTTGAGGGTTCTAGAGCATGGGCTCAGTAGTTGTGGGGCATGGCTTTAGTTATCATGTGGAATCTTCCTATACCAGGGATCAAACCCTTGCCCCCCTGCATTGGTAAGTGGATTCTTTACCACTGGAACACCAGGGCAATCTTGCATGTATATTTTAAAATTAGAGAAGCATTTTTGTCCTTCTTTCTTTCCTATCTCTTAGGATTACACCTTAGAAACTTTCCAACTCAACAAACAATTGTCTTTTTTAAAAATACTCTGAACTTAATGTTTTCAGAAATGAATTAGGTATCAAATGACTGGGTCCTACATAACCCTAGAGTGACTGGTTTTATGGGTTCAAACTAAAGTGAGGTTTATGAATGAGATAAAGAACAAGCTTGGGCTTCCCTGGTGGTCCAGTGGGTAAGGACACTGCCTTGCAGTGCAAGGGGCGCCGGTTCGATCCCTGGCCTGGGAAGATCCCACGTGCCACGGAGCGGTTGGACTGATGTGTCCAATTACCGAGCCGGAGCTCTGGGGCACATGCATCCAGAGCCGGTGCTCTGCAACGAAAGATGCCACCGCGATGGGAGGCCCACAGGAGCCAAAGAACAAAGACAGATGAAAATAGATAAATGAAAGACCAATAGAAGTGGCCCGCCCAACCCCTCCCTCCCCACCCCACCCCCCAAAAAGGTAAATAAATAAAATGTTTAATAAAAAAAAAAGAACAAGCTTGTTACCATAAGCAGTATGAAGAGCTGGCTTAATGCTGTATCACAGTAAAAGATGCATTCCTGATGATATAATAGAGATTTCCCACCTGGTGGCCCCGTCTAGAAAATACCTGTATCATAAAATTAGCAGTTGTTAAATCTGGAAAGGATCATAATGATTATCCAGACTTGTCCAACCCCTGTTTATACAAATGAGGAAATCAACCTCAGCATTCAAACACAGATTCCAATCTGGTGCCATATCCTTGCTCTGGATATTTTTGTGGGTTTCCTTAGTGCAGAGATGGGCAGTGGACCCAGGGTCTAGTTGACATCCAGTTGTCTTTTATGTTTGATATCTTTCTGCCAAACTGCTACCACTGTTTCACTAGTAAACCTGATTTTTCCCTTAAATAATGGTGGTCGTATTTTCTGTAATTTTAAATCAAATAGTGGAAAAGTACTTGAATATGGGCACTTTTAAAAGTCACTCATTCATCTCATAATAACTTTCATAAAAGTGTTACTCACTCTTTTCTTACATATATATTAGCGCTTCTTTTTTTAATTTGTGTATTTTAATGTTGGCCACTTTTATTGATTTTGTGTTTATTTCTTTTCATCCATTCTTATTCTTCGGCCTATGTGGGCCTCCCATTTCAGTGGACTCTCTCATTGCAGAGCACCCACTCTGGGCACATGTGCTCCATAGCATTGACTCCTAATTGGACCCACCAGTCCAGCCGCTCCACAGCCCATGTGATCTTCCCAGGCCAGGGATCGAACCGGTGCTTCTTGCGTTGCAAAGCAGACTCATTACCCACTGGACCACCAGGGAAGCCCCAGTTGCTCAGTCTTGTCCGAGTCTTTACTACCCTAGGACTATAGCCTGCCTGGCTCCTCTGTCCATGGGATTCTCCAGGCAACAATACTAGAGTGGGTAGTCATTTCCTTCTCCAGTGGATCTTCCCGACCCAGGGGTCAAACACAGGTCTCTCACACTGCGGGCAGATCGTTTACCTCTGAGCCAACAGGAAAGCCCTAGTTTCATGAAAGTGCATACATAGATTTTTAGCACACAACCGTAACTTCTGTGCTGTAATGTTTTGACTGTTTGTTACAATATTAAGGTCCCTTCCAAGTCATGAAAGTGTTGAGATCATTACAAATGAGGTCATCTGTATGATACATAGATCTTTTATAATTCGGAGGTAATCATTGGATTTACCCAGATTTTTAAAATTTCTCTTTCTTATTAGATTATTTGAATCCTGTCTTACCTGAAAGTTTTTTTAATTTATTTTTAGTTTTACCTTGAAAATAATCAGTAAACTCTGGGAGATAGTGAAAGACAGGGATGCCTGGAGTGCTACAGTCTGTGGGATCAAAAAAAGTCAGGCACAACTAAGCAGCTGAACAAAAACAAATAGATACGTGTGGAAAAGGCTTTAATTTTGTCCTTTGTTTTCTGGATTGAAGTTGATGATTCCAATGAAATAAATGAAATGTGTTGCTTCCCTGATAGCAGATGAACTCTGGACATTTTATACTAGACTTTACTTATCAGAAAGGTTGTTAAGACATTGGAATTAGTAGTAAAACAATTTCAGCAGCTTGGAGCATCTGCAGACTGTTACTTTCATTGATCTATACTCTTTTCTTTTCTCCTGCTTGCAGTTACTTCGTATGATCAGTATATGATCAAGGATTAATAGGTGTTTGTTTTAATTCTGAGAAGTCCTAATCTCATAAAGTAAGGCTAACTCAGGGATAGTTTACTTTTTCTCTGACACTGGCTGAGTCCAGACTGGCTATACCAGGAGGAACAGAGGAAAAGCCAAAGCTAAGGTCTTACGTGCTCCTGAGAAGCAGCAATTTCTGCATTTCTGTGTCATCAAGTCGGGAATATCATGGCAATTAAGTGTTTTGAGAATGGTCTGGCTTTCTCTAAGGACCACCTTGCAAGCTCTTGTAAAATTTCCCAGGATTTTCTCTGAAATTTTAGAACCATACCATCAGATCCAGTTCCTCTCTTTCATCTAGTGATTCTGAGAGAGAGGGCAGAAAGCTAGTTGAATCTTCCCCATCTAATTCTGTCAACTGATTTAAAATGCTAGCAAGGATATGATTCATCCAGAGCCAGAACAGTTGACAAGGGGGGAAAAAATCTGCCTAAAGTGGCCAACTTCATCCCTGACTGAAGCCAGGCTTCTCCCAAGGGCATCAATTTGGGTCCCGAAGACTGGAGACAGCACCTGGTTATCTCTGGGTTCAGCGATTCTTGTTTGTGAATGGCAGCAGTTTCTCTGGATGGTGGCCCTCTGATCTCCACTCTGTGAAAATGAAGCCTATTTTAGCTGGATGGAAGGAGCCTACCTGAAAGTTTTTTTAATTTATTTTTAGTTTTACCTTGAAAATAATCAGTAAACTCTGGGAGATAGTGAAAGACAGGGATGCCTGGAGTGCTACAGTCTGTGGGATCAAAAAAAGTCAGGCACAACTAAGCAGCTGAACAAAAACAAATAGATACGTGTGGAAAAGGCTTTAATTTTGTCCTTTGTTTTCTGGATTGAAGTTGATGATTCCAATGAAATAAATGAAATGTGTTGCTTCCCTGATAGCAGATGAACTCTGGACATTTTATACTAGACTTTACTTATCAGAAAGGTTGTTAAGACATTGGAATTAGTAGTAAAACAATTTCAGCAGCTTGGAGCATCTGCAGACTGTTACTTTCATTGATCTATACTCTTTTCTTTTCTCCTGCTTGCAGTTACTTCGTATGATCAGTATATGATCAAGGATTAATAGGTGTTTGTTTTAATTCTGAGAAGTCCTAATCTCATAAAGTAAGGCTAACTCAGGGATAGTTTACTTTTTCTCTGACACTGGCTGAGTCCAGACTGGCTATACCAGGAGGAACAGAGGAAAAGCCAAAGCTAAGGTCTTACGTGCTCCTGAGAAGCAGCAATTTCTGCATTTCTGTGTCATCAAGTCGGGAATATCATGGCAATTAAGTGTTTTGAGAATGGTCTGGCTTTCTCTAAGGACCACCTTGCAAGCTCTTGTAAAATTTCCCAGGATTTTCTCTGAAATTTTAGAACCATACCATCAGATCCAGTTCCTCTCTTTCATCTAGTGATTCTGAGAGAGAGGGCAGAAAGCTAGTTGAATCTTCCCCATCTAATTCTGTCAACTGATTTAAAATGCTAGCAAGGATATGATTCATCCAGAGCCAGAACAGTTGACAAGGGGGGAAAAAATCTGCCTAAAGTGGCCAACTTCATCCCTGACTGAAGCCAGGCTTCTCCCAAGGGCATCAATTTGGGTCCCGAAGACTGGAGACAGCACCTGGTTATCTCTGGGTTCAGCGATTCTTGTTTGTGAATGGCAGCAGTTTCTCTGGATGGTGGCCCTCTGATCTCCACTCTGTGAAAATGAAGCCTATTTTAGCTGGATGGAAGGAGCCTAGGAAACTGTCTGACCAACTGCCTCATTTTAGAGAAGGTGAAATGAGATCCAACGATTGACTCAAAGTCACACAGCTAGTTGGTTTCCACACGAATCCTCTGGCTCGCTGTCCAGTGTTCATTCCCTTACACCACGCATGACTGGACGCTCCACTGTCTACTCTTGGAAAGCTGTTGCTCAGTTCCCGCAGTTCATTAGGTGTTCAGCTGCATTTGTCTATCACCCTGGCACCTGCGTGGACTAGGGGAATTCGAGTTTCCTAAAGCAGAAATGTACCCAAGGTGTTCGTGTCCATGGCTGATAGTCCGTACAAGGCAGATGGAGAGGAACTTACTCTGATTCTGCATCAATCTCTTACTCAATATACTTTACCTCCTTGAGACTCAGTTTCTTCACCTGTAGGATGAGGATATTGATGACGATCACACCGAGGTCTGACTTTATATGATGATGTACAGGGATTATGTAATAGTAGCGATAGAGCTTTGGGAGCCACAGTCCCTCCTTCTTGTACTTTCTTCTGAGCATGTTTTAACATGACTAACTTCTTTTCCTAGTTAATGTGATTTTAAATTAGCCAGAAAAAGAATTTGTCTGCCTCATTTATCTATTCCTCTAAGGACAAGATGAATTCCTAACTGGGGTCCAGGTAGCATTTGCGCTTGTCGTGTTTAGCATCATCCACATCGTCAAGCTTAGCATCAAAGCCTGGCCACTCTTCTAAGATGCAAGCAGAGAAATCAATTGCATTTCCACAGAGCAGTCAGGATCTCCTCTCACTTAAAACCAAGACCCAGCTGTTACCAAACAGGTGACTCCGATAACTGCTTATGTGAGATGAACCAGTGGTAAATCTGTAACCCTGCACTGGATCTACCTGCCTGCAGAGTGGATGGAAAAGTATCCGTTTTCCCCCATTTGCAGTGAAATTCAGTCTCTTTTCCACTCATGTTTTGTTCTTAAAATGAGAATAAGGAAAACCTACATTATTTGGGAAACAAATTCCTAGCATGACATTGATCCCTCCATAAATCGAAGCTAAAAGACCAGCTATTTCATTTTGTCCATTTTACGGAATGACATAAAAATATTTTCCTTGTGACCTCAGTGGATGTGAAGGCTGAGCGTCATTTGACTTCAGATCCATCCAGTCGTCCTCTGGTTCGGGTCACCTTTACTCGAGGAAATATGAGAACCAGCCACCAGCCACGACCTCGTCTCTGTGCTACTGTGACTTCCACATGCAGAGGTAGAAGGGGAAGTGGAAGTCTTCTCTGAAGATCACATCCCTAGAGCCAGGGCATGCTCCTCTTTCCCTGTCTTGTCCATTGCAGGACAGCATGCAAGGTCAGATCAAGGTCACACTTTAACTTTTTGTGCGGGTGTCCTCAACTCATGGGAGGCTTCCTGTCCCTCCCATCTGTGACCACCTTCAGGCCAGGAGGGCTCAGATAAGTCTTGGTTGACTCCGCTTCCCCTGCCCCCGAGGTGTGTGGGGTCTCACCTGCTCCAAGAGCCCTCCTAATTCTCAGCGACTGACTATGGGTCCTTTAGAGCCTCTTTCCTGCTCCAAAACTTGCCCTTCACCTTCCACATCTCTACACACTTCCTGTCCATGGCCTCTCACCTCCTTTGTTTGTACTCTGTTATTATTATTATTGGCCATTTCTATTGGTCTTTCATTTATTTGCACCCATCTTTGTTCATTGACCTGTGTGGGCCTCCCATCGCAGTGGCCTCTCCCATAGCAAAGCACCGGCTCTGGGCATATGCACTCCAGAGCTCCAGCTCAGTAGTTGGACACATCGGTCCAGCCACTCCGTGGCACGTGGGATCTTCTTCCCAGGCCAGGGATCAAACCGGCGCCTCTTGCACTGTAAGGCAGTGTCCTTACCCACTGGACCACCAGGGAAGCCCCTATTTTTTATTTTTTACACAATTTTTAAAGGTTGCTTTCTATTTACAGCTATTACAAAATACTGGCTATAGTTCCCATATCGTACAATCCATCTTGAGCCGGCCCCTTGACATTCTCTGATTCCTCCCCCACCCCACCTAAATTCAGTCTCTTTTCCACTCATGTTTTGTTCTTAAAATGAGAATAAGGAAAACCTACATTATTTGGGAAACAAATTCCTAGCATGACATTGATCCCTCCATAAATCGAAGCTAAAAGACCAGCTATTTCATTTTGTCCATTTTACGGAATGACATAAAAATATTTTCCTTGTGACCTCAGTGGATGTGAAGGCTGAGCGTCATTTGACTTCAGATCCATCCAGTCGTCCTCTGGTTCGGGTCACCTTTACTCGAGGAAATATGAGAACCAGCCACCAGCCACGACCTCGTCTCTGTGCTACTGTGACTTCCACATGCAGAGGTAGAAGGGGAAGTGGAAGTCTTCTCTGAAGATCACATCCCTAGAGCCAGGGCATGCTCCTCTTTCCCTGTCTTGTCCATTGCAGGACAGCATGCAAGGTCAGATCAAGGTCACACTTTAACTTTTTGTGCGGGTGTCCTCAACTCATGGGAGGCTTCCTGTCCCTCCCATCTGTGACCACCTTCAGGCCAGGAGGGCTCAGATAAGTCTTGGTTGACTCCGCTTCCCCTGCCCCCGAGGTGTGTGGGGTCTCACCTGCTCCAAGAGCCCTCCTAATTCTCAGCGACTGACTATGGGTCCTTTAGAGCCTCTTTCCTGCTCCAAAACTTGCCCTTCACCTTCCACATCTCTACACACTTCCTGTCCATGGCCTCTCACCTCCTTTGTTTGTACTCTGTTATTATTATTATTGGCCATTTCTATTGGTCTTTCATTTATTTGCACCCATCTTTGTTCATTGACCTGTGTGGGCCTCCCATCGCAGTGGCCTCTCCCATAGCAAAGCACCGGCTCTGGGCATATGCACTCCAGAGCTCCAGCTCAGTAGTTGGACACATCGGTCCAGCCACTCCGTGGCACGTGGGATCTTCTTCCCAGGCCAGGGATCAAACCGGCGCCTCTTGCACTGTAAGGCAGTGTCCTTACCCACTGGACCACCAGGGAAGCCCCTATTTTTTATTTTTTACACAATTTTTAAAGGTTGCTTTCTATTTACAGCTATTACAAAATACTGGCTATAGTTCCCATATCGTACAATCCATCTTCGAGCCGGCCTTACACCCAATCGGTGGTACCTTCCATTCCCCCCTCCCTGATTCCTCCCCTACCCCAGCCCTGACTGGTAACCACTAATCTGTTCTCAGTATCTGTGAGTCAGCTTCTTCTTGATGTATTCACTGTGCTGTACTTGTTAGATTCCACATATTAGGAATAGCATACAATACTTTTCTTTCTCTGTCTAATTTCATTTAACATACTCCCTTTCAAGTCCATCCATGTTGCTGCAAATGGCAAAATTTCATTCTGTTGTATGGTTGAATAATTTTCATTCCATCATGTGTGTGTGTGTGTATGTGTGTGTGTATCATATTCTCTTCATCCTTTCATCTTTTGGTAGACACTTAGGTTGCTTCCATATCTTGACAATTGTAAATCATGCTTCTGGGAACATAAGGGCGCATGTATCCCTTCAAATTACTGTTTTGGGTTTTTTTTTAATATGTATATCCAAAAATGGAATTGCTGGACCATATTATAGTTTCCACGCAGGAAACCTCCATAATGTTTCCCACAGTGGCTGCATCAGTGGGCTCAAGCTTTAATAACAGGCCTCCTCCTTACAGAAGAGAAGTTGATTCTCATCTACCAACTTGCAGTTCAGACAGTCTGGGACCCAGTTAGTTCATTTTCAGAGTCAGTGTCCCTGGGGTCTCCTCGGTAGGGCTTCTCCATCTCCCTCCAACAGCACCATTGATTTCAGAACCTGCAGCTGTGTCACCTGCAGTATTCTTGACATTCTCTGCTCCCCTGAGGATATGAACTTCATGTGCAAAGCGTTGGGATCATAGCTCCACACTGTTTAGGTAAATCAGTAATCTAGCTTTGTTATTGTTGTTCCGTCGCTAAGTCGTGACCAACTCTCTGCGACCCCACGGACTGCAACATTCCAGGCTTTATATGCTTGTTAACTGGTTACCAGGTTCAAAATCTAAATCCTTCCTTGCCGGTGGTCCCCCATGTTGCACCATTTTCTGATTTACAATTTTTTTTCTAAACCACAGTTGGTGTGTTTTAGGTCCACATTATTCAGTGTGGACCTGCTAGTCTGATAATGAATGGTTTACTTTATCCTCTTCTGTTCCCTGAGATGAAAGATGATGTTCTGATTCCAGGTATAGCCTTTATAATATCTGGTCTAGAATGACGAAACCTGCATTTTCTGTGTTTAGTACATACTTCTTGCATGGAGGCCCATACCAGTGAGTCCAGGCAGTGATTTGTGTCATGGAGCCCGAGTTTAGGCATGAGACAAGGTCACTTACCCATGAGTGGGAATCTGTAAGTGGTTACGGTAGCTTCTTGACAAGTTAGCCAGATCAAGGCATTGTCGTTGGTCCAAATTAGTCATCCACTGGAACGTATGGAGATGATCACAGGCTTTGTAGTTAAAAAAAATAAACAAAAAACTGGCAATTCATTGTAAGTTTACCTCTCCTTCATTCACTTGTATAAGATTTCTGAATCTCAGCCCAGAGGGCATCTGTCTCCTTATATTGTTATTAATATTTTAAATCAAGAGTATTTGGGAAATGGTTTAACGACTCATACATGAGATTAAAGCAAAAAACAATAATTAACCATTTTATTTGTGTTGTGCTCTTAAGCACTTTTCCAGAATCAAGACCAGTAAGGGCAGTGTTCATTTTCCCCAAGAATCAAAAGCTTGCATATTTTTACCTCCGTGTTAAACTGTAGACTAAACAAGGCAACACACAAAGGAGTCACAAAAGTTACAGCACAGAGACTCTGCAGAACACATCCCTGCTAATGGGGAGGCTGCAATGAGAAAGCCTTCCATCTCCAGGGCCTCTGGCGCGAACTAGAGAGCTCCTGTAGAGTGGTGTGAATTCATTTCTGAGGCCTTGAGTGACGTCAGTGAATCTATTAGAGAGAATTAATAACATTAGAAGAAGAATACTGAGATCTAGGGTACACAGAAATAAGTTGTTTCATTTTCAAAGGTTACACATACTGATGCAGGGGGGTAAAAAACAAGTGATGTCACAGCATATATTGATTTTAAAGTGCTTTTGTGCAACTATAAGGTAAATAAAGGAAGAATTCTTGTATTGTTCCCCCTCTCTGTGTTTTTCTGCATGCTCACCTGCTGTGTTGCTTCAGTTGGGTCCGACTCTTTAGGATTCCAAGGACTGTAGCCCACCAGGCTTCTCTGTCCATGGAATTCTCCAGGCAAGAATACTGGAGTGGGTTACCATGCCCTCCTCCCAGGGACTCTTCCTGTCCCAGGGATCGAACCCACATCTCCTGCATTGGCAAGCGGGTTCTTTATTGCTAGCGCTGCATGGGAAATTTTCTGCCAAGTTGTTCAAAACAAGTACAAGCTCCTTAGAAGAGTCCACTAGTATTTTATTTTTGTCCTGTTATCCTTCGGCACCAAAATCTACATCCCATGTGGGGAGTGTATCCCACCTCATTTTCTTCTTTCTCCAAACTCTCCCTCCCTTGCTGCAGTCCAAGGGTGTCCCATTTCAAGCATTTATGCACAGATAGGTCCTTTGGGTTCCAGACATGCAGCTACAAAATGATACCACGGTTGCTCTCACCCATACATAGCAAAATATTATGACTTTGAAAGGGATGCACACCTTCTCTGAACTCATGAAGTGTGTACCGTCCACGTTCTCAGTCACTCATCCAGGGTCTGCTCCCCTAGCTCTTAATGAAGTCAAGCAGAAGTTATAATAACTCACTGCCTGGCCTGCTTGGAAAACATGATAATGCTCCTCAGTTATAAGAAATCATTTTAAACTGTAGACTAAACAAGGCAACACACAAAGGAGTCACAAAAGTTACAGCACAGAGATTTGCAGAACACATCCCTGCTAATGGGGAGGCTGCAATGAGAAAGCCTTCCATCTCCAGGGCCTCTGGCGCGAACTAGAGAGCTCCTGTAGAGTGGTGTGAATTCATTTCTGAGGCCTTGAGTGACGTCAGTGAATCTATTAGAGAGAATTAATAACATTAGAAGAAGAATACTGAGATCTAGGGTACACAGAAATAAGTTGTTTCATTTTCAAAGGTTACACATACTGATGCAGGGGGGTAAAAAACAAGTGATGTCACAGCATATATTGATTTTAAAGTGCTTTTGTGCAACTATAAGGTAAATAAAGGAAGAATTCTTGTATTGTTCCCCCTCTCTGTGTTTTTCTGCATGCTCACCTGCTGTGTTGCTTCAGTTGGGTCCGACTCTTTAGGATTCCAAGGACTGTAGCCCACCAGGCTTCTCTGTCCATGGAATTCTCCAGGCAAGAATACTGGAGTGGGTTGCCATTTCCCTCTCCAGGGGATCTTCCCTCTCCAGGGATCGAACCCACATCTCCTGCATTGGCAAGCGGGTTCTTTATTGCTAGCGCTGCATGGGAAATTTTCTGCCAAGTTGTTCAAAACAAGTACAAGCTCCTTAGAAGAGTCCACTAGTATTTTATTTTTGTCCTGTTATCCTTCGGCACCAAAATCTACATCCCATGTGGGGAGTGTATCCCACCTCATTTTCTTCTTTCTCCAAACTCTCCCTCCCTTGCTGCAGTCCAAGGGTGTCCCATTTCAAGCATTTATGCACAGATAGGTCCTTTGGGTTCCAGACATGCAGCTACAAAATGATACCACGGTTGCTCTCACCCATACATAGCAAAATATTATGACTTTGAAAGGGATGCACACCTTCTCTGAACTCATGAAGTGTGTACCGTCCACGTTCTCAGTCACTCATCCAGGGTCTGCTCCCCTAGCTCTTAATGAAGTCAAGCAGAAGTTATAATAACTCACTGCCTGGCCTGCTTGGAAAACATGATAATGCTCCTCAGTTATAAGAAATCATTTTAACAACAGTGACTGGTGGCAGTTCATTGATGAAGGCTCTGTGAAATCTGCTATGTGCGCATGATGCATGTAGAAAAGGGTCCTTTTGTGTGGCATTTATTTATTTGTAATTTATACCCTGACTACCTTCACAGAAGGATTTGAGCTGGCTCACAATAAAAGGCGTATACAATAAGATCATTATGTATGTAGAAAGGGGAAATCCAAAATCTCATGGAAAGGAGAGAGGATGAGAATTACATTGTGATATTTTCCTCCTCATCACACAATAGACTCACTTATCAGCAGGACTGCCCACCGTTCCAAAGGTGCCGGATCAGTGAGCCACTGGGGCTATGATCTCAGCCTTCCCTCTCTCAGACTCTCTGTGGTTCGCTGAGGAGGAAATATCCAATTCATTCCATTTAGAAATAAACCCAATAAAATTATGATGGTGAAGCTAGGGGAGAAAATTTAGAAAGAAGGGAGTAGAAATCTTGGATGATCTTATTTTTCACTCAGAGGAGGTATAGAAGGAAGGTCATAGAATAAGCAGAACTACATAGTGATGATATTTTTCCTGATCATCTAGAGTTCTGGTTACCTCCTGCCCAGTTCTATATTACACTTGCCTGGGATTATGCAGGAAGTATTGAGCTGCACTCGTTTACAGACATTGATTTCATGGTGTGGGGGACAGAAAGCAGAGTCTACCAGTAGGTGGGTATAGTTTTTAGTAACTAATCACCCATCTCAAAGGAGATGGTGAATGACCTAAAATTAAACAAGTAAAGGACAGACACATTCTTGTGTGTGTCCAAGGGTGTCCCATTTCAAGCATTTATGCACAGATAGGTCCTTTGGGTTCCAGACATGCAGCTACAAAATGATACCACGTTGCTCTCACCCATACATAGCAAAATATTATGACTTTGAAAGGGATGCACACCTTCTCTGAACTCATGAAGTGTGTACCGTCCACGTTCTCAGTCACTCATCCAGGGTCTGCTCCCCTAGCTCTTAATGAAGTCAAGCAGAAGTTATAATAACTCACTGCCTGGCCTGCTTGGAAAACATGATAATGCTCCTCAGTTATAAGAAATCATTTTAACAACAGTGACTGGTGGCAGTTCATTGATGAAGGCTCTGTGAAATCTGCTATGTGCGCATGATGCATGTAGAAAAGGGTCCTTTTGTGTGGCATTTATTTATTTGTAATTTATACCCTGACTACCTTCACAGAAGGATTTGAGCTGGCTCACAATAAAAGGCGTATACAATAAGATCATTATGTATGTAGAAAGGGGAAATCCAAAATCTCATGGAAAGGAGAGAGGATGAGAATTACATTGTGATATTTTCCTCCTCATCACACAATAGACTCACTTATCAGCAGGACTGCCCACCGTTCCAAAGGTGCCGGATCAGTGAGCCACTGGGGCTATGATCTCAGCCTTCCCTCTCTCAGACTCTCTGTGGTTCGCTGAGGAGGAAATATCCAATTCATTCCATTTAGAAATAAACCCAATAAAATTATGATGGTGAAGCTAGGGGAGAAAATTTAGAAAGAAGGGAGTAGAAATCTTGGATGATCTTATTTTTCACTCAGAGGAGGTATAGAAGGAAGGTCATAGAATAAGCAGAACTACATAGTGATGATATTTTTCCTGATCATCTAGAGTTCTGGTTACCTCCTGCCCAGTTCTATATTACACTTGCCTGGGATTATGCAGGAAGTATTGAGCTGCACTCGTTTACAGACATTGATTTCATGGTGTGGGGGACAGAAAGCAGAGTCTACCAGTAGGTGGGTATAGTTTTTAGTAACTAATCACCCATCTCAAAGGAGATGGTGAATGACCTAAAATTAAACAAGTAAAGGACAGACACATTCTTGTGTGTGTGTGATATTATTTTTTCTCTTTTTAATTTATTTTTCATTTTATATTGGAATATAATTAACTTGCAGTGTTGTATTAGTCTCAGGTATACAGCAAAATGATTCAGTTATACATTGGCATTTATCCATTTTTTACATATTCTTTGCCCTTCTAAGTTATTTTAGAATAATGAGTAGCGTTGCCTGTGCTAAACAGTTGGTCCTTGTTGTTTATCTGTTATATATATATATAGGTATTAACATATACACATGTATATGCATCAACATATGTGTATACATGTTCATACATATATGTGTGTGTGTGCATGTGTGTTAATGCCAAATAATTTAACCTTCCCCCCACACACCTTTCCTCTTCGCTAACCATGCATTTCTTAATCTGTGGATCTGTTTTTGTTTTGTAAGTAAGTTCATTGATATCAAGGATACATTCATTTGATTTATATTAGATTTCTTGAACCTCAGCACCATTGACATTTGGGGCCCAACAGTGTCTGCCTTGGGCGGAATTGTAGGAAATGTAGTAGCATCCCTGGACTCCACCCACTCGATGTCGGTAAAACCCTCCTCCCACCTCAGTCAAGTGGATCAGCACTGACTCCAGTTACTGACAAATGTCTCCTCTTGAATGCTGGAAAAATTGCCCCAGAATAGCTATAGGTGTAGGAAAGACCAGTACAGAGACTGCTTACCCTCTCTGTCTCATCCCACTGAGGAATCCCACATCCAAGGAAAGTGCCTGCAGATGTTTGAATTCCCAATATGATGGTGAAGCTAGGGAGAAAATTTAGAAAGAGGGAGTAGAAATCTTGGATGATCTTATTTTTCACTCAGAGGAGGTATAGAAGGAAGGTCATAGAATAAGCAGAACTACATAGTGATGATATTTTTCCTGATCATCTAGAGTTCTGGTTACCTCCTGCCCAGTTCTATATTACACTTGCCTGGGATTATGCAGGAAGTATTGAGCTGCACTCGTTTACAGACATTGATTTCATGGTGTGGGGGACAGAAAGCAGAGTCTACCAGTAGGTGGGTATAGTTTTTAGTAACTAATCACCCATCTCAAAGGAGATGGTGAATGACCTAAAATTAAACAAGTAAAGGACAGACACATTCTTGTGTGTGTGTGATATTATTTTTTCTCTTTTTAATTTATTTTTCATTTTATATTGGAATATAATTAACTTGCAGTGTTGTATTAGTCTCAGGTATACAGCAAAATGATTCAGTTATACATTGGCATTTATCCATTTTTTACATATTCTTTGCCCTTCTAAGTTATTTTAGAATAATGAGTAGCGTTGCCTGTGCTAAACAGTTGGTCCTTGTTGTTTATCTGTTATATATATATATAGGTATTAACATATACACATGTATATGCATCAACATATGTGTATACATGTTCATACATATATGTGTGTGTGTGCATGTGTGTGTTAATGCCAAATAATTTAACCTTCCCCCCACACACCTTTCCTCTTCGCTAACCATGCATTTCTTAATCTGTGGATCTGTTTTTGTTTTGTAAGTAAGTTCATTGATATCAAGGATACATTCATTTGATTTATATTAGATTTCTTGAACCTCAGCACCATTGACATTTGGGGCCCAACAGTGTCTGCCTTGGGCGGAATTGTAGGAAATGTAGTAGCATCCCTGGACTCCACCCACTCGATGTCGGTAAAACCCTCCTCCCACCTCAGTCAAGTGGATCAGCACTGACTCCAGTTACTGACAAATGTCTCCTCTTGAATGCTGGAAAAATTGCCCCCAGAATAGCTATAGGTGTAGGGAAAGACCAGTACAGAGACTGCTTACCCTCTCTGTCTCATCCCCACTGAGGGAATCCCACATCCAAGGAAAGTGCCTGCAGATGTTTGAATTCCCAACGGACCCCTGAAAGGATGTACTCTCCTCCTGTTCTCATGAGGTCTTCCTGTATCTTGTCTTTCAAAATATTTTAGATATTTGGCTGCACTTCTGCTAATTCAGAAGATGCAAGTAATCCCAGGACCACTGCAGATAACCCCGGCAACATGTCTGTGTGTTTATTCTGACAATCAGATCACAGGTTCTATTTCCTTGTGGTCGTACATGTCGGCCTGAGGTCTGTGCCTGCACTCATTCTGACTTCCTATGGAGAAAAGGCTCATAAATCCTCTCCCATTCAACCAATAAGGAAGAAATGTTTGAAACATAGAAAGCTTTTTATAATACTTATCGTGCCCCAGCATGTGACAAATGAGTTGCTTAAGTTTTCTAAGTAAAAATCCAATCACTAGTTTCTAACATGGTTCCTAATTTGTACAATACACTTTTTTAAAGCATTTTTTAATTAATTCATTAATTTTTGGCTGCGCTGGGTCTTTATTACTGCAGGGGCGTTCTCTTCATTGTGGAGAATGGGGTTACTCTCTAGTTGTGGTGCCCAGGCTTCTCGTTGCAGTAGCTTCTCGTTGCAGAGCAGACTCGAGGCGTGTGGGCTCAGGTGTTGTGGCACATAGGCTTAGTTGCCCCAAGTTGTGTGAAACGTTTCTGGACTAGGAAGTGAACTCATGTCCTCTGTGTCGGCAGGCAGGTTTTTAACCACGGGACCTCCAGGGAAGTCAGCACACTTTATTTTTATATCAAGTCCTAAAACAGAATTGTACTGAGTGTAGCTGTTTTGTCTTATTTGCTATAAACAAACCTTTTCTTCTTGATTGAGTCACCAATTCTAGTCTCAGCTTAATGGTAAACAAACTTTTCTTGTTGATTAGTCACCAATCTATTCTAGTTCATACTCAGCTTCAATGTCAATAAAACATGGTCTTATTTAGATGTTATGTAAAACCCTCCTCCCACCTCAGTCAAGTGGATCAGCACTGACTCCAGTTACTGACAAATGTCTCCTCTTGAATGCTGGAAAAATTGCCCCAGAATAGCTATAGGTGTAGGGAAAGACCAGTACAGAGACTGCTTACCCTCTCTGTCTCATCCCCACTGAGGGAATCCCACATCCAAGGAAAGTGCCTGCAGATGTTTGAATTCCCAACGGACCCCTGAAAGGATGTACTCTCCTCCTGTTCTCATGAGGTCTTCCTGTATCTTGTCTTTCAAAATATTTTAGATATTTGGCTGCACTTCTGCTAATTCAGAAGATGCAAGTAATCCCAGGACCACTGCAGATAACCCCGGCAACATGTCTGTGTGTTTATTCTGACAATCAGATCACAGGTTCTATTTCCTTGTGGTCGTACATGTCGGCCTGAGGTCTGTGCCTGCACTCATTCTGACTTCCTATGGAGAAAAGGCTCATAAATCCTCTCCCATTCAACCAATAAGGAAGAAATGTTTGAAACATAGAAAGCTTTTTATAATACTTATCGTGCCCCAGCATGTGACAAATGAGTTGCTTAAGTTTTCTAAGTAAAAATCCAATCACTAGTTTCTAACATGGTTCCTAATTTGTACAATACACTTTTTTAAAGCATTTTTTAATTAATTCATTAATTTTTGGCTGCGCTGGGTCTTTATTACTGCAGGGGCGTTCTCTTCATTGTGGAGAATGGGGTTACTCTCTAGTTGTGGTGCCCAGGCTTCTCGTTGCAGTAGCTTCTCGTTGCAGAGCAGACTCGAGGCGTGTGGGCTCAGGTGTTGTGGCACATAGGCTTAGTTGCCCCAAGTTGTGTGAAACGTTTCTGGACTAGGAAGTGAACTCATGTCCTCTGTGTCGGCAGGCAGGTTTTTAACCACGGGACCTCCAGGGAAGTCAGCACACTTTATTTTTATATCAAGTCCTAAAACAGAATTGTACTGAGTGTAGCTGTTTTGTCTTATTTGCTATAAACAAACCTTTTCTTCTTGATTGAGTCACCAATCTATTCTAGCTCAACTCAGCTTCAATGGTCAAACCAAACATGGTCTTATTTAGATGTTATGTGGAGGTCAAGTTTCCCAAGTGCATAGAGTAAATTAGTTTCTATGTACTTCTGCCTTACCTTCCGTTGAAAATCCCCAAAGCACTTTGTGGAGTAGTCATTTTATCTTTATTATAATCTCTAAAGTTGAGAGGGAGCTGGTGATAATGAACCCATTGCAGAGATGAAGGTGGCCAGTGGGATTAGGGTTCCATGTTCGTAGTCCTAATTGGTTTGAGAGAGTCAGGATTGGACTGTATCAGGATATTAAACCCTGATGATGACATAAACACATGGTGAACATAGCTTAACAGGCGAATTCAGCCTACTCTGCTGGCACTGGCGTATCTTGGTGCTAATTGGAATTTTTTACAAATTTAAGCCATAGGGGTGGAGGGAAATGGTGTGCTCTGTTTCCCAGGAGAGAGCCTTTTCACTCCTGTGGGTAATGAGGATGCTTTTGAGAGACTCGCCCTCTGATATTATTTAAGTGTTGGTTTTTGAACTGAGCATTTTATTGACCCTGCATTTTATTTCTCATGCACCATACAGCCAATATACCATAAGTGACATACAATATGGCAGACAGAGTCCCTTCATTATGTTTCTGATTCAGGAACGGCTGTCAATCATTGTTGTCAATCATAGCCTTCACCCTCTAGTGAGTCTCAGAGACAGTGCTCTCTAAGTCTTAAAAAGGATGGGAAGGAAAAAATGAAAAACCCTATAATACATCGCTGCAAAGTTTTTCTTCATTTTTTTTTTTATCCGAAGAACTACATGTGTACCAATTTGAGGTTTTTCACACATCTTTCATGTTTAAGAAAAGGCAGTTATTTGCTTTTTAATCCATAACAGCGCAAGAAGATATTTCACCTACATTTCCTGAACATATTTGTGTTGTGAGAGCAAATACTTTTCACAGCACTTAAACCATAAGGCAGAGTAGCTAAAATGCTAGGCTTTGAAAAAGATGCTAACGGAAATCAGCTAAAATAGGTACAGTGTCTGCATGGGAAGACCAATTTGGGTACTGAAAGTGTTCCCTGAGTAAGGATTCAGTGCCTGCAAATGGTATCCACACATTGTAGAGACTTGATTTGACTAAATGGAGGACAATTATGGACTGTGTACTGTGTTTATTTTGCTGCGGTTTGTTGTTTGTCCTCTTAAGAAGGAAAGGATGAAAGTTTAATGTACTTGAGACCAGCCTCAGTCGCAGGATCGTGGGGAAGTAATGAGTATGAAAATGAACATTCTTTTTTTTTTTTTTCTAAAAGGAATATAGTTGATTTACAGTGTTATCTTAATTTCTGCTATAACAATGAAGTGACTCAGTTATACACATATACCTAATACATTCTTTTTCATATTATTTTCCATTATGGTTTATCATAGGATATTGAATATGGTTCCCTGTGCTATATAATTTACCTTTTTGTTTATCCATCATATATATAATAGTTTGCTAATCCCAAACTCCCAATTCATCCCTTCCACACCCAACTCCTTTTGGCAACCAGAAGTCTGTTCTCTTACGTCTGTGGGTTTTTGAAACACTCTTAATGCGAAAACATATTATAGTTAATACAGAGCAAAGCAATTGAGGGCATGTAAGTTATACCTACTTTGGTCTATTTCATTTTTTCCTACTAACATTTATTAAGTCATCTAGAGGTCTGATTAAGGAAGGAGGTTATGGATATCATGATAGAGAGACCCTTCTCACTTTGATCTGTGTACCCAAAGCAAGCTTCAAGTTTAAGGGAAGAATAATAAATTTTCAAACACATACTAGATCTAGTATAAGAGAGGTGAATGGAATTCCAAAAATGACTGTGAATGAAATCCCAGGATCATCACTACAGAAATGGTCTGGGCAGAAGGTCTAGAGGCAAGACACCCTGGTTGGAATTGAGGGCGGAGATCCAGAAAGAATGTCTCAGAGTAGAAAAAGGAATAGTATCTTACTGCCAGGAAGGAAGAAAATTTCCCTCCACCCTTCTAACTTCTTCTGGCTAGGTGAAGAATTAAATTAACATGAGACAGATTAACAGGAGAAAACCAAGTTTCATTGTGTAAATCTGGGACCCTCCATACACAAGAGGGTTAAAGACAGAAGGCTAAATTGAGGTCTGTATGCCATCCCAAGCTAAGGAATGGATTAGGGCCTTGGGGCTTCCAAGGACAAGAGAGTCATTCATAGGCCAGAGATAAGAAGAAGAGCAGATATTTGGAAAGTGCCTGCAAATGGTACCGTAACTTTTTGGAGGACAATTATGGACTGTGTACTGTGTTTATTTTGCTGCGGTTTGTTGTTTGTCCTCTTAAGAAGGAAAGGATGAAAGTTTAATGTACTTGAGACCAGCCTCAGTCGCAGGATCGTGGGGAAGTAATGAGTATGAAAATGAACATTCTTTTTTTTTTTTTTCTAAAAGGAATATAGTTGATTTACAGTGTTATCTTAATTTCTGCTATAACAATGAAGTGACTCAGTTATACACATATACCTAATACATTCTTTTTCATATTATTTTCCATTATGGTTTATCATAGGATATTGAATATGGTTCCCTGTGCTATATAATTTACCTTTTTGTTTATCCATCATATATATAATAGTTTGCTAATCCCAAACTCCCAATTCATCCCTTCCACACCCAACTCCTTTTGGCAACCAGAAGTCTGTTCTCTTACGTCTGTGGGTTTTTGAAACACTCTTAATGCGAAAACATATTATAGTTAATACAGAGCAAAGCAATTGAGGGCATGTAAGTTATACCTACTTTGGTCTATTTCATTTTTTCCTACTAACATTTATTAAGTCATCTAGAGGTCTGATTAAGGAAGGAGGTTATGGATATCATGATAGAGAGACCCTTCTCACTTTGATCTGTGTACCCAAAGCAAGCTTCAAGTTTAAGGGAAGAATAATAAATTTTCAAACACATACTAGATCTAGTATAAGAGAGGTGAATGGAATTCCAAAAATGACTGTGAATGAAATCCCAGGATCATCACTACAGAAATGGTCTGGGCAGAAGGTCTAGAGGCAAGACACCCTGGTTGGAATTGAGGGACGCGGAGATCCAGAAAGAATGTCTCAGAGTAGAAAAAGGAATAGTATCTTACTGCCAGGAAGGAAGAAAATTTCCCTCCACCCTTCTAACTTCTTCTGGCTAGGTGAAGAATTAAATTAACATGAGACAGATTAACAGGAGAAAACCAAGTTTCATTGTGTAAATCTGGGACCCTCCATACACAAGAGGGTTAAAGACAGAAGGCTAAATTGAGGTCTGTATGCCATCCCAAGCTAAGGAATGGATTAGGGCCTTGGGGCTTCCAAGGACAAGAGAGTCATTCATAGGCCAGAGATAAGAAGAAGAGCAGATATTTGGAAAGTAGACTTTTGCACTGCCATGGAGATAGAACCACTTAGATAAAATCTATCTCTGTTAATAACTCTTCTCTGGGAAAATTCCCCAATATAAAGTTGTCCAGGTAGTTAAATGAGGACAGGAGTTTCTCTTGAACCCACAAGGTCTCAATTGCCTGTAGCTCAAAATAATCCTCATGCAAAAACACGACATTTGGGGGAGGCTTGTTCTGAACCCTACATCACCTAATTCATTTGTACATATTGAAAGGTTTACAGTTATTTGGGAACTGAATTTGGAAGAAAAATTGCCTGCATCAAAAATTAATGAAATTATTAACTCCAGAGGGAAGAAAATGTCAGGAAAGAAAAGTAATCACAGCAAATTAAGTAACTTAAGTGCAAGCAGTGCTAAATATTTCCAATACTGTAAGCCTTGAATGTTAATTTCATCAAATGTATAATGTATTTTTTATATTGGTAAGCTGGTGATTAAGAAGTGTTTGGCTGAGGGATTGTTGTTCAGTCATGAAGTTGTGCCCAACTCTTTATGACCCTATGGACCCCCCAGCCTACTAGGCCTCCCTGTCCCCACCATCTCCCAAAGCTCGCCCAAGTTCATATCCATTGCATCCTCACCGTCAGCAACAAGAAACAAATAATTACTACAATCTATTTAAAATGGGTAACCAACGAGGACCTACTGGACAGCATAGGAAACTCTGCTCAGTGTTACGTGGCAGCCATGATGGGAGGAGTGTTTGGCTGAGAATGGACACCCATATGTATGGCTGAGTCCCTTCGCTGTTCTCATCTGAAGCTATCATAGCATTGTTCATTGACTATATGCCAATAAAATATAAGGTGAAAAAGTCCGATCAGTACTCAGAAAAGCATATTTTGGCCTAGTGATATAAATCCTAGAATATAAAACTCAAAAGTAGAAAGGAGTTGGAGAGGGATGCTAGTCTTTTCGTTTAAGTCATATAAATCTTTTGACTTTGAAAATGATGTACATAGTGCATTTTCTTCTTTAGAAAATTAAGATATCACACATAATTCATATAGTCCAAAAATTAAAGAAATTGAAAACAGTGCTATACCAATTATATAAGCCTTGTTCTCTAGGCCAGAGATAAGAAGAAGAGCAGATATTTGGAAAGTAGACTTTTGCACTGCCATGGAGATAGAACCACTTAGATAAAATCTATCTCTGTTAATAACTCTTCTCTGGGAAAATTCCCCAATATAAAGTTGTCCAGGTAGTTAAATGAGGACAGGAGTTTCTCTTGAACCCACAAGGTCTCAATTGCCTGTAGCTCAAAATAATCCTCATGCAAAAACACGACATTTGGGGGAGGCTTGTTCTGAACCCTACATCACCTAATTCATTTGTACATATTGAAAGGTTTACAGTTATTTGGGAACTGAATTTGGAAGAAAAATTGCCTGCATCAAAAATTAATGAAATTATTAACTCCAGAGGGAAGAAAATGTCAGGAAAGAAAAGTAATCACAGCAAATTAAGTAACTTAAGTGCAAGCAGTGCTAAATATTTCCAATACTGTAAGCCTTGAATGTTAATTTCATCAAATGTATAATGTATTTTTTATATTGGTAAGCTGGTGATTAAGAAGTGTTTGGCTGAGGGATTGTTGTTCAGTCATGAAGTTGTGCCCAACTCTTTATGACCCTATGGACCCCCCAGCCTACTAGGCCTCCCTGTCCCCACCATCTCCCAAAGCTCGCCCAAGTTCATATCCATTGCATCCTCACCGTCAGCAACAAGAAACAAATAATTACTACAATCTATTTAAAATGGGTAACCAACGAGGACCTACTGGACAGCATAGGAAACTCTGCTCAGTGTTACGTGGCAGCCATGATGGGAGGAGTGTTTGGCTGAGAATGGACACCCATATGTATGGCTGAGTCCCTTCGCTGTTCTCATCTGAAGCTATCATAGCATTGTTCATTGACTATATGCCAATAAAATATAAGGTGAAAAAGTCCGATCAGTACTCAGAAAAGCATATTTTGGCCTAGTGATATAAATCCTAGAATATAAAACTCAAAAGTAGAAAGGAGTTGGAGAGGGATGCTAGTCTTTTTCGTTTAAGTCATATAAATCTTTTGACTTTGAAAATGATGTACATAGTGCATTTTCTTCTTTAGAAAATTAAGATATCACACATAATTCATATAGTCCAAAAATTAAAGAAATTGAAAACAGTGCTATACCAATTATATAAGCCTTGTTCTCACTTATACTTTAATTCCTATTTTGTACATAATGAGGTTAAACCCACACCAGGCCAAATATCTTCCAGCTCTCACAGTTCCTCGGTTACACAAAACTGAGGATTCATTCAACCCTTGGCTTTTAGTTTTTGTATCCTTATGTAATTATGATCTCTGTACTCAGGATGGTGGAGTAAATCATATAGCCCTTCTAGAATTCATGAGCCAAAAAGAAATTAACTGGATATTAACATGTGCTCAGACTACTTTCCCTCTATTAGAAACTTAAATTCACATTCTGGACTTTGATGTTTAGGGAATTATGTTATGCTGTCATGAGCGCCTCTACATGAGCAAGAAAATCTGGTGTTAAGAACCTTAGGCACAAGGAAACTCTGTAGAAACGTTTAACAGTAACTTTGCTTTACTCCTGAAGCTAATGCAACATTGTGAAACAAATATACCCCAATTTAAAAAAATCAAAAAAAAACACAAAAAACCTTAGGCATCTTAGATTATCACAGACTTGCCTGTAGAAAGAGGCCGTAAAAGGATACAGCAGTCAAAGATGAAACTAAAACTTTTGCTCATTCCAAATGACTATGTCTTCCAAATTCTAAAATCCCTGGAAGTTCAGCTGTTTTCACACTTAAACCATCTTAGTTGTTATATCTCTTAAATTCTGATCTATTTAACATTTTCTTTTTGAAAGATTACAAGTTTGAAAATACATCTGAATCTCGGTTTATGAGTAAAGGAATATTTTCTATGGAATAAAATTTTCAGATTTATTTTCAACCATCTGTCCAACCATCTCATCCTCTGTTGTCCCCTTCTCATTCTGCCTTCTATTTTTCTCAACATCAGGCTCTTTTCCAATGAGTCATCTCTTTGCATCAGGTGGCCAAACTATTGGAGCTTCAGCTTCAGCCTCAGTTTCCAGTGAATATTCAGAGGGATGCTAGTCTTTTCGTTTAAGTCATATAAATCTTTTGACTTTGAAAATGATGTACATAGTGCATTTTCTTCTTTAGAAAATTAAGATATCACACATAATTCATATAGTCCAAAAATTAAAGAAATTGAAAACAGTGCTATACCAATTATATAAGCCTTGTTCTCACTTATACTTTAATTCCTATTTTGTACATAATGAGGTTAAACCCACACCAGGCCAAATATCTTCCAGCTCTCACAGTTCCTCGGTTACACAAAACTGAGGATTCATTCAACCCTTGGCTTGTAGTTTTGTATCCTTATGTAAGTATGATCTCTGTACTCAGGACGGTGGAGTAAATCACATAGCCCTTCTAGAATTCATGAGCCAAAAAGAAATTAACTGGATATTAACATGTGCTCAGACTACTTTCCCTCTATTAGAAACTTAAATTCACATTCTGGACTTTGATGTTTAGGGAATTATGTTATGCTGTCATGAGCGCCTCTACATGAGCAAGAAAATCTGGTGTTAAGAACCTTAGGCACAAGGAAACTCTGTAGAAACGTTTAACAGTAACTTTGCTTTACTCCTGAAGCTAATGCAACATTGTGAAACAAATATACCCCAATTTAAAAAAATCAAAAAAAAACACAAAAAACCTTAGGCATCTTAGATTATCACAGACTTGCCTGTAGAAAGAGGCCGTAAAAGGATACAGCAGTCAAAGATGAAACTAAAACTTTTGCTCATTCCAAATGACTATGTCTTCCAAATTCTAAAATCCCTGGAAGTTCAGCTGTTTTCACACTTAAACCATCTTAGTTGTTATATCTCTTAAATTCTGATCTATTTAACATTTTCTTTTTGAAAGATTACAAGTTTGAAAATACATCTGAATCTCGGTTTATGAGTAAAGGAATATTTTCTATGGAATAAAATTTTCAGATTTATTTTCAACCATCTGTCCAACCATCTCATCCTCTGTTGTCCCCTTCTCATTCTGCCTTCTATTTTTCTCAACATCAGGCTCTTTTCCAATGAGTCATCTCTTTGCATCAGGTGGCCAAACTATTGGAGCTTCAGCTTCAGCCTCAGTCCTTCCAGTGAATATTCAGGGTTGATTTCCTTTTAGATTAACTCGTTTGATCTCTTCACAGTCCAAAGGACTCTCAAGAATCTTCTCCAATGCCACTGTTCAAAGGTATAAATTCTTTGGCGCTCATCCTTCTTTATGGCTCAACCCTAACATCCATACATGGCTTCTGGGAAAACCATAGCTTTGACTATATGGGCTTTTTGAGGGGGGCAAAGTGACATCTCTGCTTTTTAATATGCTGTCTAGGTTTGTCATAGCTTTTCTTCCAAAGAGATAGTGTCTCTTTTGGGGGAGGAGGGGAGGTGGGGCGGGGATCGGGTTGGGGAGGGAAGGGAGCAGGCAGGCCACTTCTATTGGTCTTTCATTTCTCTATTTTCATCTGTCTTTGTTCTTTGGCTTCAGTGGGCCTCCCATCACAGTGGCGTCTGTCGTTGCAGAGCGCCGGCTCTGGGTGCATGCGCTCCAGAGCTCCGGCTCGGTGATTGGACACATCAGTCCAGCCGCTCCGCGGCACGTGGGATCTTCCCAGGCCAGGGATCGAACCGGCGCCCCTTGCACTGCAAGGCGGTGTCCTTACCCACTGGACCACCAGGGGAAGCCCAGTGTTTTTTAATTTCATGGCTGCCATCACCATATGCAGTGATTTTGGAACCCAAGAAAATAATGTCTGTCACTGTTTCCACTGTTTGCCCATCTACTTGCCATGAAGTGATGGGACTAGATGCCATGATCTTCGTTTTTTGAATGTTGAGTTTTAGGCCAATTTTTTCACTCTCCTCTTTCACCTTCATCAAGAGGCTCTTAGTTCATCTTCTTTGATATTTATCCCCAAAATTTTGATTTCAGCTTGTGCTTCATCCACACTGGCATTTCACTTGAGGTACTCTGCATATAAATTAAATAAGCAGAGTGACAGTATACAGCCTTGATGTACTCCTTTCCCAATTTGGAACCAGTCCGTCATTCCATTTCCCATTCTGTTGCTTCTTGTCCTGTATACAGATTTAAATGAATCATCATCCTTCCAGTGACCCATAATTCCCCAAGGGTTGGCCAAACTATTGGAGCTTCAGCTTCAGCCTCAGTCCTTCCAGTGAATATTCAGGGTTGATTTCCTTTTAGATTAACTCGTTTGATCTCTTCACAGTCCAAAGGACTCTCAAGAATCTTCTCCAATGCCACTGTTCAAAGGTATAAATTCTTTGGCGCTCATCCTTCTTTATGGCTCAACCCTAACATCCATACATGGCTTCTGGGAAAACCATAGCTTTGACTATATGGGCTTTTTGAGGGGGGCAAAGTGACATCTCTGCTTTTTAATATGCTGTCTAGGTTTGTCATAGCTTTTCTTCCAAAGAGATAGTGTCTCTTTTGGGGGAGGAGGGGAGGTGGGGCGGGGATCGGGTTGGGGAGGGAAGGGAGCAGGCAGGCCACTTCTATTGGTCTTTCATTTCTCTATTTTCATCTGTCTTTGTTCTTTGGCTTCAGTGGGCCTCCCATCACAGTGGCGTCTGTCGTTGCAGAGCGCCGGCTCTGGGTGCATGCGCTCCAGAGCTCCGGCTCGGTGATTGGACACATCAGTCCAGCCGCTCCGCGGCACGTGGGATCTTCCCAGGCCAGGGATCGAACCGGCGCCCCTTGCACTGCAAGGCGGTGTCCTTACCCACTGGACCACCAGGGGAAGCCCAGTGTTTTTTAATTTCATGGCTGCCATCACCATATGCAGTGATTTTGGAACCCAAGAAAATAATGTCTGTCACTGTTTCCACTGTTTGCCCATCTACTTGCCATGAAGTGATGGGACTAGATGCCATGATCTTCGTTTTTTGAATGTTGAGTTTTAGGCCAATTTTTTCACTCTCCTCTTTCACCTTCATCAAGAGGCTCTTAGTTCATCTTCTTTGATATTTATCCCCAAAATTTTGATTTCAGCTTGTGCTTCATCCACACTGGCATTTCACTTGAGGTACTCTGCATATAAATTAAATAAGCAGAGTGACAGTATACAGCCTTGATGTACTCCTTTCCCAATTTGGAACCAGTCCGTCATTCCATTTCCCATTCTGTTGCTTCTTGTCCTGTATACAGATTTCACAGGAGGCAGATAAGGTGGTCTGGTATTTCCATCTCTTTAAGAATTTTCCACAGTTTATTGTGATCTACACAGTCAAAGACTTTAGCATTGTCAATGAAACAGAAGTAAATGATTTTCTGAAATTCTCTTGCTCTTCTTTATTTTTATTTGTTTATTTAATTTTTTACTTTTACAGAGTTTTGTTCTTTACTGCCCCACATCAGTCTGAATCCACCACAGGTACACATATATCCCCTCCCTCTTGAACTTCCCGCCCATCTCCCTTCCCACCCCACCCCTTTACGTTGTTACAGAGCCCCTGTTTGTGGAATTCCCTCGCTCTTTCTATGATCCATCGGATGTTGGCAGTTTAATATCTGCTTCTTCTGTCCTTTCTAAATCCAGCTTGTACATCTGGAAGTTCTCAATTCACATACTGTTGAAGCCTAACTGGAGGATTTTGAGCATTACTTTATTAGCGTGTGAAATGAGTACAATGGTGTGGTAGTTTGAACATTCTTTGGCATTGCCCTTCTTTGATATTGGAATGAAAACTGACCTTTTCCAGTCCTGAGGCCACTGCTGTTTTCCAAATTTTATAACATACTGACTGTAGCGATTTAACAGCATCATCTTTTAATATTGAAAATAGCTCAGTTGGAATTCCAATGGACATATGTGTCTATAGAAATATATATGGCTATGGAGCAGAATTCTTTATATTCATCTCATGTGATATGAAAGCAAAGTCTACTAAACAATATTTTATAGCTGCTAAAATCATCTAATCATTCTTTTCAGTGTTAGGCCAGCAGAATTATGGCAATATGGCATATACCTGGGGATGGGGTGAGTAGGGGGTGGGAACAGGAGAATACACCATTTAGAAAGTCAGAGCTTACTGAGAGGGTGGGCCTGATCAGATCTTTGCCAGCTGTTTAATATGTCCATGACCTGCAGGGTGTAATTATGTCTCCCTTAGTGAGAATACATAGAGCCTTCATTTTAAAAGAAATGCTAGCTTTCATTAGAGATTGCCATATAATATTATTTGTAATATGACAGTATAACACACTCTGTATTATTTCGTAGATCGAAAAGAAAGGAGAAGCTATAGCTCAAATTCTTGGGTTCTATCCACAGAACCTGTGCAACAATAGTGCTATTTCAAGGTTATTTGGGAAAATTGGAGGGACCTCTAAGGAGACAGACCTTGAAAACACAATACTGTTTATATAAAACTCTAGGCTAACAAATCTCCATGGTAAGTGCTGTCTAAGATTTGTATAATCTAAATATAAAGCACTGGCCCAGTCTCCTAGGAAACTTATTTCTCCAGGTCCTTTCCTGAGGACATAATGGTGGCATCGTTTCACATTTTAATACCTTGAAAATCCTCTCAAACACTCCAAGGCACGTGGTCACGGCAAGAAGTTGAGACATCGCTGCAAAACACATTCCCATTAATTCATATTTTTTTGCCTGACACTTTACCCCTAACATTTTAAAACAGGTTATATTATTTGTATTGAAATATAATCGCTATACAGTGTGTTAATTTCTGCTGTACAGTGAAGTGAATCAGCCATATATATACATATATCCCCTCCCCCTTGAACCTCCCTCCCACCCGCCCATATTCCACCCTCAGGGTCATCATGGCTGAGCTCCTGTGCTTTACCGCAGCTTCCCACAAGCTATTTTATACATGGTGGTGTGTGTCAGCCCTGCTCTCTCAATTCTTCCCACCCTCTCCTTTCCCACTGTGTCCACATGTCCGTTCTTTACATCTACATCTCTGTTCTTGCCCTGGAAATTACAAACCAGTGCTCTGGAGTGCATGTGCCAAGAACCAGTGCTCTGCAACTAGAGAGGCCACAGCAATGGGAGGCCCATGCAGGCCAAAGGAAAAAGATGGATGAAAATAAATAAGTAAAAAAAAAAAAAAAAAACAATAAAAGAGGCCAAAAAAAGAAAAACTTCTTTGGGTGAGACTGTGACCCAACTTCTCCAGGAGTTGATTTTACCCTTGCAGAGCTGTAGAGATTGCAGGCCTCAATATGATAAGCTGGCATTAATATAGAAAGAACTAATACAAGGACTGTGGCTGCACTTCATTTTATGGCTGTTAAATGAAGTACATGCTCTGTGAGACCTGAATCTTACTGAAAGCAATGTTAGAACCAAGGTTCTGGGGTCAAGATTTTTATTTTCTTGTATTTCCTTTTTTTCTGTCATCTATAACACACTCTGTATTATTGCGGAGATCAAAAAGACAGGAGAAGCTATAGCTCAAATTCTTGGGTTCTATCCACAGAACCTGTGCAACAATAGTGCTATTTCAAGGTTATTTGGGAAAATTGGAGGGACCTCTAAGGAGACAGACCTTGAAAACACAATACTGTTTATATAAAACTCTAGGCTAACAAATCTCCATGGTAAGTGCTGTCTAAGATTTGTATAATCTAAATATAAAGCACTGGCCCAGTCTCCTAGGAAACTTATTTCTCCAGGTCCTTTCCTGAGGACATAATGGTGGCATCGTTTCACATTTTAATACCTTGAAAATCCTCTCAAACACTCCAAGGCACGTGGTCACGGCAAGAAGTTGAGACATCGCTGCAAAACACATTCCCATTAATTCATATTTTTTTGCCTGACACTTTACCCCTAACATTTTAAAACAGGTTATATTATTTGTATTGAAATATAATCGCTATACAGTGTGTTAATTTCTGCTGTACAGTGAAGTGAATCAGCCATATATATACATATATCCCCTCCCCCTTGAACCTCCCTCCCACCCGCCCATATTCCACCCTCAGGGTCATCATGGCTGAGCTCCTGTGCTTTACCGCAGCTTCCCACAAGCTATTTTATACATGGTGGTGTGTGTCAGCCCTGCTCTCTCAATTCTTCCCACCCTCTCCTTTCCCACTGTGTCCACATGTCCGTTCTTTACATCTACATCTCTGTTCTTGCCCTGGAAATTACAAACCAGTGCTCTGGAGTGCATGTGCCAAGAACCAGTGCTCTGCAACTAGAGAGGCCACAGCAATGGGAGGCCCATGCAGGCCAAAGGAAAAAGATGGATGAAAATAAATAAGTAAAAAAAAAAAAAAAAAACAATAAAAGAGGCCAAAAAAAGAAAAACTTCTTTGGGTGAGACTGTGACCCAACTTCTCCAGGAGTTGATTTTACCCTTGCAGAGCTGTAGAGATTGCAGGCCTCAATATGATAAGCTGGCATTAATATAGAAAGAACTAATACAAGGACTGTGGCTGCACTTCATTTTATGGCTGTTAAATGAAGTACATGCTCTGTGAGACCTGAATCTTACTGAAAGCAATGTTAGAACCAAGGTTCTGGGGTCAAGATTTTTATTTTCTTGTATCTTCTGTCTTTGTCAAAATTTTACTAATAGTATAGATCATACTCTTGAGTTTTCACAGATCTTTTATCCCTAAAAAGCAATAGAAACAACATGAGATACTTCTTAATTTTTTTAGAGAGATTTTTCTTCCTTCTCCCTTAACCCAATTTTTTCCATGGACAAATCATAGTTGTCCATGTAGCTTGACCCTCAGGCTTCAATTGTGGACCTGTATTCTCCATGATAAGCCATGCAGTCCTGGCTAACAATGTTCCTCTGGACCCCACCAAATCCAAGTTAGTTTAGCCTACATATCAAATCAATCAAGAAAGGAGTTACATCAACAGATTGTTTTCCTACCTGGATTCCTGGCTAGTCTCAAGGCATTTGCTCGATTTAATTAGTACATACACTGAAAATTACTGGAAAATACTAGTTTTGGCAAGTACAGATTTAACTTTAATGAGGCATTAAGCACCTCAAAGACTTCTTAATGATAAACTAAGCTCACAGAAGATGCATCTTTGCATAATTACAAATGACTCCCTCCACCCTCATCCTTAGTTACAAGGAGTCCTTTTTTTCCTCTTCTCCCTGCCCTGTTCCAAATCTGGTAGAACTTGTGTCCTTTGTTGAATCAGTTTAACACCCAGGTACTTCTTATCTATGGAAAAGTGTCAGTTTGTAAGTCTCCCTAACTTAGGATTTCTCAAGCTCAGTACTATTGACATTTGGGATCAGATCAGTCTGTTGGTTGGGGGGTGGGGTTCTCTCTGCACAGTAGAATGTTTAATAGCAACTTTGCCTTCTCTCCAATAGATGGCGCTACTATTTTCCTTTAGCTGTGACAACTAAAAATTTCTCCAAACATTACAAAGTCCCATGCTGGGGTGGGAAGGCCGGGGAGGTGGGAGCAATTGCCCTCTTTGGGTGAGACTGTGACCCAACTTCTCCAGGAGTTGATTTTACCCTTGCAGAGCTGTAGAGATTGCAGGCCTCAATATGATAAGCTGGCATTAATATAGAAAGAACTAATACAAGGACTGTGGCTGCACTTCATTTTATGGCTGTTAAATGAAGTACATGCTCTGTGAGACCTGAATCTTACTGAAAGCAATGTTAGAACCAAGGTTCTGGGGTCAAGATTTTTATTTTCTTGTATCTTCTGTCTTTGTCAAAATTTTACTAATAGTATAGATCATACTCTTGAGTTTTCACAGATCTTTTATCCCTAAAAAGCAATAGAAACAACATGAGATACTTCTTAATTTTTTTAGAGAGATTTTTCTTCCTTCTCCCTTAACCCAATTTTTTCCATGGACAAATCATAGTTGTCCATGTAGCTTGACCCTCAGGCTTCAATTGTGGACCTGTATTCTCCATGATAAGCCATGCAGTCCTGGCTAACAATGTTCCTCTGGACCCCACCAAATCCAAGTTAGTTTAGCCTACATATCAAATCAATCAAGAAAGGAGTTACATCAACAGATTGTTTTCCTACCTGGATTCCTGGCTAGTCTCAAGGCATTTGCTCGATTTAATTAGTACATACACTGAAAATTACTGGAAAATACTAGTTTTTGGCAAGTACAGATTTAACTTTAATGAGGCATTAAGCACCTCAAAGACTTCTTAATGATAAACTAAGCTCACAGAAGATGCATCTTTGCATAATTACAAATGACTCCCTCCACCCTCATCCTTAGTTACAAGGAGTCCTTTTTTTCCTCTTCTCCCTGCCCTGTTCCAAATCTGGTAGAACTTGTGTCCTTTGTTGAATCAGTTTAACACCCAGGTACTTCTTATCTATGGAAAAGTGTCAGTTTGTAAGTCTCCCTAACTTAGGATTTCTCAAGCTCAGTACTATTGACATTTGGGATCAGATCAGTCTGTTGGTTGGGGGGTGGGGTTCTCTCTGCACAGTAGAATGTTTAATAGCAACTTTGCCTTCTCTCCAATAGATGGCGCTACTATTTTCCTTTAGCTGTGACAACTAAAAATTTCTCCAAACATTACAAAGTCCCATGCTGGGGTGGGAAGGCCGGGGAGGTGGGAGCAATTGCCCATCAGTTGAAGAAATACTGTCCTAATTCTATCTTTTTCTCCTGACACTCTTTCACGAACCCCATCTCTGTTTTAAAAGCTCTACAATTGAGATTTTTGAAGCACATCAGTCCTCACATGGCTTCAGAACCACTGAATGGCTCCTGTGTATCTAAAAATGTTTTGGAATGCTAATGGGCCAGGAAGGAGACTGGAAGATCAGAATGAACTCTGGAAAGGCCATTTAATCATTTTAATTTAGCAGTAGCAGCAAAATTGAAATAAGGACTAAACCCCAGGTCTTTATCAGGCTCATACAATCATGAACCCTAGTAATACCTACAGGAAACAAGAAGGGGAGAATAAAGCTGTTCAGATGTTGGACTACCTACTATGTTTGTCAGAGCAGATCAAAGATTCTGTCCTGCCCACAGCCTCACGATGCACATTTCAAATTAGAAATTGTATTGTCAGCATTTGTAATCACTAACAAATGATCACAACTCCAAGCTCTGCTGGGTTAAAACTGAGGTTTGTATAGTGTCAAGAGTTTTGACCTCCTGATGCTCTTCAGTAAGACTAGAAGCCAAGGATTGAGATGTAAATGGTTAACAGAGAAAGGACTGATAGAGTTTCCATTTGGGTCTATTGTAGACACATCTGTGGACATGTTCTGAGCATTTAAAGAAAATCCTGTTTCTCATCAGCATCTTTGTTGTCAGTAGCCCATCCACAGGAAACCAAGAAATTTGTCTTCATCTACCTGTATTTATTTATGCTGATTCAACATCTTCTTACTCCTTCACTCTGCCTCCCTAGTTACTTATACAACGTTGAGAATTACAATTGATTACAGGCTTCAGAGGAAAAGTGTCACATTGCCCTAAGGTCCTGGGTCTACCTAGATCCATTTGGAGCATTTGTAAAGCTCTCTGGGCTCATTTCTCAGACTGCACGTGACTTGTTGAGCACACTATGAGCTCATGCTGTAACCCTCACTCAGCTGGTCTACCTGATAGCAGCCATGTCTGCTCTTCACTGATGGAGACCATCTAAGATTCCAGTTCAAGAAAGCATAGCATTTTCTCCCTTCCTGGGAAAGTTTGAATCATCTTAAAGGGTCATGATTAATTACATTTGTCCCCAGCTGGAAGAAATGCATGCAAACCACAAGACTCCTCAAACATACTTTACAACATTTCTCTATCCAAACAAATCCTTTTAAGTGCACTCTCACTCATTCCTAGTACTGTCCCACTTTTGCGTCTGTGTAATCTGAGAGGTGAAGTAACTCAAGAGTCAGATGTTCTACACTTGGAATTTCCTTAGTCATAGACACGTATTGAGCAGAGAGACTTGGAATAGTTACTAGTGGAATTCTGGACATTGATACATTTTGGAATAGCTGATATGATAATATCTAGGGACTATACACAGAGATCTTTGAACTAAGAAAAAGGTTCGTTGTATGGATCTGTTGGAGCAACGTAAGAATGCAGGTAATCAGACAATCAGAGTGACTTTCAGATAGGGTAGTTAATATCCACAACTGGGCTTAATGCCTCCCATGTCTGGTATCTTGAGAGTTCACAGAAAACACACACACACACAGGCTACTCACAGCCCCAGCTCTTCTTTGTATACAAGTCTGATTTTGCTTTAATGTAAGTGTCTCTTGCAGGCACCTCAGAACCCTTGGACAAGCTGCCCTGAGCTAACTATAGAGAAGAATTTCCTCTGGATGGGTGACAGAGCCCTTATTTGGGCTTAATTTGCCATTTTGGAGGAAGCTGAAGCAGCAGCTTGGTCTCCCTAATTAATCAATTATTGAATCCTTTGGGTATGCATTGTGGGCTGTGAAAAAGATGCATGCATGCTGCCTGGTTTGCAGTTTTTAGCCTCCAGGTGACCCTTTAACAGAACAATGAAAAAAACAGGAGGAAGAAACACATACAAATCAGAAGATTTGTTGAGCCCATGGGCAGCATTTCTCCATTTAAAAAATGTGAATTCTCGCTGGCTTTTAGTATTACTATTCTTTCAGCATGTCATCTTAAAGGGTCTTTTGACTGCACGTGACTTGTTGAGCACACTATGAGCTCATGCT
This sequence comes from Tragulus kanchil, assembly GCA_022376925.1. Classification (NCBI taxonomy): domain Eukaryota; kingdom Metazoa; phylum Chordata; class Mammalia; order Artiodactyla; family Tragulidae; genus Tragulus; species Tragulus kanchil. The sequence goes on along the minus strand of JAIOJX010000028.1, from coordinate 16,592,836 downwards.
GTAACCCTCACTCAGCTGGTCTACCTGATAGCAGCCATGTCTGCTCTTCACTGATGGAGACCATCTAAGATTCCAGTTCAAGAAAGCATAGCATTTTCTCCTTCCTGGGAAAGTTTGAATCATCTTAAAGGGTCATGATTAATTACATTTGTCCCCAGCTGGAAGAAATGCATGCAAACCACAAGACTCCTCAAACATACTTTACAACATTTCTCTATCCAAACAAATCCTTTTAAGTGCACTCTCACTCATTCCTAGTACTGTCCCACTTTTGCGTCTGTGTAATCTGAGAGGTGAAGTAACTCAAGAGTCAGATGTTCTACACTTGGAATTTCCTTAGTCATAGACACGTATTGAGCAGAGAGACTTGGAATAGTTACTAGTGGAATTCTGGACATTGATACATTTTGGAATAGCTGATATGATAATATCTAGGGACTATACACAGAGATCTTTGAACTAAGAAAAAGGTTCGTTGTATGGATCTGTTGGAGCAACGTAAGAATGCAGGTAATCAGACAATCAGAGTGACTTTCAGATAGGGTAGTTAATATCCACAACTGGGCTTAATGCCTCCCATGTCTGGTATCTTGAGAGTTCACAGACACACACACACACACACAGGCTACTCACAGCCCCAGCTCTTCTTTGTATACAAGTCTGATTTTGCTTTAATGTAAGTGTCTCTTGCAGGCACCTCAGAACCCTTGGACAAGCTGCCCTGAGCTAACTATAGAGAAGAATTTCCTCTGGATGGGTGACAGAGCCCTTATTTGGGCTTAATTTGCCATTTTGGAGGAAGCTGAAGCAGCAGCTTGGTCTCCCTAATTAATCAATTATTGAATCCTTTGGGTATGCATTGTGGGCTGTGAAAAAGATGCATGCATGCTGCCTGGTTTGCAGTTTTTAGCCTCCAGGTGACCCTTTAACAGAACAATGAAAAAAACAGGAGGAAGAAACACATACAAATCAGAAGATTTGTTGAGCCCATGGGCAGCATTTCTCCATTTAAAAAATGTGAATTCTCGCTGGCTTTTAGTATTACTATTCTTTCAGCATGTCATCTAAGGGGTGTTTTTCCTGGACAAAAAAATCTGGAATCTTATTTCCTTGCAGAAGTATTAAGTGTCTCTAAACTAGGACATCGCCAAGTAGTTTTGAGTGTTCTTCAGAAAATTCACAGTGACAATGCAGAGGAATGTTATTATATGATTGAAACATTTTTTTCTTTTCTGCCATCCTAGATTCTTGCTGGTCAAGAGAGAAGAGATGTTGATAAGACTTAAACCTAAATCCCTTTTGTCTTTAGCACACTAGGCTTTGATAAGAGGGAGGACTGTGTCCTTTCAGGGCTTGAATTCCTTAAAAGTGTTTTATCTTTTAGAGTTTAAGAATGTCTGTGTATATGTGTATGCATTTCCTGGACTCAGGGATTCCCAGATTAAATCAATATTATATTCTCTCTTGAGTTCAGTAGAGACTCTCGGCCCATGTAATGTAAATGACATGAGTAGATGTAGGGGGAAGAAAGATTAGAGAAAGATATAGTCAAGTTTTTATATAAAGCAGGGTATTCGCTTACAGTTTACCAAATTTAACACTTTCTGAGCACTTACTATGTGTCAGATATCATACTAGGTTGGAAAAGGTAGATGAAACATAATTTATGCTTTAAACTCTCAGATAACTATGGGATAGATGAAGTTTAGAAATAGTTTGAATCAAGAAAGACTCTAGAATGAAGCACAGAGAGAACATTGGAAGAACACTGAAAAGAACACTGAAAATCGGCCAGGAGCCGATTAAAATCAGCATGTCGATTATTGTCTCTGTGTTTTCCTGATGTCATCGTTAGTTTCGATAGTATTACTAATACACTGCTTCAACTCAGTCATTGAAATAATTAGGTTGTAAAACTATGGACACTTCTGTCACAATTGATATTTGTCAGTAATGCAGTGGGCAGGGGTCTGGAATTAAATGATGGAATTATTCATTTAATTAAATTAAATGATTTAGTTAAATATAATGCTTCCATATGTACATATACCTCTTCTCCTGCTCCAAGAATGGGTACATATGCACATATAAATGAGTTTGTGTATCTGGCAAAAGAGATAGCATAGACACCCAAATTAAAACAGTGGTTATCATTGAATGATGGGATCATGGATGATACTTATCCTTGACTTTCTACATTTTTTTTTTAATAGTACACAGGTTGCTAGTGAAAAAGCATAGTATGATTTTTAAAGCAATAGCCCTGATTTGATAAATAGGTTTAACATAACAATATAAATGTGTATTTGCTCAGGTAAAAAACGGAATATTACCATTGATATCCTGTATTTTTTTAGCATAAAAGACCTAGAAAAATGTTTGCTTCTAGTTAGTATTCATCCAACCCTACCATCTAAATGCAGCACATTTGTTAACCAGTAATTGTATTTCTTCAAACATAGATATAGCGTTGGGTTCAAACACTTATTCTCAATGCAAATAGGAAGATGATTCATTAGCAGATCTTAGTGATGTTTCTGTCTGTCTGACCTCACCTGCATCTTATAAACAAACAAACATGTACCCTGTGAAAGTACCTGTTTATCAAGAGAAAGTGCCTTCCTGGTTAGTTGTAACTCTGAACATAATCACATGTCAACTCTATTGCTTTTATACACAGTGCAGAAATATTCAAGTTGCTGCGGTAATCAAAAATAAGGACCACACAAGCCAGCTGGGGAAAATAATTTATTTATTGAGACCATGGTACATTTATCAAGATGCTCCATTATCATTAAAAATCCTGATTTTGAGCTGCTGTTCTGTGAATGTGTGTATGTGTGTGTGAGAGAGAGAGTTTGTGTATTTTCAGTGACGTGTGTTTAAGAACCTCCAGTATTATTCAAATAATACATTTTTCTCTAAATTTTATTCTGTCTTTTTAGTGCTTAATCTTCATGTTAAGGGGAAAGAGACCTGCAAGCAGAAGTTGACTAGTTTTCTGTGATTATTGTCTGAATCCTAATCTTTGAAATGAGTGCTGTAGAGACAAATGCCCTCTTTGTAGATTATATATAAACTAGAATCGCCATAGTCTTATCTGTAGTTTTGACCTGACTTATCTATTGGCAATGTAACCAGGCTTTTCCTGGTTAATTAGACATGAAGGCAGAGTGGAAATAAGTACAGACAATGGGTTTGAACTTCTTTTATCTTTTGCTCTAAATTCAAGAAGTCTGCTTACCTAAGCATTGTAGAAAGCACGGCTTTGTGACCCTCTGCATTTTTCCTTTCCAAGTTAGCAGGGTAAAGTAATATCCCAAAAACAGCTCTGGGAATTTGCTGTTCTCATTCCCATGGACTCTAGTCAAGGGATCCATCGTTTCTTCATTAGCTGGGTCACTTATTCTTTACTAGAAAATAATTGAAACCAACTGATTCATATGTTGTATGTCCCGTTGGCGAGTATCACATACACTTTCTGAATCATCTGAAGTCTCTTCTGCCAAAAATGAATCATAGGACAACATCTGCAGAAAGGACAGAATGAGTAGGTATTCCAGTTTTTTAAAGCACCAAACAATTCCAATTAAAAAAAGAGCCAGTAGTTCTTCTTTACAGACTATGATCTTACATTATCATTTGATCTTATCCTTAAAGTACACAATTATTATTTAGTGATGTGGGCTAAATCTCAGACTTGAACCCTTTACCCTGCAGTTACATTGGTTTCAGGATTGTTAACCATCTTTAACAAGTAGAACATGTGTGTCTGTTCCCACAGTATCCTCATAAGTCTGAATACCTAAGGGAAACTCAAGGTCCCCAGCTCCTTCTAGAATGTCATTAGTGAGAGCAGTTGCAGGAACTCTTAAGAGTTAAGAGTTGGAAAAAGCTAATAATGTAAAGTTGTGTCACTGATGGATTGACCATGGTACATTTATCAAGATGCTCCATTATCATTAAAAATCCTGATTTTGAGCTGCTGTTCTGTGAATGTGTGTATGTGTGTGTGAGAGAGAGAGTTTGTGTATTTTCAGTGACGTGTGTTTAAGAACCTCCAGTATTATTCAAATAATACATTTTTCTCTAAATTTTATTCTGTCTTTTTAGTGCTTAATCTTCATGTTAAGGGGAAAGAGACCTGCAAGCAGAAGTTGACTAGTTTTCTGTGATTATTGTCTGAATCCTAATCTTTGAAATGAGTGCTGTAGAGACAAATGCCCTCTTTGTAGATTATATATAAACTAGAATCGCCATAGTCTTATCTGTAGTTTTGACCTGACTTATCTATTGGCAATGTAACCAGGCTTTTCCTGGTTAATTAGACATGAAGGCAGAGTGGAAATAAGTACAGACAATGGGTTTGAACTTCTTTTATCTTTTGCTCTAAATTCAAGAAGTCTGCTTACCTAAGCATTGTAGAAAGCACGGCTTTGTGACCCTCTGCATTTTTCCTTTCCAAGTTAGCAGGGTAAAGTAATATCCCAAAAACAGCTCTGGGAATTTGCTGTTCTCATTCCCATGGACTCTAGTCAAGGGATCCATCGTTTCTTCATTAGCTGGGTCACTTATTCTTTACTAGAAAATAATTGAAACCAACTGATTCATATGTTGTATGTCCCGTTGGCGAGTATCACATACACTTTCTGAATCATCTGAAGTCTCTTCTGCCAAAAATGAATCATAGGACAACATCTGCAGAAAGGACAGAATGAGTAGGTATTCCAGTTTTTTAAAGCACCAAACAATTCCAATTAAAAAAAGAGCCAGTAGTTCTTCTTTACAGACTATGATCTTACATTATCATTTGATCTTATCCTTAAAGTACACAATTATTATTTAGTGATGTGGGCTAAATCTCAGACTTGAACCCTTTACCCTGCAGTTACATTGGTTTCAGGATTGTTAACCATCTTTAACAAGTAGAACATGTGTGTCTGTTCCCACAGTATCCTCATAAGTCTGAATACCTAAGGGAAACTCAAGGTCCCCAGCTCCTTCTAGAATGTCATTAGTGAGAGCAGTTGCAGGGAACTCTTAAGAGTTAAGATGACTTTGGGCAATATTCTAGTCAGGTTCTAATAATGTAAAGTTGTGTCACTGATGGATTGAGTTCATTATATTTTGGCATGATGTTGTGCTAAGGAAATCTCCTGAACAAGGTAAATGATGCCTCTCTAGCTAATACTGTAGATTATAATCTAAACTTTACAGCACACATATAAAGTACAAGCAGCTCTGTTAGAATCTTGGGAGGCAACGCCATGTCAAGAATTATCTTCCAGGGATGATTTTGCATTCTTGCCACATACTAAGGTTTAGCTTATCTTTGAGATTACGTTTTTAGAGAAAGAACAAAGAAAAGGGATCTTGTCATAGTTTCGTTATCACATTTAAACATCAGATTTTTAGAATTGTCAGATGAGACTATTTCTGCAATGGGGACAAGTTCTCAAAATAATACAGAGCTATCGTGATGAACAGGGAAAAGAAATTGCAAACCTTCCACTCAGACCGTGACGACTGAGATTAAATAATCACGGAACCCATATCTAAAATTAATTCTATAGCACTAGAAATTAAAGATAGAGAGTAGCTGATGATTAAGACTCGGGCTTCTAGAAAAGCACATATCATATATTAAGACATATGTATGGAATCTAGAAAGACCGTACTGATGAACCTATTTGCAAGGCAGAAATGGAAACATGGAACAGACTTGTGCCCACAGTGGGGGAAGCAGAGGCGTAACATGGAAATATATACATACCACATGTAAAGTAGATAGCCAGTGGGAATTTGCTGTCTGTCAACAGGGAGCTCAGACCAGTGCTGGGTTGATAACCCCTAGGTTATCCCTCTATGAGTGGGGTAGGATGGGAGGTTCCGGAGGTAGGAGACATGTGTATACCTATGACTGACTCACGTTGATGTGTGGCAGAAACCAACACAGTATTGTAAAGCAATTATCCTCCAATTAAAAATAAATGTAACCAGCTTCTGCACTGTTACTGATTTGCTGTGAGCCTCGTGGTCACTCCGCCCCTCTTACTCGTTTCTTTCTGAGGGACTGTTAGCCTCTACTGTGGGTGTCATGGGCCTCCATTACCTTGAATGGAGCAGTATCGGATATGACAGATAGTTGGAAGCAGGAGTATGTTTGTTCTTCATTAATGATCAGGACCCTGGATTACTAAGGGGCGGAGCTACAGACAAAGGGAGCTCTGTTTGGATGCAATACGGGGCTCGCAGTTGCAGCAAAGAAGCCAGATAACTAGGTTTTGCATTGCTTGTTTCTTATCACGAGCATCTTTGCACATCATGATTTTCAACGAGCATGAAATACCTTGTCAAGAAGTAGGCTTTAAGGGACTTCCCTGGCAGTCTGGTGTTTAAGAATCTGCCTCCTAATGCAGGGGACACACGTTTGATCCCTGGTCCAGGAACTATGATCCCACATGCGGTGGGGCAACTAGAGAAGCCCATGTGGCACAACTAAGACTCAATACAACCAAAAAGAAAAGGAAATAGGCTTAAAAAAAAAGGCTCCTTTAAATTTGTGCAGGGTCTTATATTCTCAGCCTGTCAGGGTTTTGGCTCTGTGGTCACGTGACAGGTCTGCTCAGAGAACTTTCCTTCTCTGTCAGGGATAGTGGGGTGTCCCTGTGGTCTAGCCCTATTGTTCAATATACAGTGTCATTGTCATTTAGAGGGGAGCCCTGAGCCAGGTAAAGATGTGTGTATGTGTGCAAAGTCACTGAAGTCGTGTCCGACTCTTTGTGGCCCCATGGACTATAGCCTGCCAGGCTCCTCGGTCCATGAGATTTTCAAGGTAAGAATACTAGAGTGGGTTGCCATTTCCTTTTCCAGGGGAGTAAAGACCCACCCTCTTTATGTTTCTGGCATCTGTGTATAAGCTAGAGCAATCCAAGTAGGAATTTCCATGAAAACAGTATACGTGGAGAAGGAGTTACCAGATCAGAACAGGAAGATTGTGGGTCAATATATGAAACCAAAGAGAAGCGTGACTAAAGGGACCCAAGGTTAGAAGCTGAGTCATGCCACAAGATGCACAAAGGATGGTGAAGGTGAGGGAAGCAGAAAATGGAGAGAAAAAGGACATGGTCAAGGGCATGTCCCTGGTGGTCTAGTGGTTAAGACTTTGACTTCCAATGCAGGGAGGGGGCAGGTTCGATCCCTGATCAGAGAGCTGAGAGCCCACATGCCTCAAGGCCAAAAAATAAAATAAAACAGAAGCAGTATTGTAACAAATTCAGTAAAGATTTTAAGAATGTCCCACGTCAAAATAATAATAATAGTAATAATAGTATGGTCAAGAACAGAGCTAGGAGCTAGGTTTGGAGAGGCTGGAACCAGACAGTCTGAGGAATCAAATTCTAGTGATGTGACATGATTTTCAAGGGGAGCATAACTAGGTTTTGCATTGCTTGTTTCTTATCACGAGCATCTTTGCACATCATGATTTTCGAGCATCCAAGAAGTAGGCTTTAAGGGACTTCCCTGGCAGTCTGGTGTTTAAGAATCTGCCTCCTAATGCAGGGGACACACGTTTGATCCCTGGTCCAGGAACTATGATCCCACATGCGGTGGGGCAACTAGAGAAGCCCATGTGGCACAACTAAGACTCAATACAACCAAAAAGAAAAGGAAATAGGCTTAAAAAAAAAGGCTCCTTTAAATTTGTGCAGGGTCTTATATTCTCAGCCTGTCAGGGTTTTGGCTCTGTGGTCACGTGACAGGTCTGCTCAGAGAACTTTCCTTCTCTGTCAGGGATAGTGGGGTGTCCCTGTGGTCTAGCCCTATTGTTCAATATACAGTGTCATTGTCATTTAGAGGAGCCCTGAGCCAGGTAAAGATGTGTGTATGTGTGCAAAGTCACTGAAGTCGTGTCCGACTCTTTGTGGCCCCATGGACTATAGCCTGCCAGGCTCCTCGGTCCATGAGATTTTCAAGGTAAGAATACTAGAGTGGGTTGCCATTTCCTTTTCCAGGGGAGTAAAGACCCACCCTCTTTATGTTTCTGGCATCTGTGTATAAGCTAGAGCAATCCAAGTAGGAATTTCCATGAAAACAGTATACGTGGAGAAGGAGTTACCAGATCAGAACAGGAAGATTGTGGGTCAATATATGAAACCAAAGAGAAGCGTGACTAAAGGGACCCAAGGTTAGAAGCTGAGTCATGCCACAAGATGCACAAAGGATGGTGAAGGTGAGGGAAGCAGAAAATGGAGAGAAAAAGGACATGGTCAAGGGCATGTCCCTGGTGGTCTAGTGGTTAAGACTTTGACTTCCAATGCAGGGAGGGGGCAGGTTCGATCCCTGATCAGAGAGCTGAGAGCCCACATGCCTCAAGGCCAAAAAATAAAATAAAACAGAAGCAGTATTGTAACAAATTCAGTAAAGATTTTAAGAATGTCCCACGTCAAAATAATAATAATAGTAATAATAGTATGGTCAAGAACAGAGCTAGGAGCTAGGTTTGGAGAGGCTGGAACCAGACAGTCTGAGGAATCAAATTCTAGTGATGTGACATGAACCAGGATTTGTTTTACTTGGGAAATATAAAAGAATATATATCACTCACAGTTTTAGCTTAAATAAGAATAAGAAAAATCACCCAAACAGTTCAAACAATGAAACACTGCTGGGCGAACCCCTCACCTTAGTCCCTGTCTCTGCACATTGAAGACTCATTCTATATTGAAATTTGGGCTACTCATGCCACTCCTTTTCTGTGTCTTGTCTTCTGTTTTACCTCCAAGATACACCCCTAAACGATATGTTCGTTTGGTCTAGTTTTGAATTTTGCATAAGTGGAATGGTACTCTGTGCACCTTATTCAATGTAATTTTAAATGGTTGAAACACACGCAAGTTGATGTGTATCATTCTGGTCCATTCACGCTCACTGCTGTAGACGATTTTCCTACATGAACATGTCACGGTTTATTTAGTCATCCTCCTACTTAAAACCCTTTGGATTGTATCCAGGTTTTAGATACATGCAAACAGTGTTGTTATCCCCTCTCTTGACAGGCTTCCTGTACAGATGTGCCAGAATTTCTCTAGGGTACAGATGTAAGAATAAGCTGGATAATACAGCTTGTGAATATCCGACTTTGCCAGGCAATGTCAAATTATCTTTAAGAGTGGTTATATAAAAGTAAATTCTCACCAGCTACACCTGATCCTTAGGGCCTTACATGCTTATGACGCCACATATTTTCAAACTTTCAATGTTTTACTACTAAGCAGGAAGGTAAAGGGTCTTTTATAAAAGGTAAACATGCTTGCATTTATTTAAAAAGTCAGTTAGTTTAAGAAAGCTTGCTATAAAGGAAACTATATCCATTACTCCTTGGCAGTGACTACTTATATCCATTTTAGATTTTTTTTTTTTTTTTTAGCTCTTCCGCCTTACCACGTTTCAATTCCTATGTCTTGAATTTCCTATGTGGAGATGATACTTACACGATTCCTCATAGAAAAGATTTTAAGAATGTCCACGTCAAAATAATAATAATAGTAATAATAGTATGGTCAAGAACAGAGCTAGGAGCTAGGTTTGGAGAGGCTGGAACCAGACAGTCTGAGGAATCAAATTCTAGTGATGTGACATGAACCAGGATTTGTTTTACTTGGGAAATATAAAAGAATATATATCACTCACAGTTTTAGCTTAAATAAGAATAAGAAAAATCACCCAAACAGTTCAAACAATGAAACACTGCTGGGCGAACCCCTCACCTTAGTCCCTGTCTCTGCACATTGAAGACTCATTCTATATTGAAATTTGGGCTACTCATGCCACTCCTTTTCTGTGTCTTGTCTTCTGTTTTACCTCCAAGATACACCCCTAAACGATATGTTCGTTTGGTCTAGTTTTGAATTTTGCATAAGTGGAATGGTACTCTGTGCACCTTATTCAATGTAATTTTAAATGGTTGAAACACACGCAAGTTGATGTGTATCATTCTGGTCCATTCACGCTCACTGCTGTAGACGATTTTCCTACATGAACATGTCACGGTTTATTTAGTCATCCTCCTACTTAAAACCCTTTGGATTGTATCCAGGTTTTAGATACATGCAAACAGTGTTGTTATCCCCTCTCTTGACAGGCTTCCTGTACAGATGTGCCAGAATTTCTCTAGGGTACAGATGTAAGAATAAGCTGGATAATACAGCTTGTGAATATCCGACTTTGCCAGGCAATGTCAAATTATCTTTAAGAGTGGTTATATAAAAGTAAATTCTCACCAGCTACACCTGATCCTTAGGGCCTTACATGCTTATGACGCCACATATTTTCAAACTTTCAATGTTTTACTACTAAGCAGGAAGGTAAAGGGTCTTTTATAAAAGGTAAACATGCTTGCATTTATTTAAAAAGTCAGTTAGTTTAAGAAAGCTTGCTATAAAGGAAACTATATCCATTACTCCTTGGCAGTGACTACTTATATCCATTTTAGATTTTTTTTTTTTTTTTTAGCTCTTCCGCCTTACCACGTTTCAATTCCTATGTCTTGAATTTCCTATGTGGAGATGATACTTACACGATTCCTCATAGAAAAGGAGGATTTAGGGGCTTCCCTGGTGGTCCAGTGGGTAAGGACACCGCCTTGCAGTGCAAGGGGCGCCGGTTCGATCCCTGGCCTGGGAGGATCCCACGTGCCGCGGAGCGGCTGGACTGATGTGTCCAATTACCCAGCCAGAGCTCTGGAGCGCATGCGGCCAGAACTGGCACTCTGCGACAACAGACGCCACCGTGATGGGAGGCCCACATGGGCCGAAGAACAAAGATGGATGAAAATGGACAAATGAAAGACCAATAGAAGTGGCCTGCCTGCTCCCCTCCCTACCCACCCCACCCTCCTCAAATAAATAAATAAATAAATCTTAAAAAAAAAAAAAGAAAGAAAAGGAGGATTTAACCTTCCTCTTTTCTTTTGAACCCCATTAAGTGCTTTCTAGTCCCTTCCTTCCCTGTAAAGGTACACTATACTTTTTTGTTGAATCATCTTGTGATAATTTTTGAGTTTCTGTTGCTGTTTAGTATCTAAGTCATGTCCAACTCCTTTGTGACCGCATGGACTGTGGCTCGCCAGACTCCTCTGTCCATGGGACTCTATAGGCAAGAAGACTAGACTGGGTAGCCATTCTCTTCACCAGAGGATCTTCCCGACCCAGGGATCAAGTTGGTATATCCTGCTTGGCAGGCAGATTCTTTACCACAGAGCTACCCAGGAAGCTCACAGTTCGTATAAGTAGGAGTATATAAAAGCTTTTTGCAGATGTCCAATTGATGACATGATTGCTTTTACTGTACGACATTATGTTTTCCCTGGAGAGTAATTATTAGATTTTTTGTCATTTTCTTAGTTTTTCTACATGGTTTATCAGCTATTCACCCTCCACCCTAAATTTTCCCAGTTGTGAAAATCTCCTCTTTATACGTTTAAGTATATTAGGGATTGAATGTTCAGCATATGTTATCATTTCGAAGAAATCTTCCCTCTCTCCTTATCTGCTTTTAACTGGAGTGATTTCTCTCTGGGTTAAATGTCTTTTTTTTTTAAGACATTTTTTGATGTGGAGAATTTTTAAAGTCTATTGAGTTTGTTACAATATTGCTTCTGTTCATATATATATATATATATATATATATATATATATACATACATATATATATATTTTTTTTTTTTTTTCAGTTTTTCACCTCAAGGCATATGGGATCATAGTTCCCCGACCAGGAATGGAACCCATACTCACCTGTATTGGAAGGCAAACTGTTAGCCATTGGACTTCCAGGGAAGTCCCTAGACTATGTTCTTGTGTTCTCCTATGCCTCTAAATTTAATTTTGTTACTGTTTTTTAAGATCTTCTTGTCTTTGATGTTCATTGTCACTGTATGTGAGGATTTCTTTTTATTTATCCTCTTTGGGAGCCATTGAATTTCTTGAATATGAGGATTGGTATTGTTTATCAGTTTAATAAATTTTGAACCATTATTTTTTCAATGTTACAACTCCACTATTTTATATTTTCTCTGTTAGAACTTATATTAGAGGTTTTATTAGGCCAAGGCTTCTCAGATTTAGCTTACAAAATAATCACCTGAATGACTTGTTGTGGAATATATTCCTGCCATATGGTGGGTTTGCATTCTGTCTTGAGAATGTGCTAGAAAGGAGGCTATTAGTTTGTAGACCACACTTGGAACAGATTCTGTTAGATTCTCTCAGTCTCTTTCCCCATGCCTATTAACCACTTGATCGTATGTGCCATTTTTTCCTCTCCCAGTGCTGCTTTGCTTGTCATTTCTGGATATGCATGTGGCAGTTTGACAGAGGTTTTCTTCAGCTATATCACACTTTATATTTTGAGTTTGATTCATTTGTTTTAAACCTAAGTATTTTGAAACTCCATAAATTCCATTGGTTGCTATTTTGGTATTTTCTGATCAGTTTTAATAGACTCATTTTATTTGAGTATATTGGGACTGTTGTGCATCCAGTACTTGTTAATGACATATCATCATTCTTGCAAATCTCATCCTTCTTGTTGGTTGTTTTCACAGATTCATTTATAAGACTTGCTTGCTCATGTGCTTAGAATTTTTTTTATCATGAGTGTGTATTTCACGCTTGGGATTTCACTGAAAGGAATTCTTTGTGACCTAGGCTTAGACTGTTTCTCTAGATAGAGTTTGAAAATTGTCTCTGCTAAGTACTTAAAGACACTGATTATTTGATACTTAACTTTTGTTTAAGTTTATTTATTTATTTATTTCTGGCTATTCTGGGTTTTCACTGCTGGAAGCTCTTCTCTAATTGGAAGGAATGGGGGCTACTCTCTAATTGAGATGAGCAGGCTTCTTGTTACAGTGAGTTCTCTTCTTGTGGAACTCAAGCTCTAAGGCACACAGGCTTCAATAGTTGCAGCACCTGGACTCAATAGTTGTGGCTCCGAGGCTCTAGAGCACAGGCTCCATAGTTGTGGCTCACGGGCTTAGCTGCTCCATGGAATGTGGGATCCTCCTAGATCTGGGATCAAACCTATGTCTGCTGCATTGGCAGGCGAACTCTTCACCACTGATCTACAAGGGAAGTCTCTGATACTTAACTTTTATTCTTGAGACTTTTATTCTATGGATCCTGGCCTCACTCTTTATAAAATGGACTTTGGGTGAGCACCTCTCAAGAAGAGACTTTCTCCCCGTTACACTCAATGTCAGTTCCAAGAAAAGCCAAGTTTTCTGTGAATGTGCTTTTTCCTAGTGCATCTTCTGAAGGTGTCACCCTCTGTTGATGCCTTCTCTGTGCTGGGTCTCTGAGGATCTACGCAGATGTCCAGTCCATGTGTGTGTGTCTGTGTGTGTGTGGGTGTGTGTGTGTGTCCTTACCGCAGGGACTGATATACTGTTGGAAAATAACTTCTCCTAGCTCACTTACCCAGAAAGCACCTTGCAATGTCTGGCCTCTAATTTTTATCTTACTTGATCACCAGCGTAGTCTTGCTCTTAAAGAGCTGTTTTTTTTTTTTCCCCTCCACATGCTATCAAGCGTATTAATTATTCTGTGCTAGTAAGAATGTTTTTGGAATTCTGTCTTATTTATAGAAAGAGAATTTCCAACCTTTTCGATGGGCGGGAGTAGGGCAGAGCTTGGTGTATCTTTCCATGATGTGAGTAGCTAATTAACATATGCCAACAATTACAGATGGGTTGTATAATTGCAAGTAACCTGCATCACACCTCCCCATCCCTCAGGGGAAATTCTCAGGTCAAAAGCAAGGAAACTAGCTAGGTTGACTCAAAGTTTGCTCATCTCTAAAACTCTACGACTTGATTGTGGTGAAAATGATGCATAAGATCTACTTCCTAATGTCCTAGGATATTCAGCTAGTGGCCATGTATAATATGCTTCCACATGAAAGTGACCTCTTCAGTTTTTCTAATAAGAAAAATAGTAATAATATTAGAAGCATTTCTTCCAGGCTGCTTCATCTAGTCATTTTCTAAGAGCTCATTGGGTGATCAGTTGTTTCACATGGATCCTAAACATGTTCAAACTACCGTTCTTTCCATAATTAAGTTTTTCGTGTTTATCTGGTCTTAGCCAATTATCACATGGATATCAGCCAAAAAAATATTGTCATCTCCTCTTATTGAGATGAAAGTCTGCTGGTTATGTACCAAGTATTCACACACATTGTTTACTCAATTGGTGATATTGGGAGACTGCCCACTTCCTTAAGGTATTTAATTGGTATCTAAGGAGCCATGTATAGAAATAATGGACTTTATAACTATCTCTCTAACTCCTTGTGTATTCCAGCTGCTCTATTGAAAAGACATTGATCATTTCTGCACTTATTCAGAAAAAGAAGCCTGTGCTCATCATTTTAACAATGACTACTTCATAATAAACATAGTTAGACATCAGGGATCCCCAAAGATCAATTTTATTCCTTTAAGAAGTTTCTAATTTAGTTGAGGAGACAAAATTTATGAAGAAGTAATTATTAATAATAGGTGATAATTATTAATAAAGAATAATAATAGGAGTTTAGGATGAACATGTACAGATTGCTTTATTTAAAATGGATAATCAACAAGGACCTTATGTTTAGCACAGGGAACTCTGCTGAGAGTTATGTGGCAGCCTGCATGGGAGGGGAGTTTCGGGGAGAATTGTTGAGTCACTAAATCGTATCTGACTCTTTGTGACTTCATGAGCTGCTGCATTGCCAGGGTAGAGTGGATACATGTATATCTGTGGCCAAATCCCTTCACTGTTCACCTGAAACTGTCACAGCATTGTTGATCAGCTATACCACAATAGAAAATATAAAATTAATTTTTTAAAAGAATTTAAAATTGATAGCAGATAATAAGCCCCATTTGGGGTGTAGGACAGGAAGTGATCTAGAAGTCTTGAGGAAGAAGGTCAAATAGTCTGATACAGATAAATCAGTCATTATGAGGAAACATAATCCCTCTTGATACCATGGTATAAACAAGAGAAGAAAAGGTGCCAACAGTCAAATTCAAATCAACAGCTACAGCATGTAGGCTTTTGTCTAGAATTCACAGATTTCACTAGGCGTAACTTTATATTCTAAATTGGAATATTTAAAGCTGGACCTAACTTTAGTCACCTATTTAAGTAAAATGCCACCTGAATTGCTACGGGAATAATGCTCAACTTGGGTACTACTGATCTTAACCCTTGCAGTGTTCAGAAGAGAGAACAGTTACTGTTTTAAGTTACACTAAGGAGACCCAAGCAACAGCCTCCCCAGTGAGTCACCTTCTTTTCTTAGGAGGGCCGGACTCTATCTCAGTCACTCCTGAGCCATCTGCCTCTCAGCTGGTATGGAGGTGCCCTGAGCTCCTGCTCCCCACTCCCTTCTCAGCACAGACTACTGCCTGCTTTGCTCCTGGCCTCCTGAACCTGTCACAGTATAGTCAACTTCAGGGCAGGGGATGTGTGTCTAGCAGGACGCACTTGATTGTCTCCAATCTTGACTCATCTCAGGATCATTCAATGAAGCTATATGGCATATCAAAGTTCACTGAGATATTGAAGGGTAATACAAAGGGAATTCTGGGCATGCACCCAGAGCTGGTGCTCTACGAGAAAGGCCACTGCAGTGGGAGGCCCACACAGGCCAAGGAATAAAAGATGGACCAAAAGAAATATAAATAAAAGAGGCATGATGGGGCAAAAAAAAATAGAAAATTATAAAATTAATTGTTTAAAAGAATTTTTACATGAGCTGCTGCATTGCCAGGGTAGAGTGGATACATGTATATCTGTGGCCAAATCCCTTCACTGTTCACCTGAAACTGTCACAGCATTGTTGATCAGCTATACCACAATAGAAAATATAAAATTAATTTTTTAAAAGAATTTAAAATTGATAGCAGATAATAAGCCCCATTTGGGGTGTAGGACAGGAAGTGATCTAGAAGTCTTGAGGAAGAAGGTCAAATAGTCTGATACAGATAAATCAGTCATTATGAGGAAACATAATCCCTCTTGATACCATGGTATAAACAAGAGAAGAAAAGGTGCCAACAGTCAAATTCAAATCAACAGCTACAGCATGTAGGCTTTTGTCTAGAATTCACAGATTTCACTAGGCGTAACTTTATATTCTAAATTGGAATATTTAAAGCTGGACCTAACTTTAGTCACCTATTTAAGTAAAATGCCACCTGAATTGCTACGGGAATAATGCTCAACTTGGGTACTACTGATCTTAACCCTTGCAGTGTTCAGAAGAGAGAACAGTTACTGTTTTAAGTTACACTAAGGAGACCCAAGCAACAGCCTCCCCAGTGAGTCACCTTCTTTTCTTAGGAGGGCCGGACTCTATCTCAGTCACTCCTGAGCCATCTGCCTCTCAGCTGGTATGGAGGTGCCCTGAGCTCCTGCTCCCCACTCCCTTCTCAGCACAGACTACTGCCTGCTTTGCTCCTGGCCTCCTGAACCTGTCACAGTATAGTCAACTTCAGGGCAGGGGATGTGTGTCTAGCAGGACGCACTTGATTGTCTCCAATCTTGACTCATCTCAGGATCATTCAATGAAGCTATATGGCATATCAAAGTTCACTGAGATATTGAAGGGTAATACAAAGGGAATTCTGGGCATGCACCCAGAGCTGGTGCTCTGCAACGAGAAAGGCCACTGCAGTGGGAGGCCCACACAGGCCAAAGAATAAAAAGATGGATGAAAATTAATATAAATAAAAGAGGCATGATGGGGAAAAGAAAAAAAATTTTTCAAAAAGCAAAAAATTGAATATATTAGATGAACCAGGATGTTCCTCATCTTTTAAGGGAAAAGCATTGAGTTAAACACATCACAGGGTTTCCCCTCTGAAATATACCCCACTTCTTCCTTCTGAATTTGCCTCGCTCTCCATAGACTACGAAATCAGACCATAGAGAGACTTGGTTCCTTGAACTTACATCATACGAACCTCACCTGTCTTTGGGGAGCTCTTCCCTGGAGTGCCACCACGGTAGGCTCGAGTCTTAGTCCAGAGTCTGCTTCTGTCCCTTTGTTGTGCAGTCCCAGTGGCCTGTGTACCAAGATCAGCATGTTCCCTGAGTCTTCACTCTGGACTGCCCACAGGAAAGCTTTAGCAGCACAGCTCAGAATGGAATTACGTGTCACAGTTTGTACATTTTTGTAAAGAGTAAAGCATACATATGCCTCCTCATTCTTTCTAGCTTCCAGCAGTTTTTAAATAATAGAACAAACAGGCAGATACATGCAAACACACATAATGCTTCTCCCACAAGTATTACTTTCTAGGTAGGTTAGTCTAGAACCACATTCAGCAGTTTGCCATGATACTGTGTATAATTTTTATTGATGTATAGTTGATTTACGATGTTGTCAGTTTCAAAGTAATTATACACACACACACACACAGTAAGTTTTGTCCTGCATGTTGTGACCCCACGGGCTGCAAAACACCAGGCTCCTCTGTCCTCCACTTACCCCTTAGAGTTTGCTCAAATTCATGTCCATCGAGTTGGTGATGATAGCTAACTATCTCATTCTCTGCCACCCTCTTTTCCTTTTGCCTTCAGTCTTTCTAGCATCAGGGTCTTTTCCAATGAGTCAGTTTTGATATGTATACCTAGGTGTGTGTAAATACACACACACACACACATGTATCCTTTTTATATTTTTCCCATTGTATGTTATTACAAGATAGTGAATATAGTACCCTGTGCTATACATTTGGGCCTTGTTGTGTTTTATTTTACATATGATAGTGTGCATCTATTGAGCTTCCCTGGTGGCTCAGACAGTAAAGAATTTGGCTACAATGCAAGAGACACAAGTTCAATCCCTGGATCAGGAAGATCCACTTGAGAAGGGAATGGCTACCCACTCCAGTATTCTTACCTGGAGAATTTCACGGAGGAAGGAGCCTGGCGGCCTACAGTCTGTGACGCTGCCAAGAGTCAGACACAACTGAGTGACTAACACATACAGAGTGTGCATCTGTTAATAAGATAGCTCCCAATTTATTCCTACGCTTCCTTTCCCTTTGATAACCATAGGTTTGCTTTCTGGGTCTCTGTTTATTTCTGTTTTATAAGTCAGTTCATTTGTGCTATTTTACATTCATATATAAGTGATACCTTCATATTTGTGTTTGTCTGGCTTACTTCGCCTAGTATGATCATCTTTAGGTCCACCCACGTTGTTGCAAATGGCATTATTTCATTCTTTTATATGGCTGAATAATATACCAGTGTGTGTGTCTGTGTGTGTGTGTGTGTGTGTACCACAGATGATAGTATATTTAAAAAGCAATGGAATCAGTTGCTCTTTCCTGCCCATTCTCTGTGCAAAGATCTGGCTGTAAGTTGGAAGTTCCTGGGAATTTTGTGGTGTTTGCTTGCACCTCAGATCAGATTAGATTCTCAGGTACAGTGGATACCTACTACCTCCCACAAGTATTACTTTCTAGGTAGGTTAGTCTAGAACCACATTCAGCAGTTTGCCATGATACTGTGTATAATTTTTATTGATGTATAGTTGATTTACGATGTTGTCAGTTTCAAAGTAATTATACACACACACACACACAGTAAGTTTTGTCCTGCATGTTGTGACCCCACGGGCTGCAAAACACCAGGCTCCTCTGTCCTCCACTTACCCCTTAGAGTTTGCTCAAATTCATGTCCATCGAGTTGGTGATGATAGCTAACTATCTCATTCTCTGCCACCCTCTTTTCCTTTTGCCTTCAGTCTTTCTAGCATCAGGGTCTTTTCCAATGAGTCAGTTTTGATATGTATACCTAGGTGTGTGTAAATACACACACACACACACATGTATCCTTTTTATATTTTTCCCATTGTATGTTATTACAAGATAGTGAATATAGTACCCTGTGCTATACATTTGGGCCTTGTTGTGTTTTATTTTACATATGATAGTGTGCATCTATTGAGCTTCCCTGGTGGCTCAGACAGTAAAGAATTTGGCTACAATGCAAGAGACACAAGTTCAATCCCTGGATCAGGAAGATCCACTTGAGAAGGGAATGGCTACCCACTCCAGTATTCTTACCTGGAGAATTTCACGGAGGAAGGAGCCTGGCGGCCTACAGTCTGTGACGCTGCCAAGAGTCAGACACAACTGAGTGACTAACACATACAGAGTGTGCATCTGTTAATAAGATAGCTCCCAATTTATTCCTACGCTTCCTTTCCCTTTGATAACCATAGGTTTGCTTTCTGGGTCTCTGTTTATTTCTGTTTTATAAGTCAGTTCATTTGTGCTATTTTACATTCATATATAAGTGATACCTTCATATTTGTGTTTGTCTGGCTTACTTCGCCTAGTATGATCATCTTTAGGTCCACCCACGTTGTTGCAAATGGCATTATTTCATTCTTTTATATGGCTGAATAATATACCAGTGTGTGTGTCTGTGTGTGTGTGTGTGTGTGTACCACAGATGATAGTATATTTAAAAAGCAATGGAATCAGTTGCTCTTTCCTGCCCATTCTCTGTGCAAAGATCTGGCTGTAAGTTGGAAGTTCCTGGGAATTTTGTGGTGTTTGCTTGCACCTCAGATCAGATTAGATTCTCAGGTACAGTGGATACCTACACTAACCTGCTTATGCAGTGAGTGGCAGTATAAAGGCGTAGAGCCCTTATCCAAGAAACCCGAAGGACTAAGTTATAAAGGTTTACACGTTGTAATTCTTGAATATTTCTAGAATTTTGCCTGTGATTGTGATTAATTTTTACAGCACTTTAAAATTAGCAGAACTTCTACAAATTTGACGTCAAGAAGGGGGAAATTTTCATCTTTCAAGAATTATTAAACCAACCAGGCAGACCATTATGACTTCATGAGTACAATGGAAATTTCAGTGATCTTGGAAAGTCAGGCAGCAAGCTAAGAGAGATTGGAAATAAAATGGACTGTAATTTATTACCATCAAAGACATAGTAACTACAGACATGGGACAAAGGAAGACATCTTACCATTCTGTGTGAGCTAGCAAATGTGTTGTGTTTTTTTTTACCAGTACCTTACCAATCTGTAATAGTCCCTGTTGATTCAGTGATAAAAAATCTGCCTGCCAATGCAGGAGATGTGAGTTTGATCCCTGGGTTAGAAGATCCCCTGGAGAAGGAAATGGCAACCCACTCCAGTATTCTTGCCTGTGAAATCTATAGACAGAGGAGCCTGGAGGGCTACAGTCCATGGGGCTGCCGAGAGTTGGAGACAACATAGTAACTAAACAACAATTTTTAACAGAATTCACATCTTCTTAAGTTAATTTGATTTCGCTTTGGAGCTGAAATATGATCAGGCCTAATCAGTTCAGTCACTCAGTCATATCTGACTCTTTGCGACCCCATGGACTGTGGCATGCCAGGTTTCCCTGACCTTCACCATCTTCCAGAGCTTGCCCATTATGCTAGTATGACTTTACCCACGTTGTTGCAAATGGCATTTTTCATTCTTTTATATGGCTGAATAATATACCAGTGTGTGTGGCTGTGTGTGTGTGTGTGTGTACCACAGATGATAGTATATTTAAAAAGCAATGGAATCAGTTGCTCTTTCCTGCCCATTCTCTGTGCAAAGATCTGGCTGTAAGTTGGAAGTTCCTGGGAATTTTGTGGTGTTTGCTTGCACCTCAGATCAGATTAGATTCTCAGGTACAGTGGATACCTACACTAACCTGCTTATGCAGTGAGTGGCAGTATAAAGGCGTAGAGCCCTTATCCAAGAAACCCGAAGGACTAAGTTATAAAGGTTTACACGTTGTAATTCTTGAATATTTCTAGAATTTTGCCTGTGATTGTGTTTAAATTTTTTACAGCACTTTAAAATTAGCAGAACTTCTACAAATTTGACGTCAAGAAGGGGGAAATTTTCATCTTTCAAGAATTATTAAACCAACCAGGCAGACCATTATGACTTCATGAGTACAATGGAAATTTCAGTGATCTTGGAAAGTCAGGCAGCAAGCTAAGAGAGATTGGAAATAAAATGGACTGTAATTTATTACCATCAAAGACATAGTAACTACAGACATGGGACAAAGGAAGACATCTTACCATTCTGTGTGAGCTAGCAAATGTGTTGTGTTTTTTTTTACCAGTACCTTACCAATCTGTAATAGTCCCTGTTGATTCAGTGATAAAAAATCTGCCTGCCAATGCAGGAGATGTGAGTTTGATCCCTGGGTTAGAAGATCCCCTGGAGAAGGAAATGGCAACCCACTCCAGTATTCTTGCCTGTGAAATCTATAGACAGAGGAGCCTGGAGGGCTACAGTCCATGGGGCTGCCGAGAGTTGGAGACAACATAGTAACTAAACAACAATTTTTAACAGAATTCACATCTTCTTAAGTTAATTTGATTTCGCTTTGGAGCTGAAATATGATCAGGCCTAATCAGTTCAGTCACTCAGTCATATCTGACTCTTTGCGACCCCATGGACTGTGGCATGCCAGGTTTCCCTGACCTTCACCATCTTCCAGAGCTTGCCCAAGCTCATGTGCATTGACTCAGTGATGCCATCCAACCATGTCATTGTCTGTCATCCCCTTCTCCTTCTATTGATTTTTTTAGGAGTTAAAAATATTACAAAGAGTAGAAGCAACTTCATTTTGTCTCTCCAGGAAATTAATATTTTTAGAAATGCTTTTAATATGTTTAAAAGAATAATTAGAAGTATGTTACATTCACTTTTACATTGGTGTTTTATGAGTGATGTCTGTTCCTCATAGGTATGTCAGCATATACATACCAGTGTTTAGAAAAATCAGTTTAATTGGGATGATTCAAATCAGGATCTTTTTTACCCACTGAATGTATTGCTTCATCTTTGGATCCAGGAACGGTATTGTTTACTCTTTGCCATCCCACTGAACATTGGACCAAGTATAGGACACACAGTAGATGCTCTATAAATAGATATGTTGGTGGTCTGAGAGGACCCAGATGTTACGTGATGTTATCAAACAGGAATATTGTGATGTGATTAGATGGAGGGGAAATTCGGAAGTGACCTTTTGGAAAAATTCATGAGCAAAATAGGTTTTACATGTCTGATTGCACAGAAAAATAGAAGTCAGCCTGGTTGGCCCATGTGACAGCAGAGCCAGGCTGAATCCACAGGAGAGGAAGAAGTGGAATATCAAGGTGGCATTCTCTGAGCAGCTGGAATGACGTCGTGTATTTTTATCGCACTTTGTTGCTGTTTTTCTCCCTTGGGCCTTCGGCACAGAAGTAGAAGCTGATGTATGAGTTTAGAGTCAGTGCAGAGTGTCAGATTTCTATAATGAGATTATGTGTTAAATCTAATGAAGGGAAAATATGCTTGCCCAAACCAAATGACAGCACCATGATCGAACGGCTCCGGTCCCTCTGTAGAACTGTTTAGACAGTACAGCAGGTAAAGTGACCTCCCCTTCTCCTAGGTTTGTGATCCATTCTGTGAAATGAAGATGCATGTCCTTTATTATGATGATGACATAACAATATCGTAGAAGCAAAATGAACAAGGAGGAAGGAGTAAACCGAGTGATGTGTTGTGGCTATTGTGAAGTTTAGGTAGATGAATCACCTGTGTTTTATTTGGTGGCAACTGCTGACTTCTTCAGAATTGTTTGAGTGTGTGCCTCAGTTTGATTTGTGAACTTAGAATTCAAGGTAAATTTTCGTAAGCTTCTGCATGGATGCCTGCATAGCCACATACACATCCATCCCCAGCAACTTGAGCTCAGACTTTATCTTGAAGGAGATGGTCATTGAAATGGATATCGTCCTCACCACAATTACAGGTTCAACAAGAATAGTTCTAGCTTCTGCAAGGTACCCCCATGTTTCCGGAGTGATGAAAGAGGTCTGGGGAAAGGTTTTGGTAGTAACTGGAGTTTAATATATGTATTTTTTGACCACACTATCTGTCATGTGGAATCTTCTTAGTTTCCTGACCAGGGATCAAACTCACACCCCCTGCATTGGAAGCGTGAAGTCTTAATTACTGGACCACCAGAAAAGTTCCCTAAGTGGACTTTTAAAGGGTCAGTACTTGAATACTTCGGTAAATCTAAGCTCTAATGACCCAACCACAACCACTCATTCTTAAGAAAAAAAAAGAAATAAATAAATGGGGTTAGAGTGGAAGTCAGCCAGGTGGAAAGTCAGCTTTCATGAATGAAGAAAGCCACTTACATGGAATGATTTAAAAATGTCCTTTACCAAAACGTCTACCCATTTTCACCTCACCTTTGTTTTCTCATTCTTGCCTGTAATTTCACTATTCAAGTGTTATTTCTTAGAACAAACATT
This sequence comes from Tragulus kanchil, assembly GCA_022376925.1. Lineage (NCBI taxonomy): Eukaryota > Metazoa > Chordata > Mammalia > Artiodactyla > Tragulidae > Tragulus > Tragulus kanchil. The sequence continues at coordinate 16,569,449 of JAIOJX010000028.1, read as the reverse complement.
TTGTTCTCATTAAAATGCAAATATCCAGGGCTATGACATTTATGTACTTTCCAAATAACTAGTTTTCAACTGAGGATTAAAATCTACACACTACTATATATAAAATGGATGACCTAACAAGGACCTACTATATAACATGGGGAATTGTATTCAATATCTTGTATTAATAATAATGTACAGTTGAAAAGAATATAAAAATAATTATATATATGTGTGTATGTATGTATATATGGGCTTTCCAGTTGGAGCTAGTAGTAAAGAACCCACCTACCAATGCAGAAGACATAAAGAGACATGGGTTCAATTTCTGGGTCAGGAAAATCATCTGGAGGAGGGGCCATGGCAACCCACTCCAGTAATCTTGCCTGGAAAATCCCATGGAGAAAGGAGCCTGGAGGGCTACAGTCCATGAAGTTGCAAAGAGTCGGACACAACTACAGCGACTTAGCACTTATGTGTGGTGTGTGTGTGTGTGTGTGTGTGTGTGTGTGTGTGTGTGTGTCACTTTGCTATGCACCTGAAGCTAACACAACATTGTAAATCAACTATACTTCAATAAAATTTAAAAATTAATTATTTTCAAGTCCTACATCTGTGGGCCGACCATGAAGAGCATAAAAAGAAAGGGTGAAAAAAATAAAAGAAAGGGTGAAACAATGAATCTAGAAGGGAAAGTTCTATCTCTCTTTCAGTTTTGCCTAGAGCCAGCCGTGTAAAGGAAGTTAGCCTGATGAATGTGGTTTTTTTCTGGGAAGCTTCCTCCACTCATTTTCAGTGGCTCCATGGCTGTTTTCTTTTTTAATATTCATGCACTGGAGGTCTGTGATCTGTAACCGAGACATTGTGGTATTTAGCATTGCCCCATGCAGATACTTTCAAGAGCAACTCCATTAAAAGCCATTTTCTCCCGGAGCATTCTGTGCTTGCTGGTGGTGTTTGTCACCCCACATTCAGCTTTGATCCCTGTAATGTATGCAGAGCCAAAGACACCCTTCATCACTCTGCTCGGAATTGGTTTATGTTGTAAAATGGGGGGAAATGGGAAAGAGGGAAGCAGAGATGTGTACATACAGGAAGTACTTCAGATAAAATAACACCATGGAGCTAGACAGAGAGGAGAGTGGGAATAGATGGATTTGTCTCTCCAGGGCTGTCTGTTTTCAGCAAATTCTGACTAACAACAACTTACTGCCTACTGCCTGACACTGCTGGTTCTGATTTCTCTTATTCATGAATTGAGTTTAGACCAAGGCCTCATCCATGTTCCCCCCACGGTTCCAGGCCTAAGGTATATATTTTGGGTCTCTGATTACCTGGCAAGGGTCCTCGGCATATAAGGATGACTTGTAGATCCTGTGACCCTCCTCTCAGGTTAAATCCCACAAGGTGTGGCGTTATGCACAGAGAGTTGCCTCAGAGAAGAAATGTTGAGGAGAATCGTTGGTGCAGAGAGTGTTTGAACGGTCCTGGCATATTGGATCCATTGCTTATTTCTCATGGTGGAAACCCTGAGCTCTTCTTTGGTGAGACGAGAGACACGTCAGGATCTTGAATTCAAATTTTGGGTTAACTTTGCACGTTCTAATATCTTCTTTGTTCCTGGTTTACTTTCAAATTTAGAACATTTTTAAGTTTCATTTTAAAAATATTCTAGTTTAAATTTTCATTGAATATAGTTGATTTACCATGCCTTGTATTCATTTCTGCATGTGGAAATTATCATACTAAGTGAGTAAGGCAAAGACAGATACTGTATGATCGCCTTTACAGGTGGAATGTAAAATATGACACAAATGAACCTATCTATAAAACAGAAACAGAATCACAGACATAGAGAAGAGACTGGTGGTCACCAGGGGGTTGGGGGGATCGGGGCGGGATGAGTGAAAGGCCGGGGCTAGCAGATACAAGCTTTTACACAGAGAGGGGATAAACATCAAGGTCCCACACTGTAGAGCACAGGGAAGTATATTCCGTATCCTGTGATAAACCATAATGGAAAAAAACAACAACAAAAAAAGCAATGCTGTCCCAGGTTGGGGAAATCTGAGGAGGCCTGGCCCGTCCACAAGACACCCAGGGCACATCAGCCTGCCCGCCTGCCCAGAGCAGAGCTTATCTTCACTTCCCTATTCCTGTTTTAATCACAGTAACTACTGGTGTATAACCACCCCCAGTCCCAAGTGACATACGTATAACTGAATAAATAAATAGTCAAAGCAGGATCTGGATTTTGTTCATGATTTTCTCACTCTAGAAGGCTCTAGTCAGGGACTCTTGCGTGTCCCCCAGCAAGGAAACCTGAGGCTCTCCTGCCCGAGGAAGAAGGGTGTACTCATTTCTGGCTCCAGGTACACTCTTCCTGCTTCTCCACATTCTGTGGCGGAGAACTTGGCGTCATTTTGCCGCCATTATCGTATCCTAGGGAAAAGGACAATGGGTTGCTGAACACGGTTTCTGAGGCCAGGCCTGAAGATTCTCTTAAATGTGTATCAATTCTTCCGCACTTTGTCTATATAAACTGCCTAGGAGGCATGCTTGCTTGTATTGCTTGCTTTTAGCAGAGCCCAAAGGGAACAAAATCAAAGCTTACAAAAAAAAAAAAAAGAAAAAAAGATCTGTGCACTGTAGTTTCGACGGAGTTAAGTGAAACCTGGCTCTATAATAAGATGTGGTCCAGCAGCCCCATCTGTAGTTAGTGTTTCAGACTAGCCAAGGAGAGTGGAGGCAGGCCCTGCGCTTTCCTGAAGCTGCTCTGGTTGACCGAGCAGACAATGCCCCCTGCTGATTCTCCAGTCCCCTAAGAATGACAGGGATTGTCGATGTATGTGAGGACGTGGAAGTCAACAGCGACACCCCGCCTGTGATTTGTGTAAGAAACATGAGCTGGTAAGAGAGGAGTCTTGCTTTAAAGCAAAATAAATACTTCCAAGGGAAAGGAAAGGGTCGTGTAGCTCCCAAGTCCTGAGGTAGGGGTGGGTGGGGAGGCAGAACCAAAAGCAGGTCCCACAAAGCCCTCTCTCCATAAAGCTGTCCCACCCCCGCACACATTGTCACACGAGCAAATGCAGGCTGAAAATGAACAGTTCTGAGGAGGAGAAGTCATACATGGTCAATCTGCAGTCACAGGTTTGCTGGAAGAGGAGAGATGGTTACCATGCCTTAGGGCATCATGGAGGGGATTTACTTATTACCAACCAACATGCAAAGATACATCAGTGTATAAACAGAATTGAGCTACTTGATGTGTGCAGATTCGGAGTTCAGGGTGGAGGTAAACGTGTGCCTCGTCTATAGATAGCCCAGAGCCTAGTAGAAAAGGATCTTTCTAGCTCCTCCTGGTCAAACTGGAGCTGTTCTGTTCTTTTTTTAGCTTTCTGTAGTCTAAAGACAGATCCAATCCGCCTGCCGTATTGCTGGTCTTAAGCACTAGACAGAGTCACATTACTGATGGCAGTGGTAGGTATATAGTGTACTTGATGGTTTCGGCCATTTGGCCTAAAGGTACAATGAAATGAATATTCATGACAAGCTCCAACTGCAGACACTTGAGAAAGGCAGCCTTCTCAGGACACTCATCTCTAAGTCTGTCTATACCCCTTGGCTCAGGTGGGGACCATGGTGCGTAGGGATGAGGGCAAATAAGTGTAAATGTGGGAGAGAGAGACAAAGACAGAACAGGAGAGAGGGGATGTTTTTCAAAAAGGGTGAAAGAATCCAATGACAATTATTCTCAAATACGATAGCCTCATTTCTGTCTCAGGCACTGTGCACTTTGTGTTCCGTCGCTCGGGCATGCCCAGCTCTTTGCATCCCCATGGACTGTAGCCTGCCTAGCTACTCTGTCCATAGGATTCTCCAGGCAAGGAGACTGGAGTTGGTTGCCATGTCCTCCTCCGGGGATCTCCCCAACCCAGGGATCGAACCTGTGTCTCTTGCGTCTCCTGCATTGGCAGGTGGGTTCTTTACCACTGGCACCACCAGGGAAGCTAGTGCTATGCACTTTGTAAGAGAATTAAAAGAAGTGAAAGGGTCGTGTAGCTCCCAAGTCCTGAGGTAGGGGTGGGTGGGGAGGCAGAACCAAAAGCAGGTCCCACAAAGCCCTCTCTCCATAAAGCTGTCCCACCCCCGCACACATTGTCACACGAGCAAATGCAGGCTGAAAATGAACAGTTCTGAGGAGGAGAAGTCATACATGGTCAATCTGCAGTCACAGGTTTGCTGGAAGAGGAGAGATGGTTACCATGCCTTAGGGCATCATGGAGGGGATTTACTTATTACCAACCAACATGCAAAGATACATCAGTGTATAAACAGAATTGAGCTACTTGATGTGTGCAGATTCGGAGTTCAGGGTGGAGGTAAACGTGTGCCTCGTCTATAGATAGCCCAGAGCCTAGTAGAAAAGGATCTTTCTAGCTCCTCCTGGTCAAACTGGAGCTGTTCTGTTCTTTTTTTAGCTTTCTGTAGTCTAAAGACAGATCCAATCCGCCTGCCGTATTGCTGGTCTTAAGCACTAGACAGAGTCACATTACTGATGGCAGTGGTAGGTATATAGTGTACTTGATGGTTTCGGCCATTTGGCCTAAAGGTACAATGAAATGAATATTCATGACAAGCTCCAACTGCAGACACTTGAGAAAGGCAGCCTTCTCAGGACACTCATCTCTAAGTCTGTCTATACCCCTTGGCTCAGGTGGGGACCATGGTGCGTAGGGATGAGGGCAAATAAGTGTAAATGTGGGAGAGAGAGACAAAGACAGAACAGGAGAGAGGGGATGTTTTTCAAAAAGGGTGAAAGAATCCAATGACAATTATTCTCAAATACGATAGCCTCATTTCTGTCTCAGGCACTGTGCACTTTGTGTTCCGTCGCTCGGGCATGCCCAGCTCTTTGCATCCCCATGGACTGTAGCCTGCCTAGCTACTCTGTCCATAGGATTCTCCAGGCAAGGAGACTGGAGTTGGTTGCCATGTCCTCCTCCGGGGATCTCCCCAACCCAGGGATCGAACCTGTGTCTCTTGCGTCTCCTGCATTGGCAGGTGGGTTCTTTACCACTGGCACCACCAGGGAAGCTAGTGCTATGCACTTTGTAAGAGAATTAAAAGAAGTGGTGGCTTTATATGACTGTGTCCTATTAACATTAGAAAATGCAGAGAAGAAGTGGTTGGTTGAAGAGTCTTCTACTAATTTGTAAGTTTTTAAACAAGTTGATGATTTATAAACTGAAAAGAACAGGCTCTAAGCAAATGACATGTGCCTGTCAGCCAGCTGTTGACCTTTTTCTATTGAACTGAATCCAGTTTATCTTGCGTTCAGAAATTGATGGATTACTGTCTTCCAGAGTGCTGACGTTCAGGATGCAATATATCTTTACTCACAAATTGTAAAGTTATAGTTTGACCTATGAAGTGATCACCACCAAACTGAAGCCCACAAGCAAACCGTGTTTTCATTGATGAGGACTCTACCGTGCCTCGTATAAAATGTGGTTGTCGTTGTTGTTCAGTCGCCCAGTCAGGTCTGACTCTTTGTGACCCCCTGGACCATAGCACACCAGAATGTGCTTTATCCTAAAACCAGAGACCCTGATCATTGCTTGTTTTGAAGATGTCTGTTTCACTGAGTGGGTCCAGTTGCTTAAGTCAAAGATCAGTTCTTGAAAGCATCCCACAGCACCCTAAAGATAACATGTACAAGACAGGTACTTGACTTTAAAACTCTGGGGTCCTTTGTCTTAGTTAAGGGATACCAGTTGCCCAAGCTGGAAACTTGTGAGTTATGTGTGTTTTCTCAATTCTTTCTTTCTTCCTTCTGCTCTCATTTTCAATTATTACTACTTATCAATTCTATTCATTCTGATTTATGTCTTCTCTATCTTTACTTCACTGCCTTATTCATCATTTCTCATCATATCTCCCTTTAGTGGAGTGATGCCTTTCTATCTTTCTTAGTGAAGTAATGACTTTCTAGTCCCCAGAGTCACCAGGCACCTTCCACATGGTGCCAGAATGATTTTTCTTCAGCACAACTCCTTCGGTTAAAATCCATCACTCAGCCATAAAGAAGGAAATAATGCCACTCACAGTAACATAGATGGGCCTAGAGACAAAGACAGATATCATATGGTATCATTCGTGTGTGGAATCTAATTGTTAAAAAGGATACAAATGACCTTTTTGCAAAATAAAAATAGAGTTACAGATATATAAGAAAAAAACTTATGATTACCAAAAGGAGGAACGTGGCAGTGGAGAGGGATAAATCAGGAGCTTGGGGTGAACATATATACACTACTATATGTGAGATAGGTCACCAACAAGGATTACGTATAGCACAGAGAACTCTCTATTCTCTGATTACCTGTAAGAGAAAAGAATCTAAAAAAGAATGAATCTATGTATAACTTAATCACTTTGCTCTACATCTGAGACTAACACAACATTGTCAATTAGTTCTATTCTAATAAAATCAAAATTTAAAATTAGCAGAAATTGGAAAAATACATCTGTCGGTGTCTGCTGAGTGCCTTCAGAGTTGAGCCTAAACCCAGGCAGGGCCCATGTTCAAGCCCCAGTTGTTCTCATCTCATCGTTTTGAACTGTTGACCATGAGCCTCAGGTGAAACCACATGAGAGGATGTGTTCCTGGAATCTGCTACCAGTCAGCACTGTCAGGCACGTTCAGCTGTTCATGGCCCTGGGGTCAAATATGGATCTCCCACAATGGCGTCGGATTCTTTACCATCAGAGCCACCAGGGAACTCCATGGACTGTAGCCCATGAGGCTCCTCTGCCCATGGAATTTTCCAGGCAAGAATAAGGGAGCGGGTTGTCATTTCCTCCTCCAGGGAATCTTCCAGATCCAGAGATCAAACTTGCATCTGCTCCACCTTCTGCATTGGCAGGCAGGTTCTTTACCACAAAGCCACCTGGGAAGCACTGGAATCTGCTACCACATTAAGTTATTGCTTCACCCTTCCACAAAAATCCCCTCCATTTCAGGTTCATGGTCAACCTCCCAAGATCCCTGTGAGACAGAGGAAAGAAGGTACTGTTCTTTCTCATTTTACAGAGGAAGAGTGGGGGCGCTAGCTCCATGCTGACATAATAAATACTATGCAGAAACAACTGTTAAAACTTCTTATACAGATTATAGAATTTTTGAATTATTGGTGGAAGAAAGTGAAAAATGCCACTCACAGTAACATAGAGGGCCTAGAGACAAAGACAGATATCATATGGTATCATTCGTGTGTGGAATCTAATTGTTAAAAAGGATACAAATGACCTTTTTGCAAAATAAAAATAGAGTTACAGATATATAAGAAAAAAACTTATGATTACCAAAAGGAGGAACGTGGCAGTGGAGAGGGATAAATCAGGAGCTTGGGGTGAACATATATACACTACTATATGTGAGATAGGTCACCAACAAGGATTACGTATAGCACAGAGAACTCTCTATTCTCTGATTACCTGTAAGAGAAAAGAATCTAAAAAAGAATGAATCTATGTATAACTTAATCACTTTGCTCTACATCTGAGACTAACACAACATTGTCAATTAGTTCTATTCTAATAAAATCAAAATTTAAAATTAGCAGAAATTGGAAAAATACATCTGTCGGTGTCTGCTGAGTGCCTTCAGAGTTGAGCCTAAACCCAGGCAGGGCCCATGTTCAAGCCCCAGTTGTTCTCATCTCATCGTTTTGAACTGTTGACCATGAGCCTCAGGTGAAACCACATGAGAGGATGTGTTCCTGGAATCTGCTACCAGTCAGCACTGTCAGGCACGTTCAGCTGTTCATGGCCCTGGGGTCAAATATGGATCTCCCACAATGGCGTCGGATTCTTTACCATCAGAGCCACCAGGGAACTCCATGGACTGTAGCCCATGAGGCTCCTCTGCCCATGGAATTTTCCAGGCAAGAATAAGGGAGCGGGTTGTCATTTCCTCCTCCAGGGAATCTTCCAGATCCAGAGATCAAACTTGCATCTGCTCCACCTTCTGCATTGGCAGGCAGGTTCTTTACCACAAAGCCACCTGGGAAGCACTGGAATCTGCTACCACATTAAGTTATTGCTTCACCCTTCCACAAAAATCCCCTCCATTTCAGGTTCATGGTCAACCTCCCAAGATCCCTGTGAGACAGAGGAAAGAAGGTACTGTTCTTTCTCATTTTACAGAGGAAGAGTGGGGGCGCTAGCTCCATGCTGACATAATAAATACTATGCAGAAACAACTGTTAAAACTTCTTATACAGATTATAGAATTTTTGAATTATTGGTGGAGAAAGTGAAATGTAAGCTTTTACCATCTCAGACTGCTGGTCCTGAACAGCTTCAGTCAGTTCCATCGCTTGGTTGCATCTGACTCTTTGCGACCCCATGGACTGCACGCCAGGCTTCCCTGTCCTTCACCATCTCCCAGAGCTTGCTCAAACTCATGTCAGTGAGGCCATCCAACCATCTCATCCTCTGTCGCCCCCTTCTCCTTCTGCCTTCTATTTTCCCCAGCATCAGGGTCTTTTCTGGTGAGTTGTCTCTTCACATCAGGTGGCCAAAGTATTGGAGCTTCAGCAACTTACATTCTGCTGATTTTTAAAATGTATTTTGTTAAAGTATAGTTGATTTATAATGTTGAGTTTATTGGTACTATATACCAATGTGATTCAGTTATACATATATGTGTGTGTGTGTGTGTGTGTGTGTGTGTATGCATACATACATATTCACACACACACTTAAAATATTCTTTTGCATTATGGTTCATCACAGAATATTGAACAGTATCACCTCTGCTATACAGTAGGACCTTGTGGTCTGTCCATTCTAGGTATAATAATTTGCATATGCTAATCCCACTCCATCCCTCCATTTCCCTTCTCTCCCTTACAACCACAAGTCTGTACTCTATGTCTTGTGAGTTTGTTTCTGTTTCATAGATAAGTTCAGTCGTGCCATATTTTAGATTCCCCATATAAATGGTATCATACGATATTTGTCTTTCTCTGACTTGACTTAGTATAATAATCTCAAAGTCCATCCATGTTACTGAAAATGGCATTTTTCTTCTTTTTATGGCTGAGTAATATTCCTTTCAGGGCTTCCCAGGTGGCGGTAGTGGTACAGAGCCCACCTGCTAATGTAGGAGACATAAGAGACAGGGGTTCAGTCCCTGGGCTGGAAGGTTCCCTAGAGAAGGGAATGGAAGCCCACTCCAGTGCTGTTGCCTGGAGAATCCCATAGACAGAGGAGGCTGGCAGACGACTGTCCACAGGGTTGCAAAAAGCTGGACATGACTAAAGTGACTTGGCATGCAGAATTCCATTGTAAATGTGAATCACATGTTCTTTTTATCCATTTATATGTTGATGGACATTTTGGTTGTTTCCATGTCTTGGCTGTTGTACATAGTGCTATTGGGAATAGCAGGGTGCATGTATCTTTTCAAATTATAGCTTTGTCTGGATATATGCCCAGGGGTGGGATTTCTAGATCATATACTTCTAGTTTTCATTAGGAAACTCGATACTATTTTCCATAGTGACTGCACCAATTTATAGCTGATATTTTAATGAAGTGTATACCCTTTTAAGATATACATATGTACATTTATTTTTTTCAAAAATAAATATTTAATTCCCAAAAAGGTTGTACTTTTATGGACAGTTTTTATCATGGCTTTCCTTTGTTGACTGTGTTAATGGGATTGACTCACCAAGTGTTCTGAGATGAACCTAGAATCACTACCTCTTTCCCAGCAACAGTTTATAGCACACTAAGGCTTGCAGAGTAATTTCGGGGTTTTTGCAAGTACATGTCCATGAAGCAGTGAATAATATGGAAAGGTGGATTTTTAAGGCAAATAAACTGCGAAATATGTTATATACAGGCATTGTGAAGACAGAACAATGAAGGCTAGAAGTGGAGAGAATTGCCGACTAATCTCTACATTGTGCAGGAAACAAGTGTCTCCCCTAGTGATATTAATGGAATATTGTAAGCTCATTTCAGTACCAAAATTTAAATTAAAAAGGGAGGAGGAGGTTATGGAGTAAAAGCTGTTGAAAAATCTCATTTTCAGCAAGTTTGAAAAAAAGTCATGAAGCAATTTAGTTTATTTTTTAAACATTCCCTGTAGTGTTGTGAAGACCAAACAGCAGCTTTGAGCTAGTTCATAAAACCCAGAACAAAGATGAGGAGGAGAAAGTGGATAGAAAACAAATAGGAAACTGTCCAATTTAATTGACCAGGCTGATTAAACCGAGAAACATAAACACCCTCCCCAAATGAGAAAATGTTCAATATACAAAAATCACTTCTTTTTAGATTCCCCTCAGAATGTTTGTAATCCTTGAAACTACTTGGATTATTTAAAAAATAAAAACAAATGAAAAACTCAATTCTGTTAATGAAATTGTATAGTCAACTTAAGTATGACATGTGAAAGTAATATAATTTCATTGAAATGTCCCTCCATGGATTTAGAGCTTCAAGTTTTAACACAATGACTCGATCTGCACAGTGTAAGATTATGCAGAAGTCATGGAGTTGTCTAAAACATCTAGGTAAGAATAGCTGTGAAGATAAAATATGACATGGGATTTCTAGATCAAAACTTCTAGTTTTCTTTGGAAATCATTTTTAATGAAAAGTGTTTTTAAATTTCCCTTTTAAGATATACATATGTACATTTATTTTTTCAAATAAATATTTAATTCCCAAAGGTTGTACTTTTATGGACAGTTTTTATCATGGCTTTCCTTTGTTGACTGTGTTAATGGGATTGACTCACCAAGTGTTCTGAGATGAACCTAGAATCACTACCTCTTTCCCAGCAACAGTTTATAGCACACTAAGGCTTGCAGAGTAATTTCGGGGTTTTTGCAAGTACATGTCCATGAAGCAGTGAATAATATGGAAAGGTGGATTTTTAAGGCAAATAAACTGCGAAATATGTTATATACAGGCATTGTGAAGACAGAACAATGAAGGCTAGAAGTGGAGAGAATTGCCGACTAATCTCTACATTGTGCAGGAAACAAGTGTCTCCCCTAGTGATATTAATGGAATATTGTAAGCTCATTTCAGTACCAAAATTTAAATTAAAAAGGGAGGAGGAGGTTATGGAGTAAAAGCTGTTGAAAAATCTCATTTTCAGCAAGTTTGAAAAAAAGTCATGAAGCAATTTAGTTTATTTTTTAAACATTCCCTGTAGTGTTGTGAAGACCAAACAGCAGCTTTGAGCTAGTTCATAAAACCCAGAACAAAGATGAGGAGGAGAAAGTGGATAGAAAACAAATAGGAAACTGTCCAATTTAATTGACCAGGCTGATTAAACCGAGAAACATAAACACCCTCCCCAAATGAGAAAATGTTCAATATACAAAAATCACTTCTTTTTAGATTCCCCTCAGAATGTTTGTAATCCTTGAAACTACTTGGATTATTTAAAAAATAAAAACAAATGAAAAACTCAATTCTGTTAATGAAATTGTATAGTCAACTTAAGTATGACATGTGAAAGTAATATAATTTCATTGAAATGTCCCTCCATGGATTTAGAGCTTCAAGTTTTAACACAATGACTCGATCTGCACAGTGTAAGATTATGCAGAAGTCATGGAGTTGTCTAAAACATCTAGGTAAGAATAGCTGTGAAGATAAAATATGACATGGGACAGACACTTAGTCATCGAGCCAACTAGAAATAGATTGTTTTTCTCATTAACGTATTAGTTTACGGAAAAGAAAGATGGAATTTGAGACAATTTGTTTCATGTCTTAGAGACCAAAAGTATTAAAACCTTCTGGGAACATATATTTGTATGTTTAATGAAAATAGCTTTTTTTTTTTTTTTCCTGCTTAGAAACATAGTATAGATGGTAGAAAATAGGGTAAACTAGATTACAATAAAGTAACAAACAACCCCAAACTATCAGTGGCTTTAAAACAACAAAGGTGGGCTTCCCTGGTGGCCAAGTGTGTAAAGAATCCGCCTTGCAGTGCAAGGGGCACCGGTTCGATCCCTGGCTGGGGAAGATCCCATGTGCTGCAGAGTGGCTGGATCAATGTGTCCAATTATGAGCTAGCTCTCTGGAGCGCATGCTCCCAGAGATAGAGCTCTGCAATGAGAAAGGCCACTGCGATGGGGGGCCCACACATACTGAAGAATAAAGATGGATGAAAATAAATGGATTTTAAAAAATCAATAAAAACAGAGGCCAAACTTAAACAAATCTTTGTTTTTTTTTAATCTCTCATGTCACATATCCATCACATATCTCCTGGGTCATCTGTTTCATGGATACTGCTACTGCAGTTCCAAGGTTGATGGAGTAGCCATTCTTGGAAAACTTGTGAGGTTTTGTGGCAGAGGGAGAAAGAGAAAAGAAGGCAGTGTCTCGATGCAGGAAATTAAATACTCAGGCCTGGGTCATTCTGTTTCATGCCCAGATAAACCCTGTCCCCACTTGTAAAGGAGATGGCCAGTAAACACCCTCCCCAAATGAGAAAATGTTTGTAATTTTTCCTTGAAACTATGGATTATTTAAAAATAAAAACAAATGAAAAACTCAATTCTGTTAATGAAATTGTATAGTCAACTTAAGTATGACATGTGAAAGTAATATAATTTCATTGAAATGTCCCTCCATGGATTTAGAGCTTCAAGTTTTAACACAATGACTCGATCTGCACAGTGTAAGATTATGCAGAAGTCATGGAGTTGTCTAAAACATCTAGGTAAGAATAGCTGTGAAGATAAAATATGACATGGGACAGACACTTAGTCATCGAGCCAACTAGAAATAGATTGTTTTTCTCATTAACGTATTAGTTTACGGAAAAGAAAGATGGAATTTGAGACAATTTGTTTCATGTCTTAGAGACCAAAAGTATTAAAACCTTCTGGGAACATATATTTGTATGTTTAATGAAAATAGCTTTTTTTTTTTTTTTCCTGCTTAGAAACATAGTATAGATGGTAGAAAATAGGGTAAACTAGATTACAATAAAGTAACAAACAACCCCAAACTATCAGTGGCTTTAAAACAACAAAGGTGGGCTTCCCTGGTGGCCAAGTGTGTAAAGAATCCGCCTTGCAGTGCAAGGGGCACCGGTTCGATCCCTGGCTGGGGAAGATCCCATGTGCTGCAGAGTGGCTGGATCAATGTGTCCAATTATGAGCTAGCTCTCTGGAGCGCATGCTCCCAGAGATAGAGCTCTGCAATGAGAAAGGCCACTGCGATGGGGGGCCCACACATACTGAAGAATAAAGATGGATGAAAATAAATGGATTTTAAAAAATCAATAAAAACAGAGGCCAAACTTAAACAAATCTTTGTTTTTTTTTAATCTCTCATGTCACATATCCATCACATATCTCCTGGGTCATCTGTTTCATGGATACTGCTACTGCAGTTCCAAGGTTGATGGAGTAGCCATTCTTGGAAAACTTGTGAGGTTTTGTGGCAGAGGGAGAAAGAGAAAAGAAGGCAGTGTCTCGATGCAGGAAATTAAATACTCAGGCCTGGACCCAAAAAGTCACTTCTACTGACTGTTCATTGCCCAGAACTCACCAGAGGAACCCATCAAACCAAAAAGGCACCAGGAAGTACACCCATACTTGTAAAGGAGATGGCCAGATACATTTGGTAAATAGCTCATACTGAAAATTAAATCAGTCTAGGAATTTGTAAAGAAAGTTTTGATCACTGCAAATTCCACCACCCAAACAGCAGTTAGTGAACTGCCTGCCAGAAAGCTACATGCATTTGAATATAGAGATAATAAAAATATGGTTTTATGCTCTGCTTTTAACAATAATGTATCACGGAGATAGTTTCTATTCTATTAAGAAAGAAAGACATCTTTTTGATGATTGCATAGTATTCTACCAAGCAAATGTGCATAATTGATCCATTAATGAACATTTACTTTGTTTACAGGTTCTTTATTATAAACAAGGGTGAAATTAACATCTTAGCATATTATCTTGAATTTTTAGTGATATTTTTCAACTGCATGAATGCTCAGTCAGTCATGTCCTACCCTTTACCACCCTTTGGACTGTCGTCCTCCAGGCTTCTCTGTTCATGGGATTTTTCAGACAGGAATACTAGAGTGGGTTGCCATTTCCTCCTCCAGGGCATACTCCAGACTCAAGGATCAAACCCACCTCTCTTTTATCTCCTGCATTGCAGATGAATTCTTTACCTACTGCGCCATCAGGGAAGCCCTATTCAGCTGTACCCAGTGGGGATTTATATTAGATGATAGTGTTTTCAATTTAGGTAAAAATTACAACATTATAAATATTTCAAAAAATATATATAATTGTACTAATTTATACTATAACTTAAAGTCACTGAAGTCTTTTATTGCTTTACAATTTTGCCAATTATTTCAGTATTTGCAAAAGTAATAGGCTAACAGTAATATCTTATTTTCATATTCATTATTTGTTGTCCATTCAGTAAGTCGTGTCCAACTCTTTGCAACTCCATGAACTGCTGCACACCAGACTTCCCTTTCCTTTGCTAACTCCCAGAGTTTGCTCAAACTCGTGTCTGATGCGGGAAAAAAAAATTAAAAAAACTCAGGCCTGGACCCAAAAAGTCACTTCTACTGACTGTTCATTGCCCAGAACTCACCAGAGGAACCCATCAAACCAAAAAGGCACCAGGAAGTACACCCATACTTGTAAAGGAGATGGCCAGATACATTTGGTAAATAGCTCATACTGAAAATTAAATCAGTCTAGGAATTTGTAAAGAAAGTTTTGATCACTGCAAATTCCACCACCCAAACAGCAGTTAGTGAACTGCCTGCCAGAAAGCTACATGCATTTGAATATAGAGATAATAAAAATATGGTTTTATGCTCTGCTTTTAACAATAATGTATCACGGAGATAGTTTCTATTCTATTAAGAAAGAAAGACATCTTTTTGATGATTGCATAGTATTCTACCAAGCAAATGTGCATAATTGATCCATTAATGAACATTTACTTTGTTTACAGGTTCTTTATTATAAACAAGGGTGAAATTAACATCTTAGCATATTATCTTGAATTTTTAGTGATATTTTTCAACTGCATGAATGCTCAGTCAGTCATGTCCTACCCTTTACCACCCTTTGGACTGTCGTCCTCCAGGCTTCTCTGTTCATGGGATTTTTCAGACAGGAATACTAGAGTGGGTTGCCATTTCCTCCTCCAGGGCATACTCCAGACTCAAGGATCAAACCCACCTCTCTTTTATCTCCTGCATTGCAGATGAATTCTTTACCTACTGCGCCATCAGGGAAGCCCTATTCAGCTGTACCCAGTGGGGATTTATATTAGATGATAGTGTTTTCAATTTAGGTAAAAATTACAACATTATAAATATTTCAAAAAATATATATAATTGTACTAATTTATACTATAACTTAAAGTCACTGAAGTCTTTTATTGCTTTACAATTTTGCCAATTATTTCAGTATTTGCAAAAGTAATAGGCTAACAGTAATATCTTATTTTCATATTCATTATTTGTTGTCCATTCAGTAAGTCGTGTCCAACTCTTTGCAACTCCATGAACTGCTGCACACCAGACTTCCCTTTCCTTTGCTAACTCCCAGAGTTTGCTCAAACTCGTGTCCACTGAGTTAGTGATGCAGTCCAACCATCTCATCCTTTGTCACGCCATTCTCCTTTTGCCCTCAACCTTTCCCAGCATCAGGGTCTTTTCCAATGAGTCAGCTCTTTGCATCAGCTGGCCAAAGTATTAGAACTTCGCATCAGTCCTTCTAATGAATATTCAGGGTTGATTTCCTTTAGGATTGACTACTTTGGTCTCCTTATTGTCCAAGGGGCTCTCAAGAGTCTTCTCCAGCACCACAGTTCAAAGGCATCAGTTCTTTGGCACTGAGCCTTTTTATGGTCCAGCTCTCACATCCATACATGACTGCTGGGAAAACCATAGCTTTGACTATAAGGGCCTTTGTCAGCAAAGTGATGTCTCTGCTTTTTAATACACCATCTAGGTATGTCATAGCTTTTCTTCCAAGGAGCAAGTGTCTTTTCATTTCCATAGCTGCAGTCACTGTCCACATTGATTTTGGAGCCCATAAACATAAAATCTGTCACTGTTTGCACATTTTTACCCATCTGTTTGCCATGAAGTGATGGGACCAGATGTGCCATGGTCTTCCTTTTTTGAATGTTGAGTTTTAAGCCAGCTATTTCCATTCTTCTTTCATCCTCATCAAGAAGCTCTTCAGTGTCTTTTCACTTTCTGCCATTAGAGTGGTATCATCTGCACACCCCAGGTTATTGATATTTATTCCTTTGAAAAACTTTTCATATATTAGGCTTCCATTTGTATTTTTCTCTTCTAAGTAACCTACTTGAGTACTTAACACATTTTCTTTTGGAATGCTTGTTTCTGGTTGATTTTAGCATGATCTTTGTATATTAAAAACCAGGCTGGTATTCATTCAGTACATTCTGATAGAACCTACGAAACAACATCCATTTGTATTGGATTGGCATCACACTGTACAAAACTTGCCAAATGTATTTAGTATCTCCCTTGGTTTTAGTATAATAATAACATTTCTCATAGGCTGCAGACATATTTGTCCTTGTATATGGCATCTTTTTGGTATATTAGACTTAAACATTTTAATACTGAATCTAAATTATAAAAATATTCACCCATTCTTTCATATGGTACTTCTGTGGCTACACTTACTATGCTTTTAATATTCTGTATTAAAGCTTGGAGTTTGTTTTGAGCGAGTTACAGATACCACTTTAGTTTTCAACTGGCCCATTGATTTTGGAGAAGCTCCAGTGAATATCATGAAAAGTGAACAGAGGGAGACAGTGTAGCTTTATTATCATTTGCATTTAAAGTACCAAAGAATGGAGTCCTTTAATTAGTTAATATGCTGTAAAAGAAGCTTCTTGTTGACATGGAGCCTGGGACTTGGTTTAAAATCACCTTTTCCTTCAGTGGTAATTTTTAAGTCCTTAAAATATTTTTCTTTCTTGATTTCCATGGCACATACATTTCTGGTTTCTCTCTTGCCTCAACATCAACAATGTATTTCTGCAGCCTTTTTTCTCTTTCCTGCTGCTTTCTTCAGCTTCTTAAACATTTTTCTCCTGTTTTACTTCCTGCACGATTTCATGTATACCTATAGCCTTGGATACAAATTATCCTAAAGACTGTGGGATAAATATGCTGCCAAAATTGTTGACTACAGACATCTGGCACTGAAGAGAGATCTGGTTTGAAGATGTTTATTTCAGTGCCTTATGTATATCCTTAAATTTGAGGGAAGGTATTGCTGAGTTAATTGAGTATGCAGCCTATTTTTCCGCTGTCACATTTGTTTGGTTTTTTTTTTCCCTATTTTTCTTTGATGTCAGAATGCTCTTTTTATATTAGGGACCAAAGGGATATTCTGTCAGCAGATTATCAGTACAGCATCTAAAAATGACCTTTTCACTTTGTGTTCTCTCTATCCCTTATCCAAGTAACTTATATGGGTGCTAGATTTTGATTGCCCTCTCTCAATCAACCACAAATTTCCATTCACTCTATTTAGCTTGAAAAGAGCTTGAAACACATCTATGAAGTTTACAAAAGCAGACACAAAGTGGGTATCTAACTGTAAGACACTGTAGCTCAAGTGTCTAAACTGAAGATAATTCGAGAATGTTCTTGAGGCCACAAGAAATATATATTTCATGTCTGATAGAGATGAAGTCAACAAAGGAGAGCATGAGTAGCCAGAGGACTACAGAGAGAGCACACGTGACATCATCAAAACCAACAGAAGAGGTGATCCAAAAATGACTCTTATTACCCCTGAAGGACAAGGGAAAAGACAAAACAGTTTGCCCTGAATGTAGCCACACGGGGAACATCCTTGAAGTCAGCAAGAGTAGTTTCAGTGAGTCAATGGGTTGGAAGCCAAAAAGTAATGATGGGTGCGCACTGAACAGAGGGAGACAGTGTAGCTTATCATTTGCATTTAAAGTACCAAAGAATGGAGTCCTTTAATTAGTTAATATGCTGTAAAAGAAGCTTCTTGTTGACATGGAGCCTGGGACTTGGTTTAAAATCACCTTTTCCTTCAGTGGTAATTTTTAAGTCCTTAAAATATTTTTCTTTCTTGATTTCCATGGCACATACATTTCTGGTTTCTCTCTTGCCTCAACATCAACAATGTATTTCTGCAGCCTTTTTTCTCTTTCCTGCTGCTTTCTTCAGCTTCTTAAACATTTTTCTCCTGTTTTACTTCCTGCACGATTTCATGTATACCTATAGCCTTGGATACAAATTATCCTAAAGACTGTGGGATAAATATGCTGCCAAAATTGTTGACTACAGACATCTGGCACTGAAGAGAGATCTGGTTTGAAGATGTTTATTTCAGTGCCTTATGTATATCCTTAAATTTGAGGGAAGGTATTGCTGAGTTAATTGAGTATGCAGCCTATTTTTCCGCTGTCACATTTGTTTGGATTTTTTTTTCCCTCTTTTTCTTTGATGTCAGAATGCTCTTTTTATATTAGGGACCAAAGGGATATTCTGTCAGCAGATTATCAGTACAGCATCTAAAAATGACCTTTTCACTTTGTGTTCTCTCTATCCCTTATCCAAGTAACTTATATGGGTGCTAGATTTTGATTGCCCTCTCTCAATCAACCACAAATTTCCATTCACTCTATTTAGCTTGAAAAGAGCTTGAAACACATCTATGAAGTTTACAAAAGCAGACACAAAGTGGGTATCTAACTGTAAGACACTGTAGCTCAAGTGTCTAAACTGAAGATAATTCGAGAATGTTCTTGAGGCCACAAGAAATATATATTTCATGTCTGATAGAGATGAAGTCAACAAAGGAGAGCATGAGTAGCCAGAGGACTACAGAGAGAGCACACGTGACATCATCAAAACCAACAGAAGAGGTGATCCAAAAATGACTCTTATTACCCCTGAAGGACAAGGGAAAAGACAAAACAGTTTGCCCTGAATGTAGCCACACGGGGAACATCCTTGAAGTCAGCAAGAGTAGTTTCAGTGAGTCAATGGGTTGGAAGCCAGATTGAAATGTAATGATGGGAGATGACTAATCGCTACTGAATTCAAGAGTAATTCCTGTAAAGCCAAGAAAGGAAGGGTATTGTGTTGGCTTACTTGTTTAAGATGGCACTCTCTTGAGTATGTTCTAGTATTTCATTTCTCTGGTGCTAGTTATTTCCTTAACTGTAAAGACATAGTTGACTATGTTCACTTTACCGAGTAGGTTAAGATGTGAAAGATCCTGGAATAGCCTCTGACACATAGCAGACCATCAGTGTAAAGATGTTCATCTCTCTTCCCTTCTCTTCTTCCCCTGCTTTAGCTCCACTGGGTCTATTATTGTATGCAAAGTAAAATCCATGGCAGTTAGTTACAATAGAAAGCCGTTGACATCTTCTTTTTTATTAACCTGCCATCTCTTTGAGTATCTCTTTTTCTTTTCATTTTTGTTAAAGTAGTTGATGTATATTGTGTTAGCTTCACATGTACTAGAAAGGGATTTAGATATATATATATATATATATCTTTTTCAGGGTCTTTCCCATTCTAGGTTATTACAAGATATTGAATCTAGTTCCCTGGGCTGTACAGTGGGTCCTTGTGGTTTATCTGTTTTATACATAGTAGTGCATATCTGTTAATTCCCAAAACTGAAAGTGTTAGTCGCTCAGTCGTGTACAACTTGACCCAATGGACTGTGGCCTGCCAGACTCCTCTGTCCATAGAATTCTCTAGGCAACGATACTGGAGTGGGTCGTCATTCCCTTCTCCAGGGGATCTTCCTTACCAAGGTTTGGCCTGCCAAAATTTTTCATTAAGACATGTAGCTCAAGTGTCTAACAAAGAGAATGTTCTTGAGGCCACAAGAAATATATATTTCATGTCTGATAGAGATGAAGTCAACAAAGGAGAGCATGAGTAGCCAGAGGACTACAGAGAGAGCACACGTGACATCATCAAAACCAACAGAAGAGGTGATCCAAAAATGACTCTTATTACCCCTGAAGGACAAGGGAAAAGACAAAACAGTTTGCCCTGAATGTAGCCACACGGGGAACATCCTTGAAGTCAGCAAGAGTAGTTTCAGTGAGTCAATGGGTTGGAAGCCAGATTGAAATGTAATGATGGGAGATGACTAATCGCTACTGAATTCAAGAGTAATTCCTGTAAAGCCAAGAAAGGAAGGGTATTGTGTTGGCTTACTTGTTTAAGATGGCACTCTCTTGAGTATGTTCTAGTATTTCATTTCTCTGGTGCTAGTTATTTCCTTAACTGTAAAGACATAGTTGACTATGTTCACTTTACCGAGTAGGTTAAGATGTGAAAGATCCTGGAATAGCCTCTGACACATAGCAGACCATCAGTGTAAAGATGTTCATCTCTCTTCCCTTCTCTTCTTCCCCTGCTTTAGCTCCACTGGGTCTATTATTGTATGCAAAGTAAAATCCATGGCAGTTAGTTACAATAGAAAGCCGTTGACATCTTCTTTTTTATTAACCTGCCATCTCTTTGAGTATCTCTTTTTCTTTTCATTTTTGTTAAAGTAGTTGATGTATATTGTGTTAGCTTCACATGTACTAGAAAGGGATTTAGATATATATATATATATATCTTTTTCAGGGTCTTTCCCATTCTAGGTTATTACAAGATATTGAATCTAGTTCCCTGGGCTGTACAGTGGGTCCTTGTGGTTTATCTGTTTTATACATAGTAGTGCATATCTGTTAATTCCCAAAACTGAAAGTGTTAGTCGCTCAGTCGTGTACAACTTGACCCAATGGACTGTGGCCTGCCAGACTCCTCTGTCCATAGAATTCTCTAGGCAACGATACTGGAGTGGGTCGTCATTCCCTTCTCCAGGGGATCTTCCTTACCAAGGGATCAAATCTGTGTCTCATGCATTGCAGGAAGATTCTTTACCAGGTGAGCCACCAGGGAAGCCCCTGTTAATCCCAAACTCTTAATGTGTCCCTTTCTCCCTCTATTTTCTGGCTTCCTTGGTGGCTCAGTGGTAAAGAATCAACCACTTGCCAATGCAGGAGACGTGGGTTTGATCGCTAGGTCAGGAAGATCCATTTCCTGGAGAAGGAAATGGCCACTCACTCCGGTATCTTTTCCTGAGAAATCCCATGGACAGAGGAGCCTGCCAGGCTACAGTCTATGGGGGTCACAAAAAGGTTAGGCACGATTTAGCGACTAAACAACCTCCTTCCTTTCATCTTTGGTAACCTTAACATTGTTTTTTACGTCCTTGAGTCTATGTCTCTTTTTGAAAATGAGTTTATTTTTATAATTGTTTTAGATTTCACAAAGAAGTGATATCATATGGTGTTTCTTTTTATCTGACTTAGTAGGTCCATTCATGTTGTTGCATACGGCATTATTCCTTTCTTTGTATGGCTGAGTAATATTCCTCTTTTTCTCTTCTAAGTACCAGGTACATTCTGTCATACATTCTGTCAAGTATAATCTTAACTCATTACATTGAATTGCCTTTTCGGTGCTAACATTTGGAGACTAAGTCTCATACAGGCTATGCTTGATCCTTCTGCACTCTTTCCCCGTTGGTAGTGGTTAACCAGGCAGCAGGTTCTATTTAGAACAGGAAAGCAACATGAAAACAATAGGGATAGCAGTGGGAGTTACCTTTGCAAAACAGCAGCATTGTATGTGTGCACAAAGGACGTTTTGTTTGGAGCAGGTAATGACAGGCTTACTCACCATTTTATTCCTAATCAATATTTTGGAGAGCAAACAAGAGGTGATGTGAATTACTGTCTACAAGGTAAAAGCAGTGTCGGAACCACTGATCTAGAGAAATTACCCATACAAGACTTCAGAGTTTGAATTCAGCGATTTTTGCACTTGAGCTATTATACTAAGCACAAGTTTTTTGTATGGCATGTATTCTTCTTTCAGGATGGCTTTGTGTCTGTCGGGTAAAAGGAGACGTGTTTGGAGTCTACAGTCATCAAAGGGATGAAAGATGAATAAGCAGAGAGCTTTTTTTTTTTAAGCACCATTAACTCAGTGGCATCTACCTGGCCGTAGATGCACTTTGCTGATTTCATTTTGATAATGCTGTAAGCTGGGCTCTGATAATTGTCTTCTGTAATTTGAACAAATTTATGATTATGATAATTTATTCTCAGCCACCCAGCGTATGGGAGCTTCAGCTCATCCATATCTGTCCCTGCATTTCCTTTGTAGATCATTACATGATTAGCCTTTCAATGCTGCTGATGGAAACATTTCTATTCTGAACAGATCTGGTTTCTCCAGTGGTTTGTCTGTGGATGTGTCAGTGATCTGTGTGTACATTTCCAAATTGTGTGTCACTCTGATACCAGCTTTTAAAACCAGTTATGATGTGAACATTTGGAGTCTTTAATGCGTTAATCCCTACTGAAATGGCTATTTTCTCAGCACTTGAGTATATATTACCAGGTAGGAAGGAACAGAATAGGGGAACTGTTAATTAAGATCCCCACACTACCACTTTAAAACTTGATTTACATACAGGAAATTACGGAAGGAAATGTGAATGAAGAAACTGTTTTGAGTCTCTCTAAAAGTTTCAACTCTTTGTTGTTGTTTTTTTGATTTTTATTTATTTGTTTCCTTATGGCTGTCCTGGCTCTTTGTTGCTGCATGCAGGCTTTCTCTAATTGGACCTGCGGGGGCCACTCTTCATTTAGGTACTTGGATTTCTCACTGTAGGGACTCCGCTTGTTGCACAACGTGGGCTCCAGGCACATGGGGCTTCAGTGGTTTCAGCAGCTGTGGCATGTGGGATCTTCCTGAACCAGGGAGCCAACCTGTGTCCCCTGCATCGGAAGGTGGATTCTATTTTTTTTTTTTAATTTTGGCCTCCTTTATTGGTTTTTCATTTATTTATTTATTTTCATCCGTCCTTATTCTTTGGCCTGTGTGGGCCTCCCATTGCAGTGGCCTTTTCTGTTGCAGAACACTGGCTCTGGGCGCGTGAACTCCAGAGCACTGGCTTTTGATGGCATGTATTTTTTATTGTGTCTGTCGGGTAAAAGGAGACGTGTTTGGAGTCTACAGTCATCAAAGGGATGAAAGATGAATAAGCAGAGAGCTTTTTTTTTTTAAGCACCATTAACTCAGTGGCATCTACCTGGCCGTAGATGCACTTTGCTGATTTCATTTTGATAATGCTGTAAGCTGGGCTCTGATAATTGTCTTCTGTAATTTGAACAAATTTATGATTATGATAATTTATTCTCAGCCACCCAGCGTATGGGAGCTTCAGCTCATCCATATCTGTCCCTGCATTTCCTTTGTAGATCATTACATGATTAGCCTTTCAATGCTGCTGATGGAAACATTTCTATTCTGAACAGATCTGGTTTCTCCAGTGGTTTGTCTGTGGATGTGTCAGTGATCTGTGTGTACATTTCCAAATTGTGTGTCACTCTGATACCAGCTTTTAAAACCAGTTATGATGTGAACATTTGGAGTCTTTAATGCGTTAATCCCTACTGAAATGGCTATTTTCTCAGCACTTGAGTATATATTACCAGGTAGGAAGGAACAGAATAGGGGAACTGTTAATTAAGATCCCCACACTACCACTTTAAAACTTGATTTACATACAGGAAATTACGGAAGGAAATGTGAATGAAGAAACTGTTTTGAGTCTCTCTAAAAGTTTCAACTCTTTGTTGTTGTTTTTTTGATTTTTATTTATTTGTTTCCTTATGGCTGTCCTGGCTCTTTGTTGCTGCATGCAGGCTTTCTCTAATTGGACCTGCGGGGGCCACTCTTCATTTAGGTACTTGGATTTCTCACTGTAGGGACTCCGCTTGTTGCACAACGTGGGCTCCAGGCACATGGGGCTTCAGTGGTTTCAGCAGCTGTGGCATGTGGGATCTTCCTGAACCAGGGAGCCAACCTGTGTCCCCTGCATCGGAAGGTGGATTCTATTTTTTTTTTTTAATTTTGGCCTCCTTTATTGGTTTTTCATTTATTTATTTATTTTCATCCGTCCTTATTCTTTGGCCTGTGTGGGCCTCCCATTGCAGTGGCCTTTTCTGTTGCAGAACACTGGCTCTGGGCGCGTGAACTCCAGAGCACTGGCTCATAATTGGACACACTGGTCCAGCCGCTCTGTGGCACGTGGGATCTTCCAGGGCCAGGGATCAAACTGGCACCCCTTGCACTGCAAGGTGGACTCTCCACCCACTGGACCACCAGGGAAGCCCGCCAGGTGGATTCTTAACCTGGACCACCAGCAGACTCCTTGAAGGCCAATTCTTTGTATCTTGTTAAAGAGTTCGTCCCATCCTGAAATAGTCCCTTAAAATGAAGAGGCACCTGATGCTATGTTTTAGGTTATTCCTTTGGATATCCAGTCCAGTTCAAAGCTTAAGACGTCTTGAAAGCATCTTCAAGCGATTGCTTTGTTAAGGCTTCAAAGCCAGAGTTGATTTCCCCATAGCAGATGGGAGTGAGCAATGGTAGAATTAAGGAGAAGCAAGATCCACTGCACAAGGTAGGACATAGCTGAGAAGCTCATGGTAACACATGCCTCCTTTATGAACCATCTTTTAATTTAAAATCTCTTCTCATTCTTACATTTATGCTTCGTCGGTTCAATGGTGTCTTTTCCCTCTGATCATCATTCTTGTAAATGCTTTGCATTACTGTAAACATGCCTCATTTCTCACTCGTCACAATGTTACCGTTTCAGTAAACAGGTGATTCGGGGTGTTTACTTTCCTAGAGACCATTTAACTGTCAAAGTGAATTTTTTAAAAAATAACATGAGGCTGCACTTGACTTTCATAACTGAAACAGGAAAGTTAAAGGACAACCCTGATCTGACAAGAGGCATACAGTATGAGACCAGAACATTCCATAATCAGAACTGAGGCTTCTGCAGAGGACCTCCTGTCTGTCATTTCATTCAGCATCCATGAGGGTGATTCTGTCTTTGATCATTAGGTTTCTCTCGCTTCACAACTAAGCTGAATTTCTGCTTCCTTTTGTGATGCATAATCAGATAAGTGGAGCTAAATGGCAGGAAGTGCAGTGTAGATGGCTTTAAAGTCAATCTATCCAGTCTGGAAAGAAAAGGAAGACAAAAAGGGGAAACATGAGAATACTGTTATAAATAATTTAAAGGAAAAAGTATCAAGGAGAGGGGGAGGACAGGTGACATCTAATCTGAAAGTAGCAAAACAAGGGATGGCCTAAAAGAAGATGCGAAGGCAGTTGGCTCCTTGCTGAGGAGAGGCAAGCTACTCTATTGTAATAGTTAAGTCCCAGGTAAGACTTATTTTAGAATGCTAAGCCGAATCATGGGAAGGAAGTGTTGAGGAACAGTCCTTCATGTGGTCAACAAGACAAGAAAATGGCTAAGGTTCTGTGGCTGGAAACTGATGTGAAGACTACTACGTCTAGTTGTACCATTTTCCTTGTTTGTTGCTTTAAGTGAATCATGGAATCTATTACATAAGAAGGATAAGATATTCTTTGCCTGCCTTGGGATTGTCATGGGGATCAAATGAGATAAAGTGTTGGATAGCAGTGTGTTTGCTTTCTTGTGTACAAAGACCAGACTTCTGTGAGTTCCTTTGTGTTTTCTTCATGGTCACAAGCTAGCTGCCATAGCTTCACAATGACATCCATGCCCAACCAGGTAAAAGACCTGAAACACCTATCCGTTTTCTCAGGAAAACAAATAATTTCCTATAAGCTACCCAACAGACTTAGATATCCCTGGCCTTCTTAAGTGTGTTAAGACTGCAGGTCATTATCACAAAGATTTCATGGACTAGTTGCATTCGTTTCTTCCCCAAAGCAAAACCAAACACCAAATAATTTGGAATGGGCTAATGCTAACCTCTTATGAGTTTTACAGGGACGAATAGTAAATTTTAGTAATTTAGGAATGTTAAAATATCGCTGGTTACATTCTGAACATCCTGACATGTTAGTATAACTAGAATATGTACATTCAAATAAGAGCTGGCCTTTAAATCAACCCCCTAGGAGACAGTATACTAATTCAACAGTGTTGCTTTCATCAAGATATTTTGTACCCCATTCTTAGGAATGATTATAAAATTCCCAAATATGTTTTCAAAGTTGTCTTCAGTGGTGCCAGTCCTCTATATTTCATTTTAATTTTGCAAATAGCATGGGTCATTCCACCCAAATCTGGCAAATGATACGGATGACTAAACACAGTGCTTAAAAGTAAGACTTGGGGCTTCCCTGGTGGTCCAGTGGGTAAAGAGGTCACCGATTCGATCCCTGGCCCTGGAAGATCCCACATGTTGCAGGGTGGCTGGACCAGTGTGTCCAATTATGAGCCAGCGCTCTGGAGCACATGTGCCCAGAGCCGAAGGCCACTGAAATGGGAGGCCCACCCGGGCCAAAGAATTAAGATGGATGAAAATAAATGAATGAAGGACCGATAAGAGGCCAAAATTTAAAAATAAGACTTAAAGTCTTAGATTCACATTCTGGTTCTACCCTTAACTACACACACACACACACATACACACACACACGACTTGGGGTAAAGTACTTAATGTCTTTGTTTCCTTATTTGCAAAATGGAGATGGTAAAAATGGTATTCACCTCATAGAGACATTTTCAGAGTTAAATTAATGAACAGATGTACAGTGTTTAAAGAGTACTTAGTGTGTGTGTGTGTGTGTGTGTGTGTGTGTGTGTGTGTGTGTGAAGTCATTTCAGTCACATCTGATTCTTTTCAACCCTCTGGTCTGTAGCCCACCAGTGTCCACTGTCTTTGGGATTATCCAGGCAAGAATATTGGAGTGGGTTGCCATGCCTTCCTCTAGGGAATCTTCCTGACCCAGAGATCGAACCGATATCTCTTACGTTTCCTGCATCGGCAGGTGTGTTCTTTACCACTGGTACCACCTAGGAAGCCCACTTGGCACATAGTACACAAGAAATGCTAGGTTTAATTGTTTTATTGCTGGGAAAGATTCATTAGATCAAAACTCGTGACGTGACTTAAAGGGCATGGGAAATGGAGTGGTTAGACCAGTATCATAGGGCATGAAAGTCAGGGACTTTCCCCAGCTCCTGAGGATCCCCATATTTACCTCTGCCTGCCCTCTGCACTCTCCCCTGTGTCCTTGTGTGCCAACTCCAGTTCCTGCCATGCACAACTGGGATTCATGCCCCAGTCTTCTCTTGTTTTCTCACAGAAATCTCATCACACTTGTTATTTGGTAAGATGTCAACTTACAAAAAAGTTTGAGAGTTTAATGCAGGGAGTGCTCACATTGAGAACGATTGTGACTGTCCAGTGTTTCCCTGGCTGGACCTCTTGTGCCCACTAGTGAGCCCTGTCTGTCAGACAAGGGTGCCTTCCCAAGCCATTCTTTGTTGTAGTGGGGAGAAAAACCATTTATTACTCTTAAATAACTCATCCCTTGAGCAAATACATGAAATTCAATATGAGACCCTATGGAGCCATTGTGAAATATTAGTGGGTCCCAGATACATTTAAGAACAACAACGTTCAAAATGTCTCTCTTCCATTTCATGTCCATACTCCACTCTGGCATTTAAAGTAAAAAATTATCTCTCTCTCCTTTGGCCCAGTCCCTGAAATGCAGTTTGAAGTTGTATTATTGTATGTGTATGTGTATATATATATATATATATATATATATATATATATATATATATATAAAACACTAGTCTCTAAATTTGCAGATGCATTAATTTAGACTAAAACTTTATTCAACAGATGTTTTCCAATATCCCCAAAAGAAGGTCGTATGCAAGTTATAGGAAGATTTGAAATACTGCTTTAGTTCTTAAGGAGCTTGTCAGTGAGCCATGCCTGAAGAAGATGAATTGAGAAGCTTCTAAAATCAGGAATCTGAGATTGTATCTTTAATATATATGAACAACTTAATTTTACATTTCCTCTAGCAAATTCCAAGGGGACTAGGACTGGGGGCATAGAACACTTGGGGAAAGTGTTAGTTGTTTAGTTGTGTCCAACTCTTTGGGACCCCATGGTCTGTAGCCCACCAGGCTCCTCTGTCCTTGGAATTCTCAGGCAGGAATACTGGAATGGGTTGCCATTACCTTCTCTAGGGGATCTTCCCAACCCAGGAAGGGAACCTGGGTCGCCTTCATTATAGGTGGATTCTTTCATGTCTGAGCCACCAGGGAAGCTAGGGTAATAAGAACACTTCATAGATGATAACGAAGACATGGCCCCCATTGGCATCTTCTGTGGGATGTGAAGGGAGGGAGTGTTCCAGGTCGACATTATCTAGGATTCAGAAGACAACAGGCTTGGAATCCTGCACAAAGATAGAGCTGGCCAATTAAAGTGTCTTTCTCTTTCTGGTCTAGTTTTTACATTTCTAAATTATTAATAACAGTACTTGCCTTCTCATGCTCTTATGGAATATTAAGAGCAAGAACAGGAGCATTAGACTCTGACTGCTTTCTGATTGAATCAAACCTTTAGGTGTAAAATCTGTGTGTACAGATACACAGAATGTCTTTGACAAAAGGTCAGAAGAGGCGAAATGTCAGGACTCATGCAAGCATTTTCAGATGTGACCCAGGTCTCAGATAAGCTAACCTCCCATGAAGCATCGATCCATCCCTCTTTCCAAGGAGACTGGCCCCACATCCAATTATACCATGCTGCCTATTGTTGCAGAAATCTATAGGGTCATCAGTTACATTCCTTCTGTCCCCAGCTAACCAGAATGACAGATCAAGAACCTGCTGTTTGGTATGATATCTAATTGTCTTTGATGGTCTGCTTTTCCAGATTTGCTTATAAACTGGAAAAAACATCTACAAATTGAAGGCCATCTGCACATAACACTATGCTAATGAACTCCTGCATCCTGCAAATCCATAAACTCGTTACCTCTAAGGAACTGGTTTCTTCACACCCTCCTACCTAGGATTATCCATCGAAGCTAAATACTTAGAAACCAGATGAAAAAAATTTTTCACAGAAGATGTGAATGCCTTGTACCTTTCAGAATGCTAAGCCTCTCTGTCAAAGAGATGACTTGTTAGTATGAGGTCATTTGGATCCATGATTTAAAAAAAAAAATGTCCCTTAGTCTCAGGGTGGTCAGTGTATTGATCCCATACAACCAATTTGAAAATGGGTTTTGCTTCTGTTAAGAGCTTAATTAGGGTTTTCCAGTTTTGGCAACTTCTTGTAAAATAATTTCTGAACTCAGTATTCATGCCCTTCTGATACTTATAGAATATTATATGTAAGCACAGAAATTCTTAGATGCTTGACACTCATTTCTATGAGAAAGCACTGAGAGTGGGCCATGATACATGTGATCCAGAACATTCTAGAAGGATGGGGGAAGACAACTTACTGAAAGGAATTAAATTCAGTGAGCTCTTCTCTGTGGTAGCCCTCCCAAGAGGCCAGCTCTTATGTCTGATCTCTGGAAAAGAGAGAATGAACAGTGAATCTCATTGCATTTCATGGATGCGTTTTGTTTGAGCCTCACAATATATTTTGTAATATATAAGCCATCATGTTAGGATCAAGAAATATTACATTAAAATACAGAACCTTAAGCTTCCCGAGAAAGATGAAAGATATGGTTACTTGGACAGCAAGGGAATCAAACCAGTCAATCGTAAGGGAAATCAACCCTGAATATTCACTGGAAGGACGGATGGAAGGATTCGAAGCTGATGCTCCAATACTTTGAGCACCTGATGTGAAGAGTGAACTCACTGGAAAAGACCCTGAGGCTGAGAAAGATTGAAGGCAAAAGGAGAAGAGGGCAACAGAGGATGAGGTGGTTGGAGAGCATCACCAATTCAATGGACATGAACTTGGGAAAACTCCAAGAGATGGTGAGGGGCAAGAAGGCCTGGCGTGCTGCAGTCCATGAGGTCACAAATAGTGGAACACAACTTAGTGATTGAACTAGTTACCCTGCTCACCAGAGTCTGAACCTAACTGGTGACTGCCTTTCTGCACAAGTCGTGGAAAGTACATTCTGTCATCAGCACCACCAGGTCCCCATCCATTCAGACACTGAAGCTACTTACTCCGTAAATGTGAAGACCACTGCAATACACTGAAAGCAAAAGAGATTTTAAAGCAAAAATGAGTTCACGGTCATTTTTCACTGCACTATCATTGCTAATTTTTAAAAAGGCACGTCTCTGTTTAAAGTGGGGAAACAAAAGGAGACAGAAAATGATACCATTTTTTAAGAAAAATGAGAGTGAGCTCATCCCTCCATGGGAATGAAGAATAGGCCCTCATCTTTAACATGCAAGCAACGTGCCTGGGTGCCTTGCACCCAGCGCCTCTTCAGTAATTTATGTTACTTCCTTGGCCCCCAGGGACATTCACATTTGCAGCTGCTGCTGTAGGAAATGCTTTTTCCTCTATTATCTTATTTATTAAACTATTCTGCATTAGGAGCACTTAGCTCATCAAAAATGTTTTAACATTTCTCTAAGTGACAAAAGCATAAATCCAAGAGCCATTTGTCACTTTTATAAGCCCAGAAATACCAGACTGATTTGTACATGAACAGTGAATCTCATTGCATTTCATGGATGCGTTTTGTTTGAGCCTCACAATATATTTTGTAATATATAAGCCATCATGTTAGGATCAAGAAATATTACATTAAAATACAGAACCTTAAGCTTCCCGAGAAAGATGAAAGATATGGTTACTTGGACAGCAAGGGAATCAAACCAGTCAATCGTAAGGGAAATCAACCCTGAATATTCACTGGAAGGACGGATGGAAGGATTCGAAGCTGATGCTCCAATACTTTGAGCACCTGATGTGAAGAGTGAACTCACTGGAAAAGACCCTGAGGCTGAGAAAGATTGAAGGCAAAAGGAGAAGAGGGCAACAGAGGATGAGGTGGTTGGAGAGCATCACCAATTCAATGGACATGAACTTGGGAAAACTCCAAGAGATGGTGAGGGGCAAGAAGGCCTGGCGTGCTGCAGTCCATGAGGTCACAAATAGTGGAACACAACTTAGTGATTGAACTAGTTACCCTGCTCACCAGAGTCTGAACCTAACTGGTGACTGCCTTTCTGCACAAGTCGTGGAAAGTACATTCTGTCATCAGCACCACCAGGTCCCCATCCATTCAGACACTGAAGCTACTTACTCCGTAAATGTGAAGACCACTGCAATACACTGAAAGCAAAAGAGATTTTAAAGCAAAAATGAGTTCACGGTCATTTTTCACTGCACTATCATTGCTAATTTTTAAAAAGGCACGTCTCTGTTTAAAGTGGGGAAACAAAAGGAGACAGAAAATGATACCATTTTTTAAGAAAAATGAGAGTGAGCTCATCCCTCCATGGGAATGAAGAATAGGCCCTCATCTTTA
Source organism: Tragulus kanchil (assembly GCA_022376925.1). Taxonomy (NCBI): domain Eukaryota; kingdom Metazoa; phylum Chordata; class Mammalia; order Artiodactyla; family Tragulidae; genus Tragulus; species Tragulus kanchil. Next base: position 16,537,957 of record JAIOJX010000028.1, on the reverse strand, counting down.
ACATGCAAGCAACGTGCCTGGGTGCCTTGCACCCAGCGCCTCTTCAGTAATTTATGTTACTTCCTTGGCCCCCAGGGACATTCACATTTGCAGCTGCTGCTGTAGGAAATGCTTTTTTTCCTCTATTATCTTATTTATTAAACTATTCTGCATTAGGAGCACTTAGCTCATCAAAAATGTTTTAACATTTCTCTAAGTGACAAAAGCATAAATCCAAGAGCCATTTGTCACTTTTATAAGCCCAGAAATACCAGACTGATTTCCTCATAAAGATCCTGCCATCAGTTAAATGGATAAACGATTAGTTTACGAATAAAAAACAGCCCAGCACTTAGGCTTTGCCTGACATGCCCGTTATTTGTAGACATAATTGGATTGATGGACCTCAGTCATAACGCTGTAAACACCAAGCACACCAAAAATGTATATACACAGGGACACTGTGTTCTTCCTATGTTGACAGTTTCCAGGCTTATGATATAGAGAGCCCAAGGAGTAGACATTGTAGGAGTTCCCAGTACCTGGGTGTGGGTGGCAGTAAATTGTATGGTATGGTCAACTTATTATGTATCTGATAGTAGGGGTGCCCTGAACATCTCCATGAGGCCTTATTTTTTAAAAATATTTATGTATTAATTTATTTTTGACTCTGCTGGAGTCTGCAATGCTGCTCCCAGGCTTTCTCTGATTGTGGCGGGAGAGAGCTTCTCTCTAGTTGCAGTGCACGGGCTTCTCATTGCAGTGACTTCTCTTGTTGTGGAGCATGGGCTCTAGGTATGCAGGCTATACATAAACACACACACGTGCACACTCTTTTTCAGATTCTTTTCTCTCATAGTTGGTTATAAAATATTGAGTATAATTCCTTGGGCTATCCAGTAAACTAGGTCCTTGTTATTTTTATCTATTTTCTTTACAGTAGTGTGTAGCTGTTAATCCCAAACTCCTAATTTATCCCTCCCCTGCTTGCCCCTTTGGTAACCCTAAGCTTGTTCTCTGTGTTTGTGAGTCTATTTCTATTTTGTATATAAGTTCACTTGTGTCTTCTTTTGCGGGGGGACAGGTTGGGGAGGAAGGGGAGCGGGTGAACCACTTTTATTCATTTTTCATTTATCTATTTTCATCCATCTTTGTTCTTTGGCCTGTGTGGGCCTCCCATGGCAGTGGCCTCTCTCGCTGCAGAGCACCGGCTCTGGGCGCATGCGCTCCAGAGCTCCGGCTCAGTAATTGGACACATCGGTCCAGCCGCTCCACGGCATGTGGGATCTTCCCAGGCCAGGGATCGAACCGGCGCCCCTTGCACTGCAAGGCGGTGTCTTTACCCAGTGGACCACCAGGAGAGCCCCGTGTCTTCTTTTTTATTGCACATATAAGTAATACTATAAGATATATATGATCATACATTTATCATTGCATCAGATAAGCTTTAAATTGAGGAAACAGTCTATGGTTAAAGATTAATTTGAATACTATTGTGCTACATAAGTGAAAGACTATTGTAAGCTAAAGTGATGATTTTTTTTTTTTAGATTGGTAAATACCTTTTATTTAATCGTGCCACAGTTAGCCACCAGAAAGGAAAAAATCCAGCTGCCCCAAGTCTTTTTTGCTTAGAAAACCTCTGCAAACATATTGCATTTTCTTCTAGTCATTTTAAAGAATATGTATGTTTATGATATCTTTGTGTTGTTTTTACAAATGTATGATACTGCTAAACGTACAGTTTTGCAGTTTGACTCTTTCATGCATTATGAGCATTTTCAATATTTTCACTAGTTGAAATCATGATTTTGGTGCTGTATAGGGGCTTCCCTGGTGGCTCAGATGGTAAACAGCCTGCTTGCAATGCAGAGGACCCGGGCTCAGTCCCTGGGTCCAGAAGATCCCCTGGAGAAGGAAATGGAAACTCACTCCAGAATTCTTGCCTGAGAAATCCCATGAACGAAGAGACTGGTGGGCTACCATCCATGTGGTTGTAAAGACTCAGACACGACCGAATGACTGATACTATCTACACTAATATTAAATTATCAAATCATGATTTCTTTAAGGAGAGCCCTATTAGTTGGGGTGTAACTCTGGCATACTGTTTTTCTTTTCCACACCTAAAAATAGTTTCTTGTGCTTAAATCTTTGTTTGCAGCCCTAACGGTTTTCTTCAGTAAATTTTTGAGGTCACAATTACAAAATCAAAAGGCTTTACTATCTTTAAGCTTATTAGATGGAGGAAGAAAAAAATGAAAGCAGGACACGGGGAGTGAGGAGGCCTTGCTATATGAGAAAGGATTCAGGCAAGACCTCTCTACGGAGGTAACCTTTGGTCAGAGACTTGAATGAAAACATGGGGTTCAGCTCTAGGGATACTCACAGGAAAGGCTGTCCAGACAGAGGATTCAGCAGGTGTTAAGGCCCTGAGGTCGGGACTCACTTTGAGTTTTCTAGAATAGGAAGGAATCCAGTAAGGTTGGAGTAGAGTGTGCAGAGGTTGCCTAGGGAATCGAAGGTGGGGAATTAGCTGGGGAGGGCAGACCACGAAAGACTTTGTCAGCTGGGGTAAGGATTTGTGACCTTGTTCTTAGTGGGGTTCAAGGCTCTTGAAGGATTTGGGTCCAGAAAGGGATGTGTGCTGAACCCATCATGGAGAAACCACTGTGGAGCCAGGAATGGAATCGTTAGACAGACCAGGTAATTAAGAGGCTGTTAGTCTTATCCCAGAAAGTAGATTATCATAGAGCAGCAATAACAGAAATGCCCCGGGCTCTGTAAATTCAGTTAAAAAAAATGTGTGTGTCTGTGTATATTTGTGTGCTTTTCATCTTTGCTCCTGGATAGGAACTGTGTCATTATATTGTTGTTCAGGGTTTTTTTTATTAGTGGTGTAGAATATTTATTCAGTTGTTTAATTAGCACGTATATTTTTCTTTCTTCTCTTGGATGGTGTTTTATCATCAACTGACACGAGAGCTTGAATGTTTCAGATTAATAGCCCTCAAATCATCAGATTATTACTGTTTTATGTATCAAACCTGTGGCAAATATTTCCCTAGTGTGTTGACCATTTAATTCTGTGCGTGTTGTATTTTTGCGTAAGTTTTCAATCTGGAACCAGACCTATGCTTACTGATTGTGGCTTTGATTTCCTTTGGGGCCAGATTTGCTTAGGAAGGCTTTCTTTGATTTCCAGGTGCTAAGACTTCTTTGGTTTCCCTTTCCAGGGCCATTGCCCCTGGGGCTCTTTCTGGTTATTTCTTCACAAGGAATAATTTACTTATGGACCATGGCCAGACGTTCCCAACTTCCTGACTAGCTGTTTGGGGCTGGGAGGAGGATGGAGAAAGAATATGACTTAAAATGGAGACAGGAGAGGAGGGCTTTGTGGGTGCTGCAAGTGAAAAAGGTAGGAAATTAACAATCAGGGGTCCTAGCTGCAGCATAAGGGATCTTTCTAGTTGGAGCATGTGGGATCTATTTCCCCGACCAGGGATTGAACCCAGGACTTTTCCATTGGGAGCGCGGAGTCTTAGCTACTGGACCACCACCGAAGTGGACTCCTGCATTGGGAGTGCAGAGTCTAGGCCACTGGACCACCAGCGAAGTTGCTGGATTTACTCATTTCCATCCTAACCACTGGGATTCCCTGGTGGCTCAGATGGTAAAGAATCCACTTGTAATGTGGGAAACCTGGGTTTGATCCCTGTGTTGGAAAGATCCCTTGGAGAAGGGAAAGGCTACCCACTCTAGTATTCTTGCCTGGAGAAGTCTGTCTCATCCGTGGGGTCACAAAGAGTCAGACACGACTGAGCGACTTGACAAATTAATCTTAACCGTGAAGTGTGAGATACGGGGAAGAAGAGGTTATGCTGATTTTGTTTATTTCACTTTACTCATCTTGCAGGATGACCTCTGATGTTCAGTAAATGTTGGAATATTTATCCATTGAATGAATGAATGACTGGAAACTGCTCAGTGGGTGTTATTACTAGGGAGTGGAGGATATTATGTCATGGACTGGTGGTCAAATTGTTTTAAAATGGGTTCCACTGTCCTGCTTTGTTAAGCAGAGCAGTGCTTTTGGACTCTGGGTCATCATTAAGTCTTATACCCAAGGCTGGCACATGGTGATACTTGAGGAACTCCTGGGGTTGGTCATCAGGCTTGCTTCCTCACCTCACGGCCCTGCACCATGTTGCTCCTTTTTCAGCCCTTGTATGTGTTTTAAAGCAGCTCTCAGATCTCTTTTGGCTGTTTTGGCATCATTTCCTTTTCTAACAGTTAGCCTCATCTAGGATTGATTTTGGTTGGCTGACATTTGGTGTTCTATACTCTCATTCTTGGGATAGTTCTTGGGATAAATATTAAAGGATCATTATAGATTTTCTTCTGACAAAGAAATCCCTTTATCTGGAAGCCAAACAAATCAAACCAAATTGCTAACAGATGTCACTTGATGATTGGTGATAAATGATAATTGTTTAGATTTAAACATAGAACGAGACCTCTTCTAAAGCCAACTTTCAGTTATCTATGTGAGTGATTGTGAACGGGTTCAACCTTAATTTGAGACTTAAACCCAGGGCCCAGACTTAATCAAACCTGTTTGGGACTTGAACCCGTGTGGCCGGGACTCGAACCCAGGCGAAAGCCTGTTAATTTAAATCACTCACCCAGTGTCTGGACCCACTGAGGTTCAGGTTCTTCATGTCTCTTTGCAGAGAAGAATTCAGCAAGAGACAAAGTGATAGGTAAGAAATGGATTTATTCAGATTCAGAGAAAGCACACTCCACAGACAGAGTGTGGGCCATGGCAGAGCAAATCCAGCGGCCCCCAAAACAAAACATGGCGTTCTTAGCTTTTATGGGCTGGGTAATTCCATATGCTAATGAGTGGGAGGGTTATTCCAGCTCTTTGAGGGAAGAGGTGGGACTGTCATGGCGCCTCTGGGTGTGTCATTTAGCTTGCTGACTGAGGATCAAGATCTGGTCTGCCATCTTGGACCCATTTGATTCTAATGGGTTTATGCTGTGTCTTTGGGCTGTCATTCTTTAAAAAAATTGTGCCCTGCCCCTTTCCCTCCTAACCCTTACAGTTGGGCAGGGTGTGGTGAAAAGAACCTGGATGCATGTGCACTTCCGTATGATGTCTTTCTGGTATAGTCACTGCTTTCTTGGTTAAATTACAGTTTTGAGGTATCTGTTAACTTCCTATGTATAACTAGAGCTAAATGGTTCCTGTCAAACAGAAGCTGTGTCTAGCACCACCAGGATGACACGGGAGAGTGGAGAGGTTGTTTAGATGTGGAAGCAGAGGGCAATATGGGGAAGGAAGACAGATGGGTCGAGGAAGACGGGCATGCTTGATGAATTAGGGGATGTAGGGATGGTGGGTCCCAGCCATGGCGGGGAAGGAGAAGAAGATTCAGGGAGCAGGTCTCATCTGTGGCTTCCTCAGATACCCAAGGAAAGAGTGCTTTGGGGCAAGGATAGGATTAGAGTGGAGCTGGAAAGAAGGAAGTAGATGCTCTAGGAACAAGCTAGAGAAAACAAATCAGAGCTGGGACTAGTCTGTGCTCAGAGGATGTGAGAAGTGAGCTCCTTCGGAAGACAGGCTGTGGCTTAAATGTGTCCATTACCTGATCTGACCTAAATGTCTGTTGACTCACTGAAGGAGTAAGCATAAATGATCACCAAAGAAAAATATCCCTGAAATCAGGGAACATTGAGATCTGAGTTTTATTTATGTGTTTATAATGACCAAATCTATGGTGGTTTTACATGCAAACAATATTGACTTAAGCCTTGTCTGGTTAAAACCTTGACATGATACCCTCTCTGCACAAAGTCCAAGCTCTACCTATATCTGTTGTTTTTTCTGATCTCCATTTTGGGCCAGTTATTAAAATATCTTCCTCATCCTCATCAGAGTTATAACACGAGGAAACATAATGAAATGGCCTAATTACAGCCCTGGGTTTTTTGTTCCATTTGGGGGCCAGCTCTTTGAGGAAGAGGTGGGACTGTCATGGCGCCTCTGGGTGTGTCATTTAGCTTGCTGACTGAGGATCAAGATCTGGTCTGCCATCTTGGACCCATTTGATTCTAATGGGTTTATGCTGTGTCTTTGGGCTGTCATTCTTTAAAAAAATTGTGCCCTGCCCCTTTCCCTCCTAACCCTTACAGTTGGGCAGGGTGTGGTGAAAAGAACCTGGATGCATGTGCACTTCCGTATGATGTCTTTCTGGTATAGTCACTGCTTTCTTGGTTAAATTACAGTTTTGAGGTATCTGTTAACTTCCTATGTATAACTAGAGCTAAATGGTTCCTGTCAAACAGAAGCTGTGTCTAGCACCACCAGGATGACACGGGAGAGTGGAGAGGTTGTTTAGATGTGGAAGCAGAGGGCAATATGGGGAAGGAAGACAGATGGGTCGAGGAAGACGGGCATGCTTGATGAATTAGGGGATGTAGGGATGGTGGGTCCCAGCCATGGCGGGGAAGGAGAAGAAGATTCAGGAGCAGGTCTCATCTGTGGCTTCCTCAGATACCCAAGGAAAGAGTGCTTTGGGGCAAGGATAGGATTAGAGTGGAGCTGGAAAGAAGGAAGTAGATGCTCTAGGAACAAGCTAGAGAAAACAAATCAGAGCTGGGACTAGTCTGTGCTCAGAGGATGTGAGAAGTGAGCTCCTTCGGAAGACAGGCTGTGGCTTAAATGTGTCCATTACCTGATCTGACCTAAATGTCTGTTGACTCACTGAAGGAGTAAGCATAAATGATCACCAAAGAAAAATATCCCTGAAATCAGGGAACATTGAGATCTGAGTTTTATTTATGTGTTTATAATGACCAAATCTATGGTGGTTTTACATGCAAACAATATTGACTTAAGCCTTGTCTGGTTAAAACCTTGACATGATACCCTCTCTGCACAAAGTCCAAGCTCTACCTATATCTGTTGTTTTTTCTGATCTCCATTTTGGGCCAGTTATTAAAATATCTTCCTCATCCTCATCAGAGTTATAACACGAGGAAACATAATGAAATGGCCTAATTACAGCCCTTTCTCTCTTCTACTGTATTTTTAGAAAATAGGTCAATGTCAATAGGATACTTGTGTTCTTTTCCCACCTCCAGTTTATTAACTTAAGTATTCCTGTCCTGAATATATATACCAAATGGATAAAATGAAAAGGATGGAATAAGGATTAAAAAATATCGTCATGTTGCTGTTCTGTGTGTTACATACATTTCTCTCCCATATGCCCTAACCACTCATCTTCCAATTCAAGGAAAGTTCTTTTTTTTTAATGACTTGTAAACATTCCCGACTTCTGATAGGTGGAATGGCTGAAAAATGAGGAGCCCATAGACTCTGAACAAGATGAGAACATTGACACCAGGGCGGACCACAACCTCATCATCCGGCAGGCACGGCTCTCGGACTCGGGGAATTATACCTGCATGGCCGCCAACATCGTAGCCAAGAGGAGGAGCCTGTCAGCCACAGTGGTGGTTTATGGTAAGACCAGCCCAAAGGCTAGGAAGGGATAAAGAGATTAGACAGCAGAGAGGTGGAGGGAGGTGCACTTCATTAAAACTTTGAATGCTTAGCACTGAAAGAACTGGGGGTTTCCATTACAGCGCTGTCTCCTGTCTTGCCCCTTTGGGTAGATCCCTGTAGCTGTGAATGTGTTTGCTCTTTCATCCAAAATTGAGCTTCTGGGAGACAGTCAATGACATTTTCAGTCTCTCTTCAAAATAACTTAACAAAATGTTTATTTTCTTCCATTGTGTTTACATTTGAAAAGAATCACGGTAGGCAACTTCCACTTTCCACTCTTCCCAAACCAACATCCACCCGCTCTCCTCTCCAAACCTGCTGCTCTTTGTTCCTCCCGTTGCATACGAAATCCACCCAAAACAAACATGACTATTTGCTCAATAACTCAGGTATTGGATAAATGAAATTCCCAGCCACTGAAGTAAAGGCAGTCCCTTCCACAATAGAAGAGCCCTGGGATTTATTTTTGAAACACTTCAAGTTAATAGAAATTCAAATGCTGATATTTTCTTCTTATACTCTGGAATTTCAAGTGCTTTAGAGATATGTTGATGAGTTCTTCCTGTGGTTCATCATTTCCTTGCAAAGCAAATTCTCTGTGTCCCTGCTTTATCAGAAGAGTAGACTGAGGGGCAGAGACTAACTAGATCAGGCCCATGGCGGCCTCATGATGGGGCAGCTGGTGAGGGTCCCTGCCGGTCTCTAGGTCCCTGGAGGCCCAACGCACAACACCTGGCAAGTGTCTTGCACATAGTAGGCAATCAGTAAAAACCTCTTTTTCTTCTCCCCTCCCATTTTTCCCTCTCAGTGAATGGAGGCTGGTCTTCCTGGACAGAGTGGTCAGCCTGCAATGTTCCCTGTGGGAGAGGATGGCAGAAACGTTCCCGGACCTGCACCAACCCAGCTCCTCTCAACGGTGGAGCCTTTTGTGAGGGAATGTCGGTGCAGAAGATAACCTGCACGTCTCTCTGTCCTGGTGAGATATACATAAATTCCCTTTTCTCCTTCCAACCCACCAATGCTGTTGAGCTGGTATGAGATATTCAATAGAACCTACCTTCCCAGTGTCATCTTCCAAGTTCTTAGAATAGAAACTTTGTCTAAATTTCGCTAATATGGAACTCATTGTACTAAGAACTACATGGGTGAGACACCTCTGTTTGGGGGCGTAGTTTTTTCTTAATACTCAGATGACCCTAGACTCATCATCAGTAAGCCAAATGTTTGGATGTATTTTTTTACTACCAGTGTTAGATTGGGCTAAGTCATCCCCTTCTCTCCCTGGGTTCTCCCCTTTTGTAGCGTTCATTTGTGTAACAAGAAGTAGTGCGTTGTCTGTCAGCACAAAACAGGTACTAGATATTTGACCTTGTATCACAAGTCACCCCTCAGCTAACCTTATCAATAGGTTCACCTTTGTATTTGATGACAATACAATTGGCAGAGATTGTGCCACTGCCATTTCTAGTTCACATTTGGGCTTGGCTTGCCTTCCTTTCTGAATAGAGAGGCTTCATTTACCAGATACAGCTTTTATGAGTTTTCTTCTTATACTCTGGAATTTCAAGTGCTTTAGAGATATGTTGATGAGTTCTTCCTGTGGTTCATCATTTCCTTGCAAAGCAAATTCTCTGTGTCCCTGCTTTATCAGAAGAGTAGACTGAGGGGCAGAGACTAACTAGATCAGGCCCATGGCGGCCTCATGATGGGGCAGCTGGTGAGGGTCCCTGCCGGTCTCTAGGTCCCTGGAGGCCCAACGCACAACACCTGGCAAGTGTCTTGCACATAGTAGGCAATCAGTAAAAACCTCTTTTTCTTCTCCCCTCCCATTTTTCCCTCTCAGTGAATGGAGGCTGGTCTTCCTGGACAGAGTGGTCAGCCTGCAATGTTCCCTGTGGGAGAGGATGGCAGAAACGTTCCCGGACCTGCACCAACCCAGCTCCTCTCAACGGTGGAGCCTTTTGTGGGGGAATGTCGGTGCAGAAGATAACCTGCACGTCTCTCTGTCCTGGTGAGATATACATAAATTCCCTTTTCTCCTTCCAACCCACCAATGCTGTTGAGCTGGTATGAGATATTCAATAGAACCTACCTTCCCAGTGTCATCTTCCAAGTTCTTAGAATAGAAACTTTGTCTAAATTTCGCTAATATGGAACTCATTGTACTAAGAACTACATGGGTGAGACACCTCTGTTTGGGGGCGTAGTTTTTTCTTAATACTCAGATGACCCTAGACTCATCATCAGTAAGCCAAATGTTTGGATGTATTTTTTTACTACCAGTGTTAGATTGGGCTAAGTCATCCCCTTCTCTCCCTGGGTTCTCCCCTTTTGTAGCGTTCATTTGTGTAACAAGAAGTAGTGCGTTGTCTGTCAGCACAAAACAGGTACTAGATATTTGACCTTGTATCACAAGTCACCCCTCAGCTAACCTTATCAATAGGTTCACCTTTGTATTTGATGACAATACAATTGGCAGAGATTGTGCCACTGCCATTTCTAGTTCACATTTGGGCTTGGCTTGCCTTCCTTTCTGAATAGAGAGAGGCTTCATTTACCAGATACAGCTTTTATGAGTTCTTTTGCTCATCTTACTGGCTGTAATCCAGTTTCTTACAATGAGAAATAGATGAGCTGGAAGATGACTTTCTGAATGGAAAGCATATCTTCCCACTGAGAAATAACTGGATCCTGCTTTTCACTGTATGATCCAACATTAAGTCCAGGAACCCTGGACCAGAGACTCATGCCTTTAAAATTGCAAATCGAGTTCCACTCTAAGCTAAGGCTCTTGCCAGCAGCCTGTGCTTGGAGTTTCGTTTTGAATTGGAATTCAATACACATTTATTGAGTGCTTACTATGTGCCAGGTACTGTGCAAGATATGTTTACACAAGCAGTGTCCTTTCGTTCTGTGTTTTGAGTTTTATGATCCCCAGCTGACAGAGACAGGAAAGTCAGGCTAAGTGCTTGCTTAGCTGGGCTCAGCCAATAAGTTGACAGAACCAAGAAAGGACTCAGATATTTTGCTTCTGATTTAGTACTGTTATTTTCCCTTACCCTGGGCTTCCCAGGTGGCTCAGTGGTAAAGCATCTGCCTGCCAATGCAGAAGACACAGGGTCAACCCCTGTGTCCGGAAGACCCCCCTGGAGGAAGAAATGACAACCCACTCCAGCATTCTTGCCTAAAGAATCCTGTGAACTACAGTCCATGTGGTTGCAGAGTCAGACACAACTGAGCAACTGAGCACACACATGCTCTTGACTAGTTGCTCTAGATTGAAAATGGCAGTATCTTCAATAACCCACATACGCATAGCTGGCCTATTCCTAGGAGGTAGTAAAACAATTGCTTCCAACAGCTGCCATAATCTCTAGGGTTGTTTTCTGGTGGAATTAAATTCCGTTTGTTCATTTCTACATACAGCAGCAATCCATGACCCAAGAAATTCTATTTATGTAAGTCTTGGTATCTTGGGGCTTGGTTGACCTGTTTTAGTTTACCAATTTCTTTTTTGGGCTTGGCTTGCCTTCCTTTCTGAATAGAGAGAGGCTTCATTTACCAGATACAGCTTTTATGAGTTCTTTTGCTCATCTTACTGGCTGTAATCCAGTTTCTTACAATGAGAAATAGATGAGCTGGAAGATGACTTTCTGAATGGAAAGCATATCTTCCCACTGAGAAATAACTGGATCCTGCTTTTCACTGTATGATCCAACATTAAGTCCAGGAACCCTGGACCAGAGACTCATGCCTTTAAAATTGCAAATCGAGTTCCACTCTAAGCTAAGGCTCTTGCCAGCAGCCTGTGCTTGGAGTTTCGTTTTGAATTGGAATTCAATACACATTTATTGAGTGCTTACTATGTGCCAGGTACTGTGCAAGATATGTTTACACAAGCAGTGTCCTTTCGTTCTGTGTTTTGAGTTTTATGATCCCCAGCTGACAGAGACAGGAAAGTCAGGCTAAGTGCTTGCTTAGCTGGGCTCAGCCAATAAGTTGACAGAACCAAGAAAGGACTCAGATATTTTGCTTCTGATTTAGTACTGTTATTTTCCCTTACCCTGGGCTTCCCAGGTGGCTCAGTGGTAAAGCATCTGCCTGCCAATGCAGAAGACACAGGGTCAACCCCTGTGTCCGGAAGACCCCCCTGGAGGAAGAAATGACAACCCACTCCAGCATTCTTGCCTAAAGAATCCTGTGAACTACAGTCCATGTGGTTGCAGAGTCAGACACAACTGAGCAACTGAGCACACACATGCTCTTGACTAGTTGCTCTAGATTGAAAATGGCAGTATCTTCAATAACCCACATACGCATAGCTGGCCTATTCCTAGGAGGTAGTAAAACAATTGCTTCCAACAGCTGCCATAATCTCTAGGGTTGTTTTCTGGTGGAATTAAATTCCGTTTGTTCATTTCTACATACAGCAGCAATCCATGACCCAAGAAATTCTATTTATGTAAGTCTTGGTATCTTGGGGCTTGGTTGACCTGTTTTAGTTTAATACTACCAATATATATGGGTTTAACTTTTTTATTATTGAGGAGCTTTTTTTTTAAGACCTAAAGAGCATTTATTCTTCTTTCTGTTCTAAATTCTCAACCCACAAGAAAGTGGTGTTTACCAGTGGTTCTTGCACATAGTGTCTCTGTCCAAGTATGAAAGACAGAGAAAGAATGGATAATGATATGATTAGCTAGCCTGAGGGCATGGATAATTCACATGTTTGCCCAGATTCAGTAACTGGTCTCATCCTGCAATAGCCAGAGAATTTACGCCACTGCTGTTGTTAGCCTGTCTCTTTAGGAAAGAAACCATGGAGAGAAGATAAATGGATATATGATTTTGTTTCTGTGGTTGTGGTGAATTCTTTAAAATCTAGCTCTTCAGAACCACAGTGGTCTTGGGGTGTGTCTCCTGACAGACTTCAGATGCAGCCTAACAGTGGCTTCTTCTGTTCCCTTTGAAGTGGACGGGAGCTGGGAAGTGTGGAGTGAGTGGTCCGTCTGCAGCCCAGAGTGTGAGCACCTGCGGATCCGAGAATGCACAGCCCCCGCCCCGAGAAATGGGGGCAAGTTCTGCGAAGGTCTCAGCCAGGAATCCGAGAACTGCACAGACGGCCTCTGCATCCTAGGTAACTTCTTCCGGTACATTCTGCCGTGTCTGTCCATCATGGGAAAAGTAATGCTGTGACCATTGATGCCGTGCCATCAGTCTCTAGTAAACAGTATCTCCCAGAGCAAAAAGAAAATGGGTGGAACATGTCAAAAAGTAGACGAATAGGTTTTTGGTAGAGAAGGGGTCATTTTAAACAGTGTTATCACTCTCAGTTTCATAAATGTGGATATTTATTATGAGTGTAGCTGGATATGGTGTGAAGAGAATTGATGTAAGCAAATGTGTCAGACTTGGGGGCTTAGCAATTCTTTTCTTGTAGGGACCAGCATGTTTTAGGCTTTGGTGAAATACGGATATGGATCACTGTAGGCTTATCTTTCTCCTAAGAATTTTACCAGACTATAAAGCATTTCATAATCTTCAGAGACCATGGGATGTGCAATGTGACCAAGGGACATGCATTGTGACTGTTACCTTACAAATGGGGGGGAATATGGCACCGAGGAGGGGAGTGGGTTTGTCTCACATTGGTCTGGCATGGCCCGAAATAGAATGCTTATTTCAGAACTTTCAAGTCTTTGCGTTATTCCAGAGGTGACGTTATAACCGTCTTCAAGTGACTGCCTGGGTCTGAAACTATGGGAGGTTTAAATAGAACCACAGAGAGATGGGTTTTACTTTGGTGTCGTCCCTTACTAGTTTTGTGATCTAGTGTAAGTCACTTAACTGATTACCTTCTCTGAGCTGTAAGTACCAAATAACATAACTATTTTTAGTTATTGTTTAGGCTCAGTCATTAAAGAATATATTTGAATATTTCTTGGCACAGAATAGGTGTTTGATAAATACCAGTCCCTTCTCCACTTTCCCACTCAGATGTGCTAAGGGTATATTGATTTTTCTTAGATCCTTCAAAAACTGGAGATTCAGAGCAAATGTATTCTCTAGAACTAGGTTGCCTTCTAGGAAAATATCCAGCAAAACTAATTTAGTTCAGTAATTTGTCATCTTTATAGGAATATGTGTCACTTTTTATTTGAGAAGGCTATTGTATGAAGGAAGCATCTAAGTTGCATTTATTTTTCTGTGTCAGTATGACTAGCTATTCTTAAAAGCAAACCTCAACAAACAAACATTTTCAACAGAAGTCAAAATGGTTAATGTCGTAGTTAAAATGCTCAGTACATTGAATGCATTTACCCAGAGCCCATAGTTCCTTTATTTGCTCAGTTCAAGTACTGAGTAATCTGCCCGTGTCAGATAGAGTACCAAGACCTGTAATTAAAAAGAAGCAGGTCTTGGGGTTCCATGGTGGCTCAGACAGTAAAGAATCTGCCAGCAGTGTAGAAGACCTGAGTTCGATCCCTGGGTCAGGAAGGTCCCCTGGGGAAGGGAATGACCACTCACTCCAGTATTCTTGCCTGGAGAATCCCATAGACAGAGGAGCCTGGCGGGCTACAGTCCATTGGGTTACAAAGATTCAGACACAACTGAGTGATTAACACTTTACCTTTTCACCCACTGGTCTCAGTGATGAAAGGGCCATGCTGTCTAATAAACAGACCATCCCGATCGAGATAGAGCACATTTCCACTCATCCCCGAAGTTTCCTTGCACTCATTTGCAGTCATTTCCTTTGCCCTAGCCCTAGCCACCACTCTTCTGCTTTCTTTAACTTGGCATAATGCTTTTGACATTCCTTCATGCTGCCACATCTATCAGCAATTAGGTTTTATTGTTGTTTTTGTTAAAAAGTATTCCATTTTAGGGATCTACCACAGTGTGTTTATCCTTTTGCCAGTTGATGGACATAGGGTTGATTCCATTTGGGGACTCCTATGAACAAAGATTCTGTGAACCCTTGTGTACAAACCTTGTATGGACATATATTTTCATTTCTTTTGGATAAATGCCTAGAAATGGGATTGCTGAGCCATATCATAATTAGGGTTTTTTTTTTTTTGGCCACTTCTATTGGTCTTTCATTTATTTATTTTCATCCATCTTTGTTCTTTGGCCTGTGTGGGCCTCCCATCCTAATGGCCTCTCTCATTGCAGAGCACCGGCTCTGGGTGCATGCGCTCCAGAGTTCTGGCTCAGTAACTGGACACATAGGTCGAGCTGCCAGGCCAGGGATTGAACCGGCACCCCTTGCACTGCAAGGCAATGTCCTTACCCACTGGACCATGAGGGAAGCCCCATAATTAGGTTTTTAATAAGAAACTTTCTGAAATAACTGTAATTATTTAAACTTTTATCACTAGGATATATCTTCCAAAGCTTTACCAACACTTCCTATTGGTCATTTTTAATTGTCATTCTAATGAGTATGTAGATTTTTAAATTGTAATTTGCATTTCCATAATGGCTAATGATATTGAGCAAATTTTCATTTGCTATTTGGTCATTCATCTGTGTTTTTTGAAATATCTATTCCAATCTTTTCAAAAGTAAGAAGCAATACAAACTCATAAATAAGAGGTTTCAGGAAATGTGTTTCTGGCTACCCTTGACCACCACCAGATTTATCTGAAATATACCTTTACATTGTGACACTTAACATATTTTTTAACACTGATTAAGACTATAGTTAAGACTATAATCTCGTACATCTTCTAAAAGGCCCTTGATAGGATAACTATGTGGCTAGTGATTATAGTTTAGATGATCATTAGACACTTCTGAATAAGCCAATATTCAAATATTACAAATAAGAAAAAATAGAAATAAGAAACTTCTCATTAAGAGTGTAGATAATCATAGTAATAGCTTTCCCTGCTTGTCTGTTAAGTCACTTCAGTCATGTCTGGCTCTTTGCGACCCCCTAGACTGCAGCTCACCAGGCTCCTCTGTCCATGGGATTCTCTAGGCAAGAATATTGGAGTGTTTGCAATGCCCTCCCTTGGGATCTTCCCGTCCCAGGGATTGAACCCCTGTCTCTTATGTCTCCTGAACTGGCAGGCAGGTTCTTTATAACTGGCACCACCTAACAACCACCAACTGGACTTGGGGAAATTCTATGAATGTCAAGCTTCAACCTTAGTTGACTGAAACTTAGAGTTACTAATTGAAGATGGCCAATGGTTAGCTCCAAATGTGAGAAAAAAATATTATCGAATATGTGAATGTTACTTAATCGCACTTGTATTGCAATATATAATTATTTTTTAGTTGAGTAAGACTTGTGTTTAGTACACCGCACTAAGAGGATACTGACCAGTCTAGATCCCAATTTTAAGATCTGAGAATTGTATTCATTGTATTCCAGAGAAATAGAATCAATAGAATGCATCTATAAGATATAGGGTATAAACATACATATATAAAGAGATTCATTATAAGAAATTGGCTCATATTCTTATAGATGCTGGCAAGTCTAGAATCTAT
This sequence comes from Tragulus kanchil, assembly GCA_022376925.1. Classification (NCBI taxonomy): domain Eukaryota; kingdom Metazoa; phylum Chordata; class Mammalia; order Artiodactyla; family Tragulidae; genus Tragulus; species Tragulus kanchil. The sequence continues at coordinate 16,521,894 of JAIOJX010000028.1, read as the reverse complement.
AGAACCGATGTCCCAGTTCAGAAACTGCCAGATCGGAAGTGTCTCTCTGACCTGGGGAGGATCAGGCCTTGTTTAGCTGTGACCCACCCACATTATGGAGCAAAATCTGGTTTTCTCAGCCTGCTTATTTCAATGTTGGTCTCATCTGAAAACCCCCGCCCAGACTAATGTTTGACCAAATATTTGGGTACCTGATGGCCCCGTCAGGTTGACACATGAAATTAACCATCACATGTGTACTCGTGAAGTTCCTAAGCATAGCTCGTTCCTTAGAGCCAATCAAGTCAAGGTTCAGGTAGTTGCTTTAGTTACTGAATGATACCCTCCTATGGTCTTTAGCCATGTGTGGTTTTTTTGTCTCACATGGGCAGGTTAGTGAGTATTCTATTGCCATTTTCCATTAGTGGAAATAAAATGAATAGAACAGTGAGATTTAGAATAGGTTCAGCATTGGAGGTTGAGAGCTCTGTTAAATCCCCTCATGAGTTTAAAACACTAAGTAAGCCTTTTCTTTCTGTTCAATCTTTTCATTCCCCTATTCTCTGTTCTACTTAAGAATGGGTCTGTCTAGTATTCTTTGCCTCTGTCGTATGCATATTAAGATGTCTGTCAAACATGATCAGAGACTCTTGACAGTTACAATGACTAAGCTTTTTGATGGAAAAATTGAAGCCTGTGAAATCATAGAAATGAATGAGATGTATTTGTGCATCCGTGGGAAAGGAGTGTGTTTCTAAGAGCTCAAAAACAGAATATAGTCTGCCTTTGAAGACATCGTGTCCCCTGTCAACAAAAATGAAGAGCGTTTGATTGTGTCTGCAAAATCAATGAATAGCGGCCTAGTTAGATGGTGCCACACCACTCTTTGCTTCTGGTTGGTACTCTGCCTGAGTGCTCCTGGTGAAACTAGCTGGGCTCTCAGGATGGAGATCCAGTGAAGGCTGGGTTTGATTAAAATAGCATTTGGCAACAGCTTTATGGAGCAGTCGCCTCGTGAAAGATCTGGGTCATGTTCCAATTTGGGAATTTCCTTCATTCGAATTTTTTTGTCCCTTTATGCCAGACATGACCCTGGAGCAAGTCCTCAATTCTCAACTTCTCCTGTCAGTTTCACAATGACATTGCTTGGCTCTTGGATGACCTACAATTCTTTGATTTTTATTTAGCTCTCAACAAAGCATCTGGATTTCCTTTGTTGTCCCTGAGGGCTGCATTTCTCCTACAGATGGAGCTGCCAGCTCTGAACGATGGCTTTAATATTGGGGTATGATTGTTGCTTGGTCAGTTGTGAGTGAAGCACAGGATCTTAGTGTTATACTAGCACAGATGGCCACACCTAAATGCTCCCAACAAGGAAATAAATGCCCCAAGACCGGTGAGAGTGAGGTTAGGCAATTGGTGTCATCGCAGTGAGCCTGAGGTTCCAAATTGCAAGCAAAAACGAAACGTCTAGTGCCTATATGCTGGAACTGTTCTTTTCCAGGAAGATAATTATGTGGAATGACTATTGAGAGATGGGAACTGTTTTCTAAGCTCTAACATCAGAATCTGGTAGCTTTCTAAACGCTGTCCTTTCTACGTGCTGAATTTAGCTGCTTCTGTGCTTGGAGGATCACTGAAATGTATGTATCCTTGGCAAAAAGAGTAGGGTGAACATCGTGCATGTTTAGTCTGAGCCTGAGAAGCAAGAGGAGCCTGTTCCCCGCCTTTTATTCCAGCAGATACAAAACTAGCATGAAAGTTTGATTGGCTAAGCTTTTTGATGGAAAAATTGAAGCCTGTGAAATCATAGAAATGAATGAGATGTATTTGTGCATCCGTGGGAAAGGAGTGTGTTTCTAAGAGCTCAAAAACAGAATATAGTCTGCCTTTGAAGACATCGTGTCCCCTGTCAACAAAAATGAAGAGCGTTTGATTGTGTCTGCAAAATCAATGAATAGCGGCCTAGTTAGATGGTGCCACACCACTCTTTGCTTCTGGTTGGTACTCTGCCTGAGTGCTCCTGGTGAAACTAGCTGGGCTCTCAGGATGGAGATCCAGTGAAGGCTGGGTTTGATTAAAATAGCATTTGGCAACAGCTTTATGGAGCAGTCGCCTCGTGAAAGATCTGGGTCATGTTCCAATTTGGGAATTTCCTTCATTCGAATTTTTTTGTCCCTTTATGCCAGACATGACCCTGGAGCAAGTCCTCAATTCTCAACTTCTCCTGTCAGTTTCACAATGACATTGCTTGGCTCTTGGATGACCTACAATTCTTTGATTTTTATTTAGCTCTCAACAAAGCATCTGGATTTCCTTTGTTGTCCCTGAGGGCTGCATTTCTCCTACAGATGGAGCTGCCAGCTCTGAACGATGGCTTTAATATTGGGGTATGATTGTTGCTTGGTCAGTTGTGAGTGAAGCACAGGATCTTAGTGTTATACTAGCACAGATGGCCACACCTAAATGCTCCCAACAAGGAAATAAATGCCCCAAGACCGGTGAGAGTGAGGTTAGGCAATTGGTGTCATCGCAGTGAGCCTGAGGTTCCAAATTGCAAGCAAAAACGAAACGTCTAGTGCCTATATGCTGGAACTGTTCTTTTCCAGGAAGATAATTATGTGGAATGACTATTGAGAGATGGGAACTGTTTTCTAAGCTCTAACATCAGAATCTGGTAGCTTTCTAAACGCTGTCCTTTCTACGTGCTGAATTTAGCTGCTTCTGTGCTTGGAGGATCACTGAAATGTATGTATCCTTGGCAAAAAGAGTAGGGTGAACATCGTGCATGTTTAGTCTGAGCCTGAGAAGCAAGAGGAGCCTGTTCCCCTCGCCTTTTATTCCAGCAGATACAAAACTAGAAAACTCTGCAACTCCAGAGGATAAAGTGAATTGGCTCCAGATGGGATTAGTGCCCAGCTTGGCAGTGAGGATGAAACCAGAGAAATGCCACAAGGGCTGGAAAGAGAATCTTCAAGGCTGACCTACCTGAGAGCTAATCTGTCCTTCTTGTCAGCACGAGAGAGGGCTCAGTTCAACACTGGCAGTTCAGAAACTGAAAGATCCATTACACAGTGCTTTGTTTTCATTTCTGATGGGTACACTGATAAAAGAAGTTGGAGTTGACAGTTTGGAAACCTCATCAAGGATAAAGAGGCCTATACAATAGCAGGTTCAAATAAACATCCCCAGGCTGCATGTCCTAATCTAACCACATTGTCTGGTGAGCTATCTACTTAAGTGACCTAAAGGAAACACCTGAAAAGGTGAGCCTGTAATCACATCAAAGGAAAGGTGACCTTGGTAAGCATTTTCTCTTGGATCATCTGAGCCTCATTGTTATCTGTTATGGTTATTACTTGGGTCCCTTCCCTGTATTTTCTGGGGCACTGAATAAGAAAATTTTCATTCCGGAGTTAGCTGAATGCATCTGAAACAACTCTTTTTGCTGCTGGTTTACTGAAGATCTGCTTCATACATGGGATTGTAACAGATGGATGTTCCTTTATCAAAACAGCATCCATCGGGTCCTTTCTTTGGACAGAGACGCAGGACTCATACTGGACTCATGCTTCAACTTCTTGTTGGATAAGTTCATATTTCAGGGCCCACTATACACTTATTTAATTGTAACACAGCAAAATTCTATATCACAAAAAAATAAAAGTGGCATTTTTAAGATAACATGCTAGTACAATGCATTAAGTGGTCATGAAATTTCCTACTGCTTGCTAATTCTCCCAAGGAGTTTTAATATTAAAAATCCATTTCCACTCCATTTACAGTACATAGTAGGTATCCCTTTTTACATAAAGATTTCTCCTAGAAATACCCAATTGCAGCCTCCCTGCATAGCAACTGATTCATTCAGAGTTGCCTTTATGTAGACTGCATAGAAAATGCAGATATAATATTGCAGGCCCATAGGAGTAATAAGAATGTAGATTTGGACACATGGTATCATTAGCAACTTAGCCACAATTTTCCCCCCATGCCCAGTAAATACTCTCCCATTATGAGACCAAGTAAGAAGACCAGTGAATGCTTTAACCAAACAGTGAAGTGGCTCGTAACCGAAGTTTCCATTGTGCTTAATTAAAAAAGAAAATAAAGGAGAGATAGCTCGATACTCTAAGGTTTTAGTGAAGGTATATTTTTTTTAATTCTACAAGGCTAAAACTGAGATATGTATGCTTTGTGATAAGAGGCTCTGAACTCGAGCTACCACATCCTAAGTGGAATTGAGCCTAAGAAGGAAAAGGATTGAACTCTATTCAACAAACCACCATTAAATGTCTCTGCTTTGTTATCCACCCCCTGTGGATGTTCTGCATGTATACTTTGTTAACAAGAAGATACAGACATCTGATTATCTTTTTGAACATACCCCCCTTTTCGAAATAAGGATTGACCTTTATCCATTGCCCCAGGATTGATATGGATTTAGTAAACCATTAAAAAAAAAAAAAAGATCTATGGCCTCAGGCATAGAAAAAGAACTTATGGTTACTGAAGGGGAAAGAGGAGGGATACATTAGGAGTTTTAGATTGACATATACACCACTGTATATAAAATAGATAAATAACACAGCCTATAGTATAGCATAGAGAAATATAGTCAATATTTTATAATAACCTATAAGGGAAAGAATCTTAAGAAGAATGTATATTTAATAAATATACATATTTAATATGTATATATATCTGAATCAATGTGCCGTATACCTAAAACTAAGAAAACATTGTAAATCAACTATACTTCTGTTACAAAATCTGGGGCTTTTTTATCAACCAGCTCTGAAACAAGTACTTAAGATGCCTTTTATATGCAGGAAATGCTCATTCTGTCATTACCTTTACTTTATTCCTTCATAAACCTGTGCCACCCATGCAGAGTCATGACAAAGCAATCTACATGAGAATTTCTTCCTCAGCTAATAGACATCAATGCAATTATTCTGTTTCTATCTTCCACCCGCCCCCCAACGTATTTCAATATGAACTTTTACAAAGTGCTTACATTCTTTGGGTATAAGTAAGCACAAAGTGCTTTGTTATGCTACAGAAACATTTCTGGAAGATGGTTTATCTCTGACACTAATACTCCCCATTATGAGACCAAGTAAGAAGACCGGGAATGCTTTAACCAAACAGTGAAGTGGCTCGTAACCGAAGTTTCCATTGTGCTTAATTAAAAAAGAAAATAAAGGAGAGATAGCTCGATACTCTAAGGTTTTAGTGAAGGTATATTTTTTTTAATTCTACAAGGCTAAAACTGAGATATGTATGCTTTGTGATAAGAGGCTCTGAACTCGAGCTACCACATCCTAAGTGGAATTGAGCCTAAGAAGGAAAAGGATTGAACTCTATTCAACAAACCACCATTAAATGTCTCTGCTTTGTTATCCACCCCCTGTGGATGTTCTGCATGTATACTTTGTTAACAAGAAGATACAGACATCTGATTATCTTTTTGAACATACCCCCCTTTTCGAAATAAGGATGGACCTTTATCAATTGCCCAAGGATTGATATGGATTTAGTAAACCATTAAAAAAAAAAAGATCTATGGCCTCAGGCATAGAAAAGAACTTATGGTTACTGAAGGGAAAGAGGAGGGATACATTGGGAGTTTTAGAATAACATATACACAACTGTATATAAAATAGATAAATAACACAGCCTATAGTATAGCATAGAGAAATATAGTCAATATTTTATAATAACCTATAAGGGAAAGAATCTTAAGAAGAATGTATATTTAATAAATATACATATTTAATATGTATATATATCTGAATCAATGTGCCGTATACCTAAAACTAAGAAAACATTGTAAATCAACTATACTTCTGTTACAAAATCTGGGGCTTTTTTATCAACCAGCTCTGAAACAAGTACTTAAGATGCCTTTTATATGCAGGAAATGCTCATTCTGTCATTACCTTTACTTTATTCCTTCATAAACCTGTGCCACCCATGCAGAGTCATGACAAAGCAATCTACATGAGAATTTCTTCCTCAGCTAATAGACATCAATGCAATTATTCTGTTTCTATCTTCCACCCGCCCCCCAACGTATTTCAATATGAACTTTTACAAAGTGCTTACATTCTTTGGGTATAAGTAAGCACAAAGTGCTTTGTTATGCTACAGAAACATTTCTGGAAGATGGTTTATCTCTGACACATCTTGTTAACTTTGCTTACTTTATGGGAGGAATTGAAATAAAACACTTCCACTGTACATAGGGAGGACCTTATTTGGGCAGCTGGAGAGCAGGATACATGACCTTCAAGATCACAGTACTTACAAACAGTGTACACATCACCAAGCAAACTCAATAGACAAATAAGAAGGGGTCCCCATGACAGGGTAAATTGGAGACTGTAAACCCAATAGAAAGCTTAAAGACATTTCTTCACAAAGTGAAGTTTTAGCCACAGGAGGTGGGCATACAATTTCATGACAAAGCAAAGAGAACTATCTGGTAGAGGGCATCCCCAAGACGCACAGAGAAAGCATTGGCTCTGAACTAGGGATGTGAAAAGGTTCAGACGCTGAGTTTCCTGGGCTGACCCAGGATGGGCTTGGATTGAGCTGGCATTGAGAGCAAAGCCTGAAGAAACTTCCCGTGTCCTCTGGAATTCTGAGTTAAGATGTTCTTCTCTTTCTGAAAAGTGAGTAATGGACATGAATGTATATTTGAAAGAAATGAAGGAGTCAAGCCTGTAGGATTTGGACATTCATCTTACAGATTAACAAACAGGTCACAGAATTTGGGCTCTGGGATCAGATTTCTTAGGTTTGAATTTTGCTTGTTCTCCTAGGAAAAAATTTCATGTCTCTAAGCTTAAATTTACTCATCCATAAAATAAGTTATAATGGTGCCTACTGGGACTTCCCTTGTGATTCAGTGGTTAGGACTCCGCATTTCCAACACAATGGGCACAGGTTCAGTCCTTGGTCAGGGAACTAAGATCCCACATGCTCCATGGCACACCCAAATAAATAAATGATAAAACCTTGCTTTAAAAATAAAAAAATCATAGTGCCTACTAGTAAGGGTTCGTTTTGAGGAGGCAATGACCTAATCCATGCAAGATATTGGATATCTATAGTAGGCACCCCATGTGTGTAGATAATAATGTATGTGTGTGATCATGTTCTAGTAAAGGGATTCCTATTGCAGAAAAAGTATGTTTTCCATATTCTGCAGAAGTATTGATAAGCAACACTTTATATATCTTGTTAAAAGCTTTCCTAATATATCTGACTAATATAGTGTGTCTTATGAAATTAAATGTGCTTGCCGTTAAAATCCATGAGACAGAAATTATGTCCTTTTTTAGCAACCACTTCTGAGTGGTAATTTGAAACATATGGTAAGGAGACAGTTTACAAGGACCCTAGCAACTTAGCATCAGACCCAAGGGTCCGTATCCTTTCCCAGAAACATCTGATGAGTACTGGGTTGGCCAGGAGATTGTCTGAACCTTTTGGCCAGCCCAGTAGCTGAGTGAACAGCTCTTGACTTTTGAGTCCTTTGCAGGTGGGATTTACTTCTGAGAAAGAGACAGAACAGGTGATCTGTGAGCTTCTGAGTCTTAAAATTCTATGATTCTGTAAACGAATTCATAATAACTCAAGGTGAATGCCTAGGAGAAAAGTGTCAGTGATCCCCAAGTGAGCATATCATTCCACAGGATACTGACAGTTCCCCTCATTTTATGAAATATGCATGTTCTAACAGTTGTATTAGAAAACACATTTTTATAAACCTCATTCTAATTTGTTAGCACATGTTTACAAATCCTTTCTCATTGGAGGGAAAATCTACCATACACACCCCTGGACTGTCCAGTAATCTGCAGATCCCAGGCTTATCCTCCTGGTGCCAGCTATTATTGCTCAGTGATGCCTGTTACCTGTCAACACTTCGCTTGTTCCTCATCCTCACATCCCCAAATGAGCAGTTTTGCCATGTCTTCTGTATTTTTTAAAATATGAAGCAGAGGGACTTCCCTGGCCACCCAATGGCTAAGAATTCGCCTTCCACTCCTGGGGGCACCACAGGTTCAATCCCTGGTCGGAGAGGGAAGATCCCTCATGCACCCCCACCCCCCACCAAAAAAAAAAAAATACCAACACATAAAACAGAAGCAATATTGTAACAAATTGAATAAAGACTTTTAAAATGGTTAGCATCAGAAGATCTTTTTAAAAAGTTCATTAAAGATATACAGTAGAGGGCTTCCCTGGTGGTCTAGTGGGTAAGGATGCTGCCTCGCAGTGCAAGGGGCGCAAGTTCGATCCCTGGCCTGGGAAGATCTCATGTGCCACAGAGTGGCTGGACTGATGTGTCCAGTTGCTGAGCCAGCACTCTGGAGTGCATGTACCCAGAGCCAGTGCTCTGCAGCAAGAGAGGCTGCTGCAATGGGAGGCCCACACAGGCCAAAAAGAACAAACAAATAAATGAAAGACCGATAGAAATGGCCAAAGAAAGAATATATAGTAGATCCTATTTTTCAGTAACTAATGCTATCCAGAGTTCCTTATGGTCAGGAAGTTTCCAAAATTTAAGGCTTCTGTCCTATGAAACAAACTTTTGGCCAGCCCAGTAGCTGAGTGAACAGCTCTTGACTTTTGAGTCCTTTGCAGGTGGGATTTACTTCTGAGAAAGAGACAGAACAGGTGATCTGTGAGCTTCTGAGTCTTAAAATTCTATGATTCTGTAAACGAATTCATAATAACTCAAGGTGAATGCCTAGGAGAAAAGTGTCAGTGATCCCCAAGTGAGCATATCATTCCACAGGATACTGACAGTTCCCCTCATTTTATGAAATATGCATGTTCTAACAGTTGTATTAGAAAACACATTTTTATAAACCTCATTCTAATTTGTTAGCACATGTTTACAAATCCTTTCTCATTGGAGGGAAAATCTACCATACACACCCCTGGACTGTCCAGTAATCTGCAGATCCCAGGCTTATCCTCCTGGTGCCAGCTATTATTGCTCAGTGATGCCTGTTACCTGTCAACACTTCGCTTGTTCCTCATCCTCACATCCCCAAATGAGCAGTTTTGCCATGTCTTCTGTATTTTTTAAAATATGAAGCAGAGGGACTTCCCTGGCCACCCAATGGCTAAGAATTCGCCTTCCACTCCTGGGGGCACCACAGGTTCAATCCCTGGTCGGAGAGGGAAGATCCCTCATGCACCCCCACCCCCCACCAAAAAAAAAAAAATACCAACACATAAAACAGAAGCAATATTGTAACAAATTGAATAAAGACTTTTAAAATGGTTAGCATCAGAAGATCTTTTTAAAAAGTTCATTAAAGATATACAGTAGAGGGCTTCCCTGGTGGTCTAGTGGGTAAGGATGCTGCCTCGCAGTGCAAGGGGCGCAAGTTCGATCCCTGGCCTGGGAAGATCTCATGTGCCACAGAGTGGCTGGACTGATGTGTCCAGTTGCTGAGCCAGCACTCTGGAGTGCATGTACCCAGAGCCAGTGCTCTGCAGCAAGAGAGGCTGCTGCAATGGGAGGCCCACACAGGCCAAAAAGAACAAACAAATAAATGAAAGACCGATAGAAATGGCCAAAGAAAGAATATATAGTAGATCCTATTTTTCAGTAACTAATGCTATCCAGAGTTCCTTATGGTCAGGAAGTTTCCAAAATTTAAGGCTTCTGTCCTATGAAACAAACTTCTCTCCACTTTACTAGTTCTGTGTATTCCAGATCCTACCTCTGCAGTATATTTATTTGACTAGGGCTCAACAAAACCCTAGGTAAGAAATATTAGTCTGGACTAAAGATTTAATGTTTGAGATTGTAGAGTGGACCAGAAATGGCAAGAACCCAATCAGGGAAGTGATTTAAAACAGAGTAATCTACTTCTGTAGAGAATTCAGTGCCTCTGGGGTACGTTCAACAAAGTGAATTAATAAAGGCAGAGGAAACGTCTTTGTTTTGATCCAAAGTTTTCTCCTTAAAGTGACCAATGAAATACACGTGTGTCTTCAAGAGCATTGAGATGTGTTAGCCAGAAAATGAAGACTGCGTGAAAGTCACCAGGGCACCTTATCATGAATGCTGACCTTGCCCTTTCTCCGGAGAAATGTCCATATCATCCTGAGAAGAGCTCTGGCCTTGCTGTTTGGGAGAGGACAATGTTGGCATGCAGGGAACAGAAAACTGCCATGATCATTTAGAAAGAGACCGCGGAACAGGGAAAAGGGCTCCGACCTGGGAGTCAGGAGTCCTAGGTCTTAGTTCAGTTGTTTTGCTAACCAGCACGTGACCCTGACAGGTCTCTCGGCGCCCTTTCCCTTGCGTCCATAACTGTCAAACACCTGTGTGTGGGGGAGGGGAGCAGCGGTGGTTTGAGCTAGGGGATGGCTAAGATTGATCTCAGTACGAAAACGCGAAAGGATTCTAATTTTCTATCTTGAATGTCATGTTCGTACATGTGAGAAGTCTCTCAGTCATGTCTGACTTTTTGTGACCCCATGGACTGTAGCCTCCCGCCCCGCTCTGTCCTTGGAATTCTCCAGGCAAGAATATTGGAGTGGGTAGCGTTTCCCTTCTCCGGGGATCTCCCAACCCAGGGAACAAACCCAGGTCTGCAGGAGAGCACCAGGCAAGCTTTCATATACATGTGCATATATATATGTATGTAAATCAATTTCATCTTGGATACATGTATATGTATTTTATATATCTATGCATATAAGACATGATAGCAATGTCACTGACCTGCCAGTGCTGTCACATGTTTATTTTTTAGCCAGTTTTGAGGAGAAGAGTCTTGTTCAGTCACACCTAAAATTAACCATTTGGATGATGAATATGCAGTGTGGATGGGGGGGGGGGACATCTTTTAGATCTGAAACAAAGGTGACTCTATCACTTACCCCCAACAAAGCAGGTTGACAGCCTCTCCGAGGAACTGAGTCATCAAACAGGCCTCTAGCACCCACTGCATTCACTTCATTGAGAAGCTACAATGTCGTAGGAATTCCTACAGAAGTTGAGAAATATAGGGACCCTGACTGGTAATGCTTATCATTGAAAGTGCATACAAAGCTGAAGAGCGTTCATTCAGCAATATTTATTGAGGACCTACCATATTCCCTTTCTTGCTTCAGCTGCTGGGATGGAAATAGATGGAAAGCACAAATATGGACTGTACTGACAAGTAACTTTAAGAGTGCGGGCTTCCCAGGTGTCTCAGTGATTAAAAAAAAGTCTTCCTGCCAATGCAGGAGCCATAGGAGATGTTGGTTCAATCCCTGAGTTAGGTCCCCTACAGGAGGGAATGGAAACCAACCCTAGTATTCTTGCCTGGAGAATCTCATTGGACAGAGGAGCCTGGTGGGTGTTGCAAAGAGTCGGATATGACTGAGCACACACACAACTTAGAGTGTAATGGGATGTATGGTTGGTATAAGGGCTGAGGAAGCTTAGAATAAATTTACCAGTTAAAGATTCTCAATTCACAATTTCTTTTTGAGTATTTTTCTTATAGGACTGGTGGCCTGTGTATATCAGTGGTAAGGTATTTCCTTAGTAATTGGCAAATAATCATCATCATAAACACCTCCCAAATCTCACCACCCTCCCCCAGTCCATTCCCTACCCTGACATCCCTGTGACCCAGCAACTAAAGGGAGCACCCCAGACACACATAGCCCTATGTCAGGGCTGGTGCTTACATTGATAGAATGCTTTTAAATGACTTTTAAATAATTTAGTATCAATCCTGCCTTAAGGAAAACGATCACCATGACATTAATCAATAGTCTATTCCCTTAAGCGTGAGTTACAGACTCAAACATTTTTGTTTAGTTTTCAGTGAATATGTGTATGTGTGTGTACAGATGCATATTTTTCTGTTGCGGATGGAAGGCAGCGCATCAAAGCAAAACAATTTATAGGATAGAAAAAAGGATTTTAATATGCCTCTCCCTTTGGAGCAGAGTTGGAAGCTTTGTATGTTATCACTTTGAGGCCAACTGCTGATAAGAAAGTGTAGACGCTTATTTAAATGTCTTTGCAGTGACCCCAAAGCATATTGTACTCTATATCCATCATCAAAATACACTAACCCACATGAAACCAGTAGAAATGGATAGAACTTCATAACAAATGTGATAGGACATTTAGAATTTGAAAACATGTAGTTCAAAAATGAAATATGCAAGTGCTCCTTGGAAGTACTGTCATGGATAGTTATTTGTCTGAGTTTAGAAAGTACAAAAGACACACCTGTAAGAGATGTCTCATTTGAAAGAGAGGAAAGGTGACGTCACGCACGCGAATCTTCTCATTGCACGTGAGTCTCGTACTTTAGCTAAGGGGCGCTTCTGGAAGGTTCTTGTCACTAGAAGTCACGTCCGCGAGCTGTCTCTTGTAGTACTCATTTCTCTTCCCCTAATTACTATGATGCAATTTTGAACAGTTCTTAGTGGAAAATACCAACAGAACTGATGTTTGTTCATTAATGTACCTCTCAAATCTTTCAGATTTTTATTCAGGTGGGCGGTTTTTGCCATTCAGTCCTGGATTTTCTCCAATTACCCAGGTATCTCAGAGGAAGCCAACCATTGCGCTAACAAGGCATAACCAACTGGGACACCCAGTGAGGACTTTCTCAAAACCTCTTATTCTCTGTACTTGTTCTACATGGATAATATGCTCAGAAGGCATTTTTTAATTTTTTTATTTATGTATTTAGTTTTGGCTATTCTGGGTTTTCACTGCTGCCACAGGCTCTTCTCTAGTTGCAGGGAGTGGGGGCTACTCTCTAGTTGAGGTGAGCAGGCTTCTTGGTGCGGTGACTTCTTGTTGTGGAACTTGGGCTCTAGGGCACACGGGATTCAACAGTTGCAGCAGATGGGCTCCATAGTTGCAGCTCCAAGGTTCTAGGGCACAGGCCCCATAGTTGTGGCTCATGGGCTTAGTTGCTCTGCAGCATGTGGGATCTTCCTGATTCAGGGATGGAGCCCATGTCTCCTGCATTGGCAAATGAACTCTTTTCCACTGTGCTGCCAGGGAAGCTTGGCATTTTTTAAACTTCTATTTTATATTGAAGTCTCTGGTAACTCACATGATAATCTACCTGCAATGCAGGGGCCCAGATTTGATCCCTGGGTAGGGAAGATCTCCTGGAGAAGGGAATGGCAACCTACTCCAGTATTGCCTAGAGAATCACATGGACAGAGGAGCCTGGCAGGCTGCATTCCATGGGGCCACAAAGAGTCAGACACAGCTGAGAGACTACCCCTTCACAACTGATTAACAATGTTGTGTTAGTTTCAGGTATACAGCAAAGTGATTTGGTTATTCCTATATATGGATGTTTTCTTTTCCAAACTCTTTTCTCATAGGGAGGGATGAATTGGGAGGCTGGGGCTGACATAAACATACTACTATATGCAACGTAGAACCAACAAGGGTCTGCTAGATAGCACAGAGAACTCTGCTCAAGAGTGCATTTTCAAAAGGGCAGTGGATCTTATCTTCATCTGTACAGGCTAGGAAGTGGGAAGAAGCAGCAAGAATCGAACTAACTAAATACAATCTCTGAAGAGTTATTTCTGAACAGGATCTTAATAAAAACAACAAGAACCTGAAAGAAACAGTGCAGAAATTTTAAAAATTGAGAGATGGGCTGTTTTACGCACCTGGGATACTGCCGTGTTTCCCATCACCAGAAGAGTTTCAGAGTGTTTACAAGAACTGGTGCTGTGTTCCTGCAGGGGCTGGAGCTTTAGGGGGCTCTCACCACCCACGGGAGAATCAAATAGAATCCCTGCGTGCCATCTTCAGTGTCTTCCTGACACACTCAATCGCAGTGGTATTGCCAAAGCAGAGCAGACCTTGTACTTATCTAATTATCTGCCAGTGCTAACACAAAGCAGGTCCACCAGATCCCGGGATTTCCTGCAGCTTTGCAGAGTGTTCAGAGGGTATAACCCTGCTTCTTAATTATTTCTGGGTCTAGGGAGACGGAAAGCATGTGGAAGTGAAGCACTGTAATAATAACTTCTTTTCTTCCAATCAGTAAAGAATCAAGCCAATAGCTTTAAACAGATTTTTCTGACATTTTATTATGAATATATTCAAACACGTAATGGTCTGTATCACCTAGCTTCTACAACTAGCATTTGTTATATTGCTTTGGGCTTCCCCGGTGGCACTAGTGGTAAAGAACCTGCCTGACAATGCAGGAAACATAAGAGACTTGGGTTTGATCCCTGGGTTGGGAAGATCCTCTGGAGGAGGGCATGGCAAGCTACCCCAGTATGCATGCCTGGAGAATCCCATAGACAGAGGGGCCTGGCAGGCTGCAATCTATGGGTCTCAAGGAGTTGCATGCCGGTCCAGCCGGCAGTTGAACAGATCCTGAAGAGAGTGGCAGATAGGCTAAGAAAAGAAAGAAGGACAGAAAAGATGGGGTTGAGAGGGACAGCAAGAGGCAGACAACTCTACAGGTTGCTGCCAAGTTGCTGACAAGTTTATTGAATTCACTCATACATTTTATACTTCTCAAAATCAGATAACACACAGCAAACAATTGTGTATACGTGCTTTAGGCCAGGTTTTTCGGACCTAGCATTTTGTTAGTGTCTATCAGGCAGATCATAAACTAGGTGTTACCTCCTGGTATGTAATTAATATATTCAGAGTTCTTTAGATTACAATGGTTCCAGGGCATAAAGCCCCTCAAGCCCTTTTCATCTGTACCAAGGCTCCAAGTGTCCTTTACGATAGCTCAGGAATGTCTTCACAATACCTGGGGTGGCGGGACAGAGAGCTATGCAGTTATCAGCCCCTGTTTCCAGGGCAGTTCCCAGAGCTATGTTTCCTTAAAAGAAACCCCTTGAAACAGGGCAGCTCCCCACAGTTGGACACAACTGAATCAATTTAGCACACATGCATGTATATTGCTGCATAATATGCTTGTCCCTCTATCAACCCATCTTATTTTTTGATACATTTCAAAATAGGTTTTAGACATAGATACACTTCACTCTTAAAGAGTATACACTTAGGGCTTCCCTGGTGGTCCAGTGGGTAAGGACACTGCCTTGCAGTGCAAGGGGCGCCGGTTCGATCCCTGGCCTGGGAAGATCCCACATGCCGCGGAGCGGCTGGACTGATGTGTCCAACTACCAAGCCGGAGCTCTGGAGCGCATGCGCCCAGAGCCGGTGCTCTGCGACAACAGAGGCCACCACGATGGGAGGCCCACACGGGCCAAAGATGGATGAAAATAGACAAATGAAAGACCAATAGAAGTAGCCCGCCTGCTCCCCTCCCTCCCACCCCAAAAAAGAGTATACACTTAGAATTCAATATTCCAGTTTTTTTTATTTAACTCTCTCTTTTATATTCGAGTATAGCTCATTCACAAGACTGTGATAATTTCAGGTGGCCAGTGAAGGGACTCAACCATACATATACACATATCCATTCTCCCCCAAACTCCCCTCCCAGCCAGGCTGCTGCATAACATTGAGCAGAGTTCCCTGTGCTAGACAGTGGGACCT
Organism: Tragulus kanchil; assembly: GCA_022376925.1. Taxonomy (NCBI): domain Eukaryota; kingdom Metazoa; phylum Chordata; class Mammalia; order Artiodactyla; family Tragulidae; genus Tragulus; species Tragulus kanchil. Next base: position 16,506,353 of record JAIOJX010000028.1, on the reverse strand, counting down.
TGTTGGTTATCCATTTTAAATATAGCAGTGTGTTCATGTTGATTCCCAACTCGCGAACTATCCCTCCCCAACACCTGTCCCCACTGGAAACCGTAAGCTTGTAATCTAAGTTTGCTCTTTGAGTCTGCTTCTGTTTTGTAAATAAGTTCATTTGTATCATTTTTTAAGATTCTGCATATAAGCAATATCACACGATATTTATCTTTCTCTGACTTACCTTCACATAGCATGGTAATCTCTAGGTGGATTCATGTTGCTGGAAATGTCATTATTTCATTCTTCTAAATGTAATTTTTATGTTCAGAACTTATAATAGTGATGACAAAAGTTAAAATCAAACAGTATTTATGAAGGACTGTATTTTTAAAAACGTTTGCAATATAGGGGTGTAAAATCAAAACTATTAGGTGAGTTCCCAGAGCTATGTTTCCTTAAAAGAAACCCCTTGAAACAGGGCAGCTCCCCACAGTTGGACACAACGGAATCAATTTAGCACACATGCATGTATATTGCTGCATAATATGCTTGTCCCTCTATCAACCCATCTTATTTTTTGATACATTTCAAAATAGGTTTTAGACATAGATACACTTCACTCTTAAAGAGTATACACTTAGGGCTTCCCTGGTGGTCCAGTGGGTAAGGACACTGCCTTGCAGTGCAAGGGGCGCCGGTTCGATCCCTGGCCTGGGAAGATCCCACATGCCGCGGAGCGGCTGGACTGATGTGTCCAACTACCAAGCCGGAGCTCTGGAGCGCATGCGCCCAGAGCCGGTGCTCTGCGACAACAGAGGCCACCACGATGGGAGGCCCACACGGGCCAAAGATGGATGAAAATAGACAAATGAAAGACCAATAGAAGTAGCCCGCCTGCTCCCCTCCCTCCCCACCCCCCCCCCCAAAAAAAGAGTATACACTTAGAATTCAATATTCCAGTTTTTTTTATTTAACTCTCTCTTTTATATTCGAGTATAGCTCATTCACAAGACTGTGATAATTTCAGGTGGCCAGTGAAGGGACTCAACCATACATATACACATATCCATTCTCCCCCAAACTCCCCTCCCAGCCAGGCTGCTGCATAACATTGAGCAGAGTTCCCTGTGCTAGACAGTGGGACCTTGTTGGTTATCCATTTTAAATATAGCAGTGTGTTCATGTTGATTCCCAACTCGCGAACTATCCCTCCCCAACACCTGTCCCCACTGGAAACCGTAAGCTTGTAATCTAAGTTTGCTCTTTGAGTCTGCTTCTGTTTTGTAAATAAGTTCATTTGTATCATTTTTTAAGATTCTGCATATAAGCAATATCACACGATATTTATCTTTCTCTGACTTACCTTCACATAGCATGGTAATCTCTAGGTGGATTCATGTTGCTGGAAATGTCATTATTTCATTCTTCTAAATGTAATTTTTATGTTCAGAACTTATAATAGTGATGACAAAAGTTAAAATCAAACAGTATTTATGAAGGACTGTATTTTTAAAAACGTTTGCATTGCATATAGTGGCTGTAAAATAAATTGTCTAGAGAAGGGAGAGCTGACTTTGAGTGGAGTCGTAATCACCAAAGATTTCATGAAGAAAGCAGAAACTTATCTATGCATTGGAGCCAGAGCATTATTTAGGAGGCTTGGATGGAGGAGGGCGTCCACAGAGAGTTAGCAGCTTGGACACACACACACGAAGGACTCATGGATTGATCAGACTAGAACATGGATTTTTATTGAGGCCCAGTGGAAACTGAGTCATATTTGGTGGGACGGGACCAGTTCATAGAAGACCATAAAGGCAAGTAGAGAAATTGGCCGTGACTTGGAGGCAATGTAGAATCATGGCAGATTCCTGCTTGAGGATCCTAGAAAATTATTCTAGCAAGTCAGGAACGAACCAGAGAGAATGGGCAGAGAAGACTGACTCTTCCACAGACTTTAGAATTGACTCCTCAATAATTGGTTATTACAAAGACTGGAAGATAAAATGGAATTCAAGACATATCTTTAGCGGGGGTTGGGGGAGACAGTAGAAAAGGCTGCAGAGGGACTTCCCTGGTGGTCCAGCGGTTTAAGAATCCACCTTGCAATGCAGGGAACGCAGGTTCAATCCCTGGTCCGGGGACTAAGATCCCACATTCGTTGAAGCAACTAAGCCCCTTGCGCTGCAACTCTTGAGCCCACATGCCACATGCCACCATGCGCCACAATGAAAGATACTGCATGATGCAGTGAAGATGTAGAGCACTGCAACTAAGACCCAATGCAGCCAAAAAAAAAAAAAGGCTGCAGAGCCTTTATCGATCCATATGATTGACGAAGAAGGAACTAATACAAGTGGTCTTTGAAGATGAAAACACGGGGGGCATGTCTGGTTAGGCAGAAAGAATGGTGATCTTGAGCTCTAATGACATAGGTCAACCGTTGCCCGGATGGAGGGTGCCATCCGAGGGTCTGACCTCGTGGGAGTGTGATCTACACAGCGTGGCGCGATGGCTGGATCTCAAAAAATGTGTATGTGTGCTGTCCAAAACCCTTGAGCCAATTTCAAATACTCACAGGGCACGGGTTTTGAGGGCAGCCCCTTGCCCCGTCTGTGGGATGGAAGCCGAACTCTCCATCCACGTCTTTCATCTTGCAACATCCCAAAAGTGCCGTGGTCAGCAAGTGCACTCCACACACATGGCATCTCTCCTCAGTCCTACTCGCTCCGATCTACAGGATGGGGGCTGCATGCAGCCGGCCGTGTTTGTTCCCTGGCAGAGAAAGGATGGGGCTGGATGTGGGTGGGTAGGTGGGTGGGAAGGCAGGAGCAGCCATAAATAGCTTCTGAGAACAATGGATACCATGGAAATGCTTTGGGAGCACCCCTTGTAACAAAGGAAGCCCCAAATTAAAGGTGGGAAAGAAATGAATTACCACCAAATATAAAAAAGTAGATTGTTCTCTCCCTCTCTCTGCCTCTGGCTCTCTCTCTCCTCTTCTCTTCCCTTAGAGCTCATGATCTCTCTCTCTATATATATATATGTATACACACACATATATACATACATATATACACACTGTCTCACCACACATAACAGACACAAAGCAGTATTTGCAATACAGCAGTAAGAGACAAAAGCAGATTGCAGAACAATATATAAAAGACAATTCCATGTTTTTGAGGGTAAAAATGAACAATTACTGTCAGTGTTTCATGTCATTTCCTGATAATATATGTGGAAGCATTGATGTGTGCTTATCATCTTACACATAAAAAATCACCAGGGAAAGAGCCTAGACTTGTATATATCATTTAGCGTATCAGTGGTTATCTCTTGGTGGTGGAATTAGGCCGAGTTTTTGCCTGTTGTGTTTTTTTTTGATTCAGTAACTGTGTAGTAACTGTTAATAAATGATTCTTAAAGCATCACAATTTAAAACACTATTAAAAACACTTTTTGCATCTTTAGCTTGTAAATACAGAAAATCATTATCAGACTGAGTTATAATTCCTTCTCATCAATTTCCATGTACCCAGAAGGTACTCCTGGTATATATGTTAAGACCCTGTAAAAAGTGTCACGATTTCCCCAAACTACGGATCAGCTGCCACTGGCTCAGAATTACATTTCTCTGCCTACAAGATCCTTCTGGACCCATCTGTACACTCCAGCTGCCCCAAAGCCTCTTAGGAAGCTTCAGAAGGGAACTGAAGTTGAGTACATAGAGCCCAGATTTGTTGTCAGGAAGTGGGGGGATGCCCTCAGTAATCACAAATACACTAATCCCAATTAATTAGAATTTCTTGGAGGATGGCCCAGGCATGGGTATTTACAAAAAAAATACAAACAAAAAAACTTCCAAGGTAATTTTAGTGTGCAGCCCATGTGAAGAACCATGGCCCTCATAGATTAATTTACTAAGGGGTCATTTGAACATGGCCTTGAAGAGAGGTGAAATTAAAACACAGAGGATTTGGCTGACCAAGGTCAGTGGCTGCACGGCCCTGCGCCTTGTGAGAAAATGATTATGCAAACAGAATGAAAGAGCGTGAACGGTGGGGCGGGCAGTTGATGCACAATATCGCGAGGTCAGGGAAAGCGTCGTAGGAGCGGGGAATCCTCTCTGGTGCTCACGGTAGAGCAATCTCTAATCAGACTTTACAAGTTGGGAAACAGTCTCTGAGAATAGCTTGCTGACCAGATACTGGTATTTCACAGAATACAGCAGAACCCAGTCTCAGTGCTGATGCTGGGGGACTCAAGCCCTCTTGGGCACCAGAGACTATAGCCTTTCCCCTGAGAAGATGCCAGCGGACACATGTTAGCATGACAGCCTATATAAAAGATCAATATACTTGTGGAAGGGAAAAGCATTGATGTGTGTTTATCATCTTTCACATAAAAAATCACCAGGGAAAGAGACTAGACTTGTATATATCATTTAGCGTATCAGTGGTTATCTCTTGGTGGTGGAATTAGGCCGAGTTTTTGCCTGTTGTGTTTTTTGATTCAGTAACTGTGTAGTAACTGTTAATAAATGATTCTTAAAGCATCACAATTTAAAACACTATTAAAAACACTTTTTGCATCTTTAGCTTGTAAATACAGAAAATCATTATCAGACTGAGTTATAATTCCTTCTCATCAATTTCCATGTACCCAGAAGGTACTCCTGGTATATATGTTAAGACCCTGTAAAAAGTGTCACGATTTCCCCAAACTACGGATCAGCTGCCACTGGCTCAGAATTACATTTCTCTGCCTACAAGATCCTTCTGGACCCATCTGTACACTCCAGCTGCCCCAAAGCCTCTTAGGAAGCTTCAGAAGGGAACTGAAGTTGAGTACATAGAGCCCAGATTTGTTGTCAGGAAGTGGGGGGATGCCCTCAGTAATCACAAATACACTAATCCCAATTAATTAGAATTTCTTGGAGGATGGCCCAGGCATGGGTATTTACAAAAAAAATACAAACAAAAAAACTTCCAAGGTAATTTTAGTGTGCAGCCCATGTGAAGAACCATGGCCCTCATAGATTAATTTACTAAGGGGTCATTTGAACATGGCCTTGAAGAGAGGTGAAATTAAAACACAGAGGATTTGGCTGACCAAGGTCAGTGGCTGCACGGCCCTGCGCCTTGTGAGAAAATGATTATGCAAACAGAATGAAAGAGCGTGAACGGTGGGGCGGGCAGTTGATGCACAATATCGCGAGGTCAGGGAAAGCGTCGTAGGAGCGGGGAATCCTCTCTGGTGCTCACGGTAGAGCAATCTCTAATCAGACTTTACAAGTTGGGAAACAGTCTCTGAGAATAGCTTGCTGACCAGATACTGGTATTTCACAGAATACAGCAGAACCCAGTCTCAGTGCTGATGCTGGGGGACTCAAGCCCTCTTGGGCACCAGAGACTATAGCCTTTCCCCTGAGAAGATGCCAGCGGACACATGTTAGCATGACGCAGCCGATGATAGAACAGCCCTCTGAATAATTTTTACTCTGCTTCTGAAATTCATTGCACATGGATTTCTGTGGCATGTCTTTGTTAGTTATTCTCAAGATTTATAGGAATGGGAAAGCTGGGGAGCACAGAGGTCTTCTCATCTCTGTCCTTTTATGTACCATAGTGAAGTTTGAACTTGAACTTGCCCTTGGTGCCAGCAAGCAGAGGCCAGGAGTGGGCACACATTTCCTTTGTGTCTTGGGTTTTTGTTTTGTTTTGCTTTCTTTGGGTGCACCAGGCCAGAGTTGTGGTATGCAGAATCTTGAATTGTGTCATGTTGGATCTGAGTTCCCTGATCAGAGACCAAACCCAGGACCCCTGCATTGGGAGTGCAGAGTCTAAAGCCCTGGACCACCAGGGAAGTCTTTAGGCATGTGTTTCTTACATCCTGCTCCAGTATCCCTGAAATTCACTAGCATTTCTAACTTGGAGCTGTGCCCAGTTTCCATGCAGCAGCATGTGAGTTGTTTTTGTCCTCTGAAAAAGAATGATAATCGTATTCATAAAATGTGAAAGTTACAATACTACTTATCAGCTCCAGTTTATTGATGCAGAAACTGAGCTAGCCCTGTGCTACATGGACATCCCTGGGACCAACCGTCAAGGGTGTTACTACTCCCATTTTACTGGGGGGAACACTGAGGTCACACAGATAGAAGACGACAACCTGAGGTTTAAGTCCGTTTCTGATCCTGAGGGTCTGCATGAATCCTCTTGCCAGTGATGACCACCCCAGAGCTGGACGTCATGAGGTCAGGGGGGGAAATGTCTTTTTTCTTCTGTCCTTGTGCATCCACGTCACTCCCTTCCTCTTTCTGGGGACCTGAACATTGGGATTCTCAGCCCCAATCTCTCTCTTCTTTTTTCAGAACTGTACCAGGTAGAGCTACCCCATTTCTTTGTTTGCTTGTTAACAGCCTGGCGATATTCAGTGTATTTTTCCGAGGAGTAGTGTATATCTCACCTGTCTTTAATGGAGTTTCTTTTTGCTCCTCAGTATAATCTTCATTCCTGTGGTTTAGAAGGAAGCATGTACTGTTAAGCTCTGCCAGAGTGCCAAACAGCTCTTGTGCATGTCTTTGCATCATCCAAGCAATGCCTCACTTTTCAGCTGTCTCAGCCTTGGCCTGCCAGCAGGGCTGTGCCCATGCCAAATGCTTTCAGAGAGTGTGCAATAAGCAAAAACTGAAGTCAGGTTGAAACCACCAAAGTCGTTCTATGCTAATTTCTAAGTGTATTAACATCTGGACCTTGGGAGGTTCCACCTGCTCTCAGGAAAACTAATGTGGCCTTGAGTCTGTGCAGGAAGGGGAATGCAAGGTTTGGGTTTTAAGAAACCTGACTGAGAATCTGAATATGATCATATCAACTTGAACAAAGCATCTTTTATGGGGACTTTTTAAAAAGTTTTTCTTCGATATAGGCCTTTTTAAAAGTCTTTAGTGTACTGAATTTGTGACAATATTGTTTCTATTTTATGTTTTGTTTTTTTTTTGGCTATGAGGCATTTGGGGTCTTAATTCTCTAACCTGGATTTGAACCCACACCCCCTGCCCTGGGAGGTGAAGTCTCAACCACTGGACCATCAGGGAAATTCCCACGATTTCTGTTTTTAAAGAAAGATGTTCCAGAAATCATCCTTTGTCAGTTAACTTTCCCTTTATTGTAAAAAAAAAAAAAAAAAAAAAAATGCTGGCCCATTTGTAAAAGTACGATTTAAAAGCTTTAAATCATACTTGAAATCATTTAAAGCAACTTTTAATAGCTACTTCCATTACAAAACAGATGGCAAAATATACAAGAGGTATATTTCAGGCACATGGCAAGGGTCTTCTGTTAAAATCAGCCTTAAGGGCAGGAGTGGGTTAGGGTAAGAGATACTCCATGAAGGATTTGGAACCTAGCTGTGACGGTCTGCTGGGGAGGGGTTAAGGTGCGGCCATCCGGATAATATATATGAAGTTCTCAGATGTGTAGTGTGCAAGATTTGATTCTGTTGAAAACATAATCCAGGATGACAGCGTCTCACCCCGCTTGGCTTGCCTTCAGGCACACGGGGGAAGGAGACTACACAGGGTGACCTTCCGAGGTCCCCTACTTTCTGGGACTCTCAGAGTGTCAGCAGCAGCCCCTATTATTGGAATCTGACAGTGTTCCATCTACACCCTGAGCAGACACTACCGAGAAGTAGGAAGCCCCCTGCAGATCCTCTGGAATTTGACATAATGGCGGGAGCGTGGGCTTCCGGGTTTCCTGCATGGGTGTGGAGTCACGTCGGCCTGGGATGGGACCAAGGGCCAGGCAATGGTTAGTGGAGGAACTGCGGTGTGAGACAAAACAAGCCACAGGCACCACATCTCCAAGAGATTTGCAGGATGATTGCAAAATTATCTAGTGATGGAGGATGGCAGGAGGGCAGTGGATGGAGAGCCACAGAGAGGGTGGATAAAAATGCCTCCTCGCTCTAGAAAAGCTGCTGCCCTGCTCGATACCGTGATCAAAAGGACACCTTTCCATTAAGAGAAATTGTCTACAGTTTAACAAACAATGGAGATCTGAAACAACAGAAAAAAGTGTCATTTCTTAAAAACAAACCTTCAACACACTCACAATCCTGCATCTATACCCAACAAGAATAGGGAGAAAAAAAAAAAAATGAGTTTGGAACTTTTTACCCAGACCATGATAACTGCAAACCATTGCAGGATCCTTTTAAATATTTATTCATGGTTCATTTTTCTATCATCATATGTAGGGAAATAGGGTTCCTTACCTGAGCAGTCTTCTGGCCAGATATAAAACAGGGCAGGCTGCAGCCTCTCAGCTCTCATCATGCTGATAAGAATCTGGCAAATGCAAACAGAAGCTCTAGTAAGCCAGAGGAAATTTTATTTTAAAAGAGTGAAGCAATCGCCCTAGAAAAATACTGCCAACGAGAAAATTTTAAAAGAATTAGAATGAATGGGAAAAATAAGAACAACATAATCCATAGTGTCTGAAGAGAGAGAGTTTCCTTTATAGAAGTGGACGTAAAGGGATGTAGAAGATATACCTGCTCCATGTAAATTTATTAAATGCAACTTTCTTTTTTTCTCTTTCTTTCTTTTAGATAAAAAACCTCTTCATGAAATAAAACCCCAAAGTAAGTTATTTTTCCTCTTGCGGATATCGTTTCTTCTCATATATGCTGCTTTACTGTTATATTTGTTTAGGAACCAAACAGAATTGCAGTGCCTGTGAAAGATCTGGGGCTTTTCAGAGGGTTGGTTCTTGTCTGGTTTAGAGTCACCTATCAGAGGTTAAAATAAAGAAAGAAATACGCATGTCCCTCCCCTCCTTCAGAGTAAATCTCTCCTCTTGATTCCACCTGCTTGTAGTCCACTGCCCTCCTTTTAGAGTTTTTTAATCTCTCCTTAGGAGCAAAACTGCGGTGTGAGACAAAACAAGCCACAGGCACCACATCTCCAAGAGATTTGCAGGATGATTGCAAAATTATCTAGTGATGGAGGATGGCAGGAGGGCAGTGGATGGAGAGCCACAGAGAGGGTGGATAAAAATGCCTCCTCGCTCTAGAAAAGCTGCTGCCCTGCTCGATACCGTGATCAAAAGGACACCTTTCCATTAAGAGAAATTGTCTACAGTTTAACAAACAATGGAGATCTGAAACAACAGAAAAAAGTGTCATTTCTTAAAAACAAACCTTCAACACACTCACAATCCTGCATCTATACCCAACAAGAATAGGGAGAAAAAAAAAAAAATGAGTTTGGAACTTTTTACCCAGACCATGATAACTGCAAACCATTGCAGGATCCTTTTAAATATTTATTCATGGTTCATTTTTCTATCATCATATGTAGGGAAATAGGGTTCCTTACCTGAGCAGTCTTCTGGCCAGATATAAAACAGGGCAGGCTGCAGCCTCTCAGCTCTCATCATGCTGATAAGAATCTGGCAAATGCAAACAGAAGCTCTAGTAAGCCAGAGGAAATTTTATTTTAAAAGAGTGAAGCAATCGCCCTAGAAAAATACTGCCAACGAGAAAATTTTAAAAGAATTAGAATGAATGGGAAAAATAAGAACAACATAATCCATAGTGTCTGAAGAGAGAGAGTTTCCTTTATAGAAGTGGACGTAAAGGGATGTAGAAGATATACCTGCTCCATGTAAATTTATTAAATGCAACTTTCTTTTTTTCTCTTTCTTTCTTTTAGATAAAAAACCTCTTCATGAAATAAAACCCCAAAGTAAGTTATTTTTCCTCTTGCGGATATCGTTTCTTCTCATATATGCTGCTTTACTGTTATATTTGTTTAGGAACCAAACAGAATTGCAGTGCCTGTGAAAGATCTGGGGCTTTTCAGAGGGTTGGTTCTTGTCTGGTTTAGAGTCACCTATCAGAGGTTAAAATAAAGAAAGAAATACGCATGTCCCTCCCCTCCTTCAGAGTAAATCTCTCCTCTTGATTCCACCTGCTTGTAGCAGTCCATTTCTCGACAAATGTCATCTAGGGCTCTTATTTCTGAGGAGATTTATCTCATTAAAATTAATAAATATTTGTCAGTGCAGGCTTTCACAAGACCAGCCTTGGGCAATAGCCTGATTACAGGACATCCACTTAGGAGCGGGGGGAGGCACCTGAGAGATGAACCCTGAAATCCATGGCAACTGGGTAGATTGAAAATCACGGTGAAATGGCCAGGAATTGAACCTAGTGGTGGAGTGCTGGCTCAATCCCTATCCACAGGCTTGCTTTGTGGAGAGGCCTTTATCTTCCTTCTGTCTTATGCATCTGATAGACTTGTGGAGAGGAGCGCAGCTTGCATGGTGGGCAGCCCGCCTTCTTCCTCCCAGTGCTCAGCCCTGGCTAAACTTGAGGGCCACCTGGAAGCCTTTTAAAATTCCCCATTCCTGGGTTGTACCCTAGAAATCAAATGGGAAGGCGAGACTCAGAACCCTGGAATCCCCAGTTTTACAAGCTCTTGAGATGATGTCAATCTGAAGCTCAGATGGAGAACCACTATCTTAGGAAAATATTTCTGGAAACTTAGATGAGCAGTGCATGCATCAGAATCTTGAGGTACGGTGGAAGCTGGTTAAATATGCCCCCCATAATAGGACAAATTAATTTGAATTCTCTGAGAATGTACATTTTCTTATGTTCCCCCAGGGACTCTGAGAAAAAATGTGTTAGATTGCCAGATAAATGCCACAGCCCACACTGAAGGGCACAGCCGTGTAGCTCTGAGCAGTAGGAGTTTGGTTGGTAAAGCTTGTGAAAGATGTTCTTGACCAGGATCTCCCATTTTAGTCTAAAATAAATGGCTTTTGATCTTTTAAATCCTATGGTATTAAAATTCAAATAGCTTGGGAGATTTAACAGCTTTTATTAGCCACCTTCTTTGAAAGAATTAAGACCCTGCGAAGATAGACAGAAATTGTTGCCTTGGGGATGGGAGTCAGGAGGCATGAGAGAAGATGCTTAAAGCTGTGATGTTCCTACTTCAGATGTTGCTTCAGGCATGCTTGAGAGAGAAGGATGCCCCCCAAATTCTCCTCTTGATTCCACCTGCTTGTAGCAGTCCATTTCTCGACAAATGTCATCTAGGGCTCTTATTTCTGAGGAGATTTATCTCATTAAAATTAATAAATATTTGTCAGTGCAGGCTTTCACAAGACCAGCCTTGGGCAATAGCCTGATTACAGGACATCCACTTAGGAGCGGGGGGAGGCACCTGAGAGATGAACCCTGAAATCCATGGCAACTGGGTAGATTGAAAATCACGGTGAAATGGCCAGGAATTGAACCTAGTGGTGGAGTGCTGGCTCAATCCCTATCCACAGGCTTGCTTTGTGGAGAGGCCTTTATCTTCCTTCTGTCTTATGCATCTGATAGACTTGTGGAGAGGAGCGCAGCTTGCATGGTGGGCAGCCCCGCCTTCTTCCTCCCAGTGCTCAGCCCTGGCTAAACTTGAGGGCCACCTGGAAGCCTTTTAAAATTCCCCATTCCTGGGTTGTACCCTAGGGAAATCAAATGGGAAGGCGAGACTCAGAACCCTGGAATCCCCAGTTTTACAAGCTCTTGAGATGATGTCAATCTGAAGCTCAGATGGAGAACCACTATCTTAGGAAAATATTTCTGGAAACTTAGATGAGCAGTGCATGCATCAGAATCTTGAGGTACGGTGGAAGCTGGTTAAATATGCCCCCCATAATAGGACAAATTAATTTGAATTCTCTGAGAATGTACATTTTCTTATGTTCCCCCAGGGACTCTGAGAAAAAATGTGTTAGATTGCCAGATAAATGCCACAGCCCACACTGAAGGGCACAGCCGTAGCTCTGAGCAGTAGGAGTTTGGTTGGTAAAGCTTGTGAAAGATGTTCTTGACCAGGATCTCCCATTTTAGTCTAAAATAAATGGCTTTTGATCTTTTAAATCCTATGGTATTAAAATTCAAATAGCTTGGGAGATTTAACAGCTTTTATTAGCCACCTTCTTTGAAAGAATTAAGACCCTGCGAAGATAGACAGAAATTGTTGCCTTGGGGATGGGAGTCAGGAGGCATGAGAGAAGATGCTTAAAGCTGTGATGTTCCTACTTCAGATGTTGCTTCAGGCATGCTTGAGAGAGAAGGATGCCATGACTTCCAGAGTCTTGAGAACTTCACTGAACAACAGAAACCAACTTTCTTGTTTTCCCTGCTGTCTGCTGCCCATAAAGTCATTACTGGGACTTAGGCAGTTGCTTTCCAAGTCCTGCATGATGGATTTGGAGCTCCATAGGAAGATGGAAGGCAGAGAAACTTGGATGTCTGTGTGTGTGTGTGTGTGTGTGTGTGTGTGTGTGTGTGTGTGTGTGTGTGTGTGTGTGTACACGCGTATACATTTGAAGAGAGGGAGAAGAAACAGATCAGTGAATATTTGTCCACCATCCATGGTCCCTGTGTGTAGCACACCCAAGATTATGGTAGCCATGTGGCAGCCAACAGGAGAGCTCCTTAGACATTTATTTCTTATCCATGCTGGGTCTTGCGGTGAACAGGGGCTGCTCATTGCCGTGGCTTCTCTTGTGGTAGAGCACAGGCTCTAGGCCATGTGGCCTTCCATAGTTGCAGCTTCTGGGCTCTAGAGCATAGCCTCAAAGGCTTAGTCTTTGTGGCACATGGGCTTGGTCGCTTCAGCTCCTGTGCTCTACAGCATAGCCTCAGTGGTTGCCACGCATGGGCTTAGCTGCTCTGCAGCATGTGGACTCTCCCCAGACCAGGGATCGGACCCGTGCCTCCTGCACCAGCAGGTGGATTCTTTACCACTGAGCCCACCAGGGCCGTCCTACATGTGTGGTTTTTTTTTAAAAAAATAATTTCATGCTTAGTTTGTGAGTTCAGTGCTGTTCTAATTTGGTTACATCTGCACCTCTAGCCATAAAGCCCCTAGTAGCTATTTCTGGTCCTCATGGACTCCTGAATGAGTTTTTGCTTGGGCTTCTCACTCCTGTACACCGTGCTTAATTGGTGGATACTGCTGCAGACTTGCTTAAACTCTTTTAATTTGTGATTTTCTAAAAATAAAACCTTAACAGAATCAATGTGATTGCAGAAGTCTCGAGAGGCATCCGATCAGGGTTGGGGAGGCTGCGTGGTTAGGCGTACATCATACAAGGCAGGCTGCAGTTGTTCACTGAAAGGGGGCTTTGCCGAAGTCTCCATGAATCATCACTGAGGCAAAATCAAAGTCAATTATGAAGATAACTGAGAAACAACCTCTTCCTATATATAGCCATGCACGTGATCCTCTGCAGGGTGGGGCGGGTGGAAGGCATCACTCAGCGCCTTGTGCACAGATCCCTGTGAGGTGGGCTGAGGGAACCGGCTCCGAGTCACGGGGAGGTGTGAAAGGAAAGTGAAGTCTGAAGATGTCTATTGGCAAATCATAATGACAAACTGGGGGAAATCTGTGCTCAGCATCGCTCATGAAAGCACTTATTGTAAATGAGATAATTTAATCAATTACGTTTCCTAATGTACTAAACCGAATGTTTCATTTTCTGCTTCTGCACATCTTAAATTATCTTCAGGTGCTTTATGAGATTTAATCATAGTTAATAGAAACTTCATTACCATCAAATGTGCTTTCAATAAATGTTGTGTAACAATGTCAGGAAGTGCAGTAAAATATAGTGGGTTCTGAATGGCAAACACGCACCCCCGGAGTCAGCCTGAAAAATGGTCGTGTGCAGATGGTGAGACTCCCGGAGACTTGGGGATGAGGCTCTTCTGAGAGGCTGGGAGCCCCCAAGGAGTGGCTGGTTCAGCAAGTTCACCGTAGCGATGAAAAGGATTCAGGCTTCCCCTTAGAAGATAACTCAGGATGTATTCTTTCTCCATCTCTTGCCATATGGGTTGTTTTGTAACTAACAGAAACATACCCTAAACACAAATCCCAGTCATTGGTCTAGAGGCAGTTACCTCTAGGACTTTGCCAGTTGAATGTCTCCCAGTTAGCTGAATCTCAGCTTTTTTGAAAGCGAACACATCCTTCTCTGTCCCTGTTTGAAACCCAGGCTTCCTCCCATCTTCTCTAGATAAGCGAATACTATACCTTCAACTCAGTTGGGTTTCACATTTGCATGGCCTCCTAGACCGTTTTTTCCTCTCCTTCTCCAGCTCAATACTCTAATTACCACCATCTAACCATCCAGCCACCCATGTCTCCAGCTCAATACTCTTATGATGACTGTCTTCTCTTAGGCGACATAAAAAGGCTCAGCCAAAGGGGCTTTGCAAGTCACCATGAATCCTCACTGAGGCAAAATCAAAGCCAATTATGAAGATAACTGAGAAACAACCTCTTCCTATATATAGCCATGCACGTGATCCTCTGCAGGGTGGGGCGGGTGGAAGGCATCACTCAGCGCCTTGTGCACAGATCCCTGTGAGGTGGGCTGAGGGAACCGGCTCCGAGTCACGGGGAGGTGTGAAAGGAAAGTGAAGTCTGAAGATGTCTATTGGCAAATCATAATGACAAACTGGGGGAAATCTGTGCTCAGCATCGCTCATGAAAGCACTTATTGTAAATGAGATAATTTAATCAATTACGTTTCCTAATGTACTAAACCGAATGTTTCATTTTCTGCTTCTGCACATCTTAAATTATCTTCAGGTGCTTTATGAGATTTAATCATAGTTAATAGAAACTTCATTACCATCAAATGTGCTTTCAATAAATGTTGTGTAACAATGTCAGGAAGTGCAGTAAAATATAGTGGGTTCTGAATGGCAAACACGCACCCCCGGAGTCAGCCTGAAAAATGGTCGTGTGCAGATGGTGAGACTCCCGGAGACTTGGGGATGAGGCTCTTCTGAGAGGCTGGGAGCCCCCAAGGAGTGGCTGGTTCAGCAAGTTCACCGTAGCGATGAAAAGGATTCAGGCTTCCCCTTAGAAGATAACTCAGGATGTATTCTTTCTCCATCTCTTGCCATATGGGTTGTTTTGTAACTAACAGAAACATACCCTAAACACAAATCCCAGTCATTGGTCTAGAGGCAGTTACCTCTAGGACTTTGCCAGTTGAATGTCTCCCAGTTAGCTGAATCTCAGCTTTTTTGAAAGCGAACACATCCTTCTCTGTCCCTGTTTGAAACCCAGGCTTCCTCCCATCTTCTCTAGATAAGCGAATACTATACCTTCAACTCAGTTGGGTTTCACATTTGCATGGCCTCCTAGACCGTTTTTTCCTCTCCCTTCTCCAGCTCAATACTCTAATTACCACCATCTAACCATCCAGCCACCCATGTAGATCCAGATCACCAGCTTGCTCCATTTTCTCTCATCTGCATCCGTCCATTCATTCGTCAGCTTTTTATGGAGTGCACGCCATGGGTGAGGACATGTTCTGGGTGGTGGAGAATCACTACTGAGCCTGCCAGATACAGTGTCTTCTCCCAGGAAGCTTGCAGGGCTATTGAAAGAGATTGGGGAAACAAAAACAAACAGAAAAACAGAAAATTATATATAGAGTGAGCTTCCCTGATAGATCAGATGGTAAAGAAACTGCCTGCAATGTGAGAGACCTGGGTTTGATGCATGGGTTGGGAAGATTCCCTGGAAGAGAGCATGGCAACCCACCCCAGTATTCTTGCCTGGAGAATCCCAGGGACAGAGGAACCTAGTTGGCTACAGTCCATGGGTTGTAAAGAGTTGGACATGACTGAGAGACTAAGTGCCCATAGGTAGAGTGCTGTGAGCTATAGAGGTGTTGACAAGTATCAAGAAGAGAAATAAAGCAGGGTAGGAGGCTCAGGTGGGGATGGGGGAAAATGTTGCTTTTTTGTGTAAGGTTCAGAGAAGACTTCTGTGGTAAAATCACGTTTCAAAAGACACCTGAAAACAACAACAACAACAACAAGGGAAAAGACATCCTGGACCTCTGGGAGGAGCACATTCCAGGGCAAGGGAGCAGCAGGATGCCTCGATATCTGAGGAACTGTTAGGCCAGGTACCTGATCTGGAGCAGAGTGGCCAAGGGAAGAGACATAAGGGCTCAAATCAAAGAAGTAGGGCAGGGGAAAAGCTGCTGAGTGTATCACAGGCCATTGTAATGACTTTGACCTTTACTGTGAGTGAGATGGAAAGCCATTGAAGGTGTTTATTCATGGTGACATGATCTATTATTTTCAAGGATAAACTCCACCTGCTGTGTGGAGTGTAAACATAGAGGGAACTGGAGCAGAAACAAGGAGGTCTGTTACAATGATCTATTACAACAATAGTCCATTACAATGATCTAGGCTGTTACAATATCCAGGCTATCACAACAACCTAGATTCAAGATGAATGTGGCTTGGACCAAATAGAGAATCTTGGAAATCATAGAAATGATCCATAATCTGGGTATCTCTGGAAGGCAGAATCAAAAGGAGTTGCTGATGGATTGGATATAGAGGATGAGAGAAAGGCATTAGGGATGGTTCCAAATTTGGGGCTGAGCAACTTGAAGGACGGACGTACCATTACAGATCAGGAGTGAACGTGGTTTAGCGTATCTGGAGGGAGACTCAAGAGTTCAGCGTTATAAATGCTATAGTTAAGATACTTCTTAAGCAGGCAGTGGAGTATATGAGTCTGGAGGTCAGAGGAGAATCCTGGCCGGTGACATAAATCTGGGGCTGGCAGTGACCAGATGATATTTAAAGCCCATAGATTGAATGAGATCACCAGATAATGAGCATGAACAGAGAATGTATCTGAGGACTTGGCTCTGAAAGACATCCCCATTGGGATGTAGAGCCGGTCAGAAGTCACTGCACAGGAGACAGAAAAGTAAGAACCCACATAGGAAGAGGAAAACCAAGCGAAGAGAAAATGGTGTCCCAGCCAAAAGCTGTTTTAAAATTCAGGTCATTTTTTATTCCTAACCAGGATTTCTAACATTGCTCCCTGTATCCAGCAATGGCTGATGTCAATTTATCTGATCTCTTAAAAACATCACCTCTGGTCATGTCCCCACCATGTTTGAACCTTTTCAGTAGCTGAAAATTATTTTTAAGATAAAGTGCAAGGTACCTAATGTCTATGGGATCTGGTCTCAGATGGCTTTTCTTAATGATATCAGCTTCTCCCAAGCTGCTTAATCATTAGGCACTTCCTTTTCTCTCCTCTCAACTTCCTATATTCTTCCATCAAACAAAGCTTCTTAGTGTCTGAACATGCTGAGCCCATTTGGGCATATAGTTCCTTATGCGATGTTACTTGTCCCAGAAAACTTCCCCTCCACCTAATCTTACCCTGTTGAATGTATCCTTCCTTCAGGTTTTGGCTTGGGTCTCACTTCTGTAAACCATTCACCATCTGCCCTCCAGGCCCCCACGTCTGAGTTAGCTACTCCTTCAAGTGATTCATTGTCAAGCAGTTCCCTATCACTAGACTGTACATTCATTGCCTTTTTTCCAGGCTGGATTCCCTGAGACATCCGTCCTGCCATTTGGTAGACAATATAGGGTCTTGTTCACCCTTAACTTTGTGGCGTTTACCTCTGTTCCCTGGTGGTGCAGTGGTAAAGAATCTACCTGCCAGTGCAGGAGGTGCAAGAGACACAGCTTCAGTCCCTGGGTTGGGAAGATCCCCTAGAGTATGAAATGGAAGCCCACTCCAGTATTCTTGCTTGCAAAATCTCATGAATAGAGGAGCCTGATGGGCTACTGTCTATGCGGTTCCAAAGAGTTGGACATGACTGAGCATGCATGTACATGTATTAGCTGTTCAGCTCATACTTGTTATTATGATCTTATATCTTCTCGCTAACTCCTCACAGAGTCTTTTATTGTTAAGGTGAAAATAAAGACTTTGCTTCTATGTATTTATTTTAACGCATTCATGTAGTGGATATTTATTGCACAATTATTCTGTATAAATAGCCTTGGCCCCATGGAGCGTGAAGGAAACAATAAGAAATGTTTCTTCCCCACAACTTCAGTACAAGGTAGATGATGAGAAATTATTTGAGAAGAGGAGGAGTAAGCAGGCAGTTTTTAATAATCATCTGTTCTGTGCCAGGTGCTAGGAGAAAGTCCACATGGGATGTTTCCCAGAATCATTTCTATCAGAGAATGACCCCAATGTGTCCTTACAGTCTGGAAATGAGGTATTTCTTGTCTCCTTACTGACAGTTAATCCATTCTACATCTTTTTCCTGGAGTACACGGCTTTCATCCATAGTGGGATATTGTGGATTCTGGGAATATACATTCTTGGGCCAGAGAACTCCTCACACAATACACAGTCCACACCAGCAGGTTGGACGTCCTCTTTCAGACTATATGGACTTGAATGGTACTTTGAACCCATAGAGCTATCTGCAGCCCTGAGCCATGCAAATGTCACTCAGTGCTCAGTCACTCAGACATGTCCAATTCTTTGTGACCTTAAAGACTGTAGCCCTCCAGCTTCCTCTGTCCATGGGATTTCCCAGGCAAAAATACTGGAGTGGGTTGACATTTTGTCTTCCAGGGTATCCTCCCAACCCAGGAATCAAACCAACGTCTCCTATGGCTCCAGCACTGGCAGGTAGATTCTTTACCACTGAGCCACCTGGGAAGCCCGCCTTGAACCATAATATCTTTAACTTCTCAGTTGACTCTTCTAAGCTAACTTTAGGCAACTGGCATCATTGCTAATCTTCTAGTCATGCTTTACAGGATTTCTTTTTCTGTTTTATCCATCATTTTTCTTCATCTCCTGCTGATTATTTTCCATTACATAAATATAGCACTTTCCTCAAACTGCATGACTTGTTTGTCCTTCAGAATCATTCCTACTGTGAATCAATTCAACCCGTGCATATGTGCAACATTTGTAATTTTCTTACTGCTTTCAGTCTATTAGCTAATTTTTATTCCATCATAAGTGTATGCCTTTTCTTATCACCATTTTTAAGTATATCGTTGACCTTACTGGACATGATAAGGGTTTTTTTTAATGATTTTTTTCAACTTCACGTCATGAGCTCTTTTTTTATTTATTTATGATTTTCATCCATCTTTATTCTTTGGCCTGTGTGGGCCTCCCATCATGGTGGCCTCTCTCCTTGCAGAGCACTGGCTCTGGGTGCATGCGCTCCAGAGCACTGGCTGGTTGGACACACTGGTACAGCCGCTCTGCAGCACATGGGATCCTCCCAGGCTGGGGATTGAACTGGTGCCCCTTGCATTGCAAGGTGAACTCTTTACCCACTGGACCACCAGGGAAGCCCCATGATGAGGTTTTGTTCCTTAAATACCCTGGAACTAAGCAAAGGCACAGTGACTAGGTAACAGAACAGTATGTTTTTCAGCACCACAAGGTACTTGCTAAAAATGTGAATCCATCTCCCTATGGATTATTCTATTCAAAACTAGAACTTATATCTTCAATTTCTAGAGTGGAAAATGAAATTGAAGTCATTTTCTCAAGAGCTGGATTTCAAATCCTGCCTTTTGACTCTCTTTTTCATTTTACCTTGATCTTTGTGATGGGGAGAAAAAAAATACACAGTTCTTTTGCAATGTGAAGGTAGAATTACCAGATAAAATATAGAACCCTTAGTTATATTTGAATTTTAAATCAACAATGAATACATTTTTAGCATAAGCATGTCCCAAATACAGCATGAGAAATACTTCTACTCAAGTTATTCATTCTTGAGCTGATATTCGAATTTAACTGTGTCATATCTATAGCTGCTTCATCTGGCAACTTTCCTGAAAGGGAAGACTAATACATGTCTGTGCTTTATTAAGGAATATTTTATAAACTAGATTATCTTTACTATCAATCTTGGAAGAATGGTTAGAATTAAATATGCTTTTTAGTCATGCTTTACAGGATTTCTTTTTCTGTTTTATCCATCATTTTTCTTCATCTCCTGCTGATTATTTTCCATTACATAAATATAGCACTTTCCTCAAACTGCATGACTTGTTTGTCCTTCAGAATCATTCCTACTGTGAATCAATTCAACCCGTGCATATGTGCAACATTTGTAATTTTCTTACTGCTTTCAGTCTATTAGCTAATTTTTATTCCATCATAAGTGTATGCCTTTTCTTATCACCATTTTTAAGTATATCGTTGACCTTACTGGACATGATAAGGGTTTTTTTTAATGATTTTTTTCAACTTCACGTCATGAGCTCTTTTTTTATTTATTTATGATTTTCATCCATCTTTATTCTTTGGCCTGTGTGGGCCTCCCATCATGGTGGCCTCTCTCCTTGCAGAGCACTGGCTCTGGGTGCATGCGCTCCAGAGCACTGGCTGGTTGGACACACTGGTACAGCCGCTCTGCAGCACATGGGATCCTCCCAGGCTGGGGATTGAACTGGTGCCCCTTGCATTGCAAGGTGAACTCTTAACCACTGGACCACCAGGGAAGCCCCATGATGAGGTTTTGTTCCTTAAATACCCTGGAACTAAGCAAAGGCACAGTGACTAGGTAACAGAACAGTATGTTTTTCAGCACCACAAGGTACTTGCTAAAAATGTGAATCCATCTCCCTATGGATTATTCTATTCAAAACTAGAACTTATATCTTCAATTTCTAGAGTGGAAAATGAAATTGAAGTCATTTTCTCAAGAGCTGGATTTCAAATCCTGCCTTTTGACTCTCTTTTTCATTTTACCTTGATCTTTGTGATGGGGAGAAAAAAAATACACAGTTCTTTTGCAATGTGAAGGTAGAATTACCAGATAAAATATAGAACCCTTAGTTATATTTGAATTTTAAATCAACAATGAATACATTTTTAGCATAAGCATGTCCCAAATACAGCATGAGAAATACTTCTACTCAAGTTATTCATTCTTGAGCTGATATTCGAATTTAACTGTGTCATATCTATAGCTGCTTCATCTGGCAACTTTCCTGAAAGGGAAGACTAATACATGTCTGTGCTTTATTAAGGAATATTTTATAAACTAGATTATCTTTACTATCAATCTTGGAAGAATGGTTAGAATTAAATATTGGAGGAGCTAGCCTGTCAGTAAAAACAAAAGTCTGAACAAAAAGAAAGAAAAAGGCCTACTGAAATACAAAGTCTGCTTCACAAAAATAGATCTGGCAGTCTTCATTTTCTTGTGCTTTGCTTTAGTGAGCTTTGTAGATGTTGCTCATTTTTTCTTTTTTTAACAAATTGAAGGTTGGTGGCAACCCGGCATTGTCAGATGATAGCTACTATTTTTTTTTTTTAAAACCTTTATTTTACTTTTAACTTTTACAGAGTTTTGTTGTTCACAGACATGCATGTTCTCAGATTAGTCACATGTATATCCCCCCCTTCCCTCCCCTCCCGACCATCACACAACACCCCTGAAGGATCCCCTTTTCTCACAGAGCAATGACTATAGCTATTTTCTTCACTTATGATAGTACAGGCCTTCATGCTACTTCCCTTACGCCTCTCACCCACTGTTCCTTCCCCAAAATGTCCATATGTCCACTGTCCATGTCTGTCTTTCTGTCGCTTCACTGCATGTGCCATCATCACCATCCTACTAGATTCCATATATGTGTGTTAATATACTGTATTTGTCCTTCTCTTTCTGACTGACTTCACTTTTTAGGATACGTTCTAGATCCAGCCACCTCATGAGGGCTGATTTCTTCTGCACTTTAGATATTCTTAAAAATTTCTTCAATTTCTAGAGTGGAAAATGAAATTGAAGTCATTTTCTCAAGAGCTGGATTTCAAATCCTGCCTTTTGACTCTCTTTTTCATTTTACCTTGATCTTTGTGATGGGGAGAAAAAAAATACACAGTTCTTTTGCAATGTGAAGGTAGAATTACCAGATAAAATATAGAACCCTTAGTTATATTTGAATTTTAAATCAACAATGAATACATTTTTAGCATAAGCATGTCCCAAATACAGCATGAGAAATACTTCTACTCAAGTTATTCATTCTTGAGCTGATATTCGAATTTAACTGTGTCATATCTATAGCTGCTTCATCTGGCAACTTTCCTGAAAGGGAAGACTAATACATGTCTGTGCTTTATTAAGGAATATTTTATAAACTAGATTATCTTTACTATCAATCTTGGAAGAATGGTTAGAATTAAATATTGGAGGAGCTAGCCTGTCAGTAAAAACAAAAGTCTGAACAAAAAGAAAGAAAAAGGCCTACTGAAATACAAAGTCTGCTTCACAAAAATAGATCTGGCAGTCTTCATTTTCTTGTGCTTTGCTTTAGTGAGCTTTGTAGATGTTGCTCATTTTTTCTTTTTTTAACAAATTGAAGGTTGGTGGCAACCCGGCATTGTCAGATGATAGCTACTATTTTTTTTTTTTAAAACCTTTATTTTACTTTTAACTTTTACAGAGTTTTGTTGTTCACAGACATGCATGTTCTCAGATTAGTCACATGTATATCCCCCCCTTCCCTCCCCTCCCGACCATCACACAACACCCCTGAAGGATCCCCTTTTCTCACAGAGCAATGACTATAGCTATTTTCTTCACTTATGATAGTACAGGCCTTCATGCTACTTCCCTTACGCCTCTCACCCACTGTTCCTTCCCCAAAATGTCCATATGTCCACTGTCCATGTCTGTCTTTCTGTCGCTTCACTGCATGTGCCATCATCACCATCCTACTAGATTCCATATATGTGTGTTAATATACTGTATTTGTCCTTCTCTTTCTGACTGACTTCACTTTTTAGGATACGTTCTAGATCCAGCCACCTCATGAGGGCTGATTCTTCTGCATTTCTCTTTACAGCTGTGTAGTATTCCATTGTATATATGTACCAGAGCTTTTGGATCCATTCGTTCGTCGATGGGCATCTAGGTTCCTTCCATGTTCTAGCTATTGTATAGAGAGCTGCAATGAACATTGGGGTACAGGTGCTTCTTTCAGTTTTGATTTCATCAGGGTATAAGCCTAAGAGTGGGATTGCTGGGTCATATGGTGCTTCTATTTTTAGTTTTTTAAGAAATCTCCAGACTGTCTTCCATAGAGGATAGCTACTATTTTTTAGGAATAAAGTATTTTCTAGAGAAGGCATAGCCATTGTTTTGTTTAGACATAATACTATGGCACACTTAACAGACTACAGTATAATATACCCATAACTTCTATATGCACTGGAAAACCAAAGAAGTTGTGCCTGGCTTTGTATTTGCTTTTCACAGTGGTCCATAACTGAAACTGAATCCATAATGTCTCTTGCTATGCCTGTAATCAGATTCAATCAAAGAATAAGGTCCATATGGAGGAGAAATGGGCAAAAACAGCTGGAAAATAGGATTGGGGCAGAGCAGAAAGAGTCTTGAGCCACAAGGGAAGTCCCTGTTAGTGTGAAACGAGGCACCTACGTGAGACTCATTGATAGGTGTTGGCATGGCAGGACCAGAACTGTGTTTGGGGAGGGTAATCCGCATGAATAATAGTTCAGAATGAATGAAGACTGGGGTCTGGGGGCCAGGATAGAGGAGGCTGTGCCATGTGAGTGCCTCCTATCGAAAATGAACTATGAGAGACCCAGGGGATGGACAGGAAAGCAAGGTGACTTTTCAGTCTCAAGCCTCCTCTCTGACGGCATTACTAGAAAAAGGGAAGTCAAGAAAAGAAAATATTTGAAGAGATAAGAATGGTGAACTTATAAATCGAGGACAGATTTGAGGTATTAGCCCAATGCACAGATGTGTGACGCTTTTGTCTGTTGAGCAGGGCAAAATATAGGATGAGGTCTTGAGACAAGAGACAAGGCAGGAGATGCTGATTTGAGATGGTTGGGCATCAAAGCGGTTAGCACTGTCTGTGTGGGAGTGGCTCTTCGGTTAGTGATTATGTGGTCAGATGAGCAAAAGGGGCAAGAATTGAGCTTTAAAGCTCTCCTATAGAACTTGGAGAAGGAAGGGTATTTCTTGAACCATAAGAAAGGAGGCGGTAAGAGAATCAAATTGATGGGCTTGTTTGCTTTTTCCTCGAGGAAGGGTTGGCTCTTCCTGTGTTTCTGCTGCAGGGCAGTGGAAAAGAATAAAGAACACTATGACTGATGGCCTGGTTGTGAACAGTCTTCAAGAGGAAACAGTGGTGGGGGCAAAAATCAGACTTGAGTAGGATAAGAAAGCAATCAAATGGCACAGAAATAGTGAACTAGTTAAATCACTATACAGCCTAGCAATGGGCTAGACCCAGGTAAAGAAGTGAAGCAGATCTGTGAGTTCTTATAGGAAAGATCTGGGGAAGACAGCAAAGACAGTAAAGGAAATGATATGGAAATATTAGATTAAAAATGGAAATTTACTTTTTCATGAAAAAAATCTCAAAGATACTGTCAAGATTACTTTTATTTTTTAAATATTATTTTTGGGGGTCAGTATAGTTGATTTACAATGTTGTGTTCATTTCAGGTATACAGCAACATGGTTCAGTTATGTATACATATATATCCTTTACTCAGATTCTTTTCCCTTACAGGTTGTAACAAAATTTGAGTATAGTTCCCCGTACTATACAGTAGATCCTTGTTGCTTATCTTTTTATATGCACTAATATGCATATGTTAATCCCAAACACCTAATTTATCCCTCTCTCACCCGTTTCCCCTTTGGTAACCATAAGTTTGTTTTCTATGTCTGTGGCTCTGTTTCTGTTTTGTTCATTTGTATCATTTGTTTTCTTTTTTCACTTCACATGTAAGTGATATCATACCTGTCTTTGGCTTAGTTGGAGGATAAATTTTGTCTTGGTGCAGTATAAGTTTTTTTAACTCCTAAAACATTTTCACATCGTGTATGTATTCTGTTTTTTCTTTTATTTCAAGAGGGACAGAGGTTCATTGGTTAGGGAAATTATGGAACATGGATCAGGAAAGGTTTAATGTTTTCAAAAGTATTTTATACAGTTCTTTACAACAAAGAGCTTAGGATTTCATGGATATGCGAAAGACTGCATCTCAGAGATTTATCAGAGTTAAGTCAGGAGAAGGATTGGGGAGGAGGTGATTAGGGGGACCAGGCTGTGCTTGCAGGCAGAAGGCAAGGCGCAAGTGTGGAGGCAAAGCTTGAAAGAGGAGAGACCAAAAGGGAATAATGAATGAGGCCAGGTCCCCGTGGAGGCAGGAGAGGGCGGATCAGAGCTGGCGTGACACAGACGCGGAGCAGCTGCTCAGGGAACAGGAAAAGGAAAGGAAAACACAGGAAGGAGCAGAAAGAAATTTTGAGTTGGAGGGGAGGGTGTGAGTGTGTGTGCTGTATGGGAGGGAACTCACATGGAACAATGGGTAGTGAGAAGAAAAAGCAATGAAAAAAAGGAAGCAACGTTCAGGGTGACTGTTTTGATGAAAAAGTGTTTATTGGTCAGAGGACGTGAATACAGTAACTATTATGCTACAAAGGAGGAGGCCCAGGGGAGTTTGCAGAGCATTGGATTTCTGATGCTACCCACCAGTCTGGTTGATGGGCTCCTCCCATGGGGCAAGCTGCCCCAGCACAAGGGAGAGGGGTGGGGAGGCCCCCCTGTGATGGTTACACTATTCTGGAGTGAAGGCAGATGGGTGTCCAAACGCTGCCTTTGCCATTTTCTCATGAAGAAGCCTCCACCGTATCTGAACCTATGTCATCATCTGTAAAAGAAGAAATAGAATACCTATGGAAAAGAGCTTTGGTTGCGAGAGTCAGAATGTGACCACACACCTGTGGTTCTCAGGGAAGTGAGCACAAGCTTAGTGCTCCATGACTGGGCTCCTCTTGCCATCAAGAGGTTTTGTTGCTGAAATTCAGCCTCTGTACAGTAAATCCCTTATATACGAACAAGTTCTGTGCTGAGAGGACATTCGTAAGTCCAACAAAATTAGCCTAGGTACCCAGCTAACACAATCAGCTATCTAGTACTTTGCTATAATAGGTTTATATTACTTTTCACACAAATAACACATAAAAAAACCAGATACACAAAATAAAGAAAACATGTTTAACCTTCTAGTACAGAACTTGGAAAGTAGTAATACAGTCGTACAGTATAAGAGTTGGCATACAAGGACACATGTGCATCTTTGAAATTTCAACTTGAAAGTTCGTATGTAAGGAACTTACTACATACTGGTGCTGGATTACTTCTCGAGACAGAGTTTTGGGTGACATAGAAAATGCTTTATGGCTTTGTCATGCAAAGGTGGCCATGGCAAGCGAATGCCTTCAAGTCTGTGTGTCCTGCTCTGGAGAGGGTAGTGAGGAGTTTTACAGTCATGGTTCCAGGAGTGTGGGATCAGCTCACGGACATTCTTTTTGATTGGTTGGTAAGTGGGAGTCAGCATCATCAACGTTCTGGTTCCAACTGGTCTAAGGTCTGAGTTCTTGTGGTCAGCAGTTTTCATCTGGTGGGGGTCTGCCTCCCGTGTCAGGTGTTCATCTGTATCTCTCAGGGAACTAAGAGTTCCCTGACTGACAGGTGACAGATTCATAGTCTACCTGCTTACCAGTTCCCTAGCCCAACAGTTATTGTTTGTTTCTACGTCTTTGCATGTGCCAGCCACTGACTTCTGGGTCAGCCTTTTACTTCAGAAGACAAGGATGCAGGGGCTTGTGCATAGTTTCAGAATCAGGCAGTGTGATCAGGACAGAGGTTCCCAGCGGGATAGAGAATGCGCCAGTTCTGGAGTCAAGCTGCCTTGGACTGAATTGCAGCTCTGCTGCTTACACATCATGAGGGTTTGGGCAAGGCACGTGATTTTCTAGCCTCAGTTTAGATAGCTCAGTGGGCACAGGTTTACAAAGTTGTTGGAAGGATGAAAACGAATTCATTTGTATAAATAAAGGACTAGATCAGTGCCCAGCATACCGTAAGTGCAGTTGACAAATGTGCCCTTGTTGTTGTCAACGGCAACGATAAGGTTTTGGAGGATGCCAGAGTGGAAAAGTCGAGACCCTGACTGGTGAAGGGACAGTGAGGTTCCAAGCAATGGATAGATCAAAACGGCGCACCATGGTTGACCAGAACTGGCCATTTAAAAGCTATTTTCTGATGCATTAAAGAAAAAAAATGTGGCTTCTCAATGACATCAAGTAGAAAAAGATTCAAACAGTAACTTCTGTTATATTTCAGTGTGCACTTAAATGTTTTGGGACATCTCTCTGTCTCTAGCAGCCCTGCCTGTGCTGAGATGAGGCGGGGCAGGGCCAGAAACGGCTGCTTCCTGGGCGTTCAGCAGAGCAGCCAGCTCTTCTGACTTCCATGTGTTTTGTCTCTTTCAGCCTTCTCTTAGGATGTCACAACAGAGATTCAAGTCTGTGTGTCCTGCTCTGGAGAGGGTAGTGAGGAGTTTTACAGTCATGGTTCCAGGAGTGTGGGATCAGCTCACGGACATTCTTTTTGATTGGTTGGTAAGTGGGAGTCAGCATCATCAACGTTCTGGTTCCAACTGGTCTAAGGTCTGAGTTCTTGTGGTCAGCAGTTTTCATCTGGTGGGGGTCTGCCTCCCGTGTCAGGTGTTCATCTGTATCTCTCAGGGAACTAAGAGTTCCCTGACTGACAGGTGACAGATTCATAGTCTACCTGCTTACCAGTTCCCTAGCCCAACAGTTATTGTTTGTTTCTACGTCTTTGCATGTGCCAGCCACTGACTTCTGGGTCAGCCTTTTACTTCAGAAGACAAGGATGCAGGGGCTTGTGCATAGTTTCAGAATCAGGCAGTGTGATCAGGACAGAGGTTCCCAGCGGGATAGAGAATGCGCCAGTTCTGGAGTCAAGCTGCCTTGGACTGAATTGCAGCTCTGCTGCTTACACATCATGAGGGTTTGGGCAAGGCACGTGATTTTCTAGCCTCAGTTTAGATAGCTCAGTGGGCACAGGTTTACAAAGTTGTTGGAAGGATGAAAACGAATTCATTTGTATAAATAAAGGACTAGATCAGTGCCCAGCATACCGTAAGTGCAGTTGACAAATGTGCCCTTGTTGTTGTCAACGGCAACGATAAGGTTTTGGAGGATGCCAGAGTGGAAAAGTCGAGACCCTGACTGGTGAAGGGACAGTGAGGTTCCAAGCAATGGATAGATCAAAACGGCGCACCATGGTTGACCAGAACTGGCCATTTAAAAGCTATTTTCTGATGCATTAAAGAAAAAAAATGTGGCTTCTCAATGACATCAAGTAGAAAAAGATTCAAACAGTAACTTCTGTTATATTTCAGTGTGCACTTAAATGTTTTGGGACATCTCTCTGTCTCTAGCAGCCCTGCCTGTGCTGAGATGAGGCGGGGCAGGGCCAGAAACGGCTGCTTCCTGGGCGTTCAGCAGAGCAGCCAGCTCTTCTGACTTCCATGTGTTTTGTCTCTTTCAGCCTTCTCTTAGGATGTCACACAACAGAGATTCACATAGTAATTCACTGCCCTATATGTATGTGTCTGTGTGTGTACAATATAGCAATTCAAGTTGCTGAGGTTTTTTTCCCTTAAAACAAGAGCTGTGGTCATTCTACAATACCTAATAAGAAAAAGCAGAATACCATGGATTTTTTTTTTCAACTTTTTATATTGGAGGAGAGTTGACTGAAAATGTTGTGCTGGTTTCAGATGTACCAGCAGTGATTCCATTATCCATATACATGCATCTGTTCTTTTTCAAATTCTTTTCTCATTTCAGTTATTACATGACGTTGAGCAGAGTTCCCGGTGCTACATAGGAGGTCTTTATTGGTCCGTTTTAAAGCTAGCCCATATGTACATGTGAGTCCCAAACTCCCTAAGTATATGCTTTGAAAGGCATTTTTAAAATTTATTTATTTATTGGCTATTCTGGGTTTTCACTGCTGCCACAGGCACCTCTCTAGTTGCAGGGAGTGGGGGCTACTCTCTAGTTGAGGCGAGCAGGCTTCTTCTTGAGGTGACTTCTCTTGTTGTGGAACTCGGGCTCTAGGGCACATGGGCTTCAGCAGTTGCAGCACAGGGGCTCAATAGTTGTGACTCCAATGCTCTAGAGCACAGGCTCAGTTGTGGCTCATGGGCTTAGTTGCTCTGCAGCATGTGGGGATCTTCCCAGATTAGGGATCAAACCCATTTCCTCTGCATCGGCAGGCAAACTCTTTACCACTGAGCTACCAGGGAAGCCTTGAAAGGCATTTTGTTGTGCTCCTTTTTCATTTTGTGAAGCCATCTAAGTCTATAAAACAGATTCTAATCGGATACATAGTTAAATGTATAATATAGGAATTGAGCTTAATGTCCATGAATGAGTGGCATTAATATGCTTTTTATTTATTTATTTTTTAATTTAGGGGGGTGGGGGAGAGGGAGGGGAGAAGGCGGGCCACTTCTATTGGTCTTTCATTTCTCTATTTTCATGCGTCTTTGTTCTTCGGCTCCTGTGGGCCTCCCACCGTGGTGGCCTCTGTCGTTGCAGAGCGCCAGCTCTGGGCGCATGCACTCCAGAGCTCCGGCTCAGTAATTGGACATATCAGTTCAGCCACTCCGCGGCACGTGGGATCTTCCCAGGCCAGGGATCGAACCGGTGTCCCTTGCACTGCAAGGCAGTGTCCTTACCCGCTGGACCACCAGGGGAAGCCCTAATATGCTTTTTAGATGAGCATATTTCTTCTGTGAAGAAAGGAGGGCAAACTAAATAAACAGCCCCTTAAATGTAGTCCTCGGGGGACATAAGTCACTATGAATGACTAGGTGTGATTATAATTCATGAAGACAGGGACTTGTGAATGCCTAGTCCTTGAACTCTGAAGTTTGAAGGGACTTTGAAAGGTCACTTAGCCTTTTTCACCAGCTTTGACCAAAAATAAAATAACTGCCTACTATTGTCAAGTCATGCTGGTTTGGAGAAACTCTAAAGGAGATTTCATAAGCTTTCTCAGAAATACAGTGCATTTTTTTTAACAACCCTCCTTGTAGAAAAGGTCATTTTAATATCTAACAGAGTCCCAATTGCTATAATAAACGGCCAGATCCTTTTACCCTTTAATATTCTAACAAAAAGTCCCTAATGCTATAATAAAGGCCACATGGGCTTCAGCAGTTGCAGCACAGGGGCTCAATAGTTGTGACTCCAATGCTCTAGAGCACAGGCTCAGTTGTGGCTCATGGGCTTAGTTGCTCTGCAGCATGTGGGGATCTTCCCAGATTAGGGATCAAACCCATTTCCTCTGCATCGGCAGGCAAACTCTTTACCACTGAGCTACCAGGGAAGCCTTGAAAGGCATTTTGTTGTGCCCCTTTTTTCATTTTGTGAAGCCATCTAAGTCTATAAAACAGATTCTAATCGGATACATAGTTAAATGTATAATATAGGAATTGAGCTTAATGTCCATGAATGAGTGGCATTAATATGCTTTTTATTTATTTATTTTTTAATTTAGGGGGGTGGGGGAGAGGGAGGGGAGAAGGCGGGCCACTTCTATTGGTCTTTCATTTCTCTATTTTCATGCGTCTTTGTTCTTCGGCTCCTGTGGGCCTCCCACCGTGGTGGCCTCTGTCGTTGCAGAGCGCCAGCTCTGGGCGCATGCACTCCAGAGCTCCGGCTCAGTAATTGGACATATCAGTTCAGCCACTCCGCGGCACGTGGGATCTTCCCAGGCCAGGGATCGAACCGGTGTCCCTTGCACTGCAAGGCAGTGTCCTTTCCCGCTGGACCACCAGGGGAAGCCCTAATATGCTTTTTAGATGAGCATATTTCTTCTGTGAAGAAAGGAGGGCAAACTAAATAAACAGCCCCTTAAATGTAGTCCTCGGGGGACATAAGTCACTATGAATGACTAGGTGTGATTATAATTCATGAAGACAGGGACTTGTGAATGCCTAGTCCTTGAACTCTGAAGTTTGAAGGGACTTTGAAAGGTCACTTAGCCTTTTTCACCAGCTTTGACCAAAAATAAAATAACTGCCTACTATTGTCAAGTCATGCTGGTTTGGAGAAACTCTAAAGGAGATTTCATAAGCTTTCTCAGAAATACAGTGCATTTTTTTTAACAACCCTCCTTGTAGAAAAGGTCATTTTAATATCTAACAGAGTCCCAATTGCTATAATAAACGGCCAGATCCTCCTTTTCAGCCCTTGTTAGAGTGGGTGACGAGCTGGTTACTAGCTTCATCATAAAGGAAGGTTCATTGGGCACCTACTGTGAGCTGCTTTTTAGGACCACGCTTTAATGCATTAAAGATCCCCACAAGCCACTTAATAGTTCTCTTTTCTCTGGGCCAAATGAACCCATCAACATTTCCTTTCCAGGGTCCTAGTTTCCAACTATTCATTTTTGCGGCCTTTCTTGGTAGATATTTCACATTCCTTCCAGCAATGAACAGATCCCTCTGTAGTTTCTGGCTAATTTGCAATATTAGAGATTCCGCAGTTGTTTTTGTTTTTCAGTTTTCTCTGCCACACACTGGGTCCTTCGGAGCTTGGCCTAAAGCTTTCCTCATGCTTGGAGAGAGGAGGCATGGATGGAAACAGGGGAAAGACATCAATCACACATTGATCTGTAAACAGAAATTCAGGCTACCCTAGGCCCACAAAAGACAGAATAGCCTGATGGGTCATGGGTTATCAAGCTTTTTTGTTTGGAATCGGGTGGAGGAGACAAACCAGCACCACATGCATGTGAGAGTGAGCAGACAGGTGTAAACACGTGTGTGTGTTCACACGTAAGGAGGAGAGGCTCATTGTGGTGGGGGTGCTCCTGTCAACCTCAGGCTAGGATTTCTCTTCCCGCAGCCTGATTTCAGGGAGCGGTCAACAAAGAGTCTCACGCGATGATTCACACATTTCTCTGGGAAATGGCAGAGAAGTGCTTGTGCGAGATTTAAAGCAGTTAGGATCCATTGGCATTCAGATTATTAACCATCAAAAGGTCCAAGAAGAGTTCTAGGAACCATAAGTGATAGAAGCATTTAGAAAACCATGGGTTGGCCAGGTTGGTGGAAGAGGGGGCCCCTGCACTGGAAGCTGATAGAGGGGTAGGTAGATAGAGATGGGTAGAGCTTGGATGCCTAATGGGCTTGGGGGAGGGTGTCTGACAAGGACCCATCATTGTAACCTGGACCTTTGGCGAGCAGGTAGAGGCAGTGGCTTCTGATGGTCTTCTGATGAGCGTTGAGTGTGAGCACACACGCGCGTAGGAAGTGACTCTGCTGGGGCGCCCCTCCCAGTGCCCATGTGCTCAGAGAAACCCTCAGGCTTCCCCTTCTCCCATGAAACTGGTGAAAATGGGGAACTAAACCTCAGGTTCTCCTGGGGCCAGTCCTGGACACACATGACAAGGGAATCAATTACACTTGTAAGTACACAGGAATCCTTACAGGGAAACCCACTCGACTGTCCTGGAGAAGCAGATTAGAAAATGGTGGGGCAGGGGGAAGAAGGGAGGAATGAGATGACGTAAATAAGGAAGAGAAAAAGAGGAAGAAGGTAGGAGAGTGACTCAACCTGAGACGCCTACGCTGTAAGGAGGGCTGATGAGATCTCTTGAGACCTGCACATGCGGCCTGGAGGACTCATGTCTACCTCTGTAGCTGCACTCGGATGCCGGGGTCCCATCACGACCTTGTCTTTTAGACAAGAAACAACTGAGAATATGGACCGTGTATGTGATCTAAACAGAAATTCTACCCTAGGCCCACAAAGACAGAATAGCCTGATGGGTCATGGGTTATCAAGCTTTTTTGTTTGGAATCGGGTGGAGGAGACAAACCAGCACCACATGCATGTGAGAGTGAGCAGACAGGTGTAAACACGTGTGTGTGTTCACACGTAAGGAGGAGAGGCTCATTGTGGTGGGGGTGCTCCTGTCAACCTCAGGCTAGGATTTCTCTTCCGCAGCCTGATTTCAGGGAGCGGTCAACAAAGAGTCTCACGCGATGATTCACACATTTCTCTGGGAAATGGCAGAGAAGTGCTTGTGCGAGATTTAAAGCAGTTAGGATCCATTGGCATTCAGATTATTAACCATCAAAAGGTCCAAGAAGAGTTCTAGGAACCATAAGTGATAGAAGCATTTAGAAAACCATGGGTTGGCCAGGTTGGTGGAAGAGGGGGCCCCTGCACTGGAAGCTGATAGAGGGGTAGGTAGATAGAGATGGGTAGAGCTTGGATGCCTAATGGGCTTGGGGGAGGGTGTCTGACAAGGACCCATCATTGTAACCTGGACCTTTGGCGAGCAGGTAGAGGCAGTGGCTTCTGATGGTCTTCTGATGAGCGTTGAGTGTGAGCACACACGCGCGTAGGAAGTGACTCTGCTGGGGCGCCCCTCCCAGTGCCCATGTGCTCAGAGAAACCCTCAGGCTTCCCCTTCTCCCATGAAACTGGTGAAAATGGGGAACTAAACCTCAGGTTCTCCTGGGGCCAGTCCTGGACACACATGACAAGGGAATCAATTACACTTGTAAGTACACAGGAATCCTTACAGGGAAACCCACTCGACTGTCCTGGAGAAGCAGATTAGAAAATGGTGGGGCAGGGGGAAGAAGGGAGGAATGAGATGACGTAAATAAGGAAGAGAAAAAGAGGAAGAAGGTAGGAGAGTGACTCAACCTGAGACGCCTACGCTGTAAGGAGGGCTGATGAGATCTCTTGAGACCTGCACATGCGGCCTGGAGGACTCATGTCTACCTCTGTAGCTGCACTCGGATGCCGGGGTCCCATCACGACCTTGTCTTTTAGACAAGAAACAACTGAGAATATGGACCGTGTATTAATTCACCTGTATGTCCTCATTTCCACTGTGTGGCTGAACCTTCACGAGAGTATGTCGAATGAATGAAATTATTAGATGCGGAAATTTCAAATTCCCAGGACAGACTGTTCTTATAAATCCCATGGACTTCTGCATTCAGGTCAGACGTGCCACCATGTTCTAGGTGAGTCTCCTAAGGAAGTAGTGCTTTCTGAACAAGTCTCTCCCTTCTTTCCCCACCCTATCCCCAGAGTCTTCATATTCATTTTAAAAAATTCTATGATTCAGTATTTCATTCTGTTAAGAGATTCTGGACATACTCCTAGAAAGCAAACACAATGACCTATATCTGACATTGATACCTGTGTCTGAAGGCGGAGGGCCCTTTCCTAAAACAGGACTTTTATATCACGAGGAGGAAAAATTCTGGTTACCTGGGTAGCAAGAGCGTGGACGCCACAAGGAACAAGACAGGAATTCAGGGGAACAAAGCCAGCTTGTACCTGCTATTGAGTTTTGTTTCAGGACTGCATGTCCAGTGATGTCCGTTTTCAGGAAGAGTACTTTGTCCCCAGTCATCCGTTGGTTCCTGCCCCTTCCTATTTTAGTACCTGGGAAGCTAAAGATGTCTTTGTGTCTACTTGGCCAGCTTAGTAGGAGCGTGGCAGCATTCAGGACACTGCCAGGCTCTTTCTCTGTGTGCTCAGTTGCCAAGCAGGTGTGTTTTCAGATAGCACCTTTTAAAACGATGGGGCCATCAGTCAGCAGCGCCCAAGGACTTTGGCAGGAAGGGCGGGGAGGGCTCATTGGTTTCAGTCCAGAGTTCGCTCGTTGCTCCTGGTACCCTGGCCTGCGGCACCTGTTTTGTTGTGTTCTCCCTCTTCGCCAATGATTCCCTCCAAGGAACTTGAGTAGAGGGAGGGTGAGACTAAATGGGGTGATGGCTCCCCTTCTTTGTCCCCACACAGCCCAGGTAGACACTGGAACTTAGGCGTTGGCATCGGTCATCACCGGTGGTCCTGGGTGGCTGGAAAAGACCACTGGTAACCTCATCCCGAGCCCGCTCCCATTTGGACCATCATTTGGACATGTATCCTGGGGGATGGGGAGACACCCACCATCTAAAATCAAACTAACGCTTCTATTTTTGCTTTGCCCATGCATTCAATAGGATGGAGTAGGAGAGGTATGGGAGAAACAGCATGTGCCCTCTTAGAGACCAGTCCTCTTCCACAAAAATACTCCTAAAGTCAAGCATTTAATTGGTACCAGAAAACATGTACCATAGACATAAGAGCGCCTAGGACTGAGCCCTTTTCATCTCTCACAACAGAACGCGTCACTCATGATGATTGTAAATTCAATGCCTGTCAATGTTCTGATGAACTGAGTGATGTGGGCCAACACTCAAGTTCATATGTGTGAGCTCTGGTCTCTTGACTCATAGACCATGCGTTACCTTATCACCCGAGAATGCTCTCTGTGAATGCATGCGCCCAGGCCATAGACAAGCAGAGTGATTCACCCATATTTTGTCATTGTACGTGGGTTTCATGTCTTCCAACAGAAATGAAATATTAAAAACATACTTTGAAGGGCAATAGGACTTCCTAAAACAAGCAAATGAAGCAGTTGCCTGTTTTTTGTTTTTTTTTTTTTCCTGAAAAATATTACATTCTTTGCAAGATTGATTCAGTTTCAGATTCCATTATGTGGTAAGCTACCTTAATGTGCTTAAGTTATTTAACTAGCATCCCTTTGATTTATACAAGGTCTTCTAGAAACATGATTATTGTGGGAGAGTCCAACTTGCGACTAGCCACATCTGTCATCTTGTCTGATCTGTAGCTCCCAAAATCCCAGTAGCGTTTCATTCTGTGTCCCAGGGCGGTTCTTTGGCTCTGTGCCCATGTTGGCCATTTAAGATTCCTCTTGTGTCTTTCAGGCATCGAGAACGCCAGCGACATTGCTCTGTACTCCGGCTTGGGTGCCGCAGTCGTGGCTGTTGCTGTCCTGGTCATTGGCATCACCCTTTACCGACGCAGCCAGAGTGACTACGGTGTGGACGTCATCGACTCTTCTGCATTGACAGGTGGTCCTGGGTGGCTGGAAAAGACCACTGGTAACCTCATCCCGAGCCCGCTCCCATTTGGACCATCATTTGGACATGTATCCTGGGGGATGGGGAGACACCCACCATCTAAAATCAAACTAACGCTTCTATTTTTGCTTTGCCCATGCATTCAATAGGATGGAGTAGGAGAGGTATGGGAGAAACAGCATGTGCCCTCTTAGAGACCAGTCCTCTTCCACAAAAATACTCCTAAAGTCAAGCATTTAATTGGTACCAGAAAACATGTACCATAGACATAAGAGCGCCTAGGACTGAGC
The DNA here is from genome assembly GCA_022376925.1 of Tragulus kanchil. Taxonomy (NCBI): domain Eukaryota; kingdom Metazoa; phylum Chordata; class Mammalia; order Artiodactyla; family Tragulidae; genus Tragulus; species Tragulus kanchil. Next base: position 16,470,323 of record JAIOJX010000028.1, on the reverse strand, counting down.
CCTTTTCATCTCTCACAACAGAACGCGTCACTCATGATGATTGTAAATTCAATGCCTGTCAATGTTCTGATGAACTGAGTGATGTGGGCCAACACTCAAGTTCATATGTGTGAGCTCTGGTCTCTTGACTCATAGACCATGCGTTACCTTATCACCCGAGAATGCTCTCTGTGAATGCATGCGCCCAGGCCATAGACAAGCAGAGTGATTCACCCATATTTTGTCATTGTACGTGGGTTTCATGTCTTCCAACAGAAATGAAATATTAAAAACATACTTTGAAGGGCAATAGGACTTCCTAAAACAAGCAAATGAAGCAGTTGCCTGTTTTTGTTTTTTTTCCTGAAAAATATTACATTCTTTGCAAGATTGATTCAGTTTCAGATTCCATTATGTGGTAAGCTACCTTAATGTGCTTAAGTTATTTAACTAGCATCCCTTTGATTTATACAAGGTCTTCTAGAAACATGATTATTGTGGGAGAGTCCAACTTGCGACTAGCCACATCTGTCATCTTGTCTGATCTGTAGCTCCCAAAATCCCAGTAGCGTTTCATTCTGTGTCCCAGGGCGGTTCTTTGGCTCTGTGCCCATGTTGGCCATTTAAGATTCCTCTTGTGTCTTTCAGGCATCGAGAACGCCAGCGACATTGCTCTGTACTCCGGCTTGGGTGCCGCAGTCGTGGCTGTTGCTGTCCTGGTCATTGGCATCACCCTTTACCGACGCAGCCAGAGTGACTACGGTGTGGACGTCATCGACTCTTCTGCATTGACAGGTGGCTTCCAGACCTTCAACTTCAAAACAGTCCGTCAAGGTCAGCAGCATAGGGCCCCCACCACTGCCTCCTCAGGACCACAGACCACCCTCATGCAGGACCCTGGTGTTCTCTGGTCCCGTGTGAGGGTAGCTCTTGGCACTGGGAGCCACTTCCAAATTGTCTTCACACCTTAGGATGTCAGGTGTGATAGAGGAGTCTGCCTGAGTCCTCAGCTGCCATCAGGACTGTGGGTCTGGATTTACTATTGTTAGTCGCTAAGTCGTGTCCAACTGTTTTGTCACTCCATGGACAATAGCCCGCCAGGCTCCTCTGTCCAAGAGGTTACCCAGGCAAGAATACTGGAGTGGGTTGCCATTTCCTTCTCTAGAAGGTCTTTCCAACCCAAGGATCAAACCCACGTCTTGTGCATTGGCAGGCAAATTTTTTACCCCTGAGCCACAGAGAAGCCTCTCAATTTCCTGTTACCCACATTTTAAATGTGGCATGTCCTTCTCTGATATATAGTCAGTGTCTCAGGTTATTTTATCTCAGGTCACCCAACTGTATCTTTTAACCACCCTGCTTTGGGAATGTGTATGTAGTTAACTAAAACATGGATCATTCAAGGCTAAGGACCAATGACGATACCAGGCATATTTATTACACTGTGTATTAGGTGATTTTACTAGGTGGTTATTTTTATTTTAAATAAGTAAAAAGATTTTAGAGGCTGTATGAGGGGCCAGTTAGCCAGAGGGAAAAAAGGATGAAATTCCCAGCCTAAATGACTCTGCCATTGCCACATTGAAGCAGTCTTGTTTCAGGGGAAGGAAAATTTTATCATGTAACAACAGGAGCCATATTCATTTTAAAAATAGAAGAGTAGTTTGATTTCCTTATACCAACTAACTCTATTCCTGCCTGGGAGATGGGGATGAGACATAGATGGCCTTTATTTAAGGGAAAAAAAAAAAAAGGTCTCGCTTCTCGCTTCCATGGGTGAAGTTTTCTACCTTGACCCTCGTGGTCAATATTGTCACTTTCATTTCTGTTTGTTGCTTGTCAGTGCTGCCTGCAGTAGGACAGGACGTCTCACTGCGTGGCAGTGATGGAGTAGGAGCGGGATGGGGAAGTGGGAGACCAAGCAGGCTAGAAATGGGGAGATGGCTGGGAGAGACAGGCTGCTTGATTGCCTGCTTGCCACTCACTTCTGGTCTGAGTCTGGTTGACCTCAGGTATGAGCACGTCACCTGCGTGTGGGTCTAGAGCTTAAGACACATGATTTATTTTTGTATATAATCTTATGTTTGGCTGTGCTGGGTCATCTTGTCGGCTGTGTGTGGGCTTTTCTATAGTTGTGGTGAGTAGGGGCAGCTACTTTTCAGTTGCAGTGTGCGGATTTCTCATTGCAGTGGCTTCTCTTGTGGAGCACAGGTTCCAAGGCATGCACGTGCACGTGTGTGTGTGTGTATGTGTGTGTAGTGATAAGCAATTTAGACGTAAATGGAATTCTAGGAAATATTCTGGTTCTTGACTTTATATAAGATAGAAGGGTCTTCTAACAGTAGCCAGAAATTAAACTTTCGAAGGTGAAAGTTTGAGAGGAAGCAGCCACAAAGAACAGCGATACGCTTTTTCAGGTGTCAGTGGAAACTCCTGCTCCAAACGCAGGTCAGACATCAGATGTTCTTCTGTCCTGCTTCCTGCCTGGGGAAACCATAACCCAGAGTGTATTTAAGATGGAACCTTTAGAGTCGAGTGCAGTTCTGTTAAAAAGCTCAGCTCCTTCTAATGCCTGTGTCATGGCACAAGAACCTCAAACGTGAAAAAATGTCTCATCAAGGTGCTTTTATATCTATAAGTTCATTTCATCTCATTTTGAACCTCTTCCTCTGTGATTCTGGATTCTTAGTATGTTAGAACAAAAAGGTGGGAAAAGTCGGGGTTATACATTTCCTGCTGGTGGTGTTACAAATTATGTAAATGGAAAAACAATGGAGGCTAATATGATATGGCCTGGAATTGCAACATTTTCAAAAATATCATACTTGAAATATTTTTGTCAGACCCCAAGGGAAAACAGTTTAAAATGGTTTGGGTCTCAATTTGAGATGTCACAGTGATGGACAGATAGGGGCAGGACATGGAAGCTGAGGGCTATTTTGTTATTTGCTAATAAATGAGATTACTTCATCATAAGAAAATATTACAGCATTTCTTTTTCATATTGGGACACAGAAAAACATACGTACGTCCCAGCAGTTGAAAGTCCAATTTCTCATGTTGTTGTAAGGATTATGTTTCTCCCTGTGTTTTGAGTCAGAAAGGAAGCCTTTCTCGGCTGCTCCCGGTGTGGAAGCTGGGACCCTCTGTGGCTCAGAGTGATAACTGTGTTATTCTGGCAAATGGACTGCTCAGACCTGGAGTGGTTCGTGAAGTTCCCTGACCCTTTGGCTCTGAGGACAGATCATTTCCTCCCCCAGAAACTGCCCACAATTCCACGGGAGACATACCAGCACCCACGCCACCCCGGTGATGAACGTCACCGCCCCAGTGTCATCTCTTGCCATTTAAAGTGAACAGATGTTATTTTTGCTCCAAATTGGTTTGCAAAACAGCTTATTAGTGTTTTGGAAGCTTCTCTCTGCCAGTTAAAATCATCCCATACACAATCATACCTAAGTAAGTTGCCAGGTGGACTGCCAGAAATACTTGTGTTGAAAAGATCACGTGCAAAGAACTTGAGAAAATGATGAGTTGGGTCAGCAGCATTCAGGGAATTGACTGTGAAAGCCAGAGCTCCTGATTCCGAGGCTCTGGACACTAATGATCCACCTAGGAGAGATGCGTTAGATGCCCAGGGTGGGTATGAAGGTCCAGCCCTGACCTAAGCAACTGGTGAGCACATGCTGGGTAGTCAGGAGAGGCAGATGTAAGGGAGTAACGGGGATGCTCTGCAGTTTGAGTGACAGATCCATCTTCTCTGACCAGGTAACTCCCTGCTCTTAAACCCGTCCATGCAACCGGACCTGACCGTGAGCCGAACATACAGTGGGCCCATCTGTCTACAGGACCCCCTGGACAAGGAGCTCATGACGGAGTCCTCACTCTTCAACCCATTGTCGGACATCAAAGTCAAAGTGCAGAGCTCCTTCATGGTCTCCCTGGGAGTGTCTGAAAGAGCTGAGTACCACGGCAAGAATCATTCCGGGACTTTTCCCCATGGCAACAACCGCAGCTTCACGACAGTGCATCCCAGGAATAAAGCACCCTACATCCAGAATCTGTCATCGCTTCCTACCAGGACCGAATTGAGGACCACTGGTGTCTTCGGCCATTTGGGAGGACGCTTAGTAATGCCAAATACAGGTGGGTGGTAAGTGTGCGTTTGTGTATTTTCTAGTGTTTGTTTGAATATATTATATTTACATGATAGTGTCCCTTAAGATTTGTATTTAAGATGTTGACTCTTCCGGTCATCAGGGTGGCAAACGCCACAGTTCTGTAAGGTAGCTTGATTTACACGGCAAATCAGAACCAATGCTGACATTAGACTTTGCTGTCTTATCTCAGCATGGACCCTACACTCAGGATGCCCTGTTAGGGCTGACGACCACGCTGGCTCAGAGGGTTTGGGTGGTCCCCAGAGTGTAAGCCCACTTGAAATAGATTTCCTAGACCATGATCAGGAAGCACTATAAACATACCATGTTTATAGTGAACTATGGTTTACCCACGAGGTAATCAATTAGTGAAATAACACTTGGACTTAAATGTCCTCTGTCACTGCCGTGATGAACACCATCAGCATCCCTCAACCTTGCGACAGTGCTGCTTTGTGATGAGGGTTTCTGCTGGGGCTGCTCTTTGAATTCAGACTTGAATCCATGGCTATATTGTGCTCAATGAGTTGGGTCAGCAGCATTCAGGAATTGACTTAAGCCAGGCTCTGAGCACACTAATGATCCACCTAGGAGAGATGCGTTAGATGCCCAGGGTGGGTATGAAGGTCCAGCCCTGACCTAAGCAACTGGTGAGCACATGCTGGGTAGTCAGGAGAGGCAGATGTAAGGGAGTAACGGGGATGCTCTGCAGTTTGAGTGACAGATCCATCTTCTCTGACCAGGTAACTCCCTGCTCTTAAACCCGTCCATGCAACCGGACCTGACCGTGAGCCGAACATACAGTGGGCCCATCTGTCTACAGGACCCCCTGGACAAGGAGCTCATGACGGAGTCCTCACTCTTCAACCCATTGTCGGACATCAAAGTCAAAGTGCAGAGCTCCTTCATGGTCTCCCTGGGAGTGTCTGAAAGAGCTGAGTACCACGGCAAGAATCATTCCGGGACTTTTCCCCATGGCAACAACCGCAGCTTCACGACAGTGCATCCCAGGAATAAAGCACCCTACATCCAGAATCTGTCATCGCTTCCTACCAGGACCGAATTGAGGACCACTGGTGTCTTCGGCCATTTGGGAGGACGCTTAGTAATGCCAAATACAGGTGGGTGGTAAGTGTGCGTTTGTGTATTTTCTAGTGTTTGTTTGAATATATTATATTTACATGATAGTGTCCCTTAAGATTTGTATTTAAGATGTTGACTCTTCCGGTCATCAGGGTGGCAAACGCCACAGTTCTGTAAGGTAGCTTGATTTACACGGCAAATCAGAACCAATGCTGACATTAGACTTTGCTGTCTTATCTCAGCATGGACCCTACACTCAGGATGCCCTGTTAGGGCTGACGACCACGCTGGCTCAGAGGGTTTGGGTGGTCCCCAGAGTGTAAGCCCACTTGAAATAGATTTCCTAGACCATGATCAGGAAGCACTATAAACATACCATGTTTATAGTGAACTATGGTTTACCCACGAGGTAATCAATTAGTGAAATAACACTTGGACTTAAATGTCCTCTGTCACTGCCGTGATGAACACCATCAGCATCCCTCAACCTTGCGACAGTGCTGCTTTGTGATGAGGGTTTCTGCTGGGGCTGCTCTTTTGAATTCAGACTTCGAATCCATGGCTATATTGTGCTCAAGCGTGTTTCTTTTCCTTTGGGTTGGAAGATGTTCTTGTTTTGACAAGTTGCGCAGCCCAGATCACATTGAAAGTGACAATCTACCTGTGCATTCGTCTAGAGAGTTGCCATCCAAGACCTGGAAGGAAGAGAGCAATCTCTCCCTCAGTTTCTGAGCATGGAGACTTGGAGAGTTTCTAAATTGTCACTGTCAGCTGAGAGCACAGGGAGAATATCAGATCTTCAAGTGTTGTGAGAGAACCGGATAGCACTGAGCCAGGAGCAGCAGGGTCTTGGCAGATTTCTCTATAGGGTAGAATGAGCCCACCTAAAATATCTTATCCAGCGAATTCTGTAGTAGGACAAGTCAGACGCTGCTCTTCCACTGACGGACCTTCTAAGTAGCCTAGAGACGTGCACCTGTAGTTTGTTTCACGTTGGTGATTGGTTTTCCTCCACCCTTCGCTTCATTACAAACTTCATTTTAGGCAAATAGCATTCCAGTGTAGCCCCAACAACGATGATGGTTTCTAAACTTCCAGTTCTCTCAGTCTTCCTCGGTCAGTGTTTAGGACTTGGTAAAAATCTTTGTTTCCATGTGTCTGAATGTCAATTTGGGATGCCCTCCTTCTGTTGAGATAGGACAGCTAGGAGGTCACTGTAGAGGGTGCAGGTGGCCCTATTTGTCAGGTACCCTACTTGTTGTTTAGTCTTCGAATCATGTCTGGCTCTTCTGTGACCCCACAGAGTAAGAATCAATAAATTGGAAATGTAGGATCTAGAAAAGGAAAAGAGGCAAACCCTGTCCTTTTGATGAGAAGCGTATGTCTATACTTTAGAATTATACGAAGTTGCATGTTGAGTTTTTGTACTTTTAGATTAGTTCTGCTTTCTTACCTAGCAGTTGGCACTCAATAGTTACTGGTTGAATAAGTTGGTCCATGCTTCTCTCTTCCCATCCTCATCTGTGTATGTACATTTACACCCATGTGGAGGGAAGACCAAGATCGATTCCATGTATCAACTATGTTTCTTTAATGTTCATCATAGAAAGTGTAATGAAATCATAATGAGACTTTTTTCTTGTGCCCCTTCTGACTTGAGAAGCACTTGGGTCGATCACCCAAAGTTCCAACAGCATTGTCCATGGTTCCCAAACAGCTCCTCTGCCAGCGCTCTCCACGAGAAGCCCTAGACCAGCCTGAAGCTGTTCACTGGGAATGAGTTTGAGGGAAAATAAGTACAGGGAGCTGAAACATATGCTCTGTTATTTGCAGAACATAAATGTAAAATATGCCCTGGGGAGCTAAAGTATAAAGAAGCGAGGCACAGAAATTAAATTGTTCTCAGACTCTCCATCCCAAATTATGGTGGGGTGCCTGGCAAGGGTTTGGAAGAAGATGGGCAGCATTCCCCACACTCTAAAAATCATGTATTATGCAAAATAGGAACAAAACATGTGGCTCTGTTGTCCTATCAAATAAAAGCTTGTCAGGGCAGGTGAAGTCTGGGGAAGAGTATATTATTCTTCAGTCAGAGATAACTTGTGAATGACATGTTGAAAATGAGTATGTTTTTAGGAGCCCACACGTGGGAAGAGTTCATTTAGAGCCCTCCATTCTTGATAATATAACCTGCCACCAGCACCATCAGCTCCCATGACCTTTACCTCCTGTGTTTAGGACTTGGTAAAAATCTTTGTTTCCATGTGTCTGAATGTCAATTTGGGATGCCCTCCTTCTGTTGAGCATGGACAGCTAGGAGGTCACTGTAGAGGGTGCAGGTGGCCCTATTTGTCAGGTACCCTACTTGTTGTTTAGTCTTCGAATCATGTCTGGCTCTTCTGTGACCCCACAGAGTAAGAATCAATAAATTGGAAATGTAGGATCTAGAAAAGGAAAAGAGGCAAACCCTGTCCTTTTGATGAGAAGCGTATGTCTATACTTTAGAATTATACGAAGTTGCATGTTGAGTTTTTGTACTTTTAGATTAGTTCTGCTTTCTTACCTAGCAGTTGGCACTCAATAGTTACTGGTTGAATAAGTTGGTCCATGCTTCTCTCTTCCCATCCTCATCTGTGTATGTACATTTACACCCATGTGGAGGGAAGACCAAGATCGATTCCATGTATCAACTATGTTTCTTTAATGTTCATCATAGAAAGTGTAATGAAATCATAATGAGACTTTTTTCTTGTGCCCCTTCTGACTTGAGAAGCACTTGGGTCGATCACCCAAAGTTCCAACAGCATTGTCCATGGTTCCCAAACAGCTCCTCTGCCAGCGCTCTCCACGAGAAGCCCTAGACCAGCCTGAAGCTGTTCACTGGGAATGAGTTTGAGGGAAAATAAGTACAGGGAGCTGAAACATATGCTCTGTTATTTGCAGAACATAAATGTAAAATATGCCCTGGGGAGCTAAAGTATAAAGAAGCGAGGCACAGAAATTAAATTGTTCTCAGACTCTCCATCCCAAATTATGGTGGGGTGCCTGGCAAGGGTTTGGAAGAAGATGGGCAGCATTCCCCACACTCTAAAAATCATGTATTATGCAAAATAGGAACAAAACATGTGGCTCTGTTGTCCTATCAAATAAAAGCTTGTCAGGGCAGGTGAAGTCTGGGGAAGAGTATATTATTCTTCAGTCAGAGATAACTTGTGAATGACATGTTGAAAATGAGTATGTTTTTAGGAGCCCACACGTGGGAAGAGTTCATTTAGAGCCCTCCATTCTTGATAATATAACCTGCCACCAGCACCATCAGCTCCCATGACCTTTACCTCCTGTGTTTGACTAGCTAGAGTTTCCACAGACAATTTAGATACTTACATGGAGGGAGGGAAGTACGTTTAACGGATCATCATACAATTTCTGATGGAAGGAAAGATGGGATCCAGTGCTGGGCTTCCCTGGTGGTCCAGTGGGTAAGGACACCACCTTGCAGTGCAAGGGGCGCCAGTTTGATCCCTGGCCTGGGAGGATTCCATGTGCCGCGGAGCGGCTGGACCGCATGAGCCCAGAGCCAGTGCTCTGCAGAGACAGAGGCCACTGCAATGGGAGGCCCACACAGGCCAAAGAACAAAGATGGATGAAAACAGATACATGAAAGACCGATAGAAGTGACCAATAAATAATAAAGTTCCAATGGTCCTATAGATTCAGGCTGAATTTTGGAGTATTATAAATGTTTTCATCTAAACACAAGGAATTATGCTGACTAGAAAGGAATGTGCTGTGATCTGCTCTGCAAACAGGCCTTTCTCAAAAGTCCGCATGCATATTGATTCTGATTCAGTCTGGGAATTGACTCTCAGGCCCTGATGATCTGCATGAGACAGCACATCTCAAAGCCTGGCTGTTTTTCCTTTTTACTCAAAACTTTCAATCCTGTTCATTTATTCATATATTCATGATTTTTTTTTTTCAGAGCTTACACTCTCGCCAGGCATTGTGCTACATGTTACAGATACAATAAACCACTAGTGCTTTTACACACACCATGATTTCATTTATTTGATAGTTTAGCATGTCAGGAAGCAAATAAATGATCATTGGGGCTGGCGATTGAACAGACTTCTAAAGGGTGTAGGGTAGATTTTGGAGGCAGTGGAAATGTTCTGTCTTGGTTGTGATGGTGGTTACATAAGCGTATACATATTTGCCCCCAAATGCACTGATTTGTGTCCTTAAGCATGTGACTTATACTTCCATCAAGGGAAAAAAGAAAAATGTGAAACAAGAGCACCACTGAACTCTTCTGGGTTAATTGCTCAGATGGTGTTAGTTCTTGATGGTGACCCTCTGTGCTCCTGTCTCTAAAGAAGAGGGCCAGAGCATCTTTGTCATCATCATGGTCTAAAACTGAGGCCACAGAGAGAGTGCGATGGCAGACGACAAATACAGAATGTCTGGGGTGTGGGATGCAGGTTGACATCCGCACACATTGAATATCTCGTGTATTCTGGCTTCTGCTCCCAGCAGGGAAGGAGGTAATGGAGCCTGCTTCATTTGGCAGCTACATTTAAGGAAGAATGAGCAATTAAAGGAGATGGAGCAGAGGCCACTGAGTATGGCAATTACTGTTCTCTGACTGTTGACGTTAGGGTCCGGAATATAAATGGATACCCGAGCTGTAAGCAAGAGTTAAATGGGCCTCATTCTATGTGAAAGATACTGATGATAACTAGTGTGTTTCTGATTAATTTCATAAGTGGGCATCATCCATAACTGGTTTTGCCATGAGTCTTGCATTCCTCGATTCTGTAGCAGCAAACAGGCACTTGAAAGGATATCAGTAAAGCCTGCCATCTCTAGATTTAAATGTAGCAGCAGCAGCAGCCTGAAAGCTTCCGGTGTGATTACATTAGCTCTCTAATGAAAGGAGAAAAGGTGAGTGCTGCATTATTCAGAGGACAGAAGGATAGCCTGAGATTTTATTTTGTAAAGATCTTAGTGTGTCTCTATTTCATTTCTTTTTATAAACAAGAAGCTACAATAAGGAGAATCTCTGCCTCTCTAGACTCTTTCTTCTTGGCCAGAGTGAAATATTTACTTCCCACCATGCAGGAGGCAAGAGGGGACGTTCACAGTACAGTGGGAGGTGCCCCCCTGTGCCCCACCCTGCCTGCCTTACATGAGTTGGTTGAAATAAGGCTATAGAGTTTTCTTTCAAGTTGACACTAATATGAACATGGTTAAATCACCTTTAACCTTAAACTTTTCTAGCTTCTGTTTACAAATATAGAGCCAAAAACGGGATATATCACAATCTGTAAGTTTCTAAGCTTATTCACAAGTTTTCCTGACAAAAAGTACTACTCTGCCAGTCACCCTATACCGACTTCAAGATGCATCATTTAGAAGACAGTTACACACCAGGTTCTAGCAAAATGTCAAATGAACAGATAGAGGTGAACAGATAGAGACAAGAGGGAGAAATGTCTTTGAAATTCTAGAGCCGATTAACTGTTACACTGAAATTCTTACTCTCACACATGTATGATGGTGCCAGGTCTCAGGATATCTAATCTTATAAGAGAATTTTTTAAAATGATAGGAAGGCTTTTTTAGTTCCTTGTTATTGAAATATACTTGACTTAATGCCTGTGTCAACTTTTGCTGTACAGCAAAGTGATTCCTTTATATATATGTGCATATATACATATACATTCTTTTCCATTATGGTTTTATCCCTAGATATTGAATATAATTCCCTGTGCTATACAGTAAGACCTTGTTGTTTATCCATTCTGTGTGTAATACTTCTGCATCTGTTAATCCCAAACCATCCTTCCATGTCCCGTTCCCCCTTGGCAACCACAAGTCTCTTCTCTGTGAGTCTATCTCTGTTTTATAGATAAGTCCATTTGTGCTTTGTACTAGATTCCATATTTAAGTGATACCATAGGATATTTGTCTTTCTCTGACTTATGTCCCTTAATCTCTAGGTCCATACATATGGCTGCAAATGTCACTATTTTGTTTTTTATGCCTAACATTCCCCTGTGTATATATATCTATCTGTATAGATACATACATACAACCACATCTTATCCATTCATCTGTTCATGGACACTTAGGTTGTTTCCATGTCTTGGCTATTTTAAACAGTGCTGCTAACAATATATATCCAGGAGTGGGACTGCTGGATTTTATGATACCTCTCTTTTCAGTCTTCTAAGGAACCTCCATCCTATTTTCCATAATAGCTGTACCAATTTACATTAAGTAAAAATCTGAGTACACAGTTGAATGCTGTGCCCTTCTATATGTCATTGAAGAAAACAATGTTTCATGTGTTATCCTTCTGAACTTTATGAAATTCCTATCAATTGCTGTGAGGTGGTTTGTCTTCAAGAGCATCTGAAAGCTGGTCAGTGGAGGTGCTTCAGGCTAACTGGAGAATCTACAAATAACTTCTTGGGTTCTTCTGTTTCAGGGGTGAGTTTACTGATACCACATGGCGCCATTCCCGAGGAGAATTCCTGGGAGATTTACATGTCCATCAACCAAGGGGAACCCAGGTAAGAGACAGACAAGGATGGCATGCTCATAAGATCTTAAGTATGAAATGGAACGTAATGTGACATAGAGGTATGTGCATGAGAGGGTTAAACTACTTGACTATTGGCAGGAAAAAAACACTTGCAAACCTGCTGGACTGTGGGCGGCTAACCCGAGTCACCAACATCTAGACAGCAAAATCAGTAGGCAAGGTATACATAAGGTCTCTCCACAAACAGTGACTCCCTTACAGAGTGCTCTCAAAAGAGCATCCTCCCTGGAGGTACTCTTTGAATTTACACTGTATGAAAGTAATGTGAGAAAAACTGACTTGTGACCTTTTAACATCAACAGAACACCCTGCCCTTCGAGCCGAGGGACAATTTCTTGGGCAATTTTTCTCAAAGGAGAAAAATAGTCTACGCTTCAGTAGCTTTCAGGTCTGACAAATTTCAGCAGCATTAAATTCAATTACCTGAACAAATACAAATCTTGCTTCATACTTTTTTAATGAACATAGCTGCTTATTTTCCTAGTGCAACTGTAATGTTTGTAGAAATGTTGTCTTCCTCCCCATAAGATAAAACCAAACTTGTCTTTAGAAAGTAGTGTCTCTTATCAACTGGATCTATATACCCCTGGCATTTTCAGTCGTAACATCTTGGTTATTTTAGAATAGACTTTGTTGTTAGCAAACACACACACACGAAGGAAAAAGAGAGAAACAGATGGTATGAACAGACTTTGATAGCTGTCTCCATAAGAGGATTTGTTGTATCTGGTGGTTTCACTTTTCTGCTCTATGGGGTTTGAGAAAAATGGAAGAAAAGCCTCAGCTAGTTGGCTGGTGGGGAGGATTTGCTTTCTTGCGATGTTGGGCTCTTGGTTATCTGCTCCGTTCTGGAGGTTAGGTCCTTTACTTGTGCACGTGAAAACATTTCTGTGTGTTAAGTATCTCCACTTGGCAAAAGGGAACAAGCAGTAGAGGATGTATTCAAAATCTCAACTAAGCAGACCTAAGAATAGAGTTTTCTGGGTGAGTCACCTTGTTTTTCTCATTGATTGATAAATTTAAGCAATGCTAGCTGTTCAAAATTGAGGTCATGGTCAATGACACATATGCCTGTAAATGCATCATCCTTCAAGATCTTAAGTATGAAATGGAACGTAATGTGACATAGAGGTATGTGCATGAGAGGGTTAAACTACTTGACTATTGGCAGGAAAAAAACACTTGCAAACCTGCTGGACTGTGGGCGGCTAACCCGAGTCACCAACATCTAGACAGCAAAATCAGTAGGCAAGGTATACATAAGGTCTCTCCACAAACAGTGACTCCCTTACAGAGTGCTCTCAAAAGAGCATCCTCCCTGGAGGTACTCTTTGAATTTACACTGTATGAAAGTAATGTGAGAAAAACTGACTTGTGACCTTTTAACATCAACAGAACACCCTGCCCTTCGAGCCGAGGGACAATTTCTTGGGCAATTTTTCTCAAAGGAGAAAAATAGTCTACGCTTCAGTAGCTTTCAGGTCTGACAAATTTCAGCAGCATTAAATTCAATTACCTGAACAAATACAAATCTTGCTTCATACTTTTTTAATGAACATAGCTGCTTATTTTCCTAGTGCAACTGTAATGTTTGTAGAAATGTTGTCTTCCTCCCCATAAGATAAAACCAAACTTGTCTTTAGAAAGTAGTGTCTCTTATCAACTGGATCTATATACCCCTGGCATTTTCAGTCGTAACATCTTGGTTATTTTAGAATAGACTTTGTTGTTAGCAAACACACACACACGAAGGAAAAAGAGAGAAACAGATGGTATGAACAGACTTTGATAGCTGTCTCCATAAGAGGATTTGTTGTATCTGGTGGTTTCACTTTTCTGCTCTATGGGGTTTGAGAAAAATGGAAGAAAAGCCTCAGCTAGTTGGCTGGTGGGGAGGATTTGCTTTCTTGCGATGTTGGGCTCTTGGTTATCTGCTCCGTTCTGGAGGTTAGGTCCTTTACTTGTGCACGTGAAAACATTTCTGTGTGTTAAGTATCTCCACTTGGCAAAAGGGAACAAGCAGTAGAGGATGTATTCAAAATCTCAACTAAGCAGACCTAAGAATAGAGTTTTCTGGGTGAGTCACCTTGTTTTTCTCATTGATTGATAAATTTAAGCAATGCTAGCTGTTCAAAATTGAGGTCATGGTCAATGACACATATGCCTGTAAATGCATCATCCTTCAAAAATCAACTTGGAGGCAGAATCCAGGCAACCTTGCCTGCAAATCATGGCCTCTTGCCAACTTTCCTTCATCTCGCATCCTGTTCCCTTTGTGGTTAATAAGTCCACAGACCTTGTCTTCAGCTCCTACTATCTTCCCTTGCATTGTGTGAGAACCAGTCTGGGACTCGTTCACATATTGAAAAGCACCTAATGAACAACATCCCTCAATTTCCCTCAGTGTAAACGTCTTCGTAGGAGGGCAGAGCTAGAAGTGTCCCAAAGCATCAAACATGCAAGGACTTAAATACTGTGGCTCAAATATGAGGGCAATAGCATTTGGGACATCCTACAATTGAGGGGAAAAAAGAAAGAAATGCATAAAAATTTACTGGAGCCCCCAAACCTTGAAAGACAGGTTTGGCCTCCTAGGAGCATCCGCTGCTAGGTTTGTAAGTTCCAAGTTAATCAGTTTGGTTTAGCCATCTATGGCTAAGGTTTAAATTCATTGCTGCTGTTCAGAAAGGTGGACAGAAATAAGAGCAGTGCATCCAAACTTCAAACTGTGAGGTATGCATGGTCCTGTCTATTTAACAAAGGATGAAAGAAAACTATCAGAAGCACACATTTCTTTCCATGTTGCCAAAACCTTCCCAGCCATCCACATCTCTCAAGGAAATGACTGGTCACTAGACTGCAGCCCACTTGGTGTCCTTGGTGGTTCTCACTCCATCTTAAGGACCTCCAAACTACATACTGACAAAAACACTAAAAATAGTAAATGCCTTTTAGTCACTTTTTTAAAGCTCAGTAAGTTTTTCCCATCCTTGCCAGGAGGCTGCTGATATCTGAGTTCTGCTTTTAATCCTGTGATTAATCAGGAAACCACAGATGTACCTATCTAGCGTCCTCCCTTTTTGTAAGATCACGTGAAAACCCATTTTCACCTTATGCTGTCTGTCATTTTGAGCTTGCGCTCAGATGAAGACCCATTTCCTTAAAGTTCATAAAGCTAGGACATTTTCGCTTGCTGAATTTAAGCTCTAGCTGTTCAAAATTGAGGTCATGGTCAATGACACATATGCCTGTAAATGCATCATCCTTCAAAAATCAACTTGGAGGCAGAATCCAGGCAACCTTGCCTGCAAATCATGGCCTCTTGCCAACTTTCCTTCATCTCGCATCCTGTTCCCTTTGTGGTTAATAAGTCCACAGACCTTGTCTTCAGCTCCTACTATCTTCCCTTGCATTGTGTGAGAACCAGTCTGGGACTCGTTCACATATTGAAAAGCACCTAATGAACAACATCCCTCAATTTCCCTCAGTGTAAACGTCTTCGTAGGAGGGCAGAGCTAGAAGTGTCCCAAAGCATCAAACATGCAAGGACTTAAATACTGTGGCTCAAATATGAGGGCAATAGCATTTGGGACATCCTACAATTGAGGGGAAAAAAGAAAGAAATGCATAAAAATTTACTGGAGCCCCCAAACCTTGAAAGACAGGTTTGGCCTCCTAGGAGCATCCGCTGCTAGGTTTGTAAGTTCCAAGTTAATCAGTTTGGTTTAGCCATCTATGGCTAAGGTTTAAATTCATTGCTGCTGTTCAGAAAGGTGGACAGAAATAAGAGCAGTGCATCCAAACTTCAAACTGTGAGGTATGCATGGTCCTGTCTATTTAACAAAGGATGAAAGAAAACTATCAGAAGCACACATTTCTTTCCATGTTGCCAAAACCTTCCCAGCCATCCACATCTCTCAAGGAAATGACTGGTCACTAGACTGCAGCCCACTTGGTGTCCTTGGTGGTTCTCACTCCATCTTAAGGACCTCCAAACTACATACTGACAAAAACACTAAAAATAGTAAATGCCTTTTAGTCACTTTTTTAAAGCTCAGTAAGTTTTTCCCATCCTTGCCAGGAGGCTGCTGATATCTGAGTTCTGCTTTTAATCCTGTGATTAATCAGGAAACCACAGATGTACCTATCTAGCGTCCTCCCTTTTTGTAAGATCACGTGAAAACCCATTTTCACCTTATGCTGTCTGTCATTTTGAGCTTGCGCTCAGATGAAGACCCATTTCCTTAAAGTTCATAAAGCTAGGACAGCGCTGCTCTGGCTTGCAGTTCAGAGGTGTGAGAATTAGATCTTCTGACTTTCCCTCACCTCCTCACCCAGAGGATTGCAGTGGGATCTCCCCATCTTCATGCTGTGTTTAAAGGCTGTTCCATTTTCCTCTTCACCATACACTGCTGTTGCACTTTTCTGAGTCCCATACCCAGTGCCACAGAGTGATGACTTAGTGGAAATGTAACGTATATCACTACAGATGCCCAGGGATTGAGCTGTGTGGAGTGAACCACAGGTTCAAAGCAAACCCCCATGTTCAGAGTCTCAGGTGGATACAGTTAACATTTTGAGAAGTTTTGAGTAATGTGATTCTTTTTCTGAATTGAATGTGCCTTTCTTTTCTTGAGACATCCTACCTGCTTACCTGGGATATTTCCAAAAGGATCCTGTTTTGTCTATACTCTAAGACTTGAATTGCCCTCCTAAGGAAGCTTCTCTAACCTCCTCCAACAATCTGGACCTTTGGTTGGTCATAATTCTGAGGAAATAAACTGTTAACTTTGTGTGCATTAAATAGTTTGCAAAGAAGGGAACGTTACATCCTTGGAAAAGTAGTTGCTTACCTCTGTTTCAGTGTGACGTGCAAGGTGCTCTCACAGGTATTTCAACTCCCCAGGATAAAAGAGGGTTTTATACAGTTTTTGTGATGCGAATAGATCTAAAAGATGACATTTCCAAGAAAGGAAGCTACTTTGCAAGGGTGCCTTACTCACCGGCTGAGCTAGGATTTGACTTCAGGACATCTGACTCCAACTCCAGGGCTTGTGGACTTAAAGCATGTCACCTCTCCTTGACAAGAGAAGGCTTTACCAGCTTTCTGACCTGGTGCGTTCCAAGGCTTGGCCCCTGGCATGGCTCTGTAAGACAAGCAGGCGGGATCAAGTTAACATTCCTTAGACGTTTACAGGGGTAAATTACTGCTGTTACATTATGACTGGAAGAAGAAAGGCTGTGAACGGGTGACATATCAGTGCTAAAACTTGGCAGACCTGAGGTGCAGAGGCTTTTGGATAAGAGTGTGAGTTGAGGCTTCTGGCCATAGGTTCAGTCTCACTGCTTTTACTCATGTGACCTTTTATTTATTTTATTTATTTATTTTAAACATTTATCTTTTTGGCGGGTGGGGTGGGGAGGGAGGGGGATGGGTGGGCCACTTCCATTGGTCTTTCATTTCTCTATTTTCATGCATCTTTGTTCTTTGGCTCCTGTGGGCCTCCCATCGCGGTGGCGTCTGTCGTTGCAGAGCGCCGGCTCTGGGCGCATGCGCTCCAGAGCTCTGGCTTGGTAATTGGACACATCGGTCCAGCCGCTCCGCGGCACATGGGATCTTCCCAGGCCAGGGATCGAACCGGCGCCCCTTGCACTGCAAGGCGGTGCCCTTACCCGCTGGACCACCAGGGGAAGCCCCTCATGTGACCTTTTAAAGTTAACGAAACTCTGTGGGCTCATCTGAAAGATAGTGGGTACCTGCCTATAAAGGATATAGGATTGTATGATACACATTAATACTACAGTCCTCAAGATGATAAGAAAGCTTTATCATATATAAATGTATAGTTAATGGGTAGAACACTGTTTATCACATATAAATGTATGAATACTTTAGATAGGAAAATGTCCTTTAATCTTCTTATCCATCCTCTGTGGTGTGCTGGATAATGTAAACAGGATAATAATGTGTGCTAAGTCACGTCCGAATCTTTGCAACCCCGTGGCCTGTAGCCCACAAGGCTCCTCTCTCCATGGGATTTCCCAGGCAAGAATACTGGAGTGGGTTGCCATTTACTTCTTACAACCCAGAGATCAAACCCTGGTCTCCTGCATTGCAGGCAGATTCTTTACCACTGACCAACCAGGGAAGTGGCTTACACAATAATAATAATTATCCTCATGTTGTAGGTTTGAAAATTAAGACTAAGAAAAGCTAGTACCTTTGCCTTAGGTGCAAGCAGGACTGGGCATCAAAAGGTTTTGACTAATAATGTGTTTTTAGACAATGCCCCCACTCCCAACTTAAAGGTATTTTATTCTTGAGGGTGGTAAGATGTGCTTGGTGAGAGACCAGGCTTAATGGAAATACTATGAAATATAAAATGAGGGGTCCAGTGCTTCCCCTGGTGGTCCAGTGGGTAAGGACACCGCCTTACAGTGCAAGGGACGCCGGTTCGATCCCTGGCCTGGGAAGATCCCACGTGCCGCGGAGCGGCTGGACCCATGTGTCCAATTACCGAGCCGGAGCTCTGGCGCACGTGCGCCCAGAGCCGGCACTCTGCAACGACAGAGGCCACAGCAATGGGAGGCCCCCAAGAGCCGAAGAACAAAGACAGATGAAAATAGAGAAATGAAAGACCAATGGAAGTGGCCCGCCAATCCGCCTCCCTCCCCACCCCACCCTCCAAAAAGATAAATAAATAAAATAAATGTTTAAAAAAATTAATAAAATGAGGGGTCCAGACTTGGGAAAGACAATGAGACCTTGATCATTCATTGTTGCATTTTGCTGCAGTAGAGGATTTCACAGAGATCAATGGGAAAATGGAGGAGACTCTCAGTCTATTATAAGGATGGATTAACAGAGTGGTAGTAACTTCCCTGGTTGTCCAGTGGTTAAGAATCCACCTGCCAATGCAGGGGACACAGGTTCAATCCCTGGTCCCAGAGGATTCCACAAGCTGTGGGCCAGCTGAGCCCAGGATCTGCTGTAGCTGGGCACTCCTACAGCGCATGGTCTACAACCAGAGAAGGCCACACACCACACTGGAGCGTAGCCCCGTGCAGCCACCAAGACCCAGAGCAGCCAAAAATAAAAAGAGGGGTCACAGGCAAGCTGGCTAAAAGATCAGTAGAATTTGGGCAGATAAAGAACAGGATAAGGGTTATAAAGTCCAGTGATTCTGACAACCAGAGATCAAACCCTGGTGGCTCTTTACCACTGACCAACCAGGGAAGTGGCTTACAAATAATAATTATCCTCATGTTGTAGGTTTGAAAATTAAGACTAAGAAAAGCTAGTACCTTTGCCTTAGGTGCAAGCAGGACTGGGCATCAAAAGGTTTTGACTAATAATGTGTTTTTAGACAATGCCCCCACTCCCAACTTAAAGGTATTTTATTCTTGAGGGTGGTAAGATGTGCTTGGTGAGAGACCAGGCTTAATGGAAATACTATGAAATATAAAATGAGGGGTCCAGTGCTTCCCCTGGTGGTCCAGTGGGTAAGGACACCGCCTTACAGTGCAAGGGACGCCGGTTCGATCCCTGGCCTGGGAAGATCCCACGTGCCGCGGAGCGGCTGGACCCATGTGTCCAATTACCGAGCCGGAGCTCTGGCGCACGTGCGCCCAGAGCCGGCACTCTGCAACGACAGAGGCCACAGCAATGGGAGGCCCCCAAGAGCCGAAGAACAAAGACAGATGAAAATAGAGAAATGAAAGACCAATGGAAGTGGCCCGCCAATCCGCCTCCCTCCCCACCCCACCCTCCAAAAAGATAAATAAATAAAATAAATGTTTAAAAAAATTAATAAAATGAGGGGTCCAGACTTGGGAAAGACAATGAGACCTTGATCATTCATTGTTGCATTTTGCTGCAGTAGAGGATTTCACAGAGATCAATGGGAAAATGGAGGAGACTCTCAGTCTATTATAAGGATGGATTAACAGAGTGGTAGTAACTTCCCTGGTTGTCCAGTGGTTAAGAATCCACCTGCCAATGCAGGGGACACAGGTTCAATCCCTGGTCCCAGAGGATTCCACAAGCTGTGGGCCAGCTGAGCCCAGGATCTGCTGTAGCTGGGCACTCCTACAGCGCATGGTCTACAACCAGAGAAGGCCACACACCACACTGGAGCGTAGCCCCGTGCAGCCACCAAGACCCAGAGCAGCCAAAAATAAAAAGAGGGGTCACAGGCAAGCTGGCTAAAAGATCAGTAGAATTTGGGCAGATAAAGAACAGGATAAGGGTTATAAAGTCCAGTGATTTCCAGCTCCAAGACACATTTTCCATACAGTGAAAGGTAGGAAGGGGGTGTGGAAAAGTACAAATCCAGGCTTTATTAATTAGGATATGGTTGCTTTACAATGTGGTTAGTAGTTTCTGCTGTACAACAAAGTGAATCGGCACGATATATATATATATGTGTGTGATATAGATAGATATCACTAACCTCTTGGATCTCCCTCCATCCCATCCCTCTAGGTCCTCACAAAGCACCAAGCTCAACTGCCTGTGCTATACAGCAGCTTCCCACAATCTCTTTTACATATATGTAAATCTCCCAATTCATTTCACCCCCTTCCCCTCCCACTGGGGTTCACATACTCTGTTCTCTATCCCTGTCCTGCAAATAGTTTCATCTGTACCTTTTTTCTAAATTCCACATACATGGGTTAAGGTACAGTATTTGCATTTCTCTTTTGGACCTAACTTTACTCTGTAGAGATGTGAATGAACCTAGAGACTGTTATACAAATGACCCACTTTGGTTGCTTTTTATGGATGAGTATTTATATATATCCCATTATATACATATAATCTTCTTTATTTTTCGGTGGACATCCAGGTTGCTTCTAAGTCCTAACTATGGTAAATAGAGCTTAAATGAACACTGGCGCGCATGTGTCATTTTGAATTATAGTTTTCTCAGGGTACATACCTAGTAGTTGGATTGGTGGGTCATATGGTAGTTCTTTTGTTTTTTAAGGAACTGTCCATACTGTTCAGGTGCACAGAAAAGTAATTCAGTTATACATTTTTTTCAGATTCTTTTCCATTATATGATTCAAGGTATTGAATCCAGTTCCATGTGCTATACAGTAAATCCTTGTCATTTATCTGTTAATCCCAAATTTCTAATTTTGGTAACTGTAACTTTGTTTCTATATTTGAGTCTGTTTCATAAATAAATCCATTTGTCTTATATTAGACTGCACATATAAGTGATATGTTTGTCTTTATCTGACGTACTTCCCTTCGTATGATCATCTCTAGGTCCATCCATGTTACAAATGGTAAGACTTCATTCTTGTTATGGCTGAGTACTATTCCCTTGTATAGATGGACCACATTTCTTTATTCTTCTGTCTGTAGATGGACAGACAAGACACAGAATGTTTCCTCCGGGTCTTGCTTATTGTATACAGTGCTGCTATGAACATTAGGGCGCAGGTATCAAATCCAGGTATGTATCTTTTTCCTTCTGCTTTGAAGTCACTGTGACATCAGAATATCACCTTAAGCAGCTTCCTTCTAACTCTACAGCAGGCCAGGGCAGAAGGAAGAGTTGCGTTTTATGCACTGTTTCACTCACAAAATAGAGGATGCTTCCTGATGTCACAGGGACTACAGCAGCGTCACAGAAAGGCACTGGCATGGACGTGGTTCTGCCAGAGGGATCTGCAGGTGAGAGGTCCTTGGGCTTCCCCTGGAACAAAGGTATTTCAGCAGCCACGCCAGCGTCAGCCACAGCTGACTTTACCCCGACTGCTTAGGAGGGCAGGAAACCAGCAGTGATCACTCTCAACGAGTCTGTCTCTTTTCCCAAACTTCAATTCAAAAGAATCTGGGTCTTTTCTTTCTAACATTTCTTCAGGAGCTTTTTTTTTTTTTTTTTAACTTAGTGGGGGGATGGATTTTTCAGCTTATGTTAAGTTTTGATAACTTATTAAATGAGACTGTTTAATAAAACTAGCTTATGACCCACCAACCTCACTCCTGGGCATGTACCCAGAGAAAATCATAACTCAAAAAGATACACGCACCTTCAGGTCCACTGTAGCACCTACGTACAATAGCCAAGACATGGAAGCAACTTAACTGTCCATCAGGTAGAGGAGTAGAGAAAAGAAGATGTGGTACATAGATACCATGAACAGGAATATATACTCAGCTGTTAAAAAAAATGAAATAATGCATGTGGGGGAACATGGATGGACATACAGATGATCATACTAAGTGAAATCAGACAAATATATAATACCACTTATATGTGGCATTTACGAAAAGGTACAAACGAACCTGTTCATAAAACAGAAACAGAATCACAGATGTAGAAAACACCTTCAATTACCAGCAGGTAAGGAACGGAGGATAAAATGGGAGATTGGGATTGACCTATACACACTACTGTATATAAAACAGATAATTAATATGGACTTACTACGTAGCACAGGGAACTCAATACTCTGTAATGACCTAAATGGGAAAAAAAATCTAAATGGATTTTTTTTATGTGTAACTGATTCACTTTGCTGTACAGAAGAAACTATTACAACATTGTAAATCAACTATGTTCCATCATTGCAAACTAACTATATTCCAGTAGGCTTTTTTTTTAAATAAAGGTGTTTAAATAAGAGGATTAAAAAAAATCAGTTATTTCAGAGCCTTCCCCGCATATATACCACAATAAGAAAATGATACAGGTGTACCACAGTCATCCACTACCCCCTCCCAGCTCTCATTTTGTAACCCTCCCTTCTGCATCATTGGTGAGTAGAGAAATGGACCAGAACATTATTAGATGGTGCTTTCTTCTGAGAAGCAATAAAATAAAACCAAGGGCAAACATCCATTTCTTTTTCCAGTTACACTGTCGTAGAGGTATTCCTCACCAAATGCTTATTACACTAGAGTTGGATATGTAAATAATCTTACTGAAGAATTTACAAAAGGACACATATTTGGAAGAAGGGCTCAACCCAGATGGAATATTTCAACCACTCTTTTTCTTCTGTGCTTTCATTTTCTCTCAAATAGTACGCCTTAAGCAGTTTCCTTCTAACTTTCCACTGGCGTATCTTAGAGTCACGATTCGGAAGGCAGACGTGGTGGTGTTAGGAAATAGTAACTTTTGAGGCATGCCTTGATGGTGTTGCAATAGCTTTGATAGTGAAACATGAAATAAGACCAAATATAAGATGAAGGAGACAGAAAAAGTAGGTCTGGAAAGAAAGAAAGTCGACATCTTCTAGTAACAGCTCACAGTTCAGCATTGCAATGTAGGTGCTTCCTACAGAAGGGCTTCATTTGACTTTTCCTCCACAGTTGCAACACAAAAACGAAATTATGAACACACACTTGATTACACAGCATGCCTAATAGAGGATACAAACACTCAGAAATATCCTCAGGCCATTTGGGAGGACCTCATTTCTCGAAGATTGAAAAGAGAACACAGATATGTATGGCCACGCTACTTGTAAAAAATAGTTCTAATGAAATGAATCTGTTTCTAGTAAACGCTTTATGTCAAGGCAGACATATGAGGCCATTCTAAAACCACTCATCCAAGTAAAATATGAAACTGCATACACTTTTCCTGCGGCTTCACAGAAGCTAAGAAACCCCTGCCACCAGACTTCTGCAATTAGGATAGTGGTCCCAGTCAAACCCATACCTCTTGAGCACAAAGCACACCTGTCTTCGGCTCTACCTTGACACCAGGTGACTGGTCAGGACACTGCTGCAGGGAGAAAACGTGGCCAAAAGCCTCTGGCTTGGTGTGCATGTTTGCCTTCACCAGCTTGGAGGACTTACCCACTAGGCATATTTCAAGCCATCCTACAGCAGCGTAGCAAAGAGAACACTGCTCCTTCTCACTGCAAGAGTTATGAAGCTCTCCGAAATAGTTCTCACGATGGGTCTTATGAGTTCAGTTCAGCCAACAACAAGGGCCACATGTGTGCAGTATTATGAACCAGGAAAAACAGGACCCCTTATATGTAAGGAGGTTATTTCTGGTGGAGGTGTTGGGTGGAAGACAGAGGTTGTATATCTGTAGTAAAATGATGCCTGAGGACACAGAGGACTTGTTCTATATTCCTGAAACTGACAAACCTCAGCACTGACTTAGAAAGAAAGAACAAAGTGTCCCCCAACAGTCTAAATTCAGCGATCTCACCAGCTATAATGTCAAGGCTAATTTCTCCACCTTCCTGCAGAACCTGCTAAGTTGCATCATTTCATCAGAATGGGCACCACTCCTCTCCCACCCAAGTACAGTCCTGCCTTGTCCCTCCCTCTATTGGCATAAGAATGGGACACGGAGAGAGAAAAAGAAAAAACATTTTGGAGAAGTATGTGGATCAAAAATGACTGACCTCTAGCTCACCAAAGCCAAAGAGAGTAGCCACAAGAGAATGATTCATAAAATTCAGGTCAAGTGCATGAAGTGGATACTGATACCTGATTTTCACATTATTTAATTTACAAAGATAGAAAGTCCATGGAATTTTCTTGATCTCAGTCTCAGTGGTACGGAGTCCCTTCCTTTTAACTGCTGACACATTCCTAGACTCAGAGTACAGATCAATTCAGTGAGAGCAAACATATTAAATGTCCAGTGCTACCAGATAATGGGGGAAGAACTGCTTTGAGAAGAGAGAACATGCTTCCAAAGCTAAGGCGAAAGGAGCAAAGAGCCCTTCCATAATTTCCAGGTTCCCGTATTCCCAAGAGATAGAGAAGATGAACCCAGGCCAGAAAGTGGAAGCCAGAGGGTAGATGAGATTGAAGACAGGTTTGCCAAGGCCACTTCAATGTGAGGAAGAGAGGCTCAGAGAGCAAGTTGAGATGCTGCCCACTGGGGGCCAGTCAGCAGGTGTCCCTAAAACACACGAGGAACAGATGCTTTGGGGAAGCTGTTTGCAATCCAGTCGCCTCACCCTCTGTCGGCAAGGCCTTTTGGAGTCATCACCTATTTATACTGAGTCCATTTTATTCTCTTAAACCATTCAAGAAAAACATGCAATTAAGTAAGAGATGGTATCTACTGCCTTTCTCTCTACCACACTGCACACATGGAAGAGAGAATGCACAAGGGAGCAAGCTGTTTGCTCCAGACCCAGCACTTAGAACCGTGTGTTTGTGCAAATATACACGAGTATGTGTACAAGTGTGTCCATGTGCATGGGTACTGGGAGGGGAGAATTTTGAATCAGATGTAAGATTAAAATTTTTTAAATGAGCAGGGCCTTCCTGGTGGTCCAGTGGGTACAGTGCAAGGGGCACCGGTTCGATCCCTGGCCCAGGAAGATCCCACGTGTGGTGGAGCAGCTGGACAGGTGTGTCCAATTATGAGCCAGCACTCTAGAGCGCATGTGCCCAGAGCCGGTGCTCTGCAGCGAGAGAGGCCACTGCGATGGGAGGCCCACACAGGCCAAAGAACAAAGATGGATGAAAATAAATACATAAAAAAACAACAAAAGAGACCAAACTTTTTAAAAAAATTTTTTTTAAATGAACAAATCTCATCCCCCAAAGCAATTTTAGTAATTCAATGTTCCTGAAAAGTTACAGAATTAAAATATCTTCAAGGTACCCTGCTTCCATGAACAGTTCCTTTAAGCACAACTATTAGAATGATGGCTGGGAAGACTAGAACCACTTAATACCACAATAGACGAAACCTTGAAAGAAACCCAGGAACTCAAATGAATATTTTGCTATGTGTGGTGACACAGACATACACATTTAACCAGAAGTGAAGGGATGAACTTTGTGGAAGGGCTCAGCCAGAGAGGAGGTGACAATGGACTAGAAGACAGAGAGCAAAAGGCATTCCAGGAAACAGAAGGTGCAAAGGGCCCAGAGATCTAAGCAGCACCACATGTTCTGGAACTGAGCAAATCAGAACAATATATGAAGAGTGATAAGGAATGAGGTTGAAAAAAAAATTGACCATGTTACAGGGTTGTTTGCTGGCTAGGAGAAATTGAAATGTACTGGGTGGGTGGGGATGGATGAGGCCCAAGATGTGGGAGACCCTGTCGTACCTACACTTGAGATGTATTATCTCCTGCTTCATTCCCATTGCCACTTCCCACGTTCAAGTCTTCTTTATACCAGCCTCCTTCTGCGTGCAGTAAAGAAGGCCTCATTTTGCCTAGTGTAGATATTAATAGACCTTGTTTTCACACCCAAAAATCTCTCTATTTAGACAATAAATGATAGTCACTCTACTTTTGAGTGTCCTTGTCTCTAGTTGTGAACATTTTAAATTCTTTTCCTAATCCACACATTGCTGCCAATGGGGAGTTTTGAGACAGACAGCCTTGAGGAGGAATTCGGCAAGATCTGGTGTGCACACATGTATGTAGGGGTTAACGTGGGGTGAAAAAGATGAAGGTAATTCCCAGAATTCTGGCCTGGGAACTGAAGATTAATTAGCAGAGAGAAATTTTGTTGAGAGCTGGACAGGTGTGTCCAATTATGAGCCAGCACTCTAGAGCGCATGTGCCCAGAGCCGGTGCTCTGCAGCGAGAGAGGCCACTGCGATGGGAGGCCCACACAGGCCAAAGAACAAAGATGGATGAAAATAAATACATAAAAAAACAACAAAAGAGACCAAACTTTTTAAAAAAATTTTTTTTAAATGAACAAATCTCATCCCCCAAAGCAATTTTAGTAATTCAATGTTCCTGAAAAGTTACAGAATTAAAATATCTTCAAGGTACCCTGCTTCCATGAACAGTTCCTTTAAGCACAACTATTAGAATGATGGCTGGGAAGACTAGAACCACTTAATACCACAATAGACGAAACCTTGAAAGAAACCCAGGAACTCAAATGAATATTTTGCTATGTGTGGTGACACAGACATACACATTTAACCAGAAGTGAAGGGATGAACTTTGTGGAAGGGCTCAGCCAGAGAGGAGGTGACAATGGACTAGAAGACAGAGAGCAAAAGGCATTCCAGGAAACAGAAGGTGCAAAGGGCCCAGAGATCTAAGCAGCACCACATGTTCTGGAACTGAGCAAATCAGAACAATATATGAAGAGTGATAAGGAATGAGGTTGAAAAAAAAATTGACCATGTTACAGGGTTGTTTGCTGGCTAGGAGAAATTGAAATGTACTGGGTGGGTGGGGATGGATGAGGCCCAAGATGTGGGAGACCCTGTCGTACCTACACTTGAGATGTATTATCTCCTGCTTCATTCCCATTGCCACTTCCCACGTTCAAGTCTTCTTTATACCAGCCTCCTTCTGCGTGCAGTAAAAGAAGGCCTCATTTTGCCTAGTGTAGATATTAATAGACCTTGTTTTCACACCCAAAAATCTCTCTATTTAGACAATAAATGATAGTCACTCTACTTTTGAGTGTCCTTGTCTCTAGTTGTGAACATTTTAAATTCTTTTCCTAATCCACACATTGCTGCCAATGGGGAGTTTTGAGACAGACAGCCTTGAGGAGGAATTCGGCAAGATCTGGTGTGCACACATGTATGTAGGGGTTAACGTGGGGTGAAAAAGATGAAGGTAATTCCCAGAATTCTGGCCTGGGAACTGAAGATTAATTAGCAGAGAGAAATTTGTCAGTTAAATCACCTGAGAGTTTGTGGTAACAGTTGCTCTGGGAGCAACTCTGGATTTCTTTCTGGAATAAACACAGCTCTTGGACTTACAAGAAAAGGGCTAGGAAGAAAACTGATTACAGAATAAAATACAAGAATTATATAAATAGTCAAGGGAAAAAAAAGACAACAGAGCAATTTGAAATACCATGTCACTCACTCGGGCTTCCCCAGTGGCTCAGCAGCAAAGAATCTACTTGCCATGCAGGTGTCACAGGTCCAGTCCCTGAGTGGGGAAGATCCCCTGGGGTAGGACATGGCGACCCACTCCAGCAGTCTTTCCTGGAGAATCCCATGGACAGAGGAGCCTTGTGGGCTACATTCCATGGGGCCGCAAAGACTGAGACACAACTGAAGCGACTTAGCATCCACATCACTCATTTGGCTGGAGCATGTGACAACAGTGTTTCTCCCAGCAAAATATTACAATACTGGATTCAGACCAGGTTTGTGTGTCTTAGGCCCTGTGGAATCTTTTGCCTGCCTTTGTTTTCCTTCCTTCCTAGCTCGGTAAGAAGCTGCCAATCCTGAAGTAAACTAAGGACATGAATAACTTGTTAGGAAAGTAGTACACACTTAGGCAATGACATTGCATGAACATGAAGACTTGTTAGGCATGAGATGACAGAGCTGAGTGAGGACCACAGAGGACCCAGAAGTTCTGAATCCCCACCTTCCCCACGTTCAAGTCTTCTTTATACCAGCCTCCTTCTGCGTGCAGTAAAAGAAGGCCTCATTTTGCCTAGTGTAGATATTAATAGACCTTGTTTTCACACCCAAAAATCTCTCTATTTAGACAATAAATGATAGTCACTCTACTTTTGAGTGTCCTTGTCTCTAGTTGTGAACATTTTAAATTCTTTTCCTAATCCACACATTGCTGCCAATGGGGAGTTTTGAGACAGACAGCCTTGAGGAGGAATTCGGCAAGATCTGGTGTGCACACATGTATGTAGGGGTTAACGTGGGGTGAAAAAGATGAAGGTAATTCCCAGAATTCTGGCCTGGGAACTGAAGATTAATTAGCAGAGAGAAATTTGTCAGTTAAATCACCTGAGAGTTTGTGGTAACAGTTGCTCTGGGAGCAACTCTGGATTTCTTTCTGGAATAAACACAGCTCTTGGACTTACAAGAAAAGGGCTAGGAAGAAAACTGATTACAGAATAAAATACAAGAATTATATAAATAGTCAAGGGAAAAAAAAGACAACAGAGCAATTTGAAATACCATGTCACTCACTCGGGCTTCCCCAGTGGCTCAGCAGCAAAGAATCTACTTGCCATGCAGGTGTCACAGGTCCAGTCCCTGAGTGGGGAAGATCCCCTGGGGTAGGACATGGCGACCCACTCCAGCAGTCTTTCCTGGAGAATCCCATGGACAGAGGAGCCTTGTGGGCTACATTCCATGGGGCCGCAAAGACTGAGACACAACTGAAGCGACTTAGCATCCACATCACTCATTTGGCTGGAGCATGTGACAACAGTGTTTCTCCCAGCAAAATATTACAATACTGGATTCAGACCAGGTTTGTGTGTCTTAGGCCCTGTGGAATCTTTTGCCTGCCTTTGTTTTCCTTCCTTCCTAGCTCGGTAAGAAGCTGCCAATCCTGAAGTAAACTAAGGACATGAATAACTTGTTAGGAAAGTAGTACACACTTAGGCAATGACATTGCATGAACATGAAGACTTGTTAGGCATGAGATGACAGAGCTGAGTGAGGACCACAGAGGACCCAGAAGTTCTGAATCCCACCCCTCTTTGCCACCTCCAGCCTCAGTTTTATCATCTGCTGAATTCTGTGTATTCCAGGACTCGGGTGACAACAGTAAAATGACTTCAGATGTGAAAGGTCCTGTGCAAGCTATATGCTACATTTGTCTAGTCTTCATTTTTTAATTATGAAGATATCAAGTGCATGGAGTCTGCTTGAGCTCTGTCTCAGTGATACCGAGCACTTTCAACTGCTAACACATGCCTAGCCTCAGGAAAGTTCAGTTCAGTGACGGCACCCATATGAAATATTCACTCTAAAATCAAGAGTCTCATCTTAAAAATAAAACTAAAAATAGCGTTGCCATATGATCTACTCACAGTCCTAGGCATACACCCAGATGCAACCCTAATTCAAAAAGATACTCACCCTTGTGTTCATGGCAGCACTATTTTCAATAGCCAGGATGTGGAAGCAGCCTAAATGTCCATCAGCAGAGGCAAGGATAAAGACAATGTATGCATAGACGATGGACTACTACTCACCCATAAAGAAACACAGATGCAGCTAGAGATTCTTAAACTAAGTCTCAATCAGAGAAAGACTAATACCATATGGTATCACTTATACGTGGCATCTAAACTATAACCTATCTGGAAAACAAACAGGCTCATAGAGAACAGACTTGTAGTTGCCAATGGGGAGAAGCCGGGGGAGAGAAGGATTGGGAGCCTGGGATTGGTAGATGCAAACTATTCCACAGGACGGATAGACAGCAAGGCCTCCCTGTATAGCACAGGAAACTATAATCAGTCTCCCAGGATAAACTAATGGAAGAGAGTCTTCAAACATTTTTTTTTTTTAATTTAAATAAAAACTAACAAAATAAAATCAAGAGCCTTGGGATGATACAGAAGACATGCTGCATCAATTCTTCCATCTGCCTCTGTCTCTGGTAACATTCTGGCCTTTTGATGGATACTTTAGAGGTTATATCTTTGGGTCCAAACAAGCAGCTCTGGGTGGGCTGGTGTTTAGATGAGGAGATCTACGTCCACTCAAGCTGGGGCAGGTGCTCAAGCCACCTTGAGCATGCTTTGTCCCTGTCCTCTTTGCCTGACTTTCCTTGCTGGATAGTGATGGATATAAATGAATGAATTATCCCGTCACGATTTCTGTTCACTGGTCAGTCACCGATTTGAGTTTGGTTTGTTGATTTGCGTGTTTGACGTTTTTTATTGGAATAATCACATTGATGGTGTCTTGCTATCCCTTTGAGGAGATCTCGCATTAATGAACTCTGTAACAGGTATAGGGACCCCTTGAGGAGGAGTGGTGCTCTGAAGTAATAAAGAAAGGTGTTCCCTGTGCTCTGAGACGGGAGTAAATTGCTGCCATTTGGGAACCACATCAATTCTTTCAGGCTACCCATGTCATGCGGTGTCCTAAAAGGGCAATTTATCAAATAGTACCTTAATGGCTTAGAAGGGTTAATGCATCTTGAGCTGAAGATTGTGCTCTTTTCTGAAGTCAAATCACAATGGTTTCTTCACAGAGTTATTTAGGTTAGAAATATAATGCCATTAACCCCCAAAATGAGGCAGAGAAGAGAAAAACAGTGGAAGCAAGAAGGAAAAGAAAAGGGGGCTTCTCACAGTGCCATTTCATGATGGCTCTCTTCCCCATACCACGCTCTCTGCCCATTCTTCCACCTCACACCCCTGTGGGTCCAGACACAAACGCATACATAACTGCCAACATTCTAATCAAAGTGCATTTGAAGCCCATGGGAGCTCACAATGTGACATGATTAGAGTGGTCCAGAGGAGTCTCTAATTAAAGATGCCATTGACAAGATAACAATGGTCTCTGAATGTAGTTAAAGACTTAATCAGTCTCCCAGATAAACTAAGAAGAGGTCTTCAAACTTTTTTTTTTTAATTTAAATAAAAACTAACAAAATAAAATCAAGAGCCTTGGGATGATACAGAAGACATGCTGCATCAATTCTTCCATCTGCCTCTGTCTCTGGTAACATTCTGGCCTTTTGATGGATACTTTAGAGGTTATATCTTTGGGTCCAAACAAGCAGCTCTGGGTGGGCTGGTGTTTAGATGAGGAGATCTACGTCCACTCAAGCTGGGGCAGGTGCTCAAGCCACCTTGAGCATGCTTTGTCCCTGTCCTCTTTGCCTGACTTTCCTTGCTGGATAGTGATGGATATAAATGAATGAATTATCCCGTCACGATTTCTGTTCACTGGTCAGTCACCGATTTGAGTTTGGTTTGTTGATTTGCGTGTTTGACGTTTTTTATTGGAATAATCACATTGATGGTGTCTTGCTATCCCTTTGAGGAGATCTCGCATTAATGAACTCTGTAACAGGTATAGGGACCCCTTGAGGAGGAGTGGTGCTCTGAAGTAATAAAGAAAGGTGTTCCCTGTGCTCTGAGACGGGAGTAAATTGCTGCCATTTGGGAACCACATCAATTCTTTCAGGCTACCCATGTCATGCGGTGTCCTAAAAGGGCAATTTATCAAATAGTACCTTAATGGCTTAGAAGGGTTAATGCATCTTGAGCTGAAGATTGTGCTCTTTTCTGAAGTCAAATCACAATGGTTTCTTCACAGAGTTATTTAGGTTAGAAATATAATGCCATTAACCCCCAAAATGAGGCAGAGAAGAGAAAAACAGTGGAAGCAAGAAGGAAAAGAAAAGGGGGCTTCTCACAGTGCCATTTCATGATGGCTCTCTTCCCCATACCACGCTCTCTGCCCATTCTTCCACCTCACACCCCTGTGGGTCCAGACACAAACGCATACATAACTGCCAACATTCTAATCAAAGTGCATTTGAAGCCCATGGGAGCTCACAATGTGACATGATTAGAGTGGTCCAGAGGAGTCTCTAATTAAAGATGCCATTGACAAGATAACAATGGTCTCTGAATGTAGTTAATAGATCCAAATGAAACGGGCACCTTAATTCAATAAGAGGAAAGTCACTGGTTTGTGAGTTTGATTGCATATTGTAAAGGAACAGCACACACTATAATTATTTTTATTTGTATGTGCCATCTCTTTTACCGCCCATGCTGGAAGTAGAAATAACCCGTTCTATTAAGATATTTAATATATATCATCCTTTTCTGTTTCACTTAGTTACAGCCTAATAAAAATGCCAGGAGAAGATACCAACCCACACGGGGCTGCCCTCATGCTTGCTAAAGCAAGTCTTTTGAAGACCTGAATGATCAACCACCTCCCTCAATTGGTTATAGTCTTTAAGACAAACCATAACTCCCCAGGACCCTTTTCATATGCACATACAGAGCTTCACAGCTGAAGCATGAAGGTAACCCAAAGGCCAACAGACACCCTCAATGATTGCGTGGGGTCTGGGAGACAACAGAAGGTCAGGAGGCAGCAGCAGAGGGTCTGGAGGTCCTAAATTTGAAGCCAACAAGCCATGAGCTAGACAGAAGAATGGCGCCTGTGTATTTGCATTTTCAACCACAGTAGCATCATCCAAAGCCTTAAAAGTGTCCATATCCTAATCCCTGGCACCTTGCATGGAGAAAGGGACTTTGCAACTGGGATGAAGGTCAAGGACACTGAGAAGCGGAGGTTATCTGGATCATGCAGATCAGCCCACCGACAGGTCCTTCTAAGACGAGACAGGAGTATCAGCCAGAAACTGAGATTTGAGGATGTTACCTGTCTCACCAATGGAAGAAAGTTCCACCCGAAGAATGCCAGCTGCCTCTAAAAGTTGGAAGAGGCCAGGAAATGGGTTCTGCTCTAGAACCTTGAGAAGGAACACAGCCCTGCTGCTACCTTCATTTTAGCTCTGTGGGACTTCGGTCCACAGAACTGTAACATGCATTTGTGTTGCTTTGATCCAGTAAGTCTTGAGACAGTGGTTAGTTGCTCAGTCGTGTCTGACTGTTTGCGACCCCATGGACAGTAACTGGCCAGGCTTCTCTGTCCATGGGATTCTTCAGGCAAGAATACTGGAGTGGGTAGCCATGCCCTTCTCCAGGGGATCTTCCCCACCCAGGGGCTGAATCTGGGTCTCCCGCATTGCAAGTAGACTCTTTCCCACTGAGCCACCAGGAAGCCCAAGAACACTGGAGTGGGTTGCCTCTCTCTTCTCCAGGGGATCTTCCCAACCCAGGATAAAACCCGGGTCTCCCACGTCGCAGGTGGATTCTTTACTGTCTGAGCCCCCAGGGAGGGTAAGATCCAGTAAGTCTGTGGAACAGCAATAATAGGAGCCCACCACAAGTGTCTATTGCGGCCACACTACACTCCTCAAAATCCAGTTTTCCCTTCTCCAGTGTCTGAACACCATGTTACCAGTTCTCATGCCAACATTACACCTTTGAGGTTAAGGTTTGGAGACCACATCCCTGGGGACCTCTGTCTCTTCTACTACTGGCACCCCCACCACTAACAGGAGATTCTAATCCCAGCTCTGTCACAAGTGGGTGTGACTTCAGCCCTGTGCCACACCCTCCTGTCTCCTCATCCAGTGAGGACTGTAGATGGTGAGAGCCCGATGGCTCCTATGCCCCTTCTCTGCCCCCTGACCTCCTCCCACTGCCACCAATGAAATGGTGGTATGACACAGGACTCAGGTTCCTCCAGTGGTGGCTGTCTTCTTCATCCAGAATGGCAATGAGTCAACAACTTAGCAGATAATAAAATCTGTCATAGCAGCATGCCACCTAGATCCACGCGTCTCCCCTCCCTCTCTTTCACTCTAAAGCACGTTCCCTGAGCCATCCTTATTCCACTTCTCCCAGTAAACAAAGCTAAACGCCAACACTGCATGAATGATGAGGCTTAAACTGTGTCTAGGAACTGGTGATTTACACATGATTTGTGACTCCTTTACTATATTAATTGGTAAACACCCAATAAATGTGTGTGTCAACTGAAGCCGTGGAACATATGCAAACAGTGGAATCTCGCCGTGGGGGTGTGGCTCCAATTCAGCCAAGTCAAGTCCTCATCCCAGCCTGCGTGTGACTGCCCTCCCAACCGCAGACCCCATGGGCCTGCTCCCCTCCCGTGATTCTATTTCAGATAATACCAAGGGGGTGACACCTGTCTTTAAGCCCTTCAATAGTAAAGCCATCCTCAGCTGCATGCATGCTGGCTGTAACCCAGTGTTGTAACTGCTCCTCTCCTACCTCAACTAATGGCATAGATGGCTAGGAAGAGCTGTCACATTATTTCCAGTGACTGCTTAGCACTCCCCAACCTGGCAGCCTTCCATATTAAAACACATGCTCCTTAGCGAAAGGCAGTGCAAAAACCATCCCTGTGTATTTGCATTTTCAACCACAGTAGCATTATCCAAAGCTTTCAAGTGAGCATTTCAACTTGACCAGCAACTAAGTTCCATTTCAGAAGCCTACTCGGCTACCCACTCCAGTAGTCTTGGGCTTCCCTGGTGGCTTAGAGAGTGAAGAATCTGCCTGCAATGAGGGAGACCTGGGTTCAATCCCTGGGCTGGGAGGATCCCCTAGAGAAGGGAACGGCTGCCCACTCCCGCATTCTCGCCTGGAGAATTCCATGGCTTGTCCATGGGGTCGCAAAGAGTTGAACATGAACTTTATTTCACTCAATCATTCCCTCCGACAGATCACCTGCTCGCACTGAGTAAGGCACTGCTTTGGATATTTTCTCCAGAATCACTCAAATTTTCTCAAGAACCACACTTTTCTCAAACATGAGTACCGATCTAACATGCATGCAGGCAGTGCAAATGAAAAGCACGAGTTCCTAGCCCCAACCCAGAAAGAGTGAAGCAGATGGGTGAGGTCTGGGAATATAATTTTAAACAAGCTGCTAAGGAGGTCAGAACCGTGTTACACTTTTATGGCTACTTAAAGACTGAATGAGGAATCTACTATGATAAAGAGATTGTGTTCACCTTCTTTCTCCTCTATTCTGCCCTTAATTCCCTATCCTCCCTTTCTAGAAGTTTATTTTGTTAAATCATATTTACAGGATTTCCCTGAAGGTCCAGTTGTTAAGACACCACCTGTCATGGGTTTGATCCCTGGTCTGGGAAGATTCCACATGCTGCGGAGCAACCAAGCCCATGCCCCACGACTACTGAGCCCACACTCTAGAACCCAGGAGCCTCAACTACTGAGGCCCAAGCATCTAGAGTCTGCATTCTGCAACAAGAAAAGCTGCCACAATGCAGTGTGTACCTTGCTCCTGCACACCTCAACAAAGTGGAGCTCTCACTGGCTCTAACTTTGAACACCCAGCGAAAAAAAAATTAAACTGTCACATTATTTCCAGTGACTGCTTAGCACTCCCCAACCTGGCAGCCTTCCATATTAAAACACATGCTCCTTAGCGAAAGGCAGTGCAAAAACCATCCCTGTGTATTTGCATTTTCAACCACAGTAGCATTATCCAAAGCTTTCAAGTGAGCATTTCAACTTGACCAGCAACTAAGTTCCATTTCAGAAGCCTACTCGGCTACCCACTCCAGTAGTCTTGGGCTTCCCTGGTGGCTTAGAGAGTGAAGAATCTGCCTGCAATGAGGGAGACCTGGGTTCAATCCCTGGGCTGGGAGGATCCCCTAGAGAAGGGAACGGCTGCCCACTCCCGCATTCTCGCCTGGAGAATTCCATGGCTTGTCCATGGGGTCGCAAAGAGTTGAACATGAACTTTATTTCACTCAATCATTCCCTCCGACAGATCACCTGCTCGCACTGAGTAAGGCACTGCTTTGGATATTTTCTCCAGAATCACTCAAATTTTCTCAAGAACCACACTTTTCTCAAACATGAGTACCGATCTAACATGCATGCAGGCAGTGCAAATGAAAAGCACGAGTTCCTAGCCCCAACCCAGAAAGAGTGAAGCAGATGGGTGAGGTCTGGGAATATAATTTTAAACAAGCTGCTAAGGAGGTCAGAACCGTGTTACACTTTTATGGCTACTTAAAGACTGAATGAGGAATCTACTATGATAAAGAGATTGTGTTCACCTTCTTTCTCCTCTATTCTGCCCTTAATTCCCTATCCTCCCTTTCTAGAAGTTTATTTTGTTAAATCATATTTACAGGATTTCCCTGAAGGTCCAGTTGTTAAGACACCACCTGTCATGGGTTTGATCCCTGGTCTGGGAAGATTCCACATGCTGCGGAGCAACCAAGCCCATGCCCCACGACTACTGAGCCCACACTCTAGAACCCAGGAGCCTCAACTACTGAGGCCCAAGCATCTAGAGTCTGCATTCTGCAACAAGAAAAGCTGCCACAATGCAGTGTGTACCTTGCTCCTGCACACCTCAACAAAGTGGAGCTCTCACTGGCTCTAACTAGGAAAGCCCACACACAGTAATGAACACCCAGCACAGATACAAATAAATAAAATCTTTACAAACAAATCCTATTTACAGAGCAGTTGTTGCTGTCTTAGTTGACAACAGTTGTCTCAGCCAATCTGACCCTTTACAACCCCAAGGACTGCAGCCTGCCAGGCTCCTCTGTCCGTGGAATTTCCCAGGCAAGAATACTGAAGTGGGTAGCTATTCCCTCCTCCAGGCGATCTTCCCAACCCTGGAACTGAACCTGTATTGCAGGCAGATTCTTTACTGTCTGAGCCATCAGGGAAGCCCATGGGAGGTAAATCCCGCAGGAGGCCAGGTCCTGTTCTTGGGGTTGATTGATGAGCCACGCTGGTTTTCTCAAGGACCCATCTCTCTGAGAGACGATGTGATGTTGTTTCCCGGGACTGAGCTCAAAGAACTGGTCAGAGTTGCAAAGGGACGCAGACATCAGACTTGAGTAAAACAAGAGAAATCCAAAACCTCAAACTGATTTTTTTTATCCACAGAAACACTGCCGCTCTTGGTGAATATAAGGATTTCAATGAAAGAGAAAAAGGATAATAACAGTTAAAACTCTGTATCATCTCAGGTAGAAGACTGTTGGAGGCTGGAGCCAGCTAAACACAGCTTCCATCTATCAGCCTCTTATGTCTGTTCCCTTAAAATATGATTTAATTATGGATCGACCCAGGGTCTGGCATAGTAAAACTATCATTACTCTCCTGCCCGCATTCCTGAGTGATGCCCTGGGTAAAGGTTTTCCCTATCCTCCCTTTCTAGAAGTTTATTTTGTTAAATCATATTTACAGGATTTCCCTGAAGGTCCAGTTGTTAAGACACCACCTGTCATGGGTTTGATCCCTGGTCTGGGAAGATTCCACATGCTGCGGAGCAACCAAGCCCATGCCCCACGACTACTGAGCCCACACTCTAGAACCCAGGAGCCTCAACTACTGAGGCCCAAGCATCTAGAGTCTGCATTCTGCAACAAGAAAAGCTGCCACAATGCAGTGTGTACCTTGCTCCTGCACACCTCAACAAAGTGGAGCTCTCACTGGCTCTAACTAGGAAAGCCCACACACAGTAATGAACACCCAGCACAGATACAAATAAATAAAATCTTTACAAACAAATCCTATTTACAGAGCAGTTGTTGCTGTCTTAGTTGACAACAGTTGTCTCAGCCAATCTGACCCTTTACAACCCCAAGGACTGCAGCCTGCCAGGCTCCTCTGTCCGTGGAATTTCCCAGGCAAGAATACTGAAGTGGGTAGCTATTCCCTCCTCCAGGCGATCTTCCCAACCCTGGAACTGAACCTGTATTGCAGGCAGATTCTTTACTGTCTGAGCCATCAGGGAAGCCCATGGGAGGTAAATCCCGCAGGAGGCCAGGTCCTGTTCTTGGGGTTGATTGATGAGCCACGCTGGTTTTCTCAAGGACCCATCTCTCTGAGAGACGATGTGATGTTGTTTCCCGGGACTGAGCTCAAAGAACTGGTCAGAGTTGCAAAGGGACGCAGACATCAGACTTGAGTAAAACAAGAGAAATCCAAAACCTCAAACTGATTTTTTTTATCCACAGAAACACTGCCGCTCTTGGTGAATATAAGGATTTCAATGAAAGAGAAAAAGGATAATAACAGTTAAAACTCTGTATCATCTCAGGTAGAAGACTGTTGGAGGCTGGAGCCAGCTAAACACAGCTTCCATCTATCAGCCTCTTATGTCTGTTCCCT
The DNA here is from genome assembly GCA_022376925.1 of Tragulus kanchil. Lineage (NCBI taxonomy): Eukaryota > Metazoa > Chordata > Mammalia > Artiodactyla > Tragulidae > Tragulus > Tragulus kanchil. Next base: position 16,432,036 of record JAIOJX010000028.1, on the reverse strand, counting down.
TAAAATATGATTTAATTATGGATCGACCCAGGGTCTGGCATAGTAAAACTATCATTACTCTCCTGCCCGCATTCCTGAGTGATGCCCTGGGTAAAGGTGATCAAACCTCCATTCATCTATAAGGTAGACCATAAGGAGGGAAGGAGAGAGGGATCATTACCAAGCACAGCATGACAGATGACAACAGTCAAAATCTCATCTTTACATGTGGAGCTAGGTGTTTTGCTTGAGTGACACGCCACAAGCCTAGAATCAGGTCAAAAGATATTGCGAACAAAAGCAACGTGTGCCCAGATGTACCTCCAGATCTGCTAGGGTTAGCACTTGTCGCCTTGCAACTGACTTTCACTGTAACCTTCAGTTGACCTTGGTGTGCAGATGGTGCTGCAGAATGTGAATCCAAAGGTGGTGAGATCTGGAACACGACCTCACTGCCACCGAGTTCAGAACCTACATCCTCTGCAGCTATCAGCAGCCCTGTTGATTTCATTGCAAGAATTCTAGACCTGGGCCTCTCTCCATCTGTATTTTTGTTGTGGTTGTTTTGACAGAATTTCAAACTTAAGGAAAAGCTCCACATATAGTAAAGGTGATTCTTGAACAACATGGCTTTGAACTGGACAGGTTCACTTTTCAGTAGTTGACCACTCCTTGTAGTTGACTGAATCCATGGGTGTGGAACCAGATACAGAGAACCACAGAAACGGAAGGACAACCCTGAGTTACACATGGGTTTTTGACTTAGCAGTAAGTGTTTGTGACTGTAAACTCCCCTACGGTCAAGGGTCCACTGTAAAGAGTTCCCAGCTTTCCCATGCCCCTTCTTTTTCTACTGTTTCTCTCTCTCTCTATGTAAATATTGGGTTGGCCAAAATGTTTGTTCTTGTTTTTCCATGTTACATAGACAGACTTTTGGCCAACCCAGTAAAACACACACACACACACACAAAATGTTTAACAACTGTCAACAGGATGTCCCTTTGCCTCCCAGATACTTCAGTGTGTATATACTAAACACAAACTCTTACATGACCATGGCAAATTACCAAAATCAGGAAAATACAATTGATACAATACTATTACCTACTGCCGACTTTATTCATATTGCACCTGTTATCCAACTAATGTCCTTTATGGCAAATGAAAATTCAGGTCCATTCACTGTATTCTGTTGTTATGCCCCTTTGGTATTCTTTAATCAGATGCAGTTCATGAGTCTGTTGCCAGTTCATTATATTGACTATTTTCAAGAGTGCAGATCAGCTCTTTTGCAGAATATCCCTCAATTTGGGTTGATAAGTTCTTATGATTACAGCTTGGTTATGTATTATTGACTGGAATGGTAGAGAAGTGATGCTGAGTTCCTTTCGCTTTTTCACATCAAGAAATATGTTCTGAAAATCTGCCCCATTACTGGCAAGATTAACTGATAACTTGGGTTAGGCGGTGTCTGCCAAATTTCTCAAGTATAAAGTCATGTCGACCCTTGGTAATTTGTAAGTACTTTGTGGAAAGATCGTTTGAAACCATGCAAATAGTCTCTTATTATTCTTCAGACTTTCACCAAGTGGATAGCATCCTATTCGTAATCCTTAACTGAGTCCATTATTAGTATGGTTAGTGGTCAGATGATGACTTTCTACATTCATTAGTTGGGTTCCTAGTGTAGGGCTTGCCTGGTGGCCCAGACAGCAAGGAATCCGCCTGCAATCCAGGAGACCTGGATTTAATCCTTGGGTCAGCAAGATCCCCTGGAGAAGTGAATGACTACCCACTCCAGTTATTCTTACCTGGAGAATTCCATGGACATAGGAGCCTGGCAGGCTATGACTGAGTGACTAAAACACATAATTGTTTCCTATTGTATAGAAGAGTTTGCTCTTCCCATTTGTTCATTTATATCCCTGTCTTTCATGTGTTCTTACTGTACTCCATGAGTTATCATCTTTCGCTACCACTACTCACTTTGATGCTCAAAGTTAGTGGACACCACTGGTTCCTATGCTTTCTTCAACAAATATTTTTGAGTGCTTGTGGCCTGTATCAGGCACTCGGCAGGGGAACAACAGTAAAACGAAAATAAACAGATCATACAGTGCATTGGAGGGCAGTGAGTATAAAATAAAAGAAAAACAAAGATTAGCTTTCCATGTAAGAATGTTGCAATGACGTTACGCAGGCATAACAGGAGAATGCCTCATTAGTAGGTGTTATTGGAGAAAAGGGAGCAGTGATCTCTGGGGATTGAGCAGTGACCATGATGGAAACAGGAAATCACTGCCAAGCTGTCTTCAAGTCTCTTAGTGCTCATCCTAAGAAATCCTCTCTCTTGAATAAAGTTTGGAGTAGGAAATAGCAACCCCCTCCAGTATCCTTGCCTGAAAAGTCCCATGGACAGAGAAGCCTGGGTGGGCTACAGTCCACTGGGTTGCAAAGAGTCAGACATGACTGAGCGTGCATGCATGCCTGCATCCAATATAGTAGACATTTCAAAAACAGTTGCTGGAGAAGGAAGACTCTATATAATTATAGGCGGTAGAGGTGGGAGATGAGGGCTGAGAAGCTGAACCTTCACGCATGGAACACATACTAGGAGCTTTTTGGGCTTTCCTTCTGTCAACTCCACAACAGTCTTAGAGTAGACTGATTTTTGGGCCACATTGTGCAGCATTCAGAGAGACCTTAAGTTCTCCGACCAGTGATCAAACCCACACACCCTGCACTGGAAGCACAGTCTTAATCCCTGCGGGATTGAGAAGAACTTTTCTACTCTGGAGAAGTCCTGGAGTAGATGTTATGTGTCATGGGAGGCAAGTGACAACCCAAAGAAGGGCTTTCCCTTCTGCCAACCTGTCTGGTTTCCATGCCCCCGAAGAAGTCAGAGGGATGTGGTATCACAGTTGATGCCGTGAAGCACACAGGGCATACGAAGGTTCTTTTCACCTACTTCCTATGTCCTCTGTGGCTTCTCTGCTCCTCTTGGTTCTCTTGCTGGTAACTCACCACGGTTAGCCATGTGGGGCTTTCTTTTCAGATCCCCAGGCAAGAGGCCCCATGCCCTTTCCCAGCACCTTCTCCTGCCCTGTGTATTTATTTGATGGATGGGGACATCAAAGTTGCAGAAATGGCAGACTTTTCCCCAGAACAGTCAGCTACCCTGTGAAAGCAGACATTTGAATTCACAATCATGTTTCCACACAGTGGCTCAATAAGCCACCTGCTTACACAGACCTGGCTTTAAGTTCCTGATCGTTTTACAACCATCAGCACTCATAAACATGCCCAGGAGATACATGGGAAAGAGGAAGGGGCAGGAAACACAATGAAAGAATTACATCGCGAAAGTCCCACATCACCAGATTTTTCATACACGAGGGTGTGTGATGCATGGAAGATGTTCACATTATGGTCCTGAAATCATTGCTTATTAGTTCCTGGTTATTAGTAGCTCATAGCAATGTTAGAAAAACATGTTACCTTTTTGTAACCCCCTAGCAAGAGCATGAATACTTCCTTGGCGTATGTAATACTGGATTGGCCAAAAAGTTCATGGGGTTTCCCATACCATCTTATGGGAAACCGAAAAGAACTTTTTTGCCCAAACCAATATGATCTGTGCAAACTTAAATGCCATCCGCGCTTTTCTTACAAACCATTTGCCCAATTGAGGGCTTCGCCCCTCGGTCCCATTGTCCCCAGATGCCTTGTGTCTGTATCCATGACTACACTTGGATGACATTTTTGCCTCCATCTTCACTTGGGATGGAGGACCAGCCATCTCCTAGTACCCACAGAGAAACAGCACATCTGGCCACATGGATCAGAAGCCCAGAAGTCAGAAATCTGGGGTGACTTTGCTACCATCTCTCTGATTGGCTGCACTGTGACCTTATGTCATTGACAGCCTGCCCACCACACAGGTGTGCCGAGTGTTTTAATTAATATTTGTAAATCTCCCCGATTGCCACAGATAGAAGACAGCCGAAAAGGGCAAATTATTATTAGTCACAGGGGAAGAAAAATGGAGAGATTAAGTTTTGTTCCTTCACCAGAAACAGACCTAAGTGCACGAACACTTTGGGGCGGAGGTGGAGTGGGGAGGGATGGGGGCAGATGGGCCACTTCTATTGGTCTTTCATTTATCTATTTTCATCCATCTTTGTTCTTTTGCGTGGGCCTCTCATCTGTTGTCGCAGAGCACTGGCTCTGGGCTCACGCGCTCCAGAGCCCCGGCTCGGTAATTGGACACATCAGTCCAGCCGCTCCGCAGCACGTGGGATCTTCCCAGGCCAGGGATTGAACCGGCGCCCCTTGCACTGCAAGGTGGTGTCCTTACCCACTGGACTACCAGAGAAGCCCCACGAACACTCTTTTCACAGTGTTTGGAAGAGGATTAGATAGAAGTCTTAACTACCTTTCACTTCCGGAAATGTCCAGTGTGTGCTTAACGCGAAGTCCGAGCCCTGGTCCCGCCTAAGTTTCTAAGTGCACCCCCTCCAACTCCTAATGCTGTCGAAGTTATTACAGAAAGGAGCCCTCTGTTCACAATGAGTGTGAGAGTTCATCTAATTAGCTACTTTCAATTCATTTGGCATTAAATAATTCCCCCAATTCCCATATGTTTGAACAATATGTTCAACAAGGGGGCTACTTCTCTGAAAGCAATTAGAGTTCTTTTAGGAGCTTGTCATCGGTCACTCATACACACCTGGGCTAGCCCTGTCAGTGAGGACGCAGACAGCGATTCCCCAGGAAGCGCTCGAATAGCCACTGGCAGGCATCCACACGCAGGCTGCCGCCTCGTGCTGGCTAGAGCCCACGCTGGAATTTCACATTTTATTCCAACCGCGAGTATAGCATTCTAGGCTGTGCACAGAGCATTCGTGATTGCTAATACACGACTTTCCGGACCCACCCACCTCCCTGATTTGCACAGAAGATGTATTTTCAGTTTAGTCCATGCTTTGCCTATAAAGAAAGAGCTGATAACTTCGGTTGCCTACAGGGAAGGCTGACTTTTGGGAAGGCAGTACCAGTGCTTCTCGGAGAAGGAGGAAGACCCTGTGATCATGTTCTGGTCTGTTTTAGCAACAGCCAACACAAGATGCTTCTCCTGGCTTATCTCCCTTGACTTTTGTTGCAACAGCAAATTATAGATAATGAGCTAAAGAGGGACCATGACCAACAAGCAGTGTCAACAAAGCAATTCAGAAATGAACGTGTTACAGGTACTCATAGAAAATCTGTTTATACAAGATCACAGAACAGGTAGTATCTTTTAGTATCAACTTCATCCTGCTTTTCTGGCCAGGGATGACATTCTTAAAACATCCTTCCAAGCTGAGATGAGAGAAAGCTTAGGTAACCATACCAATCCTGGCTCTCATATCACGTTGTTCATCTAAGAATCCTGAATAGCTTTATTGACTATATTCTGAATCAGTATATTTCTTGCAAGAAAAAAATCAAGCTTTTTATAAAACACATAGCAGCTGGGGAAAATGAGTAGACGTCTGGGTTCTCATTGATTGCTGCCCTATAAACCATCCCATCTTATTGTTTAGGGGCAGAGATTAAAAACAAAAGCCACAAAAAGGGGACAGGGAGGCATTCAGTCAGGTGCTATTATTTCCTTTTAGTCAAATTTCTCTCATCTGTTTCATGGCTCTGCCTTCTCGTTATAAATTATTCACAATACAGAAAAATCTGAATGCCAGGTTTAGGTGGAATGATTTTAAATTTATAGCTAAAATAGAAAAGAGATGAGAGATATATATTTATGTACTTGATTATGCAGCTTATAACTGTCTACTGTGATATCCACTATATAGCGTGGGTATTTGCACTCTGGCAGAAAATAAATGTTTTCAAAACCAGAAGAGACATATTCAATCCGGATTCATTTGAATGTTGCTTTGTTTACAAAAATAATTTGTTTGTTGCCAAGTAGCATTAAACATATTTGTGGGATGTCTTATTGGGAGATAAGAGTGTGGTGGTAGGATTCCCAGATCGGTCATTTCTATGATGTTTTTGGCTTTCGTCATTGATAAGTTATCAACAAGAATAAGGATTCAGCAGCTGGTGGGTGACAGGCCAGCCACGTCTTTCCATTCTACTCTTCTGCCCTGTGTTTCTGAAGAAGCATTTGTCATTTTATTTTTCAAAACCTAGATTTTAAATTTAGGCTCACCTTCGTCTGTCCGCTCTAGTGGCTCAAGATCGATGTCTGTGGTCCAGGCCAGGTGCCCTCCAGGAAGTGGGGTTCCCCAGGAGGGTGTCCCAGAAAGGTTTTGCTAACAACCCTGTAACTAAATTCTCATTTAGGTATGTCCTCCCCTCCTTTACGTGCTTCTGTCTTTTATTCTTTCCCAACTGTACAGCCTCCCGTCGGATGGATCCGAGGTGCTCCTGAGTCCGGAAGTCACCTGTGGTCCCCCCGACATGATTGTCACCACTCCCTTTGCCCTGACCATCCCACACTGTGCGGATGTCAGCGCTGAGCATTGGAACATCCACTTAAAGAAGAGGACCCAGCAGGGCAAGTGGGGAAAATGAGTAGACGTCTGGGTTCTCATTGATTGCTGCCCTATAAACCATCCCATCTTATTGTTTAGGGGCAGAGATTAAAAACAAAAGCCACAAAAAGGGGACAGGGAGGCATTCAGTCAGGTGCTATTATTTCCTTTTAGTCAAATTTCTCTCATCTGTTTCATGGCTCTGCCTTCTCGTTATAAATTATTCACAATACAGAAAAATCTGAATGCCAGGTTTAGGTGGAATGATTTTAAATTTATAGCTAAAATAGAAAAGAGATGAGAGATATATATTTATGTACTTGATTATGCAGCTTATAACTGTCTACTGTGATATCCACTATATAGCGTGGGTATTTGCACTCTGGCAGAAAATAAATGTTTTCAAAACCAGAAGAGACATATTCAATCCGGATTCATTTGAATGTTGCTTTGTTTACAAAAATAATTTGTTTGTTGCCAAGTAGCATTAAACATATTTGTGGGATGTCTTATTGGGAGATAAGAGTGTGGTGGTAGGATTCCCAGATCGGTCATTTCTATGATGTTTTTGGCTTTCGTCATTGATAAGTTATCAACAAGAATAAGGATTCAGCAGCTGGTGGGTGACAGGCCAGCCACGTCTTTCCATTCTACTCTTCTGCCCTGTGTTTCTGAAGAAGCATTTGTCATTTTATTTTCAAAACCTAGATTTTAAATTTAGGCTCACCTTCGCCCTGTCCGCTCTAGTGGCTCAAGATCGATGTCTGTGGTCCAGGCCAGGTGCCCTCCAGGAAGTGGGGTTCCCCAGGAGGGTGTCCCAGAAAGGTTTTGCTAACAACCCTGTAACTAAATTCTCATTTAGGTATGTCCTCCCCTCCTTTACGTGCTTCTGTCTTTTATTCTTTCCCAACTGTACAGCCTCCCGTCGGATGGATCCGAGGTGCTCCTGAGTCCGGAAGTCACCTGTGGTCCCCCCGACATGATTGTCACCACTCCCTTTGCCCTGACCATCCCACACTGTGCGGATGTCAGCGCTGAGCATTGGAACATCCACTTAAAGAAGAGGACCCAGCAGGGCAAGTGGGAGGTGAGACTCAAGAACGTTCCTTTAACAACAACAAAGAAAAAACAACAGCATGGCTTTAGGGAGTTTGGATGGACATGTACACACAGCTTTATTTAAAATGGATAATCAACAAAGACCTACTATATAGCACAGGGAACTCTGCTCAATGCTGTGGGGGTGGGAGGGGAGTCTGGGGGAGAATGGATACATATGTATATGTATGGCTGAGTCCCTTCGCTGTCCACCTGAAATGATCGCAATATTGTTAATCGGCTATCCTCCACTATAAAATAAAGAGCTTTAAGAAAAAAAAGGGGGGCGGGCTTTAGGCTCCACCTGTGGAATGGAATTAACCTTCTCTTCACACAACAAATCAGCGGTGAAATTGGTGAGCATTTGCTTATTTTTCAGGGGGTTGATGGCCAGTGTTTACATCATCAAGGTATTGGCTAGTGGTCTGTGTATGTGAGATAACGGGGAAAAGAAGCCAGAGAGGATATGGACATTTCCCTTTTGGTTTTAGTGCTTGTTTTTCAGGGGACTGGTGGCCAGTGTTTACAACACCCCTGAGGTACTGGAGAGGGGGATGGGTGGGTGTGGGTGTGGGTGTGGGTGGGTATGTGATAATGGAGAAAAGAAGCCAGAGAGGATACGGAGCTTTCCCTTTTGGTTTTAGAGTACCACTGTAATCACCTTCACAGACATGTACTCTTGTGCACCTGCCTTTGGTAGACTGTTGACTCCCGTCTTGGTCCCCAGGCCATTTCCCTGTCCGAACGGACTTTCCTCTGTGAAGTCAGGGAAGAGGCCCAGGGTAAGCCAGCTGTATTCATGTAAGGAAGTTACTCTTTCTACCAGCATAGGAATTGTAACAAATCGATGTGGAAGTATTCAGGAACAGAGTAGCTGCTCAGTAGATGTGCCTGAATTAATGAAGGCATTGAAAAGCATTCTGTCTTTCCCTGTGTATGTGAACCCATGTAAGAAACAGTACAGGGAGAGAAGAAAAGAGAGAAAATGAGAATCCACCAGAGAACAGTAAGGACAAGGGAACTGGTCACAGCAAAGAAAGACTGCAGTGAAGTGAGACCTGATTTATCTGTCTGATGGGAACTGTTTTGATGTCTGTGTGAGGTCAGTGTGCCTGAAAGGAGGTGAGTTATCTTGTTGGAACACAATGACCTGCTCCAGCTAGCCCTGGGATCTTGCCTCTCAGGAGGGACTTCAGGAGAAAGTAGTAAAAGGAAAAGCACGTTTCTTGAGAAGAAAATTCCCAGTTGATTCAGTGGATTACAGTTTTCCTGCCCAACCCTGTTTTGAAACGAGTCTCTCTTCTTTGTTGAAGATGCATTCTCCTATTAATTCAGCTGTGATACAGCCATAGGGAAATTTCCTGGGGTGTGAGGGTCCATGGGTTTCATAAAGGGGATGGACTCTGGTCTCTTTTCCATGATGTCTTGCTTTGCCTTGATTTTTTACCATCTTAGTTTTTCTTAAAAACACTTCCTCACAATCATTTACATCCAGATGGTGTTAGACTTACATTCTATCACACTGGCCACCCATACCTTAGCAGGGAGGATGAACTACTCTGATGCATCTTATCCAAACCATTTATCAAATAGTCCCTCGTGAATGATTCTGATGGCATGAAAACAGGATCAGATATTTGAAAGGAAATACATATTACCTTATGGATACTGGAAGAGGTTTTCAGAGATAGACCTTCATAAAAGGTCTGGCCTTGAACAAAGTAACCAAAAATTGGAGAACTTTGATGTTTGTCAAAACTTACTGAATTGAATTCCAACACACGAATATAGCCATTCCTCCAGCTCCTAATGTCAGCAGTCATTTTGATAAACGAAAAACATTTAATCACCAAGAAAATGAGTTCGATAAAAATCATCTGAAAAAGCAAGTGTTATGTCCTTGCCAAGTGACTGTTTAATCACATTTTGTTTTCCAAGCTGAGAGAATTCAAGACACCTTTTCCCAACAGGAAGTGATGTCGGTGGAGGACGAATCCACATCCTGCTACTGCCTTTTGGACCCCTTTGCATGTCACGTGCTCCTAGACAGCTTCGGGACGTTCGCCTCACCGGGAACCCATCACAGACTGTGCAGTGAAGTGAGACCTGATTTATCTGTCTGATGGGAACTGTTTTGATGTCTGTGTGAGGTCAGTGTGCCTGAAAGGAGGTGAGTTATCTTGTTGGAACACAATGACCTGCTCCAGCTAGCCCTGGGATCTTGCCTCTCAGGAGGGACTTCAGGAGAAAGTAGTAAAAGGAAAAGCACGTTTCTTGAGAAGAAAATTCCCAGTTGATTCAGTGGATTACAGTTTTCCTGCCCAACCCTGTTTTGAAACGAGTCTCTCTTCTTTGTTGAAGATGCATTCTCCTATTAATTCAGCTGTGATACAGCCATAGGGAAATTTCCTGGGGTGTGAGGGTCCATGGGTTTCATAAAGGGGATGGACTCTGGTCTCTTTTCCATGATGTCTTGCTTTGCCTTGATTTTTTACCATCTTAGTTTTTCTTAAAAACACTTCCTCACAATCATTTACATCCAGATGGTGTTAGACTTACATTCTATCACACTGGCCACCCATACCTTAGCAGGGAGGATGAACTACTCTGATGCATCTTATCCAAACCATTTATCAAATAGTCCCTCGTGAATGATTCTGATGGCATGAAAACAGGATCAGATATTTGAAAGGAAATACATATTACCTTATGGATACTGGAAGAGGTTTTCAGAGATAGACCTTCATAAAAGGTCTGGCCTTGAACAAAGTAACCAAAAATTGGAGAACTTTGATGTTTGTCAAAACTTACTGAATTGAATTCCAACACACCGAATATAGCCATTCCTTCAGCTCCTAATGTCAGCAGTCATTTTGATAAACGAAAAACATTTAATCACCAAGAAAATGAGTTCGATAAAAATCATCTGAAAAAGCAAGTGTTATGTCCTTGCCAAGTGACTGTTTAATCACATTTTGTTTTCCAAGCTGAGAGAATTCAAGACACCTTTTCCCAACAGGAAGTGATGTCGGTGGAGGACGAATCCACATCCTGCTACTGCCTTTTGGACCCCTTTGCATGTCACGTGCTCCTAGACAGCTTCGGGACGTTCGCCCTCACCGGGGAACCCATCACAGACTGTGCCGTGAAGCAGCTCAAGGTGGCGGTGTTTGGCTGCATGTCCTGCAACTCTTTGGACTACAACTTGAGGGTCTACTGTGTGGACAACACCCCTTGTGCATTTCAGGTCAGCCTCTTCTCTGGCATCATGTTCTTGTGGGGTCATGAAATCAGTGGGGTTCCTAAAGATCAGTGTCAGTAGAGAAACTGAGTGCAAGGTTCATTGTTTGGACAATGAACCCACTTCCCTGGCTGGATGGGATACCTGTCTTGAAACAGGAGCTGTGTGATTGTGTTCCCAGTGATGCGCAGAGGGTATGACGAGGTACTTGGCCCTTAAACTAACACACAAAGAACACTGTGTGCAAAATGATAAAACAGACTAGAAGGATGGTCATAATTCAGCAAACAGAGGCCCGGGTGTGAGAGAAAAATTGGAGACGTTTTTGAGGATCTTTAGGGAATATTCTTGAGCTTTAAGAGCAAAAGAGGAAGGGATGCCATATCCAGAGAGGAGAATGGCAAGAACCACAGGAACAAGAGTCATTTGATGTGCAGCTGAGCAATAAGAAAACTGGCTGGATCACCCAAAGGTCATCGTAGTGGAACAACAGTTAGAAAGCATACCTCTCAGCCGCCAGTCACCAACATCCTCACCACACAGCCTATTCATTTTTAGAGTTATTAGAGCAGAGATGGTTTCTTTCCAGTTTTGGTCCTTTTAATCACGTATGATTCTTTTAAAATCAGCTCCTCTCAGAGAGTACAGGTGTATTAAGAGCAGCAAAGATACTGCAGAAGTGTCCATGTAAGCTCTGTCCCTTTTTTAGACAGCAGAGCTCTCCTGATGCACCTCATCTTGGCTCCCTGCTATTCCAGTTCTGGATCATTAAGTCCATTATGCAGAGCTTTTCCTCAGTAACTAGCTTTGAAGACACTGAGCTGGAAATCTCATATTTACCAGTGGAAGAGACAGGATGACTTGCATCCTGAACATAAGCCATTGAAGGTGACACGGTAGCAACTTAGGTGCCCACGTTTTCCCTGTCTCTCAAGTAGCACAGGTCATTCTAAAGGGCCTGCTTCATAGAGTGCTGTTCACAAAAGGTACCTTTTTCATGAGGGGGTGCCATTTTGTCAATAACTTAGTGTAAGCAGCTAAACCTCATCCTATGAATGGCATTTTAAACTCGTCCTCTGCTTTTGAGACCCCATAATAAGAGGATTCCTCCAAGACAAAATACCTGACATTCAAAAAGTAAAAATATTGACATATGAAAATAAACTGATATATGATATCACTTCTATGCATAATCTAAAAGCATGACACAAATGAACTCATCTATGAAACAGAGAACAGACTTGAGGCTGCCAGGGGGATGGAAACGGAGAGATTAGGAGCTTTGGGTTAGCAGGTACAAATTATTATATATAGAATGGGTAAAAAACAAGGTTCTACTGTATAGCAGAGGGAACTATATTCCATGTCCTGGGATAAACCATATAGAAAATAATATAAAAAAGAATGCATTTATATGTATGTCTGAAGAACTATGCGCGCCAGCGGAAATGAACACAACATGGTAAATCAACTACACTTCAAAAAGGAAATTAGATAAGGTTACTACCACCATTGAATAGTTGTAAAATGCACCACCACACCAGTTGGTTGCTGAGTAACTCAATCAGATTGGGACAGCTGAGTGAACATGGAGCGCTGGGGCGGATTTCCAGTCTCCTGGGTCATCTGGGTCATCCGTGCTGACTGATCTGTTCATCACAACTGCCTTGAAAGTCAGCCCTCATCACCAGTTTGGAATCTGCTTTGAAGAACACTCACTGCTGATGTATATACCAGTGAGTTAGACACTTGCCCAAGGAATGTCTTCTAAGTGACGTGCAGATAATGTATTTTCATTCCCACTGACTGCTACCAGATTCTAGAACAGCTCAGCTGTTCACTGATGAACTGCAATGAGAATCATGAAAATGAGGTTCGGTCTGTACTTTTTCAAGCCACTATCCATTCCTGTGGGTAGCAGACCCTTCTTAAGCAACGCTCAAAAAATGGGCATGATTAAATAGAATAGAAATGGAATTTAAAATTTCTCTATTTGAATTCCTCTAATTGAATAGAAAAATCTTTTCTTTCATCATTGAGAGAAATTTCCTAAAATCCTTTCATTTCATGTTGAGAAATGTTCTCCAGTAGCGATACCTTTGGCCCATTTGTTGGAATCTATTCACCTCCGGTGATTCTTATGTCCAATAAACCTGGTTTTAGAGTTGAGCTGGGTTGTACTTGTTATTGACAGGATGTATGTGACAGCTGTCATGAGCAGCCAAGTCCATGCTTTTCCCCTGGGGTCTAGCCTCCAAGACAAAATACCTGACATTCAAAAAGTAAAAATATTGACATATGAAAATAAACTGATATATGATATCACTTCTATGCATAATCTAAAAGCATGACACAAATGAACTCATCTATGAAACAGAGAACAGACTTGAGGCTGCCAGGGGGATGGAAACGGAGAGATTAGGAGCTTTGGGTTAGCAGGTACAAATTATTATATATAGAATGGGTAAAAAACAAGGTTCTACTGTATAGCAGAGGGAACTATATTCCATGTCCTGGGATAAACCATATAGAAAATAATATAAAAAAGAATGCATTTATATGTATGTCTGAAGAACTATGCGCCAGCGGAAATGAACACAACATGGTAAATCAACTACACTTCAAAAAGGAAATTAGATAAGGTTACTACCACCATTGAATAGTTGTAAAATGCACCACCACACCAGTTGGTTGCTGAGTAACTCAATCAGATTGGGACAGCTGAGTGAACATGGAGCGCTGGGGCGGATTTCCAGTCTCCTGGGTCATCTGGGTCATCCGTGCTGACTGATCTGTTCATCACAACTGCCTTGAAAGTCAGCCCTCATCACCAGTTTGGAATCTGCTTTGAAGAACACTCACTGCTGATGTATATACCAGTGAGTTAGACACTTGCCCAAGGAATGTCTTCTAAGTGACGTGCAGATAATGTATTTTCATTCCCACTGACTGCTACCAGATTCTAGAACAGCTCAGCTGTTCACTGATGAACTGCAATGAGAATCATGAAAATGAGGTTCGGTCTGTACTTTTTCAAGCCACTATCCATTCCTGTGGGTAGCAGACCCTTCTTAAGCAACGCTCAAAAAATGGGCATGATTAAATAGAATAGAAATGGAATTTAAAATTTCTCTATTTGAATTCCTCTAATTGAATAGAAAAATCTTTTCTTTCATCATTGAGAGAAATTTCCTAAAATCCTTTCATTTCATGTTGAGAAATGTTCTCCAGTAGCGATACCTTTGGCCCATTTGTTGGAATCTATTCACCTCCGGTGATTCTTATGTCCAATAAACCTGGTTTTAGAGTTGAGCTGGGTTGTACTTGTTATTGACAGGATGTATGTGACAGCTGTCATGAGCAGCCAAGTCCATGCTTTTCCCCTGGGGTTCTGAGAGATCATCAGCCCTGGCTGAATAACTTCCCTGGCACACGGGAAGATTAAAATATAACTCAGAGCTTTTCTGAACACAACCGTTCACTCCCTGGTCTTAGTCTCTGAGCTTTGTGCAAGAAAGGAATCTTGCTTTCTGGATGTTTATCTTGCTAAGTGCATGTGTTCAAGACCTTCTCCCTAGTTCCATTTAAACTAACATCCTATCCTACATCGTCTGTCATAGTTTCCATGGCTTCATGTGTGGTATTTAATTAGAGGGAAATATGTAATTACTAAGCCATTAAAATAGTTCCACTTGATGAAAGCCATAGCAACAGGACACTTTGGGAGCCTCTGAACGACTTCACACGTTCGTATTAGCTCCCCACAACTTGTGTGGTGTGAGCTGAGCATCCTGTATGTAGCGATGACTCACCTGCTATAACTAATAGAGCCCTAACTTCTTAATCAAAATTCATAGGTAGTTTTTTGCATGCAGCATTTCTGCAAGAATTGCCTACAGACTTTGCCTCAGTTATCACCGTAATGAAAATGTTTGTCACGATTTGGAAAAGAGGCCAGCGTGGCTATGACACTTGCCATCTTTATGGTAGCACATCTTTCTTAGATCAAAGAAATGAAAAGGCTGAGCCCAGCCAGCACTGGGCCTGTAACCAAGAAAGGAAGCCTGGTTAAAGGGCATAGCGGCATGTTCACAGCCTTTCCATCTCCCTGGAAAATTATGGTTGTTGTTCAGTCACTAAGTCGTGTGCTACTCTGCAACCCCATGACCTGCAGCACACCAGGCTTCCCTGTCCTTCACTATCTCCTGGAATTTGCTCAAACTCATGTGTGTTGAGTCAGTGATGCCATCGATTATGTCCCCCCAACTATGTAAAATCTCACCCGCTCACTGGAAATCCTTGGAACAAGGGCAGCTTCTAGACCCAACTCTCCTGTCCTCTTTCAACTAGCTGAGTGTCTGGCAAGGTAGTGTCCCCGACCCCAAAATACTCCTTTATAGACTAATCTGACAGACACTAGTCCTTTTTAGCCATGTCTTCCTTTGCCTCTGAGCTTCCCTGGTGGCTCAGTGGTAAAGAATACGCCTGCCAATGCAGGAAACACACATTCAGTCCCTCAGTCAGGAAGACCCCCTGGAGAAGGAAATGGCAACCCACTTCCAAACTCTTGCCTGGAGAATCCCATGGACAGAGGAGCCTGGCTACAATCCATGGGGTCGCATGGAGTCAGACAGGACTTAACAACTAAGCAACAACAACAACCTTCTCCTCTGGCCCCTGCAAGGGCTGCTGTGCTTGCTTCCCATTGTCCTGAGGATATTTCCTCTGAATCCTAGCAGCAATTTCTTTGAATGACAAAAACAAAATAAGTCATGCACCTTGGTAAGACATAATTAATTTGGTTTCTGATTTTTGAAGATATGTTCTGATAAATACATCTAAAGCCATCTCTATGGAAAATTACATAAGCTCAAATAGGCTTTATTAAAAAAAAAAAAAAAAGCTGTCTAACCAGAAGTGAGAAAGGGACCAATAACCTCTTGTCCTTCCTGCTCCCATGCGTCTATAATAACTAGAGCTGTGATTTTATGTTTATGTGCTTGACATCACTATTTTTGATGAAATTCAAACCAAAGGTCGGAATGGTAATATATTTTCAAAACTGTAACACACTAAGACCTAGGTTTTTCTTATGGTGTTTCTATTACATTCTCTTTCTCTCTTTCCCACACACACACAGTTCAAACAAAGCTTGACATAGGAAAGCAGCAGGGGGCCTGGTTAAAGGGCATAGCGGCATGTCCTTCCATCTCCCTGGAAAATTATGGTTGTTGTTCAGTCACTAAGTCGTGTGCTACTCTGCAACCCCATGACCTGCAGCACACCAGGCTTCCCTGTCCTTCACTATCTCCTGGAATTTGCTCAAACTCATGTGTGTTGAGTCAGTGATGCCATCGATTATGTCCCCCCAACTATGTAAAATCTCACCCGCTCACTGGAAATCCTTGGAACAAGGGCAGCTTCTAGACCCAACTCTCCTGTCCTCTTTCAACTAGCTGAGTGTCTGGCAAGGTAGTGTCCCCGACCCCAAAATACTCCTTTATAGACTAATCTGACAGACACTAGTCCTTTTTAGCCATGTCTTCCTTTGCCTCTGAGCTTCCCTGGTGGCTCAGTGGTAAAGAATACGCCTGCCAATGCAGGAAACACACATTCAGTCCCTCAGTCAGGAAGACCCCCTGGAGAAGGAAATGGCAACCCACTTCCAAACTCTTGCCTGGAGAATCCCATGGACAGAGGAGCCTGGCTACAATCCATGGGGTCGCATGGAGTCAGACAGGACTTAACAACTAAGCAACAACAACAACCTTCTCCTCTGGCCCCTGCAAGGGCTGCTGTGCTTGCTTCCCATTGTCCTGAGGATATTTCCTCTGAATCCTAGCAGCAATTTCTTTGAATGACAAAAACAAAATAAGTCATGCACCTTGGTAAGACATAATTAATTTGGTTTCTGATTTTTGAAGATATGTTCTGATAAATACATCTAAAGCCATCTCTATGGAAAATTACATAAGCTCAAATAGGCTTTATTAAAAAAAAAAAAAAAAGCTGTCTAACCAGAAGTGAGAAAGGGACCAATAACCTCTTGTCCTTCCTGCTCCCATGCGTCTATAATAACTAGAGCTGTGATTTTATGTTTATGTGCTTGACATCACTATTTTTGATGAAATTCAAACCAAAGGTCGCGGAATGGTAATATATTTTCAAAACTGTAACACACTAAGACCTAGGTTTTTCTTATGGTGTTTCTATTACATTCTCTTTCTCTCTTTCCCACACACACACAGTTCAAACAAAGCTTGACATAGGGAAAGCAAGGACTTAAGCACTTGCTAGATCTTAGGGGGGGAAAACAAAAAGAAAAAAACAACTAATTCTTTTCTCCTGTGCTTTCAGCACTCCTGTTCAGTACTCCTTGGTCCTCATTACTTACTTGGCATTAATGTGGATTTAGAATCTAATTTCAAAGGATTTCCTCCAGATGTAATTCTTGTGTTTATCAATAATGCAACCTTGGGAAATATTGTTCACGTAAAGCATTTAAAGGAAAACACCACAGCGACATAATTTCCATATGTGTATGTGTGTGCTTAAGTTCAAACAGTTTTGTCTCATAAATATGTAAATTCAGCCTGCTTGTTTTAGTATCCCTGAAGCACACCTGAATATTACTGTCTGTCTTATTAAATCAACGTAAATGGCTCAGTGAGGCACACAGCACAAGTTTCTCCTGGCCACAGCTCCCAGCCCTGGATGACTAGCAGCCCCCAGTGTGAAATGATGAAATAGAAAAGGTAGAAAAACCGTCAGCCACAGCCTGTAGGTACCATTTAGATACAAGCAACCAGCTGGACCCTACTTTGTATTTAATTAATACAGATATCCATTTAACAGTAGATTCAGAGATTTAACAAAGAGTCCTTGTCTTATAGGAGGCAGATGGGAAAGAATCAGAAGGATAGCAGATTCCACTCTTGGGATGAGGCATCCATGGGAATGACTCAGAAGTAGGTCAGTACAGCTGTTTGTACCATGAATGCCCAAACTGGCTGGACATGAGCATCATGTGAGAAGTATTCAAACATACAGGTATCTAGGCCCAGCCCCTAAACAAAACACAGTAAGTTAAAAGAGTTATAATGGGAAACTCTGGGTTAAGTACAATTTATCCTATTTGGATAGGGTTTTAGAGCTTGTATTCTAAAGCCAGTTGTGCCTTTACACATACATCAACACCATGATTAGTTCATTATTGGGCTTTATTGTAATAATTGTTTTGTTACACAATTGCTATAATTGCTTAATATTTTTTACAAGATTATAAGATGCTTGATTATAAGTAGTTGGTTCAGTATGTGAAAATTAAAGTAAGCAAGCTGAAAGAAAAAAGCACAAAGAAATCATGGTTGTATTTAAACTGGGGCCCTAAAGCAGAAACCTTTAAGAGGCGTCGTTTTCCTCAGTGATAATTTTAAGTGGATATCCATTTTCAATGGCTTCCCAGGTGGCGCGAACAGTAAAGAATCCAACTGTCAATGAAGGAGATACAAGAGATGCGGGTTCAGTGCCTGAGTCAGGAAGATCCCCTGGAGAAGGAAACGGCATCCCATATCTAGTATTCTTGCCTGGAAAATTCTATGGGCAGAGGAGCCTGACGGGATACAGTCCATGAGGCCACAAAGAGAGTGACTGAGTCCATCCATTTAAAAAATTCTTAATATTCTCCATTCTGCATCTCGGGAATGGCTTAGATAAGTATGTAGAACCCTAGGGCGAAAACACGCTGACTTAAGTCATCTTTACCTATGTCTCACACCAGTGAAAAATTACTTATGGTAAAGTGTTAATAGCAGTGTGACCTTCACATGACTCTTAAAAAAATCAAGCAAAGTAGGTAGGAATGCGTAGATAGGAAAAAAAAACCAGATGAGGTACCATTTAGATACAAGCAACCAGCTGGACCCTACTTTGTATTTAATTAATACAGATATCCATTTAACAGTAGATTCAGAGATTTAACAAAGAGTCCTTGTCTTATAGGAGGCAGATGGGAAAGAATCAGAAGGATAGCAGATTCCACTCTTGGGATGAGGCATCCATGGGAATGACTCAGAAGTAGGTCAGTACAGCTGTTTGTACCATGAATGCCCAAACTGGCTGGACATGAGCATCATGTGAGAAGTATTCAAACATACAGGTATCTAGGCCCAGCCCCTAAACAAAACACAGTAAGTTAAAAGAGTTATAATGGGAAACTCTGGGTTAAGTACAATTTATCCTATTTGGATAGGGTTTTAGAGCTTGTATTCTAAAGCCAGTTGTGCCTTTACACATACATCAACACCATGATTAGTTCATTATTGGGCTTTATTGTAATAATTGTTTTGTTACACAATTGCTATAATTGCTTAATATTTTTTACAAGATTATAAGATGCTTGATTATAAGTAGTTGGTTCAGTATGTGAAAATTAAAGTAAGCAAGCTGAAAGAAAAAAGCACAAAGAAATCATGGTTGTATTTAAACTGGGGCCCTAAAGCAGAAACCTTTAAGAGGCGTCGTTTTCCTCAGTGATAATTTTAAGTGGATATCCATTTTCAATGGCTTCCCAGGTGGCGCGAACAGTAAAGAATCCAACTGTCAATGAAGGAGATACAAGAGATGCGGGTTCAGTGCCTGAGTCAGGAAGATCCCCTGGAGAAGGAAACGGCATCCCATATCTAGTATTCTTGCCTGGAAAATTCTATGGGCAGAGGAGCCTGACGGGATACAGTCCATGAGGCCACAAAGAGAGTGACTGAGTCCATCCATTTAAAAAATTCTTAATATTCTCCATTCTGCATCTCGGGAATGGCTTAGATAAGTATGTAGAACCCTAGGGCGAAAACACGCTGACTTAAGTCATCTTTACCTATGTCTCACACCAGTGAAAAATTACTTATGGTAAAGTGTTAATAGCAGTGTGACCTTCACATGACTCTTAAAAAAATCAAGCAAAGTGTAGGGAAATGCAGAGAAATCTAAAAGAAAAAATACTAGACCATATTTCACATGGAGCAAGAATCCACCTGCAATGCAGGAGACCCCAGTTCAATTCCTGGGTCAGTAAGACCCCCTGGAAAAGGCACAGGCTACCTATTCCAGGATTCTTGGGTTTCCCTGGTGTCTCAGATGGTAAAGAATCCACTTTCAATGAGGGAGACCTGGGTTTGATCCCTGGGTTAGGAAGATCCCCTAGAGAAGGGAAAGGCTACCCACTCCATTATTATTGCCTGGAGAATTCCATGGCTCGTCCATGGGTTGCAAAGAGTTAAACACGACTAAGCAACTTCACTTTCAGCAAGGTCATGCTCAAACTCCTCCAAGCTAGGCTTCAACAGTATGTGAATCAAGAACTTACAGATCTACAAGTTGGATTTAGAAAAGGCAAAGAAACCAGGGATCAAATTGCATCATCTGCTGGATCATAGAAAAAGCAAGAGAATTCCAGAAAAAACATCTATTTCTGCTTCACTGACTACGCTGAGGCTTTTGACTGTGTAGATCACAACAAACTGTGGAAAATTCTTAAAGAAATGAAAATACCAGACCACCTCACCTACCTCCTGAGAAATCTGTATGCAATGCAGGCAAGAGGCAATAGTTAGAACCAGACATGGAATGATGGACTGGTTCCAAATTGGGAAAGGAGTATGTCAAAGCTGTATATCGTCACCCTGCTTATTTAACTTATATATGGGGTGCATCATGTAAAATGCCGAGCTAGATGATGCACAAACTGGAATCAAGATTGCCACGGGAAATATCCGTAACCTGAGATATGCAGATGACACCATCCTTATGGCAGAAACCAAACAAGAATTAAAAAGCCTCTTGATGAAAGTGAAGAGAGAGAGTAAAAAGCTGGCTTAAAGCAGAACATTCAAAAACTAAGATCATGACAGCCATTCACATCATTTCATGGCAAATAAATGGAGAAACAATGGAAACAGTGGCAGACTTTATTTTCTTGGGCTCCAAAATCATTGTAGACAGTAACTGCACATAAAATTTAAAAATGCTTGCTCTTTGGAAGAAAAGCTATGACAGACCTAGACAACATAAGACATCACTTTGCAACCAAAGTCCGTATAGTCAAAGCTGTGGTCTTCCCAGTAGACATGTAGGAATGTGAAAGTTGGACCATAAAGAAGGCCGAGCACTTAAGAATTTATGCTTTCGAAATGTGGTGTTGGAGAAGACTCTTAAGACTGCAAGGAGATCAGACCAGTCAATCCTAAAGGAAATCAACCTTGAATACTCATTGGAAGAACTGATACTGAAGCTCCAATACTTTGGCCACCTGATTCAAAGAGCTGACTCTATAGGAAAGGCCCTGATGGGGACAACAGAGGATGAGATGGTTGGATGGCATCACCAACTCAATGGACGTGAGTTTGAGTAAGCTCTGGGAGATGCCTCACGTGCTGCAGTAATGTGAATCAAGAACTTACAGATCTACAAGTTGGATTTAGAAAAGGCAAAGAAACCAGGGATCAAATTGCATCATCTGCTGGATCATAGAAAAAGCAAGAGAATTCCAGAAAAAACATCTATTTCTGCTTCACTGACTACGCTGAGGCTTTTGACTGTGTAGATCACAACAAACTGTGGAAAATTCTTAAAGAAATGAAAATACCAGACCACCTCACCTACCTCCTGAGAAATCTGTATGCAATGCAGGCAAGAGGCAATAGTTAGAACCAGACATGGAATGATGGACTGGTTCCAAATTGGGAAAGGAGTATGTCAAAGCTGTATATCGTCACCCTGCTTATTTAACTTATATATGGGGTGCATCATGTAAAATGCCGAGCTAGATGATGCACAAACTGGAATCAAGATTGCCACGGGAAATATCCGTAACCTGAGATATGCAGATGACACCATCCTTATGGCAGAAACCAAACAAGAATTAAAAAGCCTCTTGATGAAAGTGAAGAGAGAGAGTAAAAAGCTGGCTTAAAGCAGAACATTCAAAAACTAAGATCATGACAGCCATTCACATCATTTCATGGCAAATAAATGGAGAAACAATGGAAACAGTGGCAGACTTTATTTTCTTGGGCTCCAAAATCATTGTAGACAGTAACTGCACATAAAATTTAAAAATGCTTGCTCTTTGGAAGAAAAGCTATGACAGACCTAGACAACATAAGACATCACTTTGCAACCAAAGTCCGTATAGTCAAAGCTGTGGTCTTCCCAGTAGACATGTAGGAATGTGAAAGTTGGACCATAAAGAAGGCCGAGCACTTAAGAATTTATGCTTTCGAAATGTGGTGTTGGAGAAGACTCTTAAGACTGCAAGGAGATCAGACCAGTCAATCCTAAAGGAAATCAACCTTGAATACTCATTGGAAGAACTGATACTGAAGCTCCAATACTTTGGCCACCTGATTCAAAGAGCTGACTCTATAGGAAAGGCCCTGATGGGGACAACAGAGGATGAGATGGTTGGATGGCATCACCAACTCAATGGACGTGAGTTTGAGTAAGCTCTGGGAGATGGTGAAGGGCAGGGAAGCCTCACGTGCTGCAGTCCACGGGATCACAAAGAGGTGGATACAACTAAGCAACTGAACAAGTAACCACAAGGACCTACACAGAGAACTCTGTTCAATGTTGAGAGGCAGGCTAGATGGGAGCGCAGCTTGCAGGAGAATGGTTATGTGTATGCATATGGTTGAGTCCCTTTGCTATCCATCTGAAACTATCACAGCATTGTTAATTGGCTACACTCCAATATAAAATAAAAACTTAAAATACTAGCCCATGAACCATATTGTATACAGTAGCTCTGTCACTAACCAATGTGACTTCAGGCAAATCACTTCCTTGAGGGTGTGTCTCCATGTTTTCCTCTGTAAATAAAGCACGTTTCAGACCACTAAGCACCTTAAGTTTCCTTTGAGTGGGATAATGCTGTGTCCTTTCTAAATATTAAAATACCTCTACACCAAGTAATGCATAACCTTGAATAAGTCACTTCAATCTCCTGACCTTGGTTTATTTTACTGTACTTTTAGGCAAGTCGTATTTAAAGAACACGGCACACCTCAGAGAGTCTAGTCTAATACATTAATATTTTGACAAATCAACACTGTTGTTATCCCATGGCTTTGATAGGATTTGAATAAGCAAATTTCATAGTTGCCCCTGTTTCTAACTTGCACTAGAATGGCAACAAAATTAATATACTACTGTGCTAATGATTTTGTTTAGTTGGGAATAAACCCAAATAAAGAACTGAAGCTTAAGAAGTGACTTGCCCTACACCACACAGAAATGTGATTAAAAGCCTGTGCATCCATTTTTGGTTTACAAGATGAATGCTCTCTTTTTAATATACGTAAACCTCAGAAGATTCCCATGTTCCCTTAAACCCATTGACATGAAACAAAAATACAAGTCCTCTTAGCATGGTGAGGGAGAATCCATGACTTGTCTCCTGTCCTGTATTTTCCTCATCTCCAACCACACGCTTTCCACGACAGCCTTCTACCCCAGCTCCGTCTGGCCTCTGTGCCTGCGTGCAGCATCCAGTCGGTGTGTGGAATGCACGCTCCCTCCCTTTCCCATGAATAGGCCCTGTATTTACTTCCAGGTTCAGTTCAAATGTCACTTCCTCTATTAATTTCCCAGCTCACATCCTGGCCTCTCTCCCCACCTGGGTTAGGCACCTTCTATCTTGCCTTCACCCCTCGGAATATACTGTTTTTAATACTTAGATACTATAGTATACTCAGATGCTCACTGTTCTGACCCTCTCTCTAGACTATGAGCTCCTTGGTGTTTCATTTCTGTCCACCCTGTGCCCAGCTCAGGCATCGCACTGCTGGACACCCATTAAATCTCAAAAGAGGGGCAGACACCAGCGTCCGTAAAGACTGAACGTCAGCATCTGGCATTAATTCCCTTTCTTCCCACCCTGCCTCTTGGTCTGCAGTCCACCTTACACTGGCCACTGTGTTATGATGTCCAACTCTTAGGCTCACAGTGTAACCAATCACCACCTTACTGCCCTGTCCAGGGCAGTAATTGCCAACCATGTATGCATATCTGCATTTAAATTAATTAAAACACTCAGTTCCTTAGTCATGCTAACCACTCTGGCTAGTGGATATATTAGAACACACAGATACAAACCTTTTCCATCGCTGCAGAAAATTCAGCGCTGGGCCGAAAGACACGCCCCTCCCAAAGCAGAAGAGCCAGGAAAACTGACACTGGAATGGACTCATTTAGTCCTGAGAAAAGACACTGGCAGCCTATCAACAATTTATGTGTTCACAAAGGATAAAAGCTGGAAAGTTGCTTCTTAGTAACACTGTTCATAATGTAAATCTATACATAGACAAGAGATGAGAAAGATAACTTCATTTTTGAACGATAAGTTTATTGACTTGCCCTACACCACACAGAAATGTGATTAAAAGCCTGTGCATCCATTTTTGGTTTACAAGATGAATGCTCTCTTTTTAATATACGTAAACCTCAGAAGATTCCCATGTTCCCTTAAACCCATTGACATGAAACAAAAATACAAGTCCTCTTAGCATGGTGAGGGAGAATCCATGACTTGTCTCCTGTCCTGTATTTTCCTCATCTCCAACCACACGCTTTCCACGACAGCCTTCTACCCCAGCTCCGTCTGGCCTCTGTGCCTGCGTGCAGCATCCAGTCGGTGTGTGGAATGCACGCTCCTCCCTTTCCCATGAATAGGCCCTGTATTTACTTCCAGGTTCAGTTCAAATGTCACTTCCTCTATTAATTTCCCAGCTCACATCCTGGCCTCTCTCCCCACCTGGGTTAGGCACCTTCTATCTTGCCTTCACCCCTCGGAATATACTGTTTTTAATACTTAGATACTATAGTATACTCAGATGCTCACTGTTCTGCCCCTCTCTCTAGACTATGAGCTCCTTGGTGTTTCATTTCTGTCCACCCTGTGCCCAGCTCAGGCATCGCACTGCTGGACACCCATTAAATCTCAAAAGAGGGGCAGACACCAGCGTCCGTAAAGACTGAACGTCAGCATCTGGCATTAATTCCCTTTCTTCCCACCCTGCCTCTTGGTCTGCAGTCCACCTTACACTGGCCACTGTGTTATGATGTCCAACTCTTAGGCTCACAGTGTAACCAATCACCACCTTACTGCCCTGTCCAGGGCAGTAATTGCCAACCATGTATGCATATCTGCATTTAAATTAATTAAAACACTCAGTTCCTTAGTCATGCTAACCACTCTGGCTAGTGGATATATTAGAACACACAGATACAAACCTTTTCCATCGCTGCAGAAAATTCAGCGCTGGGCCGAAAGACACGCCCCTCCCAAAGCAGAAGAGCCAGGAAAACTGACACTGGAATGGACTCATTTAGTCCTGAGAAAAGACACTGGCAGCCTATCAACAATTTATGTGTTCACAAAGGATAAAAGCTGGAAAGTTGCTTCTTAGTAACACTGTTCATAATGTAAATCTATACATAGACAAGAGATGAGAAAGATAACTTCTGAAGCTGTTTTTGCTCACTGATAACTGAATGTAAGTTTTATTGTATTTATAAACCTAGTTGCCTGACTTCTACCATCGTTTTTAGACTCTGGGAAGATTACAGGACATAATTAAAGCATTTTAGTTTTCCTATTTAGAGTAGCTCTGCAGGGAAATTATAAGTCAATTAATGGTGATTTTTTTTAAATGAGGATTTAGGAAAATCTCTTATCTCCAGGAACACAGAGACACTCACCCCCCACAGTAGTTTAGACTGTTCACAATTCACATCTGTTCTTTCACTTGTCTTATCGATATGATTCTAAACACCAGACATTTGGAACCAATTAAATGGTTTCCTTAGTAGAATGTATGTGAATTGTGTTTTCTATGAGATATAAAGATTTCTCTGTGAAAAACAAAGACACCTTTGCCTCAGCAATGTCTTTTTTTTTTTTCCTAAGATGTAACTGACTTGACAACTTATTTATTCCTTGCCTTTTGGCATAACTTCCATGAACATTACTACAAATAAACATGATACGTGCACTCTGCATTTATTTTGAGCTAAAGGATACATACCAGATGAAGCTGGTATAGTGACAAACAAGGGAACCAGAGTAGAGGGGGGCTGTGTCTCCCTTTCTGGAGAAATAGGATGCTGTTTCAGGAAGTACAACTACACCCTTGATTATGGTGATAGCAGGATGAAATTCACACAGTTGTAGAAACTCAACAGTATTATTAGTTTGCTTGGGGCAAAAAAGTATATTTTAAAAGCCTCAACAATACAACAATGAAAAAGAGTTATTTCTTTGTGACCAGATTCTTATTTCTCAGCAGCCTGTAGCCCTTAGCCCTGACCTTGCAAGGACAGATGACTGTGTCCACCAACTGCTGTTGTCTATTTCTGGGAGACGCACAGAGGTATACGTATCTATGGAAGGAAAATGTGGAACTGTATACTTCATTGCTGTGCCTGTTTTCTTTTTCTTGTCCTATAGGAAGTGGTTTCAGATGAAAGGCATCAAGGCGGACAACTCCTGGAAGAACCAAAGTTGCTGCATTTCAAAGGGAATACCTTTAGTCTTCAGATCTCTGTCCTCGATATCCCCCCATTCCTCTGGAGAATTAAACCATTCACTGCATGCCAGGTACTGACAAAGTGGGTTTCCCATCTAAATAGCTTTGCTTTAACCAGCAGGCCTATCATGCACCCTCGTTGAGGATACTCTTGACTCTCCTGCTCGTTTAGAACTATGGATTGCATTTCAAAACTGTCACAGAGGGCTTCCCCTGGTGGTCCAGTGGGTAAGGACACTGCCTTGCAGTGCAAGGGGAGCCGGTTCGATCCCTGGCCTGGAAAGATCCCACGTGTCGCGGAGCGGCTGGACGGATGTGTCCAATTACCGAGCCAGAGCTCTGGAGCGCATGCACCCAGAGCCGATGCTCTGTGACAACAGAGGCCACCGCGATGGGAGGCCCACACAGACCAAAGAACAAAGACGGATGAAAATAGAGAAATGAAAGACCAATAGAAGTGACCCGCCCACTCCCCTCCCTCCCCAACCCCCGCCCAAAACAAATAAATAAATAAATCTTTAAAAAAAAAAAAAACTGTCACAGACATGTAACTGTTTGGACAACACCCAGGGAATGAAACCTATTGCCATAAATCCACAGGTTCCCAATGGGTGCAGAGTGGGGAGAGGGGTGGGTGGGAAGGTGCCTGCATGTCAAGTAACACGACATTTGTCCTCGCTCCTGTTTAAATTGCCATTCAGGTCGAAGATGGTCATGTAACAACTTAGAGCAAGATTTCTTTGTGTGTTTGTTTTGGTTCACGTGAGTTCATTATGATACTGTTTTACCCCTGTTCACCTACGAATGAACTGGGAGAAAGCTTTTAAGGGTGATCATTTTGAGTTGTAGAGCTCTGGCCATCCAGGTGGGAACAAGAGATTTTTGTCCTGAATAGATAAAGTACTTGTGGCCGAATGAATTGAGCAAGATGGGATGACATCACAAAATGAGGAACAAGGAAATGTCAATGCCTCTTAGAGTCTTTATGTATGATCACTCACATACCTTGTTATTACAGACATAAAAAAATTATAGGATGACTTAAGAGCCTCTTTGGATCATTTTTAGAAATTTTTGAATAGTTGCTTAGCATGAAAAGACCTTGTCACTGAGCTCTATGAAAATTTCCAGTGATAAGCATCATCATCAAAAGCAGCCAACTGCTCGACCATTGTTTCTTAAGCCAGGGTCCTCTGTGCTTCTAGAGATAGGACATGTCCTTAACTCTAGAGCTTCTGAGAGACTGATATTGATCTGGACTCACAGAGGCTTTCACATTTCTCTGTTCTAGCCATCAGCATAACTGCAGAGCCCGGTGGGTTTTTCAACCTTTCCATCTTTACAGCATTCATTTTCTAAAAAAACCATGCACAAGATATGCCAGCTTGTCAGAATGTAAATAAGCCAAATCGCAGAGAAAAACCTTGACCATGCCATTAGAGTTAGAAAAATGTTGTGCCACCAACTCTTTCTACTTCTAACATTCACAATTTTCAAATCAAATAAGGCCATATTTTTCTATTTACTTTTCGGACTTGTCATTACCCCCAGGAACTGTTCCCTCTATGGATAGGTTTAGTGCATTCAAAGCAACAAGAATCTCTCTCAGGGCCCTGAATAATTCTTTTTTGGATATTTAGCATATTTTCCTATGGAGAGAGGCTTTCTATGAACAAATGTATTATTTATGATTCTGTGCTTCCCAGAAAGCAGTATGCAGAGTCTGTAGTCCAAATTGAACTTCTGGGTATTGTTAAAACAAATCCTGATAGTCATGCAAATTCTTCTGTATTAATCTGTATGAACTAAAATTAGGGGCATTGCTTCATTGGATCTAAAGCAAGTGACTCAGTCCAAAGTAGGTATGAAGTTTAATGCTTGGAGGTTGAAAAAAAAAAATCAGATGAAATAATCATAAGCTCTCAGTAACACTTAAACAACAATTCCAACACCAGGGATTCCACTGAGAGCCTCAGGTGGAAAAGCCTTGGCAGAGGCTAATCCCTGCCACCCCAGAGGATGCAACAGGGCCAGCCAAAGCCAAAGGGCACGGGCTGGCAAGGAAACCCAGCCGGCTTTACTGTCAGGATGGGCTGGATCACATAGAGGTTATGAACATGTATAAATATTTGCCTTCTGTAATTGAGCATAATTTGAAAGAGTCTTGGAAGGCTGAGAAACAATTTCATTTTCTCTGCATCAGGAGGCTCATCACTGAGTTTTCATTTCCACTTCATTTCTCTTGGCCACAAAACGCTTTCCGCTCTATTCTTCCTTTCTTTTCACCACCCCACCGCCACTTTCTCTACCCCTGTGATCACTGAAATCCCCCGGTGTATGTGGCCGTATACTACGCTTGTCATAACAGTCAGGCTGTGTCTGCTCAAGGCATCAGATGCATACAATTTGGGGATGGTTCGTATTCAGCCTGCTTGAACCTCATGGAGAACATCACGTGTGCAGACATGCTGGACGTGGATAATAGAGAAGGGCTTTTGATTTGGGCTTAGTGGCTAGGAGCTCACAGAGCGCTGTGGTAGAGACAGAAAATACCATGACTGCTGATGTCACTTACAGGTTTCTCCTGTAAATGTCCCTGTCGTCTTCTGTCATCTCCCAAGTCTGTGGGTAGAAGGGTTAGGATCATTAGTATTCCTGATATTCCTGTCTTTTTATTCCTCTCCCTTTAGCGTCAAATCAGCGATCTAGGAAGCAACCTTTTCTAACTCGTACCCAAAGCTGACTCTCTGAGAAGCCTTCCTTTCTTTTTTATTTTCTGGGCAAGGTATAATTTCCCAGGAAGGGTGGTATCCAGTGCATAAAATATTAACAGATGCTGCATCAGACACCAACCGAGAAAAACTCTCAGAATGGTGTGGGCTCACGGTTGGGTCCAGAGCTCCATGATGAAAGTCTACATATAGGAAGACCAACTGGATTTTAAATCTTGCTGGTTTTGATGCTAGAGGATGACAGTTTATGAAAGGCTAGAGTACAACCCTTATTGCTTATGAAATGAGGTCTGATGGGTGAAAGACAAGGGCATGTGAGGGTGCGCGAGTTCTTAGGAGACCTGGTTACCATAGTACCACTAACCTTGAGTCAAAGAAAACAATGAGACTCACAATGCGAGTCCTTCCAAAAGAAACAATGATTCTTAGGACTCTGTTACAATGAGTGGTACCCTATTACCCCTGGGAAGATTTAGCAGCCCTTCTCTGGGTAGAACTAACTCTGCTCTCAGTAGGTTGCTGGCACCTGAGAGCTACTTAATCATCAGGCCCCCTATTCCTTGTTGACTGGGGGGTGGAGAAGCTATCACATACAGTAAAGCTGTATACAATAATATATTAATTTATTTTTTAAATCCTCCAGAACACCAAGCCAGGCTGTCACCTCCACTGGATACAAGCAGCTGTCTTTATAGTCTGCTTTTGTATCTCGGAGAACCCAGTGTCTGTCTCCTGCTAGGAAACAATTTACATTCTCTCCATCTGCTAGGAAACTAATTATAATGGAACTCAAAAAGAAAACATTTCCGGAATTCTTTAAACACCCCTAACTTTGCTACACTTTGTCCTCTAGGATTCCTTTCCACAGAATTCCTCTCAGCCCAGTGAGCATCTTGATGTTTTGTTTTATTTATTTATTTTTTGGAATAAATGAAAGCAAAGACGATTGCCCTGAAAACACACTAATCACCGTGCTTCTATTATTTTTAAATGTTCTGTTAAGCACCACGGGCAGCTGCTACTCGAGGCAACAATAAAAAAATATATTCTTATGACACTGTCTTAAAATCAGATTTTTAAAAATGCTTTGATTGTGTGTAGTGAAATGGAAAGAGAAACAAAAGGAAATTATTTTGTTGCTCTTTGCCAATTCTCGTGTCTTTCTGCAAGAAAAGATGATCTCTGCAGTGGGTTCTTTCAGTATTCTCAAGAGAAAACAGACAAAATTTAGTGACACCACAGAAGATACTTTTCAATACATGGTCAGTGCCATCTTATTTTTTCAAAAAGGATCACCAAAGATTTAAAGCCACAGCAGAGAATATAGGTTTAAGAGCTGGACCTTGAATTCAGCTCTATCTCGTCCTGAAGTCTGAACATCCGTATTAGACTGTGCATGCGGGCTCAATCGCTTCACTCGGATCCAACTCTGTCCTTCCCTATGGACTGTAGCCCGCCAGGCTCCCCTGTCCATGGGATTTTCTAGACGAGAATACTGGAGTGGGCAGCTATTCCCTTCTCCCGGGGATCTTCCCAACGCAGGCATCAAACCCATGCCTCCTGTTTCCTGTGTGAAAAGTTAGATTCTTTACCGTCCGAGCCTTTAGGAAACAAAGACCTTGTTTTTGTTAAGGCAGAAACACCGTATTTACGCAAAAGCACCTATGAACCGTGGAACCCTCTGTTATTTTCATGAAGGGGATGGTAGAAAGTCACTCTATGAACATGTACCATTACACCCATTTCTAGCTAGTGGGAAGCTGCAACTGTACTCGAATAAATTTTATAGTCTGCTTTTGTATCTCGGAGAACCCAGTGTCTGTCTCCTGCTAGGAAACAATTTACATTCTCTCCATCTGCTAGGAAACTAATTATAATGGAACTCAAAAAGAAAACATTTCCGGAATTCTTTAAACACCCCTAACTTTGCTACACTTTGTCCTCTAGGATTCCTTTCCACAGAATTCCTCTCAGCCCAGTGAGCATCTTGATGTTTTGTTTTATTTATTTATTTTTTGGAATAAATGAAAGCAAAGACGATTGCCCTGAAAACACACTAATCACCGTGCTTCTATTATTTTTAAATGTTCTGTTAAGCACCACGGGCAGCTGCTACTCGAGGCAACAATAAAAAAATATATTCTTATGACACTGTCTTAAAATCAGATTTTTAAAAATGCTTTGATTGTGTGTAGTGAAATGGAAAGAGAAACAAAAGGAAATTATTTTGTTGCTCTTTGCCAATTCTCGTGTCTTTCTGCAAGAAAAGATGATCTCTGCAGTGGGTTCTTTCAGTATTCTCAAGAGAAAACAGACAAAATTTAGTGACACCACAGAAGATACTTTTCAATACATGGTCAGTGCCATCTTATTTTTTTCAAAAAAAGGATCACCAAAGATTTAAAGCCACAGCAGAGAATATAGGTTTAAGAGCTGGACCTTGAATTCAGCTCTATCTCGTCCTGAAGTCTGAACATCCGTATTAGACTGTGCATGCGGGCTCAATCGCTTCACTCGGATCCAACTCTGTCCTTCCCTATGGACTGTAGCCCGCCAGGCTCCCCTGTCCATGGGATTTTCTAGACGAGAATACTGGAGTGGGCAGCTATTCCCTTCTCCCGGGGATCTTCCCAACGCAGGCATCAAACCCATGCCTCCTGTTTCCTGTGTGAAAAGTTAGATTCTTTACCGTCCGAGCCTTTAGGAAACAAAGACCTTGTTTTTGTTAAGGCAGAAACACCGTATTTACGCAAAAGCACCTATGAACCGTGGAACCCTCTGTTATTTTCATGAAGGGGATGGTAGAAAGTCACTCTATGAACATGTACCATTCACCACCACATTTTAAATAGCTAGCTAGTGGGAAGCTGCAACTGTACTCGAATAAATTTTTTAAATGCACTGGTTTGAAGCAGAGAGTGCATTTGAGAGCTAGTAGACAGACCAGAACTAGAGAGGATGGGGTAAGAGGACAGAAGCCCATGAATGCCTGAAAGGGGGCTGTGCTGAACATGGCAGGCAGCTGGGGCCATTCTTGTCCCTCAGGCAAAGGAATCGTGTAATGAAAGCAGAGTTTCCAGGTGATGTGGAAATGACCCTACTCATGATTGCAGGTAAAAGAGAGACTGTAAACTCTTCCCTGAAGAATACCAGTCAGGTGCTTTCTGGTTCCTCCCCAGGCAAACCCTGGCCCTCTTACTAAACTCTGTGTTCTAGAGACGGAAGACAGGAAGCTTGGTGAGTGGGTTAGCTAGGATGAGACCAGAGAAGAGGTTCACAGATGGGAGACATAAAAATTGGAGAAGAATGACAGAGAGAGATGATGACAATCTGTTTTCCAAAGGTAGACTAGAGACTGCCCCGGTCATCCAGTAGTTAAAACATCAGCCTCCAGTGCAGGGGGCACAGGTTCAATCCCTGGTCAGGGAATATTCCACATGCGTCATGGTGCAGGGCACCACTCCTTAAAAAAATAAGTAGATTTGTCTGAGAAGGGAAAGGCCAACTAAAATTATTTGTAGTGATTAGGAGTAGAACGCCAGTGATGGCTGATAATGAAATAAAGCCCAGAGATAGCTGCTAGAGTCCTCCAGAGAAATGGCAGTTGGGCATACGTGAGCAGATGAGGATGTGAAGAGTTCAGTCGATGCAGAGAGGAGAGCTGGAGCCTGAGACAAGAGGTAACAGTTACCCTGGTTTACTAATCCATGGAGCACCACGCGTCAGATTAGACAACAAGGAGAAATGGCAGATCTTGTATAGTATAGAATTATCTGGTATAGCGTTTGGTGCGGGTGAACATTCATTTTTGAGTGTTTTTCTTTTTTTGAACGATTTCCTGTATGGTTTGCTGGGAGGCAAAGGTAAGAGCTCATAAGTAAAACTGTTTAGGGAGAAAGTGGGAGAGAGGGCATCATCCACTGGATCCATGCTGCTATCTTGCTGGTGGTATGAGCCAGCCACCATGTTTCCTTTATGACCATTGGCTTCATGCTTCTCCCAGCCTTTGCCCTGGACAGTGGCCTCTCTGTGGGAACCCACTAGTGAACCTTCCAGCACACCCAGCTCATCTTTAGTTTCTCAAGGAACTACTTCCAATCCACTGGTGTTTCACTAGAGAATGGTTTGGGTCAAGAAAAGATATTTTAATCAAGGGACTGATGTGCTTATAAAACCTTTGGAAACCTGAGAGAGCAAAGGTCAGAGAAAGCCCCCAAAGATACAAGGAGAAGAGCACATTCCGTGATTGCAGGAAAGCCCAACAAGCCTGAAGCAGATGGTGCTCAGAAGTCCCTGCAAACCTCACATATACTATCAGCTGAACCCTCTGGGTTTGCTCACTAATATCAGAGCCACAGAAAGCATTTATGTTCCTTCTCTTCCTTCCAAGTTTAAAACAAGTACTTCTTTTTTGTTTTTCTTTTTTTTAAACAAGTACTTCTCATTGGCAGAATGGAAATGTGAACTTCCTGCCAGCCAGAGCCATGAAATGTAGTTTTCAGATTTCTAGCTCCTGCTGTAGAGGAAAGTGAGGATGGTAGAAAGAAAGTTGCTTCCTTCCTGACAGCCCACATTCTGCACGGGGATAAAAAGCCAATGAAAAACTGCAGTGTCAACACATAGACTTTTCCTGAGTCCTTGGTCCACTGCCTTCTCTTTGGTTCAAGTTTAAGAACAAGCAAAACCACAGCCTTACATTCCTTTCTTTTTTCCTGATTTTCGCCTCATATTCCCTGTCAAAATATGTGTCGGTCTAGACAAGAGGTAACAGTTACCCTGGTTTACTAATCCATGGAGCACCACGCGTCAGATTAGACAACAAGGAGAAATGGCAGATCTTGTATAGTATAGAATTATCTGGTATAGCGTTTGGTGCGGGTGAACATTCATTTTTGAGTGTTTTTCCTTTTGAACGATTTCCTGTATGGTTTGCTGGGAGGCAAAGGTAAGAGCTCATAAGTAAAACTGTTTAGGGAGAAAGTGGGAGAGAGGGCATCATCCACTGGATCCATGCTGCTATCTTGCTGGTGGTATGAGCCAGCCACCATGTTTCCTTTATGACCATTGGCTTCATGCTTCTCCCAGCCTTTGCCCTGGACAGTGGCCTCTCTGTGGGAACCCACTAGTGAACCTTCCAGCACACCCAGCTCATCTTTAGTTTCTCAAGGAACTACTTCCAATCCACTGGTGTTTCACTAGAGAATGGTTTGGGTCAAGAAAAGATATTTTAATCAAGGGACTGATGTGCTTATAAAACCTTTGGAAACCTGAGAGAGCAAAGGTCAGAGAAAGCCCCCAAAGATACAAGGAGAAGAGCACATTCCGTGATTGCAGGAAAGCCCAACAAGCCTGAAGCAGATGGTGCTCAGAAGTCCCTGCAAACCTCACATATACTATCAGCTGAACCCTCTGGGTTTGCTCACTAATATCAGAGCCACAGAAAGCATTTATGTTCCTTCTCTTCCTTCCAAGTTTAAAACAAGTACTTCTTTTTTGTTTTTCTTTTTTTTAAACAAGTACTTCTCATTGGCAGAATGGAAATGTGAACTTCCTGCCAGCCAGAGCCATGAAATGTAGTTTTCAGATTTCTAGCTCCTGCTGTAGAGGGAAAGTGAGGATGGTAGAAAGAAAGTTGCTTCCTTCCTGACAGCCCACATTCTGCACGGGGATAAAAAGCCAATGAAAAACTGCAGTGTCAACACATAGACTTTTCCTGAGTCCTTGGTCCACTGCCTTCTCTTTGGTTCAAGTTTAAGAACAAGCAAAACCACAGCCTTACATTCCTTTCTGGGATGTGTGGAGGGGTTAGTGCCTGATTTTTTCGCCCCTCATATTCCCTAAAACCGGCTCTCCTGTACTCGAGTCTTCAACAATCTAAACTCTCTCCCTCCCTGCTGATCCCTCATCCCCAAGTGCCCCAAACTCAGGATCTTTTGGGAGTTCCTATAGAAAAAAAGGAGGAAATCTGAAAGTGTATAGCTTGGAGCTCAGTGATAACTAGGGAACTCTTGGTTCCTCAAAGTGGGTAGACTGAATTCTAATCATGGCTCTTGGACTTGTAACACCCCTGCCGACTCCATCACCAGTTGGATTTCAGAGAATCAAAGTTCCAGACTGGATCCATCTTTTGGCACCTTTCAGCATCAATACTGGAGAAAATTGTATTTGTAGCAACAGGTAAAAGAGCACATTAATGGGTCAAGGAAAAGACAGAAGTGAGGATAAAGATTGTTAGAGACTAGGAATATGAGGTCATTGCCAAGGACCACAGCCTGATTCCAATAGGAAGGAAAGACTTTCAATGAGATGAATATCAGATGGGAAGAATATCCAGTGACCAACTGAAATTCACTTCTCATTAATGTAAAGCCACATGCTGGAAACAATGGGGGGTGGGGTGGGGGAAGTGTATATAGATTTTATAATTTCTCCCCTCATTTAGTCAAAATGGCTTTTGCCACTACAAGTCCTTTTAAAGTGTAGACCAGACCTAAATTCTTACTATTCTTTGATTGTTTATCTAGTACAGTGTCTGGTTATTGTAAGTGGTATACATATATCTGTAGAACAGGATGAATGAAGAATGAAGAGCTGGCAAACTAGACCGTTATGGGCTATTCTGTTGTTTGTGTCTCTGGTGTGTGTGAGAGAGAGATTCTGAAGTAGGTATAATTTTTATGCTGAATACATAGCAATATTATGTCACACAGTTAGGCATGAGATTGTGGTATGGACATCAGTTCTGGCCAGTCACTTCTTCATTTTCATTTATGTGAGAAGATGACATCCTACCCTGGGCTGAGGTAAGAAAGAATAGGCATAGACTCCAAGGAGTCCATCTCTAGGAGTCTTCTAAAGAATATTTTTGTCGTGACAAAACATGATAATTAACTTCTGATGGTCTTTTTTCTAATTGGGTGTGTCACCAAGTGAAGTCTGAGCTCTTGCAGTGTGGTTTTGGAATTCAAATGTTATCCCTCGGAATTGACATTAATTCCTTTTGTGCTGCCTGACATATGCTAGGATGTCAATTCTGCCACGATTTCACCAGTGGCCCTCAGGCAGCTATCTCTGCTGCCATTGCCGGCATCGTCCTAATTATTGCAATTAGGTCTCTCCCGTGCTCTGCTCCTCTCAGCTGGGCGCTGCACACCCCAGCATGCCCCTCTCCCCCTGTCGCCCCGCAGGAAGTCCCATTCTCCCGCGTGTGGAGCAGCAACCGGCAGCCCCTGCACTGTGCCTTCTCCCTGGAGCGCTACACGCCCAGCACCACCCAGCTGTCCTGCAAAATCTGCATCCGGCAGCTCAAAGGCCATGAACAGATCCTCCAAGTGCAGACGTCGATCCTCGAGGTGAGTCCTTGGTGGGCGGGCCACGTGACCTCGTTATACCTGTCTTGGTTGTGAGATATATACCATGAAAGAGATTCAAAATGCACTCTTTTAATCCTCACGATGGATACGGGAAAATAAATGTTTTCACAGGCCGAGGATTGACACTGACCTTCCCATTGGACATGGAAATTTAACCCATCAGAGCACAGGCTCTGAGGAGGCACCTTTGGAGAAGGAACTGGTCCAGAGCCTTTTTATACACAAAACCACAACCGGTCAAACAGTTTGTGGCAAACATAAAATCAGCTGAGATTCATTACTGAATTGAGATGCATACCCTGAGAAGACACAAGGTCCCATTGGGCTGCTCTTCCAGTTCTGACTAGTTTCCCAGAAGTGGGTTGCCCCACCTGTGTTATTTTAGTTTCAAGGCTTTGTTTCCTTATTGTCTTACAATTTTGAATCCCCTCCAGGATCAGGGTTCTATACATTCCCATTTCCATGAAGCCTAGATTTCATCAGTACAGTAATATGAGACAGAAAGGATAATAATAATCTCATTCTACAAAGTAAGGATATCAACAGTGTCAGAAGGGATAAGTCCATGTCCAAGGTCCTATGTCTACTGAAGGGCAGAGTTAGAATGGAAGTCAGAGGAGAAATCACTTGGAAACATTTTCAAAGCCATGGCTTTGGATTGGCCCTACACCACTGAATGACTCTGGCTCTGAGCTTGGGCTTATTGAGTAGACATGGCTTTTCCTTCTGAGGGGTTATTTGAGGCAGAGGGAGAGAGAGGCTGAGGGGAAGAAGCAGGGGAGCTGGTGACACTTTATTGAGCAATTCCAAGGTAATCCCTGGCTGGTTTAGAAACACACACACACTATGTTATTCATCTTAGAACATGCATGTTTTTATACAATATGCTCCCCAGGTGGTTCAGCAGTAAAAAAAATCTGCCTGCCAACGCAGGAGACGCAGATTTGAGCCCTGGGTTAGGAAGATCCCCTGGAGTAGGAAATAGCAACCCACTCCTGTATTCTTGCCTAGGAAACCCCATGGACAGAGGGTCCCTTGTGAGGCCCTCTCATAGTCCACAACTTAGAGACTAAACCACATATATACATGCACATACACATTCATGTATGCCTATATACATACATATTCATTCCTTCATGCTTAGCAGAGGGTTTTAACACCTTTTGTATCCATACAACTCAATTTCAGGCTTTGTTTTTTCTCAAAACATGTAGCCTACAAAGAATGATCACCTCTCCGTTCTGACAGATCTTCATTCACTGTTTATGCAAAATGAGTTTGCTAATTCCCCAAAGTAGTTTTCTTTAAAGTGCAGATGGCTTTCAAAAGGAGTGTTCCCCCAAATTGATAGCTGTCTTAACTGACGCATTTCTACCATATTTGCATTCCTTATTGCCCATTAGCATTATGCACTGAGGTAATCCTCATAGGAAAGGTAGATCCAGAAACCTCAGGCAAGATGTATTTAGAGTCTCTTTGTTCAACAGTCATGGCATATTTAACACAATACATTTCAAAGTAAAATACAAATCGTATGGGAGTTTTAAAATAAAAAATCTGAGAAGAGCTGCATTTCAGAATGAAGAGTGAAAAGGCCAGGACGTAAAGGTGTGGCTGATGGAAATTGTCGTAAATGTCTGTTAACAAGTCAACAAAAGAATTCCAGGCTTAAGAGGTTTTCACCTTCTAAGGCACCCAGATACTGAGAATCAATTTCAGCTATTACAAGATATTTGTGTAAAAGGAATCTAATAAGGTTGATACTATATCCTGGTACTTTCACTCCTTGCTTAAATAAAATCTAAAAGCGCATAGAAAGAAAATGAGCTAATAAACTTAATCTTCTTGACTCTGCAGTTCCTTTTCTGATGCTTCACAAAGTTTACAATCACTTCGGAAAGCCTTAAAGAACATGACATCACCGTATCTCTTGATAAAAAGAGGTGTAACAGATGAATATTTAGATATTCAGTATTGGACTACAGCTACCCAATATGTAGGCTACTGCGTTTTCGAAGTTTATTAACTTCTTTCATCATGGAAGGATCATTTTATTAACAGCTTTAAGTGTTCCTGCTGATATTTGGCCCGAGGAATCCCCATTTCTTTCTACCAAACTATTTCTTAGGCAAATCTCATTGACCGTCATTTTTGATGTCAGAAGAAAATTAATAATTTTTAAAAGCTACTATATTTCAGGTCCCACTTCATGTGCTTTCATATGTAACCATCATAGCTTTGTAGATTTGTATTATACCACCACAATTTTAAACAGTTTCAAAGAAATCAACCTTCTTATCCAAGATCGTTGAGTGAGTAGGACAGGCAGCCAGATGAGTTCTCAGATGGGACATCTGACTTAAAGTCTAGATTTCTATTCAGCAGTACATCTGGATCCCAATCAAAGAGGTTTAATTTCTTAGTCCTAACCATGGGCCTTGTTCATAATACAAGCCCTCTCTTTGGGGGCTTAGGTGCTAGTGACAAACATCACAGCATCAGCAACTTTGCTTGAGTCTAAACATGGATGAAAATTAGCAAGATCTTTCCTCAGGACTAAGGAAGGAAGAGATGCACCTGTTTGTGTGTTGGTCTAGAATAAGTGTTCGTTCTATAGACCTTCAGGAATAGAACTGATTCTCTACATAGAGATCTGCCTGTGAAAGGGTGCGCTGACTGAATGATCACTCAAGGTCCTTATCGTATGGGAGTTTTAAAATAAAAAATCTGAGAAGAGCTGCATTTCAGAATGAAGAGTGAAAAGGCCAGGACGTAAAGGTGTGGCTGATGGAAATTGTCGTAAATGTCTGTTAACAAGTCAACAAAAGAATTCCAGGCTTAAGAGGTTTTCACCTTCTAAGGCACCCAGATACTGAGAATCAATTTCAGCTATTACAAGATATTTGTGTAAAAGGAATCTAATAAGGTTGATACTATATCCTGGTACTTTCACTCCTTGCTTAAATAAAATCTAAAAGCGCATAGAAAGAAAATGAGCTAATAAACTTAATCTTCTTGACTCTGCAGTTCCTTTTCTGATGCTTCACAAAGTTTACAATCACTTCGGAAAGCCTTAAAGAACATGACATCACCGTATCTCTTGATAAAAAGAGGTGTAACAGATGAATATTTAGATATTCAGTATTGGACTACAGCTACCCAATATGTAGGCTACTGCGTTTTCGAAGTTTATTAACTTCTTTCATCATGGAAGGATCATTTTATTAACAGCTTTAAGTGTTCCTGCTGATATTTGGCCCGAGGAATCCCCATTTCTTTCTACCAAACTATTTCTTAGGCAAATCTCATTGACCGTCATTTTGATGTCAGAAGAAAATTAATAATTTTTAAAAGCTACTATATTTCAGGTCCCACTTCATGTGCTTTCATATGTAACCATCATAGCTTTGTAGATTTGTATTATACCACCACAATTTTAAACAGTTTCAAAGAAATCAACCTTCTTATCCAAGATCGTTGAGTGAGTAGGACAGGCAGCCAGATGAGTTCTCAGATGGGACATCTGACTTAAAGTCTAGATTTCTATTCAGCAGTACATCTGGATCCCAATCAAAGAGGTTTAATTTCTTAGTCCTAACCATGGGCCTTGTTCATAATACAAGCCCTCTCTTTGGGGGCTTAGGTGCTAGTGACAAACATCACAGCATCAGCAACTTTGCTTGAGTCTAAACATGGATGAAAATTAGCAAGATCTTTCCTCAGGACTAAGGAAGGAAGAGATGCACCTGTTTGTGTGTTGGTCTAGAATAAGTGTTCGTTCTATAGACCTTCAGGAATAGAACTGATTCTCTACATAGAGATCTGCCTGTGAAAGGGTGCGCTGACTGAATGATCACTCAAGGTCCTTCCAACCCTGGGACATCTCTTTCCTGGGAAAGCACACATCTGGTGGCATATTTGAGATAAAAAAAAAAAAAATTCTCTTTCCCTAAAAATGACTTGCATTTTTGTGGCAGATGGATCAAGGAAAATGAAGATAAAATTCTGATAAATTGGGAATCCCCAGAGAGAGGCAGGATAGATTCAAGACATGGGTCTATATCAATCAAGGAGTCAGCAATACTAGATCAGTTATTAAAGGGCATCATACATCAGGGTCACTATGCTAAAGCATAAAGATTCGGTGCTAGGTGGTTTTTAATAAGTTTGCAGTAGGGTGTCATTGATTCATAATAACAAAAGAAGTAAAACTTTTGAAGCTTTCAGTGCATATCTTTGAAATATGTATTTAATATCTCCCCCACCAAAAAATCCCATATATCCATATGCGCAGAGCTCCCCCTTCCTGCCGTAACTGAATGGACTGTCCTAGTGTCACTCTATTTCAAGATTTTAGCAATGGAACCACGAGGGTAATAGACATACACACACACACGTGTATGTGCATGCATGTGCGTATGTGTGTGTGTGTGTGTGTAACATTGATTTTACATTAATAAATGCAGGGAGCATCTTCACTGAAGGCACTTGGCTCTTTCTGCCCAGCCCCACATTCATCATACCCCTTCACATCTCTTATCTAAATGGCTTTCCAAATAAATACAACCATTCATATCACTCTCCAACTTAAAAAGTATTCCAGTGATTAAGCTAATCTATCTTTTCTGTTCCTTAGCATGGCCATTATGATGTCAATCTTTAGAAGTAGGTTGGGTCAACTCAACTAAATTACTGACTGATTATCGCCAATTGATATTCTATAAAGCAATAGAATCGCCCATCTAAAAACCGTGGACAGAAGCAAAATAATCCAGCTAATGTTGAACGGAAAGGAAGAATCCCCAAGTCATTTATTTCCTCATTCCTTATTAATGTAACAATATTAAAGAATCTATCTTTGGGTAGAAACAACTTAAAGTGGGAATCTTACATGTTAAAGTTTTCCCTTCAAGCAATCTTTCTTCCAAAAGGGGAAGAAGGTGGGGGTGATTTGTCTGTTACAAAGTCGACAGAATACTTGGAATTCCTCCCTGATTTACAGCTCCTGTGTTAACCGGGTAGCAGCAGCTTATCTCTTATGTGCAGAGCACGAGAATCTACTGCCCCTCTGCATAGTTAATTTAAACCATCAGAATAGGTGATGCAGCTCCTGGATTCTTATTACCCAGCCCAGGTGTCTTTTAGAATACATCATAAATGTTATGTAAAGCGTCATCCTTATACCTCAGAAATACTGACATTTGGAAACTTTGAGGTATATAGGCCCATTTATTACAGTGTACTAAGCAGGAAAAAATACACTTATTTTTAGAAGTCTCGCGTGCTATTTTATTTACCTTCGAATCATACCACTCTGTCCATTTTTTTCTGAAGATTTTATCAAGGTAGTCTTTCTTCTGCCAACAGGAGAGACGGAACTTGGCTGAGATGGTCAGATCATAGATGCCATGAGAGCCTCTGTCTCTCGCCATCTCTGGCATGGATGCTGTCTCACTGGCAAGCCAACTCTTTCACATGTCATCCCACCTGAGTGCCATTTTTACAGTGACAACTACCATGTTCTCTTGTATAGAATCCCTTCTATTCTCTCCCTCTGGTTTCTACTGTCTTTTTAAGGACATTTTCCTGCCTTAAGTCAGGAAGTATCTAAAGAAACTATTCCCAGTTGATTTACATTACTAAAGGCCAGAAGAAATTCTACATACCATGATAAAAATGATGCATCTCTTAACCTATTTTATGGAGTAAGAAGCCTGAAGTGGTTTATTTTATAAACATCTTACATACCAGAAAAGAATTGGCTACTCTGGAAGAAATAAGGACTTCTCCGGTCCATTTCTATTCATTCAACAGCTACCCATCCTTCAAGGTCAACTCACTGGCTCCTCCAGGAAGTCTTCTTACTATTTTTTTTTCAATCATTATTTTTGAAATATTTTATTTAAGCATTTTCTTTTCTATTGGAGTATAGCCAATTAACAATGTTGCGGTAGTTTCCGGTGAACAGTGAAGGGCCTCAGCCACACATACCCATGTGTCCATTCTCCCCAAACTTTCCTTATCTCCAGGCTGCCATATAACATTCAGCAGAGTTCCTTGTGCTGTACAGACCTGGTCCTTGTTATCCATTTTAAATATAGCAGTGTGTACACGTCGATCCTAAACTCCCTATCTCTTCCCTCCATTCTTACCCCACAACAACCAAATGGCATTCTCTAAGCCTGTCAGTCTCTTTTCCATTCTGTAAATAAGTTTCTGAGGTCCCACTTTCAATTCCTGAAGCATAAGGCTAATATCTCTCAGCATTTTCTGAACCAGCCTGCTTTATGGATTTTTGGAACTTGCCTTGATGCAGGGTAGTATAGTGAAGTGAGTCCTGGGAAAGGAATTAGGTATCGATACGACTTCTAGTTTAAGCCCAGCACCAACTATCTGGCATCAACTTCAATGAAAGTTTATAACCTCTGTAGAGTCCATAAAAAATCCCAAACGACTGATTAGGAAATTGAGGCTAAGGAAACTCCTGTAGCACCCAAAAGTTAGAAAACATAAAGTTGTACTCCAAAGCAAGACCTTTCTGACCTTGAAAACTACACTGTTTCTGTTAGTTCATGATAACCTCAAAAATGGGTAGAATTTTAATGAGCACTGTTCAGGACGAGTCCATGGGATAGAGCTAAAACCATTCAGTAGAATCTGTCTAGTCTGGTAACGTTCCTTGAGTTTCCAAGAAGATATGGTATGCAGCACTGCCCACACGTCCTTGACTACAGGACTGCTTTTTCTTGGAACACCTTCTGAGACATTCTGTGGTAATGTTGGGTTAAGACATTGTGTTTCCAAAACATGACCCGCCAAATATAACTGTGTTAACAAAACCCATCATCATTCCACGAACAAGTTTCCTCAACAGATTCCTGAAGATGGGAACATCACCAAGTGTAGTGAACATTTCTATTCATTCAACAGCTACCCATCCTTCACGGTCAACTCACTGGCTCCTCCCGGCAGTCTTCTTACTATTTTTTCAATCATTATTTTTGAAATATTTTATTTAAGCATTTTCTTTTCTATTGGAGTATAGCCAATTAACAATGTTGCGGTAGTTTCCGGTGAACAGTGAAGGGCCTCAGCCACACATACCCATGTGTCCATTCTCCCCAAACTTTCCTTATCTCCAGGCTGCCATATAACATTCAGCAGAGTTCCTTGTGCTGTACAGACCTGGTCCTTGTTATCCATTTTAAATATAGCAGTGTGTACACGTCGATCCTAAACTCCCTATCTCTTCCCTCCATTCTTACCCCACAACAACCAAATGGCATTCTCTAAGCCTGTCAGTCTCTTTTCCATTCTGTAAATAAGTTTCTGAGGTCCCACTTTCAATTCCTGAAGCATAAGGCTAATATCTCTCAGCATTTTCTGAACCAGCCTGCTTTATGGATTTTTGGAACTTGCCTTGATGCAGGGTAGTATAGTGAAGTGAGTCCTGGGAAAGGAATTAGGTATCGATACGACTTCTAGTTTAAGCCCAGCACCAACTATCTGGCATCAACTTCAATGAAAGTTTATAACCTCTGTAGAGTCCATAAAAAATCCCAAACGACTGATTAGGAAATTGAGGCTAAGGAAACTCCTGTAGCACCCAAAAGTTAGAAAACATAAAGTTGTACTCCAAAGCAAGACCTTTCTGACCTTGAAAACTACACTGTTTCTGTTAGTTCATGATAACCTCAAAAATGGGTAGAATTTTAATGAGCACTGTTCAGGACGAGTCCATGGGATAGAGCTAAAACCATTCAGTAGAATCTGTCTAGTCTGGTAACGTTCCTTGAGTTTCCAAGAAGATATGGTATGCAGCACTGCCCACACGTCCTTGACTACAGGACTGC
Source organism: Tragulus kanchil (assembly GCA_022376925.1). Lineage (NCBI taxonomy): Eukaryota > Metazoa > Chordata > Mammalia > Artiodactyla > Tragulidae > Tragulus > Tragulus kanchil. Next base: position 16,387,640 of record JAIOJX010000028.1, on the reverse strand, counting down.
TTTTTCTTGGAACACCTTCTGAGACATTCTGTGGTAATGTTGGGTTAAGACATTGTGTTTCCAAAACATGACCCGCCAAATATAACTGTGTTAACAAAACCCATCATCATTCCACGAACAAGTTTCCTCAACAGATTCCTGAAGATGGGAACATCACCAAGTTGTAAGGCTTATAGATGTGTGAGCCTGAACACCAGCCAAGAAGGGCTACTATGGCTGGAAGTCCACAGTGGGAAGATGGGTAAAGGTCAGAAAAAGCATCAGGGGAAGGTCAGGAAGGACGTGTGTTGACTTCAAGGACAGCACGAGATGATCAGTTCCTAATGCAAAGAATAGTTTCTTGGCAGTTAAATAGTGCTAACTAGCCCCTTACTCTGACCTCAGGGTGGTGTTTTAATTTCCCTTGGCGTAATTTTCCTCTGTTGTATAACAAATTACCACAAATTTATCAGAAAAAAAGCAACACTCACATTTTGTCCCATGTTTATTTATTTTTTTTTTTTTGTACAGTAAAAATCTCAGCATGGCCTGATGACGGGAACACATTTTCATCTGGAGCTTAGAGCTTTTTCTGAAGTGTACTAGGGGTGTTGACAAATTCAGGACTGAAGTCCCCCTTTTCTTGGTGGATGTTGCACAAGGGTCACTCTTAGCTCCTAGGGGACACCCTCAGGTGCTAACCACATACCCTCTCCCCACTCCCAACCATACGCCATTCACAGCATAGCTGTTTGCTTTCTTCCAGGCCAGCAGGAGAGAAACTTCCAGATAAGAGCTACATCTTTTCTCTCTTAAAGATCACTTGATTAGGTCAGGTCCACCCAAGAAAATCTCACTTGGTCAATTCATAGTCAACTGATTAAGGACCTTAATTATATCTGAATAGTCCCTTTTGCCTTACAACCCATCATAATCATGTAGGAGTGATTCGAATGCTTTTCAGGCCTGAAAATTTTGTTAGCTAAAATTTTCAGCAATCATTCCAGTGTGATGGGTGGATGTGTGAGTTCACTCACATTGGATACAATGATCTAATTACTGTGATGCACTGAAATAACAAATCCTCCCTGGACCGCTCCAAGTCAGAAGGGTGGGCAGACAGCAGGCAGGCGCCTTCCAGCCCATACCCGCCACTGGCTAGTGCACATCTCGTCACTGGCTCGCGGCGGGCCCCCCATTTGACCAACGCAATTCAACTCTGAAACAAGACCAAAATATTTACCATAGAATCACACGTTAGGATTGCGAGAAACACAAGCTTGAAAATGATAAACATACAATCAGTGCCCCTTTGTAGATTTCCTGACTCGTGACTTCCCAGCCAGCATCTTTGATCAGCCCATTTTTCTCTGATCAGCTCTGACCCTCAGGTCTCCTTACAAGGACCTGAAATCCGTCACTGGGTACCTTCTTCTTACTCATTCTAGAGACCTTTTTTTTTTTCTTTTCATTAAGAATGAAAAAGAAAAAGAAAAAATTCTGCTCTCCCCTTCTTGGATTTAGGAAGCTGAAGGTTGTGACTCCCCTGAGCGGGAGTAAATCTCCAGTACACAATTTACTAGGCTACTAGAAACATTATTTACTATGTTAACAGAGATGGGAGCTTGTCAATATATTTTATAGACTTTATCAAAACAGGCAAGCATTTTTTGCATATGTGTTAACACAGCTTTTCTTTTAAAAATAAGAGTGTTGCGGCTTCCCTGGTGGTCCAGTGGGTAAAGAGTCTGCCTTGCAGTGCAACGGGCACCGGTTTGATCCCTGGCCCGGGAAGATCCCACGTACCGCCAAATGGCTGGACCGGTGTGTCTAATTATGACCCAGCACTCTGGAGCACATGCACCCAGAGCCAGTGCTCTGCAAGGAGAGAGACCACTGCAATGGGAGGCCCACACAGGCCAAAGAATATGAAAATAAATGAATAAAAAACAATTAAAGAGGCCAAAATTAAAAAAAAAAAATATGTTGATCGGTAATGATTCTCCTTAGCTCTGACCCTGTTTTCCTCATTTTGTTTCTAGAGTGAAAGAGAGACCATCACTTTGAAAACCTTTTGCCTTACAACCCATCATAATCATGTAGGAGTGATTCGAATGCTTTTCAGGCCTGAAAATTTTGTTAGCTAAAATTTTCAGCAATCATTCCAGTGTGATGGGTGGATGTGTGAGTTCACTCACATTGGATACAATGATCTAATTACTGTGATGCACTGAAATAACAAATCCTCCCTGGACCGCTCCAAGTCAGAAGGGTGGGCAGACAGCAGGCAGGCGCCTTCCAGCCCATACCCGCCACTGGCTAGTGCACATCTCGTCACTGGCTCGCGGCGGGCCCCCCATTTGACCAACGCAATTCAACTCTGAAACAAGACCAAAATATTTACCATAGAATCACACGTTAGGATTGCGAGAAACACAAGCTTGAAAATGATAAACATACAATCAGTGCCCCTTTGTAGATTTCCTGACTCGTGACTTCCCAGCCAGCATCTTTGATCAGCCCATTTTTCTCTGATCAGCTCTGACCCTCAGGTCTCCTTACAAGGACCTGAAATCCGTCACTGGGTACCTTCTTCTTACTCATTCTAGAGACCTTTTTTTTTTTCTTTTCATTAAGAATGAAAAAGAAAAAGAAAAAATTCTGCTCTCCCCTTCTTGGATTTAGGAAGCTGAAGGTTGTGACTCCCCTGAGCGGGAGTAAATCTCCAGTACACAATTTACTAGGCTACTAGAAACATTATTTACTATGTTAACAGAGATGGGAGCTTGTCAATATATTTTATAGACTTTATCAAAACAGGCAAGCATTTTTGCATATGTGTTAACACAGCTTTTCTTTTAAAAATAAGAGTGTTGCGGCTTCCTGGTGGTTCAGTGGGTAAAGAGTCTGCCTTGCAGTGCAACGGGCACCGGTTTGATCCCTGGCCCGGGAAGATCCCACGTACCGCCAAATGGCTGGACCGGTGTGTCTAATTATGACCCAGCACTCTGGAGCACATGCACCCAGAGCCAGTGCTCTGCAAGGAGAGAGACCACTGCAATGGGAGGCCCACACAGGCCAAAGAATATGAAAATAAATGAATAAAAAACAATTAAAGAGGCCAAAATTAAAAAAAAAAAATATGTTGATCGGTAATGATTCTCCTTAGCTCTGACCCTGTTTTCCTCATTTTGTTTCTAGAGTGAAAGAGAGACCATCACTTTCTTTGCACAAGAGGACAGCGCCTTCCCTGCACAGACTGGCCCTAAAGCCTTCAAAATCCCCTACTCCATCAGACAGCGGATCTGTGCTACCTTCGATGCCCCGAATGCCAAAGGCAAGGACTGGCAGATGCTAGCACAGAAAAACAGCATCAACAGGTAATTGGGGGCAACTTCTAAAAGAGGGTCTTACTAAAAGAGCTTGAAAGATAAAATGGATTGGAAGTATCCATGTGGTTCCCAGGCCCTGATACCTGTATGGATTCCTCTGGCCGAATTTCATGTGACACCTGGCCAAGGATGTGGGAAAAGATCAAAAGTACGACCGTGTTTGTGGCCTTCCCTGCCACCACACTCCGCCTTTGGGGATGTTATGGGAAAGTCCTACTTTGGTCCTGGTCCCACCTTCAGGTTTGCTAACTGGGTCGCCGAATTGGGGGTTTAGACTGTGCCCTCTTGGTGCTGGTGAGGGACCCCAGCGTCTTGAGCCAGTGACGGAGAAACAGAGAAACAAGTTTCTCACACCTCCTCCCCTAGTGGGTAGCCTGAAGCATTAGTTAACCCCAATAAGGATATACTCGAGCTTCCCTGGTAGCTCAGTGGTAAAGAACATGCCTGCCAATGAGGGAGACAGAAGTTTGATCCCTGGGTCTGAAAGATCCCCTGGAGAAGGAAATGGCAAGCCACTCCAGGATTCTTGCCTAGGACATCCCATGGACAGAGGAACCCGGCGAGTTACAGTTCATGGGGTGGCAAAAGAGCTAGACATGACTGAGCAAGTAAGCAAGAACAAAGGACATGCTTAGCTTGAAGCAGTGGGTGCCTGAAATATAAAAAAGGAAGTCTGAGATGAAACCTGTCTCAGGTCTGAAGCCAGAGGGCTTTAGAGATTACATAGCGGGCTTCCCCTGGTGGTCCAGTGGGTAAGGACACCGCCTTGCAGTGCAAGGGGCGCCGGTTCGAGCCCTGGCCTGGGAAGATCCCACGTGCCACGGAGCGACTGGACTGATGTGTCCAATTACCGAGCCGGAGCTCTGGAGCGCATGCACCCAGAGCCGGTGCTCTGCAATGACAGATGCCACCGCGATGGGAGGCCCACGGGAGCCAAAGAACGAAGACAAATGAAAATGGAGAAATGAGAGACCCATAGAAGTGGCCCGCCCACTCCCCTCCCTCCCCAACCCGACCCTCGCCCAAAGTAAATAAATAAATAAATCTTAAAAAAAAAAAAAAAAAAGATTACATAGGCACCACCAACCAGTCTGTTGCTTAAACCAACTCTGTTTGCTACCGTGCTAATGTTGTGGTTGAACTGAAAGTAGACTGGAGAGATTCATAATGGACTTTCTTACTTTGATGAGAAAAAGCAGCGGGGAGGCTGTTCGGAGCAGCCCTGATGGGGAGGCAGGTTTGGACTCAGCTTGAGCAATGAGTGGTAGGGAAAAGCCACTGACAGGACTTCCCTGGTGGTCCAGTGGGTAAAGAGTCCACCCTGTAGTGCAAGATGCACCGGTTCGATCCCTGGTCTAGGAGGATCCCACGTGCCATGGAGCGGCTGGACCAGTGTGTCCAGTTACGAGCCAGCACTTTGGAGCACATGCACCCAGAGCTGGTGCTCTGCAATGAGAGAGGCCACTGCAATGGGAGACCCACACAGACTGAAGAATAAAGATGGATGAAAATAAATAAATAAATAAATTTTTTAAAGGCCAAAATTAAAAAAAAAAAAAAAGCCCACTGACAAACTGCAGTTTGTCCCTAACCTACCACACGTGCCCCGGAATGAAAAGAGAATTTTTTCCAGTGCCATTTGCTTTCCCTTCCCTTTGGTTCCTTTTTTTTTTTTCCCCAAGACAAAGTCCCTTTTTTCTTACTTTTCGGATTACTCTGTCATTTCCATTTTTTGTTCTTTGTTTTTACAGACATCCCACCTGACTCTTTCCTCTCTGAAAGCAAGGTAGATGTCTGCCAAGAAAGGGAGAGGGTCGTTCTCTGTTTCAAAGGATCCAGAATCCAAGAAGCAAGGGCCCAACTAGAAAGCAGTCAGACTCAGAGGAAAATCAAGAGAAAACAGAACTGACAGAGACAGGCAGGCCTGAGAAGAATACATTCTTGAAGAGACATATATTGAAAATGAGAGAATACAAAAATGTGTGCATGTACAGGAGAAAAAAATTAGGTTGAATTTTTCCCAGCAACTTTGATAAAGGATGAGATGTGTCAGTTGTGACTCATGAACACTATCACCATGACAGGCTCACTTTCTGATCAATGTCGGGACAAGAATGAAACACTAACCTAGAGAACAGAATTTGGTCTAGGAAAGAAAAATCAGTGTTGGTCAGGGACTCAAAAGTACTGTACCGCCCTGGTTCTACAGCTAATCCCAGTCTGCCCACACACACCACTTACTATCCCCTATGATACTTTGTCTGTAAGATGCAATTCATCGAATTCAGACTACAATGTAATCCGTGCGGAATAAGAGTCCACTTTGATGAGAAAAAGCAGCGGGGAGGCTGTTCGGAGCAGCCCTGATGGGGAGGCAGGTTTGGACTCAGCTTGAGCAATGAGTGGTAGGGGAAAGCCACTGACAGGACTTCCCTGGTGGTCCAGTGGGTAAAGAGTCCACCCTGTAGTGCAAGATGCACCGGTTCGATCCCTGGTCTAGGAGGATCCCACGTGCCATGGAGCGGCTGGACCAGTGTGTCCAGTTACGAGCCAGCACTTTGGAGCACATGCACCCAGAGCTGGTGCTCTGCAATGAGAGAGGCCACTGCAATGGGAGACCCACACAGACTGAAGAATAAAGATGGATGAAAATAAATAAATAAATAAATTTTTTAAAGGCCAAAATAAAAAAAAAAAAAAAAGCCCACTGACAAACTGCAGTTTGTCCCTAACCTACCCCCCGTGCCCCGGAATGAAAAGAGAATTTTTTCCAGTGCCATTTGCTTTCCCTTCCCTTTGGTTCCTTTTTTTTTTTTCCCCAAGACAAAGTCCCTTTTTTCTTACTTTTCGGATTACTCTGTCATTTCCATTTTTTGTTCTTTGTTTTTACAGACATCCCACCTGACTCTTTCCTCTCTGAAAGCAAGGTAGATGTCTGCCAAGAAAGGGAGAGGGTCGTTCTCTGTTTCAAAGGATCCAGAATCCAAGAAGCAAGGGCCCAACTAGAAAGCAGTCAGACTCAGAGGAAAATCAAGAGAAAACAGAACTGACAGAGACAGGCAGGCCTGAGAAGAATACATTCTTGAAGAGACATATATTGAAAATGAGAGAATACAAAAATGTGTGCATGTACAGGAGAAAAAAATTAGGTTGAATTTTTCCCAGCAACTTTGATAAAGGATGAGATGTGTCAGTTGTGACTCATGAACACTATCACCATGACAGGCTCACTTTCTGATCAATGTCGGGACAAGAATGAAACACTAACCTAGAGAACAGAATTTGGTCTAGGAAAGAAAAATCAGTGTTGGTCAGGGACTCAAAAGTACTGTACCGCCCTGGTTCTACAGCTAATCCCAGTCTGCCCACACACACCACTTACTATCCCCTATGATACTTTGTCTGTAAGATGCAATTCATCGAATTCAGACTACATTAACTCTGTAATCCGTGCTGGCAATAAGAGTCTATGATTTTTAATTTACCATTTACAAGAAAATAACTGCCACAAAATATCTACATACTATGGATGATGTCATTAATTTGCTAAATGAACGTGTGCATGTCCCTGCCTTGTTCATTTTAGTCTCCCCTTAAGAGTAAACACAGGCGAACTACAAGGACTGACTGCTTGAAAAGTCATCAATTTATGACCTTGCACAGCAGGGAAAATGCATTTCAAACTGGGAGACTAAGACTGACATCCTTTCATGTCTGGGTTCTCATGAGCAACAAACAGCCACACAGGAGCACACTGTCCCCTCCAATATCAGGGACAAAAAAAACACAAACATACAATGTGGCAGTTTGTTTTCATTTGATTTTGTTTCTCCTTAAGACCCTTTCTCCAGGAAAGCCTAAATGTCCTTAATATTCCAAAATTCAAACAATCCACTTTATGAAAAGTTTCTAACATAGTTCCAGCAAAGTGACCATTTTCAGTAAATCTCAGTGTTAGTTGCTCAGTTATAGCCAACTCTTTTCTGATCCCATGATCTACAGTCTGCCAGGCTCCTCTGTCCATGGAATTCTCCAGGCAAGGACACTGGAATGAGTTGCCATTTCCCTTCTCTAGGGAACCTTCCCGACCCAGGGGTCCATACTGGGTCTACCTCATTGTGGGCAGCTTTCTTTACTGTTTGTACCACCAGGGAAGCCCGTGTGTGTGTGCGTGTGTGCGTGTGTGTGTGTGTGTGTGTGTGTAGAATACATACACACATGCATCTTCTGCACAGGAAGAAACTTACGTGACGCAGAGGTGAAGGAGATTTTCAGATGTTATTTGTTACAACTTCTTACTGTGTAATTTGAAATCACTGGTCTTGCTCTCTTACAGTTACAAATAATATAGCATTTATTCTATCAGATACCATCAGTAGCTAACATGATCATTAATGTGTGTTAAAACACAGAAATCTGACATTGTTTGTCCGCCAGTATTATTGGGCAAGAGAGCTGTTCCGTAGCATGAGACTTCATCAACCCTGGGATCATGAGAGAGAGATGATCACAGTATCCCTCTTCTTTTAGGGAATTCATCTGCCTCTGTCAGTGACAGCATCTTGACCTGACTCTCCCCTTCCTTTCAGTTTCCAAAAGTGAAAGGCTCATAAAGCAACAACCCTCAAACCATAAAGGAAGCCTTTCAAAGGGAGTGGAGGGAAACAGTGGCTGTTATGGTGTTGCCAGTGACAACTTGCTCCTCCTTTGGGTAAATGCAAATGTCACTGATGATAATTTGCCTTTTTCCCAAAGAAGTTGCTACTTAGATCTGAATAGGAGAGAAGATACATGAAGTAGGAAGTTAAAGGCTTAGAATGTGAGACATGTCAGGGTGTGTGTGCTGAAAGGCAGCAACGCAGATGGCCTTGCAACTTGCCTGGCATATGGATCACGACAAGTAAGCCACAGAGCCTAGCAAAGAATGTCAGAGCCAACAGCTGCAATTACAGATTCTATGAGCAAACTGACGATTACTCAGAGTCCATACGCGCCGCGGCTCCGAGCTGAGACTGCACTTTTATTCTAGAAATACAGCTGCAGTCATTCTCCATTTAAATGCTCTTGGGCACAGGTGATGGGTAGGTGGGCAGGGCTGATGAAGAACTGATCGCATAGGCGTGGATGCTGGGGAGCTTTGCGGAGAGCTGAACAAATTAATATCAGGAACTAACTGCTTCCACTAGAAGCACTCATCCATATTTAAATTTCCATAGCATTATTTATTTTTATGATACTTTTGTTCTAATTACAGTTAGACATACCTAGATAGTACTGTCTACTTCAGGGGAATTTAAGACATTTGTCTTGAATGAGTAACATGGACTTTTCTTTAGATAGTATACTTGACCTTACAAACTTGCCACCTAATAGAATTGATGTGAATAAGCATCAAAGGAATCTGAACGTTAGTCTCAAAAGAGAGGTTAAAACTGCCATCATTTTCAGATGTTATTTGTTACAACTTCTTACTGTGTAATTTGAAATCACTGGTCTTGCTCTCTTACAGTTACAAATAATATAGCATTTATTCTATCAGATACCATCAGTAGCTAACATGATCATTAATGTGTGTTAAAACACAGAAATCTGACATTGTTTGTCCGCCAGTATTATTGGGCAAGAGAGCTGTTCCGTAGCATGAGACTTCATCAACCCTGGGATCATGAGAGAGATGATCACAGTATCCCTCTTCTTTAGGGAATTCATCTGCCTCTGTCAGTGACAGCATCTTGACCTGACTCTCCCCTTCCTTTCAGTTTCCAAAAGTGAAAGGCTCATAAAGCAACAACCCTCAAACCATAAAGGAAGCCTTTCAAAGGGAGTGGAGGGAAACAGTGGCTGTTATGGTGTTGCCAGTGACAACTTGCTCCTCCTTTGGGTAAATGCAAATGTCACTGATGATAATTTGCCTTTTTCCCAAAGAAGTTGCTACTTAGATCTGAATAGGAGAGAAGATACATGAAGTAGGAAGTTAAAGGCTTAGAATGTGAGACATGTCAGGGTGTGTGTGCTGAAAGGCAGCAACGCAGATGGCCTTGCAACTTGCCTGGCATATGGATCACGACAAGTAAGCCACAGAGCCTAGCAAAGAATGTCAGAGCCAACAGCTGCAATTACAGATTCTATGAGCAAACTGACGATTACTCAGAGTCCATACGCGCCGCGGCTCCGAGCTGAGACTGCACTTTTATTCTAGAAATACAGCTGCAGTCATTCTCCATTTAAATGCTCTTGGGCACAGGTGATGGGTAGGTGGGCAGGGCTGATGAAGAACTGATCGCATAGGCGTGGATGCTGGGGAGCTTTGCGGAGAGCTGAACAAATTAATATCAGGAACTAACTGCTTCCACTAGAAGCACTCATCCATATTTAAATTTCCATAGCATTATTTATTTTTATGATACTTTTGTTCTAATTACAGTTAGACATACCTAGATAGTACTGTCTACTTCAGGGGAATTTAAGACATTTGTCTTGAATGAGTAACATGGACTTTTCTTTAGATAGTATACTTGACCTTACAAACTTGCCACCTAATAGAATTGATGTGAATAAGCATCAAAGGAATCTGAACGTTAGTCTCAAAAGAGAGGTTACACAGCTGCCATCATGGAGGATTCCTATCTTTCCTCTCCGTATCTAGGGTTCTACTGTTAGGTCATTCTTCTTTCAGGCTTCATGATGGTCATATTCCAGAAACCCTTGTGAAAACATAGCGGCTTGACCAAAAAAGTGCATGAGCTATATAAGAGGGTGAGGAGAAGGCAAATGGTCAGAATGGAAGAAAGGATCCCCAGTTGAAAAGAAGTAGAGAAATTATACTTTATTCATAGTTGATTATAATAGGATATCTTTGAAACTATGTAAGCCCTGCCAGAGAAACATATTGTTTATCAATCAGCTGTGCAGAATAGTTCAAATGTACTTTGGATGTTAATATTTTGAGATGACGGTGTAGAAATTGTGAGAAAATGAGATTTCTCAAAACTCGTGGCTATCAGTGGTACAACGGTAACCTTTGTCCACCAAATCTTTGAACAGGACCTCTAATGAGAAACAGAATCTTCTCACTTTGAGGTCACATCCTTTTATTCCCTCCACCCACCCTCTTAATTGGATGCACAGAAGTGACATGGCCAGAGGGCCATGGGGAAGGACAGAGGAAGATCTCAAGACAGCTCATTAATCTATCTCTGAATAATAGGTGAGAACTCACTAAAAGTGGAATAGGCCAGGTGCCAGATTTCTTCTGGGGGTAAAGGAAGGTGGAGGAGAAAACAGAAAGTGAAATATATACAAATGCTTACTTCGCAGGCAGACCACCTAGTACAGGCACTCAAGGACCCGTGAAACTCTATTTTTACTCTTGTGTTTGGAGTATTTGCTAGGATTCTATCCAATGAAGCTGTCTGGGTTCTCCAGACTAGAAGTTAGAAAACACACCCAAACCTCTAAATAATGAAGACGGATGTGCGGCTGCCCTTTCCAAAAAGCAATCTTCGTGACTCCTCTAAGGAGAATTCATACACAGGGAGACAGCATGCATGGCATGGGTCCTTGGAGGCAAAATATGATAAACCTCAAATCAGACTGTCTGATCCTGGCCCAGTAGATTTGTGCAGAACCCTCAGTGTGAAGCCAGAGGGACCCAACACAGCCAAGTGGTGGGTGTTGGGCCTTCATCCCACTTCAGGCAATGACTCATGAAACTGCCTACTAATATGAATCTGAAAACAGCCTGGGACCAGTTTGTCAGCCATGAATAAGCTGTATATGCTAAATGGCAGGTGTCTCTCCTAAAGGCGATATGGAAGAGAAGCTGTTTCTGTTCCTCCCAGAGAACTAAAGTCATGCTCCCATTCTAAGCTGGAGAGGTGGTGATGAAGGTGTTGCATTCATTTTAGGCAAAGGATGAGTTTGCACTTTTTTTTTGAAGAGCTAGGTTTCCCACTTTGTTGTTTAGTCACTAATTCATGTCTGACTCTTGCCTGCCAGGCTCCTCTATCCTTGGAATTCTCCAGGGAAGAATACTGCAGTGGGTTGCCGTTTCCTTCTCCAGAGGGTCTTCTCGACCCAGGGATCAAACCTGCTTCTTCTGCATTGGCAGAAGGTTCTTCACCAAAGGAGCCACCAAGGAAGCCCTTCCCTTCTTTAAGTTAATGTTAATTTTCAGAAAAGATGGACATGCCCAAGCTCCTTTGTAGCAGAAATAATTCTCTTTCATGCATTCATCTCAAACAGTACTAGAAAAGCTGACAAAGTCAGAATCTCTGGATGTGACTGTTTTCATAATTTGAGAAAATGAAATTCTGGGAAGGATTGTGTCTAATTCATTAGAGAGTCCTTTAATAAAGTGCTTAACTGTTTCTTTTCAGTCCCTGTGAGGTTTTATTGAGACACATTGAGTATTTTGCAAAAGGAAAGGTATTGATATTTGTCCCTTTCCCCCTTCAGGATTAGCACTGTGGTCTTTTTCTTTTAGAACAGTGGTCTTTCTCCTCTATCCTCAGGATTCTTGAAAATGTCTCAGTATTACTGAAGAGGAACTTTCGATGAGGCATATTTTTTTCCAAAACCATATCCCTTTAAAGAGAAGTCAAGATTTGCTGCCCTTTCCAAAAAGCAATCTTCGTGACTCCTCTAAGGAGAATTCATACACAGGGAGACAGCATGCATGGCATGGGTCCTTGGAGGCAAAATATGATAAACCTCAAATCAGACTGTCTGATCCTGGCCCAGTAGATTTGTGCAGAACCCTCAGTGTGAAGCCAGAGGGACCCAACACAGCCAAGTGGTGGGTGTTGGGCCTTCATCCCACTTCAGGCAATGACTCATGAAACTGCCTACTAATATGAATCTGAAAACAGCCTGGGACCAGTTTGTCAGCCATGAATAAGCTGTATATGCTAAATGGCAGGTGTCTCTCCTAAAGGCGATATGGAAGAGAAGCTGTTTCTGTTCCTCCCAGAGAACTAAAGTCATGCTCCCATTCTAAGCTGGAGAGGTGGTGATGAAGGTGTTGCATTCATTTTAGGCAAAGGATGAGTTTGCACTTTTTTTTTGAAGAGCTAGGTTTCCCACTTTGTTGTTTAGTCACTAATTCATGTCTGACTCTTGCCTGCCAGGCTCCTCTATCCTTGGAATTCTCCAGGGAAGAATACTGCAGTGGGTTGCCGTTTCCTTCTCCAGAGGGTCTTCTCGACCCAGGGATCAAACCTGCTTCTTCTGCATTGGCAGAAGGTTCTTCACCAAAGGAGCCACCAAGGAAGCCCTTCCCTTCTTTAAGTTAATGTTAATTTTCAGAAAAGATGGACATGCCCAAGCTCCTTTGTAGCAGAAATAATTCTCTTTCATGCATTCATCTCAAACAGTACTAGAAAAGCTGACAAAGTCAGAATCTCTGGATGTGACTGTTTTCATAATTTGAGAAAATGAAATTCTGGGAAGGATTGTGTCTAATTCATTAGAGAGTCCTTTAATAAAGTGCTTAACTGTTTCTTTTCAGTCCCTGTGAGGTTTTATTGAGACACATTGAGTATTTTGCAAAAGGAAAGGTATTGATATTTGTCCCTTTCCCCCTTCAGGATTAGCACTGTGGTCTTTTTCTTTTAGAACAGTGGTCTTTCTCCTCTATCCTCAGGATTCTTGAAAATGTCTCAGTATTACTGAAGAGGAACTTTCGATGAGGCATATTTTTTTCCAAAACCATATCCCTTTAAAGAGAAGTCAAGATTTGCTTTTGAAGTTTTCACTGCCTTTCATTGCCAAAGAGGAGAAGTTGTCAGTCTTACCAGGAGTGAAACTGGAGAGCTCAGAACAGAGTCTACCACTGGTTTCATTGCTGTTTGGCAGCTCACTAGGGGTCCTGAAGGCTGGAGGGCTTAAATCCATTTCCTAAGGAAGGAAGAATCCTTGCTAGTCCCTTTCAGGAGCCAGATAATGGAATAAGCAAAAGGAAAAACTATCAGGGGAATTTTGTTGCCAAATTAATTGTCCCCAAAGAAATAACGCACCACCCTTAGGACACAGCAGAGTGGAACTCAGCATGTTTTCAACTGCCTGTATGTTTCCTTTGGGGTTTCCTTTCACTTGAAGGTACAGGGGGGCAAGAGGCAAAGGAGGCATAACGGTGAATGTCTTTTGCTTATTCTTTAGGAAATGAAACAGACTTGCTTCATCCTGGAAGCTGCTCTACTATTTGTTGAGTAGCCAGTGAGGATGAAGTTTGGGGATAAAAGCTTGATGAACTGACCAAACGCTTATGCCGTGTCCAATTACTGCTATTCAGTATAAATGGCTTTTCTCTTCTATTTGCATTTAAAGAACCATATGGAGGATTGATTTTGGTCACATAAGAGATTTTCATTAAATCAGACAATTAGGATGATAGCAGGGATATTAATATTTTTTTCACTATGACTGTGTTTCAATTCCCTACTTGGTACTATACAGTAGGATTATGCATCGTTCTTGTAATGATGTCTCCCCATTTATTATACCCTTCTACTTGGAAGTGTTGAGTGACACTCTAAATTCTGCCTGTGCCTGGGATGATTATCTTCTGTGCTAAAGATGTGAGGCTACATCTCAGATGTGGTCCCCTGCTAGAGTCATTCATTCTCACAATTAGTTACAAAGAAGAGCTTACAGCTTTCAAACAGGCATATCACCCCCACTCCCCAGTAGCAAGGCTCTGAGTCACTAAAATAAAAGCTTTGTTATCCTCAGGATTCTTGAAAATGTCTCAGTATTACTGAAGAGGAACTTTCGATGAGGCATATTTTTTTCCAAAACCATATCCCTTTAAAGAGAAGTCAAGATTTGCTTTTGAAGTTTTCACTGCCTTTCATTGCCAAAGAGGAGAAGTTGTCAGTCTTACCAGGAGTGAAACTGGAGAGCTCAGAACAGAGTCTACCACTGGTTTCATTGCTGTTTGGCAGCTCACTAGGGGTCCTGAAGGCTGGAGGGCTTAAATCCATTTCCTAAGGAAGGAAGAATCCTTGCTAGTCCCTTTCAGGAGCCAGATAATGGAATAAGCAAAAGGAAAAACTATCAGGGGAATTTTGTTGCCAAATTAATTGTCCCCAAAGAAATAACGCACCACCCTTAGGACACAGCAGAGTGGAACTCAGCATGTTTTCAACTGCCTGTATGTTTCCTTTGGGGTTTCCTTTCACTTGAAGGTACAGGGGGGCAAGAGGCAAAGGAGGCATAACGGTGAATGTCTTTTGCTTATTCTTTAGGAAATGAAACAGACTTGCTTCATCCTGGAAGCTGCTCTACTATTTGTTGAGTAGCCAGTGAGGATGAAGTTTGGGGATAAAAGCTTGATGAACTGACCAAACGCTTATGCCGTGTCCAATTACTGCTATTCAGTATAAATGGCTTTTCTCTTCTATTTGCATTTAAAGAACCATATGGAGGATTGATTTTGGTCACATAAGAGATTTTCATTAAATCAGACAATTAGGATGATAGCAGGGATATTAATATTTTTTTCACTATGACTGTGTTTCAATTCCCTACTTGGTACTATACAGTAGGATTATGCATCGTTCTTGTAATGATGTCTCCCCATTTATTATACCCTTCTACTTGGAAGTGTTGAGTGACACTCTAAATTCTGCCTGTGCCTGGGATGATTATCTTCTGTGCTAAAGATGTGAGGCTACATCTCAGATGTGGTCCCCTGCTAGAGTCATTCATTCTCACAATTAGTTACAAAGAAGAGCTTACAGCTTTCAAACAGGCATATCACCCCCACTCCCCAGTAGCAAGGCTCTGAGTCACTAAAATAAAAGCTTTGTTATCTGGAATTCAAAATGAAAGGAGTCCCTTATAGGCCATGCACAGTCAGATAGCACTGAGATGCTAAGACAGGCAGACTCCAGCTTTAAGTGCAAAAGCCCTGGGTCGCTCTTCCTGCAAGCGTATGTTCCCAGAGCTCAAGACAGAGCTTTAGACCTGTGCTGCTTCCATTACTGTTATCTGATTTTTTGTTAACTGATTGAGGATTTAGATGGTACTGGTCCCCAAGATGTTTGTATTTGAAGACTGCTTTTAAGTACTAAAGAAAGGGTGGTATCTTTCAAATCACACTCGACACTGAGACACTTTTCCTTTTCATAAAATGAGCCCTGGGTTGCAACCGTACATAGACTCATATGGGAGAATTTTATCATGGTCCTCAATTCTCTCTTGCTCTCGGTACCCAAAAATAAGAGAGAAGGCACAGTAACTATTTCCAAAAATTCTCAAATCTAATTTCCAATGAACATGGTCATTAGTTTCAGGGTGTATTTTGAAAACTGAGTTTGTATATACAAATTTGGCACTTGACCCATATACACTGTTATAAGTTGGTCTGTGTCTAACTAGTGGAATTGCTGAAGATTTATGTTCCCAACTCTGCTCTGGCTTCCACATAAATAATGGAATTTTAATTGGGGATGGGGGACAATAGGGTCAGGTCTTCTCAGGAGGATGAAATTAATCATAGTAATAAAGCAACTCCTCAGGAGCTCCGGTGAATAGAAAGCTTGTAGGGTCAACAAAACACAAATCACCTATTACTACGCAATGAATGCACGTGGATAAGTCTATCTAGCTGTCTTTGCCTGTTGTTCTTACAGTTTACCTGGATTCTTTCAGTGAGAGTTCCAAAGGAAAATATGAGGTTATTGAGTCTACAGGATTTAGGACAAATGAATTGAAGACATAGGTTGATTCTAAAGTAACTTCCTAAAATTTATAGTAGATAATTTTATCTACAAAGAATGCAGCATCTTTATGATGCCACAAAAACTAAATCATATTTTCAGAATTATCGCAGGCAATCAGAATTTGCAAACGCTATGACAAAAGATTCAGTGCTTAAAAAAGTAACGGTCTGAAACATCTAAGACCAGCATAATAAACATTCTCTTCTTTAAATATTTTTCGAAGAGAAAGGAAAAAATTGTTTTGCTTGGAACCATCCACCTGAATTTCAAGATGACTGTTTTTGCCAAATGTTTCTTTATCATTTCAAAGAAAAAAAAAAAAAAACAAAGACACTCAGGAAATCAACTATTGCTATGAATTCTATTTTCTAGTATTAATAACATTCCCTGTATTGTGTGTGCATTTACTTGCTGGTGTTCAAATGCACAAGCATTATTATGAAGAGAAATGGGTCATACAGATTGTGATCAAAATAATTTCAAAAGGAAAGTAGGGACATAACCAAATGAATATATGGTATACCATTAAAAAAAAAAAAAAAAAACTCATAACGTATTTGCACACATGTAAGCAGTAAAATGGGGCTTCATTAGTAGCTCAAATGGTAAAGAATTTGCCTGCAATGTGCAAAACCCTGGGTTGGGAAGATCCCTGGAGAATGAAATAGCAACCCACTCCAGTTTTCTTGCCTGTGAAATCCCATGGACAGGGGAGCCTGGAGGGCTACAGTTCATGGGGTCACAAAGAGTCAGACATGACTGAGCAATCAACACTTACCCAGCAGTAATAATCCAGCTATCTTTGAGAAATAGTCTATAGCAAAGATCCCCAATCTTTTTGGCATCAGAGACCAGATTCATGGAAGACCGTTTTTCCATGGATTTGGGGTGGGGCACAGGGGATGGTTTCAGGCTGATTCAAGTGCACTACATTTATTGGACATTAAATCGGACATTAAATCCCAGAGGTTGTGGACTCCTGGCCTTATAACAGTAGCACATTAGGGTCTTTTGTCTATTCATTACTCTAGTGTAGACAGGTAAATGTAGTTTAAAAGGACGTCTGTTTATCACAAAGCTGATGGAATCGTTTTTAATAAGGCTGCGACGCTCCTCCGTGTAGCTACTAAAACTAAGTGGAATTTGAGATTTGTGTGTGTTGCCGACTGTTCTTGTATAAATTGACAGCATCAGTCTGAAATGTGCTTTGGGGAGCACATTTTCCTTGCTACAATATGTTCAGAGATTCGTGCCAAGGGAGAGTTCTGTCTCTGCCTCTTTGATCATTTAGCTTCCTGTAGCCCTAG
The DNA here is from genome assembly GCA_022376925.1 of Tragulus kanchil. NCBI lineage: Eukaryota > Metazoa > Chordata > Mammalia > Artiodactyla > Tragulidae > Tragulus > Tragulus kanchil. The sequence goes on along the minus strand of JAIOJX010000028.1, from coordinate 16,370,237 downwards.
GTGCCTAGTCTGCACATCAGGGCAAGTGCAGGGCTTCTAAGAACCAAACATCCGACGAGCGTGCTCCCGCAGTTCTGCTCGTCTTCCTCCAGGCAGGTGTGCTTCTAACGCCTCTGTGCCCCAGCAGCACCTCTGAATATTCAGAATGGTTTGCTGGGACAAGGATTAATCCTATCCTCCAAGACATATTTCTGTATGTCTCTCTCTGTGCGTTTTCATGTCCAGATCATCTTCTCATGTCTTGAAACATTAAAGCTTCCTAGTTACCAAAGGTAAAGGTCTCAGAGTGTTTCAAGCACTCTGAGACCTTTGTGGCTTGGGGAATCCCACAACTTCAACACTCTGGAGCTTTTTTTCAGATGCAGCACAAAATGAAAGTTCAGTTTCTCTCAAACGGCTACTATGTCTGGACGTCTAGTTTGGGTTATAAGGCAACGTGGGACATGATCGGTACCCTGACTATGGGCTCAATCTAACCCCATACCTGCTTTTCTAGCCCCTAGAGGTTGAACAGTTTCAGAACAAACAAGAGTGATACAGTGTGACATGTGAAAACTGAATGACATTCAGATTTCAGTGTCTCTAAAGTCTTATTGGATCACAGCCACGCATAGCCCCCTTTGGTATTGTCTGTGGCCACTTGCCCACTGCAATAGTAAAGCCGAGCAGCTGCTGTGGAGACCAGATGCGCCCCCTACAGTCAAACAGATTTGCTCCCTGGGCCTTTAAAGAAATAGTTTGTCGATCCCTGGTATAGAATAAAGGGTAGCTTTGGGGTTAATAGGACCACAAGCATTCCAGTCACTCCCCCAGACACAAATCCATGGTTGTTGAGTAGCAAATACAAAGTAGAAACCTTCAATAATATGAGAAATCTGTGCTTTTTGTTGTGGTTGCCAGCATTCATTTTCTTTTGAAATGACAATGGAGAGCATAAGAATTATTTACCCCATGCCTGGAACAAATATATGTGTCAGTGGTCCTTATTCTTATAAATTACATGGATTAAGATTAGCACATGGACTCTCACCCCTCCCAGAATCCACTCACACCTAGTTTCTGAGTTTTTGCTTCTTTCTCAGCTATTCCTCCAGTTTTGTATTCTGCCTGAACACTAGGTAGGGTGTGCCAATTTATGTATAGATCTGGAGATATAGCACCTTTCCCCACAAACTGTACTCTATAATTACGAGGGAGTGGCAGTATTCAAAACAGTATTTTGAATGAAAGGAATTAGGATCCCTTCAACTACAGAAAATATTTGCTTTACCATTTCTATTGGTGTAGAAATAACTTTACCGGAGGGTAGTGGTCATATTTCTGTATGTCTCTCTCTGTGCGTTTTCATGTCCAGATCATCTTCTCATGTCTTGAAACATTAAAGCTTCCTAGTTACCAAAGGTAAAGGTCTCAGAGTGTTTCAAGCACTCTGAGACCTTTGTGGCTTGGGGAATCCCACAACTTCAACACTCTGGAGCTTTTTTTCAGATGCAGCACAAAATGAAAGTTCAGTTTCTCTCAAACGGCTACTATGTCTGGACGTCTAGTTTGGGTTATAAGGCAACGTGGGACATGATCGGTACCCTGACTATGGGCTCAATCTAACCCCATACCTGCTTTTCTAGCCCCTAGAGGTTGAACAGTTTCAGAACAAACAAGAGTGATACAGTGTGACATGTGAAAACTGAATGACATTCAGATTTCAGTGTCTCTAAAGTCTTATTGGATCACAGCCACGCATAGCCCCTTAGGTATTGTCTGTGGCCACTTGCCCACTGCAATAGTAAAGCCGAGCAGCTGCTGTGGAGACCAGATGCGCCCCCTACAGTCAAACAGATTTGCTCCCTGGGCCTTTAAAGAAATAGTTTGTCGATCCCTGGTATAGAATAAAGGGTAGCTTTGGGGTTAATAGGACCACAAGCATTCCAGTCACTCCCCCAGACACAAATCCATGGTTGTTGAGTAGCAAATACAAAGTAGAAACCTTCAATAATATGAGAAATCTGTGCTTTTTGTTGTGGTTGCCAGCATTCATTTTCTTTTGAAATGACAATGGAGAGCATAAGAATTATTTACCCCATGCCTGGAACAAATATATGTGTCAGTGGTCCTTATTCTTATAAATTACATGGATTAAGATTAGCACATGGACTCTCACCCCTCCCAGAATCCACTCACACCTAGTTTCTGAGTTTTTGCTTCTTTCTCAGCTATTCCTCCAGTTTTGTATTCTGCCTGAACACTAGGTAGGGTGTGCCAATTTATGTATAGATCTGGAGATATAGCACCTTTCCCCACAAACTGTACTCTATAATTACGAGGGAGTGGCAGTATTCAAAACAGTATTTTGAATGAAAGGAATTAGGATCCCTTCAACTACAGAAAAATATTTGCTTTACCATTTCTATTGGTGTAGAAATAACTACATTGGATTTCAGGGGGCAGTTATGGAGGGGGTAGTGGTGGGGAGAAGGAAGGAAAGAGAAGACAAAAGGAAAAGAAAGGGGAGAGGATATTTTTAAGCTGGACTTCTCCCTCTCTCCATGAAAGATTCAGATGTATTGGAAGGTATTTATCGTACCCTGATAATTGTGCTGTTTGGCAATCAGCTAGCTTAAAATAGTCTCTAAAACTTTTGAATAAAACAGCACTTTATTCACTCAAAATTACTGCGTATGTGTTCCTTGTAAATGATAATCTGCCCTTAAAAACTTGTCTTCTCTTCCAACTGCTCTTGGCTATAGGAGTCTTACTTGGAGATAACAGGCTGTGTCTGGTGATGCAAAGTCATACTATCATTCTTAAGACAGGCAAATTTGGATTGACTCTAGGAAATCTTTTCATCAGAATTTTGCCCCTGACATTTCTTTCCCTGCTATAAAAGGACCTTCTGAAAAAAGGTGACCTTTAATCCTCTGTGTTGTCACTGTCTTCACTGTAGTAAAGTTATCGTCCAAAAGGTTATCATTTGTTTTCACTGAAGATCTCATACCATATGAAACAAGCTCCTAGCAATCAATTACTCTGTCGATGGATATTGAATAAATACCATCACAGCATTATTATAAGGGTTGTGGCAGAATCAGAAAATTATTAGCTATGACCGTTCCCTTTCAGGTGTCTGCAATCAAACTGAGAAGGCCAAGCTCATACAAACACATACACACGCATTTTACTCACATGAAAATGTCATCAAAAGCATAAAGAGAAAAAAATAAATCACTGTGAGCAAAGAGACGAGAATTTTCTATTGTCTATAAGACATCTTGTCTATAAGATATTACGGAAAAGTCTGAACAAAGCTTCTGGCCAACCCAGCACAATTCAGTCATTTTAAGAGTGTGGGATCTTGATAAACAGGGATGAAAGAGAGAAAGCGGGCATTTCCTAGCAACAGAATTCAATGGATGAAGGCAAGAAGCAAAGTATTACCCAAGTCAGTGTTAAGGGCTCAAAGGACAAAAGAATATTGAAGGAAAATACACGTATAGCCATAGCTAGAATGAGGCCAGACCAAAGCAGACGCTGAAAGCAAGTAGATACCTGACGATTGAAGAAACAAAATGCAGGGGATATTAGGAAGTTTGGAGACATAACAAGCTATAAAGCTTTTGCTATGATTCAGCCAGGAAATAATAAGAGCATAAATTAAATGTGAATAGTATGAGTGGAGAAGAGTGGAGCTGATGAGCTGATCAGAAAGAAACAAAGAGAAGATTCAAAAATAAATGTCCTCGTATGAGAGATTAGAAGAACAGCTGTAGTTACTGGGATATGTTTTCATTTTGGTTTTTTTGATGGCTTTTTCATTGACAGAAGATTGCTGTTATTAGATTAAAACTTTTGAATAAAACAGCACTTTATTCACTCGTATGTGTTCCTTGTAAATGATAATCTGCCCTTAAAAACTTGTCTTCTCTTCCAACTGCTCTTGGCTATAGGAGTCTTACTTGGAGATAACAGGCTGTGTCTGGTGATGCAAAGTCATACTATCATTCTTAAGACAGGCAAATTTGGATTGACTCTAGGAAATCTTTTCATCAGAATTTTGCCCCTGACATTTCTTTCCCTGCTATAAAAGGACCTTCTGAAAAAAGGTGACCTTTAATCCTCTGTGTTGTCACTGTCTTCACTGTAGTAAAGTTATCGTCCAAAAGGTTATCATTTGTTTTCACTGAAGATCTCATACCATATGAAACAAGCTCCTAGCAATCAATTACTCTGTCGATGGATATTGAATAAATACCATCACAGCATTATTATAAGGGTTGTGGCAGAATCAGAAAATTATTAGCTATGACCGTTCCCTTTCAGGTGTCTGCAATCAAACTGAGAAGGCCAAGCTCATACAAACACATACACACGCATTTTACTCACATGAAAATGTCATCAAAAGCATAAAGAGAAAAAAATAAATCACTGTGAGCAAAGAGACGAGAATTTTCTATTGTCTATAAGACATCTTGTCTATAAGATATTACGGAAAAGTCTGAACAAAGCTTCTGGCCAACCCAGCACAATTCAGTCATTTTAAGAGTGTGGGATCTTGATAAACAGGGATGAAAGAGAGAAAGCGGGCATTTCCTAGCAACAGAATTCAATGGATGAAGGCAAGAAGCAAAGTATTACCCAAGTCAGTGTTAAGGGCTCAAAGGACAAAAGAATATTGAAGGAAAATACACGTATAGCCATAGCTAGAATGAGGCCAGACCAAAGCAGACGCTGAAAGCAAGTAGATACCTGACGATTGAAGAAACAAAATGCAGGGGATATTAGGAAGTTTGGAGACATAACAAGCTATAAAGCTTTTGCTATGATTCAGCCAGGAAATAATAAGAGCATAAATTAAATGTGAATAGTATGAGTGGAGAAGAGTGGAGCTGATGAGCTGATCAGAAAGAAACAAAGAGAAGATTCAAAAATAAATGTCCTCGTATGAGAGATTAGAAGAACAGCTGTAGTTACTGGGATATGTTTTCATTTTGGTTTTTTTGATGGCTTTTTTCATTGACAGAAGATTTGTTATAGTTAGAATGGGGGCCAGTGGGAGGTGTGAAGATTAGATTGATTCCTGATGTGCTCAGTTTGAGGAGGAAGAGAGAGATCTAATTGGTGCAATCCCAAAGTGATTTAAAGATCTGTGACTGTTTCACAGTAATATAGAAGATAAGAGGTGCAGATTTAGACACTGTCCACTTAGAGCTGATAACTAAACCATTTAGTATATGAGCCCAAGAAATCACAGAGAAAATCGTGACAGCCCTTATGCTTACCACAGGAAGCATGAAGAGGTGTCAGATGTTGTTGGTCTTTTTTAAATAGTGTTATATCATCACATATGCTAATGAATTAGAGTCAAGAGGGTGTCCAAGAGAGAAATATACACACACGCAACTCAAGGAAGGTGAGGATGAAGAAGACACTTGGAGAAGGTCCTTGGTGACCCTAGGAAGCACAGTTTCTGTTGAGTGACCTGATACACACTGAACCATCCCCAGATCTGCTTTCATGGAGCTCTTTATTCCTATCATAATAATATCTATTACCGTTCATTTTTAATTCTCTTATAACAATTTCTATTTGTTCCTTTATTTCTGTTTTTACTTTTGTGTTGTCATTTCTCTGTCTTCAACTCTGCCTAGGAATTTATCTTATTTTGCTACACAAAGTAGCCCATCTGCTGTCATTTTGAACCTGTGGGAAGCTCGGCATCAGCACGATGGTGACCTAGACTCGCTGGCCTGTGCCCTCGAAGAGATTGGGAGGACGCACACGAAACTCTCGAACATTACGGAATCCCAGCTTGATGACGCCGACTTCAACTACAGCAGGCAAAACGGACTCTAGTCCTCTTCCTCTCCTGATGGCCAGCTTTGGGACACTTGCTTTAAATGGGAAAGAAAGAGGCAGCTTTCTGCCCAGTGGCATTGGGGGGCTCAGCGTTCATTTTACAACCAGTCAACATCCCTGATTGAAGAAACTGAATTTTATATAGGTAGAATATGTTGATAGGGAAAGTACAAGCTCTCTTAAGTATAAGAGGGTTCTACTGTCTCCTTGGAATCCATCCTTGGGTTCACACTTGAGGGACTTTTCAGATTTGGAATGACAAGGATCAAGTGAGGGCCTCTGTGGTAGGAGTAACTATGGGGAAAGATGAGCTATAGCAAAGCTGGGAAGACAGGTTAAATAAGCGCATGTTTTGAAACAGATTTTTCATGATATGCCCCAAAGGACCAGCTGATTCTGGTACCAGACTGTCAAAGTTGTCTACCAGCTAGGATGGAAGATGTCGGCAATCATTATAAACTGGCTTTTAGAAATGAGACAGGGTTGCCAACTCATTTGTAGACTTCAACAGTGTCCAGGATGGCATTTAGCATTTCGAATCTGAGTATACCACACCAGCACCAATTCCCTATCTATTCTAGCCACTTAACGGAAACAAGATCAAGAGGGAAGAGAGACCACACACTAGTTCTAGCAGGATTACCTGTCCCACCTTCATTTTCCCCAAGGACAAATCTACCCACATCAGTTCTTCCCCTTACACTAGGGGAGAGGTTTCAAAAAGCATAGACTTTTCAATATGGGAATTTATTTTTTTTCAACTTACCAGGACCATCTTTATTCCTATCATAATAATATCTATTACCGTTCATTTTTAATTCTCTTATAACAATTTCTATTTGTTCCTTTATTTCTGTTTTTACTTTTGTGTTGTCATTTCTCTGTCTTCAACTCTGCCTAGGAATTTATCTTATTTTGCTACACAAAGTAGCCCATCTGCTGTCATTTTGAACCTGTGGGAAGCTCGGCATCAGCACGATGGTGACCTAGACTCGCTGGCCTGTGCCCTCGAAGAGATTGGGAGGACGCACACGAAACTCTCGAACATTACGGAATCCCAGCTTGATGACGCCGACTTCAACTACAGCAGGCAAAACGGACTCTAGTCCTCTTCCTCTCCTGATGGCCAGCTTTGGGACACTTGCTTTAAATGGGAAAGAAAGAGGCAGCTTTCTGCCCAGTGGCATTGGGGGGCTCAGCGTTCATTTTACAACCAGTCAACATCCCTGATTGAAGAAACTGAATTTTATATAGGTAGAATATGTTGATAGGGAAAGTACAAGCTCTCTTAAGTATAAGAGGGTTCTACTGTCTCCTTGGAATCCATCCTTGGGTTCACACTTGAGGGACTTTTCAGATTTGGAATGACAAGGATCAAGTGAGGGCCTCTGTGGTAGGAGTAACTATGGGGAAAGATGAGCTATAGCAAAGCTGGGAAGACAGGTTAAATAAGCGCATGTTTTGAAACAGATTTTTCATGATATGCCCCAAAGGACCAGCTGATTCTGGTACCAGACTGTCAAAGTTGTCTACCAGCTAGGATGGAAGATGTCGGCAATCATTATAAACTGGCTTTTAGAAATGAGACAGGGTTGCCAACTCATTTGTAGACTTCAACAGTGTCCAGGATGGCATTTAGCATTTCGAATCTGAGTATACCACACCAGCACCAATTCCCTATCTATTCTAGCCACTTAACGGAAACAAGATCAAGAGGGAAGAGAGACCACACACTAGTTCTAGCAGGATTACCTGTCCCACCTTCATTTTCCCCAAGGACAAATCTACCCACATCAGTTCTTCCCCTTACACTAGGGGAGAGGTTTCAAAAAGCATAGACTTTTCAATATGGGAATTTATTTTTTTTCAACTTAACATACCAGGACCATCTCTATTCTCAGCTAAGCCACTCAGATTGCCAAAGGACACAGCTTATGCATGGATTTAGAAGAGAGGTCAAATCAGATCCAAGGAAACATGAATTGCAGATGCCACAGGCCTCAAAATAAGCTGTCACTCTAGGATGCAGGCATCAATTTAGTTCCCCAGCATGGTTGTTATGATGGGATGAAGGCTTTTACGGTCCTTTACAATCCAGTTCTTGAATTTTCCAGCCTTTTGGTACTGTGTTTATACAAAATCCCTCCATAGGGGCTACAGGTCATCCTTCTTTTGCCTCTGAAGGAATTAGCAGATGATCTTTGTTCTAAATAATACCCAAGTAGGTAGACATGAGGAGTACCTCTACCCTTTACAATGTCTCAGAAACTACACTCATTGTTCAGGGAGCCTTCAAGCTCTGATAATTCAACCTCACCAAGTATGTTTTCTTTAAGGACCACTAACATATTCTTCTATGTTTTAAATGAAAGGCAACACTATTGTAGAGAACTGAAATCCACAGATAATACATGACCCCCATCTTAACACTTCATCTTTTATCCTACTTAGTCATTTTTGACAAGATGTCCTGGTAGACTAAAGATTAACAGATTTGCTCCTTTCATTCTTTGGCGGATGTTGTAATTAGCTATCCAGAATCAGGACAACCAAAGTCAAGAACGTAGATGAACCACAAGGCTGAGCAGCTACTTAGAGATTGACTCCAGTAGAATAAAAATAGTCAGGGAATGGGGGAGATGAGGAGTACTTGGCAGTAGAGATACAATTTGTTGAACAGTATTACTGTGCGATCCCATGTTTGAAAACAATGAATCTCCACCTAAGTGAAAAAGACCTAAAGTAGGCTGAATTTATGATACTGTGGGTAAAGCTTTGAAGAACTAATTCTTGAATGTGTTGGCCATTTTCTCTAATGAATGTGTGATGTCCCCTGTATTTGATAGAAGGTTTTATTACATGAAATTCAAAAGCATCTTGCTTTTCTCAGGAACCAAAGGCATATTTATAGAACAAGTCCTCTTAGAACTGTTGAACATATTTTCAAAATATCACATCTATGATCATTGAAAACACCCTTTTCACTAGGGTACTCAAGTTATTGATTCCTTCTAGGGAACAAAAGAGAGGCAGCATGAAAATATAAATCATTTGATACCCTTGATATGATTTCTGAATAGAAGTGGAAGTTGATGGTCAATCACCTAAAATAAACCTGAGTGTTGATTGGCAAGAATGGTACGCAGAAAGAACCTGTGTTAAACTGCTGAATAGGAACTTCCAGAAAACACAGCGTAGAGCTTAGATTGTTACCCATCTAGGATGACTTCTGTTTTAAACACCCTATCCCTTCATCCTCTTCCCTTCTAATTGGCCTTATAATTAGTTTATTTATTCTGTGAATCCACACAGATCATTTCTTAGATTTTTGATACATTTTTTATATTTTACAACAGACAGAAAGTGTTCATGTTTTCCCTAGAATCTGTCTAGGCTGTCTTAAGGTAAGACTCTATTATCAATCTCTGTCTAGACTTTACTCTCATGTGAATTTTTTCTTTTTTTGGCCTGGATTTTATAAACAAATGTGATCAAGGAAGCAAACGAACATGATTCACCTCTGATTTCAGCCCAAAGTTCAAATCCATCTTTCAGTCTGTTTTGTTTCCTCTTTACATTTCTCTCTTATTTCTTCTTGGATCCTATGTAGGATTTCTACAGGTTTTCTACAGTATGAGATTCTGTTGCCACTGCATGTCAGGATTGTACAGTATTTTATAACAAGATTCCAAAGAGAACCCATGTTTTTGAAATTTATAGACCAAGATGTGTGTGTGTATATGGCAGAGGAGTATGGAGCTGCAGATTAGACAGACTTAGCTGGCCCTTGTGGTCACTCACTGCACCCTAAACCCTGGTTCATTTTTTAATATTTTTGTGTCACAACACAAATGGCTCTCTTGAAAAAGATTTGCTCATAAATCTAAACACTGACATTCAAAGTCTTATTGTCCTAGTGCAAAATAAAACCAGAAATTAAAGGTGGTCTTTCATACTTGGTAGGTGACTTGAAGAGTTTTTACAGAATAGCCCACTTAACGACAAATGTTTCAATCTTCAAAAGCATTTAAGCCTAATTAACAGTCCTGCTTCAAATGTGACTTTATAGGGAGCTACCAAAATGCTGCACTTCCCAGCTTCACCAGACTGCAGCCCTGTAAAGTTAATTTACAGTTTTTACAGCATTGCTTGTGCAGTCTTCCAGGTTTACATTAAAAATCCTTTAAGCCAAAAGGAAGCTCACTCTATGGATTTAAATGCAAACTTCATTTACCGGTGCAGGAAGTCACATAAAACTCAGATGTACTCCCACAAAAATTTTATTGGCCTTTTTGTAGGAGATGAATAGGAATTGACACAGTTCTCTTTAAAGAGGGGAACTTCTCCCTTTTTTTATCATTTTTATTTCCAACTGCAGGTGTTCTCTTTGCCACAGTATTTTCTTTTCAGTTGACTTTGAGAGGGGTTATGAAGTCGAATCACTAAACAGGGTTCTCTTTTGAATTAAAAGTTCTAGATTTATTGTGGCAGTTTTCCTTGATAGAAATTCTCAACATCAGGACTGAGAAGAGAGAATATTAAAAAGAACAAATGGTTGGAGATGGTATTTTCCACTTTGCAAACATTTGGCCAATCTACCTGTGAATTTCAAAATGTTACAGAATCTTTTGATGTGCTTTGGGTTTTCTTTTTTGCCATTTTCCTTCAGTTTCTTAATCCCTCTGGAAAGGTGTTGAGTCAGATACATTGAAGGTGAAGTTCTCTCAGAGGGTCTTTCTTCCAGATTCGTGAAGGTCACAGGATCCGGGAAGGAGCTGAGAAGCGTGCTTTTCTGGCCTACTGTGTGGCCCATTTTCATTTATTTTTTCTCATGAAACATTGCAGAGTTCTGAATCCTTGGTAACTCCCATTGACTGGACCAGAGGGACATCCACAGAAAATGGGAGAACAAAGTATTGTCCTACAGATAGTGACACAGTCTGTGATCCCTTTGGTGTTAAAGTTGCCATAGCTGTATTTGCAAAAAGCGATGCTTTAGCCACACGCTGAATGGCCACCGTTTCCGCCGATTCCACTGTTTTGTCTGCATAGAACTTTCCTGAACTACAAGCAAAAATGTGTTTTGTCAAACGTCACAAAGTGAAAAATGTTACTAATCTTAGGTGTGTTGCATATTTTGTGTTTTTACTTTCCAAACTTCTTTCAAAAGCTGCAGTTATAAAGCTGTTTGGCTGTGTTGACAGCATGTGGTGTTTTTTGCAAAAGCAATTCTAGGAGAGCCAGTGTCGACCACGGACTCCTCACGTCCCCAGCTCCAGGCTTGTCAACAAAACCGAGATGGCAATTACTCGGTGCGGTTATTTTTTCCAAGAGAGAAAAGGGGATGGAAATCAGACCTGGCTGTTAGTCACTAGTGTGTAGTACTGTGATCTGAAGTAGGCAACTTAACTCACATAGAGTAATTGTGGTTTTTGAAGCAGCTACCTTGATTTTTTCCTTTCGCTGTGAAGCTCATGGATTTGGAATGTTCTCACGAGGTGGGCCTAAGACGATGACACTGAATTCCATGTCCTAGAACCCACCCTCCACCCGAACCCAAAGATTACAAAGGCAGTAAGCTTCATGTTTAGGCCAGAAATTCAAAAGTTCCTCCCCCATACCTAATCTTGAGTGTGGCAAGGGGTTCTTTTTTATTTTCAAAAAAAAGTTAAATGAGAAAATATATCACTAAATTTGGTAATGTAGTTCTTTGCATGAATGGAAATGTGTTAGATCATTTAAAAAAAAAAAAAAAAAAGGCATGATTATAATGAAAATGTCCTTTGGCTTCCAACTGTGCTCACCCACCAAAAGTATTTCCCTATCTCAAGCATTATTTACATTCAAATTTCCAAACTGGACAAATTGGATGATCCCATTAAAACTGGATATGAAGAGTAGGTAGAAACCTGACTGTGGTTCTGTTCAACCATGAAAAGGAAAGGTGATATTTGAAGAGAATCTGTGACCAGAATATCATGCCTTCTGACCCCATTACTGAAACTGACATTACAACCAGAAACAGATATAATAATTCTAATATTCCTCCATCAGCAGCTCTGATGATACTTAAAATCACCCCTTACTAGGAGACTTCTATTTAAGCCTCATCAGAGTGTGACTAAAATATTTCAATCAGAAACACCTTCCAAGGCCTGTCCTAAATTATGTTGACTGCTCCCACTCGATACTTCTCTGTAAGAAGGTGGGATACACTCCATCTGTGGGAATTTTCTGGTCAGGAAAACAATTTCCTCCTTTTCTAAGCCTGAATAAAGACCAACTTAATATTTCCCATTCTTCAGAACTGTATCTAATTGGTGCATGCAATCCAGTAAGTCTCAGCCTAGAAATACTGCAAATATAAGCAGTTGGAGGAAAAGTGGCTGATTCTCCTGACCCAAATTAAAAAAAAAAAAAATGAAGAATGGTTTACCTCCATTTCTGTATGGAAGAATTTTAAAACAGATTCATTTTGTTCTATTTTGGAAAAGTGTGTGTGTGTTTGTGTGTGTGTGTCAGGGGTGGGGAGGGTGGTTCTTTCAACTGACTCATGTCTCAATCCCATTCCACTCTCAACCTTCATTTGATGTGTTCAAAGCCGAAAAATAAAAAGCAGAACTGAATACTTAAATTTGACATGAAGCTGAAGGAGCGGACAAGCCAGAGGAGAGAGTTTGTATACAGCATGGCCTTGGCTTCATACCACACTTTTTGTGCCTTGTATTATCAATGTAAATTCTGAATGTTGTACAGTAAATACTTGGATGGACTTCTTAGAAAAGGCTGCACTGGCTTCTTTTTCAGCACATGTACATACCTATAAATATATATATACATATATATTTGGTAATGCCAAACAGCTGTGTTATATTGTATTGAACCAAAATGGACGGTTTGGATGTTTTATGTAGAGTTTGCAAAAAAAACCTGGATGGTTACAGACTTTTCAAGATAAATGTACAGACATAAATTACTGCATATCAGTTATTTATGAATAAAGAGTCTTTTATTGACATTTTAGGATACTCCATGAGTGGAACTTTGAACTCCCAATGAGAATCCCCTCTCCATACCTCCTGACACATCCATGGAGGGCTGGAATGCCTTTCCTAGCAAGGACAATTTCCAGTATCTTGAACCTAATTAATACATTGAAACTAACTTCTCCTATCCTCTAGGGAAAAGGAGGCACATGGAAGCAAAGATGAGATGATTTGTGATTAAAAATCTACCCAAAAATAAAAGCCCAGGGCCAGATGGTTTCACAGCCGAATTCTACCAAACATTTAAAGAAGAGCTAATGTCTGTCCTTCTAAAACTCTTCCAAACAATTGCACAGGAAGGAACACTTCTAAACACATTCTACGAGACCACCATCACCCTGATACCAAAGCCAGGCAAAGACATCACAAAAAAAGAAAATTATAGGCCAATTTCACTGATGAATCTAGATGCCAAAATCCTCAACAAAATCCTAGCAAACAGAATTCAGCAACACATCAAAAAGCTCATTTATCACGATCAAGTTGGGTTCATCCCAGGCATGCAAGGATTCTTCAACATCCGCAAATCAATCAATGTGATACACCATATCAACAAATTGAAAGTGTGTGTGTGTTTGTGTGTGTGTGTCAGGGGTGGGGAGGGTGGTTCTTTCAACTGACTCATGTCTCAATCCCATTCCACTCTCAACCTTCATTTGATGTGTTCAAAGCCGAAAAATAAAAAGCAGAACTGAATACTTAAATTTGACATGAAGCTGAAGGAGCGGACAAGCCAGAGGAGAGAGTTTGTATACAGCATGGCCTTGGCTTCATACCACACTTTTTGTGCCTTGTATTATCAATGTAAATTCTGAATGTTGTACAGTAAATACTTGGATGGACTTCTTAGAAAAGGCTGCACTGGCTTCTTTTTCAGCACATGTACATACCTATAAATATATATATACATATATATTTGGTAATGCCAAACAGCTGTGTTATATTGTATTGAACCAAAATGGACGGTTTGGATGTTTTATGTAGAGTTTGCAAAAAAAACCTGGATGGTTACAGACTTTTCAAGATAAATGTACAGACATAAATTACTGCATATCAGTTATTTATGAATAAAGAGTCTTTTATTGACATTTTAGGATACTCCATGAGTGGAACTTTGAACTCCCAATGAGAAGCCCCTCTCCATACCTCCTGACACATCCATGGAGGGCTGGAATGCCTTTCCTAGCAAGGACAATTTCCAGTATCTTGAACCTAATTAATACATTGAAACTAACTTCTCCTATCCTCTAGGGAAAAGGAGGCACATGGAAGCAAAGATGAGATGATTTGTGATTAAAAATCTACCCAAAAATAAAAGCCCAGGGCCAGATGGTTTCACAGCCGAATTCTACCAAACATTTAAAGAAGAGCTAATGTCTGTCCTTCTAAAACTCTTCCAAACAATTGCACAGGAAGGAACACTTCTAAACACATTCTACGAGACCACCATCACCCTGATACCAAAGCCAGGCAAAGACATCACAAAAAAAGAAAATTATAGGCCAATTTCACTGATGAATCTAGATGCCAAAATCCTCAACAAAATCCTAGCAAACAGAATTCAGCAACACATCAAAAAGCTCATTTATCACGATCAAGTTGGGTTCATCCCAGGCATGCAAGGATTCTTCAACATCCGCAAATCAATCAATGTGATACACCATATCAACAAATTGAAAGACAAAAATCACATGATCATCTCAATAGACGCAGAAAAAGCCTTTGACAAAGTACAGCATCCATTTATGATAAAAACTCTTCAGAAAATGGGCATAGAAGGAACTTATCTTAACATAGTGAAAGCCATATATGAGAAGCCCACAGCGAACATTATCCTCAATGGTGAAAAACTCAAAGCATTCCCTCTAAGATCTGGTATATTTTTGTACATAGTTTAAAACTTTATTGAATTTGTTACAGTATTGTGTATGTTTTATGATTTGGTTTTTTGGCCTCAAAGCATGTGGTATCTTAGCTCCCCAGCCAGGGATGAAATATGCATCCCCCTGCATTGGAAGGTCAAGTCTTAACCCTGGACCACCAAGGAAGTCCCCTCTCCTATGTACTCCAAATCATCTTTAGCTTACTTGTAGCTAATAGAGGTGATGACTGAAGTATATGGGCTTGTACTGTGTGGGTCCCACTTAATACATGGAGGTTTTCAGCATAACTACTACAATACTAGAGGATCTATGACTGGTTGAAACGTCAAATGCAGAGGTCCCAGGTATGCAGAGGACCATGTATAATGTATAATCCATGTATAATGTATGTATACATTATACATGGATTTTCAGCTGAATCCCTAAGCCCTTCACTATGCCAGGGTCAACTGCATAATGTCAACGTCCTATGTCAATAGCTTCTGGTATGCAGCAAATTCAAGTTTTGTGGTTTGGAACTTTCTGGAATTTTAAAATATCTTCAATCCTTGATGGATTGAATCCACAGATGGGGAGCCCACAGAGGACCAACTGTATAAGCATTGTAAAGTTCCAGGTACAGAGATGTACTCAACATCAGTGTCTTTCTGATACCTGAAAACTGTTTAAGAAAAAAAAATGCCTGTCTTACTACCCCTGAAATTAGTAAAATTAGAATTCAAATACATAACATTAATGCTTAATACAGGCTTAAAAAATACGAAGGTCCCCTTTTCCACCCACATAGAATGATTCGAGGAGAGAATGAGGCAAATCATGAGCCAAGTTCATACTTAAATGTTGTCACAAAGACAACATTTTGTTTAAGATGATAGTGATCCGGCAGAGTAGCTGCTCCAGAGAGAGGATCCATGTTCTGATTTTTAAACAAAGGCCTTAGAAACATGAGTGTTCACAGTTTCAGCATCACAGAGTCACCTTAATACTATCATCTGTCTGTGGCAGACTGCCTGCTACAAGTCGGGCATTTGTAAACAAAAGACATTTACTTATCCTTCAAGAAGCTCACACTCTGGTAACCCAGACTCACAAGAGACACAGGTTCCATTCCCAGGTCAGGAAGATCCCTTGGAAAAGGAAATGGCAACCCACTCCAGTCTTCTTGCTTGGGAAAGGCCACGGACAGTAGAGCCTGGAGGGCTACAGTCTAAAGGGTCACAAAGAGTTGGACATCACTGCCCAGGTGACTAAACAACAGTAACAACAATGAAAACACACAAACTGACAATACAGAAGATTATCATACTATCAAACAAGTATTAATAAAAAGGTGAGTACAGACTATTAAGAGAGGATGGAGGAGTAGACCAGGGTGTGTTATATGAGGCAAGATCACATGGTCAAATTGCCTTTGGGCTGATTTAATGAAGGCATATTAATAACACTTTGTTAAAACCCTGTAATTGGTGGCTTAAAATAACCATTTCTTATTCATAAAAATGTCTGGGTCAGCTGGGGGATTCTACTGGTCTGATCCTGGCTTGGCTGATGTTAGCTGGACTCATCTATGGATGTGCAGGTCGCTGGGCTGGTTCTTCCAGACAGGGCCCTTCACAGGTCAGAGCCTCAGCTAGAATAGGACCAACTAAACTCTGCTCCGTGTGTCTCATGATCCAGGAGGTTAGTCAGTCGCTCCAGGAGGTTGGTTAGTCATGTTAGGCTGGTTAGTAAAGACAGAGGAAGAGAAGCATGTGGAGTCTTCTGAAGCCCAGTCTTGGACCACCACTGTTTCTTTAATATTCTAAAGGCCAACCTAACTCACAAAACGAGCTGATTCAGGAGCTAGGAAAATAGAATCCATCTCTTGAGGAGAAATGCTGCAAGATCACAATGCAAAGAATGTGGATACAGACAGGGGTACAGAACTGGGTGACGATTTCAGTTTCTCCATCAGAGGTGAGTTAAGAATTTGTCAGACAAAAAATAAAGGAGGGATGCAAGACAGGAAAGCAATCTAGGTGTCCATCAACAGAGGAATAGATAAAAAACCATATGGTACACACACACGATGGAGTATTACTCAGCCATAAAAAAGAATGGAATAAAGCCAGTTGCAGCAACAGGGATGGACCTATAGATCATCTTACTAAATAAGCCAGACAAACAAGGACAAACATCATGATATCACTTATATGTGGAGTAAAAAAGTCACAAATGAACTTATTTACAAAATAGGAAGACACTCACAGAGACAGAAAACAAATGTACGGTTACCAAATGGGAAAAGTGCCATGGGGTGTGGAGTTAATTAGGAGGTGGGGACTAATATACACACGTTACTATGTATAAAAGAGATCATCAAAAAGGACCTACTGTATAGCACAGGGAACTATGCTCTAAATTTTGTAATAATATAAGGAAAAAGAATCTGAAAAAAAATATATATATATATATGAATCACTGTGCTGGTACACCTGAAACTAACACAATATTATAAGTCAACTATACCCCAATAAAAAATAAAAATAAAGGAGGGAGAACATTCAAAGAAGAAGGTTAGCATTGAAAAATACATTAATAAACATTTCATTCAGGAGAGGCTACCATACTGTTTCTCATGCCTCTAATCTTCAGGACCCACTGGATTTTTCTACAATAGCACTTTCCAAACTTCTATACTGTTACCAGGTACTGACTCTATGGTTAGCCATGTTTGGCAAAAACAGAGTTAATCACGTTTAGAGGATTTTCACTGTCTGACCTCTCAAAGGTGTTTGCATAATAATAATAATCAACACTTCCTGAATATTTTCAGTGCAGGGTACTAGACACTTTACATGGATTTATGTATTTAATCCCCTAGCAACCAATGAAGTTTTTTCACATTTTTTGTAAGTAGGGAACTAGAAGAAGTTGTGCTAATGGGCATTTTTAATCAGCAACCAAGGTTATAGTCTGCAACATGTTCCAAATATCTATCACTACTAGCTCCCCTTTAATGTGCATGTAGTAACATCTTACAGTTCACATTTTGGGATTCACCTTTCTAAAGAAATTTAAGGAATAAATTGGGCCCTCCATCTTAAATTCATGTAGTCCATATTTATTTTTTCTTATCTGTCAGCCCATTTCTTTCCACTTTGCAAAGTCTGTTATCTCCAAATTCATGGCTACCTTTTTAATGTTCATTCTTGCCTGTGAATGTTTGGCTTAGCCACGTTCCTCTATAATTAATTTAAAGTGCCCTGTTAAAACTGATGCAGATGAGTTAGTTTGTTAAACCTTATAAAGACCACTTTAAAAGCTGGAGGTACCTTTACAATTAAGTGATTTCTGTAAATAACCTTGCTCTCTTTAAGATCAGAGAAGAGTTCAATCTATCCTGGGAAAAAGTGGGCACAAATGAACTTATTTACAAAATAGGAAGACACTCACAGATACAGAAAACAAATGTACGGTTACCAAATGGGAAAAGTGCCATGGGGTGGAGTTAATTAGGAGGTGGGGACTAATATACACACGTTACTATGTATAAAAGAGATCATCAAAAAGGACCTACTGTAAAGCACAGGAAAAAATGCTCAAAATTTTGTAAAAATAAAAGGAAAAAGAATCTGAAAAAAAATATATATATATATATGAATCACTGTGCTGGTACACCTGAAACTAACACAATATTATAAGTCAACTATACCCCAATAAAAAATAAAAATAAAGGAGGGAGAACATTCAAAGAAGAAGGTTAGCATTGAAAAATACATTAATAAACATTTCATTCAGGAGAGGCTACCATACTGTTTCTCATGCCTCTAATCTTCAGGACCCACTGGATTTTTCTACAATAGCACTTTCCAAACTTCTATACTGTTACCAGGTACTGACTCTATGGTTAGCCATGTTTGGCAAAAACAGAGTTAATCACGTTTAGAGGATTTTCACTGTCTGACCTCTCAAAGGTGTTTGCATAATAATAATAATCAACACTTCCTGAATATTTTCAGTGCAGGGTACTAGACACTTTACATGGATTTATGTATTTAATCCCCTAGCAACCAATGAAGTTTTTTCACATTTTTTGTAAGTAGGGAACTAGAAGAAGTTGTGCTAATGGGCATTTTTAATCAGCAACCAAGGTTATAGTCTGCAACATGTTCCAAATATCTATCACTACTAGCTCCCCTTTAATGTGCATGTAGTAACATCTTACAGTTCACATTTTGGGATTCACCTTTCTAAAGAAATTTAAGGAATAAATTGGGCCCTCCATCTTAAATTCATGTAGTCCATATTTATTTTTTCTTATCTGTCAGCCCATTTCTTTCCACTTTGCAAAGTCTGTTATCTCCAAATTCATGGCTACCTTTTTAATGTTCATTCTTGCCTGTGAATGTTTGGCTTAGCCACGTTCCTCTATAATTAATTTAAAGTGCCCTGTTAAAACTGATGCAGATGAGTTAGTTTGTTAAACCTTATAAAGACCACTTTAAAAGCTGGAGGTACCTTTACAATTAAGTGATTTCTGTAAATAACCTTGCTCTCTTTAAGATCAGAGAAGAGTTCAATCTATCCTTCCCTTTAAAAAGTTGTGTGTTGGGACTTCCCTGGTGGTCCAGTGGTTAACAATCTTTCTGGCAATGCAAAGGATAAGTGTTCAATCCCTAGTCCAGAAGATCACATTGCCACAGGGCAACTGACTTCGTGGAGAGAGGAACCTGGTGTGCTACAGTCCATGGGGTTGCAGAGTCAGATAGGACTGAGAAACTAAAAACACACACATACAAGTTAACTCACACTCTCAAATTGTGATTTTTTTTTTTTTAAAGTCAGCACACTATATTAGACAGTGGAATACAGCAATAATTTAAAGCTAAGAACCCCACTCTCACAGAGATTTCATTTTTCTGGGGGTTGAGACAAGGAATAAAAACTAAATATAAGCCTTCCTGATGGTCCAGTGGGTAAAGAATCCGCCTTGTACTGCAATGGGTGCCAGTTTAATCTCTGGCCCAGGAGGATCCCACGTGCCACAGAGTGTCTGGACTAGTGTGTCCAATTACGAGCCAGCACTCTGGAGCACACGCATCCAGAGCTGGTGGTCTGCAACGAGACCTCTGTGATGGGAGGCCCACTCAGGCCAAGGAATTAAGATGGATGAAAATAAATAAATAACCAATAAAAGAGGCCAAAATTTAAAAATAAAAACCCTAAATATAGAGTAAATTACATACAGGAAAGAGGAATGGGAGTTCAGTGTGATTTGAGTTGTATTTTTAAAAAATACAGGCAAGGTCAGGCAAGGTCTCACTGAGAGGGTGAGCTGAAGGAGATTACAAATTAATCAAGACCATTCCTAAAAAAGGACTGAAGACAAGGGAAACATTCATTTCCCCATCTTAAATTCATGTAGTCCATATTTATTTTTTCTTATCTGTCAGCCCATTTCTTTCCACTTTGCAAAGTCTGTTATCTCCAAATTCATGGCTACCTTTTTAATGTTCATTCTTGCCTGTGAATGTTTGGCTTAGCCACGTTCCTCTATAATTAATTTAAAGTGCCCTGTTAAAACTGATGCAGATGAGTTAGTTTGTTAAACCTTATAAAGACCACTTTAAAAGCTGGAGGTACCTTTACAATTAAGTGATTTCTGTAAATAACCTTGCTCTCTTTAAGATCAGAGAAGAGTTCAATCTATCCTTCCCTTTAAAAAGTTGTGTGTTGGGACTTCCCTGGTGGTCCAGTGGTTAACAATCTTTCTGGCAATGCAAAGGATAAGTGTTCAATCCCTAGTCCAGAAGATCACATTGCCACAGGGCAACTGACTTCGTGGAGAGAGGAACCTGGTGTGCTACAGTCCATGGGGTTGCAGAGTCAGATAGGACTGAGAAACTAAACACACACACATACAAGTTAACTCACACTCTCAAATTGTGATTTTTTTTTTTTTAAAGTCAGCACACTATATTAGACAGTGGAATACAGCAATAATTTAAAGCTAAGAACCCCACTCTCACAGAGATTTCATTTTTCTGGGGGTTGAGACAAGGAATAAAAACTAAATATAAGCCTTCCCTGATGGTCCAGTGGGTAAAGAATCCGCCTTGTACTGCAATGGGTGCCAGTTTAATCTCTGGCCCAGGAGGATCCCACGTGCCACAGAGTGTCTGGACTAGTGTGTCCAATTACGAGCCAGCACTCTGGAGCACACGCATCCAGAGCTGGTGGTCTGCAACGAGACCTCTGTGATGGGAGGCCCACTCAGGCCAAGGAATTAAGATGGATGAAAATAAATAAATAACCAATAAAAGAGGCCAAAATTTAAAAATAAAAACCCTAAATATAGAGTAAATTACATACAGGAAAGAGGAATGGGAGTTCAGTGTGATTTGAGTTGTATTTTTAAAAAATACAGGCAAGGTCAGGCAAGGTCTCACTGAGAGGGTGAGCTGAAGGAGATTACAAATTAATCAAGACCATTCCTAAAAAAGGACTGAAGACAAGGGAAACATTCATTCCAAAGCCTTGCGGTGGAAGCACTCTGGTCTAGTCAAGGAACAGCAAGGAGTTCCCTGTGGGGCAAGCAGTAGGAAAGGAGGAAATGTGCTCAGAGGAGAAAGGCGGGATGGATCAGATGTGATCTTAGAAGGTCTGGGCTTGTAGTCATAAGAAGTGACCAGATACCTGAGGGATGTGAGCAGCGTTGACAAGGACCACATTGGTGGCATGAAAATACACAAGCCATATCAAGAATAGACGGGAGCACTTAGCACTTAGTAGTGGGGGGTGGGGGGAGTGGAGGTGAATGTGGGTTGATTCCAAATGGTTACAGAAGGGTGATGAGAAGTGTTTGGATTATGGATATACTCTGAAGGTACCACTGGTAGAATTTGTTTATGCGCTGGATAGATGATAAGAAGGGAAGAAAGCAATGATGATCTCAAGGTTTTGGTCTAAGCAACCATGTTAAAATATACATTTTTGTCCTTTAGTTTGCTAAGTCATGTCTGACTCTTTTTGTGACCCCATGGACTGTAGCTCACCAGGCTTCTGTGTTCATGGAATCTCCCAGGCAAGAATACTGGAATGGATTGCCACTTCCTTCTCTAGGGGATCTTCCATACCCAGTGATCAAACCCATGTCTCCCGTAGTGGCAGGTGGGTTCTTTACCACTGAGTCACATTTAGGAAGCCCTAAAATGTACACAGGGACATTTCAATATATCAAAGTTTATAGGCAGTGAGTTTGGAATCAGGGTGCAACTTCAATTTGTTTTCTTGATCTAGACCAATCAGCAGTATTTTTTAAAGTATGAGGCCTCTGAGGTAGAATCGGAGTGCTTATTAAGAATGTAACTTTGAGTCTTTTGCACCTCAGATTTTCACAATCACAACAGAATGAGTACCAGAGCTTAACAACCATACTAATCTTGCACTTCCACAACCTTACCCTGAGATTTTTGGAGCAATAAAATCTAAAATCCACTGCATTAAGACAAATAGTATGTGTGCGCGCCTATCTACATTTCACCATGAAGGAAGGACCAGTTATTTCTGCACTGAAGGACAATGACTGGCCAGCCTGTATCCCTTCTTTGTCATCACCATCAATAACTCAACATCTGAAGCCACCAGGAAAAACTAGAAGTTTGGCTTTTCCTATCTCTATCCTTGTCTAAATCTAAGCAGATGCCAATCCTGAATTTGTCTGAGGATTGTTTTTCACTGCTATTATAAAGTTGTGAACCTGTGGTGGGGATGGGTTAAAAAAAAAAAAAATCTGCTTCAACATGTGAGGCTTCATCCATCACTGACATGTACAATCCCCTTCCTTTTCCTTCTTTCCTATTTTTCCCCCCATTTTCAATATAATTAGACTCAGGAGGACCTGAGATTTATCTTCAAATAGTTGAAAATCTGTCATATGGAAGAGGGATTAAACTTGTTCTATCTGGTCCCATGTGGTAGAAACAGGATAATTTCTGCAGAAAAGACAGGGTGACTTTTTTTTTCTATTTTATACTTATAGTGAGCATAATTTTCATAGAGCTATTTAAACTTAGGGTGCGGGGTCAAGGTTTTGTCTAAGCAACCATGTTAAAATATACATTTTTGTCCTTTAGTTTGCTAAGTCATGTCTGACTCTTTTTGTGACCCCATGGACTGTAGCTCACCAGGCTTCTGTGTTCATGGAATCTCCCAGGCAAGAATACTGGAATGGATTGCCACTTCCTTCTCTAGGGGATCTTCCATACCCAGTGATCAAACCCATGTCTCCCGTAGTGGCAGGTGGGTTCTTTACCACTGAGTCACATTTAGGAAGCCCTAAAATGTACACAGGGACATTTCAATATATCAAAGTTTATAGGCAGTGAGTTTGGAATCAGGGTGCAACTTCAATTTGTTTTCTTGATCTAGACCAATCAGCAGTATTTTTTAAAGTATGAGGCCTCTGAGGTAGAATCGGAGTGCTTATTAAGAATGTAACTTTGAGTCTTTTGCACCTCAGATTTTCACAATCACAACAGAATGAGTACCAGAGCTTAACAACCATACTAATCTTGCACTTCCACAACCTTACCCTGAGATTTTTGGAGCAATAAAATCTAAAATCCACTGCATTAAGACAAATAGTATGTGTGCGCGCCTATCTACATTTCACCATGAAGGAAGGACCAGTTATTTCTGCACTGAAGGACAATGACTGGCCAGCCTGTATCCCTTCTTTGTCATCACCATCAATAACTCAACATCTGAAGCCACCAGGAAAAACTAGAAGTTTGGCTTTTCCTATCTCTATCCTTGTCTAAATCTAAGCAGATGCCAATCCTGAATTTGTCTGAGGATTGTTTTTCACTGCTATTATAAAGTTGTGAACCTGTGGTGGGGATGGGTTAAAAAAAAAAAAAATCTGCTTCAACATGTGAGGCTTCATCCATCACTGACATGTACAATCCCCTTCCTTTTCCTTCTTTCCTATTTTTCCCCCCATTTTCAATATAATTAGACTCAGGAGGACCTGAGATTTATCTTCAAATAGTTGAAAATCTGTCATATGGAAGAGGGATTAAACTTGTTCTATCTGGTCCCATGTGGTAGAAACAGGATAATTTCTGCAGAAAAGACAGGGTGACTTTTTTTTTCTATTTTATACTTATAGTGAGCATAATTTTCATAGAGCTATTTAAACTTGGGGTGAGGGGGTGTTTTAAGGTTTTTTATGTGGACCATTTTTAAAGTCTTTTTTGAATTTGATGCCTTTGAACTGTGGTGTTGGAGAAGACTGTTGAGAATCTCTTGGACTGCAAGGAGGAAGCAGAACTAAATCTGTTAACAAAACTTGGAGACATATCATACTCTACAGGGGTAGCAGGTCTACATTTGTCAGAGAGAGCTTTGGGGCTAACTTACTCTATAGTCTCCCTCACAATAAAGTTTGACTGTTCAGACACCACATTACTGCCTTGTAAAATCAGAGCATCTCCTATTATTACCCACTTTAGGCTTAAAGTATACTAGATGACTATAAAGACTCTTTATAAGACATGTTTAAAGATTATTTCCCAGTCCATTTGGTAGCACTTAATACCATATCAAGGTAAGTCTCCAAAAGGGAGTAACAAAGAATTTCAATAATGCTTACAGGATTTCCTCAAAGGGAGTTTCTGGTGACAGCTTTTCATTTTGAAGCGACTACTAGAGGGAATGTTCTAAGGTAGTTATCTCCACTTTGACTTGTTTCAATCTGTGTCGGTCAGTTCAGTCACTCAGTCGTGTCCAACTCTTTGCAACCCCACGGACTGCAGAACGCCAGACCTCCCTGTCCTTCACCATCTCCAACAGTCCACTCTAACTCATGTCCATTGATTCAGTGATGCCATCCAACCATCTTGTCCTCTGCCGTCCCCTTCTCCTTTTGCGTTCTATTTCTCCCAACATCAGGCTCTTTTCTAATGAGTTGTCTCTTCGTATCAGGTGCCCAAAGTATTGGAGCTTCTGCATCAGCCCTTCCAATGAATGTTCAGAGTTGATTTCCTTTAGGATTGACTGATTCCAACGTGCGAGGCCTCATCTGTCATTGACACGTACCAGTTCCTTTCCTCGTCTATTTTATTTTTCACTTTCAACATAATTAGACTCAAGAGGACTTGAGATGTGTCTTCAAATATTTGAAAGTCTGTCGTATGGAAGAGGGATTCGATTTGTTCTGCTTGGTCCCAAGTGGTAGTCATGGGACCAATTCTGTAGAAAACTCCAGGGAGAGTTTTTTCATTCTTTTTTAATTCCTTATAGTAAGTATAATATTTACAGAGATGTTGAAAACTATGATGAACTCTCAGAATTTCAAGTCACTAAAGATGTTTATACAGATGCTAGACTACTACTTGTAGGGGATTCTGCAAAGAGAACCCAACTAAAATAATTTAAACTACTGGTTTCAAGATGGAGTCAGTGAATTGTTGGCCATCACAGAATAAAATAGCAGCTGCATTATCTGACAATTTAATACTGTAAAACTCTGTACATACTTATTTAGTACTCATAATGACAAGTTCTATACTATGTAGTATTTAAGCTTTACAAATGATGATAAAATCTCAGAGGTTAAGTAGCCTTTGCTAAATTGTACAGCAAGTAAATAAACTCTAGATTTGAAACCAGATTTACTTGTGGGGTCCAAGTTCTTAAAACTATGCTGTTTCTTTATAGTGGTAGAATGCAGGGAGCTTTTAAGGACTTGATATATGCCACATGATAGCTTTTAATATAAGATTGACAAAAGTAAAGGATAAAGAACATATACATGGAATACCTTATAGCTATTAGAATGAGTATATCAACATGTATACAAAATTTTTGAAAAAAAGGTACAGAACAATACATTCAGTATGCCACTGTTTACACAGACTTTTAAACAAGCAAAACCAAACCAAAAATGACTTAAGGAGAATACGTGGACATTAAGATGTAAATATGGATGGGAATAAGTTTCACTGAATGAAGTTAAAGTAACCACCTCTGAGGAGTAAGGGAAAAGACTGAAGAAAGATAAAAGAGCCTAACTATATCTCCATGTAATACTTTGTTTCTTCATAAATAGGGAGAGAAAGAGAAAGATATCTAAAGCAAAGCTGAATATGATAAGACTTTTCAAACTTGTTGATATATTTAAATATATGTATAATTATAACAAATTTAAAACAGAAAATCTATTTATCCACATGGCAGATTGAATACACATTGCATCCCATCTCTCCCCTACCTTTGACACCTGCAAAAATGATAGCAAAGTAATACACAGGCCATAAATCCATAAAGACGGGAAGAACAAGAAAAGATCAAAGAGCAGGGAAAAGTTTATCTAGGTAGAAAAGTGGTAACTTTAGTAGTTTGAGAAGCTGAACTCTGGACTTACCAAGTAGAAATCTACCATAGTACATTATAACTTTTGCCTCTGATTGCTGCACATTTTCAAAGACTTTAATTCATTAACTCTATATTTGGTGAGTCTCTTAACACATGCCAAATACAGTTCTGAGAATAGATGTACACAGCGAACAAAGTAAAAGTGGGGGGCTTCCCTGGTGGTCCAGTGGTTAAGAATCCGCCTGCCAATGCAAAGGACACAGCCTCCATCCCTGCTCCAGGAAGATGCCACATACCGCAGAGCAACTAAGTCCATGTGGGACAACTACTGAGCCCACACTCTTAAAAGTCCACAAGCCACAGCTACTGAAGCCCATGCACCCAGAGCCTGTGCTCCACAACAAGAGAAACCACAGCAGTGAGAAGCCCACACACGGCAATGAAGAGCAGCCCCTACTCGCCCTAACTAGAGAAAGCTGTGTGCAGCAGTGAAGACCCAGCACCGTCAACAATAAATATTAGGGAAAGTGGGGATACAGACTAGCAAGCAGGACTGGCTTTAAACAATTCCTAAAACTAGACTTAACCATCACAGTCTGACTCAAAGATACCCTTCCTATCACACCAGTTTGCAGCCGTGTGCCCATTATAAAGAAACTTGTTTGTAAACAGAAACACGCAAGCTCTAAAGAGTTCATGTACAACTACTAAAAGGAGTACACACCATGCTTAGAATGCTGAAAGTGACAATGACTATATTGGACAGTGGGGCAGTACACAGCCTTCCTACGCCCATCATCCCCCACAAGACTTAGAGCTCCCAGGCAGGAAGCTTGTGGGTTCTCCTCTGGGGAAATGGACAAGCCTGAGAGAAAGAAACACTGGATACTGATATCTGGAGGCCCTCAAATAAGACAGGCAGGGGCAACCTGATGACCCAATCATGAAGCTCATTAGTTGACAAGCCCTGACTGCTCAGAGGTTATGAAGAGGGTGTGTGTGTGTGTGTCTGTGTCATTTTAAAATATGAATCGAAAGGCACTGGTGACCAGACATTTGAAGGCTTCAAGACACCAAATGAGAAACAGCAAAATTCAAAGAGATAGAATACCAATAAGAAAAGACAACCTATGGAGAGGAAAAAATCAAGACTGAAACTAAACAGATTATGAGAAATGCCACTACAAAACATGAAAAATGTTCTACAAAGAAAGTATCAGAGAACAAAACACCTCTGAGAAAAGTATGACACCAAAATTAAATAATTTTTCTCTATATTTGGTGAGTCTCTTAACACATGCCAAATACAGTTCTGAGAATAGATGTACACAGCGAACAAAGTAAAAGTGGGGGGCTTCCCTGGTGGTCCAGTGGTTAAGAATCCGCCTGCCAATGCAAAGGACACAGCCTCCATCCCTGCTCCAGGAAGATGCCACATACCGCAGAGCAACTAAGTCCATGTGGGACAACTACTGAGCCCACACTCTTAAAAGTCCACAAGCCACAGCTACTGAAGCCCATGCACCCAGAGCCTGTGCTCCACAACAAGAGAAACCACAGCAGTGAGAAGCCCACACACGGCAATGAAGAGCAGCCCCTACTCGCCCTAACTAGAGAAAGCTGTGTGCAGCAGTGAAGACCCAGCACCGTCAACAATAAATATTAGGGAAAGTGGGGATACAGACTAGCAAGCAGGACTGGCTTTAAACAATTCCTAAAACTAGACTTAACCATCACAGTCTGACTCAAAGATACCCTTCCTATCACACCAGTTTGCAGCCGTGTGCCCATTATAAAGAAACTTGTTTGTAAACAGAAACACGCAAGCTCTAAAGAGTTCATGTACAACTACTAAAAGGAGTACACACCATGCTTAGAATGCTGAAAGTGACAATGACTATATTGGACAGCGGGGCAGTACACTGCCTCCCTACGCCCATCGGCCCCCACAAGACTTAGAGCTCCCAGGCAGGAAGCTTGTGGGTTCTCCTCTGGGGAAATGGACAAGCCTGAGAGAAAGAAACACTGGATACTGATATCTGGAGGCCCTCAAATAAGACAGGCAGGGGCAACCTGATGACCCAATCATGAAGCTCATTAGTTGACAAGCCCTGACTGCTCAGAGGTTATGAAGAGGGTGTGTGTGTGTGTGTCTGTGTCATTTTAAAATATGAATCGAAAGGCACTGGTGACCAGACATTTGAAGGCTTCAAGACACCAAATGAGAAACAGCAAAATTCAAAGAGATAGAATACCAATAAGAAAAGACAACCTATGGAGAGGAAAAAATCAAGACTGAAACTAAACAGATTATGAGAAATGCCACTACAAAACATGAAAAATGTTCTACAAAGAAAGTATCAGAGAACAAAACACCTCTGAGAAAAGTATGACACCAAAATTAAAATAATTCCATAGAAATATTTGTGGTTTCAACCTGATGGTTGAGAAAATATCAACTCTTCAGACAAAATAAATTAGATGAGAAAATAGATATTAAGGAATTAAACTTGGCAATTAGTACTGAAAAAATACCAATTCTTGAGAAAGCAGATAAAACACTAAAAGAAAGAAACTCATAAGAGTGCAAGACTCAAACGGCAGACCATGAAATAAGACTTGAGGCTCCTCAATTTCACAACACCTCCAATAGAAGTTCTTAGATGTTCCCAAAGTAGAAAGACAAAAGGACATCAGTAAGGAATTCAATGGGCTTGTCCACCATGGGGGAAATGATTTACAACCTTACAACGTGGAATTTTTTTTATATCTGGCCAAGCTATCAAACTAGAGGATATTCAATAAAAAGTAAAAATAAATAAATTAGAAGATAAAGACATTTCAGACAGAAAATGTCCTAAAATTTTCCATTCTTAGGGAAATTCAGGGAGATATGCACATTAAAAGTAAGAGAAAACTAGAAAGAGAAAAGTCTAGAATTGAGAAAACAAAGATCTAAAGAGAAGCAAAAGAGACCCGGGATGATGGAAGTTCCAGGATAACATCTGTGCTTCAGTCACATCAAAAAAGAATAAAAACCTAGAAATAAACTTACCTAACTCCAGAGGCAAAGTCCTGAATTCTGAAAACTAAGACATCGATGAAAGAAACTGAAGATGCCACAAACAGAAAGATCCACCATATCCTGGACTGGAAGAATCAATATCTGGGCTTCCCTGGTGGTCCAGCGGGTAAGGACAACCACCTTGCAGTGCAAGGGGTGCCGGTTCAATCCCTGGCCTGGGAAAATCCCACATGCCGCAGAGCTGCTGGACCGATGTGTCCAACAACCAAGCCGGAGCTCTGGAGCACATTTGCCCAGAGCCGGCACTCTTCAGCGACAGAGGTCATTGCAATGGGAGGCCCACACAGGCCAAAGAAAAGATGGATGAAAATAAATAAATGAAAGACCAATAGAAGTGGCCAAACATTAATTAAAAAAAAAAAAAAGAATCAATATCATTAAAACGACCATACGTTACCAAGTCAATCTACACATTCACAGCAATCCCTATGAAAATATCAGTGGCATTGTTCACAGAACTAGAGCAAATAATTCTAAAATTTGTAATGGAAACACAAAAGACCCTGAATTGCCAAAGAGTAACAGAGCTGGAGGTATCACGCTCCTTGATTTCACTGGTGTGCATGTTAAGTTGCTTCAGCAGTGTCTGACTCTTTGCAATCCCATGGACTGTGTAGCCCACCAGGCTCCTCTGTCCATGGGATTCTCCAGGCAAGAATCCTGGAGTGGGTTGCCATTCCCTCCACCAGGGCTGAAATCCTGCACTAGCAGGCAGGTTCTTTAGCACTATCACCACCACTAAAAAGTTACAGTAATCAAAACAGTATGGTACTAGCACAAAACAGACACACAGATCAATGGGACAGACCAGAGAGCCTATAAATAAACCCACATACTTATGGTCAATTAATCTACAATTCAAACAGAAAATGTCCTAAAATTTTCCATTCTTAGGGAAATTCAGGGAGATATGCACATTAAAAGTAAGAGAAAACTAGAAAGAGAAAAGTCTAGAATTGAGAAAACAAAGATCTAAAGAGAAGCAAAAGAGACCCGGGATGATGGAAGTTCCAGGATAACATCTGTGCTTCAGTCACATCAAAAAAGAATAAAAACCTAGAAATAAACTTACCTAACTCCAGAGGCAAAGTCCTGAATTCTGAAAACTAAGACATCGATGAAAGAAACTGAAGATGCCACAAACAGAAAGATCCACCATATCCTGGACTGGAAGAATCAATATCTGGGCTTCCCTGGTGGTCCAGCGGGTAAGGACAACCACCTTGCAGTGCAAGGGGTGCCGGTTCAATCCCTGGCCTGGGAAAATCCCACATGCCGCAGAGCTGCTGGACCGATGTGTCCAACAACCAAGCCGGAGCTCTGGAGCACATTTGCCCAGAGCCGGCACTCTTCAGCGACAGAGGTCATTGCAATGGGAGGCCCACATAGGCCAAAGAAAAAGGATGGATGAAAATAAATAAATGAAAGACCAATAGAAGTGGCCAAACATTAATTAAAAAAAAAAAAAAGAATCAATATCATTAAAACGACCATACGTTACCAAGTCAATCTACACATTCACAGCAATCCCTATGAAAATATCAGTGGCATTGTTCACAGAACTAGAGCAAATAATTCTAAAATTTGTAATGGAAACACAAAAGACCCTGAATTGCCAAAGAGTAACAGAGCTGGAGGTATCACGCTCCTTGATTTCACTGGTGTGCATGTTAAGTTGCTTCAGCAGTGTCTGACTCTTTGCAATCCCATGGACTGTGTAGCCCACCAGGCTCCTCTGTCCATGGGATTCTCCAGGCAAGAATCCTGGAGTGGGTTGCCATTCCCTCCACCAGGGCTGAAATCCTGCACTAGCAGGCAGGTTCTTTAGCACTATCACCACCACTAAAAAGTTACAGTAATCAAAACAGTATGGTACTAGCACAAAACAGACACACAGATCAATGGGACAGACCAGAGAGCCTATAAATAAACCCACATACTTATGGTCAATTAATCTACAACAAGTGAAAAGTCAAAGTGTTAGTCACTCAGTCATGTCTGATTTTTGCGACCCCTTTTAGACTGTGGCCTGCCAGGCTCCTCCATCCAGGGGATTTTCCAGGCAATACTGGAGTGAGTTGCTTCAATAGGGGATCTTTCTGATCCAGGGATCGAAACCCGGTCTCCTGCTTTGCAGGCAGACTGTTTACTGTCAGAGCCACCAGAGAAGCCCAATCTACAACAACAGAGGCAAAAATATATAATGGAGAAAAGTCTCCTCAAAAGTAGTACTGGTAAAACTGGACAGCTACATGGAAAAGAATTAAATTATAATATTCTCTAACGTAACATACAAAAAATAAATTCAAAATGGATTGAAGACCTAAATGTTAGATGAGGAAGCCATAAAATTTCTAGAAGAAAAAATAGGCAGAACACTCTTTGACTTCAGAAACTACAACAATATTTTTTAGGATCTCTCTCTAACACAAAGGGAACAAAAGCAAAAATAGGTAGGACCTAATTAAACTTAAAAGCTGTTGCACATCAGAAGAAATCATCAACAAAACCAAAAGACAGCCCACTGAATGAGAATATATTTAAGTAATATGAATGATAAAGGGTTATTATAAAAATATATAAACAACTCCTACAATTCAATATCAAAAAACAACCTGATTAAAACATGGGCTGAAGACCTGAATAGACATTTTTACATAGAAGACACATGAAAAGATGCTCAACACTGTTAATCAGAGAAATGCAAATCATAACCACAATATCACTTCACACCAGTCAGAATGACTATCATCAAAAAGGACAGAAATAACTAATGCTGGTAAGAATGTGGAGAAAAGGGAACTCTTGTACATTGTTGGTGGGAATGTACATTGGTAAGATCACTATGGAAAACAGTATGGAGATTACCCAAAAAACTAACAGAATTACCATATGACAGAGCAATTTCACTTCTGGGTATATATCCAAATAAAGCAGAAATACTAATTCAAATAGATACATGCACCCCAGTATTCAAAGCAACATTATTTTTATGACTAAGATATGAAAGCAACCTAAGTATCCATCTACGGCTGAATGGATAAACACGTGAACTGTATGTATGTGTGAATACATATACATAGATACATAATGAAATGTTTCTCAGCCATGAAAACTAATGCAATTTTGCCATATACAACAACATGAATGGACCTAGAGAGTATTATATTGAGTGAAGTAAAGCTAAATACTGCTATTACTTATACATGAAATCAAAAAAAAAAAAAAACAAATGTTTCTACTAAAACTGAAACAGACTTAACAGATACAGAGAACAAACCAGTGGTACCAGTGGGAAAAGGAGGGGCAGGGTAGGCATAGGGGATAAAGAGGTATGAGCCACTATGTATAAGTTACAAGGATAACGTATACAACCCAGGGAAGATAGCCAATATTTTATATGTAACTTTAAATGAAGTACCATATATAAATATTTTGAATCATGTTGTACACTTGAAATGAATATCACATTGTAAATCAACTATATCTCTATTAAAAAAAAATGGAGCAGAAGATCTGTGGGTTCCAGAGGCAATAACTCCAGTCAGAAAACAAAACAGGGCTTCCCCTGGTGGTCCAGTGGGTAAGGACACCGCCTTGCAGTGCAAGGGGCGCCGGTTCGATCCCTGGCCTGGGAAGATCCCACCTGCCGCGGAGCGGCTGGACTGATGTGTCCAATCACCGAGCCGGAGCTCTGGAGCGCATGTGCCCAGTGCCGGCGCTCTGCAAGGACAGACGCCACCATGATGGGAGGCCCACAGGAGCCAAAGAACAAAGACGGATGAAACTAGAGAAATGAAAGACGAATAGAAGTGGCCCGCCTGCTCCCCTCCCTCCCCAACCCGATCCCCGCTCAAAAATAAATAAATAAATAAATCTTTAAAAAAAAAAAAGAAAGAAAACAAAACACCTAATATATTTAAATATATTCAGAGTGTACTATCAAATCTGTGAGAGACTGTAGGGATACATTGTTGATTGAAAGAGAAATAACTAAGCAAAATTAAATTGTGATGATGAGGGGATCTCAGGAACAAAACAAATGATCACAGCCAAACAGAAACAGACTTACAGAACCAGAGAACAAGCTTTAGTGGTCACCAGTGGGAAGGACTTCTTCTCCAAGAAAGTAAATGTGACCAATGTACTACACTGTTCAGCTATGAATGTTTCATATAGTCTTAATAATATAAACATATAATACGAATCTAACAAAAATGTGATGTCAGTATACTGAAAGAAGAGGATAATTATAGAAGAAATACTTTTAGTGAATGTGATTGCATTTTATGGTCCTATTATGTATGTATGAGAGTGGGTGCACTAAGTATTTAAGAAAACCAGTTTCTCATCCTTTATACTAGGTATTCAGTGGAGAACATATAAAGCTTTAAGAAAAATTCAAGAAAGAATAGTATAGAAATAGTATTTGCAAATACAGAAGCAAATATCAAATAGCGTAAAAGTTGAAAGGGGTTTCCTCAGGGCAGCAAGAATCAGGAATGAATAAGGATGGAAAAATGCTATTTTTCAGTAAATGTTTAGAAGTGCCAATTAACTTTTTTAAATGTATATTTACATGTTATTGTGTAAAGAAAGTAGGGGGAGAAGAACTAATACTCGACTAGACAATGGAACATTCCCACAGACAAAAGATTTACATGGCAAAAACAATTCAGGGGAGTAGGAGAGAATGAGTGCTAATTGAAGGAGAATGCCCCAACATGTATTTGTTCTCTTTAAACTAAAGTACAAGGGGAGGAGACTTCCAGTTATGTCAGTACACTTAAAATCTTGATTGAGCGGAGCAAAGACCAGCATGAAACCAAAGATTAACTGTGTGATCACCTTTGCTTTGAGGTTTTATACAGGTCTCTTACCATGCTCGATGCCAAGCAGACTTCTAGAGATGCAATTAAAATTAGAATTATCCCCTTGTATTCACCTGATTAAAAGTATTCTATCATATTTTATTTTATATCAATTTACTCTAGATGTGAAGTGGATTTCCCTTCTCTTTAACTTTTACTTTGGGAGACAATGACCATATGAATGACCTAATACCCACTAGCTTCCACAAGGTAAAAGCATTTGTCAATGTTTGAGTTTTTTGACTTTCCTTTAGTACAACAGTGATATTTTTAAAGTCATTTCCCTAGTAAAATCATTGCTTATTCCAAATATGCTCACTTCTCTGCACCTTTTCGGACACACAGAAGATGCAATCTAAATCAAATCAATGATGCAACATTACTTCCAGTTATGGGAACAGAGATATGTCAGAGCTAGAGTAGCAGTAGAAAAATAAATTCCCTAAGATCACATGGAGCTATAAACCAGAAACCACCACCAAATGTCCCGCCACAAAAATGATCTCTGTTCTGAATGGCTTTACAATTGTATTTAAGACCCAGAAGATGAATGCTCAGGTAGTCTAATCAAGAAAAATGAGCTCTACAAGAAATAAGATTTCACCACAAAAACACCTATACTCTTCTCACTTGTGCTAAGTTTTCTAGCAAAGAAATACAGCAAAAAGATTAAGATACGCTTCTTGCCCTCAAGTAGAATACAGTCTAGCTGAAGACACAAGTAGGCTATGTGAAATGAAAAATAAAGGATTTAGAAATTCTTATCATGAATAATAGGTAACTGAAGTCAAAGGCAGATGTGTATGACACAGGGTTCGGAGAAAGGGAATTAGGAGAAAGAGGATTCATGGGAAAAGTGGCTTTGTGGGAGGCTTTGAGGAGGGGGTAGGGATTTGGGCTGGTGCCTGGAAGGTATTTGAATCATTTGTAGTTTAGAACCTGGAGTGTGTAGTTCAGAAACTAGAAGCAACCACACTGTGTGGGGAAGGGAGGTGGGCAGGGGAGAGCTAAGGGAAAAGAGGGATGTGGTCAGAATTGAGTGTATCGTGTTTTACATTTTATCAATTTACTCTAGGTATGGAGTGTATTTCCCTTCCCTTTGTTTAACTTTTACTTTGGCCATCAATGACCACATTAATGACCTAGTACCCACCAGCTGCCACAAGGTAAACGCATTTGTCAATGTTGTCTTACTTTTAAGCTTCCTTTAGTATATAACCATGATGTTTTAGTTGCTAAGTCATCTCCCTAGTAAAACCATTGCTCACTGGAAATACACTCATTTCTCTGCATCCACAGGGGTTGGTTCCAGGGCCCCCCAGCTGTACCAAAGCCCATGAATGCTCAAGCTCCACAGTTGTCCCTCTGTATCCATGGATTCTGCGTGTGTGAATTCAGCCAGCCACAGGTGAAAACTGCTATTCATGGTTGGTTGAATCCATGGATTCAAAGCCCATAAATATGGGGGACCAACTGCATAGTTACTGAAAAAAGTCCAAGTGAGAGTGGACCCGCACAGTTCAAACTCATGTTGTTCACAAATCAACTGCATAGGCTTGAATGTACCACCAAACGATTCATGTAGGACAAAATTAGGGGTCAGAAAGTGGAGAACACATTGAAAGTGATCAGCCATTAATTGTAAACAAAATAGTGGAAGCTAACCACAATCTGAGAATGTCACTTCTCCAATAAGCAAGCCATTTCCATTAGCAACATATACATTACCTCCCCAGCGGCTTCTGGGGGATTGTTCTATGGAAGCGAGATCTTTGAGATGTTTCCAGGCACCAAAGAGCTATCATGACATCCCCTAGATTCCAATCATTGCTCACCTTCCCAGAAAACTGGAAGAAACCTTGACTCTGGTGGAAATAATCATGGGTAGGTTTAATCTCAGATTAATCTGAAAAGCTGAGTAAAGAGAGGAAAGATGGAAAATTTTATTCTAGAGAAACGTGTGATTTGGGGGGGAGGCTTTGAGGAGGGGGTAGGGATTTGGGCTGGTGCCTGGAAGGTATTTGAATCATTTGTAGTTTAGAACCTGGAGTGTGTAGTTCAGAAACTAGAAGCAACCACACTGTGTGGGGAAGGGAGGTGGGCAGTGTTGAGTTAATGGAAAAGAGGGATGTGGTCAGAATTGAGTGTATCGTGTTTTACATTTTATCAATTTACTCTAGGTATGGAGTGTATTTCCCTTCCCTTTGTTTAACTTTTACTTTGGCCATCAATGACCACATTAATGACCTAGTACCCACCAGCTGCCACAAGGTAAACGCATTTGTCAATGTTGTCTTACTTTTAAGCTTCCTTTAGTATATAACCATGATGTTTTAGTTGCTAAGTCATCTCCCTAGTAAAACCATTGCTCACTGGAAATACACTCATTTCTCTGCATCCACAGGGGTTGGTTCCAGGGCCCCCCAGCTGTACCAAAGCCCATGAATGCTCAAGCTCCACAGTTGTCCCTCTGTATCCATGGATTCTGCGTGTGTGAATTCAGCCAGCCACAGGTGAAAACTGCTATTCATGGTTGGTTGAATCCATGGATTCAAAGCCCATAAATATGGGGGACCAACTGCATAGTTACTGAAAAAAGTCCAAGTGAGAGTGGACCCGCACAGTTCAAACTCATGTTGTTCACAAATCAACTGCATAGGCTTGAATGTACCACCAAACGATTCATGTAGGACAAAATTAGGGGTCAGAAAGTGGAGAACACATTGAAAGTGATCAGCCATTAATTGTAAACAAAATAGTGGAAGCTAACCACAATCTGAGAATGTCACTTCTCCAATAAGCAAGCCATTTCCATTAGCAACATATACATTACCTCCCCAGCGGCTTCTGGGGGATTGTTCTATGGAAGCGAGATCTTTGAGATGTTTCCAGGCACCAAAGAGCTATCATGACATCCCCTAGATTCCAATCATTGCTCACCTTCCCAGAAAACTGGAAGAAACCTTGACTCTGGTGGAAATAATCATGGGTAGGTTTAATCTCAGATTAATCTGAAAAGCTGAGTAAAGAGAGGAAAGATGGATCTTTCTCTGAATCATTTCAATCCACTTATTCTTTGATTCTATGTGCTGTTATTTTTCTTTTAATATTTATTTATTTGGCTGGGCAGGGTCTTAGCTGTGGCCTGAGATCTTCATTGTAGCATGCAGGATCTAGTTCCCTGACCAGAGATCCAACCCAGGCCCCCTGCACTGGAAGCTCAGAGTCTTAACCACTGGAGTGCCAGGAAAGTCCTGTGCTGTTGTTGAAACCATCTATACACTTAATTAAAAGCAGGTGGTAGGGCTTCCCTGGTGGTCCAGTGGGTAAACAGCCCGCCTTGCACTGCAAGGGGCACCAGTTTGATCCCTGGCACGTGAAGATCCCACGTGCCACAGAGCGGCTGGACCGGTGTGTCCAATGATGAGCCAGCACTCTGGAGTGCATGAGCCCAGAGCAATTGCTCTGCAAGGAAAGAGGCCACTGCAATGGGAGGCCCAGACAGGCCAAAGAATAAAGATGGATGAAAATAAATTAAAAAACAATAAAATAGGCCAAAAATTAAAAAAAAATAGTGGGTGGAAGCTAAACGGGAGAAACAACAACACATGTCAGCTAATTTGCTACTAGTTTATAAACACAGATTCAGAGGTTTGCTCTCTGTCATACCAAATTTTAGGATATTTGAAAAGACAGACATTACGAGATACTTGAAAACATTACTCAAGTGATAACATGGCTTTATGGAACCCTCCTGACAGCTGGCAAGAAAGGGCTCTGGGGAGAAACTCCCCACACCCTCCCTCAGTAACTGGCTGAGTGTACCGTGACCCTATGGAACATTTGCCTAGAATTCGAGGCAGTTGTAACCTTTATTTTGACTTCTCTCAGCCATGGTTTCTCAAAAGCCTTTCAGGGTATTTCAGGTACCTTTGCTCCCATCTTTGTCAAGGTAAGGTTGATAATCTAATTTAGGTATGAGCCTTAGGCACCTGTTCAGGTTTTCAGACCTGCCCAAGGTAGAGGCATTAAATGCTAATAAGTTTCAGGCGAGGAAAAGGAGGAGGGTAGCTTGTTTTTAAAAATTTTTCAGGGTAAACAAAAGCTGAGTAAAGAGAGGAAAGATGGATCTTTCTCTGAATCATTTCAATCCACTTATTCTTTGATTCTATGTGCTGTTATTTTTCTTTTAATATTTATTTATTTGGCTGGGCAGGGTCTTAGCTGTGGCCTGAGATCTTCATTGTAGCATGCAGGATCTAGTTCCCTGACCAGAGATCCAACCCAGGCCCCCTGCACTGGAAGCTCAGAGTCTTAACCACTGGAGTGCCAGGAAAGTCCTGTGCTGTTGTTGAAACCATCTATACACTTAATTAAAAGCAGGTGGTAGGGCTTCCCTGGTGGTCCAGTGGGTAAACAGCCCGCCTTGGGAAAGAGGGGGCATCTGGGTGATCCCTGGCACGTGAAGATCCCACGTGCCACAGAGCGGCTGGACCGGTGTGTCCAATGATGAGCCAGCACTCTGGAGTGCATGAGCCCAGAGCAATTGCTCTGCAAGGAAAGAGGCCACTGCAATGGGAGGCCCAGACAGGCCAAAGAATAAAGATGGATGAAAATAAATTAAAAAACAATAAAATAGGCCAAAAATTAAAAAAAAATAGTGGGTGGAAGCTAAACGGGAGAAACAACAACACATGTCAGCTAATTTGCTACTAGTTTATAAACACAGATTCAGAGGTTTGCTCTCTGTCATACCAAATTTTAGGATATTTGAAAAGACAGACATTACGAGATACTTGAAAACATTACTCAAGTGATAACATGGCTTTATGGAACCCTCCTGACAGCTGGCAAGAAAGGGCTCTGGAGAGAAACACCCCACACCCTCCCTCAGTAACTGGCTGAGTGTACCGTGACCCTATGGAACATTTGCCTAGAATTCGAGGCAGTTGTAACCTTTATTTTGACTTCTCTCAGCCATGGTTTCTCAAAAAGCCTTTCAGGGTATTTCAGGTACCTTTGCTCCCATCTTTGTCAAGGTAAGGTTGATAATCTAATTTAGGTATGAGCCTTAGGCACCTGTTCAGGTTTTCAGACCTGCCCAAGGTAGAGGCATTAAATGCTAATAAGTTTCAGGCGAGGAAAAGGAGGAGGGTAGGGGCAGGAAGGAATGGAGTCTGGCCTTAGCAGGTGCAAACTATTATATGTAGGCTGGTAAACAACAGGGCCCTGCTGCAGAGGACAGGCGACGACATTCAATATTCTGTGACAAACCATAATGGAAAAGAATATGAGCAAGAATATATGTTTAACTGGACCACTTTGCTGTACAGAAGAAATTAACACAACATTGTACATCAACTGTACTTCAGCAAATTCTTTAAAAGTTTCAGGCAAAAACTCTTTCCTAAAAGGGGAAGTTGTACATGGAGTTTTTTCAGTGTGACCCTGGAAATTCTCATGATGATGACTGTTTGAATTACCAAATTCAGTCGTGATAAAAGACACCTGGGGTAGCAGGGAAACAAAGTAGTTTCCCAAAACCGACTGCCGCACAGCAGGCTGTACAAGGTATCGGAGCAATAGTGACCAACAGCAAAGCCCAATATTAAACCACTGATGATAATGCACAAAATACTACACAAAATACACCGTACACAAAATGCTGCAACACCCAACAAGGGGGAATATTCGATTCAATTGGGAAAGCAATTTCAACATACGGGTTTTTCTCCACTCGACCAAGCAACACTCTAATAGCAGCTGAGTGTCCTGTTTACCTCAAGCCTGAATCCACTGGTTGTTAAGGACTCAGTCCTACAAGAGTGACAACACTTCAGATGCCAACCATAAACCCAAGTTGTCACCTGGATTTCTGACCAACGAGCTACAGCTGAGTGGTTCCCAGGACCCTCGTTTATGAAGTGATAACATGGCTTTATGGAACCCTCCTGACAGCTGGCAAGAAAGGGCTCTGGAGAGAAACACCCCACACCCTCCCTCAGTAACTGGCTGAGTGTACCGTGACCCTATGGAACATTTGCCTAGAATTCGAGGCAGTTGTAACCTTTATTTTGACTTCTCTCAGCCATGGTTTCTCAAAATGCCTTTCAGGGTATTTCAGGTACCTTTGCTCCCATCTTTGTCAAGGTAAGGTTGATAATCTAATTTAGGTATGAGCCTTAGGCACCTGTTCAGGTTTTCAGACCTGCCCAAGGTAGAGGCATTAAATGCTAATAAGTTTCAGGCGAGGAAAAGGAGGAGGGTAGGGGCAGGAAGGAATGGAGTCTGGCCTTAGCAGGTGCAAACTATTATATGTAGGCTGGTAAACAACAGGGCCCTGCTGCAGAGGACAGGCGACGACATTCAATATTCTGTGACAAACCATAATGGAAAAGAATATGAGCAAGAATATATGTTTAACTGGACCACTTTGCTGTACAGAAGAAATTAACACAACATTGTACATCAACTGTACTTCAGCAAATTCTTTAAAAGTTTCAGGCAAAAACTCTTTCCTAAAAGGGGAAGTTGTACATGGAGTTTTTTCAGTGTGACCCTGGAAATTCTCATGATGATGACTGTTTGAATTACCAAATTCAGTCGTGATAAAAGACACCTGGGGTAGCAGGGAAACAAAGTAGTTTCCCAAAACCGACTGCCGCACAGCAGGCTGTACAAGGTATCGGAGCAATAGTGACCAACAGCAAAGCCCAATATTAAACCACTGATGATAATGCACAAAATACTACACAAAATACACCGTACACAAAATGCTGCAACACCCAACAAGGGGGAATATTCGATTCAATTGGGAAAGCAATTTCAACATACGGGTTTTTCTCCACTCGACCAAGCAACACTCTAATAGCAGCTGAGTGTCCTGTTTACCTCAAGCCTGAATCCACTGGTTGTTAAGGACTCAGTCCTACAAGAGTGACAACACTTCAGATGCCAACCATAAACCCAAGTTGTCACCTGGATTTCTGACCAACGAGCTACAGCTGAGTGGTTCCCAGGACCCCTTTCTTGGCGTTTATGAAGCTGCTAGACCATCTCACAGAACTTAAAGAAACATTCTGCTTACCTTATCTTTGTTATGAAGTGGAGCAGTCAAATGGAAGCGATAGACAGGGCAAGGTCTGGGGAAAGAAAAGTGCAAGCCTTCCGCGACCTCTGAGCAGAACCGACACCCTGGGCCTCCAAGTTGGCGTCAAGATGGAGGCACCTTTGGGGGGGCGGGGTTTATGGACGCTTCATGCATAGTCATGACTAATGAAGTCATTGGTCAACCGTGATTGCACTCCACCTCCAGTCCCTCCCACCGCCCCGCCTCCAAAAAGCTCAGGGCTGGGGCTGAAAGTTCCAACCCTCTCATCAGGACTTTGCACTGAACAATAATCACCTGGTAGGTTCCGCGGGCGACCACCCCCCACCCCATCTTCAGGTACTTTCCGAGGGTTGGTTCATTAACGTAACAAAAGGCACCTTATCATTCTCATCCGGGGAAATTCCAAAGGTTTTAGCAGCTCTGCGCCAGAAACCAGGATAGAGACCAGATAGATTATTTCTATTATAAATCACGACATCACAGGAAATAAAGTTAAGCATATCCTCATTACACCTTAGTAACAGCTTAAAAGGATTATTAGGTCAGAGCTGGGTAAAGTCAATGTAAATGAAGTATCGGTATTTTGGAGCGTTGGTTTAAAGGTGAAGGTTGTCGTTAGGGCCTCCCAGGGGGCGCTGGTGGTAAAGAGCTCACCTGCCAAAGGTGAATGCCCCTCCCACAGCAGGCTGTACAAGGTATCGGAGCAATAGTGACCAACAGCAAAGCCCAATATTAAACCACTGATGATAATGCACAAAATACTACACAAAATACACCGTACACAAAATGCTGCAACACCCAACAAGGGGGAATATTCGATTCAATTGGGAAAGCAATTTCAACATACGGGTTTTTCTCCACTCGACCAAGCAACACTCTAATAGCAGCTGAGTGTCCTGTTTACCTCAAGCCTGAATCCACTGGTTGTTAAGGACTCAGTCCTACAAGAGTGACAACACTTCAGATGCCAACCATAAACCCAAGTTGTCACCTGGATTTCTGACCAACGAGCTACAGCTGAGTGGTTCCCAGGACCCCTTTCTTGGCGTTTATGAAGCTGCTAGACCATCTCACAGAACTTAAAGAAACATTCTGCTTACCTTATCTTTGTTATGAAGTGGAGCAGTCAAATGGAAGCGATAGACAGGGCAAGGTCTGGGGAAAGAAAAGTGCAAGCCTTCCGCGACCTCTGAGCAGAACCGACACCCTGGGCCTCCAAGTTGGCGTCAAGATGGAGGCACCTTTGGGGGGGCGGGGTTTATGGACGCTTCATGCATAGTCATGACTAATGAAGTCATTGGTCAACCGTGATTGCACTCCACCTCCAGTCCCTCCCACCGCCCCGCCTCCAAAAAGCTCAGGGCTGGGGCTGAAAGTTCCAACCCTCTCATCAGGACTTTGCACTGAACAATAATCACCTGGTAGGTTCCGCGGGCGACCACCCCCCACCCCATCTTCAGGTACTTTCCGAGGGTTGGTTCATTAACGTAACAAAAGGCACCTTATCATTCTCATCCGGGGAAATTCCAAAGGTTTTAGCAGCTCTGCGCCAGAAACCAGGATAGAGACCAGATAGATTATTTCTATTATAAATCACGACATCACAGGAAATAAAGTTAAGCATATCCTCATTACACCTTAGTAACAGCTTAAAAGGATTATTAGGTCAGAGCTGGGTAAAGTCAATGTAAATGAAGTATCGGTATTTTGGAGCGTTGGTTTAAAGGTGAAGGTTGTCGTTAGGGCCTCCCAGGGGGCGCTGGTGGTAAAGAGCTCACCTGCCAATGCAGGAGAAGTAGGAGATGCGGCTCCATCCCTGTGTCAGGAAGATCCCCTGGAGAAAAAAATGTCAACCCACTCCAGTATTCTTGCCTGGAGAATTCCATGGACACAGTCGCAAAGAGGCAGACATGACTGAAGAGACTTAGCACACACAGCAGGATATTGTTGCTAAGTCCTGTCTGACTCTTCGCGACCCCGTGGACTGCAGCCCGCCAGGACTTCCTTGCCCTCACTATCCCCAGAGTTTGACCAAGTTGATGTCCATTGAATCAGTGATGCGATCCAACCATCTCATCATCTGTCACCGCCTTCTTTTGCTTTCAAACTTTCCAGCAACAGCTGGCCAAAGTATTGGAGCTTCAGCATCAGTCCTTCCAGTGAGTATTCAGCATTAGTTTCCTTTAGGATTGACTGGTGGATGGTCACCAAAATGGACCTGAACTGTGTTTTCTGTAAGTTTTGTACAGCAAGACCATGAACATTAGATGACTGTATACCAATAAAGTGGATAATCAAGACAAAGCTCAGAAAATCTAGCAGAGAATTGGGAACCTAAACAGAATTTTTAGTGGGGAAGATGCTCACACATACAGTACACAAGGAGAACTAGAAATTAGTTGTTCCAAGACTCTGGGGTTTACAACTGAAAAAAACCTGGATCTGAGTTTCTATCCCCATCCGACTTACTAGATGTAGGACCCTGAGGAAGCTATTTGACCTTTTTTGAAAAGTCCTTCTTCCCAGGGCTTCCCTTGTAGTCCAATGGTTAAGGATCTGCCTCCCAGTGCAGAGGACACAGGTTCAATCCCCAAGATTCCACATGCCATGGAGCAACTAGGCCCATGCACCATAACTGCAGCCCTAGAGCCCCTGAGCCAAGAGAGAGGCCACTGCAAGGAGTAGCCCCCACTCAACACTACTAGAGAAAGCCCGTCCGTGTCCAACAACAGAGAACCAGCACAGTCATAAATAAGAAAATCTTTAAAAATAAATAAGAAGTCCTATTTCTCTTCTGTAAGTTGGGAAAATAATAGTGCATACCTCAGTGAGGTTTCGTTTTTAGGACCCACCAAGAGAATGTATCTGATGTGCTTTGCATAGGAGTAGGCATTCAGCAAGTGCTTAATAAATAGTAGATGCTATTATTTTCATGAGGCCCACAAAATGCCCAGCAATTGCACTGTGGTTGTCCTCCTGTTTGGTGACTTCAAGGTATAAAGATATTATTAATATGATCTCTATGATGTAAAGGCAGAGTTTTCTAAAGCAATTATATTTTTTAGTGACACAAAATCAAGCATCTTTTTCAGGTGAAATGAGGGCTAAGGACAATTTCTGTCCAATCAAGTACATGGAGAGATCACAATTGTATCAAGTATGCGATCCAACCATCTCATCATCTGTCACCGCCTTCTTTTGCTTTCAAACTTTCCAGCAACAGCTGGCCAAAGTATTGGAGCTTCAGCATCAGTCCTTCCAGTGAGTATTCAGCATTAGTTTCCTTTAGGATTGACTGGTGGATGGTCACCAAAATGGACCTGAACTGTGTTTTCTGTAAGTTTTGTACAGCAAGACCATGAACATTAGATGACTGTATACCAATAAAGTGGATAATCAAGACAAAGCTCAGAAAATCTAGCAGAGAATTGGGAACCTAAACAGAATTTTTAGTGGGGAAGATGCTCACACATACAGTACACAAGGAGAACTAGAAATTAGTTGTTCCAAGACTCTGGGGTTTACAACTGAAAAAAACCTGGATCTGAGTTTCTATCCCCATCCGACTTACTAGATGTAGGACCCTGAGGAAGCTATTTGACCTTTTTTGA
This sequence comes from Tragulus kanchil, assembly GCA_022376925.1. NCBI lineage: Eukaryota > Metazoa > Chordata > Mammalia > Artiodactyla > Tragulidae > Tragulus > Tragulus kanchil. The sequence continues at coordinate 16,325,419 of JAIOJX010000028.1, read as the reverse complement.
AAAGTCCTTCTTCCCAGGGCTTCCCTTGTAGTCCAATGGTTAAGGATCTGCCTCCCAGTGCAGAGGACACAGGTTCAATCCCCAAGATTCCACATGCCATGGAGCAACTAGGCCCATGCACCATAACTGCAGCCCTAGAGCCCCTGAGCCAAGAGAGAGGCCACTGCAAGGAGTAGCCCCCACTCAACACTACTAGAGAAAGCCCGTCCGTGTCCAACAACAGAGAACCAGCACAGTCATAAATAAGAAAATCTTTAAAAATAAATAAGAAGTCCTATTTCTCTTCTGTAAGTTGGGAAAATAATAGTGCATACCTCAGTGAGGTTTCGTTTTTAGGACCCACCAAGAGAATGTATCTGATGTGCTTTGCATAGGAGTAGGCATTCAGCAAGTGCTTAATAAATAGTAGATGCTATTATTTTCATGAGGCCCACAAAATGCCCAGCAATTGCACTGTGGTTGTCCTCCTGTTTGGTGACTTCAAGGTATAAAGATATTATTAATATGATCTCTATGATGTAAAGGCAGAGTTTTCTAAAGCAATTATATTTTTTAGTGACACAAAATCAAGCATCTTTTTCAGGTGAAATGAGGGCTAAGGACAATTTCTGTCCTAAGTCTTATAGTACATGGAGAGATCACAATTGTATCAAGTAGATCTTGCAAGGAACCTACCTGGATTCTGGTCACACCACTGTACCCCACCAACAAACAGTCTTATAATATCTATTTATCCTCCTAGTCCAATTTTTCCAACAGCAAAATGGAAATGTCCAGAGTTCCACCTTGATTATCGGGCTGTTGTATGTAAGGACTGAGTATTAATGATATATAGTTTTTAAAGATCTGAAAACACATGGGCTACTAAGCACAGCTGAAAGTATTGATACTAGGATGGTATATACAAAAAAAAGTAAATAAATACACTTTATGGAAAGTCTACTATATATCAGATCCTATGAAAACCATTTAGGAATGTCGTTGGTATCTCCATCATGACTGATGTAAGAGAACACTAAGAGGATCTGGGACAAACACACAATATACACAGAAGTTAATTTCTATTTACTAAAAGAAATTCAGTGTAGAAATAACCCATGATAATTTCAAAGAGGCATGCTACAGACCTCATACACCAGAATCATTTTCACAATATAGCATGTCTGGATTCCTCTCTCTTCAGAAAAATGTTGTTCTTCTCTTCCAGATGGTGGATGATGTCTCAAGTCTGATTTCCTGTTAAGAGAGGCAATACACTGTTGCTTTTATGATTGATACGGAGTTGAATTACAACAAGATGAATTTCTTGGATGTCCTCAATTTTAAGTTTTATTTTGTATTTGGACATTTTCAGTCTATCAGACTGTCTCCCTGTTCTATTTTACTTTAAGCTTTGTTGTCAGAGATTTGAATACTTGGAAACTATTCAAGTAGTTATGGAAAAAGTAGAAGCAGGTTCCAAATTGCCATTTCAATGTTGCAGGGCACACACAGTGAAAAAGACTGGGAGAGAAATCCCTCAACACACTAACACTATTGATAGTGTCCTCTCTGGAATGGAGAGATCCTAATGTTTTTATATACTTTCTCTTCAATATTCAGTAATACTTTTTAATATTTTGCAAGTATTTATAATAAACCTGCATTATTACCCATTCTTGAGACTGTTATCAAAATTCCATTTTGCATCAGGTAATTCTCAAGCATGCCTTCCAGTTAGCACTCACTCATTACATGGAGTCTCTAATAGGTGACTTTCACTCAGGCCACGCTCACTCTGTGGCATGTGGGATCTTAGTTTCCTGACCAGGGACTGAACCCCGGTTCTCTGCATTGTAAGGCAGATTCTTAATAACTGGGTGACCACTCAGGGAAGCAGCAGCAGTTTTTCAACAAAAATAAACTTTGATTATGGGAAACTGAGTATTAATGATATATAGTTTTAAAGATCTGAAAACACATGGGCTACTAAGCACAGCTGAAAGTATTGATACTAGGATGGTATATACAAAAAAAAGTAAATAAATACACTTTATGGAAAGTCTACTATATATCAGATCCTATGAAAACCATTTAGGAATGTCGTTGGTATCTCCATCATGACTGATGTAAGAGAACACTAAGAGGATCTGGGACAAACACACAATATACACAGAAGTTAATTTCTATTTACTAAAAGAAATTCAGTGTAGAAATAACCCATGATAATTTCAAAGAGGCATGCTACAGACCTCATACACCAGAATCATTTTCACAATATAGCATGTCTGGATTCCTCTCTCTTCAGAAAAATGTTGTTCTTCTCTTCCAGATGGTGGATGATGTCTCAAGTCTGATTTCCTGTTAAGAGAGGCAATACACTGTTGCTTTTATGATTGATACGGAGTTGAATTACAACAAGATGAATTTCTTGGATGTCCTCAATTTTAAGTTTTATTTTGTATTTGGACATTTTCAGTCTATCAGACTGTCTCCCTGTTCTATTTTACTTTAAGCTTTGTTGTCAGAGATTTGAATACTTGGAAACTATTCAAGTAGTTATGGAAAAAGTAGAAGCAGGTTCCAAATTGCCATTTCAATGTTGCAGGGCACACACAGTGAAAAAGACTGGGAGAGAAATCCCTCAACACACTAACACTATTGATAGTGTCCTCTCTGGAATGGAGAGATCCTAATGTTTTTATATACTTTCTCTTCAATATTCAGTAATACTTTTTAATATTTTGCAAGTATTTATAATAAACCTGCATTATTACCCATTCTTGAGACTGTTATCAAAATTCCATTTTGCATCAGGTAATTCTCAAGCATGCCTTCCAGTTAGCACTCACTCATTACATGGAGTCTCTAATAGGTGACTTTCACTCAGGCCACGCTCACTCTGTGGCATGTGGGATCTTAGTTTCCTGACCAGGGACTGAACCCCGGTTCTCTGCATTGTAAGGCAGATTCTTAATAACTGGACCACCAGGAAAGTGCCCTACCACAGAATTCTTTATGCTTGTTGAAGCAGCAAGCAAAGGAGAAAGAATCCAAAAGGTTTGAGACAGTAACATTTATGGCACCTCATTCCCTGGAAGGCACAATAAAATGGATTTTGACTTTAAAGGCCATAATTATTAGCCTCATCTCTCTTTGAAGATTTATTTTCATGGGTGAATGTCAATAACTCATGCACACAGGCACACATGCACCAATACAAATCCAATCATATATGCACGCACAAAGAAACCTACACTAACACACAGGGCCAGACAGAGGAGAGTTGAAATAAATAAGGGGTCTTGAGTTTGGTTCTTGGGTAAGAATTTGTTCTGTATCCTTTCTCCTCCTATGATCGTGTTGTTTCCAGTAGTGAGTGAATAGAATGAAAAAGCTAAAAGTCTAACATTAAAATGGCTTTGCTTTCCTGGCATCCACATAGGTGCTTTTACACACATAAAAAAAAGTTAGGGGCTTCCCCTGGTGGTCCAGTGGGTAAGGACACCGCCATGCAGTGCAAGGGGCGCCGGTTCGAGCCCTGGCCTGGGAAGATCCCACGTGCTGCGGAGCGGCTGGACTGATGTGTCCAATCACTGATCCGGAGCTCTGGAGTCAGAGCTCTGGAGCGCATGCGCTCAGAGCAGGGGCTGTGCGACAACAGACGCCACCGCGATGGGAGGCCTGCAGGAGCCAAAGAACAAAGACGGATGAAAATAGAGAAATGAAAGACCAATAGAAGTGGCCCGCCCACTCCCCTCCCTCCCCAACCCGACCTCCGCCCAAAATTAAATAAATAAATAAATAAATAAATAAATAAAACAAAGTTGGAACTGTAGATGAAAAGGAACAATCTGTATTTCCTTTGGTTGCGTTTTTTTTGTTTTTGACAAATTTGAGAATACAACAGCCTAATGGTTGATACTGACATGATCATTGGGTTAAGGCTTAATATTGTACAGCTGACATGATCACATTTCACCTTGTTTAGCTTAGATCTTAATATATCATTTAGTGACTGTCCAGATAAAGGAATGTGGGATCTTAGTTTCCTGACCAGGACTGAACCCCGGTTCTCTGCATTGTAAGGCAGATTCTTAATAACTGGACCACCAGGAAAGTGCCCTACCACAGAATTCTTTATGCTTGTTGAAGCAGCAAGCAAAGGAGAAAGAATCCAAAAGGTTTGAGACAGTAACATTTATGGCACCTCATTCCCTGGAAGGCACAATAAAATGGATTTTGACTTTAAAGGCCATAATTATTAGCCTCATCTCTCTTTGAAGATTTATTTTCATGGGTGAATGTCAATAACTCATGCACACAGGCACACATGCACCAATACAAATCCAATCATATATGCACGCACAAAGAAACCTACACTAACACACAGGGCCAGACAGAGGAGAGTTGAAATAAATAAGGGGTCTTGAGTTTGGTTCTTGGGTAAGAATTTGTTCTGTATCCTTTCTCCTCCTATGATCGTGTTGTTTCCAGTAGTGAGTGAATAGAATGAAAAAGCTAAAAGTCTAACATTAAAATGGCTTTGCTTTCCTGGCATCCACATAGGTGCTTTTACACACATAAAAAAAAGTTAGGGGCTTCCCCTGGTGGTCCAGTGGGTAAGGACACCGCCATGCAGTGCAAGGGGCGCCGGTTCGAGCCCTGGCCTGGGAAGATCCCACGTGCTGCGGAGCGGCTGGACTGATGTGTCCAATCACTGATCCGGAGCTCTGGAGTCAGAGCTCTGGAGCGCATGCGCCAGAGCAGGGGCTGTGCGACAACAGACGCCACCGCGATGGGAGGCCTGCAGGAGCCAAAGAACAAAGACGGATGAAAATAGAGAAATGAAAGACCAATAGAAGTGGCCCGCCCACTCCCCTCCCTCCCCAACCCGACCTCCGCCCAAAATTAAATAAATAAATAAATAAATAAATAAATAAAACAAAGTTGGAACTGTAGATGAAAAGGAACAATCTGTATTTCCTTTGGTTGCGTTTTTTTTTTTGTTTTTTTGACAAATTTGAGAATACAACAGCCTAATGGTTGATACTGACATGATCATTGGGTTAAGGCTTAATATTGTACAGCTGACATGATCACATTTCACCTTGTTTAGCTTAGATCTTAATATATCATTTAGTGACTGTCCAGATAAAGCATTCAGTTTCAGGGCTAGCTACTTCTAGACTCACTTGCTCTGTTTGCTTTTCCTCTAGGCTTTCTCCTCATCTAGTAATAGTTCTCGCTGCACACATCTCAGTCTAGGGGATATAAGAGTATGGAGTTAAGAAAACATTTTATTAGCGCTTAGCCCTAAGAATAGCCACAATACTTGATTTGCTGAGGTCAAAGAACCAATGGTAATAATGTAAACCCTGGGACGTTGCTGGTAGTCCAATGGCTGAGACCCTGTGCTCCCAATACAAGGGGCTTGGGTTTGATCCCTGCTCAGGCAACTAGATTCCACATGCCACAACTAAGACCCAGCACAGCCAAGTAAAATAAATTCCAAAAAATGTATATCTTACCACAACTGGGATTCGGTATAGTGTAGATAGTTATGAGAAATTAAATAGAACCTGACAGAAACCAGACTGCAGGGAGGAATTGCAGGGCTTTGAGGGAAAAACATAAGGAGGAACAAGCCTATAGGGGTACAACATGGAGGAAAGAGTATCTCTGAGCACACTACATTGGAAAGCATCTCCCGTCAGCCCATGGCAGGGCACTGAGCGCCTTTGGCAGGAGAGGTCTATGTGGCAAACTTCTGACTTTGTGGATGCTGGCGAGCAACCACCTGTGCTGGGAGATGCCATAACTGTCCCCCTACTGCCTCAGTCAAAATGATGATGCTAGAAAGAAGGAAGTTGCTTGTATAAACCAGAGGGAGATGAATATCAGACGTGTGGAGAAAAGGTAAAAATTCCAGTGATGAGGTGACCACAGAAAGTCAGAGTCTGTGAGCATGGTATGTGAGGAGGAATGGGAGGACAGAAAACCAGAAGACTGACATCAGAAGACGGGCAGGTGTAGGTGGTATCCGTCTTCCATGGCAGCTCAGCAGTAAAGAAGATATGGGTTTGATCCCTGGGTCAGGAAGATTCCCCTGGAGAAGGAAGTGGCAGCCCACTCTAGTAATCTTGCCTAGAGAATTCCCTGGACAGAGGAGTCTGGTGGGCTACAGTCCATAGAGGTCACAAAGAAGTGGACACGACTTAGAAACTCAACAACAAAGTGGTATCAGGTGAGGCAAGCACTTAAGCAAAAGAAGCACAAGAAGAGATAAGGTATAATCTCGGCCCAAATAAACATCAAATTCCATGCCATATTTACAACTGTCTCTGAACACCTTGAGAAATACAGCTATTCAGCAGGAGGAGATTATCAATATTACAGATACAGGCTCTGATGACTACAGGAATCTGACTTAGGCCCAAGAAGCTGGTGAGCTTTAAAGAGTTTTATATATTACTTATACATACACACAAATAAATACATACATAACATAAATGCCATTTACAATAAAAACTACACAGCTTTATATATGAGCCCCATCTAAAATAAAGGTGAATGTTTGCTCTACAACCAAAAAAACCAGAAATTTAAGAACTTGTTCTCAATGTGTTTACATAAATGTCAAATATATTATCTTTCTTCAACAAAGGAATTATGTCCAAGAGGAAACCAAAGGAATTATGTCCAAGAGGAAACCAAAAGCATGTACTTTGGTAATAGAAAATGGTAGTGACATTTGCTCTCTGGGAGCTTTCATATCATATGTTTTTTAAAAAAGATTTATGTTTGCTTACTTGTCTCGGCTGTGCCAGGGCTTAGTTGTGGCACAAGGGGTCTAGTTCCCTGGCCCAGGATAGAACCCAGGCTCCTGCATTGGCAGCTCAGCGTCTTAATCACTGGACCACCAGGGAAGTCCCATGTCATATGATTTTCAACTATGATTTTCATAGTTAATACTGATGCAGAGAATATTGGTTTGGGGGCCCCACTCTTGCAGCTCCCCCGGGGGCCAGACTGGCTTTCAGCCTCTTTATCAAAGAGTTCCTGCTATTTGCTGCTGGGGAAATGCTGTTATTTCCATTTCAGTGTAGTGAATACAAAAAGCCAACAAACACAGTGAAAGCCTACAGTTCATCAGCTTCCTATCACATTCAGGTCACAAGCAGGCACTCCAGGGTCCCCTCCCAGCCCACTCTAGTAATCTTGCCTAGAGAATTCCCTGGACAGAGGAGTCTGGTGGGCTACAGTCCATAGAGGTCACAAAGAAGTGGACACGACTTAGAAACTCAACAACAAAGTGGTATCAGGTGAGGCAAGCACTTAAGCAAAAGAAGCACAAGAAGAGATAAGGTATAATCTCGGCCCAAATAAACATCAAATTCCATGCCATATTTACAACTGTCTCTGAACACCTTGAGAAATACAGCTATTCAGCAGGAGGAGATTATCAATATTACAGATACAGGCTCTGATGACTACAGGAATCTGACTTAGGCCCAAGAAGCTGGTGAGCTTTAAAGAGTTTTATATATTACTTATACATACACACAAATAAATACATACATAACATAAATGCCATTTACAATAAAAACTACACAGCTTTATATATGAGCCCCATCTAAAATAAAGGTGAATGTTTGCTCTACAACCAAAAAACCAGAAATTTAAGAACTTGTTCTCAATGTGTTTACATAAATGTCAAATATATTATCTTTCTTCAACAAAGGAATTATGTCCAAGAGGAAACCAAAGGAATTATGTCCAAGAGGAAACCAAAAGCATGTACTTTGGTAATAGAAAATGGTAGTGACATTTGCTCTCTGGGAGCTTTCATATCATATGTTTTTTAAAAAAGATTTATGTTTGCTTACTTGTCTCGGCTGTGCCAGGGCTTAGTTGTGGCACAAGGGGTCTAGTTCCCTGGCCCAGGATAGAACCCAGGCTCCCTGCATTGGCAGCTCAGCGTCTTAATCACTGGACCACCAGGGAAGTCCCATGTCATATGATTTTCAACTATGATTTTCATAGTTAATACTGATGCAGAGAATATTGGTTTGGGGGCCCCACTCTTGCAGCTCCCCCGGGGGCCAGACTGGCTTTCAGCCTCTTTATCAAAGAGTTCCTGCTATTTGCTGCTGGGGAAATGCTGTTATTTCCATTTCAGTGTAGTGAATACAAAAAGCCAACAAACACAGTGAAAGCCTACAGTTCATCAGCTTCCTATCACATTCAGGTCACAAGCAGGCACTCCAGGGTCCCCTCCCAGTCACAGTCTTGAGATCTGAGGACTGCTAATTGTTCCCATGGGGCTGTGCTCTGGCGACAAGGCCACCCAGGACCGAGAAGAGCCAGGCATCCTTGTCTTCTGCATCTCCTCTTTGGGTTAATAATTGGGCACAGGTTGAGGAATGCTGGAAAGCCTAGCGACAGCTACCCCCTTCCCTTTCGGTGAGATAACCGACTCATTACATCTAAATGTGAACGGCATTTTATTCCAAAGGGTCAACTCTAAAGATTTACTCGCCCATTTTTCACCTGCCTTCCCTTCTGCTTATGCCTTTGTATTCACTAATGGCCTTTCTCCAAGTTATGTAATCCTGCCATGGGTATAAAAATATCACTCCAAGGCTGCATGTCGGGGCTAAATCATTCAGCCGTTAGCCGTGACAGGGCTGGTGTCTGCACCGCACCAGAGGCAGGAGGACAGCTGTCCCCTCTCTCCCCGATGCCACTGCGCTGAGGGACGCTGAGGTTTTAATAAGAGCATAAAGCAGAGTGACACGCACTGGCAGGATGGGTAGATGTCATTTGCATTCAGAATGCCTGGGATAATAAATTAGAGCAAGTGAGCAGAAATGGGCAATTTGATTATTCAACATTTTTCAACACTAGCCCAAGCAGCTGGACCCAGAGCGGTCCCGCTGACTTCCCCGCATGCAGTCCGGCTGGTGGGGCACAGGTGAACGCACCGCCGTCATTTTCTCCCACCCACACTCTGAGCCTGAGAGCCTGGACGGAGTCTTATGTGCGTGGAGAGTGTAAATTGATGGTCTGGAGGAGGGAGTCTTCATTTATCTTTGCAGTGGAAGTAGGGGACTTTGGCTGGCTGACTTTCTTTTTTTTTCTGGCCACTTTTATTGGTCTTTCATTTTTCATCCATCTTTGTTCTCCCATCTGTGGCCTCTGTCGCTGCAGAGCATTGGCTCTGGGCGCATGCGCTCCAGAGCTCCAGCTCGGTAGTTGGACACATAGGTCCAGCCGCTCTGCAGCACGTGTGATTTTCCCAGGCCAGGAACTGAACCGGCGCCCCTTGCACTGCAAAGCGGTGTCCTTACCCACTGGACCACCAGGGAAGCCCCCTGACTTTTTTTATGGCAACAGGCCCATACCAACTGACGGAGCCCTGGGGCGATGAGGCGAGCCGCCAGCACACAGCGCCCTCTCCATCAGAGCGGTTTTCCTGTAGAAACTCTTTTTTTTTTTTTTTTTACAGAGCTTGTGCTACAACTCCCCCAGGCTTCTTTCAGTCTTTTTTTTTTTTTTCTTTTTTATTTATTTATTTTGGGCAGGGGTCGGGTTGGGGAGGGAGGGGAGCCGGCGGGCCACTTCTATTGGTCTTTCATTTCTCTGTTTTCATCCGTCTTTGTTCTTTTGGCTCCTGCGGGCCTCCCATCTCGGTGGCGTCTGTTGTCGCAGAGCGCCAGCTCTGGGCGCATGCGCTCCAGAGCTCCGGCTCGGTGATTGGACACATCAGTCCAGCCGCTCCGCGGAACGTGGGATCTTCCCAGGCCAGGGATCGAACCGGTGGCCCTTGCACTGCAAGGCGGTGTCCTTATCCACTGGACCACCAGGGGAAGCCCCTGTAGAAACTCTTAATACCGTGTGAGAGCAGCCTTTTATGAAGTTATTCAGGCTAAGGGGCCGTGGAGCAAGTTTTCTAGAACTGTCATCATCCCGTATTTATATGATACCGATATGAAGAATATAAAAATATTATACATACAATTATTTTATACGAATCGCAAACCTTGTAGATAATTGACAAGATAGGGCAGTATTATAAGCAATTATAGAATTTTATAATTTAATAAGCCACAGGGTCATCTGAACCACTGTACAATTTTTGTTTGTTTTTTGTTTTCCATGCACTGGGTCTCCCTGGCAACCTGCCAGCGTTCTCTAGGCGTAGCACGCAGAGTCCTTTTGCTGTGACACTCAGACTTAGTTGCCCCACAATGTATGAGATTTTCGTTCCTTGATGAGGGAGCAGGCCCACTTTCCCTGCATTGAAAGGTGGATTCGTAACCCCTGGGGCTCCATGGAAATCCTGAACCACTATATAATTCTTATTACTCCCTTGTACTTTTGCCTTTTTTTAAAAAAACAAACTTATAGTTCATAAAAATGTTTACATTTAAATTGTTTATTAATAAGAAGGTAGATAAAGACGTTTATCAGAACTGATGAATGGAGACTGGCTTCATTAGATGTTTTCACAGGTGTTTGTGAGGTAGTTGAGGTCATATTCAGAGCCACATCATGACTTTATGAGCATGTGAGTGACAAATGTCTGTTTTGAGATCTTATCATCTTTGTGCTTCAATGTATCGTGCAGTCAAACTAGCTATTGGACATACTGTTGGTTTTAGTGCTTTGGGACAGAATGCCCTTCAGTTTTCTTAATTTGTCATCTTGTTTATGTTAGATACCTGGCCTCACACCTTGGGTCATGAAGGGATCTCACGTGTGCGTGTGCACGTGCTTGCGTGCTCAGGCATGTCTGACTCTACAATCTCATGGACTACAGCCCACCAGGCTCCTCTGACCACGTGATTTCCTAGGCAAGAATATTGGAGTGGGTTGCCATTTCCTCCTCCAGGGGATCTTCCTGACCCAGGGATGGAATCCACATCTCCTGCGTCTCCTACATTGTCAGGCGGATTCTTTACCACTGAGCCACCTGGGAACCCCAAGGGATCTCTTATTTTCAACTTAAATAGTGAAAAAACATCTCTAAAATATTCACCACTGAAATTGATTCAGCTATCATAACTTTAAAAATTTACCAATTCAACCATAGAAACACTATGTAATATTGTATAATGGGAGATTATCATCCTTCAGTGTCTGTGGGGGTGGGGTATGAGGTATATTTGCATATACATCTGTATGCATATGTACATAAATACAACATATATATATATGTTCATTTACACACAAATTGATTTCACCTTTCATGCAGCTTAATTGAGAAACTACCCACTCATCCAATGACCACATAAATACATGTTTGAACCACTCTTCACGCAAAGTTTTAAAAAGTTTTTTAAAAACTATTAAATATTTCTGCAGGCCCACTTTCCCTGCATTGAGAGGGGATTCGTAAAGGTGGATTCGTAACCCTGGGGCTCCATGGAAATCCTGAACCACTATATAATTCTTATTACTCCCTTGTACTTTTGCCTTTTTTTAAAAAAACAAACTTATAGTTCATAAAAATGTTTACATTTAAATTGTTTATTAATAAGAAGGTAGATAAAGACGTTTATCAGAACTGATGAATGGAGACTGGCTTCATTAGATGTTTTCACAGGTGTTTGTGAGGTAGTTGAGGTCATATTCAGAGCCACATCATGACTTTATGAGCATGTGAGTGACAAATGTCTGTTTTGAGATCTTATCATCTTTGTGCTTCAATGTATCGTGCAGTCAAACTAGCTATTGGACATACTGTTGGTTTTAGTGCTTTGGGACAGAATGCCCTTCAGTTTTCTTAATTTGTCATCTTGTTTATGTTAGATACCTGGCCTCACACCTTGGGTCATGAAGGGATCTCACGTGTGCGTGTGCACGTGCTTGCGTGCTCAGGCATGTCTGACTCTACAATCTCATGGACTACAGCCCACCAGGCTCCTCTGACCACGTGATTTCCTAGGCAAGAATATTGGAGTGGGTTGCCATTTCCTCCTCCAGGGGATCTTCCTGACCCAGGGATGGAATCCACATCTCCTGCGTCTCCTACATTGTCAGGCGGATTCTTTACCACTGAGCCACCTGGGAACCCCAAGGGATCTCTTATTTTCAACTTAAATAGTGAAAAAACATCTCTAAAATATTCACCACTGAAATTGATTCAGCTATCATAACTTTAAAAATTTACCAATTCAACCATAGAAACACTATGTAATATTGTATAATGGGAGATTATCATCCTTCAGTGTCTGTGGGGGTGGGGTATGAGGTATATTTGCATATACATCTGTATGCATATGTACATAAATACAACATATATATATATGTTCATTTACACACAAATTGATTTCACCTTTCATGCAGCTTAATTGAGAAACTACCCACTCATCCAATGACCACATAAATACATGTTGGAACCACTCTTCACGCATGTTTTAATAGTCATACTATTAAAATAAGCATTATTACTGTAAGTTAGAGAGTATCTGATTATAAACAAATACTTGTTTTCTGTTTTTATCCTCTTTCTTTTTTCTCATTCTGCTTCTTTTCACGCTCAGTTTGTCAGTCGATGGCCTCAAGAACTCACAGAAGGTATGTGTATTGGACTAGAAAAAAATATCAAAGGAGACTCAAGAAGAACCTAAGAAATGAGGGCTGGGGAGTGGCAGCCCGAGGGCCCTGGGTTGTGAAATGAGCTTACAGGGCAATTGACAGGCTCCGAAATTCGGCGTCAAGTTCGGATTCCAATTGGAATACTCCTAGTACTTTGACTCTTGCCTAGTTTGACTTTTGAACAATAGTTGACTTATCTATAAAGTAGGATAAAAACTTAGTGACATTATGGACTTATGGTGAGGATGGATTGTGGGTGAAGCTCTGAAAGTGATCAGACCTGGTGCTTCATGACAATTTAAAGAGGGGAGATAGGGTGGGGGTGGGTGGGAGGGAGGTTCAAGAGGTAGGGGACCTGTGTATACTTAGGACTGATTCATGTTACTGTATGGCAGAAACCAACACAATATAAAGCAGTTATCTTCCAATTTAAGAAAATGATTAAAAAATAAAGGTGGCCAGGCTGCAGTGTTTAAATCTCTTCTCTTCTCTCATCTACACGAAGTCCCTTAGTGGTCTTGGGTAGGCTCAAGACTTCAAATATCCTCAATATTGCCAAGGATTGACAATTTACCTCTCTAATACAGGGTTAAAACCTGAACTTCAGATCTGTATATTGAACTATTAGACACCTCTCCTTGGATATTCAACAAGTATGTACAATTTAATGTACATTGCAAGTTGAGTTCTTATCTTTATCCTTCATCAACCTCTTTCCTCTTGTGGTCAGCTTCATTTGGGACAAGTCTGCCATCACATTCCTCATCCCGACGTCCTTGGAGGCATCCTGGACTCCTCACCTTCCCTCAAACTCCACATCCAACTCATCTTTAATCGCATGAGGTCTATCTTCAAAATAATTTCAGAATCCCATTATTTCTCACTATCTCTTCTGCTTACAATCAACTTGTTACAGTTGACATTTATACAATACTTCCCTAGACAGTAGAAGGTGCTTCTTCATTGCTCCTGAAGCATTTATCAAAGTAGACCATGTACTGGGACATAACACACATCTCAACCATCATTATTTCATGCCTGAGGCCCTAGCTAGCTTCCCTTCACCCTTCCTGATCTACTATCTACCATGCCTTCTGTCATGTTACCCGGAAGGCAAATTGGTGAGGGTGATCAGGGATCAATAAACCTTGTCTGTAAAGGGCTGGGTGGTAAATGTTTAAGGCCTTGCAGGCTGCAGTCATGCTGTGAAAGCAGCTATAGGTATTAGTAATAAGAAAAACAATGAGCATGTCTGTGTTTCGAAAAAATGTTCTTAATGAAAACCAGTGCTGAGCCAGATTGGGTCAATGCTTGGACATAACAAGGGTTTCCTCTGGGTTTGGTCAATGTGGAAATGTTGGCAAGAAATGAGTGGGAGAGTGGAGAGAAGATTGGTATCTATATTCCTCAGGAATATGCAGGGTCACTGCCGCCTGGCTACATCCCTCAAGCAAATGCTCAAGCCTCTCTCTCCAGCCATCCCTCTGTCTCTGGATCTTTCTGACAACTTTCTCCCCCATCTCTTCAAGCAACAATGAATGCTCTGTCCCTTGTGATCCCCCCACATCCAGCCCATCATTCTATAATAGTCCCTTTGCTAAACTGTTCTTCACATAACCCACTTTAGTATGCCCTGAAGTGAAAGTGAAAGTCGCTCAGTTGTGTCCGAGTCTTTGCGACCCATGAACGAGCCATGGAATTCTCTAGGCAAAAATACTGAAGTGGATAGCCTTTCCTTTCTCCGAGGGATCTTCCCCACCCAGGGATCAAACCCAGGTATCTTGCATTGCAAGTGGATTCTTTACTGTCTGAGCCACCAGGGAAGTCCAAGAATACTGGAGCAGGTAACCTATCCTTTCTCCAGGGGATCTTCCTGACCCAGGAATCAAACTAGGTTCTCCTGTACTGCGGGCAGGTTCTTTACCAGCTGAGCTACAAGGGAAGCCCTTAGTGTGCCCTAGATGATCGCAATAGCCCCTGTGCCCACGCTGCCTCCCTCCCTCAGCCTATTTTCAGAACAACAGCTACAACGATCTGGCTAAGCCATTATTTCTCACTATCTCTTCTGCTTACAATCAACTTGTTACAGTTGACATTTATACAATACTTCCCTAGACAGTAGAAGGTGCTTCTTCATTGCTCCTGAAGCATTTATCAAAGTAGACCATGTACTGGGACATAACACACATCTCAACCATCATTATTTCATGCCTGAGGCCCTAGCTAGCTTCCCTTCACCCTTCCTGATCTACTATCTACCATGCCTTCTGTCATGTTACCCGGAAGGCAAATTGGTGAGGGTGATCAGGGATCAATAAACCTTGTCTGTAAAGGGCTGGGTGGTAAATGTTTAAGGCCTTGCAGGCTGCAGTCATGCTGTGAAAGCAGCTATAGGTATTAGTAATAAGAAAAACAATGAGCATGTCTGTGTTTCGAAAAAATGTTCTTAATGAAAACCAGTGCTGAGCCAGATTGGGTCAATGCTTGGACATAACAAGGGTTTCCTCTGGGTTTGGTCAATGTGGAAATGTTGGCAAGAAATGAGTGGGAGAGTGGAGAGAAGATTGGTATCTATATTCCTCAGGAATATGCAGGGTCACTGCCGCCTGGCTACATCCCTCAAGCAAATGCTCAAGCCTCTCTCTCCAGCCATCCCTCTGTCTCTGGATCTTTCTGACAACTTTCTCCCCCATCTCTTCAAGCAACAATGAATGCTCTGTCCCTTGTGATCCCCCCACATCCAGCCCATCATTCTATAATAGTCCCTTTGCTAAACTGTTCTTCACATAACCCACTTTAGTATGCCCTGAAGTGAAAGTGAAAGTCGCTCAGTTGTGTCCGAGTCTTTGCGACCCATGAACGAGCCATGGAATTCTCTAGGCAAAAATACTGAAGTGGATAGCCTTTCCTTTCTCCGAGGGATCTTCCCCACCCAGGGATCAAACCCAGGTATCTTGCATTGCAAGTGGATTCTTTACTGTCTGAGCCACCAGGGAAGTCCAAGAATACTGGAGCAGGTAACCTATCCTTTCTCCAGGGGATCTTCCTGACCCAGGAATCAAACTAGGTTCTCCTGTACTGCGGGCAGGTTCTTTACCAGCTGAGCTACAAGGGAAGCCCTTAGTGTGCCCTAGATGATCGCAATAGCCCCTGTGCCCACGCTGCCTCCCTCCCTCAGCCTATTTTCAGAACAACAGCTACAACGATCTGGCTAAGCCAGGCAGCATCTGTTCAGGTCACTCATCTGCTCCAACCACCAGTGGCTCCCTCATCCCCCAGAATAAATACCAGAAGCCCTGCAGTGGTCTGTGGGCTCTATGACCCCTGCCCTCTGCCACCCTTTCTCTCCCCTCTCACTTCCTTCCATCCTCTGCTCACTCCATCCCAGGCCCCCGAGTTCCTCAAGGACAACCCCTTCAGACACTCCTGCCGCAGGCCCTTTGCACTGGCCATGCCTCCCGCAAGTAAATACCTGCATGGCTCCCTCCCTCACCTCTTGGTTTACTCTCTTGCTTTTGCTCAAAAACCAGTGAGGTTCCCACTTAAGACTTTATATCTTCCTTCCTCCTTCATTCCCAAGCCTGCTTTCCTAGCTATTTTGACCTATAGGACACAAGATTCTAATGTACAATATAACATATTATTGCCTATCATCTCTTTCCCCACTACACTTAAGCCTCAGGAGGGCAAGGATTTTGGCCTCTGAGTACCTACAGCAGACACTGTGCACATGCTTATTGAATGAGTGCTGGTTACTCGTGAAAAGCACTCTGGGCTTACAGTTGGGTAACCAGTCTGAATTCAGTTTTCTGCTTCATTTTCCCATCATTCCTTTCCTCCCTCCCTCCCTCCCTCCTTCCTTCTTCCTTTCTTTCTCTGATAGCCCTTAAAAAAAGTGTTTGTTTTTGATAATTGTACAGAAAAATTAAGAGAAATAGACTTGCAACAAAATCAAATATAATTCTCGCCTCCTCAAACTTTCCATATTGACTTCAACATCCAAGCTTCCTTTCCAACCATTACTGACATGCAGATACAGTCTTAAAGGGATGAACATAATGTAGGTATGATTTTTTATGTTTGACTTTTTCACTTAATTTTTCCAAAATGGAACTGGCTCCTCTCTCCCTCCCATAACCATTATGCTTCTTGAAGAATAAAGGAACAGCATATATACTATGAAAAGAAAAATAAAAGATATTAAAAATCTTACCACCTGAGGTACTACCATTAGCAGTAAATATTTTTAAAACACATATTTTTTAAATATTGAAAAAATTTTTAATATAATCTTTAAAATGTTTATTTGGTTGCACCAGGTTTTTTTTTTTTTTTTTTTGCACCAGGTCTTAAATTCTGGCACTTGGAATCTTTGATCTTTGTTGTGGTGTATGGGATTTTTAGTTGCAGTATGTGGAATCTAGTTCCCTGACTAGGGATCGAACCTGGGGTGCTTGCATTGGGAGTACAGAGTCTTAGCCACTGGACCATCTAGGAAGTCCTACCATCAGCACTTTGATGATTATCCTTATGTGTACCTCATTATCCATTTGTATATGTATATATGCGTGTGTATATATATTACATCATTTTTTATGGAAAGAGGATAGCATGATAAATGCTATCTTTATTATTGGAGCTATTTAAAAATGAATAAATAAAAATGTGACTTCTCTAACAAGTGCATTAACATATATATTAATTTATACATATAATATATAATACCAGGGTACTGATAAAATATTATACATGTGCATGCTAAGTTGCTTCAGTCATGTCTGACTCTTTGCAACCCCACAGACTGTAGCCCACCAGGTTCCTCTGTCCATGGGGATTCTCCAGGCAAGAATAATGGAGTGAGTTGCAACACCCTCCTCCAGGGGATCTTCCCAATCCAGGGATGGAAACTGCATCTCTTACAACTCCTGCATTGACAGGTGTGTCCTTTAGCTCTACCACCACCTGGGAAGCCCTATATTCCATATGTACTCAGGTATCTAATATAATAGTTTATACATAATTTTCTTCAGTTTGCTACATTTTCAAGTTGAGATTTCACTGCTTATGTTTCTTTTTTCCCCTAAGGGAAGCAGTGCAGTTTCTCTCAAACTTGAATATTATGAACTTAAAGTAAAATTATAATTATTGTAAACCTTGAATACTGACTTTAGTGATTTTTTAAAATGTGACTTAATATAACTAATGTATAACTTAATAGGTTTCTTATGTTTAGGACTCTCATGTAAAACCAAAGCAAGTTGATAAATTAAATATAGAAACAACACTATAAAATCAATAAAATTCAAATTAATAACATTAATTTAATATGATTCATGGTGCTGTTTTGACAAAACTAAATTACTAACGTTTGGCTTAATGATTGAATGATATAGCCTCAAGTTGGAGCCTAAATTTAATTTCTCTCAGTGTTTTTACTTCAGTAATACAAAAGTGTTCATTTGTAATTGGTTTTTACAAATGAGCATTAATACCTTTAAGGCATTGTTGGCTAGCTCAAGTTAATCAGACCACATACTTAATCAAAACTGCCACCAATCAATTCGTGATTGCAAATTTTAATGGAATTTCATTCTGTGGAGTTGTCTTATTCAATTACAGATCCTGGTAATCATGGCATTGCTACATTATTGAAATCTACTTTCAAATAATCAATTTTTGCGAGGATTAGAAAAAGGAAGTCACTATTCCATTTTCACGACAGCCTCACCGTCACTGTGCCAGTCCACGCGGATGGGCATCTTTTCCCGTCTGCCTGCTGTCCCCCTCAGCTTTTGTACAGCTTCGGGTGTATGATTTTGTAAGGCTTGAGATGGCTCCATTTGTTTACTCCTTGTCCTGTTTAAATCAAAGTAAAATATGGATTCGTAAGGTCTTCCCTGACACTATTTGGTTATACTTGGCAGAAATATGCTCACCAACTTGGCTCTGAAGTTACATGGCAACATTTGGTGAGAGGCTAATCAACATGATGATAAAAAGGGCCTGTGTGTCTTCACATAGATGATTGCTATGACTAAACCCCAACTTAATAAATTTTATTATTAAAGATCTCACTGACCTAAGGCAAGGAATTCCATGCCCCAGATTAGAAAACACAAACATAATAGGGTTTAAGAGCCTACATGTGGCTACCTTGGTGGCTCAGACAGTGAAGAATTCACCTGCAATGCAGGAAACATGGGTTCAATCCCTGGGTCAGGAAGATCTCCTGGAGACGGGAATAACTCCCCACTCCAGTATTCTTTTTATTATTATTATTATTTCACTTTTTGCTTTTACAGGGTTTTGCTGTTTACAGACATGTATAATCCCAGGTTAGTCATAGGTATACCCCGACCCCTCCCTCCTCCACCTCCTTCCCAGTACTCCAGTACTCTTGGCTGGGAAATCCCAGGGCCAGTGGAGCCTGGTGCTCTACAGTCCATGCGGTTGCAAAGAGTCTTGACACGACTGAGCGACCAGCACTTTCAAGAGCCTACATCATTCTGGAAGCACACGATAGCTTCACAGGCTCTGCAAAACAAGAGTCGTTTACTCAACCTTTCTGAACCTCTTTGTTTTTATTTGTAAAATGTTGATCATTTTCCCTGTTCACAGGAGAACATCTGCACTGTGGCATTTGTGGTGAGGACTTAATGAATTGAAACAGACCAAGTCCCAGGGCAGATAGAAGTGCTCAGGAACTCAGTTGCCATCCCAAGCAGTGTGACTGACGCGGTCTCTTGCCCCAGGG
This sequence comes from Tragulus kanchil, assembly GCA_022376925.1. NCBI lineage: Eukaryota > Metazoa > Chordata > Mammalia > Artiodactyla > Tragulidae > Tragulus > Tragulus kanchil. The sequence goes on along the minus strand of JAIOJX010000028.1, from coordinate 16,306,080 downwards.
AAGAAGCCTCAGCAGCTCGGTTTCCCAAGTTCCTAAATCACCACACTGAGTGGGCGATTATAGACTTAATCACCAGCCAGATATTAAGACCCAATTTCATAACCACCACGTTACATAACTTTCCAACAAGCAAGGGGATAATCTGTTTGCAAAGGACCAATCCCTGATCTCATAAAAGCATTTCTCTTCTCGAAGGTTAAGACCCATGCTCAGTCCAGAGGCAGCAGGCCAGTTAAATACACGTTCAGATGAGCTGCAACTCTCTTAAGAAGCAGTATTCAGGGCAGAGGGGGATACGAGGCAATTAAGAAACTTCTGTGGATGATTCAGTGTTGACACACATGCTGTCAACTGCTTTCCACATCGGGAGGTAGTACCAACAAGGACTAGGCGTGGTTGGGATGGCTTATACCCACACAGAGATGGCTAAGATTTTTCTGTTTTTCAAAATTTTATTGGAGTATAATTGCTTTGGGGCTTCTCGGGTAAAGAACCCACCTGCTAACATAGGGGACATAAGAGACATTGGTTCCATCCCTGGGTCAGGAAGATACCTTGGAGGAGGGCATGGCAACCCACTCCCATATTCTTGCCTGGAGAATCCCGTGGACAGAGAAGCCTGGCGGGCTACAGTCCATGTGGTCACACAGAGGCAGTCACAGCTGAAGCGACTTAGCATGCATGCATGCATAGTTGGTTTACCATGTTTGGTATATTTGTGCTGTGCAGCAAAGTGAATCGGCTGCATAGATACATGTATCCCCTCTGTTTTGGATTTTCTTCCCATTTAGGTCACCACAGAGCACCGAGTACAGTTCCCTGTGCTATCCATTGGTCTCTCATTAGTAATCTACTTTATACATTGTACTGTATAGATGTCAATTCCAATGTCCCAGTTCACTCCACCCCCAGAGCCCACTTGGTGTCCATACATTTGTTTTCTACATCTGTGTCTCCTTCTGCTTTGCAAATAGATTCATCTGTACCATTTTTTCCTAGATTCTACACGTATGCATTAATATACAATATTTGTTTTTTTCTTTCTGATTTCATTCTATACGGTACATATATACAGTAGAATATTGCTCAGACATAAAAAGGAACAAAACTATGTCATTTACAGAGATGTGGATGGACCTAGAGACTGTCAATGAAGAGATACTTTTAAAGCTTTCAGTAGATATTTATTCAGACCTATTTTATTTGAATCCAGGCACTTGATACTCCCTGGAGGAGACAGCAGTATACTAGAGAGAAGCATGCACACACACCAATGTTATACAATAGGAGATGTGCTATCTTATGAATGTTCACTCAATGCTGTGGAGAGGTTGAGATTTCAAATACATTTAAAAAGGTGTTGATTTGGGGGTCTTCATCGTTGTGCACAGGCTTTCTCTAGTTGCGGTGACTCGGTAGTTGTGGTGCTCCAACTTCTCATTGCAGCAGCTTCTCTTGTTGCAGAGCAAAAGCTCTAGGACACTCAGGCCTCAGTAGTTGTGATACGTGGCCTTCATTGTTCTGTAGCATGTGGACTTTTTCCGTAGGAGGGATCGATCCTGTGTCCCCTTCGTTGCCAAGTAGATTCTTAACTACTGGGTCACCAGGGAAGTTGCTTAAAATGCATCTTGACAGAGGAAGCAGGCTTCCTTTTATTTTAATGTGTGCCCCTATATACTCGGAGAAGCAGAGTGCATTTACAGCCTTACCAGACCACTTGCTGTTTCTCTAGGGTCAAAAATAAGGTGGACGATTGCTTTCTGTTCAAGTCTACTTAGATGTCCAGTACGAATTTCCATGGGGGCAGGGGAAGGTAAATCAAAGAACCATAAGGACCTGGACATAACAAGAAGCTAGGAGAGCACCTGTCCTCTTTCCTACAAGATACCTTCAAGTTCGCCTTGGTCTTAGAATGCATATTTCCTGAGTCAGTGCAGGGAATGAGCCAGCTTTAAAAAGCATCGAGTTGGTGGATGAAAAAAAAAATAGAAGGAGGGTGAGAGAGCTGAATATAAATGCCAAGGGAGGCTGGAAATCAAGAACTGACACTGACTATGTTATCCATGTAGTAACAGGGCCTTCAAGCCTGGCACCAACTGCCAGCAGTGTGCTGTAAGTCAGGGATTAGATCCAATGCCAGTGCAAAGACATATTCCTTCCCCCCGCCCCACTGGCGCTCTGGCCACCTACCATCCTTATTTCCTTTATCTCTTCTTCCATGGAGCCACCTGGCCACTGCCAAGCTTTTCTCGGCTGACTGTCAATTGCGTTTACTCAAAATCCTCTGCGCGTCTCACTCTCCCTCTGTGTTCCCCGCAATGGGCTGTGCAGGGCTGTGGAGCTTTATAACCTTCTTTTCAACAGCTGGCAGCTACAAATTAACTTTTTGACTTCATTAGGCTAATAGACTGAATTATCCCCCATTTGCAGCACCTGAAGCCCTCCCTGCCCCCTTTCTCTGCCCCCCAGTCACCTCCTCTCATCCATTGGGGCTGAGGAGCAGGCACACAGCACGTGGAGCAGCCTGCAGGCTCGGTCAGAGCCCCGAGTGTGTTTGGCCACTTCTGCAGGACCACGGAGGGCTTGGACCGCTCTGATCAACACCGGCTGCGGGCAGGGCTGACGAGAGACAAGAGCAGCCGCTGCACTCCTGAGAAGGGTAAATGTGATCAGAGAGCTCAGTCACCCTCTGTCTTTGGAGCACCTGCCTCTCTTCCACCAGCAATTTCCATCCTGGACCGTCTGGTGGAGAAATGCCTTTGGGTATCACTCTCTTTGATGTTCTCCAGCACTTCCCGAAAGCATCATTTCCAACTTTTCCTCATTTTCCTAGCAACCAAGAGACTGAAAGCTTTCCCTTCACTTACCCAATCAGTAAGAAATGAAAAATTGTAAACAAAATGGAAAACCACACACACACAAAAGCCCACATGGCTTAGGAGATCTTAGTTCCCTGACCATGGATTGAGCCCACCGACATCCCTGCATTGGAAGTGCAGAGTGTTAACCACTGGACCACCAGGGATGTCCTTTATCATCTTTCTTGAATCTCGCCTGATAGGTCCTCTCCATTAGCTCCCTTTCCAGCTGGATTTCCTTAAAGCCCCCCAAGCAGTTCAGCGCACTCTATAAAGTTGAACAAAGATCTTCCCACTATCCTGTCAGGCTCAAGTACCAATTTTCTTCCCAGAGAGTTTTCCCCAGAGGGCACTGAAGGAAAACCAGCACAAACAAAACTCTTAAAAAATCTCTTTCAGATCCATGGTGCATGCTTCCCGCAGCTTCCGTGGATAAAGCTCTTTTCAGCCCGTACTTCTCCCGGAACCTCCCCTCCCTAAAAGCCTAGAGAATGAGGCTAGGGAGACAGGAGAGGCAGATAAACAGGATTTGCTGGAACAAAAAGGCCAAAACAGCCTCAACTTCAATCTTATAAGGGGAGTTACACTTTGTAAAAGCAATTCAAATGCACTTTGTACATGGAGCAGGAGTGGAGATTGTTTCTTAGAGATAGCATTGGAGCAGAGAAAGTGAACATTCATGCCAGAATCTTCAATAGGATATCTCTTGATAATGTCCCCCATAGGTTTTGTTTTCCGTCAGCTTCTATTTTTAGTTTGTCGTTCTAGCAACTATATGTCCTTATTTTCGCAGGGCAATGCTTGCTCACACCTGTTTTCCTGATATAATTTAGTAAAGAACTTTCTTCTATTTTCAAAATTATAATAATAATTTAATCAAATTATAATTGGATTCTAATCAACTTATTATATTAAGCAACGTAAGTCAGAATGAGAAAGACAAATACCATATGATATCACTTATATGTGGAATCTGAAATAGGACACAAATGAGCTTATCTATGAAACAGAAACAGACTAACAGACATAGAGAACAGACTTGTGGTTGCCAAGGGGGAGGGGAGACAGTGGAGGGGTGGATTAGGAGTTTGGGGTTAGCAGATGCAAACTGTTGTCTGTAGAGTGGAGAAACAACAATGTTCTACAGTATAACACAGAGAACTATTTTCAGTACCTGTGATATACGGTAATTAAAAAGAACATGAAAAAATGTGTATCTTTCTTTGAGAATTAATTTATGGTAACCGAGATGGAAGGGTCAGGAGAAAAGGGACAGTTAAGGAGTTTGGGATGGACATGTACACACTGCTATCTTTAAAACAGATAACCAACAAGGACCTGCTATATGGCACAGGAAACTCTAGTCAATGTCCTGTGGCAGCCTTGTTGGGAGGGGAGTTTAGGGGAGAATGGATACATGCATATGTATGGCTGAGTCACTTTGCTCTTCATCTGAAGCTATTACATTGTTAATCAGCTATACTCCAATATGAAACTAAAAAAAAAAAGAATCAAGAGTTTCCCTGGTGGTGCAGTGGGTAACGAGTCCACCTTGCAGTGCAAGGGGCACTGGTTCGATCCCTGGCCCGGGAAGAGCCCCATGTGCCACAGAGCAGCTGGACCTATGTGTCCAGTTGTTAGCCAGCACTCTGGAGCACATGTGCCCAGAGCTGGTGCTCTGCAACAAGAGAGGCTACTGCAATGGGAGGCCCACATAGGTCAAAGAATAAAGATGGATGAAAATAAATAAATTTTAAAAAATGAATAAAAGAGGCCAAAATTTTTTTTAAAAAAAATTAAAAGAATCAAGATTGAAACGAGGATTCTGTCTACTATGTCACTTATATTTTTATATTTTACTGATTTTTTTGTTGATATATCTATGTAATCCATAACATACAGATATATATAATCTACTGCCTGACAAATGATATGTTACTGACTTACAGATTTTAGGACTGACAATCATCTTTCATTTCCATTTCAGAAAAAAAAAAGAAGAGCTAAAAATAAGTTACTATTTCCGGGCTTCCTCAGGTGGTCCAGTGGGTAAGGACACCGCCCTGCAGTGCAAGGGACGCCAGTTCGATCCCTGGCCTGGGAAGATCCCACGTGCCGCAGAGTGGCTGGACTGATGTGTCCAATCACTGAGCCGGAGCTCTGGAGCGCATGCGCCCAGAGCCTGCACTCTGCGACGACAGAGGCCACCGCGATGGGAGGCCCACAGAAGCCAAAAAACAAAGACGAATGAAAATAGAGAAATGAAAGATCAATAGAAGTGGCCCGCCCGTCCCCCTCCTTCCCCACCCCACCCCCAAAAGATAAATAAATAAAAATATAAATGTTTAAAAAAATAATAAAAAAATTAAAAATGTTACTATTTCCAATAAACACAAAAGTATCTCTCTATATAACTAAATCAGTTTGCTGTACAGCAGAAATTCACACATTGTAAATCAACTATACTTCATTAAAATAAAAAAATCCAACCAAAATTAACATACCATTGCAAGTCAACTATACTTGGATAAAATAAATTTTAAAATATTCTAATTAGGATGGTAAGTTCTCAACACAAAGATCGAACCTGTGTCTCATGTCTCTTAAATTGGCATGTGGATTCTTTACCACTTGTGCCATCTGGGAAGCCTCTTTTTTTTGAAGTGAAAATGTTAGTCAGTTGTGTCTGACTCTTCAAGACCCCATGGATGTAACCTGCCAGGATCGTCTGTCCATGGAATGCTCCAGGCAAGAATACTGGAGTCAGTAGCTGTTCCCTTCTCTAGGGGATCTTCCCAACCCAGGGACTGAACCTAGGTCTCCTGCACTGCAGGCAAATTCTTTACCATCTGAGCCACCAGAGAAGGCTGTAAGTTATCAGGCCATCCTGTTTGCTGGAACTCTCCAATGACTGTATGTTCAATTTCTCAACATCAAAACAACAGGCATTTCAAGTGTCCTTTCCTTTCTGTTATTGTCTCCCCGTATCTGGAGCAAAAAGTGATGGAGAAGTTGTGTGTTCGAAAGAGTATATGATTTGGGGAATGATACAAGTTTGGGTTTTAATCCCCTTGCTGATTCTTATTCTAACTTTGGTCCAGTAAATGTAGTTCTTCTGATTGTCACTGTCTTCATCTTTAAAAAATAAAACTAACTAGAACTATCTTAAAAGATGATTGGAAGGACTGCATAAAGAAATGATAAGTGGATGCTAGCCTGGTGGTTGGAAGTGGCATCTGGAAGAGGCTGCAAGAGCCATAGCAGGAGGTCAGCTGCAGCTGGCCTAGCCACGGGGGGAGCGGAGAGAAAGCGCTCTCTCTGTGTTCAGCTCTTCCCCTGTATGATACAGCTCTGTCATCTTGGAGAAGCAAGCCAATGTCCAGTTCGATCCCTGGCCTGGGAAGATCCCACGTGCCGCAGAGTGGCTGGACTGATGTGTCCAATCACTGAGCCGGAATGAAGCCTGCACTCTGACGACAGAGGCCACCGATGGGAAAAAAAAATGAAAAAGAAATAAAACAATAGAAGTGGCCCGCCGTCCCCTCCTTCCACCCCACCCAAAAGATAAATAAATAAAAAATAAAAGTTTAAAAAATAATAAATATTAAAAATGTTACTATTTCCAATAAACACAAAAGTATCTCTCTATATAACTAAATCAGTTTGCTGTACAGCAGAAATTCACACATTGTAAATCAACTATACTTCATTAAAATAAAAAAATCCAACCAAAATTAACATACCATTGCAAGTCAACTATACTTGGATAAAATAAATTTTAAAATATTCTAATTAGGATGGTAAGTTCTCAACACAAAGATCGAACCTGTGTCTCATGTCTCTTAAATTGGCATGTGGATTCTTTACCACTTGTGCCATCTGGGAAGCCTCTTTTTTTTGAAGTGAAAATGTTAGTCAGTTGTGTCTGACTCTTCAAGACCCCATGGATGTAACCTGCCAGGATCGTCTGTCCATGGAATGCTCCAGGCAAGAATACTGGAGTCAGTAGCTGTTCCCTTCTCTAGGGGATCTTCCCAACCCAGGGACTGAACCTAGGTCTCCTGCACTGCAGGCAAATTCTTTACCATCTGAGCCACCAGAGAAGGCTGTAAGTTATCAGGCCATCCTGTTTGCTGGAACTCTCCAATGACTGTATGTTCAATTTCTCAACATCAAAACAACAGGCATTTCAAGTGTCCTTTCCTTTCTGTTATTGTCTCCCCGTATCTGGAGCAAAAAGTGATGGAGAAGTTGTGTGTTCGAAAGAGTATATGATTTGGGGAATGATACAAGTTTGGGTTTTAATCCCCTTGCTGATTCTTATTCTAACTTTGGTCCAGTAAATGTAGTTCTTCTGATTGTCACTGTCTTCATCTTTAAAAAATAAAACTAACTAGAACTATCTTAAAAGATGATTGGAAGGACTGCATAAAGAAATGATAAGTGGATGCTAGCCTGGTGGTTGGAAGTGGCATCTGGAAGAGGCTGCAAGAGCCATAGCAGGAGGTCAGCTGCAGCTGGCCTAGCCACGGGGGGAGCGGAGAGAAAGCCCTCTCTCTGTGTTCAGCTCTTCCCCTGTAACACACAGCCCTGTCATCTTGGACAAGCAAGCCAATGTCCTCCCCTGAGTGTAGATCTTACCTAAATTGCAATTTCTTCCAATTGTAAAATGAAATAATGCTTATGAAAGACTTTATAGACAATAAGTTGATAGGAACCCTAATCATCATTCTTTTTTTCTTGTTTAAAGTTTTCTTTTAGGATTTTGCTTATAATACTCTTCTCTTTTCTTAATTTAAAAAAATTTTTAATTTTATTTTTTTAACTTTTATTTTACTTTTAACTTTTACAGAGTTTGTTGTTGTTTACAGATATGTATGTTCCCAGATTGGATACTCTATCAGTCCTGTTTAGGAGAGGATTCCTACAAGTTGTGAGAAGGTGTTTGATGTTATAGTTTAAATAATGAAAGTGTGCTAAATAGGCTAGAGAATGAGGATCCTGGATTCTGAAGCTGCCAGGTCTCCCAGGAGCAAATTATGAGTCCAAGTTAATGGCTGAAGGCATGGCGAGGTAAACCAGTTGTGCGTGGTTGAAGAAGTGGTTGAAGATGCAGTGTCGATCCTGTGCGGCTGACACAATGACTTATTCAAGATCCCCCTTCTATTATTTTCTCCTAACAGACTCCTGATTTTAAGATAGAAGGAGACCCTTTATCCCAGTGGAAGTCAGTGCTGGCTCTAGCCTTGGGGATGAACCATGCTTGGTCTAAGTCAGACAAGGCAATCCCATTCCCACATATCATTGATAATTTGAGGTAGGGGCTCAAAGTCCAATTCTGGCCAATGAGAAAAGAGTGCGGTGTGAAAGATGGAGGTGGGCACTGAGGCAGAATTCACTTCTAGGATTAAAAGACAGACCCTTCCGAGGCATAAGCTTTTTCTAGCTCCTATGTTCTGCCTTAACTTCACTGTGGAAGGCTTTTGGTGACTGTCATGCTGTCAAGAGATGGCACATATGAATCTGAGTAGCCAGAATGGTGAAGACAGTCCCTTGCCCCCTAGTGAACTATTGATCAGCCCAGGGGTGTGTCTACCACTCCTCCACTTAAAGGAGATCCTATAGTATATGCATTGCTTATTTCACTCTTAGACATGCAACCAAAAGCATTCCCAAGTAACACATCTCCACATGCTGGGATTAGATCAATGAATCCAAAGACCAGCTTTGTAGTTGTTGTTTAGTGGCTAAGTCGTGCCCAACTCTGTGACCCCCATGGACTGTACCCTGACAGGCTTCTCTGTCCACAGGATTTCTCAGGAAAGAATACTGGAGTGGAATACTGCCATTTCCTTCTCCAGGGGATCTTCCTGACCAAGGGATCGAACATGCATCTCCTGTACTGCAGGCAGATGTTTTACCCCTGAGCCATCTGGGAAACCCAAAGACTATTTTAGAGTTTCTTTTTTTCAGTATTTTCTTCCAACTGTCTTTTGTGATTAATAGTTTGGCTAAATATCATGCTTGGGTCATGCAAAGAAGAAAAAATATCAGCTGTAGATGGGTTTCATATCTTTATGTATTTTTGCTATTTACAAGAATAAATGTGGAAATTATGGGGCTGCATGTGGTTCTCTAAAGGAAGGGATTTTTAGACTCTCAGTCAGTGCATGCATAAAATCCTGCTGTGATTAAACTATGAAATGTAACTCACTCAATTGGTCTGAACATTTTGAATTTGTATTTTTGGATTCTGGCATCCTTTATATCTCCAGATCACGTGATATGCCTACAAAAACTAAGAACTAAAAGTAATAAAAATAAGATTTGAAAAACCACACCAGACTTCCCTGTCAGTAGTGGTTCCATTTTTATGTGTCAGGATTAATATTTCTCACATACCAGCTCATTAAAAAATGTAACCTTGGAACACAGTGTCAGGTGGAGATTTTTTTTAAGATGTGCTGGAAATTATGAAGCCATAAAGAGCATTCCCACTAATTATCTTGGCACTTGCATTATGCTGACCGGTTTGTCACCAGGTTGGGGGTGGTGGAGCAGAGAACCCCTTCCAGGCTGCCTCATGCCTTGCTTTGCTCCATTTTCTCTCAAACTCATTTCCTTGAAGCTCATGTTTATGCAAAAGAGGGTTACGAGGTAGCCAAAGGTGACAGGGAGGGGTACAAAGGGCCTTGGGATGATGGGAGTATTGGAAACTAGTGAGTCTAGCCTCAGGCTGTCTGAAATTGAAATCTGGGGTTAAATTAATAACTCAAACTGAGCACATGGCATTTTACAGGAAGTGTGTCTTCTCTAGCATTGAAGCTTACATTTGGCATAAAAAGATCTCTAGACATGAGACACAAAATAAGTTTGAGAACATTCCATTGCAAGCAGCATTTTTAAGTAGGGGGCAAAAAATAAGGGTTGGTGAGATACCCACTGTTCAGACTTTTCCCAGAATGTATTTGCATATTTCAGTCCATACAATGTGTGTGCCTGTGTGTTGCCTGAAAGATTAATAATTGACCTTGCCTATATTTATACATGCAAACAGACATCTGTTCTGTAGCCATCTGGGAAACCCAAAGACTATTTTAGAGTTTCTTTTTTTCAGTATTTTCTTCCAACTGTCTTTTGTGATTAATAGTTTGGCTAAATATCATGCTTGGGTCATGCAAAGAAGAAAAAATATCAGCTGTAGATGGGTTTCATATCTTTATGTATTTTTGCTATTTACAAGAATAAATGTGGAAATTATGGGGCTGCATGTGGTTCTCTAAAGGAAGGGATTTTTAGACTCTCAGTCAGTGCATGCATAAAATCCTGCTGTGATTAAACTATGAAATGTAACTCACTCAATTGGTCTGAACATTTTGAATTTGTATTTTTGGATTCTGGCATCCTTTATATCTCCAGATCACGTGATATGCCTACAAAAACTAAGAACTAAAAGTAATAAAAATAAGATTTGAAAAACCACACCAGACTTCCCTGTCAGTAGTGGTTCCATTTTTATGTGTCAGGATTAATATTTCTCACATACCAGCTCATTAAAAAATGTAACCTTGGAACACAGTGTCAGGTGGAGATTTTTTTTAAGATGTGCTGGAAATTATGAAGCCATAAAGAGCATTCCCACTAATTATCTTGGCACTTGCATTATGCTGACCGGTTTGTCACCAGGTTGGGGGTGGTGGAGCAGAGAACCCCTTCCAGGCTGCCTCATGCCTTGCTTTGCTCCATTTTCTCTCAAACTCATTTCCTTGAAGCTCATGTTTATGCAAAAGAGGGTTACGAGGTAGCCAAAGGTGACAGGGAGGGGTACAAAGGGCCTTGGGATGATGGGAGTATTGGAAACTAGTGAGTCTAGCCTCAGGCTGTCTGAAATTGAAATCTGGGGTTAAATTAATAACTCAAACTGAGCACATGGCATTTTACAGGAAGTGTGTCTTCTCTAGCATTGAAGCTTACATTTGGCATAAAAAGATCTCTAGACATGAGACACAAAATAAGTTTGAGAACATTCCATTGCAAGCAGCATTTTTAAGTAGGGGGCAAAAAATAAGGGGTTGGTGAGATACCCACTGTTCAGACTTTTCCCAGAATGTATTTGCATATTTCAGTCCATACAATGTGTGTGCCTGTGTGTTGCCTGAAAGATTAATAATTGACCTTGCCTATATTTATACATGCAAACAGACATCTGTTCTGTAGCTATGTTGTCATGATTCCCTGCGAAGTCAGTGTCAGGTGAGGTCTAAGTATAACCTTGGAGCAGAGCAAGATGCTAATTGGACTTCCGACTCTGTTTTCCTTTGACTCCATCTCTTCACATTTTGTGACTAGGAACATTGAGATAATCTCCCAAAGTCAAGTTAAAGATACAGCTGACTCTTTATGTGTATTTTTCAGGGTAGGTATGTTAAAGGAATGCTCTCAGAGAGAGAAATGTCAAAGAACAACCGTGAAAATGATACCTGGGAGACATAATAGACTGGTCCCTTGTAGACACTAGCCTACAGCTGTTCTGTAGACTGAAAGACACTGTCATGGGCGAGCCTGAAGAGAGAAAACTGAATCCTATGTCTCTTCCAAGTCATGCTTGACTTTCCAGGATTGGATGACGCGCTTGATTATGTTTCAAAACAGATGTAACCTCTTAATAGGATTGAGGAAAGGACACAGAATTGATTAGAAGAATAAGTGTTGCTACATGATGGCCAATGAATATTCCTTGAACTGTGTATTGTAGAAAGGCATGGCTAAAACACGACTGACTGGAGGCAACTCTCGGAATAAAAGTGGTGATTTAGCAACATTTGCAATTTAAAGTACTCGCAACTGGGCAAATCAAAGGATTCGTTTGTACAAATGAAGAAGACAGGATTTAAGTGATCCTTTTTCATGCGCGACAGAAGGTGCTCCACAGCCCTGGCTCCGTGATGCAAGTGCTGTGGGCTTCCCTTCCCAGCAGTGTCTCGTGAGCTGGGAACGTGAAGTCAATGAATGAATGAAGGTCTGAGTCTAGCCTCAGGCTGTCTGAAATTGAAATCTGGGGTTAAATTAATAACTCAAACTGAGCACATGGCATTTTACAGGAAGTGTGTCTTCTCTAGCATTGAAGCTTACATTTGGCATAAAAAGATCTCTAGACATGAGACACAAAATAAGTTTGAGAACATTCCATTGCAAGCAGCATTTTTAAGTAGGGGGCAAAAAATAAGGGTTGGTGAGATACCCACTGTTCAGACTTTTCCCAGAATGTATTTGCATATTTCAGTCCATACAATGTGTGTGCCTGTGTGTTGCCTGAAAGATTAATAATTGACCTTGCCTATATTTATACATGCAAACAGACATCTGTTCTGTAGCTATGTTGTCATGATTCCCTGCGAAGTCAGTGTCAGGTGAGGTCTAAGTATAACCTTGGAGCAGAGCAAGATGCTAATTGGACTTCCGACTCTGTTTTCCTTTGACTCCATCTCTTCACATTTTGTGACTAGGAACATTGAGATAATCTCCCAAAGTCAAGTTAAAGATACAGCTGACTCTTTATGTGTATTTTTCAGGGTAGGTATGTTAAAGGAATGCTCTCAGAGAGAGAAATGTCAAAGAACAACCGTGAAAATGATACCTGGGAGACATAATAGACTGGTCCCTTGTAGACACTAGCCTACAGCTGTTCTGTAGACTGAAAGACACTGTCATGGGCGAGCCTGAAGAGAGAAAACTGAATCCTATGTCTCTTCCAAGTCATGCTTGACTTTCCAGGATTGGATGACGCGCTTGATTATGTTTCAAAACAGATGTAACCTCTTAATAGGATTGAGGAAAGGACACAGAATTGATTAGAAGAATAAGTGTTGCTACATGATGGCCAATGAATATTCCTTGAACTGTGTATTGTAGAAAGGCATGGCTAAAACACGACTGACTGGAGGCAACTCTCGGAATAAAAGTGGTGATTTAGCAACATTTGCAATTTAAAGTACTCGCAACTGGGCAAATCAAAGGATTCGTTTGTACAAATGAAGAAGACAGGATTTAAGTGATCCTTTTCATGCGCGACAGAAGGTGCTCCACAGCCCTGGCTCCGTGATGCAAGCTTTCTGTGGGCTTCCCTTCCCAGCAGTGTCTCGTGAGCTGGGAACGTGAAGTCAATGAATGAATGAAGGTCTGAGTTCGAGGTACCACCTGATCATCTGTGATGATGAACCATTAGGTGTACTTTTTCAGCAAGAGTACCTGTGATTTCCTTCCTTCCAAGAATTTCTTCTCTCCAGTCGGGAAGGGGCACCGAGTGAGAGACAAGAACTTTTGCTCCCCCTTAGCACAACCAAGATGAATAAAGGAGTTGAGGGGGAAAAAAATCCCCTTTACTTAAGTTAAAAAAAAAAAGTAGCTTTTTTGTGACAGGCTCCTTTTCTGCTGCTTCTCCAGTAAGGCAGCCAGAAACTGCAGGGCAGGCTTGCTGTGCCTTGTAACCACTGGCCTGAGAATTTAGCCCTGATTTTTCCTCCCAATTTGATTTCCCACAACTCAACCCTGAGTCAAACTGAACGGCATTTTTCTTTCCACAAATGCCCCCTGTCATGCTCTTCAGTCCTCTGACAACTTTCCTTTTCTTTCACTTTCAGTTTGACCATCAGGAACCTATCTGCTCTCTATGTTCCCAAAGAGAAAATCCACAGGCGCTACCTCAACTAAAACCCCCAAACCTTATTCCCACGCTCATCTTTAGCTTTTCTGTTTTTTTGTTTTGTTTTATTTTAATCTACGGTCATCCACATTTTTCAGACACCAATTCCTTCTGTGTTTTGTGGGACATTATCCTGTGGTTGGCTGCTCTTTCATTGGCATCTTTATCTTCTAGATCCTTATCATGACTAGAACTACTGGATCCTTGCTATCAGGATTAGAACCACTTATGTTTGATCCATTATAAAAATATCCTCTTTTCTTTCAATCTTTTACTTCCCCTGCGGAAAGGACACAGAATTGATTAGAAGAATAAGTGTTGCTACATGATGGCCAATGAATATTCCTTGAACTGTGTATTGTAGAAAGGCATGGCTAAAACACGACTGACTGGAGGCAACTCTCGGAATAAAAGTGGTGATTTAGCAACATTTGCAATTTAAAGTACTCGCAACTGGGCAAATCAAAGGATTCGTTTGTACAAATGAAGAAGACAGGATTTAAGTGATCCTTTTTCATGCGCGACAGAAGGTGCTCCACAGCCCTGGCTCCGTGATGCAAGCTGCTGTGGGCTTCCCCTTCCCAGCAGTGTCTCGTGAGCTGGGAACGTGAAGTCAATGAATGAATGAAGGTCTGAGTTCGAGGTACCACCTGATCATCTGTGATGATGAACCATTAGGTGTACTTTTTCAGCAAGAGTACCTGTGATTTCCTTCCTTCCAAGAATTTCTTCTCTCCAGTCGGGAAGGGGCACCGAGTGAGAGACAAGAACTTTTGCTCCCCCTTAGCACAACCAAGATGAATAAAGGAGTTGAGGGGGAAAAAAATCCCCTTTACTTAAGTTAAAAAAAAAAAGTAGCTTTTTTGTGACAGGCTCCTTTTCTGCTGCTTCTCCAGTAAGGCAGCCAGAAACTGCAGGGCAGGCTTGCTGTGCCTTGTAACCACTGGCCTGAGAATTTAGCCCTGATTTTTCCTCCCAATTTGATTTCCCACAACTCAACCCTGAGTCAAACTGAACGGCATTTTTCTTTCCACAAATGCCCCCTGTCATGCTCTTCAGTCCTCTGACAACTTTCCTTTTCTTTCACTTTCAGTTTGACCATCAGGAACCTATCTGCTCTCTATGTTCCCAAAGAGAAAATCCACAGGCGCTACCTCAACTAAAACCCCCAAACCTTATTCCCACGCTCATCTTTAGCTTTTCTGTTTTTTTGTTTTGTTTTATTTTAATCTACGGTCATCCACATTTTTCAGACACCAATTCCTTCTGTGTTTTGTGGGACATTATCCTGTGGTTGGCTGCTCTTTCATTGGCATCTTTATCTTCTAGATCCTTATCATGACTAGAACTACTGGATCCTTGCTATCAGGATTAGAACCACTTATGTTTGATCCATTATAAAATATCCTCTCTCTCAATCTCACTCTCCTGATAAACAAAACATTTCTCTTATGTACACTATAGATTACCTCTACAATTATAGGTAGATACTATGCTTTCCAGGTGGCGCTAGTGGTAAAGAACCACTTGCCAATGCAGGAGACACGGGGACAGATTTGATCCCTGGGTGGGGAAGATCCCCTGGAGGAGGGCATGGCAGCCCACTCCAGTATGCTTGCCTGAAGAATCCTACGGACAGAGGAGCCTGGTGGGCTACAGTTCACCGGGTCACAAAGATGACTTAGCACTCAATAATTACAAACTTAGTTAAATAATGTTTTTCTTATAGTAAAAGTCTCATGGAGCAAGAACTGAGTTTATTTAACTCATTACTGAATGTCTAGTGCCTAACCCAGTGTCTCACTCATTTTAGGGAAGTATTCAATCATTTCTGCTATACAGCAAAATGATTCAGTTATATATATATATATATATATAGACATATATATATATATATATATATATATAGACATATATATATATATTTCTTTTTCACATTCTTCTCCATTAACGTTCATCACAGGACATTGAATACAATTCTCTGTGCTCCATGATAGGGCCTTGTTGTTTATCCATCCTATATATAATAGTGTGCTATTATTATATATATTTGCTAACCCCCAAATTCCAGTCCTTCCCTCTGCTACCCACTTCTTCCTTGGCAACTATAAATCTGCTCTCTATGTCTGTGAGCTCTGTGTTGAAGATAAATTCATTTGTGTTATATTTTAGATTCCACATATACATGATATCATATGGTATTTGTCTTTCTGACTTAAAAACAACTTCACCTAGCATGACCATCTCTAGGTCCATCCGTGCTGCTGCAGATGGTGTTATTTCATTCCTTTTAGGACTAAGTAGTATTCCATTGTATATACTGACTGGAAAACAAGGCTTAAAAATGGAAATAAACACAAAGCTATCAACAATTTAGTTCAAAGACATAGAGTGGCAGGCTGGATAACAAAAAAAGAACCTTCAATAATTTTTTGATGAATCATTATTAACAATAATATTTGCATATTATGAATGAAGGAAGGAATACATGAATCATATTCTTCCTTTGGTTCTTTGTTTCCATTGTTCCTTCTCTGTAATCAGATTCTCCTTCCCAGTTCCCTCCTTTTCTTATCCAAATCAGTTGGATAATATCATCAGTTGATATTCAAATTAACTGTATCGCATCATCTACCTTCTCCCACACCAGAGGATTCCTTGGTGTCTCCTCCTCAGAACTCTCATTATTATTGGAACTTTTGGCTGTCTTAGTAACATGAGTACATGACTGTTCTCCAAGCGAATGCTGAGTGTCTTACTGAGGATTGTTCAAAGAGAATAATAGAGTCGTTCCCAAGAACACAGCTTTGTTCAGGCAAAGGACTCCGGAAGTGCCAAGCTAATCCAATCGCTCATTTGTTCATTCACTTGAGTATTTACTGAACCTCCACTAAGACCCAGCAATCTTCTAGGAATAAAGTGGGGTATAAAACAATCTCTGTCTTTGCAAAACTTACAGTCAGTGACACAGAAGAGTTAACCTGCAGTTATGTCAGGGTGATAGGTCTTCTGGTAAGGAGCATCTATGGCAGGTTTGCTGGCTTCAGGCAGAGCTTCTTAGAGTAAGGGGATACTTAAGTTGAGCTCTAAAGATGGGTAGAAATTAACCTAGGTCAAGGAAGCAGAGGAAAAGCTTGTAAGAACACTCCAAGGTGAGCCAGAGAAGAGCAAACTCAGAGAACAGAAAGGGGGTGTGATGGAGAGTAACTGGCAGGTGGAGGGACCAGGCTAGATCTTCAATTTAAAGGCAAAGCGGGGCACTTCCCTGGTGGTCCTGTGGCCAAGACCCCCTACCCCAATACAGTGGCTGGGCTCCAGAAAACTAGACGCCGCATGCTGCAACTAAAGACACTGTGCTGCAACTAAGACCTGGTGCAGCCAAATAAATAAACATTAAAAATAAATAAACCAAGGTAAAGGGAGACCACTGGAGAATTACATAACTGGGTTTGTGTTTTAGAAAGTTCTCTCTGTTTCGTAGAGAAGTTCATTTGTACCATTTTTGTTGTTGCTGTTAGTTTTAGCATATAACCTGTATTGTATAATATCTCTTTCTCTGTCTGACTTATTCCACTGAGTATGATAATCTTGAGGTGCATCCATGTTTCCGCAAACAGAAATAGACTCACATACATAAAAAAAAGAAAAAAAAACTTACAGTTACCAAAGGGGAAAGGTGGTTGGTGAGGGATAAATCGGGGGTTTAGAATTGACATATACACACTACTATATTTAAAATAGATAACCAACATGGACAGACTGTACAGCTCAGGCTATTCTGCTCAATATTCTGTAACAACCTAAATGGGAAAAGAATTTGAAGAAGAATAGATATGTGTAAAAAAATAAAGTAAAAAATAAAGTTAATGAAACCATTAAAAAAGGAAGTTCTCAGTGGCTAAAAAAGTGAAAGCACAAATAAATGAAAAACAAAAAAGACGATTTCCATGTAGAATGTGGAAACTAAACTCCCTCACCTTGCATTTCTCCCTCTGTGTATATATATTTCCTGAGACTTACCATTTGTCCCTGAGGTAAAGTGTATTGAGAATCTTGTCCTTTGGTCCATTTTTTTCTATGAGACTTTAATAGTCTTCTCAGGTTGTTTAGAATTAATGAGGCAAATGTCCTCAATCAAGAAGCAATTTAAGAACATGCTGCTAATTTCAATGAGTTCTGTAAATGAACTAATTTAATACCAGTTGACCTTTCTATTTAGGGAGAATGATTTGTGACTGTATTTTCCTGATTTGTGCCTATAAGCCTTGGCAGTCTGAATGAGCATTTTGAGCCCAGGGGTAAACATTAATCATGGTACAAGGATGGTATATTTTCAAGTGGAGCATGGAACATTCACTTTAGTGAGTGGAGGCTTGTATTTTAAGAGGAAAGACTTGACTTTTTTTTTTTTTAAATTTTATTAAAATAGAAAGCTTTAATAAAGAATACTATGTAACTGTTTCTGGGTATTCTCAGGGGATTGGTTCCAGGACCCCCTCTCTCCGGACCACCAGGGAAGTTCCCCACTTTGCCTTTAAATTGAAGATCTAGGCTAAGGACTCCAAGGATGCTCAAGTCTGTTATGCAATATGGCCTAGTATTTGCATATAGATTATGCACATCCTCTCTCATACTTTAAGTCATCTGTAGATTACTTACAATAGCTCATACAATGTAAATGTTATGTAAATAGTTGCCAGCATTAGCAAATTCAGATTTTGCTTTTTGGAACTTTCTGGAATTATCCCCTTCCCCCAGGTGTTTTTGATCCCATGTTTGGTTGACTCCACTGTACTTCTCTGGTGATAATGAACAGATAGACAAATGCTGAATGAGAGCATGAGATTTTAAACATATCTTAGAGATTTTGCTACTCTGTCATTAAAAAAAGAACTGGGGTGTTACCAATTATCTTTAAGTTCATCAGCATAAGGAAAAATTTCACTGCCTGAATAATACTCGAACACACTGAATGATATAAGAACCTGTCTTATATCTGTCTTTTACCACTTTGCCTAGCAAAGAGCCAACAGTTCAGCAGCATTTCTCTAAGATCAAGCTATAAGTAGGAATATATATTTTACTGTTTAGTTTATATGAAGGGGTTTGCCTTAAACCAGCAAATCTATAGGTCTGTAAGCAATGAGAACATTTGACAATGCCACCATACCAATGAAAGAAGAAAATATTGTTTCTGCCACTGAAGCAATGTTCCCATTCAATGCGAAAGTATTGTTCTAAGCGTTGGTTTAGCTCTGTTGAAACAAGGCTGAGTCAGCAGCTTTCAAGCCTCCAGTAAACTCAATCTTCTTAGAAAACTAAGGAGAAGCAGAATTGAACTGACAAAATCAGGATGAGGTCGAATTTCTTTGAAAAGAGGTGAAAAGCACTAGACATATGGAAATGGTTCATAAAATCACCATGTTAAAATTATGAACTCCTAGAAAAGTTGAGCTTCCTGGTGGTAAAAGGATGGTATATTTTCAAGTGGAGCATGGAACATTCACTTTAGTGAGTGGAGGCTTGTATTTTAAGAGGAAAGACTTGACTTTTTTTTTTTTTAAATTTTATTAAAATAGAAAGCTTTAATAAAGAATACTATGTAACTGTTTCTGGGTATTCTCAGGGGATTGGTTCCAGGACCCTCTCTCCGGACCACCAGGGAAGTTCCCCACTTTGCCTTTAAATTGAAGATCTAGGCTAAGGACTCCAAGGATGCTCAAGTCTGTTATGCAATATGGCCTAGTATTTGCATATAGATTATGCACATCCTCTCTCATACTTTAAGTCATCTGTAGATTACTTACAATAGCTCATACAATGTAAATGTTATGTAAATAGTTGCCAGCATTAGCAAATTCAGATTTTGCTTTTTGGAACTTTCTGGAATTATCCCCTTCCCCCAGGTGTTTTTGATCCCATGTTTGGTTGACTCCACTGTACTTCTCTGGTGATAATGAACAGATAGACAAATGCTGAATGAGAGCATGAGATTTTAAACATATCTTAGAGATTTTGCTACTCTGTCATTAAAAAAAGAACTGGGGTGTTACCAATTATCTTTAAGTTCATCAGCATAAGGAAAAATTTCACTGCCTGAATAATACTCGAACACACTGAATGATATAAGAACCTGTCTTATATCTGTCTTTTACCACTTTGCCTAGCAAAGAGCCAACAGTTCAGCAGCATTTCTCTAAGATCAAGCTATAAGTAGGAATATATATTTTACTGTTTAGTTTATATGAAGGGGTTTGCCTTAAACCAGCAAATCTATAGGTCTGTAAGCAATGAGAACATTTGACAATGCCACCATACCAATGAAAGAAGAAAATATTGTTTCTGCCACTGAAGCAATGTTCCCATTCAATGCGAAAGTATTGTTCTAAGCGTTGGTTTAGCTCTGTTGAAACAAGGCTGAGTCAGCAGCTTTCAAGCCTCCAGTAAACTCAATCTTCTTAGAAAACTAAGGAGAAGCAGAATTGAACTGACAAAATCAGGATGAGGTCGAATTTCTTTGAAAAGAGGTGAAAAGCACTAGACATATGGAAATGGTTCATAAAATCACCATGTTAAAATTATGAACTCCTAGAAAAAGTTGAGCTTCCCTGGTGGCTCAGACAGTAAAGAATCTGCCTGCAATGCAGGAGATGTAGGTTTGCTCCCTGGGCTGGGAAGATCCCCTGAAGAAGGAAATGGCAAATCACTCCAGTATTCTTGATGGAGAATGCCATGGACAGAGGAGCCTGGTGGACTACAGTCCATAGGATCAAAAACAGTCAGACATGACAGAACTAACTCTATTCATTAAAACAAAGCCATAAATAGAGCAAAAAGACAATCCCTGGATGGGAAAAAAGTATCGGCCACACACATAACTGCCAAAGTGTTTGTGTCAAGAACAAAAACAGATCTCCTGCAATACTGTAGAAAAGTGGCCAAAGGTTTGCGTAAGCATTTTGGGAAACAGAAAAAAAAAATCCAGTGGTCAATAAATATTTGAAAAGGAACTCATATCCCTGAGCCATCAAGGCAATGCAACTTAAACTATTAGATGTCATTATATGCCCACCAGATTGGCAAAAACTAGCAAACTGAACAGTGCCATCTTGTTTGGCCTGAACGAGGAGTAACAGGAACTCTCACGTGCTGCTGGTAGGAGTACAACTGTTAAAACAATGTTGAGGGCTTCCCTGGTGGTCCAGTGGGTAAGGACACCACCTTGCAGTGCAGGGGGCGCCGGTTCGATCTCTGGTCTGGGAAGATCCCACGAGCCGCGGAGCGGCTGGACCGATGTGTCCAATTACCGAGCCGGAGCTCTGGAGTGCATGCACCCAGAGCCGGTGCTCTGTGACAACAGAGGCCACTGTGATGGGAGGCCCACAGGGGCCAAAGAACAAAGATGGATGAAAATAGATAAA
Organism: Tragulus kanchil; assembly: GCA_022376925.1. NCBI lineage: Eukaryota > Metazoa > Chordata > Mammalia > Artiodactyla > Tragulidae > Tragulus > Tragulus kanchil. The sequence continues at coordinate 16,285,099 of JAIOJX010000028.1, read as the reverse complement.
TGGAAGACCAATAGAAGTGGCCCGTCTGCCCCCCTCCCTCCCCAACCCGATCCCCCCAAAAAAATTAATAAAAAAACCCAATGTTGAGAAACAGCTCGGCATCACCTAGGCACGCTGAAGATATGTGTAGCTGGTGACCCAGGACTGTCCACCCCATAGTGAGAACGTCATGCACATAGACTTGCTCATATGTGGCTTCACTTAAGAAAGCTGGAAGAGAGTTGTGTTTTGTCTTGTTTGGACGTGAGAGAGTTTGGAGCAAATGTAGGGTGGAGAAAGAGGGAAGGAATAAAGGGACTTGTGCACAAAAGGACAGAAAGAAAGGAAGGAAGAAGAGAGAGAAGGAAAGAAGAAAGGATAGATGGAGGGAAGAAAGGGAGGAAGACTAGACAGGAAGAGGTGGGGGAGGGGGAGGAAAGGACCATGTCTGTGAAGCTCTTTGCAAAACGAACTCTCCATGAAGAAACTGGGAAATGTTTTGATTTTGATGCTCTGCAAACCAGGTAATTTTCTTTCATTTTTATGAGATATCTACTGGAATGAAGAAACCATTTCTTAAATTAGATACTGTGGTTCTCTCTCTCTCTCTCTCTCTTTTTTAAATTGAAGTGTAGTTGATTTGCAGTGTTTCAGGTGTTCAAGAAAATGATTCAGTTATATATATATATATACACACACACATATATATGTATATATGTGTGTATATATATATATATATATATATACTTCTCAGATTCTTTTCCATTATGGGCTCTTACAAGATACTGAATATAGTTCCCTGTGCTACATAGTAGGTTCTTGTTGTTTATCTATTTTATATATAGTACTATGTATCTACTAATCCCAAATTCCCAATTTATCTCTCCCCTACCCTTTCTCCTTTAGTAAACATAAGGTTGTTTTTGATGTGGGTAGCTCTATTTCTGTTTTGTGAATAACATCATTTGGCAGGGTGGTGGTGGTGGGGCTTCCTAACTGGAACAGTGGTAAAGAATCCACTTACCAATGCAGGAAATGCAAAAGACACGGGTGTGATCCCGGGGGAGGGGAGATAGATCCCCTGGAGCAAGAAATGACAACTCCCTCCAGTGCTCTTGCCTGGAGCATGCCATGGACTGAGGAGCCTGGTGGGCTATAGTCCATGGGGTCACAAAAGAGTTGAAGAGACTGAGCACACACACAACATCATTTTTAAAAATTCTACACATAAGATGCTGCAGCCTTGTTAAGCTAATGCTGTCCCAAATCTGGGAAAGAATAGATCCAGCTTGGATTATAAGAAAAGCCAATATTTATTTAACACCTAGGTTCTCTGCATAGTACAAAACCCTCTACATGTAAAAATCTCATTTAATCACCATATTATATAAATTCTCAACACAACTCCAAATTTAACTCTAAACCTAAACTCTGTAAAGGATTATCCTTATTTTACAAAAACAGACAGCTATGAAAGGAAAGTTGTCCAGGATTATAAAACTTGTAGGAGGTAGAGCTGGAACTCAAATCCAAGTTCATGGTTCCTAAATAAAACATACAAGTGTACACAGCCTCTCTGTCTTTGAGCTAGAGGCCAAACCATATGCTAAACAGAAACTGAGCTGAAACCCTTTAAAACCCAGCGCTGTGTCCTCCTCTACCCCAAACAAAGGCAGCAAATGTCTTTTTTGGTTTGTTTCTTGCAAAAGGAATATCTCTTGGGCATTATCACCCCTCCCCCTCTTCTGTTTAGTGATTTTAGGGGAAATGCACTTTTTTTGCCACAGAGAATAAGGAAGACCAAGGAGCTGCAGGTTTTGCCCCGTCTCCCTTTTCTGAGTCTTGCTTTCATTCAATTACCTTTTCGGGTGGCTCTCCAGGTGGGGCAGAAACACAGGAGGAATTCATCATTGTCAAGGTGAGGCCCTCACCTTCAAGGACTGGGGATACTAACTGGAAGGTACGGACATCCCAGGTGGCACTAGCGGTAAAGAACCCAGCTCCCAGTGCAGGGGAGATGTAGATGGAAAATACCCTGGTTCCATCCCTGGGTCAGGAAGCTCCTCTGGGGGACGACAGGGCAACCTATTCCAGTAGTCTTGCCTGGAGAAGCCCATGGACAGAGGAACCTGGCAGGCTACAGATCAGGGGCTCACAAATAGTCGGACATGAATGAGCATGCACACATGTATATCTATACCTCCCCAATACGTATAAAGACATATCTCTTAAGTGTATATAAAGCTATATACATATATACTAGATGGATGTATCCTTATCATATATATGTTTGTAAATGTGTATCTACGCCTGTGCATCTGTTGAAGCCCCAGAATCTTCTTCACTTACACCTGTGATGTCTGGGTTGGTTTTTCCTATTTTGTTAGTTTCTTCTTGGTCCTACCTGTACTTTACATGCTGAGAAGCCACAACAAACCCTGTATTTGGCCTCAGTTCTCTGATGTCAGGCTAGAACCCATAGCCCCTGGGTTGACGTAGTGGAGGATGACTTCTGTCTGTCACTTAATGAAATCTCATCCTCATCTGCGTCAAACGTCCATAAGAAAATATTCTTTTTTTTTTTTTTAATTTAATGTAAAAAAACCAACACCTTCATTGGACACACCGAATTTGCTCTTTTACCCATATTCTCTCAAGCCAAACTTATTCAAAACCTTGTGCTAGATCTTAGCAAGATAGAGATACAGGAAAGATACTGGTCCCTGGCTTTTGGAAGCACACAGCAGAGGAGGTGACTAAGGCATTGTTGACACTCTCCTAAGCAGAGGAGCACTGGAAGGGAGATCTTTGCATGTCAAAAGCCAACTTTGGGGAAGATGGCAAATTTACACATAGAATACCAATTTAATTGCCTCCAACCTTTTTTGTTTTCCTCCTTCTTCTTTTGGGCAATTCGTTAATTTTTAAAGTAGCACAAGTCACTCAAACTTAAAGCAGTAATGGTCATCAGTGACAGAAAATTGATAAAAATATCTTTTTTGGTTTTTGGCCACATTGCTCAGCATGAAGTGAAAGTGCTAAGTTGTTCAGTCATATCCAACTGTTTGTGACCCCCCTGGACTGTAGCCTGCCAGGCTCCTCTGTCCGTGGAATTCTCTAGGCAAGGATACTGGAGTGGGCAGCCATTCCCTTTTCCAGGGGATCTTCCCAACCTAGGGATTGAACCCAAGTCTCTCACATTACAGGCAGACTGTTTACCATCTGAGCCACCAGGGAAGCCCACTGCACAGCATGCAGGATCTTAACTCCCTGACCAGGGACCCAGGGATCTAAGACATGTCCCCTGCATTGGAAGCACTGGAGTCTTAACCACTGAAGGGCCAGGAAAGTCCCTGGTTTTCTGTTTGTTTTTGTTGTTGTTTTGTTTTCTTGCAACATAATCTTAAGTACCTAATAGTTCAACTATGGAAAAGGCACACAGCAGTGAGGTCTACTGCATGCCCTTTATCAAGAAGTGTGTACCACGGGGGGTTATTTGAAGATGTATCTTTTACTTCCTCAGTAGCGTAAATGGAAACTTTTCAAGATAACTCATCTAGCCCCTCTGTCTTAATAAGCTCCGTTTTTTCTCCTACTTAGCAGGAGAAAGTTCCTTGCACTCACCAATCCTAACCTAAGTGTCACAAGTGCATGCAGCCCAGAGTTCATCATATACACAGAACAGAGGGCATGGGGTAAGAATACAAAGTCGTGAGCCTGTTTTGTTCCAGGATCTTCACATATTTTGCTTGAGACCTGAGACCGAATATTCTTTGAATAGTGATTTTGCAAAGAAGATCGAAAATATTGATGACGCTATTATTTTATCTTAACCCATTTTTAAAGTTAAGATTTCCAAGATTCAAGTGATTTTCATTCCCTCAATAATGTTTTCTTCTTTTACTGAGTACTTCTAGCCCTGAACCTGATTTCTATGTATCTCATTGGTCTATGTTAGCCAGATAGAAAGAGTAATAGCCAGTTTTTTTTATTTCCAAAAGAAATTGTTATGACTATCACTGATGCTAGAGAACTGCATCAATAAACTAATACATTGAGCCCTTAGGGGAGAAAAAAAAACCTTTATATGCAATCTCTTCTTTTCTATAGCTTTAAGTGTAAATGATATTCTTACCCCAAAATGCTTACAACACACTTAAATTTAGGTATTTATTGCAGCATCCTGGGTTTGTTTGTTTTTTTTTTTTTTTCCTTTATTAACGTCGGGCTAAATCAAGTGAGCACTTGGCTGAGGCAGGCCATCTGGTGTTGATGGAGAGTAACTACGGGCTTAAGTGGAGGCTCAGGAAATGTGTTTCCCACCTCATTGTGCCTTCTGATATGTGTTTTGCAAAAGGCTCCACATATCCAGACAGGTCTGTTCAGTCTGCCTTTTCTTCTCTCTGCAAACTGGAGGCAGCGATAGTAGTCTTTTGGTGTTGTATTCATTATATTATGGTATAGTTTTATAGGACTTAAATTTGCTTTCAGAATGTCTGAACGGCCATTTCACTTTGAATATATAATCTGAGATTTTATCATTTACTTCTACCACACTGTATGAAAGTCTGACTCAGAAGACTCTATAGAAACTTGCTCCATTTTCCCCCTGAAACTTCCTGCCCTTCCCTCTGCTCCACTTTATGCAACTCAGACATGTCTTGACCTCTTCCAACTCCTTCTGGAAAAATGTAAGGCCTAGGAGCTTTAAAAAGAACAATAGGCCTGCCTTTTCTAGAGACAGAAACAAGTATCCTAATGTAGTAACTGTGGGAAGTAAGTCGCAGGCACAGTATCATGGTTATTTTTCATATTTTAATATAATCACTATGGTAGACACACAACAGATAAAAGTCACCCTTTACCCGATGTGAAAAGTTTTAATAATAAAAATTTCAGAAATGGTAATGGTGGAACTTATCATATTCTGATGTTTAAAGTGGGAAGAAACGGACTCATCAGTTGTTATCATCTCATTTGTTTGCTTAGAAACTCAAAAGATCTCACTCTGACAGATTTCTATAAAGAAGTGATTCAGAATTTAAATGTACCGGAAAGTAACATTGTTCTCCTTGGCCATTTCCTTCTCTCGTGTGGTAGAATGGAGGATGTCGTCAATGAATCACTCAGTTTAGGGAAATAACTTCTGTCGGCTAATCTGTTCTTTTCAGTGATTTATGGTTCTCGATGATTGAATACTGAAAGGATCCTGGAGATGTGTAGTTAAAAGGAACTGGACTTGAGGACCTCCCTCTTCTGTTCTTTGTCCTCCTGTGGAGACTTTTGGAAAATTGAGAGGGTCCATTTCTTGTGGATACTCTAAGAATCTTTAATTTTCAATACTCTTTATAGGGACAAATGACATTCGTGAGAATCAAGGGCCTGACCTCTCCCTTTTTGGGTGATCTTGTTACTTTTTTTTTTTCTTTTTTTGCCTCTTAGTTATCATTTATTTTTCATCCATCTTTATTCTTTGGCCTGTGTGGGCCTCCCATTGCGGTGGCCACTCTCTCTGCAGAGCACCAGCTGTGGGCGCATGCGCTCCAGAGTACTGGCTCATCATTGGACACACCAGCCCAGCCTCTCTGAGGCACGTGGGATCTTCCCATGCCAGGGACTGAACCCGTGCCCCTTGCACTGCAAGGCGGACTCTTTACCCACTGGACCACCAGGGAAGCCCTTGTTACATTTCTTTCTTTTTTTTTTTTTTTTTAATTTTGGCCTCTTTTATTGATTTGCCATTCATTCGTTATCATCCATCTTTATTCTTTGGCCTGTGTGGGCCTCCCATTGCGGTGGCCACTCTCTCTGCAGAGCACCAGCTGTGGGCGCATGCGCTCCAGAGTACTGGCTCATCATTGGACACACCAGCCCAGCCTCTCTGAGGCACGTGGGATCTTCCCATGCCAGGGACTGAACCCGTGCCCCTTGCACTGCAAGGCGGACTCTTTACCCACTGGACCACCAGGGAAGCCCTTGTTACATTTCTTTCTTTTTTTTTTTTTTTTTAATTTTGGCCTCTTTTATTGATTTGCCATTCATTCGTTATCATCCATCTTTGTTCTTTGGCCTGTGTGGGCCTCCCATTGCAGTGGCCTCTCTCGCTGCAGAGCACCCACTGTGGGCGCATGCGCTCCAGAGCACTGGCTCGCAATCGGACACACCAGTTCAGGCGCTCTGCGGCACGTGGAATGTTCCTGGGCCAGGGATCGAACTGGCGCCCCTTTCATTGCAAGGCGGTGTCCTTGCCCACTGGACCACCAGGGAAGCCGCCCCTTGTTACATTTCTTAATGCCTCAGATTTACCTATGAGTCAGAAGATAAATTGGGAAATGAGAAGATGAGAAAAATACTTATAAAAAAAATCGGGGTATACTCCCTAATGGCTGATGCTGCTAGAAGTGAAGCATTTTGCTTTGAAAATGGATGGGATGCTTTCTGCCTTGCTGGAATGTCAGGAAGTGTAATTCATTAGTCGTTTGAAAAGTGCTTTGAGCTAATGGAATAAAAGGCACTGGAGAAATTCAGACTAATATTATTAAAAAAGAAAAATTGCAACAGAGAAACGGATTTTCCCCAGAACACAGACATCAATATTGTGCCTGCTATTGCCCAGACAACCAGTTCGAGAAGGGAAAGCTCCAGTCACTCATCTGGACATTTCATTCACACGTCTTGACCAATTTGATGAATTTTATTTTCCTACTGAATTGTATAAATTCAGATATTCTCTGAGAACTTAGATTCTAGTTCCTATTTAGGGAGTAAAAACACAATAGTAGTCTTAGAGTAGTATAATCTCTCTATATTATTTGGTATGCTTCTTCATTGACACTACTAATTTTTTTTTCCTCAGTGATTCCACCTTGACCTCTAACATAACATATGTTCCCCGACCTTTCCCCAGACAACTCTTGAAAATCATATTTCAAACCAATGCCTGTCCTCATCTTTAGAGACTGTTGCCTTTATTATACTGCCACAGTAATTAAGATGGGACGTTCTGGAGTAAATTTAACGGATGGCAAGCATTTGTGCAGGTTTCTGAGAATACGAGGCATCTTATTGCTTTGTTCACATTTTAGTTTTCCTACAGTAAGTAGTGTTGGGCTGGGAACACAATTAGGGCTTTTTTTTTTTTGATATGGCAAACTTTTGAAACTTTTTATTATTGTGTTAACAGAACCTTGCTGATTTTCTCCTAACCGAATGTATTCCTGTTGTAATGTAGATTATATTTTATAATGCAATTCATTAGATTTTCACTTTCCTCCTTTTGTTGATTTCAGTGTCTTTGTTCATGGTGTCATTCAGGTGAGTAACAATCTAGAAAAACTTTCAATATTCTTTTTGGGAAGAAACATAATTTATTTCAATGATAACTGTTTACCACTGCATCTTCATTTTAATGGATCATTTCAAAAAGTAACTGCCCTTTAAATATGGAAAAATGAGAAAATACTTATAAAAATCGGGTATACTCCCTAATGGCTGATGCTGCTAGAAGTGAAGCATTTTGCTTTGAAAATGGATGGGATGCTTTCTGCCTTGCTGGAATGTCAGGAAGTGTAATTCATTAGTCGTTTGAAAAGTGCTTTGAGCTAATGGAATAAAAGGCACTGGAGAAATTCAGACTAATATTATTAAAAAAGAAAAATTGCAACAGAGAAACGGATTTTCCCCAGAACACAGACATCAATATTGTGCCTGCTATTGCCCAGACAACCAGTTCGAGAAGGGAAAGCTCCAGTCACTCATCTGGACATTTCATTCACACGTCTTGACCAATTTGATGAATTTTATTTTCCTACTGAATTGTATAAATTCAGATATTCTCTGAGAACTTAGATTCTAGTTCCTATTTAGGGAGTAAAAACACAATAGTAGTCTTAGAGTAGTATAATCTCTCTATATTATTTGGTATGCTTCTTCATTGACACTACTAATTTTTTTTTCCTCAGTGATTCCACCTTGACCTCTAACATAACATATGTTCCCCGCACCTTTCCCCAGACAACTCTTGAAAATCATATTTCAAACCAATGCCTGTCCTCATCTTTAGAGACTGTTGCCTTTATTATACTGCCACAGTAATTAAGATGGGACGTTCTGGAGTAAATTTAACGGATGGCAAGCATTTGTGCAGGTTTCTGAGAATACGAGGCATCTTATTGCTTTGTTCACATTTTAGTTTTCCTACAGTAAGTAGTGTTGGGCTGGGAACACAATTAGGGCTTTTTTTTTTTTGATATGGCAAACTTTTGAAACTTTTTATTATTGTGTTAACAGAACCTTGCTGATTTTCTCCTAACCGAATGTATTCCTGTTGTAATGTAGATTATATTTTATAATGCAATTCATTAGATTTTCACTTTCCTCCTTTTGTTGATTTCAGTGTCTTTGTTCATGGTGTCATTCAGGTGAGTAACAATCTAGAAAAACTTTCAATATTCTTTTTGGGAAGAAACATAATTTATTTCAATGATAACTGTTTACCACTGCATCTTCATTTTAATGGATCATTCAAATGCAAAGATCAAACAAGTTAATAATAGGTATTTTTAAATGCAACTCCTTAGGCCCTTTTGAAGTAGTGAAGAGGGTCTTAAGGTTTTCCTTCCTTTGAAACTTTCACCTCATGTCCTCTGTCAAGACTTTGAACACAACTCATAATTTGTCATTTTTCTGTAAAGCCATGGGAAGTGGCAGTAGCAGCCAGAGGAAGTAAACATTAGGGAACAAGATGTCAACTACAAATTGGCATTTACCAGTTATATTGCCAATGACTGGTCAAGGGGATTTGCCACCTGCCTCTGTGGAGATTGACCTCTGTGCAGTGACAGCTGCTGATGGTCAACACCCCCTGAGGCAGTTCAGGGTGGAGTAGGCACTCTGTGCTCCAGGGAATCTGGTGGGGTAGGTCTTTAGTTAGGTGGATGCTTTTAGGAACAGATTTTATGATCTCAATCGTTGCATCTCCTCATATTTAGAAACGCACTAAATCTCCTTATGCTGACATCGCATCCTCGTGGGTAACTGAAAACTCCTAATAAAATGACTGGTTATTGATATGGAACTCCCCCCTCCTCAAAATGTTATATATTGATCTTCCTCCTGCTGCCTCTTTGGAGCCGTCTCTCAGAGCTATCTAAGGTGCTGTCCTCTGGGCTGCAGTCCTAATTATGCCCCAAATAAAACTTAACCCACAACTCTTAAGTTGTTCATCTTTTTTTTTATTCGACCAAGACATAGATTATGTTGATGCTTCAAGTCTAATTACTAAAGAACTGAACGGAAGGGAGCAAAGAGTAAGCGTTGGCCTTTCAATACATTTTAAGTGTAGCCAACTACTCCCAGCCTTAATGCAAAAGCAAGGCTGACTCATGCTAATTCACAAATATATATGTTAACAGTATAATCTTATTGTATTTCTCAGCGCAGAGAGACGGAACCTATTTCTCATTAATAGCATGAAAAATCAGAATTGGAGTGAACTCAGGAAATGAATAAATGTGCATCATTTCCTTTCTAAGGTGATGCATTAAATTTGACCCTTCAAACAGATGTTTCCTTTGCTGTCATCTCACTCATGTTTTTGTTTTTGTTTTTTTCTTTTTTTTTACATAGCAGGGCAGGCACTTATGATCTTAGTCTCCCAACCTTAATTCCCAAACCTGTGACCCCTCTATTAGAAGTGTAGAGTCTTAACCACTGGAAGACTAGAGAAGTCCTTTCAATCTTGCATTAAAAAAAAAAAAATTCTATTATTTACTCGTTAGTCTTTTTCTTTCCTTAACTCTTCTCTTGCTTTGTCTTCCTCTCTCCCTCCATCCCTCCTTTTTTCCCTCCATCGTTTTCTTGGGTGGAGAAAATAAAATACAACTTTTTGCAGTGAACACCTGCCTCTGTGGAGATTGACCTCTGTGCAGTGACAGCTGCTGATGGTCAACACCCCCTGAGGCAGTTCAGGGTGGAGTAGGCACTCTGTGCTCCAGGGAATCTGGTGGGGTAGGTCTTTAGTTAGGTGGATGCTTTTAGGAACAGATTTTATGATCTCAATCGTTGCATCTCCTCATATTTAGAAACGCACTAAATCTCCTTATGCTGACATCGCATCCTCGTGGGTAACTGAAAACTCCTAATAAAATGACTGGTTATTGATATGGAACTCCCCCCTCCTCAAAATGTTATATATTGATCTTCCTCCTGCTGCCTCTTTGGAGCCGTCTCTCAGAGCTATCTAAGGTGCTGTCCTCTGGGCTGCAGTCCTAATTATGCCCCAAATAAAACTTAACCCACAACTCTTAAGTTGTTCATCTTTTTTTTTATTCGACCAAGACATAGATTATGTTGATGCTTCAAGTCTAATTACTAAAGAACTGAACGGAAGGGAGCAAAGAGTAAGCGTTGGCCTTTCAATACATTTTAAGTGTAGCCAACTACTCCCAGCCTTAATGCAAAAGCAAGGCTGACTCATGCTAATTCACAAATATATATGTTAACAGTATAATCTTATTGTATTTCTCAGCGCAGAGAGACGGAACCTATTTCTCATTAATAGCATGAAAAATCAGAATTGGAGTGAACTCAGGAAATGAATAAATGTGCATCATTTCCTTTCTAAGGTGATGCATTAAATTTGACCCTTCAAACAGATGTTTCCTTTGCTGTCATCTCACTCATGTTTTTGTTTTTGTTTTTTTCTTTTTTTTTACATAGCAGGGCAGGCACTTATGATCTTAGTCTCCCAACCTTAATTCCCAAACCTGTGACCCCTCTATTAGAAGTGTAGAGTCTTAACCACTGGAAGACTAGAGAAGTCCTTTCAATCTTGCATTAAAAAAAAAAAAATTCTATTATTTACTCGTTAGTCTTTTTCTTTCCTTAACTCTTCTCTTGCTTTGTCTTCCTCTCTCCCTCCATCCCTCCTTTTTTCCCTCCATCGTTTTTTCTTGGGTGGGAGAAAAATAAAATACAACAAAATTTTCTGCCAGATGAGAATTCACATAAATGCAGAAGGTCAAAATCACCTAGTTCAGACCTTGAGAGCACTTTGCAAGATTTTCAAATGGCTCAGTTTTGTGTGTGTCCATCCATTTTAAACAGCTTTAATGTCTCAGGATTTCTTCTGCCTAATCTAATTGGATTTCGGTCTAATAGAAAAGTCTGCAGAGGATTTAGTTTAACGCACTATAATAGGTAACTGAGATTTTGTTAGTGCACATTTTATAAACGTGACTCTTGGCAAGGACCCAGGAAATTAGGTTTACAAGCATCTTGGAATGTTTCTGATGGTCTTTTTGCATCTTTCCTTCTATGTGGTGATCCCCAAAAAGATCATAAGAATGTTGGAAATACCAGTTGAAGAAGTGTCAGAAAAAGGAGAAAATGAGAGAGACTTTGAAGGCTAGTGTTTGGAAACCATTGTTTCAAGAGGCTGATGGTGAGATTAAATTGAACTGATTTACACAACAATTGGATACAGAGTACCAAGTAAAATGTCAAATGTAAAGGAAGAATTAACAAATCTGTAAGCTTAATAATTATGCTAAAGAGCAGTAATGGTTTTCACAGCAAGGGGCTACGTGTGCCTGACTTGAGCTTATTTACCTCTGTGGCAGTACAGAAATTAAGGACCGCAAAGGAAGCCTGTCTCCTCATGTCATGTTTGAGGACCCAAAAAACCTGCTACTACCTGTAAGAAAAGAAGCCAACAGTCTTACGGCAATACAGATAATGACCAGCCCATTGTGATTAGAGCTTTACACTCTGCAGAATACTTTCACATCTATATGTTTAATTAATGCTCCCAATTATTTTGAAATGCAGGTGATGCTGGTATCCCATTTTAAGAGATGAGAATGCTCACATCTAGCAAAATCACTGAAACAAGGGCAGTTTGGATACACTTCACTAACACAACTGAGTAACTGTCTTACTCAGCCTGTGTTCACTTCCTGCTCATGAATTTGAAGTTTATGCCTCAGGCAATGGTAACCACGGACCATTTCAGAGTAGAGAAATAACAAGATCAGAATTGTGTTTAGGGAAATATCCCCAGTGGGTACAACAGAGGAGGCGGGGTGGTCCCCAGGAAGAACAGGAGATTGAGCAAGTGGGATACTGGATGAAGAGAAAAGGATGGTTTTGATTGTAAATGAGAAAAGAAGAACCTGCTCAGGACAAGGAAAGGCTGGGTCCTGACAACTGTAGGGGAAACTCCCTCTAGGTTGGCAGAAACAAGTTGGTTGCTTTTACAGGCATCTACATTTTTCAAACTCATTTTTCATAAGTTCGGAGAGTAATTACATGAATAATTGCCGTGATGGAATCTGAATGCCATTCCTCCAGAAACAAATCATCCTGGCGATGGAATAACTACTCTAATAAACTCTATTTTTACTAATTTGAAGTCTGTGATCACTTGAAGAGGGTCTATTAGGTAGAAAGTTCTGTACCATCTGTGAAAATAATTCCTCTTTAGGCAGATTACTAATAAAGGCAGGCCAGCACTGTCCTTAAGGAAATGAAGGCTAGTGTTTGGAAACCATTGTTTCAAGAGGCTGATGGTGAGATTAAATTGAACTGATTTACACAACAATTGGATACAGAGTACCAAGTAAAATGTCAAATGTAAAGGAAGAATTAACAAATCTGTAAGCTTAATAATTATGCTAAAGAGCAGTAATGGTTTTCACAGCAAGGGGCTACGTGTGCCTGACTTGAGCTTATTTACCTCTGTGGCAGTACAGAAATTAAGGACCGCAAAGGAAGCCTGTCTCCTCATGTCATGTTTGAGGACCCAAAAAACCTGCTACTACCTGTAAGAAAAGAAGCCAACAGTCTTACGGCAATACAGATAATGACCAGCCCATTGTGATTAGAGCTTTACACTCTGCAGAATACTTTCACATCTATATGTTTAATTAATGCTCCCAATTATTTTGAAATGCAGGTGATGCTGGTATCCCATTTTAAGAGATGAGAATGCTCACATCTAGCAAAATCACTGAAACAAGGGCAGTTTGGATACACTTCACTAACACAACTGAGTAACTGTCTTACTCAGCCTGTGTTCACTTCCTGCTCATGAATTTGAAGTTTATGCCTCAGGCAATGGTAACCACGGACCATTTCAGAGTAGAGAAATAACAAGATCAGAATTGTGTTTAGGGAAATATCCCCAGTGGGTACAACAGAGGAGGCGGGGTGGTCCCCAGGAAGAACAGGAGATTGAGCAAGTGGGATACTGGATGAAGAGAAAAGGATGGTTTTGATTGTAAATGAGAAAAGAAGAACCTGCTCAGGACAAGGAAAGGCTGGGTCCTGACAACTGTAGGGGAAACTCCCTCTAGGTTGGCAGAAACAAGTTGGTTGCTTTTACAGGCATCTACATTTTTCAAACTCATTTTTCATAAGTTCGGAGAGTAATTACATGAATAATTGCCGTGATGGAATCTGAATGCCATTCCTCCAGAAACAAATCATCCTGGCGATGGAATAACTACTCTAATAAACTCTATTTTTACTAATTTGAAGTCTGTGATCACTTGAAGAGGGTCTATTAGGTAGAAAGTTCTGTACCATCTGTAGAAAATAATTCCTCTTTAGGCAGATTACTAATAAAGGCAGGCCAGCACTGTCCTTAAAAAATATCTTAAGGAAATGAATTGTTTTCACATATTCTGAAGCCACTTGAACACCAGTCACTGGCATATGACTAATGTTAAAAAATAAAGAAGTTTCATTAATATTATTACAAATACAGTATTTTACAACCTCCCACTGGAAATAGTTTATTATTATGTTGCTGTTGTTCAGTTGCTAAGTCGTGTACAACTCTTTGTGACCCCCATGGACTGTAGCATGCCAGGCTTCTCTGTCCTCCACTATCTCCCAGAGTTGGCTCAAATTCCCGTCCATTGAATTGGTAATGCTATCTAATCATCCACCCTCTGCCAGGACCTTCTCCTTTTGCCTTCAGTCTTTTCCAGCATCAGGATCTTCTTCAGTGAGTTAGTCTTTTGCATCAGGTAGCCAAACTACTTGAACATCCGCTTCAGAAACAGTCCTTTCAAGGAATATTCAGGGCTGATTTCCTTTAGGATTGACTGGTTTGATCTCCTTGCTGTCCAAGGGACTCTCAAGAATCTTCTCCAGCACCACAATTCAAAAGCATCAGTTCCTTGGTGTTCAGCCTTCTTTATGTTCCAAAAAATAATGTGTTAATTATATAACACATTATATATATGTGTGTGAATAATGTGAACATGTCTGTTTTCTGGATACTTCACTTCTGCCTAATTATTCTAAATTAATGTTAAAACTGTTTAGGGTATACTGACAAAACCCATAAAATACTTTATTTTTCCTAGTATTCCACATACTCAAGGAGTCCTATGTTGAAACAAAGTTAAGCAAGTTTAAACAAGTTCAGACTAGTTCCAGAAAGTTTACACTGGCTTAATTTGTTCAGCTATGTTTTATATTATGGGGTGATACAGAAAGAAAGTAAAGCAAGCCATTGATATTCAAAGTTGTTGAGTTCATTAAGCATAGCTAATTCTACTCCCCCAATAAAAGGCCGTTCCTGTTTAACTTTAAGGTCTTTTCTCCCCTATTAGGTAGAAAGTTCTGTACCCAGAAACAAATCATCCTGGCGATGGAATAACTACTCTAATAAACTCTATTTTTACTAATTTGAAGTCTGTGATCACTTGAAGAGGGTCTATTAGGTAGAAAGTTCTGTACCATCTGTAGAAAATAATTCCTCTTTAGGCAGATTACTAATAAAGGCAGGCCAGCACTGTCCTTAAAAAATATCTTAAGGAAATGAATTGTTTTCACATATTCTGAAGCCACTTGAACACCAGTCACTGGCATATGACTAATGTTAAAAAATAAAGAAGTTTCATTAATATTATTACAAATACAGTATTTTACAACCTCCCACTGGAAATAGTTTATTATTATGTTGCTGTTGTTCAGTTGCTAAGTCGTGTACAACTCTTTGTGACCCCCATGGACTGTAGCATGCCAGGCTTCTCTGTCCTCCACTATCTCCCAGAGTTGGCTCAAATTCCCGTCCATTGAATTGGTAATGCTATCTAATCATCCACCCTCTGCCAGGACCTTCTCCTTTTGCCTTCAGTCTTTTCCAGCATCAGGATCTTCTTCAGTGAGTTAGTCTTTTGCATCAGGTAGCCAAACTACTTGAACATCCGCTTCAGAAACAGTCCTTTCAAGGAATATTCAGGGCTGATTTCCTTTAGGATTGACTGGTTTGATCTCCTTGCTGTCCAAGGGACTCTCAACAGTCTTCTCCAGCACCACAATTCAAAAGCATCAGTTCCTTGGTGTTCAGCCTTCTTTATGTTCCAAAAAATAATGTGTTAATTATATAACACATTATATATATGTGTGTGAATAATGTGAACATGTCTGTTTTCTGGATACTTCACTTCTGCCTAATTATTCTAAATTAATGTTAAAACTGTTTAGGGTATACTGACAAAACCCATAAAATACTTTATTTTTCCTAGTATTCCACATACTCAAGGAGTCCTATGTTGAAACAAAGTTAAGCAAGTTTAAACAAGTTCAGACTAGTTCCAGAAAGTTTACACTGGCTTAATTTGTTCAGCTATGTTTTATATTATGGGGTGATACAGAAAGAAAGTAAAGCAAGCCATTGATATTCAAAGTTGTTGAGTTCATTAAGCATAGCTAATTCTACTCCCCCAATAAAAGGCCGTTCCTGTTTAACTTTAAGGTCCTGTGATTTGATCTGCCATGAACCACGGTCATAAACATAGACCAAAATGGGTCAGCAGCCAGTCACCATGCCCTCACTTATTTATGAATGACTTTCCTTCTGGATTTCTGTTTGTATGCATGCGAAATTAGGTTAAAACCAACATCAACCACTATTTTGTTAGTGATGCTGCCAGGGTATATGGCTAATTCTATACATACATTATACGAAGCAGTTTGAAAGTCAGTTCTTTCTTCCAATGATCCCCAGGCAGTGGCCCTAATTTACTGTGCCCATTTTTGTACACATTCTTAGTTGAACTATCCATGACCAGTGCTAGTTGTATTGAATACACAACGCAACTGGTTTCTGTTATAAAAATTTTGTTGCAGGAGGGGTGGGCCATTCTATATTAAAATAATCAATTCACTTAATTCTTCATGCGCATGACCAGGTTTTTGATGAAATGTCATTCTTGTACGGTAGACATATCCAACATCTGCTTACTAAGACAGTGGAGAATAGCTTTATTTTTCTCATATATTTATTTTAGGCTTCATTTTTGGTTCCTTTTTTGGTCTGATCCTGACAACATATGAGCATGTGAATTTCACATTAGATGCCTCTTGTTCCTTGGAGAGTTAAAAATGGAATTATCCATTTCCTTTGGCTTAGCCTTTGCCTCATTTTAATTGAACCCAGGAATTTCTATGAAACCATGTCATGTTGTCAGCAACGGCCTCCCTATCGAACTTTGCCTTGTCAAAATAATTTTATCATTCATAAATATTTCAGTGAAAATCAAAGACTGCTCATAAATGATTGATTCTGTAGAGTTCAGTGACCTTTCCTGTGAAGACTTTTATTAAAATTAGAATAACCCATCCTAAATTTGACCATTAATTGTTAATAATGGGCTAACTGAAACCTAGGCTTCTTTTAAACATGAGAAATTAAATAGGTAGTTATAATGATGTATTGAAATTAAGGAGGGTCATTATAGTTCAAACTTGTTCTCAAGCTTAGCACTGTAGTAAAGCATATTCTGATTTCTAAATTAAATGAGGCAAGCTTTGCACTTGAAAGATTTCTATATTATCTAAAGGGATCTAGAAGCAACTAGGTAAAGAATACTTTAGAGGCTTGAAATGAATAAGGATGGATTACTTATGTTATCTGTTCAATCTTTACCAATTCTTTTCTTGTTGAAATATGTCATTATTAGTTTAGATGGGCATATTAAAATAATTATCACTTAAATAACCAAAGACTATGTTGCCTGAGAGTTGAACTATTCTGGTATTAGACATATGCGATCATGGATATAAGGCTAAATTAGATTTTAAGAAGGAGTGTTAAAATAGATGATAAGGACCTATATGGAACTCTACCCAAGACCCTGTAATGACCTACATGGGAAAAGAATCTACTAAAGAGTGGATATATATATATATATGTGTGTGTGTGTGTGTGTGTGTGTGTATGTGTGTGTGTACACACACACACACACATATCCACAATTTGGGGCAGAAATTAACACAAGTTTGTAAATCAACTATACTCCAACAAATTTTTTTTAAAATAGAAAACTGTTTTATTGCTTTCATCATAAGAAAAGTAGACTTAAAAAATGACTTTTTTTCAGACTTTCCAAATTCTCTACAAAAGCACATATTGATTTGATGAAAAATAAAAGTTAAAAATAAAAGAAAGCAAAAACAGAAAACAACTCTACCAGTCATAGATTCCATTTTAAAGAGCATGTTTCCATTTCAGTTTTTTCTAAACCTAAATATCTACAGCATATTCAATGCAACACATATTTGAGGAACATTACTGTTTACTATGCCTTGAGAATAAATAGTAAGACAAAGGCCACGTTCCACAGAAACTTACAGAATAATTAGGAAGACAGGTCACTCATTGCCTTATAGAAGCAAAAAGGATTCCCTACGTTCTGAATGGGAAGTAGGGATAATATCATCATTGGAAGAGCTTGAAGAAGATAAAGATGCTTGGCTGTGGTAGTCAGGAAACCCCCTGAGGGAAGCAATAGGTCCCCCCAACCCGGGTCCCCTTATGTATAACTGCATTTTAACATGAGAAATTAAATAGGTAGTTATAATGATGTATTGAAATTAAGGAGGGTCATTATAGTTCAAACTTGTTCTCAAGCTTAGCACTGTAGTAAAGCATATTCTGATTTCTAAATTAAATGAGGCAAGCTTTGCACTTGAAAGATTTCTATATTATCTAAAGGGATCTAGAAGCAACTAGGTAAAGAATACTTTAGAGGCTTGAAATGAATAAGGATGGATTACTTATGTTATCTGTTCAATCTTTACCAATTCTTTTCTTGTTGAAATATGTCATTATTAGTTTAGATGGGCATATTAAAATAATTATCACTTAAATAACCAAAGACTATGTTGCCTGAGAGTTGAACTATTCTGGTATTAGACATATGCGATCATGGATATAAGGCTAAATTAGATTTTAAGAAGGAGTGTTAAAATAGATGATAAGGACCTATATGGAACTCTACCCAAGACCCTGTAATGACCTACATGGGAAAAGAATCTACTAAAGAGTGGATATATATATATATATGTGTGTGTGTGTGTGTGTGTGTGTGTGTATGTGTGTGTGTACACACACACACACACATATCCACAATTTGGGGCAGAAATTAACACAAGTTTGTAAATCAACTATACTCCAACAAATTTTTTTTAAAATAGAAAACTGTTTTATTGCTTTCATCATAAGAAAAGTAGACTTAAAAAATGACTTTTTTTCAGACTTTCCAAATTCTCTACAAAAGCACATATTGATTTGATGAAAAATAAAAGTTAAAAATAAAAGAAAGCAAAAACAGAAAACAACTCTACCAGTCATAGATTCCATTTTAAAGAGCATGTTTCCATTTCAGTTTTTTCTAAACCTAAATATCTACAGCATATTCAATGCAACACATATTTGAGGAACATTACTGTTTACTATGCCTTGAGAATAAATAGTAAGACAAAGGCCACGTTCCACAGAAACTTACAGAATAATTAGGAAGACAGGTCACTCATTGCCTTATAGAAGCAAAAAGGATTCCCTACGTTCTGAATGGGAAGTAGGGATAATATCATCATTGGAAGAGCTTGAAGAAGATAAAGATGCTTGGCTGTGGTAGTCAGGAAACCCCCTGAGGGAAGCAATAGGTCCCCCCAACCCGGGTCCCCTAGAGCAATACAGCAAACTGCAGAATGTGTACATAACACATCACAGGGTCCTCAAATGCTACCACAAGAGAAATGACTTCCTCTATAGCAGATGCTCCCTATGTCCCCACTCATCCCCTGTCCTCACCATTTCCATGCAGGCTGGCTGACTTCTGAGGGTTAATTTATTATGGTGGTAACTAATTACTAATTAATAGCATTCTATTTATTGGATTTGTCTTCCTCCTCTCTTGCCTCCTTGTATCTTTACTATTTTCCCTGGAATAGCCTCCCAGTTAAACAACTTGTACTTGAATCTCTGACTGCAGGTCGGCTCTGGGGAACCCAAACAAAGACAACAATTTTACCAACTTTCTACCACCTACTTGTTTTTTTGCTTCTAAAGCTTGTTGTAAAAAATTCTAAAGCTGCAGTACAATATCATTCAGTAATATCCTTGTATGCTAAGTAAACTGTCAGGGATTGAAGGCATGTTAGGGGCCATCTGATCCACTTTCCTTCAAGCAGATACTGTTGGTACACTGCCTGCCTTGCCTTGGCCCACTCTAGAGGCAGTGCCCTTAGGCTCAGGTGATTTCCTGCTACTCTCTGACAGAAGCATGCTTGGTCCACGTGGGGTAAGACTTAAGTGTCCCAGGGACAACTGGTAAGCAATAAAGGATGAGCATTGATGAATAAATTCCCTGGTGAATAATTCTGAAAAGTGACCATCTCAGAAGGTCTCCAGCAGGATTATTTTAAATTCTTCTTTCCCTTATTTTTTTTGCCTACTCCATACAGCAGGTTTTCCAGGATCCTATTTTAAGATATTCCTTCCCTTACAGCATTTCAAGCAACACATATTATAAAAGGAACATTACTGTTTACTATGCCTTGAGAATAAATAGTAAGACAAAGGCCACGTTCCACAGAAACTTACAGAATAATTAGGAAGACAGGTCACTCATTGCCTTATAGAAGCAAAAAGGATTCCCTACGTTCTGAATGGGAAGTAGGGATAATATCATCATTGGAAGAGCTTGAAGAAGATAAAGATGCTTGGCTGTGGTAGTCAGGAAACCCCCTGAGGGAAGCAATAGGTCCCCCCAACCCGGGTCCCCTAGAGCAATACAGCAAACTGCAGAATGTGTACATAACACATCACAGGGTCCTCAAATGCTACCACAAGAGAAATGACTTCCTCTATAGCAGATGCTCCCTATGTCCCCACTCATCCCCTGTCCTCACCATTTCCATGCAGGCTGGCTGACTTCTGAGGGTTAATTTATTATGGTGGTAACTAATTACTAATTAATAGCATTCTATTTATTGGATTTGTCTTCCTCCTCTCTTGCCTCCTTGTATCTTTACTATTTTCCCTGGAATAGCCTCCCAGTTAAACAACTTGTACTTGAATCTCTGACTGCAGGTCGGCTCTGGGGAACCCAAACAAAGACAACAATTTTACCAACTTTCTACCACCTACTTGTTTTTTTGCTTCTAAAGCTTGTTGTAAAAAATTCTAAAGCTGCAGTACAATATCATTCAGTAATATCCTTGTATGCTAAGTAAACTGTCAGGGATTGAAGGCATGTTAGGGGCCATCTGATCCACTTTCCTTCAAGCAGATACTGTTGGTACACTGCCTGCCTTGCCTTGGCCCACTCTAGAGGCAGTGCCCTTAGGCTCAGGTGATTTCCTGCTACTCTCTGACAGAAGCATGCTTGGTCCACGTGGGATAAGACTTAAGTGTCCCAGGGACAACTGGTAAGCAATAAAGGATGAGCATTGATGAATAAATTCCCTGGTGAATAATTCTGAAAAGTGACCATCTCAGAAGGTCTCCAGCAGGATTATTTTAAATTCTTCTTTCCCTTATTTTTTTTGACTACTCCATACAGCATGCAGGATCTTAATTTCTCAACTGAGAATCGAACCTATGTCCTCTGCAGTGGAAGGATCACATCTTAACCACTGGACTACCAGGGAAGTCCCTGACAAGCAGGCTTTACTGTCAGTTTTCTACAGAGTTAACTAACTGGTTGACACCCTTTTTCTTTTCTGAGTCTCACTTTTTCACTCTTCACTGTGATTCCTGGAGCCAGAGCTCTAATAAACTACTTGTATTCAAACCCTCAATCAGGTTGTGCTCTGGAGGAACTCAAATCCCTCTCATTATAGAAAAGAAGAAACAGATCATACAACTAAAAAAAAGAAAAAGACAGCTTAATTGAAAAATGGGCAGAAGACCTTAAAAGACATTTCTCCAAATAAGAAGTACAAATGGTCATAGGCACATGAAAAGACGCTCAGCATTGCTAATTATTAGGGAAACGCAAGTCAAACTACAGTGAGATACATCTCATACTGTTCAGAATGGCCATCATTGAAAAGTCTACAAATAACAAATGCTGGAGGGGGGTGGAGAAAAGGGAGCAATCTTAGACTTGGTGGAAATGTAAGTTAGCATAGTCACTATGGAAAACAATATGGAGGTTCTCAAAAATCTAAAACAATAGTTGCCACATGATCCACCAATCCAATGCCTGGGCATGTATCTAGAAATAGCACTACTTTGAAAAAATACCTGTATTCCCATGTTCACAGGAGCACTAGTTACAATACCCGAGATGTGGAAGAAACCTAAATGTCCACCAACAGATGAATGCATAAAGAAGATGTGGCACATACACACAATGGAAGACTACTCATCCACAAAACAAAATAATGCCATTTTCAGCAACATGGATATACCCAAGATGATCATACTGACTGAAGTAAGTCTGAAAGACAAATGACATATGATATCACTTATATGTAGAATCTAACATAAAGCACAGACAAACCTGTCTATAATCACAGGCATAGAGAAGAGAAACATAATCACAGGCATAGAGAAGAGACTGGTCATTACCAAGGAGAAGAGGTTTGGGGAAGGAATGGAGTGGGGGGCTGGGATTAGCAGATGTTATACATAGAATGGATAAACAACACGGTCTAACTACATAACTCGGAGAACTATGTTCTACATTCTATGATAAACCATAAGGAAAACAACATTAAGAAAGAACATATACATAATTGAATCACTTTGCTGTACAGCAGAAATGAACACACAATTGTAAATCAACTATACTTCAATAAAAAGTATTAAGACTGAAAAAAAAAGGAAACTGAGACCAAGAGACTAAAAGTCACTTGCCTGTATGTCTAGGAAGGTTGTTTAGGTAGAGATTAGGGTACAAATGCAGTTTCTGTCATGCTTTCCTATTTTTGTAATACTTGAATTGAAACTTGCATATGTATATTAAAATAATGGCCCATGATGGGAAAGCATCACAGCTTTCCTTAACCAGTCCCTAATGTTGGGCATTTGAGTTCACGCATCTATGGAAGGAATCATGGAAACTCATGGAGGAAAACACCACTATTTTATCAGAGAAGCTCCTGGTTGCACCTGAACTGGAGATATGTTCAGTTGCATTTATAAATGTCAGAGTCCACCCTCATCTGTATGTATTTATGCGTACCAGATGGGCTCTTTTTGAATGATAGCACAGTAAACTAATGGCAACCCATTAAGGTCATTAAGGGAAGATGGTGTGGAATTTATGATCAGTGGGCTGTCATTTATGTAGCCAACCAGGATCCATAAACTGTGAGGCAATCTGACATGGGTCTGATTTCTGATCTGAATGCATGCATAGGAACCCTACATCTGGAGACATGCAGTGTCTTCCAAACTCTTTTCCAATGCTGTCCATTTTTTGTCCCATCAATGGTTGTTTTCACAGCATTATTCAAGGATAAAATTAATTGCTAACTGCTAGATTTCTTGAGCACAGTCAGCTAATGCATAAGCTTGTTTACTGTGTGCCAGATGGTCCCACGGTTACTTGGGGATGGATGGATATTGGCAAAACAGAGTCTTTGATACAAAATGATGCCCCCAAATTGTTCTGTACGATGGACCTCTGAAGCTGGGGGACTTGGAGAAAAGCCAAGCTTCCTAAGTAGCTGCAGGTTCTTTCTGTCTTTGAGAAATAATCAGGTTTGCAAATATCTTATTCTTTACCTCTCAAGATCTGTATAACAAAGAAGATTTTCTGGATTTCTTTAAAATGGGTCCTACTCTCATGAGGCTGTTAAGATGGAGAATGAAAGGTAAAGGGTCAGTGCTAGGAAGTTTGCAATGTGAGGAAGGATCAGAGCAATGGCAAATGAACCCTGAAGATATATCTGTTCTTAGCCCGAACACACTTTAAGGAAACTGAGACCAAGAGACTAAAAGTCACTTGCCTGTATGTCTAGGAAGGTTGTTTAGGTAGAGATTAGGGTACAAATGCAGTTTCTGTCATGCTTTCCTATTTTTGTAATACTTGAATTGAAACTTGCATATGTATATTAAAATAATGGCCCATGATGGGAAAGCATCACAGCTTTCCTTAACCAGTCCCTAATGTTGGGCATTTGAGTTCACGCATCTATGGAAGGAATCATGGAAACTCATGGAGGAAAACACCACTATTTTATCAGAGAAGCTCCTGGTTGCACCTGAACTGGAGATATGTTCAGTTGCATTTATAAATGTCAGAGTCCACCCTCATCTGTATGTATTTATGCGTACCAGATGGGCTCTTTTTGAATGATAGCACAGTAAACTAATGGCAACCCATTAAGGTCATTAAGGGAAGATGGTGTGGAATTTATGATCAGTGGGCTGTCATTTATGTAGCCAACCAGGATCCATAAACTGTGAGGCAATCTGACATGGGTCTGATTTCTGATCTGAATGCATGCATAGGAACCCTACATCTGGAGACATGCAGTGTCTTCCAAACTCTTTTCCAATGCTGTCCATTTTTTGTCCCATCAATGGTTGTTTTCACAGCATTATTCAAGGATAAAATTAATTGCTAACTGCTAGATTTCTTGAGCACAGTCAGCTAATGCATAAGCTTGTTTACTGTGTGCCAGATGGTCCCACGGTTACTTGGGGATGGATGGATATTGGCAAAACAGAGTCTTTGATACAAAATGATGCCCCCAAATTGTTCTGTACGATGGACCTCTGAAGCTGGGGGACTTGGAGAAAAGCCAAGCTTCCTAAGTAGCTGCAGGTTCTTTCTGTCTTTGAGAAATAATCAGGTTTGCAAATATCTTATTCTTTACCTCTCAAGATCTGTATAACAAAGAAGATTTTCTGGATTTCTTTAAAATGGGTCCTACTCTCATGAGGCTGTTAAGATGGAGAATGAAAGGTAAAGGGTCAGTGCTAGGAAGTTTGCAATGTGAGGAAGGATCAGAGCAATGGCAAATGAACCCTGAAGATATATCTGTTCTTAGCCCTAGAAATGTTGAAATTTTTGTTTCAGGGCATTCAGAGAATGTATGCTCTTCTGAACCCACTTCCCCTGGAATGAATAACTACTGAAGGGGCTTTTCCTTGTTTGCACTGGGGCACCTACACCCTTCATAGGGTGCAGTGACAGAGGGACACTCTTGGTAAAGCTGTCAGGGTGACAAATCCATCCCGACTTTGCCACTTGTGCTACTCAGGGCTGCTGTGTTTGTCTAGAGGCTGACACCTGAATGGTGTGCTTCAGCTGCTCTGGGTGGACTCGCCATTGCAGAATTATTTTGAAGAGCTGGGTATTGATTTTTTTATATTTCAGGAGAAAGGAGGTGGAATGAAGTTGCTCTCCCTGCAAGTGGCTGGATATGAAATGGTCTGTGAGTTAGCCCTGAACTCTATTAAAACCAGCAAACACCATCTTGAGGATGTTAGGTTTCTCCTTGACATTAAAGTCCAGGAAACTCAAGAAAACATCCAAGAAGGGAAGCCTGTTGCCTGGGAGGGGGACACAGGAAACCCTTGTAAATTGTTGACACGTGCGCGCAAATGAGATTATTATAATCACCTGAGCACCACAGCAAGCTGTTCCGGGAAGAAAACGGAAGAGAAGCAGGAGCATTTGGCAAGCTCTTAGCCAGCTCTGAGTAGTAGTGGGGGGGTGGGGTGGGGGGCGTTGCCACAACCCAGGAGGAGGAGGCAGTAACAGGGTGGGGGTGGGGCAAGAGGAGCGGGTCCCCTAAGGGCACACTTTACTTCCTGCAGAATACTACCTTTACAGAGAGGATTCTTCCTGCATCACCAACAGGGCACTGTGCAGTGTCTTGCAAATTACAGATGTGTCTATGAATATTGATGAAGAATGATGAAGCAGGTATAAAATGTTACAGGGTCTCCAGAGAGATTCAAAGAGCCATTTCTTGATCAGATTAGGAAATAGAATGCCCATTAACATTACCGCTTTGGAATTACCTCGTAGACAAAACATTAGCATTCAGTTCAAATTAAAGTTATATTTCTGCCTTTAGAATTTGAATAAACCTGTACAATTCGAGAAAGAGAAGAATATCTGTCGTCTTTCAGCCACCCAATAAGGAAAAGGTGATAGGTGTACCTTATAATATCCTGTCTTCTTAATAGTTCTGCTGAACTCAGCACTGGAAAGCCATCCATCTACATTCAAAGGATTGATAGCAGAGGATTAATTTCATCAATATAAACCCATCAGTTTAAAAAGAGGGCTGGATTAAATGTTGTAAGGGGCTCAATTCTGACATTTGACAACCTAATGGAATACAAACAGAAGGAATGGCTCCCCCTTTTTTTTCCTGTTTCCCTATTCTTGCTTTTTTCCCCTCCCTTCCTTCCCTACCGGAGCTTTCTCTCTTCCCTACCTTCTGTAATGAAACTGGAATCTAACCTCTCAAAAAGCCAATAAAGGAGCCAGGTTGGTGGAAAGGAAAGTTTGCTTCATTTTGGATGCTGGTATCCAAGAAGGGATGGGAGAGGGGAGCACGGATGTCTGCCCAAAGGCTGACTCCCCATCACTGACAGTCAAAGGGCAAGAGTTTTTATAGAGGGAGGGAGGGGGCTACATGCAAAACTGCACAGTCAGCTCTGATGATCATGTGGTCTGATCAAAATCACTTTGTTTTAAAGAGTCAGTTTGTTCCCGCTTCCTTGAAGCCAGTTCTCAGAATCGTAGCAGCTTAAGTCATGGCTATAGTCTGGTCATCATGCAGTTAACTTCTCCACCTAGTAGGGGTCTCCGTATCTACAATACGGCTCACAGGATATGACTAGGAATATGATTTATAGCCCTAGAGAAGGAACTAAAGGTCCTTGATTATGCTTAATGACTGCACTATTATTATTTGGTCTTCTCTGACTCTGTTTTTGTTTCTGCCTTTTCTCACTTCTCTGGTTAAATTTATTCTTTGGCTAAGATTTTTCCAGACAAAAGGCAGGTTGAGGATATGGAGGGCAAGGATTGTAAGGGTTCTGCTCTGTTCCTTCCTTCCTTCCTTCTGATGACACGTTGTACCTTTTCATGACACACAAGCTTTCCTTTCATTTAAAGGATGTTTCCTGCTTCTTCATGCATACAACTTCTTTCTGAAGGAAGACAGTAGACAGAGGACTTGTGTGAATAATCAGAAATGGCTACTTAGAATAACTGTTCTTTTCTTCTGAGTTCAGTCATACGTGTAACTATTGTACCTACCTTGATATTGTTTCAACATTATCTTTTTAAAAATCTCATTCTAGAGAAAAATCCACTGAAAAAAAATCAATCTGCTGGGCCCACAGCAGATTGGAAACAGATTTGGAAAACCAAAATAAACCTTGACTCTTAGCGTGGAAGGTGATATTCTTCAAGTTTGACTAATGAGAGTTGAATGGAGTAAACAGTGTTTACTGCTTTGTGGTTTTCATTGTATTTCAGGATCCCTGAAAATCAGCAAATTCTGTCTGTTGTGGGTTTGGTTGCAGAGAAGGCCAATTAGTACAAGCTACACATGATAACCCCAGGCTCCTTTTATACTATTCTCTGTGATTTTACAAAAGCTGGTGATTCAGAAGTGGAAGTTTCTCCAATCAGGTGCTTTCTCAAAATGCATCAGAGTTTCAAATGAATGACCTAAACTATGGGGCAATACAGTAGAATATGAGACTAATTTCTGAAAAACTAAGTAGAGAGAAAAACTAATCTAAGAGCTTCAGTTTTTCTTTTAAATGTTAGTAGACAGTTACTGGATAAGAAGATTCTTGCTCTTCAGCATTACTCATTCCAACTAAACACCTGAAAAAAGGTGTGTTGGTTGGTTATATTGAGGAACCTTAACTTGAACAATCACAATCCATGTCCTGATGATTATATTTACTCTGATGAGCTGGACACTGTATATAAACATAGCCTTACAGATACTCAGAGAAAAGTTCTGGCCTTGAGATTCAATAATGAAGCACATTTCAGCCCATAAATTGGTCAAAAAACAGAGAATAAATATGCTGATGAAGAGTTCAGTCTTTGGATTTATGAGGTTTAAAAAAATTACCTGCATTTTTAATAGCACTCACATCTATAGCAAGTATTTAATTCACACCTATGGTGGAAAATGCAAAATAAGGTTTATAAAGATGTAGAGGAGTAATTTCTTAGACAGAAGAAACACAAGTTTAACAATATTGAAAAGCTTGAACCAGATAACAAAGATTAGTTGTAAATACAGATCGCATCTCCAGCAGCAAGATTTCTCTCTTATCCTAGGAAGCTCAGAGAGGCAAGAAAGGGGGAATGAATGATTTTGCTAAGAGCTATATTGGTAAAAACTATTCCATCACTAGAGGAAGTATCACGTTATGCCATTGTTAGTTTCCTTGAGGTCCCTTATATGTGTTTATTTTGGGGGAACAGAAATGGAGTTAATATTTATTGAATATGCAGCCTGAAACTTTAAAAATAACAAACGAATTCTAATAGCAATGGACATGAACTTGGGCCAACTTTGGGAGATGGTGAGGGACAGGGAGGTCTGACTTGAGGCAGTCCATGGGGTCGCAAAGAGCTGGACACAGCTGGGTGACTGAACACACACAGAATGGGCATTACCCCCAAGATCTCACAGATGAAGAGAAACCAAGGCTCCGAACACTTCCATGTGGCAGAGCTAAGATGTGAAGCCCTGAGGTCATTCCTTTCCACTGCAGGGAAAGAGCTGACGGGCCTTCCAGGACACCCAGGCGGACACCCAGCTCTGTAGTGCATTGCTCTAGTGACTGTGTTAAGAGTGGGAAAATGAGAGTGCGCTTCACAAGCAAATGCAGGGAAGAAACAGATCCAGAGGACAGACAATCCTTGGCAACTTGGGAAACTACCAAATGTTTAGGACATATGTCCAGGACTTGACAAGACAGATGAGGAGATGGTTGAATAACCATGTGGACAGTTAGGCCAGTCTTCTGAGACAGCAGATCACAGCTGGATTTCTGGGTTGAATTGTGGGCACAAGGTGGGACATCAAACCATCCCCATAAGGTTCTACTCTCCCCACATGGATGTTTTAGTCCCTTTGCTCTGGAAGGCTCTAGGCCAGAAAGAAGTTTAAAAATACCTCCTTGGAGAAGGAAATGGCAGCCCACTCCAGTATTTTTAATAGCACTAAAAGAAGTATTTAATTCACACCTATCGTAGAAAATGCAAAATAAGGTTTATAAAGATGTAGAGGAGTAATTTCTTAGACAGAAGAAACACAAGTTTAACAATATTGAAAAGCTTGAACCAGATAACAAAGATTAGTTGTAAATACAGATCGCATCTCCAGCAGCAAGATTTCTCTCTTATCCTAGGAAGCTCAGAGAGGCAAGAAAGGGGGAATGAATGATTTTGCTAAGAGCTATATTGGTAAAAACTATTCCATCACTAGAGGAAGTATCACGTTATGCCATTGTTAGTTTCCTTGAGGTCCCTTATATGTGTTTATTTTGGGGGAACAGAAATGGAGTTAATATTTATTGAATATGCAGCCTGAAACTTTAAAAATAACAAACGAATTCTAATAGCAATGGACATGAACTTGGGCCAACTTTGGGAGATGGTGAGGGACAGGGAGGTCTGACTTGAGGCAGTCCATGGGGTCGCAAAGAGCTGGACACAGCTGGGTGACTGAACACACACAGAATGGGCATTACCCCCAAGATCTCACAGATGAAGAGAAACCAAGGCTCCGAACACTTCCATGTGGCAGAGCTAAGATGTGAAGCCCTGAGGTCATTCCTTTCCACTGCAGGGAAAGAGCTGACGGGCCTTCCAGGACACCCAGGCGGACACCCAGCTCTGTAGTGCATTGCTCTAGTGACTGTGTTAAGAGTGGGAAAATGAGAGTGCGCTTCACAAGCAAATGCAGGGAAGAAACAGATCCAGAGGACAGACAATCCTTGGCAACTTGGGAAACTACCAAATGTTTAGGACATATGTCCAGGACTTGACAAGACAGATGAGGAGATGGTTGAATAACCATGTGGACAGTTAGGCCAGTCTTCTGAGACAGCAGATCACAGCTGGATTTCTGGGTTGAATTGTGGGCACAAGGTGGGACATCAAACCATCCCCATAAGGTTCTACTCTCCCCACATGGATGTTTTAGTCCCTTTGCTCTGGAAGGCTCTAGGCCAGAAAGAAGTTTAAAAATACCTCCCTTGGAGAAGGAAATGGCAGCCCACTCCAGTATTCTTGCCTGGAAAATCCCATGGACAGAGGAGCCTGGTGGACTACAGTCCATGGGACCCAAAGAATGGGAGAGGACTTAGAGAGTCAAACAATAACAGCATATCATGGAAAACAGATCTCGTGCAAATACTAAAATTAACACCCAGAACTTCTGAATAGTTCACATTTATTATAAACAGAAAAATATATGTAATGTCTCAACTATAAACCTTTCATGTTGAAAGTATCGAAAAAATACAAACACATCCCTGGAGTATTTTAAATGTATTCAGAAGAAAGCAAGGTACCTAGGTAGATTTGAGGCCTCTGAGCATTTCCATGGAGCACAGCAGACAGACCAGAATGATCTGAAGAAATGGAAGCAAAGGAATTTCAGATACAAACTAACTTCACATGGTGTTCCTTGTTAAACTGGGCTATCAGATTACTGTAGAGAACAAACCAAATGGGCTTGAACATTACTGCCTTTCTCAGTTGATTTACTGCGTGTTATGGACATGCTTTTTCAGATCTCTGGTCTGACAGGAGTGAACAAATAAACACCATCTTATTACCATGATAAAATTCTGTGACTACGAGAAATTACTACCAGAACCTACAAAATAGTGAGGTCTATCAACCTTTTCTAGGCTGAATTGAGACGTGGTGAAAGATCTCAATATTTGTGGGAGGGGACAATCTTTCTCTGTTGCTGTAGAAAAATAAGGAGAGAAAAGGAGCTGGTGCTATCCTGTTACAGATCATGTCTGACATGGAGAACATGGTCCCACAATACAGTCATTAAGTACTAGGGTCAGAGGCAAGATTCATATATTCTGCAAAATGGCTTAGTTCAGTCATTCAAAGTCAACACATTCCCTTAAGACCCAGAACAGTTGGCAGATGAAGGAGGCTCTTTGCTGCTGTCTTTGCCTGTAGCAATCCTGGTAATCTTGTCAACATGGTGAGTGGAACAAATGCATCTGCTTCTTTTAGCTGTTTTCTAAAGATGGAAGAAGAGATTTAGCTTGAGATCCATCCTCCTGTTTTTGCTCAGCCTGCCAGCCCTTTCTGTAGTTCTCAGATCAAGGTACTCATAGAAGCTCTCGAGCATCACAGAATGTGCTGGACTCAAGTCAGGTCTCTTGGAAGAGAGCACTGGTGAAAGACAAACACACGCGCAAACAAAATTCGAACTTAGATTCCTTCGGATTGGCAAAGCAATTTGTTTTGGAGTTTATCTCACTCTTCGCTTTATGTGTGTGTGCACCTAAATGGGCTGTGTGTATATGTGTGTGTGTGTGTGTGTGTGTGTGTGTGTGTGAGAGTGAGAGAGGGAGAGTGAAAGAGAGGCTATGTATGTGCATATTTTAATCAAATGTTAAAAAATTAACTCCTACCTGACCCCCTGCTAAGACCACCAGTCAATTTGAAATGATATACCGCTTCCCTCAAAATCACAGCAAGCTTCTGGTCCCCGAGTTCTATGGCCGATATGAAGGGAAAGAGAGTTGGGTCAGAAAGAAGGCAAGAGGTAGGAGCATTTGAATCTTTCAGCAGGAAGACTTTGAAAAAAATTCTGGAGTTAAGTGTAAGAAATGAAAAATGTTCTGGGAAAAGAAACAGTCACAGCTTAAGAGGTAGGAACAGGTATTTCGAACAAGGACGGGTCTAAAGAGAAGGGGGTGGGAATTCAGGGACACTCAAGTGTCTTTCCAACTGAAAAGATGCCTCCTGGCCTCTGCCAGAAAGAAACAAGAGGAAATGTGTGTGAAAGTTCTGAACTGTTTTGACTCTATCCCTGGACATCTGAGGGAAAGACAAGCTTGTAAGTAATGGTGAGTAGTTATGACAGCAAGTCAAGGGTAAGAGAGTGTGTGTGAGAGAGAGTGAGAGAGAAAGAGCGAGCGAGCTAGAAGGAGACAAAGAAAGAGCGAGAGAATAAAAGGTCTAAAAGGAACACTGCAGAATGCCTTTGGTTTGGAGATTCATGATGTGAAAATATTTCCTGGGTACCAACTGATGATTTTCCTTCTCAACCCTTTAGCGATGCAGATGGTCTTTGACTTTTTGACTTAAAATTTTCAACATTATGATGCTGTGAAAGTGACAGGCATTCAGTAGAAAGTATACTTTGCATTTTGATCCTTTCTGGGGCAAGCCATATGGGGTACAGTCCTTTCTGTTTATTTTCTTTTTTGGGGGGGGCGGGTTGGGGAGGAAGGGGGGCAGGCAGGCCACTTCTATTGGTCTTTCATTTATCTGTTTTCATCCATCTTTGTTCTTTGGCCCATGTGGGTCTCCCATCGCAGTGGCCTCTGTTGTCCCAGAGCACCAGCTCTGGGCGCATATGCTCCAGAGCTCCAGCTCGGTAATTGGACATACCCATCCAGTCACTCCGTGGCATGTGGGATCTTCTCAGGCCAGGGATCGAACTGGCACACCTTGGACTGCAAGGCGTATCCTTACCCACTGGACCACCAGGGAAGCCCCCAGTCCTCTCTGGTTTTGATGGGCAGGACAGCCTTAGCTCCCAGCCAGGCCCATGATTGTGAGGGTGAGCACCTGACTCACAGCCATTTCTCGCCCACACAGCCCCTCTATTTTTCACTTTCAGTATAATATTCAATCCATTAAATGAGATATCCAAGACCGCACTATAAAACCAAGCTTTGTGTTTGATGATTTTGCCCAACTCTAGGCTAATGGAAGTGTTCTGAGTACGTTTAAGGTAGGCGAGGCCAAGGTATGATGTTCCTCAAATTAGCTGTATCCAATGTATTTTCAGCCTATGGTATTTTCACTTGCAATGGATTTACTGGATTGTAACCCATCATAAATTGAGGAAGCTTCGTTTGATCAACAGTTCTCAAATCCAGCAGGTGTTAGATTCATGCAGAGGGTTTGCTTAAACACAGATTATTGCCTCTTGTCCATGTTCCCAGAGCTCCTGACTCAGGCCGCCTGAGGTGACTCTGGGAGTTGACATTTCTATCAGGTTCACAGGGGATGCTGATTCCGCATGCTGATCTAATCCCAGTGCAGCAACAATCCACATATATATTGATTTTCTCTCCACATCTTCTAGATGAGGAAACAGAAGCTACCAAACAACATGCAGCTCCGGAGTTGTGATTCCAATTCCAGGCTACAGAGCAAATCAAAGCAGTGAACCCTTTAGCGATGCAGATGGTCTTTGACTTTTTGACTTAAAATTTTCAACATTATGATGCTGTGAAAGTGACAGGCATTCAGTAGAAAGTATACTTTGCATTTTGATCCTTTCTGGGGCAAGCCATATGGGGTACAGTCCTTTCTGTTTATTTTCTTTTTGTGGGGGACGGGTGCCGGAGGAAGGGGGGCAGGCAGGCCACTTCTATTGGTCTTTCATTTATCTGTTTTCATCCATCTTTGTTCTTTGGCCCATGTGGGTCTCCCATCGCAGTGGCCTCTGTTGTCCCAGAGCACCAGCTCTGGGCGCATATGCTCCAGAGCTCCAGCTCGGTAATTGGACATACCCATCCAGTCACTCCGTGGCATGTGGGATCTTCTCAGGCCAGGGATCGAACTGGCACACCTTGGACTGCAAGGCGTATCCTTACCCACTGGACCACCAGGGAAGCCCCCAGTCCTCTCTGGTTTTGATGGGCAGGACAGCCTTAGCTCCCAGCCAGGCCCATGATTGTGAGGGTGAGCACCTGACTCACAGCCATTTCTCGCCCACACAGCCCCTCTATTTTTCACTTTCAGTATAATATTCAATCCATTAAATGAGATATCCAAGACCGCACTATAAAACCAAGCTTTGTGTTTGATGATTTTGCCCAACTCTAGGCTAATGGAAGTGTTCTGAGTACGTTTAAGGTAGGCGAGGCCAAGGTATGATGTTCCTCAAATTAGCTGTATCCAATGTATTTTCAGCCTATGGTATTTTCACTTGCAATGGATTTACTGGATTGTAACCCATCATAAATTGAGGAAGCTTCGTTTGATCAACAGTTCTCAAATCCAGCAGGTGTTAGATTCATGCAGAGGGTTTGCTTAAACACAGATTATTGCCTCTTGTCCATGTTCCCAGAGCTCCTGACTCAGGCCGCCTGAGGTGACTCTGGGAGTTGACATTTCTATCAGGTTCACAGGGGATGCTGATTCCGCATGCTGATCTAATCCCAGTGCAGCAACAATCCACATATATATTGATTTTCTCTCCACATCTTCTAGATGAGGAAACAGAAGCTACCAAACAACATGCAGCTCCGGGAGTTGTGATTCCAATTCCAGGCTACATGAGGCAAATCAAAGCAGTGTTTCAAAAGTGGGTTTTTCTTGAGATAGGCTCTCGTTGGCCTGTCAATCATTTACAGCTAACCAGGATATAAGTCAAAGGTATTTTAGTCCAAAGACACCGTCATTCCAGGATCTGATGAATAACTCTTTCATGTTGATGTTCTTCACCACAAAGAGCTCTCTTTAGTATGCTGAGAAACTTGTTAGATTAGCCAGTGTTTCTGAATTTTGATCATTTAAAATATTGACTTTCTTATTTTAAAAACTAGTATTTGTGCATGTTTAAAATACAGTAATTGTACAATAAAGAAAATAACAAGTTTCAGTTTTTTCATCTGGAAGTAATCATGGCCAATGTTTTATTAAAGATTTTGAGGTTAAGTTTTTAATAGAGGTATATAAATTTTTTCTTTCCTCAAGTCTTTTTTTTTAAAAAGATTTATTGATTTGTATACTCAGATGAATATAGAATTCACATACCATATAATTCACCCATTTAAAGTGTACCATTAAAAGGCTTTTCAAAGCTGTGGAAGCATCACCACAATTAATTTGGGAACATTTTCATCACCCTAAAAGAAGCTTCTCTGGCAGTCACTCCAGCCCCCTCTCCCCTCCCACCCAATCCTCCAGCCGTGGAAACTACTAATATACACTCTATCTCCTTGGATTTGGATATTTTTATAAAAATGCATGTTCTTTTGTGACTGGCTTCTTTTACTTAACCTGTTTTTTCCAAGGTTCATCTATATTGTAACATATATCAGTACTTAACTACTTCTTACTGTTGAATAATATGCCATTGTATGGATATATTATGTTTATCTATCCCTCAGTGGAACATACGGGTTATTTTCACCTCTTGAATACTGTGAATAATGCTTTCAACATTTATTGTACAAGTTTTTGTGTGGATGGATGTATGTTTTCTATTCTTTTGGGTATGGATACACATATACACACAGTAACTCTATGTTTAACTTTCTAAGAAGCTGTCAAGCAGTTTTCCAAAGCTGCACCATTTTACATTGTTATGACCAACATATGAGAGTTTTCATTTCTCCACATCCTTGGCAACACTTGTAATCATACTTTTTAATTGGACACATCTTACTGGTTGTGAAGTGTTATGGTGGTTTTGATTTCCACTTCCTTAGTAACTAATGATGGTAAGTATCAGTTCATATGCTAGTGGATGATTCATGTAGCTCCTTTACAGAAATGTCTGTTCAGACCCATTGCCTCTTAAACTTTGTTCTTGTATCATTCTGTGAATACATTGTAGAGGTTCATGTAATTCCCTTACCAGACGAATGATTTGCAAGTATTCTCTTCCATTTCGTGGGCTATCTTTTTACTTTCTTGAAAGTTGTCTCCACTTTCTTTGAAGAAAGTTCAGATAATTTTCTGAATTTTTCACTTGCGCTTTTAGTGTCACATGTAAGAAGCCTCTGCCTAATCTATGATCATGAAAACTGACTCCTCTGTTTCCTTCTAAAAGTTGCAAAGTTTTAGCTCTTACATTTTTCTCTATAACCCATTTTGAGTTAGTTTTTGCTTATGATGAAGGATCCGACCTCAATCTTTTGTATGTGAATACCCAGTTGGCCCAGCACACATTAAAAATATTCTCTTCCTGTTGATGTGTGTCATTTTCTACCACACATTATATGAATGGAATTTTTCAGGACATTTCTCTGTTGCTTTAGGTGTTCCCCAATCCCTTTGGTAAATGTGTCTTCCTACCTGCACTCAGGAATTCATGTAAGAAACTGCCTGCCCTGAACTAGAGTCCTCTCCTGACCATGTGACTTCATATCTCTGTCACTGAGGTGCTGGGGTTACCAGGAGGTATCCACTTCACAAGTTCAGAATCATTGGGAAGATGGAAGTAGAGAAAGACAGATGCTAGCTTGATTATCCATAAAGTGATTGGAAAATGTAACTCTAGAACGTTGGTCAAAATGGTTTTGTAATATTCCCACATTTATCCAAAATATAGATCTTGGGGAAGCCAACCTGCATGAAATATTGGCTCAACAGAGCAAGACATCTTTAACTTTCTAAGAAGCTGTCAAGCAGTTTTCCAAAGCTGCACCATTTTACATTGTTATGACCAACATATGAGAGTTTTCATTTCTCCACATCCTTGGCAACACTTGTAATCATACTTTTTAATTGGACACATCTTACTGGTTGTGAAGTGTTATGGTGGTTTTGATTTCCACTTCCTTAGTAACTAATGATGGTAAGTATCAGTTCATATGCTAGTGGATGATTCATGTAGCTCCTTTACAGAAATGTCTGTTCAGACC
The DNA here is from genome assembly GCA_022376925.1 of Tragulus kanchil. NCBI lineage: Eukaryota > Metazoa > Chordata > Mammalia > Artiodactyla > Tragulidae > Tragulus > Tragulus kanchil. The sequence continues at coordinate 16,248,990 of JAIOJX010000028.1, read as the reverse complement.
CATTGCCTCTTAAACTTTGTTCTTGTATCATTCTGTGAATACATTGTAGAGGTTCATGTAATTCCCTTACCAGACGAATGATTTGCAAGTATTCTCTTCCATTTCGTGGGCTATCTTTTTACTTTCTTGAAAGTTGTCTCCACTTTCTTTGAAGAAAGTTCAGATAATTTTCTGAATTTTTCACTTGCGCTTTTAGTGTCACATGTAAGAAGCCTCTGCCTAATCTATGATCATGAAAACTGACTCCTCTGTTTCCTTCTAAAAGTTGCAAAGTTTTAGCTCTTACATTTTTCTCTATAACCCATTTTGAGTTAGTTTTTGCTTATGATGAAGGATCCGACCTCAATCTTTTGTATGTGAATACCCAGTTGGCCCAGCACACATTAAAAATATTCTCTTCCTGTTGATGTGTGTCATTTTCTACCACACATTATATGAATGGAATTTTTCAGGACATTTCTCTGTTGCTTTAGGTGTTCCCCAATCCCTTTGGTAAATGTGTCTTCCTACCTGCACTCAGGAATTCATGTAAGAAACTGCCTGCCCTGAACTAGAGTCCTCTCCTGACCATGTGACTTCATATCTCTGTCACTGAGGTGCTGGGGTTACCAGGAGGTATCCACTTCACAAGTTCAGAATCATTGGGAAGATGGAAGTAGAGAAAGACAGATGCTAGCTTGATTATCCATAAAGTGATTGGAAAATGTAACTCTAGAACGTTGGTCAAAATGGTTTTGTAATATTCCCACATTTATCCAAAATATAGATCTTGGGGAAGCCAACCTGCATGAAATATTGGCTCAACAGAGCAAGACATCTCACAGATCCAAGGTGGAGAGAAAAGCAAAGAGGAGAGTTGCCTGGTTCTTACATGCCCACCTGAGAAATAGGAACCAGTGACCATCTCCTCCATGGTGAAAAATAGCCAGAAGGGAGACCAAGACTGTAATTCTAATGCGCTGATTTTCAAACTTAAGCATGCATTAGAATCCACTGGAGGAATTTCTATAGTCATTGCTTATTTTTATTTTGAAATAATTTTAGACTTAGAGAAAAGTAGCAAAAATCATTCCCATATACTCTCCATCTAGCTATCTGTAATAACAGCACAATTATCAATGCCCAGGAACTAACACTGACACAGTCATATTGCCAACCGATAGATTTTCCCCCATTCCCAGAATGTAATTCAATGTCTCACATTTGGATTTAATTGGTGTTCTCCTTAGTACCCCTGCTCCCAACTCTGTGAGAGTTCTTCATTCATTCCCTAATTTTTATAACCTTGCTGCTTTCAAAGAGTACTGGTCAGATATTTTATAGAATGTCCTTGACTTGCAAAGTCAGATGATTTTACTTGTTAACCTTATGCCTCTGACTGGTTTCTCTTGTCTAATTGAATTGGCCAATATCTCAATTACAACTTGAATAACAGCAAACACATTATTAACTTGTTTCTTAGTTAATCTCCTTGTTTCTGAGTCTAGTGGAAATGCCTCTAGTGTTTGACCATAAAGTAAGATACTGACTTCAGGATGAGTTACTTATGTTTTATGATTTTCTACCACACATTATATGAATGGAATTTTTCACATCGTTGCTTTAGGGTAAATGTGTCTTCCTACCTGCACTCAGGAATTCATGTAAGAAACTGCCTGCCCTGAACTAGAGTCCTCTCCTGACCATGTGACTTCATATCTCTGTCACTGAGGTGCTGGGGTTACCAGGAGGTATCCACTTCACAAGTTCAGAATCATTGGGAAGATGGAAGTAGAGAAAAGACAGATGCTAGCTTGATTATCCATAAAGTGATTGGAAAATGTAACTCTAGAACGTTGGTCAAAATGGTTTTGTAATATTCCCACATTTATCCAAAATATAGATCTTGGGGAAGCCAACCTGCATGAAATATTGGCTCAACAGAGCAAGACATCTCACAGATCCAAGGTGGAGAGAAAAGCAAAGAGGAGAGTTGCCTGGTTCTTACATGCCCACCTGAGAAATAGGAACCAGTGACCATCTCCTCCATGGTGAAAAATAGCCAGAAGGGAGACCAAGACTGTAATTCTAATGCGCTGATTTTCAAACTTAAGCATGCATTAGAATCCACTGGAGGAATTTCTATAGTCATTGCTTATTTTTATTTTGAAATAATTTTAGACTTAGAGAAAAGTAGCAAAAATCATTCCCATATACTCTCCATCTAGCTATCTGTAATAACAGCACAATTATCAATGCCCAGGAACTAACACTGACACAGTCATATTGCCAACCGATAGATTTTCCCCCATTCCCAGAATGTAATTCAATGTCTCACATTTGGATTTAATTGGTGTTCTCCTTAGTACCCCTGCTCCCAACTCTGTGAGAGTTCTTCATTCATTCCCTAATTTTTATAACCTTGCTGCTTTCAAAGAGTACTGGTCAGATATTTTATAGAATGTCCTTGACTTGCAAAGTCAGATGATTTTACTTGTTAACCTTATGCCTCTGACTGGTTTCTCTTGTCTAATTGAATTGGCCAATATCTCAATTACAACTTGAATAACAGCAAACACATTATTAACTTGTTTCTTAGTTAATCTCCTTGTTTCTGAGTCTAGTGGAAATGCCTCTAGTGTTTGACCATAAAGTAAGATACTGACTTCAGGATGAGTTACTTATGTTTTATGATTTTATGAAAGTAGCATTTAATTTCTATTTTCTTGAATGTCTTTTTATTATGGATGGGCATCAAATTTTGTAAAAGAAGGCTTCAGCATATATGGAAATATCATATAAGTGTTTCCTTAAGTATATTGATATGTGAATGATATCAATGGATTCCCTTTAAAAAAATTTTTTTTTGTGGTGTCGGGGCACTTCTGTTGATCTTTCATTTATTTATCTTTGTTCTTTGGCCTGTGTGGGCCTCCCGTCGCAGTAGCCTCTCTCATTGCAGAGCACCAGCTCTGGGCACATGTGCTCCAGAGCTCAGGCTCGGTAGTTGGACACATCAGTCTAGCCGCTCAGCGGCATGTGGGATCTTCCCAGGCCAGGGATCGAACCGGCACCCTTTGCACTGCAAGGCGGTGTTCTTACCCACTAGACCACCAGGGAAGCACCCTTTTTAAAAATTTTTATTGGATTTCCTAACATTAAACCTAAATTGCATTCTGGAATACATTCCCCTTAGTGATACTGAATTATATTCTTATTGTGGTGTTGAATCTGTTTGTTAATATTTTACCTATTAGTTTTTTCTTAATATTCATTAGTGATATTGGCATTTTTTTTTTTATACTGTCTTTGTTAGGTTTAGGTATCAATATTATCATTGCTTCATAAGTATAACTAGAAAGCTTTTCTTGACTTTGAATACTCTTGGACTGTATATGGATCACTGAAATGATCTGTTACTGGAAAGAAGCAAGGAAGTAAAACAGAGTAAGCCTTTACCAGGCGGAAAAGTTAACTATAAGACCTAAAAATTATCACTGTAATGTAAATAAGTCGGAAAGAAATTATAACCTTGCTGCTTTCAAAGAGTACTGGTCAGATATTTTATAGAATGTCCTTGACTTGCAAAGTCAGATGATTTTACTTGTTAACCTTATGCCTCTGACTGGTTTCTCTTGTCTAATTGAATTGGCCAATATCTCAATTACAACTTGAATAACAGCAAACACATTATTAACTTGTTTCTTAGTTAATCTCCTTGTTTCTGAGTCTAGTGGAAATGCCTCTAGTGTTTGACCATAAAGTAAGATACTGACTTCAGGATGAGTTACTTATGTTTTATGATTTTATGAAAGTAGCATTTAATTTCTATTTTCTTGAATGTCTTTTTATTATGGATGGGCATCAAATTTTGTAAAAGAAGGCTTCAGCATATATGGAAATATCATATAAGTGTTTCCTTAAGTATATTGATATGTGAATGATATCAATGGATTCCCTTTAAAAAAATTTTTTTTTGTGGTGTCGGGGCACTTCTGTTGATCTTTCATTTATTTATCTTTGTTCTTTGGCCTGTGTGGGCCTCCCGTCGCAGTAGCCTCTCTCATTGCAGAGCACCAGCTCTGGGCACATGTGCTCCAGAGCTCAGGCTCGGTAGTTGGACACATCAGTCTAGCCGCTCAGCGGCATGTGGGATCTTCCCAGGCCAGGGATCGAACCGGCACCCTTTGCACTGCAAGGCGGTGTTCTTACCCACTAGACCACCAGGGAAGCACCCTTTTTAAAAATTTTTATTGGATTTCCTAACATTAAACCTAAATTGCATTCTGGAATACATTCCCCTTAGTGATACTGAATTATATTCTTATTGTGGTGTTGAATCTGTTTGTTAATATTTTACCTATTAGTTTTTTCTTAATATTCATTAGTGATATTGGCATTTTTTTTCTTTTATACTGTCTTTGTTAGGTTTAGGTATCAATATTATCATTGCTTCATAAGTATAACTAGAAAGCTTTTCTTGACTTTGAATACTCTTGGACTGTATATGGATCACTGAAATGATCTGTTACTGGAAAGAAGCAAGGAAGTAAAACAGAGTAAGCCTTTACCAGGCGGAAAAGTTAACTATAAGACCTAAAAATTATCACTGTAATGTAAATAAGTCAGAAAGACAAAGACAAACACCGTATGATATTACTTCAATGTAGAATCTAAAATGTGATACAAATCAATGTATCTATGAAACAAAAACAGACAGATGCAGAGAATAGGCTTGTGGTTCTACCCAAGTGTGGGGGTAGGGCAGAGAAGGAGCTGGAGTTGGGGGGTAGCAAATGCAAACTAATGTATATAGGATGGATAAACAATAAGATCATACTGTACAGCATATAGGGGAATATATAGGAATATTGAATATAGGGAACTATATTCAGTATTCTGTGACAAACTATAGTGAAAAAGATGCACACACACATATAACTGAGTCATTCTGATGTACAGAAGAAATCAACACAACACTGTAAATCAAGTATACTTCAGTAAAATTAAATGAGACAAATTATCTTTTTACAGATGTTTATCTTCTAAGGCTGTATGCTGTATAAAGTCCTCCTCTGGAGCTAGAGGCAGGTTGATTAAAGCCTTGGACAGGAAACCAAGGGTTTCCCTCCAGAGCAACAGGAAACACTCACACTTACTGCAGAGGACTGGGGTCCTGGTGCTCATGGCATGTGAAGACACCGTGCTCCTCTTAGCAGTACCTTGTAGGAATAAAGCCTTGGGCAACTGGAACAAATGCTGTTTCTCTGACTTGTGCTGTCACTTTGAATAACAAACTGTCCTTTGTTTCTGATTAGTGACCTCTTGTTGCCAACAACCATGAAGATTGAATAACCTAAATTGCATTCTGGAATACATTCCCCTTAGTGATACTGAATTATATTCTTATTGTGGTGTTGAATCTGTTTGTTAATATTTTACCTATTAGTTTTTTCTTAATATTCATTAGTGATATTGGCATTTTTTTTCTTTTATACTGTCTTTGTTAGGTTTAGGTATCAATATTATCATTGCTTCATAAGTATAACTAGAAAGCTTTTCTTGACTTTGAATACTCTTGGACTGTATATGGATCACTGAAATGATCTGTTACTGGAAAGAAGCAAGGAAGTAAAACAGAGTAAGCCTTTACCAGGCGGAAAAGTTAACTATAAGACCTAAAAATTATCACTGTAATGTAAATAAGTCAGAAAGACAAAGACAAACACCGTATGATATTACTTCAATGTAGAATCTAAAATGTGATACAAATCAATGTATCTATGAAACAAAAACAGACAGATGCAGAGAATAGGCTTGTGGTTCTACCCAAGTGTGGGGGTAGGGCAGAGAAGGAGCTGGAGTTGGGGGGTAGCAAATGCAAACTAATGTATATAGGATGGATAAACAATAAGATCATACTGTACAGCATATAGGGGAATATATAGGAATATTGAATATAGGGAACTATATTCAGTATTCTGTGACAAACTATAGTGAAAAAGATGCACACACACATATAACTGAGTCATTCTGATGTACAGAAGAAATCAACACAACACTGTAAATCAAGTATACTTCAGTAAAATTAAATGAGACAAATTATCTTTTTACAGATGTTTATCTTCTAAGGCTGTATGCTGTATAAAGTCCTCCTCTGGAGCTAGAGGCAGGTTGATTAAAGCCTTGGACAGGAAACCAAGGGTTTCCCTCCAGAGCAACAGGAAACACTCACACTTACTGCAGAGGACTGGGGTCCTGGTGCTCATGGCATGTGAAGACACCGTGCTCCTCTTAGCAGTACCTTGTAGGAATAAAGCCTTGGGCAACTGGAACAAATGCTGTTTCTCTGACTTGTGCTGTCACTTTGAATAACAAACTGTCCTTTGTTTCTGATTAGTGACCTCTTGTTGCCAACAACCATGAAGATGTAGCAGGCTAACTTTTTGAACTTGCAAGTAAAATAAAATTTCGGACTGTTTATGCTTATAGAGAGGTGCTTTTATAAAATCATGAAATTTGGAGCTGCTATGGAAAGAATCCAGGCAGGTTGTTAGCATATAGGCTGATTCACTTCAGAGGAGGGTCAGATGTGTAATAGTTGGGATGGAAGCAAGGCACCAGAAGCATCATATTCTGGCTCAGTGCTTCTTACAGCATATTACACAAATTTTGATCCACTCGAAGATGATGTGAAAGGTCTTAATTTTTTTGAACAGGAGGACTTTGTAGGTTTAAGGGTGTCCAGCTTCATCAGGGAGATTTCCCTTGAGAGACACAAACCCCTGTGAAGCAACATAGATAAGGCAGTGAATAATACTTGGGGTCTTGCTACCCCAAAATGAGTTTTAGTGCTGATGAAAGTGACCTGGTAGAGAAGGGGAAACTGTCCTCCCAAAGTTCAGACACATTATTGTAATTAACCCCATTGTCCTAGAAAGCTCCTTTAATTCTTGTGCTGAAATCAGACAAGAATTGACTAGGTATCACCAGGACAATGTGGCAGCAAATACTTTGGATTAAGGTGGACTCTTTAACAAAATGTGCTAGTGGGGCATAAGAACAGGTCAATAGCATAAAATCAAAAAGCCTGAAATAGGGCTTCCCTGGTGGTCCAGTGAGTAAAGAGTCCACTTTGCAGTGCAAGGGCACTGGTTTGATCCCTGGCCCAGGAGGATCCCACGTGCAGTGGGGAGGCTAGACCAGTGTGTCCAACTACAAGCCAGCGCTCCAGAGTCAGTGCTCTGCAATAAGAGAGGCCGCTGCAATGGGAGGCCTACACATGCCAAAGAATAAAGATAGATGAAAATAAATAAACAAGTAAATTAATTAATTAAAATAAAATGTAAAAAAAAAAAAAAAAAACACAACCAGAAATAAACCTTTCCATTTATGCTCCACTGCTATTCAACAGGAATATTGAGACAATTCAAAGAATGTAAGCACTGTCTTTCTAAAAAGTACCCAGAACAACTGGCATCCATGTGTAAAAGAATGGAGTCAGATCCTTTCCCTATACACAAACAAAACTTACTCCATAGGTCACTATTTAGAATTTTGAAACTTTTAGAAGAAATCATAGTAGGCAAAGTCTAAAAAATATTTATATATTTGGTTATACTAGGTCTTAGCTACCACACTTGGGATCTTTAGTTGTGGCAAGTGAGACCTAGTTCCCTGATCAGGGATCAAATCTGGGTGCCCTGCACTGGGCACACAGAATCTTAGCCACTGGACCACCAAGGAAGCCTAAAAACTTCTTTAATGTGATATTACAAGAACAAGGAAAAAAAGATAAATTGGATTTCATCAAAATTAAAATCTTTCGAATGTCAAAGGTCATCAAGAAAATGAAAGAATGACCCACAGGATGAGGCTAAATATTTGTAAATCAAATGTTTGATAAGGGATTTGCTTCTAGAATATTTAAAGAATGTGTGAACCTCAATAATAACAGAATAAACACTGATTACAAAGGATGTGAATGGACATTTCTTTAAAGAAGATACGTAATCACACAAATAAACACATGAAATACTGCTCCATATCATTAGTCATTTGGAAGAACGCAAGTTAGAACCACAATGAGATATGACGTCACACTCACTAGGATGGCTATAATCAAAAAGGGACATAACAACAGGGATTTGGTAAAGACAGAGAAATTAGAACCCTCAATGGTTCCTTGGTGGCTCAGATGGTAAAGAATCTGCTTACAATGCAGGAGACCAAGGTCAGGAAGATCCTCTAGAGAAGGGCATGGCCATCCACTCCAGTATTCTTGCCTGGAGAATTCCAAGGACAGAGGAGCCTGATGGGCTACAGTCCATGGGGTCACAGAGAGTCAGATATGACTGAATGACTAACACTTCCATTTTCATATTGTTGATAAGATTTTATTTTACCTGATTTGGAAAATGGTTTGGTCCCCGCTTTAAGAGTTAAACATTAAGTTATCATATGACCCAACAATTTCACATCTAGCTACCCAATACTACTTAAGATATCATATGACCACAAACAGAATATTGGCTTAAAAACTCCAATAAGAACAACTGGCATCCATGTGTAAGAGAATGGAGTCAGATCCTTTCCCTATACACAAACAAAACTTACTCCATAGGTCACTATTTAGAATTTTGAAACTTTTAGAAGAAATCATAGTAGGCAAAGTCTAAAAAATATTTATATATTTGGTTATACTAGGTCTTAGCTACCACACTTGGGATCTTTAGTTGTGGCAAGTGAGACCTAGTTCCCTGATCAGGGATCAAATCTGGGTGCCCTGCACTGGGCACACAGAATCTTAGCCACTGGACCACCAAGGAAGCCTAAAAACTTCTTTAATGTGATATTACAAGAACAAGGAAAAAAAGATAAATTGGATTTCATCAAAATTAAAATCTTTCGAATGTCAAAGGTCATCAAGAAAATGAAAGAATGACCCACAGGATGAGGCTAAATATTTGTAAATCAAATGTTTGATAAGGGATTTGCTTCTAGAATATTTAAAGAATGTGTGAACCTCAATAATAACAGAATAAACACTGATTACAAAGGATGTGAATGGACATTTCTTTAAAGAAGATACGTAATCACACAAATAAACACATGAAATACTGCTCCATATCATTAGTCATTTGGAAGAACGCAAGTTAGAACCACAATGAGATATGACGTCACACTCACTAGGATGGCTATAATCAAAAAGGGACATAACAACAGGGATTTGGTAAAGACAGAGAAATTAGAACCCTCAATGGTTCCTTGGTGGCTCAGATGGTAAAGAATCTGCTTACAATGCAGGAGACCAAGGTCAGGAAGATCCTCTAGAGAAGGGCATGGCCATCCACTCCAGTATTCTTGCCTGGAGAATTCCAAGGACAGAGGAGCCTGATGGGCTACAGTCCATGGGGTCACAGAGAGTCAGATATGACTGAATGACTAACACTTCCATTTTCATATTGTTGATAAGATTTTATTTTACCTGATTTGGAAAATGGTTTGGTCCCCGCTTTAAGAGTTAAACATTAAGTTATCATATGACCCAACAATTTCACATCTAGCTACCCAATACTACTTAAGAATATTGAAAACATATGTTCACACAAAAACTAGTACACAAATGTCAGTAGCAGCCTTATTTATAAAGCTAAAAAGTAGAAACAACTGAAAAATCCATTAGCTAATGAAAGGATAAACAGACTATGGCATTAATAGAATGGGCATTTGGTGGAAAAAACAAAACAAAACAACGGAGTACAAAGACAAGGTATGATATAGATCAATCTTGTCAAGGTATGGAGGAAGTGAGGCTCCGGGAGTCCTGCTAACAAGTGTACGGTTCCCCTTTGGGGTGATGGAAACGTTCTGGAATTAGATAGTTGTTATGGATGCACAACACTGTGATTATACTAAAACCCACTGAATCATACACTTTAAAATGGTGAATTTTATGTTCTGTGAATTACATCCTGATAATAAAACACTGCACACACACAGAAATATATGACTGAACCTTGAAATCATTACGCTACGTGAAAGATGCCAGACACAAAAGGCCACATATTGTACAACTCTATTTAGATGCAATGTCCAGACCTGTTAAGTCCATAAAGATGAAAAGTAGGTGGGTGGTTGGCCGTGCTGGTGTGGATGGTGGTGAATGGACAGTAATGGTCAATGAGTGTGATGATGCTTTTGGGGGTGAAAAACTTGTAGAATTGATGGTGCTGATGACTGCACAACTCTATGACAATAAGAAAAACCACTGATTTACATACTTTAAAAAGAGAAATTTTATGAAACGTGAATTCTATCTCAATAAAAGTGCTATAAAGGACAATTTTACTTATTTAAGAAGTAGAAAGTTATGCCAAAAAAATTTTTACCCAAATAAATTAATGAAATATCCTCTAGAGAAGGGCATGGCCATCCACTCCAGTATTCTTGCCTGGAGAATTCCAAGGACAGAGGAGCCTGATGGGCTACAGTCCATGGGGTCACAGAGAGTCAGATATGACTGAATGACTAACACTTCCATTTTCATATTGTTGATAAGATTTTATTTTACCTGATTTGGAAAATGGTTTGGTCCCCGCTTTAAGAGTTAAACATTAAGTTATCATATGACCCAACAATTTCACATCTAGCTACCCAATACTACTTAAGAATATTGAAAACATATGTTCACACAAAAACTAGTACACAAATGTCAGTAGCAGCCTTATTTATAAAGCTAAAAAGTAGAAACAACTGAAAAATCCATTAGCTAATGAAAGGATAAACAGACTATGGCATTAATAGAATGGGCATTTGGTGGAAAAAACAAAACAAAACAACGGAGTACAAAGACAAGGTATGATATAGATCAATCTTGTCAAGGTATGGAGGAAGTGAGGCTCCGGGAGTCCTGCTAACAAGTGTACGGTTCCCCTTTGGGGTGATGGAAACGTTCTGGAATTAGATAGTTGTTATGGATGCACAACACTGTGATTATACTAAAACCCACTGAATCATACACTTTAAAATGGTGAATTTTATGTTCTGTGAATTACATCCTGATAATAAAACACTGCACACACACAGAAATATATGACTGAACCTTGAAATCATTACGCTACGTGAAAGATGCCAGACACAAAAGGCCACATATTGTACAACTCTATTTAGATGCAATGTCCAGACCTGTTAAGTCCATAAAGATGAAAAGTAGGTGGGTGGTTGGCCGTGCTGGTGTGGATGGTGGTGAATGGACAGTAATGGTCAATGAGTGTGATGATGCTTTTGGGGGTGAAAAACTTGTAGAATTGATGGTGCTGATGACTGCACAACTCTATGACAATAAGAAAAACCACTGATTTACATACTTTAAAAAGAGAAATTTTATGAAACGTGAATTCTATCTCAATAAAAGTGCTATAAAGGACAATTTTACTTATTTAAGAAGTAGAAAGTTATGCAGTACCCATAAATAATGAAACCCTTTAATAAATCTTTATAGCCCATTAGCTATTTTTTGAAAAGGTGCTATCATATTGTGCAAGTCAAGCCCAAGTCCACAAAAAATATAAACCCTGTGGTCCTAGGCAGACAATAATATGCCTGTGGTTGCTGGGTCCATCCTATTCAATCTTGTCAAGGAAGGGGGTACCTGAATTCCACTTATGGGTCTTAGTGGGAAAGGAAAGGGAACATGACCTTGTGGCTAGGGCCTTGGGGAGGTTGCACATACTGATGTTGTTTCTATACCTGATGTAAAGGAAGAGTTGACATACTTATATGTTTTCAAGTCTCTGACCCATAAATGCCAGACACAATTATTCAGATCAGAAATTGCTGCATGTCAAGAGGTAACTGTGCCTTTGGGGTCTTTAATTCTGAAGACTACTTCAATTTAGGATCTTACCAATTAGAGATTTTGGGAGCCAGCCTCTACCTGGAGAGAGCAGCTTTGAGCTTCCTATTTGGATTTTCTCCATACTGAACCTTGAAGTCATGGAGGATTTGATAGAGCCTATCACCTGACATTTCTATTTTGGGGTGGATCAGTTTCTATTTACTGTCAGGGTGGAGGAACCAAATAAGACTCTTTGCCATTGGAAATGGGGTGTTCAACAGCGAAAAGGGCCTGCCTCCAACAGTATCTCAGGTTTCTGTGACAAGTGATAGCTATTCCACTTGGAGAGAATGTCTTCTTCAACTGCAGGCTGTAGCAGAGTCACTGGCTCAATGGAAATGCTTATCAGACAGTGTGGCTAACCCGCCATCTGATGGTGTGCACTGTGCTGCTGAGTCAGCTACATAGCAGTCAAAACGGATGGGGTCGTGCCGGTCAGCGGACGGATTGTTCTCACAGTTTTGGCAAAAACTTGCCTTCCTAAACTTTCACTGACTCTTGAGCTGCTGCCAATAGTCTGGCTGTTTGGTCTGTCAGAAAACCAAAGGCAGGCAGATTAAAGACACCTTTTGGAGTAGATTAAAGGCACTTTAGGAAAGTGCTATAAAGGACAATTTTACTTATTTAAGAAGTAGAAAGTTATGCAGTACCCATAAATAATGAAACCCTTTAATAAATCTTTATAGCCCATTAGCTATTTTTTGAAAAGGTGCTATCATATTGTGCAAGTCAAGCCCAAGTCCACAAAAAATATAAACCCTGTGGTCCTAGGCAGACAATAATATGCCTGTGGTTGCTGGGTCCATCCTATTCAATCTTGTCAAGGAAGGGGGTACCTGAATTCCACTTATGGGTCTTAGTGGGAAAGGAAAGGGAACATGACCTTGTGGCTAGGGCCTTGGGGAGGTTGCACATACTGATGTTGTTTCTATACCTGATGTAAAGGAAGAGTTGACATACTTATATGTTTTCAAGTCTCTGACCCATAAATGCCAGACACAATTATTCAGATCAGAAATTGCTGCATGTCAAGAGGTAACTGTGCCTTTGGGGTCTTTAATTCTGAAGACTACTTCAATTTAGGATCTTACCAATTAGAGATTTTGGGAGCCAGCCTCTACCTGGAGAGAGCAGCTTTGAGCTTCCTATTTGGATTTTCTCCATACTGAACCTTGAAGTCATGGAGGATTTGATAGAGCCTATCACCTGACATTTCTATTTTGGGGTGGATCAGTTTCTATTTACTGTCAGGGTGGAGGAACCAAATAAGACTCTTTGCCATTGGAAATGGGGTGTTCAACAGCGAAAAGGGCCTGCCTCCAACAGTATCTCAGGTTTCTGTGACAAGTGATAGCTATTCCACTTGGAGAGAATGTCTTCTTCAACTGCAGGCTGTAGCAGAGTCACTGGCTCAATGGAAATGCTTATCAGACAGTGTGGCTAACCCGCCATCTGATGGTGTGCACTGTGCTGCTGAGTCAGCTACATAGCAGTCAAAACGGATGGGGTCGTGCCGGTCAGCGGACGGATTGTTCTCACAGTTTTGGCAAAAACTTGCCTTCCTAAACTTTCACTGACTCTTGAGCTGCTGCCAATAGTCTGGCTGTTTGGTCTGTCAGAAAACCAAAGGCAGGCAGATTAAAGACACCTTTTGGAGTAGATTAAAGGCACTTTAGGAACTGCTGATTGAAACATTTCTGTCATTCACAAGGATGTCCAGAGTATAAGGTCTGTTTTCTGATGAGACCGACTGCAATCTAACTGCTCATGGGTGGACCTTGGGCTGCACGGGTCTACACAGCTGCCTGGGTCCTTCATTGGACCATATGCAGTCACACACCAGCCTCCAGAGACTGGGCACCAAGGACCTTACACAGCTGGTTCTTGTGGCCACGTTGTATGCCAGTCCAATTAGCCAACTCTGGCCACACTAGGTAGATTTTGACACTAACAGGGTCACATTTTCAGCTTTCCAGATCATTTTCAGATGGAAAATGCGGGGCAGTGTTTCTGCACTGTATTGCAACAACCACTCAGCAGTGGTATAGAAAAACTATTTGATGGACTTTCCACATTCCTTGTCATATTTATGCACCTGCTATTATTCAGCATGGAATGTTTCCTCAAAAGTTGCCTGGAAAGGAGTTCTGACTCTACCTCCTTACCTGCTCTACACTTTAATAAGGCAGTTTGGTCCTTGAATGAGTTCTCCCCAGAAAGAGTTCGTCTTCTCTTGGCTACTTCATATCTTAGGATAAAAAGGAGTAGAAAATAATGTAGACCAGTTCTGTAAACTTGGGATTCCTCCCTATTTTTTAAATTAATTTTTAGCTGTGCTGGGTCTTTGTTGTTGTGTGCAGGCTTTGTTTAGTCGTGGTGAGTGAGGGTTACTCTTTGTTGTGGTGTGCAGGCTTCTCACTGTGGTGGCTTCTCTTGTTGTGGTGCACAGGCTCAATGGTACATGGGTTCAGTAGTTGTGGCACGCGGGCTTAGTTGCTCCGGTGCATGTGGAATCTTCCTGGACCAGGGGTCGAGCCTGTGTCCCCTTCATTGGCAGGCAGATTTTTAACCACTGAGCTGCCAGAGAGGTCCCCTCCCTGACTATTCTTTTCCCTAATGACAGCCCAAGGTCAGCCCAGTTAGCACTTACACTGATTGACAGGACAGTCCAAAGGGGCCCCAGGAGATGGAAACTTAATTCTGTTTCAGGTTTAGGAGTCTCTTGTTTGACAGACAGGGTCTAAGAGCTTTACAGATAATAAATTATCTCTTGGTTGGTTATACTGCTTGCAAAATCCCTAATGGAAGGCCATCTTGGCCAAAATTGGGGGCATAATGAGTCTCTAGGAGATTTACAAAAATTTAGTTTTCCCTCTTGCACTCAACTATCCCAGACAAAAGTCCTGCATGCAGATGGGGACCAGGCCACATTAATGGCAGTGGAATGAGACCAACAGTCTTGGGGGAAGATACGGTGGCTCTCAGATATTAATGACCTGTCTTCCAGAGTTACTTTTGGAGATCTTCTCTAAAATGTGCCCTGTTGCATCTCTCCCAAGCTATTGCAAATACCTTAAATTTAACCCGGTGTTGGGTCTACCATTCCTGACCAGGAATGATGACATGATTTGTCCATATCCCCTCCTGACCTTGCTGGAAGGTGGATTAGAACAACAGGGGAAGGGGGGATGGTCCTAGTGTCCCTTACCTATCTACTCCCATTTTTCTTTTTACGGTGGTTGCTACCTCCTTACCTGCTCTACACTTTAATAAGGCAGTTTGGTCCTTGAATGAGTTCTCCCCAGAAAGAGTTCGTCTTCTCTTGGCTACTTCATATCTTAGGATAAAAAGGAGTAGAAAATAATGTAGACCAGTTCTGTAAACTTGGGATTCCTCCCTATTTTTTAAATTAATTTTTAGCTGTGCTGGGTCTTTGTTGTTGTGTGCAGGCTTTGTTTAGTCGTGGTGAGTGAGGGTTACTCTTTGTTGTGGTGTGCAGGCTTCTCACTGTGGTGGCTTCTCTTGTTGTGGTGCACAGGCTCAATGGTACATGGGTTCAGTAGTTGTGGCACGCGGGCTTAGTTGCTCCGGTGCATGTGGAATCTTCCTGGACCAGGGGTCGAGCCTGTGTCCCCTTCATTGGCAGGCAGATTTTTAACCACTGAGCTGCCAGAGAGGTCCCCTCCCTGACTATTCTTTTCCCTAATGACAGCCCAAGGTCAGCCCAGTTAGCACTTACACTGATTGACAGGACAGTCCAAAGGGGCCCCAGGAGATGGAAACTTAATTCTGTTTCAGGTTTAGGAGTCTCTTGTTTGACAGACAGGGTCTAAGAGCTTTACAGATAATAAATTATCTCTTGGTTGGTTATACTGCTTGCAAAATCCCTAATGGAAGGCCATCTTGGCCAAAATTGGGGGCATAATGAGTCTCTAGGAGATTTACAAAAATTTAGTTTTCCCTCTTGCACTCAACTATCCCAGACAAAAGTCCTGCATGCAGATGGGGACCAGGCCACATTAATGGCAGTGGAATGAGACCAACAGTCTTGGGGGAAGATACGGTGGCTCTCAGATATTAATGACCTGTCTTCCAGAGTTACTTTTGGAGATCTTCTCTAAAATGTGCCCTGTTGCATCTCTCCCAAGCTATTGCAAATACCTTAAATTTAACCCGGTGTTGGGTCTACCATTCCTGACCAGGAATGATGACATGATTTGTCCATATCCCCTCCTGACCTTGCTGGAAGGTGGATTAGAACAACAGGGGAAGGGGGGATGGTCCTAGTGTCTACCTATCATCACCTTCTGATATCTTACCTACCCCATTCTCAGTCATTCCACGTGGCACGCAAATACTACCCAGTGTATGACGTGGATAAATATGACAGATTGGCTGGATTGTACTTTGGAAGCCCACCAAGACAATGATTCAAACTGAGTTGGAAAACATGTAAGACCTTCTATCTGACTAGGAGCTGTTACTGAAGGTACCACCAACCTCTGCCATAAGACTGACGTGGGTTTTACTTGGCAGGCCTTAACAAAGATAGATTCTTTCAAGTGGTTCCTTGTGTGCCCTCAGGACTGTATTGTGAGAAAATTTGACATTCATTAACTTGTCTCTCTCTAAAAACATGGTAAGGTGTTCACCAGAGACCTTAAATATTTAAAGAAACATCAACAATAAACCATGTAGCCCTCAAATGACAACAATGTATCTCTGAAAAATATTGGTGTGGGAGACTTCTTGGAGGCATAATAGTCATTATTTATGCTCACTCTTTAGACCTTTGTCCATATGACATAGAGTCATCCATATGAGAGATGCCATGCAGTTAGAAAAATTAGTAAGAAATCTGTCTCTCACATGGGCTGATGTCATCACTAATGCAGACTTTACCCTGGAAAGCAATTAGACCCAGTTCACTGGGTTACAGATGATGAGTTGTTACAGATGATACAATTGCTCTAGTCTTCTTTTTTATGGGCCAAGGCACAGGGTCTGGGCAAACGCTAATACTTTCTGCTGTGGCTGGATGTCTCAAGTGACCTTGTAAAGCAGACTCTGATGGCTTCTGTGGTGGGTTCAACTGGTTGGATTTGGGATCCTGAGAGGAATCATGGAGATTACTGCTTCAGGTTGGTCTCCTTTGGCTTGATGTTCTCTTCACAGCAGGCTTTATTCAGTGCTGTATGATACAAACTTAATGGACTTCGTTCCAACCTCTGACGGTCAAATTAATCAGAGTAGCACTGGTGTGGGATACTCATGACCAAATTCACCAGAAACAGTGATGACATAGAAATGAGGGTGGACATTGTTGGAACAACAGTGTCCATGGGCCTCTGCATTTCTACATAACTTCAGAAGCAAGCCCTTAATTTTAGACTTACATAGCAAACATTCTTGGAAAGCAGAGGTTGTATTTCCCTCCACAGCAAAGACAGACTGACTTGTAGTCTTGGAAGACAGTGATGATGTCTCTCTCTCTCTCTCTCTGGAGCAATGTGTGTGTGCTTCCTGATCATTATCAAAGACCCCAGTGCCCTAGGCTCTGGTTCCTCTTTTGGAATGGAACCTACTGAATGTGAACAGTTCATTTAGCCTTCTTCTGGTCGCTGGGCTAGAGAACCAGCATAAACACTAAAATGTTTATATTCTGACACTTGCTGCTGCTGTGAATAATAAATGTCCTTTGCCTCTGACACAAGAGTCTTATGTTTTCTATCAGCAAATCCATGAAAATGTGGCAGGCTAACTTGTTAGCTTGCGAGTAGGGTAATATTTCATAGATCTTGATACCGTTTGGAGGAGTTACATGCCAGAACTAGGAATAGCACTGATCACACCGAAGACCGATGATGCTAAAGATGCTGAGAACTCAGCAGGGACGGGGGTTGGGATGGCTAAAAATACTTTGACCTTTTCAATATAGATCATCATATGAGAGATGCCATGCAGTTAGAAAAATTAGTAAGAAATCTGTCTCTCACATGGGCTGATGTCATCACTAATGCAGACTTTACCCTGGAAAGCAATTAGACCCAGTTCACTGGGTTACAGATGATGAGTTGTTACAGATGATACAATTGCTCTAGTCTTCTTTTTTATGGGCCAAGGCACAGGGTCTGGGCAAACGCTAATACTTTCTGCTGTGGCTGGATGTCTCAAGTGACCTTGTAAAGCAGACTCTGATGGCTTCTGTGGTGGGTTCAACTGGTTGGATTTGGGATCCTGAGAGGAATCATGGAGATTACTGCTTCAGGTTGGTCTCCTTTGGCTTGATGTTCTCTTCACAGCAGGCTTTATTCAGTGCTGTATGATACAAACTTAATGGACTTCGTTCCAACCTCTGACGGTCAAATTAATCAGAGTAGCACTGGTGTGGGATACTCATGACCAAATTCACCAGAAACAGTGATGACATAGAAATGAGGGGTGGACATTGTTGGAACAACAGTGTCCATGGGCCT
The DNA here is from genome assembly GCA_022376925.1 of Tragulus kanchil. Classification (NCBI taxonomy): domain Eukaryota; kingdom Metazoa; phylum Chordata; class Mammalia; order Artiodactyla; family Tragulidae; genus Tragulus; species Tragulus kanchil. The sequence continues at coordinate 16,230,636 of JAIOJX010000028.1, read as the reverse complement.
CTTGCATTTCTACATAACTTCAGAAGCAAGCCCTTAATTTTAGACTTACATAGCAAACATTCTTGGAAAGCAGAGGTTGTATTTCCCTCCACAGCAAAGACAGACTGACTTGTAGTCTTGGAAGACAGTGATGATGTCTCTCTCTCTCTCTCTCTGGAGCAATGTGTGTGTGCTTCCTGATCATTATCAAAGACCCCAGTGCCCTAGGCTCTGGTTCCTCTTTTGGAATGGAACCTACTGAATGTGAACAGTTCATTTAGCCTTCTTCTGGTCGCTGGGCTAGAGAACCAGCATAAACACTAAAATGTTTATATTCTGACACTTGCTGCTGCTGTGAATAATAAATGTCCTTTGCCTCTGACACAAGAGTCTTATGTTTTCTATCAGCAAATCCATGAAAATGTGGCAGGCTAACTTGTTAGCTTGCGAGTAGGGTAATATTTCATAGATCTTGATACCGTTTGGAGGAGTTACATGCCAGAACTAGGAATAGCACTGATCACACCGAAGACCGATGATGCTAAAGATGCTGAGAACTCAGCAGGGACTGGAAAGAATGGGAATTTGAAGGAGGCAATGTGGAACAAATCTACAGAGCAAACAAGAAGTCCGCTGTCCATGTTGGACTGATAGCAGAGACAACATTCAGTGCCAGTGGGGGAGCTTGTGAAGATCATGATGTCAGAAAAACTATGATGAAAGCAGTTTGCTAAGGTACGTTCATCTGTTAGCATTTTGTAAAATGGATTGTGAATCAATGAAACAAATTCAATTCAATGAATATATTGAATATTTATGAGGTGCAAAACCACTGTGCTGAGCTCTACAAGCAATGCAGAGATGACTACAGAAGTAAGAGGCAGCTTATAATTTGGGTGGGAAACATTCTATATCAAATTATACTGTAAGTTTGAATAAAGTACATTATATAAATTCTATAAATACTATAAAAATGAAGAGGTGCAAGTAATAAGGGAATAGACATTTCTGGAGGAAAGAAATTAAGTGTGTGGACGGACGGTTTTTCTGTGACTCCCTATGTGTGAATTCTACTCCTCTGGTTAGTCTGCCCGTTTCCAATGAAAAGTTCATGAAAGGGAGGGAGCCAAGATGGTGGAGGAATGAGGGGAAGATTTCACCAGCTCCCCAACAAAATCACCAGAACTAATCAAGAAATGAAACACCATCAACAAACCAGCCGCTAGACGACAGAAGAACTCCCTAGGTCCGCGAGGGTCGAAGAGTGAACAGCCAGAACTTTCCCGGAGCTACTGTTCTGAGAGCCCTCTATTCTAACCCCCACGCCAGACTGGACCCCTGGAGCGCGCGCCAGCAAGTGCCCTAAAAGGGGGCCTACGCAGAGCCTCGGGGGAGAGAGGGCAGCGCTCAGCGTGAAAACTCCAAGAATCCGCCCAGATCGCCGGCAGAAATGAAGACACCGCGAAGATAGGATACTGGAGCGGGGCCGGGCATAACGCACCTGGATAGACCCAAACAGGAGTGCCCAGCGCAAAAAGCGCTCCGTAAAGGCGTGTTAAACACTGCGGCTTCAGCTAGTAGCGAGTAATATTTCTGTTGATACCGTTTGGAGGAGTTACATGCCAGAACTAGGAATAGCACTGATCACACCGAAGACCGATGATGCTAAAGATGCTGAGAACTCAGCAGGGACTGGAAAGAATGGGAATTTGAAGGAGGCAATGTGGAACAAATCTACAGAGCAAACAAGAAGTCCGCTGTCCATGTTGGACTGATAGCAGAGACAACATTCAGTGCCAGTGGGGGAGCTTGTGAAGATCATGATGTCAGAAAAACTATGATGAAAGCAGTTTGCTAAGGTACGTTCATCTGTTAGCATTTTGTAAAATGGATTGTGAATCAATGAAACAAATTCAATTCAATGAATATATTGAATATTTATGAGGTGCAAAACCACTGTGCTGAGCTCTACAAGCAATGCAGAGATGACTACGAGAAGTAAGAGGCAGCTTATAATTTGGGTGGGAAACATTCTATATCAAATTATACTGTAAGTTTGAATAAAGTACATTATATAAATTCTATAAATACTATAAAAATGAAGAGGTGCAAGTAATAAGGGAATAGACATTTCTGGAGGAAAGAAATTAAGTGTGTGGACGGACGGTTTTTCTGTGACTCCCTATGTGTGAATTCTACTCCTCTGGTTAGTCTGCCCGTTTCCAATGAAAAGTTCATGAAAGGGAGGGAGCCAAGATGGTGGAGGAATGAGGGGAAGATTTCACCAGCTCCCCAACAAAATCACCAGAACTAATCAAGAAATGAAACACCATCAACAAACCAGCCGCTAGACGACAGAAGAACTCCCTAGGTCCGCGAGGGTCGAAGAGTGAACAGCCAGAACTTTCCCGGAGCTACTGTTCTGAGAGCCCTCTATTCTAACCCCCACGCCAGACTGGACCCATGGAGAGCGCGCCAGCAAGTGCCCTAAAAGGGGGCCTAAGCAGAGCCTCGGGGGAGAGAGGGCAGCGCTCAGCGTGAAAACTCCAAGAATCCGCCCAGATCGCCGGCAGAAATGAAGACACCGCGAAGATAGGATACTGGAGCGGGGCCGGGCATAACGCACCTGGATAGACCCAAACAGGGAGTGCCCAGCGCAAAAATCGTGCTGCTTGGCCGGGTGAAAATCGCGACTTTCTGCCTGGCACCGGGTAAGTTCAAACACTCCTAGTTGGGGGCTTGCTGAACGGAGAGGGGAAGTCGCCCACGGATTGCTGACCAGGGACTGGGCTCAAGCCTGACAGGAAAGCTCGCGCCCGCCTTTGGGACTTGGTCGCGTAACTGGCAGTGCGCGCACGCCAGTGGCGGAGGAGCCCGTGCACCCCCATAGCTACACCTGCAGCGGAGGAAGCTGGGAGAAGGGCAGGTATTGGAGGCTACTGGCGGGTGCCCCGCAGAGCCAGGGCGCCCCCGCCCAACACGGGATTGCGCGCGCCATGGCCCCCACCCGACGGACGGGGATCAGCCCGCCATCCAGGGATCAGCCCGCCGTCCCGGCCAGCACCTGAGCTTGCAGCAAAGCCACTGTCTTGCTGAAAACAGAAACCATAGCAACCGGTGCTGTAAGGGAAAGGCTACATCATCAAGACAACACCATTGAGAGCAGATTGGCTTCCACCAGACAGATGAGAGGAAAAAACCAGGGACAGTATTTAGCTTTTTTTGTTTGTTTATTTGTTGTGGACGGTTCTGTTTATTTGATTGATCGGTCAGGTTTGGGTTTTTTTTTTTTTTCTTTTTTCTTTTTTTGTCTCCTCTTATTAAGATTTTCTTCCCTTTTTAATTTTTAATTTCTTTTTTTTTTTGATTTTTAATTTTTAATTTTTTTTTAAATTTTAATTCTTGGAAATTTCTAATTTTCTTTCCCCTTTGCCACTGCTTCCTCCTTCTATGTTCTAAATGTGAAACTTTTTCCTATCTACCACTATCCTCTAGTTCAATATTTCCTACCTTCCTGTCTCCACTATTCTCTTCCAGTTGCACTAAACAATACAACACACTAATCTTGGCTACGTAATCCTATAAAATCCTCCCAAGATGAATCTATTCCTTCTCATTACCCATACAATCTCATCCTCCTCACCCCCAACACATGTCTCAGTTAAAAATTGCTTTCAGTGAAATAGTCCAAGCCAGGACCTTGCCCTGGATCTATTTTTCTAGGCACTATTTTAATTAATTCAGAGCTTAATGGGCAAGTATCATCTTTGATTGCATCATTCGCCAGAAAAATTGCCTATGCTTTATCTCTGTAAGACTGGTTAGATATGGTTATTGCTGTGTATGTATGTATATCTTATGACTATGTTAGAAAACATCTGCATGCTTTTATGACTGTCACCCATCAGGGATGCACCTCTTGTTCCTCAGATGCTAGTATTTCAACTAATATCACTGAACACCAAAGCAAACCACACATAGAGCCTATACCCCCTGACCAATCATCAAACCAAGGATCCTTGGAGAGGAAGCCCAGATTCCAAGACCCCACACTATCAAAGAACATACAACACTAGAGATTATTCACCTGTAAACAAGACCTAACACCACCCAAGACACAAACCATTGAACCCTTCTACAAGGACAGAAACCCAGAGGAAGGGAGAATTCAACCAAGAAGCCTGGTGGGAAAAAGATCTCCATACACACAGACACACACAGAGAAACAAAAACTAACCTGATAATGAAACGACAGAGAAACACTGCACAAATGAAGGACCAAGCTAGAGAAACACCACTTCAAATGACAGAGGAGGAGACAGATAAACTATCTGAAAGAGAATTCAGAAAAGCTATACTAATGAGGATGCAAAACACCGAAAACAGAATATTAGAGGAAATTAGTGCACTGAGAAAAGACATGCAAGAAACAAAAAATAAGCAAATAGAGACCGCCAACTCAATTGCTGAATTCAAAAATACTGTAGAAGGTCTCAACAGTAGAGTATCAGAGGCAGAAGAATGGATAAGTGAGCTGGAAGACAGAATGGTGGAAATAAGTGCTGAAGAACAGAACAAAGCCCAAAGAATTAAAAGAACTGAGGATAGCCTTACAGACCTATGGGACAATATCAAACGCACCAACATTAGAATTATAGGAGTTCCAGAGGAAGAAGAGGAGAAGAAAGGCTACGAAAAAATTCTCGAAGAGGTTATAGTTGAAAACTTCCCCAGCATTTTTCATTCCTTCTCATTCCCATACAATCTCATCCTCCTCACCCCAACACATGCCAGTTAAAAATTGCTTTCAGTAAAATGTCCAAGCCAGGACCTTGCCCTGGATCTATTTTTCTAGGCACTATTTTAATTAATTCAGAGCTTAATGGGCAAGTATCATCTTTGATTGCATCATTCGCCAGAAAAATTGCCTATGCTTTATCTCTGTAAGACTGGTTAGATATGGTTATTGCTGTGTATGTATGTATATCTTATGACTATGTTAGAAAACATCTGCATGCTTTTATGACTGTCACCCATCAGGGATGCACCTCTTGTTCCTCAGATGCTAGTATTTCAACTAATATCACTGAACACCAAAGCAAACCACACATAGAGCCTATACCCCCTGACCAATCATCAAACCAAGGATCCTTGGAGAGGAAGCCCAGATTCCAAGACCCCACACTATCAAAGAACATACAACACTAGAGATTATTCACCTGTAAACAAGACCTAACACCACCCAAGACACAAACCATTGAACCCTTCTACAAGGACAGAAACCCAGAGGAAGGGAGAATTCAACCAAGAAGCCTGGTGGGAAAAAGATCTCCATACACACAGACACACACAGAGAAACAAAAACTAACCTGATAATGAAACGACAGAGAAACACTGCACAAATGAAGGACCAAGCTAGAGAAACACCACTTCAAATGACAGAGGAGGAGACAGATAAACTATCTGAAAGAGAATTCAGAAAAGCTATACTAATGAGGATGCAAAACACCGAAAACAGAATATTAGAGGAAATTAGTGCACTGAGAAAAGACATGCAAGAAACAAAAAATAAGCAAATAGAGACCGCCAACTCAATTGCTGAATTCAAAAATACTGTAGAAGGTCTCAACAGTAGAGTATCAGAGGCAGAAGAATGGATAAGTGAGCTGGAAGACAGAATGGTGGAAATAAGTGCTGAAGAACAGAACAAAGCCCAAAGAATTAAAAGAACTGAGGATAGCCTTACAGACCTATGGGACAATATCAAACGCACCAACATTAGAATTATAGGAGTTCCAGAGGAAGAAGAGGAGAAGAAAGGCTACGAAAAAATTCTCGAAGAGGTTATAGTTGAAAACTTCCCCAGCATGGGAAAGGAGATAGTCAACCAAGTCCAAGAAGCACAAAGAGTTCCATACAGGAGAAACCCCAGAAGAAACACACCAAGGCACATTCTAATCAAACTAACGCAGACTAAATATAAAGACAGATTACTAAAAGCAGCTAGGAACAAACAACAAATAACATATAAAGGAAACCCCATATGTCTAAATGCGGATCTTTCCACAGAAACCATGCAGGCCAGAAGAGAATGGCAGGACACATTTAAATGGCTAAAAGAGAATAACCTCCAACCAAGAATTCTCTACCCAGCAAGAATCTCATTCAGAATTAACGGTGAAGTCAAAAGCTTCACAGACAAGCAAAACCTAAAAGAATTCTGTACCACAAAACCAGCCCTAAAAAAAAAAAAAAAAAAAAAAAAAAAACCAGCCCTACAACAAGTGTTAAAGGGCCTGATATAGCCAATGAATACAAGAGTAGGAGAAGTCCTACAAATCAAACCCTAAACTTCTAAGAAGAAGACAATAGGAACATTCGTATCAATAATTACTTTGAATGTAAATGGACTAAATGCTCCAACCAAAAGACACAGGTTGGCTGAATGGATCAAGAAACATGACCCATATATATGCTGTTTACAAGAGACCCACTTCAGACCTAGAGACACTCACAGACTGAAAGTGAGAGGCTGGAAAAAGATATTCCATGCAAATGGAAATCAAAAGAGAGCTGGAGTAGCAATCCTCATATCAGACAAAATAGATTTTAAAGTAATGAAGATTCTAAGAGACAAGGCAGGTCACTACATCATGATTAAGGGATTTATCCAAGAGGAAGACAAAACAGTCATGAATATCTACACACCGAACACAGGGGCACCTCAATACATAAGACAGATACTTTCAGACATAAAAGAAGAAATCAATAATAACACAGTAATAGTAGGAGACTTTAACACTCCTCTCACACCAATGGACAGATCATCCAAACAGAAAATTAATAAAGAAACACAAGTCTTAAATGCCACACTAGAAAAGATGGACCTCATTGATATCTTTAGGACGTTCCATCCAAAAGCAGAAGAATACACTTTCTTCTCAAGTGCTCATGGAACATTCTCCAAGATAGACCAAATCTTGGGCCACAAATCAAACCTCAGTCAATTCAAGAAAACTGAAATTATATCAGCCATCTTCTCGGACCACAATGCAATGAGACTGGAGATTAACTACAGGAAAAAAAAAGCTAAAAACACAAACACATGGAGATTAAACAACATGTACCTAAAAAACCAACTGATCATTGAGGAAATCAAAGGAGAAATTTAAAAATTCCTAGAAAAAAATGACAATGAACACACGACCGTGCAAAACCTATGGGATACTGCAAAAGCTGTTCTAAGAGGGAAATTTGTAGCAATACAATCCCACCTCAAGAAACTAGGAAAATATGAAGCAGATGACTTAACCCTCCACTTAAAACACTTGGAGAAAGAAGAACAAAAACATCCCAGAGCCAGCAGAAGAAGAGAAATTATAAAGACTAGAGCAGAAATAAATGAGAAAGAAATGAAAGAAACTATAGTAAAGATAAATAAAACAAAAAGCTGGTTCTTTGAAAAGGTAAACAAAATTGACAAGCCACTGGCCAGACTTATCAAGAAAAAGAGAACCAGATTAACAAAATCAAAAACGAAAAAGGACAGGTTACAACAGATCATGCAGAAATCCAAAGGATTCTAAGAGACTATTATGAACAGCTATATGACAACAAACTGGACAACCTGGAAGAAATGGACAGTTTCTTGGGGAAGATTAATCTCCCAAGACTGAGCCAGGAAGAAACAGAAACTTTGAACAACCCAATCACAAGCTCAGAAATCAAATTTGTGATTAAAAATCTACCCAAAAATAAAAGCCCAGGGCCAGATGGCTTCACAGCCAAATTCTACCAAACATTTAAAGAAGAACTAATGCCTGTCCTTCTAAAACTCTTTCAAAAAATTGCACAGGAAGGAAAATTCCAAACACATTCTTCGAGGCCACCATCACCCTGATACCCAAACCAGGCAAAGACAACACAAAAAAGGAAAATTACAAGCCAATTTCTCTGAAAGTGCCAACCAACAAAACCTAGCTAACAGAATTGAAAAGATGGACCCTGAAAATGCCATTGATATCTTTAGGACGTTCCATCCAAAAGCAGAAGAATACACTTTCTTCTCAAGTGCTCATGGAACATTCTCCAAGATAGACCAAATCTTGGGCCACAAATCAAACCTCAGTCAATTCAAGAAAACTGAAATTATATCAGCCATCTTCTCGGACCACAATGCAATGAGACTGGAGATTAACTACAGGAAAAAAAAAGCTAAAAACACAAACACATGGAGATTAAACAACATGTACCTAAAAAACCAACTGATCATTGAGGAAATCAAAGGAGAAATTTAAAAATTCCTAGAAAAAAATGACAATGAACACACGACCGTGCAAAACCTATGGGATACTGCAAAAGCTGTTCTAAGAGGGAAATTTGTAGCAATACAATCCCACCTCAAGAAACTAGGAAAATATGAAGCAGATGACTTAACCCTCCACTTAAAACACTTGGAGAAAGAAGAACAAAAACATCCCAGAGCCAGCAGAAGAAGAGAAATTATAAAGACTAGAGCAGAAATAAATGAGAAAGAAATGAAAGAAACTATAGTAAAGATAAATAAAACAAAAAGCTGGTTCTTTGAAAAGGTAAACAAAATTGACAAGCCACTGGCCAGACTTATCAAGAAAAAGAGAACCAGATTAACAAAATCAAAAACGAAAAAGGACAGGTTACAACAGATCATGCAGAAATCCAAAGGATTCTAAGAGACTATTATGAACAGCTATATGACAACAAACTGGACAACCTGGAAGAAATGGACAGTTTCTTGGGGAAGATTAATCTCCCAAGACTGAGCCAGGAAGAAACAGAAACTTTGAACAACCCAATCACAAGCTCAGAAATCAAATTTGTGATTAAAAATCTACCCAAAAATAAAAGCCCAGGGCCAGATGGCTTCACAGCCAAATTCTACCAAACATTTAAAGAAGAACTAATGCCTGTCCTTCTAAAACTCTTTCAAAAAATTGCACAGGAAGGAAAATTCCAAACACATTCTTCGAGGCCACCATCACCCTGATACCCAAACCAGGCAAAGACAACACAAAAAAGGAAAATTACAAGCCAATTTCTCTGATGAACTTAGATGCCAAGATCCTCAACAAAATCCTAGCTAACAGAATTCAACGACACGTCAAAAAACTCATACATCACGATCAAGTCAGGTTCTTCCCAGGCATGCAAGGATTCTTCAACATCTGCAAATCAATCAATGTGATACACCATATCAACAAACTGAGAGACAAAAATCACATGATCATCTCAATAGATGCAGAAAAAGCCTTCGACAAAGTACAACATCCATTTATGATAAAAAACTCTTCAGAAAATGGGCATAGAAGGAACCTATCTCAACATAATAAAAGCCATATATGAGAAGCCCACAGCGAACATTATCCTCAACGGTGAAAAACTGAAAGCTTTCCCTCTAAGATCAGGAACAAGACAGGGGTGTCCACTTTCACCACTACTATTCAACATAGTCCTGGAAGTTCTAGCAACAGCAATAAGAGAAGAGAAAGAAATCAAAGGAATCCAGATTGGAAAGGAAGAAGTCAAGCTCTCTCTTTTTGCAGACGACATGATATTATACATAGAAAATCCCAAAGACTCTATTACAAAGCTACTAGAGCTAATCAAGGAATTCAGCAAAGTCGTAGGATACAAAGTCAACACACAGAAATCACTGGCATTCCTATACACAAACAATGAAAAATCAGAAAATGAAATCAAAGAGGCAATCCCCTTGACCGTTACAACCAAAAGAATCAAATACCTAGGAATAAACCTACCCAAAGAAACAAAAGAATTGTACACAGAAAATTATAAGACACTCATGAAAGAAATTAAAGAAGACTTAAACAGATGGAGCGATATTCCATGTTCCTGGATCCGGAAGAATCAATATTGTGAAAATGACCATACTACCAAATATCATCTACAGATTCAATGCAATACCTATTCAACTTCCATTGACATTTTTCACAGAACTACACCAAAGAATAACACAGTTCATATGGAAACACAAAAGACCTCGAATAGCCAAAGCAATCCTGAGAAAGAAAAACGGAGCTGGAGGAATCAGCCTCCCTAACTTCAGACTCTACTACAAAGCAACAGGCATCAAGATAGTATGGTATGGTACTGGCACAAAAACAGAACTATAGACCAATGGAACAAGATAGAGAACCCAGAGATAAACCCACACACCTATGGGTACTGTATTTTTGACAAAGGAGACGAAACTATAAAATGGGACAAAGACAGCCTCTTCAACAAACGGTGCTGGGAAAATTGGACAGCTACATGCAAAAAAATGAAGTTGGAACATTCCCTGACACCATATGTGGGGCTCTGAATTGAAAGAGGACTGTTGCAAGCATAAAGAAGCATAAGCACATTGTTTCAGTTTGGAGCTAAGATGGCGCCTACAGGAAGGGACGTGGGACTGAAGGGAAGCTTAAGCGCATTGTTTAAAGAAGCTTAAGCACATGTTTGCAGCTAAAATGGCGCCTACAGGAAGAGACAGGGCGTGATCTAAATTGTTAATTGATGGTCAAAATTTCTGATTGGTTCCCTTGGTTTCCGCGCTCATGAATGATTGCTTGGCCTTTAGCTTGATTGGTGTAATCTATAGGAAGTCCCATGCAAAACCCCCTTCACTTGCCTATAAAAGCTGTGAATCTTCTTCAATAAAGCAGAACTACTTTGATGGAACCCCTGTTGCGTCTGATTGTCCCCTGCCTGAGCCAGGGGGCTGGGGGGCGGGCAGTCAAGATTTGCCTTTCTCAGAGATCTCCCGGTTCAGCCGGGGGCAATCCTGCTGCCTTCCCTTTCTGCGGAAGGTCCCCACAACCATACACTAAGATCAACTCAAAATGGATTAAAGACCTAAATATAAGACCAGAAACCATCAAACTCTTAGAGGAGAATATAGGCAAAACCCTCAAGGACATAAATCAAAGCAAGATCTTCTCTGACCCAGCAACTAAAATAGTGGAATTGAAAAGGCAAATGAACATGTGGGACCTCATGAAACTTAAAAGCTTTTGTACAGCAAAAGAAATTACAAAAAAGCTGGACACCCCACAGAGTGGGAGAAAATCATAGCAAATGAAACATCAAAGAATTAATCTACAAGCAACTCAGACAACTCAGCACTGGAAAAGTGAACAACCCAATCAAAAAATGGGAAAAAGATCTAAAGAGACGCCTCTCCAAAGAGGACATACAGATGGCCCAGAAGCACATGAAATGATGCTCAACCTTGCTTATTATTAGAGAAATGCAAATTAAAACTACAATGAGATACCACCTCATACCCGTCAGAATGGCCATCTTCAAAAAATCTGCAGACAACAAATGCTGGAGAGGGTGCGGAGAAAAGGGAACCCTCTTGCATTGCTGGTGGGAATGTCAATTGATACAGCCTCTATGGAAGACAGTATGGAGATTCCTTAAAAAACTGAAAATAGAAGTACCCTATGACCCAGCAATCCTACTATTAGGCTTATATCCTGATGAAATCAAAACTGAAAGAAGCACCTGTACCCCAATGTTCATTGCAGCTCTCTATACAATAGCCAGAACACGGAAGCAACCTAGATGCCCATCGACGAACGAATGGATACAGAAGCTTTGGTACATATATACAATGGAATACTACTCAGCTGTTAAAAGAAATGCAGAAGACTCAGTCCTAATGAAGTGGCTGGCTCTAGAACCTATCATAAAAAGTGAAGTCAGTCAAAAAGAGAAAGACAAATACAGTATACTAACACACATATATGAAATCTAGTAGGATGGTCTTGATAACACATGCAGTGAACTCATGGAAAAACAGACAGAGCATAGACATAGGGACAGTGTGGGGAAGAAATAGGGAGGGGGAGGCATGGAGGGAGTAACATGGAAACCTATACTGTTATGTGTGGAAAAGATAGCTAATGTCATTGTGCTAAGGGAATAGGAGTGCTCACAATGGCATGGGGCGATGGTCTGGAGGGGTGGGATGGGGGGACCAGGGGGGGTGGGGACCATGGATATGCATATGACTGATCTGGGAACGTACATGTCTGTGAACAACAAAACTCTTTAAAACCTTTAAAATAAAGAATTTTTTAAAAAAAGTCTATGGAAAAGTGAATAGAATTTGTATCCTGCTATGTGTGAAAATCGTATAAGTCATAATTACATAGAATTGGTTCATAATGCTTTTCAGGTCTACTATATTCTTCTAGTTTTCTGTCTATGAATGCTATTAATTTTTGAGAGTTTGATATTGCAACTTCAACTATAATTCTTAATTCATCTACTTAGAAAAATAATTGTAATATATACAGAACTATGTGTAACTTTGTTCTGTATTTTCCAAGTTTCCTCAAAATGTGCTATCATATTTTCATAATTTAAGAAGTAAATATAATATATATATGAAAACAAAAACAAACAAAAAAAGAAAAGTTCATGAAAAAGGAAAGTCAGAATGGGGACCTTGAGAAAGCATTCACTACAGGATCTAAACACCCACAAGTCTTTGTGGCACTGGCCTCAATTTGCCTAATGTGCATCTTAAGAGTTGGGACCACTCATTATTCATTGAGCTAAACACTACAGAAGAGGGGAGACAGCAGGAGACAGTGCACTGAGGAAAAAAGGAAGTACACAAAGAAAAGTATCCTCCATCTTCTATGGAGGGGTCTCCTTCTGTGCTTATGTATAGATGCAGAGAGACTACATCCCTGCTTCCATTTCTATGATTACTCATAGCAACACAAAGGCATCTCAGAACAAGCTGGTCACAAGCACACCTTGTGATGTTTCTTCTCCTCAAGCATCTGTGCTTTTATATTGTGCAAACTCAGCCTAGGATAGACTGATTCTTTTAACAGTTTATACTTTTGAATAAAACACTTGAAGAGGGAGCTTTCTCTGCCAGAAAAATTTAAACTCTCAATCTATAGTTCTGCAATAAACTCCTTTGGGACCACTTACAGGGTGGTTGTAAGGATTAACCAGAGTTAATATATGTGAAAAACACCTGGTAAATAGTAAAATGGTAGACACGTTTATGAATATGTCTATTTATTCACTCCAAGTTTTGCTCTAGAAAGAAGTTAAGGCTTATTATTTATGTTTCTATTAATAGTTGGTCATCTACCTTTGGATAGGAGCAATTCAACTGAGACAATATTTTTAACACATTTATTCTGACTCTATTATCTCTTTCCAGAGTTCCCTTGCTGGAAAACTGCTTCCTTCAAAGGATGGATGTGCCTCTGGAAAAAATGCAAAAATTATGTCTGTATATATATATATATATATATTCACTTCCTCTCTGATAATACACTTCTGTCTTAGAATATTTAGAACTGAAAGCTGGAAAAAGTGAAAATTATCCTTGCAGATGATTATTATTAACATTATTATACATATTTCAAATGTTTTTTCCTAAAGATTATATATACTGAGAGGCTAAAGGGTTTTTTTCACTTATAATATATTGTGAACATTTTTCATGTTTATAATATTCCTCACAATTGTCATTTTTAATTATAAACTATCACATAGTGACCCATTTGGAGATAGCATTATTCACTAATTCACTTAATTACTGTTTTTTACTCAGGTAGTGTGAGAATTTTCCCTTAATGAGTTCAACATGCACCTACCACATACTTCTCCTTAGATATTTATCAAAGATTAATGAAACATCTCTCCATACAAATATTTATATGTATACATTCATTGCAACTTTAGTAATACCCTAAGCTGAAAATAGCCCAAATGTCCATCAACAGGTGAATGAATAAGCAAACTCTGATATACACACACACACACACACACACACACACACACACAGATACTACTTGCCAATGAAAAGGAAAAAAACTACTGAAACATCCAACAACGTGGATGAATATCAAATCATTGTGTGGGCTGGACGAATCCACACACAAAATAACATGTGCCATAGGATTCCATTAACATAAAACCCTATAGACTACAAAGTACCCTGTAGTGATAGCAGTTGCCTGCGGACAAGGATAAAGGGAGGGATGGATTTCAAACAGGCTTGAGAGAACTTTTGGAGGTGATGGAAATATTTAGCATCCTGATTTTTCCAATTGTTTCATGTGTGGAAATAAATTGTGGTGAAGTTTATCTAGTTGCACACTTGACATATGTGCTGTTCTGTGACTATTAATGATATTGCAATCAAGGAATTTAAACACTCTACAGTTTCAGATGTAGAGACCAGACATGTGGACACAGGGCAGGAAGAGGGGATTGGGATGACTTGGGAGATGAGCACCGACGTTTATACACGACCATGTGGACAGCAGATAGGCTAGTAGGAACCAGCTGTACAACACGAGAAGCTCAACAGCTCAGTGCTCTGCAATGATCTAGGGCATGGGATGGGAGGCAGGTCCAAGAAAAGGGGCTGCACATATACCCAGAGTCAGTCATGACTGAGCAACTAACACAACAGAGCTGATTTCTGTTGTTATATGGTTATTATACATATTTCAAATGTTTTTTCCTAAAGATTATATATACTGAGAGGCTAAAGGGTTTTTTTCACTTATAATATATTGTGAACATTTTTCATGTTTATAATATTCCTCACAATTGTCATTTTTAATTATAAACTATCACATAGTGACCCATTTGGAGATAGCATTATTCACTAATTCACTTAATTACTGTTTTTTACTCAGGTAGTGTGAGAATTTTCCCTTAATGAGTTCAACATGCACCTACCACATACTTCTCCTTAGATATTTATCAAAGATTAATGAAACATCTCTCCATACAAATATTTATATGTATACATTCATTGCAACTTTAGTAATACCCTAAGCTGAAAATAGCCCAAATGTCCATCAACAGGTGAATGAATAAGCAAACTCTGATATACACACACACACACACACACACACACACACACACACACAGATACTACTTGCCAATGAAAAGGAAAAAAACTACTGAAACATCCAACAACGTGGATGAATATCAAATCATTGTGTGGGCTGGACGAATCCACACACAAAATAACATGTGCCATAGGATTCCATTAACATAAAACCCTATAGACTACAAAGTACCCTGTAGTGATAGCAGTTGCCTGCGGACAAGGATAAAGGGAGGGATGGATTTCAAACAGGCTTGAGAGAACTTTTGGAGGTGATGGAAATATTTAGCATCCTGATTTTTCCAATTGTTTCATGTGTGGAAATAAATTGTGGTGAAGTTTATCTAGTTGCACACTTGACATATGTGCTGTTCTGTGACTATTAATGATATTGCAATCAAGGAATTTAAACACTCTACAGTTTCAGATGTAGAGACCAGACATGTGGACACAGGGCAGGAAGAGGGGATTGGGATGACTTGGGAGATGAGCACCGACGTTTATACACGACCATGTGGACAGCAGATAGGCTAGTAGGAACCAGCTGTACAACACGAGAAGCTCAACAGCTCAGTGCTCTGCAATGATCTAGGGCATGGGATGGGAGGCAGGTCCAAGAAAAGGGGCTGCACATATACCCAGAGTCAGTCATGACTGAGCAACTAACACAACAGAGCTGATTTCTGTTGTTATATGGCACAAAGTAACACAATGTTGTAAAGCAATTATACTCCAATTAAAAAAATCAAACTCCACAATTTGTTATGAACACAAGGTGTTGACAGGTGATGACCAATGGGATTCACAAATTGATTTTTACAAATCCTGCTTCCTTTAACGTATTCTTGGAAACTATTTTCCTGGGGAAAACAGTATGAACTTTTTAGGCAGTTGGGCGCAGACTGCACGGCTGTCCGTCCAGTGATTTTATTAAAGCGTATACAAGTGTGCTTTTTTTCTGACAATTGGGAAGCTACTTTTCATCTGTGCCTCCTTTCTAGCAGTATAAACTCACTTAATAGCCTATACAACTCTTTTCTGTGTAAATTAGTGGGTAGAGCACAACCAATTCATTCCCAAATTAGACAGTGTCTGCTTCTAGAAATTAGAGCTTATGGGACTGAAGAGAAAGGATTCATAGGCAGAACTATTTATTATTCATTTTTGGTCAGAACCTTCCCAGCAGAATCTTTTTTGAGCTCTCTAAACCATTATTTTACAGCAAAGGCCTAGTCCCATGTGTAGGTCAGGAACTTGAACCCATCCACACAGCACAGGAAGCTGGCCATGGAGATCAGGACCACAATCTCATTTGCACTTCATCGTATAATGAAACCAAGAATCAGAGTCTGGGCTAAGGGCCCAGCAGGTCCCCACCTGCCCATCCCCACTGCTGACCTCAGGAACATCGCTATGTGTGAGGAACACTGAAATACCAATACTCTGTGGCAATAATCCTTTTCTGGTTCCTGCGGAAAGTGTTTGTTACAAATATTAGTCTGTATGATTCAGTGGAGGAACACAGCATGTGGACACAGGGCAGGAAGAGGGGATTGGGATGACTTGGGAGATGAGCACCGACGTTTATACACGACCATGTGGACAGCAGATAGGCTAGTAGGAACCAGCTGTACAACACGAGAAGCTCAACAGCTCAGTGCTCTGCAATGATCTAGGGCATGGGATGGGAGGCAGGTCCAAGAAAAGGGGCTGCACATATACCCAGAGTCAGTCATGACTGAGCAACTAACACAACAGAGCTGATTTCTGTTGTTATATGGCACAAAGTAACACAATGTTGTAAAGCAATTATACTCCAATTAAAAAAATCAAACTCCACAATTTGTTATGAACACAAGGTGTTGACAGGTGATGACCAATGGGATTCACAAATTGATTTTTACAAATCCTGCTTCCTTTAACGTATTCTTGGAAACTATTTTCCTGGGGAAAACAGTATGAACTTTTTAGGCAGTTGGGCGCAGACTGCACGGCTGTCCGTCCAGTGATTTTATTAAAGCGTATACAAGTGTGCTTTTTTTCTGACAATTGGGAAGCTACTTTTCATCTGTGCCTCCTTTCTAGCAGTATAAACTCACTTAATAGCCTATACAACTCTTTTCTGTGTAAATTAGTGGGTAGAGCACAACCAATTCATTCCCAAATTAGACAGTGTCTGCTTCTAGAAATTAGAGCTTATGGGACTGAAGAGAAAGGATTCATAGGCAGAACTATTTATTATTCATTTTTGGTCAGAACCTTCCCAGCAGAATCTTTTTTGAGCTCTCTAAACCATTATTTTACAGCAAAGGCCTAGTCCCATGTGTAGGTCAGGAACTTGAACCCATCCACACAGCACAGGAAGCTGGCCATGGAGATCAGGACCACAATCTCATTTGCACTTCATCGTATAATGAAACCAAGAATCAGAGTCTGGGCTAAGGGCCCAGCAGGTCCCCACCTGCCCATCCCCACTGCTGACCTCAGGAACATCGCTATGTGTGAGGAACACTGAAATACCAATACTCTGTGGCAATAATCCTTTTCTGGTTCCTGCGGAAAGTGTTTGTTACAAATATTAGTCTGTATGATTCAGTGGAGGGAACACAGCATTTGAGCTGGCTTGGACTTGGGACAAGTTATGCCATTTCTGTGAGGCCTATTTGGGCAGTAAAATTTATCTTGAAACATTGTTGCGAGTAGCAATTAGAATGTAAATTTGCAATAAATTTATACATATAATAAATATTTGTACACACTAAGTCACTTCAGTCATGTCCAACTCTTTGTAGCCCTGTGAAATGTAGCCTGCCAAGCTCCTCTATCCACAGGATTCTCCAGGCAAGAATGCTGGAGTGGGTTGTCACACCCTCCTCCAGGGGATCTTCCCAACCCAGGAACTGAACCTGTGTCTCGTATGCCTCCTGCATTGGGACGTGGATTCTTGACCACTAAGCGCCACCTGGGAAGTCCCACTATATGTTCATATATACATATGGTATATATTCTATGTATATAATAAATATATGTGTGTACATACACACACACATACATATATATATAAATTTACCACAATGCTTAGTACAACGTTAAATATTAGCTTTCTTCCCTATTAAAAGAAAGTAAGAAGTATTACCTTCCTTTCCAGTTTAAAAAAAGTGAGTGTATGTACATCGTATCACCCAAAATAGATAGTTACTATCTCTAATACTCTCTAATCTATGGCTGGAAGGAAAACATGACATCTATACAAAAATCCTGTAAACTTTAGACTGCTTTGCATACTTAAAATGCCATCCTTAGGGTTCCTTTGGCATTCTATAACACCTGAAACAAAGTTAGCTCCCTGGAAATGAGCAGAAAGTCTGTAGTGGTTGATCAGTAAAGAGTAAAGAGGGCAAGTTCTCAAAACATTTCCATGGATGTCAGGATGCCAAATCACTCCTGTGTATGTGTGTGCTTTCTTTTAATAATAAAGAAAAGTGTTGTGCTATGTCCACCAGAAAATTACCTTGAGGGTGCCAATGTTGACTACTGGCAGTGGTGTAGAGTCATGGTGAATATCTTGGAATGGAGCCAAGCAATTGTATTTAAGAAAAAAAGATTGTTGGATGACATATATTCACAAAAGTAGTGATGGCAGTGGTTGCTAAAAAAAAAAAATAAACTTCAACAAAACCAGACTTGAATAAAAGTATTTTCTTACCCTTGATAGCGAGGTGTATGTTGATAGCCACTGTGAAGTTGGAACAGCTGACCTGCTGTTAGCAAAATGCTTACATGGGCTGCAAGGCTGGGAAGAAAACCAGAGAGCTTGCTTCCTAAGTGGGTGACGAGCATGCTGACACGCGCTCTCCAAAGCTTCTGACAGCTTGGGAAATCTCTGAAGTTACCTTGTATTTTTGGAAAGTGAGAAGCCAAAAAAAAAAAAAAAATCCTGGGAAGTCATCCAAGTTTTAAAAACATCTTTTCTCTTCGTGGTCCTCCTGCTGTGATTTCAACTCTCTGCAAAGAAGGACAATCAATAGTTATTTTTAGATATTTAACACACCATGAGATTGGTAATTAACCAAGGCGATGTTTCTGAGAATAGTTTGCTTCTATATATGAAGGTAATATTTGCATAAGGGTTTTTTTTCTCCTCTCTAGCAAATGTTTGTTAGCTCATTGAAGACTTCAAATTTTGCCAGCCGTGTACAAAGGTCATGATTATCTATCTTGCTGCAAATTGTTTTTCTTCTTTGTACCCAACCCTAAATGGCGGAGTGAAAGGGAAGGGATCAGAACTCTTCTGCAAATAGAAAGGCTAAGATAAAGTATTTGGAAGCACCAGAGCATTGCCTTCCCCTTTTGGAATTAAAACAAAAATCATGTAAATGTAAAAAAAATAAAAGCCAAGAAATACATAGAGGAAAAAAGATAATAGTTGGTAAGGAGATTCTCTTAGCAGGTAAAAGAAAAGTAAGATAACATTAGGTGCCATTGCATTCAGAACAATACAAAAGAGGGAACAATACCAGAAAATTGTGCTTCTTTTATTCTAAACAAACATATAGGAAATAACAAAGATGATTATCCTTGTCTCCATCCTCTTCGAAGATACAATCTTTTAAAACAGGGCTGTTTTGTTTTGTTTTCCCCATTGGAAGTGGGAGGCAGACTCTCACATTCTCTGTCGGAGCTACGTCATTTTCTTATAATTGCAAGATGTGCCTCAGAGGCATGAAGAGATGCCAGGACATTAGCACATTGTGAACATCTGACCTCTGATTTGAGGAAATGATGAAAAATTAATGGGTGCAGATGTGCCCATCCGGCAGTGGACAGATGCTCTCTTTACACACCATTTAGAATTCCCTGGTGTGGGGGTGACCACAGGATGATGAATACAACGGCTGAATGAGACAAGGCTCAGCGAGAGTGTCAGGAAAACAAAGGTGTATGCTAGCACATGGCCACCTTGTTTCCCACCAACGGGCACTGATGTAACTAAAACAGGAAAGAACTAAAGCATCCTGCTGCGATGGAGATGGTTCTACCTGGGGCAGATGTCTCACTCAGACTCACAGCCTCCAATGCTGTAACTAACACCCCGGTCTTTGCCTTTTTATATGTTCAGCCAGAGTCCAAGACAGGTGAGAGTTATGCAGTTATATATGTACTTCGGCACCTCTGGTTTCCTCCCATAGACACTTATCAAACAGGTTTTGTAGTAAGATGAGCCTATATTTCTGGTACCATACTTCCTGAATTTTTACAGAAGATATAAGATACAAATACTAAGTAATACATTTTCCCAATAAGCATGAATTAAAGTATTTTTTCCTGTATAACCTTTACAAATGAATTTATGTGAAACAATTTTCAAGCAGAAAAATGTTTCCTATGAAATGTGTACCCATTTATTTAACCAAAACAAGGATTCCAGAATAAGGTGTAACAGTGAAAATACATATTTTTGGAATATAGCAGACATACAATGTAATTGAATTTTGGGTGTGCTGCCTAGTGATTTGATATTTACACGCTTTATGAAATGACCAGTATGATAAGCCTAGTGACCAGCTGTCCCTGTACTAAGTTCTTCCATTACTAGTAATCACACTTAAAAAAATACTTCTTTGGCTGCACTGGGTCTTAGTCGTGGCACACAAGCTCTTGGCTGGAGCATGCAGGATCTAGCTCCTTGACCAGGGTCAAACCTGGGCCCCTACACTGGCAGTGTGGCGACAAAGATGCCCTTTAGATCTTTTTCACATTGGAAGTGGGAGGCAGACTCTCACATTCTCTGTCGGAGCTACGTCATTTTCTTATAATTGCAAGATGTGCCTCAGAGGCATGAAGAGATGCCAGGACATTAGCACATTGTGAACATCTGACCTCTGATTTGAGGAAATGATGAAAAATTAATGGGTGCAGATGTGCCCATCCGGCAGTGGACAGATGCTCTCTTTACACACCATTTAGAATTCCCTGGTGTGGGGGTGACCACAGGATGATGAATACAACGGCTGAATGAGACAAGGCTCAGCGAGAGTGTCAGGAAAACAAAGGTGTATGCTAGCACATGGCCACCTTGTTTCCCACCAACGGGCACTGATGTAACTAAAACAGGAAAGAACTAAAGCATCCTGCTGCGATGGAGATGGTTCTACCTGGGGCAGATGTCTCACTCAGACTCACAGCCTCCAATGCTGTAACTAACACCCCGGTCTTTGCCTTTTTATATGTTCAGCCAGAGTCCAAGACAGGTGAGAGTTATGCAGTTATATATGTACTTCGGCACCTCTGGTTTCCTCCCATAGACACTTATCAAACAGGTTTTGTAGTAAGATGAGCCTATATTTCTGGTACCATACTTCCTGAATTTTTACAGAAGATATAAGATACAAATACTAAGTAATACATTTTCCCAATAAGCATGAATTAAAGTATTTTTTCCTGTATAACCTTTACAAATGAATTTATGTGAAACAATTTTCAAGCAGAAAAATGTTTCCTATGAAATGTGTACCCATTTATTTAACCAAAACAAGGATTCCAGAATAAGGTGTAACAGTGAAAATACATATTTTTGGAATATAGCAGACATACAATGTAATTGAATTTTGGGTGTGCTGCCTAGTGATTTGATATTTACACGCTTTATGAAATGACCAGTATGATAAGCCTAGTGACCAGCTGTCCCTGTACTAAGTTCTTCCATTACTAGTAATCACACTTAAAAAAATACTTCTTTGGCTGCACTGGGTCTTAGTCGTGGCACACAAGCTCTTGGCTGGAGCATGCAGGATCTAGCTCCTTGACCAGGGGTCAAACCTGGGCCCCTACACTGGCAGTGTGGCGTCTCAGCCCCTGGGTCCCCAGGGAAGCCCTTGATCACTCCTTAATGCTGCATTACATCACCATGGCTTATGTGTTTTCTTTTTTTTTTTTTTTTGCTTATGTGTTTTCTAACTGGAACTCAGCTCCCCAACCCTCTTCACTTATTATTCCCTCCTCTCCAACCTCCTCCCATCTGGCAACCACCTGTTTGTTCTCTGTATCTGTAAGTCATTTTTGTTTTATCCATTGGAAATCTTAATTATTCAGTAAGTATTTGGTAACCACCTACTATAGGCCACAAAATATACTGAGGAGAATAACAGTTATACATAATGTGCAAAATCTCACGAATAATGTATAATTGTGGCAATATAGTTAGGTATTATTATTGTTTTTACTTGTTTTTATTTTTTGGCTGTGTCAGATCTTAGTTGCTACTTCCTTGTTGAGGATCTAACTCAGTTGCCCTGTGGCATGTGGAATCTTAGTTCCCCGACCAGGGATCAAACCTGCATCCTCTGCATTGGAGAGTAGATTATTCACCACTGGACTATCAGGAAAATTCCATATACTATTATCTAAACTTGGATTTTGGTGGATTTCATATATGCATGATGTTTGTATATTGTTTGGATTTCAACCCCCAGTTACATAAACAGAATTTATAGTTATACATGAAACGTTCTGAAAGAGAAATCTGGATAATAATCATGATAGGATCTCAGAGAAATGGAGAAAAAACATAGTCTAAGACAAACAAGAGGGACTACATGATAGAGGGCAGGTAGAGAGACACAGGATTAAAGAGGATGAGAGAAATGAGCATTGGTCTTTGTGGAGACACAGCTCTGTATGTGAAGAAAGCTCTGTAATTAAGAATAGCCTCATGGCCAGGCCTCATTGGAGGTCAGGAGAACATAGTATCTTAGGCAAGCAGCAGCCACTGGACTTCTGAACAGTGACATGAAATGATAAAGCAGGTCAAACTTCAATCTGTTAGTGCCATTGTTGTTTTTTTTTTTTTTTTTTTTTAAAGATTTATTTATTTATTTTGGGCGGGGGTCAGGTTGGGGAGGGAGGGGAGAGGGCGGGCCACTTCTATTGGTCTTTTCTCTATTTTCATCCATCTTTGTTCTTTGGCTCCTGTGGGCCTCCCACCGCCGTGGCGTCTGTCGTCACAGAGCGCCGGCTCTGGGCGCATGCGCACCAGAGCTCCGGCCCGGTAATTGGACACATCAGTCCAGCCGCTCCGCGGCAAGTGGGATCTTCCCAGGCCAGGGATCGAACCGGCGCCCCTTGCACTGCAAGACGGTGTCCCTACCCACTGGACCACCAGGGGAAGCCCGCCATTGTTGTTTAGTCATTAAGCTGTGTCTGACTCATTTGCAGCCCCAGGGACTGGAGCCCACCAGGCTCCTCTGTCCATGGGATTTCCCGGGCAAGAATACTCCTCCAGGGTATCTTTCCAACTCACGAATCAAAATGGCTTCTCCTGCATTGGCAGGAGAATTCTTTACCACTCAGCCACCAGAGAAGCCCATTATCCCCCTTTTTTGGACTTCCTTCCCATTTAGGTCATCACAGAGCACTGAATAGATTTCCCCGGGGAGATATTTCTTTGTAGAGTTGATTTGCTATACGGCAGAAACTAACACAACATGGTAAAGCAACTATACTGCAAAACAATTAATGAAAAAAAATGTTTTGTGTTGTATCAAGGGAGACACATTGATTAAATGAAGCTTAGAGAATGTTACAGGTGGTCCTGGATAATCTGTATCCATGGATGAGGCAATGATCTGAATCCATCTCCAAGTTGCTGATCATCTCCGAACTCTCCAAGCTGAGTTTGGATCAAGAACTCTTCTACTTTCTCCAAGTGGAGCACTCACATGGTAAGATAGAGCACTTGAGATCTCTCAGAAGAGCTCACTAGAGCAAAACCAAAGCTTGGGAAATAGTAACCAAATCCAAAGATTAAGTACATATTTGAAGAGGTCTTGATACTGAGATGATGATAGTTTTTACGTCCCCTACTAAAACTCGCAAACCCAGACAGATGCTTAAAAGAAACAATGAGGAAACTAGATCAAAGTAAGAACGTGATGACTAAAGGCACTTAGAACCCTAGAAGAGTATACAATAATATTTGGAACCTGTTTCCTTTGAAATAGGACAGACATCCTTCTACAGGAAAGGTTTATGAGCCAAACAATTTAAAGGAGAATTAGAATTCAAGGGGATGTCCCTGGTGGTCCAGTGGCTGAGACTCTGAGCTCCCACTGCAGGGGGCCCGAGGTTGATCTCTGGTCAGAGAACTAGATCTCACATGCTGTGACTAAGATCCAGCACAGACAGATAAATAAAATTAAATATAGATAAAACATTTCTAAAAATTGATGAGGATATATTCAAGACTGCCTGGAAATTCTTTCCAGAAATTAGATTCTTATCAAAGGAACAAAGACCTCCAGGAAAACCCTCAATGTAGGTCCTTACATCTCTTCCCTGATTACAGTCTAAACTTTTCTCTCCCACCATTCACCAGTACTCCATAACATTCCCTTCGTTCCTTTCATGTTTTTTTTTTTTTAAATTTTGGCCTCTCTTATGGGTTTTTTTATTTACTTTATTTTCATCCGTCTTTATTCTTTGGCCTGTGCGGGCTTCCCATTGTAGTGGCCTCTCTCCTTGCAGAGCACCGGTTCTGGGTGCATGTGCTCCAGAGCACTGGCTTGTAATTGGACACATCAGTCCAGCCACTCCGCGGCACGTGGGATCCTTTGGGGCCGGAATAGAACTGGTGCCCTTGCACTGCAAGGTGGACTCTTACCCATTGGGCCACCAGGGGAAACTCCCTTTCATAGTTCTTTATTGCTAATCTGAAATCATCTGGTTTATTTTGTATCAAGCCTCTTCTCCCCTAAGAATGTATTAGACAACAAACTTAGGGTTGACAGAGGTCAAGCACAGGGAGAATGGATGGTTGGGGAATTTGGGATGGACATGTACACACTGCAATATTTAAAATGGATAACCAACAAGGTCCTACTCTATACCACAGGGACCTCTGCTCATTGTTATATGGCGGCCTGGAAGGGAGGGCAATTTGGGAGAGAATGGATACAGGTTTATGTGTGGTGGTCCCCTACTAAAACTCGCAAACCCAGACAGATGCTTAAAAGAAACAATGAGGAAACTAGATCAAAGTAAGAACGTGATGACTAAAGGCACTTAGAACCCTAGAAGAGTATACAATAATATTTGGAACCTGTTTCCTTTGAAATAGGACAGACATCCTTCTACAGGAAAGGTTTATGAGCCAAACAATTTAAAGGAGAATTAGAATTCAAGGGGATGTCCCTGGTGGTCCAGTGGCTGAGACTCTGAGCTCCCACTGCAGGGGGCCCGAGGTTGATCTCTGGTCAGAGAACTAGATCTCACATGCTGTGACTAAGATCCAGCACAGACAGATAAATAAAATTAAATATAGATAAAACATTTCTAAAAATTGATGAGGATATATTCAAGACTGCCTGGAAATTCTTTCCAGAAATTAGATTCTTATCAAAGGAACAAAGACCTCCAGGAAAACCCTCAATGTAGGTCCTTACATCTCTTCCCTGATTACAGTCTAAACTTTTCTCTCCCACCATTCACCAGTACTCCATAACATTCCCTTCGTTCCTTTCATGTTTTTTTTTTTTTAAATTTTGGCCTCTCTTATGGGTTTTTTTATTTACTTTATTTTCATCCGTCTTTATTCTTTGGCCTGTGCGGGCTTCCCATTGTAGTGGCCTCTCTCCTTGCAGAGCACCGGTTCTGGGTGCATGTGCTCCAGAGCACTGGCTTGTAATTGGACACATCAGTCCAGCCACTCCGCGGCACGTGGGATCCTTTGGGGCCGGAATAGAACTGGTGCCCCTTGCACTGCAAGGTGGACTCTTTACCCATTGGGCCACCAGGGAAGCTCCCCTTTCATAGTTCTTTATTGCTAATCTGAAATCATCTGGTTTATTTTGTATCAAGCCTCTTCTCCCCTAAGAATGTATTAGACAACAAACTTAGGGTTGACAGAGGTCAAGCACAGGGAGAATGGATGGTTGGGGAATTTGGGATGGACATGTACACACTGCAATATTTAAAATGGATAACCAACAAGGTCCTACTCTATACCACAGGGACCTCTGCTCATTGTTATATGGCGGCCTGGAAGGGAGGGCAATTTGGGAGAGAATGGATACAGGTTTATGTGTGGCTGAGTTCCTTGGCTGTCTACCTGAAATCATCACAACATTGTTAATTGGCTAAACTCCAATATAAAATAAAGTTTCAAAGAAAGATTGTACAATCTGTAATGGCTGAGACCTGGCTATTACCTCCCCGTACATAATACCTTGCTTTATAGACAGTAGGTACTCAATAAATATTTGTGGAAAAATCGAATTACATATATATTTGCTAAAGTGATGGGGAGAATGAGGCAGGATGAGATGCGAAAATAGGATCCTCTCTCTCAGCACCTAAACTATTTACTTCAGAAAAGGCTTTCCGGAATGACTTCAATTTGCTGCTGCTTTTTGCAATGAGTTGGAGGGTAGAGTGGCAGCAAACGCTCCTCTGATTGAAAACTCAGGCTCCGCGCAGCCTCAGCCCTTTTCCCGGTTTCTTGAAGATCATTAGGTACCTCCTGGTCTGATCCTTTTTGCTCGAGGACTTGGCTGCCTTTCCTGAAATTATTATTTTTTTCTCTTCTATTATGCTTGTCCGATGTGGCACTTATACTTTAATGCCTTATAGATAAAATGGTCTCTGTCAGCCTGTACGTCTCATGCCTGGAGAAAGTTTTACTGCTTCATAAAATCCTGTAATGCCCCAGTGTTTAAAAAAGATCTATCACTCTATCAGTGGGTCTTTATGGGCAATGTGTACATTTTTTTGCAATGCAAGATTGGTTCCTGAAGCAAAAAAGGGGACAGAGATAAATGGATCTGTGTGTGCTAACGAATGTCAAGAATTTGGCTCAATTTTATACTGAGATGGTATTAAATAATGAAAGCAAATTGTAGAAAACTCACATGCAATAATCACATGAAGCATTATGAAGGAACGGTAATATAAGACTTTCCCTTAATAAGTGTCTACAGTAAGAGGCTTTTTGTTTTCTTTATGGTTTGGGCTAGAGTCTTGATGGTTGCTTTTTCCATTTTTTCCCCTCCTGCCAGATGCTCAGTGCCCTGATGCCTGTCGAGTGTGGTTGGTGGACAGGCAACAGTGGACACAATGTGTCCCTGCCACTGGTTCTGCTCCAGTCATCACCATGTGGGTTGTAAAGTCTCTGAAAGGCCACTTTTTAAGATATAAGTTGGAGGAAGACCTGTCTCATTTCAGGCACAAAATACATGTCTCGCATCGGTTGGTTTAGGGCTGCCTTAACCACAGGTTGGTTGGTGTCTGTCAAACGTGCCTCTGTGGGTGTAATCACACATACACAGACATGCAGCACCGGGACGCGTCCGTGCCTGTGCAGGCGACCAGAGTGACCTGGGCGAATTACATATATATTTGCTAAAGTGATGGGGAGAATGAGGCAGGATGAGATGCGAAAATAGGATCCTCTCTCAGCACCTAAACTATTTACTTCAGAAAAGGCTTTCCGGAATGACTTCAATTTGCTGCTGCTTTTTGCAATGAGTTGGAGGGTAGAGTGGCAGCAAACGCTCCTCTGATTGAAAACTCAGGCTCCGCGCAGCCTCAGCCCTTTTCCCGGTTTCTTGAAGATCATTAGGTACCTCCTGGTCTGATCCTTTTTGCTCGAGGACTTGGCTGCCTTTCCTGAAATTATTATTTTTTTCTCTTCTATTATGCTTGTCCGATGTGGCACTTATACTTTAATGCCTTATAGATAAAATGGTCTCTGTCAGCCTGTACGTCTCATGCCTGGAGAAAGTTTTACTGCTTCATAAAATCCTGTAATGCCCCAGTGTTTAAAAAAGATCTATCACTCTATCAGTGGGTCTTTATGGGCAATGTGTACATTTTTTTGCAATGCAAGATTGGTTCCTGAAGCAAAAAAGGGGACAGAGATAAATGGATCTGTGTGTGCTAACGAATGTCAAGAATTTGGCTCAATTTTATACTGAGATGGTATTAAATAATGAAAGCAAATTGTAGAAAACTCACATGCAATAATCACATGAAGCATTATGAAGGAACGGTAATATAAGACTTTCCCTTAATAAGTGTCTACAGTAAGAGGCTTTTTGTTTTCTTTATGGTTTGGGCTAGAGTCTTGATGGTTGCTTTTTCCATTTTTTCCCCTCCTGCCAGATGCTCAGTGCCCTGATGCCTGTCGAGTGTGGTTGGTGGACAGGCAACAGTGGACACAATGTGTCCCTGCCACTGGTTCTGCTCCAGTCATCACCATGTGGGTTGTAAAGTCTCTGAAAGGCCACTTTTTAAGATATAAGTTGGAGGAAGACCTGTCTCATTTCAGGCACAAAATACATGTCTCGCATCGGTTGGTTTAGGGCTGCCTTAACCACAGGTTGGTTGGTGTCTGTCAAACGTGCCTCTGTGGGTGTAATCACACATACACAGACATGCAGCACCGGGGACGCGTCCGTGCCTGTGCAGGCGACCAGAGTGACCTGGAGGCAATGCGTGTCATCCAAAGCTCTGGGAGCCCTCAGCTGCTTCCTTGGTCTGCGGGGTGCTGAGTTGCTTCTGGCTGGGTCATCAGTGTTTGTGGCCAGTCATTCCCTCATCGTTCCTGCATCTGCAGTGAGAAGGTGAACTCAGCATCACCTGCCCTGGGGCAAGGCGGCGGGAAAGACCTGAGCTCCTGTTGATGGCTGCTTGGGACGAAGAGGCTTGTAACTCCCTCCCCACCCTTCTACCAAACAGCTCCTCTGTTTCTTCCCATCTGTCTATCACGGGGCACTGAACCTTGTGTTCAGAAGCTGTTGCGAAGAAACGAGCATCTGATTCCACACAGCTGAACAACGGAAGTGTGTGTGTGTGTGTGTGTGTCTGTGTGTGTGTGTGTGTGTCTGTGTGTGTGTGTGTGTGTCTGTGTGTGTGTGTCTGTGTGTGTGTGTGTTTCAGAAAGTATTGATAACAACTATGTATTTGATAACAACTATGCGCATAAACACATAGCAACAGGAACTGGGACCTGACGCAGGGGTACGTGGGTAATTTAAATAATGCAAATAGGTAACACAGGAAGTTAACAAACAAGAGGCAGCCAGCTCCTCCACAGACAGGCCCTTTAAATCCGATCCACTGCACAAACTTTCTGTGTCACAGCAGCTAGTCAAGCAGATATTAAGTCAATGCTCAGAGAGTGCCTACTTCTTGTCCTACCCGGAGGATCAAAAACGCAAAGCGTAAAACACAAAACCTGCCACCAAAGAGTTTAGTTTGGACCTTCAGAGATGTACTGTGGTTGGTGGACAGGCAACAGTGGACACAATGTGTCCCTGCCACTGGTTCTGCTCCAGTCATCACCATGTGGGTTGTAAAGTCTCTGAAAGGCCACTTTTTAAGATATAAGTTGGAGGAAGACCTGTCTCATTTCAGGCACAAAATACATGTCTCGCATCGGTTGGTTTAGGGCTGCCTTAACCACAGGTTGGTTGGTGTCTGTCAAACGTGCCTCTGTGGGTGTAATCACACATACACAGACATGCAGCACCGGGGACGCGTCCGTGCCTGTGCAGGCGACCAGAGTGACCTGGAGGCAATGCGTGTCATCCAAAGCTCTGGGAGCCCTCAGCTGCTTCCTTGGTCTGCGGGGTGCTGAGTTGCTTCTGGCTGGGTCATCAGTGTTTGTGGCCAGTCATTCCCTCATCGTTCCTGCATCTGCAGTGAGAAGGTGAACTCAGCATCACCTGCCCTGGGGCAAGGCGGCGGGAAAGACCTGAGCTCCTGTTGATGGCTGCTTGGGACGAAGAGGCTTGTAACTCCCTCCCCACCCTTCTACCAAACAGCTCCTCTGTTTCTTCCCATCTGTCTATCACGGGGCACTGAACCTTGTGTTCAGAAGCTGTTGCGAAGAAACGAGCATCTGATTCCACACAGCTGAACAACGGAAGTGTGTGTGTGTGTGTGTGTGTCTGTGTGTGTGTGTGTGTGTCTGTGTGTGTGTGTGTGTGTCTGTGTGTGTGTGTCTGTGTGTGTGTGTGTTTCAGAAAGTATTGATAACAACTATGTATTTGATAACAACTATGCGCATAAACACATAGCAACAGGAACTGGGACCTGACGCAGGGGTACGTGGGTAATTTAAATAATGCAAATAGGTAACACAGGAAGTTAACAAACAAGAGGCAGCCAGCTCCTCCACAGACAGGCCCTTTAAATCCGATCCACTGCACAAACTTTCTGTGTCACAGCAGCTAGTCAAGCAGATATTAAGTCAATGCTCAGAGAGTGCCTACTTCTTGTCCTACCCGGAGGATCAAAAACGCAAAGCGTAAAACACAAAACCTGCCACCAAAGAGTTTAGTTTGGACCTTCAGAGATGTACTTTTGAAAAGGAAAGCACAAGGATGGTCTGTTACTGTTGAGATGGTCAGAAGCACTCCCCCATTCCTGTTACAACCACTTGAAAGAGGACAGCTGTACATATGTACATATGTCAACAAATTGGGCAACCTAGAAGAAATGGATGAATGTCTAGAAATATAAAACTTTCCCAGATGGAATCATGAAGAAACAGGTACTATGAACAAACTGATCAAGAGTACCGAAATTGAATTTATAATTTAAAAAACCTCCCAGCAAACAAAGTCTAGGATGAGACAACTTCACAGGGGAATTCTACCAAACATATAAAGAAAAGCTAATATCTATTCTCCTCAAACAGTTCAAAAAACGGAAGAGGATGGAGCACTCTCAAATTCATTCTGAGACCACCATTATCCTGATACCAAAACCAGATGACAAAAAAAGAAAATTATAGGCCAATAGCTCTGATAAATATAAAGGTGGAAATTCTCAACAAAATAGTATAAAATGCATTAAACACTACATAAAAAAATGATCATATACCATGATAAGGTGGAATTTATTCCAAGCATGCAAGGATAGTTCAGTGTTTGCAAACCACCTAATACGATATACCGTAGTAATGAAAGGAAGGATTAAAATCACATGATCATTTTAATAGACGCAGAAAAGCATTTGATAAAATTTAAACATGTACTCATACTAAAAATGCTAATCTAAGTGGGTATAGAGGGAACATATTTCAACATCATAAAGCCCATTTATTACAAACTCACAGTTTATATCATTCTCTAATGCCATATACAAAAATAAATTCAAAATGGATTAAATGCTTAAATGTAAAGCTGAATATGATAAAACTCTGCAAGGAAAACACAGGAAGAACAAACACTCTTTGAAATAAATCACAACAGTGCTTTTGGCTCCATCTCCTGAAGAAAATAAAAACCAAAATAAACAAATCGTACCTAATTAAACTTAAAATCATTTGCACAGCAAAAGAAACCATTGACAAATTGAAAAGAAAACCTAATGAATGGGAGAAGTTAATTGCAAATAATATCACCTTTATGTGGTTAATATACAATATATATATATAAACAACTCATGAAGGACTTCCCTGGTGGCTCAGCGCTTAAAAACTCCACCTAACAATGCAGGGGACATGAGTTTGATTCGTGGACCAGGAAGATTCCATGTGTTGTCGGGTGACTAAGCCTGTGGGCCACAAATACTGAGCCTGTGTGCTAGAGCCCACGCTCTGCAACATGAGAAACCACCACAGTTAGAAGTCCATGCGCTGCAACTAGAGAGTAGCCCCTGCTCACAACTAGAGAAAACCTGTGCTCAGCAGCAAAGACCCAACCCAGCCCCATGCGCGCGCACACACACATACCACAGAACATCAACTTCTGCAATTCAACATCAAGAAACAAACAAAACACAACCTGATTAAAAAATTGGCAGAATTGGGGACCATGGATATGCATATGACTGATCTGGGAACATACATGTTCTGTGAACAACAAAACTCTGTAAAACCTTTAAAATAAAGAATAAAAAAAAAATTGGCAGAAGAACTAAATAGACATTTTTTTCTACATAGGGAATACAGATGGCCAACAGGTACAGAAAAGATGCTCTACACAGCTAATCATCAGGGAAATGCAAACCAAAACCACAATGAGATTTCACTGACCACCTTTCAGAAAGGCTATCATCAAAAAAATACAACTAACGAATGCTGACAAGGATATAGAGCAAATGGAACCCTTCTACACTGTTGGCGGGGACGTAAATTGATGCAGCCACTGTGGAAAACAGCATGGAGGGTTCTCAGAATTCTAAAAATAGAAGTACTGAATAACCCATCAATTCCCCTCCTGGCTATATATCCAAAAGAAACAAAACCACTAATTGAAAATATACATGCACTCCAATGTTCACAGCAGCATTATTTACCATAAAGGGGGCAACCCAAGTGTCCATCAGCAGGTGAATGGATAAAAACTGCAGCATGTGTGTGTGTGTATATATATATATATACACATACATATACATACAATGGAATACTACTCAGCCATAAAAAAGAATGAAACCCTGACCTTTGTAACAATACATATGGACCTAGAGGGGGTTATGCCTAGTGAAATAAGTCAGACTCCTAAAGACAAATTCTTTTATCAATTGCATATGGAATCTAAAAAATAAAACAAATGAATGTGCATAACAATACAAAACCAAAGCAAACTCAGATAAACCCAACTAGTGGTTACCAGTGGAGAGAGAGAAGGGGGAAGGACTGAATAGAGGTACAGACCTAACAGGTAGAAACTACTATTTATAAAATAAATCAGCAACAGTATATATTGTATAGATAACAGATAATATATATGTGTGGCTTATGTTATATGTAGTTATTTGTTCCATTAGCATCTTGACATTCAAGGTGATAATTTGCCAGACCCCATGCGCACACACACATACCACAGAACATCAACTTCTGCAATTCAACATCAAGAAACAAACAAAACACAACCTGATTAAAAAATTGGCAGAATTGGGGACCATGGATATGCATATGACTGATCTGGGAACATACATGTTCTGTGAACAACAAAACTCTGTAAAACCTTTAAAATAAAGAATAAAAAAAAAATTGGCAGAAGAACTAAATAGACATTTTTTTCTACATAGGGAATACAGATGGCCAACAGGTACAGAAAAGATGCTCTACACAGCTAATCATCAGGGAAATGCAAACCAAAACCACAATGAGATTTCACTGACCACCTTTCAGAAAGGCTATCATCAAAAAAATACAACTAACGAATGCTGACAAGGATATAGAGCAAATGGAACCCTTCTACACTGTTGGCGGGGACGTAAATTGATGCAGCCACTGTGGAAAACAGCATGGAGGGTTCTCAGAATTCTAAAAATAGAAGTACTGAATAACCCATCAATTCCCCTCCTGGCTATATATCCAAAAGAAACAAAACCACTAATTGAAAATATACATGCACTCCAATGTTCACAGCAGCATTATTTACCATAAAGGGGGCAACCCAAGTGTCCATCAGCAGGTGAATGGATAAAAACTGCAGCATGTGTGTGTGTGTATATATATATACACATACATATACATACAATGGAATACTACTCAGCCATAAAAAAGAATGAAACCCTGACCTTTGTAACAATACATATGGACCTAGAGGGGGTTATGCCTAGTGAAATAAGTCAGACTCCTAAAGACAAATTCTTTTATCAATTGCATATGGAATCTAAAAAATAAAACAAATGAATGTGCATAACAATACAAAACCAAAGCAAACTCAGATAAACCCAACTAGTGGTTACCAGTGGAGAGAGAGAAGGGGGAAGGACTGAATAGAGGTACAGACCTAACAGGTAGAAACTACTATTTATAAAATAAATCAGCAACAGTATATATTGTATAGATAACAGATAATATATATGTGTGGCTTATGTTATATGTAGTTATTTGTTCCATTAGCATCTTGACATTCAAGGTGATAATTTGCCAGACTCTTTTTTTTGGGGGGGGTGGGCCACTTTTATTGGTCTTTCATGTATTTATTTTCATCCATCTTTGTCCTTTGGCCCGTGTGGGCCTCCCACTGCAGTGGCCTCTCTTGTTGCAGAGCACTGACTCTGGGTGCATGTGCTCCAGAGCTCCAGCTAGGTAATTGGACACATCGGTCTAGTTGCTCTGCGGCATGTGGGATCTTCCTAGGCCAGGGATCGAACCAGTGCCCCTTGCACTGAAAGGCAGTGTCCTTGCCCACTGGACCACCAGGGAAGTCCTTGCCAAACTCTTTATGGAGCTTTTAGCCAGTATTCATTTCTGTCAGTTTTGAAAGATACTTTTAAATTTTTAGGTAATGAGTATAGACCTTTATGATCTGAGGATGTCCTTAAACATCTAAGGCTGATGTCATGAAAGATGACAGTATTCTCTCCATACTGTGCCTGATGCAACTTAGTTGTACAACAATAGACGTAATCTTAGTTGGATGAACCATACAAAGAATCAGGATTGGCGGTTACAATTTTTTAAATCTTTTTTCAGCACCATTTTAATAACCCATGAACTTAATTATAATCCTTCAAATGGCAAAAGGATCAACTTTTGTTTTTAGGATGAACTTTTTTTTTTATCTTTTAGGATCAACTTTTTAAGAGTAAAATTTGTCAAAATAAACTATAGCCCCATCTTGATCAAAACCATATTGGCTACATTAATTCTGGTTAATTCCTCAAATATGCTTCTAAATTTCCTAGGAATAAATGTGGTCAGTGTGTGGTTTCTTTTAATGTTAGAATATCAATCCAACAAATAACTGTTGATCTCTTAGAATTTTCAGATCTATACAGATGCTAGAGAGAGCTAAGTAGGTCAGGAACCCTTTAGACATGTAGTCTTAAATCTAGAGAAAATGCTTAGAAAATTTGAAAAAATATTATATATTTATTTAAATTTTAAAAATTTTGCCCTCTTTTATTTAGTTTTTATCCATTTATTTTCATCCATCTTTATTCTTTGGCCTGTGTGGGCCTCTCATCATAGTGGCCTCTCTTGTTGCAGAGCACCGGCTCTGGGCACTTGTGCTCCAGAGTTCCGGATTGGTAGTTGGACACCTTGGTCCAGCTGCTCTGTGGCACAGGGGATCTTCCCGGGTCAAGGATTGAACCAGTACCCCTTGCACTGCAAGGTGGACTCTCTAACCACTGGACCACCAGGGAAGCCCAGAAATTTTTTTGTAAGCTGCCACTGAGCGAGCTTTCTAGTGTTCTCTGAAGAGATCTAGAAGTACAAAGTTGATGTCATGGTCTCTAGAGGCAATTTTATTAAATGCCTCGTCTCCAACTTGTTGCTCTCTGTTCCTGAAATACTTCTACCTTCACCCTAGGAATTCTTTTCAGTCAAAAGACCTGAGCTGCTATAGTTGCTGTTAAAAGCATGTCAGTTGAGCTATGTTTCAGTCCAGAGTGAGGTGGGTAGCAGAGTTTGGAATTCAGGAAGGAGAGAGGATAAGAAGAAGGGTTCTCTGCAAAGGAAGAAAGGCAGGGCGGGAGGAAGAGGCAGATAGGCTAGATAGTCCATACACTGTACAGATTCTGGGTGCTGGCGATGTATAATGAGAAGAGTTTTCAGAACCTTCTGTGTTTTGGGGAA
Source organism: Tragulus kanchil (assembly GCA_022376925.1). Classification (NCBI taxonomy): domain Eukaryota; kingdom Metazoa; phylum Chordata; class Mammalia; order Artiodactyla; family Tragulidae; genus Tragulus; species Tragulus kanchil. The sequence goes on along the minus strand of JAIOJX010000028.1, from coordinate 16,195,189 downwards.
AAGTCACTTTAGATGATACCCACAAAATTGAATATCTGTCTAAATTAGAAAAGTAATCTCATGTCAAGACCAAGATGCACCAATAATGTTGAAACAGTTAAATTAGTATCTAAAATGTTGTGACAAATAGTATCTGATCCAACTCACACATGGAATCCCTAAAAACAAAAAATTCCAAGCCCAGTTCATAGATACAGAGAACAGATTGGTGGTTGCCCAGTGCAGAGGGCTTCAGGTAGGCCAACCGTGTGAGGGGTCAAAAGGTAAAAACTTCCAGTTATGAAATAAGCGACTCACGGTACGTACAGTTAAGCATTTTTCCTAAGTCGAGAGCTAAGTAGGTCAGGAACCCTTTAGACATGTAGTCTTAAATCTAGAGAAATGCTTAGAAAATTTGAAAAAATATTATATATTTATTTAAATTTTAAAAATTTTGCCCTCTTTTATTTAGTTTTTATCCATTTATTTTCATCCATCTTTATTCTTTGGCCTGTGTGGGCCTCTCATCATAGTGGCCTCTCTTGTTGCAGAGCACCGGCTCTGGGCACTTGTGCTCCAGAGTTCCGGATTGGTAGTTGGACACCTTGGTCCAGCTGCTCTGTGGCACAGGGGATCTTCCCGGGTCAAGGATTCAACCAGCACTCCTTGCACTGCAAGGTGGACTCTCTAACCACTGGACCACCAGGGATGCCCAGAAATTTTTTTGTAAGCTGCCACTGAGCGAGCTTTCTAGTGTTCTCTGAAGAGATCTAGAAGTACAAAGTTGATGTCATGGTCTCTAGAGGCAATTTTATTAAATGCCTCGTCTCCAACTTGTTGCTCTCTGTTCCTGAAATACTTCTACCTTCACCCTAGGAATTCTTTTCAGTCAAAAGACCTGAGCTGCTATAGTTGCTGTTAAAAGCATGTCAGTTGAGCTATGTTTCAGTCCAGAGTGAGGTGGGTAGCAGAGTTTGGAATTCAGGAAGGAGAGAGGATAAGAAGAAGGGTTCTCTGCAAAGGAAGAAAGGCAGGGCGGGAGGAAGAGGCAGATAGGCTAGATAGTCCATACACTGTACAGATTCTGGGTGCTGGCGATGTATAATGAGAAGAGTTTTCAGAACCTTCTGTGTTTTGGGGAAAAGTCACTTTAGATGATACCCACAAAATTGAATATCTGTCTAAATTAGAAAAGTAATCTCATGTCAAGACCAAGATGCACCAATAATGTTGAAACAGTTAAATTAGTATCTAAAATGTTGTGACAAATAGTATCTGATCCAACTCACACATGGAATCCCTAAAAACAAAAAATTCCAAGCCCAGTTCATAGATACAGAGAACAGATTGGTGGTTGCCCAGTGCAGAGGGCTTCAGGTAGGCCAACCGTGTGAGGGGTCAAAAGGTAAAAACTTCCAGTTATGAAATAAGCGACTCACGGGGACGTACAGTTAAGCATGGCTGTCATTTAGCTGCTAAGTCATGTCCAACTCTTTGCAACCCCATGGACTGCAGCCTGATGGGATGGTGGCTGCAGCCATTAATAGTGCACTATTGAGGGCTTCCCCTGGTGGTCCAGTGGATAAGGACACCGCCTTGCAGTGCAAGGGGCGCTGGTTCGAGCCCTGGCCTGGGAAGATCCCATGTGCCGCGGAGCGGCTGGACTGATGTGTCCGATTGCCGAGCCGGAGCTCTGGAGCGCATGCGCACGGAGCCGGCACTCTGCGACGACAGACGCCACCGCGATGGGAGGCCCACAGGAGCCAGAGAACAAAGACGGATGAAAATAGAGAAATGAAGGACCAATAGAAGTGGCACGCCCGCTCCCATCCCTCCCCAACCCGACCCCGCCCAAAATAAATAAATAAATAAATTTAAAAAAAAAATAGTGCACTATTGAATATTTGAAAGTTACTGAGATTAGATTTTAATATCTCATCACAAGAAAAAAGCATTTTTTGTGACTATATAAGGTGCCAGATGTTAACTAGATTTACTGTGACTATTTCAAATGTATGTAAATTAAATTATTATGCTGTACATCTGAAACTAGTAAGTCGATATTGTCTCAATTAAAAAATAAACGATTAATTTCAATAAAAATAAAATATTGTGAATGCACTTCCTAGTTTAAAATATGGAGCAGGAAATGTATATTTATAATGAGAAGAGTTTTCAGAACCTTCTGTGTTTTGGGGAAAAGTCACTTTAGATGATACCCACAAAATTGAATATCTGTCTAAATTAGAAAAGTAATCTCATGTCAAGACCAAGATGCACCAATAATGTTGAAACAGTTAAATTAGTATCTAAAATGTTGTGACAAATAGTATCTGATCCAACTCACACATGGAATCCCTAAAAACAAAAAATTCCAAGCCCAGTTCATAGATACAGAGAACAGATTGGTGGTTGCCCAGTGCAGAGGGCTTCAGGTAGGCCAACCGTGTGAGGGGTCAAAAGGTAAAAACTTCCAGTTATGAAATAAGCGACTCACGGGTACGTACAGTTAAGCATGGCTGTCATTTAGCTGCTAAGTCATGTCCAACTCTTTGCAACCCCATGGACTGCAGCCTGATGGGATGGTGGCTGCAGCCATTAATAGTGCACTATTGAGGGCTTCCCCTGGTGGTCCAGTGGATAAGGACACCGCCTTGCAGTGCAAGGGGCGCTGGTTCGAGCCCTGGCCTGGGAAGATCCCATGTGCCGCGGAGCGGCTGGACTGATGTGTCCGATTGCCGAGCCGGAGCTCTGGAGCGCATGCGCACGGAGCCGGCACTCTGCGACGACAGACGCCACCGCGATGGGAGGCCCACAGGAGCCAGAGAACAAAGACGGATGAAAATAGAGAAATGAAGGACCAATAGAAGTGGCACGCCCGCTCCCATCCCTCCCCAACCCGACCCCGCCCAAAATAAATAAATAAATAAATTTAAAAAAAAAATAGTGCACTATTGAATATTTGAAAGTTACTGAGATTAGATTTTAATATCTCATCACAAGAAAAAAGCATTTTTTGTGACTATATAAGGTGCCAGATGTTAACTAGATTTACTGTGACTATTTCAAATGTATGTAAATTAAATTATTATGCTGTACATCTGAAACTAGTAAGTCGATATTGTCTCAATTAAAAAATAAACGATTAATTTCAATAAAAATAAAATATTGTGAATGCACTTCCTAGTTTAAAATATGGAGCAGGAAATGTATATTTATAATTGAGACTAGCTTGCATAAAAGTGAGGTCTGCGAAGTATCTGGTAAAAACTAGTTAGCCTGAATTTCACTGAAGATTCAAGAGGTCTCAGAATATATATTGGAATTTAATAAAATTAACTAGATTTTTAAAATTAGGTATTATGTGATAAATAATAAAATTATTATTAACACAAGAGGATGATGGTGAAATGCGGAAGTGATCAGAGAGAGGACTGTTGATTAGTCATTCTTGGGATCTCTGTGCTAGTTCCAATATGTAAATTATTGAAACAATAGCTCAGAATCTGCATTGCTTCCTAGGGCTGTACTAAATTTAGCCAAGAGAGGAAAAAGGAGAATTTCTGAAGGTACCACTATACCTATAGCCTGGAAGGAAACTGGAGAACCCTGGAGTCTGTTTTCACGATAGACTGAACGGAGGGGCATTCATGCTGTTACCTCTAAGAGTAAGCCCTAGAGTTTCTACCTGCTCTAAAATTCTAAGTGGTAATAGCTGATATTGTCTTTTTTAAAAAAAAAAAAAACACTGAAGAACTGTACTTTCCTAAAATAAATAGCTGGTTAGGGAAAGAAGTACTTACTGCCAGTTCAGTGCCTTTTGCACTCACCTGCTGCCATGTGGCTTGCAAGATTCGCACATGCTGAAAATTATTTCTTGAGAACCAGTTTAAAATCCAGGTAGAGGGCTTCCCTGGTGGTCCAGTGGGTAAGGTTACCGCCTTGCACTGCAAGGCACACCAGTTCGATCCCTGGCCTGGGAAGATCCCATGTGCCATGGAGCGGCTGGACTGATGTGTCCAATTACCGAGCCGGAGCTCTGGAGCGCATGCACCCAGAGCTGGTGCTCTGCGACAACAGAGGGCACACCGATGGGAGGCCCACATGGGCCAAAGAACAAAGATGGATGAAAATGGACAAATGAAAGACCAATAAAAGTGGCCCGCCTGCTCCCCTCCCTCCCCACCCCACATCAAATAAATAAATAAATAAATAAATAAATCTTTTTTAAAAAATAATAAAATCCAGGTAGAGCTGGTTAAGAAAAGTCAGTTTGGGGTCAGGTATGTCTCATGAAGAGGAAATGTTGACCCATTTGTATTCAATTTTGTTGCAGGAGAGGGGTGGAGACGAATTCTGTGCACAATGAGAGTCAGGCTGTCCTATTTTGATGTTAAGTCTTAGTCTTTCATCCCTGGCCACTCCATAGGAAAAGCCAGCTCAGGGGCACAAAGGCCTCGGCTTTTGATTAAGAGGAACTTCCCTGGTGGCTCAGATGGTAAGGAATCTGACTGCAATGTGGGAGACCTGGGTACCATCCCTGAGTCTGTATAGTAAGAGGTTTCCAGTAGTCAATTTGTTACCTGGTGGCATACTTTTAAATGTGGTGCTGGAGAAGACTCTTTGAGTCCTAGGGCTGTACTAAATTTAGCCAAGAGAGGAAAAAGGAGAATTTCTGAAGGTACCACTATACCTATAGCCTGGAAGGAAACTGGAGAACCCTGGAGTCTGTTTTCACGATAGACTGAACGGAGGGGCATTCATGCTGTTACCTCTAAGAGTAAGCCCTAGAGTTTCTACCTGCTCTAAAATTCTAAGTGGTAATAGCTGATATTGTCTTTTTTAAAAAAAAAAAAAACACTGAAGAACTGTACTTTCCTAAAATAAATAGCTGGTTAGGGAAAGAAGTACTTACTGCCAGTTCAGTGCCTTTTGCACTCACCTGCTGCCATGTGGCTTGCAAGATTCGCACATGCTGAAAATTATTTCTTGAGAACCAGTTTAAAATCCAGGTAGAGGGCTTCCCTGGTGGTCCAGTGGGTAAGGTTACCGCCTTGCACTGCAAGGCACACCAGTTCGATCCCTGGCCTGGGAAGATCCCATGTGCCATGGAGCGGCTGGACTGATGTGTCCAATTACCGAGCCGGAGCTCTGGAGCGCATGCACCCAGAGCTGGTGCTCTGCGACAACAGAGGGCACACCGATGGGAGGCCCACATGGGCCAAAGAACAAAGATGGATGAAAATGGACAAATGAAAGACCAATAAAAGTGGCCCGCCTGCTCCCCTCCCTCCCCACCCCACCCCCTCAATAAATAAATAAATAAATAAATAAATCTTTTTTAAAAAATAATAAAATCCAGGTAGAGCTGGTTAAGAAAAGTCAGTTTGGGGTCAGGTATGTCTCATGAAGAGGAAATGTTGACCCATTTGTATTCAATTTTGTTGCAGGAGAGGGGTGGAGACGAATTCTGTGCACAATGAGAGTCAGGCTGTCCTATTTTGATGTTAAGTCTTAGTCTTTCATCCCTGGCCACTCCATAGGAAAAGCCAGCTCAGGGGCACAAAGGCCTCGGCTTTTGATTAAGAGGAACTTCCCTGGTGGCTCAGATGGTAAGGAATCTGACTGCAATGTGGGAGACCTGGGTACCATCCCTGAGTCTGTATAGTAAAGGCTATGGTTTTTCCAGTAGTCATGTATGGATGTGAAAGTTGGACCATAAAGAAGGCTGAGTGCCAAAGAACTAATACTTTTGAACTGTGGTGCTGGAGAAGACTCTTTAGAGTCCCTTGGACTGCAAAGCGATCAAGGCAGTCAATACTAAAGAAGATCAACCCTGAATGTTCATTGGAAGGACTGAGGCTGAAGCTGAAGCTTTGGCCACCTGATGCAAAAAGATGACTCATTGGAAAAGACCCTGATGCTGGGAAAGATTGAAGGCAGGAGGAGAAGGGACTGGCAGAGGATGAGGCATTTGGACAGCATCACTGACTCAATGGGCATGAGTTTGAGCAATCTCTGGGAGATGGTGAAGGACAGGGAAGCCTGGCGTGCTGTAGTCCATGGGGCCACAAAGAGTCAAACATGACTTAGTGATTGAACAAATGTAGTACTCTGACATGACTGACTGACTCATTGAAGGAATATTTAATAAATGAAAGCTTCCATATCTTATTTTCTAATGTGAATAAATATTAATTGTCTGGAGCATTTAACATATTGATAAACTTTTTTTGGTATGGAGGTATTATAAACCATTAGGTTTATAATAAGGAGAAACCAATCTTAACGCATGCATTCTTACACACAACTGCACCACAAACTAATTTATGAAAAGAACAGGGATGTCGATGGGGCCCAGAGGACACTTTTGTCAGCTTTGCCACTAAAAGCACCATGGACACAATCATGCCTCACTCTGCAGGGGCCAGGACTCAGGCCAGAAAACACCCTGCCAGTGCCAGTGCTGGTTGAAGGGGTTCAATCAACATTAATTTTTGAATATTACTTACAGAGTTTATGAGGAAGAAAATGTGATTAATCCACACAAAAAGAAAAAAAAAAAACATTTCTCAACTGAAGGGGAAAATTCCTTTGAGCATAAACAGATTGCACTATTTATACATGAAATATTTTCTGCCTCTATAAACTTACCAAGCTCAAGTATTCTAATTAATCGTGGTAGTTGCCAGGGAAACCAAACTAACTCAATTATAGGTCTGCAGGAAGGTGCTGTGTATGACTGCGAAGCAGGTACTTTCTGTGCAAAAACTAAAAATGAGCAGATGCTTAAAGATTTTAAATGTTCTAGAGAACACAGTGTTATCTGGATGGATTTCCTTAAAGAATGCCTTGATTTTCTTTCTTTATAACAACTTAGTTTGGTGGCATGGACCATGAATGTGGTAGATTAAGAAGTATTTAGGAACATGATCAACAATAAAACCATAGGTAATATCTGGAAAATCCCACGGACAGAGAGGCTGGTAGTCTCCATGTTCGTGGAGTTACAAGAGTCAGACATGACTTAGTGACTCAACAAAAACAAATGATTGAATTAGGAGACTGGAAGAGTCTTAATTCTATATTCAATTTGTGTCTGGCTACCTTATTAGCTAAATAACTGAGGTCTAAACAGTACGAGAACTAAGAAGGAAGCAGCTGGCAGTGAGAAAATAATTTTAAAAAACCCATAAAATCAATAAATTTAGCTAAGTGACTTAGAGGAAATTGTGGGAAATGGATGGCATTTGGCTAGAGGACAAAGGATTGTACATATCTTTCCTACTAACAACCTGTTTTCCTATGAAGATACTGAAAAGATGTACACAAAGAGCTGGTGGCATACGAAATAGGTAGAACATGATGAGGCAAGGTTAATCAGGTTTGAGGAGGGTTCTAACGTGCCATACGCATTAAGTCAAGTTGTTACAATTACTTAAATATATTATTTTATTTTTATAACTCAGCTGTGTCTGGTATTTCTTCATTACATTAGAAAATCTATAATTAGAGTTTAAAAGTCTGCAATTATGTAATTATCGTCCAGAAACAGTACAGTTTTATTTACCATATAGACAATAGGTAATGCTTTTCTGAGGCCAAGCCTGACTATCCATCACATCTATACAGTCATTCAATTAAAAATGACTTACTGAGTTCCTACTCTGTGCTCAGATCAATCAGTAGACAATAGAGAATAGTATTTCTACCCTTAGTGAGACAAATCACGAGGCGGTAACAACAGAAAAAAATGTTTAATAAATTACAACTCTGTGAACGCTACAAAGCTTGCCAGGAGCTCAAAGCTCAATCTATTTTCTATCTTCATAAAAAATCTAGCCTCTGGGTAAATTGCCACTTTTATCATTAGCTTCATGATCTATAGTAACATCCCTTGCTTCAGTCTATTTTTTATGCTATTGAGTAAATGTTATATCTGTGTGTGCATATATATTATATATATATATTAAATTTAAGGTATGTCTCTAATAAGTAGCATGTGATTAAACATATTTTAGAAATCTAGCCTGGTAATCATAGTTTTTAAACTGGAATGTTTGTTCTATTTAAATTTAATGTAATTACCAGTGTGTTTGGCTCTAAACCCACTCTTTTCTGTTTTCTTCTATCCTATCCATTCCTTTCCTCTCTCTCTCACATTTTTCTTGGATCAATTAGTATTCTTTTTATTAGAATATAGTTATTGTTTACCTTTTCTAGTTTATTAATTCATAAGGTATATTTTTTTAATTATTCATATTGTGTTGCTTTAGAGATGACAAAATGAATTCACGGCTTATTAAATCTGGTACAAACTGAAATATTAACCATTTTCTAGATGAAACAGGGACCTAGGAATTCTTCTCTTCGTTATTCTTACCTTTTGTACCATTTTGTCATGTTTGATATTTCACCTCCATTCTACCCCAAAGACTCATTTCATATAATTAGTATTTATGCATATTTATTCACATATTTATTAATACTCTTTCAGTCGCTCTTTGTTTTTCCTGTGATTTGAGGAGGGTTCTAACGTGCCATACGCATTAAGTCAAGTTGTTACAATTACTTAAATATATTATTTTATTTTTATAACTCAGCTGTGTCTGGTATTTCTTCATTACATTAGAAAATCTATAATTAGAGTTTAAAAGTCTGCAATTATGTAATTATCGTCCAGAAACAGTACAGTTTTATTTACCATATAGACAATAGGTAATGCTTTTCTGAGGCCAAGCCTGACTATCCATCACATCTATACAGTCATTCAATTAAAAATGACTTACTGAGTTCCTACTCTGTGCTCAGATCAATCAGTAGACAATAGAGAATAGTATTTCTACCCTTAGTGAGACAAATCACGAGGCGGTAACAACAGAAAAAAATGTTTAATAAATTACAACTCTGTGAACGCTACAAAGCTTGCCAGGAGCTCAAAGCTCAATCTATTTTCTATCTTCATAAAAAATCTAGCCTCTGGGTAAATTGCCACTTTTATCATTAGCTTCATGATCTATAGTAACATCCCTTGCTTCAGTCTATTTTTTATGCTATTGAGTAAATGTTATATCTGTGTGTGCATATATATTATATATATATATTAAATTTAAGGTATGTCTCTAATAAGTAGCATGTGATTAAACATATTTTAGAAATCTAGCCTGGTAATCATAGTTTTTAAACTGGAATGTTTGTTCTATTTAAATTTAATGTAATTACCAGTGTGTTTGGCTCTAAACCCACTCTTTTCTGTTTTCTTCTATCCTATCCATTCCTTTCCTCTCTCTCTCACATTTTTCTTGGATCAATTAGTATTCTTTTTATTAGAATATAGTTATTGTTTACCTTTTCTAGTTTATTAATTCATAAGGTATATTTTTTTAATTCTTCATCTTGTGTTGCTTTAGAGATGACAAAATGAATTCACGGCTTATTAAATCTGGTACAAACTGAAATATTAACCATTTTCTAGATGAAACAGGGACCTAGGAATTCTTCTCTTCGTTATTCTTACCTTTTGTACCATTTTGTCATGTTTGATATTTCACCTCCATTCTACCCCAAAAGACTCATTTCATATAATTAGTATTTATGCATATTTATTCACATATTTATTAATACTCTTTCAGTCGCTCTTTGTTTTTCCTGTGATTCTTCTGTTTTCACCTAGGACTGTTCTCCTCTGACCTGAGGTACTCACTTTGATAGTTATTTTTATGTGAGTCTGCTGGTAAAAAACACTTGATTTTGGTTGCTTGAAAAAAAAATTTTTTTTTTTTTTTTGGTATTCATTCTTGAAGTAAACTTTTACTGGATATAGGATTCTATGTTGATAGTTATAATTTCCTCCATCCTTTTAAAAATATTTTCCATTGCCTTTCTTATTTAAAGGCTATATCTTCTTTTTGTTGCTGCTTAGAAAATTTTCGCTTTTTTTTCCCATTGGTCCTCAGGAGGAGTTTAACTATACTACGGTTGGGTATGGGTTTTGAATATTATCCCACTTGGGGAGAGTTCTTTTTGCTTCAGTGATCTGATTTTTTAAAATCAGTTTTGAAAACTTTTGAATAGTTGCTTTCCCCCTTTTTCCTTCTTCAATTACACATATATCACAGCTTTTCACTGTGTTCCAAGTGTCTTACATTCTTTTCTTTTTCCTCTTGTTCTCTCAAGTTCACTCTTCTACTGTATCTAAACTATTTGAAACACATAAGTTCCACATTTTCATTTTTTTTCAGATCTAGAATTTCTATATGACTCCATTTATAGACTTTTAGTTTTTTGGTGAAATTCTCTACCTTGTTTTCTATTATCCTGAACCCATTAATAACAACTATTTTGTATCTCAATCCTGATAACTGTAATACCTGGATCACCTAAGAATCTGCTTGTAGTGAATATTTTTTGACCTGACTTTTCAGTCACTTGGCACTTACTCCTGGCATATCTAATGATTTTTTGGCTGAATGCCAGACATCATTATGAAAACCTGTGTAGATGTCCTGAGACTCTGGCTTAGGTTGTCCTTCTCCTAAGAAGAAATACTTTTTAGGGGATGCATTTTGAGTTTAGAACTGTGCTTTTTTAAGATAAGGTTTTAGAATTTGTGATACTGGATCAGCTTGGTTGTTCTTTTTTTTTTTTTTTTTTTTATTAAATTTATTTATTTATTTATTTATTTTTGTACATGTATGTTCCCAGATCAATCAGATGCATATCCCTTGACCCTCCCCCCACCCAGGTTCCCCCCCCACCATCCCTCCAGACCATTGCTCCAAGTGGTTGTAGGTACTCCTATTCCCCTAGCACAATGACAATAGCTATCTTTTCTACACATGACAGTATAGGTTCCCATGTTACTCCCTCCCATTGTTCGGTCTCCACAATGTCTTTATGTCTATTCTCTGTTTTTTTCAGCTTGGTTGTTCTTATTCCTAGGGTGTACCCCTTCCGGATGTTAACTAGTAATCTGTGCTGCTTACCAGGGTTCATACAACTTGGTGGGCCCTGAAGTATGTTTTTGTTACTCTATTTCCATGAGACTGCCGAAAATTCTGCTAAGTTTGCTAACCTCTTAGCTGCTGATATTTCCTTTGCTTCTTTCTTTTTTTTAAAAAAATGATTTATTTATTTATTCATTTGGGGGGGTGGTGGGGGGAGGGAGGGGAGCAGGAGGGCCACTTCTATTGGCCTTTCATTTGTCCATTTTCATCCATCTTTGCTCTTTGGCCCGTGTGGGCCTCCCATCGCAGTGGCCTCTGTTGTCGCAGAGCACCGGCTCTGGGCGCATGCGCTCCAGAGCTCCGGCTCGGTAATTGGACACATGGGTCCAGCCGCTCCGTGGCAAGTGGCATCTTCCCAGGCCAGGGATCGAACCAGTGCCCCTTGCACTGCAAGGCAGTGTCCTTACCCGCTGGACCACCAGGGAAGCTCTTCTTTGTCTTTTTGTCCCATGCTTCTTTGTCTTTTGGAATCCCATGCCTTCAGGTCCTGGCTGCCATAGTAACACCATAATGCCTTCAAACACAACTTTCACATTTCTCCTAGCTTTTCTAGTTTTTATTAGACATACAGCTGATTTGCAACAAATTCCTCCAATAAGGAATTCCACCAGCGGGGGCAATTCTTTATCATATTATTTTCCTAATGTTTCACATTTATTTAAGCTTCACTGACAGGTCAGGATTGTATATGTATATATATTTTGTAATGTTTTCACTTTCAAGAGGAGCCATAACTTCTACTATGTTTTGGCTTCATCAGGATTCATCATTCATTAATCTGTTCGCAAAAACATGTTTGTCTTTATTCAGCATCTACTAAGGTAACTTTTTGATAATCCCCATAGTGAGCTAGGTCACTGAACTGAAAAATAATTTGGGTTCTAGCTTTTACATGAACATCTCTTCAAATGATTTAATACTTATTTTTCTCATGACTGTTTAAGCTGCTTTTATGCTGGAACATGTTAACTGTATTTCTGCTCTCCACTAAGCACATCACTGCAGACTATGGAAGGCCATTCTTGACAAATGCTTGAATCTACCCTCTTGTAGGACAGTTTTCCCTGGTGCAACTGCTTTACCTAAAAAAGAAATTATTTGCTCACTAGGGAAGATTTTTTAAAGATGAGTTTTAGCAGCTTCGGTGGAGCTTGACGCTTTGAGTCTTCCAGGGAGTTTCTGTGGTGAATTATTTTAAAGGGAGAGAGATAAAAATGAATCCTAGACACTGCTGGTATTCTGTGAGACACTGGAGTCCCTTTGAGATGCTCCTTATTTCAAGAGTAGTATCAGAGAGGAGACTCTTCAACACAATTTCACCAAGATGACTTGTCGGCACATCACAGAGTGCCTCCAATAGCACTAAAAGCTGGAAAATGGAACCGCAACCATCAGGCATCAAGTTACGTTTTAACATTTCATTATAAAGGCCATGTCATGCCCTCAGCGATGAAGCAGGAATATTAGGCCTGACATTTTGAATTTCAGATGCAAATTGGAAAATCCAGCCTAAACTAGGAAAGGACAGTGTGAGTCAGTGCACTAAGTTCAGGATTCTGAAATGGCTCCTGGGTTAGGCTAATCAAGTCTCCAAAGGCTGTTTTATCTATTGCCCACATAATTGAAGAAAAATGTAAATCAATACATCTGAATAATACCTGAAGGGTGCTACCTGAGTATCTTATTTCATAGAGATTAGTAATACAATGTATCCACGTGATACAAGCCAATATTATAATACTATATCACTCTAATGTAGCTTGTTTCACTAGACTACACAGATTTTTTAAACAAACTTAATGCTATTCAAAACCTCCCAATTATGGTACCCATCTTAAATAGGCATATTTTTCAAACTCTTAAGTTAGACTTTCATCACCATTTTCTAAAGTAGCTAACTGACTTGTCCCAAAGCAAAGTTTGAGGAAGTAACTGGGGCTGGAACCTGTTTGATTTTCATTTCATTATGTTCACTCTTACTTACACATACTGTATGCTACCTATGAAATAGTTATGATGAGGGCTTCCCTGGTGGTTCAGTGGGTAGTAGAGTCCACCTTGCAGTGCAAGGGGCACCGGTTCGATCCCTGGCCCAGGAAGATCCCAAGTGTCTCAGAGCTGCTGGACCAGTGTGTTCAATTACCGAGCCGGAGCTCTGGAGCGCATGTGTCCAGAGCTGGGGTTCTACAAGGAGAGGGGCCACTGCAATGGGAGGCCCACATAGGCCAAAGCATAAATATGGATGAAAATAAAATAAATTAAAAAATCAGTAAAAAGAGGCCAAAATTCAAAAAGAGGTTAATGATGAGAAACAGAAAAACCATAGTTCTGTTGAAATATAAGTTCATTCTTTTATTATTCATTTCTTTTATTATTCTAAATATTTAAAATAATCTAGTTAATACAGTCCCATCAATGATCTTTTTTGCATCAAATTTTAATTAATATGTATAAAAGAAATGGATTTATAGTATAAAACTGTATATTAAATTTAATATGCAGTCTATAGTTAAGAACACAACTACCTATATGTGATCTTGGAAAAATAACTATCCTAAAGAAATAGGCCAGGATCCTTTGATCTTTCCCTACCATGTTTTCCACTTGCCTTCTCTCTATGGAAAAACTTCAGCCAAAGAATAAGTTTAATCCGAGAAGTGGAAGAATACAGAAGCAAAGGAAAACAGTCAAACAGGACAAAATAATAACAGTTTCATCAATAAGCAAAGTCAAGGTTTTTAGTTCCTTCTCAATGGCTATAGATAATGTTCTGCACTGTGTCCTATGAGCTGATAGAGACTCACCAGGTGAGAGACGTTAACTACAAGGGGGCCAGATTGTAGCCATGCATGGGTCCATTCGTTTTCCTTTAATAAGCACAGGTGTGTGTACAGGAAGTAAGCATGGGCTAAAAATGTATAGCTTTCACAGCCAGCCTGGGGCCCTAGAAACTTACTACTTTCTCAGTATTCATGAACCTATATTTGAAAGTCCTTTCCTTAAATGCCTTTAGCATTAAAACCCTTGAACGGTTCCTCATTGCCTAGAATAGAGTCTAACTTTCATGGCACAGTCTATGCCTGTCCGCCCCTCGTCTTCTCCTTCCTTGCAATTGCTCAATTGTTCATGCTCTCTTCCCATCTGGCTCTTTATCTTGAAAACTCTCTTCATCTACTGCCGGTTGCCTGACTAATGCCTTCCATTCTTCTGGCTTGTCGCCATTGAACTTCCTCTAGGAAACATTTTCTCTGCCCCATATCTGAAGGACATTCACCTCCTAGATCTTAAAGCACCCAAGATTTATCTTATCAAGGGCATCATAACAGGAATTGGAACTCCCTATTTTTTGGTCTTTATTATTCACTCTTTCCTATGCATTGCGTGGGTAGGATCTGTGTCTGTCTTGTTCCTCATTTTATTTCAGGCCCTTGGCAACAAAGTTCATATTACATAACTAAGAGCTGTTAGGTCACTTGACTAAAATTGCACACTAATAAGTAAAGGGCAAAGTAGACTTAAATTTTAAACCTTGGTATGTTTAACATACCCCAAATTTCATGCTCTACAATATAGTAAATCATCCCAAAGATTAGAACTATCATTGAAATAGGATTGAATAATTTTATTGCAAAATGAAACAATTATTTAAAAGTATAAAAAATGTTTTTTTTTTTTTTTTTTTTTGCGGGGAAGAGTAGATAGTTGGTATACACCATGGGGAGAAAGGTTTCAGGGTCCCAAAAAGGTTTTCTTCCCAACTCATTTTTCCAATATTTTATTGTAAAAGGTTTAAATATACAGAGCTTTAGAGTGAATAGTCATATATTCACCTAGTTCTTAAAATTGAGATCGACATGCACACACGACTATATTTAAAATGGAAAACCAACAAGGCCCTACTGTACAGCACAAGGAACTCTGCTCAGTGTTATGTGGCAGCCTGAATGGGAGGGGAGTTTGTGGCAGACTGTCCTATTCCAATATACAATAAAAAGTCTAAAAATGTATATTTTGCTGTATTCTTGCTTTATCACATATTTATGCAGCCATCCATCAAGCAATCTTATTTTGATGCACTTCTAATTGAGTTGCTTGGCATCCTATCTCCAAAGATTTTATTAGTGTGTTGGAGTCTGGCAAAAATATTCTTAAAAGCACTCTAAGTCCTTGCTACTCCAGGGGACGTGTGTCCCATGGCCACTGTGCCACCTGAGAACTTGTTGGAATTGCAGACTCTTAGGACCTTCTCTGGAGCTACCAACTGGTAATGTGTGTTGTACTAAGATCCTCAGGTGATTTGTATGTGCAGTAAATATTGAAAGAGACTGATATGGACGATTCCGAAGAACAATAACGAGTTGAGAATGACTAAATAAGTAGTTTCATTATGTTTCTTCCCACTTAGCACCGTTTAAATTTGAATCTTGGGGTTTTCATCTCTGGCATGGGGAGAACAATGCTTTACTTTTTGTGAGAGCGGTGAGAAGTGATCATTAGTGGAGTGGAACTGAGACAAAAAGTACCTGTTGTTTCCCCAGGCAAATGCCTGTGCACACAGGCAGTGGTATCCAATTCCACAGCTCCCCAAAGCTGTCCTGAGCCAGTCTTCTATTACTACCCAATTTTGTAGATAACAATGGAGAAAATAGTCTAGGTAAGATCTAAAGAGAACAAACAGATGGAACAGGTTTCTGAAGTAAGTTAGATACAAACCAATTAAAGGCCTGGATGGTTTGAAGCAGAGGTCTGAACTAGGGGGAGAAAAGAGTGTTCAGAGGCTCAAGAAAAGTGAGAAATGATAAACAGAAGTGAGAAATGTCGATTTCTTAGTCATTTATAGTTAAGATTTACTGGGATGGAGGACAATATGGTACAGTTCACTGATTCAGAGAGGCCAAGAGTTCAGCGAAGGGTCAAAAGTGACTGATGAATCTGCAGTGGGTTACCGAAAATTAGCAAGCTTTATTAATGCAGGATAGCCATCACACTGAGGAAAGTTCCTGGCTGATAAAAAATGGTAGAAAGGAAAAAAAATCACCAATCCAAAAAGAAGGGGTAAGAGTCACATGCTCCAGTTGTGAGAGAGAAATGAGAGAAAAGAGAAACAGATCACATATCACAAAAGCTCAGGAGAGAAAGAAGAGTGAGCTACCCTGAAGAGTAACAGAATTCAGAAGCCAAACAAAACAGCCTTCTGAGCATTTCCACGGCAAACTACCCTTCTTTGGATCACCAGACAGCATGACTACATTCAACAACCCCAAACAAAACCCCCAGAGACCTCTAGTCTTTTTACTCAACTCTGTGGCCCGCCAGCATCCTCCCTGTGTAAAGAACTCCTATTTCAGCCTTCAGAACTGAGTCAGGTTCCTTGCAGTGACTATTACTATGACCTAACCTTCATGTGGAGTCACCAATTACCTTTTCTCTGCGAGTGTGTTTGTATGCATGTTTAAGTTCCCTAAAATAAATGCAGCTTCCCAGGTGGTTCCATGGTAAAGAATCCACCTGTCAAGCAGGAGATGCGAGTCTGATCCCTGGGTCAGGAAGGTCCCTGGGAGAAGGAAATGACAAGTCGCTCCAGTATTCCTGCCTGGAAAATTTCATGGACAGAGGAGCCTGGCATGGGGCTGCAAAGAGTCGGACGTGACTTAGTGAATAAACAACAACAAAGTAAATGCACAGTGAAGAAAGGGGAAGACTATCACAGGTAGAAAGCCCCAGTACAACAGGACAAAAGGTTAAGACCACTTACAACGCACCGTCACTGTCATGAGTGATTTCTGAAGTAAGTTAGATACAAACCAATTAAAGGCCTGGATGGTTTGAAGCAGAGGTCTGAACTAGGGGGAGAAAAGAGTGTTCAGAGGCTCAAGAAAAGTGAGAAATGATAACAGAAGTGAGAAATGTCGATTTTTAGATATAGTAAGATTTACTGGGATGGAGGACAATATGGTACAGTTCACTGATTCAGAGAGGCCAAGAGTTCAGCGAAGGGTCAAAAGTGACTGATGAATCTGCAGTGGGTTACCGAAAATTAGCAAGCTTTATTAATGCAGGATAGCCATCACACTGAGGAAAGTTCCTGGCTGATAAAAAATGGTAGAAAGGAAAAAAAATCACCAATCCAAAAAGAAGGGGTAAGAGTCACATGCTCCAGTTGTGAGAGAGAAATGAGAGAAAAGAGAAACAGATCACATATCACAAAAGCTCAGGAGAGAAAGAAGAGTGAGCTACCCTGAAGAGTAACAGAATTCAGAAGCCAAACAAAACAGCCTTCTGAGCATTTCCACGGCAAACTACCCTTCTTTGGATCACCAGACAGCATGACTACATTCAACAACCCCAAACAAAACCCCCAGAGACCTCTAGTCTTTTTACTCAACTCTGTGGCCCGCCAGCATCCTCCCTGTGTAAAGAACTCCTATTTCAGCCTTCAGAACTGAGTCAGGTTCCTTGCAGTGACTATTACTATGACCTAACCTTCATGTGGAGTCACCAATTACCTTTTCTCTGCGAGTGTGTTTGTATGCATGTTTAAGTTCCCTAAAATAAATGCAGCTTCCCAGGTGGTTCCATGGTAAAGAATCCACCTGTCAAGCAGGAGATGCGAGTCTGATCCCTGGGTCAGGAAGGTCCCTGGGAGAAGGAAATGACAAGTCGCTCCAGTATTCCTGCCTGGAAAATTTCATGGACAGAGGAGCCTGGCATGGGGCTGCAAAGAGTCGGACGTGACTTAGTGAATAAACAACAACAAAGTAAATGCACAGTGAAGAAAGGGGAAGACTATCACAGGTAGAAAGCCCCAGTACAACAGGACAAAAGGTTAAGACCACTTACAACGCACCCTCACTGTCATGAGTGATTTCCTGTTCCATCTTCTTAGGGGTATTGTGTACCGGAATGGTTATGATGTCCTAAATGCATTAAGCACTTTCTCAAAAGTGTCACCTGATAAATGCATTCTCTCCTCCAGATGTTCCTCTTTCTCATCAGCAGTTACAGATGCTATTTTTAGCCAGGGCTGTGAGCTTTATCTTTCCAAGCAGGGCTGTTGCTTCCGTTCCTTTTATTTTACTTTGCTTCTATTTTTTTTAAAACACTCATTTCAAAAAACTTCTAAAGAAGCTTTCAGCAAATTTCAATGCCATTTCTTCCTAGTCACCTAAATAGAATGGGCCAAAGAATGTAGCCTTTAGACATTCTCTTAAAGGTTAGTATTTGATTTGGGGAAAACAATCTGAATGGTAGTGATTCAAACTAAAATAACCCAAATCATCCAACGATGGAGTATTTTTATTTTAAAAGGAAAGAAATAACGTGATCTACAGGCAGTGGGAAATGAAAGGCTGGTATACATGAAATTTACCCTCCATAGCAAATTTGTGCTAATTCCAAAGAATACTTTTGTTCTAACCCATCCCATGAAATATTAAAGTGACAGAGGGTTAAAGCAGGCATGCAGGACACTGTATTTTTCTTTCCAGCCTTTCCTACTGACTCTGTGCTTGGGCCCTGGCTGTTGGGCCTTCCTGATCCATGACTTGCAGCTGGTTTTGGCCAGTGGAAGGCATTAGCAGGAATACGTGAGGCAAGCGGAGGCAGAAGTCTGGATATTTATCTTCAGGCTCCTTTCCTACCGTGTCTTCTCTGGCTGCATCCGAAATGAAGTCCAAAACTGCTGGGCAGATTTTTCTTTTTAATTTTTTCATTTATATGTTTGTTGGCTGCGTTGGGTGTTCATTGCTAGCATAAGGGTAAGGGCTTTCTCTGGTTGCGGAGAGTAGGGACTACTCTCTAGTGTGGTACTCAAGCTTCTTTTCGCGGTGGCTTCTCTTGTTGCAGAGCGCAGGCTCTAGGTACGTGGGCTTCAGTAGTTGCACCATGTTGGTTCAGTAGCTGTGGCTCAGGGGCTTAGTTGCTTCGCAGAATGTGGGATCTTCCCAGACAGGAACTGAATGAACCAGTGTATCTTGCATTGACAGGAGGATTCTTAACCACTGGACTACCAGGCAGTAAGGTTCTTTCTTCCTGTTCTTGCACCTGATTCCTGCCCTTGCTGCTTTAGGTACAGAGATAAATCCATTCACAGCAGCACTCCACTGTCCCTGGGTTTTACAGGTATTTCACCATCCTTATTGGCCCCTTCCATTCTATAAATACTCCCTTCTTTAAATCTACCCAGATTTCCCCCATTTGAATTTTCTACATGCCTCTTACTGGTGCCCTAACATAGTAGGCTTTGATTATATTAATTCATGTACTCATTCATCTAATCCTTAATTGATTTATTTATTCAATGCATATGAAATATCTACTCTGTGTGATGTGTGCTATGCTATTCTGTGCCTTAGGGGTGTAAACACTGTGTAACAAAACAGTAAGAAATCTCTGTGCTTATGGAGCTTAGGTCTATTTAGGGGAGACAGACAATACCTAAAAGAAGCTGCTGAATTAGGATATGTTAGAAAGTGGAAAGTGTTATAAAGACGTACAGAGGGAAGAGCGTAGGAAGCATGTGTGTAGGAGGGACAGGGTATGATTTTAGATAATATGGATAGGAAAGGTCTCACCAAGAAGGTGTCATTTGGTTAAAGATTTAGAAGAAAAGGGAAAGAAAAAACAAAGTAGGTATGAGAGAGAAGAACTCTAGGCTGAAGAAATAGCAGCTGCAAAGGCCTGAAGGCAGAGGATGCATGGGGGTTTGAGGACAGTGTGTCTGGAATAAAATGGGAGCAGGAGCAGCCTGGGAGAAGAGTTCAGGAAGAGAAGAGGACGTCAGAAGGCACAGGGCAGATAAACCAGCACAAGGACCAACCTCTTCTGGAGTAACTCAGGGAGTCTTTGGAAAGTACTGAGCAGAAGAAAGACATCTGAGAACAGAGTCTAAGCGAGTGAGTGTGGAATAGGGGAGACCGATTAGGAGACTGCTGCAATAATTAAGTGGAGAGATTTGGGTGGCTTGCAGCAGGGCAGTAACAGAGGAAAGGAGTGGTCAGCTTCTGAAGACACTCTGAAAAAGATAACTGATAGATTTACTGATCAATTGGATGCAGTGTGTTGTATAGACTGTATATTCGTGTCTCCCTAAAATTCACACTTTGAAATCCTAATCCCAATGGAAAGGTACCGGTAGGTGATTAAGTTTGGAGAGTGGAGGCTTCATGAGTGGGATTTCTGCCCTTATAGAAAAGACCCTTGCCCCTTCCACCACGGGGACACAGGTAGAAGACAGTCATCTGTGAACTAGGAAGCATGCTCTCAACAGACACAGACTCTACCATGCTCGTAGAATGCTCAGCTACCACAACTGTAAGAAATAAATTTCTGTTGTTTATAAGCCATTCAATCTGTGGCAGTTTGTTACAGAAGCCTGAATGGACTAAGGGCTGAATGAGTGCATTCTGGAATAGCTCCAGGGGTTTTAGACTAAGAAAATGGAAAGATAGAGAAGGGGTTACCTGAGATGGGAGAATGAAGAGCTGGATTTTAAGTCTGGACATAATAAGCTTGAGGTGTCCATTAGACATCCTGTGTACATTTTGCAAAAATAATTTTGCAAAGATATGTCTGGCATCCAGTGGAAAGTCCGGGGTCAAATTATAGATCTGGTTGTCATTAGCTTTTATATTATTTGGGGGACCATACAAGTGAATTTATCAAAGGAGGAAGCCTCCATAGGGAAGTCAAAAGGATGAATTTTGGGGGTACTCCAGCAACAAGACACTATAAAGATGAGGAAGACTTGGTAGAAGAAACTGAGAAAGAAAAAAAAAAAGAAACTGAGAAATAGAGTCCAATGAAGTAAAAGGAAAACTGGCTAGTATGGAATCTTAGAAGCCAAGCAAAATCAGTGTTTCAAGAGGGTATTGAACTGTGTCAAATGTTTTGTACATTGCAAGACAAAGAACAAGAATTGTCTATTGGATTTAGTAATGTGGAGTCACCGGTGATCTTGAGAAGAATACTTTGAGGTGCAGAGAAGGTGACAGCCTTACTGCAATGAGCGCCAGACGATATCGCAATGTAGAAGACTCTACTGGCTGTAGACACTCTTGCTCTTCTGCTAGTCTTGACAGCCCTAGCTTCTATATTATGACCCCTGAGGTCAGTCTCTGCTGATAACAGAGCCAAGAGGCAGCTCTAGGTCCTTAACAGTTTCAAGGAAATAAATCCTGCCGACAACCTCAGTGTAGCCTGGAAGCTGATTCTTCTCCAGTGAAGCCAGTAAAGAGAGTTAACCTTTAACAGAAAGGCATGGGCCATGTCTGCAGTCCTAGGATGTTCCGGGAAATTTTCAAATTCCCATATATTCCCATTTCACCTCAGTCACATTACTTACCAGTCAAGGCCTCAACCTTGGCATAGCAGGCTTGCCAGATTTCAGAATTAAATCTTATATGATACTCCACTACCAATTAAGTTCTGGGTCTATCTTAAGCTTTCTTTTTTTTTCTCCTGCTGCAGCAGATGAGAGATTTCTTTGCATGCTGCCAAAGGAGCTTTCACTGTTCGCCTTAAATTGATGATTTATTACCCTTGGCCTTTCATTATTTTTCTACAATGCTGTAACAACCCCCAGAAAAAGCTCTCCAATTCTATATTCTTCTAATTAGTATTTCCTATAGCTCTCAAATGCTTGAGACCTTTCAGGGTATAGACCTTTTCAAGGTATCTTTCAGGGTATTCTCTTCCCTGGGTATACCCTATCAAAGCCAGTGTAGCATTCGCACCATGGCAACCCACTCAGGACCCACCCACCATAACTCCACTTCCGACTCTGATGCTGTCCTTTGTGTCACCTTGGAGACCAAGGCTCTGATTCCACAATCTGAGTTTAGAATCTGCCCTCTAGCACCACTCACCACACTAACTGTGTAAGTCCCCTTCCCTGCTAACCAGTCTTTGAGATAAAAATGTGTGTGCAGGTGTTTTCTGCGGTATCAATCTGGGGAATAACCTTTCACAGGGGCAAGGTGAGTGGGCATCTTAGGTGGCACTATTGGTAAAGAAACCACTGGCCAGTGTAGGAGATGTAAGAGATGTGGGTTGGATCCCAGGGTCAGGAAGATCCCCTGGAGGAGAGCATGGCAACCCACGTCACTCTTCTTTCCTGGAGAATCCCATGGACAGAGGAGCTTGATGGGCTCTAGTCCATGGGGTCGCAAAGAGTCAGACACAAATGAAGCGACTTAGCATAGGGTAGAGGGAGTAGAACAAAGGGAGACGTGGTAAGGCCAAGTGTTTGCACCAGAGCAGAGTCCTTAGCAAATCTCCCTGGAACAACAGAGTGGAGATGGCCATTGAGAGATGTCTCTGATTGAGGCAAAAAGTCCTGGATCTTTTTAACACTCAATCCGTCATTGGATGTAAGTCCCTAGGGACAAGGTAGACTCTTGGTCAAGTCAGCTCCCTTGTGTGGAGGGCAGTTCCTGCAGGGAGCAACTCAGCTGTGAGCCAAGAACAACCAGCAGTGTTCGCAGCCGGTGACTTGATGCCTGTGTCCTGAGGCAGGGATCTGGACAGTACACTCTAGCAAGGAAAGGTGATGCTGGAGAGGGTGAGGTAGCTCAGAGAGATCACGGAATTCAGACGGGTGATGAGAAAAGGAGGATGTGAGGGGTCAAGAGATGGTAGGTCCGTGGATCACAGATCCTAAAGATGGCTGTGGGTTGTTGGAGTCAGCAGACCAGAGGTAACAAACTACAGTAACAAGAGACAGCATTTGGCAAGTGAGATGACGTAGATGAGATTTTGAAAATTCTCATGTTCAGATCCTTACATGACCATTTATTCTAAAGAGTGAATCACTCAATCAGAAAGTCTGGTCGTATATCAAATGACTCGACAGATGAAAGCTTTCCTACACATCCCAGTATATGATTCTATTAGAATTGTATGCACTTAAATACACCCACATATCTGATCTTAAGAGTGTGCAGGCTACAATCATTTTTGCTCCAGTGCCGGTGAAAAATTACATTGAAAAGTTTCGTGATAACTAGGTTAGCAGTTTTCAAATGATCTCAGTGGAAATAAATGGTGTTTTTGCCACAGAAGCAGTTATCACCATCCCTCCCACCCCCGCAGATCTATTTAAAAAGTAAATATTCAAACATAAGTAGGTCTCCCCTGCTGGTCCAGTGGGTAAAGACTCCGCCCTGCAGTGCAAGGGGCGCCAGTTCCATCTCTGGCCTGGGAAGATCCCACATGCTGCAGAGCGGCTGGACTGATGTGTCCAACTACTGAGCCAGAGCTCTGGAGCGCATGCACCCAGAGCTGGCGCTCTGCAGCGAGAGGCCACTGCAATGGGAGGCCCACAGGAGCCAAAGAACAAAGATGGATGAAAATAGATGAAAGAAAGACCAATAGAAATAACCCCCTCCCCCACCAAAAAAGCATAAGTAACTAAGTATTCCTCTTTGTCTATATAATACAAAAGCCAATTCTCTTACTCCCTGGCCTCTGGAACTTTATTTATTTAAATTTTGGCCTCTTTTACTGGTTTTTTATTGATTGATTTTACATCCATCTTTATTCTTTGTCCTGTGTGAGCCTCCCATCACAGTGGCCATTCTCGTTGTAGAGCACCGGCTCTGGGTGCATGCGCTCCAGAGCACTGGCGTGGAATTGGACACACTGGCCCAGCCACTCCTTGACACGTGGGATCTTCCTGGGCCAAGGGTTGAACCAGTGCCCCCTGCACTACAAGGCAGACTCTTTACCCACTGGGCCACCAGGGAAGCCCTGAAACTTTTTTTTTTTAATTATAATTGAAATGTAGAGGTTCCTTGGCAAGCATGGCTTTTTTTTTTTTTTTCCAGTTGAAGTGTAGCTGATTTGCAATGTTGTGTTTATTTCAAGGTTTCCCTGGTGGGTCAGATTGTAAAGAATCTGCCTGCAATGCAGGGGACCAGGGTTGCATACCTGGGTTTGAAAGATTTCCTGGAAAAAGCAAGGGCTACCCATTTCAGTATTCTTGCCTGGAGAATTCCATGGACAGAGGAGCCTGGTGGTGGTCTATACTCCATGAGGTTGCAAAGAGTTGGACATGACTGAGCAACTAACATGTGGCACTAATTTCAGGTGTACAGCAAAGTGATTCAGAATACATACAGAAACACGCACTTTTCCAGACTCTTTTGTAGGTTATTATAAAACATT
Source organism: Tragulus kanchil (assembly GCA_022376925.1). Lineage (NCBI taxonomy): Eukaryota > Metazoa > Chordata > Mammalia > Artiodactyla > Tragulidae > Tragulus > Tragulus kanchil. The sequence goes on along the minus strand of JAIOJX010000028.1, from coordinate 16,171,040 downwards.
GAACACAGTTCCTGTGCTATCTAATAGGTCCTTGTTGGTTATCTTTTTTATATATAGTAGTATCCTCCCCTCTCCTTTCTTCTTTGATAAATTTACATTTGATTTTATGTCTATGAGTTTGTTTCTGTTTTTATATACATTCACTTATACCATTTTAAATATTTTTAAATTCTACATGTAAGCAATATATTTTTTCTTTCTTTGTCTAGCTTTCTTTACTTAGCATGATAATCTCTAGGTTCAAGGCAAAGAAAGCTTTGCACAAGAAACAGAAGTCTGTAGATTTCACATGCCAAAGGAAACTTTGTAGACTTTTAAACTCCAATAAGAATATGCTTCACTGCGAACTTAAATTTTTCATTCATTTCCAGTGGAAACACCCTATTCCACTAAATTTTGAAGCTGCCAGAGTAATTCAGGATGAAATGGCTACCTGTCCACAGACATAAGGCAATGATGTGAACTTAATCAAAATTAGAGATTGAAAAGGATATTTGAACTATTCCTTCTCGAGGGGTGCATATTTCCTACAGTCCAATGAACTTTTATTTAAAAAATCCTACCTCTGATTCTATAGCTGTACTTATACACGCAGGCATACATTTGCATATGAATAATTCTATTCTGGATAAAATCAGGTAACTAGCAACCCCCAACCTCTTTGGCACCAGAGGGAAGACAATTGTGGAAGACAACTTTTCCATGGATGGGGGATGGTTTGGGGATGATTCAAGTGCTTTATATGTATTGGGTACTTTATTTCAGCTCCACCTCAGATCATTAGGCATTAGGTCCCAGAGGCTGGGGACCCCTGAGGCCAAACCCAACTCCTTGACTTTTGTCAGAGCTCTGTGAATGTTTTCTCTTAATATTCATGACTGATTTTTCCATTTGTGTTGAGGAAGTATTGTGTATCTTCAAGCTAAGGCCCCAAGTGTCATGACCAGGAAGTGTGGATAACCTCACAAATGTGTATTGAATACTGAGTAGACAAGAGGGATAAAAAGAGAAAGAATTTATGTAAACGCAAGCCAATAATGAGAAGAAAATAGAACAAATGAATGATTTGAGATGTATTTTATCATCTACTTATCTTACACACTATGTTCAGAATCATAAAACACCTGATTTGTAGGTTATTATAAAACATTGAACACAGTTCCTGTGCTATCTAATAGGTCCTTGTTGGTTATCTTTTTTATATATAGTAGTATCCTCCCCTCTCCTTTCTTCTTTGATAAATTTACATTTGATTTTATGTCTATGAGTTTGTTTCTGTTTTTATATACATTCACTTATACCATTTTAAATATTTTTAAATTCTACATGTAAGCAATATATTTTTTCTTTCTTTGTCTAGCTTTCTTTACTTAGCATGATAATCTCTAGGTTCAAGGCAAAGAAAGCTTTGCACAAGAAACAGAAGTCTGTAGATTTCACATGCCAAAGGAAACTTTGTAGACTTTTAAACTCCAATAAGAATATGCTTCACTGCGAACTTAAATTTTTCATTCATTTCCAGTGGAAACACCCTATTCCACTAAATTTTGAAGCTGCCAGAGTAATTCAGGATGAAATGGCTACCTGTCCACAGACATAAGGCAATGATGTGAACTTAATCAAAATTAGAGATTGAAAAGGATATTTGAACTATTCCTTCTCGAGGGGTGCATATTTCCTACAGTCCAATGAACTTTTATTTAAAAAATCCTACCTCTGATTCTATAGCTGTACTTATACACGCAGGCATACATTTGCATATGAATAATTCTATTCTGGATAAAATCAGGTAACTAGCAACCCCCAACCTCTTTGGCACCAGAGGGAAGACAATTGTGGAAGACAACTTTTCCATGGATGGGGGATGGTTTGGGGATGATTCAAGTGCTTTATATGTATTGGGTACTTTATTTCAGCTCCACCTCAGATCATTAGGCATTAGGTCCCAGAGGCTGGGGACCCCTGAGGCCAAACCCAACTCCTTGACTTTTGTCAGAGCTCTGTGAATGTTTTCTCTTAATATTCATGACTGATTTTTCCATTTGTGTTGAGGAAGTATTGTGTATCTTCAAGCTAAGGCCCCAAGTGTCATGACCAGGAAGTGTGGATAACCTCACAAATGTGTATTGAATACTGAGTAGACAAGAGGGATAAAAAGAGAAAGAATTTATGTAAACGCAAGCCAATAATGAGAAGAAAATAGAACAAATGAATGATTTGAGATGTATTTTATCATCTACTTATCTTAAACACTATTTTCATCCCCTTTTTTTGCATTCTAATCCTAATATTTCTTTCAGAGTTTTTGAGACTACCTGACAAAAGATGGTTGAGTGGTTTGGATCAACATGAATGTTCAATCAGATCACTTTTGGGCAGCGTTTCTCCTTCCTTCCATTGCAGATGATAGACTATTCTAAGGCTACTCAGTAATTTGAGTAGACTCTGATTAAACCAGCATATGAAAGCAAATTATAAATTGATCTTGTTTTCATGGAGGAAATATAAACTTATATCCAATTAGGAAGCGTTAAAGTCCTAATGAATATTTTCTGTAGCCCTCAGGAGAGGCCAGGATTGGGAAAAGGGTACAATTGAATCATTTTAGCTATTTAAAAACTATCAAAATGAAATATATTAATTATTGATATAATATTTTATAAGATTTGTGGCAGCTACATGGATTTTCATATAATCTTCCTTTTTTCTGTATGTTTGCAGTATTTCATAGTAAAATACTATACAAGAAACTTAGGGAGAGAATTATAGTATTAAAGTTGAAATGTATAGAATTCATTGTCTTCAACTGTGTTGCCCCAGAAAAATAGCAATTTCCTGTGGTTCTAGGTAATAGCATAGACATTTGAAATAGCTTCTTCCTGTGACCACTCACAGCACACATTTTTCTGAAATTTAGTATTTTAGTTAGCATGGCCCAAAGAAGAAAAACATGTTTACAAGGTACAGTAATAGATAATTATTTCAGAAATACAGTTCCTCTAGTGTCAACATTTATTTTATAACCAGAGACGTCTAGCGCATCCACATTATAGAAAATCTCATAAACTGTTAATTCTATTCCTTAATATTGATATAAAATAACAATACAAAACATGAAGGGTGACTTTAATCTGATTGCTTTTTTGGAAGAAATTGGGAATTTTTAGGGTATTCTAAACAGATCAAATGAAAATTATTTGAAGTATATGAGAAGTTTGATATTGGGTTTCTAATATTCAGAACGTGTGACTATGTCATCTTACATAGCAAGAGAGAATTTGCAGATCTGACTAAGTATCTTGAGATGGAATTAGCTGGATTACCTAGATGAATCCAAAGTAATCACAAGGGTCTTAATAAGAGAGAGGCAGGAGGGTCAGAGTGCAGAGATGTTTCTTGGACTGGAGTAGAGACAGAAAAGGAGATGTGATGTTGGAAACAGTGGTCAAAATGCTGTTGAGCCACGAGTCTCTTCTAGAAGCTGGAAAAGGCAAGGAAATAGATTCTCTTTTAGAATCTCCAGAAAGAACACATTCCTGCTGACTCATTTTAGGTTTTTGACCTCCAAAACTGTAAGAAAATAAGTTTGTGTTGTTTTAAACCAGTAGATTTCTGACAATGTGCTATAGCAGCAAGAGAGAATTAATGTAAAGTGATTTTTTTAAATAGCTCTATTTTTTTTCAATTTGGCCTCTTATTATTATTATTTTTTTTTTCCCATGAATCTTTATCCTTTGGCCTGTGTGGGCCTCCCATTGCAGTGGCCTCTCTCATTTCAGAGCTCCAGCTCTGGGTGCATGCACTCCAGAGCACTGGCTCATAATTGGACACACTGGTCCAGCCATTTCGTGGCATGTGGGATCTTCCCAGGGCCATGGATTGAACCGGTGCCCCTTGCACTGCAAGGCAGACTCTTTACCCACTGGACCACCAGGGAAGCTCCCGAAGTGTTTTTAAAAACAAGAATTTCTGGGTTTCCCTGGTGGCTCAGTGGTAAAGAATCCATCTGCCAGTGCAGGAGACACAGGTTTGATCCCTGATCCAGGAGGATGCCACACGCCATGGAGCAATGAAGTCTGAGTGTCACAACTGTTGAGCCTGTGCTCTAGAGCTCAGGAATTGCAGTACTGAAACCTACCTCCCTTAAAGTCTGTGTTCTGCAACAAGAGAAGCCATCACATTGAGAAGCCTGTGCATCATACCTAGAGTAGGCCCCCTTTCACTGCCACTAAAGAAAAGCCTGTATAGCAATGAAGACCCAACACAGCCAGAAACAAATATAATTATTGGAAAAAGAATTTCCTTCACCTATTTAGTTCTCAAGAGCTCAGTGACATATACACATATTAAAAAATATTTTGTTAAAAATATTCGTAAAAAATATTTTAGTTATCTCAAAGGCCGTTTGAATGAACAAACCTCTTGGTGCTTGAATTTCTTTATCCTTATATACTGCTGATGACAGCAAATCCAAATATTTGGGGGAGATTACTTAGACTATGAAAAAATCTTTCTCTCTATGGGTTTGATATTAGTTCTCTCTATGGGTTTGATCCCATTGATCTTAGTTCTACTTTTTGAGTCCATTAAATAAGTGGAAATACAGTATTTCACAAAAAGGTTAGAAGACAACTATTGAGTCCTTCTTCTCTGTAACATCACGAAAAATGCTTGGATTTTCCTGGCTCAACAATTATTTCCCCCCTGTTATTTAGACAGTGGATCATATCATATTCAAGAATTTCTCAGTTTCTGGAAACAAATCATGATTGTTCCAAGCTTGTCATGGCTACTTGTGTTAGGGAGATTATTCTTGGGTAGGTATCAATGCCCCTTCAAACAATGGTACAATACAGGATATTCTGCTATTTTTTCTTAGTTAGAAAAATGAAAGCAAATGAAGAGAAAGTCACCTCTTTGATTTGGACATCAGTTTGTAGAGATAACATAGCAGCCATCTTGCAACCTTGAGAGGCCAAACCATGGAATAAAAGGCAAAAAGTTGAGGATAATGGAGCAGAATGATGGAATGAATTTAGGCCCTTGATAACATAGAAGAACTGACCTGATGCTTGAGGTACCAACTTCTAGATTTCTTGGTTTTGAAGATAATAAAATGTCATACTATTCTTGTATCCAGCCCAGATTGCTGTAACAAAATACCACAGACAGTGTGGCTTAACAGTAGAAGCTCATTGTCACATAATTCTGGAGGCTGGAAGTATGAAACTGGGGAGCCAGCAATGTCTGGCTCTGGTGAGGATTCTCTTCCTGGTTTGCAGATGACCACATTTTCCCTGTGTCCTTAACATGGTAAAGAGAGAGTCAGCAAGCTGTGGTCCCTTCCTTTTCTTACAAGGACATCGATCCCATCTTGGTGTTCCATCCTCACCACCTTGTCCAGATCCAATTAATTCCCACAGGCCCAACCCCAAGGACCATCACACTGGGGAAGGCGAAGGTCGGACTTCAACATACACATTTAGTCTATGACAATTTTTTAAGCTAGGTTTGGTTGAGTGTTCTGTTACTTTCAGCCAAAAGAATGCTAGCTCTGACATTGGTACTCAAGCTCCTTCAATACTCTGTATGTAAATTGGGCACCAAACATTTCACAGTCTTGGTTAATGCACACTGTTTTTTCTTATATGTATCTATATCTCTTTTCAAGAGTGAGGGAATAGGTAGAGACCTTGGTCCAGGCTTAGTATGATAAGACATACAATGAGATTATGTTATCAGTAATTTTAGATTTTATGGTTCTTTATAGCTTCCCAGGTGGCACTAGTGATAAAGAATCCATCTGCCAATGCAGGAGACGTAGGGGACTCAAGTTTGATCCCTGGGTTGGGAAGATCCAGTAGGGTAGAAAATGGAAACACACTTCAGTACCCTTGCCTGGAAAATTCAGACACAGCTGAGTGACTGAACACCCACACAAAGTTCTGTTAGATTATGATTTCACATTTTTTTTTCAGAAGTGTCACTCTTTCGCTGACTTCAAATGAGTTCACCAGTGATCCTACATTTGCTAAACTATGTCTCCAAAAAACAAAGTCCTGAGATTTTAGGTCTATGTCTTATCCTTGAGAGGCCAAACCATGGAATAAAAGGCAAAAGTTGAGGATAATGGAGCAGAATGATGGAATGAATTTAGGCCCTTGATAACATAGAAGAACTGACCTGATGCTTGAGGTACCAACTTCTAGATTTCTTGGTTTTGAAGATAATAAAATGTCATACTATTCTTGTATCCAGCCCAGATTGCTGTAACAAAATACCACAGACAGTGTGGCTTAACAGTAGAAGCTCATTGTCACATAATTCTGGAGGCTGGAAGTATGAAACTGGGGAGCCAGCAATGTCTGGCTCTGGTGAGGATTCTCTTCCTGGTTTGCAGATGACCACATTTTCCCTGTGTCCTTAACATGGTAAAGAGAGAGTCAGCAAGCTGTGGTCCCTTCCTTTTCTTACAAGGACATCGATCCCATCTTGGTGTTCCATCCTCACCACCTTGTCCAGATCCAATTAATTCCCACAGGCCCAACCCCAAGGACCATCACACTGGGGAAGGCGAAGGTCGGACTTCAACATACACATTTAGTCTATGACAATTTTTAAGCTAGGTTTGGTTGAGTGTTCTGTTACTTTCAGCCAAAAGAATGCTAGCTCTGACATTGGTACTCAAGCTCCTTCAATACTCTGTATGTAAATTGGGCACCAAACATTTCACAGTCTTGGTTAATGCACACTGTTTTTTCTTATATGTATCTATATCTCTTTTCAAGAGTGAGGGAATAGGTAGAGACCTTGGTCCAGGCTTAGTATGATAAGACATACAATGAGATTATGTTATCAGTAATTTTAGATTTTATGGTTCTTTTATAGCTTCCCAGGTGGCACTAGTGATAAAGAATCCATCTGCCAATGCAGGAGACGTAGGGGACTCAAGTTTGATCCCTGGGTTGGGAAGATCCAGTAGGGTAGAAAATGGAAACACACTTCAGTACCCTTGCCTGGAAAATTCAGACACAGCTGAGTGACTGAACACCCACACAAAGTTCTGTTAGATTATGATTTCACATTTTTTTTTCAGAAGTGTCACTCTTTCGCTGACTTCAAATGAGTTCACCAGTGATCCTCTAGCATTTGCTAAACTATGTCTCATCTGTGATGTAATTATGAGGTGACTCTTGGGACCCAAGTAGACAATCTTAGTCCTGATGATTTTAGGTCTTTTGAAGATTTCTTATTTTCTATTGGGTTATTGTATTCTTTCTAAATTATTCCAAATATACAAACTCCTGGACAGTCTCAGATGATCCACAGATGTGATGAATGCCTTTTTATTATTATTAATCAAGTCATTGTAGAAGATAGAACTTTGTGTGATTCCCTGTGAACTTCCCTTTGAGTCTACAAAGGCTCAGTCATCCAATTGCTTACAAATGTAAATAACTGCTCAAGAATCCCATTTAGACTGTGATTACCTTTAAAACAGCGACCAGAACTTTTTCATCTTTGCCAGGTGTTGGGGATGCAAAGCATCTGGTTCTCAGTAGGAATCAACAGAAAGCTTAATATAGCAGTCCTTCACCCTGCCTGCAGCCTACGACGCCTTTATAAAATACCTTGGTCCAGCTGAATCAGATCCTTTAAGTGTTAGGCCCAGGTACAGATAATTTGAAAAGCTCGCAGGTAATTAGGTATTCTTACAGTTTCAAACCACTGATTTATCGAATCATTATTTTGTGACTATGACTCAAATTCCTTTATTATGTCTGTCAAGTTATCACAGGTTAAATATATTTTTTGATTTTTTTTTCCTGTCACATTTTGTTTCTATTTATAATGCATGTATAATGTCTGCCTCTCTCTGGACATGGTCAATTACTTAGGATTTCAGACCCCCGCCTGTTTTCCCTTACAAAGAGTACAGTACCTTCCATGCAGTATCTACTCAGTGATAAGACATACAATGAGATTATGTTATCAGTAATTTTAGATTTTATGGTTCTTTATAGCTTCCCAGGTGGCACTAGTGATAAAGAATCCATCTGCCAATGCAGGAGACGTAGGGGACTCAAGTTTGATCCCTGGGTTGGGAAGATCCAGTAGGGTAGAAAATGGAAACACACTTCAGTACCCTTGCCTGGAAAATTCAGACACAGCTGAGTGACTGAACACCCACACAAAGTTCTGTTAGATTATGATTTCACATTTTTTTTTCAGAAGTGTCACTCTTTCGCTGACTTCAAATGAGTTCACCAGTGATCCTCTAGCATTTGCTAAACTATGTCTCATCTGTGATGTAATTATGAGGTGACTCTTGGGACCCAAGTAGACAATCTTAGTCCTGATGATTTTAGGTCTTTTGAAGATTTCTTATTTTCTATTGGGTTATTGTATTCTTTCTAAATTATTCCAAATATACAAACTCCTGGACAGTCTCAGATGATCCACAGATGTGATGAATGCCTTTTTATTATTATTAATCAAGTCATTGTAGAAGATAGAACTTTGTGTGATTCCCTGTGAACTTCCCTTTGAGTCTACAAAGGCTCAGTCATCCAATTGCTTACAAATGTAAATAACTGCTCAAGAATCCCATTTAGACTGTGATTACCTTTAAAACAGCGACCAGAACTTTTTCATCTTTGCCAGGTGTTGGGGATGCAAAGCATCTGGTTCTCAGTAGGAATCAACAGAAAGCTTAATATAGCAGTCCTTCACCCTGCCTGCAGCCTACGACGCCTTTATAAAATACCTTGGTCCAGCTGAATCAGATCCTTTAAGTGTTAGGCCCAGGTACAGATAATTTGAAAAGCTCCGCAGGTAATTAGGTATTCTTACAGTTTCAAACCACTGATTTATCGAATCATTATTTTGTGACTATGACTCAAATTCCTTTATTATGTCTGTCAAGTTATCACAGGTTAAATATATTTTTTGATTTTTTTTTCCTGTCACATTTTGTTTCTATTTATAATGCATGTATAATGTCTGCCTCTCTCTGGACATGGTCAATTACTTAGGATTTCAGACCCCCGCCTGTTTTCCCTTACAAAGAGTACAGTACCTTCCATGCAGTATCTACTCAGTAGAGGCTTAAATAGGACTAGAGAATGATTTTTAGGAACAAATATTGGAAGTGATTTGCCTGTTCTTAGAAGAGGTCACTGAATGCTGTGCTGTTTTTATTTTGGTTTTAGTGACAATACACTCCTTTTTGGAATTTATTTCGTTGGTCATCTTTCTTCAGATGGTCTTCTATTAGAGTTTTTGTTTTGTTTCTGGCATGTTTGTTAGCTTGTATTCCCAGCCTCTTGCTAAACTGATGGGGAGAGAACAGTGACTAGCCAGTATTTGGCAGAGGTATTTTGAAGATTGAGAATTTCACTATGTGTTTGCCATATGCATGTCTGGTGTTTATGTAGTAGATATTCTATGTAAGATTTAAGATTATGTACTCGTTGTGAATCCTTCTTGGCCATGGAAATTGTGAGTATCATGGTATTTGAAGGCATACAGGAAGTAAGAAATGCTACAGAAATGTAGATTCTAATGCTATAGTACCTTAGAGTCAGGTAAGTCCAGAGTGAAATTTTTTCAGTAAATTGAGTCATGCAATAAATACACCTTCCTTTCTTTCTCTATTTTGTTTTTACTGACTCAAACATCTGATTATAATGCTTAAATGCTCTTGGATAACCTGACCAAGAAATAGGAAGTAATAAACTTTATGTATTAATATTTCTTATAGTCAGTTGAAAATTACCCTCATGTTGGAACCAAGTACGTTTTCTATATAAAGGGCTTGCTTTGTATCGAAGAACATGATGTCGTCAAGCTTGATTTCTGGGATTTATACACTGAGAGATTTTTATTTTATCTTAAAAGACTGGAATAATAATGTTGAAACCTCGCTTCTCTTTATTTTCCTTATTAAAATGAGGAATTCAATTAGGTGAGTGACTTTTCAAGCTCATATACCTCCTTAAAAGCAGTTAGAGCTCAATATGGGTTTTTATACTTTCTTTCCATCCACATTATTTGGTTGCTTTAGAAAAGAGAACATACCTTAAAAGGACATATATAATGCTCTATTAGTTTGTGAAATCCCCTTACAATGCCATATTGAATATCTATCTTTTCCCACTTTCCAAGATTTGACATTTGCTTAACTTTTGAAATTACTGAAAATATCCTTATCCCAGCATGAAAAATGATATCATACTATCTTCTATTGCTGGGGATTCTATCAAAACTAGAATGGCAGTGATTTTTGAATGGCATGTTTTGGTATTATACGTTGTAACTAAAGTCATGATGATCTTGTTTGTAAGGTTCATAGAATAAATAGCCAAATATTTTTTTTTAAATCACTATCAGATTATATTTGAGCTTTAATCAATCATAATGAGAAAAATCGTAATCATTCAGTACAAAACACATGCTGGCTGAAATTTTCATGCCTCTTCCAAATGGTGTAATAGAAGTAAAACAGTGAATCATCTGATTTGAGCCAAAGTTACATTTATCTTGGAGGCAGCATGATTCATTAGACCAAGAAATTTGAATCCAAACTGGACTTCAGGAATCCAAGCTGAATATTGCCACTCTTCCAGCTATGTGATGTTGGAGAATAGTTGCTTAATTTTTCCAAGATTCACTTGCCTCATTTACTAGTTGAGAATAATGCTGCCAGAGTTATACTGAAAATTAAAAGAATATATGTAAAAGTACTATGCATGTAGAAATGTTGGAACCAAGTACGTTTTCTAATATAACCTGACCAAGAAATAGGAAGTAATAAACTTTATGTATTAATATTTCTTATAGTCAGTTGAAAATTACCCTCATGTTGGAACCAAGTACGTTTTCTATATAAAGGGCTTGCTTTGTATCGAAGAACATGATGTCGTCAAGCTTGATTTCTGGGATTTATACACTGAGAGATTTTTATTTTATCTTAAAAGACTGGAATAATAATGTTGAAACCTCGCTTCTCTTTATTTTCCTTATTAAAATGAGGAATTCAATTAGGTGAGTGACTTTTCAAGCTCATATACCTCCTTAAAAGCAGTTAGAGCTCAATATGGGTTTTTATACTTTCTTTCCATCCACATTATTTGGTTGCTTTAGAAAAGAGAACATACCTTAAAAGGACATATATAATGCTCTATTAGTTTGTGAAATCCCCTTACAATGCCATATTGAATATCTATCTTTTCCCACTTTCCAAGATTTGACATTTGCTTAACTTTTGAAATTACTGAAAATATCCTTATCCCAGCATGAAAAATGATATCATACTATCTTCTATTGCTGGGGATTCTATCAAAACTAGAATGGCAGTGATTTTTGAATGGCATGTTTTGGTATTATACGTTGTAACTAAAGTCATGATGATCTTGTTTGTAAGGTTCATAGAATAAATAGCCAAATATTTTTTTTTAAATCACTATCAGATTATATTTGAGCTTTAATCAATCATAATGAGAAAAATCGTAATCATTCAGTACAAAACACATGCTGGCTGAAATTTTCATGCCTCTTCCAAATGGTGTAATAGAAGTAAAACAGTGAATCATCTGATTTGAGCCAAAGTTACATTTATCTTGGAGGCAGCATGATTCATTAGACCAAGAAATTTGAATCCAAACTGGACTTCAGGAATCCAAGCTGAATATTGCCACTCTTCCAGCTATGTGATGTTGGAGAATAGTTGCTTAATTTTTCCAAGATTCACTTGCCTCATTTACTAGTTGAGAATAATGCTGCCAGAGTTATACTGAAAATTAAAAGAATATATGTAAAAGTACTATGCATGTAGAAGCCATGTGTCTCCCCAGAGAGTTGATAGATTCATATTGACTATAAACATCTTCCAAGAAGACAGCTAACACCAGGTTTCTGGTAAGAGTCTAGGCAGGTTCCATGAACGCCTTAGGTTCAACAGGCCCTTGAAGTGATTTGCTCAGCCAAACAGTGGTTTCCTCTTGTCCATTCAAAAGTTGAAAGAACAAGCGGTTCTAGTTGCAGCGGTTCTACTTCCCTTCTGCCATGCTCGTCTTACGTCACACTTAGGCTGGCTGCCACGATACACTTCTGTGACTGAGGGAAGGCGGGGAAAGGCTTGGCCAATGCTTTCTAAAGCTTAGTCCTCTTTCTACAAAACTACGCTGACTGAAAATATATTTCACATTTAAGAAAGTAGAGAAGAAAGCACCTTAAGAATTAATGACATTTTCACAGTGACACCTAATTCAATCAATACACTCACTAACTATGATGGAGTTACTTAATTAATTTGAAAATGCACTGAGAGAGAATATTTGAACTTCCTAAGTGTTGACTTAGTATAGGAGAAAGTGAAAGTGTTAGTCATTCAGTCATGTCTGACTCTTTGTGACCCCATGGAATGTGTGGTGGGCCAGGTTCCCCTGTCCATGGGATTCTCCAGGCAAGAAAAGAATATTGGAGTGGGTTGTCATGTTCTTCTCCAGGGAACCTTCTCAACCCAGGGAATGAACCCAGGTCTCCTGCATTGGCAGGTGGATTCTTTACCATCTGAGCCACATAGACCCTGGCCCTAGAGCCCTTTATGCTGGTCAAGAGTCAGGACTCTAGGAATATTAAAGCCATGGACAAAAGTTACAGAAGTATATGCAGTAGAGGAAACCGTCATTTTCATTTTCTAACCTATTTTTTCACTATGAAGAATAAAATAAATATTTATTACTAAAAAAGCCACACACAAAATATTTCTGCTTCTGGCCAAGATGGAGCAAAGAGAACCAGCTTTACCCTCCTGCCAGAGTCAACCAAGAAATGAAGAAAATATATGATGAGATGAACACAATATATGATGAGGTGAATACCAAAACTGCCACAGATCCTTTCTTAGGAAAAGTTTCCAGGCCAAGGTGCTAGAAGAGGAATCTAGACAGAGCCTGGGAGAATCCCTGAGTTGAAGAAAGAGGCTTGCAAGTCTGGAAAGACCAAAGCAACTGAAATCCACAGCAAAGAGTTCCAGAAAGGCGAAAAATGCATAGGAAAATAATTTCAGAGAACTGTAGAGGGAAATTCCAAAAAAGTTTGCACAAAACAAGTACATCAGGCTTGGCCAGCCAAACATTTCCTCTTTCACAAAGTTGAAAGAACAAGCGGTTCTAGTTGCAGCGGTTCTACTTCCTTCTGCCATGCTCGTCTTACGTCACACTTAGGCTGGCTGCCACGATACACTTCTGTGACTGAGGGAAGGCGGGGAAAGGCTTGGCCAATGCTTTCTAAAGCTTAGTCCTCTTTCTACAAAACTACGCTGACTGAAAATATATTTCACATTTAAGAAAGTAGAGAAGAAAGCACCTTAAGAATTAATGACATTTTCACAGTGACACCTAATTCAATCAATACACTCACTAACTATGATGGAGTTACTTAATTAATTTGAAAATGCACTGAGAGAGAATATTTGAACTTCCTAAGTGTTGACTTAGTATAGGAGAAAGTGAAAGTGTTAGTCATTCAGTCATGTCTGACTCTTTGTGACCCCATGGAATGTGTGGTGGGCCAGGTTCCCCTGTCCATGGGATTCTCCAGGCAAGAAAAGAATATTGGAGTGGGTTGTCATGTTCTTCTCCAGGGAACCTTCTCAACCCAGGGAATGAACCCAGGTCTCCTGCATTGGCAGGTGGATTCTTTACCATCTGAGCCACATAGACCCTGGCCCTAGAGCCCTTTATGCTGGTCAAGAGTCAGGACTCTAGGAATATTAAAGCCATGGACAAAAGTTACAGAAGTATATGCAGTAGAGGAAACCGTCATTTTCATTTTCTAACCTATTTTTTCACTATGAAGAATAAAATAAATATTTATTACTAAAAAAGCCACACACAAAATATTTCTGCTTCTGGCCAAGATGGAGCAAAGAGAACCAGCTTTACCCTCCTGCCAGAGTCAACCAAGAAATGAAGAAAATATATGATGAGATGAACACAATATATGATGAGGTGAATACCAAAACTGCCACAGATCCTTTCTTAGGAAAAGTTTCCAGGCCAAGGTGCTAGAAGAGGAATCTAGACAGAGCCTGGGAGAATCCCTGAGTTGAAGAAAGAGGCTTGCAAGTCTGGAAAGACCAAAGCAACTGAAATCCACAGCAAAGAGTTCCAGAAAGGCGAAAAATGCATAGGAAAATAATTTCAGAGAACTGTAGAGGGTTCATCTCAAGCATTCAGTGGAGTTCTAATAAAAATACGTTTGACAGAACTACTCGAGTGTGGGGAAAGATCCACCTGAAATGATTAGAAATAACATCTCAAACAGAACCAGAAATAGTGCCTGTTTTCCAATATCAAAGACGTCATAATCCTGGATGCACTGAAGAAAGCATACACAAGTCTAGCCTCAGTCATGGAGCATAAATTTCCCTATACTAAGCACTGCTCTTATCTAGCCTTATACATCTTAAAATCAAGACTGAAAGAATCACACTAATTTCAAGTAAATTAAAAGCATTTTTGAACCAAGCTTTAAAATATTTGTAGGAAAAAAATGTTTGTAGGAATACAAAAACATTCAGCATATAAAATATGTGATGTCTGGCTTCTGATAAAAATTCAAGGCAGGCAAAGAAGCAGGAAAATAAAAAGAGATAAAAATCAAAATTAACCCTGCAAACACACATGTTAGAATTAACAGAAAAGAACATTAAAACAGTCATTATAATTTTATTCCATACGTTCAAACAGTTCAGTAGAGTCAAGGAAAATACATCTAAGTCCTATAATGAATTTCTATAGACTGAAAATTTTAATGCTCAAGATAAAAAAGATACTCAAGGTTAATGGCCAATTAGACATTGCAGAAGAAAATATTTGTAAAGAGATAGTGATAGAACATATTAATACTGAAACACAGCAAGAAAAGAGAATAATAAAAAACAGAGCATCATGGCTGTGAAAAAACTTCAAGCAGCCTAACAGACATGGAATGGAAGTTCCCTCAAGAGGGACAGGTGGGTGGGTGGATAAGCAAAGAAAACAATACCTGAATAATGAACAAAATTTTATAAAATCTATAGACTTACAGATTTCAATAAACTTAATAAATGTCAGGATTGGAAACATGAATAAAACTATACCTGGAAAAATTATAATAAAATATTAACAGCAAAAACCAGTGAGAAATAAAACTGTAAAACAAATCAGAATAAAAAGATGTCACAAATAGAGTAATAAAGATATTTGCTTTCAAACAGTGTGGGACAACAGTGAAACAACAAATCATGTATTTGGCAAGGGGATAACATCCACAATATCTAAAGAATTCATACAACTCAATAGCAAACATCCTCAATCTGATTTAGAAAAAATGGGCAAGGATCTGAATAACCATTTTTCTAGAGAAGACAGGAAGATGGACAACAGGCACATGAGAAGGTGCTCAACATTTCTAATCATCAGGGAAATGTAAATCAAACCCACAATGAGGTATTACCTCACACTTGTTAGAATGGCTACCACAGAGAAGTCCAGAGGTAAAAAGTGTGAGTGAGGGTGCAGATAAAAGGGAACTGTTATTCACTGGTGACCGGAATGTAAATTGGCACAGCAACTATGAAAAACAGTTTGGAAGTGTCTCAAAAGATTAAACATAGGATTACCACATGATCAAGATTCCTACTTCCGGGTATATATCAAAATGAAATGAAAACAATACACTGAAGAGATATCTGCACGCCTATACTCACTGCAGCATTATTCACCATAACCAAGATACGGAAGCAACCTGTCTATCCATGGATGAATGGATAAAGCAGATGTGGTATATAGACACGATGGACTATTATTCATTGATGAGGAATGAAGAACTCCTACTATCTGCAGCAGTGTGGATGATCCTGAAGGCACAGTGCTAAGCGAAAGAATCCAAACAGAGCATGATAAATACTGCATGATATCATTTATATATGGAATTTAAAAATTACAGTCAAACTCAAGGAAACAGAGTAGAAGGGTAGCTGCAATGGGGTGGAGTGTGTGGTTAGGAGACGTCCGTAAAAGGATACAGATGTTCAACTATAGAATGAACAAGGTCTGAGAATCTAATGCAAACATGGTGACTATGCATGATAACATCTTGTTGAATAAATGAAATTTGCTAAGGGAGTAGAACTTAAATGTTCTCACCTAAAAAGAACAAAATGTGAGGTGTTGGATGTGTTAATTAATCAGATGGGAGGACTCTTCCCAATATATATGAATGTCAAGCCACCACGATGTGCAATTTATAAATCTTACAATTTTGTATTTCAGTTGAACTTCAATAGAGCTGAAATAAATAATAGAGACTATGAGTTCCATAAAATCACTAAAGCCAACAATGGAGGTAAAATGAAAAGAAAACTCGAAAGGAGACAGGAACAAAAAGAAAAAGCAAAACAAAGAACAGAGGGGATACACAGAAAACAAATAGCAAGACATGAGTTTTAAACTCATACAGACAATTAATCATGTTAAGCATAAATAGTCAAATAAAAGCACAGGTATTGAAGCATAGGATTTAAAAATGCAAGATCTAATTATATGCTGTGTAGAAGAAACACACTTCAAAAATAAAGACACAAATACCTTAAGAATAAAGGATAGAAAAATATCTACTATTTTAATATTAATAAACTGGAGTGGCCACATACATCAAGACAAGAAGATTTCAGAGCATATAATACTTCCAAAGACAAATATGTTTATTTCAAAATAATAAAGATGTCAGCTCTCAAGAAGATCTTAAATAATTATTCATTGAAAAACTTAGCTTCAAGATATGTAAGCAAAACCTGTCACAACCTTAAGGAGATAGAATTCACAATTGTAGCAGGAGATATCAATACCTCTCCTGATAGTTTATCAAGGAAGTAGACAACAAAAATCAATAGAGATGTAGATTTGAACAACTCCATCTACAACTTTATCACATCGACATTTATAGAACACTCCACTCAGGAAAAGTATACATGTTTTTCCAGTGTCCAGAAAACATTTATCAAAGTAAACCACCTTAAGCTGGTCAATAAAACAAACCTCAACAAATTTAAAACAATTCTAATCAAACTATGCACTTGGATCAAAACAGTTAAATCACAAATCACAGAAAAAAATTCTGGACTCTAAAATTCATATGGAATTGCAGAAGAGTTAGAGTGGCCCGAATAAATTTGAGAGAAAACAAAGGTAGAAAATACTGCTTGATTTCAGGACTTATTATAAACCTACAGTAATCATAAAAAGTGATATTGACACATGACAACAGAACAAAACAGACAGTTGAATAGTAGATCCACACATATCTGGATAGTTAATTTACAACAATGGCACACAAACAATTCAGTAGAGAAACGAAATTATTTTCAGTATAGAATGTTGACACTATTGATATCTATATGAAAGAAAGGAGAAAAAAAAACTCGAAAGGAGACAGGAACAAAAAGAAAAAGCAAAACAAAGAACAGAGGGGATACACAGAAAACAAATAGCAAGACATGAGTTTTAAACTCATACAGACAATTAATCATGTTAAGCATAAATAGTCAAATAAAAGCACAGGTATTGAAGCATAGGATTTAAAAATGCAAGATCTAATTATATGCTGTGTAGAAGAAACACACTTCAAAAATAAAGACACAAATACCTTAAGAATAAAGGATAGAAAAATATCTACTATTTTAATATTAATAAACTGGAGTGGCCACATACATCAAGACAAGAAGATTTCAGAGCATATAATACTTCCAAAGACAAATATGTTTATTTCAAAATAATAAAGATGTCAGCTCTCAAGAAGATCTTAAATAATTATTCATTGAAAAACTTAGCTTCAAGATATGTAAGCAAAACCTGTCACAACCTTAAGGAGATAGAATTCACAATTGTAGCAGGAGATATCAATACCTCTCCTGATAGTTTATCAAGGAAGTAGACAACAAAAATCAATAGAGATGTAGATTTGAACAACTCCATCTACAACTTTATCACATCGACATTTATAGAACACTCCACTCAGGAAAAGTATACATGTTTTTCCAGTGTCCAGAAAACATTTATCAAAGTAAACCACCTTAAGCTGGTCAATAAAACAAACCTCAACAAATTTAAAACAATTCTAATCAAACTATGCACTTGGATCAAAACAGTTAAATCACAAATCACAGAAAAAAATTCTGGACTCTAAAATTCATATGGAATTGCAGAAGAGTTAGAGTGGCCCGAATAAATTTGAGAGAAAACAAAGGTAGAAAATACTGCTTGATTTCAGGACTTATTATAAACCTACAGTAATCATAAAAAGTGATATTGACACATGACAACAGAACAAAACAGACAGTTGAATAGTAGATCCACACATATCTGGATAGTTAATTTACAACAATGGCACACAAACAATTCAGTAGAGAAACGAAATTATTTTCAGTATAGAATGTTGACACTATTGATATCTATATGAAAGAAAGGAGAAAAGGAAGAAAGACAATGAACACTGAATCATACTTCATACCATGTACAAAAAAGTAACTAAAATGAATTATAAATCTAGATATAAGACCTAAATGATAGAATTTTTAGACGTATAGAGGAAAAATTTTATGACCTAGTGCTAGGCAAATATTTTTCAGATATGATGTCAAAGCCTGATTCATAAAATAATAAGTTTATATATTGAACTGTTTATATATAGGGCTTCTCTAATGGCAGTAAAGAATCTGCCTGCAATGTAGGAGACCTGGGTTCAATCCCTGGGTTGGGAAGATCCCCTGGAGAAGGGAATGGCTACCCACTCCAGTATTCTTGCCCAGAAAATTGCATGGACAGAGGATCCTGGGCAGGCTATAGTCCATGGGTTGTGAAGAGTCAGACACAAACTGCATGTCTGATACTTTATACTATACTTCACTGCTCTGTGAAAGACATTGTTTGGAGAATGCAAAGATAAGCCACAAACTGGGAAAATATTTGCAAATCACATTTGATGAAGGAGCTGTATCTAAAATATTAATATGTAAAGAACTCTTAAAACTCAATAACATAGGGGTGGGATTGGGGGGATTGCAAAAGGAGTGGAGGAGGGAGGGGTCAGGGAAATACACATGACTAATCTGGGATTATACATATCTGTAAACAACAAAACTCTGTAAAAGCAAAAAGTAAAATTAAAAACAAAAACACAACAACCCAGTAACATAAACCTCAGTAAAGAACAGGGGAAAGATATGAACAAATGTTTCAAAGACAACAGAGAACTGGCAACTAACCATATGCAACATCACTAGTATTGGGAGAAATGCAAATTAAAACCACAATGATATTTCGCTCCTAGAATGGCTAAGAGTGTAGACTGTCTATATCAAAGTTTGCAATAATGTGGAAGGGTTAGAATTACTTTTAAAGGGTATATTTCTTTATAAGGTAGGCATACACCTGTCATTAACCCAGTCATTCCACTCTTAAGTATTTCCCTAAGAGAAACGAAAGCAACTTTATGTCCGTAGCAACTTTATTTCTAATAGACAAATCTGGAAATAACTCAGGTGTTCATCAAAATGTAAATAGACAAACTGTGGTATCTACATATAATGAAATACTACTCAGTGATAAAAAATGACCTATTGATAACTACAAAACATGGAGGAATTTCAAAAACAGTTATGCTGAGAGAAGCCAGGAAAAAAAAAGAATATGTATGTTATGATTCTACTTATCTGGGAACATATATGACTGTGAACAACAAAACTCTGTAAAACCTTTTTAAAAAAATTAAATTAAATTTTAAAAAATTCTAGAAGATTGAAATTAATCTATAGTGATTGCCCTCTTCCCATGTTTGCTTAGGGGAGGGCAAGGCAGGAAGGGGTGAGAGGGAAAGGAAACTTTGTGTGGTGGTGGCTTCATTATCTTGATGTGGTAATTATTTCAGGGATATATACATAGGTAAAAATTTACCACATTGCATACGTTAAACATATGTGGGTCATTTTCAATTAAACAAACAAGACCAAAAACAACTTACTACACTGCAGATGCTTCTTTAACTCAAAGAATAAATGCTTACACACTACACCAACATTATCAAGTGTTATTACCACAGTTGTATTTCTATAGCTTTCATTACAGAAAGCACATAGAAGATCACAACTGTTTCATGTATTTCGTTAAATCCTCAAAATAGAACAATCAGATTCTGTACATCTAATCTCCAACTCCTTCCCCTACCCTAAATCCCACAAAGGTATACAAAACTTGGAAATAAGGTATTCCTCTGAGTTGTATCTTTAAAATCAGCACACAATCAAGGCAAAGGTATGCAAAATCTCCACTCAGGGTCAATGTTTCCAGGTAGAAAGATCTGATTGCACTTGAAATAACAACTTGATTGCATTTCCTAAGGAAAGAATATACCAATTGTGAAGGGGTCTGCCACCAACAATAGACGTCTAGGTAAAGGGCCATTTTTTAGGCCTTCTTTGTCAATGTCCACCAAACACTAGCCAGCCCAAGCACTTGACCAATCCAATGTTTCTGGCAACTATATCCTTTTTATGAGGCTAGGTTGATGGATCTGAGTGAGTGCACTCAAGTATTTAGACTCAGATAATTAAATATTCTGCAACTTCAGAAACAATCCTTCTAGTAATAATTGAGCTTCTGATAGACTTTGCCTTCAAGGAGATAGTGGGCTGGTCAGAGAATCCCAGTGCCCCACTGTAATTATAGTTTCAACTTAAATGAAATGCATTTAAGTTAAGCCCTCCTCACTGGTCAAAAACAGTTATGCTGAGAGAAGCCAGGAAAAAAGAATATGTATGTTATGATTCTACTTATCTGGGAACATATATGACTGTGAACAACAAAACTCTGTAAAACCTTTTTAAAAAAATTAAATTAAATTTTAAAAAATTCTAGAAGATTGAAATTAATCTATAGTGATTGCCCTCTTCCCATGTTTGCTTAGGGGAGGGCAAGGCAGGAAGGGGTGAGAGGGAAAGGAAACTTTGTGTGGTGGTGGCTTCATTATCTTGATGTGGTAATTATTTCAGGGATATATACATAGGTAAAAATTTACCACATTGCATACGTTAAACATATGTGGGTCATTTTCAATTAAACAAACAAGACCAAAAACAACTTACTACACTGCAGATGCTTCTTTAACTCAAAGAATAAATGCTTACACACTACACCAACATTATCAAGTGTTATTACCACAGTTGTATTTCTATAGCTTTCATTACAGAAAGCACATAGAAGATCACAACTGTTTCATGTATTTCGTTAAATCCTCAAAATAGAACAATCAGATTCTGTACATCTAATCTCCAACTCCTTCCCCTACCCTAAATCCCACAAAGGTATACAAAACTTGGAAATAAGGTATTCCTCTGAGTTGTATCTTTAAAATCAGCACACAATCAAGGCAAAGGTATGCAAAATCTCCACTCAGGGTCAATGTTTCCAGGTAGAAAGATCTGATTGCACTTGAAATAACAACTTGATTGCATTTCCTAAGGAAAGAATATACCAATTGTGAAGGGGTCTGCCACCAACAATAGACGTCTAGGTAAAGGGCCATTTTTCAGGCCTTCTTTGTCAATGTCCACCAAACACTAGCCAGCCCAAGCACTTGACCAATCCAATGTTTCTGGCAACTATATCCTTTTTATGAGGCTAGGTTGATGGATCTGAGTGAGTGCACTCAAGTATTTAGACTCAGATAATTAAATATTCTGCAACTTCAGAAACAATCCTTCTAGTAATAATTGAGCTTCTGATAGACTTTGCCTTCAAGGAGATAGTGGGCTGGTCAGAGAATCCCAGTGCCCCACTGTAATTATAGTTTCAACTTAAATGAAATGCAGGCTTTCAGAAGTTAAGCCCTCCTCACTGTGTGCTTGGCTAATGTGAAGTTTCACTGGGAACATGGCCCTTCTCTTTGTCACTGAGCCTGCAAATGGAGATGGAGAACGAGACTTTGTAACACTCCTCATGACAATGTAAGTATGTGGGCATCTGGTTACAGCAGCATAAGAGCATTTTTGCGAAAACTTTCTTTGATTATACTCCCATTTTGGAATTTCTCCAATTAAGTATTGTTATAGCCATTTTATAGGTGAAAAATCTAAGGCTCAGTTATGTTATCTTTCTTTGAGTTCACCCAGTAGTATAGGAAGAAGCTTAGAATTCTACTTAGGACTTCTGACCTTGAGTGCAAACTCCCTCTGTTGCTTCCTGCTAATGAAATGTGGTCCTGTTAAGAGATTTAACTGTGATACCTGCAGGCTCTCTGTAGGTGCTGGTAGAAGGTCAGGGGCACAGGGCTGATGATCTAGCTATGGAGGTGGAACAGAGAGGAGCCATATCTTAAAAGGTACCTACCAAATGCATAAAGGCACTCGTGTCTTAAACTGTCAGCCTAAACCCTGCCTTTCAGATAGCAAGATCAACTTCATGGCATTGACTTGTTCAAGCTCTGCAGGTCTCGGCTTTGATTCTGGAACGGTGTGTGTGCGTGTGTGTGCTCCATCTGTTCCATGTATGCAAATGGGCATCACTAGGTGAGTGTTCATGGTTCTCTTTAGACACAGTTGCTATCTGAAAATGATTTTGCTTCAGCATCAAATGTTGAATGGGTATCTGATTGGGAATTAGTCCGTGCTTCACCACTGGATAAATCTCTAGGGCTGGGATTAGCAGGCTTAGTTTAGCAGCAAGCTCCATTACTGTTCATTATATGTGACTAGAAGTCTCGGGGGACCTGGAGGGCACTGCTAAGGCATTCAGGATATATCAGCCTGGATAGCTTGTATGTAAAAAGAGAAGAGAGAGGCACTTTTTCCCATCAGCCTGGGATAGACTTGTATTGATTAAGGATGACAGCCTCACCTCAGACTGTCTACGAATTAGTTTCACTTAAAGAATCAGGCTCAGAAGTTTCAACTTAAATGAAATGCAGGCTTTCAAGTTAAGCCCTCCTCACTGTGTGCTTGGCTAATGTGAAGTTTCACTGGGAACATGGCCCTTCTCTTTGTCACTGAGCCTGCAAATGGAGATGGAGAACGAGACTTTGTAACACTCCTCATGACAATGTAAGTATGTGGGCATCTGGTTACAGCAGCATAAGAGCATTTTTGCGAAAACTTTCTTTGATTATACTCCCATTTTGGAATTTCTCCAATTAAGTATTGTTATAGCCATTTTATAGGTGAAAATCTAAGGCTCAGTTATGTTATCTTTCTTTGAGTTCACCCAGTAGTATAGGAAGAAGCTTAGAATTCTACTTAGGACTTCTGACCTTGAGTGCAAACTCCCTCTGTTGCTTCCTGCTAATGAAATGTGGTCCTGTTAAGAGATTTAACTGTGATACCTGCAGGCTCTCTGTAGGTGCTGGTAGAAGGTCAGGGGCACAGGGCTGATGATCTAGCTATGGAGGTGGAACAGAGAGGAGCCATATCTTAAAAGGTACCTACCAAATGCATAAAGGCACTCGTGTCTTAAACTGTCAGCCTAAACCCTGCCTTTCAGATAGCAAGATCAACTTCATGGCATTGACTTGTTCAAGCTCTGCAGGTCTCGGCTTTGATTCTGGAACGGTGTGTGTGCGTGTGTGTGCTCCATCTGTTCCATGTATGCAAATGGGCATCACTAGGTGAGTGTTCATGGTTCTCTTTAGACACAGTTGCTATCTGAAAATGATTTTGCTTCAGCATCAAATGTTGAATGGGTATCTGATTGGGAATTAGTCCGTGCTTCACCACTGGATAAATCTCTAGGGCTGGGATTAGCAGGCTTAGTTTAGCAGCAAGCTCCATTACTGTTCATTATATGTGACTAGAAGTCTCGGGGGACCTGGAGGGCACTGCTAAGGCATTCAGGATATATCAGCCTGGATAGCTTGTATGTAAAAAGAGAAGAGAGAGGCACTTTTTCCCCCAGTGGGCTAAAGTTGAGGTGATTAAAGTTGACGGAGCTAATCTGTTGTTGGGATCAGTATGACAGTTGGTTATTTCTGCATATTTAAGGATGACAGCCTCACCTCAGACTGTCTACTTTCCAAATGGAAGGCATCAGCATTTACCTATCTTGCTTAATAAAGTGCTGTGCACGGATCTACCATGGACCCACCGTCCAAGAGGGAGGTGCAGGGCTGGTAGTACACAAGGAAGGGAAACTGGTGTGTTAGTCTTTAGTGAGAAGAAACTCTCAGAGCCATTGCTGAAGAATGGTACAGATGAGTGGATTTGCAGTGCAGAAATGCAGACCCAGACGTATAGAACAAACGGATGAATGCTGTGGGGGGAGGGAGAGCTGAGATGGATTGGGAGAGGAGGATTGAGGTATATACATTATGATGTAAAAAACAGGCGACTAGTGAGAACCAACTATGAAAAAAAAAAAAAAAAGAAGCCTGAAATACAATTGTGGCAATAAAGAATTGGCCTTTACACTGCTCTGTGAGAAAAGAAGATCCTTCAGGGGTGTTGTGCTTTGGTCGGGAGGGGTGCAAAGCGGGGGATATACATATGACTAATCTGGGAACATGCATATCTGTAAACAACAAAACTCTGTAAAAGTTAAAAGTAAAATAAAAGTTTTTTTAAAAATTGGCCTTTACAATGGAATTAGGGTTTAAATTCATCAAGGGCAAGAATTGCATTCTTTAATTTTTGTACAGAAGATTACCTAGTACGTAGTATGTACTTAATAAAGATTTGCAGTATTTCACTGAATGATGATATCGAAAGGAAAGCCAAATCACAATTCAGAGCTGTAAGAATTTCAATCCATTAATTTGTTTAAGTATTTTCCAATTCAATCCCACCTCCCTCTGATTCAATACCCGCAAGGCTGACTTTAAATAGAAAGCCTATTCTGAGTGATGATCTTTACTTATACATATTTACTTGTATTTTATTTGCATAGATCACATATTTGAAATTTTATATAAATGTATATATTAATTGGTAAATACTTATATTACAATTATAAAACAGTGAGTGAAGCAGTGCCAGTCAAAAACGAAGTCTGTCTTAGAATGATACTACAGTGGAAATAATTTCCAGTTTCTCAAGAAGCCTGGCAGATTATGTAACAGTTACAACTTAGCTGAATTAGTTTTAATTTTGTTTATTTAGTTTTGACTATGCTGAGTCTTCACTGCTGCACAGGTTTTTCTCTAGTTTCAGTGAGTAAGGGCTACTCTCTAGCTGTGGTGTGCAGGCTTCTTATTGTGGTGGTTTATCTTGTTGCACAGCACGGACTCTAGGGCACAAGGCCTCAGTAGTTGTGGCTCCTGGGCTCTAGAGCACAGGCTCAGTAGCTGTGGCACTCAGGCTCAGTTGCTCCACAGCATGTGGGATCAAGGATCCCAGATCAGGGATCAAGGCTGTGTCTCCTGCATTGGCTGGCGGATTCTTAACTACTGAGGCACCGGAGAAGCCCTGAGTTAGTTTCAAATCTTTAAGACCACATCACTGGGTCTCTAGATTTTGGTTTTATTTCAAAATTTTATAAGATACACAAATAAAATTTAGTCTCCTAGCCTTATGTATTTGGGTTAGATTTTTATGTACCTTAGCTATTACTTTTTTAATAGATTTTTTATTTTTATAGTTTTATGCCATTTTTCATAATATTTTGGTATCAGTTAAATTGACACCCTTTCAACATTAACTCTTACAAGGTGAGTTGTTTCATCTGAGCATTTATCATCTCATATTTTTATATACTTGAACTGATTATTACTCATTTATAATTATACACATTCTATATAATTAAATTACATATAATTATGTTGAAACTATGTATGTGACTCTAGTATTTTGTTACAATTTACAAATTAAATCACTCATGGTGCCTCAAATTATATGTCATATATGTGCACAAGTATATGTTATACATAAATATATTCAATACATTAAAATTTTAATCTATGAGAACTAATGATATGAGTATTGGTATAAAACTTTGAATATGGGGTTTCAAGAACACAGAATACTTAAAAAGCAAAGTATCTGACAAAACAATAACTTATTTTTCTGAGATTTCAGAGACTAGTTATATAAATGTATATATTAATTGGTAAATACTTATATTACAATTATAAAACAGTGAGTGAAGCAGTGCCAGTCAAAAACGAAGTCTGTCTTAGAATGATACTACAGTGGAAATAATTTCCAGTTTCTCAAGAAGCCTGGCAGATTATGTAACAGTTACAACTTAGCTGAATTAGTTTTAATTTTGTTTATTTAGTTTTGACTATGCTGAGTCTTCACTGCTGCACAGGTTTTTCTCTAGTTTCAGTGAGTAAGGGCTACTCTCTAGCTGTGGTGTGCAGGCTTCTTATTGTGGTGGTTTATCTTGTTGCACAGCACGGACTCTAGGGCACAAGGCCTCAGTAGTTGTGGCTCCTGGGCTCTAGAGCACAGGCTCAGTAGCTGTGGCACTCAGGCTCAGTTGCTCCACAGCATGTGGGATCAAGGATCCCAGATCAGGGATCAAGGCTGTGTCTCCTGCATTGGCTGGCGGATTCTTAACTACTGAGGCACCGGAGAAGCCCTGAGTTAGTTTCAAATCTTTAAGACCACATCACTGGGTCTCTAGATTTTGGTTTTATTTCAAAATTTTATAAGATACACAAATAAAATTTAGTCTCCTAGCCTTATGTATTTGGGTTAGATTTTTATGTACCTTAGCTATTACTTTTTTAATAGATTTTTTATTTTTATAGTTTTATGCCATTTTTCATAATATTTTGGTATCAGTTAAATTGACACCCTTTCAACATTAACTCTTACAAGGTGAGTTGTTTCATCTGAGCATTTATCATCTCATATTTTTATATACTTGAACTGATTATTACTCATTTATAATTATACACATTCTATATAATTAAATTACATATAATTATGTTGAAACTATGTATGTGACTCTAGTATTTTGTTACAATTTACAAATTAAATCACTCATGGTGCCTCAAATTATATGTCATATATGTGCACAAGTATATGTTATACATAAATATATTCAATACATTAAAATTTTAATCTATGAGAACTAATGATATGAGTATTGGTATAAAACTTTGAATATGGGGTTTCAAGAACACAGAATACTTAAAAAGCAAAGTATCTGACAAAACAATAACTTATTTTTCTGAGATTTCAGAGAGAGAAGACTAGTTCAGTTTTGATTCTATGCTGATAATAGCTAATAGCTTTGACTCTAAGTTTGAATTGCTGAAAAGTAAAAGGAATGTATCAGATATTTTTGTACATATTTTCTCACCTAGAAGAAGTACGAGTAATCTCTGGAAAATGAAATAAAGGCTTTTAATTTTCTCTGAATAAATTCATCCATCAATACAATTAGCAATGCAGCTATGTAGTCAATAGCATTCATTATGGTAGGCAGAAAGGACAACATAAAAATAAATAAACGGTGCATTATCTGTCTGTACAGAATTAATAGTTCATTTGGGGAAAAAATTTCATGTGGTATACTGTTTTGTTCTACACTATCATGTACAATGCTATAGAAAAGATTAAAACACAAATCTTAAGAGACTCATGGTGTTGTTGGAGGGATAAGGGAAGCATATAAACACACTTAGTAGTGGAGTATAAAATTTATTATTAAATAGATCTAAATGAAGTGCTATGGAATTTGAAAAGCAAAGGGAGCATACGTGATATCAATTTCACTGAGCAGGTGGCCTTTCAAATGAAGTTTGACATAAACTACCAATTGCTTTCTAGTTACCTGCAATATTTCTAAAGTACCTAGGTGAGCCTGATAACCTCTTCATTTCTCTTAACAGTTATAATTCCAGATAGCTCAGGAGAGAAGTCATGACAGACTATGACATGTGTGTGAGAGAAAGACAGAGAGTTGGGACCTTAACCATCATATCAATGTATGTTATAATTACATTAAATTTTGAACTGATTATTACTCATTTATAATTATACACATTCTATATAATTAAATTACATATAATTATGTTGAAACTATGTATGTGACTCTAGTATTTTGTTACAATTTACAAATTAAATCACTCATGGTGCCTCAAATTATATGTCATATATGTGCACAAGTATATGTTATACATAAATATATTCAATACATTAAAATTTTAATCTATGAGAACTAATGATATGAGTATTGGTATAAAACTTTGAATATGGGGTTTCAAGAACACAGAATACTTAAAAAGCAAAGTATCTGACAAAACAATAACTTATTTTTCTGAGATTTCAGAGAGAAGACTAGTTCAGTTTTGATTCTATGCTGATAATAGCTAATAGCTTTGACTCTAAGTTTGAATTGCTGAAAAGTAAAAGGAATGTATCAGATATTTTTGTACATATTTTCTCACCTAGAAGAAGTACGAGTAATCTCTGGAAAATGAAATAAAGGCTTTTAATTTTCTCTGAATAAATTCATCCATCAATACAATTAGCAATGCAGCTATGTAGTCAATAGCATTCATTATGGTAGGCAGAAAGGACAACATAAAAATAAATAAACGGTGCATTATCTGTCTTTACAGAATTAATAGTTCATTTGGGGAAAAAAGTTCATGTGGTATACTGTTTTGTTCTACACTATCATGTACAATGCTATAGAAAAGATTAAAACACAAATCTTAAGAGACTCATGGTGTTGTTGGAGGGATAAGGGAAGCATATAAACACACTTAGTAGTGGAGTATAAAATTTATTATTAAATAGATCTAAATGAAGTGCTATGGAATTTGAAAAGCAAAGGGAGCATACGTGATATCAATTTCACTGAGCAGGTGGCCTTTCAAATGAAGTTTGACATAAACTACCAATTGCTTTCTAGTTACCTGCAATATTTCTAAAGTACCTAGGTGAGCCTGATAACCTCTTCATTTCTCTTAACAGTTATAATTCCAGATAGCTCAGGAGAGAAGTCATGACAGACTATGACATGTGTGTGTGAGAGAAAGACAGAGAGTTGGGACCTTACAGGATCCTGAGTGATGACACCTACTTTTGCAATCTCTTCTATACCTGTGACTTCACATAACCACTCTTTATCAATGATTACCTGACCTCTCTTTAGCCCAGAACTTTCCTCCAAGTTTCTGGCCCCACAAACCAACTGCCTATTTAATATTTCTTTAGATATTTTAATAACATCTTGAACTCAACATGTCTACAATTATCCTCCTGACCTTAATCTCGGTCCTGGTGGTATCAGTCATTAATGCTGAATACACTTTTCTCATGTATTTTCCTTTGGCAAGAGTAGGGGGCTGGTTAAGGGATGGGCTTTATTGAAGATGATGTACAGGGCCAAGATAGTCAGAAAAAAGCCACAGACCCTCCACTCCTTGTCATCTCATGCAGAGGTGAGCTAAAGGTCAGAGCATAGTGGGTCTCAGGAAGGAGAACATACCCTTCAGGAGCCCCTTACTTGTAGGGTAGACATGAGGGTATTTGTCAGGGTGCTACACAAACTGTGGAGGAACAGGCTATTTGGAACTGCGGTGCCAGTGGATCACAGGAGTTATCTGGGATGCCAGCTGCCCAAGGAATGTTACAAAGACACCAGTCTCATGGGAACCTAGTTTGGGTGTGGCCCTCTGTCTTCCAGGAGAAAGGGCAGCCCTCGGCCCCCGTTAGCTCATTCCCCAGGCAACCCAGACTGACCTATTAAGGCCATAATCTGACAGCTCTGCTCATTTTATGCAGGGCTACTGCAGTGGCCCAGACTGGGAGCTGGCAAACTTTCTCCAAAGAACCAACAAAAATTTGCTTATAGAAAAGATTAAAACACAAATCTTAAGAGATATGTTTTTGGAGGGATAAGGAAGCATATAAACACACTTAGTAGTGGAGTATAAAATTTATTATTAAATAGATCTAAATGAAGTGCTATGGAATTTGAAAAGCAAAGGGAGCATACGTGATATCAATTTCACTGAGCAGGTGGCCTTTCAAATGAAGTTTGACATAAACTACCAATTGCTTTCTAGTTACCTGCAATATTTCTAAAGTACCTAGGTGAGCCTGATAACCTCTTCATTTCTCTTAACAGTTATAATTCCAGATAGCTCAGGAGAGAAGTCATGACAGACTATGACATGTGTGTGTGAGAGAAAGACAGAGAGTTGGGACCTTACAGGATCCTGAGTGATGACACCTACTTTTGCAATCTCTTCTATACCTGTGACTTCACATAACCACTCTTTATCAATGATTACCTGACCTCTCTTTAGCCCAGAACTTTCCTCCAAGTTTCTGGCCCCACAAACCAACTGCCTATTTAATATTTCTTTAGATATTTTAATAACATCTTGAACTCAACATGTCTACAATTATCCTCCTGACCTTAATCTCGGTCCTGGTGGTATCAGTCATTAATGCTGAATACCCTTTTTCTCATGTATTTTCCTTTGGCAAGAGTAGGGGGCTGGTTAAGGGATGGGCTTTATTGAAGATGATGTACAGGGCCAAGATAGTCAGAAAAAAGCCACAGACCCTCCACTCCTTGTCATCTCATGCAGAGGTGAGCTAAAGGTCAGAGCATAGTGGGTCTCAGGAAGGAGAACATACCCTTCAGGAGCCCCTTACTTGTAGGGTAGACATGAGGGTATTTGTCAGGGGTGCTACACAAACTGTGGAGGAACAGGCTATTTGGAACTGCGGTGCCAGTGGATCACAGGAGTTATCTGGGATGCCAGCTGCCCAAGGAATGTTACAAAGACACCAGTCTCATGGGAACCTAGTTTGGGTGTGGCCCTCTGTCTTCCAGGAGAAAGGGCAGCCCTCGGCCCCCGTTAGCTCATTCCCCAGGCAACCCAGACTGACCTATTAAGGCCATAATCTGACAGCTCTGCTCATTTTATGCAGGGGCTACTGCAGTGGCCCAGACTGGGAGCTGGCAAACTTTTTCTCCAAAGAACCAACTAGAAAAGAATTTTGGCATTATTAAGCTGTGCGGTTTCTCTCACAACTAAATAATAGTGTTCTTGTAGCATGAAAGCAGCCAAAGACAGTATATAAACAGTAGACACACAAGTCAGTGGATCTGTGTTCAATGAAACTGTACTTACAAACATGACTCTGGTCAATGGGTATGAGCAGAAATGATATGTACCACTTCCAAGTATAAGTCTTTAAGAGCTGTTATAAAATTCATCAGTTCCCTTTCATCCTACCAAAGAAACCACCATTTCAGATGGTAGAGATGTCATCAACTTGTTTCCCACATGAACATGCCATGAAAGGGAGCCCCTATCTCACCCCAAATGGACATGGGTATAAATGAAAACTGAATCAGCATTTTAACAACTGTTCTGAGATACACTTCACATACCATAAAATTAACTCAGTGCTTTTTAGTAGATACAGGGTTGTGTGATCATCACCATAATATACTTTTAGAACATTTTCAGTACCCCCAAAACAACCTCCATTTATACCAGCAGTCATTTTCTGTTCCCACTCAGCCCAATGCCTACCTCCATCTCCAGGGACCACTAATTCACTTGCTATCTGAGAACCTCTGCTATCTACATCATTAGTAAATACCTGTTTTTGAAGCATGACTCAGTTGATGCATTCATTGGTATTTTTCTAGTGCTGTCTTTATAAATGGCTCCCACCACCACTACAAAAATCAGGAATGTAGAAATTACTAAACACTACTTAACTTCCTTCTCCAATTCAGCTTAACTATATAGCCCCTATATTCAATTTTACTTTCTGGATATTTCTTGACTGTGTCTATTTCTCTCCCTTTCCATTGCCACTCTCCCTTTCCAACTACCACTGTAGTTCAAGATGTTACCTTCACTTTCTTGCACTTTGTCAGTGTTCTAAAATTTCTGACAGATAAACTTCAGGATTTAGGAATGAGAAATCAGAATTCTTGGGAATTTTTTGGAAATTTTGAAATAAAACGTTACTCTATTTTTCATAACATTTTTTTGGTGAGTTGTAATATCTTTTAATAATATTTACATGTACTTAAAAATAGCAAATGATGATAATAAAGCATGCATCAGTTTTGACAAGATTGTGCTAGGAGTTTCAGAAATTTCCTACAAATAAGTGATAATAAATGCATGCTTGATCATTTTTATGAGCCGACATATCGTGACAGGATTCTACATTTCAATAATGTATAAAATTGATCTCTACTTGACAAAAGACATTTATTGACAGAAAACATTATGGGAAATCACTACAATTTAAATGTCCAATAAAAATCATTTAAAAATTGAAATATGGGGCTTCCCTGGTGGTCCAGTGGGTAAAGAGTCTGCCTTGCAGTGCAAGGTGCACTGGTTCGATCCCTGGCCCAGGAGGATCCCGTATGCCATGGAGTGGCTGGGCCAGTGTGCCCAATTATGAGCTAGGGCTCTGGAGCGCATGCCCCCAGAGCCAGTGCTCTGCAATGAGAGAGGTCACTGAGATGGGAGGCCCACACAGGCTAAAGAATAAAAAGATAGATGAAAATAAATGGATTAAAAATCAATAAAAGAAGCCAAAATATCAGGACAAACATTGCAGATGCAGAAAATTTTTTTTACATTGTTCAGTGATAGTCAAGTTTTTAAGAGTTTTCCCAGAAGAATTTTAAGGTGGCCATTAAGGCCCATGTTGCTTCCTAGAAGCTCTTTGGCTTTCTCCTTTTCTTTTTTTAAAATTTTTTTCTTTTTCCCATCATGCCTCTTTTTTATTTATATTTTATTTTCATCCATTTTTTTCTATTCTTTGGCATGCGTGAGCCTCCCATTGCACTGGCCACTCTCGTCTCAGAGCACTGACTCTGGGCGCACACACTCCAGAGTGCCGGTTCACAACTGGACACATCAGTTCAGCAGCTCCACGGCATATGGGATCCTCCTTGGCCAGGGATCGAACCAGTGCACCTTGCACTGCAAGGCAGACTCTTTACCCACTGGACCAGTGAAGCTCCTCTTTTTAATTAAGGAAAGTTTTTTGCTGTTTGCCCCTATTTTGGTTTTGCCATGAAATCCATACTGCTTTTGCTAGTTCAGATTTTAGATCAGTTTCTAATTTTATATTGAAGTATATAGAACAACATCATTTTCTCTTTACAGACTCTGTTAAATGCTTTCATTGAACTGTAGCCCACAGTAAATATTCAAACACTAGAAAACATTTGTGAATAATTTATTGCAGTGTGAAACAACATGACTTCAGAATTCCTAGCCAGTTTACTACTACTCAGAATTATGTGTCAAAATTGCCAAGTTAAAGGCTTGCATCAAAAACTTATTTTTTTGGAACATCAAACATAGGAGTTGCATAAAGATTTCTATATGAATAAATGTATTGTTTTCATTTATAGGCACAACTTCCCCTTGTCAGCATATAGGGCCACAGACACATGTTTGCCATGTGACAAGAGCAACAAGCCAGAATGGTGGATTAGATCGTGCCTGTTCTCTCCTATGTGCTCCTGTCTCAGTTCCTTCCACTCTGCCCAGCTCCGTTGGCATTTCCTGCACTAGCTTTTCCACTTGATGTCCATGCATTCCCTCAACCAAGCAGTCTCTATGAGAATGGAGCTTTAATTCTATCAGTAGGATTATGTTTCTTCTTGCTGTTTTTCTGAACCCTTGAACGATTATTCTTGGGATTCAGAAAAAAAAAAAATGTCCTGAGAAATTCCCATATGGAGATCCAAACGCTTACAATAGTCTCTCTGTATCCTTCCTAGCTCTCTGTTCTAGCTCTCTTTTCATCCTTTATCCTGTTCAGAATGATTGTCTAAAAGCACAAACTTGGGGAGGGCATTCCCCTGTTGAAATGTCTTTAATGGCTTCCCCACTGCTCTTAGGGTAAAGATTAATTCCTTAAAATGGGCATTAAGGCACCTGTAAACCTCTCTGGGCTCTTCATACACCAGTCTTCCTCACTGCATCTGTGTTACACTTGAGCCACCCAGGGATCCTCTTAATTCCACGCTCTTCCCATCACGGAACCTTTGCCTGTACTGTTTCCTTCATCTGAAAATCCTTTTCCTTACTCATACTTCTGACCTCAGTTCAAATAACATTTAAGTTTTCTCTACCTCAAGTTTTGTCAGGTTTCTTCATTAAATGTCCTCTAAATCTATCTTCTTTCCTACAAAACACTGAGATAAGTTTATAATTATTCTGTAATCTGTGTGGGGTTAATTTGTCAAGGAGTATGCATAGCACATAGAAAGCACTTAAAAGGATATGTCGAATGAATGCTGAATGAATAAAATCACAGTTCAGGAAGAAGCAGAATAGGATATGCAAACTTCATTGTCTCTGACAGATCGTAGTTAAAGCAAAGGTGTCCCATATCACCTTTCAACAGTGTAATGGAGTACTGATTATATACAAGTACTATGTCAATTTCTGTAATACAAGAGCGGACAAACCAACAACAAAAATTCCCATCCCCATTGGAGCTTATGTATTCTTATGGGAAGAAACAGGTGCAGAATGAGTACATACACTACTTTGCTAGACGGTGATAGATACTATGGAGAAAAATAAATGACAGAGGTGGACACATTTTCAGTGGGTGGGAATCCACAGGTATAACGGATATCCAGTAAAACCTCACTAAAGTTGACAAAGGTGCAAATATCTGACAGGGAAGGACAGAAATAACCAACTATATTTCAGCAGAAATCAAAATCAAAAAGGAAAGGGACAGAAACAGTGAAGGGGCTATTTAATTCTGTGATTTCATAGCTGGTCACTCCTTGAATGTCAGGAGAGCACAGATACTCAGTAAGGGAGGAACACTGGGCAGCGGGTTTATGGGAAGGGGGCATTTCACAGTAAATATATCTTGTTGTTGCTGTTCAGTCGCTCAGTTGTGTCTGACTCTTTGCAACCCCGTGGACTGCAGCACGTCAGGATTCCCTGTCCTTCACTATGTCCCCGAGTTTGCTCAAACTCATGTCCACTTGTGTACATGAGGCCATCCGACCATCTCATCCTCTGTCACCCCCTTTTCTTTCTGCCCTCAATTTTTCCCAGCATCAGGGTCTTTTCCAACCAGCAATTAGAAGTACTAGAGAAGACAGCTAACGGTTATTTGTGCAGCCTACCTTATATCTGCAATTTCTCCATTTTGTTTGTGTCACTGACCTCATTTTATAGAAAAGGAAAGTCAAATACAGTGTTTTAGTAACTGATCAAGGTCACTGAGGGAAAAACAAAACACAGAGCTGGTAACAGACTCTAGGAAAGGCTTATGCTTTTTCTTCCAGAGCTGATTTTTTAGAAAAGAATATTAGAAGGAGAAAATGCTGAATGAATAAAATCACAGTTCAGGAAGAAGCAGAATAGGATATGCAAACTTCATTGTCTCTGACAGATCGTAGTTAAAGCAAAGGTGTCCCATATCACCTTTCAACAGTGTAATGGAGTACTGATTATATACAAGTACTATGTCAATTTCTGTAATACAAGAGCGGACAAACCAACAACAAAAATTCCCATCCCCATTGGAGCTTATGTATTCTTATGGGAAGAAACAGGTGCAGAATGAGTACATACACTACTTTGCTAGACGGTGATAGATACTATGGAGAAAAATAAATGACAGAGGTGGACACATTTTCAGTGGGTGGGAATCCACAGGTATAACGGATATCCAGTAAAACCTCACTAAAGTTGACAAAGGTGCAAATATCTGACAGGGAAGGACAGAAATAACCAACTATATTTCAGCAGAAATCAAAATCAAAAAGGAAAGGGACAGAAACAGTGAAGGGGCTATTTAATTCTGTGATTTCATAGCTGGTCACTCCTTGAATGTCAGGAGAGCACAGATACTCAGTAAGGGAGGAACACTGGGCAGCGGGTTTATGGGAAGGGGGCATTTCACAGTAAATATATCTTGTTGTTGCTGTTCAGTCGCTCAGTTGTGTCTGACTCTTTACGACCCCGTGGACTGCAGCACGTCAGGCTTCCCTGTCCTTCACTATCTCCCAGAGTTTGCTCAAACTCATGTCCACTTGTGTACATGAGGCCATCCGACCATCTCATCCTCTGTCACCCCCTTTTCTTTCTGCCCTCAATTTTTCCCAGCATCAGGGTCTTTTCCAACCAGCAATTAGAAGTACTAGAGAAGACAGCTAACGGTTATTTGTGCAGCCTACCTTATATCTGCAATTTCTCCATTTTGTTTGTGTCACTGACCTCATTTTATAGAAAAGGAAAGTCAAATACAGTGTTTTAGTAACTGATCAAGGTCACTGAGGGAAAAACAAAACACAGAGCTGGTAACAGACTCTAGGAAAGGCTTATGCTTTTTCTTCCAGAGCTGATTTTTTAGAAAAGAATATTAGAAGGAGAAAAATGCAAACTTGAAGCTTGACAACTGAATAGGCACAGTCATTTAGGAATTCATATAAACATTTCTTGTAGAACAGTAACTGAAAATATGTTGAGAGCACAAGGCCATCTTCAGAGGGCACCAGAACCACCACAGAAGTCATTTAGAAACAGAGGACAGTACCATCAAGGCCTGTCGGAAAAGTAACACTTATTTGCCTCCTTCAGAAGAATAGAGCGGTGAGAGAGCTTTTACTGAATGAAAATCTTTTTATTCACAAGCAAATGAAATATCTTGGGCTTAGAGCCAGATAAAAAAAATTCTGTCATCGAATTTTTTTAGATGCCTAAAATTAACTTGCTCAATTTTCTTTCCACCCCCAGTACTCTTCATCATCTATAAAATGAGAGCTTTTGACCAAATAATCTCTCTGTTTCTTCCCAGCTCTTAAATTTCATGACTCTATTCAATTTATTAGTTAAGGGGTAAAAAAAGAGACTGTAAATTTAGTAGAAAATTCTATTTCATCTGAAAGATAAAATAACATGCCCTTGACTTAGTAATTCTTCATATAAAATAGTTTCCTCATTGTACTTTATCCTTAACACATCAGTAAAAAGAGATTTAAAAAAAATTCATTTCAAGCCTGATACAGGTGGAAGGATCATAAGTATAAAAGATAAAACATTTACTCTCAGAATTCTGATACTAGATTGGAAGGATTCTCATATTTTAAAATTAAGAATCAATGGGAATTTCTACATCGGGAAAATAATCAAAATTCATCATTTTGAATTGTTGTTTAATTTGGATATTCTAGTGATTAGTTTGATGTGTGAATAGCTAATTGATTTTGTTGCATAATTAATAGATCTATAACATAAAATCTATAGGAACATCTCATAAACATTTTGAGTAGAGGTTTAAAATCATCTAAATATTTTCATGGCAATATGGACTAGTATCTAGGCACAAAACGTCAAAGACAAGTTTATCACATGAAATGCTGGGTCTTGGAGTTCTGTTAAATTCTCAAGTTTGTCAAAATACCTTATCCTTTACAGGATGTAATATAACCCTCATTAAGCTAAAGAAAACTGAGAGGTATATTCATAAGATTCCTTATACTAAAGCAAAGTGTGTTATTGTTACTTCATCAGGTTAATTAAGAAGTATCAGTAATAAGAAAATAGATACTTTTAAAATTCTGACACCACTGAAAACATTTATCAGATGCTGGTTTAAGAATACAAAATAATCTTAATGTGACAAAGTTTAAAATCTAAGGCCACTATATTGCCTAAGTTAGTTAAATTCTTTGGGATTCAATTTATTCATGTGTTAAAGAAGCCTGGTTTGGATGAATCCTTTCAGACCATGAGAACAATGATAAAAGTGTTTATTGAATATTAGCTGTGTGCCAGGAATTTTTCTAAGTGTATTTACATGTGTAAATCATCTCATTTTAAAAACAACATATGGAGTATTTACTATTATCAACTTTGTTTTATAGTATAAAATGTAGAGAGTTTTAATCATTTGCTTAAGATGTGATAGCTACTGAGTGGCAAGACTAGGATTTGAAGTCAGGCCGTCTGACATTGGAGTCCCCAGTCTCAACCATGATGCAATACTGCTTGTTCTTCAAATCACATTCTTCAAACAGTGCTGCTACACTCTCCCCTCTCTCACTGGGGAACATCCAGACAGGGCAGAAGAATGCTCTTCCTCTCTACCAAGGTATCTAAATTCTAATCCCTGAACCTAGTGGAAACGTTATGCTGTGTTGAAAAAGGGACTTTACAGGTTTGACTAAGGTAAGGACTTTTAAATGGGCAGAGTATCCTGGATTAAGTGGGTGAGCCGATGTAAACATGGGGTCCTTAGAGGAGGGAAGCAACAATGTCAGAGACACAGAAGGGGAGGTCCACAGAATGATGTCACTGGAAGCCCAGGAATGCAGGTTTGGTCGCCTCCAGAAGCTGGAAGAAGCAAGTAACAGATTTCTTCCTGGACTCCCCAAGAGGAATGCAGCACTGTGATTTTTAGCTCTGTGAGACTCACCTCAGACTCTGCCCTATGATCTGTAAGGTAATAGGTGTGTGCTATTTTAAGACACTAAACTTGTGGTAATTTGTCATAGCAGCAATAGGCAGCTGATACACTGCCATGTTTGAGTTTCTATTGAGGGCCACTGTGTTTCTCAGGTATGTTGAGTGACATAAACATCATAAACCCATGGATTAGATCATCTCTAAGGTCTGTTTAGTGCTAAGATTATATACACATGTATGATATCTGTTTTGTAGCTACATGTGGTAAATCTCTGTCTTAGTGGTGAACATTCGTTTCTAAGAAGTCTTCAAGTGGTGTTATGATCGACCATGAGAACAATGATAAAAGTGTTTTTTTTTGGGATTCAATTTATTCATGTGTTAAAGAAGCCTGGTTTGGATGAATCCTTTCAGACCATGAGAACAATGATAAAAGTGTTTATTGAATATTAGCTGTGTGCCAGGAATTTTTCTAAGTGTATTTACATGTGTAAATCATCTCATTTTAAAAACAACATATGGAGTATTTACTATTATCAACTTTGTTTTATAGTATAAAATGTAGAGAGTTTTAATCATTTGCTTAAGATGTGATAGCTACTGAGTGGCAAGACTAGGATTTGAAGTCAGGCCGTCTGACATTGGAGTCCCCAGTCTCAACCATGATGCAATACTGCTTGTTCTTCAAATCACATTCTTCAAACAGTGCTGCTACACTCTCCCCTCTCTCACTGGGGAACATCCAGACAGGGCAGAAGAATGCTCTTCCTCTCTACCAAGGTATCTAAATTCTAATCCCTGAACCTAGTGGAAACGTTATGCTGTGTTGAAAAAGGGACTTTACAGGTTTGACTAAGGTAAGGACTTTTAAATGGGCAGAGTATCCTGGATTAAGTGGGTGAGCCGATGTAAACATGGGGTCCTTAGAGGAGGGAAGCAACAATGTCAGAGACACAGAAGGGGAGGTCCACAGAATGATGTCACTGGAAGCCCAGGAATGCAGGTTTGGTCGCCTCCAGAAGCTGGAAGAAGCAAGTAACAGATTTCTTCCTGGACTCCCCAAGAGGAATGCAGCACTGTGATTTTTAGCTCTGTGAGACTCACCTCAGACTCTGCCCTATGATCTGTAAGGTAATAGGTGTGTGCTATTTTAAGACACTAAACTTGTGGTAATTTGTCATAGCAGCAATAGGCAGCTGATACACTGCCATGTTTGAGTTTCTATTGAGGGCCACTGTGTTTCTCAGGTATGTTGAGTGACATAAACATCATAAACCCATGGATTAGATCATCTCTAAGGTCTGTTTAGTGCTAAGATTATATACACATGTATGATATCTGTTTTGTAGCTACATGTGGTAAATCTCTGTCTTAGTGGTGAACATTTCAAGAATATTTAACATGAAAAGGACAGTCTCTTCAGCAAGTGGTGTTGGGAAGGCTGGAGAGCCAATGTAAATAAATGAACTTAAAATACACCTCAGTAAACAATCAGCCTGCAATGTAGGAGACCTGGGTTCACTCCCTGGGTTAGGAAGATCCCCTGGAGAAGGGA
This sequence comes from Tragulus kanchil, assembly GCA_022376925.1. Lineage (NCBI taxonomy): Eukaryota > Metazoa > Chordata > Mammalia > Artiodactyla > Tragulidae > Tragulus > Tragulus kanchil. Next base: position 16,131,049 of record JAIOJX010000028.1, on the reverse strand, counting down.
ATGGCTACCCACTTCAGTATTCTTGCCTGGAGAATCCCATGGACAGAGGAGCCTGGCAGGCTACAGTCCATGGGGTCACAAAAAGTCATACACTTTGAAATCATACACAAAAATAAACTGAAAATGGCTGAGCAATTTAAACGTAAGACACGAGCCCATAAAACATCCTAGAAGAGATCAGGGGCAAAACATTCTCTGACATAAATTGCACCAATGTTTACTTAGGTGACTCTTCCAAGACAACAGAAATAAAAACAAAAAGAAACGGGACCTAATCAAATGTACAGGTTTTTACATAGCAAAGGAAATCATAGACAAAATAAAAAACCCAAGAATGGGAGAAAATATTTGCCAATGATATGATTGAAAAGGGCTAAATTTCCAAAATATACAAATAACATACAATTAAACAAAAACCCAAACAACCCAATTGAAAACTGGGCAGAAAACCTAGAGACATTTTTCCAAAGAAGAAACACAGATAGCCAATAGGCACATGAAATGATACACAACATTGCTGATTATTAGATACATGTAACTCAAAATTACAATGAAATGCCACTTCACAGAGGTTAGAACAGCCATCATTAAAAGTCTACCAAAAAACAAACGCTGGAGAGGGTGTGGAGAAAAGGGACCCTCCTACAGAATGGCAAAAAAAACTCACCTCAGACTCTGCCCTATGATCTGTAAGGTAATAGGTGTGTGCTATTTTAAGACACTAAACTTGTGGTAATTTGTCATAGCAGCAATAGGCAGCTGATACACTGCCATGTTTGAGTTTCTATTGAGGGCCACTGTGTTTCTCAGGTATGTTGAGTGACATAAACATCATAAACCCATGGATTAGATCATCTCTAAGGTCTGTTTAGTGCTAAGATTATATACACATGTATGATATCTGTTTTGTAGCTACATGTGGTAAATCTCTGTCTTAGTGGTGAACATTTCAAGAATATTTAACATGAAAAGGACAGTCTCTTCAGCAAGTGGTGTTGGGAAGGCTGGAGAGCCAATGTAAATAAATGAACTTAAAATACACCTCAGTAAACAATCAGCCTGCAATGTAGGAGACCTGGGTTCACTCCCTGGGTTAGGAAGATCCCCTGGAGAAGGGAATGGCTACCCACTTCAGTATTCTTGCCTGGAGAATCCCATGGACAGAGGAGCCTGGCAGGCTACAGTCCATGGGGTCACAAAAAGTCATACACTTTGAAATCATACACAAAAATAAACTGAAAATGGCTGAGCAATTTAAACGTAAGACACGAGACCATAAAAACTCCTAGAAGAGATCAGGGGCAAAACATTCTCTGACATAAATTGCACCAATGTTTACTTAGGTGACTCTTCCAAGACAACAGAAATAAAAACAAAAAGAAACGGGACCTAATCAAATGTACAGGTTTTTACATAGCAAAGGAAATCATAGACAAAATAAAAAACCCAAGAATGGGAGAAAATATTTGCCAATGATATGATTGAAAAGGGCTAAATTTCCAAAATATACAAATAACATACAATTAAACAAAAACCCAAACAACCCAATTGAAAACTGGGCAGAAAACCTAGAGACATTTTTCCAAAGAAGAAACACAGATAGCCAATAGGCACATGAAATGATACACAACATTGCTGATTATTAGATACATGTAACTCAAAATTACAATGAAATGCCACTTCACAGAGGTTAGAACAGCCATCATTAAAAGTCTACCAAAAAACAAACGCTGGAGAGGGTGTGGAGAAAAGGGACCCCTCCTACACCGTTGGTGGGAATGTAAACCAGTGCAGCCACTGTGGCTAACAGTATGGAGGTTACTCGAAAGACTAAAAATCAGGCTACCATACTATCTAGCAATCCTACTCCTGAGCGTATATCCAGATAAAACTAAATTCCAAAAGACACATAGATCCCTGTGCTCATAACCGCATTATTCCCCATAGCCAAGAGGCAGAAAGAACCTAAATGTCCACAAACAGATGAAGGAGATGTGGTTTACCCATACAACGGAATACTACTCAAACACAGAAAAGCATGAAATTGTGTCCTCTGCAACAACATCAATGCAACTAGAAAGCATTATACTGTGAGGTAGGTCACAAAGAGAGAGATAAATATGATATGATATCACATGTGTGTGTTAGTCCCTCAGTACTGTCTGACTCTCTGTGGCCTCATGGGCTGTAGCCCAACAGGGCCTTCTGTCCATGGGATTCTCCAGGCAAGAATACTGGAGTCATGTGCCATTCCCTTCTCCAAGGGATCTTTCAGATCCAGAAATCGAACCCAGCTCTCCTGCGTTGCAGGCAAATTATCATCTGAGCCGCCAGGGAAGTCCCAATAATACTTATAGGTGGAATCTAAAATACAACACAAATGAACCTATCTAGAAACAGAAACAGAATCACGGACAGAGGGGACAGACTTGTGGCTGCCCGAGGGAAGACAGGGTGGGAGAGGGATGAAGTGGGGGTTGGGGTTCGTAGATGTAAGCTATTATGCATATACTGCATTGCCTGAGGCTCAGCAGGTAAAGAATCTGCCTGTAATAATGCAGGAGACACAGGAGACAAGGTCCTCCTGTGGAACATAGGAAACTCTATTCAATATCCTGAGATAAACCATAATAGAAAAGAATTCTAAAAAGACTCTGTATACACGCACACACACAAACCACTTTGATGTACATCAGGGATTAGCACAGCATTGTAAATCAACTGTACTTCAACTAAAAAACACCCCCAAAACAAATCACCCCCCTCTCTCCCAAAACAGATGGTGCTTTAGTAATGATTTTGATAAAAATAGTAGTAACAGAATCTAACTCTGTGTATAAGACAATAACGAGGAACTTACATAAAAATTAAAGTGATATACAAGTTCAGTATTTTTCATGCTGTTTCATATATTGGCCCAAATTATCTAAAACACTAAAGTAATAAATGTTTCAACATAAAGTAACAGATCCATGAGTTTTTTTAAGAAAAAAAGAAATATCTAGTTGAACTTATTTACGAATAAACTCAACAAAAGTGTTTAATGAACTCTGAGTTAGAATCAGATGATTAAATGACAGTCTTAATCGACTTGTGAAAGTAGTCAAGAAACCTTTTCCTTTCCTTTCAAAATACGAACTTTTTTGTACTCCAAGAAGAGTTCGTCAGAGGCTCTAATATACCTGACTTGGTATTCAGACTTTTTGTGTGCAGGAGTATATTAACCTCAGGAGACTGATTGCAACTAAAACAGCCATAATGGTACCAAAGGAAAGGTGAGAGAGATGAAGATAAGATGATTAAGATTGTTTCAGTCTATCTCAGTCCTGAGCAAAATTTGAGTCATGCTATTATAAGAAGATTAATTTAGAAAAATTGAGAGTAATGGAAAATCCACAGAAGGAAAATCTATGTGCTTAATTCTTCATCTAGTCATTTGATAGACCTAATATTTCAAAATATCAGAAAATTTAGAGCTGCTTTGAAGACGGTATTTAGCAGACACAACTAATTTTGATGTTGTTATATCCTCAGGTTACATAGGAAGGGATTTTTCTCCGTTACGTTCAAGGATATCAGAAGTAGGTTCTGAAATGAACTAATTGGTGAACATTTTAAGAGGCACTTGCTCAGGGGCATATAAATTACAATGTTTTATAATGCCTTACACATATAATGCCTCTGAAATAATTTAGAGCGTCATAGAAAAAGCTAAATCTCAATGGAGCTTTAAAAAAAATTTTTTTTAACATCTAAAGATTTCCAGTCCATGTAGAAAAGTGGATTCCATTTCCTAAAGAGAATGTAATAAGTATGTGAGTATTAGAACAGAGTTGCTTGTGTAAGCTCAGCTGGTTCTACCTGGAAGTTATTACTGAATAAATTGAAAATGATTGTATGCATTTTACAGAAACACTGTGCGGTCTTGATGCAGCAGCTTCCATCAGCTGTGTGGGGTTAGGAAGGTCATCTGGGTTCGCAGTTGTTTTCAAAGCAGGGATTTATAAAGTGCATGCTGCATAATTACAAAGGGGCAGAAGAATGGTTCAAAAAGAGGAAGAAATATGGGTTCTTAAGGATCTATTTAGACAACAATGACACAACTATGAGCAAGATGGAGAAAAATAGAATACACAGACAGCTACACAGTGGTGTGTCATGGGCTGTGACCAGGAATGCTGAGGAAAGTAAAAATGAAGAAGGTCAAAATCAGTATGTTTCAATTCATGAGGAAAGGTTCCTGAAGGAGACTAGTCTTAATCAGTTAAGTGTGCAGTTAACTCCGGGTTTTGATGCTCTGAGGCAACAAAAATGAGAATTCAGAGAAGATAAGGACGAAAAAACTAATGGGCAATTCATTTATTCACTCCTTTTTAAAAAAAAAACAAAACAAAACAAAAAAAACACTGAACGATGCCTGTGTGGCCAGAAAATAGTCAAAAATAGTCCCAGGTGCTAACAATACAGTGAATAAAGCAATTAAAAAAAATCATTTCCCTTGTAGTTTATACTCTACAAAATAATAAAATGAATGGTATGTTAGATCAGTGCAATGGAAAAAATCAAACAGAAAAGATGATCTGGGCCTGTGTGACAACACACTTGGAATGATGTCTGAGTAAGCTCTGAAGGAGGTGATCCTACAGCAAGTCTCAGAACAGAGCATTGAGACGGGGTGGGGGGCTGTGCAGGTCAGGCCCCGGCAGACAATCCTGCTTGGTATGTGGGAGCGAGATTTGACAGGGGACTGTGGCTGGAGCAAGATGACAGAAGGAGAACTCTACGAGATCAGATCAGATTGATATAGGTTCATGGGGGCCATCCTAAGGAGTCTAGCTTTCACTCTGAGAGAGATGAGGTAAGGAGTCCCTGGAGGGTTCAAAATAGAAGAAGGGTAGGAACTTGTTTCTGTCTGGCAGGACTGCTCTGGATGACGCGCTGAGATCAACCTCCAGAGGGCAGGAGGGGAAGGAAACCATGGCTGCGAAGTCAGCTGTTCCAGGGACCCAGGAGACAGCAAAGTGTGGCTTGGACCACGGTGGTAGTTGTGAAGGTTGTAAACAGTAGTCAAATTTTGAATGTATTTTGTAGGCTGTTTTTCAGTTACTAAGCTATGTCTGACTCTTTGTGACCCCGTGCACTGCAGCACCCAGGCCTACCGCATGTCAACATTTTGTCCACAAATTAAGAAATGAGGGAGGGAGAGGGAGAGAGAATATGAATGAGAATGTGTTCTGAGTGACCAGAAGGATGGAGTTGCCATGACCTGAAAGGTAGAAGACTGTGAAAAGAGCACATTTAAGGTAAAGATTCAATGCTCTGTTTGTGTGCATGTGTGTTAAGTTACTTCAGTCGTGTTCCGTTTAGGGCAAATTAAGCAGATGGTAGTGTCAGATACTGAATGCAGATGGGTTTGGTATGAGTCAAGACTTGAAGAGGAATTGCTAGAGGTATTTACATGTAGTATTTAAGGACATGGGGTTGCATGCCTCCAAAGCACTGAGTGGATAAAAACAAACAAACAAACAAACAAGGAGAGGTACACAGCACTGGAACTCTAGGGCTCCAATGAGGTTGGAGAGATGAAGAGGAAGCAATACATGAGATTGAAAGCAAGGAGCTAAATACAGGAAGAAAGAAAAGCAGGAGAGTACGATGTCCTGGAAGCCAAAAGAAGAAATTGTTTGAAGTAGCATGGAGAGCAATCCAGTATGCCTAAGGTCAGGAAATGTTAAGCAAGATCAGGACTGAGATTTGTTCATTAGATTTAGCTACGAAGATCTTACCGGTGTCTAAATGGCTTGGCAAATTCTGATTAGGTTAATGTAGCCATCATTTTCCTAGGCCATGTCTCACTAGGGGTATAATCTGGTTTCAATATCAATTGTAAAATAGTTTCCAGCTTCTGGTGGTTTAAAGCTATGACTAGCAATTCTTTGATATACTCTCCTTCAAAAGTTGTTTCCCATCCTCTTGAGTAGGGGCTCCATTTAATGGATTGCTTCTTGTGTATGGGACAGAAGTCAAAGCACGTGATATCAATTAGGGCATAAAATATCGGGGCTTCTTCTGGACTTGACTGAAATAATACGAATGAGAACGACTTAGCTAATGGCATTCCTGAGTTTATCATTGAAAGACACTGTGAGATAAGAGGTGTTTATTAAGATTTGGGATAACATGTAATGTCAAAATAGATAAGGAACACAGATTTTAGTACCTGGAAGTGAGCTGTGGTCATAAATGTCCAGGCCTACCGCATGTCAACATTTTGTCCACAAATTAAGAAATGAGGGAGGAGAGGGAGAGAGAATATGAATGAGAATGTGTTCTGAGTGACCAGAAGGATGGAGTTGCCATGACCTGAAAGGTAGAAGACTGTGAAAAGAGCACATTTAAGGTAAAGATTCAATGCTCTGTTTGTGTGCATGTGTGTTAAGTTACTTCAGTCGTGTTCCGTTTAGGGCAAATTAAGCAGATGGTAGTGTCAGATACTGAATGCAGATGGGTTTGGTATGAGTCAAGACTTGAAGAGGAATTGCTAGAGGTATTTACATGTAGTATTTAAGGACATGGGGTTGCATGCCTCCAAAGCACTGAGTGGATAAAAACAAACAAACAAACAAACAAGGAGAGGTACACAGCACTGGAACTCTAGGGCTCCAATGAGGTTGGAGAGATGAAGAGGAAGCAATACATGAGATTGAAAGCAAGGAGCTAAATACAGGAAGAAAGAAAAGCAGGAGAGTACGATGTCCTGGAAGCCAAAAGAAGAAATTGTTTGAAGTAGCATGGAGAGCAATCCAGTATGCCTAAGGTCAGGAAATGTTAAGCAAGATCAGGACTGAGATTTGTTCATTAGATTTAGCTACGAAGATCTTACCGGTGTCTAAATGGCTTGGCAAATTCTGATTAGGTTAATGTAGCCATCATTTTCCTAGGCCATGTCTCACTAGGGGTATAATCTGGTTTCAATATCAATTGTAAAATAGTTTCCAGCTTCTGGTGGTTTAAAGCTATGACTAGCAATTCTTTGATATACTCTCCTTCAAAAGTTGTTTCCCATCCTCTTGAGTAGGGGCTCCATTTAATGGATTGCTTCTTGTGTATGGGACAGAAGTCAAAGCACGTGATATCAATTAGGGCATAAAATATCGGGGCTTCTTCTGGACTTGACTGAAATAATACGAATGAGAACGACTTAGCTAATGGCATTCCTGAGTTTATCATTGAAAGACACTGTGAGATAAGAGGTGTTTATTAAGATTTGGGATAACATGTAATGTCAAAATAGATAAGGAACACAGATTTTAGTACCTGGAAGTGAGCTGTGGTCATAAATGTCCAAAAATGTGAAGTGACTTTGCAGCCAAGCCCAGAAGCTAGAGAAACTTTGAAGAGAGTGTTTGTGAAAACTTATATATGTTAAACAGAATGTTGTAGAAGCTGAGACTGCCGAGGAGGCTCAAATGAAAGTGAGAACTATCTTATTGGAAACTGAAAGGAAAAGATCCATGTTAAATAGTGTCAGAGAGGTTAGTGACATTGTCCCCTACAATAACATGGAAAGTAGAAAACGATTTAATAAACTGAGTGAACATGCGAGAGTAGTTTCTAGGGGGAATGTTGAAGGTGCTATTTACTTTCTTTCTAGTTAGAGTAAAATGTGAGAGGAGAGACAAATGTATGCAAGGTCTGCCAAACCAAAAGCAGCTAGTGTTTTGGCTTAAAAAATTCCCAGCCTCTCCAGATGGTGAAAGACGCTAAAATGAAGAAATAGCTTCTGTACAAATATGAAACCAAGGATTCTGCCAGGTCTGATGTCGAAGCTGAGGATGTGGCTATAAAGTCTCTTATTAAGATTTCAGGATGAGCTATGGTACGGCCTCAGAATACCATTTTGTCAGAAAAGGGGGCCCCCCGTAGACCTTTATGTCTCATAACTCCCCTCAATCGAACAATATGGCTTCTAAGAAGCTTAAGGGCTTTGTCCCTCGGCAGAAGACCTAAATAGAGAAGAGCTTATCTCAATTTATAGGTGTAGATTTATCTAAGGAATTCGAACCCAATAACACTCACAGGAGACCCAGAGTTTAAAGATTTACATCAGCAGAAACACTGTCCTCTTGGACTGAGATGGAGATAGTGTCAAATAAAGAGATCTTTAAAATACCACCCTACCCCCGAAGTCTACTGATAAGAATCAGGCTCAGAAAACTATTCAGCTACAGACACATGTTGCCTTTCATTAAAAAGGAAAGGCGGATTAGAAGGCAAAAACAATTTTATATGACTCTTGAGGCCAAAAAAGAAAGACTTAGCTAATGGCATTCCTGAGTTTATCATTGAAAGACACTGTGAGATAAGAGGTGTTTATTAAGATTTGGGATAACATGTAATGTCAAAATAGATAAGGAACACAGATTTTAGTACCTGGAAGTGAGCTGTGGTCATAAATGTCCAAAAATGTGAAGTGACTTTGCAGCCAAGCCCAGAAGCTAGAGAAACTTTGAAGAGAGTGTTTGTGAAAACTTATATATGTTAAACAGAATGTTGTAGAAGCTGAGACTGCCGAGGAGGCTCAAATGAAAGTGAGAACTATCTTATTGGAAACTGAAAGGAAAAGATCCATGTTAAATAGTGTCAGAGAGGTTAGTGACATTGTCCCCTACAATAACATGGAAAGTAGAAAACGATTTAATAAACTGAGTGAACATGCGAGAGTAGTTTCTAGGGGGAATGTTGAAGGTGCTATTTACTTTCTTTCTAGTTAGAGTAAAATGTGAGAGGAGAGACAAATGTATGCAAGGTCTGCCAAACCAAAAGCAGCTAGTGTTTTGGCTTAAAAAATTCCCAGCCTCTCCAGATGGTGAAAGACGCTAAAATGAAGAAATAGCTTCTGTACAAATATGAAACCAAGGATTCTGCCAGGTCTGATGTCGAAGCTGAGGATGTGGCTATAAAGTCTCTTATTAAGATTTCAGGATGAGCTATGGTACGGCCTCAGAATACCATTTTGTCAGAAAAGGGGGCCCCCCGTAGACCTTTATGTCTCATAACTCCCCTCAATCGAACAATATGGCTTCTAAGAAGCTTAAGGGCTTTGTCCCTCGGCAGAAGACCTAAATAGAGAAGAGCTTATCTCAATTTATAGGTGTAGATTTATCTAAGGAATTCGAACCCAATAACACTCACAGGAGACCCAGAGTTTAAAGATTTACATCAGCAGAAACACTGTCCTCTTGGACTGAGATGGAGATAGTGTCAAATAAAGAGATCTTTAAAATACCACCCTACCCCCGAAGTCTACTGATAAGAATCAGGCTCAGAAAACTATTCAGCTACAGACACATGTTGCCTTTCATTAAAAAGGAAAGGCGGATTAGAAGGCAAAAACAATTTTATATGACTCTTGAGGCCAAGGGTCATGGAGAATTATTAGTTACAGAGACTTACTCCCAGGCTTTGTGTCCCAGTCAAGAAATTGCCAGCCTCTGCTACAGTGGATTTCAGCATTGTATGTACTGGTGATTCCTGGTCCATGTCTCTAGGGGTTATCCTGTGCCTATCCCACCATTGAGTATAGGTCCAAGGGAGAGAAGGGCTTCCCTGGTGACTCAGTGGTAAAGAATCTACCTGCCAGTGTTGGGGCTGCAAGGGAAGAGGGATGATCCCAGGCTCAGGAAGATCACCTGGAGTAGGAAATAGCAACCTGCTCTAGTATTTTTGCCTAGAAAATCCCACGGACAGAGGAGCTTACTGTCCATGGTGTCACTGAGAGTCAGACATGACTGAGTGAGCACCAGAGAGAGGCAATTTGTCTCCTTAGTTTTCAGATCTCCAGTGAAGAGGAACTGGACGCAAGGATCTGTATATACAGAATGATATCTGTGAACCTGCATTTGTGTGCCTATTTCACTTCTAGGACATCATCTTGTATCTTAAGCCCATACTGCACTGAGGCTCTTGGGAGGGGATTGGTAAATAAATAAAATTGGGGCTAAATAAAAATAAAATTGGGGTATTTTGCATGTGGGACAAATAATGTATATAAACCATGGCCAGAGTATAAAGATTGGTGATTTAAGAACATATCTATAGATTCTTTTTTTTTTTTTGGCCGGTTTGTTTGTTTTGTTGACTGGGTGCTCAGGCCTTGACTGCGTCCTTCCGGGGCAGGTACAGCTGCTCCTTCCGCTGTGACTTCTAGATTTTCAGGTTCTCTCTGCCCTTATTGAGCCTGCAGGGCAAGCGTGGCTCGTGTTTTCTTGGGCAGCCGATCCAGCGGCTTGTACTTCTTGCCTTTATAGAATTTGCTGAGGTTCTGTTTCTGAATCTGGTTAATGACGGTAAGTACAGGGGCGACGGATTTACAAACAACTCGAATCTTGGAGAGTTTGGAAGCCGCGCCGCCTGTCATGTTAGCCACGCTCAGTTCCGACAGCTCCACCTTCAGGCCCTCTGGCTGTTTCAGCAGCTTTTCTTTTTTTTTTTTTGAGATTTAAATATTTTAAACTATGAGCACACTAGGGAAGAGAGTGGAGACTTTTTTTTTTTTTTTTAATTCTGACCTCTTTTACTGGTTTTTCATTTATTTACTTTCATCCATCTTTATTCTTCTGCCTGTGTGGGCCTCCCACTGCAGTGGCCTCTCTTGCTGAAGAGCACCTGCTCGGGGCGCATGCGCTCCAGAGCGCTGGCTCCCAGTTGGGCACATCAGTCCAGCCGCTCCGCAGCACGTGGGATCTTCCCGGGCCAGGGATCGAACAGGTGCCCCTTTTACCGCAAGGCAGACTCCTCGCCCACCGGACCACCAGGGAAGCCCTCTCCTCCTTCTTGCCACGAAGGTCTCAAGCCTTAATCTTGGCCATGACTGTATAGTCTGCCTCAGCTGCCTTCTCGGAGGGAAAGTTATGAATTCTTAATATGTCTCTCTTTAAGATGTAGCTCTTAATACTCTTCGCCCTTGAGTGTTGCTGAACTTAGTGACTTATTTCTACTGAATCGAGTTAGGTAGAAGTGACAGAGCATGACTTCCGTGATGAGGATATAAAAGGCATGGTAGCGTTCTCCTTTTCTCTCTCTTGGATTGCTTGCCTGGGGAAAGGCAAATGCCATACATGAGGATGCTCAAGCAGCTTTATGAAGTGAGAACAGAGGCCTCCAGGCAAATACCCCTGAGTGAGCTTGAAAACAGGTCACCCAACTCTAGTCAAGATTTCAGATGGCTGAAGCCCCAAGGGATGTTCCCATTTCCAGCTCATGAGACCCTGAGCCAGAACCTCTCAAATTCATGATCCACAGAAACTGTGGAATAATAAATGTCCGTTGTTTTATGCCACAACGTTTTAGTGCAAATATACAGCAGCAGATAACCAAGACAAGGCTCATCACCCTCCAGAAGGATCCCTGGAAACTTGACCTCGGCCTCTAGATTCTGCTTTAGGGGTCTGTGGGTTTGGGGAGAGGGAGGAGACAGGGCAGAATTACAGGCTCATGAACAATACTGTTTCTAATTTTTCCCTCTGACTTTCCCTTCACAGTTGCAGGAGGCCTCACTCTCTGCCACACCCCTATGCTGCTGTCTCAGTCACAGGATTTTACTTTGATCCAATACTCATCACACTAAGATGCAAAAAGTTTCTTCATTCCCACTTGTGTTATAGTTTATCACTAAAGCTATAAAAGATCTTTTTTTCTTTTACTCGAAGGATAATTGCTTTACAGAATCCTGCTGTTTTCTGGCAAATATTTTTTTAATGTATTTAACTTTTAGCCAGGGCTCTGAGAAAGTTGCTCTTATTTGCCCTGCTTTCCTAGGAAGCTGCTGCCAGTTTGTTCCTGAAGGGCGAGGCAGGAACAGCCTGAGGGCCCACTGCTTTAAGGCATTTGTATCCTCTTTACCCTCTGCTTAGAGACTGCTGACCAAGTCAGGTGCCCGCATGCCCTTTCCCTCATAATGTTCCAATTAAGTGTGTGTTATCCACAAGTTTAACACATGTACAACAAGATGACTGTGATGGGACAGAGTTTCTTTTTATGTTTAAGAACTTAATAAATGGATAGTGTGATATGATCTAAAATATCTTACCAGATGACTACTTTGTAAGGTTCATAAAGTTTAGGATTGCCGTAAATGGTTATTTATAAGGATATAAAATGTCTTTCCTCAATCGAAACTGTCCTGAAGGGACCAGTTGGTTGACAGGCACTCGGAGTTGCATGGATGCTGTTTAATACAATCTCTGAGCCATGAGAACAAGTTAGTGCAACCAAAATACTACTAGCAGTCAGATAGATGCTGAAGCCCCAAGGATGTTCCCATTTCCAGCTCATGAGACCCTGAGCCAGAACCTCTCAAATTCATGATCCACAGAAACTGTGGAATAATAAATGTCCGTTGTTTTATGCCACAACGTTTTAGTGCAAATATACAGCAGCAGATAACCAAGACAAGGCTCATCACCCTCCAGAAGGATCCCTGGAAACTTGACCTCGGCCTCTAGATTCTGCTTTAGGGGTCTGTGGGTTTGGGGAGAGGGAGGAGACAGGGCAGAATTACAGGCTCATGAACAATACTGTTTCTAATTTTTCCCTCTGACTTTCCCTTCACAGTTGCAGGAGGCCTCACTCTCTGCCACACCCCTATGCTGCTGTCTCAGTCACAGGATTTTACTTTGATCCAATACTCATCACACTAAGATGCAAAAAGTTTCTTCATTCCCACTTGTGTTATAGTTTATCACTAAAGCTATAAAAGATCTTTTTTTCTTTTACTCGAAGGATAATTGCTTTACAGAATCCTGCTGTTTTCTGGCAAATATTTTTTTAATGTATTTAACTTTTAGCCAGGGCTCTGAGAAAGTTGCTCTTATTTGCCCTGCTTTCCTAGGAAGCTGCTGCCAGTTTGTTCCTGAAGGGCGAGGCAGGAACAGCCTGAGGGCCCACTGCTTTAAGGCATTTGTATCCTCTTTACCCTCTGCTTAGAGACTGCTGACCAAGTCAGGTGCCCGCATGCCCTTTCCCTCATAATGTTCCAATTAAGTGTGTGTTATCCACAAGTTTAACACATGTACAACAAGATGACTGTGATGGGACAGAGTTTCTTTTTATGTTTAAGAACTTAATAAATGGATAGTGTGATATGATCTAAAATATCTTACCAGATGACTACTTTGTAAGGTTCATAAAGTTTAGGATTGCCGTAAATGGTTATTTATAAGGATATAAAATGTCTTTCCTCAATCGAAACTGTCCTGAAGGGACCAGTTGGTTGACAGGCACTCGGAGTTGCATGGATGCTGTTTAATACAATCTCTGAGCCATGAGAACAAAGTGACCACCTCAGATCTCCTTGACAAAATGACCAAAGGTCACTGCTTCCATGAGTGTTGTTTCACATTGAGCCGCTTGACCACACTGACCACCAACAGTTATGAACTGTGTTGAAATTCTGCCACATACGATCATCTCTAGAGGCTGCCCAGCAGTCTGTGAGGTGGCTGGGCATGAAAAGTCTACTCAGTCTGAATAGGACTGGACAGAGATTGAGACAGCCTATGAATTCACTAGCAAAGAAGGCACTGATTTACAGGTGCAATCACCGGGGCTTTTTTTTTTTTTTAAATTAAATAAAAGTATCTCCACTGAGGTTACTGATAACGTTATTTTAGAAACTTGAGTTTTTTTCCTTTTTTTTTTTTTTAAAGACTTATTTATTTTGGGCGAGGGTTGGGTTGGGGAGGGAGGGCAGCAGGCGGGCGACTTCTGTTGGTCTTTCATTTCTCTATTTTCATCCATCTTTGTTCTTTGGCTCCTGTGGGCCTCCCATCGCGGTGGCCTCTGTCATCGCAGAGCGCTGACTCTGTGCGCATGCACTCCAGAGCTCTGGCTCGGTGATTGGACATATCGGTCCAGCCACTCCGCGGCACGTGGGATCTTCCCAGACTAGGGATCGAACCAGCACCCCTTGCACTGCAAGGCGGTGTCCTTACCCACTGGACCACCAGGGGAAGCCCCCTATTTTTTTTTTTAATTAATTTATTTTATAGTATATTTGCTTTAAAATGCTGTGTTGGCTTTTACTGTATAACAGAATGAATCAGCCATGCATATAGACACCTCTCCTGCCTTTTGGATTTCCCTTCATGCATTGAGTTCCCTGTGCTTAGTGGATCCCCTGCATAGGATCAGTAGTGTGTATGCAGTGGGCACCACCTGGCATTGTGTAGACTTCCTTGTACTCAGTGTGTTCCCATAACTGTCTATTTTATGCATAGTATCAGTAATATGTATGTGTCAATCCCAATCTCAATTCTTCCTCCTCTACCTTAGAACGTTGAGTTTTACAGGTGCAACCCCTAAACAAGAAATAATGAAATTTGGAGGCTTGACTCTGGAAACCCTAAGTCTCTAGATAAGGCCTAAGAGAGGGAACAAGAGGCTTGAATCCACTGACCAGGGTGGAAGGTCTTGGTGGTGGTGGTGGGGGAGGGGCAGGACAATTGGGAACATTGGTTCCAGACCACCAGATGCAGATACGTGTTTTGATTTCATAGGGGAAGTGATGGGGAGGTGTTTCATTCCAAGCCGGGAAGGAGGAAATGGGCAATTAGAGCAATGCCTAGTCTGGGGAGAGGAACAGCAACTGCCAAATTAATTCATTTGCTCAGAGAACAAGGGACTGCTGGTGAGTCACCAGCCCTAAGAAGGACTTGATTTGTTGTCAAGAGATAATTTCAAAGCCCAGAGTTGAAGGCATGAGCCTTTAAAAATGACTTTCCCCATCCTCTCATATTGTGCTTTAAATGTTCGCGTCTCCAGCTTTCCCTGCATGGCCTGGGAAGCGTGCCTAGTGTGTTCTAGCCGTGGCATGCCTATGAGGCGTGACACTGCTATGCTCACATTAGAGAACATTCTCAAACGCAGATACTAAAACGACAAGCCGTCTTTCTCACTGTTTCCCTCTCCTTCAGCCAGGACTCTAGAGCACATGTTGAATAATCACCAGGCAAGAAATTCCCAGCATGAGTCAGCCTTATTACAGATGAACAGTTCATCGCTAATGTATTTAACTCAAGCTCTTGTTCTAATGAATTAACTGCACTTAAGTGGCCTCTGCAGCTGATAACTTGTTTGAGGAGAACAGCTCAGATGCAAATCCCATCTGTAAACACCCCTTTAAAACATTTAATACTTGCACAATATTTAAATCAAGCTTTCTTTCCAGATCCATTGTCAGAACATCTTAAAAGGAATGTAAACATCTTGTGATAAAAAAAAGAAATACAGCAATATGCAGTGCATGAGGAGGACCGTTAGGGAGAAGTAAAAACAAATGTAGAAGGGCCTAGAATTGGGATCTCTTTTTTCCTTTAGACTGTGAATATATATACCCATGAATGCATATTCCCATGCAGCTTAATTATTTTACCAGAGAAAATTCCAGCTGACGACTATATTGTCAAGCCAGAAAATCCTGTTGCGGATCAGCTCTAAATTCTGTGAAGTCAAACAACCATTATTTGATTTATCCACCATTAGGAGAAAGAAGATACACATGTCTAAAGTGATTCTTGGGAGTTAATACCGTAAGTGCCGTAAGATCATCTAACGGGCAGTTCATCATGAAGTGATTTGAGCTGCATTTGGGAGCTTCATGTCACTTCACTGAAGAAGAGCCTATAAATAAACACTGCTTAAAGTCCTTAGCTGATGAGCTAACAACATCAGCGATACCTGGAGAGGCTGAACTTCTCTAAGAACCCACAGCGACTCCCTTCATCAGTGACCATAAGCAGAGTTCTCACTCGCACTATTCAGTTTTGAAGAGGGCTCAGCCAGGCTCTACTGACCTTGAGCCTGGATAGAACTCATTGTCAATGACTTTGAAATTTTCATAAGACACAGAAACAGAGATGCTATTCAAAGTTGGCCAAGACCTCAACAGAACATATCACCAGTTTAATGTCTGGAAATTGAATAGAGTCCAAAGACAAAAACAAGAGCCATCATTAGATGGTAGGGAAAATAATAGAGTTCCTAGAAAAGTCTAAAGTCTAAAATGACTGGCATTTTAATTTTTTTTTTTTTTCTGAGGGAGATGGGAGTTGGAAAGTTTTTTTAAAAAATCATCTTCCTTTTTATGACAAAATATTGTCAAGATAGACTGAGAAGCTGAACATGGAGATAGCACACAGTATACAGGAGTTTCTGCAGAGTGTAAGGAAACCAGTGTTCTCTGGTTTGAATGTTTTTCGAATGCCTTATTGCTGAGGTTGGTAAGGATGCCCCTTTGTCCTCTAGTGTTTGAGAATCAGTGGTCTCAGAGGCAGGACTGGCTCTCTTTTTAGTCTTAGCATAATTTCCTCTGGATACTTATTCATGTTCCCTACCCGGCTCTTATGGATTATAATTTTTTTTATTCTTTAATGAGGAGTTTTTGTTTGTTTGGTTTGGTTTTTTTTTGGTTTTGTTTTTACAAATTTTTCATTTTCTTAGCAAGTTAGGTTTAAAGTATCTGATGGAGACTTATGATAAAGTATGGGAGTCTGAAATCTATTCTTGCTCAGTCCAAATTGTATAGAAACACCAACCTCCCTCATTTTATATACTGCAGACAAGTAACAAAAGTAGCTTTAACGTACTGGCTAACTACATTCCCTTTCTGACTGTTCTCGCAAAGGAGATGGCTGCAGACGGTAAAGGTGTTAGTGATTAATTCTGCCTGTCCTACCTAATTGAATTCTCACATAGGGAAAGGTCTTTTGACAAAACCAAATTATATAATGCTGCAGGCTTCATGTCACTTCACTGAAGAAGAGCCTATAAATAAACACTGCTTAAAGTCCTTAGCTGATGAGCTAACAACATCAGCGATACCTGGAGAGGCTGAACTTCTCTAAGAACCCACAGCGACTCCCTTCATCAGTGACCATAAGCAGAGTTCTCACTGCACTATTCAGTTTTGAAGAGGGCTCAGCCAGGCTCTACTGACCTTGAGCCTGGATAGAACTCATTGTCAATGACTTTGAAATTTTCATAAGACACAGAAACAGAGATGCTATTCAAAGTTGGCCAAGACCTCAACAGAACATATCACCAGTTTAATGTCTGGAAATTGAATAGAGTCCAAAGACAAAAACAAGAGCCATCATTAGATGGTAGGAAAATAATAGAGTTCCTAGAAAAGTCTAAAGTCTAAAATGACTGGCATTTTAATTTTTTTTTTTTTTCTGAGGGAGATGGGAGTTGGAAAGTTTTTTTAAAAAATCATCTTCCTTTTTATGACAAAATATTGTCAAGATAGACTGAGAAGCTGAACATGGAGATAGCACACAGTATACAGGAGTTTCTGCAGAGTGTAAGGAAACCAGTGTTCTCTGGTTTGAATGTTTTTCGAATGCCTTATTGCTGAGGTTGGTAAGGATGCCCCTTTGTCCTCTAGTGTTTGAGAATCAGTGGTCTCAGAGGCAGGACTGGCTCTCTCTTTTTAGTCTTAGCATAATTTCCTCTGGATACTTATTCATGTTCCCTACCCGGCTCTTATGGATTATAATTTTTTTTATTCTTTAATGAGGAGTTTTTGTTTGTTTGGTTTGGTTTTTTTTTGGTTTTGTTTTTACAAATTTTTCATTTTCTTAGCAAGTTAGGTTTAAAGTATCTGATGGAGACTTATGATAAAGTATGGGAGTCTGAAATCTATTCTTGCTCAGTCCAAATTGTATAGAAACACCAACCTCCCTCATTTTATATACTGCAGACAAGTAACAAAAGTAGCTTTAACGTACTGGCTAACTACATTCCCTTTCTGACTGTTCTCGCAAAGGAGATGGCTGCAGACGGTAAAGGTGTTAGTGATTAATTCTGCCTGTCCTACCTAATTGAATTCTCACATAGGGAAAGGTCTTTTGACAAAACCATTATATAATGTAATTAGTCAAATAGCTTTATAAATGGAAAATGAAAGAGATGAATGTATCTCTTTGGCTGAACGAAAGGTGCATCTAGATCCCTCCGAACAGAGGATATATATGTATTTATAAAACATTTGTGGAATGAATGGATGGATTGTGTTTTAAAAGTAGTATCTTAGATATACAAATTACTCTTCAATCACATACTGGTGAAAAGTTCATACTGCCTGTTGTCTGGGTTTGTCTTTTCTCAGGTAGAACATTTTGAGTTCAGTAAAGACATTTTTTTCCCCATCTTGAATTGATAATCAACTCTACCTTCCCTCTATCCATAACCGCGAGCCATAGCCGTCAAGAATATATACCTACCATTGAAAAATCACTCTATAGGCCCAGCTCAAGAGTGATTCCATAAATAATAAATCCAAGACTCCCACCATATCTCCTGTACCTTATTGAATCATTGCACACTTTAAACTGCTCCGTGGTGTGTTTTAACAAATCTTTCACCGTGTCCCAAAGTATTACTCATCATTTAGTCGGAAACACTTAGCAGTTTCATAAAGTTTTGCATGCTGGCTCTAAAGTGAGCCTTTAGAACAGAACTGAAATGTTAAATGTGTTTTATGTAAGTAGAAGTGATGTGAATTCATACATTACTAAACGTTTTTACACTTCTTTCCATTTCACCATTAATGCTTTCTTCCTGCATGGCCATTAATTTTTGTTGTAGCCAACAGATCTTAAGTGTCTTCCTGCTCACTTATAAGGGAGCCCATAGACATGATAGAAAATAGAAGGTTTTAGACAGGACTGTGGGGCTAAAAAGGGCTAAATACACTGTTACTCAACCTGGAGGGGTCGGACTCAACGTGAAGGACACTGCAGGGTCTCTGCTTGCTGGGTTCATGGGGAATGCCATCACGAACTCACGTATCTAACAAGCAGCTATGAAGCTGACTCTCTCTTCTCCTTCCTTTGTCTCTGTTTCCCTTTCTGTGCTCTGCCTCTCTTCTCATTTTTAGTAAGCAGCCAACCTCACTTAGTCTTCCGCCCCACCCCCTCCTTGCTCAGCTTCCTTTCCTGAGGCGTTGATTGTCAGCCGATCCAATCCCTCTAACTGGACGCACCTGTTTCCTTTATTTCACTCCATGCAGAGAAGTTGGCTCAGAGCAGAAGAGATGAGAATTAGGACCCGGATCACCTGCATCGCTCCACAGCCCTCCACAGTGCAGCTTGCTTCTCCTGCTCTAATCTACAGTCTTAACTTAGAAACCATCTCCTGTCTGTGAATATGAGTTGAAGGCAAAAAGAAGTATTTGAAAGCTTTAGAACACAGAATCTTAAGGGACGTCCCTGGTGGTCCAGTGGCTAAGACTCCACAGTCCCAGTTCCACACTCCCAGTGTAGGGGCTCTATTCCACCCGTAGCCCCGGAACTATTAGTAGATTCTGCACGCTGCAACCAAGAGTTCTCGCTGCCACAACTAAAAAGAGCCCGTGTGTCACATAAATAATTTTAAAAATAAATAAAAATAGAACCTTATACAAGAATTAGAAAAGCATTTTAGTCTCTTAATAAACTACATGTGGTACACCAACAATATTTTCTATTGCTGTGTGACAACTTACATTTCTCATCTGTTTCCACCGGTCAGGAGTCTGGGTCTCAGGTCCTCTGCTAAGGATGTCGCAAGGCTACAATCAAGGTCTCGGCCACGCCTGCCGTCTTACCGGCAGCTTGACTCCTCTTCCGAGTGCGCATGGCAGTCAGCAGTATTTATGTCCTCGTGTCTATAGGAAGGCAGGCCTTACCTGTTCAATTAGGCTATGGTCACCCACCCTGCCTCGCTCATTGGCTGACTGGAAAGTCATCACAAGGCTCCTGGCTTC
Organism: Tragulus kanchil; assembly: GCA_022376925.1. Lineage (NCBI taxonomy): Eukaryota > Metazoa > Chordata > Mammalia > Artiodactyla > Tragulidae > Tragulus > Tragulus kanchil. The sequence continues at coordinate 16,111,242 of JAIOJX010000028.1, read as the reverse complement.
TCAATGGCCAGCAAGAGGCCACGCCCCTGGTTTCTCCTGTGCCTGACCTTTAAAGCCTCTTTTAATGGCTCACCTGAAAAGTCAGGCTCATCCAGAATAATTTCCTTCTTAATTAACTTAGTCAACTAGTTAGGGGTATTAATTACATCTGTAAAATCCCTCATCTGTGCCATAGAACTTAACAGAATCATAGGAATGATATCCCAACCCCTTTGTGTGTTTTTTTCCCTTTTTTGGTCAGAAGAAATTATAGGTCCCAACCACACTCAAGCAAAGGGTTGTCTCCCTTGTAAAGAGGGACAGTGAGTGACATGAGCCTATAGAAAGGAGGAAAGTAAACATTTGTGATCAAGACACTGGTGTTTTACTTGTTTGAAATATGGCCAAGGAAATGTGAGAGAAAATGGATTCTGTAATTTTCATAAGGACCTCTAAGAGCTATTGTGTCATTTGCCTATTTGTTCCTTTCCTTCTGCTTTAAGACAGGTATGTCTTATGTGAAAGCTGCTTTTTTTTCAGCCTGGGACTTGGAATGAAGAAGATTAGGAGAGATGTAGCCAAATGCACTGAACATTAATGTGAGTTAAAAAAAAAAAAAAAAAACTATGCTGAAATTTTGCCATTTGTCATAACATCCTCTAATGAAACCTGACTTACATACTCCCTGTGTGTCTCCTCTGAGACTCCGTTCTTATCATTCTTTGTGTCCTTATTCCATATGTATTATTTAAGACTCAGTCTAGAAAGTGTTCTGCGGACTTCCAGGCTGGGAGAAGAGTCTCTGTGGGCCTTGTAGCGCTAGTGGATAGCTTGGCCGTTAAACTCATCACGTCATAGGAAAACTGTCAGCTGTGCCGAGATGGGAAGGCTGGTCTGAGTCTTCATGTGCGTGTGTGCCGGGTCACTTCCGTTGTGTCTGACTCTTTGAGACCCCAGAGACTGTGGAGCCCCCCAGGGTCCACTCCCCATGGAATTACGCCACAAATGGCACAGTGCCTGTGATGACTGTGGGCTGTCAGCTTGGTGAGGCTGAACCACTCTGTCCAGAATTTGCTTTCCTGTGTATTTCTCCTTAGGGTGGGCCACAAGGGAGGGATATTCTTGGAATGTTTGGAAGGCAGACGAGAAGCGGCACCCATTCTGTAGCTGATACACACTGCTTGTCTGCTGATCTGGCTTGTTGGCAGCAAGCTGTGGCTGGTCCTGTAATTGGTCTACCTTCCCCTGGGTCCTCCATCTGTGTAGGCTCCTGGGACATGAGCTCCCTGACTAAGGTTCGAACTTGCACCCCCTGTATTGGAAGATGAAGTCTTAACCACTGGACCACCAGGGAAGTCCCTAGATATTTGTTAAATGAATAAATAGCATATGTCAAAATATCTGGCATTTAGTCCGTGCTTAATAAATTCAAAACATACATTTTTGGTTTTGAGCAAGTTAGAAATGAGAGACAATTCAATTTCCTTTCAAATCAGTTTCTCTTGCCATGTACAGAGAATAAAGTTCTATATAAGAAAAATATATTTCAGGAGTTGAGAAACATCCATCAGAAAAGTTGCATAGACATTGCTATGTCTCTGGCTTTTTACAGAATCTAATGCAGCAAGAAAAATGTCTTGTTGAATGAGACAAAGCATTATCCAAGGCACAGAGGGTGTCTTAGAAGGTAGGTTTAGAGATACCATAATATGATTACATTGTTTTGAAGTTTCATTACTTTTTCGTCTGAATGAGTATGAGACCTAGAATATTAATACAATGAAGATTGGCAGTTGATGACCCTGGAGGGGCTGCTCCAAGTTGCCGATCTCACATGGACGGCGGTACCTTCGAATCTTAGAGTCGTTTGTAGGTGTCTTGTCTGTAATCAGGATTTGCGAGTGATGGTGCATGAACTGTCCTCTGGTCATTGTTATTCCCCACCATCACCCACCCCTGTCTGAGATCTTAAATGGGCTGTCTCATCTATCAAGCCTCCTGTCCTATCCTCACAGCATCTGAGATCAACAAAGCATGTGAAATCAGCACTTCACTCAGTCCTTGGGAAGGTGCTGCTTCTGACATGAGAGGCTTTTCCTTTCCGCACCACTCCTCCTGATAACTTACAGCCCATTCTGCGTATGACTTTTACAAATGCCCTCCCCCAGATATAATGAGGCCCCCCGGGGTTGAAAGGTGAAAGGGGTTCTGAGTGATGCCATTTCCTTTTCTGATGCCTTAGCGCCTGAGTGCCATGTGGAAGGTTTAATTCCAACTCGAGTCCTCCGATGCATATGACAATATAATATCCTCTAATTGCATCTGTTATGTCTTTATACAAGGAGGAAAAATATTCTTTATGGCGGGACTACAAAATTACACACATTACAATGGAATATTCAGGTATTACAATAGGGTTTCCTGCTTGTTAGGGAAAAGAAGAAGCTGGAAATTGTTTTTATTTGGTGTTTCATGTATCGTAGGCCTGAGGGAGCTGCGTTGGGTCGCTTAACAGGTGTTTTAAAATACATGGCTTCTGGAGGTTTCAGAGGAATACCTTAAGATATGCAAATGTTTCTTTAGGTAAACAATAAATCCATATTATATCATTTTTAGTGCCCCTAAGGGGAAAATTAAACGACGATTGATTGCCTTTAAAAACAAAACAAAAAAACAAAGTCTATTTTGCTTTCTATCACTTTTATTCATCCAGAATTGACCAGTTGATCAATCCAGTTAATATTCAGTTAAATGCATTTTCTAATTATATGAAACTTTCTGGCTGCTTATCTGTTCAAATTTGACTATTTGCATGAATAAACCCGGTTAAGGTACAGTCCACACATTCTTTTCTTTTCCCAAACAAGGTGCCCAACATTTTGCATCTGATTATATGAAAAAAATCTATTAACTTATATCTCTGAATGAACACACACACATAACGAATAGCTTAGAAAAAGGTGCTTTCTCACTAGCTTTGTTACTGAGTTTACTCTCAGTCTTTAGAATCACACAGAAACAAAATGCTTGAGAAGAAATACAGTTCTTGTTTGTATCTTCTTGGTCCTGACAGAGCTTATCAGTAATAGTGTACGGAGCTCTAAATAGATTTCTCAGGTGACAGAAAAGAAAGTCAAATGTAACAAGTTCTGTTGTTTAGTTGCTAAGTTGTCTGCAACTCTTTTTGCCATCCAATGGACTGTAGCCCTCCAGGTTCCTCTGTCCATACGACTTTCCAGGCTAGAATACTGGAGTGGGTGGCCATGACCTCCACCACGGGATCTTCCCAACCCAGGGATGGAAGCTGCATCTCTTGTGTCTCTTGCATTGGCAGGCAGGTTCTTTACCAGTGAGTCACTTGGGAAGCCTAAAGGGAAGGGCAATCACCCTCTTTTAGATGAAGTTCAGCCTAAGAGCACTCAATCTGATGAGGCCAAATGAAGCAGTCTGTGCTAATAGACTCCCTAAATCCAAGTAGCTTAAGAAATAACATGTTCATACTTACGCAGAGTTCAAGGTATGTGTTTGCAGTCAGGGAGAGGTATTCCAGGTGGCCCTGCAGGCACCCAGCATCCTTCCATCGTGTGGCTGCACCCTTCTCCAGGTGATCTGCACAGTGTCTTCTTCAGTCTGCCAGTAGATAGGGAAAGAGGGCCAGGCATGGAGATGGCAAATATCACTTCCACTCTCACTCCATGAATCCGTGGGCCAGCGTTCTGAATGACCAGTTTTTAACAGCAAAGGAAGGTGGCAAGTGTAGACTAGCTTGTGCCCAAGAGGAAAATGAGGCCAGTGTTGGCAAGCACACGACAGTTTCTGCCAGAGTCAGTAGCGAATCACAGAGCATTCCACCACCTGTGTGCTCTTTACATTGGGCTATTCACTCTCGACCGTCATCATTCCTTGCCCCAGTTTTAGTTTGTTCAGTTCCTCAGCAGAGGGAGCATCCCAGGAAGAGAGGGCTGTTCATAAATTCCATTTCTGTCACCATCCACCAAGTCACTCTAAAAGTCAAAGCTTCTCCCTAGAGGATTTCAGAAGCAGCCAGATAACGAGAAGCAACAATGAGCTCTGACCGTGTCTGGGAATTTGAGTTCTGACGGGGACACCCCAATGCCATAGTTTGTCATTACTCGAGCAGGTTTTGTGATAACAATTTAATACAAATTCTAGCAAGGTGTTTTGCCCAGTTTTGTGATTTCTGCAGACAGGAGCTTCAGCAGGTGAAGGAGAGGAAAACCTCCTCCTACCCCTACACCTTTCGTCCTTTTAATCCTGGTACTCACTTGACCCCAGGAAAGTTCAGAGAACCCACAAAGGGAGCCCCAGAGCATATGGGTCCCTGTGCTCGCTTTCCCTGGGTTTCTGTGTTCCCCGCGCTTCCACCAGACTGGAGTATTTCCTCCTATGGTCGTTCATTTGCTTTCCAATTTCAGGTCCCATGCAGGTGTGTGTAATTGAACCCAAGGCTTTCTCCAAACACACTTGCTCCTCATTTGTGGCTTGGCCAACTTAGTGTTTCCTTTTCTCTAGCTTTTGAAGAGCTCTGGGACTCAAAGAATGAAAGTAGGGTATTTAGATGAAGAGTAGGATAGCAAGACCCGGGAAGAGAGTTCACATGTATATTTTAGACACTTATCAGAAGGAACCATCTTGTCTTTACTGTCGGTGAGGACCCTTTCAATTTTTACCCACCTTGGGCAGCTGGGCAAGTGATTATCTGTGAAGTCAGGTACACTTTGAGGAATCTAGCCTTCTCTCTCTCTCTCTGTCTCTTTTTTCTTATCTTTCTTTCTTTCTTTTTTCCTGCAGAGCCCTGCTCTGGCATTAATTTTTTGTTGTCAACGTAAAAAAGGAGAGAATTCTCTCCCATCACCATGAGCAAAGCAAAGGAAGACTCCATCTGTGCCTGGAACTCTGCTTTTTATGGAGTCTGTTTTGACTGGACTTAAATGATAACATTCTTCCTTTTTTATTATTATTAGAAACAACAACACTCTCAAATCCTTCTCATTATTTTTTCATAAGTTCTAAGATTTAGTCTTGTTGCTGCAGCCTCTGATGTTAAAATAACATTTACCCTGAAGCTTTCATCAAATTTTCAGAGCATCTTTATTATTTTTAACCCGTCACTAGTTCCATGCCTTCTGGCTTTCCCCACTAAGACTGGAGCAAGAAAAGTATCTTAAAAGGAGTGCAATCATACCATCTACCCTCTCACCCCAAATTAGGAAGGACCGTCTGCTGGGCCCTGAGGGTCAGAGCAGCAGCCTTGACCCCTGCCCACCTGAAGTGGCGCTTTTCTTCTGCTGTCCGTTTCTAACTGGCTGGAGACAGATTTGTGAAGGAGAGATTTGTCTTTGGTGTTTTGGTCTTCATCCTCACCATGTTAAGGGGCCCCTAGGTCATCTTTGCATTGTTCACACTCCTTCCTACAATTCATGTCTCAGTTTCTTGAAGCTCAGCCTGTCCTTTCCCTGAAGCATCAATTTTCATCCATCCAGTGGTCCATACTGAGCCCCCACTGTAAGCTAGGCAGGTCTCTGTACTAGAGATAGAAAGCTATCCCTATCACTCCTATAATGGTCAAGATCCGAAGTCTAGGAAGAGGTCATCCATCCGTAGGGTATTTAGATGACTATTTGGGCTGGGCAACTTAGTGTTTCCTTTTCTAGCTTTACAAGAGCCCCGGGACTCAAAGAATGAAAGTAGGGTATTTAGATGAAGAGTAGGATAGCAAGACCCGGGAAGAGAGTTCACATGTATATTTTAGACACTTATCAGAAGGAACCATCTTGTCTTTACTGTCGGTGAGGACCCTTTCAATTTTTACCCACCTTGGGCAGCTGGGCAAGTGATTATCTGTGAAGTCAGGTACACTTTGAGGAATCTAGCCTTCTCTCTCTCTCTCTGTCTCTTTTTTCTTATCTTTCTTTCTTTCTTTTTTCCTGCAGAGCCCTGCTCTGGCATTAATTTTTTGTTGTCAACGTAAAAAAGGAGAGAATTCTCTCCCATCACCATGAGCAAAGCAAAGGAAGACTCCATCTGTGCCTGGAACTCTGCTTTTTATGGAGTCTGTTTTGACTGGACTTAAATGATAACATTCTTCCTTTTTTATTATTATTAGAAACAACAACACTCTCAAATCCTTCTCATTATTTTTTCATAAGTTCTAAGATTTAGTCTTGTTGCTGCAGCCTCTGATGTTAAAATAACATTTACCCTGAAGCTTTCATCAAATTTTCAGAGCATCTTTATTATTTTTAACCCGTCACTAGTTCCATGCCTTCTGGCTTTCCCCACTAAGACTGGAGCAAGAAAAGTATCTTAAAAGGAGTGCAATCATACCATCTACCCTCTCACCCCAAATTAGGAAGGACCGTCTGCTGGGCCCTGAGGGTCAGAGCAGCAGCCTTGACCCCTGCCCACCTGAAGTGGCGCTTTTCTTCTGCTGTCCGTTTCTAACTGGCTGGAGACAGATTTGTGAAGGAGAGATTTGTCTTTGGTGTTTTGGTCTTCATCCTCACCATGTTAAGGGGCCCCTAGGTCATCTTTGCATTGTTCACACTCCTTCCTACAATTCATGTCTCAGTTTCTTGAAGCTCAGCCTGTCCTTTCCCTGAAGCATCAATTTTCATCCATCCAGTGGTCCATACTGAGCCCCCACTGTAAGCTAGGCAGGTCTCTGTACTAGAGATAGAAAGCTATCCCTATCACTCCTATAATGGTCAAGATCCGGAAGTCTAGGAAGAGGATGGACCAACTCTGCAAGGTTCCCGTGTAAGGTATTAGAAGTTAACTTCAAGGATTGGTGAGAACACAGAGGCTGGTACAACTGCTAGGTGGGCTGGAGCCAGCATCCCAGAGTGGAGATGGCTAAGTTGGGCACTTAAAGATGAACTGGAAAAACAGAAAAGGACTCCCCGGATGAGGGAATAGTGTACGGCGTGTGTATATACAAAGCAGATAAAACATCCAGGGGAAAAATCTACAACTCTGTTTTGTAACAACTCTGACTCAACAGTACATACCTTCTTTCCTAGAGTGCTGGTTTTTAATATTACTTTATAACCCTGACCCATGAGAGACACGATGACTGTCATTGGTAAAAGTAACTCTGCGATGTGTAGTGTACCAGAGGACCTGCATTTCTGCAGGAAGACCAATGGAGGCGTATGGTCTAGAAAAAATTTCAACAGTGATTTTAGGAGGCTCTGGTTAAGACTCATGCTCACAGATGCTTCCAGGTCAGGGAGAACAGGCTCTCAGCTTTCCTTGGTAAAATGACAATTTTAAACAACTCGTAATAAAATAGAAATTAAACTTGTCAGAACAATAGAAGGAAAAATATTTTCAAGAAGTAAATTAATAGGGATAGGGAGTTTTCATGAACTACTTAAAACACACCCTTATAGAGACTTCCCCGGTGGTCCAGTGGTTAAGAATCTGCCTGCCAATGCAAGGCATATGGATTCAATTCCTGATTTGGGAAGATCCCATATGCCTCGGGCAGCTAAGTCTGTGTGCCCAACACCACGCCTTATGCCAGTCTAACTGGCTGGAGACAGATTTGTGAAGGAGAGATTTGTCTTTGGTGTTTTGGTCTTCATCCTCACCATGTTAAGGGGCCCCTAGGTCATCTTTGCATTGTTCACACTCCTTCCTACAATTCATGTCTCAGTTTCTTGAAGCTCAGCCTGTCCTTTCCCTGAAGCATCAATTTTCATCCATCCAGTGGTCCATACTGAGCCCCCACTGTAAGCTAGGCAGGTCTCTGTACTAGAGATAGAAAGCTATCCCTATCACTCCTATAATGGTCAAGATCCGGAAGTCTAGGAAGAGGATGGACCAACTCTGCAAGGTTCCCGTGTAAGGTATTAGAAGTTAACTTCAAGGATTGGTGAGAACACAGAGGCTGGTACAACTGCTAGGTGGGCTGGAGCCAGCATCCCAGAGTGGAGATGGCTAAGTTGGGCACTTAAAGATGAACTGGAAAAACAGAAAAGGACTCCCCGGATGAGGGAATAGTGTACGGCGTGTGTATATACAAAGCAGATAAAACATCCAGGGGAAAAATCTACAACTCTGTTTTGTAACAACTCTGACTCAACAGTACATACCTTCTTTCCTAGAGTGCTGGTTTTTAATATTACTTTATAACCCTGACCCATGAGAGACACGATGACTGTCATTGGTAAAAGTAACTCTGCGATGTGTAGTGTACCAGAGGACCTGCATTTCTGCAGGAAGACCAATGGAGGCGTATGGTCTAGAAAAAATTTCAACAGTGATTTTAGGAGGCTCTGGTTAAGACTCATGCTCACAGATGCTTCCAGGTCAGGGAGAACAGGCTCTCAGCTTTCCTTGGTAAAATGACAATTTTAAACAACTCGTAATAAAATAGAAATTAAACTTGTCAGAACAATAGAAGGAAAAATATTTTCAAGAAGTAAATTAATAGGGATAGGGAGTTTTCATGAACTACTTAAAACACACCCTTATAGAGACTTCCCCGGTGGTCCAGTGGTTAAGAATCTGCCTGCCAATGCAAGGCATATGGATTCAATTCCTGATTTGGGAAGATCCCATATGCCTCGGGGCAGCTAAGTCTGTGTGCCCAGTTGCTCAGTCATGCCCAACTCTTTGCGACCCCATGAACTGTAACCCATCAAGCTCCTCTGTCCATGGGATTCTTCAGGCAAGAATACTGGAATGGGTTGCCATTTCCTTCTGTAGGGGATCTTCCCAACCTAGGGCTGAACCTGCACCTCCTACTTTGGTGGGCAGGGCCACAGGTACTAAGCCTGTGCTCTAAAGCACTTGAGCTGCAGCTACTGAAGCCTTGGGCTCTATAGACGTCGTGACAATGAGAAGCCCATGTGCCACAGCTAGAGAGTAGCCCCTGTGCAACAAGATCCAGCACAAGCAAAAATAAATAAATAAAATATACTCTTACAGACTTACCATAGAGCACAGGGAACTATACTCAATATTTTGTAATAACCTACATGGGAAAAGATTCTGAAAAAGAATATAGATATATATAATACATATATGTGTGTGTGTGTGTGTGTGTGTGTATGTATATACACATACATATACTGGAATCACTTTGCTATATACCAGCAACTAAGACAGCATTATAAATCAACTATGATTCAATAAAATAAAAATAAAATACACTCTTATAAAGAAACAACGGCTCTACTGGCAGTGCTTGTGAAGAATTATTTTTTTAGGGATCTGTCTCCATAATTCATAGTTTGGGAGAGCACCCTTAAAAATGGTAGTATAGGGCTTCCCTTGTGGCTCAGTGGATAAGAACTCGTCTGCCAATGTAGGAGACACAGGCTCGATCCCTAATAATAAGACTTGTCAGAAAACAATAGAAGGAAAAATATTTTTCAAGAGGGTTTAAATTAATTAGGAGAACAGGCTCTCAGCTTTCCTTGGTAAAATGACAATTTTAAACAACTCGTAATAAAATAGAAATTAAACTTGTCAGAACAATAGAAGGAAAAATATTTTCAAGAAGTAAATTAATAGGGATAGGGAGTTTTCATGAACTACTTAAAACACACCCTTATAGAGACTTCCCCGGTGGTCCAGTGGTTAAGAATCTGCCTGCCAATGCAAGGCATATGGATTCAATTCCTGATTTGGGAAGATCCCATATGCCTCGGGGCAGCTAAGTCTGTGTGCCCAGTTGCTCAGTCATGCCCAACTCTTTGCGACCCCATGAACTGTAACCCATCAAGCTCCTCTGTCCATGGGATTCTTCAGGCAAGAATACTGGAATGGGTTGCCATTTCCTTCTGTAGGGGATCTTCCCAACCTAGGGCTGAACCTGCACCTCCTACTTTGGTGGGCAGGGCCACAGGTACTAAGCCTGTGCTCTAAAGCACTTGAGCTGCAGCTACTGAAGCCTTGGGCTCTATAGACGTCGTGACAATGAGAAGCCCATGTGCCACAGCTAGAGAGTAGCCCCTGTGCAACAAGATCCAGCACAAGCAAAAATAAATAAATAAAATATACTCTTACAGACTTACCATAGAGCACAGGGAACTATACTCAATATTTTGTAATAACCTACATGGGAAAAGATTCTGAAAAAGAATATAGATATATATAATACATATATGTGTGTGTGTGTGTGTGTGTGTGTATGTATATACACATACATATACTGGAATCACTTTGCTATATACCAGCAACTAAGACAGCATTATAAATCAACTATGATTCAATAAAATAAAAATAAAATACACTCTTATAAAGAAACAACGGCTCTACTGGCAGTGCTTGTGAAGAATTATTTTTTTAGGGATCTGTCTCCATAATTCATAGTTTGGGAGAGCACCCTTAAAAAATGGTAGTATAGGGGCTTCCCTTGTGGCTCAGTGGATAAGAACTCGTCTGCCAATGTAGGAGACACAGGCTCGATCCCTGAACCAGGAAGATCCCATATACCACAGAGCAGCTAAACCCACACATCAACAAAGACCCAGCACAACCAAAAATAATAAATAAAAGTTTTAAAAAAAAAAGGTAGTATAAAGAGTGGGGATTAGAAATAGTTTAAGGTCAACTATTATTTCCTAATAAACTAAGAGATAAAGCAGCACATTTCATACCAGAGAATTTGGCTTGATATCAGTCTCGATTGAAATGAAGCTTTTTCTCTTACTTGCTTCAAATCTGTATTTTAAAAAAGATGCCTTCCCCATGAGACTCATTACCATATGGAAGAGTTGGGGCAGAGGGAATAGTCAGAGCAGGATATATAAAGATGTTCCAAAATATGAAGGTCTCTGGAACAGGCCTTTTTATGTTGCCTCATGGTGTGATGAGTGTAGGAGCTACAAACTGATCAGATAGTAAATTTAGAGCCAATAAAAAGGAGACACTTCACAGGGCATGCAGTAGCTTGCTTGTGAGAATCGCTGACATGGAAGGTCAAGGAATTAAATACTGAAGTTGGATTTATACTAGAGCTGACTGTTTTTATGGCCAATACAACATTTATTGGTATGCTAAGATAACGTTAATCAAGTCTTGTGCTTCAAGGTGGGGAAGTAAAGATCACCTCTTGAGAGTTCTGAAGGAAGCTCTCCCCAAACCCCTCAGCATACTCACTTAAACAGCCACTTAGTTTTCTCTTCTCACTGGAAGTTATTTGAAGTTCAGGAAATTTCTGATGAACCAATGGGTTTTAAAGAAAAGACAAGCATTGCTCTGAAGCTGTCACATTCTCTGGGGTGCCTTGCCCAAGCATTATTTATCCTTAAACAGTTTCTCACAAGGGAGAACTTAGACCTTAATGCTGCACTTACACATTTACATAGTCAACAGCCAATATCCTAAATTCTTTGGTCCCTTTTTCTTCTTTAGAATGGGGGTGTTGTACATTGTAGAGGTAGATGAATGGTTGGATTGCGCTATGATTTATCATCTATGGTTCTTGAGGTATATCCTCTAATCCAGTTCTCTGATTCATGACCATGTTATTTATTTTTTTAAATAGACTTAATCCAGTGATACTTTAACAAAATGTTTTTGACAAGTCCACCTGGTATATAAGCGCTTAGTTCCCTGACCAGGAATTGACCCTGTGCCCCACACTGGACCACCAGGGAAGTCCCCATGACCATTTTAGATGATAGTGTTGGTACCATGTCAAGTTCACAATCTTTGAAAGCTCAGTAGTTGGGGAAGGCAGAAGTAATTTACAGTGTGGATCTTCACAAAGATATAAAAAAGTCTCATCACATGTTTAATTACTGGTGATTTTGAGCTCAGTGTTTCACAGTTGGAGTTAATTGGATTAGAAATGGTTGAAAGTTGAAGGCTAGAGAGGAGGAGGTAGACACTAATGAGCAGATTCATGTTATGGAAAAAATAACCAGGGTCCAAATCCTGGCTTTGTCACTGAGTTTCTGTGTGACCTTGGTTAATGATTTCTACTTTGATTTTATCATCTTTCTTTATGAAGTAGGGATATTAAACATTAACTTGAATTGCTGTGTATAGATTAGACTTAACCCATGGTCCTCACTTGTGACCATTCTTGTCTATCAGGGAGGATTTGATGAAGTGTGGACATGTTTTTGGTGATTACCACAAAAGACATGGTAGGCAGATGCTACTGGTGTCTAATGGTTGATCCTGGCATTGGCCAGGGATAATACTAAACATCCTAACCATGCTCAGAGAAGCCTCCTGTTCAGCCCGCACAAAGAATTATCTAGACCAAAATGTCACTAATGCTGAGGTGAAGAAATTGTGGACTTAATTTATGTAAACCAATGGGTTTTAAAGAAAAGACAAGCATTGCTCTGAAGCTGTCACATTCTCTGGGGTGCCTTGCCCAAGCATTATTTATCCTTAAACAGTTTCTCACAAGGGAGAACTTAGACCTTAATGCTGCACTTACACATTTACATAGTCAACAGCCAATATCCTAAATTCTTTGGTCCCTTTTTCTTCTTTAGAAGGGGGGTGTTGTACATTGTAGAGGTAGATGAATGGTTGGATTGCGCTATGATTTATCATCTATGGTTCTTGAGGTATATCCTCTAATCCAGTTCTCTGATTCATGACCATGTTATTTATTTTTTTAAATAGACTTAATCCAGTGATACTTTAACAAAATGTTTTTGACAAGTCCACCTGGTATATAAGCGCTTAGTTCCCTGACCAGGAATTGACCCTGTGCCCCACACTGGACCACCAGGGAAGTCCCCATGACCATTTTAGATGATAGTGTTGGTACCATGTCAAGTTCACAATCTTTGAAAGCTCAGTAGTTGGGGAAGGCAGAAGTAATTTACAGTGTGGATCTTCACAAAGATATAAAAAAGTCTCATCACATGTTTAATTACTGGTGATTTTGAGCTCAGTGTTTCACAGTTGGAGTTAATTGGATTAGAAATGGTTGAAAGTTGAAGGCTAGAGAGGAGGAGGTAGACACTAATGAGCAGATTCATGTTATGGAAAAAATAACCAGGGTCCAAATCCTGGCTTTGTCACTGAGTTTCTGTGTGACCTTGGTTAATGATTTCTACTTTGATTTTATCATCTTTCTTTATGAAGTAGGGATATTAAACATTAACTTGAATTGCTGTGTATAGATTAGACTTAACCCATGGTCCTCACTTGTGACCATTCTTGTCTATCAGGGAGGATTTGATGAAGTGTGGACATGTTTTTGGTGATTACCACAAAAGACATGGTAGGCAGATGCTACTGGTGTCTAATGGTTGATCCTGGCATTGGCCAGGGATAATACTAAACATCCTAACCATGCTCAGAGAAGCCTCCTGTTCAGCCCGCACAAAGAATTATCTAGACCAAAATGTCACTAATGCTGAGGTGAAGAAATTGTGGACTTAATTTATGTAAAGCAAGTAGAGTCATATCTGACAGAAACAAAGCCCGGTTACTTAACTAAATAGCCTGAGTAGTGTCCCCCCAAGATTTACATGTTGAAGCCCTAGACCTCATACCTCAGATACAACTATACCGTCTGTACCCTATAAAGGAAGGAGTTCTGTTATGAAAATGTGTTTGTAAGTCCAATTTCTTTGTAAGTGCAACAGTTAGCTAAGGTACCCAATGAACACAACTGGCTGCACACTGCTGTTTTGATGATTGCTTCTGGACATCCTCAGCTTGAAACAAACATACTGTACTACTGTACTCTATACAGTACTATACAGAAAGATGCACAGAAGCACAACCACTTATTGAGGATGCATACATGTGACAAGGTATGCCAGATATGTGAGCTAACTTATGAGATTGGACATGGAAATGCGTGTATGTCTATTTGAAAGTTTTCAACTTGAAGTTCATTTTTAGGGGACTTAACTACATTTGGATACAAGGGGTTTTAAGTGGTGATTAGGTTGAAATGAGGTCTTTAGAGTGCACCTTCATCCATTATGATGAGATTAGGACACAGGGAGAAACCAGGGGCACGTGCTCACAAAGGTCATGTGAGGACGCAGTGAGAAGCTGACTATCTGCAAGGGTAGAGAGGGCTCTTGGAAGAAATCAAACCTATTGACACCTTGATCTTGGGACTTCTAGTCTCCAGAACAGTGAGATAATAAATTTCTGTGGTTTAAGTCACACATTCTGTGATATTTTGTTATGGTAGTCCTAGAAGACGAATACACTAACAGCTATTAGTATCCTTACTAAAAAGTGATTGATTTGGAAAAAAACTACCACAGAACTCAGAATACCAACTCTGCATTGTTATTTGAAGAGCTCATAGTCCTTTTACAAAAATGGTCACTTGAAACGGTTAAATTTAGACACTGAAATGCTCAGCTCATGGATGTGGCAAAGTGCACTCACTATTAGTGGGAATCTTCCCAGGTGGCTCAGGAGGTACAAGAGGCTGCCTGAAATGCAGGAGACCTGGGTTTTACCCTTAGGTTGGAAAGACCCCCTGGAGAGGGCATGGCAACCCACTCTACTCTTGCTTGGGAAATCCTGTGGACAGAGGAGCCTGGCAAGCACAGTCCATGGTGTTACAAAGAGTTGGACATGACTGAGCAAGTAAACCATTGCTACAACAGTGAGTCTTGACCCAAGCAGAGTTTGCACAGATAATGCTCTCTGAAGACTTATTTCTATCACATGAGCCCAAATTGACCAACAATGATGCCGTGAACCTTGTGGGTGTCTCCTGTTGTCACAGGTTCCTGAGTGAGATCTGCACGGAGCAAAGAGGGAGCAAATGAATATTCTTATGAAAGGTTGATCTTCTGGTCCCAGGTGCTACATGGTACCCAAATCCGGAGTCAGCCCTGGGCTTCTGCCAGGCATGAGGATTCTTTGTGCCTTGTAGTACCCTTCATGATCTTGTCCCCCAGCTCACACCTTCATTTGGAATGTTAAGATCATACTGCTCTGATGATGAGAAGTAGGAATCTTCCCAGGTCGCTCCCAGAAAAGACATGAGTGTTTTCCTCAAGCAAGCCTAGGGCAGAAGGTGCCAGACCAGTGTTGTCCTAAACATCCCTGCCAGGCCTTCTCTTGACTTGTTCCTTCTAAATGGAAGTTGATCTCAGACATCAGGCAGAAGAGGGAGGATGTCACTAATAATTAGTGCACATCAGGTGATGTTTTTATGAGGCTAAAGCATGGCTATTGTCACCGTGTGCTTGTACTCAATTAGAAGGAAGTGGTAATTATGTGAATCCACAGTTCAAGAGGAGAACATAAAACATGTACTGGTCTCACTCTCATTTTATTGGGAGTGAGATATTAGAAACAGTGAGTAGAGATCATTAAGGATGGTTAAGAGGCTGAATGCACAGCAATTTATAAGAAAAAAAGCATCCCTTTTGGTAGGTGCATGGAACACTCACATTCTCAGGACAGCCTGACTCTGAACAGTTTGGAAAAGATTGTACCTGTTTCTGGCAAGCAGAGTGCAGCATGGTAGGCTGGTTGAACAACGGCCCTGGAAGTCCCTGCCTCGAGGTATCCTAGGGTCAGGGGTCGGAACGTGGGGACGGTTTATATCCAAAGGCGCTTACAGCTCTTAACACTCTCAGGTCATTAGTGAAGACACTGAGGTCTAGACAATAACTTGATGCACCCACTTCAGTTAGCTGTGCCAGGGGTCTCAAGATGCAAGTGTCCTGATTCCAGGAAATGAGCCTGTCCACTATCCCATGGGCAAGGTAATCACCCCAGAGAGCTTCCCAAGGGAGAGTCAAGATATGAGGAGGCACTAAAAGTACACATCTGTTCTAGAATATTCATATCTCCTTGTTTGAACCCTCCTAATTATATCTACCTGTCTTTTGAATCTCCCCTCCCATCATTTCCAAACTCTAGTACATTCATGAAGCTTAGATAACACCCAAGAAGCATTTTCCATATGAAATAAATTCAGTACAGATGACGTTTTAGGTTTTACTTAAGAAGAAGAAAATGTTTAGTTTCAGTCTTTACCAACTCTAGCAACTCTCACATTTTATTTTAAATAAGAGAACACTGGAATAAATTGTATAGTTGCAGTAATACAGTAAGATGAGACTTTGAAAAGAGATGAAGGAACAAAGATGCTAGAATTTGAGAACAGAATTTGCTAACTGTGAAAACTGAAAAATATATCAAATACGAATACAAAAATGAAAGATTCTGCAAATTCTGGACCAACTCGGAGCTGGTCTGCTTATTTTTTATAATCTTGTACAACCTACTTAGTCTCTTTAAACCTTGATTCTTTCCAACTCTAAAATGATATTTACTGGGTTCTTGTAAAAATTGATGAAAATGTATGTAATTTACCTTGTGCGTTATATGTAGTATTGAGCAGTGAGGTAGATGGAAAAACATGTCCCTTTTTGTATCCACAGCCTTTGGGAGATAACTTTGCTGTGGTCTTCCAGGGCTTCCCTGGTGGCTCAGTCAGTAAAGTGTCTGCCTGCAATGCAGGAGACCCAGGCTTGATCTCTGGGTCTGGAAGATCCACTGGAGAAGGGCATGGAAACTCACTCCAGAATTCTCGCCTGAAAAATCTCCCGGACCAAGGAGCCTGATGGGTTACAGTCCATGGGGTCCCAAAGAGTCATACACCAGTGAGTGACAAACCCTTTCCCTTTCCACTTTGCTGTGCTCTTATCAAACCATGAGTCTAATCCTCCACCTGGTGAACGGAGCCTCTGTCTCTGATTGGCTCTCTTGGACTCCTGCAACCACATGCAAACATGCCTGGGCTAGGCTTCTGGGAGACGACAGAAATGTAAGTCAGTCACCAGCATCGCTCCGTCACCAGCCAGACAACACTGGTAGCAGCACCGCCCAGCTGACGTGTATTCAGCTGTACAGGGAGGCCAGTCAGAAGATCAGGAGATGAAGGGCTTACATTTCCAACCTAATTCATCTTGTTTCACTCCACTATGTTTTGGGATGACCTATCAGACAGCAGTAATGAACTACTACAAAGTAGTATTTTTATTAGAGTGCTGAAAGGATTAGGGATGTTACCTTAAATCAAACCAACTCCAGATATTGTAATTTTCTCACTCACACAAAGGATGAATTTTAATTCATCTCTGAAAGTATTGTTGTTGTCTAGTGTCTGACTTTAGTGTTGCTAAGTCGTGTCCGACCCGTTTGTGATCCCATGGGCTGTAGTCTGCAGGTTCCTCTGTCCATGGGATTTCCCCAGCAAGAACACTGCAGTGGGTTGCCCTTTCCTTCTCCATTTGAAAGTATTATTTTCGTCCAGAATGTCAGGTGGTAGCATCAATAAACAACCACAGCAAAGAGAAGATAATGATAGGAACATAGACTGGTAACACGTGACGGTTTCTTAAAAAGCTAATAAGGACTTGAAAGAGCACAGGAACTTTTGGAGAATGATTTGAGGATAGTCTATAGTCTGCAGGTATTAATTACTTACTCATATTCCCTCTAACACTCACCACCCCTCACACCACACACACACCACAGAATCACTCCTCTAGCAACAGCTGTTCCAAGGGCAGTCAGTATATTACGGTACCCTTTGCCCTCCTTCTCAGAAAACAGTGTCAGCCTCAGGCCATCCATTGTCCCCAAATATTTTCTGTTCATTCCTAGAGTCAGAAACTTGTCCATTTATCCCACCCGACAGTGACCTCTGGATCTTCAGATGCATTCTGACAGAGTACAGCTTGGCCCCCATCGCAGACTAAGGCTCTAGGAGGAAGCTGTGCTGGGGTCTCCACGCCAGATGTCTGCCTAATGGGCAAATGGGGTCTGATTTGCAAACAGACAGAGATGGAGATTCTTGAAAGCCCTTTGCTTTGGCTCTCACTGGGAAACCAGGGTCCAGATTTCACAGAAGATTGAAAAATCAGGTCACATGTGATGGGAACTTGAACAGAAGCAACTGTTGCTTTTTTAAATCTGTGTTTATAGATTTTCTTCCCCCTGTAGAAAGAGCTTTCAAGACCAGCAGGCAGAAGGAAGTTCAGCAGACGAGAAAGTTTCTTACTTCTTTTCAGCAAATTGTTCTTGGATATATCTTTGGCTGAATGCCGGACCAAAGGCACCTGCCAGTTTCACCTTAGGCTTTTTTTTTTAACTTCATACCACGAGCTCTTTCTTAGTTATTTATTTATTTTCATCCATTTTTGTCCTTTGGCCTGTGTGGGCCTCCCATTGCAGTGGCCTCTCTCCTTGCAGAGCACTGGCTCTGGGCGCATACGGTCCAGAGCGCTGGCTCTTAGTTGGACACACTGGTCCAGTCGCTAAGTGGCACACGGAATCTTCCTGGGCCAGGGATCTAACCGGTGCCCCCTGCACTGCAAGGTGGACTCTTTACCCACTGGACCACCAGGGAAGCCCTCACCTTAGGTTTGGACAAAGAAATTGAGATATGAAAGACAGTCTGGGATTGTAGATCATTTCAAACTCAAATCCATGTAATCCATATAGGGAGAACAAAGAGAAAAACTCCCCCTAATTGTTCTACATAGTCATGAAGATGCCACAAAATTAAATTATATTTACCTTGAGGGGGCAAAGGATCAGAGAATTAGAGCATTTTAGATATTCAACTAGCGTTAACGAGCCCAGCATTTTACAGATTAAGAAACTGAAGTCCAAATACTTGAAGCTGCCAAGCAAGTACTTTTCCCCTAAAAAGCAGGTCAATTTAGAAATCTGGGGATGTACATAGTTACTTGTGCAAATTAGAACCCTGCAGATTTATTTCTCAAGTATTTTATTAGATAAATTAGCAAAAGCAATTTCTGAGTTTTTAGAAGTTTTCTGCCGTCACCACCGTTTCATTTATAGCAATAGTACCTGCATGTTCTAATATATTGACTATCTAATTCTAATTTTAGAATAGTTTCTTTCTTTCAGAAACCAACACTCCACCCCATAAAGTAAATTCTACCTGTGTGTGTTCATGTGACTCTCTAGTCACTGCCCTCAGTCTCAAATTGAAATTCTTATTACAAAGATTTCCTCATCTATGACTTTCAATACTGTCATTTCCTTCAAAACTACACAAAGCTAAGCAGGGCAGCTTTCTTCTAAGCCATTGGAATAGGCTCTTTCCCAGAACTGATCTTCCCAGTGGTCTGGGAGATCCTGTGTCATCTAGCCTTGCCCAGGTCTCCAACCATGCAGAGACCAAGCTGAGACTTTCCTCACCACTAACACCAGCTCCTAGGGGTCTCGTTTAATTTTCTGGGGTCCAGCAAGGTCAGGGCCTTTGTACTTGCCATGTCTGCAACCTAGAAAGCTCTTCCCCACCTGCATCAGGGAACTGGCTTCTCGTTCTTCACGTGTCAGTTTATAAATCTCCTTCTCAGAGTGCCTCTCACATATGGCCCTACCTAAATCTTCCCTGCCTAGTATTTCCTACCATGTGCTGTGCTGCGCTTAGTCACTCAGTCCTGTCTGACACTTTGCCACCCCATGGACGGCTCCTCTTTCCATGGGAATTCTCCAGGCAAGAACACTGGAGTGGGTTGCCACTGAGTCGTAGCAAACTGTTATTTTCTCGTTTGGCCCTAACACAGTTGATTCTCAAGTGGGAGTGATCTTGCCCTCCAGAATATTCTACATAGTCATGAAGATGCCACAAAATTAAATTATATTTACCTTGAGGGGGCAAAGGATCAGAGAATTAGAGCATTTTAGATATTCAACTAGCGTTAACGAGCCCAGCATTTTACAGATTAAGAAACTGAAGTCCAAATACTTGAAGCTGCCAAGCAAGTACTTTTCCCCTAAAAAGCAGGTCAATTTAGAAATCTGGGGATGTACATAGTTACTTGTGCAAATTAGAACCCTGCAGATTTATTTCTCAAGTATTTTATTAGATAAATTAGCAAAAGCAATTTCTGAGTTTTTAGAAGTTTTCTGCCGTCACCACCGTTTCATTTATAGCAATAGTACCTGCATGTTCTAATATATTGACTATCTAATTCTAATTTTAGAATAGTTTCTTTCTTTCAGAAACCAACACTCCACCCCATAAAGTAAATTCTACCTGTGTGTGTTCATGTGACTCTCTAGTCACTGCCCTCAGTCTCAAATTGAAATTCTTATTACAAAGATTTCCTCATCTATGACTTTCAATACTGTCATTTCCTTCAAAACTACACAAAGCTAAGCAGGGCAGCTTTCTTCTAAGCCATTGGAATAGGCTCTTTCCCAGAACTGATCTTCCCAGTGGTCTGGGAGATCCTGTGTCATCTAGCCTTGCCCAGGTCTCCAACCATGCAGAGACCAAGCTGAGACTTTCCTCACCACTAACACCAGCTCCTAGGGGTCTCGTTTAATTTTCTGGGGTCCAGCAAGGTCAGGGCCTTTGTACTTGCCATGTCTGCAACCTAGAAAGCTCTTCCCCACCTGCATCAGGGAACTGGCTTCTCGTTCTTCACGTGTCAGTTTATAAATCTCCTTCTCAGAGTGCCTCTCACATATGGCCCTACCTAAATCTTCCCTGCCTAGTATTTCCTACCATGTGCTGTGCTGCGCTTAGTCACTCAGTCCTGTCTGACACTTTGCCACCCCATGGACGGCTCCTCTTTCCATGGGAATTCTCCAGGCAAGAACACTGGAGTGGGTTGCCACTGAGTCGTAGCAAACTGTTATTTTCTCGTTTGGCCCTAACACAGTTGATTCTCAAGTGGGAGTGATCTTGCCCTCCAGAATACTCTTGCCAATGTCTGGAGAACATTCTGGTTGGGAGGGAAGGGCTTGCTCCTGGCATCTCATGGATGGAGCCCAGGGACGCTGCTAAGCATCGACCAACGCACAGAACAGCCCGGCAACAAAGCATCAATACCAGCAGCAGTAGCGCCAATGAGAAACCGAGCTCTGCAAAGGTTACTGAGCAGACGTGACCTCAGATTGACCTATGAGCTGGAGCCAGGCAATCAGGCTCCTTGGCTCCTCCCCATCCTTGAAATGCACCACCTGCCCTCAGTTCCCGCAGGGGGAGCCATTTTTGAGGCGGCAGCCCTCAGAGAGCAACGTGTTGTGGAGCCCATCCGGGTGGTGTACCTGACTGAACCCCGTTAAAGCCTCTTTAGACACTGAAGACTCCGGCCGGGTGCAGAAATCCACTCTCTGGCGGTACCCAAGATGAGCAGCGTATGTTAGTTCCCTTGCTGGGTAAACCGGCCCCTCCCTCTCCAATCTGAGCGGCTGCCTCTTCCCTTTCTCCCTGCGCTTCTGTCCCGGGGACCGAATTCAAATGGCACAGGGGGTGGGGGGTGGGGAGGGAGGTTCTTAGGAGGTTGGCGACCAGCAGTTTGTGAGCCAGCTAGGAGATGGAAGAAAGGGGCTTTGAGAAAGAGGCATCCGTGGGGGAGATATCCCAGGGTAGCCTCGCCCTCTATGAGGGAAGTGGTGGCCCTTTCGTGAGATGTTTGTGGTTCAACGTGGGATTCCGGGGACGCTCTGAGGGTGCCACCTGCCTGCATGTGCTCGTTTGAGGGATGGTCCTTGTGCATTGGAACACAGACGGGACCGTGGCAGGTACTTCGTGTTTGTTGCAGGGAAATATGAGCAGTCATGTTTAAGGACAGTGGCTGACAGTCTTTCCAGACAAAAAAAAGCAAAAGACCGTAGAAAAGCTGCATTGTAAATTTAGCGGAGGAGTGTGGCATAGTGAAGGCCCCGTCAAATTTTTCTTTAAGGACGAGTTGGCTGACAATGTCAATGGTCGTAGCAAACTGTTATTTTCTCGTTTGGCCCTAACACAGTTGATTCTCAAGTGGGAGTGATCTTGCCCTCCAGAATACTCTTGCCAATGTCTGGAGAACATTCTGGTTGGGAGGGAAGGGCTTGCTCCTGGCATCTCATGGATGGAGCCCAGGGACGCTGCTAAGCATCGACCAACGCACAGAACAGCCCGGCAACAAAGCATCAATACCAGCAGCAGTAGCGCCAATGAGAAACCGAGCTCTGCAAAGGTTACTGAGCAGACGTGACCTCAGATTGACCTATGAGCTGGAGCCAGGCAATCAGGCTCCTTGGCTCCTCCCCATCCTTGAAATGCACCACCTGCCCTCAGTTCCCGCAGGGGGAGCCATTTTTGAGGCGGCAGCCCTCAGAGAGCAACGTGTTGTGGAGCCCATCCGGGTGGTGTACCTGACTGAACCCCGTTAAAGCCTCTTTAGACACTGAAGACTCCGGCCGGGTGCAGAAATCCACTCTCTGGCGGTACCCAAGATGAGCAGCGTATGTTAGTTCCCTTGCTGGGTAAACCGGCCCCTCCCTCTCCAATCTGAGCGGCTGCCTCTTCCCTTTCTCCCTGCGCTTCTGTCCCGGGGACCGAATTCAAATGGCACAGGGGGTGGGGGGTGGGGAGGGAGGTTCTTAGGAGGTTGGCGACCAGCAGTTTGTGAGCCAGCTAGGAGATGGAAGAAAGGGGCTTTGAGAAAGAGGCATCCGTGGGGGAGATATCCCAGGGTAGCCTCGCCCTCTATGAGGGAAGTGGTGGCCCTTTCGTGAGATGTTTGTGGTTCAACGTGGGATTCCGGGGACGCTCTGAGGGTGCCACCTGCCTGCATGTGCTCGTTTGAGGGATGGTCCTTGTGCATTGGAACACAGACGGGACCGTGGCAGGTACTTCGTGTTTGTTGCAGGGAAATATGAGCAGTCATGTTTAAGGACAGTGGCTGACAGTCTTTCCAGACAAAAAAAAGCAAAAGACCGTAGAGAAAAGCTGCATTGTAAATTTAGCGGGAGGGAGTGTGGCATTAGTGAAACGGTTCTTCTCATCATGGTCTGATGTATAATCTGTTCTGGGTTAGAAGACCTATGAACGAAGTGTTGAGCAGATCAGTACTGGTTCGAGGGATTCGTCAAGGTGGTGCGGTCTCCAGTGCCCGTGGACCTGGAGTGATCCTTCAGCTCAGAAAAGGAACTACAAGGCGATTGGGTGCAGTTGTAACATCTAGACTGTTTGATCATGAACCCCTGTGATTACAGTTTTGTGAATATGCACCCAGATAAATCTATACATATTTATTCATAAGTTGTATGCACGTGCATATAATGCAGGTATTAGTATGTGTGTTAGCAGGGAACCTAATTCACTCAAGCTGGAATTCATCAGGAAGCACAGCTAGTGACATCCATTGATGGTATAAATCCAAATTTTAAAGGCTTTTCTTAATAATTTCTAAAAAATTTTGGGAGCCCTCCTTGCATTCCATTGTTTTCCCTTTGTAAAATTTCCCAAGAGAATACACAGGAAAGATAGATTGACAACCCTCTTAATTTTTGTTGTTCCCTTTATACTGCAATATCATTTTCAGTCAGCGGTGTTTTCACCCAGGAATATAGTAAGCCAGTTGTATATATGTTTTTAAAAGATGGGGAATTTAAAAAATGTTTTACTTTTATTTATTTATCTGGCTGCATTGGGGTCTTAGTCACAGCCTGCAGGTTACTTATTGCAGTGCATGGACTCAGTGGCTCTGTGGCATGTGAGATCTTAGTTTTGTGACCCACGTCCCTGCACTGAAAGGGAGATTCTTAACCGGTGGCCCACCAGGGAAATCCCTCTGGTTGTATGTTTTTAAGGGATCGTTTAGTTAAAGCTACACGATATAATGCATAAATGCATATGCAATAAAGTAAGTGGGCATGTGCAAACTGCACCATATTGTAAACTGCACAGTGTTGCGGCACTCTCAAAGCAAAGGGGAGGCCACTGTTGAACTACCTGCTTGGCAGGCTCCTCCTCTTTCCTCTGGGCACTTCGTACACAGTGGGATCCCTTTGAAAAGCCGGAAAAAAGTGAGAATGAGCTAATGTGACTCTCTACGTAATTTCTTTCCTTTGCCTGAATAAAAAAATATTAAGGAAAGTTCTCATATTTTCTCCACTGTGTGCAAGTGAACGGTCTCCATGGTGTTTAATCTGCGGTTAGAAGACCTATGAACGAAGTGTTGAGCAGATCAGTACTGGTTCGAGGGATTCGTCAAGGTGGTGCGGTCTCCAGTGCCCGTGGACCTGGAGTGATCCTTCAGCTCAGAAAAGGAACTACAAGGCGATTGGGTGCAGTTGTAACATCTAGACTGTTTGATCATGAACCCCTGTGATTACAGTTTTGTGAATATGCACCCAGATAAATCTATACATATTTATTCATAAGTTGTATGCACGTGCATATAATGCAGGTATTAGTATGTGTGTTAGCAGGGAACCTAATTCACTCAAGCTGGAATTCATCAGGAAGCACAGCTAGTGACATCCATTGATGGTATAAATCCAAATTTTAAAGGCTTTTCTTAATAATTTCTAAAAAATTTTGGGAGCCCTCCTTGCATTCCATTGTTTTCCCTTTGTAAAATTTCCCAAGAGAATACACAGGAAAGATAGATTGACAACCCTCTTAATTTTTGTTGTTCCCTTATACTCGCAATATCATTTTCAGTCAGCGGTGTTTTCACCCAGGAATATAGTAAGCCAGTTGTATATATGTTTTTAAAAGATGGGGAATTTAAAAAATGTTTTACTTTTATTTATTTATCTGGCTGCATTGGGGTCTTAGTCACAGCCTGCAGGTTACTTATTGCAGTGCATGGACTCAGTGGCTCTGTGGCATGTGAGATCTTAGTTTTGTGACCCACGTCCCTGCACTGAAAGGGAGATTCTTAACCGGTGGCCCACCAGGGAAATCCCTCTGGTTGTATGTTTTTAAGGGATCGTTTAGTTAAAGCTACACGATATAATGCATAAATGCATATGCAATAAAGTAAGTGGGCATGTGCAAACTGCACCATATTGTAAACTGCACAGTGTTGCGGCACTCTCAAAGCAAAGGGGAGGCCACTGTTGAACTACCTGCTTGGCAGGCTCCTCCTCTTTCCTCTGGGCACTTCGTACACAGTGGGATCCCTTTGAAAAGCCGGAAAAAAGTGAGAATGAGCTAATGTGACTCTCTACGTAATTTCTTTCCTTTGCCTGAATAAAAAAATATTAAGGAAAGTTCTCATATTTTCTCTCCATACTCCAGAGGATCACATTGCACAGTGGAGGGGGCACACACGCTCTCTTTTGGACCTTATCGGCAAGGAAGATGACCGCTGTGTCCTTTGATCAAGAGTGGAGCAAGCAGACCCGAGAAAGCACAGCCATGGGATGGTGTGGAATGCCTTATTCCATCTACTTTCAGCTCTGGGTAAGGAAACGCATCTGTTTTTTTCTGAGACTGGAAAATGGCTCCCAAGGAACTCAATTAATACCCCTTATATGAATGAATACATAAATGGTTACACAGAGAGAAAATGCGTTGTGAAATAGTCTCACCAATGAGAAGAAAAGAAACAAAAACTATATCACTTAGGGGTAGTAAAGCCTAGTATGACGATCATCAGGGGCCAGATACAAGCACTAGCAACAAGCCAGTGACTTTTGAGGCTCAGGAAGTATGTACATATCCCCTCAAAAGAAAGGTACAGACCATGGAGGAAGAAACAAAGAAGCCCCACAGCTTGTCTTCTCCTTTGATATATTTCTCTGTCTCTGCTCATATGTATGGCTTCCATAAATCTAACAGACCATCTCACATAGGAACTGAGGAAAAAAATGGAAAAGTATTATTAATGCCCTTATGAACTGAGAGAACTATGATATAGCAAAATAACAGTAAATAACAAATCATACATTAAATAGCTTTGTTATTTCAAGTAAATTCTGGCCCCAGAATATTTTTATTTTTAGAACTATTTAACTGTGTCTTCTTAATTAAGATATAACAGTGAGCCAGTAATTATGTTCTTGATCATCTTCAGAGTAAATAAGCCAATGAATATTCAAATCTTGTTTCTGAGTTTAGCACTCTTGGGAGAGATGGGCCAGGAGGCAGGCACACTTGTTTTGGGTGGGCCAGGGCCAGAAAAACAGAGCTGTGTGCATGCCAAGTCGCCCAGTCATGTCTGACCCTTTGCGGCCCCATGAACTGTAGCCCTCCAGGCTCCTCTGTCCATGGGATTCTCCAGGCAAGAATACTGGAGTGGGTTGCCACGGTTGCCACTCCCTCCTCTAGGGGATCTTCCCAACTCAGGGATCGAGCCTGGGTTTCTTTCATCTCCTGCATTGGCAGTTGGGTCCCCCTGGGAAGCCCAAGAACTGAGTATCCAGTCATAAATGGAACCAGTATGACTGGCATAGTCACATTCTTCTTATTCACACAGCATCTTAGATTCTGACTTTTTTTTTTTTAAGAAAGCTCTGAAAAAAATCCAACATAATCTTGCAGTTGTCAAGAGGATTAGTTATCTTCAGTCTATCACCAGCTTTATCTGTCTTAAAGAAAACACCTGATTTCATTAGCAACTTGTCCTAGGGCAGCTCTGGAAAAGGAGAATCATGCAGTTGCTACTACTTCACCTTTGCCACTGCTACCCTCAAGTGAGGTCCTTTTCCTTGATGTGAGAACCTGGTATGAAGAGTACTTGGTGGACAGGCCAGTGTTGAGGAGTTTGGAGGGATCAGGTGAGCACTTCCCTGTCTCGCCTCACTCATTCAAGGCCACTGGGGGCATTATGTCAATTGTTAAAGAGATCAGCATTTGAAGTACCCTAGTAATGCGTTCCCCCCACCCCCTGCCTCTTTATAAAAACTTAATTTCTGCTCTTTTCTCAAATCTCAAAATGAAGAACTCCTTTATATATTTTAAGACAGAATTTCCTTGACATCGACTATCTGAAGGCCCTATAATGGTACCTATTCAGGGGTTGCTGCAAAACTGTCATCCTAGCAGAGGTAATTACTATTAAGAACCAGAACAGACCTGTGATAGAACTAGTTGTGCCCCGTAAGCACCTTACGTGTATACAGGAATTGCTCATGGGGTGTGTGTGTGTGTGTGTTTCAGTCTCATGGGAAAGGATCAGTCCACTTGGTAGTTGTTGTGCACAAAAGACTTCTACTTTTGATCAGTGAAGTATCCACAGATGCTCTGAAATTCTGTACTCAGGAGGTGATTCCTCATCTCCTCTACAAATAGAAATTGTCAAACACAAGATCATTAAAATATATAAAAGATTTGATTCAGTGAACAACCACCTGAAGAAATCTGAATGTGTGTTTGGGAGGTGGGTGTGAGCAGGGAGAGTATCAGGTAGAAATTCTTAAATAGAAGAAAATGACAGCAATTTCTGTCTTAACCTCTTCAGCTCTGGTTGCTAAGTTACCATGGCATACCACTGTGTGTGCTTTTCAGTTTTGGGTCTTGGGCATGACAGTTTGATTAATTCTCTGGAGTGCAAAATCTGCACAGTGAGTATTTAAAAATTACACACACATGCACACACACACACCCACTCACCCAGCACCCCCTTATTGCTTCTGATTTATTAAATCTGTTTTATAATTAAATTGACATATGTAGGTGGAAACCTGAAATGACGCTTCATTTTGGGGAGAGAAAATTCTCTACTGGGTGATGTTTCTTGAGTTTTTTTTTTAACTGTACCACCCAATTCACTCTTCTCAAATAGCAGACTTTTCCCCCCTATAATGTGCATTTAACCCTTAACTTCATGTCTAAGAAAAATGGAAACGTAAGACAAGCATTATTTAAGAGTCGCCATTGCTTTTCCTCCTTCTGTGTGTCTTACTTGCTATGTGATTGAGTTCAAAGGTGTCCATAAATATTACTGCAAGCTGGCTGCCTAGTGGGCTGTGGGTTGTCAGACATCATTATAAGAAGATGTATCAGTGTCAGCCAGCAAGACCAGTGATGGTTCAGTATCCCAGGCATTGCATTAATGATAATGTAATGTAGTTCAATGTAAAAGGCATTTTGAAAAAAATCATACCAAAAGTGGCTTCCAAGTCAGGCTCTTGTCCCATTTCCCAGCATTTTGGTGCAAGGATTCTGTTGTCAAGACATCATGAATTTCCCTCAGTCTGTGTGTGTACCTCCCAATTTTTAGAGTATTTAAACAAAAGTGACAATTTAAGATCCTTATCACTAAAACCCTGTGAGTCTTTATAAAATCAATAAGAAAGGATTCATAGCAGCAGGTGTACAATCATTGAGTAGACACAGGTGAAGCTACCCCGACGCTGAACAAAATGGACCTTTATGACCACTGCTGTGTTGTTACTCAAACGGGAAATTGTCAAACACAAGATCATTAAAATATATAAAAGATTTGATTCAGTGAACAACCACCTGAAGAAATCTGAATGTGTGTTTGGGAGGTGGGTGTGAGCAGGGAGAGTATCAGGTAGAAATTCTTAAATAGAAGAAAATGACAGCAATTTCTGTCTTAACCTCTTCAGCTCTGGTTGCTAAGTTACCATGGCATACCACTGTGTGTGCTTTTCAGTTTTGGGTCTTGGGCATGACAGTTTGATTAATTCTCTGGAGTGCAAAATCTGCACAGTGAGTATTTAAAAATTACACACACATGCACACACACACACCCACTCACCCAGCACCCCCTTATTGCTTCTGATTTATTAAATCTGTTTTATAATTAAATTGACATATGTAGGTGGAAACCTGAAATGACGCTTCATTTTGGGGAGAGAAAATTCTCTACTGGGTGATGTTTCTTGAGTTTTTTCTTTAACTGTACCACCCAATTCACTCTTCTCAAATAGCAGACTTTTTCCCCCCTATAATGTGCATTTAACCCTTAACTTCATGTCTAAGAAAAATGGAAACGTAAGACAAGCATTATTTAAGAGTCGCCATTGCTTTTCCTCCTTCTGTGTGTCTTACTTGCTATGTGATTGAGTTCAAAGGTGTCCATAAATATTACTGCAAGCTGGCTGCCTAGTGGGCTGTGGGTTGTCAGACATCATTATAAGAAGATGTATCAGTGTCAGCCAGCAAGACCAGTGATGGTTCAGTATCCCAGGCATTGCATTAATGATAATGTAATGTAGTTCAATGTAAAAGGCATTTTGAAAAAAATCATACCAAAAGTGGCTTCCAAGTCAGGCTCTTGTCCCATTTCCCAGCATTTTGGTGCAAGGATTCTGTTGTCAAGACATCATGAATTTCCCTCAGTCTGTGTGTGTACCTCCCAATTTTTAGAGTATTTAAACAAAAGTGACAATTTAAGATCCTTATCACTAAAACCCTGTGAGTCTTTATAAAATCAATAAGAAAGGATTCATAGCAGCAGGTGTACAATCAGTGAGTAGACACAGGTGAAGCTACCCCCGACGCTGAACAAAAATGGACCTTTTATGACCACTGCTGTGTTGTTACTCAAACGGGCATCCGATCTCCAGAGAGCAGCTGGAAGAGTCAAAAGCCGACTCCACCGATCAGGGAGCAAGGAGAAAATCTGGCTGGTTTAGTCTTTGACATTATTATATTATTGTTTGAGGTGGAGCATTGGGACTTGGTTGCTCTTCTAATCAGGGACAAGTTGGTAAAGTCTGGAATTGTTTTATTAGGTAGAAACTCACCTGTATCTGTTCTTCTTTCTCAGTCTTCCTGCTATGGTTGCTCAAGCAAGATCCTTAAAGGCATCTCTTACGATGTCTGTACTTAATATCAACATCCATACCAATGATTAGCCATACTGATTCTGTGTCTGGAATGTGTTTTAGATATCTCTGCTTACTTTTATTTTTGCCACATGAGAAGGCATGTGGGACCTTAGTTCCCCAGTCTGGGATGGAACCAACTCCCCTTACCTTGGAATTGCAGAGTCTTAACCATTGGACTGAAATGGGTCCTTTTCTGGGTGGAGATTGTATCATGTAAATGGTTTTATTGCTTACAGTCTTTTCCTACATCCTTTCCATTTCTCATTCCAGAATCATGCTTTTAAAATATATCACATTACTCCCCACTTAAAATGTCAGGTAACTCTCTAAAATCCTTCAGTGGCTCCCATAGTTTTGAGAATTTATCCCTACGTCTTTACCTTCCAAATGCGTACATTCTGGTTTATGTCAAAACCTCTCTGAATCTCCAGTGTGAGTCCATCCATAGTTTCCTCTCATCACGCTCCTTACTTCTGCTTCGGGAACCTCCCACTTGCAATTCTGCCCAGGGCACAGATCATCATCCTCACAGTAGTTCACAAAACAAGCTGCTTCTCATTGTTCTCGAACAGAAAAGGAGTCTGTCCTTGCCTTATTTAAAGTGCTGCTTCTGCATTTGTTGCCATGGCTCACTCTTCATAGTAACATAACTTTTTAATAAGTATTTCTTTATCTGTTCATTTCCTTGTTTACTAGCTTTCCTCTCATTAGAGTATATGTCTACGAGAGCAAGGACTATGCTTATATTCAGTTCAGTTCAGTCACTCAGTGTGTCTGCAACCCCATGGACTGCAGCACACCAGGCTTCCCTGTCCTTTACCATCTCCTGGAGTTTTCTTAAAATCATGTCCATTGACTCAGTGATGCCATTCAACCATCTCGTCCTCTGTCATCTCCTTCTCTTTTGCCATCCATTTTCACCAACATCTGGAATTTTTCCAATGAGTCGTCTCTCCAATGGCTACTTAGGAGCCTGGGAAATAACATTTGTGGAACAACTGAATGAATGAATGACTGTTGTTACAGATAGATATGGAAAACACTGGGGAGGTAAAAGAAATGTGAAAGGAGAGGAATCAACCTGAGACAAGAGTTTTAGTTGAACAGTGAACCTTTCTTTGATACTCTCTGTTGAGGCAACACTCGATGATCACTTATAACTGTGGATATGAGCCCATTTCTCTAGGAACAAAAGACACATTACTAGTGCAAATAGAATCCGTACAA
The DNA here is from genome assembly GCA_022376925.1 of Tragulus kanchil. Taxonomy (NCBI): domain Eukaryota; kingdom Metazoa; phylum Chordata; class Mammalia; order Artiodactyla; family Tragulidae; genus Tragulus; species Tragulus kanchil. The sequence continues at coordinate 16,080,522 of JAIOJX010000028.1, read as the reverse complement.
ATAGATGCATTTGCTTGACTCGGCCTCTTATGCTACTCTGTGTGGTAAAATCAAGAATTTCTCTCTCATATTGCTGTTATATAGTCACTAAGTCATGTCTGACTCTTTGTGACCCCATAAACTGCAGCCCGCCAGGCTTCCCTGTTCTTCACTATCTCCTAGAGTTTGCTCAAACTCATGTCCATTGAGTCAGTGATGTGATCCAGTTACATCATCCTCTGTTATCCACTTCTCCTCTTGCCTTCAATCTTCTCCAGCATCAGGATCTGTTTCAATGAGTCAGCTCTTCCCGTCAGGTGGCAAGAGTATTGGAGCTTGAGATTCATTGTCAGTTCTTCCATTATTATTGGCAAAAGGGGCACATTTTCAAGAGTACAGACTCATTGTCTGGGTCCCAGACTCTAGGATATGCCATATTTAATGGGGAATTTCTATGCACCATAGCTCAGATAAAAGTCCTAGGGCAGGATGATGAACCACATGGAGAAAACATTGATCAACTATTTAATCCATCAAATCCTTGAGTACCCCTACCTCTGGGAGGAGTGGTCATCCATTCTCAAAGGGAAGAAAACCAACTTCTGTTGAGCAGGGATGTTCCCCTCTTTTGCAATTACTCTGCCAAACACTTTTCTATATGGGTCATAATTGATGTCTGTGATGGGAAGGGTATGATGCATTACAGGTTAGATCTCAAGTTTTTAAGGTTGAAAGTTTCAGAATTACATTTAGAGAGCTGTGTTTTTGCACTTACCATTTTTGATAAGTGAAGAACCAAAAATTGCTTCAGATTGTACAGATTAAACTCTGCTCCTAGTAGAAGGGTAATCAAGCCAAATAGAAAAGACTGTTCAGGCCAGCCACTCTCTATAAAAGACTCGGTAACACATTGGCAATTGGGTCCTATTTAGCTTTCCTGCTTGTCCTTTGAGGGGAGGAGTCAGAAAGCCAACCAAAATGTACCCCGTGGTTTAGATCAATGGATCTGCCTTTCGTCAAGAAGGACAGATGGAAGCAATGAAGAACAAAAGGAGGAAAAACAAACAAGATGAAGCCCATAAAAATTATTTGCAGTACAAGTGAAATTTTAAGCTGCAGACAAAACCATACTTCCAAAAATTATTCAGAATTGGATATAGAGGTAAATTTCATTAAGGAGGTGGTTTGTTTATATGGTCAAGAATATTCATAGGGCTTCCCTGGTGGTCCAGTGGGTAAAGAGTCCACCTTGAAGTGCAAGGGGTGCCGGTTCGATCCCTAGCCCAGGAAGATCCCACATGCCGCGGAGTCGCTGGGCCGGTGTGTCCAATTAAGAGCCAGCACTCTGGAGCGTATGCGCCCAGAGCTAGTGCTCTGCAACGAGAGAGGTCACTGCAATGGGAGGCCCACACAGGCCAAAGAATAAAAGAGGCCAAATTAAACAAACAAACAAAAAAAAGCCAGTCACTAAAAAAAAAAAAAAAAGAAGAATATTCATAAAAAGAGACTCTTGAATAAGAGATGAGCATTGACAAAAAATAATAGCAGAACCCTAGAATTTAACAGATGTTGACTGAGGCAGGGAATTGGTAGAGAGGGTGCGGAAAGAGTAAGAACATGCTGCTTTTCTAGTATTTATAGACAGGAAGCACTAAATTATGTCCTTTGTTATACCAATGAGCTGAGAAACTATGTGATTCTTGATATTAGAGAGTATATACTCTTAAAATACAACATATATTTTCTAACTTATTAGGCAAATAGTAAATAAGAAATATTTATTAAACACCATTTAGCAAGAAAAAGGAAGCATAAAAAGTAAAAGCATAAGAAATGTTCAGGATGTTTCACCTTTTAGAGGTCAAAGGCTCATAATAGTTAAAAAAACCCCCATATGCAATTGTAGAAGTGGTGCAGATTAAAAAACTCTGCTCCTAGTAGAAGGGAAAAGAAAAAAAACTGTTCAGGCCAGCCACTCTCTATAAAAGACTCGGTAACACATTGGCAATTGGGTCCTATTTAGCTTTCCTGCTTGTCCTTTGAGGGGAGGAGTCAGAAAGCCAACCAAAATGTACCCCGTGGTTTAGATCAATGGATCTGCCTTTCGTCAAGAAGGACAGATGGAAGCAATGAAGAACAAAAGGAGGAAAAACAAACAAGATGAAGCCCATAAAAATTATTTGCAGTACAAGTGAAATTTTAAGCTGCAGACAAAACCATACTTCCAAAAATTATTCAGAATTGGATATAGAGGTAAATTTCATTAAGGAGGTGGTTTGTTTATATGGTCAAGAATATTCATAGGGCTTCCCTGGTGGTCCAGTGGGTAAAGAGTCCACCTTGAAGTGCAAGGGGTGCCGGTTCGATCCCTAGCCCAGGAAGATCCCACATGCCGCGGAGTCGCTGGGCCGGTGTGTCCAATTAAGAGCCAGCACTCTGAGCGTATGCGCCCAGAGCTAGTGCTCTGCAACGAGAGAGGTCACTGCAATGGGAGGCCCACACAGGCCAAAGAATAAAAGAGGCCAAATTAAACAAACAAACAAAAAAAAGCCAGTCACTAAAAAAAAAAAAAAAAGAAGAATATTCATAAAAAGAGACTCTTGAATAAGAGATGAGCATTGAGAAAAAATAATAGCAGAACCCTAGAATTTAACAGATGTTGACTGAGGCAGGGAATTGGTAGAGAGGGTGCGGAAAGAGTAAGAACATGCTGCTTTTCTAGTATTTATAGACAGGAAGCACTAAATTATGTCCTTTGTTATACCAATGAGCTGAGAAACTATGTGATTCTTGATATTAGAGAGTATATACTCTTAAAATACAACATATATTTTCTAACTTATTAGGCAAATAGTAAATAAGAAATATTTATTAAACACCATTTAGCAAGAAAAAGGAAGCATAAAAAGTAAAAGCATAAGAAATGTTCAGGATGTTTCACCTTTTAGAGGTCAAAGGCTCATAATAGTTAAAACAACCAAAACACAGCATTTATATAGTTTTTATAAGAAGTACATCCATATGAGAATTTCAATTAGTTAAAAATTGGGACAAAGATATATCCGGCATTACCAAGGAAAGAACTCCAGAGTGGCTGTCTGTATCAAAATAGAATCAACTCCAAAAGCAGTTTGTGCACAAAGATGCTGATTTTATTTTGATAGAGAGTTCTGTAATGAAGATACAACAGTTATAAATCTTGATACTCCAAATAATGTAGAATCTAAATATATACAATAAATGTGCTTAAATATGCAAGGAACAGTTAACATAAGTATAGTAGTGAGGGGTTTTTAATACATCTTTTAGCTTTTGAGAGATCATTTAGGGAAAAAAAATAAATGAGGATAATTATTAATCCATATTTCTTAACATGTTTGGCATTTTGCCCAGCTTTAATGATGCCCATAGTGAAAAAGACAAATACAATACTTGTACCTTGGAGCTTAGTGTATATGGAAAATCTTACTGATAAAGGTGCATATATACTGAGAATGTGTATTAAGAATGTACATGCATATATTTCTATCTCTGGAGAAGATATCACCTTATAAATATTCATGGAATTAGTTAGAATGAAGATGAATGAGAAAAATTAGAACTTTTCAGTTAATATATAGGTAAGATTCTATCACTATCATGTTCTAAAAATAGAAATTGAGTACAAAAAATTAAAGAGACAAAGCTTTATTGATTGGAAAAATCCCAAATCTCCTAAATAACTTAAGTATGATAGTTGCAACCTCAGATCATTTAGACGTGAAGGACAAGAAGAGCTCTCTATTTGTATGATCATATATAGAATGTGGTCGTCTACACTCAGAGGTATATACATATTCTGAAATGACTATTAAAAATGAATTAGTCAAGACTTCCTTGGTGGTCCAGTGGTTAAGAATCTACTTGCCAATGCTGGGGACATGGGTTCGATTCCTATTCCAGGAAGATAAGACATACCTCAGGGAAACTAAGCCCATGTACCCCAATTCCTGAAACTTGTGCTCTAGAATCTGCGAGCCACTGCTGCTGAAGCCCATCCACCCTAGAGCCTGTGCTTAGTGGCAAGAGAAGCCTCCACAGTGAGACGCCTACACACCCCAACCAGAGAGTCGCCCTTGCTTGCTGCGCCTAGATAAAGCCTGCATGCAGGAACGAAGACCCAGTGCAGCCAAAAAATAAGTCAACCCATAAAACTTAAAAAATGAATTAGTCAATCAGTTTATTCTTAATACTAGAAAGAGATTAAGAAAATATACCAGAGAATTGACAGTTAAAATTAGGTATTAGTGTACCACATCTTCTTTCTGCATTCCTCTGTCACTGGACATTTAGGTTGCTTCCATGTTTTGGCAATTGTAAAGAGTGCTGCAGTGAACACTGGAATGCCTGTGTCTTCTTAAATTATGGTTTTCTCTGGTTATATGCCCAGGACTGAATCATATGGTCGTCCCCTATTTAGTCTTTTCAGAAACCCATTTGCAGGACAGGAATAGAGATGTGGACAAAGAGAATGGACCTGTGGATATGGGGTGAACTGAGAGACTGGGATTATCGTATGTGCACTTCCGTGCCTAACCAGCTAGCTTGTGGGGTCCTGCTGCGTGGTGCAGGGCCTTCCCTGGTGACCTAGATGGGGGGACTGGGCAGGAGGTCTGGAGGACGGCGACTGTCTGTACACGAGAGCTGATTTACTTAGTTTACAATGTAACAAAACATTGTGAAGCAACCATACTGCCACCAGAAAAGAAGCCCCATGCTGTTCTCCATAAAAATAGAAATTGAGTACAAAAATTAAAGAGACAAAGCTTTATTGATTGGAAAATCCCAAATCTCCTAAATAACTTAAGTATGATAGTTGCAACCTCAGATCATTTAGACGTGAAGGACAAGAAGAGCTCTCTATTTGTATGATCATATATAGAATGTGGTCGTCTACACTCAGAGGTATATACATATTCTGAAATGACTATTAAAAATGAATTAGTCAAGACTTCCTTGGTGGTCCAGTGGTTAAGAATCTACTTGCCAATGCTGGGGACATGGGTTCGATTCCTATTCCAGGAAGATAAGACATACCTCAGGGAAACTAAGCCCATGTACCCCAATTCCTGAAACTTGTGCTCTAGAATCTGCGAGCCACTGCTGCTGAAGCCCATCCACCCTAGAGCCTGTGCTTAGTGGCAAGAGAAGCCTCCACAGTGAGACGCCTACACACCCCAACCAGAGAGTCGCCCTTGCTTGCTGCGCCTAGATAAAGCCTGCATGCAGGAACGAAGACCCAGTGCAGCCAAAAAATAAGTCAACCCATAAAACTTAAAAAATGAATTAGTCAATCAGTTTATTCTTAATACTAGAAAGAGATTAAGAAAATATACCAGAGAATTGACAGTTAAAATTAGGTATTAGTGTACCACATCTTCTTTCTGCATTCCTCTGTCACTGGACATTTAGGTTGCTTCCATGTTTTGGCAATTGTAAAGAGTGCTGCAGTGAACACTGGAATGCCTGTGTCTTCTTAAATTATGGTTTTCTCTGGTTATATGCCCAGGACTGAATCATATGGTCGTCCCCTATTTAGTCTTTTCAGAAACCCATTTGCAGGACAGGAATAGAGATGTGGACAAAGAGAATGGACCTGTGGATATGGGGTGAACTGAGAGACTGGGATTATCGTATGTGCACTTCCGTGCCTAACCAGCTAGCTTGTGGGGTCCTGCTGCGTGGTGCAGGGCCTTCCCTGGTGACCTAGATGGGGGGACTGGGCAGGAGGTCTGGAGGACGGCGACTGTCTGTACACGTAGAGCTGATTTACTTAGTTTACAATGTAACAAAACATTGTGAAGCAACCATACTGCCACCAGAAAAGAAGCCCCCATGCTGTTCTCCATAATGCTTATGCCAATTTACATTCCCACCAATGGTGTAGGAAGCTTCCCTTTTCTCCACATCCTCTCCAGCATTTATTGTTTGCAGATGTTTTTTTTTGATGGCCCTTCTGACCTTGGGAGGTGACACCTTGTTAAAGTTTTGATTTGCATTTCTCTAGTAATTAGTGATGTTGAACATCTTCTTATTGCCTGTAACCATCTGTATGTCTTTCAAGAAATGTCCATTTAGATCTTCCACCCACTTTTGATAGGGTTTTTTTTTTTGATATTGAACTGCATGAGCTATTTATATATTTTGGAGATTAATCTCTTATTGGTAGCATTGTTTGCAAATACTTTCTCCCATTCTGTGACTTTTCTTTTCATTTTTGTTTATGGTTTCCTTTGCTATGCAAAAGTTTTTAAATTTGATTTGTTGATTTTATTTTTATTTTCATTACCTCAGGAAGTAGATTAAAAAATTACTGCTGAGATTTATATCAAAGAGCATTCTGTATATGTTTTCCTCTAAGAGCTTTACAGTATTCAGTCTTAGGTTTAGGTCTAGGCTATTTTGAGTTTATTTTTATGTATGATATTAGGGAGAGATGTGGCGCATATATATAATGGAATATGATTCAGCCATAAAATAGAACAAAATAATGCTATTTTCAGCAACATGGATGGACTTAGAGATTATCATACTAAGTGAAGTAAGTCAGAGAAAGACAAATATCATATATCACTTAGATGTGGAATCTGATAAAAATGATACAAATGAACTTACTTACAAAACAAAAACTAACTCAAACATCTCAAAAAATGAATTTATTTCCAAAACAGAAACTAACTCAAACATCTCAAAATCAAATTTGTGGTTACCAAAGGGGAAACATGGGGGGAAGTGATAAATTGTTAGTAATAACAATAACAACTTGCCATATAGTACAGGGAGCTTTACCCGTATTCTGTAATAACCTATCTGGGCAAAGAATCTGAAAAATAATGTGTATATATACATGTGTGTGTGTGTGTGTGTGTATGTATATATATATATAATTTTTTTCACTTTTCTATATACCTGAAACTAACACAACATTGTAAGTGAACTATATAGTCCAATCAAAATCAAAAAAAAAAAAAAAAACACAGGAAAGGCTGTCTCTGGTTCTCCCCCACAACAACAAAAGATATTAGTGAATGAGAAAACAGAAAGTGTAATGGTGATATATAATAGAAAAATATACAAACTTATAGAAATAAACATTTGTGCTCAGTTGCTCAGTCATGCCTGACTCTTTGCAACTCCATGGACCAGCGCATCAGGATTCTCTGTCCATGAGTTTCCAGGCAAGAATGCTGGAGTGGGTTGCCATTTCCTGCTCCAGAATCTTCCCAACCCAGGGATCAAACCTGAGTCTCTTGCATCTCCTGTATTGGTAGGTGGATTCTTTACCACTGTGCCACCTGAGAAGCTCCAGGAATAAACTTAAGAAATATGCCAGAATTATATAAGGGAATATATATGTGTTATATATATTTGCATATATATACATATACATAGAATACCATTACACACATATCAAGCAATAGCTTTTTAATATATTACTTAGAAATAAATTTGACTAGTCATATGTAATATCTTTAGGAATAAAGCTGTAAAGAAACCATAAACCATGATGTATATAAATGATATATGTTTCTGAAAGGGAAAATTGATACTGGAAAAATACCACTTCTTAACAAATTATTCTATACTTTTTAAAAAATGAAATGTTTGAGTAGGATTTTTTTGGCTATGGGGGGCTGTTCAGGAAATACTGACAAAGTTATGATTTTTATTGGGGTATAGTTGCTTTACAACAGTGTGTTAGTTTCTGCTGTTCACTGAAGTGAGGCAGCTGTATTTATACACATATCCCCTCCCTCTTGACTCTCCTTCCACCCGCCCTCCCATGGCACCCGTATAAGTCACCACACAGGACTGAGTTGAGCCCCCTTTGCTATATAGCAGCTTCCCACTAGCTAGCTGTTTTACACATAGTAGTGTATATGTGTCAACCCAATCCCCCAAGTCATACTACCTTGGTGTCCATACATTTACTCCCTACTTCTGTGTCTGTATTTCTGCTTTGCAAATAGGCTCATCTGTACCACTTTTCTAGATGCCACATATACAATATTTGCTTTTCTCTTGCTGACTTACTTCACTCTGATGACAGACTCTAGGTCCGTCCATGTCTCTACAAGTGACTCCAATTTGTTCCTTTTTCTGGCTGAGTAATATTCCATCGTTTATGTGTACCACATCTTCTTTACCCATTCATCTGTTGATGGACATGGTTGTTTCCATGTCCTGGCTACTGCAAATAGTGCTGCAATGAACATTCGGGTGTGTGTGTCTTTTTGAATATGGTTGTCTCAGGGTGTATGCCCAGTAGTGGGATTTCTGGTTATTTAGTAGCTCTATTTATAGGTTTTTTTATTTTTAAAGGAATTTCATACTGTTCTCCATAGTGGCTGATCAATTTCCCGTCCTACCAATAGTGGAAGAGGATTCTCTTTTCTCTGCACCCTCACTAGCATTTATTGTTTGTGGATTTTTTTTTTTTATGATTTTTTTTTTATGATGGCCATTCTGGCTCATGTGTGGTGATTATAAACCCAGTGTTTAGTAATATTGAGTAGGCAATCCTCATTTAAATTCTACCAATATATTAAAGAATTATTTTTCACATTTACTCTTTTATTTTTAAATTTTGGCCTATTTTATTTTATTTACTTATTTTCATCCATCTTTATTCTTTGGCCTGTGTGGGCCTCCCATTGCAGTGGTCTCTCTCCTTGCCGAGCACCAGCTCTGGGCGCATGCTCTCCAGAGCACTGGCTCGTGATTGGACACACTGGTCCAGCTCCTCCGTGGCACATGGTGTCTTCCCAGGCTAGGGATCGAACTGGTGCCTCCTACACTTCACGGCGGACTCTTTACCCACTGGACCTCCAGGGAAGCCCCACATTTACTTTTGATATCCCTTTACTTTTTTCTGATTCCCTTTTCTTTCCCATTAAATGAAACAGGTTTTTAAAGTAATTTTACTGTAGCTTGTAATCTATAGACTCAGTTTTTGTTTGTTTGTTTGTCAGAAAACACTTTTACTTTGGTCTCCACTCTTGTATGATAAGCTAATTTGGTACAGAATTTCTGGTTGAAAGGAACTTTGTTTTCTTGCAAAAATATTTCTTGGAGGCCATGTTCTATTGTCTTTGAGACTCTATGGGTGCTGATGTGAAGTCTGCTGTGTGGAAAAAGTCACATCGTTTGGTCGAATTTACGAATTTTTAAAAATCTTTGATAATTTCATACTCCTTTCTATGAGTGCTTCAACATCCGTAGAGTCTGTAGGTTTTACCATTTCTTTACCCATTCACTGTTGATGGACATGGTTGTTTCCATGTCCTGGCTACTGCAAATAGTGCTGCAATGAACATTCGGTGTGTGTCTTTTGAATATGGTTGTCTCAGGGTGTATGCCCAGTAGTGGGATTTCTGGTTATTTAGTAGCTCTATTTATAGGTTTTTTTATTTTTAAAGGAATTTCATACTGTTCTCCATAGTGGCTGATCAATTTCCCGTCCTACCAATAGTGGAAGAGGATTCTCTTTTCTCTGCACCCTCACTAGCATTTATTGTTTGTGGATTTTTTTTTTTTATGATTTTTTTTTTATGATGGCCATTCTGGCTCATGTGTGGTGATTATAAACCCAGTGTTTAGTAATATTGAGTAGGCAATCCTCATTTAAATTCTACCAATATATTAAAGAATTATTTTTCACATTTACTCTTTTATTTTTAAATTTTGGCCTATTTTATTTTATTTACTTATTTTCATCCATCTTTATTCTTTGGCCTGTGTGGGCCTCCCATTGCAGTGGTCTCTCTCCTTGCCGAGCACCAGCTCTGGGCGCATGCTCTCCAGAGCACTGGCTCGTGATTGGACACACTGGTCCAGCTCCTCCGTGGCACATGGTGTCTTCCCAGGCTAGGGATCGAACTGGTGCCTCCTACACTTCACGGCGGACTCTTTACCCACTGGACCTCCAGGGAAGCCCCACATTTACTTTTGATATCCCTTTACTTTTTTCTGATTCCCTTTTCTTTCCCATTAAATGAAACAGGTTTTTAAAGTAATTTTACTGTAGCTTGTAATCTATAGACTCAGTTTTTGTTTGTTTGTTTGTCAGAAAACACTTTTACTTTGGTCTCCACTCTTGTATGATAAGCTAATTTGGTACAGAATTTCTGGTTGAAAGGAACTTTGTTTTCTTGCAAAAATATTTCTTGGAGGCCATGTTCTATTGTCTTTGAGACTCTATGGGTGCTGATGTGAAGTCTGCTGTGTGGAAAAAGTCACATCGTTTGGTCGAATTTACGAATTTTTAAAAATCTTTGATAATTTCATACTCCTTTCTATGAGTGCTTCAACATCCGTAGAGTCTGTAGGTTTTATAACATGCCACCAAAACTGGGTGACACCCCCCTCAGTTGCTCATGTATTTGTTCAACACATATTTACTGAAAGCCAATTTTTTGCCAGGCAATATTTCTGTGCATTTTGATTGTTGTTGTTGTTCAGGTACTAAGTTGTATCTGACTCTTTGCAACCCCGTGGACTGCAGCACACCAGGATTCCCTGTCCTTCACTATCCCCTGGAATTTGCTCAGATTCATGTCCGTTGAGTTGGTGCTGGTATCTCAGCCTCTGCTGTCCCTTCCTCCTTTTGCTGTCAGTCTTTCCCAGCACCAGGGTCTTTTCCAGTGAGTCGTCTCTTCACATCAGGTGGCCAAAGTGTTGGAGCTTCAGCTTCAACATCAGTCCTTCCAATGAATATTCTGGGTTGATTTCATTTAGGGTGGACTGTTTTGATCTCATTTAGGATTCTCAATGGACTCTCAAGAGTCCTTTTCCGCACCACAATTCAAAATCATAAATTCTTTGGCATTCAGCCTTCCTTATGGTCTCAAATGACTACATGACTACTAGAATAACCACAGTTTTGACTACTGACCTTTGTCAGCCAAGTGATGTCTTTGCTTTTTAATATACTGCCTAGGATTATCATAGCCCTTTGATTACATGCTAACTAATGTCTTATATTCAAAATATTGTATATAAAACAGGTTAGCCAGAGATTTTTCCTACTTTCCAGTCATTTGGCCTCAAAAAGTTGAGAACAATAGCTGTCAGTAACCTATGCAATATGCTAATAGTTTGGAAGACTGTTTCATGACTACTAGCTTATTAATTTTCCCCAGCTTTTATAAAATAGGGCTATCAATTCATTGGAAGATTGGAGATAGGCAAAGAGCATATCCTTGGACTTGTAAGAGTTCTAAGGTCATGGAAGGGGAACTCAAGAAAAACCCTCAGAGAATTCTACACCTGTCCCCTGCAACTTGAGGTATTCAAGAATGAGGGCTCACAACTATAAAAGTTTAAAAATTAGCAACAAGCTGGTATAAACATACTGCGTGGTAAGAAGACAGACACCACCAGGAAAGTAAGCTGAACTTTTCACCGATAGCAGGGGAAAGGGAGTGTCTGTGGGCCAGTTGGGAAGCCACTGAAATCATCTGTCCTTTACTCTGTAAGTCAGTATTTTCTCCTTTCTCTTACCTTGGTGTAGCTTAGTGTAGGTCTAATGACTTGCTGCTGGTCCCACGTACCTCCTGGCCAAAATGAAGTAACAGTGCCTTAATTTGCCTTCTCTCCTGAAACAACAGAGACAAAATACAATAGGTTTTGAAGCACAAAATATCTCATAAAAAAAGGACAATGAGCCCTGAGAGTTGAGGAAACAAAATGAGACTTATAAATGTCCCTGCTTACTGCCTGGAGACAGGCTATGGTGCAGATGGGAGAGGCCCAGGAGGAACTGTCAGTTTCTCTGATGAAAGAAATTGGAGCCCAGAGAGGGTGAGGAGGCAGAGTTTACAGAGCGGAGGAGCAGAGAGGAGAGAGAATCAGAATCAGCTGGAGATCTATAGGGGCTCTCCTTCTGGTCTTCACCTGAGATCTGATCAACTCATGCATGCCAGGAAGTTGTTTAACATCAGTGAAGCAAATTCTCCCAAACTTAGAGAAAAGATTCCCCACAACTCACTCACTCGGTATCAGGAGTAGTTTCATTTGCACCAAAGTGGAAAACATGTGTACTAAGTCGCTTCAGTCATATGCTACTCTACGCGACCCTGCGGACTGGAGCCCCCCAGGCCCCTGTCCACGCCAGGCAAGAATACTGGAGTGTGTTGCCATGCCCTCCTCCAGGGGGTGTTCCCTTAGTTCATGGGTTATAGATAGAGTACTCAGAAGGGTCTTTTCTAAGCAGTGGTGCAGATTTAGCTCTAGAACCCCCCAAATCAAACTGTTTTAGTTTAAATACATCTCAGAATAAAGCTTAAAATATTTATAGGAATATAAACATATCTAGCATTCAGTAAGGCAAGACTTAACAAAGTCCTATACTGAATAATAAATTACCAGGCATGAAAACAAACAGAAAAATATGACACATAATTAAAGTAAAAATTGTTCCATCTAAAAAGATCTAGAAATCACATTGATGATAGAATTAATACAAGGAGACATCAAACCAATTATTGTAATTGTCTTCTGTGTGTTTAAGAAGCTCTGCTTTCAAGTCGCTGCTTGAAGTATCTTTAAAAAATACAAAAACCAGATCAAACTTCTAGAGGTGAAAATGATAATATCTGAGGTTAAAAATAGACTCAGTCAAAGGAATCAGAGAACAAGCCTTACACTGGCAGAAAGTGTTTGCCAAAGATATAATGGATTGTTACCTACAATGTACAGAAACCTCTTAAAACTCAAAATAAGAAAACAAACCTGATTTAAAAATAGACCCATGACCTTAGCAGGTACCTCACCAAAGACGACATCCATTGTGCATCATTAGTGAATTGCCAATATAACGGGAGTGAGATTGTATCACACACCTATTAGAATAGTCAAAATCCAAAACACTGGCAACACAATATGCTGGTGCCATTGTGGAGCTATGGGAGCTCTTATGAAGTGTTTCTGGGTATGTAGAATAGCACAGCCACTTTGGAAGACATTTGACAGTTTCTTACAAAACTCAGCCTCCTCTTACCATATGACCCAGCTAAAATACTCGTTGGTATTGACCTGCACATGTACATTTAAGGAAGCCCTTACTCATAGTAGCCCAAACACGGAAGCAACCAAGAATCCTCCAAGAGGTAAGTGGATATATTCTGGTGCATCCATACAGTGGAACGTTATTCAACACTGTAAGCCACCTTGACCTACTCTGTGCCCATGAACCTGACAGCCTAGATGGAATGGGTCCAACCCTTGAAAGACACAACTGTGAAAATTCACACAAGAAGAAACAGACCTTCTCAACTGCCTATATATTCAAGGAACCCAAAACCCATACAATTTGAGGAAACCTTTGTCAGGAAACAAATATAAAAATAGGTATGAGAGTTAATATCTATTTATAATTAGGAAAGATAGCACAACACATTTAATCACAGTAATAGTTATACATACTAAAAAAAAACATTCAGTTAAGGCTAACAAAGTTGTTCCATGAAAACAAACAGAAAAATATGACACATAATTAAAGTAAAAATTGTTCCATCTAAAAAGATCTAGAAATCACATTGATGATAGAATTAATACAAGGAGACATCAAACCAATTATTGTAATTGTCTTCTGTGTGTTTAAGAAGCTCTGCTTTCAAGTCGCTGCTTGAAGTATCTTTAAAAAATACAAAAACCAGATCAAACTTCTAGAGGTGAAAATGATAATATCTGAGGTTAAAAATAGACTCAGTCAAAGGAATCAGAGAACAAGCCTTACACTGGCAGAAAGTGTTTGCCAAAGATATAATGGATTGTTACCTACAATGTACAGAAACCTCTTAAAACTCAAAATAAGAAAACAAACCTGATTTAAAAATAGACCCATGACCTTAGCAGGTACCTCACCAAAGACGACATCCATTGTGCATCATTAGTGAATTGCCAATATAACGGGAGTGAGATTGTATCACACACCTATTAGAATAGTCAAAATCCAAAACACTGGCAACACAATATGCTGGTGCCATTGTGGAGCTATGGGAGCTCTTATGAAGTGTTTCTGGGTATGTAGAATAGCACAGCCACTTTGGAAGACATTTGACAGTTTCTTACAAAACTCAGCCTCCTCTTACCATATGACCCAGCTAAAATACTCGTTGGTATTGACCTGCACATGTACATTTAAGGAAGCCCTTACTCATAGTAGCCCAAACACGGAAGCAACCAAGAATCCTCCAAGAGGTAAGTGGATATATTCTGGTGCATCCATACAGTGGAACGTTATTCAACACTGTAAGCCACCTTGACCTACTCTGTGCCCATGAACCTGACAGCCTAGATGGAATGGGTCCAACCCTTGAAAGACACAACTGTGAAAATTCACACAAGAAGAAACAGACCTTCTCAACTGCCTATATATTCAAGGAACCCAAAACCCATACAATTTGAGGAAACCTTTGTCAGGAAACAAATATAAAAATAGGTATGAGAGTTAATATCTATTTATAATTAGGAAAGATAGCACAACACATTTAATCACAGTAATAGTTATTGTTTTTTAATCAACAATTCAGTTTCTCATCTACTATGATTGGAAAATATTGATTTTCTATGAATAAGGATTCAGAATATTTCTTTTTTGTTTCACAATTCATTATATGAATGTCACATAAAATTTCTAGTAGGGTAGCCAAAATTTAAAAACCTCTATCAAATTTTATTTCATTTATGAGCTATTAGAGATACATTGCTATTTGGTATTCCTATAGTTTTGTATTCTACAGTAAAAGGAATTCAGGTAAATTTTATGTTGCATGATTACCATGTAAAAATTAAAATGTATGGTGCTTTTATAATTTTATTTGTTGTATTATTGATTATATTCCTGTTTTAACTAGAAATGATGGGAACTAAATTTCCTGCTTGTAATTTTGCATGTCAAATGATTGAAAGAATTTTTATATAGATGAGCCTCTAGCTACATATTTTCAAATCTTGTTTTTCCTTCACTACTCACAGGTTTCTGTGCCAGGTGTTGTAGGGACACTTTCATATTGTGATACAGCCTCTATTTTTGCATCTTAATGCCACAGTGATGGTTGAGTCAGCACATTGGCCAGAAATAGAATCCCCAAAGCCATTTTTTTTTTATGGAATAAATAACAGTAAATTAACTTTACTGAGAAATACTTATAAACAGCTTACATAAATCCCACTAAATCTAATGAATGCCCAGTCGTTCCATTTCTACTCCTTTCTAAGAGAAAATATGATAGAGGGGAAGTCGCAGTGGAAAGAGACATTTTTCTTACTTTTTGGAAATTTACAAACACAAGTGACCTTGTGCATAGATTTCTTGGGCTCCTGCCAGGGTCTTGAAAGGAGCTTATACAAGCGAGGTTCCCTGCAGTTTGAGATTCATGAGTTCAGAGTAAATCCATCTCTGGCATCATTCTTCTGTCTGAACTAGCATTGTGCTTAGAGGCCTCTACACCTGGACACTTGTTGACTAAGGGACAGTTCATCTTCAACAAGAAGCAAAATTCTTTTTCTTGACTAGAAACTCAAAGTAATCTTTGGGTTGCTTATCTTCTCAAGTCAATTTTTTCAAGCTATTTCAACATACTCAACATGGATCAAAGATAGGATTTAGCGTGAAAAGAGCTGGATTTTGGTACCTTTCTTTTGTTTTTTAGCTTGTGGCTACTTGGAGAACCTAGTAGGTATCCTTGAAGGAAGATCTTACCATAATATGGTCTTGAGAAAGATAATTCATTGATCATGCCATTAGCATATGAGCAATTTTGATGAGATTAAAAGTCTGATTAACCAAAGACAGAAAGAATTCATAGTAGAGAGAAAGAAATGATTTTAATGACAACTACTATCATTTTTTGAGCATTTATTAAAAGCAAGGCAGTATATTTAACAATGCTGTATGTGATATCAGTTTAAGTCCCTGCAGGAGAAATGTGGCACACTCATATAATGTAACTCAGAAGAGTTTTTAATAAAGGAATGATTTAGGTGAGGATGTGTTGAAGAGAAACTAATGAAAGGTGGTGGGGTACTCTGGGACTATCAATCTTGAAGATCTGTTAGCATACCTAGACTTGAAGGGGCTTAAAGTGTGTGTGAAGTGAAGCTATAGCTGGTACTTTAGGAGAAGGCTACCAAGTAATGTAGCTGATGGCCAAACTGTCATTTTTCAGCGTGGATGTTAGAGAATAAATTTCCCAGCCACACCCTTCTCCTGCCCTGTGATCTATTGCTTGTCCCATTGAATTAATTAACCAGATAGCAAGACAGCTGTTTGTGCAGCCCTTTCTTTTAGGACGCAGCATAGAGTCTATGTCAAAATTTGTAGAGTGGGTCTGGAAGGGTAAATGAATGTCAACAAACATTTCAGGCTGACAAGTCTATGAAACTGCCACCGTTTGACAATGTTTAACCTTTAACAGCATTTTATATAGATCAGTCTCCTATTATTACATTTAAACTTCATAGCAAACTTGCAGTCTGTAATGTAATCCTCACTGTATAGGGCCAAAACAGGCTCAGAGAAGTTGAGTCTGTGATAAGAAGAAAATTCCAATGAAGAATGTCTCAATGTTATCTAAAAATATAGTCTATGCTGTTACCTAACTTATTTTGTTTATAGAAAATAGAAGTTTCAGAGCTTGTTTCCAAGTATTATCCCACTTAAAATTCACACAAAAAGAAAATGGTATGATAATGTCTCAAAAAGTTAAATACAGAATTTCTATAAAATGCAGCAATCATATTCTGCATATATATCCAAAAAAAGTGAAAACAGGGACTTGAATAGACATTTGTACACCTGTGTTCTCAGGAGCATAATTATTCAAATAGCCAAAGGTGGAATCAATTTAATTGGTCATGAACAGATGAATGGATGAATAAACAGAGTATACAATATACAATGGAGTATTATTCAAACTCTAAAAGGGAGTTTTGACACATGCTACAGCATGGCTGGACCTTGATGACATTAGCTAAGTGAAACAAGCCAGTCACGAAAGGAAAAATATCATACGGTGCCTCTTACATGAGGTTTCGAGAGCAGTCAGATTGGTACAAATAGAGCAGGATGGTGGTTTCTTGGGCTGGGCTGGGGGACCGTGGGGAGTTCCTGTTTTGGGGACAGAGTTTCAGCTTGGGAAGATGAGACATTCTGGAGATGGGTGGTACAGATGCCTTTGTACACAGTGTGTATGCCCTTCATGCCACTGGTCTGTGCAACTGAGAAAGGCTGGCATGGTCAATTGTGTTATTGTTTACCACAATAAAATACATTGTAAAAACACAAGTCTAGTCAAATTTATAGAGCAGTTAGTGTTCATAACTTCTAAATATATGGAAATGCCAAGGCTGAGAAGTTATATATCTTGCACAATATTGTACAATTAATGAATCTAGGAACTTAGCTTCAACGCCATTGAAGGTCTTATGATCAAAAATCTAGTTTCTTTTCTAGAAATAAACAGAACATGTTACCTACCCACTCCGGGGACAAGTCTATGAAACTGCCACCGTTTGACAATGTTTAACCTTTAACAGCATTTTATATAGATCAGTCTCCTATTATTACATTTAAACTTCATAGCAAACTTGCAGTCTGTAATGTAATCCTCACTGTATAGGGCCAAAACAGGCTCAGAGAAGTTGAGTCTGTGATAAGAAGAAAATTCCAATGAAGAATGTCTCAATGTTATCTAAAAATATAGTCTATGCTGTTACCTAACTTATTTTGTTTATAGAAAATAGAAGTTTCAGAGCTTGTTTCCAAGTATTATCCCACTTAAAATTCACACAAAAAGAAAATGGTATGATAATGTCTCAAAAAGTTAAATACAGAATTTCTATAAAATGCAGCAATCATATTCTGCATATATATCCAAACAAAGTGAAAACAGGGACTTGAATAGACATTTGTACACCTGTGTTCTCAGGAGCATAATTATTCAAATAGCCAAAGGTGGAATCAATTTAATTGGTCATGAACAGATGAATGGATGAATAAACAGAGTATACAATATACAATGGAGTATTATTCAAACTCTAAAAGGGAGTTTTGACACATGCTACAGCATGGCTGGACCTTGATGACATTAGCTAAGTGAAACAAGCCAGTCACGAAAGGAAAAATATCATACGGTGCCTCTTACATGAGGTTTCGAGAGCAGTCAGATTGGTACAAATAGAGCAGGATGGTGGTTTCTTGGGCTGGGCTGGGGGACCGTGGGGAGTTCCTGTTTTGGGGACAGAGTTTCAGCTTGGGAAGATGAGACATTCTGGAGATGGGTGGTACAGATGCCTTTGTACACAGTGTGTATGCCCTTCATGCCACTGGTCTGTGCAACTGAGAAAGGCTGGCATGGTCAATTGTGTTATTGTTTACCACAATAAAATACATTGTAAAAACACAAGTCTAGTCAAATTTATAGAGCAGTTAGTGTTCATAACTTCTAAATATATGGAAATGCCAAGGCTGAGAAGTTATATATCTTGCACAATATTGTACAATTAATGAATCTAGGAACTTAGCTTCAACGCCATTGAAGGTCTTATGATCAAAAATCTAGTTTCTTTTCTAGAAATAAACAGAACATGTTACAGACCCACTCCGGGGCCCAGGCTAATCCCAGGTTTATCATTTCTAAGGTGATTAAATAAGGCAGCTGATGGTTTGGTGAAGAAAATCAAATCCATTTCTATGAACAGATAATGTGTTGGTCCAGAAGCTGCTAATTGGTAAAATCTGTAATTCTCAAAGGTAACTATTAATGATCTGATGCATAATATTTGGTTCTCATTAAACTGTGTTGTTATTTTCGTGGTTTGATCTTCGTAGTGTTTGTTCTCAGGGTTGAGGTCTGTAAGTGTGGATGTCTCGTCCATCATTGCCAGAAGTACAGAAACAGAGAGGAATTCCTTGGTGATTTTTTTTTTTTGCTGCTTTTAAACTTTACTTCTTTTTAAAACAGTGGATGGGGTTTGATAAATAAATGTATTTGTGTGTGTCTGTGTGTGTGTAAGTGTAGAGAGAGAAAGAAGGAAGAAAAAAAAAGAAGGTGAGTAATTGGGTCAGTTTTGGTTTGAGAGTTTCCTTTACAAAAACATAAGCTTTTAATTGGTGGCTCAGTGATAGAGAATTCACCTGCCAATGCAGGAGATGTAGGTTCAGCTCCTGGATTGGAAAATCTCTTGGAGAAGGCAATGGCAGCCCACTCCAGTATTCTTGCCTGAGAAATCCCACGCACGAAGGATTCTGGCCAGGCTGTAGTCCATGACCCCACAAAGACCTGGACATGACTTAGCGACTGAAAAGCAACAAAGTTTGAGAAACACTGACAAGCAAGTTCACAGCAAGAATGATAAATTAAAAAAACAAATTATGTTAATATTTCAATTATGAAGGAATAGAATTTCTGATTTTAATTGTAAATGTACGTATCGTTAATCAAAAGTGAGCTAGATGGTGTACACTGGCTGGCTGGCTGAGTTGTTACCTTTCAGACACCTATGTGGAAAGCCTCCTGTAACAAAGGACAGGGCACAGCACTCAGGCCAGCCATTCTAGCTGTCCTTGTTAGGGATCAAGTTTATGCATCTGTTCTCAAAATTACTGAATACTTTTCTGTAATGCCGACACTAACTTGTATATAAACTAATTCTGATATTGTCCAATCTGATTATGCAAAATAGGCAAAAAAGGAAATCAGTTCAAGACCAATCATTTAGCAATATGGAACCATAGGGAGTGACTATCAATGAAGCCTATGGGTTTATCCTTAAGTAATATACTTAGTGTTCTTTTAGGGTCTTAGCCTTAGTTCCTTAGGTTCTATGGGGTAGAATAGGACCCAGAGATTGGACAGATCCAAGGGTTAGGAAGGACTGAATCTTGATTTTATTCAAATTCAGAATTTTAATGTGGATTTTACAGTTACTCTTAAGGTCAGTGATTTGGTTATTTTCTCTTTTTACCTAAATAGACAATACATTTTGGAAGGAAAGAAAGAATAGGGGCTTAACTCAAAAGGTGAGAGTTCTGTTAGTTTGAGAAGGGAAAATCTAGGCAGGTCAAGATAATGCAGAACAATAAATATATACAAGCAAATAAGCTTGTGGCATATGTAGAGATTTAGAACATACGGGAGAAATTAAAGTCCAGGGACAAAATCTAGTCACTGACACTCTAGAGTCCAAGGCACCAGTTTAATCATTGTAACTGAGGAACATGGCAAGAATCTGGTTATTGTGAACCTCATTATTAGGATCAAAATGACTTGACAGTAAGACTGGCCTTGAGGTTGAACTAGTGAGTTACTGCCACGTTTGAGATATTCTTACATGCCCCTCACTGGGGGTGAATATTAGTTCCAGAATTTGGTTGGAAGCTCACTCCTTTGCCCAGGACTTCAGGAAACCCACTGAGGTTATTATTGTTGAAGTGGAGGGCTGGGTTGAAATCACAAAGTCCAGAGAAGAAAAAGAGCCCATTCTCAGGTGATCTAAATAGATTGCAGCTTGGGTTGTGATTTTTTAATTTCCAAATGTGGACATGGCGTTTTCAGAATACTTGTTTTGAACTTCAACTAGTATGGGAAAGGGAGTTTTCAGCTTTAGGGAGCCATCTTTGAAGACTGGAGGGCACATTTGTTTAGGGGGTAGAAAAGGAAAAACATCTTTTGGTATTAATTTTTAAAAGTGGAAATATCTGAATTCCTGTTTCCTTGAGTGACTCTTAATTTCCCCTGGCTTTTCTGAAGTGCTTATTTAGTTCTAACCCAAGTGCCTCAAGTCATTCCAGCTTGACTGTTCATGTTTCAACAGTTAACATAAGCCACTGAACTTGTGGTTATTTATCCAGATCTGGTATTTGGAGGTTTGCTCACAAGTCCTTTTCACTGGAATCTTTTTTTCTGGGCACTGATTTGGGCTGAATACACAAAGTGAAAATTGACTCTTGGAACAGAAATGCTGAGCTGAGCCTGATAAAAAGATTTACTACAGAGTGTTTAGAATCACTGAGCTTTGTTACGGAATTATTATAGCCTTTCCCACTGGGATGCAGTGATTTATAACCTACAGATAGACAAGAGTGTTTAACTCAGTTTGCATTAATTGATTGAACAATTTGCTTTCTGCTTTGTGCTCACACCTGCTCTTGATCAAAGCTGGTTCCTGTTCTGCTCTTGGCTATTGCATGATGCAATATTAATGGTTTATTGGTTCCACTGTGCCTATAACACGGCAGACTTTATGATGTTTAATAAAACGACAAGTCTAAATAGTCTCTTGGCTTTGGATTGTCTTTTTAGCAAATTAGTACCATGATGTGGGTTTTCTTTGTACTTCAGAATTGCATTGTAACTGAGGAACATGGCAAGAATCTGGTTATTGTGAACCTCATTATTAGGATCAAAATGACTTGACAGTAAGACTGGCCTTGAGGTTGAACTAGTGAGTTACTGCCACGTTTGAGATATTCTTACATGCCCCTCACTGGGGGTGAATATTAGTTCCAGAATTTGGTTGGAAGCTCACTCCTTTGCCCAGGACTTCAGGAAACCCACTGAGGTTATTATTGTTGAAGTGGAGGGCTGGGTTGAAATCACAAAGTCCAGAGAAGAAAAAGAGCCCATTCTCAGGTGATCTAAATAGATTGCAGCTTGGGTTGTGATTTTTTAATTTCCAAATGTGGACATGGCGTTTTCAGAATACTTGTTTTGAACTTCAACTAGTATGGGAAAGGGAGTTTTCAGCTTTAGGGAGCCATCTTTGAAGACTGGAGGGCACATTTGTTTAGGGGGTAGAAAAGGAAAAACATCTTTTGGTATTAATTTTTAAAAGTGGAAATATCTGAATTCCTGTTTCCTTGAGTGACTCTTAATTTCCCCTGGCTTTTCTGAAGTGCTTATTTAGTTCTAACCCAAGTGCCTCAAGTCATTCCAGCTTGACTGTTCATGTTTCAACAGTTAACATAAGCCACTGAACTTGTGGTTATTTATCCAGATCTGGTATTTGGAGGTTTGCTCACAAGTCCTTTTCACTGGAATCTTTTTTTCTGGGCACTGATTTGGGCTGAATACACAAAGTGAAAATTGACTCTTGGAACAGAAATGCTGAGCTGAGCCTGATAAAAAGATTTACTACAGAGTGTTTAGAATCACTGAGCTTTGTTACGGAATTATTATAGCCTTTCCCACTGGGATGCAGTGATTTATAACCTACAGATAGACAAGAGTGTTTAACTCAGTTTGCATTAATTGATTGAACAATTTGCTTTCTGCTTTGTGCTCACACCTGCTCTTGATCAAAGCTGGTTCCTGTTCTGCTCTTGGCTATTGCATGATGCAATATTAATGGTTTATTGGTTCCACTGTGCCTATAACACGGCAGACTTTATGATGTTTAATAAAACGACAAGTCTAAATAGTCTCTTGGCTTTGGATTGTCTTTTTAGCAAATTAGTACCATGATGTGGGTTTTCTTTGTACTTCAGAATTGCCCATTTCTGCAAAAGTCTGCCACGCGACACTTCAAATATTCTTAACAGTATTCTTACAGTATACCAGGGGGGACCACTCTTATAACAGGTATTTTCTTGTTAATTCGTGTTCTTTACCATTTGCTGCTTTCAGCTAGGTGACTCCAGTCGGAGCCTAGCCTCCAGTGGGAGGAAGGATCTGGATAAATGAAGACAATTTTAAGTATGGTTTGTGTCTCCTTCTCCTTGAAATCACAGTATTTTTGGGAGAATGAAGGGTGCCTAAGAAGTACAGGAAGGTGCTGACTTCTTTCTGAAACACGGCGAGTCAGGAAACCTATGGTGTCTCCAGCAAAATGGAAGTCCCAGGGAAGCTGAGTTAGGTTGACCTGTTTGGAGACCTTGGTGAGTTGGAATATCTTCTCTGAGTGTTATTTATTACAGCTGGAGGGGAGGTAGGACTATCCATTTATTGCGTGTGTACTTTTTATGCTTTCTGCCTCCAGTAATACCAAAGCTTATTAAAGTCTTTCTACGGACCATGCACCATATTAAGAATTAACAGCATGAGTTCTAGAGTCAGGCTACTTGGGGAAAGTTCCAACGCAGCAGATCTGAGACAGGCTAAGCCTCAGAGTCTTCTGTAAATTGGATAAAATATTATCTAGTCTGTATTTCAAGATTTAAATGAGTGAAAGTTAATAAAGGCCTTAGTGTGTGTGTGTGTGTGTGTGTGTGTGTGTGTGTGTGTGTGTGTGTGTGTTAAGTCACTTCAGTTGTGTCCAGCTCTTTGTGACCCTATGGACTATAGCCTGGCATGTTCCCCTGTCCATGGGATTCTCCAGGCAGGCATACTGGAGTGGGTTGCTATGCTCTCCTCCAGGGGATCTTCCCAACCTAGAGACTGAACCCTGTCTCTTACGTCTCCTGCATTGGCAGGCAAGTTCTTTAGCCACCTGGATATTAAATGAGTTAAAGTTAATAAAACTCTTAGCATAGTACTTGGCATTTAATAAACATTCTACAAATGTTAGAAGTTATTATTATCATAATAATATTGTTATAGTTATTTTAATTCTGTTTTCCAGTTAAAAGGCAAAGTACCTGGTATGTAGAAGGGAGGAAAATGCAAGGGATGAATGTATACCCGTGGCAGTTTCCTTGGCAGTGTCAGTTTTATATATTGCCTTGTTTTTAGTTAAATGCTCAACAAATGATAGTAACTGTCATGAAAGGGACTTATTTTTTTGCTACTGCTGTTTTTCTCTGTTCTTGGTTCATAAGAGGTCAGTCAGCCAGGTTATGTGGCCAAAGATTACAATCCTAACCTCTGTTGAAAGCCCTGGAAACGTGGGCTCATGGGAGACAGCAAGGAGGCAAGGTCATCACCAGTGGAAAACAAATCTTGCAAAACACAGACTCTGCTAATGAAAACGATGCTCGCCTACCAAGAGCTTCATGGTTTTTAATTGTAAGCATGAAATGTCAAAACAAACAAGCCCAAAAGTGAAAATGAATAATGTCAAGCACATGTTTTTTCTCCTTCCTGGAGTGTTCTTATTCTCCAAATGCCTGGCCTCTTATTTTTATCCTCTCAAGGGGAGGTAGGACTATCCATTTATTGCGTGTGTACTTTTTATGCTTTCTGCCTCCAGTAATACCAAAGCTTATTAAAGTCTTTCTACGGACCATGCACCATATTAAGAATTAACAGCATGAGTTCTAGAGTCAGGCTACTTGGGGAAAGTTCCAACGCAGCAGATCTGAGACAGGCTAAGCCTCAGAGTCTTCTGTAAATTGGATAAAATATTATCTAGTCTGTATTTCAAGATTTAAATGAGTGAAAGTTAATAAAGGCCTTAGTGTGTGTGTGTGTGTGTGTGTGTGTGTGTGTGTGTGTGTGTGTGTGTGTGTTAAGTCACTTCAGTTGTGTCCAGCTCTTTGTGACCCTATGGACTATAGCCTGGCATGTTCCCCTGTCCATGGGATTCTCCAGGCAGGCATACTGGAGTGGGTTGCTATGCTCTCCTCCAGGGGATCTTCCCAACCTAGAGACTGAACCCTGTCTCTTACGTCTCCTGCATTGGCAGGCAAGTTCTTTAGCCACCTGGATATTAAATGAGTTAAAGTTAATAAAACTCTTAGCATAGTACTTGGCATTTAATAAACATTCTACAAATGTTAGAAGTTATTATTATCATAATAATATTGTTATAGTTATTTTAATTCTGTTTTCCAGTTAAAAGGCAAAGTACCTGGTATGTAGAAGGGAGGAAAATGCAAGGGATGAATGTATACCCGTGGCAGTTTCCTTGGCAGTGTCAGTTTTATATATTGCCTTGTTTTTAGTTAAATGCTCAACAAATGATAGTAACTGTCATGAAAGGGACTTATTTTTTTGCTACTGCTGTTTTTCTCTGTTCTTGGTTCATAAGAGGTCAGTCAGCCAGGTTATGTGGCCAAAGATTACAATCCTAACCTCTGTTGAAAGCCCTGGAAACGTGGGCTCATGGGAGACAGCAAGGAGGCAAGGTCATCACCAGTGGAAAACAAATCTTGCAAAACACAGACTCTGCTAATGAAAACGATGCTCGCCTACCAAGAGCTTCATGGTTTTTAATTGTAAGCATGAAATGTCAAAACAAACAAGCCCAAAAGTGAAAATGAATAATGTCAAGCACATGTTTTTTCTCCTTCCTGGAGTGTTCTTATTCTCCAAATGCCTGGCTCTTATTTATCCTCAACTTAAATGTCACTCATCAAAGTGGTCTTATCTGACTTTCTTTTCAAAGTCACCTCCCCTTCTGAGGGTCTCAGCTCATCCACACGGTGTCTTTGGCTGAAGTGGCAAAAAGCAGTCTTTCCTTAAAATTGTTTACTTACATTGTGAGATGATTTTAATATACCAGTTTATTTGAAAAAGACATTTTACTGCCATCTGCCGGAACAGTTTGGCAATGAATATACACATCTGCTCTGCCTTGACACCAGTGGTGCCTCCTAAGGTTGTGTTGTGTAAAACTGTACACACTGTTCCTGCAGCCTTTTATCCTTTATAACATCAATTCCATTTCTGTAACTCATGGTGTGTATTACACCCTGAAATTATTGTTTATTTATGTCTTATTCCTCCACTAATTTAAAAGCTGCAGGAAGGTAGGGACCTCATGTCTGTCTTATTCACTGCTCTATCATCAGTACATGAAATAGCACCTATTTTGTTGGTGCTCAAAATATATTTTGGTAAGTGAACACATATTAGATAAGTGTTTATATCTATTTAAACTACTAGTGCAACTTATCTATGCATATAGCTGAATGCAGTATATAGTATGATATGTGTGTGTGTGTGTAGCTGTTCAATCGTGTCCAACTCTTTGCAGCCCCATGGATTATAGTTCACCAGGCTCCTCTGTCCATGGAAGTTCCCTGGCAAGAATACTGGAGTGGGTTGCCATTTCCTTTTCCAGGAGATTTTCCTGACCCAAGGATAGAACCTGTGACTCCCCCATTGGTAGGCAGATTCCTTATCACCGTGCCACCTGGGAAGCCATATAGCTTGAAATCTGATTTAAATCTTGGTTGGTTATAGAAGTACATAACATGCTGTCTTGAATATAGTAGAAAATTAATGTCTAGCAAGAAAGGCAAGGTCATCACCAGTGGAAAACAAATCTTGCAAAACACAGACTCTGCTAATGAAAACGATGCTCGCCTACCAAGAGCTTCATGGTTTTTAATTGTAAGCATGAAATGTCAAAACAAACAAGCCCAAAAGTGAAAATGAATAATGTCAAGCACATGTTTTTTCTCCTTCCTGGAGTGTTCTTATTCTCCAAATGCCTGGCTCTTATTTATCCTCAACTTAAATGTCACTCATCAAAGTGGTCTTATCTGACTTTCTTTTCAAAGTCACCTCCCCTTCTGAGGGTCTCAGCTCATCCACACGGTGTCTTTGGCTGAAGTGGCAAAAAGCAGTCTTTCCTTAAAATTGTTTACTTACATTGTGAGATGATTTTAATATACCAGTTTATTTGAAAAAGACATTTTACTGCCATCTGCCGGAACAGTTTGGCAATGAATATACACATCTGCTCTGCCTTGACACCAGTGGTGCCTCCTAAGGTTGTGTTGTGTAAAACTGTACACACTGTTCCTGCAGCCTTTTATCCTTTATAACATCAATTCCATTTCTGTAACTCATGGTGTGTATTACACCCTGAAATTATTGTTTATTTATGTCTTATTCCTCCACTAATTTAAAAGCTGCAGGAAGGTAGGGACCTCATGTCTGTCTTATTCACTGCTCTATCATCAGTACATGAAATAGCACCTATTTTGTTGGTGCTCAAAATATATTTTGGTAAGTGAACACATATTAGATAAGTGTTTATATCTATTTAAACTACTAGTGCAACTTATCTATGCATATAGCTGAATGCAGTATATAGTATGATATGTGTGTGTGTGTGTAGCTGTTCAATCGTGTCCAACTCTTTGCAGCCCCATGGATTATAGTTCACCAGGCTCCTCTGTCCATGGAAGTTCCCTGGCAAGAATACTGGAGTGGGTTGCCATTTCCTTTTCCAGGAGATTTTCCTGACCCAAGGATAGAACCTGTGACTCCCCCATTGGTAGGCAGATTCCTTATCACCGTGCCACCTGGGAAGCCATATAGCTTGAAATCTGATTTAAATCTTGGTTGGTTATAGAAGTACATAACATGCTGTCTTGAATATAGTAGAAAATTAATGTCTATGCATCGACTGAAATTGAAAGCCTTGTCTTAGGATTTGCAAAGATTATGAATCACATAAAACATGGATTTTTGCCATCATAAAATTAAAATCTAATGTGAATGATAACAACAAACAATAACTTAATTTTATTTTGGCTTTAGTATAAGTAAAAGGATACTGGAGGTAAATAAAAGAGTAATTTTGAAGCCTTACTTTGATGGGAGTATGGTTTTGGAAGTCAAATATCACAAGGGTTTTGAGCCATTGCTTTGGCCATAGACAGGCCGTCTCATGTTTTGGGGCCTCCATTTATGCTTTTATAAAATATTAGGATGAGAATTCTCTGCATATTTTAAATTAAATGCCAAAAGAGCATCTGCATGTTACCTTGAGTTGAAAATCCTGCTCAGCATGATTACTTTAAACTCCCTTAGACCATAAGAGTCTATGAATATGATACCTTGCTGTGACTCAGTTTTTGTATGCTATTTTTTTCTACCTTTTAAAGGGAAGTGATGTGGCATGTTTTTCTCCATGCTGTTATGAGTTCGGTAGATATATATGATGACATGATAGTGCATGTTAAGCAGTCTTGAGCTTCTCTGGCTAATTAACTAACAGTAATTTACAGAGTCACGATCTGTTGATTGTGTCAAATAACTGTTTTGGCCTCTTTTTCCTTGTGACATTAATGAAATAATCAATGCATACTTCTGTGAGTAAAAGCAGCTTATAAATTTGTAATTTGATACATGGAGAGTTACACTAGTCGGGATCAATTTATCAAAACATATGTCAAGGATTTAGAGGAGAGAAACTTAAATGCAGGGAACTGGTTATGTATAAGGTCCCACCAAAAAAAGAGATGTCCTTTTCATCATTAGGGACTGGAATGCAAAAGTAGGAAGTTAAGAGATACCTAGAATAACAGGCGAGTTTAACCTTGGTGTACAATATGAGGCAGGACAGAGGCTAACAGAGCTTTGTTAAGAGAAAACGCTGGTCATGGCAACATAGCAAGCCCCCTCTTCCAACAACCTAAGAGAAGAACCTACACATGGACATCCCCAGATGGTCAGTACTGAAATCAGATTGATCATATTCTTTGTAGCCGAAGATGGAGAAGCTCTACACAGTCAGCAAAAACATGACCAGGAGCTGACTGTGGCTCAGATCATGAGCTCCTTATTGCAACATTCAGGCTTAAATTGAAGAAAGTAGGGAAAACCACTAGGGCATTCAGGTATGACCTAATTAGAATCCCTTATGATTATACAGTAGAGGTGACAAACAGATCCCAGGGATTAGAACTGATAGACAAAATGCCTGAGAAAACTATGGATGGAGGTTCATAACATTGTACAGGAGGCGGTGAACAAAATCATCCCAAAGAAAAAGAAATGCAAGAAAGCAAAGTCTGAGGAGGCTTTACAAATAGCTGAGGAAACAAGAGACATGGAAGGCAAGGGAGAAAGGAAAGATATACCCAACTGAATGTACAGTTCCAGAGAACAGCAGAGATAAGAAAGCTTTGTTAAATGAAAAATGTAATGAAATAGAGGAAAACAATAGAAAGGAAAAGGCTAGAGAGCTCTTCAAGAAAACTGGAAATATCAAAGGAACATCTCATGCAAGAAAGGGCACTGTGAAGGATAGGAATGGTAAGGGCCTTACAGAAGCAGAAGAGATTAAGAAGAGGTGGCAAGAATGTACAGAACTATACGACAAAGGTCATAATGCCCTGGATAACCATGACGGTGTGATCACTCACCTTAAGCCAGATATCCTAGAGTGTGAAGTCAGGTGGGCCTCAGGAAGCCTTACATGAACAAAACTAGTGGAGGTGACAAGAATTCCAGATTAGCTATTTAAAATTTGCATACTTCTGTGAGT
Organism: Tragulus kanchil; assembly: GCA_022376925.1. Lineage (NCBI taxonomy): Eukaryota > Metazoa > Chordata > Mammalia > Artiodactyla > Tragulidae > Tragulus > Tragulus kanchil. Next base: position 16,051,395 of record JAIOJX010000028.1, on the reverse strand, counting down.
AAAAGCAGCTTATAAATTTGTAATTTGATACATGGAGAGTTACACTAGTCGGGATCAATTTATCAAAACATATGTCAAGGATTTAGAGGAGAGAAACTTAAATGCAGGGAACTGGTTATGTATAAGGTCCCACCAAAAAAAGAGATGTCCTTTTCATCATTAGGGACTGGAATGCAAAAGTAGGAAGTTAAGAGATACCTAGAATAACAGGCGAGTTTAACCTTGGTGTACAATATGAGGCAGGACAGAGGCTAACAGAGCTTTGTTAAGAGAAAACGCTGGTCATGGCAACATAGCAAGCCCCCTCTTCCAACAACCTAAGAGAAGAACCTACACATGGACATCCCCAGATGGTCAGTACTGAAATCAGATTGATCATATTCTTTGTAGCCGAAGATGGAGAAGCTCTACACAGTCAGCAAAAACATGACCAGGAGCTGACTGTGGCTCAGATCATGAGCTCCTTATTGCAACATTCAGGCTTAAATTGAAGAAAGTAGGGAAAACCACTAGGGCATTCAGGTATGACCTAATTAGAATCCCTTATGATTATACAGTAGAGGTGACAAACAGATCCCAGGGATTAGAACTGATAGACAAAATGCCTGAGAAAACTATGGATGGAGGTTCATAACATTGTACAGGAGGCGGTGAACAAAATCATCCCAAAGAAAAAGAAATGCAAGAAAGCAAAGTCTGAGGAGGCTTTACAAATAGCTGAGGAAACAAGAGACATGGAAGGCAAGGGAGAAAGGAAAGATATACCCAACTGAATGTACAGTTCCAGAGAACAGCAGAGATAAGAAAGCTTTGTTAAATGAAAAATGTAATGAAATAGAGGAAAACAATAGAAAGGAAAAGGCTAGAGAGCTCTTCAAGAAAACTGGAAATATCAAAGGAACATCTCATGCAAGAAAGGGCACTGTGAAGGATAGGAATGGTAAGGGCCTTACAGAAGCAGAAGAGATTAAGAAGAGGTGGCAAGAATGTACAGAACTATACGACAAAGGTCATAATGCCCTGGATAACCATGACGGTGTGATCACTCACCTTAAGCCAGATATCCTAGAGTGTGAAGTCAGGTGGGCCTCAGGAAGCCTTACATGAACAAAACTAGTGGAGGTGACAAGAATTCCAGATTAGCTATTTAAAATCCTAAAAGATGATGCTGTTAAAGTGTTACACTCAATATGTCAGCAAATTTGCAAAACTCAGCAGTGGCCACAGTTCTGGAAAATGTCAGTCTTCATTTCAGTGCCAAAGACCTGTGCAAACCACCATAAAATTGCACTCATTTCACATGCCAGCAAGATCATGCTCAGTATTTGAACCAAGAACTTCCAGATGTACAAGCTAGGTTTCAAAGAGGCAGAGGAACCAAAGTCCAAATTTCTAACATTTGTTGGATTGTAGAGAAAGAAGGAGAGTTCCAGAAAAAACACCTAATTCTGCTTAAATGACTACGCTAAAGCCTTTGACTGTGTGGGTTACAACTAACTGTGGAAAATTCTTTTAAGAGAGGAAGGAACCAGACCTTATTAGCTGTCTCCTGAGAAACCTGTCTGCGGGTCAAGAAGCAACAGTTAGAACTAGACATGAAATCACTGACTTTTTCAATATTGGGAAAGGAATATGATAAGACTGTATATTATCACCCTGCCTATTTAATGTATATGCAGAGTACAATATGGGAAATGCCAGGCTGGATGAATCACAAGCTGGAGTCAGTTTGGTTGCTGGGAGAAATATCAACAACCTAGATATGCAAATGATTCCAGTCTAATTGCAGAATCTCCAGAGAAACTAAAGAGCCTGTTGATGAGCATAAAAGAGGAAAGTGACAAAGCTGGCTTGAAACTCAGCATTCAAAAAACCAAGATCATGGCATTCCAGTCCCATCACTTCATGGTAAATAGAAGGGGGAAACGTAGAAGCACTGACAAAATTTTTTGTGTGCTGTAAAATCACTGGGGACGGTGACTGCAGCCTTGAAATTAAAAGACACTTGCTCCTTGGAAAGAAAGCTATGATAAACCTAGACAATGTATGAAAAAGCAGAGACATCACTTTGCCAACCAAAGTCCGAATAGTGAGAGCTGTGGTTTTCCCAGTAGTCATGTATGATTGTGAGAGTTAGACCATGAAGAAAGCTGAGTGCTAAAGAATTTATGCTTTCAAATCGTGGCATTGGAGAAGACTGAGTCCCTTGCACTGCAAAGAGATAAAACCAGTCAATTCTAATGGAAATCAACCTTGATAATTTATTAGACTGATGCTGAAGCTAAAGCTTCAATACTTGACCACTTGATGCAAAGAGCCAGTTCATTGGAAAAGATCCTGATGCTGGGAAAAATTGAAGGCAATATATAGCAGAGGAAGAGATGGTTAGATAGCATTATGGACTCAGTGAACATGAATTTAAGCAAATTTTGAGGTGGTGGCAGTCAGAGGAGCCTGGCATTGCTGCAGTCCATGGGATCACAGAGTCTGACATGACCTAACAACTGAACAACAACAGCAAAAATGACAGAAGAACTGAAAAGACAAAAACTGGCAGGAAGGTCACTCAGAAGAACAGAGAAGGGGCAGAAGTAGGAGTCATCATTATTGAAATCAAGAATTAGAAGGTCCCAGCAGTAGCCACAGCCATGGTGAGTAAGTTAAGTAGAGGAAGCTCCTTTTATTTTCCCAGTTGTATTGAGATATAATTTACCTATAACATTGTGTAAGGACAGATGTGCTATGTGATGATTTGATACACTTACATATTATGAAATGATTACCACAACAGGGTTAGTTAACACTTCCATCACATCGTATAATTACCATTTTTTAAAATGGTAAGAACATTTACAATCTACTCTCTTAGAAACTTTGAAATATATAATACAGTATTAAGTATAGGCACCATGCTGTATGTTAGATCCTAGAACTTATTCATCTTATAACTGGAAGTTTGTACCCTTTGGCAAATATCTTCTCCTTTCTCCCAGTTTTCATCTCCCATTCTACTGTATGTTTCTATGAGTTCACCTATTATAGACTGAACATATAAGTGAGATCATGTGGTATTAGTTTTTCAGTGTCTGACTTCTTTCAGTAGTGTACTGCTCAGAAAGTCCATCAGTATTTTCATAAATGGCAAAATTTCCTTGTTTCTTATGGCTGAATAACATTCCATTGTATATGGTATAGATAAAGATAAAGATAGAGGTGTATATCACATCTTCTTTATCCATTCTTACATTGATGAACACTTAGATTATTTCCATATATTGGTAATTATGAATAATGCTGCCAAGAACCTGAGAGTGTAGACATTTTTTTGATTTTCTGATTTCATTAACTTTGGATAAATACCAAGAAGTGGGATTTCTAGATTATGTGGTAGTTCTACTAAAAACATTTTGTTTGAGGCACCTCCATACTGTTTTCCATCATAACTGCACCAATTGACATTCCCACCTACAGTGCAGAAGGGTTAGTATTTCTCCATATCCTCATCAACAATTTTTTGGTGAGAAAATGATTTTCTCTGTTTTCTTCTAGGGGTTTTATGGTTTCATGTTTTATGTTCAAGTTTTCAATCCATTTATAGTTCATGTTTTTGTGAGTGGTATAAGAGTCCAATTTAATTCTTCTGCATATGATTATCTGGTTTACCCAATACCATTTATTGTAGACTACCTTTTCCACATTTGGTATTCTTGGCTCCCTTGTCATATATTATCTGAGCATCTATACAAGGGTTTATTTCTGGACTGTGGACTCGGTTGCATTGGTCGACGTGTCTGTTTTTATTCAAGCATCAAACTGTTTTGATTACTACAACTCTGCAATATTCTTTGAGATCAGGAAGTCTGATACCTCTAGCTTTTTGTATGTCTCACTGTTGTTTTGGCTATTCAAGATCTTCTGAGGTTCCATACAAATATTAGGATTTTTTTTCTATTTCTGTAAAAAAATGACATGGAATTTTGGTAAGGATTGCTTTGAATCTATATGTGGATTTTTTCATGTGTGTATTTTAACAATTTAATTCTTCCAGTACATCATTACAGACTATATTTCCATGTATCTGTGCTTTCTTCAGTTTTTTTTTTTTTTTTTTTTTTTTTTATCAACATCTTACCATGTACAAGTCTTTCACCTGCTTGGTTACTTTTATTCTTGGTTAAATGTATTATTTTAATACAATTTGATTAATTTGTCTTTCTGATAATTTATTATTAGTGTGTAGAAATGCATCTGAATTTTGTGTATTGATTTTGAGTCCACACAGCCGGAGAAGCTAGACACTCTCTAGATTCTCTCACCTTTCTCCACAGGAGACATCACCACAAGGTCTGTCTTGGTCCTGAGCTGTGCTGCCTTGAGGCAGGGGTACAGTTAAAGTCAAACTGTTCCTTCTGCCCTCTTTAGTGAGTTCAGTTCAGATTTTATTTTTGCTCCAATGGCATACTGGAATATTTCCCCTGGACTCTAAGACTTTCATAAGGTCCTTAGCCACTGATGACTATTTAAATCAATGTGGCTGTGAGAGGCTAGAGCCAACTCATGGGCCACCTCAGGGTCCTCAGCTGCATCTGAGGTCTTTGTGCTTTGTACTTGACACATGAGTGGGTGAGACTCCTCTGGGACCCTAGGCATAAAGTATTGGGTCATACCAGCCCCTACAAAAGCACTTTGTCCATGGATGAAGGCCAGCTGCTTTTTTTTTTTTTTGGTCACTTCTATTGATCTTTCATTTATTTGTCTTTGTTCTTTGGCCTGTGTGGGCCTCCCATCGCGGTGGCCTCTCTCGCTGCAGAGCACTAGCCCTGGGCGCATGCGCTCCAGAGCTCCTGCTCGGTAACTGGACACATTGGTCCAGCCGCTCCGCAGCACGTGGGATCTTCCCAGGCCAGGGATCAAACCGGCGCCCCTTGCACTCCAAGGCAGTGGCCTTACCCACTGAACCACAAGGGAAGCCCTGCCAGTTGCTTTTGAGAGGGGACCACAGTGAAGAACATCTTATTCAGTTGTCTTGCTGACGTCACTTGCGGCTGATCCTAAAGATGCTGCTTGAAGGAGAAAAGGATTGAGGTGACGCGGTATTCTCTTTTTACCACATTTCGATCTTTTACCATGATCTCCCCTGACTCCAGCTGTAAGTGGGCTTTCTGCTTTTTTTTCTTCTTTTTTGCAATACAGAGTAAAGCAGACGAGGCACAAAAAATGGCTTTGAGGGCAAATAGCTCTGGGATAGCCATAAATATCTCTCATTCATTATTGATAAAGAAACATCCCAGCATGTAAAAATTCATAAAGAATGGACTTTGTCCCAAATATAGCAAACTATGTTTGTCTAAGTTTTCATTTAATTGTGGTTACATTTAACACCAAAGCTAAATACTCAAAGTAGATAAATCTTTATATATGATCCATTTTGACTCTTACTATGATCACTATTGCTGATCACTATTGCTGAATCCTTACACTTTCAGCTCAGTCTATTGCTACATGGCCAATCACTAAGAAGGTTAAAAATACAAAATTGATCATGTTCTAGTCAGTTTATACCATCATTTAGCCAGAGTGTAAATTGTGACTAGTGCTAAGGATCTGAAAGAGTAAGAAAAAAAATCAAAATAACCTTGAAAATACTAAGATGGAGTGCACTGGCAAAATAAACCTATAGGCACAAATAGCTCCTTTAAATCAATGTGGCTGTGAGAGGCTAGAGCCTCATGGGACCCTAGGCATATTGTGCTTTGTACTTGACACATGAGTGGGTGAGACTCCTCTGGGACCCTAGGCATAAAGTATTGGGTCATACCAGCCCCTACAAAAGCACTTTGTCCATGGATGAAGGCCAGCTGCTTTTTTTTTTTTTTGGTCACTTCTATTGATCTTTCATTTATTTGTCTTTGTTCTTTGGCCTGTGTGGGCCTCCCATCGCGGTGGCCTCTCTCGCTGCAGAGCACTAGCCCTGGGCGCATGCGCTCCAGAGCTCCTGCTCGGTAACTGGACACATTGGTCCAGCCGCTCCGCAGCACGTGGGATCTTCCCAGGCCAGGGATCAAACCGGCGCCCCTTGCACTCCAAGGCAGTGGCCTTACCCACTGAACCACAAGGGAAGCCCTGCCAGTTGCTTTTGAGAGGGGACCACAGTGAAGAACATCTTATTCAGTTGTCTTGCTGACGTCACTTGCGGCTGATCCTAAAGATGCTGCTTGAAGGAGAAAAGGATTGAGGTGACGCGGTATTCTCTTTTTACCACATTTCGATCTTTTACCATGATCTCCCCTGACTCCAGCTGTAAGTGGGCTTTCTGCTTTTTTTTCTTCTTTTTTGCAATACAGAGTAAAGCAGACGAGGCACAAAAAATGGCTTTGAGGGCAAATAGCTCTGGGATAGCCATAAATATCTCTCATTCATTATTGATAAAGAAACATCCCAGCATGTAAAAATTCATAAAGAATGGACTTTGTCCCAAATATAGCAAACTATGTTTGTCTAAGTTTTCATTTAATTGTGGTTACATTTAACACCAAAGCTAAATACTCAAAGTAGATAAATCTTTATATATGATCCATTTTGACTCTTACTATGATCACTATTGCTGATCACTATTGCTGAATCCTTACACTTTCAGCTCAGTCTATTGCTACATGGCCAATCACTAAGAAGGTTAAAAATACAAAATTGATCATGTTCTAGTCAGTTTATACCATCATTTAGCCAGAGTGTAAATTGTGACTAGTGCTAAGGATCTGAAAGAGTAAGAAAAAAAATCAAAATAACCTTGAAAATACTAAGATGGAGTGCACTGGCAAAATAAACAATGCTGAGATAGGCACAAAAAATGAGGCTAAAATGAGAGGCATTCAAAAACCAAAATGATATTGTGATGGGGGTGGGGAGCTGCATTCACCTGATCTAGGGGGAAATTGAAGCAAAAACCATGTGTCACTTTATGGACTATCATCTCTTTGAATATACAGTGACAATGAGAATTGAAACAAATAGCCTTGGAATACTGTGTTACTTTGGCTTCAACAGATGAAATTTTACTTAACTGTCAGGGTCTGTTTCAATACTGTTCTCCTGTGGGCTTTCTTTCTTCCAGCTTCCAGTTGGATATTATCTTTTAGTAATTTATTTGTATATATATCACATGACATTTATTATATCAGATCTGTGAATAATTCTATCATTATGGGTTTATAATCTTGTATATTGTGAGCCACTGGAGTAAAGAGATTTTAACCCATTCATTTTGATATCCATCATAGCATTTATATAATATGTTTTCCATAAATTTTTAATTGTCTAATTGATCACTCATTTTATAGGTATTTAAACATTTACAAAATACTCCCAACACTCTATAGTCATACATGGAATTTTGAAGTGACTTTTAGCTTAAAGTTCTTGAGTCATTTAGTGTGCCTTAGATTGCTTTATTTAACTTTTTTTTTTTTAATTTTTGGTGCCTATTGTTTTTCTTTGGTAATTTTTGGTGCTTTATTTAACTTTTAATTGAAATATACATGCAAAGAAGAGCCCATATTATGTATATTCAGTTTTTTTTTTTTTTAAAGTATGGTAGACTTTGAATTTTGTTAGTTTTTCTTCCTTCATTTATCTGGATGATTCTATGACTATCTCATTTTGTTCTGTTAATGCAACAAATTAAATAGATTAATTTTGAACTTTAAAAAAAAATCCTTGAACTCCTAGGATATACAAGTTGGCCATAGTGTATTATATTTTAAAAATATATTTATATAGCATTGAGTTTAATTTGCTAGTATTTGTTAAAGATTTTTTCAGCCGTGATTATGTGAGATACTGATTTGTAATTTTTCTTTCATGTAACATTCTTTTAAAAATTTTAGAATCAACATTATGTTAGCCTTATAAATGGAAGAGTGTTCACTCTTTTTCACTTTTTCTAGAAGAGTTTGTACAATTCAGTATAATTTATTCCTTAAATATTCAGAAGAATTCACCAGGGAAGCCATCCTCACAGCAGCAGGATTTAGCAAGTGTCTCAGAGGGAAAACTGATTAGGCATTTTTGTTCCGTCTAATTCCCAGATTTAGACCCCAACACAGTCTCTGCAAAATTGCACTGATTTTTCATTCCCCCCAAAGAAGGAGAGTCTTAGCAAGTGTTCTCGCCAGGAAGAAATATGGATAGGTAACCTTGGATATAGTCCATCCCTCAGAGTTCCAGATCCACATTGCTTTCACAGCTCTCTGATGCCTTAAAATGTGGGGTTTGGTAATGTTTATGACTTGTTCTGGTTATCACTGCAGAAGTTGTAGCTTTCCAGTATGTATTGCATTCTGCCTACATGCTTAAGTGTAGGCCGCCTTACTTTTTTGGACAAATGGTAGTTTGTTACTTGTCGGGAGAAAAGGTTTTGGAGAGCTCAAAGCATTCTTGATGTCTTTTTTAATGTTTATGAATGTCACCATTCATTGTTTGTTTTTATTCACAAAATAGTACCTGCCGACTTCAGATATGAGAGTAATTGTGGTCTACAAATTCCCAAGCTGGGTTGGAATAAGAATTGCCATTGTTACAATTTAAACACATGTTAAAGGGCTTCAGTTCTGGAAATTCTCTCAATGATGGGGTCAGAGCCTAGGAATCTGTAATTTTAATGTACTTCCCAGGCAATCCGATGCAGCCCATTCACACAAAGGCATTTGGAAACCACTGAACTGGGCAGGAAGTGATTAAAAAGTAATGTTCTGAGTCACTATTTTTATGATGGAATGCAGGAAATTTCATGGACTGTGAATTACGGGGGAGATCAATGTTCAGTTCCTGCTCCTAATAGGTATGGAAATATAGATCTCTAAAAGAAGCTCAAAACCCCCTCCCAAAACCCCTTTTATCACAGGACATAAAAGAAAGCAGAGATGATAAAAAATTGCAAAGGTCCAAACTAAAAATTCTGATCCTGCAGGTAGAGCAGCCTCTCTCACCTGAGCCTGCAGTAAGTTATCCTGGAGGCTGGAAGCTATTTCTAGGATTATTTCGAAACAACCAAGAACTCTGGGTGATTGTTAATAAGCATTCTGAAGTAAGTTGCAAAAATGTTCGAGAAGACTGGGTACAGTGCATGTCACATGAAAGTGCTCACACTGGACCAAAACTGTTTTTGTGCTCCTTATTAGGGAAGAGGAACTAGAATATGATGTTAAAAGCTTAACTCTTTCATGTATAATTATATAATTGAATCTGTTTATCTGAGATCTCATTTCAGAATATACATTTGGTTATTTTCAATAAATCATTGTATTGTCTTTATAGTTACAAATTTTTTATAGTATTATTATAAAGAGTATACCTTTGCTTGGTGACACACCCTAGCTATTAAAATGAAGAATTTGGCACTGAGAAATGGAAGAAAGGTAAACCAAGGCAGTCTTGACTAAATGTTCTTTAAATGAAACTGATCTATATGTGCCATACTATCGGTCACATGCCAGATCTGCGTCACTCATTCAGAGGGTTCAGGATGATGCATGTGAATTTACACCTAGGACACTGATGTGAATTGACACTGAGTGCAGAAAAGTAAGTGCACCATTCATTGTTTGTTTTTATTCACAAAATAGTACCTGCCGACTTCAGATATGAGAGTAATTGTGGTCTACAAATTCCCAAGCTGGGTTGGAATAAGAATTGCCATTGTTACAATTTAAACACATGTTAAAGGGCTTCAGTTCTGGAAATTCTCTCAATGATGGGGTCAGAGCCTAGGAATCTGTAATTTTAATGTACTTCCCAGGCAATCCGATGCAGCCCATTCACACAAAGGCATTTGGAAACCACTGAACTGGGCAGGAAGTGATTAAAAAGTAATGTTCTGAGTCACTATTTTTATGATGGAATGCAGGAAATTTCATGGACTGTGAATTACGGGGGAGATCAATGTTCAGTTCCTGCTCCTAATAGGTATGGAAATATAGATCTCTAAAAGAAGCTCAAAACCCCCTCCCAAAACCCCTTTTATCACAGGACATAAAAGAAAGCAGAGATGATAAAAAATTGCAAAGGTCCAAACTAAAAATTCTGATCCTGCAGGTAGAGCAGCCTCTCTCACCTGAGCCTGCAGTAAGTTATCCTGGAGGCTGGAAGCTATTTCTAGGATTATTTCGAAACAACCAAGAACTCTGGGTGATTGTTAATAAGCATTCTGAAGTAAGTTGCAAAAATGTTCGAGAAGACTGGGTACAGTGCATGTCACATGAAAGTGCTCACACTGGACCAAAACTGTTTTTGTGCTCCTTATTAGGGAAGAGGAACTAGAATATGATGTTAAAAGCTTAACTCTTTCATGTATAATTATATAATTGAATCTGTTTATCTGAGATCTCATTTCAGAATATACATTTGGTTATTTTCAATAAATCATTGTATTGTCTTTATAGTTACAAATTTTTTATAGTATTATTATAAAGAGTATACCTTTGCTTGGTGACACACCCTAGCTATTAAAATGAAGAATTTGGCACTGAGAAATGGAAGAAAGGTAAACCAAGGCAGTCTTGACTAAATGTTCTTTAAATGAAACTGATCTATATGTGCCATACTATCGGTCACATGCCAGATCTGCGTCACTCATTCAGAGGGTTCAGGATGATGCATGTGAATTTACACCTAGGACACTGATGTGAATTGACACTGAGTGCAGAAAAGTAAGTGCCCCATTTTTTTTTTTTTTTTTTGGTTGTAGGAAGTTGAGTCAAGGAAGCTCGAGCAAGAAGATGATCTTTAGTGTATTTTAAAGGTTAAGCATGAGTAACATAGGTGGGTAAATGTGCATAAGTGACTTTGGCATGGGAGACAACACAGAGTGGAAAATATCCCCATATAACAATGGGGTGCATTCCAAAGAATCTTAGTAGCCACTTGAATAGACATATTGGGTATTGAGGAATGGGGTTGAGTAGTTCTTGCCTGGAAAATCCCATGGACAGAGGAGAGCCTGGTGGGCTACAGCAGTCTTGGACTACAGGACGGTCCTGTGAACGGGGGTCATGCCTGTGTCCCCAAAGACTTCATGAAGCAGCTCTGCCATACTGTCTCCCAACTTCCTGTGTTGAGATTATGTCTTGAGTAAGAAATACATTTCTATGCCATCTATACCTTTTAATGTTATGTTTTGATGTTACTTTTTTAAAAAAATTATTTATTTATTTTTTGGGGGGTGGGGTGGGGAGGGAGGGGGATGGGCAGGCCACTTCCATTGATTTTTCATTTTCTCCATTTTCATCCGTCTTTGTTCTTTGGCTCCTGTGGGCCTCCCATCGCGGTGGCCCCTGTCGTCGCAGAGCGCTGGCTCTGGGCACATGCGCGCCAGAGCTCCGGCTCGGTAATTGGACACATGGGTCCAGTCACTCCGCGGCACGTGGGATCTTCCCAGGCCAGGGATCGAACCGGCGCCCCTTGCACTACAAGGCGGTGTCCTTACCCACTGGATCACCAGGGGAAGCCCATGATGTTACTTATTGAACCTAATCCTTACTGATATAAGCTCATTGATGAATTTTGTCAGAGTACATTTCATGAAAGAGCAAGCATTAGCTCCACTGCTCTACATTATGCAGTAAATGGTATATGATCAAGTAATATAGTAGGTGATGTCTGCCCTTTCAAGAAACTCGATGGTAAAGCCATAGTATAGCTTCTTTAAATGGTGAAATCATTTCAAATGATGCCTCAGTAGTACCAAGCAAGGCAGATGACTTATGATTAAACAGTTTTGGATAAGCATGAGGCAAAATTGCATAAACTACATGAATACAATACCATGAAATTACCCTATTGACTGGGCTGGGGAAGACCTAAAAGAATATATCAACTCATTAAAAATGGTGGTCTGTGAAGGAAGGGACTAGTTGTGATGTTTATTTCTTTTCTTCATAGCATTTTATGCTAGACTTTATTTGATAAAATCATTTTTATTTAAAATGTGATAGCTCTTGAAGCCATTGGGAGAGAGAACAATAAAGAATAAAGAATACACAACGTGGAGGTTTTCTAATAGAGATAATCAAGATTTCTAAGAAAGAAAAAACAAAAAGATTGTCTGGCTGACAGTGGAGGCATGAATGATCAGTGTCCCCGACCCATAGACAGTGGCACCATCTCCAGTATCATCCTGCAGCCTTGCTGCAGGAACAGAGAAATTAGGAGGCTGGTTTTTCAGGAAGGGGGTGGAAGAGGAAAGGGATGAGGAAGTTGTGACTGAGAGGGTGGACCTTTGGGATTTGACCAGGAAACGAGGGATGGGAAGCAGGTGGACTGTTTGACTTTCTGGGGACGCTAGCCCTTCCAAGGCCAAGACCAGGTATAATGTGGGTGAAGCAAGCAAGAGCTGAAAGGACTGCCATGATACGGGTGCTGTGTGCTCAGCTGCTCCAACATGTCCGGCTCTTGCAACCCCATGGACCGCAGCCCGCCAGGCTCCTCTGTCCATGGCATTCTCCAGGCAAGAATACTGGAGTGGGTTGCCATGTCCTCCTCCAGGGGATCTTTCTAACCCAGGCATTGAACTTGCACCTCCTGTGTTGGCAGGCAGATTCTTTACCACTGAGCCACCAGGGAAGCCCTTGATAAGAAGGTAGATATCCAGATTGAAGATCTTAAAGGTGTACAAGATCTGGTAATTACACTTTGCAGTTATGACTTTGGACTGGGCTGCTGCAGGGCGGTGCTGTGTTCAGGTCCCTGGAGACCTCTGAAGTTCATTAACTCAGTAGTTAGTCATAATGTTTCAATAAGGCTTACCATTTTTTAAGTTGTAATTGTAAAAAAAAATTAAATTTAAATTGATTTAGTTTCTTCAAATTAAATTATTGATTGCAATGGAAAGAGAACCTGCAATTATGGGATGTCTTTAAAAAATAAAGCTGAGAAAGTGTTTCTAAAAGGAAACCTAAGATGCATAATAAAGATGTGAAAATTCCCACTTCAGAAATTTCATTTATACCATGGATCAGCATAGTTACTTACTTCTGAACTTTTTCCTAGCAACTGCAATTTTGTACTTTTTGTAAGTGAAATATATTTTTCTCTTAAACAAATTGTGAAATTCTTGACTTCATAGACCTTGTTTTTGTACTGCACAGTGTTTAGCACATTCCTGGAGTTCCTTGTGTTCTTTTATACGATTGGCTTTTTTGTCCTCATTGTTGTTGAGTCGCTGCATCGTGTCTGATTCTTTTCTGACAACCATGGTCTGTAGCCCACCAGGCTCCTTTGTCCATGGAATTTTCCAGGCAAGAATACTGGAGTGGGCAGCCACTTTCTTCTCCAGGGGATGTTCCCGACCCAGGGATTGAACCTGCATTGGCAGGTAAATTCTTTTCCATTTGACCCACCTGGGAAGCCCAATTTTTTCCTGATATGATGCTAAATATTTATATACCTGTAGGTAATCTGAGAGTCAGCCCTTCAAAATGACTATTGTTAGATTTCTAATCATGGAATTTTTAAAAGCATAAATAGAATGCTTACTACTTGGGATGGAAAGGGCACACTGAGAACAGGTGCAGCATTGAATGGTTCCATATGTTCCTTCCAAGCTTATAGATTCTGTGAGTCTGTAACAACTAGTTTTTTTTTTTTTTTTTAATCTCTTCATGTATTAATATGGTCATGGATCCCATCTCTTTTCACTGTACATTATAAAGCTGGAAAACTTACCAATTACCAATAGTACATCTTATTACACAATCACAGAACTTCAGGGTTCAAAGAGAAATTAAATGTCAACTCATCCAAGAACCCATATCTTTGAAGAGCTTGTGGTTACCCAAGAGAAAATATAGACACAAGGCAAAGAAAGAAAACTACTTTTCAATTCCCTTGCTTCTTTTTCAGTATTATTATCTATTGTCCTTAAAAATAATCCTTTTTATCTCCTCTTGTGTTTGTAAGGCATTGAAACATAAGTAGTACACAAACAGAGGTAAAAATGGTAATATTGCTCATTGGAGAGAGTAATTTTAGATGTGGAAAAGAATTTGCCTGAATAGTGAACATCCTGTTGTTTAATTGGTAAGTTGTGTCCAACAATTTGCGACCCCATGGACTAGGAAATTGTTGGATGGCATCACTGACTCAGTGGATGTGAACTTGAGCTAACTCCAGGAGACGGTGGAGGACAGAGGAGCCTTGCATGCTGTAATCCATGGGGTTGAAAAGAGTTGGACACAGCTTGGTGACGTCTGCCCTTTCTAGACACTCGATGGTAAAGCCATAGTATAGCTTCTTTAAATGGTGAAATCATTCCGAATGATGCCTCAGTAGTACACAAACAAGGCAGATTGCTTGGTGACTGAACAACAAGAACAAGGACTGTAGGACATCCTACTACTCATGCCTGAATTGAACTTCTCCGCCCAGATAGAAAGGCTTTGTCTGTGGAAGGCAGAGTCTGAACTTGTAAACTCCTCCCATGGTGGTAAGCAGCCCAGGATGCACTGTCTCTGCAGAAAGGCTGAAGTTGAGCACGTCCTAGATCTTCTTTGAAATACACCTGCTACATAAGTGCCCCCTCCTCTCTCCTGCCATCTGTTCTCTTGTGGGGAGTGGAGTAGAAATCTCCTCTGTTTGCAAGTACCATTCCCTCTCCTCACAGCACCCAGTGTCCAACATCGTCCACTGAAGTAACATGGGGGTGTTCACAAGATCACCCTCTTTGCCAGAAACTCCTGATAGTTTAGTCTTTTTCCTCTCGTTTTCCATTTTCTGTGGCTCTGTTCTACATGCCAACAGAAACTGTTGATCTGAATTTTGGGTAGTGTGGTCCATCCTTCCTAAAATACAATTATTACACAAAATCACAGAACTTCAGGGTTCAAAGAGAAATTAAATGTCAACTCATCCAAGAACCCATATCTTTGAAGAGCTTGTGGTTACCCAAGAGAAAATATAGACACAAGGCAAAGAAAGAAAACTACTTTTCAATTCCCTTGCTTCTTTTTCAGTATTATTATCTATTGTCCTTAAAAATAATCCTTTTTATCTCCTCTTGTGTTTGTAAGGCATTGAAACATAAGTAGTACACAAACAGAGGTAAAAATGGTAATATTGCTCATTGGAGAGAGTAATTTTAGATGTGGAAAAGAATTTGCCTGAATAGTGAACATCCTGTTGTTTAATTGGTAAGTTGTGTCCAACAATTTGCGACCCCATGGACTAGGAAATTGTTGGATGGCATCACTGACTCAGTGGATGTGAACTTGAGCTAACTCCAGGAGACGGTGGAGGACAGAGGAGCCTTGCATGCTGTAATCCATGGGGTTGAAAAGAGTTGGACACAGCTTGGTGACGTCTGCCCTTTCTAGACACTCGATGGTAAAGCCATAGTATAGCTTCTTTAAATGGTGAAATCATTCCGAATGATGCCTCAGTAGTACACAAACAAGGCAGATTGCTTGGTGACTGAACAACAAGAACAAGGACTGTAGGACATCCTACTACTCATGCCTGAATTGAACTTCTCCGCCCAGATAGAAAGGCTTTGTCTGTGGAAGGCAGAGTCTGAACTTGTAAACTCCTCCCATGGTGGTAAGCAGCCCAGGATGCACTGTCTCTGCAGAAAGGCTGAAGTTGAGCACGTCCTAGATCTTCTTTGAAATACACCTGCTACATAAGTGCCCCCTCCTCTCTCCTGCCATCTGTTCTCTTGTGGGGAGTGGAGTAGAAATCTCCTCTGTTTGCAAGTACCATTCCCTCTCCTCACAGCACCCAGTGTCCAACATCGTCCACTGAAGTAACATGGGGGTGTTCACAAGATCACCCTCTTTGCCAGAAACTCCTGATAGTTTAGTCTTTTTCCTCTCGTTTTCCATTTTCTGTGGCTCTGTTCTACATGCCAACAGAAACTGTTGATCTGAATTTTGGGTAGTGTGGTCCATCCTTCCTAAATAAGGTATTGTATTGCACCTCTACATGTCTTCTTCCAAGACTTTCCAAAGGACTGTTACGTGAGACACTGAGCAGGAGGTGATTCATAACAAGTGCCCTCAGCTCACTTGTCAAGTCGGCAGGCTGCACTGCAAGACCACCCCCACCAGGTGAGCTGCTCTTTTGGCTACTGATCTAGCTTAGCTATGATGGATTTATGATGAACATACTTTTTTTTTTTTTCCCAAAGAGGCCTTTTTTCTTCACAAACAAAAAATATTTTGTTTGGGAATTGGGGTTCCTATAGCCCATTTACAGCCATATCACATCAGTGATTGCCTCGTTCCTCATACTTGGTTCATGTAGCTCAAAATCCCTAAATCCGAGGTTATAAAACAGTGTGAATGAGCAAAGTAGAAAGGTGAAGTTTATGAGAAAATAGTGGGTAGTGTGGCAAATAGAAAGTACTAACCCCATTTAAACACACAGCTGCTCTTCTGCATTAAGAGTTTGTCACGATTTTACATTATAAACTAGCTGCCTTTCTGTCTTGCAGTTTTTAAAAGGAAGCTGAGAAACAGACTTCTCTGTGAAGTCCTTCGAATATGAGATATTTATGTACACACAGAGCTGGTTCACTTTGCTGTATAGCTAAAACTAACACAACATTGTAAAGCAGCTATACCCCAATTAAAAAATAAAAGTTGATATTGAAAATAAAATATTAAATAAAAAATCCAATATTAAATTAAAAAAAACAAACTAAAAAAGTGAGAGTCCAACTCAGTCATGTCCAACTCTTTGTGACCCATGGAATTCTCCAAGAAAGAATATTGGAGTGGGTAGCCTTTTCCTTCTCCAGGGGATCTTCCCAACCCAGGGATTGAACCCAGGTCTTCTGCATTGCTGGCAGATTCTTTATCATACGAAACAAAACCAAACTCGGAACCACAAGCTAAAATACACAGACTGTGTATGGCCCATATACTCCACTCTTAACAGCTGTGGTTCAGTGCTAAATATTTGACTGTTGACTCATCCACTCTTTGCCAGAAACTCCTGATAGTTTAGTCTTTTTCCTCTCGTTTTCCATTTTCTGTGGCTCTGTTCTACATGCCAACAGAAACTGTTGATCTGAATTTTGGGTAGTGTGGTCCATCCTTCCTAAATAAGGTATTGTATTGCACCTCTACATGTCTTCTTCCAAGACTTTCCAAAGGACTGTTACGTGAGACACTGAGCAGGAGGTGATTCATAACAAGTGCCCTCAGCTCACTTGTCAAGTCGGCAGGCTGCACTGCAAGACCACCCCCACCAGGTGAGCTGCTCTTTTGGCTACTGATCTAGCTTAGCTATGATGGATTTATGATGAACATACTTTTTTTTTTTTTCCCAAAGAGGCCTTTTTTCTTCACAAACAAAAAATATTTTGTTTGGGAATTGGGGTTCCTATAGCCCATTTACAGCCATATCACATCAGTGATTGCCTCGTTCCTCATACTTGGTTCATGTAGCTCAAAATCCCTAAATCCGAGGTTATAAAACAGTGTGAATGAGCAAAGTAGAAAGGTGAAGTTTATGAGAAAATAGTGGGTAGTGTGGCAAATAGAAAGTACTAACCCCATTTAAACACACAGCTGCTCTTCTGCATTAAGAGTTTGTCACGATTTTACATTATAAACTAGCTGCCTTTCTGTCTTGCAGTTTTTAAAAGGAAGCTGAGAAACAGACTTCTCTGTGAAGTCCTTCGAATATGAGATATTTATGTACACACAGAGCTGGTTCACTTTGCTGTATAGCTAAAACTAACACAACATTGTAAAGCAGCTATACCCCAATTAAAAAATAAAAGTTGATATTGAAAATAAAATATTAAATAAAAAATCCAATATTAAATTAAAAAAAACAAACTAAAAAAGTGAGAGTCCAACTCAGTCATGTCCAACTCTTTGTGACCCATGGAATTCTCCAAGAAAGAATATTGGAGTGGGTAGCCTTTTCCTTCTCCAGGGGATCTTCCCAACCCAGGGATTGAACCCAGGTCTTCTGCATTGCTGGCAGATTCTTTATCATACGAAACAAAACCAAACTCGGAACCACAAGCTAAAATACACAGACTGTGTATGGCCCATATACTCCACTCTTAACAGCTGTGGTTCAGTGCTAAATATTTGACTGTTGACTCATCCACTCTTCTTTGTACCAGATGGGATCCATGCATGTCGCCTTCCAACGGGTACTCTCTGCTTGACCCCATGTTGTAGCCCCTGCCTCATTACTGGAACTGTGTTCAGAGCCAAGCTGAGCATATACATTTTCATAATATGAGTCATGGGAAGTCATTTTCAGACTTGGTTCTTTTGCATTGAACCTGGAACTATCTGAGTGGGAAGGATTCAGGTTGGTTTTGGGAGTTCCATGATTTAGTGAGCAAATCGTGATGAATTGTCTGATAAACACAGCTTCTAATCCTGTCTCTGTCATTTCTCAGCAGCATGCACTTATTCAAGCCCTGCGACTCTGCCACATTTTCATTTTGTCATATGCAAAATGGAAATACTAATAAAGGAGTATTATAAGGATTCAGTGGGATACTTTATAAGACAGTACCAAGAAGATCATTACATTTATTGAAACATAGGGCCTTATTATGATTGATGCTTTTAATATTTAAATCTGAACTTGCCTTGGATTTCTTTAGCTTTATTGAAATGGCTTATTTTTCTTTCTTATAGAATGAAATTAACAAAAGGTTGTATAAAAAGGGGATACCTAATCTCAAAGCAGGGTCAGGATTTAATGGAATATATTGATCTGGTACATAATTGTCCTCAATATTTCATTCTGAGAACAGATATTTCCTGAGTGCCTACTACAGGCCAGACATTATTCCAGGCCCTGGGTGTACAGGGATGAATGAACAGAAAAGGGCGTGCCTTTCTGGAACTTCAGTTTCTAATTAGGGAGGCTTTCATGAACACTTACGTAAATAAATACACGGTTTGTTGTAGGTTAAGTGCTTTAGGGTTAAATAAAGCAGGATATAGAAATAGAAGGTGACAACTCAGTCATGTCCAACTCTTTGTGACCCATGGAATTCTCCAAGAAAGAATATTGGAGTGGGTAGCCTTTTCCTTCTCCAGGGATCTTCCCAACCCAGGGATTGAACCCAGGTCTTCTGCATTGCTGGCAGATTCTTTATCATACGAAACAAAACCAAACTCGGAACCACAAGCTAAAATACACAGACTGTGTATGGCCCATATACTCCACTCTTAACAGCTGTGGTTCAGTGCTAAATATTTGACTGTTGACTCATCCACTCTTCTTTGTACCAGATGGGATCCATGCATGTCGCCTTCCAACGGGTACTCTCTGCTTGACCCCATGTTGTAGCCCCTGCCTCATTACTGGAACTGTGTTCAGAGCCAAGCTGAGCATATACATTTTCATAATATGAGTCATGGGAAGTCATTTTCAGACTTGGTTCTTTTGCATTGAACCTGGAACTATCTGAGTGGGAAGGATTCAGGTTGGTTTTGGGAGTTCCATGATTTAGTGAGCAAATCGTGATGAATTGTCTGATAAACACAGCTTCTAATCCTGTCTCTGTCATTTCTCAGCAGCATGCACTTATTCAAGCCCTGCGACTCTGCCACATTTTCATTTTGTCATATGCAAAATGGAAATACTAATAAAGGAGTATTATAAGGATTCAGTGGGATACTTTATAAGACAGTACCAAGAAGATCATTACATTTATTGAAACATAGGGCCTTATTATGATTGATGCTTTTAATATTTAAATCTGAACTTGCCTTGGATTTCTTTAGCTTTATTGAAATGGCTTATTTTTCTTTCTTATAGAATGAAATTAACAAAAGGTTGTATAAAAAGGGGATACCTAATCTCAAAGCAGGGTCAGGATTTAATGGAATATATTGATCTGGTACATAATTGTCCTCAATATTTCATTCTGAGAACAGATATTTCCTGAGTGCCTACTACAGGCCAGACATTATTCCAGGCCCTGGGTGTACAGGGATGAATGAACAGAAAAGGGCGTGCCTTTCTGGAACTTCAGTTTCTAATTAGGGAGGCTTTCATGAACACTTACGTAAATAAATACACGGTTTGTTGTAGGTTAAGTGCTTTAGGGTTAAATAAAGCAGGATATAGAAATAGAAGGTGACAATGGGAGAAAGAGGAGCTCTTTTAAATAGCGTGGTCAGGGAAAGCCTCCCAGAGCAAGCGACAATGAATTGCAGGAGGAGCCAGGGGGGTGTCTCCGGAAAAAGTATTCCCGGCAGAGGAAGTGACAGGTTCAAATCATCCAAGACAAGAATAAGCTTGGTATATTCCATGAACAGAAAAGACAGCAGTGTTAATAGAGGAAAGTGGGTGAAGAGAAGGAGGTGGGAGTTAAAATACAAGCTGGGAAGCTTGGATTATGCAGAGCCCTGTGGATCCCAGTGTGGATAACAGCAGAGGGTGTGGATTTTCTTCTGAACGGTATTAAGTTTGAACTGGAGTGAGATCACCATTTGTTGCTAAAGTGAAGGAGAACTGACTTAAGGGGATGGCACGGAAGAGGGGAACGCAGTCTAGGAGAGGTGTGCTGGCTGTACCTGGAGTTGTAGCGGGCTGGGGTGAAGTGTAAGATTCAGAGTCTATAGTGAGGGGAACCAGGAGGACTTGCCGGCAGGTTCCGTGTGAGTGCGAGGAAAGGAGGAATGTCCTGGGTGATTTCTGGGCTTGGGCTTGGGCCTGGCCTGTTCATTGTCGCTGTTGGATGAGAAGGCAGTGACGAGAGGAAAAGCAGGTAGGGTGGAGGTGAGGGATGAAAACACAAGGGACTCTTTCAGATGGGTTGTGTTCAGTGTGAGACTCCTAGGAAACAACCCGGTGGGCAGGTATCAAGGAGGAAGCTGGTGTTTGCATCTGGAACTGAGGCGTAAAGCCAGGGCTGGTGCTGTAGACGACATTTAAAGTGACGGGACTGGAAAGCATGAGATAGGGAGTTTTTTCAGAGGAGAGAAGAGACAAAGACTCTTGAGTATGGCATTGAGTACGGCTTGAGTACGGTGTCAAGGGAGAGGTGGAGGACCCAGCCAAGGAGACAGGAGAGGAGCAGCTGCACGGTAGGAAAACAAAAGCACGAAAAAGTCAATTGTAGAAGAAAAAGCTAAGTAAGGAGCAATCAGATGGGTCTGCTGCTTCTCCAGGTGAAGTCAGAGCCAGAAAATTGACACTGCGCTGGCAAAGTGGAGTGGCGAGAGCCCTTCAGAGAGGGGTGGTCACCACGTGCTGGGCCAGGTCCTGTGCAGAGGAGGACGGTAACAGTGACTCCACACCACCTGGAGCTTAATAGAGGAAAGTGGGAAGAGAAGGAGGGGTGACAGGTTCAAATCATCCAAGACAAGAATAAGCTTGGTATATTCCATGAACAGAAAAGACAGCAGTGTTAATAGAGGAAAGTGGGTGAAGAGAAGGAGGTGGGAGTTAAAATACAAGCTGGGAAGCTTGGATTATGCAGAGCCCTGTGGATCCCAGTGTGGATAACAGCAGAGGGTGTGGATTTTCTTCTGAACGGTATTAAGTTTGAACTGGAGTGAGATCACCATTTGTTGCTAAAGTGAAGGAGAACTGACTTAAGGGGATGGCACGGAAGAGGGGAACGCAGTCTAGGAGAGGTGTGCTGGCTGTACCTGGAGTTGTAGCGGGCTGGGGTGAAGTGTAAGATTCAGAGTCTATAGTGAGGGGAACCAGGAGGACTTGCCGGCAGGTTCCGTGTGAGTGCGAGGAAAGGAGGAATGTCCTGGGTGATTTCTGGGCTTGGGCTTGGGCCTGGCCTGTTCATTGTCGCTGTTGGATGAGAAGGCAGTGACGAGAGGAAAAGCAGGTAGGGTGGAGGTGAGGGATGAAAACACAAGGGACTCTTTCAGATGGGTTGTGTTCAGTGTGAGACTCCTAGGAAACAACCCGGTGGGCAGGTATCAAGGAGGAAGCTGGTGTTTGCATCTGGAACTGAGGCGTAAAGCCAGGGCTGGTGCTGTAGACGACATTTAAAGTGACGGGACTGGAAAGCATGAGATAGGGAGTTTTTTCAGAGGAGAGAAGAGACAAAGACTCTTGAGTATGGCATTGAGTACGGCTTGAGTACGGTGTCAAGGGAGAGGTGGAGGACCCAGCCAAGGAGACAGGAGAGGAGCAGCTGCACGGTAGGAAAACAAAAGCACGAAAAAGTCAATTGTAGAAGAAAAAGCTAAGTAAGGAGCAATCAGATGGGTCTGCTGCTTCTCCAGGTGAAGTCAGAGCCAGAAAATTGACACTGCGCTGGCAAAGTGGAGTGGCGAGAGCCCTTCAGAGAGGGGTGGTCACCACGTGCTGGGCCAGGTCCTGTGCAGAGGAGGACGGTAACAGTGACTCCACACCACCTGTTGCTAGCTTTCTTTTCCCCTTTATGAATGCAAGTACAGAAATAGGCAGTACTCAAGAGGGTAAGTGCCATCTGTGGTTAATTTCTATTTATGTGAACACAGAGAGTGAATAGAGGAGCTCGGGCAGGAAACTAAATCAAGAATATGATGAAATTGGTGAGCAAGAATTATGACAGATTCAGAACACTTAAGGCATGGTTTCAATTAAAAGGTATTTTGAATCTGTGTGTATAAGCAAAGGTGATCTATCCTGAAAAGAAAACAAAGCTAAATGGAACATTTGAGTGCTTCCTTCATGGTCAGGGGGTCTGTGTGAGGATCACAATTATCTGAGATTTCTTTGTCCTTCCTTGTTTCACAATTTAGAGGGAAAGGATTCAGCCCATCACCAAGCATGATGTTACCTTAGTGGTTTTTTTTTTTTTTTTGTAGATGGCATTTTTCGGGTTCTATAACTAGCTTGCTCATAGATTTTATCTTGAAGATGTGGTGGATTTTGTTAAATGCTTTTCATTCACCTATTGTGATAATTGTATGCTGCTTCATTCTACTGTTTAAATTTTAATATGGTGAATACATCGACTGATTTTTTTCAAAAGTTAAAGCAATCTTGTATTCCTGAGATAAATCCCATTTGGACATGATGTGTTATCTTTTTATGTCTTGCCTTTGATTTGCTTAAGTTTTGTTAAGCATTTTTGAATTTATGTTTGTGAAAGTTATTGGTAGGCAGTCTTGTTTTTTCTTAATATTAGAAATTAATTTCCTTTAAGGTTTTTTTTTCTCAAAATACTTATGTAGAATTAGTATTATTTATTTCTTAAAATATTTGAGAGAACTCCTAACTAAAGCTGTTTGGGTCTGGAGTTCTCTTTGTGAGAAAATTTGTAAGTGTAAATCCAATAGAGCTATTCAAATTTTTCATTTCTTTAGTCTCTTTTCTAGTTTCTATGCTGTTTCACCAAAATTGTCAAAATTTTTAAGACATTATTTTTTTCATTATATTCTCTTAGTATTCTCTAAATACTGAAGAATCTATAGTAATGTCAGCTTTGACACTTCGCTGGCAAAGTGGAGTGGCGAGAGCCCTTCAGAGAGGGGTGGTCACCACGTGCTGGGCCAGGTCCTGTGCAGAGGAGGACGGTAACAGTGACTCCACACCACCTGTTGCTAGCTTTCTTTTCCCCTTTATGAATGCAAGTACAGAAATAGGCAGTACTCAAGAGGGTAAGTGCCATCTGTGGTTAATTTCTATTTATGTGAACACAGAGAGTGAATAGAGGAGCTCGGGCAGGAAACTAAATCAAGAATATGATGAAATTGGTGAGCAAGAATTATGACAGATTCAGAACACTTAAGGCATGGTTTCAATTAAAAGGTATTTTGAATCTGTGTGTATAAGCAAAGGTGATCTATCCTGAAAAGAAAACAAAGCTAAATGGAACATTTGAGTGCTTCCTTCATGGTCAGGGGGTCTGTGTGAGGATCACAATTATCTGAGATTTCTTTGTCCTTCCTTGTTTCACAATTTAGAGGGAAAGGATTCAGCCCATCACCAAGCATGATGTTACCTTAGTGGTTTTTTTTTTTTTTTTGTAGATGGCATTTTTCGGGTTCTATAACTAGCTTGCTCATAGATTTTATCTTGAAGATGTGGTGGATTTTGTTAAATGCTTTTCATTCACCTATTGTGATAATTGTATGCTGCTTCATTCTACTGTTTAAATTTTAATATGGTGAATACATCGACTGATTTTTTTCAAAAGTTAAAGCAATCTTGTATTCCTGAGATAAATCCCATTTGGACATGATGTGTTATCTTTTTATGTCTTGCCTTTGATTTGCTTAAGTTTTGTTAAGCATTTTTGAATTTATGTTTGTGAAAGTTATTGGTAGGCAGTCTTGTTTTTTCTTAATATTAGAAATTAATTTCCTTTAAGGTTTTTTTTTCTCAAAATACTTATGTAGAATTAGTATTATTTATTTCTTAAAATATTTGAGAGAACTCCTAACTAAAGCTGTTTGGGTCTGGAGTTCTCTTTGTGAGAAAATTTGTAAGTGTAAATCCAATAGAGCTATTCAAATTTTTCATTTCTTTAGTCTCTTTTCTAGTTTCTATGCTGTTTCACCAAAATTGTCAAAATTTTTAAGACATTATTTTTTTCATTATATTCTCTTAGTATTCTCTAAATACTGAAGAATCTATAGTAATGTCAGCTTTCTCATTACAGATATTGACAGCTTGTATCTTTTCTCTTTTTCCTGATCAGGGTTGCTCGAAGTTTATCATTTTTATTGGTCTTCTTACATAACCAGCTTTTCGTTTCATAATTTTTCTCTAACATTCTGCTGCTTTCTATTACATTGGTTTTTGTTCAGACCTTTATTATTTCCTTTCTTAAGCTTCCTTTTAGTTTAATTTGCTCTTTTTAATTTTAAAAGTGTGGAAGCTGGGACCTTAGGCTGAAGCACTTCTTGTTTCTTGAAATAGCTGCAAAGCTATCAGTTTCCCTCCAAGTACTGTTTTGTATGCACTCCACAGATTTTGATATACTGTGCTTTCATTTTGACTCAGACAAATGCCTTCTAATTTCTCTACTGATTCCTTGTTTGATTAACAGGCTATCCATTTTCCAAATATCTGAGTATTTTGTCAGATATCTTTCTGTTATTTATTTCTAACTTAATTCTATTTTGGTTTGTTCTATTTTGTACAGAAGTTAGATGTGTTCTGTGTCTTCCTTTTGTCCCTGCAGATCTGTTCTTTGCTCTTCACTTTGATTTCTTCCTTAGGAGCCTTTCTGTAAGGAGGCTGGAGGGATGGAGGAAGCACACACGGGCAAGGTTCATATGTGTTATTTTTATGCTGCTTTTTGAATTTTTGTCTTACAAAAGTTAAAGCAATCTTGTATTCCTGAGATAAATCCCATTTGGACATGATGTGTTATCTTTTTATGTCTTGCCTTTGATTTGCTTAAGTTTTGTTAAGCATTTTTGAATTTATGTTTGTGAAAGTTATTGGTAGGCAGTCTTGTTTTTTCTTAATATTAGAAATTAATTTCCTTTAAGGTTTTTTTTTCTCAAAATACTTATGTAGAATTAGTATTATTTATTTCTTAAAATATTTGAGAGAACTCCTAACTAAAGCTGTTTGGGTCTGGAGTTCTCTTTGTGAGAAAATTTGTAAGTGTAAATCCAATAGAGCTATTCAAATTTTTCATTTCTTTAGTCTCTTTTCTAGTTTCTATGCTGTTTCACCAAAATTGTCAAAATTTTTAAGACATTATTTTTTTCATTATATTCTCTTAGTATTCTCTAAATACTGAAGAATCTATAGTAATGTCAGCTTTCTCATTACAGATATTGACAGCTTGTATCTTTTCTCTTTTTCCTGATCAGGGTTGCTCGAAGTTTATCATTTTTATTGGTCTTCTTACATAACCAGCTTTTCGTTTCATAATTTTTCTCTAACATTCTGCTGCTTTCTATTACATTGGTTTTTGTTCAGACCTTTATTATTTCCTTTCTTAAGCTTCCTTTTAGTTTAATTTGCTCTTTTTCATTTTAAAAAGTGTGGAAGCTGGGACCTTAGGCTGAAGCACTTCTTGTTTCTTGAAATAGCTGCAAAGCTATCAGTTTCCCTCCAAGTACTGTTTTGTATGCACTCCACAGATTTTGATATACTGTGCTTTCATTTTGACTCAGACAAATGCCTTCTAATTTCTCTACTGATTCCTTGTTTGATTAACAGGCTATCCATTTTCCAAATATCTGAGTATTTTGTCAGATATCTTTCTGTTATTTATTTCTAACTTAATTCTATTTTGGTTTGTTCTATTTTGTACAGAAGTTAGATGTGTTCTGTGTCTTCCTTTTGTCCCTGCAGATCTGTTCTTTGCTCTTCACTTTGATTTCTTCCTTAGGAGCCTTTCTGTAAGGAGGCTGGAGGGATGGAGGGGAAGCACACACGGGCAAGGTGCTGACTCCTCTGCTGCTCTATTTACATGTGTACCTGTTCAGTCCCTCAGTTGTGTCTGACTGTTTGCAACCCCACAGACTGTAGTCCACCAGGCTTCTCTGTCCATGGGCTCTCCAGGCAAGAATACTGGAGTGGGGTGCCATTTCCTTCTCCAGGGGATCTTCCCAGCTCGGGGATCAAACCCGAGTTTCCTGCCTCTCCTACACTGGCAGGTGGATTCTTTACCACTGAGCCACTGGGGAAGCCCCACTCCTCTCCTTACTGTGTCTCTAATCCTAGATGCTCCCCTCGAACAAAGATCAGCCAGGGTGCACCAGAAGCTTCTCTGCTTCTGACTTATGATGTCTGTTCTGCTTTCCTGTGTTTTAAGATTAGTCAGGGAATAAACTGTACAATTAGTAGCCTCTGAATATTGCAGTATCCCTTAGGGGTTGTAAACAGCCCCTTTACTAATTTTCCTCAAATTACCCCCGTTCGAATGTGTCATTTGCTTTCTCCAGAACTTGGAGTATCACAGAGAATACTTTGAAGGCAGAGGAGCTGTTCTCAAGGAGCTAGTAGGAGAAACAAGCCGTATATTCCACAGCCTGTTGTGAATTGTCTTTAATGGATGTGTTAGTGTCAAATGAGTGAGACAGGTATTTATGGCTACAGGCTTCCAGCATGGGAAAAAGAATTCCAAATAACAGATCCAGTCTAAGGGCTTGTCTGAGTTTCAGATACTTTTCTGCTCCTTAGCAGAGCTCTAATCCAAGTTGTGAACTAAAATTTTCCATAACAGATGGCATTCAGCCAGGCAATTGAAACATGGGGTGTACTTGAGAAGGCAGAGATGTAGCATGAATTCATACGCTCAACTAGAATTATTCTTTCTTTAATATATATGCTTTGTGTCTCCACACCTATACATTTTCAGAAAAGACAATAGTACTATGTGAGTCATTCCTTCTATCAGATAATGAATAAGAAAATTGGGAAAACTAGCCACTTAAATTGGTGCTGGGGTGAGATGCTTTGGCCCTACTTCTAGGGAATGTGATCAAAATTATCCTGAAGAGTTGCATGGGAGCAAGGATAAATACAATTACAGCTGACACAAAGAGTCAGGTGGCTGAGCACTTACATTTCTGAGGAGGATTTGAGTCATCAGACAAGAAACAGCATTTAGCTAGCAGGAGAGAAGATCAGTAATACATTGGGAAGCAGAGTAGAGGGTGGCATGAATGAAAAGAATTCAGGTTAATATGTTGTGAGAAAAGAAACAGTTCTGAGTACTTATTACTGAGTACTGTTCAAGAGGCCTTGAAGTGACCTTTAATGAATATCAGAAGGGTAGTTGAAGCAATGGTTAAGTGGCTGCTTCCACAGACAATGTGTAAATTTCTACAGGGAACATTTATGGGCTGAAATGAATTAATGTGCCCCGATGTAAAGACTACACAGAGTTGAGGTTCACAGGTGAAGCGATATGGTGCTGCTTCTGACTTGATTCTGTTGTTTTTTAAGATTAGTCAGGGAATAAACTGTACAATTAGTAGCCTCTGAATATTGCAGTATCCCTTAGGGGTTGTAAACAGCCCCTTTACTAATTTTCCTCAAATTACCCCCGTTCGAATGTGTCATTTGCTTTCTCCAGAACTTGGAGTATCACAGAGAATACTTTGAAGGCAGAGGAGCTGTTCTCAAGGAGCTAGTAGGAGAAACAAGCCGTATATTCCACAGCCTGTTGTGAATTGTCTTTAATGGATGTGTTAGTGTCAAATGAGTGAGACAGGTATTTATGGCTACAGGCTTCCAGCATGGGAAAAAGAATTCCAAATAACAGATCCAGTCTAAGGGCTTGTCTGAGTTTCAGATACTTTTCTGCTCCTTAGCAGAGCTCTAATCCAAGTTGTGAACTAAAATTTTCCATAACAGATGGCATTCAGCCAGGCAATTGAAACATGGGGTGTACTTGAGAAGGCAGAGATGTAGCATGAATTCATACGCTCAACTAGAATTATTCTTTCTTTAATATATATGCTTTGTGTCTCCACACCTATACATTTTCAGAAAAGACAATAGTACTATGTGAGTCATTCCTTCTATCAGATAATGAATAAGAAAATTGGGAAAACTAGCCACTTAAATTGGTGCTGGGGTGAGATGCTTTGGCCCTACTTCTAGGGAATGTGATCAAAATTATCCTGAAGAGTTGCATGGGAGCAAGGATAAATACAATTACAGCTGACACAAAGAGTCAGGTGGCTGAGCACTTACATTTCTGAGGAGGATTTGAGTCATCAGACAAGAAACAGCATTTAGCTAGCAGGAGAGAAGATCAGTAATACATTGGGAAGCAGAGTAGAGGGTGGCATGAATGAAAAGAATTCAGGTTAATATGTTGTGAGAAAAGAAACAGTTCTGAGTACTTATTACTGAGTACTGTTCAAGAGGCCTTGAAGTGACCTTTAATGAATATCAGAAGGGTAGTTGAAGCAATGGTTAAGTGGCTGCTTCCACAGACAATGTGTAAATTTCTACAGGGAACATTTATGGGCTGAAATGAATTAATGTGCTCAGGCTCCCAGATGTAAAGACTACACAGAGTTGAGGTTCACAGGTGAAGAGGGAAGCAGATATGTCAGTAATAAATGTGCTTTTCTTTTTTTGACTTTGAAAATGCACTAAAATGTGGACCCAAGCAAGTCATGACTTTATTAACCACTGTGAAGCACAAGCAGACCAAAACATATGAATACCCTGGGTAAGCTAATAGTTTTGAATCCTATAAAACGTAGTTGACATGTTTTTTTTTTGGAAAAGAAAAGGTGAATGCTGTGAGAGGGAGGGTCATAGAAAGAGGACACGTGGAGTTAGACTTAGCTTTTCCTTTCTGCATTATGACGTTCAATGTTGGTCTCAAATTGTATCTCTCTCATTCAACAATCCAAAAGCTTCCAATTAGCTGGCTCCATTCTTCTTGAAAGGGAATTGAGGACTCTCTATTATTATCCAGGTGTGTCCCTGAGATGTGTTAATACAGACCCATTATGCATTCAGACTCTTCTTAAAAAGAAAAGACTTTTAGGTTCTTGTTATTGAGAAAGACACGTCTGAGAGGTTTGAAATACCACTTTAATAAATACCAATTGATTATATAAATTAAGGCACTTTCTACTTACAGACATTGTGACAGTTTTTTCTAGTTCCATTTTAATAATAATTCCCATTTTAATACTGATCTGCTATGCTACTTGTATCATCTTTGAAAATTCCACGTGTCTTTGTCTTTTTATGGGTTTTCTAATCTATAACCTCTGTGAGTTTCTCCACATTTGCTTTAATACACACTTGTCTTAACTACTGAAGTTTCATCATAAATCCTGATATATGATGAGATATCTTCTCTCTTGGTTGTCTTTAGACATGTCCTGAGTATACTCCCACAGAAGTTTAAAAATCAGCTGCATTCCAAGTCTGGTTAAGTCTTTGGCTGGAGTTGCATTCAGTCTATCAGCAATTTGGGTTGAATTGACCTCTCTGTATGTTTCTACCATAAGCATGATATCTCCAATTATTTAAGTCTTGAATGTTTCTCAGTGGAATTTTAATTTATGTATTTGTTAATAGTTTTTATTTTTATTTTTAAAATTTATTTGGCTATTCCAGTTCTTAGTTGCAGCATGTGGGATCTAATTCCCTTACTGGGATGGAACTTGAGCTTCCTACATTGAGAAAACAGCATCTTAACCACTGGAAAACTCAGTGGAATTTTAATATTTATTTTGCTCTTAGGCTTTATACCTCTTTGGTTAGATTTATTCCTAAATATTTTATAGTGTTACTTGCTATATTAATATCTTTATTTAAAAAATTTTCATTTTCTTATTATTTGCTACTGATATATAGGAATACAATTGACTTTTATATTTCACCCTTTTAAATCTGTTCAATTGTCTTATTATTTATAAAAATTACATTATTATATATTTTATAATATATTTTCATAATAATTCTTTTGATTCTTTAGGGTTTTCTATGTAAACAATCATACCATCTGCAAATAAGTCTACTTTTTTCTTCCTTTCCAAGTTTTATACCTTACTTTTTTGATATTATTCCTCTGACTAAGAAATTGAATCTGTTTCTCATCATACAAAACAAACCACTTCAGATTGAAGACTCAAATATTAAGTGGTAAAATTTTCTTAGATAACAGAGGTGATACAGGGGTAGGAAACATTTTATTGCACAGGATATCAAAACTACTAACCATAAAGGAAAAGACAGACAAATTTTAAAATGAGAACTTCTGATAATCAAAAGATAGCCTGATGAAAGTGTAAAAGAAGCTAAAAATAGGAAAATAGTATATTACACACACAATTGACAGAAGACAATACTGATCTGCTACTCTGTATCATCTTTGAAAATTCCTGTCTTTTTTAGGATCTATAACCTCTGTGAGTTTCTCCACATTTGCTTTAATACACACTTGTCTTAACTACTGAAGTTTCATCATAAATCCTGATATATGATGAGATATCTTCTCTCTTGGTTGTCTTTAGACATGTCCTGAGTATACTCCCACAGAAGTTTAAAAATCAGCTGCATTCCAAGTCTGGTTAAGTCTTTGGCTGGAGTTGCATTCAGTCTATCAGCAATTTGGGTTGAATTGACCTCTCTGTATGTTTCTACCATAAGCATGATATCTCCAATTATTTAAGTCTTGAATGTTTCTCAGTGGAATTTTAATTTATGTATTTGTTAATAGTTTTTATTTTTATTTTTAAAATTTATTTGGCTATTCCAGTTCTTAGTTGCAGCATGTGGGATCTAATTCCCTTACTGGGATGGAACTTGAGCTTCCTACATTGAGAAAACAGCATCTTAACCACTGGAAAACTCAGTGGAATTTTAATATTTATTTTGCTCTTAGGCTTTATACCTCTTTGGTTAGATTTATTCCTAAATATTTTATAGTGTTACTTGCTATATTAATATCTTTATTTAAAAATTTACATTTTCTTATTATTTGCTACTGATATATAGGAATACAATTGACTTTTATATTTCACCCTTTTAAATCTGTTCAATTGTCTTATTATTTATAAAAATTACATTATTATATATTTTATAATATATTTTCATAATAATTCTTTTGATTCTTTAGGGTTTTCTATGTAAACAATCATACCATCTGCAAATAAGTCTACTTTTTTCTTCCTTTCCAAGTTTTATACCTTACTTTTTTGATATTATTCCTCTGACTAAGAAATTGAATCTGTTTCTCATCATACAAAACAAACCACTTCAGATTGAAGACTCAAATATTAAGTGGTAAAATTTTCTTAGATAACAGAGGTGATACAGGGGTAGGAAACATTTTATTGCACAGGATATCAAAACTACTAACCATAAAGGAAAAGACAGACAAATTTTAAAATGAGAACTTCTGATAATCAAAAGATAGCCTGATGAAAGTGTAAAAGAAGCTAAAAATAGGAAAATAGTATATTACACACACAATTGACAGAAGACAGTCACTATCTGTTTAGAGGATAAAGAACTTCTACAATACAATATTAAAATGGGAAAACTGTCATTCCTCAGAAGAAAAGATATTCATGACCAGTAACCATATTTAGAGATAATCAGCTTCACCAGTGATGAGGGAAATGCAAAATAAAACCATAACACCTTCATACGTTTTACTTATTTCATTGATTACAATTTTACAAGTCTAAAGATACCAAGTATTAGAGAATGCAGATGAGTAGAACTGCCTGTAAGTTGCTGAAAGGAGTATACATTGTAAATTGGGAAAATAAAATATTGTCTTGGAAAGCTGAACACTTACTATGTCTTACAAATGAGCAGTTCAACTTTTTGGTGTATACCCAAGAGAAATAGTTGCACAGGATCAACAGAAGACATAAATGAAAACTTTCACATCAGCACAGTTCACAAGAGTAAAGGTCTGAGAGAAGCCTAAGAACTATATAGTAATTACATCAGCATATTGAAGCAATGAATTACAGAGCTATGAACTGAATCAGGAGCTTCCCAGGTGACGCTAGTGGTAGAGAGTCCTCCTGCCAATGAAGAAGACAGAAGACACATGGGTTCCATCCCTGGGCTGAGAAAATCCCCTGGGGGAGGGCATGGCCCCCCACTCCAATATTCCTGCCTGGAGAATCCCATGGACAGAGGAGCCTGGTAGGCTACAGTCCATAGGTTTGGAAAGAGTCAGACACAACTGAAGTGACTTAGCACACACACACACACACATCAACCCCATGTATTCACTAAGATACGAATGAATCTTACTAACTTAATGGAAATGAAAAATGTCAAGTCCCAGTAGACTGTGAACAGAATAATATTCTTCTACCAAATTAAAAAAACAAATAAAACTAAGTAATATATTGGTTCAGCACACTGGTAGCTCAGATGGTGAAGAATCTGCCTGCAGTGCAGGAGACAGGGGTTTGATCCCTGGGTCAGGAAGATCCCCTGGAGAAGGAAGTAACAACTCCCTCTAGCATTCTTGCCTGGAAAATTCCATGCAGAGAGAAGCTGGAGGCCTACAGTCCATGGGGTTGTAAAGAGTCAGACATGACTGAGCAACTAACACTTCCACATATTTTAAAAACTATTAAATATTAAAGGGAATAATTACTACAAAGTTGGGATTATGTGTATTTTGAGGTGGAAGGAGAGGGACGGGGGAGGGGAGGATTGTTTTGGGGCATGTTAAAGTTTAATGAAATCAATTAATGTCATGTGTAGATCACTGCAGATTATCATGACCTGAGGATGAATTAATTAGTGTAAAAACTTTTGGTTTTTGTCTAAAGATACCAAGTATTAGAGAATGCAGATGAGAAACTGCCTGTAAGTTGCTGAAAGGAGTATACATTGTAAATTGGGAAAATAAAATATTGTCTTGGAAAGCTGAACACTTACTATGTCTTACAAATGAGCAGTTCAACTTTTTGGTGTATACCCAAGAGAAATAGTTGCACAGGATCAACAGAAGACATAAATGAAAACTTTCACATCAGCACAGTTCACAAGAGTAAAGGTCTGAGAGAAGCCTAAGAACTATATAGTAATTACATCAGCATATTGAAGCAATGAATTACAGAGCTATGAACTGAATCAGGAGCTTCCCAGGTGACGCTAGTGGTAGAGAGTCCTCCTGCCAATGAAGAAGACAGAAGACACATGGGTTCCATCCCTGGGCTGAGAAAATCCCCTGGGGGAGGGCATGGCCCCCCACTCCAATATTCCTGCCTGGAGAATCCCATGGACAGAGGAGCCTGGTAGGCTACAGTCCATAGGTTTGGAAAGAGTCAGACACAACTGAAGTGACTTAGCACACACACACACACACATCAACCCCATGTATTCACTAAGATACGAATGAATCTTACTAACTTAATGGAAATGAAAAATGTCAAGTCCCAGTAGACTGTGAACAGAATAATATTCTTCTACCAAATTAAAAAAACAAATAAAACTAAGTAATATATTGGTTCAGCACACTGGTAGCTCAGATGGTGAAGAATCTGCCTGCAGTGCAGGAGACAGGGGTTTGATCCCTGGGTCAGGAAGATCCCCTGGAGAAGGAAGTAACAACTCCCTCTAGCATTCTTGCCTGGAAAATTCCATGCAGAGAGAAGCTGGAGGCCTACAGTCCATGGGGTTGTAAAGAGTCAGACATGACTGAGCAACTAACACTTCCACATATTTTAAAAACTATTAAATATTAAAGGGAATAATTACTACAAAGTTGGGATTATGTGTATTTTGAGGTGGAAGGAGAGGGACGAGAGGAGGATTGGGGGGCATGTAGGTCAAAGCTATTGTCAGAGTTTTATTTACTGGGTTGCACTGTGCACTCTTGAATGTTTAATGAAATCAATTAATGTCATGTGTAGATCACTGCAGATTATCATGACCTGAGGATGATAATTAATCTCATCTGCACATATGAAGTTCTTTAAAAGTATATATAACAAGAACACTAACAAGCTGCAATTAATTACTGTGTACAACCTAACCTCTCAGGGAGAAAGAAGAGTGTAAGGATAAGAAGACAATCAGTTTAGTGAAAATGCGCTGAGGCTCAGATAAACACACTTCCTCCCAAGCAAACGGTAGGTTGTATCTTTCTTCATCACTGTTACTCTGAGATTAGCTAAAATTATCTGTTTCCTATTCAAGGGATAATAGAATTTGATATTAATATGGACCCTAGACTTCATCTAATGCTGATGATTAAAAAGATTCTCTGATTTTTTAAAATAGCTCCTTGAATTATGTGACCTTTTCTTTCAACCTAGCTATTATAAAACTCTTTTCTCAGACTCATCTCTCCTTCTCTCTCTTTTTTCCAGAGATTTAGTCTTACGGCAATATATAATTTACGTTTCCACTTAGGAATGTGATATTACCACCTTATGTCTTCCCCGATTAACTTTATTAGTAAGGCTGTACTGTGTATATTTTCCTGGTTAAAGTATAAGCCCCAACCCCCTTTTTTTCTGCAGCATCTGCCAGCCCTAGGACAAAGGTTCTCAACCTGCAGGAACTAATACCTGATGATCTGAGGTGGAGCTGAAATAATAATAATAAAGTGCACAGTAAATGAAATGCATCTGAATCATCCCAAAGCCATCCCCTCCACCCTGGTCTGTGGAAGAACTGTCTTCCATGAATCTGGTCCCTGGTGCCAGAAAGTTTGGAGATGGCTAGCCTGAAGCCTCTGTCAAAACTACAGGGGTTGGGGGGAAAGGGGCAAGGCATCGCAGAGACAGTCAGGGGGCTTTTGAGGTGGAAAGTTGTGAAGGAGAAAACTGAAGCAGAGGGAGGGAAAATGACTGCCTAAAATCACTCAGTTGAGGCCTCCATCAATTCAAAGCAATGCTTGCGGCGGCTGGTGGCCAGAGCTCCTTTCTCGTGGGCTTTGGGCAAATGGACTTCCTATTTCATCCTGCTGCTCTTCACCACCCACTTGTGCCCCAAGAGAACGCCAGTTTTCCCCCTCCCCCCACCCCGGCCCCGTTTTATGCATACCTAGACGTTTCTAATGCATCCCCCTCTCCATACCTGAGATTCCATTTCACAGGAGAGGTGTCTGGTCGCTTCTGAAGCTCTTACAGAGTTGACACGGAGTTCTGCTCACCACCATAGGCCAGTGAATCCAGAGGCAAGTGGCTGGGGCAGGAATAACCACACTAAGCAAAAAGCCAGCAGCGTGAGAGGTCAAGGACCTAGGCCTCAAAGAGGCAGCTTTCCTGAATCAGAAGTCAGGTTGCTTTTATACAGAGGAAAGGGAGGGGGCGGGGAAACCACTGTGGTGCTGACCAACCATTGGCCGAGCCTACTGCTCATGGCTCCGCCCTAACAGCCCCACCCTATTGGCTGCACCTTAGTGGTCATGTGCCAGCCCCGCCCCTACAACGGCCCCTCTTCACAATGTGAAAGGAAGAGTTAGTGCCTGGGTTTTGTTGCCAGTGGACACAGGGAGGGTTATCGCCAGGTGCCCCACAGAGAGTTCCCTGGGAGCTCTTGGAGCCACCAGCTGGAGGAGGGCTGGGAGGAGTG
Source organism: Tragulus kanchil (assembly GCA_022376925.1). Taxonomy (NCBI): domain Eukaryota; kingdom Metazoa; phylum Chordata; class Mammalia; order Artiodactyla; family Tragulidae; genus Tragulus; species Tragulus kanchil. Next base: position 16,015,455 of record JAIOJX010000028.1, on the reverse strand, counting down.
GTGTGTGGCAGGTGAGACGTGGGGAAGGGCATGGTAGACAGAAAACAGACCTGTTGTCAAGTTGTGGAGAGGGAACACATTTTTTTTATATCTCTTCCACCGAGTCTTTTTACTGTTTTCCCAAATGCATTTTTGTCCAGAGAAAACCCTCTGTCCATAGAATTCTCCAGGCAGTAATGCTGGAGTGGGTAGACATTCCCTTCTTGAGGGGATCTTCCTGACCTAGGGATCAAACTCAGGTCGCCTGCATTGCAGGCAGATTCTTTACCATCTGAACCACCAGGGAAGCCCAGAGAAAACCCCAGAGCCCTGCATTTGTGACCAAATCATCTCCTAGGACAGATGTCCCGAGAAACAGATCCAGAATTCCTGTTACCAGCAGTATTTTCTGAAATGTGCATAGTTGATTGGGCTTCGCAGATTGTACAATGGTAAAAAATCTGCCAGCCAATGCAGGAGCTGCAGGGGATGTGGGTTCAATCCCTGGGTGGGGTAGATTCCCTGGAGAAGGAAATGGCAATCCGCTCCAGTATTCTTGCCTGGGAAATCCTGTAGGAATTTTCCTCCTCCCAGAGGAGCCTGGTGGGCTAGAGTCAGTTTATCAAATCTAATGTATTTAGAAGACAAATAAATTGTTTTAAGAACTTAATTCCAAAGACTGGAAAAGCCTGGAGGCTGAGCAGAAAACAGCCTTTGCTTACAGCACGGGATCAAGTCAGGAGAGGGTTGTGGGCACAAGACCTGCTTCCCTCCAATGATCGGTTGATGGTGGTGGCCCTTTCTCTACCCAGGCTGCCCACCCACCCCACTGTGGGTTCCTGGTCACACCTCACACCGTGTTGTGGGTTCCTGGTCACACCTCACACCCTGTCGTGGGTTCCTGGCTACAGTCAGGAAGCACTCTCCCAAGGATCCACAGCTGCTAGCTCACCCTGGGGTGCCTCGCCCCCAGCACCGCCCGCCCCTCCAGTGCCACCCTCCCCACCACGAGTCTGTTCCTCCACCTTTAGCCCAAGATGCGTCTAAGAAACTAATTACCTAGAATGTTTAATTTTATCATTTAGTCCACGGAACTTGTTTTCTTTGAACTGTCTGAGCCATTGGTGTCGTTGCCGTCTGCCTTTTAATTAAACTCCTACTGTATCTATGGAAGACCTCCCCAGACTGACTAATCAAGTGCATCAGGAAACTGAAATTCCATCCTAAAACAGTTACTCATGGGGGGAGGGAGGGGGAGGTGATTCAATTGCTGTTTGATTACCCAAATTGACAGCGATCAGTGATGGAGGGTGTGCGTACTGGAGCCGCGTGGCAACACGCTCGTCTCATTAATGAAGTGACAGCTTTATGCTGTGAAGTAGCGAAAGGACTTGACAAGACTCATGGCTCTTCTCATTGACGCGAACAGCTGGAATGGTGTTTCTTCACGTTTTCACAAGATTTGGCAGTAATATATTACCCTTGTCACACTTGAAGCACAGGGAGGGCAATTAATTCTTTCCTCATCATTGTGAATCCCCTAGGAGGGCGAGGCTGAGTGATGGATCCACCCCGTCTACCTACCAGTGCCCACCCACCCAGCGCTCACACTGCAGTCAGATATCTCCGTCAACGGTCTCGGGAAATCCTGTAGGAATTTTCCTCCTCCCAGAGGAGCCTGGTGGGCTAGAGTCAGTTTATCAAATCTAATGTATTTAGAAGACAAATAAATTGTTTTAAGAACTTAATTCCAAAGACTGGAAAAGCCTGGAGGCTGAGCAGAAAACAGCCTTTGCTTACAGCACGGGATCAAGTCAGGAGAGGGTTGTGGGCACAAGACCTGCTTCCCTCCAATGATCGGTTGATGGTGGTGGCCCTTTCTCTACCCAGGCTGCCCACCCACCCCACTGTGGGTTCCTGGTCACACCTCACACCGTGTTGTGGGTTCCTGGTCACACCTCACACCCTGTCGTGGGTTCCTGGCTACAGTCAGGAAGCACTCTCCCAAGGATCCACAGCTGCTAGCTCACCCTGGGGTGCCTCGCCCCCAGCACTGCCCGCACCTCAAGTGCCACCCCTCCCCACCACGAGTCTGTTCCTCCACCTTTAGCCCAAGATGCGTCTAAGAAACTAATTACCTAGAATGTTTAATTTTATCATTTAGTCCACGGAACTTGTTTTCTTTGAACTGTCTGAGCCATTGGTGTCGTTGCCGTCTGCCTTTTAATTAAACTCCTACTGTATCTATGGAAGACCTCCCCAGACTGACTAATCAAGTGCATCAGGAAACTGAAATTCCATCCTAAAACAGTTACTCATGGGGGGAGGGAGGGGGAGGTGATTCAATTGCTGTTTGATTACCCAAATTGACAGCGATCAGTGATGGAGGGTGTGCGTACTGGAGCCGCGTGGCAACACGCTCGTCTCATTAATGAAGTGACAGCTTTATGCTGTGAAGTAGCGAAAGGACTTGACAAGACTCATGGCTCTTCTCATTGACGCGAACAGCTGGAATGGTGTTTCTTCACGTTTTCACAAGATTTGGCAGTAATATATTACCCTTGTCACACTTGAAGCACAGGGAGGGCAATTAATTCTTTCCTCATCATTGTGAATCCCCCTAGGAGGGCGAGGCTGAGTGATGGATCCACCCCCGTCTACCTACCAGTGCCCACCCCACCCAGCGCTCACACTGCAGTCAGATATCTCCGTCAACGGTCTCGCTTTTTTGGTATCTTTTCTGGGGGAACGGTAGAGAAATCAATGGGGGCTGACATTAATTTTTCCAGAGAGAAGAGGAAATAAAAACACAAGACCCTGATGCACAGTTTGTTAATAATTCTGAATTCATAAACTGATGGGATCAAAAATGGAAAACTGGGGCTTACTGTGAATTAATCAGATACGTATAATATTGATGAATGTTTTCAGTGACAGTATTGACTGTGTCTTTATCAGAAGAAAAGACATGTAATTTAATCTGTCTATTTTAAGGTTTCTTTTTTTTTTTTTTTTTAACCCTCTTTAAGGCTCTGTTGCCTGGCTACTTATGTTGTTTGGCCAAATATTTGGGCCTCTGTGTGTTTTGATTCTGTTCAGATAAGCAAAGGGGACCAGATGGATTTGAGAACCGTGTCTGTCTTGAGTCTGAGAGTCCTCTGGAGATCAGATGAAAAACAGCCTGTTCATTTCTGGGACTACAAAGTTCCAGGAAAACAGGTTACACGGTACTGCAAAGGCAGTCTCGCTTCTGATATTTCAGCTTTCGAATATTATTTTCATATTTCCCCTCCAAATACCCTCTTAAATTAAAAAAACAAAGTGGTGGGGGAAGTGGTCTTTCTCTTGTATTTTTCCTTGCTCGACACGAGTAGGGTCCAGACTCAGGTCTAAAGCAAGTCTAATCCCAAGGTTATGTGTGTGAAGTTTGGTCCTGAAAAGTAATGTTTTGGGAAAGGTAAATGCTTATCAATGTAAATTTCAACTCCCGGTGGGGCTATTTGGCTGAGAAGGATTTCTGGGGCTGGCAGCGCTCAGTGGTAATTATCAAGACTTGAATATAGCTTTTGTTTCAAGGGGAGAGACATTTGGCAGCGGATCCTGCAGGCTCTAAAAGTAGAAAACTTGACAAGACTCATGGCTCTTCTCATTGACGCGAACAGCTGGAATGGTGTTTCTTCACGTTTTCACAAGATTTGGCAGTAATATATTACCCTTGTCACACTTGAAGCACAGGGAGGGCAATTAATTCTTTCCTCATCATTGTGAATCCCCCTAGGAGGGCGAGGCTGAGTGATGGAGCCACCCCGTCTACCTACCAGTGCCCACCCACCCAGCGCTCACACTGCAGTCAGATATCTCCGTCAACGGTCTCGCTTTTTTGGTATCTTTTCTGGGGGAACGGTAGAGAAATCAATGGGGGCTGACATTAATTTTTCCAGAGAGAAGAGGAAATAAAAACACAAGACCCTGATGCACAGTTTGTTAATAATTCTGAATTCATAAACTGATGGGATCAAAAATGGAAAACTGGGGCTTACTGTGAATTAATCAGATACGTATAATATTGATGAATGTTTTCAGTGACAGTATTGACTGTGTCTTTATCAGAAGAAAAGACATGTAATTTAATCTGTCTATTTTAAGGTTTCTTTTTTTTTTTTTTTTTAACCCTCTTTAAGGCTCTGTTGCCTGGCTACTTATGTTGTTTGGCCAAATATTTGGGCCTCTGTGTGTTTTGATTCTGTTCAGATAAGCAAAGGGGACCAGATGGATTTGAGAACCGTGTCTGTCTTGAGTCTGAGAGTCCTCTGGAGATCAGATGAAAAACAGCCTGTTCATTTCTGGGACTACAAAGTTCCAGGAAAACAGGTTACACGGTACTGCAAAGGCAGTCTCGCTTCTGATATTTCAGCTTTCGAATATTCTTTTCATATTTCCCCTCCAAATACCCTCTTAAATTAAAAAAACAAAGTGGTGGGGGAAGTGGTCTTTCTCTTGTATTTTTCCTTGCTCGACACGAGTAGGGTCCAGACTCAGGTCTAAAGCAAGTCTAATCCCAAGGTTATGTGTGTGAAGTTTGGTCCTGAAAAGTAATGTTTTGGGAAAGGTAAATGCTTATCAATGTAAATTTCAACTCCCGGTGGGGCTATTTGGCTGAGAAGGATTTCTGGGGCTGGCAGCGCTCAGTGGTAATTATCAAGACTTGAATATAGCTTTTGTTTCAAGGGGAGAGACATTTGGCAGCGGATCCTGCAGGCTCTAAAAGGCCATGTCATTTTTTTTTTTCTCAGGGATGCCCAAACCTCTAATTTCCATCCTTAAAATGTTAATGCTTTGGTCACCCATATCCTGGTCCCCACTGGCTTTGTGGAATGGGTATGGCTTTTTCTGGATCACTCTCATCATGGGAAACCACAGAGCCTTCAACTTGGCAGGATTTCCCTGCGTGCCAGTGTATCACTTAGGCCAGTCCGTGCCGGACAGCTTTTGTCTCCACAGCCAAACTTATGTTTCACTTGAAGGGATAAAGCAGAATTATTCAAACAAATGATATGTAAATTTTTTGTACAATTCACAGAAAAGATTCATCACTTTTTATTCTTGAGAAACAACAAAAGCGATATTTTTAAACATCACATATGCAATCAGTATGGAGAGATCCTGAGCTGGAAGACACTGCTTTTAACTTTTAAAGGTGTGAGATCCGTTTGAGTAATAATACATGTTCAGAACCAGCAGGGTATGATCCCAAAGCCCTACCAGAGCTATACAAATTGTCTGTGTGTATGTGTGAATATATACATACAATATTCAGAGAGAATATATGGCATATTTCATTTACTTTTTCAATACTGTGCTGGTATCAAAGGGAAAAGGGGAGGAGGAATAAATTAGGAGTTTGGGATCAACACACTACTATATAAAATAAAAAAATAAAATATATAAAATAATGTATATAAAATAAGGGACTTTGCAGGTGAAGCAGTGATAAATAGTGCTCATGTAGGAGACACAGGAGGAGTGGGTTCGATCCCTGGATTGGGAAGATCCCCTGGAGAAAGAAATGACAACTCACTCTGGTATTCTTACCTGAGCAACCCCATCGACAGAGGAGCCTGGTGGACTACAGTCCATGGAGTCACTTAGAGTTGGACATGACTTAGTGACTAGAATAACAACAACAAAGAAGACTAATACACTGTCCTCATCCTCAAGAAGCACAGAGACAATGCAGAAAACATTCAACACACAGGTCACTCATGTTTTAACAAATCCTTTGTGAGTACTTGTTATCAGCTGGGCTCTGTGCTATATGATGGAGATGGACGACTATGCCTCTCGTTATGGATCTTGCCTTTATGGGGTTTGTAACTATGCAATTATAAGAACAGTTCAGAGTGTTAAGTACACACATCAAATCAACAAGTCCAAATCTTAGTTTCTCAGTATACTACCAATAAATCTAGACACATTTCTTTTTCTTTTTTTTTTAAAAAGATTTATTTATTTATTTATTTTTGGGTGGGGGTCGGGTTGGGGAGGGAGGGGAGCGGGTGGGCCACTTCTATTGGTCTTTCATTTCTCTATTTTCATCCGTCTTTGTTCTTTGGCTCCTGTGGGCCTCCCATCGCGGTGGCATCTGTCATTGCAGAGCACCAGCTCTGGGCGCATGCGCTCCAGAACTCCGGCTCGGTAGTTGGACACATCAGTCCAGCTGCTCCGCGGCACATGGGATCTTCCCAGGCCAGGGATCGAACCGACGCCCCTTGCACTGCAAGGCGGTGTCCTTACCCACTGGACCACCAGGGGAAGCCCACATTTCTTTTTCTTATTTTTTTTACATTAAAAAAAATTTGGCCTCTTTTTGTTGATTTTTTATTTATTTATTTTTCATCCATCTTTATTCTTTGACCTGTGTGGGCCTCCCGTTGCAGTGGCCTCTCTCATCGCAGAGCACCAACTCTGGGCATGTGCACTCCAGAGCGCTGACTCGTAATTGGATACACCGGTCCAGCTGCTTTGCGGCACATGGGATCTTCCTGGGCCAGGGATCGAACCAGTGCCCCTTACACTGCAAGGTAGATTCTTTACCCACAGGACCACCAAGGAAGCCCTATTTTTCTTTTTAGCATTTTTGAATGTGGTCCATTTTTGAAGTCTTTATTCAGTTTGTTACAGTGTTGCTTCTGTTTTATATTGTTTTCTTGGCCTCGAGGCATGTGGGATCTTAGCTCCCTGACCAGGGAGTGAACCCATACCCTTTTCATTGGAGGGTGAAGTCCTAACCCCTGGACCACCAGGGAAGTCCCCTACACACATTTCTAAACCCCTCTAAGCCCTGCTTTCTTATTCCGGAAAATAGAGGTAACAGTACATACCACATATATTGTAGTGATTAAAAGGAGGAATGTAAGTACCACACTTACGGTAGTGTCTGCTCTATCACAGATGCTCAGTAAATAGTGGTGATTTATGGATATAAATGACTTTTTTTTAAAAAAAAAAGGCACGTGATGGTAGTATGTAGGTGGGGCAACCAGGCCACATGAGGGAGTACAGATGACCTGAGCTGTAAGTGAGGGTTAAGAGGAGTTAGGGACTCCCTTGGCAGTCCCATGGTTACTAGGCTTCCACTACATGAGCCACGGGTTCAATCCTTGGTCAGGGAACTAAGATTCCATTTCCCACATGCTGCGTGGAACAACTGAAAAAAAAATGAGTTAAAGCAAGAAGAGTGTGTACAAAAGACAAGTCTGAGGAAGCAGGGTGTTACCCTAGGTCTGGAGGAAAGAGTGCCTGGTGGGGGCAAGTGGCGGTGAAGAATTAGGTTGAACAGGAAAGCTGATGCCTGATGGTGAGGGCCCAGAAGGTCTTAGTAAGAAGAATGGATTTGTATACTGAAGACAATGAGAAAGCATTGGATAGTAATTTTAGGAACATTTCTTGAAGAAAAGGGTGCTTGAACTAAACACTGATTGATGGGTAGGATTCACACCGATGGGAGCAAAGGCCTGGGACAGAGGGCCGGGAGAGGCAGGCATACAGAGCACAGGGCTAGAAGTAAGCTCAACACGTCCAGGACCCGGGCAGCTGCCAGACGCTTCCTCCTGGAGCAGCCTTGTTAGATGGTTGTCTTAACTGATGATTCCAGAAGGGGTTTAGGGTTCCAGCAACTAAGAGGGGGGATGGCTGAAATCCTGGTGTATCATCATCTTCTTTAGATTGTTTATAATCACATGACCCTCTATCTTAAGATTCTCTTTTTTTTGGAAATAGGGATGATGATCTCTTTGCTCATGCTTATCATGTAAAGATGTTTCATGTTTGTCTGTAGTCTTTGATGCTTTTCTATGTTACAACGTGCATGTCTTTTTAATAACTCCTGCTTAGCACTGCATATAGATACAACGACAATGTTTCCTAAATTCAAAATCGATCACAGGATGTGACCTAATAGTCTTGCAGGCTGGAGATCAGTGTGGGTGGTCTCACCGTGCAGCTTATGACTGAATGGGTGGATGTTTCCACAGGGCATCACTGTGTGGGCAAGACATGGACTGGGCCGTTCAGCAAGACCACTTACGGTAGTGTCTGTTAATGCTCAGTAAATAGTGGTGATTTATGGATATAAATGACTTTTTTTTAAAAAAAAAAGGCACGTGATGGTAGTATGTAGGTGGGGCAACCAGGCCACATGAGGGAGTACAGATGACCTGAGCTGTAAGTGAGGGTTAAGAGGAGTTAGGGACTCCCTTGGCAGTCCCATGGTTACTAGGCTTCCACTACATGAGCCACGGGTTCAATCCTTGGTCAGGGAACTAAGATTCCATTTCCCACATGCTGCGTGGAACAACTGAAAAAAAAATGAGTTAAAGCAAGAAGAGTGTGTACAAAAGACAAGTCTGAGGAAGCAGGGTGTTACCCTAGGTCTGGAGGAAAGAGTGCCTGGTGGGGGCAAGTGGCGGTGAAGAATTAGGTTGAACAGGAAAGCTGATGCCTGATGGTGAGGGCCCAGAAGGTCTTAGTAAGAAGAATGGATTTGTATACTGAAGACAATGAGAAAGCATTGGATAGTAATTTTAGGAACATTTCTTGAAGAAAAGGGTGCTTGAACTAAACACTGATTGATGGGTAGGATTCACACCGATGGGAGCAAAGGCCTGGGACAGAGGGCCGGGAGAGGCAGGCATACAGAGCACAGGGCTAGAAGTAAGCTCAACACGTCCAGGACCCGGGCAGCTGCCAGACGCTTCCTCCTGGAGCAGCCTTGTTAGATGGTTGTCTTAACTGATGATTCCAGAAGGGGTTTAGGGTTCCAGCAACTAAGAGGGGGGATGGCTGAAATCCTGGTGTATCATCATCTTCTTTAGATTGTTTATAATCACATGACCCTCTATCTTAAGATTCTCTTTTTTTTGGAAATAGGGATGATGATCTCTTTGCTCATGCTTATCATGTAAAGATGTTTCATGTTTGTCTGTAGTCTTTGATGCTTTTCTATGTTACAACGTGCATGTCTTTTTAATAACTCCTGCTTAGCACTGCATATAGATACAACGACAATGTTTCCTAAATTCAAAATCGATCACAGGATGTGACCTAATAGTCTTGCAGGCTGGAGATCAGTGTGGGTGGTCTCACCGTGCAGCTTATGACTGAATGGGTGGATGTTTCCACAGGGCATCACTGTGTGGGCAAGACATGGACTGGGCTGCTCCTGGTTCAGTTCTTCAAGACCACCATCTCTGCGGAGGAACAGTTCTCCTTGTGATTTACTCCAAAAGTAAGTCAGTTCTCAAAGAACTTTTAAACTATCATTGTTACAGTTGACTTGGTTTGTTTCACGCAAAATTGTCTCTCATCTCTCTAACGACCGTTATATACCAGAAAAATGATTCTGCTTTCCACTTGCTTCCTTTTCCTGTGTGGTTTGGTCTCTGTCTTAATGGTAATGGTGAGATCTTAAATCTGAATTGACACCATGCTGTGGGAGAGCACGTCAGGATGTCAGGCTTTGTGTTTTTTGACTTTTGATTAATCCTGCTATTTCGGCCTCACTTCTTGCTGTGGTCAACCAGGTGTCCTCCAGCTCCTGAGCTGTGCCTGTGTTCCCCGCACAGGTCTGCCTGCTGCTTGATTGCTCTGCTGTATGAAGGCAGTCACCTCTCAGAAGCCAGTCACTACTCTCCATCTTCTAGATAATCTTTGATCTCCAACTCTTTGTTGTTGTGGGTTTATGACTTAGTGGATTCCAGGAGGGAGAAGACATACATGCATTTGTTCAGTTTACCTTTTTAAAGTAGAAGAGCACGATTGTTTTAAAGATTTATAAATATTTCAATTTAAAGGCATAAAACAATTTGTTGATTCCGCAGAAAAATAGTCTGGACTGGTACTCAGTGGTTGCACTTTTAAAACCTGTAGGTGAGGAAAAGGTGACTGAGATATACTCGGAATGTGTTCCTGTGGCTTGGAAGGCATAATGGAAATTTATCTTTAGAATAGTCTTTTTGTTCTGGGATAGAATCTTCTTGGTTGTGTTCCTTGTGTGCAGGGTGTTTCATTTTGTGGTGTTTAGGGTTGCCCTAAGTGGTTATGAGGCAAACAAAAAAGCTACTGGATTTATTGATTCATTCATTCATTCGTAACTCATTGATTGATTCATCTGTTAATATACGTACACAACAAATATCTACTCAACCCCCACTCAGTGCCCTGCCTGAACTACAGAGAAGGAGGCAGCCATCAGAGCCGAGGGCTTGTTGTGAGGCGACAGCTGTGTCAGGAGGTTGGAGGAAGAGGAGTGCTGTAAAGCAGTGGTTTTCCTCCAAGCCTGGCATCCCAGCCAGGAGACCTCAGCCACACACTTCCGGAGTCTGAGATGTGCGCGAGCTGCCGGGACTCAGGTCCCGCCCCAGACTCACTGCATCTGAACCTGTGTGGCTGACCCCAGCAGCCTGGCTGAACACGCCTCCAGGTGAGAGTATTCACATGTGAGAACCACTATTCTAAAAAAGAAAAAAAAAAGCTTTAATTAAAAGTTCTGTATGTGAACCAAGAAATAAAGCTGTAGTATTCTGGGTCCACAAAAAGGGGAGAGGAGGTGGCGAAAAAGAGCTCAGAGACAATGGGAATTTCAAAAGTCCATTAAAAAAATCTATCCTTCATTCAAACTTAATTTTTCTATTTAAATGGAAATACTATGTGTCTTGTTGATTTCTGGGATTATTTTTCAGCTCATTGTATGTGCTTTGGGACCCATTTGCTAATTGGATGTGGGAACCAGATTCCTATTTTATGGTGAAAGGAAAAAAGTACTAGTCTCTCAGTTGTGTCCAACTCTTTCCGACCCCCGTGGAGTGCAGCCTGCCAGGCTCCTCTATTCATGGAATTTTCCAGGCAAGAATACCGGAGTGGGTAGCCATTCCCTTCTCCAGGGGATCTTCCTGACTTAGGGGTTGAACCTGGGTCTCCTTCTTTGAAAGCAGATTCTTTACCATCAGAGCCTATGTTTACCCTCAGAGCCTATGGTATTTATGTTAAAACTGTAGGCATCCCTGATGTTGATGGAGCCAAGGGATCAGCTGTGAAGGTGGTCCCATTATGGTTAGCCTTGCCAATATTATGGTCATGGTCAGTATAGTCCTCAGTGTCACCCACATTTTCTGTTGTCATTCATCTCGCAGGTTTTACTTTTCTGCGGTTGTGAGCATTTGTAAGAACTGCATTGTCTTGGTGATGCTAGGAGTTTACTCCTTTCAATGGTGGCTCAATATGGATGAATTGATTTCCCTATACCTCCACTGTTCTCTTCCTTTGGTCACATTCTTCCCCCAGAAGGCTTCTTTTTTTTTTTTAAGATTTATTTATTTATTTATTTTGGTGGGGGTGGGGTGGGGAGGGAGGGGAGCAGGCAGGCCACTTCTGTTGCTCTTTCATTTGTGCATTTTCATCCGTCTTTGTTCTTTGGCTCCCGTGGGCCTCCCATCGCGGTGGCGTCTGTCGTCGCAGAGCGCTGGCTCTGGGCGCATGCGCTCCAGAGCTCCTGCTCGGTAATTGGACACATTAGTACAGCTGCTCCGCGGCACGTGGGATCTTCCCAGGTCAGGGCTCGAACCGGCGCCCCTTGCACTGCAAGGCGATGTCCTTACCCACTGGACCACCAGGGGAAGCCCCCAGAAGGCTTCTTATGAGCTCATGTACAATAGGTATTGGGGAGGCATGTCCTCGGTCCTTCATTCATGTCTAGAAATGCTGCTGTGTTTAGGTTAAAGCTGTTACTGTGTTCCAGGGACCACCCAGCTGAATCTGTTAGCTGTGTACCATGAAAGCAGCTACAGCGGATGGTGCTCCTTCCTCTTGTGTCTGGGGAGGCAAGATGGCGTAAGACAAAGCGCACTGGACTTACTGTCAGAGTCGCAGCCAACATCTCCCGATTCCTGCAAAGCCACGTGGCCAAGTAAAAACGGTCATCTCCCATTGCCATATTTGCCAAATTTTGTCATCTTATCTCTAATGGTCTTTCTGCCTTTTGAACACTCTGTGGTTTTAGGTACATAGGTCACAGTTTTCTGCACAAAACTTGTACTTGAGTTTGTAGCCTCAGATGTCATACTTATTTGGAAATCGAACTGGTGACTTTGAAGTATTGGAAAGATGTTAGAAGTGGGAGACTTCACGTTTGTTCTTTACCCTCCGATCACAGAAGCTTTCACGGTATTTATGTTAAAACTGTAGGCATCCCTGATGTTGATGGAGCCAAGGGATCAGCTGTGAAGGTGGTCCCATTATGGTTAGCCTTGCCAATATTATGGTCATGGTCAGTATAGTCCTCAGTGTCACCCACATTTTCTGTTGTCATTCATCTCGCAGGTTTTACTTTTCTGCGGTTGTGAGCATTTGTAAGAACTGCATTGTCTTGGTGATGCTAGGAGTTTACTCCTTTCAATGGTGGCTCAATATGGATGAATTGATTTCCCTATACCTCCACTGTTCTCTTCCTTTGGTCACATTCTTCCCCCAGAAGGCTTCTTTTTTTTTTTTAAGATTTATTTATTTATTTATTTTGGTGGGGAGGGAGGGGAGCAGGCAGGCCACTTCTGTTGCTCTTTCATTTGTGCATTTTCATCCACCTTTGTTCTTTGGCTCCCGTGGGCCTCCCATCGCGGTGGCCTCTGTTGTCGCAGAGCGCTGGCTCTGGGCGCACGCGTGCCAGAGCTCCGGCTTGGTAATTGGACACACCAGTCCAGCCGCTCCGCGGCTCGTGAGATCTTCCCAGGCCAGGGATCGAACCGGTGCCCCTTGCACTGCAAGGCGATGTCCTTACCCACTGGACCACCAGGGGAAGCCCCCAGAAGGCTTCTTATGAGCTCATGTACAATAGGTATTGGGGAGGCATGTCCTCGGTCCTTCATTCATGTCTAGAAATGCTGCTGTGTTTAGGTTAAAGCTGTTACTGTGTTCCAGGGACCACCCAGCTGAATCTGTTAGCTGTGTACCATGAAAGCAGCTACAGCGGATGGTGCTCCTTCCTCTTGTGTCTGGGGAGGCAAGATGGCGTAAGACAAAGCGCACTGGACTTACTGTCAGAGTCGCAGCCAACATCTCCCGATTCCTGCAAAGCCACGTGGCCAAGTAAAAACGGTCATCTCCCATTGCCATATTTGCCAAATTTTGTCATCTTATCTCTAATGGTCTTTCTGCCTTTTTGAACACTCTGTGGTTTTAGGTACATAGGTCACAGTTTTCTGCACAAAACTTGTACTTGAGTTTGTAGCCTCAGATGTCATACTTATTTGGAAATCGAAACTGTGAGTGACTTTGAAGTATTGGAAAGATGTTAGAAGTGGGAGACTTCACGTTTGTTCTTTACCCCCTCCGATCACAGAAGCTTTTGTAGAAATCTTTTTCCTCGAAACAAGCAGTAGGAGACATCGGGTTCTCACCGTAAGCTTACTGTTACGTGGATGGGGTTGAGTGTCTCTATTGTTACTTCTTAATGGCAAATTCAACCAGTAAGATTTTTATGATCAGAACCACGCTTTTATTTCCCTTCTTCCATTTGTCAAATGCAAATCATTTCCCATCACTTATGGCTGTAAACATATTCTTAAAAATATTCATTATGTGTGTATTGGTCTTAGGTTGCTTCTCATATTGGGGATCGTATCCTAGGAACTGAGCCTTGGTCAAGTAGGAGACTCCCTGTTCAGCGCAGTGTCTGACATACACGAAGAACATACGTGGAAGTTGCCCTTAATAAATGTCTCAGTGTCATGTGGATAGTGGTCTGTAGGCTGCTCCTGGGCTTCCCTGGTGGCTAAGATGGTAAAGAATTTGCCTGCAGTGCTGGAGACCTGGATTTGATCCCTGTGTTGGGAAGATCCCCTGCAGAAGAGAAGGGCTGCCAACTCCAGGTTTCTTGCCTGAAGGATTCCTTGGATAGAGGAGACTGGTGGGCTACAGTCCATGGGGTCACAAAGAGTCGGAGATGACTGAGTCACATTCACGTCTGCTTTCACTTTCAGGATGGTCCCAGTCTATGAACGTTTTGTTACCAATCTATGATGAGAAAAGTACAAAATTTGAGAATAAGTGATAGAAACTTTTGTAATAATTTGACATTGCTGCACCAATAAAATATGTGATCAGTACACATATTTCACTGAAAGGGCACAAACTAAGTTTTGTTTATTGACCTTTTAGCCTGCAAAGTTGCTAACATCACTTATCTTTTCTAGTTTCTTTTTGGTAGGTTCATTGGGATTCTACCTACTCAGTCATGTCATTGGCAAATAAAGGAAGTTTTATTTCTTCCTTTCTAATCTGTGTGCCTTTTATTTGTGTTTCTTTCTCTTTTCACTAAGACTCCAGGATAATGTTGGATATAGGGGATGATTGATGATGAGAGGGAATATTCTTTTGCCTCATTCTCCATCTCGAGAGAAAGAATTCAGCCTTTCACCAGTAATTATGATGTTAACTGTAGTTTTAACAGATTGAGGAAGTTCCTTTCTGTCCCAGGGTTACTGAGAAATAGTATTGTGAATGCATATTTAATTATGTCCAATGATTTTTCTTGAAATCATCCTATGGTTGTTCTTTCTTGATTGCCAACATAGTGAATTGCTTCACTGACTTTCAAATACCAAAACTGCTTTGCATTCCTTTATCAGCCCCAAATGGTGACGATGGTGATATTGCTGGGTTTGATTTGCTAAAAGGATGTCAGAGATGTTTGCATCTATGTTCATGAGGATATTGGTTTGTAGTTTCTTAGGTTGCTTCTCATATTGGGGATCGTATCCTAGGAACTGAGCCTTGGTCAAGTAGGAGACTCCCTGTTCAGCGCAGTGTCTGACATACACGAAGAACATACGTGGAAGTTGCCCTTAATAAATGTCTCAGTGTCATGTGGATAGTGGTCTGTAGGCTGCTCCTGGGCTTCCCTGGTGGCTAAGATGGTAAAGAATTTGCCTGCAGTGCTGGAGACCTGGATTTGATCCCTGTGTTGGGAAGATCCCCTGCAGAAGAGAAGGGCTGCCAACTCCAGGTTTCTTGCCTGAAGGATTCCTTGGATAGAGGAGACTGGTGGGCTACAGTCCATGGGGTCACAAAGAGTCGGAGATGACTGAGTCACATTCACGTCTGCTTTCACTTTCAGGATGGTCCCAGTCTATGAACGTTTTGTTACCAATCTATGATGAGAAAAGTACAAAATTTGAGAATAAGTGATAGAAACTTTTGTAATAATTTGACATTGCTGCACCAATAAAATATGTGATCAGTACACATATTTCACTGAAAGGGGCACAAACTAAGTTTTGTTTATTGACCTTTTAGCCTGCAAAGTTGCTAACATCACTTATCTTTTCTAGTTTCTTTTTGGTAGGTTCATTGGGATTCTACCTACTCAGTCATGTCATTGGCAAATAAAGGAAGTTTTATTTCTTCCTTTCTAATCTGTGTGCCTTTTATTTGTGTTTCTTTCTCTTTTCACTAAGACTCCAGGATAATGTTGGATATAGGGGATGATTGATGATGAGAGGGAATATTCTTTTGCCTCATTCTCCATCTCGAGAGAAAGAATTCAGCCTTTCACCAGTAATTATGATGTTAACTGTAGTTTTAACAGATTGAGGAAGTTCCTTTCTGTCCCAGGGTTACTGAGAAATAGTATTGTGAATGCATATTTAATTATGTCCAATGATTTTTCTTGAAATCATCCTATGGTTGTTCTTTCTTGATTGCCAACATAGTGAATTGCTTCACTGACTTTCAAATACCAAAACTGCTTTGCATTCCTTTATCAGCCCCAAATGGTGACGATGGTGATATTGCTGGGTTTGATTTGCTAAAAGGATGTCAGAGATGTTTGCATCTATGTTCATGAGGATATTGGTTTGTAGTTTCTCTTATTGTAGTATCTTTGCCTGGTTTTGGAATCAGGGTAATTCTAGTCTCATTAAATCCGTTTTGGAGTGTTTATTTTCTTCTGTGTTCTGGGAGAGCTTTTGTGTTAATTGGTATTATTTTTCCCTCCAATATTTAATAAAATTCAGTGTGAATTTTTCTTTGTGGAATTTTTCAGCCTATGATTGCAGTTTTTAAAACTAATAATAGAACTCTTCACATTTCCTCTTTAATGAATTTTGGCAACTTATGTTTTTTAGAGAATTTCACATGTCATCAATGGTGTCTATTTTTTTCATAAACTTATCATGAGTCCCTTATTATATTTTGGTGATTTTAGTGATGGTCTTTCTTGCATACTTAACTTTGTTTATTTGCCTTATCCCTGTTTTCTTGGTTAGTTTAGCTAGTATTTTCAGTTTTTGCTAATCTTTTAAAAAACCAGCCTATGGTTTAACTGATATTCATTATTGTCTCTTTGTTTCTTATTTTATTGACTTCAAGCTATTATCTTTCTTATTTCCTTTTTCTGTTGTCTTATTTGCTACACGTCTATGTGCTTTTAGTGACTGCTCTTGTGTTTACAATATTTATCTTGAACATATCACAGTCTACTTTTGAGTAAAATCATACCACCTGATGTAGAATCAAAAACCTTAAAATTATGAACTTTCACATGCTCTATGTTTTAACAGACAACTGTATAAATCACATGATCTGTTGTTATTTTCATTTAAGCTATTAGTTATCTTTCAGAGAGATTTAAATTTTTTGAGAATTTTATCTTTATATTTACCCATATTTCTGGAAATCTGTTTCTTTGAGTAGATTGAAATTCATATCTGATATTATTTTCCTTTCAGCTGAATACACTTCTGTATCATTTCTTTTAGCGTAGACTGGGAAACTGTCATTGGGGAGAAGTTGGGTCAATCAGAAACTCACTTCTCTTTGTTTTACTTTTTTCAGAGATCAAGCTCTGTCCTGCCTCTTTCCCAATACCTAAAATATAAAAATATGTATTTTTCCAGTTTTCTGATTAAGACCAAAGAATAAATACCATTTCTGCCCCATTGTAGCCCAAAGAAAAATATCTGAATAGAGTATAGATCAGAAAGAATGTGTGATAGATGGGAAAAACAAAACAATAGCCTCATCAGCAATAACTGGACCTTCCCGATAGAGCAACACTGTTCACTAGAACATTCTGAGTTGATGGAAATGTTCTAGATCTGCACTGTTCTGTGTAATAGCTATCAGGAAACATGTAGCTGTTTCAAGATTGAGTGCTTGAAATGTGGGTTGTGTGTCAGAGGAATTGTATTTTTAATTATATTTAATTTTAGAAAATTTGCATGGTAACCTGTGGCTAGTGGCCACTCTGTTGGACAGTTCATATCTAGAACCTTTAGAAAAATGTTAGCAAGACTGGAGCAGAAAGAATGTCAGTAAAGGACAGGAGGGTAGATATTTACCTGTTTTCTTTTTTTTTTGGCCATTTTTTAATTGGTCTTTCATTTATTTATTCTTCGTTCTTTGGCCTGTGTGGGCCTCCCATTGCAGTGGCCTCTCCTGTAGCAGAGCACCGGGTCTGGGCGCATGTGCTCAGAGCACTGGCTCGTAATTGGACACACCGGTCCAGCCCCTCTGCAGCACGTGGGATCTTCCCGGGCCAGGGATCGAACCGGCGCCCCTTGCACTGCAAAGTGGACTCTTTACCCACTGGATCACCAGGGAAGCCCAGATGTTTGTCTTTTGAGGGGAAATGAAGTTGAATAAATGTGTACTTAAGATTTTGTGCTGCAGAAGAAGATAGGAAAATCAGAGAAGACACGGTGGCATAATATAGCAAGGGCTAAATTAAGTAATATTTCAAAAAGTCCTTGGACGAGTGTACCTGTCATTGCTACTAATACTATTTCCTTAGTAATCTGAAATTCCAGTGTTAAAACTGTGTGCTTTCAGTGCTGAGGGCCTGTGTTCGATCCCTGCTTGGGGAACTAGGATTCCACCAGCCACGTGGCCTGGCCAAAAAAGAAAAAGAAAGAAAAGAAACCACTTTAGAAAACTGGGAAATGTATTGAGGTGTGGTTAAATTGTGGATGATTTCACATTTCTATTTTATCCTTTCAGTATTTTTCAAATGCTCTCTATGAATACTTCTGACTTTATAGTAATGAAAACAACATTTTTATAAATAAAGCTTTATAAATAGATACACCAGGTAGTAAAAACTGGTGATGCTGAGGAAGCACCTACAATTCTGGTGAAAGTTTAGGAAGCTTAGAAAGAAGTTTTTTAAATAAAAAATCAGAACTCTAAAAACATATATTACTTCCCTGGTGATCTGAGGTCAAGATGAGGCGTTGTGTAACAGATATGACTAATGAGTAGGGGCAGGTGTCTCAGTTCAAGCTTTCCCTGCCATGTGGCACCCTGGGGATATCTAACCCCAGTGAGGACAGTTCCTGATGTTTGTGTTGTGCTCCAAGGTATATAAGAAGGTGATAACTAAATTAATCAAGGCTATCACTTTCTTCCGGGATGTTGAGAAACCTGGCATTTTTCCAAAAGGAACCATAGAAGACCAGACGGTAGCTGCCATTGCCTTTCACTTTCTACTATCCAGAGAGTGATCATCCATAATGACATCATTCTTGGAGACTATTCCTGAAGTTCAAATATTGAGAGACCAGCTTTCAGAGACCCTTTCGTCTATGCAGTTCTTGTGATAATTAATACCCTGTGCATGTGGAAGATGCACAGGGGGCTCCGCTGGCTGGTGGATATGTCTGTAGTGACTTCAGGCTAAATCAAAGTCAAGGGATCCGTTTTTTTGTTTGGATACTGAATTACATTTGAGTGTCTATATGGAGATTTTATTTCCAGGTTATCATAGAAGGAAGGCCTCTTCATGATTGACCTATTTTTATGGGCCAAACCGTTAAAGAAAGCAAGAGATAAATTGCATTGTTTGCCATCTGTGCGTGTAGTACAGCATATATAATTCTCCAGAAGATGCATAAACACCCAGACTTCTATTAGTCACTGTCAGGATATCTAAGAGCGTTGCTTGCTTGTACCTCGTCTACCATTATTTTTAATCAGAAATATGGTGTGCTTGTGTTTTTCTTTGAAAAGTGCTTATCTTTAACGTATACTAAGCCAGACTCTAGACATCAGTTACTGGATTGGAAGAGCACCCTAGAGATTCTGGAGTGACTCGGGTGGTCACAGAGGTACCAGGAGGAGGAGAAAACACCACAGGGAGCTCACCTACCGAAGCAACAGGAGAAAAACCACACACACACAAACCTTAAACAAGAAAGCCAGGGAAGTAGGCTGGGCAGAACTGGGAAGTAGGCTGGTGCAGAGTAGAGGACCGTGCTTAGAGGTGGAAAATGGAATCTTCCCCCAGTCTTGTGGAAGGCCCGCCACCAAGAAAAGGAGCTCAGACAGGGGGTCAATTCCTGGCTCTAATTCCTTAGTTCCTGGTTCTGGACCTCAGGTTGGCATCAGGAACAGAGAAGCAATACTTCCTACTTCTAACAGTTTTGTAAAATTACAAGAGTTAGGGAACTATACTAAATATTTTGTGATAACCTACAAGTGAAAACACTCTGAAAATAGATATGTATTGAACACTTTGCTATACACTGAAAAAAAAACGAATACTTTCTTCCGGGATGTTGAGACACATGGCCTTTTTCCAACAGGACCCCTAGAAGACCAGACGGTAGCTGCCATTGCCTTTCACTTTCTACTATCCAGAGAGTGATCATCCATAATGACATCATTCTTGGAGACTATTCCTGAAGTTCAAATATTGAGAGACCAGCTTTCAGAGACCCTTTCGTCTATGCAGTTCTTGTGATAATTAATACCCTGTGCATGTGGAAGATGCACAGGGGGCTCCGCTGGCTGGTGGATATGTCTGTAGTGACTTCAGGCTAAATCAAAGTCAAGGGATCCGTTTTTTTGTTTGGATACTGAATTACATTTGAGTGTCTATATGGAGATTTTATTTCCAGGTTATCATAGAAGGAAGGCCTCTTCATGATTGACCTATTTTTATGGGCCAAACCGTTAAAGAAAGCAAGAGATAAATTGCATTGTTTGCCATCTGTGCGTGTAGTACAGCATATATAATTCTCCAGAAGATGCATAAACACCCAGACTTCTATTAGTCACTGTCAGGATATCTAAGAGCGTTGCTTGCTTGTACCTCGTCTACCATTATTTTTAATCAGAAATATGGTGTGCTTGTGTTTTTCTTTGAAAAGTGCTTATCTTTAACGTATACTAAGCCAGACTCTAGACATCAGTTACTGGATTGGAAGAGCACCCTAGAGATTCTGGAGTGACTCGGGTGGTCACAGAGGTACCAGGAGGAGGAGAAAACACCACAGGGAGCTCACCTACCGAAGCAACAGGAGAAAAACCACACACACACAAACCTTAAACAAGAAAGCCAGGGAAGTAGGCTGGGCAGAACTGGGAAGTAGGCTGGTGCAGAGTAGAGGACCGTGCTTAGAGGTGGAAAATGGAATCTTCCCCCAGTCTTGTGGAAGGCCCGCCACCAAGAAAAGGAGCTCAGACAGGGGGTCAATTCCTGGCTCTAATTCCTTAGTTCCTGGTTCTGGACCTCAGGTTGGCATCAGGAACAGAGAAGCAATACTTCCTACTTCTAACAGTTTTGTAAAAATTACAAGAGTTAGGGAACTATACTAAATATTTTGTGATAACCTACAAGTGAAAACACTCTGAAAAAATAGATATGTATGAATATATAATTGAATCACTTTGCTATACACCTGAAACAAACACAACATTGTAAATCAAGTATATTTCAATTTAAAAACATGGTAGAAACCCAGTTTTTTAAAAAAATCACATGAGGTAAAGTTTGTGTAAACACAGGCCTATGTATTCAGATTAGTGTTCAGACATGTCTGGTGGGGCCGTCCTCCTGCGGAATTTGTGTGTGTGTGTGTGTGCATGCATATGTGCACCAGGTCTTAGGTGCAGTATGCGGGATTTAGTCCCCTGACCAGAGATCGAACTCTGTCCCCCACCTTGGCAGTTCAGAGTCTTAGCCACTAGACCACCAGGGAAGTCCCAGAACTTTTTGATTAAAGGTAGACCCTTGGCAGTGGATTTGGGGACGGGGAAATAATGCATTCTAAGGCAAGGGACGTGCTTAGACAGCTAGTTTAGTTTAAGGACACTATGGAAATGTAGGCATTTAGATGTGATTTCAGGACCAGAATTGCCTATCAGAGTCAATGGAGACCTGTTTCTGAGCTTTAGGAGATGGACTGCAATGAACAAAGGAAAGCCTAGTTTCACTAGGTAAATTCTGAGAGGAAAAGACCTGTTTTGTTGTAACTAAATGTTGTCCGTGAGCGAATGAACAGTATTTCCTACTTGAATTTCTACTGGAGCATGATGCAATGTAGGAAAACATATCGGCCTAATTCTTAAGGCACCCCAGTCCTTTTATGGAAACACCAGAAAGATACCATTCTATGCTGGCTTCACCGTTTGCATCATAAGAGCTTAGTTATTGCTCATAAAAGATCACGTTCAACACCTGAGGAGGAGGGAGTTCCCTGGTGGTCCAGTGGTTAATGATTTGCATTTCCACTGCAGGAGTTTGATCACTTCTGTGGAGGATCTCAGATCCTGTATGTCACATGGTGCAGCTAGAAAAAAAAACAACAACATAAAAATTAAAAAAAAAAAAAACGGAAAACAAAAGCAAACGGTAGACATGACCTAGCAACAGGGAAGATTTTCTTATAGAGTTAGACAATCCTGTAAGACATCTAGAATTGATTCAGGGTGCAGGAATTTTTTTTTTTTTTTTGGCCACTTTTGTTGGTCTTTCATTTATCTATTTTCATCCATCTTTGTTCTTTGGTCCATGTGGGCCTCCCATCGCAGTGGCCTCTCTCGCTGCAGAGCATCGGCTCTGGGCACATGTGCTCCAGAGCTCCGGCTTGGTAATTAGACACATCCATTTAGCCGCTCTGCGACACGTGGGATCTTCCCAGGCCAGGGATTGAACCGGTACCCCTTGGACTGCAAGGTGGAGTCCTTACCCACTGGACCACCCGGGAGGCCCAGGGTACACGATTTTTGAAGGCACTTGGGTTCACCATTATGGAATGAAAGGGCACTTATTTCCACCTGTTTTTGGACCTAGGTTGGTGAAGCCTGACGAATGTGAGGCTCTAGAAGGACATGGCAGCCTGGTGCTGGCTGCTGAGTAAGGACTCAATAACTATAATCTGTTTCTCTTCTTCCTGGGAATAGACACTTATAAACTCTGGCAGCAAAGACAGAGGCAAAAACTCTTTCCTCTAATCGCTCTTCTACTGCTTAAGCTACTCCTCAAGACTGCCCTTCAAGAAAGTTTAAGTATTTCCTCTCATTTAAGAAGTTGCCAAATTGAAATCTATCAGGGAGGCAGGGTGGCTGAGGAAGGCTGGTGAGGACAGCAGAGTGGAGTTGGGAGTGGTGAGGCTTTATTCTCCTTCTGTCACTAACGCACTGGGCCTCGAGCAAGTGATCTGATCTTTCAGGATTCAGGATTCCTGATGGTGCAAGAAGTGCCAGATGACCTGCAAGTAGCCTTCTCGCTCTGACTGTCTGTGAGTTGCTCCACCTTTTACGTTCTCTGATTGAGGGTCAGGGGTCCCTCAGTAAGTGTCAGAAGAAGCTACCATGAAGCTTTAGCTGTTCCAGGAGGCTTCTCAGACAGTATGGGAGAAGGTGCAGTTGTGCTTAGTGGGTACTAAGGACGCCTGTTTGAAACTGAGTGTTCTTTGGGGTACTAGGAAGAGATAAGACACAATGCGGGCCAAGATGCAATCATGAAATCTCTCCCCAGCTTCATTTCTTTCATATTTACATGAGTCGGGACAGGGGCTCATCCCAAGCAATCTGCCTACAGACAGAGCAAGCAATGATGCTGTGTGTTTTACTTTCGTGCATGGTAGATGGTTAGTATTTCTACGGAATACTAATAGTTACCATTTTTTGAGTTCTTGCCTCCTGTTGCCCTAAAATAAATTGACTGCCTGTTTTAAAAAATGGGTTTATTTGGGATTATTAGAGAATTACATTTCGGTGTCTGTAGCTGTGGGGAGTCACATGCAAATCGCTGCTCAACAAGGGAAAGAGAATGTTTTAATAGAGGGAGAAAGGAGTTTGGCAGTGGGATGGGCACAGTAAATACAGAGTCCATGGCTTGTCAGTGGCTGAACTTGCCTGGAAAAGAGAGGCGTCGTGTCTGCCAGACCCGCTATCTTTACGGGGCCTGTGAGCGCCCCCTTCTGGTCCCTTTACAGTAAGTCCCCTACATATGAACAAAGCTGTAAACTTTCGAAGATGCGAACATGCTATCAACCTATTACAGTACAGTACTATATAGCTGATTGTGTTCGTTGGATACCTAGGCTAACTTTGTCGAACGTATGAACACATTGGACTCAGAAACGTGCTCTTGGAATGAAGCCCCTTTGTATGTAAGGAACTTTTTTTATATACAAAATTAGTCCTAATTCCAAAATGCTTTATAGTCATTTTCTTATTTAGTTCTCATGGTGCCTTCTGAAGTCAGATTCATTTAACAAATGGTGCAACCATACTTCAGGGATGTCTGCTGCCAAATTGCATACATAGAGCCCGAATTTGAGTCTGCATCTGTTTTGACCCCCAATACTGAGCTTTTCCATAGACTCTGTCAAGGCTGGGTCTGTGTAGTTCACACTTGGACAAGCCTCTCAGTGCAGAACATATCCACGTCTTTGGGCAGTTTAATGGTAAATGAATTAATCAAAAATGATTAAACATCTCAAGCATACTAAATACAGAATAACTAGGACATGGTTGACTCTCCACGTGAATTCCTCCTGATGAAGCCTTTTCTGCTGTGATAGAAATAAAATAAGTCTCTTGGTCATTTGAAGCATATACGGCAAGTAATTCTACATTTAAATGGTCTCCTTTTAAAGAATTGTATTTTAATTTTAAGGTGCCAGTTTAATATCTGTGCTGTAACTGATAATTATTTTGGGAAGGGGAAGCTAGAGGATTTCAGTGATAGCACAAACGATTCTTTAATCCAACAGCTGCAAGGCTTAAATCCCTAAGGTACATAGTTACCATTTTTGAGTTCTTGCCTCCTGTTGCCCTAAAATAAATTGACTGCCTGTTTTAAAAATGGGTTTATTTGGGATTATTAGAGAATTACATTTCGTGTCTGTAGCTGTGGGGAGTCACATGCAAATCGCTGCTCAACAAGGGAAAGAGAATGTTTTAATAGAGGGAGAAAGGAGTTTGGCAGTGGGATGGGCACAGTAAATACAGAGTCCATGGCTTGTCAGTGGCTGAACTTGCCTGGAAAAGAGAGGCGTCGTGTCTGCCAGACCCGCTATCTTTACGGGGCCTGTGAGCGCCCCCTTCTGGTCCCTTTACAGTAAGTCCCCTACATATGAACAAAGCTGTAAACTTTCGAAGATGCGAACATGCTATCAACCTATTACAGTACAGTACTATATAGCTGATTGTGTTCGTTGGATACCTAGGCTAACTTTGTCGAACGTATGAACACATTGGACTCAGAAACGTGCTCTTGGAATGAAGCCCCTTTGTATGTAAGGAACTTTTTTTATATACAAAATTAGTCCTAATTCCAAAATGCTTTATAGTCATTTTCTTATTTAGTTCTCATGGTGCCTTCTGAAGTCAGATTCATTTAACAAATGGTGCAACCATACTTCAGGGATGTCTGCTGCCAAATTGCATACATAGAGCCCGAATTTGAGTCTGCATCTGTTTTGACCCCCAATACTGAGCTTTTCCATAGACTCTGTCAAGGCTGGGTCTGTGTAGTTCACACTTGGACAAGCCTCTCAGTGCAGAACATATCCACGTCTTTGGGCAGTTTAATGGTAAATGAATTAATCAAAAATGATTAAACATCTCAAGCATACTAAATACAGAATAACTAGGACATGGTTGACTCTCCACGTGAATTCCTCCTGATGAAGCCTTTTCTGCTGTGATAGAAATAAAATAAGTCTCTTGGTCATTTGAAGCATATACGGCAAGTAATTCTACATTTAAATGGTCTCCTTTTAAAGAATTGTATTTTAATTTTAAGGTGCCAGTTTAATATCTGTGCTGTAACTGATAATTATTTTGGGAAGGGGAAGCTAGAGGATTTCAGTGATAGCACAAACGATTCTTTAATCCAACAGCTGCAAGGCTTAAATCAACCCTGTGCCTGTCAGAGGGAAGAAGTTTGTAGCTGTGCCTCCCGCCGCAAGGTCATTGGTTTGAGTCTAGTCAAAGTCGATCATGGCTGAAGGTCACCTTCACTTGATAGCTCCTTGGTGGCCTCCATAAAAGAGACAGTGGACTTACCCAATTTCCTCGTGGGCAACCACCCAGGACTAATTCTGAAGGCTCTTACCACAAATGGGAGGACCAATCCGGGCGTAGACCCTTAGCATCATGTCCTTTCAAGGTCTAGACTGTGGCTCATTCTGATAGTGATAATTATTACTGTTATTATTATTATATATTCACTCAGAGGCACCCAGTAGAATGCCAGTTTGGAAAAAGAAGCATATTCATGTCAGTTGCTGTTGGTCTGGTGGCTCGAGGCGAGCACAGGAATGAGCCTGAAGTTCATGATTCCTCCACTCATCTCCTACCACCCTTCAAGGTCCATCTCAGGTCCCAGCCCATCTCAGAGCTGACCAGGACCAGCACCCCATGATGCCCCGGGAACTCCAGTAGTCTCTGCTGTCTGTAGATAGCTTGTGGCTCATTATCATTCATGACTTCACATTATTATGCACTCCCATTTTGGATGCTCCAGTGCAAAATTGCAGTTAGGACATTAAAATTTTTCATCGGTTCATTGAGTCACGAACCTCGGCTTGGTATAAGCCTTCCAGTGTTCTAATTTGAAAAACTGTGTTCCTCCAGAGAGTCCTTCCTCGAGACCTTTTTTAATGTATCAAATCTTGAAGTTAGATACAGCAGCCACACCCACCGGCATCCTTACTCCTACGCAAAAATCATATACGAGGTGGGTATGCCTTGCGTCAAAAATGATTAAACATCTCAAGCATACTAAATACAGAATAACTAGGACATGGTTGACTCTCCACGTGAATTCCTCCTGATGAAGCCTTTTCTGCTGTGATAGAAATAAAATAAGTCTCTTGGTCATTTGAAGCATATACGGCAAGTAATTCTACATTTAAATGGTCTCCTTTTAAAGAATTGTATTTTAATTTTAAGGTGCCAGTTTAATATCTGTGCTGTAACTGATAATTATTTTGGGAAGGGGAAGCTAGAGGATTTCAGTGATAGCACAAACGATTCTTTAATCCAACAGCTGCAAGGCTTAAATCAACCCTGTGCCTGTCAGAGGGAAGAAGTTTGTAGCTGTGCCTCCCGCCGCAAGGTCATTGGTTTGAGTCTAGTCAAAGTCGATCATGGCTGAAGGTCACCTTCACTTGATAGCTCCTTGGTGGCCTCCATAAAAGAGACAGTGGACTTACCCAATTTCCTCGTGGGCAACCACCCAGGACTAATTCTGAAGGCTCTTACCACAAATGGGAGGACCAATCCGGGCGTAGACCCTTAGCATCATGTCCTTTCAAGGTCTAGACTGTGGCTCATTCTGATAGTGATAATTATTACTGTTATTATTATTATATATTCACTCAGAGGCACCCAGTAGAATGCCAGTTTGGAAAAAGAAGCATATTCATGTCAGTTGCTGTTGGTCTGGTGGCTCGAGGCGAGCACAGGAATGAGCCTGAAGTTCATGATTCCTCCACTCATCTCCTACCACCCTTCAAGGTCCATCTCAGGTCCCAGCCCATCTCAGAGCTGACCAGGACCAGCACCCCATGATGCCCCGGGAACTCCAGTAGTCTCTGCTGTCTGTAGATAGCTTGTGGCTCATTATCATTCATGACTTCACATTATTATGCACTCCCATTTTGGATGCTCCAGTGCAAAATTGCAGTTAGGACATTAAAATTTTTCATCGGTTCATTGAGTCACGAACCTCGGCTTGGTATAAGCCTTCCAGTGTTCTAATTTGAAAAACTGTGTTCCTCCAGAGAGTCCTTCCTCGAGACCTTTTTTAATGTATCAAATCTTGAAGTTAGATACAGCAGCCACACCCACCGGCATCCTTACTCCTAGCATAGACAAAACATCATATACGAGGTGGGTATGCATTTTCTCAGTCTGCCTGCTAATGATCATACTCTGCTTACACCTTTGAATTCTTACATTCCTTTAAGAAATAGGTGGAACCTTCATTAATGAACTAATTAGCTTAATATTAAATCTGTAATCTCCTGAACACTTTTCCATCATGGCTCTCTTTTCATCTTTTAATCCTGAATGCATGTCTTCTTTTGATTATTATGAATTCAGTTGTCCCTGTGTTTCAGCCTTTTTGTTCAAGATATGAATCCCTGGGTCCATGTCTGTGGTGAGGTCCTGTGTTTTACCCGAACTAAAGAACCTCTTTACCCGAATTAAAGAGCCTTAAGTATTTATCCCACAGGCGACTCTGTTAATCTGAGACAGTGTGTAGTTGTAGGGCAGCCCTGGGCATAGCCTGTGGAGCCCATGGGCAAGAGAGGAGATATATCATCCCAGCCAGCGAAGAGTTAATCATGCTTACTTGATAAATATACATGGAATCCTCTGAATAAATGAATGACCTGTCAGCACCCCTAAGAGCAGTTGCTTCCACGCCTTCCTACTTGGCACACCCAGCCCTGAGGGAATCCAGGCCACTGAGGACTCTGACCTCGTGCGCTTGCTGAAGGGGATCAAACCTCCTGATTCTACCGGTTGGTCCTAGACTCAGCTGCCATCTCTGTACCAATTACTTTAGTGATGCAAAACAGACGTTCTTAGGTGCTTGCATAGTATGCCTGAATTTCTCTCTCTGCACCGGGCTGTAAAGACATGCCACATTGTTTAATTTCTCTAAATCAAATTAGTTCTGAGTTTGTGCCCACACTAGTCACGTTTGGGAAAAAGTCCAACTCAGTAACAGTTTTGGAGACAAGTGGCCCAAGGGAGTGTCTGTAAACTGAAGAAATGCTCTCTCACCTTCAGTCTACTGTGGTCAGCTCTGATCTGTACACCTGTCAAGGCTGCATGACCCATTTACCATATGCAGACCGGTTACGCTGCCAGCTTGGGTGCAAGGGTCTTGATGTAGTTCAGGTTTTTAGCATCTGGCATCCAACCTCAGAGGACACATCAGGCAGGCCCAGGGTACTGGGAGGGAATTGGCCAAAACTCTATTTCCTTCTCCTTCCCAGATTGCGTGGGCAGTGGTAAATAATCTGCCTATTCCTGGGTTTTATTCTTGGGTCAGGAAGATGCCTTGGAGTAGGAAATGGCAGCTCACTCCAGTATTCTTTCCTGGAAAATTCCATGGACAGAGGAGCCTACTGTTCATGGGGTCTCAAAGAGTCTGTCAAGGCTAAGTATGCATGCAAAGCAACTGTTTCCTTCCCAGACTTTCTAAATCTTTTAATCCTGAATGCATGTCTTCTTTTGATTATTATGAATTCAGTTGTCCCTGTGTTTCAGCCTTTTTGTTCAAGATATGAATCCCTGGGTCCATGTCTGTGGTGAGGTCCTGTGTTTTACCCGAACTAAAGAACCTCTTTACCCGAATTAAAGAGCCTTAAGTATTTATCCCACAGGCGACTCTGTTAATCTGAGACAGTGTGTAGTTGTAGGGCAGCCCTGGGCATAGCCTGTGGAGCCCATGGGCAAGAGAGGAGATATATCATCCCAGCCAGCGAAGAGTTAATCATGCTTACTTGATAAATATACATGGAATCCTCTGAATAAATGAATGACCTGTCAGCACCCCTAAGAGCAGTTGCTTCCACGCCTTCCTACTTGGCACACCCAGCCCTGAGGGAATCCAGGCCACTGAGGACTCTGACCTCGTGCGCTTGCTGAAGGGGATCAAACCTCCTGATTCTACCGGTTGGTCCTAGACTCAGCTGCCATCTCTGTACCAATTACTTTAGTGATGCAAAACAGACGTTCTTAGGTGCTTGCATAGTATGCCTGAATTTCTCTCTCTGCACCGGGCTGTAAAGACATGCCACATTGTTTAATTTCTCTAAATCAAATTAGTTCTGAGTTTGTGCCCACACTAGTCACGTTTGGGAAAAAGTCCAACTCAGTAACAGTTTTGGAGACAAGTGGCCCAAGGGAGTGTCTGTAAACTGAAGAAATGCTCTCTCACCTTCAGTCTACTGTGGTCAGCTCTGATCTGTACACCTGTCAAGGCTGCATGACCCATTTACCATATGCAGACCGGTTACGCTGCCAGCTTGGGTGCAAGGGTCTTGATGTAGTTCAGGTTTTTAGCATCTGGCATCCAACCTCAGAGGACACATCAGGCAGGCCCAGGGTACTGGGAGGGAATTGGCCAAAACTCTATTTCCTTCTCCTTCCCAGATTGCGTGGGCAGTGGTAAATAATCTGCCTATTCCTGGGTTTTATTCTTGGGTCAGGAAGATGCCTTGGAGTAGGAAATGGCAGCTCACTCCAGTATTCTTTCCTGGAAAATTCCATGGACAGAGGAGCCTACTGTTCATGGGGTCTCAAAGAGTCTGTCAAGGCTAAGTATGCATGCAAAGCAACTGTTTCCTTCCCAGACTTTCTAAATCTTGTCCTTCTCTAAACTAGGACACTTCCCAAGGTAAATGAGAACATGAATAAAAACCACACCAAGAAAAAAATCGACACCAGGAAAAGAGGAATAAACCAGAGTGTATGATTGTCCTTTGTGAGGCCTTCCTAAATGAGTCATTAGAAACATCGTGTTGATTTCTTTATCCCACAAATGATGATAGAGAAAGATGTTGCCATTGGTTGGATCTTTCCATTATTTTATTACACATGGGTGCTCTGAATCAAAAGCCAGTCCTTTTTCTGGGAAATGCATATGAACAGAGATGGGAAATGGGAACCCTCTTCTGATCAGCAAGATCCACCAAAACTGTTTTTGAGGATGTTGGGATAAAGGGTCTTAGAAAAGATTACCAAGGAGCAAAAAAAAAAAAAAAAAAAAAAAATGGCTAGAAGCCTGAAAGGCCAATTTGTCTTGCCTAGAGGCTGCCACTGCCCTTCACTTTGTGCTGTGGATAGGGAATTAGCAGTCTCTGCGTTGGGTCTTGAAGCTGTTGCGTGAATACAAGTCTAGATGCAGCTCAGCTGAGATGCTCTCTGACTTGGCGCTTCCCAAGGCCGGAAATGCAGAAGGGTTCTCTTTCCAAAAGCCGTTAAGGGAGAGTTGTAGGCACTCAAAGCTTTCACTTTAACAGCAAAAAGCCTCCATCTCAGGAGCTTAAATCCATCTCCAAGGTGAACCCAGGAAGGTGCTAGAAGTGTAGCTATTATTACAGCAATTTGTTCCCTACAAACAGCAGCCCCCAGGAGCACAAATACTAGTAATAGTTAACTTGCCTTTTTCTCCTAGATTTTTTTCCCTGGATTTCCTGCTGTGCCCTCTCTGGGAGGGCAGGGCAGCCTTTTCCTGGCCTCCTGTGATCCTGTGCACAGCCCGACACGCACTGGTTACGGCAGGAGCCCAGTCAGTCTCTCCCCAGTGGACAGTTAGACGATTTGAGAGCAGAGAATGTCAATCTTTAATCAGAAGAGATTAAAAAGAAACCTAATTATCCTGCAGAGAGAATGGAAGGAAAAGTCAGCACCCACCACACTTTTCTACAGGTTTATAGAGAACAATTTCTTTCTTAAAAGAAATTATTTTAATCCAGTAGAATTGATTTACAGTAGTGTTATGCTAATTTCTGCTGTACAGGAAAGTGATTCAGTTCTGCACATATATATATGCACATATATTTCATATTCTGTTCCATTATGGTTGATCACAGGGCATTGAATATAGTTCCCTGTGCTGTACAGTAGGACCTTCTTGTTTATCCATTCTTTAAATAATACCAGATACAAACTATGTGCTAACTCCAAGGTCTCGGCCCATCCCTCCCCTGGCCCTCCTCCCCTTTGTTAACCACAAGTCTCTTTACAGAACAATTTCTGATGCATGCTGGTGACACTTTGGAGGTGAAGAGTTGCTTTTGCAGATCTAAGATATTTTTATTTTTGAGGGCTCTGAATGTGTGGCTGTATTTCCTTTGTTTACAGGATGAAAAAAATCAGATATCTTTTCGTATTGCCTGAGAGATGAAAAATATATTTTCTTTTTGCTTTTAATATCCAGGCCTCCAAAAAATCATATATTCTCAGATTATTCTTTGGGGCTTGCTTTTATTTTCTTCTTATCCCCAACAGAGGAGACACAGGGAGGCACATTAGGAGGAAAATTTTACTTCATCATAATTAAATATATTCAAGAAGAATTTTCCACATTTCAAGGAAAGAATGTTAAATCTGAGCTTGGGGAGGGTGTTGGTAGTGCTGGGTTTTATTTCCCTAGCCTATAACAAGGAGTATGAAAAATATTGATTTGTTCCTGAGAGATGCTGGAGCAACTTAATTAAAGTTTTTTAAGTACTTTGGAATCTTTTGATAAAAAGGATATAAAAGTGTAATGTTCTTTCATTTAATGTGAACTTTTCAGAAACCAGAAGGAAGCCTTCCCACACCCCACCCTGTTTCAAAACAATATGCCGGCGAAAATACCTTTTCAATATCCAGGTATATTTGGTTCTGATAAATACAGTCTCTGACCTTTAACAGATGTAACAGGGAAAACAGAGAAATTGGGCATGCTGTGATGACGATCGTCTGTTTTATGGAGGCTCTCAGCATATTGATCATCAGGGAGACGGTTGGGAGAGCTGATCTAAGGCTTCAAAATCCATCCCTTTGGAGGACAAGAGTGTGGGACTCTAAGTCTGTACAGAAGATGAATCACGGGAAACCAAGACTGCACAACCTAACTTTGTGACAAAAGGCTAGCAGGAAACTTTGGCTGAATTTTGGTGGGGGGTAGACCCTTTCCCCATGTGGTTATTCACAGAGCACAAAGCACACTTGTCCCTCATAGAGGGCTTGGGAGGGACAGTCGTAGCTGATGCCTCCAGGGGTACCTTGATCTTCTACTAACAGACTCAGTGTGGAATTCCACTGACAACACCTTGACTTCTTTCCATCATCCTGTCAAGGACTTGATGGATGCACTTTCCCCTCTTCCACTTCCCAGGGTTCTCTGGCTGGCATGTGTCGGCTTAATAAGGTTGTTGAAGCACTGTCTCGTCACCTTCACCCACAGGAGACCTGCACACATTTCCATGCTTATTGAACACACCCTTTCTGGCAAGTCAGGCTCTAACAAGGACCCCTTGACTGCGTTATATGAGAAAGCTCTGCTTGGAGTTTTTGCTTGGGGCTTTCCAGGAACCTGCCTGCCAATGCAGCAGACGGAGGAGACGTGTTTTATTCCTAGGTCGGGAAGATCCCCTGGAGGAGGACATGGCAATCCACTCCAGTACTCTTGCCTGGGAAATCCCATGGACAGAGGAGCCTGGTGGGCTATGTGGTCCATAGGATTGCAGAGTCAGACATGACTTTAAGGACTTAGCACATACAGCACATGCCTGCTTTCTACAAGACTTCCTGTGTGATCACAGCGTGAGCTTCATGGTTTAAGAGAAAGATGGATCAGGGGCTCTAACAGGAAAGAGAAAGACTGACGAATGCTTCATGACCTTGAGTTCACCTGAAAGCGGCAGTACTAATATAGTCACACACTGGACTGAAGACAGAATAAGGTAAGGGACTTCTATTGCTCTTGGGTGGCATTCCCTTCCTTGGTTTCTGTTCTAATGAGGGGAAACTTCAGCTGCAGGCTCAACCACCCCATTTGTTTTTGAGGCAATCTCATTAGGCTTCAGTATTCCTATATGTGGGATGGGCTCAGCTCATGGCTTTTTAAGCCGGCCTGGGCCACCTTCATGAACTTGTTGATCATTGCAACTATAATCAGATGACTTTGCCACTCTTTTCTACCATTTTGGCCTTCCTCTCATTGTAGAATTTGAATTGGGCTATTTAGTATTTAAATCTTGGCTTTTCCAACTGAAAGGGCTCTGGACTTAGCGCCTCTGGGTGTCTTTCATGACTATCTCATGCCAGCTTTGACTCAGGGAACCCCGAATGTTCCTCAGACCCTGAACTAATGTCCCAAATGGGTCATCTGGGCAATCCCTGTTAAAGAACTCTTGAAGGTGGACCACTGACAACACCTTGACTTCTTTCCATCATCCTGTCAAGGACTTGATGGATGCACTTTCCCCTCTTCCACTTCCCAGGGTTCTCTGGCTGGCATGTGTCGGCTTAATAAGGTTGTTGAAGCACTGTCTCGTCACCTTCACCCACAGGAGACCTGCACACATTTCCATGCTTATTGAACACACCCTTTCTGGCAAGTCAGGCTCTAACAAGGACCCCTTGACTGCGTTATATGAGAAAGCTCTGCTTGGAGTTTTTGCTTGGGGCTTTCCAGGAACCTGCCTGCCAATGCAGCAGACGGAGGAGACGTGTTTTATTCCTAGGTCGGGAAGATCCCCTGGAGGAGGACATGGCAATCCACTCCAGTACTCTTGCCTGGGAAATCCCATGGACAGAGGAGCCTGGTGGGCTATGTGGTCCATAGGATTGCAGAGTCAGACATGACTTTAAGGACTTAGCACATACAGCACATGCCTGCTTTCTACAAGACTTCCTGTGTGATCACAGCGTGAGCTTCATGGTTTAAGAGAAAGATGGATCGGGGGCTCTAACAGGAAAGAGAAAGACTGACGAATGCTTCATGACCTTGAGTTCACCTGAAAGCGGCAGTACTAATATAGTCACACACTGGACTGAAGACAGAATAAGGTAAGGGACTTCTATTGCTCTTGGGTGGCATTCCCTTCCTTGGTTTCTGTTCTAATGAGGGGAAACTTCAGCTGCAGGCTCAACCACCCCATTTGTTTTTGAGGCAATCTCATTAGGCTTCAGTATTCCTATATGTGGGATGGGCTCAGCTCATGGCTTTTTAAGCCGGCCTGGGCCACCTTCATGAACTTGTTGATCATTGCAACTATAATCAGATGACTTTGCCACTCTTTTCTACCATTTTGGCCTTCCTCTCATTGTAGAATTTGAATTGGGCTATTTAGTATTTAAATCTTGGCTTTTCCAACTGAAAGGGCTCTGGACTTAGCGCCTCTGGGTGTCTTTCATGACTATCTCATGCCAGCTTTGACTCAGGGAACCCCGAATGTTCCTCAGACCCTGAACTAATGTCCCAAATGGGTCATCTGGGCAATCCCTGTTAAAAAGAACTCTTGTGGAAAGGTGAGATTTGGAGTTCATGGGATTGTGAGAGATTCTGAGCACTCAGGTGCTCATCCAGTATGTTTCCTCTTACTTTCTGCCATGATTGTTGAGATGATGCGACCACTAGCGTTTCAGTCCTCCAAGCTGCAGGAAACTAGAGGCCTGGACTTCTGCCAGCCTACTTCGCACAGGCTGGATTCTCCCAATCCTTCTTTCCAGAGCTGGGTAGTTTCTAATTTAAGTTAGTGTTCTTGTGCTTTTTCTCCTGCTGAAGAGTATTGTATGTTGTAGACTATCATAACTTATTTGTTTTTCCATAGATAATATGTTGTTTCTGATTTTGTTCTAGTCAGAATCTCATTATAGATATATTCTTGTGCAGTGTTTCAGTGGGATACACACCTGGAGATTAAACTCTGGGTCACAGGGTATGAATAGTGTGACAGATACTGCCAAATGGCCTTCTTAAAATGCTGCCAAAGAAACAACCAGAAGACCCTGGGGGCCCTGCTGTGCCATCATTTTGCAAT
Organism: Tragulus kanchil; assembly: GCA_022376925.1. Classification (NCBI taxonomy): domain Eukaryota; kingdom Metazoa; phylum Chordata; class Mammalia; order Artiodactyla; family Tragulidae; genus Tragulus; species Tragulus kanchil. Next base: position 15,980,632 of record JAIOJX010000028.1, on the reverse strand, counting down.
GCTTTCCCTCCAAGAGTGGTTAAGTTACTTCCTTCATATTCATGCGGTCTTAACTGAAATGTGATTTCCCTAAGCCATGGTTCCTGACTCGCACCTCTCCTTACTACTGTCTTCCCTTTTACATGCCTTGCTTTCCCCAGGAATGTTAGTACACTGGACTTGAAATGGTCTGACTAGGTTCCTTATTTTTATGTGTATGCTTTCCCCCTCTTTCTCTCCAAGACACACTTCCTGAGAGAAGAATTCTGCCCTGTCTATTTAGCACCTCCATAGTGGCTGGCACATAGGAGGTGCTCAGAAAATAACTGACGAATGACTAGTTTCTCCATGCCCTTCCTGACAGGAGTTTTATTTCTTTCCAAACATGTTAAGAGCATTTACTATTGACTAGGTACAGTTTCATGCACTTTACACATATTAGTTAATTTAATGGCCATGACAACCCCGCGAGGTAGTTATGATCACCATTATACAAATGAGAACATAGATCGGGAGAGGTTAAGTAATTTGGGCAGAATTTGAAGGCTCATAAACGATGAAGCTGAAATCATCTCAAGTGGAATCCCTTTGGTGTCTGCATGTAGCATTACACTGTCCTACCTGTTTGCTGGAAGAAAAGTGATATCTTGTTGTTTTTTATTTTTAATTCTCCTGCTTATTGATAATGCTGAAGCTCATTTCATGTCTTTATGAACCATTTATAAGCCCCCTTTTTTTGTGAACTGGCTGTTTTTTGTGTGTTTCATTGTTGATATTATTTTATTTTAATTTTTTAACTTTCTTTTTCCTCGTTATCCCTTCCTTCTATTGGTGATCCTGGTGGTATAGAGACAGAAGTTTTGGAAAAATTCCATTTATTAAATATAGATATACTTATGCTATGCTCAGTCACTTCAGTCATGTCTGATCATTTGAGACCCTGTGGACTGTAGTCCACCCGGCTCCTCTGTCTTTGGGATTCTTCAGGCAAGAATACTAGAGTGGGTTGCCATTTCTGTCTCTAAATAGAGACATGAATTTGGCTTGTACCACATGATAATTTGGCATATGTATATACGATTACTATAATTACTATATCATCTCACGTAATTACCATATTTTGTTGAGTGTGTGTGTGTGTGTGTGTGTGTGTGTGTGTGTATGTTAGTCACTCAGTCATGTCTGACTCTTCACGATCGCTACCAGGCTCCTCTGTCCATGGGATTCTCCAGGCAAGAATACTGCGGGTAGCGATTCCCTTCCCCAAGAGGTCTTCCTGACCCAGGACTCTAGCCCAGATCTCCCACATCGCAGGCAGATTCTTTACCATCCGAGCCACCAGGGAAGCCCTTTGGGGATTAGTGTACCTGAAATCTGCTCTTCTAATACAGTATTTGTCTTTCTGTCTGGCTGATCTCACTTAGCACGCTGTCTTTCAGTTCATCTCTGTTGTCACAGTTGGCAGAAGTTCCTTCTTTCTCATGACTGAGTAGCATTCCATGTGCATTCTTATTTACGCATCCTTGCACCAACAGACACTTGAATTGTTTCCATATCTTTCTAGTGCATAGGGATTTACCTGTAGGTTGACTCTGACACTGATAGGTCAAATAGATAAACACAGATCTGGTGATGGGTTCTACCATCAAATGTACTCAATTCTGGTGATGTAAATCGATGCAAGCCGCTGATAAAAATGTAAAATGTGACAAAGAAAGCAAGTGATTACATAATTTTTGAACTAGATATTTGTTGCTGTTAAAGCCATAATTAAATTTTATTTTTGCAGAATCATTCCATTTTTATCACAGTCAATATCATAAATAAATACAAATAATTATTATCTCGCGGATTTAAAGTCTATGAACTGTATTAGGCTTACGTTGAGTTAAAAAAAGAAAACAGACACGAATTTCAGGGACTTTCAGATGAGCAAACTGGATTTTATTTGTATGCAGTCTGGTAATTTGATTTTCAAGACAAAGAAGTTAGATATTTAGAGGAAAAAAAAGGCAATTATCAGTAGTACAAATACATACAAACACTTCTATTATTATGTACTGTAGTGCAAATATTATTTGCAAATTTGGTTTATCTTGAATCTCATTCATTTACATTTAGGTACCCCTCTTAAGTAAGTATAGCCTGCTTCATCAAGGGCTGTGCATGTGCACAAAATATAAAAACATATAGATGTTTAGAGTATATGAATTTCAGTACAGATCCAAGTGGATGAGAAATGAAATACTGCTGATGTCCTTTGAATCAATTTAATTTCTGTCTTGAATCCTGTCTTTGATATATTGATAAAACATTTATGGTTAGTATGCCAGGGGTTCCGAAATCTGCTCTTCCTTCCAAGAGGGCTTCCTGAACCAGGACTCTAGCCCAGATCTCCCACATCGCAGGCAGATTCTTTACCATCCGAGCCACCAGGGAAGCCCTTTGGGGATTAGTGTACCTGAAATCTGCTCTTCTAATACAGTATTTGTCTTTCTGTCTGGCTGATCTCACTTAGCACGCTGTCTTTCAGTTCATCTCTGTTGTCACAGTTGGCAGAAGTTCCTTCTTTCTCATGACTGAGTAGCATTCCATGTGCATTCTTATTTACGCATCCTTGCACCAACAGACACTTGAATTGTTTCCATATCTTTCTAGTGCATAGGGATTTACCTGTAGGTTGACTCTGACACTGATAGGTCAAATAGATAAACACAGATCTGGTGATGGGTTCTACCATCAAATGTACTCAATTCTGGTGATGTAAATCGATGCAAGCCGCTGATAAAAAATGTAAAATGTGACAAAGAAAGCAAGTGATTACATAATTTTTGAACTAGATATTTGTTGCTGTTAAAGCCATAATTAAATTTTATTTTTGCAGAATCATTCCATTTTTATCACAGTCAATATCATAAATAAATACAAATAATTATTATCTCGCGGATTTAAAGTCTATGAACTGTATTAGGCTTACGTTGAGTTAAAAAAAGAAAACAGACACGAATTTCAGGGACTTTCAGATGAGCAAACTGGATTTTATTTGTATGCAGTCTGGTAATTTGATTTTCAAGACAAAGAAGTTAGATATTTAGAGGAAAAAATAGGCAATTATCAGTAGTACAAATACATACAAACACTTCTATTATTATGTACTGTAGTGCAAATATTATTTGCAAATTTGGTTTATCTTGAATCTCATTCATTTACATTTAGGTACCCCTCTTAAGTAAGTATAGCCTGCTTCATCAAGGGCTGTGCATGTGCACAAAATATAAAAACATATAGATGTTTAGAGTATATGAATTTCAGTACAGATCCAAGTGGATGAGAAATGAAATACTGCTGATGTCCTTTGAATCAATTTAATTTCTGTCTTGAATCCTGTCTTTGATATATTGATAAAACATTTATGGTTAGTATGCCTGGGATTTTCCCCATTCTGCTCCCATGGGTCATGTCCCATGCTTCCAAGGCATCCATGATGAAGGGGAGCTGGAGAGAGCCTCCACTTACTAGGCATTTGTGGTGACGAGCTATATATCTCTTCCTTGTTTGCATGGTGCCATTAGATCCTTCCAACCATGTATGAGAGAAAAGTATCTTACAAAACTGGAGACACTGGCGCCTAAATACTCATCTTGGACTTTGCTTCCAGCCCTCTCTGGGGCCCTGGTCCTATAACTCCATAAGCCACACACCTCTGTCTCTTTTCCGTATAGTCCAAGAAAATGCCTTTCACAGTCTGGAGAAGTATCTCTCTCTCTCTCGTTTCTTTTTACACATCCTGCTGGCTTGTCCCGTTTCCTTGCTAAAAAATTGTATGATATTTTCTAGGGTTAGGCTATTGGAAATAAAAACCAAGATATAGGCTACCTCTGGGTCTTGGTCCAGCCACACCTCCCTTGAGACAATGATAATAATCCCCTCTTTGTCTATCTATCTATCTAGTTGAGATCAGCACAGTATTTCAGGAACTGTTATGATTACATTCTGTCTGGTCCTATTTCTTTCTTTTTCTCTTTGTCCTCTAAGCCAGACCATGCCATCCATAACTACCAAATTACCCTTCACAAAAAGCAGCTCTAGGTTTGTGATCTCTGGTTCCAAAATCTTTCCTGTTTTCCCATTAACAATCAAATTCAATTCTTACATCTTGGATATCTGTAATCTCCCACGTTAACCCTTACATGACTGCAAAAATAAGAATGTTCCTTCCCCTGGGTTTCCTTTATGTCTCTTATATTCCAACCAAACTGGAAAACAGCTTAACATGTACGCCGCCCTCCCCTGCATTTTCTGTCTTGGTTTTTGATGTTCCTTCTGCAAGAAAAGCCCTTTTCCCTTCATGCTGATTCCCTTCTTAAAAATTAATTAAAAAATTGAAACACAGTTGATTTATAATATTGTGTTAGTTTCGGGTGTTCAGCAAAGTGATTCTTTCCCATTATAGTTTATTACAAGATATTGAATATTGTCCCCTGTGTTAGACAGTAGGTCCTTGTTGCGTACCTATGTTATATATAACAGTTTGCATCTGATAATCCCAAACTCCTAATTTTTCCTTCTCCCCTTTTCCCCTTGGTAACCATAAATTTGTTTTCTATGTGCGAGTCTGTTTCTATTTTGTAAATGATTTCATTTGTATCATTTTTTAGGTTTCGCATATAAGTGATATAACATTTGGCTTTCTCTCTCTGATTTACGCAGTATGATAATCTCCAGGCCCATTCAACTTGCAATATTTCATTCTTTTTAATGGCTGAGTAATATTCCACTGTGTATGTATACCGCATCATCTTGATTCATCTGTTGATGGACACTTGAATTGCTTCCATGTCTTGTCTACTGTAAATCGTGCTCCTGTGAATATCGGGGTGCATTCTTTCGTATTGATTTCTACATAACCAGAATCTACCTGTCTTTCAAGATCCAGATGCCATGTTGGTTTCATCATGAATACTTCCCCTTACTCAGAGAACACTAGCTACAAGAAAGGTAATAATAACACCAAGACCTGGAATGAGGTCATGGCTGCTCCCAAAAGAGCAGACAAATAAAGGCAAACAAGTAAGATTATGTCATAATTCCATAACAGGCATCAGGGATGTGAGGTAAAAGTTACCTCAGACGGAGGTTACCCATGACTTCTATAGGCATTGTTTGTGTTCACATAACCTCCCATGGAAAGCCTTGAAAACACATTTTTAGAAACGTCTTCTTTCTTCCATGACTCCGTGACATGCACTGAAATTTAAATTTCCTTCCCTGGGTTTCCTTTATGTCTCTTATATTCCAACCAAACTGGAAAACAGCTTAACATGTACGCCGCCCTCCCCTGCATTTTCTGTCTTGGTTTTTGATGTTCCTTCTGCAAGAAAAGCCCTTTTCCCTTCATGCTGATTCCCTTCTTAAAAATTAATTAAAAAATTGAAACACAGTTGATTTATAATATTGTGTTAGTTTCGGGTGTTCAGCAAAGTGATTCTTTCCCATTATAGTTTATTACAAGATATTGAATATTGTCCCCTGTGTTAGACAGTAGGTCCTTGTTGCGTACCTATGTTATATATAACAGTTTGCATCTGATAATCCCAAACTCCTAATTTTTCCTTCTCCCCTTTTCCCCTTGGTAACCATAAATTTGTTTTCTATGTGCGAGTCTGTTTCTATTTTGTAAATGATTTCATTTGTATCATTTTTTAGGTTTCGCATATAAGTGATATAACATTTGGCTTTCTCTCTCTGATTTACGCAGTATGATAATCTCCAGGCCCATTCAACTTGCAATATTTCATTCTTTTTAATGGCTGAGTAATATTCCACTGTGTATGTATACCGCATCATCTTGATTCATCTGTTGATGGACACTTGAATTGCTTCCATGTCTTGTCTACTGTAAATCGTGCTCCTGTGAATATCGGGGTGCATTCTTTCGTATTGATTTCTACATAACCAGAATCTACCTGTCTTTCAAGATCCAGATGCCATGTTGGTTTCATCATGAATACTTCCCCTTACTCAGAGAACACTAGCTACAAGAAAGGTAATAATAACACCAAGACCTGGAATGAGGTCATGGCTGCTCCCAAAAGAGCAGACAAATAAAGGCAAACAAGTAAGATTATGTCATAATTCCATAACAGGCATCAGGGATGTGAGGTAAAAGTTACCTCAGACGGAGGTTACCCATGACTTCTATAGGCATTGTTTGTGTTCACATAACCTCCCATGGAAAGCCTTGAAAACACATTTTTAGAAACGTCTTCTTTCTTCCATGACTCCGTGACATGCACTGAAATTTAAATTTACTTTCGTTCTATCATTTTTTTAAAATCTTTTCTTTCCCTACTGAGGAATAACGTGTTTGAATGATTTTGGACGACCTGGATTCTAAGAATTTTCACAGGTTATTAGTATATCTGACTAAATTAAATATTGAATGTGTCAGTCCTTTTATAGTATCCCATCTATCAATGCTTTGTAACTCTCCTGCCCCGTCTGGAAGGGCTAAAAGAATTGGAGAGACCTGAAGTGAAGAATGGTCCACTAGTGCACTGTTTGCTTTCCAGTCTTCTCTTTGTCTAAATGCCACATCGATTGTAGCGCTTGCAGTGTTGCCACATTTAGCAATACAAGCTTCACACGATTTGATATTTAACTTGAAGGAAAGTGGCCCGGCTCCTTCTCTTGTTTCCTTCCTGCGTGTTTACAGAAATAGCAAGTGTCATAAACAACTTGTCTGTTTACTTTCAGCCCATTGTTTTGGGAAGAATGGGGAGAAATCTGACTAGCATTCGGAAACAGCAGTCAAGAGAAACACACATATTTTTTTCTTCTTATATATCAACTTGTTTAATCAGAGCATTTGTACCTTGATGTATTATTATTATTTCTCTCTATGGGAATTGATTTGTAATGTTACCTAATCAGTGTGGTTCCAATTTTAATCTTGGAGCTGAGTAATAAATATAAGACATTAATTTCCATAAACCATATATATTTGAAGGCTTCATTTACATACTGAGCAATTTAGGCCTATAAATTCTAATGTGTTTCTATTCCTTTTGGGTGACTGTTTGCATAACATTTTATAGCTCTGGCAAACCATAATGCTGCTCAATGTTGACAAATTTCTTGCACTAGCAGTACAAGAAAGGTAATAATAACACCAAGACCTGGAGGGCACTAAAAAATAAAGGCAAACAAGTAAGATTATGTCATAATTCCATAACAGGCATCAGGGATGTGAGGTAAAAGTTACCTCAGACGGAGGTTACCCATGACTTCTATAGGCATTGTTTGTGTTCACATAACCTCCCATGGAAAGCCTTGAAAACACATTTTTAGAAACGTCTTCTTTCTTCCATGACTCCGTGACATGCACTGAAATTTAAATTTACTTTCGTTCTATCATTTTTTTAAAATCTTTTCTTTCCCTACTGAGGAATAACGTGTTTGAATGATTTTGGACGACCTGGATTCTAAGAATTTTCACAGGTTATTAGTATATCTGACTAAATTAAATATTGAATGTGTCAGTCCTTTTATAGTATCCCATCTATCAATGCTTTGTAACTCTCCTGCCCCGTCTGGAAGGGCTAAAAGAATTGGAGAGACCTGAAGTGAAGAATGGTCCACTAGTGCACTGTTTGCTTTCCAGTCTTCTCTTTGTCTAAATGCCACATCGATTGTAGCGCTTGCAGTGTTGCCACATTTAGCAATACAAGCTTCACACGATTTGATATTTAACTTGAAGGAAAGTGGCCCGGCTCCTTCTCTTGTTTCCTTCCTGCGTGTTTACAGAAATAGCAAGTGTCATAAACAACTTGTCTGTTTACTTTCAGCCCATTGTTTTGGGAAGAATGGGGAGAAATCTGACTAGCATTCGGAAACAGCAGTCAAGAGAAACACACATATTTTTTTCTTCTTATATATCAACTTGTTTAATCAGAGCATTTGTACCTTGATGTATTATTATTATTTCTCTCTATGGGAATTGATTTGTAATGTTACCTAATCAGTGTGGTTCCAATTTTAATCTTGGAGCTGAGTAATAAATATAAGACATTAATTTCCATAAACCATATATATTTGAAGGCTTCATTTACATACTGAGCAATTTAGGCCTATAAATTCTAATGTGTTTCTATTCCTTTTGGGTGACTGTTTGCATAACCTTTTTATAGCTCTGGCAAACCATAATGCTGCTCAATGTTGACAAATTTCTTGCCGTTGTCCAATGCATAAAAATGTATTCTAAGTAACTCTAACACTCCCTCTGTAATTTTTCTTCTTTCTTTCTCACTTTCCATTGAGGATCATTCCCTTTTAGGAGCTGAAAAATTCCATTTATTTTTTCCCTGCCAATTTCAGCATCTCATTTGGCAATTTTCTGCAGTCTAGTCTATGGTTCTGATAGAGCTGGTACCAATACAGCTCCATTTATACAGGCAGGACAGTTCAACCATAGGAAAGATGCAGACTCAGCAGCTGTAACTGACACAATCTTTGTCTCTAAGAGATTTGGATCAAGGGGCTGGGTGTAAGGGAGAATTTGTGGCCAAGTCCTGTCTGACTCTTTGTGACTCCACAGACTGTAGCACTCCAGGCTTCCCTGTGTTAGCTCAAATTCATGTCTATTGAGTCAGGGATGCCATCCAACCAACCTCATCCTCTGCTGCCCTCTTCTCTTTTTGCCTTCAATCTTTCCCAGTGTCATGGGCTTTCCCAATGAATCAGCTGTTTGCATCAGGTGGTCAAAGTACTAGAAAGGATACACTGAGGGTTTCTCAAGATGATGTAAGAATGGATTAAAGGTGTTAAAATGGAACATCCTATTTTAGTGGGGAAAAAAAGAGATTAACACATAGAAGATAGAATCAGCTTCTGGAGTTTCTACATTCTTACAGTTTCAAACACTTCTTCATTTTTTTTTTTTTTTTTTTTTTTGCTTTATAGACAACTGCCTTGAGTCTACTCTCATCCTAGTTTTTAGTGCACTTCCATGTCTATTACCATGTTTGATCTTTATAATATTTCCCTAAGATGTTGCTGCATCCATTCCTTATAGATAAGGAGTTTAAGGACTAGAGATTTTTAATAGTGTATTGTAACTGGCACAGATGGGTTTATCTGGGTTATAGAAAGCACTGAAATATATACCTGTTCATGAACAGTCATTAAGATATTAACACCTTTTAATAAGAGCACAGTAAACGTTTCCCTGGCTTCCCAAGCTTTTTGAACCTAAGGGACATGAATTATAGCCAAGACAGAAGTATACTGTCTCTGGCCCCAACTGGGCTCTCCTCTGATTCCCCTGAACTTAGTCCCGGTGGGTAGTGAGCCAGAGTCATTAGCTGCTGTTTCACAAACAAGGTGAAATAAATCAGGGGTCTCAGCTCAGCCCTATGAAACATGAGTCAATTTCACCCTTCTTACCTCTGTTAGGTGGTCTTAGTGGTCACAGAGTAATTGGTACAAGAGTAGAGTGTTTACTCCTCTCCCTGGAGTCAGATGCTGAAGAGGAGGCTGGCTTCGTCTTGTAGCTTGGAGCAGAGGTAACACGGCTCCGAGGTGAAAGCAGTGTTTCACGGTGGGGACGCGGAGCTTCGGCTCTGCCCGGGGTACCACCTTGTCTTATCTTACCACTGCCTTGGCGTTTGTCTGCAGCAAAAGGGTGGGGGTCAGGTCAGGCACCCCCTGGGTTGCAGTCCTTACTGCTCCCCTTGCAAGCATTGGGAGCCACGGCGTGTTGCTCCAACTCTCGGAGCCTCAGCATGGGGAATCACTGGGTGTAAGTGTGTATTAATATTCTGCTTGCTGTGTAACATATCGCCACCCACTCAACTCTCACTTGTTATCCTTCAGGTTGTGTAGATCAGAAGCCCAGGCACTGAGGGGTTGGCTTCTCTGCTCAGGGTTTTGCAGGGTTGTGTTGGCCATGGCCTCAGTGTTCATCTGGCTCACAGGCTTTTATTCCAAGCTCACAGGTGATGGACAGACTTCATCAGTTGCATCACTGAGGCCCTCATTTTCCTGCTAGCTGTTGGCTAGGAGCTGTTAGAAGCTGCCTGCAGTTCCTAGCCATGTGGTCCCCATGGGCAGCTCACAAGAGGGCTGTTTGCAGTTTTCCAGGCCAGATGGAGCACATCCTTCTGATTTCCTCTTCTGCCACTAGCCAGAGAAAAGTCTCTGCTCTTAAACAGGTCCTTGGGTTTAGCTCAGCCCACCTGGATAACTGAAATTCACTTCGTTCCAGGCATGCAGTAAATGGTGATTCCTCTATAAATTGGAGTGAAGATTTGATGTTTTAAAGGATATGATAATTCCAGTAACTTTTATGCATTTGTCTCCCAATAAGAGAAAAACCCTATGTAATTTCCAGTTCTTTTATCAACCATCCTGCCTTCCCTACCACCAAGCACATATGGTTAAAGACTTGTTTAAATGATACAGGTGGTGCTAGTGGTAAAGAAAACCCACCTTCTAATGCAGGAGACACAAGAGACTTGGGTTTGATCCCTGAATCAGGAGGATCCCTTGGAGGAGGGAATAGCACTCCAGTATTCTTGCCTGGAGAATCCCACAGACAGAGGAGCCTGGTGGGCTACAGTCTGTAGGGTCGCACAGAGTCAGACATGATTGGCTTAGTATGAACTCACACATGGAGAAGTAAATCATCTTTTCACAACAAGAAATCACTTTCACATTTTGAAGATGGCCATCCATGATTCAGGGTTCTCTCAGCGCATTCATCTTCATCTTCAGGGTTTTAACCAGTATTCGTTCATTAAGGACTCACACATTTTAATTTAAAGACCAGACAACTGGCAGCTCTTGGACCTCTATTTGTAACTGCATGCTGGTCATTCAACTTGTGTGTTACATAAACATCCCCAGATAAACACTTTCAATGGAATGGCACCACCACCCACTCTGCAGCCAAAATGATTTCCTTCTTTCATAATTTCTACCTCAGTGAACTTATCTTATTCTCTTAAGCTCCAAAGTCAGAAACCTGAGAATCATTTACCTTAGAGTTTTTTTCCATCTTAGCCCCTTCATCTGACTGGTCAAATTATGGCAATTCTATACCTCCTGAATACCTGAATGATGCCTTTTTTTGTTGTGTGCACGAGCCCTGGCCTTCATTGTGCCCTGCCTAGACTACCACGATTGTGTGTCTCTAATCAGGTTTCCTGTTCTCAGGTTCTCCAGTCCGTTCTGCAGATAGGCATCCAAGGTATGTTTCAAAAGCACACATCTGATGCTGCTTCTCGCTTGCTTTTAACGACTCACGGTGGGTGCCATGAGGAAAGGCTGGCCATCCAACTTCTGCCTCCACTGCCTAGCTCTGTATGAATCTCTGCACAGAAACACAAGGTATCCTTAACAGATATTTTCGAGGCATAATTTGCATATGATAAAACACACAACTTATCTCTTTTGATGAGTTTGGATAAATATATTATTTGTGAAACTATGATCCAAGTGGGCTTCCATGGTGGCTCAAATGGTAAGGAATCTGCCTACAGTATGGGAGGTCCAAGTTCACTCCCTGTGTTGCAAAGATCCCCTGGAGAAGGCATAGGCTACCCACTCTAGTATTCTTTTTTTTTTTTTCCTCACCTCCATTTGTTTATTTGTTTTGAAAGAATTCAGTTTAATGATAACAAAAGACCACAAAATCTATCAGTTTTACAGTAATGGCCACTACCATGAAGCCTATAAACTGAGTCTGTCACCTAGCTATTTAGACAAAATACTCTCCTCTGTGCATCAGTTTGTTCATCTAGAATATACTATTCACAACAAGAAATGGATCATTCAGGGTTCTCTCAGCGCATTCATCTTCATCTTCAGGGTTTTAACCAGTATTCGTTCATTAAGGACTCACACATTTTAATTTAAAGACCAGACAACTGGCAGCTCTTGGACCTCTATTTGTAACTGCATGCTGGTCATTCAACTTGTGTGTTACATAAACATCCCCAGATAAACACTTTCAATGGAATGGCACCACCACCCACTCTGCAGCCAAAATGATTTCCTTCTTTCATAATTTCTACCTCAGTGAACTTATCTTATTCTCTTAAGCTCCAAAGTCAGAAACCTGAGAATCATTTACCTTAGAGTTTTTTTCCATCTTAGCCCCTTCATCTGACTGGTCAAATTATGGCAATTCTATACCTCCTGAATACCTGAATGATGCCTTTTTTTGTTGTGTGCACGAGCCCTGGCCTTCATTGTGCCCTGCCTAGACTACCACGATTGTGTGTCTCTAATCAGGTTTCCTGTTCTCAGGTTCTCCAGTCCGTTCTGCAGATAGGCATCCAAGGTATGTTTCAAAAGCACACATCTGATGCTGCTTCTCGCTTGCTTTTAACGACTCACGGTGGGTGCCATGAGGAAAGGCTGGCCATCCAACTTCTGCCTCCACTGCCTAGCTCTGTATGAATCTCTGCACAGAAACACAAGGTATCCTTAACAGATATTTTCGAGGCATAATTTGCATATGATAAAACACACAACTTATCTCTTTTGATGAGTTTGGATAAATATATTATTTGTGAAACTATGATCCAAGTGGGCTTCCATGGTGGCTCAAATGGTAAGGAATCTGCCTACAGTATGGGAGGTCCAAGTTCACTCCCTGTGTTGCAAAGATCCCCTGGAGAAGGCATAGGCTACCCACTCTAGTATTCTTTTTTTTTTTTTCCTCACCTCCATTTGTTTATTTGTTTTGAAAGAATTCAGTTTAATGATAACAAAAGACCACAAAATCTATCAGTTTTACAGTAATGGCCACTACCATGAAGCCTATAAACTGAGTCTGTCACCTAGCTATTTAGACAAAATACTCTCCTCTGTGCATCAGTTTGTTCATCTAGAAAATAGGTGTGGAGGGCTGTCACTTCCGACACAGGATGGACTGAAGTCTGGGACATTGGTGCAGCCAGGCAGTGTGGAGATAAATGGTATATATTCTATAGTTCTTAACTTCATCAAGTTACAACTGAAAAACTATTGGAAGTCATGGTTTCTGGCTTTTAGAAGTCTGTGTTCCTTGGGGTGGCCACTCCCAAAATTTAACACTGGGTTTGGAAGAAGCCACAGCTGCAGGCTGATGTAGCCTAAGGAGATAAGCATTCCACCTTAAGAAGTCAGGATGGTGTTCAGGCTTTTGCCTCCACCAAGATTTTGGACCCAGCAAAAATGTATCAGAGGACTGTCAGGATGGCAGAAGTGAAGGATCCATGGTGGCTGTCGCTCTCAGTGCTCTGATGACTTCAGCAGGATCAAGCACAAGGTGATGGATGTTGTTCGATCGCTTCGCTACAGGCCGGCCCACGTGGAGCTGGTGTACTTGGTGACCACCTTGGTGCCCTTGGACACGGCGCACTTGGCCAGCTCTCCAGGCAGCAGCAGGTGTACGGATGTCTGGATCACCCTGGACGTGATGGTAGAGCGCTTGTTGTCATGCGCCAGGTGGAACACCTCACTGGCAACGTGCTCAAAGATGTCATTCACGAAGGAGTTCATGATGCCCATGGCCTTGGATGGACGAGATGCCGGTGTCCGGGTGGACCTGCTTCAGCACCTTGTACACGTACACAGAGTAGCTCTCCTTGTGGCTGCGCTTGCGCTTCTTGCTGTCCTTCTTCTGTGCCTTGGTCACGGCCTTCTTGGAGCCCTTCTTCAGGGTGGGAGTGGACTTGGAGGGTTCAGGCATTGCTGGGAGCTTACTGCAAACTGCTTGAAAACAACCTGAAAAAATGAAGTGCCATCCATTCCAGTATTCTTGCCTGGAGAGTTCCATGGCACATCCATGGGGTTGCAAATAGCCGGACATGACTGAGTGACTTGACTTTCTTTTTGCCATCCAAGTAGGATATAAAACACCAGGTTTATCTTTTTAAAACATGCATCATAGTATGCAACTTGTCACACCTCTCAAAGCACAGAATGGAACTCAGTTGCACTTCTCATTTGTACCTTTACCTAGGGTTGACACCAGGTTTATGCTTTAAACGGTGCAGCCAGGCAGTGTGGAGATAAATGGTATATATTCTATAGTTCTTAACTTCATCAAGTTACAACTGAAAAACTATTGGAAGTCATGGTTTCTGGCTTTTAGAAGTCTGTGTTCCTTGGGGTGGCCACTCCCAAAATTTAACACTGGGTTTGGAAGAAGCCACAGCTGCAGGCTGATGTAGCCTAAGGAGATAAGCATTCCACCTTAAGAAGTCAGGATGGTGTTCAGGCTTTTGCCTCCACCAAGATTTTGGACCCAGCAAAAATGTATCAGAGGACTGTCAGGATGGCAGAAGTGAAGGATCCATGGTGGCTGTCGCTCTCAGTGCTCTGATGACTTCAGCAGGATCAAGCACAAGGTGATGGATGTTGTTCGATCGCTTCGCTACAGGCCGGCCCACGTGGAGCTGGTGTACTTGGTGACCACCTTGGTGCCCTTGGACACGGCGCACTTGGCCAGCTCTCCAGGCAGCAGCAGGTGTACGGATGTCTGGATCACCCTGGACGTGATGGTAGAGCGCTTGTTGTCATGCGCCAGGTGGAACACCTCACTGGCAACGTGCTCAAAGATGTCATTCACGAAGGAGTTCATGATGCCCATGGCCTTGGATGGACGAGATGCCGGTGTCCGGGTGGACCTGCTTCAGCACCTTGTACACGTACACAGAGTAGCTCTCCTTGTGGCTGCGCTTGCGCTTCTTGCTGTCCTTCTTCTGTGCCTTGGTCACGGCCTTCTTGGAGCCCTTCTTCAGGGTGGGAGTGGACTTGGAGGGTTCAGGCATTGCTGGGAGCTTACTGCAAACTGCTTGAAAACAACCTGAAAAAATGAAGTGCCATCCATTCCAGTATTCTTGCCTGGAGAGTTCCATGGCACATCCATGGGGTTGCAAATAGCCGGACATGACTGAGTGACTTGACTTTCTTTTTGCCATCCAAGTAGGATATAAAACACCAGGTTTATCTTTTTAAAACATGCATCATAGTATGCAACTTGTCACACCTCTCAAAGCACAGAATGGAACTCAGTTGCACTTCTCATTTGTACCTTTACCTAGGTGGAACTTGCCCAATTCTCCGACCTTTCCTCCCTGCCCTCTCCTCTCACACAGCTCATGGTTTATAGTCCTTCCTTGCTGTTGCCATTTAGACACTAAGTCACCTGTGCCTGTTTTGAGACCCCATGGACTATAGCCTGCCAGGCTCCTCTGTTCATAGGACTTCCCTGGCAAGAACACTGGAGTGGGTTGCCATTTCCTTCTCTAGGAGATCATCCTGACCCAGGAATCAAACTGCATCTCCTGCACTGGTAGCAGATTCTTTATTGTTGAGGCATAGGAAACTCGGTCTTTCTTCATTGTCCTAAATATCCCAATCTTATTCCTGCCGCTAGCTAAGGCATTCCTATGATTTTCCCTTCCCTTCAGGTCTATTTAAAGGCTCCTTCCTCAGAATTCATTAAACCCTTGTTACAAGATTTGTGCTCTGGGGCGCTCTCTTGATCATCCGTTTAAAACAGCACTCACGTCTCTGTAGTTTTCCTTACAGGTGTCATCATCTGACACAATTTTCCACATTTGTGTGTGTGTTCACACTGTCATATATAAGGGCTTTGGATGTCTTGTTTACTGCGGTATTCCCAATATTTTCAGTGTTGTCTGAAAACAGTTTCTCAATTAGTGTTTGTGAATGGACAGGATGCAGTCTAAATTCTAGAGCCTGATATAGAAGGTCTTCCATGATCTGGCCTTTGCTTTATTTTTTATTTATACTTTCCACTTCCCATCACACCCTAAACTTGAGTCAGTTTCAACTCCTTCCAGTTCCCTAAAGAAATTAGATTTCCTTTCACCACTGGGCACATATTCTCGGTGTTCTTAAAATGTCTGCTTTCTTGGTCTACCTTTCAAGTGTCTGTGAATGAAAAATATTGCCTACTATATCAATAAACAAAGGCTGTTGCAGCCATCAGACCGTCACATTATCCCAGCTGTGCAGCCTGACGAGATTCAGGATGAGAAAGCACAGGATACTTATGCTAGATAGCTGAGGGATAGATCAAAAGAAAGACTTTAGTGAGCCCAGACTCTTGCATTTTCCTATGCTTAGAAAAGCACCAAAGTCCTAAGCTTGAGATGTCTTGTTTTTGTTAATTAACAGCAGCTTTGGTGTTCTGACTACCTGGTCTTTGTTGTAAAGACTCCTGTATATTATCCCTCCTCCTTCGCCTCTTTGGAGCACTCTGAGATGCTGTTTCCCTGGCTTGAAGATCAGGAAAGTCTGCCAAATAAAACATAATCTTCAACTTTTAGGTTGTGCACTTTTTTTACCCTGTTGACGGTCCCTTCTCAGCTTGACTTTGTTCCTGAGTGTCTCACTGACTCCTCAACACACATAGGACTCTGTGCTCCATGCTTTCTTTTTCAAACACTCTTCTGAAATAGCTCCTAGAGTGTCCAGTAAGCATTCGTATCTCAGCAGTGTTTTTCGACTAGTACTTCAGCTCTCTTAGGATACTGAGTGTCTTTTCATCTTTGTATCACCAGCACTTAGCCAGCTTACCCAATTTGAGCTCAACTGGGTTTGTTAAAAGAAGACAGAAAGCAAAAGAGGCAGGTAGAAGAGGAGAATAAAGGAAAACAAAGTAGCTATTTAGATCATGAAGTGTGAAGATGTGAATTGAGTCCCTCAAATGCAGAATCCGAGGTCTCAGGAGAGTAGAGTTAATCCATCCTATTTTCAGTTATTAAATCTAGGATTTATTTACATTTAGGATTTCCAAATTCTTACTTCTGGGGTGTGTGTGTGTGTGTGTGTGTGTGGCTGTGTTTCTGAAGGGAAAAAAATTGTACAAAAGATATATCAAGTGGTGGTTTGCCTATAAACAAATCCATAACAACTTTGCATGCATGCTCTGTTGTGTCCAACTTTTTGTGACTCCCATGGACTGCCACCCACCAGGCTCCTCTGTCCAAGAGATTTTCCAGGCAAGAGTAGTGGAGTGGGTTGTCATTTCCTCCTCAGGGGGTCTTCCCGACTCAGGCACCGAATGGATCTACTGCATCTCCTGCCTTGGCAGGCAGATTCTTTACCACAGAGCCACCTGGGAAGCCCCTAGCAAATGGTATTGGACATCTGTGTGATGTTCGTTATACATGGAACCAGTTCTCTAATTTTTTTGTAAATGTGGGAAACACATTCACAACATAGGCCAATGCAAACATACTTTTTTGTAGGACGCCCAATAAGACCCTTAATTTTCCTCTTTTCAGTTTAAAAGTTCCTCCTTTGACCAGTCTTTTCTCTTTAAATTGAACAGACCAAGAAAAGTTTAGGGCATTTCAGTGCTTGTTTCCCTGCCTCCTCCGCCTCTTTGGAACTCTGAGATGCTGTTTCCTGGCTTGAAGATCAGGAAAGTCTGCCAAATAAAACATAATCTTCAACTTTTAGGTTGTGCACTTTTTTTACCCTGTTGACGGTCCCTTCTCAGCTTGACTTTGTTCCTGAGTGTCTCACTGACTCCTCAACACACATAGGACTCTGTGCTCCATGCTTTCTTTTTCAAACACTCTTCTGAAATAGCTCCTAGAGTGTCCAGTAAGCATTCGTATCTCAGCAGTGTTTTTCGACTAGTACTTCAGCTCTCTTAGGATACTGAGTGTCTTTTCATCTTTGTATCACCAGCACTTAGCCAGCTTACCCAATTTGAGCTCAACTGGGTTTGTTAAAAGAAGACAGAAAGCAAAAGAGGCAGGTAGAAGAGGAGAATAAAGGAAAACAAAGTAGCTATTTAGATCATGAAGTGTGAAGATGTGAATTGAGTCCCTCAAATGCAGAATCCGAGGTCTCAGGAGAGTAGAGTTAATCCATCCTATTTTCAGTTATTAAATCTAGGATTTATTTACATTTAGGATTTCCAAATTCTTACTTCTGGGGTGTGTGTGTGTGTGTGTGTGTGTGGCTGTGTTTCTGAAGGGAAAAAAATTGTACAAAAGATATATCAAGTGGTGGTTTGCCTATAAACAAATCCATAACAACTTTGCATGCATGCTCTGTTGTGTCCAACTTTTTGTGACTCCCATGGACTGCCACCCACCAGGCTCCTCTGTCCAAGAGATTTTCCAGGCAAGAGTAGTGGAGTGGGTTGTCATTTCCTCCTCAGGGGGTCTTCCCGACTCAGGCACCGAATGGATCTACTGCATCTCCTGCCTTGGCAGGCAGATTCTTTACCACAGAGCCACCTGGGAAGCCCCTAGCAAATGGTATTGGACATCTGTGTGATGTTCGTTATACATGGAACCAGTTCTCTAATTTTTTTGTAAATGTGGGAAACACATTCACAACATAGGCCAATGCAAACATACTTTTTTGTAGGACGCCCAATAAGACCCTTAATTTTCCTCTTTTCAGTTTAAAAGTTCCTCCTTTGACCAGTCTTTTCTCTTTAAATTGAACAGACCAAGAAAAGTAGAAATCTCTAGGGACAGTTGTATTAATCATGTACTTTATTTTGTGTATTTTATAATGCTTTGACATATCGGTACCTTGCTATCTGGGGAGAGATTTTCCCTCCCCAAGGTACCTAATTCCAGGAGAGAAAATGCTTCTCAAATGCAAACGAACCAGTTGAAAGGGCACACAGCCCTACCACCTCCTTCATCTGACTCTCATGTACCTAGTCAATACCTCCCCTGTCCGAAATCACTCCGAGATTGGGTACCAGATGCTTAGAGACACCTCCACTGTAGGGCAGAGCTTGATGAAAATTTTGAAATTGTCCAGTCTTAAAACTTGCCTACCCTGTCCATTCCTTCCCAAGAAGTAAGGCTCTGGCCACGCTTTGTCCTCCATTCCCTCTGCCTTCTAGCCAGCCAGGGGACTTCCCCACATAGACCTGCAGAGTGTGGCCTGTCTCCTCTCCTTGGGAACTGTGGGTAATAAAAGTTCTTTAAATGGCATTGACCTCTGTGCTACCACTTCTGGAGAGTCTGAAAAATTCTGGGCACAATGGT
This sequence comes from Tragulus kanchil, assembly GCA_022376925.1. Lineage (NCBI taxonomy): Eukaryota > Metazoa > Chordata > Mammalia > Artiodactyla > Tragulidae > Tragulus > Tragulus kanchil. Next base: position 15,961,604 of record JAIOJX010000028.1, on the reverse strand, counting down.
TCAATGTAGATGAAACAAGAGCGAGTAATGAGTCTTTTTATAGTTGATGAATTCTTCCTTTAAGAATTGCCTGTTGTAGTCATCGTACCAGAAAAATCAAGAATCGCCCATAATATGAATCACCCTAGAACGCAAGGAGCTATGAGGAAAAGAAATGGAGGAATTCCCTGGAAAACAGTGCAATACGTGATCACACTGTTCTCTGGAACAGTGCTTTGGACGATCCATTTCACTTATTCTCAATCATCAGAGTTGTTTTCCTGAATCATAAAATTCCCATTATGAAATAAACCCTGACATCAGCTTGATTAGTGTGCTCATAAATCTCAACAGCAGCATGCATGTTTTAAACTGCAGGTTTTAGGCCACAATTATGGATTCTATTATTTCCCCTACCTACTGCACTAATTAGATATTATTTCAATGAAGAGCCAATTGTTGGCAGTATTTTTTAACGCATGTAAAATAATCATTGGTTTAAAACCATTGGAACAATGTTTTTGAGAGCTAAATGGAATATATATTAAGTATTACTTTTATCGATGAATTCCGGATTCAATTAAAATGCAACAGAATTATCCATAGTCTTTGCTTGTAGAGTTTATGTATGTATATATATTTCCTTTTATATGTAGCTTTCTTTGAACCTTTACACATATTGGCACATCTCTATATAGATAATTAGTTATTTTATTTGGATACTTTTCAAAGGAAGCTTTCACATCTGAATTGAAAGCTTTGTAGTAAAGACTATTCTTTGTACATTTATGTAAGTGATGCATTTTAATTTATGTAAATGTGTATCAGATTGCAAATTGGCCTAAATTAAAATAGCCCCACTGCTACATGGGCTGCTGCTCTAGGACTTCAGTGCAGAAGTGGAGGTTTGGAACTGAGGAGTCGTGACTGACATGGTCATATTTCTGAAGGGAAAGGAGCTTCAAGCTGACGACCAGACACAGTATCAGTTCTCAGAATTTCCATTCACAAGGAAACCCACTTGCAGGAGGCCGACGTTGCCCTGAGTTTGGATTTCAGCTTTACCATTATTTAATTGTGAGCAAGGGCTTTCCAGGTGGCTCAGCAGTGAGGAGTGCACCTGCAGGGCAAGAGACCCGGGTTTGATCCCTGAGTTGGGAGGATCCCCTGGAGAAGAAAGTGGCAGCCCGCTCCACTGTTCTTGTCTGAAGAATCTCATAGAATAGGAGCCCAGCAGGCTATAGTTCATGAGGGCACAAAGAGTCAGACACAACTGAGGGACTAAACAACAACAATAGTTGTGAGCAAAATGGGTCCATTACTTAACTTCTGCATCCTTAGCTTTATTCTCAATCATCAGAGTTGTTTTCCTGAATCATAAAATTCCCATTATGAAATAAACCCTGACATCAGCTTGATTAGTGTGCTCATAAATCTCAACAGCAGCATGCATGTTTTAAACTGCAGGTTTTAGGCCACAATTATGGATTCTATTATTTCCCCTACCTACTGCACTAATTAGATATTATTTCAATGAAGAGCCAATTTTTGGCAGTATTTTTTAACGCATGTAAAATAATCATTGGTTTAAAACCATTGGAACAATGTTTTTGAGAGCTAAATGGAATATATATTAAGTATTACTTTTATCGATGAATTCCGGATTCAATTAAAATGCAACAGAATTATCCATAGTCTTTGCTTGTAGAGTTTATGTATGTATATATATTTCCTTTTATATGTAGCTTTCTTTGAACCTTTACACATATTGGCACATCTCTATATAGATAATTAGTTATTTTATTTGGATACTTTTCAAAGGAAGCTTTCACATCTGAATTGAAAGCTTTGTAGTAAAGACTATTCTTTGTACATTTATGTAAGTGATGCATTTTAATTTATGTAAATGTGTATCAGATTGCAAATTGGCCTAAATTAAAATAGCCCCACTGCTACATGGGCTGCTGCTCTAGGACTTCAGTGCAGAAGTGGAGGTTTGGAACTGAGGAGTCGTGACTGACATGGTCATATTTCTGAAGGGAAAGGAGCTTCAAGCTGACGACCAGACACAGTATCAGTTCTCAGAATTTCCATTCACAAGGAAACCCACTTGCAGGAGGCCGACGTTGCCCTGAGTTTGGATTTCAGCTTTACCATTATTTAATTGTGAGCAAGGGCTTTCCAGGTGGCTCAGCAGTGAGGAGTGCACCTGCAGGGCAAGAGACCCGGGTTTGATCCCTGAGTTGGGAGGATCCCCTGGAGAAGAAAGTGGCAGCCCGCTCCACTGTTCTTGTCTGAAGAATCTCATAGAATAGGAGCCCAGCAGGCTATAGTTCATGAGGGCACAAAGAGTCAGACACAACTGAGGGACTAAACAACAACAATAGTTGTGAGCAAAATGGGTCCATTACTTAACTTCTGCATCCTTAGCTTTATCAGCTGTAATGAAAGAGATTAAAATGAATGATTTCTAAAATCTTTTCACCTGCTGACCTGATAAACGTATGAAATGAAGGACTATCTCACAGAACATCTAGATTGTGTACATATATAGAAAGTTAAGGTAACTATCATTTACTGCCTTATTGAGACACATTCATTCACTCATATTTTACTAATAAACTAATATTTTAGTGCATATTAGATGTGAAAGAAGCTTAAGATGGGCTCTTTGGTTCAAGGATGACCTCTGTCTACCTCCCCATCTGAGGGTCATGAAAGAAACACTGATTTAGTCTTTGTTGTGACCAGATTATTTGCTTGAAATTCTGACCCATCAGCCAACATGCAAAAAGAAATTATTGGATGACCAGTCATCTTGGTGATATTAAAAAAGTTGTTGATGTTAGAATTATCTTTCAGTTTTTAGTGCTCAACTTAATTGTTTTGGACGAACAACCATGAAAAACTCAAGAGTAAACATGTTTTTAAATTTGTTTTTATGTAGAGTTGTTTTTATGATAAAGATGGCTGAAGAACTGAATGGAATTCCAAGCTAAATGATCCAAACTTTTTTTGAAGTTTTAAAAACAGATTGGATTTTCAATGGTTTGAAAGGAAGTGAAATGACTCTCATTAAAGCTATTAATACAAATCAAATAATCATGCTAAAATGATAACAGTGATGGTAACAATGATAATATATAACCTGGCTCCTCAATGATAGGTATACAACAATCCAAAGTCAGTTCAAAGATACAGCCCTGTAAGCAATGAATAGGACTGAGAAGAAAAACCATGTTATTTATGGACCACAAGCACAGACCCTCAGAAACTCCACTGTCCTTCTCTGAGAAGATATAGCCCTGAGTGAGTCTCTTAAATGATTTAAAAATCAAAGTTGAAATAACATGACACCAATCTCGTTGCTTGTCCTTCTGTCACTTTCCTTGACTGTTCTCTCTCTCTCTCTCTCTCCGCCCCCTCTCTCTCTCACACACACACATGACATAAGCAAGGTGCAGATCCCATGAAGAGTGACTCATTATTGCACATTAACATATGACAAAGCCCTGCAGTGGAATGCCCAGTGGAAGGAAATCTAAGTTCACAAACCAACGAAATAGTCAGTGTGTTCCCAAATCCTGATTATCAGGAAAAGAGCTAGATTAGTGAACGCACAAGCAGGCTCAATTAACCCTCATTAGTTCAGAGTCAGGCTACAAAAGATGTAATTAGCAGCTATTAGGTGCTGCTCAGAAGAGGAGCATAAACAATGGTTGGTAGCAAACTGTGTTTAAGAGTCTCCTGACTGAGTGATACACACACACACAAAAGGGAAAGCCATGTTCCTCCCCTGAGGATAAATTGTAAAATAAGAGTATGGGTCTTGACAAATTTCCTTTATTCCAAGTGGATTGTTGATGTAATTGTTTTCTCTGGACCCCTCAGATGCTGTGGGAGAGGAGTTTGAGGGTTTAATTCTAATGGTGTGATGGTTGTTCTCTACCACCCAGAGATGAGCATCTGCTCTCGGGATGGTGAGTGGCTGAGTGACTTTAGAGGAATAGATGAAAGGTGCCCTTTGAACATGTCAGAAGTCGGTCTTTGGAGGTCTTGCATTAAGGAGGCCCAGGGAGGGATGGCTGATGTGCAGAGAGAGATGCACAGGGGGCGTCAAGATGAGCCGGAGACAGGGGCCAACTCTGACTGGTCCAAGCCTGAGTATGGGCTCCACATCTGATGAGTCCAGCAGAAATCCTCTTTCCTCCTTTCCTGCCCCATTTATTCACCAATGTGAAACTCATTGGAGCTGGAAGTCAAAGGCCCCTGTGTGGCTTTAGAGTCAGATGATTTTCATCAAAAAGACACAATGTCCAGATTAGGATAAGGAGCAGATACAAAGGAATAGGACACACCTTTTCTGACATGAATTAAGTATGACCCTCAGAGAGGTATAAAATTGGAATATTCCTCTTAAGTTTATAACATCCTGCACAAAATATGGACTTGGCATGAATGAGGTCAGGAATTTGTTTTAGAACACTTCAGGTTTCTTATGTTTTAATGCATATTTGATTTTCTAATTTAACATACCTGTAAATGTTATCACTTATAAAACTATTCAACCTTGTCATAAGTTATTTCATAGACCAATACTGTTTGTAGGTGAATATAAATACAGCAAAGCTGTCTTTTAAGACGCTACTTTAACCAACCATTAATTTCATGTAATAACTGGCTTCCTCTTTAAAAAGTAATGCGAAAGCACCACATAGGAAGAATAGAGGTATATTTGTTTTCTATTGCTATGTAACAAATTAGCATCAAGTTAGTTCTGTTAGAGGAAGACTTGATTGAACTCTCAGAAGGTCAAAATCAAGATGAGCCTGAGCTTTTGTCTGGAAACTGTGGGAAGGGATCTTTTTCTAAGACCATTCAGGTTGTTTTAATAATCCGGTTGCTTGTGGCTGTAGGTCTGAGGCCTCATTCCTGGCCATTAGGTGAGGGCTGCTCTCTTCCGTGCCACCCCCTCTCCACAGCCCCCACGTTCATTGCTACATGCCCTGCTTTATCTTCAGTGCAGCAATGATATGCCAAGTACTTCTCACAGTTTGGATGTCTGACTTCTTCTGCTCCCAGCTGGAGAAAAGCATTGCTTTTATAACTCCCATGTGATGAATGTTGGGCACACTTGAATAACCTCCTTTTAGGCAACTCAAAGTGAACTGATTTGGTTATCTCTCAGAATCCCTTTTGTAACAAAGCATCATTCCAGGTACCATATCTCACATGTTTATACTTTTAGGGATTAAGGCTCAACCTCCCCTGTACCCACGCCTAGGTCCTGGCTCGGGGCAGAGGATGGCAGTGGTCACCGGGCAGGGAACAGGTGAAGGAGGCCAGCAGGGCGACCAGCAGCCTGGAGTAGGCGAGCGGGTGGCATCTCAGGCCATATCCTGGAGACACTGGGGACGGTGAAGGAGACACTGCCCGTGGGTTGGGACACCAAGCCTCCAGCACATGCTCCACTGTCCCACTGGACCTTACTTAAAAAAAAAAAAAAACCAGATTCAAAGATAAGATTACAAAGAATTTAAGGTGGCAACTGAAAAATAATAAAGCCTGTTTAGGGTTTCCCTTCTGAGTGTGAGAGCCTGTGAAACTGGCTTAGTCACATATTTATGATGCTGACCCTGGAAACAGACACCATATAAATCTTTGCTAGTATTTTTTATTGACAGTGATTTGGGAGATATTAGACACTCTGTAGACAAAGTGCTAAGTTGCTTTAAAATGCTTGTCTTATTCTTATTTTTTAAAAGTCATGAGGCTGTTTCGAATGACTGTCTTTAAGGACTCCAGTTCTTCTTGTTGTTATTTAGATGCTAAGTCATGTTCTGAAGCCTACCGGGCTCCTCAGTGCATGGGTTCATGGACTCCACTACTTAAAATATATTGACCACAAAAATGTCTACTTAAAATATTTTTTCTCATAGCACAGGTGATATTGACATTTCACAGGGAATATACATAACTCTTTTTTTTTTTTTTTTCTCTTGCTTTGGGTATTGTCCTAATTCTGACTTAACATTACCATCAGTGAAATTAATTGAAACTAAATAAACTTAAGCATGCACTTTAAGCATTTTTTTCTCTTTCTTTTCACTTATCACACAATCGAATCCAAATTCCATTCAGTTACAGAATACCTGAATAGGTTATGAAAATTTCACAGGTTTTACCTTTTTTCCTTCTTTTCCTGTCAGAAAATTCTTACCCAATAAATTTTTCCTTCTTTAGCCAGGAAAAGCATTGCTTTTATAACTCCCATGTGATGAATGGGGAAGCCTCCTTTTAGGCAACTCAAAGTGAACTGATTTGGTTATCTCTCAGAATCCCTTTTGTAACAAAGCATCATTCCAGGTACCATATCTCACATGTTTATACTTTTAGGGATTAAGGCTCAACCTCCCCTGTACCCACGCCTAGGTCCTGGCTCGGGGCAGAGGATGGCAGTGGTCACCGGGCAGGGAACAGGTGAAGGAGGCCAGCAGGGCGACCAGCAGCCTGGAGTAGGCGGCGGGTGGCATCTCAGGCCATATCCTGGAGACACTGGGGACGGTGAAGGAGACACTGCCCGTGGGTTGGGACACCAAGCCTCCAGCACATGCTCCACTGTCCCACTGGACCTTACTTAAAAAAAAAAAAAAACCAGATTCAAAGATAAGATTACAAAGAATTTAAGGTGGCAACTGAAAAATAATAAAGCCTGTTTAGGGTTTCCCTTCTGAGTGTGAGAGCCTGTGAAACTGGCTTAGTCACATATTTATGATGCTGACCCTGGAAACAGACACCATATAAATCTTTGCTAGTATTTTTTATTGACAGTGATTTGGGAGATATTAGACACTCTGTAGACAAAGTGCTAAGTTGCTTTAAAATGCTTGTCTTATTCTTATTTTTTAAAAGTCATGAGGCTGTTTCGAATGACTGTCTTTAAGGACTCCAGTTCTTCTTGTTGTTATTTAGATGCTAAGTCATGTTCTGAAGCCTACCGGGCTCCTCAGTGCATGGGTTCATGGACTCCACTACTTAAAATATATTGACCACAAAAATGTCTACTTAAAATATTTTTTCTCATAGCACAGGTGATATTGACATTTCACAGGGAATATACATAACTCTTTTTTTTTTTTTTTCTCTTGCTTTGGGTATTGTCCTAATTCTGACTTAACATTACCATCAGTGAAATTAATTGAAACTAAATAAACTTAAGCATGCACTTTAAGCATTTTTTTCTCTTTCTTTTCACTTATCACACAATCGAATCCAAATTCCATTCAGTTACAGAATACCTGAATAGGTTATGAAAATTTCACAGGTTTTACCTTTTTTCCTTCTTTTCCTGTCAGAGCTACAATAGATGGTAAAAGCTTAATCCCAAGGAAACTAATAAAGTGAATTGTTCATACAATTACATACTATTTTCCTGTTATGTGCTGTTCTCTCAAGTGCCCAGTGCTCCATGATTGACTGATCTATGAAGCCAGAGTCCCGTTGGTTTTGAGCTTCGAGTATTCAACCACCTCTAAATTTTTGACAAGGCTGTTTAAAGACCGATGTGATTGAATCGTAAGACCACTCAAAAACTGCAGCAGATGCTTTGCTCTGTGTGGGGGAAGAATTTCCCATCATGCGTAAAAAGAGGAAAGGAAAAATATAACACATTCTTCAAGAGTGGTGAGCGCGGCCAAAAATGATGCATGCTGGAGAGGGCTGGATCTGGGCTCTCGATTGATATAAAAAAGCAGAATCCAAGTGCAGCAGTGACAGTAAGCAGCGGGTCTAATTATCTCCAGAGGGGGCATTAGGATTTTTGGACGGCAGCTGTCAAGCAGCTGTAAGCTTCTCCGGGCTAGCCTTTGAGTTTTCAAAATAAAACAGCAGACCTCAGTTGCATCAAGAGACTACAGGGTCAGTGCAGAGCCAAGCCAGCCCTACCTTTTCAGGGGGGACTTGCTTAAACACATCTGGTCACCTGTCCAGATGCATGGCTCTGCCATGAAACTCAAAATACTCATGCCTTTGAGACTTCCAAACAATAAGGTGGGCTCTGATTCTCTTATTTGTGAGATAACTGATCAACAAAATTTCACTTAACTTTAGTAATGTTTATATCAGGGACATCACTTTGCTGACAGAAGTCCATATAGTCAAAGCTATGGTTTTCCCAATAGTCATATATGGGTGTGAGAGTTGTATCATAAAGAAGCCTGAGTGATGAAGAATTGATGCCTTTGAACGGTGGTGTTGGAGAAGGTTCTTGAGAGTCCCTTGACTGCAAGGAGATCAAACCAGTCAGTCCTAAAGGAAATCCACCCTGAATATTCATTGGAGGGAATTATGCTGAAGCTGAAGTTCCAATACTTGAGCCAGCTGATGTGAAGAGCCAGCTCATTGGAAGAGACCCTGATGCGGGGAAAATAGAAGGCAGAAGAAGAAGGGACATCACAGGACAAGATGGTTGGATGACATCACTGAGTCAATGGACAGCAGTTTAAGCAAGCTCTAGGTGAAGGACAGGGAAGCCTGGAGTGCTGCAGCCCATGGGGTCACAAAGAGTCAGACACAACTGAGAGGCTGAACTGAACTGAATGTTTATAGAGAACTGTATATGGGGGGTATATGGGGAAAGCTGTATGCTGTGGAGACAATATCATGTGGTCAACACCATCTGTGTAACCTGGAGCAAGTAGCCTAATCTCTCTGAGTAAGAATGTTCTCATGTGTAACGTGGCAAGAACAATTACCTAGTTATTGGTTGTATACCTCTTTTTTTCTGTTTCCCTGGAAGTAGGCCCCCAAATATGGATTGAGAAAAAATAGCTTTCACTTACAAGGTGATCTCAGAAACACTGGTTAGGGAACAACAGGGTGAGGAAAGAGAAACAAGCGATAAAGGATCGGCTACAAAGTAGGTCATTACTGTGACTCCTGGAACAGGGACTGGTTCTCAAAGCATAGTTCGAGGTTAGTCAGATCATTTGCTTCTCCGGCTAGCCTTTGAGTTTTCAAAATAAAACAGCAGACCTCAGTTGCATCAAGAGACTACAGGGTCAGTGCAGAGCCAAGCCAGCCCTACCTTTCAGGGGGACTTGCTTAAACACATCTGGTCACCTGTCCAGATGCATGGCTCTGCCATGAAACTCAAAATACTCATGCCTTTGAGACTTCCAAACAATAAGGTGGGCTCTGATTCTCTTATTTGTGAGATAACTGATCAACAAAATTTCACTTAACTTTAGTAATGTTTATATCAGGGACATCACTTTGCTGACAGAAGTCCATATAGTCAAAGCTATGGTTTTCCCAATAGTCATATATGGGTGTGAGAGTTGTATCATAAAGAAGCCTGAGTGATGAAGAATTGATGCCTTTGAACGGTGGTGTTGGAGAAGGTTCTTGAGAGTCCCTTGACTGCAAGGAGATCAAACCAGTCAGTCCTAAAGGAAATCCACCCTGAATATTCATTGGAGGGAATTATGCTGAAGCTGAAGTTCCAATACTTGAGCCAGCTGATGTGAAGAGCCAGCTCATTGGAAGAGACCCTGATGCGGGGAAAATAGAAGGCAGAAGAAGAAGGGACATCACAGGACAAGATGGTTGGATGACATCACTGAGTCAATGGACAGCAGTTTAAGCAAGCTCTAGGTGAAGGACAGGGAAGCCTGGAGTGCTGCAGCCCATGGGGTCACAAAGAGTCAGACACAACTGAGAGGCTGAACTGAACTGAATGTTTATAGAGAACTGTATATGGGGGGTATATGGGGAAAGCTGTATGCTGTGGAGACAATATCATGTGGTCAACACCATCTGTGTAACCTGGAGCAAGTAGCCTAATCTCTCTGAGTAAGAATGTTCTCATGTGTAACGTGGCAAGAACAATTACCTAGTTATTGGTTGTATACCTCTTTTTTTCTGTTTCCCTGGAAGTAGGCCCCCAAATATGGATTGAGAAAAAATAGCTTTCACTTACAAGGTGATCTCAGAAACACTGGTTAGGGAACAACAGGGTGAGGAAAGAGAAAACAAGCGATAAAGGATCGGCTACAAAGTAGGTCATTACTGTGACTCCTGGAACAGGGACTGGTTCTCAAAGCATAGTTCGAGGTTAGTCAGCTTCAGCATCATTTGGACACTGGCTAGAAATGCAGATTCTTGGGTCCCACTCCAGACCTACAGGATTAAAAGTCCTGCAGCCTGGTCCAGTAAACCCTGCTGGGAATTTTGTGGCTCACTCAAGCTGGAGAACTGATGAACTAGAGAGTTTGTGCGGAACACGTGGCTCAGAGTGATTTCATGGTGGTTGGAAAGTAGCTGGGCTATGGATACACCAACACCCTCAGTCATTATGGAGGGTTGTTGGGGAGAGGTTATCAGAAATAAGTCATAATTCTTCAGCACTTTTTCTCATGGTGCCCTTGGGCAGAATGGACTCCCAGAGTAAGCTGTAGGCAAAGAGATGTTGGCTCTGGCAGCCACAAGCTCTAGGAACCTTACAATTCCTAGACCTCAGGACACGTGCATGGTATTGTGGTGTCCAAAGGATTGAGATACTTGTTAAAGGGCATAATTCAGTGTCTATCACAAAATCCACTATATATGTAAATCTAAGGATGAGGCATGGATTAACAAGCTGTAATCTTTGCCCTCAGAGAGTAGAGCATTTCCACAGAGAGCTGGGATGCAGACTTGCAAGCAGAATCTAAGGCAGGATGAAATCGATGCCACAGGTGATGGAAGTGTGGGAGGGAGAGAGCATATCTGATTTGAAGAGGAAGAAGGGTATTCGTGAGTCAGTGGTGTCTGAGATGGGAGGGGAAGGCTCCTGGGCTGGCTGAGATGAAGCAAGAGGGGTGACTGAACTGTGGAGAAGGACTCAGGTCACTGTACCAACTGCCTCGTCATCACTGGGACACCTGTGCCTCTTGTATCTGGGGGTCTGAGCTGCATATACTCATTTACCATGAATGGAGTATCCATCTTTAAATACGAGGGTCTAAGTTGTACTTCCATGTGTAACGTGGCAAGAACAATTACCTAGTTATTGGTTGTATACCTCTTTTTTTCTGTTTCCCTGGAAGTAGGCCCCCAAATATGGATTGAGAAAAAATAGCTTTCACTTACAAGGTGATCTCAGAAACACTGGTTAGGGAACAACAGGGTGAGGAAAGAGAAAACAAGCGATAAAGGATCGGCTACAAAGTAGGTCATTACTGTGACTCCTGGAACAGGGACTGGTTCTCAAAGCATAGTTCGAGGTTAGTCAGCTTCAGCATCATTTGGACACTGGCTAGAAATGCAGATTCTTGGGTCCCACTCCAGACCTACAGGATTAAAAGTCCTGCAGCCTGGTCCAGTAAACCCTGCTGGGAATTTTGTGGCTCACTCAAGCTGGAGAACTGATGAACTAGAGAGTTTGTGCGGAACACGTGGCTCAGAGTGATTTCATGGTGGTTGGAAAGTAGCTGGGCTATGGATACACCAACACCCTCAGTCATTATGGAGGGTTGTTGGGGAGAGGTTATCAGAAATAAGTCATAATTCTTCAGCACTTTTTCTCATGGTGCCCTTGGGCAGAATGGACTCCCAGAGTAAGCTGTAGGCAAAGAGATGTTGGCTCTGGCAGCCACAAGCTCTAGGAACCTTACAATTCCTAGACCTCAGGACACGTGCATGGTATTGTGGTGTCCAAAGGATTGAGATACTTGTTAAAGGGCATAATTCAGTGTCTATCACAAAATCCACTATATATGTAAATCTAAGGATGAGGCATGGATTAACAAGCTGTAATCTTTGCCCTCAGAGAGTAGAGCATTTCCACAGAGAGCTGGGATGCAGACTTGCAAGCAGAATCTAAGGCAGGATGAAATCGATGCCACAGGTGATGGAAGTGTGGGAGGGAGAGAGCATATCTGATTTGAAGAGGAAGAAGGGTATTCGTGAGTCAGTGGTGTCTGAGATGGGAGGGGAAGGCTCCTGGGCTGGCTGAGATGAAGCAAGAGGGGTGACTGAACTGTGGAGAAGGACTCAGGTCACTGTACCAACTGCCTCGTCATCACTGGGACACCTGTGCCTCTTGTATCTGGGGGTCTGAGCTGCATATACTCATTTACCATGAATGGAGTATCCATGGCTGACACATGTGAAATACGAGGGTGCTAAGGTTAGTATTTCTTTGCCATTCGCATCCCCAGCTAGTGATTTTCTGGGAAAGAGTTAAACCTAACTGGTTTGAAGAAACAGATAACTTCAAGCAGCTGCACAGATATGCTGCTTCCCTGGGACTCATGGAAATGAGAAAGGGCTGACAGGTTTTCAGTAGCATTCTTACCTCTCTAACATAACTTTCATGGTCTTCGGCAGGGCTGTCAATATTTACTGTGAGAATTTGTTACATATACATTAAAGGATCCATTCTGAAGAAGAGGGTGGAGTGAACAGAGGAAGTAAGTTGAGTAGACTGAATATAGAATTCCATATTTTCGAGGATTTGTTAAAGTGGGATCCCATCTCTCACAGCAAAATGCATCCCTTACTCTGCTACCCTACTTCCTTGGTGTCCACTTCTTCTAAGGCCACTCCTGTGGACTGAATGCTTGTGCCCCCACCTAGTCCTATATTGAAGCTCTAACCCTCCGTGTGAAGGCATTTGGGACTTTAGGAGGCAGTGGGGTCGTGAGGGTGGAGTCTTCCTAAGTGGGATGTGTGCCCTCATAGGAGGAGACGTGAGAGAGATGGCATCTTTCTCTCACATGAGGATACACCAAGGTGGCGACAGCAAATCAGGAAGAGGATTCCACCAGGCACCAAAGCTACTGGCCTTCAGTCCTGGACTTTTCACATCCAAGACCATGAGAAATGTCTCTGCTTCAGCCACCCATGGTATCTAGGATATTGTCTTCTAGTAGCTCAAACAGACCAAGGCAGCTCCCAATCCCTGAGGTTTTGATTCTTTGTCAATTATGCTAGATTTCATTGCATTCCTGCTGCCTTCCTCTCTTTTTCCATCTTTAGGCTCAATGGAAAATGGTCCATAATTATCCATATATTCGAGGTCTCCTACCTTAAAATGAAGGGGACTTTTGTTCTTTATTTCTTCTTTTTTCTGAGTTGAGTTCTTGAGGATATTAGTGAGAATAAGGCTAGAAGAGAGGAAGGAGAGAGGGATTAGTAATGAGGTGCTTAAGGAAAGAGGAGTAGAAGAAGCTTAAAGTATTTGAAGAGAGTGAAGAAGGAGACTTCGCTGCCAGCTGGGCTCTCCTCTGTATTATATTTTCCAAGTCTGCTGTGGAAAGCAACATGTATGTGTGTGTGAGTCACTCACACTGTGAAATCTATTAGTAGAACTTAGTAGAACTTGCTTAAGTAGTTGAAGACCCACTGGGAGGTTTCTTGTTGCAGAGTTTTATATCTGAAAATATTGATATGAATATCAAGTGGTGGGGACTCCCCCAGTGTGGTTAAGTGATGTCCGTAGTATGGAAGGCAAAAATCTGTGCTGTATTCCTTTTTAGCTGATGGGCTTGTCATCACCACGTGTGCTGAAGTCTCCAAATAATGGACAGATAGACATTCTTGTGTTATAGACTGAGAAGCAAAGTTCTGGAAATAATTTAGAAGATGTTGCAAAATACCTTCTCCATTAGCTTAAAGTTAAACATTATGGTAAGACTCATTACTTATCTAAATAAATGTCAACTGCTTGACTCAGTGATCACCTCTTACACTGATTCTATATTTTATAAAGGGTTTATATGTGCACATGACTTTGTTCATTGTTTCCCCCATTATCTTCCTTTAAGGGAGGACTTCACAGATAAAACTCTGGGGTACTGAGCTGGTATTTTGTTGCTCAATTGTGTCTGACTCTCTGTTACCCCATGGACGATAAAGTGCAAAGAAATGATATGAGACTGAAAATAACTGCATGCATGAGCAGTTGTGGCAAATTCTGGACCAAAAGATATGAAAACACAAACAAACTCAACTGCCATTTCTGAAAATCCAAAAGCAAACAGCTGGGTATTGGGAGCAAAGGCAGGGTAGGTGCATGCCCGCTGCACTCAGTACCACACAGGGGTGGACAGACCACCTAAAGCATTGGGCTCCCAATGAGGTTTTGTTCCTCTCTATTTTTTTTCCATCTTTAGGCTCAATGGAAAATGGTCCATAATTATCCATATATTCGAGGTCTCCTACCTTAAAATGAAGGGGACTTTTGTTCTTTATTTCTTCTTTTTTCTGAGTTGAGTTCTTGAGGATATTAGTGAGAATAAGGCTAGAAGAGAGGAAGGAGAGAGGGATTAGTAATGAGGTGCTTAAGGAAAGAGGAGTAGAAGAAGCTTAAAGTATTTGAAGAGAGTGAAGAAGGAGACTTCGCTGCCAGCTGGGCTCTCCTCTGTATTATATTTTCCAAGTCTGCTGTGGAAAGCAACATGTATGTGTGTGTGAGTCACTCACACTGTGAAATCTATTAGTAGAACTTAGTAGAACTTGCTTAAGTAGTTGAAGACCCACTGGGAGGTTTCTTGTTGCAGAGTTTTATATCTGAAAATATTGATATGAATATCAAGTGGTGGGGACTCCCCCAGTGTGGTTAAGTGATGTCCGTAGTATGGAAGGCAAAAATCTGTGCTGTATTCCTTTTTAGCTGATGGGCTTGTCATCACCACGTGTGCTGAAGTCTCCAAATAATGGACAGATAGACATTCTTGTGTTATAGACTGAGAAGCAAAGTTCTGGAAATAATTTAGAAGATGTTGCAAAATACCTTCTCCATTAGCTTAAAGTTAAACATTATGGTAAGACTCATTACTTATCTAAATAAATGTCAACTGCTTGACTCAGTGATCACCTCTTACACTGATTCTATATTTTATAAAGGGTTTATATGTGCACATGACTTTGTTCATTGTTTCCCCCATTATCTTCCTTTAAGGGAGGACTTCACAGATAAAACTCTGGGGTACTGAGCTGGTATTTTGTTGCTCAATTGTGTCTGACTCTCTGTTACCCCATGGACGATAAAGTGCAAAGAAATGATATGAGACTGAAAATAACTGCATGCATGAGCAGTTGTGGCAAATTCTGGACCAAAAGATATGAAAACACAAACAAACTCAACTGCCATTTCTGAAAATCCAAAAGCAAACAGCTGGGTATTGGGAGCAAAGGCAGGGTAGGTGCATGCCCGCTGCACTCAGTACCACACAGGGGTGGACAGACCACCTAAAGCATCCCTCCAGCCTGAGTCCTGGACATACCCGTTGTTGTCCAGTTGTCAAGTCATGTCTGACTTCTTTGTGACCCCATGGACTGTAGCCCGCCAGGCTCCTCTGTCCCCAGGATTCTCCAGGCAAGAATACTGGAGTGGGTTGCTGTGCCCTTCCCCATGATCTTCCTGACCCAGGGAACAAATCTGTTAATCCTACATTGGCAGGTGGATTCTTTACCACTGAGCTGCCGGCGAAGCCCAGGGTATTGAGCATTTGTTACCTAAGTCAAGTCACATGGTGAGATGAGAGTCTGGTGGTGGTCACAGTTCTACCATGGGTTTAAAATCAGAGCTTGTTTGTAGAGAAGTCAGCCCACTGTATAGATTGGATGGAATTTGAGGGAAGCATGTAGGCTGCAGTGGACAAATCAGAGATGGAGGATAAAATGTATCAACAATGCCGTGTGTATCTCAGTATGACAAATGAGATTCTGTCTTTCCAGCCAGGCCATTCTTCCCATCCCTTCTTCTGCATACATATTTCTTAAATAATGTCTAGTATGTGAAGCCAGGCACTGTTAGGGATACAAAAGGAAGTAATGAAAGGGCCTTTTCTGGAGGTCACCAAAGAAGCAACATAGGAGACCCCATTCTGTTCCCCATCAACGAAGATCAGCAGCTACACAGCTGTCTAGGAACAAAAATCGACAATGTGAGTGCTTGGAACTCCATTTAAGAACTTGTGCCCACACAGCGGATCAAAAACCTGAGAATAAACCACACAAGGAGAGAAGGTGACGGCTTCATTTTTGTCTGCATTGCCTTTGCCCAACGCCAAGTCCGTGCTGCTCAGCTCTGAAGTGGCACTTGTCAGCTACAAAGAGTCCCTCTTGCCTGGAGAGAGAAACTGAGAGGAGCCACCAGCTTTCTCAGTCTTCCGAGGCTCTGAACTAAGATCCTGATTGGCTTTCACGTTAAGCAGTCCTGAAAAGTTGACAAGTTACGGAGGCACAGGAACAAGGCAGAAAGCCTGGGCTCCCCAGAGCACTTGTGTCTCCAGTGATTTCCGCAGACAGACCCAGCTGATTTGGTTGCCAAAGGAACTAACAGAGCTCTTTGGATCCCCTGCTATCTTCCCCAGATTGGGCTCCACGCGTATCCATGGTCACCCATGCCAGCTCTCTTCCCACGTCTGCCAGCACTCAGGAACCACAGCCCGACCAGCCCTGCGTGGCTGCCTGAGGACAGGGCACCAGCCTAGATGCCTGCAGCTGCCCACACGGCCATGCACATGCTCAGGGGCGCGCTCCAGCTGTGCACAGGCTCGGAACCAGCCTCCGCTGCAGCTGCATGCCAGGGGAGACTGTGCAGCCATGGAAGAACCCCTCCAGAGCCAAATCTCCACAGAAGTTGGTGGCTTGGCTCAGACCCTGTCTTCTGGCGCTGGCCTGCACCACCGCGCTTCCTTGCAGCTAAGCCTCTCTGGCGTGCCTGTGCCTGCCCCCAACCTGCTCCTGTCACCAGCTCTCCCACTGCAGGGTGCCTATTGGTGGGGAGATTTTGCAGCCACAGGAGAGCAGGCTGATGGTCGGGGCTCCCAGAGCTGCCAGGGAGCCTGTAGTTGGTCCCAGTCTGTCCTGCCTGCCCTGGCCCTCGGCTCTATGTCCATGTCGGCGGCCAGGCCCTGGCATCCTTTACGCACCTGCAGCTGGCCACTGCGGGCGTGTGTGTTCCCATTGCTAGCTCCAGCTACCACGGCTGCCTGATCCCTAGGTGTGGACTGGTGGGTGCCCCAGAGGCTCCCAGAAGCCCTTGCAACCATTGCTACCCTCTTTTCCCTCTTGGTGCTTATCTAGAAACCTAAAATTACTGAAGTATTCGAACGGCTTCATTTTGTCTGCATTGCCTTTGCCCAACGCCAAGTCCGTGCTGCTCAGCTCTGAAGTGGCACTTGTCAGCTACAAAGAGTCCCTCTTGCCTGGAGAGAGAAACTGAGAGGAGCCACCAGCTTTCTCAGTCTTCCGAGGCTCTGAACTAAGATCCTGATTGGCTTTCACGTTAAGCAGTCCTGAAAAGTTGACAAGTTACGGAGGCACAGGAACAAGGCAGAAAGCCTGGGCTCCCCAGAGCACTTGTGTCTCCAGTGATTTCCGCAGACAGACCCAGCTGATTTGGTTGCCAAAGGAACTAACAGAGCTCTTTGGATCCCCTGCTATCTTCCCCAGATTGGGCTCCACGCGTATCCATGGTCACCCATGCCAGCTCTCTTCCCACGTCTGCCAGCACTCAGGAACCACAGCCCGACCAGCCCTGCGTGGCTGCCTGAGGACAGGGCACCAGCCTAGATGCCTGCAGCTGCCCACACGGCCATGCACATGCTCAGGGGCGCGCTCCAGCTGTGCACAGGCTCGGAACCAGCCTCCGCTGCAGCTGCATGCCAGGGGAGACTGTGCAGCCATGGAAGAACCCCTCCAGAGCCAAATCTCCACAGAAGTTGGTGGCTTGGCTCAGACCCTGTCTTCTGGCGCTGGCCTGCACCACCGCGCTTCCTTGCAGCTAAGCCTCTCTGGCGTGCCTGTGCCTGCCCCCAACCTGCTCCTGTCACCAGCTCTCCCACTGCAGGGTGCCTATTGGTGGGGAGATTTTGCAGCCACAGGAGAGCAGGCTGATGGTCGGGGCTCCCAGAGCTGCCAGGGAGCCTGTAGTTGGTCCCAGTCTGTCCTGCCTGCCCTGGCCCTCGGCTCTATGTCCATGTCGGCGGCCAGGCCCTGGCATCCTTTACGCACCTGCAGCTGGCCACTGCGGGCGTGTGTGTTCCCATTGCTAGCTCCAGCTACCACGGCTGCCTGATCCCTAGGTGTGGACTGGTGGGTGCC
Source organism: Tragulus kanchil (assembly GCA_022376925.1). Classification (NCBI taxonomy): domain Eukaryota; kingdom Metazoa; phylum Chordata; class Mammalia; order Artiodactyla; family Tragulidae; genus Tragulus; species Tragulus kanchil. The sequence goes on along the minus strand of JAIOJX010000028.1, from coordinate 15,943,529 downwards.
CCAGAGGCTCCCAGAAGCCCTTGCAACCATTGCTACCCTCTTTTCCCCTCTTGGTGCTTATCTAGAAACCTAAAATTACTGAAGTATTCGAAAAAGGGAGCAGAGTGGTGGTTACCCAGGGCTGGGGGCTGGGGGCATGGGGACAGGTTGATCAAAGGACACACAATTCCAGCTATGAAATGAGTAAGTTCTGGGACTCTAATGAATAAAATGATGATTATATTTATTGATATTTTATTATATACTTAAAGATAAGAAAAGTGTAGATCTTAATGTTTTTACTACATACACACACAGACATGGTAATTTTATGACACGATAGAGGTGTTAGCTCGTGATACGATGGTGATCATTTTCCTATGTATAAATGCATCATATCAACACACTGTATGCTTTAACCTTACACAATGTTACACGTCAATTATGCCTCTAATGCTTGAAAAAAAGAAATGATCTCTCTCTATAAATACGTCATGATTTAGTTGTGTATAGAATAAAGCTAGCATATATACTATGTTGTGAATTTTAACAGGTATATAAAGATACGCATTTAGTCCACTGTCATTGGAGAAGGATAGAAGTGGAGGAGAAAAAATAATTTTCATATAAAAATTGTTCCGGGTCAGGAATCTGACACATGATAAGGTGAATAACACTAACCCGGTGGGCTTACAGAGCGCCTCAGGGAAAGCCCCAGTGTGAACCGCGGCCTGTGTGTGTCTGGTCCCTGGTTCTCTGATCCACATGAGATGAGTCTTCCCAGCTTTCTGAAAGTGGTGCCCATCAATATTTAGTCACTTTTCGTAGATTTTCTTAGGAACTGATTGACTTAATGTACAGTGTGACTCAAGTTATAAAATTTTAAATAGGATACAAATTTTATCCTTTTTCTTTTTTCATGGACAGTCATAAAAATAGTCCCTGTACTGTTAATGAGATTTCTAACTCGACTGAAATATGTAAAATGCAACATTGCCTTCTATGCAAATGTAGTTTTATACTCATAATAAGAGCACTTACGCTCCGCATTTAAGCAACAGTAATGTGTTACTAAAGCTAAGAAAAGGAAATGAATTATACATAGACCTCACCCATCTCCCTTAACTGATTGTATTACATTTAGGCAACAGGACATGTGTTCAACATATGTAACACTTTTAAACCCTGACTTGTTGTTACAGTAAGCTGTTGCTGTACAACAGATTACATCAAGATGCAGTGACTTAAGTGATGTAGCCCAGCTGAAGGCCCATGGATGTCCATGATAACTTTTAAGTCACAAGTCTTGTGCCTTACCTGGGAGGCCCAGAACAGGTAGGGGTTGACTGGGCATTTTTCTCTATCCCTAGGACCTCTCCAGTCAGCTAGCTACTTTGGATTCCTGTATAGCATGGAAGACTCAGTATAGATTCCTTGTATGGTGGCTGGTTTTCCCTTGAATACATATTTCAAGAAACCAAGGCAGAAACTGCATTCTTAAATGATTCAGTTTTAAAACTATATTGTATATTAATGCATACACATGAAATCTAGGAAAATGGTATAGGTGATCTTATTTGCTAAGCAAAAATAGAGACACAAATGGGAAGAAGCATGGATATCAAGGGAGGGAAAGAGGGAGAGATGAACTGGGAAGTGAGGACTGACATGTATACAATATTGATACCATGTATGCAACAGGTAACTACTGAGAACCTACTGTATAGCACAGGGAACTGTACTCAGTGCTCTGTGGTGACCTAAATGGGAAGAAAATCCAAAAAAAGAGGGGACATGTGTATACATATAGCTGACTCACTTTGCTGTACAGTAGAAACTGATATAGCAATGTAAAGCAACTATAGTCCAATAAGCAAAATAAACATGAAAAAATGAAAAAAACAAAAAAAGCAAAAAATGAACATAAGATCGCTATCCATAGAACGTGATTACTGGGAGTGTGGTTCACTGGAGAATCCATCTATGCAGACAAATGACCACATGGCTTATGTATCAGTGCAGTTCAGATGCTCAGTTGTGTCCAATTCTTTGTGACCCTATGGACTATAGTGCACTCATGTCTATCTTATGGAAATATGATGCTGCCTGACGTTGGTAGACTCTTGGTATACCCACACCCATCAGACAGCCAGCAAGTATTACAAATCCACCTTCAGAAACAGACCTGGAGGGCTTCCCCTGGTGGTCCAGTGGGTAAGGACACCGCCTTGCAGTGCAGGGGGCGCCGGTTCGATCCCTGGCCTGGGAAGATCCCACGTGCTGCGAAGCGGCTGGACTGATGTGTCCAATCACTGAGCCAGAGCTCTGGAGCGCATGCGCCCAGAGCCGGTGCTCTGCGACGACAGAGGCCACTGCGATGGGAAGCCCGCACGGGCCAAAGAACAAAGATGGATGAAAATAGAGAAATGAAAGACCAATAGAAGTGGCCCGCCCCCCCCCCCCCCCCCCCAACCCCCGCCCAAAATAAATAAATAAATAAATCTTTAAAAAAAAAAAAAAAAAAAGAAACAGACCTGGAATTATCATTGAAAATCTGAGCTTATAGCAGTTGAACAAATGGCCCTGTTAATGATTATTAGCTCTGATGTGCCAGAGACTGGGCTGGATACTGGTGACTTCTAGATAGGTTAGGTAGATCCACGAGGACACTGGACTCAGAAAGTGTGAAGGGAAGTAGAGCTAAGAGATAGGGCATCTTATTTGCTAAGCAAAAATAGAGACTCATGGATATCAAGGGAGGGAAAGAGGGAGAGATGAACTGGGAAGTGAGGACTGACATGTATACAATATTGATACCATGTATGCAACAGGTAACTACTGAGAACCTACTGTATAGCACAGGGAACTGTACTCAGTGCTCTGTGGTGACCTAAATGGGAAGAAAATCCAAAAAAAGAGGGGACATGTGTATACATATAGCTGACTCACTTTGCTGTACAGTAGAAACTGATATAGCAATGTAAAGCAACTATAGTCCAATAAGCAAAATAAACATGAAAAAATGAAAAAAACAAAAAAAGCAAAAAATGAACATAAGATCGCTATCCATAGAACGTGATTACTGGGAGTGTGGTTCACTGGAGAATCCATCTATGCAGACAAATGACCACATGGCTTATGTATCAGTGCAGTTCAGATGCTCAGTTGTGTCCAATTCTTTGTGACCCTATGGACTATAGTGCACTCATGTCTATCTTATGGAAATATGATGCTGCCTGACGTTGGTAGACTCTTGGTATACCCACACCCATCAGACAGCCAGCAAGTATTACAAATCCACCTTCAGAAACAGACCTGGAGGGCTTCCCCTGGTGGTCCAGTGGGTAAGGACACCGCCTTGCAGTGCAGGGGGCGCCGGTTCGATCCCTGGCCTGGGAAGATCCCACGTGCCGCGGAATGGCTGGACTGATGTGTCCAATCACTGAGCCAGAGCTCTGGAGCGCATGCGCCCAGAGCCGGTGCTCTGCGACGACAGAGGCCACTGCGATGGGAAGCCCGCACGGGCCAAAGAACAAAGATGGATGAAAATAGAGAAATGAAAGACCAATAGAAGTGGCCCGCCCTCTCCCCTCCCTCCCCAACCCCCGCCCAAAATAAATAAATAAATAAATCTTTAAAAAAAAAAAAAAAAAAAGAAACAGACCTGGAATTATCATTGAAAATCTGAGCTTATAGCAGTTGAACAAATGGCCCTGTTAATGATTATTAGCTCTGATGTGCCAGAGACTGGGCTGGATACTGGTGACTTCTAGATAGGTTAGGTAGATCCACGAGGACACTGGACTCAGAAAGTGTGAAGGGAAGTAGAGTTATCTTCTCAAGCAGCAGAGTCAGGTGCTCGTCCAATGCAGCGGCCCTTGGGACACTCACTCAGGTCGGAAAAAAGACTGAAGGCAGTGAAACAAGACATTGGGCTGTGGTTTTATAAATAAGAGTCAAAATGTCTGATATTCATGTGCTCTGCAGATTGACCTTGGACATTTGAGAGATAGGTGTGTAATGTATAGTAAAGTAATCCTTTATTTTATCTCTTAAAATACACTGCAACCCGTTCTGTTCAATGTGTGGCAGTGAACAAAACTCTGAAATAATAAAATAAAATAAAAAATATGCTGCAACCAAAACAAAACCAAACAAAACATGTTGACTGAGTACCATGCTGCATAGCAGTGGTCCTCAAATATTAGAGAAACTCAGCATCTCCTGGAGGGCTGGTTAAAATGTGGTGGTCATCCCATCCCCAGAGTTTCTGATTCCGTGGATCTTTCCATCTAGTTCTCAGATCCCATTGCTGGTGCTTTAAGTGGATCACACGTAAAAGAGAGTCACTGAAGAGTGGTTAAAGGCATAGGTGCCATGTCATAAACAAGACACAGTGATGTATCTTAAACATGTTCCCTAATCTTTCTGAAAGATTCTTAGTGGTAGCTACCTCATTGGATTGTTGTGTGGAAGAAATGATATATAGCAAGAGTTCAATAAATGTTACCCACATTAATGATTGTAATTCTAGAAGATGTAGTCCAGTTCTCATAGATCTTACCTGAGGAGTTTTGTGACTGGAAGTCTAGTGCCTGTTTACAGTCATCTTCCAGACAATATGACTGATAGCTGTGAGTTCTGAGCCTTTCCCACCTCCTTCAGAAAAGAAGAAATAACATAACTTTCTGATTATCTGTTTTCTTCCTTATACAGTACATAAAATCTAGCAAGTAAGAATTTAAAAATAATCTACAGACTCAAAAATAAATCTTACTGTTTTCAAGTTAAACTCCTCCTGGGATTGGTATTAAAGGAGAATTAGGTTTGCATTAGTTGAGCTTTGCAGGACGCCCAGATAATGCCTCTGCAATCAAAATGTAATTATAACATAGGGGTGTTTCAACTGTGGATTTCTTTTCTATTCAGTGTGAGCTATAACAGTCAAGCATGTGCATTGGGACACTCACTCAGGTCGGAAAAAAGACTGAAGGCAGTGAAACAAGACATTGGGCTGTGGTTTTATAAATAAGAGTCAAAATGTCTGATATTCATGTGCTCTGCAGATTGACCTTGGACATTTGAGAGATAGGTGTGTAATGTATAGTAAAGTAATCCTTTATTTTATCTCTTAAAATACACTGCAACCCGTTCTGTTCAATGTGTGGCAGTGAACAAAACTCTGAAATAATAAAATAAAATAAAAAATATGCTGCAACCAAAACAAAACCAAACAAAACATGTTGACTGAGTACCATGCTGCATAGCAGTGGTCCTCAAATATTAGAGAAACTCAGCATCTCCTGGAGGGCTGGTTAAAATGTGGTGGTCATCCCATCCCCAGAGTTTCTGATTCCGTGGATCTTTCCATCTAGTTCTCAGATCCCATTGCTGGTGCTTTAAGTGGATCACACGTAAAAGAGAGTCACTGAAGAGTGGTTAAAGGCATAGGTGCCATGTCATAAACAAGACACAGTGATGTATCTTAAACATGTTCCCTAATCTTTCTGAAAGATTCTTAGTGGTAGCTACCTCATTGGATTGTTGTGTGGAAGAAATGATATATAGCAAGAGTTCAATAAATGTTACCCACATTAATGATTGTAATTCTAGAAGATGTAGTCCAGTTCTCATAGATCTTACCTGAGGAGTTTTGTGACTGGAAGTCTAGTGCCTGTTTACAGTCATCTTCCAGACAATATGACTGATAGCTGTGAGTTCTGAGCCTTTCCCACCTCCTTCAGAAAAGAAGAAATAACATAACTTTCTGATTATCTGTTTTCTTCCTTATACAGTACATAAAATCTAGCAAGTAAGAATTTAAAAATAATCTACAGACTCAAAAATAAATCTTACTGTTTTCAAGTTAAACTCCTCCTGGGATTGGTATTAAAGGAGAATTAGGTTTGCATTAGTTGAGCTTTGCAGGACGCCCAGATAATGCCTCTGCAATCAAAATGTAATTATAACATAGGGGTGTTTCAACTGTGGATTTCTTTTTCTATTCAGTGTGAGCTATAACAGTCAAGCATGTGTTGCATTAAGGCGAAGATAACAAATTAAGTTCCAGATCTTATCAAGCTGTGTGGTCAAACAGAGAGCAATACTCAACAACAACAATCCAATAATAAATAAAATGTCTTTTCTTTACTGTCAATAAATGCCATAGCTTTTGCTTCTCCAGTGCAGTGATTCTCCTGTGAGGCTGCGGGGGGCGCATAGGATGGAAATGTGTCATCCTGTTCTTTTTTACTGTACCGTTAACTTCATCCATGGGGCCACACTCCATTCCTTTCTGTGTCTCAGTTTACTTATTCAAACTGGATTTACAGTATACTATGTATTGTTTGTAGAACCTGAGTCAGAAGCTCAGTAGAAAGAGTTCCCTGCTGTCAAAAAACTTCAGGAAACATGTCAAGTTCTGTCTTCTTCAAGAGTTAAGACCTGTATTAGCAGTCAAAAAACTCTGAGAATCCCTGTTCTAAAGAAACCATGCTTTTCTACCTATAATAGACCATGGATATTTCATAGCAACTGAATTTCCAAAGAAAATACTTCTTTGGGGAATGTTGCTCCAAATTATAATTGCCTGACACTTAGTAGATAGTGAATTCATAAACTGTCAATTAAGGGTACTCAATCTACCAAAACTATCGTTCAAAAATACATGGAAAAGACATTCCTATATAAAAAAAAAAAAACAGAGAAGTCTGTAGTGCACCTCTCTATATGAATGTTCTTCAGGCTGAAAGATAATGATACTAGATATGAAATCAAATACACAAGAAGGAATAAAGAGTAGAGAAATGCAGATATGTGAGTCAATAAAAATTACTTTCATCTTATTTTTTTGTTTTCTCTTAATTTCTTAAAAATACCCATCAGATTGATTAAAGCAATGGTTATAAGACTCTTATGGTGTTCACGTGTATATAGAATAGCACAAAGAAGGGACAGGGCTGTGTTTTACAAGAATCAGATCAGTAAAATTGAAGTGATCAATTGATATGGGGAGGTGGGCAAAGTGGGGAGATGGTCAGAGGATGCAAATTGGCGCTTAATGCCTCTGCAATCAAAATGTAATTATAACATAGGGGTGTTTCAACTGTGGATTTCTTTTTCTATTCAGTGTGAGCTATAACAGTCAAGCATGTGTTGCATTAAGGCGAAGATAACAAATTAAGTTCCAGATCTTATCAAGCTGTGTGGTCAAACAGAGAGCAATACTCAACAACAACAATCCAATAATAAATAAAATGTCTTTTCTTTACTGTCAATAAATGCCATAGCTTTTGCTTCTCCAGTGCAGTGATTCTCCTGTGAGGCTGCGGGGGGCGCATAGGATGGAAATGTGTCATCCTGTTCTTTTTTACTGTACCGTTAACTTCATCCATGGGGCCACACTCCATTCCTTTCTGTGTCTCAGTTTACTTATTCAAACTGGATTTACAGTATACTATGTATTGTTTGTAGAACCTGAGTCAGAAGCTCAGTAGAAAGAGTTCCCTGCTGTCAAAAAACTTCAGGAAACATGTCAAGTTCTGTCTTCTTCAAGAGTTAAGACCTGTATTAGCAGTCAAAAAACTCTGAGAATCCCTGTTCTAAAGAAACCATGCTTTTCTACCTATAATAGACCATGGATATTTCATAGCAACTGAATTTCCAAAGAAAATACTTCTTTGGGGAATGTTGCTCCAAATTATAATTGCCTGACACTTAGTAGATAGTGAATTCATAAACTGTCAATTAAGGGTACTCAATCTACCAAAACTATCGTTCAAAAATACATGGAAAAGACATTCCTATATAAAAAAAAAAAAAACAGAGAAGTCTGTAGTGCACCTCTCTATATGAATGTTCTTCAGGCTGAAAGATAATGATACTAGATATGAAATCAAATACACAAGAAGGAATAAAGAGTAGAGAAATGCAGATATGTGAGTCAATAAAAATTACTTTCATCTTATTTTTTTGTTTTCTCTTAATTTCTTAAAAATACCCATCAGATTGATTAAAGCAATGGTTATAAGACTCTTATGGTGTTCACGTGTATATAGAATAGCACAAAGAAGGGACAGGGCTGTGTTTTACAAGAATCAGATCAGTAAAATTGAAGTGATCAATTGATATGGGGAGGTGGGCAAAGTGGGGAGATGGTCAGAGGATGCAAATTGGCGCTTATGTAGGATGAGTACGTCTAGAGATCACTGTTCAGCAGAGTATGGTAAGTCCCGTGCATACCAACCTTCAAGTTGTGAACTTCCTAAGATTCCAAGTACATTCACATGTCTGGTCGCATACATTAGTTCACATGTCTGGCCTACATTGTCACATGTGTACATTGTCTGCGGCGGTTGCCCTCTTGTGTACTTCACTTTACAGTACTATGCAGAGGACAGGGGTCCCCCAGGGTCTCCCACCCCTGCCCTCCAGGCTCACCTCTTTCCTGTTCACTGGATGCTAAACTCCGTATGCCAGCTTTTGTCTGTACTCCTGTGCTTTTCCAGGCACTGTACTGCAAGATTAAAATGTTTTCTTTATTTTTTGTTTACTTATGTATAATTTGTGTCAAAAATATTATAAACCTAATACAGGACAGTACTGTATAGCCAGTTGTGTTAGTTGGGTGCCTAGGGTAACTTGGTCAGATTGATGAACAGCTTGGACTTAAAAACACACTCTTGAAATGGAACCCTTTGGTCTGTAGGAGACACTGTGTAATACTGTATTGCATACTAGAAATCTCCTCAGAGTGAATCTCAGGTGCTCTCAGAATACACACAAAAATGAACTGTAAGGAGGTGGATATATTACTTAGCTTTACTGTAGGAATCATTGTAACTTGACTGTAGACACACACACACACGTACACACATAAACATCATATTGCAGACATGATTCGAGCTAAGTTGCTTCAGTCGTGTCTGACTCCTTGCAACTCCATGGACTGTAGGCTGCCAGGCTCCTCTGTCCATGGGATTCTCCAGGCAAGAAGACTGGAGTGGCTTGCCATTCCCTTCTCTAGGAGATCTTCCCAATCCATGTCTACTGAGGCTCCTGCATTGCAGGTGGATTCTTTACTGCTCAGCCACTAGGGAAACTTGACTGTAGAAATCATTTTTTCACATATATGTATATATATACAACACATATACATCATACTATACACCTTAAACATATACAATTTTTGTTTTTTAAAAAGATGCAATTTGTGGTATCTGGTGTAAGCCACTTTGAAAGTTAAATTTAGAATAAAGTCTCAACAGAGTAGTTAAAATGGCTTATTAAAAAAATTGTTTCACTATACTGCCATATGTGAAGAAAATAGCTATTGTCATTGCACTATGAGAAAAGGGGATCCTGCAGGGGTGCTGTGCGATGGCCTGGAGGGGTGGGATGGAGGGGATATACATATGCCTAACCTGGGATCATACATATCTGTAAACAACAAAGATCTGTAAACAACAAAGCTCTGTAAAAGTAAAAAGTAAAATAAAAATTAAAAAAAATATACTGAAGAAAAAAATTGATTTAACACAAAAAGAGGTGGTAAGGGAGGAAAAAATACATGAGACATACAGAAAACAAATAGCAAACTGACAGACATAAATCCAATATCCAATAATATCAATAATTTTGTTAAGTATAAATACACTAAAAAGTTCAATCACACATATAAATGATCAGTCTAGATAAGAAAAGGCAAGATTTAATGATATTTACTGTATATACCTGTACCTACAACAACATTGTAAATCAACTATATGTCAGTAGAAAAGAGATTTAATGATATTCTCTGTACAATGGGTATAGATTAGACTCAAAGACACAGACAGATAGAAATTTTAAGAAAAAAATATACCATACAAACAGTAACCTGAAGAGAGATAAAGTGCTTATATTTAACAAATAATAGGAACATTTAATTTAAAAATCTAAAAATAAATAAAGGAAATCTACATTTATAAAATTCTAGAAAGTATTTATTTTTGCAAACATATTATTGAAAATCTAGTACCATTGTACAATGTGCAAGGAGACGCCATATGTTTTTTTAAATTATATATGAGGCTGTGAAGTAAAAATGAAGACTGCCTCTTCTACACAAATTCTGTCATGGTACAGAAAATAAATTTTCATTGAGTTCTGACTTAACCAAAATCATGTACTTCATGGCAAAATCAGTATTAAAAGCTGTAATCTCTGTTTTAGTCCTAGACTTCTTAGAAATCATTTTTCACATATATGTATATATATACAACACATATACATCATACTATACACCTTAAACATATACAATTTTGTTTTTAAAAGATGCAATTTGTGGTATCTGGTGTAAGCCACTTTGAAAGTTAAATTTAGAATAAAGTCTCAACAGAGTAGTTAAAATGGCTTATTAAAAAAATTGTTTCACTATACTGCCATATGTGAAGAAAATAGCTATTGTCATTGCACTATGAGAAAAGGGGATCCTGCAGGGGTGCTGTGCGATGGCCTGGAGGGGTGGGATGGAGGGGATATACATATGCCTAACCTGGGATCATACATATCTGTAAACAACAAAGATCTGTAAACAACAAAGCTCTGTAAAAGTAAAAAGTAAAATAAAAATTAAAAAAAATATACTGAAGAAAAAAATTGATTTAACACAAAAAGAGGTGGTAAGGGAGGAAAAAATACATGAGACATACAGAAAACAAATAGCAAACTGACAGACATAAATCCAATATCCAATAATATCAATAATTTTGTTAAGTATAAATACACTAAAAAGTTCAATCACACATATAAATGATCAGTCTAGATAAGAAAAGGCAAGATTTAATGATATTTACTGTATATACCTGTACCTACAACAACATTGTAAATCAACTATATGTCAGTAGAAAAGAGATTTAATGATATTCTCTGTACAATGGGTATAGATTAGACTCAAAGACACAGACAGATAGAAATTTTAAGAAAAAAATATACCATACAAACAGTAACCTGAAGAGAGATAAAGTGCTTATATTTAACAAATAATAGGAACATTTAATTTAAAAATCTAAAAATAAATAAAGGAAATCTACATTTATAAAATTCTAGAAAGTATTTATTTTTGCAAACATATTATTGAAAATCTAGTACCATTGTACAATGTGCAAGGAGACGCCATATGTTTTTTTAAATTATATATGAGGCTGTGAAGTAAAAATGAAGACTGCCTCTTCTACACAAATTCTGTCATGGTACAGAAAATAAATTTTCATTGAGTTCTGACTTAACCAAAATCATGTACTTCATGGCAAAATCAGTATTAAAAGCTGTAATCTCTGTTTTAGTCCTAGACTTCTTACCCATTTTAAAGAAGCACCATAGGAAAATCATTTAGTTCATAGATTTTGGAACTTCATTGAAAAAAAATTTCTGATTCCAACTGTTGTCTGGTGTGTGACCCTGTAAAGGGCTCTCAACTTCTCTGTGCCTCAGTGACTTTATCTGTAAAAATGGGGATAATAAAGGCTTATCCTCTCGCACTGCAAGGTGGTGTCCTTATCCACTGGACCACCAGGGGAAGCCCAAGGCTTATCCTCTCATTGGAATTTTGTGAGTTAATACATGTAGAAGATTTAGAACAATACCTGGTACAAGGAGAGTACTCTACAGATGTGAGTTATTTTTACTCAGGACTTTGGCATGTTCCAATAAATGTGCTGGAGATAAATCATTATCACAGCTGCCAACACATTTCCACAACCTGGCACATATTTTAGAGCTCCTGACTCAGACATTGAGTCTACATCTGGACCTCAAGCCGTTTTAGCAGTCAGCATTAGAGAGATTGAGTTGCAAAGAGATAGCAGTGAAGGGAAAAACTTGCTAACAAGATAAAATGTGCTGAACTCAGCAGGTTGGTCTGTTATTGCTGATGAAGGGGAGGTAGTGCCGAATGTTAGATGTGGGACCCTCCAAGGAAAGTTGGTATCATGCATATAGTGTATTGCTTGCTGAAAGTCTAGAAATGGAGCACTGGGTCAGCAGAATGGCCAAGTGGCAGTTCACTGACCTCAGAAAGTCTCTTCATAAAGAACAACTTTCTTTTCTAGCCCTCTGCCCCCTGCTTTCCTTCCTGAACTCCATGCACCTGACTCCTCACTCCCCAAGACACAAGCATTATTCTCTCACCCTGTGCCTTTGCTTGCTTTCCAGGTGGCACAAGCAATAAAGAACCCACCTGCCAGTGCAGGGGACATAGCCAACCCAGGTTCGATTCTTGAGTCAGGAAGATCCCCTGAGGAAGGGAGTGGCTACCCACTCCAGGTGTTCTTGCCTGGAGAATCCTATAGGCAGAGGAACTTGAGTTCTGACAAAAAGACTTCATGGCAAAATCAGTATTAAAAGCTGTAATCTCTGTTTTAGTCCTAGACTTCTTACCCATTTTAAAGAAGCACCATAGGAAAATCATTTAGTTCATAGATTTTGGAACTTCATTGAAAAAAAATTTCTGATTCCAACTGTTGTCTGGTGTGTGACCCTGTAAAGGGCTCTCAACTTCTCTGTGCCTCAGTGACTTTATCTGTAAAAATGGGGATAATAAAGGCTTATCCTCTCGCACTGCAAGGTGGTGTCCTTATCCACTGGACCACCAGGGGAAGCCCAAGGCTTATCCTCTCATTGGAATTTTGTGAGTTAATACATGTAGAAGATTTAGAACAATACCTGGTACAAGGAGAGTACTCTACAGATGTGAGTTATTTTTACTCAGGACTTTGGCATGTTCCAATAAATGTGCTGGAGATAAATCATTATCACAGCTGCCAACACATTTCCACAACCTGGCACATATTTTAGAGCTCCTGACTCAGACATTGAGTCTACATCTGGACCTCAAGCCGTTTTAGCAGTCAGCATTAGAGAGATTGAGTTGCAAAGAGATAGCAGTGAAGGGAAAAACTTGCTAACAAGATAAAATGTGCTGAACTCAGCAGGTTGGTCTGTTATTGCTGATGAAGGGGAGGTAGTGCCGAATGTTAGATGTGGGACCCTCCAAGGAAAGTTGGTATCATGCATATAGTGTATTGCTTGCTGAAAGTCTAGAAATGGAGCACTGGGTCAGCAGAATGGCCAAGTGGCAGTTCACTGACCTCAGAAAGTCTCTTCATAAAGAACAACTTTCTTTTCTAGCCCTCTGCCCCCTGCTTTCCTTCCTGAACTCCATGCACCTGACTCCTCACTCCCCAAGACACAAGCATTATTCTCTCACCCTGTGCCTTTGCTTGCTTTCCAGGTGGCACAAGCAATAAAGAACCCACCTGCCAGTGCAGGGGACATAGCCAACCCAGGTTCGATTCTTGAGTCAGGAAGATCCCCTGAGGAAGGGAGTGGCTACCCACTCCAGGTGTTCTTGCCTGGAGAATCCTATAGGCAGAGGAACTTGGTGAGCTACAGTCTATGGGCTCGCAAGAGTCAGACACGACTGAAGCAACTTAGCACGCACATATTTGTTTTTGCTCACAGGGGTCACTTTTTCTGGAACATCTCCCACCCACTTGGTCCTTTTCCTTTCTCACCCTTTGCCACCTGCTTCATTGGTAAAATTCATTCAACTGAAAACTCGTTATGTTCTGAAAACTAGGATGAGCAGTAAGGATACCAAGTCATACAATTTCAGAATCAAACATGAGCGAGGGCCCTTATCACACTTTAGTATGATTGTGTGCAACCAAGGCTGGCACAGGTGTTCTGAGGGTGTTCAGCAGCCACCTCCTGAATGTTTTAGTGAGTTGCAGCTAACTTTATAGATACAGAGAAGAAACAAAAGCAAGAAACACATGCCAAGGTCAGAAGGGAGAGCGTGCTTGCTCCTTATGACTGAAGAATAGAGTGCTTGGTAGGGAAGAGAAGAGTGAAGCTGGGAATATTCAAAAGGCTCAGACCAAGGAGGAGCTTGGAATGATAAGTGCCTTGCTAAAGACTGGGACTTGACTATGACTGTCATGGGGGGCCAATAAAATCCTTCAAGTAGTATCCTTCAATCAGGTTTGCATTTTTCAGAAAGAATGTTGACAGAATTATGAAGAAAGTGCCGTGCTTAGTCACTCAGTCTTGTCCGACTCTTTGCGACCCTGTGGACTGGGAGCCTACCAGGCTCCTCAGTCCATGAGATTCTCCAGGCAAGAATAAATGGATTTTAAGAAGTATGGACAAGAATGGAGTCATCCATTTATTTAGGGGATTACTGAAAAACATTAGTAAGGAGAAGTTGAGGAGCTACATGAAGTCATTGATAGTGAGAAAGAGCAAAAGGATCAATCTGAAAGACTCTCGGGGAGAAATCAGTGTTCCCTGAGATCTGATTGGATATGTGAAGTGAGGTAGAACGTGAGTGCCAGGTGACTCTCAGATTAAAGAACCCACCTGCCAGTGCAGGGGACATAGCCAACCCAGGTTCGATTCTTGAGTCAGGAAGATCCCCTGAGGAAGGGAGTGGCTACCCACTCCAGGTGTTCTTGCCTGGAGAATCCTATAGGCAGAGGAACTTGGTGAGCTACAGTCTATGGGCTCGCAAGAGTCAGACACGACTGAAGCAACTTAGCACGCACATATTTGTTTTTGCTCACAGGGGTCACTTTTTCTGGAACATCTCCCACCCACTTGGTCCTTTTCCTTTCTCACCCTTTGCCACCTGCTTCATTGGTAAAATTCATTCAACTGAAAACTCGTTATGTTCTGAAAACTAGGATGAGCAGTAAGGATACCAAGTCATACAATTTCAGAATCAAACATGAGCGAGGGCCCTTATCACACTTTAGTATGATTGTGTGCAACCAAGGCTGGCACAGGTGTTCTGAGGGTGTTCAGCAGCCACCTCCTGAATGTTTTAGTGAGTTGCAGCTAACTTTATAGATACAGAGAAGAAACAAAAGCAAGAAACACATGCCAAGGTCAGAAGGGAGAGCGTGCTTGCTCCTTATGACTGAAGAATAGAGTGCTTGGTAGGGAAGAGAAGAGTGAAGCTGGGAATATTCAAAAGGCTCAGACCAAGGAGGAGCTTGGAATGATAAGTGCCTTGCTAAAGACTGGGACTTGACTATGACTGTCATGGGGAGCCAATAAAATCCTTCAAGTAGTATCCTTCAATCAGGTTTGCATTTTTCAGAAAGAATGTTGACAGAATTATGAAGAAAGTGCCGTGCTTAGTCACTCAGTCTTGTCCGACTCTTTGCGACCCTGTGGACTGGGAGCCTACCAGGCTCCTCAGTCCATGAGATTCTCCAGGCAAGAATAAATGGATTTTAAGAAGTATGGACAAGAATGGAGTCATCCATTTATTTAGGGGATTACTGAAAAACATTAGTAAGGAGAAGTTGAGGAGCTACATGAAGTCATTGATAGTGAGAAAGAGCAAAAGGATCAATCTGAAAGACTCTCGGGGAGAAATCAGTGTTCCCTGAGATCTGATTGGATATGTGAAGTGAGGTAGAACGTGAGTGCCAGGTGACTCTCAGATTTTTGACTCTGGCATGTGTATCGATGGTGGCACCACTCTCCTGAGAGGGTATACAGGAAGTAAGGTAAGGGAGGAAGACTATACTTGAACACGGGCACTTCAGATTCAATTATTTGTGTGTTTAAAAGTATTTGTAGAGAACCTGCTTCCTAGGTGCCAGAGCCTAGCCCAGGCACCAGACATACAGCAGTGAATAAAACAAATGTTCATTCCTGCCCCTTACACCCAGTAGGGTAACTGTAAACAGACCAGGAGGTGACTGAATTGGTGCAGGAACTTAGAGGAAAGATTTGGTCTAGAAATGTCAATCCAAGGGAAAGCAACATATAGGTAAGACTTGAAGCTCTCTCATAAGTTTCTGGACTTTAATAGAATCTTAGTGCATAAGGAAAAATATAGTTTCACAGAAGAATTTAGGCAAATGTGGGACAGAAATATAATCATCAAAAAGACCGATGCCAAAATATGTTGCATAAATGGATATAAAGCATTTGTATTCAGGAGATAATAATGTACCTCTGTGCTTAAAGAAAACTCTGTATCACACTTTAAGTGGAATGTAGACAGACTGTAGGACATTTACAGAAGAGCAAGAGTGAAGGGGAACCATCTCAAATGATGTCTAATGAGGAATGGGCGTATCAAATGGAGATGATTATCTTGGAAAAGGTGATCACAACAGCTGTCTGTATAGAGTTTGTTCTGTTTGAATGCCAAGGGAGATAACTCATATCAGTGGGAGGGCATTATAGGGAGAAAAATCATTCACAAGATTTGAAATCTGGCAAATCCCAGGATCTTTAGCATGAGTCAAGCAAGTCAGAGACCCAGAAGAACTGATGGTCTGGATCTGGAGGCCAGCAGGTTCAAAATCTAGGAAGAGACACTCTTTCAGTTAAAAAAGGCAAGAAAGATTCTGAGGCCCAGACAGAAAAGATATTTCTCTTACTTAGAGGAAGACTGGTCAGTTAGTTCTATTCAGGACTTCAGCTGATTGGATGTTGTCTACCCATATTAGGAAGGGCTGTCTACTTTACTCAGTCTGCCTGTTTAGACCTAACGTAAATACTCAGAATAGTGGTGGATGAAAATTGTACACCATAGCCCGCTGGGCTCTTTGGCATGTGTATCGATGGTGGCACCACTCTCCTGAGAGGGTATACAGGAAGTAAGGTAAGGGAGGAAGACTATACTTGAACACGGGCACTTCAGATTCAATTATTTGTGTGTTTAAAAGTATTTGTAGAGAACCTGCTTCCTAGGTGCCAGAGCCTAGCCCAGGCACCAGACATACAGCAGTGAATAAAACAAATGTTCATTCCTGCCCCTTACACCCAGTAGGGTAACTGTAAACAGACCAGGAGGTGACTGAATTGGTGCAGGAACTTAGAGGAAAGATTTGGTCTAGAAATGTCAATCCAAGGGAAAGCAACATATAGGTAAGACTTGAAGCTCTCTCATAAGTTTCTGGACTTTAATAGAATCTTAGTGCATAAGGAAAAATATAGTTTCACAGAAGAATTTAGGCAAATGTGGGACAGAACTATGATCATGAAAGAGCCAGATGCCAAAATATGTTGCATAAATGGATATAAAGCATTTGTATTCAGGAGATAATAATGTACCTCTGTGCTTAAAGAAAACTCTGTATCACACTTTAAGTGGAATGTAGACAGACTGTAGGACATTTACAGAAGAGCAAGAGTGAAGGGGAACCATCTCAAATGATGTCTAATGAGGAATGGGCGTATCAAATGGAGATGATTATCTTGGAAAAGGTGATCACAACAGCTGTCTGTATAGAGTTTGTTCTGTTTGAATGCCAAGGGAGATAACTCATATCAGTGGGAGGGCATTATAGGGAGAAAAATCATTCACAAGATTTGAAATCTGGCAAATCCCAGGATCTTTAGCATGAGTCAAGCAAGTCAGAGACCCAGAAGAACTGATGGTCTGGATCTGGAGGCCAGCAGGTTCAAAATCTAGGAAGAGACACTCTTTCAGTTAAAAAAGGCAAGAAAGATTCTGAGGCCCAGACAGAAAAGATATTTCTCTTACTTAGAGGAAGACTGGTCAGTTAGTTCTATTCAGGACTTCAGCTGATTGGATGTTGTCTACCCATATTAGGAAGGGCTGTCTACTTTACTCAGTCTGCCTGTTTAGACCTAACGTAAATACTCAGAATAGTGGTGGATGAAATAGCTGTGTACACCATAGCCCAGTCAAGTGAATGCGTAAAATTCATCATCACAAATGGGAATTGTTTTTACCTGGGGATCACCTAATCTCCATCTAGAAGCACACACATGGTCAGGATTTTTAGTCCAAGTAAACAAGTGTACTTTGGGATATTTATTCAAAGACAATTCAAATAAGCTTCAGATTCTTGAAAAAAAAGTCTCACAATGCTCAGCAGTTCCTCTGTTCTCAGAACACAAAGCCCAGACAGCCATGGGTTGGTCAAGGTTAGCCAAAGTTAGACTCACTGCCGTTCACAATCACTGTCTAACCCACTTCCCAAACCAAGAACATCAGCAAAAGGCAAACCTTCTTCTTGTCAGTTTAAAATTCTATTTGCTGTTCTTGTCTTTCCTATTGTTTCTTGTTTCTTCTCAAGGACCAGACCCAGCAAACATAAAAGGGACTGAGAACATTTCAAATGTGTTTTTAATTAGAGGAATTTTATCTGATCCAATGCAGTGTAAAACTCCAAGCTTCGACAGTGCCCGACTTCCCATTTAATCTTCATTTCTCTGTTTCTCGTCAGCTGTGTGTGCAGATGCTGAAATCATGTTTGTTTATCATGGGGCTGGGAAGATTTATGGTTGGGTGCCTGTTGGGCTGCCTTCCCTGCTCTCTTGGCATGGCTCCTGAGCTTCATAGCACGGGGGACTCTTAAACACGCTTAATGGGGAAGCTGGTCCCACATGTTCCCTGCAGTTCTCATCTGGTGATTTTTCAGCTTATGCTTTGGTGGAAGTTAAGGTAATTACAAAGTTATTATTTGTCATTTCCATTATCTTTGGGGTCAGGAAGACATCTGTTGAGTGTTAGCATCATCTGTCATTTATGCCAGCCGACAGTCAGCACCTGAATGAATGGTAAAATTGAGGGAAGGAAATTGGTGCAGCCACTATGGAGAACAGAGTGGAGTTTCCTTAAAAAAAAAGAAAAACAAACAAAAAGTTGCCCTATGATCCTACAATCCCACTTCTGGGCATATATCTGGGGAAAATATTAATTTGAAAAGACATGTGCATCTCAGTGTTCATGGCAGCACTGTTTATAGTAGCCAAGGCACAAAAGCAGCCTCAGTGTCCATTGGCAGGTGAATGGGTAAACAAAACATGGTATATTTCTACAATGGAATATTACTAAGCCACAAAGATGAATGAAATAATGCCATTTACAGCAACATGGATAGACCTAGAGATGATCATACTAAGTGAAATAAGTCAGACAAAGAATGACAAATACCATATGGTATCACTTGTATGTGGGATCTAAAAAAAAAAAAATACAAATGAGCTTATGTACAAAACAGACATGGAATTACAGACACAGAAGACAAATTTATGGTTATCAAAGAGGATAGCGGTGAGAGAGATTATTAATGGGTAATAAAAGTGTGGCAAACCCATAAAAATCAGAGAAGGAGCTGGGTGTCTACGCACAGTAGCTGTGTGTGTGTGTGTGCGCCCGTCCTTGCACACGTGTGTGCTCATGTGTGCACACGTGTGCATGTGCATACAAAAGAACCCAACCTCACTGTGAAGTTTCACAAAGCTTGTGTCTCCTTGCACCACTCACAGGGATGAACTGGAAGGGAGCAAGGGATGCTGTTGTCCTGGATAGTCTCAGGGTTTTCAAGATGTTAAAGTGGAGAAGAGTAATGGAGTCAAATGAAGTATCCAGGCTCCTTCCTGCTGGGCTGTTTATTTTCTTCCCTAACATGCTGCACATTATTTTCTTTGCAGAGTCAAAATGAGATGCCATATTACCCAGTGAAGAAATACATAGTGTATGTGATCAGTGCCAGCATTTTGAGCCCACTGATACTTTAACATTTTTCAGTCTGAAGTCTTCAGTTGATCCTTCAGTTCAGAGTTAGCAAAACTTCTTTAGGAGAGTGTCAGATGGGACTATCTTAGGCTTTGGGGCTCGTGTGATCTCTCTTTTATCTCCTAAACGCATCCCCAGAGCAGTCATAGGCAACGTGCAAATGAATGAGCATGACTGTGTTCCGGTAAAAGTTTATTTACAGAAATAGATTTGGCTCATGGGCTAGAGTTTGCCTGTTCCTGCTTTCATTGGCACATCACTAAAAGCTTGGCTCTGAATCATTAGGTCATACTGTGGAGATGGGAGATGGGAGAGTACAGTCAGAGTGGAGAAGGGGAAAGAGTCCTGTACCAAAACGCACGGTTGCCTGGACACCAGGATATCACTGTGCCTCAAAATCTCTCCAAATCACATATTCCTCCACTTGCTTTCCTAAAACTTGTATTTACCAAGGCAGACCAACTTTTCTTTAGGATTACTCAATTTTGTTTGACAGACTCTGAACAGATAAAGTTGGGTGATATTCAGAATTCTCTAGAGCTAAGCATTCAGGTATTCAGAGCATGATGGTGATCCCGGCATTAACCATGAATTGCTACAAATCTCATCACTTACCAAAAGGAGAACAAGCTGTGTTAATACCCTACTCCTTTGGTAGTTGGGAAGAATTTTGCTTAAGACTCAAAGAAGAAAATGAAATCTTTACAGATTGGTGATGTTTAATCATTAGTTCAGAGACTGGTAATGTGTTGAACCAAAAACCAGAGCTCAACTTCAGTGTATTGAGCTCTCACCTGGATTTAAAATGTGGGGGTAGAACTTGAGTTCAGTCTCACAAGTGTTTATACTTTTTCCTGTAGGTTCATTTCAGTGTGATAAGTTGGCATGCATGTGTGCTAAATCCCTTTAGTTGTGTCTGACTCCTTGCAACCCAATAGACTGTAGCCCTGCAGGCTACAGTCCATGCGATTCTCCAGGCAAAATACTGGAGTGGGTTGCCACTTCCTTCTTCAGGGGGCCTTCCTGCCCGTGCCATATTACCCAGTGAAGAAATACATAGTGTATGTGATCAGTGCCAGCATTTTGAGCCCACTGATACTTTAACATTTTTCAGTCTGAAGTCTTCAGTTGATCCTTCAGTTCAGAGTTAGCAAAACTTCTTTAGGAGAGTGTCAGATGGGACTATCTTAGGCTTTGGGGCTCGTGTGATCTCTCTTTTATCTCCTAAACGCATCCCCAGAGCAGTCATAGGCAACGTGCAAATGAATGAGCATGACTGTGTTCCGGTAAAAGTTTATTTACAGAAATAGATTTGGCTCATGGGCTAGAGTTTGCCTGTTCCTGCTTTCATTGGCACATCACTAAAAGCTTGGCTCTGAATCATTAGGTCATACTGTGGAGATGGGAGATGGGAGAGTACAGTCAGAGTGGAGAAGGGGAAAGAGTCCTGTACCAAAACGCACGGTTGCCTGGACACCAGGATATCACTGTGCCTCAAAATCTCTCCAAATCACATATTCCTCCACTTGCTTTCCTAAAACTTGTATTTACCAAGGCAGACCAACTTTTCTTTAGGATTACTCAATTTTGTTTGACAGACTCTGAACAGATAAAGTTGGGTGATATTCAGAATTCTCTAGAGCTAAGCATTCAGGTATTCAGAGCATGATGGTGATCCCGGCATTAACCATGAATTGCTACAAATCTCATCACTTACCAAAAGGAGAACAAGCTGTGTTAATACCCTACTCCTTTGGTAGTTGGGAAGAATTTTGCTTAAGACTCAAAGAAGAAAATGAAATCTTTACAGATTGGTGATGTTTAATCATTAGTTCAGAGACTGGTAATGTGTTGAACCAAAAACCAGAGCTCAACTTCAGTGTATTGAGCTCTCACCTGGATTTAAAATGTGGGGGTAGAACTTGAGTTCAGTCTCACAAGTGTTTATACTTTTTCCTGTAGGTTCATTTCAGTGTGATAAGTTGGCATGCATGTGTGCTAAATCCCTTTAGTTGTGTCTGACTCCTTGCAACCCAATAGACTGTAGCCCTGCAGGCTACAGTCCATGCGATTCTCCAGGCAAAATACTGGAGTGGGTTGCCACTTCCTTCTTCAGGGGGCCTTCCGGACCCAGGGATTGAACCTGCATCTCTTATGTCTCCTGCATTATCTGGCAGTTTCTTTACCACTAGTGGTGAAGGAGAGGGAAGCCTGGTATGCTGCCGTCCATGGGGTTGCAGAGTTGGACATGACTGAGCAACAGAAATGAACCGATATAATATACACTGTATGATAAGATGACAAGAGATGTGTACTATGTTCATGCTTTGGTACCAAAAAAACTTTGTCAAAGTTTTTGACAATGTTTTATGTACTAAATTATGTATCTCACAAAGACCATAGGAAAAACGTGCTACATGTTTTCTCTCAAAGGAACAATGTTTACTGCTCTTTAAAATTGTATGACAGATTTCAGATTTCCAGCTAAAAGGGTCATTTTGCCCTTCCTAGATGTGTGCACAGCATACATGCTTTGCGTCTGTGTGGCTTTAAGGGTATATATCTAAATCTAAAATGGGTGTGACAAACTGATGAAGATCTTGGATGAAGCCATGTACACAGATGTATCACACAGTGAGTTCTCTGAGCATAAAAGACACAACTGATACTCTTTGTGTAACTAAACCTTACTGGTCTTGGGGAAATGGTCCTTCAATTTTCCCTTTGTCATTATGAAGATAACTATTTCCCTTGCCTTCATTTTGTTTTTCATGGAAATCTTCTAAAGCCCACGTAAACAAAGATTCACATAACTGCAGGACACGAGGAATGTCTTGACTGCAGGAAGCTAGGTCATAGTCTTTCATTTGTATCCCCGTGAAGGCTGCATGTCCTGGGACTGGGAAGGACAGGCAGAATTGTGTCCATGGCAAGATTAGTGACCCAGGCATGAAGACACTGGTGTTCCAGTGTTAACTTTGGAACTAGGCATCTGTAGACCTTGAAAAAAATCCCTGTATTTGTCTGAGCTTCAGTTATCTAATCTAGAAAATATAATACTTGCTAGTCCTCAGATCTTGGTTTCTAATAACCATTTCCAATGAAAGGAACCAATATTACTTAGAAAAACTCATCTGGTGTCAGGACTGAGACCCAAAATAGTGCCAAAAAGTCAAAAAGAAGAAAAAATTATATGCCACAGAAGTCAACTGAAAGAGCCCCTGGTAATCCAAACTAGAAAAATTATATAAATATAATATTATATTATAACAAAATATATAATATGTATTGGACTATAACTCAGAACATAGCCCAAAAGGTTTTTCTATCCATCAATTTGTATGATATAAATGGATAATTGAATAAATAAAAGGGAATAAAAGACAAATCATGCATGTGGAAGAATTCTAAATAATTTGTATGAATTCTCTCTCCTTGTGGTGGTGGGATCTAACTCCTCTCCCCTTAAATGAGGAATATGCTTTGTAACTTGCTTCCAAAGATTATAGTATGGAAAGAGGAACATAAACATAACTTTGCAGTGGAGAAACCTGCCAGACACTACTAGTTATGATCAAGGTTGAGATTATCATGGGTGAATCATGTTGGTAGCAGGTAGCCTTGGTGTGATGTGATGTGAGAGCACTTTACCCTGTCATCTTCTGAAAACTCAACCTCAACTTGATCTTGAGGAAAAGCATCAGATAAATCCAAGTTGAGAGACATACTACAAAATACCCAGATCAGTATTACTCAAAACTGTCAGGATCATGGAAAAAGAAGAAAATCAGAGAAATTGTCAAAATCATGAGGAGCATAAGGCAACATAAGTAAAGATTATCTTAGATGGGATCTTTGAAAAGAAGAAGGAGGTCAGGAAAACATTTAGCAATCCAAATAAAAATGGAATTGAGTGAAGAAAGGAGTATTGGTTCATTATTTGTGAAAATGGACTATAGTTAGATGTAAATAATGGCAGGCAGATGGTAAAGAATTTGCCTGAAATCCAGGAGACCAGGGTTCGATCCCTAGGTTGGGAAGATAGCCTGTTAAGGCAATGGCAACTCACTCCAGTCTTCTTGCCTGGAGAATTCCATAGACAGAGGAGCCTTTAGGGCTACAGGTAATGGGATCTCAAAGAGTTGGACACAGTCGCACTTGCACTTTCACGTGTGGGACCTATGGGAACTCCATAGACTCTTATTGACTCTCTTCTGTAAATATAACACTATCTAAAATAAAATTTATTTGCATAGAAAAAAATGACATGGTTGGATTCAATGCTATGTGATAGTTTGTTGTTGTTGTTCCATGACTTTAATACCTGGGGGTTGAAATATTATTCCTTTGTGAGCTTGGACCAGAATAATCCTGCTTGCTGTAGTCCAATTCGTTATAGAGGATACTGAGTCACCCACACCTACCTTCCTGGCTCCCAACACAGCATTCTCACTACCTGTGGATGACATGGAAAAGGGAATAAAAGACAAATCATGCATGTGGAAGAATTCTAAATAATTTGTATGAATTCTCTCTCCTTGTGGTGGTGGGATCTAACTCCTCTCCCCTTAAATGAGGAATATGCTTTGTAACTTGCTTCCAAAGATTATAGTATGGAAAGAGGAACATAAACATAACTTTGCAGTGGAGAAACCTGCCAGACACTACTAGTTATGATCAAGGTTGAGATTATCATGGGTGAATCATGTTGGTAGCAGGTAGCCTTGGTGTGATGTGATGTGAGAGCACTTTACCCTGTCATCTTCTGAAAACTCAACCTCAACTTGATCTTGAGGAAAAGCATCAGATAAATCCAAGTTGAGAGACATACTACAAAATACCCAGATCAGTATTACTCAAAACTGTCAGGATCATGGAAAAAGAAGAAAATCAGAGAAATTGTCAAAATCATGAGGAGCATAAGGCAACATAAGTAAAGATTATCTTAGATGGGATCTTTGAAAAGAAGAAGGAGGTCAGGAAAACATTTAGCAATCCAAATAAAAATGGAATTGAGTGAAGAAAGGAGTATTGGTTCATTATTTGTGAAAATGGACTATAGTTAGATGTAAATAATGGCAGGCAGATGGTAAAGAATTTGCCTGAAATCCAGGAGACCAGGGTTCGATCCCTAGGTTGGGAAGATAGCCTGTTAAGGCAATGGCAACTCACTCCAGTCTTCTTGCCTGGAGAATTCCATAGACAGAGGAGCCTTTAGGGCTACAGGTAATGGGATCTCAAAGAGTTGGACACAGTCGCACTTGCACTTTCACGTGTGGGACCTATGGGAACTCCATAGACTCTTATTGACTCTCTTCTGTAAATATAACACTATCTAAAATAAAATTTATTTGCATAGAAAAAAATGACATGGTTGGATTCAATGCTATGTGATAGTTTGTTGTTGTTGTTCCATGACTTTAATACCTGGGGGTTGAAATATTATTCCTTTGTGAGCTTGGACCAGAATAATCCTGCTTGCTGTAGTCCAATTCGTTATAGAGGATACTGAGTCACCCACACCTACCTTCCTGGCTCCCAACACAGCATTCTCAATACATGTGGATGACATGGAAAAAGAAGACCATGGCTTTCTCTTCCCTGATAAACAAGTAGAAAAATCCTTGTTCAGGAATGAAAACCAGCCCTTTTTAAAAAGTAATCTTTTAATTCTTAATAGATCTAAAAGACAAGTGCCATATTTTTGAGTGGATAAAGCATACACCCACATATATGCCTATTTAAAATCTCTGTGTGGCAGTAGGTGCTTATCAGTACACTCTGTAACTCATAGTAGTTTGCAGTGTCAAAAAGTGAGCAAATTCATTCATTGTTGTTACCCATACTTTGGCAGTTGAGTAGCTCAGTCCAGAAAACAGTTCTTTGTAAGATGTAAATTTTCTGCACATCTTGGTGCCAGAGTTACTTTAAGGGTTAAATCAGGCTGGATCTGTGGTCATAGAAAGGGATGAGCCTGCTTTCTCACAGGCAGGAATTTAAAAATGACAAAGGACTTCTAATACATCCTTAAGAATACTCATCTACCAAATTAAAAATGATGTAATATGAACCTTTCCATTCTTAAATGATTATGAATGGAAAGAGGCTTTTTAAAGGATTTATGTTTAATATATAAAACATATTTTGATATATGTATATATATACACACACATACACACATAAATATAAATATAAATATACATACATACATATATATATATATAGTGGTACCACACAGCCTGTGGGATCTTAGTTCCCAGACCAGGCCCCAGCAGTGGAAGCGCCAAGGCCTAGCCATTGGGCAACCTGAGAATTCCCTAACAGTATAGCTTTGACCTTGGAAATATGTCAGCATTTTGGACTCTATGCTGGGTTTGCTTTGTGGCATTCCATTGTGCTGTGATGTCTTTCCCTGCCATCTTTATCCATGTGGACCTCTAATCTTTCTAGTTGAAGGCATGGTTAGCCAAATTCCCTCTTCTCCTCTGAAATGTTGTGTGGATGAGTAAGTGAGGAATCATCATGGACCTTGAGAGATATGATCTATTTAAAGGTAAGAGTATTATTGAAGTCATCACTCCCTGGTTGGCAAAAGGCAGAATCTCAGAGAAGCAGCCATCTCTGGCAGACCTATCAGAGAAATTGAAATACGATGCCCAGTGAAGCAGGATGCTTGATTTCACTGAGATGAGAGCAAGAAAAGGAGGGGAAAAGGGAAGCATTTCTCAACTGATTCTGAAAGCAATACTATCTTCTGTTGGAAAGGTAAAAATGATGTTTAAGGTACATATTCTATTATTTGATTACTTTTTATATCTTGAGATCTCCTGTAATCATATTCTTTGTTTCTGAGTTGCTACTTTTCTTTGGCAAATTTGTTAAGTCACAGTAAACAGATTCAGAATTGGTGACAAATGGAATACGTCTAGCTCTAATTTAGCCCATATTACCTTAGTGTTTGGTATTTGCTTTAACAAATTTATATAGTTTTATTAAATGGTACCAAAAGCTCCAAACTATTTCAAAGAATAAACTTTTGTAAGAAGTATAAAGTGCTTTTCAAACTCCTGTTACTAATCTTAGTTTCAGTTTGTTATGTGAATTGTTTAAACTTCAAAGATTTTTACTTTGCCCCTCTATATCAAATTTTTATATGTTCTAACAAATAATAAATTATATCAATTTGAAAGCACCCTAAGAAGCAGTCCTTTAAATTCTTCAAACTCACCTTGTCCCAAAGTATTTGTACTGGCTTGTTTTGTGTGTGTATGTATTGTGAGAGCTTTGTGCTCTAATGATTTAGCCAAAAAAGTTTTAACTTCAACTGAGATTTTCAAAGGAGAGAGTTCTTATCCTTTTTCCCAGTTGAAAACCCAGCCTGCATAATGGCCTCACTTGATTTCTAGGGAATTGTGTGTGTTAGTCAATGAAAGGATTAAAGCAACAATGGGGTCTCCAAAGATGAGGCCCTAAGGGATTGTAACACTAGAGGGGAAGTCTTAGTGATCACCCACCTCTTCATTTTGCTGATGAGAAAAGTGAGGTTTAAAAAAAAAGACTTCTCCAAGTCTACTGGAAGCAGTAAGGTCAATCTGAACCCAGATTTCCCCCAAATATACCCTGTGTCCTGTCAGGGTAGCTCATAAACCCTGGCTGTAGAGGCAGTCCCCAAAGTCTTCTTAGCATTCAGGCTCATCACAGTGGGTCACTGTGTGTGTAAGTTCTCTGTTAAGTGAAGGTTTCTATCAGAAAATAATACCTCGCCCTGAAGTCTCATTTTTTAAAACTATATATGTTCACAGCAGCATCATTTGTAATAGCCAGAATGCAATATTTAGAAACAACACAAATGTCTGTAAATAATTGAATATATAAATCTGTGGTATATCCATGCAAAGGAAAATAAGTCAGTCATAAAAAGGAACAAAGCATTAGTATCTAATAGAACATGGGTGAACTTTGAAAACATTAGGTATAAGAACTCAGATCACATATTACATGATTGTATTTATATGAAATGTACAGAATGGGTAAGTCCATATAGACAGAATGGAATCTCTTCTTTTTTTAAAAAAATTGAAGAAACAGTCTCTCAGAGCTATTTGGGGTGCTACCTCCTGGGCTTAAGTCCTAATTATGCCTCAAATAAAACTTAACCCACAAAAAAAAAAAAAAAAATTGAAATTAATTTTTATTGGAGCATAATTGATTTATGCTTCTGTGTCAGTTTCTACTGTAGAGCAAAGTGAATCAGCTACATATATACATGTGTTCTCTCTTTTACGGATTTCTTTTCCATTTAGATCACCACAGAGCAGTGAATAGAGTTCCCTGTGCTATACTGTAGGTCCTCATCAGTTACCTGTTTTATGTTATAGTATCAGTAGTGTATATATGCCAGTTCCAATCTCCTGCTCATCCCCACCCCTTTCCCTCCTTGTTATCCATACATCTATTCTCTCTGGAGTCTTTCAATGGAGTGAGAAGTTCTGTTGTGTAATATTAAGACACTCAAATTCATTTCTATTGGGGGGGGAGGGTGGACTGGGAAGGGAGTGGGGCGGGCGGGCCACTTCTGTTGGTCTTTCATTTATCTATTTTCATCCATCTTTGTTCTTTGGCCCATGTGGGCCTCCCATCGCGGTGGCCTCTGCTGTCGCAGAGCACTGGCTCTGGGCGCATGCGCTCCAGAGCTCTGGCTCGGTAATTGGACACATTGGTCCAGCCACTTGGCGGCACATGGGATCTTCCCAGGCCAGGGACCGAACCGGCGCCCCTTGCACTGCAAGGCGGTGTCCTTACCCACTGCACCACCAGGGAAACCCGTCAAATTCATTTAAGTTGACCTCCTACCTGGACTGAACTCCTACAAAGTCATAGGTATTATTTCTGTTCTTGGGCATTTGTATGGAGCTGCTTTCCTGAGATTGCTCCAACTTTTGGCAAAATCCTTTCATCCTCAAGGGAGGAACAGAAATGGGAAAGAAATCTTCAAAGCACATATCAGACCCTTGTTTTCAATTAAGCCCTGTTCTCACTTGGCCTGTTGAAAAAAATAGGTCTGAAAATAGGGAGTCCAAAAATCTGTCTCAGTTACATTATGAGACCCACTAAAGACTGAGACCTTACTTCTCTCTTTGCTCCATTTTAAACTCTGAGGAGACTAAGGTACAGAGGGTTGACCTCACTTTTATACATCTCTGCTGTTGTGAGGAAAATTTCTCTTTATCTGAATCATGAATGTTAAATCTCCAAGATTAGACTATAAGAAATATTGATGTCTTAGAAAAACTTATTTTTAAAGGATATCTTCAAACTGCTCTAATTTAGACTACACTGATCATTAAAATATATGTTTTAGGGCTTCCCTGGTGGTCCAGTGGGTAAAGAGTCCGCCTTGCAGTACAAGTGACACTGGTTCAATCCCTGGCCCAGGAAGATCCCATGTGCCACAGAGCAGCTGGACCGGTGTGTCCAATTATTAGCCAGAGTTCTGGAGCACATGCGCCCAGAGCCAGTGCTCTACAAGGAGAGAGGCCACTGCAATTGGGAGGCCCACACTTGCCAAAGAATAAAGATGGGTGAAAATAAATAAATAAAAAATCAATAAAAGAGACCAAATATATATATATATATATATATATATATAGGTTTTAAAAATAAAGAATCTATGGATTCAGGGGTATTTTATTATGGCTGTGTCGCCAGATGTGGTATTTGCTGAAACCACTCAGAGAATTCCTATCTTCTTTTATTAATTCTCCATGTATTGCCCTCCCAGAGCAGAGAGCTTAATCAAAGATGATGGGGCTTTTCTTTATGGAGGAAAACTGTATGTAGTTAGGAATTTAAATGCAGTTTCAATTCCCTTCCAAAGCTGCCCATCAGCAGCAAAATGCCATTTATTGAAGTTCATAGGAAGCAAATTACAGCTGAGAACTTTTGAGATTTATAGCAATATATTCAGTTCTTGTTTGTCTATGTGGTAAACTGATAAACTTTGATAAGGATGGAAACATTTCTTGCACTTAAAAACTTTAAATTGCATTTTTTGAACTGGGATTTGAAACTTCTGGAGAAAGAATCTTCAAGCACATATCAGACCCTTGTTTTCAATTAAGCCCTGTTCTCACTTGGCCTGTTGAAAAAATAGGTCTGAAAATAGAGTCCAAAATCTGTCTCAGTTACATTATGAGACCCACTAAAGACTGAGACCTTACTTCTCTCTTTGCTCCATTTTAAACTCTGAGGAGACTAAGGTACAGAGGGTTGACCTCACTTTTATACATCTCTGCTGTTGTGAGGAAAATTTCTCTTTATCTGAATCATGAATGTTAAATCTCCAAGATTAGACTATAAGAAATATTGATGTCTTAGAAAAACTTATTTTTAAAGGATATCTTCAAACTGCTCTAATTTAGACTACACTGATCATTAAAATATATGTTTTAGGGCTTCCCTGGTGGTCCAGTGGGTAAAGAGTCCGCCTTGCAGTACAAGTGACACTGGTTCAATCCCTGGCCCAGGAAGATCCCATGTGCCACAGAGCAGCTGGACCGGTGTGTCCAATTATTAGCCAGAGTTCTGGAGCACATGCGCCCAGAGCCAGTGCTCTACAAGGAGAGAGGCCACTGCAATTGGGAGGCCCACACTTGCCAAAGAATAAAGATGGGTGAAAATAAATAAATAAAAAATCAATAAAAGAGACCAAATATATATATATATATATATATATATATAGGTTTTAAAAATAAAGAATCTATGGATTCAGGGGTATTTTATTATGGCTGTGTCGCCAGATGTGGTATTTGCTGAAACCACTCAGAGAATTCCTATCTTCTTTTATTAATTCTCCATGTATTGCCCTCCCAGAGCAGAGAGCTTAATCAAAGATGATGGGGCTTTTCTTTATGGAGGAAAACTGTATGTAGTTAGGAATTTAAATGCAGTTTCAATTCCCTTCCAAAGCTGCCCATCAGCAGCAAAATGCCATTTATTGAAGTTCATAGGAAGCAAATTACAGCTGAGAACTTTTGAGATTTATAGCAATATATTCAGTTCTTGTTTGTATGTGGTAAACTGATAAACTTTGATAAGGAATGGAAGACATTTCTGTTGGAAACACACATCCTCTAACAGCATACTTTAAACTACCTAGCAACTTTTGTCTCTCTTTCCCACAGGCAGTATTGTGTGGGGTCACTATGGTGCTGTCATCTCTCCTCCAATGTCATGCAGGTTTATGCCCAGGGTACTGACTTCCTCTCCAGCTGTTTAGCAATACAGTGTTTTATGGTAGTTCTGAGAGTGTATCCTGTGGTCCTCTGTGTGTGTGCTAAAGCACAATCTTTCTTACCTTTTAAGTGGAATAAAGATTAGAAAACATTGATTTACATAGCAGCGTGCCTCCAGATAAAGCATCAAATACACCCATCATGGGTATGAATACTGAACTTACAGGCTATGAGTATCAGACCCTTGACCCAACTTAGTAAAAGCATCATCATGGACATTGATGATAATAGCACAAGATTAAATAAAAATTAAATTTGGGGCTTCCCAGGTGGTCCAGTGGGTAAGGACACCAACTTGCAGTGCAGGGGGTGCCAGTTCGATCCCCGGCCTGGGAAGATCCCACATGCCGCGGAGCGGCTGGACCGATATGTCCAACTACGAGCCAGAGCTCTGGAGCCCATGCGCCCAGAGCCAGTGCTCTGCAGTGACAGAGGCCACTGTGATGGGAGGCCCACACAGGCCAAAGGACAAAGATGGATGAAAATAAATAAATGAAAGACCAATAGAAGTGCCCCCCCTCAAATTAAATCTGGACCATCACTATGATCATAAGTTTATGCCCAAATATTCCTGTAGTGAGGATAATATTTTGGAAATATTTTATTGGTTAGCGATTCTTGCTTTTCTTTCTTGTATTTTCCCACCACTGAAGGTAGATCATGAAGACTATAGTCCTAGGGAAATAAATAAATATTGTTGTAATGGGCTACCATTAGGGAAACTGAAAATATGACAGAACTAGAGGTCTGGGCACAGCAAGAGGAAAAGAGAACTTTTTGGTGAGGCAGAAAGACATTATAAGAATTAAGAGGTCAGAGGAGTTCCTTTATTTCCCTTTGAGGTCAAAGGCCCTTTGAGAGAAAAGAGTAGAAACATCTAGGGGGTTGTCTCTTTGGGGAAACAATATATTCAGTTCTTGTTTGTATGTGGTAAACTGATAAATTTTCATTTCTGTTGGAAACACACATCCTCTAACAGCATACTTTAAACTACCTAGCAACTTTTGTCTCTCTTTCCCACAGGCAGTATTGTGTGGGGTCACTATGGTGCTGTCATCTCTCCTCCAATGTCATGCAGGTTTATGCCCAGGGTACTGACTTCCTCTCCAGCTGTTTAGCAATACAGTGTTTTATGGTAGTTCTGAGAGTGTATCCTGTGGTCCTCTGTGTGTGTGCTAAAGCACAATCTTTCTTACCTTTTAAGTGGAATAAAGATTAGAAAACATTGATTTACATAGCAGCGTGCCTCCAGATAAAGCATCAAATACACCCATCATGGGTATGAATACTGAACTTACAGGCTATGAGTATCAGACCCTTGACCCAACTTAGTAAAAGCATCATCATGGACATTGATGATAATAGCACAAGATTAAATAAAAATTAAATTTGGGGCTTCCCAGGTGGTCCAGTGGGTAAGGACACCAACTTGCAGTGCAGGGGGTGCCAGTTCAATCCCTGGCCTGGGAAGATCCCATGTGCCGCAGAGCAGCTGGACCGATATGTCCAACTACCGAGCTGGAGCTCTGGAGCGCATGCGCCCAGAGCCAGTACTCTGCAGTGACAGAGGCCACTGTGATGGGAGGCCCACACAGGCCAAAGAACAAAGATGG
Source organism: Tragulus kanchil (assembly GCA_022376925.1). Lineage (NCBI taxonomy): Eukaryota > Metazoa > Chordata > Mammalia > Artiodactyla > Tragulidae > Tragulus > Tragulus kanchil. The sequence goes on along the minus strand of JAIOJX010000028.1, from coordinate 15,911,088 downwards.
ATGAAAATAAATAAATGAAAGACCAATAGAAGTGCCCCCCCTCAAATTAAATCTGGACCATCACTATGATCATAAGTTTATGCCCAAATATTCCTGTAGTGAGGATAATATTTTGGAAATATTTTATTGGTTAGCGATTCTTGCTTTTCTTTCTTGTATTTTCCCACCACTGAAGGTAGATCATGAAGACTATAGTCCTAGGGAAATAAATAAATATTGTTGTAATGGGCTACCATTAGGGAAACTGAAAATATGACAGAACTAGAGGTCTGGGCACAGCAAGAGGAAAAGAGAACTTTTTGGTGAGGCAGAAAGACATTATAAGAATTAAGAGGTCAGAGGAGTTCCTTTATTTCCCTTTGAGGTCAAAGTCCCTTTGGAGAGAAAAGAGTAGAAACATCTAGGTTGTTCTGAGAGCGTCCCTTTGGTTGGTTGTGCTTCTGTCTTCTCAGGTATGTGGGAGAGAAAGCAAGATTAAATCAATCATATCCGATATAGAAGGCTTTATCATCATCATTGATTTACATTCATATATTTATATGAGTTTGATCTTTCTACCTTCCTACAAAATAAAGATTAAAAACAGGAGATATGGCAAATTAATAAATAACATGACTAAAACTTTTAACTTGATGACATGATCCTTTTTTTCCCTCTGTATCTTATGGGCATGTTTGTGAAGTCCTTGCCATTTTTCGAAGTTTGAATGAACATGTGAACTGAAAGCTAAGGGTTCATACAAGTGCTTTTTTTTTTTGCGGTGGGGCGGTGGTTTGTGGAGGGAGCGGGGCGGGCGGGCCACTTCTATTGGTCTTTCATTTATCTGTTTTCATCCATCTTTGTTCTTTGGCCCGTGTGGGCCCCCCATCGCAGTGGCCTTTATGAAATCAGCCTCTATTTGCATGAAGAAAACTTTTTATTCTTCAAGAAGAGAGTGAGAGGTCAGCAGAAAAGAATTGAGAGCAGTTAGTGGAAAAACAAAGTATTTCCATGTTTCATGATGAGTTGAATCCCGTTGCAGTTTGAAAGCTGCTCTTCTTGCTGACAAGGTTAAACCTTTGCCCATGAGTCTGTTCTGTGTTAATTGTAAGAAAAAATAAAAAAGAACATGCTTTCATAGGTATGTCCATTAAACTTCAACCCATCTCATACTTCATTTTAGATTCCTGTTAGTGGAATCTGAAATTTTGAAGGTTTCCTGGGAAGTCATACAAAAACTCAAACTCAAACCAGAATAAAATAGTTCATTATCAAATTCTAAGTGATCGTTTCAGCTTGGTGTTTTGTCCCTTTAACTATGTAACAGACTCGACCAGTAATAATTCTCCCAGGCAGTGGACATAAAAAAGGGAAAAAACACTCTGTCTAATTTAATTTCCTCTTGCTCTCGCCCTTTCCCGTGCTCAGTGAATAAGTGAATTAAGTATAAGAAAATCCTCATCACAGTTTCCTCCTGCCCGTGAATTTTAATTGCCTTCCTCCTTTTACATGCATCAATAAACCGAGCTCCTGTGAACTGACATTTAAAAAGTAACTGCATCCCCAGGTATGTGAGAGAAAGCAAGATTAAATCAATCATATCCGATATAGAAGGCTTTATCATCATCATTGATTTACATTCATATATTTATATGAGTTTGATCTTTCTACCTTCCTACAAAATAAAGATTAAAAACAGGAGATATGGCAAATTAATAAATAACATGACTAAAACTTTTAACTTGATGACATGATCCTTTTTTTCCCTCTGTATCTTATGGGCATGTTTGTGAAGTCCTTGCCATTTTTCGAAGTTTGAATGAACATGTGAACTGAAAGCTAAGGGTTCATACAAGTGCGTTTTTTTTTGCGGGGGGGCGGTGGTTTGTGGAGGGAGCGGGGCGGGCGGGCCACTTCTATTGGTCTTTCATTTATCTGTTTTCATCCATCTTTGTTCTTTGGCCCGTGTGGGCCCCCCATCGCAGTGGCCTTTATGAAATCAGCCTCTATTTGCATGAAGAAAACTTTTTATTCTTCAAGAAGAGAGTGAGAGGTCAGCAGAAAAGAATTGAGAGCAGTTAGTGGAAAAACAAAGTATTTCCATGTTTCATGATGAGTTGAATCCCGTTGCAGTTTGAAAGCTGCTCTTCTTGCTGACAAGGTTAAACCTTTGCCCATGAGTCTGTTCTGTGTTAATTGTAAGAAAAAATAAAAAAGAACATGCTTTCATAGGTATGTCCATTAAACTTCAACCCATCTCATACTTCATTTTAGATTCCTGTTAGTGGAATCTGAAATTTTGAAGGTTTCCTGGGAAGTCATACAAAAACTCAAACTCAAACCAGAATAAAATAGTTCATTATCAAATTCTAAGTGATCGTTTCAGCTTGGTGTTTTGTCCCTTTAACTATGTAACAGACTCGACCAGTAATAATTCTCCCAGGCAGTGGACATAAAAAAGGGAAAAAACACTCTGTCTAATTTAATTTCCTCTTGCTCTCGCCCTTTCCCGTGCTCAGTGAATAAGTGAATTAAGTATACGAAAATCCTCATCACAGTTTCCTCCCTGCCCGTGAACACAGGTTTGCCTCCTCTCAGAAATAATTGCCTTCCTCCTTTTACATGCATCAATAAACCGAGCTCCTGTGAACTGACATTGGTGAGAGAGGAGGAAAACTTCAGGTTCAGAGGTTTAAAAAAAAGAGCAATGAAATGTCCCTGCTTATATAAGCTCTAAAGAGACATTACCTGAGCTGCATACTTGCCAAGCTGGTCTTAGCAAGAAGGGCTTTGCAGACTGAATCTATTAGGATGTATTGTAACTTCCCAGACCAAGGACATAGGCCTCTGACTGTTACTCTTTGATGTCTGAAGGACTTTGCTATTAAAGGCTGCAGCCTAAGACTGACCCTTCAGGTGCAGAAAGGAGAGACTCTTTGGCTTGTCAAGGGCGTTAATCATCTAAGCTTTATTCCTGATTCAATGTGGAAGCTGTAGAAACATTCCATTGATTCTAGGGGAAATTCAGCTGCTTTTTAGTTCAGATAAATGTGACCTAGATGTTTTCACTCAGAAGAAATAAAGAAAGGAAGAAAGAAGGAAAGAACACTGGCTTAACATCCATTATGTCCTTGGTAAAACTGAATGGAGGACGTTTCAAAACTCCATCACCCTCTACGCTCTTTTGGTTTAATTCTGAGCAGGACGTATTGGGAGGTGTGTTAGCTGTTAAGAGGAACAAAGCAACAAGGAACATGGAGCATAGAGTGTAAATGTTTCTATTAAGATCCAAGGTGACCTGAAGAGTGACTGGACCGAAGACACTGACATCTGAAGATAAATTCTAGGTTGGACCTCACATTAGTTGGGAAGAGGACTGATTTAAAAAGCTTTCAGAATTAGACCCTGAACCAGAAAAAAATGACAAAATTAAAGTAAAATCTGGGTCCTGCCTAGTGTGTTCTCGTTGTTGTTCAGTCGCTATGTTGTGTCCAAACTCTTTGCGACCTCACAGACTGCAGCACACCAGGTTTCTCTGTCCTTCACTATCTTCCAGATTAGTGTTAGGTCCTCAGTTTCGACACCTGGTACCTCAGGAATGTCTAGGGGGAGGATGTACAGGGACTCTCTCTCCTATTGTTGTGACTTTTCTACAAATCTAAAATTATTACCAATGAAATGCTTTTTCCAAATTATTCCAAATAAATACTCCATAAAAAAAAAAATAGGCTCCAGAGATGGTTATGCAATCTCCTTTGATACCAAAGTTCCAGGACGTTTGGAAATCCTGTCTTGCAAGGATATTGCCGAGGGGCCTGTGCCTAGGGATGACTGGAGTCTGGAGTGTGTGTCAGTGGAGGCTTTGTCTTTGAGACTGGATCCTGAGACCATCACCTTCTGGTCAGTGAGGCCGAGATACTGGAAAAATGACACTTTAGGAAACCACCCTGCTTGAGTCCCAGCAGCGGGGGAGCCTTTGGGTCCTGACAGAGTCAACTTGAACCAAAAAAGCTGCTGAGATTCTAGAGCAGACACTAGTCTATCCCGTGCCTCAGTTTCCCCAGCCACTAAGGAGACCAGGGTAGGTTGCCCAAAGATGTTTCAGAATAAGAACTAGTTACACAAGCTCTTCTCCCTCTGGCAGATGTGACCTCCTCAGTGCCATCTGCCTGCTAGATGCTGAGACAGGCCAGCTTCCAGAACAAGGCTTGTACTGCCTGGAGAGAGAACAGACAGTTACCCACACAAAGTGATCTGGGGGAAGGCGTAAGGACAGGCAGTTCAGAAGCACTGTTCTCTAAAGGTGAAAAGGACTTGCAATTCTCATTACTCACTCTTTTAGTTAGGGTAGAGTCTAGAAAGCATCATTAACATGCTGCCTCAATGAAACAGTGTGTCAGCAAACAAACCATCAACATCCCTTTGGTAGAGCAAGATTAAGAAAGATGGAGGGCCTCCCTGGTGGTCCAGTGGGTAAGGACACCGCCTTGCAGTGCAAGGGGCGCCGGTTCGAGCCCTGGCCTGGGAAGATCCCACGTGCCGCGGAGCGGCTGGACTGATGTGTCCAATCACCGAGCGGGAGCTCTGGAGCATGTGCGCCCAGAGCCGGCGCTCTGCGACAACAGACGCCACCGCGATGGGAGGCCCACAGGAGCCAAAGAACAAAAGACGGATGAAAACAGAGAAATGAAAGACCAATAGAAGTGGCCCGCCCGCTCCCCTCCTTCCCAACCCAACCCCCGCCCAAAAATAAATAAATAAATAAATCTTTAAAAAAAAAAAAAAAAGAAAGATGGAGGGCCTCCCTGGTTGTCCAGTGGGTAAGGACACCGCCTTGCAGTGCAAGGGGCGCTGGTTCGATCCCTGGCCTGGGAAGATCCCATGTGCCGCGGAGCGACTGGACTGATGTGTCCAATTACCAAGCTGGAGCTCTGGGGCACATGCTTTCAGAACCGGTGCTCTGTGACAACAGAGGCCACCGCAATGGGAGGCCCACAGGAGCCAAAGAACAAAGACGGATGAAAATAGAGAAATGAAAGACCAAAGAAGTGGCCCGCCCGTCCCCCTTCCTCCCCAACCCGCCCCCCAAAAGATAAATAAATAAAATAAATGTTTTTTAAAAAAAAGAAAGATGGAGAATCGCAAACCAATTTGCCTTCATGGGGTTTAGGAAAGGGAAAAACCTGAAGCTAAGAGCATTTATGACTCATTTTTCATCTACCTTTCCCGAGTCCTGCTTCCTCACTTCCTCAGACCTTAGGCTATACCCAGCTCTCATCCACTGCCAGTTAGGGACTGAGGACAGAGATTGTTTCTGGTAAGGTCTAACAGCTGAAAGTTCCTGCAGAAAGTCTGAAGATGGAACGTTGGAACTGATAAGAGAAGAGGTTGGTGCCAAATGAGGCAGTGAGGGTGGGCTTAGAGCTCTACAGCCCTCTTTCCAAAAGTGGATCTTACTCTTCTTGAAAGACAATTTTCTCTTCAACTACCACACAGACAAAAAAGAATAACAGAGGCCGATGAAGTCTGAAGTCTTAATTCAAAAAGGATGCAGTTGTCCCCTTCCTGAGCTGTCCTCATCCTCTGTCAGGGAAGAAAAGACCTTCAACTTCAAGACAGAGTCCAAAGGTGGTTAATTGGAATACTTGTATGTCTCATTAAAAATGAGAATGACACCTAATTATCAATTTCATTAGCATTAATTATTATTTCAAGTGGATAACCATGGATTATTGCTACAGATTAAGTGCCTCATAAAGTCAATCCATAAAGGTACTTTTTTATTCTGCAGAAGCACAGAGAAGACCCAACCTATTCAGGGCCAGCAATGAAAATTAAAACATTCAACCTGCAGTGAAATAGTAAAATTCCAATACCTTTCCCAAGGGCAGAATATTGGTATTTACCTCTCTTAGAAAGACGTGCTTCACCCTGGGAGTGCTTTAGAAATGTTACTTAAATTAGCTAGCTTCATAATAAAGCTGACAGTCAGAACTGATCATCCTGAACGGTTACTATAAGTAGCAATGACAATTTTGATCTTCTTCTATAGGGTTTTCATGGAGTGACAGCATTGCCTTCTATCTTAAATTTGAAAATACCAATAAATAATCAGCCAGCTATCAAGGGCCTTCCAAATAAAAACAAAGAATCAAAAATGTTCTCAATTTTGACCTAGCTAGTAATTATGACAGTATATATTATATGTAAAAATTCATTGTGTGGTAAATTAAGATTTATCTGACTTAATATAACATGTTATATCTCACAGATGTAAAGGTACAATAAGGGTCTAAAAGCACAAGGGGTACACAAAAATTAGAACATTCTCTTAAGAGTTTACATTTAAACATGTCCATGTTGTTTACCAAATTTCAAAATTCTGATACATAGATTTTCTTGCCTTTATATAATAACTATTAGTGAAATGTGAATTTCATAGGTTGCTCAATATAACTATGTTCTTTGCTATCTTTACTCCTTCATTTGGTAACTTTTACTGAATCTCTAGTATTCTGTTCCTTTATTACCCTATGTATTCCCCATCCAACTGCATCCTATGTCACATTATGTTGCAGTTACTAAAATTTTTGTGTATCTCTTCAATGAGACAGCAAAAAAAGGACAGGTGGATTTTTAAATTCTAATATCTAGCACAGGGCCTGGAATGTAAGAAATGCTTGACTTTGATAATTAAAAAAAATTAGTTTTATGAAGGTCAAATTTACCTACCATAAAAGTCACCAATTTTAAAAGTGCTCTATGTTAAGTTCAATAACTGTTTTAGACTTGTAACTTTCCCACCAAGTCCATTACTCTAAAAAAGAGTGTCCTGTAAAGTCAATTGCTTTCCTGCAGCTCTCATCAGCCTGGCAACCAGGAATCTATTTTCTATCAGAAAATTTCAGCTTTTCTTGCATGTCAGGTAAATAGAATTATAAATTATGTGAATTCTGTCTTTCTCATGTGTTCTTTTATTTAGACTGATGTTTTTTTGAAGTTCATTCATGTTGCTGAATGTGTTAGTAGTTTGTTTTTTTTTTTTCTTTATTACTTTTTTTATGTATTTCTTGTTACATGATCAGCATATAAGTAGCAATGACAATTTTGATCTTCTTCTATAGGGTTTTCATGGAGTGACAGCATTGCCTTCTATCTTAAATTTGAAAATACCAATAAATAATCAGCCAGCTATCAAGGGCCTTCCAAATAAAAACAAAGAATCAAAAATGTTCTCAATTTTGACCTAGCTAGTAATTATGACAGTATATATTATATGTAAAAATTCATTGTGTGGTAAATTAAGATTTATCTGACTTAATATAACATGTTATATCTCACAGATGTAAAGGTACAATAAGGGTCTAAAAGCACAAGGGTACACAAAATTAGAACATTCTCTTAAGAGTTTACATTTAAACATGTCCATGTTGTTTACCAAATTTCAAAATTCTGATACATAGATTTTCTTGCCTTTATATAATAACTATTAGTGAAATGTGAATTTCATAGGTTGCTCAATATAACTATGTTCTTTGCTATCTTTACTCCTTCATTTGGTAACTTTTACTGAATCTCTAGTATTCTGTTCCTTTATTACCCTATGTATTCCCCATCCAACTGCATCCTATGTCACATTATGTTGCAGTTACTAAAATTTTTGTGTATCTCTTCAATGAGACAGCAAAAAAAGGACAGGTGGATTTTTAAATTCTAATATCTAGCACAGGGCCTGGAATGTAAGAAATGCTTGACTTTGATAATTAAAAAAAATTAGTTTTATGAAGGTCAAATTTACCTACCATAAAAGTCACCAATTTTAAAAGTGCTCTATGTTAAGTTCAATAACTGTTTTAGACTTGTAACTTTCCCACCAAGTCCATTACTCTAAAAAAGAGTGTCCTGTAAAGTCAATTGCTTTCCTGCAGCTCTCATCAGCCTGGCAACCAGGAATCTATTTTCTATCAGAAAATTTCAGCTTTTCTTGCATGTCAGGTAAATAGAATTATAAATTATGTGAATTCTGTCTTTCTCATGTGTTCTTTTATTTAGACTGATGTTTTTTTGAAGTTCATTCATGTTGCTGAATGTGTTAGTAGTTTGTTATTTCTTATTACTTATTATGTATTTCATTGTATGGACACACTGCAGTTACTTTGTCTACTCAATAGTGATGGACACTTGGCTTTCTTAAGTTACAATGAAGAAGCAAATCTATGGGTATACATAGGCTTTCATTTCTCTGGCTTAATTGTGTAAGAGTGTGATTGTTGTACAGAATGCTATGAGTATGCTTAAATTTATGAGAAATGGTTAACTTTAGCAACATGTGAGAATTCAAGTTATTGTGCTCTTTAAACCTCGTTGGTATTTAGCAATCCTAAATAGTGTGGAGTAGGTTTTGATTTCATTGCTTTACATTTTGAGTTAACTTTCACTTTTTTTAAAAAGATTTATTTATTTCTTTCTTTTGGGCAGGGGTCGGGTTGGGGAGGGAGGGGAGCGGGCGGGCTACTTCTATTGGTCTTTCATTTCTCTATTTTCATCCGTCTTTGGCTCCTGTGGGCCTCCCATCATGGTGGTGTCTGTCATTGCAGAGCTCTGGCTCTGGGCACACGTGCTCCAGAGCTCCGACTCGGTAATTGGACACGTGGGTCCAGCCACTTGGCGGCACGTGGGATCTTCCCAGGCCAGGGATCGAACTGGCGCCCCTTGCACTGCAAGGCGGTGTCCTTACCCACTGGACCACCAGGGGAAGCCCTAACTTTCATTTTTTAATGAGGACTGAGGATCAACATTATCGGGTACTTTCTGTCTTTTGTATACCTTCCTTGGTGACAGATCTATTCAAATCATTAGCCCATTTTAAAATTTGGGGTGTTCATCTTATGACTGAGTTGTAAATGTCTCTTTGTGCATTCTGGATACAAGTCCTTGTTCAGATAAATGTTCCATAAATATTTTCTTCTAGTTTGTGGTTTGCCTCCTAATTTTTTTAATAATGCCATCCAAAATGAATTTTTAAAATTTTGGTGAAGTTTGATTTCTCCTTTTTTTGTGATTCATGCTTTTCTTATAGCTCCCATATTTCTATTTGTTTTTATTTGTCCCATTGTCCTTTGCTTCCTTTTCATTCTATTCTGCCCTCTGTTGGAACACTGAGTATTTTGTATGGTTTTACTTTATTTCCACTATTGGCTTAGTAGCTATTACTATTTTGTTTTGCTTTTCCATTGTTGCTTCTTGATTCACAATTTGCACTTTTAACTTAATAATGGCTAAAGAGGCTACACTTGAGATACAGTGCATGCCAAAAGAGATTTCCTTCTTTGACTAGTAGAACCTTCAGAGAATGAAGTTGCCATAAATCCTGTTTCCAAGAGATCTTCAAAGCCAGATAGGAGGTGGAGAAATTTTTATAAACAAACATGATCCCAAACTATTATACCTTTCATTTGTCTTTCCTAAGCCCACTTTACGATGGAATCCCTTTGTCCCTTTTCCCTATAGAGTTGGCATAAGTACCCCTCCCTCTACCTGCTTAACAGGATGCTCATCTCAATGATCCCATGTATATGAACAGCCTTGTCTCTTATTTAATGTCAGGTGGTTTGTAGATTCCCTCCCATTGGACCAAAGTTGGGAGAGGAGATTTTTCCTCTCAGCAAAGCCAGTCTTACAATGCTGTAGCTCTTTATAAATACTGTGAGAATATTTAAATAGGACGTCCTTTTCCTCTTCTGTGTTTTCTGTTACTGTCTTGCATTTTACTGTAAGTTTTATAAACTCAGTACAGTATATTTCAATTATGCTTGCCTGAAGGAGACAGTTATCTTTTAAAGATTTTAAAATGAGAAAAAATGTATATTTACTCAGCTCGTTTCTATCACTGGCATTCTTCATTTCTTCGTGTAGATGATTCCATCTGAAACACTTCCTTAACATTTCTTGTAGAGGAACTCTGTTGGTAATGACATTTCCAAGGTTTTGTCTTAAAGTATTTCATTTTCTCCTTTCTAGTATCCTCTGGTAAGGTAATATTACAAGTGATTTTTTAATTAAATTTTTTTCTTTTCATTTAAGAATGGTTGATTTACAATGGGAAGGATAAATTAGGAGCTTGGGGTTAACATACACAAATCACTATATACAGAAGAGATAAAGAACAAGGATATAGCACTGGCAACTATATTCAATATCTTATAATAACCTATAATGGGACAGAAACTGGAAAAGTATATGCATATGTAGACTTTGTGTGTGTGTGTGTGTGTGTGTATCACTTTTCTGTGTGCTGGAAACTAACACAATATTGTAGATCAACTCAGAATGTTTTATTTTCATTTTTTAAAAAAGGTATTCACTAGATATAGGATTCTAAGTTGACAGGTTTGTTTTTCCTTAAATATATATTTTAATATTTCCCACATTTTCCCAGGCATACATAGTTTATTATGGACATGTGTGCATGCCAAGTTGCATCAGTTGTGTCCAACTCTTTGCAGCACTATGAGCTATAGCCTGCCAAGGCTACACTCTACTTCTCTCGCCGTGGAGTTTTCCAGGCAGGAATACTGGAGTCAGTTGCTATGCCCTCCTCCAGGGGATCTTCTTGACCCAAGGATCAAACCTGCAGCTCCTGGAGCTCTTGCATGATGGGCAGATTCTCTACCGTGGAGCCCCTGGGAAAGCCATCTTAAACTTTATGCATAATATATATTTTCTACTCTGTTTTTAACATTTCTCTTTTTAACACTGGTTTTGACAATTTGATTATGATTTGTTTTGATGGTGTTCTCTTAGGAAGCTCTTATGGAGCTTCTTGGATCTATCCATTTATAGGATTTGTTTTTAAATCAAATTTAGAATATTTTCAACATTTATTTTTGTAAATACCTTTAACCTCCCATTCCCAGAAATCATATGTCTCTGTGAATATCTATGTATGTTAAATGTTTTGGTATTGCCCCCTGTCATTGATGCCTTTTTTACTGTTTAGCATTATTTTCTTTTCCTGCTATGCCCCATTTTGTACAGTTTCTATTGCTATGTCTTCAGGCTTACCCATCTTTTCTTCCATATTATTGAATCTGGCATAAAATACATCAAGTATATGATCTGCTATTAATCCTACTCTGTGTACTTTTCACTGCAGATATTGTATTTCTCATCTCCAGAAGTTTGATTTGGCCTTTTTGTTTTGTGTCATTTATGGCTCTCCCCATCATATTCACATGTTCCATTCTTGAACATACTCAGCATATTTATGATAGCTTTTAATATCTGCATCTGCTACGTTTATTACCTGTCATTTCTGAATCAGTTTATATTGATTGATTTTTCTACTGAATCATATTTTCCTGCTTATTGGAACACCTAGTAATTTTCTGTTGGATGTCAGTGTGATATTGTGGTTCAGAAGAATATATATATATATATATTTATATATATATAAAATGTTTTTTTCTCATATAGTTGGTTATGCCCAGTTTCTGTCTCCTAGCTCCCAGAACACTTGGAATTTCCTAACTGACAGGAGCAATTGAAGTAGCTTTTTAAAAAATAATATTTGGTTCTTTGTGTTCAGTTCCTGAAAAAACTTCAGAGCCATAAATGTGAAATGGGTTGCTTGTCATTCATAATAAGCTCCTTTCCACCATAGCTGGATTTATGTTGATGGGCTGACTTTTGGAAAGTACCTAAGGATGGGGACTGGTTGCCAAGGAAACCAACCTTGACTAGAGGGATGGACTATTTCTCTACCCTGATTTCCAGGGAGAGGAGATGGGCTAGAGGAGGAGCCAGTCACCAGAGACTAATGATTTAATTAACCATGCTAATGTAAGGGAGCCTCCATAAAAACCCAAAGGAAGAGGTTCAGAGAACTTCCAGTTTAGGGAAGCAAAGTGCTTTCACATGCCACCATGCTAGGACCCAAACTTCTCAATGACAGAAGTTCCTTTGGAGCCTTTTCCAATGTGTCTTTTTCATCTGGTTATTGATTCAGATCCTTAGTAAAAGACCAGGAATCTAGTGAGTAAAGCACTTCCCAGGTGACTCAGTGAGGCATAAAGGAAGTAGCATGAAAACCTGTACTATCATATGTGAAGAAAATAGCTGTAGTCATTGCTCTGTGAGAAAAGCGGATCCTGCAGGGGTGCTGTGCGACGGTCTGGAGGGGTGGGACGTAAACAACAAAACTCTGTAAAAGTTAAAAGTAAAATAAAAGTTTTTTTTTTTTTTTTTTAAAGAATACACTTGATAATGCAGGAGACACAGAAGACTCAGGTTTGATTCCTGGGTTGGGAAGATCCCCTGGAGTAGGAATTGGCAACCCATTCCAGTATTCTTGTGGAAAAACTCTGTGGACAGAGGGGCTATAGTCTGTGCGGTCACACAGAGTCAGACATGACTGAGCAAACATGCACTAGGGAGTAAACAGATTTCTGGAGTTCCATGAGTTAGAATCCAAGGAGGGAAAGTCCCTTATTTATGACCAGTAGGTCAGAAGCACAGGTAACAACAGTGGACTGTGCTGCAATAGACTTCTGTGGGAGTCTTGCACCTGTGGAATTTGATGCTGTCTCCGGGAAGATTGCATCAGAACTGAGCTGAGTTGAATTGCCTCTGTTTGGAGATGTGCTTGTCCATGTGGAACACTCTTCCCCTCTCACCCGCCCCACTGACATATTCTTTTCAAATGAAGTGAAGATATAAAAATATCATGGTAATTTCATGTGGAAATTATATAAATTTAAGGGAAATAGCTAAGAAGTTGAACAACAGAATCAGTTTTCAAGAAGTTCCTTTCTCAATAAAAATAGGAAGTAGAAATTATACTGGTTAATATCAGTGTCAGCATTAGGCTCAATTAAATTAATTGTTCAGGTGCAAATACAAAGTGAGGCATGAGATTTCTGTTTTAATAGCAGTTTGTGCAAAAATGTCTCAGGGCTTTTGATAATTTTAGAAAAGTTTTGTACAGGGTGACTTATCAAGGAGATTATTTTTTAAAATGTTATCTTCAAAAACAGACCTTCATAGAAGTATGTGTTCAGATTATAGAAGTTATGATTGTAACTATGTAATTTTCTACTGCCTGTTTAGAATCCACTTTTATAAATATGTTTTTTTTTTTTTTGCCTTTGAGTTGTTCATTGATAGACTAAATGTTCTTGGAAGAAGAAAATCATGCTGTACAATAGGCTCATACACTGATTTTTTCCACCCACTAGATAGTGATGCATAAATCAAACTTTTACTGTCTCACATGGTCTTGTTTCCATCTCTTCCCCTGAAATACTCACTGGATTCTATTTCATTCTCTTCATATCTTGATTTTCCTTTGTTTCTAGAGTCATTACAAATTAGTGATAATTTATTTGCTCATAGATAATTTTGTCTAGAAATTACTGATCAAGAATTTGGAAAGAGAAAGTGAGAAATGGTGTATAGAAATCTTTTAATTTTAACTGACAGAAACCCAGTTCCAACAAATGGTGACAAAGTAAAAATGAAGTAACCATCATTGTTTGTACTGTATGATGCTGTATTCTTAAGAATGCTGTTCCCTCCAAAGTTATCTATAGACTTAATACAGTCCCTATAAACATTCCAGAAGTTTTTTTTTTCTTGGTATAAATTGTAGCTTCATGTATATGTATGTACATGTATACATACACACACACACACACATGAAATGAACTTAGATTCTTAACTTACACCACAAACAAAAATCAGTTAAAATGAATCATGCACCTAAATGTGAAAGCTAAACTATTTTTAGACAAAAACAAAGAAGAAAATATTTGTAACCTTGAATTAAGCAAGGAATTCTGGTATTACACTATAAACACAATCCACAAAGGAAAACAATTGATAAGCTGGACTTCATAAAATAAAAATCTTTTGCTTTACAAAAGGCACTATTGGGCTTCCCCGATGGTGCAGTGGGTAAAGTTCGTCTTGCAGTGGGTGGACCGGTTCGATCCCTGGCCTGGGAAGATCCCATATGCCCTGGAGCGGCTGGACTGGTGTGTCCAGTGATGAGCCAGTGCTCTGGAGGCAATGAGATTTCTTTGTTTTAATAGCAGTTTGTGCAAAAATGTCTCAGGGCTTTTGATAATTTTAGAAAAGTTTTGTACAGGGTGACTTATCAAGGAGATTATTTTTTAAAATGTTATCTTCAAAAACAGACCTTCATAGAAGTATGTGTTCAGATTATAGAAGTTATGATTGTAACTATGTAATTTTCTACTGCCTGTTTAGAATCCACTTTTATAAATATGTTTTTTTTTTTTTTGCCTTTGAGTTGTTCATTGATAGACTAAATGTTCTTGGAAGAAGAAAATCATGCTGTACAATAGGCTCATACACTGATTTTTTCCACCCACTAGATAGTGATGCATAAATCAAACTTTTACTGTCTCACATGGTCTTGTTTCCATCTCTTCCCCTGAAATACTCACTGGATTCTATTTCATTCTCTTCATATCTTGATTTTCCTTTGTTTCTAGAGTCATTACAAATTAGTGATAATTTATTTGCTCATAGATAATTTTGTCTAGAAATTACTGATCAAGAATTTGGAAAGAGAAAGTGAGAAATGGTGTATAGAAATCTTTTAATTTTAACTGACAGAAACCCAGTTCCAACAAATGGTGACAAAGTAAAAATGAAGTAACCATCATTGTTTGTACTGTATGATGCTGTATTCTTAAGAATGCTGTTCCCTCCAAAGTTATCTATAGACTTAATACAGTCCCTATAAACATTCCAGAAGTTTTTTTTTTCTTGGTATAAATTGTAGCTTCATGTATATGTATGTACATGTATACATACACACACACACACACATGAAATGAACTTAGATTCTTAACTTACACCACAAACAAAAATCAGTTAAAATGAATCATGCACCTAAATGTGAAAGCTAAACTATTTTTAGACAAAAACAAAGAAGAAAATATTTGTAACCTTGAATTAAGCAAGGAATTCTGGTATTACACTATAAACACAATCCACAAAGGAAAACAATTGATAAGCTGGACTTCATAAAATAAAAATCTTTTGCTTTACAAAAGGCACTATTGGGCTTCCCCGATGGTGCAGTGGGTAAAGAGTTCGTCTTGCAGTGGGTGGACCGGTTCGATCCCTGGCCTGGGAAGATCCCATATGCCCTGGAGCGGCTGGACTGGTGTGTCCAGTGATGAGCCAGTGCTCTGGAGCACATGCGCCCAGAGCCGGTGCTCTGCAACAGGAGAGGCCACTGTGATGGAAGGCCCACACAGGCCAAAGAATTAAGATGGGTGAAAATAAATAACTGAAGGACCAATAAAAGAGGCCAAAATTAAAAAAAAAAAAGACACTGTTATGATAATGGTAAAACAAACCTCAGAGTCTAAGGAAAGATTTACAAATTATATATCTGATAAAGGGCTTCTGTTTAGAATCTATAATATACTATTACTATAATTCAGCAAGAGGACAAATAACCCAATTGAAATATAGGCAAAAAATTTTAACTAGTTCTCCAAAGAGACATGTGAATGACTAATAAGCATAAGAAAGGAAACTCAATATCATTCCTTGCTAGGGAAATGCTAATTAAAAACCATGGTGAAATACCTCTACACATGTTCCCAGCAGGATGTCTATAATCAAAAAATTTTACAATATCAAACATCTAGGATGTGGTCAAACATTGTTGATAGGGATGTGAATTGATAGACTCACTTTGGAAACAGTTTGTTTCTTAAACTTTGGAACATGTACTCTGTGTGTGTGTGTGTGTGTGTGTGTGTTGCTTAGTCATATTTGATTCTTTGCAACCCCATGGACTGTAGCCTGCCAGGCTTCTCTGTCCATAGGGTTCTCTAGGGAAGAAAACTGGAGTGTATTGCCATTTCCTTCTCTAGGGGATCTTCCTTACCCAGAGACTGGACCCTGCGTTGCAGGTAGACGCTTTACCATCTGGGCTACTGGAGAAGCCAAAACTCACCATACAACCTAGCAATTCTACTCCAAGTCCTACCCAAGAGATATACTTGAACATTTTGAAAAAAAGAAAATATTTGTAACCTTGAATTAAGCAAGGAATTCTGGTATTACACTATAAACACAATCCACAAAGGAAAACAATTGATAAGCTGGACTTCATAAAATAAAAATCTTTTGCTTTACAAAAGGCACTATTGGGCTTCCCCGATGGTGCAGTGGGTAAAGTTCGTCTTGCAGTGGGTGGACCGGTTCGATCCCTGGCCTGGGAAGATCCCATATGCCCTGGAGCGGCTGGACTGGTGTGTCCAGTGATGAGCCAGTGCTCTGGAGCACATGCGCCCAGAGCCGGTGCTCTGCAACAGGAGAGGCCACTGTGATGGAAGGCCCACACAGGCCAAAGAATTAAGATGGGTGAAAATAAATAACTGAAGGACCAATAAAAGAGGCCAAAATTAAAAAAAAAAAAGACACTGTTATGATAATGGTAAAACAAACCTCAGAGTCTAAGGAAAGATTTACAAATTATATATCTGATAAAGGGCTTCTGTTTAGAATCTATAATATACTATTACTATAATTCAGCAAGAGGACAAATAACCCAATTGAAATATAGGCAAAAAATTTTAACTAGTTCTCCAAAGAGACATGTGAATGACTAATAAGCATAAGAAAGGAAACTCAATATCATTCCTTGCTAGGGAAATGCTAATTAAAAACCATGGTGAAATACCTCTACACATGTTCCCAGCAGGATGTCTATAATCAAAAAATTTTACAATATCAAACATCTAGGATGTGGTCAAACATTGTTGATAGGGATGTGAATTGATAGACTCACTTTGGAAACAGTTTGTTTCTTAAACTTTGGAACATGTACTCTGTGTGTGTGTGTGTGTGTGTGTGTGTTGCTTAGTCATATTTGATTCTTTGCAACCCCATGGACTGTAGCCTGCCAGGCTTCTCTGTCCATAGGGTTCTCTAGGGAAGAAAACTGGAGTGTATTGCCATTTCCTTCTCTAGGGGATCTTCCTTACCCAGAGACTGGACCCTGCGTTGCAGGTAGACGCTTTACCATCTGGGCTACTGGAGAAGCCAAAACTCACCATACAACCTAGCAATTCTACTCCAAGTCCTACCCAAGAGATATACTTGAACATTTGGACTTTAGTGGTGGTGCGGTGGTAAAGAATCCTCCCGCCAACACAGTGGACAAGGGTCGAATCCCTGGTCCAGGAAGATCCCACATGCCACAGGGCAACTAAGCCCAAGCACCACAGCTGCGGAAGCCCGAGCTCTGTAGCCTGTGTTCCACAGTGAGAGAAGTCACCACTGAGCGCAACTAGAGAAAGCCTGTGTGCAGCAACCAAAACCCAGTACAGCCCAAAATACATACATAAATGAAATAAGTGAAAACAAAGTAAGTGAAAACCTGTTCAAACAAAGATGTCTGTGCTAACTTTTTTTAAGCAGTATTACTCATAATACCCTCAACTGGAAACAAGCCAAAGGTTTACCTCTGGTGAAAGAATAAACAAAATGTGGTATATTCTTACAGTAGAATATTATTCAGCAGTGAAAACAGCAAACTATTGTTACATGCCTCAACATGAAAGAACTCAAAAATCATTATAGTAAATGAAAGAAGCCAGACTCAAAAGATGAAAGATTGTATGATTATATTGCCATATACATATATACATATACTACATAAAAACATGTCTATAGAGACAGAAATCATATCAGTGGTTGGTGGAGACTGAAGGTAGGAATAAAAATTGACTATCAGGCATCCAAGAAGCCTTTTTTAGAGTGATACAAATAGTCTAAATTGAGTAATGTTGACAGTTGCATAGGTATAAAACTTTACTAAAAATTATTGGATTATACATTTAAAATGAGTACATTTTACAATATGTAGCTTACACCTCAGTGTGAAAGTGAAAGTCACCTGGTTGTGTCTGATTCTTTGCGATCCGTGGATGAGCCATGGAATTGCTTAGGCAAGAATACTGGAGTGGGTAGCTGTTCCCTTCTCCTGGGGCTCTTCCCAGCCCAGGGAAAATGACAATGAAAAGGAGAAGTCATTCAGTCAAATACAAGTGGGCCATGGATACAACTGGTTTTCTGGGAACCCCCAGTAAGCTTTGACCAAAATACAATGGATCAGTCTCTGAACTTCTGCGTCCCAACTTCTGTGTTTGTCTCTATGTGCTTGTGCATGTATTTGATTTAGACTTCTTTTTTTTTTTTTTTGATTTATACTTCTTATATATTACTTGTCTTTGTGTCAGGAAGCACAGCTTGTTTTGCTTGCATTTAATAGCATCTTTAGTGTAGAAGGGCTGAAACTAACCTTCTTTTCAGTAACAAATTCCAGGAAAGAACACTTATTTTTTAAATTGACATATAGTTGATTTACAATGTGTTACTTTCTTCTGTACAGCACAGAGATTCATTTATACATATATATATATATATATATATATATATATATATATAGATATTCTTTTTATAATCTTTTCCATTATGTTTTATCACAGGATATTGAATGCAGTTCTCTGGGCTATAGAGTAGGAGGACCTTGTGATTTGTCTATTCTGTATGTAATAGTTTGCACCTACTAACTCCACACTGCCAACCCATTCCTCTCCGTCCCCTTACTGACTACAGCTCTGCTCTCTATATCTGTGAGGCTGTTTCTATTTTATGGTGATGGTGGCCTAGTTACTAAGTTATGTCCGACTTTTGTGACCCCATGAACTGTAGCCCACCAGGCTCTCCTTTCCAAGGGATTTCCCAGACAAGAATAGTGGAGTGGGTTGCCATTTCCTTCTTCAAGTTCCATCTCATAGGTATGTTCATTTGTGTCATATTTTAGATTCCACATGTAAATAATATCATGTAATATTTGTTTCTTATTGTGATTTACCTCACTTAGTAAGCTAATCTGTAGGTTGGAAATGGGATTGTTTCATTCCTTTTTTTTTTTTTAATCTTTGTTCTTTGGCCATAGGTATAAAACTTTACTAAAAATTATTGGATTATACATTTAAAATGAGTACATTTTACAATATGTAGCTTACACCTCAGTGTGAAAGTGAAAGTCACCTGGTTGTGTCTGATTCTTTGCGATCCGTGGATGAGCCATGGAATTGCTTAGGCAAGAATACTGGAGTGGGTAGCTGTTCCCTTCTCCTGGGGCTCTTCCCAGCCCAGGGAAAATGACAATGAAAAGGAGAAGTCATTCAGTCAAATACAAGTGGGCCATGGATACAACTGGTTTTCTGGGAACCCCCAGTAAGCTTTGACCAAAATACAATGGATCAGTCTCTGAACTTCTGCGTCCCAACTTCTGTGTTTGTCTCTATGTGCTTGTGCATGTATTTGATTTAGACTTCTTTTTTTTTTTTTTTGATTTATACTTCTTATATATTACTTGTCTTTGTGTCAGGAAGCACAGCTTGTTTTGCTTGCATTTAATAGCATCTTTAGTGTAGAAGGGCTGAAACTAACCTTCTTTTCAGTAACAAATTCCAGGAAAGAACACTTATTTTTTAAATTGACATATAGTTGATTTACAATGTGTTACTTTCTTCTGTACAGCACAGAGATTCATTTATACATATATATATATATATATATATATATATATATATAGATATTCTTTTTATAATCTTTTCCATTATGTTTTATCACAGGATATTGAATGCAGTTCTCTGGGCTATAGAGTAGGAGGACCTTGTGATTTGTCTATTCTGTATGTAATAGTTTGCACCTACTAACTCCACACTGCCAACCCATTCCTCTCCGTCCCCTTACTGACTACAGCTCTGCTCTCTATATCTGTGAGGCTGTTTCTATTTTATGGTGATGGTGGCCTAGTTACTAAGTTATGTCCGACTTTTGTGACCCCATGAACTGTAGCCCACCAGGCTCTCCTTTCCAAGGGATTTCCCAGACAAGAATAGTGGAGTGGGTTGCCATTTCCTTCTTCAAGTTCCATCTCATAGGTATGTTCATTTGTGTCATATTTTAGATTCCACATGTAAATAATATCATGTAATATTTGTTTCTTATTGTGATTTACCTCACTTAGTAAGCTAATCTGTAGGTTGGAAATGGGATTGTTTCATTCCTTTTTTTTTTTTAATCTTTTTTTTTTTTTGGCCACTTCTATCTGTCTTTCATTTATCTATTTTCATCCGTCTTTATTCTTTGACCTATGTGGGCCTCCCATCGCAGTGGCCTCTGTCCTTGCAGAGCACCGGCTCTGGGTGCATGCACTCCAGAGCTTCTGCTCGGTAGTTGGACACATCAGTCCAGCCACTCTGCAGCACGTGGGATCTTCCCAGGCCAGGGATTGAACTGGCGCCCCTTGCACAGCAAGGCGGTGTCTTTACCCACTGGACCACCAGGGAAGCCCTGCTTCATTCCTTTTTTATGGCTGAGTAGAGTACTGATTATCTTGGTTTGGTTTGCAGTGCTCCTTTACAATCAATAATCAGTGGCATTTAGAAGGTCAGACTCTCTCTACTTTATTGTATATGTGTGTGTGTGTTCATAATTACATACACATACATGTGAATTTTATTCTTCATCAATTTAATGTTATTTAATCCTTAAGATAATTTTATGAGGTAGATGTCAATACTTCCATTTCACAGATAAGGAAATTGACATGTAGAGATATTAAACTATGTGATGAATGTCATATAGCTGAAATGTTGGTGCTAGCATTTGAACCAAGTTGATCAAGCCTTTCTTCCTTTCCCTAAATAACACCTCTTCTTTGATCATTTCCTATCCTAAGAATTGGAGTGCTGCATGATTCCTTGATCTTATATGTGTTAGATTATTTTTCTAGATAAAACATTATTGTGTGAACCCCTCTTAAACATATTCATCTCTGAAATCTGGATAAATGGATATTCTCTCTCAAATCTGGGGCTTTCATTATCACATTTTATGTGTTAGCTCCTTTAGCTCCTTTTTGCTCCACACCACTGATTCTCTGCTTTTCTCTAGGCGTTCTAATGTCTAATTTTCAACAGTTTCCCTCCAAATGAAAATCACTATTGATATGGTAAGCATTTGGAGTTTTATTATTGATTTATGCCTTGGGTGAAGAGGTTAATTAAATGTGAATTTTAAACCGACAACATGATTAGGAGAGTGAAGCAACTGGAATTCATGAATACTCCCAGAGCCATTAAAACTATTTAAAATGAGCAATGACTGAAGAGGGGAATGGAGGTGGGAGGGAAGATAGGCTAGCCCTCTGTTACTTGTGATGGGATTAATGAAATTCTGAAGAATAACACAATCTTTTCAAGGCTTTTTATTTTGCATTTATATTGACATTAGCATGGAATAGAATACATTCCTAATAAACCACTCTTCCATATTCTCTTTGTTTCTTTTATTTCAAATTGCATCATTGAACCTGAGCTCACCAAATCAACAGACCATGCTAGAAGGAAGGGGGCTGATTTATGGGTTACCAGCTCTTAAAGGGTTCTCAGGATGACTTGTAAAGCCTGATGGGGAGATACAGACTCAGCATCTTCATTCTTCCTGCTTTTCAAGATCTTTTAGAAGTCACAACTTGAAAACATGAATCAGAAATGAATCAGAAATGGATCTTATCTCAAAAAGTTGCAATATTTGCTGTTGGGAAATGAAGAATCTGGATTTGTTTCAATCTAGAGTATAATATTCCTAAATTCAAATAATTGTGGATTTTATATGCCTTTTGCACCTGAATCTCGCTCTAAATTCCAGGTGCATAGGGGACAGTCAGTCCATTCTGGTTAATGATGAATGATGTTCTACAACCCTGGAAGATTTCAAAAATTGGATGGCAGTGATTATATAAACATAATTGTTGACCTAAAGAACATAGGCATAATTTTTGAATTGAGTTCTTATTTAAGGAAACTGAAGAATTACAAAAGACAGAATGCATATACATTAAATAATTATATGGTTATAGAAAAGGCATCCATTTTAGAAATAAAACAAATGATTTATGACACTTTACTGCTGTTTCAAAAATATATCCTAAACACTGTAGTAAAATTTGTTGTTGTTTAGTCACTGAGTCGTGTCTGACTCTTTTTCAAGCCCATGGGCTCCACCAGGCTCCTCTGTCCACGGAATTTCCCAGGCTTCCCCAGTGGCTTAGACGGTAAAGAATCTGCCTGCAATGCGAGACCTAGGTTCAATCCTTGGGTCAGAAAGATCCCCATCGAGGAGGGAATGGCAACCCACTCCAGTCTTCTTGCCTGGAGAATTCCATGGACAGAGGAGCCTGGCGGGCTACAGTCCATGGGGTCTCAAAGAGTCGGACATGACTGAGTGACTAACACATAGCCCTGTTAATGAATAGATCTGTAGCTATAATGCAGTGAGCTTCTGAAGAATAACACAATCTTTTCAAGGCTTTTTATTTTGCATTTATATTGACATTAGCATGGAATAGAATACATTCCTAATAAACCACTCTTCCATATTCTCTTTGTTTCTTTTATTTCAAATTGCATCATTGAACCTGAGCTCACCAAATCAACAGACCATGCTAGAAGGAAGGGGGCTGATTTATGGGTTACCAGCTCTTAAAGGGTTCTCAGGATGACTTGTAAAGCCTGATGGGGAGATACAGACTCAGCATCTTCATTCTTCCTGCTTTTCAAGATCTTTTAGAAGTCACAACTTGAAAACATGAATCAGAAATGAATCAGAAATGGATCTTATCTCAAAAAGTTGCAATATTTGCTGTTGGGAAATGAAGAATCTGGATTTGTTTCAATCTAGAGTATAATATTCCTAAATTCAAATAATTGTGGATTTTATATGCCTTTTGCACCTGAATCTCGCTCTAAATTCCAGGTGCATAGGGGACAGTCAGTCCATTCTGGTTAATGATGAATGATGTTCTACAACCCTGGAAGATTTCAAAAATTGGATGGCAGTGATTATATAAACATAATTGTTGACCTAAAGAACATAGGCATAATTTTTGAATTGAGTTCTTATTTAAGGAAACTGAAGAATTACAAAAGACAGAATGCATATACATTAAATAATTATATGGTTATAGAAAAGGCATCCATTTTAGAAATAAAACAAATGATTTATGACACTTTACTGCTGTTTCAAAAATATATCCTAAACACTGTAGTAAAATTTGTTGTTGTTTAGTCACTGAGTCGTGTCTGACTCTTTTTCAAGCCCATGGGCTCCACCAGGCTCCTCTGTCCACGGAATTTCCCAGGCTTCCCCAGTGGCTTAGACGGTAAAGAATCTGCCTGCAATGCGAGACCTAGGTTCAATCCTTGGGTCAGAAAGATCCCCATCGAGGAGGGAATGGCAACCCACTCCAGTCTTCTTGCCTGGAGAATCCCATGGACAGAGGAGCCTGGCAGGCTACAGTCCATGGGGTCTCAAAGAGTCGGACATGACTGAGTGACTAACACATAGCCCTGTTAATGAATAGATCTGTAGCTATAATGCAGATTGGAGAAGTGATGCTAAATGGTATGGCAGCACTTCAGAGCTCTAAAGAAAGCTATTGTCACTGGGTTTCATCCTAGCAAATATCTACTGTGCCGAGATAACAGAAAATATATAGACACAGATACTGGGTTGGAAACAAAGACTCAGCAAATAGAAGTTAAAAATCAGCCTAAGAATCAGATCTTTCTGATAACATGGATTGAAAATCCTGACAAACGCTTGACAAATCTCTAGATAAAGCTGAGGAAGGGAGGTGGAAGCACTTCCCCATTAGAGACTATATTGCCATACGCTGAAGCGTTGCAGGGGGTCATGCATTGCAGTTGTGCAGGGTGATAGTAACAGCTGGGCTCTGAACAATGAGGTGCTCACATCTGTCTTGAAAACCGCAGCCGATCAGGGCATAAGGCAGTGACGTCCAAGTCAAGGCTGCCTGCTTTGGAGTAAAGCAGGACTCTATGGAAGCTGGGAATCATTTTTTCTGTTGGAGGGACTAGCTGGAGGAACGTGGTGTTTCCTAGGGTCATGAGAATGATAATAGAACCTGAAGCTCCCTTTCTTGTTTTCCTCTGCACTCCAGGAGACTCCACCGTATCTACAGGGAAGGTCATAGCTTCTGCTATGGTCCCAGACTTGCCTCTGCCACTCACTTTACTTGGCTCCAGGTGACCAGTCTGGCTTTTACCCATGGCCCACTGTCTGTATGGGCTTCCCTGGTGGCTCAGTGGTAAAGAATCCTCCTGCCAATACAGGAGGAGACCCAGGTTTGATCCCTGGGTTTGGACAATCCCCTGGAGGAGAAAATAGCAACCCACTCCAGTATTCCAGGGATAGAGGAGCCTGATGGGCTGCAATCCATGGGACTGCAAAAGAGTCAGACACAATTTAGCAACTTAGCAGTGTGCATCTCCTACAGGTCTGAGGCAGCCCTTAGAGGAGAATTTCTTAGCCTCAATGGCATTGACATTTGTGGGTCAGATAATTCTTTGTTTAGAAGAGGGGCTGTCTCTGTGCATTGTAGGATGTCTATCATCATCACCATCTACCCACTGCACCCCAGTAGCACCTGAAATTGTGACAAGATAAAAATGTTGTCACACATTTATGAATGTCCCCTGAAGGGACAAGAATGACTCGGCTTGTCTGAGAACCTCTGCTTTAAAAGTTTCTGCCTTTAATACACAGACAGGCCTTGGGAGTCCAGCTCTCAACTCAGATTGTACACTTAGCAAGACAGTAAAGGACAACTGAAGATGAAAGAAGATTCTAATGCAGAAAAAAATTTCAACTGATGACTACATGGTGATTTTCTCAGAACCCAAAAGGTTACACCTTTGACTCTAACGGGGTTCTCTCTAGGTGGCCACAGGACAACCTGCTTGCCCAGCTTGAGAGCTGCTTTGTTACATGGCTTCCTACCACCCACAAGTATGCTTGAGCATTCCTTTGCTTCTGACAGACTAGTCTCAGTGAGGTCAGGATCTGAGAATATGGTTTTCTCCCTAGGTTGTGTCATAAATCTTTTTTTTTTTTCCCCAGGCTCTGATTCACTTAAGGGAAGGATCTTTAGTAACTACCCATGTTTGTGGTCTTGTTCTGGAGGGACTAGGGGTCCGGCATGAGAATGATAATAGAACCTGAAGCTCCCTTTCTTGTTTTCCTCTGCACTCCAGGAGACTCCACCGTATCTACAGGGAAGGTCATAGCTTCTGCTATGGTCCCAGACTTGCCTCTGCCACTCACTTTACTTGGCTCCAGGTGACCAGTCTGGCTTTTACCCATGGCCCACTGTCTGTATGGGCTTCCCTGGTGGCTCAGTGGTAAAGAATCCTCCTGCCAATACAGGAGGAGACCCAGGTTTGATCCCTGGGTTTGGACAATCCCCTGGAGGAGAAAATAGCAACCCACTCCAGTATTCCAGGGATAGAGGAGCCTGATGGGCTGCAATCCATGGGACTGCAAAAGAGTCAGACACAATTTAGCAACTTAGCAGTGTGCATCTCCTACAGGTCTGAGGCAGCCCTTAGAGGAGAATTTCTTAGCCTCAATGGCATTGACATTTGTGGGTCAGATAATTCTTTGTTTAGAAGAGGGGCTGTCTCTGTGCATTGTAGGATGTCTATCATCATCACCATCTACCCACTGCACCCCAGTAGCACCTGAAATTGTGACAAGATAAAAATGTTGTCACACATTTATGAATGCCCCCTGAAGGGACAAGAATGACTCGGCTTGTCTGAGAACCTCTGCTTTAAAAGTTTCTGCCTTTAATACACAGACAGGCCTTGGGAGTCCAGCTCTCAACTCAGATTGTACACTTAGCAAGACAGTAAAGGACAACTGAAGATGAAAGAAGATTCTAATGCAGAAAAAAATTTCAACTGATGACTACATGGTGATTTTCTCAGAACCCAAAAGGTTACACCTTTGACTCTAACGGGGTTCTCTCTAGGTGGCCACAGGACAACCTGCTTGCCCAGCTTGAGAGCTGCTTTGTTACATGGCTTCCTACCACCCACAAGTATGCTTGAGCATTCCTTTGCTTCTGACAGACTAGTCTCAGTGAGGTCAGGATCTGAGAATATGGTTTTCTCCCTAGGTTGTGTCATAAATCTTTTTTTTTTTTCCCCAGGCTCTGATTCACTTAAGGGAAGCTGATCATCTGAATATGCACTCCCTTCTGGGGAAACCCTACACTCTACCCATGTTTGTGGTCTTGTTCTGGATCCTTAAAAGACACTTCACGACATTAAAGCACACAAACTACACATCCAACAACAAGGGGCAACTTTTACTATCTCTTCCTTCCAAATGACATAAATAAATGAGAATGGTTTAAAATTTTTGTAACCTTTAGCCAAAATTTGCTCAGTAGAGCAGTTGAATTACATGGTGACCAAGGTCTGTATGGAATGAAAGATGACACTTTTAGGAGAGAGATTTCATGTCTGTAGATGAAAGAAGATTCTAATGTTTGGAGTCACGCAAGATGCCATTGGAGGCTATGTTTCAAATCCCTTTGGATACTTCAACCAGGAACTTAAAGGGAAAACCAGTGCATGGAGTGTGGTTGATCAGACGTTTCTTTGGTTATGGCTTTGTGGATTCAGGAAGATAATGCAAACATCACATAGTCCAACAAGTCAAAATCTCAAAACTTCAAGAAGATCTTACCCTCAAAAAATGCCCTATTTTTTGGTCCAGCTGAATAGCAGAAATGGCTTGAATCATAGTGAGGTTCATTAACAAACCATGAAGAGACTGATTCTTGCCTTATTCTGGCATGTGTGTGTGTGTGTGTGTGTGTGTGTGTGTGTGTGTGTATTGTCTATAAGAGAGAGAAAGAGAGAGAAAAATGAAGTACATTCATTGGAAGTACTCAACCAGTTGGAATCATGATTCATTAAAAAATATTAGAATTACTATAGTGATCGTATACAACAAACCTTTGTAAAATTAAACTTTAAAGAATGGTCTGATTGCTACAAATCCAGTTACACAAAAATAAGGCTGTGTTTCTCAGAACCCAAAAGGTTACACCTTTGACTCTAACGGGGTTCTCTCTAGGTGGCCACAGGACAACCTGCTTGCCCAGCTTGAGAGCTGCTTTGTTACATGGCTTCCTACCACCCACAAGTATGCTTGAGCATTCCTTTGCTTCTGACAGACTAGTCTCAGTGAGGTCAGGATCTGAGAATATGGTTTTCTCCCTAGGTTGTGTCATAAATCTTTTTTTTTTTTCCCCAGGCTCTGATTCACTTAAGGGAAGCTGATCATCTGAATATGCACTCCCTTCTGGGGAAACCCTACACTCTACCCATGTTTGTGGTCTTGTTCTGGATCCTTAAAAGACACTTCACGACATTAAAGCACACAAACTACACATCCAACAACAAGGGGCAACTTTTACTATCTCTTCCTTCCAAATGACATAAATAAATGAGAATGGTTTAAAATTTTTGTAACCTTTAGCCAAAATTTGCTCAGTAGAGCAGTTGAATTACATGGTGACCAAGGTCTGTATGGAATGAAAGATGACACTTTTAGGAGAGAGATTTCATGTCTGTAGATGAAAGAAGATTCTAATGTTTGGAGTCACGCAAGATGCCATTGGAGGCTATGTTTCAAATCCCTTTGGATACTTCAACCAGGAACTTAAAGGGAAAACCAGTGCATGGAGTGTGGTTGATCAGACGTTTCTTTGGTTATGGCTTTGTGGATTCAGGAAGATAATGCAAACATCACATAGTCCAACAAGTCAAAATCTCAAAACTTCAAGAAGATCTTACCCTCAAAAAATGCCCTATTTTTTGGTCCAGCTGAATAGCAGAAATGGCTTGAATCATAGTGAGGTTCATTAACAAACCATGAAGAGACTGATTCTTGCCTTATTCTGGCATGTGTGTGTGTGTGTGTGTGTGTGTGTGTGTGTGTGTGTATTGTCTATAAGAGAGAGAAAGAGAGAGAAAAATGAAGTACATTCATTGGAAGTACTCAACCAGTTGGAATCATGATTCATTAAAAAATATTAGAATTACTATAGTGATCGTATACAACAAACCTTTGTAAAAAAATTAAACTTTAAAGAATGGTCTGATTGCTACAAATCCAGTTACACAAAAATAAGGCTGTGTCTTAGTTTTGGAGAACAATAAAGCACACTTCACATCTTTCACTGTCTACCCTCCCCTCCAGAAGGCTCCTGCTCACCACCAATCAGGCCTCTGAGAATAGCATCTCTTCCCTCTGCCGGCAGGCTGCCAAGAGAGAGCAAAGGTGAGCCCTTAAGCCGCCTGCCTAGTGCACACATCTGTGGCTTTAAATCCATAAGGAGGCTGTAAGGGTGAAGGTTTTGAGTAAAGGAGAGAGGGGGGTGGGAAGCAGGCTGCTCAGAGCTTAATAATGAAGGAGGAATGGTCCAGAAGATGAGGAGAGACTGCAGCAGGATTTCATGTATACTGGGTTTAGTTCTTGTCTGAATTACCATCTGGAGAGCTAGAAGCATTTACTATATATTTTTCCAACTCTTCCCCCTACCTCACCTCGGGCTACTTTTGCTTCAACTCTAAGCCCAGGAATGAGCTTGGCTTCTTCGAGCTCTATCTGCAAATCTTAACAACAAAGCACCATGGAAATCAGCAATAAAATGTTACTTTTTCTCCTTGCCCTGGGCATAGTGTGTGTGGGTGGTTGGACGTCCCAAGGCTGCCTGAACCACTTTCCATTCTATAATATGCTATTGATATTTGTTTTCTGGTGATGGATGGAAAACACTGTGGGTTTTTTTGGTTTTGTTGGTTTCTTAGCCTCTAGAATAAGAAAGAGTGAGTCTCCTAAAATACCTGTTTGCAAGAGATAAAATTACCCTCAAAATCTCAAAACTTCAAGAAGATCTTACCCTCAAAAAATGCCCTATTTTTTGGTCCAGCTGAATAGCAGAAATGGCTTGAATCATAGTGAGGTTCATTAACAAACCATGAAGAGACTGATTCTTGCCTTATTCTGGCATGTGTGTGTGTGTGTGTGTGTGTGTGTGTGTGTGTGTGTATTGTCTATAAGAGAGAGAAAGAGAGAGAAAAATGAAGTACATTCATTGGAAGTACTCAACCAGTTGGAATCATGATTCATTAAAAAATATTAGAATTACTATAGTGATCGTATACAACAAACCTTTGTAAAAAAATTAAACTTTAAAGAATGGTCTGATTGCTACAAATCCAGTTACACAAAAATAAGGCTGTGTCTTAGTTTTGGAGAACAATAAAGCACACTTCACATCTTTCACTGTCTACCCTCCCCTCCAGAAGGCTCCTGCTCACCACCAATCAGGCCTCTGAGAATAGCATCTCTTCCCTCTGCCGGCAGGCTGCCAAGAGAGAGCAAAGGTGAGCCCTTAAGCCGCCTGCCTAGTGCACACATCTGTGGCTTTAAATCCATAAGGAGGCTGTAAGGGTGAAGGTTTTGAGTAAAGGAGAGAGGGAGGTGGGAAGCAGGCTGCTCAGAGCTTAATAATGAAGGAGGAATGGTCCAGAAGATGAGGAGAGACTGCAGCAGGATTTCATGTATACTGGGTTTAGTTCTTGTCTGAATTACCATCTGGAGAGCTAGAAGCATTTACTATATATTTTTCCAACTCTTCCCCCTACCTCACCTCGGGCTACTTTTGCTTCAACTCTAAGCCCAGGAATGAGCTTGGCTTCTTCGAGCTCTATCTGCAAATCTTAACAACAAAGCACCATGGAAATCAGCAATAAAATGTTACTTTTTCTCCTTGCCCTGGGCATAGTGTGTGTGGGTGGTTGGACGTCCCAAGGCTGCCTGAACCACTTTCCATTCTATAATATGCTATTGATATTTGTTTTCTGGTGATGGATGGAAAACACTGTGGGTTTTTTTGGTTTTGTTGGTTTCTTAGCCTCTAGAATAAGAAAGAGTGAGTCTCCTAAAATACCTGTTTGCAAGATAACTGGCAAGAAGCACAGGTAGAAACTTCTCACAGCAGATTAATAATCAGAAATTTTAAAACCGTAAGAGGAAAAACGAAGAAACAATTGCTTTTTGCGTCCTTCTTTTTTATCCACACTATACCTGGAGACTCTTTTCATTTTGCCATAGATTTACAGCATCAGACAAAGAGACAATCTTGTGCTTACATGTAACTTCTGGTGACCCAGTTGAATAGTTCAGGCCCCAAACTCCACCTTTGTGCCCAAATTATTGAATTATTTGCA
This sequence comes from Tragulus kanchil, assembly GCA_022376925.1. Taxonomy (NCBI): domain Eukaryota; kingdom Metazoa; phylum Chordata; class Mammalia; order Artiodactyla; family Tragulidae; genus Tragulus; species Tragulus kanchil. Next base: position 15,880,864 of record JAIOJX010000028.1, on the reverse strand, counting down.
ATGGATTTCTGCATCAACAAGCAACCAGATAATTGCTAAATGTCTAGATTTTTTTTGCCCACAAACATACATGCATCTATTGAATTGGATCCACTAAAGCCAGAGGAAATATTTAGCCGACAGTTGCTTAAAAGGCACCGTGGACAGTGCAAAGGTCTCTGGACTAAAGAAAATTTTCTGTCTCCACGCTTATAAGAAAAGCGAGGCTGGCCCTGAGGAAATATACTTTTACTTAATAATTATCAATGATAAAGTTGCATTAGTTTAGCCACTTGGACTTCCCTGGCAACTCAGATGGCAAAGAATCCGCCTGCAACACAGAAGACCTTGGTTCTATCACTGGGTCGGGAAGATCCTTGGAGAAGGGAAAGGCTACCACTCTGGTATTCTTGCCTGGAAGTGCATGGCTCATCCATGGGTCACAAAGTGTCAAGCACGACTGAGAGACATTCACTCTTTCATTTGCCAGGAGGGCTGCACCTTCTGTGAGGTCTGATCCTCTGGCAAAGGCCTGGGTATCTACCCAGATGTCACCTAGCAACTCTGATCATTCATTCAAAATGTTATTGGAGGGGCTTCCCTGGTGGTCCAGTGGATAAGGACACCACCTTGCAGTGCAAGGGGCGCCGGTTTGATCCCTGGCCTGGGAAGATCCCACGTGCCACAGAGCGGCTGGACCCATGTGTCCAACTACTGAGCCGGAGCTCTGGAGCGCATGCACCCAGAGCCGGTGCTCTGTGACGACAGAGGCCACCGCGATGGGAGGCCCACACGGGCCAAAGAACAAAGACGGATGAAATTAGATAAATGAAAGACCAATAGAAGTGGCCCGCCCGCCCCCCTCTCTCCTCAACCTGCCCCCGCCCCCAAATTTTAAAAAAAAGTGTTATTGGAGAGCCACATACTTTTGACTCCTATTTTTAAATTTTCAGCAGAGCTTATGAGAAGGTGTTTTGGAAATTCTCAGCCATGATCGTTCTGAATGATTTTTCTCATTTCTAAATAAAGGAAACTTATCTTCAAGAAATTAAATCTAAATTTGATAAATAAGGTGGAAATGCAAGCTACTTTTGGCCTGAGTTTACCATGAGATAATAAGATCCATTGTTTTAGCCAGGATGCAGTAGATGAAATCGGATATTCTGTTGACCCAATTAGATTTCAGATTACTAGGGAGCAGGAATGGCATTACTGCATTATAGTTTTCTTTTTCCCCAGCTAAGTGACTGAGACCTAAAAGGTGCTCCGAAATTTTGTCATAAATTAATTTCATACTGGCTATTGAGGAAATTCTAAAGAGGCATTCTGAAAATATTCTTAAGATTTTTAAGGATTGGTGGCATTAGTGGAATCAATTTAAGGCTATCCAAACTGACTTCTAGAAGACATTTATGTACACTATCTGTACATGTAAAACAAATTTTATACTTTCATTTGTATGCTAAGCCAGTCTTTATTTTTGGTCACAATTTCAATGATGTATTTTAACAATAGGAACAAATACGTTCGTTAGCAGAGGTGATCAGCTCCTTGGGACTGAGCAGCTCAAAACTGAATTTAAATTTGAGTTCTGTCACTCGATAATTGTAGAAACTTGGCCATGGTGCTTACCCTTCCCAAACCTCAGTTTCTGAGTTTCTTTATCAATGGCAAAGGCCTGGGTATCTACCCAGATGTCACCTAGCAACTCTGATCATTCATTCAAAATGTTATTGGAGGGGCTTCCCTGGTGGTCCAGTGGATAAGGACACCACCTTGCAGTGCAAGGGGCGCCGGTTTGATCCCTGGCCTGGGAAGATCCCACGTGCCACAGAGCGGCTGGACCCATGTGTCCAACTACTGAGCCGGAGCTCTGGAGCGCATGCACCCAGAGCCGGTGCTCTGTGACGACAGAGGCCACCGCGATGGGAGGCCCACACGGGCCAAAGAACAAAGACGGATGAAAATAGACAAATGAAAGACCAATAGAAGTGGCCCGCCTGCTCCCCTCTCTCCTCAACCTGCCCCCGCCCCCAAATTTTAAAAAAAAGTGTTATTGGAGAGCCACATACTTTTGACTCCTATTTTTAAATTTTCAGCAGAGCTTATGAGAAGGTGTTTTGGAAATTCTCAGCCATGATCGTTCTGAATGATTTTTCTCATTTCTAAATAAAGGAAACTTATCTTCAAGAAATTAAATCTAAATTTGATAAATAAGGTGGAAATGCAAGCTACTTTTGGCCTGAGTTTACCATGAGATAATAAGATCCATTGTTTTAGCCAGGATGCAGTAGATGAAATCGGATATTCTGTTGACCCAATTAGATTTCAGATTACTAGGGAGCAGGAATGGCATTACTGCATTATAGTTTTCTTTTTCCCCAGCTAAGTGACTGAGACCTAAAAGGTGCTCCGAAATTTTGTCATAAATTAATTTCATACTGGCTATTGAGGAAATTCTAAAGAGGCATTCTGAAAATATTCTTAAGATTTTTAAGGATTGGTGGCATTAGTGGAATCAATTTAAGGCTATCCAAACTGACTTCTAGAAGACATTTATGTACACTATCTGTACATGTAAAACAAATTTTATACTTTCATTTGTATGCTAAGCCAGTCTTTATTTTTTGGTCACAATTTCAATGATGTATTTTAACAATAGGAACAAATACATTCTTTAGCAGAGTTAATCAGCTCCTTGGGACTGAGCAGCTCAAAACTGAATTTAAATTTGAGTTCTGTCACTCAATAATTGTAGAAACTTGGCCATGTTACTTACCCTTCCCAAATCTCAGTTTCATCATCCGTAAAAAGAAGATATTAAATACTCTTTGAAATAAAGGAGGTAATCACCAAATACAAGTCTCAACATTTAGTACTTACATGAATCTTAGCTCCTTAACCTTACTTCATATCAAAATGCATTTTAAAGATGTGCCATCTTATTTCTGTGAAAGTGGAAGGTTATTAGAACAAATTCATCTCATCTCTTTATTATAACAGATCTGCTCATCCTTCTAACTGAAAACACTCTCCTAGAAAAGTTATTGTATGCAGCTGAAAGCAATAAAACGGTATGTGCCTTCTAAACATCCACAGTTTGGACTTTTTGTATGCATTTGATTGTGGCCTCTGTATGCCTAATATTTTCTATGTGATTTCATCTCCTTTGTTGCTACCATATTTTACTATGCAGTTTATTCACCCCTAATTTTTCAGAATTGAGGAGGTTTTCTTAAATTAGAATGGAAACTCTCTGAGGTCTTCTATTTGCTTGGTCAGTATCTTATTCATGAGCCACTCTGTGAAACATGACAGGATAATAATTCTGGCCGTGGCTGGCAACACAGAGATAGAGCACTAAGCTGAGCCCTGTGGTTTAAAATGTATATCCTGAGTTGTGAAGGTTGTTAGATTTAAAGGGTTTGACTCTGGAAAGGATTTGAACAGAATTTGATAGACAACTCCTAACTCAGGCCTGGAACTCAATTCACCTCTGAAATGAGAAATTTTGTCAAAAATAACTGGCTATTGAGGAAATTCTAAAGAGGCATTCTGAAAATATTCTTAAGATTTTTAAGGATTGGTGGCATTAGTGGAATCAATTTAAGGCTATCCAAACTGACTTCTAGAAGACATTTATGTACACTATCTGTACATGTAAAACAAATTTTATACTTTCATTTGTATGCTAAGCCAGTCTTTATTTTTGGTCACAATTTCAATGATGTATTTTAACAATAGGAACAAATACATTCTTTAGCAGAGTTAATCAGCTCCTTGGGACTGAGCAGCTCAAAACTGAATTTAAATTTGAGTTCTGTCACTCAATAATTGTAGAAACTTGGCCATGTTACTTACCCTTCCCAAATCTCAGTTTCATCATCCGTAAAAAGAAGATATTAAATACTCTTTGAAATAAAGGAGGTAATCACCAAATACAAGTCTCAACATTTAGTACTTACATGAATCTTAGCTCCTTAACCTTACTTCATATCAAAATGCATTTTAAAGATGTGCCATCTTATTTCTGTGAAAGTGGAAGGTTATTAGAACAAATTCATCTCATCTCTTTATTATAACAGATCTGCTCATCCTTCTAACTGAAAACACTCTCCTAGAAAAGTTATTGTATGCAGCTGAAAGCAATAAAACGGTATGTGCCTTCTAAACATCCACAGTTTGGACTTTTTGTATGCATTTGATTGTGGCCTCTGTATGCCTAATATTTTCTATGTGATTTCATCTCCTTTGTTGCTACCATATTTTACTATGCAGTTTATTCACCCCTAATTTTTCAGAATTGAGGAGGTTTTCTTAAATTAGAATGGAAACTCTCTGAGGTCTTCTATTTGCTTGGTCAGTATCTTATTCATGAGCCACTCTGTGAAACATGACAGGATAATAATTCTGGCCGTGGCTGGCAACACAGAGATAGAGCACTAAGCTGAGCCCTGTGGTTTAAAATGTATATCCTGAGTTGTGAAGGTTGTTAGATTTAAAGGGTTTGACTCTGGAAAGGATTTGAACAGAATTTGATAGACAACTCCTAACTCAGGCCTGGAACTCAATTCACCTCTGAAATGAGAAAGGTCCTGATTCTTTTCTAGTCCCTCCCCCAACCCCTCTTCTTCAATCTCTTTCCTCCACGGGGTCCAAGGACCAATCAGCTTGTGGACAGAAGGTGCATTGAGGCTGTGCTCAGGGTGAGCTGACTCAGGAGGAATGCACCCCTCTTCACTGGAGGGCTGCCTTTCATTCCATTTCAAACTGGACTAGAAATCAATATGTCATTATAAACATATATGGTGCAGGGAGAGACAGGAAGTGGATACATACCCAGGATAAAGTAATTTGGAAGCATTAGTTACTCTGAAACATGCTGCATGCCAAGGAGACTTGAACATTTCACAGTGGATTTCTTTGCCTCAATCAATGTCCTTTTTTTCTCTCTTACTTGAAGCAGGTTTATAGACAGGCATGGTTAGTTGCTTGGGAAAAGTTCAAATTCCAGTAAAATTTTCTGATGGCTTGTCTAGCACCCAGCCTCTAATTGTGTACTTTTAGCTGCAACCCACATCATGTGCCTTGGGGAGAAAATCCTTGGTAAATTTAAAAAAATTGGGGGGAAACAGGAAATGTGTGCTTCAGAGCATCCTGCGGGGAATGGTGTTTTGCACTCAATTGGTTTTCAGGGGCATAACCATCTGGAGAGTAAACCCTTTAATAATGTTCCTGTTCCTCTCTCAGAAAGTGCATTAAGGTAGTATGACAAGCATGCAATGATACATTAAATTGAGAAAGGGGCCAGTGCAGGATTTACAAAATTCTCCTCTAGCTTTTCATAGATCTCCTCAGCCTTTCATAGATGTCCCTCAAAGTATTGTTCTCTTTCTAGTAAACAGCTTTGAACCATCCCAACCCAGTTCTGCAACTTCTAAGCCTCCTTTTGGGACAAGTTATCTTACTCCCCCTGTTCTTGCTCCAAGAATTCGCCAATCTTCCATCTATAGACCTGCCAAAATTTTGATGAACTGTGCTTTGATGACTGTATGACTATTTGGAACCTCTTTTAAAAGGGCTTTATTTGAGATCCCCCAGTCCCATTTCAAACAGGGGCTCTGTGGCAATCTAGAGGGGTGAGATGCGGAGGCCGATGTGGGGTGGGGAGGGTTCAAGGGTGGGTAAGGGGAACATATGTGTACCTATGGTGGATTCAGGTCGATGTGTGGCAGTAAACAACAAAACTCTCTAAAAAAAAAAGCTTCATTTTCCAGGGAGAAGGATACATGTGTGCTGATGCAGCTTATCCTCTCCTTTGTCCAGGGCCTGGGCTTTAGGCTTTGGCATTTGAATGGAGTCCAGCAAACTGGTCAATGTGGAGATGAACTATATAACCCTGACCGTGTTAACATCGTGTTTCAATTAATTGGTTGACCTGGTCCTAATCCAGGTTGTTTCCATTCTGCATTCTATTCTAAGTCCCACTTCTAACATATTTTAAGGGCTTAGTGGTTGAATATGTTTAGGTGCTCAAGGAAAAAATAAATTAAGAAAAATGCAGGTATTACTTAAAACTGCTTATAAAAGATGTGCATTAAGAATGCTTGTTGAAATGCTGCCAACCTGACGCTGCTGATTCTTTGGTCTGAATATAGACACAAATATGAAAAACATGAATCTGTGTAGTAAAGTTTAGCTTGACCTCAGACAGACTTCCCAACCCTTTATCCTTGCTAGTTGATGTACTTGCTGGCTCTCTTAATTCCATCAAATATGAGAAACGGACTTCAGGTATCCAGATAGATCTCATACTAAACGCACAGTTTAAGACGTGCTTTATTATTTGTTGCCTAGTTTAGCCGGTTTTATAAGTCTATCTATTTTAAAGAATTTCATTGCTTGGCAAAAAATAGTAAAACAAAGACAAATACTGTGTAATGTCACTTATGTGTAGAATCTAAAAAAAATAAAGCTTGTGAATATCACAAAGAAACAGGCTTACAGATCTAGAAAACAAACTAGTGATTACCAGTGGGGAGAAAGAAAGACGAGAGGAACAAGACAGGGGTAAGAGCTTAAGAAGTAAAATACTGGGCTTTCCTGGTAGCTCAGTGGTGAAAAGCTTGCCTGCCATGCAGGAGATGCTGGTTCGATCCCTGATCCGGGAAGATCCCACACGCTGCGGAGCAACTAAAGCCCATGAGCCACAACTATGGAGCCTGTGCTCTAGAGCCTCAAAGCCACAACTGTTGAAGCCCGCGTGTCCTAGAGCCCGAGTTCCACAACAAGAGACATCACCACAACAAGAAGCCTGCTCACCTCCACTAGAGAGTAGCCCCTGGTCCCTGCAACTACAGAAGAGCCTGTGGCAGCAGTGAAAACCCAGAACAGCCAAAAATAAATAAAATAATAATAAAAAAGAAGACTGGAGTGGGTAGCCACTACTACAAAAAAAAAAAAAAAAAGAAGCAAAATACTATGTCTATAACAAGCTATGAGGATATATTATACAGCACAGGGACTATAGCCAATATTTTATAGGACCTGTAAATGGCATATAACCTTTAAAAATCATGACTCACTGTGTCATACACCTGAAACTTATATGAATTATAAATCAACTATAGCTTAATGCAAAAAAGAAATTGACCACTTAGCAAATTCCCAAGGATTGGTTTTTAATTTCAGTTTGCTCTTGCATCTTTATACTTAATCTATTCATTCATTCCTTATTTATTAATTGCAATGTGGATGGAACTAGGCTAAGAATTGTGTGAAGACCTAGCTTTCCCACTAGACTAAGATCTATGCAAATTACTATAGCAGAATGTGAGACATCTGACATGGAGGACTGTAAACATTCATATATTTTAAAAAAAATACTAGATGAGCAAGAATGACTCCATGGGATGGATTTCCTTGCTCCTGATAAAGAGAAAAAATAATTCCGGGATACCTAAAAGGAAGGAAATGTAGGGAAACTATGTGAATAAGTCAGAGAGCAGAAGACTCTGGTACGAGTGAGACCCACGGGTTTGGTTGGGTAATAGTACAGTGAGAAGTGATTGGAGATAAAAGCAGAAATGAACACAAGATTAATGAGTCTTGAAAATCCAGTGGGATTTTTGTTAGATGGTAAAATAACAGTTAAAATTTTTTGAAATTATTTGTTTTATTTGCCTTTCCTTACCAGGGAAATGATCTATATTGGGATCAAAACAAAATCTAGATTTTGTTAACCTCAGAAAGCTATTAAATCAGTTGAGGTGAAAAGTGAAGAGGTTCTGAATGAGGTAGCACAGAAGGGAAGGACAAATTAAGACAGAGGATAATTGAAACTGTGAAAACAGCATAGACTGACTTTCAGAGGGTTAGGGTTCAAAAATGAGACAAGCTTTATATATTTCTAGAGTAGCACAGAGAAAAAGCAGAAGCATGTCGAAGAAAATTAGTTTAAATGGCTCTCTCATTCACATAATCCTCCAATAGAGGTCTGTTCTTGGATCATTCAAATGTATTAAATTGCTTTTGAGTGAAAGGCCATTGACTCTGCAGTCCAGTTGCCTCACTATGAAAACTGACCATCTGTTGGAGCAAGAGATGTTCACCTGGCCCCCAGGCCCAGCTTTGATAAAGGCCAGCCAAAGGCACCCGTGTTTTCAGCTTCCCAGCAACCATCAGTGTCAGCCTGCAGGCTTTACAGAGCTGGATAATTTATAAATTGATATTTATCCATGAACTCTATGTGCAAGTCATACTGGGCGACAGCCTCAGACTTCAAGAAACTCCGAGACTCGTGGAGAGAGAGACCCTCTCACCTCTGGTTCCTCCACTTCGTTTTACTTCCGAGATACTTCATCAGTCCCTAATCCTTTACAGTCTGATTTTCGTCCTCACTCTTTAGCTGAAGCACCAATTTTAAGTTATGTCAATATAGTCCACTGCACTGAGTAGCTTCTACTGGATTCACATTCACTTTCCTCTAATCGGTGGTCTTTGAAATCACTGATCACCTTCCTGGCCTCTCCTCTATGTCCTCCCTGACTCACCACCCTTCTTCCAACATTTTAAGTGCAAACAGACACAGAACAAGCACATACTTCTTTTTTTCTTTCACTCTTTTATTTATCTCTGTGGCATTTTACTCACGTTTCTGATGACCGTTTTCCTTTTCCATTATTTCTCTGGCATTCCTCCTATCATGAATCCTTTTAATATAGGTTTCTGCTAGTTTTGTTTGTTTTTTTTTTCAGTCCTTTGTCTCCTTTTTAAGTGGTCATTTCTTTTTTTCTTTTCTTTTTTTAATTTTTGTTTTGAAGGAGAGCGGAGTGGGGAGGGAGAGGGCGGGCAGGCCACTTCTATTGGTCTTTCATTTATCTGCTTTTATCCATCTTTGTTCTTTGGCCCATGTGGGCCTCCCATCGCGGTGGCCTCTGTTGTCGCAGAGCACCGGCTCTGGGCGCATGCGCTCCAGAGCTCCGGCTCGGTGATTGGACACATCAGTCCAGTCGCTCCGCGGCACATGGGATCTTCCCAGGCCAGGGATCGAACTGGCGCCCCTTGCACTGCAAGGCGGTGTCCTCACCCACTGGACCACCAGGGAGGCTCCAGTATTGGCTTTTTTTTTTTTTAACTTTTATTTTACTTTTAACTTTTAAAGAGTTTTGTTGTTTACAGATATGTATGTTTCCAGATTAGTCATATGTCATTTCTTTGTTGACTTTATCTACCCTTACACCCTTACAAATGAACTGTTTTTTTGTTTTACCCCTAACTTTATTGAGGTATAATTGTCATGTAACATTGTGTGAGTTTAAGGTATATAATGTGGTACTTTTGATATTTATCCATGAACTCTATGTGCAAGTCATACTGGGCGACAGCCTCAGACTTCAAGAAACTCCGAGACTCGTGGAGAGAGAGACCCTCTCACCTCTGGTTCCTCTACTTCGTTTTACTTCCGAGATACTTCATCAGTCCCTAATCCTTTACAGTCTGATTTTCGTCCTCACTCTTTAGCTGAAGCACCAATTTTAAGTTATGTCAATATAGTCCACTGCACTGAGTAGCTTCTACTGGATTCACATTCACTTTCCTCTAATCGGTGGTCTTTGAAATCACTGATCACCTTCCTGGCCTCTCCTCTATGTCCTCCCTGACTCACCACCCTTCTTCCAACATTTTAAGTGCAAACAGACACAGAACAAGCACATACTTCTTTTTTTCTTTCACTCTTTTATTTATCTCTGTGGCATTTTACTCACGTTTCTGATGACCGTTTTCCTTTTCCATTATTTCTCTGGCATTCCTCCTATCATGAATCCTTTTAATATAGGTTTCTGCTAGTTTTGTTTGTTTTTTTTTTCAGTCCTTTGTCTCCTTTTTAAGTGGTCATTTCTTTTTTTCTTTTCTTTTTTTAATTTTTGTTTTGAAGGAGAGCGGAGTGGGGAGGGAGAGGGCGGGCAGGCCACTTCTATTGGTCTTTCATTTATCTGCTTTTATCCATCTTTGTTCTTTGGCCCATGTGGGCCTCCCATCGCGGTGGCCTCTGTTGTCGCAGAGCACCGGCTCTGGGCGCATGCGCTCCAGAGCTCCGGCTCGGTGATTGGACACATCAGTCCAGTCGCTCCGCGGCACATGGGATCTTCCCAGGCCAGGGATCGAACTGGCGCCCCTTGCACTGCAAGGCGGTGTCCTCACCCACTGGACCACCAGGGAGGCTCCAGTATTGGCTTTTTTTTTTTTTAACTTTTATTTTACTTTTAACTTTTAAAGAGTTTTGTTGTTTACAGATATGTATGTTTCCAGATTAGTCATATGTCATTTCTTTGTTGACTTTATCTACCCTTACACCCTTACAAATGAACTGTTTTTTTGTTTTACCCCTAACTTTATTGAGGTATAATTGTCATGTAACATTGTGTGAGTTTAAGGTATATAATGTGGTACTTTGATATATGTATATATTGTAAAATTATTACTACCAGAAGTTTAATTAACAAATCCATCCATGCATGTAATTACCATGTTTGGTTGCTGTTTTGCGATGAGAACATTTAAGAACATCTGATCTCTTAACAGCTTCCAAGTATACAATACTGCATGGTTAACTATAGTCACCAGATCTAATTATTAAACATCGTACCCGAACAAAGGAAGACTCAGAACTCTTAGCAATAGTAATTAATTACTGAAAGATTGACTGCAAGCAGGAAGATTGATAAAATAGTCAAGACCAGACCCTGGGAGAACGTCTGTCAGAGTGGAAACATAGACCATATCTTGTAGGCAAAGGAGAAAAATTAGAACATTTTCAACAGGGTGATGGCAGTATTGCATTTGTTTGATTATTTTAGAAGGACCACACTGTAGCATGGTAGAGAATATTCAAAGCAAAAAGAACACATAGTTTCCAGCTGGCCATTAACTGGCCCTGTGTTGAGGAGGATTCTGAGGCCACATTCAGGCTAAGCTGGAAGAAGGCCATGACTATGTACCTAAGCATGGCTGTTATTCCAGGGAAAACTACCCAAAAGCATGTCTCCTTACCACTGCATCACTCCCAAAAATATGTATCTGACTTCTCCATTCAATGTCTATGCACTGTGAGAAGTATTGAGAATTTACTGGACGCAGAAGTCAGGGTAAGATTCAGCTTCCAAGAGAAATAAGATTTTTTCTCCATTATTAGAAGTAACTGTCAAGGGCACCATGGTGGAGAAGCACAGATGATGTGGCCTGTATTTGCCGTCAAAGAGCTGGCAAGTGGAGGCTGATCAGGGGAACGATGGGAGAGGCAGTTAGGAGGCTGCTGCTGAAACCCAAAATGGAAATGATGAGTTTCTAAATTAAGTGCCTATCAGTAGGGCTGGGGTGAAGAGGAGGGGATTGGATGGCATTGAGGCTGTAGTCGAAATCATGGGGTCACAATCTTTTCATTGGCAGATGGAAGACGATGAGCTCCTTAGGAAAAGTGGGAAGGAGGCTTGTATCTAGTGGCCTGAGAAAACCAGAGTCGGTGGTGTCCCCAAAGGCGAAATCAGTCCAGGAATGATAGTAACAATGAATAAAAACACGCTGCAGAGAGGTGAGGGAGGAGGTGGCTAAAAGTCGTCTGTTTCATTTAGCTGCTAGAATGATTGATGTTGGAAAGAACACTTTCAGTAAACAAGTGGGAGGGGAAGCCATGCTAAGTGTTTTATTTCCTCACCTTCCTCTCAGCCTTTTCAAGAAGCTAAGCTATAAAAGCATGGGAAGTGGAAGACATTTCAGGTCATATCCCCTTTTTGTGGTGCTTTTGAGGTGGGAGAGGTTTGAGCATGTTTCTAAAGTAGAGACAGGTGGGAGATGGGGGGCATACATGGAGAAAAGGGCCTGAACTCTGAAAGAAGTGGGAAAACCTTGGAAAGCGAATCGTCGATGAAAAGTGTTGCATGTTATATCAGTAAACAAAGGATGTGATGGCCATTGAGCCATCCATCACTGTGGCCACCTGCCCTGTCCTCTGCATCTTGGGACGATTCAGGATGGAGACATGCGGGATGCTGGCCCTTGACACTGAAGGTGCCCAGCAACAGTGTGATTTCCATGAGCCCAGTGTCTAGAATCTTTCCATGTAGAGATTCATTTACTTGACAGGTCTGGTTTGTTTTTAATTAAGAGTAGTTTTTAAATAATCTGACTACTTGTTTTTTGTTGCAAAACCTCCCATATATCCTGATTACTCCCTTTTTGGAGCAATCTCTCTGAGCTGTCTGAGAGGCTGCCACCTGGGCTTACATCCTCAGCAAGTTCACTAAAGAAAGTGCACTTCTTAACTTTATATATTTTTTTAAAGATTTATTTATTTATTTATTTTGGGGGTGGGGGTGGGGAGGGAGGGGGGCAGGCAGGCCACTTCTATTGGTCTTTCATTTGTCTATTTTCATCCATCTTCATTCTTTGGCCTGTGTGGGCCTCCCATCGCAGTGGCCTCTGTTGTCGCAGAGCACCGGCTCTGGGTGCATGCGCACTAGAGCTCCGGCTTGGTAATTGGACACATCGGTCCAGCCGCTCTGTGGCACGTGGGATCTTCCCAGGACAGGGATCGAACCGGCTCCCCTTGCACGGCAAGGCAGTGTCCTTACCCACTGGACCACCAGGGAAGCCCAGTTCTTAACTTTAGGTTGTGCTTTTCCCCAGTTGACAAAGGAAACAACAAAATGGGTGTGGATGAAGATTCACGCACAGGTGTTGGTGGGGGGACGCTGAGGGAATTCATATATCACAGATTCATTTTGTTTGGTCAACTAGATTCATTTCCTGAGTCAGAGATGGGGTAGAGGATGTCAGAAGAATGATATCTGTATTGGATGCTATGGTGAATTAGGAGTAGGTGACTAGCAACAAGTAAAAGATGATCTGAAAATTCCTGAAACTGTACTGTGTTTTTCAAATGAAATTCTTCCTTAGTAGTTCTCTTAGTATTAAAAAAACTACATCTGACTGTTTGGAACAAAGCCTGTTCAGGGATGGGGGCAGGATGAAACCCAGGGCATCAAGTAAGTTGATTATTTCTCAATGAATCCATGAAGCAAGTCTTGGGAAAGTAGGCCATGATGTTGGTTCTTCCACCTTTACAGAATTCTTCCAGCTCATCTAATTATCCTACCAGGTCCCTGTAGAACCTAATTAGGAGGTGTCCTTCACTGGCTGAGTAGCATTAGATCTGTATAACCAGCTTGGGGACTCTCTACCTCATTCCATGAAGCTGTGTTTTTCCCTAGGTGCCTCTGGACAAAAAGCTTCAGTCTTTAGATTGGTCCTGTTCTCACTGATCATGCACATCTTTCCCCAGTAAAAATCCATGAGTTTCCTCCTTAACTGATTAATACCAGTGAGCAACTCTACCCCAGGAGAGAAAGCCAATAGGCTATTTCTAATAACCAACTCGGCATGGTCTGTTTTCGATGTGATGAGACAGCCTGCTTGATTCCATAAGCGGTCGAACCACAGCTGTGGTTTACAGATAACTAAACGGCAGGGTGGGTACCAGTGATGGTAAAGTTTCTGTTAGACAGCGTTGAAAAGTCACACCAGGAAATCTGTGGTGACTTGTTTCCCTTATGAAATAGGGCTGGTTGATTCTTTATGGTTTAAGTCCTGAAGCGTTGACATTTTAATTTCACACGGGCTTCCCCAGGAGCTCAGTGGTAAAGAATCTTCTTGCAGGGAGGGCACTGCGGGAGACTTGGGTTCAATTCCTGGCTTGGGAAGATCTCTGATTTATTCACATGTACAGAGTTAATAATTCTAGAGTAATTAAGTTATGTTACCTATGCCAACTTTATAGGGATAAAGGAGCCTTATTTAATTAAATGAAGTGTCTAGAACAGCCTGGATTTCAAGAATGAAAGGAGCTACTTTTGCAGGGTTAAAAAAATGGGAATATAAAAGCACACCAGTTTTACATTGTAAAGAATGGAGAAAAATTTTAAGTGTTTTTCAATGGATACAGAAGGCAAATTCTCCACGCTGGTGATTGAGTTATAATGTCACACATTCACTTCTGTCTAAGGAAAATATGTTTTTATTGTTAAAGAAGGCAAATGAATTAGTGATAAGCTTTGTCAGCAGGGAGCCCATAGCAGTTATTTTCCCGGAGGGAAAAATGACTGAAAAGTGTACATTTAGTATTTTTCACAACTTCAAAGAAAATAACTAGCTTTCCCCACTGACTCTGCTAGTTCTGTTACCTAGAGCTTTAAAACCAGAATGTGTGTTTATAGGCAGATGCTGTTTTTCCCAGCATTTTGCATTGCTAGCCATCCAAATAGCAATTAAGGCCCAGCCAGCTTCAGAATTTGTGAAGCAAACTAGGGAGAATCACTCCTTTAGTAAGCCAGCATTCTCCAAGAGGTGTTTTCTAAAAAACTTGTTTTGCTCACCTGGAAACTGGGATTCTGACTGCCATTGTCTATGGGAGGCCATCAAGGAAAGAGAAACTTTTCTATTGACTTAGGAGGATCTTTTACTGGGGATATCATCATAAGTAAGCAAGGGTTACTTAAAAATGACCAGTTTGTGATGATGGTACATGCAGTGAAGCGAAGGAGAAACAGACATGGACAGTGGACATTGTGGGGAAGGAACAGTGGGTGGGAGGCGTAAAGGAAGTAGCATGACGGCCTGCACTATCATATGTGAAGAAAATAGCTATAGTCATTGCTCTGTGAGAAAAGGAGATCCTTTAGGAGTGCTGTGTGACGATCTGGAGGGGTGGGATGGAGGGATATACATATGACTGGGAACATACATATCTGTAAACAACAAAGCTCTGTAAAAGTTAAAAGTAAAATAAAAGTTAAAAAATAAAAAAAAGAAATCAAAAAAAAAAAAAAAAAGAATGACCAGTTCATCCTGCGGAGTGAACTATTAACTATAAAGTAAACTGAAGAATAAACACACATTTATAGCTACAAATGGCATGCTGGTGTTTCCAGTGTTAGTATCCAATCCTACCTTCCTTAGAGAGAAATGGAATTTATACTCTGGGATTATTGGGACCCTCCTTTGTTTTATTTTTTTATTTACTTCTTTCATAATTTTAAGAAATGAGGGATAGTTAATTTATAGCATTAAGTCCTGCTGCACAGCCACATGATTCGGTTATATATATATATATATATTTTTTTTTTTTCTTTTTTAGATTCCTTTCCGTTATGGTTTACCCCAGGATACTGAATATAGTTCCCTGTGCCATACAGTAGGATCCTGTTGTTTGTGACTCTGCTTTGTTTTAAACCATCCTCACCAACTTGGGCTTTCTGCTAGTTCTCCTCTGTGCCCTACCTTGCGTGCGCTGACATAATTGTTTTCTTGTGCTGAAGCTTATGGACTGTTTTCACGGGTCTTTCTCTGCAGTTGCTCCCACTTCACACGATGTCAACGCTTTCTGTATCTACAGCTACTGCTGTCTCTCCTGATCCAGGCAATGCTGCTGGTTGACGTCTGAGGACTTTTTCCCTCTATGTGTACAGTCTGCTATCCGGGGATGGCTTCTTTCTGCCCATAGTGTGCTGTACTTCTCAGGGCTGGTCCATCATCCTCCCCACCCCATCCTGCCCTGGGCTGGGCTACAATGGCCTGAGAACATTTTTACACATCACTGGGGGAGACGTGTGAGGTGGGGGTATGGGGAGGATTGGAAGCTGCCCTTCTCTGTGGGATTTTTTCAGAAAGTCTCTCTTACTGGCCACAGGACACCCCTCTCTGTGCTTCTCCATGCAGGCACATAACAAACTCAATAGCATCAAATTGTAGGCAGTGCAGGACTTGAGATTTGTTGATGTAAAGATGCCACTCTGATTCTCACTGAGAAAGAATGGTACAAACAATAGATGCTGAAGATGGGAAAACCGCAATATCCAGGTGTGACTATGCAGCCCAGTGTTTCAGTGTCCTTAGGAGCTATTCATTCAGGAAATGTTGATACTGTTTCATTTTGGGCCAATTGCTGGGAATTAAAGGTGACCGTGATTCTTTTTCTTTGTGAAAGGGGTCTCCCTCAGAGGTCCACACCGAACTTTAATCACAACTCACTTTGAAGAAATATGCCTTCTTGTGGCTCAGTGGTAAAGAATCTGCCTGCCAATGCAGGAGATGAAGGAGATGTGGGTTCCTTCCTGGATTGGGAAGATTCCATGGGGAGGAAATGCAACCCACTCCAGTGGGAATATGGAAACTTGCCCTAAAGAGTCCAACACAACTGAGTGGCGGGGCATGCATGGTTTTCATAATTTTAGAAATGAGGATAGTTAATTTATAGCATTAAGTCCTGCTGCACAGCCACATGATTCGTTATATATATATATATATTTTTTTCTTTTAGATTCCTTTCCGTTATGGTTTACCCCAGGATACTGAATATAGTTCCCTGTGCCATACAGTAGGATCCTGTTGTTTGTGACTCTGCTTTGTTTTAAACCATCCTCACCAACTTGGGCTTTCTGCTAGTTCTCCTCTGTGCCCTACCTTGCGTGCGCTGACATAATTGTTTTCTTGTGCTGAAGCTTATGGACTGTTTTCACGGGTCTTTCTCTGCAGTTGCTCCCACTTCACACGATGTCAACGCTTTCTGTATCTACAGCTACTGCTGTCTCTCCTGATCCAGGCAATGCTGCTGGTTGACGTCTGAGGACTTTTTCCCTCTATGTGTACAGTCTGCTATCCGGGGATGGCTTCTTTCTGCCCATAGTGTGCTGTACTTCTCAGGGCTGGTCCATCATCCTCCCCACCCCATCCTGCCCTGGGCTGGGCTACAATGGCCTGAGAACATTTTTACACATCACTGGGGGAGACGTGTGAGGTGGGGGTATGGGGAGGATTGGAAGCTGCCCTTCTCTGTGGGATTTTTTCAGAAAGTCTCTCTTACTGGCCACAGTATACCTCTCTCTGTGCTTCTCCATGCTGGCACATAACAAACTCAATAGCATCAAATTGTAGGCAGTGCAGGACTTGAGATTTGTTGATGTAAAGATGCCACTCTGATTCTCACTGAGAAAGAATGGTACAAACAATAGATGCTGAAGATGGGAAAACCGCAATATCCAGGTGTGACTATGCAGCCCAGTGTTTCAGTGTCCTTAGGAGCTATTCATTCAGGAAATGTTGATACTGTTTCATTTTGGGCCAATTGCTGGGAATTAAAGGTGACCGTGATTCTTTTTCTTTGTGAAAGGGGTCTCCCTCAGAGGTCCACACCGAACTTTAATCACAACTCACTTTGAAGAAATATGCCTTCTTGTGGCTCAGTGGTAAAGAATCTGCCTGCCAATGCAGGAGATGAAGGAGATGTGGGTTCCTTCCCTGGATTGGGAAGATTCCATGGGGGAGGAAATGCAACCCACTCCAGTATTCTTGCCTGGAGAATCCCATGGACAGAGAAGCTTGGAGGGCTAGAGCCCATCGGGTCTTAAAGAGTCCAACACAACTGAGTGGCGGGGCATGCATGGAAGCACTTCTTGTGGAGTCACAGAGACAACTCTCTTCTTTGGAGAGTGTCGTAGTTTCTTTCCCAAAATATTTTATGGTACCGGTTTAGTGCATTTTCCATCCTCATTAAGCACTTACAAACCTGTGGCCATAACGTCTGCAGTTTGAGATGCAGCAGCAAAGCTAGCGTGACTTATTCCCCCTTCACAGTTTCACGGATAGAGGATTTGTTCTTACTACGGAGCTTGGTGGCAATTTTTTCTTTCTTTCTTTATCAAGAACTTTATGACTTCTCTCTGGCAGGTCTGAGTTGCCAGTGTCACTCTTCTTGCACTTTGAGGCTATTATGGTGTCAAATAAGGGTTCCTTGAAGACAGCACTGTGATGCAACTGATCTGATAGCCAAGACGGCTACTACGGGGCTTCCCTGGTGGTCCAGTGGGTAAGGACACCGCCTTGCAGTGCAAGGGGCGCCGGTTCGATCCCTGGCCTGGGAAGATCCCACGTGCTGCGGAGCGGCTGGACCGATGTGTCCAACTACTGAGCCAGAGCTCTGGAGCGCATGCACCCAGAGCCAGTGCTCTGTGACAACAGAGGCTGCAATGGGAGGCCCACACGGGCCAAAGAACAAAGATGAATGAGAATAGATAAATGAAAAAGACCAATAGAAGTGGCCCGCCCTCCACCTTCCCTCCCCAATCCGCCCCCCCCCACCCCATAAAAACGACTTCTACTATGTGGGTAATGGGGCTGGGTCACGTCCTGAGTGGGACAAAGCAAGACGGCATGGAATTTCATCACTCAGAATGGTGTGCCAGTTAAAATTCATGGATTTGGGACTTCCCTGGTGGTCCAGTGGGTAAGGACACTGCCTTGCAGTGCAAGGGCTCACCAGTTTGATCCCTGGCCTGGGAAGGTCCCACGTGCCATGGAGCATCTGGACCAATGTGTCCAACTACGGAGCTGGAACTCTAGAGCGCATGTGCCCAGAGCCGGTGCTCTGCAGTGATGGAGGCCACTGCGATGGGAGGCCCACACAGGCCAAAGAACAGAAGTGGCCAAAAAGAAAATAATGATAATGGATTTTTTAATGTTTCTAGAACTTTCCACTTGATATGTTTAGATCATGGTTGATAGTGGGGAAATTCCTTCCCTGCAGGGCTTAGTTATTATATAAGCTATCTGTATGCACATAGGTCTCATTTTATTGTGTTTCACAGATTTTTTTATTTTTATAAATTGTGGCAACTTGCTAACAGTTGCTCATTTAGTCTGTATGTCACATTATGTTTCTGACTTTTTCTTTTTTAATAATAAAAGAATGGTGGCCTATGATCAGTGATCTTTGATGTTGCGACGATGACTCACAGAAGGTTCAGATGATTATTAGCATCGTTTAGCAATAAAATACTTTAAAATTAAGGTATGCACATTGTTTTTTTAGACATAATGCTATTGCACACTTAATAAATTCCAGAACAGTGTAAACATAACTTTTATGTACTCTAGGAAACCAGAACATTTGTGTGATTCGATTTTTTGCCATATTTACTTTATTGCAGTGGCTCAGAGCCAAACTCATGATATCTCCGAGGTCTGCTTGCAGCTGAAAGCCTGTATCTTTTTGTACACAAACTGGTAGATTCATCTCCTTCTCCTTCATGTACTATCCAGCCCTCTTGATCTCTCCTAGGGAGCAACTTGTTGGACCCACAAAGTAGTTACTTGTGGCAATGACAACTCTTCTTCAGGTTGACAGTTTAGAGCTCTGAGTGCAATGACTTTTCTAGAAAGCTGGAAAGGGCAGCAGAGCAAGTGCTAATTATTATTGCTGATTTGGTTTTCTTCCAAATGCAAAAGTTCCAATAGAGAAATCTTTAAGGATACCAAAAATCTACTAATAAGCTCCCTATTGTACCAACAGCAAGGATTCACGTCCTGAGTGGGACAAAGCAAGACGGCATGGAATTTCATCACTCAGAATGGTGTGCCAGTTAAAATTCATGGATTTGGGACTTCCCTGGTGGTCCAGTGGGTAAGGACACTGCCTTGCAGTGCAAGGGCTCACCAGTTTGATCCCTGGCCTGGGAAGGTCCCACGTGCCATGGAGCATCTGGACCAATGTGTCCAACTACGGAGCTGGAACTCTAGAGCGCATGTGCCCAGAGCCGGTGCTCTGCAGTGATGGAGGCCACTGCGATGGGAGGCCCACACAGGCCAAAGAACAGAAGTGGCCAAAAAGAAAATAATGATAATGGATTTTTTAATGTTTCTAGAACTTTCCACTTGATATGTTTAGATCATGGTTGATAGTGGGGAAATTCCTTCCCTGCAGGGCTTAGTTATTATATAAGCTATCTGTATGCACATAGGTCTCATTTTATTGTGTTTCACAGATTTTTTTATTTTTATAAATTGTGGCAACTTGCTAACAGTTGCTCATTTAGTCTGTATGTCACATTATGTTTCTGACTTTTTCTTTTTTAATAATAAAAGAATGGTGGCCTATGATCAGTGATCTTTGATGTTGCGACGATGACTCACAGAAGGTTCAGATGATTATTAGCATCGTTTAGCAATAAAATACTTTAAAATTAAGGTATGCACATTGTTTTTTTAGACATAATGCTATTGCACACTTAATAAATTCCAGAACAGTGTAAACATAACTTTTATGTACTCTAGGAAACCAGAACATTTGTGTGATTCGATTTTTTGCCATATTTACTTTATTGCAGTGGCTCAGAGCCAAACTCATGATATCTCCGAGGTCTGCTTGCAGCTGAAAGCCTGTATCTTTTTGTACACAAACTGGTAGATTCATCTCCTTCTCCTTCATGTACTATCCAGCCCTCTTGATCTCTCCTAGGGAGCAACTTGTTGGACCCACAAAGTAGTTACTTGTGGCAATGACAACTCTTCTTCAGGTTGACAGTTTAGAGCTCTGAGTGCAATGACTTTTCTAGAAAGCTGGAAAGGGCAGCAGAGCAAGTGCTAATTATTATTGCTGATTTGGTTTTCTTCCAAATGCAAAAGTTCCAATAGAGAAATCTTTAAGGATACCAAAAATCTACTAATAAGCTCCCTATTGTACCAACAGCAAGGATTGTAATATGCATGGAAATTAAGTTTTTCCTAAGATGGAAATTACGTTTTCAGAGAAGAGCTGTTAATCCTTTGCAAGTAATGATCCATGAGCTATGTTTTCAAAAGTATGTTCTTTGAAATAGTTGTGCCCACATTGTGCACACAGAGGGAAGCAAGCTTTTGAAGGTGTATCTTTGCCATCTTTGCTCTAGTCTGTAACAAGCCCTGCAGTCCTTTCCAGTAGGTGGGCTTCCTCGGCATGGTACTGACTTAGACTTAGCGACATCCTCAGCTCTTACAAGGATGCTACTGAAAATGGCTGAACCTCAGGAGACACCTGGTGGAGAAGGGGAGCATTCTTCTTTCATATTTTATTTTATTTTTTTACACTAATACTTCAGGTGATAAGAGCTCAAGGTAATGTCGCAGAATCTTTGTATTTTCTTTTTTTAAATTTTGGCCTGTTTTTATTGTTTCTTTTTTTAAAAAAATTTAGTTTTCATTCATCTTTAATCTTTGGCCTGTGTGGGCCTCCCATTGCAGTGGCCCCTCTTGTTGCCAAGCACTGGATCTGGGTGCATGCACTCCAGAGCACTGGCTCGCAATTGGGACACACCGGTCCAGCCACTTCATAACACGTGGGATCTTCCAGGGCCAGGGATCGAACTGGTGACCCCTGCACTGCAAGGCAGACTCTACCCACTGGACCACCAGGGAAGCCCTGTATCTTCTTAGAGTACAGAAATGTGGAGCAAGTATACAAGTGGTAAAAAAAAAATGCTTTGCAAATTTAACCTCCTTATAACTTATATGCTATTTTAGATGTTTATTTTTATTTAGTCACTCATCTGCTTATTCATAGGTGCATTAGGGAAGCAGAGGTCTTAGTCCCTATGGGAGGTTCTTATGTTGAGCTATGGAGGCAGGACATAGAGCCATCAAGAACAAGGATTACAGATGTAATTGCAGACGACTGAGACCACGTGTAAATACTGAGTGCCAGCTAAGCAGGAAAGAGGCGATTAGGAAGGAC
Source organism: Tragulus kanchil (assembly GCA_022376925.1). NCBI lineage: Eukaryota > Metazoa > Chordata > Mammalia > Artiodactyla > Tragulidae > Tragulus > Tragulus kanchil. Next base: position 15,859,290 of record JAIOJX010000028.1, on the reverse strand, counting down.
TTCATAAATGGATGAAGTAGTAGAAGTGATGTATTAAATAAGTAGAAGATTTGACAACAAGGTCCTGCTGTAGAGTACAGGAGACTATACTCAATATCCTGTAATAAGCTGTAATGGAAAATAATATAAAAAAGCATATATGTATATATGTGTGGGCGGGCGGGTGGGCATGAATTACTTTGCTATGTAGCAGAAATTAACAAACATTGTAAATGGACCATATTTCAATGAATTTTTTTTTAAATAGAAGGTTTGTTTGAGCAGATGCAGACGTGGCCATTAGGACTGAGGGTTTGTTTCTCTAAAGATAGCATGTATGAATGGCAGGTGGGAAGGGCTCTGACATGTCTGTAGCAGGGAATATAATATGTTAGGAAATAACGAGAGAGAAGGCAGGCTAGCTTGGCAAGGCACAGCTTACTCAAAGATAGTTTCTTAACCTCATAACTGAAAAGCTTTGTAGCCTTAGTGCATATATGCTTCTGGTACTGTTTACTGCATAATAAAACAGTGGTTGGGGAGTCAAGCCTTTTGAGACTGAGATGTAGAATTGCATACCATTGCTTCTGTCTTGCTCAATTGGCCAGTGCAAGTGATAGAGATAACGTCAAACTCAAGAGCTATAAATAATCTCCACTTCTTTTCTCTGCTATTCAGCATGTGGAATCATAGTGCTTCGACCAATGGTGGAACCCATGTTCCCTGCATTGGCAGCATGAGTCTTAACCACTGGACTGTCAGGGAAGTCCCAGTTTCTACTTCTTTTGTTAGAGAAACTTAACATCGTGTGTGTTAAAGGACTGATACAGGGAATGGCAAGACATGTCACTAATAATGCAGTCTACCACAGGAAATTCCCTTAAATTCCCAGCCATATTCTCATTTCATACATAGAGCAACAATGTCTGTCCTTTCACCCCAAGAATCATGAAGATAAATATAATAATTCATATATAAGTTTGTATTCAACAGTAAAGCATCATGCAAAGGCGAGGGCATTCGTCTTGCATTTCCTTCTATTCTTTCCCTTTAGTGAAAACAGAATATCCTTTCCACAGCCACCTTCCCTCAAGTCCCAGTGGCATCCTCCCTCTAGCAGGAGCTCTCTGTAGAACGTCTTCCCAGCAAGTGCTTCCTGAGGAAATGCAGGATGAAAGTAATTTGTCTAACTAATATCCTGTAATAAGCTGTAATGGAAAATAATATAAAAGCATATATGTATATATGTGTGGGCGGGCGGGTGGGCATGAATTACTTTGCTATGTAGCAGAAATTAACAAACATTGTAAATGGACCATATTTCAATGAATTTTTTTTTAAATAGAAGGTTTGTTTGAGCAGATGCAGACGTGGCCATTAGGACTGAGGGTTTGTTTCTCTAAAGATAGCATGTATGAATGGCAGGTGGGAAGGGCTCTGACATGTCTGTAGCAGGGAATATAATATGTTAGGAAATAACGAGATAGAAGGCAGGCTAGCTTGGCAAGGCACAGCTTACTCAAAGATAGTTTCTTAACCTCATAACTGAAAAGCTTTGTAGCCTTAGTGCATATATGCTTCTGGTACTGTTTACTGCATAATAAAACAGTGGTTGGGGAGTCAAGCCTTTTGAGACTGAGATGTAGAATTGCATACCATTGCTTCTGTCTTGCTCAATTGGCCAGTGCAAGTGATAGAGATAACGTCAAACTCAAGAGCTATAAATAATCTCCACTTCTTTTCTCTGCTATTCAGCATGTGGAATCATAGTGCTTCGACCAATGGTGGAACCCATGTTCCCTGCATTGGCAGCATGAGTCTTAACCACTGGACTGTCAGGGAAGTCCCAGTTTCTACTTCTTTTGTTAGAGAAACTTAACATCGTGTGTGTTAAAGGACTGATACAGGGAATGGCAAGACATGTCACTAATAATGCAGTCTACCACAGGAAATTCCCTTAAATTCCCAGCCATATTCTCATTTCATACATAGAGCAACAATGTCTGTCCTTTCACCCCAAGAATCATGAAGATAAATATAATAATTCATATATAAGTTTGTATTCAACAGTAAAGCATCATGCAAAGGCGAGGGCATTCGTCTTGCATTTCCTTCTATTCTTTCCCTTTAGTGAAAACAGAATATCCTTTCCACAGCCACCTTCCCTCAAGTCCCAGTGGCATCCTCCCTCTAGCAGGAGCTCTCTGTAGAACGTCTTCCCAGCAAGTGCTTCCTGAGGAAATGCAGGATGAAAGTTTCTAAAGTGACTTTGGAAGTATCCAGAAGAATATTTGGAAAAACTCAACTCTTGCAAGTTGCTGATACTTTCTTCCTGGATTTTCAGGTGATGCAAGAGATCACACTATCCACCAGGGAAGTTCTCTTGAACCCTTCTTTCCCTGGAGTGACAGTTCTCTCGCACTGCCCACCTCCACACACCCTTGTTACTTCTCCCTTAGGCCAAAGCGGAGTGCGTTAAGACCGTGAGCTTGGGTTCCCGGTATGGGCAAATGGAAGGGGACACACCAGGACTGATGTTGAATATTCCTGTTTTTAGCCTTAAGCTCTAGTTAACAGTGAGTCAACCTCCCAAACATGTTCAGAATGTTGTTCAGAGTTTTCATGCACATGTTCAGAGTTATTAATTCATTCAAAATGTACTGACTCCCAAGGGCAAAGAGTATAGAACTCAGCATTATTTAGGCTATAAGAGAATATGTTACTTTCACATTTGAGCAGCTTCAACTCCAGGGCATGAAAGATCTGTCTTAGGAAAGCAAGGTAGGAGATGTCAGTGGTTCTTATTCATCTGGATTAATCAAGAGGGGAGAATGAGTTTTCCCAATTTTCTGCAACAAAATGTAAGTTCATAAATGACTCAGTTTAATCATGTTTGGCTTTAAGAGGAAGCTGGACTGTTCCAGGCAATAGTCAGCTATTCCAGTGGGGACAGTGGTGGAGGGAACAGAGTTTCACATATCTGTGCTGCAAACTCCAGTTTCTAACTTCGCAGCTCGTTCTCTAGAGAGAATTTTTTTTTTTTTTGGGGAGGGATTTCTGTGTGTATTAATATAATCTGAGATTTAAAAGATGAAAGGTGTGATCAAGCTTATTCAGAATTATAAAGTCTGTTCAAAACCCATGGCATGGGAAGAAGTTCAGGCACTGAGAATAAAGAGGAACAACAACCAGAAAGAGATACATTTTGCTACTCTCGGTGACTCTTTTCCACTCCTAGTGACCAAATCTAAAGGCATTTCCACATTAAGTTAAGTTTCAAGATGGTGTTTGTCTGTTGTAACTTCCCAGCAAGTGCTTCCTGAGGAAATGCAGGATGAAAGTTTCTAAAGTGACTTTGGAAGTATCCAGAAGAATATTTGGAAAAACTCAACTCTTGCAAGTTGCTGATACTTTCTTCCTGGATTTTCAGGTGATGCAAGAGATCACACTATCCACCAGGGAAGTTCTCTTGAACCCTTCTTTCCCTGGAGTGACAGTTCTCTCGCACTGCCCACCTCCACACACCCTTGTTACTTCTCCCTTAGGCCAAAGCGGAGTGCGTTAAGACCGTGAGCTTGGGTTCCCGGTATGGGCAAATGGAAGGGGACACACCAGGACTGATGTTGAATATTCCTGTTTTTAGCCTTAAGCTCTAGTTAACAGTGAGTCAACCTCCCAAACATGTTCAGAATGTTGTTCAGAGTTTTCATGCACATGTTCAGAGTTATTAATTCATTCAAAATGTACTGACTCCCAAGGGCAAAGAGTATAGAACTCAGCATTATTTAGGCTATAAGAGAATATGTTACTTTCACATTTGAGCAGCTTCAACTCCAGGGCATGAAAGATCTGTCTTAGGAAAGCAAGGTAGGAGATGTCAGTGGTTCTTATTCATCTGGATTAATCAAGAGGGGAGAATGAGTTTTCCCAATTTTCTGCAACAAAATGTAAGTTCATAAATGACTCAGTTTAATCATGTTTGGCTTTAAGAGGAAGCTGGACTGTTCCAGGCAATAGTCAGCTATTCCAGTGGGGACAGTGGTGGAGGGAACAGAGTTTCACATATCTGTGCTGCAAACTCCAGTTTCTAACTTCGCAGCTCGTTCTCTAGAGAGAATTTTTTTTTTTTTTGGGCAGGGATTTCTGTGTGTATTAATATAATCTGAGATTTAAAAGATGAAAGGTGTGATCAAGCTTATTCAGAATTATAAAGTCTGTTCAAAACCCATGGCATGGGAAGAAGTTCAGGCACTGAGAATAAAGAGGAACAACAACCAGAAAGAGATACATTTTGCTACTCTCGGTGACTCTTTTCCACTCCTAGTGACCAAATCTAAAGGCATTTCCACATTAAGTTAAGTTTCAAGATGGTGTTTGTCTGTTGTAACACTGAGCAAAATCCTTTAAAGGCAGAAGCACTATTCAGGTTGATCAACTATTTTGAACGGATTAAAATACAAACTTTCAGAAACAAATCTATTTGGAATCCTTAAATGTATGTGGTTTTTCTCTGTAGCCCGACTTTTGTTTTCTTTGAAAGGCAATGCCCGGCCCCTCCTTTTTTCCCAGGTAATAAAAAAAGAGAAAGAGATCAATGATCAATAATGGTCCAGCACTCAAGAACAACCCAGGAACAGGAAGTCAGTCTGTGCATGTAACACTGTACAAGAGAGGACAGTATTGTGGGGAGAGAAGGAGCTACCATTCCAGGCCTTCTCAGGGCCCTTATCAGGATCAGTGCAGAAAACATGATTGGGAAATAGGAGGCAAGCACCAGTTTCACTGAGAGTTATGAAGACTCTGGAACTTGTCTTCAGCTGACTTGCATTCCCTGTCTGTGGCCAGCTCTGATGTGTTTTGGAGACGGAGTGGATCTCCTTGCCTCTTACTATAGCATGGTAACAGGATCAGCCAGCTAAGAGAGAAGAGGCAGTCAGAGTAGATGCCTGACGTGGAGTTCTTTCAGGATGAGTGCCTAAAAGCTATCCGTTTATTGCAAACAGCCAAAAACAAAAGTAAAACAAATTTAAAATTTCAGAGTTTCATGTGGGAAATGGAAAAAGTCTAGACTTGAAAGTCAAATAGCTATGTTTTATTTTATGTTAACTTTCTTGAGATACACTTGATATATAAAAACTTCTTTGCGTTTGAGGAATACGACTTCTTGAGTTTGGGGATAAATATGTGTGCAGGAAATCATCATTACAGTCTATGCCAGAAACATATTCATCACCTTCAAAAGTATCCTCCCACTTCTATTTCTTCTTTTCTTCTTATTTGTGCATGGGTGATGGGAACACTTAATGTAAGATTTACCATCTTAGCAAACTTTACATGTGCAATATGGTATTATTAACTGTCGGCTCTATGCTGTACTATTAGCTGTAGGCTCTATGCTGTACATTGGATCTCTAGGGTTAGTTCACCTTGCACAATTGAAACCTTGTAGCTGTGATTTATCTCTCCAGGAGACAGTGGAGGACAGAGGAGCCTGGCGTGCTGCAGTCCATGGGGTTGCAAAGAGTCAGACATGACTTAGCAACTGCACAGAAACAACAAGCTGTGATTTATAATCCAGGCTTCCTAGCATGGCCTTAGACTAGTGTCTGAACTCCTCTGTATCTATCTCCTCATATATGGGAAATAAAGAAATTAATTAATAGCTGGAACATATTCTTGTGAGAATTATATCAGGTCATGTATATAAATTAACTTAGCAAGATGGCTTGAACAGAATAGGCACTTATTACACCCATACCAGGCATGCTATGAGGACAACAAGAGGCAACTTGCTGTGTTAATTATTCATGAGGATTTAGCGTCTACTCAAGGTAAGAGTGCCACGTGACTTTGTGTGCCAACTCTGAATGATTGGCAGTATCTGATGGAAGAACTGGGATGAGAAGGGTTTTGAGAAAGGGCCCGTAAGAAGTTAGGTTTTGATGGATTTTTGCATACTGTTGTGAGGAAAGAGAATGGGGCAAACATGCCATGCCTTTACCATTTCTGGAAAAGCACCAGTAAACAAAGACAACACGTATATCCAGTCTTTAAGAATCATACAGCCTCGTGGGAGGTAAATATCAATCACTGAGTGTTAGAAAAGCTGCTCACTTCTCCAGTGCCCTACTTATCTGGGTAGATGGCTTTTGGTGTGTATTCCAGAAAGGTGTGTCAGTGAAGGTTTCTCAAAGGGATGATTCTTGAGGAGTGACAAAGAGCAGTTACTAGTTGTGTGGAGGATGGAGGAAAAGAAGCATGTGATCCTTAAAAGAAGAGCAACACAGACAAAGACAGGGTCATGATAAACCGCAGCATGAAGGCAAAGAGTGTAGAGGTGTATAAATCTGGACAGAAGCATTTGTACGGGGGAGGCGGCTGAAGTGAGATTTTTGGGACAGTCAGGCTCTGTACCATGTTAAGCTCTCTTAAAGCTGTTTTATTGGCTTGACTCAAGGGTGGTGGTCAAGGGGGCATACAGCTTATGGCTCCAAGAAATTCCCATTTGTAAGCATTAGAAACAATTTCCTTGACAAATTGAAACTTAAAAACTGATGAGATCCTATAAATTTGTATGTGAGATTTTATTCTCCTGCCATGGTTTGTGTAGGTTCTAAGATATCTAATTGTGACTATAGTTTATGGTTCTGATAGGTCATTACTGTCATTTGTCTAGGCAAAACATTGGGAAGTAAGGCTTTCTAATGGATAGCTTTTGTTCATTTGGTTTTTTGGACTGCCCTGTCCTTTCTTCCTGAGTAATTATTCTCTAAAGTGCTTGAGAATCCTGTACCAATGTCATTTCAAAGAAATTAACTGCCTATTTCTCTATGTCTGAAAGAACACTGCTCATATCTCCATCATGGCCTTTATTCTATGCAGCCAGAATCTTGTTCATTTTTTTTTTCATATTTGTAAGCTGCTGGAAAACTGTTAGATCAGTTCTGGAAACTTCTGGAAGACAGGGATTAGAGCTTTTACTGTTGCTGTCACAATATTCACTCTTGTGCTGAGCACACAGCAGGTGCTCAGGAATTGTGTGCCCACGTGAGCTGAATGACGAGTACAATATGAGGTCTGAAGTTTAATCACCATCATAATGGAACTGGTCATCTACCAAGCTTGCAGTGTAGTTCATAAAGCTGTGTTTCTAAATATTTGTCATATTAGTGAATAATTTATATGTCCCAAATAGGATAAGGAATGAAAGCAATGATGCATTAAATCAAATTTATCTGACATAAAAAATAAATGCAAAGCACCTTATGAGTATGATTTTAGTTACTGTTGTAGAACATTAACACATGGAACCAACCCGTCTCCAGTAAACACTTCGTAATCGTCAGTTCTTGTGATAAAATTCTTCTGGCTATAGAACAAGTGTCTTCTGAATTGATATCAAAGAATCTTATTTTGACCACATCAGGGGTATGATTATATACAGGTATATATAGGGGAATGTTCTAGATCTGCTGGAGATTAGTCAAAGAGTGTAGAGGTGTATAAATCTGAAGGCGTGGGGTGGTCAAGGGGCCAATGTTTTATTGGCTTGACTCAAGGGTGGTGGTCAAGGGGGCATACAGCTTATGGCTCCAAGAAATTCCCATTTGTAAGCATTAGAAACAATTTCCTTGACAAATTGAAACTTAAAAACTGATGAGATCCTATAAATTTGTATGTGAGATTTTATTCTCCTGCCATGGTTTGTGTAGGTTCTAAGATATCTAATTGTGACTATAGTTTATGGTTCTGATAGGTCATTACTGTCATTTGTCTAGGCAAAACATTGGGAAGTAAGGCTTTCTAATGGATAGCTTTTGTTCTTTTGGTTTTTTGGACTGCCCTGTCCTTTCTTCCTGAGTAATTATTCTCTAAAGTGCTTGAGAATCCTGTACCAATGTCATTTCAAAGAAATTAACTGCCTATTTCTCTATGTCTGAAAGAACACTGCTCATATCTCCATCATGGCCTTTATTCTATGCAGCCAGAATCTTGTTCATTTTTTTTTTCATATTTGTAAGCTGCTGGAAAACTGTTAGATCAGTTCTGGAAACTTCTGGAAGACAGGGATTAGAGCTTTTACTGTTGCTGTCACAATATTCACTCTTGTGCTGAGCACACAGCAGGTGCTCAGGAATTGTGTGCCCACGTGAGCTGAATGACGAGTACAATATGAGGTCTGAAGTTTAATCACCATCATAATGGAACTGGTCATCTACCAAGCTTGCAGTGTAGTTCATAAAGCTGTGTTTCTAAATATTTGTCATATTAGTGAATAATTTATATGTCCCAAATAGGATAAGGAATGAAAGCAATGATGCATTAAATCAAATTTATCTGACATAAAAAATAAATGCAAAGCACCTTATGAGTATGATTTTAGTTACTGTTGTAGAACATTAACACATGGAACCAACCCGTCTCCAGTAAACACTTCGTAATCGTCAGTTCTTGTGATAAAATTCTTCTGGCTATAGAACAAGTGTCTTCTGAATTGATATCAAAGAATCTTATTTTGACCACATCAGGGGTATGATTATATACAGGTATATATAGGGGAATGTTCTAGATCTGGTGGAGATTAGAGACTCTCTGAAGATAAGATGCCTAAGGGAAATTAGGATAATTCTCTGGCAAATCCAGGAAGAGCTGTGGGGACAGTAAACTGTGATGGCTATAGGAGAGGACAGGAGAGGTAACTTTGCAAAAAAAGAAACAGAAGAAGAAATTATGGTTTCCCTGATGTCTTCACTAGAGTATTATGAGAAAAACATGGTAGACAAAGATAACACAGGGGCTGGGGTGATAGTGGTTCAGATGGTGTTGTAGTTCAGGCCAGGGCTGCAGTTGCTGGTGTCCCCTCAGGGTATGGGGGATCATGATCCCAGAACAGGTACAAAAGCTTGACTCCTGTGGGTTAGGTGCTATCCAAACAGTTGATTTCAGATAATAACATGTTTTGCATGATGTAAAAGGCAAATATGATTCTACTTCCATGTTATTTCATCATGTTACAAATAGCCATTGAGACTGCAATCCAAGGAGATGGTCAGTGGTCAGTCTTGGATTTTAGGTATTTCCAGGAATGCTGCTGGACAAGGGGCTCGGGCAGAGGAGAAAGGAACTGCAGTGTTCTCTGAAAGTCATTCTCATGGACCTGATGTGAACACATACTGACCCAGATGCTGGAACAGTTTTGTGGGACACCATGAATAAGGAGAAGAGACCACACTGGGTTTGAAGAGGGATGTCTTTCTGTTGATGACCCTAATTTTCAAATTTGCTTTAACTCTTACACTAGGAACTTCCTCTTTGTTTTTTTTATTATAGTCAGGTTGCCTCAATGGTTGTTGTGCTCATACCTTTACATCATCAACCATTTTGGAGATGCAGATGGGCTTGTGGACACACAGCAGGGGGTAAGGAGAGGCTGGGACAAACTGGAAGTGTAGCATTGACATATATACACTACCATGTATAAGCTTGATAGCTAGAGGAAAGTTTCGTACAGCACAGGGTGCCTAGCTCTGTGATTTGTGATAACCTACCTGGGTGGGGTGGGGAGGATATATGTGTATGTATAGCTGATTCACGTTGTTGTACAGTAGAAACTAATGGATATCAAAAAGAATCTTATTTTGACCACATCAGGGTATGATTATATACGGTCTGTCTGCCAAGATAAGATGCCTAAGGGAAATTAGGATAATTCTCTGGCAAATCCAGGAAGAGCTGTGGGGACAGTAAACTGTGATGGCTATAGGAGAGGACAGGAGAGGTAACTTTGCAAAAAAAGAAACAGAAGAAGAAATTATGGTTTCCCTGATGTCTTCACTAGAGTATTATGAGAAAAACATGGTAGACAAAGATAACACAGGGGCTGGGGTGATAGTGGTTCAGATGGTGTTGTAGTTCAGGCCAGGGCTGCAGTTGCTGGTGTCCCCTCAGGGTATGGGGGATCATGATCCCAGAACAGGTACAAAAGCTTGACTCCTGTGGGTTAGGTGCTATCCAAACAGTTGATTTCAGATAATAACATGTTTTGCATGATGTAAAAGGCAAATATGATTCTACTTCCATGTTATTTCATCATGTTACAAATAGCCATTGAGACTGCAATCCAAGGAGATGGTCAGTGGTCAGTCTTGGATTTTAGGTATTTCCAGGAATGCTGCTGGACAAGGGGCTCGGGCAGAGGAGAAAGGAACTGCAGTGTTCTCTGAAAGTCATTCTCATGGACCTGATGTGAACACATACTGACCCAGATGCTGGAACAGTTTTGTGGGACACCATGAATAAGGAGAAGAGACCACACTGGGTTTGAAGAGGGATGTCTTTCTGTTGATGACCCTAATTTTCAAATTTGCTTTAACTCTTACACTAGGAACTTCCTCTTTGTTTTTTTTATTATAGTCAGGTTGCCTCAATGGTTGTTGTGCTCATACCTTTACATCATCAACCATTTTGGAGATGCAGATGGGCTTGTGGACACACAGCAGGGGGTAAGGAGAGGCTGGGACAAACTGGAAGTGTAGCATTGACATATATACACTACCATGTATAAGCTTGATAGCTAGAGGAAAGTTTCGTACAGCACAGGGTGCCTAGCTCTGTGATTTGTGATAACCTACCTGGGTGGGGTGGGGAGGATATATGTGTATGTATAGCTGATTCACATTGTTGTACAGTAGAAACTAATACAGCATTGTAAGTATGCCCCAATTAAATAAATAAAAACTAAGAATACTTCCTACTAAAGAACAACCATTCCACATCACTGTGACCATATTTTCCATTGTTACTGAAGTATTTCCTGAGCAGATGCACCTGGGGCTCATAAATTGGCTAAATCTCTACATAGTCCCAGTGAAGTGTATCCTAGAGACTTTTGTTTCATTTCGTCTTCCCTGACTCTTCTGGAATCAGTTGCATTTTCACACAGCTTTCTTTTTGTGCTCCCTCCATCGCTGCCAGGAACTTTGGACTTCCATGCCTCCGCGTGTGAATTCTGGGAAAAGAGTCTTTCATCTCAATGTTCTCAGCAAAGTCCTCAGGTTCATCCCAAAGAGACGGTCTTAGATCACATGCCCACTCCTGAACAGTCACTGGACCAAGTGGGTAGAGCTTTTGAATAGCTTCATTTGGGTGATGTGTTTTTTTCTCATACGCATGAACTGGTGGGAGAACCAGATTCCATGTGACCCTGTGGAAGCTTTGGGGAAGTTGGGAGGGGCATGGATGCCAAGGAAGCAACAAGAAATTGCCTGTCAAAATAGAGTTAATTTGCAGACTAGTTAAGTTACAGACATACACACTTTGGTGATCATCAAAGCACGTACTCTATACTTTTCCCCTCTTTGCCCTGTGTCTGGAATTAGATGGCATATTATCCCACACTGGGTTCAGGAGAAGGTAAAGAGGCAACATAGCCCATCATTCTGAACTCTCATTCCTGTCTAAATTGGACTTTGAACCTAAAAATCGTATGCTTGTCTTCCTCTGTGTGTTCACAGTGCTTGGCACCAAATAGACCATCTTTCAACAAATATTTGCAAAACAGAGATGACTGCCTGGCTGTACTAGACAGATTCTGATGTTTGCACTTAATTCTCCTATTTCCTAGATTGTCCTCATCTGGACGGCTAAAGCCCTGCCCAGACACTCTGTGCCTGGACTCTCCTATCTGCTAAATCTTACATGAGACTTGGGTCCTGCTTCCTGGTCTCCCCATTTCCAGTTCCATCCACTGCCACCAACCTCAGTGGTATCTATATCAGGGTTAGTCAATGAACATCATAGGACTGCTGACTCTAGGAATGAACGTGAGGCAGAGGGTGGAGAAAATGTGTTTCTGGAGAGAGACTGGAGAAAGAAGACATGGTCGCTTTGTTTTGACCTGTAGTCGAAAATCACTGACCAAAAAGGTTAATAAAATAAAATGAAAAGTAAAAAGTGTACAGTGTAGGTCTGGACATTTCTCCCATCTAACTTCCAAATTCCACCTTCTCTGTTGGACATGGCTCCTAGGAAAGCATTGGACATTTGCTCAATGAAATAGATTGGATTGTTAAATTGTTGGTTTAATAAAGCAAGGTTGGCCAGGTGCAAGGGATTAGTTAGGCACAGAGGTTGAATGTTCCACTCAGAAATCAGGTCCAGACACTGGTCCCCAGGGATAAGATACTGCATACAATGGGAGCAAGCTATAGGAAGCAAGCTGAAGGAGAAAAGGTGGGCAGATTGGATTTGAGGTGGAACTTGGACTAAAAGATGGAAGAAACTGATAGAATGTGACCACAGAACTATCAAGATTTCTTATAGATTCTTTAAATTTCAGTTTTCCAGAACAGAGTACCAAAACCAAAGAAACCAACTACTTTCACCAGTGAGTTTTAGAAGTGAGAGCCCTGGGTACCGTGGGAGGACTACATTCATTGGTTACAGAGAAAGGTACTTGGCTGGGTGCTTCTTGCAGACAACTAGCATGGATTGGATTGATCCTTCTTCATGAGGCCCAGCCACCCATTCAGATAGTAACCATGCCTCCCAGGGACTCCTCTGGGTGCTTCTTTGGGCTGCACAGTGCTCCCAGCACTGCTTCAACTCGGTCTCCCCTCTGCATGGTGTCTTCTGTGCTATGAATCAGAGAACTGAGTTTTATGTCTTGGGTTGGCCAGGATGCTACAGCTGTTTCCCATTCTCCTTCCAAATTCTCACTCCTTTCAGCCTGTGGAGCAACATCAAAAGCAGCAGCGTCTCTGCTATCTCAATCATCTCTTAGTTTCTGGCTTTTCTTGGGCTTTTCACAACTGCTTGGACCTCGCCTCATTGCTCCTTTAAGATTTTCTTCAGGGGGCTTCCCCTGGTGGTCCAGTGGGTAAGGACACCGCCTTGCAGTGCAAGGGGCGCCGGTTCGATCCCTGGCCTGGGAAAATCCCACGTGCCGCGGAGCGGCTGGACTGATGTGTCCAATTGCCGAGCCGGAGCTCTGGAGAGCATGCGCCCAGAGCCGGTGCTCTGCGACGACAGACGGCACCGTGATGGGAGGCCCACAGGAGCCAAAGAACAAAGATGGATGAAAATAGAGAAATGGAAGACCAATGAAAGTGGCTCGCCCACTCTCCTCCCTCCCCAGCCCGACCCCCACCCAAAATAAATAAATAAATAAATCTTAAAAAAAAAAAAAAAAAAGATTTTGTTCAGGGAGCTGCTGTGCACTTGGATGGAACTCCGTACTTGGAATACACAGGCATTGAAATCACATCCATAGCTATTGGCAGTCCAAGTCCTCATTCTTTGGTCCTTTCCAAAAGTCTCTTAATTTTTTACTGACTCAGATGTTTATCTTCCCCCAATCTCATATTTCCTCACAACTCTGCTCTATACTGCCACCGTTCCTGGCTCCACATCTTTGGGAGAGCCACTTCTTTGAAGCGTGGTACCATCTTGGTCACCGACTTTATTGTCTAGAAGAGAATGACCAAGTCAGGGAGATTAAGTGATTTTGGAGGGTCATGCAGCCAGTCAGTGGCAGAGTGTAATGAATCATCTTAATGCTAATTGTTCATACAAAATAAAATGACAATTATTAAGTTAATGTAATCATTTAAATCCAGCACATACTGATTGCTTCAATTCAAGCAATACTCAAAATAACTCAAATTCACAACTTGACAGCACGCAGGAGAGGGGTAGATATTAGTCACAATGATACAAAACAAGAGCGGGTTGATGATCTATTATCTTGAGCATTTGCCTTTCAGGGGAAAATTTTTCGAGAAGTTAGAAAATTACATAAACATTATGAGAATGTGACTCAGAGTATTTTCCCTTAAACTTAATAATAAAACAATCAATTATGCATCTCTGGATTCTCATTTGTTTTCTTGCTTCAAGGACAAAGTGAATAGTACATCTTTGGGGAAATGTTCTCTATCAGAAATGATTGACAAAAGTTTCCCAGTGAGTTAGCTGGTCCATGTGCAAACATGTTCTGATATAAAGAAATGCATGTTAGTGGAGGGAGAGTCTCATTGCCTGACCATTGTCACTAGATGACAAATGTTAAAAACTGTTTTCTGATCCCAAATTTAGTATTTGGAAGTTCATTCTTCCCTAATTTTTATTCCAGGAATGATAGTCACCTGAAAACTTGTAAAATATCTTATTGGAGAGATAGATAGTGACCTCTTTAAACTGAATTAATTTTATTCAAATTCAATACTGGAAAAATGGTTTCAGTGAAGTCATGGCTCTGGTTAATTATGACATTTCACTCTATGCTGATTCCATCACATTTTCCAGATAAGGACTTATCTTTGGGAACTCTATGCATGAGTTCACATGCACATTTTTTCCAGATATCACTTGGACCGCTTTATGGGTCTATTCTTTGGTCCTTTAAAGATTTTTACTGACTCAGATGTTTATCTTCCCCAATCTCATATTTCCTCACAACTCTGCTCTATACTGCCACCGTTCCTGGCTCCACATCTTTGGGAGAGCCACTTCTTGAAGCGTGGTACCATCTTGGTCACCGACTTTATTGTCTAGAAGAGAATGACCAAGTCAGGGAGATTAAGTGATTTTGGAGGGTCATGCAGCCAGTCAGTGGCAGAGTGTAATGAATCATCTTAATGCTAATTGTTCATACAAAATAAAATGACAATTATTAAGTTAATGTAATCATTTAAATCCAGCACATACTGATTGCTTCAATTCAAGCAATACTCAAAATAACTCAAATTCACAACTTGACAGCACGCAGGAGAGGGGTAGATATTAGTCACAATGATACAAAACAAGAGCGGGTTGATGATCTATTATCTTGAGCATTTGCCTTTCAGGGAAATTTGTCGAGAAGTTAGAAAATTACATAAACATTATGAGAATGTGACTCAGAGTATTTTCCCTTAAACTTAATAATAAAACAATCAATTATGCATCTCTGGATTCTCATTTGTTTTCTTGCTTCAAGGACAAAGTGAATAGTACATCTTTGGGGAAATGTTCTCTATCAGAAATGATTGACAAAAGTTTCCCAGTGAGTTAGCTGGTCCATGTGCAAACATGTTCTGATATAAAGAAATGCATGTTAGTGGAGGGAGAGTCTCATTGCCTGACCATTGTCACTAGATGACAAATGTTAAAAACTGTTTTCTGATCCCAAATTTAGTATTTGGAAGTTCATTCTTCCCTAATTTTTATTCCAGGAATGATAGTCACCTGAAAACTTGTAAAATATCTTATTGGAGAGATAGATAGTGACCTCTTTAAACTGAATTAATTTTATTCAAATTCAATACTGGAAAAATGGTTTCAGTGAAGTCATGGCTCTGGTTAATTATGACATTTCACTCTATGCTGATTCCATCACATTTTCCAGATAAGGACTTATCTTTGGGAACTTATCAGAGTCACTTGAATCTTTTTTCCCTTCACTTGAGGTTTTAAGTGTTCTCAGTGGATGACACAATGCTGTTAATTAGCCGGTATTTAGTGATTCTTCACGTTGTGACTTGCAAGATTACCGTCTTTCAAGTAATGCTAGCATAACACTGCTATGAATTTAACAGAAGAAAAATAAAGTCAAAACACTTTGGCTTTTCCTAGAATACTATTTTTTTCCTCTTTGGCAGAGCTTTTTAAGTCCCTTGCTTCAAGCTGATCCCGGTAATTAAAAGAATGATTTTTAAAAAAAAACAAAACCCTCTCAAAGAGGGATTCTGCATAATAAAATTCATTAAAATGCAATATTCACAAACTAGGATATTTTATCATAACTATATATGGAGAGGAAAATCAAAAGGAGATTAGGTTCTTCCTCTATATCCATTGCCCATGTGTGTTTACTACAGTTTAATTGTTTAACTCAGAACTTAACACACTAACAAGTAGTTACCCAGAGAGCTATTTAACAAATAGGGCCATTAACTCAATTTCTCTTTAGAGGCTTGAGAAAAGGAGGGAAGAAAGAAAATAGGAAGGAGGAAAATTCCTACTTGCTAAGCTGTCCTCCGGAACAGCAGTCATTTCATTTTCCTGTAGGTTCCTGGTGAAAACAGCTAGTTAACTGCTGAACACAACTAGTCCACTGGTACAAACCCACTTGTCTCAGAAATAAAGGTGATATCTAAGCTTAGAAGAGGTCACTGTAGGTAACAAATGGGGGAGTCATTCACATAATTCGCTGGGAATTATGGAAATATAGCAACTAGATAATTAATGGAGTATTAGTTAAATTAAAAGACGTTTGCTCCTTGGAAGGAAACTGTGACAAACTTTGAAAAAGCACTTTGCTGACAAAATTCCATAGAGTCTAATTTTTATTCCCAAGGAATGATAGTCACCTGAAAACTTGTAAAATATCTTATTGGAGAGATAGATAGTGACCTCTTTAAACTGAATTAATTTTATTCAAATTCAATACTGGAAAAATGGTTTCAGTGAAGTCATGGCTCTGGTTAATTATGACATTTCACTCTATGCTGATTCCATCACATTTTCCAGATAAGGACTTATCTTTGGGAACTTATCAGAGTCACTTGAATCTTTTTTCCCCTTCACTTGAGGTTTTAAGTGTTCTCAGTGGATGACACAATGCTGTTAATTAGCCGGTATTTAGTGATTCTTCACGTTGTGACTTGCAAGATTACCGTCTTTCAAGTAATGCTAGCATAACACTGCTATGAATTTAACAGAAGAAAAATAAAGTCAAAACACTTTGGCTTTTCCTAGAATACTATTTTTTTCCTCTTTGGCAGAGCTTTTTAAGTCCCTTGCTTCAAGCTGATCCCGGTAATTAAAAGAATGATTTTTTAAAAAAAACAAAACCCTCTCAAAGAGGGATTCTGCATAATAAAATTCATTAAAATGCAATATTCACAAACTAGGATATTTTATCATAACTATATATGGAGAGGAAAATCAAAAGGAGATTAGGTTCTTCCTCTATATCCATTGCCCATGTGTGTTTACTACAGTTTAATTGTTTAACTCAGAACTTAACACACTAACAAGTAGTTACCCAGAGAGCTATTTAACAAATAGGGCCATTAACTCAATTTCTCTTTAGAGGCTTGAGAAAAGGAGGGAAGAAAGAAAATAGGAAGGAGGAAAATTCCTACTTGCTAAGCTGTCCTCCGGAACAGCAGTCATTTCATTTTCCTGTAGGTTCCTGGTGAAAACAGCTAGTTAACTGCTGAACACAACTAGTCCACTGGTACAAACCCACTTGTCTCAGAAATAAAGGTGATATCTAAGCTTAGAAGAGGTCACTGTAGGTAACAAATGGGGGAGTCATTCACATAATTCGCTGGGAATTATGGAAATATAGCAACTAGATAATTAATGGAGTATTAGTTAAATTAAAAGACGTTTGCTCCTTGGAAGGAAACTGTGACAAACTTTGACAGCATCTTCAAAAGCAGACATCACTTTGCTGACAAAATTCCATAGAGTCAAAGCTGTGGTTTTCCCAGTAGTCATGTATGAATGTGAGAGTTGGACCATAAAGAAGGCTAAGCATTGAAGAATTGATGCCTTTGAACTGTGGTGTTGGAGAACACTCTTAAGTGGCCATGGGACTGTAAGGGGATCAAACCAGTCAATCCTAAAGGAAATCAATCCTGAATAGTCATTGGAAGGATAAACAGAAGCTCCTATATTTTGGCCACCTGATGTGAGGAGATGAATCATTGGAAAAGACCCTGATGTTGGGAAAAATAGAAAGCAAAAGGAAAAGGGAATGACACAGGACAAGATGATTGGATGGTGTCACTGAGTCAATGGACATGAGTTTGAGTAAGCTCTGGTAGATGGTAAAAGACAGGGAATCCTGGCGTGCTGCAGTCCATGGGTCACAAAGAGTCAGAGACGACTGAGCGACTGAACTGAACTGATCTCCCAGACCGGGCTGTTGTCATGGATACACAACCAAAGTGAGCCTTGTGGTAAGCCTGGTAGGAAACAGCCTTGGCTTAGCCAGGTTGCCGAAGTCCAAGTGCCACCTGTCTGTAGCCAGTCCTGGTGGATAGTCAGACAGGTAATAAGTTCTCACTGTGAGCTATTTCAGAAAAAAGCCTGGAAAAAAGAAATTGTGAGAGGAAGGCAGAATTAGGATGAGTTGTTATGTGCATTCCAAGATACCTGATTTATTAAAAAATGTTGCAAAATAGATGGCATGTTACCCAGTAACATAAACCAAAATCACTTTCAGAATCCAACGATCATTTCTCCTAGTTAATATTAGCAATATTTTTTTAACAAGTAGATTACTGTTCAGTCTGAAAATGCCATTTGGATTCAAAACAAACCATTTAATCATGTCCTTGCCTGTCACCTTCTTAAGCACTTTGCCTTAATAAATGAGATTTTTGTGTTGTTGTTTAATATTTTTGCTACTGATATCTTGCCTTTCCAAGTTGGCTAATTTCACGCAAAGGATATCTGATACTCCATTTGATCCTGCTTTTACCTGCAGTCTAATTCTCCTGCTATCTAATTCTCCTACTTTAAAGGCTTAGTAAATATTTTCTCACTTATTTGGGTTTAATTGCATGGAACATTTTGAACACTTCTGTACAGTAGATTTCATCTTTATGGCATACACTTCTGATCTTCCTCTTGCCTCAGCTACCATCAGATTGAGGACCTGCCATCTTCCTACCACTCCTTCTGCACACCCCGGCCTGGGCCAGACCCCAGCCTCATGACTTGGCACCAGCTACCTGTTCATGAATTTGCTGACATTCATCTTCACTCTGAGGCACCTGTTTTTCTTACAGTCTCTGGATTCCTCTGAAAGACATTCCTTCCTTTGGAATGACTGGCTGGACTTAACTTTGAGGCATGTTTTCCAGATTGGGTTCATCTGCTGGGAGCATTTATCTGTTTCTGCACCTTGTATAGTGCTGGGGTCTAGTTCAAGAATTGGCCTCATCCTCTCAGCCCTCCATCTGCTGGAAATCATAGGACCTGTATTAACCTAGGGAGAAGGTAAATGGCTTATCCACTCATTCCCCAAAAAAGGGGTTGGATGGAAATCTTTATAAGGTGAGGGGTCATTCCTAAAGTTTCTACATTCTGAGGTACCCACTGATGCATCCAGTGAGGAGACGTCAGTTTGCTATATAAGGCAGTTGAAACTATGTTCAGGTGATGGGGTGGATCTGGGATTAGCTCTGCCTACTCACAAAACTTGGTCCAAGCCATCCCAGATGTTCTCAGTTCCCACGAAATGCTGCTCTTGGGACTAGAGTGATATTTAAGAGCATACCTTTAAATATTCCATTTCTTCTTCATTCTTAACTAGCTGCTTCAGAGCATGTGACAGAAACCTATCCTGTCAAAATATCATTGATAAAATATTTCCAGATATAATTTTTCTTCATTAGAATCTATGCATGTAGACCTGCATGTTGTGTGTGTGTGTGGTGGGTGGGACCTCCAAAGAAGTGAACAAATTATCGAGTGAAGTTATTGTGTTAGCTGGCAAGCCATCCATTTAAAAACAGTGGGAAATAGTCACTGTATTTATTCTTTATTTTTGGTAAGTGTTTATATCTTTCACTTAAAGCGTACAGAGGGACTGGATCATGGGACATACAGATGTCAGTTAGCAAGTCCTTGTTACCCATGAAATAAATGGAAACTCCTTAGAGTCACTTGGCTGTCCCTCCATCTCTAACCTCAGAGACTTCTTCAGAATCTTCCATGGCCGTCTTCTTTCCTACACTCCATGTTTTACATTTCTGAGGTTCTTGGAAAATCATCTTTTAGCATAGGCTGCCTTCATATAGGCGGTTTTACTTTCTTTCAGATTTTCCTTGTTGTAACATATTAGCTCAAATATCTCCTTCTCTCTGAAAGCTTCTTTTAACAACTCAGATCAGGTTGGTTAAGCGGAGAGCAAGAAGCACACTCTGATCCTGGTGTGGATACTTGCTGGGTGGACCCAGGCAGGCCCCCTAATCTCCTTGGGTCTCTGTTCTCAGTATCATGATCATTGAGAACATTCTGAAGACAGTCACAGTGGGGAGTTACAAAGATGACCAAGAGCTCAGAAGGATTGGAGACTCTATAATTTAGTGATTCTAAGTTCACCCAAGATCTTTCCTTTTTTTAAAAATTTTTTTGCATTTGGAACCACATACCTTAGTGGGCACTGGGATGCAGTTCATTTCTTAAACCATGGGGAGTTACTCCCACAGCATCCTTCCTCTTGAAAGTGAACATTCACAAGGCTTGGGATCATGGACCCCAGAGATTGGAGAAGAAGCTTATGTCTCCTGTCCCTCTCCAGGGAGAAAAGGAGTTTGGCAAGAGCAGAATAGAAAGATGACAGATTTGGAGCTGTGAGCAGGAGTGCTGAGTGCCCATGAGGAACACACAGTAGCGTATTGTCTGTGTACTGTCTCTGAAGCCGTCATCGCCAGCCCGGGCAGACAAAGCCTCTTTATTGAAGAGCATTGTCTCAGCTTCCCTAAAGCTGCATTGGAAAGAGCAGTTCTGCTCAGCGTCCACGTAAAGCTACTGATTCAGGTAGAATAGTAGTCTTCAAACCTTCACTCCACGTTCTTTTCAGAACATGGAAAGACAAACAACAAAAGACTCTTGCACAATAACTTCTGTTAAAACGTGACTGAATTCTGCTTTGAGCAATTGAATGTAGGCTTTCTTCTTGCAAGCTGGATGGATTCTGGGTATCTGGAAAGGAAGCTGGAGGAAAAGATGTGAAAGGTAACATTTTGCGATTAGGCAAACCTCTATGTTCAGCTTGGCAGGAGGTAATATTAAAACGCCTTGTGAATTTTACAAAGCGTGCTGTAATATTTTTCATTAACATTCCCTTTAGCTTTAATGGTAGGTAATAACTGCTGACAGATGACAGCCGTTGTGGTTGCCTGCTAGTAGGGCTGATTCCATGGAAGGCAGAGTAAATGTGAGAACACATTCCACTTGAAGAGGTTACCTGGGGAGAATCAATTTGGTGGGCAACACGAGCTTGAGAAACTTGTCATTCCGGGCTTCCTTATATTTTGCTGTGAAGAACCTAGGTTTTAGTAAATCGATGAAATAGGTTTCTGGGACTGGCACTCTTTCAGTCCATTGGACAACAAGGAGATCAAAGGAGTCAGTCCTAAAAGATATCAACACTGATTAGTGATTCTAAGTTCACCCAAGATCTTTCCTTTTTTTAAAAATTTTTTTGCATTTGGAACCACATACCTTAGTGGGCACTGGGATGCAGTTCATTTCTTAAACCATGGGGAGTTACTCCCACAGCATCCTTCCTCTTGAAAGTGAACATTCACAAGGCTTGGGATCATGGACCCCAGAGATTGGAGAAGAAGCTTATGTCTCCTGTCCCTCTCCAGGGAGAAAAGGAGTTTGGCAAGAGCAGAATAGAAAGATGACAGATTTGGAGCTGTGAGCAGGAGTGCTGAGTGCCCATGAGGAACACACAGTAGCGTATTGTCTGTGTACTGTCTCTGAAGCCGTCATCGCCAGCCCGGGCAGACAAAGCCTCTTTATTGAAGAGCATTGTCTCAGCTTCCCTAAAGCTGCATTGGAAAGAGCAGTTCTGCTCAGCGTCCACGTAAAGCTACTGATTCAGGTAGAATAGTAGTCTTCAAACCTTCACTCCACGTTCTTTTCAGAACATGGAAAGACAAACAACAAAAGACTCTTGCACAATAACTTCTGTTAAAACGTGACTGAATTCTGCTTTGAGCAATTGAATGTAGGCTTTCTTCTTGCAAGCTGGATGGATTCTGGGTATCTGGAAAGGAAGCTGGAGGAAAAGATGTGAAAGGTAACATTTTGCGATTAGGCAAACCTCTATGTTCAGCTTGGCAGGAGGTAATATTAAAACGCCTTGTGAATTTTACAAAGCGTGCTGTAATATTTTTCATTAACATTCCCTTTAGCTTTAATGGTAGGTAATAACTGCTGACAGATGACAGCCGTTGTGGTTGCCTGCTAGTAGGGCTGATTCCATGGAAGGCAGAGTAAATGTGAGAACACATTCCACTTGAAGAGGTTACCTGGGGAGAATCAATTTGGTGGGCAACACGAGCTTGAGAAACTTGTCATTCCGGGCTTCCTTATATTTTGCTGTGAAGAACCTAGGTTTTAGTAAATCGATGAAATAGGTTTCTGGGACTGGCACTCTTTCAGTCCATTGGACAACAAGGAGATCAAAGGAGTCAGTCCTAAAAGATATCAACACTGATTATTCATTAGAAGGACTGATGCTGAAGCTGTCGCGCCAGTACTTTGGCCACCTGATGTGAAGAGCTGGTTTTTTCATTGAAAAAACCCTGATGCTGGGAAAGATTGAGGGCAGGAGAAGAAGGGGGCGACAGAGGACAAGATGGTTGGATGGCATCACTGACTCAATGGACATGAGTTTGAGCAAACTCTGAGAGCTAGTGAAGGACACGGATGCCTAGCTTGCTGCAGTTCATGGGGCTGCAAAGCGGCAGACACAACTTAGCGGCTGAACAACTCTTTCAGTAGTTGTGACATCCTATGATCATTAGGGGCAAAGGGAAGGCAGAGCCTCTGACTTGCAGCCTTTCTTACAGTGTTTTGGCATCCTGGTACACGCTGGCATCGTTAGAGCAGGGAAACTGACCGCTCAACCAGCTCCAGTGACTGTGCCACAAGGATTAGTATCGCCCACATCCTCTGCCATTTGCAAACATCAGTCTTACTGTCCTTCCAGGTCATTCCCCTTGCCTGCCATCATAGTAACCAAGGACCACTAGAATGTAAAGGCAGAGAAAGCAAAAACCTTGCCTGTCTTGCTTTCTCTCTACCTCGTAACTAGCAGTCTCTGGCTCATTAGTGGTGCTTTGTAAATAGTCACTGGCTGAAGGCATACCCCATAATCAACAGTGTGGCCTTGTAAACAGACATGGGGAAGCAAGTCTGCTGAGATGATCTTCCCCCAACTTGAAGGAATTTGACTTTAATTCTTCCATCCAGTGATGAGGTTCTTTAGCTTTAATGGTAGGTAATAACTGCTGACAGATGACAGCCGTTGTGGTTGCCTGCTAGTAGGGCTGATTCCATGGAAGGCAGAGTAAATGTGAGAACACATTCCACTTGAAGAGGTTACCTGGGGAGAATCAATTTGGTGGGCAACACGAGCTTGAGAAACTTGTCATTCCGGGCTTCCTTATATTTTGCTGTGAAGAACCTAGGTTTTAGTAAATCGATGAAATAGGTTTCTGGGACTGGCACTCTTTCAGTCCATTGGACAACAAGGAGATCAAAGGAGTCAGTCCTAAAAGATATCAACACTGATTATTCATTAGAAGGACTGATGCTGAAGCTGTCGCGCCAGTACTTTGGCCACCTGATGTGAAGAGCTGGTTTTTTCATTGAAAAAACCCTGATGCTGGGAAAGATTGAGGGCAGGAGAAGAAGGGGGCGACAGAGGACAAGATGGTTGGATGGCATCACTGACTCAATGGACATGAGTTTGAGCAAACTCTGAGAGCTAGTGAAGGACACGGATGCCTAGCTTGCTGCAGTTCATGGGGCTGCAAAGCGGCAGACACAACTTAGCGGCTGAACAACTCTTTCAGTAGTTGTGACATCCTATGATCATTAGGGGCAAAGGGAAGGCAGAGCCTCTGACTTGCAGCCTTTCTTACAGTGTTTTGGCATCCTGGTACACGCTGGCATCGTTAGAGCAGGGAAACTGACCGCTCAACCAGCTCCAGTGACTGTGCCACAAGGATTAGTATCGCCCACATCCTCTGCCATTTGCAAACATCAGTCTTACTGTCCTTCCAGGTCATTCCCCTTGCCTGCCATCATAGTAACCAAGGACCACTAGAATGTAAAGGCAGAGAAAGCAAAAACCTTGCCTGTCTTGCTTTCTCTCTACCTCGTAACTAGCAGTCTCTGGCTCATTAGTGGTGCTTTGTAAATAGTCACTGGCTGAAGGCATACCCCATAATCAACAGTGTGGCCTTGTAAACAGACATGGGGAAGCAAGTCTGCTGAGATGATCTTCCCCCAACTTGAAGGAATTTGACTTTAATTCTTCCATCCAGTGATGAGGTTCTTTTTTTTTTTTTAAGATTTTTTTCTTTCTTTCTTTCTCCATTTAAAAAGTCTTTATCGAATTTGTTACTAAATTGCTTCTGTTTTTTGTTTTGATATTTTCCCCAGAAGACATGTGGATGCTTAGCTTTCTGACCAGAGATCAGAACACCTACAGAATTGGATGGTGAAGTCTTAGTCACTGGACCATGAGAAAGTCCCAATCAATGAGTTCTTTCTCTTCTTTCTTCTAACCTGTAAGATCGATATTTTCAATGGACATAATTCTTAGAATCATGTGTTGTCCTCACATTCATTTTCGTATGTTCAATAAGCTTCCACAGCTTACAGAAATATCTATGGGAAGAATTTTGAAACTGTCCGTGTTTGGGGAAAAGATTTTGAGATTGGACTGCAAAGAAATCAGAGCAGTTAGTCCTAAAGGAAATCAATCCTGAATATTCATTGGAAGGACTGATGCTGAAGCTGAAGCTCTAGTACTTTGGCCACCTAATGCAAAGAGGTGACTCACTGGAAAAGACTCTGATGCTGGGAAAATAAAAGGCAGAAGGAGAAGAGGATGACAGAGGACAAGATGGTTGGATGGCATCCCTGAGTCAATGGGTATGAGTTTGAGCAAACTCTGGGAGATGCTGAAGGACAGGGAATCCTGGCATGCTGCAGTCCATGGGGTCACAAAGAATCAGATACAACTAAGGGAATGAACTGAACTAAACTAAAGAAACATGGCCTTGACCTGGTTTCCAGCTGTTTGACTCTCTCACATCCTATTTGAGAACAATGTCTTTTAACTTTATGGAATATAATAAAAACAAAATAACAAAAATATTTTGACTTAAAATGAGAATTTCATGCCTGACAAAGAAGATCTATTGGAAAAATAAAATATCTAGAAATAAAGTAAAGTTTAGGAAATCCCATAGACTTAGTTAAATAGATATTGCTTGGTTTGTCATAGTAACCAAGGACCACTAGAATGTAAAGGCGGGAAAACCTTGCCTGTCTTGCTTTCTCTCTACCTCGTAACTAGCAGTCTCTGGCTCATTAGTGGTGCTTTGTAAATAGTCACTGGCTGAAGGCATACCCCATAATCAACAGTGTGGCCTTGTAAACAGACATGGGGAAGCAAGTCTGCTGAGATGATCTTCCCCCAACTTGAAGGAATTTGACTTTAATTCTTCCATCCAGTGATGAGGTTCTTTTTTTTTTTTTAAGATTTATTTTCTTTCTTTCTCCATTTAAAAAGTCTTTATCGAATTTGTTACTAAATTGCTTCTGTTTTTTGTTTTGATATTTTCCCCAGAAGACATGTGGATGCTTAGCTTTCTGACCAGAGATCAGAACACCTACAGAATTGGATGGTGAAGTCTTAGTCACTGGACCATGAGAAAGTCCCAATCAATGAGTTCTTTCTCTTCTTTCTTCTAACCTGTAAGATCGATATTTTCAATGGACATAATTCTTAGAATCATGTGTTGTCCTCACATTCATTTTCGTATGTTCAATAAGCTTCCACAGCTTACAGAAATATCTATGGGAAGAATTTTGAAACTGTCCGTGTTTGGGGAAAAGATTTTGAGATTGGACTGCAAAGAAATCAGAGCAGTTAGTCCTAAAGGAAATCAATCCTGAATATTCATTGGAAGGACTGATGCTGAAGCTGAAGCTCTAGTACTTTGGCCACCTAATGCAAAGAGGTGACTCACTGGAAAAGACTCTGATGCTGGGAAAATAAAAGGCAGAAGGAGAAGAGGATGACAGAGGACAAGATGGTTGGATGGCATCCCTGAGTCAATGGGTATGAGTTTGAGCAAACTCTGGGAGATGCTGAAGGACAGGGAATCCTGGCATGCTGCAGTCCATGGGGTCACAAAGAATCAGATACAACTAAGGGAATGAACTGAACTAAACTAAAGAAACATGGCCTTGACCTGGTTTCCAGCTGTTTGACTCTCTCACATCCTATTTGAGAACAATGTCTTTTAACTTTATGGAATATAATAAAAACAAAATAACAAAAATATTTTGACTTAAAATGAGAATTTCATGCCTGACAAAGAAGATCTATTGGAAAAATAAAATATCTAGAAATAAAGTAAAGTTTAGGAAATCCCATAGACTTAGTTAAATAGATATTGCTTGGTTTGAGTTGAAGTGTATAGGATTACCAAATTTTAAAACCATTGCAGCAATCTAAGCTTTGGCAATTAGATTATGGATCAGACATTGGTTAATTTAAAGCTATAAGGGTGATTAAAAGCAGAACAACTTTTACGTCCTCCCAGTTTACTTTTCTTTGGTGTTGGGGCAATAGGTAAACCCTCTGACCCTCAAGATGAGCAGGTAGGCTGGGCTAGGACTAGGCAGGACAGAATTCATCCTCCAGGTTCCTGGGCCAGTATTTCTTTATAGAGGCCTGGACTGAATATATGGTGCTGCCAACCTGGGTCTCCCAGCGAGAGAGATAATTTTCATATTCTGAAACCATGTTATTTTTCATCATGAAAATTTGACAATAGACAGAATGTACTGGGGCTCTGAGACAAATGAAGGAAAATCATGTCTGTGTACCTAGTAGGTGACATTAGCCACAGACAGCAAAATGACTCCATCTGTAACTCTCCTCAGTCTCCTCAAAATTCAGTCCTAATGGTTTGTGCTTTTTGGAGCACCTCTTCAAATTAGAAGGAACAGGAAATAAATCAGCTGAACATCCTTTCTTTTCCTTTCCTGTTTTCTGCCTTTTTTTTTTTTTAACAGCCATGCTTATTTTTGTTTTCCAGTCATGATAATGATGGAAAAAGACAGGGAAAAGATCCTCAGACTGGAGACAAACTAGGAATAAACTGATGCCCCAAACTTTGTGATTCTTCCTTCTATTGGCCAGCCTCTTAGAAAATGATCCTAATGAGAAGCATTAAGAAAGAAGCAGGTGGCTAGTGGTAGAATCACACCCTTTATGACATATAATAGAACTAGAGCTGACGCTGGGCTCTTTACACTCTGTTGTGCAAAAGAATCATCCGAGGTCTGGTAAAAACACAGATTCTGATTCAGCAGCTCTTGGGTGGGAGCCCAGGCGCCTGAGGTTCACAGGCATCCTTTAGTTAATAAGGGTCTAGAGACTTCCCTCCATCACTTACTTGTGACCGAGTAAGTGTCCTAAGCTCTAGGAACATCAGGTTTATTTATTTCTCAGTTGGGGTTAATAATATTAATAACATGCGTAATTTCTCGTAAGGATGTTGTAAGACATACAGATCCATATGTTTAGTTTACCTATATAAATATACACAGAATGATCACATATGGGTGTATATATATGTATATACATATATATATATATATATATATATATATATATATTATACACACACAGATAGATCATACATTATGATGCTTCATATCAGTAGAATATTGTTTCCTCACCAGTCCCCATGAATTCTTTTTAAAAACATTTATTTGGTTGTATTAGGCTCTAATTGTAGCTCATGAGTTTCTCTAGTTTTGGTGCATGGGCTTAATTGCCCCATGGAATGTGGGATCTTAGTTCCCCCACCAGCATTTGAACCTGTGTCCCTGCATTGGGAGGTAGATTTTTTGTGTGTGGGTTTCATCATGAAAATTTGACAATAGACAGAATGTACTGGGGCTCTGAGACAAATGAAGGAAAATCATGTCTGTGTACCTAGTAGGTGACATTAGCCACAGACAGCAAAATGACTCCATCTGTAACTCTCCTCAGTCTCCTCAAAATTCAGTCCTAATGGTTTGTGCTTTTTGGAGCACCTCTTCAAATTAGAAGGAACAGGAAATAAATCAGCTGAACATCCTTTCTTTTCCTTTCCTGTTTTCTGCCTTTTTTTTTTTTTAACAGCCATGCTTATTTTTGTTTTCCAGTCATGATAATGATGGAAAAAGACAGGAAATGATCCCTCAGACTGGAGACAAACTAGGAATAAACTGATGCCCCAAACTTTGTGATTCTTCCTTCTATTGGCCAGCCTCTTAGAAAATGATCCTAATGAGAAGCATTAAGAAAGAAGCAGGTGGCTAGTGGTAGAATCACACCCTTTTATGACATATAATAGAACTAGAGCTGACGCTGGGCTCTTTACACTCTGTTGTGCAAAAGAATCATCCGAGGTCTGGTAAAAACACAGATTCTGATTCAGCAGCTCTTGGGTGGGAGCCCAGGCGCCTGAGGTTCACAGGCATCCTTTAGTTAATAAGGGTCTAGAGACTTCCCTCCATCACTTACTTGTGACCGAGTAAGTGTCCTAAGCTCTAGGAACATCAGGTTTATTTATTTCTCAGTTGGGGTTAATAATATTAATAACATGCGTAATTTCTCGTAAGGATGTTGTAAGACATACAGATCCATATGTTTAGTTTACCTATATAAATATACACAGAATGATCACATATGGGTGTATATATATGTATATACATATATATATATATATATATATATATATATATATTATACACACACAGATAGATCATACATTATGATGCTTCATATCAGTAGAATATTGTTTCCTCACCAGTCCCCATGAATTCTTTTTAAAAACATTTATTTGGTTGTATTAGGCTCTAATTGTAGCTCATGAGTTTCTCTAGTTTTGGTGCATGGGCTTAATTGCCCCATGGAATGTGGGATCTTAGTTCCCCCACCAGCATTTGAACCTGTGTCCCTGCATTGGGAGGTAGATTTTTTGTGTGTGTGGGGGGCACTTCCATTGGTCTTTCATTCATTTCCATCTTTGTTCTTTGGCCTGTGTGGGCCTCCCATCGCAGTGGCCTCTCTTGCTGCACAGCACTGGCTCTGGGTGCATGCGCTTCAGAGCGCTGGCTTGGTAGTCGAACACATCGGTCTAGTTGCTCCGCGGTACATGGGATCTTCCCAGGGCAGGGATCGAACTGGTGCCCGTTGCACTGCAAGGCAGTGTCCTTACCCACTGAACCACCAGGGAAGCCCTGGGAGGTAGATTTTTAACCGCTAGGTCACCAGGGAAGTCCCCACGTGTGTTCTTTACCACTGCCATTATTATGACAAAGAGTAAGTGAAATCTTTCCCACTACGAAGTTATGATTTCTTTTTCTCTGTAAAACAGCTGCTGTGATTTACATTCATAGGACTTCACCTGACTTAGAAATCCAGGAGGAAAGGGAGGGGTGAAATAAGAGCCAGTGGATGCAAACAGACTTGCCCTGGCCCCAGAGGCTGTTGCCCTTCACATGAGGAATCTCAAAATGCGAGGCTCTTGGGAAATCTTCACCTCAGTGAGGTTCAGATTGCCATTTGATTGTTACTGCAGAGGAATGACGAGATAAGTAAGTCAGAGCATTTAAAAACCAGTTTGGAAGCAAAAGAAAGTGCAGCATAGCAGCACTCCCTTGGGAGACGGGTGTAATGAACTGAGATCTGTGCTTGTGTATGGCAGGGCCTCTCTCTCTCTCTCTCTCTCTCTCTTTTTCCCTCTCTCTCTCTCTTTCTCTCTCTCTCTCTCTCTCACACACACAGAGAGTCAGAAACATAAACTTCAAAAAGGAGATTGTTTCTGAACAGCTAGCTTTAAGCCAAAATGGATAGTGAGTCACTGTATTTAGAAATGGTCTCATTGCAAACTTGACTCATTGCATAGGTAGAGGAAGTCATTCGTCCCTGGGCTCAAAAGGAAGCCAGAGATGGTATCCAGTTTAAGAGCAAATATTTTTCCTTAAGTGTGCTTGTTTTCTGGAGAGCTTTGTGTAGGAAACTGTGACTAACTGCGTTCTATGGCGATTAACCAGGGCGGGTTAACCAGGGTGGGTTCACCAGGGTGGGGCATGGACCAGCCAGGCTGTTATCAGTTGGATTTCACCAAACTATAACTTGGTGATACACAGACTCTTGAAGGCAACAAAAGGTGGGAAGATGCTTTACTTGTAGGGAGAGGAACATGCGCTTCAGAGCGCTGGCTTGGTAGTCGAACACATCGGTCTAGTTGCTCCAGCGGTACATGGGATCTTCCCAGGGCAGGGATCGAACTGGTGCCCGTTGCACTGCAAGGCAGTGTCCTTACCCACTGAACCACCAGGGAAGCCCTGGGAGGTAGATTTTTAACCGCTAGGTCACCAGGGAAGTCCCCACGTGTGTTCTTTACCACTGCCATTATTATGACAAAGAGTAAGTGAAATCTTTCCCACTACGAAGTTATGATTTCTTTTCTCTGTAAAACAGCTGCTGTGATTTACATTCATAGGACTTCACCTGACTTAGAAATCCAGGAGGAAAGGGAGGGGTGAAATAAGAGCCAGTGGATGCAAACAGACTTGCCCTGGCCCCAGAGGCTGTTGCCCTTCACATGAGGAATCTCAAAATGCGAGGCTCTTGGGAAATCTTCACCTCAGTGAGGTTCAGATTGCCATTTGATTGTTACTGCAGAGGAATGACGAGATAAGTAAGTCAGAGCATTTAAAAACCAGTTTGGAAGCAAAAGAAAGTGCAGCATAGCAGCACTCCCTTGGGAGACGGGTGTAATGAACTGAGATCTGTGCTTGTGTATGGCAGGGCCTCTCTCTCTCTCTCTCTCTCTCTCTTTTTCCCTCTCTCTCTCTCTTTCTCTCTCTCTCTCTCTCTCTCACACACCGAGAGCCAGAAACATAAACTTCAAAAAGGAGATTGTTTCTGAACAGCTAGCTTTAAGCCAAAATGGATAGTGAGTCACTGTATTTAGAAATGGTCTCATTGCAAACTTGACTCATTGCATAGGTAGAGGAAGTCATTCGTCCCTGGGCTCAAAAGGAAGCCAGAGATGGTATCCAGTTTAAGAGCAAATATTTTTCCTTAAGTGTGCTTGTTTTCTGGAGAGCTTTGTGTAGGAAACTGTGACTAACTGCGTTCTATGGCGATTAACCAGGGCGGGTTAACCAGGGTGGGTTCACCAGGGTGGGGCATGGACCAGCCAGGCTGTTATCAGTTGGATTTCACCAAACTATAACTTGGTGATACACAGACTCTTGAAGGCAACAAAAGGTGGGAAGATGCTTTACTTGTAGGGAGAGGAACAGATTCTAGCTAATCCTCTAAAAAAGGGGGACCTGTAAGAAAGACAGACTGGGTACATGAGGTTGAAACAGGGCCCCAGAATCAAGCTTGAAAGAGATAGGAACACAGCAGTTTCAGGTGGTCTACTCGCAGTAACAGCTCTAGAATTTTCCCAGTAGCCTGAGTAAACTCCAAGATTCCCATCCTTCCCCTGAGAAATCAGCCCTGAATGAAAGTGTGATGAGCCGTGTCTTGACTCAAGGAGCTCTGAGAGGGAGCATTTGAACAGGAAGTCTTGAAGAACCACCTTCACTTCCATAGCAGGAGGTCAATCACCAGATTTAACACTCCAGGAGCTGTTAGGAGATGCTGCTGACCAACAAAACAAACAAACCAACAAGTTAAATGTCACTGGAAGGGGAAAGTGATATCTTCTTTCTCTCCAAGTAGACCAGAGCTGGGTGCTTTAAGTCTTTGGAGTGGTGGCTTGGCCATGGCATAAAGACAGACAGTCTTCTTTGCATGATAAACCTTGATGACAGCTGGTAGAACTGGCCTCTGGATATGTGCTGGCTCAGAACTGGTTTGTCATTCTGAATTTGAAAAAAACAAAAAGCTAAAAACCAAACAAAACACAAAAACACCTGGATGGACTCAGTAAAAATGGGAGTTAAGATAAGAAGCTTGTATTTTGATAGGTTTTAAAAAAATGTTCACAGTAGAAGAGAGTGAGACTTCCTGGTGGTTCCGTGATTAAGACTCCATGCTTCTAATGTAGATATCATGGGATGAATCCTGCTTGGGAATTAAGATCCCACATGCTGCAATGGCATGACCAAAAATATGTAGAATGGGGGTATGGAAAACAAAAGGGCAGCTCCTGATCATCTTCGTATCCAGTTCAAATGGTATGGTTGACCTTGAACGTTAAGACAAGTCTCGGAGCTTTGTGTAGGAAACTGTGACTAACTGCGTTCTATGGCGTTTGGGGTTTAAATTCACCAGGGTGGGGCATGGACCAGCCAGGCTGTTATCAGTTGGATTTCACCAAACTATAACTTGGTGATACACAGACTCTTGAAGGCAACAAAAGGTGGGAAGATGCTTTACTTGTAGGGAGAGGAACAGATTCTAGCTAATCCTCTAAAAAAGGGGGACCTGTAAGAAAGACAGACTGGGTACATGAGGTTGAAACAGGGCCCCAGAATCAAGCTTGAAAGAGATAGGAACACAGCAGTTTCAGGTGGTCTACTCGCAGTAACAGCTCTAGAATTTTCCCAGTAGCCTGAGTAAACTCCAAGATTCCCATCCTTCCCCTGAGAAATCAGCCCTGAATGAAAGTGTGATGAGCCGTGTCTTGACTCAAGGAGCTCTGAGAGGGAGCATTTGAACAGGAAGTCTTGAAGAACCACCTTCACTTCCATAGCAGGAGGTCAATCACCAGATTTAACACTCCAGGAGCTGTTAGGAGATGCTGCTGACCAACAAAACAAACAAACCAACAAGTTAAATGTCACTGGAAGGGGAAAGTGATATCTTCTTTCTCTCCAAGTAGACCAGAGCTGGGTGCTTTAAGTCTTTGGAGTGGTGGCTTGGCCATGGCATAAAGACAGACAGTCTTCTTTGCATGATAAACCTTGATGACAGCTGGTAGAACTGGCCTCTGGATATGTGCTGGCTCAGAACTGGTTTGTCATTCTGAATTTGAAAAAAACAAAAAGCTAAAAACCAAACAAAACACAAAAACACCTGGATGGACTCAGTAAAAATGGGAGTTAAGATAAGAAGCTTGTATTTTGATAGGTTTTAAAAAAATGTTCACAGTAGAAGAGAGTGAGACTTCCCTGGTGGTTCCGTGATTAAGACTCCATGCTTCTAATGTAGATATCATGGGATGAATCCCTGCTTGGGAATTAAGATCCCACATGCTGCAATGGCATGACCAAAAAATATGTAGAATGGGGGTATGGAAAACAAAAGGGCAGCTCCTGATCATCTTCGTATCCAGTTCAAATGGTATGGTTGACCTTGAACGTTAAGACAAGTCTCGGAGGAATACTTACACAGAATAGGCTAATGTTTCCAGTGACCTGGTTGCTTAAGGTTAGTATGGAGTCAGACTCAAGAGCTTCATTAGGAGTTTTCTGTAGGCTGATGAAGTAAAGAAAGTGATTCAGAATCAGTAGCAGCTTGTAGAGAACAAAGACGCTGCAGGAGAACAGGGAAGGTTACCGTCATTTCTAATCACAGAACAGATCATCACGGCAAACTCAGGTCTAATTTTGACTGTCATTGTTATTAAGGAGTGTGGTCTTAAGACTAAAAATCTCTGCACAGTAGTCCTATGAACATTCTGCTCTGGTAAAAGGTCTTATTTTCAGATGGACTTGATAATATTCAAAGGCCAACATTTAAATTGCATTACAGGGATGATCAGCCCAGATGAAATAGCCAAAACAAAGCTACACAATCATCAGGCGTCCATGAGCTGAATAAGGTTCCAAAATCGTGGTTACTTATCCAAGTTTCTGATCTGTTCTCCAATTTCTTGAAACTGGGCACCTGGGGTAGGGATTCAGTAAAGGATGCAGCATTGCCAGCCTTTACTTCCCCTTCTCTTTCTAATCGATGTGTTTATCATCTAACTGAAAACATTTTATTTAAGAAAGCAGGACATAGAGTTAAAAGAAATCCTGAGTTCTTATTTTCAATTTCAAGGAGACAAAATTATTTTTCCTTCAATGATCAGTTCTTTAGAAAACTTCAATACTATTGGAAGCTGGGCAAGTACAGATAATAAAACAAACAGGCATAAACTTGAATGTGACCAGACCAGAGCAGAGGCCAATAAATTCTCCCAAACAATGGTATGCTTTATACACTTCACTCAGGAGAATATATCTGAAGATGGAATGAACAGGTTTCAGCTCCTAAGAGTGGAGAAATAGCAATGACCTTAGCCTGTAAATCTGTGTCACATTTTAGGATAAAACATTTTAAGAACGAAGATTCGTCTGAATCCACATGACTATAGAACTAAAGGGAGGCCACCTGTGTCAACCTGCCTTTCCTCTTCCTCAGAATGATTAGGCTACAAAGCAATACAAAATTTCACTGTTTGCTTTGAGGAATTTCTACAAATAAACTTATGAGAACAAACAGTTTGCTCACTCGGGTAAGTAACTCTTCTATCTGGATAAATACATTGTTCCCTTAGGCACACAGTTCACTTATCAAATGAAGAATTTCCTTATCAAGATTAGCGTTAAGGCTATCACCTCAAGGTGTCTGTTCACCTATCTTAAAGCATGATGTAAAGAAAAATAAGCCATATAAATCCAATCAGCTCCTTGCCTTGAAAGAGCTGCCTTAAATGACAACACCCTTCCAGGCTCTTCCCCTGAACTCCCTCTTCTAAGACACTGCTAAGGCACTCGTCAGGGCTGTATCCTGCCTGACTTCGGTGAGTCAGATCAACTTCGGTTTGCTTCATCAGTGTGTTTTTTGGTGTTCTTTGGGGAGTCCAGAGTTGGCTCATGCTCCCTGTTGCTCCACACGCTGCTTACTGACACCATCTTGGGAGACTTCTTTCCTCTGTAGAGAATCTCCAAGACAGGTAGATGAACTGAACGACTGGATGTAATGAACTGAGGATAGACGGGGGAGCGCTGGCCTGATTCTGTTAGTCTTGTCAGCTCTCTTTATGAAGAAAATCGGTCTCAAAGCAGAGAGAGAGATGGTTCTTCCAATTTACTTTCAAGGCAATTCAGACAGATCATCCGTTTAAATAATATGCAGACTTTACATAGAATAGGATTTCTATCTTTCTTTTTTTATAATTGGCAGGAAGAGTCAAAGAAACCCAAACCATTAGGTTCTTAAGTATTTAGCCATGCTTATTGTAAATTTCAAGAACCCAAGTTCATCCCTCCTGTTGGGCCAGCATGTCAGCAGAAACTGTCAACACTACCCCCAGCCTGGGAACACTGTAATCTCTGGACCTGACCCAGGCTTTAGGAACAGGCGTTCCCGTTTCTGACATAGAAGTGAAAGCTAAGCACTGGAATAACTAAATTAGCTCATTCTGACACTATTGTTTTCAAGAGCTGTGACCGTCATTGACATTTCCATGGCATTTAGAGGCATTCCACAAATATCTTATAAATGCTACCTATGCAAAGCCTGACCTTCCTCTTAAAATACATCTACTTATGAGATTTATTCATTTTTTTCTGCTCCACATTTTTTTCTTTTGTGCTGTCCATGGATGGTTATTTATGTAAATACATTGTTCCCTTAGGCACACAGTTCACTTATCAAATGAAGAATTTCCTTATCAAGATTAGCGTTAAGGCTATCACCTCAAGGTGTCTGTTCACCTATCTTAAAGCATGATGTAAAGAAAAATAAGCCATATAAATCCAATCAGCTCCTTGCCTTGAAAGAGCTGCCTTAAATGACAACACCCTTCCAGGCTCTTCCCCTGAACTCCCTCTTCTAAGACACTGCTAAGGCACTCGTCAGGGCTGTATCCTGCCTGACTTCGGTGAGTCAGATCAACTTCGGTTTGCTTCATCAGTGTGTTTTTTGGTGTTCTTTGGGGAGTCCAGAGTTGGCTCATGCTCCCTGTTGCTCCACACGCTGCTTACTGACACCATCTTGGGAGACTTCTTTCCTCTGTAGAGAATCTCCAAGACAGGTAGATGAACTGAACGACTGGATGTAATGAACTGAGGATAGACGGGGGAGCGCTGGCCTGATTCTGTTAGTCTTGTCAGCTCTCTTTATGAAGAAAATCGGTCTCAAAGCAGAGAGAGAGATGGTTCTTCCAATTTACTTTCAAGGCAATTCAGACAGATCATCCGTTTAAATAATATGCAGACTTTACATAGAATAGGGATTTCTATCTTTCTTTTTTTTATAATTGGCAGGAAGAGTCAAAGAAACCCAAACCATTAGGTTCTTAAGTATTTAGCCATGCTTATTGTAAATTTCAAGAACCCAAGTTCATCCCTCCTGTTGGGCCAGCATGTCAGCAGAAACTGTCAACACTACCCCCAGCCTGGGAACACTGTAATCTCTGGACCTGACCCAGGCTTTAGGAACAGGCGTTCCCGTTTCTGACATAGAAGTGAAAGCTAAGCACTGGAATAACTAAATTAGCTCATTCTGACACTATTGTTTTCAAGAGCTGTGACCGTCATTGACATTTCCATGGCATTTAGAGGCATTCCACAAATATCTTATAAATGCTACCTATGCAAAGCCTGACCTTCCTCTTAAAATACATCTACTTATGAGATTTATTCATTTTTTTCTGCTCCACATTTTTTTCTTTTGTGCTGTCCATGGATGGTTATTTATGTATACCACCTCTACTTCCAGCAAAATGATTTGAGGGAGCTTACAATAGAAGTAAAAAATAAAATGAGGCCAAACGGTGCATCCCATTAAGAGTAAAATACAGATTACATACACTTTTCATAAAATTGTTGGCATTATTTATTGCCCCTTATCCCTCCAGTTCAATGTGCTTAGCATTTAATTGCAGAACTGCCTTCTAAGAATATTCTGCAGGGTTGGAGGAAATCCTGAATCCAAATTTCCAAATCCAAGGAAGCAAAACTTTTTTCCTTCACTTGTCAGTTCTCAGAGAAACTCATTTCCATCGACAGCATCAGACTGTTGATGACTTTGATTCAAAATATGCATATCACATGCACGCGTACACAATCAACTAATCCATCCAATTTGCTTCTTCCCTATCTCCACTTGGAAGAGTATTTAAATCACGATGTGGTCTTTTTTTGGAAAGGACCAGAGAGTAAATATTTTTGGCTTTGCAGGCCATGCAGTCTCTGTTACAGGTACTCAACTCCGCTGTTGTAGCGTAAAGAAAATAGAAAATATATAACGAATAGATATGACTGTTCCTATAAAACTGTATTTGCAAAAACAAGTAGGGGGCTGGCTTTGGTCAACTGATCATAATCTACTGACTCGTTTTCTAATGCTTTCCATGACTTCAATCTAGGTTTAGAGTGAAAAGTTAAGTTGAGGAAATGAAATGAGTACTGAGTATCCAAAGTGGATAGAGTATGGTTATTGGCTATATTACTCTTATTACCTTTCTTTCCCTGGGCTTTTTGTATGTTTGCCTTTTTTTTTTTTTTTTTTTTTTTTTGCTAGACTGTGTTTTCATTATTCCTGTTTAGTGAATGGTAGCCTCAAGGATTTGTCCACCTGCTAATCCACAGAACCTATGAATATTATCTTGTTTGGAAAAAGGGTCTTTGCAGATGTCATTAAGTTAAGGATATTGATATAGAGATATCATCCTGGAAGCTCTGAATAGACCCTCAATTTCACCCCAAGTGGATTTAACAGAGAGAAGCAAGACTTCCCTGGTGGTCCAGTGGTTAAGATTCCACAATTCCAGTGCAGGAGGCATAGATTCATCCCTGGCCAGGGAACTGGGATCCCACATGGCCCATGGTATGACCTGAAAAAATTAAAGAAAAAAACTTTTTAAAGAGAGAAGCAGATGGAGATTAGACATATGCACATAGGAGATGATGATGTGAAGATGTAGGCAGAAATTGGAGTTTAAGCCAAGGAATATAAGCCAAGGAATATAATAAGACATAAGCCAAGGAATGTGAGTACCTAGAAGAGGCAAGGAACAGATTTTTGTTGATTCTTCAGAGAAAGAGCAACCCTGTGGAACTGATTCAGTCTCGTGAAACATGTTACGATCTGGCCTCACAGACTGCGAAAGAATAAACTTCCATTGTTCTAAGCTATCCAGTTTGTGGCGATGTATTATCACATGCACGCGTACACAATCAACTAATCCATCCAATTTGCTTCTTCCCTATCTCCACTTGGAAGAGTATTTAAATCACGATGTGGTCTTTTTGGAAAGGACCAGAGAGTAAATATTTTGGCTTTGCAGGCCATGCAGTCTCTGTTACAGGTACTCAACTCCGCTGTTGTAGCGTAAAGAAAATAGAAAATATATAACGAATAGATATGACTGTTCCTATAAAACTGTATTTGCAAAAACAAGTAGGGGGCTGGCTTTGGTCAACTGATCATAATCTACTGACTCGTTTTCTAATGCTTTCCATGACTTCAATCTAGGTTTAGAGTGAAAAGTTAAGTTGAGGAAATGAAATGAGTACTGAGTATCCAAAGTGGATAGAGTATGGTTATTGGCTATATTACTCTTATTACCTTTCTTTCCCTGGGCTTTTTGTATGTTTGCCTTTTTTTTTTTTTTTTTTTGCTAGACTGTGTTTTCATTATTCCTGTTTAGTGAATGGTAGCCTCAAGGATTTGTCCACCTGCTAATCCACAGAACCTATGAATATTATCTTGTTTGGAAAAAGGGTCTTTGCAGATGTCAT
Source organism: Tragulus kanchil (assembly GCA_022376925.1). Classification (NCBI taxonomy): domain Eukaryota; kingdom Metazoa; phylum Chordata; class Mammalia; order Artiodactyla; family Tragulidae; genus Tragulus; species Tragulus kanchil. The sequence goes on along the minus strand of JAIOJX010000028.1, from coordinate 15,820,788 downwards.
TAAGTTAAGGATATTGATATAGAGATATCATCCTGGAAGCTCTGAATAGACCCTCAATTTCACCCCAAGTGGATTTAACAGAGAGAAGCAAGACTTCCCTGGTGGTCCAGTGGTTAAGATTCCACAATTCCAGTGCAGGAGGCATAGATTCATCCCTGGCCAGGGAACTGGGATCCCACATGGCCCATGGTATGACCTGAAAAAATTAAAGAAAAAAACTTTTTAAAGAGAGAAGCAGATGGAGATTAGACATATGCACATAGGAGATGATGATGTGAAGATGTAGGCAGAAATTGGAGTTTAAGCCAAGGAATATAAGCCAAGGAATATAATAAGACATAAGCCAAGGAATGTGAGTACCTAGAAGAGGCAAGGAACAGATTTTTGTTGATTCTTCAGAGAAAGAGCAACCCTGTGGAACTGATTCAGTCTCGTGAAACATGTTACGATCTGGCCTCACAGACTGCGAAAGAATAAACTTCCATTGTTCTAAGCTATCCAGTTTGTGGCGATGTATTATAGCATCCAAAGAAATATAATGCACCTGTATCTCCTTTCTCTGGATTGGAAAATTAATCTCTTTCTTTTCACTTAGCCTTTAACTTTAGAATGCATGTTTGACCTACCAGTGTATAAATTTAGCCAACATCTCTATTTTCTACTGGGATAATAAAGGGAAACAAAAACACTTGAATTTCAAAGAAGCCATTTCCAACTCAATGCCATGATTATCTACTATTTTCTATTCTCCAAATTTATTCTTAGTATTACAGTATCATTTTTTTTATTTTTTCTTTATAATTAATGGTTACTTACCTACATCAGCATATTTACCCAGTTTACCAATTTATTTGCTTATTAGTGGTTCCAGTTAAGGTTTGGGAGTTAATTTTCTTCTTACCACATACATGCTCCCTTTTTGTTTTCTTTGTTCTTCTTTAGGATCTTAGACTCAGAAGTTGATGAGTTTTATCAGTCTGAGAATCCATGTGTATCTTCCATTCTTGAAAATTTTCAATTTTTATTTCTTTAAATATTTCCTTCAGTTTCTCTATTTTAAAAATGTCTTTAGATATTTCCTTCATTTTCTCTCTTTTTTAAATGTCTAAACCCTTAAAGATGTATATGTTTAAAATCCTTTTTTAATTTCTTATGTCTTTTAATCTCTGTTTTATGTTTTTAATTTACATTTTCCTCTGGGCTGTTATCAGTAATTTCCTCAATTTTTTTTCCTTCTGGTTAGCAAATTCTCTGTCAAATCTTTTTTTTTTTTTCCTTTTTTTTTTTTTTTTATTCTTTATTTTAAAGGTTTTACAGAGTTTTGTTGTTCACAGACATGTATGTTCCCAGATCAGTCTCTGTCAAATCTTTTTAATTCATCCATTGAGTCATTCTTTTGAAAGTCTTTCTTTTATTTCCATAGTGTTCTTTTCTTTCATTGTGATTTTTAATGTTTTCTCCTTGCTCTTTAATATTTTAAAATAAACGTCTAAGTTGTTCTAGTATACCTTGTGATTTTAATGTGTCAAGTTACAGACAAGGTAGGGAATTTCCTCAAGGATATATAATGCCTTATTATGAGCTCGTATTCAGTGGAAATCGATTTCTTGTGGGAGATCTGTGCACTGTGACTTTTGATATTTCCAAATGGAGAGCTATGGTGTGAGTGCCTACCACAGAGCTGTAATTTGCTATTCTGAATTCAGTTTATATCTTAATTTGTCAATTTGGAATACCTATAGTGTAAGTGGTATTAATTAAGGTTTCACATCTGTTCATGCTGGAGTGTTGGGGTTTTGATTTTCATGAGAAATTTTTCTTCCCTTGGAGAGATCCTGAAAGATGATTTGTTTTTTATTGTCCATGGCAGTGAGGGAGTTTTTCTGCCCCCTTGTCTTGGATGAGATGAGCCTTCAAGAGACTTGAGCTGGTGCATTGTTGTGAGTTCTGGCTTTCTGTCTCATGCAGTCTCCAAGGAAAGAGCTAATTTTCCTGGATGGATGTTCACTCAGAACTGAAGTGTTCAGGCCTGTAGCTAGATCTGTTGCCCTCTGGATCATCACTGAGCAACTGTAGAATACTGCCGTGGTTATAAATTTTCTTTATTTCTGAGAAAGTGATTTTTACCATCTTTAATACCTGACTATGTATGCTTCTGATATTTTACAAATCCAGGATAACTATGTGTTTGGACCTACAAGTGGGGCCCATGTTAATTTAAGAGTAACACATTGCTGAAGGTATTTCTTAGAAACTCTGCCTTCAAAAAAGTCAAAAATTAAAGAAGGTCTCTCATGTTCAAATATAAGCTGTAAATGTAAGAATCGCAAAGACACGGCGGGCTGCAAGCTGTTAGCGAAGAAGTTTGTTTGGGAAGAGTTCCCGGGCGAGATCCACAGGTCCGAGAGATGGGCCAGGGAAATCGCGCCCCGGAGATGGGACGAGGAGGTTTTATTAGGGAGGAGGGGAACAGGAGAAAATGGGAGGGGGATCCCTCAGGGCAGGCGCAGAAACGAGTTCTTTGTTTAAGTTTGGCGGGAAGTCCAGTGATGAGCCCACTATCCTTCAGGTGGCTGTGGGCGGGGGGTGTGAAATTCTTGACACTTTGTGAGGAAGTTTTATGGCCAAGGCTATCTCCTTATCGCAGGTCTAGGGAGATTCTCAGGCACCAGCAGGTAAGCAACTGACCCCCTGATTTGGTGCCGGGAGTCTGGTCGGGGTGTTGATCCTAACAACTTGGCCCTTTCTTATGATTATTTAGTGCTGGGGAATCTCCGGCTGCGGTGTTAGCCCTTTAATAGCATACCACCCTAACAGTAAATCACAGGAAAGATAAGTGCTGGATGGCGACCCACTCCTTTATTCTTGCCTGGAGAAGTCCATGGACAGAGGAGCTAAAGAGTCTGTGGATAGGGTCACGAAAGAGTCAGACACAAATTAATGAACTAAATAAAAATAACAGGCCATTACATGCATCAGTTGTACACTCCCCTCGCATCTCTGGTATTTCACTTACCTATTCTGTGCTCAGTAGCTAAATCCTGTTCACTTCATGGGGAAAAGCCCCATGGCATTTCCCAGGCAAGAATAATGGAGTGCGTTGCCATTTTTCGCCCCAAGGGATCTTCCCAACCCAGGGATTCAAACTGCATCTCCTACTTATGTAGCAAGTGGATTCTCTAACAGTGCATCACCTAAAAGCCCTTTTTTGTTTTACTTTTGCCATTTAAAAATTATCATTAGACTATAAGTCTCTTCAAAGCAGAGGTATATCTCTTTTTTGTTTTTATGTCGCCAACAGGTAGCACAAAATTTCTTTCCTGTCTTCAGGGAGACAGAGCATCCCTCTTGTGTTGGCCATTTCACAAAAAACTTTAATTCAAAACAGCTAATAGCCCTCAAGTCCATTTTTTCAAATTTTTAGAAACTCTGCCTTCAAAAGTCAAAATTAAAGAAGGTCTCTCATGTTCAAATATAAGCTGTAAATGTAAGAATCGCAAAGACACGGCGGGCTGCAAGCTGTTAGCGAAGAAGTTTGTTTGGGAAGAGTTCCCGGGCGAGATCCACAGGTCCGAGAGATGGGCCAGAAATCGCGCCCGGAGATGGGACGAGGAGGTTTTATTAGGGAGGAGGGAACAGGAGAAAATGGGAGGGGGATCCCTCAGGGCAGGCGCAGAAACGAGTTCTTTGTTTAAGTTTGGCGGGAAGTCCAGTGATGAGCCCACTATCCTTCAGGTGGCTGTGGGCGGGGGGTGTGAAATTCTTGACACTTTGTGAGGAAGTTTTATGGCCAAGGCTATCTCCTTATCGCAGGTCTAGGGAGATTCTCAGGCACCAGCAGGTAAGCAACTGACCCCCTGATTTGGTGCCGGGAGTCTGGTCGGGGTGTTGATCCTAACAACTTGGCCCTTTCTTATGATTATTTAGTGCTGGGGAATCTCCGGCTGCGGTGTTAGCCCTTTAATAGCATACCACCCTAACAGTAAATCACAGGAAAGATAAGTGCTGGATGGCGACCCACTCCTTTATTCTTGCCTGGAGAAGTCCATGGACAGAGGAGCTAAAGAGTCTGTGGATAGGGTCACGAAAGAGTCAGACACAAATTAATGAACTAAATAAAAATAACAGGCCATTACATGCATCAGTTGTACACTCCCCTCGCATCTCTGGTATTTCACTTACCTATTCTGTGCTCAGTAGCTAAATCCTGTTCACTTCATGGGGAAAAGCCCCATGGCATTTCCCAGGCAAGAATAATGGAGTGCGTTGCCATTTTTCGCCCCAAGGGATCTTCCCAACCCAGGGATTCAAACTGCATCTCCTACTTATGTAGCAAGTGGATTCTCTAACAGTGCATCACCTAAAAGCCCTTTTTTGTTTTACTTTTGCCATTTAAAAATTATCATTAGACTATAAGTCTCTTCAAAGCAGAGGTATATCTCTTTTTTTGTTTTTTATGTCGCCAACAGGTAGCACAAAATTTCTTTCCTGTCTTCAGGGAGACAGAGCATCCCTCTTGTGTTGGCCATTTCACAAAAAACTTTAATTCAAAACAGCTAATAGGTTCCTTGTGTCGTATTTTGGGCGGCCCACCCCGAGCGCCAGCAGTATCCTGCTGATGAGAGCAGTGGGGCTGGAGTGGACCTCTGAACCAGCTGACCTGGTCCTGCTTTCCAGTTCTGCTATAAAACTAGCCTTGAAGGATCATCCGCCTCTGCAGACCCGCTGCTGCCCCCTTCTGGTGAGAGGAATGACAGCTAAAGCTGATGTCCGACTGTACGTTCTTCAAAATGTGTTTAATTGTAAAGGCCCTGAAGGTCTCAAGCTGCAAAATTAAATTCTAGTGACTGAGTTCTTATGCTAAACAAAGAGCCACAGGGAATAAAAGTCACTGACTTGGACCCTTGCATCTATTAGGTTGCATGACACAGCACCGAACTTTCTCCAACCCACACACCTCCTGCTGGGCGTGAGCTTATCCTAATAGAATTCCACAGCTGTGCTCTGGAATCTCAGTTCTCTTCTGCCTCTGGAATAATGAGAGTCTGACACTCTTAACTAACCTGCTGCAGACTCTTTACGAAAAGGAGACTCTCTGTTTGATTTTTGCAGTTTTACTTATTTGCAGATCCGTTTCCAGAAGCGCTCAAAGATGATGACGTTATTTGTCACCTGCCAAGGTTTCTGAAGAGCAGAAGCCAGTCTCCATCCACAGCTTTCTTCCACTTTGCAGTCTCCTAAAGAGAAGCTTGACTTAGTTTCAAATTTTGAGATTAACAAAGAGATTAATTATATTTTTTCTTTCTTTACACAAGTCTGTAAAGACTTAATACATTAACAAATTCATATCTTAGATCACTATTCATGAAACCCTACAGGTCATGGTTGAGGGGGTGAATCTCTTTTTGTTTATTAATATGGGTGGGAAAGACCAACTTTCAATAGCATTCCACAGCATGATAAATACTCTTAAGAATGTAAACCAAGGTTATTGCTACCATCTTTGAAGGGACAGAAAGGAGGGAAATAAGGAGACTTGAAGCTTGGGAGAAACTGAAGATCAGATGCGGAACTGATGGGGGTAGAAAGACCAACAGAGGAACTGGCTGTGGTGGATACTTTGATATTTTTAAAGTCATTTTTAGGCTGTGCTATAATAACTTCTCAGAATGTTCAAAATCGATCTGAATAGACAAGAGATAAACTATCTCATGATTATATATTTATCTTTGTAAACGTGTCCTATGTATGTATCTTGTCTCTCCCTTTGTCTTTTCCACACTTTTTTGACATTTGACATCTTCCTGGGCAAACTGTTTTTCTCAATATTTTTCCAATTACTCTTTATTTTTTATGTTTTTCTCTCTCATACTCTACCAACCACAACACAAAATAGAAATTATATTCTAAAGTATTATTTAATAAACTGGTACTTTGCCATTTTAAAAATGTGGTTGGTATTTTGAAATATGTATGCCAATTACAGTGGTAGAAATTTAGTAGTTAATTCATATGTCCTTATCCTTTGCCAGTGACTCTACATAAAATAGTTGCCTATTTCTGTGATATAGGATAATTCATCTAGAATTCCATCCTTGCTAAGAAAATAGCTTTCATGATCACTGGGCCTAACCATTTTTCATAGTTTTCAGAACAGGAAGAAATATAAATAAATTTTGTTGTTAGGATGTCCTTCTGTATTGAATGGTATTTGTTTTCATAAACTCCTGCAGCGCCTGAAACTCTTTCACCAAAAGAATATATTGTGGAGAAGTGGGAACAGTCTGGGAGAGCCTCCAAAATTTCTTGAAGACAGTTCATGGCACTGTGCAGTGTAAGAGCTGGAAGTGATTAAAGTTCATCTAGTCTACAGAGCCTTTCAATCAGGTGCAGCCCTGCTCCTGTCTTCATTTGAGGTTACATCCAGAGAAAACAGGGATCTGTCAAATGTCACAGTACAAGTTAGTGTCATTGTTGGAGCCTGAGCTGGGAACTGCTGAATTCCTTAATCTGGGATTGTTTCTGTAACATGAGATCATGGAATTCTCAGATATTAGGTAAACCAAGGTTATTGCTACCATCTTTGAAGGGACAGAAAGGAGGGAAATAAGGAGACTTGAAGCTTGGGAGAAACTGAAGATCAGATGGAACTGATGGGGGTAGAAAGACCAACAGAGGAACTGGCTGTGGTGGATACTTTGATATTTTTAAAGTCATTTTTAGGCTGTGCTATAATAACTTCTCAGAATGTTCAAAATCGATCTGAATAGACAAGAGATAAACTATCTCATGATTATATATTTATCTTTGTAAACGTGTCCTATGTATGTATCTTGTCTCTCCCTTTGTCTTTTCCACACTTTTTTGACATTTGACATCTTCCTGGGCAAACTGTTTTTCTCAATATTTTTCCAATTACTCTTTATTTTTTATGTTTTTCTCTCTCATACTCTACCAACCACAACACAAAATAGAAATTATATTCTAAAGTATTATTTAATAAACTGGTACTTTGCCATTTTAAAAATGTGGTTGGTATTTTGAAATATGTATGCCAATTACAGTGGTAGAAATTTAGTAGTTAATTCATATGTCCTTATCCTTTGCCAGTGACTCTACATAAAATAGTTGCCTATTTCTGTGATATAGGATAATTCATCTAGAATTCCATCCTTGCTAAGAAAATAGCTTTCATGATCACTGGGCCTAACCATTTTTCATAGTTTTCAGAACAGGAAGAAATATAAATAAATTTTGTTGTTAGGATGTCCTTCTGTATTGAATGGTATTTGTTTTCATAAACTCCTGCAGCGCCTGAAACTCTTTCACCAAAAGAATATATTGTGGAGAAGTGGGAACAGTCTGGGAGAGCCTCCAAAATTTCTTGAAGACAGTTCATGGCACTGTGCAGTGTAAGAGCTGGAAGTGATTAAAGTTCATCTAGTCTACAGAGCCTTTCAATCAGGTGCAGCCCTGCTCCTGTCTTCATTTGAGGTTACATCCAGAGAAAACAGGGATCTGTCAAATGTCACAGTACAAGTTAGTGTCATTGTTGGAGCCTGAGCTGGGAACTGCTGAATTCCTTAATCTGGGATTGTTTCTGTAACATGAGATCATGGAATTCTCAGATATATCTACCTTTTCAGATACATCTCTCAGATATATAACTACAAATTGGTTGACTTAAAAATATAATTTTTATTTATTAACCTCCTTTTCTTTACTAAAAGTAATCATTGTCATGTCATAAGAAAACATAAACATAGTAAGAAGTGAATAATGGGAGAGAGGAATAAGAGTTACAAACTATCAGGTATAAAATAAGCCATAAGAATCTATTGTACACCACAAGAAATATAGAAAATATTTTCTAATAACTATAAATGGAAGATGATCTTTAATAATTGTGAATCATTATATGGTGCACTGGTTATGTATAATACTGTAGAGCAACTACAGTTCAATTTAATAAAATGAAATGAATAATCTAACAAACCTAACATCCAGATAAAAAATGAAAGTTGCCAATGACACTTCCCACTCTGTGATACAACTACTATTTTAAATTTTTTATAACATATCACAGATATTTATATAGAGGAAATTATTATACATAAAATTATTTATAATTACTATAAATACATAGAAATATGTATCAAGTATATGACATATATAAGGTATATATGAACACATCCTTAATATAGTTAATATCATAGTTATAGTTAATATAAGAGTTTTACAGAGTTTTAAATTTGTACAAATAGTATTTAATGCGTTATTCTTCTGAGACTTCCTTTTCTCATTCCTCTATGTTTTTAACCCTTAACTGTTAAGAGGCATAGATACTTATGTGTACGCGTCTGGCTCCTTAGGTATGTGTGCTAAACATTATCTTATTATGTGGATGTTTAGCTGTTTGTTTGTTCATCCTCTGTACATCTGATTTGGCTCCAGTTTTCTACTGCTCTCTTCTGGCTGACAAGTTCAAGTTATTATCCCACCTGTGCAGCTAGCAGTTAAGTTTTTGTTTCGTGGAGTGTGCATGTGTTCATATTGTTTTCCTGTAAGTGTGTGTTTTAAATTTTTTTGTTTTTCATTGTTATTATTTTAAAACTTTGCCAAGTATTGGTGCTTTGAACTGGAAACGATTTTGTCAGTTTTGTAAGTAAAAGCTACATTTTTGCTGAGACCTTTTCGTTTTTATTTCTCTGATTCCTAGCCAAGTTTAAGTAGCCATCCTAAGATCCTTGGGCTGACAAGTAGCAGAGTTAAGATTTCTGCCCATGTCCAGCTGCCTCTAATGTTTGTGTGTTCTCTACTTTACTGTATTATCTATTATTCATCTCAGTGCTATATATGATAACATGTTATTAAGTGTAAAATATTTTAGAAGATACTGAGTATTTGAATAATATACACATACAGTTATACCCATACATGTTTGTGCATGCATGAAGTTGGGAATAGGAGAAAAAAATCTAAGAGCTGATTTTATGTAAATATGTATTTATATCCAGACTTGAAGAATAATCTCACAGCAATTGAGGCAACTGAAACGTGGCCTGTTACTGTTACTAATTAGTAGGGTCACAAGTAGTGGGTATTTCTACTGTATTTATATTCCCTAAGCTGGTCTGTTTTCCTAGCTGATAGATTTCTCAGAGAAACAAGAGTCTAATTGCAAGATCTCAGTTGTTTCCCTTTACTATTATATCTTTAATAAAATGATTAAATATATAAAGTTGGTACATTAGATAGATACTTATATAAAGAGATTGATCATATCTTGTATTCATTTATTTGAAAAGGAATGTCATTCACAAGTTGTTCATACCTATGAATATGCTTCATATCTTGAGAAGATACTCCATATCTTAATACAAAATCTAGGGGGAAATGCAAAACTGGTTAGGGCCAGTCTCATGTGTCCTGAGTTCCTAAATTGGTCAGGGTTCTTCAAGCAACCTACATAAAGGTATAAGGATAGGAGATAGATGATCGATACAGAGAAAGATAGTTATAGAGGTAGATAAGGAACTGGCTCATGTGATTATGGAGACAGAAATGTCCCAAGAACTGCATCCAAGTGCTTGAGAATCAGTAGAGTGAAGGATGTGTGTTTGAGTCTGAAGGCAGAAAAACATTGATGACTCCGTTCAAAGCCCATCAGTCAAAGAAAACAAATTCTTTCTCAGCCTTCTGTACTCTTCAGACCTTCAGTGAATGGGATCTGGCCCCCAGCGTGGGGGAGGGCAATCTTCTTTACTCAGCCTTTCAATCCAGTTTGCAGTCTCATCCAGAATCACCCTCATAGACACCCAGAAGAGCGTTTAATCAAATATCTGGGTACCTCATGGTCTAGTCCATCTGACACATAAAATTAACCATTGTAGTCCTTTTTATAAAGAAAGTGTTATAGTTTGGGGTAGCATAGATGTTTAATGTGTGGAAGAGAAATGAAGGTAGTAGATATGTGTGCAGATTCTTAGGCTCACCCTCCTAGGCTAAAGGCTCAGTCTTTACTATCCATATGACCTTGAGTGACTCGTCTAAATGCGCTGTGAGTTTATCAGGGAAGCTGATGTAGTAATAGAGATGGCTTCATGGAGTAGAATGAATTTAGTTAGTTTATCAAAATTAAAGTGACTTGAAGAATAATCTCAGAGAAACTAAGTGGTACTGTTACTAATTAGTAGGGTCACAAGTAGTGGGTATTTCTACTGTATTTATATTCCCTAAGCTGGTCTGTTTTCCTAGCTGATAGATTTCTCAGAGAAACAAGAGTCTAATTGCAAGATCTCAGTTGTTTCCCTTTACTATTATATCTTTAATAAAATGATTAAATATATAAAGTTGGTACATTAGATAGATACTTATATAAAGAGATTGATCATATCTTGTATTCATTTATTTGAAAAGGAATGTCATTCACAAGTTGTTCATACCTATGAATATGCTTCATATCTTGAGAAGATACTCCATATCTTAATACAAAATCTAGGGGGAAATGCAAAACTGGTTAGGGCCAGTCTCATGTGTCCTGAGTTCCTAAATTGGTCAGGGTTCTTCAAGCAACCTACATAAAGGTATAAGGATAGGAGATAGATGATCGATACAGAGAAAGATAGTTATAGAGGTAGATAAGGAACTGGCTCATGTGATTATGGAGACAGAAATGTCCCAAGAACTGCATCCAAGTGCTTGAGAATCAGTAGAGTGAAGGATGTGTGTTTGAGTCTGAAGGCAGAAAAACATTGATGACTCCGTTCAAAGCCCATCAGTCAAAGAAAACAAATTCTTTCTCAGCCTTCTGTACTCTTCAGACCTTCAGTGAATGGGATCTGGCCCCCAGCGTGGGGGAGGGCAATCTTCTTTACTCAGCCTTTCAATCCAGTTTGCAGTCTCATCCAGAATCACCCTCATAGACACCCAGAAGAGCGTTTAATCAAATATCTGGGTACCTCATGGTCTAGTCCATCTGACACATAAAATTAACCATTGTAGTCCTTTTTATAAAGAAAGTGTTATAGTTTGGGGTAGCATAGATGTTTAATGTGTGGAAGAGAAATGAAGGTAGTAGATATGTGTGCAGATTCTTAGGCTCACCCTCCTAGGCTAAAGGCTCAGTCTTTACTATCCATATGACCTTGAGTGACTCGTCTAAATGCGCTGTGAGTTTATCAGGGAAGCTGATGTAGTAATAGAGATGGCTTCATGGAGTAGAATGAATTTAGTTAGTTTATCATTATCAAAATCTTGAAATAGTGACTGCTGCATTCTAAAACACTGACAAATCTTAGTTATCACTATCATTTATGCCCAAAGCTAGGGAACAAGACATGTTCCTTATACCCAGAAACACGGATGATGGCATCTAGGAGCCTATTTTAGATGAGAATAATTCTGACCAGTAAGGCGACAATAAGTGGTGTAGTGCTCTGCCTCCACGGGGATATGTAAACCTACGTGGAGGCGGAAGACACTAACAGCACAAGAGATCTAAATTTTTTAGAGCAAGTTTATTAAAAATTGCCTGTGAAGGGGCTTCCCTGGTGACCCAGTGGGTAAATAGTCTGCCTTGCAGTGTAAGGGGTGCCGGTTCGATCCCTGGCCCGGGAAGATCCCAAGTGCTGCAGAGTGGCTGGACCGGTGTGTCCAATGAGGAGCCAGTGCTCTGGAGCACGTGCACCCAGAGCCGGTGCTCTACGAAGAGAGAGGCCACTGCAATGGGAGGCCCACACAGGCCAAAGAATAAAGATGGATGAAAATAAATACATGAAAAGAAGCCAAAATCAAAAAAAAAGTATATTCAAAAAAAAAGGATGTTATTTTTAAAAATTACCTGTGATAATCTTCTGTTCCCAACCACATTCTTTAAAGAACCTTAAAACATCACTACTTATTTATGCTCAGAATGAGCCATGGAGTGGGTGTTAATATGTACTGTAGAATGACATAAAACTATGTTTACTCTGAAAGCCAATTTAGAGTAATAGGAGAGGTTGATTTAAATTGGTAAAAAAATTTATAAACTATAGACTACTTTTAGCAACATTCATTTACATTAAGTTTATTTAACTGAGTTCACGTGTTTGAAAGTGATGAAGTATAACTTAGTAAATAGCCCTTAGGGACCAGCTTTGAAGACTAGATAAGAACATTTTATTTTTGCATAATTTGCTGTATATTTCAACTGTAATTAAGGTAGGTGCATAAGTAGTGTTTGATTTCTTAAACATATTAAAAATCCTCACTAAAATTTCCACCACATTCTTAATCTTTGAAGTAGGTCTTGCTGAGTGAAGGTAAACATGATGCTGATCTTTACCAGAATTGTTGCAAATACTGAATGGCGCTTGGGTTAATGGGATGAAAATCTCTTTGTATTGTTCTTTTCCTTAGATCCTACTATATCCTGAACCTTGAAGCCTAAGATGAAATTCCAGGTCTCTATAGCTGCCTTAAGCTTCAAGTTTCTGGAGTGCCATAATTATCTTTTCTAGAGAAAATGTCTGTATAATTTGTATGGAAGAGGTTATTGATTCTTACCATCTAGAAGGTCAACCATGAGAGAGCTGGAATATGAGAGTGTAGATCTAAGCATCCAGTTTTTATTTCTTTGGAAATTCCCAAAGCAGTGGCGGTGGGTGAGTAAGGGAGAAAAATTGACTGTGCTAGATATTGTGGGTAAATGCGCCTGGTGCCGGTTCGATCCCTGGGAAGATCCCAAGTGCTGCAGAGTGGCTGGACCGATGTGTCCAATGAGGAGCCAGTGCTCTGGAGCACGTGCACCCAGAGCCGGTGCTCTCGAAGAAAGGCCACTGCAAGGGGAGGCCCACAAAGGCCAAAGAATAAAGATGGATGAAAATAAATACATGAAAAGAAGCCAAAATCAAAAAAAAAGTATATTCAAAAAAAAAGGATGTTATTTTTAAAAATTACCTGTGATAATCTTCTGTTCCCAACCACATTCTTTAAAGAACCTTAAAACATCACTACTTATTTATGCTCAGAATGAGCCATGGAGTGGGTGTTAATATGTACTGTAGAATGACATAAAACTATGTTTACTCTGAAAGCCAATTTAGAGTAATAGGAGAGGTTGATTTAAATTGGTAAAAAAATTTATAAACTATAGACTACTTTTAGCAACATTCATTTACATTAAGTTTATTTAACTGAGTTCACGTGTTTGAAAGTGATGAAGTATAACTTAGTAAATAGCCCTTAGGGACCAGCTTTGAAGACTAGATAAGAACATTTTATTTTTGCATAATTTGCTGTATATTTCAACTGTAATTAAGGTAGGTGCATAAGTAGTGTTTGATTTCTTAAACATATTAAAAATCCTCACTAAAATTTCCACCACATTCTTAATCTTTGAAGTAGGTCTTGCTGAGTGAAGGTAAACATGATGCTGATCTTTACCAGAATTGTTGCAAATACTGAATGGCGCTTGGGTTAATGGGATGAAAATCTCTTTGTATTGTTCTTTTCCTTAGATCCTACTATATCCTGAACCTTGAAGCCTAAGATGAAATTCCAGGTCTCTATAGCTGCCTTAAGCTTCAAGTTTCTGGAGTGCCATAATTATCTTTTCTAGAGAAAATGTCTGTATAATTTGTATGGAAGAGGTTATTGATTCTTACCATCTAGAAGGTCAACCATGAGAGAGCTGGAATATGAGAGTGTAGATCTAAGCATCCAGTTTTTATTTCTTTGGAAATTCCCAAAGCAGTGGCAGTGGGTAAGTAGGAAGGGGACTAGATATCAAGGATTGTGTACTGTGCTAGATATTGTGATTTTCACATCCTCTCTGATATTGTCACTATTATCGACTCCACTTAACAAATGAGGAAAATAAGGGTCCGAGCTGCTATTGACAGCTAGTAAGTTCTGAACTCAGGATACGAATTTTTATCTGCTTGACTCCTGAGGTCTTTTAACTGCATTATTCCGTTTCCATACTGGGTCAATTTCCATCGGTTACTGCATCCTCCACAAGCGTATCCTGCAAGTCTTATCTAATAAATCTCAAGCTCCATGCTATGGACTGGATGTTACTGATTTGCCAAATTCATATGGTGAAGCCCTAACCACCAATGTGATGATAGCTGGAGGGACAGCCCTTGAGAAGTTTTCATGTAATCATGAAGGTGGGGGTCTCTCTGATGGGATTAGTGTCCTTGTACGATGAGGAAGAGAGATCAGAGCTCTCGCTGTATCATGATGTAAGGACAGAGTGAGAAGACGGTCATTTGAAAGCTAGGAAGAAAACTGCACTGGGAAGTGAATATGCCAGCACCTTGATCTTGGAATTCCTAGCCTGCAGGAACTGTGATGAACCAAGGTCTGTTGTGGTATTTTGTTGTAGCAGCTGAAGCTAAGATATACACTCATTCTCTCAGAAATGTTTCCTATTGTGGTAAAAAATCAGCTTCCAAAAAGTTAGAAACATAACTCTGATACTCTTATAGACTGAACATGTATCAGAGATTTTATTCAGTTATCAAGAGTGATAAGCTGAAACCTATTTCCTGAATTGGTTTCTCATTGTTCTTTTCCTTAGATCCTACTATATCCTGAACCTTGAAGCCTAAGATGAAATTCCAGGTCTCTATAGCTGCCTTAAGCTTCAAGTTTCTGGAGTGCCATAATTATCTTTTCTAGAGAAAATGTCTGTATAATTTGTATGGAAGAGGTTATTGATTCTTACCATCTAGAAGGTCAACCATGAGAGAGCTGGAATATGAGAGTGTAGATCTAAGCATCCAGTTTTTATTTCTTTGGAAATTCCCAAAGCAGTGGCAGTGGGTAAGTAGGAAGGGGACTAGATATCAAGGATTGTGTACTGTGCTAGATATTGTGATTTTCACATCCTCTCTGATATTGTCACTATTATCGACTCCACTTAACAAATGAGGAAAATAAGGGTCCGAGCTGCTATTGACAGCTAGTAAGTTCTGAACTCAGGATTCGAATTTTTATCTGCTTGACTCCGGAGGTCTTTTGACTGCATTATTCCGTTTCCATACTGGGTCAATTTCCATCGGTTACTGCATCCTCCACAAGCGTATCCTGCAAGTCTTATCTAATAAATCTCAAGCTCCATGCTATGGACTGGATGTTACTGATTTGCCAAATTCATATGGTGAAGCCCTAACCACCAATGTGATGATAGCTGGAGGGACAGCCCTTGAGAAGTTTTCATGTAATCATGAAGGTGGGGGTCTCTCTGATGGGATTAGTGTCCTTGTACGATGAGGAAGAGAGATCAGAGCTCTCGCTGTATCATGATGTAAGGACAGAGTGAGAAGACGGTCATTTGAAAGCTAGGAAGAAAACTGCACTGGGAAGTGAATATGCCAGCACCTTGATCTTGGAATTCCTAGCCTGCAGGAACTGTGATGAACCAAGGTCTGTTGTGGTATTTTGTTGTAGCAGCTGAAGCTAAGATATACACTCATTCTCTCAGAAATGTTTCCTATTGTGGTAAAAAATCAGCTTCCAAAAAGTTAGAAACATAACTCTGATACTCTTATAGACTGAACATGTATCAGAGATTTTATTCAGTTATCCAAGAGTGATAAGCTGTGAAACCTATTTCAGAGAGCATTTTGAGAAACAGAGTTTTCATAGTGCACTAGGTATGGCATTTTTTAAAAAAATTTGCTGAACTAGGGACAAAATTGGTTAAAGTTATGTGAAACATTAAAATCTGAAGGATAACATCTCTTCCAAAAAGAAATCTACAAGTCAGCGTGTAAATTCTTGGAAATGAGCTCCCTGGATTAAATAGCGACATCAAGCAGAGGTACATTCCCCCAAATCATTGTATAATCCAGGTTAAACGACATCCCAGTGAGACATTGAAAAGACATGTCACCCACCTTTTTGCTTTTGTTCCAAGTGTAGAAAATTTTTCTCTCAAGCTCTGTTACTATTTACCTCCCAAGCACCTGCTTATCTTATTATTAGATGTATGACAGTTTATGTAACAGCTTACCTTTGTCATCACATCCTCTTTAACTACAAACTCTTTGAAGGTAGGAACAGCATCTCTCTTAGTGGTAGATTTAGCTCTTGAGCATCACAGTGTCTGTGATGGAAAGAATGTTGGATCCATTTTAATTGCGTAAATAAGGGAATGTGAATTACATTCCATGTGTCTACATGCCCATGAATGGGTTGCTCAGAGGGATTTCTGATGGACAGGCATCCCAGTGGCACAGCGGCAGCAGCCTTTCCTGTCTGCAGCGTTCATCGTTCTCCCCCAAATCCTGACTTCCAACATTCCAAACACCTATAGGCTGTTCTCATGGGGTCACCTCATTTCTTTTTTCCCAACTGCGGCATACATGTTTCCTTTCTTACGGAAGAAATCACTGCTACATGAGGAAGTGAGAAGACGGTCATTTGAAAGCTAGGAAGAAAACTGCACTGGGAAGTGAATATGCCAGCACCTTGATCTTGGAATTCCTAGCCTGCAGGAACTGTGATGAACCAAGGTCTGTTGTGGTATTTTGTTGTAGCAGCTGAAGCTAAGATATACACTCATTCTCTCAGAAATGTTTCCTATTGTGGTAAAAAATCAGCTTCCAAAAAGTTAGAAACATAACTCTGATACTCTTATAGACTGAACATGTATCAGAGATTTTATTCAGTTATCCAAGAGTGATAAGCTGTGAAACCTATTTCAGAGAGCATTTTGAGAAACAGAGTTTTCATAGTGCACTAGGTATGGCATTTTTAAATAAATTTGCTGAACTAGGGACAAAATTGGTTAAAGTTATGTGAAACATTAAAATCTGAAGGATAACATCTCTTCCAAAAAGAAATCTACAAGTCAGCGTGTAAATTCTTGGAAATGAGCTCCCTGGATTAAATAGCGACATCAAGCAGAGGTACATTCCCCCAAATCATTGTATAATCCAGGTTAAACGACATCCCAGTGAGACATTGAAAAGACATGTCACCCACCTTTTTGCTTTTGTTCCAAGTGTAGAAAATTTTTCTCTCAAGCTCTGTTACTATTTACCTCCCAAGCACCTGCTTATCTTATTATTAGATGTATGACAGTTTATGTAACAGCTTACCTTTGTCATCACATCCTCTTTAACTACAAACTCTTTGAAGGTAGGAACAGCATCTCTCTTAGTGGTAGATTTAGCTCTTGAGCATCACAGTGTCTGTGATGGAAAGAATGTTGGATCCATTTTAATTGCGTAAATAAGGGAATGTGAATTACATTCCATGTGTCTACATGCCCATGAATGGGTTGCTCAGAGGGATTTCTGATGGACAGGCATCCCAGTGGCACAGCGGCAGCAGCCTTTCCTGTCTGCAGCGTTCATCGTTCTCCCCCAAATCCTGACTTCCAACATTCCAAACACCTATAGGCTGTTCTCATGGGGTCACCTCATTTCTTAGGAATCAGCCTTTTCACATTTAGGACGAAATCCTTGGGCCCCTTGGCAGCTGGGAAGTTCCGACTCTTTCTCTTGATGTTATTTCCATAGGACTTTTCACAGCAGAGCTCCTAGGACCTTTGTGTGCTGTGAGGCTTTCTCGAGAAATTTATGCAACAACTCTGAAGATAAGCCAAAAGGGACAAGTCTCAGTATAGAAATGATTTCCTTCCTGATGTTTCCTCTTGCTGTGGCCCAGGGTAATGAATCCTACTCCAGGGTAATGTATCCTATGTCCTAGGTTACAGATGCTCAACTTTTCTTGCCCTGTCTGTTATGAGAAATAGACCCGGGCTGTTGTTGGTCTGTGGATGCTCAGTAGGGTATCAGTGGTAAGCACAGCCCTCAAGAAGGTGCTGCTATCAGAATCCCAGGCAAGGGTGAGATTTGCAACTTTCTAGGGCACGCACAGATCTCCATTTATTCCAGGAGAGAACTTACCATCTTGCTGTGTTTGAACTCAGGTAACATGAACTTCAAAGCACTGTCTTGAAACAGTCTTTCCTACTGGTTTTTCAGTCTTTGGTTTTCCCTATTCCCGTCTTCCAATAAAGTGTTTTCTACCATGGGTTCTATTCTTTTGTGGGGGCTTAAAATGTCTATGCGTTGAAATTCCAGAATCACACATGTATGTTTTAATAAGAGACTTTATTTATCTGCTGGTACTTAATGTAAGCCAGTGGACAACTGCAGGGTCAGGATTTTAAACCCTGAGTAAGCTCGTGGTGTTAATACCCATTCCTGGCACAGACTTCTACTTGTGCTCTGTGGGATGGCTTTGCCATCCTAGCCATGTCTGTCTCCTAATACTCAGCACCACCAGAGATTTAATTAACGTGAAACTCACAGTGTCTGTGATGGAAAGAATGTTGGATCCATTTTAATTGCGTAAATAAGGGAATGTGAATTACATTCCATGTGTCTACATGCCCATGAATGGGTTGCTCAGAGGGATTTCTGATGGACAGGCATCCCAGTGGCACAGCGGCAGCAGCCTTTCCTGTCTGCAGCGTTCATCGTTCTCCCCCAAATCCTGACTTCCAACATTCCAAACACCTATAGGCTGTTCTCATGGGGTCACCTCATTTCTTAGGAATCAGCCTTTTCACATTTAGGACGAAATCCTTGGGCCCCTTGGCAGCTGGGAAGTTCCGACTCTTTCTCTTGATGTTATTTCCATAGGACTTTTCACAGCAGAGCTCCTAGGACCTTTGTGTGCTGTGAGGCTTTCTCGAGAAATTTATGCAACAACTCTGAAGATAAGCCAAAAGGGACAAGTCTCAGTATAGAAATGATTTCCTTCCTGATGTTTCCTCTTGCTGTGGCCCAGGGTAATGAATCCTACTCCAGGGTAATGTATCCTATGTCCTAGGTTACAGATGCTCAACTTTTCTTGCCCTGTCTGTTATGAGAAATAGACCCGGGCTGTTGTTGGTCTGTGGATGCTCAGTAGGGTATCAGTGGTAAGCACAGCCCTCAAGAAGGTGCTGCTATCAGAATCCCAGGCAAGGGTGAGATTTGCAACTTTCTAGGGCACGCACAGATCTCCATTTATTCCAGGAGAGAACTTACCATCTTGCTGTGTTTGAACTCAGGTAACATGAACTTCAAAGCACTGTCTTGAAACAGTCTTTCCTACTGGTTTTTCAGTCTTTGGTTTTCCCTATTCCCGTCTTCCAATAAAGTGTTTTCTACCATGGGTTCTATTCTTTTGTGGGGGCTTAAAATGTCTATGCGTTGAAATTCCAGAATCACACATGTATGTTTTAATAAGAGACTTTATTTATCTGCTGGTACTTAATGTAAGCCAGTGGACAACTGCAGGGTCAGGATTTTAAACCCTGAGTAAGCTCGTGGTGTTAATACCCATTCCTGGCACAGACTTCTACTTGTGCTCTGTGGGATGGCTTTGCCATCCTAGCCATGTCTGTCTCCTAATACTCAGCACCACCAGAGATTTAATTAACGTGAAACATTTGCAGCCTTCCAGACATACTCTGCTAGGCCGTCATCCTTGTAGCAGAGATAGCGTTAGTACCGTGAAACGTATTCCTTAGAAGTCAGTAAGATAAACGTGCAACTCTATGTTCATTTGCAGATTGATATTTTGGATGATATTCTCTAAGGACTGAACTTGGTAAATTTTCTAGGATCTCATTTTGGGGATCTTACACCTTTTGGATTTCCTGAAAAATATATTACTGGAGGTTTTCTTTTTTTTTGACTCTCTTGACGTCATCAGGAATTTTATAGGTTTTTCCAATGTCTCAACTTGGTAATTTTTTTTTTGACTGCACTGCAAGACATGTGGGATCTTGGTTCCCTGACCAAGGATGACCTCTGTAGTGGAAGGGCAGAGCCCTAATGACTGGAGCACCAGGGAAGTTACTCACCTTAGTGATTTTTAATTGGTCAGTATTCAAACATACATAGTATATTATAGGATTACATAAACTCTTTTATAATTTAACGCTGGTAATATGGTCTAAAATATTTTATAATTTTAAGCATCAACATTTTTTCATTACTTCATCACAAATTAATTTTACAAAGACAACTAAATAGAAGCCATCTATAAGGCATAAAGCATGACCTAATATTAATAAAAACTGCAAAGTACCTTATGCCTCTGAGAAATTGATCTCTTTCAAAAAATATAGGAAAGCCAGTGGATGTTAAATGTTGTTAAATGTTGGAGCATTTCAAGTTGTTTGTTACACGTGTATCTAATAGGCCTAGCTTAGATACTAACTGTCTTTAATATTGTCTATTTGAAACTTGGGAATAAATCTGCCCAAAGTTAATATTTTAAAATTATGGCAGGTTAGATAGTGTTTATTTTATTAATGTGTATTGCTCTCTCTGCTTGAAAGTTTCATAATTAAAACTGAATCATGTGGAAGAGTCACTTGAATAACAGAAACCAGTTTTGGTCTGCTGCAGCTCGTCAGCCGGGTGCATAGAGAACAGTGAGTGTGACGAGACATTAGGAAATATACACACATACATACATAGACAGAGTGAAAGGATGGGAACGGGTGGCTTAAGACCTCTTGGGTCAAGGTCCCAATACATTTACCAGTCTGCTTTTATTCAGTGCTTGAAGCCGCCAGGTGTTTACAGGGAATGATACTAGCTCAGGCTGGGAATCAGTCACAGCCCTACTCAATAATCACCATTTGTGACTCCAAGTCACTTACATTATCTTTCCAGTGGACAGAACTCACTACAGCTGGGAGGCACTAGACCAGCAAGAAATTAAGGAGCGCTGACCCGGCATTCCAAAGTCCACAGCAGATCTCCCACCTGTTGCTGATCAGTATGACCCCAGCTCATGAGCCCATGTGAATCAAATTGACTTGTTTTTCTCCTAGTTCTTTTATTTCCAAGATGATTTTCTTCTGGCTTGGCCAAGCTTCAGAAACCTCCACTGGGGGCTTCCCTGGTGGTCCAGTGGATAAAGAGTCTGCCTTGCAGTGCAGGGGACACCAGTTGGATCCCTGGTACGGGAAGATCCCGCATGACACGGAGCGGCTGGACCAGTGTGTCCAATTAGGAGCCAGTGCTCTGGAGCATATGCGCCCAGTGCCAGTGCTCTGCGACGAGAGAGGTCACTGTGATGGGAGGCCTACACAGGCCAAAGAATTAAGATGGATGAAAATAAATAAATGAAGGACCATTAAAAGAGGCTAAAATTAAACCAGTGGAGGTTTTTTTTTCCCACATTGATCAGCAGATATCCTTACACAAATTTTATGTGTGTGTAATGCATGGACAAGGAAGCCTGGCATGCTGCATTCCATGGGGTTTCCACGAGTCAGACATGACTGAGTGACTGAAAAGCAACAATTCATGGGATGGGAAGCTGTGGAAGGGCACATTGGGCACACTGGATCATTAACCTCTGGGTTGGGAGAGAAGAATGTAGCTGAGAAGAGAAATAGAACATTTCATAATCTATACACACTTGCGTACATTCAATACATTGTTTCACTAGTTGTCAAGGAAATATCTAGGTTTAATAATTAAAGAATTTAATGAAGACAATTTGATGAAAACTGAGCAAATAATATGAGAAAGTAATTCACAATAGAAGCAATATAGGTAACATAATATTGGAAAAGAATGCTAATCCTCATAGTTGAAAAATTTAGATTGAAAAAATTGCATCCCCTCATCCCCAACTGATTGGAGAAATTAAAAACGGACATGGGAAAAAAGATACTGCAGCTCTGATGGTAAATTGGCCTAACCTTTCCTATCTCCCCTTAAGCAGCCCTACTCAATAATCACCATTTGTGACTCCAAGTCACTTACATTATCTTTCCAGTGGACAGAACTCACTACAGCTGGGAGGCACTAGACCAGCAAGAAATTAAGGAGCGCTGACCCGGCATTCCAAAGTCCACAGCAGATCTCCCACCTGTTGCTGATCAGTATGACCCCAGCTCATGAGCCCATGTGAATCAAATTGACTTGTTTTTCTCCTAGTTCTTTTATTTCCAAGATGATTTTCTTCTGGCTTGGCCAAGCTTCAGAAACCTCCACTGGGGGCTTCCCTGGTGGTCCAGTGGATAAAGAGTCTGCCTTGCAGTGCAGGGGACACCAGTTGGATCCCTGGTACGGGAAGATCCCGCATGACACGGAGCGGCTGGACCAGTGTGTCCAATTAGGAGCCAGTGCTCTGGAGCATATGCGCCCAGTGCCAGTGCTCTGCGACGAGAGAGGTCACTGTGATGGGAGGCCTACACAGGCCAAAGAATTAAGATGGATGAAAATAAATAAATGAAGGACCATTAAAAGAGGCTAAAATTAAACCAGTGGAGGTTTTTTTTTTTTTTCCCCACATTGATCAGCAGATATCCTTACACAAATTTTATGTGTGTGTAATGCATGGACAAGGAAGCCTGGCATGCTGCATTCCATGGGGTTTCCACGAGTCAGACATGACTGAGTGACTGAAAAGCAACAATTCATGGGATGGGAAGCTGTGGAAGGGCACATTGGGCACACTGGATCATTAACCTCTGGGTTGGGAGAGAAGAATGTAGCTGAGAAGAGAAATAGAACATTTCATAATCTATACACACTTGCGTACATTCAATACATTGTTTCACTAGTTGTCAAGGAAATATCTAGGTTTAATAATTAAAGAATTTAATGAAGACAATTTGATGAAAACTGAGCAAATAATATGAGAAAGTAATTCACAATAGAAGCAATATAGGTAACATAATATTGGAAAAGAATGCTAATCCTCATAGTTGAAAAATTTAGATTGAAAAAAAATTGCATCCCCTCATCCCCAACTGATTGGAGAAATTAAAAACGGACATGGGAAAAAAGATACTGCAGCTCTGATGGTAAATTGGCCTAACCTTTCCTATCTCCCTTAAATATCTTAAGCAGAACATTTAATAAGCCCTGAAAATGATTATTAGTAAATTAATCATCGTGCACATTATAAAGAAAAACTGGAAGCAATCTTAATGTCTATTTATAGAAAATAAAAACCAAATTATTGCATCTAAGCAAAAATGTGATATGTACCTATTAAACCTAACAATGAAAATAACAATGTGTTTATTTATGAAAAAGAAAGTGTTACATTGTTAAGTGGAAAAATAAGGCTAAAAATAATAGCTTGCAGATTTCTATTTAGTAAAAAATTAATAAACCTCAATAAAATGTATGAGTACTTGCCTTAGTAAAAGTTCTTACCAAAAGTGAACTCTAAAATGTGTGCTAGGGCTTCCCTGGTGGTCCAGTGGGTAAGGACACCGCCTTGCAGTGCAAGGGGCTCCTGTTTGATCCCTGGCCTGGGAAGATCCCACGTGCCGCGGAGCGGCTGGACCGATGTGTCCAACTACCGAGCCAGAGCTCTGGAGCGCATGCGCCCAGAGCCAGTGCTCTGCGACAACAGAGGCCACCGCGATGGGAGGCCCACATGGGCCAAAGAACAAAGATGGATGCAAATAGATAAATGAAAGACCAATGGAAGTGGCCCGCCCGCCCTCCTCCCTCCCTAACCAGCAGCCCCCCCCCCGAAAATAAATAAATATTCTTTAAAAAAAAAAAATGAACAAAATAAAATGTGTGCTAAAGATTATATTTAGTTCAGTCTCCAAGTTCTTCACATATGTTCTCCAAGTTCTTCAAAATGAAAATAATATCTTTATTTTATTATCAAAAAACTAAATAGGTACAAAGTTCAATGAAAAATACAAAGATATACCCAGAATAAAATGGACATAATGAAAGATCAGTCAATTTATAATTATTGATATGAAAGATGAATTGGAAGAAATTTTTCAAGATTGGGGGAACAAGATAGAAGGTATGAGGGAAATGTAATAAAATATTCAGTGATTTTGGAGCCCAAGAAAATAAAGTCTTTTCACTGTTTCCATTTTTTCCCCATCTATTTGTAATGAAGTAATGGGATACCATGATCTTAGTTTTGTAAATGTTGAACTTTAAACCAGCTTTTCACTCTTCTCTTTGACTTTCATCAAGAGGCTCTTTAGCTCCTCTTTGCTTTCTGCCATAAGGGTGGTATATTCTGCATATCTGAGGTTGTAAATACTTCTCCCAGCATCTTGATTCCAGTGTGTGCTTCATCCAGGCTGACATTTCACATGATGTACCTGCATGAAAGTTAAAGAAACAGGATGACAATATATAGCCTTGACAAACTCCTTTTTCAATTTTGAACCAGTCCATGTCCAGTTGTTTTGCTTCTTGGTCTGCATACAGGTTTCTCAGGAGGCTGGTAAGGTAGTCTGGTATTTCCACCTGTTTAAGAATTTTCCATGGTTTATGGTGATCAACACAGTCAAAGCCTTTAGCTTAGATGTTTTTCTGGGATTCCCTTGCTTTTTCTATGATCCAGTGGATTTGGTGATTTGATCTCTGGTTCTTCTCCCTTTCCTAAATCCAGCTGGTACCTCTGGAAGCTCTCAGTTCATGTACTGTTGAAGCCTAGCTTGAAAATTTTGAGCATTACCTTGCTAGCATGTGAAATGGCCACAGTTGTACGGTAGTTTGAAGATTCTTGGACATTGCTCTTCTTTGGGATTGGAATGAAAACTGACATTATCCAGTCCTGTGGTTGCTGCTGAGTTGTCCAGTTAGCTGGCATATGGAGTGCAGCACTTTAACAGCATCATCTTTTAGGAAATGGAATAGCTCAGCTGGAATTCTATCACCTCCACTAGCTTTGTCCCATATTGGTAGAAATGTGTGTATGTACACATTGCATGCGCACATATATATGCACGTATATATACCTGTGCACAGCTATAAGTAGATCTAGCACCTAAATGTGGTATCACCTTCCCAATAAATATAGAATTGGTACTCATTGGTGAGCTGGCTGATTCCAAGGCTTGAACAGGGAGTATGCAAAATGAGCTTGTCATATCCACCTGTACCAAAAAGTAAGAAAGTGCTCGAAAAATAACTGAGGCATGTTAAGAGGACCTAGAAATCAGTCTGTAAAGACTCTCACTGGTCAAACGAGGACAGTTTAAGCATCCAAATAAATGATTATCATAGATAACACATCGACTAAACTAGAAAACCATGGATTCATAAGTTTTTAAAATGAAAAAAATTGGAAGTTTTGTATAGAGCATAATAATTGTTTTACATATTCTCAAAGTACCTCCTTTCCAAAAACTTCTACTTTCCTATATGTACATGTGTGTGAGTGTGCCCATGAACATTCATGTGAACATCTCTGTACGCCCATGCCTGTGTGATCAAATAGATAAGCAAGTGTTGGAAGGATGCACGGTAAGCTGATGCAAATGGGCAGCTCTAAGGAGCAGGATTCTGAGAAAAATAGGGGGAAACAGTATATCGACTCATTTCCCACCTGTGGTATTGGATATTTTTACAAGGTTCATGTACTAAAAATATGATGATGGTAATAAGGTAAAATTATGAAAAAGTAGAAGAAGAATGGCAAAAGATTTACTCAACTGGTGGAAAATGACAGGAGATAATAAGCAGTGACAGCTTTCAGCTCAGTCATATCCATCAAGGGCTACAGTGCTAGTTAACTCTGCGAGATGGGAAGGAAGTCGAGTGGGGGTGGCTAAAATGGTCCTGTGAAACGCAGGAGGATGCAACATTTTTAGAGTTCAGTCTCTCCTTCCACTCTTCACTCTAGCTTTTTGTACAGTACAAAATTATTGCTCCCAACAGAATGATAGATTTATACTTTACCCCCAATGCTTCACCGAACACTTAGTCTTTACTTCTGCTCTGATCAGCTGGAATTCTATCACCTCCACTAGCTTTGTCCCATATTGGTAGAAATGTGTGTATGTACACATTGCATGCGCACATATATATGCACGTATATATACCTGTGCACAGCTATAAGTAGATCTAGCACCTAAATGTGGTATCACCTTCCCAATAAATATAGAATTGGTACTCATTGGTGAGCTGGCTGATTCCAAGGCTTGAACAGGGAGTATGCAAAATGAGCTTGTCATATCCACCTGTACCAAAAAGTAAGAAAGTGCTCGAAAAATAACTGAGGCATGTTAAGAGGACCTAGAAATCAGTCTGTAAAGACTCTCACTGGTCAAACGAGGACAGTTTAAGCATCCAAATAAATGATTATCATAGATAACACATCGACTAAACTAGAAAACCATGGATTCATAAGTTTTTAAAATGAAAAAAATTGGAAGTTTTGTATAGAGCATAATAATTGTTTTACATATTCTCAAAGTACCTCCTTTCCAAAAACTTCTACTTTCCTATATGTACATGTGTGTGAGTGTGCCCATGAACATTCATGTGAACATCTCTGTACGCCCATGCCTGTGTGATCAAATAGATAAGCAAGTGTTGGAAGGATGCACGGTAAGCTGATGCAAATGGGCAGCTCTAAGGAGCAGGATTCTGAGAAAAATAGGGGGAAACAGTATATCGACTCATTTCCCACCTGTGGTATTGGATATTTTTACAAGGTTCATGTACTAAAAATATGATGATGGTAATAAGGTAAAATTATGAAAAAGTAGAAGAAGAATGGCAAAAGATTTACTCAACTGGTGGAAAATGACAGGAGATAATAAGCAGTGACAGCTTTCAGCTCAGTCATATCCATCAAGGGCTACAGTGCTAGTTAACTCTGCGAGATGGGAAGGAAGTCGAGTGGGGGTGGCTAAAATGGTCCTGTGAAACGCAGGAGGATGCAACATTTTTAGAGTTCAGTCTCTCCTTCCACTCTTCACTCTAGCTTTTTGTACAGTACAAAATTATTGCTCCCAACAGAATGATAGATTTATACTTTACCCCCAATGCTTCACCGAACACTTAGTCTTTACTTCTGCTCTGATCAGCTGGCTTTGTTCTTTGGAGAAATAGCAAAGCCCATAATATACTTAAATCCGATCTAGACCTCCCTCCCAGGAAAATGGGGAGCCCAGTTAAGAAAGAAATTTCTTGAAATGATAGAATCAAACCAGCTGGACTGGTTGTTCTGTTTGTTTCCATGGGAACAAGTGAGCTCTTTTTCCTGACCAGTTTTCCTCATTTCTGCTCACCAGACACACACGCTCACTAATGAATTTAACGTGGGATACTTTCCCTGCACAAGGTAGTATTTCTCCACGGAAAGAACTTCTGGTGCTTCCTGACCTGTCTTGAATGCTGTCATATTACTAAGTCACAGATCGCCTAAGCCAGTTAGACAGGGGGATTCAACTACACTTTCCGCTAGCATCCGGATGCATCCATTTTAATGAGATCTTGAGGTTGTTCCATGCCCACTGAAGACTCACTGAGTAGCCGAAGTCAGGGTGTAGCCTCCACAGTTCTGCCTGCACCCACTCCCGAGCTGACAACCCTCCGGACAGTCAGGATTCAAACCAGTAATTAGGAATTCTCTCAGACAAAGTAAGTGGCCATTAATGCCATTAAGAATGTGAATTCTTGGGCTTCCCCTGGTGGTTCAGTGGGTAAGGACACCGCCTTGCAGTGCAAGGGGCGCTGGTTCGATCCCTGGCCTGGGAAGATCCCACGTGCCGCGGAGCGGCTGGCCCGATCTGTCCAATTACCGAGCCGGAGCTCTGGGGCGCATGCGCCCAGAGCCGGTGCTCTGCAACGACAGAGGCCACCACGATGGGAGGCCCACACGGGCCAAAGAACAAAGATGGATGAAACTAGACAAATGAAAGACCAGTGGAAGTGGCCCGCCCATTCCCCTCCCTCCCGACCCCACCCCCCAAAAGATAAATAAATAAAATAAATGTTTAAAAAAAAAAAAAAGAATGTGAATTCTTAAAGCTCAGGCAGAAGTCAGCCTTTGTATCCACAGGGTCAGGCTTAAGAGAAGGTGGGTAAGAGGAGCAGTGGTCCTCTGACAGCGGTAGGCATTTATTCAATATACTGTACATGTCAGAAGCTCGTCAATGTGGAGCTCCTCTTCCTAAATTCATCCTTCTCTCCTGCCACACTCATAATTTTAGTGTTTAAGTTTTTATGAGAAGATCCTTGGAATGTCAACTCAGAGTTATGGCTCCCAGGCCTAACACATCTGTGTAATTTTTTGGTTTCTGTTTGTTTCCATGGGAACAAGTGAGCTCTTTTTCCTGACCAGTTTTCCTCATTTCTGCTCACCAGACACACACGCTCACTAATGAATTTAACGTGGGATACTTTCCCTGCACAAGGTAGTATTTCTCCACGGAAAGAACTTCTGGTGCTTCCTGACCTGTCTTGAATGCTGTCATATTACTAAGTCACAGATCGCCTAAGCCAGTTAGACAGGGGGATTCAACTACACTTTCCGCTAGCATCCGGATGCATCCATTTTAATGAGATCTTGAGGTTGTTCCATGCCCACTGAAGACTCACTGAGTAGCCGAAGTCAGGGTGTAGCCTCCACAGTTCTGCCTGCACCCACTCCCGAGCTGACAACCCTCCGGACAGTCAGGATTCAAACCAGTAATTAGGAATTCTCTCAGACAAAGTAAGTGGCCATTAATGCCATTAAGAATGTGAATTCTTGGGCTTCCCCTGGTGGTTCAGTGGGTAAGGACACCGCCTTGCAGTGCAAGGGGCGCTGGTTCGATCCCTGGCCTGGGAAGATCCCACGTGCCGCGGAGCGGCTGGCCCGATCTGTCCAATTACCGAGCCGGAGCTCTGGGGCGCATGCGCCCAGAGCCGGTGCTCTGCAACGACAGAGGCCACCACGATGGGAGGCCCACACGGGCCAAAGAACAAAGATGGATGAAACTAGACAAATGAAAGACCAGTGGAAGTGGCCCGCCCATTCCCCTCCCTCCCGCCCCCACCCCCCAAAAGATAAATAAATAAAATAAATGTTTAAAAAAAAAAAAAAGAATGTGAATTCTTAAAGCTCAGGCAGAAGTCAGCCTTTGTATCCACAGGGTCAGGCTTAAGAGAAGGTGGGTAAGAGGAGCAGTGGTCCTCTGACAGCGGTAGGCATTTATTCAATATACTGTACATGTCAGAAGCTCGTCAATGTGGAGCTCCTCTTCCTAAATTCATCCTTCTCTCCTGCCACACTCATAATTTTAGTGTTTAAGTTTTTATGAGAAGATCCTTGGAATGTCAACTCAGAGTTATGGCTCCCAGGCCTAACACATCTGTGTAATTGTTTGGTTTCTGTTTGATACAACTATAGAGAGGCAGTTGAAAAACCAGTGAATGAAGCTGCTATCAATACTGAACTTAGGGCTGCACACCTCACATAGAATAAAGTATTGTATGATTTCCAGAAAACTCTGAAACTACACATACACACACATTTCAATAGAATATAAACTTCATCAGCACCACCAGGTACCTCGTTCCCTTTGCCATTTTCAGTATAGAGAAATGGAACACACTCTCAAATCTACCTCTCTTCTGACCTGACTCTGAACCTGGACTTCACCTCTTTCTCACTCTAACACCTCAGCCACACTTTGTAATACGAGCATGGGACTGCCCGAAGAGTTTCAAGGAGATGCTAAACTCTATTAGGAACCCGTGTTCCCAGAGACCAGGGGCTTTTTGCACTATATACTAATATCAAAGCGTTATGTTGTACACCTGAAACTCATAAAGTGTTATATGTTGATTCTATTTCAATTTTTAAAAATTTAAAAAACCGAGAAGGTTTTTACTCTTTTTTCCTTGCCCATATTCTTTTAGTTTGTATATTAGGCTTCTTAGACACTATAATATTCTGGGTATGTATAGATGTACTTATTTGCATAATGTAAAGAAATGGCCTATTTTCCATAGTGAGTAAAAGAATTCTAAATCTTACTGTGTGCAGTTATGCTGTTTGCAAATGTGACAGTCCAGGATACTTAGCACGCTGTGAGACAGAATTGTGACATTATAATCGTAATGGCCATAGTCATTCTAATTAGTACTTTTTTGTGTGATTTGTTCCCAGGGCAGAGTATCCCTGAGAAAGCATTAGTTAGTATGATTGACTTCTCTTCATGTGGACCAAGGGGCTGATCACAGATTTGTGATCTACTAGCTACATGGAAAGCTTGAGGAAAGAAAGGAAGAAAGAAGGAAAGAGAGTAAGAGAGAAAGAGAGGGAGGGAGGAAGGGAGGAAGGAAGAGAGAGAGGGGGAGAGAGAGAGAGACAGAGAGAGGAAGGGAAGTAAGTCAGAAGAAATGCCGAGAAAGCTAATACTGATGATTCATAGAAGTTTTTCATTAATAACTTACTTTTCCATCTACATTTAGATACTTGAATACTTTTGTTGTAAAATGTTTTAACATCAACCACAGGGGACCCAATGTAATTTTAAGTATTAGTACCTTGGACTCTTGTCCACTGATATGAGAGGAAGATGTCACTGCATCTCTAGTAAGGGGTACTGTATGTGTTGAATGCCAACTCAATGCTTGAGTTATACCAACCAGATCAAGAGTGTGAATTCCTCATCTGGGCATCAGAATGATAACTCGTTGCCATGAATTTGCAGAAGTCCCTTGTGTGACCCTCTGAAGTTGAACAAAAGCAGTGAGCATCAAAAACTACCATGGTCTTACTTAACATCTTCACATTTTCTGTTAATATTCCATTGCTACAAAAAGAAAAGACAGAATCAACAATATGTAATTTTCACCTTGAAAAATAAATTGGTCTCAGTAGTTCCCTGCCATCTGTCTACCATATGTGGAGACTTTCTAATAAAAGAAAATCTCGCCTCTCACAATTATTCCTTGTTAACTTGTTTTCTTTTATATAAAATTATTTTTATGGCTCTAGAATTAATACCTCTTTGAGGTAGAAAATTTTGAAAATTATCAACAAGAAAATGAACACTGTCTCTAATTCCAGCACTCAATCAATTTGAAAATGTGCATGTAATAACATGTCCCAGTATTTTTTTAAGAAAAAATTATTGGGAAATATTAATTAACTATGCTGTCTGGATTAATGATAAATGGTGATTGAATCATTTGCGATTAATTCATTGATGATTAAATGATGATTAAAAAGATAAAAATGCACACTTGTTCACTCCTGAACAATATAAGTACTTGATCATGCAGATCAATGTTAAGCACTTACCCATATAAAATATTTTTATTAAAATGCAGTAGATACCCAGAAAAGTGCACTAATCATAGGTACACAGCTTTATGCATTTTCATGAAATGAGCATATTTGTATATACCGATCAAGAGTTAAAAGATCCCCAAGAAGAGATACTTCGGCTCCTGTCTTCCTCCCATCACTACCCTCACCTACTATTCTGACATTTAATATCAGAAATTTTATTTGTGGGACTTATTTGGGGTCCAGTAGCTAAGACTCCATGCTTCTACTATAGGGGAAGTGGATTTGATCCCTGCTTGGGAAAGTTCTGCACACTTCCAAGAAAAAGAAGAAAATACAACTTTTTAAAAAAATAAATAAATTACTTTTTGTTTGTTTGGGGACATTATATAACTGAAAGCATGGATGTATCTTCTTTGGAGTCCGGGGTTATTCCACTGACATTATAGTTACAAGATATCCATTGCTTTCTTCTGTATGTATTTTCGTATATAAAGATATTATATGTAACTTTAGTTCCAATATTATTAGTGTTTTAAATTCATTTATTAAAAAAAAATTGGAATTGCTTGAGCTGATCCATAAGAAATGGTGAGCTGTTAATTTAGAGATCAAGTATCTAGACTTTTAAGGATGCCCTTCCCTGATAAAGGCCAATGTAATGCACTGAACTTCGTGGGTTCTTTGGTCTTCTTTTCTTTGGTTTGTTTATCTCTTTAATTTACAATGGAGAGCAGAGCTATTTTTAACATTAAGTACTTGTCGAGAGTTGAGTGGAAACAGGAGAGCTGTAAAGAAGTCCATCCTATATCATAATATTTTAGAGCTAGAAGAGCAGTTAGGCATTAAGTCTAACCTCTCTGGGCTGGAGGCTCAGACAAAGAAAATGACTTACTGATGTCATACAGCTAGTTATTGGCAAAGGCCTTGCCTAGCATTCTCCATAATGTGCCTTGATATATCACAATTGTAGTTTGGGTAGATTGTGGAACATTTTCTAAGAAAAATATAACAGCCTTACATTTGGCCATTTTCTCCACACTTGTTTAGCTTAATGGTCATCTTTCTTCCACTCTATTTGAAAGAATGAGTGGTCCAAGGATGAACTAAATTTGATAGAATCATGATATGTTGAACTGTGAGGTCACAATTTTTATATAACTCAGCACTTATTTTTCAGATGGGGAAAATGGGACTCAAAGGCTAAATTCTAGTTGGGTAAATTTGGCACTAGGAATCAGATGTTTTCCTTCTCTTTTCAGGATTTTTCTTTTCATGCTGGTCACTGCTAATCTATCAAGGTTGGATGCAAATTCCAGGTTATTCACTTCCTCTTTGCCACTGATCTCAGTCCAGGATGGAGCTTCCTCTAGGTAGATGTTGCTCTCCTTCTCACTGGTATCAGGACCCCAGCCTTGAGCTCAAGCTGTATTTACTAGCATTTCTCAGGCAAGATTAGGCACTGATGGTAAACTAAGGTGGCAACCATACCAGGAGCTTGTTTACACAGTCTCTTTCTGGAAGAAGATCAGAGAATACACACATATCTGAGAGGGAGCAGTCTTTAGAGAACAGAACAAATTCTAAGATATTTTCCCTGAAGCATCAGGCTCCAAAGACATAGTCTGCTACTTCTATAAAGAAGGGTTCCCAGCAGAAACTCAAGGAATCTTCTCAAGAACTCAGTGAGCTGGGCAAGCACAAGCCATGCTTGCCACCATCCTCCTAGCTATTTCTAGACTTTTAAGGATGCCCTTCCCTGATAAAGGCCAATGTAATGCACTGAACTTCGTGGGTTCTTTGGTCTTCTTTTCTTTGGTTTGTTTATCTCTTTAATTTACAATGGAGAGCAGAGCTATTTTTAACATTAAGTACTTGTCGAGAGTTGAGTGGAAACAGGAGAGCTGTAAAGAAGTCCATCCTATATCATAATATTTTAGAGCTAGAAGAGCAGTTAGGCATTAAGTCTAACCTCTCTGGGCTGGAGGCTCAGACAAAGAAAATGACTTACTGATGTCATACAGCTAGTTATTGGCAAAGGCCTTGCCTAGCATTCTCCATAATGTGCCTTGATATATCACAATTGTAGTTTGGGTAGATTGTGGAACATTTTCTAAGAAAAATATAACAGCCTTACATTTGGCCATTTTCTCCACACTTGTTTAGCTTAATGGTCATCTTTCTTCCACTCTATTTGAAAGAATGAGTGGTCCAAGGATGAACTAAATTTGATAGAATCATGCTATGTTGAACTGTGAGGTCACAATTTTTATATAACTCAGCACTTATTTTTCAGATGGGGAAAATGGGACTCAAAGGCTAAATTCTAGTTGGGTAAATTTGGCACTAGGAATCAGATGTTTTCCTTCTCTTTTCAGGATTTTTCTTTTCATGCTGGTCACTGCTAATCTATCAAGGTTGGATGCAAATTCCAGGTTATTCACTTCCTCTTTGCCACTGATCTCAGTCCAGGATGGAGCTTCCTCTAGGTAGATGTTGCTCTCCTTCTCACTGGTATCAGGACCCCAGCCTTGAGCTCAAGCTGTATTTACTAGCATTTCTCAGGCAAGATTAGGCACTGATGGTAAACTAAGGTGGCAACCATACCAGGAGCTTGTTTACACAGTCTCTTTCTGGAAGAAGATCAGAGAATACACACATATCTGAGAGGGAGCAGTCTTTAGAGAACAGAACAAATTCTAAGATATTTTCCCTGAAGCATCAGGCTCCAAAGACATAGTCTGCTACTTCTATAAAGAAGGGTTCCCAGCAGAAACTCAAGGAATCTTCTCAAGAACTCAGTGAGCTGGGCAAGCACAAGCCATGCTTAGCCACCATCCTCCTAGCTTCCTGCTATAGAACTGGAAGATACCAGATATGTTTGCATTCTTTCTTAAAATTAGGGATCATGTTTGGAGCCAATCCTAGCTACACATTCTTTTATAAAAAGAAACATGTACCTGGTATATCTTGTATGCCTTTCTTTCTTCTTGAGCTGCATTAAGATATGATTAAAATGGGGGCACCAGGCAGGACATGGCAGTATTCTTTTTGCTTACTTTAAAGTGATTCATGATTATTCCTGACTTGATGTCATGTGAGAATGTGAAACTTGGTGCTTGTGCAGCCATATTGTGACCAACACTATCCACTGGTGAAGCACTATCCACTGGTGAAGAAAAGCTGAAGGATAGAATGAGCCAGACTTCTCACTAAAGACTCCATTAAATGTCCATATTATTTAATTTATCATTCATTGGTTATTCTGCTATTTCAGCAGATACAGTACAGCCTTCTTCTTCTTCTTCTTCTTTTTTTTTTTTTTTTTTTTTTGCAGTTGTCAGTATTTGGTTCTGTGGTAATTTTTTTTCCTTTTCCCCATCATGCCTCTTTTACTTATATTTATTTTCATCCATCTTTTTATTCTTTGGTGTGTGTGGGCCTCCCATTGCAGTGGCCTCTCTCACTGCAGAGCACCGGCACTAGGCGCATGCGCTCCAGAGCGCCGGCTAGTAATTGGACACATTGGTCCAGCCACTCCTCGGCATGTGGGATCTTCCTTGGCCAGGGATTGAACCAGTGCCCCTTGCACTGCAAGGCAAACTCTTTACCCACTGGACCACCAGGGAAGCCCCCTCACCCTTATTCTTAATAAAATGTGTTGACAGAGAGGTGGAGAAGGGTTCTTCACACTTCTTTTGGAAAAGAGCATCACTGCCTGCTTTGAGGAGTCCCATTTTTTGGAAAGCTTTTGAATCTGTGAGCTTGGGAGGTAGCACACTTATTGCTGATGTAGCTCAGTCCTGGTGGACGATGCATGCAGTGGGAGTGGAAGGTGCCCTTAAGAATTTTCAATGGAGGAAACATCAACCAGGGATCCCGAGAAGGGTAGGACCAGCCCTACAGAAAGGATGCTTAAGAAGTCTTTACTGTAAAGACTTCCAGAAATAACCTAAAACCCTACAGAAATTGAATGAAATAGTGTTTGCATTCTTTCTTAAAATTAGGGATCATGTTTGGAGCCAATCCTAGCTACACATTCTTTTATAAAAAGAAACATGTACCTGGTATATCTTGTATGCCTTTCTTTCTTCTTGAGCTGCATTAAGATATGATTAAAATGGGGGCACCAGGCAGGACATGGCAGTATTCTTTTTGCTTACTTTAAAGTGATTCATGATTATTCCTGACTTGATGTCATGTGAGAATGTGAAACTTGGTGCTTGTGCAGCCATATTGTGACCAACACTATCCACTGGTGAAGCACTATCCACTGGTGAAGAAAAGCTGAAGGATAGAATGAGCCAGACTTCTCACTAAAGACTCCATTAAATGTCCATATTATTTAATTTATCATTCATTGGTTATTCTGCTATTTCAGCAGATACAGTACAGCCTTCTTCTTCTTCTTCTTCTTTTTTTTTTTTTTTTTTTTTTGCAGTTGTCAGTATTTGGTTCTGTGGTAATTTTTTTTCCTTTTCCCCATCATGCCTCTTTTACTTATATTTATTTTCATCCATCTTTTTATTCTTTGGTGTGTGTGGGCCTCCCATTGCAGTGGCCTCTCTCACTGCAGAGCACCGGCACTAGGCGCATGCGCTCCAGAGCGCCGGCTAGTAATTGGACACATTGGTCCAGCCACTCCTCGGCATGTGGGATCTTCCTTGGCCAGGGATTGAACCAGTGCCCCTTGCACTGCAAGGCAAACTCTTTACCCACTGGACCACCAGGGAAGCCCCCTCACCCTTATTCTTAATAAAATGTGTTGACAGAGAGGTGGAGAAGGGTTCTTCACACTTCTTTTGGAAAAGAGCATCACTGCCTGCTTTGAGGAGTCCCATTTTTTGGAAAGCTTTTGAATCTGTGAGCTTGGGAGGTAGCACACTTATTGCTGATGTAGCTCAGTCCTGGTGGACGATGCATGCAGTGGGAGTGGAAGGTGCCCTTAAGAATTTTCAATGGAGGAAACATCAACCAGGGATCCCGAGAAGGGTAGGACCAGCCCTACAGAAAGGATGCTTAAGAAGTCTTTACTGTAAAGACTTCCAGAAATAACTGAATAAAATCTAGAAGAGCACTTTATGTCCTGCACTGTCAAGCAAAAGCTACAGCCATTGAAATACGTGAATCATCTTGTAAGACCTCGAGAAATCCAGGGTATACCACTATTTTGGGTAATTTACTTGTTTTGCAATTAACCAAATGTAACTTGAAATTTTTGCTTTGATTCTAGAAGTTTCTTAATACATGCTTTTCATGACTTTTAAATTCCTCATTTTATTTTATTTTTTTTATTATTTATTAGTTTGACCACACTATGTCTTAATTATGATGTGCGCCATCTTCTATATTCATTGGGGCTTGTGGGATTTTTTAAATTGCAGCATGCAGGATACTTTAGTTGTTGCATGTGGGATCTAGTTCCATGGTTGAACCAGGTCTCCTTGCATTATTAATGCAGAGTCTTAAGCACTGGACCACCAGGCAAGTCTCTAAATTCCTCATTTTAGAAATGACATAAACAAAGCTCATAGGCTTGGATTAGTCTACCTCTACGTTTTGGGGGGATATAATAGTCTCTATCTATGCAGTTCTTCCTAGGTGTCAATGAGTTATCCCCTAATCTGGGCCACCCACAGGGGGACCAAGGCATCCTGATTAGCAGGAGACCAAGACTTGACAGTTCAGCTTTGACTCATCCTGACAAATCACACTCGAGTTTGAACAGAACTTTAGAATCGAGCAGCGACTTTCTTTTCCCTAGACACTCATTGAAGTGGCTAATCAGCAAAATAAACGGGTTTTACCAAATGTTCAGAGACTGTAAATTGTAGTTAGCCTCTTTACCCACTGGACCACCAGGGAAGCCCCTCACCCTTATTCTTAATAAAATGTGTTGACAGAGAGGTGGAGAAGGGTTCTTCACACTTCTTTTGGAAAAGAGCATCACTGCCTGCTTTGAGGAGTCCCATTTTTTGGAAAGCTTTTGAATCTGTGAGCTTGGGAGGTAGCACACTTATTGCTGATGTAGCTCAGTCCTGGTGGACGATGCATGCAGTGGGAGTGGAAGGTGCCCTTAAGAATTTTCAATGGAGGAAACATCAACCAGGGATCCCGAGAAGGGTAGGACCAGCCCTACAGAAAGGATGCTTAAGAAGTCTTTACTGTAAAGACTTCCAGAAATAACTGAATAAAATCTAGAAGAGCACTTTATGTCCTGCACTGTCAAGCAAAAGCTACAGCCATTGAAATACGTGAATCATCTTGTAAGACCTCGAGAAATCCAGGGTATACCACTATTTTGGGTAATTTACTTGTTTTGCAATTAACCAAATGTAACTTGAAATTTTTGCTTTGATTCTAGAAGTTTCTTAATACATGCTTTTCATGACTTTTTAAATTCCTCATTTTATTTTATTTTTTTTATTATTTATTAGTTTGACCACACTATGTCTTAATTATGATGTGCGCCATCTTCTATATTCATTGGGGCTTGTGGGATTTTTTAAATTGCAGCATGCAGGATACTTTAGTTGTTGCATGTGGGATCTAGTTCCATGGTTGAACCAGGTCTCCTTGCATTATTAATGCAGAGTCTTAAGCACTGGACCACCAGGCAAGTCTCTAAATTCCTCATTTTAGAAATGACATAAACAAAGCTCATAGGCTTGGATTAGTCTACCTCTACGTTTTGGGGGGATATAATAGTCTCTATCTATGCAGTTCTTCCTAGGTGTCAATGAGTTATCCCCTAATCTGGGCCACCCACAGGGGGACCAAGGCATCCTGATTAGCAGGAGACCAAGACTTGACAGTTCAGCTTTGACTCATCCTGACAAATCACACTCGAGTTTGAACAGAACTTTAGAATCGAGCAGCGACTTTCTTTTCCCTAGACACTCATTGAAGTGGCTAATCAGCAAAATAAACGGGTTTTACCAAATGTTCAGAGACTGTAAATTGTAGTTAGCTCTCATCAACAAATTAAAGCATTTCTGTGGGACTTTCCTCCCAGCATCTTTTCTCCCTTTGTAAAGATAAATTCTCACAATGAGCTTTCTCTGATGTTTTACATTTTTTATGCATCTTTACATAGAGGTTAATTTCAGAAGGTTGATGTCGAGGTCATTACTTATAGGACGGTGACTCCAATCCCCGAAGAGGCATCAAAGGAAATGTGGCTAATGGTAGACTCTTAGAACTATCACATCGGATTCAGTAGTCAAATCCGTAGACTTATTCAATGGTGTACCAGTAATAAATACGATCAAATTCAATTCTATTTGTAAACATATGGAGGGTATTATTTTAAAAAGCAAGATACTATGTTAATCCCTACAGGGGCTACTGAAGCTGAGTTAAATGTTGTTTAAGCTCCTCAGAAGTATATAAGATGCTGGCAGTATTTGTGTGTGTAAAGTACAGAAATACAGTCACTCAAAATTATATCATTAAATATAGATGAATAAAGATCATCAAAGAAACAACATCCTTGAAAAATGAGAGAATTTATAAGCGGTTGAGGAAATCCAGATGACTTCACTGGGTATGTGTTCTTGTAATGGAGTTTTAGGCCACTTGTAAGATTTAAACTGTCAGAAATGTTAGAAGATCCTATATCTGGAATGCTTAATAGCATTAGCTAAGGTGTGAACACAGCAATGTGTGGACAATGTGTGGACAAGATCAGGTGAGTGCACATATCAATTTGTTTGAACATCAACTGTAAAGATAAGTTGGGACCGTGGTATTGATTTTTGTGGTAGGTAATGTGAGATACATTCAGACTGCAACAGAACTGTTTTTGTTCACATTCCATTCAATTGGCACTTGAATCTCTCATAGCTAATGGGCCTTTTGTTTTGAAATTGTGCCACATCTTCTAAGACTGCTTGTGGTAAGGAGAAGAAGTGAATGCTAAGGTGTTTGTTAAGAAATTCAACTTAACTGCGGTCATTTCTATGACTTAGTTAATTGCTAGAGATTCATCAAATCTAGGTGTTTCATGCACCTACTCTGATAGTACTAATAACGTTCAGAGAGCATAATCATGAAAATATTGAGCTATATATTTGGTAGCTCATGAATTAAAGTAAGTATATTTAGAAATAATGCTTTTCAGTCAGTGATCAGTTGCCTTCAAATCCATCCATCATTTCTCACCATATCCTCTTAAAATGATCTTCAATATAATTGTAATTTCTAGATGGAGCAGGGAAAGCCCAGGGAAGTTTTCTCCTCTTATAAAACTTTTAAAATGATGGTAGACAGTTTTAAGTGAACACATATTCATGGTCAAAGATAGAAGGGGGGATTTAGGAATGTAAGAAGCTCTGAGGAAACCTTGGAGATGGGCTGGAGATGGAACTGGATTGAAGAAGCAGTGGCAGTTAATAAACACGGATGTATCTTTTTAAGGAGAGTGTTCTAATAACAAAAAATTGAGAGCATGCAAGGATAGGGTATTATTTTAAAAAGCAAGATAATGTTAATCCCTACAGGGGCTACTGAAGCTGAGTTAAATGTTGTTTAAGCTCCTCAGAAGTATATAAGATGCTGGCAGTATTTGTGTGTGTAAAGTACAGAAATACAGTCACTCAAAATTATATCATTAAATATAGATGAATAAAGATCATCAAAGAAACAACATCCTTGAAAAATGAGAGAATTTATAAGCGGTTGAGGAAATCCAGATGACTTCACTGGGTATGTGTTCTTGTAATGGAGTTTTAGGCCACTTGTAAGATTTAAACTGTCAGAAATGTTAGAAGATCCTATATCTGGAATGCTTAATAGCATTAGCTAAGGTGTGAACACAGCAATGTGTGGACAATGTGTGGACAAGATCAGGTGAGTGCACATATCAATTTGTTTGAACATCAACTGTAAAGATAAGTTGGGACCGTGGTATTGTTTTTTGTGGTAGGTAATGTGAGATACATTCAGACTGCAACAGAACTGTTTTTGTTCACATTCCATTCAATTGGCACTTGAATCTCTCATAGCTAATGGGCCTTTTGTTTTGAAATTGTGCCACATCTTCTAAGACTGCTTGTGGTAAGGAGAAGAAGTGAATGCTAAGGTGTTTGTTAAGAAATTCAACTTAACTGCGGTCATTTCTATGACTTAGTTAATTGCTAGAGATTCATCAAATCTAGGTGTTTCATGCACCTACTCTGATAGTACTAATAACGTTCAGAGAGCATAATCATGAAAATATTGAGCTATATATTTGGTAGCTCATGAATTAAAGTAAGTATATTTAGAAATAATGCTTTTCAGTCAGTGATCAGTTGCCTTCAAATCCATCCATCATTTCTCACCATATCCTCTTAAAATGATCTTCAATATAATTGTAATTTCTAGATGGAGCAGGGAAAGCCCAGGGAAGTTTTCTCCTCTTATAAAACTTTTAAAATGATGGTAGACAGTTTTAAGTGAACACATATTCATGGTCAAAGATAGAAGGGGGGATTTAGGAATGTAAGAAGCTCTGAGGAAACCTTGGAGATGGGCTGGAGATGGAACTGGATTGAAGAAGCAGTGGCAGTTAATAAACACGGATGTATCTTTAGGAGAGTTTCATAAAGTTGAGAGCAGCGTGTTCTAATAACAAGAAAGAGAATTCCAGTGAATAGGATGGCATGCAGAAGTGATAGTAGAGATGCACACACTTTATAGTCTTAATTGGACTGCTTGGTTAAAGAAATGGTTTACAATCTAGGACAAAGATTGTAAATTGGATCAACATTGGAAATGAGGTAGAAACTAGAGGTGGAAGCAGAGCAACATTAATTAAAACAAAATTTTCTAGGAAAATGCCAATGGAAGTAGTTGTGCTGTATTAAAAATACCTTTTAGAAGAAGATAAAGAAAATGTTTTAAACCAATTTGGGACAACAATGGAATAAAAGAGATCTAATATACCTGAAAAAAGAAGAGAGAAAAAAAGAGAAAACATGATAAGTAAAGTCTTAAGACACAACAAAAAGAATTAGTCCAAAATATTAGTAATTACAGAAACTGGGACTAATTTAAGCTGATTTATTAAAAGTCTCTCTCTGTAATAAAAAGAAAACAATCCAAGTCTCTACTATTATTTACTTAACAAAAGATGCTAGATAAATAATTAAAAAGCACAGACACACACACACATTTAGACTCATGTCAGCCCTTCTCACAACAGTGCCAGGAAGTATATCTATTTTTGTTTTTATTTTAAAGACAAGGAAATTAAGGCACCTAGGGCTTAGTCACCTTACTCAAACCCACACAAGTGGCCGAGGCAGGTTTTGAACCGAGACAAAGACAAATTTTGACTTCAGAATTTCTTTCTTGGAGGGGTTTTGGGGGAGAATGGACGCATATATATGTATGGCTGAGTCCCTTCAATGTTCACCTGAAACTACCATAACATTGTTCATAAGCTATATCCCAATACAGAATGGTTTTGGTGTTAAAAAAATTATTCTCCATTAAAAATAGGAATCTTGCCTTCAGGCTTTTTTTACAATATACCGGTGAAAATAATAAAAATTAATCATGTGCAGTAATGCTCTCTGAGAAAACAAATTTAAGGTAAAATCTTGAAAAAGGACAAAGAAAGCTATTTCATAATTATAAACATAATAACTTACCAAGAGGATATAGTGTTAATAGTTATGAATCAAGTATGGCTTTGGCAATATTTCTTTGAAATGTATAAATGAAGACTAATACAATGACAATAAGATATAGTTCCAAAATTAAACTGTAAGACTTTATTATGCTTCTCTCAAAACAGACATATCAAACAAATGAAAAATGAGGTATATTAGACTAGGTTATACTTTATGTTAGAGTTTATGTTGGTCAATATTTTTCCTTTTAGTCCTTCCTGGAAAATTGAAAAAACAAAAATTTTCTTTCAGGAAAATGCCAATGGAAGTAGTTGTGCTGTATTAAAAATACCTTTTAGAAGAAGATAAAGAAAATGTTTTAAACCAATTTGGGACAACAATGGAATAAAAGAGATCTAATATACCTGAAAAAAGAAGAGAGAAAAAAAGAGAAAACATGATAAGTAAAGTCTTAAGACACAACAAAAAGAATTAGTCCAAAATATTAGTAATTACAGAAACTGGGACTAATTTAAGCTGATTTATTAAAAGTCTCTCTCTGTAATAAAAAGAAAACAATCCAAGTCTCTACTATTATTTACTTAACAAAAGATGCTAGATAAATAATTAAAAAGCACAGACACACACACACATTTAGACTCATGTCAGCCCTTCTCACAACAGTGCCAGGAAGTATATCTATTTTTGTTTTTATTTTAAAGACAAGGAAATTAAGGCACCTAGGGCTTAGTCACCTTACTCAAACCCACACAAGTGGCCGAGGCAGGTTTTGAACCGAGACAAAGACAAATTTTGACTTCAGAATTTCTTTCTTGGAGGGGTTTTGGGGGAGAATGGACGCATATATATGTATGGCTGAGTCCCTTCAATGTTCACCTGAAACTACCATAACATTGTTCATAAGCTATATCCCAATACAGAATGGTTTTGGTGTTAAAAATTATTCTCCATTAAAAATAGGAATCTTGCCTTCAGGCTTTTTTTACAATATACCGGTGAAAATAATAAAAATTAATCATGTGCAGTAATGCTCTCTGAGAAAACAAATTTAAGGTAAAATCTTGAAAAAGGACAAAGAAAGCTATTTCATAATTATAAACATAATAACTTACCAAGAGGATATAGTGTTAATAGTTATGAATCAAGTATGGCTTTGGCAATATTTCTTTGAAATGTATAAATGAAGACTAATACAATGACAATAAGATATAGTTCCAAAATTAAACTGTAAGACTTTATTATGCTTCTCTCAAAACAGACATATCAAACAAATGAAAAATGAGGTATATTAGACTAGGTTATACTTTTTATGTTAGAGTTTATGTTGGTCAAAATATGCCCTTGTCTACCCTTTTGGTCCTTCC
Organism: Tragulus kanchil; assembly: GCA_022376925.1. Lineage (NCBI taxonomy): Eukaryota > Metazoa > Chordata > Mammalia > Artiodactyla > Tragulidae > Tragulus > Tragulus kanchil. The sequence goes on along the minus strand of JAIOJX010000028.1, from coordinate 15,777,773 downwards.
CTGTAAGGACAAACCTTCATGGAAGTGTAATTCTTTCTACGTCATTGATATCACGTTTGGGTATGTGATGTATCCTTTGGGTTAAGCAATCTGAGTGCCAGTGACATGGTCCACTTCTCGACACAAGCTTTAAGAAGTATCGTGTGTACCAGCTTCTCTGCGGTTCCCTCTGCCATAGCATCAGGAGTGTGGGAGAGGCACTTCCTCTTTATCCTGGGCCATAGAGCAAAATCCAGAGCCTACGATGGGTTATATCACATAAGCAAAAAGTCATTGGTTGCTATGAGCCATCTCAGTTTTGAGGTTGTTTTGACAGTATAAATTGGCTGAAGTTGATTGATGGAACATTATACTAACAAATAATCCTCAAATCTCAAGGCTTAAAGAAGAAAGGCTATTTTTCACTCAAGCGCATGGCCAGGAGTCAGCAGGGAGCCCTGCTCTGCAGTCACTCTTCAGGGTTCAGGCTGGGAGAGGCTCCACCATCTCAAAGTGAGGCTCCACGGACGGCAGCTGCAAGGGAGGACGACCCAGGAGATTGTGACCCTAGCTCTTTCTCGCTTCCACGAGGAGTAACACATGTCACTTCCACTCATATTTGATTCTCTTAAGCAGGTGATAGGGCCATGGTAAGTCTAAGGGGGCATGAAAATAGAAGCCTTCAGTGCACTGAGGAGACTTACGTATGTTGGTATTTGTGCTCATACTGATATGTTGGTGAAAATAATAAAAATTAATCATGTGCAGTAATGCTCTCTGAGAAAACAAATTTAAGGTAAAATCTTGAAAAAGGACAAAGAAAGCTATTTCATAATTATAAACATAATAACTTACCAAGAGGATATAGTGTTAATAGTTATGAATCAAGTATGGCTTTGGCAATATTTCTTTGAAATGTATAAATGAAGACTAATACAATGACAATAAGATATAGTTCCAAAATTAAACTGTAAGACTTTATTATGCTTCTCTCAAAACAGACATATCAAACAAATGAAAAATGAGGTATATTAGACTAGGTTATACTTTTTATGTTAGAGTTTATGTTGGTCAAAATATGCCCTTGTCTACCCTTTTGGTCCTTCCCTGTAAGGACAAACCTTCATGGAAGTGTAATTCTTTCTACGTCATTGATATCACGTTTGGGTATGTGATGTATCCTTTGGGTTAAGCAATCTGAGTGCCAGTGACATGGTCCACTTCTCGACACAAGCTTTAAGAAGTATCGTGTGTACCAGCTTCTCTGCGGTTCCCTCTGCCATAGCATCAGGAGTGTGGGAGAGGCACTTCCTCTTTATCCTGGGCCATAGAGCAAAATCCAGAGCCTACGATGGGTTATATCACATAAGCAAAAAGTCATTGGTTGCTATGAGCCATCTCAGTTTTGAGGTTGTTTTGACAGTATAAATTGGCTGAAGTTGATTGATGGAACATTATACTAACAAATAATCCTCAAATCTCAAGGCTTAAAGAAGAAAGGCTATTTTTCACTCAAGCGCATGGCTAGGGAGTCAGCAGGGGAGCCCTGCTCTGCAGTCACTCTTCAGGGTTCAGGCTGGGAGAGGCTCCACCATCTCAAAGTGAGGCTCCACGGACGGCAGCTGCAAGGGAGGACGACCCAGGAGATTGTGACCCTAGCTCTTTCTCGCTTCCACGAGGAGTAACACATGTCACTTCCACTCATATTTGATTCTCTTAAGCAGGTGATAGGGCCATGGTAAGTCTAAGGGGGCATGAAAATAGAAGCCTTCAGTGCACTGAGGAGACTTACGTATGTTGGTATTTGTGCTCATACTGATATGTTGTCTACCAGCCTCAGTATGCACAGAACACATATTTTCAGGAGCACATGAAATACTTGAAAAATATGAGCACATTTTAGGGGGAGAGGGAGTCTCAACAAATTCTAAAATCTTGCTATCACATAGACCACACATCATAAATATAATTTAAAATCATCCACAAAAATATCTTCAAATTTTCCTTATTTAAAAGAGTTAAATTATTTTGCATAATTTGTGTGTTGAACAGTAAATAGAAATTAACGAACACTTGGAAGTGCATAAGGAATGTGAAATTGTAGAATGAGCAATGCTGAAAGAAAATGCATGGCATTCAATAATTTTTAATGAAAGGGGAGAATATATAATAACCTTCAGTTTGCAAGAGCAAATTGAAATAAACTCAAAGAAAGCAGAAAATTGTAAATGTTAAAGCAAAAGTTAAGCAAATAGTAATGAGAATGTATCAGCAGAAGCAGTTATCTTTTAAAAAAGACTAAGAAATACTCGAAAATATTCGCAAGATACACAAAAGGAACAAAAGAAAACAGCAGCAATAATAGAAACATGGCTATATGAAGACAGAGATATTGCAATATATAAGAATATTAGACTCTACTATCACTAATTGGTATGGTCAATCTTTTTATTCTTGGATTATGTCTTTCAAATGAATTTAAATGCTAGTGAGAGGTCTGCCCTTCAAAAGGCACCAAGAATTCATAATTTACAGATGAATTCTGCATAATAACATCAAAGAACAGAGGAACAGCTAGTTCCAAGTTTTACAATTATTCCAAAAAATACAAAAGGATGGATTACTACCCAGCTCATTTTATGAGCTAGCATAGCCCTGATACTAAAATAAGAAAGAAAATTAAAATATAGGCCAGAGTAGGTTAAAATTTATTACCAACAACATAATTATCTACCTTGAAACTTCAAAAGAACTGACACATATTAGAATATGTGGCCTGATACATAATCAACACACAAAAACCAGTAGGTGATAGGGCCATGGTAAGTCTGGGGCATGAAAATAGAAGCCTTCAGTGCACTGAGGAGACTTACGTATTTTATTTGTGCTCATACTGATATGTTGTCTACCAGCCTCAGTATGCACAGAACACATATTTTCAGGAGCACATGAAATACTTGAAAAATATGAGCACATTTTAGGGGGAGAGGGAGTCTCAACAAATTCTAAAATCTTGCTATCACATAGACCACACATCATAAATATAATTTAAAATCATCCACAAAAATATCTTCAAATTTTCCTTATTTAAAAGAGTTAAATTATTTTGCATAATTTGTGTGTTGAACAGTAAATAGAAATTAACGAACACTTGGAAGTGCATAAGGAATGTGAAATTGTAGAATGAGCAATGCTGAAAGAAAATGCATGGCATTCAATAATTTTTAATGAAAGGGGAGAATATATAATAACCTTCAGTTTGCAAGAGCAAATTGAAATAAACTCAAAGAAAGCAGAAAATTGTAAATGTTAAAGCAAAAGTTAAGCAAATAGTAATGAGAATGTATCAGCAGAAGCAGTTATCTTTTAAAAAAGACTAAGAAATACTCGAAAATATTCGCAAGATACACAAAAGGAACAAAAGAAAACAGCAGCAATAATAGAAACATGGCTATATGAAGACAGAGATATTGCAATATATAAGAATATTAGACTCTACTATCACTAATTGGTATGGTCAATCTTTTTATTCTTGGATTATGTCTTTCAAATGAATTTAAATGCTAGTGAGAGGTCTGCCCTTCAAAAGGCACCAAGAATTCATAATTTACAGATGAATTCTGCATAATAACATCAAAGAACAGAGGAACAGCTAGTTCCAAGTTTTACAATTATTCCAAAAAATACAAAAGGATGGATTACTACCCAGCTCATTTTATGAGCTAGCATAGCCCTGATACTAAAATAAGAAAGAAAATTAAAATATAGGCCAGAGTAGGTTAAAATTTATTACCAACAACATAATTATCTACCTTGAAACTTCAAAAGAACTGACACATATTAGAATATGTGGCCTGATACATAATCAACACACAAAAACCAGTAGGTTAGTATTTTCCTGCAGCAATGAACTCAAAATTGTAGCAAAAAAAGAAATTATACTCACTGAAGCTACAAAAGTGACAGAGTATGCTGAAATTAACAAAATGTATTATGTCTTTATTCCTTATGGAGAAAATATTAAATTTACTGAAGGAATTAAGAGATCTTAATAAAAGGAGGGAGAAAAATCATAGTTCAATATTCAATATTATGATAGAAGTGGCACTTGAGATCAGTGGGGAGAAAATTATTCAATAAATGTTCCTAGGACAATTTTAAATGCTACACAAATAGATTCATAAATCACACCATTTGAAATAATAAATTTCATTGAGATTAAGGATGTTTATACATAAAAAAAAAACAATTCTATAGCTTTAAAAGAAAAGATAAAAAACTGTCTGTATGCCTCTGCATAGGGAAGGCTTAAAACAAGTCATAGAAAGCAAACATTATACGAGAAAAGCAAATATTTGTGATGAGGCAGCTTTCTTTTGATGCTAATAATTGTTAAACTTTAATACAATGCTTACTCACACTCTTTCAAGGGCCGCAAAGGTCTTAAATATGCTCAAAGGGTCATATATTTATTGTGAATGTACACTGACATGTTATTTTCACTTCAGCTGGTTTAGATCAGAGGTGGGCAAATCCAACCTGCCACCTGTCTTCATAAATAAAATTGAATAGAATACAACCATATTCATTCCATTTTCTATCATCTATGGATGCTTCGTGCTACAATGCCAGAGTAGAATAGCTGTAACAGGGATCTTATGGTCCTCAAACTTTAAAGCATTTACTGTGTGATCCTTTGCAGAATAAGTTTGCCTTTTTTAACATCTCCCTTTGCTTGAACTTCCTGTCTGTTACATTTGCTTCTAGTGTCAGGAAGCACTGGACATAATTTACAGATGAATTCTGCATAATAACATCAAAGAACAGAGGAACAGCTAGTTCCAAGTTTTACAATTATTCCAAAAAATACAAAAGGATGGATTACTACCCAGCTCATTTTATGAGCTAGCATAGCCCTGATACTAAAATAAGAAAGAAAATTAAAATATAGGCCAGAGTAGGTTAAAATTTATTACCAACAACATAATTATCTACCTTGAAACTTCAAAAGAACTGACACATATTAGAATATGTGGCCTGATACATAATCAACACACAAAAACCAGTAGGTTAGTATTTTCCTGCAGCAATGAACTCAAAATTGTAGCAAAAAAAGAAATTATACTCACTGAAGCTACAAAAGTGACAGAGTATGCTGAAATTAACAAAATGTATTATGTCTTTATTCCTTATGGAGAAAATATTAAATTTACTGAAGGAATTAAGAGATCTTAATAAAAGGAGGGAGAAAAATCATAGTTCAATATTCAATATTATGATAGAAGTGGCACTTGAGATCAGTGGGGAGAAAATTATTCAATAAATGTTCCTAGGACAATTTTAAATGCTACACAAATAGATTCATAAATCACACCATTTGAAATAATAAATTTCATTGAGATTAAGGATGTTTATACATAAAAAGAAAACAATTCTATAGCTTTAAAAGAAAAGATAAAAAACTGTCTGTATGCCTCTGCATAGGGAAGGCTTAAAACAAGTCATAGAAAGCAAACATTATACGAGAAAAGCAAATATTTGTGATGAGGCAGCTTTCTTTTGATGCTAATAATTGTTAAACTTTAATACAATGCTTACTCACACTCTTTCAAGGGCCGCAAAGGTCTTAAATATGCTCAAAGGGTCATATATTTATTGTGAATGTACACTGACATGTTATTTTCACTTCAGCTGGTTTAGATCAGAGGTGGGCAAATCCAACCTGCCACCTGTCTTCATAAATAAAATTGAATAGAATACAACCATATTCATTCCATTTTCTATCATCTATGGATGCTTCGTGCTACAATGCCAGAGTAGAATAGCTGTAACAGGGATCTTATGGTCCTCAAACTTTAAAGCATTTACTGTGTGATCCTTTGCAGAATAAGTTTGCCAATCTTTGTTTTCTATCACCATCTCCCTTTGCTTGAACTTCCTGTCTGTTACATTTGCTTCTAGTGTCAGGAAGCACTGGACTGGGATAGGCCAGGGACACTGGGGGCGGGGGGGTTGGCTAAAGAAGTGTTGGGTCTTCCCAGGTGTCTCAGTGGTAAAGAAGCTGCCTGCAATGCAAGAGATGCAGCTTTGATCCCTGGGTTGGGAGGATCCCCTGGAATGCAGGATCCCTGGGTTGGGGAGATCCCCTAGCGAAGGAAATGGCAACCCACTCCAGTATTCTTGCCTGGGAAATCCTGTGGACAGAGGAGCCTTGCGGACTACAGTTCATAGGGTTGCGAAAGAGACAGAATTTAGAAACAACAATGACAATGCTAATCATAAATTCAGGCTGCAATCCTATGTGAGGTTTAGCATAAATAAAACCCCTCAGGGCATATTTTTAATCTCTCTGTCCAGCACCAGAGAATCCAAATAGGAAACTTGACCTTTCTATCATTTTCTGAATGAGGGGCTTATTATTTTTTATGCTTAAGTTGAAGATAATGCTCTTTGCTTTCCCAGCTTTATTCATGAATTTCCTATTGAATTACCTACCTTCTCTGGAATCAGCGAAGTCATCAGAAGAAGCTTGAAGGTCTCTACAGTGCTGCTACAAACATTCATATCAAAACCTATGCTGACATTGGCTTACCTCCCAGGGTTCTGTGGATTTCTTATTTTCTGCCAACTCAATAATGTATTTTAAATTTAATTTATCTCTAAGTTAAGCTATTTTAAGCAGAGGGTTTCTTCAGAATACCTAATCTATCATACTGGTAGATTCAGAAACCCAATTTAATCTCTCCAAGCTGAAGTTTCCCAATTTTATCCTTAAAGAACCAAATTACATGATGTGTATACCACATGGCTGCCCAACGTTAAGCTATGATGAGGATTCTTGGGTAGGTAACAAGGAATATCTTATTCCAGGTCCAGGATGGCACCTACCAAACTGTATTCTTTGAGCTCTAGTGTCTTAGACATTGTTGATTGATAATCTGCCAAAATATCCTATTGACAAAACACCGGGGACATTCTTCCTGCATTTTTCTCCTTCCAGAATGCTTCCAGGCATATTAACACAGGGAACATACTGAGGATCTTGTACTGAGAACTCCTGATGAAATCTGTTTACCCAGATATTTTCAACCACATTTTATCAAAGAACCTGGTTTTTTGAAGAGCACTGTTTTCCATAGAACATGGTTTAGGAAATACCAATGCAGGGGAATGTAAGCATCAATTTATTTTTCTTGAAGAAACCAATAGAGTTTGTTTACATGAAGGAGCATATCATGGGTGGGAAAATAAAGGCATGGAATAAGAGGTTCAAATTTAGATGCAAAAGTACAGTGGGGCAAGAGAGGGATTACTATTCTGTACTGTTTAAAAATGTAGAGCTATTTATCCATATGTGCCCCTCTAGTGACCTAGGAGGTCACATTGAAAAGTTAAGAAATAACTTCAGTCCAGAGGGGAAGAAAGACAAGTATGCAAATGAAAAAGTCAAAGAAATTTGGATTGGTGAATCTTTCTTAAAAAATATGATCAAATATTTCTTTATCTCTTTTTGCAATGATTTGGAGACTGAATGATGAAACTATAGAACCTGGGTATTGGTTCTGGCTCTATCTTGCACCTTACGCTCTATCTACCTGCCTCATATCCACAACCATAAAATGAGCCTATCCTTCCCTGTCCAGTCTGCCTCTCAGTTTCTGTGATAATGCAGAAAGATGTATTCTAGTCACATTGCCACACCCCAGAACTGTCTAGGATCATTACTTTTGAATTAATCCACACAAGGATAATTCATCAGGAAGCACCCATGACCTTTTACATAAGAGTTTTAAAAAGTAAGGTAGGGGAGGGGAGAAGGAATGTAGCTGGCAGGTGGCGACGACTCTTTCCATGCCATTTCTTCTGGGCATGAGGGTCAATCTTGAGCTTCCATGAGTACACGCTGGGTAGGAACCACTGAGAGTTGAGGGATTATGGAGAAGGAAGGGGCAGAAAATCAGGGAAAGGTTTAAGTATAAAAGCTTGGTACTGCTCTTCCTCACAGCACGAAAACACCCTTCACAGGGAAAACCTATATAGACGGTGTGGGCTAAGAGCTGACTGTAACCCTTAGGCTGAGTATCTTCAAGTGACATTTAGGCTAGAGATTGAGCACATTTGTGGTGACCAATGAGAAACAAAGGCCAAAATTAGTTCTTCTATAGTCCTTGGGAGTCAAGAAAATCCAAATCATGGAAACTGAATAGTAAATTTCTGACCATGTGGAAATACCAATGCAGGGGAATGTAAGCATCAATTTATTTTTCTTGAAGAAACCAATAGAGTTTGTTTACATGAAGGAGCATATCATGGGTGGGAAAATAAAGGCATGGAATAAGAGGTTCAAATTTAGATGCAAAAGTACAGTGGGGCAAGAGAGGGATTACTATTCTGTACTGTTTAAAAATGTAGAGCTATTTATCCATATGTGCCCCTCTAGTGACCTAGGAGGTCACATTGAAAAGTTAAGAAATAACTTCAGTCCAGAGGGGAAGAAAGACAAGTATGCAAATGAAAAAGTCAAAGAAATTTGGATTGGTGAATCTTTCTTAAAAAGTATGATCAAATATTTCTTTATCTCTTTTTGCAATGATTTGGAGACTGAATGATGAAACTATAGAACCTGGGTATTGGTTCTGGCTCTATCTTGCACCTTACGCTCTATCTACCTGCCTCATATCCACAACCATAAAATGAGCCTATCCTTCCCTGTCCAGTCTGCCTCTCAGTTTCTGTGATAATGCAGAAAGATGTATTCTAGTCACATTGCCACACCCCAGAACTGTCTAGGATCATTACTTTTGAATTAATCCACACAAGGATAATTCATCAGGAAGCACCCATGACCTTTTACATAAGAGTTTTAAAAAGTAAGGTAGGGGAGGGGAGAAGGAATGTAGCTGGCAGGTGGCGACGACTCTTTCCATGCCATTTCTTCTGGGCATGAGGGTCAATCTTGAGCTTCCATGAGTACACGCTGGGTAGGAACCACTGAGAGTTGAGGGATTATGGAGAAGGAAGGGGCAGAAAATCAGGGAAAGGTTTAAGTATAAAAAGCTTGGTACTGCTCTTCCTCACAGCACGAAAACACCCTTCACAGGGAAAACCTATATAGACGGTGTGGGCTAAGAGCTGACTGTAACCCTTAGGCTGAGTATCTTCAAGTGACATTTAGGCTAGAGATTGAGCACATTTGTGGTGACCAATGAGAAACAAAGGCCAAAATTAGTTCTTCTATAGTCCTTGGGAGTCAAGAAAATCCAAATCATGGAAACTGAATAGTAAATTTCTGACCATGTGGAAAATTTGTGTTTAAAAATCATTGTAGCCTTTTATAGCCCCAGGTTGTTATTGTGGAGTAGAACTCATACCCTCTATAGCAGTTGTAAACAATTTGGATCAACTATGACAAAAGTTAGACTGAAAGGCTTCCCAGGTGGCTCAATGGTAAAGAATCTGCCTGCCAATGCAGGAGATGCAGGAGACATGGGTTCGATCCTTGGGTTGGAAAGTCTCCTGGAGAAGAAAATGGCAACCCACTCCAGTATATTCTTGCCTGGAAAATCCCACGGACAGAGAAGGCCGGTGGGTTATAGTTCATGGGGTCCCAAAGAGTCGGACATGACTGAGCTCGCTTGTGCATACACACACATACAAAGAGACTTAAAGAACATTTTAAACAACAACAGTAGGAGTCAGAAAATGATGTTATTTTATCTTCTGAGATTTTACCAACCTGCTATTAGCCTGTTATTTAAAATTTCAATTGTCCTTTTAGTTTTTTTTCCCCTTCCTTTTTAGGTTTTTCTTTTTTGCACCCCACTTGCTCACACTTTCTAACTTTACATTTATGCATGTGTGCATGCTAAGTTGCTGCAGTCATGTCCAACTCTGTGGGACCCCATGGACTGCAGCCCGCCAGGCTTCTCTGTCCATGGAAATCTCCAGGAAAGAGTACTGGAGTGGGTTGCCATGCCCTCCTCCAGGTAATCTTCCCAACTCTGGGCTCAAACCCTCATCTCTAGGTCTCCTGCATGGGCAGGTGGGTTCCATACCACTAGGGCCACCTGGGAAGCCCCTATCTAGCATTATATACAAGTCACTAATTCAATTATTTTTTTTATTTTTTACATTCTCCAACTGGAAAGTGAGCTACCAAGGGAAGGGTTCTTTGTTTTTTCCATTATTTTATCCCCAATGCCTGGAAGATCCTCTGGGTTATCTAATATTTGATAAGATTTGACATTTGATGAATTATAAAAGCATCTTACAGAGAAACAGAACATCACAATAGGTGAGACAAGAAAGCATTTGGCTTTATTTTTCAGATAAATAAAATAGCCAGGCTGATTTTAGGCACAAGCAGTAGATATACAACTATTTTGTAAACTTATGTGAATATAACAAAATTCCTTAGAGGTATAAAAGCCCAAGTGAACAAAAACACCACCTTGCCGCTTTTCTCCTTTACACTTCCCGCTAAATCTTCTGTAGCCGAGGTTTCATGAAAACGTAAAAAAAAACCAAACAAAGTTAGACTGAAAGGCTTCCCTGGTGGCTCAATGGTAAAGAATCTGCCTGCCAATGCAGGAGATGCAGGAGACATGGGTTCGATCCTTGGGTTGGAAAGTCTCCTGGAGAAGAAAATGGCAACCCACTCCAGTATATTCTTGCCTGGAAAATCCCACGGACAGAGAAGGCCGGTGGGTTATAGTTCATGGGGTCCCAAAGAGTCGGACATGACTGAGCTCGCTTGTGCATACACACACATACAAAGAGACTTAAAGAACATTTTAAACAACAACAGTAGGAGTCAGAAAATGATGTTATTTTATCTTCTGAGATTTTACCAACCTGCTATTAGCCTGTTATTTAAAATTTCAATTGTCCTTTTAGTTTTTTTTCCCCTTCCTTTTTAGGTTTTTCTTTTTTGCACCCCACTTGCTCACACTTTCTAACTTTACATTTATGCATGTGTGCATGCTAAGTTGCTGCAGTCATGTCCAACTCTGTGGGACCCCATGGACTGCAGCCCGCCAGGCTTCTCTGTCCATGGAAATCTCCAGGAAAGAGTACTGGAGTGGGTTGCCATGCCCTCCTCCAGGTAATCTTCCCAACTCTGGGCTCAAACCCTCATCTCTAGGTCTCCTGCATGGGCAGGTGGGTTCCATACCACTAGGGCCACCTGGGAAGCCCCTATCTAGCATTATATACAAGTCACTAATTCAATTATTTTTTTTATTTTTTACATTCTCCAACTGGAAAGTGAGCTACCAAGGGAAGGGTTCTTTGTTTTTTCCATTATTTTATCCCCAATGCCTGGAAGATCCTCTGGGTTATCTAATATTTGATAAGATTTGACATTTGATGAATTATAAAAGCATCTTACAGAGAAACAGAACATCACAATAGGTGAGACAAGAAAGCATTTGGCTTTATTTTTCAGATAAATAAAATAGCCAGGCTGATTTTAGGCACAAGCAGTAGATATACAACTATTTTGTAAACTTATGTGAATATAACAAAATTCCTTAGAGGTATAAAAGCCCAAGTGAACAAAAACACCACCTTGCCGCTTTTCTCCTTTACACTTCACGCTGCTAAATCTTCTGTAGCCGAGGTTTCATGAAAACGTGAGAAAGAAGGGGCAAACAACCAAACAAACGAAACAAATAGAAACAATCTGGCAAACTTTCATTTTCATCCACTATACGTCAAACTGAATTGGGCTCTGTGTATTGTTTTAATTAAAAACAGTCCTCTTGAGTACAAATGAGAATGAAAAATGTAATCATTGGCCAACCTGTAAATTACTTTAACTAGTCTTTCTGAAACTTTAATGTTGATGACATATTCTGTTTGTTAATAGTCCCCTACTTCAGAGAAAATTACTCTTTGTTATTTGCTTAATTTGCTATGCTATACACATTGACTTATTTAGATCGAATGTTGTGGGGTTGGATATGAACTTTGGGCTTTTCCCAATTACATTCCTAATATTCCTTTGTGGCAAGTTATTTTTTAAAGAAAATACAATGGTTTTTTTCTCCAGCATTCTTTCCTATAAGACACACACACACACACACACACACACACCCCAATTTGGGTAACATGTTTTTCTATCCAGCTTCAAATTCACAGGTAGTTAAGTACTCTGAGATTTTAGTGTAGCTTTAGATTTTTGTTCTTAGCCATTTGCTGAAAACAATTATTTATTTTAAAATCAACAGTATTGGCATCCTTTGAGTTGGTCCTACTTTCAAGAAAATGATACAGCCACAACTTTGAACTGTAGACTTTTTAAAAGTCAAATATTTGAACAATCATTCTACATTCTATCCTCACTGAGTGCTGAGGAAGTGGAGGAGGCATTAACTGTCCTCTGCAAGGAAAAAAATCCTCTAAATCAGGGTTTTCAAAAGATTGAATGTAAAATGATTACAAAATAACTTCCGCATATCTGACAAGTTATGCAGCTTAATAAAATTAACTAGTGTTAAAGATCTCTCACCATCTGGGATTACTGTGCTCATAATCTCTATTAAATAATACCCATGCTGTGTACTCAGTCCATATTTGATGTTTAGTATCTGCTTTCTAGTCTGTTGGTCCTAGTTAAAAGATAAATAAAATAGCCAGGCTGATTTTAGGCACAAGCAGTAGATATACAACTATTTTGTAAACTTATGTGAATATAACAAAATTCCTTAGAGGTATAAAAGCCCAAGTGAACAAAAACACCACCTTGCCGCTTTTCTCCTTTACACTTCACGCTGCTAAATCTTCTGTAGCCGAGGTTTCATGAAAACGTGAGAAAGAAGGGGCAAACAACCAAACAAACGAAACAAATAGAAACAATCTGGCAAACTTTCATTTTCATCCACTATACGTCAAACTGAATTGGGCTCTGTGTATTGTTTTAATTAAAAACAGTCCTCTTGAGTACAAATGAGAATGAAAAATGTAATCATTGGCCAACCTGTAAATTACTTTAACTAGTCTTTCTGAAACTTTAATGTTGATGACATATTCTGTTTGTTAATAGTCCCCTACTTCAGAGAAAATTACTCTTTGTTATTTGCTTAATTTGCTATGCTATACACATTGACTTATTTAGATCGAATGTTGTGGGGTTGGATATGAACTTTGGGCTTTTCCCAATTACATTCCTAATATTCCTTTGTGGCAAGTTATTTTTTAAAGAAAATACAATGGTTTTTTTCTCCAGCATTCTTTCCTATAAGACACACACACACACACACACACACACACACCCCAATTTGGGTAACATGTTTTTCTATCCAGCTTCAAATTCACAGGTAGTTAAGTACTCTGAGATTTTAGTGTAGCTTTAGATTTTTGTTCTTAGCCATTTGCTGAAAACAATTATTTATTTTAAAATCAACAGTATTGGCATCCTTTGAGTTGGTCCTACTTTCAAGAAAATGATACAGCCACAACTTTGAACTGTAGACTTTTTAAAAGTCAAATATTTGAACAATCATTCTACATTCTATCCTCACTGAGTGCTGAGGAAGTGGAGGAGGCATTAACTGTCCTCTGCAAGGAAAAAAATCCTCTAAATCAGGGTTTTCAAAAGATTGAATGTAAAATGATTACAAAATAACTTCCGCATATCTGACAAGTTATGCAGCTTAATAAAATTAACTAGTGTTAAAGATCTCTCACCATCTGGGATTACTGTGCTCATAATCTCTCTATTAAATAATACCCATGCTGTGCAGTACTCAGTCCATATTTGATGTTTAGTATCTGCTTTCTAGTCTGTTGGTCCTAGTTAAAAGATCTTAGACAACAGAAAACACGTTTCATCAAAAATATTCAGGTGACAGAACGAACTATGTTTATCAGCTAATCTTATATATGTAAATTATTTCTGAAGTCAGTTTTTTCGACTTTTCACCATTGTCTATTACTGCCTTGATCCAAGTAGTGTCTTCCAATTATAACACCGTGGATACTGTTGGTATTAAAGTCAATCCAGAAGGAAGAGAGAGTGGAAGGCGCCTCTCATACACTGAAGGACTCAATGTTTTTACTACTTAAAGCAATAAATTCCAATTCACACCTAACAAAAGTAGCCAGACTTTAAATGAGAAATGTGTAGAAAGATGCTTGACTGAGAAATTATCAGATTCTGATAAATCTGATAAGTCCATGTGGAACGGAGAAATGAAAGTCAATTTAACAGAATAAAACAGATAAGAGAGGTAGCTAGGAGTATTAATTGCTGAGTAAGTGTATGATTTACTTCCATAAGGAATAGAAGATTTACTAAATTCCAATCATCTTGAAGTCCATCGTATATCTGTTTTCCAATAAAATACTTTTATGTTGCTTTGCTAATCCTGATAGTATCTGAGCTGAGAAGTTGGGAGCTGGATATACCACACCATGATGCCTGATAAGCATCATTTTAGAGTTCTCCCTCTAGCCTATTTGTGCTGGGGACTTACTGGTCATCTAGCCAGTTGATTCCAATCCTGGGAATTCAAAGGCCAAGCATCCAGTTACATGGGGATCCACTCAGGGACCGTCCGAACAGATAAGGTCCTATGATACAGCCACAACTTTGAACTGTAGACTTTTTAAAAGTCAAATATTTGAACAATCATTCTACATTCTATCCTCACTGAGTGCTGAGGAAGTGGAGGAGGCATTAACTGTCCTCTGCAAGGAAAAAAATCCTCTAAATCAGGGTTTTCAAAAGATTGAATGTAAAATGATTACAAAATAACTTCCGCATATCTGACAAGTTATGCAGCTTAATAAAATTAACTAGTGTTAAAGATCTCTCACCATCTGGGATTACTGTGCTCATAATCTCTCTATTAAATAATACCCATGCTGTGCAGTACTCAGTCCATATTTGATGTTTAGTATCTGCTTTCTAGTCTGTTGGTCCTAGTTAAAAGATCTTAGACAACAGAAAACACGTTTCATCAAAAATATTCAGGTGACAGAACGAACTATGTTTATCAGCTAATCTTATATATGTAAATTATTTCTGAAGTCAGTTTTTTCGACTTTTCACCATTGTCTATTACTGCCTTGATCCAAGTAGTGTCTTCCAATTATAACACCGTGGATACTGTTGGTATTAAAGTCAATCCAGAAGGAAGAGAGAGTGGAAGGCGCCTCTCATACACTGAAGGACTCAATGTTTTTACTACTTAAAGCAATAAATTCCAATTCACACCTAACAAAAGTAGCCAGACTTTAAATGAGAAATGTGTAGAAAGATGCTTGACTGAGAAATTATCAGATTCTGATAAATCTGATAAGTCCATGTGGAACGGAGAAATGAAAGTCAATTTAACAGAATAAAACAGATAAGAGAGGTAGCTAGGAGTATTAATTGCTGAGTAAGTGTATGATTTACTTCCATAAGGAATAGAAGATTTACTAAATTCCAATCATCTTGAAGTCCATCGTATATCTGTTTTCCAATAAAATACTTTTATGTTGCTTTGCTAATCCTGATAGTATCTGAGCTGAGAAGTTGGGAGCTGGATATACCACACCATGATGCCTGATAAGCATCATTTTAGAGTTCTCCCTCTAGCCTATTTGTGCTGGGGACTTACTGGTCATCTAGCCAGTTGATTCCAATCCTGGGAATTCAAAGGCCAAGCATCCAGTTACATGGGGATCCACTCAGCTCACCAGTGGACCAGCATTAGCTGAGTCCCTTCTGAACAGCCAGCCCATTGCCCTGGGATCCAGCACTGCCCCTCTAGAGGGCTCACAAGCTGGTCCTGCACATCAGCAGGTCAGCACCAGCCCCTAAACCTCTGGTGTCTGTGACCAGTTCCTGGGACTAGTAGCCGAGTTAAGCAAAAGGAGAAATTTCTGCAAGCAGAGTTTTAGATATTAAGATTCCTTCTTACACCCACAGCAAATGTGTAATCCAATTGAATGTCAGCTTTTCTGCATACTTGGAATATAATTCTGGTCTATAAAAAGGCCAGGAAATATCTGTGGGTATTATTGAGCATTACTTTCATCACTGTTCCAAGGTGAAAAGTAAATGGAAAGAGGTTAGAAGAGAAACAAAGCAAAAGTGATGGATATAGTCGGATAAAAAAAGTCAAGTGAAAGGAAAACGATGAGGTGGGGAAAAGAAAAAAACAATGAAAAGATTGCCCTGTGTTAGAAAATAGTAAGACCTTATCTCGAATTGCTGGAGGTGGTGTTTGATGCCAACT
Organism: Tragulus kanchil; assembly: GCA_022376925.1. NCBI lineage: Eukaryota > Metazoa > Chordata > Mammalia > Artiodactyla > Tragulidae > Tragulus > Tragulus kanchil. The sequence goes on along the minus strand of JAIOJX010000028.1, from coordinate 15,761,565 downwards.
CAAAGGTTGCCTGCTGCTGACTTGAAGCAGTGGAACCAAATGCCAGCACGCCAGGCTTCTCATGAGCCATCAAGTTGAAGTCAATTGATATAAAGAAAATAGGTTTACTCAAGGAGAAAGCTTGACGTTCTTTCAAATGTTGGAAAATAAACTGCCTTGAACTAATGTGAATAATAGCAATAAATAAAGATGGATAGAAATGAACATTGCATTTAGTTCTGGTCAGCAAACTTATACAAGGATATAAATGGACCTGAGGAGAATAATCGGAAGATTCAATCCTATGTCAGGTCAAGACCCTGTAGATAATTTAAAAATTTACCAGGGGGAAAATGCATGATGATTTTTATTGGGGAAAAAAAACAGCTTGTGGATACATCGACAACATAATGGTGGAGGGTTCAGGGAAACAGATTTTCTTTACAAATGGGAAATAGTATTCTGACAAAAAATGACATACAAGAATTGAATGGTATATCTTGGGGAGAGGTGATTTCCTTGACATTTTATGACTCAGCAGAGATGGTTCAGATTAAGTATTAGAAAAATGAGAGAATATAATACATGTTTTTTACTTCTAATTTCATAATATCTGTTCATTTATTGTACAGAATGGGTGTCTTATGTTCTCCCATGATTCCAGTTTCACTCAGCATAACATACGAAGTTTTTACCCTGGTCAACTTGCCCCTAAACCTCTGGTGTCTGTGACCAGTTCCTGGGACTAGTAGCCGAGTTAAGCAAAAGGAGAAATTTCTGCAAGCAGAGTTTTAGATATTAAGATTCCTTCTTACACCCACAGCAAATGTGTAATCCAATTGAATGTCAGCTTTTCTGCATACTTGGAATATAATTCTGGTCTATAAAAAGGCCAGGAAATATCTGTGGGTATTATTGAGCATTACTTTCATCACTGTTCCAAGGTGAAAAGTAAATGGAAAGAGGTTAGAAGAGAAACAAAGCAAAAGTGATGGATATAGTCGGATAAAAAAAGTCAAGTGAAAGGAAAACGATGAGGTGGGGAAAAGAAAAAAACAATGAAAAGATTGCCCTGTGTTAGAAAATAGTAAGACCTTATCTCGAATTGCTGGAGGTGGTGTTTGATGCCAACTCAAAGGTTGCCTGCTGCTGACTTGAAGCAGTGGAACCAAATGCCAGCACGCCAGGCTTCTCATGAGCCATCAAGTTGAAGTCAATTGATATAAAGAAAATAGGTTTACTCAAGGAGAAAGCTTGACGTTCTTTCAAATGTTGGAAAATAAACTGCCTTGAACTAATGTGAATAATAGCAATAAATAAAGATGGATAGAAATGAACATTGCATTTAGTTCTGGTCAGCAAACTTATACAAGGATATAAATGGACCTGAGGAGAATAATCGGAAGATTCAATCCTATGTCAGGTCAAGACCCTGTAGATAATTTAAAAATTTACCAGGGGGAAAATGCATGATGATTTTTATTGGGGAAAAAAAACAGCTTGTGGATACATCGACAACATAATGGTGGAGGGTTCAGGGAAACAGATTTTCTTTACAAATGGGAAATAGTATTCTGACAAAAAATGACATACAAGAATTGAATGGTATATCTTGGGGAGAGGTGATTTCCTTGACATTTTATGACTCAGCAGAGATGGTTCAGATTAAGTATTAGAAAAATGAGAGAATATAATACATGTTTTTTACTTCTAATTTCATAATATCTGTTCATTTATTGTACAGAATGGGTGTCTTATGTTCTCCCATGATTCCAGTTTCACTCAGCATAACATACGAAGTTTTTACCCTGGTCAACTTGGCCCTCTAAGATCTGCCTCTTGTTACTCTTTGATTTTGTTTCCCACTCTGATCCAGTCCTGCAGGCCTTGTTTAAAAATTTTGAAAGTGCCTGCTTTCTCACTTTCTGTTCCCTTTACCTAGACATTGTATCTCCAGCTACTTCCTGACTTCAGTGAGCATGGGTGCATGCTGGGTTGCTTCAGTTGTGTCTGACTCTTTGGGACCCCACCTCTGTCTATGGAAATTTCCAGGCAAGAGTACTGAAGTGAATTTCCATGCCCTACTCCAGGGAATCTTCCCGACCCAGGAATGGAATCTGTGTCTCTTCTGTCTCCTGCATTGGCAGGCGGGCTCCGTACCACTAGCGCCACCTGGGAAGCCCGACTTCAATGAGATCTCTGCTCAAATGTCATCTCACAGGAAACGTTTCTAAAATAACACCTTCTTCTATGCCTTCTTATTCTCTGTTACTCTCTTTGTGAATGCTATCACCACCTTGTATTAATGTTTATTTACTTATTTCCACCACCTAGAAGGGACTGTAGTTCAATTACTCCTTTATCTCCAGAGCTTAGAATAATAACCTCATCCACACTATCAGATCAATAACTCTCCCATGTTTGGCATTCTCAAAAGGGCACCTTCAAATAGTCTGATTATTTTAATACTTCTTGATAAAGAAGCAGGAATGTGTATTTTTATGTGTGTATATGCGCACATATGCATTGCATACACACACACACACACACACACATATATATATATACATATATATACATATTTCTAAATCTCCAGTATCTACTTCATGTTTGACTTGTTTATTCTACTGAACAAGACACGGCTGTAGACAGAACTGAGTATAATGGCACAGATATCATTATTCCCCTTCTGAAACCTACATCTCAGGAAAAAGATAAAAAATTATAAACAGGGCTTCCCTGGTGGTCCAGTGGGTAAGGACACCGCCTTGCAGTGCAAGGGGCGCCGGTTCGATCCCTGTCCTGGGAAGTTCCCACGTGCCGTGGAGCGGCTGGACTGATGTGTCCAATTACCGAGCCAGAGCTCTGGAGCGCATGCGCCCAGAGCTGGTGCTCTGCGACAACAGAGGCCACTGCGATGGGAGGCCCACACAGGCCAAAGAACAAAGATGGATGAAAATAGACAAATGAACGACCAATAGAAGTAGCCCACCTGCTCCCCTCCCTTCCCACCCTGCCTCCCCAAAATAAATAAATAAGCAAATCTTTAAAAAAAAAATTATAAACATTTCAAATGAACCTAATTTATCCTATGTTCACTTGAGGAAAGAAAAGAGAGCACAAATATCAGTGGTAAGTTTTGAACAATAATTTAAACTCTTATTGGAAGAATTTACTTTGGTGGAACTTTTGAAAGCTCAAGGTCTAAGCTAGAACTAAACGCAGACCAAAGACCCAATAAATATCTTATTAAGTATATACTCGCCAAGTTTTGTCTAGTATGTACTTCCATTACTTGGAAAATGATGAAGTGTACATGCTTCTGCAAGTTTCCCTTTTATAGGAGGAGAAATGAAGCCTAAGTGGCTTGTCCTGCTCCATGCAGCAGGTTAATCCAGAGCATGGCCACCCCCCAGCCATTACCCTTTCCTTGTAGACTTCATATAAACAATTCTAAACTATAGAAACCGCAGCAACTTGAGTATATTTAGAGATGATTTCACGTGAATGCTCCCTTTTCCACTTGTTGCATGCTCAGATTAGCTCATAATCAGGAAACTCTAGAAAGCAGAAGTTTCAGAACAAGCTTTGATCATTTTGATAGAAGCTGAAGACTCAATGTATGTTAGCTTTCTCTGAGAAAAACTACTTATAAAAACAGCCTAAAAAATATAAAGGCAATAGAAGTTCACACTAGAAACAGAAGGCATTCCTGGGAGTCTTATCAAGGTAGCACGCTTTTAAGAAAGATGCCTAAAAATCAAGAATGGAGAATCACAGATATTTCTAACACCATGCTATGCCCACTCTTCCTGTGTTGAAAAAAGTAGAAGGAGAGATAGATGGATCAATCCATTGATTGATAGATAGATAGAGAGGAAAGTAGAGAGGAATGACATAGGGAAGGAGGGAGGGGAAGAGGTAGGAAGGAGGCAACCGTTGCACACCCTCTGTTTGTTTCCACAAAGAGCTTTTCTAATAGTACTTCCCAGTGACTTCACTAACTGCACTTCACTAGCTATGCTTGTGTCCCATGAACACCTCCTGTTTCAAGGGACCATAGTTCTGTGTGTATCTGTTTTCTCTTTGCTTTTAAACTGATGCTGTGCCATCTTAAATAAGCTTACAATTATGTTAAGAAAACGGGAAGGGAACAAATATCAGGAGCACTACTTGCATTAGTTGTTTCTGCCACAGGGACAAGATCTAAATTCTAACAACACAGATCTGATTTTTATTTTACAGAGGAAGAAGGAAAATGTTTCTTTTTTTTTCTGGAAAAAGATAAATATTCCAGACAATTATGTGCATTTGTGAATCACTCTAATTTCAGCTTCAGTGTTCAGTTGAGTGGCAGGACTCAACTCTGTTTCACTAATCTATGTTTCTCTTGATTCCTTTCCTCAATAAAACATCTGGCTACATACTAGAATTTTCATTAAAGGAGCATGGGGAGCTTCAACATAATTCATCTCTAAGTCTTTTTTTTGGCAAGCCCTTGTATAAAACAATCTTCCCTTTAATAGAAATCTGATGCTCTTTTTTTCTGACATAAAACTAACATTCATCTAATATAATGAAGGTTTGTTTTTCAAGAGAAGTTCTTTTTGCCAACAAAATGAGAATGAACGTGGAGAGGATAGATGTTATAATGTTATGGGATGATATATTAGTATTTTCAAAGTCAGGAAACTCTAAAAGAAAGTTTCAGAACAAGCTTTGATCATTTTGATAGAAGCTGAAGACTCAATGTATGTTAGCTTTCTCTGAGAAAAACTACTTATAAAAACAGCCTAAAAAATATAAAGGCAATAGAAGTTCACACTAGAAACAGAAGGCATTCCTGGGAGTCTTATCAAGGTAGCACGCTTTTAAGAAAGATGCCTAAAAATCAAGAATGGAGAATCACAGATATTTCTAACACCATGCTATGCCCACTCTTCCTGTGTTGAAAAAAGTAGAAGGAGAGATAGATGGATCAATCCATTGATTGATAGATAGATAGAGAGGAAAGTAGAGAGGAATGACATAGGGAAGGAGGGAGGGGAAGAGGTAGGAAGGAGGCAACCGTTGCACACCCTCTGTTTGTTTCCACAAAGAGCTTTTCTAATAGTACTTCCCAGTGACTTCACTAACTGCACTTCACTAGCTATGCTTGTGTCCCATGAACACCTCCTGTTTCAAGGGACCATAGTTCTGTGTGTATCTGTTTTCTCTTTGCTTTTAAACTGATGCTGTGCCATCTTAAATAAGCTTACAATTATGTTAAGAAAACGGGAAGGGAACAAATATCAGGAGCACTACTTGCATTAGTTGTTTCTGCCACAGGGACAAGATCTAAATTCTAACAACACAGATCTGATTTTTATTTTACAGAGGAAGAAGGAAAATGTTTCTTTTTTTTTCTGGAAAAAGATAAATATTCCAGACAATTATGTGCATTTGTGAATCACTCTAATTTCAGCTTCAGTGTTCAGTTGAGTGGCAGGACTCAACTCTGTTTCACTAATCTATGTTTCTCTTGATTCCTTTCCTCAATAAAACATCTGGCTACATACTAGAATTTTCATTAAAGGAGCATGGGGAGCTTCAACATAATTCATCTCTAAGTCTTTTTTTTGGCAAGCCCTTGTATAAAACAATCTTCCCTTTAATAGAAATCTGATGCTCTTTTTTTCTGACATAAAACTAACATTCATCTAATATAATGAAGGTTTGTTTTTCAAGAGAAGTTCTTTTTGCCAACAAAATGAGAATGAACGTGGGAGAGGATAGATGTTATAATGTTATGGGATGATATATTAGTATTTTCAAAGCTCTGAGGAGAGAGACTCAACCTTGTCACTCTTGATTTATGTTTTTTCATTCTGTGATTCAATCAGAAGGTCAGGTGAGTTTTACTGAAATGTTTTGTTATATACTTATTTTTACTGAGTACAATGAATAGCATCCTATACCCCTGACCCCATTCCCCATTTCCATTGTTAAAAACTGAGCTTTTATTGAGTGCGTGCTGCATATTTTTATGACTTAAAAGTTATTTATGCATCTATATCTATCTATCTCTATGTATGTATGTATGTATATAACTCAAAAAGACCTTTCCAGATGTCCTTTAGATCATTTTATTAATGGAGAGATTAGGGTATATGTTTGGAAAAGTTTTAAGCTTCATTTATTGAATAGCTATGTTTTGAAGAAAACTCCCCAATTTTTTCTTTTTTATAAACATTTTTCTACATGAATCACAGCATTGGTTTAACAATAATTATAGAGACATATCCTACTTGAGATTGTAAAAATAAATCCTGAACTTTAACTTGATTATTTCAGTGTCATTTGGGTTTATAAAGTCCACAAAGCGTTTCTAATACATATGGGAAAAGAGTATATGATAACAATGATATTACAAAATAGTGAAAAAAAATAAAGATGAGATTGTTGGGAAAAAAAACCGGTGTTGGAACAACAGTTTAGTTATTAGGAAAAATAAAACTAGATATGTAATTCATTTTTTACACAAAATATAGTTCCATAAACATGAGTCATGTGTTTGATAATGTTCAGTGCAGTGGAGTTTCCTTAATTAGGACATACAATTAAGCACCATGAAGAATGAAATTAATATATTTGATGGCATAAAAGTTCTGGTGTTTTTTTAATGTGTGTATGTGCATTTATGTGTTTCTGTGCTATATTTTCTTATTATGAAGCTTGTCTTTTTGCCTTCTTCGTGGTCTTTTTTTAATGAACAGGAGTTCTGAAATTTAATAAGTCAAATTCTCAAATTTGTGCTTTATGTCCAATTCTTTTATATCATACTTGAAAGCTTTTGGCCTCCTTGAAGGGCATGAGGGTACCGTTCTTTCTTATTTTGCAGAATCTTTTACATTAGGTCTGTGATCTAATGTGAAAGAAAATGGAGTGTCATTAATCACTTCTATGATTATCCAATTGATCTAATATTTTTAATTGCTAAGATTATTCTTTTCTCATCACACTTCTATATCACATAGTTATAAATTAAGTGACAATGTATATGTGGGCCTATTCTAGGCTTTCATTATTTGCTTAACCTGTTTAATTAGAATTATACTAACACTACATTATAATTTTCTTGCTTTTGTTGCTCTACCTAGAACTTCCAGTATAATATTGAATATAAATGATGATAGTATGACTGCTTGTTTCATTTCTAACCACAGTAGAGGGTTTCAATATTTTATAATTAAATATATTTTTTAAAATTATAGTAAAAGTAAATTTTTAAACAGATTAAGAAAGTTTCAAGCTTCATGTCATCTTTAAAATTATTTTGGATACTTTTGGACCATTATATTTTCATATATGTTTTAGAATTAGCTTGTTAATTTTTGCACTCCGGACTTCCCTGGTGGTCCAGTGGGCAAGGACACCACCTTGCAGTGCAAGGGGCACCAGTTCGATCCCTGGCCTGAAAAGATCCCACGTGCCATGGAGCAGCTGGACCAATGTGTCCAATTACCAAGCCGGAGCTCTGGAATGCGTGCACCAAAGAACAAAGATGGATGAAAAATGGACAAATAAAAGACCAATAGAAGTGGCTCACCTGCTCCCCTCCCTCCCCACCCCCTCAAAATAAATAAATAAATAAATCTTAAAAAAAATTTTTTGCACCCCAAAATCACAGTAAGATATTGAAGCAATTGTATTGGATCTTTTGCTCAAAATGGTCAAAATGGAGATAATTCAGATTTTTGCCATATTGAATCTTATACATGAATATGGTATGTCTCTTCATTTAAGTTTTAAAGTTTATTTCAATCACATATATGTATATATGTATTTATTTATCTGTCTATCTATCTATATAGTATTATGTGAAAGAATCTGGTGTATATTTTATTGTATTTATTTCTGAAAGAGGACTTCTAGACTATTGTTTCCTTGAGAGTTATATTAGTTCTATCAGTTATATTTTACTTTTCTAAGGTCTTTACTATGTTCCCAAAGGATATTCTCTACTTTGACTGGTGATAAAACTCAGAAGACTGTCAGGCCTGTATAAAACCTGGAAATTGTTTGGCTGATGCAATTCTCAGAAATTGGCTTTTCCTAATATTTTTATTTCCTTGGATTCATGGAGTTTTCCCATAGATAAAAGGATTGCATTAACCAAAAGGCTCAAGGTATCTCTCTTACAAATTTATGAAGTTTTGTTATGCTTAGCTCCTTCCTGTGTGCTCTGAATTCTAGCTTTCTCAGCCTTCCTGAATTCATTACCTGTGTCTTCTATTCAGTGACATCCCTGAACTCTGAATTTCCCCTTCCTTCATCACAGACCAGAGACTGATTTCAAGAAAAAAGACAGGGGAATTGTAAGACACATTTCATGGTTTCCTTTTTTGTTGTTGTTCAGATCATAGTCTTTTGATGCTGTCATTCAGTATCTGAAAAGTTGTTTCTCATTTTTCTCCAATTTTCAGGTTAAAACTAGAAGGACAATGCTGTAGCAGTTACTCTTTCAGGATCAGAAATAGAAATCTTTTGTATATATTTTTCATCTCAATTTTCATGTATTTGGTCTGCCACCCCTTTTAATATGTTATTCTAGACTGGTTATTATGTGTAAAAATATCAAGACTCTGTGGTGTTTTCTTTCTCTAGAGAGGATTTAACTACTGCCTTGGTCACAAAGTAAAGGCAAAGTATAACTAACATTTTCACTTATTATAAAATCAATTGCATCATTTCTATAGAATAGAACTTATACAACTTATAGAACTTTTACAATATAAAATAGATCTGTGTGTGCTGATATGTAAAGATATCTATAATATAGCTTGTTAGGGCTGCTGTACCGTAGTACCACTGATTGGATGACTTCAACTATAGGAATGTGTTTTTTCTCATTCAAGATTGAGGTATCAGGATTGGTTTCTTCTGAGAGCTTTTCTTCTTGGCAGATCTTATACATGAATATGGTATGTCTCTTCATTTAAGTTTTAAAGTTTATTTCAATCACATATATGTATATATGTATTTATTTATCTGTCTATCTATCTATATAGTATTATGTGAAAGAATCTGGTGTATATTTTATTGTATTTATTTCTGAAAGAGGACTTCTAGACTATTGTTTCCTTGAGAGTTATATTAGTTCTATCAGTTATATTTTACTTTTCTAAGGTCTTTACTATGTTCCCAAAGGATATTCTCTACTTTGACTGGTGATAAAACTCAGAAGACTGTCAGGCCTGTATAAAACCTGGAAATTGTTTGGCTGATGCAATTCTCAGAAATTGGCTTTTCCTAATATTTTTATTTCCTTGGATTCATGGAGTTTTCCCATAGATAAAAGGATTGCATTAACCAAAAGGCTCAAGGTATCTCTCTTACAAATTTATGAAGTTTTGTTATGCTTAGCTCCTTCCTGTGTGCTCTGAATTCTAGCTTTCTCAGCCTTCCTGAATTCATTACCTGTGTCTTCTATTCAGTGACATCCCTGAACTCTGAATTTCCCCTTCCTTCATCACAGACCAGAGACTGATTTCAAGAAAAAAGACAGGGGAATTGTAAGACACATTTCATGGTTTCCTTTTTTGTTGTTGTTCAGATCATAGTCTTTTGATGCTGTCATTCAGTATCTGAAAAGTTGTTTCTCATTTTTCTCCAATTTTCAGGTTAAAACTAGAAGGACAATGCTGTAGCAGTTACTCTTTCAGGATCAGAAATAGAAATCTTTTGTATATATTTTTCATCTCAATTTTCATGTATTTGGTCTGCCACCCCTTTTAATATGTTATTCTAGACTGGTTATTATGTGTAAAAATATCAAGACTCTGTGGTGTTTTCTTTCTCTAGAGAGGATTTAACTACTGCCTTGGTCACAAAGTAAAGGCAAAGTATAACTAACATTTTCACTTATTATAAAATCAATTGCATCATTTCTATAGAATAGAACTTATACAACTTATAGAACTTTTACAATATAAAATAGATCTGTGTGTGCTGATATGTAAAGATATCTATAATATAGCTTGTTAGGGCTGCTGTAACGTAGTACCACTGATTGGATGACTTCAACTATAGGAATGTGTTTTCTCACAATTCTGGAGGCTATACATTCAAGATTGAGGTATCAGTAAGATTGGTTTCTTCTGAGAGCTTTTCTTCTTGGCTTGTAGATAATAACCTATTCCAATATCTCCTATCCATATAATATCTTTTCATCTTAATTACCTCTTTAAACTCTATCTCCAGATATAGTCACATTCTGAAGTACTGGGGGTGAGGCCTTCCTCATAGGAATTTTGTTCAGCCCTTTGCTATATGGTAATGAAAATAACTCAAAGTATGAACAGTATGTGTAATGAGTAATTTGTTACATATAATAAGATATTACTTTTCAATGCATTTACATATATATATTTTCAAAAAGTATAAAACTTCAAAGAAAGTATAAAACTTCAAAGAAAGTATTAGTAATGGTTTCTCTGAGAAACGGAACCAAGGATTCTTGTAGACAGAGGAAAAGAAGGGTAGGTATGTCTTCTTAAATTTTTCTATATTCTTTGCATACTTTCCTATATTTCTATACTACTTTTATACTCATAAAAGAAGATGTAACTACAGATACTATTATTTGGAAAAGTGAAAGTGTTAGTCACTCAGTGGTGTTTGACTCTTTGTGACCCCATGGACTATACTCTGCCAGGCTCCTCTGTCCATGGAATTCTCCAAACAAGAATATTGGAGTGGGTTGCCATTCTCTTCTCCAGGGGATCTTCTTGACTCAGGGATTGAACCCAGGTCTCCTGCATTGCAGGCAGGTTCATTACTATCTGAGCCACCAGGGAAGCCCAATCAAGGGTCGAATTCACGTGTGTGTCTGTGTGTGTTAGGCACTTAGTTATGTTCAACTCTTTTTGACGCCCATGGACTATAGCCCACCAGGCTCCTCTGTCCATGGAATTCTCCAGGCAAGAATACTGGAGTGGGTTGCCATTTCCTTTTCCAGGGGATCTTCCTGACACAGGGATTAAACCTGGGTCTCCTGCATTGCAGGCAGATTCTTTACCATCTGAGCTACAGGAAAGTCCCCTTATTTCCAGGCAAAGCAGAAATACAAGTTGTTTTCATTTAAGATTTTTTTTTGATGTGGGCCGTTTTAAAGTCTTTATTGATATGTTACAGTATTGCTTGTGTATTATGTTTTGGTTTCTTTGGCCAGGAGGCATGTGCTATCTTATCAACCTGATCAGAGGCTGAACATTGTTTAATAGTTTTCACATTCTGAAAAGTACTGGGGTTTTTGGCTTGTAGATAATAACCTATTCCAATATCTCCTATCCATATAATATCTTTTCATCTTAATTACCTCTTTAAACTCTATCTCCAGATATAGTCACATTCTGAAGTACTGGGGGTGAGGCCTTCCTCATAGGAATTTTGTTCAGCCCTTTGCTATATGGTAATGAAAATAACTCAAAGTATGAACAGTATGTGTAATGAGTAATTTGTTACATATAATAAGATATTACTTTTCAATGCATTTACATATATATATTTTCAAAAAGTATAAAACTTCAAAGAAAGTATAAAACTTCAAAGAAAGTATTAGTAATGGTTTCTCTGAGAAACGGAACCAAGGATTCTTGTAGACAGAGGAAAAGAAGGGTAGGTATGTCTTCTTAAATTTTTCTATATTCTTTGCATACTTTCCTATATTTCTATACTACTTTTATACTCATAAAAGAAGATGTAACTACAGATACTATTATTTGGAAAAGTGAAAGTGTTAGTCACTCAGTGGTGTTTGACTCTTTGTGACCCCATGGACTATACTCTGCCAGGCTCCTCTGTCCATGGAATTCTCCAAACAAGAATATTGGAGTGGGTTGCCATTCTCTTCTCCAGGGGATCTTCTTGACTCAGGGATTGAACCCAGGTCTCCTGCATTGCAGGCAGGTTCATTACTATCTGAGCCACCAGGGAAGCCCAATCAAGGGTCGAATTCACGTGTGTGTCTGTGTGTGTTAGGCACTTAGTTATGTTCAACTCTTTTTGACGCCCATGGACTATAGCCCACCAGGCTCCTCTGTCCATGGAATTCTCCAGGCAAGAATACTGGAGTGGGTTGCCATTTCCTTTTCCAGGGGATCTTCCTGACACAGGGATTAAACCTGGGTCTCCTGCATTGCAGGCAGATTCTTTACCATCTGAGCTACAGGAAAGTCCCCTTATTTCCAGGCAAAGCAGAAATACAAGTTGTTTTCATTTAAGATTTTTTTTTGATGTGGGCCGTTTTAAAGTCTTTATTGATATGTTACAGTATTGCTTGTGTATTATGTTTTGGTTTCTTTGGCCAGGAGGCATGTGCTATCTTAGCAACCTGATCAGAGGCTGAACTCACACCCCTTGCCTTGGAAGGTGAAGTCTTAACCACCGGACTACGAGGGAAATGCCAAGTTTTATCACTGCTGAATCAGTGATCTTTTTTTTTTTTTAATTTTGGCCTCTTTCATTGTTTATTTATTTATTTATTTTCATCCGTCTTTATTCTTTGGCCTGTGTGGGCTTCCCCTTGCAGTGGCCTCTCTCACTGCAGAGCACTGGCTCTGAGCACATGTGCTCCAGAGTGCTGACTCCTGACACAGCAGTCCAGCCACTCTGCAGCACGCGGGATCTTCCCAGGCCCGGGATTGAACCGGTGCCCCTTGCACTGAGAGTTGGACTCTTTACCCACTGGACCACTAGAGAAGCCCTGAAATCAGTGATCTTTTCAAATTTTCTCAGTGATCTTTTACGCTTGTCAAGTAGTTATTCTGCTTGATGTGGCAACTGGGTATAGAGATGTTAACTTTCCATTTCACTACTTACGTACGTTTCTACTATGGTTTTCTGAATCACATGATAACCTCTTAGAGTATGTTACATTGTAATGACATTTATTATGCTTGAATATCATTGATCCTCAACATGATTGTTTTCTGCTTTCAGATATAAGTTTAATAAGAGTATTTTATGAAAAAGAGCTTTACAGTGTAATAGATTATTTGGCTCTGAATTTTCATCTCTTTCCTCAAATATCACCTGACCCTCTTTCTTTGTTTCAGTACCTTGGCAACTCCAGGCCTCCCTGATCTTTGGATCCCTTAGTAAAGCCCCTTCTTTATTCACCTTCCAGCTTAATAACAGGTCCAGTTCTCAACACACTGCTTTTATTACCTGGCAGTGCTTGAACGTTTGCCACTAATCATCTTCCATGATCAGGCCTCCACTGACATCCTGGAATGGACCAGCCTCAACTCTGTCTCAGCAGGTGATCCCCAGAAATATAAGTGAAGCTTCCTGACCCTTCACATGGTGTTTTCTTAGTTGAACAGAATTGAGAAAATGCAGTGGCGGATACTACTCTCATGTAAGAGGCTCTGTAATTCACTGTGAACTGTCAAATGTCACTTCATTACAAGGATCTCTACTTTAAACACAGTTCTTCAGTTGGAATTAGAAAGGACCTGATGTGGCAGAAGCAGCCAGCAGCAGGATTTCAAAGAACTCCTCCTTTTAGATAGCCTGGACAATTTGTTCTGAAACTGCACATGGTTTTGAATTTATTCTCTTTTAAGTGACTCTCTCATCTGATTCTGTGAAGATGGAAGACTCAATTAAGAAACCACTGTGTGGTGGTCACAACCAGGTCCTTTATCCTGCTCAGTGTGGAAGGGGAAAAAAAGACTCCCTGGAACAAAATGTACCATGGCAGTTTCGCTTGACCTTTCTTTACTGACCAGACTCAAAGTTTGTTTCTTTTGCCTTTTTTAAAGGAGGAAACATAAAAGGCATTAAATGGCTTAGTTGTTTCCTTTTAAGCACAGAGGCTGCGGAGAGAAGAGGTCATATGCCAAGGGCGGTCAGAAAATGATTGCCCCGTCTGTTACTCCCTAGGAGGTGGCCAAAGCTTTGCCTCTTCTTCACTACATTGCTCCGTCCTCTCTCACTTCAGTGTCTTACCCGGTTTTATCAGCAGAGTTGAAAAATTGAGGAATTGATCTGATGTCCTGTGTTAAATAAGTCTATATACAGATCTCCAAAGTGGGGAATGGAAATACTAAGTGTATAAGATGATGGGATGCTGAGATAAAATCCTAACTTCTATTTATATTCATTTTCACCTAAAAACAAGAACAAAATTAATCTTCAAACGAATTAATTTATGAGTTGACATCTGTGCCCTCCTATCATGTTTCCAAAAGGGAGACCAGATCTGAAGAGACAGGGAAAAAATATGGTTGGATCAAAAGTGTCAGTCTTTCTAATTCATTTGTTTTTAGCTGTGTTAGCACAATGTACATACATGTGAATTGAAGTGTTACTTGCTCGTTTGTGGCTGACTCTTTGCAACCCCATTGTAGCCCCCCAGGCTCCTCTATCCGTGACGTTCTCCAGGCAAGAATACTGGAGAGGGTTGCCATTTTCTTCTGCAGGGGAGCTTCTCAACCCAGGGATCGAAGCTGGCTTTCCTGCATTGCAGACAGGTTCTCTACCATCTGAGCCACCAGTGAAGCCCAAATATGTGTGAATATCTTTATGTATTTATTGCATTACCCAGATTTAACTAGCCCAGTCATCACAGATGGCTTAGTAAAACTACTGCAAATTATAGACAGAGAAAATATGCAAAGAAAATAGAGAATCGTTAGGGAATTAGAAAGGACCTGATGTGGCAGAAGCAGCCAGCAGCAGGATTTCAAAGAACTCCTCCTTTTAGATAGCCTGGACAATTTGTTCTGAAACTGCACATGGTTTTGAATTTATTCTCTTTTAAGTGACTCTCTCATCTGATTCTGTGAAGATGGAAGACTCAATTAAGAAACCACTGTGTGGTGGTCACAACCAGGTCCTTTATCCTGCTCAGTGTGGAAGGGGAAAAAAAGACTCCCTGGAACAAAATGTACCATGGCAGTTTCGCTTGACCTTTCTTTACTGACCAGACTCAAAGTTTGTTTCTTTTGCCTTTTTTAAAGGAGGAAACATAAAAGGCATTAAATGGCTTAGTTGTTTCCTTTTAAGCACAGAGGCTGCGGAGAGAAGAGGTCATATGCCAAGGGCGGTCAGAAAATGATTGCCCCGTCTGTTACTCCCTAGGAGGTGGCCAAAGCTTTGCCTCTTCTTCACTACATTGCTCCGTCCTCTCTCACTTCAGTGTCTTACCCGGTTTTATCAGCAGAGTTGAAAAATTGAGGAATTGATCTGATGTCCTGTGTTAAATAAGTCTATATACAGATCTCCAAAGTGGGGAATGGAAATACTAAGTGTATAAGATGATGGGATGCTGAGATAAAATCCTAACTTCTATTTATATTCATTTTCACCT
Source organism: Tragulus kanchil (assembly GCA_022376925.1). Classification (NCBI taxonomy): domain Eukaryota; kingdom Metazoa; phylum Chordata; class Mammalia; order Artiodactyla; family Tragulidae; genus Tragulus; species Tragulus kanchil. Next base: position 15,746,228 of record JAIOJX010000028.1, on the reverse strand, counting down.
AAAAACAAGAACAAAATTAATCTTCAAACGAATTAATTTATGAGTTGACATCTGTGCCCTCCTATCATGTTTCCAAAAGGGAGACCAGATCTGAAGAGACAGGGAAAAAATATGGTTGGATCAAAAGTGTCAGTCTTTCTAATTCATTTGTTTTTAGCTGTGTTAGCACAATGTACATACATGTGAATTGAAGTGTTACTTGCTCGTTTGTGGCTGACTCTTTGCAACCCCATTGTAGCCCCCCAGGCTCCTCTATCCGTGACGTTCTCCAGGCAAGAATACTGGAGAGGGTTGCCATTTTCTTCTGCAGGGGAGCTTCTCAACCCAGGGATCGAAGCTGGCTTTCCTGCATTGCAGACAGGTTCTCTACCATCTGAGCCACCAGTGAAGCCCAAATATGTGTGAATATCTTTATGTATTTATTGCATTACCCAGATTTAACTAGCCCAGTCATCACAGATGGCTTAGTAAAACTACTGCAAATTATAGACAGAGAAAATACGAAACAAAAATGCAAAGAAAATAGAGAATCGATCACTTTCAACCTTAGAATGAAATTTTTATCATCTATATTAAAAATTAATGACAGAAAATGATTTAACCATGTCTGCCACATTCAATCAGATTTCTGCTAGTCTAGAAAGCCATGAATAATACATTCATGAGAACACTATGGGTTTTGTCCTACTAATTACTAGACATATTTTTTATAAATTTAATTTACTTTATCCTTTTCATTTTTAGGATAATAATTATTATTGCTTTCCTTTCTGACTGTACCTTGCAGCATATTGGACTTAGTTTGAGCATATGGGAATCAAATCTGCACCCCCTGCATTGGAAAATGGAGTCTTAACCAGTAGATCACGGGGGAAGCCCCTCTCCTTTTAAATGTTTCATTCTCAGTAGATTTCATAATGTGCATCATGCTAGTGAAGTAGCACATGTGCATAATGCATGAAAACAACCATACAGCTGTTGGGGTTACACTTCAAATATTTATCGGGAAAGCATAGCATCAAATCAGTGTGAGACCACGGGTGAAATGTGCTTCCGTGTGGCCAGAGGAAGGAAATCATTGTACTTTGAGCCAAGGAAAAGCCTTGCTATAGTCATGACTGGAGCCGACGACATGTGTGCTACATGAATGCAGATTGGTGCAATATATGGTGGGTAAGCACATTTGGATAAGTAAAAGAAGGGAACTCAGGGAGAGATGAAGATTTTCCCAGAACTGATTTAGGATCATACTGGAGCATTCAGATTTTTCAAGGACTAGCACATTTCCTCTAGGTCCACGCGGGCTATTTTACAAATATACCTAGGATTACAGATGCCCCAGGTAAGGTCTAAAAATGATCTCACATCCATTACTTCTATCACCTTCTGCACCTTGGCCCCAGCGAAAAACAAGTGGAAAGCTCCACACACATCACACCCAGTCATTAATTAGTACATCAGACCAAAGCTCGATTCAGGGAGGGAGAATGCCACTCTCAGCTTTCCCCCTTCATTGATAAGGAACCTCTTTCTCAGGAAGGAGGTGGTGTTTTGCTTTCTGGTGAACTGTGCATCCCACAACTCATGGCCAGCTTTGTGATGGTGTGGACTTCTACTAGTAGATATTCAGGAGGGCTTGTTCCCTTGGAAAGGCTAGCCAACTCCATAGGAGCAGGTAATTCTCATTAGCAACAACTTCCTATGGTTCTCCAAGACAGGACTACAAAAGGTGAAGCCTCATTCTTTCTTTTCTGCTGCCCACAGCTTTGGGTCAGCGTACTGATTGCCCTTTCCTGAGTTTCCACAATGTCAGGCTTGCATGACTCTTTTCTGGAGCATCCTTAGTTTTACTATATGTCTCTATACAAAACACTTGAAGACATTAGTTCTGACAGCTACTTGTATGTTCACAAATAAAATTCTAGTACACTGCAGGAGTTCAGTTTTATAGCATCTGCCTGGGTTGTACTTAGGTGGAATGCAGTCAAGCATGACTGTATAAAAAAAACAAGTGTGACTCTCTTTTTAAGTATTCAAGCTTATATTCACATCCTGTTAAGAAAAAGAAGGTGCATATATGTGAATAGGAAGATAGAGTTCTTCTGAAACTAAGCATGTTTCATGATGACTAGTTGAAATTACTCTAGTCCCTACAATTGACATGAATATTTGTCCAGGTCAGGAAGCAAGACATGGTATGGGTTCATCTACATTTTGTCTAGAATATGGGATCAGGAGAGCCGTGAACAATCTACTTGTAAAACTAGGTATTCAAACTAACCTTTGGGAGAACTTTATGTCCTTGAGCCGCTATGTTTTGTGAACAGGTTAGCAAGATTCACTCAGATTTACTGCTATTAAAATTCTTTCTCATCACTACCAGCATCATTATCACCCCCAGGTGGACATAGCTCTCTTCTTTCCAGATGCTTAAGTTGCTTTACTTATATTACTGTAGTCATTTTAAAATATGCTTAAAATATCAGCCCACACACTTATCCACACAATGCCTCCCTATGGATAAAAAGGAAAAATAAAATGATTTAAATTGGCATTTTCCCCCTAGTTTCTGGTCAGAGATGCCAGTGGCCATTCTAATGCCATAGCTATTCATTTATTCTTATAGTATTCCAGTGAGATAAGCATATTCATTATTTATCTAATAAGAAATGAAACAGAGGTACAGAATGTAAAAAAGATTTGTCCAAGGACATCATTAGCAACATTGTGCTAAATTTAAGTCCCCAATAAGGCTAGCCAACTCCATAGGAGCAGGTAATTCTCATTAGCAACAACTTCCTATGGTTCTCCAAGACAGGACTACAAAAGGTGAAGCCTCATTCTTTCTTTTCTGCTGCCCACAGCTTTGGGTCAGCGTACTGATTGCCCTTTCCTGAGTTTCCACAATGTCAGGCTTGCATGACTCTTTTCTGGAGCATCCTTAGTTTTACTATATGTCTCTATACAAAACACTTGAAGACATTAGTTCTGACAGCTACTTGTATGTTCACAAATAAAATTCTAGTACACTGCAGGAGTTCAGTTTTATAGCATCTGCCTGGGTTGTACTTAGGTGGAATGCAGTCAAGCATGACTGTATAAAAAAAACAAGTGTGACTCTCTTTTTAAGTATTCAAGCTTATATTCACATCCTGTTAAGAAAAAGAAGGTGCATATATGTGAATAGGAAGATAGAGTTCTTCTGAAACTAAGCATGTTTCATGATGACTAGTTGAAATTACTCTAGTCCCTACAATTGACATGAATATTTGTCCAGGTCAGGAAGCAAGACATGGTATGGGTTCATCTACATTTTGTCTAGAATATGGGATCAGGAGAGCCGTGAACAATCTACTTGTAAAACTAGGTATTCAAACTAACCTTTGGGAGAACTTTATGTCCTTGAGCCGCTATGTTTTGTGAACAGGTTAGCAAGATTCACTCAGATTTACTGCTATTAAAATTCTTTCTCATCACTACCAGCATCATTATCACCCCCAGGTGGACAGAGCTCTCTTCTTTCCAGATGCTTAAGTTGCTTTACTTATATTACTGTAGTCATTTTAAAATATGCTTAAAATATCAGCCCACACACTTATCCACACAATGCCTCCCTATGGATAAAAAGGAAAAATAAAATGATTTAAATTGGCATTTTCCCCCTAGTTTCTGGTCAGAGATGCCAGTGGCCATTCTAATGCCATAGCTATTCATTTATTCTTATAGTATTCCAGTGAGATAAGCATATTCATTATTTATCTAATAAGAAATGAAACAGAGGTACAGAATGTAAAAAAGATTTGTCCAAGGACACATTCGGAGTTAGCAACATTGTGCATAAGTTAGCTGAAGCCTTCCGACCTTCACCTCCATCTTCTTCGTGCTCAATTATGCAAATTCAGTAATACAGATACTATTGAGATGTACTCTGTGTAAGTCAGAAACTTTGAATTCTTACTGATATGGTGACCATGCACCTCAGGATGATAAACAGAGCAAGCATACACGTGTATAGATCACTAAGTTTTTATGGAAAGAAAACAGAGTTTAGAATGAAGTTGAAATGGATTTGAAGCTGTCCTCTGAAGATGGTTCTTAGTAGTTCAAAAACCTTGGGTAATATAAAAAATTTCTTTCATGTTAGCGTTCTTCATTAAGAATAAGAGAGTAACATTACCAAGTATTAAGTGAGATTGGCACTTGGTGACATTACAGCTGTTGTTTTTGTTACTAGTATGACTATTACTGTAACTATTGTTTTAATGACACTGAATCCTTTTATTCTGAATTGGAAAGGCTCTTTCAAGACTTTTTAAAAGTAAAGAGTACATATATTAAAGATGTACAGCATGGTGTTTTGATGTCCATATACATAGTGAAATGATTATTGCAGTCATCCAGTTACCATATCCATCTTCTCACATGGTTACCATTTCATTTTTGTTCCAAGGTCTGTGCTTTTAGCAGTTTTCAGTGTACAATGCAGTATTGTTAACTGCACTCACCAGGCTGCACATTAGCCCTCTAGACCTTACTCATCTAACATAACTGACAATCTGTACCCTTTCGACCAGCACCTTCCAATGTCCTCACCTCCCCACACCTGGTAACCCCTGTTCTGTCCTCTCTGCCTATGTACTTGGTATTTTTAGATGACTTATATAAGTGAGATCATACAGTTTCTTATTTCTATAATTTTGGGAAGAAGGGACTGAGAGTCTTGATGATGATGAGAGTCATCACGATGATGGTCCTCCGGTCCATTTCCAAGCCTCTCACAGACACCATGTTTGCAAATAAAGTTGGATAATGGAAAAATACTAATAGCTGTAAGCCTAAACAATGGACTTATTTCACTTAGCATAATGTCCTCCAGGTTCACTCATGTTGTGGCAAGTGGCAGGATCGCTTCTTTTCAAAGCCAAGTAATATTCCATTGTCTGTATAACCACAAGTTCTTTATCTGTTAGTTGCAAAAGTGGCAGAAGGTGTAGCCATGCACCTCAGTTCGACCTCCCATCTTCTTCGTGCTCAATTATGCAAATTCAGTAATACAGATACTATTGAGATGTACTCTGTGTAAGTCAGAAACTTTGAATTCTTACTGATATGGTGACCATGCACCTCAGGATGATAAACAGAGCAAGCATACACGTGTATAGATCACTAAGTTTTTATGGAAAGAAAACAGAGTTTAGAATGAAGTTGAAATGGATTTGAAGCTGTCCTCTGAAGATGGTTCTTAGTAGTTCAAAAACCTTGGGTAATATAAAAAATTTCTTTCATGTTAGCGTTCTTCATTAAGAATAAGAGAGTAACATTACCAAGTATTAAGTGAGATTGGCACTTGGTGACATTACAGCTGTTGTTTTTGTTACTAGTATGACTATTACTGTAACTATTGTTTTAATGACACTGAATCCTTTTATTCTGAATTGGAAAGGCTCTTTCAAGACTTTTTAAAAGTAAAGAGTACATATATTAAAGATGTACAGCATGGTGTTTTGATGTCCATATACATAGTGAAATGATTATTGCAGTCATCCAGTTACCATATCCATCTTCTCACATGGTTACCATTTCATTTTTGTTCCAAGGTCTGTGCTTTTAGCAGTTTTCAGTGTACAATGCAGTATTGTTAACTGCACTCACCAGGCTGCACATTAGCCCTCTAGACCTTACTCATCTAACATAACTGACAATCTGTACCCTTTCGACCAGCACCTTCCAATGTCCTCACCTCCCCACACCTGGTAACCCCTGTTCTGTCCTCTCTGCCTATGTACTTGGTATTTTTAGATGACTTATATAAGTGAGATCATACAGTTTCTTATTTCTATAATTTTGGGAAGAAGGGACTGAGAGTCTTGATGATGATGAGAGTCATCACGATGATGGTCCTCCGGTCCATTTCCAAGCCTCTCACAGACACCATGTTTGCAAATAAAGTTGGATAATGGAAAAATACTAATAGCTGTAAGCCTAAACAATGGACTTATTTCACTTAGCATAATGTCCTCCAGGTTCACTCATGTTGTGGCAAGTGGCAGGATCGCTTCTTTTCAAAGCCAAGTAATATTCCATTGTCTGTATAACCACAAGTTCTTTATCTGTTAGTTCACAGACAGATATTTTGGTTAATGCTATATCTTGGCTTTTGTAATACTGGAGTGCAAAGGCTCTTGATTACCAGTTTTGTCTGAGAGACCTTGGTAAATTCCATGTGAGTGATTTGTTTTCTGTCTGGTTCTGCACATCTTGCTTCCTCAGCTTGAACTGAATCCTCAAATTTGGGTTCAGCTCCAACCCAAACTCAGGATCCCCAATAGTCAGCAGGACTCTGGTGGACACTAGTAGGTCAAGTGCATCAACACCAACTCTCCCTGTCTGTGAATACTTTTTTAAAAATTGTGGCCTCTTTTATTGGTCCTTCATTTATTTATTTTCATCTGTCTCTGCTCCTTGGCCCGCGTGGGCCTCCCCCCACAGTGGCCCCTCTCTGTGCAGAGCACTGGCTCTGGGTGCACGCGCCCCAGAGCACTGGCTCGCAATTGGACACGCTGGTCCAGCTGCTCGACAGCACATGAGATCTCCCCAGGCCAGGGATACAACCAGTGCCCCTTGCACTGCAAGGCAGACTCTTTACCCACTGGACCACCAGGGAAGCCCTTGTGAATACTTTTCTGTAGTAAACTCTTTTTCATAACTACCCCCTTGCCTTGGGACCAGATAGATCTCTATCTTGAAACACACGTCTTCCATTTTTGCCTATTTCGTTGGCACAGTCAACAATGTCCCGCAAACCCAGGACTCAGACCCGTCTTACCCTTTCGACCAGCACCTTCCAATGTCCCACTACCTGGTACCCCTGTTCTGTCCTCTCTGCCTATGTACTTGGTATTTTTAGATGACTTATATAAGTGAGATCATACAGTTTCTTATTTCTATAATTTTGGGAAGAAGGGACTGAGAGTCTTGATGATGATGAGAGTCATCACGATGATGGTCCTCCGGTCCATTTCCAAGCCTCTCACAGACACCATGTTTGCAAATAAAGTTGGATAATGGAAAAATACTAATAGCTGTAAGCCTAAACAATGGACTTATTTCACTTAGCATAATGTCCTCCAGGTTCACTCATGTTGTGGCAAGTGGCAGGATCGCTTCTTTTCAAAGCCAAGTAATATTCCATTGTCTGTATAACCACAAGTTCTTTATCTGTTAGTTCACAGACAGATATTTTGGTTAATGCTATATCTTGGCTTTTGTAATACTGGAGTGCAAAGGCTCTTGATTACCAGTTTTGTCTGAGAGACCTTGGTAAATTCCATGTGAGTGATTTGTTTTCTGTCTGGTTCTGCACATCTTGCTTCCTCAGCTTGAACTGAATCCTCAAATTTGGGTTCAGCTCCAACCCAAACTCAGGATCCCCAATAGTCAGCAGGACTCTGGTGGACACTAGTAGGTCAAGTGCATCAACACCAACTCTCCCTGTCTGTGAATACTTTTTTAAAAATTGTGGCCTCTTTTATTGGTCCTTCATTTATTTATTTTCATCTGTCTCTGCTCCTTGGCCCGCGTGGGCCTCCCCCCACAGTGGCCCCTCTCTGTGCAGAGCACTGGCTCTGGGTGCACGCGCCCCAGAGCACTGGCTCGCAATTGGACACGCTGGTCCAGCTGCTCGACAGCACATGAGATCTCCCCAGGCCAGGGATACAACCAGTGCCCCTTGCACTGCAAGGCAGACTCTTTACCCACTGGACCACCAGGGAAGCCCTTGTGAATACTTTTCTGTAGTAAACTCTTTTTCATAACTACCCCCTTGCCTTGGGACCAGATAGATCTCTATCTTGAAACACACGTCTTCCATTTTTGCCTATTTCGTTGGCACAGTCAACAATGTCCCGCAAACCCAGGACTCAGACTCTTGCTTTAATTGGTTTTCACGATTCAAGTCTGCTTCACACCTAATCCCATGACTGGCCCTTGATGCCTGCTAGAGGTGTTCCTTCAAGTGAACCTACATGTTCTCTGCCTAAGACTTCATAAGGTCTCTGCTAATTAAGGAACAGCTTCATTGGCTGGATTGCAAATATCTGCCCAGAGTTGGAGCCTCATGACTATATCACCAGAACTTCTGAAGAGAGCAACCATCTGTCTGCATGTGCTTCCTCCCAGCATATGGAACCTTGATTCATTTATCCTTGTCCCACACTGCTGAGCGTGTTCAAAGGTCAGCTCCTCCCCTCTCCTGCTCACCTCTGAATTAACTTTTCTTAAGACCATTTTTTTCCATGTAAGGAGATTCTGGCTTTCAATAGGGGGAGGAATTCCTTAGAAATTTTCTATCCAAATCAGATTTATGGCCAACATGGGCATCCAAGAAAATCAAGATGATATTGAATATGAATGGAAGGTTGATATTGAAAAGAAGTCATCAGATGGAAGTCTGAGGGACATTCTAGAAGAGCTAAACTTGACCATGGGCGTGTGACTTGGGATGGCTCTATGGTTAACTCTTGAGAAGCCCAGTACCTCAGGTCTGTCTGCGCCAGTTCTCAGGGACACCAGCTTCTTTCTTCCTTCTCTTCTGCCTCCGATAAGATGATACCTCCTCAGGCACAGTTCTGTGGCCTCAGCAGCATTGCTAGTTACTTTATTTGCCACAGATTGAGACAGAATGAATTTTCATAGGGTCATGTGGCTTTAGGCAGGAAAAAAAAGACTTTTTCAATGTAAACTATATCCCTGTTTTTGTCCTGAATCTGGAATAAATTGCTTTGTTGTATTTGGTACTCCATTTCTCTCAGATGAGTGCCTGAAAAGAAATTAATAACAAAAACAAGAAAGGGTTCCAAGAGTGAACAGCATCCAAGCGTGTAACAAAAACCTCCCTGACCTTCCACTGTACCCCTGCCAAGAGGGAAGAGGGAACTCCTGCACGCTGGTGATGCTGTAGTAACTATAACTCCCTGGGGATGCTCTATCTTGAAACACACGTCTTCCATTTTTGCCTATTTCGTTGGCACAGTCAACAATGTCCCGCAAACCCAGGACTCAGACTCTTGCTTTAATTGGTTTTCACGATTCAAGTCTGCTTCACACCTAATCCCATGACTGGCCCTTGATGCCTGCTAGAGGTGTTCCTTCAAGTGAACCTACATGTTCTCTGCCTAAGACTTCATAAGGTCTCTGCTAATTAAGGAACAGCTTCATTGGCTGGATTGCAAATATCTGCCCAGAGTTGGAGCCTCATGACTATATCACCAGAACTTCTGAAGAGAGCAACCATCTGTCTGCATGTGCTTCCTCCCAGCATATGGAACCTTGATTCATTTATCCTTGTCCCACACTGCTGAGCGTGTTCAAAGGTCAGCTCCTCCCCTCTCCTGCTCACCTCTGAATTAACTTTTCTTAAGACCATTTTTTTCCATGTAAGGAGATTCTGGCTTTCAATAGGGGGAGGAATTCCTTAGAAATTTTCTATCCAAATCAGATTTATGGCCAACATGGGCATCCAAGAAAATCAAGATGATATTGAATATGAATGGAAGGTTGATATTGAAAAGAAGTCATCAGATGGAAGTCTGAGGGACATTCTAGAAGAGCTAAACTTGACCATGGGCGTGTGACTTGGGATGGCTCTATGGTTAACTCTTGAGAAGCCCAGTACCTCAGGTCTGTCTGCGCCAGTTCTCAGGGACACCAGCTTCTTTCTTCCTTCTCTTCTGCCTCCGATAAGATGATACCTCCTCAGGCACAGTTCTGTGGCCTCAGCAGCATTGCTAGTTACTTTATTTGCCACAGATTGAGACAGAATGAATTTTCATAGGGTCATGTGGCTTTAGGCAGGAAAAAAAAGACTTTTTCAATGTAAACTATATCCCTGTTTTTGTCCTGAATCTGGAATAAATTGCTTTGTTGTATTTGGTACTCCATTTCTCTCAGATGAGTGCCTGAAAAGAAATTAATAACAAAAACAAGAAAGGGTTCCAAGAGTGAACAGCATCCAAGCGTGTAACAAAAACCTCCCTGACCTTCCACTGTACCCCTGCCAAGAGGGAAGAGGGAACTCCTGCACGCTGGTGATGCTGACCAGTCCTGGGTCTCCGAACAGCCTGACTCTCCACTGCTGCTCATCATGAGAGCGTCAGGATGGTTACCCTGATGTCTTTTACCTCTTTTGACATCATCTCCCATCTCTTGCTGCTAAAATATGGGAAGGAAGGGATCTCCCACTTACTGAGCCAACTCAGATCTTCCTTGTCATTTTCCAGCCCTTATGTCCTCAGTGACACTTATGATCATTCTTTGAACTTGAAACACTGATGGATTTCAATGCAATAGTGGTCGGTGAAGACTGGCTATAGAAGGCAAATCAAATCTAACAACATATGTATAACTTTTTTCATACATCAACAAAATAGGATTTATCCCAGGAATGGAAACTTGATTTAATATATGAAAATCAAACAGTATAATACACTCATTTAATCAAATAAAGGACAAAAATACATAAAATCAACTCAACAGAATTATAAAAAGCACTTGACAAAAATGTAACACTCATGCATTAAAGAAGTAGTCAATCTAATAAATATGCAAGTGAAGTTCCTCAATTTATAAAGGTCATCTAGTGAAAACGAAGCCTAGAAACACAAGACAAAGATCAGTGAACTTCATATTTAGGGACTGATGGTTTTCCTTCAATTTGTAAATCTTCTTTGTAAATATACCTGTTCAAATCTTTGTTAAAGTTTAAAGTGAATTAATTTATTTCTTTATCATTGAGTTGTAACAATATATTATATATTTTAGATATAGATCTTCTTTCGTTTTTTTGTTATCAGTGATTTATTTCAGATCTGTTTTTCAAAAGTTTAAAGCTGAAAATACCTAGGCACAGTTCTGTGGCCTCAGCAGCATTGCTAGTTACTTTATTTGCCACAGATTGAGACAGAATGAATTTTCATAGGGTCATGTGGCTTTAGGCAGGAAAAAAAAGACTTTTTCAATGTAAACTATATCCCTGTTTTTGTCCTGAATCTGGAATAAATTGCTTTGTTGTATTTGGTACTCCATTTCTCTCAGATGAGTGCCTGAAAAGAAATTAATAACAAAAACAAGAAAGGGTTCCAAGAGTGAACAGCATCCAAGCGTGTAACAAAAACCTCCCTGACCTTCCACTGTACCCCTGCCAAGAGGGAAGAGGGAACTCCTGCACGCTGGTGATGCTGACCAGTCCTGGGTCTCCGAACAGCCTGACTCTCCACTGCTGCTCATCATGAGAGCGTCAGGATGGTTACCCTGATGTCTTTTACCTCTTTTGACATCATCTCCCATCTCTTGCTGCTAAAATATGGGAAGGAAGGGATCTCCCACTTACTGAGCCAACTCAGATCTTCCTTGTCATTTTCCAGCCCTTATGTCCTCAGTGACACTTATGATCATTCTTTGAACTTGAAACACTGATGGATTTCAATGCAATAGTGGTCGGTGAAGACTGGCTATAGAAGGCAAATCAAATCTAACAACATATGTATAACTTTTTTTCATACATCAACAAAAATAGGATTTATCCCAGGAATGGAAACTTGATTTAATATATGAAAATCAAACAGTATAATACACTCATTTAATCAAATAAAGGACAAAAATACATAAAATCAACTCAACAGAATTATAAAAAGCACTTGACAAAAATGTAACACTCATGCATTAAAGAAGTAGTCAATCTAATAAATATGCAAGTGAAGTTCCTCAATTTATAAAGGTCATCTAGTGAAAACGAAGCCTAGAAACACAAGACAAAGATCAGTGAACTTCATATTTAGGGACTGATGGTTTTCCTTCAATTTGTAAATCTTCTTTGTAAATATACCTGTTCAAATCTTTGTTAAAGTTTAAAGTGAATTAATTTATTTCTTTATCATTGAGTTGTAACAATATATTATATATTTTAGATATAGATCCCCTATCAGACATACAGTTTTCAGATATTTTCTCCTATGTTATCAGTTGATGGTTGATTTCAGATCTGGAGCAGAAAAGCTACAAAAAACATCTTATGGTCCAGAGAGCAAGTAAGTTCTCAAAGACTCAAAGAGCACATTCAAAAAAGCATAGAATCTGGCTTGGATACACTGCCACTGGCCAGTTCTGGGACAATTTAAACAAGTCTATAAAATAAAAGAAATAACAAGTGAAATAAGTGTTTAGCCTGCCTATTTAGGAAATATCCAGTTAATGGGGGAAAAATATTCTTTTCTATAGAAGATTGCTAGACTACAAATGTAGAAATAATAAAATAGATATATATTTTAAAAATCACTGTTTTGCATCCCCCATTGAAATAATTGATTCCAGCAAGACTGCCAAAACTTCATTCAAAGGCTGTTGGACAACATCTTGGATGCAAGGGTATTAATTATCCCACAGACTATTTGCTAAATGAAAATGAATAAAAATTGCCCCCCAAGGAAAAGATCTAGCTTTTATCACCAAAGCTGAGCAGTGTAAATAGTGAGGCAATCTAGTACTGGGTTCCTGCTCATATAGAGCTTTATGAGGTTCACAGGATCACTTGTGAATGATTCTTATCCAAAAAAAAAAAAAAAAAAGCTTAACCTGAATATAAGTTTTCAGATCTACTTTTCAGCGTATAATATATTCAAGGTCTGGGTAAACAGGTTAAGTACAATCAAAAGGAAACAAAACCCCAAAGAATGTGATCTATTTCGTAAATCAGCTGACCTGACTTCAGAAAGATTAATGTCAGGAGAGGGAAATAGGAGGACCGTTGTAGGGTAAAACAAACTGAAGAGATACAGCTACAGAATGCAATAGAGAGCCCCTGACTGGACCTTTTTTAAACGAAGAAACGAAAACTGCTGTAGAAGACAACGTTTGGAGCAAATTAGGGAAAATTGAATAATGACTAGCCATAGGGGGCGCTAGTGGTAAAGAATCCACTCGCCAGTGTCAGGAGACAGAGACGGGGGTTTGATCCCTGAGTGGGGAAGATCCCCTGGAGGGGGAAATATTAACCCACTCCAGTATTCTTGCTTGGAGAATCCCATGGACAGAGGAGCTACCTGCCATAGGGTCTCAAAGGGTCAGAGATGACTGAAGTGACCTATCCTAGCATGCATGTGGTAATGAAATAATGATTATGTGAAAATATACTTATTTTTAGGATTGAAGTATTGACAAATAACCTATCTTTAGATTGTCTCAAACCTTCAGTGAACACACAAACACAATAACTATGACATATTAATATTTGTTGCCCCTATGTTGTGGGTATGCGGGCTTTATAGGACTGTTTTTTCAACTTTTATCACAAAAATAGAGAAAAAAATCATCTTCAGACTTTGCTTTTTCAAATATTTTATTCAGTTTTACTGACAGGTATAAAATCTAACCTCATTAAGAAACATGATATTAAATTACATTAAATGTTGAAGCTTCATATTTCTAGTAAACTTTACGTTGAACTTTATGTAAATAATTGTTCAATTAATATTTATGTTTTGGGAGAAATAACATTAATCTGAATTATTGTTTCTGTTAAAATCTGCTGAATAATATCTCTAGATGGTGGGATTCTGTGTACTTTTATTTCCTGCTTGCTACATTTTCTAATTATTTAATAATAATAGTAGTTAACCTGTATTAAGTATTTGTTTTGTTAGGCATCAGGCTAAGTTCTTTATATACAATTTCTTATTTATTCCTTACAAAAACATAAGAACACTAGGACTGAAGGAAAAGGAGATAAGCTAAGTGAAATCTAAAAAAGATTTTGAGTAACCTCTGTTACTTTTCAAAAGAGATCTATTCTAGAATAGATAATAGGGTTTTCAAATATGACCAGAAACGTAATGGAGGGTAGAACCAGAAGGTTCCATCATAAAATACAGGGGCACTCCTCTGTGCTATAGAGTTCGTTCTTTCTTCCCGTAGCATAGCCCATATATGTAGCCTCAGAGAGAGCAGGAAACTAGGTTGCTGTAAGAGTGGATTTAGCAGGGCAAATGCCATAAAAGGGTAAGAAAACATGAATTTGATCATGCTGGCACCAAAAAAAGTGTGGTGAAAGTAACATACCACACCATCCAGAGAGGAAATGAATTCTCAGTTGGGAGGTGTAGATCAAAGGCTGAGGGTCATGTGTGCATGGGAACCATGAACAACAAAGCAATTGTTTCTATATAAATAAGGATGCTCACTGAAGTCAGCATCTGCTTATCTCTGCTTATTGGGACATTCTCAAATGCACCGACAGGCAGACTTTTGAAGGATGCGATGTCTACACTCTTAGAACGATCCACTTAGGAAGAGAGGTCTTTGTATAGCAAAAGTGTTCAAAAACTGGAAAACTTTTTTAGGGAGATGTTTGCCCCTATGTTGTGGGTATGCGGGCTTTATAGGACTGTTTTTCAACTTTTATCACAAAAATAGAGAAAAAAATCATCTTCAGACTTTGCTTTTTCAAATATTTTATTCAGTTTTACTGACAGGTATAAAATCTAACCTCATTAAGAAACATGATATTAAATTACATTAAATGTTGAAGCTTCATATTTCTAGTAAACTTTACGTTGAACTTTATGTAAATAATTGTTCAATTAATATTTATGTTTTGGGAGAAATAACATTAATCTGAATTATTGTTTCTGTTAAAATCTGCTGAATAATATCTCTAGATGGTGGGATTCTGTGTACTTTTATTTCCTGCTTGCTACATTTTCTAATTATTTAATAATAATAGTAGTTAACCTGTATTAAGTATTTGTTTTGTTAGGCATCAGGCTAAGTTCTTTATATACAATTTCTTATTTATTCCTTACAAAAACATAAGAACACTAGGACTGAAGGAAAAGGAGATAAGCTAAGTGAAATCTAAAAAAGATTTTGAGTAACCTCTGTTACTTTTCAAAAGAGATCTATTCTAGAATAGATAATAGGGTTTTCAAATATGACCAGAAACGTAATGGAGGGTAGAACCAGAAGGTTCCATCATAAAATACAGGGGCACTCCTCTGTGCTATAGAGTTCGTTCTTTCTTCCCGTAGCATAGCCCATATATGTAGCCTCAGAGAGAGCAGGAAACTAGGTTGCTGTAAGAGTGGATTTAGCAGGGCAAATGCCATAAAAGGGTAAGAAAACATGAATTTGATCATGCTGGCACCAAAAAAAGTGTGGTGAAAGTAACATACCACACCATCCAGAGAGGAAATGAATTCTCAGTTGGGAGGTGTAGATCAAAGGCTGAGGGTCATGTGTGCATGGGAACCATGAACAACAAAGCAATTGTTTCTATATAAATAAGGATGCTCACTGAAGTCAGCATCTGCTTATCTCTGCTTATTGGGACATTCTCAAATGCACCGACAGGCAGACTTTTGAAGGGATGCGATGTCTACACTCTTAGAACGATCCACTTAGGAAGAGAGGTCTTTGTATAGCAAAAGTGTTCAAAAACTGGAAAACTGAAGGGTTTTGAAGATGTGGGGGAGGCTAGGGAGATGAAGATTTGAGGTACTCCTGACCTAGAATACAGAAATTCATCTGGCTTCCAGGTGAATCTAAACTGGAAAATCAGGAACGGTAGATCATAAACACAGGGCTCCTGATATTTGTGAGATAAAAAAAACATCTCAAATCCTAGGTATGGATAGTATATTTATTGCCATCTTCTTTCCTCTATTTACTCTTAAAGATTAGAGATAAAACTTTCAGTAAAAAAAGAAAAAAGAATAAAAGGTCAGTGTGTGATATTTTAAAGAGGCATCAAAGAGGAAAATTTTATTACAGTTAACTTTTAGGGGAGGAATCTGGAGAAACAGGAAACAAGAATCAAGGAAGAGCTTCTTCTGTTTTGTTTTTTGTTTCTTTCTTTCTTGTTTTTTGATTGCTACAAGTTAACACTCAGCATTTCATATAGAAACAAAAATATAGAAAACCATACATTATTTCCTGTAATGAGGACTCCTAGTATTTGCTCTCTTAACAACTTTGTATACCACATAGAGGTATTAAATACGGGCTTCCCTGATAGCTCAGCTGATTAAGAATGTGCCTACAATGCAGGAAACCAAACTTTGATTCCTAGGTCAGGAAGATTCCCTGGGGTTACCCACTCCAGACGTCTTGGGCTTCCCTGGTGGCTCAGATAGTAAAGAATCTGCCTGCAGTGCAGGAGACCTGAGTTTGATCCTTGGGTTAGGAAGATCCCCCAGAGGAGTGTGTGACAACCCACTCCAGTGTTCTTGCCTAGAGAATTTCCATAGACAGATGAGTGTGCAGTCCATGGGGTTGCAAAGAGTTGGACACGACTGAGTGGCTAAGGACAATGATCTAATGTTGTATGTTATATCCCTAACATTTATTTATCCAGTAATGGGAGGTTTGTAATCTTTTGATTGCCTTCAAATCCTTCTCCCTCATCTCTGATCATCACAAACTCTTTCTACGAGTTTATTTGCTTGTTTGGTTTTGAAATATAATTGACCTACAGCACTGTGATTAGTTCCTGGTATACAATATAGTGATTTAATATTTCTATACATTTCAAAATGATCACCAAGATAGATCTAGTTACCATTTGTTACCGTACAAGAATAGTTATTGAGTAAATTCCCCACTCTGCACATTTCATATACATGACTCACTACTTTGTAACTGAAAGTTTGTTCCCCTGATCTTCCTTACCCATTTCTCCTCTCCTTTTACCTTCTTCTCCCATCTGGCAACTGCCTGTTTGTTCTATGTGTCTGTGACTCTGTTTCTTTGTTTTGCTTTTTATATTTCACATATAAGTGAAATCTTTGTGTTTTTATTTATCTGACTTATTTCACTAAGCATAATATCCTCCATATCCATCCATGGTGCAGCAAATGGCAAGATCCTGTTATTTTTAAGGCTGAGTAATAACAATGCATTGTATTATGCTCAGTGCTGTCAGACTCTTTGTGACTCCATGGACTGTAGCCCACCAGGCTCCTCTGTCCTTGGGATTTTCCAGGCAATAATACTGGAGTGGGTTGCCATTTCCTACTCCAGTCATTTTTCTCATCCAGGGTTTGAACCTGTATCTCTTGAATTTTCTGCATTGACAAGTGAATTCTTTACCACTGCGCTACCTGGGAAGCCCCAATGGGTTGGTACAGTAGTGGTATCTGCAAGTTTTTGAGGGACCTTCATACTGCATCCTGTAGTGGTTGAATCAATTTACATTCCCACCACAGTGGATGAGGGTTCCCTTTTCTCCACATCCTCACCAACCCTTGTTGATCATAGCCATTCCGAAAGATAAGATGATATCCCATTGTGGTTTTGAATTGCATTTCCCTAATGATTAGTGATGTTGAGCATCTTTTCATGTGCCTGTTGGTCATTCAAAAGTCTTCTTTTTTTTAAAAAAAATATTGTCTATTCAGATCTTCTGCCCAGTTTCAATTACGTTTTTTTTTTAAATATTAAAATGTGTGAATTCTTTGTATATTTTTAAAATCAACTCTTTGTGTGATGCATTTGTTTGCAGATATCTTCTCTCATTCGGTAGGTGGCCTTTTCATTTAGCTGATAGTTTCCTTCACTGTGCAAAAGCTGCTTAGTTCCAGTGGCCCATTTATTTATGTTTGCTTTTTGTTTATCCTGCCTAAACAGACACATTGAAAAAAAATATTACTATGAGGGATGTCATAAAACTTACTGCTTATGTTTTCTTCCACGAGTTCTGTCGTTTCAGGTTTTACATGTAAGTCTTTAAGCCATTTTGAGTTTACTTTTATATATAGTAAGAGAAAATAGTTTTTTTTTTCTTTTGCATGTATCTGTCCAGTTTTCCTAACACTATTTCCTGAGGAGATTATGTTTTCAGGCAGGGCTTCTTTTTAAAAGAAAAGAAGGCAAATCAGTTCTCCTGTCTCATGAAAAATGGGGCACACCAAGGCTGAGGAGTGCAGGCATGACATTTGGTGATTAAGAGGCCATAGGTCCTTACTGTGTTCCTACCCATGTTAGCCACACATTGTGTGAGTCCAACTGCCTCTATGGTTTGTGTGAAAACAGAAGTTCTCCTTTTCTCTGTCTGCCTTTCTCTAGTTGAAGATCAGATTAAGTATAACTGAGTGATGACTATCTACTTTAACGTGTGATACCTTGTGTTGGGCCAGGTGCTATAAGGAATGACAAAGAGGCACAAAGAATAAAGCCTTTTAAAAGAAACTTACAGATTAGATGCTGAGAGAAGATCTTCACTTGAGAACCAAATAATGATCTGGTGTGAACAGACATTTGACTTTAAATATAAACTGAGAAACAACGAGGAGACAGTCACTGTAGTTGATGAAAGTTTAATGAAGTCTTCAAGTGCATTTCAAACAAAGCAGCAGATCAATTGGTCAGTGTTGGGAACCGTCACTGGTTTATGAAATTGTAACTTGATTAAAATGGGTATGGTTTATATGTCTGTGATGGTGAGGGTAGGGGCCAGGGATGAGAATATTTATAAATCAAACAGCCATAGCTGGGTACAAGTAAAGTTTTTAAATATTTACTAAAGACCCAAGTACAAAGTGCTTCATTGGGTGTTAAGACAGAAGGAGAATTACTTTAGGTAGAAGATATTTAGCAGTATTGCTAGAAATATGACTAGATAATCAAAGCTGGATGTGACCGAGGGGATTTCTAATCAGTGTAAAGGAATATTAAAAATTCCAGATGCTCTACAAAAAGAGAAATACCTACTGTTTCATGAACTAAAAGATGAAAAGACTACAATTGTGCCATACTTGCTACTCCACTGATGTTCTTCCTTAGCTGTCATTAAACGTGTTTGCCTTCACCTTCTTTACTTGGTAGTGGACTGAAATACCAGGCCATCTTTGTTATTTGAGTACATGCATCTGTCCACCTTCACTTCTTTCATTGCACTGTGAAGTCATAGCTACTGCAAAACTTCACGAAAATGTTCTACGTCCACAGACTTTATGTAGTGGATCTGACAGAAGTACATAATTGGTAAATACATCTTCTGACACCAAGGAAACGTCCAGATTCTATACAAGCTGGACGTTACTGCCTTGCTGCCACCAGGCAGGGGTCACCAAAGTACGCGCATCCTTCAGGAGAAGCAGAGACAAAGCCAGGGTAGAAAAGTCGGGGAGGCAGAAAGAGAGAGAGGAAGAGGGAGAGAGAGAGGTGGTGTGGAGGAGGGAGGGAGAGAGAGAGAAGAAAACCCACTCCAGGGACTGCAGACCTCCAAGACTGACCAAGTCAGGAAAGACTTCCCTTCGTCATACCTGGCAACCAACAGCCACCCCCGCCACACCCCCAGGAGAAGAAATTGGAAGGCAACACAAAATCAAAGCTGTGACTGTTTATGCTTCATTTGATAAATGTCTGTTTATGTCAACTGCTTACAGCCTCAGGTGTTGTTAACTGGACTTCACGTCACGACTAAGGCCTTAAAGTAAAGGGCTCTTTCTAGATTATTTAGAAGTCAATTTTCCTACCAACAACTTCAGGCAAGAGGTTGCTATTTTTACCTGAGCAAAGCCTTCATTTGTAACATGCCTGGGCAAAGTTTGTAGGTGTCTGTGTCCTTTCATTTAACAGCTTTGATTGTCGCTAGGCACTAAGCTGTGTCCGACTCTTTGCGGCCCCACAGACTTCAGCATGCCAGGCTCCTCCGTCCTTCACTACCTTCTGGATTTTGCTCAGATTCATGTCCATTAGGTTGGTATGACTCTCTAACCATCTCATCCCCTGCTGCCCCCTTCTCTTTTTTGCCTTCAATCTTTCCCAGCACAAGGGTCTTTTCCAGAGAGTCAGCAACTGTAAACAGCTATTTGAAGGCAATTAATTGAGATGTTTGTGGAGTTTGAGTATGCAGTAAACCATTGGTCTTCCATTAATTATCTATTGTGGGTCGTATTACTCCAAAACTTAGCAATTAAAACAAATATTGATTATCTCACACATGTTCTAAGAGTAAGAAACCTAGGAGCAGTTTATCTGAGTCATTCCAAGTTAGGGCCTTTCAATGGGTCAGTTTGCTGTCAGGATTTCAGTCACCTGGAGGGAGTGAAGAATCAGCCTGCAGCTCACACGCATGGCTGGTGGCAGGTGCTTCAGTTCTTTGACAGCCTGCCCTCTCTCTAGGGTTGTCTAATACAGGGCAGTTGACTTCTCCCAGTGCAAATGGTGAGAGAAGGAGAGACAGGGAGGTCAGGAGGGAAGGAGAGGGTAAGCCTGCGTCAGAAGCCAGGCTTTCATGATCTTGTGCTGTGAATGACATGCCACAGCTTCACTTCCATATTCTGTTGGCCACAGAGACCAGCCCTAGTGCAATGTGAAAGGGACTGCAAAGGGTGTGAACACCAGGAGGTGGGAGTCACTGAGAACCATCCCACTGGCTTCTCACTGCTTTCCCTTATGACATGGACCTTATAGCTGTGGATAAAGACTATAGAAAAGTAAACAAATAAATTACAACAAATAGTTACAGAAGAGGTGAGGATGAGTTAAGCAGAGACCTAAAGGGTGAGGAGTTATTCACACCATGTGACTAACCAGACTCCCACAGCTGTATGGCTTCCCAGGTGGTGCAGTGGTGAAGAATCCACCTGCCAGTGCAGGAGATGTGGGTTCAATCCCTGGGTTGGGAAAATTCCCTGGAGAAGGAAATAGAAACCCACTCCAGAATTCTTACCTGGAGAATTTTATGGACAGAGGAGCCTGGTGCACTATAGTCCATGGGGTCTCAATGAGTCAGACATGACTGAGTGACTAAGTATTCACCCAGGCACCTTTATATGTGACATTGCCTTCGTGAGAATAATGTGAAGTCAAGACAGAGCTAGGAGTGTGGGCATGGTTCTTCTAAAAATGGAGTCTGGATTCTGGGCTGACCATCCAGTCGGGCTGAATCCATATAGGTCACCAGGCTAAAAAGAAAGAGTGGGCTATTTTTTTTTCCCTCTGTTTTTTTAGAATAGTGCATTTACAAGATTTTATTCTTAAAACTGGAAGATAATTGCTTTGCAATATTGTGTTGGTTTCTGCAGTACAACAATATAAATCAGTCATAACTATACATATATATATATATATATATATACACATATATATACACACATACATATATACACATAGAAGTATATATATATATATATATATATATATATATATATATATATACCCTCTTCCCTCTTGAATCTCCCTCCAAACTCCCCAACCCTACCCCTCTAGGTTGTCACAGAGTACCAGTCTGGGCTACCTGTGTTATATAGCAGCTTCTAATTAGCTATCTGTTTTACAGATGCTAGTATATATGTGTCAGTACTACTTTCTCTATTTGTCCCACCCTCTCCTTCCCCTGCTGTGCCCACAAGTCTGTTGGAATGACATGCCACAGCTTCACTTCCATATTCTGTTGGCCACAGAGACCAGCCCTAGTGCAATGTGAAAGGGACTGCAAAGGGTGTGAACACCAGGAGGTGGGAGTCACTGAGAACCATCCCACTGGCTTCTCACTGCTTTCCCTTATGACATGGACCTTATAGCTGTGGATAAAGACTATAGAAAAGTAAACAAATAAATTACAACAAATAGTTACAGAAGAGGTGAGGATGAGTTAAGCAGAGACCTAAAGGGTGAGGAGTTATTCACACCATGTGACTAACCAGACTCCCACAGCTGTATGGCTTCCCAGGTGGTGCAGTGGTGAAGAATCCACCTGCCAGTGCAGGAGATGTGGGTTCAATCCCTGGGTTGGGAAAATTCCCTGGAGAAGGAAATAGAAACCCACTCCAGAATTCTTACCTGGAGAATTTTATGGACAGAGGAGCCTGGTGCACTATAGTCCATGGGGTCTCAATGAGTCAGACATGACTGAGTGACTAAGTATTCACCCAGGCACCTTTATATGTGACATTGCCTTCGTGAGAATAATGTGAAGTCAAGACAGAGCTAGGAGTGTGGGCATGGTTCTTCTAAAAATGGAGTCTGGATTCTGGGCTGACCATCCAGTCGGGCTGAATCCATATAGGTCACCAGGCTAAAAAGAAAGAGTGGGCTATTTTTTTTTCCCTCTGTTTTTAGAATAGTGCATTTACAAGATTTTATTCTTAAAACTGGAAGATAATTGCTTTGCAATATTGTGTTGGTTTCTGCAGTACAACAATATAAATCAGTCATAACTATACATATATATATATATATATATATACACATATATATACACACATACATATATACACATAGAAGTATATATATATATATATATATATATATATATATATATACCCTCTTCCCTCTTGAATCTCCCTCCAAACTCCCCAACCCTACCCCTCTAGGTTGTCACAGAGTACCAGTCTGGGCTACCTGTGTTATATAGCAGCTTCTAATTAGCTATCTGTTTTACAGATGCTAGTATATATGTGTCAGTACTACTTTCTCTATTTGTCCCACCCTCTCCTTCCCCTGCTGTGCCCACAAGTCTGTTCTCTATGTCTACATCTCCATTTCTTCCCTGTAGACAAACTTATCAATACTATTTTTCTAGATTTCATATACATGTATGAATATATGTTATTTTTCTCTTTTTCACACTCTGTATGTCAGGCTCTAGGTCCATTCACCTCACTACAACTGACTCAAATTTGTTCTTTTTTATGACCGAGTAATATTCCATTGTATATATGTACCACAACTTTTTTATCCATTCATCTGAGAATGGATATCTAGGTTGCTTCCATGTTCTGGCTATTGTGTATAGTGCTGCAGTGAACATTGGACTGCATGTGGACTTTTGAATTGTGGTTTCCCAGTAGTGGGATTGCTGGGTCATATGGTGGTTTTATTTCTAGTGTTTTAAGGAATCTCCATACTGTTCTCCATAGTGGCTGTATCTATTTACATTCCCACCAACCATTCAAGAGGGTTCCCTTTTCTCCACACCCACTCCAGCATTTATTGTTTGTAGATTTTTTTATAATGGTCATTCTGACAGGTATGATGCGATATCTCATTGTAGTTTTGATTTAAGAATGAGCTTTTGTAACCCACTGAGGCATAAGTACAAGGCAATTGGACTAGACATTCCCCTGCTTTTTGTGATTATGTCTTTATATCTCTACTACCCCAGGTTGGGGTCGGGGAATGAGCTCACAGAAGGAAAAATCTAGAGAAGAGAATTGCAAAGGCTTCTCACGAGTCTAGCATATTTAGACATGAAGGCATAAACAGATCACAATTTATGATTCCCTTCACAACCTCTCCGTCCCACTCAGGGATGAATCGATCGTACATCCCTCCAGAAGACAAATGCTGCTTCTCTTTGCTTAAAAAATATTTTTAATTTGATCACCTCTCTGTCTGGCTCTGCTTCAGGCCTCCTAATTAACAAAAACACTCTCCCTTCATTTAGTTAAACCTGACGCCAGTGGTTGCCAGATCGGCCGACTGCTCTCTTACAAGAAGTAAATGCTATCTGCAGCACGCAGAGAAACACCAGTTAGCTTGCCATTGGCGTATTGTTTTCCATTTGTAAGAAATGGAAATTGAAAAGGCCGGTCATGTTTAGAAAGATTAATGTGGCCCTGGTTGCCATCTACAGGTTGGTTATTTAGAAGATGTTCTGAGCCTACCTTCTGCCCAGTTCTCTGACTGATCTGCAGGACAGTACCCATCACTTGAGTATAGCTTGCTTTGCCCATAGAGAGGAATGATGTTTATCCTGATGAATAAATAGTTCTGTATTAACTGTACTGTACAAATAAAACCAATAGGATGTAAAAATGAAAACCTTCAGAATTGAAACCTATCAACAACACGCTGATCCTTTTGGAGGGGAAAAGAGAAGACCCCATCCATAACTCTCTACCATCACCAGCCTATCCCTGCTAGGTTTGAGGAGCCGAGTCCTTCTGTTGTTCTCTCAGTGCCTCTTGCGCTCGTGTACTTAGTGACTTCCTCTTATTCACACCCGCAGGCTGTACACATGCACACATATGAAATGGCTCCACTAACTCTGACCTTTTGTTTTATTTTACTTTTTAAACATTTTATTTATTTTTATCTATTTATTTTGGCTGCATTGGGTTTTTGTTGCATGTGTGGGCTCCTCCCCCGTTGTGGTGCATGGGCTTCTCATTGCAGTGTGTTTTCTCATTGTGGACCATGGGCTGTAGGGTGTAGAGGTTTCTGCAGTTGCAGCACATGGGCTTACTGGTTGAAGCACTGAGCACTAGTTGAAGTACTGAGTACTGGTTAAAGGCTCAGTCATTGTGGCGCATGGGCCCAGCCACGCTGTGGGGTGTGGGATCCTCAGGTACCAGGATTGAACCTATGATCCTTGCATTGGCAGGATCCACCACTGGACCACCAGAGAAGTCCTGACCTTTTAAACTAGGCAGAGACTAAGTCTTTAACAATGTTCATGGACATGTGACAGGTGTGGCCCAAACTGCCTTTTAAGAATTCAAGTTCAACCCGATAGCTGTTTTTGAAATACACACGTGCAGCCTCATAAGTTAAGGCTGTTCCTAACTGAAGATGACCACAAATGTCTACAATTCCTGTGTATGTGATGAGGACACCCAAACGTGACATTAGAAGCACCCATGACATGCTCAGCTTAGAGAATCCTTTAATTAATTAAGGCTTAGTTTCTAAAGACAACAGCTTAATTCAGGTTCATCCTAGGTGTTTAGCTATCCTGAGGGATTTTGTGTTAAGAGGTTACCATAGGTTCACACAGCTTAGGTATAGATTTAACCATCCAAACAAAGTACCCGTTATTCAATATTTAAACACAGTGTTTTCACATTCTCTATTAGAAAGGTTTTCCTTCCTCTCAGGGACATAGCTCATGCATTTGAAGTTCCTTTTAAGGTATAATCTGAAAACCTTCAGAATTAAACCTATAAAAGCTGATCCTTTTGGGGAAAAGAAGACCCCATCCATAACTCTCTACCATCACCAGCCTATCCCTGCTAGGTTTGAGGAGCCGAGTCCTTCTGTTGTTCTCTCAGTGCCTCTTGCTCGTGTACTTAGTGACTTCCTCTTATTCACACCCGCAGGCTGTACACATGCACACATATGAAATGGCTCCACTAACTCTGACCTTTTGTTTTATTTTACTTTTTAAACATTTTATTTATTTTTATCTATTTATTTTGGCTGCATTGGGTTTTTGTTGCATGTGTGGGCTCCTCCCCCGTTGTGGTGCATGGGCTTCTCATTGCAGTGTGTTTTCTCATTGTGGACCATGGGCTGTAGGGTGTAGAGGTTTCTGCAGTTGCAGCACATGGGCTTACTGGTTGAAGCACTGAGCACTAGTTGAAGTACTGAGTACTGGTTAAAGGCTCAGTCATTGTGGCGCATGGGCCCAGCCACGCTGTGGGGTGTGGGATCCTCAGGTACCAGGATTGAACCTATGATCCTTGCATTGGCAGGATCCACCACTGGACCACCAGAGAAGTCCTGACCTTTTAAACTAGGCAGAGACTAAGTCTTTAACAATGTTCATGGACATGTGACAGGTGTGGCCCAAACTGCCTTTTAAGAATTCAAGTTCAACCCGATAGCTGTTTTTGAAATACACACGTGCAGCCTCATAAGTTAAGGCTGTTCCTAACTGAAGATGACCACAAATGTCTACAATTCCTGTGTATGTGATGAGGACACCCAAACGTGACATTAGAAGCACCCATGACATGCTCAGCTTAGAGAATCCTTTAATTAATTAAGGCTTAGTTTCTAAAGACAACAGCTTAATTCAGGTTCATCCTAGGTGTTTAGCTATCCTGAGGGATTTTGTGTTAAGAGGTTACCATAGGTTCACACAGCTTAGGTATAGATTTAACCATCCAAACAAAGTACCCGTTATTCAATATTTAAACACAGTGTTTTTCACATTCTCTATTAGAAAGGTTTTCCTTCCTCTCAGGGACATAGCTCATGCATTTGAAGTTCCTTTTCAGTGAAAGGTTGTGTACTTTTTCATTCCACAAAGTCAAATCTGGGATGTTCCCATGTCATCAAACTCACTGAAGCAGCTGGGTTATTATATTGGTGAAATTAATTGCTGAAATGAAGACATGCTTTGTTCCGCATTAAAAAAGGAAGATAAAAGCCTGAACAATTAAAAATGGCTTTCTGTTACAGTTAATGTGCAATATGGATTCTAACATAATTAGTTGAATTTGTAAAATTATTTTTATATTATCCATGCCTTATTTTAATACATTTATTCATTCAAAAATATTGAGTTGTCTTCTGGGTGCCAACTTTGTGAAGGAAAATGGAATACAAATATAAATAAACATAGGTCCTGTCATATTAAAGCTCTTTACTTACCATATCTATGATATCCCTTGGCCCTGAGAAGTCTGCAGGGTATTAGATGGACATTCTATGATGCTCTCTCTTCAAACTTGAGGCTTTACTGGGAAGTATGTTATACTCATATGTTCTCTATTTTGCCTTGGCTGCAATCCAAATTTCTTTTATAATGTCTAATTTTGCATAATTGAAGTGCTTCTTCTGGTATTTAGGTGCTACAATGAGCATAAATCTGTTTATTTAAACCAGAGTCATCTAAGTACTTTTTACTTTGGTATCTCTGTTTCATTTTTGTTAGCAGTGAGAGAAACAGGTTCTCTTTTAAAATGACTTATAAAAATATTCCCTTTCAATTATATTTAAGAAAAGAGAGAAAACTGATGGTCTGTAGTACAAGGGAATACACCTACTAAATCTCAGTTTATTGGATGCCTTTCCTACAGTTTTATGAAACTGTCTCCACCCAAACGTGACATTAGAAGCACCCATGACATGCTCAGCTTAGAGAATCCTTTAATTAATTAAGGCTTAGTTTCTAAAGACAACAGCTTAATTCAGGTTCATCCTAGGTGTTTAGCTATCCTGAGGGATTTTGTGTTAAGAGGTTACCATAGGTTCACACAGCTTAGGTATAGATTTAACCATCCAAACAAAGTACCCCGTTATTCAATATTTAAACACAGTGTTTTTCACATTCTCTATTAGAAAGGTTTTCCTTCCTCTCAGGGACATAGCTCATGCATTTGAAGTTCCTTTTCAGTGAAAGGTTGTGTACTTTTTCATTCCACAAAGTCAAATCTGGGATGTTCCCATGTCATCAAACTCACTGAAGCAGCTGGGTTATTATATTGGTGAAATTAATTGCTGAAATGAAGACATGCTTTGTTCCGCATTAAAAAAGGAAGATAAAAGCCTGAACAATTAAAAATGGCTTTCTGTTACAGTTAATGTGCAATATGGATTCTAACATAATTAGTTGAATTTGTAAAATTATTTTTATATTATCCATGCCTTATTTTAATACATTTATTCATTCAAAAATATTGAGTTGTCTTCTGGGTGCCAACTTTGTGAAGGAAAATGGAATACAAATATAAATAAACATAGGTCCTGTCATATTAAAGCTCTTTACTTACCATATCTATGATATCCCTTGGCCCTGAGAAGTCTGCAGGGTATTAGATGGACATTCTATGATGCTCTCTCTTCAAACTTGAGGCTTTACTGGGAAGTATGTTATACTCATATGTTCTCTATTTTGCCTTGGCTGCAATCCAAATTTCTTTTATAATGTCTAATTTTGCATAATTGAAGTGCTTCTTCTGGTATTTAGGTGCTACAATGAGCATAAATCTGTTTATTTAAACCAGAGTCATCTAAGTACTTTTTACTTTGGTATCTCTGTTTCATTTTTGTTAGCAGTGAGAGAAACAGGTTCTCTTTTAAAATGACTTATAAAAATATTCCCTTTCAATTATATTTAAGAAAAGAGAGAAAACTGATGGTCTGTAGTACAAGGGAATACACCTACTAAATCTCAGTTTATTGGATGCTTTCTTTCATTTTCTATAAATTGACTCTCAGCTTGGGAGTTCTCCTAATGACAACTGTCTCCAGTAAGTAACACCTTCATGCACTAAGAAACAAAGCAGTAGTAATTTCCTTGGGAAGTTAAATCCGTCTCACTTTGTTTCAGGATGGCATTTCTAGCAAGGAGTAATTTCTTGATAATGAATAGGATAGAAAATATCAGATCAAAAGGTGAAATGTAAAGAAATCTCCCAGGGATGCAGATCTGATGTGTGTACCTTCTATCAGACTTTTTCTGGTTCCTTTCTTATAGTCCAAGCCTGAGGGCTGGCCCCATCACAGTATCAGGATGCTGCGCACTTCCCTCTGTCTTTGCTTATCATCACTCTCTCAGACTGCTCAGCTGGCAAAAGACTCAGGTATTTTGTGAAAAGTCAACACTGAATGCATCAATAGGAATAAGTCCAATTCTTTCACAGCCAGCCTTGGAATCCATAGCCAATCCAACGCCAGTCTCTCTGTTCTCATAAAGTTATCAACATATTTGCTCTCTTTGTCTCTTTTCCTTCAATAATTTTGGCTGATTTTTTCTTTCTTCATCCTCTCTCTCACTTTGTTAAATTAATCCACAAGACCTTAAAGTTTAGAATCTTCATAGAAAACATCTACTATTGGAAAAATAATTTACATCTTCAAAACATATTGGTGTGACCAAGCTTATTGGCTATTTTTATTCATTCATTCATTCATCAGTTAAGTTCCAAACTAGAACTGAGCTTGCAATAGCAGGAGAGTTAATATTTGCGTGACTCCCATGGCAGGGCAATAAGTATCTCTAGTGATTAGGTCTCAGTTTCCAAATGCCAATTTCATTTAAAATAATCCGCTTCTTGGAGAAATGGCGGATTCTAGGCACAATTCAAGTAAAGCTCTGGACATCTTTCTGTTATTCCAGAAAGCATGGAGGTATACAAAGCATGTTCTTAAGGTATCTCTGTTTCATTTTTGTTAGCAGTGAGAGAAACAGGTTCTCTTTTAAAATGACTTATAAAAATATTCCCTTTCAATTATATTTAAGAAAGAGAAAACTGATGGTCTGTAGTACAAGGGAATACACCTACTAAATCTCAGTTTATTGGATGCTTTCTTTCATTTTCTATAAATTGACTCTCAGCTTGGGAGTTCTCCTAATGACAACTGTCTCCAGTAAGTAACACCTTCATGCACTAAGAAACAAAGCAGTAGTAATTTCCTTGGGAAGTTAAATCCGTCTCACTTTGTTTCAGGATGGCATTTCTAGCAAGGAGTAATTTCTTGATAATGAATAGGATAGAAAATATCAGATCAAAAGGTGAAATGTAAAGAAATCTCCCAGGGATGCAGATCTGATGTGTGTACCTTCTATCAGACTTTTTCTGGTTCCTTTCTTATAGTCCAAGCCTGAGGGCTGGCCCCATCACAGTATCAGGATGCTGCGCACTTCCCTCTGTCTTTGCTTATCATCACTCTCTCAGACTGCTCAGCTGGCAAAAGACTCAGGTATTTTGTGAAAAAGTCAACACTGAATGCATCAATAGGAATAAGTCCAATTCTTTCACAGCCAGCCTTGGAATCCATAGCCAATCCAACGCCAGTCTCTCTGTTCTCATAAAGTTATCAACATATTTGCTCTCTTTGTCTCTTTTCCTTCAATAATTTTGGCTGATTTTTTCTTTCTTCATCCTCTCTCTCACTTTGTTAAATTAATCCACAAGACCTTAAAGTTTAGAATCTTCATAGAAAACATCTACTATTGGAAAAATAATTTACATCTTCAAAACATATTGGTGTGACCAAGCTTATTGGCTATTTTTATTCATTCATTCATTCATCAGTTAAGTTCCAAACTAGAACTGAGCTTGCAATAGCAGGAGAGTTAATATTTGCGTGACTCCCATGGCAGGGCAATAAGTATCTCTAGTGATTAGGTCTCAGTTTCCAAATGCCAATTTCATTTAAAATAATCCGCGGCTTCTTGGAGAAATGGCGGATTCTAGGCACAATTCCAAGTAAAGCTCTGGACATCTTTCTGTTATTCCAGAAAGCATGGAGGTATACAAAGCATGTTGAAATTGTGTCAAGGGAACACAAGAACTCATCTGAAGGGGTCACTCTAGTTATATATAGGATAAGTTGAGAATTAAACTCACACCATCATAATGGAATATGACACATTCATCATCATCATCACATATTTGAGAATGTAACAATTTGGAAAGAAAAAAGATGAATCAATGTTCACTATGGTAGAAGGGTGCCAGATAATCATGGCAGGAAGCATTATAGAATTTGGAAATTACCATTTTTAAGCCCCTAACATAATAAATTCATTTATGGAAGAACAATTAATGGAAGTTGTAGCCATTATGCATAGTAGCGTGAAGAAAACACATATTTATGGAATCTCAAGGTATCACTGTCCAAATTATTTACCGATTCAAGGAAAACTATGCCTTCATGGTAGAGTGAGGACAGTCCACTGGAACCACTAAGTAACTGAACTTAGCATTATTAATGGTGGTGATGTGAGGCAGTAAAAATTACAAACCATAACGGGTGATGTTTTCTTATTAAAAAATCTTAACCTGAATCTAATGATTAAAAATCACTCACACATGGGCAGAATAATGGTCTATTTTACAAGAGAACTAATCTGGTCTCTTCATAAAACTGTCTAATAAAAAGTATGTTTACTGAATGTGACTACTGGGGAGTGGGGCAGAGATTGGTAAAGGACTCTTCTAAATGTTTAAAAAGTCAATTTTTTTTTTTGATGGGGGTGCGGATTGGGGAGGGAGGGGGCAGGTGGGCCACTTCTGTTGGTCTTTCATTTGTCTATTTTTCATCCATCTTTGCTCTTTGGCTCGTGTGGGCCTCCCATCGCAGTGGTCCCAGTTGTCGCAGAGCACCGGCTCTGGGCGCATGCACTCAGAGCTCCAGCTTGGTGATTGGACACATCGGTCCAGCCGCTCCGCAGCACGTGGGATCTTCCCAGGCCAGGGATCGAACTGGCGCCCCTTGCACTGCAAGGCGGTGTCCTTATCCACTGGACCACCAGGGAAGCCCTAAAAAGTAAATTTGATCAAATCAAATCAACATGTAAAACTATTTTGGAAATCAGATTGGGGGATGAAACTGATTGTACTGGCCAGAAAAAGGACCCTTTGAGGACGTCCATGCCTTAATTTCCAGAACCTGTTAATATTTCTACTACAAGGAAGCAGGAATTCAGGCATCCACCTCATCCATCACAGTGATGGAATGTCTGTATCTTTTTTAAGTTAAGGGTTTACTTGGAGTATAGTTGATTTACAAGTTGTGTCAGTTTCTCTTGTGTAGCAAAGTGAATCAGTTATAGACACATCCACTCTTTTTTAGATTCTTTTCCCATATAGATCTTTAACAGAGCCCTGTGTCGAGTCCCCTGTGCTTTACAGTAGGTTCTCAGATACCTTTCACCTTTACCTATTAATTAACTTTTATATATCGTAATGTGTATATGTCAATTTCAGTCTCCTAATCCCCACCCCGCCCCCACCCACTCCTTTCCTTCTTGGTAACCATAAGTTTGATTTCTATATCTGTGACTCAGTCTCTGTTTTGTAAATAAGTTCATTTGTACCTTTTTTTTTTTAGGTCCCACGTATAAATGATATCGTATGATATTTGTCTTTCTCTGTCTGACTTATTTCACTCAGTATGACAGTCTCTAGGTATAGTCATGTTGCTGCAAATGGCAATATTTTGTTCTTTTTTATAGCTGAGTAATATTCCATGGTATATATGTATGTATGTGTGTATATATATATATATATATGTGTGTGTATATATATATGTATATATATATTTATATATAAAAATTTGGTATATATATATATATGTATATATATATTTATATACCAAATTTTTTTTATCCATGGAATGTTCTGTATCTTGATGGTATCAATGCCATCTTCTGGTCAGGGTGTTATATTAGAATTACAGTTTATATTGCCCTCAGGGGAAACTGAGGAGCACTGCATCATTTCTTAGAACCCCATATGAATCTATACTTATCTCAAAGTGGAAAGTTTAATAAGAGAAAAACAGAGGGGTTTATGTCAAAGTGATGTGATATTAAAAAGGCCATTACTTTCTTTGAAGACGAAAGAGGGTCATAAACCAGAGAATGCGGGCCCTTCTTGACGAAAGAAAGGGTCCAATTTCAAATCAAATCAACATGTAAAACTATTTTGGAAATCAGATTGGGGGATGAAACTGATTGTACTGGCCAGAAAAAGGACCCTTTGAGGACGTCCATGCCTTAATTTCCAGAACCTGTTAATATTT
Organism: Tragulus kanchil; assembly: GCA_022376925.1. Lineage (NCBI taxonomy): Eukaryota > Metazoa > Chordata > Mammalia > Artiodactyla > Tragulidae > Tragulus > Tragulus kanchil. Next base: position 15,713,972 of record JAIOJX010000028.1, on the reverse strand, counting down.
CTACTACAAGGAAGCAGGAATTCAGGCATCCACCTCATCCATCACAGTGATGGAATGTCTGTATCTTTTTTAAGTTAAGGGTTTACTTGGAGTATAGTTGATTTACAAGTTGTGTCAGTTTCTCTTGTGTAGCAAAGTGAATCAGTTATAGACACATCCACTCTTTTTTAGATTCTTTTCCCATATAGATCTTTAACAGAGCCCTGTGTCGAGTCCCCTGTGCTTTACAGTAGGTTCTCAGATACCTTTCACCTTTACCTATTAATTAACTTTTATATATCGTAATGTGTATATGTCAATTTCAGTCTCCTAATCCCCACCCCGCCCCCACCCACTCCTTTCCTTCTTGGTAACCATAAGTTTGATTTCTATATCTGTGACTCAGTCTCTGTTTTGTAAATAAGTTCATTTGTACCTTTTTTTTTTTAGGTCCCACGTATAAATGATATCGTATGATATTTGTCTTTCTCTGTCTGACTTATTTCACTCAGTATGACAGTCTCTAGGTATAGTCATGTTGCTGCAAATGGCAATATTTTGTTCTTTTTTATAGCTGAGTAATATTCCATGGTATATATGTATGTATGTGTGTATATATATATATATATATGTGTGTGTATATATATATGTATATATATATTTATATATAAAAATTTGGTATATATATATATGTATATATATATTTATATACCAAATTTTTTTTATCCATGGAATGTTCTGTATCTTGATGGTATCAATGCCATCTTCTGGTCAGGGTGTTATATTAGAATTACAGTTTATATTGCCCTCAGGGGAAACTGAGGAGCACTGCATCATTTCTTAGAACCCCATATGAATCTATACTTATCTCAAAGTGGAAAGTTTAATAAGAGAAAAACAGAGGGGTTTATGTCAAAGTGATGTGATATTAAAAAGGCCATTACTTTCTTTGAAGACGAAAGAGGGTCATAAACCAGAGAATGCGGGCCCTTCTTGAAGCTGAAAAAGATTTAAAAGTGGATGTTCCCCTAGAATCTTCAGAAAGGAACCCAGCTCTGCTGACATCTTAGTGTTAAGAGTGAGATCCATTTTGGATTCTGACCTCCAGATTATAAGGTAGTAGGTTTGTATTTTTAGGATACTTGAGCATGTGGTAATTTGTTATAACAGTAACAGGAATTATACATATAAAAGTCCTTCTAGGCACAATTGGGTAAAACAATTATCTATGTTTGATGATATTATGGAATGATTGTTAGTTTTATTAGATGTGTTAATATTGTGCTTTTATTAGAAAATGGCTTCATTTGGGGGCATATATCATAGAGACTGAAACATAACTGATCGTGACATTTACAGCCTTTCTTAAAATGGGCCTACAGAAAAGAAAAAAAATCCCCACAGACACACATAAAGAGACAGTGAGAGAAGGAGAAAGAGAGAAATCAAATGTGGCAAAATACTAACAGTTAGCAATTCCAGGTGAAGCATATGCATATTTTTATTATGCAGTTCATTGAACTTTTCACTGGGGCATGAAATTTTTTGAAAATAAAATGTTGGAAGAAAAAATATTTGAGTTATTCTATAAAATGTACAACCTGAAAGATTTTTTTTTCTCTGCTCTTGCCAATTAAGAATGTAAAGCAGTAAATGATGAGGGGTCAAGATGAATGGTACAGAGCAGTGACACAGATTCTTAGACTGAAGAACGCCGTGTGGCTCACAGTGCTGATGAAGGTCTTTGGCAGGAGGGAGCAGAAGCAGGAACTGAATCTTTAAGAATGGGTCTAAGGAGGGCTTCCCTGGTGGCCCAGTGGGTAAGGACACCGCCTTGCAGCGCAAGGGGCGCCGGTTCAATCCCTGGCCTGGGAAGATCCCACGTGCTGTGGAGCGGCTGGACCGATGTGTCCAATTACCGAGCCGGAGCTCTGGAGCGCATGCGCCCACAGCCGGTGCTCTGTGACAACAGAGGCCGCTGCGATGGGAGGCCCACACGGACCAAGGAACAAAGATGGATGAAAATGCACAAATGAAAGACCAATAGAAGTGGCTCACCCGCTCCCCTCCCTCCCCACCCCACCCCCACAGAAATAAATAAATAAATAAATCTTAAAAAAAAAAAGAATGGGTCTAAGGAGGATGAGGGTGCACTTTCCATAAAAAAGACAGCATGAACGGCCTTGGAGAATAAAAGAATGAGAGAAGGCCTGGCCTGAGGAGATCCTGATGGCATAAGCCACAGTGGAATATGGAGGAATAATCAATGGAGTAGATGGGATTCTCCAGGAATACTGGAGTGGGTTGGCACTTCCTTCTTCAAGAAGTTTTTCTCCAAACTAGGAGAGCTTTGAGAGGAAAAGCGTGAGGGGAGGGAACTGGCATAAACCAGAACAGTGCAGAGCCAACCAATTTGTATGGTCGCGCTACTTGAAACAGATAGACCTATAAAGATAGACCCTGCTAGTGCGGGAATACCAATCATGTTTCCAAAGGGGAGCAGCAGAAGGAAAGCAGAGATGTAACATTTACGAAGGAATTTAGGAAGATCCATTGGGGACCAGGGAGAGTGTAAAGCAGATTGGAAGGTGTCTTAATCAAGAGGCAGAAAGCAGTTGGGATATTTTAGCAAATCTGGTGCAAGGTGACAAGTATCTTCCCTAGAGTAGCAGGAGTGAGAAGGAAAGGTCTTGGGCATATTTGTGGGGGACGTGCGTGATTGTTTTATTGTATACTCTAAGGATCTATCTTCCTCACTAGTTGGCTTTTTTTGCTCATGTTCATTTTGCTGGCAGAGTGTTCAAGCTTCTCACAGAGAAAGCAATTTTGAAAACAAGTTATTTCAGTCCTTAAAAATGTATTTTTAAACTTCAAAAAAATTTTAAATGTATTATGAAATGTCTTTTTAATGATCTGCTGCATGTCTGAACTGACAGGACCTTTTTCCTAGGATATCAGTGTTTTTCTTTCACAAACAACTTTAAAGAGTAGCAGCTTAGAACTCAACATTCAAAAAAAAAAATGAAACTCACGGCATCCAATCCCATCACTTCATGGCAAATACATGGGCAAAAAGTAGAAACGGTGACAGATTTTACTTTCTTGGGCTTCAGAATCACTGTAGACAGTGACTGCAGCCAGGAAATGAAAAGGCACCTGCTCTTTAGAAGAAAAGCCATGACAAACCTAGACAGTGTGTTAAAAAGGCAGAGACATCAGTTTGCTGACAAAGGTTCTTAGAGTCAAAGTCATGTTTTTTCCAGTAGTCATGTGTGGATGTGAGAGATAAAGAAGGCTGAGCACTGAAGAAATGATGTATTTGAACTGTGGTGTTGGAGAAGATTCTTGAGAGTCCCTTGGACAGCAGGGAGATCAAACCCGTGAATCGTAAAAGAAATTACCCCTGAATAGTCATTGGAAGGACCGATGTTGAAGTTCTAATACTTTGGCCACCTGATGTGAAGAACCGACTCCATTGGAAAAGACTCTGATTCTGGAAAAGACTGAACGTAGGAGGAGAAGGATGTGACAGGATGAGATGGTTGGATGACATTATCGAGTCAACGGACGTGAGTTTGAGCAAATGCTGGGAGATGCTGAAGGACAGGGAAGCCCGGTGTGCTGCAGTTCATGGAGGCTCAAAGGGTCAGACATGATAACCGTTTTAGAAGCAGTAAGTTGTTTCTTATTTATACCCACTTAATATTTAGGTATAACTGCTAAGGACCCTCCTCTCTTCCAAGTCTTTGTGGTTTAAGACTTTCTAATTGAGGATTTGTTGGCATAGATATTCCAGCATTAGTTTAAAAAAGCCAACAAAGCCCAGGAAATGTGACACCCAGGAGATCCCTTGGGAGGGCGGGGCGGGGCTTAGGAGTGGGTGAAAAGTGTGGCTAGGAAATCTTAGCACTTTCAGAGACTCCGTAGCTTAGAAATATATGAACAAACACAAAACGCAAAACTCACCCAAGAAAATGATTACCCTCTGAAAAAGGGAGGGTGACAATCCACCTTCCTTCCTCTGTGCGTCCTGCCTGACAAGGCTTCCTGTTCAAAACATAGCCTATGGGACTCCCTCCACTAGCAGTGAGAATATAAACTAGTGCAGCCACTATGGAGAACTGTATAGAGGTTCCTTTTAAAAAAAACAAAAACTGAAAACAACAACAACAACAAACTAACTACCCTATGATCCACAAATTCCACTCCTGGGCATATATCTGGAGAAAACTAATTTTAAAAGATCCATGCCCTCCAGTGTTCATAGCAGCATTATTCATAGTAAACAAGACACAAAAGCAGCCTAAATGTCTATTGGCAGAGGAATGGATAAAAATGTTCTATTGGCATTGTGGATGGACCCAAATGTGATCTAGAGGGGGGCTGAGCACTGAAGAAATGATGTATTTGAACTGTGGTGTTGGAGAAGATTCTTGAGAGTCCCTTGGACAGCAGGGAGATCAAACCCGTGAATCGTAAAAGAAATTACCCCTGAATAGTCATTGGAAGGACCGATGTTGAAGTTCTAATACTTTGGCCACCTGATGTGAAGAACCGACTCCATTGGAAAAGACTCTGATTCTGGAAAAGACTGAACGTAGGAGGAGAAGGATGTGACAGGATGAGATGGTTGGATGACATTATCGAGTCAACGGACGTGAGTTTGAGCAAATGCTGGGAGATGCTGAAGGACAGGGAAGCCCGGTGTGCTGCAGTTCATGGAGGCTCAAAGGGTCAGACATGATAACCGTTTTAGAAGCAGTAAGTTGTTTCTTATTTATACCCACTTAATATTTAGGTATAACTGCTAAGGACCCTCCTCTCTTCCAAGTCTTTGTGGTTTAAGACTTTCTAATTGAGGATTTGTTGGCATAGATATTCCAGCATTAGTTTAAAAAAGCCAACAAAGCCCAGGAAATGTGACACCCAGGAGATCCCTTGGGAGGGCGGGGCGGGGCTTAGGAGTGGGTGAAAAGTGTGGCTAGGAAATCTTAGCACTTTCAGAGACTCCGTAGCTTAGAAATATATGAACAAACACAAAACGCAAAACTCACCCAAGAAAATGATTACCCTCTGAAAAAGGGAGGGTGACAATCCACCTTCCTTCCTCTGTGCGTCCTGCCTGACAAGGCTTCCTGTTCAAAACATAGCCTATGGGACTCCCTCCACTAGCAGTGAGAATATAAACTAGTGCAGCCACTATGGAGAACTGTATAGAGGTTCCTTTTAAAAAAAACAAAAACTGAAAACAACAACAACAACAAACTAACTACCCTATGATCCACAAATTCCACTCCTGGGCATATATCTGGAGAAAACTAATTTTAAAAGATCCATGCCCTCCAGTGTTCATAGCAGCATTATTCATAGTAAACAAGACACAAAAGCAGCCTAAATGTCTATTGGCAGAGGAATGGATAAAGAAGATGTGGTACAAATATACAATGCAATATTACTGCAGCATTGTGGATGGACCCAAAGACTATCCTAGTAAGTGGTGAGTCAGTCAAGAAACCAAATATCCTGTGGTTTCACTTATATGTGGGATCTGAAAAATGATATAAATGACTTACTGACAAAACAGAAACAGACTCACAGAGACAGAAAACTAACTTAGGGTTACCAGAGGGGAAAGGGTGGGAGGGATGAATTAGCTAAAAGTAGCAGATGCCGGTTACTCAGCACAGACCCAGGAATCAGCAAATGCTGGTTTTGTGCTGTGTAATGTCCATGATGCAGTCTGCACACACAAGCTGCAAAGGGTGCATCATCACCTCATTTTACAAATGGGTGCCCTGAGTAACTGGTGAAGCAGGAGCACCTGGAGATGGGCAGTAAACTGCAGTTCAAGCCCAGCCGGCTCTGTCAGGTTTCAGAGTCTCTCCTCCTAATGTCCACATTCTGCATCCTCCACGCCCATTGTACCTCCCTCTTTATCTCTCTCTTCCCACCTTATTCTCCTGATGAATACTTAAGTGTTCTTTTTTAATTGATATTTTATGTAAACATTTGAAAGCTTTTTATATAATTTTATATGCTACTTTCCATTTACAATTATTATAAAATATTGGCTCTGTTCCCCGTGTTGTGGAATACATCCGTGAACCTGTCTTGCACCCAGTAATTGGTGCCTCCCACTCCCCTCTCCCTGTATTGCCCCTTCTCTCTTCCCTCTTCCCCCTGGGAACCACTGGTTTGTTCTCTGCATCTGTGAGTCTACTTCTTGTTTGTTACATTCACTATTTTTTTTTTTTTTGTATTTTTTAGATTCCACATATAAGTGATGGCATCCAGTATTTGTCTTTCTATGATTTACTTCACTTTTACCACAATGCCTGTGTGTCCTTTAAGAGTGAAATTAAATAGTCACTGTATCAGAGACTCTTTCCTTGGCATTTTCTTTCTCTTTTTTCTCAGAACTTCCTACCTACATATGGTAAAATATTTATTATGCACTGTTCTAATATTGATGGGATGCTACTTCAGAATATTATCCATATTGTTTTTATCCTTTTTCATTATGTTCCTTGTTCTTTCTGCTTTCAGTCAGTGAGAGTAGCCTTTATTTAATGCCTCGGGAATGGGATGACAATCAGAACACATAGGAAGAAAGGAATTAATGCCTGGCTTTTGGCTTTCAGGAATTCACCCATCTAGAGGAAAAGGCAGAGGACTTGGAAAAGAGTTAGAAAACTATCTGACGAGCAATAGCTGAGTTCTCCTTCCCTAAATTAGGTAAACAGTCCCTTGAAAAGAGGTCAGGAAGGTCTTTGGAGAGGACAATAGATTGACTTGTGAATTCTAGGTGAGAGAATTAGAGGCAGCTCTCTTCCCCATAGCTGAATGGATTCTGGAGTATGTACAGTAGAATACCCACTGTGTTTAGCAAATCAGAGAGAGAGCGAACTTTACTGAGCCCACTCCACCTACTGAGTACCTACTCTGTGCCTGGCATTGCTGTTGACACTGTATATATATGTGCTAAGTCGCTTCAGTCGTGTCTGACCTTTTGTAGACCTGTGGACTGTAGCCCACCAGGCTCTGATGTCCATGGGATTCTCCAGGCCAGAATACTGGAGTGGGTAACCATTCCCTTCTCCAGGAGATCTTCCTGACCTAGGGATCAAAGCTGCATCTCTCTCTTACATCTCCAGCATTGACAAGTGGGTTCTTTACCACTAGTGCCACTTGGGAAGCCCACTGAATATATAGCAATAAACAAAAGAGAAAAAAAAAAATCCATGGTTAGGGGAAGGGAACTTAAACAGTTCCACTGGGTGTTCTTGGGTCCTGGCTGGGTTCAGGAACAGTGGCCTGATCCCAGTGAGGCTCATGGAAATAGCTGATGATGTTCTGGGCCGTAACAGGCTTTGCACCTGTTATAGCAGTGAATGCTACAGACAAAGAGCTGAGGACATCTCCGGAGATGGCATGTGCCTAGATAAAGACCCCAGAGGGGATAGACAACTCAGCACAGCACAGCACAGCATACATGAACCACTCCCCTATCTTCTGCCTCTTACCCCAAAAAACCAGGATTGCCAAAAACCCCTAGATTATTTTAGTGGAATGGGAACTCAAACACAAGTTCAGCTGAGTTATCAAAACCTGAAGAAAGTTGTTTCATGACTTCCTGAATGATTAGCCTGCATTTTTAAACTACTGAACATGTTTTCTTTTTTTCCCCTTTACCACAAGGCTGTGGGGTCTCTGAGGGCACTTGATTAATTGATCAGGGGAAGCTATGACTGATAGATGTTTGAATGATTTGAAGGATGAGTCTCTCAATTCAGTTTGACGAGCAATAGCTGATTTAATTAGGTAAACAGTCCCTTGAAAAGAGGTCAGGAAGGTCTTTGGAGGACAATAGATTGACTTGTGAAGTCTAGGTGAGAGAATTAGAGGCAGCTCTCTTCCCCATAGCTGAATGGATTCTGGAGTATGTACAGTAGAATACCCACTGTGTTTAGCAAATCAGAGAGAGAGCGAACTTTACTGAGCCCACTCCACCTACTGAGTACCTACTCTGTGCCTGGCATTGCTGTTGACACTGTATATATATGTGCTAAGTCGCTTCAGTCGTGTCTGACCTTTTGTAGACCTGTGGACTGTAGCCCACCAGGCTCTGATGTCCATGGGATTCTCCAGGCCAGAATACTGGAGTGGGTAACCATTCCCTTCTCCAGGAGATCTTCCTGACCTAGGGATCAAAGCTGCATCTCTCTCTTACATCTCCAGCATTGACAAGTGGGTTCTTTACCACTAGTGCCACTTGGGAAGCCCACTGAATATATAGCAATAAACAAAAGAGAAAAAAAAAAATCCATGGTTAGGGGAAGGGAACTTAAACAGTTCCACTGGGTGTTCTTGGGTCCTGGCTGGGTTCAGGAACAGTGGCCTGATCCCAGTGAGGCTCATGGAAATAGCTGATGATGTTCTGGGCCGTAACAGGCTTTGCACCTGTTATAGCAGTGAATGCTACAGACAAAGAGCTGAGGACATCTCCGGAGATGGCATGTGCCTAGATAAAGACCCCAGAGGGGATAGACAACTCAGCACAGCACAGCACAGCATACATGAACCACTCCCCTATCTTCTGCCTCTTACCCCAAAAAACCAGGATTGCCAAAAACCCCTAGATTATTTTAGTGGAATGGGAACTCAAACACAAGTTCAGCTGAGTTATCAAAACCTGAAGAAAGTTGTTTCATGACTTCCTGAATGATTAGCCTGCATTTTTAAACTACTGAACATGTTTTCTTTTTTTCCCCTTTACCACAAGGCTGTGGGGTCTCTGAGGGCACTTGATTAATTGATCAGGGGAAGCTATGACTGATAGATGTTTGAATGATTTGAAGGATGGTACACACATTCATTTACTCATTCATTTTTCACATTTCCTGAGTCTAATTTTTGAGCACTAGGACAGGAGCAATCAGTATCAGCTATTTTTAGAGGCAGGCTTGCATCAGTTATACTGGGAGAGAGAGGATTCATGGCTTACATGGTAAAGAATCCACCTGAAATGCAGGAGACAGGAGACACAGGTTCAATCCTTGGGTTGGAAAGATTCCCTGAAGGAGGAAATGACAACCCACTCTAGTATTTTTTTTTTAATTTTTTTTCTTTTCCCCAACATGCCTCTTTTATTTTTGTATTTATTTTCATCCATCTTTTTATTCTTTGGCCTGTGTGGGCCTCCCATCGCAGTGACCTCTCTCATCACAGAGCACCAGCCCTGGGTGCACACGCTCCAGAGCGCTGGCTTGCAATCAGACACACTGGTCCAGCTGTTCCATGGCATGTGGGATCCTCCAAGGCTAGGGATCAAACCGGTGCCCCTTTCACTGCAAGGTGAACACTTTACCCACTGGACCACCAGAGAATCCCCCACTCTAGTATTCTTGCCTGGAAAATTCCATGGACAGATGAACCTGGCTGGTTACAGTCCATAGGGTTGCAAAGAGTTGGACATGACTCAAGTGACTTAGCACTCACACACAGTAAGATTCAACCTGTCTTTTGGACATAGAAAGGAGTTGGTGACCAGCTCGATATGTGAATGATGGAGAGTAGGTGTGGATTAAGGTGACCTCTACTCTGGGTCATGGCAGGGAGTGTTTCAGGCAAGCAGGACCAGATTTGGGAGGAGTGGAAAATTCTATGGATGGAGAAGCCTGGCAAGCTACAGTCCATAGGGTCTCAAATATATATGTGGGGCTTCCCTGATGGGTCAGTGGTAAAGAATCAACCTGCAATGCAAGAGATCTAGGTTCCATCCCTGGGTTTGAAAGATCCCCCTGGAGGAGGGCATGGCAACCCACTCCAGTATTCTTGTCCATGGAGAATTCCATGGACAGAGGAGCCTGACCTGCCTGCAGTTCATGGGGTCACACAGAGTTGGACATGACTGAAGCGACTTAGCAGCAAAATGATTCTGTGTTACATGTGCTGAGATGGAGACCATGCAGTCCATCCAAGTGTAAGCACTCTTACTAATCACTGGAAATGGGTGTGATAGGAAGAGGGGTCCTCTCCTTTTCTCCAATCAATACTAATAAAGGCTGAATTGGTTTTTCAGATCCATAGCTCATACAATGAAAAGACACTGATCACTGTCAAATGTAAATAACTCCCCAAATGTCAAAATGCAGCATTAATTAAAATAGTGAATAATTTTTAAACATTTTCTCTGCATCGGGAACTGTGCTAGGAAATGAAACATGACACTGCCAAGAACTGTAGAGTATTTCACTTTTTAAGCCCGTCTCGTGTTAGACAAAGGGTGTTTTTAAAACAAAACACATTGAAGTCATACTGTGAAAAGTGAAAATCATTATCACATGTGAAGTCTCTTTATCTGTTGATGTTTCATTCCATAGAATTAAGACCCTCTGGGTGCACACGCCCAGAGCACTGGCTTGCAATCAGACACACTGGTCCAGCTGTTCCATGGCATGTGGGATCCTCCAAGGCTAGGGATCAAACCGGTGCCCCTTTCACTGCAAGGTGAACACTTTACCCACTGGACCACCAGAGAATCCCCCACTCTAGTATTCTTGCCTGGAAAATTCCATGGACAGATGAACCTGGCTGGTTACAGTCCATAGGGTTGCAAAGAGTTGGACATGACTCAAGTGACTTAGCACTCACACACAGTAAGATTCAACCTGTCTTTTGGACATAGAAAGGAGTTGGTGACCAGCTCGATATGTGAATGATGGAGAGTAGGTGTGGATTAAGGTGACCTCTACTCTGGGTCATGGCAGGGAGTGTTTCAGGCAAGCAGGACCAGATTTGGGAGGAGTGGAAAATTCTATGGATGGAGAAGCCTGGCAAGCTACAGTCCATAGGGTCTCAAATATATATGTGGGGCTTCCCTGATGGGTCAGTGGTAAAGAATCAACCTGCAATGCAAGAGATCTAGGTTCCATCCCTGGGTTTGAAAGATCCCCCTGGAGGAGGGCATGGCAACCCACTCCAGTATTCTTGTCCATGGAGAATTCCATGGACAGAGGAGCCTGACCTGCCTGCAGTTCATGGGGTCACACAGAGTTGGACATGACTGAAGCGACTTAGCAGCAAAATGATTCTGTGTTACATGTGCTGAGATGGAGACCATGCAGTCCATCCAAGTGTAAGCACTCTTACTAATCACTGGAAATGGGTGTGATAGGAAGAGGGGTCCTCTCCTTTTCTCCAATCAATACTAATAAAGGCTGAATTGGTTTTTCAGATCCATAGCTCATACAATGAAAAGACACTGATCACTGTCAAATGTAAATAACCCCCCAAATGTCAAAATGCAGCATTAATTAAAATAGTGAATAATTTTTAAACATTTTCTCTGCATCGGGAACTGTGCTAGGAAATGAAACATGACACTGCCAAGAACTGTAGAGTATTTCACTTTTTAAGCCCGTCTCGTGTTAGACAAAGGGTGTTTTTAAAACAAAACACATTGAAGTCATACTGTGAAAAGTGAAAATCATTATCACATGTGAAGTCTCTTTATCTGTTGATGTTTCATTCCATAGAATTAAGACCCTCTGTTTCCAAGATGGAACTATTAACAAGTCTCCCTGGCTGATTACAAAGGGTGCTGGCTGGAGAGACCTGGGAACTGGGAGAGGCCAAAGAAATAGAAAACGAAGAAAAGCAGGGAGAATATTTGGCCATGCATGGTCTAATCTAAAACATCTATGAAGACGTTTGCCCTGTGATAAATATCCTAGATAGGTTGGTCCTGTGCAAACCAGTCAATCCTAAAGGAAAAAGCTGGCTTAAAACTCAACATTAAACAACCCAAGATCATGGAATCTGGTCCCATCACTTCATGGTAAATAGAAGGGAGAGAAAATGGAGACAGTGACAGATTTTATTTTTTGGGGTCTCCAAAATCACTGCGGATGGTGGCTACAGCCATGAAATTAAAAGACACTTGCTCCTTAGAAGGAAAGCTATGACAAACCTAGACAGTGTATTAAAAAGCAGAGATATCACTTTGCTGACGAAGGTCCTTATAGTTAAAGTTACGGCTTTTCCGGTAGTCGTGTATGGATATGAGAGTTGGACCATAAAGAAGACTGAGCACCGAAGAACTAAGGCTTCTGAATTGCGGTGCGGGAGTACTCTTGAGAGTTCCTTGGACTACACAGAGATCAAATCAGTGAATTCTAAAGGAAATAAACTCTGAATATTGTTAGAAAAACTGATGGTGAAGCTGAAGTTCCAATATTTTGGCCGCGAATATTTTTGGTCCAATATTTTTGATGCGAAGAGTTGACACATTGGAAAAGATCCTGATGCTGGTAAAGACTGAAGGCAAAAGGAGAAGTGTATGGCAGAAGATGAGATAGTTAGATGGCATCACCAAGTCAAGGGCATGAATCTGAACAAATTAATCTCCCAAATGTCAAAATGCAGCATTAATTAAAATAGTGAATAATTTTTAAACATTTCTCTGCATCGGGAACTGTGCTAGGAAATGAAACATGACACTGCCAAGAACTGTAGAGTATTTCACTTTTTAAGCCCGTCTCGTGTTAGACAAAGGGTGTTTTAAAACAAAACACATTGAAGTCATACTGTGAAAAGTGAAAATCATTATCACATGTGAAGTCTCTTTATCTGTTGATGTTTCATTCCATAGAATTAAGACCCTCTGTTTCCAAGATGGAACTATTAACAAGTCTCCCTGGCTGATTACAAAGGGTGCTGGCTGGAGAGACCTGGGAACTGGGAGAGGCCAAAGAAATAGAAAACGAAGAAAAGCAGGGAGAATATTTGGCCATGCATGGTCTAATCTAAAACATCTATGAAGACGTTTGCCCTGTGATAAATATCCTAGATAGGTTGGTCCTGTGCAAACCAGTCAATCCTAAAGGAAAAAGCTGGCTTAAAACTCAACATTAAACAACCCAAGATCATGGCATCTGGTCCCATCACTTCATGGGAAATAGATGGGGAAACAGTGGAAACAGTGACAGACTTTATTTTGGGGGGCTCCAAAATCACTGCAGATGGTGACTACAGCCATGAAATTAAAAGACACTTGCTCCTTGGAAGAAAAGCTATGACAAACCTAGACAGTGTATTAAAAAGCAGAGATATCACTTTGCTGACGAAGGTCCTTATAGTTAAAGTTACGGCTTTTCCGGTAGTCGTGTATGGATATGAGAGTTGGACCATAAAGAAGACTGAGCACCGAAGAACTAAGGCTTCTGAATTGCGGTGCGGGAGTACTCTTGAGAGTTCCTTGGACTACACAGAGATCAAATCAGTGAATTCTAAAGGAAATAAACTCTGAATATTGTTAGAAAAACTGATGGTGAAGCTGAAGTTCCAATATTTTGGCCGCGAATATTTTTGGTCCAATATTTTTGATGCGAAGAGTTGACACATTGGAAAAGATCCTGATGCTGGTAAAGACTGAAGGCAAAAGGAGAAGTGTATGGCAGAAGATGAGATAGTTAGATGGCATCACCAAGTCAAGGGGCATGAATCTGAACAAACTCTGGAGGATAGTGGAGGACAGAGGGATCTGGCATGCTGCCAGGGGGTCACAAATAGCTGGACACAACTTAGCTACTGAAAAACAGCAACCAAAACCAGTTGGCATGGACCAAAATGCTCATAGACATTTTGAACAGGACCCGATTTCAAGGGGACTTTTTGACATTAATCCAATGTGTTATGGGTGTTTTGGACAGAATCAAATGCCTGCTAATCAATGGAAGAAAACAGAAGACTTTGATGCCTTTCTTTTGACTCTCAGAATTTTTATCATCATTTGCCAAGAGGAGAGAATTCTTTGGTAACAGATTGGCCCTGTGTGCAATCCTGATTCCATCATGTAAAAGAGTGGGGCAACAGTGAGGTCTGGCACTCTAGGGTGGAGTTAAGAATAGAGTGCACATCTGGGAATCATTAAAGTTTTCTACAAGTTTCCACTTGTAGAAAAGATTGACATTTAATGTTCAGGGATAAGGAGAAGGTTCACTGGATGAGACTAGAGATGCAGACTGCCCAGAGAGGCAGGAGTAGGCCAAGGAGAAATTGTATTACAGATAAGCAGGAAAAGATGGGTAAGCTCTTGCTAGACTAAATGTTCTCTCAGATCATCAGCAAGGCACTCTCCCCTCACAGTGGTGGCAACATCCAGATTATAATAGGCTGAGGCAATAATAAATTGGTCAAGTAAGTTAATATCATTCTTTCAAGAAATTTAGCTGAGTGAGATGAATTGAGGAGTAGGATTGACATGTATACATTGCCATGTGTAAAATAGATCGCTAGTGGGAAGCTGCTGTATAGCACAGGGCACTCAGCTTGGTGCTCTGTGATGACCAAGAGGCGTGGAAAGTTATGGGGAGGAGATTTAAGAGGGAGGGGGTATATATATATATATAGAGAGAGCTGGTTTACTTTGTTCTACAGCAGAAATTGGCATGATACTGTAAAGCAATTATACTCCAATTTAAAAAAAGAACTTTAGCTGGAAAAGTATGAGGTGTAGATAGAATTCTATCAGTATTTAGAAGGAAACAGACATAAGGAAGGGAAATTGCTGACACTGAAGATCATTGAAGATATCTGTAAGTCTTCCTAAGGAAGTAGAATGACATCCGCAATGTTTTCCTGTGTTTACTCTGTCTTTATGAAACATCTCCCTGAGCACTGCTCTAAGTCATGCATGGGTTATTTGGGGAAGAACCAGGTCTAAGCATGGTATGGGTCTTGGGGAAAGGGGAAAAAAGCAGGGAAAAACCAAAAGCCAAAAAAGTCTTCTGTATTCTACTCAGGTACCCGTGAGTTTTCTCAGGACCCAGGTTCTTCCTGTAAGAAATTATTTCTTTTGACTCTCAGAATTTTTATCATCATTTGCCAAGAGGAGAGAATTCTTTGGTAACAGATTGGCCCTGTGTGCAATCCTGATTCCATCATGTAAAAGAGTGGGGCAACAGTGAGGTCTGGCACTCTAGGGTGGAGTTAAGAATAGAGTGCACATCTGGGAATCATTAAAGTTTTCTACAAGTTTCCACTTGTAGAAAAGATTGACATTTAATGTTCAGGGATAAGGAGAAGGTTCACTGGATGAGACTAGAGATGCAGACTGCCCAGAGAGGCAGGAGTAGGCCAAGGAGAAATTGTATTACAGATAAGCAGGAAAAGATGGGTAAGCTCTTGCTAGACTAAATGTTCTCTCAGATCATCAGCAAGGCACTCTCCCCTCACAGTGGTGGCAACATCCAGATTATAATAGGCTGAGGCAATAATAAATTGGTCAAGTAAGTTAATATCATTCTTTCAAGAAATTTAGCTGAGTGAGATGAATTGAGGAGTAGGATTGACATGTATACATTGCCATGTGTAAAATAGATCGCTAGTGGGAAGCTGCTGTATAGCACAGGGCACTCAGCTTGGTGCTCTGTGATGACCAAGAGGCGTGGAAAGTTATGGGGAGGAGATTTAAGAGGGAGGGGGTATATATATATATATATAGAGAGAGAGCTGGTTTACTTTGTTCTACAGCAGAAATTGGCATGATACTGTAAAGCAATTATACTCCAATTTAAAAAAAGAACTTTAGCTGGAAAAGTATGAGGTGTAGATAGAATTCTATCAGTATTTAGAAGGAAACAGACATAAGGAAGGGAAATTGCTGACACTGAAGATCATTGAAGATATCTGTAAGTCTTCCTAAGGAAGTAGAATGACATCCGCAATGTTTTCCTGTGTTTACTCTGTCTTTATGAAACATCTCCCTGAGCACTGCTCTAAGTCATGCATGGGTTATTTGGGGAAGAACCAGGTCTAAGCATGGTATGGGTCTTGGGGAAAGGGGAAAAAAAGCAGAAACACATGCATGCTTGAAACTGACCAAATGTCCATCAAGAAAGTATAGTCTTCTGTATTCTACTCAGGTACTCTTGTTTTCAGTGAGTTTTCTCAGGACCCAGGTTCTTTCCTGCTGGAAACCCACTGCCCTGAGTCACCTCTCTCACTGCTGGGATGCATCCTGGGGTAAGAATGTCTCCTTTAGTTATCTTTTCTTTTGAATTTTGGCCTCTTTTATTTATTTATTTATTTTTTTCATCCACCTTTATTCTTTGGCCTGTGTGGGCCTCCCATTGCAGTGGCTTCTCTCGCTACAGAGCACCGGCTCTGGGTGCATTCACTCCAGAGCACTGGCTCTTAATTGGACACACTGGACCAGCTGCTCTGCGGCACATGGGATCCTCCCGAGCCAGGGATCAAACCGGTGCCCCTTGCACTCACTGCAAGGCGGACTCTTTACCCACTGGACCACCAGGGAAGCCCTACCTTTTCTTTAGTCAATAAATATATCCCTGTGCTTCTCTTGGACACTTCCCTTGTGACCTTTACTAGTGACTTCCATAGGGCACATCTTCTTTACTAGTTAACTTCCATAGTTCACATCTCTTATGTGCTAGATGCATCCAGAAGCTAGGAGACAGAGGGAAGAGAGCTGTGGTTGGAACCTTAAATACATAAACCTCAGTAGAGTGAAGTCATATCAGAATCACCAGGGGGGATATTTCAAAGCATACACACTCCCAAAAATTCTGATGGAGCTGCCAAACATTGTGTCTCCTTTCTCTTCCCTCTGCACCTTCCAAGAATCACCAAACCATGAGCCACTGTTGGTGGAACTGTTCCAAGTCATCAGTTATATTCTGCATGCTGGTTTCAAAGAAGTGGGGTGCATATCAATGGACCGCTTTGATGGAGAAAAAAAATTCAAGCTAAAGTGTTACTGGCTGATTTTTCAAATGGAATTCTCTTGGGAAGGCAGCAGATAAGCCACCAAGAGGCTTTTAAATTAATTCTGAACTTTCTTAGTCCCATCTGAAATGGAAAGTCATAAGAAATGGCTAGTAAATGAGGTTGATGAGTTATTTTAATTTGTATATTCCAGAAAATGTTACCTAGATACCTGGTTATTCATCTTTTCTGGGGGTGAACTACTAAGTGCTAGACCAATGGGGAAAGATTGATGAGATTAATTATCTGCTGGTATAAAAGTTGCTCTTGAAAGGGGACCAGGGACACTAAGTAGAGTGCAGTGTCTTTGTTCTTCTAGGAGAATACATATGCACTGATGAGAGCCATGAGGACTCCCAAGAAGCAGAATTAATGATTTCTGAGGAGAGTCAGGGGGGCTCCCTGGAGTAGGAAGATTGAGATGACAATGACATTTTATATTCCCGCACAAACGTCCAAATGAAACAGAAAGGAGTGGTCAAAATTTGGGATGTATGGCCCTGAGACAAGTGGGGAGGTGTGTTATTTTTTGAAGTCTCTGAGTATCAGTCATACTAAGTCCATCAGATGGCTGCTGCCTGGTTGGTGCGCAAGTCTACAGCCTGCCTGGTTTGGGGAGGCATGACGTTGGGCAGAACTTGCCCTTGGGAGGAAGTGATGCTCTCTAGAGGCAGAATCAAGCTCTGATGCATTTTGCTATGCAAGGACTTGTGGATTTTGTACCTGCCGCCCTTCTTATTGAACTTATTCCAAAGGAGATGTAGAACAAAAACTAAGAATAAATCAGCCATATTCCTTTATCACAGCTGTGACTACCACTAAAACCCAAAAGTCGATGAGAAATAACCTTGATTCATAATGCTATGCATGCTGGGTGAGTGAGTCAAAAAAAAGCAGTATTTCAGATGGATGGTCAGGCTAGAGTGTTATCACAAGCAGAACCAGGCAGGGGGTGAGGAGTGTAAGCCATGCACTCTCTTTATGGTCATTGTGTCTTAATTGATGCAAATGGCCTTTGAGAGAGGGGAACATATACATGAAGATCCACAGTAAAAGGCTTGCTTCTCCCAAGAGTCATGTTATTTGATCAAAAACAAAGTAACTGTAAGTTCAGTTGAAGCTCAGAGAAAACAGTTCTTGGAGAGGCATATAACACACAGCCCAATGGTCTCAAAACAGAAAAGGAAAAAGATGAACACACAAGAGGTACTTTTTTTTGACCACTTCTATTGATCTTTCATTTATTTATCTTTGTTCTTTGGCCTGTGTGGGCCTCCCATCACAGCGGCCTCTCTCGCTGCTGAGCACAGGCTCTGGGCGCATGGGCTCCAGAGCGCTGGCTTGGTAATTGGACACATCCGTCCAGCCACCCTGCAGCACGTGGGATCTTCCGAGGCCAGGGATCCAACTGGTGCCCCTTGCGCTGCAAGGTGGTGTCCTTACCCACTGGACCACCAGGGGAAGCCCCCAGAGGTACTTTCGATAGGAAAGAGGAAACACCTCTGTTGAAACTCCCTCCTTGTTTCCCAGCTCTCTCTAAATTACAAAAGTGAGAAATCTGTAAAATATAAGTACAGTCTGTCTTTAGGGATCTCTTGGCTTATTACTATAGATCTACTGTTTTCCCCATCAATGCTAAATTGATCTTTTGATCCACAACTTGCACATTGCAAAGACAATGATCATTGCCAAAATGAAATAAGTTCCAAATAAGGTTAAAATGCAGACTGAATCATAATGGCTAACCATTTACTGAACCTTTCATCTGCCCTTGGGAGGAAGTGATGCTCTCTAGAGGCAGAATCAAGCTCTGATGCATTTTGCTATGCAAGGACTTGTGGATTTTGTACCTGCCGCCCTTCTTATTGAACTTATTCCAAAGGAGATGTAGAACAAAAACTAAGAATAAATCAGCCATATTCCTTTATCACAGCTGTGACTACCACTAAAACCCAAAAGTCGATGAGAAATAACCTTGATTCATAATGCTATGCATGCTGGGTGAGTGAGTCAAAAAAAAGCAGTATTTCAGATGGATGGTCAGGCTAGAGTGTTATCACAAGCAGAACCAGGCAGGGGGTGAGGAGTGTAAGCCATGCACTCTCTTTATGGTCATTGTGTCTTAATTGATGCAAATGGCCTTTGAGAGAGGGGAACATATACATGAAGATCCACAGTAAAAGGCTTGCTTCTCCCAAGAGTCATGTTATTTGATCAAAAACAAAGTAACTGTAAGTTCAGTTGAAGCTCAGAGAAAACAGTTCTTGGAGAGGCATATAACACACAGCCCAATGGTCTCAAAACAGAAAAGGAAAAAGATGAACACACAAGAGGTACTTTTTTTTGACCACTTCTATTGATCTTTCATTTATTTATCTTTGTTCTTTGGCCTGTGTGGGCCTCCCATTGCAGTGGCCTCTCGCTGCTGAGCACTGGCTCTGGGCGCATGGGCTCCAGAGCGCTGGCTTGGTAATTGGACACATCCGTCCAGCCACCCTGCAGCACGTGGGATCTTCCGAGGCCAGGGATCCAACTGGTGCCCCTTGCGCTGCAAGGTGGTGTCCTTACCCACTGGACCACCAGGGGAAGCCCCCAGAGGTACTTTCGATAGGAAAGAGGAAACACCTCTGTTGAAACTCCCTCCTTGTTTCCCAGCTCTCTCTAAATTACAAAAGTGAGAAATCTGTAAAATATAAGTACAGTCTGTCTTTAGGGATCTCTTGGCTTATTACTATAGATCTACTGTTTTCCCCATCAATGCTAAATTGATCTTTTGATCCACAACTTGCACATTGCAAAGACAATGATCATTGCCAAAATGAAATAAGTTCCAAATAAGGTTAAAATGCAGACTGAATCATAATGGCTAACCATTTACTGAACCTTTCATCTGCACTAGGGACTTTGCTATAGATGCTAGCTGACATCTATCATTTCATTACTTAATCCCCACTAAACCCTCAAATGGCACTTATAATCCCCCCTTTTACAGATGAGAATACAGCAATACTGATTATTAAGCAATTTGCTTAGGGTTACATAATTAGAAGGAGGACAGAGCCAGAGCATACTCTCTCAAGCAGGTCTGTTGCCAGCGCTGCGCTGGATACCAGAAGGGATCTGGCCAGAGAAAAACATTTCATTATTCATTCAGTCACTTGCTCAATATCTGGTTCACTGCCATGTTCCAGATTTAGGAAAGGGCAGGTGGTGTATGTAGGGGCATGGGAGTCTGAACACCTGGGTTTGTCCTCTGACACTTCATAATCCATGTTGGATGCAAGGCACACCTATGTTAATTAGAGAATAAGGACAATCACTACTGAGGAATTCATCCTCTCCTTCCCCACTGGCCACCATCACCACCAGTCACAGAATAATTTATGAACTTATTCCTCTTTCCCTCTGCTTAAAGCAGACCTCTGTTTCGATTCTTTGAATTCCATGTGTTACCTAGAAGATGGGATGACTGAAAGCTGAATCTCACCTAAGCTTGCCGCACTCTGTAGATCTGGACTTTGTTGTGCAGTGTGATGGACCCGCACATATAGTCAGTTCACTTATCAAACTTCAGGCGCAGGGCTCTGTTACCACCAGCATGTCCCTGCTTTGGCCAACATATTGTTGCTACTCTCTGTCAGCGTACCTTAGTGCTGAGTTTGACCTCCTTATGAATGTCTGGAAAAGAACAATAGCAAACAGTGTTACATGAAGCCAAGAAGACTCAGAACAGGAGGCTGGATGCAAGGCAGTGACCTCAGGAAAGGAGTTTCTAAGAAGAACAGAGTGATCAGAAAGAACCTAAACTCAGCCTTTACTTATTTGTTGATTTAGCAGGTGAATCTGCCCACTTTGAATAAAAAGCAGGGTTCTAAGAGGAAAGAACTGGTTTGATTTTTTCCCCAAGAGTTGTTAATTTGTGTGAAGGTAACACACTTGAAAAAAAACATGAATCTTTATTACAACTTGCACTTCCCCATCAATGCTAAATTGATCTTTTGATCCACAACTTGATCAAAATGATCATTGCCAAAATGAAATAAGTTCCAAATAAGGTTAAAATGCAGACTGAATCATAATGGCTAACCATTTACTGAACCTTTCATCTGCACTAGGGACTTTGCTATAGATGCTAGCTGACATCTATCATTTCATTACTTAATCCCCACTAAACCCTCAAATGGCACTTATAATCCCCCCTTTTACAGATGAGAATACAGCAATACTGATTATTAAGCAATTTGCTTAGGGTTACATAATTAGAAGGAGGACAGAGCCAGAGCATACTCTCTCAAGCAGGTCTGTTGCCAGCGCTGCGCTGGATACCAGAAGGGATCTGGCCAGAAAAAAACATTTCATTATTCATTCAGTCACTTGCTCAATATCTGGTTCACTGCCATGTTCCAGATTTAGGAAAGGGCAGGTGGTGTATGTAGGGGCATGGGAGTCTGAACACCTGGGTTTGTCCTCTGACACTTCATAATCCATGTTGGATGCAAGGCACACCTATGTTAATTAGAGAATAAGGACAATCACTACTGAGGAATTCATCCTCTCCTTCCCCACTGGCCACCATCACCACCAGTCACAGAATAATTTATGAACTTATTCCTCTTTCCCTCTGCTTAAAGCAGACCTCTGTTTCGATTCTTTGAATTCCATGTGTTACCTAGAAGATGGGATGACTGAAAGCTGAATCTCACCTAAGCTTGCCGCACTCTGTAGATCTGGACTTTGTTGTGCAGTGTGATGGACCCGCACATATAGTCAGTTCACTTATCAAACTTCAGGCGCAGGGCTCTGTTACCACCAGCATGTCCCTGCTTTGGCCAACATATTGTTGCTACTCTCTGTCAGCGTACCTTAGTGCTGAGTTTGACCTCCTTATGAATGTCTGGAAAAGAACAATAGCAAACAGTGTTACATGAAGCCAAGAAGACTCAGAACAGGAGGCTGGATGCAAGGCAGTGACCTCAGGAAAGGAGTTTCTAAGAAGAACAGAGTGATCAGAAAGAACCTAAACTCAGCCTTTACTTATTTGTTGATTTAGCAGGTGAATCTGCCCACTTTGAATAAAAAGCAGGGTTCTAAGAGGAAAGAACTGGGAATTAACCATGGATTTTTTTCCCCAAGAGTTGTTAATTTGTGTGAAGGTAACACACTTGAGCATAAAAAACACTGCAAAATAAGCCATACCATGAAAGGCATCTTTATCAGCGGTGTCAGTAAGTGTCTTGGGACCTTAAAACCCAATTCAAATACACCTTTGACCTGGAAGCGATTGCTCTATCATCTGAAAGATGGGTAGTATAATTTCCATATGAATTACATTTTTATTATTTTCATTCATCCTTTGTTTCTAAGATTAAAAACATGATCTGGGCTTCCCCTGGTGGTCCAGTGGGTAAGGACACCGCCTTGCAGTGCAAGGGGCGCCGGTTCGATCCCTGGCCTGGGAAGATCCTACGTGCTGCAGAGCGGCTGGACTGATGTGTCCAATCACCGAGCCGGAGCTCTGGAGTGCATGTGCCCAGAGCCAGCGCTCTGCAATGACAAACGCCACCGCGATGGGAGGCCCACACGGGCCAAAGAACAAGGACGGATGAAAGTAGAGAAATGAAAAACCAGTAGAAGTTGGTCTGCTTGCTCCCCTCCCTCCCCAACCCGACCCCCACCCAAAAAAAAAAAAAAAACCAAATTAAAAAAAAAAAAACACGATCTTTCTAACCTCAGCTGTGGCAAGAAGTTACTCCTTCCTGAAGTACTAGTCCTGTAATTGTTTTTTTAAAAATTAATTAGAGTTGATTAATCATTTTCTGGTATATAGAAAAGTGATTCATTTGTACATATATATATATACACATTATATATCTATTCTTTTTCAGATTATTTTCCATTATAGATTATTATAAGATACTGAATATAGTTCCCTGTGCTGTACAGTAGTCCTTGTTGGTTATCTATTTTATAGATGGTAGTGTGTGTATATGTTAATCCTATTCTCCTAATTTATGCTCCCTCATCTTTCCCCTTTGGTAACCCTAAGTGTGTTTTCTATATCTGTGGGTCTGTTTCTGTTGTAAGTCAGTTTGTGTCTTTGGTTTAGATTCTACATATGAGTGATATCATATATTTATTGAAAGATGCATAGAATTTAGGCATGTGAACTTGTGGAATGGCTGGAAGAAGAGGCTTAGCAAGAGCAAAGATGGCCTCATCTGGCAAAGGAGGGCAGAGTGCGCTTTGATGATGAGAACATGGTAACGGGACCACCCGGGAGAGGGTCAGGTCTCTAGACCTGCAGGTTTGCCTCTGCACCGCATGTTAGCGCCCCACTCCCCGCTGCCCTCATCTCACTCTGAGCCTAAATTCTGATATACTGCACCTGACTCCTTCCACTTTCCGCTTCCCAGATAGGACGTGTTTCTATTTATAACTATGTCGTCGCTCTTCAGACTTGAGAAAATAAAGGCAGTGTACATCCTGTTTGCCCAGGGTGGTGTTTTCTTTAAAGTCGTGTGATGACGTTAGCAATAATATGGACAGAGGAAGGGGAAGAGATGACACAGGGCTTCTGTAGCCACGCACACAACGAATCCCAAGGTATGAGAGCATATGATAGACCACGCTTTGTCCAATGTCCAGTTATTCACTTAGTCCCAGAAGGCACAACTCTGGACGGACACCTGTGATGGACCCTCATGCCTCAGTCTTGTCACATCATAATGAGCAATATGGCATCACCCCACAGTGGTCTTTCCAGCTAGTGACTGGACCCGTGTGACTTGAGATCAAAGATCGCATGTTTATTGAGGCCACTCTGTCTTATCTGAGTCACATCCTTTCTCCTTTACTGTCAAGTTTGCTGCTTGTTACTGTCTGCTCCAAGCCTGAGTCTCTTCCATGCTTTCTCAAGAGACTAGGACACAGCTCATATTTTTAAGGGCCTTAATGTTACTGGCTGCTAGGGAGGAAAATATAATGGAATATAGGATATTATGAAGTCTTGAGAATTGTATGAAATCTTTCAAGTCATGATCTCTTGTCTCAAGTTCTGCATCCCTTGGTAAGAATATAAATCAAACCTGTTGTCTACTTCTAAACAAAGAGATGCTCTCACCATTGCCTAACCTCCACCTCCAAGCCAAAGTCACAGATTGTGCTGACCTTTCGAAAAATTTCTTCCTGGACAAAACTATTAGTTGTCTAAAAGTTGATTCAGAGTTGGGAACATGAGCCTAGTTGGGCTAATGAAAGCTGTTCTGAGCGGTATGTTAGGGTTCTTGGGAAGCTTCCCATTGAGACTGCAAAGCCAGCAGGAGATAAGCCTGGAGCTGTCTGCTGTGATGTTTGCCACCAAGTTAAAGGCAGCCGACTGAAGAGGGACATCAACACAAAAGGAAGCAGAGTCAAGAGATGGAAACAGAGAGGGAAGGAGAGAAACAAAAGAGAACAAAATACAAAAGCCATTGAGCTCTTGAGAACACGCCTATAGACAGCTCATTTCTAAGCTTTAGCCATGGAAAATTCTGTGAAATTAAGCATTTCTTTTCTATTATCCACATTCACATTCATATTTATATTTCTTTACTTTGTTTTGCTTAAGTCAATTTGATTTGGACTGCTATTACTTTCAAAAGGGATAATCCTGATGTAAATAACTAGTGGGTAATTTGCATCTCTAAAAGCCTTCTAGAAGAAAGATGTGCATTAGGATTATTCCTTATTATGAAGAAATAAAGTCACTTTGGGACATTTTCTAACTCCCACCTTAAACCTCGTAAGTCAGTGCTCCCTAGCACCTTGACTAATAGCCTGTACACAGGAAACTTTCAGGGTTTGCTTTACTGTGTAGTGACAATGAAGAAGCAGGCATTAGAGGGGAGCGAATTCGTGGAAGCCTCACACCTTAGGGTGGAATGAACAGAATGAACATATCGATAAGAAGGAGACTCATCTGTGTGCTTTGGAAAGCTCATGCAGTGGTATGGTAGACAATAAGTAAATAACATAATACTTGAGGCTCACTAGCCCATCTCAGCTGGAGCCATTGATTCCTGTCATCCGCAGGTTCAGCAGCATTCCATTTCACAGCTGATCCAGCTGAGGGCCAGTAGGAAGGCTCAGCTCAGCTGGCTGACAGAAAAGGAATTAGCCCTGCTTTCCTCCAACCGGGTATCCAGATAACTGCAGTGATGGGTTACTGGGCACAGGCTTGCCAACCACATTCCAGTGTGTTAAAAATTCCCCTCGATTCTCTGTTCCACACATTTTTTTCACCCTGGATTCCTCCTTGGACTATAGTTTCTCACGAGACTCTCCATGTACCTCCCTGTGTCTCGCTGC
The DNA here is from genome assembly GCA_022376925.1 of Tragulus kanchil. Classification (NCBI taxonomy): domain Eukaryota; kingdom Metazoa; phylum Chordata; class Mammalia; order Artiodactyla; family Tragulidae; genus Tragulus; species Tragulus kanchil. The sequence continues at coordinate 15,688,859 of JAIOJX010000028.1, read as the reverse complement.
TTAGCCATTGCCGAGTCCTGTCTTTTGAGAATGAGGACCCTGCCTTACACATACGTTCTGACCCCTGTGAGTTGGGTGAATTGGATCATTTCAGGAGACTGACAGGTAATACTTGCTCTTTCTATTCAATAGCTTGCACAGATGTTTTTTCTTGGATTTTCTCAGATACTTGTGCTCAGTTCAGATGCTAGTCACCATGTGCCTTGGAGCATTGAGCCCTAGACTTTGTGGCTACTTTCCGGAGTTGGGGAGGCCATCCTGCATCCTGCATTCTGCACCCTGAACAACCCATTGGACTGAACTGAAGTCAGGTAGCAGAGCGTTGAATCCGTCATATCAGTAGAATGGTTAGCAAGGCTTTTCTGTAAAGAGTAAGTGTTTTGGTTTTGCCAGCCACTTGTTCTCTGTCACAGCTACTCAGGTGTCATCATAGCTTTCAAGCAGCATAGATACTATTAATCTTAATCTATAGGAATGAGATTGACTATTACAATAAAGCTTCATTTATATAAATAGGTGCCAGACAGGATGTGGCCTGCGGGTGGTAGTTTACTGATCACTGAGTTACATCATGGTGAGTCCTGGAACAGACAGATCAAATTATATCCGTTTGGTGCAGCCATATGGGGCCCTCTACACGTTGACGATTAATCAACAGATGCCTATAATCGATAGAGGAGCAGCTTGGTGCTTTAGAACAGAGAAGAGAGGCCAACAGAACTCTGATAGATAGTGGAGAGAATCTTAGACCCCGACTTTTCTGGTCCAGATTTTGTAAGGGTATCTTTTATTTCCTGAACGTGTTTATCTGTGAGATTGGCTTTTGCTATTATTCAGCAAAATGCCTTAATTTTTGTAGTTTCATATTCCTAATCACCCATCAAACTCTGATAAAATGAATTCTACTCTTTGGGGTTCTTGGTTTTGAACATCAGAACCACATCCATTGTCTTAAGGCTACTTAGGATTTGTTTTAATCAGAGATGGTGGGACACATAGATGAGAAAATGATTCTCGAGAAGGAGGAAGGATTTTTACTGATAGGTTCCTAAAAACAGGAGGCACACCATGTCACGCGGGATCCCACACACGAAAGCACCATGGTGGGTCAGAAGGCAAAGAAAGTGAAGAGAAAGTGTGAACAAGAGGCTTGACTGTGGTTTTTGTGGGAAGGAACAGATCAGGCAGAGTCAGCAGGCTCAAGCTTGGTTAGTTTAAGTGATATCAGTTGGCTTTGGGGCATCAGGGCTGTCCTGAGTTGACTGGCACCAAGTACGGAAGTGATTAGGACGGGGCGTAGGAGCCCGACTGTAAGGTGCTTGAGGCTATGAGCTCTGGATTGGTTGGTTTGCATATGGAAATCATGCTCACCGATGTCACTTACCACTTCTCAGAACTGGCTAGCCCTGAGCAGAACAATCCCTACAGGGTCATCAAGCCCTCAAAATGTCCAGTGTAAAAGAAACTATAAAACATGGTTATTATATCTTGATAACTTAAAAAGGAAACCTGCTGAAAGGTTATTGGATACCACACAGAACAGATGGGAAGCAGGTAAGATTAGACTGGAAAACAGGCAGGATTCCAGAGAGGCTAGGCGATGAAAAACACAGCTAATGCCTCATCCCAAGTCACCCTGGTCAGGAAGTGGTGCTGGGCCTTCCATGGGGTCATCTTCACACCATGTTGGCCCTGTCGGTACTGATCACTTGCGCCATACTGCTCAACTGTGCTTCTTTTGCTGCTAATTACCTTTAACTCCTCCTGGGTCTTTATGTTGTGCCTTCGAGAATCAAATTCCCTGGGAGGGCTGTACTTTTGCCCAGACTCAGGTCACAGACCTGTGCTCTAGTCTCCAAGGGACCAGAAAGAGATAAAGATGCTCAGCTTTTCAAGCAACTGTCGTCAAAGGCCAGCCTTTGTCTCTTATTGCTACCAAATGCAAGTTTGTGTCCCTGAAGCACAGTGAGACCAAACAATACTGAAATGTTGGAGACTGGAGCAAAGAAAGGTTTATTGCAGGGCCCCACAAGGAGAGCAGGTAGCTCATGCCCCAGAAAATCTTGAAATTCCTGAAGCAAAGCATTTTTAAAGGCAAGGTGAAGGAGGGACGTGGTTAGCTGCTGCATACTTCTTGGCCTTGGAATCCTTTGTTTTTGCAGTTGTCCCCATAGGTCAGGTCATGACCTTCCTATGAGCCTTCAACAGGACAAACGTTATCCTCTGTTCTGTAACTTTTTATCTCTATATGAATTGAAAAGTGATACACTTAAATGTCAGAGCTTTGAGGATGGCCTCTCCTGTATGTTTCAGGCTAATAGGCAATATTCTTAACTCAAAGCAAAAGCTAAATACAAAGGTTAAAGAAACAGATCCAGGATGAAGTCACATTTGTTCTTCCCTATTATATTATTTCTTTGGAAGTTTCTAGAAACAAGAGGATTTTCTTATTTTGGGAAAGAGGGTAAGGAAGTGGAGGAAAGTCAGTGTGTGTAACTGTTGATAAGAGTGGATAGAAATAGGAAGAGACTGGAGTTTAGATAAAGAGCCAGGAAATCATATCAATATCTGTATCAAATATCTGTATCTGTGCATGCGTACTAAGTTGCTTCAGTCATGTCTGACTCTTTGTGACTCTATGGACTATAAGCAGCCAGGCTCCTCTGTCCATCTATTTCTGTAACTATACCTGTATCCATGCCTGTATCTCTCACCAGAAGGCAGAGGAGTTGAGTGTTGCCGGCAATGGCAGTAGCAATGGAGCTAGAAAGGCAGGAGGTGATTCTAGACCTTGTATAGAACATTCACTGAGCATGATGGCAGGGGGCAAGTGAAGACTGAACTGAAAGCAGAATCGGAGGTCTAGCTGAGACTTTGAGCTAAAGAACATTTTGTTGTTAACACAAGTGTGCCGAGTGTTCTTGATCACAGGATATCTAAGTGACAATACCCAGGGAAGAGTAGAAAGGCAGGCCTGGGAGCTGAGGTGATCAATAGCACAGAGGAAGGGAGGCTGGTGTCATCTAAGTGTTCATGATAATAGATTCACAGAGGAGCAGGAAGCTCTGAGTTGAACCCTGTAGCATTTAGAGAGGAGTTCAGGAGGTCCTGGGGCACTGCAGACTGGCCTTTTGTACAAACCTAGTGAGCTCATAAAAAGAGGGAAAGGATCTGGGGAATTAAATTAGGAACGGTAAGAGGACATGGAGGGGAAGCAAAAGGGAAGTGGGGAAAAAAGAAGGGGCTTGAAGGATGTACGACGGCCTCCAGTTTAGGGAAGGTTTTAGGATTCAGCTCAACAGAAAGGGAGCCTGAGAGGTTCAGCCATGACTGACCGTGTCTGAGGAAATGAGGCAGTGGGTATATAGAACTCACACAAGACGTGTGGCAGAGGAAAGGAACACATTTCCCCACATGTGTTCCTAATCCCACTTTCCCTCACTTAACCTGTCTCCCTTCATCCCACTTCACCTTTGACTGATGGCTAATATAGACTTGCAAAGGGCAAGTGTTAGTCGCTCAGTCATGTCCAGCTCTCTGAGACTCCACGGTCTGTAGCCCGCCCGGCTCCTCTATCCGTGGGTTTGTCCAGGCAAGAAGACTGGTGTGAATTACCATACAGTCTTGCAAAGGCTCCACACAGTTTAGGGTCAGTTGATTCTTTGGCTTCCCTCTTCTCTGCCCCTTTCCTTTCTGTTTTGCAAAGACTCAGTAAAGTAAAGGTAGAGAAAGGCTCATGTTTTGGCTGGAAAACCACAGCAAGGTAGAAGGGAATGTGTCCGGTCTTCGGGCTCAGCTGACCCAGGGAAGAGCTGCCAGGCCAGAGGGACAGCAGAACCCCAAGTGTCCTCGGCTGAAAGCAGCTGTATTTATTTATTTTATGATAGACTACTTATTCATGTATTTATCTATCACATTTCAAATCTGGTGGAATTTCACGTTGCCCCTGGTCTGGTACTCAGTTCTTGTAGTGAGAAAAACTTGAAGGATGAACCCTGAGCTGATATAGGAGGAAACACATTAGCTGTAAACCCTCCCTTTTTAAAAAGCTATAAAGATCCTGATTTACTGCAAACCTCAAAATATACCCCAGGCCTAGAGTGCCCGTCTCTGCCCTTCCTCCAGTTCGAATTCTAATCAAACATGGAGGAAAATCAATAATGACCAAGTCTTATCCTTTGCGCTGCTGGAACCTGCTGTGGGCTATGTATCAGCACAGAGCACACACGCACACATTCTCAGACACCCGTGTAACTCTCTCATCCAAAATGTTTAGCTCCTCTGAGACCGAATTGCTCCTGGCCTGTGTCTTCTCCTCCCTGCCCTCCCTTAACCCTTGGTCCCAAATCCCATTCATCTTCAGCACGCCTCTCCACCAAGGTTTGATTAGACCCTGCTGCAGCCCCCTCCCATTCTGGCTGAGCCATTCGGAGTCAGAAGAAGCAGAGGAGATGATGCAAAAGCCAGAGGAGCCTGGCCAGGCAGCCGAGCCCCCAGTGTGACAAGATTGGCGGGCCCTCTGTCACAGCTGAACGGCTGGAGGTGGTAAAACGGGAGCGCTGGCTGTAATGCATGGGAGCTTGGTATGACAGACTTCTCAACTGAGGATGAAAACGATGCGTTAAAAGAAAACCAGGCTCTCCGGGATGTTGTTGTGAACAGCCGGCCTCTCCACACACCCAGGCCCCAAGTGGATTCATAATTGTCAGAAGGGGACAGGCCCCACTAGGAGGACCCTGCCCTACCCCGTCAAGGGAGAGATGGGAGCAAGGCAGCAGTGCGAAGAGCTGGCAAGAGAGGAAGCTGGGTTTCCCTTCTCCTGCCAGAGGGGCTCCAGACCATGCAACAGCCACGCACAGCTGAAGATATTTAGGGTATGATGCCTGGACCCAGGGTCCTGGCTCTGTTCTGGGCTGCAGCACAGGTAAACCTGGCCACACCTTGTGCATAGTTTCAGAGCCTCTCTGGGGTTCTCTCTGCCTGTCTCTCTCCTTTAGGTGTAACCCACTTGGGCTCAACTCCTCTTGTTTTAAAACACGTTGCCCCTGGTCTGGTACTCAGTTCTTGTAGTGAGAAAAACTTGAAGGATGAACCCTGAGCTGATATAGGAGGAAACACATTAGCTGTAAACCCTCCCTTTTTAAAAAGCTATAAAGATCCTGATTTACTGCAAACCTCAAAATATACCCCAGGCCTAGAGTGCCCGTCTCTGCCCTTCCTCCAGTTCGAATTCTAATCAAACATGGAGGAAAATCAATAATGACCAAGTCTTATCCTTTGCGCTGCTGGAACCTGCTGTGGGCTATGTATCAGCACAGAGCACACACGCACACATTCTCAGACACCCGTGTAACTCTCTCATCCAAAATGTTTAGCTCCTCTGAGACCGAATTGCTCCTGGCCTGTGTCTTCTCCTCCCTGCCCTCCCTTAACCCTTGGTCCCAAATCCCATTCATCTTCAGCACGCCTCCACCAAGGTTTGATTAGACCCTGCTGCAGCCCCTCCCATTCTGGCTGAGCCATTCAGGTCAGAAGAAGCAGAGGAGATGATGCAAAAGCCAGAGGAGCCTGGCCAGGCAGCCGAGCCCCCAGTGTGACAAGATTGGCGGGCCCTCTGTCACAGCTGAACGGCTGGAGGTGGTAAAACAGGAGCGCTGGCTGTAATGCATGGGAGCTTGGTATGACAGACTTCTCAACTGAGGATGAAAACGATGCGTTAAAAGAAAACCAGGCTCTCCGGGATGTTGTTGTGAACAGCCGGCCTCTCCACACACCCAGGCCCCAAGTGGATTCATAATTGTCAGAAGGGGACAGGCCCCACTAGGAGGACCCTGCCCTACCCCGTCAAGGGAGAGATGGGAGCAAGGCAGCAGTGCGAAGAGCTGGCAAGAGAGGAAGCTGGGTTTCCCTTCTCCTGCCAGAGGGGCTCCAGACCATGCAACAGCCACGCACAGCTGAAGATATTTAGGGTATGATGCCTGGACCCAGGGTCCTGGCTCTGTTCTGGGCTGCAGCACAGGTAAACCTGGCCACACCTTGTGCATAGTTTCAGAGCCTCTCTGGGGTTCTCTCTGCCTGTCTCTCTCCTTTAGGTGTAACCCACTTGGGCTCAACTCCTCTTGTTTTAAAAAAGCTTCAGCACAGGGTCAGACCGTGACAGCATGGAGTTGATAGAATTAGTCGAAAAGCAAATTAAATGTATGGTGAAATCTTTCTGAAAGCTTTAAAGGAGGGCCTCGTTCACAGACCACAGACACTTAAACTATCCTCTCCCCAGTTCGCCAGGTCTCAAGTAAAATGCAGGCAACACTCCCTGCGTTTTGCTTCCCAGAAACTAAAATCTGTCCCAAAACCCTAGATCAGACTGCTCCTGTTTATCATTTTTCTTCATCCATTCACATCTCTTTTCTCTCCTTCACCTACCCAAGGGTTTCCCGGCTATAGTTCTTTGTTGCTTCCAAAAACAATCCAAGTAGTCACTTCACTTTTCTGTTATGTTTATTCTGAAGCAAAGAAACAGTCAATGAACTAAATAAGAACTCTCCTTATGGAGCCCGAGGGGAGGTGGAGCCAGGAGCCATCAGCAACAGACCTCCCTTGGACTAGAGAGAGGTCTAGGGGAGGGTTCTGGTTTTCGGGGGTGATAAGGATGAGAGGCACTGAGTAACCATAAATTAATATTTTGTTCCTGTTTTGGAAGAACATAAGAGATGCTTTATTATGGGGGTGTGTTGTTTGTTTCGTTGCTCAGTCGTATCTGACTGGTTGCGACCCCATGGACTGTAGCCCACCACTTCTCTACCCATGGGATTTCCCAGGCAAGAAAACTGGTGTGGGGTTACCATTTCTCCTCTAGGTGACCTTCCCAACCCAGAGACTGAGCTGGTGTGCCTTGGGGATCTTTTACTGAGCCACCTGAGAAGGACAGGCCCCACTAGGAGGACCCTGCCCTACCCCGTCAAGGGAGAGATGGGAGCAAGGCAGCAGTGCGAAGAGCTGGCAAGAGAGGAAGCTGGGTTTCCCTTCTCCTGCCAGAGGGCTCCAGACCATGCAACAGCCACGCACAGCTGAAGATATTTAGGGTATGATGCCTGGACCCAGGGTCCTGGCTCTGTTCTGGGCTGCAGCACAGGTAAACCTGGCCACACCTTGTGCATAGTTTCAGAGCCTCTCTGGGGTTCTCTCTGCCTGTCTCTCTCCTTTAGGTGTAACCCACTTGGGCTCAACTCCTCTTGTTTTAAAAAAGCTTCAGCACAGGGTCAGACCGTGACAGCATGGAGTTGATAGAATTAGTCGAAAAGCAAATTAAATGTATGGTGAAATCTTTCTGAAAGCTTTAAAGGAGGGCCTCGTTCACAGACCACAGACACTTAAACTATCCTCTCCCCAGTTCGCCAGGTCTCAAGTAAAATGCAGGCAACACTCCCTGCGTTTTGCTTCCCAGAAACTAAAATCTGTCCCAAAACCCTAGATCAGACTGCTCCTGTTTATCATTTTTCTTCATCCATTCACATCTCTTTTCTCTCCTTCACCTACCCAAGGGTTTCCCGGCTATAGTTCTTTGTTGCTTCCAAAAACAATCCAAGTAGTCACTTCACTTTTCTGTTATGTTTATTCTGAAGCAAAGAAACAGTCAATGAACTAAATAAGAACTCTCCTTATGGAGCCCGAGGGGAGGTGGAGCCAGGAGCCATCAGCAACAGACCTCCCTTGGACTAGAGAGAGGTCTAGGGGAGGGTTCTGGTTTTCGGGGGTGATAAGGATGAGAGGCACTGAGTAACCATAAATTAATATTTTGTTCCTGTTTTGGAAGAACATAAGAGATGCTTTATTATGGGGGTGTGTTGTTTGTTTCGTTGCTCAGTCGTATCTGACTGGTTGCGACCCCATGGACTGTAGCCCACCACTTCTCTACCCATGGGATTTCCCAGGCAAGAAAACTGGTGTGGGGTTACCATTTCTCCTCTAGGTGACCTTCCCAACCCAGAGACTGAGCTGGTGTGCCTTGCATTGGCAGGCAGATTCTTTATCACTGAGCCACCTGAGAAGTCCATTATGGGGGTTATCTTGAATCGATTCCAATTCATTTATATGTTTAAGGTAAATAATTTGCAACATGCAGCACTTCCTAAGTAGCAAGTACTTGCTACTCTGCCTTATAAATCCAGCGTGAAGCTCAGAGGGCAGGAAAGCAGCTGCCCAGCCCTGGGCCTACAGGTTGCACCCTGTGCAGGACTCCACATCTGCACTGAGCTTTCCTGCCCCAGGGTTTCATTTCCTGTCCTCTGAGTCCCACTTTGATCTCTGCTTTCCTGGTCAGACAGCTCTGGGCTCTGGCGGGAGGAGAGAAGAGGAGAGAAACTCATGCTGCGATGCAAAGCTAGGAAGAATGTTTCTTAATGAGCAACACCTGAGATGAAAGAGGTGCCTCCTGCTTAATTTAGCTTCAAACCACCTGGCTGCCAAGGATGAGACGGTGCCCGCACGCCTCCCCTCCGCGGAGGCTCTCTCTTCACAGTTCCGGGGCTGCCTGCACATTGCTCTTCCTTTTCCAGTTTCTTCAACTCACGTCCTTGTTCCTGGCCCCAGCCCCTGCCCTCTGAGTTCCTAAAATGACATGCGTAACTTCTAGAAGATCTGCAATTTCTTGTGCTTTTGACTCAGTGGTGATTAACCTGGGACTCGAGCGGATGGAAGGAGTCCAGGTCCAGCAAAAGAGAAATATTGCTGAAACAGTTGCTCCCCAGCCCAAGGACGATAGCCACTGACTGTTCAGTAGGATCGCTGTGTACACTTCATTCCTGGCACATTGTACAGTGCCGTTCTCTGGTGCTGTGTCTGTGTGTGTGCTTTCTGGTGGAAGAACGATGAGCCTCGGTTCAGAGGCTCAGGTGTTCCAGAATTGTATGGATTTGTTTTAAACAGCCGTCTTCTGACTCAGGTCACGAACTCTGGTTTTGGACTTCATGTTTGTGTCCTTTCCCCAAAAATAGTGTGCTGAAATTCTCACACCCAAGGTGATGGTAATCAGGAGGTGAGACCCTCGGGAGCTCATGAGGTTCACCTGAGGCTATAGGGGTGTAGCCCACTGTTGGGATTGGCGTTCTGAGCAGAAGCCAGAGCTTGCTTGCTCTGTCCCGAGAGGACACAGCAGAGCCAGGAGCAGAATCAGCCCACACCTTGATTGTGGGCTTCTCTGCCTCCAGACTATGAGAAGGAAATGTCTGTTGTTTAATCCATCTGCCCAGTTTGGAGCATTTTATTTTAGCAGCCAGAGCAGGCTAAGACAGGTCCCAAGGCTTCTGTGGCTGCATCTCAGCCTGGTGGCTTGCTTTGTGACTTTGGGCAAGTTACTTAACTTCTCTGTGAGTTGGTTCCCTCAGCTGTAACATGAGGCTCACAATAACATTCCTCATAGGGCTTCCCTGGTGGTCCAGTGGGTAAGGACACCGCCTTGCAGTGTGAGGGGCTCCGGTTTGATCCCTGGCCTGGGAAGATCCCACATGCTGCGGAGCGGCTGGACTGATGTGTCCAATCACATGCGCCCAGAGCCGGTGCTCTGCGACAACAGAGGCTGCTGTGATGGGAGGCCCACGGGAGCCAAAGAATAAAGATAAATAAAGGAAAGATCAATAGAAGTGGTCAGAAAAGATAAATAAATAACATTCCTCATAGAGTTGTTGCAAGGAATGAACTACTGTGTTTAAGATGTTGAGAACCATGCCTGGAATATAGAAGTGTGATGTTGTCAGTTATTATCAGCCTTGGAGAATGACAATGGAAGACCCTCTTTTTTCAAAAAATAATTTTTTTATTGCTTTTTATTGAGGTATAGTTGCTTTACAATGTTGTGTTAGCTTCTGCTATACAACAGAGTGAATCAGTTATAGGTACACATATATATGCCTTCTTTTTAAAACGTTCTTCCCACGTAGGTCACCGCAGAGCACTGAGCAGAGTTCCCTGTGCTGTACAGAAGACTCTCATTAGTTATCTTTTTTTTTTTTAATATAATTTTGGCCTCTTTTATTGGTCCTTCATTTACTTATTTTCGTCCGTCTTTATTCTTTGGCCTGTGTGGGCCTCCCGTTGCTGTGGCCTCTCGTTGCAGAGCACTGGCTGTGGGTGCATGCGCTCCAGAGCGCTGACTTGTAACTGGACACACCGGTCCAGCTGCTCTGCGGCACGTGGGATCTTCCCAGGCCAGAGATCGAACCGGTGCCCTTTGCACTGCAAGGCGGACTCTTAAACCACTGGACTACCAGGGAAGCCCTAGGTATCTATTTTATACATTGTAGTGCATATATGTGAATTCCTATCTCCCAATTCATCCCATCCTACCCCACCTTGGTAACCATAAATTTGTTCTGTGGCTGCATCTCAGCCTGGTGGCTTGCTTTGTGACTTTGGGCAAGTTACTTAACTTCTCTGTGAGTTGGTTCCCTCAGCTGTAACATGAGGCTCACAATAACATTCCTCATAGGGCTTCCCTGGTGGTCCAGTGGGTAAGGACACCGCCTTGCAGTGTGAGGGGCTCCGGTTTGATCCCTGGCCTGGGAAGATCCCACATGCTGCGGAGCGGCTGGACTGATGTGTCCAATCACATGCGCCCAGAGCCGGTGCTCTGCGACAACAGAGGCTGCTGTGATGGGAGGCCCACGGGAGCCAAAGAATAAAGATAAATAAAGGAAAGATCAATAGAAGTGGTCAGAAAAGATAAATAAATAACATTCCTCATAGAGTTGTTGCAAGGAATGAACTACTGTGTTTAAGATGTTGAGAACCATGCCTGGAATATAGAAGTGTGATGTTGTCAGTTATTATCAGCCTTGGAGAATGACAATGGAAGACCCTCTTTTTTCAAAAAATAATTTTTTTATTGCTTTTTATTGAGGTATAGTTGCTTTACAATGTTGTGTTAGCTTCTGCTATACAACAGAGTGAATCAGTTATAGGTACACATATATATGCCTTCTTTTTAAAACGTTCTTCCCACGTAGGTCACCGCAGAGCACTGAGCAGAGTTCCCTGTGCTGTACAGAAGACTCTCATTAGTTATCTTTTTTTTTTTTAATATAATTTTGGCCTCTTTTATTGGTCCTTCATTTACTTATTTTCGTCCGTCTTTATTCTTTGGCCTGTGTGGGCCTCCCGTTGCTGTGGCCTCTCGTTGCAGAGCACTGGCTGTGGGTGCATGCGCTCCAGAGCGCTGACTTGTAACTGGACACACCGGTCCAGCTGCTCTGCGGCACGTGGGATCTTCCCAGGCCAGAGATCGAACCGGTGCCCTTTGCACTGCAAGGTGGACTCTTAAACCACTGGACTACCAGGGAAGCCCTAGGTATCTATTTTATACATTGTAGTGCATATATGTGAATTCCTATCTCCCAATTCATCCCATCCTACCCCACCTTGGTAACCATAAATTTGTTCTGTACATCTGTGACTCTGTTTCTGCTTTTCGGATAAGTTCATCTGTACCATTTTTCTAGATTTCACATATAAGTGATATTATATGGTATTTGTCTTTCTCTTTCTGACTTCATTCTGTATGACAATCTCTATTTCCATCCATGGTGTTGCAAATGGTGTTATTTTGTTCCTTTTTATGGCTGAGTAATATTCCATTGTATGTATGTACAACATCTTTATCCACTCCTCTGTGAATGGACATCTAGATTGCTTCCATGTCCTGGCTCTTGTAAACAGTGTTGCAGTGAACATTGGGGTGCCTGCATTGTTTCAAATTGTGGTTTTCTCTGATATATACCTAGGAGTGAGATTGCTGGGTAATATGGCTCTATTTTTTAGGTTTGTTTTCTTTTTTTGAGGATCCACCATAGTGTTATCCATAATAACTGTATGAATTTACATTCCCGCCAATAGTAGAGGACACCCTTTTGGCACACCCTCTCCAGCATTTATTGTTTTTTTTTTTCTTTTTAACTTTTATGTTGATATTTTAAATTTTGCTTTCACAGAATTTTGTTGTTTACAGCTCTATATAATCCCCAATCTGCAGCATTTGTTGTTAGTGTAATTTTTGATGTTGGCCATTCTGACTGGTTTGAGGTGATACCTCACTGTAATTTTGATTTGCATTTTTCTATTAATTAGTGATGATGAGCATATTTTCATGTTTGGCCATCCATATATCTTCTTTGGAGAAATGTCAGTTTCAGTCTCCTGCCAATTTCTTGATTGTGTTTTTCTTTTTTTTATATTGATCTGCATATGCTGTTTGTCTAGTTTAGAGATTAATTCTTTGTCAGTTGTTTCATTTGCATATATTTTCTCCCCTTCTTAGGGTATTATTTTCATTTTGTTTATAGTTTTATTTATAGTGAAAAAGCTTTTAAGTTTAATTAGGTCCCATTTGATTTTTCTTTTTATCACCCTAGGTAGTGAATCAAAGCATCCAGGCACTGTACTAGAGGGACAACTGGTCTACCTGGGCTGTGTGGCCACATCTGCCAACCCAGCATCCTTGGACACTCTAGTTCCGTGAGTATACTGAGTTCTTTCCACACCAGCTGACTTTGAAATTCTTGGCAAAGCTTTCTCTATGTCCATGAGCCTAGATGCTTCCTGCCATGATTTCTTGCTTGGGCCTCACAGGATACTGGTAGTGTGACCAAAAACAGAGGATGATAATCTCAAATCCTTCTAGTCTAGGAAATAAGACTTTTGGAAACAAACATCAGTGAGAAGACTTGGGTTTTTTCTACTTTCCCTTCCCCATTCCTCCTTGAGATTGCAAGAGGAAGGACTATTGGCTGAAGATTGAGACAAAAAGGGGAGGAGGGTAATAAGGAATACACAAAGCAAATTAATACCTCAAAGTATTGAACAAAGCGGCACATCTGTGTATCAGGACAATTTCCAATAGTTCTGGCACTGGACCAGATGACAAATAGTGTTATCCATAATAACTGTATGAATTTACATTCCCGCCAATAGTAGAGGACACCCTTTTGGCACACCCTCTCCAGCATTTATTGTTTTTTTTTTTCTTTTTAACTTTTATGTTGATATTTTAAATTTTGCTTTCACAGAATTTTGTTGTTTACAGCTCTATATAATCCCCAATCTGCAGCATTTGTTGTTAGTGTAATTTTTGATGTTGGCCATTCTGACTGGTTTGAGGTGATACCTCACTGTAATTTTGATTTGCATTTTTCTATTAATTAGTGATGATGAGCATATTTTCATGTTTGGCCATCCATATATCTTCTTTGGAGAAATGTCAGTTTCAGTCTCCTGCCAATTTCTTGATTGTGTTTTTCTTTTTTTTATATTGATCTGCATATGCTGTTTGTCTAGTTTAGAGATTAATTCTTTGTCAGTTGTTTCATTTGCATATATTTTCTCCCCTTCTTAGGGTATTATTTTCATTTTGTTTATAGTTTTATTTATAGTGAAAAAGCTTTTAAGTTTAATTAGGTCCCATTTGATTTTTCTTTTTATCACCCTAGGTAGTGAATCAAAGCATCCAGGCACTGTACTAGAGGGACAACTGGTCTACCTGGGCTGTGTGGCCACATCTGCCAACCCAGCATCCTTGGACACTCTAGTTCCGTGAGTATACTGAGTTCTTTCCACACCAGCTGACTTTGAAATTCTTGGCAAAGCTTTCTCTATGTCCATGAGCCTAGATGCTTCCTGCCATGATTTCTTGCTTGGGCCTCACAGGATACTGGTAGTGTGACCAAAAACAGAGGATGATAATCTCAAATCCTTCTAGTCTAGGAAATAAGACTTTTGGAAACAAACATCAGTGAGAAGACTTGGGTTTTTTCTACTTTCCCTTCCCCATTCCTCCTTGAGATTGCAAGAGGAAGGACTATTGGCTGAAGATTGAGACAAAAAGGGGAGGAGGGTAATAAGGAATACACAAAGCAAATTAATACCTCAAAGTATTGAACAAAGCGGCACATCTGTGTATCAGGACAATTTCCAATAGTTCTGGCACTGGACCAGATGAATCAGGATGTTTGTAGGCAGGGCAAGGTTCTACCATTTAAACAAAGCTTTCTTGTGGTAATTTGTGATCAAAATTCTGAAAGTTTACGTATATAATCATACATCTCTATCTTTCCCTAAATGGAGACTGAGAGAGAGAGACAGAGAGAAGGGAGATCCCACCAAAAAAAAAAAAAAAAACCAAAAAACCAGCCCCAGTAATTTGAATGTAGGTCAAATCTCAGAGTACTTTAGATAGCAGCAGCTGGGAGAACAGGTATATCAGATGGCAGTGAAGGCCAGGTTCAGTGAGTCAGTGGAGGTGGCCAGAGTGATCCACAGTGGGAGAGGCATTAGTGCAATAACAACCCCATTTAGGAAACTTTTGAAGATTCCACAAGAGGGGGAGAGCTGCGGTCTGCTATTAGGCAGGTGGGCACATACCGATGTATTTGATTTAAAGAAAAACCTCTTTAAAAACTCGTTACTGGGGCTTCCCTGGTGGTCCAGTGGGTAAAGAGTCCACCTTGCAGTGCAAGGGGCACCGGTTCAATCCCTGGCCTGGGAGGATCCCACATGTCACACAGCGGCTGGACTGGTGTGTCCAGTTATGAGCCAGCACTCTGGAGCGCATGCGCCCAGAGCTGGTGCTCTGCAACGAGACAGGCCACTGAAATGGGAGGCTCACACAGATGGAAAAATAAAGATGGATGAAAATGAATAGATAAAGGGCAAATAAAAGAGGCCAAAATTTAAAAAAAAAATCCCTTACTTAAAAAAACTCATTATTGAAGTATAATGAGCTCTATGTGCTCCAGAGCGCTGGCTTGTAATTTGACACACTGGTCCAGCCAGTGGGATCTTCCTGTGACAGGGATCGAACCGGTGCCCCTTGCACTGCAGGGCGGACTCTTTACCCACTGGACCACCAGAGAAGCCCCTCATATTCCTTTTTGTGACTAATATATATGTGTATATATATACACACACACACACATGCCGCATCTTTGATTTAAAGAAAAATTTAAATTACCTTCTCTAGGAGATAAGTTAGTAGTAGTCATTTGACATTGAGGTAATATTCTCTAAAAATATGATAGCTGTTTATAATACCAGTGAAACATGATTTCAGATCAAAGTCTTTCCATATAGGTGGGATTTCACTGATTCTTATTTTTCTAGTTCACCCCTTTCTTCTTTTCACCACTGACCTCAGTACAATAAATAGCTCTTCTAACCAATAATCTTGAATATATTCAGTCTCTTGGACAAAAGTCATGAAGCTAAAAAAAACTATCACAGCCAAGCCCCGAGTTCTGCATCCATCCTCACTCCTCCTGGCCATTTGTTGAAGGAGAAACTGTCAAACAGCATGGAATGTGGCCAGTGGCAACTGCAGAATTTCACTCAAAAGGAGTTTACACTCTCTTGTAATATTGTGATCAGTATGTTGTGGGTGTGGAAAGATACATGATCACTATCATCTCATATGTGTATAGTATTTCCGTCATGGACCTTTGGTTCAGAATTAGTCTCAAGAATGCTACTTTTTCACTTACTCCAGGACTGTTGAATATCAGGTTATATGGTGGTGGAGAGAGAAGCTACAGCTTCTTTCTTGAAGGATGAGAGTTTTGAAGGTGGGCCTTCGATGAAAGGTCCACTGTGTAAATATGTTTGCTTAAGGTAACCTTTGCTCTCTGTCCTCTTTCTGTGAGTCCCTATGATTGTCTACTTCATCCCACAGTTAACACATACTTTAAAAAGAACTACATCAGTCATTTGCATCTTGGTGTGAATTTAAGCTATTGGGGCAACTTTCCCATGAATTACCAGCCTGATCCCTAAATGAAGAAGAAATGGTTAAGACTCCAGTTAAGGCAAGTTCAGACATAGGTGAGTGGGAAGTTTATTATAAGTGGGTCTGAAGAAGATACACGTTCATTTATTCACTCACTCTTTAGGAACTTAAAAAATGATATGTAGACATTCATGTAGAGCCAATCATTTTAGTGTAATATTGGTCTCATGAAAGATCTTCAGTGAATGTCTGGAACCTTTCTTTATCAGTTTGATTTGCACCTTAACAACTATCCTTTTTTTAATATTTGCATTTATTATTTCATGACAGTTGCTTTTTTAATCAGGATATTATTAGAGTTGATTTTGTGCTGTCTGTATTTGCCTTATATAATCAATGTAATTTTGATGTTTACCTTGTTTTTAGTGAACTGATGATGCAGATTTTAGGGGGAAAAGGTGTGATCCTCAGTGGCACCCTTAGCTCCTGGATTCTGTGATAGGGAGGCCTGGTGATTTCAGCTGGGAATTTCAAATACCCATTGTCTCTGAACAGTGGTTGGTATTTTATTTCTCCTAGCTGAAAAGGGACCCCTCAAATAGACAAAACTACTGAATGAGCACCCTTAGGACACATAAAGTATATTTGCATTTTATATTAATGCCTGTCATTGCTTATTCTGGTGTATGAGTTGCTATTTTAATAGATACATAAGGAGCTTGGAGGGGATCAGAATTATATTGAAATGGAATAAGAAACTTAAGCTATAAAATCATAAAGAAGAGCTATCCATAAAAATGTAGTATTTGGGGTTCAAATTGCGTGATATAAATCTATCATACTTCCATTCATGCGTGAAGTGAGATCACATGCATTGCAAGAAACTAAGCTTCTCTCTATCTTCCCAACTCTACTGGTGTAGTGGGCCAAATAGTGTCTGTCCAAGATTCATGTTCACTTAGAATCAGGATTTGACTTTCTCTGGAAATAGAGTCTTTACAGATACAGTTAGTTAAGAATCTCAAGATGATTTCATAGTTGAGGTAGTGCTTAGTCACTCAGTCATGTCTAGTCTTTACAGATACAGTTAGTTAAGAATCTTTTAAAAAGACTGCAACTTTCCATGAATTACCAGCCTGATCCCTAAATGAAGAAGAAATGGTTAAGACTCCAGTTAAGGCAAGTTCAGACATAGGTGAGTGGGAAGTTTATTATAAGTGGGTCTGAAGAAGATACACGTTCATTTATTCACTCACTCTTTAGGAACTTAAAAAATGATATGTAGACATTCATGTAGAGCCAATCATTTTAGTGTAATATTGGTCTCATGAAAGATCTTCAGTGAATGTCTGGAACCTTTCTTTATCAGTTTGATTTGCACCTTAACAACTATCCTTTTTTTAATATTTGCATTTATTATTTCATGACAGTTGCTTTTTTAATCAGGATATTATTAGAGTTGATTTTGTGCTGTCTGTATTTGCCTTATATAATCAATGTAATTTTGATGTTTACCTTGTTTTTAGTGAACTGATGATGCAGATTTTAGGGGGAAAAGGTGTGATCCTCAGTGGCACCCTTAGCTCCTGGATTCTGTGATAGGGAGGCCTGGTGATTTCAGCTGGGAATTTCAAATACCCATTGTCTCTGAACAGTGGTTGGTATTTTATTTCTCCTAGCTGAAAAGGGACCCCTCAAATAGACAAAACTACTGAATGAGCACCCTTAGGACACATAAAGTATATTTGCATTTTATATTAATGCCTGTCATTGCTTATTCTGGTGTATGAGTTGCTATTTTAATAGATACATAAGGAGCTTGGAGGATCAGAATTATATTGGAATGGAATAAGAAACTTAAGCTATAAAATCATAAAGAAGAGCTATCCATAAAAATGTAGTATTTGGGGTTCAAATTGCGTGATATAAATCTATCATACTTCCATTCATGCGTGAAGTGAGATCACATGCATTGCAAGAAACTAAGCTTCTCTCTATCTTCCCAACTCTACTGGTGTAGTGGGCCAAATAGTGTCTGTCCAAGATTCATGTTCACTTAGAATCAGGATTTGACTTTCTCTGGAAATAGAGTCTTTACAGATACAGTTAGTTAAGAATCTCAAGATGATTTCATAGTTGAGGTAGTGCTTAGTCACTCAGTCATGTCTAGCTCTTTGGAACCCCATAGACTGCAGCCCACCAGGTTTCTCTTTTCTTGGGGATTCTCCAGGCAAGAATGCTGGAGTGGTAGAGTGGATCCAAAATCTAATGACTTGCATCCTTCTAAGAAAAGGAGACACATGAAGCTGCATGAGGACGAAGGCAGAAGCTACAAGCTGAGGGAAGTCAGGAACCACCAGAAGCTGAAACAGATGAAGAAAGATGCTGCCCTGAAGCCTTTGGAAGGAGTCTGGCCCTGGTGACACCTTGATTTTGCACTTCCTGCTTCCAGAAACATGAAAATAAATATCTGTTGTCTTAAACCATCTAGTTGGTGGTACTTTCTTATAGACACTCTAGGAAGTTAACACACCTGGTATCAGCAGGGACCCCCTCAACTAAAGGTTTTCAGTGGAAAACTACCTTGCATGGTATATCGTCCAGGGGAGCTTGTGGGCAGGTAACTTATTGTCACCAAGATGCCGAAGAGAGCATACAGATTTAGAAGGACACGTCAGAATGCACCGGCTCAGGTCTTCCCATACTCACCTGTCTCTAGGAGCTGTGACACTTGTGCTAGGACAGTTGACATTGCAGTGACCTGCCAACTTCACGTGAGGACAATCCAAAGCATCTCCCCTTTTACTTCTTGTCCTGAGGCTCCATTGTTGCTGAGGCTTGAAATGTCAAGGGAGTAAGTGTTCACCATATATGACCTGACAATATGGGTGAATTAAAATATCAATGGGACCACTTTTACCCAAAAAGAGAAAGAAGAGCACATATCTACTCACAAAGCAGACTGTTCTAATATGCAGAGTTCATACAGCCTCTCAGCAAAAGTCCTACTGGAATTCAACAATCAGATGACTTTACCAAACAGAGCACAAAAAACCACATTGTGTTTTCCTCCCATAGCGTAAAAAAGTGAGATCACATGCATTGCAAGAAACTAAGCTTCTCTCTATCTTCCCAACTCTACTGGTGTAGTGGGCCAAATAGTGTCTGTCCAAGATTCATGTTCACTTAGAATCAGGATTTGACTTTCTCTGGAAATAGAGTCTTTACAGATACAGTTAGTTAAGAATCTCAAGATGATTTCATAGTTGAGGTAGTGCTTAGTCACTCAGTCATGTCTAGCTCTTTGGAACCCCATAGACTGCAGCCCACCAGGTTTCTCTTTTCTTGGGGATTCTCCAGGCAAGAATGCTGGAGTGGTAGAGTGGATCCAAAATCTAATGACTTGCATCCTTCTAAGAAAAGGAGACACATGAAGCTGCATGAGGACGAAGGCAGAAGCTACAAGCTGAGGGAAGTCAGGAACCACCAGAAGCTGAAACAGATGAAGAAAGATGCTGCCCTGAAGCCTTTGGAAGGAGTCTGGCCCTGGTGACACCTTGATTTTGCACTTCCTGCTTCCAGAAACATGAAAATAAATATCTGTTGTCTTAAACCATCTAGTTGGTGGTACTTTCTTATAGACACTCTAGGAAGTTAACACACCTGGTATCAGCAGGGACCCCCTCAACTAAAGGTTTTCAGTGGAAAACTACCTTGCATGGTATATCGTCCAGGGGAGCTTGTGGGCAGGTAACTTATTGTCACCAAGATGCCGAAGAGAGCATACAGATTTAGAAGGACACGTCAGAATGCACCGGCTCAGGTCTTCCCATACTCACCTGTCTCTAGGAGCTGTGACACTTGTGCTAGGACAGTTGACATTGCAGTGACCTGCCAACTTCACGTGAGGACAATCCAAAGCATCTCCCCTTTTACTTCTTGTCCTGAGGCTCCATTGTTGCTGAGGCTTGAAATGTCAAGGGAGTAAGTGTTCACCATATATGACCTGACAATATGGGTGAATTAAAATATCAATGGGACCACTTTTACCCAAAAAGAGAAAGAAGAGCACATATCTACTCACAAAGCAGACTGTTCTAATATGCAGAGTTCATACAGCCTCTCAGCAAAAAGTCCTACTGGAATTCAACAATCAGATGATCTTGATACCAAACAGGAGTCAGCTTAATAATACACCTTCACATTGTGTTTTCCCTCCCGACCTTTTTCTCCTAAATCCTCACTCCTTCTTTCCTGGATTGAATCACCGGAAGAAGCAGTAGCACACAGACCTTTGCTTCAGACCTTGCTTTCTGAGGAACCCAAGTGAAGTCTCAGTTGTTCATGGACCAATTGATCTAAATCTCTGCAAATGTATTGATCAAAATTCTTTCAGTTTCAAGTGGGAAAAGCACAACTGAAAATATCTTAGGACAGTTGTACTTTTATACAATGAGAAGAGTGGGCTTCGGTCATGTATCATCCAGGTGTGAAAATATCATGGGTTCTGCTTACTTTTACCTCTTTGCTTCCTTTTTACAAATAACCTGAGTCCATCCTTCCAACTTAACAGTCTCAACAGAAAAGGTGTTTCCTTTTTGAAAATCCATATCTTCATCCAGAAAGGCATGTGTATTAATCCTGGAGCATGTACTATCCCTGGGAATGGAGATTTTTGTTAGAAATTCAACCCTGTAATTATCGTTCTCTCCAGGAATTTGTGAAATGAAGCAGGAAATGTCCTGTAAAGGAAATATGGATGCAGGACAGGGGAAAGCAAGTGATTACATGAAAAAGTTGTCTGCACAATTATCAGGTTCAGGTTGTACCAGGAGAACATAAACTCTGTTTCCCAAGATTCTAGAGCTGAAGGTAATCAGTTATTTCTCAAGCCACACATTTTTCCCTAAACAGCATCTTCTTATTGCTTTTTACTAGATGATGCATCCTAAAATCTTGCTAGTCAAATTGTGGTCCATGGACAAGCAGTGTAGGCATCACCCAGGAACTTGTTAGAAATGCACAATCTCAGACCTCCTGTCAGGCTCACTTAATCAGAATCTGCATTTTAACAAGATCCCCCATTGATTTGTATGCACATTAAAATTTGAGAAGCACTGTCCAGGTGTCCTGTGTGAAGACAGACTGAATATATAAGATGGGAAAGGAGCCATTAGGTCTGACAAGGTTTAAGAGGGAAATGATAATTTTATCTTTGGGATAAGATACTGTCATATTTTTTAAATTAATCCCAAAGCTGATGGTCAAATAAGTTATTTATTTCTTAGAAAAACAGCTGGCATTTGCCAAAGAAGAATTTATTTACAGAATGAAGATGATGAAAAATCCCATACCTGGAGTCTTCCACAGAGATCATATTGAAGTGTGACTTTTTTTTAAAGGTGCAAAATGTAAAACAGATTGTACAAAATAAAACTGTGGTTACTTACTAGGTTGACCAGTAAGTGCTCAAGGGAATTTAAATATTACCTAACATGCAAACTAGCCAAGAGAGGTCTTTGTAGTGTTAGAAATGCTATTTCCATACAGTTTGGAATTAATACGAAGGTGTGTGTTGAAGCACCACCTGTAAGTCTAGTAATGTGTTCTTTGTGAAAATACTGTTCTCACCAAACTGTGGTCATAGCACCAAAATCAAAGTCCACAGAAAGGCTACCACATTTAACAAGGGAATTTTACCCCTCTCTTTGGCTGGAAAAGTATAAAATGCTGACACTTTGGCATTAAAATTCAAAGGCGATAAAAGGAATCCACTTTTCATATTATCATCTGTCTTTCACAATCATCTACCATGTTTGAATCTATCTCAGAGCAACACATCATGAGACAGAAATGCACTTCCTTTTTAGGTGATAACTTTTCCAAGTCTTGACATGAACATTTGAGTGCCTCGGGTTTAAGAGAACCAAGCCCATGAGAAATCAGAAAATCATATACTTGCTGTAGTAGGTTGACCGCCCCACCTCTGCCCCCACCCCACCCCACCACCAACAATAGGTCTACCTATGAATGAGATCTTATTTAGAAAAAGGATATTTGCTGATACAGTTAAATAATTAACTTAAGAATCTTAAGATGAGATCATCTTGCGTTAGCACAGATCCTAAATCCATTGACCTAACAGGGAAAAGAAAACACAGACACAAAAAAAATCCATATTAGAAATGTGCTGCTATGACCAAGAAACACCAGCAGCCTCCACAGGCAGGAAAAGGTGACTTCTTTGTATGCATTTTGGCCCAGGTGTCCTGTGTGAAGACAGACTGAATATATAAGATGGGAAAGGAGCCATTAGGTCTGACAAGGTTTAAGAGGGAAATGATAATTTTATCTTTGGGATAAGATACTGTCATATTTTTTAAATTAATCCCAAAGCTGATGGTCAAATAAGTTATTTATTTCTTAGAAAAACAGCTGGCATTTGCCAAAGAAGAATTTATTTACAGAATGAAGATGATGAAAAATCCCATACCTGGAGTCTTCCACAGAGATCATATTGAAGTGTGACTTTTTTTTAAAGGTGCAAAATGTAAAAACAGATTGTACAAAATAAAACTGTGGTTACTTACTAGGTTGACCAGTAAGTGCTCAAGGGAATTTAAATATTACCTAACATGCAAACTAGCCAAGAGAGGTCTTTGTAGTGTTAGAAATGCTATTTCCATACAGTTTGGAATTAATACGAAGGTGTGTGTTGAAGCACCACCTGTAAGTCTAGTAATGTGTTCTTTGTGAAAATACTGTTCTCACCAAACTGTGGTCATAGCACCAAAATCAAAGTCCACAGAAAGGCTACCACATTTAACAAGGGAATTTTACCCCTCTCTTTGGCTGGAAAAGTATAAAATGCTGACACTTTGGCATTAAAATTCAAAGGCGATAAAAGGAATCCACTTTTCATATTATCATCTGTCTTTCACAATCATCTACCATGTTTGAATCTATCTCAGAGCAACACATCATGAGACAGAAATGCACTTCCTTTTTAGGTGATAACTTTTCCAAGTCTTGACATGAACATTTGAGTGCCTCGGGTTTAAGAGAACCAAGCCCATGAGAAATCAGAAAATCATATACTTGCTGTAGTAGGTTGACCGCCCCACCTCTGCCCCCACCCCACCCCACCACCAACAATAGGTCTACCTATGAATGAGATCTTATTTAGAAAAAGGATATTTGCTGATACAGTTAAATAATTAACTTAAGAATCTTAAGATGAGATCATCTTGCGTTAGCACAGATCCTAAATCCATTGACCTAACAGGGAAAAGAAAACACAGACACAGAGGAGAAATACAAGTGAAGACAACGCATATTAGAAATGTGCTGCTATGACCAAGAAACACCAGCAGCCTCCACAGGCAGGAAAAGGTGACTTCAGGCTCTCTCCTAGAACATCCAGAGTGAGAGCAGCCATGCCAGCATCTTGGTTTCAGACTGTTAGCCTCCAGAAATGTGAGAATAAATTTCTGTTGTCTGCAGTCACCCACTTTGTGGTAATTTATCACGACAGCCTTAGAAAACAGACACCTTCATTTCAGGTACTTGGTTTCTCTTCCACTTTTTCTTCTAATTTTATAATATAGGTTTTTATGGGTAGATTTGAATATATCAGCTACAGGCCACCCAAGGTTTCCTTGGCCTGCTGATATGGGTGGGGAGGCTTGTTGCTGGGGAGAGATGCTAGTGAGCAGCTGAATATAAGCCGTGACATTTGAATCATTCTCCCAGGATACATGATAACCTATCCGTATGCAGTCTGTAAGTTCCTATGTGATCACGGCCTGGACAATAGCGGGAATGGAACTAGGCATAGAAGTCGGTACATGGAGCATTCAACTAGGCTCAATGTTTTTTCACGCTAATCCATTTCAGAGTGAATCAACCAGAGATCCCACTTGCATGAGTCATTTCATGTAAAATCCCTGTCAGGCTTACTCCTAGCAGTGCATCAGGGTACAAATAGCTCGTTCTGTGCTTTGGAGTAAAGAGACTGAGGCTGTTGGAGGACAAATAAGTGGGAGGCTGTTCTGAACTGAGGAGGAAACTGTAGATGTTTCTCAGGAAAATAGCAGACAGCCATGAACCAAGTTCAAGTCAGGGAGGCCCTCAGCAATCTCAATCTTGTTCTGGACTTGACATTTGGGGAAGTTACCACAGGTAGAGAGAGTATTAGGATGTGTAGACACATGTCCCAGTTGTTCTAAAATAGTTTGTGCCCGCTGACGTGATGGAGAAGAGGGACGAGTGTCACCCATCTCTCCTCTCGTACCGACTGATGGGCATTCCTTTTGGTCACCCTTGAAGTATGGGCACCAGATGCCAAAACCAGCATCAGATCCCAGTGAGTTCCCTGGGAACCATGATCATTTGTATAAAAGCCTCTGAGGCCTAAAGGAAGTCAGTGAAGCCCTCAGCAACCAAATACAGAAGGAAAACTTCACTGGGAGATCCCAGGAGAGACTGTAATCCACTGTTACATGTGAAGCCATGTGCTGTCTCCAGCCTTAAGTCTGGGAAGGCCTCAAGTCTCTGTGTGTCTTTAGAATAAAGCCACCGATATGCCATTGAATGTGAAAAAAGGAGGCAGTGCGTCATAAAAATCCCCATGTGTCCATATTAGACAACAAGTGAAAAGGAGCCAGGGGACGAAGGAAGACCAGTGATCTCAGACTGCACTGGGTGACGGAAATCTCCCAACCAAGGATGTTATAAACCCACTGGGAAGAGTTCTCGTTACAAAAGTTCCTTTTGGCCTGCTGATATGGGTGGGGAGGCTTGTTGCTGGGGAGAGATGCTAGTGAGCAGCTGAATATAAGCCGTGACATTTGAATCATTCTCCCAGGATACATGATAACCTATCCGTATGCAGTCTGTAAGTTCCTATGTGATCACGGCCTGGACAATAGCGGGAATGGAACTAGGCATAGAAGTCGGTACATGGAGCATTCAACTAGGCTCAATGTTTTTTCACGCTAATCCATTTCAGAGTGAATCAACCAGAGATCCCACTTGCATGAGTCATTTCATGTAAAATCCCTGTCAGGCTTACTCCTAGCAGTGCATCAGGGTACAAATAGCTCGTTCTGTGCTTTGGAGTAAAGAGACTGAGGCTGTTGGAGGACAAATAAGTGGGAGGCTGTTCTGAACTGAGGAGGAAACTGTAGATGTTTCTCAGGAAAATAGCAGACAGCCATGAACCAAGTTCAAGTCAGGGAGGCCCTCAGCAATCTCAATCTTGTTCTGGACTTGACATTTGGGGAAGTTACCACAGGTAGAGAGAGTATTAGGATGTGTAGACACATGTCCCAGTTGTTCTAAAATAGTTTGTGCCCGCGGGACGTGATGGAGAAGAGGGACGAGTGTCACCCATCTCTCCTCTCGTACCGACTGATGGGCATTCCTTTTGGTCACCCTTGAAGTATGGGCACCAGATGCCAAAACCAGCATCAGATCCCAGTGAGTTCCCTGGGAACCATGATCATTTGTATAAAAGCCTCTGAGGCCTAAAGGAAGTCAGTGAAGCCCTCAGCAACCAAATACAGAAGGAAAACTTCACTGGGAGATCCCAGGAGAGACTGTAATCCACTGTTACATGTGAAGCCATGTGCTGTCTCCAGCCTTAAGTCTGGGAAGGCCTCAAGTCTCTGTGTGTCTTTAGAATAAAGCCACCGATATGCCATTGAATGTGAAAAAAGGAGGCAGTGCGTCATAAAAATCCCCATGTGTCCATATTAGACAACAAGTGAAAAGGAGCCAGGGGACGAAGGAAGACCAGTGATCTCAGACTGCACTGGGTGACGGAAATCTCCCAACCAAGGATGTTATAAACCCACTGGGAAGAGTTCTCCAGAGTTCAATTCCAAAAAGTCTCACCTGATTTTATAACCACGGGTGATTAGAAGACCTGTGGTGGATTGAATGGTGACCTTTTAGAAGATATCCACATCAAGTTTCAGGAACCTGTAATGGTATCTTGTAAGGCACACAATGTAGTTAAGTTATAGATGTGGAGAGGATGAGCTGTCTGGATTATCTGTGTGTGTGTGTATGTGCTCAGTTATATCTGACTCTTTGTGACTTCATGGACGTAGCCCGCCAAGCTCCTCTGTCCATGAAATTTTCTCAGCAAGAATACTGGAGTAGGTTGTCGTTTCCTTCTCTGGGGGATCTTCCTGACCCAGGGATGGAGCCTGAGCCTCCAACATTCCTGCATTAGCATGTAGATTCTTTACCACCTCGGGAGCCTCCTGGATCCTAAATGCAGTAGTATATATCTTTATAAGAGAGAGGCAGGTAGAATTTCGAGGGAGACAGAGGAGAAGCCAAATGTGAAGATAAAGAGATGTGGCCGTAAGTCAAGGAATACCAAAACCCCTGGTAGAGACAAGAGAGGAATCTTCCTTAGAGACTCTGGAAGCAGGACAGCCCTGTCAGCACCTTGGCTTCAGACGTCTAGCCTCCAGAACTGTGAAAGAATGTATTTCTTTGGTTTTAAACTGCCCAGTTCTTGTCATTTGTGATGGCAGTCCTTGGAAACCAAAACAAAAACTAAAATCCATAGTCCTTGAGGGCCAATTGACTGCCCTTCCATTCACACTCCAGAAACAAATATTCATCTAAAGCATTTTGGATTAACTAATAACAACATGCTAGGCTTCAAAGACTCATTTATCAGGAGCTCATATATTTTTAGGTTTCACCAACATAATTTTTCCCCCAAGAACTATAAGTGTAGGTTTCTATTAGAAAGAAAAATCTCGAAGGCAAGGGATTTCTGATCCTGACTTGGATATGGTGTTTACGCAAGTCATTAAATTCTGTGTTATTTACTGCCATCCAAAAAAAGTCAGAAGAGAAGATAGAGACCAATATGAATTCCTTATGAAAGGGCGTCATAAAAATCCCCATGTGTCCATATTAGACAACAAGTGAAAAGGAGCCAGGGGACGAAGGAAGACCAGTGATCTCAGACTGCACTGGGTGACGGAAATCTCCCAACCAAGGATGTTATAAACCCACTGGGAAGAGTTCTCCAGAGTTCAATTCCAAAAAGTCTCACCTGATTTTATAACCACGGGTGATTAGAAGACCTGTGGTGGATTGAATGGTGACCTTTTAGAAGATATCCACATCAAGTTTCAGGAACCTGTAATGGTATCTTGTAAGGCACACAATGTAGTTAAGTTATAGATGTGGAGAGGATGAGCTGTCTGGATTATCTGTGTGTGTGTGTATGTGCTCAGTTATATCTGACTCTTTGTGACTTCATGGACGTAACCCGCCAAGCTCCTCTGTCCATGAAATTTTCTCAGCAAGAATACTGGAGTAGGTTGTCGTTTCCTTCTCTGGGGGATCTTCCTGACCCAGGGATGGAGCCTGAGCCTCCAACATTCCTGCATTAGCATGTAGATTCTTTACCACCTCGGGAGCCTCCTGGATCCTAAATGCAGTAGTATATATCTTTATAAGAGAGAGGCAGGTAGAATTTCGAGGGAGACAGAGGAGAAGCCAAATGTGAAGATAAAGAGATGTGGCCGTAAGTCAAGGAATACCAAAACCCCTGGTAGAGACAAGAGAGGAATCTTCCTTAGAGACTCTGGAAGCAGGACAGCCCTGTCAGCACCTTGGCTTCAGACGTCTAGCCTCCAGAACTGTGAAAGAATGTATTTCTTTGGTTTTAAACTGCCCAGTTCTTGTCATTTGTGATGGCAGTCCTTGGAAACCAAAACAAAAACTAAAATCCATAGTCCTTGAGGGCCAATTGACTGCCCTTCCATTCACACTCCAGAAACAAATATTCATCTAAAGCATTTTGGATTAACTAATAACAACATGCTAGGCTTCAAAGACTCATTTATCAGGAGCTCATATATTTTTAGGTTTCACCAACATAATTTTTCCCCCAAGAACTATAAGTGTAGGTTTCTATTAGAAAGAAAAATCTCGAAGGCAAGGGATTTCTGATCCTGACTTGGATATGGTGTTTACGCAAGTCATTAAATTCTGTGTTATTTACTGCCATCTCAAAAACAGAGACAAATGTCAGAAGAGAAGATAGAGACCAATATGAATTCCTTATGAAGATAAAAAGTGACAAAGAGCGAGAAAATGAGAGGGAAAGAAAATGGCACTCATGTATCAAGAAATAGAGTTCAGATCTGTTGTTGGCGCCTTATGGAGATTATGAACTGTAAATAACAACTTCATCATTCCCACCCAGGAAATACAGTTCTCTTGGGGAAGTACTGAGGGGCAGCCGCAGCCATTAGTGTAGGATCAGCTATGATTTACCTTTGATATTACCAAGATGGCAATCTGCACTAAGCAAGAGGCTTCTTTTCCAATAAGCCCCAAGGGTGTTCCGAGGTCAAAACTGGAGTTTGCTAACATCAAAGTTGTTGGAGGAAAAAGATCCACATAAGCAGTAAAGTTCCTCTGACTTTTACAGATTTCAGGGATAAGATCAAACTTTACATTCTGTGACTTGAAAAATCACCA
Source organism: Tragulus kanchil (assembly GCA_022376925.1). Taxonomy (NCBI): domain Eukaryota; kingdom Metazoa; phylum Chordata; class Mammalia; order Artiodactyla; family Tragulidae; genus Tragulus; species Tragulus kanchil. Next base: position 15,660,574 of record JAIOJX010000028.1, on the reverse strand, counting down.
TCTTGCATCTCAGATTAATTTAAATAAACTGCCTCCATTATCCTGGACGCTTCCTCAAATTGCTCAATAGGACCAAACATAATAGTCTGGAAACCAGGATGGGCTGTTATGTTCAGGTGAGAACTTTCACAATGCACACTTAAAGATAAGAGAGCCATACCCATATGCATGGGCTCATGTTTATAGACCATAGGTGTGAAGTATGTTCCTAAAAAGGAATCAAAAGTAGGTTGAAAACAAAATAACATACCTTGGCTTTATTTTTTTTTTAATTTTTATTGAAATATAGTTGATTTACAGCATTAGTTTCAGATGTACAGCAAAGTGATTCAGTTATACATGCTGCAGCTGCTTAGTTACTTCAGTCATGTCTGACTCAGTATCCGTCCGTCAGGCTCTTCTGTCCATGGAATTCTCCAGTCAAGAATACTAGAGTGGGTTGCCATGCCCTCTTCCAGGAGGATCCCAACCCAGGGATGGAACCTGAGTCTCCTGCATTGCAGGAAGATTCCTCACCACTGAGCTATCAGGGAAGCTAGATAGATAGATAGACAGACAGACACAGATATAGATATAGATATATGTGTGTATATATATATATATATATATCTGAAACCCCATGGCTATAGCTCACCCAGCTTCTCTGTCTGTGGAATTTTCCAGGCAAGAATACAAAAGTGGGTTGCCATTTCGTTCTCTCAGTTTTATATACGTATGTGTATATATATAATCTTTAACATTCTCTTCCATTATATGATATTGAGTATGTATAATTCCCTGTGCTAGACAGTGGGTTCTTGTTTATTATCTACCTCATATAGAGTAGTGTTTATATTTTAATCCCAAACTTCTTAATTTATCCCTCCTTGCCTTTCCCCTTTAGTAATTGTAAGTTCATTTTCTATATCTGGGAATCTCTTTCTTTTTTGTAAATAAACCCATTTGTTTCATTTTTTTAGGTTCCATATGTCAGGGAGACCATATGATATTTGTCTTAGTCTGGCTTACTTCACTTAGCATGATAATCTTTAGATCCATCCTTGTTTCTGCAAATGGCATTATTTCATTCTTTTTATGGATGAGAGATAGTACAGTGTATGTGTGTGTGTACCACATCTTTATCCATTCATCTGTTGGTGGACATTTAGGTTGCTGGCTTTAAGTCAGTCTTTCATTCAGCTTTTCTGGGTATCTGTGTTTATGTAGGTTAACAATGAGAATGCTGACTATAAGTAAGAAGGCATTATCTCAGCCTACTGATAATGATAATAAATATTATCTCTATTAAGTGACTTGGGGGACTAGTGCATATTTAGTTTTTACTCTTGTCTACAGTGTTGAGCTTCTGTTGATTCATAATCTGGAGAAATTCACATTTAAGAAGAGAGGACTTGATATGTCACACACTTGGCTAGTTTTTAAAAATATATTATGGCCTTCAACTCTCAAAACATTCTGGTGAATCACCTGTCAGTATCCGTGTTTTACATATGAATGATCTAAGCTCCAACATGTAATTTAGAAAGTTTAAGTGAGAGACCCGAGTATTACAATCTAGAAATTCACACCTAATCAGTAGTTTATACCAAACGGCTTCTACCATCCATTTTAACTTTGAAGACATATTTCTAGGACCAAGTGGGAGAAAACATAAACATGATTCTAACTGTACAGCAGTGAAAGATTGAAATACAGGTGTATATATGGAATATACAGAATAGGAGGTCTTACCAATGTTATTACTCTTTAAAAAAAATGCTTAAAAAAATTAGTCCTCTGTAAAGACAAATATAGTTGCTACCCTAACATTAACATTCTGTGTTTGGTTGTAATATATTTTCTAATTGTCTATTCCCCTTCCTATTAGAGGAAAACAGACCTCCTCCAGTTGTCACATAACTTGTAATATCTTCCTGCATTAGAAATGTAATTTACCACTTCATGGACATTCTTTAGCCAATGACAGTTGAGCAGAGTTTTTAGGAGTGATATACCACCAACAACACTTTTACTCTTTCCCTTGTCAGGAAAGGAATGATTCAGACAGGAAGTTCTGCTTCCTCCTAGGTTTTAAAGTGAGAAGGCCCATGCAACCTAATTAGGAATGACTATAGATAACAGCATAAAACTGAGTGAAGGATAAACTGTCCTGGTTGTAAACGAATGAGATTTTGGAAAGGTTATTACTGCAGCTACTTTAGTACAAGCTAAGTATTAGATCCAGATATTGTTCAACTTTTTAAAAAATGAATTCCCAAGCTATCAAATGATTCTCAATCTAAAATCCTATCCTGAAATAACCTAGCAACTAAATATGAAGATAGAATACAGCCATCTTGAGGCATGCGTAAAATTTGCCTTGAAAATTTACCTCCAATGTACTGTTTCTCAAGAAGTCACTGGAGAAATTCACATTTAAGAAGAGAGGACTTGATATGTCACACACTTGGCTAGTTTTTAAAAATATATTATGGCCTTCAACTCTCAAAACATTCTGGTGAATCACCTGTCAGTATCCGTGTTTTACATATGAATGATCTAAGCTCCAACATGTAATTTAGAAAGTTTAAGTGAGAGACCCGAGTATTACAATCTAGAAATTCACACCTAATCAGTAGTTTATACCAAACGGCTTCTACCATCCATTTTAACTTTGAAGACATATTTCTAGGACCAAGTGGGAGAAAACATAAACATGATTCTAACTGTACAGCAGTGAAAGATTGAAATACAGGTGTATATATGGAATATACAGAATAGGAGGTCTTACCAATGTTATTACTCTTTAAAAAAAATGCTTAAAAAAATTAGTCCTCTGTAAAGACAAATATAGTTGCTACCCTAACATTAACATTCTGTGTTTGGTTGTAATATATTTTCTAATTGTCTATTCCCCTTCCTATTAGAGGAAAACAGACCTCCTCCAGTTGTCACATAACTTGTAATATCTTCCTGCATTAGAAATGTAATTTACCACTTCATGGACATTCTTTAGCCAATGACAGTTGAGCAGAGTTTTTAGGAGTGATATACCACCAACAACACTTTTACTCTTTCCCTTGTCAGGAAAGGAATGATTCAGACAGGAAGTTCTGCTTCCTCCTAGGTTTTAAAGTGAGAAGGCCCATGCAACCTAATTAGGAATGACTATAGATAACAGCATAAAACTGAGTGAAGGATAAACTGTCCTGGTTGTAAACGAATGAGATTTTGGAAAGGTTATTACTGCAGCTACTTTAGTACAAGCTAAGTATTAGATCCAGATATTGTTCAACTTTTTAAAAAATGAATTCCCAAGCTATCAAATGATTCTCAATCTAAAATCCTATCCTGAAATAACCTAGCAACTAAATATGAAGATAGAATACAGCCATCTTGAGGCATGCGTAAAATTTGCCTTGAAAATTTACCTCCAATGTACTGTTTCTCAAGAAGTCACTGGAAAATATATTCCATTAAGCAAATGATCAAAAAAGGAAGAACACATAGGATCCGGGAAAATGGGAAGTCTAATTCAAAGAGAAGCAAAAGGGGCTTTCCTGGTGGTCCTGTGGGTAAAGAGTTCACCTTGCAGTACAAGGGGCACCAGTTCCATACCTGGCCTGGGAAGATTCCAGTGCCCCAGCGGCTGGACCTATGTTTCCAACTACGGAGCCGGAGCTCTGGAACGCATGCGCCCAAAGCCGGTGCTCTGCAGTGAGAGAGGCCCATACAGGCCAAAGAACAAAGATGGAAATAAATGAAAGACCAATAGAAGTGGCCAAAAGAAAGAAAAGAAAAAAGAAAAAAAGAGAAGCAAAGGAAGCAACTACCATAATAACAAAGAGATATCCAGATGACAGTTGTATATCAATTACATAACAGCATATGAGAAAACTCTAGGAGGGGCTTCCCTGGTAGCTCAGTGGTGAAGAGTTCGCCTGCCAATGCAGGAGACATGAGTTCCATCCCTCATCAGAGAAGATCCCACATGTTGCGGAGCAACTAAGTCCATGAGCCACAACTATGGAGCCTGTGCTCTAGAGCCTTGGAGCCACAACTATTGAGCCCATGTGCCACAACAACTGAAGCCTGTGAGCTCTAGAGTCAGAGAAGAGAAGTCACCACAGCAAGAAGCCTGCTCATGTCAACTAGAGAGTAGCCCCCACTCCCTGCAACTAGAGAAGAGCACTTGACAGCAGTGAAAACCCAGAATAGCCACACACACAAAAGTCCGTAGAAAAAATTTTTTGTTGTCGTTTGTTTAAAGAAAACTCCAGGAGAGATTTCTTCAAAAATATGAAATTGAAGGTTTCCCTGTTGGCCCAGTGGGTAAGGACACCACCTTGCAGTGCAAGGGACGCCGGTTCGATCCCTGGCCTGAGAAGATCCCACATGCTGTGGAGCTGCTGGACAGATGTGTCCAACTACTGAGCTGGAGCTCTGGACCGAGTGAGGCCACCATGATGGGAGGCCCACACAGGTCAAAGAACAAAGATAAATGAATGAAAGATCAATAGAAGCGGCCAAAAAAAAAAAATGTATGAAATTGATAGAATGCTGATGTGCTCACCGGGTAGCATAGAGCATTACCACTAGATGAGAGGCTCAGAATCATTTTTAATTTTAAGAAAAGGAAACTAAGCAAAACAGTGAGGGAGGGGGATGAGGAGGGCAAGATAATGATTAACTCCAGGAAAACATGGTGTAAAGGAAGATAAAATTAACCATGGATCAGATACAGAGAATGTTTGCCCAGTCACAGTACAGACATTGAATCCTGTACCCAGAATTATAATACAAGTGTATTGGGAAAATGTGTGAACAGGAAGGCTGTTATGTATTTATGTACTTGGGGTGAGAAGGTGGTAAAAGTGACCTAATCTTCCATAGAGGGGACTTAATGGATAATAGCTATAGGCCAAAAAATCAAGCAGAAATATATACATGTTTTCTAGAGATATGTAAGTAAATTCAGAGAACATCAGTTGAAGAGGTTAAAGTTTTGCTTTCGGGGGGATGAAAAAAGAGAGAATGCTGTTTTTTTTTTTTTTTTATCTTTTTTTATGGCAAGCCTTATAAAAAGAAACTAAGTCGGATCTTTGAGGTACGTACTTGTATAATTTGATGTAAAATAAACAGTGTTTAAAGAAAAATCCATTTTCAAGTGAGAGGAGTATAATTTAGACCTTTGTATCAGATCATCCTGGAGAAGACAGAAATGTTTCCCCACATAGTTGTGTTTTGTCCAAGTTAAAAATCACATTTTCAGACCTGTGGGTTACCCGCTCATTTCTTTTTTTTTTTTTTTTGGTTGTGAATATCTCCTTTTATTTTTATTTTTTTTTTTAAACCTTTATTTTACTTTTAACTTTTACAGAGTTTTGTTGTTCACAGACATGCATGTTCTCAGATTAGTCACATGTATATCCCCCCCTTCCCTCCCCTCCCGACCATCACACAGCACCCCTGAAGGATCCCCTTTTCTCACAGAGCAATGACTAGAGCTATTTTCTTCACTTATGATAGTACAGGCCTTCATGCTACTTCCCTTACGCCTCTCAACCACTGTTCCTTCCCCACAATGTCCATATGTCCACTGTCCCCTTTTTTATGCTGTCTCTTAGAACAAAGATAAATGAATGAAAGATCAATAGAAGCGGCCAAAAAAAATGTATGAAATTGATAGAATGCTGATGTGCTCACCGGGTAGCATAGAGCATTACCACTAGATGAGAGGCTCAGAATCATTTTTAATTTTAAGAAAAGGAAACTAAGCAAAACAGTGAGGGAGGGGGATGAGGAGGGCAAGATAATGATTAACTCCAGGAAAACATGGTGTAAAGGAAGATAAAATTAACCATGGATCAGATACAGAGAATGTTTGCCCAGTCACAGTACAGACATTGAATCCTGTACCCAGAATTATAATACAAGTGTATTGGGAAAATGTGTGAACAGGAAGGCTGTTATGTATTTATGTACTTGGGGTGAGAAGGTGGTAAAAGTGACCTAATCTTCCATAGAGGGGACTTAATGGATAATAGCTATAGGCCAAAAAATCAAGCAGAAATATATACATGTTTTCTAGAGATATGTAAGTAAATTCAGAGAACATCAGTTGAAGAGGTTAAAGTTTTGCTTTCGGGGGGATGAAAAAAGAGAGAATGCTGTTTTTTTTTTTTTTTATCTTTTTTTATGGCAAGCCTTATAAAAAGAAACTAAGTCGGATCTTTGAGGTACGTACTTGTATAATTTGATGTAAAATAAACAGTGTTTAAAGAAAAATCCATTTTCAAGTGAGAGGAGTATAATTTAGACCTTTGTATCAGATCATCCTGGAGAAGACAGAAATGTTTCCCCACATAGTTGTGTTTTGTCCAAGTTAAAAATCACATTTTCAGACCTGTGGGTTACCCGCTCATTTCTTTTTTTTTTTTTTTTGGTTGTGAATATCTCCTTTTATTTTTATTTTTTTTTTTAAACCTTTATTTTACTTTTAACTTTTACAGAGTTTTGTTGTTCACAGACATGCATGTTCTCAGATTAGTCACATGTATATCCCCCCCTTCCCTCCCCTCCCGACCATCACACAGCACCCCTGAAGGATCCCCTTTTCTCACAGAGCAATGACTAGAGCTATTTTCTTCACTTATGATAGTACAGGCCTTCATGCTACTTCCCTTACGCCTCTCAACCACTGTTCCTTCCCCACAATGTCCATATGTCCACTGTCCATGTCTGTCTTTCTGTCGCTTCACTGCATGTGCCATCATCACCATCCTACTAGATTCCATATATATGTGTTAATATACTGTATTTGTCCTTCTCTTTCTGACTGACTTCACTTTTTAGGATATGTTCTAGATCCAGCCACCTCATGAGGGCTGATTCTTCTGCATTTCTCTTTACAGCTGTGTAGTATTCCATTGTATATATGTACCAGAGCTTTTGGATCCATTCGTTCGTCGATGGGCATCTAGGTTCTTTCCATGTTCTAGCTATTGTATAGAGAGCTGCAATGAACATTGGGGTACAGGTGCTTCTTTCAGTTTTGATTTCGTCAGGGTATAAGCCTAAAAGTGGGATTGCTGGGTCATATGGTGCTTCTATTTTTAGTTTTTTAAGAAATCTCCAGACTGTCTTCCATAGAGGCTGTATCAATTTACACTCCCACCAGCAATGCAGGAGGGTTCCCTTTTCTCCGCAGCCTCTCCAGCATTTATTGTCTGTCGATTTGTGGATGATGGCCATTCTGACGGGTGTGAGGTGACATCTCATTGTAGTTTTGATTTGCATTTCTCTAATTATTAGTGAAGTTGAGCATCGTTTCATGTGTTTTTGGGCCATCTGTATGTCATCGTTGGAGAGGTGTCTGTTTAGGTCCTTTTCCCATTTTTTGATTGGGTTGTTCGTTTTTCCAGTGCTGAGTTGTCTCAGTTGCTTGTAGATTTTGGAGATTAATTCTTTGTCTGTTGTTTCATTTGCTATGATTTTCTCCCACTCTGTGGGGTGTCTGTTGAACTTTTTTGTAATTTCTTTTGCTGTACAAAAGCTTTTAAGTTTCATTAGGTCCCACATGTTCATTTGTCTTTTTAGTTCCACTATTCTAGTAGGTGGGTCAGAGAAGATCTTGCTTTGATTGATGTCCTTGAGGGTTTTGCCTATATTCTCCTCTAAGAGTTTGATGGTTTCTGGCCTTACATTTAAGTCTTTAATCCATTTTGAGTTGATCTTTGTGTATGGTGTCAGGGTATGTTCCAACTTCATTTTCTTGCATGTAGCTGTCCAATTTTCCCAGCACCATTTGTTGAAGAGGCTGTCTTTGTCCCATTTTATATGTTCGCCTCCTTTGTCAAAAATAAGGTACCCATAGGTGCGTGGCTTTATCTCTGGGTTCTCAATCTTGTTCCATTGGTCGATATTTCTGTTTTTGTGCCAGTACCATACTGTCTTGATGACTGTTGCTTTGTAGTAGAGTCTGAAGTTGGGGAGGCTGATCCCCCCAGCTCCATATATGTACCAGAGCTTTTGGATCCATTCGTTCGTCGATGGGCATCTAGGTTCTTTCCATGTTCTAGCTATTGTATAGAGAGCTGCAATGAACATTGGGGTACAGGTGCTTCTTTCAGTTTTGATTTCGTCAGGGTATAAGCCTAAAAGTGGGATTGCTGGGTCATATGGTGCTTCTATTTTTAGTTTTTTAAGAAATCTCCAGACTGTCTTCCATAGAGGCTGTATCAATTTACACTCCCACCAGCAATGCAGGAGGGTTCCCTTTTCTCCGCAGCCTCTCCAGCATTTATTGTCTGTCGATTTGTGGATGATGGCCATTCTGACGGGTGTGAGGTGACATCTCATTGTAGTTTTGATTTGCATTTCTCTAATTATTAGTGAAGTTGAGCATCGTTTCATGTGTTTTTGGGCCATCTGTATGTCATCGTTGGAGAGGTGTCTGTTTAGGTCCTTTTCCCATTTTTTGATTGGGTTGTTCGTTTTTCCAGTGCTGAGTTGTCTCAGTTGCTTGTAGATTTTGGAGATTAATTCTTTGTCTGTTGTTTCATTTGCTATGATTTTCTCCCACTCTGTGGGGTGTCTGTTGAACTTTTTTGTAATTTCTTTTGCTGTACAAAAGCTTTTAAGTTTCATTAGGTCCCACATGTTCATTTGTCTTTGCAGTTCCACTATTCTAGTAGGTGGGTCAGAGAAGATCTTGCTTTGATTGATGTCCTTGAGGGTTTTGCCTATATTCTCCTCTAAGAGTTTGATGGTTTCTGGCCTTACATTTAAGTCTTTAATCCATTTTGAGTTGATCTTTGTGTATGGTGTCAGGGTATGTTCCAACTTCATTTTCTTGCATGTAGCTGTCCAATTTTCCCAGCACCATTTGTTGAAGAGGCTGTCTTTGTCCCATTTTATATGTTCGCCTCCTTTGTCAAAAATAAGGTACCCATAGGTGCGTGGCTTTATCTCTGGGTTCTCAATCTTGTTCCATTGGTCGATATTTCTGTTTTTGTGCCAGTACCATACTGTCTTGATGACTGTTGCTTTGTAGTAGAGTCTGAAGTTGGGGAGGCTGATCCCCCCAGCTCCATTCTTCTTCCTGAGGATTGCTTTGGCTATTCGAGGTCTTTTGTGTTTCCATATGAACTGTGTTATTCGTTGGTCTAGTTCTGTGAAGAATGTTATTGGAAGCTTGATAGGGATCGCATTGAATCTATAGATGACATTTGGTAGTATGGTCATTTTCACAATATTGATTCTCCCGACCCAGGAACACGGAATATTTCTCCATCTGTTTAAGTCTTCTTTAATGTCTCTCATGAGTGTCTTGTAATTTTCTGTGTACAGTTCTTTTGTTTCTTTGGGTAGGTTTATTCCTAGATATTTGATTCTTTTGGTTGCGATGGTGAAGGGGATTGCCTCTTTGATTTCATTTTCTGATTTTTCATTGTTTGTGTATAGGAATGCCAGTGATTTCTGTATATTGATTTTGTATCCTGCAACTTTGCTGAATTCGCTGATTAACTCTAGTAGTTTTGTAATAGTGTCTTTGGGATTTTCTATGTATAATATCATGTCATCTGCAAATAGAGAGAGTTTGACTTCTTCTTTTCCAATCTGGATTCCTTTGATTTCTTTCTCTTCTCTTATTGCTATTGCTAGAACTTCCAGGACTATGTTGAATAGTAGTGGTGAAAGTGGACACCCTTGTCTTGTTCCTGATCTTAGAGGGAATGCTTTGAGTTTTTCACCATTGAGGATAATGTTCGCTGTGGGCTTCTCATATATGGCTTTCACTATGTTAAGATAAGTTCCTTCTATGCCCATTTTTTGAAGAGTTTTTATCATAAATGGATGCTGTACTTTGTCAAAGGCTTTTTCTGCATCTATTGAGATGATCATGTGATTTTTGTCTTTCAATTTGTTGATATGGTGTATCACATTGATTGATTTGCGGATGTTGAAGAATCTTTGCATGCCTGGGATGAACCCAACTTGATCGTGATGAATGAGCTTTTTGATGTGTTGCTGAATTCTGTTTGCTAGGATTTTGTTGAGGATTTTGGCATCTAGATTCATCAGTGAAATTGGCCTATAATTTTCTTTTTTTGTGATGTCTTTGCCTGGCTTTGGTATCAGGGTGATGGTGGCCTCGTAGAATGTGTTTGGAAGTGTTCCTTCCTGGGCAATTTTTTGGAAGAGTTTTAGAAGGACAGGCATTAGTTCTTCTTTAAATGTTTGGTAGAATTCACTTGTGAAACCATCTGGCCCTGGGCTTTTATTTTTGGGTAGATTTTTGATCACAAGGTCGATTTCTGAGCTTGTGATTGGCTTGTTCATAGTTTCTATTTCTTCCTGGTTGAGTCTTGGGAGATTAATCTTCTCTAAGAAACTGTCCATTTCTTCCAGGTTGTCCAGTTTGTTGCCATAGAGTTGTTCATAATAGTCTCTTATAATCCTTTGGATTTCTGCATTGTCCGTTGTAATCTCTCCTTTTTCATTTTTGATTTTGGTGATCTGGTTCTTCTCTCTCTTTTTCTTAATGAGTCTGGCCAGTGGTGTGTCGATTTTATTGACTTTTTCGAAGAACCAGCTTTTTGTTTTATTTATCTTTACTATTGTTTCTTTTGTTTCTTTTTCATTTATTTCTGCTCTGATCTTTATGATTTCCCTTCTTCTGCTGGCTTTGGGGTGTTTTTGTTCTTCTTTCTCCAGTTGTTTTAAGTGTAAGGTAAGGTCGTCTGTTTGAGATTTTCCTAGTTTCTTGAGGTGGGATTGTAATGCTATAAACTTCCCTCTTAGAACTGCTTTTGCAGTATCCCATAGGTTTTGCACTGTCGTGTGTTCATTGTCATTTTCTTCTAGGAATTTTTTTATTTCTCCTTTGATTTCCTCAATGATCAGTTGGTTTTTTAGGTATGTGTTGTTTAATCTCCATGTGTTTGTGTTTTTAGCGGTTTTTTCCTGTAGTTGATCTCTAGTCTCACTGCATTGTGGTCCGAGAAGATGGTTGATAGAATTTCAGTTTTCTTGAATTGACTGAGGATTGATTTGTGGCCCAAGATGTGGTCTATCCTGGAGAATGTTCCGTGAGCACTTGAGAAGAAAGTGTATTCTTCTGCTTTTGGATGGAAAGTCCTAAAGATATCAATGAGGTCCATTTCTTCTAGTGTGACATTTAAGGCTTGTGTTTCTTTATTAATTTTCTGTTTGGATGATCTGTCCATTGGTGTGAGAGGAGTGTTAAAGTCTCCTACTATGATTGTGTTGCTGTCAATGTCTTCTTTTATGTCTGAAAGTGTTTGTCTTATGTATTGGGGTGCTCCTGTGTTGGGAGCATAGATATTTATGATTGTTATGTCTTCTTCTTGGATGGATCCCTTAATCATGATGTAGTGACCTGCCTTGTCTCTTAGAATCTTCTTTACTTTAAAATCTATTTCTTCCTGGTTGAGTCTTGGGAGATTAATCTTCTCTAAGAAACTGTCCATTTCTTCCAGGTTGTCCAGTTTGTTGCCATAGAGTTGTTCATAATAGTCTCTTATAATCCTTTGGATTTCTGCATTGTCCGTTGTAATCTCTCCTTTTTCATTTTTGATTTTGGTGATCTGGTTCTTCTCTCTCTTTTTCTTAATGAGTCTGGCCAGTGGTGTGTCGATTTTATTGACTTTTTCGAAGAACCAGCTTTTTGTTTTATTTATCTTTACTATTGTTTCTTTTGTTTCTTTTTCATTTATTTCTGCTCTGATCTTTATGATTTCCCTTCTTCTGCTGGCTTTGGGGTGTTTTTGTTCTTCTTTCTCCAGTTGTTTTAAGTGTAAGGTAAGGTCGTCTGTTTGAGATTTTCCTAGTTTCTTGAGGTGGGATTGTAATGCTATAAACTTCCCTCTTAGAACTGCTTTTGCAGTATCCCATAGGTTTTGCACTGTCGTGTGTTCATTGTCATTTTCTTCTAGGAATTTTTTTATTTCTCCTTTGATTTCCTCAATGATCAGTTGGTTTTTTAGGTATGTGTTGTTTAATCTCCATGTGTTTGTGTTTTTAGCGGTTTTTTTTCCTGTAGTTGATCTCTAGTCTCACTGCATTGTGGTCCGAGAAGATGGTTGATAGAATTTCAGTTTTCTTGAATTGACTGAGGATTGATTTGTGGCCCAAGATGTGGTCTATCCTGGAGAATGTTCCGTGAGCACTTGAGAAGAAAGTGTATTCTTCTGCTTTTGGATGGAAAGTCCTAAAGATATCAATGAGGTCCATTTCTTCTAGTGTGACATTTAAGGCTTGTGTTTCTTTATTAATTTTCTGTTTGGATGATCTGTCCATTGGTGTGAGAGGAGTGTTAAAGTCTCCTACTATGATTGTGTTGCTGTCAATGTCTTCTTTTATGTCTGAAAGTGTTTGTCTTATGTATTGGGGTGCTCCTGTGTTGGGAGCATAGATATTTATGATTGTTATGTCTTCTTCTTGGATGGATCCCTTAATCATGATGTAGTGACCTGCCTTGTCTCTTAGAATCTTCTTTACTTTAAAATCTATTTTATCTGATATGAGGATTGCTACTCCAGCTTTCTTTAGATTTCCATTTGCATGGAATATCTTTTTCCAGCCTCTCACTTTCAGTCTATGAGTGTCTCTAGGTCTGAAATGAGTTTCTTGGAGGCAGCATATGTATGGGTCGTGTTTTTGGATCCATTCAGCCACTCTGTGTCTTTTGGTTGGGGCGTTTAGTCCATTGACATTCAAAGTAATTATTGATACAAATGATCCTATTGTCATCTTCTTAGATGTTATGATGGGTTTGTTTCGTGGATCTTCTCCTTTTATACTTGTTGTCTATATAAGTCCCTTTAACATTTGTTGTAAGGCTGGTTTGGTGTGACTAAATTCTTTTAATTTTTGCTTGTCTGTAAAGCTTTTGATTTCTCCATCAATTTTGAAGGAGATCCTTGCAGGGTAGAGGATTCTTGGTTGCAGATTATTCTCTTTCAGCCGTTTAAATGTGTCCTGCCATTCCTTCTGGCCTGCAGAGTTTCTGTTGAGAGATCAGCTGTTAAACGGATGGGCTTTCCTTGTATGTCACTAGTTGCTTTTCCCTTGCTGCTTTGAGAATTCTATCTTTGTGTTTAATTTGTGTTAACTTCATTAATATGTGTCTTGGTGTGTTTCTTCTCGGATTGATTCTGTTAGGTACTCTTTGTGCTTCTTGGACTTGATTGACTATTTCTTTTCCCATGTTGGGGAAATTTTCAACTAGATTTTTAAAAATTCTCTCTTAATTGACTGGAGTTGATTTGTGGCCCAAGATGTGGTCTATCCTGGAGAATGTTCCGTGAGCACTTGAGAAGAAAGTGTATTCTTCTGCTTTTGGATGGAAAGTCCTAAAGATATCAATGAGGTCCATTTCTTCTAGTGTGACATTTAAGGCTTGTGTTTCTTTATTAATTTTCTGTTTGGATGATCTGTCCATTGGTGTGAGAGGAGTGTTAAAGTCTCCTACTATGATTGTGTTGCTGTCAATGTCTTCTTTTATGTCTGAAAGTGTTTGTCTTATGTATTGGGGTGCTCCTGTGTTGGGAGCATAGATATTTATGATTGTTATGTCTTCTTCTTGGATGGATCCCTTAATCATGATGTAGTGACCTGCCTTGTCTCTTAGAATCTTCTTTACTTTAAAATCTATTTTATCTGATATGAGGATTGCTACTCCAGCTTTCTTTAGATTTCCATTTGCATGGAATATCTTTTTCCAGCCTCTCACTTTCAGTCTATGAGTGTCTCTAGGTCTGAAATGAGTTTCTTGGAGGCAGCATATGTATGGGTCGTGTTTTTGGATCCATTCAGCCACTCTGTGTCTTTTGGTTGGGGCGTTTAGTCCATTGACATTCAAAGTAATTATTGATACAAATGATCCTATTGTCATCTTCTTAGATGTTATGATGGGTTTGTTTCGTGGATCTTCTCCTTTTATACTTGTTGTCTATATAAGTCCCTTTAACATTTGTTGTAAGGCTGGTTTGGTGTGACTAAATTCTTTTAATTTTTGCTTGTCTGTAAAGCTTTTGATTTCTCCATCAATTTTGAAGGAGATCCTTGCAGGGTAGAGGATTCTTGGTTGCAGATTATTCTCTTTCAGCCGTTTAAATGTGTCCTGCCTTTCCCTTCTGGCCTGCAGAGTTTCTGTTGAGAGATCAGCTGTTAAACGGATGGGCTTTCCTTGTATGTCACTAGTTGCTTTTCCCTTGCTGCTTTGAGAATTCTATCTTTGTGTTTAATTTGTGTTAACTTCATTAATATGTGTCTTGGTGTGTTTCTTCTCGGATTGATTCTGTTAGGTACTCTTTGTGCTTCTTGGACTTGATTGACTATTTCTTTTCCCATGTTGGGGAAATTTTCAACTAGAATCTCTTCAAAAATTTTCTCATAGCCTTTCTTTTTTTCTTCTTCTTCTGGAACCCCTATAATTCGAATATTGGTGCGTTTGATATTATCCCAGAGGTCTCTGAGGCTGTCCTCTGCTCTTTTCATTCTTTGAGCTAGAGTCTGTTTTTCAGCAGTTACTTCCACCATTTTATCTTCCAGCTCACTTATCCGGTCTTCTGTCTCAGATACTCTGCTCTTGATTCCTTCTACAGTGTTTTCAGTTCAGCAATTGAGTTGTTTGTCTCTGTTACTTTTTTAGTAAGTTCTTGTATTTCTTTATTCAGTGTGTTAGTTGTATCTTGCAATTTCTCTGAAATTCTGTTTTCAGTGTCTTTGATCATCTTTACTATCATTCTTCTGAAATCACTTTCAGAAAGTTTGTCCAAATTCTCTTCATTAATTTGATCTTGTGTGTTTGTTGATTGTTCCTTCGCTTGTGTGGTATTTCTCTGCCGTTTCATTGTTATTATTAATTTTTTAAAACTGATTCTGTTTGGGATTTCCTTTTCCCAGACTTTGAGTTACGTCTGTTGGTGTTTGTTGTTTGGATGGGGCTTCTTATTCTGGGTGATGCTGGTGATTGGGTGATGTCAGGACTTGTATACAAGTGATTACCTTTGCTGGCGTTCTCACTTGTATACTGCTCTTTAGTGTTATGCGTTCTCTAGTATTGTAGTTTTGGAGTCAGTGCACCCTCAAAACCCCGTGGCTTGTTGCCTGACCAGGGAATGAAGATTTCACGGCTGGTTTGTTATGGCATTAAATGATATTAAAACATATATATGCAAATGAGAAACAGAAGGTATACCTTTGACAAATGGCAATTTAAAAATTATGCAAGTACTATCTAGCGTATTGAATTATACACATGAACATATACAGCTATAACATAACCCAAGCATTCCAATCAAAAATACAGTACAATACGTTAGCACGGCGAATAGAGAAATCCAAGAATGATATCCACAAGTTAATAAGCAAACTAAGTAGAGTACCAATTGGAGAATAATGCTAGAGCAGGATCCCGTTGGGGATAAGGCAATGAGGACAGAACAGACTAAGAAATATAGTGGGGAAATTTTCAACTAGAATCTCTTCAAAAATTTTCTCATAGCCTTTCTTTTTTTCTTCTTCTTCTGGAACCCCTATAATTCGAATATTGGTGCGTTTGATATTATCCCAGAGGTCTCTGAGGCTGTCCTCTGCTCTTTTCATTCTTTGAGCTAGAGTCTGTTTTTCAGCAGTTACTTCCACCATTTTATCTTCCAGCTCACTTATCCGGTCTTCTGTCTCAGATACTCTGCTCTTGATTCCTTCTACAGTGTTTTCAGTTCAGCAATTGAGTTGTTTGTCTCTGTTACTTTTTTAGTAAGTTCTTGTATTTCTTTATTCAGTGTGTTAGTTGTATCTTGCAATTTCTCTGAAATTCTGTTTTCAGTGTCTTTGATCATCTTTACTATCATTCTTCTGAAATCACTTTCAGAAAGTTTGTCCAAATTCTCTTCATTAATTTGATCTTGTGTGTTTGTTGATTGTTCCTTCGCTTGTGTGGTATTTCTCTGCCGTTTCATTGTTATTATTAATTTTTTAAAACTGATTCTGTTTGGGATTTCCTTTTCCCAGACTTTGAGTTACGTCTGTTGGTGTTTGTTGTTTGGATGGGGCTTCTTATTCTGGGTGATGCTGGTGATTGGGTGATGTCAGGACTTGTATACAAGTGATTACCTTTGCTGGCGTTCTCACTTGTATACTGCTCTTTAGTGTTATGCGTTCTCTAGTATTGTAGTTTTGGAGTCAGTGCACCCTCAAAACCCCGTGGCTTGTTGCCTGACCAGGGAATGAAGATTTCACGGCTGGTTTGTTATGGCATTAAATGATATTAAAACATATATATGCAAATGAGAAACAGAAGGTATACCTTTGACAAATGGCAATTTAAAAATTATGCAAGTACTATCTAGCGTATTGAATTATACACATGAACATATACAGCTATAACATAACCCAAGCATTCCAATCAAAAATACAGTACAATACGTTAGCACGGCGAATAGAGAAATCCAAGAATGATATCCACAAGTTAATAAGCAAACTAAGTAGAGTACCAATTGGAGAATAATGCTAGAGCAGGATCCCCGTTGGGGATAAGGCAATGAGGACAGAACAGACTAAGAAATATAGTGGGGAAAGGGAAAAAGAGAAAGGGAGGATAGAAGAGAAATATAGAATAATATTGCAAAGTTAAATATAGGGAGATAAAGATTTGTATGTATTAGAATTTAGTGGTATAGGAAAGGAGCTTCAGAGAAAGCAAAGAATTATAGAGGAGGTAGTAGTACAAATGAAAAATTATTAAAAATTAAAAGATCTAAATTTTATAGAAAAATATAGAAAAACAAAGCAAAAATAATAAAAACAAACAAAACCCCCACAGAACCTTAAAAGGCCAATGGGGAACCAGAAGTTTATACCAAAATAAAATGTGTGGTTTAAAAGGAAGAAGAAAAAAAAAAAAATTATGTAAACTTGAATATATTCAGTCTTACTGATAAGATTAGTAGCTTCAATAGAATTCAGTGAAGGAAATGAACACACCCACTCTCTCTCTCACATACACCCCCAAGAAAAGAGAAAAAAAAAAAAAATAAAAAAGCGGTGGGTGCACTGAGTGGGTTTGGAAAAAAGAGAAGAAAAAAAAAATTGAAACAAAGTAATACAATACAAAAAATGAAATTTTAAAGTCCAGCAGTAACTCCAGCTTCAGACAAAACGTGAAAATAGTGTTTATGTTCTTCTGTCTCTTGCTGACTGTTCAGGAATTATCAGTCTTTTCTTGCCTCTGGCAGTGGTTGGATCTGAAGACCTCTTTGACTGCTTGTTTTGGCCTATTCCAGAATTAAAGGCCCGCCCAGGCTGGCCCTGGGAGTTTCTTAATCCAAATCCCTTTTCTTGCTGGGTGGAGCTAAGTTCCTCCTGTAGCTTGACCAATAGCCCTGCAGTTTGACCAGCAGCCAAACTACAGTAGGGAAAATGGCGTCTGTCTCTCAGAGGATTTGTTGCCTGACCAGGGAATGAAGATTTCACGGCTGGTTTGTTATGGCATTAAATGATATTAAAACATATATATGCAAATGAGAAACAGAAGGTATACCTTTGACAAATGGCAATTTAAAAATTATGCAAGTACTATCTAGCGTATTGAATTATACACATGAACATATACAGCTATAACATAACCCAAGCATTCCAATCAAAAATACAGTACAATACGTTAGCACGGCGAATAGAGAAATCCAAGAATGATATCCACAAGTTAATAAGCAAACTAAGTAGAGTACCAATTGGAGAATAATGCTAGAGCAGGATCCCGTTGGGGATAAGGCAATGAGGACAGAACAGACTAAGAAATATAGTGGGGAAAGGGAAAAAGAGAAAGGGAGGATAGAAGAGAAATATAGAATAATATTGCAAAGTTAAATATAGGGAGATAAAGATTTGTATGTATTAGAATTTAGTGGTATAGGAAAGGAGCTTCAGAGAAAGCAAAGAATTATAGAGGAAGTAGTAGTACAAATGAAAAATTATTAAAAATTAAAAGATCTAAATTTTATAGAAAAATATAGAAAAACAAAGCAAAAATAATAAAAACAAACAAAACCACCACAGAACCTTAAAAGGCCAATGGGGAACCAGAAGTTTATACCAAAATAAAATGTGTGGTTTAAAAGGAAGAAGAAAAAAAAAAAAATTATGTAAACTTGAATATATTCAGTCTTACTGATAAGATTAGTAGCTTCAATAGAATTCAGTGAAGGAAATGAACACACCCACCCTCTCTCTCACATACCCCCCCAAGAAAAGAAAAAAAAAAAAAAAAAGCGGTGGGTGCACTGAGTGGGTTTGGAAAAAAGAGAAGAAAAAAAAAATTGAAACAAAGTAATACAATACAAAAAATGAAATTTTAAAGTCCAGCAGTAACTCCAGCTTCAGACAAAACGTGAAAATAGTGTTTATGTTCTTCTGTCTCTTGCTGACTGTTCAGGAATTATCAGTCTTTTTCTTGCCTCTGGCAGTGGTTGGATCTGAAGACCTCTTTGACTGCTTGTTTTGGCCTATTCCAGAATTAAAAGGCCCGCCCAGGCTGGCCCTGGGAGTTTCTTAATCCAAATCCCTTTTCTTGCTGGGTGGAGCTAAGTTCCCTCCCTGTAGCTTGACCAATAGCCCTGCAGTTTGACCAGCAGCCAAACTACAGTAGGGAAAATGGCGTCTGTCTCTCAGAGGATTTATTCCCACACGCTCTATGGGAAGCACTTCCACAGTGCCCCCGACCCTGCTGCAGGCCACCGTCGACCCCCGCCACCGCGGGAGACGTCAGGTTACTCAGAGGTGAGTCTGGCTCAGTCTCATGCGGGATCGCTATTCCTCTCTCCCGGATCACAGTGCGCAGAGACCTCCCAGTCCTCCTCGGCGGCTCTGTGATCGGGTCAATGGTAACCTCCTCCAAAGGGAACTGAGTGCCGCCCTTCCGAGGCCTGCTCAAGGGCACTTCTAGCTCAAGGGGCACCTGGACCCTCCAAAGCAGGTCCGGCTCAGTCCCTTGTGGGTGTTAGTGCTCCTCACCGGGTTTTGATCTGCAACAGGCTTTGCGGCTTTGGCCCGCCCAGCCTCTCCGGCGGGTATGAGATTTGACTTTTAAAAGTGCGATTGCACCCCTCCTACCGTCTTGATGCGGCTTCTCCTTTGTTCTTCGATGTGGGGTGTCCTCTCTGTGATCAGATCCAACCTCCTTTCGTCGATGGTTTCCCAGGAACTCGTCGCAATTCAGGCGATTTTGCAGGAGAGATGAGTGCACGTCCTTCTACGCCGCCATCTTAGCTCCACCCCTACCCGCTCATTTCTGCCTTTCTCTTGATTGCAAGCTACAGTGGTAAGTTGCAGAAAGCTTTCTGCCTTAGTGTTTTCAGAGAAGAGGGAAAAAAAAAGTCTACAATGAAAAACCAAAAAGCAGAAGCAAGGAACCAGAAAAGTCTCACAAATCAGACTGAAAATACATCATCTATTAGCATCCTAAGGCTGTGTATCAAAACACAGGATCTTGGAACCTGTTCAGGAATTATCAGTCTTTTCTTGCCTCTGGCAGTGGTTGGATCTGACGACCTCTTTGACTGCTTGTTTTGGCCTATTCCAGAATTAAAAGGCCCGCCCAGGCTGGCCCTGGGAGTTTCTTAATCCAAATCCCTTTTCTTGCTGGGTGGAGCTAAGTTCCCTCCCTGTAGCTTGACCAATAGCCCTGCAGTTTGACCAGCAGCCAAACTACAGTAGGGAAAATGGCGTCTGTCTCTCAGAGGATTTATTCCACACGCTCTATGGGAAGCACTTCCACAGTGCCCCCGACCCTGCTGCAGGCCACCGTCGACCCCCGCCACCGCGGGAGACGTCAGGTTACTCAGAGGTGAGTCTGGCTCAGTCTCATGCGGGATCGCTATTCCTCTCTCCCGGATCACAGTGCGCAGAGACCTCCCAGTCCTCCTCGGCGGCTCTGTGATCGGGTCAATGGTAACCTCCTCCAAAGGGAACTGAGTGCCGCCCTTCCGAGGCCTGCTCAAGGGCACTTCTAGCTCAAGGGGCACCTGGACCCTCCAAAGCAGGTCCGGCTCAGTCCCTTGTGGGTGTTAGTGCTCCTCACCGGGTTTTGATCTGCAACAGGCTTTGCGGCTTTGGCCCGCCCAGCCTCTCCGGCGGGTATGAGATTTGACTTTTAAAAGTGCGATTGCACCCCTCCTACCGTCTTGATGCGGCTTCTCCTTTGTTCTTCGATGTGGGGTGTCCTCTCTGTGATCAGATCCAACCTCCTTTCGTCGATGGTTTCCCAGGAACTCGTCGCAATTCAGGCGATTTTGCAGGAGAGATGAGTGCACGTCCTTCTACGCCGCCATCTTAGCTCCACCCCTACCCGCTCATTTCTGCCTTTCTCTTGATTGCAAGCTACAGTGGTAAGTTGCAGAAAGCTTTCTGCCTTAGTGTTTTCAGAGAAGAGGGAAAAAAAAAGTCTACAATGAAAAACCAAAAAGCAGAAGCAAGGAACCAGAAAAGTCTCACAAATCAGACTGAAAATACATCATCTATTAGCATCCTAAGGCTGTGTATCAAAACACAGGATCTTGGAACCTGATCAGATTTGGAAATCCAGGACCCCTGTGGTACCTTCTCTTTTTTTAGTTTCTTTTTCCTCCTTACTTCTAGTGTGCTGCCAACCAGCAGGGCTTGGGAAGCGGGTACATCCCTCCTGCCCAGATATTCACTCCATTGCTGGGCCGCCTACTGAATGACAAATTAAAAATCAGCATTCTCAGAATTAACTCTGACCCCTGGGAGCAGGGTTCCCTCTGGAGTTGGTGTGAGTGTATCTGAATGTGCACGGGACCTTACTGAAAGGCAGTGGACAGGGTTCACATCAGATTTTTCTGTGTCCATGCCTGTATCAACCTTTTGATAAAATACCTCTTTGAAAAACCCATCCTCGGTTTCCAAGCCTTGCAAATCCCTCAAAGAAAGATTATCATTTAGATAAGCTACAGTGTGTTAAATGACTCCATCAGCAAATAGATTAAACACACACACATACATATACACATCAGCCAGAACAACACATCCACATAGAATAAGAAAACTTCACATCTTCTTCCAGTGAGTCATAGGGTTGTCTTAAAATAAGGTTCTCCAGAAAAGACACAGTGGACGAGACTGGGAGCAAGGAGCCCTTGCCCAGTCATGCTTATGAAAAGTCTGTGAACTGAAATGGAAAATCTATATTATAATCTCCTTTATGCAAATGACTCCATCTATAAAGAGAGTATTCTATCATTCCTTTTAATTTCTAGCACTTGTTCTTTTAGAGACCATCCGACCTGGAAAACTTCTGCAAGTAGATTTCACAACATGGGTTTTATGCTTTTTGAGCTGGTAGGAAGTTTTGGGAAAATTTAAAACCTAAGGGATGAACCTCTGCCTTGAAGAGATGAGAAGGCAGATGCAAGGCAGGTTCGTGCAGCTGGTTATGTATGGTTTCCTGCTTTCTAGTCCACTCATGTGCTGATGATGTAATAAAATATTCAGAATGAAAGACTATTTGATGATGTTGGGCTGCATATCACAAACCTGCGCATCTTGTGGTTGCCAAACAATGAGATGAAGAGACAGCCTGGAAGCAGGGACAGAAGCAGGAGAATCTTACATGTCTGGGGCAGAGGGTCACCATGTATAGGATGCAACAATCAGGATATGGCAGCATTCTTCTCCACTTGGGGAAAAAGGAGGCTACTACCAATGGGGAATTGACATCAGGGTGTCTTATCAGTTCCCAGGGAAACCAGTATGGGGCCAGGGGCCAGCATGTAGGTAGTTACTAATTATGCCCTAAAATTAAGAGGAAACAGGGACTGGCTGAGGGTTTCCCTGGTAACTCAGCTGCTAAAGATTCTGCCTGCAATGCAGGAGACTCTGGTTCAATTCTTGCATTGGAGAGATGCCTTGGAGAAGGGATAGGCTACCGACTCCAGTATTCTTGGGTTTCCCTGGTGGTTCGGACCATAAAGAATCTGCCTGCAATGCCGGAGACCTGGGTTTGATTGCTGGGTTAGAAAGATCCCCTGGAGGAGGGAATGATAATGCACCCCAGTATTCTTGCCTGGAGAATTCCATGGACAGAGAAGCCTGGTAGGCTGCAGTCCATGGGGTCACAAAGAATCTGACATGACTTAGCGACTAAGCACAGCACAGGGACTGGCTAAGCAGGGAATGTACAGAGACCAAGAGAACAGCCATCTTGAATGGCCTGATGACACAAACGGGAATAGGGTAAATGCCAGAAAACAGAACATTCTTCAGAGTTTTCTTGGTTACTCGAAGGAAAGCCTAGGCACCACTGCCAATGCTTGTCACCCATTTATCAACACAAAATTCTGTGAACAGAGAGCATGTGAGGTATGAAAGCCATCTTGAACCTTTGCCCAAAGGGAGAGTTGAGAGTACATTCTTTTTTTTTTTTTTTAACTTGGAACTTTCTTCCCCTCTTGGTTCTTTTGTTCCTTGGAGAACCTCAGCCCTTCTGGCTTTTACTTCTGACACTACTCATACCTTTTAGACAAAAATTATTGTTCATACCAATCACCAAGCCTGGTAACTTTGGGAGTTGAAAATGTTTACCAAATTTAGACTAATTTATCTTGGGACACAACTCTGCTTTCTTCGCTCAACTGAGCCTTCAAATCAGGGCCAGTCCAATCTGCAAAGATATTAAACACACACACACCCACAGCTCTTAGAAGGTGACCACATGCTTCTGTGCCCTTGTTCTTTAACAGACCAAGTATATTTATTGCTTTTCCCCCCAGGAGAAGCATTGTGTCCCATCAATGACCACAATCCCCTCCAGCAATATTGGCGTTATAGTTACATGTCCTCATCACAAGGTAATTATTTCTTCTAAAAATAGTATAATCATTAACATCTCCCCAACCTAATTACCGTTCAGTTCCTAGGTAATCTATTACATTGGGCATACTCAAATTCAAAGTGATTTCTAAGGTAGATTTAGGTCAAGGTTCCAATATCAATGTCCTTTCCTCCTAACATACTTTAACGTGACAGGTGACATTTTTCTGTTCACATTTATTTCAAATATATTAGTTCTCTGGAGAGAGGTAGATAGATGCATAAACCAGAGTCCATGCATGCTTTCTTGCTGAATCACAACCTTTAGGATATTCCTCATCTTCTTCCCTGCTTCCTTTGAACAGTTAAAAACAGAGGATAGGTAAAGTGCTTTTAATAAATTGGGAATGGGCTTTATTTAGAACTGTGATCCACGACCTTACATTTTTGGGGTCTTTTGAATCAAAAATAGGTAGCTTAATTTGCACACTCTTTGAATGCTTTCTCTGTCTCTGCTCTTCCTTGGCATTCTGCTGAACATGCGCCTCAGGAAGAATTCAAGGCATCTTTGGCATGATTTTGATGAATAGGAACCTATGAGGCTTAACAGGAGGCACCAAAGTGGACAGGCACCTAAGGGGAGAAGCGGGTCTGTGTTGATGGATGTCTTACCCTGGACACTGGGAGACTGCTGGGATACAGGGTTTTTTTTTTTTCTTTTTGTTTCATCAAGTGGTAAAACAGAAAGATAATTCAAGGTAGCATATGCAAGGCAGAATGTGAAGGTATTTTCTCAGCAGAAGGAATCAGATAAGCAGCTGTTTCACAGGGTGCCGAAGGGACAAACAGCAGAGAAAACATAAAGCAGCCCCAAAAGGACTACATGGACTGGATACACAAAAATCACCCATATTGAGTTACGTGATGCTTCAAAGTAAGCTGCTTCAAAGTATTGTACTAAGCTCTCAAAAGGGCACTAACTTTTGGTGTTTCAGTTTATTTATAGCTTTCCTAATGTTTATGATCAGAGAAAGGAAAAGGTGCAAAATACTATAGAAAATGTGTTTATTTTAATAATTTTATTTATTTACTTTTCATGTATTTTTCGCTGTGCTGGATCTTCACTGCTGTGCAGGGTGTTGTCTAGTTGCAGTGAGTGGGTGCTACTCTCTAGTGGCAGAGCTGAGGCTTCTCATCATGGTGGCTTCTCTTGTTGCAGAGCATGGGTCCCAGAGCTCGTGGGCTTCAGTAATTGTGGCTGGTGGGCTCTAGTGACTGGGCTCAGTAGTTGTGGTACACAACCTCGGTTGTTCCTTGGAATATGGGATCCTCCTGGACAACGGATCGAACATGTGTCCCCTGCTTTTGTAGGTGGACTCCCAACAACTGGACCACCAGGAAAGTCCCTCCACCTGCATTTTGAAACAGGCACTTAGGCCATTCCAACTTAAGTGGCAGTGGGGAATCCCAGGATAGCTTCCTTTGAACAGTTAAAAACAGAGGATAGGTAAAGTGCTTTTAATAAATTGGGAATGGGCTTTATTTAGAACTGTGATCCACGACCTTACATTTTTGGGGTCTTTTGAATCAAAAATAGGTAGCTTAATTTGCACACTCTTTGAATGCTTTCTCTGTCTCTGCTCTTCCTTGGCATTCTGCTGAACATGCGCCTCAGGAAGAATTCAAGGCATCTTTGGCATGATTTTGATGAATAGGAACCTATGAGGCTTAACAGGAGGCACCAAAGTGGACAGGCACCTAAGGGGAGAAGCGGGTCTGTGTTGATGGATGTCTTACCCTGGACACTGGGAGACTGCTGGGATACAGGGTTTTTTTTTTTTCTTTTTGTTTCATCAAGTGGTAAAACAGAAAGATAATTCAAGGTAGCATATGCAAGGCAGAATGTGAAGGTATTTTCTCAGCAGAAGGAATCAGATAAGCAGCTGTTTCACAGGGTGCCGAAGGGACAAACAGCAGAGAAAACATAAAGCAGCCCCAAAAGGACTACATGGACTGGATACACAAAAATCACCCATATTGAGTTACGTGATGCTTCAAAGTAAGCTGCTTCAAAGTATTGTACTAAGCTCTCAAAAGGGCACTAACTTTTGGTGTTTCAGTTTATTTATAGCTTTCCTAATGTTTATGATCAGAGAAAGGAAAAGGTGCAAAATACTATAGAAAATGTGTTTATTTTAATAATTTTATTTATTTACTTTTCATGTATTTTTCGCTGTGCTGGATCTTCACTGCTGTGCAGGGTGTTGTCTAGTTGCAGTGAGTGGGTGCTACTCTCTAGTGGCAGAGCTGAGGCTTCTCATCATGGTGGCTTCTCTTGTTGCAGAGCATGGGTCCCAGAGCTCGTGGGCTTCAGTAATTGTGGCTGGTGGGCTCTAGTGACTGGGCTCAGTAGTTGTGGTACACAACCTCGGTTGTTCCTTGGAATATGGGATCCTCCTGGACAACGGATCGAACATGTGTCCCCTGCTTTTGTAGGTGGACTCCCAACAACTGGACCACCAGGAAAGTCCCTCCACCTGTATTTTGAAACAGGCACTTGTAGGCTTCCTTTAATTCCATATTTGTCTTAAGTGGCAGTGAGGAGGATCATTGTTAGTTGCAGGTAGCCTTCCCCGCCTCACTTCACATAGAAGAATATCTTCTAACAGAACTCATTTTCCAAAACTCTGACCACTTCAAGAGCTAACTTGCACCTTTGTAGAATCACCTAAAGAATTAAACTGCTAGTGACCCTCAAATTTCTTTTATCTTGATCTGCAATCCTACCAGCAGAAAAAAAAAATAGATCACAGCATGGAGGAAGAACATATGCAAGAAAGAAAACTACTTTGAAAGGCTTCTTAGAGTATATTAGAGGCAAATACATCCTAAAAGCCAACCAAGAGATGCCTCATCTTATGGGGATAACCTTCATCATCTCCATGCATTATGCATGAGGATCAAAGAATACACTGCTCACAGAAGTTACTTCTACTCACTGACACTCCCTTTTGAATAGTATCTACACACCTAATGTGAAGGTTTTCCAGTTGCCATGGGAACCAAAGATTTGGGTGTGCACACACAAAGAGTACGTTTTAATCATGTTCACAGAAGGCGACATACATTGATAGAGTTGACTTGCCTTAAGGTGAATTCTACTTTAAACTATAAACAACCCCACAACAGATCAAATAAATACTTTAGTATCTTGAATTTTTAAAAATCTATTACTTTCATTGAGTAACTTTATAAAACAAGTATTCTAAATTCTGTGGATTCAAATTGGATGAAAATATGATCCGATAAATTCTGGATCTTCACTGCTGTGCAGGGTGTTGTCTAGTTGCAGTGAGTGGGTGCTACTCTCTAGTGGCAGAGCTGAGGCTTCTCATCATGGTGGCTTCTCTTGTTGCAGAGCATGGGTCCCAGAGCTCGTGGGCTTCAGTAATTGTGGCTGGTGGGCTCTAGTGACTGGGCTCAGTAGTTGTGGTACACAACCTCGGTTGTTCCTTGGAATATGGGATCCTCCTGGACAACGGATCGAACATGTGTCCCCTGCTTTTGTAGGTGGACTCCCAACAACTGGACCACCAGGAAAGTCCCTCCACCTGTATTTTGAAACAGGCACTTGTAGGCTTCCTTTAATTCCATATTTGTCTTAAGTGGCAGTGAGGAGGATCATTGTTAGTTGCAGGTAGCCTTCCCCGCCTCACTTCACATAGAAGAATATCTTCTAACAGAACTCATTTTCCAAAACTCTGACCACTTCAAGAGCTAACTTGCACCTTTGTAGAATCACCTAAAGAATTAAACTGCTAGTGACCCTCAAATTTCTTTTATCTTGATCTGCAATCCTACCAGCAGAAAAAAAAAATAGATCACAGCATGGAGGAAGAACATATGCAAGAAAGAAAACTACTTTGAAAGGCTTCTTAGAGTATATTAGAGGCAAATACATCCTAAAAGCCAACCAAGAGATGCCTCATCTTATGGGGATAACCTTCATCATCTCCATGCATTATGCATGAGGATCAAAGAATACACTGCTCACAGAAGTTACTTCTACTCACTGACACTCCCTTTTGAATAGTATCTACACACCTAATGTGAAGGTTTTCCAGTTGCCATGGGAACCAAAGATTTGGGTGTGCACACACAAAGAGTACGTTTTAATCATGTTCACAGAAGGCGACATACATTGATAGAGTTGACTTGCCTTAAGGTGAATTCTACTTTAAACTATAAACAACCCCACAACAGATCAAATAAATACTTTAGTATCTTGAATTTTTAAAAATCTATTACTTTCATTGAGTAACTTTATAAAACAAGTATTCTAAATTCTGTGGATTCAAATTGGATGGAAATATGATCCCGATCCAAGGGAGCACAGTTCCTGAGGTCCTGGCGTGTACACTGTCACTCACAATTGTGGGTGTAGTCACCGTTTAATGGAGAATATTTATGTGAGTCTACACAACAGGATAGAATTGTGCTGAAGGGCTTCGGGAAAGGATACTGAAATTATTTCAGGGCTATTGGGTACTGAAATATAAGGGGAGGCTGTTATAAACTGAGTTGTGTTCCTCCACATTTTTTACTTCATATCTTAAGCATTCCATGAATTAAGATTTAAAAGATGAGTGTAGGAGGATAAAGAATAGTTTTCATATACAGATGTCCAATGACAACTGTAATGAGGATTTTACTTCAGGACAGAGGTTAGAAATTTAGTCCTAGATTTGATTGCACACAAGATATAGTCAGTATGCAAGCCAATCCAGGTTACAAGTATTATCCAGAGGACCATTTAAAGCGGGGGAACCAGAGATCAAAAAACAGAGTCAGAAAAACAGGATAGTAAACCGAGAAAGAATCAAAGGCATAGGAGATGCAGGAGTCAGGGAGGGTGGGGGTGGGGGGGTGGTCCAGGAAATCAGTGGAGGATAAAATTCAAAAGCAGGAAGCAGGAAGCACTCCAAGCAATCAAAAACTATAAACATTCAAGTGGAATCAGAGCCAAATATTTATTATTGAAATTAGGCATCAACTTTATTTTCTTGAGTTCAAGAACTTTGACAATCGCAAGCTAAAGAGAGTGAGTGACAGTTTTTAGGAAAATAGAGCTAAAGGAAGATTATTTAAGTTTTTTTTTTTTTTTGGTATTATTTGCTTCTTTGGAGACTGACCACATTCATAAAAGAATTGGGCCAATAAGCAACCAGAGATGGAACATGCAGGAAAGAGAGGACGACTGATATAGCCGAGTCTGGGAGGTCCTGCAGAGGGAATGAACTCAGAGACATGATGCAGGGGGCCATCAGGCTTGTAGAGAAGCAGGGACACTCCTTCCGTGAAACACCAGGGAAACCCTGGGGTCCTAGCAGATGATCTAAGTGTGGATTTTGAGAAAGGCTGAGAGGGTTCTTCCTGATAGTCTTTCCACCCTAGTCTCTCCTGCCTAGTACGTTCTCTGCTGAAACAAAGAATGGTGGAAATAGGAAACCTAAAAAGAGGAGAAGGAATTTTAATAACCATGTGATCAGGGAAAGAGGAATCGATCAAGAAGAAGGTAAAACCGTTACCGTGTTGAGTCCTTTGGTTCTCAAACCTTAGCAAGTGTCACAATCATATAGAGAGCGTGTTAAAACAGTTTTTTGCATCCACCCCCAGAGATTCCAGTGGAGTAATGCTAGGATTTGTAGGTGCTTCCAGTTGATACTGATGCTGACGTTCTAGGGATTTTGAGAAGCATTGTTATTTTTTGTAAAGTAGTTGGGGATGAAAAGAAAGTATTTAAGCCTAGAAAATTTCCCTGCAGAGTTCTTTATAAAGACATCACTTTATCAGATTAATTTAGGGGGCAAAACTCTGTGACAGTTACACGTTTTGTTTTATGCATTTTCAGGATTCCCTGCCTTTGTTCAGGCTCGTTCCTTGGTTTGGAACGCCCTTTCCCTTATAACCTTGTTATAATTCCTCACATTCTTCTTAGCACTGCCTCAAACTTACCTTCCCAGGGAATAGTCTTCCTGGACTTCTCTTTGGAATTATCTAAGCTTTGCTTTTTATGAGTACATCATATAATTTTCTTGCATCCAAATTTCATTCAGCAGAATATTTTCATTGCTTGACCAGATGTCTGAATCCTCAGACTCCTAAACTGTATGCTCCTTGAGGATGGAAACTGTCCTATCTTTCCCCATTCCTTGCAACATTAAACACAATATCCGAAAGAAAGGGTTGCCCAGTATTATTTTAATAGAGTTGCTCTCCTAAAGGCTGTTCAAGAGACTTTGGAATATCCAGCAGAATAGACAGGGGACATTAAATTAGAGAACATCAGAACACACTTTTGCTTTAAATGATTTGCCTTTTCCCCCTTGACAGCAGCTCTTATTAAAATAACATTAGCTAAAAATATTTCTGTGCCAAAAGTAATTATGATAATGTTTCTCTGCATTTATATCGTTCATTTTATTCTGAAAGTGCATCATAAACAGACCTCAGCTTAGGAGAAAGAAAAGCACTGAACTGGACTTGAACTTCTCATTCTTTCACGGGGCAGCCTTTTCGTTTCCTACCATATCCCTAAGCCCATTGGCACAGCTGCTGTCTGAGTCTGGGCTCACACATTGTTTGAGGGCCACGTGGAACCTATTCGGGCATGGATTCCAAAGAAAATTTTCAATTAGTTCCCCTCAAAGGATTAAATGTTGTTTCTCGCTGAATTCTCTCATCTTGAATGAGTGATTAAGATCCTAATGGGCTTACACAGTTTTTCAGTCCCTTCCAACCAATTATGGTACTGAAGAACATGCCAGAAAGGAAAAGAAGAGAACAAAGGGAAGCTGGAGGAGAATGTTTGCAGGAATTCTGCAAGCCTTTCTCAAGGCAAAAGGGCCTATTTGTTAGTAGGCCTTGTCAGAAGGATCTCACACTCTTCACCTTGGATGCTTGGTCCCCAGGAGGACTTTTCAGCTTTCTTCCCATCAGGCTTGTTTGTCTGTTCCCAGATGCCAGCAGGATGCACAAGACACACTGAGGCACACACCCACACGCACACATTGTTGTCTTTCACAACTGTAAGGTAATACAGAGTAGATCTGGTCTCTGTCCATAATTTCCAGAACAGAGCTTTTAAAACTCTTCAAATTCCTAGAATGATAGAGGTATCTTCATTATTCTAATGGTGACTCATGGTGGCTTCTACATAGTTTCAGGGTGGGAATTAGTTACCAAAAATAGCAACTACCTGAGCAGAGGGTTGGAACCTTGGGACAACCCTACCTGCAGGGAGGAGAAGAGAGCTAAAAATTGAGTTTAACCACACAATGATTTAATCCAATAAAATTTCAAGACACTGACGCTCAGTGGAGCATCCTGACTGGTGAACACACTGATGTGTTAGAAGGCTGGCATGCCCTTGATTCCTGGGGGAGAAGACATAGATGGTAACAATTAATATTCCAGGGTTTTTTTACGCATGCAACCAAAAGGGTAGTGTGAGACATTAGCTAAAATATTTGTCAAAAATGTTTTTTGCATTTATATCGTTCATTTTATTCTGAAAGTGCATCATAAACAGACCTCAGCTTAGGAGAAAGAAAAGCACTGAACTGGACTTGAACTTCTCATTCTTTCACGGGGCAGCCTTTTCGTTTCCTACCATATCCCTAAGCCCATTGGCACAGCTGCTGTCTGAGTCTGGGCTCACACATTGTTTGAGGGCCACGTGGAACCTATTCGGGCATGGATTCCAAAGAAAATTTTCAATTAGTTCCCCTCAAAGGATTAAATGTTGTTTCTCGCTGAATTCTCTCATCTTGAATGAGTGATTAAGATCCTAATGGGCTTACACAGTTTTTCAGTCCCTTCCAACCAATTATGGTACTGAAGAACATGCCAGAAAGGAAAAGAAGAGAACAAAGGGAAGCTGGAGGAGAATGTTTGCAGGAATTCTGCAAGCCTTTCTCAAGGCAAAAGGGCCTATTTGTTAGTAGGCCTTGTCAGAAGGATCTCACACTCTTCACCTTGGATGCTTGGTCCCCAGGAGGACTTTTCAGCTTTCTTCCCATCAGGCTTGTTTGTCTGTTCCCAGATGCCAGCAGGATGCACAAGACACACTGAGGCACACACCCACACGCACACATTGTTGTCTTTCACAACTGTAAGGTAATACAGAGTAGATCTGGTCTCTGTCCATAATTTCCAGAACAGAGCTTTTAAAACTCTTCAAATTCCTAGAATGATAGAGGTATCTTCATTATTCTAATGGTGACTCATGGTGGCTTCTACATAGTTTCAGGGTGGGAATTAGTTACCAAAAATAGCAACTACCTGAGCAGAGGGTTGGAACCTTGGGACAACCCTACCTGCAGGGAGGAGAAGAGAGCTAAAAATTGAGTTTAACCACACAATGATTTAATCCAATAAAATTTCAAGACACTGACGCTCAGTGGAGCATCCTGACTGGTGAACACACTGATGTGTTAGAAGGCTGGCATGCCCTTGATTCCTGGGGGAGAAGACATAGATGGTAACAATTAATATTCCAGTTGAAAAGTAGGTTTTTTGTTCACACCAAGCGTTATGCTAAGCCAAATGCATTGACTGTTAGTTGCTCAGTCGTGTCTGACTCTTTGCGACGCCATGGACTGTAGCCCATCAGGCTCCTCTGTCCATGGAATTCACCAGGTAAGAGTGTAGAGTGGGTTGCCATTCCCTTCAGCAGGGGAGATTCCCCATCCAGAGAAAGAACTCAGGTCTACCCATGGCAGGCAGATTCCTTATCGTCTGAGCCACCAGGGAAGCCCCACACCAACAGTGTACTTTAACTCAATTCTGACTCTATCCAAAGACAGTGTAAGATCCCACGGGTTAAAGACTCAGTCCCACAAGCCTTCCCTCCACTTCCAATACTGTTTTGAAAGCAAATACAGATGGTTACGTGTGCTTCTGACCAATTGACCATAAAGAATAGGAGCCCATGACTGCCTCCTCCAATTTGACAAATGTGTAGAGCAGCACAGGAAAACAGTTTACTTACCAGATCCCCAGTTTCCTATAAAAGGATCTGGCTAGCTGGAAGGGTTGCATAAGGAAAGTATATAAGAAGGGGCCAGAGCTTCCAGACCTGCCCCAAGATCACCACTCCCTTCACGTCTCCACGTGTTCACCAGTCCAGAAGATCTCCAGATCTCATCTTGTCATGACTTTATAGTGACTTTATTACACTGTCAGGGTTGGTGAAATGATGGATTTCAGTGATTAATTCAGCCTCCAGCTCCTCTCCCTCCCCACAGGTCAGGGCCAAGAAAGATTGCAAGTTCCTACCTCCTAATCACACAGTTAGATCTCTCCTGGCCCCCAACCAGCCCCAAAACCTTTTATTCTATTGGTGACTCATGGTGGCTTCTACATTGTTTCAGGGTGGGAATTAGTTACCAAAAATAGCAACTACCTGAGCAGAGGGTTGGAACCTTGGGACAACCCTACCTGCAGGGAGGAGAAGAGAGCTAAAAATTGAGTTTAACCACACAATGATTTAATCCAATAAAATTTCAAGACACTGACGCTCAGTGGAGCATCCTGACTGGTGAACACACTGATGTGTTAGAAGGCTGGCATGCCCTTGATTCCTGGGGGAGAAGACATAGATGGTAACAATTAATATTCCAGTTGAAAAGTAGGTTTTTTGTTCACACCAAGCGTTATGCTAAGCCAAATGCATTGACTGTTAGTTGCTCAGTCGTGTCTGACTCTTTGCGACGCCATGGACTGTAGCCCATCAGGCTCCTCTGTCCATGGAATTCACCAGGTAAGAGTGTAGAGTGGGTTGCCATTCCCTTCAGCAGGGGAGATTCCCCATCCAGAGAAAGAACTCAGGTCTACCCATGGCAGGCAGATTCCTTATCGTCTGAGCCACCAGGGAAGCCCCACACCAACAGTGTACTTTAACTCAATTCTGACTCTATCCAAAGACAGTGTAAGATCCCACGGGTTAAAGACTCAGTCCCACAAGCCTTCCCTCCACTTCCAATACTGTTTTGAAAGCAAATACAGATGGTTACGTGTGCTTCTGACCAATTGACCATAAAGAATAGGAGCCCATGACTGCCTCCTCCAATTTGACAAATGTGTAGAGCAGCACAGGAAAACAGTTTACTTACCAGATCCCCAGTTTCCTATAAAAGGATCTGGCTAGCTGGAAGGGTTGCATAAGGAAAGTATATAAGAAGGGGCCAGAGCTTCCAGACCTGCCCCAAGATCACCACTCCCTTCACGTCTCCACGTGTTCACCAGTCCAGAAGATCTCCAGATCTCATCTTGTCATGACTTTATAGTGACTTTATTACACTGTCAGGGTTGGTGAAATGATGGATTTCAGTGATTAATTCAGCCTCCAGCTCCTCTCCCCTCCCCACAGGTCAGGGCCAAGAAAGATTGCAAGTTCCTACCTCCTAATCACACAGTTAGATCTCTCCTGGCAACCAGCCCCCATCCTTAGCTCCTTTCCAAAAGTCACCTTATTAATATAAGGAAAGACACCTGTGTTGCTCTCATCACAGCAGATTCAATGGTTTTAGGAGATTTGTGCTAGAAACAAGACTATATATATATATATATATATATTTATTTATTTGGCTGCACTGGGTCTTTGTTGTGGCATGTGGGATCTAGGTCTCCTATCAGGGACTAAACCCAGGCCCCTTACATTGGGAACATGGATTCTTAGTTACTGGATCACAAGGGAAGTCCCAAATATATATTCCTTATTATAAATCCCAACATCAAGAAAGATCTGGGGAGGGGTGGGAAGGGGGTGGGATATACACATGACTAATCTGGGAACATACATATCTGTAAACAACAAAACTCTGTAAAAGTTAAAAGCAAAATAAAGGTTTAAAAAAATAAAAAAAGAAAGGTCTGTGCTCTGGACCCTCCCAGACCTCACCCTATGTGGATCCTTTATAACAAAACTGTACTAGGAAATATGTGCTAAGTCGCTTCAGTCCTGTCTGACTCTTTACAGAGTAACCCGCCCATCTCCTCTGTCCATGGGATTCTCAGGGCAAGAATACTGGCTGGGTTTCCATGCCCTCCTCAAGGGGATCTTCCTGACCCAGGGACTGAACCCACATCTCTTTATGTCTCTTGCATTGGCAGGTGGGCTCTTTACCACTAGTGCTACCTGATAAGTCCCAGTAATAAGTATAGTGCTTTGAATAAGTTCTGTGAGGACTTCTGTGAATACTAGAAACAGCAAATCTGAGGTGGTGGTAAGAACCTTCAAATTGACATCCAGTTGGTCAGAAGGGCTGGGGCCCTGGGAGCTCCACTTGTGGTTGGTATCTAAAGTGAGGACAGTCTTCTGGAGGACAGAGCTCTTAACGAGTGGGTCTGCACTGACTCTGAGTGACTGATCTCAGAAATGGGTTGTAGTACACTTCAGTTGGGGTTGAACAATGCCCAGGACGTCGTGCCTCTTCATTTGGTGATGCACAGCCCAGAACAGCTAGAGGCTGAATGAAATCAGGATAAAAGTTTGGCTTGCTATAAATCACACTGTTCATGAAATATCAGACCATTCTTGGAGAGCCTCTTTCCTGCTCATTTTGCGGTAAATACAGTTCGAGTGGCCCACCCATGAATTGCCAGTATTCATGAAGGTATAGAGAAATGAGCAGAAATCAGCATTTTAAAACAGGCTCTTGAGTTGATGCCCTAAGATTTAAAAAATGTCTCTGTGTTATCTGAGAGTCTCAGCAAGGCTGCCAGGGAAAAACCCCTTACTTCTAGGAGATACGGAGTCCTTGGACCGTGTGATACTGTTTTCCCTCCTGGGTCTGGGTTTTGGTTTTTAACTTAGAAATGTTAGCAAAGGAAATTTGTTTTCAGTTGTACAAAATAACAAACTAACAGACTATGGGATAGGTTTTCATGGAATAGTAGCCTATGTTTAGTGAAGTCTGGAGCTTTCAGTTGAGTCTGTCCAGGGTGTTATAGGTTGTAGGAATTTTTGCACATGCAGGCTTGGGCTGAGGAGCCAAATGGGTAACTCATTTAAGCTGCAACCTCAAAGGATCATAAGATATATACTTCAAAGAACCTTAAGTCACAGGATAGACTACATGCATATCTGCATGGCATTAGTTTAAAGCTTTGAGGTTTTGAAATTTCAAATGCAGGGAAAGAATTGTGTGGGAATGAAGTAACTTGTCATTTATGAAAAACCTAGTAAAATGATAACATCTGATGGGGGTGAAGGGGAGATATCTAGATCCAAAGGCACTGGGACAGAATATCTAGGAGGGGGGAAGAAACAAGAAGAGGCTGAATGAATATAAGAGATAAAAAAGGAGAGTAATTTCAGGTATTTTCACAGATGTGCCCAGGTCTAGCCTTGATATGGGTAAAATTAAATGAGAAGAAAAGGTCAAAAGAGAAGATTATGAGAAGCACTAGGAAAGCTAACAGTCACATGGATACCCCTGCAGGATGCATCAATAAGGAGAGAAGGGTCAACAGTTCAGCTCATCGTGGGGTTAAGAGCTAAGGGCTCTATCTCAGAGATTCAAGTTCACAACAGGCTTCAGGAGAGAAATAGCAACCAAAAAGGCTCTCAATTTGATTTTAAAAGTGCTCACTTTTGTAAAGATCATAGTTTAGTTTGGTTTAGGTAAGCTTGAGATCTAAAACAAAACCCCTGTAGAGTTTTTAATCTAAAAAAACTATTAAATTGAGCAAACTAAATATGACTCCAAAGTTGCACAACAGAATATATATGCCCCATATCCTTACGTATAGTCCTGTTCTTGTAACATGCCTATGACTTTTACAGAATATATAAGTGAAATATATAAAGAGAATAACGTTTTATCTGTGTGTGTATGTGTGTAACACTCTAAATAGTACTGCTTAAATAGTAGTGATGTACAGGACAAATGCATGGACACCAAGCAGGGGGGTAGGATGAATTGGGAGATTGGAATTGACGTGTATACACTACGATGTATAAAATAGAAAGCTAATGAGAGCCTACTGTGTAGGTCAGGAAACTATGCAGTGCCCTGTAAATGACCTAAATGGGAAGAAAATCCACAAAAGAAGACATATATGTATATGCATGGCTGATTCACTTTGTTGTACAGAAGAAACTAACACACGATGTTGAACAATTGTACTCCAATACAAATTAATAAAAATAAAATTAATGAAATAAAATAAATAATGTTAAACAACTGTACTCCAATAAAAATAAAGATAAAATGGATTAATAAACATTAAAAATAATAAAAATAAAATTAAACCATACTCCAATAAAAATAAACTAAAGAATAAATGCTGCTTAATACAGAGATGCTGAGCAGGTAATGTGATGCAAAATCCTAGGATGACACATACTTCTAAAAATTTCTGGTATAGTTCCACATGGTTTGTCTACAGCTTTTTCTATGTCAGACAACTTTACAAATACTGTAATATTTAGAGAGAATGAGGTTATGGTTTGAGTTTGGACAAAATAGAGAAATAAAGCTTATTCCCAAAGACTTGAAAGATGTTTATACATAATTTAGGTATTTGTGGGGAGAAGACCCAAAAAGCAAAATTAAATTGTTGAAGATAAAACTAGTGTCTAAAGTATTTAACACATATATCTGTTCTCTTATTCCTGTTTATCAGTGCTGTTGGGTTGACATGTGTGGTCTGATCCCAGTTCTACTTAAGAGTTTCCTGTTCTCAGCATCCACGCACCAGGCTAGCACACTATAATTATATGCCCCACCCTCTTCGGGGCATAAGACAGAGACCAATGTGGAAGAAAGAGCAGGAGCTTAGCACAAATCAGATCTCAAAAGGTGAGAGTTGCTATAGTCTTGAAACTAAAAGTCTGAAAAAGGCAGTATCCAAAAGGAAAATTACAGGCCAATTTCATTCCAAGAACAATGATGCAAAAACTAACAAAAACATTGGCAAATTATATTTAACATTGGAGTCATATTTAGTTTGCTCAATTTAATAGTTTTTTTAGATTAAAAACTCTACAGGGGTTTTGTTTTAGATCTCCCAAGAAGGCAAGGTCTCTTAATGTTGAAATACCAATTAATAATAATAATATGATATAAACTGATATGCTTTGATAGCATCACCAGCTTAATGCACATGAATTTGAGCAAACTCCAGGTGACAGTGAAGGACAGAGAGGCCTAGCATACTACAGTCCATGGAGTTGTAAAGAGTCTGACACGACTTAGCAAATGAATGACAACAACAAGACAATAATGAAATATTATTATTATTAATATCCAATTACAGCTGAAAAATCATATGACCTTCAAGAGGTACAATGTGTTGGATAAATCCAACATCTGTTCATAACTAGACAATGAAGTGCAGCATCCTTTCAAGTGTAGCAGATGCGGGTGGCGCCCATGCGCCCTTGCATGCCCTTCAGGACACTCAGCTAGACTTCTGCCTGCCAGCATCTGCCTAAAGCTTTTTCCTGCCTTGTAGCACCTAAGACAGGCCAGAAGTGCCAAAGGACCAGTACCCTCCCCCTCCCCCGGCAACCCTCAGCCAAAAGCTCCCAGCTCTCTCATCTCCCTCTTTGAAAAACTCGAAGGAATATGTTGTACTCTGATTCTTGGAAGTGAACCGACTTTTAAAAGTACCTTTTATTGGTTTCCTTCTCGTTCCTAATTCACTGAGCACTCTCTTTATGGTGTTTCCTGAGATCACCTCCCAAATAAATGACTGCATTTTAATTCTTTTAGAATCTCTTTCTAGGACTAATAGCATGAGGCAGCAAGCTTGAGCTGGAAGGATACTTTAACTTGGTAAACAAAATAAGACAAAAAAGAACAAAAAGACATCCTGAATGGAAAACTAAACACATCCAACATCCAACTCAATGGTCAGATTGAGTTGTACTATCTCTACTAAGTTGTATTTATCTCCTGTTCCAAAAGTCAGGTGAACCAATGTGGAAGAAAGAGCAGGAGCTTAGTTTGGGTTTTTCAATTTAAAAAAAGTTTTTCATTCCAAGAACAATGATGCAAAAACTAACAAAAACATTGGCAAATTATATTTAACATTGGAGTCATATTTAGTTTGCTCAATTTAATAGTTTTTTTAGATTAAAAACTCTACAGGGGTTTTGTTTTAGATCTCCCAAGAAGGCAAGGTCTCTTAATGTTGAAATACCAATTAATAATAATAATATGATATAAACTGATATGCTTTGATAGCATCACCAGCTTAATGCACATGAATTTGAGCAAACTCCAGGTGACAGTGAAGGACAGAGAGGCCTAGCATACTACAGTCCATGGAGTTGTAAAGAGTCTGACACGACTTAGCAAATGAATGACAACAACAAGACAATAATGAAATATTATTATTATTAATATCCAATTACAGCTGAAAAATCATATGACCTTCAAGAGGTACAATGTGTTGGATAAATCCAACATCTGTTCATAACTAGACAATGAAGTGCAGCATCCTTTCAAGTGTAGCAGATGCGGGTGGCGCCCATGCGCCCTTGCATGCCCTTCAGGACACTCAGCTAGACTTCTGCCTGCCAGCATCTGCCTAAAGCTTTTTCCTGCCTTGTAGCACCTAAGACAGGCCAGAAGTGCCAAAGGACCAGTACCCTCCCCCTCCCCCGGCAACCCTCAGCCAAAAGCTCCCAGCTCTCTCATCTCCCTCTTTGAAAAACTCGAAGGAATATGTTGTACTCTGATTCTTGGAAGTGAACCGACTTTTAAAAGTACCTTTTATTGGTTTCCTTCTCGTTCCTAATTCACTGAGCACTCTCTTTATGGTGTTTCCTGAGATCACCTCCCAAATAAATGACTGCATTTTAATTCTTTTAGAATCTCTTTCTAGGACTAATAGCATGAGGCAGCAAGCTTGAGCTGGAAGGATACTTTAACTTGGTAAACAAAATAAGACAAAAAAGAACAAAAAAACATCCTGAATGGAAAACTAAACACATCCAACATCCAACTCAATGGTCAGATTGAGTTGTACTATCTCTACTAAGTTGTATTTATCTCCTGTTCCATCCAAAACAAGTCAGGTGACCCTCTGTTATACCATCAGATCAGTATCATACGAAAGGTCCTAGCTAAATGCAACAAGGCAAAAGAAAGAAGTAAACAGCATGAGAATTGTAATAAATTGAGAGGAAGACAACCTGTCATTATTTGCAGATAATATGGTTGTGGGAAAAAGGAAATTATCTGAAATGCTGTAAGGTCAATATATAAAAAAATCGATTGTAAAGGCAGTACTCAGAAAAAAATAAAGTCCATAGTGATAGTGTAGCCCCAGTGGAACACAGGAGCCAATTGAAAGAGCTCCTAATGGCCAAAGATGGAACAATTTTAACAACAACATAAATACACTAGGAGCAGATTACAGCATGAAGTCTAAATTAAATATTCATGAATCCATGCTGAGATAAAGAAATGACTGAATAAATAAATGTGGGAGAAGACACAGCCTCATGTGCAGAGGAATTCGTATGAATTTCTGTAGCTATTTGGCTCTCAGAAGGTAAAGCACGACTCACTGCCCACTCTTTAGGTAGGGGTAGGGCCTTCTTTCTAAAGTCAGGGGGTAGGGAGAAACTCCACTGTGGTGAAATCTGACAAACACTACCTCAGCCAGGCCACCAGGGTCAACTTCTGTGCTATGTATTCTTAAATTGCAGTACAGTGACTTATAATATTATATTAGTTTCAGATGTACAGCATAGGGACTCGATGTTTTTATAGATTATATATCCACACTATGCACCCTTGATGAGATGAAACAAAATGACGTATTGTTTCTGTGGTCTTCCTCCTAGAAAACCATAATCATGAGGAAAATATCAGACAAATCCCAATAGAGGATTCTAGAAAATCCTAACCAGTGCTCTTCAAAATTGTCCAGGTCATCAAATCAAGCAAACTCTTAAAAACAGAGTCAACTGAAGCCTAAGGAGAGTTGGTGCCAAAATGTAATGCGAGATTTGGCTAAGATCCGGAGCAGAGAAAGGAATTAGCTAAGAACTAAGGAAATTTGAATAAATTATTACTTAAGTTAAGAGCGTGCCAATATTGGGTCAATACATACAACAAATGCATTATACTAATATAAACATTTAATAATATGGAAAACTGGGTCTAAGATGTATGGAAACTTTTGCTTTTGCGCTATCTTACAAACTTTCTGTAAAGAAGTAAACAGCATGAGAATTGTAATAAATTGAGAGGAAGACAACCTGTCATTATTTGCAGATAATATGGTTGTGGGAAAAAGGAAATTATCTGAAATGCTGTAAGGTCAATATATAAAAAAATCGATTGTAAAGGCAGTACTCAGAAAAAAATAAAGTCCATAGTGATAGTGTAGCCCCAGTGGAACACAGGAGCCAATTGAAAGAGCTCCTAATGGCCAAAGATGGAACAATTTTAACAACAACATAAATACACTAGGAGCAGATTACAGCATGAAGTCTAAATTAAATATTCATGAATCCATGCTGAGATAAAGAAATGACTGAATAAATAAATGTGGGAGAAGACACAGCCTCATGTGCAGAGGAATTCGTATGAATTTCTGTAGCTATTTGGCTCTCAGAAGGTAAAGCACGACTCACTGCCCACTCTTTAGGTAGGGGTAGGGCCTTCTTTCTAAAGTCAGGGGGTAGGGAGAAACTCCACTGTGGTGAAATCTGACAAACACTACCTCAGCCAGGCCACCAGGGTCAACTTCTGTGCTATGTATTCTTAAATTGCAGTACAGTGACTTATAATATTATATTAGTTTCAGATGTACAGCATAGGGACTCGATTTTTTTATAGATTATATATCCACACTATGCACCCTTGATGAGATGAAACAAAATGACGTATTGTTTCTGTGGTCTTCCTCCTAGAAAACCATAATCATGAGGAAAATATCAGACAAATCCCAATAGAGGATTCTAGAAAATCCTAACCAGTGCTCTTCAAAATTGTCCAGGTCATCAAATCAAGCAAACTCTTAAAAACAGAGTCAACTGAAGCCTAAGGAGAGTTGGTGCCAAAATGTAATGCGAGATTTGGCTAAGATCCGGAGCAGAGAAAGGAATTAGCTAAGAACTAAGGAAATTTGAATAAATTATTACTTAAGTTAAGAGCGTGCCAATATTGGGTCAATACATACAACAAATGCATTATACTAATATAAACATTTAATAATATGGAAAACTGGGTCTAAGATGTATGGGAACTTTTTGCTTTTTGCGCTATCTTACAAACTTTTCTGTAAGTCTGAAAAACTTCTAAAATTTAAGCTTATTTTTAAAAAGTTAAAAAATCAATTGCAATTTGATAAATGCTCAAAAACATTTATACAAGGTTATTATTAAAGCATAGCTTTCATATCAACTTGAAATAAAAAGAAAAGGATATAGGAATTAATCATGAAACACATGCACAAATTTTGTATGGAGAAAATTACATTGAAGAAAATGTTTTTAGACACTTAAATAAATAGAAACCATACCACATATGCAGTCTGCAAATTAATAAGGAAAAAGCAATATCCTAAGGATGTAAAGTCTCACCAGTGATGTGATTCAGCTCTAGTCAAAATACCAACAGACTGTGGGGAATTTAACAAAATTATTTTAAAATTTATGGGGCAGATCAAAGGTGCAAGAATAGTGAGACATTGCTTAAGAAGTGCAAAGTAGGGCTTCCCTGGTGGTCCAGTGTGTAAGGACACCACCTTGCAGTGCAAGGGGCGCCGGTTCAATCCCTGACCTGGGAAGATCCCACGTGCTGCGGAGCGGCTGGACAGATGTGTCCAATTACCGAGCCGGAGCTCTGGAGCACATGCGCCCACAGCAGGTGCTCTGCAGCGACAGAGGCTACTGCGATGGGAGGCCCACACGGGCCGAAGAACAAAGATGGATGAAAATAGACAAATGAAAGACCAATAGAAGTAGACCGCCTGCTCCCCTCCCTCCCCACCCCACCCCCCAAAATAAATAAATAAATAAATAAATCTTTAAAAAAGAAAAAAAAGAAGTGCAAAGTAATTGGATTTGCCTTACCAGAAATCAAGTATTACCATAAACTGTAAAAATTAAGACAACACAGTACTGTCATGAAAATGGAAGACTTGGAAAAGTAGAAGGGAGAACCCAGGAACACACCCACACATGTATGGGAACTAGGTTTGTAATGCCATAAGCAAATATCAGCTCTAGCTAGGTCAAATATTAAGTGCAAAAGGAAAAACTATAAATCTTTGAGCAAAATCTTTTCATTACTTTGGATTAAGGACGATTGCCTCTGTATACAAAGAATGAAGGGAAAACTGACAAACATGAATATATTAACATGTAAAAGTTCCATTCATCAAAAGTCCACATGAATAAGTGGAGGAAGTTATTTGCAATAGATTAAATTTGTAATGTTTAATGTCTAAAATATATAAAGAGACCTGCAAACTGATAAGAAAAGGTAAATTACCCAATAGAAAAGGATGTCAGAAATAAAACATGGATAGCTACTTCACAGAAAAAAATGAACAAAACACATAAAAAGATGCTCAACCATATCAATAATGAGAGCAATTCAAATGAAATCCACAATCAGATAATCACTTCAAGCCAGTCATATTAGTAAATACTGAAGTATAACAGTATCATGTGTTGGTGAGGATGTAGGGGAAGATGAATAACCATGCAGTGACATTCAGAATAGATTATACTAGAAATTGTTCCATCATCTTTGGAGAACAACATGATATTATCTCACAGACCCAAACTGTGTAAAGCCTAGGACTTTGTGACCCTTTCAGATATACTGTGGGAGATGTGTGTCATGTGCTCTTGTCAGCACTCCTTATAATAGAGAAAAAAGGGAAGAAAAAAAAGAAAGAGGAAAAGAAAGGAAGGGACGAAGGAAGGAAGAGGGGAAGGGAAAGTCATCAAATATTCATCAGAAGTATAAAGGGGGTTTATCCCTCTCCTTTTCCCTTTGGTAACCGTAGGTTCGTTCTCTGACTTACTTCACTTAGCACGAGCATCTCTAGGTCCATCCATGTTACTGCTAATGGAATGATTTCATTTTTTATGACTCAGCAATATTCTACTGTAAATTACCTATAGTTATTTTTTTAAAAAATAGAACAGATGAACAAAACATGGCAGATTTAATATGGAATTTTACACAACAGTGAAAAAAATTAAACACAGCTTTATTCAGTGTCATAGATGAATTTCAGGTACAATGTCAAGCAAAGAAAGCAAATTGACCTGAAAGTAAAAAGCATGCATATCTAAATAATGAATTGACTAGGACTATTGACAAATATGCAACCATAAAAAAAAAACTCAGGTAGAAAGTGGGGATCGGAATGAGAAGGCACTCAGGAAAATTTAAGGTAATATTTTATTTATAAATAGGAGTCATGAATATTTGGGGGTTCACTTATATGATTGCTCTGTATCTAAAACACATTGAAAAGGTTTTAAAAGAAAACTTTAAACATGGAATGAACAGTTCAAACTTTATAGTCCAAGGTCCTTGGGTTCTGTTTTCAACAATCTCATTCATTAGCTGATACTCTGAGCGATCCACTTAATTAATCTAAGCTTCAGATCCTTATCCTTAAGTATAGCACTTTACTACACAACATTTGTGAAAAGGATATAAAATCACATAGTGCCTACTGCCTACTAGACATTCAGTAGATGGTAGACCATGCTAACTGAAAAAAAAAAAAAGGTGCACAACATAAGAGTTTGTGAGTTAAATTTTATTTGGGGCAAAATGAGGACTGTAGCCTGGGAGATGGCCCATCAGATAGCTCTGAGAAACTGCTCAGAAGAGGTAGAGGGGGAAGGGAATATGGATGTGATTTTTTTTTTTTTTTTTGTGGGAGAGGGGCGGGTTGGGGAGGTAAGGGGGCAGGCAGGTCACTTCTATTGGTCTTTCATTTATGTATTTTCACCCATCTTTGTTGGGCCTCCCATCGTGGTGGCCTCTGCTGTCACAGAGCGCCGGCTCTGGGCACATGTGCTCCAGAGCTCTGGCTCAGTAATTGGACACATCGGTCCAGCCACTCCGCGGCACATGGGATCTTCCCAGGCCAGGGATCAAACCGGCGCCCCTTGCACTGCAAGGCGGTGTCCTTACCCACTGGGCCACCAGGGAATCCCCTATGGATGTGATTTTGGTGAAGGGGGTCCATGGACTCCAAGCACACATTTTGGCAGAAGGTCGCTGCGAGTCACAAGGAACAGACGTGTCAGTGATTTTAGAGCCACTCTATATATGGGAAGATGCAAGAAATCAGGTTCATAAAATCTTTTCCTGAAAATGTCTGATTTTCAGAAGGCCTATTCTGCTGTTTTTTCCCAGAGCAGAGAGCCTCCTTCCTGATCTCTACTCTGAACTCCTTCCAGGGAGTGTTGAAGGTCCGTGACTTCAGGGGCTAGAGACTTCATTCTTGTAGTATCAGATGGCAAGTGACAATTTTTAGTTGACAGTTGCCTTAATGTTTACCTGTTCATTTATTTGTTTTTCATTCACTCAGATATTAAAGAATGAAAATCAAGTTAATCAACTAATGATAGTCATTCAATTTGGAAAGA
This sequence comes from Tragulus kanchil, assembly GCA_022376925.1. Lineage (NCBI taxonomy): Eukaryota > Metazoa > Chordata > Mammalia > Artiodactyla > Tragulidae > Tragulus > Tragulus kanchil. The sequence continues at coordinate 15,616,086 of JAIOJX010000028.1, read as the reverse complement.
TAAACCACCATCTTCACTTCAAGTAAATAGTTTATTCAAGTCTTCTGGAGACAATACTTCTGTTCTTCAATCTCATTAGCAACTTCAGTTAGAAAGTAAGGTCAGGAATTAGGAAGAGAGATTTGGTGTCTAGTCCTTTTGGTAAAATCACATAGTGCCTACTGCCTACTAGACATTCAGTAGATGGTAGACCATGCTAACTGAAAAAAAAAAAAAGGTGCACAACATAAGAGTTTGTGAGTTAAATTTTATTTGGGGCAAAATGAGGACTGTAGCCTGGGAGATGGCCCATCAGATAGCTCTGAGAAACTGCTCAGAAGAGGTAGAGGGGGAAGGGAATATGGATGTGATTTTTTTTTTTTTTTTTGTGGGAGAGGGGCGGGTTGGGGAGGTAAGGGGGCAGGCAGGTCACTTCTATTGGTCTTTCATTTATGTATTTTCACCCATCTTTGTTGGGCCTCCCATCGTGGTGGCCTCTGCTGTCACAGAGCGCCGGCTCTGGGCACATGTGCTCCAGAGCTCTGGCTCAGTAATTGGACACATCGGTCCAGCCACTCCGCGGCACATGGGATCTTCCCAGGCCAGGGATCAAACCGGCGCCCCTTGCACTGCAAGGCGGTGTCCTTACCCACTGGGCCACCAGGGAATCCCCTATGGATGTGATTTTGGTGAAGGGGGTCCATGGACTCCAAGCACACATTTTGGCAGAAGGTCGCTCGAGTCACAAGGAACAGACGTGTCAGTGATTTTAGAGCCACTCTATATATGGGAAGATGCAAGAAATCAGGTTCATAAAATCTTTTCCTGAAAATGTCTGATTTTCAGAAGGCCTATTCTGCTGTTTTTTCCCAGAGCAGAGAGCCTCCTTCCTGATCTCTACTCTGAACTCCTTCCAGGGAGTGTTGAAGGTCCGTGACTTCAGGGGCTAGAGACTTCATTCTTGTAGTATCAGATGGCAAGTGACAATTTTTAGTTGACAGTTGCCTTAATGTTTACCTGTTCATTTATTTGTTTTTCATTCACTCAGATATTAAAGAATGAAAATCAAGTTAATCAACTAATGATAGTCATTCAATTTGGAAAGATAAACCACCATCTTCACTTCAAGTAAATAGTTTATTCAAGTCTTCTGGAGACAATACTTCTGTTCTTCAATCTCATTAGCAACTTCAGTTAGAAAGTAAGGTCAGGAATTAGGAAGAGAGATTTGGTGTCTAGTCCTTTTTGGTAAAACGGAAGCTGCACCTAACTACAATTTTGAGAAACCAGCACAATATCCTGGGAAAAATAGATGCTTTACAATCACCCACACTTGGGCTCACTCCCCAACTCAACCCTAGGAAGATGATAAAAGTATATTCAGGCTTCTTTTCTTCATGTAAAATAGAGGGATAATATTTCTTTCATTGCAGGCTTGTGGTAAGAAGTGGAGATAATATATGCACAATGTCCAAGGGCATAGCTGTCACAGAGGAGCCCAGCGAGGGTGGGGTTGGTTGTTCACCATATACAGTGAGTGGATTTTTACATTGCTTATAAATATTTCATTATTATATAAATCTTGTATATGTGTTTTAAATTATAGTGTAGAAGTATAGTGTAGTAGGGTGATTAGAAACACAGATACTGGTGTCAGATGTCCTGGGTTTAAGCTTAGACTCTACCAATTACTAGCTATGTGACTTTGGGGAAGATCTTTAAATTTTCTGTGTTTCTTTATCATTCAAGTAGAAATGAATAGACAATTCATATGGAATGCTTGGCACCTATTACCTGGTTCAGTAAATGGTTCTTATATTATTATTAATAATACTGCCATTATTGACATTATTCAGTCTCCTGTGAAACTCCAAAAGTAGAGCTGGGCTATGATTTTATTTTTATTTTAATTAAAATTAATTCATGATGCTTTTTAGTTTGCATACCTTCTAACACCTTTGTCCAAGAAACCTTAAAGCAGTCATCAAAACCAGAGTTTCAGACGTTTAACCTATAAAAACTACCAAAATACTTAAGGACCTTGTGTCCTGCTGGGCTTATTTTAGTTCCATCATGAAAAACTTCCTTCTGCTTTCCAGTGTATTAATTTTCACATCAGTATGTGGAAATAATTTTTTGCCTCATTTCTCCCATAGAAATTCTAAAAAGGAGTCGCTTTTTTCCCTTCTTCTTGGTTAAAACAAGCTTACACAGTGACTGAGTGTTCAGAACTTTGTGATAAAGGGTCAGACTGAGTAATTCTGTGACCACCGAAAAGCTGATTGGTAATAAAAATAGAAAACCCTAGGTCACCTTAAGTAATCTGCTTCACAAATAACCTTAGGATAGGACCTGGCTGTCGATCAAACTGTGTGTGGATGTATCATACCATCGCTTCAATGAAAATTGGGTTCTAAGATAACCATATTTATTTCCCAGAAACTTTTCTCTGAATTACAACTATGCAGTTTATTTCAAAAAGTTGTCTTTTAAACAAAGACAAAAAAGAAAAAGCCAAACTATCGTAAACTAATTTTAACCAGCAATTCAGGATTGTGAAATTGCTGTTCAGACACCCACATCTGCAGCAGAGGAGACAGTGAGGACTCTCATAGGTCCCATGCTGACTCCCCTGAACACTAGGGGATGTTCTGTTGCCATGACTACGGAGGCCCCATGGGACCAAAGTTCACCATTCTCCCTTCATGCATGCCTTTTCCTAAGAACCTGCTCAAAGACCAGTGGCCACAGTCACTGTTACGAGTTTGCCTATTTCCAACCCACATCTGGACGAATAACTTTGTTATCCTTGCTCCTTTCATTATTTTGTTCTTTTTTGTTTTCTTTTCAGCAGTGCTAGAGACTTGAGATTTTCCCCCCTTTTCTCACACAGTTCCTCCTCAGTAGATAACAAAGTCCAAATCCCTAGCTGTTGTAATTATTAGCATATTCCTGGAGAAAATTGCTACAGTCTACATTAAAAGACTCCCTGCAGAAATTTACACAGTAGGTATCCAATTTCTCTTTAAATAAAAGGCACTCAGAACAGTGAGGGGTTTAAAACAAGAGAAGAAATAGCGAACAAACAGAGCTTTAAGGAACAGCAGGGAGATCTGCAGTGGTCAAGAGCAGAGTCAGTCTGAATTATTTGGATAATTAGTCTTCGTTAGCAAATTGGAGAAAATTACAATGCCACACTAAGATGTTATCATGTGCTCACAGACTGGTGGGATTAAGGAGCAGGTCTGATCCAGTTCTAAAAGGTTTGACTTTCCATTCTGAATATTCTATAGTGGGAAATAGATTCTAAACCTATGAGCTTTCTTCAGAATATTTCCAAAGCCTAGTAACATGTGAATTTAGTCAAGGAGATCCTTATATCATTGTGATCCTCTCAGCCTAAGAGGAGAATCTTTAAGGGCCTCTCTGCACATCAGGAAACTTTCAAGATGAAAACCAGGAAACAAAATGGAAATGGGAGATGGAACTGTAGTAGTCCTTCCTCAGGATGATGGAAAACATGAAAGGTTTTCTCGTTTATGTTCCAGAAGCCCTCTCAATGAACATAACTGGCATCAATAAAAAGAACTTAAATCTAAATTTATATCAAAAAAATAACTGTAGCCATCTTGAAGAAAGCCCCTACTCTTGATGTTCAGCTGGGAAAGGCCATTCCTTATTTTCTAGATTTCTAAGCACCTGGGTAAAAGTCCCTTGTGACGTACAGTGGCATGCATTCCATGGATGGCTCCACAGAACAGTTCACCGTGGATTTGAATGTTGCTGGGTTGTTTTTTTTTTTTTCGGTTCTATCTGTTTACTGCTGCCAACCCAGCTCCCTCCACCTACCTCCTGCATGCTTGCTCCGTTGTGTAACCCCACAAACTGCAGCCCACCAGGCTCCTCTGTCTGTGAGATTTCCCAGGCAAAAATACTGGAGGGGGCTGCCCTTTCCTTCTCCAGGGTGTTGCTTGTTCTTCAGGAGGTGTGCAAAGAGGCCTGAGAGGAAGAGGACAATAGGAAAGGAAAACTGATAATCAGGATGGTGTATGTTTTCTGAGAAGCAAATTTACTTTTTCAAAAGGGATTTAGAAGTTCTTCACGTTGCTTCTGCAATGGCAGACTTGCCACGTGAGGCATGTTCCCTTGTGTGCAAGAACATAGGAATTGCCTTGTGGAGGAGGAACAGGGATTCATTACCATCTCCTCAACATTCACCTCAGAGCTATTTCAGAGTTCTGCTGCTTTGACATTGTTACTACCATTGTTTCCTTACAATTGTTATTTATAAGGGAAATTATGTAAAGCCTGGGAATCGAGTAACAAGGTTTGCAGCATATTCTTTCAATGCTACCTGGAGGCACCCTTTGAAAGGCACGCATGAGGATCACTTATCCTGGGGGAATATACTTGGTTTGAATCATTATTTATTGTTGAATAAAAAGGCAGTAAAATATGTGTTACTTTACTTTAAATTTGGGTCCAGTAGACATGCAAACTTTCTATAAGGTAGGTAATGATAACTGCTATACACAGTTGCTTATGGGACGTCAATCAAGTTTGCAGTTCATTTATCACTCTTGTTCTATCATCTGGCTTCAAAATGCTTGTCAAAATCCAAATCTTCAAACTGCTCTTTGAACCAGTCTTTACCTCATTACTGGTCTCCTTGTTCATGAATAAGTTGATTAACGATCTTGAAACAGGTCTATATTACATTTGTAAGAGAGTTATATTTTTAAGGACTGGGAAACTATGCTTTGAATTTTAAAAGCCCCCGATGGCCTGAATCCCAGTCATAGCAAGGTGAAGACAAACCGTACAGTGGCATGCATTCCATGGATGGCTCCACAGAACAGTTCACCGTGGATTTGAATGTTGCTGGGTTGTTTTTTTTTCGGTTCTATCTGTTTACTGCTGCCAACCCAGCTCCCTCCACCTACCTCCTGCATGCTTGCTCCGTTGTGTAACCCCACAAACTGCAGCCCACCAGGCTCCTCTGTCTGTGAGATTTCCCAGGCAAAAATACTGGAGGGGGCTGCCCTTTCCTTCTCCAGGGTGTTGCTTGTTCTTCAGGAGGTGTGCAAAGAGGCCTGAGAGGAAGAGGACAATAGGAAAGGAAAACTGATAATCAGGATGGTGTATGTTTTCTGAGAAGCAAATTTACTTTTTCAAAAGGGATTTAGAAGTTCTTCACGTTGCTTCTGCAATGGCAGACTTGCCACGTGAGGCATGTTCCCTTGTGTGCAAGAACATAGGAATTGCCTTGTGGAGGAGGAACAGGGATTCATTACCATCTCCTCAACATTCACCTCAGAGCTATTTCAGAGTTCTGCTGCTTTGACATTGTTACTACCATTGTTTCCTTACAATTGTTATTTATAAGGGAAATTATGTAAAGCCTGGGAATCGAGTAACAAGGTTTGCAGCATATTCTTTCAATGCTACCTGGAGGCACCCTTTGAAAGGCACGCATGAGGATCACTTATCCTGGGGGAATATACTTGGTTTGAATCATTATTTATTGTTGAATAAAAAGGCAGTAAAATATGTGTTACTTTACTTTAAATTTGGGTCCAGTAGACATGCAAACTTTCTATAAGGTAGGTAATGATAACTGCTATACACAGTTGCTTATGGGACGTCAATCAAGTTTGCAGTTCATTTATCACTCTTGTTCTATCATCTGGCTTCAAAATGCTTGTCAAAATCCAAATCTTCAAACTGCTCTTTGAACCAGTCTTTACCTCATTACTGGTCTCCTTGTTCATGAATAAGTTGATTAACGATCTTGAAACAGGTCTATATTACATTTGTAAGAGAGTTATATTTTTAAGGACTGGGAAACTATGCTTTGAATTTTAAAAGCCCCCGATGGCCTGAATCCCAGTCATAGCAAGGTGAAGACAAACCAGATAAATTTGTGAATTTACAAGGACTGTGGCTAAAAAGTACCTGTGGTGATCTTGTTGGATGGGCTTCTTTTTTCTTCTCCCTTAAAAAAATGTACACTTTCATGCCTCATTTTTCTGTCTCATTCATAAAGAGAAATGTTATGTCCTGAGCCTGTTTGCTTCTCTCACTCAAAGACACCAGCAAAACTGAAGTAAAGAAGATTAGGTCTCATTAAAGGAAAAGAGAGAGAGATTGATCTTTGTTGGATAAGCAATCTGTGAATATAAAAATTCTCTGAATCCCAGAAAAAAACCCAAGTTCTAAAAATATAAAATAACCATCGCAATCAAAAGTAAATTGGAAAAAAGAGTAAATTGGTCTGTCATTCTAGTTGGAAAGACGTGTGTGTGTGTGTGTGTGTGTGTGTGTGTGTGCACGTGCGCGCTTTCCCCAGCTTTCTTCTGGTTACCTAAAGGACATTAGAGGTAAAATGTGCTGATCAGAAAAATATCAAAGAGAACAGGAAGATGACAAGCTGTTCTTAGAGTCTTTTCTGAGGCCAGAGTCTTTTCTGTTTGAATGTCTCTGAATATTAAGGTAAATGCAGTAGTCATTTGAGAGAAAGGACACCTAAGTGTGCTTGACGTGTGACTTCTCTGGCTGTCAAAATCTGCCAGTGTTAGAAAGTACTTTCATCTCCAACAAATCGACAGAGAGAAGAAAACTAAACATTTTAACTGACACTGAACTGTGTGGAAACAGTAAAAACCAGTAGACATGCAAACTTTCTATAAGGTAGGTAATGATAACTGCTATACACAGTTGCTTATGGGACGTCAATCAAGTTTGCAGTTCATTTATCACTCTTGTTCTATCATCTGGCTTCAAAATGCTTGTCAAAATCCAAATCTTCAAACTGCTCTTTGAACCAGTCTTTACCTCATTACTGGTCTCCTTGTTCATGAATAAGTTGATTAACGATCTTGAAACAGGTCTATATTACATTTGTAAGAGAGTTATATTTTTAAGGACTGGGAAACTATGCTTTGAATTTTAAAAGCCCCCGATGGCCTGAATCCCAGTCATAGCAAGGTGAAGACAAACCAGATAAATTTGTGAATTTACAAGGACTGTGGCTAAAAAGTACCTGTGGTGATCTTGTTGGATGGGCTTCTTTTTTCTTCTCCCTTAAAAAAATGTACACTTTCATGCCTCATTTTTCTGTCTCATTCATAAAGAGAAATGTTATGTCCTGAGCCTGTTTGCTTCTCTCACTCAAAGACACCAGCAAAACTGAAGTAAAGAAGATTAGGTCTCATTAAAGGAAAAGAGAGAGAGATTGATCTTTGTTGGATAAGCAATCTGTGAATATAAAAATTCTCTGAATCCCAGAAAAAAACCCAAGTTCTAAAAATATAAAATAACCATCGCAATCAAAAGTAAATTGGAAAAAAGAGTAAATTGGTCTGTCATTCTAGTTGGAAAGACGTGTGTGTGTGTGTGTGTGTGTGTGTGTGTGCACGTGCGCGCTTTCCCCAGCTTTCTTCTGGTTACCTAAAGGACATTAGAGGTAAAATGTGCTGATCAGAAAAATATCAAAGAGAACAGGAAGATGACAAGCTGTTCTTAGAGTCTTTTCTGAGGCCAGAGTCTTTTCTGTTTGAATGTCTCTGAATATTAAGGTAAATGCAGTAGTCATTTGAGAGAAAGGACACCTAAGTGTGCTTGACGTGTGACTTCTCTGGCTGTCAAAATCTGCCAGTGTTAGAAAGTACTTTCATCTCCAACAAATCGACAGAGAGAAGAAAACTAAACATTTTAACTGACACTGAATTTTTTTTCTGTGTGGAAATTTTCAGCTATGACCCAAAATGTACACAACCGTTTTTCTGCTTCTTCCCAATAGTGAAATAGCATCTCATATTTCAGAGGGTCATCAGTGAAGATTTTTTGGCAGCTCTTGCTTCTCTCTGGTGTCCTGTTAGGATTATTATTTCTTTTGAATGGTTTTCTTTTTTATTGCTTATTTGATTTATTTTTGACTGAGCTGGTTCTTTTTTCCTGCATATGGACTTTCTCTCATTGTGGCAAGCGGGGGTTACTCTTTGTTGTGGTGCACGAGCTTCTGCTTGCCATGGCCTCTCTTGCTTGAGCTCAGGCTCTAGGGAACATGGGCTTAGTAGCTGTAGCACATGGGCTTAGTTGCTCCTGAGCGTGTGGGATCTTCCCAGACTGGGGATTAAAACCATGTCCCCTGCATTGGCATGTGAATTCTTGAATCCTGGACCAATAGAGAAGTTCCCATTAGGATTATTTATGGGCTGTAAAAATAAAACCCCTCCTATGTAAGCCTCAATGCAGACGTAGAGCATCAGAATTTTCACGGGTAGGGCCTGTCTAAGCTCTATTATTTAACTTTCTTGGGCAATTCTTTTTTAAAAATATATATATATTTTTTTCTTTTTTAAATTATTGCTTTATTTATCTTAATTTGGCTGCACTGGGTCTTAGTTGTGGCATGTGGGTTCTAGTTCCCTGACCATGGATCAAACCTGGGCCCCCTGCATTAGAAGCACAGAGTCTTAACCACTGGATCACCAGGGAAGTCCCTAAATTTTGTATATTTTTGGCTGCGCTGATCCTTTGTGCCGTGTGGGCTTTTCTTTAATTGCAGCAAGCAGGGACTACTCTCTAGCTGCAGTGTCTTGGGCTTATCATTATGGTAACTTCTCTTGTGTTGCAGAGCACAGGCTCTAGGGAGCATGGGCTTTAGGAGTTGTGGCTTGTGGGATCTAGACTGTAGGCTCAGTATTCGTGGCACATGGGCTTAGTTGCTCTGCGGCATGTGGGATCTTCCGGGATCAGGGATTGAACCCATGTCCCCTGCATTGACTGGCAGATGTTTACCCACTGTGCCACAAGGGAAGCCCCTTTAGCAGTTCTTATATACAACTAGGATTTAAAAAACTGCTAAGCTATTAAATGGCCATTTAAATTTGTTGCAGTACTTTATTTTTTAAATTGAGATATAATTCATAAACTTGAGAAATACATTTATTATTTGTGAAAGTGTCCCTTATTATATGCCCTCTCCCTCAGTGGAAAAGTACAGCAGTAACATGCTTTTAAAGCAGAGACGTGGGACTTCTCTGGTGGTCCAGTGGCTAAGACACTGTGCTCCTAATACAGGGGGCCTGGGTTCGACCCCTGGTCTGGAAACTAGATCCCACATGCTGCAACTAAAGATCTCAAGTCCCACAACGAAGACCCAGCACAGCCAAATAAATAAATATTTAAAAAAAAAAAAAAAAAAAAAAGCAGAGACGTGGCTTTGTGACATATGCAGTGGTGAGGGGCTTTCCCTCACCTTCTCCAAAGGTAATGGGTTCTCTGGGCAGGCATGGGGATTGAGAACTCTGCCGCTGACCTCTGAAGCGCGCTATGGTCATTAAGGAAGACATGTAAGCCTCAATAGTAGGTCAGAATTTTCACGGGTAGGGCCTGTCTAAGCTCTATTATTTAACTTTCTTGGGCAATTCTTTTAAAAATATATATATATTTTTTTCTTTTTTAAATTATTGCTTTATTTATCTTAATTTGGCTGCACTGGGTCTTAGTTGTGGCATGTGGGTTCTAGTTCCCTGACCATGGATCAAACCTGGGCCCCCTGCATTAGAAGCACAGAGTCTTAACCACTGGATCACCAGGGAAGTCCCTAAATTTTGTATATTTTTGGCTGCGCTGATCCTTTGTGCCGTGTGGGCTTTTCTTTAATTGCAGCAAGCAGGGACTACTCTCTAGCTGCAGTGTCTTGGGCTTATCATTATGGTAACTTCTCTTGTGTTGCAGAGCACAGGCTCTAGGGAGCATGGGCTTTAGGAGTTGTGGCTTGTGGGATCTAGACTGTAGGCTCAGTATTCGTGGCACATGGGCTTAGTTGCTCTGCGGCATGTGGGATCTTCCGGGATCAGGGATTGAACCCATGTCCCCTGCATTGACTGGCAGATGTTTACCCACTGTGCCACAAGGGAAGCCCCTTTAGCAGTTCTTATATACAACTAGGATTTAAAAAACTGCTAAGCTATTAAATGGCCATTTAAATTTGTTGCAGTACTTTATTTTTTAAATTGAGATATAATTCATAAACTTGAGAAATACATTTATTATTTGTGAAAGTGTCCCTTATTATATGCCCTCTCCCTCAGTGGAAAAGTACAGCAGTAACATGCTTTTAAAGCAGAGACGTGGGACTTCTCTGGTGGTCCAGTGGCTAAGACACTGTGCTCCTAATACAGGGGGCCTGGGTTCGACCCCTGGTCTGGAAACTAGATCCCACATGCTGCAACTAAAGATCTCAAGTCCCACAACGAAGACCCAGCACAGCCAAATAAATAAATATTTAAAAAAAAAAAAAAAAAAAAAAGCAGAGACGTGGCTTTGTGACATATGCAGTGGTGAGGGGCTTTCCCTCACCTTCTCCAAAGGTAATGGGTTCTCTGGGCAGGCATGGGGATTGAGAACTCTGCCGCTGACCTCTGAAGCGCGCTATGGTCATTAAGGAAGACAGCAGGAGACCTTCACTGAGATGGTATCTTCCAGGAAGGTTGGAACCTTTCCTCATCCCCAGTGTCTAGAGAAATCTCTAGCATATAATAGGTGGCAAATTAATGCTGGCCGTATAGATGCATATGGGAATAAATAAAAACTGATAGATTTTGGGCTTCCCTGATCGTCCAGTGGGTAAGGACACCGCCTTGCAGTGAAAGGGGCACCGGTTCGATCCCTGGCCTGGGAAGATCCCACGTGCTGCGGAGCAGCTGGACTGATGTGTCCAACTACTGAGCCGGAGCTCTGGAGCGCATGTGCTCAGAGCCGGTGCTCTGTGACAACAGAGGCCACCGCGATGGGAGGCCCACACGGGCCAAAGAACAAAGATGGATGAAAATAAATAAATGAAAGACCAATAGAAGTGTTCAAAAAATATATTAAAAAAAAAAAACTGACGAATTCAAACAGACTACTCTATATGCTCTGCTAATTTTTAAGAATCTTTCCCACTAGAGGCTCCTACAAGATACAGAGTATAGTTCTCGGTATACAAGATACTCTGTATACAAGATATTGAGTATACTGTATATCACACTGTAATATACAGCGTGAAAGTGTTAGTCACTCAGTCATGTCCAACTCTTTGTGACCCCATGGATTGTAGCCTACTGGGCTCCTCTGTCCTTGGGATTCTCCAGGCAAGAATACTGGAGTGGGTAGCCATTTCCTTCTCCAGAGGATGTTCCTGACTCAGGGATTGAACCTGGATCTGCTGCATTGCAGGCAGATTCTTTACCATCTGAACTACCTGGGAAGCCAAGTCTCTGTTGTTCATCTATGTTATATATAGTAGCGTATATATGTTAATCCCCAATTCCTAATTTCCCCCTCTGTCCTTCTACCCCCTTTGGTAACCATGAGTTTGTTTTCTATGTCTGTGAGTCTTTTCATATTTTGTAAATAAGTTCATTTGTGTCATATATTAGGGTATGCATAAAAGTGCTATCATTTGATATTTGTCTTTCTCTGTCTGACATACTTCACTTAGTATGATAATCTCTAAGCCCATCCATGTTGCAGCAAATGGCATAATTTCAGTCTTTTTAATGGCTGAGTGGTATTCCATCGTATATAAGTACCACATCATCTTTATTCACTCATCTGTCAATGGACATTTTAATTGTTTCCACATCTTGGCTATTGTAAATAGTGCTGGTATAAACCTTGGGGTGCATTTATCTTTCCTTTTCTATGGATCTGTGTTCCAAATTAGACTTTTCTCTGGATCTGTGCCCCAAAATGGAATTCAGAATCAGGCTGTAGTTCTAGTTTTTTAAGAACCTCCATATTGTCCTCCATAGTGGCCCTACACCAATTTACATTGCCACCAACAGCATTTGGTAATTTACATTACCACCCTCTCCGGCATTTATTTAATTTGAATGCATTGTTATTCTGATTCTTTCTTCTTTTACTTCATACAGTTTTCTCTTCTGTGGGATCAGACCAATTTTTTTTTACTCAATAGGGAAGAGAAAGGCTGGTTTTTCTCTGGAAATTGAGATATTATCATATCCTCAAACTTCTCCCTCAGTTTGCTCCACATCCTAAAATCTACATACTGATTTCCACATCCTATTGTTTTTATTTATCCTAGGTTTTGTATTGAGTCTGCAGAAACAAAAAGAAGAAATCTGAAAGGAAATTAAGAGTTAACTCTAGAGACTTCCCTGGTGGTCCATTGGTTAAGACACCATGTTTCCATTGCAGGAGGCATGGGTTCAATTCCTGGTAGGGGAACTAGGATCCTGCATGCCATGTGGTGTGGCCAAAACTAGAAAAAAAAAAATGACTCTAAGTAGGAAAAAAGCTGTTAAGTTTTTACTATGGGGCACCTTATAAAGTGCAAGTGAGGAAGAAAAACACAGGGCTTATAATGCATGACTGGAATGTTCTTGTCATTAGGGAGACTAGAAATTCTAAACTAAAGAAACAAGACTTTGAGATTCTAGAAATTCATCAGCAATTAAAGGAGGGAAAAAGTTCCCATTGCCTGCAGGTTAGAAGTGAATTAGGAGAAGCACTAGGGGACTTTGAGGTAATTTCAGACTCTTTATTGCCAGTATAAAAGTCTCCATATCAGCAGGCTCTGGGGAAACAGAACAAATCTCACAGTTGTTTAGAACAGGCATCTCTGTGCCTCCAACACTCAGGGTTCCTCCATGCTCCCCAGTAATGTGTGTATTGGGACTTTTGTCCATTTGTTCTCAAAGAAAACTTTTTGTAAATCAGTATGGAGCAGGAAAAACACAAAATTCAGATTGGGGTGCATTTATCTTTCCTTTTCTATGGATCTGTGTTCCAAATTAGACTTTTCTCTGGATCTGTGCCCCAAAATGGAATTCAGAATCAGGCTGTAGTTCTAGTTTTTTAAGAACCTCCATATTGTCCTCCATAGTGGCCCTACACCAATTTACATTGCCACCAACAGCATTTGGTAATTTACATTACCACCCTCTCCGGCATTTATTTAATTTGAATGCATTGTTATTCTGATTCTTTCTTCTTTTACTTCATACAGTTTTCTCTTCTGTGGGATCAGACCAATTTTTTTTTACTCAATAGGGAAGAGAAAGGCTGGTTTTTCTCTGGAAATTGAGATATTATCATATCCTCAAACTTCTCCGTCAGTTTGCTCCACATCCTAAAATCTACATACTGATTTCCACATCCTATTGTTTTTATTTATCCTAGGTTTTGTATTGAGTCTGCAGAAACAAAAAGAAGAAATCTGAAAGGAAATTAAGAGTTAACTCTAGAGACTTCCCTGGTGGTCCATTGGTTAAGACACCATGTTTCCATTGCAGGAGGCATGGGTTCAATTCCTGGTAGGGGAACTAGGATCCTGCATGCCATGTGGTGTGGCCAAAACTAGAAAAAAAAAATGACTCTAAGTAGGAAAAAAGCTGTTAAGTTTTTACTATGGGGCACCTTATAAAGTGCAAGTGAGGAAGAAAAACACAGGGCTTATAATGCATGACTGGAATGTTCTTGTCATTAGGGAGACTAGAAATTCTAAACTAAAGAAACAAGACTTTGAGATTCTAGAAATTCATCAGCAATTAAAGGAGGGAAAAAGTTCCCATTGCCTGCAGGTTAGAAGTGAATTAGGAGAAGCACTAGGGGACTTTGAGGTAATTTCAGACTCTTTATTGCCAGTATAAAAGTCTCCATATCAGCAGGCTCTGGGGAAACAGAACAAATCTCACAGTTGTTTAGAACAGGCATCTCTGTGCCTCCAACACTCAGGGTTCCTCCATGCTCCCCAGTAATGTGTGTATTGGGACTTTTGTCCATTTGTTCTCAAAGAAAACTTTTTCTTGAATAAAATAGATGCAGTTGACTGGAGCAGGAAAAACACAAAATTCAATTTAAATGCATAAGCAGATAACAGTGAACAAAGGGAGAAGGAATGGAAGAAAGCAAAGGTAAACGTTCTTTTGGGTCAAGAAATCGTCTTCAGAGAATTGAGAGACTTCTACACCTGAGTCACCTGGCTGAGGCTGAAATCTACAAGCACTATTGCTTCCTGTACTCCAAACCTCCTCTGATTTTCTCTAAAAGGCTATTATCAATAACATGAGTCTTTCATTTGAAATTCCTTGGTGAAAATATAAGATAGCAAGTGAATTGTGAGACAGACCACACCGTAGACCTGAAACATGGTGAAAGGCCCAGGACAGCTCCATGACTACTGTTCTTCACCATCATGCAGGTAGAAGGGTCAACAGAAGACAGGCTTGGGAAGAGGGTATTTGCAGAGAACTGGTGGTTGATTGTTTCCCACTTAGCCCCCATCCAGGGTTAGGAAGGTCCCTCCCCTACACTTCAGTAGGTGGAGAAGGCATTTGAGAGCTTGCTATGAGTCTCTGCAGTCAATGAAGTCTGGCTGCTGCCAGCAGGTCTAAAAGGCTCGTCCTGGCTCTGGCGTGGTCTCAACCCTCCATTCCAGCTCTACCAGAAAATAATAGCTTGTGGGTGTGAGAGGAGGTGAGGGAGGAAGAAAGAAGATTCTACTCTTGCCTCCTCTTCCAGGCTACAGGCTCTCTGCCTGAGACAGACCCTGAGTCAGGTAGGAGGGACGAAGTTCCATCCTTAAGTCCTGGGTGCGTTGAATGATTGGTTTTCCCTTTGGAGTGAAAAACCTAATTTCCAAAGCAACTGAAATCAGCATTTGGACTGTGTGACTCTGATTTGAGAATATGAATGTTAGACTTTGTATTTTCTGAACAATTTCAAAAAAGTTATGGCATTACACTTGCCCCTTTTTTTTTGCTGAGACTTTAAAATTTCAAAAGTATAAAGGAGAAGCACTAGGGGACTTTGAGGTAATTTCAGACTCTTTATTGCCAGTATAAAAGTCTCCATATCAGCAGGCTCTGGGGAAACAGAACAAATCTCACAGTTGTTTAGAACAGGCATCTCTGTGCCTCCAACACTCAGGGTTCCTCCATGCTCCCCAGTAATGTGTGTATTGGGACTTTTGTCCATTTGTTCTCAAAGAAAACTTTTTCTTGAATAAAATAGATGCAGTTGACTGGAGCAGGAAAAACACAAAATTCAATTTAAATGCATAAGCAGATAACAGTGAACAAAGGGAGAAGGAATGGAAGAAAGCAAAGGTAAACGTTCTTTTGGGTCAAGAAATCGTCTTCAGAGAATTGAGAGACTTCTACACCTGAGTCACCTGGCTGAGGCTGAAATCTACAAGCACTATTGCTTCCTGTACTCCAAACCTCCTCTGATTTTCTCTAAAAGGCTATTATCAATAACATGAGTCTTTCATTTGAAATTCCTTGGTGAAAATATAAGATAGCAAGTGAATTGTGAGACAGACCACACCGTAGACCTGAAACATGGTGAAAGGCCCAGGACAGCTCCATGACTACTGTTCTTCACCATCATGCAGGTAGAAGGGTCAACAGAAGACAGGCTTGGGAAGAGGGTATTTGCAGAGAACTGGTGGTTGATTGTTTCCCACTTAGCCCCCATCCAGGGTTAGGAAGGTCCCTCCCCTACACTTCAGTAGGTGGAGAAGGCATTTGAGAGCTTGCTATGAGTCTCTGCAGTCAATGAAGTCTGGCTGCTGCCAGCAGGTCTAAAAGGCTCGTCCTGGCTCTGGCGTGGTCTCAACCCTCCATTCCAGCTCTACCAGAAAATAATAGCTTGTGGGTGTGAGAGGAGGTGAGGGAGGAAGAAAGAAGATTCTACTCTTGCCTCCTCTTCCAGGCTACAGGCTCTCTGCCTGAGACAGACCCTGAGTCAGGTAGGAGGGACGAAGTTCCATCCTTAAGTCCTGGGTGCGTTGAATGATTGGTTTTCCCTTTGGAGTGAAAAACCTAATTTCCAAAGCAACTGAAATCAGCATTTGGACTGTGTGACTCTGATTTGAGAATATGAATGTTAGACTTTGTATTTTCTGAACAATTTCAAAAAAGTTATGGCATTACACTTGCTTTTGTGGGGGGCTGCCCTTCTGTCTAAATTCAAATAGACATTGACAGACTAATTAAATTTAGTCTGTGGTTTCATATGATGCATGATGTATGTTTCTATGTATTTGTTTTGTCCAAGGATCTGATCTGTTTATGGTAAGGATTGTAGAGAAGGGGGTTGGGGTGGAATAAGGCAGAGATAAATTTAAAATAGCTTAAAGTCTAACACAGTTTAATTTATACAAGTTTGAGGTATGTCCTGGATTTACAGACGGTTCTATTACTAAAGCAACCTGAGGTCCCTTCAGGCTTTCTAAGGGATACCATCATGATGAAAACTCAAATATCAATTGATCTACTTCCCACCATCAAGCTATATCACATCAGACTTCCTGCAAAAATCCCTCACTTCTAGAATTTCAGAGAACCTCATTTTTTCCTACTCTGCCCTTCTTGATGGCTTTGGTTGTTCAAGAAGCCCTCTGAGATTGGCTTCTCACAGTGGTACAGCCATCGTCCTCCAGAATGCCAGAGGCTCTGCACCTGACAATCCTCTGAGTATTCAGTGAGGCTAGAAGATAGGGGTGTCTGCGGGAGAAGAGAGAGATGAATTGGTGAAGCAGGGACAAGCTAATCCTAAACGTAAGACCTTAAATTCTTTCCAGCTACCTCTTGTAAAGATGGAAATGACACATGTGCCACACAGAAATGTGTGCTGGAGCAGAATACAAGGATTTTAGGTCTGATTGAGGGTGGAAATGAAAGTGTTAGTCACTCAGCCCTGTCTAGCTCTTGGCGACCCCAGGCTCTTTGCACACCAGGCTTCTTTGTCCATGGGATTCTCTTCGCAAGAAGACTGCAGTGGGTTGCAGTTCCTGACTCCAGGGGATCTTCCTGACCCAGGGATGGAACCTGGATCTCCTGCATGGACAGGCAGATTCTTTACCGTCTGAGGCACCTGGGAGGATAGGCCTCCTTCTATTTAAGGTCTTCAAAGTAAACAATAGTTTCCAAAGCAAAAAAGTGTGAATTTGGAATTCTCTGAGTTCCCCTTTCCAAGGAGACCTGCCTTTGAAGTGATCTAGTCCAGTCCTTTCCTGTCACCCCTCAGGAAACTGAAATCCAATAAGATGAAGTGGCCAATTCAAGGTCTAGATAGTGGCAGGAGAGAAATCGAACCCCGGTTTCTTTAATGGCCAGCCTGGTGTTGTCCTTCCCACAACAATATATTTTTTTCTCAGATTTAGAAATCACAAGAAGATAAATGCTTTGGCCCAAACATTTCCCCTGCAGCAGATTAGAATTTTAAAATACCAGTAGAAAATAAACAGTTTCATTTGAAGTGAAGAACTAGAGGAATTGTAAGTTAAATAAGAAAGAAAATAAATTCAGATGCATGAATTTGCCTAGATGAGGCATTTGTTGGGTGGTGGAGATCCTGAGTCATCTCCTCTGAACTGAGAAGGAACTTGAAGACTGAAGGGAGAAGCAGTCAACTCCATAAAGTGCAATGATGAAGTTTATTGTGGGGAACTTAGCATACAGGCAGGATCAGGTTGGGGGAAAGACAGGCCAGAGGGATTCAAGAATGTACTCTGCACTGCATAAAGGGTCACAGGGGAATTTAAAGAGGCCAAACCTAAAAACAGAGGCTGACTATGAGGTAAGAAACAGATCTGCTCTGAAGGGAACCATCGAGTTTTCCTCACACTGAGTCTCATGACCATTTACTATATGTGTCAGCAAAAGGCACTCTGTCAGTTTCCATATCAGATGAAGGCAAGGATAAAAGTTGATAGGGAACTTACCAGGCTTGGGCTCATTCCTTGTGAGGAGGCTACACCTCAGTCATTCAGAGAGAGAAGTGTCCTTCAACTCCAAAATCCCCTGTAATTTCTTCCTCGTGGTCTGAAGTTTGACTTCGTGGTCTAAGGCCACTAAGGGTAAACCCTCTGCCATAGTTAACTATAAACACTTAAAGCTGTGATGATGTCATTTCTAGGCATACGTCTCTGATTCCTTGGCTGCAGCTTCCTGCTTATGAAAAACAGAGACTCACATAGGCTTCAGTTCAGAATTTGTGAATAGTTTTAAAAAGCAAATAATGAGGAGGATATCGTTTCTTATGTTGACTGCTACATGTATTTCTTTGCCAAAATAACTAGTCCAGTCCTTTCCTGTCACCCCTCAGGAAACTGAAATCCAATAAGATGAAGTGGCCAATTCAAGGTCTAGATAGTGGCAGGAGAGAAATCGAACCCGGTTTCTTTAATGGCCAGCCTGGTGTTGTCCTTCCCACAACAATATATTTTTTTCTCAGATTTAGAAATCACAAGAAGATAAATGCTTTGGCCCAAACATTTCCCCTGCAGCAGATTAGAATTTTAAAATACCAGTAGAAAATAAACAGTTTCATTTGAAGTGAAGAACTAGAGGAATTGTAAGTTAAATAAGAAAGAAAATAAATTCAGATGCATGAATTTGCCTAGATGAGGCATTTGTTGGGTGGTGGAGATCCTGAGTCATCTCCTCTGAACTGAGAAGGAACTTGAAGACTGAAGGGAGAAGCAGTCAACTCCATAAAGTGCAATGATGAAGTTTATTGTGGGGAACTTAGCATACAGGCAGGATCAGGTTGGGGGAAAGACAGGCCAGAGGGATTCAAGAATGTACTCTGCACTGCATAAAGGGTCACAGGGGAATTTAAAGAGGCCAAACCTAAAAACAGAGGCTGACTATGAGGTAAGAAACAGATCTGCTCTGAAGGGAACCATCGAGTTTTCCTCACACTGAGTCTCATGACCATTTACTATATGTGTCAGCAAAAGGCACTCTGTCAGTTTCCATATCAGATGAAGGCAAGGATAAAAGTTGATAGGGAACTTACCAGGCTTGGGCTCATTCCTTGTGAGGAGGCTACACCTCAGTCATTCAGAGAGAGAAGTGTCCTTCAACTCCAAAATCCCCTGTAATTTCTTCCTCGTGGTCTGAAGTTTGACTTCGTGGTCTAAGGCCACTAAGGGTAAACCCTCTGCCATAGTTAACTATAAACACTTAAAGCTGTGATGATGTCATTTCTAGGCATACGTCTCTGATTCCTTGGCTGCAGCTTCCTGCTTATGAAAAACAGAGACTCACATAGGCTTCAGTTCAGAATTTGTGAATAGTTTTTAAAAAGCAAATAATGAGGAGGATATCGTTTCTTATGTTGACTGCTACATGTATTTCTTTGCCAAAATAATGGGAAATGTCACTTTTTATGTAGTAGTGGGCTGTCATTCTAAAGATGGAGAAATCCTCAAAAGCAAGATTTGGATGTTACTTTTCTCTTTCCGTCCAGGACATCCAACAGGGTTTGGCACATCTGGATGGAACACTCGCTTTAGGAGCACATGCAGACTTTCAGCCACTCAGGAACCAGGGGCATTTTTCATTTTTGTTTTCTCCTGTTATTTATTTTCTTCACCTCAGGTTTCTGAAAACCAGAAACAGATGGACGAATCCAAGCTCCTCAGAGCAGAAGGCATCTCTAACTCCCGGGTTGAGGAACGGAGCTCTCCTGTAGAGAGAGCTGCAGCTCTGGAATAATTGACTTCAGCTCTGCCTCAGAAAGAACATGCCCAGAGCTTTAAGCCATTGTCCTTTCCCTTGGCCCCATGGTCAACAACCGGTGGGAAGATGTGTCCTTGTCCTTATAGGCACATGCGTCACCCAGCTGCCTGACCCTGGTATCATGGTAAGAAACCAGAACTGCAGACATATGCAAAAATGGTCAGGAGAGGCCAAAGGGATGGGCTTGATAAGTGGATGTCTTGGCATCAGTCATTTGGAAGAAAACTACAAATGAAGGAAAATGCTAGGTGGAAAAGCAATGTGTAGAGGATAAAACTTATTTTAACACATTCTTGCTACTCTACTGCTCCATCTTTACATCTTATTTTTGCTTTCCTTCCCTCTCATAAGAAATCAATTAAAGCAAAGTTGATTGTACACAAAGGAGTAATGCTCCACACATAAAACCCTATTACCTTCCCCTTACATGATGCCATTGTTAAAGAGGAATTTGATGAAACATAGAAATGAGTTTGCGGATAGGTGGTTTAACTTCCTAAAGACTCTGCTGTCACATTGCCTAGGTAGCATCCTGTTTTTCCAGTCTAGTAGAGATGATGTTAGTGTCTTCTCTTGTATAAGATAAAATAATCCACAGAGAAATGAATGGTGTGTCTAAACACTAAACAGAGATAGAGCAGAATTACAGAATCTTTAGACTCTGGGATCCCAAATCAGATCTTGGTCAAAATCTAATGGCTGTTATCAACGAGATTTGTGTTCAATTGTGAATAAGAAGAATCAAAAACAAAAAATATATATATCAGAAAGCAGTTTAGACAAACTAGGGGCTGCATAGTCGTTGCACCAAACTTAAGTCTGGTTCCAGCCATGAAGAAAGGAAGGGTGATGGGCTTGAGGACCTGGCCAGCGGGAACTGCCTCTTCAAGCTGTCTTTTTTTTTTTTTTTTTTGGCCACTTCTATTGATCTTTCATTCATTTCCATTTTTGTTCTTTGGCCTGTGTGGGCCTCCCATGGCAGTGGCCTCTCTCACTGCAGAGCACAAGCATCCCTGGAACCAGAACTGTGTCCCTTGGCCATGTTTAGTTTCCATGAAGGCTGAGAAATTATTTTTTAAAAATCAGAGCCATGATTGGCCCATGTCCCGAAAACTATGAGTGCAGTGGGTACGTGGAGTTGATTCCATGCTTGTCTGATCTCCTATTAGAGGAACATCTCTGCATCAGAAAGAATGTAACAGGCACTGGTACCACGGGTAAAGCAGAGCCATTCATGAGAAAAGTGGTGATTCATGTCATAGGAGCCAAACTCTGGTCAATGGTATGGGACTCTTAGGTCTATAATGCCATATTTTTGGTTATTTCTTCCTAGGAGCAAGATTAAACACATGGTTTAAAAAGAAATCTTTTTCTCATATAAAGTAGACTATGCTTTCTTGGTTAACAACATAAAAGGAGAAGAAGAAAGAGAAGGAAAAGGAGAGGAGAGGAGAAGGAGGAAGATAGAGGGAGAGGAGCAGGAAGGAGAAGGAAAGAAAGCTGCTGAGGTTCACTTCTCTTTCACGGCCCGCTGGGGTGGTTTGGCGTCCTCCACAACTCTAGCTGGTGGAGAGACCGCTTCCCCACACTGAGTTCCGGAGCCTGTTTTTAATCATCTGAAACTGGCAAAATCTGGGCCAACGAGACCTTCCAGGAGCCTCCAGCTGGAGCCAATGACACCTGACTCTCAGACAGGAGAAAGCAGAGACGCTGAACCTCTTCCCCAGTCAGGAGGAGCTTAGAGCTTGAGAGGAGACGTTGCAAACCCCAAGGAGACAAGGTAAACTGGGGGAGAGCTGAGTCATCTTAGGATGGGTTATTCTCCAATAGACCTGAGGCAGTGGGGTACGTGAAAGTGACTTTTTGAGAGGCAACCCTAGGAAAAATGGATGGAATGTTGGGGGTGGGGGGTGGGGATGGAGAAAAGGACCAGGCAGAGAAGGAGGCTCTGCAAGAGAGAAAAGTCAACCAAAGTCCCCAACCGAGCCTGGCTCAACCTTGCAGAGACGCTCTGGGATCAGAGGAGGTCACATCTCAGCATTGCCTTGATCAGGCCTGGAGGACTTGGAAAGGTCGTTGATGAAAGGCTGCCCTCTGGGGAGCACACATTCCAGGCGCCTTGCCTACCGAGATATGTCAGTGGGTTTTGGAAGGTGACAAAAAGATGCCGATACTACTCTGTTTGGGGAGTGAAAGCCCATAGGGTGTCTGTGTGCAGAGGAATGGTAAAAGCGGAGGCAGGAAGGCCGCTTCCTTGCCTTGTTTACTGAGTAACATGCTAAGATCTGTGCCTCCCATACTGTATATTATAGCTCTGAGAAAAATGACCCAGCTCCTAAGTGAAAGAATTTGGAATGTTTTTGTTTCTTCTGAAAATCTTAATGGTATGGGACTCTTAGGTCTATAATGCCATATTTTGGTTAACAATCATGGTTTAAAAAGAAATCTTTTTCTCATATAAAGTAGACTATGCTTTCTTGGTTAACAACATAAAAGGAGAAGAAGAAAGAGAAGGAAAAGGAGAGGAGAGGAGAAGGAGGAAGATAGAGGGAGAGGAGCAGGAAGGAGAAGGAAAGAAAGCTGCTGAGGTTCACTTCTCTTTCACGGCCCGCTGGGGTGGTTTGGCGTCCTCCACAACTCTAGCTGGTGGAGAGACCGCTTCCCCACACTGAGTTCCGGAGCCTGTTTTTAATCATCTGAAACTGGCAAAATCTGGGCCAACGAGACCTTCCAGGAGCCTCCAGCTGGAGCCAATGACACCTGACTCTCAGACAGGAGAAAGCAGAGACGCTGAACCTCTTCCCCAGTCAGGAGGAGCTTAGAGCTTGAGAGGAGACGTTGCAAACCCCAAGGAGACAAGGTAAACTGGGGGAGAGCTGAGTCATCTTAGGATGGGTTATTCTCCAATAGACCTGAGGCAGTGGGGTACGTGAAAGTGACTTTTTGAGAGGCAACCCTAGGAAAAATGGATGGAATGTTGGGGGTGGGGGGTGGGGATGGAGAAAAGGACCAGGCAGAGAAGGAGGCTCTGCAAGAGAGAAAAGTCAACCAAAGTCCCCAACCGAGCCTGGCTCAACCTTGCAGAGACGCTCTGGGATCAGAGGAGGTCACATCTCAGCATTGCCTTGATCAGGCCTGGAGGACTTGGAAAGGTCGTTGATGAAAGGCTGCCCTCTGGGGAGCACACATTCCAGGCGCCTTGCCTACCGAGATATGTCAGTGGGTTTTGGAAGGTGACAAAAAGATGCCGATACTACTCTGTTTGGGGAGTGAAAGCCCATAGGGTGTCTGTGTGCAGAGGAATGGTAAAAGCGGAGGCAGGAAGGCCGCTTCCTTGCCTTGTTTACTGAGTAACATGCTAAGATCTGTGCCTCCCATACTGTATATTATAGCTCTGAGAAAAATGACCCAGCTCCTAAGTGAAAGAATTTGGAATGTTTTTGTTTCTTCTGAAAATCTTGGTGGAGGAAGTCAGAGTTTTGTGGTAGAAGGACCTGAAGACTTCCACCCAGGAAAACGACCATGGGTGCCTAGATAACGTCACCACTGCTTTCTAGGCAGCTGTCTCTGAGAGGGAGTCCTGCGTCTAAGTCTGTAAGCCTAAATGTCTTCATTTCCATGCCTCCCAGTCCATTAGCAAAGGACAGATTCTAGCAGGACAAAAACGCCAATACACCTGGCTGTAATTAAATGCATTGCTGAGATTATATTTATCCCAGGTACTTTTTTTCTTTTTTCTCCCCTTCCACACTGTTCAGCTCCTTTGTTGGATCTTCTGTTCACTAAAAACTTGTGTTGATGCTGTCTCAAGCAGTTTCCTGAATCAGGTTAGAAGGGCTGATGCAAGAGTGGAGAGGAGTGATACTAGGATGGAGTTAGGGAAGCTTTGCTGGAAGGATTCAGGAACCGCCTTATTCCTTAAAGCAGCCGCCCATCCGTTGTTGCCTGTACTTGAGAATTGAAAGCTCAGTGGCCCAGCAGGCACTGAACAGAGGGGAGATGGTTGTCCCCATCACCACCCTGGGATTCTGGACCAATAACTCTGTGTCCTGCAGCGTCAGGAGTACCCCGTACAGTCTGGAGTCAGTAACAAGAATACCAAGTACACAGATTTGCAGTGGCCTTGGTCCTTTTGATGTTTCTTCCATGAGAGTTCATTTCTGAACTGAAAGTGTTTAGCAGAGCCCTTTAGGCAACTATGACAGAAGAACCAGGAACCCATACTGAGCTTTGGAGACTGAATAGTTTGGGTTAATTTATTTCAGTAACCAACTCTATGAAAATAAGTGAAAGGGTAGAATCCCATCTCAGAGGATAGCACATGACTGTTACCTGGTGCTTTACCCAGTGGTTGTCCTGCTGAGAGGAACATGGCGTTGGCAGTGGCAGTGCCATTGACACAGCCCTCGCCCTTCTGGTTCACCAGTAGTGTAGGCTGTAATGGTCACCAGCTGATAAGGGCTTTTGCTACTTAGAGAAAAGACATCTTAAGATTCCTCTACCTATCTCTGCATATGAATCTACATCAGGCAGGGGTTGAGAAACATGTTTTTATTCGTATCATTTTCCCATATATAATTCAGCTTGGTAAGGTGGAGCTTCTCTTTGACTGAGTAGCTCTTTCTGTATTTTGATCTTAATGAAAGTAAGGTGCTATCTGGGAAGCAACTGTCAATAAAGCATTAAAGTAGTAACAAATAAGCCTAATTCTTTCTAGCATCCATTCTCTGGTAAGGTGAGAAAGCAAAACATAGGGGCACCCAAAAGTCTTTAGGGGAGTGATAGTTTACACGCAAAAAGTGTTTTGATGGTGCTGTAATTCATTAAGGGCCTAAATTTGGGAAGCGCAATATAATGAAGAGTTGTCAGAAGACAAGCATTATTACTTCCAGAAGCGGTCATATGTTATCAGAAATGATCATTATGTTGTTTCATTTATTAATCAGAGAGATAAGATTCTATAAATCTAGAAGAAATTACCCCATCAGTTATAAAGAAATTTAGCTTTTTTTGGAAATGAGAAACTTTTATTTTGAACATGGTTCAGAAACCATTTTGGTATTGACCTTAGTAGTTTCTTAACAGTTTATACAAGTCCTGACCTTAGGTTCCAGCATCCCATTCTTAGAGAAATAAGAATATATATCCACCAGATTTGCATGTAAATAACCATAGCGGCTTTTTTAGAAATAGTGGCCAATCTAAATGCCATCAGCAGGTGAATGGATACATTGTTGTATTTCTGTAAAATGGAACACTACTTCATGATATAACAAAATTTACTGGTACACTGAAGAAAGGAAATGAATCTTAAAAGCCTTCTGCTGTGCAACAGAAGCCAGACACACTGGCTATGTTCTATATAAACCTAAGGATATGAATCTATAAAGAAAACCAAACAGACTTAGAGTGATGGAATCCATTATTAGTTACAGAAATCCAATATGGTGGTGTTGACTAAAAACTGATAAACTTGACAGTTGTGGTTACATTTTATTTGGGGCACAATTAGGACTGCAGCCCAGGAGGCAGCACCCCAGAGAGCTCTTGAGAGACTGCTCATTATATAAGGTTTTGATGAAGGGGGGTTCAATACCATTAAAGACTTATTGTACTCAGGGGGTTTTTGGTTAGTCATGAGGATCTGATCTCACCAGAAAGGGATTTAGTGCTTTTCTAGGTATATGGAGGTGCAAGGATTGAGATCATAAAATCTGTTCCTAAAAACATCTGCCTGTCTAAAGACCTGTCCCACAAGATCCTCTGGAGCACAGAGTGCCTCCCTCCACCCTGAGCTCCCTCGAGGGTGTTGAGAGTCAGCAGCTGTCACAGCACAGGGTTCAGTCTCCACAGTGGTGGATGGCAAATGCCCTTGTTCAGCCATTGGCAATGTAACTGGTAAGTGCCAACTTGTAGTTGATGGTGGAGACAGTTACCACAAAGGGGGAACCATTGGGGAGGATGGAAATGTGCTACTTTTGAATATGATTGTGGTTATACACATGTATGCACTAGTTAGAACTCATAAAACTGTATACTTCAAATGAGTCCTTTATAAAAATTAAATTATACTTTGATAAAACTGATTTTAAAAATCCTGAGCCTGATAAAATTCATTAAAAAGATACATGCATTAAAAGGAACAAAAAATTAAGTAAAATTTTTAAAAAATTTAAAAAGACTTATGCATAATACAGGATATACTGGTAGGAGGGTCCTCTCAGCAGATCACACAGAATGTAAATGAGAATTTTTATTACCTAGTGTTAACCTCAGGCTGATGACACCAGATTAATTTTCAATTGGTTTATCATTTATAAACATGTTTTATTTAATAACATCAATAGGCATTTTACACAAATATATATTTAGGTGACAAATTTTAGCCTTTAACTTTAGCTTCAATATGAATTAACCTAATCGGAGGATGACTCTACCACATTGAACTCCCCATTTTAATTGGAGCTTTACAGAGGTCAAATTTGTTGTATATAGATAAGGATATTTCATCAGAGAGCTGACATTTACAGTTTTACTCCATGCAAGTAGAGGAAACAATCCCAGCTGATTTACAGCATTGTCTAAAGTTCACAGAAAACAGTCTTTAAGAAGACATTAGTTATTATAAATTAACTTAGTTAAATATATGTGAGTACATTCTCATAAGCTTAAATACTGTATGGAGACAGTAATATTCTATCTCACCCTCTTGGAAATTAGGATAGGTAAAATAAAAATGACTTCCCATAAAATGTAAATTTAATATTTGTAATCTAATCTTGCATAAGTATTAAATTTATATTTGATATCAGATTGTCATAAAATTTGAGCAGACATGTTGCTAAATTTTAAACTCAAATTATCAAACCGATCTTTTTTATCAAAGGACTTGCCTAGATTAATATATGTATTACATATGCTAATACCTTATAATAAATATGCTTTTATTTACCAATAAAGTTATCACAACTTTATTAGTCAGTGCCCTCCACCCTGAGCTCCCTGGTGTTGAGAGTCAGCAGCAACAGGGTTCAGTCTCCACAGTGGTGGATGGCAAATGCCCTTGTTCAGCCATTGGCAATGTAACTGGTAAGTGCCAACTTGTAGTTGATGGTGGAGACAGTTACCACAAAGGGGGAACCATTGGGGAGGATGGAAATGTGCTACTTTTGAATATGATTGTGGTTATACACATGTATGCACTAGTTAGAACTCATAAAACTGTATACTTCAAATGAGTCCTTTATAAAAATTAAATTATACTTTGATAAAACTGATTTTAAAAATCCTGAGCCTGATAAAATTCATTAAAAAGATACATGCATTAAAAGGAACAAAAAATTAAGTAAAATTTTTAAAAAATTTAAAAAGACTTATGCATAATACAGGATATACTGGTAGGAGGGTCCTCTCAGCAGATCACACAGAATGTAAATGAGAATTTTTATTACCTAGTGTTAACCTCAGGCTGATGACACCAGATTAATTTTCAATTGGTTTATCATTTATAAACATGTTTTATTTAATAACATCAATAGGCATTTTACACAAATATATATTTAGGTGACAAATTTTAGCCTTTAACTTTAGCTTCAATATGAATTAACCTAATCGGAGGATGACTCTACCACATTGAACTCCCCATTTTAATTGGAGCTTTACAGAGGTCAAATTTGTTGTATATAGATAAGGATATTTCATCAGAGAGCTGACATTTACAGTTTTACTCCATGCAAGTAGAGGAAACAATCCCAGCTGATTTACAGCATTGTCTAAAGTTCACAGAAAACAGTCTTTAAGAAGACATTAGTTATTATAAATTAACTTAGTTAAATATATGTGAGTACATTCTCATAAGCTTAAATACTGTATGGAGACAGTAATATTCTATCTCACCCTCTTGGAAATTAGGATAGGTAAAATAAAAATGACTTCCCATAAAATGTAAATTTAATATTTGTAATCTAATCTTGCATAAGTATTAAATTTATATTTGATATCAGATTGTCATAAAATTTGAGCAGACATGTTGCTAAATTTTAAACTCAAATTATCAAACCGATCTTTTTTATCAAAGGACTTGCCTAGATTAATATATGTATTACATATGCTAATACCTTATAATAAATATGCTTTTATTTACCAAGTATCAAATGTGTATCACAATCTTTTATTAGTGCATTTTTACAACTCTTTGTTGCTAGCTGATGTCATTTGCATTTCTTTGTTTCTAATCTAGCAATCTGCCATTGCCAGCACTGCTTGACTTTTCCTGACTGGTGGGGATTTTTTTTCTTAAAAGGCCAGCATGTTTAAAGCCTTAAAAGTTTGATTTCTTATCATAAACACCACAAATAATAGCCAGTTCTGTTTAAAGACATTAAAGGATAGAAAACTAAAGAAAGTTCAACTTCTTCCTTCTCTCTTTGAAATTCAGGATATTCTAGTTGGTTAATTTCCTCCAGAGTTAGACAAAGGAATATCAGAGCTGTGCTTGGAGAAGATTTTCAATTACACATGCAAAGAATCTTAGACAAAAGTTGAGAAATTTGGGTGTGTTCTTTCTCTATGAGGAACCAGCCTTTTGTCTGGGTTTGAACCTCAGGAAAGATCCTTGTCTGGGAACCAAGTTACTAAATTGGTATTTCAGAGTTGATCCTTAGAAGATTTTGCTCCTGATACTTTTAGAAGGAAAAGCAAGCAAAGATCAAGTTATACAGAAGCCCTTTGACTTCTCAGGAAGTTGGGAGCTCATTAAGGAGACGTTCCTGGGCCACAGACAGGCCATGTCAGTCCATCTGTGTGCTCATTCTGACACTCCTTCCAGTGTGTTTACACAACGGAAGTAAAAACCACGCCAGCCTTCTGCCCACCAAGCCACCCAGACTGCTTCAGTTTCCTTAAATATTTGCATCTGCTTTCTCCCTTTTAATGGTAGATATGTGTGCTTGTCTTGGATATTCACGCAGTGTGGAAATTGGACAGATTTCCATGGTCAACGAAGGTCCAAGCATGCCCTCTTAAAGTAATCTGACCACAGATGGAAAGGGGCTGTAATTATAAACAGATCACTCATTGTCATGTTTTTACCTCTGTCAAGAGGTTTTCTCACAGACACACAGATGGAAAGCTGACAGCATCATAGAAGCCAGCCATTATGCAAAAGACAATAGAATGGGGATTGTATGCAAGCCGCCCCTTCAGGGAAGACAAACACAGACAAGCAGTTCGAGGACTGTCTCTATGATATCCTACTTCCCCCCACCTCCCCTGGAAAAGGATCAATAAAGTATCATGTGGCGCTGGGCAATTTTTTCAGCCATCAGGTTGGCACTGACCTATGGTTTTACTAAAGAGTTGCTCCCTTGACCCTGTTGTGACAAACAGAGGAAGGCTTGAGTCAATGGGAACTGTGTGAAATCCTACAGACACACAACCAGAATCAGTCTCTTAACACTGGCAGAAAGAAACCATATGGCCATTAATTAATGATGGAAATTATTTAGATTGGTCATGAACCAGAAAGAAACCAGACAGCCACACAGTTGTGAACCAGAAATAATCCAGAAACAGTCTCAGCAAGATTCTGCCATGACTGTCCATGGTGACTCACCCTCAGAGCCAAAAACAGTGGGCCCAATGAAGACGCTGGTGAAGTCCACGCACTAAGTACTGTGTTTTCTTGATTCCAGTGGCTAAATCCCCATGGAAAGAAAACTGTTGACAGGTGTCAAAACCAAAACCCTATGCCAATTTTGGTGAATAAGTAAAGTCCCCTACTTCCTCCCCATAATAAAGAATAATACAAGGCAGTACCTGTGTTTTCAGAACCCTCAGCCCCTCAGAATGCAGAGCTGAATCTTGTGTTGATATCTTTTTAATAAATGAAAAATAGGGTCTTCCTGTTGTTCATGGCATATCCAGGAAGCAGGGCTTTTAGATACGCTGCCATTCTGGCTTCGCTATAACCCACTGAGAGGCCTTAGTAACTGCTTAGTAACCTAGTAACTGCCTTTTGCCATGGGTTCCTTCCCTTATCGATCCATCTCAGAGTGCAGAATTTTTGGAATAGAGAGTTTCTTCCTACCACGCTAAGGGGCAGCTGCTTTGTCAACAGAGTTAGGCTGCTCAACACAGTATGTCAGTTTTATTTTTCATGATTATTTTATTCAAGTATTTTTGTTATGGGGCTTCCCAGGTGGGTCACTGGTAAAGAATCATAGAAGCCAGCCATTATGCAAAAGACAATAGAATGGGGATTGTATGCAAGCCGCCTTCAGGAAGACAAACACAGACAAGCAGTTCGAGGACTGTCTCTATGATATCCTACTTCCCCCCACCTCCCCTGGAAAAGGATCAATAAAGTATCATGTGGCGCTGGGCAATTTTTTCAGCCATCAGGTTGGCACTGACCTATGGTTTTACTAAAGAGTTGCTCCCTTGACCCTGTTGTGACAAACAGAGGAAGGCTTGAGTCAATGGGAACTGTGTGAAATCCTACAGACACACAACCAGAATCAGTCTCTTAACACTGGCAGAAAGAAACCATATGGCCATTAATTAATGATGGAAATTATTTAGATTGGTCATGAACCAGAAAGAAACCAGACAGCCACACAGTTGTGAACCAGAAATAATCCAGAAACAGTCTCAGCAAGATTCTGCCATGACTGTCCATGGTGACTCACCCTCAGAGCCAAAAACAGTGGGCCCAATGAAGACGCTGGTGAAGTCCACGCACTAAGTACTGTGTTTTCTTGATTCCAGTGGCTAAATCCCCATGGAAAGAAAACTGTTGACAGGTGTCAAAACCAAAACCCTATGCCAATTTTGGTGAATAAGTAAAGTCCCCTACTTCCTCCCCATAATAAAGAATAATACAAGGCAGTACCTGTGTTTTCAGAACCCTCAGCCCCTCAGAATGCAGAGCTGAATCTTGTGTTGATATCTTTTTAATAAATGAAAAATAGGGTCTTCCTGTTGTTCATGGCATATCCAGGAAGCAGGGCTTTTAGATACGCTGCCATTCTGGCTTCGCTATAACCCACTGAGAGGCCTTAGTAACTGCTTAGTAACCTAGTAACTGCCTTTTGCCATGGGTTCCTTCCCTTATCGATCCATCTCAGAGTGCAGAATTTTTGGAATAGAGAGTTTCTTCCTACCACGCTAAGGGGCAGCTGCTTTGTCAACAGAGTTAGGCTGCTCAACACAGTATGTCAGTTTTATTTTTTTCATGATTATTTTATTCAAGTATTTTTGTTATGGGGCTTCCCAGGTGGGTCACTGGTAAAGAATCTGCCTTCAGGAGACATGAGTTTGATCCCTGGGTCTGGAAGACACCCCAAAGAGGAGAATGGCAACCCACTACAGTGTTCTTACCTGGGAAATCCCATGGACAGAGGAGCCTTGTAGGCTATAGTCCATGGAGTTGCAAAGGAGTCCGACATGACTTGGCAACTAAACAACAGCATTTTTGCTGTTGGTGAAAAGGTATTTAAAATGCTCTTACAGTTGGTCATAAAACATTGTGATGTATATGATTTTTCCCACAAATCAAGGATAGTGTATATTTTTTAAAAAGGGAAAAATAAAACCATAATTCTTTCTCCTCCTTTTCCTATCTGTACTCCCCCTCTAGTGTGCTCTGGGAAGGGAGGGTGTGCTGATGAGAGGGGCAGATGAGTGTGTTCTCCTACAGCTAGTGAAAATTATCCTGAATCAAATGGGACATTTATTTCATGGTTTATTTAGGTTTAAAACTACCTGGTTTCTGGTCGGTCTGTGCTGAAAGGGTTAACGGGGAGGGAAAGCAAAGTTAACAAGGGACAGATCATAAATGGCTCCAGCTGTGTATAATTAACTGTAATACTGCAGAGTAAATGACTTTTATTGGCAACCATGTCATAACTTCATTAAAAGTCATATTTACAGCCCTATCATATGAAATGAGTCCTCCTGTATTCCGGAATTTAATGAGCATTCATTTTCACCTTGTTCAATTATCTTCCACCAGCCTCCCCTTTCCCCCCACCCAGCTCTTCCTCTCCCTGGTGTGGGAAGCATGAAGCCAAAAGACAACAGGAAAGTAATTAGCACCTGGCAGAAGGCCCCTCTTCAAGGGAGCATTTCCCCAACCACAAGAAAACTGTTTCTCCTTGTTTTCCATTATAAATAGGTAACTTCCTTACACAAAAACATTAAGTCGCAATCATAAAAACATCAACTTGCTGTGATGGAAAGCTTTCGAAGGCTGGGCCTCTGCAGAGCAATCAAGTCTGAAGCCATCAGGGCCAGAGTCCAAATGAGCACAGTGAACCGTTATCATAGAGAAGAAAGTGACGCTAACAGTTGATGTAACCAAACACAAGTTCAGCTGTTGGCTGCTCAACAGCCGATAAATCAAGGGGTGAGCTTTGGCAGAGAAGAAACGTGCTTTATGCAGAAGAGCTGACAGTCTGGGGAGAAGTGGCACTCATATTCAGAGACCAATTCCAAAGGTTCTGCTCAGACATGACAATTTTTAAAGGGAAAAGGGGAAACAATCTCAGTGAATTATTAAGGCAGGAGGTCAGTTTCTTCATCATTTTTCCATTGTGTGCACATCTGCTGACATATCTTCCTTGGAATGCTATCTTGCCTGCATGGTCAGCCTGAGCCTATGAGGTTGACCTGCAAATTTACTAAGGGGAAACAAGGAGTAAAGAGTCAGTCATTCTTTAAGTACTTAATTTTTCATTCTTATTCCTCCTAATTTAGGAAAGGAATCAGCAGATTAGGTAAGGTGTTGTGTATATTTAGAAAAGCAGTAATCAGGAGTGAAGCTAAATATTGCCTAGTGATCTCATCTTCATGATTAATATCTAAGAAAAATAGTGATGAACAAACAGGGGATAAAGGAGCTGCTTACCTTGGCTTTGAATCAAACCTTTCTCGGGATAACTCTCATTGTCTGAAAGTACCTATCTCATGTAGCAGGAGAATATCTAAATTTCTCTTTCTTTCCATGCCCCCCCCCCCACTTGTCTTCCCTTCTTTTCTCATTTTATCTTCTCCAGTCAATTTGCAAAGGAAATATCTTGTCCGGTCCCTCAGGTGATCCAGGATCTCAAATCTCATGATCTTTGGCTCAGCTATCATTCCATCTCTCACATCTCCTTAGACCTTCTGAATGTTGAATCTGGAGGCACCATGTAAACAGTGGGTTTTCTTTCTTGACGTTCTGATTGATGTTCTCTGTGGTTCAAACTGAAAATAGAAGGTCAGCATGCATATTAAGAAGAACATGCTCTGGAGTGTAAGAATCGTAAAGACACGGCGGGCTGCAAGCTGTTAGGGAAGAAGTTTATTTGGGAAGAGTTCCCGGGCGAGATCCACAGGTCCGAGAGATGGGCCAGGGAAATCGCGCCCCGGAGATGGGACGAGGAGGTTTTATTAGGGAGGAGGGGAGCAGGAGAAAATGGGAGGGGGATCCCTCAGGGCAGGCGCAGAAACGAGTTCTTTGTTTAAGTTTGGCGGGAAGTCCAGTGATGAGCCCACTATCCTTCAGGTGGCTGTGGGCGGGGGGTGTGAAATTCTTGACACTTTGTGAGGAATTTTTATGACCAAGGCTATCTCCTTATCGCAGGTCTAGGGAGATTCTCAGGCACCAGCAGGTAAGCAAATGACCCCCTGATTTGGTGCAGGGAGTCTGGTGCGGTGTTGATCCTAACAATTTGGCCCTTTCTTATGATTATTTAGTGCTGGGGAATCTCCGGCCGCAGTGTTAACACTTTAATAGCCTACCACCCTAACATGGAGAACCATACAGAATTATATTTTGGCAGAGGAGGAGGAGCTTTTATGTTCTTGCTTTTCCTCCTAATTTAGGAAAGGAATCAGCAGATTAGGTAAGGTGTTGTGTATATTTAGAAAAGCAGTAATCAGGAGTGAAGCTAAATATTGCCTAGTGATCTCATCTTCATGATTAATATCTAAGAAAATAGTGATGAACAAACAGGGGATAAAGGAGCTGCTTACCTTGGCTTTGAATCAAACCTTTCTCGGGATAACTCTCATTGTCTGAAAGTACCTATCTCATGTAGCAGGAGAATATCTAAATTTCTCTTTCTTTCCATGCCCCCCCCCCCACTTGTCTTCCCTTCTTTTCTCATTTTATCTTCTCCAGTCAATTTGCAAAGGAAATATCTTGTCCGGTCCCTCAGGTGATCCAGGATCTCAAATCTCATGATCTTTGGCTCAGCTATCATTCCATCTCTCACATCTCCTTAGACCTTCTGAATGTTGAATCTGGAGGCACCATGTAAACAGTGGGTTTTCTTTCTTGACGTTCTGATTGATGTTCTCTGTGGTTCAAACTGAAAATAGAAGGTCAGCATGCATATTAAGAAGAACATGCTCTGGAGTGTAAGAATCGTAAAGACACGGCGGGCTGCAAGCTGTTAGGGAAGAAGTTTATTTGGGAAGAGTTCCCGGGCGAGATCCACAGGTCCGAGAGATGGGCCAGGGAAATCGCGCCCCGGAGATGGGACGAGGAGGTTTTATTAGGGAGGAGGGGAGCAGGAGAAAATGGGAGGGGGATCCCTCAGGGCAGGCGCAGAAACGAGTTCTTTGTTTAAGTTTGGCGGGAAGTCCAGTGATGAGCCCACTATCCTTCAGGTGGCTGTGGGCGGGGGGTGTGAAATTCTTGACACTTTGTGAGGAATTTTTATGACCAAGGCTATCTCCTTATCGCAGGTCTAGGGAGATTCTCAGGCACCAGCAGGTAAGCAAATGACCCCCTGATTTGGTGCAGGGAGTCTGGTGCGGTGTTGATCCTAACAATTTGGCCCTTTCTTATGATTATTTAGTGCTGGGGAATCTCCGGCCGCAGTGTTAACACTTTAATAGCCTACCACCCTAACATGGAGAACCATACAGAATTATATTTTTGGCAGAGGAGTGGGAGGAGACATTTTTATGTTCTTGCTTTTTTCCCATTGTTATTGAGTAGAATTGACAGGTAGCATTTGTGTAAGTTTAAGGTGTATAATGTGTTGATTTGATTCATGTCTAAGTTGCAAAATCATTACAGCCTTAGTATTGGCTCCCATCTCCATCCCATAACCTAGTTATAATTTCTTTTTTGTGGTGGGAACACATATCATCTTCCCTCCTAGCAACAGCCAAGTATATTAGCTATACTCACCAGCTATACATTAGATCCCTAAACTTGTTACTGTTAAAACTGAGACTCCATACCCTTTGGCCAATATGTCCCCATTGTCCCCATCCCAACCCCTGGCAACCATCACTCTATGCTCTGTTTCTCTGCTTAGATTCTGTGTATAACATATCACACAATATTTGTCTTTCTTCAACTGACTTATTTCACTAAGAAAAATGCAATCAAAGTCCACACAAGTTATTATAAATGGCAGGATTTCCTTCATTCGTATGGCTGAACACTATTAGAATTATGTTGTTGTTGTTCAGTCATCCAGCCATGTCCAACTCTTTGTGACCCCACAATCTGCAGCACACCGTGCCTCCCTGTCTCTCACTGTCTCCTGAAGCTTGCCCAAGTTCCTGTCCATTAGATTTATATACATATATAACTTTATATCTCATGTCTTCTTTATCCATTCATACACTGATGGACACTTGGATTGTTTCCATATCTTAGCTACTATGAATAATGGGTGGACCTATGTTTTCATCCATTACATCCACTAGCTATGTGACTTTGGAAATTCCAGCTCTCTTCCCAAAGATCATTTTCAAATAAGTAGTATCAGTGATGATCATCTTTTTAATGGGGCCTATAGTATTAAGTAAAATAACACGTTATGTCTGAAAGAGAAGGTATTCATCAAATGTGTTTTCCTTCCTACATCGCCCACACCTTCTTTTCTCTCTGGAAGTTTATAATTACCCTGTATTCTTTTTGGTTGGTGCAAAAAGTTAATTGCAGTTTCAAACTATAAATTTTAAATCACTGTAACTAGGATCAAACACATCTTTATTAATCAAAATAGGAACCATTACAATCAACACATTCTTGCCAATGAGAAATATGTTTGTTTATTCCTGTAGCTTGAAAATCTGTGCTTCAGGATTCAATGAACTCTTGGGAAACATTTTCTGCCTCCAGCTGACTGTGGAAACCTTTTGCCTGCAAAACATTGTCAGGATGCTTGAATAAGTGGTCGTTGGTTGGCAAGAGGTCAGATGAATATGGCAGATGAGGTAAAACTTCATAGCCCAATTCGTTCAACTTTTAAAGTATTGATTGTGCAACGTGCAGTCGGGTGTTGTCATAGAGAAGAACTGGGCCCTTTCTGTTGACCCATGCCGGCTGCAGGTGTTGCAGTTGTTGGTGTATCTAACTGATTTGTTGAGCAGACGTCTCAGATTTAGTAATGGGCTCACTGGGATTCAGAAAGCTGTAGTGAATTAGACTGGCAGCAGACCACCAAACAGAGACAAGGACCTTTTCTTGGTGCTAGTTTGGCTCTGGGAAGTCTATGGAGCTTCTTCTAGGTCCAGCCACTAAGCTAGTCATTGCCAGTTGTCACATAGAATTTACTTTTCGTGTCATGACCAATTGATAAATGGTTTGTTGTAGTTGTGTAGAATCAGAGAAGACCACACTTCAAAACGATGTTTTTTTTGATTTGTGGTCAGTTCATGAGGCACTTACTTATCGAGTTTTTTCACCTTCCCAATTTGCTTCAAATGCCAAATGATTGTAGAATGGTCAAGATTAGATTCTTTGGCAACTTACTTTGATCGTCAGTTGTTTCAACCCGGATTGGCCCAGCTTATTTGCCCTTGCAAAATTGGACCTATGTTTTCATCCATTACATCCACTAGCTATGTGACTTTGGAAATTCCAGCTCTCTTCCCAAAGATCATTTTCAAATAAGTAGTATCAGTGATGATCATCTTTTTAATGGGGCCTATAGTATTAAGTAAAATAACACGTTATGTCTGAAAGAGAAGGTATTCATCAAATGTGTTTTCCTTCCTACATCGCCCACACCTTCTTTTCTCTCTGGAAGTTTATAATTACCCTGTATTCTTTTTGGTTGGTGCAAAAAGTTAATTGCAGTTTCAAACTATAAATTTTAAATCACTGTAACTAGGATCAAACACATCTTTATTAATCAAAATAGGAACCATTACAATCAACACATTCTTGCCAATGAGAAATATGTTTGTTTATTCCTGTAGCTTGAAAATCTGTGCTTCAGGATTCAATGAACTCTTGGGAAACATTTTCTGCCTCCAGCTGACTGTGGAAACCTTTTGCCTGCAAAACATTGTCAGGATGCTTGAATAAGTGGTCGTTGGTTGGCAAGAGGTCAGATGAATATGGCAGATGAGGTAAAACTTCATAGCCCAATTCGTTCAACTTTTAAAGTATTGATTGTGCAACGTGCAGTCGGGTGTTGTCATAGAGAAGAACTGGGCCCTTTCTGTTGACCCATGCCGGCTGCAGGTGTTGCAGTTGTTGGTGTATCTAACTGATTTGTTGAGCAGACGTCTCAGATTTAGTAATGGGCTCACTGGGATTCAGAAAGCTGTAGTGAATTAGACTGGCAGCAGACCACCAAACAGAGACAAGGACCTTTTCTTGGTGCTAGTTTGGCTCTGGGAAGTCTATGGAGCTTCTTCTAGGTCCAGCCACTAAGCTAGTCATTGCCAGTTGTCACATAGAATTTACTTTTCGTGTCATGACCAATTGATAAATGGTTTGTTGTAGTTGTGTAGAATCAGAGAAGACCACACTTCAAAACGATGTTTTTTTTGATTTGTGGTCAGTTCATGAGGCACTTACTTATCGAGTTTTTTCACCTTCCCAATTTGCTTCAAATGCCAAATGATTGTAGAATGGTCAAGATTGGATTCTTTGGCAACTTTTTGTGTCATTGTAAAAGGAGCTGCTTTGATGATTGCTCTCAGTCAGTTGTTGTCAACTCCGGATGGCTGGCCACTATGCTTCTCATCTTCAAGGCCCATGTCTCCTTTGCAAAATTTCTTGAACCACTGCTGCACTGTACATTTGTTAGCAGTTCCTGGGCCAAATGCCTGTTGATGTTGTGAGTTGTCTCTTCTACTTTATGATCCGTTTTGGACTGAAATAAGAAAATTACTTGAATTTGCTTTTTGTCTAACATCACTTCCATAGTCTAAAATAAACATTAAAAAGCAGCAAGGAGTGTCATTAACAAAAAAAAGCATAAAGCAAGAAATGCACATTAAAATGATGTATCACAACACCACACTTATTAAGAATGTATTCCAGTATCAAATGGCAAACTTCAACAATGGAGAAACCACAATGACTTTTATGCCAGCCTAATATTTTAGAGAGATAGAATGTTTGGCATTAATGTTTGGGGCTCCAGATGAGTTGAGGGCAACAGTTGACAAAGGATGCATATGGATTGGCAAGCCAGAGTGTGTAAGATAGACCTGTTTAACATAAAAGGATGCCATGAAAGGTGAGTGACCCAAACTCAGTGGGGAAGGCAGTGAGAAAAATGATAGCCATGGCTGGCATTGAACAGGAAGTCATTTCCCCTCACAAGACCTCTGTGGTCTAAACAGTCTGAGTAGGGGTGACGGAGGGGAGGCTAGTGCCCAAGAACCATTCAAGCACAGTTGGTAGTTATATTTATGAATGTAAAATGCCCTTGGAAGCTGGCATTGTTTGAAACATAATACCAAGTCACCAGGATTCATCCTGCTGCCAGCAATGCATTTTGCTGGCCCAATTGTTTACGAGCTTAGAAAACTAAAAAAAACCCCCTTTTCTTGGTGCTAGTTTGGCTCTGGGAAGTCTATGGAGCTTCTTCTAGGTCCAGCCACTAAGCTAGTCATTGCCAGTTGTCACATAGAATTTACTTTTCGTGTCATGACCAATTGATAAATGGTTTGTTGTAGTTGTGTAGAATCAGAGAAGACCACACTTCAAAACGATGTTTTTTTTGATTTGTGGTCAGTTCATGAGGCACTTACTTATCGAGTTTTTTCACCTTCCCAATTTGCTTCAAATGCCAAATGATTGTAGAATGGTCAAGATTGGATTCTTTGGCAACTTTTTGTGTCATTGTAAAAGGAGCTGCTTTGATGATTGCTCTCAGTCAGTTGTTGTCAACTCCGGATGGCTGGCCACTATGCTTCTCATCTTCAAGGCCCATGTCTCCTTTGCAAAATTTCTTGAACCACTGCTGCACTGTACATTTGTTAGCAGTTCCTGGGCCAAATGCCTGTTGATGTTGTGAGTTGTCTCTTCTGCTTTATGATCCGTTTTGGACTGAAATAAGAAAATTACTTGAATTTGCTTTTTGTCTAACATCACTTCCATAGTCTAAAATAAACATTAAAAAGCAGCAAGGAGTGTCATTAACAAAAAAAAGCATAAAGCAAGAAATGCACATTAAAATGATGTATCACAACACCACACTTATTAAGAATGTATTCCAGTATCAAATGGCAAACTTCAACAATGGAGAAACCACAATGACTTTTATGCCAGCCTAATATTTTAGAGAGATAGAATGTTTGGCATTAATGTTTGGGGCTCCAGATGAGTTGAGGGCAACAGTTGACAAAGGATGCATATGGATTGGCAAGCCAGAGTGTGTAAGATAGACCTGTTTAACATAAAAGGATGCCATGAAAGGTGAGTGACCCAAACTCAGTGGGGAAGGCAGTGAGAAAAATGATAGCCATGGCTGGCATTGAACAGGAAGTCATTTCCCCTCACAAGACCTCTGTGGTCTAAACAGTCTGAGTAGGGGTGACGGAGGGGAGGCTAGTGCCCAAGAACCATTCAAGCACAGTTGGTAGTTATATTTATGAATGTAAAATGCCCTTGGAAGCTGGCATTGTTTGAAACATAATACCAAGTCACCAGGGGATTCATCCTGCTGCCAGCAATGCCATCTTTAGCAAATTCCAGTGCCCACATGTACTGCCTTCTCAGCCCCGCTGCTCTACCTGATTTTAGGCTGACCCTTTATAATTAGCACCTTGGGTTGGCGGTATTGTTTAGGAACTCTGTTTCCATCATTCATTTGGAGATTTAATAAAGCTTAGAACACTGTGAGCAGGAGCAGCATCGAATGCAATTTTCTTTTCTTTTTTATTTCAAACTAAGAATTGAGACTCATTATGGGTTATAAAATTTTTCAACTGGGTTGCAGCCAGATTTTGAATATAGTGTTTTAGATTTTTT
Source organism: Tragulus kanchil (assembly GCA_022376925.1). Lineage (NCBI taxonomy): Eukaryota > Metazoa > Chordata > Mammalia > Artiodactyla > Tragulidae > Tragulus > Tragulus kanchil. The sequence continues at coordinate 15,576,333 of JAIOJX010000028.1, read as the reverse complement.
GGTCACTTTTATTGATCTTTCATTTATTTATTTTCTTCCATCTTTGTTCTTTGGCCTGTGTGGGCCTCCCACTGCAGTGGCCTCTCTTGTTGCAGAGCACCAGCTCTGGGCGCATGCGCTCCAGAGCAGTGACTCGCAATTGGACACACCGGTCTAGCTGCTCTGTGGCATGTGGGATCTTCCCAGGCCAGAGATCCAACTGGCACCCCTTGTACTAGAAGGCAGACTCTCTTCCCACTGGACCACCACGGAAGCCCTGAATATTTTTTAATGGAAGAGAATAGAGCACAAGAGAATAGACAATAAAGTACAATAATGAAAATATAGATTTATATACATTTATGCATATAATATACATATGTGTGTGTATATGTGTGTGTAATGTTGTAAGATATAGTCCAGTAATTGACAATTCATTGATACAATGATCAACACCCAGACTCAAGGCTTGGGACAAGTTGCCTTGTCTGGCTGTGTTCTCGCTTTATTGCGCTCTGTTCTTCAAAATGCTATTGACTTTCATCTTCCTAAACACCAGACGAGCCTAGCAGTATACCAAAAAAGAAATCAGATTATGAGAAAAGAGACACCATGGAGGATGGACGTCTGTTTTAAATGAATGAAGGAACTTTTTGTCTCATTGTTGCCCATGTGGTTTCCTAGAGTTCATCAGCTCCACCCCCTTTCCATAAAACTAGTGATCACTGAACTTAACAAATTCAATATAAATCACAGATACACAATTTGCATTTAGATGCAATGAGCTACAATGTCTACCTAATAAGATAATTAAGTATAAGATTGCAGGGTGGCATTTAATAGCTCTTTACCAAATGTTCCTAGATAGGTCATTCCAAATGTTTTGAAACGAGGGGAGGTCCCTAGGGAAGGTCACCAGAGACCTTCCGGCTCAAGGGCTAGTTCAAGTAAAGTGAGCAGAAGGGGCAATGCAGAGGAAAACAGAAAGCTTGATGGATATTCCCAGATGCCTCCTGAGAGGCGTGATTGCCTGTGGGTCCCTGTCCAGGCTTGCATCTTGTTGAGTATTGTGAGTTTTCCTAGTATCTTTGATCTAGGTATCTTTCTGATTCTCTGACTTTGCCCCAATTCCAGAGGCTGAATTTTAGTTGAGAGGCAATTACCTACAGTGTGCACTCTCTGTTTAAAACCCTTGGGGAAAGGAAAGCACCAGCTCTGGGCGCATGCGCCCAGAGCAGTGACTGCAATTGGACACACCGGTCTAGCTGCTCTGTGGCATGTGGGATCTTCCCAGGCCAGAGATCCAACTGGCACCCCTTGTACTAGAAGGCAGACTCTCTTCCCACTGGACCACCACGGAAGCCCTGAATATTTTTTAATGGAAGAGAATAGAGCACAAGAGAATAGACAATAAAGTACAATAATGAAAATATAGATTTATATACATTTATGCATATAATATACATATGTGTGTTATGTGTGTGTAATGTTGTAAGATATAGTCCAGTAATTGACAATTCATTGATACAATGATCAACACCCAGACTCAAGGCTTGGGACAAGTTGCCTTGTCTGGCTGTGTTCTCGCTTTATTGCGCTCTGTTCTTCAAAATGCTATTGACTTTCATCTTCCTAAACACCAGACGAGCCTAGCAGTATACCAAAAAAGAAATCAGATTATGAGAAAAGAGACACCATGGAGGATGGACGTCTGTTTTAAATGAATGAAGGAACTTTTTGTCTCATTGTTGCCCATGTGGTTTCCTAGAGTTCATCAGCTCCACCCCCTTTCCATAAAACTAGTGATCACTGAACTTAACAAATTCAATATAAATCACAGATACACAATTTGCATTTAGATGCAATGAGCTACAATGTCTACCTAATAAGATAATTAAGTATAAGATTGCAGGGTGGCATTTAATAGCTCTTTACCAAATGTTCCTAGATAGGTCATTCCAAATGTTTTGAAACGAGGGGAGGTCCCTAGGGAAGGTCACCAGAGACCTTCCGGCTCAAGGGCTAGTTCAAGTAAAGTGAGCAGAAGGGGCAATGCAGAGGAAAACAGAAAGCTTGATGGATATTCCCAGATGCCTCCTGAGAGGCGTGATTGCCTGTGGGTCCCTGTCCAGGCTTGCATCTTGTTGAGTATTGTGAGTTTTTCCTAGTATCTTTGATCTAGGGTATCTTTCTGATTCTCTGACTTCCCTTGCCCCCAATTCCAGAGGCTGAATTTTAGTTGAGAGGCAATTACCTACAGTGTGCACTCTCTGTTTAAAACCCGACTTGGGGAAAGGAAAGAGAAGATGCAGGAGAGCAATGAGTTATGGTAGATCCCAACTGAAATTAGACTTTCATGCGCCCAATCTGCCACATGGTTGAGGCAGGCAATTAGATCTCACACAAAACCATAGGACGCCCTTGCACATGTCCAGACAGATGGCTGGCCAGCAGAGGCATCTGCTCTGGTTTTAGGCAGGGCAGGGGGTGGCCTGAGAGAATGCCCTTTAGAATCTGGCACAAGTTTCGGAGCTCTTCAATATTTTACACTGTGAAATGGTCACCTCCCTCAAATGTATGCATGATTTTTCTATCTTGACTTACTGATTTTTAAGTATCAACTCCTTTGGTGGGGTCAGAGAGGTAATAAAGCCTATGTTAAGAGGCTGTTTTTTCACATTATTTTTTTCAAGAGGGGTAAAGAGAATAGGAAAACCACAACAGTGGAATCAAATGAAACAGTGGGAAAGGAAAAAGAACAAAAAAACAAAAACAAAAAACCAAGATCCACAAATAGAAATCCTGCTTAAATTATGTCCCACTACTTTCTTCTTGCTGCTCTGTAATATGACTTATTTTGCCACTTATTGAAACTTCAGGAGAGTGGCCAATTATCCGAATGTGAGAAGCATAGTAATTAAACAAAATATGATCACTGTTACAGATGACATCTTTTCTTCTCTCTTCAAAGAACAGAGAGAAATAATAGAAGGTCTTGCTTTGCTCCTTGACCAAACTCTACACAGTCACTGGGTTATTAGGGCCAGATTCCCTGTACCATTCCTCCTCCGGGCTTCACCCTGTAACGATAATCTATTCGTTCACCAGGCTTGCTCTTTCCTGACATTTCCAAAAGATCTAACTAAAGTTGACAGTTGTCTGTTTTTCATAACCAAGACAATTGCTTCCAACATGTCCATTAATTTTAACTAGCTATTTCAAAATATTAGTGCCCTGTCAGTGTTGATTGAGAGAGAGTGAGTTAGTTTGGAGCAGGATGTCCAGGAAGCATCTATTTAAATGTGGCAGGTGCTGTATAAAGCTAAGTGTATGGACAGAATACTTGCTAAAAATACCAGCTCTGCTGAGTAAGGCTGTGTGATTATGTTCAAGCTTACTCTTCATTGACTTTATTTTCTGCCCTTAGCAGAAGGAAGCTTGATCCTTATCTCTTAGGACTGCTGTGAGAATGCGCCCAATCTGCCACATGGTTGAGGCAGGCAATTAGATCTCACACAAAACCATAGGACGCCCTTGCACATGTCCAGACAGATGGCTGGCCAGCAGAGGCATCTGCTCTGGTTTTAGGCAGGGCAGGGGGTGGCCTGAGAGAATGCCCTTTAGAATCTGGCACAAGTTTCGGAGCTCTTCAATATTTTACACTGTGAAATGGTCACCTCCCTCAAATGTATGCATGATTTTTCTATCTTGACTTACTGATTTTTAAGTATCAACTCCTTTGGTGGGGTCAGAGAGGTAATAAAGCCTATGTTAAGAGGCTGTTTTTTCACATTATTTTTTTCAAGAGGGGTAAAGAGAATAGGAAAACCACAACAGTGGAATCAAATGAAACAGTGGGAAAGGAAAAAGAACAAAAAAAACAAAAACAAAAAACCAAGATCCACAAATAGAAATCCTGCTTAAATTATGTCCCACTACTTTCTTCTTGCTGCTCTGTAATATGACTTATTTTGCCACTTATTGAAACTTCAGGAGAGTGGCCAATTATCCGAATGTGAGAAGCATAGTAATTAAACAAAATATGATCACTGTTACAGATGACATCTTTTCTTCTCTCTTCAAAGAACAGAGAGAAATAATAGAAGGTCTTGCTTTGCTCCTTGACCAAACTCTACACAGTCACTGGGTTATTAGGGCCAGATTCCCTGTACCATTCCTCCTCCGGGCTTCACCCTGTAACGATAATCTATTCGTTCACCAGGCTTGCTCTTTCCTGACATTTCCAAAAGATCTAACTAAAGTTGACAGTTGTCTGTTTTTCATAACCAAGACAATTGCTTCCAACATGTCCATTAATTTTAACTAGCTATTTCAAAATATTAGTGCCCTGTCAGTGTTGATTGAGAGAGAGTGAGTTAGTTTGGAGCAGGATGTCCAGGAAGCATCTATTTAAATGTGGCAGGTGCTGTATAAAGCTAAGTGTATGGACAGAATACTTGCTAAAAATACCAGCTCTGCTGAGTAAGGCTGTGTGATTATGTTCAAGCTTACTCTTCATTGACTTTATTTTCTGCCCTTAGCAGAAGGAAGCTTGATCCTTATCTCTTAGGACTGCTGTGAAGAGAAAATGAGTTAATAATTTATGTAGCATATCTAGCTTTGCGCAGAACAGATTTTTTAATTTATTCATTTATTTTAATTGGAGAATAATTAAGTTACAATATCGTGATTGTTTTTGCCATACAAAAACCAGTTTTTGTAGGAGGAGACAAAAAAATGTATCCCAAAGAGACAGAGACAGTACAAATTGTGCACAATACAGAGCCTACAGAGACCTTTGTATTCCCAGTCTGAGAACTTTATTCATTGGCAAACTCGACTTTTCTTGAAAAAGCAGGAATGACGCAGAGCGGGAAACCAAGAAACAGGACAAACAGTGTGACAGTTAATTTTCTGTGTCAGTTTTACTGGGCCATGGGGTCTACTTTAAAGCCAAGCACGGTCTAGATGCTGCTGTGAAGCTTTTTTTTCTGGATGTGATTAACATGTAAATAAGCAGACTTTGAGTAAAGTAAATTAACCTCCCTGTGTGGGTGGGTCTCAATCAGTTGGCCATCTTCAGAGAAAAGAACAAGTCCTTCTAAAAATAAAACAAAGAGTAGAATCTGCCTCCAGACTCCCTTTGGACTCGAGCTGCAATGTCAGCTCCTCCCTGGGTCTCTAGCATGCCCACCTGTCCTGCAGATTTCAGATGTGATAGCCCGTCAGTTGCGGAAACTAATTCCTTAAAATACATCTTTATAGATAGATAGGTAGATGTGTGTATAGATGCATATACCTACACATACACACACACATATATCTATCTATCTGTCTATCTTCCGTTCACCAGGCTTGCTCTTTCCTGACATTTCCAAAAGATCTAACTAAAGTTGACAGTTGTCTGTTTTTCATAACCAAGACAATTGCTTCCAACATGTCCATTAATTTTAACTAGCTATTTCAAAATATTAGTGCCCTGTCAGTGTTGATTGAGAGAGAGTGAGTTAGTTTGGAGCAGGATGTCCAGGAAGCATCTATTTAAATGTGGCAGGTGCTGTATAAAGCTAAGTGTATGGACAGAATACTTGCTAAAAATACCAGCTCTGCTGAGTAAGGCTGTGTGATTATGTTCAAGCTTACTCTTCATTGACTTTATTTTCTGCCCTTAGCAGAAGGAAGCTTGATCCTTATCTCTTAGGACTGCTGTGAAGAGAAAATGAGTTAATAATTTATGTAGCATATCTAGCTTTGCGCAGAACAGATTTTTTAATTTATTCATTTATTTTAATTGGAGAATAATTAAGTTACAATATCGTGATTGTTTTTGCCATACAAAAACCAGTTTTTGTAGGAGGAGACAAAAAAATGTATCCCAAAGAGACAGAGACAGTACAAATTGTGCACAATACAGAGCCTACAGAGACCTTTGTATTCCCAGTCTGAGAACTTTATTCATTGGCAAACTCGACTTTTCTTGAAAAAGCAGGAATGACGCAGAGCGGGAAACCAAGAAACAGGACAAACAGTGTGACAGTTAATTTTCTGTGTCAGTTTTACTGGGCCATGGGGTCTACTTTAAAGCCAAGCACGGTCTAGATGCTGCTGTGAAGCTTTTTTTTCTGGATGTGATTAACATGTAAATAAGCAGACTTTGAGTAAAGTAAATTAACCTCCCTGTGTGGGTGGGTCTCAATCAGTTGGCCATCTTCAGAGAAAAGAACAAGTCCTTCTAAAAATAAAACAAAGAGTAGAATCTGCCTCCAGACTCCCTTTGGACTCGAGCTGCAATGTCAGCTCCTCCCTGGGTCTCTAGCATGCCCACCTGTCCTGCAGATTTCAGATGTGATAGCCCCGTCAGTTGCGGAAACTAATTCCTTAAAATACATCTTTATAGATAGATAGGTAGATGTGTGTATAGATGCATATACCTACACATACACACACACATATATCTATCTATCTGTCTATCTCCATGCTACTGGTTCTGCATTTCTGAAGAACCCCAAGATAAGCAGCACAGAAGGAATAGACAGTGCTCTCATCCAGGAACCAGCAACATAGATACAGCTCAGTTTTCAGATTTTCTATGGAACAGTGACTCCTGTGTGCCTCCCGTTTATCTGTTTCTGAATGGAACTGTCTATTATATCTCTTATCTGATGCCTAGGCCACTATGGTTTGTTCATCGGGCAAGTCAGAAGTGACCAGTCTCTTGTGCTCACACATCTACAGAAAGAGACGAGCCATATTTGATCCTGAGCAACCTCATGTGCGCCTGGACCCAGTTTGAATGATCATAACCTAGACTTGGAGTTGCTGCTGTAATTTTGGATGAAACTCTGGGAATCTTGAGAGAGGGAGTGAGTCTCTTTTTCATGAGGCAGAATGTAAATCATTTGTAGTCAAAGTGTTGGTTTTGGCTTTTTTTTTTAAAGGCCACGGTTACTTGGACACTCTTTCAGTTGAGAGTCGGGCATCTCTTTTCCTTTCACCAGGAATCTTGGCAGGCTGTGACTGCCTGGACCACTCCAGTCTTATAGGAGTGATGCAGTCTGGCTGCCAAGACTGGGTCACAAAAGGAAATGCAGTCTCTGTCTAGTTTGCTTGGAAAATGCGTGCTTGGAAACCCAAACTGCAAGGAAACAAGTGAGACTATCCTGAGGTCACCAGGAGGGAAAGATGACTGAGGACTGACTTCAGTTTGTCCCATCCTTGCCCAACACTGATAAGCTTTTCTGGATGTGATTAACATGTAAATAAGCAGACTTTGAGTAAAGTAAATTAACCTCCCTGTGTGGGTGGGTCTCAATCAGTTGGCCATCTTCAGAGAAAAGAACAAGTCCTTCTAAAAATAAAACAAAGAGTAGAATCTGCCTCCAGACTCCCTTTGGACTCGAGCTGCAATGTCAGCTCCTCCCTGGGTCTCTAGCATGCCCACCTGTCCTGCAGATTTCAGATGTGATAGCCCCGTCAGTTGCGGAAACTAATTCCTTAAAATACATCTTTATAGATAGATAGGTAGATGTGTGTATAGATGCATATACCTACACATACACACACACATATATCTATCTATCTGTCTATCTCCATGCTACTGGTTCTGCATTTCTGAAGAACCCCAAGATAAGCAGCACAGAAGGAATAGACAGTGCTCTCATCCAGGAACCAGCAACATAGATACAGCTCAGTTTTCAGATTTTCTATGGAACAGTGACTCCTGTGTGCCTCCCGTTTATCTGTTTCTGAATGGAACTGTCTATTATATCTCTTATCTGATGCCTAGGCCACTATGGTTTGTTCATCGGGCAAGTCAGAAGTGACCAGTCTCTTGTGCTCACACATCTACAGAAAGAGACGAGCCATATTTGATCCTGAGCAACCTCATGTGCGCCTGGACCCAGTTTGAATGATCATAACCTAGACTTGGAGTTGCTGCTGTAATTTTGGATGAAACTCTGGGAATCTTGAGAGAGGGAGTGAGTCTCTTTTTCATGAGGCAGAATGTAAATCATTTGTAGTCAAAGTGTTGGTTTTGGCTTTTTTTTTTAAAGGCCACGGTTACTTGGACACTCTTTCAGTTGAGAGTCGGGCATCTCTTTTCCTTTCACCAGGAATCTTGGCAGGCTGTGACTGCCTGGACCACTCCAGTCTTATAGGAGTGATGCAGTCTGGCTGCCAAGACTGGGTCACAAAAGGAAATGCAGTCTCTGTCTAGTTTGCTTGGAAAATGCGTGCTTGGAAACCCAAACTGCAAGGAAACAAGTGAGACTATCCTGAGGTCACCAGGAGGGAAAGATGACTGAGGACTGACTTCAGTTTGTCATCCTTGCCCTTGGACATCCAAGGCAAGACACTAGAAAGAGGCCTTCAGAGGAGCTTCAGCCACAGAGGCAACTCCAGCCATCAGATATCCCTTGCTACATTCCTAGATGCCCAGAAGCAGAGTTTAAGCCATTGACAATGTTGAACTTTACTGAGCCCGGAGTTCCCAGAAGGCTGGTTGAGAAATCCTCCCCATCCTTGTTCTGCCAGGAAACAGCTAACTGGAAAGCACCACTCTGCCCTCAAAATTTCCAAGATAGGACCCACTCCATCCTTCCTGATGACTGTGGACCACTCTGTAAGGCCCCAGACCCCCCTGTCTTTTCTCTATGATGATTCTCATTAATGAATATTCTGTCTGTTGCAAAAGCCAGGACAAAATCATTTATATTCTGGTACATTTTGTTTTCACACCATTCACACTGAGTCCCTTCCAAATGCCTGACCCAAAGAACCCATGAGCAAACAAAATAGTCATTGACTTTTAAGTAGTGTTTTGTTTTTTTCCTCCAACAGAAACACCAGAAAAGATCTTGTAGCCAAAGAAAGGTAGAAAAAACAAAGATCTTGACCTCTGAAAGTTTTAGCGTGTATTCCAAATAAGTTAAAAATTTCGCCAACTTATATATGAAAGTGAAACTTCTACTTATATTACCACAGGTACTTAGGGATGTTTTTAATCTGCAGGATTATGACTTCATTTAACCTAGACTTGGAGTTGCTGCTGTAATTTTGGATGAAACTCTGGGAATCTTGAGAGAGGAGTGAGTCTCTTTTTCATGAGGCAGAATGTAAATCATTTGTAGTCAAAGTGTTGGTTTTGGCTTTTTTTTTTAAAGGCCACGGTTACTTGGACACTCTTTCAGTTGAGAGTCGGGCATCTCTTTTCCTTTCACCAGGAATCTTGGCAGGCTGTGACTGCCTGGACCACTCCAGTCTTATAGGAGTGATGCAGTCTGGCTGCCAAGACTGGGTCACAAAAGGAAATGCAGTCTCTGTCTAGTTTGCTTGGAAAATGCGTGCTTGGAAACCCAAACTGCAAGGAAACAAGTGAGACTATCCTGAGGTCACCAGGAGGGAAAGATGACTGAGGACTGACTTCAGTTTGTCATCCTTGCCCTTGGACATCCAAGGCAAGACACTAGAAAGAGGCCTTCAGAGGAGCTTCAGCCACAGAGGCAACTCCAGCCATCAGATATCCCTTGCTACATTCCTAGATGCCCAGAAGCAGAGTTTAAGCCATTGACAATGTTGAACTTTACTGAGCCCGGAGTTCCCAGAAGGCTGGTTGAGAAATCCTCCCCATCCTTGTTCTGCCAGGAAACAGCTAACTGGAAAGCACCACTCTGCCCTCAAAATTTCCAAGATAGGACCCACTCCATCCTTCCTGATGACTGTGGACCACTCTGTAAGGCCCCAGACCCCCCTGTCTTTTCTCTATGATGATTCTCATTAATGAATATTCTGTCTGTTGCAAAAGCCAGGACAAAATCATTTATATTCTGGTACATTTTGTTTTCACACCATTCACACTGAGTCCCTTCCAAATGCCTGACCCAAAGAACCCATGAGCAAACAAAATAGTCATTGACTTTTAAGTAGTGTTTTGTTTTTTTCCTCCAACAGAAACACCAGAAAAGATCTTGTAGCCAAAGAAAGGTAGAAAAAACAAAGATCTTGACCTCTGAAAGTTTTAGCGTGTATTCCAAATAAGTTAAAAATTTCGCCAACTTATATATGAAAGTGAAACTTCTACTTATATTACCACAGGTACTTAGGGATGTTTTTAATCTGCAGGATTATGACTTCATTTAATCTAGGAAGAATTTGTCTATCATTTTAAATTATTGCTTCTGTTTTATTTGTCCTCTTTTCTCAGAAACATCAATTATCTCTATGTTAGATCATCATTCTTTATCTTTCACATGTATCATCAGGATTTCCTTTCTCTAAAAATAAATTCTTAAATATTTTCAAGTTAGCCCTCCATAATACTAATTTAATTTCTGTTAGATTCAAATATGATCTTTAACACTGATAATAAATCTGATTATAATTTTATATTTTTTAAAAATTCTCTTTTTATTTTGCTTTGTAAAAAATTATGTGCTTCTCCGCAAGCATACTTTTCATATTAAACATTAATCTTTTATTTTACTATTTTATCTCTAATCTCCTAGTACACAGAGACAATTTTTTGACATTTTTGAGAGTACAAACTGATATATTTTAAAATTTATGTTCTGCACTGTCTTAAAATATATATTATATACTCTTTATCTATCCTTTGATATTTGATATACTTTGAGTGCTTTGTTTTCTGTTCTTTTATGTTATAGATTTTTACTGATTTTCAAATCACTGAATGAGAAAACATATCTAGCCCTATTGTGGTTTGTCTCTCTAGTCGCTGTTAGAATATTCTTCTGAAATCTAAAGCTGTAGGTTTTAAAGATGCACACATTCCTAACCAAGCTTCTGGCATTTTGTTGTCTCTTGTTTAAGGTAAGTGTGTATTCATTGGCAGAATCCTCTAATCTCACTGCATAACATGTTAACATGTGAAATGGAGTTTATTTCTGGATAATTCTGGTTCAGTCTGTTTTGGCTTCATATTGTTTTGTCTTTTAATTGGCAGAAAGAGCAAATACCAGTTATAACTCAAAACATATACCTTTCTGGGGCTTTTTCTAGTTCTGTGTTTTCTGTGAAAAGGACAGTTCAGTAAGTACAAGATCTATCTAAGTCTGCTCCCCAAGGTATCCATCCCCAAGGATCACTGTTTCCATGAGAATGTTCATATTGTGATTCCTCAGGAAGGACTCTCCAGGTAGCTCAGTGGTAATGAACCTGCCCGCCAGTGCTGGAGATGCAGGAGACATGGATTGGATTCCTGGGTCGGGAAGATCCTCTGGAGAAGGAAACGTCAAGCCACTCCAGTATTCTTGCTGGGAAAATCTCGAGTGGGAGGAGCCTCACAAGGTACAGCCCAGGGGGTTTCAAGAGTCAGACACAACTGAGCTCATGTGCATGCACATACATGCACACAGTGCTTCAGAAAGGGATTTCTAATCTGGATTTCTAAGCCCAAACATGTGAGATTCATACCTCCACTGTTCATTCATAGATTGACTACTGACCTTACCAGGTGAACTGGTCATTTTACACATCTTCATATTTCACAATATAGGTGTAGGCTCTGCCTACAGCTTGGTAGTTTTGTCTTCTATTTCCAATACTGTAGTATTGGAGAAGACTCTTGAGAGTCCCTTGGGCAGCGAGGAGATCAAATCAGTCAGTCCTAAAGGAACTCAACCCTGACTATTCATTGGAAGGACTGATGCTGAAGTTGAAGCTCCAGTAGTCTGGCCACGGGATGTGAAGAACTGACTCACTGGAAAAGCCCTGCTGCTGAGAAAAATAGAAGGCAGAAGGAGAAGGGGATGACAGAGGACTAGATGGTTGAATGGCATCAGACTCAATAGGCATGAGCTTGAGCAAGCTCTGGGAGACAGTGAAGGACAGGGAAGCGTGGCGTGCCGCAGTCCATGGGGTTTCAAAGAGTCAAGAGATGACTGAGCAACTGAACAGTGACGAAAACAGAGGCCAAAGGAAAACTGTTGATTTTTTTTTTAAGGAAAGGCACTTAGGTTTATCCCCCTGCAGCCTTCTGATGAATGCCCCGTGTAGTATCATTTTCAGTTACTTCCCTGAACATCAAAACCTTCAGTCAAAGGAGTCCAAGAGTAGGAGTACAGAATTCTGCATCATTTGGTCCCCTGTGTTTTCTGTGAAAAGGACAGTTCAGTAAGTACAAGATCTATCTAAGTCTGCTCCCAAGGTATCCATCCCCAAGGATCACTGTTTCCATGAGAATGTTCATATTGTGATTCCTCAGGAAGGACTCTCCAGGTAGCTCAGTGGTAATGAACCTGCCCGCCAGTGCTGGAGATGCAGGAGACATGGATTGGATTCCTGGGTCGGAAGACCCTCGGGAGAAGTAAGCGTCAAGCCACTCCAGTATTCTTGCTGGGAAAATCTCGAGTGGGAGGAGCCTCACAAGGTACAGCCCAGGGGGTTTCAAGAGTCAGACACAACTGAGCTCATGTGCATGCACATACATGCACACAGTGCTTCAGAAAGGGATTTCTAATCTGGATTTCTAAGCCCAAACATGTGAGATTCATACCTCCACTGTTCATTCATAGATTGACTACTGACCTTACCAGGTGAACTGGTCATTTTACACATCTTCATATTTCACAATATAGGTGTAGGCTCTGCCTACAGCTTGGTAGTTTTGTCTTCTATTTCCAATACTGTAGTATTGGAGAAGACTCTTGAGAGTCCCTTGGGCAGCGAGGAGATCAAATCAGTCAGTCCTAAAGGAACTCAACCCTGACTATTCATTGGAAGGACTGATGCTGAAGTTGAAGCTCCAGTAGTCTGGCCACGGGATGTGAAGAACTGACTCACTGGAAAAGCCCTGCTGCTGAGAAAAATAGAAGGCAGAAGGAGAAGGGGATGACAGAGGACTAGATGGTTGAATGGCATCAGACTCAATAGGCATGAGCTTGAGCAAGCTCTGGGAGACAGTGAAGGACAGGGAAGCGTGGCGTGCCGCAGTCCATGGGGTTTCAAAGAGTCAAGAGATGACTGAGCAACTGAACAGTGACGAAAACAGAGGCCAAAGGAAAACTGTTGATTTTTTTTTTAAGGAAAGGCACTTAGGTTTATCCCCCTGCAGCCTTCTGATGAATGCCCCGTGTAGTATCATTTTCAGTTACTTCCCTGAACATCAAAACCTTCAGTCAAAGGAGTCCAAGAGTAGGAGTACAGAATTCTGCATCATTTGGTCCCCTGTAAAGGGGTGATGTTTACTTGATGCCAAAAAAAATTTTAAAAAAAGTTTCATTTATGCCCCCATAATCCCCAGCCCGAGCCCCACCCCCCATAACCACAATCCTTTGCAGCCTGTGTGCTCTTTAGCTGGCATTTACAGTGCTTACAAAGATAGCAATAAGGAAAGAAAGGGGGAAAAGCAAATAGCTTGACTAATACAAGTTTTAGAGTGGCAAATAAGTTTTAGAGTGGATTCCAACTAAGTGTCCTTTTACCTAGGGCTGTGTTTGGACCCTGGGCCCGCAGCATCAGAAATACATTAAAACTTGTTAGGAATGCCAAATCCTGGCCCCACCCCAGACCTTCTAGAGGAGAATCTGCATTTCTTATACAATCCTCTGGTGGTTCACATTCAAGTGTGAGATGTACTCTTCCTTTAAGTGTTTTAGTTAGGAAACAGAACGGAGGACTTGGGCTTCACTGGTGGTCCAGTGGGTAAACAGTCCTCCTTGTAGTGCAAAGGGCACCCATTCAATCCCTGGCCCGGGAAGATCCCAAGTGCCATGGAGCGGACCCGTGTGTCCAATTACAAGCTGGCACGCTGGAGCGCGTGCACGCAGAGCTCATGCTCTGCAGTGAGAGAGACTACTGCAATGGAAGGCCCATACAGGCCAAAGAACAAAGATGGATGAAAATAAATAAAAGACCAATAAGAGGCCAACATTAAGAAAAAAAAAAAAACCAACAACCCTGAGGACTTAAGTCCAGGATGCAGCCTCTCAGGTAGCTCTGAGGGACTACTCCAAAGGGTGGAGCCAAGATATATAGGAGTTTTGCAACAAGGACCAGGTAGTTGGATCTTCAAAGTATTACTGTTCATCAAAGGAAACCAGACACCTTAAGTTAATGAATTCAGAGAACAGGACAAAGGAAAATGTTGATTTTTTTAAGGAAAGGCACTTAGGTTTATCCCCCTGCAGCCTTCTGATGAATGCCCCGTGTAGTATCATTTTCAGTTACTTCCCTGAACATCAAAACCTTCAGTCAAAGGAGTCCAAGAGTAGGAGTACAGAATTCTGCATCATTTGGTCCCCTGTAAAGGGGTGATGTTTACTTGATGCCAAAAAAAATTTTAAAAAAAGTTTCATTTATGCCCCCATAATCCCCAGCCCCAGCCCCACCCCCCATAACCACAATCCTTTGCAGCCTGTGTGCTCTTTAGCTGGCATTTACAGTGCTTACAAAGATAGCAATAAGGAAAGAAAGGGGGAAAAGCAAATAGCTTGACTAATACAAGTTTTAGAGTGGCAAATAAGTTTTAGAGTGGATTCCAACTAAGTGTCCTTTTACCTAGGGCTGTGTTTGGACCCTGGGCCCGCAGCATCAGAAATACATTAAAACTTGTTAGGAATGCCAAATCCTGGCCCCACCCCAGACCTTCTAGAGGAGAATCTGCATTTCTTATACAATCCTCTGGTGGTTCACATTCAAGTGTGAGATGTACTCTTCCTTTAAGTGTTTTAGTTAGGAAACAGAACGGAGGACTTGGGCTTCACTGGTGGTCCAGTGGGTAAACAGTCCTCCTTGTAGTGCAAAGGGCACCCATTCAATCCCTGGCCCGGGAAGATCCCAAGTGCCATGGAGCGCGGACCCGTGTGTCCAATTACAAGCTGGCACGCTGGAGCGCGTGCACGCAGAGCTCATGCTCTGCAGTGAGAGAGACTACTGCAATGGAAGGCCCATACAGGCCAAAGAACAAAGATGGATGAAAATAAATAAAAGACCAATAAGAGGCCAACATTAAGAAAAAAAAAAAAACCAACAACCCTGAGGACTTAAGTCCAGGATGCAGCCTCTCAGGTAGCTCTGAGGGACTACTCCAAAGGGTGGAGCCAAGATATATAGGAGTTTTGCAACAAGGACCAGGTAGTTGGATCTTCAAAGTATTACTGTTCATCAAAGGAAACCAGACACCTTAAGTTAATGAATTCAGAGAAGAGGCAAGAGTCTGAGTCTGAGCCGTCCAGGGCCAGTGTGCTGTGCGTCCTCCTGCTGAGCCTCCTCAGGGCGCCTCGGTGGGGGTGGCTGATGGCTTGATAGCAGGCTTCCTGTTTCTATCCTGAGTTCCCTCAGGGTTCGCTGTCATTTGAGGCTGCAATGGAATGGCTTAATGGCCACATCTTTTGTTTCCTGATGTAGCAGGCATCTCTTTTTCACTGACAGAATACAACCCAGGACTTCCGATTATGTTCCTAGAACAAGACAGCTTCCTTATCTAGTAGGACAGTCTTGATAACACATGCAGTGAACTCATGGAAAAACAGACAGAGCATAGACATAGGGACAGCATGGGGAAGAAATAGGGAGAGGGAGGCATGGAGGGAGTAACATGGAAACCTATACTGTCATGTGTGGAAAAGATAGCTATTGTCATTGTGCTAAGGGAATAGGAGTGCTCACAATGGCATGGGGCGATGGTCTGGAGGGGTGAGATGGGGGGAACTGGGGGGTGGGGACCAGGGATATGCATATGACTGATCTGGGAACATACATGTCTGTAAACAACAAAATTCTGTAAAACCTTTAAAATAAAGAATAAAAATAAATAAATAAGTCAACAACAACAACAAAAAGACAGCTTCCTTGAACTCTAACCCAGATGTGTTTCAGGTTTCTAGCAAGGAAAAACTGCTCCCTTAGATGGCTGTCTCAGGAAGGAGGTGTCAGAGGGTTTTATTGAATTGGTTTAGTGTGAGAAGGTCCTCATGGGGTTCTGCTTACTGATTAAAAAAAAAAAAATCATATCACTTCGTGGACTGTGTTAAAAAAAAAAAAAGAATAGGGCTTCCTTGATGCCTCCATGGGAAAGAATCTGCCTGCCAATGCAGGATACATGGGTTCTGTCCCTGATCTGAGAAGATCCCACATGCAGCGGAGCAACTAAGCCCATGCACCACAACTACTGAGCCTGGGCTTTA
Organism: Tragulus kanchil; assembly: GCA_022376925.1. Classification (NCBI taxonomy): domain Eukaryota; kingdom Metazoa; phylum Chordata; class Mammalia; order Artiodactyla; family Tragulidae; genus Tragulus; species Tragulus kanchil. The sequence goes on along the minus strand of JAIOJX010000028.1, from coordinate 15,560,209 downwards.
CAGCCTGGAAGCTGCAACTACTGAACCCTGTGAACCTAGAGCCTCGGCTCCACAACAGGAGATGCCACCGCCATGAGAAGCCTGTACATCAAAACTAGAGAATAACCCCTGCTAGCCCCAATTAGAGAAAAGTCCATGAAGCAACAAAGACCCTATCTAGCCAAAAGTGAAGAAATAAGTACTAATAATAATAAAAAGAAAAGAACAAGCATTGTCACAGATTTCTAAACCAGATTTATCAAAAGTTATTTTTCCTTATTAAAACTTGACCAACTCCTGGTGATTTCACTTACACCGGTGAACATAAGATTTCATTTACATTGAAAAAAATCTATTCAACCTCAGCTCTTAAGAACATACCTATTATGTTGCCTGACACGTGTGTACTTCAAATCTCCATCCCCTCATTAAAGCCTTTGATCATTGTTCCCTCTTTGCCAGGCGTTGTTTTAGAAGTTGTTTTCTTGCTTCTTTTCTCCGATTCTGTTCTATTCTGTGTCCTCCATGTTCAATCTCAAGGCCATTGGGTGAAAACCCATCCTTTCAAACAGATGCCACTCTGTTGCCTCTCTCACATAAGCCTGCCCTCAACTGTCTGTTTGCCAAAGGAAGGTACAAGTCAGTGGAATAACAAGGTTTTCACATTTTGGCTGACTTTTCAGATATGTCACTTGAAAGGAAAAGCCCCATGCTTTCTGTGCAAGCCAGCTTTGTTTCCTGTCCCTGGCTAAACTCCACACTGAGTAATTTCAGCTGCTAAAGGTTAATTTTCCTTTAGTCTCAATTTTTTTCAAGGAAAAACTGCTCCCTTAGATGGCTGTCTCAGGAAGGAGGTGTCAGAGGGTTTTATTGAATTGGTTTAGTGTGAGAAGGTCCTCATGGGGTTCTGCTTACTGATTAAAAAAAAAAAAATCATATCACTTCGTGGACTGTGTTAAAAAAAAAAAAAGAATAGGGCTTCCTTGATGCCTCCATGGGAAAGAATCTGCCTGCCAATGCAGGATACATGGGTTCTGTCCCTGATCTGAGAAGATCCCACATGCAGCGGAGCAACTAAGCCCATGCACCACAACTACTGAGCCTGGGCTTTACAGCCTGGAAGCTGCAACTACTGAACCCTGTGAACCTAGAGCCTCGGCTCCACAACAGGAGATGCCACCGCCATGAGAAGCCTGTACATCAAAACTAGAGAATAACCCCTGCTAGCCCCAATTAGAGAAAAGTCCATGAAGCAACAAAGACCCTATCTAGCCAAAAGTGAAGAAATAAGTACTAATAATAATAAAAAGAAAAGAACAAGCATTGTCACAGATTTCTAAACCAGATTTATCAAAAGTTATTTTTCCTTATTAAAACTTGACCAACTCCTGGTGATTTCACTTACACCGGTGAACATAAGATTTCATTTACATTGAAAAAAATCTATTCAACCTCAGCTCTTAAGAACATACCTATTATGTTGCCTGACACGTGTGTACTTCAAATCTCCATCCCCTCATTAAAGCCTTTGATCATTGTTCCCTCTTTGCCAGGCGTTGTTTTAGAAGTTGTTTTCTTGCTTCTTTTCTCCGATTCTGTTCTATTCTGTGTCCTCCATGTTCAATCTCAAGGCCATTGGGTGAAAACCCATCCTTTCAAACAGATGCCACTCTGTTGCCTCTCTCACATAAGCCTGCCCTCAACTGTCTGTTTGCCAAAGGAAGGTACAAGTCAGTGGAATAACAAGGTTTTCACATTTTGGCTGACTTTTCAGATATGTCACTTGAAAGGAAAAGCCCCATGCTTTCTGTGCAAGCCAGCTTTGTTTCCTGTCCCTGGCTAAACTCCACACTGAGTAATTTCAGCTGCTAAAGGTTAATTTTCCTTTAGTCTCATTGTGATGGAGGGTTTTAGAAATTACAAAAATTAGATGAACCACTAATTGGCTTGTCTGGTTTTTGGAGCTGCTCCCTGGGTTATAATACGGGCAGAGGAAACCAGCTTAGATTCCCAAACCAGCACTTAGCAAGAAGGCATTTGGATGCAAGGAAAGAAAATAGTTCTCCCCAAAAAGCATGTATTTGTATTACTTTCTTTCTTTTAATTGGCTGGGAAAAGGTACAGAAGAGATTCATTCCCTTCTCACTGGGGCAGTGTGTTAAATCCTTCTGGGCCCTTGTTATGCCCACTTGTGGGCCGAGCCAACAGGAAATACAAAGGAAGGGTACACTGCCCTCTAATCTGAAGGGGCTTCACTTACCCCTTCAGAAAATAACAGATCGTGTAGCCATACAGTGAGGATTAAGATCTTCTCAAAGAATGTCCTGGATGTGTGAAGGGAATCATCTTGATATTTTCTCTAAATCATCTGATTTTTGTGACAGACCTCCTTCCCAATGGGTTGAGAGGCAACTTAAATTTACTGGGTAATAACACTGTAAGCTTTTCTGACCTAAAAACATTCTCCTGTAGCTTACGCTTTTGTTCTCTTCAAAGTTCCCCTCTTAAGCCTCACTGGCATAACAGTGGTTGTAGATAACACAGCCTCTTAGAGCAATTACTCAGGCTTTTACTCACTCGGCAATTACTTATTCAGTAATTTTACTCAGTAATTACTCAGGACCCCCTCCACCACAGCAAAAGGGTACTTGGATGTAAGAGGGGGGCTTGGTGCATTTGTATGGAAGTTTGGGTGTGAAGAGGGCTCCTGGGATCTACTTGGCTTCCTGTAGATCACCCCCAATCCCTGGGTGGAGTGGCCAGGCTATTCTGGCTTATGGTTAGCCCCAGGGAGGAGTGGGTGCTTTCATCAGGGTTTCACAGTGAGCTGGACACATCACCATGGGCCTCTGTCTTGAAGTTTTAGCCCAGTACTGTCCCTTTTCCCAAACCAAGTCTTTTCCAGTCCACCATTGCTGCCAACCTCTTAACATCCCCTTTCAGAACGCAGGGCTTTCTTTGTCTCTGGTTGGCCATGATGAATCCATAGGGGGCGCCCAAGGTGGCTTCAATACCAGCTAGTACCCAGCTTCCTACTGCACACCCCGTTCCACTGTTCCCACATTATACAGGTCATGGCTCTGAGCTAAAGGTTTTTATTTCATATGACCATGGAAAACTCCAGGATACAACAAAAGACATGAGTTAGCCTTGCTTTCCACATACTTTATGGATGTTGCTAACATTTCTTTTGCTCCTGGTTAAGTTTAGACAGGAGCTAGGTCATTGGCAACGTCCTTGTGTTTCTCCTCATCGCACCTCTGGTTGAAAGGAGAGACTCAGAATTCCACTTTCTCTACGTAAGATCCTTTTCCTACTGAGGGAAATAAGCCCCACGTTCCCACCATTGTTGACCAAAGGGCTCTTCTCTTCTGTACCGTAAAATCTCTTTGTGGTTGGTCCTTTAGGTTTGGTTCATAGTTTACTCAATGGGTGGTCACCTATTTGCATAAACTGAATGTCAGACCTTTGACTTGCTGCAGAATCCAATGTGGATATCAGCGGTTGAAGGTAAAATCTTTCTCTTTGTATGGTGAAGGGGTTCCAGTCTGAAGCAACAGTCTGAAGCAACACCCCTGACTTTGTATCTTCCCTCTATCATTTACTAGACTTGTGCCTTTGGGTAAGTTATGGAATATCTTCTGTTTCATCAGTGAAACAAATAAAAGTGTTCATCACTGGGTCGCTGTGCAGGTTATAAGTTTACTTGAGTGCTTATATGTTAGTGGCTTGGAACAGTGACGGGCATGTAGTAAGCCATATAAAAATACTGACTGTTCTGTGAATTTCTCTTGGAACAATCCTAATGGATGTTGTCTGGAAAGAAAGAAGGCCAGTGAGTACGTTGGGAGGATGGGAAATTGGTAGGGCGGTCAATATTATTAAATGTGGGATATAATGGCAGAAATATATTATCTCCCTTTTTCTTACAGGAAACAGTTAAAAGATAATGCAGAGTGGTATATAATTAAGCACTAAATGTTGTTCTGCGTGTTGTATGTGCTACCAGTATTCAGATAAAGGAGAGATGAGATGAACTTTAGTGGAAGTCTTCAGGGGAGTTTTAATGGACCTCTAGGAAATGAAAGGATGGATAAAATTTGCAGGAATAGGTCAAGAGTGCAGAGCTTGAAAGATAATAAATGGAAGTATTTTCACCTTTATGGGCAATATGTGGAAACAGGGGGGCTTTGTTATTGTCTTTGGTGAATCCCTGATTTTAGTCCCTGAAAATGATCCAAAGACATGGAAGGGAATGAATTAACCATTTTGCCTTGGACGGCAGCAAGACCAAATTGAGTCTGTGTGAAGAGTTGAGTGTGTAACAATTCAGAGGGTACTGGATGGTGGGTTAAAGGCTACCTGTGATAATTCCCTTGTAATATGACTCTGTGAGGAAAAGGACTTTTAGAGGACTTTTCTTCCATTTTTAAAAGGAGTAATAGGAGGGGTCTGGTGTGCTCTGAACAGCCCCAGAGTCCAGAACCGTGTGAAGGTGAAGGTTTCCTTTTCTCTTGCTCTCTTGCCTCATCTTTAACTTCCTCCAGGACCAAGTGTGACCCCGAAGACTTTCTCTTTTGCCCTTAAGCTTCCCCCAGGCTCCTCTTTGTCCTGCAGCAGCCTCAAGTTCAGAACGAATTTTAAGTGATGTTCTAGGAAGAAACAAGTTACAGTAAGAATATTTTGCACCCCTTTTTTGACCTTAAAACCCTCTCAAACCATCAGGAACAGGACCCTTTTGCATCAAGTCTAGGACCGAACATTTCTCCTTAACAATAAAAAAAAAGAGTAAATATCTCTTTTGAAATTAATCCAAGGCCCCCCTTGGACAACTGTTGTGGCTTCTAAGACTTATTTTGGGGGGAATGCAGGGGAAAACATGACCATTGGAGAGTGAATTGAAATCACTTTGGATACAATTGTTTCTTCTATTTGTAACCATACAAAATTTTTGTGCTACACTGAGTGATTCTCTTACCTTTAGGACAGAGCCTAAAATCAAGGGCACAGTTCTACCTAGAATTTCAGCAACTACACTGGGCTCTAGAGCATTGGTGGTGGTGGTTGTGGTGGTGGTGGTGGTTTGGTTGCTGAGTCGTGTCCAGCTCTTGGGAGCCCATGGAGTGTAGCCCACCAGGCTCCTCTCTCCATGGGATTCTCCAGGTAGGCATACTGGACTGGGTTGCAATTTCTTTCTCCAGAGGATCTTCCTGGACCAGGAATCAAACCTGCGTCTCCTACATTGCAAGTGAATTCTTTACCACTGAGCCACCAGGGAAGCCTTAAGACATGATAATCTGTGTTTGGGTGCAAATGAGTGTTGCTATTTATACACTTGTCTCCCTAGAAATCCCCTCTAAAAATCTTATTTTTAAGAGGAGGAAAAAAACCATGGCATAAGGAGGTTTATCAGCAGGAGTTCTAATCTCATCTTAGATTTCTATAGGATCTGCCATTGAAAACACAGACTCTCCCAAATCCCAGCAAGTGTCCTGAGAATGGCCAAGCGAGCACCGGTTATTAGGCAGATTTTAATTTGTGCAAATCCATTAACAAAAATCTCTAATTAAAAAGGAAATCAATTGATGGTGGTGACATTAACCAAGAAAATCTAATAGGGGACCATTAAAAATTTTTTCTATTCAATTAACTTGAATGCAACATGATGGACTCAACCAATACTTTAATTAGATGCATATGAAAAGAAATTTTGCAAAATTAAACAGACTCTATTTGCAACTTGAAATTTTCAACTGATCTCAACAATACTTTAAGTTTCTAGGAAGAAACAAGTTACAGTAAGAATATTTTGCACCTTTTTGACCTTAAAACCCTCTCAAACCATCAGGAACAGGACCCTTTTGCATCAAGTCTAGGACCGAACATTTCTCCTTAACAATAAAAAAAAAGAGTAAATATCTCTTTTGAAATTAATCCAAGGCCCCCCTTGGACAACTGTTGTGGCTTCTAAGACTTATTTTGGGGGGAATGCAGGGGAAAACATGACCATTGGAGAGTGAATTGAAATCACTTTGGATACAATTGTTTCTTCTATTTGTAACCATACAAAATTTTTGTGCTACACTGAGTGATTCTCTTACCTTTAGGACAGAGCCTAAAATCAAGGGCACAGTTCTACCTAGAATTTCAGCAACTACACTGGGCTCTAGAGCATTGGTGGTGGTGGTTGTGGTGGTGGTGGTGGTTTGGTTGCTGAGTCGTGTCCAGCTCTTGGGAGCCCATGGAGTGTAGCCCACCAGGCTCCTCTCTCCATGGGATTCTCCAGGTAGGCATACTGGACTGGGTTGCAATTTCTTTCTCCAGAGGATCTTCCTGGACCAGGAATCAAACCTGCGTCTCCTACATTGCAAGTGAATTCTTTACCACTGAGCCACCAGGGAAGCCTTAAGACATGATAATCTGTGTTTGGGTGCAAATGAGTGTTGCTATTTATACACTTGTCTCCCTAGAAATCCCCTCTAAAAATCTTATTTTTAAGAGGAGGAAAAAAACCATGGCATAAGGAGGTTTATCAGCAGGAGTTCTAATCTCATCTTAGATTTCTATAGGATCTGCCATTGAAAACACAGACTCTCCCAAATCCCAGCAAGTGTCCTGAGAATGGCCAAGCGAGCACCGGTTATTAGGCAGATTTTAATTTGTGCAAATCCATTAACAAAAATCTCTAATTAAAAAGGAAATCAATTGATGGTGGTGACATTAACCAAGAAAATCTAATAGGGGACCATTAAAAATTTTTTTTCTATTCAATTAACTTGAATGCAACATGATGGACTCAACCAATACTTTAATTAGATGCATATGAAAAGAAATTTTGCAAAATTAAACAGACTCTATTTGCAACGATATGAGGAAAACTGCAGTAAAAGATTTGTTCAAATCCCTCTTGACTGGTAATTTCCTTGAGAGGGACATGAGTTTTCAGACAGCATCCTTACAAATCAGTCCTTCCCCAAGAGGCTGCCCTTTGTCAAGATGTAGTACACTGTGCTGCCTGTGCCTCCTTTCGAATTCTTTTTTTCTGGCTTAGGTATTCTCCTGGAAAGCATAAAAGGTAAGTTTCAAGGGACTGTTTTACCAAACTCACTATTCCAGGCTCCTCACAGGAAAGCTGACCCAAAACAAATGGCTCTAACTTACAGGGTGAGCACATGGCCAAGATCGTCCTGGACAGTCTCAATTTATGTGGGTTGCTGTGGCATCATTATTAATCACCCTTCTTTTTTCTTTAAATAGTGTCTTGGTTCAGCGAATAAATTATACAGTCATCCTACTCATTTATCAACCATCCCCACACTCTGTTTCATACTACTAAGCTAGCCTTTTCAACTTTTCATAGAAAGGCAGGATTTCCCTGCTCATAAGAGGTTATAATTTGGAAAATTGAAGCCTTCCCATTATTGCCTATCCAAGAAGCGTGCAGATGGATATTTGTCCCCTCCCTGGTTTGGTCATCTTCTTTTTCTTCCCTGGCCTCCCCTCTCTGACTTTTCTTGTTCCTTCTACATTTAGGATGAGCCTCAGAATCTCGTGAGATGAACTTAATTCCTACTACAGAGGGTCTCAAATCCAAAATGATTTTATTTAAAGAATTATCCTCCTCATCTAAGCTTATTTATTGTCACATGATACATGTACTTGATAGAGAAGTTGATATATAATACCTTGCAAAGTTGTTACAGTAGCCAGACTCCAAGCTGGTTCTCACTCATCCCTCTTTCCTGATATTTACAGCCTTTATATACCAGGATAGGATTTTGCAGCCCATAAATGATGGTTTGTCTAATCAAGCATGGACCATTAAAAATCTCTATTTCTTTGAATTAGATGCATATGAATGCAACATGATGGACTCAACCAATACTTTAATTAGATGCATATGAAAAGAAATTTTGCAAAATTAAACAGACTCTATTTGCAACGATATGAGGAAAACTGCAGTAAAAGATTTGTTCAAATCCCTCTTGACTGGTAATTTCCTTGAGAGGGACATGAGTTTTCAGACAGCATCCTTACAAATCAGTCCTTCCCCAAGAGGCTGCCCTTTGTCAAGATGTAGTACACTGTGCTGCCTGTGCCTCCTTTCGAATTCTTTTTTTCTGGCTTAGGTATTCTCCTGGAAAGCATAAAAGGTAAGTTTCAAGGGACTGTTTTACCAAACTCACTATTCCAGGCTCCTCACAGGAAAGCTGACCCAAAACAAATGGCTCTAACTTACAGGGTGAGCACATGGCCAAGATCGTCCTGGACAGTCTCAATTTATGTGGGTTGCTGTGGCATCATTATTAATCACCCTTCTTTTTGCTTTAAATAGTGTCTTGGTTCAGCGAATAAATTATACAGTCATCCTACTCATTTATCAACCATCCCCACACTCTGTTTCATACTACTAAGCTAGCCTTTTCAACTTTTCATAGAAAGGCAGGATTTCCCTGCTCATAAGAGGTTATAATTTGGAAAATTGAAGCCTTCCCATTATTGCCTATCCAAGAAGCGTGCAGATGGATATTTGTCCCCTCCCTGGTTTGGTCATCTTCTTTTTCTTCCCTGGCCTCCCCTCTCTGACTTTTCTTGTTCCTTCTACATTTAGGATGAGCCTCAGAATCTCGTGAGATGAACTTAATTCCTACTACAGAGGGTCTCAAATCCAAAATGATTTTATTTAAAGAATTATCCTCCTCATCTAAGCTTATTTATTGTCACATGATACATGTACTTGATAGAGAAGTTGATATATAATACCTTGCAAAGTTGTTACAGTAGCCAGACTCCAAGCTGGTTCTCACTCATCCCTCTTTCCTGATATTTACAGCCTTTATATACCAGGATAGGATTTTGCAGCCCATAAATGATGGTTTGTCATTCTAAGATTAGGTACTGAATGATGACAATTTCCATTCTGTATGTCCTGCCGCTCACATGGCCTCCCTGTCTTTTTCAGAGTGCTTACCCTGGGGGAAGACAGGATGTAAACAACACTGGAGGAAGCCAGCCTGGCAAGAAGCTGAAATCTCTGCTCATCTATAAGCCCGTGAGTGAGTTTGAAAGTGGATTATCCAGCTCCAGTTGAGCCTATAATCTTGGTCAACAGCTTAACTGAAATTCAGTGAGAAACCCTGAGGCTTGACAACCTGGATTCCTAAGCCTCAGGAATTGTGTCAGGTAACAAAATACCCATTTTTTTTTGTAAATTGTATTTATTTATTTTTGACTGTGCTGGGTCTTCGTTGCTGCATAGACGTTCCTTTAGTTTCTGTGAGCAGGGGCTGCTCTCTCATTGTATACAGGCTTCTCATTTCAGGGGCTTCTCTTGTTGTACAGCATGGACTGTAGAGTGTGTGGGCTTCAGTAGTTACAATTACCAGGCTCTAGGGAACAGGCTCAATATTTGTGGTGCAGGGGCTTCATTGTCCTGATGAACATGGGATCTTCCTGGATCAGGGATTGAACCCATGTCTCCTGCATGGGAGGAGGATCCTTTGCCGGATACAAGGGATGTCTTATCCATTGTTTTAAGGATTGGGGATGATTTGTTTTGCAGCAATAGCTAACTGATACAATTCAAAAATCCCTGCCTGCTGAGGGAATGTAGTAAGATAAGATTCATACAGCACTCAAAAAAGTTGGTAGCATGAGCTATAAAATAAATGGAGATAATAAGGGTCTAATCCATCTATGTGTTCATTCAACAAACATTTACTGATCACTTCCACTTGGTACAGTGACTGCAGCCCTGAAATTAAAAGATGCTTGCTCCTTGGAGAAATAGCCATGCCATATCTAGAGAGCGTATTGAAAAGTAGAGACATCACTTTGCCCACAAAGGACCATATAGGCAAAGCTACAGTTTTTCCAGTAGTCATGTAGGGAGGTAAGATTTACCCAAGTAGCAACTCCCAAGCTGGTTCTCACTCATCCCTCTTTCCTGATATTTACAGCCTTTATATACCAGGATAGGATTTTGCAGCCCATAAATGATGGTTTGTCATTCTAAGATTAGGTACTGAATGATGACAATTTCCATTCTGTATGTCCTGCCGCTCACATGGCCTCCCTGTCTTTTTCAGAGTGCTTACCCTGGGGGAAGACAGGATGTAAACAACACTGGAGGAAGCCAGCCTGGCAAGAAGCTGAAATCTCTGCTCATCTATAAGCCCGTGAGTGAGTTTGAAAGTGGATTATCCAGCTCCAGTTGAGCCTATAATCTTGGTCAACAGCTTAACTGAAATTCAGTGAGAAACCCTGAGGCTTGCCAACCTGGATTCCTAAGCCTAAGGAATTGTGTCAGGTAACAAAATACCCATTTTTTGTTGTAAATTGTATTTATTTATTTTTGACTGTGCTGGGTCTTCGTTGCTGCATAGACGTTCCTTTAGTTTCGGTGAGCAGGGGCTGCTCTCTCATTGTATACAGGCTTCTCATTTCAGGGCTTCTCTTGTTGTACAGCATGGACTGTAGAGTGTGTGGGCTTCAGTAGTTACAATTACCAGGCTCTAGGGAACAGGCTCAATATTTGTGGTGCAGGGGCTTCATTGTCCTGATGAACATGGGATCTTCCTGGATCAGGGATTGAACCCATGTCTCCTGCATGGGAGGAGGATCCTTTGCCGGATACAAGGGATGTCTTATCCATTGTTTTAAGGATTGGGGATGATTTGTTTTGCAGCAATAGCTAACTGATACAATTCAAAAATCCCTGCCTGCTGAGGGAATGTAGTAAGATAAGATTCATACAGCACTCAAAAAAGTTGGTAGCATGAGCTATAAAATAAATGGAGATAATAAGGGTCTAATCCATCTATGTGTTCATTCAACAAACATTTACTGATCACTTCCACTTGGTACAGTGACTGCAGCCCTGAAATTAAAAGATGCTTGCTCCTTGGAGAAATAGCCATGCCATATCTAGAGAGCGTATTGAAAAGTAGAGACATCACTTTGCCCACAAAGGACCATATAGGCAAAGCTACAGTTTTTCCAGTAGTCATGTAGGGAGGTAAGAGTTGGACTGTAAAGCAAGCTGAATGCCAGAGAATTGATGCTTCAAACTGTGGTGCTGGAGAAGATTCTTGAGAGTCTCTTGGACAGCAAGGAGATCAGACCAGTCAATATTATAGGAAATCAGCCCTGGGTATTCACTGGAAGGGCTGATGCTGAAGCTGAAGCTCCAATACTTTGGCCACCTGTTGGTAAGAGCTGACTCATGGGGAAAAAACCCTGATGCTCTGAAAAATTGAGGGCCGGAGGGGAAGGGGACAGCAGAGGATGAGATGGTTGGATGGCATCACTGACTCAGTGAGCATGTGTTTGAGCAAACTCAAGGAGATAATGAAAGACAGGGAAGCCTTGTGTGCTGCAGTTCATGGGACTGCGGAGAGTCCCTGTGACATAGCAATTCAACAAAAACAGTTGGTACTATATTAGACACTCTGCTAGGTGCTAGGGACACCAGCATGAGCTGAGGACAGCATTTGCCTTCATGAAGTTTGGAATACAGTAAAATCTGGGAAAGACAGAATAATTGCTAAGTAATTTCTGAATACATGCTTATTTTGAAGGACAAGTATGTGAAAGTGGAATTAAGGACCGGAAATGTCAAATCGATAGTGAACATTCAAAGCTCTATTGCTCCTTCTCTGTTTATATGCATGTATGCATCACCCTGAAATCAAATAATGTACAACAAGAAAATCAGACACCCTAAATTTGGAAATAATTTTCCACCAGTTTGGAGAGTACCTGAAATAAAACAGACTTTAATCACCAAGAGAAATTTGAATATTAATATACTCTGGAATGACTGGTTTTCACTGAATAGTAAACATTTGTGACAAATTTTGTCTGGTGTTCATTAGCATGTAGGATTCACCCAGGAGAAGAGTGTTTGGGAGCGGAGGTCGTCTCTGAGGGAAACTAGCCCTGACATTTCGGTATAGTTTCCTAATTTGATCATAAAAATGGGAGCTGTGGTTATTTCCTCTTAAATTCTAAGTCCATCACTGACTTCTTCAATGGTCTGAAAGAAACAATTTACTGCCTCATATTTCTATATATTAGCATACATTAAATGGAGATAATAATGCTCAGATAGCTATATCAGGAAGATTTCAAAAATAAATCAGATAATGTTCGAGAAGATTTATGCAAGAGAGAGTTATTACCTGCGTAAGAATTTGTCTTTGCATTTTCTGTGCTGTGTCATCAGAGTTTCAAGCAAATTCTTGGCTGTGACTGTGTGATCCACGTTCAGTGAGCTGCATTTCCACCACCACCCCCACGTTCAGAGCTGGATTGCCTTTCTGGTGAGGGAGGCGGGGCAGTGCCTCCTGCCACACCGCGCTGTCCTTCCTCTGCACGCTAGCCCGGAGTCCGTGCCCACAAAGCCAAAGTAATCACCATCCTTCTCCACTTCCTTTCTCTCCCCACAGCTTAAACGAATAATAATAACCATTTTAAAGCTTTCTCCTGGGAAACTTGGTCATGACTGGAAGGGAAATCAATTGTTCTTCGGACAGCTATTATTGTAAGAATTAATCACCGCTATTTGCAATTACTGTACCGTACAATTATCACTAATATTTATGCTGCTTTGGCTGCTGCTAGAGCCTGCCTTTCTGTAGCTGCTTTTAGCCCAGAACAGAGAGGCAGAGTGGAAAAATAAATGAAGCCAGAGGATGGAGATGACAGGTTGAGGGGCCGCGATTCTCCTTCTGTCAGGTCAAGATATATGAAACAGGCGCTGCCTGCTCCGGCTTCAACAGTAGCCCATTCAGAGCTGAAAGTTTCCCTTTGAAAGAAAAGAACTCAAATGGGTTTGAGAGGATACAAATTAGAATTCTCCTCAGCCTTAAAAATCTTGTCTTCTGAGCTTGCATAACTCAGTTCTCCTGAAGCATAGGATTCTTTATCATTCTTTATCATGTGCAAAAAGAACCTTCCCTAGTCTGCAACCCAGCATTTGGACGCCTCTCAGGTTGACTCCCTGTCAGGGCTGATGAGAGAGATTTGGCTACCATATTGGGGGGAACTATTTCAGATTTTAGGACTTTGATTTCAATAAGCAATAAAAAAAGACCAGTCTTTTTCTTACATAGTTATTCAACATTAACTCATAAGTTAAATATGTTTAAATCCTTTATGCTTTTCCTTTTTGAATAACTTCAGACCTTACAAAAATTTGAGGACGTTTTACAAAAATATTTGTGTCACCTTCACTCAGACTCTCCCAAATCACCAGGCAATTACCAAAATCAGGAAATTAACATGGAAACGATCGTATGAGCTAATCTACAAGCCTGCAAATGTCACCAGTTTTTCATTAATGTCCTCTGTTACTAGTCCAAGATCTAATCTAGAATTCCACGTTGTATGCAGTTGTCCTTTGTGTATCTTAATCTGAAACAGTCCTTGTGGTTTTGTTTTGTTTTGGTTTTTTCCGCCTTTAATGCATGCATGCTAAGTCACTTCAGTCATGTCCGACTCTTTGCAACCGCATGGATCATACCCCGCCAGGCTCCTCTCTCCATGGAATCCTCCAGGCATGAGTACTCTTGATGCTTTTGAAAAGTAGCATCTGGTTGTTTGTGAAATGTCTCTCAGCTTGGTTTTCCTTGAGATTTCCAAATGATTAAATTCAGGTTATGCATATTAGGGAAATATGCATAAAATCACAGAAATATCACAGAAATGAAGTTGTAGCCTTCCTCATGCATCCTATCAGAAGGCACGTGATTTAACTTGGGAAGTCTTTTCTTTTTTAGCTAACCTTTTTTATCTTGAGATTCACAGGAAATTGTAGAAATACAATAATTATCTCTATAGACCCTTTGCCTAGTTTTTTCCAGTGTAAACAGCTTTCAAAATCACACTTCGCTGCTGGTCCAGGGGTTAGGACTCTAAGCTTTCAATGCAGGGGGTGCGGGTTTGATCCCTGGTCTGTGAAATAAGACCCCAAATGCTGTGCAGACAAAAACAATTAATAAAATAATTTTTCAAACAAACCCACCAAGTCACTGCCATGGGCAGAGTATAGTTATTTATTTCTAGTTAATAGAATTGGGAAACACTCAATTGCCCCGGTACTATTATCAGAAAACTTCAGCCTATACTCTGTAGTTCCCTCTAATTTGAGACTAGAACTTCAACAGTAAAAAGGCGTGGAGTTCAAATCAAGATCAGATTTATTGCAAGACAGTAAATCAACATTTATACGTCTTGATAATCAACTTAATACAACATAGCTGTGCATCAATAATCATAGTCAAAACATAACAATAAGGTTTAAAAGTTCAGAACTCAATCAACAAAAATACAATGTTCTTACCCCAGAACTGGAAAGTTCCAGATCTAATCAAAAAAGAATTCCACGTATGCAAATCAAGCCTGCAAATGTCACCAGTTTTTCATTAATGTCCTCTGTTACTAGTCCAAGATCTAATCTAGAATTCCACGTTGTATGCAGTTGTCCTTTGTGTATCTTAATCTGAAACAGTCCTTGTGGTTTTGTTTTGTTTTGGTTTTTTCCGCCTTTAATGCATGCATGCTAAGTCACTTCAGTCATGTCCGACTCTTTGCAACCGCATGGATCATACCCCGCCAGGCTCCTCTCTCCATGGAATCCTCCAGGCATGAGTACTCTTGATGCTTTTGAAAAGTAGCATCTGGTTGTTTGTGAAATGTCTCTCAGCTTGGTTTTCCTTGAGATTTCCAAATGATTAAATTCAGGTTATGCATATTAGGGAAATATGCATAAAATCACAGAAATATCACAGAAATGAAGTTGTAGCCTTCCTCATGCATCCTATCAGAAGGCACGTGATTTAACTTGGGAAGTCTTTTCTTTTTTAGCTAACCTTTTTTATCTTGAGATTCACAGGAAATTGTAGAAATACAATAATTATCTCTATAGACCCTTTGCCTAGTTTTTTCCAGTGTAAACAGCTTTCAAAATCACACTTCGCTGCTGGTCCAGGGGTTAGGACTCTAAGCTTTCAATGCAGGGGGTGCGGGTTTGATCCCTGGTCTGTGAAATAAGACCCCAAATGCTGTGCAGACAAAAACAATTAATAAAATAATTTTTCAAACAAACCCACCAAGTCACTGCCATGGGCAGAGTATAGTTATTTATTTCTAGTTAATAGAATTGGGGAAACACTCAATTGCCCCGGTACTATTATCAGAAAACTTCAGCCTATACTCTGTAGTTCCCTCTAATTTGAGACTAGAACTTCAACAGTAAAAAGGCGTGGAGTTCAAATCAAGATCAGATTTATTGCAAGACAGTAAATCAACATTTATACGTCTTGATAATCAACTTAATACAACATAGCTGTGCATCAATAATCATAGTCAAAACATAACAATAAGGTTTAAAAGTTCAGAACTCAATCAACAAAAATACAATGTTCTTACCCCAGAACTGGAGAGCCTCTCATGTTCGAGCCACATGAGCAAGCTGCCTCACAATCTAATCATCACTCTTTTTATAATAAATTTTTCCTTTCTTTCCAATTTCTTTATAACTTCTTTGTTTCTAACTATTTGATTTTTAATTGTTTCCAACCACTTAATTTATTTAACCTTTCCCTCTAAACATACTGATTCACTTAATAAATCATTGACTCATCACTTCTCTATTTCAGCTTTATATTTATTCAAGCATTACATAAAGTTAACTTTATTTCACTTGATTAAAACAAATTCAAATCAAATCCTTAGAATCAAATGCTTTCTTCCATTTAGATCATTCAAACTCATGATTAAGGAAAAATATGAACCATGGAACTTTAACACCTGTGCTAGACCAGGGCAGGCTATTTATTCTGCCCTATACCTAAGAATAATGACGCACTGTTTTAAAAAATTCCTTCTTCTCATGCTTCCCTAGCTTACTCTTACGGGGTGGCTGTGACTCAGATGAAGTTTCACTTTCTCCCTCTCTAAAGGAACTTTCTTTCACTGATTCAAAATTTCTCATACTTCTTTTGGACACAATATTCTTGCCTTTTAGATTAATATATGTTCCTCCTTTAGGTAACATCATATTTACCCATTCCTCTTCTCCTTCTGAACTTACCTCACTTTCTAAAGGGCGAATTTTAGGTCTAAAAAACTTATCTGGGGTTTGAGGACTATCTGAGCTATCCGTCTCATCACTCATTTCTTCATATCCAGGGTCCCAGCAATTCCCCAGGAATTCACCAGTGGTGATCCACGTCATCACAGTGCAGTGTCACCACCAGAATATTGACATTCACACTCTCAAGATACAGAACTTTTCCATCAATGCAGGGATCTTCCTTTTAGCCCTTTTGTAGCCATGTACACTTCTCTCCTTCCTCACCCTCTTCTTAACCCTTGGCAGACATTAGTATGTCTTCCATTTTCATACCATTTTCTTTTCAAGAATATTTTATAAATGGGATATAAACTTTGGGGACTGGCTTTTCTCATTCAGCATAATTCTCTGGACTTGCATCCAGTGATTGGATGTGTCAATAGATTGTTCCTTTTTTTTTTTTTTTTAGATTGTTCCTTTTTATTGTTAAGTAGTATATCATGGAATGGATATGCCACAGTTTATTGCCTTGTTGAAGGACATTTGGATTACTTCATTAGGGGGATATTAAGAAAAATCTGTTATACACCTTTCTGTATAGATATTCCTGTGAACGTAAGTTTTCATTTCTCTGGGATGAATGCTCAGGAATGCAATTGCCCTGTCATTATTAGAGTTGTGTGTTTAGGTTTTTAAGAAATTACCAAACCATTTTCTGTAGCAACAGGACCATCTTATATTCTGCCAAGTCTGAGTGACCCAGTCTTTCTGTATACTCACCAGCATTTAGTACTGTCACTGTTTTTATTTTACCAATTCTAATAAGTGTATAGTGATGTCTTACTGTGGCTTTAGATTGGATTTTGCTCTTGGCTAATAATGTTTAGCATCTTTTATTATGCTTATTTGCCATGAATATATCCTCTTTGGTGAAATGTCTGCTCATGTCTTTTGCCCATGCTACAATAAGTTCATATCCTTTTTTCAGTTGTGAATGGGAGTTCTTTCCACATTCTAGATACCAGTCTATTACTGAGTATGTGGTATGCAAATGTGATCCCAGCCTATAGTTTGTATTGTTATCCTCTTAATGGGTTATTTTACAGAGAAAAAGTTTTAATTTTGATGAAGCCCAGTTGTCAAATTTTCTTTTTATAGATCATTCTTTTTGGGCCAAATTTCAGAATTGTTGGCTTAGCCTTAGGTCCTAAGGATTCCTATTTTTTTCCCCCGTTGAGCTATCCGTCTCACTCATTTCTTCATATCCAGGGTCCCAGCAATTCCCCAGGAATTCACCAGTGGTGATCCACGTCATCACAGTGCAGTGTCACCACCAGAATATTGACATTCACACTCTCAAGATACAGAACTTTTCCATCAATGCAGGGATCTTCCTTTTAGCCCTTTTGTAGCCATGTACACTTCTCTCCTTCCTCACCCTCTTCTTAACCCTTGGCAGACATTAGTATGTCTTCCATTTTCATACCATTTTCTTTTCAAGAATATTTTATAAATGGGATATAAACTTTGGGGACTGGCTTTTCTCATTCAGCATAATTCTCTGGACTTGCATCCAGTGATTGGATGTGTCAATAGATTGTTCCTTTTTTTTTTTTTTTAGATTGTTCCTTTTTATTGTTAAGTAGTATATCATGGAATGGATATGCCACAGTTTATTGCCTTGTTGAAGGACATTTGGATTACTTCATTAGGGGGATATTAAGAAAAATCTGTTATACACCTTTCTGTATAGATATTCCTGTGAACGTAAGTTTTCATTTCTCTGGGATGAATGCTCAGGAATGCAATTGCCCTGTCATTATTAGAGTTGTGTGTTTAGGTTTTTAAGAAATTACCAAACCATTTTCTGTAGCAACAGGACCATCTTATATTCTGCCAAGTCTGAGTGACCCAGTCTTTCTGTATACTCACCAGCATTTAGTACTGTCACTGTTTTTATTTTACCAATTCTAATAAGTGTATAGTGATGTCTTACTGTGGCTTTAGATTGGATTTTGCTCTTGGCTAATAATGTTTAGCATCTTTTATTATGCTTATTTGCCATGAATATATCCTCTTTGGTGAAATGTCTGCTCATGTCTTTTGCCCATGCTACAATAAGTTCATATCCTTTTTTTTCAGTTGTGAATGGGAGTTCTTTCCACATTCTAGATACCAGTCTATTACTGAGTATGTGGTATGCAAATGTGATCCCAGCCTATAGTTTGTATTGTTATCCTCTTAATGGGTTATTTTACAGAGAAAAAGTTTTAATTTTGATGAAGCCCAGTTGTCAAATTTTCTTTTTATAGATCATTCTTTTTGGGCCAAATTTCAGAATTGTTGGCTTAGCCTTAGGTCCTAAGGATTCTATCATATTTCCCCCCAGATTTTAGAGTTTTGTGGTTGTAATTCAAGTCCATAGTCTATTTCAGGTTCATCTTTGTCTACAATTGATACTTAGGTGAGTTTTTTTTCTCATATTTTTTGGGGGAGTTCTCAGTTGTTTTTTCATATATATATATATATATATATATATATATATATATAATTACTTTTGTTTTGCTTTTACAGAGTTTTGTTGTTTACGGGTATACATAAACCCAAATCAGTCATAAGCATACCCTTAACCCCTCCCACCTGAAATCCCCTCCCAGATCCTCCCCATCCCAGCCCTCCAGGTTGTTGTGTAGCCTGCATATAAGTTCCTTCTGTCTTACAACATATTCACAATGGTTTTGGCTGGGAACGCCTACTTTTCCCAGCACCATTTGCCAAAAAGGCTATCTTTCCTCCACTGAATTGCTTTTGTTTCTTTGTCAAAAATAAGCTGAGCATTTTTATCTAGGGCTATTCCTAAGTGCTCCGTTTCATTCCAACATGCTATGAGTCTTTCTCTTCACCAGCATCCAGTCCTGATTACTATATTACACTGAAGACTGAATCTTAAACTTCAGTGTTAACTTGATCATTATTCGTATTTTTTTTTTTTTTAAGGAGACAATTGTTTTTTAAATTTATTTTTGGCTATTCAGGTTTTCGCTGCTGCTGCGGGCTCTTCTCTAGTTGCAGGGAGTGAGGGCTACTCTCTAATTGAGGTGAGCAGGCTTCTTGTTGCGGTGAATTCTCTTGTGGATCTCAGGCTCTAGGGCACATGGGCTTCAATAGTTGTGGCTCCAAGGCTCTTGTGACTCACGGGCTTCGTTGCTCTGCAGCATGTGGGATCTTCCCAGATCAGGGATTGAACCTGTGTCTCCTGCATTGACGGGCGAACTCTTCACCACTGAGCTATCCTTTTTTTCAGTTGTGAATGGGAGTTCTTTCCACATTCTAGATACAGATTGTATGTGGTATGCAAATGTGATCCCAGCCTATAGTTTGTATTGTTATCCTCTTAATGGGTTATTTTACAGAGAAAAAGTTTTAATTTTGATGAAGCCCAGTTGTCAAATTTTCTTTTTATAGATCATTCTTTTTGGGCCAAATTTCAGAATTGTTGGCTTAGCCTTAGGTCCTAAGGATTCTATCATATTTCCCCCCAGATTTTAGAGTTTTGTGGTTGTAATTCAAGTCCATAGTCTATTTCAGGTTCATCTTTGTCTACAATTGATACTTAGGTGAGTTTTTTTTCTCATATTTTTTGGGGGAGTTCTCAGTTGTTTTTTCATATATATATATATATATATATATATATATATATATATATAATTACTTTTGTTTTGCTTTTACAGAGTTTTGTTGTTTACGGGTATACATAAACCCAAATCAGTCATAAGCATACCCTTAACCCCTCCCACCTGAAATCCCCTCCCAGATCCTCCCCATCCCAGCCCTCCAGGTTGTTGTGTAGCCTGCATATAAGTTCCTTCTGTCTTACAACATATTCACAATGGTTTTGGCTGGGAACGCCTACTTTTCCCAGCACCATTTGCCAAAAAGGCTATCTTTCCTCCACTGAATTGCTTTTGTTTCTTTGTCAAAAATAAGCTGAGCATTTTTATCTAGGGCTATTCCTAAGTGCTCCGTTTCATTCCAACATGCTATGAGTCTTTCTCTTCACCAGCATCCAGTCCTGATTACTATATTACACTGAAGACTGAATCTTAAACTTCAGTGTTAACTTGATCATTATTCGTATTCTTTTTTTTTTTTTTTAAGGAGACAATTGTTTTTTAAATTTATTTTTGGCTATTCAGGTTTTCGCTGCTGCTGCGGGCTCTTCTCTAGTTGCAGGGAGTGAGGGCTACTCTCTAATTGAGGTGAGCAGGCTTCTTGTTGCGGTGAATTCTCTTGTGGATCTCAGGCTCTAGGGCACATGGGCTTCAATAGTTGTGGCTCCAAGGCTCTTGTGACTCACGGGCTTCGTTGCTCTGCAGCATGTGGGATCTTCCCAGATCAGGGATTGAACCTGTGTCTCCTGCATTGACGGGCGAACTCTTCACCACTGAGCTACCAGGGAAGCTATATTATTCGTATTCTTGGTGCAGCAATGTATGAACGTGTTTAGTACACCAGGTCCTTAGCTGGACAGAGGTGAGTTCCATTGTTTTATTGGGTATATTGCCTTGAGCAAGGTAACTTAGATTCCTGATTGGGAAATGAAATTATAATTTGTAGCTGTGTCATTGGGTTGTAAGGATTTACTATAACAATGTATGTAAATCACATAACACAGTGCCTGACACATAATTAGGGTTTGATTAATTTTTGCCTTTACTGATCAAGAGATATCAATAATGACTCCTGGAATGAGAGAGTACTCCAATTCCAGAGTTTCAAAGACAGGGTGCAAAGGCTATTCTGTGACCATATTACACTCAAGGAAGCATCCACTGTGGTGAAATTCAACGTAGTCGGTAGTCAGTTTCATTTAGTATATATATATATATATATATATATATATATATATATATATGAATAAATAATTTACTTTCTAAAAATATGCTTCCTAAAAATATGTTTGTCTGACATCTTGCAGACCCGGTGCCAGCCTCTGCTGCCCAGACCACCTGAGTCTCATGTGTTCTCTCCTGGTCTAGAACACATATCAAACAGCTAAACACAATTGTGGTAGCCAGCCCTTCACCGACTCTATTCTTGAAGGAGACACAGTATATCTTTATTTTGAAAATCTCTCGACATTGGATCATCAGTGCATTTTTATGTTTTATACCACAGAGCCAGTCCCTCCCTGATCCTTCTAGAGGTAGTTTATAGACGAAGCTCCTCGTGGGAGGTGATTTTCACTTCCTGCCACTTTCAAATGGCTTTTTTCTGCAGAGGGTTAATTTTAAGGGAAATAAACACAGCTCAAACACTTCCTTTTTATAATGAGATATTTCCGCTCAATGCAAACCTTGTTGTTATTGATTTTTCCTCAGAGATATTAATTTATCACTGGCTTAATCCTGTGTGGAGAATTCTCAATTATAATATTCCTCCTTGTTTACTGGAGAATTTCAAGATTAGATGAGACATGCATTTCTCAAGGCAGCTTCATTTCTCCTAACCCTTTTTTCCACCCAGCCTTCTGCTTGTCTAGCCATAAGAAAGGTTTTGGAGTCGTTTCTTTTGACCTCATGAAACTTATCCTTTATTAATACCCCCTGGCATCCAACAACTTCAAGGTGATGGAGTACAGGAATGAGATTAATTATTTAAGATTGAATAACTAACCAGATCAGAACAAGCTACTTCCTCCACCTTTCCACCCTCTTGTAGAAGCCATAGGGAATCGCCCAAGCCGGGCAAAATGGGCATCAGCCAGAAAGGCAGAGATGGCCATCAACAAGCCTTTCCACCCTTCTTGAAATGATCAAGAGAAGTATCAATAATGACTCCTGGAATGAGAGAGTACTCCAATTCCAGAGTTTCAAAGACAGGGTGCAAAGGCTATTCTGTGACCATATTACACTCAAGGAAGCATCCACTGTGGTGAAATTCAACGTAGTCGGTAGTCAGTTTCATTTAGTATATATATATATATATATATATATATATATATATATATATATATAAATAATTTACTTTCTAAAAATATGCTTCCTAAAAATATGTTTGTCTGACATCTTGCAGACCCGGTGCCAGCCTCTGCTGCCCAGACCACCTGAGTCTCATGTGTTCTCTCCTGGTCTAGAACACATATCAAACAGCTAAACACAATTGTGGTAGCCAGCCCTTCACCGACTCTATTCTTGAAGGAGACACAGTATATCTTTATTTTGAAAATCTCTCGACATTGGATCATCAGTGCATTTTTATGTTTTATACCACAGAGCCAGTCCCTCCCTGATCCTTCTAGAGGTAGTTTATAGACGAAGCTCCTCGTGGGAGGTGATTTTCACTTCCTGCCACTTTCAAATGGCTTTTTTCTGCAGAGGGTTAATTTTAAGGGAAATAAACACAGCTCAAACACTTCCTTTTTATAATGAGATATTTCCGCTCAATGCAAACCTTGTTGTTATTGATTTTTCCTCAGAGATATTAATTTATCACTGGCTTAATCCTGTGTGGAGAATTCTCAATTATAATATTCCTCCTTGTTTACTGGAGAATTTCAAGATTAGATGAGACATGCATTTCTCAAGGCAGCTTCATTTCTCCTAACCCTTTTTTCCACCCAGCCTTCTGCTTGTCTAGCCATAAGAAAGGTTTTGGAGTCGTTTCTTTTGACCTCATGAAACTTATCCTTTATTAATACCCCCTGGCATCCAACAACTTCAAGGTGATGGAGTACAGGAATGAGATTAATTATTTAAGATTGAATAACTAACCAGATCAGAACAAGCTACTTCCCTCCACCTTTCCACCCTCTTGTAGAAGCCATAGGGAATCGCCCAAGCCGGGCAAAATGGGCATCAGCCAGAAAGGCAGAGATGGATCAACAAGTCAGAACGAAAATGTCAGCTGGTTTCCTGATCCCTGCTTTCCTCTCAAAGAAAATGAAGAACTGTTTGTAATATTACACATGAATAACAAGGGATCCTCAAGATGACCTGGCTCTGTGCTTTCTTATTCAGATGAGAAAACTGAGGCTCAAGGAGGTAAAATAATTGGTCTGAGTGACTAGATGGATGGTTCTGGGGATTTTAACAGGACAAAACAGAGTCATTTTGGAGAGGCAGTTTAAAGGGAGTATCGTGTGTTTTGAAACTAGGATTTTTCACGTTGGTTTATCCTGGTAGTTTTCAAGTTCGACAGTCATATCAGAGAGAAGAAAATTTGTGAAACCACTTACAAGCATTTCTGCGAGATTCTAGTTAAGACAGCAGTGGTTTTCCTCTTTACTCCTAGGCACATATAACACAGTCAACCTGCCTCCTGGATCTTTAGGACCGCTGAAGCCCACACTGTGTCCCAACCTGTCCCCTCCTGCGCTTGATGAATGAGCCATACAGCCATGCCAGTCTTCTGGAGCTTTTCTTATGCTGACTCAAACCACTTATAGTTTATTCCCCTACGAATCTCCCCAACTGGATTAAGGTGCATTTCTATTAGGAACCGCATGTTCGAATTCTTTCTACCCCCACAGTTCCTGTTTTATTCTTATCCATAATGATGCTTTCCTCAGAGATATTAATTTATCACTGGCTTAATCCTGTGTGGAGAATTCTCAATTATAATATTCCTCCTTGTTTACTGGAGAATTTCAAGATTAGATGAGACATGCATTTCTCAAGGCAGCTTCATTTCTCCTAACCCTTTTTTCCACCCAGCCTTCTGCTTGTCTAGCCATAAGAAAGGTTTTGGAGTCGTTTCTTTTGACCTCATGAAACTTATCCTTTATTAATACCCCCTGGCATCCAACAACTTCAAGGTGATGGAGTACAGGAATGAGATTAATTATTTAAGATTGAATAACTAACCAGATCAGAACAAGCTACTTCCCTCCACCTTTCCACCCTCTTGTAGAAGCCATAGGGAATCGCCCAAGCCGGGCAAAATGGGCATCAGCCAGAAAGGCAGAGATGGATCAACAAGTCAGAACGAAAATGTCAGCTGGTTTCCTGATCCCTGCTTTCCTCTCAAAGAAAATGAAGAACTGTTTGTAATATTACACATGAATAACAAGGGATCCTCAAGATGACCTGGCTCTGTGCTTTCTTATTCAGATGAGAAAACTGAGGCTCAAGGAGGTAAAATAATTGGTCTGAGTGACTAGATGGATGGTTCTGGGGATTTTAACAGGACAAAACAGAGTCATTTTGGAGAGGCAGTTTAAAGGAGTATCGTGTGTTTTGAAACTAGGATTTTTCACGTTGGTTTATCCTGGTAGTTTTCAAGTTCGACAGTCATATCAGAGAGAAGAAAATTTGTGAAACCACTTACAAGCATTTCTGCGAGATTCTAGTTAAGACAGCAGTGGTTTTCCTCTTTACTCCTAGGCACATATAACACAGTCAACCTGCCTCCTGGATCTTTAGGACCGCTGAAGCCCACACTGTGTCCCAACCTGTCCCCTCCTGCGCTTGATGAATGAGCCATACAGCCATGCCAGTCTTCTGGAGCTTTTCTTATGCTGACTCAAACCACTTATAGTTTATTCCCCTACGAATCTCCCCAACTGGATTAAGGTGCATTTCTATTAGGAACCGCATGTTCGAATTCTTTCTACCCCCACAGTTCCTGTTTTATTCTTCATGCCATAATGATGCTCAATAAATTAATCCATTAATGAGTGTCTATTTGTGCGACTGCTTGTGGCTACCCTGCCTCTCAGCCTGAATTACACTGAATGTAGAAAGACAGCCCCTTGTCTGAGGAACCTTCAGTTGTAGAAACCTATGTGCTCCATCATGTCTAAGGGTCCTCCTGAGAAACCTTGCATCCCCTCTAGTATTAATTAGTTATTTCTAGATTTAAAAAGGTCTTCTGTATTTACACTTGTGACTTTCCATCTCAAGGGACTTGTAAGCTTGTGGGTAAAAATGTAACCACTATTCTTTCATCAATTTCCAGAAGTTTTCATAGCCTATTAGAAAAGGGAGAGAACATTAAGGGCAACTGAGTCATTGAACAAGTTCATACCAAGGGACAATCTATATTCTGATAGTATAGCAAAGCCTATTGCATTAAAGTATTACCAGTAAGGCTTAATGAATGCATCACAGTTAAAAATAATTCAGTCTGGCATCCCAATGATTGATTTGACCACAAGATTGAGAATAACAGCTAAGTCCCTTTTCTCTGCCTCCCAAACACTTTCCATGCAATGAAGATTAATTCCTTTTATTGTGTTGATGAAATAATAATAGAGTCATAAAACATAACAGAACAAGAGAAAGTTGACAAAGTATATGTTTGATTAATTGCCTTGGCAGATTATATGTGCTGACTGAAGTGTTTTTTATTTCTCAGTATTCATCTTCCAATGTTTCAACATGCATTGCAATATATGTGTGTGTGTGTGTGTGTGTGTGTGTGTGTGTGTGTGTGTATAATGTTTACCAACCCCCATCTCTATGAACAAAAACTGAGGCACAAAATACGTGTACAAAGCATGAAAAGCCTAAGGAAATGAAAGTCACTCAGTCGTGTCCAACTCTTTGTGACTCATAGACAAGCCATGGAACTCTCCAGGCAAGAATACTGGCATTCGTAACGTTTCCCTTCTCTAAGAGATTTTCCCAACCCAGGGATCAAACCTAGGTCTTCTGCATTGTGGGTGGATTCTTTACCGATTGAGCCACTAGGGAAGCCCTGAAAAGCCTAATATCTGTGTAGAGCCTTTAGGTTATGGCAGGTTGACTGGGTTGACTCGTTAGCCAGGACAGGAGGATAATTAATCGGGTAACGCAACCGGGCATCCAAGGCATTTGGGTTCCTCTTTTCAAATGATGCCTGGCTTCTCTCTTGCAAAACAGAAGGTCTAAATTTCACAGAATAAACACAAGAATCATTGTCAGTGGCATCTACCTGTTCCTTCCCTTTCTTAACTCTGGTCTAAGCTGATACAGGTTTTGTCATGGTATCCTATCAGTATATCCTGTGTCATGAGATGAGAGAGACATTCAAGAACTGACCACTAAATTCTGTTCAGTAGGTTGAGACAGCATCAATCAGAGTTCATGATTTTCAGAACCTTTTCTCTTTTTCTGTTCTGTGTTATAATTCTAAGCTATATGACTTTTCCTATCTAAATGTTTAAAAAATATGTATTTATTTATGATGGTGTTGTGTCTTAGTTGTGGTAACTGGGATCTTCACTGTGACTTGCAGGACCTTTTGTGGCAGAGCTGCTGGGCTTCTCTCTAGTGTGTCACTCGGGCTCAACTTCCTGGTGGCACATGGGGTCTTAGTTCTCTGACCAGGAATTGAACTTGCACCCCCTGCATTGGATGGCAAAATCTTAACCACTGGACCACCAGGGAATTTCCCTGTCTGACTTTATTCACTCTCTATTAATTTATCTTTCTCGTTTATCTACCACATGATTGAACCTGGAATACAGCAATTCACATGAGCCACATATTTCCTGTCCTCAGAGAAATGAACATCAAACGTGCCATTTCCATAAGCCATGATGGTTGTTGGAATAGTGAAAGTACAGGACACAGTAGAATGTACAACAGAGATGTGTAGGGCTCACCTTCTCCTACAGGTGGAGGAAGACAGATTATCTATAGTGGGATAATCAAGCTAAAATTCAAAAACAGGGATTAGCAAGGCAACATGGTATTATTTGATGGTGGGTGATTGGTGTGCCTCTCATCTTCTCCTTCCTTGTTCAAAAATCCTAATATTGAGAGTTCTCATTTTAGTAATTCATGAGTAGCTTGTATGAAACAAACCACCCCACAGAAAGCAGTTGCAAGCTCTGGACAAAATTTATAAAGCAGCCCTTGAAATGAACACAACATTGTAAAGCAGTTATAGTCCAATAAAAATTAAAGTTAAAAAAAGAAACTAAAAAAATATCAAGCAGAAAACCTCAGTCTCAGAGGTACCTGGACATCAGAGAGGGGAAGTCCCTCATGTAATCTGTAAGAGAGGTTGTCCTGATTGTGCTCCTTAAAAACTCGGGTGACCCCTGAACTGCTCATGTCCTGGGAAGATGACAGGTTTTTAGAAGAAAGCAAAAGATTTTCAGCTAAGTAAGAGATGTAAACTGCTCCTAATGTGGGAGATGTAAAGTTTAGAGTTTGCATCCTTTTAATTTAAGAAATCTCACAAAGATCTACATTAGTTGAAAATTTAAGCTTTTTGGAGCCCTGTTTGTCTGAAGATTAGGTCTAGGGCTCACCACAACTTTCTCTGCCCTGCTTTGTCAGAGATAGATATTCTTTGTATGTTTTCAACAAGGCTCTCTGATTTTCACCCCTAGTGTTTGATTGGCTATGAATTGTCCTCAAATTTTTTTTACCTTTTTCCATAGCTCAATGTAACCATCTAGCTCTATTGTTCTTACAGTTACTATTTCATATTTCTCAAAGACCTGATCAATTACACCAGCTAGTGTATTCTCTTCCAGATACACTAACCCAATTCCTCACCTGAGGAATTTCAAACATATGGATCCCTAGTTTTTGTAGAAACTATTTGTGATCCACCACATTGTGTATAAGGTACCCCAGGAAGGTCTGTAACGCGTGCAATTTTGTTCTTTGCTCTGAGCCAATCCATGAAGAAGCTGCCGGCTCAAGACTGTCTGCTTAAACCTCTCACAGTAACTGGGTCAGCAGGTGTTTCATTGGAGAGGATTTGAGCAGTTTATCAGTGTCTTCACCACAATTGATACCCACCATCTTGGGCCGTTGGATGATAAGCTTGAAGGTAACAGGCAATACTATAAAATGGGAGAATGGAAAGCCAGAAAAAGGTCACCCGGGGAACATCTAGAGTAGAAGTTCTTATAGGATACAAAAACTGCCTCTTTGTCGTCATTGTTAGCTGGATTTTCAGTTGTTGAAAGCTGAAAACTACAGATAGGGGAGGGAGGGAAAGGTGGGCTGTGTCCTGCAGACAGAGGAAACATCTGTGAAACAGTCCAGATGCCAGAGAACACTTATCTTTTGAGTAACTTGTATGTTTTCAATAACTAAAGAAACAAGTCTTGTACAGGCCAGGTATACCTTGTATAGGCTAGAGAAGGAAGAAAGTTAGCAGGGGTGAAACCAGGCAAAGGTTCTCAACTTTATCATGCAGTTAATTTTATCCAAAGGGCAAGGGAAAGCGATCTTAAGTTTTCAGTCGGAAAGTGATGTAATAAGGTTGTGCTGTGAAAGGTCTCTCCAGATCCATGGCAGAACTTAGATTGGAGGGTCCAAGGCAAGATAGAGGGAAACCCTTTGAGAAGGAATTGCTTAATCCTGCTGAAAGGGAGCTTGGGTCAGAGTGGTAGCCTTGGGATGAAACGCAGTGAACAAAGTAAGGTATTTAGAGATCAGAATCAATTGCACCAATTATAGACCAATTCAGAGAGAAATAGCTTGAAATTGGGCATGATTTCCCAGGTCCTGGGCAGCACATCCTTGGGCATACCTGGAATGTGAGTCCCAAGGTGTGGTGAGTGCCATAAGGCGACCTTTGAAGTACAGTCTGAATCTGATATCCTTCCACCACCTCCAATGCCGTGCTCCTCATTCATATGCCTGCCGTATCTGGCATGAATGACTGCTACAGCCTCCCCTCAGGTCCTCCTGCCTCCCTTCCTACCATCTGCCCCTCCGTGACATCCTCAGGAAGGTCTGTAACGCGTGCAATTTTGTTCTTTGCTCTGAGCCAATCCATGAAGAAGCTGCCGGCTCAAGACTGTCTGCTTAAACCTCTCACAGTAACTGGGTCAGCAGGTGTTTCATTGGAGAGGATTTGAGCAGTTTATCAGTGTCTTCACCACAATTGATACCCACCATCTTGGGCCGTTGGATGATAAGCTTGAAGGTAACAGGCAATACTATAAAATGGGAGAATGGAAAGCCAGAAAAAGGTCACCCGGGGAACATCTAGAGTAGAAGTTCTTATAGGATACAAAAACTGCCTCTTTGTCGTCATTGTTAGCTGGATTTTCAGTTGTTGAAAGCTGAAAACTACAGATAGGGGAGGGAGGGAAAGGTGGGCTGTGTCCTGCAGACAGAGGAAACATCTGTGAAACAGTCCAGATGCCAGAGAACACTTATCTTTTGAGTAACTTGTATGTTTTCAATAACTAAAGAAACAAGTCTTGTACAGGCCAGGTATACCTTGTATAGGCTAGAGAAGGAAGAAAGTTAGCAGGGGTGAAACCAGGCAAAGGTTCTCAACTTTATCATGCAGTTAATTTTATCCAAAGGGCAAGGGAAAGCGATCTTAAGTTTTCAGTCGGAAAGTGATGTAATAAGGTTGTGCTGTGAAAGGTCTCTCCAGATCCATGGCAGAACTTAGATTGGAGGGTCCAAGGCAAGATAGAGGGAAACCCTTTGAGAAGGAATTGCTTAATCCTGCTGAAAGGGAGCTTGGGTCAGAGTGGTAGCCTTGGGATGAAACGCAGTGAACAAAGTAAGGTATTTAGAGATCAGAATCAATTGCACCAATTATAGACCAATTCAGAGAGAAATAGCTTGAAATTGGGCATGATTTCCCAGGTCCTGGGCAGCACATCCTTGGGCATACCTGGAATGTGAGTCCCAAGGTGTGGTGAGTGCCATAAGGCGACCTTTGAAGTACAGTCTGAATCTGATATCCTTCCACCACCTCCAATGCCGTGCTCCTCATTCATATGCCTGCCGTATCTGGCATGAATGACTGCTACAGCCTCCCCTCAGGTCCTCCTGCCTCCCTTCCTACCATCTGCCATCCACTTGCCGTGACATCCTCAGGTCCATTTTAAGAATAACTCAGATCACATCTCTCCACTGCTACTAACCCTTCAAAAGTCTCCAATTACACAAAAACAACGACAGAGAAACATTTTGCTTTTTTAGCTTTTCATTTTATTTTGGAGTATAGCCGACTACCACTGTTGTGATGGTCTCAGGCACACGGTAAAGCGACTCAGTCATATGTATACATGTATCCATCCTCTCCCAAACGTGCCTCCCATCCAGGCTGCCACATAACACTGAGCAAAGTTCCATGTGCTATACCAGAGGTCCTTGTTGTTTATCCATTTTAAATGCAGCAGTGTGTACATGTCGATCCTAAGCTCCCTATTTCTTCCCTCCATCCCTCACCACTGGTAGCTGTAAGTCAAGCTTACAGACATAGAGAGAAACCTTTTTATTATGGTCTGTGAACTTACTCTTGTTCAGTTCTCCAGTCCTGCCTGCCTCCATTACTCCTTTTGCTCATCAGCTGCATGAACCTCCTTTATGTCTCTTTAATATATTCTCCCAAGGACTTTGCATTTGGTCTTTCTTTTTTTAGGGGGGGGGGGGCACTTCTATTGGTCTTTCATTTATTTATTTTCAACCATCTTTGTTCTTTGGTCTGCGTGGGCCTCCCACCACAGTGGCCTGTCTCTCTGCAGAGCACCGGCTCTGGGTGCATGCGCTCCAGAGCTCTGGCTTGGTAGTTGGACATATCAGTCCAGGCGCTCCACGGCACATGGGCCCTTCCCAGGCCAGGGGTCGAACCAGTGCCCCCTGCACTGCAAGGTGGTGTCTTTATCTACTGGACCACCAGGGAAGCCCAGTTCCTTTGTTCATTATTCTCATCTCAAATCTATTATCACCTGCTCAAAGAGGCCTCCCCCAGCATGTCTAGCCCCAAACCACTCACTCCCACACTCTACCTCATTATTACTCTGGCATTCTGTCTTCTCATAGGGCTTCCTGATTCTCAGCATTCTCTTACATACATCATCTCCCTCCACCTCCATCACAAACATAGCACAAATAACTGACTATGTTCCTAACCCAGAATCTCTCTCCCTCTCCTTCTCTGTCCCTATATTTTCCTCACTGCTGAATGGCTAGCACCTAATTAATACTCGACACTTATTGCTTGTGATCAGTAGATATTTGTTGATTGAATGATGACTAATTGCTATTGAATCAGCCTTACTATTAAAAACATATACTACTGAGACCTTGTGTCCCCCCTTAAGAAACTAGAAAGAGGACTAAAAATAAATGAGTTCCTTCATAGAGGAACAAATCAACTGTCTGTATTTAAGCAGACAGAATAAACACACTCCACAGAGGAAATACGAGATTGATGGAAGCCACAAAGACACACAGCTGCATGTTTGAGATTTGACTCTATATATCATTCTATCTGCTTTTTCACTTAATGTCAAAAGTATTTTCTGACATTACTAATATCCTTTGTAAGCATAGTATTCAACTGTTGAATAATAGTCAATTTTCTATGGATGGATCATAATTAACTATTCTGTTGTTCACTAACATTTCCTCTAACTTTTTTCTTTTCTAAATAAACATTTGCTCAGGGTTTTCCCAGTATTTCTGTATTTTTTACTCTTTAATATATTCTCCCAAGGACTTTGCATTTGGTCTTTCTTTTTAGGGGGCACTTCTATTGGTCTTTCATTTATTTATTTTCAACCATCTTTGTTCTTTGGTCTGCGTGGGCCTCCCACCACAGTGGCCTGTCTCTCTGCAGAGCACCGGCTCTGGGTGCATGCGCTCCAGAGCTCTGGCTTGGTAGTTGGACATATCAGTCCAGGCGCTCCACGGCACATGGGCCCTTCCCAGGCCAGGGGTCGAACCAGTGCCCCCTGCACTGCAAGGTGGTGTCTTTATCTACTGGACCACCAGGGAAGCCCAGTTCCTTTGTTCATTATTCTCATCTCAAATCTATTATCACCTGCTCAAAGAGGCCTCCCCCAGCATGTCTAGCCCCAAACCACTCACTCCCACACTCTACCTCATTATTACTCTGGCATTCTGTCTTCTCATAGGGCTTCCTGATTCTCAGCATTCTCTTACATACATCATCTCCCTCCACCTCCATCACAAACATAGCACAAATAACTGACTATGTTCCTAACCCAGAATCTCTCTCCCTCTCCTTCTCTGTCCCTATATTTTCCTCACTGCTGAATGGCTAGCACCTAATTAATACTCGACACTTATTGCTTGTGATCAGTAGATATTTGTTGATTGAATGATGACTAATTGCTATTGAATCAGCCTTACTATTAAAAACATATACTACTGAGACCTTGTGTCCCCCCTTAAGAAACTAGAAAGAGGACTAAAAATAAATGAGTTCCTTCATAGAGGAACAAATCAACTGTCTGTATTTAAGCAGACAGAATAAACACACTCCACAGAGGAAATACGAGATTGATGGAAGCCACAAAGACACACAGCTGCATGTTTGAGATTTGACTCTATATATCATTCTATCTGCTTTTTTCACTTAATGTCAAAAGTATTTTCTGACATTACTAATATCCTTTGTAAGCATAGTATTCAACTGTTGAATAATAGTCAATTTTCTATGGATGGATCATAATTAACTATTCTGTTGTTCACTAACATTTCCTCTAACTTTTTTCTTTTCTAAATAAACATGCTTATGCATCAGGGTTTTTTTCCCAGTATTTCTGATTATTTTCTTGGGAAGAACTCTTAGAAGGGGAAAAACTACTTAAAAGGATAAACATATTAATGTTACCAAGATGTAATACTAAATAACTTCCTAAGATATTTGTGTAGCTTATATTCACATAGTCTATTAAAATAACCATTTCACCCATGCATACTAAGTCGCTCTAGTTGTGTCCAAATCTTTGTGACCCCATGGACTGTAGCCTGCCAGGCTTCTCTGTCCATGGGATTCTCCAAGCAAGAATACTGAAGTGGATTTCCATGCTTTCCTCCAGGGCATCTTTCCAACCTAGGGATTGAACATGCCTCTTCTGCAGTACAATACCTCCTCCTAGATATTGTAGGTGGATACTTTACTGCTGAGCCACAGGGGAAGCCAAACCATTTCATAGTACCCTCCAACGTTATACTATTTATTTTACTATTCACTTAGAGGCAAGATGGTTAATCTCAGTATTTTCATGTGTGTTTTTGCAACCACTAGAGAGTTATAGCTCAGTTGGTAAAGAACACCTGCAATGTGGGAGACCTGGGTTTGATCCCTGGGCTGGGAGATCCCCTGGAGAAGCGAAAGGCTACCCCCTCCAGTATTCTTGCCTGGAGAATAATTCCATGTCTTGTCTATGGGTCACAAAGAATCGGACACGACTGAGTGACTTCCACTTGCATTTTCAGAGAGTGATACGTATTTGAGATATTTATATTATCTCGTTTGTAATTTGTACCTTTGTAGAAAGAGGACTAAAAATAAATGAGTTCCTTCATAGAGGAACAAATCAACTGTCTGTATTTAAGCAGACAGAATAAACACACTCCACAGAGGAAATACGAGATTGATGGAAGCCACAAAGACACACAGCTGCATGTTTGAGATTTGACTCTATATATCATTCTATCTGCTTTTTCACTTAATGTCAAAAGTATTTTCTGACATTACTAATATCCTTTGTAAGCATAGTATTCAACTGTTGAATAATAGTCAATTTTCTATGGATGGATCATAATTAACTATTCTGTTGTTCACTAACATTTCCTCTAACTTTTTTCTTTTCTAAATAAACATGCTTATGCATCAGGGTTTTTTTCCCAGTATTTCTGATTATTTTCTTGGGAAGAACTCTTAGAAGGGGAAAAACTACTTAAAAGGATAAACATATTAATGTTACCAAGATGTAATACTAAATAACTTCCTAAGATATTTGTGTAGCTTATATTCACATAGTCTATTAAAATAACCATTTCACCCATGCATACTAAGTCGCTCTAGTTGTGTCCAAATCTTTGTGACCCCATGGACTGTAGCCTGCCAGGCTTCTCTGTCCATGGGATTCTCCAAGCAAGAATACTGAAGTGGATTTCCATGCTTTCCTCCAGGGCATCTTTCCAACCTAGGGATTGAACATGCCTCTTCTGCAGTACAATACCTCCTCCTAGATATTGTAGGTGGATACTTTACTGCTGAGCCACAGGGGAAGCCAAACCATTTCATAGTACCCTCCAACGTTATACTATTTATTTTACTATTCACTTAGAGGCAAGATGGTTAATCTCAGTATTTTCATGTGTGTTTTTGCAACCACTAGAGAGTTATAGCTCAGTTGGTAAAGAACACCTGCAATGTGGGAGACCTGGGTTTGATCCCTGGGCTGGGAGATCCCCTGGAGAAGCGAAAGGCTACCCCCTCCAGTATTCTTGCCTGGAGAATAATTCCATGTCTTGTCTATGGGTCACAAAGAATCGGACACGACTGAGTGACTTCCACTTGCATTTTCAGAGAGTGATACGTATTTGAGATATTTATATTATCTCGTTTGTAATTTGTACCTTTGTATATTTATATTTTTCTTGTTCTTAGTGACAGTCTCAATTTTTGCCAAGTGTTTCTGTATTAAGTGTAAAAATCACTTACTGTTATGTTTGTTTCAAGTGTTTATTGTATCTGTAGATTTTAGAAGAACATTTGACCTAAAGTCAGCAACATTAGAGGCTCTGAAGGCAAAGGCAAATCTCTCCTAAAGTTTAGCAGAAAAGTGCCTTCCTCTGGAGAATAAAATGTGCTAGAAGTGGGCCCCGGCAGAATAGCTCAGGATTTGACTGAATAGAGTTCAAGTGGGACGTGAAGGATTCAGGATTTTACAGGATCAAGAGGACGTATATTTAGAAAAGCCAACTTCCCGGACTGAGTCCTGATTTTCCTACAAAAACAAGGCCAGTCATGGCTGAGAGACCTGGTGCAGTGTACAACGCAGCAGTCATTTGTCTTTTCTGAGTTACGGATTAGAGCAGCTTTGACAGTTTAGACACTTTCTTTTCCAACCTCTAGCCTTTAACCTCACACATCTCTCCTGTAAAAGCCCTCACTGGGAGGAGATGTAAAGAGGTTTTGTCATTTAATACCTGGAGAGCAGTGGGGAGGGAGGAAGGGCAGATGCAAAGAGCACAGAATTGAATTCCGAGACTTCTGTGTAGCTGGGAAATTGAGAAAATATTCCCAAAGAGCATTTTGGTTGTGGGAGAAGAAAGCGAGACTGCTCGGGAGACTATTGTAGGTGGATACTTTACTGCTGAGCCACAGGAAGCCAAACCATTTCATAGTACCCTCCAACGTTATACTATTTATTTTACTATTCACTTAGAGGCAAGATGGTTAATCTCAGTATTTTCATGTGTGTTTTTGCAACCACTAGAGAGTTATAGCTCAGTTGGTAAAGAACACCTGCAATGTGGGAGACCTGGGTTTGATCCCTGGGCTGGGAGATCCCCTGGAGAAGCGAAAGGCTACCCCCTCCAGTATTCTTGCCTGGAGAATAATTCCATGTCTTGTCTATGGGTCACAAAGAATCGGACACGACTGAGTGACTTCCACTTGCATTTTCAGAGAGTGATACGTATTTGAGATATTTATATTATCTCGTTTGTAATTTGTACCTTTGTATATTTATATTTTTCTTGTTCTTAGTGACAGTCTCAATTTTTGCCAAGTGTTTCTGTATTAAGTGTAAAAATCACTTACTGTTATGTTTGTTTCAAGTGTTTATTGTATCTGTAGATTTTAGAAGAACATTTGACCTAAAGTCAGCAACATTAGAGGCTCTGAAGGCAAAGGCAAATCTCTCCTAAAGTTTAGCAGAAAAGTGCCTTCCTCTGGAGAATAAAATGTGCTAGAAGTGGGCCCCGGCAGAATAGCTCAGGATTTGACTGAATAGAGTTCAAGTGGGACGTGAAGGATTCAGGATTTTACAGGATCAAGAGGACGTATATTTAGAAAAGCCAACTTCCCGGACTGAGTCCTGATTTTCCTACAAAAACAAGGCCAGTCATGGCTGAGAGACCTGGTGCAGTGTACAACGCAGCAGTCATTTGTCTTTTCTGAGTTACGGATTAGAGCAGCTTTGACAGTTTAGACACTTTCTTTTCCAACCTCTAGCCTTTAACCTCACACATCTCTCCTGTAAAAGCCCTCACTGGGAGGAGATGTAAAGAGGTTTTGTCATTTAATACCTGGAGAGCAGTGGGGGAGGGAGGAAGGGCAGATGCAAAAGAGCACAGAATTGAATTCCGAGACTTCTGTGTAGCTGGGAAATTGAGAAAATATTCCCAAAGAGCATTTTGGTTGTGGGAGAAGAAAGCGAGACTGCTCGGGAGACAAAGTTAGCATGAGAGAGCAGGTACCAGGAGCCATCCCAGCCTGGACTCAGCTTAGAGCTTGGTGCCCTGGAGGGCTGAGGGAGTCTGTTACCAGCCAAAGGAACGTCTCCAAAACTCAAACGCCTGGGATGAAGAAAATCTATAGTTTTCTCATGAAATCAGGCTTTTTGGCACTTGGGCAGCTTCTCAGCAATCCAGGCCCGCTGTGCATCCCGGGATCTGGCACAGACCCAGGGCTCCTGCCTGCAAGGCCTGCCGCGTTTCCCAACTTGAATTAAGCGCCTTGAAATAGCCCCCACTGAGAATGTCCTTATTAACACCAGGACCATGCCACTAAACGGTTCTCCCTTAATTTGATCTGAAATTTATTATATTAAACCCATTAAACAATTTCCTGATATCCATTCACAACAGTGGCTTTCTTTTTCACTCGCTCTTGACAGAGCCAATTGCCATTCAGCAATGGGAAGGAAAAAAAATAGTCTTTCTTATCTCCTCATTCTTATTTATTCAGAGTTCCCTCAGGCTTTTCAGTGTTACCCAACAGAAGCTGCCTTGCGCTTAGTAATCCAGTTCTTTAAGTTATCATGGAAATTGGCTTTAGGATGTAGTGCATCACAAGGCAAAAGGAAACTCTTACTTTGTTATTCCAAAATGAAAGCCGTTCATAGAAAGGATTTTTTTTTTTTGGCTTACATGAACAATTTTCTCTTCTAAGGTCTATTTTTTCAAAAGTCTTCTATTTTGGAGCTGTTTGAAACCCCTCTTACTTTTGTTATGTCCAAAATGAAAGCTCAGTCTTTTGGCTGAGAGACCTGGTGCAGTGTACAACGCAGCAGTCATTTGTCTTTTCTGAGTTACGGATTAGAGCAGCTTTGACAGTTTAGACACTTTCTTTTCCAACCTCTAGCCTTTAACCTCACACATCTCTCCTGTAAAAGCCCTCACTGGGAGGAGATGTAAAGAGGTTTTGTCATTTAATACCTGGAGAGCAGTGGGGGAGGGAGGAAGGGCAGATGAAAAAGAGCACAGCATTGCATTCCGAGCCGCCTGTGTAGCTGGGAAATTGAGAAAATATTCCCAAAGAGCATTTTGGTTGTGGGAGAAGAAAGCGAGACTGCTCGGGAGACAAAGTTAGCATGAGAGAGCAGGTACCAGGAGCCATCCCAGCCTGGACTCAGCTTAGAGCTTGGTGCCCTGGAGGGCTGAGGGAGTCTGTTACCAGCCAAAGGAACGTCTCCAAAACTCAAACGCCTGGGATGAAGAAAATCTATAGTTTTCTCATGAAATCAGGCTTTTTGGCACTTGGGCAGCTTCTCAGCAATCCAGGCCCGCTGTGCATCCCGGGATCTGGCACAGACCCAGGGCTCCTGCCTGCAAGGCCTGCCGCGTTTCCCAACTTGAATTAAGCGCCTTGAAATAGCCCCCACTGAGAATGTCCTTATTAACACCAGGACCATGCCACTAAACGGTTCTCCCTTAATTTGATCTGAAATTTATTATATTAAACCCATTAAACAATTTCCTGATATCCATTCACAACAGTGGCTTTCTTTTTCACTCGCTCTTGACAGAGCCAATTGCCATTCAGCAATGGGAAGGAAAAAAAATAGTCTTTCTTATCTCCTCATTCTTATTTATTCAGAGTTCCCTCAGGCTTTTCAGTGTTACCCAACAGAAGCTGCCTTGCGCTTAGTAATCCAGTTCTTTAAGTTATCATGGAAATTGGCTTTAGGATGTAGTGCATGAAAAGGCAAAAAGGAAACTCTTACTTTTGTTATTCCAAAATGAAAGCCGTTCATAGAAAGGATTTTTTTTTTTTTTTTTGGCTTACATGAACAATTTTCTCTTCTCAAGGTCTATTTTTTTCAAAAAGTCTTCTATTTTGGAGCTGTTTGTCTTCCTAGCTGCCAGCATCTTTCGTCCTCCTGAGTAGAACGTTCCAGCCCCCTTTCCTGGCCCTTACCTGTCTCAGCGATCTCTCCTCCCATCCTGCACCTTTTCAGCATCAACACAGTCCTCGGCCATGGCCACTGTTCTTCCCTTCAGTCTCACAGGGGGCATCTGAGCCTCATTTATTCACCCGTTCACTTATCATCTTATTCAACAGCCTAGTCAGAATCTCTGTTGTAAGCCAGATGCCAGGAGAAGACAAAGGCTCACTCATTTGCTCACACAGTCCTACGAATGGGCCCCACTTAATATTTCCTGTACTTAATTATGTTTCATTTTATGTAATTTTAAAGCATCCATCTATTTCATCTGGATTTCAAATTGATTACTTATGGTAATTCATAATATGTTTTAAAATATGTATAGTTATCGTCTCTTTTTGCATTTCTACTTTGTAACTAGCTACTTCTACCTTCTTATTCTCCAATTTATTTATTTGCATATCCTGTCTCTAGAGTTTTGTTTTTGTTTGCTTTGGTTTACCTTGGTTGAAGTTTGTTTTATCCGTCTTTTGCAAGAATCAGCTTGATAATCTTTGTATATTGTTAATGTTCATATATTGTCTAAATTTCATTGAATTTCCTCTTCGGTTTATTATTTCCTTGTTTCATCTTATTATCTTTGGGTTCAGTTATTTTCTGACTGTCTTCCTGAATTGAGTGCTAAGTTCATTTATCTTCCATCTTTCTTCTTTCTTGATAAATGTGTATAAAACTGTACATTTCTCTTTAAGTCCTGCTTTAGCTCTGTTGTACGCATTTGTTTTTTAATCCATGAATTGTCATTTATTCTGAATACTTGTTGGTTATCTCTTATAGTTCCTTTTTTTGTGGGGAGAGGGGTGCCACTTCTATTGCTCTTTCATTTCCATCTTTGTTCTTTGGCTTTAGGATGTAGTGCATGAAAAGGCAAAAGGAAACTCTTACTTTGTTATTCCAAAATGAAAGCCGTTCATAGAAAGGATTTTTTTTTTTTCTTACATGAACAATTTTCTCTTCTCAAGGTCTATTTTTTTCAAAAAGTCTTCTATTTTGGAGCTGTTTGTCTTCCTAGCTGCCAGCATCTTTCGTCCTCCTGAGTAGAACGTTCCAGCCCCCTTTCCTGGCCCTTACCTGTCTCAGCGATCTCTCCTCCCATCCTGCACCTTTTCAGCATCAACACAGTCCTCGGCCATGGCCACTGTTCTTCCCTTCAGTCTCACAGGGGGCATCTGAGCCTCATTTATTCACCCGTTCACTTATCATCTTATTCAACAGCCTAGTCAGAATCTCTGTTGTAAGCCAGATGCCAGGAGAAGACAAAGGCTCACTCATTTGCTCACACAGTCCTACGAATGGGCCCCACTTAATATTTCCTGTACTTAATTATGTTTCATTTTATGTAATTTTAAAGCATCCATCTATTTCATCTGGATTTCAAATTGATTACTTATGGTAATTCATAATATGTTTTAAAATATGTATAGTTATCGTCTCTTTTTGCATTTCTACTTTGTAACTAGCTACTTCTACCTTCTTATTCTCCAATTTATTTATTTGCATATCCTGTCTCTAGAGTTTTGTTTTTGTTTGCTTTGGTTTACCTTGGTTGAAGTTTGTTTTATCCGTCTTTTGCAAGAATCAGCTTGATAATCTTTGTATATTGTTAATGTTCATATATTGTCTAAATTTCATTGAATTTCCTCTTCGGTTTATTATTTCCTTGTTTCATCTTATTATCTTTGGGTTCAGTTATTTTCTGACTGTCTTCCTGAATTGAGTGCTAAGTTCATTTATCTTCCATCTTTCTTCTTTCTTGATAAATGTGTATAAAACTGTACATTTCTCTTTAAGTCCTGCTTTAGCTCTGTTGTACGCATTTGTTTTTTAATCCATGAATTGTCATTTATTCTGAATACTTGTTGGTTATCTCTTATAGTTCCTTTTTTTGTGGGGAGAGGGGTGCCACTTCTATTGCTCTTTCATTTCCATCTTTGTTCTTTGGCCTGTGTGGACCTCCCATCGCAGTGACCTCTCTCGCTCCAGAGCTCCGGCTTGGTAGTTGGACACATCAGTCCAGCTGCTCTGCAGCACGTGGGATCTTTCCAGGCCAGGTATCGAAACGATACCCCTTGCACTGCAAGGTGGTATCCTTACCCACTGGACCACCAGGGAAGCCCTATAGTTCTTTTTTTAACCTAAGAAATAACTGTAGTTTTCAAACATATTGGGCTTTACAAAAATACTGCTTGTTTTGTATTGTATGAAACTTATTGAGACTCCCTTTATGTCAATATGAGGCTCAATTTCCCAGGGGCAGGTCAGTGTTTGTGTGTACTTAAAAAAATACTATCTTTCCACATTGCATGTGGCTTATTATTTATTAATATTATTCTAGTTTTCAAAATCTCTGCATTTCCTGTTTAATTTCCTAATTTCTAAAAGAGGTGTAACAATTCTCAGTAACAGCTCTCTTATCATTCCATCCAGTTAATGCTTGATATTGTACAGAGGTTATATTGTAAGGTACATATTGTATGTAGAGCTGTCAGATGATGCTGAGGATAAGAACATCATGTCATTGAATATTATGCTGTTTTTGTCTTAAAAGAGTACTTAATCAGATCCTATGAAAATCCTATCAGTTTTCTTTGGTTTATTCCTGCTTGAGATATCACGCTATAGCCCTTTCTTTTTAGCTATTTTCCTCTTCCTTTAAGTATGTCTCCTCAACAGATTTTGTTTTGTTTTTAATGGAAT
This sequence comes from Tragulus kanchil, assembly GCA_022376925.1. Lineage (NCBI taxonomy): Eukaryota > Metazoa > Chordata > Mammalia > Artiodactyla > Tragulidae > Tragulus > Tragulus kanchil. The sequence continues at coordinate 15,519,320 of JAIOJX010000028.1, read as the reverse complement.
TTTGGTCTTTGCTTTTTAATTGATATGTCTAGTCTGTTTACAATTACTCTAATTATTTTTATAGTAGAATTTTGTTCCAGCATATGATTTCCTATTTTCATCGACTCCTTTTGCTTTCACTATTTTTCCCTGGGTCCAAGTGATTTCAGGCTCAAGTTAGAAGAATCTTTACTGGAAAAGACTAGTGCAATGAGAGGAGAAGAATGATTGAAGCAGAGATCACTCTCAGATCATGAGGTCTGCTAGGGTCTTCCAGAGTAGGCAGAAAGGAATCTTCTTTTACAGGGAATAGTGAACAATCCTACAGGATCAAGTGAAAAGCCTGTCCCAGGGATGGGATGGAGGTATACACTACAGTGTATAGTGGATACGACAAGGAACAGTAAATAAGCCTACAGAGAACCAGGCATGGGAGACTGGGATAAACAGATCATCAGGAAACTCTGAGGTCAGCAGATACTTGGGAGGGGCCATTAAGAAGGATCACATCCAGCAGCCACATTATGGTCCTGGAAGGGAGATCTTCATTTGTCCTGTGTACTCTAGACAACAACAACTGTGTCCTTATATTAGTGAGGCAATTTTTAAAGTATTCTTTTCCTTGACAAGAGCATTTCCATTGGTATATTGAGTATGGTTTAAAACCGCTTATCTCCTTTTCAAACTGATTTATATTCAGAGTTATTCAATTTCCAATGCTCTACCCTCTTCCTCAAAATCACAATCTTCAAATTGAGAGAAATTAAAATTATACATTCTTTGTCCAAATCCATGATTCTTCCAGAGGAATTATTAAGGTCAGTAGTGTATCCTGTCTCTTATTCTCTGGATATGGTGATTTCAAGGAGACGAGCCACACTGCCCAAGCATTCAGTGTCTCTTGTTTCTCCTGGTATCCACAATGGAGGCAAAGCCACCTGTCTACAGACCAAGTCAGAGAGCATCCCTTCCTTACTTATAATCCAGTGCATCTTCTATTTTGTATGCTTACTTTCAGGTACTTCTCCAAGCTTCCCTTCCCTATCATAGTTTCTTGAGGTTACTATAGCAGTAGTTGCTTGCAACCCTCTACCCTCTCCCTTCATCACTTACTGCATTAAATACTTTTCTGGGGCTTCCCTGATGGTCCAGTGGGTAAGGACACCGCCTTGCAGTGCAAGGGGTGCCGGTTCGATCCCTGGCCTGGGAAGATCCCACGTGCTGCGGAGCAGCTGGACCGATGTGTCCAATTACCGAGCCAGAGCTCTGGAGTGCGTGTGCCCAGAGCCGGTGCTCAGCGACAACAGAGGCCACCGCGATGGGAGGCCCACACAGGCCAAAGAACAAAGATGGATGAAAATAGATAAATGAAAGACCAATAGAAGTGGCCCGCCCACTTCACTCCACCCCCAGCCCACCCACCCCCCACAAAAATAAATAAATAAAATACTGTTTCTCTTTAAAAAAATACTTTTCTGTTCCACTGACATGTATAAAGACCTCTTGGCCTATATAAATACTCTGGCACTTCTCTCTTTCCTACCCATTAAGATACAGTAAAAATACAGAGATATTGGATAAATCATGACTGAATTCAAATCCCAGCTCTGTCAATTACAGGTTATATAATTGCTTGCAAATTACTCAGCATAATTGACCTTTAATTTCTTCATCTATCAAATGAAAATAAAAATCCTTAATTGAATGTCTGAGAAGATCAAGTCAATTAATAGATGTAAATCATTTATTATTATACTTAGCATGCTAAGTACTCAATCAATGTTTGTTTAATCAGTTCACACCTAAGCAACAATTCAAATTGAGAGAAATTAAAATTATACATTCTTTGTCCAAATCCATGATTCTTCCAGAGGAATTATTAAGGTCAGTAGTGTATCCTGTCTCTTATTCTCTGGATATGGTGATTTCAAGGAGACGAGCCACACTGCCCAAGCATTCAGTGTCTCTTGTTTCTCCTGGTATCCACAATGGAGGCAAAGCCACCTGTCTACAGACCAAGTCAGAGAGCATCCCTTCCTTACTTATAATCCAGTGCATCTTCTATTTTGTATGCTTACTTTCAGGTACTTCTCCAAGCTTCCCTTCCCTATCATAGTTTCTTGAGGTTACTATAGCAGTAGTTGCTTGCAACCCTCTACCCTCTCCTTCATCACTTACTGCATTAAATACTTTTCTGGGGCTTCCCTGATGGTCCAGTGGATAAGGACACCGCCTTGCAGTGCAAGGTGCGCCGGTTCGATCCCTGGCCTGGGAAGATCCCACGTGCTGCGGAGCAGCTGGACCGATGTGTCCAATTACCGAGCCAGAGCTCTGAAGTGCATGTGCCCAGAGCCGGTGCTCTGCGACAACAGAGGCCACCGCGATGGGAGGCCCACAGGAGCCAAAGAACAAAGATGGATGAAAATAGACAAATGAAAGACCAATACAAGTGGCCCGCCCACTTCACTCCACCAGCCCACCCACCCCCACAAAAATAAATAAATAAAATACTGTTTCTCTTTAAAAAAATACTTTTCTGTTCCACTGACATGTATAAAGACCTCTTGGCCTATATAAATACTCTGGCACTTCTCTCTTTCCTACCCATTAAGATACAGTAAAAATACAGAGATATTGGATAAATCATGACTGAATTCAAATCCCAGCTCTGTCAATTACAGGTTATATAATTGCTTGCAAATTACTCAGCATAATTGACCTTTAATTTCTTCATCTATCAAATGAAAATAAAAATCCTTAATTGAATGTCTGAGAAGATCAAGTCAATTAATAGATGTAAATCATTTATTATTATACTTAGCATGCTAAGTACTCAATCAATGTTTGTTTAATCAGTTCACACCATAGACAGCAATAATTCCAGGTATTCACCTCATCAACATCTACCTGTTTCCTGTTCTTTGAAGCAATGCAATCTATTCATCAATAATTTACTGTACCATTGTTGCATTCTTGATCTTTCCAAACACGACTTACATCAGCATTATATGTACCTATATACATATACATATATACATATATTTTATCCTTTCATAATTTTAGGAGAATATTAATAAGAGAGTAAGTAATCAATATCTTTTAAGTGTTTATATATTATACCCCTCTGTACTGCTCACTGCATTCTGTTTCTCAGCCTCCATTCCCTATGACTTTAGTTCTGTACATTATTTCAGATAAGCTATTTTGTCTACTAAATGCACCCATGGAAGTCATAAAACAAGGTTTTAAATGATACCATTTTAAATGTTCACCTTGTAGAGACAGAGAGGAACTAATTTTGATAGCGTTTCACTCTAGGACCCTGTGTCTTGGTGAGCAGCCATTTTGAAAAGAGCAGAGCGATTCCCAAAGTATCAGCTAACCCACTTATCTCACTTCATCCTGTTAGCACGTACACTGTTTATCCATTCTACAAATAATTGCTGGCCTTGGGAATAGAGTGATTGACAGGACAACCTTGATTATTAGACCTCTTTAGGCTCACAGTCTGACATTAAAATACACATGGAACAGCTAATTACAACAAAGTATGGGAAATGTTGGGAGAAAGTGTCTCCCAGGTCAGTGGGAACAGAAAGCAGAGGCATCCACCTAAAAAAACAGCATTTGGAATTTAAGCCCCAATACCTGTTTCCCAAGAAACTCTTCCAGAAAATCCAACATTTATTGCAGTTAAGCTGCTCCAAATCCTGGCAAAGGAAAGATGATTTTTAAAAAACAAATCCCTTAACCATTTAAAATAGTATCTCTACCATATAATTCTCCCCCAAATTTCCTGATAATTATAGCACATTTTCTTCCTCAATTGTTAATGCAAAATTCCTTTTGTAGGCCACCACTGTCCTTTTGTTAGACTGGGATTTTTTTTTAACAAATCAATCAAAACAAAAGGCTGCTACAGCTTAAGTACTGGGTCCAGGCTGTTGTCAGCAGAATGCCATGTCCACATGAAAAAGGCAGGCTGCCTGTATAGAAGCCATTAATGTAAAAATTGAGAGTCCTGTTCAAGGAGGCATGGAGTGGCCTTGTTCACACAGTGGCCAGCTGAAGGAGCAAATGGTCCCTAGTGACCACAACCTTGCAAACTCAGATATAAATTTATGCATATTGAATAGTTAACATATTACATATTATACATGTATGTATATAAAGTGTGTGTTATGGGAATTTTGAACATCCAAAGGAACAAAGGTTACTTTTCATATAAAGGTAATGGGGAAAGTTTTATGGCTAGTATTTGACCTGTATATCAAAGTTATGAGCAAATTTCAGTGATGCTAGAAAGGCAGATAAAGAACATGTTTAGATCTTCCTGGTCCAGCTCTAGCAGAGACTATTGAGGAGTTTTTGTTTTTGTTGTTGTTGTAAAGCCAACCACATAAGACGGGGCTTTCACTCTAGGACCCTGTGTCTTGGTGAGCAGCCATTTTGAAAAGAGCAGAGCGATTCCCAAAGTATCAGCTAACCCACTTATCTCACTTCATCCTGTTAGCACGTACACTGTTTATCCATTCTACAAATAATTGCTGGCCTTGGGAATAGAGTGATTGACAGGACAACCTTGATTATTAGACCTCTTTAGGCTCACAGTCTGACATTAAAATACACATGGAACAGCTAATTACAACAAAGTATGGGAAATGTTGGGAGAAAGTGTCTCCCAGGTCAGTGGGAACAGAAAGCAGAGGCATCCACCTAAAAAAACAGCATTTGGAATTTAAGCCCCAATACCTGTTTCCCAAGAAACTCTTCCAGAAAATCCAACATTTATTGCAGTTAAGCTGCTCCAAATCCTGGCAAAGGAAAGATGATTTTTAAAAAACAAATCCTTAACCATTTAAAATAGTATCTCTACCATATAATTCTCCCCCAAATTTCCTGATAATTATAGCACATTTTCTTCCTCAATTGTTAATGCAAAATTCCTTTTGTAGGCCACCACTGTCCTTTTGTTAGACTGGGATTTTTTTTTAACAAATCAATCAAAACAAAAGGCTGCTACAGCTTAAGTACTGGGTCCAGGCTGTTGTCAGCAGAATGCCATGTCCACATGAAAAAGGCAGGCTGCCTGTATAGAAGCCATTAATGTAAAAATTGAGAGTCCTGTTCAAGGAGGCATGGAGTGGCCTTGTTCACACAGTGGCCAGCTGAAGGAGCAAATGGTCCCTAGTGACCACAACCTTGCAAACTCAGATATAAATTTATGCATATTGAATAGTTAACATATTACATATTATACATGTATGTATATAAAGTGTGTGTTATGGGAATTTTGAACATCCAAAGGAACAAAGGTTACTTTTCATATAAAGGTAATGGGGAAAGTTTTATGGCTAGTATTTGACCTGTATATCAAAGTTATGAGCAAATTTCAGTGATGCTAGAAAGGCAGATAAAGAACATGTTTAGATCTTCCTGGTCCAGCTCTAGCAGAGACTATTGAGGGAGTTTTTTTGTTTTTGTTGTTGTTGTAAAGCCAACCACATAAGAGGCAAGGTTTTCTGACTCTTTCAAAAGAATCTGATTCATCTTCTGTCCTGATTCTTTCCAGAGAATCATCCTTTTATTCTAGAACTAACAAATACTAATTTTGGAACTGAGGCTATGTCTACATTTAAATCTTCCCACTTTAAAGTGGGATTGAGGACTGGAAATCTGTCCTAGAATCAGTTCCATGCACAGGAACAGGTGCTTCCCTCATATCTGTCTCTGTGTGTTTTCATGCATCATTAGAGAAGACCTGATAGAAAATACTGCCTAGTCTCTTTAGCATCCTGGATGTAGCAGGACCAAAGTGACTTTTAACCAGAAGGGACAGATGTCCTCTGGTTGAACCTACCTGTCAGTAAACCTGTTGGCATGGTTCTGGGCACAGGGCTAAGCCCAAGAGGACATCACACGTTTCTACACTTACTGCTTTCCTGGAAGCAGATGCCAACTAGAGTTACCAGTTATTACTGGTCTTTTACCAACAGTGTCCGCAGCCCTGCCTGAAAAACACTTTTCTAAATGGGGATATATTTTCTAGACAGAAGCCCCAGGGTACTCATGAGCATGGTAAAACCAGGACAGTTGTGGTCTTTCTGTTTGAAGACCACCTTTGTCATTCCCAGGAGGCAGTCCTGATGCCAATGACTCCTGGATGATTTATTCACTCAGTACAGATTCCTAAGCATCTACTCTGTACAAGGGTTCTTATTCCTCCACCGAAGTATTTCTCGACCAAACAGAAATGTGTAGATTATTGAAGACTGTTGGACAAGGATGGGGTAATGTACATAGGCAACAGTTCATTCTTATCACAGTTGAGTCTTTTAATGGCTCAGCCTTTTAAAATAGCATTTCTTTAATTTGGGCTGCACTGGTCTTCATCACTGTGCATGGGCCTTCTTTAGGTATGGAGAATGGGGGCTACTCTCTAGCCGTGATATACAGGCTTCTCATTAGGGTGACTTTCTGTGGAGCATGGACTCTTAAGCACACAGGCTTCAGTAGCTGCAGCACACAGCTTCAGCAGTTGTGACTCATGGGCTTTGGGACACAGGCTCAGTCGTTGTGGTGCATGGACCTTAGTTGCCCAGAGGCATGTGGGGCCTTCCTGGACCAGGGATTGAATCAGGGTCCCCTGCATTGCAAGCGAGAGTTGTTGTGAAAGGGGGCCAACAACATAAGAGGCAAAGTTTTCTGACTCTTTCAAAAGAATCTGATTCATCTTCTGTCCTGATTCTTTCCAGAGAATCATCCTTTTATTCTAGAACTAACAAATACTAATTTTGGAACTGAGGCTATGTCTACATTTAAATCTTCCCACTTTAAAGTGGGATTGAGGACTGGAAATCTGTCCTAGAATCAGTTCCATGCACAGGAACAGGTGCTTCCCTCATATCTGTCTCTGTGTGTTTTCATGCATCATTAGAGAAGACCTGATAGAAAATACTGCCTAGTCTCTTTAGCATCCTGGATGTAGCAGGACCAAAGTGACTTTTAACCAGAAGGGACAGATGTCCTCTGGTTGAACCTACCTGTCAGTAAACCTGTTGGCATGGTTCTGGGCACAGGGCTAAGCCCAAGAGGACATCACACGTTTCTACACTTACTGCTTTCCTGGAAGCAGATGCCAACTAGAGTTACCAGTTATTACTGGTCTTTTACCAACAGTGTCCGCAGCCCTGCCTGAAAAACACTTTTCTAAATGGGGATATATTTTCTAGACAGAAGCCCCAGGGTACTCATGAGCATGGTAAAACCAGGACAGTTGTGGTCTTTCTGTTTGAAGACCACCTTTGTCATTCCCAGGAGGCAGTCCTGATGCCAATGACTCCTGGATGATTTATTCACTCAGTACAGATTCCTAAGCATCTACTCTGTACAAGGGTTCTTATTCCTCCACCGAAGTATTTCTCGACCAAACAGAAATGTGTAGATTATTGAAGACTGTTGGACAAGGATGGGGTAATGTACATAGGCAACAGTTCATTCTTATCACAGTTGAGTCTTTTAATGGCTCAGCCTTTTAAAATAGCATTTCTTTAATTTGGGCTGCACTGGTCTTCATCACTGTGCATGGGCCTTCTTTAGGTATGGAGAATGGGGGCTACTCTCTAGCCGTGATATACAGGCTTCTCATTAGGGTGACTTTCTGTGGAGCATGGACTCTTAAGCACACAGGCTTCAGTAGCTGCAGCACACAGCTTCAGCAGTTGTGACTCATGGGCTTTGGGACACAGGCTCAGTCGTTGTGGTGCATGGACCTTAGTTGCCCAGAGGCATGTGGGGCCTTCCTGGACCAGGGATTGAATCAGGGTCCCCTGCATTGCAAGGGAGATTCTTAATCACTGGACCACCAGGGAAGCCACTGGCTCAATCTTTGTACTAAGGTAATGTGTAGTAGTTGGTTTGTTGGGGGAAAAATTGACCACAGAAAGTGAAGCACAAAGCCCAACTGACAGGATAAAGAGGAAGACATAGATGAGTGGATGAAGAAGACTCATCTAGAAGAAGCCAGGTCCTGCCTCTCTATTCCTCCAGCAATGTGCTGTGGCAGGCTGGTTTTCCTTAGACTCTGGAAACATGAGTTGAATAAATTACTTCTGTTCATTGTTGTAATTATAAATTCATGACTGTAATGGTAAAGTCATCTTTTTCCACCCTCTGCTCCACTGACATCTGAGTGCTATTGATTATAAATGTCAAATTAAGTTCCTAGGCATATTTTCCTTATGCTGGGATCAATGCATAACTTGAAGAGGTCCCTTGATAGGACCACTGAAAGTTAGTCCTTACCCATGTGACATATTGGCTGTTTTCCCTCCCGAATATTTTAGTTTGCTATTGACAGCTTTCCTTTCCTGAATGCTTACAGGGAAATATGATCCTTCCTTCGTTATAAACCTGAACTTCCAAACTAACAAAGATATGGGATCTCAAATCATATGTGTATTAATTTAACTTTGAAAAAACAAATATAAAAAAACAAGATTAAAAAAAATAAAACTGATTAAGGTGCCCCAACTATGTTATTATTTATTGATTTTTTTTTTTACAAAAGTATTCTTTATTTTTTCAATTTTCAATAATGTAATATAGAATTCCTTCATTTGGAAAGTGCTGATTACATGGGGTTTTTGGACTTTAGGCAACAGTTCATTCTTATCACAGTTGAGTCTTTTAATGGCTCAGCCTTTTAAAATAGCATTTCTTTAATTTGGGCTGCACTGGTCTTCATCACTGTGCATGGGCCTTCTTTAGGTATGGAGAATGGGGGCTACTCTCTAGCCGTGATATACAGGCTTCTCATTAGGGTGACTTTCTGTGGAGCATGGACTCTTAAGCACACAGGCTTCAGTAGCTGCAGCACACAGCTTCAGCAGTTGTGACTCATGGGCTTTGGGACACAGGCTCAGTCGTTGTGGTGCATGGACCTTAGTTGCCCAGAGGCATGTGGGGCCTTCCTGGACCAGGGATTGAATCAGGGTCCCCTGCATTGCAAGGGAGATTCTTAATCACTGGACCACCAGGGAAGCCACTGGCTCAATCTTTGTACTAAGGTAATGTGTAGTAGTTGGTTTGTTGGGGGAAAAATTGACCACAGAAAGTGAAGCACAAAGCCCAACTGACAGGATAAAGAGGAAGACATAGATGAGTGGATGAAGAAGACTCATCTAGAAGAAGCCAGGTCCTGCCTCTCTATTCCTCCAGCAATGTGCTGTGGCAGGCTGGTTTTCCTTAGACTCTGGAAACATGAGTTGAATAAATTACTTCTGTTCATTGTTGTAATTATAAATTCATGACTGTAATGGTAAAGTCATCTTTTCCACCCTCTGCTCCACTGACATCTGAGTGCTATTGATTATAAATGTCAAATTAAGTTCCTAGGCATATTTTCCTTATGCTGGGATCAATGCATAACTTGAAGAGGTCCCTTGATAGGACCACTGAAAGTTAGTCCTTACCCATGTGACATATTGGCTGTTTTCCCTCCCGAATATTTTAGTTTGCTATTGACAGCTTTCCTTTCCTGAATGCTTACAGGGAAATATGATCCTTCCTTCGTTATAAACCTGAACTTCCAAACTAACAAAGATATGGGATCTCAAATCATATGTGTATTAATTTAACTTTGAAAAAACAAATATAAAAAAACAAGATTAAAAAAAATAAAACTGATTAAGGTGCCCCAACTATGTTATTATTTATTGATTTTTTTTTTTACAAAAGTATTCTTTATTTTTTCAATTTTCAATAATGTAATATAGAATTCCTTCATTTGGAAAGTGCTGTACTTACAGTTTTGGGATTTGGGTTTTACAGACAGAAGCCTTCCCAATGAGTCAGAAAGTTTAAGGAATTTACAAAAATGTATTTGCTTAAAATACCACATTCATATTTTAATCACTTCATTCATTCATTTGCTCATTTAATCATTTATCTGTAAATTGGTGCAGCCAATATGGAAAACAATATGTAGTTCCTTCAAAAACTTCAGTGTAGAACTGCCTTATGATTCAGCAGTCTTGCTTCTGGATATATATCCAAAGAAGATAAAATCACTATTAGAAGAGACACTTGCATTCCCATGTTCTCTTCAATATCATTCACAATAGCCAATACAGGGAAACAGTCTAAGTATCCACTGATAGATTAATGGATATTTATATACTTAGTATATATGAGCAGAGAAATGGCAACCCATTCCAGTGTTCTTACCTGGAGGATTCCATGGACAAGGGAACCAGGTGGACTACACAGTCCATGAGGTTACAAAGAGTCAGACACAACTGAGCAACAGAGTGTGTGTGTGTGTGTGTGTGTGTGTGTGTGTGTGTGTGTAGTAGCCCAGCTGGTAAAGAATCCACCTGCGATGCAGGAGACCCTGGTTCAATTTCTGGGTCAGGAAGATCCTCTGGAGAAGGGAATGGGTACTCACTCCAGGATTCTTGCCTGTAGAATTCCACGGCTCATCCACAGGGTTGCAAAGAGTCAGACAAGACTGAGTGACTTTCACTTCATATGTATCACAAACGGAAAATAATTCACTTTCCAAAAAGGAAGAAAATCCTGCAATTTGAAACAACATGCATGGACCTGGAGGACACTATGCTACATGAAATAAGCTGGACACAGGAAGACAAAAATGTATGGTTTCATATATATATGGAATTTTAAAATACCAGATTCAGAGTAATAGAGAATAGAATAGTGGTTACCTGTGGCTGAGGTATAACAGAAAAAGGGGATATTTTAAACGAAAGAGAGAAAGTAGAATGGTGGTCGCTAGGCAGCTTTGGTCTGCTCCATGGGCACTGCTGAGGCTTCCCAGGTGGTGTAGTGGTAAAAAAAATCTGTCTGCCAGTGCAAGAGTTGCAAACAATGAGGCTTCAATCCCTGGCTAGAGAAGACCCCTTGGAGTAGGAAATGGCAGCCCACTCCAGTATTCTTGCCTGTAAGATTCCATGGACAGAGCAGCCTGGTGAGCTACAGTCCGTGGGCTTGCAGAGTCGGACAGGACTGCGCACACACACATGAAACATGGGGCATGGAGCCTGCTCTCAGTGACCTTCGGGGAGTGAGCCACAGCAAACCCAGAGGCCGAGGCAAGTAAGCTGATGGAAACCATCCAGGGTAACATCTGATACTGCTTAAAGGAAAATAAAAGGAAGACACTACCTTTATTGTCCTATGACTCCTCATCTTCTCTTCCCACCCTCCAGAATCTTCTCCCTTCTCTCTTTCCGTAGTGTTCCGGGTTTGCTCCTCCCCATGAGTCATGGGACATGAAGAGTATATTTGAGCCAATGCTTGTTAAAACTGTGTGGAGGAAAGATAAATGGGTTATTTATTTTATAATGGGCCCTGGTTTGTGTTCTTGCTGAAAAGAAAAGATACAAAAATCATGCTTAGTATGCCTTTCATGAAAATGGAACATTACATTTAAAGATTTCAGATAATTCTAATTAAATTTTCACAGCAGTCTTTTCAGGTAGAAGAGGCAGAATAATGTGACACAGTGAAAATGGAACTGGATTCAGAAAGCAATGGGGGGTATATCTGAGCTGAATACATACTAGGTATGGGGCCTTAAGCCCTGCACATATGAATGCTTTTAAATCTTATATTCTTCATCTGTAAAATAGGGATTAAAAGACTCTTTCCCTTGTAGAGTAAGAATAAAATGAGAAACCTCCAAATCCCATAAAAATGTTGATTATATATTCAACATATAAAATGTTGACTATATATTCAAACATATTTATGGAGCATCTACTATATGCCAAGAAATATTCTTGGCACAAAGATACAACAGTTAATATTACAGTGAGAACCCCTGTGCTCCTGTTTTATATACATACATACATATATATATATCTGTGTGTAGATGTGTATGTAGATAAATAAACAAAATGTATACTCTATAGTATGTCAGGTGTGTTGTGTGAGGAGAGAGCAGGGAAGGAAGAGGAGCTTCAGTTTTAAGTCAGGTGATTTAAGCCTTCAAGGGCCTGTGGACAATTATCAGAACTTTAGCTTTACCTCTGGGAGATTAGACACAGCAGCAGAGGAGCTATAAGATGGAATGTGTGGACTAATTCACTTTCCCTTATTTTGCTGGTTAAAGAATTAAGTCCTGGAAAAGTTGAGAAATGTCCGAAGATAACATGTGTTTGATTCAACTCCGGACTGAAACAAGAGACTTCCAACCTCTCACTGAGAAGAAAGGAACAAGGAAGGACTTGTTCACTGTGTGTGTGAATTCAGGTTAGGCAGCAGGTCGGTGTAACACTGCTTCACCACTGAGACCCTTTAGAAGGCACATGCCAACACTCCGTGGGAGACCATCTATGAGAATTACACTCCAGCAAGAAGAAAACAGCCAAAGGGTTGGTTCTGCCATCATCCAGTTCAATCACACGACCGTGTGCCTCTCAAACTGGCAATCTAGCCACTAACCGTGTCTTGCTCTTCAGCGCAATTCTGTATTACGGAAATGGGGAGCTATTTCTTGGTACTTAAAGCCTAGTTTCAAATAGTGGTAACTATAGCTCCTGTCACCCAGCAAGGAAGGCATTTCTAAAGCGGCTATCAAAAATACATATTCATTTAGTTATCGAAAATGGAAAAGCAATCCTGTTTTTCTACCTGTAGGGATCACCATTTTTCCAACCGCAATTTGTTCATAAAAGAACAATATGCGTGCCAAGAACTCAAGTGAAACAAATGTCCTTCTTGATGGGAAGTATCCACACTCATTTGGAGCTGTAAAATAAGAATTTGAAGCTCACCTTTCTGTGATTCGGCATTTGCAACTTCTACATAATTTAACTCCCCTTGAGCTACATGAAAGGACTCAGTGGATGGCACTACATGGTGAAATGCCATGTTGATGCTTAGAAATTTCCAACACCCCTTTTCATAAGTGTTCATTTCTGAAGCACACCGTTAAGCATCCTATCATCTTTCTTGCTTTGAAATGTCTCCCATGTTCCGTCAAAGGCTCCTGTCTCTGTGTCTCACTAGCTTTGCAAATGTCTGACTGAAACGTGTCAGAGCAAGCTCTCAAGGGAGACGCCTTTTGTATCCAGGTGGAGAAGATTGTGACTTTTGGATGACACAGATCAACTGAACCAATGCTGGGCGAGTTCACCAGCTCTGTGAAAAGGCGTGAAGATAATGCCAGAGGGTTGAATGGGTGCCAGCCCTACTGTCTCCATGTACTTCTCTTAACTCTCCCGCTCTTGAGCCCCTCCAGACAAGCTCTCTAGAACTTGCCAGAACGCTGACAACTTGTGTTCAACACTTCCTAATATGGTAACAGACGAAAGAGAGACCTGCCCATGAAGGGAATTTCCAGCACAAATAGACTCTGATCTTTAATATTATCATCTAGGATTTAGTTTACAGCCTTTGAAGAGAAGGCTCTAAGTTGGCAAATCCAGCAGTTGGGATGGAAACATCAAGAGTCCCTCTGTGTTCTCTGTGTGTTTCTTATGGATTTCTGTGGAACCAGTGAGCACGGTTACCAGCTTTCCAGGAGTCTCAGACACCAAGCTAAGAGACCAGGCATGCCAACACTCCGTGGGAGACCATCTATGAGAATTACACTCCAGCAAGAAGAAAACAGCCAAAGGGTTGGTTCTGCCATCATCCAGTTCAATCACACGACCGTGTGCCTCTCAAACTGGCAATCTAGCCACTAACCGTGTCTTGCTCTTCAGCGCAATTCTGTATTACGGAAATGGGGAGCTATTTCTTGGTACTTAAAGCCTAGTTTCAAATAGTGGTAACTATAGCTCCTGTCACCCAGCAAGGAAGGCATTTCTAAAGCGGCTATCAAAAATACATATTCATTTAGTTATCGAAAATGGAAAAGCAATCCTGTTTTTCTACCTGTAGGGATCACCATTTTTCCAACCGCAATTTGTTCATAAAAGAACAATATGCGTGCCAAGAACTCAAGTGAAACAAATGTCCTTCTTGATGGGAAGTATCCACACTCATTTGGAGCTGTAAAATAAGAATTTGAAGCTCACCTTTCTGTGATTCGGCATTTGCAACTTCTACATAATTTAACTCCCCTTGAGCTACATGAAAGGACTCAGTGGATGGCACTACATGGTGAAATGCCATGTTGATGCTTAGAAATTTCCAACACCCCTTTTCATAAGTGTTCATTTCTGAAGCACACCGTTAAGCATCCTATCATCTTTCTTGCTTTGAAATGTCTCCCATGTTCCGTCAAAGGCTCCTGTCTCTGTGTCTCACTAGCTTTGCAAATGTCTGACTGAAACGTGTCAGAGCAAGCTCTCAAGGGAGACGCCTTTTGTATCCAGGTGGAGAAGATTGTGACTTTTGGATGACACAGATCAACTGAACCAATGCTGGGCGAGTTCACCAGCTCTGTGAAAAGGCGTGAAGATAATGCCAGAGGGTTGAATGGGTGCCAGCCCTACTGTCTCCATGTACTTCTCTTAACTCTCCCGCTCTTGAGCCCCTCCAGACAAGCTCTCTAGAACTTGCCAGAACGCTGACAACTTGTGTTCAACACTTCCTAATATGGTAACAGACGAAAGAGAGACCTGCCCATGAAGTAATTTCCAGCACAAATAGACTCTGATCTTTAATATTATCATCTAGGATTTAGTTTACAGCCTTTGAAGAGAAGGCTCTAAGTTGGCAAATCCAGCAGTTGGGATGGAAACATCAAGAGTCCCTCTGTGTTCTCTGTGTGTTTCTTATGGATTTCTGTGGAACCAGTGAGCAGCACAGTAAGTGTGAGGACTGCCAGCTTTCCAGGAGTCTCAGCTGCACAGAATGTCAGTCTTGGAAGCAGGTGACCTGGAGCGTTGACCTACTTGTTCTCCACTTTGGACACCTACGGCCTCCCTGCTGAGTGGTTGCATTTTTCACATAAAACAGAGCAGCTCAAGTCACAGTTTAGAAAAAATGCTTTTCCACATTAGTAAGAAAATGATGCTTCTAGAAGTAATAAAAGGCCTTACGGTTTTTGGTTCTGAATGGAGGGTGGTTGTAAGTCACCACTAACAAGTAAAAATCTGAAGAGATTTTAAAAAATCAACACCTCTTCTTGGATCCACAGAGAGAGGGGAACAGAGCAAAGCACTCTCCCCAAGACTGGAGATGGGCAAGTATGGGAAGTCATGATTCACCAGAACAGAGTCTCCCCAGCAGAAACCACCAAAGGAACCAGGACCAGGGCAGGAAAACCTGAACTGCAATGACTGAATTTCCAGAGGCTCAGTGTGGACAACTCTAAAAATGAAAACTTCCAGAGAGATGCAGTCATAGGTAAAACCGTCACAACACTGTGAGATTTACCTCCAAGAACTTGGCCAGATTCCTGGGTCAGTATCTGAGCCTCTTTGGACTCTGAGATGGGGAGGAGAAGAAACATTCTGAAATATGCCAGACCATTCTGTTTATTTTTCTCTTCAAGTTATACACTTTATTATTTTTTAATTGTAATGGTTTGGATGTGCAGTATATGGGATCATAGTTCCCCAACCAGGGTTCAAGCCCAGACACAGATCAACTGAACCAATGCTGGGCGAGTTCACCAGCTCTGTGAAAAGGCGTGAAGATAATGCCAGAGGGTTGAATGGGTGCCAGCCCTACTGTCTCCATGTACTTCTCTTAACTCTCCCGCTCTTGAGCCCCTCCAGACAAGCTCTCTAGAACTTGCCAGAACGCTGACAACTTGTGTTCAACACTTCCTAATATGGTAACAGACGAAAGAGAGACCTGCCCATGAAGGGAATTTCCAGCACAAATAGACTCTGATCTTTAATATTATCATCTAGGATTTAGTTTACAGCCTTTGAAGAGAAGGCTCTAAGTTGGCAAATCCAGCAGTTGGGATGGAAACATCAAGAGTCCCTCTGTGTTCTCTGTGTGTTTCTTATGGATTTCTGTGGAACCAGTGAGCAGCACAGTAAGTGTGAGGACTGCCAGCTTTCCAGGAGTCTCAGCTGCACAGAATGTCAGTCTTGGAAGCAGGTGACCTGGAGCGTTGACCTACTTGTTCTCCACTTTGGACACCTACGGCCTCCCTGCTGAGTGGTTGCATTTTTCACATAAAACAGAGCAGCTCAAGTCACAGTTTAGAAAAAATGCTTTTCCACATTAGTAAGAAAATGATGCTTCTAGAAGTAATAAAAGGCCTTACGGTTTTTGGTTCTGAATGGAGGGTGGTTGTAAGTCACCACTAACAAGTAAAAATCTGAAGAGATTTTAAAAAATCAACACCTCTTCTTGGATCCACAGAGAGAGGGGAACAGAGCAAAGCACTCTCCCCAAGACTGGAGATGGGCAAGTATGGGAAGTCATGATTCACCAGAACAGAGTCTCCCCAGCAGAAACCACCAAAGGAACCAGGACCAGGGCAGGAAAACCTGAACTGCAATGACTGAATTTCCAGAGGCTCAGTGTGGACAACTCTAAAAATGAAAACTTCCAGAGAGATGCAGTCATAGGTAAAACCGTCACAACACTGTGAGATTTACCTCCAAGAACTTGGCCAGATTCCTGGGTCAGTATCTGAGCCTCTTTGGACTCTGAGATGGGGAGGAGAAGAAACATTCTGAAATATGCCAGACCATTCTGTTTATTTTTCTCTTCAAGTTATACACTTTATTATTTTTTTTAATTGTAATGGTTTGGATGTGCAGTATATGGGATCATAGTTCCCCAACCAGGGTTCAAGCCCATGCCCTGCCTTGGAAGCATGGAGTCTTAACCACTGAACACCAGCAAGTCCTTGTTCTTCTTAACAAGACCCACCCTTGGGAAAACTAGATAACTATAGCTAAATTTACTAGGGGATTATTAGAGTCTAACTGACCTGGAGAAGGGAAATAATCAATGCCAGCCTGTTCTACCTTCCACAGGGGAGAGGGGAAATACCCAACACTAGCCCGATTTCACCACTGTGTTCCACCCAAGGAGGGTAGAACAAAATCTGAGAAACACTTGTGAAGTTCACAGGCTAGAGGCAGAGACTCAAAGACTGAGACCTAAACACAAGCCTAGAGAACACTTCCCTCCTCCATACTTCACTACCACAATAATAAAGGCCTGTTTACACCAATTCCTTTACCATTTACTTGGTCCATCATATCTGCCATTCAAAAAAAGGAAAGAAAAGAAAAGGTATCCCAAAGGGCAAAAAAACACAACTTGAAGAGACAGAACAGGAGAACTAGACACGGAGGAGGTGTTGGAATTATCAAGTCAAAGAATTTAAAGTAACTATGATTACTATGCTGAGGGTTCTCATGGATAAAGTAGACAGTATCCAAGAACATATGGGCAATGCAAGCAGAGAGATGGAAATGCAAAGAAAAAAACTTCTGCTACACATTTCTTTTACTTTACAGAGCCATGAAATCTAAGAAAGAGATGAACCAACTTTGAGCAGTGTCCTCCTTTCCTGAGTGTGGTTGAGTCTAGTTTTTCACTGTGCAGCAGAATATTGGTCTCCATTCATTCATTCATTCAGCAGCTATTATGGAGCATCCAGTGTGTTCATCCTGCATTGTGTTTGGAAGCTGGAGATATAAGAAAAAAAACTATTCGCCTACTTGGGAAGGGCTCATAGTGTCATAAGGGATATTGTACTATGACGTCTATGTTAGTTGATTGTCAAAATGTCACAGTTCCAGGTCAGGAGTGATGCTGGGATCAGATTCCACAAGGAGGTGACATTTGAGCAAGATTTTGTTAAGTAGGATTTTATCAATAAGGAAGGTTTGCCTCTGGCTGTCTAGGGGTAGCAGCATCTTTGTGCTGGAAAAGAGGAGAGAAAGAGGGCCTTTCTGGAAGACACTTCCAGATAAAGAAGAGGAGGTGAAAAAATGAAGTAGTTGGAGTGAGGATGGGCATTCCACTGGGACTGTAGAGCACAGAGGAGAAACACTTGCTGGGGCTGAAAGCTGTGTCTACATTTCTACAAACCAGCAAGATGTTTAGAACTCAAGTGTGTGGCATGATTTTCCTGAAAGTCAGAAATGACTTTTGGCCTCAACCTTCACCTAGCTCCTCCGAGATCTCTGAAAACACTCAGGAACAATATGCAAATGTGGCATTTCCAACTAAGTATAAAGAGCAGGTCATGACTCTCAAGGAGTGGGGTTTCCATCAGAACTTGACCATTCATTAGAGAAGTATTGCTCTGTTGCTCATGGCTGAAGATGAGCCATTTTCTTGGTATCTCCCATCCTCAACATTTAAGCACTCAATAAGAGAAAGAGAAAGAGACAGGGGCATAGAGTTTGCTCTGTGTTACCAAGCTTCAATACATGAGAATGAAACAGATAAGTTAATTGAATATGTAGTTTTCTCTCCTACCTGTCTGAGAAGAGTGATTGTTTCTAGAACTGATATCAGCTCTGACATACACAAAATAAGAGCTTGCTTTTCCTATCATGTATGAATCTAAGCGTAATCCTCTGGTTTCTGCTACACATTTCTTTTACTTTACAGAGCCATGAAATCTAAGAAAGAGATGAACCAACTTTGAGCAGTGTCCTCCTTTCCTGAGTGTGGTTGAGTCTAGTTTTTCACTGTGCAGCAGAATATTGGTCTCCATTCATTCATTCATTCAGCAGCTATTATGGAGCATCCAGTGTGTTCATCCTGCATTGTGTTTGGAAGCTGGAGATATAAGAAAAAAAACTATTCGCCTACTTGGGAAGGGCTCATAGTGTCATAAGGGATATTGTACTATGACGTCTATGTTAGTTGATTGTCAAAATGTCACAGTTCCAGGTCAGGAGTGATGCTGGGATCAGATTCCACAAGGAGGTGACATTTGAGCAAGATTTTGTTAAGTAGGATTTTATCAATAAGGAAGGTTTGCCTCTGGCTGTCTAGGGGTAGCAGCATCTTTGTGCTGGAAAAGAGGAGAGAAAGAGGGCCTTTCTGGAAGACACTTCCAGATAAAGAAGAGGAGGTGAAAAAATGAAGTAGTTGGAGTGAGGATGGGCATTCCACTGGGACTGTAGAGCACAGAGGAGAAACACTTGCTGGGGCTGAAAGCTGTGTCTACATTTCTACAAACCAGCAAGATGTTTAGAACTCAAGTGTGTGGCATGATTTTCCTGAAAGTCAGAAATGACTTTTGGCCTCAACCTTCACCTAGCTCCTCCGAGATCTCTGAAAACACTCAGGAACAATATGCAAATGTGGCATTTCCAACTAAGTATAAAGAGCAGGTCATGACTCTCAAGGAGTGGGGTTTCCATCAGAACTTGACCATTCATTAGAGAAGTATTGCTCTGTTGCTCATGGCTGAAGATGAGCCATTTTCTTGGTATCTCCCATCCTCAACATTTAAGCACTCAATAAGAGAAAGAGAAAGAGACAGGGGCATAGAGTTTGCTCTGTGTTACCAAGCTTCAATACATGAGAATGAAACAGATAAGTTAATTGAATATGTAGTTTTCTCTCCTACCTGTCTGAGAAGAGTGATTGTTTCTAGAACTGATATCAGCTCTGACATACACAAAATAAGAGCTTGCTTTTCCTATCATGTATGAATCTAAGCGTAATCCTCTGGTTTCGTCTGGGAAGCTAAGTCAAATATTACAAGGGACCTTTAGATTGCTAACAGAGTCAGAAATGAGTACAACACAAACATATTAAAGGGAGGCAATTAAATGCAAACAAACACTATTGCAGTTTTCTCCTAAGGAAATATAATTAGATTGCCTAGTAGATTGCTTTTGGATTATTTGGATTAAGTGTTGCATTCTTGAAAGCTTAGTGACTTTCTGGCATTTCATTCCCTTGGAAACCATGAGTTTCCACGTTTACAAGCTATGCAGATTCTCTCATATGCTTTGGGCATTTTTTAACTGTGTTTCTAAGACTGGGAATCACAGCATTTGAAAAAGGACATTGACAAGAATGAAGAGCAAGAATTAAGGCCCAAGAGTTCTGACTGATTGGGGAAACTTGGGCAAATGGCATCATTACTGCGAGCTCAAAATACACACAGAAAGCCCCGCAGACCAAAGAACACAAACATTCATTCTTGCTTATAAAGTGACTTTGAGTATTTAATAAGATGTGCAACCACACTAAACAGTCTCTGCAATAGTTCATTCAAGACCTTTTCCTTCAGTCTCATTTTTGTCCACTTTCCAGCCCACAAGACCCGGGAAAATAACTTTTATTTGCCGTATTTTTAGCTTCATACTGAGTTGAAAGTCACCTCCCAAGAGGAAACACTCCCGAGATTTCACCTGTCTTATTAATAAAACTTTCCATTTAGAGAAAGAAAATCAGGCATCTAGATAAGGAACCATACTGCATCCACAGTAAGAGAAGAAATGGAGAAATCCAGGAAGATACTGGTGGTAGAGATTGATTAGAAAAGCAAAAATGACTCTTGACTTCCTGGCCAAACTCACCAGATCCCCTCAGAGAGTTAGAGCCTCAATTACACACAGACTTGAGGGAGTCAAGAGTTAACCTGTCAAATATATGGACATGCAGCTATCAACGGGGTGCAGACATTAATTAATGTATTTCTCTCTACCTGTCTGAGAAGAGTGATTGTTTCTAGAACTGATATCAGCTCTGACATACACAAAATAAGAGCTTGCTTTTCCTATCATGTATGAATCTAAGCGTAATCCTCTGGTTTCGTCTGGGAAGCTAAGTCAAATATTACAAGGGACCTTTAGATTGCTAACAGAGTCAGAAATGAGTACAACACAAACATATTAAAGGGAGGCAATTAAATGCAAACAAACACTATTGCAGTTTTCTCCTAAGGAAATATAATTAGATTGCCTAGTAGATTGCTTTTGGATTATTTGGATTAAGTGTTGCATTCTTGAAAGCTTAGTGACTTTCTGGCATTTCATTCCCTTGGAAACCATGAGTTTCCACGTTTACAAGCTATGCAGATTCTCTCATATGCTTTGGGCATTTTTTAACTGTGTTTCTAAGACTGGGAATCACAGCATTTGAAAAAGGACATTGACAAGAATGAAGAGCAAGAATTAAGGCCCAAGAGTTCTGACTGATTGGGGAAACTTGGGCAAATGGCATCATTACTGCGAGCTCAAAATACACACAGAAACCCCCGCAGACCAAAGAACACAAACATTCATTCTTGCTTATAAAGTGACTTTGAGTATTTAATAAGATGTGCAACCACACTAAACAGTCTCTGCAATAGTTCATTCAAGACCTTTTCCTTCAGTCTCATTTTTGTCCACTTTCCAGCCCACAAGACCCGGGAAAATAACTTTTATTTGCCGTATTTTTAGCTTCATACTGAGTTGAAAGTCACCTCCCAAGAGGAAACACTCCCGAGATTTCACCTGTCTTATTAATAAAACTTTCCATTTAGAGAAAGAAAATCAGGCATCTAGATAAGGAACCATACTGCATCCACAGTAAGAGAAGAAATGGAGAAATCCAGGAAGATACTGGTGGTAGAGATTGATTAGAAAAGCAAAAATGACTCTTGACTTCCTGGCCAAACTCACCAGATCCCCTCAGAGAGTTAGAGCCTCAATTACACACAGACTTGAGGGAGTCAAGAGTTAACCTGTCAAATATATGGACATGCAGCTATCAACGGGGTGCAGACATCCTGACTTAACTGTTCTGATTTAAGCTGGAAGTGTTCTTCTAAAATTCTGAGACTTCTGGGACTGATTGTTGTAACTGACATGCCCTGGGAGAGAAAGCAATCTGTCTTCTTAACAAGGTTGGTCCTTAGCAAAATGATGACATGGGCAAGCTGAGATTGTCTTCCTATCCACTTCCCTCATAAGCTGGCCACCAGGCTCGGGTGTCCATTGATCTTTTTTAAAAAGGCTCAGGAAAGTCTGTCAAGCACAGACTGAACTGATGAGATTTGAACTGACTGGTTAGCATCCTGAACATCCAAGATGAACTTCCTCTTCTGCTTTGTTTCTCCAAGCCTTATTCACTGAGTGCACTTAAGGAATTGGTTTAATGGAATTGTTTTCATGTGAATGTATAAACCCTGGTGGTATATTGGCATTTTTATTACATGGGGCTTTCAGAATTGTGGCAAAACAGTCTAATAAGTGAACTATTGGGGGTAATAGAGTATTGTTTTTTCGTCTATCTTTTATCAACAGAATATAATGTTGGGAATTGTCTGAAGACGGTTTTGAAGAGGACAAGAGGATAGTCAAGGCAGAGCTTTACACCAGGGTCAGCAGACATTGGCAGTAAATAGAGAGATGGTATATGTTTTCGGCTTTGAAGGCTAGATGGTCTCTGTAAGTACCCAATCTACCATCCTAGTGGGAAAACCACCTTTAATAATCCATAATACATGAAAATGGCTGTCTTACAGGAAACTGTATTTTACAAAAATAAGCAGTGGTCCATATTGAATCCGTGGTCTACAGTTTGCTAGCCTCTATTAATTAAAGGAAGCTACCCATTATCCATCTCCCCCAGCTGAGAGAGATTCAACATCCAGATGCTTGGGAAAAATAGCTCAGTTATTCTTTTTGAAGCAAGAGACTCTGAATGTATATGTGTGTATGCATGTACAGCCATATATATGCAAATTTGGAAAATGCATGTGCATACGTACATATGAATGACAAAACTCTTGGGAAAGTGAGAAACCCAATTTCCCGGGGTCAAGAGTTAACCTGTCAAATATATGGACATGCAGCTATCAACGGGGTGCAGACATCCTGACTTAACTGTTCTGATTTAAGCTGGAAGTGTTCTTCTAAAATTCTGAGACTTCTGGGACTGATTGTTGTAACTGACATGCCCTGGGAGAGAAAGCAATCTGTCTTCTTAACAAGGTTGGTCCTTAGCAAAATGATGACATGGGCAAGCTGAGATTGTCTTCCTATCCACTTCCCTCATAAGCTGGCCACCAGGCTCGGGTGTCCATTGATCTTTTTTAAAAAGGCTCAGGAAAGTCTGTCAAGCACAGACTGAACTGATGAGATTTGAACTGACTGGTTAGCATCCTGAACATCCAAGATGAACTTCCTCTTCTGCTTTGTTTCTCCAAGCCTTATTCACTGAGTGCACTTAAGGAATTGGTTTAATGGAATTGTTTTCATGTGAATGTATAAACCCTGGTGGTATATTGGCATTTTTATTACATGGGGCTTTCAGAATTGTGGCAAAACAGTCTAATAAGTGAACTATTGGGGGTAATAGAGTATTGTTTTTTCGTCTATCTTTTATCAACAGAATATAATGTTGGGAATTGTCTGAAGACGGTTTTGAAGAGGACAAGAGGATAGTCAAGGCAGAGCTTTACACCAGGGTCAGCAGACATTGGCAGTAAATAGAGAGATGGTATATGTTTTCGGCTTTGAAGGCTAGATGGTCTCTGTAAGTACCCAATCTACCATCCTAGTGGGAAAACCACCTTTAATAATCCATAATACATGAAAATGGCTGTCTTACAGGAAACTGTATTTTACAAAAATAAGCAGTGGTCCATATTGAATCCGTGGTCTACAGTTTGCTAGCCTCTATTAATTAAAGGAAGCTACCCATTATCCATCTCCCCCAGCTGAGAGAGATTCAACATCCAGATGCTTGGGAAAAAATAGCTCAGTTATTCTTTTTTGAAGCAAGAGACTCTGAATGTATATGTGTGTATGCATGTACAGCCATATATATGCAAATTTGGAAAATGCATGTGCATACGTACATATATGAAACTGACAAACACTTTATATGCGAAGCTCTTTATAATCTTTTCATCTGTGATGGATTTGTGCTTTCAATTTAGCTAAGCCAGAACCACGTTTGCCAGAATGCCCATCTTTGTATATTTCTGGGTTAGCATAGGTCACAAGTGACATTTTGCAGGAGATATGGGAGAAGGTGGGCTTGGAGAAGCAATCACTTTTTTACACTCTTGAGGTCAGAGTAGGGGATCAGGTGCAGGTGTGCAGTTCCTGCATCATGTTGCTGATCTGATGGCTCACCTTATTGATGTGTGATTGTGGTTGAGCTCCCCCCAAAGTTCTCTAGAACCTTCCAGACCTCCCCCCCCCAGTTGTTCCAACTCTTGGCCAGGTTTGTACCCAGCTCTGTGGAGAAGAACCCCAACTCGTTCTGAAGCTCACTTGCATCAGTGAAGCTGGGACCCAGAGGTAAGGAGAGACGAACCCAAAGGTTGCACTTTGTCCTTAGAAGATGCAGGTTACCTTGTGGGTTCCTGTTTATCTGATTTTACCCCTATTGCATTCTCTCTCCTTCCCAGTTGTCAGCCATGCAGATAGTGGGCCCAGCTGCAGATGTAGAAATAACTGCCTTACATGGACTCTTTAACTGGCTTCCTCAGGGCAAACTCAGTCACCTACTTCTTATCAGTCCTAGGGATTCTATCTTTCTCATCAAATCCTAGGACATCCCTGATAGTTCAGCTGGTAAAGAATCCACTTGCAATGGGCTTTTTTCTCAGGAACGTATCACCTACTTCTGTAATGGCTGTCCTTACAGGGAAACCCTTTAATAATCCATAATACATGAAAATGGCTGTCTTACAGGAAACTGTATTTTACAAAAATAAGCAGTGGTCCATATTGAATCCGTGGTCTACAGTTTGCTAGCCTCTATTAATTAAAGGAAGCTACCCATTATCCATCTCCCCCAGCTGAGAGAGATTCAACATCCAGATGCTTGGGAAAAAATAGCTCAGTTATTCTTTTTGAAGCAAGGGACTCTGAATGTATATGTGTGTATGCATGTACAGCCATATATATGCAAATTTGGAAAATGCATGTGCATACGTACATATATGAAACTGACAAACACTTTATATGCGAAGCTCTTTATAATCTTTTCATCTGTGATGGATTTGTGCTTTCAATTTAGCTAAGCCAGAACCACGTTTGCCAGAATGCCCATCTTTGTATATTTCTGGGTTAGCATAGGTCACAAGTGACATTTTGCAGGAGATATGGGAGAAGGTGGGCTTGGAGAAGCAATCACTTTTTTACACTCTTGAGGTCAGAGTAGGGGATCAGGTGCAGGTGTGCAGTTCCTGCATCATGTTGCTGATCTGATGGCTCACCTTATTGATGTGTGATTGTGGTTGAGCTCCCCCCAAAGTTCTCTAGAACCTTCCAGACCTCCCCCCCCCCAGTTGTTCCAACTCTTGGCCAGGTTTGTACCCAGCTCTGTGGAGAAGAACCCCAACTCGTTCTGAAGCTCACTTGCATCAGTGAAGCTGGGACCCAGAGGTAAGGAGAGACGAACCCAAAGGTTGCACTTTGTCCTTAGAAGATGCAGGTTACCTTGTGGGTTCCTGTTTATCTGATTTTACCCCTATTGCATTCTCTCTCCTTCCCAGTTGTCAGCCATGCAGATAGTGGGCCCAGCTGCAGATGTAGAAATAACTGCCTTACATGGACTCTTTAACTGGCTTCCTCAGGGCAAACTCAGTCACCTACTTCTTATCAGTCCTAGGGATTCTATCTTTCTCATCAAATCCTAGGACATCCCTGATAGTTCAGCTGGTAAAGAATCCACTTGCAATGCGGAAGACACTGGTTTGATTCCTGGGTCAGGAAGATCCCCTGGAGAAGGGATAGGCTACCCACTCTAGTATTCTTGCCTGGAGAATTCCATGGGTCACAAAGAGTCAGACTTTCACTTTCATGTCAAATCATAATTCATGTATCATACCAAACTAAGAAATTTCATGTTCCAAGAAAAAAAAATCCAAGCGTTAACAATGGAAAGTGCTATGTTTTTAATATCATAATAGTGATACTCATTTCTACTTTGTGAAGGTGACTCAATTCCATTCAACCCTAAGATTCTGTAAATTCTGGACTCCATAATGACGTTGACCTGTTTGTTCACACATGGCATAGAGTCTGATTTTCTTTTCTTCTCTTCTGGGACCAATGGTACACATTAGTTTGGTGGCTGGTGGAAGGCCTGCATAGCAGCCTCTTGCCCCAAGACTAAGAAAAGCCATCTGGCCCTTGGAGGAATTGAACCCATGTCGTTGACCTCAATTAGCACCAGACTTTAACCAACTGTAGAATTAAAAGCTGTAATTAATCCAATTGTCCCCTTGTGTTATTCCCAATTGCAATATTCTGTTCTTCTTGACCTTCTAAAACCCTAATGTTCATACTCTTGAGCAAATAACATTGAAGACATAACCGCATCATCACTATTACAGTTTTAAGTATTGCAAGTGATCATATTTTCAACTGCCTCTACCTGCTTGCCTGCTAAGTCACTTCAGCTGTGTCTGACTCTTTGTGACCCTATGAACGGTAGCCTACCAGTCTCCTCTGTCCATGGGATGCTCCAGGCAAGCATACTGGAGTGGGTTGCTATGCCCTCCTCCAGGGGGATCTTCTCAACCCAGGGATTGAACCTGAGTCTTCTGTGGCTCCTGCATTGTAAGAAGATTCTTTACCACTGAACCACTGAGGAAGCCCTTCACCTGCTTCACTGTAGCTCTACCCTGCAAAATCCATGCCATATTATCTAAGGAAAGGACTTCTCAAAGACATGAAGTCACACACTCATTTAGTGAATGGGAATTCATGTTCCCCCCAACTCTCATTTTATGCTGCCATGCTTTTTTAAATCAGAATCCTTTACTTTTGGACATCCCTGATAGTTCAGCTGGTAAAGAATCCACTTGCAATGCGGAAGACACTGGTTTGATTCCTGGGTCAGGAAGATCCCCTGGAGAAGGGATAGGCTACCCACTCTAGTATTCTTGCCTGGAGAATTCCATGGGTCACAAAGAGTCAGACTTTCACTTTCATGTCAAATCATAATTCATGTATCATACCAAACTAAGAAATTTCATGTTCCAAGAAAAAAAATCCAAGCGTTAACAATGGAAAGTGCTATGTTTTTAATATCATAATAGTGATACTCATTTCTACTTTGTGAAGGTGACTCAATTCCATTCAACCCTAAGATTCTGTAAATTCTGGACTCCATAATGACGTTGACCTGTTTGTTCACACATGGCATAGAGTCTGATTTTCTTTTCTTCTCTTCTGGGACCAATGGTACACATTAGTTTGGTGGCTGGTGGAAGGCCTGCATAGCAGCCTCTTGCCCCAAGACTAAGAAAAGCCATCTGGCCCTTGGAGGAATTGAACCCATGTCGTTGACCTCAATTAGCACCAGACTTTAACCAACTGTAGAATTAAAAGCTGTAATTAATCCAATTGTCCCCTTGTGTTATTCCCAATTGCAATATTCTGTTCTTCTTGACCTTCTAAAACCCTAATGTTCATACTCTTGAGCAAATAACATTGAAGACATAACCGCATCATCACTATTACAGTTTTAAGTATTGCAAGTGATCATATTTTCAACTGCCTCTACCTGCTTGCCTGCTAAGTCACTTCAGCTGTGTCTGACTCTTTGTGACCCTATGAACGGTAGCCTACCAGTCTCCTCTGTCCATGGGATGCTCCAGGCAAGCATACTGGAGTGGGTTGCTATGCCCTCCTCCAGGGGGATCTTCTCAACCCAGGGATTGAACCTGAGTCTTCTGTGGCTCCTGCATTGTAAGAAGATTCTTTACCACTGAACCACTGAGGAAGCCCTTCACCTGCTTCACTGTAGCTCTACCCTGCAAAATCCATGCCATATTATCTAAGGAAAGGACTTCTCAAAGACATGAAGTCACACACTCATTTAGTGAATGGGAATTCATGTCCACAACCTCTCCATGCTTTTTGGAGAAAGAAAGCATCCTTTCTAGTTACATTTTGCTAATGTTCAGTGAGTTAGTTTGTTGGATTTGATGATAATTTTCAATATAAAATATACTCATCTCAATCAAGTCATAGGACCAGTTGCATTTTTTCTGTATCTTCTGTTCTTAATTCAACTTTGATAACATTTAGAAGTCAGAGAGAACTGTGTCACTGTAAGTAATAATGCTTTAAACTACCTAATTGCTTCTGCTAGTTGTAGCAGTTTGTCTCCTAGACTCAGGGCATTGACTCTGGATGATTCTCAACAAGTAGCCCACACATCTGCTTCTTGATGGATCAGCTCATTGGTCTTTGTTTCTATTCTCCCATAGAGCTGCTCAGATAAGAACTACATCTCAATGGAAAGAGGTCACAGAAGAAAGATTGTTTGTTGTGTCTAAAGCTTCTTCTTCCATTTTGGCTCATGTAATGTTATATATCTCTATTAAGGCCAACAGTGCTTTTAGTTGAAAACCTTCGTGAGATCCATTTATAGATACAGGCAAATGAGTGCCAGTGTGAAGAGAGTGTGGAAGGATGGGTCAGCTGCTGGGATTTTATAAATGGGTTTTTCATGGTATGGTTGGCTAAAAATGGCCCCCAGAGTATTGGGTCCTACATGGCCTTGAGATAGATATGTGGTGTTGAGACTGTCCTGACCACATATGTGACTGAATCCAGTTAGGTCTTTGATATAGACTTTTAAGATTTTGATGATGAAAATTTCCTCTCTGGAAATGAGATCTATTGTCTTGAGACGACTGTAGATGGTAAGCCTCACAGGTAACTAAACCTGATACTGGCCCCCAAAAAACGAAAAATAAAAAACAGATTGGGTCCTAATTCCTAGAACCTCTAAATGTTGCCTTATTGTAAAGAAGAGCCTTTGCAGCTCTAATTAAGGATCTCAAAATTGGGAAATCCTTGGCTTCATTGTGTGGGTCCTAAATACAGTCACAAGTGTCCTTATAAGAGAGGGGAGCAGAGGAAGATGAGACACAGAAGAGAAGGCACTCTGGAGATGGGAACAGAGATTGGAGTGAGGCAATCACAGCTGAGAAGGCCTGGCAGGCACCAGAGGCTGGAGGAGGTACAGAACAGGTTCCCCTCCAAATTCTCCAGAGGGTGCGCTGCCTTGCCAGCACCCCAAATCTGGCTCAGGATGCTAATCTCAGACTTCAACCTCCAGAACTGTGACATAAAACTCCTCTGCTGTTTTAAGCTACCCAGTTGATGGTGATTTGTTACAGCAGGCTCAATAAATGAATACATAAAGTTTGGCATAAGTTGGTAATTTTCTGTAGGATTGATCACTCAACTTTGATCAGGTTCACTGTAATTGCTTTAAACTACCTAATTGCTTCTGCTAGTTGTAGCAGTTTGTCTCCTAGACTCAGGGCATTGACTCTGGATGATTCTCAACAAGTAGCCCACACATCTGCTTCTTGATGGATCAGCTCATTGGTCTTTGTTTCTATTCTCCCATAGAGCTGCTCAGATAAGAACTACATCTCAATGGAAAGAGGTCACAGAAGAAAGATTGTTTGTTGTGTCTAAAGCTTCTTCTTCCATTTTGGCTCATGTAATGTTATATATCTCTATTAAGGCCAACAGTGCTTTTAGTTGAAAACCTTCGTGAGATCCATTTATAGATACAGGCAAATGAGTGCCAGTGTGAAGAGAGTGTGGAAGGATGGGTCAGCTGCTGGGATTTTATAAATGGGTTTTTCATGGTATGGTTGGCTAAAAATGGCCCCCAGAGTATTGGGTCCTACATGGCCTTGAGATAGATATGTGGTGTTGAGACTGTCCTGACCACATATGTGACTGAATCCAGTTAGGTCTTTGATATAGACTTTTAAGATTTTGATGATGAAAATTTCCTCTCTGGAAATGAGATCTATTGTCTTGAGACGACTGTAGATGGTAAGCCTCACAGGTAACTAAACCTGATACTGGCCCCCAAAAAACGAAAAATAAAAAACAGATTGGGTCCTAATTCCTAGAACCTCTAAATGTTGCCTTATTGTAAAGAAGAGCCTTTGCAGCTCTAATTAAGGATCTCAAAATTGGGAAATCCCCTTGGCTTCATTGTGTGGGTCCTAAATACAGTCACAAGTGTCCTTATAAGAGAGGGGAGCAGAGGAAGATGAGACACAGAAGAGAAGGCACTCTGGAGATGGGAACAGAGATTGGAGTGAGGCAATCACAGCTGAGAAGGCCTGGCAGGCACCAGAGGCTGGAGGAGGTACAGAACAGGTTCCCCTCCAAATTCTCCAGAGGGTGCGCTGCCTTGCCAGCACCCCAAATCTGGCTCAGGATGCTAATCTCAGACTTCAACCTCCAGAACTGTGACATAAAACTCCTCTGCTGTTTTAAGCCACCCAGTTGATGGTGATTTGTTACAGCAGGCTCAATAAATGAATACATAAAGTTTGGCATAAGTTGGTAATTTTCTGTAGGATTGATCACTCAGAGCTGATGGGAAGCTCCCTCCAATCTGGAATGCCAGAATGCCAACTGAGAGGGTTTGGTTTGGCTCATGGGGATGCTGATCACTCTCCTTAGGAAAACTGAGGCAGCTTAGGGACATGCTTCCCAAGACCTGGTACCTTGAATCCCAGCAAAGGGAATTTTTATGTTAATTTCTTGATCAGATGCACAAGGTAAAGGCTCTCAAATCTCCCTAGCCCCAGGGTCTTTCTTCAGTAAAACCCTTTAATATCAAGCATTATTCTTAGGGTGTGGTAGTGATCATGGATTTCTGGCACAAAAGATAACAAAGTAGGATATGTTTGCCCTCTCTTCTCAGGACTAGTTCACAAGTGAAAAGGATAAGAACTATTTCTATGCAATAGTTGCTATAAATTAGTTGATTTCTGAATGTTAAGAAAGGCCAAAGGTCTCCCACAGACATGTGGGAAGAAGTCTAGGCATCGGTGGCTGCAGAGCTCAATTTTTCCGAAGTAGGTGCCATATGTTAAAGTGCAAACTCAACAATTCCATTCTCGGGGAAAAATAGGCTTAAAGGTAGAAACTTCCATCTTTCATTTTTACTTCATTTCTCCACTGGGGAAAGGGAGGAATGTGGACTACACTAAACAAGGCAAGTTTACAGCAAGCTGTAAGCCAGAGTGGAGAGGAGAAAATATGAATCTGGAGCCATCCTGCCGCTGCTGATCTCTGTCGGGTGGGAAAAAGGTAAACATTTTACAGATAAAACCTGTCCCTAAGGACTTCTCTTGAAGGAATGTATGGGTCCTAAATACAGTCACAAGTGTCCTTATAAGAGAGGGAGCAGAGGAAGATGAGACACAGAAGAGAAGGCACTCTGGAGATGGGAACAGAGATTGGAGTGAGGCAATCACAGCTGAGAAGGCCTGGCAGGCACCAGAGGCTGGAGGAGGTACAGAACAGGTTCCCCTCCAAATTCTCCAGAGGGTGCGCTGCCTTGCCAGCACCCCAAATCTGGCTCAGGATGCTAATCTCAGACTTCAACCTCCAGAACTGTGACATAAAACTCCTCTGCTGTTTTAAGCCACCCAGTTGATGGTGATTTGTTACAGCAGGCTCAATAAATGAATACATAAAGTTTGGCATAAGTTGGTAATTTTCTGTAGGATTGATCACTCAGAGCTGATGGGAAGCTCCCTCCAATCTGGAATGCCAGAATGCCAACTGAGAGGGTTTGGTTTGGCTCATGGGGATGCTGATCACTCTCCTTAGGAAAACTGAGGCAGCTTAGGGACATGCTTCCCAAGACCTGGTACCTTGAATCCCAGCAAAGGGAATTTTTATGTTAATTTCTTGATCAGATGCACAAGGTAAAGGCTCTCAAATCTCCCTAGCCCCAGGGTCTTTCTTCAGTAAAACCCTTTAATATCAAGCATTATTCTTAGGGTGTGGTAGTGATCATGGATTTCTGGCACAAAAGATAACAAAGTAGGATATGTTTGCCCTCTCTTCTCAGGACTAGTTCACAAGTGAAAAGGATAAGAACTATTTCTATGCAATAGTTGCTATAAATTAGTTGATTTCTGAATGTTAAGAAAGGCCAAAGGTCTCCCACAGACATGTGGGAAGAAGTCTAGGCATCGGTGGCTGCAGAGCTCAATTTTTCCGAAGTAGGTGCCATATGTTAAAGTGCAAACTCAACAATTCCATTCTCGGGGAAAAATAGGCTTAAAGGTAGAAACTTCCATCTTTCATTTTTACTTCATTTCTCCACTGGGGAAAGGGAGGAATGTGGACTACACTAAACAAGGCAAGTTTACAGCAAGCTGTAAGCCAGAGTGGAGAGGAGAAAATATGAATCTGGAGCCATCCTGCCGCTGCTGATCTCTGTCGGGTGGGAGAAGTCAAGGTAAACATTTTACAGATAAAACCCTGTCCCTAAGGACTTCTCTTGAAATTAAGGAAAATCACTGCTGTCCCAGAATGGGAGCTAGACTCCGCCACACCTGACATACTTCATCTGGGAAGGAAAACATACCTCATTCAAGCATAAAATAATTAAGAAAATGATTGCAACACACCGTGCATCAAGGCAAATCTGTATGATATAGTGAAGTATTGTTTAAAAACAGAAAATAAATTTAAAAGTTATAAAACTGACAGAGCAAAAACTAAAAAACTTGTAAAACTAAGAAAAAGGTAAGCGTTGGGGACCGTTGACTTAAAGGGGCTTCCATATACAGTAGATGAAAAAACATTAAAACTAACAATCGTTAAATGATTAATAATAAATCACTCAATAAAATATACTGATTTGAAATTTATCAGACTTTATAATTTGATAATAGAGATGGACTTTCTGTCCTGTTGCATAATATAGTTACATATGAAGCCTCAAATAAAATCACAATAATTGGCCTGAACTGGGAAGCCTCTTTGCCTTTTGGGGCAAAAAATAATTCACTGGACGGGTTGTCTTCTAGGAAATTCCTGGAAATAATTTCAGTGCTTATGTATATAAGGCCTGGTTAAAAACAGGCTTACTGCATAATGATTAAAATTATTGAAGTAGTTTCATATATCCTAATCAGTTTTACTCCAAAATAAATGATAAAAAGCTTAAAATCCATTTATATATTATACTACATATCTATTAAATCATACAACATATATGTCATATATGTATATACATTTACATGCATATATATGGACATATACCTGTATATGCATATTAAAAAAAAACTGTTGAGGAAGAAGTATACAGCATTTAACTGAATTCCTCTATTTTTACAATAGTTTAAGTTGGATTTTCATTTACTTCTAAATGAACATAGTCTAGTGATTACTCTGTTGCCTGAATACTTTAGAGTAGGTGAGGAACCACATTACTCTCTATTTCTCCATATCCAGAGGAGAATACATGTTTGTTCCTATTGTAACAACATAATGGGCTTCCCAGATGGCTCAGTTGGTAAAGAATCAGCTCCAATTTAGGAGACACAGGAGATGTGGGTTCGATTCCTGGGTTGGGAAAATCCCCTGGAAGAGGACATGAAAACCCACTCCAGTATTCTTGCCTGGAAAACTCCAAGGACAGAGGAGCCCAGCAGAACAATCCTTAAGGTGGCATACAGTTGGACATGACTGAAGCGACTGAATCCACACATGCGCTTAACAGCATAACATAAGGAATAGAAGTACTTCCAAGGTACAGATGGTCTTTGGACCCCATGGAACATTTGATATAGTGAAGTATTGTTAAAAAAGTTTAAATAAAACTGACAGAGCAAAACTAAAAAACTTGTAAAACTAAGAAAAAGGTAAGCGTTGGGGACCGTTGACTTAAAGGGGCTTCCATATACAGTAGATGAAAAAACATTAAAACTAACAATCGTTAAATGATTAATAATAAATCACTCAATAAAATATACTGATTTGAAATTTATCAGACTTTATAATTTGATAATAGAGATGGACTTTCTGTCCTGTTGCATAATATAGTTACATATGAAGCCTCAAATAAAATCACAATAATTGGCCTGAACTGGGAAGCCTCTTTGCCTTTTGGGGCAAAAAATAATTCACTGGACGGGTTGTCTTCTAGGAAATTCCTGGAAATAATTTCAGTGCTTATGTATATAAGGCCTGGTTAAAAACAGGCTTACTGCATAATGATTAAAATTATTGAAGTAGTTTCATATATCCTAATCAGTTTTACTCCAAAATAAATGATAAAAAGCTTAAAATCCATTTATATATTATACTACATATCTATTAAATCATACAACATATATGTCATATATGTATATACATTTACATGCATATATATGGATATATACCTGTATATGCATATTAAAAAAAAAAACTGTTGAGGAAGAAGTATACAGCATTTAACTGAATTCCTCTATTTTTACAATAGTTTAAGTTGGATTTTCATTTACTTCTAAATGAACATAGTCTAGTGATTACTCTGTTGCCTGAATACTTTAGAGTAGGTGAGGAACCACATTACTCTCTATTTCTCCATATCCAGAGGAGAATACATGTTTGTTCCTATTGTAACAACATAATGGGCTTCCCAGATGGCTCAGTTGGTAAAGAATCAGCTCCAATTTAGGAGACACAGGAGATGTGGGTTCGATTCCTGGGTTGGGAAAATCCCCTGGAAGAGGACATGAAAACCCACTCCAGTATTCTTGCCTGGAAAACTCCAAGGACAGAGGAGCCCAGCAGAACAATCCTTAAGGTGGCATACAGTTGGACATGACTGAAGCGACTGAATCCACACATGCGCTTAACAGCATAACATAAGGAATAGAAGTACATGAATTAACCTAAAGTGTTAGTCACTCAGTCATGTCTGACTCTTTAGGACCCCATGGACTTTAGCCCACCAGGCTCCTCTGTCCATGGGATTCTCCAGGCAAGAATACTGGAGTGGAATGCCATGCCCTCCTCCAGGGGATCTTCCCAATCCAGAGATCAAACGCAGGTCTCCTGCAATCAGATTCTTTACCTACTGAGCCACCAGGGAAGCCCAAATTGACCTTAATTTACCCTATTAAATAAATTCTGGAGCTAGGATTTAATGAATAAGTCAGATCTACTTCCTATCCTAAATATAAGACCAAGAGATTGTTTTACATATGTTATTTCAACATCACGGCTTGAAGTTTTAGAAACCATATAAAGGGATTATCTCCAAACTGTATACTATCTTTTATATAAACCATAACATTTTGTATTTTTATATCAATGTGTGGGCAGTATGCAATTAGAATTTTTAAGTGGGGCAAACTTTACCCCATCCACCATCTCCTGTTTTGTACACTAGAGATGTAAAATGACTTGTCCAGATAATTAACCAGGGAGAAGAAGATCTAGATTCTTAAATTCAAATTTAATATATTTTCCATTGCACCATGTGGCCAAATATCTGCTGAAAAAGTATTAAAATGCCTTCAGAAGATAAGTGTGTGGATTCCATGTCCAAGAAACATGGATACATTTCAGTCACTCTTGCAAGTGGTCCACATGACAATATATGTTTGGAACTCCACGCTGACCTTAAAATCAAAAGCTGGGGGCTGTTCAAACCAACAACCAGCATCCATATCAACATTATTTAATGGACGAGAACAAATAGCCCATGTTCTCATTAAAGAGTTTTTTGTGATGGCTCTAGAGTGTGCTCATGAATCTAATTTACTGTCTGTCTGTCAAGGCTCCTAATTGTTCCCCAGTCCCTTGATTATCTTGAATACGAAGCATTGACTGGCTTAAAATACCAGGTGACGCAATTGCGTGGCAATATAGAATTCATATTTTTCAAAACAGTCTTGTAAATCTGGGTAGTACATCATTTCCATCAAAAGATCCCAGCAGAACAATCCTTAAGGTGGCATACAGTTGGACATGACTGAGCGACTGAATCCACACATGCGCTTAACAGCATAACATAAGGAATAGAAGTACATGAATTAACCTAAAGTGTTAGTCACTCAGTCATGTCTGACTCTTTAGGACCCCATGGACTTTAGCCCACCAGGCTCCTCTGTCCATGGGATTCTCCAGGCAAGAATACTGGAGTGGAATGCCATGCCCTCCTCCAGGGGATCTTCCCAATCCAGAGATCAAACGCAGGTCTCCTGCAATCAGATTCTTTACCTACTGAGCCACCAGGGAAGCCCAAATTGACCTTAATTTACCCTATTAAATAAATTCTGGAGCTAGGATTTAATGAATAAGTCAGATCTACTTCCTATCCTAAATATAAGACCAAGAGATTGTTTTACATATGTTATTTCAACATCACGGCTTGAAGTTTTAGAAACCATATAAAGGGATTATCTCCAAACTGTATACTATCTTTTATATAAACCATAACATTTTGTATTTTTATATCAATGTGTGGGCAGTATGCAATTAGAATTTTTAAGTGGGGCAAACTTTACCCCATCCACCATCTCCTGTTTTGTACACTAGAGATGTAAAATGACTTGTCCAGATAATTAACCAGGGAGAAGAAGATCTAGATTCTTAAATTCAAATTTAATATATTTTCCATTGCACCATGTGGCCAAATATCTGCTGAAAAAGTATTAAAATGCCTTCAGAAGATAAGTGTGTGGATTCCATGTCCAAGAAACATGGATACATTTCAGTCACTCTTGCAAGTGGTCAACATGACAATATATGTTTGGAACTCCACGCTGACCTTAAAATCAAAAGCTGGGGGCTGTTCAAACCAACAACCAGCATCCATATCAACATTATTTAATGGACGAGAACAAATAGCCCATGTTCTCATTAAAGAGTTTTTTGTGATGGCTCTAGAGTGTGCTCATGAATCTAATTTACTGTCTGTCTGTCAAGGCTCCTAATTGTTCCCCAGTCCCTTGATTATCTTGAATACGAAGCATTGACTGGCTTAAAATACCAGGTGACGCAATTGCGTGGCAATATAGAATTCATATTTTTCAAAACAGTCTTGTAAATCTGGGTAGTACATCATTTCCATCAAAAAGATAAAGCAGCCCAGAGATGTGTCAGACTCAGAAATAAACACTTGCAACCAGTCATGAGGAAAGAATCACAGAAATTCAAAAAATTTACAGCCAGAATAACGAGATGTTGTATCCCCTAGATCCTGTCACAGTGGTCTTTCAGATCACATGCCTCTGTGTGCTGTTGCCATACTGAGAGCCTGGAAATAGGATGAGCTGCAATTCTAGCTCCATCACTGTGACCTTGGACATGTTTCCTGGCCTCCTCTGTACAGTGAAGTTAATAATAGTATCTCTCCCGAGTAGCTGTTTCATTTGTGATCTAGCACTCACCAAGTCTGTCCTTAATCAACAGGTGCTCAATAAATGAACGTCAACCAGACGCCAGGTGCTCTGCTCTGCTGGGGCCTCATGGAGATGAGTCAGGCATGCTCTCGGTCTTGCCATGGAATGGAGGAGAAAACAGACAAGGTAAGTACAATGAAAGAGTCACAGCGGAGCTCCCTGGTTGTCCAGTGTTTAGGACTCTGTGCTTCCACTGCAGAGGCCATGGGTTCAATCCCTGGTCAGGGAGCTAGGATCCTGAAAGTTGCTTGGTGGGAAATAAAAAAAAGTTACATGTTAAGTTCTTTAAGGATTCAGAGTCATATTCAACCAGAGAGAATTGAAAATTTCTTCATAAAAGGGAATGATTTAAGACAAGATGAATAAATTTTTGAAACATTGGGAATGGAAATGTAGAATACATCTTCTGTGTACTTTGAAAAGTCTAGTTTGGTTGAAATACTTCTTGAATAAGTCTTTTATTTGAATCCAAACCAACAACCATGCATATGTTTGGAACTCCACGCTGACCTTAAAATCAAAAGCTGGGGGCTGTTCAAACCAACAACCAGCATCCATATCAACATTATTTAATGGACGAGAACAAATAGCCCATGTTCTCATTAAAGAGTTTTTTGTGATGGCTCTAGAGTGTGCTCATGAATCTAATTTACTGTCTGTCTGTCAAGGCTCCTAATTGTTCCCCAGTCCCTTGATTATCTTGAATACGAAGCATTGACTGGCTTAAAATACCAGGTGACGCAATTGCGTGGCAATATAGAATTCATATTTTTCAAAACAGTCTTGTAAATCTGGGTAGTACATCATTTCCATCAAAAAGATAAAGCAGCCCAGAGATGTGTCAGACTCAGAAATAAACACTTGCAACCAGTCATGAGGAAAGAATCACAGAAATTCAAAAATTCACAGCCAGAATAACGAGATGTTGTATCCCCTAGATCCTGTCACAGTGGTCTTTCAGATCACATGCCTCTGTGTGCTGTTGCCATACTGAGAGCCTGGAAATAGGATGAGCTGCAATTCTAGCTCCATCACTGTGACCTTGGACATGTTTCCTGGCCTCCTCTGTACAGTGAAGTTAATAATAGTATCTCTCCCGAGTAGCTGTTTCATTTGTGATCTAGCACTCACCAAGTCTGTCCTTAATCAACAGGTGCTCAATAAATGAACGTCAACCAGACGCCAGGTGCTCTGCTCTGCTGGGGCCTCATGGAGATGAGTCAGGCATGCTCTCGGTCTTGCCATGGAATGGAGGAGAAAACAGACAAGGTAAGTACAATGAAAGAGTCACAGCGGAGCTCCCTGGTTGTCCAGTGTTTAGGACTCTGTGCTTCCACTGCAGAGGCCATGGGTTCAATCCCTGGTCAGGGAGCTAGGATCCTGAAAGTTGCTTGGTGGGAAATAAAAAAAAGTTACATGTTAAGTTCTTTAAGGATTCAGAGTCATATTCAACCAGAGAGAATTGAAAATTTCTTCATAAAAGGGAATGATTTAAGACAAGATGAATAAATTTTTGAAACATTGGGAATGGAAATGTAGAATACATCTTCTGTGTACTTTGAAAAGTCTAGTTTGGTTGAAATACATAATAGAGGAATGGTGAGACAGGATATGAAAGCTAGACTAGGATTGCATCCGTTTACCATTGTGAGGAATTTTGACTCCATTTTGCATGCAGTCAACTAGAGCTCAGGGTTTTGAACAAAGTGGTCATCTGGCTGCAACATGTTTAGGAATATTAATGTAACAATGGTTTATGCACATATGAATTGGAAAGAAGTAACTGGTAATAGAAATAGAAATGCTGCAGGGACCATGACTATACTAATCCCCTGACAACAGCAGGCAAAATGCCTGCCCTCATAGAGCTAATGTTTTGGTGGGTTTATTTAATTATTTATATTGTCTATAATATAAATTAATAATAATACTGTCAGTTCATGATAAATAAAGCAGGTTTGAGAATAGAGTGTGATAAAGGTTGATATTATGGATAATGGTGACTGGAAACAAATACTGTGAGGCGGTAGATTTTAAACAAAAACTTAAATAAGTGAAAGTCAGTTTTCCAGGCAGAAAAAAATTTGCATTGTTGGAAAAAGAGCGAGACAGCCAGAGTGACCAGAATAGAGGGAGTAGCACCGGGGGAAGCAGGAGATGAAGTGCGAGAGGGAGGAGAAAGGCTGGTGAGACTGTCTTAGAATTTTATTTTGTAAAATCAGTCAGGGTGTTTGGATTTCTCCCTCACTCTAGAATTCTTTGATCTTACTGTTTTCTCTCTCACTTTCTGAGCCACTGAGAGCAAGATGGACATTAGCATGAGCCCCACTGGCATTCATGTTTGACTCTCTAGTGAATAATTTGGACTTCTTAAAAATAATTTTAGTTAGTTAGTTATTATTGCTTACACTGGGTCTTCATTGCTGTGTGCTCAGGATTTCTCCAGTTGTGGTGAGCAGGGGCTTTTCTCTAGTTGTGGTGCACAGGCTTAGTTGCTTTGCAGCCTGTGGGACCTTGCTAGGTGTAGTCATGTGGCTATGTTCTAGCAAGGGAAGTATGAGCATGAGTATGAGTATGAGTATGAGCAGAAGTGGTGTCTGCTATCCAACGCCTGGTCCGTCAAAGACCCACTGCTCTTTCTCTGTCCTCTGGATTGACGTAAACACACATGAAGCCACTTGCTCAAGATGGAAGGAAGCTCAATAGCAGCTGAGGAGGGAGTTATCCATGGACTGGGAACACCTGTTCTGGACTCGAGACGAATGAGAAATGACCTTCTATGTGTTAAACCATTGAGGGTTAGAGTAGGTACTGTCACCCTGATACAGCTCTGGGTTAATAGGATAAGATAGAGATTATATATTTATGTACCAAGCTGCATCTTCCACAATAGCAAATAGAGAAGTTCTCTGCATTTATATGGTCATTTGAGGGTCAAGGAAGACCCTGTTCAGCTTGTTCACCAGCACGTATTGCTAGAGAATTTCTGGCAATCAGGTGATCAGGTGACTAACATTCCTGTGGTTCATATGAGCTAGGTTCTATTTTGTTTTCCATTTTTTCCTGATTTGGCTGTGCCAGATCTTACCTGTGGCATGTGAGCTCTTAGGTGTCGTATGTGAGATCAAGTTCCCTTACTAGGGACTAAAGGTTGATATTATGGATAATGGTGACTGGAAACAAATACTGTGAGGCGGTAGATTTTAAACAAAAACTTAAATAAGTGAAAGTCAGTTTTCCAGGCAGAAAAAAATTTGCATTGTTGGAAAAAGAGCGAGACAGCCAGAGTGACCAGAATAGAGGGAGTAGCACCGGGGGAAGCAGGAGATGAAGTGCGAGAGGGAGGAGAAAGGCTGGTGAGACTGTCTTAGAATTTTATTTTGTAAAATCAGTCAGGGTGTTTGGATTTCTCCCTCACTCTAGAATTCTTTGATCTTACTGTTTTCTCTCTCACTTTCTGAGCCACTGAGAGCAAGATGGACATTAGCATGAGCCCCACTGGCATTCATGTTTGACTCTCTAGTGAATAATTTGGACTTCTTAAAAATAATTTTAGTTAGTTAGTTATTATTGCTTACACTGGGTCTTCATTGCTGTGTGCTCAGGATTTCTCCAGTTGTGGTGAGCAGGGGCTTTTCTCTAGTTGTGGTGCACAGGCTTAGTTGCTTTGCAGCCTGTGGGACCTTGCTAGGTGTAGTCATGTGGCTATGTTCTAGCAAGGGAAGTATGAGCATGAGTATGAGTATGAGTATGAGCAGAAGTGGTGTCTGCTATCCAACGCCTGGTCCGTCAAAGACCCACTGCTCTTTCTCTGTCCTCTGGATTGACGTAAACACACATGAAGCCACTTGCTCAAGATGGAAGGAAGCTCAATAGCAGCTGAGGAGGGAGTTATCCATGGACTGGGAACACCTGTTCTGGACTCGAGACGAATGAGAAATGACCTTCTATGTGTTAAACCATTGAGGGTTAGAGTAGGTACTGTCACCCTGATACAGCTCTGGGTTAATAGGATAAGATAGAGATTATATATTTATGTACCAAGCTGCATCTTCCACAATAGCAAATAGAGAAGTTCTCTGCATTTATATGGTCATTTGAGGGTCAAGGAAGACCCTGTTCAGCTTGTTCACCAGCACGTATTGCTAGAGAATTTCTGGCAATCAGGTGATCAGGTGACTAACATTCCTGTGGTTCATATGAGCTAGGTTCTATTTTGTTTTCCATTATTTTCTTTCTTGCTTATTTGGCTGTGCCAGATCTTACCTGTGGCATGTGAGCTCTTAGGTGTCGTATGTGAGATCAAGTTCCCTTACTAGGGACTGAACCCACACCTGCCATGGAGCACAGAGTCTTAGCCACTGGACTATCAGGGAAATCACCTCTACTTTGGATTTGGAAGGAAAACACCACACCTAGTTTCCTCTACTGTAGGAACAGGATGGTTGCCAGCTGAACAGAAAGGACGTGGTCTAGTGGAACATGACATTTGTAGGCAATGGTCAAGGCGATGGTACCCCATCTTTGGATGGATCTTCTACCCCTGCTACCATGTTGTCTTTGGGCCTGGATATTTCTGTTTCACTAAGTGCAGCCAAACCTGTTTTGTGTGTGACCTGGCTGCAAATTAGACTGTTTGGGTCATAGAATTTTCTAGGTTTTCTTGTTGCAAGGTGTTTCTAGGTGTGGGGCTCTGCAGTAAGTACTTGGCCCGTGTCATCACATTCAGTCCCCAAAACTCCCTTGTATCAAGTCAAATTACTGAAAACACAGCCCAACTACTGTTCCTGTCTTACAACAGAGGAAATATTAAGTTCATTATTGGTGGCCAGCTTCTCAGCTAGAGAGAACAATTGCCTAATTAAGGAAGGAAAGAAAAAATAGGTAACATTCTCTCGGCTAGACTGGAAAACATCCCAGTGAACAAGAAACAGGGAGATACAGAAAGGAGACTTACAGTGGTGGAAAAGGAGACCTGCCTTTATCAGAAGAAAGATCACTTTATATGGTCACTGTTGTTGATTTTTAATCTTTAATGTGGTTTACTGGCCTATTTCCCTGTCAATGAAGAATCCACTTATTTATAAGGAGAAAGATCCTTCCTTGGTTTGTGCACCAAGGGAAGAAGTCAGCTTTTCTCAACTGATTCAAAAGCCTACAATTCAAGTTATACCAGGCAGATAATGGATGGACACAGTAAACTCAACAGGTGGTATACCCTTGAATATGAGTGTAATTCCGTTTTCAGGTATACAATAAGAGGACAAATTAAAATACCATATAAGAAGCTTATATGGGGCTCCTCTGGTGGCTGAGCAGTAAAGAATCTCCCTACAGTGCAGGAAACGGGGGTTTGATCCCTGGTTCAGGAAAGTCCCCTGGAGAAGGAAATGGGAACCCACTCCAGGATTCTTGCTTGAGAAATCCCATGGTCAGAGGAGCCTGGAGGCCTATAGTTCATGAGACTGCAAAGAGTCACACACAACTTTGCAATTAAACCCAACAACAAACTAGCTGATATCTTATGATTCCAATATATCTTCTCCACAGGCACCACAGGATTAATCTGAGCCATCCCACCCCACCCCCACCCTGGCTTCACTCTTCTTTAATGTGCAGATGAGCTAGAATATATGTGTAGCTGTAGTCCCCAGCCAGCACCAGAGCTCCTCCTGTCTCCATCCCACCCACAACTAATTGTTGGAATTATAACTCCTGAAACTTGGTGCTCTACCACTAGCCCCTTCTACTCCCTGTCTTCCTGTTTTGTTTTTGTTTTGTTTTGTTTTGTTTTTTAATAAATATCCTATATGGGGTAGCCTGCAATTTTCTGTTGTGGCAAATCTTGGGACTCTTATTCAAAAAGTGCAGGAGGAACAAAATGCTGCCTTACAGTTCTTCAATAAAGAATGTGCACTCTCCTTCATGTGTGCATCAACCTATCACCAACAGGAAGTCTCCTTTGATCATCATAGACCTTCCAAATGTTGGGAGAATCCCTACTATTAGAGTCATTGGTTTGGTGTATGTGCCTGTACGGGTGCTTGCGTACGTGTGTTGTAAGTCAGTCGTGTCTGGCTCTTTGTGACCTTATAGACTGTAGCCCACCAGGCTCCTCTGGCCATGGGATTCTCCAGGCAACAATACTAGAGCAGGATGCTGTGCCCTCTTCCAAGGGATCTTCCTAACCCAGGGATCCAACCCATATCTCTTATGACTCCTACATTGGCCGGTTGGTTTCTTTAGCACGAACACCACCTGGGAAACTTGTGTTACAATTATGTCTTTAAGAGAATATTTTATTTATTTATTTGGCTGCACTGGGTCTTAGTTGCAGAATCTGATTCCCTGGCCGAATCTAACCTCGAACTCTTGCATTGGAAGCACAGCATCTTAGCCGCTGGACCACCAGGGAAGTACCTTTCTCTTTCCTTTTCTTTTTTTTACTATTTTATTTATTTATTTGAGTGCACCAGGTCTTAGTTGCAGCATATGAGACCTTTAGTTGCAGCATACAAATGCTTAGTTGTGGCATGTGGGATTTAGTTCCCTGATCAGGGATCACACATGTGTCATTTTATTTATTTTTTCTCCAAGTTTTCAGAAGAATTTCAAGGGAATTTAGAATGGCAAAATTGCCATCTTAAAAAAGAAGCTTAACACTTTATTTTGAAAGAAAGTTTAAAATGTGTAATCTTTTTCAATATACATTATATATTAGTAATGCATGACCCTTGTGATACTATTTTCTGGTGGATATTTTTGCTCTTTAGCCTGAGACTCTTAAAGCCTATTTAAATAGGAAAATGGTCCACTGTTACTTGAGTGCATGTTTCTCTTGGCCCTTGTTGAAAACACTGAAAAAAGTCCAGACAGACACTACTCAGAAATGGGTAACTTCACATTCAATGATTGGAAATTTCTCCTGAAAGACTCAGAAGCTCCCTTTCAGAGATGGAGTGAATCAAGGTTAATTTACATTTCTGAACCTATTGTTTGCATTGTTGTATGCTGACACAATTGAGTTTCTAAGAGACAACCAAGCTAACATAGTCACGGACAAATTTAATGGTATTAAAAGCCAGGAATGGCTATGATTAATTACCACCAAAGCTGAAAGGAAGAGGGGAGGACTCCAGAAATCAGTTTAATTAATCACTTGGTTTAGAATTTTAAAGGTTCTTTTAAGCTTAGTAAGAAGGATTAATAGAAAATAAAGGAAGTTTGCTCTTCAGGAAATTGACAGCCCACGTTTTCTTCACCTAGAAGTGGTCTCTTCTCCTGGAACTGCCATAAAGCTCTCTGCACTTTCACCGCATCTCCCCAGCACTTTATCATTTTCTACTTTGTGTCTAATTCCTCTGTGTCCATGTTTTACCTCCTCCATTCTAAGTTAGTCCCTTGAGTCTTTTATTTGATGTTGGGCCTCAGTTGTCTTTGTCTCACCTGCATCTCTGGTCTACTCATCTAGATCCTTCTGCCACAAGCTTAGCCAGATGTGATGAATGACTGAATGAATGTTAGCAAGTAGTTATGTCGAGCAAGCCACTTTCATCCTCTTGCTCTCCTTTTGTGAAAGATGGAGCTTATGGTAGCAATAATGAGCTAAGAAATAGTTAATACTAGAAAATAGATGGAAGAATGTCCTTAGGTTTATGCTTCTGGTACTCTTTTATACCAAGACTTAGTTCTGTCTGGTATGAGTGTATT
The DNA here is from genome assembly GCA_022376925.1 of Tragulus kanchil. NCBI lineage: Eukaryota > Metazoa > Chordata > Mammalia > Artiodactyla > Tragulidae > Tragulus > Tragulus kanchil. The sequence goes on along the minus strand of JAIOJX010000028.1, from coordinate 15,474,562 downwards.
GAACTGAGAATTGATAAAACTCTCACTGGAGAATAATGATCATTGTATTAAATAGCTAACACATGCTTGTGTTTAGTAGCATCTGTGCCAAAGAAGTTTGTGTGCATTTACAGATTCTTCATAGTAATCCAATAAAGTAATACCACTGCTAATTTTACACCTGAGAAGACCGACTCCTAGTGAGGTTGTGTAATGTATTTAAGATCACAGCTAGGTAGCAGATCTGGGAGTGAAATCCATGTCTGTCTGGCTCAAAGCTTCAACTTTTCACTGCAATTCTTTCTTTAGAAGCTTTTTATCTGACGTCAGAACCCAGCTGCCTTAGCATGGTAGAAAAGCAGAACAGTAATGTCCCATTTTCTGAAGATTTATTTAAAGCTAAGTATCTCAACCTTAGCAAAATTAGCACTTTTGCCTGTGGAGTGCTTCGTTGTGGGGGCCTGTCTTGTGCCTTTCAGAACATTTAGCAGTATTCTAGTAGCATTCCTGCAGACCTCCTTTTTCAGTTTAGAATTTTAAAAGGGAGCTATGATTAATTACCACCAAAGCTGAAAGGAAGAGGGGAGGACTCCAGAAATCAGTTTAATTAATCACTTGGTTTAGAATTTTAAAGGTTCTTTTAAGCTTAGTAAGAAGGATTAATAGAAAATAAAGGAAGTTTGCTCTTCAGGAAATTGACAGCCCACGTTTTCTTCACCTAGAAGTGGTCTCTTCTCCTGGAACTGCCATAAAGCTCTCTGCACTTTCACCGCATCTCCCCAGCACTTTATCATTTTCTACTTTGTGTCTAATTCCTCTGTGTCCATGTTTTACCTCCTCCATTCTAAGTTAGTCCCTTGAGTCTTTTATTTGATGTTGGGCCTCAGTTGTCTTTGTCTCACCTGCATCTCTGGTCTACTCATCTAGATCCTTCTGCCACAAGCTTAGCCAGATGTGATGAATGACTGAATGAATGTTAGCAAGTAGTTATGTCGAGCAAGCCACTTTCATCCTCTTGCTCTCCTTTTGTGAAAGATGGAGCTTATGGTAGCAATAATGAGCTAAGAAATAGTTAATACTAGAAAATAGATGGAAGAATGTCCTTAGGTTTATGCTTCTGGTACTCTTTTATACCAAGACTTAGTTCTGTCTGGTATGAGTGTATTGAACTGAGAATTGATAAAACTCTCACTGGAGAATAATGATCATTGTATTAAATAGCTAACACATGCTTGTGTTTAGTAGCATCTGTGCCAAAGAAGTTTGTGTGCATTTACAGATTCTTCATAGTAATCCAATAAAGTAATACCACTGCTAATTTTACACCTGAGAAGACCGACTCCTAGTGAGGTTGTGTAATGTATTTAAGATCACAGCTAGGTAGCAGATCTGGGAGTGAAATCCATGTCTGTCTGGCTCAAAGCTTCAACTTTTCACTGCAATTCTTTCTTTAGAAGCTTTTTTTATCTGACGTCAGAACCCAGCTGCCTTAGCATGGTAGAAAAAGCAGAACAGTAATGTCCCATTTTCTGAAGATTTATTTAAAGCTAAGTATCTCAACCTTAGCAAAATTAGCACTTTTGCCTGTGGAGTGCTTCGTTGTGGGGGCCTGTCTTGTGCCTTTCAGAACATTTAGCAGTATTCTAGTAGCATTCCTGCAGACCCCTCCCACCTCCATTTTTTGGCAACTAAAAAAATTTCCAGATGTTGCCAAATCACCCTGCTGAGAGTCACTTGATGTAAAGAAAGAGAAATCCTCCTTGTTAGGATAGCATGTCTCAATCACAACTCAATGAAAGAGACATACACTTGTAAGAGAAGGAACTTGGATGAAACAGTTCATCTCAGTTCACTGGTCTTTAGAACAGAATTTCCTGAGGAGTTTCTTTACCATTCATAACTCTCCCACGAAATGCATATCAGAACCTTGGACAGCAGTTAGGGCATCTGAGGCAATAACATACACCTTCCCTCAAGAAAGAGATCTCTGTGGGGCTTCCCTGGTAGCTCAGTGGTAAAGAGTTCACCTCCCAATGCAGGAGACACAAGTTTGATCCCTGATCCGGAAAGATCTCACATGCTGTGGGGCAACTAAGCCCAGGAACACAATTATTTGAGCCTGTGCTCTAGAGCCTCGGAGCTGCAACTGTTAAGCCCATGTACCGAAACTACTGAAGCCCATCAGCCCTAGAGCCCAAGTTTCACAACAAGAAAAGTCACCACAACAAGAAGCATGCTCACCTCAACTAGAGGGTAGCCCCTACTCCCTACAAATAGAGAATAGTCTGTGGCAGTAGTGAAAATCCAGAACAACCAAAAAAAATAAATAAAAATAAAAATTACATCTGTGCCAAAGAAGTTTGTGTGCATTTACAGATTCTTCATAGTAATCCAATAAAGTAATACCACTGCTAATTTTACACCTGAGAAGACCGACTCCTAGTGAGGTTGTGTAATGTATTTAAGATCACAGCTAGGTAGCAGATCTGGGAGTGAAATCCATGTCTGTCTGGCTCAAAGCTTCAACTTTTCACTGCAATTCTTTCTTTAGAAGCTTTTTTTATCTGACGTCAGAACCCAGCTGCCTTAGCATGGTAGAAAAAGCAGAACAGTAATGTCCCATTTTCTGAAGATTTATTTAAAGCTAAGTATCTCAACCTTAGCAAAATTAGCACTTTTGCCTGTGGAGTGCTTCGTTGTGGGGGCCTGTCTTGTGCCTTTCAGAACATTTAGCAGTATTCTAGTAGCATTCCTGCAGACCCCTCCCACCTCCATTTTTTGGCAACTAAAAAAATTTCCAGATGTTGCCAAATCACCCTGCTGAGAGTCACTTGATGTAAAGAAAGAGAAATCCTCCTTGTTAGGATAGCATGTCTCAATCACAACTCAATGAAAGAGACATACACTTGTAAGAGAAGGAACTTGGATGAAACAGTTCATCTCAGTTCACTGGTCTTTAGAACAGAATTTCCTGAGGAGTTTCTTTACCATTCATAACTCTCCCACGAAATGCATATCAGAACCTTGGACAGCAGTTAGGGCATCTGAGGCAATAACATACACCTTCCCTCAAGAAAGAGATCTCTGTGGGGCTTCCCTGGTAGCTCAGTGGTAAAGAGTTCACCTCCCAATGCAGGAGACACAAGTTTGATCCCTGATCCGGAAAGATCTCACATGCTGTGGGGCAACTAAGCCCAGGAACACAATTATTTGAGCCTGTGCTCTAGAGCCTCGGAGCTGCAACTGTTAAGCCCATGTACCGAAACTACTGAAGCCCATCAGCCCTAGAGCCCAAGTTTCACAACAAGAAAAGTCACCACAACAAGAAGCATGCTCACCTCAACTAGAGGGTAGCCCCTACTCCCTACAAATAGAGAATAGTCTGTGGCAGTAGTGAAAATCCAGAACAACCAAAAAAAATAAATAAATAAAAAATTTAAAAAAGAGAGAGATCTCAGAAGATGAGAAGCATTCCTAGGATACATAGTACATATGAAACCAACTGCTCCCATTTTTACCCTAACAAAATCCAGACAAAATAGTTGAGGGGGCTTTTTCAGAGAAGTAGTCATGAAGGAGTCTTTTGAGAGGAAATGCATCGAAAAGTAGGAAGGCCACACTCAATTTCCCATGGTAATAAGGCCAGGTGTTTTCATGGGTGACTCACGTGTGAATTTCAGTTTTGTTTTGTTTGTTTGTTTTAAATTAGTAATAGGGAAAACCATATTACCATTCCTATTCCTATTCCTTCCAAATCTCCCATCTGTCAACATTGCAAGGAATAGAGGGATAATTCTTGGCCTTGGGTAATTCTGCTATGGTGGTTCCCAATAAAAGATTACAGATAACTAATGTCTAAACAAAAGATGGAGTTAGCTGAATTCACTGAAGGACCTTTGCCTTTCTAAAAGAGACCAAAGCTGAAAAGTCACATGTTTTTAAACCTTCTAATGGTAGAAACAGAGGTAATGACTTTGGAATTTTAGGCTTTGAGTTGCTTGTGTTGAGGGCAGACTTCGTTTTTTGTTTTTCATTTAAAGATGTTTCAGGGAATGTGGACCATATTTTTAAAATTTTTATTGATTTTCTTACAATACTTTTTTTTTCTGATTTAAGTTTGTTTTTTTTTTTTTCTGGCTGTGAGGCATGTGGGATCTTAGCTCCCCACCAGGGATGGAATGTGCACCCTTTGCATGAAAGGCAAAGTCATAACTGCTGGGAAACCACAGAAGTCCCCATGAACCCTCTTCTCATTAGCTCCGAAGATTTTATCTTGTGGCCATCACCTTGGTCTTCCTGCTCACTGGAAGAAATTCCATGATAAAAATTGAAACACTTTGTTATTGTTGTTCAGCTGCTAAGTTGTATCTAACATTTTGTGACCCCATGGACTGCAGCACATCAGCCTCCCTGTTCTTCACCATCTCTTGACGTTTGCCCAAGTTCGTGTCCATTGAGTTGGTGATGCTTTTCAACTACATCATCGTCTGTTGCCCTTTTCTTCTCCTTTTACCTTCAGTCTTTCCCAGCATTGGGGTCTTTTTCACTGAGTCAACTCTTTTCATAAGATGGACAAAATATTGGAGCCGAAGTGTTGGAGCTTCATCCTCAGCATCAGTCCTTCCAATGAACGTTCAGGGTTGATTTCCTTTAGGATTGACTGGTTTGATCTGCTTTCAGTCCAGGGGACTCTCAAGAGTTGTATTTGGCACTGCAGTTTGAAAGCATCAATTCTTCGGGGCTCAGCCTAGGTTTGTCTTAGAACTCTTGAAACTCATGGAACTCTTATGCTGACCCAAAGTTTGATCAACAAATACAAGGGAACCCTGAAAAGTACCAATTCTGTGGCTTGTGTGAAGACTAAGCAAAAGGCAATCCTGTGTTCCCTTCATCATAAGTACTTGTTTAAATTTTTGAAGATGGTTGATTTTTTTTTTCCTACTGTCATAATGAGAACGTTTTTATGTGGGAAAAATCCTAGCTTGTCCTCTTATAGCTCTGTGACTTGAAACATGCCATTCAATTTCTTTGCATCTCAGTTTTCTCCTCTGAAGGATGAAGATAACAATGTCTTCAACTGAAGATTTGCTAAAGGGTAATGTGATATATTTTTCCTCTTTTCCTTCTAGGTTTTTCTGTGTTTGTCATGAAGGGTATAAACTATGTAAGGACATCGTATATGCTATTATTCCAATACAAGGTGGTTTTCTCCCTTTCTGTGTCTTTAGGGCTGCATGCATTCACCCAGTAGATTGATTTTTGCCAGCCAACAGTTACAGACTGAAAGAGGTCATGAATACTCCATCCGCTTTGGGAAGCTCTTTCATACACTCTGTGCTGCACAAATATCTATTATTTTGTATTATTTATGCTGCTGTCATTTCTGTAAGATTTCACACAGCTTATACTTTGTCAAAACAGGGACACCACTCAGATTTCATCTGCTGCCATACTTCAGCAACCTCGGAGAAGCTAGGACGCACTGTACCGACCTGTCCACACATGGCTCAGCACCTCCCCTGGCTTCCTCATTCTCCCATTTCCTGCTCTGGTCTTTCAAGTTTCTATAGGATAGCAGCCAGGAGAGTTAGAACAGAGCAGAGAAATATGGGAAGAAAAGGAACTGCTTATCAAGGTAGTATTTTTGACTTCAGGGTGCCATTTAAATGGTGTTTTGCTGAATTCATATTTTACCACGGTCTTTGTTATCTTCAAAATCTGTTATTTAGTTCTGTCCCAAGAGATGTGCTAACAGCAGTGGCGTTTCTTAGTAACTGTCCAAGAGAAGCATGTGAGAAACACTTCAGATCAAGGAGGCTGATGTGCAGTCTCTTGCAGTCGAAATAACCTCTGAATTAGGGAATGATTCTAAACATGAATTCTCTGGATTGGTAGGATCCTTTAGAAATGCCTGTGAGGGACCACCTTGGAAAACCAGGTGAGGGAACTGAATGTAGGGCTCCGGGCTCTCCAAAGTCACTTAAGTCTGAGCAGCTCAGGGTTAATCTGTTTTTACTATATTAGAATTATTCAAGAGGTCTTTTTTATGTTTTAATTTTCTTTTCTTTTGGGGGCCTTTTTTTATTGATTTTTTTTTTAATTTGGTTTTCATCCATTTGTATTGTTAGGCCTGTGTGGGCCTCCCATTGCAGTGGCCTGTATTGTTGCAGAGCACTGGCTCTGGGTACACACTCCAGAGCTCTGGCTCACAATTGGCCGCACTGGTCCAGCTGCTCTGCGGCACGTGGGATCTTCCAGGACCGGGGATCAAACCAGTGCCCCCAGCACTGCAAGATGGACTCCCTACCCACTAGACCACCAGGGAAGCCCTATTCATGAGATTTTTAAAAGAAAAAGTTATATTACTAAAATGACACGTTGGGCTTCCCTGGTGGTCCAGTGGGTAAGGACACCGCCTTTCAGTGCAAGGGACGCCGGTTCGATCCCTGGCCTGGGAAGATCCCATGTGCCGCGGAGCGGCTGGACCCATGTGTCCAATTACCGAGCCAGAGTTCTGGAGCGCATGTGCCCAGAGCCAGTGCTCTGCGACAACCGAGGCCACCATGATGGGAGGCCCACAGAAGCCAAAGAACAAAGATGGATGAAAATAGACAAATGAAAGACCAGTAGAAGTGGCCCACCTATCCCCTCCCTCCCCAACCCACCCCCCCCAAATAAATAAATAAATAGATGTTTAAAAAAAATAAAATAAAATAAAATGACATGTGAACCCTTTAGCATAGTGCCTTAAGGGCTTTATGTGGAAACTTCCAGTTACTCCCTAGGCGTGATGCACTGGTAACTTTTTTTTAAGCCAATAATTTAAATAGCTACAAAAATGGAAAGAATGTTCAGGGAAAAGAATTAAAGTGGTCCAAATTTAGGGTCCCTGCACTGAAAAGCTTGTGAAAACCAACAATCCCTTTCTGTCTTTTTCTTCACAGCCACATTCAAAAGATAAAGAAAAAAAATTGTTCCTTACTATCTTCACATCTTCTTATCTTATTCACATTTTAATCCAGTCTTACCTGACTCCCAGCCTCATCACTCTACCAAAACCAATGTTCTCAGTGTTCTACTGTATCTGACTTTTTGCAACCCTATGGACTATACGCCACCAGACTGTGCCCATGGGATTTCCCAGGCAACAATACTGGAGTGGCTTACCGTTTCCTCCTCCAGGGGATCTTCCTGATCCAGGGATTAAACCTGCATCTCCTGTGTCTCCTGCATTGGCAGGCAGATTCTTTACCACTGAGCCACCTGTGAAACCCCACTAAAATGAAATCCCTCCCTTTAATTAAACGAAATGAACATTTTTCCGTCCTTGTCTCTCTTGATGGGCTTCCCCAATGGCTCAACAGTAAAGAAACTGTGTCTTATACAGGAGACTTGGGTTTGATCCCTAGGTTAGGAAGATCTCCTGGAGGAGGAAATGGCTACCACTCAAGTATTCTTGCCCGGAAAATCCCATGGACAGCGGAGCATATGGGCTACAGTCCATAGGGTCACAAAGAGTAAGACATGACTGGGCACGCAGACTCACGTTTCTCTTGATATCTTAGCAGTATTTGATATCACTTCCTCCTTCTTGAGGCTATGTGGACCCACTAGACTCTATAGTCTCAAATGCTTCTGGTTGTCCTGCTGCCCCTCACCCATCTTCTTTGACAATTCCTTGTTTTCCTCCCATCCCATCCGTGTTGTCCTCATGTTCTTATTCTTGTCTCTTGTCTTGGTGTTCTGTCTTCTTCAATGAAACCATTTACTTCTAGTTATAGTGCTAGTGACTCTCAAATGTTTCTTCCCATCCTGAGTGGTAGACTCACAAGTCTTCATCTGTATTGCCCATAGGCGCCTCAGTTTCAAAATGTAAACCGAAATTCTCCTGTAACCTAGTCTTACATGTAACTTTTTTAAGCCAATAATTTAAATAGCTACAAAAATGGAAAGAATGTTCAGGGAAAAGAATTAAAGTGGTCCAAATTTAGGGTCCCTGCACTGAAAAGCTTGTGAAAACCAACAATCCCTTTCTGTCTTTTTCTTCACAGCCACATTCAAAAGATAAAGAAAAAATTGTTCCTTACTATCTTCACATCTTCTTATCTTATTCACATTTTAATCCAGTCTTACCTGACTCCCAGCCTCATCACTCTACCAAAACCAATGTTCTCAGTGTTCTACTGTATCTGACTTTTTGCAACCCTATGGACTATACGCCACCAGACTGTGCCCATGGGATTTCCCAGGCAACAATACTGGAGTGGCTTACCGTTTCCTCCTCCAGGGGATCTTCCTGATCCAGGGATTAAACCTGCATCTCCTGTGTCTCCTGCATTGGCAGGCAGATTCTTTACCACTGAGCCACCTGTGAAACCCCACTAAAATGAAATCCCTCCCTTTAATTAAACGAAATGAACATTTTTCCGTCCTTGTCTCTCTTGATGGGCTTCCCCAATGGCTCAACAGTAAAGAAACTGTGTCTTATACAGGAGACTTGGGTTTGATCCCTAGGTTAGGAAGATCTCCTGGAGGAGGAAATGGCTACCACTCAAGTATTCTTGCCCGGAAAATCCCATGGACAGCGGAGCATATGGGCTACAGTCCATAGGGTCACAAAGAGTAAGACATGACTGGGCACGCAGACTCACGTTTCTCTTGATATCTTAGCAGTATTTGATATCACTTCCTCCTTCTTGAGGCTATGTGGACCCACTAGACTCTATAGTCTCAAATGCTTCTGGTTGTCCTGCTGCCCCTCACCCATCTTCTTTGACAATTCCTTGTTTTCCTCCCATCCCATCCGTGTTGTCCTCATGTTCTTATTCTTGTCTCTTGTCTTGGTGTTCTGTCTTCTTCAATGAAACCATTTACTTCTAGTTATAGTGCTAGTGACTCTCAAATGTTTCTTCCCATCCTGAGTGGTAGACTCACAAGTCTTCATCTGTATTGCCCATAGGCGCCTCAGTTTCAAAATGTCCCAAACCGATCTCATCATTTCTCCTGTAACCTAGTCTTACATGTTTTAGTACAGTCGTCAATGACACCCTCTGCCTGGTTGCCCATGCCTTTAACCTGGTCATCGTCATTGAATCCAGAATCTTCAACTTGACCTACCCTCACTTCCTCCCTCATATTGCATCAATCAGTGGGGTACTATGTTTATCACTAAGTATTTCTCATATCTTTCTGTTTCCTTTCTTCTCCACTTCAAGGTCTCAGTTTTACCTATCCTCATCCATCACTGAAATGGCTGAAAGGACTGCCTAGCTGGTCTCCCAGCATTTAGTTTTGCCTTCTCCTCTGTTCTCATACTTCAGGCAAATGGATCTTTCTAAAATATGAATTTAATTAGACCTATGCTTTAATACTTTTTAATTGTTTCTCATTTTTCTTTGGTGTGTTCAAACTCCTTTAATATGGAGTATAAGACAGTGCATAAGATTACTCCATCTTAGTGCTAAAGCCTTAGTTAGCTCTTGGTGTTTCATCAAAATGTGAATCACACATGTTCTTTGTTTTATGGCCTTTCCATGTGTTACTCTTGCCTTTAGCTAGGATGGTCTACTTCCAGTTCTTTACTTAACTAACCATGACTGAGTCCTCCAGTTTCAATGTACACATTACTCCCTGCAAGAAGTGTTTACTATCTCCACAAGCCTTGCTAAATTTCCCACCCACGGGCTCCCATAGCCATCCTTCCTCTTTTTTTTTTTTTTTTTAATTCTTTATTTTAAAGGTTTTACAGAGTTTTGTTGTTCACAGACATGTATGTTCCCAGATCAGTCATTGCATATCCATGGTCCCCACCCGCCCAGATACCCCCATCCCACCCCTCCAGACCCTCACCCCAAGCCATTGTAAGCACTCCTATTCCCTTGTTCACAGACATGTATGTTCCCAGATCAGTCATATGCATATCCATGGTCCCCACCCCCCCAGTTCCCCCATCCCACCCCTCCAGACCATCGCCCCATGCCATTGTGAGCACTCCTATTCCCTTAGCACAATGACAATAGCTATCTTTTCCACACATGACGGTATAGGTTTCCATGTTACTCCCTCCATGCTTCCCCCTCCCTATTTCTTCCCCACAATGTCCCTATGTCTATGCTCTGTCTGTTTTTCCATGAGTTCCCTGCATGTGTTATCAAGACCATCCTACTAGATTCCATATATGTGTGTTAGTATACTGTATTTGTCTTTCTCTTTTTGACTGACTTCACTTTTTATGATAGGTTCTAGAGCAGGCCACTTCATTAGGACTGAGTCTTCTGCATTTCTTTTAACAGCTGAGTAGTATTCCATTGTATATATGTACCAGAGCTTCTGTATCCATTCATTCGTCGATGGACATCTAGGTTGCTTCCATGTTCTGGCTATTGTATAGAGAGCTGCAAGGAACATTGGGGTACAGGTGCTTCTTTCAGTTTTGATTTCATCATGATATAAGCCTAATAGTGGGATTGCTGGGTCATAGGGTGCTTCTATTTTTAGTTTTTTAAGAAATCTCCATACTGTCTTCCATAGAGGCTGTATCAATTTACATTCCCACCAGCAATGCAAGAGGGTTCCTTTTCTCCTCACCTCTCCAGCATTTATTGTCTGCAGATTTTTGATGATGGCCATTCTGACGGGTGTGTTCAAACTCCTTTAATATGGAGTATAAGACAGTGCATAAGATTACTCCATCTTAGTGCTAAAGCCTTAGTTAGCTCTTGGTGTTTCATCAAAATGTGAATCACACATGTTCTTTGTTTTATGGCCTTTCCATGTGTTACTCTTGCCTTTAGCTAGGATGGTCTACTTCCAGTTCTTTACTTAACTAACCATGACTGAGTCCTCCAGTTTCAATGTACACATTACTCCCTGCAAGAAGTGTTTACTATCTCCACAAGCCTTGCTAAATTTCCCACCCACGGGCTCCCATAGCCATCCTTCCTCTTTTTTTTTTTTTTTTTAATTCTTTATTTTAAAGGTTTTACAGAGTTTTGTTGTTCACAGACATGTATGTTCCCAGATCAGTCATTGCATATCCATGGTCCCCACCCGCCCAGATACCCCCATCCCACCCCTCCAGACCCTCACCCCAAGCCATTGTAAGCACTCCTATTCCCTTGTTCACAGACATGTATGTTCCCAGATCAGTCATATGCATATCCATGGTCCCCACCCCCAGTTCCCCCATCCCACCCCTCCAGACCATCGCCCCATGCCATTGTGAGCACTCCTATTCCCTTAGCACAATGACAATAGCTATCTTTTCCACACATGACGGTATAGGTTTCCATGTTACTCCCTCCATGCTTCCCCCTCCCTATTTCTTCCCCACAATGTCCCTATGTCTATGCTCTGTCTGTTTTTCCATGAGTTCCCTGCATGTGTTATCAAGACCATCCTACTAGATTCCATATATGTGTGTTAGTATACTGTATTTGTCTTTCTCTTTTTGACTGACTTCACTTTTTATGATAGGTTCTAGAGCAGGCCACTTCATTAGGACTGAGTCTTCTGCATTTCTTTTAACAGCTGAGTAGTATTCCATTGTATATATGTACCAGAGCTTCTGTATCCATTCATTCGTCGATGGACATCTAGGTTGCTTCCATGTTCTGGCTATTGTATAGAGAGCTGCAAGGAACATTGGGGTACAGGTGCTTCTTTCAGTTTTGATTTCATCATGATATAAGCCTAATAGTGGGATTGCTGGGTCATAGGGTGCTTCTATTTTTAGTTTTTTAAGAAATCTCCATACTGTCTTCCATAGAGGCTGTATCAATTTACATTCCCAGCAGCAATGCAAGAGGGTTCCCTTTTCTCCTCACCCTCTCCAGCATTTATTGTCTGCAGATTTTTTGATGATGGCCATTCTGACGGGTGTGAGGTGGTATCTCATTGTGGTTTTAATTTGCATTTCTCTGATAATAAGCGAGGTTGAGCATCATTTCATGTGCCCTTGGGCCATCTGTATGTCCTCTTTGGAGAGGTGTCTCTTTAGATCTTTTTCCCATTTTTTGATTGGGTTGTTCGTTTTCCCTGTGCTAAGTTGTCTGAGTTGCTTGTAGATTTTGGAGATTAATTCTTTGTCTGTTGTTTCATTTGCTATGATTTCTCCCACTCTGTGGGGTGTCTGTTGAGCTTTTTTGTAATTTCTTTTGCTGTACAAAAGCTTTTAAGTTTCATGAGGTCTCATGTGTTCATTTTTCTTTTCAGTTCTGCTATTTTAGTTGGTGGGTCAGAGATCTTTCTTTGATCATCCTTCCTCTTTATATATAAGCATGTGTCCCATTGTATTGCTGCTATCTCTTTAGCTTTTCTGTCATCTAAACTGTTATGCTTAAAGAAGACAGAAACCTACTATATCCCTAGCATTTAGTAGTGTGCTTGGCTTTTAGGGAAGAATTCCCCAATGAACAAATGAATGGCCTCTAGAGAATAAACAGAAACAAATCCTAGAGACTCCACATAACTGGCATTTGAGATGTATGAAAAGAAGAAATTAACATCATGTGAACAATGGGGAATTTGGTTCCAGCATGAAAGGAATTACTTAACAGCTTTGGAGTATGAGCCTTGTAACCCATATATGACAAGTTATGCATGATTTAAGGAGTTTTGGAATTGACCATGCAAAACCAGGCTATATTTTTAAACTAGATGCCTGGGACTGATATGGGAGAATAAATGTGAAAATGCATAAAGGTGAAAAGTAACACAAATATAAGCTTATTTGGTGGGGAACCATGTTCAAAGGTTCTAGAGCAGGCCACTTCATTAGGACTGAGTCTTCTGCATTTCTTTTAACAGCTGAGTAGTATTCCATTGTATATATGTACCAGAGCTTCTGTATCCATTCATTCGTCGATGGACATCTAGGTTGCTTCCATGTTCTGGCTATTGTATAGAGAGCTGCAAGGAACATTGGGGTACAGGTGCTTCTTTCAGTTTTGATTTCATCATGATATAAGCCTAATAGTGGGATTGCTGGGTCATAGGGTGCTTCTATTTTTAGTTTTTTAAGAAATCTCCATACTGTCTTCCATAGAGGCTGTATCAATTTACATTCCCAGCAGCAATGCAAGAGGGTTCCCTTTTCTCCTCACCCTCTCCAGCATTTATTGTCTGCAGATTTTTTGATGATGGCCATTCTGACGGGTGTGAGGTGGTATCTCATTGTGGTTTTAATTTGCATTTCTCTGATAATAAGCGAGGTTGAGCATCATTTCATGTGCCCTTGGGCCATCTGTATGTCCTCTTTGGAGAGGTGTCTCTTTAGATCTTTTTCCCATTTTTTGATTGGGTTGTTCGTTTTCCCTGTGCTAAGTTGTCTGAGTTGCTTGTAGATTTTGGAGATTAATTCTTTGTCTGTTGTTTCATTTGCTATGATTTCTCCCACTCTGTGGGGTGTCTGTTGAGCTTTTTTGTAATTTCTTTTGCTGTACAAAAGCTTTTAAGTTTCATGAGGTCTCATGTGTTCATTTTTCTTTTCAGTTCTGCTATTTTAGTTGGTGGGTCAGAGATCTTTCTTTGATCATCCTTCCTCTTTATATATAAGCATGTGTCCCATTGTATTGCTGCTATCTCTTTAGCTTTTCTGTCATCTAAACTGTTATGCTTAAAGAAGACAGAAACCTACTATATCCCTAGCATTTAGTAGTGTGCTTGGCTTTTAGGGAAGAATTCCCCAATGAACAAATGAATGGCCTCTAGAGAATAAACAGAAACAAATCCTAGAGACTCCACATAACTGGCATTTGAGATGTATGAAAAGAAGAAATTAACATCATGTGAACAATGGGGAATTTGGTTCCAGCATGAAAGGAATTACTTAACAGCTTTGGAGTATGAGCCTTGTAACCCATATATGACAAGTTATGCATGATTTAAGGAGTTTTGGAATTGACCATGCAAAACCAGGCTATATTTTTAAACTAGATGCCTGGGACTGATATGGGAGAATAAATGTGAAAATGCATAAAGGTGAAAAGTAACACAAATATAAGCTTATTTGGTGGGGAACCATGTTCAATCAATAACTCCTCAGCAATCTTCCATAAGCAAGAGTTATGCTAGGTCCTGAGGATTCAAAAATACTTCTAGATTTACTTACTAAAGAGTAAGCAGAGGCTTACTCTTTACTTACTCTTTACTTCTAGTAAGCCATACTTCTAGATTTAGTGAGTTTACAACGTTGAGAGAAAAACCAGCACAAATAAATGACAAGGACTTACCACACTGAACTGATAAACACAAAAGCTGGAGTGAAGAACATCCTGTAATTGCATATAGAAGAGAACCACTCACTCTGCTTTTCAGAGAGACTTTCCAGAAGAGATGACAGTTGAATTAAACCATGAAAAACAGATGAGTAGCATTAAATCTGACAGAGAAGAGAGCTGGGGGAACTTTAGGAAATTCTGAAAATGCAGCAATCCTGGGGCAAGAATTGTCCGGAAAAGTTTGGCATATTCAGGAAAAGCAAGGCAACTCATGAAATCAGTCATAAACTTCATGGAGGGTAGTGCAGGGTGTTGAAGAGGAAAAGCTGGTAAAACTGTCTGAATTTTACACCCATATCATGGTGACTGAAGACATTGAATAGACATCAAGTTTTTGTTTTGCTTTTTAAGAAACATGGTGACATTTGTTGTTGCTGTTGAGTTGCTAAGTTGTGTCCAACTCTTTGTGACCCCTTAGACTGCAGCATGCGAGGCTCCGCTGTCTTTCACTATTTCCCTGTGTTTGCTCAAATCGATATCCATTGGATCACTGAGGCCACCCAACCATTTCATCCTCTGTTGCCCGCTTTTCCTCCTGCCTTCAATTTTCCCCAGCATCAGGGTCTTTTCCAATGAGTTGGCTCTTTGCATCAGGTAGCTAAGGTACTGGAGCTTCTGCTTCAGCAACACTCTTTCCACTAAATAAATATTCAGGGCTTATTTATTTTAGGATTGACTGGTTTGATCACCTTGCAGTCCAAGGGACTTGCAAGAGTTTTCCCCAGCACCACAATTCGAAAGCATCAATTCTTCATTGCTCAGCCTGCATTATGGTTCAGCCTGGGACTGATATGGGAGAATAAATGTGAAAATGCATAAAGGTGAAAAGTAACACAAATATAAGCTTATTTGGTGGGGAACCATGTTCAATCAATAACTCCTCAGCAATCTTCCATAAGCAAGAGTTATGCTAGGTCCTGAGGATTCAAAAATACTTCTAGATTTACTTACTAAAGAGTAAGCAGAGGCTTACTCTTACTTACTCTTACTTCTAGTAAGCCATACTTCTAGATTTAGTGAGTTTACAACGTTGAGAGAAAAACCAGCACAAATAAATGACAAGGACTTACCACACTGAACTGATAAACACAAAAGCTGGAGTGAAGAACATCCTGTAATTGCATATAGAAGAGAACCACTCACTCTGCTTTTCAGAGAGACTTTCCAGAAGAGATGACAGTTGAATTAAACCATGAAAAACAGATGAGTAGCATTAAATCTGACAGAGAAGAGAGCTGGGGGAACTTTAGGAAATTCTGAAAATGCAGCAATCCTGGGGCAAGAATTGTCCGGAAAAGTTTGGCATATTCAGGAAAAGCAAGGCAACTCATGAAATCAGTCATAAACTTCATGGAGGGTAGTGCAGGGTGTTGAAGAGGAAAAGCTGGTAAAACTGTCTGAATTTTACACCCATATCATGGTGACTGAAGACATTGAATAGACATCAAGTTTTTGTTTTGCTTTTTAAGAAACATGGTGACATTTGTTGTTGCTGTTGAGTTGCTAAGTTGTGTCCAACTCTTTGTGACCCCTTAGACTGCAGCATGCGAGGCTCCGCTGTCTTTCACTATTTCCCTGTGTTTGCTCAAATCGATATCCATTGGATCACTGAGGCCACCCAACCATTTCATCCTCTGTTGCCCGCTTTTCCTCCTGCCTTCAATTTTCCCCAGCATCAGGGTCTTTTCCAATGAGTTGGCTCTTTGCATCAGGTAGCTAAGGTACTGGAGCTTCTGCTTCAGCAACACTCTTTCCACTAAATAAATATTCAGGGCTTATTTATTTTAGGATTGACTGGTTTGATCACCTTGCAGTCCAAGGGACTTGCAAGAGTTTTCCCCAGCACCACAATTCGAAAGCATCAATTCTTCATTGCTCAGCCTGCATTATGGTTCAGCTCTTATAACTTTACATGACTATAGGAAAGACTGTAACTTTGACTATATGGACCTTTGTTGGCAAAGTGATCTCTTTGGTGTTTAATATGCTGTCTAGCTTTGTCATAGATTTCCTTCAAAGGAGCCCCTTGATTACTGCTTTGGCACAGCTGCTTCATTCTTTCTGGAGCTGTTAGTAAGGGCCCTCTGCTCTCCCCCAGTAGCATACTGGACACCTTGCGACCTGAGGGGCTCACCTTCCAGTGTCATGTTTCGTTTTGCCTGTTTATACTGTTCATGGTTTCTTGAAGCAAGAATCCTAGAGTGGTTTGCCATGCTCTCTTCTGGTGCACTATGTCTTGTGAGAACTCTCCACTATGACCTGTCTGTCTTGGGTGGCCCTACACATCATGGCTCACAGCTTCACAGAGTTGCAAGGTTGTGGTCCATGAAGGGAAATTGGTATAAACAGGTGTCATTTTTAGAAAATCTCTCCAATTGTTTGGAAAACAGAGATGCTAAAAAAAAGCAGTGCTTAAGCAAGTGCTAAGGCAACTCCATGGGTCTTTGGGCACCTTTACATGCATATGGCTCACTCATAAAAATGAAGGTGTGTGTCTGTGCGTATGTGTGTGTATGAGGAGGTGGCTGTGTGTGTGGAGTGCAGGTATGTTAAAGGAAAGTAGCTGAGGTACAGTCTCTACTTTTCCTGGATTTTCTTACAAATGATATCTTAGCAATCTTATTCCTTCACACAGTTTAAGAAGGTCAGATTTCTGAATTAATTTCATGAGGTGAAGATCAACTTAAAGGAAAGATAATGAAGCATATCACAGGAAATAAAATAAGACATTTTTGCTTTTATGGGAGTATAATTTCGTTACAATGTTGTGTTAGTTTCTGCTGTACAATGAATTGAACCAGCCCTATGTATACCTATACACCCGACCTCTTGGACTTCCCTTCCACCCCCACATCCCGCCCACCCAGGGCATCCCAGAGCACTGAGCTGAGCTCCCTGTGCTCTACAGCGCTTCCTACTAGCTAGCTATTCTACACATGGGGGTGTATTTCTATCCATCTCAATCTCCCGCCCATCCACCTATCCATTCTCTGTGTCTGCATTTCTATTCCTGACTTGGAAATAGGTTCATCTGGGCCATTTTTCTGAATTCCACATATATGCATTGATATATGATATTGAAACAAGGTATTTAAACTATTTTTGTGCTAAGTAAATCCATCTGCCAGGTTTCATCTTGCCTCTTCAGAGCCCCTTCCTAGGAGCTAGGATAGTGTTTCCCTCAGCATATTATGTATGAAATATTAAAATGCCAAGGAACAAATTTGGTAACTCTCCCCAGTAGCATGGCCTTGCGACCTGAGGGGCTCACCTTCCAGTGTCATGTTTCGTTTTGCCTGTTTATACTGTTCATGGTTTCTTGAAGCAAGAATCCTAGAGTGGTTTGCCATGCTCTCTTCTGGTGCACTATGTCTTGTGAGAACTCTCCACTATGACCTGTCTGTCTTGGGTGGCCCTACACATCATGGCTCACAGCTTCACAGAGTTGCAAGGTTGTGGTCCATGAAGGGAAATTGGTATAAACAGGTGTCATTTTTAGAAAATCTCTCCAATTGTTTGGAAAACAGAGATGCTAAAAAAAAGCAGTGCTTAAGCAAGTGCTAAGGCAACTCCATGGGTCTTTGGGCACCTTTACATGCATATGGCTCACTCATAAAAATGAAGGTGTGTGTCTGTGCGTATGTGTGTGTATGAGGAGGTGGCTGTGTGTGTGGAGTGCAGGTATGTTAAAGGAAAGTAGCTGAGGTACAGTCTCTACTTTTCCTGGATTTTCTTACAAATGATATCTTAGCAATCTTATTCCTTCACACAGTTTAAGAAGGTCAGATTTCTGAATTAATTTCATGAGGTGAAGATCAACTTAAAGGAAAGATAATGAAGCATATCACAGGAAATAAAATAAGACATTTTTGCTTTTATGGGAGTATAATTTCGTTACAATGTTGTGTTAGTTTCTGCTGTACAATGAATTGAACCAGCCCTATGTATACCTATACACCCGACCTCTTGGACTTCCCTTCCACCCCCACATCCCGCCCACCCAGGGCATCCCAGAGCACTGAGCTGAGCTCCCTGTGCTCTACAGCGCTTCCTACTAGCTAGCTATTCTACACATGGGGGTGTATTTCTATCCATCTCAATCTCCCGCCCATCCACCTATCCATTCTCTGTGTCTGCATTTCTATTCCTGACTTGGAAATAGGTTCATCTGGGCCATTTTTCTGAATTCCACATATATGCATTGATATATGATATTGAAACAAGGTATTTAAACTATTTTTGTGCTAAGTAAATCCATCTGCCAGGTTTCATCTTGCCTCTTCAGAGCCCCTTCCTAGGAGCTAGGATAGTGTTTCCCCTCAGCATATTATGTATGAAATATTAAAATGCCAGGTACATTTGGAAGGCTAAGATCAATGCGTTTGTTAAAATACCAGTACAAGAACAGCTGGCTTGTTCCTCTCCCTGGAAAAAAAAAAAGCCTTCCTGAATATTCCTGACAGATCTGTCATCTCTTCCTCAAGCCAAGTGACAAGTGAGTCATACAAGGGGGCTTCAAAAGGTTCTAACCATATTGCATAGCAGATGCTCTGAAACTATTATTCAAAGAGTCTGCCGAGGACCCCTATGGCCCTGATTCCCTTGAAGCAATTTATGACCTAGTCTTTCTTTGCATCAGTTACATTATGACTACATTCATCCAAAAGATGCATTAGCCTCACCTCTGCTTCAGTTTCCCTGAATCCTCATCCTCCCGCCACGTGTACCGCACGTCTCATCACCATATATACACACTATGCTCTTTCATGTATAGTCTAAAACAGGATCATTTTCAGAAAGGTATTAGTACTAAGGCGACCAGTTTGATATACACTGAACTTTTTCCTCATTCACTCGTCCTGGTATTTTCTGCTTTTGTGCCATCATAAATCCTCCAGAACCTGTCATTTTGGAGGATAATGATCTTTCATCTCATTTCTGTTTCATCTTATATCTCAATCAATCTCAGCTTAAAATTAACCTGGGTTAGCACTTTATACGATGTTCACCCTATATGAAATTCTATAGATCGTCCTTCGATCCACATTTTAGAAGTACTCAGTAGTGTTCATTCTAACGCTACTTTCAGTGAAATCTTATCTTTGACATATTGAGGCTATGGAATAGTTTGCATTTATAGATCTTGTTGAATTCATGACTGTTACCTGCAAAGCAGCAAATCATGAAAATTAGAGTTGGAAAAGTCTTATTAAGACTAAGAGTCCATCCCCAGAGGCTATGCAAGAATGTTAATTTATAATTCAACATTTATGAAGCCTCCAAGATATACTAGGCTCTTTATAGAAAAAAGAACCAGACAAACTCAGAGCCTAAGTTATTTACAGGAAGTCTGCTTCATCCTGTCCATTTTCCTTTTAAAATGACTCTTAAATAAAATAAAATTAAATAAAATATCAATAAAATAAATATAAAAATATTTATAAATATATCTAAATATAAATTAAATAAATATAAAATATAAATTAAATAAAAATGAATAAATTAAATTAAATTGAAACTGGGTTTCAAATGTTTTCCACCAACAATTCTGTGGTCTGACAAATTTTTCTGATGAGAAGTTTATTCCTTGTATCTAGCCTATGTACTCATTTGAAAGGAAGCTTAATTTGCTTTATTCCAGTTAATAATCAGGAGCTAAATGAACCTAGAGCTTGAACCCTGGAAGGAACTTAGAGTTTTGTCCAATTTCTTTATCTGTCTTGAAACAGGACAGAGGAAAACCAATGCACAGCAAATATTTGTTTACATATTTCATAAAATTTGAATGGCTGCATAATTCTCCCATGCTCTTTCATTTCTCTCTCTTTTGATAAAAATAATTTAATAAATATATCTGTCACTAATATAGTACATTCCACAGTGCTTGACACATGGTTAGCATTCAATAGATTTTTGTTAAGTGGGTATGTAAGACAGTTTTTTTCAATAACATATGATTGTATGATTGTGGTATGCTCAACTTATCTTTGTGTTGTCAGACTGAGCATACAGGGAAAATACTAGTATTTTGAACATTAATCACTCTGTATGATGTCCACTGGTTCAAATACACAAATAAATGATATGGCACACATATCTTATTTAGTGAATCTAAAGAACCTCCAAGATATATAGATTCCTAAATCATAGAGTAGAGGTTAACTAACACTCACACCAG
This sequence comes from Tragulus kanchil, assembly GCA_022376925.1. Taxonomy (NCBI): domain Eukaryota; kingdom Metazoa; phylum Chordata; class Mammalia; order Artiodactyla; family Tragulidae; genus Tragulus; species Tragulus kanchil. The sequence goes on along the minus strand of JAIOJX010000028.1, from coordinate 15,454,126 downwards.
GAATTTTGATTTCCATAGAAAAATTATCTTGACTGAAATATACCAGTGTCTACTGAATGAGAAATTTTTAAGGTCTGTGGGGGAGGAGGGGTGGTAGGAATTATCAAGCAAACTAATCTTGTCTCTTTTTTCTTTGAGTTTATTGAACTGAGAAGTTATTGGTCTCAGTGCAGACTTATTATTTAATTAAGCAACCAGATGCTATAGAAACTATATGGCCAGTTGATAAACTGAATATATGTTTACATCTTGGGACTATTTCAGCACTAAGATCCATGTGTTCAATACAGATACCTCAGATTGCAATTTATAACCCACTAACTCGATATGTTTAAACTCTCATGATATTTGCCATATAACAAGTGAGACACTGATCCTCTATTTTCCTGCCAGAGGAAAATGGACACTAGTCAGGATTTCATTTTCCAGATGCTTTCAATCTGTCACATTCTTTTGAATGTGTCCCATACTCTGTCCCACCCTACCTGAGCAAGGGACACCTGGAGATGTATCACTAAAGTATTTGCCCAAAAACAAAAATATTTGTCCTAAAGCAAATGTAATAGTCTCATATCTATAAATCTATGGTCATTAGAGGTGAAGAAATGAAGTGTGAAAATATTTGCATTGAAAGTACAAGCTCTTTACTATTTAGAATCAATGATAGGCAATTGCACTAAAGCTTTGATGTGCTGGAAACCTTGCTAGGAATTCAGCTATGAGAGAAACTTGTAATAGCTCTGGTCTGCTAGTCACAGGCATGTGACCTTAGATCTGCTACAAACTAACCAGGGCGTCAAAAACAGCACACCTGCCTTTTCTTAGTTTCATTTCATTTGATTGTAAAATGAAAAGATTGAGCTAGATTTTCTCAGTCTTTGCTGCTAACACATCCCATGTATATATTTTTTATGCTTTACTAATAGTTTACAAGTCTTGGTATGAAATAGAGGACATGATTTGACTGTTGGTATTATAACTATATATAATAAAATTCTACTATGGCACTAAACATCCATAAGGTAAATATGAGGAATGTCATTCCTCATTGACATTTAATCCTTGTCACTTTTTCACACCTCTGTAAGAAAAACATGGATACCTTTACTTCACACGATTTACTAAAATGTGTCATACAATCTACTGAAGGGTGGACCTCCTTAGAGTCCAGGTCTAACTGTATACTCTGTGTTTTATGTCACACCAGGATTAGTCTTAAGCAACAATTTAGACTCCTGGTCCTGTATTTCCAATTTCCATTTTTCTATTCCAGGAGTCACTGAAGTATAATAATAATAATACCTGATATGCATGATCCTTTACACCACCAAATACTGTCCAAAGAGATTATTGAACTGAGAAGTTATTGGTCTCAGTGCAGACTTATTATTTAATTAAGCAACCAGATGCTATAGAAACTATATGGCCAGTTGATAAACTGAATATATGTTTACATCTTGGGACTATTTCAGCACTAAGATCCATGTGTTCAATACAGATACCTCAGATTGCAATTTATAACCCACTAACTCGATATGTTTAAACTCTCATGATATTTGCCATATAACAAGTGAGACACTGATCCTCTATTTTCCTGCCAGAGGGAAAATGGACACTAGTCAGGATTTCATTTTCCAGATGCTTTCAATCTGTCACATTCTTTTGAATGTGTCCCATACTCTGTCCTCACCCTACCTGAGCAAGGGACACCTGGAGATGTATCACTAAAGTATTTGCCCAAAAACAAAAATATTTGTCCTAAAGCAAATGTAATAGTCTCATATCTATAAATCTATGGTCATTAGAGGTGAAGAAATGAAGTGTGAAAATATTTGCATTGAAAGTACAAGCTCTTTACTATTTAGAATCAATGATAGGCAATTGCACTAAAGCTTTGATGTGCTGGAAACCTTGCTAGGAATTCAGCTATGAGAGAAACTTGTAATAGCTCTGGTCTGCTAGTCACAGGCATGTGACCTTAGATCTGCTACAAACTAACCAGGGCGTCAAAAACAGCACACCTGCCTTTTCTTAGTTTCATTTCATTTGATTGTAAAATGAAAAGATTGAGCTAGATTTTTCTCAGTCTTTGCTGCTAACACATCCCATGTATATATTTTTTATGCTTTACTAATAGTTTACAAGTCTTGGTATGAAATAGAGGACATGATTTGACTGTTGGTATTATAACTATATATAATAAAATTCTACTATGGCACTAAACATCCATAAGGTAAATATGAGGAATGTCATTCCTCATTGACATTTAATCCTTGTCACTTTTTCACACCTCTGTAAGAAAAACATGGATACCTTTACTTCACACGATTTACTAAAATGTGTCATACAATCTACTGAAGGGTGGACCTCCTTAGAGTCCAGGTCTAACTGTATACTCTGTGTTTTATGTCACACCAGGATTAGTCTTAAGCAACAATTTAGACTCCTGGTCCTGTATTTCCAATTTCCATTTTTCTATTCCAGGAGTCACTGAAGTATAATAATAATAATACCTGATATGCATGATCCTTTACACCACCAAATACTGTCCAAAGAGTTTTTATATGTTATGTCACTTACATTTACAGTAATCCCAAAGGGAAATAGAGGAGGACAAACAGACAGCAAGGTTAAAGCTTAGAAGTGAGGATGAGAGTTAAGATTTGAATCCCTGTGTCTGATGTCAGAGTTTGCTACCCTACATTGTCTCTACACAAGACACCTCTGCATTTGAAACTGAAGTTCTTTGTAAGCAAGTAGAGAAAATGCTTACAAAGCTGGATTGCTGCATTGGTATCTGAAAGAAAACCATTTCTGGGTGTCAGTCTCATTGTGTCTTACTTTCAGGTATCCCCAAAAATAAGAGTATTAGTCAGGTATCTGCTCTCATGTGTCTGGGTGCTCAAAAGCATTGCCTTCTGCCCATCACCCCCTTGACCCCTTATTTTGGTTTCAGAACTTATGCCGAGGCTGTCCCCATTCTGAATGTAGCCTGTGAAGTGTACCCCAAAAATGTAAGAGGCTTGTGAGGACAGTAGTGAAGACAGCTTAAGGATCTTCAACAGATGACTATTTAGTAAGTGATATGGAAACTGGATATATGTAAATTGAATCAAACTTTAATGCACTGTAACATACAGAAACCAAGAACTAAGAGTCTGCATCTATAAAAGAGACCTTGTAAAAATTATTTATTTATTTGTGTGCACTGAGTCCTTAGCTATGGAATGTGGAATCTTTAGGTACAGTATGCAAACTCTTAGTTGTGGCATGTGTGATCTAGTTCCCTGACCTGCTGCATTGGGAGTACAGAGTCTTAATCACTGGATCACCAGGGAATTCCCAAGAAGAGACTCTTTTTCCTTTCTTTTCATATATATCTGCATTGGGGTCTCAATTTTTTTTTCACATATGAAGTTGTTGTAAAGGTTGCCATAGCAGAAAAATTGAATGTTTGGCAAAGATCACTTCTTAGATCAATTTTTAAGGAAAAGAGTCATTTCAAACCCTGTTGACATGCCACTCTTTGGTAAAATTTGCATTTATACTAAACAGGCCTGAAGTATCATCTTCAGAGGGTGGAATTCGCAGTCTCTTGTGACCTAGAAATACTAAATTGTTCATTTCCGCAGAAGGGTTATGCTTCAGGCTGTTACACATTAAATAAATCCATCATACTTTTGTTAGAAAGTAGTATCTCAATTTAGATTTCTTAACCCAGACAATCATATCACGTTCACAGATAAAAACCAATCTGGGAGAAAACCAGTCATTGACTGAATTCAGCAAAGGTGCCCTTTCACCATCTTCAACCAGCCCGTTCATGAGATGTATCCACTTTTCTTGGCCAGATTATATGTGTCTGGAGAATCTGAAAGATCAGTTGGCTCCTAAGAATATTTTCACCTTATACAGAGAAAAGGACAAGTGGCAATTACCTCTGCATTTGAAACTGAAGTTCTTTGTAAGCAGAGAAAATGCTTACAAAGCTGGATTGCTGCATTGGTATCTGAAAGAAAACCATTTCTGGGTGTCAGTCTCATTGTGTCTTACTTTCAGGTATCCCCAAAAATAAGAGTATTAGTCAGGTATCTGCTCTCATGTGTCTGGGTGCTCAAAAGCATTGCCTTCTGCCCATCACCCCCTTGACCCCTTATTTTGGTTTCAGAACTTATGCCGAGGCTGTCCCCATTCTGAATGTAGCCTGTGAAGTGTACCCCAAAAATGTAAGAGGCTTGTGAGGACAGTAGTGAAGACAGCTTAAGGATCTTCAACAGATGACTATTTAGTAAGTGATATGGAAACTGGATATATGTAAATTGAATCAAACTTTAATGCACTGTAACATACAGAAACCAAGAACTAAGAGTCTGCATCTATAAAAGACACCTTGTAAAATTATTTATTTATTTGTGTGCACTGAGTCCTTAGCTATGGAATGTGGAATCTTTAGGTACAGTATGCAAACTCTTAGTTGTGGCATGTGTGATCTAGTTCCCTGACCTGCTGCATTGGGAGTACAGAGTCTTAATCACTGGATCACCAGGGAATTCCCAAGAAGAGACTCTTTTTCCTTTCTTTTCATATATATCTGCATTGGGGTCTCAATTTTTTTTTCACATATGAAGTTGTTGTAAAGGTTGCCATAGCAGAAAAATTGAATGTTTGGCAAAGATCACTTCTTAGATCAATTTTTAAGGAAAAGAGTCATTTCAAACCCTGTTGACATGCCACTCTTTGGTAAAATTTGCATTTATACTAAACAGGCCTGAAGTATCATCTTCAGAGGGTGGAATTCGCAGTCTCTTGTGACCTAGAAATACTAAATTGTTCATTTCCGCAGAAGGGTTATGCTTCAGGCTGTTACACATTAAATAAATCCATCATACTTTTGTTAGAAAGTAGTATCTCAATTTAGATTTCTTAACCCAGACAATCATATCACGTTCACAGATAAAAACCAATCTGGGAGAAAACCAGTCATTGACTGAATTCAGCAAAGGTGCCCTTTCACCATCTTCAACCAGCCCGTTCATGAGATGTATCCACTTTTCTTGGCCAGATTATATGTGTCTGGAGAATCTGAAAGATCAGTTGGCTCCTAAGAATATTTTCACCTTATACAGAGAAAAGGACAAGTGGCAATTACCCTTATTACCTCCTTAATGTAATAAATGGCTAGCCACCTGTTTTGATCCTCCAAAATGATAAAAATCTGGGAGTACCTCCACGGCTCCACAGAACTGCTGGTTTTAGCAGAAATGCTTACTCTTCCTCTTCTCTTTCAAACCTTTGCACACATATCACTTTCTCTGTGAGGCTTGCTCTCATCAGATCCTTTTAACCCACCTTTGAACTCTCTTTCTTTCCAAGTCACTCTTGTCAACCAAGCTGTTAACTGTGTATATTGGCTTGTTTTTCTTGTCTCCCCACATGAAAAAATGGATTCCCTAAGGGCAGACCCTTTTGCTCACTGCTGTCCCCACAGTTCATGTGTCAGCTCTTGGGCCATAGTAGATACTCAATAAGAATTTGCTGAACAAATGAGGGAATTATGGCCCCCGAATAAAGGCTTGCGACACTTTTGATATATCCTATAATGTACCAAATTTGTATCTAAATATACTTTCTTATCAGGAGGACAGTCTCCAAAAGGGTTATTTTCTTTTCAAAACCATTACAAAAGTGTTGATAGGAAAATTTAGCATCTTTTTTCAGTCTAGAAACCTGGGAGCTGCATGATTGATCTCCTCGTCATGATCCACCATTGTCTCCAGCGCTGACTTGGTTCAAACCACTAAGATCTCAGAACCTCAGTTTTATGGAAATTTAAGTGAAAAGACCTAAACTAAAGGATACCTGATTTTGTTCCACACTCTGATATTCTGTGATTCTTAGGATATTTTCTTGATCTACCCAGTGTTTTCAGCATTTCATGTATATAGAACATGTACTGCTTAATAAATAGATATAGATAAAATATGAAACCTAAGTGCCCACTTAGTAGATATAAAAAATAAGAAATCCAGCACATCTTACGTTCCAGGTTTTTATATGTAAATTTATGTGCAAGTTATTCAAGAATTCAGAGACTTCCTCACCATTACCTCCACCATTGACAGTTCTGAACTTGTGAATTACACCCTACATAAGCACAGCTCCACAGTTCTTTTTTTATCCAGATTACAAAGCCACTGAACTGTCTTTCCATCTTGGATGCTCTATTGAACATACTATACAATTTTTCAACACCATAATTTGATCTGAGAACATCTGCAAAAAATCTGTAGCACATTTTTTCCCCTTCTCAGCACTTGACTTCTAAGCCTCTCCAAAGCAAGGATTCTTCCATAGTTTCTGTGACATATTATTGGGCAAACCACCAGAATTGCTTCTGAAGGACCAGAAAATAGACCAGAAAATGAGCTCGATTAATGGCATCATTAATAGAATTCTTAATTACCTGCCCAATTTGTGGATCAATCTGTTCTTTTAGAAATAAGAACCTTGTGATATGTTGCCCATTGTTACTCTTTATTTGAAATTCTTCTTATATTAGGGCTTCCTTGATGGCTCAGTACAGACAGTACAGAATCTGCCTGCAATGCAGCAGACCTGGGTTTGATCCTTGGGTTAGGAAGATCCCTGGAGAAGGGAATGACTACCCACTCCAATATTCTTGCCTGGAAAATCTCAGGGCCCTAGGAGTCTGGAAGGCTACCATCCATCCAAGGAGTCACAGAGGTGGACATGACTGAGCAGCTAACACTTTCACTTTCATGAAGGTCTTGGGAATTTTGACGTTTTCTACTTTCAGGACTTCTTTAATGGTTCAACAGTGAAGAATCTGCCTGCCAATGCAGGAGATGCAGGTTCACTCCCTGGGTCAGGAAGATCCCCTGAGGAAGGCAATGGCAACCCTCTCCAGTATTCTTGCCTGGGAAATCCCATGGACAGAGAAGACTGGCTGGCTATAGTCCATGGGGTCGCAAAAAGTTGAACACAACTTAGCAACTAAATAACAATATATAATCAAGATTATCCCACACATCTATTGATTTCCCCAAATAATTTAAGTTTCCTGGCAAGAACTACAAGGCTTTTCCTGGAGTTTGTGTTTTACAAAGTGAGGAAATTCAAATAAACATTCCAGTTTAGCCTCAATCATGCACTCGTGAAGCCTGCTGTGTGCTTTCTCTGGTTGTATTCATTGATTCCATGCCTACTTGTTTCCAGATCTTATTTCCTCCTTTCCTCAGAAATTCAGCAAGAAATGCCAGTGTATCATTTCACTTCCCCTCCCCACTTTCCTCCCATCTTTATTACTTGCATTTGAATATTTATTCATTTCCATCTTATTTTCTTGCAGGATTTCTAGCTGTCTGCAACTTTGCTTTATTGTTTTACTTACCCTTGGGAGGACTCTGTTTTCTGAGTCTGAAAATCTGGGTGGCTTAAACAACAGAAATTTATTCTCTGTCAGTCCTGGAGCCTAGAAATTCAAGACAGAGGTGTCAGCAGGGTTGGTTACTTCTGAGGCCTCTTTATTTAGCTGTAGACAGCCACCTTCTCCCTGGGTCTTCTAAAAGTCTACCCATTTTGTGAATCTGTGTCCTAAGCTTCTATTCTTATAAGAATTTAAGGTATATGGGATTAGGGCCCATCCATGTGACCTCATTTTACCTTAATCATCACTGTAAGTACCCTATGCCCAAATACGGTCACATGCTGACATACAAGGGGTTGAGATTTCAATTAATGAATTTTAGGGGAAACAGTCAACAACTGGTTCTCTCTTTTTTCTTTCTCTTTGGTTATTCAGCTACTATTTTTCTATGTTTTCATGAAGGTCTTGGGAATTTTGACGTTTTCTACTTTCAGGACTTCTTTAATGGTTCAACAGTGAAGAATCTGCCTGCCAATGCAGGAGATGCAGGTTCACTCCCTGGGTCAGGAAGATCCCCTGAGGAAGGCAATGGCAACCCTCTCCAGTATTCTTGCCTGGGAAATCCCATGGACAGAGAAGACTGGCTGGCTATAGTCCATGGGGTCGCAAAAAGTTGAACACAACTTAGCAACTAAATAACAATATATAATCAAGATTATCCCACACATCTATTGATTTCCCCAAATAATTTAAGTTTCCTGGCAAGAACTACAAGGCTTTTCCTGGAGTTTGTGTTTTACAAAGTGAGGAAATTCAAATAAACATTCCAGTTTAGCCTCAATCATGCACTCGTGAAGCCTGCTGTGTGCTTTCTCTGGTTGTATTCATTGATTCCATGCCTACTTGTTTCCAGATCTTATTTCCTCCTTTCCTCAGAAATTCAGCAAGAAATGCCAGTGTATCATTTCACTTCCCCTCCCCACTTTCCTCCCATCTTTATTACTTGCATTTGAATATTTATTCATTTCCATCTTATTTTCTTGCAGGATTTCTAGCTGTCTGCAACTTTGCTTTATTGTTTTACTTACCCTTGGGAGGACTCTGTTTTCTGAGTCTGAAAATCTGGGTGGCTTAAACAACAGAAATTTATTCTCTGTCAGTCCTGGAGCCTAGAAATTCAAGACAGAGGTGTCAGCAGGGTTGGTTACTTCTGAGGCCTCTTTATTTAGCTGTAGACAGCCACCTTCTCCCTGGGTCTTCTAAAAGTCTACCCATTTTGTGAATCTGTGTCCTAAGCTTCTATTCTTATAAGAATTTAAGGTATATGGGATTAGGGCCCATCCATGTGACCTCATTTTACCTTAATCATCACTGTAAGTACCCTATGCCCAAATACGGTCACATGCTGACATACAAGGGGTTGAGATTTCAATTAATGAATTTTAGGGGAAACAGTCAACAACTGGTTCTCTCTTTTTTCTTTCTCTTTGGTTATTCAGCTACTATTTTTCTATGTTTTCATGTTTTATATTTTATAATTTGTATTTTTATTCTACTCTCTGTTTTTTATCTCCTTTTCATGCCTCATGGACAATCTTATTCCCATTAATCTCCAGGGCTTCTCACCCGCTAGGATCCCAGCAATAACAAACCATTGTAACTTTTGATCTTGAGACTAATGAAAGGAGTTAGAAGATAAAACATGAAAGTAACATATGCCAACTCCACCCTGAATCAGGTGCTAGGATGTCTTTTCCAGCAAGCCTGCTGCCACAACCAAGAATAAGAAGAGAAGGCAAAAAGACCAGACTGCCAGATTTGATCTGGGTATTTGTTTCCATGAAAGATGAGAAGTATATTATCCATTGTGTTCATTTCAGACTTGCTGGTTCTTCGCACTTCATAGATGAGTGGAAATACATATGTTCTTTCACTGTCAGCATCTTTGCTGAAGGAAATGCTACTGAGCTCATCAGTTACCTGCGAAGTGCTGTTTGGTGATAATGCAGCCATACAACCCTGGAGACGCTCTGCCTGGTTTTCTTACTTAGATGTACACGGAGACCAACACTCAGGCCTTGAATAACCTTTTCCTCCCTGGGTATCCACCTTTAGGCTGTTACCCCTAAGCGTTCTTCATTCCTTTTTCCAATCTAGAGTGTAAGAGAAGGGACTTCCCTGTAGGTCCTGTGGTTAAGACTTCACATTCCAATACAGGAGGTGTGGGTTCGATCCCTGGTAGGGAAGCTAAGATCTCACATGCTTCATGGCCAAAAAACAAGACATAAAACAGAAGCAATGTTGTAACAAATTCAATAAAAATACTTTAAAATGGTCCACAAAAAATAATAAAGAGTACAATAGAGATTCTACCACTCTTGGGACATATCCTACTGTGTTCAGTCATAGTTTCCCAACTAGCAAAGGAAACACAAGCATAGGGTCTTCTGCAAAGCAGGAGCACTGGAAAGATGTTTGAAAAAAATCTTAAATTTACCAATCATCCTTTTTTATCCCCTTTTCAAATACGGTCACATGCTGACATACAAGGGGTTGAGATTTCAATTAATGAATTTTAGGGGAAACAGTCAACAACTGGTTCTCTCTTTTTTCTTTCTCTTTGGTTATTCAGCTACTATTTTTCTATGTTTTCATGTTTTATATTTTATAATTTGTATTTTTATTCTACTCTCTGTTTTTTATCTCCTTTTCATGCCTCATGGACAATCTTATTCCCATTAATCTCCAGGGCTTCTCACCCGCTAGGATCCCAGCAATAACAAACCATTGTAACTTTTGATCTTGAGACTAATGAAAGGAGTTAGAAGATAAAACATGAAAGTAACATATGCCAACTCCACCCTGAATCAGGTGCTAGGATGTCTTTTCCAGCAAGCCTGCTGCCACAACCAAGAATAAGAAGAGAAGGCAAAAAGACCAGACTGCCAGATTTGATCTGGGTATTTGTTTCCATGAAAGATGAGAAGTATATTATCCATTGTGTTCATTTCAGACTTGCTGGTTCTTCGCACTTCATAGATGAGTGGAAATACATATGTTCTTTCACTGTCAGCATCTTTGCTGAAGGAAATGCTACTGAGCTCATCAGTTACCTGCGAAGTGCTGTTTGGTGATAATGCAGCCATACAACCCTGGAGACGCTCTGCCTGGTTTTCTTACTTAGATGTACACGGAGACCAACACTCAGGCCTTGAATAACCTTTTCCTCCCTGGGTATCCACCTTTAGGCTGTTACCCCTAAGCGTTCTTCATTCCTTTTTCCAATCTAGAGTGTAAGAGAAGGGACTTCCCTGTAGGTCCTGTGGTTAAGACTTCACATTCCAATACAGGAGGTGTGGGTTCGATCCCTGGTAGGGAAGCTAAGATCTCACATGCTTCATGGCCAAAAAACAAGACATAAAACAGAAGCAATGTTGTAACAAATTCAATAAAAATACTTTAAAATGGTCCACAAAAAATAATAAAGAGTACAATAGAGATTCTACCACTCTTGGGACATATCCTACTGTGTTCAGTCATAGTTTCCCAACTAGCAAAGGAAACACAAGCATAGGGTCTTCTGCAAAGCAGGAGCACTGGAAAGATGTTTGAAAAAAATCTTAAATTTACCAACATTATTTCTTCATCTTTATTCATGCTCAGTTCAACTTTTTGGAATCCCTTGGACTGCTAAGAAAAACATTAAATGAGACATCTTTGGAGGGTAAGGTGAGATCTTTATTGAACTTGTTTAGTTTTCTTTTAAATCTTGTTATTATTGTTGTGTGATTTTCACTTATGTATCTGGCAAGAATGGGGACAACCCAAGATGTTCAGTGCTGTTATTTCTAACTATCTTAGCCTAGCTTGTTTTCTATTTAAAGTACATTCAGAATTGATTACATCCTCATTTTAAGAAGCTAGGACATGCAAGCAACCTAAATGTCCATTGACATGTGAATGAATAAAGAAGATGTGGTACATATATACACTGGAATATTACTCATCCATGAAGAGGGATGGAGTCAGGTCATTTGTAGAGATGTGAATGGACCTAAAGTCTGATGTACAGAGTGGAGTAAGTCAGAGAAAACAAATATTGTTTAATATTAATGTGTATATGTGGAATCCAGAAAACTGGTATAAATGAACCAATTACAGGGCATGAATAGAGATGCAGATATAGAGAACAAATGTGTAGACATAGGGGGATGGGGAGGGTGGGAAGAACTGGGAGATTGGGATCAATATATGTACATTTTGTTATTATTTTAGTGGCTAAGTCATGTCCAGCTGTTTTGCTACCCCATGAGCAATACCCTGCCAGGCTTCTCTGTCCATAGGATTTCCCAGGCAAGAAATCCTGGAATGAGGTTTTTGTTACCCCTAAGCGTTCTTCATTCCTTTTTCCAATCTAGAGTGTAAGAGAAGGGACTTCCCTGTAGGTCCTGTGGTTAAGACTTCACATTCCAATACAGGAGGTGTGGGTTCGATCCCTGGTAGGAAGCTAAGATCTCACATGCTTCATGGCCAAAAAACAAGACATAAAACAGAAGCAATGTTGTAACAAATTCAATAAAAATACTTTAAAATGGTCCACAAAAAATAATAAAGAGTACAATAGAGATTCTACCACTCTTGGGACATATCCTACTGTGTTCAGTCATAGTTTCCCAACTAGCAAAGGAAACACAAGCATAGGGTCTTCTGCAAAGCAGGAGCACTGGAAAGATGTTTGAAAAAAATCTTAAATTTACCAACATTATTTCTTCATCTTTATTCATGCTCAGTTCAACTTTTTGGAATCCCTTGGACTGCTAAGAAAAACATTAAATGAGACATCTTTGGAGGGTAAGGTGAGATCTTTATTGAACTTGTTTAGTTTTCTTTTAAATCTTGTTATTATTGTTGTGTGATTTTCACTTATGTATCTGGCAAGAATGGGGACAACCCAAGATGTTCAGTGCTGTTATTTCTAACTATCTTAGCCTAGCTTGTTTTCTATTTAAAGTACATTCAGAATTGATTACATCCTCATTTTAAGAAGCTAGGACATGCAAGCAACCTAAATGTCCATTGACATGTGAATGAATAAAGAAGATGTGGTACATATATACACTGGAATATTACTCATCCATGAAGAGGGATGGAGTCAGGTCATTTGTAGAGATGTGAATGGACCTAAAGTCTGATGTACAGAGTGGAGTAAGTCAGAGAAAACAAATATTGTTTAATATTAATGTGTATATGTGGAATCCAGAAAACTGGTATAAATGAACCAATTACAGGGCATGAATAGAGATGCAGATATAGAGAACAAATGTGTAGACATAGGGGGATGGGGAGGGTGGGAAGAACTGGGAGATTGGGATCAATATATGTACATTTTGTTATTATTTTAGTGGCTAAGTCATGTCCAGCTGTTTTGCTACCCCATGAGCAATACCCTGCCAGGCTTCTCTGTCCATAGGATTTCCCAGGCAAGAAATCCTGGAATGAGTTGCTATTTTCTTCTTCAGTGTATCTTCTAGACCCAGAGATCAAACCCACTTCTCTTCCATTGGCAGATGGATTCTTAATCATTGAACCCCTAGGGAAGCCTGTGTATATACTACCATGTGCAAAACAGGTAGGTATAGGAAACCCGCTAAAGCACAGGAGGCTCAGCTCTGTGATGACCTAGAAGGGTGGCATGGGGCTCAGAGGAAGGAGATAGATGTACAAGTATAGATAATTCATTTGGCTGTCAACAGAAACTAACCCAACATTGAAAAGCAGCTATTTCCCCTTTGAAAAACAGAAGCGGCAGCTTGCATACAGCTAGTATTTTAAGTGTTCTTGACTGAAGATGGTTTTCAAAAGGCATTCAGTTGGAGACATTGATAAAAGGCATGGTTCAGAATTGTCACTAGTTCTGTGCTTGTAGCATGTTTATTTCATTGTGAATCACACAAACATTTTTTCCAAGTCCCTTCAATGCGTACCTACTGATGCCTCCAGGTATTTAGTTCAAGGGAAATAATCTGACATGAATGGCTAGGATGCCTCCCCAAGGATTCAAACTAAAGAGCGACCGCTCAGTCCTTGGCCTGACCCCACCTGGAGGCTTCAGGTCTCTGTAGACATGAGGACATACCCTTTTCCCATAAGGGAGAATTTAAAGAAATCTAGGTTAAAAGAACCACTGAATTAGCCTCTTTGCTTTCCCCGGTCTCAGGGACTGAGTTCCAGGATTGGTAAACTTTCAACCTCCCAGGATCTCTTCTGTCCCCTGCATTGGCCTGTGGGTTCTTTACCACGAGTGCTGCCTGGGAAGCCCCATTTGAGTATACACAGATCTAAATTTAACAATCTATTCATATATTATTTTGATGTATTAAGGTTAATAAATATGCTGACTTAAAGGACATATATTAAGACATATTTTAAGTATATTGCATATACTTAAAGGACAGAAATGTACAGGAAAGTAACAGTTAAAATAACATGTAGTTTTAAAAATAAATAACTGGAATTTAAAAATTTGTTTCTTTATTTGGTGGATAATTGCAATTTTCAATGTGAAAAAAGAAAGAGGAGTCCGAGCCTCTCGTCTGGACATTGGAGCGTCCCATTCTCTCACAGTCCGGTACGGACTCCCAGCTCCCTCGTGGAGAAGACTGGAGGAGAGGAAGCTCATACAGGCCCCTCCTTGTGACCTCTTACCCCACTCTTGCCCTTTTCACATCATTTACATGAGCCCAAGGTCATGAGAGCCTGATGCTAATTCTGATCCATACACACTGAAGGTGATTTCAGTTTAACTTCTCTTGCTTAGCAATGTATGCTACGATTTTTGTGTTCAACACTACACAAACCAGAAAGCAAATCCTAGAATAATTTAAAAGCAGCTATTTCCCCTTTGAAAAACAGAAGCGGCAGCTTGCATACAGCTAGTATTTTAAGTGTTCTTGACTGAAGATGGTTTTCAAAAGGCATTCAGTTGGAGACATTGATAAAAGGCATGGTTCAGAATTGTCACTAGTTCTGTGCTTGTAGCATGTTTATTTCATTGTGAATCACACAAACATTTTTTCCAAGTCCCTTCAATGCGTACCTACTGATGCCTCCAGGTATTTAGTTCAAGGGAAATAATCTGACATGAATGGCTAGGATGCCTCCCCAAGGATTCAAACTAAAGAGCGACCGCTCAGTCCTTGGCCTGACCCCACCTGGAGGCTTCAGGTCTCTGTAGACATGAGGACATACCCTTTTCCCATAAGGGAGAATTTAAAGAAATCTAGGTTAAAAGAACCACTGAATTAGCCTCTTTGCTTTCCCTGGTCTCAGGGACTGAGTTCCAGGATTGGTAAACTTTCAACCTCCCAGGATCTCTTCTGTCCCCTGCATTGGCCTGTGGGTTCTTTACCACGAGTGCTGCCTGGGAAGCCCCATTTGAGTATACACAGATCTAAATTTAACAATCTATTCATATATTATTTTGATGTATTAAGGTTAATAAATATGCTGACTTAAAGGACATATATTAAGACATATTTTAAGTATATTGCATATACTTAAAGGACAGAAATGTACAGGAAAGTAACAGTTAAAATAACATGTAGTTTTAAAAATAAATAACTGGAATTTAAAAATTTGTTTCTTTATTTGGTGGATAATTGCAATTTTCAATGTGAAAAAAGAAAGAGGAGTCCGAGCCTCTCGTCTGGACATTGGAGCGTCCCATTCTCTCACAGTCCGGTACGGACTCCCAGCTCCCTCGTGGAGAAGACTGGAGGAGAGGAAGCTCATACAGGCCCCTCCTTGTGACCTCTTACCCCACTCTTGCCCTTTTCACATCATTTACATGAGCCCAAGGTCATGAGAGCCTGATGCTAATTCTGATCCATACACACTGAAGGTGATTTCAGTTTAACTTCTCTTGCTTAGCAATGTATGCTACGATTTTTGTGTTCAACACTACACAAACCAGAAAGCAAATCCTAGAATAATTTAAGAATCAATGTTGCATTGCCTCGGATTCCACTTTTAGTTTATCTAAATATTTTCCACCCAGATGAACTTTAAATGACTTGTATACAGTGTATGTCCCCGTCTCCACAAGCACCACTTGAATAATGTTGGCATTAACATGCACAGTCACAGAAATGCATCCTGTGAATGTAAATGGACTCTCCACGCTGTGTACCTTACATTTATATTTATTCTCTAAAATGAGCATCGATGGACTTAACTGGAGTGACGGGGACAATCCGTAGGAGAATACTGAGTATGCAGAATGTGCTAAGAAGGATGCCTAGGTGATGAGCCCAGGTGGAACGGGGGGCAGCGCGAATGCTGGGGTTCTCTGGAGTGACGTCCGCGGATGGGGAGCAGTCTGGCTGCCTGAACGCTGGCAGTGTGCAAAAACTAGTCTATGGTAGAGGGAGGACCACATGATTTGAATGAGTCTCTATTAGAACCTCCTGAGGTCAAGAACTGAGGTTTAGTTTTAGTTTTAAATTAAAACAAAGCAAGAAAAATTTAATTAACTGTTTCAGGCTATGCTCTGTTTCTGCTGCTGAACATGTCACTTGCTGGAAAAACGGCTGCGTGGCCAGAGCACCCGCTTGCTAGCTTTCCTAGCAGGAAGGGAGGAAGAAGCGGGATTCACGAGTGGCCTCAGGGTCCAGCCTGCTGTAGTATGATACCTTTGAGAAGTGGGCAAGGGGCCTTGACACTGGTCCTCATAGGAAATAGGAACAGGGCACTGGGAGCATTTTTCTCAATGATGTATATTTTACAGATGTGCGATTTGAGATCCGAAGAACTGTGTAACTGACTTAGGATTGCACAATAAGTGAATGGAAATTCCAGGACCTTATCCAGATCTCTGGATTCTCTTTTTCTGTATGTTTCCTGTTAGGAGATGAGGTAGGAGATGAAGAGAGTCAACTGAAAGTTAGTATATGAGGCTACAAGATAATTCAGATCTGAAAAATCTCTCTTTAAAAAAAAAAGCACAATCATGTCCTGACCTCCAAAAATGAGATAGAAAAAATGAGCCCTGATATCCAAGGGACCAATTACCATTAAGAAATCTGTTCTTCCCATCTGCTCCAAGTGCTGTTCACACTGAGCTTCACGGACTCACAGACCTTAAATCAATGGGGACAGGCCGCTTATCTGCTCACAGTAGTAGCAGGGGTAGAATTTCCGGGTCAGGAGGCTCTGAGAGAGCACCTACGCCATATATACATCAGAGAAACCTTCCCTGCAATGTTATGAAGAGTTAAGGATGATTTTACATCTGTTCTAGAATCTACAGTGGCAGAGCCAGCCTTATCTTG
The DNA here is from genome assembly GCA_022376925.1 of Tragulus kanchil. Classification (NCBI taxonomy): domain Eukaryota; kingdom Metazoa; phylum Chordata; class Mammalia; order Artiodactyla; family Tragulidae; genus Tragulus; species Tragulus kanchil. The sequence continues at coordinate 15,437,410 of JAIOJX010000028.1, read as the reverse complement.
GAGCAATGCGGTTCACCGAATTGTGCTGTTTATATGGAAATTGGAGTTTAGGACTGCAAAGTGGGGGATGTATTCTCATCTTGCGGTCTGGGGACTCTATCCCGCTGAAGAAAGAGAGTTGTAATCCAATATGGTATCCTGTGTCCTGCAAGTGATGGCGTCTACGTGGATGAAGGGAGGCTCCTGGTACAATAACCTCTGCCTCCCAAATCAGGCAACAGTGGGGCTGTCGGCAGTCGCAGGAGAGAAGTGGGCAGATGACGGGGAAGAAGTTCAGCTTTTTCCAAAGGACACAGACATAGTATAGTCTAGTGGTGGCCCTAGTGGCCATGTGTATATGCTCGCATGCTCCTACACATCAAGAGAGAACTGAGAAGAAAAGGCTGTAAGAAAGAACACTAATCAGTGTCCTGAAGCCCGGACATGATTTCTCCAGTGCAGGAAGTAGATCAACTGATCTTTCGGTCTTGCACCACCAGAGAGGTTCTGTCCTCAACAAAAGCAAAGGCTTGTGAACCCACGGAAGGCTGCAAGGAAGACTCTGGTTGGACAGCCTCAGTGGTGAAAGTGAAGATCGCATTGCTAAAGACACAGCCCCCCCAACACAACTGAAGATTGTGTTGCTAAGACACATACCACACACACACACACACAAACACACACACACACTGTCATGTATAAAATGGGTAGCTAGTGGGAAGTCGCTGCTGTACAGCAAAGAGCTCAGCTCCGTGCTCTGAGATGACCTGGGAGGTGGGAGGGAGGACACAAGGGAGGGGTATATGTGTACATATCGCTGAATTGATTGTCGTATAGCATAAATTAGCATAGCATTGCAAAGCAGCTATACCCTAGTAAAACATGAAAAAATAGATAAATACAGCCACGCTCTTCCAGGGAGGACTGGGAGCAATGTAGGTACAGACTAGATTCCTTAAGCATCTCCAACCTCACTTCCTAATGACATTTCTTGCCACTTAGACCCCTTACTCAGCACNCCCTTCATCCAACTGGCACCATCTCTATTCCAACCTTCCTGCAATGTTATGAAGAGTTAAGGATGATTTTACATCTGTTCTAGAATCTACAGTGGCAGAGCCAGCCTTATCTTGGAGCAATGCGGTTCACCGAATTGTGCTGTTTATATGGAAATTGGAGTTTAGGACTGCAAAGTGGGGGATGTATTCTCATCTTGCGGTCTGGGGACTCTATCCCGCTGAAGAAAGAGAGTTGTAATCCAATATGGTATCCTGTGTCCTGCAAGTGATGGCGTCTACGTGGATGAAGGGAGGCTCCTGGTACAATAACCTCTGCCTCCCAAATCAGGCAACAGTGGGGCTGTCGGCAGTCGCAGGAGAGAAGTGGGCAGATGACGGGGAAGAAGTTCAGCTTTTTCCAAAGGACACAGACATAGTATAGTCTAGTGGTGGCCCTAGTGGCCATGTGTATATGCTCGCATGCTCCTACACATCAAGAGAGAACTGAGAAGAAAAGGCTGTAAGAAAGAACACTAATCAGTGTCCTGAAGCCCGGACATGATTTCTCCAGTGCAGGAAGTAGATCAACTGATCTTTCGGTCTTGCACCACCAGAGAGGTTCTGTCCTCAACAAAAGCAAAGGCTTGTGAACCCACGGAAGGCTGCAAGGAAGACTCTGGTTGGACAGCCTCAGTGGTGAAAGTGAAGATCGCATTGCTAAAGACACAGCCCCCCCAACACAACTGAAGATTGTGTTGCTAAGACACATACCACACACACACACACAAACACACACACACACACTGTCATGTATAAAATGGGTAGCTAGTGGGAAGTCGCTGCTGTACAGCAAAGAGCTCAGCTCCGTGCTCTGAGATGACCTGGGAGGTGGGAGGGAGGACACAAGGGAGGGGTATATGTGTACATATCGCTGAATTGATTGTCGTATAGCATAAATTAGCATAGCATTGCAAAGCAGCTATACCCTAGTAAAACATGAAAAAATAGATAAATACAGCCACGCTCTTCCAGGGAGGACTGGGAGCAATGTAGGTACAGACTAGATTCCTTAAGCATCTCCAACCTCACTTCCTAATGACATTTCTTGCCACTTAGACCCCTTACTCAGCACTCCCCTTCATCCAACTGGCACCATCTCTATTCCAGCCTCACTGTGCTTCTTCCCACTGCACAAACCTCAGGCTGTTTCCCTTCCCTCTGGGCTAGGCTCTTCCCCCTCTCCATGTAGCGTCTTCCCTGGAATGGACGTGACCTGCTCCCATCCACCATCCTGACCCAGTGCAATGTCCTCCCCCAAGCTGTTCTCTTATACTCAGGTCTCAGTGAGGGGCACCATTTCTATTTTTTTCCTTTATCTTTCTTTTTTATTTTATTTAATTATGAAAATATGATAACACATTTGCAGAAGTCTTGGAAAATATAGAATAAATACAGTTACATACAGTTCTACTATGTATTACAGTTATTTGTTTTAAGCAGATAAATTAAAATTTTTAGTTGGAGTTTCAATATCAAATTCTCAGAAATTAAGAGAATGAATGTACAGAGAAGTAAAAGGATAGAGTAGACCTGAAAAGCATTATGAACCCATTTGACATAATTAAGATTTATACAGTTTTCTTTTCTTTTTTTTTAAAAAGATTTATTTATTTATTTATTTTGGGCGGGGGTCGGGTTGGGGAGGGAGGGGAGCAGGCGGGCCACTTCTATTGGTCTTTCATTTCTCTATGTTCATCGGTCTTTGTTCTTTGGCTCCTGTGGGCCTCTCACCGCGGTGGCGTCTGTCGTTGCAGAGCGCCGGCTCTGGGTGCATGCGCTCCAGAGCTCCGGCTCGGTTAATTGGACACATCGGTCCAGCCGCTCCGCGGCACGTGGGATCTTCCCAGGCCAGGGATCAAACCGGCGCCCCTTGCACTGCAAGGCGGTGTCTTTACCCACTGGACCACCAGGGGAAGCCCTATACAGTTTTCACACTACAGGACACCAATTCTATTCAAGTTCCCATCGGCTATAAACTAGGAGACACTGGAACATATCCAGAGACATAAGACCAGGTGCAGAAATTTCGTGGTCTAAAGGTATTGAAATCATACAACATCTGTTTTCTTATTACTGCAGAATTATGTTAGAGATCAATACTGAAAATAACCTACACATTTTCAAGTGCAGTGTGTCACTTACCTAGAGAGATCTTTGACTTCTCCATTGAAAGCCCAGTAAAGTTAGAAGACTGGAAAACACAGAGGGTGACTTCAGAGAAGAAAGCAGTTAAGAAGTTAGTATCAAAATGAGAACTTAGTATCAAAGATACTTTGAAAAATGATGGAGACCATTTCTTATTTCTCTGTGTGTTCTTGATATTCAGAATGAAGAATGAATATCTCGTATCCACCTCCATTTCAGGGCTGTCTCACATGGTCTTTCACTGGACTTTGCTATTATCTGGTTATAATTTTCCTGCTTGATTTTCCTCCTGTTTTATTACCAAATTCTTGAAAAACCAAATCTAGAACTTGAGTTTCCTATCTAAAGTTGAAATAAAAATGTGAATATCTTATGGGTTTAGAAGATCAAATGAAATCATGTATGCACAATGCTCAGCAAGGTATCTGGTTGATTAGCAGGGAGTAGATGATTATTGTTCTATCGGTCAGTCCTGTGTGACTCTTTGCAACCCCATGGACTGCAGGACATCAGGCTTCCCTGTCTTTCATCATCTCCCAGCATTTGCTTAAACTCATGTCCCTTGAGTAAGTGATGCCACCCTCCCCTTTCCCTCCTGCCTTCAATCTTTCCCAGCCTCAGGGTAGATGATTATTGGTTTATATTCCATCCCCATGATGCACATGTTTTTAAAACAGTAAACTTCTAAAACTAAATGAGGACACCACTGGCTTATTCATTAAGAAAAATAATAAGTGTAAGATCATAGAGCATGAATTTTGCTTTAAATTATGACCCCACATCTATCACAGCACATAGGTGTTTCTCTGACATTTTGGGGAGCTCATTTTTAGTTCTCAAAGCCCATGAATGGCTTTCAAATACTCAGCACCATTCATTCTAACTAGGAGGATGGTAGTGTGGCAGTAAATAGCTGGTTTAGTCTTGATCATCCATAAGCTAAATATCTGCATCATAGAGGAAGTCTGCCCAATGTAGAGTCTAAATATTTCATGTCACATTTAAAATCCATAGTTGTTGTTCTGGATTTAGTTGACATTGCAATCAGAAAAAATTTTTTTTTATCAGTTTTTATGAGCCCCCAGATCATTTACAACATCTGTTTTCTTATTACTGCAGAATTATGTTAGAGATCAATACTGAAAATAACCTACACATTTTCAAGTGCAGTGTGTCACTTACCTAGAGAGATCTTTGACTTCTCCATTGAAAGCCCAGTAAAGTTAGAAGACTGGAAAACACAGAGGGTGACTTCAGAGAAGAAAGCAGTTAAGAAGTTAGTATCAAAATGAGAACTTAGTATCAAAGATACTTTGAAAAATGATGGAGACCATTTCTTATTTCTCTGTGTGTTCTTGATATTCAGAATGAAGAATGAATATCTCGTATCCACCTCCATTTCAGGGCTGTCTCACATGGTCTTTCACTGGACTTTGCTATTATCTGGTTATAATTTTCCTGCTTGATTTTCCTCCTGTTTTATTACCAAATTCTTGAAAAACCAAATCTAGAACTTGAGTTTCCTATCTAAAGTTGAAATAAAAATGTGAATATCTTATGGGTTTAGAAGATCAAATGAAATCATGTATGCACAATGCTCAGCAAGGTATCTGGTTGATTAGCAGGGAGTAGATGATTATTGTTCTATCGGTCAGTCCTGTGTGACTCTTTGCAACCCCATGGACTGCAGGACATCAGGCTTCCCTGTCTTTCATCATCTCCCAGCATTTGCTTAAACTCATGTCCCTTGAGTAAGTGATGCCACCCTCCCCTTTCCCTCCTGCCTTCAATCTTTCCCAGCCTCAGGGTAGATGATTATTGGTTTATATTCCATCCCCATGATGCACATGTTTTTAAAACAGTAAACTTCTAAAACTAAATGAGGACACCACTGGCTTATTCATTAAGAAAAATAATAAGTGTAAGATCATAGAGCATGAATTTTGCTTTAAATTATGACCCCACATCTATCACAGCACATAGGTGTTTCTCTGACATTTTGGGGAGCTCATTTTTAGTTCTCAAAGCCCATGAATGGCTTTCAAATACTCAGCACCATTCATTCTAACTAGGAGGATGGTAGTGTGGCAGTAAATAGCTGGTTTAGTCTTGATCATCCATAAGCTAAATATCTGCATCATAGAGGAAGTCTGCCCAATGTAGAGTCTAAATATTTCATGTCACATTTAAAATCCATAGTTGTTGTTCTGGATTTAGTTGACATTGCAATCAGATGATCATCATCCACATAAAATTCACTTTAATTTTAGGTCATAGGTCATGGTTAAGCTTTTCCTTCATGAGGCACACTCATCTCCATTCTTTAGAGATCTCATTTGCATCACTTTTTTAAAGTTTTTTTTTTTATATACAATTTTATTTATTTTTGGCTGTGCTGGGTCTTTGTTGCTCCTTGGGCTTTTCTCTGGTTGCAGTGAGTGGTAGCTTCTCTTGTTGCAGAGCATGGGTTCTAGGGTGTGTGGGCTCAGTGGTTATAGATCCCAGGTTCTGGAGCCCAGGCTCAGTTGTTCTGGCACAGGAGCTTAAATGCGCCACTGAATGGGAGATCTTCCTAGACCAGGGATCAAACCCGTGTCTCTGACATTGACAGTCAGATTCTTTACCATTGGACAACCAGGGAAGCCCCTGCATTGTGTCTTCTCAACAATAGCTTAACTTAAAATCACTGTAAAGCTTATTAAAAGGGACCCCAAATATGTTTTCTAGTTTATGAATTGTTGCCACATTCCTCAAAGAACAAGTTTAAACCTGTGCAGATCTGCCATAATTTTTGTCAGACTGAGAGTTATTGATTGTGAATAGGTTGCTTAAGGACTCCTTCCCCAGGTTCTGAATTTGAAATTGTAGCACCTCCAGCTTGCTGGCCAAGGCTGTTTCTGGAACCGAAGGATGGAGGAAGCAGAAGCAGCAGGTCTTTCCTCTGGGAGGCCTCTGAGGAGATGGATGGAATCACAGATAGTCTTCAACCAAATACCAAGCCTACCTGACAGAGAACGCACGGGAGCTCTGAGGGTCCAGGCGCAAAAGCGATGCATTTTAAACATTCTCCCAGCTGGCTTTATGTCAGTAACAAATGAGACTTGTCACTTTCCCCAAGCAGATTTAGTGAGGACATTACCAATGTTAATGATCTGTGCTTGCCACGGGAGGAAGAAGCCGGAAGCTGAGTTTGGTAGTGCCCAGGGACCGCTTTCAATTTCTTTTCATCTCTTCTTTTTTGACTGGCTGGTAGAAGAGCTGATTTTTCACAATCATCCTTCTCTCAAGTTTGGAAAGTGTCAGATGGTATGAGAATCTCTTATATATTCTGCCGCTCTGAAGACAGGCCAACACTTACCCACTCTTTACGCCTAGGCATGAGTTAGATTTAGGAAGTTCAGGGGACTTAACCTCTTAGAAGAGTGTGAATGTAAACAAAGGCCCTGCTTTACAGGATTCTGGCTCTTCTAGGTTGTCCATGGACAGATAATATATTCAGAGGAGTGTGGTTTCAGCAAGATCCACACACCCCTGGACTCTGCTTCCACTGAATCCTGTCTCTAAAGGAAGAAACTTGAAACTGAAAGACAAGCAGAACCCAGTGGTACAATGATGAACTGTGTTCGCAGCACAGAGTGTCTCCACCTTTAAGAAGGAGACTCCTTTCTTTTATCCCCAATAATTAAAGACTCTTCTCTAGTGTACAGAGGCAATACCATTGATAAGAACTCTTGGCTTTCCTGAAGCATTTTAAAAAACTTGTTCAGAAAGACAATCAACCGTAAAACAGAATGCCTCTTCCCCTCAATCACAACTCTGTAAGTTGTACTAAATCCATAAGAGATCATGGAAATCAATCCATCTTAGTCTGCTAAGTTCCAGCAATTATTTCAGTCACCCAACCAGAAGTGGGGAAAAAATTTAATGTTGACAGCTCAAGTTAGAACTGGTTGAAAATTTTAATTTGCCATATACCCAGAGAAACAACTAAATGTAAGACAGGCTAAAACACTGCGTTACATTCAATGACATCATGAGTCTCAAAGAAAAGACTCTTAAGGCCGAGTATATTGAAATTGGGTATTTATCGACTACCGTCTTCCGAGTTTATCAAGAGCTTCGCTTGCCTTTGAAAATAAGCAGCACTCCCCAGTGGGAAGGTCTGGACCCCGGGGTCCACAAATGCGTTTGCAGAAAGCAAAATCAAAGATGATTCAGGAGGGAAATTTATTTTGTGTTCTTGATGTTATGGGCTGTTCATTAACCGTTATGAGACTTTAGGTTGTAGGACAAAACAGATCCAGGGCGAAGAGAGCATGAATCAAAGGAGTAATCACAGCTGCTATAGACTTAGAATCAGGTTTGCTTTCAAGCCCTGAGTTTGCAGCAGCCTGGTAGCAGGAAAAACACCAAGAACATGGAGAAAACAAACCCACAAAAGCCTAAACAGACAACTCCAGGGAAGGCTTTCAGAAGTAGCTATAGTTAATTCTCACCCTTTCTTTAGTCCAAGCCAACACCTGCCTAGCACCAAGGCAGTGCAGGCTGTGTGTTCATCTCTCACTGTAGGCTAACACCTTCTCTTCTTTGATTCTTTGGACTTTGAAGTGTTTTAGTTCACACAAACACACACACACACACACACACACACACAAGCTGAATTTCTACAGGGCAGACTGCAGGGTTTTTTTACCCCCAGGAATTTTTTTAACCCCCCTCTTTTTAGTTCTTGCCTTTTTCTCATCAGTATTTCTTCAGCATACAGTTCACCCGAACCCATTTTCCTTCTTAGAGCTGTCATTCCTAACTAGCCTTTCTTAGTCTAGAGATAACTAAGTTCTGCGAGGCATCTCCCACTGGGAGCCTTGCCTCCGTGCGAGCAGGTTTGAATTGCAGACTGACTGCATTTTCGATAAGTCCTGAACATAATGTACTCTCTACCAGAGATGGAAGAAGCCAGTGGCATTTGGACTGAAAGGCTCTAGGAACCTATTTTGCAGACAAAAATTTAATGTTGACAGCTCAAGTTAGAACTGGTTGAAAATTTTAATTTGCCATATACCCAGAGAAACAACTAAATGTAAGACAGGCTAAAACACTGCGTTACATTCAATGACATCATGAGTCTCAAAGAAAAGACTCTTAAGGCCGAGTATATTGAAATTGGGTATTTATCGACTACCGTCTTCCGAGTTTATCAAGAGCTTCGCGCTTGCCTTTGAAAATAAGCAGCACTCCCCCAGTGGGAAGGTCTGGACCCCGGGGTCCACAAATGCGTTTGCAGAAAGCAAAATCAAAGATGATTCAGGAGGGAAATTTATTTTGTGTTCTTGATGTTATGGGCTGTTCATTAACCGTTATGAGACTTTAGGTTGTAGGACAAAACAGATCCAGGGCGAAGAGAGCATGAATCAAAGGAGTAATCACAGCTGCTATAGACTTAGAATCAGGTTTGCTTTCAAGCCCTGAGTTTGCAGCAGCCTGGTAGCAGGAAAAACACCAAGAACATGGAGAAAACAAACCCACAAAAGCCTAAACAGACAACTCCAGGGAAGGCTTTCAGAAGTAGCTATAGTTAATTCTCACCCTTTCTTTAGTCCAAGCCAACACCTGCCTAGCACCAAGGCAGTGCAGGCTGTGTGTTCATCTCTCACTGTAGGCTAACACCTTCTCTTCTTTGATTCTTTGGACTTTGAAGTGTTTTAGTTCACACAAACACACACACACACACACACACACACACAAGCTGAATTTCTACAGGGCAGACTGCAGGGTTTTTTTACCCCCAGGAATTTTTTTAACCCCCCTCTCTTTTTAGTTCTTGCCTTTTTCTCATCAGTATTTCTTCAGCATACAGTTCACCCCGAACCCATTTTCCTTCTTAGAGCTGTCATTCCTAACTAGCCTTTCTTAGTCTAGAGATAACTAAGTTCTGCGAGGCATCTCCCACTGGGAGCCTTGCCTCCGTGCGAGCAGGTTTGAATTGCAGACTGACTGCATTTTCGATAAGTCCTGAACATAATGTACTCTCTACCAGAGATGGAAGAAGCCAGTGGCATTTGGACTGAAAGGCTCTAGGAACCTATTTTGCAGACATTGGATTTGCCGTGTCTACATTGGATTTTGCCCCACAGGTAACCTACTTATTTATTCCTTTAATTTCCTGGTCTTTGTGGATTTAAGAAAGCCTGAATCCAGAGGAGCAAGTGACAAGGGAACCTTTTAAAGTTCAGCTTAAGTCCCAAGATGCAAAGAAAAATCTAAAAGGATGACAATTGTAAATTCAGTGAAACATGATTTATTTCAAACATGTGCAACTGTGTTTAAAAGTCAGCAGTAAGCGAAGGATAAACATGAAGTAATGCGTGTTGATGTATACATTTGTCAACTTCTGCTGTGGCAGCAGGCAAACTCCACATCTCAGCAGTTTATAACACATAAAAGGCTTTTTTACTCATGAGTCTGTGAATTGAGTATTGTTCTGCTGGGTCCAGCTGGGCTTGGAATGGCTGTGCTCCTCATTAGAGTTTGAGTTCAGGTGCACTCTGCTAGTCTTTGTTCTGGGAGCCAGGCTCAAGTGGGAGCTACTGGCTATGGTGGCCTGTTCTGTGACCTGGGGCAGAAGTTCAAGAGGGTGAACAAAACCAAGGAATTCCTCTTCAGTCCTTCCCTTGGAACTGGCGCCCTGTCACAGCTGCCCACATTTCATTGTTCCGTGAAAGTCAGATAACCAAACCCAAAGTCATTGGGGCCTGGAGGGTATGATACAATGTATATATACATATATATGTACATATATATTATATATATAAATATTATATATACATAGTATAACATACAATATATATAATATATTCTGTAATATATACTATATTATACAATATGACATATTGTATATTATACAATTTATATATACATATATATTATATATATAAATATTATATATACATATCTATCTATCTATCTATCTATTAGTCTTTGTCCCTGGTTCCAGGCACACAGCTCCCCAAACTCCTGTATTTCATTGAGGTTTTCAGTTTTCATGTGCAAATGAAATGAGTCCTAAGGAAGGAAGTCCGAGATAGCTTCAGGGGCACTGTTCACCAGAAACCAGCCCTGTGAATGTAACCTAAGAGCTTTCAACCCACCCATTTTCGATAAGTCCTGAACATAATGTACTCTCTACCAGAGATGGAAGAAGCCAGTGGCATTTGGACTGAAAGGCTCTAGGAACCTATTTTGCAGACATTGGATTTGCCGTGTCTACATTGGATTTTGCCCCACAGGTAACCTACTTATTTATTCCTTTAATTTCCTGGTCTTTGTGGATTTAAGAAAGCCTGAATCCAGAGGAGCAAGTGACAAGGGAACCTTTTAAAGTTCAGCTTAAGTCCCAAGATGCAAAGAAAAATCTAAAAGGATGACAATTGTAAATTCAGTGAAACATGATTTATTTCAAACATGTGCAACTGTGTTTAAAAGTCAGCAGTAAGCGAAGGATAAACATGAAGTAATGCGTGTTGATGTATACATTTGTCAACTTCTGCTGTGGCAGCAGGCAAACTCCACATCTCAGCAGTTTATAACACATAAAAGGCTTTTTTACTCATGAGTCTGTGAATTGAGTATTGTTCTGCTGGGTCCAGCTGGGCTTGGAATGGCTGTGCTCCTCATTAGAGTTTGAGTTCAGGTGCACTCTGCTAGTCTTTGTTCTGGGAGCCAGGCTCAAGTGGGAGCTACTGGCTATGGTGGCCTGTTCTGTGACCTGGGGCAGAAGTTCAAGAGGGTGAACAAAACCAAGGAATTCCTCTTCAGTCCTTCCCTTGGAACTGGCGCCCTGTCACAGCTGCCCACATTTCATTGTTCCGTGAAAGTCAGATAACCAAACCCAAAGTCATTGGGGCCTGGAGGGTATGATACAATGTATATATACATATATATGTACATATATATTATATATATAAATATTATATATACATAGTATAACATACAATATATATAATATATTCTGTAATATATACTATATTATACAATATGACATATTGTATATTATACAATTTATATATACATATATATTATATATATAAATATTATATATACATATCTATCTATCTATCTATCTATTAGTCTTTGTCCCTGGTTCCAGGCACACAGCTCCCCAAACTCCTGTATTTCATTGAGGTTTTCAGTTTTCATGTGCAAATGAAATGAGTCCTAAGGAAGGAAGTCCGAGATAGCTTCAGGGGCACTGTTCACCAGAAACCAGCCCTGTGAATGTAACCTAAGAGCTTTCAACCCACCCTGTCCCCAGGGAGGGAGAAAGTGAGACAGTTTAGTTTAGTCACCTGTGACTATGGGATAAAGCCCCCATAAAAATCCATATGATGGGTGGGTTCAAGGAGCTTGGAGCTGGGTGCAGCTGTTGAAGGCTGGGACAGTGTGCCTGGGGAAGCACAGAAGCCCTGCCGCTTGCCCCGCCCTACCCTGTGCTTCCATCTGGCTGACATTGAATTGTGCCCTTTATTTATTTATTCTTACTTCTTAGGTCAATCTTTTAAAAAATATTTATTGGAGTATAGTTGATTTACACTAGTGTTAGTGTGTGAGTTTCAGGTGTGCAAGAAAATGAATCAGTGACACATATACCAAGATCCAATCTTTTTTTTTTAAGATTATTTTCCCATTATAGCATATTGAGTAGAGTTCTCTATGCTATACAACAGGTGCTTATTGCCTATTTTATGTACAGTAGCGTGCATATTATCAATCTCAAGCTCCCAGTTTATCCCTTCCCCATTTTATCCTCTGGTAATCATAAGTTTGTTTTCTACATTCATGACTCTACTTTTGTTTTGTAAATAAGTTCATTTGTACCCTCATTTTTTAAATTCCACATTTAAGGGGATATCATATGATATGTGTCTTTCTGTGTCTGACTTAACTTCACTCAGTATGACAATCTTGAGGTCCACTGATGTTTCTGCAAATGTCATTATTTTGTTCTTTAATGGCTGAGTGATGTTCCATTGTATGTATGTACCATAAAGAAGATGTGGTTGGACTATTGATGGACAATTAGGTTGCTTCCATGTCTCATCTATAGTACATAGTATTGCAGTGAACATTGGAATGTGTATAACTTTTCAAATTATGGTTTTCTCTGGGTATATGCCCAGATTAGTAGGCCATATGTTAGTTCTGTCTTTAGTTTTTAAAGGAATCTCTGTACTGTTTTCCACAGTGGCTTCACCAATTTACATTCCCACCAACAGTATAGGAGGGTACCCTTTTCTCCACAGCCTCTCTATCATTTATTGCTTATAGATTTTTTTATGATGGCCAGTTTCACTCATGTGAGGTCAGAATGCAGCTTTGATTTACATTTCTATAATAATTACTGAAGCTGAGAATCTTTGCATATTTTTTTTTGGTCATCTGTATGTCTTCTTTGGAGAAATATCTATTTATATCCACATAACATTGAGTAGAGTTTTCCTGCTATAACAGATCCTTGTTGGTTATACATTTTAAATATAGCACTGTGTGCACATCAATCCCAGAATTCCTAACTATCCCTCCACACATCTTTCCACCCAGAAACCATAGATTTGTTCTCTAACTCTGTGAGTCTGTTTCTCTTTTGTAAATAAGTTCATTTATATAATGTCTTTTTAGAGTCCACATATAAGGAATGTCATACAGTGTTTCTCCTTTTTTGTCTAACTTTCTTCACTCAGTATGACGATCTCTAGGTCTGTCCATGTTACTGAAAATGGCATTGTTTCATTTTTTTTAACGACTGAGCAATATTCCATTATGATATGCACTACATCTTTTTTATCTATTCCTCTGTCTATACATATTTAGGTTACTTCCATGTCTTGGCTACTATAAATAGTGCTACAATGAGCACTGTGGTGCATATATTGTTTTGGATCATGTTTTTTCTCTGGATATATGCCCAAGAGTAAGATTGCAGGGTCATATAACATCTTTTTTGATTGGGTTAGTATTCTGCATTGTATGTCCTTTATAATAAGCCAGAAAGATAACTAAAGTACTTTTCTGAGTTCTGTGAATCACACTAGTGAATTACTGAACCTGGTCAAGGAGATAACTGAAGCCCTGAATTGGTAGTCCAAACAGAAATGTGGGTCCCCTTGGGACCCAATTTACAGCTGACATTGAAGTGGGGGCAGTTTTGTGGGATTGAGCCCTTAACCAATGGGGCCTGCACTAACTATGGGTAATTAGTGTCAGAAGTGAATTGAATTGTTGAACACTCAGGCAGTGTTGAAGTACTGGAGACTTAAAATGACATATTTAGCATTAGAAAACCCTACACAGAAGGGTATTCTAATAAAGAGAATCAAGCTTAAATGAATAAATACTTATGAACAAATACCCAGGATTTTTTCACATGCACATTCTCAAAAGTATATATTTATCTCTACATTAGCTTATAGATTTTTTTATGATGGCCAGTTTCACTCATGTGAGGTCAGAATGCAGCTTTGATTTACATTTCTATAATAATTACTGAAGCTGAGAATCTTTGCATATTTTTTTTTGGTCATCTGTATGTCTTCTTTGGAGAAATATCTATTTATATCCACATAACATTGAGTAGAGTTTTCCTGCTATAACAGATCCTTGTTGGTTATACATTTTAAATATAGCACTGTGTGCACATCAATCCCAGAATTCCTAACTATCCCTCCACACATCTTTCCACCCAGAAACCATAGATTTGTTCTCTAACTCTGTGAGTCTGTTTCTCTTTGTAAATAAGTTCATTTATATAATGTCTTTTTAGAGTCCACATATAAGGAATGTCATACAGTGTTTCTCCTTTTTTGTCTAACTTTCTTCACTCAGTATGACGATCTCTAGGTCTGTCCATGTTACTGAAAATGGCATTGTTTCATTTTTTTTAACGACTGAGCAATATTCCATTATGATATGCACTACATCTTTTTTATCTATTCCTCTGTCTATACATATTTAGGTTACTTCCATGTCTTGGCTACTATAAATAGTGCTACAATGAGCACTGTGGTGCATATATTGTTTTGGATCATGTTTTTTCTCTGGATATATGCCCAAGAGTAAGATTGCAGGGTCATATAACATCTTTTTTGATTGGGTTAGTATTCTGCATTGTATGTCCTTTATAATAAGCCAGAAAGATAACTAAAGTACTTTTCTGAGTTCTGTGAATCACACTAGTGAATTACTGAACCTGGTCAAGGAGATAACTGAAGCCCCTGAATTGGTAGTCAGCAAGCAGAAATGTGGGTCCCCTTGGGACCCAATTTACAGCTGACATTGAAGTGGGGGCAGTTTTGTGGGATTGAGCCCTTAACCAATGGGGCCTGCACTAACTATGGGTAATTAGTGTCAGAAGTGAATTGAATTGTTGAACACTCAGGCAGTGTTGAAGTACTGGAGACTTAAAATGACATATTTAGCATTAGAAAACCCTACACAGAAGGGTATTCTAATAAAGAGAATCCAAGCTTAAAAATGAATAAATACTTATGAACAAATAATCCAGTTGACCACAAAGGACTTTGGATCAGATTTAAATGTATTAAAAATACTTAGTACTCAAGATCCTCAAATCCCAGTTTCCCAGTCTACTCTCCACCTAGCTGTAGTGAGCAATATCATCTCCTTTTTTCATAAAAGCATCAACATCACTCATCATTAGCCAGAGGAGGTCCTCTGTTTCCAAGTAAATATTTCATATAAGTTGAAATAATAAAACAGAAGAATTATGGGCATATATTCTTTATCCCTAGTGAGACTTCAGATACTTTAAAGAAGATTCTTCATCTTATGTATTCCCTGGGCTGATTTATACCGTCTGGTGCATATGGCAATGTACTTTTGCTCACAAACATCTAGAGTTCTAGGTGACAGCAATTTTTTTCACTCTTGTAATTATAAAGGCATCTACTTAAAAAGTATTTAAAAGAGTACCCAGAAGAATATCATGTATTTGTTTTCTCAAGCTCTGTATACACCTCTGCTTGTCTCCCACTGAAGTTACAGAAGGGAAAAAAAAGGCAAAGAAACTGAAAAACAACACATGTTGAACACAGTCTTGAATGCTTCTTTCCCCTTAGCTTTTTGCTCCCGCAGCAGCTCTGTGAAGGAGAGCCATCAGCCCTCATTGACCCCACATTGTCCAGATAGTAACTAAGACTTTGCCCACAGGGACTGAGCCAGAATGGAATAGAACCAACATTCAAACTTAGTCCTGTTCAGTAGAAGCTTTTTTTCAACACTTAGCTTTTTTCGCAATTGCCCCAAAAAGTATGAATAAGCCAGAAAGATAACTAAAGTACTTTTCTGAGTTCTGTGAATCACACTAGTGAATTACTGAACCTGGTCAAGGAGATAACTGAAGCCCTGAATTGGTAGTCAGCAGAAATGTGGGTCCCCTTGGGACCCAATTTACAGCTGACATTGAAGTGGGGGCAGTTTTGTGGGATTGAGCCCTTAACCAATGGGGCCTGCACTAACTATGGGTAATTAGTGTCAGAAGTGAATTGAATTGTTGAACACTCAGGCAGTGTTGAAGTACTGGAGACTTAAAATGACATATTTAGCATTAGAAAACCCTACACAGAAGGGTATTCTAATAAAGAGAATCCAAGCTTAAAAATGAATAAATACTTATGAACAAATAATCCAGTTGACCACAAAGGACTTTGGATCAGATTTAAATGTATTAAAAATACTTAGTACTCAAGATCCTCAAATCCCAGTTTCCCAGTCTACTCTCCACCTAGCTGTAGTGAGCAATATCATCTCCTTTTTTCATAAAAGCATCAACATCACTCATCATTAGCCAGAGGAGGTCCTCTGTTTCCAAGTAAATATTTCATATAAGTTGAAATAATAAAACAGAAGAATTATGGGCATATATTCTTTATCCCTAGTGAGACTTCAGATACTTTAAAGAAGATTCTTCATCTTATGTATTCCCTGGGCTGATTTATACCGTCTGGTGCATATGGCAATGTACTTTTGCTCACAAACATCTAGAGTTCTAGGTGACAGCAATTTTTTTCACTCTTGTAATTATAAAGGCATCTACTTAAAAAGTATTTAAAAGAGTACCCAGAAGAATATCATGTATTTGTTTTCTCAAGCTCTGTATACACCTCTGCTTGTCTCCCACTGAAGTTACAGAAGGGAAAAAAAAGGCAAAGAAACTGAAAAACAACACATGTTGAACACAGTCTTGAATGCTTCTTTCCCCTTAGCTTTTTTTGCTCCCCGCAGCAGCTCTGTGAAGGGAGAGCCATCAGCCCTCATTGACCCCCACATTGTCCAGATAGTAACTAAGACTTTGCCCACAGGGACTGAGCCAGAATGGAATAGAACCAACATTCAAACTTAGTCCTGTTCAGTAGAAGCTTTTCTCTCAACTCAACATTTTTTCATAGCAAAGGTCCCAGACTTGAATTTCATCTCAAGAAAAGGCCAAAGAAGTGATGCTGTGATGTATGTCATGAAGTTTATCAAATGCATTTGGAGAAGAAAGGGGATAATGTAATACCACTTTAACTGAATAAAGGAAGCTAGCACTCCAATATCTCTGATACTGATCACAAGTAAGTTTGCTTCTTTTCCAGAGCTTTCTATGCACTGTACAAATACACTAATAGTCCCCAAAAGAGGGCAAACCATCTAAGCAGACAGTTCACTGAAGAAGATAAACAGATGGCAAATAGGCACATGAAAAGGTAGCTGACATCACTAGTCATTAGGGAAATGCAAATTAAAACCACAAGGAGCTAGTACAGCACACTACACCACACATATTAGAGTGGCTCAAGCGGAAAAACAACAGGCAGTAACAAGTACTGACAAGTTTTTAGAACAACTGGAACTCTATGCATGAATACAAAGCAAAATTCTATTATCAAAATTGTACAACCACTTTGTGAAACAATTTTGCAGGTTTTTTTAAAAATGGTAAACAAACAATAAGACTCAAATATTTGACTAGTAGTTATTAATAAAAATTATATATATATATATAATATTTGTATGCAAATGTTTCTTATCATTGTTCAGTCACTCAGTTGTGTCCAATTCTTTGTGACCCTATGGACAGCAGCACACCAGGCTTCCCTGTCCTTCACCATCTCCCAGAGCCTGCTCAAACTCATGTCCATTGACTCATTGATGCCATCCAACCATCTCAGCCTCTGTTGTCCTATTCTTCTGCCTTCTATTTTCCCAACATCAGGCTCTTTTCCAACGAGTCATCTCTGCATCAGGTGGCCAAAGTCTTGGAGCTTTAGTTTCAGCATTAGTCCTTCCACTGGATAGTAAGGGCTGATTTCCTTTTTAATTGACTGGTTTGATCTCCTTGCCATCCAGGGAACTCTCGGGAGTCTCCTCCAACACCATTGTTCAAAGGTATAAATTCTTTGGTGCTCAGCCTTCTTTATGGTCCAACTCTCACATCCATAGGTGACTGCTGGGAAAACCATAGCTTTGACTATATAGACTTTTGTTGGCAAGGTGATGTCTCTGCTCTTAAATATGCTATCTAGGATTGTCATAGCTTTTACCCAAGGGGCAAGCATCTTTTTTTTTTTACCCCCTGAGGAGTCATAAGGATATTTTTGTTTGTTTGGTTTCTTTTGAGATGTTCTTTAAAGAGTGTCATATAGATATTTTTATATATAAATTATTAATGTGGGGAGGGCAAGGCATACATCACAGTGGGAGTGCTCACACAGGGACTTGGGAGCCGCAGTGACAGCACACGATGCTACGCAAAAACAGCCGCATCTAACAGATGAAAGAATCACACCAAGGGCAAGGGAGGAGAGGGAGCAGCAGCATGGGGGAAGGGGGGTTGCTGGGCATTGGAGGAGGAAGAAAGTCTGGGGGCCAAGGGAGAGGGACCAGGTCCAAGATGCTGTGCGCTTTCTGCCCAACTCCACCCCCTCCCTGCCTCCACACACCACAGAAGCCTTGGCCGTCCATCTGTCCCTTGCTCCCTCCTGCCCCTAGGCTGGAGGCCCAGAGGCCTGAGCTGGGCGGCAAAATTCTATTATCAAAATTGTACAACCACTTTGTGAAACAATTTTGCAGGTTTTAAAAATGGTAAACAAACAATAAGACTCAAATATTTGACTAGTAGTTATTAATAAAAATTATATATATATATATAATATTTGTATGCAAATGTTTCTTATCATTGTTCAGTCACTCAGTTGTGTCCAATTCTTTGTGACCCTATGGACAGCAGCACACCAGGCTTCCCTGTCCTTCACCATCTCCCAGAGCCTGCTCAAACTCATGTCCATTGACTCATTGATGCCATCCAACCATCTCAGCCTCTGTTGTCCTATTCTTCTGCCTTCTATTTTCCCAACATCAGGCTCTTTTCCAACGAGTCATCTCTGCATCAGGTGGCCAAAGTCTTGGAGCTTTAGTTTCAGCATTAGTCCTTCCACTGGATAGTAAGGGCTGATTTCCTTTTTAATTGACTGGTTTGATCTCCTTGCCATCCAGGGAACTCTCGGGAGTCTCCTCCAACACCATTGTTCAAAGGTATAAATTCTTTGGTGCTCAGCCTTCTTTATGGTCCAACTCTCACATCCATAGGTGACTGCTGGGAAAACCATAGCTTTGACTATATAGACTTTTGTTGGCAAGGTGATGTCTCTGCTCTTAAATATGCTATCTAGGATTGTCATAGCTTTTACCCAAGGGGCAAGCATCTTTTTTTTTTTACCCCCTGAGGAGTCATAAGGATATTTTTGTTTGTTTGGTTTCTTTTGAGATGTTCTTTAAAGAGTGTCATATAGATATTTTTATATATAAATTATTAATGTGGGGGAGGGGCAAGGGGCATACATCACAGTGGGAGTGCTCACACAGGGACTTGGGAGCCGCAGTGACAGCACACGATGCTACGCAAAAACAGCCGCATCTAACAGATGAAAGAATCACACCAAGGGCAAGGGAGGAGAGGGAGCAGCAGCATGGGGGAAGGGGGGTTGCTGGGCATTGGAGGAGGAAGAAAGTCTGGGGGCCAAGGGAGAGGACCGGGTCCAAGACGCTGTGCGCTTTCTGCCCCCCGCACCCCTCCCGGCCTCCGCACACCACAGAAGCCTTGGCCTTCCATCTGTCCCTTCCTCCCTCCTGCCCGTAGGCCGGAGGCCCAGGGGCCTGAGCCGGCGGCATTCCCCTCGGCAATGGCAGGCGGGGAGGGAGGCCTCCTGGGTCCAGATGAAGGGGCCATGGTGCTCTCTCCTCTGGGCAAGCATCTTTTAATTTCATGGCTGCAATCACCATCTGCAGCGATTTTGGAACCCAAGAAAATAAAGTCTGTCACTGTTTCCATCCTTTGCCCATCTATTTGCCATGGAGTGATGGGACTGGATGCCATGATGTTAGTTTTTTGAATGTTGAAATTTAGGCCAGCTTTTTTACTGTCTCTTTCACTTTCAGCAGGAGGCTCTTTAGTTCCTCTTTGCTTTCTGCCATGAGAGTGGTGCCATCTTTATACCTGAGGTTATTGATATTATTCCTGGCAGTCTTGATTCCAGCCTATGCTTTATTCAGACCAGCATCTTTCATGATGTTCTCTATATATAAGTTAAGTAAACAGGGTGACAGTATACAGCCTTGACGTACTCCTTTCTCAATTTGGAACCAGTCCATTGTTCCACATCCAGTTCTTACTGTTGCTTCTTGACCTGCATACAAGTTTCACAGTGAGCATGTAAAGTGGTCTTTCCATAATTTGTTGTGATCCACACAGTCAAAAGCTTTAGTGTAGTCAATGAAGCAAAAGTAGATGGTTTTTTGGAATTCTTTTGTTTTTTTTATTATCCATAAGATGTTAGCAATTTGATCTCTGGTTCTTCTGCCTCTTTTAAATCCAGCTTGTACATCTAGAATTTCTCAGTTCACATACTGCTGTAGCATAGCTTGAAGGATTTTGAGCATACTTTGCTAGCATGTGAAATGACTGCAATGGTGTGATAGTTTGAATATTCTTTGTCACTGCCTTTCTTTGGAATTGGAATGAAAATTGACCTTTTCCAGTCCTGAGACCATTGCTGCATTTTCCAAATTTGCTGGCATATTGAATGCAGCACGTTAAAAGCATCATGTTTTAGGATTTGAGATAGCTAAGCTGGAATTCTGTCACCTCCACTAGCTTTGTTTGTGACGATGCTTCCTAAGGCCCACTTGACTTGGCACTCCAGGATATCTGGCTCTAGGTGATTGATCACACCACTGTTGTTTTCTGGGTCATAATGTCTGTTTTGTATAGTTCTTCTGTGCATTCTTGCTGTCTCTTAATATCTTCTGCTTCTGTAAGGTCCATGCCATTTTTGTCCTTAGCGCTTATTAGCCTATGAAATTACTCAGTCCACAAAAACTAAGCATGCCATATTTTGAGGCTGCTCTTTCCTTTTAAGATGACTCACTCTCTGTCTATGGACTGTGTGTCTCTCTAAACAGATGCACTTTTGACCTATCACTTTGTCTCTCACTGAATTCCTTCAGTGATAAGACTTCAAGAACCTAAGCTTCATTAAATCCAGAGATCAAGTTGATCTCGGTTGGAAGACTGAAGGTTTGACTTGGTTCAAGTTCACAATTTCAATCTGAAGTTCACAATTTCACTTCTACTCATAGACCATGCATTTAAGTCACAGAATCTACAAATTATAGCTCAGACAAAGTATGCTAGACCCTTATATTTTGCAGGTAAGAGAACCAGATTCCAAAGAAACTGTATGACTCATCTAAGGCCATTTTTCCCAGGCTCTTCTGTCGATGGAATTCTCCAGGCAAGAATATTTGAGTGGATAATCATTCCCTTATCCAGGCAATCTTCCCAACCCAGAGATCAAACCCTGGTCTCCTACATTGCAGGCAGATTCTTTACCATTTAGTGTAGTCAATGAAGCAAAAGTAGATGGTTTTTTGGAATTCTTTTGTTTTTTTTATTATCCATAAGATGTTAGCAATTTGATCTCTGGTTCTTCTGCCTCTTTTAAATCCAGCTTGTACATCTAGAATTTCTCAGTTCACATACTGCTGTAGCATAGCTTGAAGGATTTTGAGCATACTTTGCTAGCATGTGAAATGACTGCAATGGTGTGATAGTTTGAATATTCTTTGTCACTGCCTTTCTTTGGAATTGGAATGAAAATTGACCTTTTCCAGTCCTGAGACCATTGCTGCATTTTCCAAATTTGCTGGCATATTGAATGCAGCACGTTAAAAGCATCATGTTTTAGGATTTGAGATAGCTAAGCTGGAATTCTGTCACCTCCACTAGCTTTGTTTGTGACGATGCTTCCTAAGGCCCACTTGACTTGGCACTCCAGGATATCTGGCTCTAGGTGATTGATCACACCACTGTTGTTTTCTGGGTCATAATGTCTGTTTTGTATAGTTCTTCTGTGCATTCTTGCTGTCTCTTAATATCTTCTGCTTCTGTAAGGTCCATGCCATTTTTGTCCTTAGCGCTTATTAGCCTATGAAATTACTCAGTCCACAAAAACTAAGCATGCCATATTTTGAGGCTGCTCTTTCCTTTTAAGATGACTCACTCTCTGTCTATGGACTGTGTGTCTCTCTAAACAGATGCACTTTTGACCTATCACTTTGTCTCTCACTGAATTCCTTCAGTGATAAGACTTCAAGAACCTAAGCTTCATTAAATCCAGAGATCAAGTTGATCTCGGTTGGAAGACTGAAGGTTTGACTTGGTTCAAGTTCACAATTTCAATCTGAAGTTCACAATTTCACTTCTACTCATAGACCATGCATTTAAGTCACAGAATCTACAAATTATAGCTCAGACAAAGTATGCTAGACCCTTATATTTTGCAGGTAAGAGAACCAGATTCCAAAGAAACTGTATGACTCATCTAAGGCCATTTTTCCCAGGCTCTTCTGTCGATGGAATTCTCCAGGCAAGAATATTTGAGTGGATAATCATTCCCTTATCCAGGCAATCTTCCCAACCCAGAGATCAAACCCTGGTCTCCTACATTGCAGGCAGATTCTTTACCATCCAAACCACCAGGGAAGCCTGTGAATGGCTGAGCCAGAACCAAATATAAAATTCCAGATTTCTAGCGCAATTATCCTTCTGTCGTTTCAAAGTACGTGGCAGTTCACCTTTCAGGAGCAGACAACAGTGTCACGCCACCAACAAAACATATATAACCAGTCAGTTCACTAGGTTGCAAAACTTGAGAGGTAAGTTTGTCATCAGTATTAGTACAAAAAATACAGAACTGTGATACTTGTCCCCATTACATGCTTAGAAATATTTTAGTAGTGTCTTCAATAGTTTTCTCATGCCTCATTGATAGTCACTGAGGAGAATTAACATGGAGCGCATAGAAGGAGAGCTGCCCGTTGTCAACAGGAATCCTTCCTGGATGTGCTCAAAACTGTTATCTGGGTTTAAACTTGACTTTGGGGAACAGAGTTCAGGTATGTGGATTCCAGTGTGGGTGACTGATAAAACTCCATCTGCCAGTGTTTTGTTTGTGTGTGTGTTTATTTTGTCTCTTGGCCTGTAGCACTTTTAGCAGCTCCCCCTACTCCCACCCCAACCAGGCTCAGAGGGAATTTATTGAGGGTGCCCAGTGCTTTGATACAGGATCCCTGTGGTCTGTGCCAGGGAAGAGGAGATTGTAGCCGCATGATTTAACCTCTCTTCACTATCCAGACTCCTTGCCAGAGAGGATCTCTGCCACACATTCTGAAGGCCAAGAGAAAGCCAGTGAAAGAAACCACAAGCTATAAAATTCTGTTCTAAGAAAAGACATCATTCCAGTGAATGCCTTGTAGTTTTTGCTGAGAGACAATAAATGTTAGTGCTCTATGGTAAGGAGAAATGAGAAATCCTAGTCCCACAGGAGAGAAAATGCATCTCCATGTATGACAAGTAGTTAACATTATGGATAGCATCTGCCTGAGCTCTTATCATGATGCAAATTTGTTTTCCATTCACTGGCTTGAATAGTAACAAAATAATACTGAAATGTGAATGAAACACCAACTACAAATTTTATTACAACCTCTGTGGTGATCTGACTGTGGGGGAAAAGTCTAGGTGAGAATAGAAGCAGACAGCAGTTAATCAACTCTTGTGTTTGTACCCTCTATTGGAAAGCCAATCTGTTTATTAGTAACAAGCCAAATGCTTCTTGGAATGAACAGTTTTTTGAAGCTTTGCCGACATTACATAATCGGAGTTTACGTAAAGTTCCTAAAGTGCTAACAAGTACTAACTTGTTGACAAGATTGTTTATCATCTCTTTTGGATGCAACATAAAATGAGATTTTGGCCACAAGGCTCATAAAAACTAACTTACGCCTCCCCCCCACCCCAGGAGTAGATGTACTAGTGGTGAGGTTCTGGATAAATCTACTTCAGATTTATTCTTTATATTAAACTTCTCAGAGACAGGGCTCATATTTCTTACAAACCTAGTATAGCACATAAGTTTAGGTAAGTTTGAAGGTATGCATTGACAATAATATATGTGTTGGGAACTTTCAAGACTTACAAGATAATAATAGAACTCCTTGAAGTTGACTGTAGCGCTTCAAGTGACCATGGGAGACTTTACCAATTATCTTTTAGTGCTTCATATGCATGATTTCCTCAGGTGTATGGCCTGACTTTTAGAGAGCTGCTCATTGTCTGTGTGACTTCTCAGGCAAGAATACTGGAATGGATTGATATTTCCTCCTCCAGGGGATATTCCCAACCCAAGGGTAGAACCCAGGTTTCCTTCAGTTCTTTATTGCAGGTGGATTCTTTACCACTGAGCCACCAGGAAAGACCCAATTTCTTCATATATGTGAATTTACATAAATGAACAGATTACATAATATGTAAGGAAATTACATATATATTAGGGAATTGTATCAAATTTTTATATTTTTTGTCTCTTCAGGTGACAACGCTATATAAGATTTTCATTTCTATCTTCATCCATTTCTTTATTTTCCAAATTTTCTAAATAAATATTTATTATTACAAAATACATAACTAACTATGCTTTTCTTAACAAAATCAAGTTATTGAGTAACTGTAGCTAACTTCTGAAAGGGAAGAACTTAAACACACTCTAGTTACATTTAAATCAAGTCTCTCTAGACATTCTACATAATTTCCTTAGTACTATCGCTCAGTTAACTAGTTTTATACCTACCTGTGTTCAGTATAGAGTTTAAATATCTCTTTATTCTTTCTTTATTGTTTTTTTTCATCAATCTTTATTCTTTGGCCCCTGTGGGCCTCCCATTGCGGTGGCCCCTCTCATTGCAGAGCACTGACTCTGGGCGCATGTGCTCCAGAGTGCTGGATCATAATTGGACACACCTGTCCAGCCGTCCCTTGACATGTGGGATCTTTCCAGGCCAGGAATCAGACTAGTGCCCCTTGCACTGCAAGGTGGACTCTTTACCCACTAGACTACTAGGGAAACCCTAAATATCTTTTTAAAATATATTTAAGCCAGTAATTATGTTTCTCATTTTCTATCTGTTCTTGTTTCATGACTGTATTTTTCCCATTAATAGTTGCTACACATTTAGCTCCTGTATTACATGACTATTTTATAGTAGTTTTTAAGAATGTTTTATTTATTTAATATTATCTAGAGAACATTTATGTTCTAGTTACTGAAATTTTGCATTTCTTCCTAGCATAAGTTGTCTATTTGAATTTGGACTCGCTTCAAGTGACCATGGGAGACTTTACCAATTATCTTTTAGTGCTTCATATGCATGATTTCCTCAGGTGTATGGCCTGACTTTTAGAGAGCTGCTCATTGTCTGTGTGACTTCTCAGGCAAGAATACTGGAATGGATTGATATTTCCTCCTCCAGGGGATATTCCCAACCCAAGGGTAGAACCCAGGTTTCCTTCAGTTCTTTATTGCAGGTGGATTCTTTACCACTGAGCCACCAGGAAAGACCCAATTTCTTCATATATGTGAATTTACATAAATGAACAGATTACATAATATGTAAGGAAATTACATATATATTAGGGAATTGTATCAAATTTTTATATTTTTTGTCTCTTCAGGTGACAACGCTATATAAGATTTTCATTTCTATCTTCATCCATTTCTTTATTTTCCAAATTTTCTAAATAAATATTTATTATTACAAAATACATAACTAACTATGCTTTTCTTAACAAAATCAAGTTATTGAGTAACTGTAGCTAACTTCTGAAAGGGAAGAACTTAAACACACTCTAGTTACATTTAAATCAAGTCTCTCTAGACATTCTACATAATTTCCTTAGTACTATCGCTCAGTTAACTAGTTTTATACCTACCTGTGTTCAGTATAGAGTTTAAATATCTCTTTATTCTTTCTTTATTGTTTTTTTTCATCAATCTTTATTCTTTGGCCCCTGTGGGCCTCCCATTGCGGTGGCCCCTCTCATTGCAGAGCACTGACTCTGGGCGCATGTGCTCCAGAGTGCTGGATCATAATTGGACACACCTGTCCAGCCGTCCCTTGACATGTGGGATCTTTCCAGGCCAGGAATCAGACTAGTGCCCCTTGCACTGCAAGGTGGACTCTTTACCCACTAGACTACTAGGGAAACCCTAAATATCTTTTTAAAATATATTTAAGCCAGTAATTATGTTTCTCATTTTCTATCTGTTCTTGTTTCATGACTGTATTTTTCCCATTAATAGTTGCTACACATTTAGCTCCTGTATTACATGACTATTTTATAGTAGTTTTTAAGAATGTTTTATTTATTTAATATTATCTAGAGAACATTTATGTTCTAGTTACTGAAATTTTGCATTTCTTCCTAGCATAAGTTGTCTATTTGAATTTGGACTTGCGGTTTGTGACTACAAATGGAATGGAGAATATCTCCATTTTATTTTTCACTTATGCCCACTCGCTAGTAGGTAGTTTTTTTCATTCAGTTTCTTCCAAGCTTCCAGCTCAGAATTTAGTCTTACACTGGGGCTTGCAAGACGTCATAGGTCTAGCACTGAGCGCATGGGTGGTTGGTCTCAAATTTGGTTTTAAATCTGTATCCATGTCCTTTCACCCCTCCTCTCAAGCTGCAGTCTCCTGGAACTGTCAGCAGGAGCATTTTCCAGTTTCCTTTCACAGATGAGTTTGGGGAAAGGAACATCACTTCCCTAGTTCCAAGTTTCAATTTGTACTTTTAGGTTTTAGCTGTTACTTTTAAGTGTTTGTATTCAGAGAGAGGCTTACTCCTGAAAACCATGTCTTATTTTTATAAAACAGTAATAATAATAGGATTTTGTTTCAGATACCATTGAATATGGGATGCATTGGCAAATGGTATTGAAAATCGATTTTTCGGGTAATCTAAGAACAGAAAGATGATCTTGGAAGCTCAAGAACAATTTCAGAGCTGGAGGTGTACCCAACTATTATGGGTTCAACTTCCTCATTTCGAAACAGTGGAACTAAGACCTAGGCAAACTGAGTTGCTTCTCTAACATTTAGCTCTCAAGCATGTAGGAAATGGGCAGAGTGAGATTTTATTCTTTATTCACCAAGGCAAAGTCTATGATAAGATTTCTTTAAGACGAGCTGTTCTCCCGCTCAGAAATGTTGCCCAAGGGCCAAGGGAAATTGTCTGCCCTATAGAAGGCAGAAACAAAGAAATCAAATTGTTCTAATCTACAAACTTCAAGGCTGGAGGAGTGAGGTCAATCAATATGTGTATTATTGCATTTAGTCCTGGCTGGAGCATTATTACAGACAAGCCTTAATTCAGGTTTCTGCTTCTTCTACCTCCAGAGTCAGCCAGGTCCTCTATGTGGAATTCTCATTGGTAATAGTCTTCCCCGCTGCTGGGAAGTGTCAGCCTTCTGTCTACAGACAAGGCTACTCACATCTATATATTGATTCCTGGATCCAAGTGAGACCCCTCTTCCAGTGACAAGGTCAAATTAACTTGAAATACACACGTTGAGAGTGTAAACTAACTGGAAAAAAAAAAATATGAAGAAGGCCTTGCTATACACTGCATTTCTGTTCCACTTCAGTAAGAAAGAAGTTACTGGCAAGAATAACAACTTTCCAAAAAATAAATTGCTTGATAGATTTAGGTTTATTCTCCTCCAACCTAGAAACTAAATGTCGTATTAAAATCTTAATAATGCTTTCTATGTCTTACATAACTCACGTAAGTTTTCTCACTGAGACAGTGGGAATTTGTTATTGTAATAGCTATGGGCATCCCCACTCAGACCTCCTTGTCAGTACCCATCCCCAATTCAGCAGTTGCAGGAGATCATGAATTCTGGATGCTCACAGCTCCCTGTATCTTGGGGCATTTCCTTTGACCTCAGGGGGTTTCCGGTCCTAAGATCTTTACTCCTTCCTGAATATGGATGGTAGTCACCCCCAGAGAGCATCCATGTCATTGGTCTGACAAATGCATTATTTTTCCTCTCTATCAGAAAAGAGGTTCAGAAGCAGGTTTTGCTCACCTGGCACTGACTGACCACAGTCACCTGTCAGTCCTTCCACCTTCCAAATGGTCCTGGATTATCTGGCCCTTTCACAGAATATTACAATGGTCCATTCCATTGACATCATGTTAATTGACCAATGTGAGCCGAAACATGGCAATAACATTGGAGGTTTGGGTAAGAATGTCCTTCAGAGGATGGAAGATTAACCCTATGAATACTAAGGGCTCCACTGTTAGCCATGTTATTAGGGATCTGATTGTCTGGGTTATGATAGGAAGTTCTCTCCAAAGAAGACAGTTTGCATGTGGGACCTCTGTCACTAAAAAGGAAGTATAGTACCTGTTAGGGCTCTTCAGGTTCTGAAGTCAGCATATTCCCATTTAATCATGATGCAAATCTTGTAGATCCTCTATGAGCCAGGTCTGGGTTCAGACTCCACGTATACTGGAACCCGATATATGCTACTTTAATGAGGGACAAGAAAACTTTGTACTTCAGAATATCCTAGCATGGACCCAGTATCTAAGTTCTTGAGAGCAGAATTGGTTAATTCCTATGTGTGTTCTTGCCAGAGTGTTGCAGAATCCTTCTTCATTTTTTTTTTTTCCTTCTTCATTTTGACCAGCCTCTTCTCCATTAAATGGATTCTGGGCCCAAGAACTGGCTCATATCTGGAAACTGATCACATCTGGAAAATGCTGATTGTTTAGGATCCTATAGGGTAGCTTTCCTCAACCTCCTGGTCAATCATTCTTGACTTATTTTTCGTATGAATTAAGTATTTTTCCTGATGGCTGCCTGGCTCTCTTGCCCTCAAGAATACTGTATCCTGGTAACCAATTCATAATTCCTTGCGGACCAGGCCTTGAGATACTGCTTAGATCTTGACACTCATTGTAATAACTGTGCCCACTTGACTTTACTCTGTCAAGTGCAGCCACTTGGGCACTGTAATATCAGAGCTTAACTCACTGATACCAAGGGGCCCTTTTGTGTAACTTCCCTTGCTCACCTTCCCTGACCTGCAGATGGCAGAGTACCACTCAGCTTTCCCATGATAGGTTTGCTTAATTCTCCAGTGTATTTCTTATTATTTTGTCATCTCTACTGTCCTGCAGACCCTCTAGAATGCAGCTGGGCTTCCTCTAGCCTGCTCGTTTCTCTGGGCATTTTGATCCTTCCTTTCACTGTGTGCCATGGAACTTACAATATTTCATCTTCACTTAGTGTGGCCTTCGCTTTCTTCAGGATTTCAGAGCATCCCATCAGTATATCCCCTATCAGGGACTGGCCTGGCCTGGTGTGTGCACTGTGTATCCCCCATTCACCAGGTTACATACCAGCATGAGAGTGATCGTGCAAGCTGATGAGGCAAAGGGGGTGTTCCACTTTTCAGATGGGCCTCTGCCCCCACCCCACCCAAAGCAGGGCAAAAGGACATAAGCACCCACCTGGGTTCAGTGCTTACCATTCCCCACACAGCAGCCCAGCACTACCTGGATGATGTGTTTTTTTGTTTCTTTTTTTTTAATACCAATGTACCAATGTACCAATACATTTTGAATATTATTGGGAACATTTTAATGTGAATCTAATGCAAGATGCTATTAAGGAAATGTTTCTAGAGTTTGGTGCTGTAGTGGTATTGTGAATGATTATTTCAGGAACTATGCTTACTTTTCTGAGAGGAATACCAAAGAATTTAGGGGAAAGTGTCATCATATCTACAATGGAGTTTTAAAAACCTAGAACAAAACAGATAAAGGAAAAAGTTAACAAAGTATTAAATCTAGGCAATAGGTACATGGATGTTCACTACACTCAGCTGTCAGTTGTTTAGGATCCTATAGGGTAGCTTTCCTCAACCTCCTGGTCAATCATTCTTGACTTATTTTTCGTATGAATTAAGTATTTTTCCTGATGGCTGCCTGGCTCTCTTGCCCTCAAGAATACTGTATCCTGGTAACCAATTCATAATTCCTTGCGGACCAGGCCTTGAGATACTGCTTAGATCTTGACACTCATTGTAATAACTGTGCCCACTTGACTTTACTCTGTCAAGTGCAGCCACTTGGGCACTGTAATATCAGAGCTTAACTCACTGATACCAAGGGGCCCTTTTGTGTAACTTCCCTTGCTCACCTTCCCTGACCTGCAGATGGCAGAGTACCACTCAGCTTTCCCATGATAGGTTTGCTTAATTCTCCAGTGTATTTCTTATTATTTTGTCATCTCTACTGTCCTGCAGACCCTCTAGAATGCAGCTGGGCTTCCTCTAGCCTGCTCGTTTCTCTGGGCATTTTGATCCTTCCTTTCACTGTGTGCCATGGAACTTACAATATTTCATCTTCACTTAGTGTGGCCTTCGCTTTCTTCAGGATTTCAGAGCATCCCATCAGTATATCCCTATCAGGGACTGGCCTGGCCTGGTGTGTGCACTGTGTATCCCCCATTCACCAGGTTACATACCAGCATGAGAGTGATCGTGCAAGCTGATGAGGCAAAGGGGGTGTTCCACTTTTCAGATGGGCCTCTGCCCCCACCCCACCCAAAGCAGGGCAAAAGGACATAAGCACCCACCTGGGTTCAGTGCTTACCATTCCCCACACAGCAGCCCAGCACTACCTGGATGATGTGTTTTTTTGTTTCTTTTTTTTTAATACCAATGTACCAATGTACCAATACATTTTGAATATTATTGGGAACATTTTAATGTGAATCTAATGCAAGATGCTATTAAGGAAATGTTTCTAGAGTTTGGTGCTGTAGTGGTATTGTGAATGATTATTTCAGGAACTATGCTTACTTTTCTGAGAGGAATACCAAAGAATTTAGGGGAAAGTGTCATCATATCTACAATGGAGTTTTAAAAACCTAGAACAAAACAGATAAAGGAAAAAAGTTAACAAAGTATTAAATCTAGGCAATAGGTACATGGATGTTCACTACACTCAGCTGTCAGTTATTTTACATGTTTAAATTTTTTCATTATAAAATTTCTAAGTGAATTTAAAGCACAATAAAGTTTAGAAAATTTAAAAATAAATCTGTGTTTCCCTTTTAGTGAGTATAAAATTATACATATGAGAGAACAAATAAAGTACAATGTAAGGCATATAGAAGGTGCTCATTATGTGCTGTATAATATTATCCTCATATTGGGAATTTTCTGTTCTATAGGAAAGACCCATGTGTTCACTTGGAATAAATAATATGGTCCTCCAAAATTAGTTTCACTTAACTTTTCAGCATAATGAAGGGTAAATCTGTATTGCTTGTCCAACAAACACTATTAGCATGAATGCAGCATATGTTAATATTATTGTAGCTTTAAGATAAATGGTCAGTAAGTGAAGTAGGCACCTACAGTCTCATCCCAGCTGTAAATTTCTTGGCGTTTGGTAGGCATCCATTCAGGAATGATGCTTGCTAAAGTTCAACAGATCACATTTCTTGATTTTCTGTGCTTCAGAGAGTGTTCCAGCCCATGAAGATATGATTTCAGGAGGTTAATGTGCATTTAGCATATAAATAGCTTACAAGCAGGAAGTTGCATGTTTTCTTACCACCCCATTAGGCAATTTGATAATTTTATATTCTGTGAATGGCTTTCAAAAATCAACAAGAATATGGAAATTATTTGAAAAGATTCTCATTTCAAAGGTAAAGAAGCTGAAATTCAGGGAAATCTAAGGACTTCTCAGACCAGAAAACAGGACTCTCAGTTTTCAATTCTGTGTCCTGATAGACAAAATACACACAAAGGATGCTTTAAAAAAAATAAAGAAACTTTGGATGGGACTTTAACTTGGAAATTACTTTTTGTTATATTCCCAAATAATTTTGGTGCTGGCAGATACATATTTATTAACTATTTGCTATGTGACAAGCCATCAGGATCCTATAAGAAATGAACTATGTTTCTTGCCCTCAGCAAGTTCACAATCTAGGAAGGAAATTAAATGAACGACTATAAACAAGTCAGCTGAGAACTGTGACAATATCAAATGGAGAGGAATGGATTATGCCAGAGTTGGCCATGAGAACAGAGTGGATGTCATGGAGCCAAAATCTAGGCAATGTTTTTCACTACACTCAGCTGTCAGTTATTTTACATGTTTAAATTTTTTCATTATAAAATTTCTAAGTGAATTTAAAGCACAATAAAGTTTAGAAAATTTAAAAATAAATCTGTGTTTCCCTTTTAGTGAGTATAAAATTATACATATGAGAGAACAAATAAAGTACAATGTAAGGCATATAGAAGGTGCTCATTATGTGCTGTATAATATTATCCTCATATTGGGAATTTTCTGTTCTATAGGAAAGACCCATGTGTTCACTTGGAATAAATAATATGGTCCTCCAAAATTAGTTTCACTTAACTTTTCAGCATAATGAAGGGTAAATCTGTATTGCTTGTCCAACAAACACTATTAGCATGAATGCAGCATATGTTAATATTATTGTAGCTTTAAGATAAATGGTCAGTAAGTGAAGTAGGCACCTACAGTCTCATCCCAGCTGTAAATTTCTTGGCGTTTGGTAGGCATCCATTCAGGAATGATGCTTGCTAAAGTTCAACAGATCACATTTCTTGATTTTCTGTGCTTCAGAGAGTGTTCCAGCCCATGAAGATATGATTTCAGGAGGTTAATGTGCATTTAGCATATAAATAGCTTACAAGCAGGAAGTTGCATGTTTTCTTACCACCCCATTAGGCAATTTGATAATTTTATATTCTGTGAATGGCTTTCAAAAATCAACAAGAATATGGAAATTATTTGAAAAGATTCTCATTTCAAAGGTAAAGAAGCTGAAATTCAGGGAAATCTAAGGACTTCTCAGACCAGAAAACAGGACTCTCAGTTTTCAATTCTGTGTCCTGATAGACAAAATACACACAAAGGATGCTTTAAAAAAAATAAAGAAACTTTGGATGGGACTTTAACTTGGAAATTACTTTTTGTTATATTCCCAAATAATTTTGGTGCTGGCAGATACATATTTATTAACTATTTGCTATGTGACAAGCCATCAGGATCCTATAAGAAATGAACTATGTTTCTTGCCCTCAGCAAGTTCACAATCTAGGAAGGAAATTAAATGAACGACTATAAACAAGTCAGCTGAGAACTGTGACAATATCAAATGGAGAGGAATGGATTATGCCAGAGTTGGCCATGAGAACAGAGTGGATGTCATGGAGCCAATAGATTTAATCTGAGTCACAAAGATAATAAAGATGTGGTCACTAGATGGAGTAAGAATGACAAAGGACAGTATGAGTAATGGCATAAAATCGTGAAACAATTTGGTGACTTTAGAGGAAAATGAAGCATATGGTGCAGTTGGTATGAAACTGTCTAATTTATCTTCCAAAAGTAGCAATCCCAATGAAGTGTTTTTAAAAAATCAAACTATATGCCAAAATATTCATGTAACCAATATGTCAGAACTTTTCAATAAAGACAGGATCAGTATTACTGAATTTCCTCTTATTTTGGCTCCAACATGACTCTTCAAGGCACTGTTATTGATATTCTTTATATTTAAAATCCAAGATTTACCTTCCTTATAGCAGACAAAACAACCAAACAACCAATGGCTTGCATAAAAAAGAAATTTCTTACTGGCGTAGAGGAAGTGCTGAGTCAACAGCTCTGGGCTCAGGATGAGCTCCGAGCATGGTCAGGGCTTTGGGCTCCTCACTTTCCATCTCACCATCTTCAGCCTGTGTTGTTGGTTCTTTTTCAGGGTCACCATGTGTTGTACATGACTGTTGAGTGAGAAGGAGGAGAAATGACAGAGGATCATAGAGGGGCCCTCTCTCAGTGGAGATAGTTCTTTTCAATCAGCCTTCCCACAGTTCTACACATTTCCACATACATCTTCCTGGTAAACATTCATCCCTTTGCCCTTTCTACCTGGTAAAGAAGGTTGGGAATAGAATCTTTTATTCTGATCTGCAACGTGCTCAACTGAAAATCAGAGTTCCCCATTTACAAAAGAGGAGACCAGATATTGGGGGAAAGGAATTAGCAATGTCTTGTTGTTGTTCAGTCACTCAGTCATGCCTGATTCTTTGCAACTCCATGGACTGTGGGCCCGGCGTTATCTTCCCAAATAATTTTGGTGCTGGCAGATACATATTTATTAACTATTTGCTATGTGACAAGCCATCAGGATCCTATAAGAAATGAACTATGTTTCTTGCCCTCAGCAAGTTCACAATCTAGGAAGGAAATTAAATGAACGACTATAAACAAGTCAGCTGAGAACTGTGACAATATCAAATGGAGAGGAATGGATTATGCCAGAGTTGGCCATGAGAACAGAGTGGATGTCATGGAGCCAATAGATTTAATCTGAGTCACAAAGATAATAAAGATGTGGTCACTAGATGGAGTAAGAATGACAAAGGACAGTATGAGTAATGGCATAAAATCGTGAAACAATTTGGTGACTTTAGAGGAAAATGAAGCATATGGTGCAGTTGGTATGAAACTGTCTAATTTATCTTCCAAAAAGTAGCAATCCCAATGAAGTGTTTTTAAAAAATCAAACTATATGCCAAAATATTCATGTAACCAATATGTCAGAACTTTTCAATAAAGACAGGATCAGTATTACTGAATTTCCTCTTATTTTGGCTCCAACATGACTCTTCAAGGCACTGTTATTGATATTCTTTATATTTAAAATCCAAGATTTACCTTCCTTATAGCAGACAAAACAACCAAACAACCAATGGCTTGCATAAAAAAGAAATTTCTTACTGGCGTAGAGGAAGTGCTGAGTCAACAGCTCTGGGCTCAGGATGAGCTCCGAGCATGGTCAGGGCTTTGGGCTCCTCACTTTCCATCTCACCATCTTCAGCCTGTGTTGTTGGTTCTTTTTCAGGGTCACCATGTGTTGTACATGACTGTTGAGTGAGAAGGAGGAGAAATGACAGAGGATCATAGAGGGGCCCTCTCTCAGTGGAGATAGTTCTTTTCAATCAGCCTTCCCACAGTTCTACACATTTCCACATACATCTTCCTGGTAAACATTCATCCCTTTGCCCTTTCTACCTGGTAAAGAAGGTTGGGAATAGAATCTTTTATTCTGATCTGCAACGTGCTCAACTGAAAATCAGAGTTCCCCATTTACAAAAGAGGAGACCAGATATTGGGGGAAAGGAATTAGCAATGTCTTGTTGTTGTTCAGTCACTCAGTCATGCCTGATTCTTTGCAACTCCATGGACTGTGCCAGGCCAGGCTTCCCAATGTTGGTACCATGTTAGATCCTAAAGGGTGAAGGAGGCTGACCTAATTCTTATTTATTTCATAATGCCATACATATAGGCAAATTGTGATAATTTTCCTAGGAGGAAAATGCAAAGTCAAATGCATTAAGTATACATTCAAGAATTCTAAGGTACGTGCATACTAAGAAGTATTGGAAATTATCAACACTAATAGTTTCACTCATCGTCTTCCTAGATGAGAGAAGTTCTACCTTTTCATCCTGGTACAAATGAATGGGTGTTATTTTAGATCCAAGGAGTAAATTGTCCCATTTGTGGGGAAAATATCTGTGTTTTTTACTTCATGGCAGGCTCATTGCTGTGAACATTTAAAAAGCTAATTCTTTTTTTTTTTTTTTTCAAAGATTTATTTATTTATTTACTTTGGGCGGGGGTCGGGTTGGGGAGGGAGGGGAGTGGGCGGGCTACTTCTGTTGGTCTTTCATTTCTCTATTTTCATTCGTCTTCGTTCTTTTGGCTCCTGTGGGCCTCCCATCGCGGTGGCGTCTGTCGTTGCAGAGCATCGGCTCTGGGCGCATGCGCTCCAGAGCTCCGACTCGGTAGTTGGACACATCAGTCCAGCTGCTCCGGGGCACATGGGATCTTCCCAGGCCAGGGCTCGAACCGGCGCCCCTTGCACTGCAAGGCGGTGTCCTTACCCTCTGGACAACCAGGGGAAGCCCAAAAAGCTAATTCTTGTCAGCTTCAGGATGCTGTGATTGATGTTAACGTGGTCTCAGTTCCTGAACTTAAATGTCTTTATTTCTCACTGCTAAGAACTGTGAAGTGGTGACTGGGAAGTTTTCCAGGACAATTGGTCAACTATTTCTTCTTTCTAGGAAGAAATTTACTTTGTAACAATTTTGAAAGAGGTTAATAGCTTTTGTTTGGCTTTGTTTGCATCACCCACACCAGTTCAATATGAGGATGGGAGCTCTAAACCAAGCGCCGAAAGGCACAATTTTATTAAATCTTTGAGGCCAAACACAGTAAAGCCACGGATCTGCAATAGGAAAATTTTTATTTGTTTTAAGGCAAAAATGCATCAATCAATCCATCAATCACAGAGAAAATATAGAGCACGAATGGAGTAAAATATACTGTAGATTTTAATGTAACAGCTTTCATTAAAGACAAATTCAGAAAACATTTCAGTACACCTCAATTTGGGGGAACAAGGACAGAAAACAAAGAAATAACCTTTGAAAAGACTTTGTCATTTGGAAAACACTATTCAGATGAAAGGAATAGGATCCTGATGTCTCCAAAACAGAAGTGGTAGACATGTGGTATCATCTCTCAAAGAGACAAATATATTCCCTTAAGGTTACACACGCGGAATGAGTCACAGACAGGACTTGAGCAGATCTACACCTTCTAACTACAGAAAACTATGTACTGTCTAGGTCAGGGACATGGCAAATGTAAAAACAGTGTCATACAGAGTGAAATAAATCAAAAAGAGAAAAATGAGTGTTGCATATTAACACTTATATGTGGAATCCAGAAAAATGGTATAGATGATCTTATTTGAAAGGCAGAAAGACACAGACATAGACTACGATTGTATGAACACCAAAGGGGGGCAGAAGATGTGGGATCAATTGGGAGATTGGGATCAACACAAATACATTATTGTGTGTGTGTGTGTGTGTGTGTGTGTGTGTGTGTGCATTTGTTCAGTGCTGTCCAGCTCTTAGCAACCCCATGGACTGTAGCCCACCACAGGATCCTCTGTCCGTGGGTTTCTCCAAGCAAGAATGCTAGAGTGGGTTGCCATGCCCTCCTCCAGGGGATCTTCCCAACCCTGGGATCAAACCCATGTCTCCTGCCTTATAGGCATATTCTTTACTGCCTGAGCCACCAGGGAAGCCCCAGACACTGCTAATCCTATGTATAAAATAGATGACTAATGAGAACATACTTAATAGTCCAGGGAGCTCTACTTAATGTTCTTTGGTGACCTGAATGGGAAGGAAATCCAAAATGGTGGGAATATATCCTTATCTATATAGCTCATCCACTTTGCTGTCCATTAGAAACTAACGCAACATTGTAAAACAACTATATTCCAATAAAAATTAGCTTTAAAAAGTAGTGAGGCTAAGGTACAGCCAAGCTAATGCTTGAGAAGAGCATAGATGCAGGGGGCATCTCCAGGTTCCCTGGTGTCATCCTACCACTGACACATCCTCTGCCGTCTACCTGAGGACGGTCTCCATGTTTCTTTCCTCTCTTACCATAACTTTCAGAAATGGGATGTTTCTGTCATCACTATTCATGGCTCTTCTGTTCTTTTCTGCTATAGAGACCCTGAAAGTGCCCACAGTTGTGACTTAGGAGGAAACCATCCATGGGATCTTTAAACAAAAATGGCCCTATCTTCTTAACCCCAGAAGAAAATTAAGTTTAAGGCCCTTTCCTCTCCCAGGGGAGAAGGAAATGGCAACCCACTCTAGCACCCACTCCAGCTTTCTTGCCTAGAAAATTCCATGGATGGAGAAGCCTGACTAGCTACCAGTCCATGGGGTCTCATGGGCTGTATATGTAATATATTTTTTGTATTATATATTCCCTGATGGCTCAGTGGTGAGGAATCTGCCTGCAATGTGGGAGATCCAGATCCCATCCCTCCGTTGGGAAGATCCCCCTTGGGGAAGGCATGGCAACCCGCTCTAGTATTCTTGCCAGGAGAATTCTGTGGACAGAGGAGCCTAACAGGGTGCAGTCCAAAGGGTTCACACAGAGTTGGACACCACTGAAGTGACTAAGCAACAGCAACAGCCTCTCCTTGGCTGATGGCTTCACACCCTGACTTATGGGGTGACAGGAAAAAAACATCCTGCACCCCAGTCCACTTTAGTGTACATCCTATGACCACTGTGCACAACTCCACAGAGAGGGAAACAACTGCCTGATTTGTCTTTGGAGGGTTTCCATCTCTCCCTCCTCTGATGCCTCATCTCCGCTTGACGATATTCCATCTTCCCTGCTAATCCTATGTATAAAATAGATGACTAATGAGAACATACTTAATAGTCCAGGGAGCTCTACTTAATGTTCTTTGGTGACCTGAATGGGAAGGAAATCCAAAATGGTGGGAATATATCCTTATCTATATAGCTCATCCACTTTGCTGTCCATTAGAAACTAACGCAACATTGTAAAACAACTATATTCCAATAAAAATTAGCTTTAAAAAGTAGTGAGGCTAAGGTACAGCCAAGCTAATGCTTGAGAAGAGCATAGATGCAGGGGGCATCTCCAGGTTCCCTGGTGTCATCCTACCACTGACACATCCTCTGCCGTCTACCTGAGGACGGTCTCCATGTTTCTTTCCTCTCTTACCATAACTTTCAGAAATGGGATGTTTCTGTCATCACTATTCATGGCTCTTCTGTTCTTTTCTGCTATAGAGACCCTGAAAGTGCCCACAGTTGTGACTTAGGAGGAAACCATCCATGGGATCTTTAAACAAAAATGGCCCTATCTTCTTAACCCCAGAAGAAAATTAAGTTTAAGGCCCTTTCCTCTCCCAGGGGAGAAGGAAATGGCAACCCACTCTAGCACCCACTCCAGCTTTCTTGCCTAGAAAATTCCATGGATGGAGAAGCCTGACTAGCTACCAGTCCATGGGGTCTCATGGGCTGTATATGTAATATATTTTTTGTATTATATATTCCCTGATGGCTCAGTGGTGAGGAATCTGCCTGCAATGTGGGAGATCCAGATCCCATCCCTCCGTTGGGAAGATCCCCCTTGGGGAAGGCATGGCAACCCGCTCTAGTATTCTTGCCAGGAGAATTCTGTGGACAGAGGAGCCTAACAGGGTGCAGTCCAAAGGGTTCACACAGAGTTGGACACCACTGAAGTGACTAAGCAACAGCAACAGCCTCTCCTTGGCTGATGGCTTCACACCCTGACTTATGGGGTGACAGGAAAAAAACATCCTGCACCCCAGTCCACTTTAGTGTACATCCTATGACCACTGTGCACAACTCCACAGAGAGGGAAACAACTGCCTGATTTGTCTTTGGAGGGTTTCCATCTCTCCCTCCTCTGATGCCTCATCTCTGCTTGACGATACTCTCCGTGAATCAATTGCACCAGGGAACTCTTGAGGTGGGGATGCAGGCTCCTCCACTCAGTCGTCTCTGTAATTTTCCCTTTATCTCTGTTCTATAATTTCCCAGAAAATAGTCTTATAATTCATTAGTTACCTGCCAGTATTGAGTTGCTGTAATTAATTCTTAGATGTTAAATTTAACAAGAGAAACGGAGAAAGAAAACTGTTCGTCCAAAAGCATTTGCTGGTGAATAAAATGTCTTGAAGAAAAGAGATTGGGCTCTTAAGACTTCCTCACTCTTCAGAGACTTCTGCCAGGATGAACATGCTTCTCAGGAGGGCATCAGGAGATCCCTGGCTGCCAACAGCTCCTGATTGTGCTTCCAGCTTAAAGGAAATGCATGGTCCGTGGTCATAATACTATTTTTTCCTCAGAAACATTGCTGGATTCTCTAGGTAGATGAAAGGCCAGAGACTGAGGATATGGGAAATGATGCTTTTATGATTAGGAGAGATATCTATAGTTGTGGGGCCTCTCTTGTAGCTCAGTGCTAAAGAATATGCCTGCTGTGTAAGAGACGTGAGTTCAGTCCCTGGGACAGGAGGATCCCCTGGAGAAGGAAATGGCAACCTACTCTAGTATTCTCGCCTGGAGTATCCCATGGACAGAGGAGCTTGGAGGGCTGCAGTCCATGGAGTCACAAAAGAGTTAGATACAACTTAGTGACTAAACAACCACTGCCACAACAACAGCAATCTATAGCTGTAACTTCAGTCTCTTGGATTCTAGGAGGAATATTTCATATTCCATGCTATAATTCAAGACTGCTTGAGTGGGAAGAAAATTTATCTGGCACAGAAAATCCATGCAGTAAAGTTTAAAATAGGAAAATAATGTATATTCAGTCACAACACTATAGATAATCCTGCCTAAGAAATGGTTCTTTCCTTTGTTTAATTTACTTTAAGTATTCATCGGAAGATTTGAAACCCAAGAGACAAGTTCTACCACTGTGCACAACTCCACAGAGAGGGAAACAACTGCCTGATTTGTCTTTGGAGGGTTTCCATCTCTCCCTCCTCTGATGCCTCATCTCTGCTTGACGATACTCTCCGTGAATCAATTGCACCAGGGAACTCTTGAGGTGGGGATGCAGGCTCCTCCACTCAGTCGTCTCTGTAATTTTCCCTTTATCTCTGTTCTATAATTTCCCAGAAAATAGTCTTATAATTCATTAGTTACCTGCCAGTATTGAGTTGCTGTAATTAATTCTTAGATGTTAAATTTAACAAGAGAAACGGAGAAAGAAAACTGTTCGTCCAAAAGCATTTGCTGGTGAATAAAATGTCTTGAAGAAAAGAGATTGGGCTCTTAAGACTTCCTCACTCTTCAGAGACTTCTGCCAGGATGAACATGCTTCTCAGGAGGGCATCAGGAGATCCCTGGCTGCCAACAGCTCCCTGATTGTGCTTCCAGCTTAAAGGAAATGCATGGTCCGTGGTCATAATACTATTTTTTCCTCAGAAACATTGCTGGATTCTCTAGGTAGATGAAAGGCCAGAGACTGAGGATATGGGAAATGATGCTTTTATGATTAGGAGAGATATCTATAGTTGTGGGGCCTCTCTTGTAGCTCAGTGCTAAAGAATATGCCTGCTGTGTAAGAGACGTGAGTTCAGTCCCTGGGACAGGAGGATCCCCTGGAGAAGGAAATGGCAACCTACTCTAGTATTCTCGCCTGGAGTATCCCATGGACAGAGGAGCTTGGAGGGCTGCAGTCCATGGAGTCACAAAAGAGTTAGATACAACTTAGTGACTAAACAACCACTGCCACAACAACAGCAATCTATAGCTGTAACTTCAGTCTCTTGGATTCTAGGAGGAATATTTCATATTCCATGCTATAATTCAAGACTGCTTGAGTGGGAAGAAAATTTATCTGGCACAGAAAATCCATGCAGTAAAGTTTAAAATAGGAAAATAATGTATATTCAGTCACAACACTATAGATAATCCTGCCTAAGAAATGGTTCTTTCCTTTGTTTAATTTACTTTAAGATTCCATCAGGTATCTGTGGGCTCATCGGAAGATTTGAAACCCAAGAGACAAGTTCACTATGTTAAAAGGGAAAAAAAAATTTCTCTTCAGAATCGTTAGCAAAAATGGGTTGGAATGTTGAATATCATTCTCTCAAATAAAGCCTGACAGAATATAAATCTCTCTTAATAGGTCTTATCCTCTTTTGAAAAATGCACCAGGGGAAAATAGTCTCTTCTCATGCTTTGAATGGATTTAATCCTCCTCATTTGTCTCCTGACTCAGCTGCGAAACAAATGACTTGGAAGACCAGGTAGGAGCTTAGATTCTTGCATAAAATGGGATTTGGGGTTTATCCAGAATTTTGCCCAATTCAGAAGAAATCATAATCTAGAACAGTTGCCAAACAAGAAGCCAATTCTGAGTTTTTCGGTCACCTGACAGGTTTTTTTTATTATTAATTAATTAATTTGACTGCACCAGGTCTCAGTTGTAGCACACATGATCTTTGAACTTTGTTGTGGCATGAGAGATCTTTTATTTGTGGCGTGCCTTTTGTCTAGACTTGGAATTCACTGGGATTTTGATCCAACTTGTAGAGCAAATGAGCA
Organism: Tragulus kanchil; assembly: GCA_022376925.1. Lineage (NCBI taxonomy): Eukaryota > Metazoa > Chordata > Mammalia > Artiodactyla > Tragulidae > Tragulus > Tragulus kanchil. Next base: position 15,395,696 of record JAIOJX010000028.1, on the reverse strand, counting down.
GGCAGGGTCAACAAGCCCAGGGGATACCGATTTTCTCTTCCTCAGAACATGGACAGCCGCAACCAGGAGTCAGTTCTGTTTTCTTGGTAGTGGGGTGCAAGGACTGCATTGATGATTGCTTCTATGTAAAGAAATAATACTGAGGACTTTGAGATCCCACCATCTTTACTGGAGTTATAAGCATTTCTAATGCACTGTCCCTTAATATTGACCAAATTAGTTATTATGTTCACATCTTCCTGAAGTTTCCAGAATTCTTTTTTTCTAGCTCTGCTGAGATATAGTTGACATAAAGACAGCGTGTGTGTTTAAGGTATACAAGGTGATGAGTTTATACATGCATGTACTGTTAAATGCTTACCATAATAGGGTTAGCGAACAAGGTTCGTTCATGTTACTACAATTTTCCTGTTGTTTCTGTTATGTTATGGTGAGAACATTAAAGCTCCACTAATAGCAACAGTCCTTGAAACAGTATTGTTATTGTATTGGTGTTGTTTACATTAGTATAACAAATGACACTGTTAGCTATGGTCGCTACGCCCTCGATCCCTGGATCTCACCCATCTTGTACATCAAAATTTGTAACCTTTGACCTCTATTTCCACAGCACCTCATGCCATGGGGTTCACCATTCTATTGTCTGCTTTTGTAAGTTCAATGTTTCTAAGTTCCAACGTAATTGAGATTACAACTTGGTAAGAAAAGGTAGGGATCCCCATTCACAGCCAAACCAATAAACTTATAGTTTCAAATATCAATGCATACCTTTTCCTAGAAAAAATTGCTTTAAAATATTCTTCACTTAAATTTTAAAGAAGTAAATATTAAAAAGAACAAAACTTGTATATCCCAAAATGCAAAGTGAATTTAACCAGCCAAGGATTTGATTGTATTGAATCATAGAAGTCATTGGAATAATCCAAATGTGATTCCTTTCTCAAATTAGAAACCTTATTTCAGCAAGTTAGTCAATGTGTGAATCCATGATTTGGTTTAGACCTGTACCTGCACGCATGAGTGTTTCTGAACCAGAATGATCCAGTCTCTTTAGATTTCTCTTCTATTCCCAGAAACAGGCAGTTTGGGCTCAGTGAGGATTCATGAGAATTGCTCTGTCAATTAACAGTAGAAGAACAGAAGAGATTTTGATAACCTTTAGCTCATAAAATCTTTAGGCTTCATAGTGGTGAGATATTTTAAGGTAGAAATCAATCGTGTAGATTTCCATTCCAGATTCTGAAGAACAGAGGCCCCAGAAGTTGTCAGGTGTGGACTGTTCTATCCATGGGTTACCCAGCAAAATGGGGTAATGAGAAGCAGGGGCTTCCCTGAGCCAGAGAGGAATGATGTCCTACAGTTCATAAGAATGTCCAGCCTGTCCAACATCAGGCTGTCTAACATGAGAAAGGCTGGAGATTTCTGGAAAAACTTGGATTACTTCATGGTTAAACTGAGTCTGTGTGAGGATTACTAAGTGTCACTACAGAGTGACTCTCGTCATAAAGAATCATTACAACATCGAATGATTACCATTTTCCTGTTGTTTCTGTTATGTTATGGTGAGAACATTAAAGCTCCACTAATAGCAACAGTCCTTGAAACAGTATTGTTATTGTATTGGTGTTGTTTACATTAGTATAACAAATGACACTGTTAGCTATGGTCGCTACGCCCTCGATCCCTGGATCTCACCCATCTTGTACATCAAAATTTGTAACCTTTGACCTCTATTTCCACAGCACCTCATGCCATGGGGTTCACCATTCTATTGTCTGCTTTTGTAAGTTCAATGTTTCTAAGTTCCAACGTAATTGAGATTACAACTTGGTAAGAAAAGGTAGGGATCCCCATTCACAGCCAAACCAATAAACTTATAGTTTCAAATATCAATGCATACCTTTTCCTAGAAAAAAATTGCTTTAAAATATTCTTCACTTAAATTTTAAAGAAGTAAATATTAAAAAGAACAAAACTTGTATATCCCAAAATGCAAAGTGAATTTAACCAGCCAAGGATTTGATTGTATTGAATCATAGAAGTCATTGGAATAATCCAAATGTGATTCCTTTCTCAAATTAGAAACCTTATTTCAGCAAGTTAGTCAATGTGTGAATCCATGATTTGGTTTAGACCTGTACCTGCACGCATGAGTGTTTCTGAACCAGAATGATCCAGTCTCTTTAGATTTCTCTTCTATTCCCAGAAACAGGCAGTTTGGGCTCAGTGAGGATTCATGAGAATTGCTCTGTCAATTAACAGTAGAAGAACAGAAGAGATTTTGATAACCTTTAGCTCATAAAATCTTTAGGCTTCATAGTGGTGAGATATTTTAAGGTAGAAATCAATCGTGTAGATTTCCATTCCAGATTCTGAAGAACAGAGGCCCCAGAAGTTGTCAGGTGTGGACTGTTCTATCCATGGGTTACCCAGCAAAATGGGGTAATGAGAAGCAGGGGCTTCCCTGAGCCAGAGAGGAATGATGTCCTACAGTTCATAAGAATGTCCAGCCTGTCCAACATCAGGCTGTCTAACATGAGAAAGGCTGGAGATTTCTGGAAAAAAACTTGGATTACTTCATGGTTAAACTGAGTCTGTGTGAGGATTACTAAGTGTCACTACAGAGTGACTCTCGTCATAAAGAATCATTACAACATCGTGCCTATAATTAAGATTACTGCATTACACACTTAAAAATTTACCAAGAGGGTAGAACTCGTGTTACATGTTCTTACCACAATTGAAAAAAAATGAATAAGCTCATTTTAAAAAGAAGTGCAGAAAATCTTAAACTTTATTCAGTAGTTTTATTTCAGTGGTAATATTTATTTTATTATTTTGAAACTTTCTTGTTAATATTGTATTAGGCTACAAATAGTTATTTCTGTATTATTTATTAGGGATCATGGTTTCAATGTATGGGAAAAGAGGTACAGATCTAAAGTTCAAGAAATTAAGTAAATCTTTTCTTATGTTAAGCTTGAAATGAAAATTGTATGAATGCAAGATTTAAAAAAGTAAAACAATGCATTCATGAAAGGGCTGATGAACAGTAATATCCAGGTAGAACTGAGTACCACTTGTGTCCAAAGTTTGGTTTCTACATACCATTTTCTGATAAAGGGGACAGTGTTCTTTTCTAAGAATGACTGTCTTGAGATCTGATAGGACAAGGACAAAGTACTGGGACATCTTTTTTATACCAGAAAGCAAGCAGATATTCAGAGACCAATGGATTTCTGTCAAAAGGACCCAGGAATCCACTGAAAGGGATTCTACTCTCCAAACATGAAACAGTATAAACAAGAAAATAAATAATAAATGCATTTCACTGTAGCATGTTGAATACATACGTGTATTCAATACATGTTGAATTTCAGTCCACTGAAATATACAGCCCCCCATATATGTATGGGGATTGAAATCTGCAATTAAAATAACACACATGTGAAAAAGGCCTTCATTAGAAATGGCAATTATACCAACTTCTTGCTTTAATAGTAAATTAACAAGAAAGAATTTATTAGGCATTTATACTTTTATTTTAGTAACTATGAAATGTCACCAAATGGCCCTAATCAATGAGGAAACAATATCATATTATAAGACAGGATCAGCTAATGACTATAGATGAAATGATCAGGAGGAAACCACTGAATCACTCCAAATAGATGCTCAAGTCAGGCAAGCATCATGGATGAATGCTAAAATCATCACGGAAAGTGATGTGTGGAAAGTGAGTGTGCTGAAAATACTGCCACTAGGGTTAAGTCCCACTTTTAAAGGGGAAATGTACCTTCACAATGGAGACGTTGATGTGTCTCCACCATGAATAATGGGTCAGCTAGTCATTTTGTGCTTCTTGATGGGATGCAACATAAAATACTCAGCATCACCAATAAATTATTTTATTAAAGTTGTGATAAAATAGACATAATATAAAACGTTTATCTGTTACTAGAACTTGTCTTCATTCTCCCACACTGGAACGTGGTACCCACTAAACCCTGACTTCCCTCTCCTCCCCGCTCCAAGATGCCGGGAACAACCACACCACCCTCTGTCTTTAGTGAAGTCAGACAAAGAAAAATATTGTCCAATGTCATTAATATGTGAAATCTAAAAAACCTGGTATGCAATAACATGTTTACAAAGTATAAGCAGATGCATAGACTTCAAAAGCAAGTTGTCCTGAGCCCCCAAAAGTAACACATCAATTTAAATCAACTATGCCCTAGTATAAAATTAAATTAAAAAATAATTTGACTATTTTATAAACTTCATATGTGTGAAAGTATATAATATTTGCCTTTTTGTAACTTGTTTATTTCACTTAGTATAATGTCATTTAGATGTATTATCTATCTTATGGTCTGTATCAGAATTCCCTTCCTTTTTTCAGGTTGAATAACATTCTCTATATACATAAAACTGTATTTTGTTTATCCACTCACTCACTGATAGGCATTATTCCATGGATAGAGGAGCCTGGTGGGCTAGAGTTCATAGGGTCCCAAAGAGTCGGACACAACTGAGTGACTAACGCTTTCACTTTCAAGGATGAGATAGACAATCATGCTTTTTTCCTGTGTTGTTTTGGATGTTCAGGGTCCCTTAAAACTTCATATACATTTTAGGAACAGATTTTTCTACATCCATGAATTAGGATTTTTGTATTAACATATACAAACTTTATTAAGTAGTTTATCCTTTGATATGCTCTTGATAATGTAATTTTTTACTTAATTTCTTTTTGGATTATTCATTGCTATCATGTAGATATGCAAATGATCTTTACATGTTGGCTTTATAGTCTGCATCTTCACTGAATTAGTCTGTTAGTTCTAATGGGTTTTTTAAAACTAGTTATTGTTTTCCACATATAAGATCATATCATCTGTAAACTGAGATATTTTTATTTTTCCTTTTCAATTTGAATGAGTTTACTTTCTTTATTTTTCTTACCCAGTAGAAAAATTCCCAATCCTATGTTAAATATAAGTGGCAAAAGTAGGTCTTTCTGTCTTAATCTTAATTCCAGAGGAAAAACTTTGCATCTGTCACCACTGAATACGATGTTAGTTGTGACTTTTTTTTATATGAATTTTATTATGTTAAGGTAGTTTCCTTTAATTCCTACTTAGTTGAATGGCTTTATCACAAAAGTGTGTCAAATTTTTTAAAAGGTTCAAACTATGTCAAATGCAAGGTTTTTTCCTACAGCAATTTAAATAATGAGTTTTTTTTTTCTTTCTGTTAATGCAGTGTTCCACTTTGATCAGTTTTTGTATATTGAACACATCAATTTAAATCAACTATGCCCTAGTATAAAATTAAATTAAAAAATAATTTGACTATTTTATAAACTTCATATGTGTGAAAGTATATAATATTTGCCTTTTTGTAACTTGTTTATTTCACTTAGTATAATGTCATTTAGATGTATTATCTATCTTATGGTCTGTATCAGAATTCCCTTCCTTTTTTCAGGTTGAATAACATTCTCTATATACATAAAACTGTATTTTGTTTATCCACTCACTCACTGATAGGCATTATTCCATGGATAGAGGAGCCTGGTGGGCTAGAGTTCATAGGGTCCCAAAGAGTCGGACACAACTGAGTGACTAACGCTTTCACTTTCAAGGATGAGATAGACAATCATGCTTTTTTCCTGTGTTGTTTTGGATGTTCAGGGTCCCTTAAAACTTCATATACATTTTAGGAACAGATTTTTCTACATCCATGAATTAGGATTTTTGTATTAACATATACAAACTTTATTAAGTAGTTTATCCTTTGATATGCTCTTGATAATGTAATTTTTTACTTAATTTCTTTTTGGATTATTCATTGCTATCATGTAGATATGCAAATGATCTTTACATGTTGGCTTTATAGTCTGCATCTTCACTGAATTAGTCTGTTAGTTCTAATGGGTTTTTAAAAACTAGTTATTGTTTTCCACATATAAGATCATATCATCTGTAAACTGAGATATTTTTATTTTTCCTTTTCAATTTGAATGAGTTTACTTTCTTTATTTTTCTTACCCAGTAGAAAAATTCCCAATCCTATGTTAAATATAAGTGGCAAAAGTAGGTCTTTCTGTCTTAATCTTAATTCCAGAGGAAAAACTTTGCATCTGTCACCACTGAATACGATGTTAGTTGTGACTTTTTTTTATATGAATTTTATTATGTTAAGGTAGTTTCCTTTAATTCCTACTTAGTTGAATGGCTTTATCACAAAAGTGTGTCAAATTTTTTAAAAGGTTCAAACTATGTCAAATGCAAGGTTTTTTCCTACAGCAATTTAAATAATGAGTTTTTTTTTTCTTTCTGTTAATGCAGTGTTCCACTTTGATCAGTTTTTGTATATTGAACAAACCATGCCCCTTCAACTTTTTGGAAGAATTTGAGACTCTGTCTTTAAACATTTGATAAGATTCACTAATGAAGTCGTCTGACCCAAACTTTTTTTTGTTGGGACTTTTTAAAATAACCAATGATATCTCCATATTTCTTATTGGTCTATTGAAATTTTCTAATTCTTGATGATTTAGACTTAGTAAGTTGGGGCATCTAGGAATTTGTACATTTCTTGAAGGTTATCAAATTTGTTGGCATGTAATTCTTCATAGTAATCCCTTATTATTATTTTTATTTCTGTAAAGTCAGTAGTAATGTCCATGCTTTTATTTCTGATTTTATATATTAGAGACTTTTCTCTTTTTTGCTGAGTTAATCTAGCTAAAGATTGTCAATTATGTGATTTTTTTGAAGGAGAAACAAGGATCTTAGTTTCATTGATTTTCTCTCTATTGCCTTTCTATTCTCTATTTTATTTGTCTCTACTCTAATCTTTATTATGTTCTTCCCCATAGCTTTGAGGGTTTTTTTTTTCCTAGTTCTTTAATATATAAAGTCAGACTGTTCTCTGGTTACACTTGTTCTTTTTCAATATAAGCAGTTAGAACTATAAATTTCAGCCAAAAACGTCTGATTTTTAAAATGTATCTGTGGATTTTGTTTTTAAATATTCTGCATATGTCTATGTGTGGATGCTGGCGTGGCATGTATATATGATAGAATATGGCAAAATATTGTGAACTGTTTGACTTAGGTAGTGAGTATGTGCGGGGTGGCTATAGTGTTCTCCTTGTTTTTAAACATGTTTAAAATTGTTAGAAAGAAGATACTTCAAATTCAAGAGGTTATCTAAGTTGAGTGGAACAAGATTAACGAGGGCTTTGGAAATCCCTCAGAAGAACTTAGATTGTGGTGGAAATCGACAGGGAGCTGAAGCAGCTAAACCAACTCAACTGTGGTTCAAATGCTCCCCACTTCCTAGAAGCTCTCATTCATGTCTCCCTAGTCTGTGTGGGTTTGGTGGTTCTAAGCAAGGGATGCATGTATCTGTAGATCTCAGGTGAGGCCGACTTTTAACTTCCAGGTAGATTATAAGGAACTTGAACATAGCAACGGTAGTTTTCCTCCTTTTATCACTCCTTATAACACCTACATAGGCTTCCCAGGTAAAGAATCCACCTGGGCTACAGTCCATAGGGTTGCAACGTAATCTAAGACTTGGACACAAGTGAGCAACTGAGCACACACGCACGCACACACACACACACACACACACACACACACACGTATAACGCCTGCACATACAGATACTTCAGTAATTGTAAGTCACCAAGAGACTCATGAGAAGTGCACGAGGGAGATGATAGACTACAAAAAAATGCTACAGTTTTGCACTCCAAGTTTTATCCATGCCTCTTTGCAGTGTGACTTCCAGCAAAAGGCATAACCTCTTCCTCAGTCTTTGCATCTGGGCTGTTCTTGCTTTGACTATAGAAAGTGGCAGGAATGAGGCTGTGGCGGGTCTGAGCCTCCTTCTCCACAGCCCCTGCAAGCTTCCCTCTCTCTCAGGACCCTCCCAAACCCTATGTGAACATACATAGGCTGGCCTGCTGTGTATTAACAGGTACTTCCTCTGTTGTGCCCCAAACCTCATATCTGAGCTCCTCATTGACTGGAAGCTGACCATAGGTACGTTACAGAAACAAGCTGAAAACAGAAGTACTGATGCACAGACCTGTTAGCTAAGTAAACATTTCTTATTTATATTACCCTATTTGGGCTGGTGTTTCGCACAGAGAAAGATAAGTGATGCAAGGGATAAAGGGGAGGAATAAAAAAAAAAGAAAAAAAGAAGAGGGAAAACTAGTCAGGAAGTGAGAAGAGAGGACCTGAACTTATGGACACTTTTTTCGTGGAGGTCCTGAGTCCTATATTTTATTTAATCAGAGTTGCTGCTGCATTGTTAGCATTCAGGATACTCACAAATGTTATGTTGCATTCCTTCTTTTTTATCAAACTCAAGATTTGAAATATTCATACAAATTAAAAGACACAATACAATTCAGGAGGAATTTCTTCATTAGCCATTCGTTCATATGTGCAGAAGCAGCAGCTGGCTTCTATCAAAGCATCGGTCTTACTGAGAAATGTTTCCTTTGATTAAACTCACATACCTGAACTCCATTGCTCCCCTGTGTCTATTAGGAAACCGATGCTTTACTTTTTTAAGGTCCTCGATGGAAGTTTGAGTGAGAGTTTTTTTTTTTTAAGACATTGATCAAATTCCTGAAGCCATGGAGATTCCTAAGTCTAATAAGTAGCTTCTGACTTCTTTTTCTTCCTCCTCCTCACATCTTTCCTCTGATTATAAAAAATATGTATATCAGGAAATACATGTGGAACACTATCCAATGATAACACTAAACTATAGAAGACGTGAGAAGTGCACGAGGGAGATGAGCAAAAATGCTACAGTTTTGCACTCCAAGTTTTATCCATGCCTCTTTGCAGTGTGACTTCCAGCAAAAGGCATAACCTCTTCCTCAGTCTTTGCATCTGGGCTGTTCTTGCTTTGACTATAGAAAGTGGCAGGAATGAGGCTGTGGCGGGTCTGAGCCTCCTTCTCCACAGCCCCTGCAAGCTTCCCTCTCTCTCAGGACCCTCCCAAACCCTATGTGAACATACATAGGCTGGCCTGCTGTGTATTAACAGGTACTTCCTCTGTTGTGCCCCAAACCTCATATCTGAGCTCCTCATTGACTGGAAGCTGACCATAGGTACGTTACAGAAACAAGCTGAAAACAGAAGTACTGATGCACAGACCTGTTAGCTAAGTAAACATTTCTTATTTATATTACCCTATTTGGGCTGGTGTTTCGCACAGAGAAAGATAAGTGATGCAAGGGATAAAGGGGAGGAATAAAAAAAAAAGAAAAAAAGAAGAGGGAAAACTAGTCAGGAAGTGAGAAGAGAGGACCTGAACTTATGGACACTTTTTTCGTGGAGGTCCTGAGTCCTATATTTTATTTAATCAGAGTTGCTGCTGCATTGTTAGCATTCAGGATACTCACAAATGTTATGTTGCATTCCTTCTTTTTTATCAAACTCAAGATTTGAAATATTCATACAAATTAAAAGACACAATACAATTCAGGAGGAATTTCTTCATTAGCCATTCGTTCATATGTGCAGAAGCAGCAGCTGGCTTCTATCAAAGCATCGGTCTTACTGAGAAATGTTTCCTTTGATTAAACTCACATACCTGAACTCCATTGCTCCCCTGTGTCTATTAGGAAACCGATGCTTTACTTTTTTAAGGTCCTCGATGGAAGTTTGAGTGAGAGTTTTTTTTTTTTAAGACATTGATCAAATTCCTGAAGCCATGGAGATTCCTAAGTCTAATAAGTAGCTTCTGACTTCTTTTTCTTCCTCCTCCTCACATCTTTCCTCTGATTATAAAAAATATGTATATCAGGAAATACATGTGGAACACTATCCAATGAAAACACTTAAGACCTGAAAAATGGATCACTATCAACATTTAGATAAGAAATATTTATTTTTCCTCCCATCAGAATGTCAATGTTCTATCTTTACACTGTGCAAATATATCAAAAAGTATCTAGGGGCAGAGACTCTTAAGAAAAAAAAAGTAGAACTATTATGGAAGAAATTTCAAGCCCAGTAATCACTCAATTGCTTACCGCCCTGCTGAGGGTTTTGAAAATGTCCAAGAAGCCTGGGGAACCAATAGTCTGAGGTGCTTGTGTTATAAGAGAATAGATTGGCGAAAACAGAAGAAACCTGGCACGCAGACCTCTGAACTTCTGTTGCTTCTCTAATTTTAACTTTGGCCATGTTTATTTTAGGTCTTGATATTCTTATCCAGTAGACTCCTCTAACAGGTCAAAATAAAAGTACTAAAGCCAATAAATTTAATTCCATGTAACAGTATTTCTGGACCTGTCAGGCAGTCCAGCTGCAGTCATGGATGGACTTCCATGCCCCTCCTGCCTCTCCTCCCTCACTCCAGGGTCAGAAGGGCTGGAGGGGCCGGTGGTTCCCAACACATTTTGCAATAGAATTGCTCTGGGTGTTTTCAAACATGGACATTTCTGAGAGTGGGAGCCTGATCATCTAAACACAGAAAACTAACTCCTCCAGTTAATTTCCCTCCAGCCATCAAGGTGCTGGTTCATGCTCAGAGTTTTGGAAACCACTGGACAATATGAAATTGTGTGCAAGAGTCATAGACTATTTGCAGACCTCTTGGTAAATTGATTTCTATAGCGTTTGTTTGGGCTCTTCCAGATAAATGCACCATGTGAGTGAGGTTCTGAAGCACAGGATGCAAATGTAAAAACCTACAGAATGAAGTGGGCAGGGGAAAGCTATAAAAACTGGAGACCAGTGCCCCTTCTCAAAGTCATCACCTATTCCTGCCAACTGAGAATGGAGGCTGCAGAGGTTTTTTCTTTTGCTTTTTCAAATTTATCCAGAAATCCAGATACTTTAAAGTGAAATTTCTTGATTTAAAATGGTTTTGAAACAGAAGCAGGAAATACATGTGGAACACTATCCAATGAAAACACTTAAGACCTGAAAAATGGATCACTATCAACATTTAGATAAGAAATATTTATTTTTCCTCCCATCAGAATGTCAATGTTCTATCTTTACACTGTGCAAATATATCAAAAAGTATCTAGGGGCAGAGACTCTTAAGAAAAAAAAAGTAGAACTATTATGGAAGAAATTTCAAGCCCAGTAATCACTCAATTGCTTACCGCCCTGCTGAGGGTTTTGAAAATGTCCAAGAAGCCTGGGGAACCAATAGTCTGAGGTGCTTGTGTTATAAGAGAATAGATTGGCGAAAACAGAAGAAACCTGGCACGCAGACCTCTGAACTTCTGTTGCTTCTCTAATTTTAACTTTGGCCATGTTTATTTTAGGTCTTGATATTCTTATCCAGTAGACTCCTCTAACAGGTCAAAATAAAAGTACTAAAGCCAATAAATTTAATTCCATGTAACAGTATTTCTGGACCTGTCAGGCAGTCCAGCTGCAGTCATGGATGGACTTCCATGCCCCTCCTGCCTCTCCCTCCCTCACTCCAGGGTCAGAAGGGCTGGAGGGGCCGGTGGTTCCCAACACATTTTGCAATAGAATTGCTCTGGGTGTTTTCAAACATGGACATTTCTGAGAGTGGGAGCCTGATCATCTAAACACAGAAAACTAACTCCTCCAGTTAATTTCCCTCCAGCCATCAAGGTGCTGGTTCATGCTCAGAGTTTTGGAAACCACTGGACAATATGAAATTGTGTGCAAGAGTCATAGACTATTTGCAGACCTCTTGGTAAATTGATTTCTATAGCGTTTGTTTGGGCTCTTCCAGATAAATGCACCATGTGAGTGAGGTTCTGAAGCACAGGATGCAAATGTAAAAACCTACAGAATGAAGTGGGCAGGGGAAAGCTATAAAAACTGGAGACCAGTGCCCCTTCTCAAAGTCATCACCTATTCCTGCCAACTGAGAATGGAGGCTGCAGAGGTTTTTTGCTTTTTGCTTTTTTTCAAATTTATCCAGAAATCCAGATACTTTAAAGTGAAATTTCTTGATTTAAAATGGTGAACAGCTCATTTTTTAAAGCTTAAAACACAGACCTTGGGCCCAACTGGATATTTCTCTGGGACTGAACAGCACTATGAGCAGCCTCAGGGTATCTGCAGATGCCATGTTGCCTTTGCAGGTGTCAACTCTGCAGTAGGTGTTCTGGGAGCCCCAGGCAGTGCAGTGGTTAGGACTCCCCCCTTTCAGTGCCGAGAGCCTGGCTTTAATCCCTGGTCAGGGCACTAAGATCCTGTAAGCTGTTAGCATGGCAAAAATATAAGGTATAATAAATGTTATGAAATATTGCAAGTAACCTATAGGCTAATAATGTTTGAGCAGTACCCTAGGTTTAGAACTCTATTCATTCCTGAGATCCCCCACTTTATAGAGAATTCTTTTGTTCTAATCAAGCTAGGAACACACTTACCTAGTAGAAGATTGCAAGTATCAGAGAACTTAAACAAGGAGATGACACCAGACTGAATAATGACTAATCTTACAAAATGTAAGTTTTTCACCTTGGTGTGCATTAGTGTAATATGATCTCATCCTAAAGACAGACTGATATGGGATTCCACAAGACTGCTCACCCCACGCAGGGCCTCAAGCATGAGCACTTATGTCCTGTCAATGTCTGTTTGTGTGAGTTTATCTACATGGGGGGTGTGGTTTTGCTGGAAGAAGTTGTGTTATGCAGAGACATGGAGTGAAAAAGATCGTGGCACAATGGCCACCATGTCCAGTGTTTCCTGAGTTGCAGTTGTGTTATGCAGAGACATGGAGTGAAAAGAGTCAGGCATTCAGGTTTAGCCATAATATGAAATTGTGTGCAAGAGTCATAGACTATTTGCAGACCTCTTGGTAAATTGATTTCTATAGCGTTTGTTTGGGCTCTTCCAGATAAATGCACCATGTGAGTGAGGTTCTGAAGCACAGGATGCAAATGTAAAAACCTACAGAATGAAGTGGGCAGGGGAAAGCTATAAAAACTGGAGACCAGTGCCCCTTCTCAAAGTCATCACCTATTCCTGCCAACTGAGAATGGAGGCTGCAGAGGTTTTGCTTTTGCTTTTTTCAAATTTATCCAGAAATCCAGATACTTTAAAGTGAAATTTCTTGATTTAAAATGGTGAACAGCTCATTTTTTAAAGCTTAAAACACAGACCTTGGGCCCAACTGGATATTTCTCTGGGACTGAACAGCACTATGAGCAGCCTCAGGGTATCTGCAGATGCCATGTTGCCTTTGCAGGTGTCAACTCTGCAGTAGGTGTTCTGGGAGCCCCAGGCAGTGCAGTGGTTAGGACTCCCCACTTTCAGTGCCGAGAGCCTGGCTTTAATCCCTGGTCAGGGCACTAAGATCCTGTAAGCTGTTAGCATGGCAAAAATATAAGGTATAATAAATGTTATGAAATATTGCAAGTAACCTATAGGCTAATAATGTTTGAGCAGTACCCTAGGTTTAGAACTCTATTCATTCCTGAGATCCCCCACTTTATAGAGAATTCTTTTGTTCTAATCAAGCTAGGAACACACTTACCTAGTAGAAGATTGCAAGTATCAGAGAACTTAAACAAGGAGATGACACCAGACTGAATAATGACTAATCTTACAAAATGTAAGTTTTTCACCTTGGTGTGCATTAGTGTAATATGATCTCATCCTAAAGACAGACTGATATGGGATTCCACAAGACTGCTCACCCCACGCAGGGCCTCAAGCATGAGCACTTATGTCCTGTCAATGTCTGTTTGTGTGAGTTTATCTACATGGGGGGTGTGGTTTTGCTGGAAGAAGTTGTGTTATGCAGAGACATGGAGTGAAAAAGATCGTGGCACAATGGCCACCATGTCCAGTGTTTCCTGAGTTGCAGGTTTTCCGTTCTCATGGAGAATGGTGATAAAAACCATAGGATAAAAAATTCTTTCCTTAAGATATCTTGTGAGATTTTCAGCCTAAAGAGCAGCCAGATGAGAAGGTCAACACAGAGTCAGGAAGATGGTCTTTCTTTCTGTTGCTCCCCAAGTTATCACGTGGCTCTAGCATGTGAAGGACTCGAAGACAGTACAGCTTCATTTGGCATCTCAAGGATGTGGTGGCTCTCCACCAAGGATGTGGTTGACTGGGTCAAGGAGTCAGCATCTTTTGGAGGATGGCACTGAAAGTGACAAATGACCTGTTTTGAGATAGTTGGCAGCAGCCACTGTCCACAAGGACATCAGAGTCGACTTTAGCCAACTCATTCCCATGTATCAGTGAAACCACCCAAGGAATAGCCAGAAAATTGATCCCCACCCCATATACCTGCCACCAACACTGTCTGTGGCCCTACTGACTGCATTACCCACCCTAATGATGCCTTTATTAAAGTTGACCTAGAGCCAGTCAGCTGCTCAGAGTGTCAAGTTCACTTGTGTAAATATTGGTTGCCTCCATTGATCAGTAATGGAGCCTTTTTTTTTTTTTTTTTTTTTTTTGCCTCTCCAGCATCATTTCCAGATGCTGTACTTTAAAGAAAACAAAACCCATACCTAAGCACCAACACTGATGCTTCCAAAAGTACCATTGATATTGCCACAAATATTGCCACACATGCTAATACTGATTGGTGATCAGGTTTCAAGACCCTGAATAATGAGGTCTTGCAAGTCAGGTGAAGTGCCTCCTCTCCACCATTTCCTCTCTCTCCTCTCTAGGCACTCTGCAAGCTTCTTGCACAAAAGGCTCATCCAGCCTCAACAAGTGTGCTGATGGCAGAAATGGCTGTGTTCCTAATTTGATTAGAGCAAAACAATTCTCTATAAAGTGGGGAAACTCAGAAATGAATAGAGTTCTTAACCTAGGGTACTGCTCTAAAACTATTAGCCTGCTGGGGCTGTCAGTGTTAATCAAACAAGCCTAGATATTTCTGTACAAATCTTTCTGCCTGACATATATTGACACTATTCATTTCTCCAATGACATAATTTAATATTATTTATGTTAATTAATAAACCGTCTGGTGCCAGATCAGGCTGATATGTGAGGCACTTTTGGTAGCAGACTGTGAACTATACACTAAGGTTTTCAGATTCTAACTAGCACGTTCTGATATATTGTGAAATGTAAGTTAGCAAGTGGCATCCTTCTCATGTTATGTGACCATTCCTGTGCTCTAGATCAATGTTACTTTAGATATGCACACATATCTCACACTGAGAAGTTGAACCACTTCAAATAAATTTTAGAAAATACAGTAATATTCCAAGAAACTCACTTTTCAGTGAATTCAGTTTACAGTGAAAGAATCCCTTAGGCATTTCAGGGGTTTACTGATCTTACCCTCCAATCCATCATCTAGGGGCAGCTAACTCTGTAGGTTAGTAGAGTGCCTTGTGAAGGCCCAGTGTTAATGAAGGGAAAACATGCAACAAGACAGGTGCTCTGCATAAAACTGGAATTTGCTCCACACCAGCAACTGGAAAGGGAGCTCTTCCTTCCAAAAAGCACAAGTGTAGGATCCAAGGAGCTAGAGTGAAAGGATCCTGTCTTAGTTTTACATACATAATAACCACATTTCACAAATTTCATCTTACGCAGTATGCATCTTAAGTAGTATTCATCAACACCATGTTCTTGATTAATATTCCCAAATCACAGTTCTTTTGATTTAGTGAGTTTCTCGAAAAGCTCAGAGTAGCCAGGTGTGTTACAGCTTCACTTATATTGTAAAACTGTTTACTAATTTATTTTTTCATTGGAGAGGGCGTGTGTATACCTATGGCTGATTCGGGTTTATGTGTGGCAGTAAACAACAAAACTCTGTAAAAGTAAATTTATAAAAAATGAAAGAAAACTAAGTTTTTTTGTTTTTTTGTTTTTTTAATTTGCCTACCTGAAATTGGGTTAAAATAGTTCTGCATATACTTCGTAGTTCTGCCTTGGTATTTTGTCTAAGTAGTCAGTCTTACATACCATTCATAGAATAATAGGCTTCCTCCTCATTCACATGCAGTGTTTCCTCTATTACTCATTACATGCTCGTGTCTATTTTATGATTTTTTTTAACTCTGTCACTTGGATGCCTATGCTTGATAGTTTTGCTTTGCAATAAATGTATTGTTTGTTCAGCTCAGTCCTTTCAGTCATGTTTGACTCTTTGCAACCCCTTGGACTGTAGCCCGCCAGGCTCCTCTGTCCGTGGGATTCTCCAGGCAAGAATCCTGGAGTGGGTTTTCACGCCCTCCTCCAGGGGATCTTCCTGATCCAGGGATTGAACAGCATCACCTGAATTGCAACCAGATTCATCACTGTCTGAGCCACTTGATGGGGCATAAATGATGGGGCAAGTTATCACTTTTCCTCTCTTAAAGCTTTTCACTGAGAGTCTTTCCCAGATGAATACAGTAATATTCCAAGAAACTCACTTTTCAGTGAATTCAGTTTACAGTGAAAGAATCCCTTAGGCATTTCAGGGGTTTACTGATCTTACCCTCCAATCCATCATCTAGGGGCAGCTAACTCTGTAGGTTAGTAGAGTGCCTTGTGAAGGCCCAGTGTTAATGAAGGGAAAACATGCAACAAGACAGGTGCTCTGCATAAAACTGGAATTTGCTCCACACCAGCAACTGGAAAGGGAGCTCTTCCTTCCAAAAAGCACAAGTGTAGGATCCAAGGAGCTAGAGTGAAAGGATCCTGTCTTAGTTTTACATACATAATAACCACATTTCACAAATTTCATCTTACGCAGTATGCATCTTAAGTAGTATTCATCAACACCATGTTCTTGATTAATATTCCCAAATCACAGTTCTTTTGATTTAGTGAGTTTCTCGAAAAGCTCAGAGTAGCCAGGTGTGTTACAGCTTCACTTATATTGTAAAACTGTTTACTAATTTATTTTTTCATTGGAGAGGGCGTGTGTATACCTATGGCTGATTCGGGTTTATGTGTGGCAGTAAACAACAAAACTCTGTAAAAGTAAATTTATAAAAAATGAAAGAAAACTAAGTTTTTTTGTTTTTTTGTTTTTTTAATTTGCCTACCTGAAATTGGGTTAAAATAGTTCTGCATATACTTCGTAGTTCTGCCTTGGTATTTTGTCTAAGTAGTCAGTCTTACATACCATTCATAGAATAATAGGCTTCCTCCTCATTCACATGCAGTGTTTCCTCTATTACTCATTACATGCTCGTGTCTATTTTATGATTTTTTTTAACTCTGTCACTTGGATGCCTATGCTTGATAGTTTTGCTTTGCAATAAATGTATTGTTTGTTCAGCTCAGTCCTTTCAGTCATGTTTGACTCTTTGCAACCCCTTGGACTGTAGCCCGCCAGGCTCCTCTGTCCGTGGGATTCTCCAGGCAAGAATCCTGGAGTGGGTTTTCACGCCCTCCTCCAGGGGATCTTCCTGATCCAGGGATTGAACAGCATCACCTGAATTGCAACCAGATTCATCACTGTCTGAGCCACTTGATGGGGCATAAATGATGGGGCAAGTTATCACTTTTCCTCTCTTAAAGCTTTTCACTGAGAGTCTTTCCCAGATGAACACTAGAGTTCAGACTTGGGGACATTTTAGAATGAAAATGGAACATATCATGGGGAAAATTCCTAAATTTGTTTATATAAAGATATGAACTTCTATACTTGGAAACATCAGTAATGGGGCTTTTCTGGTGGTCCTATGGTTAAGCCTTCACCTTCCAATGCAGAAGGTAGCAGGGCAGAGAATTAAGGTCCCACATACCTTGCAGCCAAAAAACCAAAACAGAAAGCAGAAGCAACATTGTAACAAATTCAGTAAAGACTTTGAAATGATCTACATCAAAAAATGTATTTTTTAAAATAAGTAACAAATGGGAGAAGCATCTGCTTGGCGTGTAGCAGTATTTGGGCAGGAGTCGGATGGATGAGAGTCCTCAGGACATCTGGTCATAGCACCCCTCCACTGCTCTGGAGGGAACAGCCTCTACCTGCTGACAAGCTACCCAACTGCCGTGGAATGCTCAGAGAGGAAAGGGATGCTCTAACCTGCCTTGCACTGGAGGGCCCTAGGAGCCAGTCTGAGAGAGAGAGAACATGGCTATTGAGCACATTCACATGTGTCTATAGATCTGACAGTTGAACTGGACAGAAAGGGGAAAATTGTATAAGTGAGTCTGCTGGAAGAAAGTGTCAAAACCTAGAGATCAGTAGAAGACGGCTTCCAAGAAAAGTGTGAAGCTCACCTGGTCTAACACAGCACCATTTCCTAACTTGGAGCACCTGTGCTGTCCGAGAAGGGGGCACCAGCCTGCTGGATAACTGAGGACGCTGACCACCCTGGAGTGGAAACCCCTCCAACGAGCTGGGTCAAAGCCTAGAGGAAACCATGAGGCTGACCAGAGAGAGGAGCCCCCGGTGCTGGTTCAGGAATATTGCAGAAAGCATTGGGCTGATTGCCAAGGGCTTTAAGACAGAAGGAGCAGCCATCCTGGAGTGGGTTTTCACGCCCTCCAGGGATCTTCCTGATCCAGGGATTGAACAGCATCACCTGAATTGCAACCAGATTCATCACTGTCTGAGCCACTTGATGGGGCATAAATGATGGGGCAAGTTATCACTTTTCCTCTCTTAAAGCTTTTCACTGAGAGTCTTTCCCAGATGAACACTAGAGTTCAGACTTGGGGACATTTTAGAATGAAAATGGAACATATCATGGGGAAAATTCCTAAATTTGTTTATATAAAGATATGAACTTCTATACTTGGAAACATCAGTAATGGGGCTTTTCTGGTGGTCCTATGGTTAAGCCTTCACCTTCCAATGCAGAAGGTAGCAGGGCAGAGAATTAAGGTCCCACATACCTTGCAGCCAAAAAACCAAAACAGAAAGCAGAAGCAACATTGTAACAAATTCAGTAAAGACTTTGAAATGATCTACATCAAAAAATGTATTTTTTAAAATAAGTAACAAATGGGAGAAGCATCTGCTTGGCGTGTAGCAGTATTTGGGCAGGAGTCGGATGGATGAGAGTCCTCAGGACATCTGGTCATAGCACCCCTCCACTGCTCTGGAGGGAACAGCCTCTACCTGCTGACAAGCTACCCAACTGCCGTGGAATGCTCAGAGAGGAAAGGGATGCTCTAACCTGCCTTGCACTGGAGGGCCCTAGGAGCCAGTCTGAGAGAGAGAGAACATGGCTATTGAGCACATTCACATGTGTCTATAGATCTGACAGTTGAACTGGACAGAAAGGGGAAAATTGTATAAGTGAGTCTGCTGGAAGAAAGTGTCAAAACCTAGAGATCAGTAGAAGACGGCTTCCAAGAAAAGTGTGAAGCTCACCTGGTCTAACACAGCACCATTTCCTAACTTGGAGCACCTGTGCTGTCCGAGAAGGGGGCACCAGCCTGCTGGATAACTGAGGACGCTGACCACCCTGGAGTGGAAACCCCTCCAACGAGCTGGGTCAAAGCCTAGAGGAAACCATGAGGCTGACCAGAGAGAGGAGCCCCCGGTGCTGGTTCAGGAATATTGCAGAAAGCATTGGGCTGATTGCCAAGGGCTTTAAGACAGAAGGAGCAGCCATCAAGAAAAGGCAGGGATGTCTGATCCTTATGTGAGTTCTTCCCCTCTCTGAACCAGGTTCTGAAAGAATAACGTGGTAAGGGGGACCCCAGAAGGGCTTGAGTAAAGGGGGAGGCTCTGAAAAGTAAGATTTGCAGAAAATGTGTCCTCAGTGGTAGGTGAGACCAAGACATCTATGAATTACCAACAAAAGAGGTAAAGACTTCATAATATCATTAACATAAAACTATTCTTAACACTGAAACAAAGAAAGGACTGTCTTTCCAATGGGGGAAAATCAACAGAATATCAACAGATAATTTACTCGTGAATAGAGGAAACAAGAATATGTCACCCCCCAAATACAGCTCTTTGACATAAAAATTATTTTGAACTGAAGGCAATTAAGAAACAGTAAACACAGAAAAAACTCCTTTTTTTCACTTAAAAGAAGGATACAAATTCTCCTTTGCTGGAGACAGACTTTTATCAGCACAGAGATGGCACCAGTGGAATCTACAGACAAGCCTTTGTTAAGCCCTTATCTTCCTAGTTACTTCTCCATCATTTACTATTAATACTTCTAGTCCAAACCCTTTGTCTCGTCAATTCTTTGCAAATGTATTGATTCTTTGTCTAAAAGGCATAAAAGCTTCCTGCTCTGGTCACTTCTTTAGGTCTTCATTCTCTCCCCCGAAGGCTCCCTCGTGCATGTAAAAATTCAATAAAATTTGTTGCTTTTCTCTGACTGTCTTTGTCAGTTTAATTTTCAGACACAGCAAGGGACCTTAAGAAGGTTGAAGAAAAACATTTTTCTGCCCTGTATGAAGAAGTGTGATTTATAAATTCATAAACATTTCATTTAAGAATGAAAGAATAAATAAAAAATAAAATGATAAGATACATGAAATTATCACCTGAACAGACACATGAAAAATGTGAAATGCAACAATGTGGGTGGAAAGGAGAAGACCTAAGGGCTGCAGGGGGCAATAAAATTGGCAGGAGCTTTCCAAGAAGAGATTTGACAATAAATATCAAACCTTTAAAAAGGCTTGTATTGTTTGACATCGTGATCACTTTTAGGACTCAATCCAAGCTAGTCATTCAAGTAGGGGACAAATATTTACAAAGATACTTATGGCAGTATTTTTATAGTAAAAAAACGTTGAAAGCCTAAATACCTAAGAAATGGCGAAATAATGAATAGAATACATGTTAAAGTAGCATCAGTGATATGACAAATATTTATTATCTAATGCAGTAGAAAGAGAAATATAGATGCATAACTGAAATAGTATGATTATGTACATGCCATAAAACCACTCACTCAGCTATATCTTGGGTATCACCCAGGCCTCTGCAATCATTCTAGGGATAAAGGATTATGGATTCAAAATAAGAAATTAAAAGACTTCACTGGCGGTCTAATAGTTAAGACTCCTAGCTTCTACTGCAGAGGGCTTGGGTTTACCCCTGGTCAGGAAACTAGAGTCCACGTGCTGTGGGATGCAGCCAATGAAAAAACAATAAGAAGCAGCAAAGGATCAAAGAGGATAAAGGACTTCTTCAGAGTCACAGAGTGAGTTAGGGAGAGGCTGAACTGGAATTCTAGCTCTGGTCTTGGAAACTCCCCAGTGAAAGCTCCCGGAGTTTGCTCACATAAGTTTCCTAACTCTTGTCATGCATTTTAAGGGGTTTTGGCCTCCTAGCTGCATCAGCACATTTCTGTCTTGTCATCTGAATTACCCTTATCAGCCTATTAGGACTCTAGTCCTTCAGACTGTTATCTCCAAATCCGTATCTGACAGGAATTTTTTTTAAACGACTTTGCACAGACTCTTCTCTAGATTCTTTTGTTCTTCTTATCTGTACCATATCATCAATTCTTTAAGAAATACACATTCCTATGGGAAATGTCCTAAGACCTTCTCAAATCCACAGATTTGAAAATATCACAGGAATCTATCATTCTGTCTGTAGACTGTTATAAAATACAATGTAAAATTTTAACCCCCTTAGACAATGACTGATTCTATAAATTCAGTACTAATGCCTTTTATATACCTATTAAAATCAATCCTAGTGGAAGCAATTGCTGAAATAGTTATCACTGATTGCTTACTTCTCTAGTGGAGTAATAATAGTCCTATACATTAGGGGCAGGGGCAATAAAATTGGCAGGAGCTTTCCAAGAAGAGATTTGACAATAAATATCAAACCTTTAAAAAGGCTTGTATTGTTTGACATCGTGATCACTTTTAGGACTCAATCCAAGCTAGTCATTCAAGTAGGGGACAAATATTTACAAAGATACTTATGGCAGTATTTTTATAGTAAAAAAACGTTGAAAGCCTAAATACCTAAGAAATGGCGAAATAATGAATAGAATACATGTTAAAGTAGCATCAGTGATATGACAAATATTTATTATCTAATGCAGTAGAAAGAGAAATATAGATGCATAACTGAAATAGTATGATTATGTACATGCCATAAAACCACTCACTCAGCTATATCTTGGGTATCACCCAGGCCTCTGCAATCATTCTAGGGATAAAGGATTATGGATTCAAAATAAGAAATTAAAAGACTTCACTGGCGGTCTAATAGTTAAGACTCCTAGCTTCTACTGCAGAGGGCTTGGGTTTACCCCTGGTCAGGAAACTAGAGTCCACGTGCTGTGGGATGCAGCCAATGAAAAAACAATAAGAAGCAGCAAAGGATCAAAGAGGATAAAGGACTTCTTCAGAGTCACAGAGTGAGTTAGGGAGAGGCTGAACTGGAATTCTAGCTCTGGTTTTGGGAAACTCCCCAGTGAAAGCTCCCGGAGTTTGCTCACATAAGTTTCCTAACTCTTGTCATGCATTTTAAGGGGTTTTGGCCTCCTAGCTGCATCAGCACATTTCTGTCTTGTCATCTGAATTACCCTTATCAGCCTATTAGGACTCTAGTCCTTCAGACTGTTATCTCCAAATCCGTATCTGACAGGAATTTTTTTTAAACGACTTTGCACAGACTCTTCTCTAGATTCTTTTGTTCTTCTTATCTGTACCATATCATCAATTCTTTAAGAAATACACATTCCTATGGGAAATGTCCTAAGACCTTCTCAAATCCACAGATTTGAAAATATCACAGGAATCTATCATTCTGTCTGTAGACTGTTATAAAATACAATGTAAAATTTTAACCCCCTTAGACAATGACTGATTCTATAAATTCAGTACTAATGCCTTTTATATACCTATTAAAATCAATCCTAGTGGAAGCAATTGCTGAAATAGTTATCACTGATTGCTTACTCTCATCTCTATGTGGAGTACATAATAGTTATGAGTTGAACTTACCATTTGAGTCCTTAATATTATTTAATGGCTGAGAAACATAACATTGGAGCAGCTTAACTTGTATCCCCTTAGTTGTTGACATGTGTTTGATGGAATAAAAGCTATGACAAACATAGCGTATTCAAAAGCAGAGACATCACTTTGCTAACAAAAGTCCCTATAGTCAAAGTTATGGTTTTCCCATAGTCATGTCTGGATGTGAGAACTGGACCATAAAGAAGGCTGAGTGCCGAATTGATGCATTTGAAATATGGTTTTGGAGGAGGCTCTTGAGAGTCCCTTGGACTGCAAGGAGATCCAACCAGCCAATCCTAAAGGAAACCAACCCTGAATGTTCTTTGCAAGGAATGATACTGAGGCTGACACTCTTAATACTTTGAACGACCCCCGGAAAAGAACCTGATGGGGAAAGCAGATGGCCAAAGGAGAAGGGGACAACCAAGGATGAGATGGTTGGATAGCATCACTGAGTCAATGGGCATGAGTTTAAACAAGCTCCGGGAGATGGTGAAGGATAGGAAGGCTGGCTTGCTGCAGTTCATGGGGTCGAAAAGAGTCAGACATGACTGAGCAACTGAACTGAACTGAACTGAGTTATTGACTTTCTCTCAAGGTCATTTTTCAAAAGATCTATAAGTGTAGGGTTTTGGGGGGTTGCTTTATTTTTAACTTTAACTATGAGCTGTAGTGAACAGACAGAGCCAGAGAGACAACAGAGGTGTGTCGAGATTTAGACACAGAGACCCTGTTGCACTCACCTACCAAGAGACTCAGTATCCTAGCCAATTCTAGAACATCAAGTTTAAATTCATGGGGTCTGCAAAATTACTATTGAAGATTAATGTTCCCAAATAATTGAAATCTTAAATGTTATTCACAAAAGTCTAGACGTCTGTGTTTTTTTCTTGCGGTTCTTGATTCCCAATAAGATACTTTATCTATAGTCTTTATAATTATATATTTTATTCTATTCTGTAAGTGGCACTAGTGGTAAAGAACCTGCCTGCCAATGCAGAAGATACAAGAGATGCAGGTTAAATCCCTAGGTCAGAAAAATGCCCTGGAGAAGGGAATGGAAACTCACTCCAGTATTCTTGCCTAGAAAATTCCCTGGACTGGGAAGCCTGGTGGGCTACAGTCCATGGGGTCACAAAGAGTCTGGCATGACTAAGCACACACACACACATCTTATTCCATTTCCAAATAGCTTAGATAGAGGTCAGAGTCTTTGGGATCAAGCCATTTTCCAGCCTCTCCTCCTAGATGACACCCAGTTTCCTCAAGGGTGCTCATTACCTTGTCTAAGATCATAGACTTGATCAAGGATAGAAGCCTTGACTTTAGACCCCAAAGCATGTGATTTTCCCTTTAAGTCATGTCTCCTCTTAATTTCAGTGCTCTGTTCTATAAAAGAGAAATGCAATATAAAGATAAATTTCTAAAAAGAAAAGGTTGGTGGGGAGAGGGTATTATCAGTTTTAAAGCATTTGAGGTGAGTCTAATATACAAACAGAACTGAGAACCAAACTTCCCCAGTGGTCTGAGCCCATTTACAGTGTTTCTGCTCCTCTCCCCTCTGCATGTATGTTCATTCTTGCATTTCATGACCTTTTCTCAACTGAAATGATTTTCTCTATTTCCTTCAGTCTTGGAATTCTATCTGCTCCATATTACTGTCTCCTCCTTAAACAGTTGTCTGATCTCCTGTCCCTCTTTAGGGCTGCACCCCTGAGGTTCTAATTAAGTACTAAACGTCTCTTCATAGTTTCTCACTGCTGTCAACTACAAATGGACAGCAAGGGCATTTGCCATCTGCCTCTGCAGAGATTGAAGGTATTGCTGTTGGGAGCTGCTAACTTTCTCCTGGAGAAAAGCAGGGTGGGGTAAGGCACTCTGTGCTCCGAGAGAATCTGGTGAAACAGGTCTTTATATACATAAATGGCTAGGAACAGATTTTATGATGTCAATTCTTGTATCTCCTCACCCCTAGAAAAGTGCTAAATTCCTTCATGAAGATATCACATCCTCAGGACTGACCCAAACCAGTCATAAAAACAAAACCCTTTGGAAACCCTCTGTTTAACAGCATTTGAACTCCCCCACACCAAAATCCTTATATTGATTTTCCTCCTCTGTCTCTTTGGAGCTGTCTCTCAGAGCTGTCTGAGACATTGTCCTCTGGGCTGTCATCCTAATTATGCCCCGAATAAAACTTAACCCGCAACTCTAAAGTTATTCATCTTTTTTTAGTCAACACTGCTTTTTTTGTGTTTATCTTCTCTGCCCAGCCATCTCCTCCACTAAACCCATCTTTTAAGGTGTGAACAGATTCTGCAAAATGCAGTGGAGGAGCAAAAGAAGATCTTTAAATCTCAGCTTACTGATTTGTTGTTGTTTATCAAAGTGAAACAAATAAGCAAGAAATAAATGCCTACTGCCATGTGAGAGTGAAAGTCACGTTGCTTAGTCGTGTCTGACTCTGCAACTCCATGGATGAGCCATGGAATTTCCCAGGCAAGCATACTGCCCTGGATAGCCTATCCCTTCTCCAGGGATCTTCCCAACACAGGGATCAGACCTGGTCTCCTGCATTGCAGGCAGATTTTTTATCAACTGAGCTACCAGGGTTGCCTACTGCCAACCCTTCCCTAAACAAGGAGCTTGCACCTTAAAAATAATGATATGGGGCTTCCCTGGTGGTCCAGTGGGTAAGGACACCGCCTTGCAATGCAAGGGACGCCGGTTCGATCCCTGGCCTTGGAAGATCCCACATGCCACGGAGCGGCTGGACTGATGTGTCCAATTACCGAGTGGAGCTCTGGAGCGCATGCGCCCAGAGCCGGTGCTCTGCAACAACAGAGGCCACCGCGATGGGAGGCCCCCACGGGCCAAAGGACAAAAACGGATGAAAATAGAGAAATGAAAGACCAATAGAAGTGGCCCACTTGTCCCCCTCCCTCCCCACCTCACCCCCCAAAAGATAAAAAAATAAAATGTTAAAAAATAATAATAATAACGATACGTAATTCCAGCTATACACTTCAAGTACTCAATGTCAGATAAGGTTTGATAGGTTATATGCCCTGCCTGGTGCATTTCAGCGTATTGGAGTTATTTCACTGTTATAAACACAGTTTCCAGGGTTGAGACCTCAAACGGAAGTATTTCTACATGACCTGGGCCAGTCTCCCAGAGTCCTCTCCTTCCTGTCTCCCAGGAGATGGCCTTGCCATTAAAGCACCCTAGTGTGGCTTCTCCTTAGAAGAGCTCTCCTTTGTACTGGCTGCAAAATGCTGCTAATTAGGTGTGGTGACTGGCCTCACCTCTCAGTGTACCCTCTCCTCCTCCTCCAACTCCCGCCCATGTCTCTCCTCCTCAGTCTGAAGAGCTCCCCTAAAATACACCCAGATTCCCAAATCAGAGCGCTGGAGGCAATCAAGATGGTTCTATGAGACCATTAAAGATCCTTCATTAGCATCGAGTGCCCTTTGTAATGAACCTGGAGGCCTCAGAGGAGGAAAGAGGTTTAACCTCTCGGCAGGAAAGCAGCCTCAGAAGCTGAGGGTTTCCTCCCCCGCCCCACCCCCCAAGATAAAGGCAGCAACCTGTCTGTAACAAGCCAGGCTGTCAGGCAGCCTTGCCCAACAGTGTAGCAGAGGAGGATACAATTTCCTTCCATCCTCTTCATGCAGAGGAGGCAAAAATTTCCCTCCGTCCTCTTAGGGTCCCTGTCTTGGTCTGGAAATCAATCTGACAAAGGCAGTCTGAGAAAAGCATACAAATTGTTTTGAATTTTTACATGTAGATGAAGGCCTTCACCAAAGAATGAAGGAGGAGGGAATGATCCGCATCGGAAGCTATTTGGACAGAGAAATAGTTCTGGAGTCAGTTGGGCCGCAGACGGCTGTGCATCCACATCACCGCTTGTTCACTCAGAGACCCGGGTGAATCGTTGAATTTCCCAGGACATCAAATCCTTCATCACTCAAGGAGGGGGATTTATATCTACCAGGCACTGTTGTGATGATTTAGGGAGACAATCCACATAAAGTGTTCAATATAGAATCCTGGCAGCTGTGATTATCGAGTGTCCGAACTGTCATCGCACTGAGGGCTTCCTGCTTTAAATTCACAAGGTGCTTTTTCTCATAGCACTTAACTTGACTCTCATGCCACCCAAGAGATAGACATCTTTGAGGTAGATATTGTCTCTCCCAGGAGACTTTCTCGCCCCAGGTTGGATCAGTGGCAAAGTCAAGACTCGAAACCATCCCTTGGGGTCCAGGGCATTGTCCCCTGGCCAAAGAGGACCTCAGGACTCTCCAGGGGAAAGTCAGCATTTGCAGAGGCCATGGCTCCCTGTGACTAATGAGTTCCTAAACGGTGTGCAGTGGAGCACTGTGGTTGTTTTCGTTCCATGGGCTTGATTCAGCCAGGCAGCATTCAAGCTGAGAAGTCCAGCTCCCGCGTGCTGTCAATTTGTTTAATGATTATTCTGGGAGCAGGTGATTTCTATTAGAAGGCAAATGACAGATTGTCCATTAGATAGAATTGCATGTTTTTCAAACCAGGCACCCTCAGCACTCAGGGAAGCCGAGCTGGCTCATCCCCAACCCCGCACCCAATCACAGGGTTAATGATGTGATTATCTGAGTGTTGTTGGGCCAGGCTGGTGTACCAGATTCTGAGCATCCCTACTGCCAACTGTTGGCTCACTCCAGAAGCAGGAAGGGGACTTAGGATGAGAAAGAATAACAACCAACCAGGGTGTCCTTCCATCCTCTTCATGCAGAGGAGGCAAAATTTCCCTCCGTCCTCTTAGGGTCCCTGTCTTGGTCTGGAAATCAATCTGACAAAGGCAGTCTGAGAAAAGCATACAAATTGTTTTGAATTTTTACATGTAGATGAAGGCCTTCACCAAAGAATGAAGGAGGAGGGAATGATCCGCATCGGAAGCTATTTGGACAGAGAAATAGTTCTGGAGTCAGTTGGGCCGCAGACGGCTGTGCATCCACATCACCGCTTGTTCACTCAGAGACCCGGGTGAATCGTTGAATTTCCCAGGACATCAAATCCTTCATCACTCAAGGAGGGGGATTTATATCTACCAGGCACTGTTGTGATGATTTAGGGAGACAATCCACATAAAGTGTTCAATATAGAATCCTGGCAGCTGTGATTATCGAGTGTCCGAACTGTCATCGCACTGAGGGCTTCCTGCTTTAAATTCACAAGGTGCTTTTTCTCATAGCACTTAACTTGACTCTCATGCCACCCAAGAGATAGACATCTTTGAGGTAGATATTGTCTCTCCCAGGAGACTTTCTCGCCCCAGGTTGGATCAGTGGCAAAGTCAAGACTCGAAACCATCCCTTGGGGTCCAGGGCATTGTCCCCTGGCCAAAGAGGACCTCAGGACTCTCCAGGGGAAAGTCAGCATTTGCAGAGGCCATGGCTCCCTGTGACTAATGAGTTCCTAAACGGTGTGCAGTGGAGCACTGTGGTTGTTTTCGTTCCATGGGCTTGATTCAGCCAGGCAGCATTCAAGCTGAGAAGTCCAGCTCCCGCGTGCTGTCAATTTGTTTAATGATTATTCTGGGAGCAGGTGATTTCTATTAGAAGGCAAATGACAGATTGTCCATTAGATAGAATTGCATGTTTTTCAAACCAGGCACCCTCAGCACTCAGGGAAGCCGAGCTGGCTCATCCCCAACCCCGCACCCAATCACAGGGTTAATGATGTGATTATCTGAGTGTTGTTGGGCCAGGCTGGTGTACCAGATTCTGAGCATCCCTACTGCCAACTGTTGGCTCACTCCAGAAGCAGGAAGGGGACTTAGGATGAGAAAGAATAACAACCAACCAGGGTGTGGCAGGTTTAGGAAAAAATCTGCAAACTGAAAGAGCTCCCAGAAACTTATTCTCCAGCTGCAGAAAGGATCAGGGAGAACTCGCAAAGTCAAGGAAGAGCCCTGGACCATCTTTTTTTACAATGCTAACTGTCTTTCTAGGGGAAACTGGTTGAATTCCTTCTACCTTTCTATGTTTTGCTTGGTTTGTGTTATTGTTTATTCTATTATCGCCAATGTTAGTGTAATATTAGGAGGAGAAAAATGAGAACACAGAACTATGGGATGAAAAGGTGTTCGGGTGGTTGGATACATGGATGAAACTGGTTCAAATGGAGATGGTAGTGTGTGTTATTTCTCTTTATGTACTTTGAGTGTTTAGATTTTATTGGCATGAGAAGATACTGAACTCATTTCTTCTTATCTTGGAAATATTGCTATCAGTAGTTAACCTGGATCACACAACCCACAACATGGTAGCCAAATGTGTATTCTAAAATAAGAAATAATTAGAAAATGTATGAAGGGTACAATTACATTGAATAATTAACACAATCACTTGTTAAATTTTTAATATATTTTTAATTGAATGGTTTATTTATCTTTATTTTATTCTGCCTGTCACTACCATTTAATGATAAATGTGTATAACCAATATGCTTGAATTTGACATATTTTCAAAAGAAGGACCCCAGACTCCATTAATTAATTGATCATTTAAGTCCATCTATGGGTAATGAATCTGCCTGCAGTGTAGGAGACATGGGAGACACAGGTTCAATCTCTGGGTTGGAAAGATCCCTTGGAGGAGGAAATGGCAACCCTTTCCAGTATTCTTGCCCAGAGAATTCCATGGACAGAAGAGTTGGCAGGGTCAATAATCATAGTTCAAAGGTTGGCAAATGACAGATTGTCCATTAGATAGGCTGGCACCCTCAGCACTCAGGGAAGCCGAGCTGGCTCATCCCCAACCCCGCACCCAATCACAGGGTTAATGATGTGATTATCTGAGTGTTGTTGGGCCAGGCTGGTGTACCAGATTCTGAGCATCCCTACTGCCAACTGTTGGCTCACTCCAGAAGCAGGAAGGGGACTTAGGATGAGAAAGAATAACAACCAACCAGGGTGTGGCAGGTTTAGGAAAAAATCTGCAAACTGAAAGAGCTCCCAGAAACTTATTCTCCAGCTGCAGAAAGGATCAGGGAGAACTCGCAAAGTCAAGGAAGAGCCCTGGACCATCTTTTTTTACAATGCTAACTGTCTTTCTAGGGGAAACTGGTTGAATTCCTTCTACCTTTCTATGTTTTGCTTGGTTTGTGTTATTGTTTATTCTATTATCGCCAATGTTAGTGTAATATTAGGAGGAGAAAAATGAGAACACAGAACTATGGGATGAAAAGGTGTTCGGGTGGTTGGATACATGGATGAAACTGGTTCAAATGGAGATGGTAGTGTGTGTTATTTCTCTTTATGTACTTTGAGTGTTTAGATTTTATTGGCATGAGAAGATACTGAACTCATTTCTTCTTATCTTGGAAATATTGCTATCAGTAGTTAACCTGGATCACACAACCCACAACATGGTAGCCAAATGTGTATTCTAAAATAAGAAATAATTAGAAAATGTATGAAGGGTACAATTACATTGAATAATTAACACAATCACTTGTTAAATTTTTAATATATTTTTAATTGAATGGTTTATTTATCTTTATTTTATTCTGCCTGTCACTACCATTTAATGATAAATGTGTATAACCAATATGCTTGAATTTGACATATTTTCAAAAAGAAGGACCCCAGACTCCATTAATTAATTGATCATTTAAGTCCATCTATGGGTAATGAATCTGCCTGCAGTGTAGGAGACATGGGAGACACAGGTTCAATCTCTGGGTTGGAAAGATCCCTTGGAGGAGGAAATGGCAACCCTTTCCAGTATTCTTGCCCAGAGAATTCCATGGACAGAAGAGTTGGCAGGGTCAATAATATAGTTCATAAGATTACAAAGAGTTGGATCTGACTGAGTGATGACCTCACACACCTTTGGAGAATACGGTGGTTCCTGGTGTCCCCAGAAAGTTGGTTCTAGGACTACTCATTCCAGAACCCCGGATGCTCAGGTCTCATATAAAATGAATAGGGGGCTTCCCCGGTGGTCCAGTGGGTAAGGACACCGTCTGGCAATGCAAGGGGCGCTGGTTCGATCCCTGGCCTGGAAAGATCCCACGTGCCGCGGAGTGGCTGGACCGATGTGTCCAATCACTGAGCCGGAGCTCTGGGGTGCATGCACCCAGAGCCGGTGCTCTGCAACAACAGAGGCCACCGCGATGGGAGGCCCACACGGGCCAAAGAACAAAGATGGGTGAAAATAGAGAAATGAAAGGCCAATAGAAGTGGCCCACCTGCTCCCCTCCCTCCCCCCCCCACCCCCCCCCAAAATAAATAAATAAATCTTAAAAATAATAAAAATAAAATGAATAGGACAGTTGGTCTTCTGTATCTGCCAAGTTTCACATTCGCAGATATGCAGGGCTGGCTGTACATGTAGTGGTATTTGGCCCTGGCCCTTGGCACTAGTGGTTCTAGACAGGGAAAATGAGGAGGGGTGGAGAGGAGGGTGTTGCTCCGCAATGGCTGCTTCATGGGGTTTGACTTTCTCAACCAGCAAATAAAATCTCGCCAGCACATTGCTTTCTCCTTTCCCTGTCTCGCCTGGCCAGAGAGGTTGTGATCCGTCTCTCTTCCATAGCACTCTCCCCACTCCACCCCCTAATCAGTTCAGCGCTTCTTAGAAGTGAGATCAAAAGATGTTTTAAAATGCTCAAGAGGCCCAAAGATCTTACCAGAAACACTGACCACTGGTGCTTGATGATGACTGAGCCTTAGGTTTATTTTTTTTTCTTCCAAAATGCCATGCATTTGGATGGAGAGGGAGGGTAACTTTGCTTTCATGAATTGAAGACTATATTCCTCTGCCTTGATCTCAATTTTCTCATTAAAAAAAAATAAGTAGAACTTGGGGATAAATAGATTTAATGCTCAATAATTCTTATACTTCAATGCTTATCTCCATAGTTTTTGTATATTATATTTTTAAAGTTCCTTGCTTCAAGGACATACTGAAAGAAGAAAACAAGTGTATCAATGCAGCAGTTACATTGAGGCTCTCTATCAAGGGCATTGCTTATAGAGGCAGTTTTTAGACAACTGCAATTAAAATCATAATACTGATGAAGAAAGTCAGAAATATTAATAAAGAGGGCAACATTACCCTTTGATGGGAGAAATAATAGAGCTGGGCCAAGAAGCTGAGCTCTGTTTTAGAAGATGTTAACCAGTCTCCAAGCATTTCAATTGCCTCGTGCATGCATATCATTTATTGCAATTTTCTTTAAAAATAAGTAGATGAAAAGAAATTTAGCTTCTAGGAAGTTATTTTGAATATATAGAGTTTTTATTTCTCTCCTGACATACTTGCAAAACTGTTGGATTATTCCCCAAACCAAAGAGGGAGCTAAAATCCAATCCTTTCATCTCCTGCCAAAACTCGCAAGGAGAGCTGGGTATTTGGAGAGGGGCGTGTGTCTGAGTGTGCTAATTCAGTGGGAGCTGATACAGAAAGGATAGCTTTCATCTCCTCTGCTGTTGGTAACAATTCTGTTTTTCAATCTGATTTCCAAGTTGGATATGATTTTTCTTGGAGAGCCCAGCAGTGGTTTCCTGAAGTTGGGATTTTGGGGAACACGCAGCACCCAGACGAATCATGCTGCTGGAACAATGTGTGGTGATCCTCCTTAGCTTGTCCATGGTAGACTAGTAGTTCCAAACAGGAGCAGTAGAAAGGGAGGACTGAGTAATGGTCTTGTGACTCCTAAATTGGCACCATAGCCAGAGTTGCTGGTTGGCACTGCGCACGCAGGCCTCCCTGAGGCTGCTCTCATGCCACTCTTGCTGGTGGCATTAAGCATTCCAGTGAAGTCATCAGCTTTGTGTTCAGCTGGCCTCATCGCTGAAGAGGCTGATTGCGTGACTCAATCCCATGAAAAGACTTTTCTCAGACTCTCAAGGATCCATAGACACTGTATTGAAGAAAAAAAAAAAAGAAGAAAAAAAAATAGCTCCAGAGTTATCAACTGTTTAATTTATCCTTCTATTCTTTCAAAAGGTAAGAATTACAAAGTATAAATAGAGAAAGTTTTGACAGAAAATGGGTTTCTAGTGAGTTTAGAAGCTCTGTATTTGTAGAAGGGGGCTTCCCAAGTTGCTCAGTGATAAAGAATCCACCTGACAATGCAGGAGACACGGGTTTGATCTCTGGGTTGGGAAGATCCCCTGGAGAAGGAAATGACAACCCACTCCAGTATTCTTGCCTGGGAAATACCGTGGACAGAGGAGCCTGGTGGACTACATACAGTTCATGGGATGGCAAAGAGTCAGACATGACTGAATGACTGAGGCATTTTATAGAATTTGTCTCTGAGCTCTTGTTTTTCATTTCTCCTTTCTACTTCTTTTCTGGGACGGGTCTTCCATCTTAAAAACAACAAAACCAGAACCAAGGACACTGCTGTTTGCCTATTTCCTTATGAAATACTTCCATCTACTGGCCAAATAGGGAAGACTCATGTCTCAACGTTTTTGTCTTTCTGCTTGTACTGGGATTTGTGAAGACCAGTCTCCCAACATCTAGTACAATAATCGGAAATCACAAATCAAAATTAAAGAGTTTAAGGAAATTCTTCACTTCGAATCTAGAAATTTACCCAAGTAAACCTACATACCCCATGTGTTGGACATAAATATACAGTTTGCAAATACCCAAAATGAAATGTAACTCTACACAGAAAGAAAATTAGTGAGAAGGGATGGGAGACCAGGCAGAGGTGGGAAGAGATGGCCTCTCTAGAAAAGGAGCATATTTCTAATTATATCACAAAGAAAGTGAGCTTCTTGACTTGGGGACGGCAGCAGAGTGATGGCCTAGGTAACCATATTTCCTCCATGAAGAAAGGTGATTGCTGTGCTTGGTTGCTCAGTCATGTCTGACTCTGTGCAGCCCTATGGACTGTAGCCTGCAGGCTTCTCTTCATGGGGATGCTCCAGGCAAGAATCCTAGAGTGGGTTGCCATGCCCTCCTTCAGAGGATCTTCCCAACCCAGGGATCAAACCCAGGTCTCCCACATTGCAGACAGATTCTTTACCATCTGAGCCACCAAGAATACTGGAGTGAGTGGCCTATCCCCTCTCCAGGGGATCTTCCCAACACAGGAATCGAACCGTAGTCTCCTGAATTGCAGGTGGATTTTTTACCAGGTGAGCTACCAACGTAATTCCATGAGACCTGAAAACAAATAAAATTGTGTTCCAAGTGAACTTATCAAAGGGGATATCCTTTCAATAAGAAAAGCCACTCAGAAATGATGTTGCTTCCTTCTTATTCATTTTTTAAAATTGCAGCATTTCATACCTGTGGCTCATTTATTGTATTCTGCATCTAGAAGTCTGTACCTCTTAATTTCCCTCACCTGTTTCTCTTCTCTCTCACCACTTCCTCTCTTTATATTCATCTATTGATGGGCACTTAGGCTGCTTCCGTATTGTCACTACTGTAAATAATGCTGTAATGAACATAACTGTGTGTGTATACCTTTTCCATATAGTGTTTTTGTTTTCTTTAGATAAATTATTTTTCTTTTTTTTTTGGGACGGGTCTTCCATCTTAAAACAACAAAACCAGAACCAAGGACACTGCTGTTTGCCTATTTCCTTATGAAATACTTCCATCTACTGGCCAAATAGGGAAGACTCATGTCTCAACGTTTTTGTCTTTCTGCTTGTACTGGGATTTGTGAAGACCAGTCTCCCAACATCTAGTACAATAATCGGAAATCACAAATCAAAATTAAAGAGTTTAAGGAAATTCTTCACTTCGAATCTAGAAATTTACCCAAGTAAACCTACATACCCCATGTGTTGGACATAAATATACAGTTTGCAAATACCCAAAATGAAATGTAACTCTACACAGAAAGAAAATTAGTGAGAAGGGATGGGAGACCAGGCAGAGGTGGGAAGAGATGGCCTCTCTAGAAAAGGAGCATATTTCTAATTATATCACAAAGAAAGTGAGCTTCTTGACTTGGGGACGGCAGCAGAGTGATGGCCTAGGTAACCATATTTCCTCCATGAAGAAAGGTGATTGCTGTGCTTGGTTGCTCAGTCATGTCTGACTCTGTGCAGCCCTATGGACTGTAGCCTGCAGGCTTCTCTTCATGGGGATGCTCCAGGCAAGAATCCTAGAGTGGGTTGCCATGCCCTCCTTCAGAGGATCTTCCCAACCCAGGGGTCAAACCCAGGTCTCCCACATTGCAGACAGATTCTTTACCATCTGAGCCACCAAGAATACTGGAGTGAGTGGCCTATCCCCTCTCCAGGGGATCTTCCCAACACAGGAATCGAACCGTAGTCTCCTGAATTGCAGGTGGATTTTTTACCAGGTGAGCTACCAACGTAATTCCATGAGACCTGAAAACAAATAAAATTGTGTTCCAAGTGAACTTATCAAAGGGGATATCCTTTCAATAAGAAAAGCCACTCAGAAATGATGTTGCTTCCTTCTTATTCATTTTTTAAAATTGCAGCATTTCATACCTGTGGCTCATTTATTGTATTCTGCATCTAGAAGTCTGTACCTCTTAATTTCCCTCACCTGTTTCTCTTCTCTCTCACCACTTCCTCTC
Organism: Tragulus kanchil; assembly: GCA_022376925.1. NCBI lineage: Eukaryota > Metazoa > Chordata > Mammalia > Artiodactyla > Tragulidae > Tragulus > Tragulus kanchil. The sequence continues at coordinate 15,360,243 of JAIOJX010000028.1, read as the reverse complement.
TTTATATTCATCTATTGATGGGCACTTAGGCTGCTTCCGTATTGTCACTACTGTAAATAATGCTGTAATGAACATAACTGTGTGTGTATACCTTTTCCATATAGTGTTTTTGTTTTCTTTAGATAAATACCCCGGAGTGGAATTGCTGGATCCTATGACCATTCTATTTTCAATTTTTTGAGGAATCTCCATACTGTTTTTCATAATGACTGAACCAATCTGCATCTCTATCAAGAGCACATAAGGGTTTCCTTTTTATTTTCTTGCTATTTGTCTTTTTCTTTTTAAGTTTTTATTTTATGTGCACCATTTTTAAAGTCTTCATTGACTTTGTTACAATATTGCTTCTGTTTAGGTTTGGGGACCGTGAGGCACATGGAATCTTAGCTCCCTGATAAGGAATTGAACCTGCACCCCCTATGCTGAACGGTGAAGTCTTAACCACTGGGTTGCCTGGGAAGTCCCTTGCTATTTCTGTTTGATGATTGCCATTCTGACAGGTGGTAGGTGGTATCTCATTGTGGGTTAGAATTGTGTCTTCCTGATGATTAGTGATGTTGAGCATCTTTTCCTGTGTCTTGCAGCCATCTGTGTCTCTTCTCTGGAAAAAAAAAAATCTATTCACATTCTCTGTCCATTTTTAATTGGGCTGTTTGGGTTTCTTTGATATTGAGTTGTTTGAGTTTCTTGTTCATTTTGAAAAAGAATCCATATGGGAAATGAGGTCAGACAGTGAAATATGGAAAGATGTTTACAATCTATTAGAGAACTAATCTGGGCTCATAGAATTAAAGATTCATGATGTGTCAAAGCTGGTAGGAATCTCAAACACCAGAACAGCCTCCTCATTTTACTGATGAGACAGTTAGGATTGGAGGAGCATAAGAAGCCTGTGGAAATACTTTCATTTCAGAAGTAAAGTATTTCAACAAAAAGTAAAAAAAAAAAAAAAAAAGAAAAAAACCTTGAAGTTTCTGTATGGGTTTTGAATACAAGTCCATTGCTTATAATACCAACCCCTCTAGAGCCAATAATTCCTAAAATCACAGACCCATTTGTTCACCAGAAATAGCATGGGCATTCTATTGGGCTAAATTTCCTACTACAGTGGACCATTGTCTGAGCTTTTTCCACTTATAATAAGTAGGGAACAACAGAGTGAAGGAGAAAAGTATAGTAGCATTTTTTAAAGGGTGATTTCAAGGGATCACACACATACATAGAATATGGATTACATTATATTTCCTCAAAAGAAAGCTTTCCTTAAAATTGGTTCATCGACTATCTCTCATATTCCATGAAGCTTTGTGAAAGTTGCTCAGTCATGTCCAACTCTTTGTGAACCCATGGACAAACTATGGAATTCTCCAGGCAAGAATACTCAAGTGGGTAGCCATTCCCTTCTCCGGGGGATGTTCCCCTCTCTGGGGGATCTTCTCAACCCAGAGTTCGAACCCAGGTCTCCCTCATTGTAGGTAGATTCTTTACCATCTGAGCCACGAGGGAAGCCTAAGAATAATGGACTGGGTGAGTCTATCCCTCCTCCAAGGGATCTTCCCAACCTAGGAATCAAACCAGGGTCTCCTGCATTGCCGACAGATTCTTTACCACCTGAGCTGCCAGGGAAGCCGGGAGGAATTAAACCAGAACTGAATACTGAAGAGAGTGAAAGACAAAGATTTGGTGATGAAAATAACTTCATGGAAATATCTTGAGAGACGATGTAGCATTTCCAAAGTGATAGATGTATTAAGTCAACTAGAAGATGCTGACCTCGGAAACACCTTCTGCTAGGGTGTGAGTGTCCTGTGAAGGTAAAACCACCTTCATCCTTGACTTTCGACCTGGTTTTGTCACTGCCTAGCTGCCTGAACTGAGGCCTAACACATCTTGACCCATGTGTTCGACAGATGGTGTGGATGTCCCTAGGGTATGAAATAAACCCCTGCTTGTTGAAATAGAAGGGAGGATTAAACCATTAACCAGGATGGATGGTTTTAGGCCCTTAAAATAGAACATTACAGTATGATTTATTACTTTCAGAAGCATTAAAAATATAGGTGCTCACACACATTCATGAGTACTACTCGGTCCACTTAAAAAATGAGATCCTTCCTTCCTCAGATAGGGCACGTTCTTGAAGAGAGCAAATTTTTTAAATGAAACATTTATTCAATCTCATTATAAAGTATAATTTTTCCAGAATATTTGAGTGCCCAGAGGTAAATTACGGAGATGTGTACAAAGTGAAGCTTTCCTACTACAGTAGTCTGAGCTTTTCCACTTATAATAAGTAGGGAACAACAGAGTGAAGGAGAAAAGTATAGTAGCATTTTTAAAGGGTGATTTAAACACACATACATAGAATATGGATTACATTATATTTCCTCAAAAGAAAGCTTTCCTTAAAATTGGTTCATCGACTATCTCTCATATTCCATGAAGCTTTGTGAAAGTTGCTCAGTCATGTCCAACTCTTTGTGAACCCATGGACAAACTATGGAATTCTCCAGGCAAGAATACTCAAGTGGGTAGCCATTCCCTTCTCCGGGGGATGTTCCCCTCTCTGGGGGATCTTCTCAACCCAGAGTTCGAACCCAGGTCTCCCTCATTGTAGGTAGATTCTTTACCATCTGAGCCACGAGGGAAGCCTAAGAATAATGGACTGGGTGAGTCTATCCCTCCTCCAAGGGATCTTCCCAACCTAGGAATCAAACCAGGGTCTCCTGCATTGCCGACAGATTCTTTACCACCTGAGCTGCCAGGGAAGCCGGGGAGGAATTAAACCAGAACTGAATACTGAAGAGAGTGAAAGACAAAGATTTGGTGATGAAAATAACTTCATGGAAATATCTTGAGAGACGATGTAGCATTTCCAAAGTGATAGATGTATTAAGTCAACTAGAAGATGCTGACCTCGGAAACACCTTCTGCTAGGGTGTGAGTGTCCTGTGAAGGTAAAACCACCTTCATCCTTGACTTTCGACCTGGTTTTGTCACTGCCTAGCTGCCTGAACTGAGGCCTAACACATCTTGACCCATGTGTTCGACAGATGGTGTGGATGTCCCTAGGGTATGAAATAAACCCCTGCTTGTTGAAATAGAAGGGAGGATTAAACCATTAACCAGGATGGATGGTTTTAGGCCCTTAAAATAGAACATTACAGTATGATTTATTACTTTCAGAAGCATTAAAAATATAGGTGCTCACACACATTCATGAGTACTACTCGGTCCACTTAAAAAATGAGATCCTTCCTTCCTCAGATAGGGCACGTTCTTGAAGAGAGCAAATTTTTTAAATGAAACATTTATTCAATCTCATTATAAAGTATAATTTTTCCAGAATATTTGAGTGCCCAGAGGTAAATTACGGAGATGTGTACAAAGTGAAGCTATTTTTCTAATCAAATCACTGGCATGTTAAAAAATTCATCTGAACTAAAAAAATAAAAAATAAAAAGTTCATCAGTAGCAGAGTCTTCATCTCCTAAGTGCAGTCTTAAAGGTATAGCAGTGAAAGGTCCCAAGAGCCTCCTGGAAGTAACAGCCAGAGGGCGGAGACAGTCTTGACGTGACCCTGCCCTCATCCTGGCGTGCAAACCTGACCCCCTGGACTGCATTGGCTCACACCTGCCCAGTCGCCTCTACCAGCAGCACATCTCACCTGGACTGGCCTCTGTGGACCAGTGTCTTCTCTGTATGCAACCCAGGACCATCCTTTTATAACTAGAATTCACTCACTTAAACTCCCTTCTTTAAAACTTTGCTGTACACCTGAAGCTAATGCGACCTTGTAAAACAAATATACCCCAATTTTAAAAAAAAAAAATCTTTCCACTGTTTCCTCTTAAGATGAAGAGGTGTTTTTTGTTGTTGTTGTTGTTTTTTTTTAACTTATTTTGGCTGATTTGAGACTTTGTTGCTGCATGCAGACTTTCTCTAGGTGTAATGTGTGAGCTTCTCATTGCAGTGACTTCTCTTCTTGCAGAAACCAGGCTCTAGATGCTCTGGGTTCAGCAGTTACAGCTTATGGGCTAGTCGATGTGGCATGCAGGCTTAGCAGCTCTGCAGCAGGGGGATCTTTCCAGACCAGGGATCAAACCCACGTGCCCTGCATTGGCAGGTGGATTCCCAATCACTGGAACTCCAGGATCAAACCCAAAAGTTTGCCCTGCATAAACCCCTGCTTGTTGAAATAGAAGGGAGGATTAAACCATTAACCAGGATGGATGGTTTTAGGCCCTTAAAATAGAACATTACAGTATGATTTATTACTTTCAGAAGCATTAAAAATATAGGTGCTCACACACATTCATGAGTACTACTCGGTCCACTTAAAAAATGAGATCCTTCCTTCCTCAGATAGGGCACGTTCTTGAAGAGAGCAAATTTTTTAAATGAAACATTTATTCAATCTCATTATAAAGTATAATTTTTCCAGAATATTTGAGTGCCCAGAGGTAAATTACGGAGATGTGTACAAAGTGAAGCTATTTTTCTAATCAAATCACTGGCATGTTAAAAAATTCATCTGAACTAAAAAAATAAAAAATAAAAAGTTCATCAGTAGCAGAGTCTTCATCTCCTAAGTGCAGTCTTAAAGGTATAGCAGTGAAAGGTCCCAAGAGCCTCCTGGAAGTAACAGCCAGAGGGCGGAGACAGTCTTGACGTGACCCTGCCCTCATCCTGGCGTGCAAACCTGACCCCCTGGACTGCATTGGCTCACACCTGCCCAGTCGCCTCTACCAGCAGCACATCTCACCTGGACTGGCCTCTGTGGACCAGTGTCTTCTCTGTATGCAACCCAGGACCATCCTTTTATAACTAGAATTCACTCACTTAAACTCCCTTCTTTAAAACTTTGCTGTACACCTGAAGCTAATGCGACCTTGTAAAACAAATATACCCCAATTTTAAAAAAAAAAAATCTTTCCACTGTTTCCTCTTAAGATGAAGAGGTGTTTTTTGTTGTTGTTGTTGTTTTTTTTTAACTTATTTTGGCTGATTTGAGACTTTGTTGCTGCATGCAGACTTTCTCTAGGTGTAATGTGTGAGCTTCTCATTGCAGTGACTTCTCTTCTTGCAGAAACCAGGCTCTAGATGCTCTGGGTTCAGCAGTTACAGCTTATGGGCTAGTCGATGTGGCATGCAGGCTTAGCAGCTCTGCAGCAGGGGGATCTTTCCAGACCAGGGATCAAACCCACGTGCCCTGCATTGGCAGGTGGATTCCCAATCACTGGAACTCCAGGGGAGTCCCAAGATAGTTTTTGATTGTATTTTTGGGCCAAAAAACTGGAATACAAATGTTCCCTTCTGACAGCGCCAGCCTTCTCACAGCTGTCTAGCCAGCCAGCCTCTGCAGAAGTGCCATTTCCCTTCACACCTTCACCCATGAGAGTCCCCAGCCTCACAGTGTGTGTCCAGCTTCCCAAACCCACAGGAGCTCCAGGTCTAGGAAGCTTCTCTGGTTTCAGATCCCAGCTTCAAACACAACTGACATATTCAAGAAGCGTCCAGACCACATCTTGGGAGTCTCAGTTGGGTGAGGGGCCTCCTTACACCACTTGCCTTCTTCTCTAGACACTTTGCAAACTTCTAATTGTAGCTGCCATCTTTTGACAACTGTATCCCCTGGGAGGGGATAAACCAGTTTTTTTGTCATTGTTGTTGTTCTCCTTTGTGCTTCCAGCCCTTAGAACATAGTAGTTGCTCAATGTGCATGCCTTTTCATACTGTTCATGGGGTTCTCAAGGCAAGAAATACTGAAGTGGCTTGCCATTACCTTTTCCAGTGACCCACGTTTTGTCAGATGCGGACAGTGACTGCAGCCATGAAATTAAAAGACACTTGCTCCTTGGAGGAAAAGCTAAGACAAACCTAGACAGCATATTCAAAAATAGAGACATCACTTTGCTGGCATAAGTCTGTATAATCAAAGCTATGGTTTTCCCAGTAGTCATGTATGGATGTGAGAGTTGAACCATTAAGAAGGCTGAGCAATCCCCCCCGACCTTGTTAAAACAAATATACCCCAATTTTAAAAAAAAAAAATCTTTCCACTGTTTCCTCTTAAGATGAAGAGGTGTTTTTTGTTGTTGTTGTTGTTTTTTTTTAACTTATTTTGGCTGATTTGAGACTTTGTTGCTGCATGCAGACTTTCTCTAGGTGTAATGTGTGAGCTTCTCATTGCAGTGACTTCTCTTCTTGCAGAAACCAGGCTCTAGATGCTCTGGGTTCAGCAGTTACAGCTTATGGGCTAGTCGATGTGGCATGCAGGCTTAGCAGCTCTGCAGCAGGGGGATCTTTCCAGACCAGGGATCAAACCCACGTGCCCTGCATTGGCAGGTGGATTCCCAATCACTGGAACTCCAGGGGAGTCCCAAGATAGTTTTTGATTGTATTTTTGGGCCAAAAAACTGGAATACAAATGTTCCCTTCTGACAGCGCCAGCCTTCTCACAGCTGTCTAGCCAGCCAGCCTCTGCAGAAGTGCCATTTCCCTTCACACCTTCACCCATGAGAGTCCCCAGCCTCACAGTGTGTGTCCAGCTTCCCAAACCCACAGGAGCTCCAGGTCTAGGAAGCTTCTCTGGTTTCAGATCCCAGCTTCAAACACAACTGACATATTCAAGAAGCGTCCAGACCACATCTTGGGAGTCTCAGTTGGGTGAGGGGCCTCCTTACACCACTTGCCTTCTTCTCTAGACACTTTGCAAACTTCTAATTGTAGCTGCCATCTTTTGACAACTGTATCCCCTGGGAGGGGATAAACCAGTTTTTTTGTCATTGTTGTTGTTCTCCTTTGTGCTTCCAGCCCTTAGAACATAGTAGTTGCTCAATGTGCATGCCTTTTCATACTGTTCATGGGGTTCTCAAGGCAAGAAATACTGAAGTGGCTTGCCATTACCTTTTCCAGTGACCCACGTTTTGTCAGATGCGGACAGTGACTGCAGCCATGAAATTAAAAGACACTTGCTCCTTGGAGGAAAAGCTAAGACAAACCTAGACAGCATATTCAAAAATAGAGACATCACTTTGCTGGCATAAGTCTGTATAATCAAAGCTATGGTTTTCCCAGTAGTCATGTATGGATGTGAGAGTTGAACCATTAAGAAGGCTGAGCACCGAAGAATTGATGCCTTTGAACTGTGGTGCTGGAGAACACTCTTGAGAGTCTCTTGGACTGCAAGGAGATCAAACCAGTCAATCCTAAAGGAATCAGCCCTGAATATTCATTGAAAGGACTGATACTGAAGCTGAAGCTCTAAGACTTCGGCCACCTGATGGGAAGAGACAACTCACTGGAAAAGAGTGTGATGTTGGAACAAATAAAAGTCAAGGGGAGAAGGGAATGACAGTGGATGAAATGGTTGGATGGCATCACTGAGTCCATGGACATGAGTTTGAGCAAGCTCTGGGAGATGGTGAAGGACAGGGAAGCCTGGTGTGCCACAGTCCATGGGGTTGCAAAGAGTCAGACAGGACTGAGTGAGTGGACTGAACTGAATGTGTTTGCTAGGGGGCACACACACACACACCATGTCACTGAGTACACCCACACACGCACCATTGCCGTGTCCTGTGCATATACACACGTGGCCAATGGCACTTCCTTCAGAGGACAGTTTGTCATGCGAGGTAGGAGATACAGAGTAGACAGGTGTGGATGACTAGAATTAAGATCCATAGAGATTCAGTGTTTCATTCACCTAACGAATATTTTGAGAGATCTGAGATTTATTTATTCAGTCACCAAATATTTATTAAGTTCCTGTGATTTGCCTGGCATGTGGATATGCAGTGATGAAGACAGGGGTGGAATCTCCAGGCTTGCGGAGCTTAAGGGAAGATAGGAAATATACCAGGTGCCAAGGAAATAACAGGACTAACTCCACCTGCTAGGATGTGCTGAGGAGGCCAGGTCTGGACGCCATAACAGAGTCCTGGGGAACAGGGCTGGGCCCTGCTGTCTGCAGGCTGGTCAGGAGGTCGTGATGGGACCGTCAAAGGATGGTCTGAAAGTAGCAGCCACTGGCGATGGGAGTGAGCGGTGCAGGCGGAGAGAACACTGTGTGTAGAGGTTGGAGAAGGCAGAGGCCGCTTGTTCTCCCAGCTCAGAGGAGGCAGCATGGATGAGACCGCGCAGGGCGTGAGGCGACCACCTTCCCAGTTTTCCCAGGACCAAGGCGTTTCCCGAGGCATTGGACTTTCAGTATTGAACCTGAGACAATCCTGGGGAAACAGGGAGGGCAGCACAGCTGGGTACAATAGGAATTTGAACAGACTGACTTTGAGACCACCCACCCCTTTTTTTGACTTAACCAGAGAAGTTAATAATACAGTAACAGGCCATTAGAGAAACAAACTGCTTGTTTAAACTGAATTAACTATGTTTCTGTTCTCATAGGTCAGTCTCTGGGAAAGGAGGAAAGGTACCTAGACAGCATTTTGGAAAGAATGTGTAATACTTTGACCATGTTAAATGGCAAAAGTTAGGAAGCTGGAAAATGTCATTGGAAATGACAGCTTAATCAGACTAAGTCAGTGATGTGACTGAATTTCAGCTTGGAAACTGTGATCATATTTTCCAAATATCTACAGACGTATACTGTGAGTGTGTAATATAAACAAATAATTCCTGCCTTCTTTCCTTCCCTCCCTCCCTTCTCCTGTTCCTTCTCCCTTTCCGTTCCTTTCCTTCTATTACTCTCCTGTCTCTTCCTTTCTTTATAATCAATGCCATTCAGAAAAAACACTACCAGCAAAAAGGGCTTTTCCTTGTATTGAGTTTTATGTTTTTCACAATACGATCCCACTACCTTATTGAATCCTCAGTGATTCAATCAAGCCACTAGTATCATAATAACTTAATAATAACATAAAAGCTTGGTATAATAACTTAATAATAACGTAAAAGCTTGGTAGACTCTGCATAGTACAACAGAAGGACTGTGGTTGGAGCTCAGTGCTCCAACCAGCACTCCTAGCACATAGTTCCAGCTCACGCTGCCCTCTGCCAGCCGGCTAGCTTAATGACAGACTTTTGTAAAAATTATAGGTAAACTGAAAGGAAGGAAATATGCCCGTGGCAGCCCTTCTAGGAAAAGCTATTGTTATCATCTGCCATGGGGAGCAGAGTCTCAGCAGCCCCGGAGGACAGCAGCATTTCTCCTGGGTCTGATCTGCTCATGTCAGGTCATCTTCATAATACCTCAGGATGGGGGCTTAGCCCTTCCGTCGGGCAGTAATATTTTTGCCCACCACTTGTGCACACTGAAACACATGACATTTCTTACACCTTGGAAAACATCAGAAGAAATAAGAACTGCTGCTCTCATTTTGAACTTTACCTCCACTGGACCCAAGGGTTTGCCTACAGGGCAGGGATAAAAGCAAGAAAGGGGAAAGTCTGATAAAAGAAGGGAGAACAGGAACAGGCTCCTGACCTCAAAAACAGTCAGGATGACCCCCTATAAAAGACCTCCTACACCTCCTGCACTCTGTGCCTTTTCGATTGAAAGGATACGCAAAAATCCTGAAGTTCTTCTCTTATCCATCCTTCCGAGGTACCTGAGGCATCGCTCAGAAGAATGGTAAGCATGTGGACACTTGACGGTCCTTTCACTCGAGAAAGAGTTGTTTCCCGTAGAATAGAGTTGTTTAGTCACGAAGCAAGAAACTTATAATCAGACGTAAGTCAGTGATGTGACTGAATTTCAGCTTGGAAACTGTGATCATATTTTCCAAATATCTACAGACGTATACTGTGAGTGTGTAATATAAACAAATAATTCCTGCCTTCTTTCCTTCCCTCCCTCCCTTCTCCTGTTCCTTCTCCCTTTCCGTTCCTTTCCTTCTATTACTCTCCTGTCTCTTCCTTTCTTTATAATCAATGCCATTCAGAAAAAACACTACCAGCAAAAAGGGCTTTTCCTTGTATTGAGTTTTATGTTTTTCACATACGATCCCACTACCTTATTGAATCCTCAGTGATTCAATCAAGCCACTAGTATCATAATAACTTAATAATAACATAAAAGCTTGGTATAATAACTTAATAATAACGTAAAAGCTTGGTAGACTCTGCATAGTACAACAGAAGGACTGTGGTTGGAGCTCAGTGCTCCAACCAGCACTCTAGCACATAGTTCCAGCTCACGCTGCCCTCTGCCAGCCGGCTAGCTTAATGACAGACTTTTGTAAAATTATAGGTAAACTGAAAGGAAGGAAATATGCCCGTGGCAGCCCTTCTAGGAAAAGCTATTGTTATCATCTGCCATGGGGAGCAGAGTCTCAGCAGCCCCGGAGGACAGCAGCATTTCTCCTGGGTCTGATCTGCTCATGTCAGGTCATCTTCATAATACCTCAGGATGGGGGCTTAGCCCTTCCGTCGGGCAGTAATATTTTTGCCCACCACTTGTGCACACTGAAACACATGACATTTCTTACACCTTGGAAAACATCAGAAGAAATAAGAACTGCTGCTCTCATTTTGAACTTTACCTCCACTGGACCCAAGGGTTTGCCTACAGGGCAGGGATAAAAGCAAGAAAGGGGAAAGTCTGATAAAAGAAGGGAGAACAGGAACAGGCTCCTGACCTCAAAAACAGTCAGGATGACCCCCTATAAAAGACCTCCTACACCTCCTGCACTCTGTGCCTTTTCGATTGAAAGGATACGCAAAAATCCTGAAGTTCTTCTCTTATCCATCCTTCCGAGGTACCTGAGGCATCGCTCAGAAGAATGGTAAGCATGTGGACACTTGACGGTCCTTTCACTCGAGAAAGAGTTGTTTGTACAACCCAAGTAGATGGTCCATTGACCGAGGTCACTAAGGATGCAGTTTCCTCAAGGTCAGGGACAAAATCAGCAACAACATTCCATCTAGACTTCTTCTGAAGACCCTGTCCTGGACCTCCTGCCATTCATTCAATTGCATCCTGTGAGCTGGCCCGGGATTGGTTGCCAGATCCCCTGCTGTTATGGCTCCAGGTTGTTGGTGGGGGAGGGTTAGGACTCTGATGCACTGAACTTTAATTCCTGGAATCGTTACCATGTGATCATGACATCACAGAAGCAGCCGCTGGACAGTTCTGTCTGAAGATGCTTCTAGAGGATGATCAGGGGGAAGTCATGGGGAAAACATCTTGTACAGCTGAGATCCAGGCAGCGTTTATTCTTTCCTCCCTTGTAACCTTCTTCTTTGGACTCCTTATCTTATTAATATCCAGGTTCATCTGGAGGAATTTAAAAGAGTGGAAAAAGATCAAGCAAATAGGAATTTTCTTGGTCAGTCCCCCTATGATGAAGATCAGAGACAGGTTTGGCGTGTGTTTGTGTTTAGAAGACCAAAAAGGTGTCATCCAGTTTTCTCGGGCTAACAGCCAGCCCGGATGCGATGACTTAGAATGGGGTCCGTTCTGCTCCAGGGGTGGAAGAGAGGGCCTCAGGCCATCCTTCCAAAGGGCACAGCTACAAGGCCAGGACTCCTCTCCCACCTCTGGGAGGAGTGATGCTTTGTGTGGATGATGCCGAACATTAGGTCTGAAAACAGAGGTCACTGATTTGAAGAAACATATACTAACACGATGACTAAGCTTCTGTTTTGAATTTTAAGATGACTGTTGTATTAGGGAATATGAGGGAGGCAGAAGGGAACACCAAAGTCAACCTCACTTTCCTGGACGGTTCACGCAGAAGGCTTGGGTACTCACAAGTATATACTGCCTTTTATATCCATTAAAATAACACACAGAGTTGTACACATGCACACACAGAAACCCATGTACACATTCACATAGCATCCAGCCACAAATGCAGAGACTTTTTTTTGCCCAAACAAGCCTTGAGAAACTCGGAGCTGTTGAATAATGGTGAGAAGATGATGATGGTAAGAGCAATGATATCTTACCAGGGAAAACTCTGCTTAAAAGAGTGCTCTTGTTGTTTTTCAGTCGCTAATTCATGCCCAGCTCTTTGCAACCCCATGGACTGTAGCCCACCAGGCTCCTCTGTCCATAGGGATTTTTCAAGCAAGGATATTGGAGTGGGTTGACATTTCCTTCTCCAGCCGATCTTTCCCACCCAGGGATCAAGCCCTTGTCTCCTATATTGGCAGGGGGATTCTTTACCACTGAGCCACCAGGGAAGCAGGCTTAAAGGAGTAAAAACACTCAATTGCTACCTAAAGGCTGTTCTAGTACCAATGGTTGAGTACTGTCAGTTATTTCCCCCCAGCTTTGTTTCTCTAATTTCCAGAACAGAACACAGTTCAATGGTGTTTTACGATTAATCCTGAAAAGTTCCTTGAAGCATTGCCTCTTCATGCTAAACACTGACATAGAAGAATTGGAACTTGGCAATTTTTTCAGTAATTTTTTTGACAGTACCATCTCATGAAATTCAGAGAAGAATCTGAGAAGAATCCAGTATGGAAGTATACAGATTGTTTTTTTCTATTTTGGCTAAATGAAATTCGTCTACTGTGCGCTCAGTTGTGTTTGACTCTCTGTGAGCTTAAGGACTTTAAGCCCCCCAGATTCTTCTGTCCATGGGATTTTCCCAGCAAGTATTCTGGAGTGGATTGCCATTTCCTTCTCCAGGGATCTTCCCGACCTAGAGATCGAACCCGAGTCTTGCCCATCTCCAGCACAGCAAGCCGATTATTTATTTCTGAGCCCCCAGGGAAGCCCCAGTGCTATTACTAATTATTTCTAGATTAAAGACAACAAGCAGTGGTGAAACAAATGGGAAAAAATCCTAGGATTCTGATTTCTTAACAGCACTGCCAGGATTCACAAATATGTAGTGGATATAGTGAACCTGCCTTCTGTCTTTTCTTTTTCAGTGCATAATGGAATGGGTAAAATTAATCTCCTTTGAATTCTGCTTTAAATGTTTTTTTTTAAAAATGTATCCAGCCACAAATGCAGAGACTTTTTGCCCAAACAAGCCTTGAGAAACTCGGAGCTGTTGAATAATGGTGAGAAGATGATGATGGTAAGAGCAATGATATCTTACCAGGGAAAACTCTGCTTAAAAGAGTGCTCTTGTTGTTTTCAGTCGCTAATTCATGCCCAGCTCTTTGCAACCCCATGGACTGTAGCCCACCAGGCTCCTCTGTCCATAGGGATTTTTCAAGCAAGGATATTGGAGTGGGTTGACATTTCCTTCTCCAGCCGATCTTTCCCACCCAGGGATCAAGCCCTTGTCTCCTATATTGGCAGGGGGATTCTTTACCACTGAGCCACCAGGGAAGCAGGCTTAAAGGAGTAAAAACACTCAATTGCTACCTAAAGGCTGTTCTAGTACCAATGGTTGAGTACTGTCAGTTATTTCCCCCCAGCTTTGTTTCTCTAATTTCCAGAACAGAACACAGTTCAATGGTGTTTTACGATTAATCCTGAAAAGTTCCTTGAAGCATTGCCTCTTCATGCTAAACACTGACATAGAAGAATTGGAACTTGGCAATTTTTTCAGTAATTTTTTTGACAGTACCATCTCATGAAATTCAGAGAAGAATCTGAGAAGAATCCAGTATGGAAGTATACAGATTGTTTTTTTCTATTTTGGCTAAATGAAATTCGTCTACTGTGCGCTCAGTTGTGTTTGACTCTCTGTGAGCTTAAGGACTTTAAGCCCCCCAGATTCTTCTGTCCATGGGATTTTCCCAGCAAGTATTCTGGAGTGGATTGCCATTTCCTCCTCCAGGGGATCTTCCCGACCTAGAGATCGAACCAGAGTCTTGCTCATCTCCAGCACAGCAAGCCGATTATTTATTTCTGAGCCCCCAGGGAAGCCCCAGTGCTATTACTAATTATTTCTAGATTAAAGACAACAAGCAGTGGTGAAACAAATGGGAAAAAAATCCTAGGATTCTGATTTCTTAACAGCACTGCCAGGATTCACAAATATGTAGTGGATATAGTGAACCTGCCTTCTGTCTTTTCTTTTTCAGTGCATAATGGAATGGGTAAAATTAATCTCCTTTGAATTCTGCTTGTAGAAATGTATCTTCTTTCCCATTATCTTAATTTTTTGTGATTACAAAAATGTGAGAACCCATTTGTCCACAAACATTTGCTGTATTTTTCATGTCTTTCTTTTGGAATAATTTATGTCCACCTTTCCGTCTAGAGGTGCCTTTCCATTTCAAATAGAAAGCAGATATTATAAAATGTTAATCAGTGGGGTCTTAGCCACCAGACAACTGTGCTGTTCTGCTTTTACATCTTGAGGAGAGTTTGAAAACAGTTGAATGACTTCTTAATAATTTGTTAGATCTAATTAAATTGACAGTGTTGTATTTCTCTCTAAACCTTTGGGAAAGTTGACCTAATACAAAAATGCCACAAATCTAGGTACTGTGGAAAGTTCTTTTAAAAAATTATTTGGGGAGTCATAATTTTCTCCTTAAATGTGCATTTTAAAAGATTTACTACATTCATAAGTATGATTTTATTAGATCTTAGGGCCAATTTGTTTTCCCACAGAAGGCACCTCAATTTTATAATGGAATTCAAATGAGTGTTCAATATTCATGCCATTGAATGTCTTTAAAAAAAAAAAAGTCAATGCCCAGACAGCTTCCCAGGAAGGCAAAGAATGAGTCATAAGTATTAGAGGCAATCGTGGATCGGGATATGAACTCCATCAGACAGTTGTTTAATGAGACGTCTTACCATTCAGAAAATATAGATAGAGAAACTAAATCATTTCAGAAGTCTGGTTCCACATACAAGGAGCTTTTCTAAATGGCGGAAGTCTTGGTCTGCATGGTGTATTCAGTCCTGGTTCACTTGTGTCTTTTATGGGGGTGGCTCAAGACCATCAACCGACACAGAGGCTGAATCCGAGTCCAGCCTGTTTTCCTTGCCTGCCCACGAGCAGGTCACTTCAATTTACTATATTTCAGTTTCCTTATCAGTCTAACATGGATTCAATCAGATTTACTTTATCTACCTCATATTATTATTATACATTTCAAATACAGTCATCCCTCGGTATCTACAAGGAGGTGGTTGAAGAACGTCCCCTCATACTAAAACTTGAGGGTGCTCAAGTCCCTTATATATGCATAGAACTTGCATATTCCTTGTGAACGTCCTCTAGTACACTTCAAATCATCTCTAGATTAGTTATAATACCAAGTACAATGTAAATACTGTGTGACTAGATGCCAATGCTCCCACAAATTCAAACTTTGTCCTCTGAAACTTTCTGGAATATTTTTTCCAACTACTTTCTATCTGATGTAGGCTGAATCCATAGATGCAGAACTCAAAGATGGTATGATAAGCAAAGGTATTTTATAAACATGAGGGAGGATCAAGGATCAATAGGTTATGCTACAAGATAAGGAGTTAAAATCAACATAAAATGACTAGAACGTTCCTTCTTCTTTCTCACTCAAAAAATAAAAAAAGCAGATACTGAAGTAACCACCTAGAAATCCATTTGTAATCTTTTTTCTTTGTCTGTGTATCTTGATGGAAAAGGGTAAGACACTTAGACTCCCAGAGCAGAAAGAAGCACACTGCTCCCAACCCTGATCAGTGGTGTCACTGTGGAGGGCCTGAGACTGAGAAGACATGAGACAGGCACAGCACAGACTGCAGGATTCAGAAGTAAAATGCTGCAGAAGAACAGTAAAATGCAAACCCAGTCCAATGCATCCTGTGAAATACAGGACAAGGGACTTCCAGGTTCACAATGTTGGATGAGGTGGAGAGTGTTCCAGCTGACGCCACGGCAGAAGATGCCATCAACCCGGCATGAAACCAGGGACCTTCTCTGAGACCCAGCTCACTCTCAATTTCTTTCTCGTGCTTCTAGGAATTCATGTCAAGAAACATGCGCCACAAGCGTTCAAGAAATCGCACCTTCCAAAGCCACTTTCATGAGCGTATAGAAATGCTGCTCTCTGCACAGACCTTTGTGGGTCAGGTGTTGGTGAGTACGTGCCCAGTGACCACTTGCTAAGGGACTTTAGTCACGAGTGTGATGCATGTTTGTTGTTGCCTAGTGACTTTTCCCAACATATCAATACTTACTAGTGACTGTCTCCCTATGTCTACGCTCTCCACTCATGATTCTGCTTGCTTTTTTTTTGAAGTGAATACAATCACTTGGCATTGTATTTTCTATTTGTTGTCAGTCTGTCCAGTAGAAGAAAAACTTTATTAGGGCAAAGGTTGTGTGCATTTTGTTCTCCTTATATGTAGATGGCTTGTTCTCCTTGTATGTTGAAGGATGCCAGGCATGTAGCTGATTTGAGCTGTGCTCAAATAATCTTGGTTTTTAGTGGATTCTCTGTCCTGTCAGGTACAGGCATTTTCCCCTCCTTTGATTCTAATAGCTTCCTTTCTTCAGTGTTGACATATGTACACTACTGTGTGTGAAACAGATAGCTAGCGGGGAGCTGCTGTATAGCACAGGGGTTCAGCTCAGTGCTCTGTGATGACCTGCAGAGGTAGGGTGGATAGGTGGGTTGGAGGAAGGCCGGAGAGGGAGGCGACACACGTACACTTATAGCTGCTTAACTTTGTCGTACAGCACAGATCAACACAACATTTTAAGCAATTATTCTCCAATTAAAAATAAATTTTATAAAACTCATCTTTTTTTACCCCTGTATGTTTATCATTTCATTCCTGTGTTCATCTAAGTAAGCTTCAACACATTCAAATTCAATCCAGGCTTCATCTCATCAGAGACATTTTACTTTATCTCCATAGTACGTAAAAGTACCTGTCTCTAAGTTTCTGTCATTGCCACTGAACATTGTTCTTAAAATTATCTGTGCATAAGCCTGTCTCCCCCAGTGCACCCTGGGCTCCTTGAGAGAAAAGACCATGTCAGAGAAATGTTGATGCCTCATTGTCTGGAAATAGCAGACGGCCTGCAAATGAATAGCACCCTGATCATCATTCCAGTAGGGCGGTTTGATCTTTCAAAATAGCATCTATAATATGAGGGTGTGCTGCCATCACGTGGTGGCACAGTGGAAGGTGATGTATGTGAACCAACGATGATCTTTTGTCATTATCACACACATTGTTCTTTTCTAGAAAAGTTAATGTTGCTTAATTCAGATATAACTTAATTTTTATAGCTTTAAGTACAGAAAGAAAATTTCTTTGATGAGCTCCACAGGGAATACTGAATCCTCTATTTTTTTTCTCCTTTTTTTTTTATTCCTTCTTAAATTTTGGTCTTTTTTTTCAAAATCCTTGTCCCGTGACATGTTACAACAGGATTTTCTTTCTTTCTTTTTTTTTTTTTAAATTTTCAGGGATATGTTGGTTAGGATCTCTTCAAATGTTCTAATTTTGTTGGATTCTATGTGGGTAATATTGGAAATAATGTAGTCAAGGCCACTGGAGTGAGGCAGAAGAAAGTGTACACCATCTACCATATAAGCCATGCACATAGAGAGTGGGTGGAGAAGGAATGATCATTGATTACATATCAATAAATATTACTTCTGGAATGACAGAAAAATTATTCTTTTGATCTGTCACAGCATATGATTAAATAGTTGGAATAACAAGAAGTATAGAGTAAAGGTTAAATAAGAATAGTCTAGTATTGAAACACAGAAGTGAGACTCTGTGGGCATTCCAACAGAGTGTTTTATGGAAGGATGAGAAGGGGAAAAACTGGCTGCTTCCTTCCACCTATCCTTCCTTGGTAATTTTCTTTCTTCCTTCTTTCATCAAATATTTATTGTTTGCCAACTACATGCAAGTTCCTGTGCCTGATCCACAGTGAGGCCAAACAAACTGAGACATTAGAGTTTGTAGTAGAGGAAGGTTTACTGCGGGGCCGTGCCAGAACAGGGATTCTTGCCCTGAAGAGCCGAAACTCCCAAAAGGGTTTCAGCAGAGCATTTTTAAAAACCAGGTGATAAAAAAAAAAAAAAAAAAACAGGTGAAAGGGGAGCCCAGGGTCTGGGATCAGATTGTGCACATTTCTCTGGCTGAGGGTGAGGTAGCACAGTAGTGTTACATGGCTTAACATTCTCAGTCCTTAGACTCCCGGGGGCCTGAGGCCATGTGTTCAAGGTCATCAAGTAGTTAACATCTTCCCTTTGTTGGAGAAAACTAGGCTGTTTACATCTTGGGCTCCAAAATCACTGCTGATGGTGACTGTAACCATTAAATTAAAAGATATTTGCTCCTTGCAGGAAAAGCTGTCCCAAGCTAAGACAGTGTATTCAAAAGAAAAAACATCACTTCGCCAAAAAAATGTCTGTATAGTCAATGCTATGGTTTTTCCAGTTGTCATGTATGGATGGATGTGAGAGCTGGACCATAAAGAAGGCTGAGTGCTGGAGAAATGACCCCTTTGAACTATGATGTTGGAAAATGCTCTTGAGAGTCCCTTGGACTGTAAGGAGATCAAACCTGTCAATACTAAAGGAAATCAACCCTGAATATTCACTGGAAGAACTGATGCTGAACCTAAAGCTCCAATACATTGGCCACTTGATGCGAAGAGACGACTCATTGGAAAAGAACCTGATGCTGGGAAAAATAGTAGGCAAAAAGAGAAGGGGACGACAGAAGACAAGATGGTTGGATGGCATCACTGAGCCAATGGACATGAGTTTGAGCAAGCTCCGGGAGATGGTGAAGGACAGGGAAGCCTGGTGTGCTGCAGTCCATGGGCTTACAAAGATTTGGATACGACTGAGCAACTGAACTGAACTGACTGCACTGAAAACTACTCAGGAAGTATACATCAAGTGCTATTATCTAGGTGCTTCAGAGAGGAGCTAAAGCAGAAGATAAAGGGGAAGGCCTGCCCCACCCGAAGGTCCCACGGGGCCTTGCTAAGCTACGGGACTTAGGAACAATAGATATGCTGTCCCACCTGTGCAGCTTGACCTTAAAAAGGAGCACCCTTACCCACAGGTTTGAGTGGTGGAAGCTGCATTGTGTCCAGTGGCAGAGGAGGCTCCGCCCTCCCTCTACTACCTGCAGTAGCTGGCCCCGTGCAGGTGGCCTTGGCCATCTTCTGTTCCTCACGCTTCCTCTAGGTCCATCACCCAACTTGCCAGAAGCCTCCAGCAGCAACTCTGTCACTCCACAGACACTGCCATCGGCTGGTCCTACTTCTTGTCAAGGCCAGGAAGCCACCACACTGGACAGCTAACTTCACAGGACCGGGGAGGAATGGGCACCTTTGAGGATGGTTGCCCGCCCATCCCAGGCTCAGTTTTTAGTGCTCCGTGGAAGGGAGCACAGGAATGGACTTTGATGGCTATTTGCTCTTCCTCGGAAGCAGCATGTTACTTCTCAGACTGCTTCCTGTCCACACCTACCTCCTTCTGTCCCAGGGTGCTGGCCAGCACTTTCTTTCCTCCGAAATCATCATGTTAGTCGATTTCCTGATCACTGGGCTTATTTTCTTCGCTGGGGTAGCTTGGATGATGTCGGTCTTCATGAGCTCACGCTCACACTTCCTTCTTGGTCCGCTCTGCCAGGGACCACCAATCCTCTTGCTTGTCAACCTGGAGACCCCTGAATCCAGGACTTTGGAGACTCAACCTGGCCAGGTGCAGCCTGAAAGCCACAAGACAGCACTGCGCACGCCCAGCACATGCCCGCTGTGCCTACGCAGCCTGTACTGGGCCAGTTGTCTGGGCTGACCACCTTTCAACAGATTCAGTTATATTTCATTTATAATTTTTTTGCCTCTGAGCATTTCTTTGGTCACATCTCATAGGCCATGGAAAGTGATATTCTGGTTTTTAGTACTGCCTGATTTAAGTTGTGATTTTGCTTTCCTGTTGGATTCATAATCTTTAGAGAAAAGTGGTGCATGCTTTTGTTTCCTTAGGGATGGACTGGCTCTCTTTTCTACTTCTGTGAAATTTATGGTCCAAGAATGTCACTGCCTTTATGATTTCTAGTTGATAGAATTTATGGGGAAATTCTTTGTTGCCTAGTACATGATCAATTTTTATTACTCTGTAATGGACTTTTGAGAGAATGTGTACTGTTTGACATATAGGCACTATAATTGCATATACACACACACACACACATATATTTCCCTACGCTTAATTAGTTGCTGACTGACTAAAAAGAACATATCAAAATTTTTTATTTATGATTTTATAGTTTTATCAAATATATTACATTTCTAACAGATTTGGAGTTAAATATTTTATATAATGTCAATTGATGCATAAAATTTCCTATGATATCTGCCTGGTTGATAGTGCCTTTTAATAATAATACCCATTTTTGTCACATTGAGTGGAAGGTCTTGTAGTTTTCTTTTTTTCACCCCTGGAATATTTTAGGATATAAGGAGCACAGGAATGGACTTTGATGGCTATTTGCTCTTCCTCGGAAGCAGCATGTTACTTCTCAGACTGCTTCCTGTCCACACCTACCTCCTTCTGTCCCAGGGTGCTGGCCAGCACTTTCTTTCCTCCGAAATCATCATGTTAGTCGATTTCCTGATCACTGGGCTTATTTTCTTCGCTGGGGTAGCTTGGATGATGTCGGTCTTCATGAGCTCACGCTCACACTTCCTTCTTGGTCCGCTCTGCCAGGGACCACCAATCCTCTTGCTTGTCAACCTGGAGACCCCTGAATCCAGGACTTTGGAGACTCAACCTGGCCAGGTGCAGCCTGAAAGCCACAAGACAGCACTGCGCACGCCCAGCACATGCCCGCTGTGCCTACGCAGCCTGTACTGGGCCAGTTGTCTGGGCTGACCACCTTTCAACAGATTCAGTTATATTTCATTTATAATTTTTTTGCCTCTGAGCATTTCTTTGGTCACATCTCATAGGCCATGGAAAGTGATATTCTGGTTTTTAGTACTGCCTGATTTAAGTTGTGATTTTGCTTTCCTGTTGGATTCATAATCTTTAGAGAAAAGTGGTGCATGCTTTTGTTTCCTTAGGGATGGACTGGCTCTCTTTTCTACTTCTGTGAAATTTATGGTCCAAGAATGTCACTGCCTTTATGATTTCTAGTTGATAGAATTTATGGGGAAATTCTTTGTTGCCTAGTACATGATCAATTTTTATTACTCTGTAATGGACTTTTGAGAGAATGTGTACTGTTTGACATATAGGCACTATAATTGCATATACACACACACACACACATATATTTCCCTACGCTTAATTAGTTGCTGACTGACTAAAAAGAACATATCAAAATTTTTTATTTATGATTTTATAGTTTTATCAAATATATTACATTTCTAACAGATTTGGAGTTAAATATTTTATATAATGTCAATTGATGCATAAAATTTCCTATGATATCTGCCTGGTTGATAGTGCCTTTTAATAATAATACCCATTTTTGTCACATTGAGTGGAAGGTCTTGTAGTTTTCTTTTTTTCACCCCTGGAATATTTTAGGATATAATATTAGCATATAATTTTGCTTTCTTTTATTCATACTTGACTGGAATGTCTTTACCCAGCTTCTTTATGTCTTATTTCCTCTTATGCATGTGTCTTTAAATAGCATATAGCTGGATTTTTGTGTTTACTGATTTAAGAATGCATTTTTTTGCTGTTTTGCCAGGAGAATTTAATTATTCTCCTTTATGGTGATTTGTTTCATTGGTCTTTATAACAGAGTCTGAATTAACTACATAATAGACTGTCTAAATACCTGTGTTTTAAACACATGGGAGATCTGGTAGTAAGGAAAGAGAGAATGGATATATGCCACCTCTGTGACCATTTGTTCCTTATCTTACTGGGGAGGCAGAATGACATGGTGATCCAGAATTTTGAGAGACAGGAACTTAAAACATTGGCTTCTCCACTTCATCTCAAGCAAGTTAATTTTCCCAAACTGCACTTCTTTTATATGATGTGAGTAACCTCCTTAAAATACTGCAGGGAGAATTATAAACCCTTCTTGAGTGTGCTCAATACAGACAGTTGGCTGATATTTACATTCCTTATGTGTTAATTTTTATTCATTTTACTTATTTTCTTTTGCATTGGTTTTTGGTAATACAAATGGCATTTATGTTAAAAAATCACAATTTTCCAAAAATTTATTAGAAGAGGAGCACTATTTTTACAATTTTGCAAATGTCTTTGCTCCCTGGTCTAATTCGAGACAGCTGGGTTCTCACATTTGCTTCTGCAGGCAGTATGTTGTTTTGAAACATACTGAGAAAATCTAAGCTTCCTGTCAATTTGTCGTTAGAAAATAAAGGACCTCACATGGTTTCCCTTGAGACAGGTTTGGGATTCTTGGGGCTCGGTCCTCAGATGACCCTTTGAGAACCTGACAGTGTATGGAAGGGGGCTGCAGGGTGCTGTTTTGGACCAGAGAGGGTACAGGGTCTTACCTAGATCTGGGCTCCACCCCTGCCCTCTTCCTGCAGAGGCCTTTGCTTGGCTGGAGGCAGTAACGTCTGGCCTGTGAGCTCTGAATCCATCAGCCCACAGCATCCAGGGGAGCCGTTGCTGCCTGTCTGCCCTCCCAGGTGAAGCGACCCAGGTTGCAGGGTTATAGCTAACTCGAGCATGTCGTAAGCGGCCATGGACAGCAGACAGACCTACTGTTTCTATTACCATGACAGATTTCTGGAATTTGGTGACTTTTTTTGCTTGTCTATTTTGGATGTGGTCGGCTTGGATTGTTGGTTTAAACCTTCTCAATGCTCATGTCTAGCCGCTAGCAGTTGGACTGAGTTGATCAGGGTTAAGTCAGTGTAAAAGTGACCCTGTGAGTGTTGAAATTGTTCTCATTGTTTAGTCACTAACTTGTGTATGACTGTTTGCAACCCCATGGACTGTAGCCCACCAGGCTCCTCTGTCCATGGGATTTCCCAGACAAGAATACTGGAGTCCCTTGCTATTTCCTTCTTCATCTTTTGACTTGGGTTTCTCCATTTTTAATAGAATATCATAGGCATATCAGAAAATGAAGTTCAGAACAAATGTTTCACCTGTATTTCTCTTTATGAATACCTCTGCATGTGTTAATTTTTATTCATTTTACTTATTTTCTTTTGCATTGGTTTTTGGTAATACAAATGGCATTTATGTTAAAAAATCACAATTTTCCAAAAATTTATTAGAAGAGGAGCACTATTTTTACAATTTTGCAAATGTCTTTGCTCCCTGGTCTAATTCGAGACAGCTGGGTTCTCACATTTGCTTCTGCAGGCAGTATGTTGTTTTGAAACATACTGAGAAAATCTAAGCTTCCTGTCAATTTGTCGTTAGAAAATAAAGGACCTCACATGGTTTCCCTTGAGACAGGTTTGGGATTCTTGGGGCTCGGTCCTCAGATGACCCTTTGAGAACCTGACAGTGTATGGAAGGGGGCTGCAGGGTGCTGTTTTGGACCAGAGAGGGTACAGGGTCTTACCTAGATCTGGGCTCCACCCCTGCCCTCTTCCTGCAGAGGCCTTTGCTTGGCTGGAGGCAGTAACGTCTGGCCTGTGAGCTCTGAATCCATCAGCCCACAGCATCCAGGGGAGCCGTTGCTGCCTGTCTGCCCTCCCAGGTGAAGCGACCCAGGTTGCAGGGTTATAGCTAACTCGAGCATGTCGTAAGCGGCCATGGACAGCAGACAGACCTACTGTTTCTATTACCATGACAGATTTCTGGAATTTGGTGACTTTTTCTGCTTGTCTATTTTGGATGTGGTCGGCTTGGATTGTTGGTTTAAACCTTCTCAATGCTCATGTCTAGCCGCTAGCAGTTGGACTGAGTTGATCAGGGTTAAGTCAGTGTAAAAGTGACCCTGTGAGTGTTGAAATTGTTCTCATTGTTTAGTCACTAACTTGTGTATGACTGTTTGCAACCCCATGGACTGTAGCCCACCAGGCTCCTCTGTCCATGGGATTTCCCAGACAAGAATACTGGAGTCCCTTGCTATTTCCTTCTTCATCTTTTGACTTGGGTTTCTCCATTTTTAATAGAATATCATAGGCATATCAGAAAATGAAGTTCAGAACAAATGTTTCACCTGTATTTCTCTTTATGAATACCTCTGCATGTTTTATATCTATATACTTTTCTCTCATGAGACTTTTGGCAAATTCTTCCTCCACACCATGCCTCCTACCTTCCTGAAATTGTTGAACATTCAGTTGAATGTTGAACATTCATTTGAACAAATTCCGTTCAAAAGCACAATTGTTGAATGGAATTTCTTGAACATTCAGTTCTAAATTTCTATTGTTTTCTAGGAGTTTTTGGTTTCTAGCATTGTACAAATGGTCGGATTTCCTTCTTAATATTTGTTTTAGAGTTAAAAATTCCATTAATTTTACCAGTTTTGTTAGCCACCATTTTTTTTTCAAATTTATTTTATTTATTTATTTTCATCCATCTTTATTCTTTGGCCTGTGTGGATTTCCCATTGCAGTGGTCTCTCGTTGCAGAGTGTTAGCTTATAAGTGGAGATCTTACGTCTCTGTGGCACATGGGATCTTCCTGGGCCAGGGATTGAACTGGTGCCCCTTGCACTGCAAGGCAGACTCTTTATCCACTGGACCACCCGGGAAGCCTCAGCCATCATTTTTTTGTTATGTAGCTTATTTTAACTTTCTACTTTTTTTCTTGGGTACTTGCCATATTCCTTTGCAAAACAAATTGTAGGTATGTACTTTCTGAATTCTTGGATATCCAAAACATTTTTTCTATTGCTCTCATAAGTGAACTATAATTTGGTTGGGTTTAGAATTCTTGACTTGTAAAATCTCTGTCAATGCTATTCAGTGTTCTAGTTCCTTAAGGATACTTGGTAGACACCATGTCCTTATTTCTGGATCTCAATCCACTCTCTCGTCTCTGCTTTTTGGTGGGAGGTTAGTGCTCAGCAGCCACTGGTCCCTTGTCAGCTCCCTTGTAGTTTAGAGTAGGGGATGGAACCACTCCTGTGTTTTGCATGTCTTTTCTTCAGCCTCACATCATCAATGGCTTTTCACTCCAAGGGGCTGTGCTTGGTTTCCATTTCCAGTCTTTGCCAACAGTGCCAAAACCAAAGCTCACCAACCAACCCAGGATTCCTCCTCCCAATTCTAAAGTTTCTGAAGGGCACCTCTTTAGGATGCTAAACATTGAAAATCCTCACCTCTCTTTGTCATAGGCATATCAGAAAATGAAGTTCAGAACAAATGTTTCACCTGTATTTCTCTTTATGAATACCTCTGCATGTTTTATATCTATATACTTTTCTCTCATGAGACTTTTGGCAAATTCTTCCTCCACACCATGCCTCCTACCTTCCTGAAATTGTTGAACATTCAGTTGAATGTTGAACATTCATTTGAACAAATTCCGTTCAAAAGCACAATTGTTGAATGGAATTTCTTGAACATTCAGTTCTAAATTTCTATTGTTTTCTAGGAGTTTTTGGTTTCTAGCATTGTACAAATGGTCGGATTTCCTTCTTAATATTTGTTTTAGAGTTAAAAATTCCATTAATTTTACCAGTTTTGTTAGCCACCATTTTTTTTTCAAATTTATTTTATTTATTTATTTTCATCCATCTTTATTCTTTGGCCTGTGTGGATTTCCCATTGCAGTGGTCTCTCGTTGCAGAGTGTTAGCTTATAAGTGGAGATCTTACGTCTCTGTGGCACATGGGATCTTCCTGGGCCAGGGATTGAACTGGTGCCCCTTGCACTGCAAGGCAGACTCTTTATCCACTGGACCACCCGGGAAGCCTCAGCCATCATTTTTTTGTTATGTAGCTTATTTTAACTTTCTACTTTTTTTCTTGGGTACTTGCCATATTCCTTTGCAAAACAAATTGTAGGTATGTACTTTCTGAATTCTTGGATATCCAAAACATTTTTTCTATTGCTCTCATAAGTGAACTATAATTTGGTTGGGTTTAGAATTCTTGACTTGTAAAATCTCTGTCAATGCTATTCAGTGTTCTAGTTCCTTAAGGATACTTGGTAGACACCATGTCCTTATTTCTGGATCTCAATCCACTCTCTCGTCTCTGCTTTTTGGTGGGAGGTTAGTGCTCAGCAGCCACTGGTCCCTTGTCAGCTCCCTTGTAGTTTAGAGTAGGGGATGGAACCACTCCTGTGTTTTGCATGTCTTTTCTTCAGCCTCACATCATCAATGGCTTTTCACTCCAAGGGGCTGTGCTTGGTTTCCATTTCCAGTCTTTGCCAACAGTGCCAAAACCAAAGCTCACCAACCAACCCAGGATTCCTCCTCCCAATTCTAAAGCCTTCTTCTGAAGGGCACCTCTTTTAGGATGCTAAACATTGAAAATCCTCACCTCTCTTTGTTGATCTCCCAGCACCTGGGAATACAACTTCTTGCAGTTACTTCCTTTGTGTGACCCCTATGTTCCTCTGCCTTTCCAGTCCTCTAGTACTATTTAACAGATTTTTAGAATCTCACCAGGAGCCCTAATTGTAATTCTGAAATGTGTCATTACATATTCCTTGTCCACTGTTTCACTGGAAGCTATTTCATCTGTTTTGTCTTGCTTGATCCTCTTGTTTCTTGTACAACCTACATAACTGTTAATTTTCTGTTGTCTACCTACATTCACAAACGAGACTTAGAGTTTTCATAGAGTCCGTTGCCAACTGCATTGGCAGCTGTTTGTATTCTGAAGACATCTATAACTATCTACCAGTAAAACAGGGGTTTTAAGCCTCATAGGGGCTTCCGAGGTGGCTCCATGGTAAAGAATCCACCAGCAAAAGCAGGAGATGCAGTAGACTCAGGTCCGATCCCTAGGTCAAGAAGATCCCTGGGGAAGAGAATGACTCCTCACTCCAGTATTCTTGCCTGGAGAATCCCTTGGATAGAGGTGCCTGGCAGGCTACAGTCCATGTGACCGCAGAGAGTTGGACTGGGCACACACACATGAAGGCAGACATCAAATCCCAAGTGGAAGGCTTTCTACTCTTCCCAAATAGCCAACACTTCCAGACTTTGCCTTTCAGCCCAAGGGAAATTCCTAAGTCTTCTCAGACTATCTCCCATTTTCACCTGGACAACATTTACAAGCTGTTAGCTCCCAGAACCTTATTTTGGTTTGGTATACCTTTTGTTGTTGTTATATATATATATATATATATATATATATACACACACACACATACACATATATATATATATATAACATATATATATATATATATATACACACACACACACACATATATATAATTTCTGGATCATCCTTTTTACATTTGTAGCATGAAATTGATATTTTTCTTCGCTTGAATAAAGCTAAATTTTCCTCTTTTTGTTGATTTATGTGTTGTGGAGGACTATAAACATAAGGCCTTGTTGCCATATTTCTGGAGATTTGTCAATACATGATTTACACATGAAGAATCACTTATGGAATTTAGCTAGAGAGAGAAAATATGCAGTCATATGTAAGGAGTACATTTTTATATAGCCACTCCAAGCATTTTTTTTCCCAAGCATCAGACTACATTTGTAACGAAATATCCCCATGAGCCCTACAAACTTAGTGATATCTCCATCAGCTCATGATTCAGATGTTAAAACAGAACTGCCAGTAAGAGCTGAGACCCCAAGAAAAATAGATCCCAGTAACTCCCACTAAGCTGCACCACTGTCACTTACAAAACAGCCGAAAGAAAACAGCTTGAAACTCTTAGCATCTTGACTTGTAAATTAGGGTATATCGGAACAAGCTCCTCTTGTTTCTTGTACAACCTACATAACTGTTAATTTTCTGTTGTCTACCTACATTCACAAACGAGACTTAGAGTTTTCATAGAGTCCGTTGCCAACTGCATTGGCAGCTGTTTGTATTCTGAAGACATCTATAACTATCTACCAGTAAAACAGGGGTTTTAAGCCTCATAGGGGCTTCCGAGGTGGCTCCATGGTAAAGAATCCACCAGCAAAAGCAGGAGATGCAGTAGACTCAGGTCCGATCCCTAGGTCAAGAAGATCCCTGGGGAAGAGAATGACTCCTCACTCCAGTATTCTTGCCTGGAGAATCCCTTGGATAGAGGTGCCTGGCAGGCTACAGTCCATGTGACCGCAGAGAGTTGGACTGGGCACACACACATGAAGGCAGACATCAAATCCCAAGTGGAAGGCTTTCTACTCTTCCCAAATAGCCAACACTTCCAGACTTTGCCTTTCAGCCCAAGGGAAATTCCTAAGTCTTCTCAGACTATCTCCCATTTTCACCTGGACAACATTTACAAGCTGTTAGCTCCCAGAACCTTATTTTGGTTTGGTATACCTTTTGTTGTTGTTATATATATATATATATATATATATAAATAAAATATCACACATACACATATATATATATATATAACATATATATATATATATATATACACACACACACACACATATATATAATTTCTGGATCATCCTTTTTACATTTGTAGCATGAAATTGATATTTTTCTTCGCTTGAATAAAGCTAAATTTTCCTCTTTTTGTTGATTTATGTGTTGTGGAGGACTATAAACATAAGGCCTTGTTGCCATATTTCTGGAGATTTGTCAATACATGATTTACACATGAAGAATCACTTATGGAATTTAGCTAGAGAGAGAAAATATGCAGTCATATGTAAGGAGTACATTTTTATATAGCCACTCCAAGCATTTTTTTTCCCAAGCATCAGACTACATTTGTAACGAAATATCCCCATGAGCCCTACAAACTTAGTGATATCTCCATCAGCTCATGATTCAGATGTTAAAACAGAACTGCCAGTAAGAGCTGAGACCCCAAGAAAAATAGATCCCAGTAACTCCCACTAAGCTGCACCACTGTCACTTACAAAACAGCCGAAAGAAAACAGCTTGAAACTCTTAGCATCTTGACGAATCCCATGTAAATTAGGGTATATCGGAACAAGCTCTTGTTGTGGCAGAGTTGGGGGTGGACTGTCCTCTCCTGTCAAGTAGGGGACTGCTTAGAAAGATCAGGTTGCATTTCTTAGAACTTTGCAGACACTGAGAGCTGACTCTGGCACATTGGTGAAGAAGGCTGGCCACACTGAAGATAACCTCTCCTTTTAGTGTTTGTTGGGGCATCCTAGTCCCCAGAATGATACCCGAGGAATGACAGGTACTGAACAAAAATAGCTGCCGAATATGAATAGGAACTGAAGTGGGGTCTCTACAGACACTCCAAGAAAGTAAGCATTAAAACACCTCCTGTACCCAGACAACCTAAGGGTGAGAGCCTAGTGAGCTAACACCAGCCATGTCCAACATGTCCGGCTATCGCCTCCTCTACTTCCCCTTTTGGTTCACTCCATGACACTAACTTAGGTGTCTTGAGAGGCCAGAGACACTCTAGTCAGGCAAGTAGGACTGAAAAAAGAGGGTTAACAGAGAAGAAACTGATAACCTTTTCAAAAACAGGTAGTCTGCCCAAGGGACGCCTGAGCAGAAAGGGAGGGAAACTTTCATTGTAAATAAAATCCAGAGGTTTACACTGGATTAAACATATTTTAAAAAAATGTTTTGAAGCTAGAAATAACTGGTGATGTACAGTTGACCTGAAAAATCACAGAGGCTGCAAAAGATTTCATCCAAATGCACTGAGGGTTTTAAATGGGTAGATTTCTGATTGTATTCCACAAACTCTTATTTTACAGACCAGATATGTTGGCAAGTTCAAGCACTCAATTTCTCACTTTATAGCACGTTCCCTCCTGACAAGAATCTGGCTGTTCTTTTGATGGACATGTTTGGGACTCTTCCTTCTCCACCATCACAGGCAATTCAAAGTTAGAGTCTTTATCCCATGGATCTCATTTTCTAGTATGTAATAAAAGTGAATAACACATGTCAAGCACTTAAAAAATGTTTGATGAATGAGTGAGTAAATAATGATAGGACATCTTGAGCTCAGAAATCCTTAGGAGTAGCAGAAAGGATCAATTGTTTATTCTGAAGTGTGTGAAAGTTAAAATTAGATAAGTAAAATGGGAAGATATGTATTTATTTATTGAATATCCAGTGTCCTCTCCTGTCAAGTAGGGGACTGCTTAGAAAGATCAGGTTGCATTTCTTAGAACTTTGCAGACACTGAGAGCTGACTCTGGCACATTGGTGAAGAAGGCTGGCCACACTGAAGATAACCTCTCCTTTTAGTGTTTGTTGGGGCATCCTAGTCCCCAGAATGATACCCGAGGAATGACAGGTACTGAACAAAAATAGCTGCCGAATATGAATAGGAACTGAAGTGGGGTCTCTACAGACACTCCAAGAAAGTAAGCATTAAAACACCTCCTGTACCCAGACAACCTAAGGGTGAGAGCCTAGTGAGCTAACACCAGCCATGTCCAACATGTCCGGCTATCGCCTCCTCTACTTCCCCTTTTGGTTCACTCCATGACACTAACTTAGGTGTCTTGAGAGGCCAGAGACACTCTAGTCAGGCAAGTAGGACTGAAAAAAGAGGGTTAACAGAGAAGAAACTGATAACCTTTTCAAAAACAGGTAGTCTGCCCAAGGGACGCCTGAGCAGAAAGGGAGGGAAACTTTCATTGTAAATAAAATCCAGAGGTTTACACTGGATTAAACATATTTTAAAAAAATGTTTTGAAGCTAGAAATAACTGGTGATGTACAGTTGACCTGAAAAATCACAGAGGCTGCAAAAGATTTCATCCAAATGCACTGAGGGTTTTAAATGGGTAGATTTCTGATTGTATTCCACAAACTCTTATTTTACAGACCAGATATGTTGGCAAGTTCAAGCACTCAATTTCTCACTTTATAGCACGTTCCCTCCTGACAAGAATCTGGCTGTTCTTTTGATGGACATGTTTGGGACTCTTCCTTCTCCACCATCACAGGCAATTCAAAGTTAGAGTCTTTATCCCATGGATCTCATTTTCTAGTATGTAATAAAAGTGAATAACACATGTCAAGCACTTAAAAAATGTTTGATGAATGAGTGAGTAAATAATGATAGGACATCTTGAGCTCAGAAATCCTTAGGAGTAGCAGAAAGGATCAATTGTTTATTCTGAAGTGTGTGAAAGTTAAAATTAGATAAGTAAAATGGGAAGATATGTATTTATTTATTGAATATCCAGTGAAAGTACGACAGTTTTTCTTTAATTTTTTTAATTAATTTTTTTATTAAAAATTTTTATTCTGGTAAAAGGACATAACATAAAATACATGATCTGAGCCATGCTCAACTGTAGAGTTCAGCGGCACTAAATATTTTCATATTGTGACCCCCTCACCATCTCCATCGCCCCAACTTTTCACCTTCCTAAACTGAAACTCTGCCCCATCAAGCACTAACTCCCATCCCCCATCCCTGCATCTCCCAGCACCTACAAATGCACTTTCTGACTCTATGAACTCAACTCCTCTAGGCGTCTCATACCAGTGCAAACAAACAGCATGTGTCTGCAATGATCCATTTTTCTTGAGTGAGTGAATGAAGTGTTTGGAAAAATGGCCACTGGTATATAGGCAAGGGAAAACATAATTTGGTTGACATATTTATTCATCTGTATTCATGTTAACAGAATGGATCTGTACATTTGTCTCTGTTTTTTTCCTTTTCCAGGTAATCCTTGTCTTTGTCCTAAGTATCGGGTCTCTTATAATCTATTTCATCAACTCCACTGAGTGAGTACATTCCCCAGTTAATCTTATCTGCTTATATGTGTAGGCTGCCAGCTAATTTGGAATTTTCTCTCAGAAATAATACTTAACATATGTTCACAGATACTCACACACCCAAGCTCATAAAAAAGGATGAGTTTTTAGTTTCTGCCAGGAAACACTAAACCGAACTCCACACACATACACACACACGCACACAGGTTTCCCCTGCATGCCGTCATTCAGCACTGCTAGGAGCTGGAGTGGGATGCATAAGCCTGTTATAGTTTCTGGGGTAACAAGCCTCCAGGAGCAGTTATCCCCTCCTTTGGACCCATTAGGTGGGCCTTACATGCTTTCAGGTTCCTTAGATGTGGAAGCAGAAGCTTGGTCGACATTTCAGGGTTTCTCACAGATTCCAGACAAGTTTGGATGGTCTTGAGAGAGGAAAATGCTCGACCTCACCAGGGACCCAGGAACCAGTTATCCTATGTTCTTTGCTGAAGGCATTCCCCTCCCTGATAGATTAGATAGTAAATGTTTGGAAGAATATGAAATTTATTTTTTTGAATATCCAGTGAAAGTACGACAGTTTTTCTTTAATTTTTTTAATTAATTTTTTTATTAAAAATTTTTATTCTGGTAAAAGGACATAACATAAAATACATGATCTGAGCCATGCTCAACTGTAGAGTTCAGCGGCACTAAATATTTTCATATTGTGACCCCCTCACCATCTCCATCGCCCCAACTTTTCACCTTCCTAAACTGAAACTCTGCCCCATCAAGCACTAACTCCCATCCCCCATCCCTGCATCTCCCAGCACCTACAAATGCACTTTCTGACTCTATGAACTCAACTCCTCTAGGCGTCTCATACCAGTGCAAACAAACAGCATGTGTCTGCAATGATCCATTTTTCTTGAGTGAGTGAATGAAGTGTTTGGAAAAAATGGCCACTGATATATAGGCAAGGGAAAACATAATTTGGTTGACATATTTATTCATCTGTATTCATGTTAACAGAATGGATCTGTACATTTGTCTCTGTTTTTTTCCTTTTCCAGGTAATCCTTGTCTTTGTCCTAAGTATCGGGTCTCTTATAATCTATTTCATCAACTCCACTGAGTGAGTACATTCCCCAGTTAATCTTATCTGCTTATATGTGTAGGCTGCCAGCTAATTTGGAATTTTCTCTCAGAAATAATACTTAACATATGTTCACAGATACTCACACACCCAAGCTCATAAAAAAGGATGAGTTTTTAGTTTCTGCCAGGAAACACTAAACCGAACTCCACACACATACACACACACGCACACAGGTTTCCCCTGCATGCCGTCATTCAGCACTGCTAGGAGCTGGAGTGGGATGCATAAGCCTGTTATAGTTTCTGGGGTAACAAGCCTCCAGGAGCAGTTATCCCCTCCTTTGGACCCATTAGGTGGGCCTTACATGCTTTCAGGTTCCTTAGATGTGGAAGCAGAAGCTTGGTCGACATTTCAGGGTTTCTCACAGATTCCAGACAAGTTTGGATGGTCTTGAGAGAGGAAAATGCTCGACCTCACCAGGGACCCAGGAACCAGTTATCCTATGTTCTTTGCTGAAGGCATTCCCCTCCCCTGATCCGAAGTTAAGACAGCTTCTCGGACACTACCCAACATAATTTGACCTCTGTGCTCATCCTCTGGGGATTCTATTAGGTTACCAGCCAAAGTAAAAGGGAGATTCCAGGGCCACACAAGTCAGGCAACTTTAGAGAAGCTAGTTGTCTTTGCTTTGTGGATTCCTTGTTGATTTTTTTAGGAACATTTTCTGGAATTTGGTTCAGATCAGTTTGACCTAGAGTGGCACTCTCTCAGAAGAATACCGATGCCAGAATGTCCTGACTGGGTAGATGTGTCTTGCAAACCAAGAAGAACCACCTAACCTCTGTGCCTCTCAATCCCATTGATGAAACAGAAATGCAGCCAATAAACTCTAGGAAAAGAAGATCAGGTTATTCTCCTGGTGTTCTCAGCTGCATTCGCCGTGCAGTGGTCCATTCATAGTGCAGTGGCTTTGTTCATGCATGCTTCTCCTGCCCAGAGAAAAATCATTTCCTTGAGATGTGCACGTGAGAGCCTGGGTTGACCATTCATGGCGAATAAATAGAAAATTGCCCACCCATTCTCTCTCTCGTGTCCTCTATAGTCACAGCATTTAAAATGCCTATCTTTATAAACTGTCCTTGTTTATTTTCCAGCCCTGTTCGAAGCTGTTCTTCATACCACGACAGAACCATCCCGATTGACTTGACTTTCAATGCTTTCTTCAGTTTCTATTTTGGACTGAGAGTAAGTACCTGTCCCTAGGAAAGTGGCAGTAAACAGAGGAACAGCATAGGCACGCCATAAAGAGATGTGTGTTATACCAAGAGATGCCTTCCTTAGACAACCTGCATATGCTCTAGGGCTCTCAGCCAGAGGGTCCAGACCCTGAATTGTCAAAAGTATAATGAGACCCCAGAACTCTCTCCTGCAGTTGAGACTGTCAACCAGGCCAGCAATTTCAGCACAAGTGAAAAGGATTCCTTTTTAAAATAGCATCACCCTCTCTCTGTTGTTGGCTTCCCACCTGCTGCTCAAGTAAGAACAACTGTTCATCACAGGAGAGCAGAACATGGGCAACAAGCCTCTGAAAGTCATCAGCTCCATTGATGGCCTATGTGCCATATAACTATAAAATACACTGAGCCTTTAATCTTGTTACATTTTTGTACTCAGGACACCCCCTTTGACCTCTGTGCTCATCCTCTGGGGATTCTATTAGTAAAATAGGGAGATTCCAGGGCCACACAAGTCAGGCAACTTTAGAGAAGCTAGTTGTCTTTGCTTTGTGGATTCCTTGTTGATTTTTTTAGGAACATTTTCTGGAATTTGGTTCAGATCAGTTTGACCTAGAGTGGCACTCTCTCAGAAGAATACCGATGCCAGAATGTCCTGACTGGGTAGATGTGTCTTGCAAACCAAGAAGAACCACCTAACCTCTGTGCCTCTCAATCCCATTGATGAAACAGAAATGCAGCCAATAAACTCTAGGAAAAGAAGAGCAGGGAATTCTCCTGGTGTTCTCAGCTGCATTCGCCGTGCAGTGGTCCATTCATAGTGCAGTGGCTTTGTTCATGCATGCTTCTCCTGCCCAGAGAAAAATCATTTCCTTGAGATGTGCACGTGAGAGCCTGGGTTGACCATTCATGGCGAATAAATAGAAAATTGCCCACCCATTCTCTCTCTCGTGTCCTCTATAGTCACAGCATTTAAAATGCCTATCTTTATAAACTGT
Organism: Tragulus kanchil; assembly: GCA_022376925.1. NCBI lineage: Eukaryota > Metazoa > Chordata > Mammalia > Artiodactyla > Tragulidae > Tragulus > Tragulus kanchil. Next base: position 15,325,339 of record JAIOJX010000028.1, on the reverse strand, counting down.
CCTTGTTTATTTTCCAGCCCTGTTCGAAGCTGTTCTTCATACCACGACAGAACCATCCCGATTGACTTGACTTTCAATGCTTTCTTCAGTTTCTATTTTGGACTGAGAGTAAGTACCTGTCCCTAGGAAAGTGGCAGTAAACAGAGGAACAGCATAGGCACGCCATAAAGAGATGTGTGTTATACCAAGAGATGCCTTCCTTAGACAACCTGCATATGCTCTAGGGCTCTCAGCCAGAGGGTCCAGACCCTGAATTGTCAAAAGTATAATGAGACCCCAGAACTCTCTCCTGCAGTTGAGACTGTCAACCAGGCCAGCAATTTCAGCACAAGTGAAAAGGATTCCTTTTTAAAATAGCATCACCCTCTCTCTGTTGTTGGCTTCCCACCTGCTGCTCAAGTAAGAACAACTGTTCATCACAGGAGAGCAGAACATGGGCAACAAGCCTCTGAAAGTCATCAGCTCCATTGATGGCCTATGTGCCATATAACTATAAAATACACTGAGCCTTTAATCTTGTTACATTTTTGTACTCAGGAGTCCTCTCTTCCCACAAGTGATTTTTGAGGGACCATCTAAGATCTAGATTTTAAATTTATCTATTCCATGTTTGTGAGAGACTGTATGTGTGTATGTGTGTGTGTGCAGCATATATAAGCCTTCCCAGGTGGCTCAGGGGTAAAGAATCCACCTGCTCATGCAGGAGAAGTAAGAAACCTGGGTTTAATCTCAGGGTTGGACCATTCCCTGGAGAAGGAGATGGCAACCCACACCAGTATTCTTGGCTTGAAAACTCCGTGTACTGTTAGGCTACAGTCTATGTTGTTGTAAAGAGTCAGGCATAATTTAGTGACTGAACAACAATATACGTATACACACATTCACATATACACATATATAGGTATACACACACATACACACATATGCATATATGTGTGCACATGTATGTGTCTGGCCCTTTGTGACCCATGGGTGAGTCATGGAATGCTCTAAGCAAGAATACTGAAGTGAACCTATCCCTTCTCCAAAGGATCTTCCTGACCCAGGAATCGAACCATGTGTATATATGTATGTGTAAATATGTCTATATATTTAAAGATATGTTATACATCTATTTCTGTGACCTTCCTTGAAAACTTACTTCAACCACCCTACACAATTTTAGGTTTACGGCCAATCCTCTCTTCTGGAAATGCTTCCTTTCTTAATCTAAATAGGGAAACTCATATACATAAGTCTTGGCCAGCTAAGCTTGTAGACCTTTTCCATTGAAGACCATCCTAAATCATGTATCTTCATTGCTTATAAATAGGGTTTTTTAGCTATATAATTATACATATCAGAGAAGTCTCAGGTCAAAGTAGTCATTCTGAAGTGTGAGAGTAGAGATCTGATAAGAAAGGTGGGTTTGTGTTCATTCATTTAACATCCACTACAGGTACAATCTCTTTATCTATATGAATATATAGCTATCTATTCATATACACATAAAGCTGTATTTACCTGTTGTATGTGTGCTCAATTGCTCAGTCATGTCTGTCTCTTTGAGACACCAAGGATTGTAGCCCACCTGGTGCTTCTGTCCACGGGAGTTTTCCAGATAAGAATACTGGAACGCATTTTGATTTCCTCCTCCAGGGGATCTTTCCAACCCAGAGGTTAACCCACATCTCTTGCCTCTCCTGCATTGGCAGATGGGTTCTTTACCATGGAGCTACCTTATAGCTGTATGAATACATAATGGGAGTCTATATGTGTATATATAATGTGTATATGTAATAGAATGAGGTCAGAGCTTCAGTTGATGAATGAAAAGTATGTCAAAAAAAGAAAAATAAACAGGCTTCCCTCGTGGTCCAGTGGCTAAGGATACTGCCTTGCAGTACAAAGGGCGCTGGTTCGATCCCTGACCTGGGAGGATCCCGCGCGCCATGAAGCAGCTGGACCAGTGCTCTGTGGTGAGAGAGGCCACTGCGATGGGAGGCCCACACAGGCCAAAGAACAAAGATGGATGAAAATAAATAAATGAAAGACCAATAGAAGTGGCAAAAGAAAAAAAAGTCATTCTTGTGTTCACTGTAAAATTTTTGAGGGTAACAGAACTTAGGGTCTTCTGCTTTCATTTCATAGTTTCTGGCAGCGGATGACAAGGTCAAATTCTGGCTGGAGATGAACTCGATTGTAGACATCTTTACCATCCCACCCACCTTTATTTCTTTCTATTTGAAGAGTAACTGGCTGGGTAAGTGAGTTGTGGGAGTCAGAAGCAATCTCAAAACACATCCTCAACATTCATTCCTAAGTATTTTCATTTTCCTTTAAAGCCTGTGTGTGTGTGTGTGTGTTCAGTTGCCCAATTTTTGTATTTGACTTTTTGAGACTCCCATGAACTGTGGCCTACCATTGCCTCTGTCCTTGGAATTCTGCAGGCAAGAATACTGGAGTGGGGTTCCATTTCCTCCTCCAGGGATCTTTCCAACCCAGAGGTTAACCCACATCTCTTGCCTCTCCTGCATTGGCAGATGGGTTCTTTACCATGGAGCTACCTTATAGCTGTATGAATACATAATGGGAGTCTATATGTGTATATATAATGTGTATATGTAATAGAATGAGGTCAGAGCTTCAGTTGATGAATGAAAAGTATGTCAAAAAAAGAAAAATAAACAGGCTTCCCTCGTGGTCCAGTGGCTAAGGATACTGCCTTGCAGTACAAAGGGCGCTGGTTCGATCCCTGACCTGGGAGGATCCCGCGCGCCATGAAGCAGCTGGACCAGTGCTCTGTGGTGAGAGAGGCCACTGCGATGGGAGGCCCACACAGGCCAAAGAACAAAGATGGATGAAAATAAATAAATGAAAGACCAATAGAAGTGGCAAAAGAAAAAAAAGTCATTCTTGTGTTCACTGTAAAATTTTTGAGGGTAACAGAACTTAGGGTCTTCTGCTTTCATTTCATAGTTTCTGGCAGCGGATGACAAGGTCAAATTCTGGCTGGAGATGAACTCGATTGTAGACATCTTTACCATCCCACCCACCTTTATTTCTTTCTATTTGAAGAGTAACTGGCTGGGTAAGTGAGTTGTGGGAGTCAGAAGCAATCTCAAAACACATCCTCAACATTCATTCCTAAGTATTTTCATTTTCCTTTAAAGCCTGTGTGTGTGTGTGTGTGTTCAGTTGCCCAATTTTTGTATTTGACTTTTTGAGACTCCCATGAACTGTGGCCTACCATTGCCTCTGTCCTTGGAATTCTGCAGGCAAGAATACTGGAGTGGGGTTCCATTTCCTCCTCCAGGGAATCTTCCTGACCCAGGGATCAAACCTGGGTCTCTTGCTTCTCCTACGTTGGCAGGTAAGTTCTTTACCTTTTGCACCACCTGGGAAGCCTAATGTCCACTCAAAAATATTCCTTGCTATGATTGTATGGTTTTGTGATATGTTTTCAGAACTCATTTTTTATCCCAGTCCTTAGTCATGGGCCTGATGTCAGCTGATGTCTAAGGGTTTTATCATTTATGAATCATCTGTACGTATGGAGAAGGACCCCAGCATCCCTGACCGCCCCCCATAGCACCTATGTGCTGGGACCCCAGATGACTGGGAGAGGTGAATAGCCTCCATGATTTAAAACCTGTAAGTCTTCATACCTAGACACATGATGACCTGTTAGAGACTTTTTTAATTAGTTACTTTGTCTTTAAGGTTGATATATTGGCAGTACGTGAGCATGCTATGGTTTTGTCGGTTTTTCTGTTAATCATATTATTATTTACTATCTACAAAAATATTCCTTATGATACTATTCCTTTGATTCAAATATTCCTTCAATACTATTATCAAACCACATAAATACAAACAACGAGGAAGCCCTGGGGAGTGTATCACAGAGATTCTGTGGACAGGAGTCCAAGTGGCTTCCAGATCATTTGCTCTCCATTCTAAAAAAAGAGTTAAAGAGAATGAAATGTGGTTTGTGCTTATCACATGCTTTGTAATCATGATAATTCTCAGCAACCTTTGGGGTGGGAATCATTATAATTTGCGTTTTGCAGATGAGGAACCAGAGAAGCTCAGGGTGTTGCTTTAGATGATTCAGCCGTTAGGTAAATCAGGATTGGAACTAGTCCTCATGGTCCTAAACTGATGACATTGTACTATATCTGAGCATTTCAGGGAGAAAGAGAATGTGTGGAGTACTTCAGACTGCTCCCTGCATGACCCTCTTCTTTCAGCAGCTTTCTTTCTTTGATTGTTTTGTAGGTTTAAGGTTCTTAAGAGCACTGCGGCTGCTGGAACTCCCTCAAATCTTGCAAATTTTGCAAGCCATCAAGACCAGGTAAGTGCTAGCCCTGCTCCAAGTATGCCTTACTCATTCGGATTAGGGAATTCAAATTCTAACTGAAACTTCAACTCAGCTCTTTTCCCGTCAGAAACTTCAGCACAAAAGTAATGAAATCCCTCACATCCCAGGATACCATTCACTCACTTTTCTCCCATTGCATTGACCTCATACAGTGGCTGGAAGTTTGGAATCATCTTAAATAATTTATGTCTCCTTTGTTTCTCGGACCTACCATGTAGCGGTCCATTTAGGCTTGCACCCAACAGAGGAGCACGTCTCTTACATAAGGCAAAATATTAGCCCCCATAAAAGGGGAAATCAACAGTAACACAACTGTAGTGGGGAACTTGAACATCCCACTTATGCCAATGGACAGATCAGCCAGACAGAAATTTAAGAAAACACAAGCCTTCAATGACTCATTAGACCAGATAGACTTAATTGATATTCTTTTTTGTTTGTTTTGTTTTAAAGATTTATTTATTTATTTATTTTGGGCGGGGGTCGGGTTGGGGAGGGAGGGGGACGGGCGGGCCACTTCTATTGGTCTTTCATTTCTCCATTTTCATCCGTCTTTGTTCTTTGGCTCCTGTGGGCCTCCCATCATGGTGGCGTCTGTCATTGCAGAGCGCCGGCTCTGGGCGCATGTGCTCCAGAGCTCCGGTTCGGTAATTGGACACATCAGTCCAGCCGCTCCGGGGCACATGGGATCTTCCCAGGCCAGGGATCGAACCAGTGCCCCTTGCACTGCAAGGCGGTGTCCTTATCCACTGGAGCACCAGGGGAAGCCCTTAATTGATATTCTTAGGACATTTCATCCGGAAGCAGCAGAATCCACTTTCTTCTCAAGTACACACAGAACATTCGCCAGGGTCGATGACATGTTTTGTTACACATCAAGCCTCAGCAAATTTAAGAAAATCGAAATCACATCCAGCATCTTTTCCGATCAGAGTGCTGTGAGATTAGAAATCAATTACAGGGGGAAAAAAAAACTATAAACGCACAAGCACATGAAGTCTAAATGATATTTTACTAATCAATGGATCACCAAAGAAACCGGACACTTTGATTCTGTGTATTCATTGTTGTGAAACACACCTCTGCTGTCGAGGATTGGAAGACAGTTCCTCTGAGCCTGAGAGCTGCCCAGTAGCAGCAGTGCGCTCATGCTTACAGAACTAGAGCCATTTAAAGGTCTCCACAAAATTAAAATTGCAATTAAAAAAAAAATAAAATCCAACCCGTCAGGTTGGCCAAAAAGTTCGTTCGGATCTTTTCATACGGTCTTATGGGAAAAGCCAAACGAACCTTTTGGCCAACCCAATTCCTTCCCAACCCGCTGTCCTGTGAAAGTTTTAAGCATTTGGTTTAACATTAACCACTCACAATGTCCATGACACTGCATTCTCAGAGAGCATCCATTAGTTCTGGCCAGCTGGGTCTCACTGCTAAGAGTTAATGTTTCATGGAGGAAGAGCTGTTCTTGTGGAATAGGCGGCCTTACTGAGGACCTGACAGAGTTCAGCTAAGCTCTAGGGCTTTCCTTAGGAGACTGGAACTTGTTCGATCCTCTTCCTCCCAGGATCCTGGTGTGAGTTTAGCAATATGGAGCTACATTTCTGTGATCTACTCAAAATTTCATTTTGTAGGTCCTATCTCTGGCTCCTTGGGACATTGACCTTGGTCAGTATACTTTAAGGTGGGTGGAGATCATCCAGAACCTACTAAGATTTTTGAACAAGAGGGTATCATGGGGTTGTGTATCTCTGGCTCGAAAGTGTATATGAACCAAGGAGGGGACCCTATATCAATGCAGACCAGTAGATCAAGGCAGGTCCTGAAACTGCATTTCCAGAATGTTCCCTGGGAAGCATATCATTGCTTCTGGTCCAGAGCCAAGTTCTGAGGAGCAGGAGTTTAGAGGATGAGGTATTTGTATTATTCTGGAACCTGTCAAAACCCAGCATCTCTGTATCTTTCTTCCCATACGTGAGTTCGGTCCATTTCATCCGGAAGCAGCAGAATCCACTTTCTTCTCAAGTACACACAGAACATTCGCCAGGGTCGATGACATGTTTTGTTACACATCAAGCCTCAGCAAATTTAAGAAAATCGAAATCACATCCAGCATCTTTTCCGATCAGAGTGCTGTGAGATTAGAAATCAATTACAGGGGGAAAAAAAAACTATAAACGCACAAGCACATGAAGTCTAAATGATATTTTACTAATCAATGGATCACCAAAGAAACCGGACACTTTGATTCTGTGTATTCATTGTTGTGAAACACACCTCTGCTGTCGAGGATTGGAAGACAGTTCCTCTGAGCCTGAGAGCTGCCCAGTAGCAGCAGTGCGCTCATGCTTACAGAACTAGAGCCATTTAAAGGTCTCCACAAAATTAAAATTGCAATTAAAAAAAAAATAAAATCCAACCCGTCAGGTTGGCCAAAAAGTTCGTTCGGATCTTTTCATACGGTCTTATGGGAAAAGCCAAACGAACCTTTTGGCCAACCCAATTCCTTCCCAACCCGCTGTCCTGTGAAAGTTTTAAGCATTTGGTTTAACATTAACCACTCACAATGTCCATGACACTGCATTCTCAGAGAGCATCCATTAGTTCTGGCCAGCTGGGTCTCACTGCTAAGAGTTAATGTTTCATGGAGGAAGAGCTGTTCTTGTGGAATAGGCGGCCTTACTGAGGACCTGACAGAGTTCAGCTAAGCTCTAGGGCTTTCCTTAGGAGACTGGAACTTGTTCGATCCTCTTCCTCCCAGGATCCTGGTGTGAGTTTAGCAATATGGAGCTACATTTCTGTGATCTACTCAAAATTTCATTTTGTAGGTCCTATCTCTGGCTCCTTGGGACATTGACCTTGGTCAGTATACTTTAAGGTGGGTGGAGATCATCCAGAACCTACTAAGATTTTTGAACAAGAGGGTATCATGGGGTTGTGTATCTCTGGCTCGAAAGTGTATATGAACCAAGGAGGGGACCCTATATCAATGCAGACCAGTAGATCAAGGCAGGTCCTGAAACTGCATTTCCAGAATGTTCCCTGGGAAGCATATCATTGCTTCTGGTCCAGAGCCAAGTTCTGAGGAGCAGGAGTTTAGAGGATGAGGTATTTGTATTATTCTGGAACCTGTCAAAACCCAGCATCTCTGTGTCTTTCTTCCCCTAGTGATTCAGTGAAGTTTTCCAAGCTGTTATCCATTGTTCTGAGTACCTTGTTCACTGCTGCAGGATTCATTCACCTGGTGAGCATCTCATCCAACTCCATGGTGTTGTTGGTGAGCGTGAATGTCTTTTTGGGGAAAGATGGAGGCAAACCCTGTCTCCATCACTGTAATCAGTATGAGTCTTATCTTTTCACTTCCTTGAGATGGGTTTTCTCCACCCTATACTTCTCACAGATATGTGTCTCCTACACTCATGGTATCAGTGTGTCTTCTTCCAACTCTCAAAACTTGCTCTTAGAGAAGGTCTTAATAAACTCATTCTTCTAAGATATAAGCAATAGGTAAAATTTATCACTGAATCATCAAGGTTTCAAGCATTCTGAAAAAAGAATACAGGGCCAGAGGAATGAAGCCAATAAAAGAATTTCATACTTATAAAGGCTGGAGAGTTGTAGGGGAGCAGTTGCTGAGGTGCCAAGGGGAGTTTGGGGACTTCCTTGACTCTCCTAGAATCAAATATATATACACAACTGCCTCCATCACCTACAAGAAAGGTTAGTTCTCATCCCACGTACTTAGCAACATAATAAATGGATTTTAACAATAGGAAAGACTTTACTGGACTTTACTTCTTCAAGAAAGTTGAAGATAAGTTATTACAAAATGCAGCAATCAAAGTGGGATGTTAAAAACTTGCAAAGGCCTTTGAGAAAAGTAAAATGAACCAGAAACCAGAGCACAAGTCTTTTCCACATGAGGTCTTTTCTCAGCATTCGTAACAAAACTAACGAGAAAAAGGGGAAAAAAAATTAAAAAACTTAACCATGTTCAGTTCATCAAGGAAAATGTCCAACACCACATATGTTTAGAAACAAACTTCTTTGCATAAAGTTAGCAGCAAGTATTTTTAACACAAGGAATTATATTCAATATCTTATAATAACCTATAATGGAAAATGATTGGAAAAAGTAACTGAATCCGTATTCTGTTATACCTGCAACTGACCCAATATTATAAATCAGCAATAATTCAATTAAATAAGAAAATCTGAGAGCTACCACATTCTTCGTCATCATGCTGGCAGGAGACAGTTTTCCCTGAGAAGTATCACAGCAGGAAAGGGGAGTTCCCCATCTGGAAGATCAGCCTGAGCATGAGTTCACCCTGGGAGATGCTGTCACCTGTGTCTCTTAGAGACCTGTTGGCACAGAACAGTAGGCAGGGGATGCTAAAGGAGAAACCGTGGTAACAGGTGTTTTTTGGTTTTGCCATCGGTAGCAGTGACCAGGCTGAATGGAGCCGATAGGCGTCTTTATTGGACCTAACATGTTTGCATTTTGTGTTTGGCGTTTTTGTATTCATTGCTAACCTTTTAAAAAAGAAGTAACATGAAAAATCCAGATTGCTGGATTGTTTGAGAAAACACAAGATTCTAGCAACCCACTCTCCAAAGGCCAGCAGTCCTCATTGAAGATCAGCTGCTCCCTGTACATATCACGGGGCTTCCCAGGTGTGCTAGTGGTAAAGAACCCATCTGCTAATGCAGGAGACATAAGAGATGTGGGTTCAATCCCTGTCTCAGGAAGATCCCCTGGCGGAGGGAATGGCAGCCCACTCCAGTATTTTGGAGAATCCCATAGACAGAGGAGCCTGGGGTCGAGAAGAGTTGGACACAACTGAAGACATTTAGGACAAATGCCTTTGCCTCAGTTACTCTTTTAGTTTAATGTAACAAAAACAAACAAAAAAAACCCTGATAAAATTAGTTTCCTTAGGATGTGAAGACATGAGTAGCTAAGACTATGCATAGGTGTGGCAAAAAAAAAAAAAAATGTGAAGATGACGAGGGGAAAAAACCAAAGGAAACATTTATCAGTTTCTTTTTTTAATTGAAGTATAGTTAGTATACAATATTGTATCAGTTACAGGTGTACAGTATAGCGATTGACAGTTTTCAAAGTTCATTCATGATTTATAGTTAGTATAAAATATTGGCTCCATTTCCTCGGTTGTGCATTGTATCCTTGTAGCTTATTTCAAAGTTTCTTTTTAATCACTAAAAAATATTTTTTTCAGAGAGGGAGGAGAATAATCTGGAAAGCTGGTTTTCTCTTCCTTAAACCCCAGCATCCAGGTGCATAAGCTCACTGAAATGACGTGTCTTTGTAGGTGCATATTTCCTCTCAATTATCCTGGTCTGTTGTAAAATGAGAATAAAATAATAACTGTTCATCCTGACAGTCTCTGAGTCCCATGGCTCCAGGATGGGATGAGGTACCCACAGAAAAGGAAAAGAGATGTTGTCAGCCCTTCCCTCCAGAGAGCATCCCATCGTGGGCTCAAGCTACATGTCCCCTCAGATTTGAGCAGTAATCACAGTGGAGGGAAACACGGCTTCATGATCATTATCCACTATCTGCAGACTTCTCCCAACAACCTGGGGATCATTTTCTGTGTCATTTGGATCGAATTCAGTAGAACAAATTCAGTGGTTTGCTTCTTCTTTAGGAACTTTCCCTTGGAGTCCATTTACAGACCTTGCCTGAGTCTTCTTTCTTTGGACAGGTGGAAAATTCTGGTGATCCGTGGCTCAAAGGGAGAAATTCACAGAATTCATTTTAATCCCTTTACGCAGCCCACTCCAGCCAGTCCTCATTGAAGATCAGCTGCTCCCTGTACATATCACGGGGCTTCCCAGGTGTGCTAGTGGTAAAGAACCCATCTGCTAATGCAGGAGACATAAGAGATGTGGGTTCAATCCCTGTCTCAGGAAGATCCCCTGGCGGAGGGAATGGCAGCCCACTCCAGTATTTTGGAGAATCCCATAGACAGAGGAGCCTGGGGTCGAGAAGAGTTGGACACAACTGAAGACATTTAGGACAAATGCCTTTGCCTCAGTTACTCTTTTAGTTTAATGTAACAAAAACAAACAAAAAAAACCCTGATAAAATTAGTTTCCTTAGGATGTGAAGACATGAGTAGCTAAGACTATGCATAGGTGTGGCAAAAAAAAAAAAAAATGTGAAGATGACGAGGGGAAAAAACCAAAGGAAACATTTATCAGTTTCTTTTTTTAATTGAAGTATAGTTAGTATACAATATTGTATCAGTTACAGGTGTACAGTATAGCGATTGACAGTTTTCAAAGTTCATTCATGATTTATAGTTAGTATAAAATATTGGCTCCATTTCCTCGGTTGTGCATTGTATCCTTGTAGCTTATTTCAAAGTTTCTTTTTAATCACTAAAAAATATTTTTTTCAGAGAGGGAGGAGAATAATCTGGAAAGCTGGTTTTCTCTTCCTTAAACCCCAGCATCCAGGTGCATAAGCTCACTGAAATGACGTGTCTTTGTAGGTGCATATTTCCTCTCAATTATCCTGGTCTGTTGTAAAATGAGAATAAAATAATAACTGTTCATCCTGACAGTCTCTGAGTCCCATGGCTCCAGGATGGGATGAGGTACCCACAGAAAAGGAAAAGAGATGTTGTCAGCCCTTCCCTCCAGAGAGCATCCCATCGTGGGCTCAAGCTACATGTCCCCTCAGATTTGAGCAGTAATCACAGTGGAGGGAAACACGGCTTCATGATCATTATCCACTATCTGCAGACTTCTCCCAACAACCTGGGGATCATTTTCTGTGTCATTTGGATCGAATTCAGTAGAACAAATTCAGTGGTTTGCTTCTTCTTTAGGAACTTTCCCTTGGAGTCCATTTACAGACCTTGCCTGAGTCTTCTTTCTTTGGACAGGTGGAAAATTCTGGTGATCCGTGGCTCAAAGGGAGAAATTCACAGAACATTTCATACTTTAACTCCATTTACCTGGTCTTGACAACAGCCACGACTGTTGGCTTTGGAGACGTGGTGGCCAGGACATCTCTAGGACGGACCTTCATCATGTTCTTCACCCTGGGGAGTTTTGTAAAGAATATTTTTATATCTTTTGAATATCACTACATAAACCCCAAATTTTTGGTTCATGGTGAGAAACATAGTGATGTAGGTTTGAGAGCGAATGTTGCATTATTCAGAGAAGGTGCCAAGTGAGAATAAAGAGATAGGTGAATCCCATGTGTTTCAAACGGCATCCCCTGAGACACGTGACAGCATCGTTTGATTGCCAGGGATGAGGGTGGTAGACAAAGGAGGGTAGACTTTCCTCGTTAACCTCTACATGATTTGGGCAACCTCATCTTCCTTCATCTTTTGCCTGTCAGATTAAAATCTTTCTTCCAAAGAGGAAGTAGATTTGAGATTTGGTCTGCTGGAGGGTCTGTTGTTTCCCCAGCTAGGATGAACAAGCTCTGTCTGAACCGGCACTTTACTACAGATGAGAGAATAGCTGTGCGTGGGAGTGTGTCCAGGACAAAGGAAGCCTCCTTTTTTTTTTTTTTTAGTGATTTTTAATTTCAGTGCCTTAAAAACCATCCCACAGGGCTCTCCAGTCTACCTTTTTTTAACTTTTTATTTTGTACTGGAGTAGAGCCGATTCGCAATGCTGTGATAGTTTCAGGTGGACCACAGAGGGACTCAGCCATCCATACATGTGTATCCCTTCTCCTTCAAACTCCCCTCCCATCCAGTCCAGTCTATATTTCTGATACCCCCTGTCCATATCACTGTTACATCTCCTCATTTATATCACTTCCCTTTAACCCCACTCTGTCCCATGTGCTTTATTTTCTCCAAAGTCGCAAACAGTATCAAACAAAAGAGTCAGAAGGGCAGTTAGAAGTGGTGATAGGACCAGACGGGTGGCAAGGTTGCCATACTCCTTGTCTTTGCTTAAATCCATTTTGTTAAATGTTAGCCAAATCCACAGCCTGAAGTAAAGGAAGAAAATTGCTTTAAAATTTAAACCATGCTTTAAAAGCTCGGCTCACAGTCATGTCCTTTTTGTAAGAAAGTTTTATGGACCTCCTTTCTCCATTGTCATCTTGAAGTTTTGGAGTGCCCTTGGAAATAATGAAACTTCAGAGTTCTATTTGTGGATCATTTCTAGGTACTGTTCACGAACTATATCCCTGAAATGGTGGAACTTTTTGCGAACAAGAGGAAATATACCAATTCCTATGAAGTGGTCAAAGGGAGGAAGTAAGTAGCTTTGGGGTATAATTTCTACAGTTTGAAAAAGTCTGCTGGTCACTTTCTCAACACTATTGCCTGGCCTCGGTGGACATATGGGCAAGGTACACCCTTACTAAAGAGGGCCGTGCTAGAGTAAATACCATGAGAACATGCTATTGATGCATATATCAAGCTAGATATGCGTAAGATTAAGTAAACCAAAATTATGGATATACTGGCTTTCAGTGTCCAATGTTGACTGCGCCAGTGTTTGTACATTCTTTATCACCACTGTTCTTTTATAGCCATTACTCATTGTTTCATTCATTCTAATCATGTGGTTGACTCATAGCAAACTTTGCATAGGGGATCAAAGTCACGGTTTGAATTGAAAATAATCAAGTAATTTGTCTCAGAACAAACTCCTCTGAAGCATCCACAGGAAGAGGTTTCCTCAAGGGAGGAGGAATTTCTGTCCTCCCTGCCTTCACAGATCACTCATTCCCTCCATGCCCACCACAGCCATTTGTTCCCAACAGTGAAGTGGAGTTCGACTTGCTTTTAAACTATTTCTCTGTGGATGTATGTTCCCTCCATTGACCATCATGGTTTTTCACACCTGAGAGGAAGATCAAATTAGTCGATCCTAAAGGAAATAAATCCTGAATATTCACTGAAAGGATTGAAGCTGAAGCTCCAATACTTTGGCCACCTGATGCAAAGAGCTGACTCATTGGAAAAGATCCTGATGCTGGGAAAGATAGAGGGCAGGAGGAGAAGGGGGTGACAAGTTCATTGTGGTCAGTTAGATAGCATCACTGACTCAATGGGCATGAGTTTGAGCAAACTCCGGGAGGTAGTGAAGAACAGGGAAGCTTGGTGTGCTGTAGTCCATGGGGTCACAAAAAGTCTGACATGGCTTAGTGACTGAACAGCAACAACAAGGTAATGGATTGGAGATCTTAAATTCAAAGCCATTCTTCTTTATTTGCATCAGTCTCTTACTGGCTGTCAAGGAAAGAAGCAAGTGGGGATGAGCTCCTTTGGAATGATGTCTTGACACACTTGGATTAAAAGACTAAGACTGACCTAGAACTAGGAAGAAGAAAAGAATAAAAGATAAAATGAATGAAAAACACAAATTGAAAACAAGGAAATAAGCTAGATAAGCCAAAATCTGACCCAGTTCATCTGAAGAAAGGGATTAAAAAACCGTGCTAAGTCTGCCAGTGACATCTGGAAAATTTAAGTTTAACTAAGGCTAAAATTATGGTTTCAATTTTCTTAGGTAACTAATGAGGGGAAAATAGCTTCTTTACGTATACGAGGCCTAAGAAAACTGACAGCTCGTTTTTCACCATAAAAGTTACATGTGCAGATTTGTGGACCTCTCCTGGATGTCTCCAAAGGACTCATTTTTTTTGTGACTCCTGGGTAATTTTAGATACAGAGGAGAAACCGAAATAACCTAGATTATGATACTGTTCAACCAAATAATTTGACTGTGGGAAAAATCAGTGAGCCATTCTGAGCTCAGTTGTTCATCAGTTAAAAAAAAAAAAAAAAGAAGACTACACCAGCCAATCAGGAGTCAAGTGGAAAGTCAAGTGAAATGAGCACACAGGCAAGTCCATCATAGTTCGTAAACAAGCAAGAAAAACCCAGCAGTTTTGACAGTTATCCACATAGACCTGGAGAGCTGTGCGCAATTCAAAGGAGTGGAATCTTTCTCTCCAGAAATCTGATGCTGCTTTTGTATATTGGAGATACTGTCCTTGGTATTTTAAGTTTAAAATCTGAGTTGAACAAACTTAGAACCGGGTTTATTTAAAACTAAGTCAAAACTTAAGTATCCATGTCTAAATCTAGACAGGAAGATACTGCCGTTCCTGGAACAGCTCACTTGTTCTCACTTTCCAGGTTCATTGTGGTCTGTGGAAACATCACTGTGGACAGCGTGATGGCTTTCCTGAGGAATTTTCTCCGCCATAAGCCAGGGGAGATCAAAACTGAGATTGTATTACTGGGAGAGTAAGTGTCTGTACAACCCATGAGCAGGGTGTACTTAAAATATGTGTGAATATCTTTCCTGGAAGAAAACTGCCCTTGGGACATTGATCTTTAAAAGTAGGAAACAATATTAAACAAAAAGTAAAGAAAAAAAACATTCCTGACCAGAGTTAACCTCTGAAAATATTCTGGATTGTATCTTGCTAGATTTTTTTCTATGGGTATGAATACTATTTTCGTGATGAGAAAATACCCTGATCCTGGGAAAGACTGAGGCAAAAGAAGAGGGAAGCAGAGGATGAGATGGTTAGATAGCATCACTGACTCAATGGACATGCATGTGAGCAACCTCCAGAAGATAGTGAACGCAGGAGCCTGGCATGTTGTAGTCCGTGGGGTTACAAGAGCCAGACACTACTTAGTGATTGAACACTTGTTGTTATGTATAACCATAATTTTGCACTAGTCTGGTGCAATTCATGATTGTTATTCTGTCACTTTTCAGAATTGTAAATGCAGAGCTCAGATATGTGCAGAAAGGATTGGTTTTTGGTGATGTTTTTGTTCTATGTGGTTTTACCTTTTTATAAATAGAGTCCAAGTCAAATATTTTGTGAGACACTGGGAGATGGCTCTTTAACACAAAAAGAGTTTTAGGTAGGCAAAATGGTTTCTAATTATTCTGTTTTACAATTTTGGTTCCAAGTGAGTTTGAGGAATTTTTGTGTGTTTTGATAGTTTGCTTTTTTATTTTTTTGAATTCCTCTTCATTTCTTTTATCTCCTTTTCTGTGAGAAGGGTTGTCTGTTACTATGCTGACTTTTAAGCACTTAGTATGTTTTTATATTAGCTGCCTTGCATCATACGTTGTAAATATTTTCTCTCCCTCTTTTGTCTTATGATTATTTTATGTGCGTTTATTTTAATACAGAACCATTCAATGTACACAGACTCCAATCCATCTACTCTTCCCTTTTGATTTCTGGCTTTTCTGCCATTCTTAGATGTCTCTGTTCTAGAATTAACTATTTCTCTACCAATTTTAAGTTTTTATATTAAAATGTTTTATATTTAAGCTGTCTGGAATTGACTTGGTATAATGTGTAAGGAGGGTTTCCCAGGTGGCTCAGTGGTAAAGAATTTGCCTGCCAATTCAGGAGGCATAGGAGACATGGGTTCAGTCCCTGGGTCGGGAAGATCCCCTGGAAAAGGAAATGGCTCCTCATTCCCGTGTTCCTGCCTCAAGGATCCTATGGAGAGAGGAGCCTGGCAGCTATAGTCCATGAGGTTGCCAAGAGTCAGGCACAAATGAGCAACTGAGCATGCATGTAGGCATGCAGATGCATAGGGAACTTCTTTATATTTTTCCAATTATCAATCTGTTTTCCAGATATCACTCACTAAATAAGTAAGCCAGATATGAAATGATATTTTGTTGATTTATTTATTTATTTATTTTGGTGAGGGTGGGGTGGGGAGGGAGGGGAGCGGGCGGACTACTTCTATTGGTCTTTCATTTCTCTATTTTCATCCGTCTTTGTTCTTTGGCTCCTGTGGGCCTCCCATCGCGGTGGCCTCTGTTGTCGCAGAGCACCGGCTCTGGGCACACACGCGCCAGAGCTCCAGCCTGGTAATTGGACACATCGGTCCAGCCGCTCCGTGGCATGTGGGATCTTCTCAGGCCAGGGATCGAACCAGCACCCCTTGCACTGCAAGGCGGTATGCTTACCCACTGGACCACCAGGGAAGCCCGAGATGACATTTTAATCTTATCCAGGGTTGCATATGAGCACACCTCAGCCTTCTTCATGCCTTTTGTAGTTGAACAGTACACTCTACATTATGACACCTTCAGCCCACCGTTACCTTTGACTCTCGGGTATGAGACAACCTTTAAGCGTGTTGAATTCCTTTATGGTGCTGTTGACAGACAGCCGAGAGTTCTACTTCAGGATCATTGCTGTGACTGTCTTTTCAGTAATTTCTGCATTACTAGGATTCTTTTTTAAAAAATAGTAAACAAAAAGAAAAGCAATGAACAACAGGAGCAAACAAAATGCCCCCAAGTGCTAAAATCTGTAAACCAGTGATAAAAGGCTAATAATTGTCATCCAGTTGAGACGGAGGGGAGATCATTCAATACATGGAAAGTTATATCTTTATCCACCGCTGTATTTTCACAGGCTAATGTAGGTGCTTGTCAGGATAATGATGCATGGTGAAAAACCTTGGGAATGTCTTATCCAGACTCTTGTCAATTACATCTATGTTTCAAAGACTCCAAAGATTTCTCTCCTAGGCCGCCTCTGTGGCTTAGTCACATGGCTAAGTTGCTTACTGGATGTTTCCTCCCTAGCATTTCAAAGGCCCCACAGATTCAACATTTTCAAAAGTAAATTCATGATCTCAGGTCCAGCTTTTCCATTTCACAAAGCAAATTAAAGCATAAACCAGGAAGGAAACTGCATTTCTTACCTCAGCAAATAAGACCTCATCGCTGCTGGTCTTTAAAACAGAAAGCTAAGCATGGCTTTTGACATTCCTTTCTTCCTCAGACCCAATGTACATGTCCATCATAAACTGTCTCCTACATAAGTCCTGGTTCTTTGCTATCATTTTGTCTACCCTGAAGGTGTTAGATCCTCAGTCTTGTTCGTCTCTTTTTGACCATAGCCACGGACTGTAGCCTGCCGGACTCTATTACAACCCTATTCAAAGTTCCTATCAGGTCTTTCCCGAACTTCTGCAAAGGCCACTTTATTGTTCTGTTCTTTTGGCTCAGAATGACTTGTTCTCACCCCCCCCACACTCAGAATCCCTGGCCACGCTCAGTTAGCATATGCTCATCCTCCGGTCTCATCGCTCCATTTGTTTGCTTTGAAGCAATTATACAGTCTGTGATTATAGTGGACTTTCCCTTGATGTGGAAGTTCACATTGCCATTCCTTATTGTTCATTCATGCTGCTTCTCTCGATGAATCTGGTCTGGCCTTTGATGTAACTTGATAAGAAAAATGTAGCAGAGGGAAAACAGTGGTTGTTTTTTAAAAGATGGCTCTCAGAAACTTCTCCCAAACGTTTACACACATTTTCTTCTTCCCACCAAGAATGGAGCCTTCTATTCTCCTTTCTATTGATCTGGGCTGGCCTTTTGACTGATTTTAACCAGTGAAATATGTGTAAATTCACCAGGCCCATTAAAGGACCAACCCATTAGAAGCCTGGCAGCTGCTGTACTTAGTATCTTGGAGCCCTGAGGCACTATGTAAGAGGTTCAACTCCTCTGAGGGGAATGAGGCCCATCCAGCTGCCAGCTGCTCCAGAAGCCCTGTCGAGGCGACGGAAGTGTAAGTGATGGCTTTTCAGAGATTCTCCCTACTAGGGCTCTCAGCTAAATGGGCCATGTAAGTGACTGCAGCAAAAGTGCATGGAGCAGAAGTCGCAGGCAGCGTAGCCCAGTGAAACCAACAAATTTCAAGAAATAATAGCTCATTATTTTAAGCCACAAAGATTTTGCTAGATTTTGTGCAAGTCTAAATAACTTATGTAAAACTTGTCACTTTTCTGTCTTGCGTTACAAAAGAAAACAATATCCAAGATACTATAAAATGACCTAAAGGTAAAATATTCATTTATGTTTCTATATTTCAGGATATGTAGTAGCATATCATAAAAACCAACTGTGGCTAAATTAACCAGAAAAAAAATGATATTATGTAGCTCCAAAAATACCCAGAAGAGCCAGATAACTTAGGTTTAGAGACTATACAGCAATGAACGGTCATAATGAGATATTTATTTTCTGGAGTCATTTGTTTTGTTATTGTGCCTGAGTGGGTATGTATATATTGATTTGTTACTCTTTGTATTGAATGCATACATTTCATATATGTGCAATTTTTCACAATTAAATGAAAAAGTAAAAAACTTTACAGAATTGAAAAAAGATATCAATTGTCAGATTGGAAAGGTCCAATAATGCTGATCAGGAAAAATGAAAATCATATACAGACAGACACGTCATCGCATGTAAGGGACAACTAATTCAACAGTCATTGGGAGGTGAATGAGATCCACGTAGGAATCCAGAAGAAACAACTATTCCAAAAAGAAATATGTGAACATACACATCAATAGCAAAATGTTGTTGAGTCACTTAAGTCATGTCTGACTCTGCAACCCCATGAACTTCAGCATGCCAGGCTTTCCTGTCCTTCACTATCTCCCTGAGTTTGCTCAAGCTCATGTCCATTGAGTCAGTGATGCTATCCAGCCATTTTGTCCTCTGCTGCCCTCTTCCCCTTTGGCTTTTGATCTTCCCCAGCATTAAGGCCTTTTCTGATGAGTTGTCTCTTCACATGAGGTAGCCAAAGTATTGCACCTTCAATACTTACCACCAAATACTTAACTTCTTACAAGCTTATTGATAACTAAGCTTTTTTCCCCAAATCCAGCTGATAGACCCTGTCGAGGCGAAGTGTAAGTGATGCCCAAATTTATGGTTCAAAAGGGTGAACTGCAGCAAAAGTGCATGGAGCAGAAGTCGCAGGCAGCGTAGCCCAGTGAAACCAACAAATTTCAAGAAATAATAGCTCATTATTTTAAGCCACAAAGATTTTGCTAGATTTTGTGCAAGTCTAAATAACTTATGTAAAACTTGTCACTTTTCTGTCTTGCGTTACAAAAGAAAACAATATCCAAGATACTATAAAATGACCTAAAGGTAAAATATTCATTTATGTTTCTATATTTCAGGATATGTAGTAGCATATCATAAAAACCAACTGTGGCTAAATTAACCAGAAAAAAAATGATATTATGTAGCTCCAAAAATACCCAGAAGAGCCAGATAACTTAGGTTTAGAGACTATACAGCAATGAACGGTCATAATGAGATATTTATTTTCTGGAGTCATTTGTTTTGTTATTGTGCCTGAGTGGGTATGTATATATTGATTTGTTACTCTTTGTATTGAATGCATACATTTCATATATGTGCAATTTTTCACAATTAAATGAAAAAGTAAAAAACTTTACAGAATTGAAAAAAGATATCAATTGTCAGATTGGAAAGGTCCAATAATGCTGATCAGGAAAAATGAAAATCATATACAGACAGACACGTCATCGCATGTAAGGGACAACTAATTCAACAGTCATTGGGAGGTGAATGAGATCCACGTAGGAATCCAGAAGAAACAACTATTCCAAAAAGAAATATGTGAACATACACATCAATAGCAAAATGTTGTTGAGTCACTTAAGTCATGTCTGACTCTGCAACCCCATGAACTTCAGCATGCCAGGCTTTCCTGTCCTTCACTATCTCCCTGAGTTTGCTCAAGCTCATGTCCATTGAGTCAGTGATGCTATCCAGCCATTTTGTCCTCTGCTGCCCTCTTCCCCTTTGGCTTTTGATCTTCCCCAGCATTAAGGCCTTTTCTGATGAGTTGTCTCTTCACATGAGGTAGCCAAAGTATTGCACCTTCAATACTTACCACCAAATACTTAACTTCTTACAATTTTTCCCAGTCTTACTGCTCAGAGATAACTAAGCTGTTTCAGATTTAATGTTTCCTCTAAGTTTAAATTTATATTGTATCCCTCTTTTGAGTCCTCCATTGCATGGAGTGTTTACTCATCACCTGATATTTTTCAGATGAATATTATTCAGCCCTCTGCACCACTTCCCCTCCTTCAGTTGTTCCAATATAGTTATCTTCTAATACAACAGCCATCAGTGTTCATATTTTTACGGCTAATAAATGTTGGTCTTATGATAACAGTCCGTTTCCTCAAAAAATTTCTTGGTATATAATGGTCACCTCATTTCCATATGTCTATCATTAAATATTTTCCAATAGCTATATCACATGTATAGCAATAAATATTTTCTAATTTCTTCAACATTACATAATCTCTTAAAAGTTGAATGAAAAATTCCCCAAAGTTTCACATGACTCATTGGAGCACAGAAAAAAATATCTCAGAGTTTCTGTTTACTTTTCAGATAGCAAGGTAATAATTAAGTACCATGTTTAAAGCTTTTATCCCAAATTATAACTCAGAAAGAAAATTGCATAGAATTACAGTGTACCTTAAAATGAATTCTTATGAAGTGAACATCCATGTAACCACCATCCAAATCAAGATATATTTTATTGCCAGCACCCCAGCAAAGTTATCCCCAGCTGTAGCCCTGTCTTTGGTTTGTGGAGGTAATTATGATTTTGTCTTTATATTTTGCACTTATTAGTTGTCCTATCTCCTTACATTTTTCCTTCTTTGAAACTCACGTAAATGGGATACAAATTGCTTTACCTCAATATAGTGTTTGTAAGATCTATCCTTGTTGCAGCGGGGTACAACAGCATCTGTTCATTTTCATTGCCATGTGGTAGAGCATTCCACTGTATAAATACACTACAATTTTTCTTAATCCCATCTACTGTTGGTTGTCATTTCTCCTCAGTTTTGGCTATTATGAAGAATGTTGCTTTGAAAATTCTTGTATATGTGTCCTGGTCCCCATGAGGTAGCCAAAGTATTGCACCTTCAATACTTACCACCAAATACTTAACTTCTTACAATTTTTCCCAGTCTTACTGCTCAGAGATAACTAAGCTGTTTCAGATTTAATGTTTCCTCTAAGTTTAAATTTATATTGTATCCTCTTTTGAGTCCTCCATTGCATGGAGTGTTTACTCATCACCTGATATTTTTCAGATGAATATTATTCAGCCCTCTGCACCACTTCCCCTCCTTCAGTTGTTCCAATATAGTTATCTTCTAATACAACAGCCATCAGTGTTCATATTTTTACGGCTAATAAATGTTGGTCTTATGATAACAGTCCGTTTCCTCAAAAAATTTCTTGGTATATAATGGTCACCTCATTTCCATATGTCTATCATTAAATATTTTCCAATAGCTATATCACATGTATAGCAATAAATATTTTCTAATTTCTTCAACATTACATAATCTCTTAAAAGTTGAATGAAAAATTCCCCAAAGTTTCACATGACTCATTGGAGCACAGAAAAAAATATCTCAGAGTTTCTGTTTACTTTTCAGATAGCAAGGTAATAATTAAGTACCATGTTTAAAGCTTTTTATCCCAAATTATAACTCAGAAAGAAAATTGCATAGAATTACAGTGTACCTTAAAATGAATTCTTATGAAGTGAACATCCATGTAACCACCATCCAAATCAAGATATATTTTATTGCCAGCACCCCAGCAAAGTTATCCCCAGCTGTAGCCCTGTCTTTGGTTTGTGGAGGTAATTATGATTTTGTCTTTATATTTTGCACTTATTAGTTGTCCTATCTCCTTACATTTTTCCTTCTTTGAAACTCACGTAAATGGGATACAAATTGCTTTACCTCAATATAGTGTTTGTAAGATCTATCCTTGTTGCAGCGGGGTACAACAGCATCTGTTCATTTTCATTGCCATGTGGTAGAGCATTCCACTGTATAAATACACTACAATTTTTCTTAATCCCATCTACTGTTGGTTGTCATTTCTCCTCAGTTTTGGCTATTATGAAGAATGTTGCTTTGAAAATTCTTGTATATGTGTCCTGGTCCCCAGGAGTAAAATTGCAGAGTAGTAAATCTTCCTGTAATAGAACTGCCCATCATCCAGAATGTTCTCTCTGGTTTGCACTTCACCAGCAGCCCTGAGAGCGCCTGTCACCCTTAGTCTTACTATCACGGAATATAACCTCCCATCCTACCTGCCACTTAGATATGTCTGTCTTTTTCTTTTTTTTTAATTTATCTTTTTGGTGGGTGGAGTGGGGAGGGAGGGGGATGGGCAGACCACCTCCATTGGTCTTTTCATTTCCCTATTTTCATCCGTCTTTGTTCTTTGGCTCCTGTGGGCCTCCCATCGCGGTGGCCTCTGTTGTCGCAGAGCGCCGGCTCTGGGCGCATGCGCACTAGAGCTCCGGCTCGGTGATTGGACACATCGATCCAGCCGCTATTCGGCACGTGGGATCTTCCCAGGCCAGGGATCGAACCGGCGCACTTTGCACTGTAAGGCGGTGTCCTTACCCATTGGACCACCAGGGGAAGCCCTGTCAGTCTTTTTCATTTGAGCAATTCTTCCAAATAACAGTTTACAAGACAGTGTATCATATTGTGGTTTTTAATCTCATTTTTCTGGTTAGTAATGAGGCCAAGCATATATTCAGTGTGGAAGCCATTTGGATTCCTTCTTACAAAATGACTATTATCTTGCCCTTTAAAAAAAAAAAAAGTTGGAGTACTGATTTATAGAATTGTATTAGTTCCTAGAGTACAGCAAGATGATTCAGTTATATATGTATGTACATATTCTTGTTGGTTTCCATTATGCTTTTTTTTTTTTTTTTTTTTGCCCATTTTTATCCTGAATTCGATACAGATCTGTTTTCATTTCTGAAAGATGATTTTATGGGTATAGAGTTCTACACTACCACTTTTATCCTTAAGAACGATGAAGGTATTAGTCTGTTGATTTCTGGGTTTTGTTTTTGCTGTTAAGAAGTCTGTTTATCTTCTTTAATGAATTATCTTCCTAAAAGATTGTATGTGGTACTTAATATGAAAGTATGTTATGCTTTAACAATGTGTATAGGTTCAAATATCTGATAATTTATTGTGATTAGTCTTTCTGAGTCTTACTGAGTCTCTGGATCAGTGTTTCCCACCATTCATTGGAAGATGGACTTCTTCAAATACTGTCCTCATCACTATGTTCTTCATCCTTCTGTGCTGGGGATTCCCTTATAAGTATATTCGTCCTTTTCACTTATGGTACCAAATATATGTCTTATCCTCTTTTTTATATTTTCCTTCTTTTTGGTATCTTGGTGTTACCTTCTGATAATTTATTCTGACCTACCTTTCAGGTTCCTACATCTCTCTTTGCTCATGCTCAGTCTCTCAGCTGTGTCCACCTCTCTGCAACATTATGGCCTATAGCTCTCCAGACTCCTTTGTCCATAGGGATTCTCTAGGCAATAATACTGATGTGGATTGGAACTTCCTTCTCCAGGACTTCTTTTTTTATCTATTAATCTATTTACAAATTCACTCATTGAGTTTTTAATTTCTGTTATTGTATTGTTTTGTTCTAGAGTTTATATTTGGTTCTGTTTCAAATATTCTCTTTTTAGAGTTTCTTGTGTTTCCAGGCATATCCCTTCTTTATTTCAATAAAAGAAGCATAATTATGTTGTAATTTGTGGTTAGTAATTCACTGTCTTAAGGCTTTGTAGTTTTTTTCTTCAACTGACCTTTTGCATAGTGATGGCGTGTTTCTCATGTTTACTTATCTATTCCTCAATCTTATAGGACTTTATTTTTTAATTATCTTTTATTAGAGTATAGTTGTTTTACAATGTTATGCTAGTTTCTACTGCACAGCAAAATGAATTGGCTTATGCTCTCTCTCTCTCTGTCTCTCTCTCTATATGTGTGTATATATATATATATATATATATACACACACACACACATATAAATCCCTTTCCTTTTGGACTTCCTTCCCATTCAGTGCATTCCTGTGCTCTACAGTATGTTTTCAGTAGTTATCTATTTTATATATATATTATCAGTAGTGCATATGTGTCAATAAGTGTGTTTTTTATTGTCTGTTATTCCTTCTGGATGTTACACATAGCATCTTGTTTTCTTTGCATGCTTTCTTATCATAGATTATATGATGATTCTTATATTTAAAAATATATGTGGAAATAACTTGTGCCCTGGAAAGATACTACATTCTTCCAGAAAGGATAGTTCTTTATTTCTTCCAAGTATAATGGTGTATTTCTGCCTCAGGACCATGTAAATCCAAATCAAGGCTTGACGTTCTTTGTACTGTTCAGGTGACCAACTCAGAATGGAAGCCCATCTGCACACTAGTTTATTCAATTTCATACTTCATCTATGCCTGCATACCTCAGTCATGCCAGGTTAAAATTTGGAGGGGTTATCAAGCTCTTGATTTTGTGTGTCAGGGGAACTGGATAGGGGGCAGGCACTTTGCAGTGTGATGAGCTTCCCTGGTGGCTCAAAATGGGATTCTCTAGGCAATAATACTGTTTTGTGGTTTTGGAAAAACTTTTCCTTCTCCAGGACTTCTTTTTATCTATTAATCTATTTACAAATTCACTCATTGATTTTTTAATTTCTGTTATTGTATTGTTTTGTTCTAGAGTTTATATTTGGTTCTGTTTCAAATATTCTCTTTTTAGAGTTTCTTGTGTTTCCAGGCATATCCCTTCTTTATTTCAATAAAAGAAGCATAATTATGTTGTAATTTGTGGTTAGTAATTCACTGTCTTAAGGCTTTGTAGTTTTTTTCTTCAACTGACCTTTTGCATAGTGATGGCGTGTTTCTCATGTTTACTTATCTATTCCTCAATCTTATAGGACTTTATTTTTTAATTATCTTTTATTAGAGTATAGTTGTTTTACAATGTTATGCTAGTTTCTACTGCACAGCAAAATGAATTGGCTTATGCTCTCTCTCTCTCTGTCTCTCTCTCTATATGTGTGTATATATATATATATATATATATACACACACACATATAAATCCTTTCCTTTTGGACTTCCTTCCCATTCAGTGCATTCCTGTGCTCTACAGTATGTTTTCAGTAGTTATCTATTTTATATATATATTATCAGTAGTGCATATGTGTCAATAAGTGTGTTTTTTATTGTCTGTTATTCCTTCTGGATGTTACACATAGCATCTTGTTTTCTTTGCATGCTTTCTTATCATAGATTATATGATGATTCTTATATTTAAAAATATATGTGGAAATAACTTGTGCCCTGGAAAGATACTACATTCTTCCAGAAAGGATAGTTCTTTATTTCTTCCAAGTATAATGGTGTATTTCTGCCTCAGGACCATGTAAATCCAAATCAAGGCTTGACGTTCTTTGTACTGTTCAGGTGACCAACTCAGAATGGAAGCCCATCTGCACACTAGTTTATTCAATTTCATACTTCATCTATGCCTGCATACCTCAGTCATGCCAGGTTAAAATTTGGAGGGGTTATCAAGCTCTTGATTTTGTGTGTCAGGGGAACTGGATAGGGGGCAGGCACTTTGCAGTGTGATGAGCTTCCCTGGTGGCTCAGATGGTAAAGAATCTACCTGCAATGCAGGGAACCTGGGTTCAAACCCTGGGTCCAGAAGGTTCCTTGGAGAAGGGAATGGCTACCCACTCCAATATTCTTTCCTGGAGAATTCCATGGAGAATTCCAGAGGAGCCTGGCGGGCTACAGTCCATGGGGTCACAAAAGAGTCAGCATGACTAAGGGACTTTTGCTTCACCCTGTGATACTACCAGAATTAGCTCAATTTGGTAGCTGCTTCTTCTGAATTACTAAATGCATTCAGGAAAAAAAAAAAAATGAAACAAAAACAAAATTGCACATAATCTCCGACACCTTGATTTCTTCTCGATTTTGGCCTGACAGTTCTTCATGGTGTGATTCTATCTCTCATGATTTATTAAGAGATGTTGAAATATTTTGTTTAGCATTTTTATATATCCTTAGTAGAATATTGGCTGAAGTTACCTAGTTCACTATTCCTGGAAACAGAAGCCCCAGCTCTAGAGATATTTGACATAGAGGAATATGCAAAGCTCTCACTTGTCCACATATGTTTTAAGAAAACAAGTTTTACTCAAGAGGATTGATAATTCTCTTTTCGTCAGAGAATTTCATAATATTGCACTTGGTAGCGGGCCAGATAATGAAAGTGTTACATAGTCTATCGTAAGGATTTGGCTTTACAGATGTTGCCTTTTCTCCAGGTCAATTCTGAATTCTTGGAGGATTTTGAGCAGAGGGATGACATGATCAGATTTAGCTTTCAGTGTTGAGAAATTAGAATTGGAGTTATCGTAATTCTTACCACAACTAGCTTATACATAATCATGTTTTGGTTATTTATTTTTCTAATTAGTTTTAAGTACCTGTGCATGAACTCACTGGGCTTCCCAGGTAAAGAATCCTAGTACTGATGAATCTGCCTGCCTGTGCAGGAGACATAGAGATGTGAGTTCGATCCTGATTCTTGCCTAGAGAATCCCCATGGGTAAAGGAGACTGGCAGCGTAGCAAAACTTCCATCTGCACACTAGTTTATTCAATTTCATACTTCATCTATGCCTGCATACCTCAGTCATGCCAGGTTAAAATTTGGAGGGGTTATCAAGCTCTTGATTTTGTGTGTCAGGGGAACTGGATAGGGGGCAGGCACTTTGCAGTGTGATGAGCTTCCCTGGTGGCTCAGATGGTAAAGAATCTACCTGCAATGCAGGGAACCTGGGTTCAAACCCTGGGTCCAGAAGGTTCCTTGGAGAAGGGAATGGCTACCCACTCCAATATTCTTTCCTGGAGAATTCCATGGAGAATTCCAGAGGAGCCTGGCGGGCTACAGTCCATGGGGTCACAAAAGAGTCAGCATGACTAAGGGACTTTTGCTTCACCCTGTGATACTACCAGAATTAGCTCAATTTGGTAGCTGCTTCTTCTGAATTACTAAATGCATTCAGGAAAAAAAAAAAAATGAAACAAAAACAAAATTGCACATAATCTCCGACACCTTGATTTCTTCTCGATTTTGGCCTGACAGTTCTTCATGGTGTGATTCTATCTCTCATGATTTATTAAGAGATGTTGAAATATTTTGTTTAGCATTTTTATATATCCTTAGTAGAATATTGGCTGAAGTTACCTAGTTCACTATTCCTGGAAACAGAAGCCCCAGCTCTAGAGATATTTGACATAGAGGAATATGCAAAGCTCTCACTTGTCCACATATGTTTTAAGAAAACAAGTTTTACTCAAGAGGATTGATAATTCTCTTTTCGTCAGAGAATTTCATAATATTGCACTTGGTAGCGGGCCAGATAATGAAAGTGTTACATAGTCTATCGTAAGGATTTGGCTTTACAGATGTTGCCTTTTCTCCAGGTCAATTCTGAATTCTTGGAGGATTTTGAGCAGAGGGATGACATGATCAGATTTAGCTTTCAGTGTTGAGAAATTAGAATTGGAGTTATCGTAATTCTTACCACAACTAGCTTATACATAATCATGTTTTGGTTATTTATTTTTCTAATTAGTTTTAAGTACCTGTGCATGAACTCACTGGGCTTCCCAGGTAAAGAATCCTAGTACTGATGAATCTGCCTGCCTGTGCAGGAGACATAGAGATGTGAGTTCGATCCCTGATTCTTGCCTAGAGAATCCCCATGGGTAAAGGAGACTGGCAGGCTGTAGTCCATAAAGTCATGAAGAGTCGGACACAACTAAAGTGACTTAGCACAACACAGCACATACAAAGTCACCATCAACTTTAAGACAAAATCTTTATCTAACTATAGGATCTTTCCCACATTTCATCCTGCCCTCAATTTTTTTGTACATCATTTTCATTCTTTTTCTCTCCTGTAGTTTTGTTATGAAATCTTAAAAAAAAAAAAAAAGTTTAAATATGTCTACCTTTACAGAAGGAAGATCTTACCAATGGAATACTGTAGTACTTAGATTCTCCTTATTTTATATTTCTAAGATGCACTCATATTTCAGAGTGTTGCTATAGTTAATTGATGTTTGGAGAAGGTTGTGGCTACCCACTCCAGTATTCTTGCCTGGATGATTCCATAGACAGAGATGTCTGGAAGGCTGTACAGTCCATAAGATTGCAAAGAATTGGACATAACTGAGAGCTCATGATAAAATGATCATAAAACTTACCTGAAAGCAAAGGGCCAAGAAGAGCTTGTCAACTATTGAAAAAAGAAAAGCAATGGGGAAAATGTCCTAAGATCTATAAGGATTAATTACAAGTCTTAGTAATTAAAATAGTAATTAAAACACTTTCACTTTTTCTTTTCTTTGTTATATGATATTTCATTGACAGAGTAAACTTTATTTATGCATTCCTGGTGTGATTTTAATTGTCTCCAGGTTTTTCTGTTGGAAATAATTCTGTTATTAACATGGCATATACATGGCCCTTGCTGAACCAGTGTAAGAGTGTTTGTCTGTG
Organism: Tragulus kanchil; assembly: GCA_022376925.1. Taxonomy (NCBI): domain Eukaryota; kingdom Metazoa; phylum Chordata; class Mammalia; order Artiodactyla; family Tragulidae; genus Tragulus; species Tragulus kanchil. Next base: position 15,296,653 of record JAIOJX010000028.1, on the reverse strand, counting down.
TGCGTGTAAGGAAGGGTGGTGATTTAATGGTGTAAACAAGATGAATATTCATTTTCAGGAGACAATGGTGTCTTTTCCCAAGTGGTTGCATCATTTTTGAAGCTTATACATAATCATGTTTTGGTTATTTATTTTTCTAATTAGTTTTAAGTACCTGTGCATGAACTCACTGGGCTTCCCAGGTAAAGAATCCTAGTACTGATGAATCTGCCTGCCTGTGCAGGAGACATAGAGATGTGAGTTCGATCCCTGATTCTTGCCTAGAGAATCCCCATGGGTAAAGGAGACTGGCAGGCTGTAGTCCATAAAGTCATGAAGAGTCGGACACAACTAAAGTGACTTAGCACAACACAGCACATACAAAGTCACCATCAACTTTAAGACAAAATCTTTATCTAACTATAGGATCTTTCCCACATTTCATCCTGCCCTCAATTTTTTTGTACATCATTTTCATTCTTTTTCTCTCCTGTAGTTTTGTTATGAAATCTTAAAAAAAAAAAAAAGTTTAAATATGTCTACCTTTACAGAAGGAAGATCTTACCAATGGAATACTGTAGTACTTAGATTCTCCTTATTTTATATTTCTAAGATGCACTCATATTTCAGAGTGTTGCTATAGTTAATTGATGTTTGGAGAAGGTTGTGGCTACCCACTCCAGTATTCTTGCCTGGATGATTCCATAGACAGAGATGTCTGGAAGGCTGTACAGTCCATAAGATTGCAAAGAATTGGACATAACTGAGAGCTCATGATAAAATGATCATAAAACTTACCTGAAAGCAAAGGGCCAAGAAGAGCTTGTCAACTATTGAAAAAAGAAAAGCAATGGGGAAAATGTCCTAAGATCTATAAGGATTAATTACAAGTCTTAGTAATTAAAATAGTAATTAAAACACTTTCACTTTTTCTTTTCTTTGTTATATGATATTTCATTGACAGAGTAAACTTTATTTATGCATTCCTGGTGTGATTTTAATTGTCTCCAGGTTTTTCTGTTGGAAATAATTCTGTTATTAACATGGCATATACATGGCCCTTGCTGAACCAGTGTAAGAGTGTTTGTCTGTGTGCGTGTAAGGAAGGGTGGTGATTTAATGGTGTAAACAAGATGAATATTCATTTTCAGGAGACAATGGTGTCTTTTCCCAAGTGGTTGCATCATTTTTGAAGCTTATTAGCAATGTGTAAGGGACTTTATGTATCTATATATCTATATTTTTCTAGCAATAACTGTGGTCATACTTTTTCATCTTTGCAATGAAGTCAGTGTAACATGGAATCTCATCATGGTTTTGATTTGCATGCCTGTATCACTAAGGATGTAGTTTCTCTTCACATTTGTGAGCCAGAAGTGTTTCTTCTGTCTGTGAAATGCCTGTTCATCCATTTTGCCCATTTTTCTACTGGATTGTTTGTGAGATTGTTCTTATTTAATGTCTAGGAGAGCTTAAAATATTCTGACACTAATTCTTCCTCAGTGATGTGAATTGTAACTATATCCTTCCAGTTTGTAACTTGTCTTTCCTTTGATGTCTTCTGATATTCAAAAGATTTTACTATTATCAGAGTTCCAATTTTCAATTATATTTAATAACTTTTTAGTTTTGTTCAGGGTTCTTTCCTTACCCCAATCTTTAAAAGATTTTAAAAATATTTATTTTTATTTATTTGGTCTTAGTTGCAGTGCACAGGAGCATTTTAGTTGCACCATGCAAGTTCTTAGTTGCAGCATGTACGATCTAGTTTCCTGACTAGGGATTGAATCCTGGCTTCCTGCATCAGAAGCTCACAGTTTTAGTCACTGAACCACCAGGGAAGTCCCTTTAAAAGATATTTAACTACATTTCATATGAGGAATTAATAGTAATTCAGTAATGAAGAGTTTTAATATTTGTTATTTAAATTCCTAATTCTACTGAAATTTGTTTTCAGTGTGACATGACACATGAATAAAATTTCACCTCTCCATACACACCCATGTCATTGATGCTGGCTATGTCCCCTCACTGATCAGACATGCTCCCAGTATAAATAGGTCCATTCTATTTTAAATCCGTTTATCTGTCGCTGCATTAATACTATTTCATTGACAGAGTAAACTTTATTTATGCATTCCTGGTGTGATTTTAATTGTCTCCAGGTTTTTCTGTTGGAAATAATTCTGTTATTAACATGGCATATACATGGCCCTTGCTGAACCAGTGTAAGAGTGTTTGTCTGTGTGCGTGTAAGGAAGGGTGGTGATTTAATGGTGTAAACAAGATGAATATTCATTTTCAGGAGACAATGGTGTCTTTTCCCAAGTGGTTGCATCATTTTTGAAGCTTATTAGCAATGTGTAAGGGACTTTATGTATCTATATATCTATATTTTTCTAGCAATAACTGTGGTCATACTTTTTCATCTTTGCAATGAAGTCAGTGTAACATGGAATCTCATCATGGTTTTGATTTGCATGCCTGTATCACTAAGGATGTAGTTTCTCTTCACATTTGTGAGCCAGAAGTGTTTCTTCTGTCTGTGAAATGCCTGTTCATCCATTTTGCCCATTTTTCTACTGGATTGTTTGTGAGATTGTTCTTATTTAATGTCTAGGAGAGCTTAAAATATTCTGACACTAATTCTTCCTCAGTGATGTGAATTGTAACTATATCCTTCCAGTTTGTAACTTGTCTTTCCTTTGATGTCTTCTGATATTCAAAAGATTTTACTATTATCAGAGTTCCAATTTTCAATTATATTTAATAACTTTTTAGTTTTGTTCAGGGTTCTTTCCTTACCCCAATCTTTAAAAGATTTTAAAAATATTTATTTTTATTTATTTGGTCTTAGTTGCAGTGCACAGGAGCATTTTAGTTGCACCATGCAAGTTCTTAGTTGCAGCATGTACGATCTAGTTTCCTGACTAGGGATTGAATCCTGGCTTCCTGCATCAGAAGCTCACAGTTTTAGTCACTGAACCACCAGGGAAGTCCCTTTAAAAGATATTTAACTACATTTCATATGAGGAATTAATAGTAATTCAGTAATGAAGAGTTTTAATATTTGTTATTTAAATTCCTAATTCTACTGAAATTTGTTTTCAGTGTGACATGACACATGAATAAAATTTCACCTCTCTCCATACACACCCATGTCATTGATGCTGGCTATGTCCCCTCACTGATCAGACATGCTCCCAGTATAAATAGGTCCATTCTATTTTAAATCCGTTTATCTGTCGCTGCATTAATACTATTTTAATTACTAAGACTTTTAATTAATCCTTACAGATCTTAGGACATTTTCCCCATTGCTTTTCTTTTTTCAATAGTTGTCAAGCTCTTCTTGGCCCTTTACTTTCAGGTAAATTTTATGATCATTTTATCATGAGCTATGAAAAACCCTGTAGAAATTGATGGGAATCTCGATGAAATTTTGATTCAAAATGTACCTTTTTGTGTTACAGTATCTATCTCTGACTATATTATGGTTCCCTATTTATTTAGTTCTCATTTAGTATTTCTTAGTAATATTGTCAAATTTCATAGGTTTCTGATATTCATTATATACTATGTAATTTTACATATTTATATATGAAATATATATATATGACCTAAATTTGTAGGTACTTGATATTTTCTAATATTATTGGAACTAGTGTCTTTTTTGGTGGGGGGGAGGATTAGGGAGGGAGGGGGTGGGCGGGCCACTTCTATTGGTCTTTCATTTATCTATTTCCATCCATCTTTGTTCTTTGGCCCATGTGGGCCTCCCATCGCAGTGGCCTCTGTTGTCACAGAGTACCATTGCTGGGTGCATGCGCTTCAGAGCTCCGCCTCGGTAATTGGACACACGGTCCAGCCACTCTATGGCACGTGGGATCTTCCCAGGCCAGGGATCGAACTGGCGCCCCCTGCACTGCAAGGCGGTGTCTTTACCCACTGGACCACCAGGGAAGCCTGGAACTAGTGTCTTATGCATTGGATTTTCTACTTGTTTCCTTTTGGTCTGAAAAAAAACCAGAATTGACTTTCATATATGAAGCTTCCGTTCATCCATATGGTTAACTTAGGACATGTTATCAGTTACACCTGGAACCTAAAAAGAGGTCCCATTAAAGAAACAGAAGGTAGAGAGATGGTTTGCCAAGGGCTGGGGATTGGGTGGAATAGGTTTGGTAAAAGGATACAAACTTTCAGTTTTAAGATGAGTAAGGTCTGAGGGTCTAAGGCAAAACATGGTGAGGACAGCTGCTAACACTGTATTGTGTAAGTCAGATTCACTAACAGAGTGGAATGTCATCACCCCACAGCAGGCAAATGTGTGAGGTGTGATGGATGTGTTAATTAACTTAATGGGAGGACTCTTTTACAGTGCCTATATATAATATATATGTATTGTAATATATGTGTATATATATTATAAAATCATGTCACATACTACATACCTGTCAATTTTAACTGTCAATTTTGCCTCAGTAAAAAATGTTTAAATTAGATATTCTAAATATTGTTTAAAGAAATTATAAAGATCAAACACGGTCACTTTTTTCCCTTTGACCTATCAATAATTGAGAGAGATGCACTGAAATAGTTCATGACTGTGGCAGATCACTATTTCTCTCTAGTTCTGTTAAACTTTTTTATATACTTAGAAGCTACTGCATTACATTCATACTTGTTTTAAAGTGTTATGTCTTTTTAAACAATTGAAATGTTTTTATTTGATTCTGAACCTTTTTGTTCTTAATAATTCCATTTTTTTTTTTGCATTCATCTAATGTGTGTTTTTTTCACATCACTATGATTGATGCACCTGAGGTTAAGACCCCTTTGTGGAATTAGGCTACTGGTATCAACATCACCTAAACATGGGAATTAATAATGGAGGATGGATGTTTTCCAAGAGTATTAGGGTGTTTATTAAATGCACTAAATAATACAACAATCTCCAAACCAAAGCCCATCTTCTTTTTCCATCTCTGGCACTGCCTCCTTTGCCCAGGACTCCTCCTTGTTTGGAATTGGAGACCATCTGTAAGTGCTATAAGGCCTACACCACCTTCCTTGCTGGGTCTGCACTGCGTTGGGAGGACCTGAGGCGTGTTGCGGTAAGACTTACTTCTTTTCCTCCTTGTCGTTTCCCTAAGCATCAGCAATTTAAGGTGGCAGCGTACTGCTCTTCTGAAAGGTACTACTCCACACTCTTAAACTGGGGACAATAGGATTTCTTCTGCTTTAGAAACTGATCATAAAGGAAATGTTAGTAATTGACCCCCAAATCCTTCTTGACTAATACTAAGCAGACCTCACTGTTTACATACTCTGATATTTTAATGCTTTATTTCACTGAAATCTCTATCTGGAGCAGATTTATTTAATCCATCTGATAGATCTGGGAAGATGGTCCAGAGCAAAAGTGTGTTAGACCTTTCTATCCAAGTGGGATTCTTACAAGTTGACAGATCTCTAGGAGTCTGTCAGCACATGGATGTCCCCTCTGATAGGAAGGGCAAAAATAAAGATAGCAGAGATCCCACTTAGATCATGACTAAAACAGATGCCAGCTGTCTAGACATCTTTCATTTAAGACCAAGGCCAGCTTCCCTTCCTGTTTTAGGTTTCACCGAACCATATATAGCAAAAGGTTTTGTTTTTAAAGCAGAAATCTATAGAGTCAATAAAAGAAGTCAAGGAAAAATTGACAAATGCAGAATAATCTTTTTCCTTCCTGTAACTTGGGATAAGAACCTTTTCAGTAATAATTTTTTCCTATCCTGAAAGGTAAATAAATATACAGGCAGTTGCTTAAAAAGATCTGGATACTTATCACTATGTGTAAATTGATGTGATAGGAAAAATATCCCTATGCATTCTTCGCATTTTAAAACAATCTGCTGCCATGCTGGAGACCCTTGATTATCTGTGGAGCCCCCTTTTAGCATTTTCTGGACTATGATTCTCATGTAAAGACATCCTTATCACCAGTCCTTCTTGAGTGTGTGCTCTTCTTGAAATCGTATGACAAAGCCATGGGCTTCCCAGGTGACCCTGTGGTAAAGAACATGCCTGCAGTGCAGAAGATGTGTGAGACATGGGTTCTGTCCTGGGTCAGGAAGATCCCTGGGGTAGGAAATGGTAACCCACTCCAGGATTCTTGCCTGGAGAATCCCATGGACAGAGGAGCCTGGCGTGCTACAGGCTATGGGGTTGCCAAGAGTCAGATGGAACTGAACCTGCATGCACAAAGCCATGAGAAAGACCCAAATGGGAACCCACACACATTGCCCAAGCAATTAACAAGGTGACTGCCGTTTCCTCTTGAAGAGTAGGTGGAGTCTGCAGAAGCATGCCTGATCATAAAGGAAATGTTAGTAATTGACCCCCAAATCCTTCTTGACTAATACTAAGCAGACCTCACTGTTTACATACTCTGATATTTTAATGCTTTATTTCACTGAAATCTCTATCTGGAGCAGATTTATTTAATCCATCTGATAGATCTGGGAAGATGGTCCAGAGCAAAAGTGTGTTAGACCTTTCTATCCAAGTGGGATTCTTACAAGTTGACAGATCTCTAGGAGTCTGTCAGCACATGGATGTCCCCTCTGATAGGAAGGGCAAAAATAAAGATAGCAGAGATCCCACTTAGATCATGACTAAAACAGATGCCAGCTGTCTAGACATCTTTCATTTAAGACCAAGGCCAGCTTCCCTTCCTGTTTTAGGTTTCACCGAACCATATATAGCAAAAGGTTTTGTTTTTAAAGCAGAAATCTATAGAGTCAATAAAAGAAGTCAAGGAAAAATTGACAAATGCAGAATAATCTTTTTCCTTCCTGTAACTTGGGATAAGAACCTTTTCAGTAATAATTTTTTCCTATCCTGAAAGGTAAATAAATATACAGGCAGTTGCTTAAAAAGATCTGGATACTTATCACTATGTGTAAATTGATGTGATAGGAAAAATATCCCTATGCATTCTTCGCATTTTAAAACAATCTGCTGCCATGCTGGAGACCCTTGATTATCTGTGGAGCCCCTTTCAGCATTTTCTGGACTATGATTCTCATGTAAAGACATCCTTATCACCAGTCCTTCTTGAGTGTGTGCTCTTCTTGAAATCGTATGACAAAGCCATGGGCTTCCCAGGTGACCCTGTGGTAAAGAACATGCCTGCAGTGCAGAAGATGTGTGAGACATGGGTTCTGTCCTGGGTCAGGAAGATCCCCTGGGGTAGGAAATGGTAACCCACTCCAGGATTCTTGCCTGGAGAATCCCATGGACAGAGGAGCCTGGCGTGCTACAGGCTATGGGGTTGCCAAGAGTCAGATGGAACTGAACCTGCATGCACAAAGCCATGAGAAAGACCCAAATGGGAACCCACACACATTGCCCAAGCAATTAACAAGGTGACTGCCGTTTCCTCTTGAAGAGTAGGTGGAGTCTGCAGAAGCATGCCTGATCATAGCCAACCCTCTGTGCAGTGATTCACATGCTGAAGACACTGCAAATATTATGAGGTAAGAGGCTGCACCATGTCCGATATGCCCCGATGCTGTCTTCACTTTCTCTTTTAAAATAAATCCCACTGCATAGGCCTAAACAGATGTCATCAGTCCTAGCACAGAGGGCTCATTATAGTCCAGGCTTCTGCCTTCGTTTTTGCCCCCAGAGACTGGGCAGAGGTATGAAAAAGGAAGTCAAAATAGAGCTGACCTTTGCATAGATTCGATTTGCTAAGTCACTGCACCCATAGTATTCTCTGCGTGCGTGCTATTAAAGATCATAACAAGGTCACGTGTACTTTGCCTATGCTTACACACGCATCAGTTGAACTTTGAACTGAATTATATTACCAAGACACTGGACACGGCACATCACTAACGAGCATGTTTGTTATTTTCTTAGGGTGCTCTCTATCAAGAACTATTGCCCTCACACCAGGGTCATCATACAGATACTTCATTCCCATAACAAGGTACTGTAGCAATAAAAGCCTGTTCAGTCTCCTCTCTTTTAGTCTCTAGACTTCGAGGAACCTTAGTTCCTCCAAGTTACTACTTTCTAGTGGGTCTACACACAAAAAAGTTTCTGCTGGTTGTAAGTGAAATGGGGAGTCTTAATGAGATCATTGATCACATAAAAATGTCAATTTGGCAAGAGTAGCTGTTACATATTTCTAAAGACACTGCCTGATGTTCTGGAATCCAGTCATCCTGAAATTATGTGACTCACATCCTCCTGTTTGGTCACTGACAAGTCTTGGTACAACCTTTAATACCAGAAGCCACTGAAATAAAGTAGACTGACTGGACAATGACAAAGGTTTGAGAGACAACCAAGGGACCACAGTGAGATTCATCTGCAGGAAGATCCCTGGGGTAGGAAATGGTAACCCACTCCAGGATTCTTGCCTGGAGAATCCCATGGACAGAGGAGCCTGGCGTGCTACAGGCTATGGGGTTGCCAAGAGTCAGATGGAACTGAACCTGCATGCACAAAGCCATGAGAAAGACCCAAATGGGAACCCACACACATTGCCCAAGCAATTAACAAGGTGACTGCCGTTTCCTCTTGAAGAGTAGGTGGAGTCTGCAGAAGCATGCCTGATCATAGCCAACCCTCTGTGCAGTGATTCACATGCTGAAGACACTGCAAATATTATGAGGTAAGAGGCTGCACCATGTCCGATATGCCCCGATGCTGTCTTCACTTTCTCTTTTAAAATAAATCCCACTGCATAGGCCTAAACAGATGTCATCAGTCCTAGCACAGAGGGCTCATTATAGTCCAGGCTTCTGCCTTCGTTTTTGCCCCCAGAGACTGGGCAGAGGTATGAAAAAGGAAGTCAAAATAGAGCTGACCTTTGCATAGATTCGATTTGCTAAGTCACTGCACCCATAGTATTCTCTGCGTGCGTGCTATTAAAGATCATAACAAGGTCACGTGTACTTTGCCTATGCTTACACACGCATCAGTTGAACTTTGAACTGAATTATATTACCAAGACACTGGACACGGCACATCACTAACGAGCATGTTTGTTATTTTCTTAGGGTGCTCTCTATCAAGAACTATTGCCCTCACACCAGGGTCATCATACAGATACTTCATTCCCATAACAAGGTACTGTAGCAATAAAAGCCTGTTCAGTCTCCTCTCTTTTAGTCTCTAGACTTCGAGGAACCTTAGTTCCTCCAAGTTACTACTTTCTAGTGGGTCTACACACAAAAAAGTTTCTGCTGGTTGTAAGTGAAATGGGGAGTCTTAATGAGATCATTGATCACATAAAAATGTCAATTTGGCAAGAGTAGCTGTTACATATTTCTAAAGACACTGCCTGATGTTCTGGAATCCAGTCATCCTGAAATTATGTGACTCACATCCTCCTGTTTGGTCACTGACAAGTCTTGGTACAACCTTTAATACCAGAAGCCACTGAAATAAAGTAGACTGACTGGACAATGACAAAGGTTTGAGAGACAACCAAGGGACCACAGTGAGATTCATCTGCTACACAACTGCAGTCATTCAAGATTGGGAGAGGTGGCTCTTTTGTCTAATGCACAGAAAACCAGCACAGAGAGTCAAATAAAAGGAAGAAACAGAGGAGTATGTTCCAAACAAAAGAACAAGATTAACCCTGAGAAAAAATTTAAGAAAAGGATATAAGGACACACAGAGACTGAAAATGAGGGGATGGAAAAATATATTGCATGCCAATGGAAAACAAGAAATCTGAGGAAGCTATGCCTGTATCAGACAAAATAGATGTTAAAACAAAGAGTGCAGTCAGATTAAGTGAAGGACATCACTTATGATAAAGGGGTCAGTCCAGCAAGTCCAGCAAGAGGACATAACATTTGTAAATGTTTATGATACCCACATAAGTGGGCCTTAATTTATAAAGCAAATGTGAACAAATCCAAAGGAAGAAATAGATAGAAATATGGTAATACCTGGGGACTTTAACACCCTACTTCATCAAATGGGTATATTGTCCGGATAAAAAATCGCTAAGTCAGCATATTATACCTTATGACTTAGATACAGAATGTTACATTCAGAAGCAACAGAGTACATGTTTTCCTCAAAAATATAAAGAATGAAATCTTGTCATTTGTAACAGCATGGTGCACATCAAGACCATAATGCTAAGTGAAATGAGTCAAAAAAAGACAGATACCATATAATCACATTCATAGTTCTTATAATAATAATAATAACTGGGGTCATAGAAACACAGAACAGGTGGGTGGTTGCCAGAGATGGAGGTGGGAAAATGTGAGGAAATGAGACAAAGATACACATTTCTAGTATGAAAAACTCATGCTGACTATAGCTTATAATACTTTCTATTTGAAACTGACTAAGTTACTAGATTAAGGTGAAAGAGGAGGGTGAAAATGCTGGCCTAAAACTCAACATTCAGAAAATAAGGATTGTAGCATCTGGTCCTATCACTTTGTGGTAAATAGATGGGGAAGCAATGGAAACAGTGACAGACTTTATTTTCTTGGGCTACAAAATCGCTGTGGCTGGTGAGTGCAGCCATGAAATTAAGATGCTTGCTCCTTCAAAGAAAAGCTATGACATACCTAGACAGTATATTAAAAAGCAGAGACATGACTTTGCTGACAAAGGTTCATATAGTCAAAGATATGGTTTTTCCAGTAGTCAAGTACAGATGTGAGAGTTGGATAATAAAGAAAGCTGAGCATTGAAGAACTGATGCCTTTGACCTGTGGTGTTGGAGAAGACACTTGAGAGAGTGCAAGGAGATCAAACTGGTCACTCCTAAAGGAAATCAACTCTGAATATTCATTGGAAGGACTGGTGCTGAAGCTGAAGCTCCAATGCTTTGGCCACTGATGCAGAGAGATGACTCATTGGAAAAGACCCTGATGCTGGGAAAGATTGAAGGCAGGAGGAGAAGGGGACAACAGAGGACAGGATGGTTGGATCTCATCGCTGACTCAGTAAACATCAGTTTGTGTGAACGCCAGGAGATGGTGAATGACAAGGAAGCCTGATGTGCTGCAGTCCATAGGGTCAAAAAGAGCTGGACACGACTGAGTGACTGAAAAGCAATAAGGAGCAGAATTTCAAACTTCCTGTCACAAGAAAAAGTTACTTGTAATTACAGTAGTGATGGCTGTTAACTAGACTTATTATGACGGTCATTTCACAATGTATACAAATATTGAATACTGTATACCTGAAACTAATATGTTATATATTAATATATTTCAAAAATCATAAAGCAAAAAATTTACAAATTTAGGAAACTTTCTTGAGATACATTTCTTCCTAATGTTTGACTTTCTTTTTAGTTGATGTGAAATATTATATTAGTTTCAGGTGTACAATATAACAATGCAGTGTTTTTACAGATTATACTCCATTTAAAGTTATCACAGAATAATGGCTCTATTTCACTGTATCCTATAGCATATCCTTGGTGCATATCTGCCTTATATTTGGCAGTTGGTATTAGAGAATCCTCTGCCCCTGTCTTGTCCCTCATTCCTACTCTCTTCTCACTAGCTTATTCTCTGTATCCATGAGTCTGTTTCTCTTGCTTTCTACTGTGAAACAGGTTTTCCCGCCAAAGATTCCCAGCTGGAACTGGAAATCTGGCGATAACATCATCTGCTTTGCTGAACTAAAACTTGGATTCATTGCCCAAGGCTGTTTGGTGCCAGGCATGTGACTCTACTCTCTATTTGTTGAGCTGTGGCTGGTGAGTGCAGCCATGAAATTAAGATGCTTGCTCCTTCAAAGAAAAGCTATGACATACCTAGACAGTATATTAAAAAGCAGAGACATGACTTTGCTGACAAAGGTTCATATAGTCAAAGATATGGTTTTTCCAGTAGTCAAGTACAGATGTGAGAGTTGGATAATAAAGAAAGCTGAGCATTGAAGAACTGATGCCTTTGACCTGTGGTGTTGGAGAAGACACTTGAGAGAGTGCAAGGAGATCAAACTGGTCACTCCTAAAGGAAATCAACTCTGAATATTCATTGGAAGGACTGGTGCTGAAGCTGAAGCTCCAATGCTTTGGCCACTGATGCAGAGAGATGACTCATTGGAAAAGACCCTGATGCTGGGAAAGATTGAAGGCAGGAGGAGAAGGGGACAACAGAGGACAGGATGGTTGGATCTCATCGCTGACTCAGTAAACATCAGTTTGTGTGAACGCCAGGAGATGGTGAATGACAAGGAAGCCTGATGTGCTGCAGTCCATAGGGTCAAAAAGAGCTGGACACGACTGAGTGACTGAAAAGCAATAAGGAGCAGAATTTCAAACTTCCTGTCACAAGAAAAAGTTACTTGTAATTACAGTAGTGATGGCTGTTAACTAGACTTATTATGACGGTCATTTCACAATGTATACAAATATTGAATACTGTATACCTGAAACTAATATGTTATATATTAATATATTTCAAAAATCATAAAGCAAAAAATTTACAAATTTAGGAAACTTTCTTGAGATACATTTCTTCCTAATGTTTGACTTTCTTTTTAGTTGATGTGAAATATTATATTAGTTTCAGGTGTACAATATAACAATGCAGTGTTTTTACAGATTATACTCCATTTAAAGTTATCACAGAATAATGGCTCTATTTCACTGTATCCTATAGCATATCCTTGGTGCATATCTGCCTTATATTTGGCAGTTGGTATTAGAGAATCCTCTGCCCCTGTCTTGTCCCTCATTCCTACTCTCTTCTCACTAGCTTATTCTCTGTATCCATGAGTCTGTTTCTCTTGCTTTCTACTGTGAAACAGGTTTTCCTGCCAAAGATTCCCAGCTGGAACTGGAAATCTGGCGATAACATCATCTGCTTTGCTGAACTAAAACTTGGATTCATTGCCCAAGGCTGTTTGGTGCCAGGCATGTGTACCTTCCTGACGTCTCTATTTGTTGAGCAAAGCAAGAAGGTAACCTTGTAAATTGATGTTGAATCTTGGCTCTATTCCCCATGTCCTCATAAAACTAAGATCAGAATTAGAAAGTAAAAATGGAAGAATTAGAAGTAAAAATGGAAGCTAAGAAGAGATTGAGAGATCTGGGTTGAAGTCCCAGGTACCACAGTGACCTTGAAGAAGTAGTTTATCTTATTCTTGTCCAAGAATTGTTTTTGTTTTTTAGTCGCTAAGTCATGTCTGACTGTTTTTTTGAGACCCATGGACTGTAACCTGTCAGGCTCCTCTGTCCATGAGATTTCCCAGGCAAGACTCATGAAGTGGGTTGCCATTTCCTTCTCCAGGGGATCTTCCCGATCCAGGGATCAAACCCTCATCTCCTGCATTGGCAGGCAGATTCTTTACCACTAAGTCACAGGGAAGTCCTATAACTAAAACTATTAAACTGCAAAATAGAAATCATTACTGCTTCCTCCTTATAGTCCATGGTGTCATGAAAGTAAATGAATTTATAAACACTTTCTGTTACTGAAGCTGGAAATATAAAGTTATTAGTAAAGATGTCATATACTGAAGTATAAGTTACATTCAAAATAATGAACAATAATGAATCATGTATATTCATCTGAGAAATAATATACAAATAGTAATTGAAATCTTATTTTATGGGTTATTTTTGCACATTTTATACAGTAATAATAATAATAGCCACATGATGGATGCCTACTATGTGTCATGCATTTTAAATATATGATGTTGCCCTTAGCATTTCAAGGTAATATCTCAGTTGTGGAAGCTAACTAGATAACTGTAATAGTAAGCGTCTAACTTACAGTCTTACCACAGTGCCCTGTGCCTCTGGCGGTTGGATATCTCCAGTCTCCTATATCAGGTCTTTCGATACCTTTGTTTGCGACAAATTAAGTGGCTAAATGGACTACAGGGATAAGCTATGACAGCACACAACATGGCCTTCCAAATGCCATCCCCATGAAGCAGCCCAGGAAAGAAATTCTGATGCTCAGCTGGGCCCGGAATCCTCAAAGTTTTTCCAGACAGTGACCTTTCTTTCAGTCTAATTATGCATCCACGTTTGCCTCTTCTTACATTCAGTTTTATTCATGACTTCTCTTTACACTTTATGTCCTTTGTGCAATAAATTCAAGGAATCAGTTTACCTTTTCTGATCCCTTCTCTGGTGGTGTTGAGGAAAAGGAAAAGAGGTGAAAGACTGAAAAATTCCAAGAACATTTGGCCAGGAACATGCTCACTGGAAACCTCAGAATTCCTTCTGTGAACATAAGGAGATGGGGCTTCCCAGGTGGCACTAGTGGTATAGGACCCGCCTGCCAGTGTAGGACACGTAAGAGATATGGGCCTGATCCCTGGGTTGGGCAGATCCCCTAGAAGAGGGCATGGCAACCCACTCCAGTATTCTTTCCTGGAGAATCCCACAGACAAAGGAGCCTGATGAGCTACAGTAGTTGCAAAGAGTCGGACATGACTGAAATGACTTAACAGACAACATAACGGAGGAGTAGAATTAGCCATCAAAAAGTATGAATGAGCCTTTGTGATGCTACTGTGAACAAGATTTCACCTTCACTCACTGGTCACTGTGTGTGGCCCAGGAATCAGCTGGTGAGGACAACGTCTTTGCCTGTGAGTTGGTCGTAAGCTTAGAAAAGTGAGTTACTGGCAATACCTGTTGTGATAACTGTTCTTTTAATCTCCACGTCTGGAGAAAATAAAAAGAAAGTGGACTCTCCATGAAGACTTTGTCTCCTTCATGGAAATACAGAAGGTAGAGACGTGCAACCTGCTCTGTTGTGGTTTTCTTGCTGTCACTGTTTGTGATGGTTGTTTTTTGTTGTTTGTTTATCTAAAGTTGGAGCCTCCTCAGTGATGATGGTCACCTGTCCATATTCAGAAGTTGTCATTGGGAAGATAGGAATTAAGAGGGACTTGGGGTCCTGATCAGGTTTCCATCAGGGGGCTGAAGTCAGAAACCCCTTTTCAGGAATTCTACACGGGGCAGGGCAAAATTTTCTCCTGTTGTACTCTGCTCTGGTGCCTTAGAGTCTATAATTCATTACGTTAATTAAGAAATTAATTTAGCTAATTACACCTATTAACTTAGGTTTAATGGTCAAGATGCTGGTATCTTATGTCCCATGTTGTTCAGATTAGGCATTTAAACGTTCTCTGTCATGTTACTCTGCATCCTAGGAAACTGGAGAAGGGCCTGAGTTTTATTCACTTTATTGTCCTTTGTGCAATAAATTCAAGGAATCAGTTTACCTTTTCTGATCCCTTCTCTGGTGGTGTTGAGGAAAAGGAAAAGAGGTGAAAGACTGAAAAATTCCAAGAACATTTGGCCAGGAACATGCTCACTGGAAACCTCAGAATTCCTTCTGTGAACATAAGGAGATGGGGCTTCCCAGGTGGCACTAGTGGTATAGGACCCGCCTGCCAGTGTAGGACACGTAAGAGATATGGGCCTGATCCCTGGGTTGGGCAGATCCCCTAGAAGAGGGCATGGCAACCCACTCCAGTATTCTTTCCTGGAGAATCCCACAGACAAAGGAGCCTGATGAGCTACAGTAGTTGCAAAGAGTCGGACATGACTGAAATGACTTAACAGACAACATAACGGAGGAGTAGAATTAGCCATCAAAAAGTATGAATGAGCCTTTGTGATGCTACTGTGAACAAGATTTCACCTTCACTCACTGGTCACTGTGTGTGGCCCAGGAATCAGCTGGTGAGGACAACGCCTTTGCCTGTGAGTTGGTCGTAAGCTTAGAAAAGTGAGTTACTGGCAATACCTGTTGTGATAACTGTTCTTTTAATCTCCACGTCTGGAGAAAATAAAAAGAAAGTGGACTCTCCATGAAGACTTTGTCTCCTTCATGGAAATACAGAAGGTAGAGACGTGCAACCTGCTCTGTTGTGGTTTTCTTGCTGTCACTGTTTGTGATGGTTGTTTTTTGTTGTTTGTTTATCTAAAGTTGGAGCCTCCTCAGTGATGATGGTCACCTGTCCATATTCAGAAGTTGTCATTGGGAAGATAGGAATTAAGAGGGACTTGGGGTCCTGATCAGGTTTCCATCAGGGGGCTGAAGTCAGAAACCCCTTTTCAGGAATTCTACACGGGGCAGGGCAAAATTTTCTCCTGTTGTACTCTGCTCTGGTGCCTTAGAGTCTATAATTCATTACGTTAATTAAGAAATTAATTTAGCTAATTACACCTATTAACTTAGGTTTAATGGTCAAGATGCTGGTATCTTATGTCCCATGTTGTTCAGATTAGGCATTTAAACGTTCTCTGTCAGTTTCTGCATCTGGAAACTGACTTGCTAATCCCTGAGTCAGGAATATCCCCTGGAGAAGGGCCTGCCTATTTACTCCAGTGTTCTTTCCTGGAGAATCCCATGGACAGAGGAGCCTGGCAGACTACAGTCCATGCAGTTGGAGAGTCGGCCACGACTGAGCGAATACCACTTTCACTTTTTCCGTCTACTCATAACCTGATTTTTTTCCGGGTACTGAGTTCATGCTTATAAAGCTTCTGAGAAGTAAGATTTGAAAGCCTTGGGTCCATGTCACACAGTCTGACTCTACTGATCCGTACTGATTATATGGTGAGAAACTATAGTCTGAGGGGCATTTCTGGTTAGTTCTAGGCACTAAGCGTTGCCTTAAACTTAAATTTAGATCAGATCTAATACAAATAATTTACTCAAGCTTCCTGATTTTAGAATCCAAGTCTGAAATCTATCTTGTTTTCCTGTTTATCTTTCTGATAAAAAACGAAAACAGAAACTTTGGGAATCTATCTCTATGGTTATTTTTGTCATGTACTCAGTCATGTCCAGCTCTTCGACCTCATGAACTGTAGCCTTCTAGGCTCCTCTGTCCATGGGATTCTCTAGACAAGAATACTAGAGTAGATTCCCATTTCCTCCTACAAGTGACTCAGGAAGTGAACCCGTGTCTCCTGGGTCTCCTGCAATATAGGCAGATTCTTAAGGTGCCAAGCCATCAGGGTTTTACCCTCTTGCAAAAACTTGCACCTTTGGATTGGCAGACTAAGCCACTTTCTCTAGCCATGAGAACTTTTAAATGGTGCCCTGAATTGTCCAGGGAGGTGAGCTTTCCTCACTGACGGACTTAAGAAAGTAGGAAAAGAGCTTCCCTGGTTGTCCAATGGTTTAAGAATCCACCTTCTCATGCAGGGGATGTAGGTTCGATCCCAGGTTGGGGAACTAAGATCCCACATGCTGTGGGTCAACTAAGCTCATGCATTGAAACTAGAGAGCCTCCAGTACCTACTAGAGAAAGCCTATACACCACAATGACAACTCAGTGAAGCCAATAATAATAACTATTATTATTATTAAAAAGATAAAGGGAAACGCAGGAGAGTCTGCATCTTGGGACTAGGATGAATGAAGTGGTCCTGTTTAGCAGGGCAGAACTTTTTGTTTGTTTGTTCCTGTTTTATTCTTTCTAAATCACAAGATGGCCCTTTGAGGCATGTTTCTGGGTAGGCCTTAATTCTCCAGCACCACGGTTTTTCAGAGTTCTTAGGAATTTCAGGCTTCACAGAGATTCTGGGATTTCAGGGGCTTGTCCTGCCCATCAGAGCAGCATGGTGGAAATTCCCATGGCTGTAGAGGGGAGGAGGACGAGAAGGATGGAAACAGAGAACAATAGAATCGGTCTTGCTCAGACTCCAGAGATGAGTTCCACAACAGCATTTCTAGGCACTAAGCGTTGCCTTAAACTTAAATTTAGATCAGATCTAATACAAATAATTTACTCAAGCTTCCTGATTTTAGAATCCAAGTCTGAAATCTATCTTGTTTTCCTGTTTATCTTTCTGATAAAAAACGAAAACAGAAACTTTGGGAATCTATCTCTATGGTTATTTTTGTCATGTACTCAGTCATGTCCAGCTCTTCGACCTCATGAACTGTAGCCTTCTAGGCTCCTCTGTCCATGGGATTCTCTAGACAAGAATACTAGAGTAGATTCCCATTTCCTCCTACAAGTGACTCAGGAAGTGAACCCGTGTCTCCTGGGTCTCCTGCAATATAGGCAGATTCTTAAGGTGCCAAGCCATCAGGGTTTTACCCTCTTGCAAAAACTTGCACCTTTGGATTGGCAGACTAAGCCACTTTCTCTAGCCATGAGAACTTTTAAATGGTGCCCTGAATTGTCCAGGGAGGTGAGCTTTCCTCACTGACGGACTTAAGAAAGTAGGAAAAGAGCTTCCCTGGTTGTCCAATGGTTTAAGAATCCACCTTCTCATGCAGGGGATGTAGGTTCGATCCCAGGTTGGGGAACTAAGATCCCACATGCTGTGGGTCAACTAAGCTCATGCATTGAAACTAGAGAGCCTCCAGTACCTACTAGAGAAAGCCTATACACCACAATGACAACTCAGTGAAGCCAATAATAATAACTATTATTATTATTAAAAAGATAAAGGGAAACGCAGGAGAGTCTGCATCTTGGGACTAGGATGAATGAAGTGGTCCTGTTTAGCAGGGCAGAACTTTTTGTTTGTTTGTTCCTGTTTTATTCTTTCTAAATCACAAGATGGCCCTTTGAGGCATGTTTCTGGGTAGGCCTTAATTCTCCAGCACCACGGTTTTTCAGAGTTCTTAGGAATTTCAGGCTTCACAGAGATTCTGGGATTTCAGGGGCTTGTCCTGCCCATCAGAGCAGCATGGTGGAAATTCCCATGGCTGTAGAGGGGAGGAGGACGAGAAGGATGGAAACAGAGAACAATAGAATCCCGGGGTCTTGCTCAGACTCCAGAGATGAGTTCCACAACAGCATCTGTCCCCTGTTAGACAACATTTAGCTTTTTATTTGAGAGAGACGGAAATCCTTTTGTCTCATCCCCTCTTTCTCTAGAAGTCTGCCATTGTCCTTGATTTTTGCATTCTCATTTCCATGGATCAGGATGGCTTTTTGAGTTTACTAGAACCAAGAAGGGTTCTGATACTGAGCAGAAGTCATGAATGTTTCATTCCTGTGGTATGCAGTTACTCCATGAAGTGAAACAAATATAGAGTTTGTAAAAATCTTTAATAGCCATATCTAGGAGGAGACAAGTTAGACACCACATTACCCTTCCCTTGTTGTTTGTGACTCAAAAGCCACTGTAACTTTTGGAAGAAGAATTCATTTCTAGCAGGAGACATGGTTAAGCCATGATGCTCCCTCTTCATTGTGGAAGTCATTGAGATGTAGGATAGAGTTTTAGTCTTTCCTTTGACATTTCTCCAGTTAATCATGAGGACAAATCTGCTTCGTTTTCTTTTTTTTTTAATTTGTTTTGATGCAGACCATTTAAAAGTCCTTATTGAGTTTGTTACACTTTTACTGTTGCTTGTATTGTTTATGTTTTGATTTTTGGCCTTTGAGACATACAGGATTTTACCTCCCTGACTAGGGATTAAACCCACACCTCCTGAATTAGAACGCGAAGTCCTAACCACTGACCTACCAGGGAACTCCCAACCAACCTCCTTTCTGAGACCTGAATGCAACGGGTCCTGGATTGGTGCTGAGCAGAACACACAGCTTGAGCTGTTAGACCCCTTCTTCCATGTCACCATGCCTCCTGAGGCCTGACTGTGTGTTCCAGATCTGTCCTAGGAAGCCCTGGCAGAAGCTTTTCTTTAGTGGCCTGAAGAACAAAATCCTGACTCAGCGTCTCTCTGATGACTTTGCTGGGATGAGCTTTCCTGATGTTTGCCAGTAAGTAGAGGGAAACACTGTTCTCCTTTTTGTGCCATGCACCCTTTCCCCAGTGTTCACGGAGGGCTCACTGTCGGCCAGGCTTGGTGACAGACACCCGAGGCATCAGGATGCTCGAGGCTGAGCGTCTGCAGCCAGGGGGGTTACAGTCCATGCGGGACAGGTTCATCTCCATCCCAGTTGGCACCGTGGCTCTGAGTTCCTCCAGGATGGATTTTCTTTCAAGTGAACATTTACTATTTGAGGGGCCCTCCCTATGCTGAAGGGGGCAGTGGCCTTCCAGGCAAAGAGCCCAGAGCCTCCATCCCTCACATTCTTGTCAACTGGGGCCTGCTGCCCTCTCTCACCTCACCCTTGTGTGTCTTCTCTCCAGGCTCTGCTTCAAGAAGATGAACCTCATGCTGATTGCCATCGAGCAAAAGGCCCCGTGTCACGGTTACTGGTATCAATGAGGCTTTGAATCTCTTCAGATTCTTGGAGGGAAATCTTTATGACGATGACGGTGCCTGAAACACAGCCATACCTGAGCTTTTGGCTCTGTACTGAGAGCCAGCCTCTTGGGCACACAGGCTGCTGGGGTGTATTTAATACTGTCTGTAAACATTGGATTACAACGATTACCTTAGTGTGTGGTCAGGCGCTTTGCCTTTGTTGCTATGGTCTTGCCCCAGTGTTGCTCATGATCAGGAGAGAGAGGACAGGGTCACCTTCTCAGATCTGCTTTTCTTAATAGATGCCCATATCTTGTGAGGCTGGATAGGCCGTACCATGAATTAGAACGCGAAGTCCTAACCACTGACCTACCAGGGAACTCCCAACCAACCTCCTTTCTGAGACCTGAATGCAACGGGTCCTGGATTGGTGCTGAGCAGAACACACAGCTTGAGCTGTTAGACCCCTTCTTCCATGTCACCATGCCTCCTGAGGCCTGACTGTGTGTTCCAGATCTGTCCTAGGAAGCCCTGGCAGAAGCTTTTCTTTAGTGGCCTGAAGAACAAAATCCTGACTCAGCGTCTCTCTGATGACTTTGCTGGGATGAGCTTTCCTGATGTTTGCCAGTAAGTAGAGGGAAACACTGTTCTCCTTTTTGTGCCATGCACCCTTTCCCCAGTGTTCACGGAGGGCTCACTGTCGGCCAGGCTTGGTGACAGACACCCGAGGCATCAGGATGCTCGAGGCTGAGCGTCTGCAGCCAGGGGGGTTACAGTCCATGCGGGACAGGTTCATCTCCATCCCAGTTGGCACCGTGGCTCTGAGTTCCTCCAGGATGGATTTTCTTTCAAGTGAACATTTACTATTTGAGGGGCCCTCCCTATGCTGAAGGGGGCAGTGGCCTTCCAGGCAAAGAGCCCAGAGCCTCCATCCCTCACATTCTTGTCAACTGGGGCCTGCTGCCCTCTCTCACCTCACCCTTGTGTGTCTTCTCTCCAGGCTCTGCTTCAAGAAGATGAACCTCATGCTGATTGCCATCGAGCAAAAGGCCCCGTGTCACGGTTACTGGTATCAATGAGGCTTTGAATCTCTTCAGATTCTTGGAGGGAAATCTTTATGACGATGACGGTGCCTGAAACACAGCCATACCTGAGCTTTTGGCTCTGTACTGAGAGCCAGCCTCTTGGGCACACAGGCTGCTGGGGTGTATTTAATACTGTCTGTAAACATTGGATTACAACGATTACCTTAGTGTGTGGTCAGGCGCTTTGCCTTTGTTGCTATGGTCTTGCCCCAGTGTTGCTCATGATCAGGAGAGAGAGGACAGGGTCACCTTCTCAGATCTGCTTTTCTTAATAGATGCCCATATCTTGTGAGGCTGGATAGGCCGTACCATGAAGTAGAATCAGGTGTGATGCAATGTTCCCACAAACTCTAGCCTTAGGAACTCATCTGCAAAATATGAAAAAAAAAAAATGGGGGTTTGACTGACCTAGAGGGCAAAGTATGCTGTTGATCAGATAAATGAAGGAAAGAGGTCCCCTTGTCAGACCATCAACACTTCCTGAAAATGCATATTGGATATAGTATAAGGAGTAAGAGAAGCGGGCTTCCCTGGTGGTCCAGTGGGTAAGGACACCTCCTTGCAGTGCAAAGGGCACCAGTTTGATCCCTGGCCTGGGAGGATGTGCCACAGAGCGGCTGGATCAGCGTGTCCAACTACTGAGCCGGAACTCTGGAGTACATGCGCCCAGAGCCGGTGCTCTGCAACAAGACAGGCCACTGCGATGGGAGGCCCACACAGGCCAAAGAACAAAAAAGATAAATAAATGAAAGATCAATAGAAGTGGCCAAAAAGAAAAAAAAAGAAGAAGAAAAAGTAAGAGAAGGCATCGTCCAATAAAAAAGAAAATCCAGAGTCAGCCACAATGCTAGAGATAAAAGATGCTGAAAACCAAGAAAAAGTGGGGCTTTAAGTAGGACAGGGAACAAGAAACATGGTGGCTTGCGTGTATTTTTTAAAGTGGAAATCTTTCTTTAATTCTGAATGGAATTGGAATCAATAGACCAGATTTAGATCTTGATTCTGATTTGCCAGCTCAGTGGCCTTGGAGCAGTGCCCCACCTCTTAAAATGAGGAAATCATGTTAAGTAATTCCTATGACCCTTTCTATCTCTAAGACAGACATTACCAAGAACCCTAGAATCACAGGAAGCAGTCCAAATTCAATCATGTTGAATGATATAAGTGTAAGTACATGAAAAGTTAGAAGGAAGAAACACTGTGTCAAGTGGAGAAAGTGTAGAAGGCACTGGAGCAAAGGCGTCAGTGGAATACGTCTTAAACAAGTCCTTAAGGAGAGTGAAGAATAGCAGCCTCTGGCTGCCAGGTTTAATTTAACAATTCTGCCATTCTCATGAAAGTCTTGAAATCGAAGCCCATGTCCAAGTGCCCTTTCTGCTGACAAAAGATGTGAGTGAAGACATTGCTGCCTTACCTCGCGGGCCAGGCAGTTTGGGTCTCAGAGCAGCCCGAAGCTGGATCAGGTTTGAACACCTTTGGCCTTCAACAATCAGGATTATACATTGGAATTATTTGCAGAGTTTTAAAGACAGAGAATTCAAAACCCCCACTTCTGAAAAATAGACACAATTCAAAACCCCCACTGACAAAACCAAAATCTGTGATTTGTGTTTGAGTCTCCATGCCATAATCACTTTTGTTCACTGGCATTCGGAAGAGATAGGACCAAATATTGTTTCCACATTTAACATCCTAGATTTCCATCCATTTATGAGTGTGGCTGTTAGGACATTGTGGACCAGAAACATGAATAAGCAGCTAAGTTCCACTTATGCTCAAGGAAGTCTGGTGCTCTTTACTACCTAGAAGACCTCTATCCCAAGGAGAGAATCACCTGTTCCAACATAAATTCTCTGAGATACTCTGGTATCTCACCGCTATGTCAGGTGCATCAAAAGAATTAAATCCTTATTTGGCAAAGATACTGGTAATAGCAGTCTCACATGATGGCTAGTCCATGATCAACATGGCTGTAAGTAATTCTATTCCCTCATACCCACTCCCAAATCCTCACAACAGTGCTGTAAGAAGGCTACAGGTATTACTCCCTTTACAGAGGATGAGCCAAGAAGAGGTAAATAGTTTTCCCAACCTGGCACCACACGAAGAGGCCAGCAAGAATCTGAAAGTCAATCTGAGCACTTCTGCAATCAGGACTCTTCTGATCCCCTAGCTGTGTTAAGTCCGCCACACGCACAGTGCACCCAAATGGAAGCAGTCCAAATTCAATCATGTTGAATGATATAAGTGTAAGTACATGAAAAGTTAGAAGGAAGAAACACTGTGTCAAGTGGAGAAAGTGTAGAAGGCACTGGAGCAAAGGCGTCAGTGGAATACGTCTTAAACAAGTCCTTAAGGAGAGTGAAGAATAGCAGCCTCTGGCTGCCAGGTTTAATTTAACAATTCTGCCATTCTCATGAAAGTCTTGAAATCGAAGCCCATGTCCAAGTGCCCTTTCTGCTGACAAAAGATGTGAGTGAAGACATTGCTGCCTTACCTCGCGGGCCAGGCAGTTTGGGTCTCAGAGCAGCCCGAAGCTGGATCAGGTTTGAACACCTTTGGCCTTCAACAATCAGGATTATACATTGGAATTATTTGCAGAGTTTTAAAGACAGAGAATTCAAAACCCCCACTTCTGAAAAATAGACACAATTCAAAACCCCCACTGACAAAACCAAAATCTGTGATTTGTGTTTGAGTCTCCATGCCATAATCACTTTTGTTCACTGGCATTCGGAAGAGATAGGACCAAATATTGTTTCCACATTTAACATCCTAGATTTCCATCCATTTATGAGTGTGGCTGTTAGGACATTGTGGACCAGAAACATGAATAAGCAGCTAAGTTCCACTTATGCTCAAGGAAGTCTGGTGCTCTTTACTACCTAGAAGACCTCTATCCCAAGGAGAGAATCACCTGTTCCAACATAAATTCTCTGAGATACTCTGGTATCTCACCGCTATGTCAGGTGCATCAAAAGAATTAAATCCTTATTTGGCAAAGATACTGGTAATAGCAGTCTCACATGATGGCTAGTCCATGATCAACATGGCTGTAAGTAATTCTATTCCCTCATACCCACTCCCAAATCCTCACAACAGTGCTGTAAGAAGGCTACAGGTATTACTCCCTTTTACAGAGGATGAGCCAAGAAGAGGTAAATAGTTTTCCCAACCTGGCACCACACCGAAGAGGCCAGCAAGAATCTGAAAGTCAATCTGAGCACTTCTGCAATCAGGACTCTTCTGATCCCCTAGCTGTGTTAAGTCCGCCACAGTCGCTGTACATGGAAGGGAAGTAGGGCTTTTCCATGTTGACTTTAGACAAAGATATTGAAAAACTAGGGGAAAAACCTGTCTCTCCTCATTCTCAATGAGAATGTTCTCTTCTCATTGATACGCTTGGGTAGACTCTAGGATGTACAAAAGTCCTGGATAATCCTCAGGATCTGCCTTGGGGAATAATGGATCACCTGGTAGGAGGTAAAGATGGATATCAGATCCCAGTCAGGGAATGTTTCAAGCACATTCCAGGGGGCAGTATTC
Source organism: Tragulus kanchil (assembly GCA_022376925.1). Taxonomy (NCBI): domain Eukaryota; kingdom Metazoa; phylum Chordata; class Mammalia; order Artiodactyla; family Tragulidae; genus Tragulus; species Tragulus kanchil. The sequence goes on along the minus strand of JAIOJX010000028.1, from coordinate 15,271,887 downwards.
TCTAACAGAGCAGCTGGTCATGATTCATGAAAACATGGATAAGTCTTCAGGAGTCACCTCTTCTTTTAAATGCAGCCAGAGACATCAACATAACAGTATCTTTATAAGTATTTGACTTGAGTTCAAAGAACGCCGCCTTTAAAAGAGGAGATAGTAAGATACAGCATAAGCATAAGTGTATTAGGTAGTGAGCATCAGCCAATGATGTTGAAGTGGGGCACAAATCCATGTCCTTTCCTTTTCATAGTTAAATGCAGTCTGGTGATGGGTTAGTATCAGTCAGCAAGTACCTAAAAAAGTGCCACACAGCACCTCAAGTAATATTCTCCTTGAACACCACTATTCAGCATCTTTTACTCTCAGCATAGAGCTGAAGAGCTTTTTTGTTCCACAAGCTCTTGTATCTTGGGAAGGCTCTAACACTTGCACATTAGAGTATCCTAACAACAGACTAAGCTTTGCCCGAATGAAGACTTGACCTCTTTCCAGTGTGAATGCAAAAGGAGGGAGGGGTGTGTTTTAAAGGAGGAAATGTGGATTTTGATAATATACAAAGTGAGGAAAGGAAGAGGGTTATAAGACTTCACGGTACTGGAGGTCAGAATTAAAGGAAATAGAAATGGGAGTGGAGAAATGGGAGGAACTCAGAGAGTCACAGGGGAGTAGCCCATCAGAAAAGATCATGGGTGAAGTTTATAAGACAGTGTTTTCAAACACCCAAACAATAATAAAAGAGAAAATCACAATATTCAAGTAGTGTAGAAATAGCAACAAATCATGGTTTCTGCTCTTAAAAATCTTACAATCAAGATAGATGAAAGTGAAGTCAAAGATACACAAGTTCAAAAATTGTACATGCCAGTTAAAGGAACTCTTGAATTCAGCGATTAATAATTAATTTAAAGGGTGAATAGCCTAAGGGTGTATACCACTAGAATGACCAAAAGATTAGCAACTGTGTGGCCTTGACCTGTTTGGTCTTGGGTAGCTTACATTAGCAAGGCTTCCGGAAGCATCTGAGTTGGTTTGACCATTTCTGATTCAGGGCACAGTCCAGGGAATGTATGCAGCTCAGGGACTGGGTTGTGACCTGGCCCCCTCTCAGGATATTTGGCAGCAATTGATCAATTAAATGCCATCAAATTCACATTTTCTAACCATAAATTTTGGCAGTTAAAGGTGATTGGGTCCTATTAACTCTACAACTTAGAGAATCCATTGGTAAAAAACAGATATTGCCCCAGAAATTGGAGTGGGAAATTACTGTGTTTTTATTTTCTTTTTCCAGTGGGCTGATACTAAATCCACCTTCTCAAGTTAAGCTCCGTAAGAACACACTAGGATTCTTTATTGCTGAATCTGCAAAAGATGTCAAAAGGTAATTTTTTTTATTACTTTACGAGGAGAAAGTCCTAAAGCAAATGCAACTTAATGGCAGACGGACTGAGTCAGCCTTGCGCTTCTTCTGCGTGAAGCCTCCCATAAGTCATTCTTGATTTGCTTTCATTGTCCAGAGCCTACTTCTACTGTGCCATCTGTCACAGCGATGTGCAGACTCCCGAGCAAATTGGAAAATGCGGCTGCAAAAACAAAAGTCGGTTCACGATAGGTAAGTGTGCATGCTTTCTGTCAGGAGGTCCTCAGTCCGGCTTCTGGGGAAAGGGGAGGAGCTCCATCTCTTGAAAGACAGAATCCCCCGGAATTCGGCCCAGAAGGGGCAGCATTTTCTTCACAGGGTGTCCAAGACTTGAGAATCAGTCTTTTAGAGCAGGAAGAAATCTGACTAGTTCTAGTTCTCTAGTCACAGGCTAGACAAATGAGCTTCTGAAAGAGATTCAGTAATTTTAGCCAATATTACAGAGTCAGGTGGCGCCTCCCAACTCAGTCCCAGGTGCACCAGCCATTAGCCTGTTGCTTTTCCTCCACGTGTCTTTCCCACTTCCATCTGAAAGTCCAGCCTCTATTTGACAGCTTGGTCGGCCATAAGGGCAATGCCTCATGAGCCATATGTCTTTGAATACAATAGTTAAAGGAACTCTTGAATTCAGCGATTAATAATTAATTTAAAGGGTGAATAGCCTAAGGGTGTATACCACTAGAATGACCAAAAGATTAGCAACTGTGTGGCCTTGACCTGTTTGGTCTTGGGTAGCTTACATTAGCAAGGCTTCCGGAAGCATCTGAGTTGGTTTGACCATTTCTGATTCAGGGCACAGTCCAGGGAATGTATGCAGCTCAGGGACTGGGTTGTGACCTGGCCCCCTCTCAGGATATTTGGCAGCAATTGATCAATTAAATGCCATCAAATTCACATTTTCTAACCATAAATTTTGGCAGTTAAAGGTGATTGGGTCCTATTAACTCTACAACTTAGAGAATCCATTGGTAAAAAACAGATATTGCCCCAGAAATTGGAGTGGGAAATTACTGTGTTTTTATTTTCTTTTTCCAGTGGGCTGATACTAAATCCACCTTCTCAAGTTAAGCTCCGTAAGAACACACTAGGATTCTTTATTGCTGAATCTGCAAAAGATGTCAAAAGGTAATTTTTTTTATTACTTTACGAGGAGAAAGTCCTAAAGCAAATGCAACTTAATGGCAGACGGACTGAGTCAGCCTTGCGCTTCTTCTGCGTGAAGCCTCCCATAAGTCATTCTTGATTTGCTTTCATTGTCCAGAGCCTACTTCTACTGTGCCATCTGTCACAGCGATGTGCAGACTCCCGAGCAAATTGGAAAATGCGGCTGCAAAAACAAAAGTCGGTTCACGATAGGTAAGTGTGCATGCTTTCTGTCAGGAGGTCCTCAGTCCGGCTTCTGGGGAAAGGGGAGGAGCTCCATCTCTTGAAAGACAGAATCCCCCGGAATTCGGCCCAGAAGGGGCAGCATTTTCTTCACAGGGTGTCCAAGACTTGAGAATCAGTCTTTTAGAGCAGGAAGAAATCTGACTAGTTCTAGTTCTCTAGTCACAGGCTAGACAAATGAGCTTCTGAAAGAGATTCAGTAATTTTAGCCAATATTACAGAGTCAGGTGGCGCCTCCCAACTCAGTCCCAGGTGCACCAGCCATTAGCCTGTTGCTTTTCCTCCACGTGTCTTTCCCACTTCCATCTGAAAGTCCAGCCTCTATTTGACAGCTTGGTCGGCCATAAGGGCAATGCCTCATGAGCATTTCTTTGTTTTGTTTTTAATTTTACCATGATGTCTTTGACATACAATACTGTATAAGTTCAAGTTTAATATAAGGACTGACACCTTTATATCACAATATATGATTGCCCTTGTAGCATTAGCTAGCACCGTCATCACGGGGCATAGATATAATTCCTTCTAGTGTTGAGCACAAAATCGTTCCCTGCGTACTCCGTTCCTTCATGAACTGTAGGGAGTTTAAAATATCTCAAATAAAGTCATGAGGGGTTGAAACTTTCTCCCTTTACTCAGGTTGAGCCGAATAGCTCACCAGCAGCCCTTGCCGCTTAGTAGAAAGAAAAGCCAATCTCATGCATTCACAATAATTTAGTCCCTTCTGCCTTAAAATGCAGTTTCATCCAGGTACCTTAAGATTCTTTAGGTTAATGCCCGGTGTTTCAGCATTTAAGTTTAATTCAGAATTTGAATTTCCTGTCAGGATGCTTCTTTTCTCTAAGGTTCTTTTCTTCTCCCAAGTGGTAGTCTATTGGAATGCAGGAGTGAACTTGTTTGGCCCTGGGGGCATTCCTGCCAGTGAGAGTCCTTGTTGGTTACTGAGCTCTCTCTCTCTCTCTCTTTTTTTTAAAGATTTATTTATTCATCCATTTAGGGCGGGGGACAGGTTGGGGAGGGAGAGGAGCAGGTGGGCCACTTCCATTGGTCCTTCATTTATCTATTTTCATCCATCTTTGTTCTTCGGCCCGTGGTTAAGGCCCCTTCTCACCCTTGTCAAAGGGAGGAGCTCCATCTCTTGAAAGACAGAATCCCCCGGAATTCGGCCCAGAAGGGGCAGCATTTTCTTCACAGGGTGTCCAAGACTTGAGAATCAGTCTTTTAGAGCAGGAAGAAATCTGACTAGTTCTAGTTCTCTAGTCACAGGCTAGACAAATGAGCTTCTGAAAGAGATTCAGTAATTTTAGCCAATATTACAGAGTCAGGTGGCGCCTCCCAACTCAGTCCCAGGTGCACCAGCCATTAGCCTGTTGCTTTTCCTCCACGTGTCTTTCCCACTTCCATCTGAAAGTCCAGCCTCTATTTGACAGCTTGGTCGGCCATAAGGGCAATGCCTCATGAGCATTTCTTTGTTTTGTTTTTAATTTTACCATGATGTCTTTGACATACAATACTGTATAAGTTCAAGTTTAATATAAGGACTGACACCTTTATATCACAATATATGATTGCCCTTGTAGCATTAGCTAGCACCGTCATCACGGGGCATAGATATAATTCCTTCTAGTGTTGAGCACAAAATCGTTCCCTGCTCCGTTCCTTCATGAACTGTAGGGAGTTTAAAATATCTCAAATAAAGTCATGAGGGGTTGAAACTTTCTCCCTTTACTCAGGTTGAGCCGAATAGCTCACCAGCAGCCCTTGCCGCTTAGTAGAAAGAAAAGCCAATCTCATGCATTCACAATAATTTAGTCCTTCTGCCTTAAAATGCAGTTTCATCCAGGTACCTTAAGATTCTTTAGGTTAATGCCCGGTGTTTCAGCATTTAAGTTTAATTCAGAATTTGAATTTCCTGTCAGGATGCTTCTTTTCTCTAAGGTTCTTTTCTTCTCCCAAGTGGTAGTCTATTGGAATGCAGGAGTGAACTTGTTTGGCCCTGGGGGCATTCCTGCCAGTGAGAGTCCTTGTTGGTTACTGAGCTCTCTCTCTCTCTCTCTTTTTTTTAAAGATTTATTTATTCATCCATTTAGGGCGGGGGACAGGTTGGGGAGGGAGAGGAGCAGGTGGGCCACTTCCATTGGTCCTTCATTTATCTATTTTCATCCATCTTTGTTCTTCGGCCCGTGTGGGCCTCCCATCAAAGTGGCTTCTCGCTGCAGAGCACCGTCTCTGGGTGCATGCACTCCAGAGCTCGACTTGGTAATTGGACACATCAGTCCAGCGGCTCCGCGGCACGTGGGATCCTCCCAGGCCAGGGATCGAACCGGCGCCCCTTGCACTGCAAGGTGGTATCCTTACCCACTGGACCACCAAGGGAAGCCCTTACTGAGCTCTCTTAAGTGTTCTCTTCTGTGACCTCTGCATTGTGACTGTGTTCCTCCTGGATTTGGGTCACCTGTTGTTCATTCGTAAAACCCATCATTCTTTAGCCACTAGACTTTTTTTTTCAGACAGAATTTTCTTTACAAAATTTTTTTATGAAATATGGTTGATTTCAACCAGCATTGATAACAATGCTGTGTTAGTTTCAGGTGTATGGCGAAGTGATTTATGCACACACATTTTTTTTTCAAGTTCTTTTCCCATATAGGTTATTACAAAGTATTGAGTATAGTTCCCTGTGGTAGACAGTTGGACCATGTTTATCTATTTTATAGAGAGTTGTGTGTGTATGTTACGTCCAGATTCCTAATTTATCTCTCTCCCCACGTTTTCCCTTTGGTAACCATTAGTTTGTTTTCTATATCTGTGACTCTATTTCTTTCTTGTAAATAAGTTCATTTGTATCATTTTTCAAATTCTACCTGTAAGTAGTATCATCTGATATTTGTCTTTCTCTGTCTGACTTACTTCACTTAGTATGATCATCTCTAGGTCCATCCATGTTGCTACAAATGGCATTATTCCATTCTTCTTTATGGCTGAGTAATATTCCATTGTATATATGTACCACATCTTATTTATTCATTCTTCTGTTGATAGATATTTAGTTTGCTTCCACACCTAGGCTTTTGTAAATAGTGCTACTGTAAAGATTGGAGTGTGGGTGTCTCTTCAGATTATGGTTTTCTTTGGATATACACACAAGAGTGAAATTGCTGGATCCTGTGGTAGCTCTATGGTTAGTTTTCTTAAGGAATCTCTATACTGTTCTCCATAGTGGCTGCACCAATTTACATTCCCACCAACAGTGCAGGAGGGTTTCTTTTTATCCACACCCTCTCAGGAATTCATTTTTTGTAGACTTTTTGATGATGACCACACTGACCAGTATGAGATACCAGTATGAGGTACCTCATGGTAGTTTTTAGCGTCTTGTCTAAGTCTTTGCCAATGAGTCATCTCTTCACAGCAGGTGGCCAAAGTACTGGAGCTTCATCTTCAGCATCATTCCTTCCAATGACTATTCAGGGTAGGTTTCCTTTAGGACTGACTGATTTGGTCTCCTTGCAGTCCAAGGGACTCTCAAGAGTCTTCTCCAACACCACAGTTCAAAGGGATCAGTTCTTCGGTGCAGCCTTGTCTATGGCCCAGCTCTCACATCTGTACATGACAGATGCTTTTCCTATACATGTAGTCTTTTTTTCCATGTTATTTTGGTCTCTCTACACTGTGAGATTTGGTATAATTTTTTTAAATAAATTGCCATCCGTTGCTGCATAGCTGTTGGACAATTTCTAGAAACTTTAAGTGGGCTTGTGTGTATATCTCTATGTCTGTGTGTATATCTCTGTGTGTGTCAATTTTTACTATTTACTGTTGTTTTATGGAGGAGCAGGTTCATGGAACTTTTCATGCTTCCATTCCAAGCTAAAGGCTCTATTCTAAACCTATCTATTTCTTTCTTGTAAATAAGTTCATTTGTATCATTTTTCAAATTCTACCTGTAAGTAGTATCATCTGATATTTGTCTTTCTCTGTCTGACTTACTTCACTTAGTATGATCATCTCTAGGTCCATCCATGTTGCTACAAATGGCATTATTCCATTCTTCTTTATGGCTGAGTAATATTCCATTGTATATATGTACCACATCTTATTTATTCATTCTTCTGTTGATAGATATTTAGTTTGCTTCCACACCTAGGCTTTTGTAAATAGTGCTACTGTAAAGATTGGAGTGTGGGTGTCTCTTCAGATTATGGTTTTCTTTGGATATACACACAAGAGTGAAATTGCTGGATCCTGTGGTAGCTCTATGGTTAGTTTTCTTAAGGAATCTCTATACTGTTCTCCATAGTGGCTGCACCAATTTACATTCCCACCAACAGTGCAGGAGGGTTTCTTTTTATCCACACCCTCTCAGGAATTCATTTTTTGTAGACTTTTTGATGATGACCACACTGACCAGTATGAGATACCAGTATGAGGTACCTCATGGTAGTTTTTAGCGTCTTGTCTAAGTCTTTGCCAATGAGTCATCTCTTCACAGCAGGTGGCCAAAGTACTGGAGCTTCATCTTCAGCATCATTCCTTCCAATGACTATTCAGGGTAGGTTTCCTTTAGGACTGACTGATTTGGTCTCCTTGCAGTCCAAGGGACTCTCAAGAGTCTTCTCCAACACCACAGTTCAAAGGGATCAGTTCTTCGGTGCAGCCTTGTCTATGGCCCAGCTCTCACATCTGTACATGACAGATGCTTTTCCTATACATGTAGTCTTTTTTTCCATGTTATTTTGGTCTCTCTACACTGTGAGATTTGGTATAATTTTTTTAAATAAATTGCCATCCGTTGCTGCATAGCTGTTGGACAATTTCTAGAAACTTTAAGTGGGCTTGTGTGTATATCTCTATGTCTGTGTGTATATCTCTGTGTGTGTCAATTTTTACTATTTACTGTTGTTTTATGGAGGAGCAGGTTCATGGAACTTTTCATGCTTCCATTCCAAGCTAAAGGCTCTATTCTAAACCTATCTATTTTCTCAGACTCCTGGAACTTTTTCTTGAAAATCGTAGACTATTTTGGGCATAGAAAGAAACTATTCCTGTATCATTTCCTAAAATCCTTGTTGTTCATTGTTCACTCAGTTTTGATTCTTTGTGACTTCATGGACTGCAGCATGTCAGGCTTCCCTGTCCTTCTCTATCTATTGGAGTTTGCTCAAACTCATGTCCATTGAGTCAGTCCATTCAACTATCTCATCCTCTGTTGCCCTCTTCACCTCCTGCCCTCAATCGTTTCTAGCATCAGTCTATTTTCCAGTGAGTCAGCTCTTTGACTCATTGGAAATCCCTATTACCTATAGAGTCTTCAGCTGAACACTTGAGTCTAAAGAGCACTGCTAACTCGAGTCTATTTGGGCTTCAAAAGTTCAGTGTTCACTGTTTTCCATCCTGTAACAATATGAGTCATCCTTGAGGCTGATGGATGAGGCTGACTAAATGGAGAAACATCCCATTAAAGAGATGTGAATAAGGAAGAAAAAAAAAAAAAAGTAAGAAAAAATACATCAGTATCATCTCGTTATATGTATCTTTGTCCCATGTGAAAATTCAGCATGGACATTCTTCCCTGTAAACACAGCTTATAAATCAAACTTTTGCAGATAAACCATATACATTCATATGCATACACTGCTGTCAGCCATTTTGCAAAACAAAACATGTTTTATAAATTGAATAATTGCCCCTTTATTTAGCTGTCTTTGATGTGTGTTTTGTTATATTGTGATAATTGTGTGCAGATCTCATCGAGCTTTCTAGCTCCACATCTGTACATGACAGATGCTTTTCCTATACATGTAGTCTTTTTTCCATGTTATTTTGGTCTCTCTACACTGTGAGATTTGGTATAATTTTTTTAAATAAATTGCCATCCGTTGCTGCATAGCTGTTGGACAATTTCTAGAAACTTTAAGTGGGCTTGTGTGTATATCTCTATGTCTGTGTGTATATCTCTGTGTGTGTCAATTTTTACTATTTACTGTTGTTTTATGGAGGAGCAGGTTCATGGAACTTTTCATGCTTCCATTCCAAGCTAAAGGCTCTATTCTAAACCTATCTATTTTCTCAGACTCCTGGAACTTTTTCTTGAAAATCGTAGACTATTTTGGGCATAGAAAGAAACTATTCCTGTATCATTTCCTAAAATCCTTGTTGTTCATTGTTCACTCAGTTTTGATTCTTTGTGACTTCATGGACTGCAGCATGTCAGGCTTCCCTGTCCTTCTCTATCTATTGGAGTTTGCTCAAACTCATGTCCATTGAGTCAGTCCATTCAACTATCTCATCCTCTGTTGCCCTCTTCACCTCCTGCCCTCAATCGTTTCTAGCATCAGTCTATTTTCCAATGAGTCAGCTCTTTGACTCATTGGAAATCCCTATTACCTATAGAGTCTTCAGCTGAACACTTGAGTCTAAAGAGCACTGCTAACTCGAGTCTATTTGGGCTTCAAAAGTTCAGTGTTCACTGTTTTCCATCCTGTAACAATATGAGTCATCCTTGAGGCTGATGGATGAGGCTGACTAAATGGAGAAACATCCCATTAAAGAGATGTGAATAAGGAAGAAAAAAATATGAAAAAAAAGTAAGAAAAAATACATCAGTATCATCTCGTTATATGTATCTTTGTCCCATGTGAAAATTCAGCATGGACATTCTTCCCTGTAAACACAGCTTATAAATCAAACTTTTGCAGATAAACCATATACATTCATATGCATACACTGCTGTCAGCCATTTTGCAAAACAAAACATGTTTTATAAATTGAATAATTGCCCCTTTATTTAGCTGTCTTTGATGTGTGTTTTGTTATATTGTGATACGGGAAGTTGTGTGCTCTAGTATAAACTGGAAATATTTTTGTGTAAAGAAAAGGGCTATGCCTTCACCTCTGTGCATGCTAACCCACTTCAGTCATGTCTGACTCTTTGCTGCGGTATGGACGGTAGCCTGCCAGCTTTCTTTGTGGGATTTTCCAGGCAAGAATACTAGAGTGGGTTACCATGGCCTTCTCCAAGGGATCTTCCCGACCCAGAAATCGAACCCATGTCTCTTACATCACCTGCATGGGCAGGCAGTTCTTTGCCACTAGTGCCACTTGTAAATATGCCAAATTTCACCCACTTCTGTAACATGAAATTTATATCTAAGGAGTCAGTAAGATTTGCAGTTTATAATCTGACGTTTGATCTTCCCCAGAACTTTTCATTCTCTAATAATAGGATTATTGATTTTTTTTTTTCTTCTTCTTCTTGATCTGTGCTGTTCCTCCATCACCACTTCTATTGCATCCAGGACAATTCTAATCTGGTACAAAGAATCTTAAATAGCAGGCAGAGAATGAGTCAGCTGTTCTTGCTTTATTCTGCCAGACGGTGGCAGCAGAGTACCGTGAAAAACTCGGGGTCTGGCGTTCAGGGGAGTGGACCTGAATTTGACATGAATCTGGACAGTTCTAACTGAAAACGTGTCAGAGAGGACTTCATCGTAGATGGGGACTCCTTGGCCTTATAGATTCAAAAGTCATGATAATGTCTTGGAAATTCTCCCAGAGACGAACCTTTCTAAAAGGACTTAGGAACTTACCAGTAGATGATAACATAGAGAATTAGTGACTTTGAGTTAGTACACATTTCAGGTGGAATATTTTACATTTCAGAGTCAGGTGAGGTGTATCCCCACCCAATCCCATTACAGAATTATCTCCTCGTTGAGGTAATTAAGCTCAATCAATCCCACCAACTTCTTCGACCTCCTGTGTATGCGTGTGTGCTAAGTGGCTTCAGCCCTGTCTGGCTCTTTGCCACCCCATGGCCTGTAGCCCACCAGGCTCCCCTGTCCATGGGATTCTCCAGGCAAGAATACTGGAGTGGGTTGTTATGTCCTCCTCCAGAGGATCTTTCCTACTTAGGGATCGAACCCGCGTCTCTTTTGTCTCTTGCATTGGCCCCATGTGGGAAGCCCTTCCACTTCCTATGCTCAATGAGAATTCAGGGGACTCGAATTCTGACCACAGCTGTGCCACAAATTGGCTGTGGTTTAGAAAAGACATATCCTCTTTTGGGATCTCAGTGTCCTCCTTTCCAAACTCAGCCATCCTCATCACGGCTAAGGCCCTTTCAGGGACCATGTTCTGTGAGTTATACGCCCTCGTCCATTGTTTTCTGAATAGAATCACACCAGAGGTTCTACCCTTGAGCTCAAAATCTAACATTTGAGAGAGGCAGCAAGCATGCAGGGGTTAAGAAGGCTAGACTCTGCATTAGCACTTCTTAGCTGTGTGACTTGAGGCAAACTGTATACGCTCTCAGCATGGTTCAGATTTCTGTAAGTAATCTGTTAGTGATAATAGTACGTATCTCAGAAGGTTAAATGAGAATATTAGAACATAAAGAGTATACAAACTGAGTGTATCAATATAGAAACCACTAAGACCAGTTCCTGGCAGATAGTAAGTACTACATATATTGTAGGAGCTTCCCAAGTGGCACTAGTAGTGAAGAACCCACCTGCCAGTGCAGGAGACATAAGAGACGTGGGTTTAGTCCCTGGGTTGGGAGGATCCCCTAGTGGAGGGCATGGCAACCCACTCCAGTATTCTTGCCTGGAACATCCCATGGACAGAGGAGGCTGGAGGGCTACAGTCCATGGGGTTGCAAAGAGTCAGATGCGACTGACGGGACTTAGCACACATGCACGTAATATGGTAATCATCACCGAAACCGTGGGAACACAGACTCAAAAAGAATCTCATTATTTTGCTCATCAATGAAATTCAGACGAAGTAAGAATTGGCAGAGACATCCTGGTACATTATACTTATTCAAACCCATTCTTTGATGTCTTTTGGATTCAGAGCATGAAAACCATAATCAGGCCAGCCCTCAGAGTGGGAAGGATCCTCTGTAATGAGATAAGTTACTGGACAGAAACTTTCCCAGTCCCAGCTATCTAGTTCGCTGTCTGCCATTTCAGCATTGAATTCTCTAAGGCCTAAGTTTTTTGAGTAGTGGTCCTCAACCAGGACAGGAAGGGGTACCCAGGGTTCTCTGGATGTGATACACTGGGGAGGTGGGGCCTAGGAACGTCATATCCAGACCCTCCTAATCACCATCTCCTGAGCTGTTCTACATTCCTTCGTAAAATGTTAATGTTTAATTATTCTTCAAATAAAAAAATAATCAATGACCAAAAAAGAAAAGAAAAGATTGTTTTTAATTTTGGCCTTTTTATTGGCCTCCCATTTAGTTATTTTCATCCATCTTTGTTCTTTGGCCTGTGTGGGGCTCCCGTTGCAGTGGCCTCCCTTGTTGCAGAGCACCAGCTCTGGGCACATGCACTCCGGAGTGCTGGCTTGTCATTGGACACACCGGTCCAGCCTCTCCACAGCATGTGGGATCTTCCCAGGCCAGGGATCGAACCGGTGCCCCTTGCACTGCAAGGCGGTGTCCTTACCCACTGGACCATCAAGGAAGCCCCCTGCGGGCAGCTGCTTAACCGTTCTGACCAGGGAAGCCCGAGGGACAGGCAGAAATGATAAGAAATGTTTTGAATAGGAGGCCCAAACTTGAATTTACCCTACTTCATATTTGCTGTAGGTTGCTTTTTTCATGTTTCCCAAACTAATTGACCCCTTCATGAATGGAGTCAGTGCAGCCAGTGTTCTCCAGGGAAGAGCAAGCTGAGTTCTCCCTCTTGTAACGAGTGGGCCAGCTCGTCTCTCTAGCTTGGCTAAAAGTCTTCCGAGCCCTCTTCAGCACCCATGGCTGTGGGTGGGAGAGAGCCCAGGTGTTCCTAAATGGCTCTTCATCTCTAAAGCAGGGTCAGAGATCGTATGTCCAATGCAGTTCCAGTAAAAAGGAAAATAACCTGGTAATATTCCACAGAGACTGTACTCCAGTATCCTGTGTGCCTGTAGTCATGACAATTGCCCTTGTTCTTGTGGTCGGTACTGCGCCTGGCGGTGGGACTCTCATTTCTCCAGTCTTCTGTGTCCATCTTCCTGGCCTCCGTGGCCTCTGCATATTTCTATCCCAATGATCACAACAATATCCTTGCTGGTTTCCCTGTATCTAGCCTCTCTTCATGTTGATCCATGCCATCTTTCCTGGCTATAGACATTTTCCTGAAGTTTTGAGTATGAACAGATACATAAGTAAAACATCAACAGATGGATGAATATTATCGCTTCTTTTACAAGTGGAAGGCTTCGGCTTGCTTACTTGACTTGCTGCTGCTGCAGCCCCAGAAAACAGTGGGTTTTGTCCAGAAGACATTGTGTCACAGTGAATCGTAGGTAGTAAATGCTGAGACAGTTAACCTGTTGAGGTTGGAGGTTGTAGGTTGGAGCAGATTCAGAATCAGCCAAATAAGGCAGGAGTTATTTATACTCATTTGGACTCTGATAGGATTTCTTGAGGGAGATAGAAAGGCATCGAATGATTGCGCTCCACGTGGAAATCATGTATGAGGCATGTCTTACGATGCAGGTCTGTCATGCATGCCAGAAAAGGAAAACGGTTGCCTGTCTTTCTCAAGGAATCATTACTTGAAGAAGAGAGAAAGGTAATCAAGATGTTGGCCATGCATAGGACCTTCAGTTGTTTGTTCAGTCACCCACCAATGTTAGATGTTTTAGATGCCATATCTTTTTTGATGTCTAATGCTTTATATGGAAACCCTTGTTAGAAAATCCACAGAGAAGAAATCATAATCTGCCATGCCCAGCCATTAACAGTCTGGCTAGGGCGTTAGACCAAAATTCATTTCATTGTTCCTTGCCTAAAATAGAAAAACAATTTCTTCACATTGTCCCCTGTAGATAGGTAGATTAAAATATAAATAAATCGAATAATCAAACTCTCTTAGAGTGAAATCAGAGAAACTTCAACTGCTTACCTACTGCCTTGAGAGAAGGGAAGTTTGCTTCCTAGTTTTATTTTGTGAGTTTCCTCCCACATGTTTGAAGCAACAAAGAAACTGAGGAAAAAGGCAGTCATGGCTTGTTGCATGTTAACAGCCTCCTCTGACAGAAAGGACACTTTCAGAGTCTTTTTTACAGTTCATTAGGATTAGAGACTTTAGAGTTGAAGGAACCGAAGGGAGTGTGTGGAACCATTCTTTTTCCCTTCAGAGCCAACAGCGCACCACCAGAAACCCCGTCCCTTATCCCACAGGCCGTGCTCCCAGCCCCAGCGTCCACGCCCATGCTCCCACAATTGCGGAAGCTTCCAGCCTCATGCACATCATTTAGGTATTTTCAGCTGAGATATTATGAAGAAGGTTTGCTTAGCAGAAATTTTGAGAGGTTCATGTCTTGTACTCACGGCACCACCTGCCTACCTTCCTCCATCTTTTAGTATCTGGCACATGTCCTCTGCTGGAGACTGAGGCTCTGGGAAGGCGGAGACTTCCCAGAAGTTAAATTGTGCCCAAGCCAGTTGGGGCACGCTGCTTTTTACATTCCAGAGCTCAGTTCCTATCAGGCGCGCTAAGCTGGCTAGTCTTTAAAGACTGACAGATGGTAGAACAGTAGTCCTCACTCAGACCTTTCTTTCAGAAGTTCCCTTCCCCGCCCAGGGCAGAAAGTAACCACAAAATAAGGAAACATTAGTCAACCTGAAAAACCCCATCAGAATTCCATATGTAAGTGACGGCTTTCTGAGGATTACGGTAGGCAGCGAGCGAGCTTATTCCAAACTTGGCTGTTAGCACACCTGTATGAAGCAATTACTGCTGATTCCAGCCGACAGATCACATATGCCAAGGATGTCCTTCTTCTTCCGAAAGTGTGTTTTGACTCAGTTGCTATTTTCTGCAGATTAAAATGGCTCAGAAAGAATTACATCTAAAGAAGAGAGGGATACCAGGAGGTTTTTGTGGCTCTTTCTGTCTGCCATTGTCCCAGACCTGGTGAAGTATGGGTTTAAAGGATTGTCCCAGAGGAGCTCCGTATTCTGAGTGGTCTCAGTGCAGAGAGTCTTAGACTGGCATGGGAGAAAGAGTCGTGTCTTTTCTCTGCTTTGGTGGCAGAGGCGGAGTAGCTGTGCCCCGCTTTGTCTCTAGAAACTGAGGAAAAAGGCAGTCATGGCTTGTTGCATGTTAACAGCCTCCTCTGACAGAAAGGACACTTTCAGAGTCTTTTTTACAGTTCATTAGGATTAGAGACTTTAGAGTTGAAGGAACCGAAGGGAGTGTGTGGAACCATTCTTTTTCCCTTCAGAGCCAACAGCGCACCACCAGAAACCCCGTCCCTTATCCCACAGGCCGTGCTCCCAGCCCCAGCGTCCACGCCCATGCTCCCACAATTGCGGAAGCTTCCAGCCTCATGCACATCATTTAGGTATTTTCAGCTGAGATATTATGAAGAAGGTTTGCTTAGCAGAAATTTTGAGAGGTTCATGTCTTGTACTCACGGCACCACCTGCCTACCTTCCTCCATCTTTTAGTATCTGGCACATGTCCTCTGCTGGAGACTGAGGCTCTGGGAAGGCGGAGACTTCCCAGAAGTTAAATTGTGCCCAAGCCAGTTGGGGCACGCTGCTTTTTACATTCCAGAGCTCAGTTCCTATCAGGCGCGCTAAGCTGGCTAGTCTTTAAAGACTGACAGATGGTAGAACAGTAGTCCTCACTCAGACCTTTCTTTCAGAAGTTCCCTTCCCCGCCCAGGGCAGAAAGTAACCACAAAATAAGGAAACATTAGTCAACCTGAAAAACCCCATCAGAATTCCATATGTAAGTGACGGCTTTCTGAGGATTACGGTAGGCAGCGAGCGAGCTTATTCCAAACTTGGCTGTTAGCACACCTGTATGAAGCAATTACTGCTGATTCCAGCCGACAGATCACATATGCCAAGGATGTCCTTCTTCTTCCGAAAGTGTGTTTTGACTCAGTTGCTATTTTCTGCAGATTAAAATGGCTCAGAAAGAATTACATCTAAAGAAGAGAGGGATACCAGGAGGTTTTTGTGGCTCTTTCTGTCTGCCATTGTCCCAGACCTGGTGAAGTATGGGTTTAAAGGATTGTCCCAGAGGAGCTCCGTATTCTGAGTGGTCTCAGTGCAGAGAGTCTTAGACTGGCATGGGAGAAAAAGTCGTGTCTCTTTTCTCTGCTTTGGTGGGCGGCAGAGGCGGAGTAGCTGTGGCACCCTTGACTTTGTCCTTCTTCTTGATAAGTTCTTCCCAGGCAGTGTCCCTGTCTCTGATCATCTGGCAATCAGGTTCAGGCAAGCAGATCTTGCAGGGTTTTTGAATCATGAAAGAAAAGCATTGAATTTCCAAAACATCCTTTAATATGTTATTTTTCATCACAGTACCAAGTGCCAATTTATTGAGCAAGCATGGCTTCCTAGTCCAGTGCATTGAGAGGATTCCTAGGTTCAGTCTCTGCTCTGCAATAAGAGTGGCGTGGTGGAGTATCGACATGTGGGTGCAGGAAGGGGCAGCCACTCGCTTGTCAGGTTTTCCCATTCCAAAGCAGCTTCCTGTGGCTTAGCTGATGATTAAATTTCATACATTCTTGCCTTCATCCTCCTCAGTCCCCCTTTGAAGTCCTGTTCTCAGCCCCATTTTTCAGATGAGAAGGTTATCTGCCTTTGTGATGTTTCCAAATGTGGACAATCACACATGTTTTGTGACGTTTCCCATGTAAGATCAAAAGTTAAAATAAGAAAGGAAGCCTTGGAGGAAAAATAAAGTAAAGGAAGCAGAATTGGAGGAGAATAAATTGAAGTATCTGGGGAGAGAGCACGGGACTTGGGTGAAATCTTTTTTAGAGCCTGTAGTGGTGCTACTGGCCAAGCACCCCCTGCCAATGCAGGAGACTTAAGAGACTGGGTCGGGAAGAGGGCATGGCAACCCACTCCAGTGTTCTTGCCTGGAGAAACCCTGCAACAGAAGAGCCCGGTGGGCTACGGTCCGCAGGGTCTCAAAGAGCCAGACACGACTGAAGTGACTTAGCACACGTGCAGTGACTGCCGACCCTGCTGGCAGCAGAAAGCTCCCCAGATGCCACACTCTTGGGTGAGGTGGGAGGAATGATGGGTTACAAAGGCACAGCATGGAGAAGAAAGTATCATAGGTACTTATTTTAAACAAACCGTATGGTAGTAACGACTTTGCAATCACTGTCTCTCTGATTCTGTAGAAGGAAATCAAAGCGTTCTCTACAAACTCTCCTCTGACGGCTAGACTATAGCTTGAAATTCTCAGCCTCTCCCTAGTCAAGGACCTAGAGCTCTCTCAGCCAATATGAATAGTCCAGCGTGAAGGGGTATTATGCCAACTCACCAAGTTGACTCTGCCTTTGTAGAGCCAGCAGTCGTGCTGAGAGACAACCAGGAGGGATACCATGAAGCCCAGGACACCCTGTCGGAAGCAAAGGTGACCTTGACTAGCAGCATGAGCTTCGGCAGCCAGTAAGTGTCTCAGAGAAACCTTGTCCCCTATGTTTTTTTTCTAAAAATCGCTAGGCAACAAAAATTTGACTTAAATAGAAATATTAGTTTTATCAGTTCCTATCCTAACTAATGCAGTTGTTCTCAGTTCAGTTAAATCACTCAGTCGAGTTCCACTCTTTGCGACCCCCATCGACTGCAGCACACCAGGCTTCCCTGTCCTTTGCTATTTCCCAGAGTCTGCTCAAGCTCACGTCCATTGACTCAGTGATGCCATCCAGCCATCTTGTCTTCTATATTCCCTTCTCCTTTCCCTTCTATTTTTTCCAACATCAGACTCTTTCCCAATGAGTGATCTCTTCTCTTCAGATGGTCAAAATATTGGAACTTCAGCTTAAACATCATTCCTTCTAATATGTATTCAGATTGAGTTCCTTTAGAATTGACTGGTTTGATCTCCTTGCCATCCAAGGGACTCTCAAGAGCCTTCTCCAACACCACAGTTCAAAGACGTCCTCACCAACATGAATGCACCCTAACTTCTCCCCGTATCACTGAACTAAGCAAATATACCTGCCCCCAGCATTGCTCCAATCATTTTTCCCTATGACAACCAAAGGTTATTCACCCAGTTTTCATTAGGATCACCCCCACCACCACCACCATGCGGGCATTCTGGAAATGTATATGAGGGCAAGATTTCAACTCTTCCCAATTTTTTTCTATTATTAATCCAACCCTTATTTTCAGCATATTGATAGTGAGATTGCCTTTGGCTTTAGGTCTGCAAAGGATGGCCAACAAATTCTTCCTCCCCTCCTCAAATTCCTACATCTCTTTAGTCCATGAAAATCATGATTAAGCAGAATTCGGGTTGTATGTGTTTGTGTGATCTGTTTAGTTAACTTTTAAATAGAAGATTAATCTAAAAATTCTATCACAGATTTTATTGTGAATAACTCTGTAGTGTATTGGCAACATTCGAACTTAATAGCTGTAATATATCAGGAAAACATTTCATGATTGAGAACTGTGATCACCTGTGAGTAAGTACTATACTGTCTGCAGAGTATAGAAACTGTGTCGTGGTAGCATCACACAGTGTTAAGTGCAAATGCTGGCCCTAAGCTGTGTGATCTTGAGCAACTTGCTTCATTTCTACGTATCTCCGTTCTGACATCTTAAGTGAGTATAATGGTCATGAAGACTCTGAGGGTTCTTTGTAATGACTGAATGAGATGAGGTATTTCAAGTATTTTACTTGATTCCTGGTTGAGAGTAAGCGTTCATTTAACCCCTATTTGCGCCCCAGTCTGCCTTTTTCCAGAGCCATCACGGCCATTGACTCAGTGATGCCATCCAGCCATCTTGTCTTCTATATTCCCTTCTCCTTTCCCTTCTATTTTTTCCAACATCAGACTCTTTCCCAATGAGTGATCTCTTCTCTTCAGATGGTCAAAATATTGGAACTTCAGCTTAAACATCATTCCTTCTAATATGTATTCAGATTGAGTTCCTTTAGAATTGACTGGTTTGATCTCCTTGCCATCCAAGGGACTCTCAAGAGCCTTCTCCAACACCACAGTTCAAAGACGTCCTCACCAACATGAATGCACCCTAACTTCTCCCCGTATCACTGAACTAAGCAAATATACCTGCCCCCAGCATTGCTCCAATCATTTTTACCTATGACAACCAAAGGTTATTCACCCAGTTTTCATTAGGATCACCCCCACCACCACCACCATGCGGGCATTCTGGAAATGTATATGAGGGCAAGATTTCAACTCTTCCCAATTTTTTTCTATTATTAATCCAACCCTTATTTTCAGCATATTGATAGTGAGATTGCCTTTGGCTTTAGGTCTGCAAAGGATGGCCAACAAATTCTTCCTCCCCTCCTCAAATTCCTACATCTCTTTAGTCCATGAAAATCATGATTAAGCAGAATTCGGGGTTGTATGTGTTGAGTGTGATCTGTTTAGTTAACTTTTAAATAGAAGATTAATCTAAAAATTCTATCACAGATTTTATTGTGAATAACTCTGTAGTGTATTGGCAACATTCGAACTTAATAGCTGTAATATATCAGGAAAACATTTCATGATTGAGAACTGTGATCACCTGTGAGTAAGTACTATACTGTCTGCAGAGTATAGAAACTGTGTCGTGGTAGCATCACACAGTGTTAAGTGCAAATGCTGGCCCTAAGCTGTGTGATCTTGAGCAACTTGCTTCATTTCTACGTATCTCCGTTCTGACATCTTAAGTGAGTATAATGGTCATGAAGACTCTGAGGGTTCTTTGTAATGACTGAATGAGATGAGGTATTTCAAGTATTTTACTTGATTCCTGGTTGAGAGTAAGCGTTCATTTAACGTTCCATATTATTCCAATGATCAATTCTTGTATCTACAAAATTGGACTGAATATATCATAGGCATAGAGCCCTCCAAAGATGTGACTTTTGAAATAAATCCTTGATCTGATTTTTGCTATAATTCCCCTGCTTAATAATTCACCTGATCAGGCTACCATTTAACTGAGGGTTCTGGATAGACGGATCTGGTTAGCAGAGGTTTTGCTGTACCTCTCCAACAGGTGGAACAGGTGTCAGACACCTGAGCCCAAAGGTGCCACCAGTTCCTGTGTATGCTTTCTGATGAAGTGTAAAAACCTAGGGACTACCTTTTCTTCCTTGTCTTCTGTTTCTTAAAATATAAGCAAGACATTCTACATGAAAGGATTATAAACTGTTTGGAGGAAAGGTTCTGTGGAATTTGAGGAATTTTGCCTCTCCCATGCTCACAAGCTAACATTGGGATTTGTAGATATTTTGTTTCTCTCTTTGTTTCTGGCCTCACCACGTGGATTTCAGGATCTTGTTCCCAGACCAGGGATGGAACTCAGGGCCACAGCAGTGAAAGTGCCAAGTCCTAACTACTAGACTGTCAGTAAACTCCTCCTTTTTCCCTTTTAAAATGGTTGGTAACATACTATGCATTGAGTAGCTCTGTGTGCTAGGTAGTGTGTGTTATTAGATGCAGAAATCATGTTTCAATCCCCGTGCAACCTGGCTGGGTCAGTGAGATGAATTCAGTTAAGTTAATCCAAGGCCAAAGAAGGCAGCATCCCTTCCAGTGCTACCTTGATGATTCTGGCTGGAGATCAAGAAGGAAGAAATTAGTGGGGTCTGGGTGGATTGTTCCAGAATGTTTCCTGTAGGAAGTGGGATGGGAAGAAAGACAAGAATATGTGATCCTAAATCACATGATGGACGTACCATGGGCAAATCATGGGGAACACATGGAGCATTCCATATTCTGAGTAGCCTGACTAGAAGTGGGGATACATGATGGGGTGAGAAATAACATCTCGGATTTCTCAAGAATACACTCTTGGTTGTTGGGATTGCCTACGTGTGAGTATATGCATGCCTGTTATGTTTATGTTAATGCAAAGTTGTTGTAAAAACATGATTCCAATCTGAAAAGTGTTTTGGTACTATAAAGACAACATTTGTGATAACACATAAAATACTCCAACCACATTTATGCTTTCATTTATTCTTTCTTATGTCTTTTCTGTGATATAAGAGGATTGGCTAGTCGTGGATAATCAGAACCCCAGAAAATCCAATTTACGCCTTGAGTTTCTCTGACTTTTCCCACCATTCCTTAACCCCACTATGAAGACAAAGGCATTTAACTTATGGGTGTTTGTCCCATTGCCTTTAATTCCTTTATTTCCATAAAAGAAGTTTCTAGGACACCTGAGCCCAAAGGTGCCACCAGTTCCTGTGTATGCTTTCTGATGAAGTGTAAAAACCTAGGGACTACCTTTTCTTCCTTGTCTTCTGTTTCTTAAAATATAAGCAAGACATTCTACATGAAAGGATTATAAACTGTTTGGAGGAAAGGTTCTGTGGAATTTGAGGAATTTTGCCTCCCATGCTCACAAGCTAACATTGGGATTTGTAGATATTTTGTTTCTCTCTTTGTTTCTGGCCTCACCACGTGGATTTCAGGATCTTGTTCCCAGACCAGGGATGGAACTCAGGGCCACAGCAGTGAAAGTGCCAAGTCCTAACTACTAGACTGTCAGTAAACTCCTCCTTTTTCCCTTTTAAAATGGTTGGTAACATACTATGCATTGAGTAGCTCTGTGTGCTAGGTAGTGTGTGTTATTAGATGCAGAAATCATGTTTCAATCCCCGTGCAACCTGGCTGGGTCAGTGAGATGAATTCAGTTAAGTTAATCCAAGGCCAAAGAAGGCAGCATCCCTTCCAGTGCTACCTTGATGATTCTGGCTGGAGATCAAGAAGGAAGAAATTAGTGGGGTCTGGGTGGATTGTTCCAGAATGTTTCCTGTAGGAAGTGGGATGGGAAGAAAGACAAGAATATGTGATCCTAAATCACATGATGGACGTACCATGGGCAAATCATGGGGAACACATGGAGCATTCCATATTCTGAGTAGCCTGACTAGAAGTGGGGATACATGATGGGGTGAGAAATAACATCTCGGATTTCTCAAGAATACACTCTTGGTTGTTGGGATTGCCTACGTGTGAGTATATGCATGCCTGTTATGTTTATGTTAATGCAAAGTTGTTGTAAAACATGATTCCAATCTGAAAAGTGTTTTGGTACTATAAAGACAACATTTGTGATAACACATAAAATACTCCAACCACATTTATGCTTTCATTTATTCTTTCTTATGTCTTTTCTGTGATATAAGAGGATTGGCTAGTCGTGGATAATCAGAACCCCCAGAAAATCCAATTTACGCCCTTGAGTTTCTCTGACTTTTCCCACCATTCCTTAACCCCACTATGAAGACAAAGGCATTTAACTTATGGGTGTTTGTCCCATTGCCTTTAATTCCTTTATTTCCTATGATAAATAAGGAAATGGTCTAAAGTAGGCATCCAGAAGAAAAACTGTACCTAATTATTAGGGAAATGTAAATCAAAACTACAGTGAGGTATCAGCTCATACTGATCAGAACGATCATCATAAAAAGTCTTCAAACAATAAAAGCTGGAGAGAGTGTGGAAAAAAATGGAGCCCTCCTACACTGTTGGTGGGCATGCAAACTGGTACAGCCGCTATGGAGTACAGTATGGAGATTCCTTTAAAAACTCAAAATAGAACAAACGTATGATGCAGCAATCTCTTGGCATGTACCCAGAGAAAGCCATAATTCAGAAAGATACATGTACCCGAGTGTTCATTGTAGCTCTCTTTACAATAACCAGGACACAGAAGCAACCTAAATGTCCATCAGTAGAGGAATGGAATAAAAATGAAATGAGATGTGTATATATATATATATATATATATAAAATAGAATATTACCCAGCCATAAAAAGAATAAAACAGTGCCATTTGCAGCAACATGAATGGACTAGAGATTGTAACACCGAGTGAAGTAAGTCAGACACAGAAGGAGAAATATCATATGATATCACTTATATGTACACTCTTAAAAAAGGGGTACAAACTAATTTATTTACAAAACAGAACTAGAGTCAAGTCATGGATAAAGAAAACAAACTTAGGTTACCAGGGGATAAGGGAGGGGCATAAATTGGGGCTGACATATACACACTATATGTAAAATACATGTAAAATAGATAAGTTATGGGGAAAATTTTTTGTCAAAAAAGTGGATATATGTGTGTCTCTCTTTTTTTCTCTGGCCTCACCACATAGCTTTCAGGACCTTTCTTCCCTGATCAGGGCTGGAACTCAGGGCCACAGTAATGAATGTCACATCCTAACCACTGGACCATCAGGAAACTCCCCCCTTTCTCCTTTTAAAATGGTTGCTAATGTACTATGTGTGGTTGCTACGTACACACCTGTCCCACCTGTTGAAGTTATATATATATGTGTGTGTGTGTGTGTGTGTGTGTGTGTATATATATATAACTATGTTACTTTGCCATATACCTGAAAATAACACGACACTGTAAATCAATTATACTCCAACAATTTGTTAGGAGGATTGGTCCGAATGACCTGGTCCATCAGCAGACTGGATTCATCAGCCCTCTATATGGTTGGGGGATTCCTGGATATGCTTTAAAGTCCCTAAAGAAGGTTAGGGATAGTGATAGTTTCCCATCCAGATCATCTCTAAAGATGATGCTTAATCCACTGGCACCTGTTTGTTCAAGAGCAAGACAAATTCTCATGAATTACATTGTCATGAAAAAATCATCAAAGTCACACTGCTGATTAGATGGTTGAATACTTGTCTATAGAAAATTACCATTGGGAGTGGGCAGCTCAGTGGATTGAAATCCAGTGTTAATGGGATCCATGA
The DNA here is from genome assembly GCA_022376925.1 of Tragulus kanchil. Taxonomy (NCBI): domain Eukaryota; kingdom Metazoa; phylum Chordata; class Mammalia; order Artiodactyla; family Tragulidae; genus Tragulus; species Tragulus kanchil. The sequence goes on along the minus strand of JAIOJX010000028.1, from coordinate 15,248,349 downwards.
CACGGCTTGCCTCCCACTTAGGGCTACAGAATAGACTGGGTTTTGTTTTCTGCTTTTGGTTTTTCCTTGTTGTTTTTCTTTTTGTAGGGCAAAGATAATTCCAGCTAGCAAACTAGCAAGCATATGTCCTGAGAAAAAACTGTGAGTGGTAAAATCGACTTGATGGCTTAATAGAGACAAGTATCGGGGGAAAAATGTAACATGTGTGGTAGGTGTAATTTGTGATCCATTTTTGATGTGTTAATACTATTACATGCACATTCCCCAAACAGCACATGATTATTTATAGTTTTGCTGACAGTGGGCTTGGTGTTTTTAAAGATGGAATCTTCAGGCCACTAGTGGGTTTTCTGGTACGTTCAGAAAATACTATCTTCTATTCTTAGTCCTTGAAGCAGTTCAGACAGCCCTAAGGTAGTCAAAAGTTATAGTTCAATATTTCATTGAATCTCTGGTGTCTTTCTTTCCCCCCAGAATAAGCAACAATAAGCAATGTCATAAACACAGCTCAGGGCTCAGACTAGCTCACAAAAGTCTGTTTAATAGATGGTAGTTACATATGTGTTTGTTGAGCAAATAGACAGATACCAGTTCTGTTCTTCTGCGTTCTTAAATAGAGATCATGTCATTTGAGAAGCGGAAGGTGAATATTCCCTCTTGTTTCTTCAAAATGATAACCCTAGACCTACGCACAATGTGTTGATAAACAGAAATGCACACCATTCCCTCTTGGACCCCCTACGCACCCACTTCGGGTTTCTTCCCTCTGTGGCCATCCCACTTGAGTGACCTTAGGCGAGTTCAGTCCATTTTACTGTTGTACATGACAATAATGATGTGGGTGCATGCTGATTCATGTCTGACTCTTTTTGACCTGTCCTAATGGGGGATTGAATGCTTTAAAGTCCCAAAAATGGGTTGTTTTCCCATCCAGATCATCTCTAAAGATGATGCTTAATCCACTGGCACCTGTTTGTTCAAGAGCAAGACAAATTCTCATGAATTACATTGTCATGAAAAAATCATCAAAGTCACACTGCTGATTAGATGGTTGAATACTTGTCTATAGAAAATTACCATTGGGAGTGGGCAGCTCAGTGGATTGAAATCCAGTGTTAATGGGATCCATGACACGGCTTGCCTCCCACTTAGGGCTACAGAATAGACTGGGTTTTGTTTTCTGCTTTTGGTTTTTCCTTGTTGTTTTTCTTTTTGTAGGGCAAAGATAATTCCAGCTAGCAAACTAGCAAGCATATGTCCTGAGAAAAAACTGTGAGTGGTAAAATCGACTTGATGGCTTAATAGAGACAAGTATCGGGGGAAAAATGTAACATGTGTGGTAGGTGTAATTTGTGATCCATTTTTGATGTGTTAATACTATTACATGCACATTCCCCAAACAGCACATGATTATTTATAGTTTTGCTGACAGTGGGCTTGGTGTTTTTAAAGATGGAATCTTCAGGCCACTAGTGGGTTTTCTGGTACGTTCAGAAAATACTATCTTCTATTCTTAGTCCTTGAAGCAGTTCAGACAGCCCTAAGGTAGTCAAAAGTTATAGTTCAATATTTCATTGAATCTCTGGTGTCTTTCTTTCCCCCCAGAATAAGCAACAATAAGCAATGTCATAAACACAGCTCAGGGCTCAGACTAGCTCACAAAAGTCTGTTTAATAGATGGTAGTTACATATGTGTTTGTTGAGCAAATAGACAGATACCAGTTCTGTTCTTCTGCGTTCTTAAATAGAGATCATGTCATTTGAGAAGCGGAAGGTGAATATTCCCTCTTGTTTCTTCAAAATGATAACCCTAGACCTACGCACAATGTGTTGATAAACAGAAATGCACACCATTCCCTCTTGGACCCCCTACGCACCCACTTCGGGTTTCTTCCCTCTGTGGCCATCCCACTTGAGTGACCTTAGGCGAGTTCAGTCCATTTTACTGTTGTACATGACAATAATGATGTGGGTGCATGCTGATTCATGTCTGACTCTTTTTGACCCCATGGACTGTGACCTGTCAGACTCCTCTGTCCATGGGATTCTCCAGGCCAGTATACTGCAGTGGTTTGCCATTTTCTTCTCTTGAGGAGCTTCCCAACCCAGGTATTGAACACAATATTGACTAGTCTCTGTTAAAATCTACTTTTTCAGGAAAACTGGTTTTGACTAGATATTGGAAAGAAAAGATTTAGATGCAACTGATTCATATTATGTTGTGACTGACTAGTAGCACTCTAACTGCACTGTCTTTCAGTATTTTAAAATGTTGGGTGTTTATAAACTCAACTGGACACAGATAGAAAGCTAATCAGTGAAACAAGGAGAGGCAGAAATTTCCAAGCACTGTGTGATGGATCTGGGTCAGAGGAAGAGGCCAATTCTAATGGAAAGGTGTGTCTTCTCTGGGAATAACAGCCTTCTGTAGAAGCCCACCTTCTGGATCTGCCTCATTCAACTCTTACAGATGCTATTGAATTTCCACATAACTTCCCTTCCCATTTTGTCCCTGAAACCTGTAACTAAGGTCCTATTTATACCATCAGCTTTGTCCTCATGCTCTCCATGTCTTTTTTAGAGATACCAGAGGACATGCATATTATTTTTTCTCTTTATCCAAATACCCAGCCCAGCCTTAGCTCTCTAAGCCAAGTGGCCCATCAACACCAGCTGTGGGCATTTCCCCACAGCAGGCTTGAGCCCTGGATCATCACCTTCCTTAGTCTTTAAGCTTCAGTTTCCTCATCTGCAAAATAGAACTGAAATAATTAAAGTGTTGTGAGGATTATAGTAAAAACAGAGCACGTGAAAAGGCTCCCTTTGCTGTGGTTCTGCCCCCCACCACACACACCCCTCTCTCTGCCTTTGTTGCCCTGGCTCTTAGATTTTCATGCTTTTGCAACCAGTTTATGTATCACTCAAGGGGAGAGGACTTGAAGTTTAACATCTTCCAAAATTTCATGCACTGTCTACAGCCCACCATCTGTAGACCATCCACTCAACAGAGCTTGTCACCAAGGTTTCCAGTGAAGGTCTGTGATGTGGTACTTCCCACACTCACTTTGCTTTAACCAAGTCTGTCGGTGGCTCACCATTGTTCTTCTCAGAACACTCTGTGGTGGTTCAAACTCCTTCCTTGGTCTTTCCCAGGGTCTGCCAGCTAATCCCACAGCAGCCTTCAGTTTCTGAGAAAAGTATAGTTCATCAGGATCGCCAGTGCATAGTTTGTGTGCCATGGCTCTAGGACATCTGTTCCTACAGCTTCTCACTTTCAGGTATCCTATCCTCAGACATTTGTTAGGAACTAGATATTCTGGAAAACTGGTTTTGACTAGATATTGGAAAGAAAAGATTTAGATGCAACTGATTCATATTATGTTGTGACTGACTAGTAGCACTCTAACTGCACTGTCTTTCAGTATTTTAAAATGTTGGGTGTTTATAAACTCAACTGGACACAGATAGAAAGCTAATCAGTGAAACAAGGAGAGGCAGAAATTTCCAAGCACTGTGTGATGGATCTGGGTCAGAGGAAGAGGCCAATTCTAATGGAAAGGTGTGTCTTCTCTGGGAATAACAGCCTTCTGTAGAAGCCCACCTTCTGGATCTGCCTCATTCAACTCTTACAGATGCTATTGAATTTCCACATAACTTCCCTTCCCATTTTGTCCCTGAAACCTGTAACTAAGGTCCTATTTATACCATCAGCTTTGTCCTCATGCTCTCCATGTCTTTTTTAGAGATACCAGAGGACATGCATATTATTTTTTCTCTTTATCCAAATACCCAGCCCAGCCTTAGCTCTCTAAGCCAAGTGGCCCATCAACACCAGCTGTGGGCATTTCCCCACAGCAGGCTTGAGCCCTGGATCATCACCTTCCTTAGTCTTTAAGCTTCAGTTTCCTCATCTGCAAAATAGAACTGAAATAATTAAAGTGTTGTGAGGATTATAGTAAAACAGAGCACGTGAAAAGGCTCCCTTTGCTGTGGTTCTGCCCCCCACCACACACACCCCTCTCTCTGCCTTTGTTGCCCTGGCTCTTAGATTTTCATGCTTTTGCAACCAGTTTATGTATCACTCAAGGGGAGAGGACTTGAAGTTTAACATCTTCCAAAATTTCATGCACTGTCTACAGCCCACCATCTGTAGACCATCCACTCAACAGAGCTTGTCACCAAGGTTTCCAGTGAAGGTCTGTGATGTGGTACTTCCCACACTCACTTTGCTTTAACCAAGTCTGTCGGTGGCTCACCATTGTTCTTCTCAGAACACTCTGTGGTGGTTCAAACTCCTTCCTTGGTCTTTCCCAGGGTCTGCCAGCTAATCCCACAGCAGCCTTCAGTTTCTGAGAAAAGTATAGTTCATCAGGATCGCCAGTGCATAGTTTGTGTGCCATGGCTCTAGGACATCTGTTCCTACAGCTTCTCACTTTCAGGTACCATGCCCCTTACACCCCTCCTCACCCCCCGCCCCCACAGTGTTGTTAGGAAAGGAAGCTGAGCTCTTTCTCTCTTTCTGTTCTCAGCTCTTCAGTTTTGTTGAATTCTGAGCCCTAGGTGATCCAGACAAGAGAAACACTATCTTTTAACCTCAGTGATGTCTGAATGTCTACTGAGGAGCAGCTTCCAGGGTCTTTCCAGGGTCTTTACAGGGGGTGAAGCTTGGAAATGAATCACCATATATGGTTCTTCTCTCTGCACATCCTGTCTGATCTTTCTGCATAACGAATCAAGTGAGATTATCTGAATAGGTGCTTTCCCCCCTTTCCTCCCTATTAAGCTTTTAAAATAGCTTACACCCTAGACAAGCATAGACTTTTCCATTTGCGTAAAATATGACCCTTAACTAGTAAATCAGAGGCATTCTCCAAGTCTTTCCTTCATACATGCTTATTGAGTATTCCCTTACTGTAGGATTTCACATCACCTTATAAAGAAATACACTTTGGCTTAATACTCTATAACCAGCATTTCATCTCCCAGCGTTACCATTCTCCAAGGGCCCAGGAAACTCTTATGTTCCCAGTCCTGTGCATTCCTGCCTTACATTTCAGAATGTCTAAAGAGGCCTTGCTCATTTCAATCAGTACTATCTGGATACATAGAAAGCACTAGCCGGGGTGTGTTTTGGCCATGAATTTTAGTAAGAAGCTTCCTCAAGTCTCTATAGAAAGCTCAAAGAGAACAGGAGGACAAATGTATCTGTGTTTGATTACGGGTACAGAAATGAGGGTAGGGACAAAGATAGACACAGGCACACCTAGAAATGATATTTTTAAGCATCATGAGCCAGAGTATCAAAGACAGATGAAAGAGTTAGGGTGTCAGGGAATAAAAGAATAAGAATTTGGGATTCTTTGAGACACCTAAACACTGCCTTTCTAGTTCTTGTCTTGGACTGATTGGCGAAAATCAGAGAAACAGTATGCCAAGCCTCTAGTGACGTACCATACATTTGTGGGCAACCTGTACCAAAGTAAGTGACCTGGTGCTGTTCTTCCAACAGCATTTGCTCACTTTGTATCTCATTTTGATCATTCTTGTAATATTCAGCTTTCCATTATATTGTTGGTTATGGTGATCTATGATCATTGATCTTTGATGCTGCTGTTTTAATTAGGGCACCATGAATCTCACCCAGATAAGACGTGAACTTAACTGATCAATGGTGTGTGTTCCCACTGTTCTGCCGACCAGCCATCCCCTCCATCTCTCACCCTCTTCCTGGACTGCCCTCTTCCCCAGGACCCAACAATATTGAAATCAAGCCCATTAAAAATCCTACAACAAACTCTATGTGTTCGAGTGAAAGAAAGAGTCATGCAGCTCTCACTTAAAGTCAAAACTCAGACATGGTTAAGCTTAGTGAGGCAGGCAGGAGAAAAAGCTTGGCCTCTTGTGCCAAACGGTCAAGTTGTGAATGCAGAGGAATAGTTCTTGAGAAGAATTAAAAGTGCTACCTCAGTGAACACACAGACGATAAGAACTTTCACAATCCATGGGAAAAGGTCAAAATAGCAACATGAACACAAGTTTGGAAGAATTTGAGTCCAGCCCTCATGGATGACTTGGAGGGGTTCGAGACTCTAGTGTCGATGTCGGGGAAGAAGCAAGAGAAGTAGATCCAAAAGTGGATCCTGAAGATGTGACTGAGTTGCTACAACCCTGTGGTAAACAAGTATGGGTGAGGAGCTGCTCCGTGTGGATGAGAAAAGAAAGGAGTTTCTTGAGAAGGAAGCTCCTCCTGGTGAAGATGGCCGAAAGGACCCCAAAGGATTTAGACTATTAAATAAACCTGGTTGATAAAGTAGCAGCTGGATTTGTGGGGACTGACTCTAATTGTGAAGTTCTATCAGGAATAAACTGCCATCAAACAGTATTAACTTCTCCAGAGGAATGCTTCTTGGTTGCTTCATTTTAAGAAATCACCACCATCCTGATCAATCAACTGCCCTCAACATCAAGGCAGTCCTCTCTAGCATCAATAAATTACAACTGATTGAAGTTTCAAATGATGGTTAGGATTTCCATCAAGAAAATATTTTTAAATTAAGGGATGCACACTTTTAGACATAATGCTATTGTATACTTCATAGACTACAGTGTAGTGTAACTTGTGATAACCTTTGCATCACTGGGAAACCAAAAAATTAGTGTTCCTTTCCTGTTGCAATAGTTGCTTTTTTGTGGTAGTCAGGACCTGAGCCAGCAAATATCCCTGAGGTCTGCCTGTATAGGAATAATTCATCAGATACATATTGAATAAATGAGTTCTTTACATTAACAAACAATATTTTATTCATATTACTTAAATATAGAAGGCAAAAGAACTTTAGGCTTCATAAAACTGTCAGAGTAATGCCATGGACAATTCAACATATTCCTTTCATTATTCTTGTCTTTCTCTGCCTGCCTGTTTGACTAGCTTAGAGAGCTGTAATCAAAGAGGGACAAAGCCCTTTTCTTAAAACCTCTTTGTGAATATGTGAACAGGTTTTAAGAAAAATGAAGTCAAATTCCCCTAGGACTTATGGGTATTGAAATTTCCATTGATTTTAGCTAGATGAGAAAGCAGCCCAGGTAACCCAGGAATAGAAATTCTACTAGGGCCACTGATGATCTACTGAGCATATTTATTTATTTGAATTAAGTAATTAGTTTTGGCATGTTTTCGTTGTTCTCATTTATAATCTCCTAAAAGGCAGAGATGAGACCTTGTCTGTGTAGGGTCATATATTAAAGACCAACTAACACAGCCAGGCAGAGTGAAGATTGTGGGAGGCTTAGTCCATAGCCCAGGGATTGGGAAGCCCTTCTAAAGACCACATGGGCTTTGACAGTGAAATTCAAGAGTAGCACCATAACTGGCCTCAACTTAGCATCAAATAATCAGGGCTGTTAACCCAAGATATTATTGACTTTCATGCAGTTATTTATAACTTTTTATGCAATTAAGGTTTCAGTCTATAACAGCCCCCAAATAATTGGAAAAATCTTTTCTTGCCAAAAATGGATTCAGAGAAGAATCCATCTTTAACAAACTCCTCCTCTCCCTACCTCAGAACACTTTTGTTTCCCTCCCACTGTGTGCCTATAGCTGGCTGATGAAGGCAAACTCGAGGCAGGCAACATTTCAGGGTCACAGGGTAGCTTTACACCTTAGCAGCTGTCTTCAGCACATGCGCAGCTATTGGGACAATAAAATATTGTTCATTGCTTCTACCCCACAACCAATTAGGTCAGCTGTAAATATTGGAATTGCTTGGTAAACATGCTAGAAGATTGTGCTGACTTGTTAATATAAGTGAAAATGTAATTAGATTTATAACACTTTTTTTTCCAAACCATAATTTACAACAACAACAACAGAAGAAAAAAAACTCTCTTGCAACCTGCTGAAATATCATTATTAAAATGCACATGAAAAGTCAATTACACCAGAGGGAGGTATTTAAGAGAAGTAAGTTTCCATACCCTACGATTACACCATGGGGATTACATATTTCTTATTTATTTTTTTTTCCCTGAGATCTTTGCTGCTGCCAGATGAAAAGGAAGAGATATTTTACTTATTTTGCTCTGAAATATTGCTGCAGATACTGCTAAAAAGTGAACTAAATAACCTGGCTCCCTGGAAACCTACTCTATTCACCTCAAAGCCCCCAGGAAAAACCAAGCAGTCACCATTCTTTTTTATTTACGAGCCTGTCTCTCTTGAAGCAATAGTCATGTTCCTTAAAGCATGTAGACATCATGTATTTTTTCTAACTATTATTCTATTTATTTCTCTAAATGAGTAGATTGTTTTATATAATTTGATGGAAAATCCTTATGTAAAAATAAGAGCTATTCCCTTCCTTTTATTCACTTTAAAACCTGGAGCTTCTTCTGCTCCTAGGGTTGAATGAGGAATGCAGTTCTTTCTTTGGACAAGATGTCATGGGGGTCACCCCTGGCCTTGGCTGGGTCAGGGGACACTGGCATCGTGCCCTGAGCTGGGTTTTTTTCTGCTGCAGGAGCCTCCGTGGGTCAGGCGAGGCTCTGCCCCTTCTCCTAAGGCTCTGATTCCAACACCACTTTCGGCTTTCATCCAGGCGGGTTGCTCTCTCTCTCTGCTTTCTAGTTTCCTCATCATGAAATGTAGGTATTATTACAGCTCATGAGTGTTTAAGTTGCCAGTGGGGAAAAGCTAGTTTAAAAAAAAATCATAAAGAAATTTATAGGTGGGAGAGGAGGAGCCGTTTCCAGACTCAAACTTCTCCTGAAATGTTCAGTTTAGATAGTGGCAGAAAATGTTAATATGTATCATTTAGACTCGCTAGCGCATACTTTGCAGATATAAATCAGCCTTTGGGGGGAGATTCTGGTGGCACTATACCTGAATCAATTGGTAAAGTAAATCCCATCTATCAGTGCATATGTATGTATATGGTTCCTCTTACACATTCATGCTCTATAGTCATGTGTACACACATATGTTGCAGATGTGCATGTTTATAGGAAGATCGAGGAAAGACTGAAGTGAGCAATCACAAACAATAGACTTTAATTCAAAGTAGCACCTTAATCCATTGGTAAGGCCTCGTAATGGAAAGCAGTGCCAACGATCTTGCAGCATTAAAACACTCAGTTTCTATTTATGTATTAATGTGGTAATTCATGACTGATACCTTTATGTTTGCATTTTTTGCATGTAAAGAGCATATGCATGTTTCCAGTCCTTAACAGATTTCATAAAAAATACTGATAAGCTAGATTTGCTTCTGAACTGAAATATTCTGTTAGATGTTGCAATGAGCCAAGCCTGGTGCCTGGCTTTTACAGTATGTGAGGATAAATATGAGTATTCTTGGACCTTTCTAAATATCTCTGGTTTCAGCTTTAGACCACAACATAGCTATTCAGTTTCCAGGACTGTGGCTGATGTTTCCCTTTTTCTCACTTCTGGTTTACTCCTTTGAGAAATCCTCCTTGTGGATCACTGTTGTGTGTTAAGTCGCTTCAGTCATGTCTGACTCTTTGTGACCCCATGGTCTGTAGCCCGCCAAGTCAGTCTATCCATGGAATTCTCCAGGCAAGAATACTGGAGTGGGTAGCCTATCCCTTCTCCAGCGGATCTTCCCGATGCAGGCGTTGAACCCACATCTCCTGCTCTGCAGGCAGATTCTTTCCATCTCAGCTGCCAGGGAAGCCCGTAAAGGATTTGTAGGGCCAGGTCAAGAATTTGCTTGTGCTATGAGCTCACACTTCCAGGAACAGCACTCACTTTCCACTAACAATAGTTGATCTCCATCAGCATCCAGAATGACACTCTGAGGGAAGTCAGAGAAACACACACACACACACACACACATACACACACACACACCAAAAAACAGCCTACTGGCAGAGGCTCTGACCTCTCCATGTGGATTCTGTGGGTTGTTTTGTTTGGAGTTTTAACAGTTAATTTGTAGGGGGAAATTGGTGAACCTCTTGAAGAATAAAATAGGCAGAAACCATCCCGGGTGAGTTTATATTTATCTGATTTCTAAGTTAAAGTTTTAGATCAGATGACTCTAAATCTTAAGAGCTAGTTAAGGAATTTATTTAATCAATACTAAGCAGAGTATATCAACCAGATGGTTTTTCAAGATCCACTTTCCCACCTAGTACCTTTTTCTCTCCTGAGGGGAAGGAGGATAAAGGAAAATGGTTTTTTTATTTTAAAAGATTTATTTATTTATTTATTTTGGTGGGGGTGGGGTGGGGAGGGAGGGGAGCAGGCAGGCCACTTCTATTGGTCTTTCATTTGTCCATTTTCATCCATCTTTGTTCTTTGGCTCCTGTGGGCCTCCCATCGCGGTGGCGTCTGTCGTTGCAGAGCACCGGCTCTGGGCGCATGCGCCCGAGAGCTCCGGCTCGGCGATTGGACACATTGGTCCAGCCGCTTCGCGGCACGTGGGATCTTCCCAGGCCAGGGCCCGAACCGGCGCCCCTTGAACTGCGAGGTGTTGCCCTTACCCCCTGGACCACCAGGGAAGTCCCAGGAAAATGGTTCTTAATCAGCCACTGTCTCACCAAATGCTCTCATCTCCCCCTTCAGGTCTGTGGAGTGACCTCCTTCCCTTCCTTCTCCTCCGCTCTTCTTTGGTTTTGTGATTTCAGCCATTGACTCTTGTCACGGTATTTTTCCAGGCACATTTTCTTCCAAGACAAGAAATAGCAGAAAAGCAGAGAAAGGAGGAAATGAATTCCCAGGAGAATGAGTGTGTATGTGTATGGATACATCTCTTTCTGGGGCGAGAGACTCCTTCGAAAGATCTCCCGGCCCAGAGCCATGATTTGATACCTGCCCCCCTCCCGGGCTGGCTGGTCTTCACACTTTGCTGCCTCATAGTGTGCGAGGTCAGGTGACGGGAGTGCCAGTGTTAGAAGAAAGAGGAGAAGAGGAGACGTAGAGAAGTGGGAAATGTAGGTAGATCCTGGAACCAAGTCCCTCTGCCAAATTAGGAAATAAAATTACAAAATGAAGGCCATCCCCAAATACCTAATTTCTAGCCTGCCTCTGTTAGCCACACTCAGAAACACACTGTGAGGTAGGCGAACTCAAAGACAAAACAAACAATAAAACAGGCCATGAACCTGGCCGGGTTTGTCACCACTTGGCACGTGGGCTAGCAGTCCCAGGAGGGGTTGAAGAGGCGAGTGTGGAAGTTCTGAGACAGGTTTCTCTCCTAAATTCCATCAATTCTCATGTTTTCTCTTTTTCATTTCTAAAAGTATCCTGAATCTCTATAGTTTTTCATCTCTAATTCTAACCCCAGACCAAGCTGCCACCTTATCTCCTTAGACTCCTGTTGAAATGACATTTGACCTGGTCTCCCTACATCTCCACTTGCCCCTTCCTATCTGTTCCTGTATTATGCATACAGTGACACCTCAGAAATGAGAATCTGGGCTTCCCTGGTGGTCCACTGGGTAAGGACACTGCCTTGCGGTGCAAGGGGCGGCAGTTTGATCCCTGACCTGGGAAGATCCCACCTGCTATGGAGCAACTGGACCGATCTGTCCACTACCAAGCTGGAGCTCTGGAGCACATGTGCCCAGAGCCAGTGCTCTGCAGTGAGAGAGACCACTGCGATGGGAGGCCCACACAGGACAGAGAATAAAGATAAATAAATGAAAGACCAACAGAAGTGGCCAAAACAAAAAGAGAGAGAGTCTGACCATTTGGCTCCTCTTCAGTACCTTTTCAGTGTCTTTAGGTTTGAGATAAAAATCTTTAACAATGCCCTTCCTGGTATGGCTCTGCCTCTCACAAAAGTCCTCTGAATTTGACCAATATTATGTTCTTTCACTTCTGCAAATATGCATAATTCTGCTTCTCCTACATGGGGCTGTGTGCATACCTAGAATGTGTTTCCCTCCTTGTGTTTGTCTAGTAAATTCTTTCTGTGTTCCAAGGTTTTTCCAAAGTTCAACTCGAAATACCCTGCATTACCAAGATACAAAGGGCTTCATATTTGATTAACATTAAAAAAAAAATCCAGCCTCTCATTATGAAGAATGAACTCCTTTCAGACAAAAGCACATGTATTATGTGATATTTTATAAAGCTGATTTATCAATGAAATATAATTATTAATTGATGTGCAATTGCTTGCGAGTAACATAAAATATGTAAATGAAAGAAAGAAAGACAAGGAAGGACATTGCTAATAATGAATCATGAGCAGAAAAATATATGAGAGGAAGTGCTCTTCTTTTCTGATGGGACTGGAGCGGGGACATGGACGTCTGTGTGCGGGTGGTGGTCACGCTGCCCGTGCCCCTGTCGTCTCAGTTTAATATTCTGGGTGAAGGCTTTCTGGGATCTGACTTCTGTCATCCTAATTCTAACCCCAGACCAAGCTGCCACCTTATCTCCTTAGACTCCTGTTGAAATGACATTTGACCTGGTCTCCCTACATCTCCACTTGCCCCTTCCTATCTGTTCCTGTATTATGCATACAGTGACACCTCAGAAATGAGAATCTGGGCTTCCCTGGTGGTCCACTGGGTAAGGACACTGCCTTGCGGTGCAAGGCGGCAGTTTGATCCCTGACCTGGGAAGATCCCACCTGCTATGGAGCAACTGGACCGATCTGTCCACTACCAAGCTGGAGCTCTGGAGCACATGTGCCCAGAGCCAGTGCTCTGCAGTGAGAGAGACCACTGCGATGGGAGGCCCACACAGGACAGAGAATAAAGATAAATAAATGAAAGACCAACAGAAGTGGCCAAAACAAAAAGAGAGAGAGTCTGACCATTTGGCTCCTCTTCAGTACCTTTTCAGTGTCTTTAGGTTTGAGATAAAAATCTTTAACAATGCCCTTCCTGGTATGGCTCTGCCTCTCACAAAAGTCCTCTGAATTTGACCAATATTATGTTCTTTCACTTCTGCAAATATGCATAATTCTGCTTCTCCTACATGGGGCTGTGTGCATACCTAGAATGTGTTTCCCTCCTTGTGTTTGTCTAGTAAATTCTTTCTGTGTTCCAAGGTTTTTCCAAAGTTCAACTCGAAATACCCTGCATTACCAAGATACAAAGGGCTTCATATTTGATTAACATTAAAAAAAAAATCCAGCCTCTCATTATGAAGAATGAACTCCTTTCAGACAAAAGCACATGTATTATGTGATATTTTATAAAGCTGATTTATCAATGAAATATAATTATTAATTGATGTGCAATTGCTTGCGAGTAACATAAAATATGTAAATGAAAGAAAGAAAGACAAGGAAGGACATTGCTAATAATGAATCATGAGCAGAAAAATATATGAGAGGAAGTGCTCTTCTTTTCTGATGGGACTGGAGCGGGGACATGGACGTCTGTGTGCGGGGTGGTGGTCACGCTGCCCGTGCCCCCTGTCGTCTCAGTTTAATATTCTGGGTGAAGGCTTTCTGTCACTTTTTTCTGCAGAATCTGACTTCTGTCATCCTAAATCTACATCCCAGCTCCAGTATGGCAGACTAGCTGACCAGATTCCCAGTTTCCCATTACTGAAAGAGAGCATCTGATCAGGGTAGCTTGAATCCGTTCCCTGACTTGTCTAATCATATCCAGGAAGTGCCATCATTAAGAATGAACTTGGAAAAAGAAAAGAATGAACTTGGCCATTAGGTGAGGGATGGTCATGTGTCTGCGAGCTAAGTTGTAGCCAACTCTTTGCAACCCTATGGACTGTAGCCCACCAGGCTCCTTTGTCCATGGGATTCTCCAGGCAAGAATACTGGGGTGGGTTTCCATTTCCTTCTTCAAGGGATCTTTCTTGATCCTGGGGGGTAGGGAGCAGGGTGGGGATTGAACCAGCAACTCTTGTGTGTCCTGCATTGGCAGGTGGATTCTTTACCATAAGCACCACCTAGGTGAGGAATGAGGCAGTTCTCAAAGAAGTAAATAAGTGCAAATAATAGGTTTGGTAGACACCTGGAAGGATTTACTCCAAATAAGCATAAGAACAATGATCATAGTAAAGAAATACATTTAAACAGTATCGTGTCACTTATGAAGTGGATATGTATATATGTGTGTACGTGTATATATGTATATAATATACATACATGAGGTAAGCATGGTGCATATACATTTGCTTGTATAGATGCATGTGGAGATACATAAAATATCCATATATATATTATATATATCTACATATATCATATATATGTGGATATATATACACATATGATCCTACAGGGTAGTCAGTGGTATAGCAAACACTTGTGGTGTCCATTAAACACGAAATCTATCTTCAAAGAGTGCATGTGTGAGAAGCCAAAACAAACAAACAAAAATCTAGGCATCAATTAACTGTAGAATGAACCAAATAAATCAACACAAAGCATATTTCCATCTCATATCTGGTGAGTGCCTTTAATGTGCACTGTGCTTTCAAGGGTTCATTACTTAGAAAGCCATCTTGATGGGTGGATCAGGCACCATGCTGGAGATCAGAAAGTCAATGAAATCCTTAAGGAAGGCTTCCTGCAGGAGGCGGATCTGGAGCTGCATTTGAAATACCAAATGCTTTAGCAGCTGGCACACTTCAATCCGTGTGAGGGAGAAATAATTAATACAAAGCGCCCCCCGCCCCCCGATGGAAGGAAGAGGCAGGCTGACTTTCCCTCCTGTGGAATTTACGTGACTGCTGGTAAACCATTAAGTCACTTTCTTAGGTGTGCTTGACGGCCCTCCTAGAGTGGGCCTCGTAAAGATTGGTTTATAGCTCAGATAGCTGTTACATTTTAATAAGGCTCAGAGACTTAGATGTTATTCTCTGCAGCTGCCAATCAAGTACCTGCGTGGAAGCAAGACAAACATAACAGTAAATGCTAAGCACCCCCGTGTTCGGCAGCCTGGCAGGATGCACTGCAGGCTTTATGAATGCGTGAGAACGAATATACAGAAGCTTGGGAAAAGGTCATTGGTATTTTTGGAGCAATAAATCAAACATGGAAAGATTTGCATTTTGGCTGTATAACACACAGGACTGGATTAGAGGGAGAGAATACTTGCAAGTAATATTTCTCCACTGACTTGTTTTATTAGCTTCCTTTAAACATGTTACATTATTGCTTATAGAATTTCATTTACTCGGATTGGCAGCTTGATAAATACGTCTATTGGCGATGATTTGGATTGCTCTGGGCATTAATATTATTAAAACCTGTCACAAGGAAATGTCTGAAAGATGACTTACTGTAAAGATTACAGCATGAAATAAATCATCCAGTGGTATTTGTTACCATTTATGGCCTCTTGGAGCTGAGTCAATCCCTTTTTATGTTGCCTTATTTTTCAAGTTTTTATAGCCTTACATTATATATTGCTGTCAGGAATGAACAGATGGGGTGTCGAACATGAGCTCTCTGAATAATTCCCACCCTCCAGTTATTTGTATGAAGGGCAAATGCAAAACTGTGCGTTGTTGAGCAAAAGAGAGAGAGAGAGAGCGCGAAGTGGAGAAGCTGCTGTTGAGGAAGAGGGATCCCTTTGTCAGATGGTGCAGGCCAATTCTACCAGCTGGTTGGAATCCCTGACTGGCAGTCACCCTGTTTGGGTTCCAAGCAAGAGATGAGGTGGTGGAATCTGGCTCCAGTGAAACAACAAATACTGGCTTCAGAGGCATTTGATTTTCTCATTTTCTCAGAGTGCCCCTTGCTGAGTTGGCTCCCTGTTTGGAGGTGAATGTATCATCCTCATTTCCTGAAAAGCTGAGAAACTGGGGGAAAAAGAACCTCAGGGGGAAAAAAAAAAACAAAACAGGAGAATGAAAAGAAAGATGCGTGGAAAGGATTGAATATGTTTTGAGTGAGGGATGGGTGTGCAGGCGTCCTGTGGTGTGTGTGTCAGGGGTTCACAAAGGATTCTGTGCCGTCTGAATTGTCGGGCGGGGTTCTTGGAAGTCAGAGGAGCCCTGTGGGGGTTTCAAGGGCCTTCGTGGACAAGGC
Source organism: Tragulus kanchil (assembly GCA_022376925.1). Lineage (NCBI taxonomy): Eukaryota > Metazoa > Chordata > Mammalia > Artiodactyla > Tragulidae > Tragulus > Tragulus kanchil. Next base: position 15,232,369 of record JAIOJX010000028.1, on the reverse strand, counting down.
AGGAATGGAGTCTCCAAGATCTTGCACACTTGGAATCTACTTGTCCCCTGGGGAGCCTTTAGGGGTTGGGCAGCTGCTTAATGGTCACTGTTGGAGGAGGCAAGAAAACTAACTTGCTAAAAAACCCACCAGCTTTTTAAGAGGAAGTATATGTAAATTTTTTTCACTTACGTTCCTCCACTCCCCCGTGTTTGTTCTGAGCAGTCCTGGAAAGGGCTAGCATACTGCAGAAGAACAGTAGACACAGACTGAGTGACGGAGCCCAGACGCACTGCTTCCCATCTGGGGACTTCAAGGCATGTAATTTTGCATCATCCCAAATGGTGGATAAGATGTTTTTCCTGCTGACCTCATGGTGTTGCTGCCAGAAGTCAAATCATACAACACACACACAAAGGTTACTCACTCCGAAATCTGTCAAAGGTGGATGTTTGAACTACCATGTTCAACCAGACTCTTGCCTTCCCTCCTATAAAGCTCTTCTTTTTATCAGGTTGATCACTCTCTTGCTCATCTCCTCATCCCTTTTGGTGTCAAACCCTCCCTCTACCACCTCTTAACATCGTTACCTTCCTGGGAGGAATTTGTAGACAAACCATCAGAGCTTCAGGAGACCAGACCCGTTCTCTCCCATTGCACCTCCAACTTCCTTGTTCCCCTTTTTCTCTTCTTCTGTGTCATCTTCCCAAGGGCCTTCCATACAAGCTTCTGTCTGTGGATGTGTCACATTCGCATGAGGATGCCATCTGGGTACAAAGGGCAGACCTGAGGTGGGCAGGATGGATGGGAGGAAGACATCTTTATTCTGGGCAAAGTTCACAGCTTTGCTGTTTCTTGTCTCAGGTCTCTCTCCCAGCCGTGTAGAAAGGTTTCTGCCCTTAATCCAGGGGGAATGTACAAAAGGGTAACTTTCAGATAGTTCAGGAGTTGCTAAAGGCCATCAGTTTGTTATGCAGAGTTGACTTTCTGCATCCCTATAAGAACTACACATTTCTCTTGGTCCTCTCTTTCCCCCATTGCACCCCACAAATAGACATCTACATAAGCCCCATCCTCAGCCAGCCACACGGGCAATGCTGAACCTCCATGGCGTGATACATAAACATCTATCAGCTCTTCAGTCTTATATCTTGAACCTTAAACTGGGCTTTTCCTTTTTCTCTTTTTCTTCTCTCTTTTTATCTCTCTCCCTTTTTTTGCTTCCTTCTTTATCTCTTTTAAATTTTATTTACTTCCCCAGATATGTACTGAGTCAGATGGCAGTCTCTTTTAAATAGGCATTGTGGTAACTGTCTTATCTCAGATAAAGCTGCAATTCTCCAAGCTAGGCCATCAGTGACTTACCTTTTCTGTACTCTGCACCCTAGGCGTGGACCTGCCTTCCACATTCTCTCACTTGGTCCCATGCTGAGAAAACCCTGATGCACTCTGATTTTCGCATCAGTTCATGGCCTTCCATACATTAAAAAAGAGACAGTCCAGGAACCTAGCTCTCTTATTCACAGGCAGCCACATAATTTCTCGAGGCTAAGTCCTCTATCAGCAAAACTAGATGAGATGAAGCATGATCATCTAAAGCTCTTTCAAGATTTGTTATCACTTGCTCCTGTTCCAACTGCCATAGCTTAAAACATCCTCACCGTAAATGATTTCTCCTTGCGGTCCTTTGCTTTTACTGGAGTTTTTCTGGAGAGAAAGGATTCCTCTGATAATAATTACCAGATCTCTTTCTCTGACTGATTCCACGATGATACTCATGCAGCATTTGCAAATTTTTCTCCTCCTTATTTTAGCTCTCATTTAAAAATCTATCATAAATCAGCTAAAACCATTAAGCCATCATCAGGTGTGTGTGTGTGTGCGTGCTCGCACACGTCTACATGTGTGTGGATGCTGTGTTGAGTGTGGGGTCAGGAAGAGGTACAAGATGACCCAGAGTGATCTGACATAATAAACCTTCATAGTAATGTCTAATTACCACAGCTCACCTCTTTACTGTTAGTTCTGCAGTCCCAGCACATGAAATAACTTAACCATTTTCTGAATTTGCATGACTAATGGAGTGAGTTCTGATAGAATAAGGATAAGTTTCATAATTAGGTTTTGCTGGGAACTTGTGCAAACCAGTCTATTTATAATTTGGTCAGCCCTTGATTTTTAATGAGGGTACTGAGAGTGACTGAAGCCTCTGGCAGCATTCGCTTCATGTTTTAATTACCCTCAGTAATCCTGACAATTACATACGTGTCATAAATCACATCCTAATGACCCATAAAGAAAGTATATTTAATTACTGAAGGGGGAGTTCTCTGATTAGACAGGTAGAGGGATGTGCTGAGATGTGAGCCATATTTGAAAACTGAACTGCCTGATTCTGTGACACAGAGGAATCCGTCCTTTGAAACTTGCATTATAGGGAATAAGGAAAGACATCACCAGATTTCCAGTTTCATCTCCAACCTGTAAAGAGCTTTGAAGTCAGCACTGCTGTCCTTACAATGGGGAAAAAATTGAACGAAGTGAAAATTAAAGACTTTTCTTCACCCATCAGAGCACTGAAGTTACAGGGTAGGTCATGGAATGTGGGGAGTCTCAGGTGAGGTCTGCTTTCCTGAGGGGAGGACTGCTGGAGCCATAAACCAGTTTTTCTTCAGTCGCTCAGTTGTGTCTGACTCTTTGCGACCCCATGGACTGCAGCACACCAGGTTTCCCTGTCCTTCACCATCTCCCTGAGTTGCTCAAACTCATGTCCATTGAGTCGATGATGCTATCAGCCATCTCATCCTCTGTCGCCCCTTTCTCCTCTTGCCCTCCATCTTTGCCAGCATCAGGATCTTTTCCAGTAAACTGGGGTGGGAACATGGGAGCAGTCATTTTTATGAATTCCTGGAGGTTGGGTGTGACCTAAGTGAAGAGGGAGACACTTTGGGGGTTAGAAAGACTTAGAGCAATCTCCACACTTTGGGGGTTTTCCCTGCAGGCACCAAAATTCTCACACCAAAGAGGCAAAAAAAAAAAAAAAAAACACCTTAGTGACTCTGGAAGGAGGGGGAAGGGTAGCTATAGTGAAATACACCCAGTAGGTTCTCTGGAACAAAGACCTACTTTCCGTGCGAAAAGAATTTCCTAATGTGTTATCTCTGATGAGGGAATGACATTTCTCTGGCGTAGCCTCCTTTAGCCTTCCAGTCTCACCTGAGGGGAATAGGGAGAGATGAAAGATCCTCATAGCAATTACAGCTCCAAGATATAGGACCACTGAAAACCTGAGATTTAATCACAAAATTACATAATTTTCCCTTCTCCCACACATTACTATTGTACCCAGAGGGCTCCAGGATAACAACAGTAAATTATAGACCAAAGAACTTCAAGATACAGACTATTGAAGAAAGAGTTCTTTGAGAAATCCTAGAGACCAAAGGACGGATGTTAGAGGAATTTGAAGCCTTGGGAACACAATGCAACTGCTAGCCAGAATAGCATAAAGCCTTACATGACAGGCCTGTTTACCTCCTGTCTAATATGTTATATCCCATTGCAAAAGAATTAACAAAAATCCTGAAAGCCAAGGGAAAACATTATATGAGAATTGTTAGAATAAGATTGACTATGTTATCAATTCCGTATTAGTAAGAGAAGTAAAATAAGTGTCATTAATATGGCAAGGACTCTAAAGGAAAGAATGGTGATATTGAAAAAAATTGTTTAGAAAACTAAGGATCTAAGGGAGAACCCTTTTGCTGGAGCCATAAACCAGTTTTTCTTCAGTCGCTCAGTTGTGTCTGACTCTTTGCGACCCCATGGACTGCAGCACACCAGGTTTCCCTGTCCTTCACCATCTCCTGAGTTGCTCAAACTCATGTCCATTGAGTCGATGATGCTATCAGCCATCTCATCCTCTGTCGCCCCTTTCTCCTCTTGCCCTCCATCTTTGCCAGCATCAGGATCTTTTCCAGTAAACTGGGGTGGGAACATGGGAGCAGTCATTTTTATGAATTCCTGGAGGTTGGGTGTGACCTAAGTGAAGAGGGAGACACTTTGGGGGTTAGAAAGACTTAGAGCAATCTCCACACTTTGGGGGTTTTCCCTGCAGGCACCAAAATTCTCACACCAAAGAGGCCAAAAAAAAAAAAAAAAACACCTTAGTGACTCTGGAAGGAGGGGGAAGGGTAGCTATAGTGAAATACACCCAGTAGGTTCTCTGGAACAAAGACCTACTTTCCGTGCGAAAAGAATTTCCTAATGTGTTATCTCTGATGAGGGAATGACATTTCTCTGGCGTAGCCTCCTTTAGCCTTCCAGTCTCACCTGAGGGGAATAGGGAGAGATGAAAGATCCTCATAGCAATTACAGCTCCAAGATATAGGACCACTGAAAACCTGAGATTTAATCACAAAATTACATAATTTTCCCTTCTCCCACACATTACTATTGTACCCAGAGGGCTCCAGGATAACAACAGTAAATTATAGACCAAAGAACTTCAAGATACAGACTATTGAAGAAAGAGTTCTTTGAGAAATCCTAGAGACCAAAGGACGGATGTTAGAGGAATTTGAAGCCTTGGGAACACAATGCAACTGCTAGCCAGAATAGCATAAAGCCTTACATGACAGGCCTGTTTACCTCCTGTCTAATATGTTATATCCCATTGCAAAAGAATTAACAAAAATCCTGAAAGCCAAGGGAAAACATTATATGAGAATTGTTAGAATAAGATTGACTATGTTATCAATTCCGTATTAGTAAGAGAAGTAAAATAAGTGTCATTAATATGGCAAGGACTCTAAAGGAAAAAATGGAAGAACAAATGAGGTTGGAGTCTCTAAGAAAGAATCAAAAGGAAATACTAGAAATTTTAAAAAACCCCACTGTAACAGGTATAAAAAATGTCTTGATAGGTTTACTCATGGACTGGACAAAGCACAAGAAAGAATAAGTAAGCCTGAAGATATGTCATCAGAAATTTCCCAAACTGATATCCAAGAGAAAAAGGATATTAAAAAAGGATATATTGAAGAAATATGGGACCATTTCACAATGTATAAATATATGCATAATTAGAATATTAAGAGAAGAAGGAATGGAACAGAATAAATATTTGAAGTGAATATTGCTAAGGACTTTCCAAAATTAATGACAACAAATGACAGATCCAGAAAGATCAGAGCATACCAAGAATAAGAAACACAAAAATGTCTACAACTATGTATATCATATTTAAACTGCTAAAACAAAGACAAAGACCAAAGAAGCCAGAGGGGGGGGAAAAAAGACATCCTCCTTCAAGAGAAGCAAGGTTAAGAAGTACAGTGGTCCTTTTTTGTCAGAAATTATAGTGAAGAAGAGAGTGGAGTGAAATAGTTAAAGTACTGAAAGAAAAATAAACACTTTCATAGATAGACAGAAACTTAGGGAATTTACATCACTGAAAGATCTGTCCTGCAAGAAAAGTCAAAAAGAAAAAAAAAAGGTAAGAAATCAAAAAAAGAAAAGGCAAAATAAAATATTTAATTTTTCTTATTTTCAATTGATCTAAAATATACCTATTTAAGGGCTTCCCTGATGGCTCAAAAATCTGCCTGCAATGCAGGAGATCCAGGTTCAGAGCCTGGGTCAGGAGGATCCCCATGGAGAAGGGAATGGCTATTCACTCCAGTCTTCTTGCCTGGAGAATCCCATGGACAGAGGAGCCTGGCGGGCTGCAGGCTATGGGGTCGCAAAGAGTCGGACAATGACTGAGTGACTGAGCACACCACAAAAATAAAATAACTGAAAGACTGATATTGTCAGAGTGGATAAAGACACAGAACCCAATTATATACTATCCATAAGAAACCCATTCTAAACATAAATATTTAGATAGACTAAAATTTAAAAGATGGAGAAAGTAAAACAGTGCTTATACTAATTAAAAGAAAGCTTGAGTAGCCATGTTCATTTTAATTAAAGATTCTGAACAAGGGAAATTGTCGGAGATAAAGAAGAACATTCCCTAATAGTGAAGATGTCAGTCCTTTAAGATAACAATCCTGAATGTTTATGTACCTAAACAAAGAGCATTGAAATACGCAGAGCAAAATTTGTTAAAGCTAAAAGGGGAAATAGATAAATCCACACAAAATCAGAGAAACTTCCTGACCCCCTTTTCAGTAATTGGTCAAGTTAGCAGAAAATCTTTAAAGATACTGTTGATTTGAACAGCTTAATCAATCAACTTGTTTGACATTTGTGAAATACTCCAGCAGTACTGGAACACATATTCTTAAGTGCCCAAAATAGACTACCTCCTAGGCTGTAGAAAATACACTAACAAAAACTGGTGCAGATGAACTTATTTATGAAATAGAAGTAGAGTCACAGATGTAGAAAACAGACTTGTGATTATCAGAGAAGGGGCAAGGGAGGAGGGAAGAGAAGGTGAGACAGATAAATTAGAAGATTTGGATTGACATATACACACTACTATATATAAAATAAATAACTAATAAGGCCCTGCTATATAGCATAGGGGAACTCTACTCAGTCCTCTGTAATGACCAATATGGCAGAAGAACCTAAAGAAGAGTAGAGGGCTTCCCCTGGTGGTCCAGTGGGTAAGGACACCGCCTTGCAGTGCAAGGGGCGCCGGTTCTATCCCTGGCCTGGGAAGATCCCACGTGCCGCTGAGCGACTGGAGTGATGTATCCAATTACCCAGCCAGAGCTCTGGCGCGCATGCACCCAGAGCCGGCGCTCTGCAACGACAGACACCACCGCGATGAGAGGCCCACAGGGTCCAAAGAACAAAGACGGATGAACATAGAGAAACGAAAGACCAATAGAAGTGGCCCGCCTGCTCCCCTCCCTCGCCAACCCGACCCCCACCCAAAATAAATAAATAAATAAATCTTTTAAAAAAAAAAAAAGAAGAGTAGAGATATGTATATGTATAACAGATCAACTTTGCTATACAGCAGAAGCTAACACAACATAGTAAATAAAATTTAAATATACCCCAATAAAAATTTAGAAATTAAAAGCAATGAAATCATACAAAGCATTTCTCAGAACACAATGAAATAAGACTAACATAAATAAATCAATAAGAGAGAGCTGAAACGTTTCCCAAAATAGGTGGAAATAAACAACTTCTAAGTAAGACAGAAGTCCAAGAAGTCTAAAGGAAACTTTAAAAGGAAAACCCAGGTTATCGAAATTAGTTGGATGCAGCAAAAGTAGTGGCTAAAGAGAAGTGTATCTATGTGACCCTATGGACTGTAGCCTGCTAGGGTCCTCTGTCCATGGGATTCTCCAGGCAAGGATCCTGGAGTGGGTTGCCATGCCCTCCTCCAGGGGAACTTCCTGACCCAGGAATCAAACCTGTGTCTCCTGTGCCTCTTGCCTTGCAGGCAGATTCTTTACCACTAGTGCCACCTGGGAAGCCCATATTAGAAAAAAAGAAGGACCTAAAATTAGTAACTGAAGATTCCACAGTAAGAAACTTAGAGAAAGAAAAAATATAGTCCTAAATCAAGCAGAAGAAAAGTGATAGTAACACTACAGGATACATCAATAAAAATGAAAACAGGAGGGCTTCCCCTGGTGGTCCAGTGGGTAAGGACACCGCCTTGCAGTGCAAGGGGCGCCGGTTCGATCCCTGGCCTGGGAAGATCCCACGTGCTGCGGAGCGGCTGGACTGATGTGTCCAATTACCGAGCCAGAGCTCCGGAGCGCATGCGCCCAGAGCCGGCGCTCTACAACGACAGACGCCACCGCGATGGGAGGCCCACAGCAGCCAAAGAACAAAGACGGATGAACATAGAGAAATGAAAGACCAATAGAAGTGGCCTGCCTGCTCCCTTCCCTCCCCAACTCGACCCCCGCCCAAAAATAAAATAAATAAATAAATCTTTTAAAAAAAAATGAAAACAGGAAAACAAAAGAGAATCTGCTCTTCGAAAGACACTATTAAGAAAATGAAAGATAAGCCAAAGATTGGGAGCAGATACTTGCAAAACACATACCTGATAAAGGACTTCTATCTGAAGTAAAGAAATTGAAAAACTCAATAAGAATACAATACAATTAAAATATGGGTAAAATAACTGAAAGGATAGCTCACCAAAGAAGATACCCAGGTAAAAAAATAAACATATGAAAAAACACTTAAGCCACTTATCCTTATAGAATTGCAAATTAAAACAGTAGTGAGGTTCCACTACATACCTACTCATTTAGCAAAAAATTCAACAAAACTGACAATATCAAGGATACATAATGATAGGAACTCTCACTCACTGATGGTGGGAGTGCAAAAGGACAGAAGCACTGGAGAAGACGGTTTGGAGTTTCTTATCAAAGTAAACATGGTCTTATCATAAAATCCAGTAAATTGGGCTCTGAGGTATTTCCCCAACTTCTTTGAAAACTTACCTCCACAGAAAAATGTACATGTGAATGGTATAGCAACTTATTCAGAATCACACACACACACAAATATTGCAAGCAACCAAGAGGTCCTTTAAGAGATGAATTGATGACAAAATGTGTTATAGCCCCAGAATGGAATTTTATTCAGCAGTTTTTCTTAAAAAAAAAAAAAAAAGAGCCATTCAGGCACAAGAAGATATGGATAAATCTTAAATGTTGCCTGTTTCTACAAAGTCAGTCTGAAAAAGTTTCATACTGTATGAATCGAATTATATGACATTCTGAAAAAGGGCAGTCTGTCATGATCGTAAAAACAAAAGGCATTACTGCACCCACCAAAGCTCAGGCTAAATTGTTGCTTATAAACAAGATCAAATTTGAATCTATTTTGAAAAATAGAGTTATGTCCCATTTGTTCTCCAGTGGATTCATTAGACTGTGGAATTGCATTTTCCAAGGAATTTCCAGTACTTTTACCTTTCTAAATGTTGATACCAATGTTTAAATTGGAGAAGTTAGCAATATTTGTTTGCTTTCAAGCCCTTTCCTTGGATGGTATTCATATTGGTTATTTGCCACACATCAGAGTTTGGTTTTTGCCTGATTGCTTTGCCCTCGGGGAAAAGATGTTTTTAGCAGGAAAACAAAGAGAATCTGCTCTTCGAAAGACACTATTAAGAAAATGAAAGATAAGCCAAAGATTGGGAGCAGATACTTGCAAAACACATACCTGATAAAGGACTTCTATCTGAAGTAAAGAAATTGAAAAACTCAATAAGAATACAATACAATTAAAATATGGGTAAAATAACTGAAAGGATAGCTCACCAAAGAAGATACCCAGGTAAAAAAATAAACATATGAAAAAACACTTAAGCCACTTATCCTTATAGAATTGCAAATTAAAACAGTAGTGAGGTTCCACTACATACCTACTCATTTAGCAAAAAATTCAACAAAACTGACAATATCAAGGATACATAATGATAGGAACTCTCACTCACTGATGGTGGGAGTGCAAAAGGACAGAAGCACTGGAGAAGACGGTTTGGAGTTTCTTATCAAAGTAAACATGGTCTTATCATAAAATCCAGTAAATTGGGCTCTGAGGTATTTCCCCAACTTCTTTGAAAACTTACCTCCACAGAAAAATGTACATGTGAATGGTATAGCAACTTATTCAGAATCACACACACACAAATATTGCAAGCAACCAAGAGGTCCTTTAAGAGATGAATTGATGACAAAATGTGTTATAGCCCCAGAATGGAATTTTATTCAGCAGTTTTTCTTAAAAAAAAAAAAAAAAGAGCCATTCAGGCACAAGAAGATATGGATAAATCTTAAATGTTGCCTGTTTCTACAAAGTCAGTCTGAAAAAGTTTCATACTGTATGAATCGAATTATATGACATTCTGAAAAAGGGCAGTCTGTCATGATCGTAAAAACAAAAGGCATTACTGCACCCACCAAAGCTCAGGCTAAATTGTTGCTTATAAACAAGATCAAATTTGAATCTATTTTGAAAAATAGAGTTATGTCCCATTTGTTCTCCAGTGGATTCATTAGACTGTGGAATTGCATTTTCCAAGGAATTTCCAGTACTTTTACCTTTCTAAATGTTGATACCAATGTTTAAATTGGAGAAGTTAGCAATATTTGTTTGCTTTCAAGCCCTTTCCTTGGATGGTATTCATATTGGTTATTTGCCACACATCAGAGTTTGGTTTTTGCCTGATTGCTTTGCCCTCGGGGAAAAGATGTGTACCAACCAAGCAGTCATGTGTTACTTTACAATAAAACCACCTATGAAGCTAAAAGCCAGGTTGGCAGAGCCAACACATCCCTCCTTACTCACAGAGCAATGACAGGATCTTCATCAAGTTGCCTAGCTTCTTCTCATCTGAAAACTAGGTAATGGCAGAGTTGTTGTGAGAATTAACATAATAGACATGAAGCATGTAATGTGAAGCACCTAGAACCTTCCAAGAGTGCTCATTTCAATATATGACACCTACGAGCAAACAAACCCTCATTTGAACTTGCCCGAACAACATGAAATTAGAGCAGAGTGAGTTGGTTGAAGGACCCTTAAGCCTATCATAGCCTGTTGCATTCACATGTCAGGGTCAGAGCCATCTTCCCAACCTGTTGTTCCATGAGTCTGAGCTCAAGAACAAGAGAAACTCTTCCTGTGGAAAGACTGGGAAGATGTCAGATAGATGCTGTTGGCTTCAGTTACTCAATTCCTAGATCAAAGGGAATTTGTTTAGAGAAGATTTCATAGAAAGTAGTATTTATGAAGTTCATTACTAAATCACAGTCATATTTAACTTGCTATCCTGAACCTATTTTCCCCAAGAAATGTGGGTGCTCTGGATAACCCCCTTGGTTTGTTCTCATGTGTGTCCATGGTATTCATCATATGGATCTTATTTCTTAAAATTCACCTGTTTTTTCCCAGTTTGTTGGGGACAGGGACACATCTTGCTGTAATTACCACGTATCTACAAATAGATGGTGAATTTCCCTAAAATCATGGAATGTGTAAACTATAAAGAAGTTGAGTTTTATTTTTGATTTTGAATTTCTTGATAGTAGGAGAGATGCCCTGGACTTAGTATAACTTTCTTAAATGAGTAAGATGACCGCACAACTGGCCAAGTATAGAGACAATCACTGACTCTCATTAGCTACTCAGTTCTCTAGTCAACAAATACTTAATAGATGTCCTCAGTTAGCAATATTTGTTTGCTTTCAAGCCCTTTCCTTGGATGGTATTCATATTGGTTATTTGCCACACATCAGAGTTTGGTTTTTGCCTGATTGCTTTGCCCTCGGGGAAAAGATGTGTACCAACCAAGCAGTCATGTGTTACTTTACAATAAAACCACCTATGAAGCTAAAAGCCAGGTTGGCAGAGCCAACACATCCCTCCTTACTCACAGAGCAATGACAGGATCTTCATCAAGTTGCCTAGCTTCTTCTCATCTGAAAACTAGGTAATGGCAGAGTTGTTGTGAGAATTAACATAATAGACATGAAGCATGTAATGTGAAGCACCTAGAACCTTCCAAGAGTGCTCATTTCAATATATGACACCTACGAGCAAACAAACCCTCATTTGAACTTGCCCGAACAACATGAAATTAGAGCAGAGTGAGTTGGTTGAAGGACCCTTAAGCCTATCATAGCCTGTTGCATTCACATGTCAGGGTCAGAGCCATCTTCCCAACCTGTTGTTCCATGAGTCTGAGCTCAAGAACAAGAGAAACTCTTCCTGTGGAAAGACTGGGAAGATGTCAGATAGATGCTGTTGGCTTCAGTTACTCAATTCCTAGATCAAAGGGAATTTGTTTAGAGAAGATTTCATAGAAAGTAGTATTTATGAAGTTCATTACTAAATCACAGTCATATTTAACTTGCTATCCTGAACCTATTTTCCCCAAGAAATGTGGGTGCTCTGGATAACCCCCTTGGTTTGTTCTCATGTGTGTCCATGGTATTCATCATATGGATCTTATTTCTTAAAATTCACCTGTTTTTTCCCAGTTTGTTGGGGACAGGGACACATCTTGCTGTAATTACCACGTATCTACAAATAGATGGTGAATTTCCCTAAAATCATGGAATGTGTAAACTATAAAGAAGTTGAGTTTTATTTTTGATTTTGAATTTCTTGATAGTAGGAGAGATGCCCTGGACTTAGTATAACTTTCTTAAATGAGTAAGATGACCGCACAACTGGCCAAGTATAGAGACAATCACTGACTCTCATTAGCTACTCAGTTCTCTAGTCAACAAATACTTAATAGATGTCCTCAGTTATTGGAATGTTCCAAAAACTGTGCTATATGCTAGATCACACACACGATCTCTCTTCTCATGAATCTCAAGAAGTTCTCTGTAAGCCTTAGAGAGGAAATCTCAGTAGTGTTTTGTAGTCTATAAATCTCAATGTCATATGAGATACTCATAATAGTTGTAAGATATTTTCAACTTCAGTGAATCAGAAGTCTTAGAATGAGTCATTCTGGATATCTTTGCCTAGAACTTAGCTAAGCATCTTTAGTATTTACATAATTTAAGTGGAAATATTCCTGGGAGTATAGTAGGTACTTTTTCTGATTCTTTATGGAAGAATGAATTGACTGTAATTTAGCTTCTAGATTATTCAATTATCATTATAAACATCAATAATCATATGTGTCATAATACACGATACAGTCACAGTTAGTTGAATCAGAGGAGAATTTGACCTCACAGAAAGACAAATAGAATATCTAGCTTTGTCCCTTCTGTAGCTACTTTTCTTTTCTTTTCTTTTTTTTTAAAGATTTAATTATTTATTTATTTTGGTGGGGGTGGGGTGGGGAGGGAGGGGAGCAGGTGGGCCACTTCTATTGGTCTTTTTCATTTGTCCATTTTCATCCATCTTTTTTCTTTGGCCCGTGTGGGCCCCCCATCGCGGCAGCCTCTATTGTAGCAGAGCACCGGCTCTGGGCGCATGCACTCCAGAGCTCCGGCTCAATAATTGGACACATCAGTCCAGCCGCTCTGCGGTACATGGAATCTTCCCAGGCCAGGGCTCGAACTGGCGCCCCTTTCACTGCAAGGCGGTGTCCTTACCCACTGGACCACCAGGGAAGCCCTACTTTTTTTTCAATGAAAATTTATTGAGATGTAATTCATTTACTATACTGTTCACCCTTTACAACTCAGTACAGTGGTTTTCTTATAGTCACAGAATTCTGCAGTTGACATACTTAAGTTTACAACAGGTTCATCACTCCCAGACAAACTTGGTACCTTTCACCCCTTTCCACACCCTCTGAAATCACTAATCTACTTTCTTTATGGATTTATGGATTTTCCTATTCTGAATATGTTGTAAAAACTGATCTTTTATATTAGAATGTTTTTAGATTTATCCATGTTTTAGCATGTCTAGTCTTCATTGCTTTTTAGGCCTGAATAAGATTCCATTGTATCAACCCACGACATTTCGTTTACCCATTCATTAGTTGATAAACATTTGAGTTGCTTATTTCCTTGGCTATTATGAATAATGCTGCAGCGGTCATTCATGTACAGGTTTTTGTATAGATGCATGTTTTCAATTTTCTTTGACATACACCTAGGTGTAGGATTGTTAGGTTATATGATTACACTATTCATAGATGAAGAGCTGCCAAATTATTTTGCAATGCTGATATACCCTTTGCCATTATACCAGCCATGTGTAAGGGCTCCAATGTCTTTACAACCTCTTTGACACTTGTTATTGTCGTCTTTTCTATTATAGCCATCCAGGTGGGTGTGAAGAGGTACCTCATGATAGTTCTTCTTCAAATCTCCCTGAGGCCTAATGAGGAGAATCGCTGCATGTGCTTATTGGTCACTTATATGACGATCAAGCCTTTCGTTCATTTTTTAATTGGGTTGTCTTTGTGGTTGAATTCTAAGGTTGTTTATTTTTCCTGACCAAGTTGTTTGTCAGATAGATTATGTGCAAATACTGTATCGCATGCACTCTGTGTGCACATTGGGGAAAGCTCTCAGCACTCCAGCAGTTTCCTTCTCTACCTTAACCTGTACTTCCTGCCTCTGCAATCTCAGAGTCACCCAGATGTGGGGGATGAAATATGTCTCAGGTGTTTCCTGGGGGTCATGTGCAGAGCCCTGCACATGCATGTGTTCATCTTTTAGGTTCCTAGAGTGAATAAGTGAAAAGTCCAAGCCCCTCGCTCCCCATGGACTTATTCTGCAGTTTTTCTGTTTAAGGATTATGATCAGCCTCTTGTTTGCCACCCTGTTATCTCTGCCTCAAGTGTCTACAGTTTTAAACAACTGCTGCTCATCATTTTTGGAAGATTTCCCAGGGGAACCAGCTATTCCCAGTGAGGAAACTCTGAGTCAGGTCAAATAAAGGCAAGTCCAGTGATGGGGTATCTCCAGGGAACTGCACTAAGCTAAATGGTGACATTTTTTAAGCGAAAAGGACTTTGGGGGAAGATCAAAGCCATTCTTCTCCCTCTCCCGGATGCTAAAATGCTGGTTTTCATGGCCACTATGACTATGAGGCTTTTGGACCCCAAGGCTCCTATAATAGAGATGGGGAGAAGCAAGACAAACAAGGCAAGTGCTAGATGCAGCAAAGCTCCCAGTTCTTATCAGGATTCCATCATCTTTCTTGAACTGAACACTTCTCAGATTGCTTCAGGCACCTGGCTAATTTCCAGAGCTCTAAAAAAGTTGATTTTGAGAATCTTTATCAGTATTCTCATTGATTTTTACCAAAGAGTGGAGTTTTGGAGGTCCTTACTGCCATCTGGAAGTGTTTTTCTCCATGGCTACTTTTTCCAGTTTTTTTTTTTTTTTTGGTCTTTCTATAAATTTTCACTGATCACTTAAGTTGATATAAAACTATCTCTTTGCAGCAACTCCTCTCTTCAAATATATTTGACACTTTTAATTTGCAAATCAAAAAAAAAAAAAAAACCCAAGCATTTTAGGATGATAGATAACACATGCAAAAATTATCATTAAATGCCACATGGACTTTGTGATATTTTTAGTCTATGCAAATGTTGTTTTAAAATGACTTCAGGGTGTATTCAAGTCAGGGACTAGAAAATTATGGTCCGCAGGCCAAGTCCCCATCTTATCACTAAGTTTTTGTAAAATGGTTTGCAATGCTGAAGCAGTTTGTTTAGTTTGCAACGACAATATTTAACAGTGCTAAGTGAATGAAATATATATGGACAGTATCAGATAAAGCACTTCTCACAGTATTCTTATTCAAAAGTACTTGTTACAACACTTAGAAAAATTTTAGAAATTATCTCATCACAACAAAATTTGCGAACAAAGTTTGTTTTTAAGCGGCTCATTTGGTAGCCACGCAAGAGAAGTCACTGACGTGAGCCAGTTACATTGTGTTTGATTCCAGGAGCCAACAAATGTGTCACAGAAAATGACATCATTTAATACCATTAATCTTTCAGCAAAAAACAGTTGCTTGAGAGTTGACCTTGGAAGCCATATCAATAGCCATTTAAAAAATAAGGCCAATGATTCTGAGGGGTTTCCCTTAGCTTATTATGAGTCAATAAACATTACTGTTAATTGTTGTTTATTAAAGAAACCTGTGCCAGATTTGAAGTAACTGAAAAATTAGCTTCTCCAAATAGTCTGCCTAGCACAACTTCCATGTGAAAATATATTCAGAAAAGGTGATACTAAATCAGTAGAATCTGAAGTGGAATCAACTAACATGGATTACAACTGATTGTGGTATTAATAAAAATACATGGGGAGCAGACATTCATAAATAGATAAATTTTTAAAACTTATAAAATGCAAAGTGTGTATCAACTGTGTATATTCATTATCTTCATGAATATAATATATGTGGGTTTTTTTCTGCCAGTAGCTTGTGGAAAATATTTGAATTTATCCTGAGGTAGTAGGTCAATAGTATCAACAGCAAACTTCATTGGTTCTTCTTGAACTCCACCATTATTAGTTCTCTGAATTTTTGTCAGAAACAGAAGCTGAATATCCTGACTTACCCTATTGCAAAAGCACCTAAGAGCTTACTAGGGGTAAGGATTTATTGTCAGTTTTGGAACTCTAGCTCAAGTCTGAAATTTTTCTGAATGAGAACTACACTCAATCACTTTTACAGATTGCTTTAAAACCTAGCATTCACTGTTTTTCTTAAACAACCACACATAAAATCAAAAGACAAAACAGCTTATAGATGGAACTCATCTTATGATAAAGGCACTAAAATGACAATTATTATTCTGTGAATCACAATAAATTTCCTAAATAAATGTTAAATGCTCCTTTATACATTTCCCATGATGTCAGAAGTTAAAAGTTAAAGGCATGATCACTGTTTCCACACATAGTTGCAGTGGATATATTTTCTGATCTCACTTGCAGTGTTTGTTCATGTGTTTGTTTGGACCTTTCAAAGTTTGTTTTAAGCGGCTCATTTGGTAGCCACGCAAGAGAAGTCACTGACGTGAGCCAGTTACATTGTGTTTGATTCCAGGAGCCAACAAATGTGTCACAGAAAATGACATCATTTAATACCATTAATCTTTCAGCAAAAAACAGTTGCTTGAGAGTTGACCTTGGAAGCCATATCAATAGCCATTTAAAAAATAAGGCCAATGATTCTGAGGGGTTTCCCTTAGCTTATTATGAGTCAATAAACATTACTGTTAATTGTTGTTTATTAAAGAAACCTGTGCCAGATTTGAAGTAACTGAAAAATTAGCTTCTCCAAATAGTCTGCCTAGCACAACTTCCAT
Organism: Tragulus kanchil; assembly: GCA_022376925.1. Lineage (NCBI taxonomy): Eukaryota > Metazoa > Chordata > Mammalia > Artiodactyla > Tragulidae > Tragulus > Tragulus kanchil. The sequence goes on along the minus strand of JAIOJX010000028.1, from coordinate 15,215,628 downwards.
GTGAAAATATATTCAGAAAAGGTGATACTAAATCAGTAGAATCTGAAGTGGAATCAACTAACATGGATTACAACTGATTGTGGTATTAATAAAAATACATGGGGAGCAGACATTCATAAATAGATAAATTTTTAAAACTTATAAAATGCAAAGTGTGTATCAACTGTGTATATTCATTATCTTCATGAATATAATATATGTGGGTTTTTCTGCCAGTAGCTTGTGGAAAATATTTGAATTTATCCTGAGGTAGTAGGTCAATAGTATCAACAGCAAACTTCATTGGTTCTTCTTGAACTCCACCATTATTAGTTCTCTGAATTTTTTGTCAGAAACAGAAGCTGAATATCCTGACTTACCCTATTGCAAAAGCACCTAAGAGCTTACTAGGGGTAAGGATTTATTGTCAGTTTTGGAACTCTAGCTCAAGTCTGAAATTTTTCTGAATGAGAACTACACTCAATCACTTTTACAGATTGCTTTAAAACCTAGCATTCACTGTTTTTCTTAAACAACCACACATAAAATCAAAAGACAAAACAGCTTATAGATGGAACTCATCTTATGATAAAGGCACTAAAATGACAATTATTATTCTGTGAATCACAATAAATTTCCTAAATAAATGTTAAATGCTCCTTTATACATTTCCCATGATGTCAGAAGTTAAAAGTTAAAGGCATGATCACTGTTTCCACACATAGTTGCAGTGGATATATTTTCTGATCTCACTTGCAGTGTTTGTTCATGTGTTTGTTTGGACCTTGATGCAAGTGCAAAGGAAGTTTCTATATTTTCAGTTCATTTAGCCGTGCAAGTAAGAAGTTTCCACCCATCCTTCTGTCAAAAGGAATGAATCCTGCCATGGGCAGGTATAGAGAGAAGGGTCTAATAATGTCTCCTAAGTGATGAATATTCTCAATTAGAATCATATACTTATGGAGCAGTGTCAGTATTTGGCAGTATCTGTGTCCAAAAAAACCTCAAAATGATTCATCTTTGAATTAAATCTTGTTAGCATTAGTATGTGAACATTTGCAATTGATTTTGATGATAAGAACACTAACTCAGAATGCCAGTGAAGCAAAGTACTTTTGAAAATGTATTTTTTTCATTACTAGCTGTAATAGAAAATTATCTTTATTATGATTATTATCATATTTTGAACATCATCAATGAGAAATTGTGAAAAATTATTATCTGTGTTGTTGTATGCATAGCATAGTATCAGTTTTGTCTCTTGACCTGCAAAGCTGGCCCTTCACAGCAAATAAAGGTTTTTTTTGATCCCCTTCTAGATAGACTGACATCTGATACATCTGTTGCATCTGATGTCTGGAAATAATAGGCAAAGATTAATTTTAGGATAATTTTGGAAAGTCGTTGATTCTCATTCCAAAGACTTACTATAAGTTTTTTATTATTATTATTAAGATTAAAAGGGTGTTGAACAGCTTGGAAAAGTAGAAGTGCATAAAAGTGTCATAAGGTAGAACTGAGTTCTCAATTTTATAGTCTCAATTTTCCACTGAAACTCAAAAACAATCTAAGATACAAGAATCAAAGAGTCAAATCAAGCAATCATCCAGGCACCTGAAATTTGGTGTGATTTTGTTACACTTTTGCCCTGGAATCCTGAGTAAAAGACAATGGGTTCTGGCAGATGGTCAAATTTAAGAGGCTGAGAGAAGATTTCACAGAATGTGTACTCTTTTTTTTCTTCTTCATCTTTCACAGAGTGGTGAGAACTCATGCATAACGTAGACTCTTTTTCAATGAAAATTTTGATATGGAAGAGAAAGAGGTGATAAGAAAGAATTTGAATTCTTGCAACATAGTCCAGAAATGACTCACTGGGTAGTTAAATATTACTTATACTCATGTTAAGTAGTCATATAATTCAAAGAATTTATTTTGCCAAGTGAAGCCATCCTTCTGTCAAAGGAATGAATCCTGCCATGGGCAGGTATAGAGAGAAGGGTCTAATAATGTCTCCTAAGTGATGAATATTCTCAATTAGAATCATATACTTATGGAGCAGTGTCAGTATTTGGCAGTATCTGTGTCCAAAAAACCTCAAAATGATTCATCTTTGAATTAAATCTTGTTAGCATTAGTATGTGAACATTTGCAATTGATTTTGATGATAAGAACACTAACTCAGAATGCCAGTGAAGCAAAGTACTTTTGAAAATGTATTTTTTTCATTACTAGCTGTAATAGAAAATTATCTTTATTATGATTATTATCATATTTTGAACATCATCAATGAGAAATTGTGAAAAATTATTATCTGTGTTGTTGTATGCATAGCATAGTATCAGTTTTGTCTCTTGACCTGCAAAGCTGGCCCTTCACAGCAAATAAAGGTTTTTGATCCCTTCTAGATAGACTGACATCTGATACATCTGTTGCATCTGATGTCTGGAAATAATAGGCAAAGATTAATTTTAGGATAATTTTGGAAAGTCGTTGATTCTCATTCCAAAGACTTACTATAAGTTTTTTATTATTATTATTAAGATTAAAAGGGTGTTGAACAGCTTGGAAAAGTAGAAGTGCATAAAAGTGTCATAAGGTAGAACTGAGTTCTCAATTTTATAGTCTCAATTTTCCACTGAAACTCAAAAACAATCTAAGATACAAGAATCAAAGAGTCAAATCAAGCAATCATCCAGGCACCTGAAATTTGGTGTGATTTTGTTACACTTTTGCCCTGGAATCCTGAGTAAAAGACAATGGGTTCTGGCAGATGGTCAAATTTAAGAGGCTGAGAGAAGATTTCACAGAATGTGTACTCTTTTTTTTCTTCTTCATCTTTCACAGAGTGGTGAGAACTCATGCATAACGTAGACTCTTTTTCAATGAAAATTTTGATATGGAAGAGAAAGAGGTGATAAGAAAGAATTTGAATTCTTGCAACATAGTCCAGAAATGACTCACTGGGTAGTTAAATATTACTTATACTCATGTTAAGTAGTCATATAATTCTAAACAGACATGAATTTCATTTATAAAAGTCAAAGCTTCTTAGGTGAAAGCCTCGGCAGTTCATTGCTTGGAGTCCTCCGTTTGGTCTCTACGGGCAGTGAAGAGGCACATGCATGCACTTCTGCCTGCTGGGTGACCAGTGGCAGACCATGGCGTGCTCGTCTCTGCTGTGAGATGTAGCAAGAAAGATGCAAGTCACAGCTCATGTATTAGCATCTAGCATCCACCATGGTTCCATGAGACAGGAGGCATTTTGATGTGTGTATGTTTGGTGGTGACTTTTTTTTTCCTCAATGGGGTATAGTTGATTTATAACTTTGTGTTAGTTTCTGCTATGCAATGAAGTAAATCAGCCATACGTGTGTGTATGTGTGTGTATATTTATATCCCCTCTCTAGGACCTCCCAGCCCTCTAGATAATCATCACAGAGCATCAAGCTGAGCTCCTTATGTTTTTCTGCAGGTTCCCACTAGCTATCTATTTTATACACGGCAGTGTATGTTTTCCAATCCTAATCTCCCAATTCTCCCCACCCTCTCTCTCCCTACCATGCCCATACGTCTGTTTTCTGTTTCTAGGAAGTTTGTAGAAATTCTCCCTGGCTCTTTCCCTCCCTCTCCCCCTCCTATAAATGACTGCACCTGCGTAGACAACATTGGCAAGGCAAACATGACTCCCCCAATTTTCCATTTGGACCTCAGGCAGTAGGGGTATGTGGTGGGGCATCCAGATGGTTTCCTGATGCAACAGGTGCTCAAGGTGGGGCATGATCATCCAGGCACCTGAAATTTGGTGTGATTTTGTTACACTTTTGCCCTGGAATCCTGAGTAAAAGACAATGGGTTCTGGCAGATGGTCAAATTTAAGAGGCTGAGAGAAGATTTCACAGAATGTGTACTCTTTTTTTTCTTCTTCATCTTTCACAGAGTGGTGAGAACTCATGCATAACGTAGACTCTTTTTCAATGAAAATTTTGATATGGAAGAGAAAGAGGTGATAAGAAAGAATTTGAATTCTTGCAACATAGTCCAGAAATGACTCACTGGGTAGTTAAATATTACTTATACTCATGTTAAGTAGTCATATAATTCTAAACAGACATGAATTTCATTTATAAAAGTCAAAGCTTCTTAGGTGAAAGCCTCGGCAGTTCATTGCTTGGAGTCCTCCGTTTGGTCTCTACGGGCAGTGAAGAGGCACATGCATGCACTTCTGCCTGCTGGGTGACCAGTGGCAGACCATGGCGTGCTCGTCTCTGCTGTGAGATGTAGCAAGAAAGATGCAAGTCACAGCTCATGTATTAGCATCTAGCATCCACCATGGTTCCATGAGACAGGAGGCATTTTGATGTGTGTATGTTTGGTGGTGACTTTTTTTTTCCTCAATGGGGTATAGTTGATTTATAACTTTGTGTTAGTTTCTGCTATGCAATGAAGTAAATCAGCCATACGTGTGTGTATGTGTGTGTATATTTATATCCCCTCTCTAGGACCTCCCAGCCCTCTAGATAATCATCACAGAGCATCAAGCTGAGCTCCTTATGTTTTTCTGCAGGTTCCCACTAGCTATCTATTTTATACACGGCAGTGTATGTTTTCCAATCCTAATCTCCCAATTCTCCCCACCCTCTCTCTCCCTACCATGCCCATACGTCTGTTTTCTGTTTCTAGGAAGTTTGTAGAAATTCTCCCTGGCTCTTTCCCTCCCTCTCCCCCTCCTATAAATGACTGCACCTGCGTAGACAACATTGGCAAGGCAAACATGACTCCCCCAATTTTCCATTTGGACCTCAGGCAGTAGGGGTATGTGGTGGGGCATCCAGATGGTTTCCTGATGCAACAGGTCTCAGCTTCAAGAAATCCAGACATGAGTGTTAGCTCTATAGTCACACACAAGGAAAGTCCAGTACTTGATGTGCTGCAGAAACTTAATTTCAAGCTGTGCGTGCCTGCTCAGTCATTAAATCATGTCTAACTCTTTGCAACCCCATGGACTATAGCCCACCGGGCTTCTCTGTCCATGGGATTTTCCAGACAAGAATACAGGGGTGGGTTGCCATTTCCTCCTCCAGAAGATCTCCCCAACCCAGGGATCAAACCTGCATCTCCTGCATTGACAGGTGGACTACCACTGCACCACCTGAGAAGTCCCAATTTCAAACTAGAGGTGAACAAAGCATAATGATCCTCCTCCTCCTTTCCCCTTCATCTGAAATTTAAAGACCCAATACCCAGGGGGCATCTTAGTAACAATGCTTGAAACCTGTCTTGCCCCCTATCACCCTGGGACTGCAGTCTCCCCCCTAAAAAACTCGACTCCTCCCTTTCATCCTTAAAAACAGCCCAATTTGAATCACTTCTTCTTGTTAAAGAACACTTACCACAGCCATTTCCCTCCCACCAGAGACAAGTGATCCTAACTTTTCATCTTTAATCAAGGCAGGACACTTTTGGAAAACAGCCATCCTGTAACCCACACTCCAGAAGGGGGCCTCCGCATCATGATGGATGCCAAGTGGCCTCTATCTCCATTCCGTCCGTTGCTTCCTGACAGGTCACTGGTGCTCAAGAAAAACGTTATCGTACCCAGAATGCCTTTACCCCACAGGCTTCCTGCAGAGATGGCTTCCAGATGTAGGAAAAGTTTGAAGTCGTGGCCCTGACACATCATTAGGTCTTTCCAGTTTTTAATCACCAGCCAATACTCCCAATTCTCCCCACCCTCTCTCTCCCTACCATGCCCATACGTCTGTTTTCTGTTTCTAGGAAGTTTGTAGAAATTCTCCCTGGCTCTTTCCTCCCTCTCCCCCTCCTATAAATGACTGCACCTGCGTAGACAACATTGGCAAGGCAAACATGACTCCCCCAATTTTCCATTTGGACCTCAGGCAGTAGGGGTATGTGGTGGGGCATCCAGATGGTTTCCTGATGCAACAGGTCTCAGCTTCAAGAAATCCAGACATGAGTGTTAGCTCTATAGTCACACACAAGGAAAGTCCAGTACTTGATGTGCTGCAGAAACTTAATTTCAAGCTGTGCGTGCCTGCTCAGTCATTAAATCATGTCTAACTCTTTGCAACCCCATGGACTATAGCCCACCGGGCTTCTCTGTCCATGGGATTTTCCAGACAAGAATACAGGGGTGGGTTGCCATTTCCTTCTCCAGAGAATCTCCCAACCCAGGGATCAAACCTGCATCTCCTGCATTGACAGGTGGACTACCACTGCACCACCTGAGAAGTCCCAATTTCAAACTAGAGGTGAACAAAGCATAATGATCCTCCTCCTCCTTTCCCCTTCATCTGAAATTTAAAGACCCAATACCCAGGGGGCATCTTAGTAACAATGCTTGAAACCTGTCTTGCCCCCTATCACCCTGGGACTGCAGTCTCCCCCCTAAAAAACTCGACTCCTCCCTTTCATCCTTAAAAACAGCCCAATTTGAATCACTTCTTCTTGTTAAAGAACACTTACCACAGCCATTTCCCTCCCACCAGAGACAAGTGATCCTAACTTTTCATCTTTAATCAAGGCAGGACACTTTTGGAAAACAGCCATCCTGTAACCCACACTCCAGAAGGGGGCCTCCGCATCATGATGGATGCCAAGTGGCCTCTATCTCCATTCCGTCCGTTGCTTCCTGACAGGTCACTGGTGCTCAAGAAAAACGTTATCGTACCCAGAATGCCTTTACCCCACAGGCTTCCCTGCAGAGATGGCTTCCAGATGTAGGGAAAAGTTTGAAGTGCGTGGCCCTGACACATCATTAGGTCTTTCCAGTGTTTCCAAAACTCTGTAATCACCAGCATGCTAATAATTTGTCTCCATTTCGACTTTCAGCCACAGGGATTTCAGAGGAACTAAAGGATGTGAATAAAAAGCCTTCACAAATAGCACCCTATTTCCAGAGAAAAACATCCAGTAGTACCCATGTACCCTGGAACTATTTTATTTCTTCTACACACAGGTTGTGTACCTTTTAATACCCCTCGCTCTCTTTCTCTGTCACGCACACACGCACACACAAGAACATGTGCACCCTCCCACCTGTAACATTTTGATGAATGCTGTTTCCCCCAGTGCTAATTTCTTAGAGGGGTAATTATTATTAGTAATTGTCAAGGCCAAACCTCTCACCCCGCTGCATAAGGAAAGCATTTTTGTCACCCTAATCTCTGACCCAGGGTCAACCCTTTAAAGCCTCAGAAAGTATATCAGTACAAGGAAGCACTAGTTTTCAGATATTTCAGATTCTTGTTTCCCACCTCCATATCCCTACCCTCCAAAAAGTAAATCTTATTCGAGTAACTGACTCCATTTATCAATTCCTAGTCCACTGAACAGGGAAAATTGTATCCCAGCCTGTCTAAGGGAGGAACATAGTTTTCATTCCGATCAACTTCTGTGTTTATGAGGTTATTTGATATTTAGAACATGCTGGAAAGAGCACCTGAAAATACAACCTCGTGCTGCAAAGATTGGCTGAGGAAATGGTTCCCAGGGGAAAGGAGGCTCGCCCTGCGGCCCGGGCTCCTCCAACCAGCACACAGACTCCAGCTTTTATTAAAGGTATCCGCCGCTCTGGGTCATGCCACATTTGTCCTCACATTGTAGGAAATCCCAAATGCAATATCCATAAAATATAAAGAGATTTAAATGAGAGTCCATCTGGGGAATGGGTGAGGAAGAAGGAAATTGTCCTTTTTTATCTTTCTCCTCCGTCTCCCATCTGGTAACAGTTTTCAGTTCTGAGATGCCTGTATGAATGCTTTCACAGAATACACTCTTCAGAGACTCTGTCAGTTTACATGCTTCAGAAATAAAGCAAAACATAGCAGAGAGATGCTCACATGTGAGCTCAGATGTGGGTTTATCTCATGGAAACACTGACCTCTTCCTTGCCTTCACCTGGGCCAGGGCCATTCTGACCTCAAGTCTCACTTTTAAGTCAAGAGGGTGGAAAAATTACCTTTGCAGAGATTTCAGATGGTAGACATGGAAAACAGAGACCGTGGGTTTGGTAGACTCCATCTGGGAAGCAGCATTTGAAAGCAAACAGAACGCCCTCCTCATGGCTGGCTTGGTTTACACTGGAACACAGCTTACATTCTCCAACATAGACTGAAATCAGATTACACGGACGAAAACAATGACCTGACATTTAACACCTCTCTTTTTAAAAATGCCATTTTCAGATAGAAAAAAGACCATACCAACACTACTTATCACTAAAGTTTATCATTCCTCAATGACTTCATGAGGACTTTGCATATGCCAGGAATTAGGAGACAGGGACCAGAGGGAGATTGGAAGGTGTAATTCACTGGAATCTACTTATCTTAATTTGTCTTGGCTTTGAGGTCGAGAATCTGCCTGCCAGTGCAGGAGACTAAGGTACAATCCCTGATTCAGGGAGATCCCCTAGAGAAGGGCGTGGCGGCCCATTCCATGGTGCTTGCCTGGGAAATCCTATGGACAGAGGAGCCTGGTGGGCTACAGTGCATGGGATTGCAAACAGTTGGACATGATTTAGAGACTAAATAACAATAGTAACAATGCAGAAAGCTTTCTGGGCTTTTAAACATTCCAAGGCTTTATTCTTCCTTCCTCCTTCTTTCTCCCTCTTTAGTAGGTTTTCAGATTAGCAGGGAATGCATCTCCATTCTGGGTGTCCAGCAACTAGTGCCAATGCTGAAGTCTTCTGTCTGTGATGCCATAGTCTTAAGCCAACCAGGGTCGATCACTGCCCCCAGAGGGTTTTTTCTTATTATTAATTTTTAGTGGAGTATGGTTGGTTTATAATGTTCAGTTTCTGCTGTATGGCAAAGTGAATCAATTACATATATATACATAGCCACTCTTTTTTAGATTCTGTTCTCATATACGGCTTCCCGGGTGGCACTAGTGGTAAAGAATCCACCTGCCAAGGCAGGAGATCCCCTCGAGTAAGAAATGGCTGAAAGAGTCAGACATGACTGAGCATGCACACACATGTACACACATACTCCTATAGGGTGCCACAGAGTATTGAGTACAGTTCCCTGTGCTGTAGGTCTTTATTAGTTCCCTATTTTATATATGTGTGTCTGTGTGTGTTAGGTGATCAATTGTGTCTGATTCTTTGTGACCCTGTGGACTGTAGCGTACCAGGCTCCTCTGTCCATGGAATTCTCCAGGCAAGAATACCGGAGTGGGTAGCCATCCCTTTCTTCAGGGGATCGTCCCAACCCAGGGATCGAGCCCAGGTCTCCTGCATTGCAGGCAGATTCTTTACTGTCTGAGCCACAGGGAGTATAGTAGTGTGTGTATGTCAATGCCAGTTTGCCAAGTCATCCCTCCCAGTCCCAGGTCTCTTAGGCCTCTCCCCCCATAAGATTCCCACACAAGGAAAAGGGGTTAGTGCCTTGGAGATAATCAGTCAATGTATGCCATGCCCCATGAGATTCTGTGGAGGCTTTTCTCTCTTTCTACCCAGTAAGGGTGATGTGGTCAGCCAGGAGCTGTACTCAAGCTGGAATGGGAGGCACAGAGCCTGGAGTACACTTTCCCCTTCTCGCCCAAAAGGATGTGATCATGGAGGCCTTTCTACCAGGGAAGGGGGGTTGTACCCTGCTGTTTCCTGAGCTCTCTCCACATTTGCTTGATCCTGAAGGCTTCTCAGCACTCACATGAGACCTTTTCCATGCACAGGGAACCTTGCCCATGCACAGGTTCCTAGGCAAATGGACTGCAAAATACTATCCATGGTTTTACACCTTAAGATTCCCTCCAAGGTAAACACAATGCTTTGAAATAAGTAAATACAACCAAGTGAAACCCAGAAAAATGAGATTATAATATGGTCATAAAGGCTCATATTCTGAAGTTGGACTCTACCTTGTATGTATGTGTATAGTGGGGTATGTATGTGTGTAAGTTTGAGAGAGGGCAAGGGAGAAGTAGAGATTAGATGACTGGCCCTCACATTCCCAAAATTTAGATGATTTCTTCTTTCCCAGAACACAAAAGGTGGTCATCTGAAATGATAAGAAATTACTACTTCCAGGTTAAGTATGAAGTGCTAGTTCCTGTCACTATGTCTATGAAAAGTCCCTGGGGAGAAAGGAGCTGTAGCCTATAAGATACAAAACCCTCAACAGCACTGAAGGCCTCCTGGGACTGAGGATTTTCTCCATTTTGGTGGTAACTTGAATACCGCTTTCAAGAGGCAGTGGCAGTGGATTTTCTAGATTGAACCAAGAAAGGCGCTGGAACTTCTGGACCCTTGATTTTCTGAATTCTCCAGGCAAGAATACCGGAGTGGGTAGCCATCCCTTTCTTCAGGGATCGTCCCAACCCAGGATCGAGCCCAGGTCTCCTGCATTGCAGGCAGATTCTTTACTGTCTGAGCCACAGGAGTAGTAGTGTGTGTATGTCAATGCCAGTTTGCCAAGTCATCCCTCCCAGTCCCAGGTCTCTTAGGCCTCTCCCCCCATAAGATTCCCACACAAGGAAAAGGGGTTAGTGCCTTGGAGATAATCAGTCAATGTATGCCATGCCCCATGAGATTCTGTGGAGGCTTTTCTCTCTTTCTACCCAGTAAGGGTGATGTGGTCAGCCAGGAGCTGTACTCAAGCTGGAATGGGAGGCACAGAGCCTGGAGTACACTTTCCCCTTCTCGCCCAAAAGGATGTGATCATGGAGGCCTTTCTACCAGGGAAGGGGGGTTGTACCCTGCTGTTTCCTGAGCTCTCTCCACATTTGCTTGATCCTGAAGGCTTCTCAGCACTCACATGAGACCTTTTCCATGCACAGGGAACCTTGCCCATGCACAGGTTCCTAGGCAAATGGACTGCAAAATACTATCCATGGTTTTACACCTTAAGATTCCCTCCAAGGTAAACACAATGCTTTGAAATAAGTAAATACAACCAAGTGAAACCCAGAAAAATGAGATTATAATATGGTCATAAAGGCTCATATTCTGAAGTTGGACTCTACCTTGTATGTATGTGTATAGTGGGGTATGTATGTGTGTAAGTTTGAGAGAGGGCAAGGGAGAAGTAGAGATTAGATGACTGGCCCTCACATTCCCAAAATTTAGATGATTTCTTCTTTCCCAGAACACAAAAGGTGGTCATCTGAAATGATAAGAAATTACTACTTCCAGGTTAAGTATGAAGTGCTAGTTCCTGTCACTATGTCTATGAAAAGTCCCTGGGGAGAAAGGAGCTGTAGCCTATAAGATACAAAACCCTCAACAGCACTGAAGGCCTCCTGGGACTGAGGATTTTCTCTCCATTTTTGGTGGTAACTTGAATACCGCTTTCAAGAGGCAGTGGCAGTGGATTTTTCTAGATTGAACCAAGAAAGGCGCTGGAACTTCTGGACCCTTGATCACACCATTTCTCTCTTCCCCAACAATCGGCCAAGGGACTTGTCCTTCTCCTTGTGCTAAGACTTGGTGAAATGTGTAATTTTTATTCAACTCAAATCTTGAGCAAAAAGAAAATATGGGGGGCTTCCCTGGTGGTCCAGTGGGTAAGGACACCGCCTTGCAGTGCAAGGGGCGCCGGTTCGATCCCTGGCCTGGGAAGATCCCACGTGCCTCGCAGTGGCTGGACCAGTATGTCCGACTACTGAGCCAGAGCTCTGGAGCGCATGTGCTCAGAGCCAGTGCTCTGTGACGAGAGAGGCCACTGCGATGGGAGGCCCACACAGGCCAAAAAAAAAAAGATGAATGAAAACAAATAAATGAAAGACCAATGTAAGTGGCAAAAAAGAAAGAAAGAAAGAAAGAAAATACCATTCTGCATTCTGGCCAGAAAACTCTTTCCTTAGAATTTCCAAGCCACCTGTGGAGTTTTAAAGATGTTTCAGATGGAAGGGTTGCAAGCCAAGATTTCCTAACACATCCAAAAAGGAACTCTGCCAAACAATCAAAAAGGAACTGTAGGTGCTTTTTTGAACTTTCTAATAGATGATGTGACCAGTGTAGGATTATTTCTAGACTTCTAGATTATTTCTAGATTTCTAGATTATTTCTAGGATTATATCTACAAGTAGATTCTTTTCTGGAATAATCCAAGTCAAGTGTGTCTGTTGGAGAATGTGAGGAAACAGACTTAACTTCTAGGAAATCATGCTTCCTAACCTGGCCCTGAAACCTCCGCCACCTTGTAACCAGAGGTCTCCCTGCATGGCTGGACTTTTGTCTCCTCCAGGGAGACCACTGGAGACCAAAAGAGCACAGTCCCTCATTTATACTTTCCTTTAAGCCAGGGGTCCCCAACCTCTGGAATCTAGTGCCTGATGATCTGAGGTGGAACTGATGTAACACTGATAGAAATAAAATGCACAACAAATGTAATGAGCTTGAATCTTCCTGACACCACCACCTGCTGCCACCACCGGTCCACGGAAAGACTGTCTTTCATGAAACTGGTCCCTGGCACCAAAAATGTTGCAGACAGTGCGGGTAACCAAGAAAGGCGCTTTGATTCACACCATTTCTCTCTTCCCCAACAATCGGCCAAGGGACTTGTCCTTCTCCTTGTGCTAAGACTTGGTGAAATGTGTAATTTTTATTCAACTCAAATCTTGAGCAAAAAGAAAATATGGGGGGCTTCCCTGGTGGTCCAGTGGGTAAGGACACCGCCTTGCAGTGCAAGGGGCGCCGGTTCGATCCCTGGCCTGGGAAGATCCCACGTGCCTCGCAGTGGCTGGACCAGTATGTCCGACTACTGAGCCAGAGCTCTGGAGCGCATGTGCTCAGAGCCAGTGCTCTGTGACGAGAGAGGCCACTGCGATGGGAGGCCCACACAGGCCAAAAAAAAAAAGATGAATGAAAACAAATAAATGAAAGACCAATGTAAGTGGCAAAAAAGAAAGAAAGAAAGAAAGAAAATACCATTCTGCATTCTGGCCAGAAAACTCTTTCCTTAGAATTTCCAAGCCACCTGTGGAGTTTTAAAGATGTTTCAGATGGAAGGGTTGCAAGCCAAGATTTCCTAACACATCCAAAAAGGAACTCTGCCAAACAATCAAAAAGGAACTGTAGGTGCTTTTTTGAACTTTCTAATAGATGATGTGACCAGTGTAGGATTATTTCTAGACTTCTAGATTATTTCTAGATTTCTAGATTATTTCTAGGATTATATCTACAAGTAGATTCTTTTCTGGAATAATCCAAGTCAAGTGTGTCTGTTGGAGAATGTGAGGAAACAGACTTAACTTCTAGGAAATCATGCTTCCTAACCTGGCCCTGAAACCTCCGCCACCTTGTAACCAGAGGTCTCCCTGCATGGCTGGACTTTTGTCTCCTCCAGGGAGACCACTGGAGACCAAAAGAGCACAGTCCCTCATTTATACTTTCCTTTAAGCCAGGGGTCCCCAACCTCTGGAATCTAGTGCCTGATGATCTGAGGTGGAACTGATGTAACACTGATAGAAATAAAATGCACAACAAATGTAATGAGCTTGAATCTTCCTGACACCACCACCTGCTGCCACCACCGGTCCACGGAAAGACTGTCTTTCATGAAACTGGTCCCTGGCACCAAAAATGTTGCAGACAGTGCTAAGAAATGGGATTTGTACAAGATAAATTGCTATGGCCTGAAAGGAATAGAAATTGTCTTCAGAATGGTTCCAGAGGGCAGAGAGGAAAGAGGCTTCCTTCCTTGGCTGGGAGACATTCAAGCTTGAGCTCACAAGATGCTTGCTTCAGGGCTTCCCTGGTGGTCCAGTGGGTAGGGACACCACCTTTCAGTGCAAGGGGCTCCAGTTCGATCCCTGGCCTGGGAAGATCCCACGTGCCATGGAGCGGCTGGACGGATGTGTCCAATTACTCAGCCGGAGCTCTGGAGTGCATGCGCCCAGAGCCGGTGCTCTGCGACAACAGAGGCCACCGCGATGGGAGGCCCACATGGGCCAAAGAACAAAGATGGCTGAAAAAAAATAGATAAATGAAAGACCAATAAAAGTGCTCCCCTCCTGCTCCCCTCCCCCCCCCCCCCCCCCCCCCCCAAAAAAAAAAAAAAAAGCTTGCTTCATATCAAAGCCTGGAGAAAGGCAGTTGTCAGCAAAGAACACTGGTGGTTTCCTTTCCGACCGCTCTGCACATCCCAGGTGGCTGGCTGCCCTTCTGTTCTCACCCAGCACACTCAAGCCTCTCAGCTTCCAAAGGTGGAAGGTGAGACCTGACTCTGAGGGCATGTCAAGGTTCATTGCCTCCTGGATTCACCCTGTTGGAAGCTACCACACTTGGCTCAGACAATAAAAAGCTGATCTTGTGACCAGTTAACCAAACCCCACCCTCATCCCAAACAGGCCCACTGAGGGCCCTCTCAGGTAACTCCCCCCTCGTTTCTTGATAGGCACTCTTACACAGAAAGTGCCCTTACCCAAGAGGCTTCTCAGGATGTGACTTTTCTTTCTTTTTTTTCTGCCCTGATAATCTAGAAGGTTCCCTGTGGCTACTTTTCCATGCAATAGAATCGGCCTCTATGTTCCGGTCCTTGTTTCCAAGTTCTCAGACAGCTAGTGCTGCACATTCTCATGGATGATTTATTAATCTCTTCAGGGAAGTATATTTCTACAAGGATCATGTCATTTGTGAGGCTATATTTATTACTGTCTTTCATGAAACTGGTCCCTGGCACCAAAAATGTTGCAGACAGTGCTAAGAAATGGGATTTGTACAAGATAAATTGCTATGGCCTGAAAGGAATAGAAATTGTCTTCAGAATGGTTCCAGAGGGCAGAGAGGAAAGAGGCTTCCTTCCTTGGCTGGGAGACATTCAAGCTTGAGCTCACAAGATGCTTGCTTCAGGGCTTCCCTGGTGGTCCAGTGGGTAGGGACACCACCTTTCAGTGCAAGGGGCTCCAGTTCGATCCCTGGCCTGGGAAGATCCCACGTGCCATGGAGCGGCTGGACGGATGTGTCCAATTACTCAGCCGGAGCTCTGGAGTGCATGCGCCCAGAGCCGGTGCTCTGCGACAACAGAGGCCACCGCGATGGGAGGCCCACATGGGCCAAAGAACAAAGATGGCTGAAAAAAAATAGATAAATGAAAGACCAATAAAAGTGCTCCCCTCCTGCTCCCCTCCCTCCCCAACCCGCCCCCTCCCAAAAAAAAAAAAAAAACTTGCTTCATATCAAAGCCTGGAGAAAGGCAGTTGTCAGCAAAGAACACTGGTGGTTTCCTTTCCGGACCGCTCTGCACATCCCAGGTGGCTGGCTGCCCTTCTGTTCTCACCCAGCACACTCAAGCCTCTCAGCTTCCAAAGGTGGAAGGTGAGACCTGACTCTGAGGGCATGTCAAGGTTCATTGCCTCCTGGATTCACCCTGTTGGAAGCTACCACACTTGGCTCAGACAATAAAAAGCTGATCTTGTGACCAGTTAACCAAACCCCACCCTCATCCCAAACAGGCCCACTGAGGGCCCTCTCAGGTAACTCCCCCCTCGTTTCTTGATAGGCACTCTTACACAGAAAGTGCCCTTACCCAAGAGGCTTCTCAGGATGTGACTTTTCTTTCTTTTTTTTCTGCCCTGATAATCTAGAAGGTTCCCTGTGGCTACTTTTCCATGCAATAGAATCGGCCTCTATGTTCCGGTCCTTGTTTCCAAGTTCTCAGACAGCTAGTGCTGCACATTCTCATGGATGATTTATTAATCTCTTCAGGGAAGTATATTTCTACAAGGATCATGTCATTTGTGAGGCATATGGCAGGAGGGAACTTTAGTTAAGGGATGCTGAACTGAATTGCATTGGGTTGGGCTTTGGCAAAGACACCAGATGGTTGCCTTTATGATGAAGTGGGTCTCCCCCAGCCTTCTCTTTAATGCAGGTCTGCAACAGGTGTTTCCTCTAAGGCATATCTGTTTTCCATAACATCAGAATGAAGAAAGATGTGTTCTGTGACAGCTTGTGTATATAGATCATGCTTTTTATTGTGATAGAAAAGTGTACAATGACTTATTTGCTACTCTGAGTCAAGTTAAAATGTGCTTGGGAGAAGATCATCTTCCATTTGCCAAAGAGGCATTTCATTTCCAGATCAAAGACACTGTATTCAATTATGGGAAGGGGGTGGGCTTGGGAAAGGAAGAATTGGAGAAAGTGGCCAAAAAAAGCTGAAGGAAGTGACCAGAAGGAGAGTAGGGGCAATCATCGTAGACTTGGGTGCTGAGGGCAGAGAGCAGGAAGCCACCTCCTAAAGGTAACTTGGGTATGTTATATCAGCACCTGACAGATAGGAAGTTACACATGGAGAGAAAAGAAAGTTCTGTGAATGAATAATACCAGTTGTTTTCCAAATCCTGATAAAAATCAAAACCAGACTTGGGTCTTTGATGCCGTTAATGATCACCATTGTCCTGATTAGCCATCACTGTTAAGAGCATCTGTTTGACTCTAAGGATTCTGGGTTGGAGCTCATGATATATGGATATTTAAACCACAAAAAAGCCATGCTAATTTGAATAAACAAGGTTATTCATTTTGGTCAAGCTGACTTTGAGGCTTATATTACAATACCTTTGGGCTGGGAAGATAACTAGAATTCACTAAGTTTGTAGACAGGTCTTAAATGGAGAGGAAAATAAAGAATTGCACCTAGTCCTTGGCTGATTTCATCAGCAATTAGTCTCTCTGATTTCCAAACCCTCCCCCAGTGCCTCCAGCCTCCCACCCCAGCTTCTATGTCTGTGTCCTCTCTCTATCCCCTTACTTTAGGTCTGACGTGTCAATCTAATTTAAGCTCCTTTGCTGAAAAACTTGGGCTTCCTTGTTGGCTCGGTCGCTAAAGAATCTGCCTGCAGTGTGGGAGACTGGGTTGGATCCCAGGATTGGGAAGATCCCTGGAGAAGGGAATGGCAACCCACTCCAGTATTCTTGCCTAGAGAACTCCTTGGACAGAGGAGCCTGGTAGGCTATAGTTCATGGGGGTCACAAAGAGTTGGACATGACTGAGTGACTAACATAATAATGTTGGAAAAATTATGATTTAAGATAGAAGTTTAGAGGTTAACCATGTCAAAGAGAGCAAAATTGCTTGTTGTTATGTCAGAGTTTGAGTCTTTTAACCAGGTATTGAATAACAAACTGTATTAATTCACAGGGAAAACATCTAATCCTTCAGCACAAAGAGAAATAGGTCATATTACTACAAAGATATATAGTAAAATCTCTGGGCTTCCCTGGTGGTCCAGTTGGTAAAGAGTCCACCTTGCAGTGCAAGGGGCACCAGTTCAATCCCTAGCTGAGGCAGATCTCACATGCTGAGGAACAACTGAGCCAGTGTGTCCAATTACGAGCAAGCGTTCTGGAGCACATGTGCCCAGAGCAGGTGCTCTGCAACAAGAGAGGCCATTGCAATGGGAGGCTCACACATGCCAAGGAAGAATAAAGATGGATGAAAAATAAATGATGACTTAGAGGCAAAAAAAAACCTGTAAAAAAAATTTTTTTTAAAAAGGCTATATAGTAAAATCTCACAGGACAATGTTGTCTTAAGCTACTGATCACCATGACTGAACCTATATTATGACATAGTGCAGTACATTGGAAAAGGTGTTTCAAGGCATACTAACAGATGTGTTTAAATAAGTATAAGTACCTAAGTAAATACTAAAGACTTTTGTGGTCAAAGAAGTGTGTAAAATACTGGATTATACAAATTTCTCTCTTGAAAGACTTTTTAGAACCTTTCATATGCAAAGGGTGTAGGGTGAATTTCAAAGAGGGGTTACTTTTCTCAAAATTTATTGGCCTACAGAAAACATTTCATAGAAACTTCTCCAGGTGTTAATACTATGGAAAGTGTATTTTGGAAAAAGTAATTTTGTTAGTATAGGTGGACTATTCTCTTACTTGAGAAGAATTGCCTGGTGAACTACAGTCCATGGGATGCAAAGAGTTGGATACAACTGAGTAACACACACATGCACACACACACACACACACAGGGTGGACGAATGCTGTGGTAGCAACCGTGAAGCCTCAGTGGCTTAACACAACCCATATTTGTTGTTATGTTACATGTCCAGCACAGACATGTACAAGAAGCCTCCATATAGTTACTTATGTACTCAGGCTGGTCATCTCTGCAGCATGTTAGGACAGACCCTGGAGACTCACTTGAGTATTTCTCCCTCCTTAGTCATCACTTCCCACCTGTTATTGTTCAGAAGGAATCAGGTGACCCTACCGAACCCACCCATCTGCTAAGGCAGGGAAGGAGAATTGGAAATTGGGAGCACCATTAATCTCAACCTTGGCAATATATTCAACTCTCAGCTTTACAGTCTGTTAGCTCTTTGACTTTTATCCATAGACCAAGGGGTATGTTTTAAGGTTTTCTGAAAGAGACAGAAAGGCTCAGCAGATTTTTTCAAATGCTTCCTCGGCCCCATGAAGTCCCCACAAGCCATGTGACTCATTCTGGCCAGTGAAGTGTGAGCCATGTGGCTTGCTCTGGCCAATGCAATGTGAGGTGCAATGACCTGTTGATTTGGGTCAAGGCAGTTAAATGTCTGAGCTTGACTCTTGCATCTCTTTCTGGCCTCGATGACCAAGTAGGACGTGTGTTCCAGGGTGTCATGGTAGAGCCTCTTTCCCCCTAAGACAGAGTGGCTATGTGGAGCAGAGACACCTCTTCAACTCAGTAAAATGCAGAGTGTGTACGAGAAATAGCCCAGGTTGGGTTAAGCCTTTGGGATTTTGAGGTTGTTTCTGCAGCCTATGCCTGGATTTTCTCAATTTGAGTAGCCCTTTCTAACCCAAGCCTCTCCGTGATTCTTTCAGGATTTCCTTTCTTCTCTCACAAGACACATATGTATTCCTTGGATGGGAGCGGAATTTTTATAAACCTCCTCCATCCTTTATGGTGATTGAATATGTGCCATGACAAGTGTTGTGGCTGACTGATATGTGGGGACATCACACGGAGGGCTTTGCCAAGACTTAAACCAAGGTCTCAGCAAATCCTAGTCAAATTCAGGCCAGTGACAGAAGCCGTAAAGGATGCAAAAATGCATTGACTAAGTAAGGTTGTTTCAATAGGGGTGCATAAGAAAAGAAGTAAACAGGAGAGGAGAAGGAAACTGGCTAAAGAGAGAGGTCACTCTCTCATGATTCAATCTCATAACCCTTTAAGTTCTATATTCAGGTGAGCAAAACATCTCTCATGATCTCTGCCAAGCCGCAATAACATCACAACAGTGGCAAGACTAAGAGCAAAACTAAACAGAAATAACTACCTTTAGGACATGTCCAATGTAAGGTAGAGAGAGAGGCTGGTGTGTCACACACACATACACACAATTCTTGCTGGCTTTTGCCCAAACTTCTTCTTGTGTCTTCAGCTATGAAGATATTCAACCCTTGCTGTCCTTCAGACATGAGTCTTTATTCTGGAATCTCACAGACCTAAGGTCATTTTTCTTGGGATATTCACTTTGGGCTCCAGACTCTAATGAGTCTGACATGTGTTGTTAACCAGAGCCCCAAGTGTTCCCAGGCTAACTCTCCATTCTCCATATTTAGGGAATTTTTGTACGATACGGAAGAAGACTCTGGACACCTTGATAGCAGTGGCTTCTTTCACTGGTGTGAAAGCATTCCTTTGGAGAAAATGATTCTGGTAGGTGATCTTGTACCAAATCTCAAATCAAATAAAACTCCTCTTAGGGTGGATGGTGTCCTCCCACCAGTCATACGCACCTGCGCTTTCTCTTCGTAAACTCTGCACTTTGAAGGAAAAATAAAACCTCATGAGCAATGTGAATCTATGCAGGGTAACATATAGGGCATTTGACAACCTCTGTGTGGGGAATTTGCCAGGATTTAAACAGTTAGCTCAGATTCTTCAACTACTTTTTCCCTCGTTTAATAGTTCAACTGAGTGAGTTATTCAGAATAATCTTCTCTTGGAAATTTGCTATTTTGCTGGTAAATCTGATTAATTTACCCGCCTCAGGGAAACAGACTGTTTCCATGAACTCTACAGTCTTTCCTTTTCTAAGTAAATAAATGTTTCTTTACTGTGTTGTTTTCAAAGTTGGGATTTTCTATAGTAGTTTTGTTTAAAGCTGGCTATACTTATACTGAACAGATTTACCCAGGAATGTAACTCTGAAATGTTTGGTTCTCCCACTCCACACAGCATGAGTGAATCCTTATAGAGGGAGAATTTTGTTCTTGACTCCATCCTCTCAAGGAGACAAACTAATTTGGCTCACTGAAATGCCAGCAACCAAGATGCAAATGCCTTGAATCCTAATCCCAGGCTCTGACACTCGCCCCGGGGATCCCCATCTATTCTCATTTTTCAGAGTTGGAAATTCAAGTGCAGTCTCAGGTTTACCTTTCAAGCAGTAGTTGGGAACTTTAACTAACAAAAATCTGGTTTTTTTAATTGAAAAATAAGCTAATTAAAGATAACTTATATGTTGTAAGAAGCCTATATAATTTGTTCAATTATGACTAATTGATAATTATGTTTTTCTTGCTTTCCAAAAATAGTTTAGTTCACTTTCTTCCTGTTACATCCTCCCTCCCCACCACACACACAATCCTTGTGCTCAGTGCCAATATCCTGACAAAACACATTCCAGTTCTTGGAAAAAGCATGATCAATCACTTGATCAGGAGCACAAAATTCTCAGAGCTGTCATGTCAACCAGAAAACTATTAGGGATGCTGAAGCTCTCTATTTTAGCAAGTGTGTCTTATTCTAAATGAAGCAAACATCCGTTGAGCAGGAAGGCAAACATGTTTTTAGTGAGATGGACATATTTAGAAAGGTTGTGAGGTGGCTGCAGATGGAAGCATTTGAGAGACTGAGAGATGGAAATAGCAGCCATTTTCTTATCCCCTATATATTAAGCCCCCAGACAGGTGCTCTGAGAGAGACCTTATGACACTTGATGTGGAACATAGTTCAAACATCAATTGAGTCTTCCGGTAAATTTAGAAGGATTTCTAGTTTAAGAAATTCTAAGAGTTTTGAAACTGTGACTATAGAGAACTGTTTAGGGTGCAACTTTCCGGTCGACTTTCAACTTGATTTGGTTTGCAGAAAAATCAAATGGAAGTTGTCGATTTGGAGCAAATAGAGCATCCCCCACTTTCCCACCAAAGCCACCATCTTTCTCAATCAGAAGATGGGAGACATTACCTCCCTGGCTGTGCCCATTAATGCACTGTGCCCTGTATCTTGTCCCTACCTGTTTAGCTCTACTCCAAAGAGCAATTTCTGGACTTTAGACCTGTTCGATTAAGTACCATTAGAGGCTTCATTATTCAAATCAAAGCTAATCGAATTAGCCAAAGACAATTATTTAATGGATTTGGTTAAGATTCATATCACTCTCCAGAAAGGTGCTCTAGATGAGTAGCTTCGTCTCCCTTCACTGGGCCATTCTCTTCAGAAAGAGTATTTCTCCATCTATGCTAGTAGAATAGACTCTAATTGTTGAGATGTCAGATGTGACTTATCTATCCTGTTAGATTTCAACAGCCTCTGTTAATTAGAAATTTGGCCTTTAACCAGCAGTAGACTGGCATAAGGATGAAGGGTGCATCCCTTTGAAATATTTCAAGTCTTTATCTGCTCAGGAATGTAGAACCCACTCAAGCAGGAAGTGCTTGTCAATACATTTAACAAGTTCTCTTCCAGCTTCCAAAAGTCCTCCTCTGAAAAAATCTATAAATTCGGTGAGATTCAGATTGGATTAAATAGTTATTGAACACAGTTAAAGACTCAAGTGCTCTAGTTTCAATATAGTAATTTACACAACAGAATTAAGTTTTATTTTTAAGCCATTTAAACATAAAGAGGTTGGGGGCCCTAGAGGCTGTCAGGTTTGTTTATGGTCATACACAAATGATAACCAGAACACAAAATTAGTGCTTTTTATACCCAACCCAGCACCATTAGAGGAGAAAATGACTCATTCCCTGGAATCAATCACAGGGACCTAAAATAAGTTTCCTACAAAAATATCATTCCTTTCACTAAATGTGACACTTAACTTTTTTTTTTTAATCTCTATGAATATGAGGAAAATCTGATCAAAATATTCATCACAATACAATATTTTGTCTTCAACTTAATAGTACAAGAGGAGTTGTTAAATGTCAGCCATGCTGATAAGAGTTTGAGTCATATTCAGATGAACAGGATCAAATAGAACTTTCATAACCTTCTATATTGTTTTGTGCAGTTTTATGATAAGTTTCCTCAGCTCTGGAGTTCTATTGACTACATTCAGTGTAGTAGATGGAACCACATGAACCTGGCAATAGTCAACCAGTTTCAACTCCAGAAAAAGGCAATTTCATATGGTTCAGACTAATACGTATGCTTTCCTGTGTATAAAAATCCACTGAAAACTTCAGCACGTTGTACAGCTTGGTATAATTTTCACTAGAAAACATAAGTTTAGAGACAGGATTTGGGGTGTTTTCAGGGAGATGTACCATAGCACATTCAAGGCTAAAAACATGTAATAAAAATGAGAGCTGTTCTCCCTATTTGGTTTAGTAATTTCACACCTTGAGAAATGATGCCAATCAGAGTTTTCACTGAAGTACTCCAGGTCAATAGAAAACTGGAAAAAGTGAAATAAGAAGGAATACCATGAAGAGATACAAAGTATAATTTTCCCACCGTGGAAAATTTCCACGTTTTTATGAGTATTGTGCAGAATCCCAGCACCCTTATGAAAGTGCTGGTGATACTGTACTGGGAGGAGCTGGGATGTGGGGAAAGAGCCTTCTTTAAGGGACTGTCATATTGTTTCTAAAAATGACCAAACTCTGGCTTGCTTGTGCTTCCAAAAGTCCTCCTCTGAAAAAATCTATAAATTCGGTGAGATTCAGATTGGATTAAATAGTTATTGAACACAGTTAAAGACTCAAGTGCTCTAGTTTCAATATAGTAATTTACACAACAGAATTAAGTTTTATTTTTAAGCCATTTAAACATAAAGAGGTTGGGGGCCCTAGAGGCTGTCAGGTTTGTTTATGGTCATACACAAATGATAACCAGAACACAAAATTAGTGCTTTTTATACCCAACCCAGCACAATTCGAGGAGCAATGACTCATTCCCTGGAATCAATCACAGGGACCTAAAATAAGTTTCCTACAAAAATATCATTCCTTTCACTAAATGTGACACTTAACTTTTTTTTTTTAATCTCTATGAATATGAGGAAAATCTGATCAAAATATTCATCACAATACAATATTTTGTCTTCAACTTAATAGTACAAGAGGAGTTGTTAAATGTCAGCCATGCTGATAAGAGTTTGAGTCATATTCAGATGAACAGGATCAAATAGAACTTTCATAACCTTCTATATTGTTTTGTGCAGTTTTATGATAAGTTTCCTCAGCTCTGGAGTTCTATTGACTACATTCAGTGTAGTAGATGGAACCACATGAACCTGGCAATAGTCAACCAGTTTCAACTCCAGAAAAAGGCAATTTCATATGGTTCAGACTAATACGTATGCTTTCCTGTGTATAAAATCCACTGAAAACTTCAGCACGTTGTACAGCTTGGTATAATTTTCACTAGAAAACATAAGTTTAGAGACAGGATTTGGGGTGTTTTCAGGGAGATGTACCATAGCACATTCAAGGCTAAAAACATGTAATAAAAATGAGAGCTGTTCTCCCTATTTGGTTTAGTAATTTCACACCTTGAGAAATGATGCCAATCAGAGTTTTCACTGAAGTACTCCAGGTCAATAGAAAACTGGAAAAAGTGAAATAAGAAGGAATACCATGAAGAGATACAAAGTATAATTTTCCCACCGTGGAAAATTTCCACGTTTTTATGAGTATTGTGCAGAATCCCAGCACCCTTATGAAAGTGCTGGTGATACTGTACTGGGAGGAGCTGGGATGTGGGGAAAGAGCCTTCTTTAAGGGACTGTCATATTGTTTCTAAAAATGACCAAACTCTGGCTTGCTTGTGCTTAGAAACGAGTTGACAAGACACGTTTTGAGTTTCGGAACCACATTGTAGCATGTGTCTTTGGAGATGCTCACTCAACATTGATAGGGCTTCGGAATTTTGTAATGCCACTGAGAGCTAGCAACTACGCCCGTGAGGAGCTGAAAGACATCGTGTTCGTAGGGCCTCTGGATTACCTGCAGAGAGAATGGCGATTTCTCCGGAATTTTCCCCAGATATACATTTTGCCTGTAAGTGTCACAGTAAGGAATAATGTTTATAATGCTAGTCATACTAACAGTATTAGGGTTAATCATGATAATAATAATTTATCAATAATGGCTTGCAGTTATCCTGTGCTCACTGGTATCAGAAACTGTTCTAAGCATTTTGAACATATTAACTCACCTAACCCCCCAAATAACCCTAGGATGTAAATTTTAAAGATGTTGAACTGTAGGCACAGAGAAGGCAAATTACCTGTCCAAGTGTACACTGCAGGTCAGTAGCAGGATTTAAATCAACATATATGTTCATGTGTTATGTTAATGACTATGTCTGTGATCTTCATGGATATAGAGTTTCTCTACATTTCTGAATCTGATTCTGACCTAGCAGCTACACCTAAATTGATCCTAGCCAGGCACTATGCTCTAACTTTCTCATCTTTTCTGGAGATTTGTATTTTATGAAACACATAAGGCCATGTGGTCCTTGATAGATGTATGAAAAGGAGGAATTCTAAAAGGCATACGGTTTATTTTTCTCATCAACTGTTCTCAATGTCGATTTTCTGGCAGAGATTTATTTTAGTAATTTCACACCTTGAGAAATGATGCCAATCAGAGTTTTCACTGAAGTACTCCAGGTCAATAGAAAACTGGAAAAAGTGAAATAAGAAGGAATACCATGAAGAGATACAAAGTATAATTTTCCCACCGTGGAAAATTTCCACGTTTTTATGAGTATTGTGCAGAATCCCAGCACCCTTATGAAAGTGCTGGTGATACTGTACTGGGAGGAGCTGGGATGTGGGGAAAGAGCCTTCTTTAAGGGACTGTCATATTGTTTCTAAAAATGACCAAACTCTGGCTTGCTTGTGCTTAGAAACGAGTTGACAAGACACGTTTTGAGTTTCGGAACCACATTGTAGCATGTGTCTTTGGAGATGCTCACTCAACATTGATAGGGCTTCGGAATTTTGTAATGCCACTGAGAGCTAGCAACTACGCCCGTGAGGAGCTGAAAGACATCGTGTTCGTAGGGCCTCTGGATTACCTGCAGAGAGAATGGCGATTTCTCCGGAATTTTCCCCAGATATACATTTTGCCTGTAAGTGTCACAGTAAGGAATAATGTTTATAATGCTAGTCATACTAACAGTATTAGGGTTAATCATGATAATAATAATTTATCAATAATGGCTTGCAGTTATCCTGTGCTCACTGGTATCAGAAACTGTTCTAAGCATTTTGAACATATTAACTCACCTAACCCCCCAAATAACCCTAGGATGTAAATTTTAAAGATGTTGAACTGTAGGCACAGAGAAGGCAAATTACCTGTCCAAGTGTACACTGCAGGTCAGTAGCAGGATTTAAATCAACATATATGTTCATGTGTTATGTTAATGACTATGTCTGTGATCTTCATGGATATAGAGTTTCTCTACATTTCTGAATCTGATTCTGACCTAGCAGCTACACCTAAATTGATCCTAGCCAGGCACTATGCTCTAACTTTCTCATCTTTTCTGGAGATTTGTATTTTATGAAACACATAAGGCCATGTGGTCCTTGATAGATGTATGAAAAGGAGGAATTCTGAGAAATGGATCTATTATGCATATGTAGCATTGTGAGTTTTAATTGTCTTTGCTCTGAATCCACATAGGTCTGTATCTCATTTTATGCCTCCATTTTCCAGGATTAAAATATACATAGGCCATGTGAGGTGCACCGAAGCATTTCATTTTTTAAGAAACACTAGCAATAGTTAAGAAGTAGTTTTTTAAAAAATGATTGTTTCAAGAAGCAAATTGTGTTGGTTTTTTGAAAAAGTCACCATGGAATTCCCTGCGTCAACCTTTACTTCAGTCCTTAGAAAGGGATCAAAGAAAATGACCAGAAGTCTCCAGATCCAGCTGGCCTCAGGAATTGCCAATAATTGTCTCAGTCATCTAATGGTGGGAACAGATCTATCCCTATTTCTCCCATCCAGGTACTAACCAGGCCCAACCCTACTTAGCTTCAGAAATCAGACAAGATTGGGCATGTCTGATTGGTATGGCTGAAGACTATTCCTATTTCTCCACCAAAGGAGAGAAGCAACTATGCTTGACTGATTAATCCAGGGTCCTAATGGGTTCTCCTACAAGTAAAATTGTGAGGATACAGAGGTGACCTTTAGATCTTTCAATGTCATGGCTTTCCTCACCATGCCTTTGTCATTATTGCTCAGTTATGTCTGACTCTTTGCGATCCCGTGGACTGCAGCATGCCAGGCTTCCCTGTCCTTCACTATTTCCCTGAGCTTGCTCAAACTCATGTCTATTGATGATGGACATGGATGATGCCATCCAACCATCTCATCCTTTGCCATCCCCTTCTCCTCCCACTTGAATCATCTAAATGGGTTTAGGCTTCTCTCCCTCCCTCCCTTTTGTCTCATCCAAACTTGCTGTCAGAAAGGGTCTGCAAAATTTAGTCACACTCAGATATTCATGAAGATAAGGCTAAGAGGGGCATATATCAGGTAACGAAGTCTTAAAAGCAGCATTTCTGAATCTGATTCTGACCTAGCAGCTACACCTAAATTGATCCTAGCCAGGCACTATGCTCTAACTTTCTCATCTTTTCTGGAGATTTGTATTTTATGAAACACATAAGGCCATGTGGTCCTTGATAGATGTATGAAAAGGAGGAATTCTGAGAAATGGATCTATTATGCATATGTAGCATTGTGAGTTTTAATTGTCTTTGCTCTGAATCCACATAGGTCTGTATCTCATTTTATGCCTCCATTTTCCAGGATTAAAATATACATAGGCCATGTGAGGTGCACCGAAGCATTTCATTTTTTAAGAAACACTAGCAATAGTTAAGAAGTAGTTTTTTAAAAAATGATTGTTTCAAGAAGCAAATTGTGTTGGTTTTTTGAAAAAGTCACCATGGAATTCCCTGCGTCAACCTTTACTTCAGTCCTTAGAAAGGGATCAAAGAAAATGACCAGAAGTCTCCAGATCCAGCTGGCCTCAGGAATTGCCAATAATTGTCTCAGTCATCTAATGGTGGGAACAGATCTATCCCTATTTCTCCCATCCAGGTACTAACCAGGCCCAACCCTACTTAGCTTCAGAAATCAGACAAGATTGGGCATGTCTGATTGGTATGGCTGAAGACTATTCCTATTTCTCCACCAAAGGAGAGAAGCAACTATGCTTGACTGATTAATCCAGGGTCCTAATGGGTTCTCCTACAAGTAAAATTGTGAGGATACAGAGGTGACCTTTAGATCTTTCAATGTCATGGCTTTCCTCACCATGCCTTTGTCATTATTGCTCAGTTACGTCTGACTCTTTGAGACCCCGTGGACTGCAGCATGCCAGGCTTCCCTGTCCTTCACTATCTCCCTGAATTTGCTCAAACTCATGTCTATTGATGATGGACATGGATGATGCCATCCAACCATCTCATCCTTTGCCATCCCCTTCTCCTCCCACTTGAATCATCTAAATGGGTTTAGGCTTCTCTCCCTCCCTCCCTTTTGTCTCATCCAAACTTGCTGTCAGAAAGGGTCTGCAAAATTTAGTCACACTCAGATATTCATGAAGATAAGGCTAAGAGGGGCATATATCAGGTAACGAAGTCTTAAAAGCAAGCCAGTGGAGGCTGGAGAAACTTTGATTCAGAAGCTTGCATTATCCACAAAGTACCACCACCATCTGAGACGTGCCCCCTCCACCCGGTTTTCTCTCTTTAGGGTTCTGCCCTCTATTATGTAGACCTCCATGCTGCCAACATAGAGAAATGTTCCATGTGTGTCATCTTATCTTCCTCAAGTAAGTTACCCAGCTGTCCGACCTTGGTGGACGCTGAGGCCATCATGGCCACGCTCAACATTGGATCACTGCATATTAGCTACTCGTCCCAGACACCCTCAGTTTCAGGTAAGGACAACACCCTGATAGGAAGAGGCTGGAGAGAAAAGCATGAGGAAAGAAAATTCCTCTCTGATAAAAGTTAGTGATGGGGAGGAGAAGAAGTTGAGCCAGATGGCCTGACATCCTGTCTAGTTCTGAGAATTTTGTACTAGGATGAGTGGGCAGTTCAGTCCTTGGGAATCATCGTCCAGTGAAAAGTGATGTCCACCTTCTAACTGGAAATGCACAAAACACTGATTTCTTGTCTTTAAGGAAAATCACGGGGTTGTAAATTCTGTTATTGTTATGAATCAATTATCAGTGACCATAGTCATTGGTGTGTCATTATCATTAATAACAGGTATGATTAATGTCAGTCACTTCTCATTGGAGCTAGAAGATGTTCACATTGCAGGTTTTAGTTCTGTGATGGGAGAGAATGAAGCCTAAGTCTCTATCAGTCCTCAAGATACTTTTAGTACATGAATTTTTAGAAGATTATCGCTAAAGTCCTTTCCAATGTATATAGACTAGAAGTGTCACATTTCATCTTCAGATTGGAAAGAGATAGTAAGACGTGGGGATCTCTTCAGAATGGAGTCAGAGTCACTTCCATGTCTGTACTCCTCTCAAGACAATGATGGTCACTTTGTAGATGCCTAACATATACCTACTAAATCAAAGCAAATGAGCTAGTCATGGACTCCTGAGAAGTTTTCATGCATCTCCCTTGCCCAGAAAGGGTCTGCAAAATTTAGTCACACTCAGATATTCATGAAGATAAGGCTAAGAGGGGCATATATCAGGTAACGAAGTCTTAAAAGCAAGCCAGTGGAGGCTGGAGAAACTTTGATTCAGAAGCTTGCATTATCCACAAAGTACCACCACCATCTGAGACGTGCCCCCTCCACCCGGTTTTCTCTCTTTAGGGTTCTGCCCTCTATTATGTAGACCTCCATGCTGCCAACATAGAGAAATGTTCCATGTGTGTCATCTTATCTTCCTCAAGTAAGTTACCCAGCTGTCCGACCTTGGTGGACGCTGAGGCCATCATGGCCACGCTCAACATTGGATCACTGCATATTAGCTACTCGTCCCAGACACCCTCAGTTTCAGGTAAGGACAACACCCTGATAGGAAGAGGCTGGAGAGAAAAGCATGAGGAAAGAAAATTCCTCTCTGATAAAAGTTAGTGATGGGGAGGAGAAGAAGTTGAGCCAGATGGCCTGACATCCTGTCTAGTTCTGAGAATTTTGTACTAGGATGAGTGGGCAGTTCAGTCCTTGGGAATCATCGTCCAGTGAAAAGTGATGTCCACCTTCTAACTGGAAATGCACAAAACACTGATTTCTTGTCTTTAAGGAAAATCACGGGGTTGTAAATTCTGTTATTGTTATGAATCAATTATCAGTGACCATAGTCATTGGTGTGTCATTATCATTAATAACAGGTATGATTAATGTCAGTCACTTCTCATTGGAGCTAGAAGATGTTCACATTGCAGGTTTTAGTTCTGTGATGGGAGAGAATGAAGCCTAAGTCTCTATCAGTCCTCAAGATACTTTTAGTACATGAATTTTTAGAAGATTATCGCTAAAGTCCTTTCCAATGTATATAGACTAGAAGTGTCACATTTCATCTTCAGATTGGAAAGAGATAGTAAGACGTGGGGATCTCTTCAGAATGGAGTCAGAGTCACTTCCATGTCTGTACTCCTCTCAAGACAATGATGGTCACTTTGTAGATGCCTAACATATACCTACTAAATCAAAGCAAATGAGCTAGTCATGGACTCCTGAGAAGTTTTCATGCATCTCCCTTGCCCAGAATGTGCTTCAGTTAAATTCTTGTGTCAGACCTGTGGCTTCTACTTCTCTTAGCTCCCAAATGGGAAAAGGCTTGCCTATTATTTCTAAAAATTTCTAAAAATTGATGATGAGCCTCTCAAGCTAATATGGAAGTACTATTGCTGAAGAAGTTTCAGTATTTAGAATGGATTTTTCAATTCAGTAAGCGAATGGAACCCATGGTGGAGACTCCGCCCACCCTAGATCCAATTGCTTCCCTTGGGGATGTGAAAGCTCAGAATTAATATCATGGTCCTTTGGCCATGTGACTGCTGACCACAGCTGTTCTATTTCACATGGTCCTTGGAGAGGGCAGATGGTCCAGCCTTCACAAAGCTTTCATGGTTATGACAGTGAATGGAAATGTTCACAAGAGTGAAATCAGGAAATCAAGAGAACACTCTCTGATTCCTAGTGCTGTTGCTAGGAAGGAAAAAAGAGGCTCTCAGGATAAAGGAATAAGTGAATAATCTTGTCCAATCATTGGTGGTTGAATTAAGCCAGCTAGTTCAAACACCTGCCCTGTACCACCAAACACTGCTCAGAGTTTCAGGGGTTTTGTTCAGTGAAACTAAGAGCAAAGTACTTCCTGAATATCAAGCTCCGTTGAAAATCCCAATGAAGGAAGTGTGAGCCATACCTCTGCTGAGCTAATCTAGAGATACATAAAAGTGGCATTGTGTTCTGTATGTCAGTCCTTAGTTTAGCAATTAGGCACTCATATTTATGCAAGATTTGTGGTGTGTGTGTTTGTGTGTTGTGCTTTCAACGTTCTAAAATTGGACACAGCCATAGTCACTCTGAAGGCAGTATCATCAATGAATAAATGAAAATGCCCACTGAGTAAAAGCCAGGAGTAGACTGTCATAAGCCACTTGGCTCATCATCAGGTGACTTGTCCTTCCTAGTATTATTATTTTTTTTAATCTCACATCTTCTGCCAAGAGGGAGAAAACATCTTTCACACTGAGCACTAACTGTGACTTAGCTTCCTGGCAATTTTCTTCCCCTTTCTCCAAGACAGTGGTTCCTACCAGGGGAAGGTTTGCTCCCAGAGGTCAGCTGATGATGTCTAGAGACAGTTTTGATTGTCACAACTTGCAGACGGGGGTGCTCTTGACATCTAGTAGCTAGAGGTCAGAGATGCTGCCAAATATCCTACAAAGTACAAGTGGGAAATGTCAATAGGACCAAGGCTGAGAACTCTTGCTCTGATGTGTTTTCTGAGCCTTTTAAGGCATCAGTGGCCTAGCCTACATCTTCATGATCACAACAGCATTCCACATAAAACCTATCTAGGACCACTGAGCCTATTCCATACGGTGGTTCCCCAAGGGACACTAGAAGGGGAGGGACAGAGAGACTGAAGACTCTCTCAGGGACCAGGCTTCCTGGATGACATCGTGGAAAACTTGAGGCTTTCCACTGATACTCTAATTACTGTCCTGTCATGTCACAAGAACAGGTTGGCAAACCTAGGTACTGAACTAAATAATCTGTGGCATCATCTAAACATATAACAGTAATTAAGTCTGACAACTTAATATGCTCCTGAAACTTGAATGTACAGCCGTAATCTACAATTAAGCAATCTTTGACAGTCAAACATCTTGTCCAATCATTGGTGGTTGAATTAAGCCAGCTAGTTCAAACACCTGCCCTGTACCACCAAACACTGCTCAGAGTTTCAGGGGTTTTGTTCAGTGAAACTAAGAGCAAAGTACTTCCTGAATATCAAGCTCCGTTGAAAATCCCAATGAAGGAAGTGTGAGCCATACCTCTGCTGAGCTAATCTAGAGATACATAAAAGTGGCATTGTGTTCTGTATGTCAGTCCTTAGTTTAGCAATTAGGCACTCATATTTATGCAAGATTTGTGGTGTGTGTGTTTGTGTGTTGTGCTTTCAACGTTCTAAAATTGGACACAGCCATAGTCACTCTGAAGGCAGTATCATCAATGAATAAATGAAAATGCCCACTGAGTAAAAGCCAGGAGTAGACTGTCATAAGCCACTTGGCTCATCATCAGGTGACTTGTCCTTCCTAGTATTATTATTTTTTTTAATCTCACATCTTCTGCCAAGAGGGAGAAAACATCTTTCACACTGAGCACTAACTGTGACTTAGCTTCCTGGCAATTTTCTTCCCCTTTCTCCAAGACAGTGGTTCCTACCAGGGGAAGGTTTGCTCCCAGAGGTCAGCTGATGATGTCTAGAGACAGTTTTGATTGTCACAACTTGCAGACGGGGGTGCTCTTGACATCTAGTAGCTAGAGGTCAGAGATGCTGCCAAATATCCTACAAAGTACAAGTGGGAAATGTCAATAGGACCAAGGCTGAGAACTCTTGCTCTGATGTGTTTTCTGAGCCTTTTAAGGCATCAGTGGCCTAGCCTACATCTTCATGATCACAACAGCATTCCACATAAAACCTATCTAGGACCACTGAGCCTATTCCATACGGTGGTTCCCCAAGGGACACTAGAAGGGGAGGGACAGAGAGACTGAAGACTCTCTCAGGGACCAGGCTTCCTGGATGACATCGTGGAAAACTTGAGGCTTTCCACTGATACTCTAATTACTGTCCTGTCATGTCACAAGAACAGGTTGGCAAACCTAGGTACTGAACTAAATAATCTGTGGCATCATCTAAACATATAACAGTAATTAAGTCTGACAACTTAATATGCTCCTGAAACTTGAATGTACAGCCGTAATCTACAATTAAGCAATCTTTGGTAATAGCACCATGCCAGCCTGGAAGATTTCAGGTATAATACTGTGTACTACTAGGTGGCAAAAATATTGACATTAGTAGAATGTACCCAGGCTGTCATCAGATACTTATTCAAATTAGCCATTCACATTAACCGTTGCTTTACAAGAAAGCATGGCTTTAAGGCAGCTCTGATTCTGTGCCCTAGCCAGTGTCAGAGCCAATATTTTGCAGTTAGACCTGCTGACGTGGACGTGTCTCTGTCCAATAAGAACATTTGCCTTTGAACATCGGGATAGTCCAAGCCCTTTGAGAGGGAACTGGGATCAGAAAGTGGCATTCAAAGGAGGATTTTCCCTTTGAAGGAAATGGATCTCAGTGTTTATTGAAAATGTCAACCAAACCTTGTATATCTTAATAGGGCTACAAAGAAGCCCTGAAAAGATCCTGGGCTTTGACTAGGTGCTAATTGGTGTGTGAGAACCCATCCATTCTTTGCAAACCATAAAATCTTGGGCCACGTTTGCAAAACCCTGTGTCAATTTCCTTGTCTTCAAAGGTGATCTGGCTTGACATAATTGATAGATTCCATGTCACCAGGGCATCATTCTTACTCCCCTACTGTTTCTACTTTCACACGTATTTATTACATAATGTCAGTTTCCTCCTTTCAACCTTGTAATGGTGATGACCCATAACAATGATGGGAAAACCAGGTAGGCTCTTGCAGACAGTAAGGAGCTTGAAGTTCCTCCTCCATCAGCCTGTTTATACTGGCTCTTTCCTGCCCTAACTTCCTTACCTCATTCCCTCTGGCTGGATGTCTTTTGCTCATCACTCAGGATAACATTCCAATGTAGAAGAAACCTCTTCAAACCCTAACTAAGGCCACTTCCTCATATCAGTCACCAATCCCTATAAGTTGATTTTTTTTTTTCACAGCCCTCTTCACTATCTGAAAATAGTTTGTATTTGCAACTTGTGGCACCCGGGGCAAGGACTGTTCACAGTCCTAGCCCGGAGCCAATACTCCTTAAAAAATATGCTGTAAGACTAAGAGAACTTACACAGGGGTGATGTGACAACCTAGAATGGTGGGATGGGGAGGGAGATGGGAGGGACGTTCAAGTGGGAGGGGTCATGTGTGTACCTATGGCTGATTTGGGTTTATGTATAGCAGCAAACAACAAAACTCTGTAAAAGTAAAATAAAAATAAATTAATAAAAAAATTATAGATAGAGGGGCTTCCCTGGTAGCTCAGTGGTAAAGAATTCACTTGCCAATGCAGGAGATATGGGTTCAATCCCTGATCCAGGAAGATCCCACATGCTTCAGAGCAACTAAGCCTGTCAGCCACAACTATGGAACCTGTGCTCTATAGCCTCTGAGCCACAACTATTGAGCCCATGTTCCCTAGAGCCTGAGTTCCACAACAAGAGAAGTGACCGCACCAAGAAGCCTGCTCACCTCAACTAGAGAGTAGCCCCCATTCCCTGCAACTAGAGAAGAGCCTGTGGCAGCAGTGAAAACCCAGAATAGCCAAAAATAAATAAGTACATAAAATTATAAAAAGAATTTATAGACTGAGGACTGAAAGGAAGGAAACAAGAATGGAAAGAAAGAAGGAAGGAAGAAAGGGTACATAAAACAGGTAAAGCATCTTGTATACTCCTGAAAATTAAATAGATTTTCAGTTCCCCCAAGGCTCCCTGAATTATGAGAATCCCAGAAATTTGTCTCAGAAAAACAGCTGAAGGGACTCAGAGCCCATGGGCAGTAAGATTTCCCAGTGAATTTGGGTATCTGATCTCTAGCCATCATGCAAACCCTCCTCCCTAATAGCTATGTGGATGAAGTTCGACACCCCCCACCCCAGGGGCATCTGTTTCCTCACAGGCTGCTAAAGGGTTTTGTGAAGTCCTACGGCCATTTCCTTCCAGTTCTAACTGTACTCTGCAACATTGGCCGCCTCCTACGTCGCTTCCATGTTCACCCTAAATCTGCCTGGAAGCATGACCCGGAATTTTAGTGGTGATGAGAAAGTATTCAGCTCTACTCTGGGTTAACAAGGAGTGGCACTTTTACTGATCATTTCTGGGAGAGATGGGAGAGGCAGTAGATGTTGTAGCATTTAGCATTCCATCTGGGAAAAAGCCCCCGCCCTGGGTTTCCCCTTTTCCAGTCCCTTCTCAGAGGCCAGCTTCCCTATTACCACTCCTTTGTCTTTTTCTCAGACTCTCCTACAGTATTTTTTCCCCATCTTCCATGCATAGTGTTCTCAGGAAAGTTCAAGAAAAGTTACGAGCAGTTTCTTCATTTTTTTTGTTCTTGTTTGGCTGCTCTGGGTCTTAGTTGCAGCACTTGGCACTCAGGATCATTAGTTGTGGCATGTGAGATCTAGTTTTCTCACCAGGAATCAAACCTGGGCCCCCTACACTGAGACCACAGTCTTAGCCACTGGACCACCAGGGACGTCTGCAGCCAGCAACTTTAAAACAGAACCGCTGATGAGAGCATCATGTATTTCTTTTGCTTGGTTTTGGTTCTTTGTTTTTAATCAGGATCCTAGTTTCTTTTTTCTCTCTTTCATTTTCTGTCTCTATCTTTTTTTGAGTGTTTAACTTGGAGACCAAGACTCAGGTGTCATTCTTGTTTTCAAAGCTCCTCATTTGTCAAAGGAGCTCAGGCTGTATTCCCAGCCAGGACTGGGCACCGAATCTCTTTGGGATTCAAGGCTCCTGGAGGGAAATGAAGGGCCTTGTCTCCTAAGGCAGGAACTGAATGCAAAGGACAGGGGCTTCTGGGACCTCCAGCCCCAGTTGTCAAGGAGCTACTGAAGGGACTCAGAGCCCATGGGCAGTAAGATTTCCCAGTTAATTTGGGTATCTGATCTCTAGCCATCATGCAACCCCCCCTCCCTAATAGCTATGTGGATGAAGTTCGACACCCCCCACCCCAGGGGCATCTGTTTCCTCACAGGCTGCTAAAGGGTTTTGTGAAGTCCTACGGCCATTTCCTTCCAGTTCTAACTGTACTCTGCAACATTGGCCGCCTCCTACGTCGCTTCCATGTTCACCCTAAATCTGCCTGGAAGCATGACCCGGAATTTTAGTGGTGATGAGAAAGTATTCAGCTCTACTCTGGGTTAACAAGGAGTGGCACTTTTACTGATCATTTCTGGGAGAGATGGGAGAGGCAGTAGATGTTGTAGCATTTAGCATTCCATCTGGGAAAAAGCCCCCGCCCTGGGTTTCCCCTTTTCCAGTCCCTTCTCAGAGGCCAGCTTCCCTATTACCACTCCTTTGTCTTTTTCTCAGACTCTCCTACAGTATTTTTTCCCCATCTTCCATGCATAGTGTTCTCAGGAAAGTTCAAGAAAAGTTACGAGCAGTTTCTTCATTTTTTTTGTTCTTGTTTGGCTGCTCTGGGTCTTAGTTGCAGCACTTGGCACTCAGGATCATTAGTTGTGGCATGTGAGATCTAGTTTTCTCACCAGGAATCAAACCTGGGCCCCCTACACTGAGACCACAGTCTTAGCCACTGGACCACCAGGGACGTCTGCAGCCAGCAACTTTAAAACAGAACCGCTGATGAGAGCATCATGTATTTCTTTTGCTTGGTTTTGGTTCTTTGTTTTTAATCAGGATCCTAGTTTCTTTTTTCTCTTTCATTTTCTGTCTCTATCTTTTTTTGAGTGTTTAACTTGGAGACCAAGACTCAGGTGTCATTCTTGTTTTCAAAGCTCCTCATTTGTCAAAGGAGCTCAGGCTGTATTCCCAGCCAGGACTGGGCACCGAATCTCTTTGGGATTCAAGGCTCCTGGAGGGAAATGAAGGGCCTTGTCTCCTAAGGCAGGAACTGAATGCAAAGGACAGGGGCTTCTGGGACCTCCAGCCCCAGTCTGTAAGGAATGCCCAAGACATTACAGGTTGGGAAGACCAACCAGAGATTTAAGGCAGGCAGTCTTGCTGAAAAAGAAAGAGGATGTGGGTAGAGCCTTGGGCCAGAGAGGACCCCCAAAAGGTAGAAGCACCAGGAGCCAGAAGCCCCCAGTCCTTGCTTCCAAGCACTCCTGGCAAGGCCCCTCCTGCTTATTAGCAGTTCCCAGAAAGTTCTCCAAGTGAATGGATGTGATTTGAGGCACTGCCTGCCTGAGTCATCACCCAGGAACCTACTTGGTGGAGAGTAATTGTGTTGAACTTAAGCTACAAATTATCACCTACAGAGAGAGTGTCACCTGTTTTTGCAGGTCACTTGAAATGTCATTTAGGACAGGGTTCCCAAGCTCCAGGCCATGGACAGACACTACCTGTCAGATCAGCAGTGGCATTAGATTAGAAATAAAGTATACAGTAAATGTAATGCCCCTGAATCATCCTAAAGCCATCCCATGGAAAACTCATCTTCCTTGGAACGGGTCCCTGGTGCCACAAAGGTTGGGAGCTGCTGATTTTGGAAACACACACACACCACGCCACTAAACTTCTGGAAAGCAGAGGTTAAGGCCATTTTTTTCTAAATATAGAAAAGGAGTTGGGATTTGGGCATGAGAGTCTCCTTGTTAAGATCAAGCACCCAGTGCCACCATGTGCATCTGCATCCCTGTCTGTGCAGTCAGCCAGGTGTCATCAATCCCTTTCCTCTCGGTTGTCTATCCTACAGCGTGCAGCCAGTGCTTCGTTAACAATCCCAAGAAACCAAAGTACCGAAGGGTCCCCATCCTCACTGAACTGAGTAAGTTGTGTTTCAAGGACAGAATTCAAGGGAGACGTCTTTGTGTGCATTCTCGATATCCCAGGGTTGTCTTTAGGATCTTTAGGCCAGAGGACCGAGGACCCAGAATGGGGCCAAGGGACCATTCTGTGCCTGACTTGACGTTGTTATCAAGCTTTTATCCAATCAGTGATATTGATGTTATCTAGCAGAGCCTGTCATGTGTGTGTGTGTGTTTGGGGGTGGTGGTGGGTGTTGG
The DNA here is from genome assembly GCA_022376925.1 of Tragulus kanchil. Lineage (NCBI taxonomy): Eukaryota > Metazoa > Chordata > Mammalia > Artiodactyla > Tragulidae > Tragulus > Tragulus kanchil. The sequence continues at coordinate 15,178,010 of JAIOJX010000028.1, read as the reverse complement.
GGGGTAGAGGGGGGTGCATTTCCAGTGCAGGAGTAGCTCCTGGTTTCTCCACTCCTCCAGTTTCCAGGGGAGGGAGACCAGCACCTGGCTCAGCCTCATTCGGAGGGAACCTCCCAGGGGAGAGGGTGTTTACTTGAAGGCTGCAAGAAAGACTTGCCTGAACCAGCGCCTCTACGCATCAGGCTCCTTCCTGTCCTGTGGTGACTCTGGAGCAGGCTCGAGGGAGAGGCCAGTGAGGCCTGAGGTGACAGATGTAGAGAAGAGGTTTGCTCCCAAGGGCCTGAAAGTTTGGGTCCCCTTATGTCTTCTTAATCCCTATCCTGAGCAGTGCTCTTATAAATGCAAACGCTCCATAGCAGAAATAACAGACAGGCCTGTTATGTCTCAACAATATCTTATGGAAAATGAACAGGTAGGAAGCTTCCCCAGATGTGAGCAGCCCTGGGGCAGCAAGAAAGGTGAGAAGGTGGGTGCCTGTATACATCTGGGGATGTTTGAGAGGCACACGGGAGACATTAGATTTAATACTGACAATAGTTGAGAAAAATAGGTGAGAAAAAGGGAAGTTCCTGAAGAAGAAGTGATACCTTTAACACAGATTGGATCAACTCAAAGACCATCTCTAAAGCTGGCCCTGGGCATGAGATTTGACTTGATTCAAGAATGTGGCAAATATTTTGGTGGGACTTTTATTATTCAGAGTAAATTAGCCGAGTAAGACTTAGACCAAGCAGATGAACAGACCTCACAGTCCCAGAAATGAAGCGGGCAAACATAAGGAGGAACCAGTGGGTGACACTGCCATATGGCTTGGGAGCAGTAGAGTTTGGAGGGTGGGAAGGGGACATAGCAAGAGTCTAGTCACTGTGCCCGGGAGACCTCGCTCTTCAAATCCAGGTTTGAAGACCTCAGAACCCTTGAGCCTGACTCATACCTGCCAGCCTGTCTGTAACCACCCTAAAGCTCTTGGCTGCGGAATTTACATTTTATTTTGATTTCTTGTGAGTTACCTCTCACCCTGATGTATATATACACTAAGAATATGGATCAGAAGACTGTCCTGTAAGTTCAAGGGGAGGACAGGGGACCAGCCAGCTTGTCACTGGTCCCAGAAATGCATCTGGTCACCCTCCAGGGACATACAGCTTTGTTCAAGTAAAGGCTTCCTGGCACCTGGCAGCAAGTGTCACATTAGCCTAATAAATCACCTGCCAGCTCACCCAGTCTATGTTCTTTGGCCACAGAAAGGGTCACCGTGCCATGAGAGCTGCAGACCTGAGGGCCAGCACCTCGGTACAGAGTGTCCAATGGCCTACAGGAAAATGGCTAGGAATGCTGAAGCCACTGGTCTAGGATGACACTGCAAGAGCTGGACAAGGGCTTCTGGGGCATTTGTGTGTGAGTAGGTGTGTGCGTCAAGGACTGGCAGTACAAGAGGAAGAACGTATCTGTGCACAGGAAATGTGGATTGATATTAGTCATACCTCCCTCATCATATGTAAAGATACTTAGTTCTTTAAGAAGACGGTTCCCTAAGACCAGCAGTTATGTCTCAACAATATCTTATGGAAAATGAAGGGGAATCAGGGAAAAAGGGGGGCCTGTATACATCTGGGGATGTTTGAGAGGCACACGGGAGACATTAGATTTAATACTGACAATAGTTGAGAAAAATAGGTGAGAAAAAGGGAAGTTCCTGAAGAAGAAGTGATACCTTTAACACAGATTGGATCAACTCAAAGACCATCTCTAAAGCTGGCCCTGGGCATGAGATTTGACTTGATTCAAGAATGTGGCAAATATTTTGGTGGGACTTTTATTATTCAGAGTAAATTAGCCGAGTAAGACTTAGACCAAGCAGATGAACAGACCTCACAGTCCCAGAAATGAAGCGGGCAAACATAAGGAGGAACCAGTGGGTGACACTGCCATATGGCTTGGGAGCAGTAGAGTTTGGAGGGTGGGAAGGGGACATAGCAAGAGTCTAGTCACTGTGCCCGGGAGACCTCGCTCTTCAAATCCAGGTTTGAAGACCTCAGAACCCTTGAGCCTGACTCATACCTGCCAGCCTGTCTGTAACCACCCTAAAGCTCTTGGCTGCGGAATTTACATTTTATTTTGATTTCTTGTGAGTTACCTCTCACCCTGATGTATATATACACTAAGAATATGGATCAGAAGACTGTCCTGTAAGTTCAAGGGGAGGACAGGGGACCAGCCAGCTTGTCACTGGTCCCAGAAATGCATCTGGTCACCCTCCAGGGACATACAGCTTTGTTCAAGTAAAGGCTTCCTGGCACCTGGCAGCAAGTGTCACATTAGCCTAATAAATCACCTGCCAGCTCACCCAGTCTATGTTCTTTGGCCACAGAAAGGGTCACCGTGCCATGAGAGCTGCAGACCTGAGGGCCAGCACCTCGGTACAGAGTGTCCAATGGCCTACAGGAAAATGGCTAGGAATGCTGAAGCCACTGGTCTAGGATGACACTGCAAGAGCTGGACAAGGGCTTCTGGGGCATTTGTGTGTGAGTAGGTGTGTGCGTCAAGGACTGGCAGTACAAGAGGAAGAACGTATCTGTGCACAGGAAATGTGGATTGATATTAGTCATACCTCCCTCATCATATGTAAAGATACTTAGTTCTTTAAGAAGACAGTTCCCTAAGACCAGCAGTATGTCACATCCCCCAAACTTAACTAAGGAATAATTTTAAGAAATAGCAACTAATCCAATGTCAGTGAGGACTGTACTCTGGCATGTCCAGTAGATTTGTTTGGATCTGTAATAGGACTATCAAGAACTTTGAATGGTCTAAGACTTCTCGCAGACTTGCAAGCTATGAATAACAGGTTAATCTGCCCAGTTTATGGAAGACACAAGACAGAAGATATAAGATCACTGGGACAGAGACAAGGAATAGTTTAGCAGTAGCCAGAGTTTCCTCATATTTATGCTGGTTTCCCAAGGCCTCTGGTTCCCTTAGAGGAGCCTGTAAAGGCCAACATTTGAACCCACATGGATTTCTTTGTTGGAAAGGAAGCTTGAGCTTTGGGAACCAGAATCTCTTCTAATGGGCAGTAAACATGCCTTCCCTTTGCTCTCGTAGGAGACATTATCACTGTCTGCTAGTGCCGTCCTCTATACAGACATTTTGAAGCAATAGTCTTGGAACAAAGACTGTCAGTGTCCTAGAAATGACCAGTTGTGTTGAGCTTAGAGGCTGTCCACAGGGGTCTGAGCTGCAGCCTGGGGCCAGCACAGATTTGCTAACGAATAATTCAGCCCCCACTGCCCTGGTGTGATTAGGATGATTCTCAAAGCCCTTGCTACTTGAAGTGTAGTCCATGAATCAGCCATAGTAGCAGCATCTGGAAGCTTGTTAGGCACACAGACGCTCAGGCTCCACTTTAGACCCAGTGGGTCAGTCTATGTTCTTTGGCCACAGAAAGGGTCACCGTGCCATGAGAGCTGCAGACCTGAGGGCCAGCACCTCGGTACAGAGTGTCCAATGGCCTACAGGAAAATGGCTAGGAATGCTGAAGCCACTGGTCTAGGATGACACTGCAAGAGCTGGACAAGGGCTTCTGGGGCATTTGTGTGTGAGTAGGTGTGTGCGTCAAGGACTGGCAGTACAAGAGGAAGAACGTATCTGTGCACAGGAAATGTGGATTGATATTAGTCATACCTCCCTCATCATATGTAAAGATACTTAGTTCTTTAAGAAGACAGTTCCCTAAGACCAGCAGTATGTCACATCCCCCAAACTTAACTAAGGAATAATTTTAAGAAATAGCAACTAATCCAATGTCAGTGAGGACTGTACTCTGGCATGTCCAGTAGATTTGTTTGGATCTGTAATAGGACTATCAAGAACTTTGAATGGTCTAAGACTTCTCGCAGACTTGCAAGCTATGAATAACAGGTTAATCTGCCCAGTTTATGGAAGACACAAGACAGAAGATATAAGATCACTGGGACAGAGACAAGGAATAGTTTAGCAGTAGCCAGAGTTTCCTCATATTTATGCTGGTTTCCCAAGGCCTCTGGTTCCCTTAGAGGAGCCTGTAAAGGCCAACATTTGAACCCACATGGATTTCTTTGTTGGAAAGGAAGCTTGAGCTTTGGGAACCAGAATCTCTTCTAATGGGCAGTAAACATGCCTTCCCTTTGCTCTCGTAGGAGACATTATCACTGTCTGCTAGTGCCGTCCTCTATACAGACATTTTGAAGCAATAGTCTTGGAACAAAGACTGTCAGTGTCCTAGAAATGACCAGTTGTGTTGAGCTTAGAGGCTGTCCACAGGGGTCTGAGCTGCAGCCTGGGGCCAGCACAGATTTGCTAACGAATAATTCAGCCCCCACTGCCCTGGTGTGATTAGGATGATTCTCAAAGCCCTTGCTACTTGAAGTGTAGTCCATGAATCAGCCATAGTAGCAGCATCTGGAAGCTTGTTAGGCACACAGACGCTCAGGCTCCACTTTAGACCCAGTGGGTCAGAATCTGTTTTGTAACAGGATCCCCTGTTAGTTCATTTTCCACATGAATTTTTGGAGGCCCAGATTAATTCATTCTTGGCCCACATTACTCTAAGAACCCAAGTAAATACCAAGACATCTGTGACGCAGTATAGGGAAAAAAAGACAGTATCGGGGTGCAGCAGATGTCCCCTTTATGTCTTTTGTCCCTGCACAGTTATTGAAAGTGTCCCCCTATTTTTTCCAAAGATGCCTTGACTTTAAAGGTAAATTATAAAGGGTGACATTCCAGACACTTGTTTGGAGAAACTGAGCCTGAGTTGTAAGAAGAGCTCCTGGATGATGAAGGTACCCAAGAGAACTTCAGGGGATGAGGATGCTAGGAAAGAAAAAAATTGTACTCACATCGAGGCAGGTCCCACCTTGACCCCACAGTAGCACTGGTGTCCTTGAGTGACGGGCCCCTCCCCCCAACCTTGCTCTGCTCTGCAGTCCTGTGTTCTTAAGCTTTTCTTCCTGCCTTTCCTTTTTGACTCTTTTTCTTGCAGAAAATCCTTCCAACATCCACTTTATTGAACAGCTCAGTGGGATGGAAGGCAACTTCTTGGAAACAAGCCTGGATCTGAGCACTTCCTTTGCCACAGGCAACGTCTTTTCTGGTAGCTTCTTGGATTCCCTCCTGGCCACGGTGAGTGCCACGAAACCCCAGAGCCTGCATGAGCAGTCCCTTGCTGAGGGAAGAGTGCGTGTGGCTCAGGGCTTGCATGATGCTTACTGATGCCTCACTTTCTAGTTTTTGAAGCTTACGGAAGTACACTGTCTGCTAGTGCCGTCCTCTATACAGACATTTTGAAGCAATAGTCTTGGAACAAAGACTGTCAGTGTCCTAGAAATGACCAGTTGTGTTGAGCTTAGAGGCTGTCCACAGGGGTCTGAGCTGCAGCCTGGGGCCAGCACAGATTTGCTAACGAATAATTCAGCCCCCACTGCCCTGGTGTGATTAGGATGATTCTCAAAGCCCTTGCTACTTGAAGTGTAGTCCATGAATCAGCCATAGTAGCAGCATCTGGAAGCTTGTTAGGCACACAGACGCTCAGGCTCCACTTTAGACCCAGTGGGTCAGAATCTGTTTTGTAACAGGATCCCCTGTTAGTTCATTTTCCACATGAATTTTTGGAGGCCCAGATTAATTCATTCTTGGCCCACATTACTCTAAGAACCCAAGTAAATACCAAGACATCTGTGACGCAGTATAGGGAAAAAAAGACAGTATCGGGGTGCAGCAGATGTCCCCTTTATGTCTTTTGTCCCTGCACAGTTATTGAAAGTGTCCCCCTATTTTTTCCAAAGATGCCTTGACTTTAAAGGTAAATTATAAAGGGTGACATTCCAGACACTTGTTTGGAGAAACTGAGCCTGAGTTGTAAGAAGAGCTCCTGGATGATGAAGGTACCCAAGAGAACTTCAGGGGATGAGGATGCTAGGAAAGAAAAAAATTGTACTCACATCGAGGCAGGTCCCACCTTGACCCCACAGTAGCACTGGTGTCCTTGAGTGACGGGCCCCTCCCCCCAACCTTGCTCTGCTCTGCAGTCCTGTGTTCTTAAGCTTTTCTTCCTGCCTTTCCTTTTTGACTCTTTTTCTTGCAGAAAATCCTTCCAACATCCACTTTATTGAACAGCTCAGTGGGATGGAAGGCAACTTCTTGGAAACAAGCCTGGATCTGAGCACTTCCTTTGCCACAGGCAACGTCTTTTCTGGTAGCTTCTTGGATTCCCTCCTGGCCACGGTGAGTGCCACGAAACCCCAGAGCCTGCATGAGCAGTCCCTTGCTGAGGGAAGAGTGCGTGTGGCTCAGGGCTTGCATGATGCTTACTGATGCCTCACTTTCTCTCTGATTTTCCAGAAAGGCTTGACATTATTTCACCTTTGCTCATAACTACCTGGCAAGGGAAGCTCCCCGCCATTTTTTTTTTTTTGCTGGGTTGTTTTTTGTTGTTAATTTTGCCTCTACGTCATCCTTTATTTTTCATCCATCTGCATTCTTCGGCCTCTGTGGGCCTCCCATCACAGTGGCCTCTCTCGTTGCACAGCTCTGGCTCTGGGCAGCATGTGCTCCAGAGTGTTGGTTCCTAATTGGACACACCGGTCCAGTGCTCTGCGGCACGTGGGATTGTCCTGGGCCAGGGATTGGACAGGTGCCCCTTGCACTGCAAAGTGGACTCTTTACCCACTGGGCCACCAGGGAAGCCCAGAAGCTCCTGTTTTTAAGGTTAAAATTTTGAAGGCCTTGGAGCCAGGACACTCAGTACCAGAGGTAACGTGTGTCATCAGCATAGAACTCACCTTGGAGCAGTCATGACGTCATCCCTCAGGCTCGTCCTCGGGGCCAAGATCTTTGCTAAATGCCTTCCCCACATTTCATTCTCCCATCAACCCAATTAGGAGGATACAATTCTTAGCCCTGCTCTATTTTATTTATTGTTGGCTGTGCTGGGACTTCATTGCTGAGCAGGGGCTTTCTCTCGCTGTGGTGAGCAGAGGCTACTCTTCATTTTGGTGCACAGACTCTAGGGCGTGCAGGCTCAGTGCTTGTGGCTCATGGGCTTAGTTGCCCCTGGCATACGGGATCTCCGTTCCTAGACCTAAAATGTCCCTTGCATTGGTAGGCAGGTTCTTCACCACTGGGTTATGGCTCCTGTGTTCTTAAGTTTTTGCCACTTTTCTTGCAGAAAATCCTTCCAACATCCACTTTATTGAACAGCTCAGTGGGATGGAAGGCAACTTCTTGGAAACAAGCCTGGATCTGAGCACTTCCTTTGCCACAGGCAACGTCTTTTCTGGTAGCTTCTTGGATTCCCTCCTGGCCACGGTGAGTGCCACGAAACCCCAGAGCCTGCATGAGCAGTCCCTTGCTGAGGGAAGAGTGCGTGTGGCTCAGGGCTTGCATGATGCTTACTGATGCCTCACTTTCTCTCTGATTTTCCAGAAAGGCTTGACATTATTTCACCTTTGCTCATAACTACCTGGCAAGGGAAGCTCCCCGCCATTTTTTTTTTTTTGCTGGGTTGTTTTTTGTTGTTAATTTTGCCTCTACGTCATCCTTTATTTTTCATCCATCTGCATTCTTCGGCCTCTGTGGGCCTCCCATCACAGTGGCCTCTCTCGTTGCACAGCTCTGGCTCTGGGCAGCATGTGCTCCAGAGTGTTGGTTCCTAATTGGACACACCGGTCCAGTGCTCTGCGGCACGTGGGATTGTCCTGGGCCAGGGATTGGACAGGTGCCCCTTGCACTGCAAAGTGGACTCTTTACCCACTGGGCCACCAGGGAAGCCCAGAAGCTCCTGTTTTTAAGGTTAAAATTTTGAAGGCCTTGGAGCCAGGACACTCAGTACCAGAGGTAACGTGTGTCATCAGCATAGAACTCACCTTGGAGCAGTCATGACGTCATCCCTCAGGCTCGTCCTCGGGGCCAAGATCTTTGCTAAATGCCTTCCCCACATTTCATTCTCCCATCAACCCAATTAGGAGGATACAATTCTTAGCCCTGCTCTATTTTATTTATTGTTGGCTGTGCTGGGACTTCATTGCTGAGCAGGGGCTTTCTCTCGCTGTGGTGAGCAGAGGCTACTCTTCATTTTGGTGCACAGACTCTAGGGCGTGCAGGCTCAGTGCTTGTGGCTCATGGGCTTAGTTGCCCCCTGGCATACGGGATCTCCGTTCCTAGACCAGGAATCAAACCAGTGTCCCTTGCATTGGTAGGCAGGTTCTTCACCACTGGGTTATCAGGGAAGTCCTGCTAGCCTTTTTTCATAGATCAGGAATCTGGAATCTAGAGGGGTAAATAATGTGATAAAAGTTACAGCACTCACTTATGACAAATCCCCAAGATTCTAGAGTCAGATCTTGCGACTCCAGAAGTCTTTTTCTGTGAGGACGAGTGTGCTTTCATTACAGGGAGGTTAAAGTTGTACTTGGAGGAATCTACCTCCCAGGGTGTTCCAGAGTCCCCATGGGATGGATGAGGAGGAGGGGACCAGAGTGCTCCACCTGCCCAAGGCCTCCCCACCCCTTCCTCACAATCAGAACTGCTGTACTCTCACCTGGATATTGATGAGACTCCTGTGTAGAGCTTGATTAGAAGAAGGATTTCTTTTGTTAAGTCTTCGAAAACCACTACCTAGAAGCTAGAGAATCTACCCAACAAGAGGCAGGAAAGAGGAGCAGATTCCTGTTCCCCTCTGGTCCAGGCTGGAGTCACATCTCCAGTTCCCAGTTGGGAGTCTTGTCTGGGAGACCAGGGTCAGCCACTTGGCACCATTTTTCATGTCTTCTTCGGCCCATCATTTCCCTTCCCAAGGAGCATCTTCAAGACTCAGATCTTCCCACCTGCCGTCCAGCTTGTTGCGCCTGAAACCCCTTTCCTGTGGCCGCACAACAAGAGGTTGAAATCAGAATGCATGTTTCCCTGGTGCTGTCCTCTGCAGAGCGGACTACTGATTCAGGCCGGGTACATTCAGGACAGGCTCCCTCAGAGGCCAAGTCTTTGCTAATGGCCATGACGTCATCCCTCAGGCTCGTCCTCGGCCAAGATCTTTGCTAAATGCCTTCCCACATTTCATTCTCCCATCAACCCAATTAGGAGGATACAATTCTTAGCCCTGCTCTATTTTATTTATTGTTGGCTGTGCTGGGACTTCATTGCTGAGCAGGGGCTTTCTCTCGCTGTGGTGAGCAGAGGCTACTCTTCATTTTGGTGCACAGACTCTAGGGCGTGCAGGCTCAGTGCTTGTGGCTCATGGGCTTAGTTGCCCCCTGGCATACGGGATCTCCGTTCCTAGACCAGGAATCAAACCAGTGTCCCTTGCATTGGTAGGCAGGTTCTTCACCACTGGGTTATCAGGGAAGTCCTGCTAGCCTTTTTTCATAGATCAGGAATCTGGAATCTAGAGGGGTAAATAATGTGATAAAAGTTACAGCACTCACTTATGACAAATCCCCAAGATTCTAGAGTCAGATCTTGCGACTCCAGAAGTCTTTTTCTGTGAGGACGAGTGTGCTTTCATTACAGGGAGGTTAAAGTTGTACTTGGAGGAATCTACCTCCCAGGGTGTTCCAGAGTCCCCATGGGATGGATGAGGAGGAGGGACCAGAGTGCTCCACCTGCCCAAGGCCTCCCCACCCCTTCCTCACAATCAGAACTGCTGTACTCTCACCTGGATATTGATGAGACTCCTGTGTAGAGCTTGATTAGAAGAAGGATTTCTTTTGTTAAGTCTTCGAAAACCACTACCTAGAAGCTAGAGAATCTACCCAACAAGAGGCAGGAAAGAGGAGCAGATTCCTGTTCCCCTCTGGTCCAGGCTGGAGTCACATCTCCAGTTCCCAGTTGGGAGTCTTGTCTGGGAGACCAGGGTCAGCCACTTGGCACCATTTTTCATGTCTTCTTCGGCCCATCATTTCCCTTCCCAAGGAGCATCTTCAAGACTCAGATCTTCCCACCTGCCGTCCAGCTTGTTGCGCCTGAAACCCCTTTCCTGTGGCCGCACAACAAGAGGTTGAAATCAGAATGCATGTTTCCCTGGTGCTGTCCTCTGCAGAGGGCGGACTACTGATTCAGGCCGGGTACATTCAGGACAGGCTCCCTCGGAGGAAGGGGGCTGACACTTCTGCAGCTTCCAGAACAGGGTGAGGCCCCATTTCCTCTTCCTCTTCTCATGTCCCCAGAAAAATGCACTGTAATTCCAGATCTATCTTAAGAAACTTAAGAGGAAGGAGCTCACAGGTTCCAGGAGAGAACCGAGTCTGAATAATGTGGTGTGAACTTGTCGCTACTTGGAAGCACTGAAGTTCTGTTTGAGATTTTCAGGCAGTTTTCCCCCTCTATCCCCTGATGCACCTGTGATTTTTTTCAATATAAAATAATGGATTTTCCGTCCAAATCTCCTGATTGAGCCAACACCATGTCTTCAAGTCTCCCCTGGAACGTAACTGCAAACTCCTGGCCCAGTGGAGGAGCATGCCCATAAGGTGTAATTTGGATTCACTTTTAATCCTTTATCAGTTTTATGCTATAAAGATGAAAATCTGAAGGGTGCCTCCTGGTGGCCAATGCAGGGGCCATGGGTTCAACCCCTGATCTATGAAGATCCCACAGGTTGTGGAGAAGCTAAGCCTGGGACCTGCAATGATGGAGCCCATGTGTTGGAACTATTAAAGCCATGCACCCAAGAGCCCACACTCCACAATAGGAGACACCACGAGAAGCCCAAGCATTGGAACTAGATAGTAGCCCGCATGCAGCAATGAAGACCCAACACAGCCAAAATTAAATAAGCAAGTAATTTTTAAGATTTTAAATAAAAAGTCTTCGAAAACCACTACCTAGAAGCTAGAGAATCTACCCAACAAGAGGCAGGAAAGAGGAGCAGATTCCTGTTCCCCTCTGGTCCAGGCTGGAGTCACATCTCCAGTTCCCAGTTGGGAGTCTTGTCTGGGAGACCAGGGTCAGCCACTTGGCACCATTTTTCATGTCTTCTTCGGCCCATCATTTCCCTTCCCAAGGAGCATCTTCAAGACTCAGATCTTCCCACCTGCCGTCCAGCTTGTTGCGCCTGAAACCCCTTTCCTGTGGCCGCACAACAAGAGGTTGAAATCAGAATGCATGTTTCCCTGGTGCTGTCCTCTGCAGAGGGCGGACTACTGATTCAGGCCGGGTACATTCAGGACAGGCTCCCTCGGAGGAAGGGGGCTGACACTTCTGCAGCTTCCAGAACAGGGTGAGGCCCCATTTCCTCTTCCTCTTCTCATGTCCCCAGAAAAATGCACTGTAATTCCAGATCTATCTTAAGAAACTTAAGAGGAAGGAGCTCACAGGTTCCAGGAGAGAACCGAGTCTGAATAATGTGGTGTGAACTTGTCGCTACTTGGAAGCACTGAAGTTCTGTTTGAGATTTTCAGGCAGTTTTCCCCCTCTATCCCCTGATGCACCTGTGATTTTTTTCAATATAAAATAATGGATTTTCCGTCCAAATCTCCTGATTGAGCCAACACCATGTCTTCAAGTCTCCCCTGGAACGTAACTGCAAACTCCTGGCCCAGTGGAGGAGCATGCCCATAAGGTGTAATTTGGATTCACTTTTAATCCTTTATCAGTTTTATGCTATAAAGATGAAAATCTGAAGGGGGTGCCTCCCTGGTGGCCAATGCAGGGGCCATGGGTTCAACCCCTGATCTATGAAGATCCCACAGGTTGTGGAGAAGCTAAGCCTGGGACCTGCAATGATGGAGCCCATGTGTTGGAACTATTAAAGCCATGCACCCAAGAGCCCACACTCCACAATAGGAGACACCACGAGAAGCCCAAGCATTGGAACTAGATAGTAGCCCGCATGCAGCAATGAAGACCCAACACAGCCAAAATTAAATAAGCAAGTAATTTTTAAGATTTTAAATAAAAAAGTATAAAATCTGTGGAGGGGCACTCAGATCCCCAGCAGGGGAACAGGACTCATTCCTGTATGGCTTTATAATAATAGAATGTCAGAATAGGACTTGAAGGAGGGAGCATTTTTCTTCCCTTATAAGAAGGTGACAGAAGGTAGGACAGTCACAGAAGTTACCGAGCTTCTAGAGTTCACTCACTTTTCCTCCCTACAGCCTCATTCTCAACATAAGACGTATTTCTCAAAAAATGTTGGTCTTCAAGCCTTTAGAGGAACTCTTAGAATAAGAAGCAGCAAGTAGTTAGCATATTAGTATTTGTGTTGTTAAGGAGTGATAACCTGGGTTAAGAGAGACCTTTTTAGCTGTAGTTAAAAATCAAAACCTTTCAGGCTGCAACATTTTCTAGCATTGGACGTCCAACTGCTAGAAAATCTGATTATATTAGAAACACTCCCCAAGTCTGGAAGTCCTAAACTCTTCCAAGCACATTTCAACTTGCATACTTTCTTGAGAAAGTTAAAAAAAAAAAAAAAAGAATGAAAGAAAAAATGAAGGAAGAGAGGGAAAGGGGAAAGAAAAAAAAGAAAGAGACCTATAAGGGCAGTGCTGTGGAACCCTGGATAATAAGGATATTAGACGAGCAGACAGAGTAAGGCTGACATGTAAATCCCATTATTTCCCCCAATATAGAATTGTGAGCCTTTTGATGTCAACACTGAAGAAATGATATATTCCAAAGCTAAGCTCTCCATGACATGTAAATCCCATTATTTCCCCATATAGAAGGAGCCTTTGATGTCAACCCTGATCTATGAAGATCCCACAGGTTAAGATGAAAATCTGAAGGTGCCTCTGGTGGCCAATGCAGGGGCCATGGGTTCAACCCCTGATCTATGAAGATCCCACAGGTTGTGGAGAAGCTAAGCCTGGGACCTGCAATGATGGAGCCCATGTGTTGGAACTATTAAAGCCATGCACCCAAGAGCCCACACTCCACAATAGGAGACACCACGAGAAGCCCAAGCATTGGAACTAGATAGTAGCCCGCATGCAGCAATGAAGACCCAACACAGCCAAAATTAAATAAGCAAGTAATTTTTAAGATTTTAAATAAAAAAGTATAAAATCTGTGGAGGGGCACTCAGATCCCCAGCAGGGGAACAGGACTCATTCCTGTATGGCTTTATAATAATAGAATGTCAGAATAGGACTTGAAGGAGGGAGCATTTTTCTTCCCTTATAAGAAGGTGACAGAAGGTAGGACAGTCACAGAAGTTACCGAGCTTCTAGAGTTCACTCACTTTTCCTCCCTACAGCCTCATTCTCAACATAAGACGTATTTCTCAAAAAATGTTGGTCTTCAAGCCTTTAGAGGAACTCTTAGAATAAGAAGCAGCAAGTAGTTAGCATATTAGTATTTGTGTTGTTAAGGAGTGATAACCTGGGTTAAGAGAGACCTTTTTAGCTGTAGTTAAAAATCAAAACCTTTCAGGCTGCAACATTTTCTAGCATTGGACGTCCAACTGCTAGAAAATCTGATTATATTAGAAACACTCCCCAAGTCTGGAAGTCCTAAACTCTTCCAAGCACATTTCAACTTGCATACTTTCTTGAGAAAGTTAAAAAAAAAAAAAAAAGAATGAAAGAAAAAATGAAGGAAGAGAGGGAAAGGGGAAAGAAAAAAAAGAAAGAGACCTATAAGGGCAGTGCTGTGGAACCCTGGATAATAAGGATATTAGACGAGCAGACAGAGTAAGGCTGACATGTAAATCCCATTATTTCCCCCAATATAGAATTGTGAGCCTTTTGATGTCAACACTGAAGAAATGATATATTCCAAAGCTAAGCCTCTCTCCATTAAATATGTAAAGTACATCTTTCCCCAGAGCCATTGACACCAGGATAACCCTAGAAGTTATACCTTTTCTTTAATCGGTGGAGAATTATCCTAACAGTATTATGTTTGATCATTCTGCTCTGCGGCCACATGTTCTTAAACGGATTGTGGCCCAACCTGGATTTACATCCTCTGCTCCCTCCTGGATTTCAGGGAGCCAGATCCATCAGCATCCTTCTGGGTGGTCAGAGGACACCACAGAAAGGAATGTCATGTGGAGAATCCTTTCAGTCTGGACATGAGGGTGGAAAGGACACTTGAAGTCATCTTTAACCTGAAAAATATTGTAACAGTTCTTTTTATTTTCTCTTCATTGACCTACATTATATTTTTTTCCCACCTTCTCCAGTGGTCTCTACATTTTGCTAACAGTATTTGTCTACTTGTTAAAAATCAGCAGTCAATTGCACTCAATATTCTTAGAGCTGTTTTTGCACTCAATGTTTAAAATTAATTGCAATAATTAATTATTTGCAATCATCTTTGCACTCAGCATTCTCACACCTGCCTGGCCCAGTGCACTGCTGAGAACATGAATATTAAGTAGACAACGTCTGTCTGAAAGAGCACATCATTGAAGGCAGTGTTGCTCCCTCCCAGGGTGGGTGAGGACCACCAGTGTCTAAACCACCAAGGGTGCCCTTTAAATTCTGACTCCCACACCTGTCCATAAATTCTGATCCAGTAGATCTGGAGTCCTAGAAATCTGTCACAGATATCAGTCCATGTGATCCAGGTACCTGAGAACCAATGTCAGAGACAATAGAACTCAGTCATGTGTACTGTGGACCTCATTTAAGCCCGCAAACAGTGTTCAAAAATGGGTACCGTGTCAGCTTTAAAAATATAAAACTAGGGCTGAGAAAAAGTACATGGCTTGTCCAAAGATACTCTGTTAAGACACACCAGCCCAAGATTGGATGTGTTCCCTACAAACAACTAGCTCTCAAGTACAGAAGAATAAAATAGAGCAAAAGCCAGTGACCATGGGGTCACAAAGAAAGGAAAATTGCGTTCTGATAAGGAGGTCAGTGTAGACTCTGCCAGTTTCATAGAGTAAAGATGGACCTGATGTTTCAAAGAAAGGCAGAAAGGAGTAAGAGTGTCGCTTGAGCAACTGCAGATAAACTGGTGTGCCCTGGAGGGAACATCTGATCTTGCGAGCTTTGAACGCTGCAGAAATGAGTCTGAGAGTCTGAGCTTAGTTTTCCAGTGGAGGTCTGACAGTGAGGGATCAAGCAGGTGGGTGGTGCGATGTGGTTTGTGTTTCTAGACAGCTTCTCTGGACATATTTTGAATCACCGACTCAAAGAACATGGATCTGAGCAAACTCCGGGAGACAGCAAAGGACAGAGGAGCCTGGCGGGCTGCAGTCCATGAGGTCGAAAGGAGTCAGACATGATTTAGCAACTAAACACCAGTAACCTAAGGAAAATTGATCAGTGTCTCCTTAGATACGTATTTTAAAATACATGTTGATATGATTAGGCCTGACATTCTCCTCTGGTCATTTTTGGAAGTAGGGACATCCATGGGGTCAGTATAGTTACCCATTTACTTCTACTACAGCGCTCCCTTGAATGGGGTCAGGGTTATTTTCTCTGCACTTTGCCTAAATTAGCATCATACCCAAACCACCTGCTTTTGGATGATTTTCAAAATGATAATGATGGGACTTCCCTAGTGGTCCAGTGGTTAAGACTTCACCTTCCAATGCATGTGGCTTCAATCCCTGGCCAGGGAGCTGATACATCCTACACACCTCGGGGCCCAAAAATCGAACACGTAAAATAGGAGTGGTATCGTGACAAAATCAATAAAGATGGTAAAAATGGTCCATGTAAAAAAAAAAAAAAATCTGGGCTTCCCCTGGTGATCCAGTGGATAAGGACACCACCAGTCATGTGTACTGTGGACCTCATTTAAGCCCGCAAACAGTGTTCAAAAATGGGTACCGTGTCAGCTTTAAAAATATAAAACTAGGGCTGAGAAAAAGTACATGGCTTGTCCAAAGATACTCTGTTAAGACACACCAGCCCAAGATTGGATGTGTTCCCTACAAACAACTAGCTCTCAAGTACAGAAGAATAAAATAGAGCAAAAGCCAGTGACCATGGGGTCACAAAGAAAGGAAAATTGCGTTCTGATAAGGAGGTCAGTGTAGACTCTGCCAGTTTCATAGAGTAAAGATGGACCTGATGTTTCAAAGAAAGGCAGAAAGGAGTAAGAGTGTCGCTTGAGCAACTGCAGATAAACTGGTGTGCCCTGGAGGGAACATCTGATCTTGCGAGCTTTGAACGCTGCAGAAATGAGTCTGAGAGTCTGAGCTTAGTTTTCCAGTGGAGGTCTGACAGTGAGGGATCAAGCAGGTGGGTGGTGCGATGTGGTTTGTGTTTCTAGACAGCTTCTCTGGACATATTTTGAATCACCGACTCAAAGAACATGGATCTGAGCAAACTCCGGGAGACAGCAAAGGACAGAGGAGCCTGGCGGGCTGCAGTCCATGAGGTCGAAAGGAGTCAGACATGATTTAGCAACTAAACACCAGTAACCTAAGGAAAATTGATCAGTGTCTCCTTAGATACGTATTTTAAAATACATGTTGATATGATTAGGCCTGACATTCTCCTCTGGTCATTTTTGGAAGTAGGGACATCCATGGGGTCAGTATAGTTACCCATTTACTTCTACTACAGCGCTCCCTTGAATGGGGTCAGGGTTATTTTCTCTGCACTTTGCCTAAATTAGCATCATACCCAAACCACCTGCTTTTGGATGATTTTCAAAATGATAATGATGGGACTTCCCTAGTGGTCCAGTGGTTAAGACTTCACCTTCCAATGCATGTGGCTTCAATCCCTGGCCAGGGAGCTGATACATCCTACACACCTCGGGGCCCAAAAATCGAACACGTAAAATAGGAGTGGTATCGTGACAAAATCAATAAAGATGGTAAAAATGGTCCATGTAAAAAAAAAAAAAAATCTGGGCTTCCCCTGGTGATCCAGTGGATAAGGACACCACCTTGCAGTGCAAGGGGCGCCGGTTCGAGCCCTGGCCCGGGAAGATCCCACGTGCCACGGAGCGGCTGGACCCATATGTCCAATCACCGAGCTGGAGCTCTGCAACAACAGACGCCACCGCGATGGGAGGCCCACAGGAGCCAAAGAACAAAGACGGATGAAAATAGAGAAATGAAAGACCAATAGAAGTGGCCCGCCCACTCCCCTCCCTCCCCAACCCGACCCCCGCCCCAAAAAATAAAATAAAATATCTTTAAAAAAATAACGATAACTGGAGACTAGGCTTTGTACCGTTCGATCCATTTCAGACTGTCATGCCCACTAATTCCCACATCGCTAACTCCCTTGCCTTCACAGCAGCTCTTCTGATGTTCAGCTTGCCTTCTCCTTGCTTTCCAGGCTTTCTACAACTACCATGTTGTGGAATTACTTCAGATGCTCGTGACAGGAGGGATAAATATTCAGCTGGAACCACATGTGGATAGAGGAATGTTATCTGGACTGCCGAGTTACTACGCGATTTCATCTGGGAAGATGCGGTGTAAGCTGGGACTACTGTCCTTAAACCAGAGCATCTTGTCAGACATTAAAGTGAGTCCGCTCTTCTTTCTCTTAATAAAGTTGTCCACGTCCTCCCCTCTGAGTTTTGGAAATGGTCCCAACATAGAGCGCTGATAGCATATAAATAATAATGATTGGGCATCCCTGGTGGTCCAGTGGATAAGGACACCGCCTTGCCGTGCAAGGGGCGCCGGTTCGACCCCTGGCCTGGGAAGATCCCACGTGCCGCGGAGCGGCTGGACCCATGTGTCCAATCACTGAGCCGGAGCTCTGGAGCGCATGTGCCCAGAGTCGGTGCTCTGCGACAACAGAGGCCATCGCAATGGGAGGCCCACAGGAGCCAAAGAATAGAGAAATGAAAGACCAATAGAAGCGGCCCACCTGCTCCCCTCCTTCCCCACCCCATCCCCACCAAAATAAATAAATAAATCTTTTTTAAAAAAAAAGAATAATGGGAACAAATAAGGGAAAATATTTTTAAAAAATAATAATAATGATCATAGCAGAAATTAATATAGCATATTCAGAGTATGTTTTTAATTGACAGTGCATTTTCACATGCTTTATTTATCCTGAGATAGATCAAGCAGTTGATATGATCCTCATCT
Organism: Tragulus kanchil; assembly: GCA_022376925.1. Classification (NCBI taxonomy): domain Eukaryota; kingdom Metazoa; phylum Chordata; class Mammalia; order Artiodactyla; family Tragulidae; genus Tragulus; species Tragulus kanchil. The sequence continues at coordinate 15,160,000 of JAIOJX010000028.1, read as the reverse complement.
TCCAGGTAAAAGATAAAGCTCCCTGGGAGCATCAGAAGGGTACAATAACTTTATCCCTTGACCAGGATAGTAATGATAAGTGTAATATTAATATTCACTGAGCATTTGCCCTAGGTCTGTCTGCTTTGCTTTTCCCCCTACTTAACCTATCCAAGGATTTACAAGGTAGGGATCATTATTGATTCCATTGAACACATCAAGAAGCCAAGGTATCTACCTGGGACCATATTGTCTACCAGTGATGAGGCAGGGCCCCTCTAAGGCACTCTTACCCAGGGCCTGCCCACCGTCCCTACATTTGAGCTATTAAAGAAACTGGATCGTGGCATCTGTCATCAAACAGAAGGACACCATGTTTTGGCCAGCCAGTGAAAAATGCCTGCGTTTTCTTGGTCCTCAGAGCTAGCAAACCATGGATTACTGCATGAAAGAAGATCATTCTGGCAAATTCCACTGTGGCATCTGGCATTTGGGGATCTGCGTCAAGTCCAGACCTGCAAAGAGGAATTGCTTGCTAGTGTGGTGTTCCTGGCTTGGGTTTCAAGTGATGTGGCATTTGGCTCCCCAGTGTCACTCTCAGAGTCAGGCCTTTTTAGGGACCTGAGCAGAAGCCCTTCTTCATACAGAGAAGGCTCTGCGCCTGCTCTGTCTTGGCAGGTACCGCTGAGAAGGGCGAGCCCCATGTCCTGCACCTCTGATTGCCAGGTGCACACAGCGTTCCAAAGCTCCCTCCACAGTGCAGTCCTTCAGTTTCTGTGATCCTAGGCTCCTCACCTGAAGTTGGCTTGTGAGGGATTTTAAGCCCAGGATGGCTGCTGCTGGCTACTTCCTGTTGGTACCCGAGGCGGCAGCAGACTGGTCAGCCCTTTCTTCTCCAATTCTGTGTGGTCCTCACTCTGTTCTTTACCCTGAGGAAGCACAAGAACTGAACAGACTGTTGTCTTTCAAATGCTCTGGATCCATTTAGAGCCTGAGGTCCACTTGTAGTGCCTTGTGGGTGGTGGCCTGAGAGCAGGGTCAAAAGAAGACCACTCTCTGGGGGTCACTTAACATCCCAGCTCATGACACCCCTTGAAGATGGAGGTTTGGCTCACTGTTACTTGTTCATCATTACCACAATAGCAGTAGTAATAAAAGCAAGCATGACACCTTGCCACACCCCACCCATCAGAGGCTTTGGGAAGACCAGAGTGGAACAGTTGTTGGTATTAGATTCTCAAAGCTAATGGTAATCCCAATTTCCAGGGCACTTGCCACCATGAAGGTACTAGAGAAGGCTCTTGGGTCTTCCAGATTTCCACTGAGAGGAAAGGCAGATACCATTCCAGTGCTTGTTGTGACTTAATTCAAGTGCCTCTGGGCATGTTTTTCTCTTTTCTCTTCTCAGCCAAGAAAGACTTTTGGGCAAATATTCTGTGGCTCGTTAGATAACCTTGGAGTCCTGTGCCTCGGCTTATACCGCCTGATCGATGAAGAGGAGCGCAACCCAGAGCACAAAAGGGGAGTGTGCTGGTGTGAAAGACGCTGGTCCCCTATCCAAGCCTAAGGGCCAGAGTGACTTCATTCAGGGTGAAAGGTATAGCCAGGGCTAAAGATCCCAAGCTGCAAAAACAGGTGCAGGGAAGTAGATATGTAATCACTTTGTAGCCCGCCGGGCTCCTCTGCCCATCGAATTTCCCAGGCAGGCACTGTAGGCACATCAGGTGAGGGAGACTCAAGAGCTGGAGAGAAAAAGCATCCCACATGCCAAAGACAGAAAACACAGAGCTCTGCAGATGACCCTGATGAGCCCAGAGGGAGGGTAGTATGACTCTAGTGCATTGACCACAAAGATGGCGGAGGAGAAGGATGATCAGGAAACAACGCTTGGACACACTGGGACACTAGAGTGCTGACACCCCCTCCCCACACCTCTGTCTGTCTATGTCTGAGCTGCATCCACTTCTCCCAGCACTTCTCTGGAAATCCTGTGGACTGTGGTGACTGGGAGAATAGGCAAGCCCGTAGCCTAGAGTTAGAAAAGTCATTAGAAATTGATCAGCCCAAACCGTGGTCCCACAGCTCTCCCATGAAAATGATGGGAAAAGCAAGGCCCAGAATGGAGATAGCATGTCCAAGTCAGAGATGGTTGGTTTTAGATGCACAACCGAAAACAGCAGTCACCTTGTGACTAGTCTAGGACTTCTCTTGTACCACACCAGAGTTTGTTTGTTTGTCTGTTTTGCTGTTAATCAGAAACTAGAGAAAGTAAAGCAAAATAGGAACCTTTTCCTCTTCTCTGCCAGCAAAATGATGTTATTATTTTGGCCACTGCTTGCAGCCCCACTGTCCCAACTGCAGAGGCACAGAATTCATCTTTGACTTTTCTTACAGGTTTGTGATTACCCGGCCAGAAAATGAGTTCAGCCTGCTTCCCTCAGATCTTGTGTTCTGTGCAATCCCTTTCAACATCTCTTCTTACAAAAACGATACTTCAGCTCCAGAGTCATATGAAATAACAAATAAAATGCCCTCGCAAGAAGAGATGCTTACAAGCATAAGTAATGACCAGACACCTCTGGTAGACCAAGTCGGGGAGAGTGTAGTACAGCCCAGTAGGTCAGTACATTCAGTGGAACCAAAACGAATCCCTGTTAATGATTCTAGGCAAGCAGTATTGACTCCAGGCAGTGAACTCTCATCCCAGACTTCTTCAGGTGAAAGAGTGAAAGAAAGGAGAAAGAAAAGCATGGAGAAAACCCTGGTGGAAGATGCCTAAACTTTGCAGCATTAGAATAGACCCATTGTTCTTCCTCAGGGACCCCTGGGTGACTCCTTACACAGCATCTCCAGGGAGGGTGACTTTGAACATGGAAGACAACCATGAAAGTCTGCCATTGTGGGCCCATCGCTCAGTGGAGGGTTGACCAGGAAGCCCACACTGTTTGGGAAGAGACAAAAGACTGATTCAATCCTGCTGGACCTGGTGTGATAGGGGAAATCAGGAAACAACGCTTGGACACACTGGGACACTAGAGTGCTGACACCCCCTCCCCACACCTCTGTCTGTCTATGTCTGAGCTGCATCCACTTCTCCCAGCACTTCTCTGGAAATCCTGTGGACTGTGGTGACTGGGAGAATAGGCAAGCCCGTAGCCTAGAGTTAGAAAAGTCATTAGAAATTGATCAGCCCAAACCGTGGTCCCACAGCTCTCCCATGAAAATGATGGGAAAAGCAAGGCCCAGAATGGAGATAGCATGTCCAAGTCAGAGATGGTTGGTTTTAGATGCACAACCGAAAACAGCAGTCACCTTGTGACTAGTCTAGGACTTCTCTTGTACCACACCAGAGTTTGTTTGTTTGTCTGTTTTGCTGTTAATCAGAAACTAGAGAAAGTAAAGCAAAATAGGAACCTTTTCCTCTTCTCTGCCAGCAAAATGATGTTATTATTTTGGCCACTGCTTGCAGCCCCACTGTCCCAACTGCAGAGGCACAGAATTCATCTTTGACTTTTCTTACAGGTTTGTGATTACCCGGCCAGAAAATGAGTTCAGCCTGCTTCCCTCAGATCTTGTGTTCTGTGCAATCCCTTTCAACATCTCTTCTTACAAAAACGATACTTCAGCTCCAGAGTCATATGAAATAACAAATAAAATGCCCTCGCAAGAAGAGATGCTTACAAGCATAAGTAATGACCAGACACCTCTGGTAGACCAAGTCGGGGAGAGTGTAGTACAGCCCAGTAGGTCAGTACATTCAGTGGAACCAAAACGAATCCCTGTTAATGATTCTAGGCAAGCAGTATTGACTCCAGGCAGTGAACTCTCATCCCAGACTTCTTCAGGTGAAAGAGTGAAAGAAAGGAGAAAGAAAAGCATGGAGAAAACCCTGGTGGAAGATGCCTAAACTTTGCAGCATTAGAATAGACCCATTGTTCTTCCTCAGGGACCCCTGGGTGACTCCTTACACAGCATCTCCAGGGAGGGTGACTTTGAACATGGAAGACAACCATGAAAGTCTGCCATTGTGGGCCCATCGCTCAGTGGAGGGTTGACCAGGAAGCCCACACTGTTTGGGAAGAGACAAAAGACTGATTCAATCCTGCTGGACCTGGTGTGATAAATAAATAAATAGATGATAAATGAGCTCTGTAAGGGAAGTGCATTGCTCTGTGTCTTATGGGCAGAAAGCATAATGGTTAGAGCTACATCAAAAATGTTCTTCAGTGCTTGCTGACTTTCTTCCAGACAGGGAAAATAAGTCATCAAGATAATAGTGAGAGGGACTTAGACATAAATCTGAGACAAGACATAAGGGGGCCCCCCTGTCAAGCATCTTATTCTTTGTCTGCAAACAAACAACTAGTGAGCTAGTATATTTTCGTCTTCTCTTTTCCCCTCATGCTTTTTCTTTCCTTATCTCTTCTTATAGAAGGTGAGAAAGACCAGTTGGGCAGATGCTTGTTTGAAAGGGAGAGCAATTTGTGAATAATTAAAGGCTAGGCATAGCCTGGCACAAAAATAAATGTTAGAGTATCCTTGGCTGAGGTACCTGGGTAAAGTTAGGTAGATTGAAATAGATAACCCCCCAGGATCCCTAATTGAAGAATAAAGACATCATCTCGTGAGGGGTAATAGAACATTTCCCCATGTTCCAAGAGGAGCCAGTCCACTTCCTTGTAAACTTCATCTTTAGGTCTTTTGGCATGGGTGTTACTGTATTAACATAGGAAATGTTCAGCACACCCAGGAAGTAGTTACCGATTGGTGAGCCTCATAAGCATCGCCTTCTTGTGTTATAGGTACCACACAGGGAGGAGGGAGGACAGAGGATAATAAACAGTAATAAATGGGTTTGCATAACATTTCCTATATCCTTGACCTTTTCAACAATATTCTTGTTGATTTGGTGTCACTACCTCATTTCACAAAGGAACAAACTATGTCACAGATAGGGTTCCCAGAAAGGATCCTAGTTAAATTTAAATCTGAGATAAGCAACAAACTTTCAGTATGAGGATGTCCAAATTAATTACCTTTAGGTAGTAAGTGAGCAAGTCGATACTTAAACCTAGTTCATTTGACTCCAGCATCTATTGACATTTGGCCTCCAAACACACAGTAAAAGAAGTGAAACCAAATATTCGTACACAGAAAATTTTTTAAAATTGTAATGGGAAAATTTTGAGTGTAATGAAACCACCTTAATATATGTAGGAAAAAAAGAGTAATTGAAAGAAAAGGTGTCAGAGACCAAGAGCCCTTTATTAAATCTTTTTTTATTTTTTTTGAACTTAGCTAAGTCATCTTCATCTTTCTCTTTTTACAGACAGGGAAAATAAGTCATCAAGATAATAGTGAGAGGGACTTAGACATAAATCTGAGACAAGACATAAGGGGGCCCCCCTGTCAAGCATCTTATTCTTTGTCTGCAAACAAACAACTAGTGAGCTAGTATATTTTCGTCTTCTCTTTTCCCCTCATGCTTTTTCTTTCCTTATCTCTTCTTATAGAAGGTGAGAAAGACCAGTTGGGCAGATGCTTGTTTGAAAGGGAGAGCAATTTGTGAATAATTAAAGGCTAGGCATAGCCTGGCACAAAAATAAATGTTAGAGTATCCTTGGCTGAGGTACCTGGGTAAAGTTAGGTAGATTGAAATAGATAACCCCCCAGGATCCCTAATTGAAGAATAAAGACATCATCTCGTGAGGGGTAATAGAACATTTCCCCATGTTCCAAGAGGAGCCAGTCCACTTCCTTGTAAACTTCATCTTTAGGTCTTTTGGCATGGGTGTTACTGTATTAACATAGGAAATGTTCAGCACACCCAGGAAGTAGTTACCGATTGGTGAGCCTCATAAGCATCGCCTTCTTGTGTTATAGGTACCACACAGGGAGGAGGGAGGACAGAGGATAATAAACAGTAATAAATGGGTTTGCATAACATTTCCTATATCCTTGACCTTTTCAACAATATTCTTGTTGATTTGGTGTCACTACCTCATTTCACAAAGGAACAAACTATGTCACAGATAGGGTTCCCAGAAAGGATCCTAGTTAAATTTAAATCTGAGATAAGCAACAAACTTTCAGTATGAGGATGTCCAAATTAATTACCTTTAGGTAGTAAGTGAGCAAGTCGATACTTAAACCTAGTTCATTTGACTCCAGCATCTATTGACATTTGGCCTCCAAACACACAGTAAAAGAAGTGAAACCAAATATTCGTACACAGAAAATTTTTTAAAATTGTAATGGGAAAATTTTGAGTGTAATGAAACCACCTTAATATATGTAGGAAAAAAAGAGTAATTGAAAGAAAAGGTGTCAGAGACCAAGAGCCCTTTATTAAATTTTTTTTTTTTTTTTTGAGCTTAGCTAAGTCATCTTCATCCTTCTCTTTTTTACAGACTGAGTTTTTTGGTTTTCCATATATGTGGAAAAATATGTTTCCCAGCACTTCCAAAGTTATAGATAGGGTTGTTAGGCCATCAGAGATTTATCTGGCCAGTTGCTATGTCTCAGATCCTGATTTCTAAAAGAGAGTGTGTAGTGGGCTTGGCTTTGGCTTTCCCATCCCAACTATCAGTGGATGAGGAACAAGGTAATTCTGAGTGGAGGGCTTGTCCTCGGCGAAGAGAGGATGTTTCATACCCTGGAAAATGGTGCCAGCAAATGTCTACTGTAAAGACAGCACCATTACTTGGCCCCATCCCCAAGCCATTTTATTCACATAGCAGGTTCAATAGAACCAAAATATTCCTAGGAAGAGATGGATGAGCCCTACGCATGCTCAAATCCACAGTCCCACTGTTTTGCATATATTGTCTAATCTAAACTTAGCTTCTGAACCTCCAGGGTAAAAGCTCAGTCCTCAAATGGTCTTACTTCCAACGTAGCAAGAGAAGTGTGAATGACAAGCTCTTTACTTGTCAGCGTTTTAGGGGAGTGGGTACCAAAAATAGGACTTCCCCAGTGGCCCAGTGGTAAAGAATCTGCCTGCAATGTAGGAGACACAGGTTTGATCCCCGGGAAGGAAGAATTCCCTGAAGGAGGGCATGGCAACCAACTCCAGTATTCTTTTTTTTTTTTGAATATGTTTTTTGCCATTATTTTTTATTTTGCTTTTTGGCTTTTAAAGAGTTTTGTTGTTTACAGATATGTGTAATCCCAGATTAGTCATATGTATATCCCATCCACCCACCAACTCCAGTATTCTTGACTGAGAATCCCATGGACAGAGGAGCCTGGCAGGCTCTAGTTCATATGGTTGCAAAGAGTTGGACATGACTGAAGCAACTGAGCATGCGTGAACATGCTGAAAATATGACTAAAGAGCTACTGAGGTATATGCAACTATAGCCAGTATGTGAACATTCCTGTTGCCAGTCCTGAAAAATAAAATTGGCAGAGGAACCCCTAGGTTCATGTGCCGTGTGACACCATAGCTTTGATGCCAGAACCAAACCCTTTACCTGCTTTAATACAAGTTCCAACAGTAAATCCATAGGGTAATATAGCAGATACGTAACTCATAATGATTGTTCAATTTCTATCAGTTGGAGAACTGATAGGAAGATGATAAAAATGTACAAGAAATTTAATAATATGTGGCCCAGAGGTTTTAAAGATTTTTTTTTTAAATGACTTTGACCTTTTGGAATTGTATGAAAGTTACACTCTTCCTCCCCAGAGAAAAATAAAAGATGCAGGTATTACACAGAAGTCATCCTATAAGTGGGAAGGAGGTCATGGGTCATCCTACAGTTTCTCTATCACCTCCTAAGATCCCTGATACAGACCTTTAATAACGAGTGGAGTGATCACCAGAAAGGACACAGGGAGTCAGGAGACAGGAGTGCTTGTCTCGGGCTTCATCAAACATTTGTGATCTTGGGCAAATTCTTAAAACTTTCTGAGCTATTTCCAAGCTCATTTTAATTTTTGTAAATGCAGAGAGTTGAACTGGAAGATTATGAACTACATCTGTCTTCATTCATGTGAACCTATATTTTTATTCACAACTTCCTGTGCATCAGACACTGTACTATATACTGAGGATAGACGATCACCAAGACAAAGTTGCTTTCCCTGTGGAGCATAGGTATGTGTGTGTTTATGGATGCATTGTGTGTATTACATGTACACATTACAGATAACTACAGTGTACATATATATACAAACACACATTCCTTGAAAGTTCTTTCATTTGTTATTTTGAGAAATAGCAAAAATGCCCCCTATCCACTGGATGGTTCACGTAGCCTAGAGAAACACTGGAGCAGTATTTAACAGGGCTGAGGAGGAGGATGTCTAGGTCACCAGCAAGAATCTGGAGAGGAGCATGTGAAGATCTCTTTAGGATTTGCTGAGAAAAATGTGGTCCCCAGAGCTTCCCTGGTGGTCCAGTGGGCAGAGAGTCTGCCTTGCGGTGCAGGGGCCACTGGTTTGATCCCTGGTCCGGGACGATCACATGTGCCGTGGAGTGCTGGGCCAGTGTGTCCAATGACAAGCCAGTGCTCTGGAGCACGTACGCCCAGAGCCAGTGCTCTGCAATGAGAGGCTGCTGCAATGGGAGGCCCACACAGTCCAAAAGAATAAAGATGGATGCAAATAAATAATGACCTAGAGGCCAACAACAATAATTAATAATAATAATAAATATGATTGAGCCTGTGCTCTAGAGCCCATGTGCCGCAACTACGGAAGCCGGTGTGCCCTAGAGTTTCACAACAAGGGAAGTCACCGCACCAAGAAGCCTGCTCACCTCAACTAGAGAGTAGCCCCTACTCCCTGCAACTAGAGAAGAGCCTGCAGCAGCAGTGAAAACCCAGAATAACCATAAATAAGTAAGTAAATAAAATGAGCGATGTTGAGCATCTTTTTATGTGTTTGTTGGTCATGTGTATGTCTTTCTTTGGAGAGATGTCTGTTTAGGTCTTTCTCCCATGTTTGCATTGGGTTGTGTACTTTTTTGGTGCTGGGTTGTCTGAACTGCTTGTATATTTTAGAAATTAATTATTTGTCAGTTATTTCATTTGTTGTTGTTTTCTCCCATTCTGAAGGTTGTCTTTTCACCTTGTTTATAGTTTGTTTTGCAGTGAAAATGCTTTTAAGTTTAATTAGGTCCCACTTGTTTATTTTTATTTCCATTACTATAGGAGGTGGATTATAGAAGATCTTGCTTTATGTCATCAAGTGTTCTGCCTATGTTTTCCTCTAAGAGTTTTATAGTTCCTGGTCTTAACATTTAGGTCTTTAATCCATTTTGAGTTTATCTATGTGTATGGTATTAGGAAGTGTTCTAATTTCATTCTTTTACGTGTAACTGTTCTAATTTTAGTGTATATACTGCCGAAGTGAGCACTAAGATTCCAAATAAAAGTGATGTCATATGAAAAAAAAATGTGGTCCCCAAACCAGCAACATCTATAGTACCTGAAGGTGGGCTCCATCTCAGACCTGTTGAATCTAACAAGGTGTGAAGGTAATTCATACATTTAAGTCTTAGAAGCAGAACTTTCAAGAAGTATGCATGTATTTATGTATATGTGTGCAATGTAGGTATATGTAATATGTATCTGTAATATATATTACATAGCCACACACCTACATGTACACATATGCATACACACATAAACACACACATGATGGCTTCCGATAAATGAAAAGATCTGAAGGTTTGGGTTTTCATGAAAACTATGCCCTCTATCCTTTAGTTATTTGGCATGCTCACTCTTATTTAAGACCTACAGTACCTTCCAAACATGTCTAATTAGCTATAAAACCCTTAACCTGAGTACCTTCGAACCATAAAGGAGTTCAGGGAGGTTGGAGTTCAGTCAGGTTGGTGAATATTTTCCTTCAGGTCAGAGGCATGGGTTGTTTCTTCCAGGTCAAGGAAACAAAAAAGCCCAACCTCTCAAAGCAGTCTGTGTGGGTTCCTAGATTGGCAAGAGAAAAGAGGAGGCTAGAGAGAGGGGGGCGGGAGAGAGGGAGGGAGCGAGAGGGAGGGAGGAATAGGCAGGAGAGAGGGAGGAAAGCCCTCACACTAATTAGGTTTGAAAGGATACAGGATGAGCCCAGCCACTGTCTGCTGAGAAGAAAGGAACCTGAGCAGCTGATGCTAAGTTCAGACTAAACTAACCGCAAGTCCCCTGGGGATGTCACAAGGTAAACCTGATCGTCTCTGTCATTTACAATCATTATCAGGCAGACTGCTCCTGTAATTTTACTGGGGTGCCAATTAACAGATCCTTGAAGCTCAGGGGGAAATGTCCCAGCCCTCCTCTGGTTTTTGAAAAGGCAAAACCAGGCAGCCTTTGTGCTGCTGGCTTCTGATGGTTGCCTCTGTCGAGGCAGGGAAGGAAGATGACTTCATACAGGGCTGGGCGGTTCAGGTCAGGTGAGTGGCTGGAGTCAGGCTTTTCTCTGCCGTTTCCTCTCTTCTGCAGCAACCTCAGGGAGCCTCCGGGAAACCCAGCAAGCCTTGTTTCTTTATTTTCTGAGACATGAAAATGCTGACCAGGTTTCCCTCTCTCTCATCTTCAGGAAAATATCTTTGCAGCATTTCATCTTGCCAGAAAGTAGAGAAAGGCTAGCAGATACACCGAGAAGGACCACTGGTCTCTGAGATGTATTACTTGGCCCCCATCCTTCTTGATATCAGTCTTTCTTTTGCCTTCCTGACCCAGTCAGCCTTTTTTACTAGTCATCTGTGTCACTACTTTATTCTCACTGCTCCGATTCACTCCCGAATCCACCCAGCCTCTGGCTGTAACCCCCATGATTCTGCTAAAACGATCCTAAGGTCACCAATTCCAGTGACATCACTCAGTGGAGAAGAATATTTAGTACTTGTCCACTTTGAAGCCTGGGTGGGATGCAGTACCGATGATACCCCACCAACCCCTGACCCGTTCTGAAACATTATCTGCCCTTGACTTCCTGACTGTGCATCCTCAATGTCCCCTTCAGCTCGACTTTTATACAACATGATTAAGTATTAGCATCGCTCAAAGCCCGACTCTGGACTTTTCTTCTCTTTTTTTACTCTCAGAGATCAGATAATTAAACTGGAGAGCATCTACTGTAAATGTAAGAACAGGAGGCACTTACCTGTAGCCATATTTTTATGAAAGAACATGGGTCCAGATGGCCAGAACTTTTTATTTTTAAGAGAAATTGAATTCTGATTTTTATATAAAATATGATGCTTTTAAAAGTTTCTCATAGTCATGAGGGGGTAGGCTGTGACAGACGAATCCTTACCCCAAGAAAAAAGTTTAAAACTGGTTTAAAAACTTTTTAAAAAGCTGTTTGAAGGAATCATAGAGCCACACAGATGGTAAAAACTTCAAAGGCTAAGATCCAAGACAAAGAAAATCAGTGAGGCGAACTCATCCTTTTCTTCTGTTTTTCCTTCGAGGCATTTGCCACTTAGTAAGTGGTGCTAAGCAATAGATCAAGTTGGAATTCAAGGCTAAGGGCATTCAGCGATCTCCTGGGGTTGGAGGAGAAACAATGGAGTTGAGGGTTACCCAGACAGCTGGATTTTGAGGGGACTACCTCGTAGAGAAAAGAGAATGGAAACAATTGAGTATGTGGCTTTTTTCCTGGAGGATATTATTTTACTAATATTTTCAACATAAGAGTTTGAGGAAACGAAAGGAAAAGCCAGTGAAGAAGCTACAAAACCAAGGAGAGCTTTGGCCAGGCAAGAAGTGTTGGGGTTGAAGGTGCCCTCCATGGCCTGGCGAGGGAGATGGCCCAGGCTGACCACCTGTGCTCTTGACTGAGAGGCTTGAAAACTCTTCTCCAGGATTAGACTTCAAACTAGTAGACCCATCCCCCACAAAGCCCCCGACATCCCACTCGAACTAATCTGGTAACCCCAATTCTGCTAAACGATCCTAAGGTCACCCGTACATCTAGTGAAAAAACTTGTCCACTTTGAAGCCTGGGTGGGATGCAGTACCGATGATACCCCACCAACCCCTGACCCGTTCTGAAACATTATCTGCCCTTGACTTCCTGACTGTGCATCCTCAATGTCCCCTTCAGCTCGACTTTTATACAACATGATTAAGTATTAGCATCGCTCAAAGCCCGACTCTGGACTTTTCTTCTCTTTTTTTACTCTCAGAGATCAGATAATTAAACTGGAGAGCATCTACTGTAAATGTAAGAACAGGAGGCACTTACCTGTAGCCATATTTTTATGAAAGAACATGGGTCCAGATGGCCAGAACTTTTTATTTTTAAGAGAAATTGAATTCTGATTTTTATATAAAATATGATGCTTTTAAAAGTTTCTCATAGTCATGAGGGGGTAGGCTGTGACAGACGAATCCTTACCCCAAGAAAAAAGTTTAAAACTGGTTTAAAAACTTTTTAAAAAGCTGTTTGAAGGAATCATAGAGCCACACAGATGGTAAAAACTTCAAAGGCTAAGATCCAAGACAAAGAAAATCAGTGAGGCGAACTCATCCTTTTCTTCTGTTTTTCCTTCGAGGCATTTGCCACTTAGTAAGTGGTGCTAAGCAATAGATCAAGTTGGAATTCAAGGCTAAGGGCATTCAGCGATCTCCTGGGGGTTGGAGGAGAAACAATGGAGTTGAGGGTTACCCAGACAGCTGGATTTTGAGGGGACTACCTCGTAGAGAAAAGAGAATGGAAACAATTGAGTATGTGGCTTTTTTCCTGGAGGATATTATTTTACTAATATTTTCAACATAAGAGTTTGAGGAAACGAAAGGAAAAGCCAGTGAAGAAGCTACAAAACCAAGGAGAGCTTTGGCCAGGCAAGAAGTGTTGGGGTTGAAGGTGCCCTCCATGGCCTGGCGAGGGAGATGGCCCAGGCTGACCACCTGTGCTCTTGACTGAGAGGCTTGAAAACTCTTCTCCAGGATTAGACTTCAAACTAGTAGACCCATCCTCACAAAGCCTGACATCAGTTTTAATGCCTCCCATTCCTGGACTGTATCAAGGGGACCAACCCTTACTCGAACTAATCTGTGAGTAAAAAAAAAAAAAAGAATAGATTCTCTTTGCTGGAAGTTAATATGATTCAGAGTTTCTATACTTTTTTTTACCTTTTTTTTTTTGTCCACTTCTATTGGTCTTTCATTTGTTTATTTTCATCCATTCTTGTTCTTTGGCCTGTGTGGGCCTCCCATCGCAGTGGCCTCTTTCTCTGCAGAGCACCGGCTCAGTAGTTGGACACATTGGTCCAGCCACTCCGTGGCACGTGGGATCTTCCCAGGCCAGGGATCAAACCAGTGCTTCTTGCACTGCTAGGTGGTGTCCTTAACCCACTGGACCACCAGGGAAACCGCTGAATTTCTATGCTTTTTATAAACATTATCCAACATTCAATAAAAATGGCTAGAGTCAGTCTCATCTCTGCTTTATTTGATGCTTTTCTTGAGCAGGATAAATCAGCCTCCAGACAGACCAGCAAGCTTTTTTGTCTTCTGGTTTCTGAGAGCCAGCTTTGTTTATAGCCTCTTTTATTCCTTTTTGACGTCAAGAAATAAGATAATAATTACCATTTACTGAAGCAAAGTCACTTCAGTCATGTCTGACTCTCTTGTGACCCTATGGACTGTAGCTCGCCAGGCTCCTCTGCCATGGGATGCTCCAGGCAAGAAGACTGGAATGGGCAGCCATGCCCTCCTCCAGGGGATCTTCCCAACCCAGGGATCAAACCCGAGCCTCCTGGGGCTTCTGCATTGGTAAGCAGATTCGTCAGGGTTGAGCCACAGGGGAAGCCCATGAATGACAGTAGAGAGACTTCAGTGACCAAAATCGAGAGAAAATAGATGATGGAGACACCTCACAGATGATGGAGATATAATATACAGACACAGGTTTTAAAGTAACTGATGCACATGTTCAAGGAATTAGATGCCGCTGCCAGGTGGACAACGGTGGCAGAGCTGAGGGTTAAGATTACTCTAACATGGGGAAGGGGCACTCCTGCCCTCTTTGTTCACCATGAAGGACACAGTCCAGGAGGCTGGTGTAACAGTGACCCAAAAGGAGGGAGGCTCAAGTGGGAGGGCATGAGCGTACAGTTAGGACTGGTTTACATTGTCGTACAGCAGAAACTGACACAGCCTTGTAAAACAATTATCCTCCAATGAAAAAAATATTAAAAGGTTGCTGGTGTGCTTCTGGGCCTAGACCAGCAAGACAAAATGGAGCAGGACTGCAGAAGAGAGGCCCGGAGAAAGGCCTCTGTGAACTGAGGTCGCTATCCAGTCATGGTAGGATGGGGTGCCGCATGGGCCAGAATCAGCTCCAAAGTGCACTAAATGAAATCAGAGAAATCCGGAGGTCCCTGGCCGACATCAGCAAAGACTGGAGAGGAAGGAGCATCCACACATCCGTTGAAAGCATCAAGGATGGGAAGGATGCGGGATCCCTGGTGGTCCAGCAGTTAAAGAGTGCTCGTGCCAATGCAGGGGACACGGCTTTGGTCCTTGATGGAGGAATTAGGATCCCATGTGCTGTGAAGCAGTTAGAGATACATCATGCGGCAACTCCTGAGCCTCATGCTCTGAGAGCCAGCTTTGTTTATAGCCTCTTTTATTCCTTTTGACGTCAAGAAATAAGATAATAATTACCATTTACTGAAGCAAAGTCACTTCAGTCATGTCTGACTCTCTTGTGACCCTATGGACTGTAGCTCGCCAGGCTCCTCTGCCATGGGATGCTCCAGGCAAGAAGACTGGAATGGGCAGCCATGCCCTCCTCCAGGGGATCTTCCCAACCCAGGGATCAAACCCGAGCCTCCTGGGGCTTCTGCATTGGTAAGCAGATTCGTCAGGGTTGAGCCACAGGGGAAGCCCATGAATGACAGTAGAGAGACTTCAGTGACCAAAATCGAGAGAAAATAGATGATGGAGACACCTCACAGATGATGGAGATATAATATACAGACACAGGTTTTAAAGTAACTGATGCACATGTTCAAGGAATTAGATGCCGCTGCCAGGTGGACAACGGTGGCAGAGCTGAGGGTTAAGATTACTCTAACATGGGGAAGGGGCACTCCTGCCCTCTTTGTTCACCATGAAGGACACAGTCCAGGAGGCTGGTGTAACAGTGACCCAAAAGGAGGGAGGCTCAAGTGGGAGGGCATGAGCGTACAGTTAGGACTGGTTTACATTGTCGTACAGCAGAAACTGACACAGCCTTGTAAAACAATTATCCTCCAATGAAAAAAATATTAAAAGGTTGCTGGTGTGCTTCTGGGCCTAGACCAGCAAGACAAAATGGAGCAGGACTGCAGAAGAGAGGCCCGGAGAAAGGCCTCTGTGAACTGAGGTCGCTATCCAGTCATGGTAGGATGGGGTGCCGCATGGGCCAGAATCAGCTCCAAAGTGCACTAAATGAAATCAGAGAAATCCGGAGGTCCCTGGCCGACATCAGCAAAGACTGGAGAGGAAGGGAGCATCCACACATCCGTTGAAAGCATCAAGGATGGGAAGGATGCGGGGATCCCTGGTGGTCCAGCAGTTAAAGAGTGCTCGTGCCAATGCAGGGGACACGGCTTTGGTCCTTGATGGAGGAATTAGGATCCCATGTGCTGTGAAGCAGTTAGAGATACATCATGCGGCAACTCCTGAGCCTCCATGCTCTAGAGCCTGTGCTCCGCCAAAAGAGAAGCCACTGCAATGGGGAAGCCCTTCTGCCACTCTAGAGAAGTCGTACACAGTGCAAATGAAGATGCAGCACAGCCAAAAAAAATATGGAAAGAAGGCAGGATGCAGTTGTGCTGCACAAACAGCTCGCTACAGTTGTGGTGAACCTCAAGAACATCTTGGTACTCCAGATTGTGAGGGGACCCTGGACCTCACTGAACAAGGGGCCTTCCTGCAGGTCCCCCAGAACCTGATAGGCCTGAAACAGGAGTGCCTCTGGGATGCACTGGTGCACGAGCACCACCGTGTGGACATGACCCTGAACCACAGCTCCTTTGGGAGAATACAGGGGCTCTCAGAAGAGCGGGTCAAGCAGCTGTGTGTGGTGCTACAGAAGTCACTGGCCACCACCCCCATGACCCTCCCTTTGCTAGTCTCTGTTGCCAGGATTGCAGAAAGGGAAGAAAAATTAACTGGTGCATACTTGACCAAAAAGAAAAAATGCAAGCTAGCTTTGTTCCTCCTAGGAGGTCCAAGAATTGGAAGGAGGCAAGGTTTGCAAAGTGCCCACTCATTGGAAAAGCCCCTGATGCTGGGAAAGATTGAGGGCAAGAGTAGAAAAGAGCAACAGAGGAGAAAGTGGTTGGATGGCAACATTGACTCAACGGACATGAGTTTGAGCAAACTCCAGGAGCTGGTGAAAGACAGGGAAGCCTGGCAAAGAGTCAGACACAACTGAGTGACTGTCCATGTTTGCCATGTTGGACAGAATCACGGGTGCTAGAATTGAAGGCACATAGGCAGACCCCCAGGTCGTTCAACAAGGTAGTCTGTCTCCCACCTGGAAATCATATGGAAGCCTGTCCTGGATGACCACATGGCTGCCAAAATCTCATGACAGAGTGTTTTCCTCCCCATTGTAAGATTTTTAAAAACCTCCACCACCACCCAGCCCTGAGAACTTGGATGCAGATCTCATGGGAAGATCTAGAAATGAAGGAAATTATGAGCCTGTTTGGCGTGGGTCTTGAACAGCCACAAGCAGAGAGATGGTGGGGAACATGGAGCTGGCCGCAGGAATGGATGTCAGCACCCTAGAGGTGGTACTTTGTTCAGCTGTGGTCTCTGAACTGCTCTGCTGTGTGGATCAGATCAGCTCCTGCTTCACACCTCGCTGTCTGGCTGCAGAAATCACTAGATGCAGACACTAAAAACTGCATGAAAAGGACCGAGCCTGGAGCTGAGCCAACACGAGACCATCCCTGCCATCATCTTCCAAAGTCTCCAACAAATTCTTGAAGTTTTTCCTCAGATAAGTAAAGATTAGAAAATAAAGGCACTAGGTAGTGTTTTCAGTAAATGAATTCTTTCTCTAAAAGATATGTATTGTGGTAGAAGTCACATACTAGAAAGCATACGATTTTGGCTGCACTTCACTGTACCATCCAGCGGCACTGAATCCATTGACACTGTTGTGAAACTCAGCACCCTCCTTCTCCTGAATGTTTCACTTTTCTGAGCTGAAACTCTATCACATTTCAACACTCACTCCTGATCCCTGGCATCTGCCAGTGTACTTTCTGACTCTATAAATTTGACGATTCGAGGTAAGCAGACAGAGAGATGAAACTCAGTTGTATATAGAACAGCTGAAAAATTGGCAACACGCACACGGTTGGGTTCAGGATATGATAGCAGTCATCACAGCTACCAGACTTTTAAGGACCCCCTGGTCAGTTTAAAGAGGAAGTATGTTAGAGATGAAGCTCTAAGTTCTGCAGGCTGGTCCACAAAGAAGGACGGCAGTGCCCAGGGAGCGGCTGGAAAACAAGAAGGGAGAAGGGCTGCTGGGGAGGGGGTACTGAGGAGGAAGCAGAGATTTGATTCTGTAGAGAAAATCCTTACTGGGTCAAGGCTGCTTTTGCATAATTCTATTATCACCAGGAAGACGAGAAATAATCATATTAGGTGAGTGCTGCAGTGCTTGACGTGGCTTGTCTTACCTTACTTTTGAAGTCAGACAGGTTTTAATTGCTTTGTGTGAGTGAGTTACTCAGAAGGTACCCGATCAATAGGCAGGTGCTGCCGAGCAAAGCAGGGAAGGTTTTGATGTTGACAATGACATACAATCCTGTGCAGAAAGGCGTCTTGAACAGCCACAAGCAGAGAGATGGTGGGGAACATGGAGCTGGCCGCAGGAATGGATGTCAGCACCCTAGAGGTGGTACTTTGTTCAGCTGTGGTCTCTGAACTGCTCTGCTGTGTGGATCAGATCAGCTCCTGCTTCACACCTCGCTGTCTGGCTGCAGAAATCACTAGATGCAGACACTAAAAACTGCATGAAAAGGACCGAGCCTGGAGCTGAGCCAACACGAGACCATCCCTGCCATCATCTTCCAAAGTCTCCAACAAATTCTTGAAGTTTTTCCTCAGATAAGTAAAGATTAGAAAATAAAGGCACTAGGTAGTGTTTTCAGTAAATGAATTCTTTCTCTAAAAGATATGTATTGTGGTAGAAGTCACATACTAGAAAGCATACGATTTTGGCTGCACTTCACTGTACCATCCAGCGGCACTGAATCCATTGACACTGTTGTGAAACTCAGCACCCTCCTTCTCCTGAATGTTTCACTTTTCTGAGCTGAAACTCTATCACATTTCAACACTCACTCCTGATCCCTGGCATCTGCCAGTGTACTTTCTGACTCTATAAATTTGACGATTCGAGGTAAGCAGACAGAGAGATGAAACTCAGTTGTATATAGAACAGCTGAAAAATTGGCAACACGCACACGGTTGGGTTCAGGATATGATAGCAGTCATCACAGCTACCAGACTTTTAAGGACCCCCTGGTCAGTTTAAAGAGGAAGTATGTTAGAGATGAAGCTCTAAGTTCTGCAGGCTGGTCCACAAAGAAGGACGGCAGTGCCCAGGGAGCGGCTGGAAAACAAGAAGGGAGAAGGGCTGCTGGGGAGGGGGTACTGAGGAGGAAGCAGAGATTTGATTCTGTAGAGAAAATCCTTACTGGGTCAAGGCTGCTTTTGCATAATTCTATTATCACCAGGAAGACGAGAAATAATCATATTAGGTGAGTGCTGCAGTGCTTGACGTGGCTTGTCTTACCTTACTTTTGAAGTCAGACAGGTTTTAATTGCTTTGTGTGAGTGAGTTACTCAGAAGGTACCCGATCAATAGGCAGGTGCTGCCCGAGCAAAGCAGGGAAGGTTTTGATGTTGACAATGACATACAATCCTGTGCAGAAAGGCGTAATCCATTCGGTCACAGTTATGGGAGAAAGAAAAAAAGGTTATCTGTGTGTGGCTTTGGGAAGCAGAGATTGTGTCATCGGGTAGGGTGAGATCCAGGCTGGCTGGCCACAGGGCATCAGCTTGGGCATGGGTCAGCCCAAGGGCAAGGGCAGCCCTTCCTGGAGCCTCCCCATTTTCTGTGTGGAATGGTGGCCTTCACAGCTGCATGGGATGCTGTCAGCATCAACTCCACCCCATCCTCTGTTTACAGAGCCTGGGCATCTCATGGATTTGCATTTCAGTTTCTGCCCCCCCTCATTGCCACTCTGTGAAGTCCAGCTCAGTCCCCAGCAAGGCTCTGCTCTGCCATTGCTCTGTTGCCTCCAGATGAGGCTTGTCGGAAAATTCTCCTACAGGGTACCAGAAGTGGTCAGGGAATTCTGTTTCTTTCCTTGACTTGGATCCCACTGTAGACATACTGAGGATGAGGAAAGAGAACAAAAGCCATGAGAGTCAATTGCCAGTGTCTTCCAAACTCCGGTGATGGTTGCTTGAAACTGGCCATGGCGGTGGTGTGCACATGGAATCCAGCACACTCTGGAAAAAGGGGTTTGTTTGTTTATTTGTGAGAGTTGATTTTAAGCATATACCGGCCTAATACCGGATAAGGTGCAGAGGGCAGAAATAGGAGCCTCGAGTTGTATATAAAAAAGGAAAAGGGGGTTTTATGTCACAGCTACCAGACTTTTAAGGACCCCCTGGTCAGTTTAAAGAGGAAGTATGTTAGAGATGAAGCTCTAAGTTCTGCAGGCTGGTCCACAAAGAAGGACGGCAGTGCCCAGGGAGCGGCTGGAAAACAAGAAGGGAGAAGGGCTGCTGGGGAGGGGGTACTGAGGAGGAAGCAGAGATTTGATTCTGTAGAGAAAATCCTTACTGGGTCAAGGCTGCTTTTGCATAATTCTATTATCACCAGGAAGACGAGAAATAATCATATTAGGTGAGTGCTGCAGTGCTTGACGTGGCTTGTCTTACCTTACTTTTGAAGTCAGACAGGTTTTAATTGCTTTGTGTGAGTGAGTTACTCAGAAGGTACCCGATCAATAGGCAGGTGCTGCCCGAGCAAAGCAGGGAAGGTTTTGATGTTGACAATGACATACAATCCTGTGCAGAAAGGCGTAATCCATTCGGTCACAGTTATGGGAGAAAGAAAAAAAGGTTATCTGTGTGTGGCTTTGGGAAGCAGAGATTGTGTCATCGGGTAGGGTGAGATCCAGGCTGGCTGGCCACAGGGCATCAGCTTGGGCATGGGTCAGCCCAAGGGCAAGGGCAGCCCTTCCTGGAGCCTCCCCATTTTCTGTGTGGAATGGTGGCCTTCACAGCTGCATGGGATGCTGTCAGCATCAACTCCACCCCATCCTCTGTTTACAGAGCCTGGGCATCTCATGGATTTGCATTTCAGTTTCTGCCCCCCCTCATTGCCACTCTGTGAAGTCCAGCTCAGTCCCCAGCAAGGCTCTGCTCTGCCATTGCTCTGTTGCCTCCAGATGAGGCTTGTCGGAAAATTCTCCTACAGGGTACCAGAAGTGGTCAGGGAATTCTGTTTCTTTCCTTGACTTGGATCCCACTGTAGACATACTGAGGATGAGGAAAGAGAACAAAAGCCATGAGAGTCAATTGCCAGTGTCTTCCAAACTCCGGTGATGGTTGCTTGAAACTGGCCATGGCGGTGGTGTGCACATGGAATCCAGCACACTCTGGAAAAAAGGGGTTTGTTTGTTTATTTGTGAGAGTTGATTTTTAAGCATATACCGGCCTAATACCGGATAAGGTGCAGAGGGCAGAAATAGGAGCCTCGAATTTAACATCCTTACTTTTTCTCTATTGTCTCTCTCCTAGCAGCTGCTCACATGGCTCAATTGACTCTCTCCTCTGTATCTTGACAAGCACCACAGGCAATAGCTCACCATACAATGTTTCACGTCTGCCTTTTGTCTTCAGTCAGACTTGTGTTTTAGAAATATGCCTCTGGCCAGAATGTGTTAGACTGAAAGGGTATAAAACCAGAGGTTATACACCAGGCAAAGATATCAGATAGTTATCTCTAATTGCCTTTGACCAAATAAAAGATGGTGAGACTTGAATTAAGAGGCAAGAGAAGTGGGAATAGAGAAGAGAGGACAGAGCTTCCCCAGTGGTCCAGTGGGTAAAGAGTCCACCTTGCAATGCAAGGGGCTCTGGTTCAATCCCTGGCCTGGGAAGATCCCACAGGCCGCAGAGAGGCTGGACCAGTGTGTCCAATTATGAGCCAGAGCTCTGGAGCGCCTGCGTCCAGGGCTGGTGCTCTGTAATGAGAGAGGCCACTGCAATGGGAGACCCACACAGGCCAAAGAATAAAGATGGATGAAAATAAATAAATAAAAAATCAATAAAATAGGTCAAAATTTAAAAAAGAAGAAGAAGAAGGGAGGACAAATCTAATGGCTGTTTGAAAATAGAAATGGCAAGACTTATTGATCAATGAGCTGTCAGGGAGAAAGATCTCATGGATTTGCATTTCAGTTTCTGCCCTCATTGCCACTCTGTGATGTCCAGCTCAGTCCCCAGAAAGGCTCTGCTCAGACATTGCTCTGATGCCTCCAGATGAGGCTTGTCGGAAAATTCTCCTACAGGGTAACAGAAGTAGTCAGGAATTCTGTTTCTTTCCTTGACTTGGATCCCACTGTAGACATACTGAGGATGAGGAAAGAGAACAAAAGCCATGAGAGTCAATTGCCAGTGTCTTCCAAACTCCGGTGATGGTTGCTTGAAACTGGCCATGGCGGTGGTGTGCACATGGAATCCAGCACACTCTGGAAAAAAGGGGTTTGTTTGTTTATTTGTGAGAGTTGATTTTTAAGCATATACCGGCCTAATACCGGATAAGGTGCAGAGGGCAGAAATAGGAGCCTCGAATTTAACATCCTTACTTTTTCTCTATTGTCTCTCTCCTAGCAGCTGCTCACATGGCTCAATTGACTCTCTCCTCTGTATCTTGACAAGCACCACAGGCAATAGCTCACCATACAATGTTTCACGTCTGCCTTTTGTCTTCAGTCAGACTTGTGTTTTAGAAATATGCCTCTGGCCAGAATGTGTTAGACTGAAAGGGTATAAAACCAGAGGTTATACACCAGGCAAAGATATCAGATAGTTATCTCTAATTGCCTTTGACCAAATAAAAGATGGTGAGACTTGAATTAAGAGGCAAGAGAAGTGGGAATAGAGAAGAGAGGACAGAGCTTCCCCAGTGGTCCAGTGGGTAAAGAGTCCACCTTGCAATGCAAGGGGCTCTGGTTCAATCCCTGGCCTGGGAAGATCCCACAGGCCGCAGAGAGGCTGGACCAGTGTGTCCAATTATGAGCCAGAGCTCTGGAGCGCCTGCGTCCAGGGCTGGTGCTCTGTAATGAGAGAGGCCACTGCAATGGGAGACCCACACAGGCCAAAGAATAAAGATGGATGAAAATAAATAAATAAAAAATCAATAAAATAGGTCAAAATTTAAAAAAGAAGAAGAAGAAGGGAGGACAAATCTAATGGCTGTTTGAGAAATAGAAATGGCAAGACTTATTGATCAATGAGCTGTCAGGGTGAGAAAAAGATGAGTAGATGATAAGATCCAAGACTTGTATGGTACTCCCATTGCCCAGGACAGAAGGAGCAGTGGATCTAGGTGAGAAATTGATGACTTTAGGACAAGCTGAGAAGCCTAAGAAGCAGGTAGATGGAAACAGCACTCAGAGGAGAAGAGTTGAATTGAATGCATTTTTGAAAGTCAGCACATGGTGGTAAGTGACAGCAGGTGCTAAGAAGGTATCACCTGGAGAGGGTGTGAAATGAGAAGAGTCCAAGGAAGAAACACATAGAAAACACAACATGCAAAGGCGCATACAGAGGAGTCAGACTCCAGAGAGGAAGGGGAAGGATGATCAGTGAAGTAGTCGAGATCTATGAAGAAGCAAAGTGAGCCTAGAATCAGAGAATTGGACAGCCATTAATATAAACATTGGGCCATAATCAGGAAAGATGAAGTCCAACAAAGACTGTAGATGTTTGAAGGACATGTGAGCAGAATGTAGAAATAACAGAAAATGAGCAGAGAAAAAAAATAATTCTAGGCTTGGAAAGAAAGGAAAGGCATTCCTAATAGATTGTAGATGACACACAAGGTAAAACGTTATTTCCTCTTCCAAACCTATGCACTAAGTAGATAACACAAGGTCAAGGGAGGACTTGGTTGTTAAGATGGCCCACAGACTTGGTCATGACTATACACTATGCAGAAGAGACCAATGGAGACAAAGATGGCAACTTGGGAAAGAGAAAGGGAACACAGATACAGTAAGCTCTAGATTAGGGGTCCCCAACCTCCGGGATCTAATCCCTGGTGATCTGAGGTGGAGCTTATGTAATAATAGAAATGAAATGACAATAAATCTAATGCACATGAATCATCCCCATAACCATCCTCCACCATCAGGCAATGGAAAATTGTCTTCCACAAAATGGGTCCCTGGTGCTAAGAAGGTTGGGGCTGCTGGCAGAGTCAGTCAAGCCTAGGTCTTAAAGAGGGAATGACCTCAACATGAGAAAATGACATCTCTTTCTACAAGACCAGAGAAAAAGAGATGAGAACACATGCAAGTATAGATAGCTTTTGGATGCTGGAAGCCAATAGAGCTTATGCCTCAGAGTCTGTTTCTCTTCAAATTCCAAAAGTTTAAGGATAGTGTAAGATCCTTGAAATAAGCATCACAAAAAAGAGGGCATCACACTCCACTGTAAGCCTACATTATAGTCTAAGGCTCTAATGCACATTTTTTTCTGTGTTATTTGTATGTTTCATGCCCCCTTTAGCATCTGTACTGTCACAGACATGATAGCACATCTTACCTCGCATCACTATTACTCAACCAGCCTTTATACTTAGAAAAAAGCTTAGAGCTTTTTGTTTTTTGTTTTATTTTTTAATATCTGCCTCTAGCAAAACAGATTGCCTGAAGTAGACTAGTGGTTAACAACTATTTGCTGAATCGATGCATAGTTGACTCAATGAGTAGATGATTGAATTAGTCCAGTCTCCCCAGCTCAACTATACATGGCCTTGTGTCTTAAATTTGGTAGGTTCCACTGTGTTTTCAATACATAAGAGATAGACAATTAGGAAAAATTAAAATGAACTGGGCATCTTAAAAACCAAAGTCGTGTTAAAAAATCAAGAAATGCATTAGTTGAAAATCAAAATTAGCTCACAAGGTAAAACGTTATTTCCTCTTCCAAACCTATGCACTAAGTAGATAACACAAGGTCAAGGGAGGACTTGGTTGTTAAGATGGCCCACAGACTTGGTCATGACTATACACTATGCAGAAGAGACCAATGGAGACAAAGATGGCAACTTGGGAAAGAGAAAGGGAACACAGATACAGTAAGCTCTAGATTAGGGGTCCCCAACCTCCGGGATCTAATCCCTGGTGATCTGAGGTGGAGCTTATGTAATAATAGAAATGAAATGACAATAAATCTAATGCACATGAATCATCCCCATAACCATCCTCCACCATCAGGCAATGGAAAATTGTCTTCCACAAAATGGGTCCCTGGTGCTAAGAAGGTTGGGGCTGCTGGCAGAGTCAGTCAAGCCTAGGTCTTAAAGAGGGAATGACCTCAACATGAGAAAATGACATCTCTTTCTACAAGACCAGAGAAAAAGAGATGAGAACACATGCAAGTATAGATAGCTTTTGGATGCTGGAAGCCAATAGAGCTTATGCCTCAGAGTCTGTTTTCTCTTCAAATTCCAAAAGTTTAAGGATAGTGTAAGATCCTTGAAATAAGCATCACAAAAAAGAGGGCATCACACTCCACTGTAAGCCTACATTATAGTCTAAGGCTCTAATGCACATTTTTTTCTGTGTTATTTGTATGTTTCATGCCCCCTTTAGCATCTGTACTGTCACAGACATGATAGCACATCTTACCTCGCATCACTATTACTCAACCAGCCTTTATACTTAGAAAAAAGCTTAGAGCTTTTTGTTTTTTGTTTTATTTTTTAATATCTGCCTCTAGCAAAACAGATTGCCTGAAGTAGACTAGTGGTTAACAACTATTTGCTGAATCGATGCATAGTTGACTCAATGAGTAGATGATTGAATTAGTCCAGTCTCCCCAGCTCAACTATACATGGCCTTGTGTCTTAAATTTGGTAGGTTCCACTGTGTTTTCAATACATAAGAGATAGACAATTAGGAAAAATTAAAATGAACTGGGCATCTTAAAAACCAAAGTCGTGTTAAAAAAACAAAAATCAAGAAATGCATTCTAAGAGAGAAGCTTCCGATGAGGGAGGAATGGAATTCAAAATCAGCTCAACCCAGGACTTCCCTGGTGGTCCAGGGGTGAAGACGCCCTGCGCCCAGTGGAAGGGAACTGGGTTTGGACCCTGGTGAGGGAAGTAGATCCTGCATGCTATAACTGAGACCTGGTGTGGTTAAATAGGAAATATATTTTTTAAAGAGACAACTTTTTTCTGTCTGACATCTCACCAAGGTGACAGAGATAGCAGCTGCTCTCCCAGCTTCTCCGCGCCACCCAAGGATGACAAGAAGAGAAAAGATGCTGGAAAGTTGGCCAGGAAAGACAGAGATCCAGTGAGCAAATCTGGGGGCAAGGCTAAAAAGAAGTGGCCTGAAGGCAGCATTAGGGACAAGTCAAATAACCGAGTCTTGTTCAACAAAGTCACATAAGACATTCTGTAAAGAAGTTGCCAACTCTAAGCTTATAACTCTAGCTGTCTTCTCTGAGAGACTGAGGATCCCCGGTTCCCTTGCCAGGCCGACCCTTCAGAAATGCCTTAGTCAAGGACTTACTGAACTGGTTTCAAAGCATAGAGCTCTAGTAATTTACACCAGAAACACTAAGGGTGGAGATGTCCCAACTGCCGGTGAAGAGGTACAAACACGTTGTACCAATTGTGCATTTTGAAAAATAAAGTTTTATGAAATCAAAACAAGCAGCTCAACCTGTAGAAGAAAACACAACCATGTCTCCCCTCCCAACAGTTCAGTTATTGATTCTTTTTTAAATTTTAGGCAAAGTGCCCTTCGAGCATCCAGAGCCTTGGGCTTTCCATTTCTTAGTGGAATCAGCAGGTCATGTGCAAGAGATACCAGCATCCCTCACCCAACCTGTTCTCTGGCTTAATGAGCCACAGTGCCCATGGTCTAAGAGACTCAGTCCCAGAGAAGGTAGCTAGTTAGTGATGGAAGTGTCCCAGCATGGCGCATTTCCTCGTTTGAAGCCTGGGCTTCCTATTGCCAGCCGTCTGTACTGACAGAGGGAAGCCCCTCAGGCAGGCTGTGAGAGACAGTTTCTCTCCCCCCTGCTCTGAGTGTCCCACAGCAAATGATAGTGACAGGGAAACATCTTAATACAGCGTGTTGTTTAGCATAATTGATGTTCAGATGCAGCATCGGTAGAAACAAGCTCAGTTAATTGGTCTCTCAACCTACATTAGCTTCTATATTGCAGCCAATTAGGCAGGGGCCAGAGGGCCCTGTGCGTGGCCATTAGAGCTCACCACGTGGGGGACGGAAAGGTGCCGGCTGTCAGGTACAAGCCACTTTGACGTGCGCTGCGTGGAGCTGCACCGAGGCCGAGCCATCTGTCCGTTTAGGAACAGGAGACCTTAACCAACCCACCTGGAAGGTGACAAAAAGGATGGGGGCATATTTAGGAGAGGACGATCTGGGCTCTCCCAAGGACTTGAGGGCTGGAGGAATCTTTGAAGAGTCTGAATTTGAAGGGCATGGACCTAAGAGTAGTCTTACAGCTATCTTCCTAATGAACCAAGGGCCCTCTCTGTTCTCTAAGCCTCAGTGTATTTGGAAATGCCCTGGACACACAAAAAAAGAAGCACATTTTCAAAGGAGACATTCTAGGATTGCTGCTCAAACTGAGAGGCTCTGACCAGCAGCAGCATTACCATCTGGTTAGAGGGTCAAGCAGATCTCAGGTGCACTCCTGACCAGCTGAATTAGAATCTCCATCTGAAAAAAAAAAATTTATTTATTTGGCTGCGTAGGATCTTAGTTGCAGCATACAAGAGCTTTATGGCATTCCATGGGATCTTTCATAGCGGTACACAGACTTCAGTTGTAGTAGCAGGCTTAGTTGCTCCGTGGCATGTGGGATCTTATTTCCCCAACCAGGAATCTGACTCATATCCCCTGCATTGCAAGATGGATTCTTAACCACTGGCCCCAGGACCTGCTTTCAACACGATCCCCAGGTGTTCCATGTGCCTGTGAAAGTCTGAGAATCCATGCTCCGGCTGGGAGCAGCAGATATGGTTTATTGGAACTCAGCGTGTCAGGTTGTTGATCTCTTGATCAGGTGGCCTTCTCATGACAGTCATGGGGTTCGTAGTTGTGACGGTGATCTTGAGTCCTGTATGCCTGAAATCATGACCTCTGGCTCCCTCTAGAAAGAGCTGGCCAGCTCCTGTTTTGGGCAGAAACTCTCTGCCACCAACCCACGTGGCCAACATTCCTGTTAGTCCTCAGAGGTCGGGAGGATAGCAGATACCGAATCTACTGTATAAATATTGTCATGGGCATTAGGGACAGTGGAGAAAATGTCAAATGGTCTCCAATTCAGGTGCTGAGAGTTTTGTAAGATTACGGAGACACCAGCAAAAGTTGGCCAACACTGAACTTTATGCTACTTTGACTCAAACGGTTTGAAGGATCCTGTCTCTCCCTCTTTCACAGAGTATAAAGAATAAAAAAAGAGATAAGCTGGCATCTAATCAAACAATCTCTGAATTTCTTTGTTGCATCCTTAAAAACATGTTCTTGGTGACCCAGAAGGATATACTTTTTTCTAAATGTACCAAGAAGTTACATTGATTTTGATGTCAGTGTTGGGGGATAATTTTATACAGGATGAATTAGCCAAAGAGACTACATTCTCCTTCTGTTGAAGTTCACCAGGGTGAAATGTGAAAACAGGTGTGACTGCTCTGGTTTAAATATGGCCAAAGGGTTGCTGAAAATACACATTCCTTGGTGCACGCCATAAAAACCTTGTGCAAATTCTCCACAAAGAACACAGTGGCTCGTGGTAAGGAAGAGGCCGGCTCAAGCAGCATTTCTGAAATTGCTGAGATAGTTTGATAGAAGATCCTGGCCTGGAGCTTCTAGACTTGCACTTGTAAGAATATTTAAAAAAAAAAAAAAGCACCTCGTTGGGTTTTGGAAATCTTTGGAGGTTTTCCAAGCTAGTCCTTCCCAAGTCTGTGTATGTCCTTCTATCTCTCTGTCTCTCTGTTTCTGTCTGTCTCTGTCTCTCTTTCTCTCTCTCACACACAACACAGACCATCAACAAAAACCAGGCTGCAAACGCTCCAGATGAATGCATCAATCATAATAGCTCAGTGGCAGCAGTCATGTAACTGCTTAAAGACCTCAACAGCCTTCTGGCACTTAAAGGAAAAAAAAAAAAGATCATCTAATTAATCACAGGTGAAACAGCTTGGACTGTCTCCAAAAGCCCCGGAATTTACTGCCAAGCTTTGATGCTAATTTTCTTTCTAAGTAACCCCCTGAAGAAATTTACGATTAGATAATTAAAGTAATGAATAAAGAGATACTTAGGTGGAGGGGAAGTAGGAGAGGGAAAAAGTCCATATTTCCATCCTGCAATAAACACATCTGGGCATGCAATATTTGAGAACCCCAACTTAAAGATCCCTGAGTGACTGTCTCTTAAAAAATATTTTAAAAATGAATATGGGAAAGACCAAAATGGAGCACACATGAAGTTTGGTGTAGGTCAGTTGGTGGGATCTGTAAGACAAGGAAGGAAATCTGCCTTCTGCCAGATGCTTGCTCTTGACTTTAATCTTTAAAGGCTATAGATCGTGTTCTGTTGGGAGGTGGGTGCTGGTTTCTCCTCGTGAGCTGATTGGCTGGCATCATGGGGTTTGGGGTTAGTCTGTCCACCCATTTCCCTGCTGGGAAAGATCCCGTGGTAGATCCCGTGACTTCTGAGTTTAATTGGCTGGGGAAAAAATCGCCCCCATCTCTTGTTCAGGAAGTGTTCAGGAGAGGACTTTGAATGTTCCCCTCCAAGCCCTGATCTTTCTGTCTCTAACACTCAACACTGGAACATTCCAGGTGTGAGAGCTTTTGTTAATTGGCTGCTTTGGGTTCAGCGTTAAACAGAAATTCTACTTGGTGAAATGAATCTAAGTTTCTGCTCACCTCCAAACGGCCTAGAGCTTCAGTCCTTGCTGGAAGACCTTGTTAGCAAGTCTCATTCGCCTTAATAAATATACCATGATAAGCATTAAGCTTTTTAAAAATAACTCAGAATCTTGAATTTTTTATTGGAAAGCTCTTTGCTCTGATTTATATCTGCCTTCAAGATAGTTGATAAGCTTTTTGCAGGTATCCATTTCGTTTCTACCACGTCTGGCAGAGGGTGCATACTAATTTCTCACTGTTGCTTACTTGCGTCACACTTTTAGATTAATAAGGCAAGCAGAAAAACAAATACTATTAGCGCATACATGTGGAATCTGAACAAATTGGTATAGACGCTCTTATTTACAAAGCAGAAATAGAGACACAGATGCACAGAATAAATGTGTGCTAACAAAAGAGAAAGGAGGGGATGGGATAAATTTGGAGACTGGGATTGACCTGTGTACACCATTGATACTATGTGTAAAATACATAACTGGTGAGAACCTAATATAGGGTACAGGGAACTCTAGTCAGTGCTCTGTGGTGACCTACATGGGAAGGAAATCCCCAAAATGGGATATATGAATACATATCTGTTCAGTTCAGTTGCTCATTCATGTCTGACTCTTTGCAGCCCCATGGACTGCAGCACACCAGTCCATAAATCAGCTATACATGTATAAATATGTAGAGCTGATTCATTTTGCCGTACAGTAGAAAGAAACACAACATTGAAAAGGAACTATGCTCCAATAACATATTTTTAAAAAGAAATTATGTATAGGAGATTGTACTGCATAAGTACACAAAGGAAGATACACCCTGGAAGTCTAGTTTTTAGTTTTCACCAAGTTAGTGTACGAACACATGTGTCTACCTTTTTTCTCTCCTGAAAGGGGTGGGGTGAGAAGAATAGAGTCAGAATTTGGATGTAGGAGGTTAACAATTTCATCCTCTTAAGTTCATTACAGAGTTGAGGGGAGTGAGGCTCAGAGGGTAAAATGATTTACCAAAGATGCACAGGCATCTAGTAGGTAATTAAGATTACAGACTCTGAAGCAAGATAAATCTGCACGTGTAAACAGGTCTGCTACTTACCAGCTGGGGACCTTGAGAAAAAAACTTGCCTTCTGACTGTTTTTGCCTTATTTACAAAATGCACACAATGATATTCTTGAGTTGTAGTAAAGATTAAATGTGCTAATATGAGGAAGATAATTTGCATCACACAAACACTAAAAAAATAGCTCTTAGGAGTTTTATTTATTAATTTTTAATTCTCATGTATTTCTTTGTAATTTTATTTTTATGGAATGGATTCTTTTTCATTAGTCACAATTCCTGATTGCCTTCCAAGGGAAGTAGGCTCAGCCCAAGGGTGGCCTTTGGTTGCTTGGGCCTTAAGAGGACGTTGGTGGTCCTATTTAAAGGTGCTGAATCAAACTGAACCTGCTCTGTCTAACGAAGTCTCCCATTTAAGGGGCCTCTAAGTCAGAGCTTCATCTTCTTCTTAGCCAACTCTGAACGATAAGAAATTGGAATTTCTCATTGAGGAGTGAAAGATCATTTTCCCAAGAGAAAGCAATGTCAGGATGAGTGAATCCCGAAAGAGAGGTGGAGGGCAGGTCCGGGGTCATTCAGGGCTGTTGGTTCCTTCCCAGTCCTCCTGAATCAACCAGGGCTGAAGGGCCTCATCCACTTGTCTCTCCACTGCCCCCATCTACTCTTCAGTCCCAGAGGCCTCAGGGCCTAGTTCTCCTCTGAGCCTGTATCTAAAAGGCCGGAGGAGTAGGAGGATCCTGCCGAATAGGAATTAAAAATGACAAAACAGCTGATTAGATCTGAGGTGACAAGAATGAGAAATAAAAGCCATTAGAGCCCATTTGCAATGTGCCCTCAGCCAGTCAAGTTTCAAGGTGTTCCTCCGAAGATTATTAATGGCATGACAATGTTTCTTGTGCAGGAATCTGATACATGAAATCACACCCATGTACACGCGCTGCATTCTAGATGCTAAGAGGGGCCTGCCCTCGTTTATTTAGTTGCAGAGATTTGAAGAGACACCCTAATTTGGCTGTCAGGGTGAGGGCTGGTATAAGTACCTTCCCAGTGCTTAGAAGAGCAGATTCCCGCAGCAAAGAGTTTTCTTCTGCAGCAGGGGTCGGTCAGCAAGCTATGGCCTGTGAGCTAAGCCTGCCCTGCTGCCTAATTTCTGTATGCCCAATGAGCAAAGAATGGTTCTTCTATTTTGTTTTTATTTTTTAAATTAGTGAATCCTTTCATTTTTGGCTATGCGGGGTCTTCATGGTTGCTTTGGGCTTTCTCTAGTTGCAGTGCTTGGGTGTCTCACTGTAGTGGCTTCTCTTATTGCAGCGCACGGGCTCTAGAGCGTGGACTCAATAGCTGTGGTTCTCGGACTTAGTTGTCCCGCCCCCTCCTTGGCATGTGAAATCTTCCCAAACCAGGAATCAAACCCATGTCCCCGGCATTGACAGGCAGGTTCTTAACCACTGGAACACCAGGGAAGTCCCTTATATGAAATGGTTTTTGAAAAATCAAAAGAAGAACATATCAGGACATATGGAAAGTGTGTGATCTTTCACTGCCTGTGTCCATGCTGGGCTGGGCTGTGCCTAGTTGCTCAGTCATGTCCATTTGTGACTCCATGGACTGCATCCCACCAGGTTCCTCTGTCTATGGGGATTCTCCAGGCAAGAATACTGGAATGGGTTGCTATACTCCCCCAAAGGATCATCCCAATCCAGGGACTGAACCCAGGTCTCCTGCATTGCCGGCTGATTCTTTACCATCTGAGCCACTAGAAAAGCCCAAGAACACTGGAATGGGTAGCCTATTCCTTCTCCAGGGGATCTTCCCAACCCAGGAATTGAACCAGGGTCACCAGCATTGCAAAGGATTCCTTGCCAGCATTGCAGGGAAACCCACCAGTGCCCATAAATAACGTGTTATGGGACTATGGTCACACTCATTACTTTCCACATAATCCATGGCTGTTTTGTCCTACAACAGAGACTGGGTGACCCAATCACTTAAATTATTTACTATCTAGACTTTTACAGGAGAAGTTTGCCAACCCCTGTTCTCCAGGTTCTCTAGTCAAACTGCTTTCCTTTGTAAAACGTAGCCACAACTTAGCAAAATTCTATAGGGCTTTTCTATAGAAAAATATAGTCTAGTTTTAAGAGTTACAGCATGAAAATCAATGTCCGTGGTTCCCAAGGACAACCACTGAACCCAAAAGCAGCAAGGTGAAAGGTCACTGGAGATGAGGTTCAGTTGGCCCTCTGCAACCTTCCAGACACACAGGGAAGCAGCAGTTCCAAAAGGCAATGGTAGCATCCTATTCTTTCAAAAATCATCGCAGGGAATTGATCAGAAATCCTCTGCAGTTTGGTGCCCTCCTATTTTACTTTCTTCCATATGAGGTAGGTGAGAGCCCAGGAAAGACCTAAACCCTAAATATTTTCACATCAACCTCTTGCGTACTTATCTCAGTGCTAGGTCTACACACTTTGCCATAAATCTTCAATATTTTTGTATCAGCCTCTTGCATCCCTATCTCAGTCCTAGATCTAGACACTTTGCCAAAGTTTCTCCATGATTTTCCTCCTCTTCAAAAGTGCTTGTGGTTCTCAACCTTCATTAGTAGTTGTGTCCAAGAGACATGTTATCCTAGGGTCTCAGACTGCTTCCAAAGTTCTTTCCCAATCCTTTTTTTTTTTTTTTTTTATGTGGACCATTTTTTAAATCTTTATTAAATTTGTTGCAAGATTACTTCTGTTTTATGTTTTGTTTTGTTTTGTTTGCCTCAAGGCAAGTGAATCTTAACTCCCCCACCTGGAACTGAAGCCACCGCTGCCCTACATTGAAAGACCAAGTCTTAACCACTGGACCATGGGGGAAATCCTTTCAATCTGTTTTTTTTTTTTTTTTTTTTTAAGTGAGAGCAGCCAATGCAGTGATCTTGAGATGGAAAACAGTGTGGCTGCTGCTTGGAGGCCAGGAGGAAAGATGCTACTAGTCCAGGAGCCTTTGTAATCCTCTGAGGACCAGTCATGAACTCCTCTATCACAAGACTCGTTCAGAAGAACTGTTAGGTGCCAGGAACCAACAGGCTCATCATCCAGTAAAACAGGTGCACTGCAGGATCCATGGAAGAAGAGAGACAAACAAAATAAAGAGCCTTTGAGGAGGGCATGGCTCCTGGACAACTAAGTGGAAGAAGTGGAACTGAGTGGAATAGTGGGCCGAGGTTGACCCTAGTCAGAGAGGAATTTATGGGATTTTACTGTGAAAAAAAAATCCTCTAAAACAGAGTTAATACCTTCCAGTTTTAAGAGTTACAAAAAACAATGCGGAAGCACCACTGAACCCAAAAGCAGCAAGGTGAAAGGTCACTGGAGATGAGGTTCAGTTGGCCCTCTGCAACCTTCCAGACACACAGGAAGCAGCAGTTCCAAAAGGCAATGGTAGCATCCTATTCTTTCAAAATCATCGCAGGGAATTGATCAGAAATCCTCTGCAGTTTGGTGCCCTCCTATTTTACTTTCTTCCATATGAGGTAGGTGAGAGCCCAGGAAAGACCTAAACCCTAAATATTTTCACATCAACCTCTTGCGTACTTATCTCAGTGCTAGGTCTACACACTTTGCCATAAATCTTCAATATTTTTGTATCAGCCTCTTGCATCCCTATCTCAGTCCTAGATCTAGACACTTTGCCAAAGTTTCTCCATGATTTTCCTCCTCTTCAAAAGTGCTTGTGGTTCTCAACCTTCATTAGTAGTTGTGTCCAAGAGACATGTTATCCTAGGGTCTCAGACTGCTTCCAAAGTTCTTTCCCAATCCTTTTTTTTTTTTTTTTTTATGTGGACCATTTTTTAAATCTTTATTAAATTTGTTGCAAGATTACTTCTGTTTTATGTTTTGTTTTGTTTTGTTTGCCTCAAGGCAAGTGAATCTTAACTCCCCCACCTGGAACTGAAGCCACCGCTGCCCTACATTGAAAGACCAAGTCTTAACCACTGGACCATGGGGGAAATCCTTTCAATCTGTTTTTTTTTTTTTTTTTTTTAAGTGAGAGCAGCCAATGCAGTGATCTTGAGATGGAAAACAGTGTGGCTGCTGCTTGGAGGCCAGGAGGAAAGATGCTACTAGTCCAGGAGCCTTTGTAATCCTCTGAGGACCAGTCATGAACTCCTCTATCACAAGACTCGTTCAGAAGAACTGTTAGGTGCCAGGAACCAACAGGCTCATCATCCAGTAAAACAGGTGCACTGCAGGATCCATGGAAGAAGAGAGACAAACAAAATAAAGAGCCTTTGAGGAGGGCATGGCTCCTGGACAACTAAGTGGAAGAAGTGGAACTGAGTGGAATAGTGGGCCGAGGTTGACCCTAGTCAGAGAGGGGGAATTTATGGGATTTTTACTGTGAAAAAAAAAAAATCCTCTAAAACAGAGTTAATACCTTCCAGATATGAGTTGGTAGCAGAGCCAAACTTCTGACTTCCTGATTGAATGCTCTTTCATTGAAGTGAAGAGTAGACAAAGGACCTTTAGTCAGTGTCTCAAGAGCTTGGGGTAGGAGGTTTTGTCATTGTGTTACTTATTTATAGCTGTGCTAGGTCTTCATTGTTCTCTGGACTTTTCTCTGGACTTTTCTCTGGTTGTGAAGAGCAGGAGCTAACTCTCTAGTTGTGGTGCTTGGGCTTCTCTTTGCGGTGGCTTCTCTTGTCACAGAGCACTGGCCCTAGGGCACACAAACTTCAGTATTTGTGGCTCCCAGGCTCTAGAGCACAGGTAAATAGTTGTGGGCTACCAGCTTAGTTGCTCCATGGCATAGGGGATCTTTCCAGATCAGGGATCGAACCTGTGTCTCCTGTATTGGTAGGCAGATTCTTTACCAATGAGTCACAAGGCAAGCTCATAATAAGGATTTTAGAACGCAGAATGCTTTCCAGGAAATAGCCATGTCTTTGGTGAGGCGGAAGCAGGACCATGAGAGGGATTTTGAATCCTGCTCTTTGATTAGAAGAGATACAAGTGCACAGTTTTACTCCTCGGCTGATGGAATCACAACAGCTTCAGTGCTCAGTGCTGCTCTGTAAGATAAAACATCTCCGGTTTGCACTGTGGGAGGCAGGTGGAGAGCCACCCAAGAGAGTCTCGGGCCAGAGGCAGGAGATGGATCCTAGAATGGCACCCCTCCACCACCTTTCACTTCCAGAGAGGCCCGGTGGAGTAGCTTTACCCAAATTTGACTCAGTCCAGGAGCCTTTGTAATCCTCTGAGGACCAGTCATGAACTCCTCTATCACAAGACTCGTTCAGAAGAACTGTTAGGTGCCAGGAACCAACAGGCTCATCATCCAGTAAAACAGGTGCACTGCAGGATCCATGGAAGAAGAGAGACAAACAAAATAAAGAGCCTTTGAGGAGGGCATGGCTCCTGGACAACTAAGTGGAAGAAGTGGAACTGAGTGGAATAGTGGGCCGAGGTTGACCCTAGTCAGAGAGGGGGAATTTATGGGATTTTTACTGTGAAAAAAAAAAAATCCTCTAAAACAGAGTTAATACCTTCCAGATATGAGTTGGTAGCAGAGCCAAACTTCTGACTTCCTGATTGAATGCTCTTTCATTGAAGTGAAGAGTAGACAAAGGACCTTTAGTCAGTGTCTCAAGAGCTTGGGGTAGGAGGTTTTGTCATTGTGTTACTTATTTATAGCTGTGCTAGGTCTTCATTGTTCTCTGGACTTTTCTCTGGACTTTTCTCTGGTTGTGAAGAGCAGGAGCTAACTCTCTAGTTGTGGTGCTTGGGCTTCTCTTTGCGGTGGCTTCTCTTGTCACAGAGCACTGGCCCTAGGGCACACAAACTTCAGTATTTGTGGCTCCCAGGCTCTAGAGCACAGGTAAATAGTTGTGGGCTACCAGCTTAGTTGCTCCATGGCATAGGGGATCTTTCCAGATCAGGGATCGAACCTGTGTCTCCTGTATTGGTAGGCAGATTCTTTACCAATGAGTCACAAGGCAAGCTCATAATAAGGATTTTAGAACGCAGAATGCTTTCCAGGAAATAGCCATGTCTTTGGTGAGGCGGAAGCAGGACCATGAGAGGGATTTTGAATCCTGCTCTTTGATTAGAAGAGATACAAGTGCACAGTTTTACTCCTCGGCTGATGGAATCACAACAGCTTCAGTGCTCAGTGCTGCTCTGTAAGATAAAACATCTCCGGTTTGCACTGTGGGGAGGCAGGTGGAGAGCCACCCAAGAGAGTCTCGGGCCAGAGGCAGGAGATGGATCCTAGAATGGCACCCCTCTCCACCACCTTTCACTTCCAGAAGCTCTTTCTCATAGATCATCACAGTATTTTTTCTCCTTTTCATGGTGCAAAGTCTCTTATCGATAGATTTTAAGATTTCTTTCTATCCCTTTTGGGAAAAAAAAATAAGTTATTTTGGATGGTGACTCGCATAAACATAGATCAGGGGGAAAGTGTGGGGTTCATTGAAAAGGCTCCAAATGATCTTTGTGTCTTTTCTTTAAATTTCATTCCTTTCTAAACACATAGCCTGGATATGATGGTACCCTATAAGAAGGGACTGTCGCATCCAACGGGATGAAAATTGTGAGATGTTCAAGTTAATGGTCTTGTGAAAAAGCAGGTCATAGAGGAAGGCAGCAGAAATGGTGTCTGAAAGCAGGGACTGTGACCTAGGGCCCGATTCTCAAACAGTATCATCATCGTTTGTGGCATCACAGGGAACAGGTTCTGCAAGCAAGAGGCTCCACTCTACGCAGGACCTCCTGTGCCCTCCTCTGGTCACTGGCAGGTAAGCCCTTGGAGGTGGAAATTTTACAAGAATGGGTCCCTGCCTGGGGCGCTCTCTTCAACCCTGCATGTGCTGTCAAGTTCTGAAAAACTCAAGGACTGTGCATGTCAGTGGGTTATGGCTTGTGCTTCAGGGTAAATCTCCCAATAATTGGTACTCCTGCTGGCCCTCTCACCTGGTCATCCAGCTAATAGAAGGGAAGCTTTACCAGAGACTCAGCAGTAAGCATGTTGTTCTGCTCACTGCCTCCCAAATAGCCCAAATGAATCTTTCGAGAGGCTCGAGACCACCTTGAGCAGAGAAAATACCAACAGAGAAGAGAAGGCAAGGCTGACTGCTCTATTTAGCTGCCAGTGTATATGTCTATATATAGAAGGAAGCTACCCCTCTTCCATCACATGTCTGCGGATGTATAGGTGGCCTATAGGGGGACTACCCTCCAGGAAAATAAAAATCACTAATTGAATGTCTGCAGTTGGTGTCATTAAAAGACTCTTGAATGCGAACAAAATTTATTTCTGTTGAGACTCACAGGAGGAAAAGGAAGCTGAGAGTTTCATGCTAGGAGTGTCAGCAGGTTTGAACTCACCTTTCTCCCCTGCTCTCTCCTGCCAGTCACAGGGAGCCTGAACCGCCTCTGACATTCGCCAGGATGAGGATGACAGATCCTCCCTGAAGACTCCTCGCCAGCTGCCAACCAGCGCATTGTTCTCCCTGTCAACCCACTATTGAAAGGGGATCCACCGCCGGCTGCAATTGGCTTCATTTGTTAGTGTCCCCAGTCATGAGGCAGAAGCTCATTACCTTAAGAGAAGCAAGAACAGGTTCCTGAAATCTGGGACCTGTCAGCAAGCTTGAGGTCTGAATGCACCGCCTCCAGCTGGTGACATGGACCTGCTCGCCCCCTCCCCCTCCAGTTCCTGCTCCTTCTCACTGCAAATAGCTCATCTCCAGGAAGTGTCATCACTGAGGTGTTTGAGATCCAGAACATGGATGTTTTGTTTTCTGGTTCAGGGTTTTCTTTTTCTTTTTTTTTTTTAAAGATTTATTTATTTATTTACTTTGGGTGGGGGTCGCGTTGGGGAGGGAGGGGAGTGGGCGGGCCACTTCTATTGGTCTTTCATTTCTCTATTTTCATTAGTCTTGGTTCTTTGGCTCCTGTGGGCCTCCCGTCGCGGTGGCGTCTGTCATTGCAGAGCACCGGCTCTGGGCGCATGCGCTCCAGAGCTCCGGCTCGGTGATTGGACACATAGGTCCAGCTGCTCCGCGGCACGTGGATCTTCCCAGGCCAGGGCTCGAACGCGCCTTGCACTGCAAGGCGGTGTCCTTACCCACTGGACCACCAGGGAAGCCCTTGTTCAGGGTTTCTTTCCATCACTATGTACTGCCTCCTCTGGAGCAAGGGAACCCAGGGGCTGTGACCTCTGGAGGCACTGGGTCTCAGACAGAAGTGGTCCCTCTGTGACCCTCGTCCCCACGACCTTTGGAGCAAGCTGATAATTGGTGAGTAAACGGTCTATATAGAAGGAAGCTACCCCTCTTCCATCACATGTCTGCGGATGTATAGGTGGCCTATAGGGGGACTACCCTCCAGGAAAATAAAAATCACTAATTGAATGTCTGCAGTTGGTGTCATTAAAAGACTCTTGAATGCGAACAAAATTTATTTCTGTTGAGACTCACAGGAGGAAAAGGAAGCTGAGAGTTTCATGCTAGGAGTGTCAGCAGGTTTGAACTCACCTTTCTCCCCTGCTCTCTCCTGCCAGTCACAGGGAGCCTGAACCGCCTCTGACATTCGCCAGGATGAGGATGACAGATCCTCCCTGAAGACTCCTCGCCAGCTGCCAACCAGCGCATTGTTCTCCCTGTCAACCCACTATTGAAAGGGGATCCACCGCCGGCTGCAATTGGCTTCATTTGTTAGTGTCCCCAGTCATGAGGCAGAAGCTCATTACCTTAAGAGAAGCAAGAACAGGTTCCTGAAATCTGGGACCTGTCAGCAAGCTTGAGGTCTGAATGCACCGCCTCCAGCTGGTGACATGGACCTGCTCGCCCCCTCCCCCTCCAGTTCCTGCTCCTTCTCACTGCAAATAGCTCATCTCCAGGAAGTGTCATCACTGAGGTGTTTGAGATCCAGAACATGGATGTTTTGTTTTCTGGTTCAGGGTTTTCTTTTTCTTATTTTTAAAGTTTTATTTATTTATTTACTTTGGGTGGGGGTCGCGTTGGGGAGGGAGGGGAGTGGGCGGGCCACTTCTATTGGTCTTTCATTTCTCTATTTTCATTAGTCTTGGTTCTTTGGCTCCTGTGGGCCTCCCGTCGCGGTGGCGTCTGTCATTGCAGAGCACCGGCTCTGGGCGCATGCGCTCCAGAGCTCCGGCTCGGTGATTGGACACATAGGTCCAGCTGCTCCGCGGCACGTGGGATCTTCCCAGGCCAGGGCTCGAACCGGCGCCCCTTGCACTGCAAGGCGGTGTCCTTACCCACTGGACCACCAGGGGAAGCCCTTGTTCAGGGTTTTCTTTCCATCACTATGTACTGCCTCCCTCTGGAGCAAGGGAACCCAGGGGCTGTGACCTCTGGAGGCACTGGGTCTCAGACAGAAGTGGTCCCTCTGTGACCCTCGTCCCCACGTACCTTTGGAGCAAGCTGATAATTGAGTGAGTAAACGGGTTCCTGAGTTCTGTGAGCTGCTCTAACAAATTACTGAACCCAAGGAAGGGGTGGTGGGCTCCTCTGATGTATAGCCGGTTGGTCAGAAGCACAGGTTTGCAATTGGCATCAGAAGAGGTGGACCATAGTTTTGTGGGACCGAGTCCTTTACCCATGGCATCTCCAGGTAGACAGGGTCAGAACTGAGCTGGATTCTAGTGATAGGGACAGAGTAGAAGAGGTAGGTGGTTGTAGAGCCTTAGTAGGGGATGGTAGGTAGAAAGGAGACACCTGAGAAAGGTTGGGAGGCCAGTGAGTCGATGATAACTCAGGAGAGCTGCTCCTTGTTCAGTAAAGCAGGCTCAACTGAGTATAAACAGCTGATGAAGGAGGAGCTGGCAAAGATGCAACCAATGATGTATGTCCTGCATCTGCGTCTGCTTGAGGGGAGCGGTCTTCTACCATCCTATATATATTGCTGCCCACTCCATTGAAGAGAGAGCAGAGCTTTCCTGTCTGCTCGCTTGCACTGCTTACAAGTACCCTATCCTAATAAATCCTCTTCTTGTCTATCTCTCTGCCTCTCGCTGAATTCCTTCTGCGTTGAGGCATGAAGAACCTGAGCCTCAGTGGGTCCAGATGTTGGGTGAGTGCTAGATTAATTCCTGACCATGTGGGTTTGAGTCCCAGACAGGTTTTTGGCTGGGGTTAAGCCTTAGCCGCATGGGTTCGAGTCCCAAACTGGTTTTGGCTAGGTTCAAGCCCCAGTCCCGTGGGTTCAAGTCCCAAGCAGGGTTCGATCAGGTCTGGGCCCTGGGTTTAAGTTTCAAATCGAGGTAAAAACCCTTTCACTAGGACACCCAGTTGCGGTCTCCAGAATTGCTTGGTGGTGTGGGGGAGGGAAGCTTGTTCCCCACACATTGAACCTGTATCCAGAATGCAAAGGAGCAGCCTTAGCAGCTATGGCATTATTGACTCAATGGACATGAGTCTGAGCAAACTCCAGGAGATTGTGAAAAACAGGAAAGCCTGGCGTGCTGCAGTCCTTAGGGTCACAAAGAGATGTGACTGAATGACTGACCAACCATAACAAGCAAACTCATATGGAAAGTCTGAGGCCAAGCTCTTTCAGTCCTAACCATCTAGGCTCATGGTTTATAGGTTGGAGGGTCATGCACCCCTTTGAGAAGGTGTTGGGAGCTAGGGACTCTGAATAATATATGCAGACACTTAGAAGTTTGCAAACCATTCACGGCCTCAAGGAGCTACCTATGGGTTCTTAGTGTCCTAAGGCCTCTAGAAACTTGGTTGTTGACTTGACCTTTCAAGAGGCAGGAAGACAAGCAGAATGAAATCCTCAGGTGGGAATCAGACATTTCTGTAGAAGGCCTCCTCTAAAAGACAACTTCTGAGTCGATGATAAGTCAGGAGAGCTGCTCCTTGTTCAGTAAAGCAGGCTCAACTGAGTATAAACAGCTGATGAAGGAGGAGCTGGCAAAGATGCAACCAATGATGTATGTCCTGCATCTGCGTCTGCTTGAGGGGAGCGGTCTTCTACCATCCTATATATATTGCTGCCCACTCCATTGAAGAGAGAGCAGAGCTTTCCTGTCTGCTCGCTTGCACTGCTTACAAGTACCCTATCCTAATAAATCCTCTTCTTGTCTATCTCTGCCTCTCGCTGAATTCCTTCTGCGTTGAGGCATGAAGAACCTGAGCCTCAGTGGGTCCAGATGTTGGGTGAGTGCTAGATTAATTCCTGACCATGTGGGTTTGAGTCCCAGACAGGTTTTTGGCTGGGGTTAAGCCTTAGCCGCATGGGTTCGAGTCCCAAACTGGTTTTGGCTAGGTTCAAGCCCCAGTCCCGTGGGTTCAAGTCCCAAGCAGGGTTCGATCAGGTCTGGGCCCTGGGTTTAAGTTTCAAATCGAGGTAAAAACCCTTTCACTAGGACACCCAGTTGCGGTCTCCAGAATTGCTTGGTGGTGTGGGGGAGGGAAGCTTGTTCCCCACACATTGAACCTGTATCCAGAATGCAAAGGAGCAGCCTTAGCAGCTATGGCATTATTGACTCAATGGACATGAGTCTGAGCAAACTCCAGGAGATTGTGAAAAACAGGAAAGCCTGGCGTGCTGCAGTCCTTAGGGTCACAAAGAGATGTGACTGAATGACTGACCAACCATAACAAGCAAACTCATATGGAAAGTCTGAGGCCAAGCTCTTTCAGTCCTAACCATCTAGGCTCATGGTTTATAGGTTGGAGGGTCATGCACCCCTTTGAGAAGGTGTTGGGAGCTAGGGACTCTGAATAATATATGCAGACACTTAGAAGTTTGCAAACCATTCACGGCCTCAAGGAGCTACCTATGGGTTCTTAGTGTCCTAAGGCCTCTAGAAACTTGGTTGTTGACTTGACCTTTCAAGAGGCAGGAAGACAAGCAGAATGAAATCCTCAGGTGGGAATCAGACATTTCTGTAGAAGTCAGCCCTTAGCAAGAGTTAACATCTGAAAAGAAATGCTGCCATTCTCACTTAATTCACATTCCCTGAAATTGACTTCAGTCCCTTGGTTCAAGAAAAACAAATTGATCCTTGGATTTTTTTTCTTATTTCCTAATTGAATTAAAAAATTTATTGGCACATAATTGCTTTAGAGAGTGAAATCAGAAAGAGAAAAACAAATATCATACATTAACACATATATGTGAAATCTAGATGGT
The DNA here is from genome assembly GCA_022376925.1 of Tragulus kanchil. Taxonomy (NCBI): domain Eukaryota; kingdom Metazoa; phylum Chordata; class Mammalia; order Artiodactyla; family Tragulidae; genus Tragulus; species Tragulus kanchil. The sequence continues at coordinate 15,117,613 of JAIOJX010000028.1, read as the reverse complement.
ACAGATGATTCTTGGATTTTTAAAAAATATCTTTGCACAGCAGAAGAGCCCCTCAGAGTGGTTTTACTGCCCTCCCAACTTTGCTTGAAAGCAGGAATAAATGAACTGAACTTAATAGGCTATGATTTTCAGGGATATGTCCCTTTTCTGCCCAGATCTAAAAGATGAAAGCATTTGGCCATGTCACTTGTTTGTGAAGGTGCGTGGTCTGTGATTGACTGAGGGAGAGAATGACCCGGGTTCTAGTTCTAACAACTCACGGGTTAACTACAAAACTCTTAAGATTTATCACTTTTGATGCCCTCACTCTTCCCACCTGGCTCGCCACTCTTTGGTCCAGCACTTGGCATCCCCGCCTGGCTCCAGGCTTCCTGTTCTCAGCTTTCCTCCACACTCTCTTCTTCCATCCCCACCTCCCCCTCCCCATCATGTAAAATCAGCAGGTTGAAAAGATCTCAATGGTCCCTTCCGACTAAAAAAAATTCTATGATTTTATGATTCTTTGAATCGCAGTGCTGTGGCAGCTTTAATTTCAGGCTTGTCTTGAATTCTTTGCTTTGCTTCACAGAGCAGGAGAATAGTTTATGTTGCAAAACGCATCTCAGAGAGGAGCGCCCCAGAGACTGGCACAGGGCGAATGCAGGCGCAGCTAATGCAGAGCGTGGCAGCCGGGCCAGTGGAGGAAGAGGGAGATTGTAGATTGTAAAAAGCTTTGCTTGGCAATTTGGGAATGCTGATAATTACGGGGCAGGGGAAGTTCTGAGTGAGAGGATGGTGCAGGTTGCTGTTACAAGCACCATTTCAGGGGCTTCTGCCTATGCTGGTTCTGTTGGAAAACTGGGAGAGCTGACAGATAGCTGGATAATAGCCAGATAATCCTTAAAAGGAACAAGTCAGCTTCCTTACCTACCTCATTTTAGGAGATAATCCATGTGTCCTGTGCTCATCGCTTTTTTTTTTTTTTTTTAAAGCCCTGGCCAGTAGCTTCTCTTGACATGGGATGAAAGGTCATTAGCTTACCTGTCCATTTATAGGAGCATGTGTTCTCAGGCGGTCCTATCAGACAGAACCCGGGATAGGTAATGCATAATGTAAAGAACTTCTGTAAGAATTACATGACATAAAATGGAAGTTGTCATATGCTATCCCAGTGAAATAAGGTATAGCAGAAGCACTAGCTCTGTAGAAAAAAAGAACTGTTTTATTAATAAGATCTAAGGACTTCCCTGGTGGTCCAGTGGTGAAGAATCTTAGTCAAGAATCTGAGCTTCCACTGCAGGGAGTGCGAGTTAAATTCTTGGCTGGGGAACTAAGATCCCGGTGTCAGGCTATTCAGAAAAACAAGACAAACCAACCAAACAACCCCCATCCCCAAATGATCTAGCCTTTCACTTGGCATTTAATGAGACCTTATAACCAACTCACACTTTTCCAAACTTTAAAGCAGTGTGCAATTGTAACTGTAGTAACAATTATAGGGTGAGCCGGGATGATAAGAACAATAATACTGATGATGATAATAATAATTTTCTTTCAAAAGTCATAGGAACCACCTTCTCAAAAAATTCTATGATTTTATGATTCTTTGAATCGCAGTGCTGTGGCAGCTTTAATTTCAGGCTTGTCTTGAATTCTTTGCTTTGCTTCACAGAGCAGGAGAATAGTTTATGTTGCAAAACGCATCTCAGAGAGGAGCGCCCCAGAGACTGGCACAGGGCGAATGCAGGCGCAGCTAATGCAGAGCGTGGCAGCCGGGCCAGTGGAGGAAGAGGGAGATTGTAGATTGTAAAAAGCTTTGCTTGGCAATTTGGGAATGCTGATAATTACGGGGCAGGGGAAGTTCTGAGTGAGAGGATGGTGCAGGTTGCTGTTACAAGCACCATTTCAGGGGCTTCTGCCTATGCTGGTTCTGTTGGAAAACTGGGAGAGCTGACAGATAGCTGGATAATAGCCAGATAATCCTTAAAAGGAACAAGTCAGCTTCCTTACCTACCTCATTTTAGGAGATAATCCATGTGTCCTGTGCTCATCGCTTTTTTTTTTTTTTTAAAGCCCTGGCCAGTAGCTTCTCTTGACATGGGATGAAAGGTCATTAGCTTACCTGTCCATTTATAGGAGCATGTGTTCTCAGGCGGTCCTATCAGACAGAACCCGGGATAGGTAATGCATAATGTAAAGAACTTCTGTAAGAATTACATGACATAAAATGGAAGTTGTCATATGCTATCCCAGTGAAATAAGGTATAGCAGAAGCACTAGCTCTGTAGAAAAAAAGAACTGTTTTATTAATAAGATCTAAGGACTTCCCTGGTGGTCCAGTGGTGAAGAATCTTAGTCAAGAATCTGAGCTTCCACTGCAGGGAGTGCGAGTTAAATTCTTGGCTGGGGAACTAAGATCCCGGTGTCAGGCTATTCAGAAAAACAAGACAAACCAACCAAACAACCCCCATCCCCAAATGATCTAGCCTTTCACTTGGCATTTAATGAGACCTTATAACCAACTCACACTTTTCCAAACTTTAAAGCAGTGTGCAATTGTAACTGTAGTAACAATTATAGGGTGAGCCGGGATGATAAGAACAATAATACTGATGATGATAATAATAATTTTCTTTCAAAAGTCATAGGAACCACCTTCTCAAAAAAAACCTGTTTATTCTTTTTATTGATTTATTTTTGGGGGGATGGGTTGGGGAGGGAGGGGGCGGGCGGGCCACTTCTATTGGTCTTTCATTTCTCCATTTTCATCCGTCTTTGTTCTCTGGCTCCTGTGGGCCTCCCATCGCAGCGGCGTCTGTCGTTGCTGAGCACCGGCTCTGGGCGCATGCGCTCCAGAGCTCCGGCTCGGTAATTGGACACATGGGTCCAGCCGCCCCGCGGCACGTGGGATCTTCCCAGGCCAGGGATGATACCGGGGCCCCTTGCACTGCAAGGCGGTGTCCTTACCCACTGGACCACCAGGGAAGCCCAACCTGTTTGTTCTTGATTCTGAAGATTTTTCTACTTGAAGTTCTCTCCCAGGGAGTTTGCTGGGTCAACAAAGTTCTAGGCACAATAGCTGCTTATGATACTGTCAGATGTTAAAGTTCTGAACCAAACTCTGCAACAGCCTTTTAAATCACCCAGTGAAGAATCAGTCACCCCAGGACAGCAAGGAGCGTCTTGTCTTCTTTTAATATCTCCAGAGGGCATCAAAATGTTGGTGAAGCTAACTGGTCCGTCTTTCATGAGGTGGTCACAGAAACAATGACAAGTGTAGCACAGATGTAAATATTATGTGTTATAGTCATATGTAAATACATGTTGCAGAGATACAATGAATAACTTTGGGTGATCCATTATAAATGATTATAAATGATTTCTACCATCTTTTCTTTATTTTGTTTTCCTAAGATTTATTCAGTGCATGTGTGTTTTTCTTCTGGATGCTAAAATAAAGAATAACATTGTCCCCAACAATGGTTGAGTTGGCATGGCATTTCATTCAACCATTCTTTTCTTTCAATTACAGCTATGGCTCTTTTTACTAAAAGGTTTCACTGGCCCTTTAATCCAAAGGAGGGTTTTTCCCTGAGGTGTCCATTTCCTTAGAGACACTTAGGAGAAACCAACCTGAAGTGTGTTAAAAGATAAACTGAGGCATATTGAAAAATAGTAAGAGTTGATTCAACCAGAAGTCAATTTCAGTCAAGCAGCACCAAATCAGAATTAGTTAGGGGTGCTCCAGGACCAGGAGCAAGGAGAAAGATTTTATAAGAAAGTCACAGAAGCAAAGCAAGGAAATTGTTGGAATGGCTATAGCTTAAGCATTTGCCTTATTTGGAAAAGACATATTGAGTGTGATTGGCTGTCCTTCAGCTTTGATTTCTTAACCTTGAGGCAATTCAGGCTAAGTTTTGATTAGCTTACTGGGCTACTAAGTCCCGAAAAACACCTCAGGCTAATGGCCTCTCTGTTTAATTAAACAGGTGGGTTAGTTTAATGCCCAGAGCCCTGTGAGATGAGAGTGTGGATGTCAGGAAATACCCCAGGAGGCCCAGAAGTTTCTTGGAGAATGAAGTTCCGAGGAATGTTGAAGGTAACTGACGGTCACTTGTGGTGAGTTACAAAAGTCTTTCTTGGGATTGCTCACTCCAGAATACAAGCAAAGAGATGCACCTGTCATCAAGGATTGAGAGGGTGAATAGTGGGGAAAAGTGTGTGGTACTTTCACTGCTATAAACAATTTCAAAATCTGGATGAAGATCATGAGGGAGCCTGGTGCTCTTTGGAAAGAACTTACAATGCTGTAAGGGCAAAGTATGTTTATCTTTTCTGTTCAGAGAAAAACTAAGGAGAACCCAGAATAAGAAACATGCAAATAAATTAAAAAATATACATCTGATCTAATAACTTGGCTGCCAAGGCCTCATTTCTTAACTTGCCCCTGGCAGGCAGGGGAAAACTAAATTCCCACCTCCCAGGTGGCTAAGGGCTTTTTCTTTTATTTCACACTTTCAATTGATTTTATTTGTTTGGGGGTTAAGAAAAGAGAGAAATAGAAAAAGAAAAATGTCTGTGACCATGTGCAGGTCTCTTCCAGAGGAAACAGGCCCCTGACTGTTAGCAGAGGAGTTGTATGTGTGTGTCCAATTCTTCCTGAAAGCCAGCCCTGTTTTCTGTTGCCTCGTGGCAGACACATGAGTGATTTATTTCCTTAGAGACACTTAGGAGAAACCAACCTGAAGTGTGTTAAAAGATAAACTGAGGCATATTGAAAAATAGTAAGAGTTGATTCAACCAGAAGTCAATTTCAGTCAAGCAGCACCAAATCAGAATTAGTTAGGGGTGCTCCAGGACCAGGAGCAAGGAGAAAGATTTTATAAGAAAGTCACAGAAGCAAAGCAAGGAAATTGTTGGAATGGCTATAGCTTAAGCATTTGCCTTATTTGGAAAAGACATATTGAGTGTGATTGGCTGTCCTTCAGCTTTGATTTCTTAACCTTGAGGCAATTCAGGCTAAGTTTTGATTAGCTTACTGGGCTACTAAGTCCCGAAAAACACCTCAGGCTAATGGCCTCTCTGTTTAATTAAACAGGTGGGTTAGTTTAATGCCCAGAGCCCTGTGAGATGAGAGTGTGGATGTCAGGAAATACCCCAGGAGGCCCAGAAGTTTCTTGGAGAATGAAGTTCCGAGGAATGTTGAAGGTAACTGACGGTCACTTGTGGTGAGTTACAAAAGTCTTTCTTGGGATTGCTCACTCCAGAATACAAGCAAAGAGATGCACCTGTCATCAAGGATTGAGAGGGTGAATAGTGGGGAAAAGTGTGTGGTACTTTCACTGCTATAAACAATTTCAAAATCTGGATGAAGATCATGAGGGAGCCTGGTGCTCTTTGGAAAGAACTTACAATGCTGTAAGGGCAAAGTATGTTTATCTTTTCTGTTCAGAGAAAAACTAAGGAGAACCCAGAATAAGAAACATGCAAATAAATTAAAAAATATACATCTGATCTAATAACTTGGCTGCCAAGGCCTCATTTCTTAACTTGCCCCTGGCAGGCAGGGGAAAACTAAATTCCCACCTCCCAGGTGGCTAAGGGCTTTTTCTTTTATTTCACACTTTCAATTGATTTTATTTGTTTGGGGGTTAAGAAAAGAGAGAGAAATAGAAAAAGAAAAATGTCTGTGACCATGTGCAGGTCTCTTCCAGAGGAAACAGGCCCCTGACTGTTAGCAGAGGAGTTGTATGTGTGTGTCCAATTCTTCCTGAAAGCCAGCCCTGTTTTCTGTTGCCTCGTGGCAGACACATGAGTGATTTATTGCTTCCAACGTCTCTTGGTTTGTAATAAAGTTTTCAGCAGCTCTTTGTAGCTGCTGCAACCTCTGCCCCTACAAACATTCACACACACACACACACATTGACTTCACTTTGTTCTTTTTTTCACATAATGTCAACTCATAAAGCTTTCATCAAGTCAACCAGGTGGAAAAATCCCATTGCTGAAAGAAGCATTCATTCAGGGTAGGGGAGGCAAGCTGTTGAGCAGGAGAAAGGCGTGGTAGACAAGGTGGAGAAGGGAAGAAAGTGGGCGGATGGATGAGAGAAGTGCGTTCTGTATGGGCAAGTGAGTCTATACCTCCCAGGGGTGTGCCCTCTTGATGAAAGATCTCCTCTCCTTCTTCTACCCGCCTGCCAACTCCCACAGAAGTGGACAGATCTGCCATTGCAGGAATGGTGGATAGAATTCATAAGGTACATATTCAAAGATGTAGAGCTTTGTACTTAATACCCCACGATGATAAGAAGGCTTAAACAATGTTGGGTTTTCCTCCCTGTGTTACAGTTCGGCGTCTCTGTGAGGTGCTTGGTTTCTGCCTTCTTCCTCCCACAACCCTGCTCACTCTGGGTTTCTGTCTCCAGTTCTGATATGACCTGCCATGGTCATCCCAACCACTGGACCCCCTCCAGTGCCTTAGAGCCTTCTCAGCCTCCTCATTTAAGGTCAGCCATTGCTCGGTTTCTGCTGATTGTCTTTTCTTTTGAATATAGCTCATGTTTCCTTATTGTACATGTTTAGTAATTCTGGACTGCATCCTGGACATTGTAAAACGTGATTGTAGAGATTGTAGGTGCTTCTTGTTCCTCAAAAGAATATCAATTTTTGGCATGTGTGTTAACAGTCAGTGACGTTTCAGGACTCAGTTTTCAAACTCAGCTACTCTGTAATGAATATCAGCTAATGTCTCCATTTAGTTCTTTTAGATCTACTTGGACACTTGGAGTCTATTCTGCACATGTGTAGTGCAGACGCAAGCCAGATATTAGGGATGTTTATGTACAGAATTTGTGATTCTTGCTCTCTGTGTATCTAGTTTCTAAGGCATGCCCCCTCACTTCCTAGATTCTGTGATCATTCCTGTTTCTTCAGTCTGCAAAACTGCAAGGGTATATCAGAATTTCCGCTACTCTACATGAAGCCAAACTAAGGTCTACTTCCAACCAATGAAGCTTAAAAAAAAAAAAACCCAGAAAATTCACCCAATGCTATTCCCTTCTGCCAAGTGTAGACTTCCATTCTCATTCCTGGTTTGGGTCATTCGTAAATGTTTGATTAGTTCTTCTTATTTATAGTCTATCCAGAATTAATCATTCTTACCTGTGAAATAGATTACCTAATAGGAGCTACTCAGTATTTCTATAAACATAATCTTGCTACTGTTTTTTGTAACTAGCTAAAGATTTTATTTTTAAATTTTATACTGAAATATAGGTGATTTATAGTTCCTACCTTCTAATAGTAGAAAAAAATGTCCACTGACCCTAATATTGCAATATTTTGTGTTGTCTAGAAAATAATTTTCAAAACTTAAGAACAAAATTCCATTCTGTACACATTTAATGGAGTGAGAAAACAAGAACTTGTTTTCAATGTTTATGGATTTTACCGGGAATATGTTACACTTCTGGGGGATTCCCATAAGTGTAATATGGCATTAGTGTTAAAAAGCCTGCCTGCCAATGCAGATATGGATTTGATTCCTGGGCTGGGAAGATCCCCTGGAGAGTGGCATGGCAACCCACTCCAGTATTCTTGCCTGGAGAATCTCATAGACTGAGGAGCCTGGCAGGCTATGTTCCATAGGGTCGCACAGTAGTTCCATGGCACGGCCTATTATACTTATGCCTTGCCTCAAAAGAATTTTTTTCTGGACTGCATCCTGGACATTGTAAAACGTGATTGTAGAGATTGTAGGTGCTTCTTGTTCCTCAAAAGAATATCAATTTTTGGCATGTGTGTTAACAGTCAGTGACGTTTCAGGACTCAGTTTTCAAACTCAGCTACTCTGTAATGAATATCAGCTAATGTCTCCATTTAGTTCTTTTAGATCTACTTGGACACTTGGAGTCTATTCTGCACATGTGTAGTGCAGACGCAAGCCAGATATTAGGGATGTTTATGTACAGAATTTGTGATTCTTGCTCTCTGTGTATCTAGTTTCTAAGGCATGCCCCCTCACTTCCTAGATTCTGTGATCATTCCTGTTTCTTCAGTCTGCAAAACTGCAAGGGTATATCAGAATTTCCGCTACTCTACATGAAGCCAAACTAAGGTCTACTTCCAACCAATGAAGCTTAAAAAAAAAAAAACCCAGAAAATTCACCCAATGCTATTCCCTTCTGCCAAGTGTAGACTTCCATTCTCATTCCTGGTTTGGGTCATTCGTAAATGTTTGATTAGTTCTTCTTATTTATAGTCTATCCAGAATTAATCATTCTTACCTGTGAAATAGATTACCTAATAGGAGCTACTCAGTATTTCTATAAACATAATCTTGCTACTGTTTTTTGTAACTAGCTAAAGATTTTATTTTTAAATTTTATACTGAAATATAGGTGATTTATAGTTCCTACCTTCTAATAGTAGAAAAAAATGTCCACTGACCCTAATATTGCAATATTTTGTGTTGTCTAGAAAATAATTTTCAAAACTTAAGAACAAAATTCCATTCTGTACACATTTAATGGAGTGAGAAAACAAGAACTTGTTTTCAATGTTTATGGATTTTACCGGGAATATGTTACACTTCTGGGGGATTCCCATAAGTGTAATATGGCATTAGTGTTAAAAAGCCTGCCTGCCAATGCAGATATGGATTTGATTCCTGGGCTGGGAAGATCCCCTGGAGAGTGGCATGGCAACCCACTCCAGTATTCTTGCCTGGAGAATCTCATAGACTGAGGAGCCTGGCAGGCTATGTTCCATAGGGTCGCACAGAGTCAGACATGACTGAAGCAGCTTGGCATGGCACGGCCTATTATACTTATGACCCAATTTGCATCTGACCTCCACTAACTCAGCCTATGAGTTTAGGGATGAACATTATTAACAGTGAGCAGCAGTGTAAGGAGTAGAAATTAGGGGGAAATCCTCAAGGAGAAGGTAAATCTCAAGTGTCACCAATTTTGTTGAACATGGAGTCTCTGAGTTTGCTTGTATTAAAGGAGCTGTAAAATTCCCCAATGGGTTATTCAAAATATTCCTTATTTTAAATGTACTCCAACTGTATGATTGTGGCATCATCATTTGTGCATTAAATAGGGGGAGAATGAGATCCAGGGAGGTCAGGTGCCTCACCCAACACACAGGTAGAGTGTAACAAAGCTAGCATTTATAACCAGATACCGTTCAACTAGATCATTAATTAGAACTAAAATCTTGGACTTACAGGCTTGGTTAGGTGTCATGTCAATGACAGAGTCTAGAAATGAAGGAGTGCTGAATTGAACAGACTAGTGATGGAATCTGAAGTGGGGCCGACTGAGGGTTAATGATGAGATCAGTGACATCAAAGTACTTCCTCTTCTTGACATCATTCACAATAAACAGTCAAAGAGTAGAGACTGGCTTACCAGATAAAATTTAGACCAAACTTTGAAATATCTCAGTTATTCAAGCTTACTATAGGCAAAACAAAGATTGTAAAGAGATCTTCGAATCTTTGGCTGTCGTAATAAGAAAATTGCTATGTTCTCTCTTTTTGAAATTCAACATTTCCTGTTATTACTTTTCCCCCTTTCCCAATATTCCAAATTAAAATTAAATTCAGGCTAAAGCAGAGTTTGTTTCACTGAAGACCCAGAATCCACCTCCACTTGATTTATCTCAAGGGAGAGAGGTGAGGCTCTTGAATTTGGTCCTTCTTTCTCAGTTAATTAACTCACTCAAGGAAATTTATTGAAGACTTGCTACATCTCACACATTTTCCCCCAGGTATGCAGGTCATAAGCCTCAACCTTCACCCTCAAGGAGCCGGTAGTACAATTCAATTCAGTTCAGTTGCTGAGTCCTGTCTGACTCTCTGTGACCCCATGAACTGCAGTATGCCATAGGACATATTACACACTACATATTTAGTTCAGCTCAGTTCAGTTGCTCAAGACTCTTTGCGACCCCATGGACTGCAGCATGTCAGGCTTTCCTGTCCTTCACCATTTCCTGGAGCTTGCTTAAACTCACGCCCATTGACCCAGTGATGGCATCCAATCTCATCCTGTCATCCACTTCCCCATTTGCCTTCTATTTTTCCCAATATCAGGCTCTTTTCCAATGAATTGTCTTTTTGCATCCAGCATCATTCTTTCCAATGAATATTCAGGGCCGATTTCTTTCAGGATTGACTGGTTTGATTCCCTTGCAGTCCAAGGAACTCTCAAAAGCACCACAGTGCAAAGGCATTAATTCTTAATTGCTCAGCCTTTTTTACGGTCCAACTCTCACATCCATAAATGACTACTGGGAAAACCGTATTAGTATGTATTACATAGTAAAATTACATGATCTAAATTGTTACATCCCTTCTTTAGACTTGGTTCATCTGCAAAATAGAACAATCCTTATCCTTTTGTGAGAGACTACGTATCTCCTTAGTTGTCAAATCAGCCTGTACTGCATTGCAGAATGAAAAGTAACCCTTGAGAAAATTATTTACCTTTTACACACTGCTTCATTTAACAGTCAAATAAGTAGAGACTGGCTTACCAGATAAATTAGCCCTTAAACTCAGTTATTCAAGCTTACTATAGGCAAAACAAAGATTGTAAAGAGATCTTCGAATCTTTGGCTGTCGTAATAAGAAAATTGCTATGTTCTCTCTTTTTGAAATTCAACATTTCCTGTTATTACTTTTCCCCCTTTCCCAATATTCCAAATTAAAATTAAATTCAGGCTAAAGCAGAGTTTGTTTCACTGAAGACCCAGAATCCACCTCCACTTGATTTATCTCAAGGGAGAGAGGTGAGGCTCTTGAATTTGGTCCTTCTTTCTCAGTTAATTAACTCACTCAAGGAAATTTATTGAAGACTTGCTACATCTCACACATTTTCCCCCAGGTATGCAGGTCATAAGCCTCAACCTTCACCCTCAAGGAGCCGGTAGTACAATTCAATTCAGTTCAGTTGCTGAGTCCTGTCTGACTCTCTGTGACCCCATGAACTGCAGTATGCCATAGGACATATTACACACTACATATTTAGTTCAGCTCAGTTCAGTTGCTCAAGACTCTTTGCGACCCCATGGACTGCAGCATGTCAGGCTTTCCTGTCCTTCACCATTTCCTGGAGCTTGCTTAAACTCACGCCCATTGACCCAGTGATGGCATCCAATCTCATCCTGTCATCCACTTCCCCATTTGCCTTCTATTTTTCCCAATATCAGGCTCTTTTCCAATGAATTGTCTTTTTGCATCCAGCATCATTCTTTCCAATGAATATTCAGGGCCGATTTCTTTCAGGATTGACTGGTTTGATTCCCTTGCAGTCCAAGGAACTCTCAAAAGCACCACAGTGCAAAGGCATTAATTCTTAATTGCTCAGCCTTTTTTACGGTCCAACTCTCACATCCATAAATGACTACTGGGAAAACCGTATTAGTATGTATTACATAGTAAAATTACATGATCTAAATTGTTACATCCCTTCTTTAGACTTGGTTCATCTGCAAAATAGAACAATCCTTATCCTTTTGTGAGAGACTACGTATCTCCTTAGTTGTCAAATCAGCCTGTACTGCATTGCAGAATGAAAAGTAACCCTTGAGAAAATTATTTTTACCTTTTACACACTGCTTCATTTAACAGTCAATAAGCTAAGCCTAAACTCTGGGCATAAATTAAGCAATTTTCTGCCCAATGCTCTGAATTCCTGTGAGGTGACTAGTAGTATAAAATGAAATCTCCTCCTCTTCTTAAGGATCAGGGAAGAGGAAGTACAAGAAAGGGTCTTGTTTTGCATATTCAATAAATAGGACATTATTTAGGATTAATTTTTCTATAAGTAACAAGGAACCAGAAAAAGAGTTATTTAAATAAGACTTATTTCCCTTTCAGATAATAGAAGTTGAAAGTAGATAAGTTCAAGACTCTAAAGTTGTCTGGATGAAATTAAGCTCCTTCTATCAAAACCCAGGATGTAATCTTTATTCACTTAGTCCAAGAGAGTTGCCATCATTCAAGATATTATATTTATTTCCAAGTAGCAAGATGGACCAAGAGAACTTGGAAAGTATTCCCACTTCCACATGACTCCCCCACTTACAGTCCTTTGGTCAAAACTTACATGGCCTTTCTTAGTTGCAAGAGAGGCCGGGAAACATATTCATCAGTCAAGGGACAGTGTGCCTAGCTAAAAATAAAATTTCCTCTGAGAGGGAAAGTTAGAACAAGTATCTCTAAGGCAACTAGCAACATCTCCCAGAGGGAGCATCAGAAAGACTGCTGACAAATATTCATTGTCGGCTCCTTTTCTGAGGGCTGCCATCTTGTACTGCTTAGAACACCAATGCCCAACCAGTGCTTATCAAACTTTAGGAGGCAACAGGGTCACCTGGAGGACCTGTTGAAACATGATTGCTGAGACCCAGCCCTGGGCTTTCTTGTTCAGGGAATCTGAAGTGGACCCAGATAATTTGCATTTCAAGAACGTCTCAGGTGATGCTGATGCTGCTGGCTTGGGAATCATACTTGAGAATTCTTTTTTCTAAGCAAATAGAAAAAACCAGGAGCGAAAGGAAAAAGAGGGAAAGTAAGAGGTTGTGAGTATTAGTGACTGAGTGGGTGACAGAGAGTAGAACCGACAAGTAAGAATAACATCAAATAGTGGATATGGGAATGCTATACATCAGCACCTCTTGCCCACCTCCCAAGCCTTGGTAGAATTCTAGTGCTCCAGGACATTTAAGCACATTCCATTAACTGGACACTGTTGTTCAAGAGATCCTGGGTGTGATTGTGCCCTGGTCCACTCAACCTGCCTTTGTGGAATTAGCAGAGGCCGCACTTTATTGCTCTAAATTGCTGAAATCTGATGTCTTTATTACTTCTGACACATCAGCAACAGCCCCATTGGAGTTGCTGATCTATGACCTGCTGGGATATTTGAGTCCAGTTTCTCCTTGGAGGGTAGAAGACTGACACCAAAATAGCCATAATCAGCTTCCCCTCCCCTATAGTCTCATAAAATCAGTGACCTGGAAGATCTCACTTTCCTTGTTGCCTTGCCAGACTCCCTGAATCATGAGCTCTCCATGTGTGGGGCTGCCAAGGGTGCTAAGACAGGAACTTAGCATTTGATCAAGAAGGAAAACACCACTCTCCAGTTAAATGGGGCATCTTATTTTATCACTGGGAGTTTGTTTTTTTCTACTTGTTTTGTGTGTTTTCTCACCCTGAACATAAAAGGATTTTTAATATTTTTATTTAATTTTGTTTTATATAGTTTTGTTGTTTACAGATCTATATAATCCCAACTCCATCATAGACATATTTTGGATCCCTCCCACCTGTGCCCCTCCTCCTCCCATCCCACCATTATAACTTGACACATGTAATCATAGCTTAGTTTGTATTGATTCATGCTACCTGCATACTTGAGTTATTTGTGTGTATCCTCTCTCCTTCATTCAGTGCGAGTGTCTGAGCATCCAGCCTAGTGCCTGACACCTAAGCAACACGAAATGTTGAAGGGTCCACCATTTTCCCAGTAAGTTGGGATTTGCATTTCAAGAACGTCTCAGGTGATGCTGATGCTGCTGGCTTGGGAATCATACTTGAGAATTCTTTTTTCTAAGCAAATAGAAAAAACCAGGAGCGAAAGGAAAAAGAGGGAAAGTAAGAGGTTGTGAGTATTAGTGACTGAGTGGGTGACAGAGAGTAGAACCGACAAGTAAGAATAACATCAAATAGTGGATATGGGAATGCTATACATCAGCACCTCTTGCCCACCTCCCAAGCCTTGGTAGAATTCTAGTGCTCCAGGACATTTAAGCACATTCCATTAACTGGACACTGTTGTTCAAGAGATCCTGGGTGTGATTGTGCCCTGGTCCACTCAACCTGCCTTTGTGGAATTAGCAGAGGCCGCACTTTATTGCTCTAAATTGCTGAAATCTGATGTCTTTATTACTTCTGACACATCAGCAACAGCCCCATTGGAGTTGCTGATCTATGACCTGCTGGGATATTTGAGTCCAGTTTCTCCTTGGAGGGTAGAAGACTGACACCAAAATAGCCATAATCAGCTTCCCCTCCCCTATAGTCTCATAAAATCAGTGACCTGGAAGATCTCACTTTCCTTGTTGCCTTGCCAGACTCCCTGAATCATGAGCTCTCCATGTGTGGGCTGCCAAGGGTGCTAAGACAGGAACTTAGCATTTGATCAAGAAGGAAAACACCACTCTCCAGTTAAATGGGGCATCTTATTTTATCACTGGGAGTTTGTTTTTTTCTACTTGTTTTGTGTGTTTTCTCACCCTGAACATAAAAGGATTTTTAATATTTTTATTTAATTTTGTTTTATATAGTTTTGTTGTTTACAGATCTATATAATCCCAACTCCATCATAGACATATTTTGGATCCCTCCCACCTGTGCCCCCTCCCCCTCCTCCCATCCCACCATTATAACTTGACACATGTAATCATAGCTTAGTTTGTATTGATTCATGCTACCTGCATACTTGAGTTATTTGTGTGTATCCTCTCTCCTTCATTCAGTGCGAGTGTCTGAGCATCCAGCCTAGTGCCTGACACCTAAGCAACACGAAATGTTGAAGGGTCAGCACCTGGAATTTTTTCACACAGTTTTGTCAGTAAGCCTTTGGGCGTCTCTGTTGGCTCCCTGTCTACAAGCTCCAGGCCTTACTTGCATCTGTGACCACTGCCAGAGCCAGGTCTCATTCTCTTTACCCCTTCCCCATCTGAAAAAAGACAGTAAGCAAAATAGGCACACAGCTTTGGGAACAGTGCTGGGTCCCACAGCACACCTTTGCAGGACACAGGTTAAAGGGAATGCAAATTCTTAGAGTTTCTGTGCAGGAGGAATGGCAAGTGCCTGAAGGCCACTAAGGAGACCCAAAAGATCATAGCAATCTCAGATTCTGACCTATTGGGTCAGAGTGTGATCTATGAGAAGTTACTTTACGTTGTGGTATGAGTTTGTACTTGTCTGTGACAGATAAAATATAGGATTCGATC
This sequence comes from Tragulus kanchil, assembly GCA_022376925.1. Taxonomy (NCBI): domain Eukaryota; kingdom Metazoa; phylum Chordata; class Mammalia; order Artiodactyla; family Tragulidae; genus Tragulus; species Tragulus kanchil. The sequence goes on along the minus strand of JAIOJX010000028.1, from coordinate 15,102,601 downwards.
TACCAGCTTCCTTCCCACCCTAATTCTGTTCTAAATTGTCATCTCCCTTTACAAGGTTACCATGTCCAAGATCTCTTAGAATTGACTTCCTGAGACATCTTTGAAGGAGTATGGGAAATTAAGAAAATAATAATCCTCTAGCAACTTGCTTCTTCCTCCTTCTTCTGTGTTCCTGTATTTGGCATTAGAAAGCTAAAGCTCAGCCAGAAAGCACAAATGAGTTTTTTAAATCACCCATATCTCAGGTGTCGACAGTCTGTGGGAAACAAAATTGATCTGTTTAAAGACTTGATGGGGGTTAGGAAGGCAGTTCCCTGAGCCCTGTTTATCTGCCCTAATCAGCTGCATTTTTTCCCCCACTCTCATTTAACTCTTCTTGCCACAGGGATAAAATGAGTGAGAACAATAAAAAGCAAAGGAATGAGGACTGGTAGGAGGAATTAAAACTCTCCAGTGTGACTAGGTAATTCGATTCATTGTTTACATTGCTGGTAGAGATATTTAAACAGTTGACCTACCGATGACCCTTTAAATTAAGATTTCAGAGAAAATTTTAAAACCAAATAAACTTTAGAGTAATGAAAACTATTTTGTAGACTCTAATCCAGGTGGTCAGACTAGGAGGGGTTGAGCAGGGGTCATTATTGAGGAGATGGATCTAAAAAGATAGGTTTTTTTAATTTCTACATTAAAAGCTATGTTTTATAAGTATCAAAAATTATAGCAACCTGTTATGTGTAATGCATCACATTAGGTAACTAAACTATAGCTGGAGAGAAGACAGATGTTTTTATGCTCCAGGTACCAAAGTTACACCCAGTGATAATGTGAAATGTTGAAGAGGGAAAGATTACCACAGGGTGTGATGTTCAAGGAAGATTTCACATAGTGAGAGAGACTCTTATGTTTTTGCTTGCTATATAAAACTCAGAACAGAGATGGTTGTTATTCTAGGAAAGGGAAAAGGCATGAGATTAGCTGAGGAAAGAGAGCACAGAGATTACTGTGTTAATAGCTGCTTAGCAAAGTAAAAGCAGAATGCCATGGAGAATTTTGGGGAAGGATGGTAATGTAAATGAAACTTGACAAAACTCCCATCCTAAGCACTATGGAAAAGAACCCAAAAGAAATAGCAGAGAAAACTATTTTATTATTCTGAACGGAGGAAATAATCTACTTTATATCATTAGGCTCTGAGAAATACATGTCAGATACATTCTGGTCTAAACTGAAATGTGTTATCAAAGGCTGATGACCCATCTTTGAGACTGTTCTCTTTGGATTGGAACTTAAACCCAAAACCCAGTTTGGGAGTTGAACCCACACAGCTGTTGCTCTAATCCAGCCAAAACCCTACCTGGGACTTGAACCCATGTGGCTGAGACTCAAACCTGGTCAAAACCCAGCATACCTGGTTTCAGGACCTAATGGAGCACAGGTTCCTCATGTCTCTTTGCAGAAAAGAATTCAGTAAGAGATAAAGTGACAGATAAATCGATTTATTCCAGATGCAGAGAAGAACACTTTCCACAGACAGAGTGTGGGCCATCATAAAGAGTGAATCCAGCATCCCCCAAAGCGTGACTGTCTTAGCTTTTATGGGTTTGGTAATTTCATATGCTAATGAGTGGGAGGATTATTCCAACTCTTTTGGGGAAGGAGTGGAACTGTCATGACGCGTCTGGGTGTGTCATTCAGCTTGCTGACTGAGGATCAAGGTCTAGCCTGCCATCCTGGACCCATTTGATGCTACTGGGTTTATGTTGTGTCCTTGGACTATATCATTCTTTCAGAAAATTGTGCCCTGCCCCTTTCCCTACTGTTACATCTTCACTTCCTATGAGGTCCATGCAGTGTTTTGGGAAGATTTAACAAATTCTGTATAATCGCTTTTTAAAGACTCTGATTCCCAATTTATGAAAATGAAGATTGTGGATATGGATCAACCCATAAGCAAAAGCAAACATGAAGAAGGGAAGGGAAATTACCACAGGGTGTGATGTTCAAGGAAGATTTCACATAGTGAGAGAGACTCTTATGTTTTTGCTTGCTATATAAAACTCAGAACAGAGATGGTTGTTATTCTAGGAAAGGGAAAAGGCATGAGATTAGCTGAGGAAAGAGAGCACAGAGATTACTGTGTTAATAGCTGCTTAGCAAAGTAAAAGCAGAATGCCATGGAGAATTTTGGGGAAGGATGGTAATGTAAATGAAACTTGACAAAACTCCCATCCTAAGCACTATGGAAAAGAACCCAAAAGAAATAGCAGAGAAAACTATTTTATTATTCTGAACGGAGGAAATAATCTACTTTATATCATTAGGCTCTGAGAAATACATGTCAGATACATTCTGGTCTAAACTGAAATGTGTTATCAAAGGCTGATGACCCATCTTTGAGACTGTTCTCTTTGGATTGGAACTTAAACCCAAAACCCAGTTTGGGAGTTGAACCCACACAGCTGTTGCTCTAATCCAGCCAAAACCCTACCTGGGACTTGAACCCATGTGGCTGAGACTCAAACCTGGTCAAAACCCAGCATACCTGGTTTCAGGACCTAATGGAGCACAGGTTCCTCATGTCTCTTTGCAGAAAAGAATTCAGTAAGAGATAAAGTGACAGATAAATCGATTTATTCCAGATGCAGAGAAGAACACTTTCCACAGACAGAGTGTGGGCCATCATAAAGAGTGAATCCAGCAGCCCCGAAAGCGTGACTGTCTTAGCTTTTATGGGTTTGGTAATTTCATATGCTAATGAGTGGGAGGATTATTCCAACTCTTTTGGGGAAGGAGTGGAACTGTCATGACGCGTCTGGGTGTGTCATTCAGCTTGCTGACTGAGGATCAAGGTCTAGCCTGCCATCCTGGACCCATTTGATGCTACTGGGTTTATGTTGTGTCCTTGGACTATATCATTCTTTCAGAAAATTGTGCCCTGCCCCTTTCCCTACTGTTACATCTTCACTTCCTATGAGGTCCATGCAGTGTTTTGGGAAGATTTAACAAATTCTGTATAATCGCTTTTTAAAGACTCTGATTCCCAATTTATGAAAATGAAGATTGTGGATATGGATCAACCCATAAGCAAAAAGCAAACAACCTACTCTGCTTGTCTTTCCTGGCTGAGGTCAGACGTACCCTGTAAGCCCAACAGAGAGGGGAGAAGTTTGCATAGTTGTGCCACATTTTTTCTCTCTAACATGACTTCCTAATGGTGATGGAGGCTGACTGCAGCACAGACAAACTCTTCCTAGTATGAAGAACATGGTTTGAAGCAGGAATAGCCCTGGTAGGATTGTTTCCGTTACTACAGAGACTGAACTGTTCAAGAGCTGCAGCTCCATGGCCTCTGACTCCCGAACAACTGAACTGATCATTTCGATCCATCATCCAGGCTCCAGATCAAATTTGAAGGAGGGGTTAAAATAGTATACAAGTAAACTGAAAATAGGAACAAGAAAAACTCACTTCAGCTGGGCAAATTGCAAGCCTAGAATCTCTCTGATGTATGGCAGAGGTAATACAATATTGTAATTACCTTCCAATTACTATAAATAAATTTTTAAAAATAATGAATTGGAAAACAAAAAAACCCAAGCAAACAAACACAAACCTTCCAAAGAAGAATACTCGAAATAGCTAATTGGATGTAAATAAACACAAGTTGGGCTCAGATAATTTTGCTAATTATGTTGAAGGAAAAGATTGTAGATATCCAATTCTTCAAGGTCAATGTATATAATACAGAAAGTAATAACTGAGATATAATTTAATAATTTAGAGTAGTAATAATAATTTCACTATCAATTCCAAGGGTTTGGTAATTTCATATGCTAATGAGTGGGAGGATTATTCCAACTCTTTTGGGGAAGGAGTGGAACTGTCATGACGCGTCTGGGTGTGTCATTCAGCTTGCTGACTGAGGATCAAGGTCTAGCCTGCCATCCTGGACCCATTTGATGCTACTGGGTTTATGTTGTGTCCTTGGACTATATCATTCTTTCAGAAAATTGTGCCCTGCCCCTTTCCCTACTGTTACATCTTCACTTCCTATGAGGTCCATGCAGTGTTTTGGGAAGATTTAACAAATTCTGTATAATCGCTTTTTAAAGACTCTGATTCCCAATTTATGAAAATGAAGATTGTGGATATGGATCAACCCATAAGCAAAAGCAAACAACCTACTCTGCTTGTCTTTCCTGGCTGAGGTCAGACGTACCCTGTAAGCCCAACAGAGAGGGGAGAAGTTTGCATAGTTGTGCCACATTTTTTCTCTCTAACATGACTTCCTAATGGTGATGGAGGCTGACTGCAGCACAGACAAACTCTTCCTAGTATGAAGAACATGGTTTGAAGCAGGAATAGCCCTGGTAGGATTGTTTCCGTTACTACAGAGACTGAACTGTTCAAGAGCTGCAGCTCCATGGCCTCTGACTCCCGAACAACTGAACTGATCATTTCGATCCATCATCCAGGCTCCAGATCAAATTTGAAGGAGGGGTTAAAATAGTATACAAGTAAACTGAAAATAGGAACAAGAAAAACTCACTTCAGCTGGGCAAATTGCAAGCCTAGAATCTCTCTGATGTATGGCAGAGGTAATACAATATTGTAATTACCTTCCAATTACTATAAATAAATTTTTAAAAATAATGAATTGGAAAACAAAAAAACCCAAGCAAACAAACACAAACCTTCCAAAGAAGAATACTCGAAATAGCTAATTGGATGTAAATAAACACAAGTTGGGCTCAGATAATTTTGCTAATTATGTTGAAGGAAAAGATTGTAGATATCCAATTCTTCAAGGTCAATGTATATAATACAGAAAGTAATAACTGAGATATAATTTAATAATTTAGAGTAGGAATAATAATTTCACTAAAAGAGCCACAAAAATCCAGATAGCAAAGTATAAATGAACTAATTTCTGCAGCCTTAGTAGAAAATAATCTAACTATATTATTTACTTTTTCAATTTTTTAAGCAATAATTATAAACACATCAAATATTCACTGTCAGCAGAAACAGAGTGCAGTTCACAAAAAATTGACACACAAGAAACATAAACATATACCAAAATATATATATATATATATATATATATATATACCAAAAGACACACAAGCAAGCACAGACCACAAGGCAATCAGAAAACTGTCTCAAAAGGAAAATAAATGGTACATACAATATAATTTTAAACTCTGTATATCAAGTCATACTTATAAATAAAAATAAATTTATTAATACTTTTTACACATAAATGCTACTTTATTTTTAAAAGTGGATAATATAAAAATGTGAAAAACATTAAGTTCCAAAAATAACCTGACAATTTTTTACCACAATGTGACAAAATAAGAAATATTACTAAATAACCGAAGTACAAATAATTCACAAACAGAAATATTTTAAACACTAATAAAAATCTCAGGTCAGAGAGGATGTTAAACATTAAATAACGATAAAGGAGCCTTCACATCCAAACTTACTGAATGTGAATAAAATTGTCCTCAGAGGAACATTCATAGCCTTAAACAACATCATGACTAAACAAAACAGGTATACATAATTAATACTTAACTCAAAAAGTTGGAAGCACAAGGAAGAAAATCTAAGCAAGCATATGAAATAAATTCTGATGAATTAAACCAAAACTCAAAACAACCAACAACAAGGACCTACTGTGTAGCACAAAGAATTCTGCTAAATGTTCTGTAATAACTTTCAAAAATAAAGGGAAAAAAAACCCTCAACACTCAATGAGTTAGGGTTTTATATAATCTAACAGCAAAACAGATGAGCTAATTGGTCTATCAGGAAATAAAATATAAAACACAAGTATACAGTTACAATACTGGACAAGATAAAGCGTATACATTCACAGATTCAGTGCAAGTTAGAAGACTTTGAAAAAAACCCTTCATTTGAATACTACACTAGCAAGGTTGAAAAATGGATAAAAACAGAATTATAAATAATTAATGGTATGTAATGTAAAGCATAGAAAATATAGTCAATAATGTGATAAGGACTTTACATAGCAACAAATGGTGATGAGATTTGTCATGATGAATATTTTGTAATGTATGAAACCATTGAGTCACTATGTGACACACCTGAATTGAACATTATAAGTCATTTATATCTCAGTAAAAATTTTTAAAAGAAAAAGAAAAATGGATGAAAATAAAAAATTTTATAGAAAAGTATAAATTATACAAATCATAAGTAAGAACATTCAAGAATAGAAGAGCATTTAAATCATGAATAACCACTGGGGGAAGAAAATCAAGAATATTTCAAAAACAAAAACAACACTCACTTCAAAAAAGGACCAAGGTCAGACATTTTGCAATGTGATTCATAGAGGCTTAGTAGTTTTTGAATGAAATGCCTAATTCTGAAAAAATGAGCATTTCTTTTCATGTTTTCCTGAGGCTGTGGCCCTGGGAAGAGCCTGGAACCATGGCCAGCTAAATCAGAAATAAATTTTAAAACCTGTATTTTTCTAGGCAGCATCTGAAGCCAAGAGAAGGTGGACAGTTAAATAAAACATCAGTTCTCACCTATGAGAAACAGTCGAGGCAAGGTGCCGTGCCAAATTGGCTTGAAGAAATAATGTGGCAGGTATGATTTTAATGAAGATCATTTCTCCACCTTCCTGTTTTAATTTGATTTCCCTGGCAGACTTGTGCTTCCTTGCCTTGGAGGAAATCTGCTTAACTACCACCATCCCAACCAAGAATCAGACAGAGCTGGATTCCTTCACCATTTCTGTAGTTTGTCTTTTGAGGTCCACAGGGATCACGGTGTTGCCTCCCCCAGAGGCCTGGAGAGAATCCAGCAGGAAAGGAGAGGCTGGTCTCTCTGCCTGGGACAAGCTCCACGATGTCAGTGGCAGCGGCTTTGCCCACTTTCAGCTAAATTATGAACTCTATCCTCTTCCTAGATTCCTGGCGGCTGCACAGAGCCTCTTTGTCAGCGCCTCCAAACCACCTAGCAAAGTGCCTCTCAGGCTAAGAGCAAGCTAAAGTCCAACAACAGAGAGTTTCAAAGCAGGTGGGAGAGGCATTCTTAGCCAGCCTCCCAGGCTCTCCACCTACAACCACACTTTCCTGATAGATTACATAAAAATTTCATGGCCATCTCATTGTTTTCCAAATAGGTTCAAACTTCTATCGGCCTGCAGAGTGTCCCACAAGGCCTTAATCCAGGCAGACAAGTGTTTGCTGAGCAAGTCTGTATTTGTTTCCGTGTGCCGCCCAAGCAGATCGCCACCGACGTCACGGCTTAAACCAACACACATTTTTTGTCTCACACTTCAGGAGGTTCCAAGTCTAAAATAGATCTTACGAGCTAAAATTACAGTGCCAGCAGAGCTATGCTCCTTCTGAAATTTCTGGAATATCTGTTTTCTTACCCTTTCCAGCCCCGAGAGGCCACCTGTGTCCTTTGGCTTGTGGCATTGCCTCCATCTTTCACGCCCATCACGCCAACCTCCACTTCTCTTTTCACGTCTTCTCTCCTGAATTTACTCTCTGACCTCCCCCTTAGAAAGGCTCTTGTGATTACATGGGGCCCATGCAAATAATCCAGAGTAATCTCAATATCTCAAAATCCGGAACACATCTGCAAAGTCTTTTTTTTTGCCATGTAAGTTGACACATCCACACTTCTGGGGAATAGGATAGGGGTGTCTCCTGGGGACATTTTTCTGTCTACTGTGACATCCTCAAGGCATAGTATAATTCAACTAGGCAAGAGCTGCCACTGGGTTGTATGTGATTAAGATTCAGTGCAAGGGACTTCCCCACAGGTTCCATCCCTCGCTCAAGAAGATCTTACCTACCACAGGGCGACAAAACCCATGCACCACAATTACTGGGTCTGCACTCTGGAGCCTGGGCTCTGTAACAAGAGCAGGCACCATAATGAGAAGCCTATGTATCACAAATGGAGAGCACCCTTGTCTGCAGCAACTAGAGAAAATCCACATGCATCAACAAAGACCCAGTGCAACCAAGAATAGACACCTGTAGACAATCTCCAGACTTTCACTCCAGTAAACAAGAGGCTCCCAGAAAGATCTTCCCTTCAGTGGATCCAGAAAAAAACGGATTTATTTTATTTATCCAGTAGCTGGGCAGAGCTGGAAAGGTAACGACTCCCACTCAGATGAGCATCTATATTTGGAATCAAGCATTGTTCCAGGCTAAGAGCAAGCTAAAGTCCAACAACAGAGAGTTTCAAAGCAGGTGGAGAGGCATTCTTAGCCAGCCTCCCAGGCTCTCCACCTACAACCACACTTTCCTGATAGATTACATAAAAATTTCATGGCCATCTCATTGTTTTCCAAATAGGTTCAAACTTCTATCGGCCTGCAGAGTGTCCCACAAGGCCTTAATCCAGGCAGACAAGTGTTTGCTGAGCAAGTCTGTATTTGTTTCCGTGTGCCGCCCAAGCAGATCGCCACCGACGTCACGGCTTAAACCAACACACATTTTTTGTCTCACACTTCAGGAGGTTCCAAGTCTAAAATAGATCTTACGAGCTAAAATTACAGTGCCAGCAGAGCTATGCTCCTTCTGAAATTTCTGGAATATCTGTTTTCTTACCCTTTCCAGCCCCGAGAGGCCACCTGTGTCCTTTGGCTTGTGGCATTGCCTCCATCTTTCACGCCCATCACGCCAACCTCCACTTCTCTTTTCACGTCTTCTCTCCTGAATTTACTCTCTGACCTCCCCCTTAGAAAGGCTCTTGTGATTACATGGGGCCCATGCAAATAATCCAGAGTAATCTCAATATCTCAAAATCCGGAACACATCTGCAAAGTCTTTTTTTTGCCATGTAAGTTGACACATCCACACTTCTGGGGAATAGGATAGGGGTGTCTCCTGGGGACATTTTTCTGTCTACTGTGACATCCTCAAGGCATAGTATAATTCAACTAGGCAAGAGCTGCCACTGGGTTGTATGTGATTAAGATTCAGTGCAAGGGACTTCCCCACAGGTTCCATCCCTCGCTCAAGAAGATCTTACCTACCACAGGGCGACAAAACCCATGCACCACAATTACTGGGTCTGCACTCTGGAGCCTGGGCTCTGTAACAAGAGCAGGCACCATAATGAGAAGCCTATGTATCACAAATGGAGAGCACCCTTGTCTGCAGCAACTAGAGAAAATCCACATGCATCAACAAAGACCCAGTGCAACCAAGAATAGACACCTGTAGACAATCTCCAGACTTTCACTCCAGTAAACAAGAGGCTCCCAGAAAGATCTTCCCTTCAGTGGATCCAGAAAAAAACGGATTTATTTTATTTATCCAGTAGCTGGGCAGAGCTGGAAAGGTAACGACTCCCACTCAGATGAGCATCTATATTTGGAATCAAGCATTGTTCCTTTTGCTTTCTCATGAGTAGGATTCTATTTTCTCACCCAAGTATAGCTGCAGTGATTTTGCAGCAAGGGACACCTGCCGGGTCTGTGAGACCAGGGCAAACTGCAAGAGCATTCAGCTGCATCTGGGTAGCATTCTGAAATGTTTGAGAAATTCTAAAGTCTTTCCCTCTTCATTCTCAAAATCTTAAAAGTATATATCCATCCTTCCAAGGCTCCTTGTTGATGCTTTAGAGCTTTCTGTGATGTTAGAAAGTTTCCATACCTGGGATGAAAAATGTAGTAGTCATTAGCCACCTGTGGCTGTTGAATACTTTAAATGTGACTAGCGTGACTAAGGGCATGAATTTTAAATTTTATTACATTTTAATTAATTTAAACATAGATGCAAACATCCACATATGGTGAGTGGCCACCATTGCACACCACAGTTCTAAATATTCCAACTGTGTAAGACCAGCAGTCATGATTTAGTCATCCTCTATCCCCAGGGTTACCATGGTGCCTGGGACATATTTCACACTAGATACTCCTGACTGGACTGAATGAAGACAGGAAAAAAGAAATAATCAAATGATCCTACTGGGCTAACATCAAAAGGAGACAATGATTTTTTGCTTAAGTTTTGTCTCTGCCACTTATCAGTGGGATAAATTTTGGTGAGCTATTATTTACAAATGGCATGCTCAGTGCATGAAATCTCTTATGAGCATTAGTTTGCTCAATGTTTTCAAAAAGCCCCTTTTTCTCAGTTCAGGAAACTGAGACTTTGGTTAACTCAGGGGTTTGGGATTGAAGGTCATGACTAATTGCTTTTGTTGGTTAGTCACTAAGTTGTCTGACTCTTTTGTGACCCCATGCACTATAGCTCGCCAGGCTCCTCTGTCCATGGGATTTCTCAGGCAAGAGTACTGAAGAGGGATGCCATTTCCTTCTCCAGGGAATAGTCCCAACCCAGGCATCAAATTTGCATCTCTTACATTGCAGGCAGATTTTTTATCACTGAGTCACCTGCGAAGCCTCTGTGATACATTACTTGTTATAAAATCAATGACGTTGATTCCACATGTGTACAACCCAAAATACATAATGATCCATGTATGTGTAGAAGCACGTATATGTATATATATTACATATGTTAATATATATGCTTGTGTATATATATATATCTACATAGTGTATGTAATGTGTCTGAAAGCCACTAGACTAGGTAACTCTCTCTAGACTATTCAGCTAACTTATGGTGAGTGGGATTGGCACCCAGGCTATCTGACTCCAAGTCTTTTACCTTAATTGGTACACTCTACAGCTTCCTCTGGTTTTGTAAATTGTGTTTAAACATTAAACAATTGACTTACACGTAAACCCTAGGAACTACATCCATCCATGAGGTATGGAATGTGCCTCATGTACACACATCCTCACATCCGCTTGCTTTGAGTATTGCCCAATGTCTTGTAGATTTAGTCTATTGTCAATGGCTGTGGACCAAGCAAAACTGATCCTAATTTAATGTCTCTAAATCAGTCTGTAGGATTCCACTGCAGCAGAGATGGTGAGGGCTCACCTCTGTGTGTATTTCTCCCTTGAGTACTGGGCACACCACTGGGCTACATTTCCCATTTACCTTTTTTTTTAAAAAAAACTATTTATTTATTTATTGGGAGGGGGTGGGGTGGGGAGGGAGGGGGATGGGCGGGCCACTTCTATTGGTCTTTCATTTGTCTATTTTCATCCATCTTTGTTCTTTGGCCCATGTGGGCCTCCCATCGCAGTGGCCTCTGTTGTCGCAGAGCACCGCATGTGCTCCAGAGCTCCAGCTCGGTAATTGGACACACCCGTCCAGCCGCTCCACGGCACGTGGGATCTTCCCAGGCCAGGGATCGAACCGGGGCCCCTTGCACTGCAAGGCAGTGTCTTTACCCACTGGACCACCAGGGAAGCCCTCCCATTCACCTTAAAATTAACTGAGACCTTGTACTTAAGTTCTAGCCAGTGGGGTGTAGGTAGAGGTGACGAACACCATTTCTAAGACTGACCTCTAAAATCTCCCACTTAGTTCTCTGGACTTTTTTTCTCATGAGCAGGTCAGATGCATGGAATGAAGTAGAAAATTTCAAGGGTCAAGGTGATGGCAGAGTCACAGAATGGAGGAAACCTTGGCCTTGAATGACTGTGTGGAGCTCAGCCCCCAGCCCTCTCCCTCACACTGCTTCAGACTTAAGTGTGAGTGAGAAATGGTCTCAAGTTGTATGAAGCCAACTAAGATTTGCTCTTTGATTCAGCAGCTGTTCCATCCTGACACCATTCTCATGGGTGAGATGCACAACAGAAGACAATTCTGAGACATGTCCTTCTGTTGTCAACCCATTGTCACACTGAGTAAAGGCAGAACACAGAATACACCATGAGCTCTTGGGGTCTTTGGTGAAATTGTGTTTAAACATTAAAACAAATTGACTTACACGTAAACCCTAGGAACTACATCCATCCATGAGGTATGGAATGTGCCTCATGTACACACATCCTCACATCCGCTTGCTTTGAGTATTGCCCAATGTCTTGTAGATTTAGTCTATTGTCAATGGCTGTGGACCAAGCAAAACTGATCCTAATTTAATGTCTCTAAATCAGTCTGTAGGATTCCACTGCAGCAGAGATGGTGAGGGCTCACCTCTGTGTGTATTTCTCCCTTGAGTACTGGGCACACCACTGGGCTACATTTCCCATTTACCTTTTTTAAAAACTATTTATTTATTTATTGGGTGGGGGTGGGGTGGGGGGGAGGGGATGGGCGGGCCACTTCTATTGGTCTTTCATTTGTCTATTTTCATCCATCTTTGTTCTTTGGCCCATGTGGGCCTCCCATCGCAGTGGCCTCTGTTGTCGCAGAGCACCGCATGTGCTCCAGAGCTCCAGCTCGGTAATTGGACACACCCGTCCAGCCGCTCCACGGCACGTGGGATCTTCCCAGGCCAGGGATCGAACCGGGGCCCCTTGCACTGCAAGGCAGTGTCTTTACCCACTGGACCACCAGGGAAGCCCTCCCATTCACCTTAAAATTAACTGAGACCTTGTACTTAAGTTCTAGCCAGTGGGGTGTAGGTAGAGGTGACGAACACCATTTCTAAGACTGACCTCTAAAATCTCCCACTTAGTTCTCTGGACTTTTTTTCTCATGAGCAGGTCAGATGCATGGAATGAAGTAGAAAATTTCAAGGGTCAAGGTGATGGCAGAGTCACAGAATGGAGGAAACCTTGGCCTTGAATGACTGTGTGGAGCTCAGCCCCCAGCCCTCTCCCTCACACTGCTTCAGACTTAAGTGTGAGTGAGAAATGGTCTCAAGTTGTATGAAGCCAACTAAGATTTGCTCTTTGATTCAGCAGCTGTTCCATCCTGACACCATTCTCATGGGTGAGATGCACAACAGAAGACAATTCTGAGACATGTCCTTCTGTTGTCAACCCATTGTCACACTGAGTAAAGGCAGAACACAGAATACACCATGAGCTCTTGGGGTCAGGTTGGATGAGAAGTCTTTATCCAATAACTTGTCCCCAGTTTGGGGGGGGTGGGGCATAAGAAGAGAGGGACAATGGATATTCAGTAATCATAATAGCATGATCTTCAATTTGTATTGTGCTGAGGCTTCCCTGGTGATCAAGTGGTTAAGAATCTGCCTTGAAATGCAGAGGACTCAGGTTCAATCCTTGGTTGAGGAACTAAGATCCCACATGCCACTAAACTTGTATGTCATAACTAGAGAGAAGTTTTCAGGCTGCAATGAGAGAAGCTCATGCACCACAACAAGATCCCAAGTGCCACAAATAAGACCCAATACAACTAACTCACTAAATAATTTCTTTTTAAATTGTTTAATGCTCCATAATTTCAAAAAGGGTTTTCTCAGTACACAATTTCACATGATTACACTGTTGTTTTAAGCCACCAAAATTGTGGTAATTTGTATGGCAATGCTAGGAGATTCCTAGATGGGTTGTATTAGCATCTAAGTTAAGTAGAGAAGCAGACCATGGGGAATCTAACATTTGCCATTTCCAGAATGTGAACATTCACTGTGCAAGACCCAAAGACATCAGCCTCAAATAAGTCAAAGTTGAGTTCTACTTTGAAACTACAATGGAAAGCTGAGTACAAGAACTAACATTCTAGGTTCCTTTCGAAGCTGAGACAGCTAACAGACCAGTGAGTGAATGGTTGTAAACATAATATGTTATGATCTCTGCATGTAGCCCATCCCTGCAAAGACACGTCTCCCCCACCCTGCTCTTGATATCTCTATAAGTCAGGCCAGTGTCTAACTTAGTCAGCTTCAGAACCAAATCAGTGATGTATATAATTTATTTAATACATACACTCAATTCACATTAGATCCCCTGAAGTCAATATTGCCTTCAATATCCCATGGAACCTGGTATCTGAGATCACCTTCTTTAAATGGGGAATTCAGAACTGGCCCTGCTCTTCTTTCTTAGTCAATTCATTTTTGGTCATGCTGGGTCTTCCTTGCTGCATGAGTGCTTTCTCTAGTTGCAGTGAGTAGAGGCTACTCTAATTGCAGTACCTGGGCTTCTCGTTGCAGTGGCTTCTCTTGTTGCAGACAGTGCAGGCTTCGGTAGTTGTGGCACATGGGCTCTAGAGCGCAGGCTCAGTAGTTGTGGTCCATAGACTCAGTTGCCCCATGGCATGTGGGATCTTAGTTCCCAGCATAGGGATCAAAGCTGTGTCCCCTGCATTGGAAGGCAAATTCTTAATCACTGGACTCCCCCTACCCTGCTTTTCTTAATCAGCCCCAGTGACTGATTAACTTTACAACCTTTTGCTCTCCATGGAATTCTAAATCTGAGTCTGATCTATTTCCCTCCTAAATCAGATCTCATGGAACCTATTTTCTTGGTGCCAAAAAAATCAAGATTTAAAACTGGACTCTCTGTCCTTTCATTTGATGCCTTCATTAGGTTTTACATTTGCAAAGAACCCCTTAACCATTTATAGCCATTTTCTTTCATTACTGGTGTGGCCAAAGGGCATCTAAAACCTCCTGTGAACAAAGACTATCAGCAAATTGAGGACAGAAAATGTGAGAGAACTCAGAGTCCAGAATTTACACCGTGGCTGCTCCTGGCCTCTCTCTCCAAGCTTCCTTGCTGCCCTGGGATGAGGCAAAGGCCTCATATCTCAGCTCTCTGCCTCAGAGAGAGACACAACAAAATTACCAGCTTTTGCCTCTTGTCTCTTTCTATTTTGTTAAGCCAGTGAAAAGCAGAGCCAAAAAAAAAAAAAAAGAACACACACACGGCACATTTTTTTCACTTAATTTTAATATTGTCAACTGTAATAAACTCAACTAAGTTTCACTAGCAAACTGTTTTCTGTTTGTTCATTGGAATTAAGCTGTAGTCTTCAAATACTGCCTTAACAAGATACTTAGTTTTGGAATAAAATTACAGCCTTTCACTGTGCAGATGAGACCTGTTGGCTGCTGAAGATTTGCAGCTGACTCAGAGCTTGTGGGGCTATTTAGTTCACATGTGACTCACCTAATACAATGTGGACTTGAGACCAGGGGACATGCCTTCTGAAGAATCGGGAGCACTGTTAGAGTCACTTAAACAAAAGCCAAATTATCTTTGCAAAAACATGAGACTTCATTGCATTTGCGACTTACGTATTAGTTCAACAGTGAGATGAATAAAACTTTATTAAGTTGGGATTGAATATGGGGTGACCCTGGACAGTGAAGTAATCAGATGAAGACAGCCAAACTGAACCCCCAAGGAGGGGTTTGTCTCCAAGGGGGCCCATGATTTCTTCCCAGGACCTCCCAATCCAAGACTCTTGGATTGACCACCATGGGTGAGTGTCTTGATGATGGCTGGATCAGAATGACTGCAGAAACACAGCCACTGCTCCCAAGACTTGTCATTCCAGGTTGGAAGCAACAAGAACGTGACAGAGGCAACTGAAGGCGAACCACAAAGCCATAAGCTTATTAAATAACTTAAACATGAGAAAGAAGAATAGGAACATATTGGCCGGTAGGACTTGCTAATTCTCAGAAAGTGAATTTAAGAGCATTGTTCTGGGTTAGAGTTTCAAAAGTGTGAGCTGAAACAAAGATGCTAACAGATCTTTATTCAATGGTCAAGCTATGGTTAGACTCGTACCTGTTTCTCCACTCTTGTTATGCTTCTAGTTCTACTTCAAACTCTTGTCCCCCTAGTCCAGAATTTACACCGTGGCTGCTCCTGGCCTCTCTCTCCAAGCTTCCTTGCTGCCCTGGGATGAGGCAAAGGCCTCATATCTCAGCTCTCTGCCTCAGAGAGAGACACAACAAAATTACCAGCTTTTGCCTCTTGTCTCTTTCTATTTTGTTAAGCCAGTGAAAAGCAGAGCCAAAAAAAAAAAAAAAGAACACACACACGGCACATTTTTTTCACTTAATTTTAATATTGTCAACTGTAATAAACTCAACTAAGTTTCACTAGCAAACTGTTTTCTGTTTGTTCATTGGAATTAAGCTGTAGTCTTCAAATACTGCCTTAACAAGATACTTAGTTTTGGAATAAAATTACAGCCTTTCACTGTGCAGATGAGACCTGTTGGCTGCTGAAGATTTGCAGCTGACTCAGAGCTTGTGGGGCTATTTAGTTCACATGTGACTCACCTAATACAATGTGGACTTGAGACCAGGGGACATGCCTTCTGAAGAATCGGGAGCACTGTTAGAGTCACTTAAACAAAAGCCAAATTATCTTTGCAAAAACATGAGACTTCATTGCATTTGCGACTTACGTATTAGTTCAACAGTGAGATGAATAAAACTTTATTAAGTTGGGATTGAATATGGGGTGACCCTGGACAGTGAAGTAATCAGATGAAGACAGCCAAACTGAACCCCCAAGGAGGGGTTTGTCTCCAAGGGGTCCCATGATTTCTTCCCAGGACCTCCCAATCCAAGACTCTTGGATTGACCACCATGGGTGAGTGTCTTGATGATGGCTGGATCAGAATGACTGCAGAAACACAGCCACTGCTCCCAAGACTTGTCATTCCAGGTTGGAAGCAACAAGAACGTGACAGAGGCAACTGAAGGCGAACCACAAAGCCATAAGCTTATTAAATAACTTAAACATGAGAAAGAAGAATAGGAACATATTGGCCGGTAGGACTTGCTAATTCTCAGAAAGTGAATTTAAGAGCATTGTTCTGGGTTAGAGTTTCAAAAGTGTGAGCTGAAACAAAGATGCTAACAGATCTTTATTCAATGGTCAAGCTATGGTTAGACTCGTACCTGTTTCTCCACTCTTGTTATGCTTCTAGTTCTACTTCAAATC
Source organism: Tragulus kanchil (assembly GCA_022376925.1). Classification (NCBI taxonomy): domain Eukaryota; kingdom Metazoa; phylum Chordata; class Mammalia; order Artiodactyla; family Tragulidae; genus Tragulus; species Tragulus kanchil. The sequence goes on along the minus strand of JAIOJX010000028.1, from coordinate 15,085,836 downwards.
TCACTGGTGGTCTCTCAGCCCCTCTGTCCCACAGCCTCCCTCTTCCAAAGGATCCTGAACATCATTCCCTCTGCCAGGGCGTCCTCCTTCCCCTGAATATCTCCTGTTCACTCCAGCTTCAGTGGTTTGTGTATCTACTCTCTCTGCACACATATGATTGACGCTCTAGTCCATCTGCGTCCTCAGTGTCTTCAGTTTTCTTCTTCTTTGTCCTATGTTCCAACTCCGATCTAACTTTCATGTGGAGGGGAGACATCTGCCTCATCTGCTGTAGCCCTGGTATGAAGAAGGGCTCATGGCACATGCCGGAAATGTTTGCTGTCTGACTGGATAACAGAGAACCTGTGTGTCTATAAATGTATACATGCTTAAGCCCAATGGTGGCAATAAAGGAAGGAGAGAAGGACTCCAAACCAAACTGCTGATGGTTTCATTTCCTGAGAACAAGCTACTTCTTCCCTTATTAATAGGCATTTAGCTATTAGAGATATAAAAACCAAAGCAGCGCTCTGTTTTTTTTTAAACCATCATTAAGAGTGAGACATGTCAGGAATGTCTCCAGTCCCCATAACCTGTAAAAGATTTGGGTGTTTCCAACACATCTGCCGGGGCTCAGGGTACCCCTTGAAGCCCTCCTCTGTGCTGGGGTCGTTTCCTCTGTCCATTCAGCTTGATTTACTCATTAGGCTCAGCCCTGAGTCTTGGACCCGAGCTCCATTCTTTGGCTGGGGCTGAACATGCAAGATTTTCCCTTCATCAGGCTAATGAAGCAGATTTGTACGGTGTTAATCCAACAAAATTTTTAGTCCAGTCATCTGACAGCAGCCACTTAAGTTGAAGGGACAACAAGAACGTGACAGAGGCAACTGAAGGCGAACCACAAAGCCATAAGCTTATTAAATAACTTAAACATGAGAAAGAAGAATAGGAACATATTGGCCGGTAGGACTTGCTAATTCTCAGAAAGTGAATTTAAGAGCATTGTTCTGGGTTAGAGTTTCAAAAGTGTGAGCTGAAACAAAGATGCTAACAGATCTTTATTCAATGGTCAAGCTATGGTTAGACTCGTACCTGTTTCTCCACTCTTGTTATGCTTCTAGTTCTACTTCAAATCTCACTGGTGGTCTCTCAGCCCCTCTGTCCCACAGCCTCCCTCTTCCAAAGGATCCTGAACATCATTCCCTCTGCCAGGGCGTCCTCCTTCCCCTGAATATCTCCTGTTCACTCCAGCTTCAGTGGTTTGTGTATCTACTCTCTCTGCACACATATGATTGACGCTCTAGTCCATCTGCGTCCTCAGTGTCTTCAGTTTTCTTCTTCTTTGTCCTATGTTCCAACTCCGATCTAACTTTCATGTGGAGGGGAGACATCTGCCTCATCTGCTGTAGCCCTGGTATGAAGAAGGGCTCATGGCACATGCCGGAAATGTTTGCTGTCTGACTGGATAACAGAGAACCTGTGTGTCTATAAATGTATACATGCTTAAGCCCAATGGTGGCAATAAAGGAAGGAGAGAAGGACTCCAAACCAAACTGCTGATGGTTTCATTTCCTGAGAACAAGCTACTTCTTCCCTTATTAATAGGCATTTAGCTATTAGAGATATAAAAACCAAAGCAGCGCTCTGTTTTTTTTTAAACCATCATTAAGAGTGAGACATGTCAGGAATGTCTCCAGTCCCCATAACCTGTAAAAGATTTGGGTGTTTCCAACACATCTGCCGGGGCTCAGGGTACCCCTTGAAGCCCTCCTCTGTGCTGGGGTCGTTTCCTCTGTCCATTCAGCTTGATTTACTCATTAGGCTCAGCCCCTGAGTCTTGGACCCGAGCTCCATTCTTTGGCTGGGGCTGAACATGCAAGATTTTCCCTTCATCAGGCTAATGAAGCAAGAGTCTTATGTCATCATTAGTGCTGGTGTTAATCCAAGCAGAACTAATATTGGTGTTGTTCCAAGTAGAATTAACCAGGCCCAGCCCCCCTCAAGCCAGATGTTAGTCAGGCATTTCTTACTGATGTTAATGAATAAGTCCCTTGGGTTTCACAAACAGCTGAGTTCAAAAAATGAACTTCAGAGCCCCAGAAGAATTGCCTGCTTAAAAGAGATTGGTCCTAGAAGGATCCTGAGGGCTTAGAATGTCTGAGCTGAAAGCAAGAAAGGGTTTCCTTTTCTGCAGAGAAAATGACCATGGCACTCTGTCTTCCAAAGAGCAAAGAAAGAGCCACATGGACAACCACCCAGACTCAGTGGCTGCTTAGGGACTATTTCTTTGCAGATTTCTCTCTTCTGTGTCAGTTTCCATAAGGACTACCTGTTTGTACCTCTATTGGGAGTGTTAGCCCTGTGTATTTTCACCTGTGCATCTCTACACTAAGTAGAGAGATTGACTAACTGTTGTGTGGTGGTAAATGATGGTACAAAGCCTTCCTGAGATATCTGCCTCATCATCCAAGTCCACGTGTTCTCTTCCTCTTCCCTGATAACATGCATCAGAGCTAGACTTTCCATTTCTACCTCATCACTGCTCTCAAAGGAATGTGATGCAGGAATAAAAAGAGAAGTCATTTATTGGAAGGGTGAGGCACTGTGCTAACAAATCGGCATGCATTTTTCAACAAGCCCATGAAAGCAGTATATCAGATGTTTAAAATATATAACCAAGACTTGGGATCTAGGTGGGGTGGGATGAGAGGTTGCTTAAACAATGTGCTGATTTTGCCTAAGGTCACAGGACCCGGGGTGGTGACTTCATTCCATCCATAACCTTAAAAGCATTTGCGGTGTCTTCCAAAACAAAATCTCCCCCCGGGGGCCCCCCCAGGGTACCCCTTGAAGCCCTCCTCTGTGCTGGGGTCGTTTCCTCTGTCCATTCAGCTTGATTTACTCATTAGGCTCAGCCCTGAGTCTTGGACCCGAGCTCCATTCTTTGGCTGGGGCTGAACATGCAAGATTTTCCCTTCATCAGGCTAATGAAGCAAGAGTCTTATGTCATCATTAGTGCTGGTGTTAATCCAAGCAGAACTAATATTGGTGTTGTTCCAAGTAGAATTAACCAGGCCCAGCCCCCCTCAAGCCAGATGTTAGTCAGGCATTTCTTACTGATGTTAATGAATAAGTCCCTTGGGTTTCACAAACAGCTGAGTTCAAAAAATGAACTTCAGAGCCCCAGAAGAATTGCCTGCTTAAAAGAGATTGGTCCTAGAAGGATCCTGAGGGCTTAGAATGTCTGAGCTGAAAGCAAGAAAGGGTTTCCTTTTCTGCAGAGAAAATGACCATGGCACTCTGTCTTCCAAAGAGCAAAGAAAGAGCCACATGGACAACCACCCAGACTCAGTGGCTGCTTAGGGACTATTTCTTTGCAGATTTCTCTCTTCTGTGTCAGTTTCCATAAGGACTACCTGTTTGTACCTCTATTGGGAGTGTTAGCCCTGTGTATTTTCACCTGTGCATCTCTACACTAAGTAGAGAGATTGACTAACTGTTGTGTGGTGGTAAATGATGGTACAAAGCCTTCCTGAGATATCTGCCTCATCATCCAAGTCCACGTGTTCTCTTCCTCTTCCCTGATAACATGCATCAGAGCTAGACTTTCCATTTCTACCTCATCACTGCTCTCAAAGGAATGTGATGCAGGAATAAAAAGAGAAGTCATTTATTGGAAGGGTGAGGCACTGTGCTAACAAATCGGCATGCATTTTTCAACAAGCCCATGAAAGCAGTATATCAGATGTTTAAAATATATAACCAAGACTTGGGATCTAGGTGGGGTGGGATGAGAGGTTGCTTAAACAATGTGCTGATTTTGCCTAAGGTCACAGGACTAGCCCAGAGCAGATCCAGAGTGGCTGGTGACCCTTCTGTTCATTCCACTAATAGTTGGGGAACCTGTTCAGTAGGAAATTATAGACCTACTTCACCTGGAAAATATGGGACCGGTGTCTATAGTATTTTCTCCCCATGCCATAAAATCTCCATAGTGGAAGAATTTATAAATGAGAAACTTAAAATATAATGGGAAAGGTAAAAAGAGTGAGAGAATAATTATAAGACTTTAAGAGTATATTTTGGCTCATTAAAAAAAAAAAAGAAGACAGTACACTAGTCAGACTATCAAGAATCTATTTGCAGATGTTTAATTATATGCTATGGGCCACTCTACTTGTTTCCATGTATCCTACCACTGCTCCATGCCAGAAGACTTCCAGGCCCTCAGTTTCAATGAGATGTGTTTAGATGTCTTCATTAGTGGTAGATAATATAGTTACAAAGAATATTTTTCCCTCTATGACTCCTCCCCCATCCAAATATTTACAATCCTATCTATTGGAGTGGCCAGAATGTTCATTGGTAACAGGGAGAGGACCATATTTTCTTCAGAGGGACATTAAATTACAGTGACTGTGTGGCAAGGGTCCAGCCAAGTGCAGTGCTTGGAGCACAAGGTTGGGTGTTTGATAAATGGGTCTGCTATCATAGCCTGGCTCTCAGAAAACAGGTTTCCACAAGTGGATTGGATGTTGACGCAGGGAAAATGTATAGGCAGGAACGGTCCCCAACCGCCAGTGTCCTTAAAAAAAAAAAAAGCCCTACTATAAGTAGATGTATATATGTGTTGTATATGTGTGTTCTGTGTAGCTGTTAAATGATTTGTCTTAAAGGTATGTCAATGGAGGTGAGTACACCTCTCCTCTCTTTGTTTATGAAACAACTGCTTGTAGCAGAGAGGGGAGGCCTGCTGGTGTGCCTAGAAGAGCCAGCTCCAAGCTCCTGCAAGTGAGGCCTGAGGGCAGCCTCTCTACTGGATAGGTGAGAATTCAGAGTCCCATGGGGCCACCAAGAAGCATGCCCCACAGTCTGTCTCTCTGTGCCCTCCCATGCCAACGTTGCTCTTTGTGATCTAAAGTATAGCCTGATGAGGTGTTTTCCGACAGATAAAATGACATATTTTGAAAGCTTCTACTCTGTATATGGTTTTTATACTTACCACCAGGTCATTCTATTTTCTCAGCCTTTTCAAGCTTTAATTTTCTAGTTTCAAATTGAGACATAGTTCATGGCCTTATATGACATTTTATGATGATAAATGAAAGACCAGGGTAGTCTTTCAAGGAAATAGCTTCCCAGCTGAGCATGAGGAACTAAAGATACAAGTGGAAACTCTAGGAGGGAACTCTGTCCCTTCGAGACCCATAGATCTTTTAGTTTGACATGTTCCTTAAGTATCTGCTATGTGCCAGCATCTCAAAGAAGTAATTCCAATTATTTTCTTTTATCAACAACAATACTGAGAACTAAAAAGCTAAAATGCAATGGAGCTAGCATTAGAACCCAAGACTGTTTGACAATAAAACCAGCAAGTGGGGTGGCTCAGGAAGTCTAAATAAATCTTTGCCACAAAAGCATCACTTCTCCTCCCAAGAGAATTCCTTGACTGTCATGATTGTCCTACTTAGCTTGGCAGCTGGCATCAACTTCTTGACTAGCCAGCTGTTGGTCTATGGCCTGTTACTTTAGACACAGAATTTGTTGCTGTGACTGGTTTGTTCATCGGAATGAGGAGTACATGACCCCATCCTAAATGTGGAAGGCTGCTGTTAAGAGATAGTCATTTTTGGTGGACTTTTATCCTGAACTAACCCCTCCTTTCAAGACTAAGTTTAACCCCAAGTTGAACCTGGCAACATCACTCCCTTCTGATCCCACACCATCTGCATCTATATTGTCAATATATTGGGTCGGGCACAGCGTTCATTCGGGCTTGGTATGAAACAACCTGAACAAACTTTTTGGCCAACCCCATGCAATATCTCAATGATCCTCTAACCTCCCCAAGATCTTCCAGGGTCATGGCCTGGAGCCAACAACACCTAGAATGATTCTTGCAAAAGAAGACTCTAATAGTAGGACCCCAAGACTTCCTTCCAGGAAAAGAGGGAGACTTCACAGAAGGAAGTACAGCTGCTGGAGGTTGATACTGGACCCACTTGAACTGTAGGCTTTGTTCCATCTGTGGCTCCCTTATCTTGCCAGGGAACATCATCAGCATTGGAGGTGCCCAAAGTGGGGTCCCCTTAGGGAGAAGGTTGCAGTGCCAGCATGGTCAGGGCAAAAAAAGAACAAGTCAAAGACTGGAAGTTCTTTAAGTTTTAATTGAAAGCAAATGATGCTTGTTGGCTGATTTTCTGTGGACCAAGCCAAGTAGAAAGGATTCAAGAGCAAAGAGTTATAACTGAAGGTTACTTAGAGGACTTGCCGTGAACATAGTTAATGAAACTGTTGTAAATACTTGAAGGTTGCTAAAATGGTAGATCTTAAACGTTCTCACTGCAAAAAAGCGCTCTTCACTATGTGACCGGGTGGAGATGTTTGCTAACGCTGTGGTGGTCATCATTATGCAAGCTATACATGTATCAACACATTGTACACCTTAAACTATTGTGATGTTCTATGTCAATTATTGGGTTGGCCTAAAAGTTCATTTGGGGTTTTTCCATAAGATGGTATTTGGAAAGACCTGAATTAATTTTTTGACTAACAATATATCTCAATAAACTTGGGGGAATAGTTAATTAATTAATATGCTTTCCCATAATCTCTTCATTCCTTTATTCCTCTCTCTTTTGTGTCCTCCTTGAAGTCGTACAAATGACACAGACTAAGACATTTGTGCCACAGAACAGTTTACCCCTTCCCAGCTCTATCTTTCATGGGCTTATTCACAGGTCCACCATGGTGGTTAAATCAATGAACTTAGGGAAACAACCAGCACTCATTATCCAGAACTCAGTGAGTCCTGGATGACAGCATCACTAGCTACATTTACAAAGGTCCAATGTCAAGCAATGGAAATCATCACTGAAAGTTAATCCACCTGTCTGTGTGGGAAACATTCCCAAGTCCCAAGGATATTTTCTATTTGATTATTTTCTTATCAAAAACTCATTCATCTGAATTAAATGATTAACCTATGCCAAATGCCATGTCAAAGCCCCTAGGGATCCAGTCCATCCAGACCCATGAGGACCACACCCATGCACATCCGCCCACCCAGCAGCGTCCACTGCCCACCTCTGTCCAGTCACTTTCTGGACTCGGATGCCCTCAGCACCCGCTCTCGTCTTGCAGGCTGTCAAATCGCCAGCCTCCTCTGATCCCTGTCCTCCTTTGCCTCCAAATTAAATTTCAACTTTTTGTAAACCTCTGTGAAAATGACAAGCCCGTGCCAGAGCTGTCTTTTAATACACAAAGGCATAAATAATGCCATCCATCAGGCCTGTCACTCAGAAAGATAGATTGCTAGTTGTCCGGACCCCGGAATGACACCAAAAGCCAAAGTTAGAAAGTGTCTCTTTTCTTTCCTGGAGTCGCTCTCTCACTCACACGCTCGCTCTCTTTTTTATTTGCCGGACTGCTTGATTCTGATTAATGGTCCTGTCAGGGTGGGATTCCACTTGCCCGGATAATGAGTCAAGAATGTATTCCCTGTCACAGGCGCAGCAGATGTCAGGGGCAGAAGGGCTCAGGGATGCCAGAAACAATATACAGTTTCTTCCTAGTCCCCTGACAGGCCAATATGCTGCACAAGGTCTAATTTATGTAGACAAAATGCAGGCGGGGCTGCGGCAACGGGAAAACTGCCCCCAACACCCCAGCTTCAATGCAGCTGAGAACTCGGGCTGCCTGTCGGCCAGGCCGGCTGGAGGCCCGTAGGTAATGAACATCAGCCGCAGACTCAATAGCCCTGCCTCCCCATGTCTGAACACAGCAGGCGGCCTGGGACCCCTCTGACTTCATTAAACTGCACTTTATATCATTATGGGAAGACATCAAACAGGGCAGAGGGCTTCTGTTTCCTTGAGTGGCTTGATTAGGTTACTCGCTGTTGGGTTTGGGTGTCATTTCACAGGAGCTGCTGGAGGGGGCTGAGACATGTGAGCCTGCCTACCTGTTCCAGCCACTCTCTCTCTTTGCTTTGACGGGACGCATTTGATCTCAGAAGTCTGTGTACCCACAGAAGCCCTCAGAGCTCCCAAAGTTCCATTGGGTCCCCAGGAACCAGAGGGGCTCTTTGGCATGCATGGAGATGCTTGGTCTCAGGCCCAGGGCGGACATGCTTACATCTGATCTCCCTGTCCACTGTCCACTTTGCACCCATTTTCCTTGCTGAGGAAGATCTCTTGGAGTGTTTCTTGAGTTGAAACATTCCTTTGACCAATAACTCAGGCAGTTAAATGTGGGGGAGACACTGAACTAGGACATGTCAAAATCAGGCAGGGGCGGTATCATATCACCAAGACTGGGAAGATAATCTTCAACCAGGTCACAAATACCTTCCTTTTAACAAATAATTCAGAGATGCTGAAACTCCGTATATTAAGCAGATATTATTAGGGCCTAGCTTCTAGATTTCATGTCTGTGGCTCTGATAGGGTCCGAGGCTAGACTTCATGGATTGGACCTCTGGGATCCAGTATTAGGTGGTGGATCCCACTGGTTAAAAGGGAGCCAGCAGCATGCTTCAGTTTGAAAGCTCATTCAAAATGTTATAAGCTCAGCTGTTTCATTCATTTTCTTCTCTTTTAAAATATGTATTTAGCTTTGCTAGGTCTTAGCTACAGCATGAGGGATCTAATTCCCTGATCAAGGATCAAACCTGAGTCCCTCCATTGGGAGCCAGTAGTTGCAGCCACTGGATGCCCAGGGAAATCCCTGTTTCATTCTTTGTGCTGTTTTTTTTGTTGTTGTTGTTATGAATGGGTCTTTCTCATTTACACAGACTTGTTTGATTTTAAAAGGATGTCCGCATTGTGGGAGCCAAAGGGATGAGGCAGAAGGAGTGTGGATCCAGTGGTGAACAGGCTGGTGACTGACCAGGCACCAGTTCATGGGAGGTTTAAGGCTGTGGGCAAGTTGCTTATGCTCTCTGAGCCTCATTCCTTTTAACTACAAAATGTAACACATGCCATTTACCTACAGGCATCTGGCTTCATGCATATATCATGCTGAATACGTGTTAGGTCTTATATAGGCATTTGCTAAAAAACAGGTGATCAGGAAATGATAGCAACCACTGTGGTCTATTTTGACCCAGTGCCTAACTTCGTAACAGGCAATAGCTCTGGCATACTCAGGTAGATTACAATCTGCACTATTTAGAAGGAGGAACAATTGAAATGAGCCCCTGTGTCCATCATGCCCTTCATCTGATTTCAGATCCACCTGGGTTGAGTGTGTCAGGAGCAGTTTTCCCCTCTCCCTTACTCACACCCCTCTTTTAACCAAATTACTGATCTCCTGTCCACTGTCCACTTTGCACCCATTTTCCTTGCTGAGGAAGATCTCTTGGAGTGTTTCTTGAGTTGAAACATTCCTTTGACCAATAACTCAGGCAGTTAAATGTGGGGGAGACACTGAACTAGGACATGTCAAAATCAGGCAGGGGCGGTATCATATCACCAAGACTGGGAAGATAATCTTCAACCAGGTCACAAATACCTTCCTTTTAACAAATAATTCAGAGATGCTGAAACTCCGTATATTAAGCAGATATTATTAGGGCCTAGCTTCTAGATTTCATGTCTGTGGCTCTGATAGGGTCCGAGGCTAGACTTCATGGATTGGACCTCTGGGATCCAGTATTAGGTGGTGGATCCCACTGGTTAAAAGGGAGCCAGCAGCATGCTTCAGTTTGAAAGCTCATTCAAAATGTTATAAGCTCAGCTGTTTCATTCATTTTCTTCTCTTTTAAAATATGTATTTAGCTTTGCTAGGTCTTAGCTACAGCATGAGGGATCTAATTCCCTGATCAAGGATCAAACCTGAGTCCCTCCATTGGGAGCCGGTAGTTGCAGCCACTGGATGCCCAGGGAAATCCCTGTTTCATTCTTTGTGCTGTTTTTTTTGTTGTTGTTGTTATGAATGGGTCTTTCTCATTTACACAGACTTGTTTGATTTTAAAAGGATGTCCGCATTGTGGGAGCCAAAGGGATGAGGCAGAAGGAGTGTGGATCCAGTGGTGAACAGGCTGGTGACTGACCAGGCACCAGTTCATGGGAGGTTTAAGGCTGTGGGCAAGTTGCTTATGCTCTCTGAGCCTCATTCCTTTTAACTACAAAATGTAACACATGCCATTTACCTACAGGCATCTGGCTTCATGCATATATCATGCTGAATACGTGTTAGGTCTTATATAGGCATTTGCTAAAAAACAGGTGATCAGGAAATGATAGCAACCACTGTGGTCTATTTTGACCCAGTGCCTAACTTCGTAACAGGCAATAGCTCTGGCATACTCAGGTAGATTACAATCTGCACTATTTAGAAGGAGGAACAATTGAAATGAGCCCCTGTGTCCATCATGCCCTTCATCTGATTTCAGATCCACCTGGGTTGAGTGTGTCAGGAGCAGTCTTCTCTTTACTCACACCCTCGGAAGTCCATCCCTGTTCCACAGGTACATCTCAACCTCTGCCTCCTGGTTTTACATTGAACTCTGATGCTTCCTAGTCCTGAGTCCTGGTTCAGTTTCTTCTAATTCCATCCATACACATTTCACCACTTGAGATTTTCAATAGACACAATGGAAAATGAAGGCAAGAAGAAGGTTCTGAAGTGTTTAGTTTCCCTCCACTCAGGTGAAAAGATGTCCTTTGTAATGGGGGGAAAAAGCAAGTTGCAGTAGAGTATACACAGTAAAATCCAATTTCTGGGATTTCCCTGGTGGTCCAGTGGTTAAAACTTCGCCTTCCAGGGCAGGGGGTGCAGGTTCAGCCCTTGGTAGCTAGAATCCCACATGGCTCATGACCCAAAAACCAACACAGGACAGAAACCATATTGTAAAAAATTCAATAACGTCTTTAAGAAAAGAAATGCCATTTAAAATCGAATTTCTATTGAATATGTGTGTGTTTATTTAAATTTATTTATGTTCCAGAAGATTACATAAGAGATTTAACAGTAGCTACCTCTGGGGAATAGGTGGGGGGTCAAATTTTTGGTCGTGAGTCTGTTATATTGAAACCTAGTTTTAAAATAAAGAGAAAGCAGTTGGAAGGCCAAATTAAGCAAACCTACTCACTGAAATCCCCCCAACATAGAACACTGACCTCTCTCTAATGGGCTGGAATTTTCTAGTGGACCATCAGGCCAAAACAAATATCCTGATATAAATGAGTCCCACTTTATGAAAATTCAGTGTGTAAAAATCCAAATAGCAGGAGGTGCTCCAGCACACAAAAAAAGAGAAACTACCTCAAAGAAGCAGGCTCTGATGTGGCCGGGAGGGAGGGTTGGATGGCAGGAAAGGAAATTGATGGTGGACAAGGGCATCCCAGGTGACTTGGTGATAAAGCATCCACCTGCCAGTGCAGGAGGCATGGGTCTGATCCCTGCATTGTGAAGATTCCATGGAGGAGGATATGGCAACCCACTCTAGTAGTCTTGACTAGGAAATCCCATGGGCAGGGATGCTTAGGGGTTACAGTCTATGGTGTCACAAATTGGACATGGCTGATTGCACACACACACAAAGGCAGCCATGTGCAACAGGGCTGCACATTGAGGACCCACCAAGGAGAAATCACAGAACAAAAGGGTGGAGGGGGTACCTATTAATTTTTCGAGGGTTTGCATGTTACAAACAATTATTTCAAGGGCAAGATTCTGTAGTATGTTTGAACGTTTGCAAACATCACTCAGGCGCTGGAGGAGGACAGAGAAATTAACATTTGCAGGACTTTGGGGCCATATCAACAAATGATGAACAAACAGGTGGCTAGGTTGGCAGACAGTGCCTGCCTCCTCCAAAAAATAAGCCCAGAGATGCCATTTCCAGGCAACTTGTGGGAAACAACTGCTTGTGTAAAATGAGCCGCGTGTGCACTCATTTGACCTTTGAGTATGCCTAGTTTGATTTATCTGCATGGTGGTCATTTATCACAGACTACAAAACCCCAGAGCAGAGGCACCGAACAAGGTCACCAGAAAGATGCCAGGGTGAGCTCACTGGAACGCAAACTGAGGAGCGCAGAGGAATGGAAAATTCATTTTAAATCCCAGGTACTGAACTGTTTCCAAAGGCCTTGTCTATTTCAGGTGCAGGGAAGTATGGTGTGGACACTGGCCCTGGCTGATTTTACCCGCCTTGTCTAGGGTATTACTAAAGTGTGCTGGAATCAGAGGTCAGCTTCCAGTCCTCTGTGAAGACAAGCATTGAGAACAATTGTGTCATAGGTGCTAAGGGTTAAGGATGCAGAGATGAAGGGCATTTCCCTCTTGAAGTTGTCTTCCTCCAGGCAGTCCTTGAGACGTCCCTTTGTAGTCCTGACTGTAGGGGAAGAGCTGGAGGTGAAGGGTGGTTCATCCATGGTCACACATGCAAGTGTGTGACCTGGCTCACTGCCAACACCCAGGTTTTCCCACTTGCCAGATGGTAAGTCCTCCATATTTCTTTCCTTCTTAATAAATCACTTATCTCATGTTGCTTTCAAGACCAGTTCAGATCCAACCTTCTCTGCCTTTCTTGGTAAAAGATGTCTCAAGCCGTTTTTGGCAGCAGCTCCAGATATGGCATGCAGAGCTGTGTCAGAAGGCTTCTTGGGCTGTCCCTTGGTGTATGCTCTTCTGTGACTCTGCAGGGGGGAATTGGAAGGACTGGCTTTGCTCTTTCTTCAGTCAGGAAAGCACAGGTCACCTTTGACAGGTGCCATGGCACCCAGTGAGTCTGCTGTCCATGAGATGACACTGACATTCATTGTTGGGGGCTTCGCCAAGGGTTGCCAACTTGAGGAGGACAAAAGGGAGAAAAATTAACATTTGCAGGACTTTGGGGCCATATCAACAAATGATGAACAAACAGGTGGCTAGGTTGGCAGACAGTGCCTGCCTCCTCCAAAAAATAAGCCCAGAGATGCCATTTCCAGGCAACTTGTGGGAAACAACTGCTTGTGTAAAATGAGCCGCGTGTGCACTCATTTGACCTTTGAGTATGCCTAGTTTGATTTATCTGCATGGTGGTCATTTATCACAGACTACAAAACCCCAGAGCAGAGGCACCGAACAAGGTCACCAGAAAGATGCCAGGGTGAGCTCACTGGAACGCAAACTGAGGAGCGCAGAGGAATGGAAAATTCATTTTAAATCCCAGGTACTGAACTGTTTCCAAAGGCCTTGTCTATTTCAGGTGCAGGGAAGTATGGTGTGGACACTGGCCCTGGCTGATTTTACCCGCCTTGTCTAGGGTATTACTAAAGTGTGCTGGAATCAGAGGTCAGCTTCCAGTCCTCTGTGAAGACAAGCATTGAGAACAATTGTGTCATAGGTGCTAAGGGTTAAGGATGCAGAGATGAAGGGCATTTCCCTCTTGAAGTTGTCTTCCTCCAGGCAGTCCTTGAGACGTCCCTTTGTAGTCCTGACTGTAGGGGAAGAGCTGGAGGTGAAGGGTGGTTCATCCATGGTCACACATGCAAGTGTGTGACCTGGCTCACTGCCAACACCCAGGTTTTCCCACTTGCCAGATGGTAAGTCCTCCATATTTCTTTCCTTCTTAATAAATCACTTATCTCATGTTGCTTTCAAGACCAGTTCAGATCCAACCTTCTCTGCCTTTCTTGGTAAAAGATGTCTCAAGCCGTTTTTGGCAGCAGCTCCAGATATGGCATGCAGAGCTGTGTCAGAAGGCTTCTTGGGCTGTCCCTTGGTGTATGCTCTTCTGTGACTCTGCAGGGGGGAATTGGAAGGACTGGCTTTGCTCTTTCTTCAGTCAGGAAAGCACAGGTCACCTTTGACAGGTGCCATGGCACCCAGTGAGTCTGCTGTCCATGAGATGACACTGATATTCATTGTTGGGTGCTTAGACAATGGTTGCCAACTAAAGCCAAGAAGTCACAGTTAATCTCCGCAAATCAGAAACACATGGGGCCCTGAGGACAGTTTATGCAGTTGTAAGGAAGGAAGACCTTGAGGTAGGCTGCCTATGGCACTGGGAAATGCAGCCTTCTGTCACCTTGAGGGTTTTCAGATCTCTGAGGAAAATGAGAGGTGGATTAGATGTTATTGGAATATGAATAATATTGGAACCCTATGTTTCTTCAAGAACATAGTTGTCAGTTTCTCAGAGAACATCTGGGGATTATTGTTGGATGGCAGGTGAAGTGAGAAGAAAGAGAGGAAGAGGAAGAAAAGAGGGGAGGGAAGGAGAAGGGGGAGGAGCAGGAAAAAGGGAAGGTGGAGGGGGACTGGGTAAAGAGGGACTAAAGGAGAGGAATACAAAAAGCAAAATTAAGTGCAAGACAAGCTATCAAAAAGAAGGGATTAAGTGTTCCATTGTGAACCCATCTGCTGTCTCCCTTGCCTTGACCCCTGAACTCATTTAAAACCTCGTGCCCTCCCATCTCAATCACAGCTACACTATTTCCCCAACCTCTTAACCCTCCTCTACACAGTTCCCGGCGTGAGGAGGTTAATGCCCTGCTCACAGCCCATCCCTGGCTTCCTCTCAAGTAGGATCAAAGCTGAACTCCTTCAGGACCTCCAGATCACACTTCCAGCCACAATTTCTGCATAGCTTGTGCACCTCACTGCGTCCTGAATTCCACTTGAATTCAATCACAGGCCTTGGTGTCTCATCGTCTGCCTTTCCCTCCTACTTGAAAGATGCTTCCTCCACTTTACCTTCTATGATTTCCTGTAGATTCAACACAAGCATCCCTCCTTGGTGAAGACTTCCATTGTCTCGTCACTACCCCCACCCATAGCATAAGAAATTTTCCCCTCTTCTGTAATCCTGTAGGACATTGAAAATAGTTTATAGCACACTCGTTTTGCTTATCTCGTTTTGGAACAGTTTTCCTCAAGAGACTGTTCCATGAGCACCTGTTGGACTATAGTAGCCCAAGATCTGGCGTCAGGCCTGAAAAGTGGAAGGTTTTCAATAAATGTTGAAAAAAATAAAAGCACATGAATGAGGATGAGGTATTTTTCCAGCTCTTTGGTTCACCCCCAAAACCCTCTTGCTGGCCAGATGTCCCCCATCTGGTTCCATTTTCTGAAGCCAGAGGAGAAATTCACCTCATCTTTGAGCATGGCTGCCATCTTTCTTCCCCGAGGTCTGCACAGCACTCTCATCAAGTTCCCAAGTTGGCTTCAATGGAGGAAAAGGACCTGCTCTTAAACACAACAAAGCCAGTTCATTCTTATGAGAGCAATTCCAGGTCCCCTGCTTCCTGGCCTGAAAAGAGAGAGCAAATGAAGGTCTTCACATGAGTTACAAGACTCAGCCTGGCTCCCTCTGACAGCAGGGCCCTCTGCTACTTTGACCAAGGTTTATGTTCTAAGTCATTAAGATTTTCTGCTAAAACAGAACGTGTTTCTCTTTAAAGGCCCTTGTTTCCACTTGAAGTTTCTTAACCAGAAACGTGACTTAACCCATCTGCTGTCTCCCTTGCCTTGACCCCTGAACTCATTTAAAACCTCGTGCCCTCCCATCTCAATCACAGCTACACTATTTCCCCAACCTCTTAACCCTCCTCTACACAGTTCCCGGCGTGAGGAGGTTAATGCCCTGCTCACAGCCCATCCCTGGCTTCCTCTCAAGTAGGATCAAAGCTGAACTCCTTCAGGACCTCCAGATCACACTTCCAGCCACAATTTCTGCATAGCTTGTGCACCTCACTGCGTCCTGAATTCCACTTGAATTCAATCACAGGCCTTGGTGTCTCATCGTCTGCCTTTCCCTCCTACTTGAAAGATGCTTCCTCCACTTTACCTTCTATGATTTCCTGTAGATTCAACACAAGCATCCCTCCTTGGTGAAGACTTCCATTGTCTCGTCACTACCCCCACCCATAGCATAAGAAATTTTCCCCTCTTCTGTAATCCTGTAGGACATTGAAAATAGTTTATAGCACACTCGTTTTGCTTATCTCGTTTTGGAACAGTTTTCCTCAAGAGACTGTTCCATGAGCACCTGTTGGACTATAGTAGCCCAAGATCTGGCGTCAGGCCTGAAAAGTGGAAGGTTTTCAATAAATGTTGAAAAAAATAAAAGCACATGAATGAGGATGAGGTATTTTTCCAGCTCTTTGGTTCACCCCCAAAACCCTCTTGCTGGCCAGATGTCCCCCATCTGGTTCCATTTTCTGAAGCCAGAGGAGAAATTCACCTCATCTTTGAGCATGGCTGCCATCTTTCTTCCCCGAGGTCTGCACAGCACTCTCATCAAGTTCCCAAGTTGGCTTCAATGGAGGAAAAGGACCTGCTCTTAAACACAACAAAGCCAGTTCATTCTTATGAGAGCAATTCCAGGTCCCCTGCTTCCTGGCCTGAAAAGAGAGAGCAAATGAAGGTCTTCACATGAGTTACAAGACTCAGCCTGGCTCCCTCTGACAGCAGGGCCCTCTGCTACTTTGACCAAGGTTTATGTTCTAAGTCATTAAGATTTTCTGCTAAAACAGAACGTGTTTCTCTTTAAAGGCCCTTGTTTCCACTTGAAGTTTCTTAACCAGAAACGGTGACTTACTGTTAAACGCCAAATAAAGGAAATAAAATTAAACAACCCAATTGCTTTTTGCTGATTTGGGCTTTGGTTTCATTTTATTGTTTTCTTTACAAGCCTTGGGCTTATGGAAGAATTCCCTGATGCCCAACTCCCTACTCTGATGTGGAGGGAGAGAGGTGTAATGCCTGGTGTGACCTGTGAGTTATAGCTTCACTAAATTATACGCAAATGCTGATGAATAGAAACGTGAAGTGCCAGTGTTTAAAACTAGCATCTCTGGCATGTGGTTGGGAGACTGTGTGCAGAAGTCTTGGGGAAGTTCCAGAACCCAAGAGACAATGGTTCAGAAGGTAAACAGGGGATTCTGCCAATGTATACCTCTTTGAGTGGATCTCAGATGCCTTTCCTATTGCTTAAAGACCATTGAATCTAATCATGGAAGCACTGGAAATATGCCCATTCAGGGAAAGTCTATAGAAAAGCCCAGAAAAGAAGGAGGACACTCCAGAGAAGAAAGACACAATGAGAGGAACTGAGCAGAAAGACTTAGAAGAATTAATGTTAGGACCTGAGAACATCTGTCTCATTTCTGTCGTCATTTGGTTGCTAAGTCATGTCTGACTCTTTGGGACCCCATGGGCTGTAGCCCCACCACATCTTCTGTCCATGGAGTTCTCTAGGCAAGAATACTGGAATGCGTTGCCATTTTCTCCTCCACGAGATCTTCACCACCCAGGGATCAAACTGGTGTATCCTGCATTGGCTGGTGGATTCTTTAGCACTGAGCCACGTGGGAAGTCCATCTTATTGTCTACAGGGTACAGATCAGGAACATGGGGCCCAGAGAGACCTGGAGTCCCAAAGGAAGTGTAAATTGTTCTTTGTCCTCTTATTGTTAATGGATGAAAGAAACCTCAGAGAAACAGGGCAGATCAATGCCTGAAGCTTGTCACAGTTCCTGTCAAAAAGTGGACAATAAATACTTGATTAAATAATGTTAAATAATAGTTAACACAGGGGATAAAATGATCCAATATTTGTAGGGTCTCTCAGGCAACAGCCCACAAAGAAAGTCTGGAACATAGTGTCAGAGAGGCTGTAAGTTTGGTTCCAGACCTTTGCAATAAAATGAATAATACCATAAAGTAAGTCACATGAAATTTTTGATTTTCCAGCGCATGTAAAAGTTATGTTCACGCTATACTGGAGCCTATTCAGTGTGCAATAGCATGATCTCTAAAAACGTGCGTGCTTTAATTAAAAAATATTTTATTGCTAAAAAATGCTAGTCATCATCTGAGCTTCCAGTGAATCATAGTAGTAACATCAAAGATCACAGATCATCGTGACACATATAATATTAACAGAAAAGTTGGACATAGTGTGAGAATTACCAGAATATGACACAGAGATCCTAAATGAGAAAATGCTGTTGGAAAAATGATGCCAATCGACTTGTTTAAGACAAGATTGCCACAGAGTTTTAATATGTTTAAAAAGAAAATAGTACAATCAAGTGAAATACTTGGCTGTACCATTTGACCATTGAAAAACTAAACCAGAAAAGAAGGAGGACACTCCAGAGAAGAAAGACACAATGAGAGGAACTGAGCAGAAAGACTTAGAAGAATTAATGTTAGGACCTGAGAACATCTGTCTCATTTCTGTCGTCATTTGGTTGCTAAGTCATGTCTGACTCTTTGGGACCCCATGGGCTGTAGCCCCACCACATCTTCTGTCCATGGAGTTCTCTAGGCAAGAATACTGGAATGCGTTGCCATTTTCTCCTCCACGAGATCTTCACCACCCAGGGATCAAACTGGTGTATCCTGCATTGGCTGGTGGATTCTTTAGCACTGAGCCACGTGGGAAGTCCATCTTATTGTCTACAGGGTACAGATCAGGAACATGGGGCCCAGAGAGACCTGGAGTCCCAAAGGAAGTGTAAATTGTTCTTTGTCCTCTTATTGTTAATGGATGAAAGAAACCTCAGAGAAACAGGGCAGATCAATGCCTGAAGCTTGTCACAGTTCCTGTCAAAAAGTGGACAATAAATACTTGATTAAATAATGTTAAATAATAGTTAACACAGGGGATAAAATGATCCAATATTTGTAGGGTCTCTCAGGCAACAGCCCACAAAGAAAGTCTGGAACATAGTGTCAGAGAGGCTGTAAGTTTGGTTCCAGACCTTTGCAATAAAATGAATAATACCATAAAGTAAGTCACATGAAATTTTTGATTTTCCAGCGCATGTAAAAGTTATGTTCACGCTATACTGGAGCCTATTCAGTGTGCAATAGCATGATCTCTAAAAACGTGCGTGCTTTAATTAAAAAATATTTTATTGCTAAAAAATGCTAGTCATCATCTGAGCTTCCAGTGAATCATAGTAGTAACATCAAAGATCACAGATCATCGTGACACATATAATATTAACAGAAAAGTTGGACATAGTGTGAGAATTACCAGAATATGACACAGAGATCCTAAATGAGAAAATGCTGTTGGAAAAATGATGCCAATCGACTTGTTTAAGACAAGATTGCCACAGAGTTTTAATATGTTTAAAAAAAGAAAAAGTAATATCTGCAAATCACAATCAAGTGAAATACTTGGCTGTACCATTGGTTGCTGAACCCACTCCTCTGGGAAAAACTAAACCGAGCTGACCAACACCCACAAACCAGCCATTGTAACATCAATCAGAATCTCTCGGCTCTCACTGAACAGACTGTTAATGGTAGAACTAAAGAAGTAGCATGGTTTAAAAGGAAACATCTCTGCTTCCTCATCTACCTCTTCCTTCTTCATCTACCTCTACCTTCCTCACCTACCTATCCTCACTAGGAAAGAAGGGGAGATAAAGAAGAGACAAATGAATAACTGAAAGGGGAAATTCAGTATGTTCTCTTTTAATGGCACCAGGCTGTCTGTATGCAACACACTTGAGGTTGTCTCATATAGTCACTGCTTTTTTGAAAATCTAATGCACACTCAGCAGGGTTGAGTGGAGGTACATTGTCTAGCCCAGGTACCATTAGGTCCAGGAGAGATTTCCTGAAGTCCATAGCTTGAAATCCAGAGCTCCTCTTCCTGCCAAAAAACCTGAGAGTGACTAAGAAATTAGCTTCGGCTCAGCCCAGCCCAAGCTCCCAGGGCACCATGCCCGCCTGGTGGAGCGTGAGTGAGCACCTTGGTGGATCCCATGACTCACGCAAGCAGGAAGAGCATATTGTGAAGATCAGTCCCATCTTAGCTTGTGTGCAAATCAGAAATGCCAGCGCATTCTTCCATCGTCTTCTATAATGTTCATTACAAAAGAGTTCCCAGATGGGGTTTCAAAATAAAAAACAGAGTGTCAGAGAGGCTGTAAGTTTGGTTCCAGACCTTTGCAATAAAATAAAACCATTTTTGATTTTCCAGCGCATGTAAAAGTTATGTTCACGCTATACTGGAGCCTATTCAGTGTGCAATAGCATGATCTCTAAAAACGTGCGTGCTTTAATTAAAAAATATTTTATTGCTAAAAAATGCTAGTCATCATCTGAGCTTCCAGTGAATCATAGTAGTAACATCAAAGATCACAGATCATCGTGACACATATAATATTAACAGAAAAGTTGGACATAGTGTGAGAATTACCAGAATATGACACAGAGATCCTAAATGAGAAAATGCTGTTGGAAAAATGATGCCAATCGACTTGTTTAAGACAAGATTGCCACAGAGTTTTAATATGTTTAAAAAAAGAAAAAGTAATATCTGCAAATCACAATCAAGTGAAATACTTGGCTGTACCATTGGTTGCTGAACCCACTCCTCTGGGAAAAACTAAACCGAGCTGACCAACACCCACAAACCAGCCATTGTAACATCAATCAGAATCTCTCGGGCTCTCACTGAACAGACTGTTAATGGTAGAACTAAAGAAGTAGCATGGTTTAAAAGGAAACATCTCTGCTTCCTCATCTACCTCTTCCTTCTTCATCTACCTCTACCTTCCTCACCTACCTATCCTCACTAGGAAAGAAGGGGAGATAAAGAAGAGACAAATGAATAACTGAAAGGGGAAATTCAGTATGTTCTCTTTTAATGGCACCAGGCTGTCTGTATGCAACACACTTGAGGTTGTCTCATATAGTCACTGCTTTTTTGAAAATCTAATGCACACTCAGCAGGGTTGAGTGGAGGTACATTGTCTAGCCCAGGTACCATTAGGTCCAGGAGAGATTTCCTGAAGTCCATAGCTTGAAATCCAGAGCTCCTCTTCCTGCCAAAAAACCTGAGAGTGACTAAGAAATTAGCTTCGGCTCAGCCCAGCCCAAGCTCCCAGGGCACCATGCCCGCCTGGTGGAGCGTGAGTGAGCACCTTGGTGGATCCCATGACTCACGCAAGCAGGAAGAGCATATTGTGAAGATCAGTCCCATCTTAGCTTGTGTGCAAATCAGAAATGCCAGCGCATTCTTCCATCGTCTTCTATAATGTTCATTACAAAAGAGTTCCCAGATGGCAGACGGCTATTAACTCACCATGACCTATATAAATGTCAAACGTAAAACTATTGCTCCAGCAAAAATCTCAAAACAAATAACAGCAGGAGGGATGAGATTCTGTTGTCATCAGTATTTACAGTTTATGCATTTGGACTCTTCCGTTCTCAAGCCAGCACAAAATGCTTTCATCCCACAGGGGAATTCAATTAGCCAGAGCAAAACAGGAAGTGGAGTCCCACAAGAATAGCACAGATGAAGAATGGATACCCTGAAAAGGCAAGCCAGTGGCTGAGAAGAGTGGAATGGCTCGAGGGAATTGCTTAGGCCACATTTTAAAAGTTTATTGCCAGATCTGTATCCTTAGGGCCAGGCTTGCTAAGACAAAAGGAAGGTTGGGTTTTCTAGCATTACTCCTGGACAACCCAGAGCAGGGGCATACTTTGCCCTCCAAGGGAAGATTCTAGATTGTAAGAAATACAGAATAAGTTACTTGTGAACAAGCTTAGAGGATCAACTTCTTTCTTATTTGAAAATCACAGAGTTTCTGCCTGCCAACTGCCAAATCTTCAGCGATGTGTTCTCCACCATGGTATGTGTGTGTGGGTGTGGGGGTGTGTATATACACAATATATATATATATAAATCTATATATGTATATAGATTTTATATGTATATATATAAATCTTTTTTAACATATCAGTGTTTCTAACACAACGTGATTTAAATCTGGTTCTCCAGATGAACAACTGGAAAAATTTTCACTCAATCTGTTCAGTGAACTAAAATCAGCTTGCATTGCCTTGTTGGCTTTGTGGGGTAATGATTCTGTATGGATTTTCTCTTGCATTTATGAAGAGCCAAAAAATCCAGAGCTCCTCTTCCTGCCAAAAAACCTGAGAGTGACTAAGAAATTAGCTTCGGCTCAGCCCAGCCCAAGCTCCCAGGGCACCATGCCCGCCTGGTGGAGCGTGAGTGAGCACCTTGGTGGATCCCATGACTCACGCAAGCAGGAAGAGCATATTGTGAAGATCAGTCCCATCTTAGCTTGTGTGCAAATCAGAAATGCCAGCGCATTCTTCCATCGTCTTCTATAATGTTCATTACAAAAGAGTTCCCAGATGGCAGACGGCTATTAACTCACCATGACCTATATAAATGTCAAACGTAAAACTATTGCTCCAGCAAAAATCTCAAAACAAATAACAGCAGGAGGGATGAGATTCTGTTGTCATCAGTATTTACAGTTTATGCATTTGGACTCTTCCGTTCTCAAGCCAGCACAAAATGCTTTCATCCCACAGGGGAATTCAATTAGCCAGAGCAAAACAGGAAGTGGAGTCCCACAAGAATAGCACAGATGAAGAATGGATACCCTGAAAAGGCAAGCCAGTGGCTGAGAAGAGTGGAATGGCTCGAGGGAATTGCTTAGGCCACATTTTAAAAGTTTATTGCCAGATCTGTATCCTTAGGGCCAGGCTTGCTAAGACAAAAGGAAGGTTGGGTTTTCTAGCATTACTCCTGGACAACCCAGAGCAGGGGCATACTTTGCCCTCCAAGGGAAGATTCTAGATTGTAAGAAATACAGAATAAGTTACTTGTGAACAAGCTTAGAGGATCAACTTCTTTCTTATTTGAAAATCACAGAGTTTCTGCCTGCCAACTGCCAAATCTTCAGCGATGTGTTCTCCACCATGGTATGTGTGTGTGGGTGTGGGGGTGTGTATATACACAATATATATATATATAAATCTATATATGTATATAGATTTTATATGTATATATATAAATCTTTTTTAACATATCAGTGTTTCTAACACAACGTGATTTAAATCTGGTTCTCCAGATGAACAACTGGAAAAATTTTCACTCAATCTGTTCAGTGAACTAAAATCAGCTTGCATTGCCTTGTTGGCTTTGTGGGGTAATGATTCTGTATGGATTTTTCTCTTGCATTTATGAAGATCTAGATGATCCTAAGAACCAAGTCATTAAGATTTAAAAAAAAAAAACTACCCCTAGGGCTTGGGCAAAGGATTCACCAGGAAGCAACTGAATGAGCAGTGTGTACTCTAAGTTCAAAGAAAAGCTGACCACATAGCTTACCTTCCAGACAGGGACAATTCTAATAGTGAAGGGCAGTGTCATTAATAATTTCACTAAGGCAACAGGTATACTTCAGGGGTATCCATTCAGGGTAAATCAAGATCACCATATTCAAAGTTGATTTATAAACACCACAAAAAGCTTATTTAGACCATGCATGTATCTGAGGAATAAAAGTGTTCATTGGAAGAAGTAACCAAGGCAGAAAGGCAGCAGGGTATAGTAGACAGAACTTAGTAATTTGAAAGTGCTTTGTTTTGAAACTGGCTCTTTTCCCTAACTAGTGATGTGACCTTAGAGCCTCTAATTTCTCGTTTGGAAAGTGAGAGTAAAATATCTTGAAAAGCTGTCACCAGAATCCAATAGGATAGACTATGTGAACTGTCTAACACATGGCCTGGATAGGAATAGTGCATAATAATTTTTATTTCTCACACTTAGGAATATGAGGATCCTATTTCATTCCATTATTCCCTGGCTTTAGATCAACAACTACTAAAAATGCACTTGAAAATTAATTTCCAGCAAAGATTTTCCTAACAAATGACAGCTGGCATATTGTAGCATGGTTCTACATATATTTTTGTGAGTCTTGTCATGAAATAGATGTCTTTGACCCACCTGTTCTGGTTTTCACTTTTGAAGAAACATGTGATGATACAAGTAACAACTCAAGCCAGGGTGCCAAGCCAAGGCTTGGGCCAGAAGTACTAATGTCCATTCCTAAAGAAAGCGCTCAGTTCAGAAAAGGTGTCTGATGAGCAAATCATGGGCCATGAATCCCATCATGCATCTCTTCACTCAGGATGCTGACCTTGTGGTAGTATTCCAAATACGTGTTATATTAGATGCAGAAAGTTAAGGTTTTATCACAAAAATTCAACGTATATTAGTTCATGTAACTTTTCAAAATCTCCCCAAATGGCCAAGGACTCCCAAACAGTGGATGGCCCATCTTCCATGTCAATGCTGGACCTCCTCTGATTCTCCTCTTCCCAGCTCAAGGCTCTTGCTGGCAGACACTTTATGTGCAAATTTCTCATGAGAGTAAGCTTGCAGGACTTTCCTGGTGATCCAGTGGTTAAGATTTCTCTTTCCAATGCCGGGGTGGTGGGGTGAGGGGGGGAGGGGCTCAATTCCTGGTTGGGGAACTAAGACCCCACATGCCCTGCAGCCAAAAAGTGAAAACATTAAACAGAAGTAATATTGTAACAAATTCAATAAAGACTTTAAAAATGATCCACATCAAAACCAAATCTTTTTTAAAAAGTAGATCTGTGACTGTTCCATTGGAGTTGCATTCCCAAAATTTCACTCACACCATAGAAAAAAATCTAGAAAAACATTCAACCCCAAGGGTCGGGTCTTATTACTGAAGTTGGACTCACTCTGAAATGAGTTTTGAAGTGAAAACATTTATTTACTATTTAATAAGTTCTTATAAAATGCCCATGACATGCTGGCATCATGGTAGGCCCCAAGGAGACCAGATGAAATGATTCAATTTAGACATTCAAGAAGTTTAATGAGAGCTTCCCTGGTGGTCCAGTCGGTATAGAGTCTGCCTTGCAGTGTAAGGGACACTGGTTTGATCCCCGGCCTGGGAAAATCCCACGTGCCGCAGAGCAGCTGGACTGATGTGTCCAATTATGAACCAGTGCTCTGGAGCACGTGTGCCCAAAGTCGGTGCTCTGCAATAAGAGAGGCCACTGCAATGGGAGGCCCACACAGGCTGAAAAATCAAGAAAAATTTTTTTAAAAAATCAACAAAAGAGGCCAAAATTAAAAAAAAAAAAAAAAAAAAAAGAAGAAGAAGAAGTTTAATGACATAGGAGAAAAAGAAGCAATTCACTACCACACACCAAGTGATGGCTTGAATGAGATAAGGAACACACTATATTGCATAGAGGAAGAAGCATCCAAGTCAAGTGGGGATGAAAGGGAGGCTGCAAAGAGGGAGCAGTGTTTGAGCTGAGATTAAGGATCTAATTTGGGAACTTCCCCTGTGGTCCAGTAGTAGAGTCTGCCTACCAGTGCGGAGCTGGCACTCAGAACCTTAAAAAATCCAGTAGTCAGTGTTCCCAGCTCAAGGCTCTTGCTGGCAGACACTTTATGTGCAAATTTCTCATGAGAGTAAGCTTGCAGGACTTTCCTGGTGATCCAGTGGTTAAGATTTCTCTTTCCAATGCCGGGGTGGTGGGGTGACGGGGGGAGGGGCTCAATTCCTGGTTGGGGAACTAAGACCCCACATGCCCTGCAGCCAAAAAGTGAAAACATTAAACAGAAGTAATATTGTAACAAATTCAATAAAGACTTTAAAAATGATCCACATCAAAACCAAATCTTTTTTAAAAAGTAGATCTGTGACTGTTCCATTGGAGTTGCATTCCCAAAATTTCACTCACACCATAGAAAAAAATCTAGAAAAACATTCAACCCCAAGGGTCGGGTCTTATTACTGAAGTTGGACTCACTCTGAAATGAGTTTTGAAGTGAAAACATTTATTTACTATTTAATAAGTTCTTATAAAATGCCCATGACATGCTGGCATCATGGTAGGCCCCAAGGAGACCAGATGAAATGATTCAATTTAGACATTCAAGAAGTTTAATGAGAGCTTCCCTGGTGGTCCAGTCGGTATAGAGTCTGCCTTGCAGTGTAAGGGACACTGGTTTGATCCCCGGCCTGGGAAAATCCCACGTGCCGCAGAGCAGCTGGACTGATGTGTCCAATTATGAACCAGTGCTCTGGAGCACGTGTGCCCAAAGTCGGTGCTCTGCAATAAGAGAGGCCACTGCAATGGGAGGCCCACACAGGCTGAAAAATCAAGAAAAATTTTTTTAAAAAATCAACAAAAGAGGCCAAAATTAAAAAAAAAAAAAAAAAAAAAAGAAGAAGAAGAAGTTTAATGACATAGGAGAAAAAGAAGCAATTCACTACCACACACCAAGTGATGGCTTGAATGAGATAAGGAACACACTATATTGCATAGAGGAAGAAGCATCCAAGTCAAGTGGGGATGAAAGGGAGGCTGCAAAGAGGGAGCAGTGTTTGAGCTGAGATTAAGGATCTAATTTGGGAACTTCCCCTGTGGTCCAGTAGTAGAGTCTGCCTACCAGTGCGGAGCTGGCACTCAGTCAACAGGGACCCATGAGTGAATGAATGAAGCCCAGTAAGGGGAGAGGGAGAAGGCCAAGCAGGTGAGCTTCAGTGCCTTCTTCCTGCTTTTATCTGTCATGTTTATCAGGATTTCTCCTAGATTTCAATGCATATTGGAGTCCTCTGCTTTAAAAGGAGGGAGGAAGGGAGAAAGAAAGGGAAGATAGGAACAGAGAGAAAGAAGGAAGGAGGGGAGGAAGAAAGGAGGGGAGGAAGAAAGGAGTGAGAAAAGAAAGAGGGCAAGAAGGAAGGAAGGAACCTACTGTGTCGGCCTTGAAGAACTCAGTATGATACAATACTTGATGCTGAAAGAATCACAGCTTGCAGATTAGATAGAGGTTTCCAGGCTAAAAGTTAGAAAAACAGGTAAAGGGACTCCCAAATGGGCTAAATGGAGAAGCTGAGACTGTATTCAAGTCCAAGCTATGAGAGCAGAGGGAATGGAGAAGAGTGAGAGAAGTTTAGGAGGATGCTTCTATCTTGGCTCAGATGTGAGAAAGTCCAGAGAGGGAGGATTCTAAGGATGGCACCCCGTTGCTGGCTTAAATAGCTTTCTGAGAGGTCACAGCCTCACCGGTGACAGAGAGGAGACACAGGGGGTCATCGGGAGCCTGTTTAGTATGAAGACCCTGGGGGATATCCAGGCGATGAGGTCCATCTCAGCAGCTGGACTCAAGGTCTAGCACAAGAGAGAGACACAGAGTCAGCAACCTTTAGGAGGCAGAGGAAGCCATGGCCCAGAGGTGTGTGGAGCACAGTGTGTGAACAGGCACGGGAATCCCAGCGAGCCTGGGGTGAGAGCCTGGCCACCTCAGCTTTTGTCCTGGCTCCACAGTTTAGTGACTACATCACTTTAATTCCCATGTTAAACCTTTCAGAGCCTCAGCCCCCTCGGCAAAAAACTACCTCAAACCAAGTGATGGCTTGAATGAGATAAGGAACACACTATATTGCATAGAGGAAGAAGCATCCAAGTCAAGTGGGGATGAAAGGGAGGCTGCAAAGAGGGAGCAGTGTTTGAGCTGAGATTAAGGATCTAATTTGGGAACTTCCCCTGTGGTCCAGTAGTAGAGTCTGCCTACCAGTGCGGAGCTGGCACTCAGTCAACAGGGACCCATGAGTGAATGAATGAAGCCCAGTAAGGGGAGAGGGAGAAGGCCAAGCAGGTGAGCTTCAGTGCCTTCTTCCTGCTTTTATCTGTCATGTTTATCAGGATTTCTCCTAGATTTCAATGCATATTGGAGTCCTCTGCTTTAAAAGGAGGGAGGAAGGGAGAAAGAAAGGGAAGATAGGAACAGAGAGAAAGAAGGAAGGAGGGGAGGAAGAAAGGAGGGGAGGAAGAAAGGAGTGAGAAAAGAAAGAGGGCAAGAAGGAAGGAAGGAACCTACTGTGTCGGCCTTGAAGAACTCAGTATGATACAATACTTGATGCTGAAAGAATCACAGCTTGCAGATTAGATAGAGGTTTCCAGGCTAAAAGTTAGAAAAACAGGTAAAGGGACTCCCAAATGGGCTAAATGGAGAAGCTGAGACTGTATTCAAGTCCAAGCTATGAGAGCAGAGGGAATGGAGAAGAGTGAGAGAAGTTTAGGAGGATGCTTCTATCTTGGCTCAGATGTGAGAAAGTCCAGAGAGGGAGGATTCTAAGGATGGCACCCCGTTGCTGGCTTAAATAGCTTTCTGAGAGGTCACAGCCTCACCGGTGACAGAGAGGAGACACAGGGGGTCATCGGGAGCCTGTTTAGTATGAAGACCCTGGGGGATATCCAGGCGATGAGGTCCATCTCAGCAGCTGGACTCAAGGTCTAGCACAAGAGAGAGACACAGAGTCAGCAACCTTTAGGAGGCAGAGGAAGCCATGGCCCAGAGGTGTGTGGAGCACAGTGTGTGAACAGGCACGGGAATCCCAGCGAGCCTGGGGTGAGAGCCTGGCCACCTCAGCTTTTGTCCTGGCTCCACAGTTTAGTGACTACATCACTTTAATCCCCATGTTAAACCTTTCAGAGCCTCAGCTTCTCCTCTGCTAACAAGTGCTAATAATAAGAACTACCTCATAGCAAAGCTATAGAATTTAAGTGTAGATGGTAGAATTTCTGGTATCTAGAACATATTAATAAATATTACTCAGATATGAGCATCAATTATATTCATCAGATACAATGAAAACAAGAAAGTTGACACTTAGTAGGGAGACTATAGCCACCAAACTTCAGGAGGAATCATGCCACCTGTGATTTGTGGTGACGCCAGCAAAAGCAGTGTAGAGAGACCAGTAGATATTAAAGCCAGAGGGAGTTGAGGGGGATGAGGACTGAAGGAAGGAAAACAGACCTGATATTACATCAGGCTCAACCGCTCTCTAGCTGTTCAGTCTTAGTGACATTACTTAACCTCTCTGTGCCTCAGTGCCCTTATCTATAAAGTGGGAAAAATTAATAAAGTGCCTTTGACAGTATCTGGGCAACGGCAGGTGATTAACTAAATACTAGCTCTGTTTCATTGCTTCTTCTTTTTTCCTGATGGTGAAAATGCACAAAGGACCCAGTCATGGTGTTTGATGCTGTCTCAAACTCTTCAGCACAAAGATGCACTCGTAGTATGAGTAGGAACACTCAAAAGGAACACGAAATAAATTGTAATTTGCATATGGTATTCATGTCATCCCTTAAATTGTCACCTCCCATGGTTTTCTCTTTCTTTGTTTTAATTTTTTTTCATAAATTTTTATTGAACAAGTGAATACATGTGTTAATCATGTGATATGGTGCCACCTGCCTCAGCACTAACTCTGCTTTTTTTCAAAATCCCAAGTTTTTTTATTTGACTTTTTTGATTTTACAGAGTTTTGTTGTTTACAGGTATGTATAATTCCAGATTAGTCATAGGTACCAGATTTCCTCACTCAACCATTACTCTCAGATATCAGCAATGGTTGAGTGAGTAGAGCACTGCACATTGATTCCTGGACAAGCTTAAAATGGCTGCTTTCCTTTCTTCTTCTTATACAGACAAGCTTATGTATTGAATTCCTTTTAAGAAGGAGGCAGAGGAAGCCATGGCCCAGAGGTGTGTGGAGCACAGTGTGTGAACAGGCACGGGAATCCCAGCGAGCCTGGGGTGAGAGCCTGGCCACCTCAGCTTTTGTCCTGGCTCCACAGTTTAGTGACTACATCACTTTAATCCCCATGTTAAACCTTTCAGAGCCTCAGCTTCTCCTCTGCTAACAAGTGCTAATAATAAGAACTACCTCATAGCAAAGCTATAGAATTTAAGTGTAGATGGTAGAATTTCTGGTATCTAGAACATATTAATAAATATTACTCAGATATGAGCATCAATTATATTCATCAGATACAATGAAAACAAGAAAGTTGACACTTAGTAGGGAGACTATAGCCACCAAACTTCAGGAGGAATCATGCCACCTGTGATTTGTGGTGACGCCAGCAAAAGCAGTGTAGAGAGACCAGTAGATATTAAAGCCAGAGGGAGTTGAGGGGGATGAGGACTGAAGGAAGGAAAACAGACCTGATATTACATCAGGCTCAACCGCTCTCTAGCTGTTCAGTCTTAGTGACATTACTTAACCTCTCTGTGCCTCAGTGCCCTTATCTATAAAGTGGGAAAAATTAATAAAGTGCCTTTGACAGTATCTGGGCAACGGCAGGTGATTAACTAAATACTAGCTCTGTTTCATTGCTTCTTCTTTTTTCCTGATGGTGAAAATGCACAAAGGACCCAGTCATGGTGTTTGATGCTGTCTCAAACTCTTCAGCACAAAGATGCACTCGTAGTATGAGTAGGAACACTCAAAAGGAACACGAAATAAATTGTAATTTGCATATGGTATTCATGTCATCCCTTAAATTGTCACCTCCCATGGTTTTCTCTTTCTTTGTTTTAATTTTTTTTCATAAATTTTTATTGAACAAGTGAATACATGTGTTAATCATGTGATATGGTGCCACCTGCCTCAGCACTAACTCTGCTTTTTTTCAAAATCCCAAGTTTTTTTATTTGACTTTTTTGATTTTACAGAGTTTTGTTGTTTACAGGTATGTATAATTCCAGATTAGTCATAGGTACCAGATTTCCTCACTCAACCATTACTCTCAGATATCAGCAATGGTTGAGTGAGTAGAGCACTGCACATTGATTCCTGGACAAGCTTAAAATGGCTGCTTTCCTTTCTTCTTCTTATACAGACACATACGCCTTATGTATTGAATTCCTTTTAAGAAGATATTTAGATAGAAGTGTTTTTTGTTGTTTTTTTGTTTGTTTGTTTTTTGGAGAAACAGATATAGAGAACAGACTTATGGACATTGGAGGGAGGGAGGAATGGGTGAGAAGCATGGAAAGAGTAACATAGAAACTTACATTACCATATGTAAAGTACATAACCAATGGGAATCCACTGTAAGGCTAAGGGAACTCAAACAAGGGCTCTGCAACAACCCAGAGGAGGACTGAGGCGGGAAATGGCAGGGAAATTCAAGAGGGAGGGGACATACATATAGTAAACAACGAAACTCTGTAAAAAAATTAATAATAAGAAATAGAAGTTTTAAGTGAACTTTTTTTGCCTACTCATTTCAAAACAATTTACATAATACAAGTCCAGCGTAACACAATATAGGGTCGTGCGTCATCTTTTTCTTTCACTGTGGGATTAACTAGTATACCATACATCACATACAAGAGGCAGATGTTCATTCTAGGTATTTTTATATCTATGAAATTCTGCTGATATTTTGCTTTTATATTAATATATGAAAATGGTTGATTTTCTTATAAAATATAAAAGAAGATTTCTCTTCTTGCTGCTTCACAAAATCAAGTACTTTGACATAGAACTTCTGATATTGCCATTTTAATGGACATGCCTATAGAAAACTAGAAATTCTTGCAACTGAAACTAGAAACCCAAGGATCTCCACACACACACACCTTTTGAAAGTCAAAGTCTCTACTTAACAATGTACAAATAATATGTATGAGCAATATCAATAAAAATAAATACTTGTGATAAAATTATAGAAATATATATATATATATATATATACATATATATATATATACATAATCTCAGTTTAACCAAATCTAATTAAACACTAGCTGAATCAATTCTCCAAATGTATTTTTGCTTAACATCATTCATCAACAATACCGACCAGCAGGCTCACGGCCTTTACTCGAATTTAACTCCCTTTCACTTCAAAGGAACTTGTTTTGAGTTTGGCTGTAAATTGCTGTGTTATCCTAACGAGGAAGTATTTATATAGTTTCTGGATCTTGCTATTAAATGACTAGTCTGCTTATTTTCTTGCTCAAATGACCTCATTTTCTCAGAGCAAAAAAAAAGGGAGGGGCTCAGTAGCCCTGCTTTCCTTAAGCATCCTGCTCCAAGGAACCAAAGGAGAAAGAGTGAGAAACTATTCAACACATTTCCCCAATTCTGTATTAAAATCTCAGAGTATTCATTTCCTGCGGAGCCTCCCTTAGGGAAAAAGAAGATCCCTTTGTTCTTGGGTGGGTGAAGACAGAGTTAACGTGACCCAGAAGAAACAGAACAAAGTCTATCCACCCTCCACCCCACCCCCTGCCATTCTTCTGGCATGTCCACAGGCCTCGTATTCAATTCGGTGTCTATTTGCACCATCATAAATTCTAAACTCAGGAGGATAATCCTAGCCAAAGTCTACATGTGCCGGATACCATAATGTAAACGGCATATGTTGTCAGAAGCTGTTAAATGGAACCAGTGAATGAAAACAGGGCCGGCCCCTGGCTTGGGCCCCTGGATTTCCTCTCCTCTGTAAACCAAGGCCTCTCCCCTCAATTCTAACTTCCTGACATGCCCATAAATAAGAGCACTTTTGGCTACCAGTCCCTCTTGAGATGTTTAGGAACAGCATCAATTCCAGAGTTAAAGTTCGGGCTCTGCTCAGAAGTACAAATGGCCAGCCCGGAGCTCCCTCCATCCTGACTGTGATAAAAACTGCTGCGAAAAGCTGCATTGTCTTTCCTCTTAGGCCCGTGCCCTGTTGTCTCTTCTCTCCCAGCTTTGCTCTCATTCCAATAGCAAGGAGAGCCAGCTGATAGGGTGATGGGTTCAGCCAGCAGGAATCCACTCCATTCAGTCCAGTTCAGTTCAGTTGCTCAGTCACATCCGAATCTCTGCAACCCCGTGGACTACAGCATGACAGGGTTCCCTGTCCTTCACCATCTCCCAGAGCCTGCTCAGGGATTCCATCCAAACATCTTGTATTCTGTCATCTTATTCTACTTTTTCCTTCTATTCTTCCCAACATCAGGGTCTTTTCCAATGAGTTGTCTCTTCACATCAGGTGGTCAACATATTGGAGCTTCAGCTCCATGAAATGAGCTTAATAACAACTTGAACCCCCAGTCAGCTAGGGAGGAATAAGCTCGTCATCAAATGAGTCATTTCAACCCTTCTTCTCCCACCTTACTGGGGTTACACCCAAGTTCAAGGCTATTAAGCAATGTCAAGGCTTTTGGGACAGACGTGGACTGGATGTTTTCTGCCTAGAGGGGCATCCACTGAAATGCATGTCTCCCTTCCTGGTCATTGGCTCTTGGTTTATGCAAGGTGATGCTAAGGTGTCTCTACAGCCACATGGTCCCTTCTGCACCAGCCTCATCCTCTAAGCTTCGTTTGTGCTATGATATTTATGATTTCATCTGCTACTGCCATGTTCTGCTGGATTCTCAGAGTTTCTGCAAAAAGTGCATTTACAGAGTCATCTTACTTCCTCAGGGTTTTGCCCAGGAAGCAGGGGCCAGGCACACCATGACCTGCTGGTTTCTAGAGTCTCATTGCTTTGCCCCCAGAACCCAGCATTCAGTTGTGCAGTGACTGTGAAATGCCACTGTATAGTTCAGTATGAGTTTTGCTCAGGAGAGAAGGAAAGATTACACTCAACGTAATGTCGACCTCTCTCAGAGCTGGTAGTCTGTGTGTCTGTGATGCTCTTTCCCCAGAAACCATCAGAGCTCATGTCACGTTCTCTTTTGCAACACAGGGTCTGAAACAGATTCAGTTCTATGTGTCTTTGAGCGGTGATACCTGAGATGTGCTTGACCCTATGATAGCAGGGGTTTTGTTTCCATGGTTTAGGGATAGGCAACTGTGAAATGCTGTAATCCATGCCCACTCCACAAAGCAAGAAAAATAACTAAATGGAAATATAACTGTAACGATCATTTTAAATATTTCATTCAGTATGAAATATAGATCTTCAGTCATTAATATTTTATTGGAGAAATGAGTTGCTACCGGTCAAAGGCAGAAAAATAACTAAAGAAACTCAGTTGCTCAGTCACATCCGAATCTCTGCAACCCTGGAAGTCTTCCCTCCTTCACCATCTACTGGGGTTAAAAACCCAAAAAGGGTCTTTTCCAATGAGTTGTCTCTTCACATCAGGTGGTCAACATATTGGAGCTTCAGCTCCATGAAATGAGCTTAATAACAACTTGAACCCCCAGTCAGCTAGGGAGGAATAAGCTCGTCATCAAATGAGTCATTTCAACCCTTCTTCTCCCACCTTACTGGGGTTACACCCAAGTTCAAGGCTATTAAGCAATGTCAAGGCTTTTGGGACAGACGTGGACTGGATGTTTTCTGCCTAGAGGGCATCCACTGAAATGCATGTCTCCCTTCCTGGTCATTGGCTCTTGGTTTATGCAAGGTGATGCTAAGGTGTCTCTACAGCCACATGGTCCCTTCTGCACCAGCCTCATCCTCTAAGCTTCGTTTGTGCTATGATATTTATGATTTCATCTGCTACTGCCATGTTCTGCTGGATTCTCAGAGTTTCTGCAAAAAGTGCATTTACAGAGTCATCTTACTTCCTCAGGGTTTTGCCCAGGAAGCAGGGGCCAGGCACACCATGACCTGCTGGTTTCTAGAGTCTCATTGCTTTGCCCCCAGAACCCAGCATTCAGTTGTGCAGTGACTGTGAAATGCCACTGTATAGTTCAGTATGAGTTTTGCTCAGGAGAGAAGGAAAGATTACACTCAACGTAATGTCGACCTCTCTCAGAGCTGGTAGTCTGTGTGTCTGTGATGCTCTTTCCCCAGAAACCATCAGAGCTCATGTCACGTTCTCTTTTGCAACACAGGGTCTGAAACAGATTCAGTTCTATGTGTCTTTGAGCGGTGATACCTGAGATGTGCTTGACCCTATGATAGCAGGGGTTTTGTTTCCATGGTTTAGGGATAGGCAACTGTGAAATGCTGTAATCCATGCCCACTCCACAAAGCAAGAAAAATAACTAAATGGAAATATAACTGTAACGATCATTTTAAATATTTCATTCAGTATGAAATATAGATCTTCAGTCATTAATATTTTATTGGAGAAATGAGTTGCTACCGGTCAGGCAGCCAGTGCCCACATACATACACAAAGAGAGGAAAGGAGAAATAATATGGGCTCAGAATCCTGGGGTTCCATAGAACAGACACTAGAATCACATTCCACGGTGCCAGCATGGTGCCTCTAAGGCTTCACCATGTATAGCTTCAGAGAGTACTGTCTGTGCCTTCAGCCCCACCCTATCACCAAGACCCCAGAGTCCATGTTCAAGTGATACGCCTGCCATAAAAAGCTAAAACCACTGTCTACTTCTCCCTCTCAAGATTGTTCAACTCAGATCATCTCACTTTGAGTCAAATGATTAAATGGTACAGTGATAAGGACCTCAGCATAACAGAGATCATAGAATTAAATATAGTGTAAAGTGCTTTCCTTCATATATATGTGTATGTAATCTTCAGTATTCTTGCCTGGAGAATTCTGTGGGCAGAGGAGCATGGCAGGCTACAAATAGAGTCTCAAAGAGTTGGACACAACTGAAGCAATCTAGCATGAATGCATAAAGGAAAATAACCATTATCATAGCTTCCAAACACAGAAATGTCTGCTCCTAATATTAGTATTACGGGGATATATTCTTCCATTTTCATAGACAAGTGTATGCATCCAGTTGTTTTCAAATCTATTTTTAACAAGATTGGAGTCATCAGTTTGGTTCTCTGCTTTGCATGCTTAACATTTGACTGAGTTTGTGGTAATTTGTTACATCATCCATAGCAAATTAATCCATTAGATTAACCAATCTTTGTAACTGTGCAGACCACCATAGTATTCCTGTGTTGAAAATGCCTATTTACTATGCTTCTTGGCCATTTTCTGCTATGGAATTTAATCTTTTCTTCTGAATTTTTCAAACATATTTATACCTTCATTTTTTTTTTACTTTATTTTTCTTTCCTCCTTTTTATTTCCTTCTCTTTTTTCTATACCTTCATATTTTATACGTGTGTATCTATATATTTATACAGTGACTGAAGCCATGAAATTAAAAGACACTTGCTCCTTTGAAGGAAAGCTGTGACAAACCTAGGCAGCATAATTTAAAAGCAGAGAAATAATAAATGGCGTCTCAGAATCTTTTTTGGAGAAATGAGTTGCTACCGGTCAGGCAGCCAGTGCCCACATACATACACAAAGAGAGGAAAGGAGAAATAATATGGGCTCAGAATCCTGGGGTTCCATAGAACAGACACTAGAATCACATTCCACGGTGCCAGCATGGTGCCTCTAAGGCTTCACCATGTATAGCTTCAGAGAGTACTGTCTGTGCCTTCAGCCCCACCCTATCACCAAGACCCCAGAGTCCATGTTCAAGTGATACGCCTGCCATAAAAAGCTAAAACCACTGTCTACTTCTCCCTCTCAAGATTGTTCAACTCAGATCATCTCACTTTGAGTCAAATGATTAAATGGTACAGTGATAAGGACCTCAGCATAACAGAGATCATAGAATTAAATATAGTGTAAAGTGCTTTCCTTCATATATATGTGTATGTAATCTTCAGTATTCTTGCCTGGAGAATTCTGTGGGCAGAGGAGCATGGCAGGCTACAAATAGAGTCTCAAAGAGTTGGACACAACTGAAGCAATCTAGCATGAATGCATAAAGGAAAATAACCATTATCATAGCTTCCAAACACAGAAATGTCTGCTCCTAATATTAGTATTACGGGGATATATTCTTCCATTTTCATAGACAAGTGTATGCATCCAGTTGTTTTCAAATCTATTTTTAACAAGATTGGAGTCATCAGTTTGGTTCTCTGCTTTGCATGCTTAACATTTGACTGAGTTTGTGGTAATTTGTTACATCATCCATAGCAAATTAATCCATTAGATTAACCAATCTTTGTAACTGTGCAGACCACCATAGTATTCCTGTGTTGAAAATGCCTATTTACTATGCTTCTTGGCCATTTTCTGCTATGGAATTTAATCTTTTCTTCTGAATTTTTCAAACATATTTATACCTTCATTTTTTTTTTACTTTATTTTTCTTTCCTCCTTTTTATTTCCTTCTCTTTTTTCTATACCTTCATATTTTATACGTGTGTATCTATATATTTATACAGTGACTGAAGCCATGAAATTAAAAGACACTTGCTCCTTTGAAGGAAAGCTGTGACAAACCTAGGCAGCATAATTTAAAAGCAGAGACAACACTCTGCTGACAAAAATTCATGTACTCAAAGCTATGGTTTTTCGGTGAGGGTTGGACCACAAAGAAGGCTGAGTGCCAAAGAATTGATACTTTCAAAATGTGCTGGAGAAGACTCTTGAGAGTCCCTTGGATAGCAAGGAGATAAAACCAGTCAATCTTAAAGAAAATCAACCCTGAATATTCATTCATTCATTCATTTCAGCTGAAGCTGAAATTCCAATACTATGGCCACCTGATGCGAAGAGCTGACTCATTGGGAAAGACCCTGATGCTGCGAAGGACTGAAGACAAAGGAAAAGAGTGCAGCATGGAGGAGATGCTTAGATAGCATCTCTGATTCAATGGACATGAATTTGAGCAAACTCCAGGAGACAGTGAGGGCCGGGGAAGCCTGGTGTGCTGCATTCCATAAGGCTGCAAAGAGTCAGACATGATTAGGGACTGAAACTTTGTCTATATGGGTAGTACAAATTGTTCCCCAATTTATCATAAACCTTTTAACTTTATAATTTTTTGGTTAAAATACATTTTAAAATCTACCAATATGTTCATCTACATGGTCTTATTTTGCTCTTTTGTGGTGTCAAATTTCCTCTGAGCCATTCATGAGTTCATTTTTTATGCTTATCTTCTTAATTCACCTAAAAATTTTTTGGCAAGTGATATGAGGCAGGAACCTAGCTATTTTCTCCAATTGTTAGCCAATTGTTCCAACACCATTTATTTAATAATCTCTCTCCACTGAGTTAAAGTATTAACTTAAAGAAATAATGTATTGACTTTCATTTGATTAGTTATGCACTGTGCTCTGTTCCAGGTGTTTTCTTTTTTTTTTTTTCTTTTTTTATGTTATTCTGTTGTCATCGCTGCTTAATTACAGCCACTTTCTAAAATCTTTTCAAACCTACAAATGCAAGTCTTCATATGTATTTTTCTTTTTGGAATATTTCAAAAACTTTCCAGTTGAACCTTCTGATTATTCAGTCAAGTTAAAAAATAATCCTTTTAGAATTTTGTATTGGAATTGCCTTAGACTTATTAACTGATTTCAA
Organism: Tragulus kanchil; assembly: GCA_022376925.1. Lineage (NCBI taxonomy): Eukaryota > Metazoa > Chordata > Mammalia > Artiodactyla > Tragulidae > Tragulus > Tragulus kanchil. The sequence goes on along the minus strand of JAIOJX010000028.1, from coordinate 15,047,966 downwards.
ACCCAAGCCATTGAGTTCCATTTACACATTTTAATACTGGTAATGTTTAAAATCCGTTTTTTTTTTTTCATTTTTGATAACATGTTATGCTCTTTCTAATATTACAAGCAATACATGTTCATCATAGACTAGTGAATGTTGATTTTTTACATTCTTTTTTAAAGTTGCTCCTCATAGCAGGGATTTTAGCTCACAGAACAGGGGTTGAAACTGTCCCCTGCATTGGAAGGGCAGAGTCTTAACTACGGGATTGCCAGGGAAGTCCCAGATGTTGACATTTTAAAACAGGAACGTGAGTGTCTAGAATCTGGTAAGAAGATATATCTAGATAGGTGAACGTCCTTCAAACCCAGATTCCATCAAGTGCGTCTCAGGTGTTTTTTCTGTGCATTCTCTAGTGCTCTGTGAACTCTTACAAGAAACTTTTCTTCTACTGCTTTTCTGCTTGCTTTACTTTCTTACACATGCTCTGCTACAAACATTTTAGATTTCCCAGATCATTTCATGATTGTTTGCTCCTTTCAATCCCTTTACCAATAAATGTTCATTCAAAACAAATTGTTCCCCAATTTATCATAAACCTTTTAACTTTATAATTTTTTGGTTAAAATACATTTTAAAATCTACCAATATGTTCATCTACATGGTCTTATTTTGCTCTTTTGTGGTGTCAAATTTCCTCTGAGCCATTCATGAGTTCATTTTTTATGCTTATCTTCTTAATTCACCTAAAAATTTTTTGGCAAGTGATATGAGGCAGGAACCTAGCTATTTTCTCCAATTGTTAGCCAATTGTTCCAACACCATTTATTTAATAATCTCTCTCCACTGAGTTAAAGTATTAACTTAAAGAAATAATGTATTGACTTTCATTTGATTAGTTATGCACTGTGCTCTGTTCCAGGTGTTTTCTTTTTTTTTCTTTTTTTATGTTATTCTGTTGTCATCGCTGCTTAATTACAGCCACTTTCTAAAATCTTTTCAAACCTACAAATGCAAGTCTTCATATGTATTTTTCTTTTTGGAATATTTCAAAAACTTTCCAGTTGAACCTTCTGATTATTCAGTCAAGTTAAAAAATAATCCTTTTAGAATTTTGTATTGGAATTGCCTTAGACTTATTAACTGATTTCAAACCCAAGCCATTGAGTTCCATTTACACATTTTAATACTGGTAATGTTTAAAATCCGTTTTTTTTTTTTCATTTTTGATAACATGTTATGCTCTTTCTAATATTACAAGCAATACATGTTCATCATAGACTAGTGAATGTTGATTTTTTACATTCTTTTTTAAAGTTGCTCCTCATAGCAGGGATTTTAGCTCACAGAACAGGGGTTGAAACTGTCCCCTGCATTGGAAGGGCAGAGTCTTAACTACGGGATTGCCAGGGAAGTCCCAGATGTTGACATTTTAAAACAGGAACGTGAGTGTCTAGAATCTGGTAAGAAGATATATCTAGATAGGTGAACGTCCTTCAAACCCAGATTCCATCAAGTGCGTCTCAGGTGTTTTTTCTGTGCATTCTCTAGTGCTCTGTGAACTCTTACAAGAAACTTTTCTTCTACTGCTTTTCTGCTTGCTTTACTTTCTTACACATGCTCTGCTACAAACATTTTAGATTTCCCAGATCATTTCATGATTCTCTCCCCACTTTCACTTATTGTTTGCTCCTTTCAATCCTGGAAGAATGTCTAGAATATGCCTTTATTTTCAAAATTCAGCTTGTTGGCAGTATCCACTCAGCTGTTCACTGCCACATGGAGGCTTTTTAAATTCTATGGTTGCATTTCTAAAATTTTTATTCAGACTTTTCATGATTTTGCATTGTTACTTCTAAGATACTGTTCAAATTTCTAAATGTCATCTCTATTTGAACGTTGCAGAGAACATACATTAGGAATGTTCAGCAATTTCTTCGTTTATTGCAGCAGTTTGAGGTTTATAGGAAGAATCTTGCTCCAATTCGGCAGAATGGTGTGTTTTTAAACTGTAGAAAATGTTTGTGCTAGTGGTTTTTCTCCATTTGCACATTTTTAAAAAAGGGTTCTAAACGAGAACAAACCAGCCATTACCAGTGGGGAGAGGGGTCGGGGGAGGAGCAGGGTATGGGTGGGGGGTTAAGAAGTATAAACTATTAGGCCTAAAACAAATAAGATACATGGGTATAATGTGGAATACAGAGAGCACAGCCAATATTTTATAATAACTGTATGTGGAGTATAACCTGTAAAAATACTGAATCATTAATAATCTATTGCTGTCAGTCTTGACCCCATTCTAGGGGTCACCTAGGTTTTATTCTTACATCGGTAGTCACTTTGACTCCATCGTCTTCCTCCCTGTCAAATACAGTCCCCCAATTTTTAAAACACGCCTGCAGGTCAGTCTTTCTTTTTGAGTTCCTCTGTGACCAAGCCCTTCTTTGTAGTGGAATCTCATGCTGCAGTTTGTCCCCAGACCTGCTCCCCAATAGCAGTCTGTCCTACACACCCCTGAAGTTAATCCTCCTAAAACATCTCAGACCACCAGTGGCTCCCATATTCAACTGGGTACAATGAAAATGCTTTTTGGTTTCTCACAATCTGATTTCTTCATATAGAAACAGTCTGATTTCAGTCACTCCCTGACACCTTCCAGCATAGCCCCAAGACACAACATGCTCAATTTCAGCCCCAAACCTGCCTCGAATACCTCCATACCTCCATCCCCTGTGAGACTCTAAGTACCTGGAAGTGAAAGTCAAGTCTGTTTACCTCCACAAAGTCACAGTATTAAACAAATGCTTTTTGAATCATACTGATTTCTATCTTTCACATCTTTTCTAATCCAGCCCCACACCATCATGGATGACATCTGTTACAAATACCCAGGTTTATCCATTGATCCAAGCGCCTGCTTTTTATAATTATTTTTTAAGTTTTTCTTTGGGACATAATGCAGATCAATATTTCATAAATGTTTTATTGATGATGAAAATAAAGAGTATTCTCTGCAGGACACAAAGATCAATATATACACATTTACACATACTGCCTTATTAATTATATTATTCAGGACTTACATATTATTTTTTTCCTATTTGATCAAAAAATGATGTATGTGTTATAGTCTTATATTACCATTGTAGTTCTGTTCGTTTCTCCCTGCCTCTCTAAAACTCTTCTCTTTGTTTATTCCAATGAAAACTGTATTAATCCGTGTTCAGTCAGATAAGCAGAAAGACTGAGTCATGGGATAAAGCACTCGGACATGACACATGATGATATAAAAGTAAAAATATACCAGATGCCAGCTAAGAGTAGAAGAGATGTGGAAAAGGAAGGAACGAGGGGGTGTTAACACCATGGCAAAAATGGAGAGTCCAGAGAACTGTTCCTTACAGAATAGCACACGGTGGTTTATTTACCGAATGTGAAGTCTCAGATAGGACAAAGGAAGAAACGTAGAATTCTTACTTTACTATACCAGGAGAAAGAGCAACAAATCAGGAAAGGGGTAGCTACACAAATCTCTGGAGAGGTAAGAAGTCTATGGACTATATATAACAATAGTAAATTAAAGAAAAGCAAAGGACTTCCCTCCTCGTCCAGAAGCTGAGGCTCTGTGCTCCCAACTCAGGGGGCCTGGGTTCGATCCCTGGTCAGAGAACTAGATCCCACATGCCCCTGTGAGGATCCTGCAGCACAGCTAAATAAATAAATATTTGTTTTAGAAAAAGAGAAAATCAAGATATTGTCCTATTATTTAGATATTGGTAGAAGACATAAATGACTAAAATTAGTTTGACTGAAATTGTCAAGCCAAAACATATTTGAGAGTAAGAGTAAATGGTATTAATAATTATACTTGGAAAATGAGTATAAATCTTTTTAAAAATCCTTCATTGGCTTACCTTTTTACTTTTTCTTATGTCCAAATGATGTGACTCTTTTTTCTGTCTGCATAAAGAGGGTTGTGAACTCCTGGAGAACAAGAGTCATGTCTGATGTCCTTCAATAAAAGCAGGGCTTGAGAAAGAAGTTGTTGAGCTCATAGCGTAAGCAGATAGACCTACCTCTTCTGAGTTCTTTATTCGGCTTTCACATTTCAATGTGTACCTTCTTTTTAATTGGTCAAAAATATCTAGCAGGTATGGGTCCTGGAAATTGAAAAACAATTCCTAAAACAATGATAAATATCACATGAAAGAAACTCTGCTTTCTTCTAATGGTCCAAAACATGAGGACATGGGTTATCTGATGGGATCCTTGGAAAGATGATACTCTATTTATCTTGTAAACAAAGAAGAGGAAGTTCAGAGATGTCAAGTGGCTTGTCAGAAGTCACAGAGATCTTTTTTAAGATCTTTTATTCTTTTATTTTTTAAAAAAGTTTAAGTACGTATTTTTGGCTGTGCTGGTTCTTTATAGGGCTTTCTCTAGTTCCAGTGAGCTAGGGCTACTCTTCATTGCGCACTGTGGCTTTCTCATTTTCATGGCTTCTCTGTTGCAGAGATGGGCTCTAGAGTGTGAGCTCATAGGTTGTGGCTTTTCTCATTTCCCCGGGTGCTTACTATTCTGAGAGCAAAAAAGGAGAAAGAGCAACAAATCAGGAAAGGGGTAGCTACACAAATCTCTGGAGAGGTAAGAAGTCTATGGACTATATATAACAATAGTAAATTAAAGAAAAGCAAAGGACTTCCCTCCTCGTCCAGAAGCTGAGGCTCTGTGCTCCCAACTCAGGGGGCCTGGGTTCGATCCCTGGTCAGAGAACTAGATCCCACATGCCCCTGTGAGGATCCTGCAGCACAGCTAAATAAATAAATATTTGTTTTAGAAAAAGAGAAAATCAAGATATTGTCCTATTATTTAGATATTGGTAGAAGACATAAATGACTAAAATTAGTTTGACTGAAATTGTCAAGCCAAAACATATTTGAGAGTAAGAGTAAATGGTATTAATAATTATACTTGGAAAATGAGTATAAATCTTTTTAAAAATCCTTCATTGGCTTACTCTTTTACTTTTTCTTATGTCCAAATGATGTGACTCTTTTTTCTGTCTGCATAAAGAGGGTTGTGAACTCCTGGAGAACAAGAGTCATGTCTGATGTCCTTCAATAAAAGCAGGGCTTGAGAAAGAAGTTGTTGAGCTCATAGCGTAAGCAGATAGACCTACCTCTTCTGAGTTCTTTATTCGGCTTTCACATTTCAATGTGTACCTTCTTTTTAATTGGTCAAAAATATCTAGCAGGTATGGGTCCTGGAAATTGAAAAACAATTCCTAAAACAATGATAAATATCACATGAAAGAAACTCTGCTTTCTTCTAATGGTCCAAAACATGAGGACATGGGTTATCTGATGGGATCCTTGGAAAGATGATACTCTATTTATCTTGTAAACAAAGAAGAGGAAGTTCAGAGATGTCAAGTGGCTTGTCAGAAGTCACAGAGATCTTTTTTAAGATCTTTTATTCTTTTATTTTTTAAAAAAGTTTAAGTACGTATTTTTGGCTGTGCTGGTTCTTTATAGGGCTTTCTCTAGTTCCAGTGAGCTAGGGCTACTCTTCATTGCGCACTGTGGCTTTCTCATTTTCATGGCTTCTCTGTTGCAGAGATGGGCTCTAGAGTGTGAGCTCATAGGTTGTGGTGCATGAGTTTAGTTGCCCTGAAGCATCTGGAATCTTCCCAGACCAGGGACTGAACCATATCCCCTGCAACGGCAGGCAGATTTATAACCACTGGACATCTCGGTAAGTCCCATCACACGGATTTTTAATGAGAGTTAAGCCCACATGGCAAGTGTCACTGCCATTCTGATTCTCTGTCCAGCACCAGCACCACCTTCCTAACAAAACATTTTTCTATCTTCACAAAGAGTCCTGGCAATAGAAGGATTTCTGACTGCAAACGACAAACTCTGTATTCTCTCTTTCCATTTTCTCCTGCACTGTCTCCTTTTCATTCTGGGATGCCAGTTCCTTATGATTGAAATTTGAAAGCATGTAACTGTTAATCTAGGAGTGATTAAAGAGTTCCATTTCTCGGAAGAGTCAGTACTCATCATCAGCTGTGATGAATGAGCCCCTAACATCCCCTGATCCCATTATATTGTGATTAATTGTGCCAGTTTAAGTCAATAATTCATTTGTTAAAAATAGGCCTGCAAAGTATCATTTGTCTCATGGGAGATATCAGAATCAAAAAAATTCATTTGATACTTCTCATTAAATTAGTGTTGGAAGTTATATTGAAGAGCCCTGTTCATCAAATACTTATTGCAGGCTTATTTGATAAGAAGTTGTATTTGTCTAAAATTATGTCTGCTAACTGTCATAATGGACTGCATTTTCCCTGTGTTAATGAAGGAATAAAAAGTCTAAATACGTGCATGACTGGAAAGAAACATAAAAATTTGGAGCTTCATAAAAAAGGGGTTATCTGATGGGATCGTTGGAAAGATGATACTCTATTTATCTTGTAAACAAAGAAGAGGAAGTTCAGAGATGTCAAGTGGCTTGTCAGAAGTCACAGAGATCTTTTTTAAGATCTTTTATTCTTTTATTTTTTAAAAAAGTTTAAGTACGTATTTTTGGCTGTGCTGGTTCTTTATAGGGCTTTCTCTAGTTCCAGTGAGCTAGGGCTACTCTTCATTGCGCACTGTGGCTTTCTCATTTTCATGGCTTCTCTGTTGCAGAGATGGGCTCTAGAGTGTGAGCTCATAGGTTGTGGTGCATGAGTTTAGTTGCCCTGAAGCATCTGGAATCTTCCCAGACCAGGGACTGAACCATATCCCCTGCAACGGCAGGCAGATTTATAACCACTGGACATCTCGGTAAGTCCCATCACACGGATTTTTAATGAGAGTTAAGCCCACATGGCAAGTGTCACTGCCATTCTGATTCTCTGTCCAGCACCAGCACCACCTTCCTAACAAAACATTTTTCTATCTTCACAAAGAGTCCTGGCAATAGAAGGATTTCTGACTGCAAACGACAAACTCTGTATTCTCTCTTTCCATTTTCTCCTGCACTGTCTCCTTTTCATTCTGGGATGCCAGTTCCTTATGATTGAAATTTGAAAGCATGTAACTGTTAATCTAGGAGTGATTAAAGAGTTCCATTTCTCGGAAGAGTCAGTACTCATCATCAGCTGTGATGAATGAGCCCCTAACATCCCCTGATCCCATTATATTGTGATTAATTGTGCCAGTTTAAGTCAATAATTCATTTGTTAAAAATAGGCCTGCAAAGTATCATTTGTCTCATGGGAGATATCAGAATCAAAAAAATTCATTTGATACTTCTCATTAAATTAGTGTTGGAAGTTATATTGAAGAGCCCTGTTCATCAAATACTTATTGCAGGCTTATTTGATAAGAAGTTGTATTTGTCTAAAATTATGTCTGCTAACTGTCATAATGGACTGCATTTTCCCTGTGTTAATGAAGGAATAAAAAGTCTAAATACGTGCATGACTGGAGAAAAGGATGGGACTTGAAACTGGGATTAGAATAATTCCTACATGATCTGGTTTCACTGCATCAAAATTAAAAAAAAAAAAAAAAAAGTGAGAGAGAAAATGAGCTGAATATCCTCTGCCTGCGCCTGGGACTGTCTGGGCAAGTGCCAAGCTGGTTTCCCGCCAGATGGATCTTCCTCATTGTCTCTTACCTAGAAATTATTATAAAGGGTCCATTCAGCTTCATTGGGTCATTACATTTTCAGCTATAAATGTTTTAAAGAAGACAGAAGTGAAGAGCAGATCCAGTGCAAATGATAATGATCACCATCCAATGAGACACAGGACTCGTATCTTAATATTTCCAAAGTTTTATCAAAGCAAACTTGGGAAAGACTGCTCAAATGCTTCTGAAATACCTGGACATGCACTGGGTGGAGGATGAGGACTTATGATGTGGCAGATGCTTCGGGGTTGCCTTCTCACAATTGGGGGTGTTTGGGACTGGGAAGAGGACAAAGGAAGATCTAAAAGTGGGGTGACTCGAACACAACAGGGCAAAGCAATGGGGAGGTGAGGCCAAGTCCCAGCACATACTGGAAACTTAGTATCTTATGGGCGAAGAGGGGAAAAACAGCAAAAGCAGAAGGGAGAGAGGAGGCAGAATACATACAGGGGAAGGGAGGGAATGAAGGAATGGGGAAAGCTGGACTGACCACAGTCGTGCTTTATGACTGCAGTTCCAAATGACCGATTCTGAGGCCAGCCACCCAAGCATACCGTGGAAGAGTTTGGATTTTGAAATTTGAAAGCATGTAACTGTTAATCTAGGAGTGATTAAAGAGTTCCATTTCTCGGAAGAGTCAGTACTCATCATCAGCTGTGATGAATGAGCCCCTAACATCCCCTGATCCCATTATATTGTGATTAATTGTGCCAGTTTAAGTCAATAATTCATTTGTTAAAAATAGGCCTGCAAAGTATCATTTGTCTCATGGGAGATATCAGAATCAAAAAAATTCATTTGATACTTCTCATTAAATTAGTGTTGGAAGTTATATTGAAGAGCCCTGTTCATCAAATACTTATTGCAGGCTTATTTGATAAGAAGTTGTATTTGTCTAAAATTATGTCTGCTAACTGTCATAATGGACTGCATTTTCCCTGTGTTAATGAAGGAATAAAAAGTCTAAATACGTGCATGACTGGAGAAAAGGATGGGACTTGAAACTGGGATTAGAATAATTCCTACATGATCTGGTTTCACTGCATCAAAATTAAAAAAAAAAAAAAAAAAGTGAGAGAGAAAATGAGCTGAATATCCTCTGCCTGCGCCTGGGACTGTCTGGGCAAGTGCCAAGCTGGTTTCCCGCCAGATGGATCTTCCTCATTGTCTCTTACCTAGAAATTATTATAAAGGGTCCATTCAGCTTCATTGGGTCATTACATTTTCAGCTATAAATGTTTTAAAGAAGACAGAAGTGAAGAGCAGATCCAGTGCAAATGATAATGATCACCATCCAATGAGACACAGGACTCGTATCTTAATATTTCCAAAGTTTTATCAAAGCAAACTTGGGAAAGACTGCTCAAATGCTTCTGAAATACCTGGACATGCACTGGGTGGAGGATGAGGACTTATGATGTGGCAGATGCTTCGGGGTTGCCTTCTCACAATTGGGGGTGTTTGGGACTGGGAAGAGGACAAAGGAAGATCTAAAAGTGGGGTGACTCGAACACAACAGGGCAAAGCAATGGGGAGGTGAGGCCAAGTCCCAGCACATACTGGAAACTTAGTATCTTATGGGCGAAGAGGGAAAGACAGCAAAAGCAGAAGGGAGAGAGGAGGCAGAATACATACAGGGGAAGGGAGGGAATGAAGGAATGGGGAAAGCTGGACTGACCACAGTCGTGCTTTATGACTGCAGTTCCAAATGACCGATTCTGAGGCCAGCCACCCAAGCATACCGTGGAAGAGTTTGAACATTTCAGAATCATGGGCTCTGAACTCAGCATACCCCATGCTCCAATTCCTTCTTACTGGGCTTCAGACGGTATCCCAGAGAAGGCATTCTTCAAATGCTCCTTAGGTGACACGGGTGTGTATGATCCAGTTTGGAGAGGCAAAGGGAACAAATATTTAGATGACTGGAAAAATCCTCGTAACTGCCTGGGTAGGAAATGCTGGCCAGTTGGTGTCAAAATATGATGCAAGCCACTTCAGACGACAACAACAGGCATCCTTATGAAGACAATAAAATGGTTACAAATACAAAGATCTGTATACGCATATGTCAAGCAAAACGAGAACACCATTTTAGAAAAGGAAGTATTGAGCCCTTTCTCTGTGGACTGGATGGGATGCTGGTCCCTGAGCCTCTCTGGACTCTCCTGATGATGCAGCATAACAGAAGTCTAAGGACTGAGTCAAATGCAACCAAGAAAACAGCCGGTTTATTCTCTGTGCTGCCTCAGAAGTGAAGGGGGATCCTGAAATCAAGAGACTAACGACCGTTCTAGAGCACTGGTGAAAGCTGCACCAACTACTGGAAGGACCAAAGTATTTTCTGAAAACTTTGCTGCGAGAAGGCTGAAAAAGTGGCTTTGGGTTATATGTGATTTTTGTCCCATTCTGTGGAATCCTTCATTTTACCCCAATATTACTAATTTTATTACCCACAATCACACTGAGCAACTGAGCACAGTGAGGCTTGATGGATCAAGAGGGAAGATGTGTCCACAGATGGGAAAGGGTCCTGCAGGGAAGGGACAGCTGAGGTGGGGGTGAAAGAGAAAATGGAAAGTAGTCTGATATATATATATATATATATATATATATATATATATATATCAGATTTTATATATATATATATATCTCAATCATTTTACTATATACCTGAAACTAACACAATATTGTAAATCAGCTATATTTCAATTAAAGAAAAAGGAGAAAGAAGCCAGTAATTTATCCTATAGCAGAAACTTGGTGCAAAGGGTAACTGGACAAATCAAGCCTCACCCTGCACTTCTTTATAATCCCAGAAACTTCTGTATTCTTTAAAAAAAAAAAAAAATTTGAGAGTGTATTAGAATTCCCTCAGGCAAGCTTCTGTTACTTTCAGACAAACGATTTATATAAGAAAAATATTTTACTTCCTCTACTGAAAATTCTTTTCAGGTGGTGATGACAGTGGGTTAGAGACATATCTGAGAGACCTAGCATCGGTCTTCCCTGAGTTTCACCTCTTTCTAAGGCATTTCAATTGTCCCTCTTTTCTATTAATAATTCACTCAAAATCTTTTCTGATCTTTCTTACAGGCAAGTGAAAAAAAGTTAATAGGTTAAGCTGATATTTCCTTTTAATGAGCATTTATTTATACTTATCTTTTTTTTTTTTAATTTTGACCTTTTTAATTGGTTTTTTACTTATTTATTTTCATCCATCTTTATTCTTTGGCCGGTGTGGGCCTCCTGTTGCAGTGGCCTCTCTTGTTGCAGAGCACCAGCTCTGGGTGCATATGCTCCAGAGTGCTGGCCTGTAATCGGACACACCGGTCCAGCCGCTCCACAGTATGTTGGATCTCCCTGGGCCAGGGATTGAACTAGTGCCTGCATTGCAAGGTGGAGTCTTCACCCACTGGACCACCAGGGAAGCCTCATTTATACTTACCTTAACCACATTTCACCCACTCTTAATATTTGACAGAGGGAGAAACATGGCCAGTTTTTTTGCTTCCTCTTCTCTAGTTCAGCCCTTGGAATTGAATTATTAATGCATGAATTAACAATACAGTTTGTACCACCTACCACAGAGAAAGATGTTAGAAGTCTTAATGGGCCTTAGGAACGCCATTGACTAGCTTATTTTAAGTATTCCTTTAGATAGGCCTATAACTTCAGCTTTATTATTTGCCTCGTATAGTAATCAAATTGGGGCCAAACCAAACCACAGGCATCTTGAAAGATGAAAAAGTATTTTAGAATGTTGGCATGAAAAGAAACTCTCAAAACCATTTAGTGAAAGTCCTTTTGTCTTTGAGACATGAAATTAGATACTTATAGATGTGAAGAAGTTTGACTAAGGTTACATATTTCTCTGGTGTCATACCTCAAATCAGAATACATAAATTCCATTCATATCTTTATAATCCCAGAAACTTCTGGATTCTTTAAAAAAAAAAAAAAATTTGAGAGTGTATTAGAATTCCCTCAGGCAAGCTTCTGTTACTTTCAGACAAACGATTTATATAAGAAAAATATTTTACTTCCTCTACTGAAAATTCTTTTCAGGTGGTGATGACAGTGGGTTAGAGACATATCTGAGAGACCTAGCATCGGTCTTCCCTGAGTTTCACCTCTTTCTAAGGCATTTCAATTGTCCCTCTTTTCTATTAATAATTCACTCAAAATCTTTTCTGATCTTTCTTACAGGCAAGTGAAAAAAAGTTAATAGGTTAAGCTGATATTTCCTTTTAATGAGCATTTATTTATACTTATCTTTTTTTTTTTTAATTTTGACCTTTTTAATTGGTTTTTTACTTATTTATTTTCATCCATCTTTATTCTTTGGCCGGTGTGGGCCTCCTGTTGCAGTGGCCTCTCTTGTTGCAGAGCACCAGCTCTGGGTGCATATGCTCCAGAGTGCTGGCCTGTAATCGGACACACCGGTCCAGCCGCTCCACAGTATGTTGGATCTCCCTGGGCCAGGGATTGAACTAGTGCCTGCATTGCAAGGTGGAGTCTTCACCCACTGGACCACCAGGGAAGCCTCATTTATACTTACCTTAACCACATTTCACCCACTCTTAATATTTGACAGAGGGAGAAACATGGCCAGTTTTTCTGCTTCCCTCTTCTCTAGTTCAGCCCTTGGAATTGAATTATTAATGCATGAATTAACAATACAGTTTGTACCACCTACCACAGAGAAAGATGTTAGAAGTCTTAATGGGCCTTAGGAACGCCATTGACTAGCTTATTTTAAGTATTCCTTTAGATAGGCCTATAACTTCAGCTTTATTATTTGCCTCGTATAGTAATCAAATTGGGGCCAAACCAAACCACAGGCATCTTGAAAGATGAAAAAGTATTTTAGAATGTTGGCATGAAAAGAAACTCTCAAAACCATTTAGTGAAAGTCCTTTTGTCTTTGAGACATGAAATTAGATACTTATAGATGTGAAGAAGTTTGACTAAGGTTACATATTTCTCTGGTGTCATACCTCAAATCAGAATACATAAATTCCATTCATTCATTGATAAACACTTATTAAAAAATTCCATGCGTTAAGCCTTTTCTGAACATTATTTTTTTTAAGAAAAATGAAAAGATATAATTCCTTGGCTTATGTTGCCTTCTACAAAGGAAACCAATATGCAAGGAATTATATTGTCAGAAGTACAATTTTCAATCATAAGAATTTCAATAATTTAATTGGTTGGGGCATGCATGGGGAGGAGGACAGAGAGAATATTTGGGGTCACAGTGGTTATGCCTCTTGATCTCTAAATTACCATAAAAATTGGTATGTTCCTGACCCCAGGAGTGATGATGGTGGCTTATTCTCACTCCTATCCACTCTTTGGTGTGCTGGTGTTCATAACTATATCCTTCCATTTCAAAATGTACTTTGGAACACTCCAAAGGCCATCCTGATAGCATGTTGATATCATTGTGACTCCCTTTGTAGTGATCAAGGAGTTGGCAGTAATCGCATTTGCAAGGTTATGAAGGTATGTTTAACCTCAGTCCCAGAGCAAAGAGTTCAAAGAAACCTGGGCATGGAGGCCATGAGCTGGAACCTCTGCAGACTGGTAAAGATGGAATGAGAGGACAGAAAATCAAAGCCCACTTTGGAAATACAGGGTAGGTTAGGACTACACTGAAAATATCCTCAAGCTACTGAAGAGCATGTGTTCTAAAACCAGGAGGGAAGTGAGAAGCCCCGCTGCGCTCCTATGAAGGAAGTCCACAAATCCGATGCTTCCGTGTCCTGGGAAGCCTGAATTCCTCTAGCATTGCCATGCTTCTCGGGTGCCTGGCAGGTGTGTGCACCTCCTACATGAACCGCCCCGGATCTGTCCCCGCAGGTTCTCTTCTCCACACAGTAGCCTCCTTGTCTGGAGGGGACCTGCTGCGTAGTGACAGAGGCTCCGAAAACATTGTTCTCTTCCCCCGACTTCATCGTGAAATCCTCGTGTAGTAAATCTCAGGCCAAACACCTGTGACTTCCCAAGAGTGTACAGGAAAGAGGTTTTCCAAATCCTTTGTGGGAGTAATCCTCGTGAAGAAGTTTGACTAAGGTTACATATTTCTCTGGTGTCATACCTCAAATCAGAATACATAAATTCCATTCATTCATTGATAAACACTTATTAAAAAATTCCATGCGTTAAGCCTTTTCTGAACATTATTTTTTTTAAGAAAAATGAAAAGATATAATTCCTTGGCTTATGTTGCCTTCTACAAAGGAAACCAATATGCAAGGAATTATATTGTCAGAAGTACAATTTTCAATCATAAGAATTTCAATAATTTAATTGGTTGGGGCATGCATGGGGAGGAGGACAGAGAGAATATTTGGGGTCACAGTGGTTATGCCTCTTGATCTCTAAATTACCATAAAAATTGGTATGTTCCTGACCCCAGGAGTGATGATGGTGGCTTATTCTCACTCCTATCCACTCTTTGGTGTGCTGGTGTTCATAACTATATCCTTCCATTTCAAAATGTACTTTGGAACACTCCAAAGGCCATCCTGATAGCATGTTGATATCATTGTGACTCCCTTTGTAGTGATCAAGGAGTTGGCAGTAATCGCATTTGCAAGGTTATGAAGGTATGTTTAACCTCAGTCCCAGAGCAAAGAGTTCAAAGAAACCTGGGCATGGAGGCCATGAGCTGGAACCTCTGCAGACTGGTAAAGATGGAATGAGAGGACAGAAAATCAAAGCCCACTTTGGAAATACAGGGTAGGTTAGGACTACACTGAAAATATCCTCAAGCTACTGAAGAGCATGTGTTCTAAAACCAGGAGGGAAGTGAGAAGCCCCGCTGCGCTCCTATGAAGGAAGTCCACAAATCCGATGCTTCCGTGTCCTGGGAAGCCTGAATTCCTCTAGCATTGCCATGCTTCTCGGGTGCCTGGCAGGTGTGTGCACCTCCTACATGAACCGCCCCGGATCTGTCCCCGCAGGTTCTCTTCTCCACACAGTAGCCTCCTTGTCTGGAGGGGACCTGCTGCGTAGTGACAGAGGCTCCGAAAACATTGTTCTCTTCCCCCGACTTCATCGTGAAATCCTCGTGTAGTAAATCTCAGGCCAAAAACCTGTGACTTCCCAAGAGTGTACAGGAAAGAGGTTTTCCAGGGTCAAGTCACGGTTTGTCGGTCAGGAGTGGGACCATGGAAATACACTAATCCAGAGTCATGATACACTGTTACAAGTCCTATATTTACCCAGTGGGAGAACACAGGGGCCGTGATGGTGGCCATCTGGTCCACTTTCTGGAGGCATTTGGCCAAATAGCCTCAGGTCCTTGCCTGAGTGCCTGAGCAGAGATGGTCTAAGGTTTTGAGATTCTTACAGTTTCTTGAGGTTGTAGATCAGGTAAGTCACATTCAACAAATCCCATGTGCAAAGGAACGTGGGGATAACCGTCAGGTTAAAAATAAGAAGAAGGGGTAAGAGTGAAATTATCTAGTTCTCAACTCCACTAAAAAGCAATCTTTCCTCAAACGATAAAGATTTGGAGAAGCAATAGAAAGCATCACAGAATGTGTATTTTGTTATGTGCATGACCAGTGATGCATCGTCCTTTTAAAATTAGTGGTAGAAGACCCTACAACTAGGCTTTCAAAATAATTACAGGTTAACTGTGCTCATCTCGTACGGATACCTTTTAGGAGACCGGAGAGGCTTGATCGGCTGCCCCAGACATAGACCACCTCCTGGACGGAGGAACGTTCCCACAAGTAGATTTCATGCTTATGTCATTAGAGAAAGTCCACACCTCTGAAAGCAGCTGCAGGACTTCTGCCTGTTCATGACCTTATGCTAGGACACAGGGTATCTTGCTTTCTCTTCTTAGATATCATCTCTTCGGGCTTTGTTCCTTTATAAACAAGGAAATGGAAGCCGAGAGGAATGAGCTGACTTCGCAGGTGGCAGAGACGGAGCTGGGACAACACTCCAGGCCTCCAGGTGCCCGGTCCAAACTTTTTCATCCATGACGATGATTCACCCTGGAGCAAGGTTGGGCCCATGAAAGTGTTAGTTGCTCAGTCAAGTCTGACTCTTTGCAACCCTACAGACTGTAGGCCGCCAGGCTCCTCTGTTCATGGAATCCTCCAGG
Source organism: Tragulus kanchil (assembly GCA_022376925.1). Taxonomy (NCBI): domain Eukaryota; kingdom Metazoa; phylum Chordata; class Mammalia; order Artiodactyla; family Tragulidae; genus Tragulus; species Tragulus kanchil. The sequence goes on along the minus strand of JAIOJX010000028.1, from coordinate 15,032,168 downwards.
CAAGAATACCAGAGTGGGTAGCCATTCTCTTCTCCAGGGGATCTTCCAGACCCAGGGATCCAACCCAAGTTTCCTGCATTGCAGGGAGATTTTTTACCATCTGAGCCACCAGAGAAGCTCCATTTTCAATAGTGTTGGTAAAAAGCTTAACAGAGAGGGAGATGAACAATGTAGAAAAGTGGTGATAAATAGCATTCTATCCACAGTTTCATTTAGAATAAATGTCTTGTGGGTTTGCAGGCCCTCCACAGGATCGGCCTGTTATATGGGACAGCAGGAAATGGGGAAGCGGGGGTTTTGTGGACTTGTGTATGTGCGCAGGCTGGGGAAAGAGTGGGACAGGATAGGAGACAGACCAAAGCCATCAGAGGGGCCTTTACTCATGGATTCTGCTTTTCTTGGCTTCCCACGGAGCCTAATAGGCAGAGAGAAGGCCCACGCCTTTGCTGTATGTTTACTTTCCATGGGACTATTTTACAGCTTCCTGTCTTCCTCCCCCTCTATTTATTCAGGTTGGGTCCATGCTTGGGAGACGAGGGTGGGCGGAAACCCAGAACCATGTGCTGAGGACGTGGTGCCTCCCCTGAGACTGCTAGGGCCGGCTGGGGCGTTTTCCTGTTGGCCAAGCTTTCCACAGATGCTCCAGAGGAGGGAGGGACTACAGCGTCAAACGTGCACTTAACCATGCCCCTCTCCAGCTATCCTGCCTGTTCAGTCTCATGAGGATCCCATGGGGGCTTTACCAAAGGTGGTGCGAAGGGAAATAGTTTAAACTCTAGCATGGGAAAGATGCCCTATGGACATGCCCTGACTGCTGACAAAGCAGGAAGAGCTCTGCATGAACTCATCCTTATATTTTCCAATTGTGTGCAAGATGTCTCCAGGTCTCTAAGATGGTAGAGACAGTCTTTTCTGCAGCCAGAAGAATAACCAGGCCACCTTCTCATGGGATTCCCAGGTGGTTCAGTGGTAAAGAATCTGTCTGTCCATGCAGGAGACCCACATTCGATCCCTGGGTCATTCCTTTGGAGTAGGAAATGGCAACTCAGTCCAGCCTTCTTGCCTGGAAAATTCCATGAGCAGAGGAGCCTGGTGGGCTACAGGCCATGGGGCTGCAAAGAGTCAGACACGACTAAGCACGCACCTTCTCAGACCTGTGGCATTTAGTTTTGCTTTTCACCTATGTCAAGATGTATGAACTATGTAATAGCTATTTTTTTGCATGTTCCTATAGTAAAATTATAGGCTGACTTTGTCCCAACATGAACACAAATGTTAACTTCTACGGCCAGCATCCTACAAACCCCTTGATTCTTTGGCTTGGGGGTTCTCAGCCCAATTGTTTCTAATATCCCCTTTACATTAAGTATTAAAAACCATACCATTTGTTACCCTAAAGCAGACCTCACAAATAATATAACCTACCTATAAACATAATTTTAGAAATCCTATGACATCTTGCTTGTAATAATGGAAAAGGGAAAGCCAAGGAGAGGATTTTGATATAGAATACTCGAGCATGACTAGAAGACAGAAGGTAGTACTCAGGTCCCTGCTGTTCTACATGTAGTCACCAGAATGTCCCGACCACAAAGGCAGACTGACGCGAGGACATTTTATTCAGATTCAAATAATGTAATGATACTGATGTTAGCAATGTGTTTTTTAAAATGATGAACAACTTTTGGTGAAGTTCCAAATGCAATGAAGTTCTGCTTTCTGTCAATTTTACAGAACTGATGCTTTAGTGAAAAGTCAGTGAGTTTTCAAACAGGTCCCCCCAAAACTGTTCAAGTGTTTTACAGAATATTGACTCCCAAGTTTATCGGTTTAGATTCAGATCATCCAAAACAGTTCTCACCCAACTATATATCCAGTAGGGCATCTGAAAATTGCAGATGGGATAATTAACTAATGGGGTAATTCATAATTCCTGGGATAACTCTTTGCCGTGTGTGGTTGTCCAGGACATTGCAGGATGCTGCATTGTCCTTGGCCACATCCATCAGCTCCCCATTATTATCATGATGATCAAAAACATGCACTGGTGGATTCTCAGATCCTCTAGGGGTGACAACCCCCTCCTTCCCCATCAGCACCAAGAACCTCTGCCTTATATGCTTCTGCATCTTACAAGGCTGCTTACCATTCTGCCAGAGTGCAACTCTACTTAGACTATCCAGAATCTCTCTCCTTTGCTCTTTCTTTCTTATCTTTTATAATTGAATGCTTCAATATAATTAAACCTCTTTCTCTCTTGACCTAAATTCTTTACTGTCACTGAACTGTCTTCAAACTATTGGCTTCCAACCTAGAGCCCTAGACATGTTCTTGGAAGAGTTGGAAAGCATGGAACTAGTTCTTAGAATGCGAAAGGAACATGGAAATCATTTAATTCAACTCTATAAATCATCAAGCTGAAGCTTAAATACGTGCGGTGACTCATCTGAGGTCTCCCTGCCTCACATCTACATGAGACTCGGACTCTACCATGTGGGACCATTGACATTTTAAATACGTACCTTTTAGCAATTAGCTAATAACTCTCTGTAAACAACCCTGTGTCTTATTTTATTTATCTGTACGGCCTTGTGCCAACTAGGAACTCAGTTTTAAAAATGAACAAATGATTGAGTAAATTATTGAATAAGTGGAGTCGTGAACACTGTTGACCTTTGAAAGTCGCACACAAAAAATAGTATAAAGATAGAATGTGTTTGGAAGGAAGAGAATCTGAAAGTGATGAGGTGGGCAGGTATTGTAATCGTTCAAGAAGGTGAGACCCCAAATCAACTCAGAGAGAGTGGAGGTGTAAAGAAGGAGAAAGAGATAAAAGACCTCCTGGATAGAGACTCTAAAGAAAATGAAAACTGATTAGATGTAATGATGATAAAAAAAATTTTAAAATTGTCTCCCGAGTTTCCAGTCTATGGAAAAAAGAGAATACCATGAATAAAGATAGAAAGGAGGGCTTCCCTGGTGGTCCAGTGGGTGGAGAGTCCACCTTGCAACACAAGGGGCACCGGTTCGATCCCTGGCCCGGGAAGATCCCATGTGCCACAGAGCAGCGGGCCAGTGTGTCCAATTATGAGCCAGCACTCTGGAGCACATGTGCCCAGAGTCAGTGCTCTGTGACAACAGAGGCCACTGTGATAGGAGGCCCACACAGGCCGAGCAGTAGAGATGGATGAAAATAAGTAGGTGGAAGGCCAATAAAAGAGGCCAAAATTTCAAAAAAAAAAAAAAAAAAAGGTTGAAAGGAGATGGTGGTACCGTGAAGTGAGAAAGAAGGAAGCTGAAGGAAGGAGAAGTGGTGGTTGGGATATGGTGTCTCAACGCAGCTTCAATATAATTAAACCTCTTTCTCTCTTGACCTAAATTCTTTACTGTCACTGAACTGTCTTCAAACTATTGGCTTCCAACCTAGAGCCCTAGACATGTTCTTGGAAGAGTTGGAAAGCATGGAACTAGTTCTTAGAATGCGAAAGGAACATGGAAATCATTTAATTCAACTCTATAAATCATCAAGCTGAAGCTTAAATACGTGCGGTGACTCATCTGAGGTCTCCCTGCCTCACATCTACATGAGACTCGGACTCTACCATGTGGGACCATTGACATTTTAAATACGTACCTTTTAGCAATTAGCTAATAACTCTCTGTAAACAACCCTGTGTCTTATTTTATTTATCTGTACGGCCTTGTGCCAACTAGGAACTCAGTTTTAAAAATGAACAAATGATTGAGTAAATTATTGAATAAGTGGAGTCGTGAACACTGTTGACCTTTGAAAGTCGCACACAAAAAATAGTATAAAGATAGAATGTGTTTGGAAGGAAGAGAATCTGAAAGTGATGAGGTGGGCAGGTATTGTAATCGTTCAAGAAGGTGAGACCCCAAATCAACTCAGAGAGAGTGGAGGTGTAAAGAAGGAGAAAGAGATAAAAGACCTCCTGGATAGAGACTCTAAAGAAAATGAAAACTGATTAGATGTAATGATGATAAAAAAAATTTAACATTGTCTCCCGAGTTTCCAGTCTATGGAAAAAAGAGAATACCATGAATAAAGATAGAAAGGAGGGCTTCCCTGGTGGTCCAGTGGGTGGAGAGTCCACCTTGCAACACAAGGGGCACCGGTTCGATCCCTGGCCCGGGAAGATCCCATGTGCCACAGAGCAGCGGGCCAGTGTGTCCAATTATGAGCCAGCACTCTGGAGCACATGTGCCCAGAGTCAGTGCTCTGTGACAACAGAGGCCACTGTGATAGGAGGCCCACACAGGCCGAGCAGTAGAGATGGATGAAAATAAGTAGGTGGAAGGCCAATAAAAGAGGCCAAAATTTCAAAAAAAAAAAAAAAAAAAGGTTGAAAGGAGATGGTGGTACCGTGAAGTGAGAAAGAAGGAAGCTGAAGGAAGGAGAAGTGGTGGTTGGGATATGGTGTCTCAACACAGACAATGCTCACCTCAGGCGGTGACTGAGCCCCTGATCTTCAGCCTGCAGCCACAGAGCTAGGCCTGGGTGTGAACGATGTGGGAGGGCCTAGAGGGAGAGGGTGGAACGAAATAAAAGTCCACAGGCAGAGGCTAGGGGATAACTTCCAAGCAGGGGTGAAAAGAGAAGGAGGCAATGCCAAACAAAAGTTTTAGAGGAGGACTGGGGAGGGGGATTAAGGAAGGAAGCCGAATCAGGCAGATCTCTGGAAGCTGTGGGAGGAGACACTCTCAAGGAGCCTGGCTCACCGTGCAGCTGAGGAGCCTGAGGACTGCCTGGGAGGACGTGTGCGGTCACAGGCTCAGAGAGGGAGCAGACGCTGGAGAAGAGAGACTCGTGGGAGAGAGGAGAGCAGGCCTGTGAGAAGGGTAAAGGCAGAGGTGGTGAATAAAACAACAAAGCAGACGCAGAGGTGCTGAGCGGAGAGGAGAAACCTGGAAGGCTCTCGGGTGGGGGAGCCTCATCTGCTTCAAGAGAGTGAAGGAAGAGGCAGTTTCTGAGAGCAGGAGGGGTTGAGGAGGGGCTGAGGCCTGAGGGGTGGGGGCTGGTGAGCAGTGACACCCAGAGAGAACAGGAATCCAAGGAGTAGTGGATGGGGGCGAGAGCTGGATGAGAATTGAGAGCTGTTTCAATGAAAGGAAGGAGTGAGAGGGTAAAAGCAACATGCTTCCAGACATAGCATGGTTACCGGGGGAAGATGTGGGGAAGGGATCATTAGGGAGTTTAGGATGGACATGGACACACGGCTATAATTCAAATGCATGACCGCAAGGACTTATTGTACAGCACAGGGAACTCTGCTCCATAATATCTGGCAGTCTGGATGGGCGGGGACTTGGGCCATTTGCTCTGAGGCACCCAAGTGACAGGCCCAGAATTCAAACCTAGTCCCTTGACCTCCAGAAAACTTACTGCCATGCTGCCCATGACGATCGTTACCATCACCCAGACAAGTAGCTCTGTGGAGGTGAGGCTGAGCTTCCTGAGGATGTAGGACTCGAACGGTGCCTGAGTGCAGGGTGAGGAGGATGATCAGTTATCATGTGGGAATCCCTCGAACTTGAGCGAGAAAAGGAAGCCTGCGAACCAGGTGCTGGGGTCTTTAGGAAAGAAAGAACGTGTTAAAGATTCTGGTGTATGAGTCTCAGCTGGGCAAGGTCATTGGCTAAAGGTCATGAAACAGTGGTCAGGTGAAGTGGGATGCACAGTTGTTCAGGGAAAGAAGGAGAAAAGGATGTGATGGAGATGGTTACAAGATAAATGGAGTCTTGAGAGCAAAAGAGGTTTCGCTAAATGCTAGGAAATCAAAGGATGCACAGAATACCCTTTGGAAAGCTCTTTGAGTTTTGTTTTGTTTTGAATCGAAGGAGTGCCAAGGAAAAACAGAGCATCAAAAGAAAAAAAAGAGTCACAGAGAACAGACTTAAGAACATTGTGGAGAGAGAAAAGTGGGTGAGAGATATGGAAAGAGCAGCACAGAGCCCTATATATCTTATGAAAAAGAGATAACCATTGTCAGTGCGCTGTGGGTCTAAGGGATCATACATGGGGTCAATGTGTCAGGCTGGAGGGGTGGGATGGGAGGAATGGGATATACATATGACAGTCTGGAATGATACGTATCTGTAAACAACAAAACTCGGTAAAATCAAAAAAGCAAAATAAAAAAACTTGGGACTGTGAAAAAAATAAAAATAAATAAAATTAGCAGAGACTATCACTTTTTTAAAAAGGGCCCATTCTACAGTATAAGGGAAATAAAATATCTTTTGACTGCAAAAAAAAAAAGAGTGCCAAGGGATAGGGTGCATAGTTTCAAGTCAGATGTCAGACAAGAGTTTAAGGCTCTCCGGAAAGAAATGGAAACAAGAGCCAACGTGGAAGGAGAATGAAATTTGGAATTTCAAACTATCACTTTATTGCCCAGGGTTTGGAAGGAAGAGGCCAATAATAATGGAAGAGGAAAGACTTTTAGATGGAAATCAGTTAATACAGGAACTGCTGGTTTTGCACGGTGACCACTAGGGGGAGCTCCAGCCCATTCCTCACCTACTAGTGCAGAGGTTAGGAGCACAGGTTCAAATTCTGAATCTACTTAACTAGATGTGGGGTTTGAATAAGCCACTTATCCTTTCTGTTCCATGTAGATAGCGAAATGGAGACAATGATAGTCTTTCAGAGAGTCGTTTTGAGAATTAAATGAGATATTACGTGTAACACTTTTTTACTTCTATGGCCTGAAGACAGGAAGCCATCAGCGTCCTGGTTGGAGAACATTCTGTTCCATCAGAAGCAAGGCCGTGAGCACAACGGGTATGGAGAGCAAAAGTATGGTTTCAGGGCTAAATGCATAGGAGGGATCAAGGGGAAAAAATGTGATGGAGATGGTTACAAGATAAATGGAGTCTTGAGAGCAAAAGAGGTTTCGCTAAATGCTAGGAAATCAAAGGATGCACAGAATACCCTTTGGAAAGCTCTTTGAGTTTTGTTTTGTTTTGAATCGAAGGAGTGCCAAGGAAAAACAGAGCATCAAAAGAAAAAAAAGAGTCACAGAGAACAGACTTAAGAACATTGTGGAGAGAGAAAAGTGGGTGAGAGATATGGAAAGAGCAGCACAGAGCCCTATATATCTTATGAAAAAGAGATAACCATTGTCAGTGCGCTGTGGGTCTAAGGGATCATACATGGGGTCAATGTGTCAGGCTGGAGGGGTGGGATGGGAGGAATGGGATATACATATGACAGTCTGGAATGATACGTATCTGTAAACAACAAAACTCGGTAAAATCAAAAAAGCAAAATAAAAAAACTTGGGACTGTGAAAAAAATAAAAATAAATAAAATTAGCAGAGACTATCACTTTTTAAAAGGGCCCATTCTACAGTATAAGGGAAATAAAATATCTTTTGACTGCAAAAAAAAAAAGAGTGCCAAGGGATAGGGTGCATAGTTTCAAGTCAGATGTCAGACAAGAGTTTAAGGCTCTCCGGAAAGAAATGGAAACAAGAGCCAACGTGGAAGGAGAATGAAATTTGGAATTTCAAACTATCACTTTATTGCCCAGGGTTTGGAAGGAAGAGGCCAATAATAATGGAAGAGGAAAGACTTTTAGATGGAAATCAGTTAATACAGGAACTGCTGGTTTTGCACGGTGACCACTAGGGGGAGCTCCAGCCCATTCCTCACCTACTAGTGCAGAGGTTAGGAGCACAGGTTCAAATTCTGAATCTACTTAACTAGATGTGGGGTTTGAATAAGCCACTTATCCTTTCTGTTCCATGTAGATAGCGAAATGGAGACAATGATAGTCTTTCAGAGAGTCGTTTTGAGAATTAAATGAGATATTACGTGTAACACTTTTTTACTTCTATGGCCTGAAGACAGGAAGCCATCAGCGTCCTGGTTGGAGAACATTCTGTTCCATCAGAAGCAAGGCCGTGAGCACAACGGGACAGTGGTGCCAAGGCCCTCTGTGTTCATGATGGGAAGAGAAACCATTAACAGTTGTTGACATGGCTGTGCTTGTTTAGGTATTTTCTTTGCGTCCAGCAAAGTCCTGTGACTCATGTGCAACTAACAAGGTGAACTGCCTCAAGGGTAAGAAGGGTCCATTCAAAAGAAATCCAGAATTGGAAGCTATGAGCCTTTCTAGGTCTTCGAATGAGAGCTTCCCCTTCCTTCAAGACGTGTTTCACCCTTCCTTGTCTCGTCTCTCCAGTTGGGTGATGAGATGTTGGAATGGGGGATATGGGGAGGGTGGGGGCTGGGAGAGCTCCTGGCTCAGGCCTGGTCCAGTGAAGACTGTCTGATTAGGCCTGTTTCACCCCCTCTGCTTTCATTTCTGGAGCCCATCTCTCAGCAGACTCTCCCCCAGCATTTTTTTAGGGGCCGGGACACCCTCATTGTCATTTTATTACCTCTCTCTCCTCTGAGCTTAGAGGACTTTCTCTAGAATAAACATAAAGCCAGTTATTTTATAAATAAAATGTGTTTTTCATTAAAACCTTATTCTGATTCCTTCAGTCCCAGCAAAATGTTTCCATCCTGGGCTAATTGGCTTTCGAGTTATCCATGACACCGTTTCCATACAAGGAAGTAAGACCCCTCCGTGTCCTTCTACTAAAAGCCCTCCTGCCACTGACATGAGGTGAAACTTCCCTTTGGGAAAGTGTAAGAGGATATAGAAGAGGAGGACTGTTCAAAGAGGAAGGCTCTTACATCCTCGTAGGTTGCTGAGTCTAGATTCTCCCTCCCCACGTGGGAGCCCTCCCTGATCCTACCAGCCAAGGGAAATACATGTCCAAGACTGAAAACATAGTCTGCCCAAATAGATGCATCTAGAATTTGTTCTAAGAGCAAACTTACTGGAGTCCTCAACAAAGAGAAGTTCAAGTGGGTACATCCCACCGCAAGCCAGTCTCTGTTATGCTCCTGAGCCGTGAGGCATGACTGACAGGAGCAGCTACCCAGCAGAACCCCGCCCACTTGTGAGCGGTGGTCCCCACATTGGCTGCACACGACCGTCAGTCACCTCGAGAGCTCTTACTTCTCATGCCGGGATTTACAAGGCATGAGGTCGGCTCTTCAGACTTTTTAAAGCTTCTAGAAGATTCAAATATGCAGCCTGAGTTGAGAACCATTGTTCTAGATTGTGTTGTGCCATAGAGTTGCATCTGTGAGTACTTAAAGTTGGAGACCTGACCATCAAATCAAATTAAAAATCAGTTCTCAGTTTGCACTGGTCACTTTGGCTGCAAGAGGCCGGTGACTTCTACATGAGTGAGAGCCGATCTGGCGCATTTCTATCATCGTGGATGGAGCTCTCCTGGAGCTAAGGAATGAGAGCTAAGAATATTTCTAAGCATGACAAATGTTACTTTTTTTTTTTTTTAATAATATCTCTGGAGGATTTGATAGAGCACATCTGTTTTCTTTCTCTTCTTTTAATATTTATTTATTTATTGGGGGGGCGGGGGCGGGCGAGCCACTTCTCTTGGTCTTTCATTTATCTATTTTCATCCATCTTTGTTCTTTGGCCCATGTGGGCCTCCCATCGCAGTGGCCTCTGTTGTCGCAGAGCACTGGCTCGGTAATTGGACACATCAGTCCAGCTGCTCCGCGGCACGTGGGATCCTCCCAGGCCAGGGATGGAACCGGCGCCCCTTGCACTGCAAGGCAGTGTCCTTACCCAATGGACCACCAGGGAAGCCCCTATTTGGTTTTAATGTACATTTATTTGAATCATCTTTCATTATGTCCTTACACAACATCAAAAAAAAAAAAAAAGATATTTAAGAGGTGTATTTGGTGTAAATTGATCCAGATCCAGAACATGAATAACTCACAGGGCCCAATATCTTCCATGTAGTCATATTTTCCTTCTTAATTAAATATAAATGTACACACCCCAAATCACTCTTCTTATATTTTGTTATCCTTTCTGGTCTGGAGGCTTACTCTGACGAGACCAGTAAATCTGTCAGCCGCCAGAAGACAGGGCACTCGGCTTCTGCTTATCATGGCTCCTGGCCCAGGGGCTGACCAGAGGGTCCATCTTTGGACACACGAAAGTCTGCTCTGTATACAGACTCTCATGAGGGCACGCCACTTTCTGTTTTAATTCCACATTGCAATCCATATTACTATTTTATTATTTGGGGCTTTTTATTCTAATAATGCTGTTACCTAGTGCCTGTTTTGGTGGTGATGATTCTGTTCTCATGGACGGATACGGCCACCACCATGATAGAAACAGATAAATACATTTGGTCAATTCCCTCAAGTCCTTCAAAAGACAGGCCACCAGCAAGAGCAAATTTCTGATGGAGACATGGTATGCCTGTAGGCTCCCAGCCAAAGCCTCACTAAAAGCCTGAATCAGAGCCTAAATGCCAAGTTTAAGACTCCTTCTGCTCATAGTGTGAGTATCACCCTCCCTGCTTATTGGTGAAAGACTTGGATCATGAGGTCAACACGCAGTGAGGTTAGTCACAGCTCTTGACGGAGATAACTCAGAAGCCCTGAGGTTATCCAGAGAGAAGCGATGGGTCGCATTCTGTGTTGAAATCCGGAAATCCAGCATTCCTCTTGGGAAAGAGGCAATAGGCACCTACCAGCTGCTTTCCTTTTCTAACGAGTTTCTCTCTCCTTTTCCTTGATTGTTGCTGCCTGAAACTGCTCCTTGACCCTGTAAAACAGAAAGCTCTGCCATCTTCTAAGAGATGTGAGATTGCCGGGGGCCCCTGGCATTTCCAACAGTGCAGGGTGCTGTCCGAATCATGTGCACACCTGGCGAAGTGTGGAGATGCTCCATACATGCTCCATGGCTTCAGTCATGTCCCACAGAGCCCATGGACTATAGCGCACCAGGCTCCTCTGTCTATGGGATTCTCTGGGCAAGAATACTGGAGGGTGTTGCCATGACTTTTTCCAGGGAATCTTCCAGCTGCAGGGATTGGACCTGTGTCTCCATCGTCTCCTGCATTGGCAAGCAGGTTCTTAACCACTAGCACGGCTCTCGGCCAAGTCTAGATTCCCTGTGCAGGAGGACGCCCTGTCTCCGTGAGAGTGACCATCACCTGTTAGCATCACCCAATGTGGAAAAGACTGTCATGGCAGTGAGTTTTAACCAGCTTGTGTTGAAAGGCAGAACTTTTCTTTCTTTCTTTTTTTCATTCATTTATTTATTTATAAGACCAAAAACATTTTTATTGGGGTATAGCCAATTAACAATTTTGTGATAGTTTCAAGTGAACAGTGAAGGTGTTTGGCCCTACGTATACATGCATCCCTTCTCACCCAAACCCTCTCCCACCCAGGCTAGAACATACAGAGTTCTGTGTGCTATAGAATAATATTTTGTTGGTTATCCATTTCAAACCCGGCAGTGTGTGTATGACTTTCCCAAAGTCCCCAACAGTCCCCTCCCCCTGCAACCATAAGCTCGTTTCCTAAGTCTGTGAGTCTCTTTCTGTTTTGTAAATAAGTTCATTTGTATCATTTCTCTTTTAGAATTCACATAAAAGGGATGTCATGATAGTTTTCCTTCCCTGTCTGACTTACTTCCCTCAGTATGACACTCTCTATGTCCATGCATATTTCAGCAAGAACTTTTCTTTCTTATAGTTCAGCTTGTATCAAGGCCTTCAAGTGCAGCCAGGCATTAAAGAGGGGGAAAAAAAAAAGACTTGGAAAGGTTTTGGTACTTTATGCAAAGGAAAAATTTTTTCCCTTTCATTTTTTTTTTAACCATTACCAAAAATCTCCTCCGAACAAACAGACCCTACAGTATCCCTATTAAATTATATAGAGCGAGTCCAGCCCTTGACTGTCAGCAGGGCCCATCAGTCCTAATTTATCGCCCCAGGAAACACAGTACAATTATGGTAATAAATAATAATAGGATTCAGTACATGACAACATGAATGATGGAGGCTCTCAGAATTCATTTACGTTGCTTTGTGTTGCAATCATCATGCCTCTAATGTAATGCCAAGCAAATGAGCCCCTTTGAATATTGTGCAATCTATTGCAAGTCAACTGGCACAAAACTCACTCAATAAATCATGTTCAAACACATGCCTGTAATGACAGGTAAATCAACAATGAAGTAATTGCATTTAATGTATTGAAATGCTGGACGAAAAAAACAGTGACCTCAAAGTGACTTTTTGTAAAAGGTATGATATAGTTGCGCCAGGGAGTGAGTTCTGAAGAAGTGCTTCTTGCTCAGATGCACATGCAGGACCTACGACCCAGGACCCTGCTTCCCGTCCAGGTCTTGAAGGATCACTCTTTTTCTGACAGCACTCACGTGACCGGGCTACCAGAGGTTTCAAAGTGGGGGCATTTCAGTAGGGTGAACGCCAAAGTCAGGTCCGAGTGGGGTCAGTCTCTTGTCCAGGAGCCCCTTCTCTGCCTGGGTTGTCCCCAAGCTCCACAGAAGTCAGTCCTATGGGGAGGAAAGAGCCCTGGACCAGAGCCAGGAGGACTCCCTACAGCCCCAGCCCCGGAATTAACAAAACCGCTGTCCAACTCTCACCAAGTCCTTCGTCTCTTAGCGCTTCATCTGTGAAAAGAAGTGTTTGGACTGTCTTCTCTGCAAGTCACTGCGATACTAATATTCTCTGAAGTTCTGATTCTCATTAGAGGACTTCACGCTTAAGCAGGCAGAAGTCTCCATTCCCACCCCCACCCCTGAGTGTTGAAGGCCCTGGTTTGAACCAGCCTGCATCTCTTCATCAGTTCTGTGGCTTAGGCCAAGTGGATGTGCTTCTCATTTCTGTGAAATTTGGGCCTGCCCCTTTCTGGGCAAGCAGACAAGTCTGAAAATAGGGCCCCAGGGGCCATGTGGATGGATAACAGACAACATTGAAATGTTTTGGGTACTTTATGAAAGGGAAATACAGACCCTACAGTATCCCTATTAAATTATATAGAGCGAGTCCAGCCCTTGACTGTCAGCAGGGCCCATCAGTCCTAATTTATCGCCCCAGGAAACACAGTACAATTATGGTAATAAATAATAATAGGATTCAGTACATGACAACATGAATGATGGAGGCTCTCAGAATTCATTTACGTTGCTTTGTGTTGCAATCATCATGCCTCTAATGTAATGCCAAGCAAATGAGCCCCTTTGAATATTGTGCAATCTATTGCAAGTCAACTGGCACAAAACTCACTCAATAAATCATGTTCAAACACATGCCTGTAATGACAGGTAAATCAACAATGAAGTAATTGCATTTAATGTATTGAAATGCTGGACGAAAAAAACAGTGACCTCAAAGTGACTTTTTGTAAAAGGTATGATATAGTTGCGCCAGGGAGTGAGTTCTGAAGAAGTGCTTCTTGCTCAGATGCACATGCAGGACCTACGACCCAGGACCCTGCTTCCCGTCCAGGTCTTGAAGGATCACTCTTTTTCTGACAGCACTCACGTGACCGGGCTACCAGAGGTTTCAAAGTGGGGGCATTTCAGTAGGGTGAACGCCAAAGTCAGGTCCGAGTGGGGGTCAGTCTCTTGTCCAGGAGCCCCTTCTCTGCCTGGGTTGTCCCCAAGCTCCACAGAAGTCAGTCCTATGGGGAGGAAAGAGCCCTGGACCAGAGCCAGGAGGACTCCCTACAGCCCCAGCCCCGGAATTAACAAAACCGCTGTCCAACTCTCACCAAGTCCTTCGTCTCTTAGCGCTTCATCTGTGAAAAGAAGTGTTTGGACTGTCTTCTCTGCAAGTCACTGCGATACTAATATTCTCTGAAGTTCTGATTCTCATTAGAGGACTTCACGCTTAAGCAGGCAGAAGTCTCCATTCCCACCCCCACCCCTGAGTGTTGAAGGCCCTGGTTTGAACCAGCCTGCATCTCTTCATCAGTTCTGTGGCTTAGGCCAAGTGGATGTGCTTCTCATTTCTGTGAAATTTGGGCCTGCCCCTTTCTGGGCAAGCAGACAAGTCTGAAAATAGGGCCCCAGGGGCCATGTGGATGGATAACAGACAACATTGAAATGACAACCTTCCCCACAACCCCCGCCGCAGCCAGCCCAGCTCCCCTCATCCCAGCAACCATGTCAAGAAGAGACGAAGCAGAGCCTCGGCTAAGCCAAAGGCCACTTCGGGGACTTTCCTGCTCTTGGGAAAAAACTCCTCCTCTGAAAGGCTGGAGAGCCTCCTCCAAAGACAAACATTCTTCTTTCTCCTTAACTCGCAGCCCCTGTTTACTTGTCAGTGCAGATCTCAGGACATTACGATCTTGGAGACATAGGGACGTGGCAAGGTGTGGAGGAAGTGGCAGTAGATTTGGAGTGAGCAGACCTGGCACAAGGCACTCATAATTCTGTCCACATCAGCAGCTCTCCAAGCTCCGTGGCTGCATCTGTGAAATGATAATCCTTGGTGAACTCACTATGGGGCTGTGGGAAGATCTGTGTGACACACGTGAAAAATCATAGTTGTACACCATGATTCTAAAGCCTTGTTTTTTTTTGTTTTTTTTTTTTGTTTTTTTAACATTTATTTATTTATTTATTTTGGAGGGGGCAGGTTGGGGAGGGAGGGAGTGGGCAGGCCACTTCTATTGGTCTTTCATTTGTCTATTTTCATCCATCTTTGTTCTTTGGCCCGTGTGGGCCTCCCATCATGGTGGCCTCTGTTGTCCCAGAGCACCGGCTCTGGGCGCATGTGCCCCAGAGCTCCGGCTCGGTGATTGGACACATAGGTCCAGCCGCTCCGCGGCACGTAGGATCTTCCCAGGCCAGGGCTCGAACCGGCACCCCTTGCACTGCAAGGCGGTGTCCTTACCCACTGGACCACCAGGGAAGCCCTAAAGCCTTTCTTTTATGATTTGTTAGGAGAGCAAAATTCTCGGAGATCAGGCTCCTACATTCTGCACTCAAACGACAATTCTCACCACCCAAACATCATCTTGTTAGTGGACCTTTGTGTTGTGATTGTCTGACTCTCCTCAGGAGGGTGCCAACTAAAGAAGGAAGGCTTTGAGGTCTGACTCTCATCATTCCCCGCGTGGATGTGCTTCTCATTTCTGTGAAATTTGGGCCTGCCCCTTTCTGGGCAAGCAGACAAGTCTGAAAATAGGGCCCCAGGGGCCATGTGGATGGATAACAGACAACATTGAAATGACAACCTTCCCCACAACCCCCGCCGCAGCCAGCCCAGCTCCCCTCATCCCAGCAACCATGTCAAGAAGAGACGAAGCAGAGCCTCGGCTAACCCAAAAAGGCCACTTGGGACTTTCCTGCTCTTGGGAAAAAACTCCTCCTCTGAAAGGCTGGAGAGCCTCCTCCAAAGACAAACATTCTTCTTTCTCCTTAACTCGCAGCCCCTGTTTACTTGTCAGTGCAGATCTCAGGACATTACGATCTTGGAGACATAGGGACGTGGCAAGGTGTGGAGGAAGTGGCAGTAGATTTGGAGTGAGCAGACCTGGCACAAGGCACTCATAATTCTGTCCACATCAGCAGCTCTCCAAGCTCCGTGGCTGCATCTGTGAAATGATAATCCTTGGTGAACTCACTATGGGGCTGTGGGAAGATCTGTGTGACACACGTGAAAAATCATAGTTGTACACCATGATTCTAAAGCCTTGTTTTTTTTTGTTTTTTTTTTTGTTTTTTTAACATTTATTTATTTATTTATTTTGGAGGGGGCAGGTTGGGGAGGGAGGGAGTGGGCAGGCCACTTCTATTGGTCTTTCATTTGTCTATTTTCATCCATCTTTGTTCTTTGGCCCGTGTGGGCCTCCCATCATGGTGGCCTCTGTTGTCCCAGAGCACCGGCTCTGGGCGCATGTGCCCCAGAGCTCCGGCTCGGTGATTGGACACATAGGTCCAGCCGCTCCGCGGCACGTAGGATCTTCCCAGGCCAGGGCTCGAACCGGCACCCCTTGCACTGCAAGGCGGTGTCCTTACCCACTGGACCACCAGGGAAGCCCTAAAGCCTTTCTTTTATGATTTGTTAGGAGAGCAAAATTCTCGGAGATCAGGCTCCTACATTCTGCACTCAAACGACAATTCTCACCACCCAAACATCATCTTGTTAGTGGACCTTTGTGTTGTGATTGTCTGACTCTCCTCAGGAGGGTGCCAACTAAAGAAGGAAGGCTTTGAGGGTCTGACTCTCATCATGTTTATATTCCCAGCACACAAAACCAGGTAGATGCCTGCATGCTGAGTCGCCACAGTTGTGTCTGACTCTATTCAACTCTATGGACTATAGCCTGCCAGGCTCCTCTGCACACGGGATTTTCCAGGCAAGAATACTCGAATGGATTCCCAATCCTTCCTCCTAATAGGTACAACAGCAATGCAGCAAAGGTGAACAAGTATTTATTGAATGAATGCGTGAAGGATACCTTTTCTTTGTTAGCAGTGATATTGAAGACATTTTTAGAAACAAATAGCCTCAAATCCATAAATACAGCTTCTCTTTTTATATATAGAATAGGCAAACAACAAGATCCTACTGTGTAGCACAGAGAACTGTATTCAATATCCTGTGATAAACCTGAATGGAAAAACATATATAAAAAGAATGTATACATATGTAAAACTGGATCACTTTGCTGTACAGCTAAAATTAACGCAACATTGTAGATCAACTATACTTCAGTAAAAAGTAGTATTGAGGAACATAAATGCAGCTTCCTGCTTCATTTACCTTTATTGCTGAAATGTGGCTGTTTTACTGTAGGTGATTTCTTTCCTACAGCAAGGATGGCATTGGGAAGGCTTTGAAGCCCGCTGAGATGCCTTCTGAGGCCAAGGCTGGACCACAGTTTCCCAGGCAACAGCAAACTAGTAAAGACAGCCCACTTCAAAGCAGGAAGTGATCTGGGAAGCTGGGAAAACCCACAAGTTATTTCTGCCTTCTCAGGGTAGGGAGTTATGGTAAATCCATCCATCATAAGTTCTTGGACTAACAAGAGCATCCTCAGGGTCTCTCATCTACAGGCTCTATTCACCCTCTGCTGGAGGCCATTCTATCATAGAACCACAAAAGTATCCTTTGTCTGCCTTCTCTTTTTTAAAAATTCTATTGGTTTATTTATATTTATTTTTTGGCTGTGCTGGGTCATCGTTGCTGCATGGCTGTTTCTCTAGCTGCAGTGAACTGGGGCTACCATCCAAGTGCAGTGCACAGACTTCTCATTGCTGTGACTTCTCTTGTTGCAGAGCACGGGCTCTAAGGTACACATGGACTTCAGCAGTTCAGCATGTGAGTTCAGTAGTTGTGGTTCCATCTCTAGAACACAGACTCAATCGTTGTGATGCATGGGCTTAGTTGTTCCACTGCAAGTGGAATCTTCCAAGATCAGGGATCAAACCTGTGTCTCCTACATAGGGAGGCAGATTTTTGACCACTGAGTCACTGGGGAAGCCCCATGCCTTCTCCTTCTTAAAGCAAGCTCTTGCTCTCTCAAGAGGTCCTCCATGATGTACCCAGTAAAAACAGGCAGCAAGCAGCAGGTACAACAAAAGACCCATTAACCAGGACTAGTGGGAGGGAAGGCAAAACGGGGCACTTGGAAGGACACAGAGAACTGTATTCAATATCCTGTGATAAACCTGAATGGAAAAACATATATAAAAAGAATGTATACATATGTAAAACTGGATCACTTTGCTGTACAGCTAAAATTAACGCAACATTGTAGATCAACTATACTTCAGTAAAAAGTAGTATTGAGGAACATAAATGCAGCTTCCTGCTTCATTTACCTTTATTGCTGAAATGTGGCTGTTTTACTGTAGGTGATTTCTTTCCTACAGCAAGGATGGCATTGGGAAGGCTTTGAAGCCCGCTGAGATGCCTTCTGAGGCCAAGGCTGGACCACAGTTTCCCAGGCAACAGCAAACTAGTAAAAGACAGCCCACTTCAAAGCAGGAAGTGATCTGGGAAGCTGGGAAAACCCACAAGTTATTTCTGCCTTCTCAGGGTAGGGAGTTATGGTAAATCCATCCATCATAAGTTCTTGGACTAACAAGAGCATCCTCAGGGTCTCTCATCTACAGGCTCTATTCACCCTCTGCTGGAGGCCATTCTATCATAGAACCACAAAAGTATCCTTTGTCTGCCTTCTCTTTTTTAAAAATTCTATTGGTTTATTTATATTTATTTTTTGGCTGTGCTGGGTCATCGTTGCTGCATGGCTGTTTCTCTAGCTGCAGTGAACTGGGGCTACCATCCAAGTGCAGTGCACAGACTTCTCATTGCTGTGACTTCTCTTGTTGCAGAGCACGGGCTCTAAGGTACACATGGACTTCAGCAGTTCAGCATGTGAGTTCAGTAGTTGTGGTTCCATCTCTAGAACACAGACTCAATCGTTGTGATGCATGGGCTTAGTTGTTCCACTGCAAGTGGAATCTTCCAAGATCAGGGATCAAACCTGTGTCTCCTACATAGGGAGGCAGATTTTTGACCACTGAGTCACTGGGGAAGCCCCATGCCTTCTCCTTCTTAAAGCAAGCTCTTGCTCTCTCAAGAGGTCCTCCATGATGTACCCAGTAAAAACAGGCAGCAAGCAGCAGGTACAACAAAAGACCCATTAACCAGGACTAGTGGGAGGGAAGGCAAAACGGGGCACTTGGAAGGACACAGAAGGAAATAGAACTCTAATTTTAGAAAATTGTTACCAGTTGTGGGATGTTTAACACGTTCCCAAGAGATAGGAACATGGGGAACAGAGGCACCTGGCTTCTGCATCTGATCCAATGATTAATGAGCTAGAAGTCTGGATCACTGATACTGAACCCGTACTCTGTTGATCTTGGGGTTTCTCAACACAGGGCTGGATTCAGACTGTTCCTAGAAGCAGGACAGGTGTGTGGCAACAACTAGAGAATAACAGCTCAAGACTACACCTCCCACCCCTGGGATTCCAAGGTCCCTTCAGAAAAAAGCCAGTCGGCAAGGCAAGCCCAGGATGGAGCAAGAGGAGCCAGCTCCCTGTATCTTCCAACTGTTGTGGAAAGGGGTGCCTTTCACTGAGCATGTGGGCTTCCCTGGTGACTCAGATGGTCAAGAATCTGCCTATAATACAGCAGACTGTGGTTCCATGCCTGGGTTGGGAAGATACCTAGAGAAGGGAATGGCAACCTACTCCAGTATTCTTGCCTGGAGAATTCCATGGACAGAGGAGTCAGGTGGGCTACAGTCCACGGGGTCACAAAAGTCAGACATGACTGAGCTACTAACAGTCACTGAGCATAGTATTAAGTTTCCTTACGGAAGGCAATGGATTTTCGTTCAACCCATCAGTTTGAGTGGAATGTGTGTGTGTGTGTGTGTGTGTGTGTGTGTGTGTGTGTGTGTGTGTGTGTGTGTGTGTGTGTTAGCTGCTCAGTCTTGTCTGACTGTTTGTGATCCCATGGAACTATAGCCATTTTCCAAACTCAGAAACAGCGAAGAAGCCCATCAAAGCAAACCATTGGAATGGCTAAGTCCACGTCATTATTTTACAGTTTACAACAGAAGCAGCCAAGATCTAGAGAGGTTAGCAGTTGATCTGTTATTGTTGTTGTTTAGTTGCTAATTCATGTCTGACTCTTTGTGATCCCATGCACTGTAGCCCACCAGGCTCCCCTGTCCATTGGATTTTTCAGGCAAGAACACTGGAGTGAGTTGTTATTTTCCTTCTCCAGGGAGTCCTCCTGACCCAGGGATCCAACAGAGGCCTCCTGCACTGCAGGCAGATTCTTTAGCACCTGAATGATCAGGGAGGTCATTTTACACATGAGAGAGTGGTATCTCAGGACTTCCCCATGTGGAGTAGTGGACAGGAATCAATGCAGGGGACATGGGTCTAATCCCTGGACTGGAAAATTCTACATGCCACAGAGCAGTTCAGCCCGTGTGCCACAATTACTGAGCCCTCACACCCTAGAGCCAGTGAGAAGCCCAAGCACCCTCACTAGAAAGTAGATCCCCACTTGCCACAACTAGATAAAGCCCAGGCAAAAACAAGGAAGATTCAGCACAGCCAAAAATAAAATAAATGAATGAATAAAATGATAAGCAAAAATTTAGAAAAGATGTTATAGAAAATTGCACTTCAGAGTGACTAACAAAGGTCACATAGATCATAAGCGATTTGTGAGCCCATGACATTTTCTTTACAAAACTCATGGAATTCTGCGTCATCAGCTTTGAGTTCAAAAATGTTGCTACTGAAGGCACTGCTTTCTGTGGGATCCACTGAGGCTCAAGAGTGAATATCAGGCTTCCCTGGTGGTTCAATGGGTAAAAGTCCGCCTTGAAATGCAAGGAGTATGGGTTCAATCCCTGGCCCTGGAAGATCCCATGTGCCGCAGAGCAGCTGGACGGATGTGTTCAATTACGTGCCAGTGCCCTGGAGCGAATACACCCAGGGCCCGTGCTCAGCAATGAGAGAGGCCACTGCAATGGGAGGCCCACACCGGTCAAAGAATGAAGATGGATGAAAAATAGACAAATAAAAAAACACTAAAAGAGGCCAAAGTTTAAAATAAAAAAGAGTGAATGTCAAGTCCAGCGAGGGGAAAGAGAGGTGGTTATGTTGGAGCCCTTCCTAGGAGGCTGAGGGAAGGCACAGTCACCACCCAGAAAAGTAGGGTGGACCTATCCTGGGCCAAAGTCTTCGAGGTTCCTGTCTGTTACTGGCTGAATGTGTCCGGCTCCAAATTCAGGAGCTAGCAGGGAAGCCCAGCAGTTGCTTTAGGGAGTTAGGGAGGTACCTAAGATGTGGTAGAACCAAAGGATCCAAGACTCACATCCCTAGTCGGGTATTCTTTAACGAAAAGAAAAACACATTTGTCCAGGTTGTTGACTATGGACGAAATGTTGGCCAAGACAAGTGAAACTGGCAATTTGCTAGCTTAACAAGTCCCAGAGAGGCTGAGCTGTATCCTAGGAAATATTTCTCAAAGTGTGTCCTGGAGAAGTCCATTCTGAGATGCTGTACCAGAAAGGGCTAGCATTTTACAAAAGAGAACATGTGTCTTTCCTGTATTGGAAGGCAGATTCTTTACCATTGCGCTCTGATAAGCCCCATGCTTAGACTTCCTTAAAAATACCCTCGAGGGAGAGATGTCACTGGGTTTTGTATGAGGCTGAAAAAGAGCCGCTCCACTGAGATCGCACAAATCCCTGATACTTTTCATTGTGTTTTGTCCAGGATTATTAACCTTTCATTTCTTTTCCAGGGCTCCCGTTGCTGCAAGCTAGCAGGCTGGTGAAGTGCCTGGGTCATCCACCAGCCAGAGCTCTGTGCTCTTTTGAAAAACATGCACATATGTTCCGCCTCTTATTTCCTGAGTGGTCCTCACACCTGGAGTGATCAGAGTCCAAAAAAAGTCAGGCCAGGAAATTGAGTTCTTTTCGACTCCAGGCTGGGTCATTCGGATATTGGAAGATGGATGTACTTTGTGACTAACCCTCTGCAGGAGAAGACCGGGGTTCTGCCAACGAATTCACAAGACCCCGGAACTGGCGAAGGTGGAGGGGAGGAGACTCCCAGACCCATTGGACAAGGCTCTGGACAAGGTGTGGTTTCACCTCAAATGTGTTCTTGCCTCCTACCAAGCAAAAGAAAAATGAAAAATCACTCTCCCTCCTATGTGCATACAAAAGGGAAAAAAAGAAAATTTTTTTTAAGAAAATGGAAATGCTGGGAGCATTTTTGAAGGTAAAAGGCTGTTTATTGCTGCCAAAGTGCTGATTTTTTCCCCTGCCTCTGGCAACTGTGTGTGAATCGGAGACTTCAGCATAGCAGAAATGCATTCACTTGTCATCACATAAAACCTTCGTGTTCCACAGAGAAAATGGCAAAATTTCACCCTCAACTGGATTTGTGGATTCTTACTGGGGACTGGGGGCAAGGGGGTGGATGGAAAATTTCAAAATGCCCTGCAAACTGGAACAGGCAGTGACCTCCCTCAGCTGTGGGGCTGGTCAGGGCTCCAAAAGGACAGGAGACCAAGATGAGTCACAGAGGGACCGCCGGAGTCCCAGACGGCCCCACTCCCTGCAGCGTCACCAGGGAGCCGCACTGAAATTTGGTTTAAACCATCAGAGCGTCGGCGATTTCTTCCTTCCCTCTCCTGGAACATCTCCCGTGGCCCTTATAACGATGACTTTGGGGATCAATTTGGCTGTTAGTGAGCTTAGAACATTCTATATGCAATCACTGTGCTAAGCACACTCTTCATTTTCTCCTCTTTACCTTTCCTGCAAATGATTCATTTTATGGCCTATCTCTGACCTGCCCTACTGGCTTTATCGCCATCAACGGGGACAATAGAAGTGACAAAGGGGAGCTAAAGACAGTGCGGTCCAAGCACACATCCTCACTAGGCTGGAGATAGCCAGTCTGACCCTTGAGGGGACGTTCCTCTGTCTTTTCTCAAATTCGCTCTGCTCTGTTTATCTTCCATGTTGATCCGAAAGCCAAAGAGTGGCTGCCGCAACAACCCTCTATGGCCCTGTATCAAATTCTCATGGATTTCAAAGTGCTGAGGTCAAGATCCAGAGAAAGCGACACCAGAGAAACTTGGGTTGCTAGGATGTGGGATTGTTTATTATGCTCTCAGCCTTAATTAGGTGTAAGTAACATCTTGTCAGTGTCCTGCCACATATGCTAAAGCTGTCAGGGCCATTTGACTGATTCTGACAGCTTAAATCAGAAACAAGAGAGTCGACATGTCCGTGATGGGGCCAGACATGACGGATATATTAAGAGGAGTCTGGAAAATTCTGGACTTCATTACCCCGACCTCAGCTCTCCAACGTTCCTGTCAAAAGAATCGCAGCCTCTTTGGAAAAGCTCCTCAGGGATGTGATTACACCTAATTACAGGGCCCCCCGCAGCCACCTGGACACAGGGGATTTCCAAGGGCTTCATCACAGCTGTGATTGAGGGAAGACGAGAACAGGGAGATGGCTGATTTGGGTATAATTTCTACAAATAGATCTATCGAAATTTAGAAGGTGCAATCACTTGACATTTTTGGTAAGTTAAAAACTGCTTAAAAATGGGTTCGCAGGTTGTTTCTTTTCCCATCCTGGCCCCAGGCTATTTTCACAATGAAAAGAATGGGCTCAAATCCTGAAAGCTGAGGAGGAGTTGAAGCAATAATACAATTTTAAAGACGACGCAGAGGAAAGCGATAATCTTTTGAAAGTATTAGAGGCACATTTGACTTGAGATGGCAAGTTTCTCAGAGGGGAAAAAAAATGAGGACAAGGTAAAGGAGCTTCTGCTAGGAAACTGCACATTAGCTGTCTGGGTTAAACATGGGTCTTTCTTGCCCAGTGCCAAAGGGGCTCTCCACTGGCGGGTGGTGGGGGCACCTGCAGCCAAGACCCCAAGGAATGACTTCAGGAACTGCCACTGGCCTGTCGCTATAACTGGAGGCTGCTAGGAAAGTGACAAAGGGAGCTAAAGACAGTCCCAGCCCTAGGCTGGAGATAGCCAGTCTGACCCTTGAGGACGTTCCTCTGTCTTTTCTCAAATTCGCTCTGCTCTGTTTATCTTCCATGTTGATCCGAAAGCCAAAGAGTGGCTGCCGCAACAACCCTCTATGGCCCTGTATCAAATTCTCATGGATTTCAAAGTGCTGAGGTCAAGATCCAGAGAAAGCGACACCAGAGAAACTTGGGTTGCTAGGATGTGGGATTGTTTATTATGCTCTCAGCCTTAATTAGGTGTAAGTAACATCTTGTCAGTGTCCTGCCACATATGCTAAAGCTGTCAGGGCCATTTGACTGATTCTGACAGCTTAAATCAGAAACAAGAGAGTCGACATGTCCGTGATGGGGCCGGACATGACGGATATATTAAGAGGAGTCTGGAAAATTCTGGACTTCATTACCCCGACCTCAGCTCTCCAACGTTCCTGTCAAAAGAATCGCAGCCTCTTTGGAAAAGCTCCTCAGGGATGTGATTACACCCAATTACAGGGCCCCCCGCAGCCACCTGGACACAGGGGGATTTCCGCAAGGGCTTCATCACAGCTGTGATTGAGGGAAGACGAGAACAGGGAGATGGCTGATTTGGGTATAATTTCTACAAATAGATCTATCGAAATTTAGAAGGTGCAATCACTTGACATTTTTGGTAAGTTAAAAACTGCTTAAAAATGGGTTCGCAGGTTGTTTCTTTTCCCATCCTGGCCCCAGGCTATTTTCACAATGAAAAGAATGGGCTCAAATCCTGAAAGCTGAGGAGGAGTTGAAGCAATAATACAATTTTAAAGACGACGCAGAGGAAAGCGATAATCTTTTGAAAGTATTAGAGGCACATTTGACTTGAGATGGCAAGTTTCTCAGAGGGGAAAAAAAATGAGGACAAGGTAAAGGAGCTTCTGCTAGGAAACTGCACATTAGCTGTCTGGGTTAAACATGGGTCTTTCTTGCCCAGTGCCAAAGGGGCTCTCCACTGGCGGGTGGTGGGGGCACCTGCAGCCAAGACCCCAAGGAATGACTTCAGGAACTGCCACTGGCCTGTCGCTATAACTGGAGGCGATGCTTCTCTCAGCCCAGGAGAAGGACGTGCAGGAATAAGGGGCACACCTGGTCCTGATGGCATGCCACCCCAGTTTTGGACAAATTAACTCTCTCTCCTAGGTGGGGCTCAAATCTAAAAGGCACACAGTCTTCAGAGTGCCTTTACAAATGGATACCTTTTTCCCTCTCTCCCTTTTAAGACGAAGTCTTATCAAACTGTCCTGAGGGCTTACATTGCTCAACTACAAGATTTTAAACCTCAGAGGTGCTGTAAAAAGACTCCTGTCTGCACAGGGCAGCAAGTGGAAGCCTCATGATGGGGAAGAATCTCCAGGATTGCAATCAGTAAAAACGTCTAGCTTTTGTAGCTTCTACCTCTAGATGTGTCTACCTAGCCATTTTGGCAGATGGTCCATATGTAATTTTTTTTTTTTTGACAGCAACTCGAGTCTTGTAACATCTTAGTTCCCTGACCAGGGATTGAACCAGAGCCCTTGGCAATGAGAGGGTGGAGTCCTAACCACGGCAACATCAGAGGATTCCCAGTGTGCCTTTTTTGTGACATTAGGCAGAGTTACTGTGGCCTAGAGAGGCTGACATTGCTTCAGAAGTTTAAACAGATGTTGCCTGAGTTTAGAAGCGTGAATAAACTTCAGTGAAATGGCTTGGAACCAACAGTAAGGAGGGAAGAGTCCGTGTACGTTATTCAGGATGAAAATTGTCATGTCTTTATTTATTTATTTTATTTTTTTGCAAGAATAAAGGCCACTCCAGTTGAAAAGCAACGGGTCATTGTTCTTTTTGCTTTTCTCAGCGTGTTAATGTTAATTGTTTTCCCCTCTGTCTCAGACCGAATTGGACTGAAAATCTCTTTCCCAAATCAATTTGGAGGCAATGAATCATAAGCCCTGGTGACTAAACGGCTCTTTGATCAACCCAGCAGGTGTGTAACAGCCTTTCTCTAAATGGCCTTCCCTCCTGTGCCTCTTATAATCCCGGTGAAAGAAGTCAGAGATCTATGAGAACACAGAGGGTCTCGGTCCTGACCCTCTCTTCCCAGCTTTCCTTTTAAAGAAAACACAGTACTCCCAGCCCATGAGGGCTCATACATCGGGTTCTTGGCTAGGACTAGAGAAGACGATGCTTTCAAAATGCCCCCTGCTTCTCTGTTGGTTTCTCTATCACTTGGGCAAAGCCTAATAATTCCTCTCTCAGCAGCAGTATTTTTTGTTGTCTAACTTGAGAAATAGCTCATCATTCCTGTCATGACCTGTGCTAGACTCGAGAAGGTGAGACTAGCGTGAGAGTTTCACTGTCCCCAGCACGGTTCTAAGTGTCTTACCTAAAACAATTCACTTGAGGATCAAGAGGTACGTACCGATAGGGACAGAGCAGAATAGTTGGGCAGTTGTGGAGTCCTGGAGGGACGGTAGGTGGAAAGGTAAAACCTGGGAAAAGTTGGGAGGCCAGTAAGTTAACAATGACTCAAGAAAGCTGCTCCTTATTCAATAAAGCAGGCTTGACTAAGTGTAAACAGCTAATGAAAGAAGAGCTAGGGAAGGAGGAGCTAATGACGTATGCCTTACGTTTGCATTACGTCTACTTGAAGAGGGCAGTCTTCTACCCTCCTATATATATATATATATATATATATATATATATATATATATATATATATATATATATATATTGCTGCCCACTCAACTGGGGACTAGCAGAGCTTTCCCGTCTGCCTGCTTGCACCTCTTACAAGCGTCCTATCCTAATAATCCTCTTTTTGCCTATCACTCTGCCTCTCGCTGAATTCCTTCTGCATTGAGACACAAAGAACCTGAGCCTCAGTGGGTCCAGACATTGAGTGAGTGTCATTCGAAGATTGCTCGAGACTAGGGTTTTGGTTGAGGTTAAGCCTCAGCCACGTGGGTTCAAGTCTTAAGCAGTGTTTTGGCTGGGTTCAAGCCCCAGTCACATGGGTTCAAGTCCCAAGCAGGGTTTGATCAGGTCTGGGCCCTGGGTTTAAGTCTCAATTCGGGGCAGAGAACATTTTCACTACTGGAATCATCTCTGTTTCATACATGAGGAAATGCCAGCAGGTGTGTAACAGCCTTTCTCTAAATGGCCTTCCCTCCTGTGCCTCTTATAATCCCGGTGAAAGAAGTCAGAGATCTATGAGAACACAGAGGGTCTCGGTCCTGACCCTCTCTTCCCAGCTTTCCTTTTAAAGAAAACACAGTACTCCCAGCCCATGAGGGCTCATACATCGGGTTCTTGGCTAGGACTAGAGAAGACGATGCTTTCAAAATGCCCCCTGCTTCTCTGTTGGTTTCTCTATCACTTGGGCAAAGCCTAATAATTCCTCTCTCAGCAGCAGTATTTTTTGTTGTCTAACTTGAGAAATAGCTCATCATTCCTGTCATGACCTGTGCTAGACTCGAGAAGGTGAGACTAGCGTGAGAGTTTCACTGTCCCCAGCACGGTTCTAAGTGTCTTACCTAAAACAATTCACTTGAGGATCAAGAGGTACGTAGTACCGATAGGGACAGAGCAGAATAGTTGGGCAGTTGTGGAGTCCTGGAGGGGACGGTAGGTGGAAAGGTAAAACCTGGGAAAAGTTGGGAGGCCAGTAAGTTAACAATGACTCAAGAAAGCTGCTCCTTATTCAATAAAGCAGGCTTGACTAAGTGTAAACAGCTAATGAAAGAAGAGCTAGGGAAGGAGGAGCTAATGACGTATGCCTTACGTTTGCATTACGTCTACTTGAAGAGGGCAGTCTTCTACCCTCCTATATATATATATATATATATATATATATATATATATATATATATATATATATATATATATTGCTGCCCACTCAACTGGGGACTAGCAGAGCTTTCCCGTCTGCCTGCTTGCACCTCTTACAAGCGTCCTATCCTAATAATCCTCTTTTTGCCTATCACTCTGCCTCTCGCTGAATTCCTTCTGCATTGAGACACAAAGAACCTGAGCCTCAGTGGGTCCAGACATTGAGTGAGTGTCATTCGAAGATTGCTCGAGACTAGGGTTTTGGTTGAGGTTAAGCCTCAGCCACGTGGGTTCAAGTCTTAAGCAGTGTTTTGGCTGGGTTCAAGCCCCAGTCACATGGGTTCAAGTCCCAAGCAGGGTTTGATCAGGTCTGGGCCCTGGGTTTAAGTCTCAATTCGGGGCAGAGAACATTTTCACTACTGGAATCATCTCTGTTTCATACATGAGGAAATCAAGGCACAGAGAGGTTAAGGAACCTCCTGAAGGTCACTCAGCTGGTCCGTGGATGGAGGATTCCTGCCCAGGCAGGGAGGTTCCAGAGTCGCATGGCTCTCAGTCACACCACCACCCCACCCACCAGCAACAAGACAGTCTTTTCCCTCAAGGAAATCACAGTCTTGGGTTGAAGCTGTAGGTAGGTAGGTTTAGTCATTCAGTCATGTCCAGCGTTTTGTGCGACCATGGACTCTAGCCCACCAGGCTCCTCTGCCCCTGGGATTTCCCAGGCAGAATATAGGACTGGGTTGCCATTGTCTTTCCCCGGGAATCTTCCTGACCCAGAGCTTGAACTGAGGTCTCCTGCACTGCAGGCAGATGCTTTAGAGTCGGAGCCTCCAGAGCCCAATTGCTCCACGAAAGGTGCCTCTTTGTCCATAACAGTCTGAGGACCCAAGGAGCTGGTTCCTCTTCCTCAACTCTGGGCTTGCTTTGCCACTGACTGTTTTCTGGAAGGATCTTGGAATCCTAGAGGTAGGAGGATGGTCAAAGCTTCATCTCAACCAAATCTGGTCTGTGTTGGTTAATGTGTGAAATACAAAACTGATAGGGATGGAGTAGAATAGGTAGATGGTTGTAGAGTCCTAGTAGGGGATGGTAGGTAGAAGGGAGACACCTGAGAAAGGTTGGGAGGCCAGTGAGTCCACGATAACTCAGGAAAGCTGCTCCTTGTTCAGTAAAGCAGGCTCAACTGAGTATAAACAGCTGATGAAGGAGGAGCTGGCAAAGATGCAACCAATGATGTATGTCCTACATCTGTGTCTACTTGAGGGGGGCGGTCTTTTACCATCCTATATATATGGCTGCCCACTCAATTGAAGGAAGAGAGCAGAGCAGAGCTTTCCTGCCTGCCTGCTTGCATCTCTTACAAGTACCCTATCCTAATAAATCCTCTTCTTGCCTATCACTCTGCTGCTCGCTGAGTTCCTCCTGTGTTGAGATATGAAGAGCCTGAGCCTCAGTGGGTCCAGATGTTGGGTGAGTGCTGGATTAAGTCCTGGCTGCGTTGGTTCGAGTCCCAGACAGGGTTTTGGCCAGTATTGAGTCCTGACTACTCAAGTCAAAGCAGGGTTTTGGCTGGAATTAAGCCTCAGCCACATGGGTTCAAGTCCCAAACCGGGCTTTGGCTATGTTCAAGCCCTAGTCCTGTGGGTTCAAGTCCCAAACAAGGTTTTGGCTGGAATTGAAGCTCCAGCCACATGGGTTCAAGTCCCAAGCAGAGTTCGATCAGGTCTGGGCCCTGGGTCTAAGTCTCAAATCGAGGTAAAACCCTTTCAAAACCTCACGCAACTCCCACAGCCTCTAAAGTGGCCATTGGCTGTTCCCTGCTTAGAAGTTGTTATATAGCTTGGACTCTGAATAGCTATCCTGGTCACAAACAACAGGACTAGAAAGGATGCCTGTATTGATATTCTAGGGCTGTGATAACAAAATATCATTCATTGTGTGGCTTAGAAGGAGCCTCCAGAGCCCAATTGCTCCACGAAAGGTGCCTCTTTGTCCATAACAGTCTGAGGACCCAAGGAGCTGGTTCCTCTTCCTCAACTCTGGGCTTGCTTTGCCACTGACTGTTTTCTGGAAGGATCTTGGAATCCTAGAGGTAGGAGGATGGTCAAAGCTTCATCTCAACCAAATCTGGTCTGTGTTGGTTAATGTGTGAAATACAAAACTGATAGGGATGGAGTAGAATAGGTAGATGGTTGTAGAGTCCTAGTAGGGGATGGTAGGTAGAAGGGAGACACCTGAGAAAGGTTGGGAGGCCAGTGAGTCCACGATAACTCAGGAAAGCTGCTCCTTGTTCAGTAAAGCAGGCTCAACTGAGTATAAACAGCTGATGAAGGAGGAGCTGGCAAAGATGCAACCAATGATGTATGTCCTACATCTGTGTCTACTTGAGGGGGGCGGTCTTTACCATCCTATATATGGCTGCCCACTCAATTGAAGGAAGAGAGCAGAGCAGAGCTTTCCTGCCTGCCTGCTTGCATCTCTTACAAGTACCCTATCCTAATAAATCCTCTTCTTGCCTATCACTCTGCTGCTCGCTGAGTTCCTCCTGTGTTGAGATATGAAGAGCCTGAGCCTCAGTGGGTCCAGATGTTGGGTGAGTGCTGGATTAAGTCCTGGCTGCGTTGGTTCGAGTCCCAGACAGGGTTTTGGCCAGTATTGAGTCCTGACTACTCAAGTCAAAGCAGGGTTTTGGCTGGAATTAAGCCTCAGCCACATGGGTTCAAGTCCCAAACCGGGCTTTGGCTATGTTCAAGCCCTAGTCCTGTGGGTTCAAGTCCCAAACAAGGTTTTGGCTGGAATTGAAGCTCCAGCCACATGGGTTCAAGTCCCAAGCAGAGTTCGATCAGGTCTGGGCCCTGGGTCTAAGTCTCAAATCGAGGTAAAACCCTTTCAAAACCTCACGCAACTCCCACAGCCTCTAAAGTGGCCATTGGCTGTTCCCTGCTTAGAAGTTGTTATATAGCTTGGACTCTGAATAGCTATCCTGGTCACAAACAACAGGACTAGAAAGGATGCCTGTATTGATATTCTAGGGCTGTGATAACAAAATATCATTCATTGTGTGGCTTAGAATGAGAGAAACAGGGACTTTGCTTGTGGGTTAGAGACTCCACCTGCCAATTCAGGAGACACAAGTGGGTGCTCCGTTGATGTGTTTGACTGACACAAGCAATTAAAAGCATAATGTAAGTTCCCTCCAAACCTTGTTATTATTGTAAAGGTGCTTCACATATGTATGGCAGTCTTAACAATCCTTCTGATTAGTCATTCACGTAACTATTTGAATAAACATTTCAAATCAAGTCAAAATAATCACAGAGGGTAATAGCATTTATGGCATTGCTTAGAGGAATTGTGATCACAGTGCGTCTTTCTTTTATTTTTCTGAACCGAGTAAACAAATAACGATGTTTTTCCCCTTGGTAATGATGTTCTCTCCTTGTCCGTAATGGGAAGGTTGACTGCAACCCCTTCAATACTTGTGGATTCAGGAAGAGAAGGTCAAAATTATGCAATTGACGTGCAAATCAACAATTTCCAATGATCTGTCTTTGGCTAACACCAAACTCAGAAAACAGGAGTGATAGCAAGATGGGGCATAGAAATGTTTTGATGCTATCCACTCTGTAGCCACCTGTTGTAATTAAAAAAAAAAAAATTACAGGTTTAGAATTGTTTCATCTTGAACCACTGGTTCACAGCATTACAGTGTGACTGTGAGCATCATTTATTCACCCAGCATTTACTAGGTATTTGCTCTGTGTTATGTTCTGAGATATAAGTGTTTAAATATGTGTGTTTGGTGGTACATAAATAAATAAAACGTGTAACTGGCCACGTATTTTGATAGGAAGCAAAGAATAAGTGGAAACATACAGAAAAATCTGTAGGGGCTAAAGGCTACTGAACTCAAATTGGAGTCAGGGTGGTTGGGAAGATTTCCTGGAGAAGGATCTTTGGATGGCATCTTTGAAGGAACAGTAGGAGTTAGCAAGGTGGTGTGGGAAGAAAGGTAGGCAGGAATCAAGCAAACTTAAGGTGACACAAGCAGTCATAGAGGCCAGGAAGCCCTGACATTGTCACAGAGCTGTAAGTATTGACCCATATGGGAGGAACACAGGGTAGAAATGGAGGTATCGGTATTGTGATGAGAGATGATTCTAGGCAGGTGGACATATGCTAGATTTGGAATGAACGTATCGGTGCTCAGTTGCTAAGTTCTGTTGGACTCTTTGGGGACCTCATGAACTGTACCCTGCTTAGCTCCTCTGTCCATGCGATTCTCCAGACAAGAATACTGGAGTGGGCTGCCATTTTCTTCTTCATGGAATCTTCTCCACTCAGAGATCAAACTTGGGTCTCCCTCATGGACACGTGGATTTTTTACCACTGAGCCACCTTGGAAACTGTTAGACTGGGAAAATCCTAACATCCTGAGGACTTGAACAACTTTGTCTAAACAGGTGGCCAAGGAAAGTCATTTACCAGAAACTTAACTGCATTCAGAATCATAAGGTATGCCCGTTAATATTTGCCCTCAAATCTGGGCCCCACTGGCAGTTAGTCATTTTCTCTGCAACCCTTCAATACTTGGATCAAGAGAAGGTCAAAATTATGCAATTGACGTGCAAATCAACAATTTCCAATGATCTGTCTTTGGCTAACACCAAACTCAGAAAACAGGAGTGATAGCAAGATGGGGCATAGAAATGTTTTGATGCTATCCACTCTGTAGCCACCTGTTGTAATTAAAAAAAAAAAAATTACAGGTTTAGAATTGTTTCATCTTGAACCACTGGTTCACAGCATTACAGTGTGACTGTGAGCATCATTTATTCACCCAGCATTTACTAGGTATTTGCTCTGTGTTATGTTCTGAGATATAAGTGTTTAAATATGTGTGTTTGGTGGTACATAAATAAATAAAACGTGTAACTGGCCACGTATTTTGATAGGAAGCAAAGAATAAGTGGAAACATACAGAAAAATCTGTAGGGGCTAAAGGCTACTGAACTCAAATTGGAGTCAGGGTGGTTGGGAAGATTTCCTGGAGAAGGATCTTTGGATGGCATCTTTGAAGGAACAGTAGGAGTTAGCAAGGTGGTGTGGGAAGAAAGGTAGGCAGGAATCAAGCAAACTTAAGGTGACACAAGCAGTCATAGAGGCCAGGAAGCCCTGACATTGTCACAGAGCTGTAAGTATTGACCCATATGGGAGGAACACAGGGTAGAAATGGAGGTATCGGTATTGTGATGAGAGATGATTCTAGGCAGGTGGACATATGCTAGATTTGGAATGAACGTATCGGTGCTCAGTTGCTAAGTTCTGTTGGACTCTTTGGGGACCTCATGAACTGTACCCTGCTTAGCTCCTCTGTCCATGCGATTCTCCAGACAAGAATACTGGAGTGGGCTGCCATTTTCTTCTTCATGGAATCTTCTCCACTCAGAGATCAAACTTGGGTCTCCCTCATGGACACGTGGATTTTTTACCACTGAGCCACCTTGGAAACTGTTAGACTGGGAAAATCCTAACATCCTGAGGACTTGAACAACTTTGTCTAAACAGGTGGCCAAGGAAAGTCATTTACCAGAAACTTAACTGCATTCAGAATCATAAGGTATGCCAGTTAATATTTGCCCTCAAATCTGCTGGAGACAAAAAGCAAACAACTGTCTTTGAAGTAGGCTAGGCAGTTAACCAAAGCTTTGTCATGCTTTCTCTGAACAGCAGGGAGCATTAAATAGTATGAGGCACATAAGGATGAGCCAAAGGAAGAAGGAAATAGTATCCAGGGTCTGTACTCTGTAGTTTTGAAAGAGAAGTCCTGTCACATAGCTTCATTCTCAACACTTTCAACCCAATAAGGCACACTTGAAATATGAAACAGAAAAAGCTTTAGAGTCTGACGTAACTAAATATGCCACCATTGGCTCTGAGTCATCCATTATATTCTCTGTGGTAAGAATCACTGTAAGAAAGGAGAAATTCTCAAAGCATTTGCATAGCGCAGCGATTTTCACAGGTCCCCACCCTCAGTCCCAACCAGAAATTCTCTCGTGGGTCTGTTTTTCCATTGTGGGGGAAAAAAAAAAAAGACAGCACCTGTTCTGAAATTTAGAAGGCAGGGGCACTTGATAAGAAAGAAAATGTGAAAGAAAATTGCATCATAGTTTTGTAGGCTGTTCTATTAAATTTCTCAGGGAAAAAAAAAAATTGCTATGAGATAGGCTGTGATTCAGTTCAGCTATTTCCTGATACACTTCAGGGTTCAGTTTATGTAATAACATTCCATTTCCATAGCAGGCCTTTTGTTTAAGGACCTCCGAGTACTTTTAAATGCATCATCTCCTCCATCCTCTCAGCATCCCCTGCAAAGTGGGCAGCAGGCAGCAGGCGGGCTTGTCTGTCTTTCATAGACGAGCCCCCCGCGGCCCCAGCTCAGGGCTCCATCCACGGGTCTCTGCAGCATCTTGTTCAACCAACGACACAGGTGGTGCAGCTTTGAGCTGCTTTGCTTTGAGACCTGGGTCTTCCCCAGATAAACTTACCTATATTAAATCCCCAGGGATCCTGACACTTCCCAGAGAGGCATAGTCATGCAAATTGCAGACAGAGGAGAGTCTGTTACCACTCATTCGGAAAGATGTATTGATCACTTGGTAAATGCCAGAAACAATTCTAGGCACTTGACAGGGAACAACACAGAAACAAACACACAAAATCCCTGCTTTTTGGGAGCTAATGTGCTCCTGAGGGGACAGACAATCTACACAGAAAGGGAGTGAATTATATCCTATACCAGGAGATGATAAGCCAGGGGAAAAATAGAACAAAGTATGGAGAATTGAGAGGAGGGTGATTTTTAGGGGATGCAGCCCCCTCAAGAGGGTGACATTTGAGCTAGGAGGTTTTGTGGGACAGAACATTCCAGGTGGGCAGAAGACTCCTGCAGAGGCAGACAGGAGACCTGGCCTGGCAAGGTTAGGGGGCAGGTGGAAGTGAGTATGGCTGGCGTGGAGACAGGCGGGCGGGGAGAAGGGGGCTTGGGCTCAGAGAGGCACCAGGGCAGAGGCCACGTGGAACTGGGAGGCCACCATCAGGGCTCAGCTTCTGCTTCAGGGAAATGGAGACAGACGGAAGGCTTCAAAGTCTTGTTTTCTGCTCTTTGCCCACACCAGCTAGAAAGATGCGTGGTGCTTTACTTCTGATGCTTCTTCTAAAACGAGAGGGCTTGCTTTTGATGTTCAAAATATAAAGCTACATAAAATACTGAATATATCTTTTTCTTTTCAAATTCTGTGTGTGGATTCGCTCCCCAGGGCTGCCTTCAGAAACCACCACTCACTGAGGGCCTGACAACAATGGTAATGTGTTCTGGAAATGTATTCTGGAGGCTAAAACTCCAAAAGTAAGGGGTCCACAGGGCCATGGTCCTTCCAAACCATGCTTCTTTGCCTTTCAGAAGCTTCTGGATGTTGGCTGGCCATCCTTGGAGGTCCTCAGTTTGCAACTGAGTCCCTCTAGTCTCTGTCATCACATGACACCTGCTCTCTGTGTCTCTCTCTTCTTACACGGATGTCGGTCCCACCAGAAGACAGGCCCTCCCTACTCCTATGACCTCATCTGAATGTAACTCCTGCCATCCGACATGACCGTGTTTCCATAGGAAGTCCCGCTGTCTCTGTTGTTGAAGTTTAGTTGATTTACAATGTTGTGTTAATTTCTTGTGTACAACAAAGTGATTCAGATATAGATATATGTATGTATGTATACATATGTGTGTTCTCTTTCATATTCTTCTCATTCATGGTTTGTTAAAAGATATTAAATATAGTTCCCTGTGCTCTACGGTATTGTTTACATAGTAGTTTGCATCTGCTAATCTCAAACGCTTTCTTTATCCCTCCACTACCTCGTAAGTTGTTTTCTACGTCTGTGAGTCTGTTGATGGTTCATAAATAAGCTCATTTGTGTCATATTTTAAATTTCATAGAGAAGTGATATCATATGATGTTTTTGTCTCACTTGCTTCCCTTAAAATGATAACCTCTAGGTCCATCCATGTTGCTGCAAACGTCATGATTTCATTGTTTTAATGGCTGAGTAGTATTCCATTGATCTGCTGATGGACACTTACGTTGTTTCCGTGCCTTGGCTGCTGTTACAGAGTACTAGGCGGTTCAAAGGGGGGTCTGGGAGGCCACCATCAGGGCTCAGCTTCTGCTTCAGGGAAATGGAGACAGACGGAAGGCTTCAAAGTCTTGTTTTCTGCTCTTTGCCCACACCAGCTAGAAAGATGCGTGGTGCTTTACTTCTGATGCTTCTTCTAAAACGAGAGGGCTTGCTTTTGATGTTCAAAATATAAAGCTACATAAAATACTGAATATATCTTTTTCTTTTCAAATTCTGTGTGTGGATTCGCTCCCCAGGGCTGCCTTCAGAAACCACCACTCACTGAGGGCCTGACAACAATGGTAATGTGTTCTGGAAATGTATTCTGGAGGCTAAAACTCCAAAAGTAAGGGGTCCACAGGGCCATGGTCCTTCCAAACCATGCTTCTTTGCCTTTCAGAAGCTTCTGGATGTTGGCTGGCCATCCTTGGAGGTCCTCAGTTTGCAACTGAGTCCCTCTAGTCTCTGTCATCACATGACACCTGCTCTCTGTGTCTCTCTCTTCTTACACGGATGTCGGTCCCACCAGAAGACAGGCCCTCCCTACTCCTATGACCTCATCTGAATGTAACTCCTGCCATCCGACATGACCGTGTTTCCATAGGAAGTCCCGCTGTCTCTGTTGTTGAAGTTTAGTTGATTTACAATGTTGTGTTAATTTCTTGTGTACAACAAAGTGATTCAGATATAGATATATGTATGTATGTATACATATGTGTGTTCTCTTTCATATTCTTCTCATTCATGGTTTGTTAAAAGATATTAAATATAGTTCCCTGTGCTCTACGGTATTTTTTATATAGTAGTTTGCATCTGCTAATCTCAAACGCTTTCTTTATCCCTCCACTACCTCGTAAGTTGTTTTCTACGTCTGTGAGTCTGTTGATGGTTCATAAATAAGCTCATTTGTGTCATATTTTAAATTTCATAGAGAAGTGATATCATATGATGTTTTTGTCTCACTTGCTTCCCTTAAAATGATAACCTCTAGGTCCATCCATGTTGCTGCAAACGTCATGATTTCATTGTTTTAATGGCTGAGTAGTATTCCATTGATCTGCTGATGGACACTTACGTTGTTTCCGTGCCTTGGCTGCTGTTAACAGTGCTACTGTGCACATAGGAGTGTGTGTATCTTTTTATTTCTTTTTTTAGTTTTCTTTTAATTACAAAAGTAATAGAACACATTTACAAGAGACTGGGGAAAATATAGAACAAGGTTACATATAGTTCCAGTATATATTATAATTATCTTTAAGTAGATAAGTTAAGAATTTTAGTTAGAGTTTCAATATCAAACTCTCAATACTAGTAGAATGAATATAGAGAGACTAGAAGAATATAGTAGACCTGAAAAGCACTTTTTTTCCCAAATATACGCTCAGGAGTAGGATTGCTGAATCATATATCAACTCAATTATGAGTTTTTAAGGAGGATCCACACTGATACTGAAACATAAGGTCACATTTTGAGGTAGGGGTTAGGACTTTGGCATATCTTTCAGGGGGGAACAAGATTCACCCCTTAACACAATGTCTCCCAATAATTCTGAAGCTGATCTCTAGGCTGCACACCTGCCTATGGACGTACAGTTCTGATCTGGGCAATGAAGTGTGGTTAGGAAGCGCCCAGGGTGTAGGATAGCAAGGATCCTTGGGGAAAGATTGAAGGTTCTCACAGAGCTTTGTAAACAAGCAAACAAAAAACTAGACAGGTGCCAGGCATTCCAATGCTTTTATTTTTATGATTTTATTTATCTATTTGGGGTTGTGCTGGGTCTTCCCTTGCTGTGCAGGCCTTTCTCTAGTGGCGAGTGGGGGCGACTCATTGCACTGTGCAGGCTTGCTGCGGTGACTTCTCTGTGGCCGAGCACAGGCTCTGGGGCACACGGGCTTCAGTAGCATGGCGCAGGCTCAGTCATTGTGGTCCCTGGGCTCTAGGGCACGGGCTCAACAGTTGTGACACGTGGGCTTCATTGCTCAAAGGCATGTGGGATCTTTCCAGACCAGGGATAGAACCTGTGTCTCCTGCACTGACAGACTCTCTATCACTGAGCCACTAGGGGGGCCCTATAAGGCATTTATGATTATTATACAGCCAGCCAGGAACACTTACAAATGTAACAGCAGCAATGTCAAAGCCCCGACCAGGTAAATCTTACAGGAATCTTTGATACTAAAGAATTCTATTTGCCATGACACAGCTTTCCCTGGTAGTTCAGGTGGTAAAGTTCAATCCCTGGGTCAGGAAGATTGCCCTAGAGAATGGAATGGCAACCCACTCCAGTATTCTTGCCTGGAGAATCCCTCGGACAGAGGAGCCTGGTGAGCTACAGTCCATGGGGTCACAAAGAATCAGACACGTCTGAGCAACTAACAATTTCACTCCCCAGGGGGAGTAAAGGAACAATGCAGGAACCGCAGTCCCCTGTCCTGACCCGGTGCATTGCAAAAATGGCAGCCTTTGTATAGCTAGCACTCATAGGAGCTCTCCTCACCCTTGCAAGAAATGTGCCGTGTTTCCCAGGACAGTGGAAGCTGTGGCCCGCCCACTGGCTCATAGAGCTGTTTGTCTCTCCTTCTTCCTACCCAGCTCACTGCCACTCACCCGCACCGTTCTCACGGGTGCAGCCTTACATTTGCTAGTTAGACTCGTGAACCTCTGCCAGAACATGGTGCGGCTACAGTTCTGATCTGGGCAATGAAGTGTGGTTAGGAAGCGCCCAGGGTGTAGGATAGCAAGGATCCTTGGGGAAAGATTGAAGGTTCTCACAGAGCTTTGTAAACAAGCAAACAAAAAACTAGACAGGTGCCAGGCATTCCAATGCTTTTATTTTTATGATTTTATTTATCTATTTGGGGTTGTGCTGGGTCTTCCCTTGCTGTGCAGGCCTTTCTCTAGTGGCGAGTGGGGGCGACTCATTGCACTGTGCAGGCTTGCTGCGGTGACTTCTCTGTGGCCGAGCACAGGCTCTGGGGCACACGGGCTTCAGTAGCATGGCGCAGGCTCAGTCATTGTGGTCCCTGGGCTCTAGGGCACGGGCTCAACAGTTGTGACACGTGGGCTTCATTGCTCAAAGGCATGTGGGATCTTTCCAGACCAGGGATAGAACCTGTGTCTCCTGCACTGACAGACTCTCTATCACTGAGCCACTAGGGGGGCCCTATAAGGCATTTATGATTATTATACAGCCAGCCAGGAACACTTACAAATGTAACAGCAGCAATGTCAAAGCCCCGACCAGGTAAATCTTACAGGAATCTTTGATACTAAAGAATTCTATTTGCCATGACACAGCTTTCCCTGGTAGTTCAGGTGGTAAAGTTCAATCCCTGGGTCAGGAAGATTGCCCTAGAGAATGGAATGGCAACCCACTCCAGTATTCTTGCCTGGAGAATCCCTCGGACAGAGGAGCCTGGTGAGCTACAGTCCATGGGGTCACAAAGAATCAGACACGTCTGAGCAACTAACAATTTCACTCCCCAGGGGGAGTAAAGGAACAATGCAGGAACCGCAGTCCCCTGTCCTGACCCGGTGCATTGCAAAAATGGCAGCCTTTGTATAGCTAGCACTCATAGGAGCTCTCCTCACCCTTGCAAGAAATGTGCCGTGTTTCCCAGGACAGTGGAAGCTGTGGCCCTCCCACTGGCTCATAGAGCTGTTTGTCTCTCCTTCTTCCTACCCAGCTCACTGCCACTCACCCGCACCGTTCTCACGGGTGCAGCCTTACATTTGCTAGTTAGACTCGTGAACCTCTGACCACAGAACATGGAGATGCGGCTCTCCACGAGGATTCCAACCTCAGGAGCCTGGTCAGGAAGTTAAAAACCGGGGTCTCTTCTGCAGCCTCTTTTCAAACTGCTATTTCCTCTGAAATTGTGAACTCTACTGGAAAACCAAAAAAGGCAATTATTGACCAAGAGGGAGATTTCTGAGACTGCCACCTGCAGTCTCTTCCCTTGAAGACATCACTCTGCCCCTGGGAGGGGCCACTGCTGAGCTCTGCACCCCAAGGCCCTCCGGTGGCCGCTCAGGCACTTCCCTAGCCCCCCGCCCTCCCTGTCTGTTCCCCAGGAGTTTCACCCCTCTGTCTGAGTGAACGAAGCCCTCCTGGCTCCCAGTCTTGGAGGCCATGTGTTGAGCCCCAGGAGCTGACGTGTGGCAGTTATTAGCGCAAGAGGAAAAGTGCTTGCCTCATCAGAGAGAGCAGCTGGAGACAGAGCGCTTTCCAAAGGCAGAGAACTGACCTCCAGCTCCTGGCTGGATGCTGGGTTACTGCATACTCAGAGGATTCTCTCTCTCTCTCTCTTTTCTCTCTCTCTCTGCCTCTCTCCCTCTCCATCTCTGCAGCTTCCTTCCACTCCTCCAGCAGTCCTGACCTTGCAGGCCCTGAACCCACCCCGACCCCCCTTCCATCTCCCTACATTGTGTCTCTCTGGTGAACTCATGCTGGGAGATTAATTGCTGCTATCACCCCTAATCCATCACACTTCCCAAAGATTGTTTTGACATCTAGTTAATTTTTGGCTGATGATTTATCAAATTCTTATTACCGTGCTCTGAAGGGGCTCATTTATTGTGTTGATTCATGGTAATGATAAAGGGGAAGCATTTTGAATTTTAACTACATTTCCCTCACTCTTCTTCTACCCTGGGTAGTTAAAAAAAAAAAAATAATAAGGGAAAGGAGGAGGCGGAGGGGGAGGGGACTGTAGCCTGGAAACTCTTAAACCATTCAAACTGTGAAAGAAAAGGGAAAGGGGGGAAAATTCCTCCATTAAGTGAGCAAAAGCCAAAAGTCTGAGAAAGGTTATATATATAATATATATATGAAGTACTTTTACCATCTGGGTCTGAACTACATTTGGAAAGCTCAGACCCCTAAGACTCTTAAACATTTATTGCCCTGTAATATTACCTAAATGTCTACTACCATTTTATTCAAATAGAACCTAATGGGAAATGATTTCTGAGACTGCCACCTGCAGTCTCTTCCCTTGAAGACATCACTCTGCCCCTGGGAGGGGCCACTGCTGAGCTCTGCACCCCAAGGCCCTCCGGTGGCCGCTCAGGCACTTCCCTAGCCCCCCGCCCTCCCTGTCTGTTCCCCAGGAGTTTCACCCCTCTGTCTGAGTGAACGAAGCCCTCCTGGCTCCCAGTCTTGGAGGCCATGTGTTGAGCCCCAGGAGCTGACGTGTGGCAGTTATTAGCGCAAGAGGAAAAGTGCTTGCCTCATCAGAGAGAGCAGCTGGAGACAGAGCGCTTTCCAAAGGCAGAGAACTGACCTCCAGCTCCTGGCTGGATGCTGGGTTACTGCATACTCAGAGGATTCTCTCTCTCTCTCTCTCTTTCTCTCTCTCTCTCTCTGCCTCTCTCCCTCTCCATCTCTGCAGCTTCCTTCCACTCCTCCAGCAGTCCTGACCTTGCAGGCCCTGAACCCACCCCGACCCCCCTTCCATCTCCCTACATTGTGTCTCTCTGGTGAACTCATGCTGGGAGATTAATTGCTGCTATCACCCCTAATCCATCACACTTCCCAAAGATTGTTTTGACATCTAGTTAATTTTTGGCTGATGATTTATCAAATTCTTATTACCGTGCTCTGAAGGGGCTCATTTATTGTGTTGATTCATGGTAATGATAAAGGGGAAGCATTTTGAATTTTAACTACATTTCCCTCACTCTTCTTCTACCCTGGGTAGTTAAAAAAAAAAAATAATAAGGGAAAGGAGGAGGCGGAGGGGGAGGGGACTGTAGCCTGGAAACTCTTAAACCATTCAAACTGTGAAAGAAAAGGGAAAGGGGGGAAAATTCCTCCATTAAGTGAGCAAAAGCCAAAAGTCTGAGAAAGGTTATATATATAATATATATATGAAGTACTTTTACCATCTGGGTCTGAACTACATTTGGAAAGCTCAGACCCCTAAGACTCTTAAACATTTATTGCCCTGTAATATTACCTAAATGTCTACTACCATTTTATTCAAATAGAACCTAATGGGAAATGATTTCAGTCATGTACCAGTGGAAATGTAAAATCAGTGTCTTTGCCAAGCCAGATGGCCAGCCACCTTTTAAAAGTGCAAAGAGACTTTTCCTTGCCACCGGGGTCACTCCCCAGACCTTCTAAATGAATCATTTGCCACTCAGTCTTCTTTAATAAACCCAGATGGTAGGAAGGGGCCCAGACTCTTTTTTTTTTTTTTTTTTCAGAATTTGAGGAGCTGGAGCCTCAGAGATGGGACCCAGAGGTGACAAGAGAGCCCAAAGGAAAAGGGGGTCACCCACAGTCATCTGCAGATATAGGAAATGCAGGTAATTCAGGGAGAAGGGCATGGGAAGACCTGGCGGTCTCTCTGCAGACAGGCTGTAGGTCATTCTAGGTCACGTGCTTCCATAAAACAGGAACAAAGTTTTCTGACCAAAGAAAGGGAAAGAACTTGGAAGAAGAAAGGATTATAAGAGGTCCTTTTTTTTTAAGACTTTTTTTTTTTT
The DNA here is from genome assembly GCA_022376925.1 of Tragulus kanchil. NCBI lineage: Eukaryota > Metazoa > Chordata > Mammalia > Artiodactyla > Tragulidae > Tragulus > Tragulus kanchil. Next base: position 14,990,218 of record JAIOJX010000028.1, on the reverse strand, counting down.
TCAATGTGGGCCATATTTTAAAGCCTTTATTGAATCTGTTACAATATTGTTTGTGTTTTACGTTCTGGTTTTTTGGCCACAAGGCACGTCGGACCTTAGCTCCCCTGACCAGGGATTGAACCTACACCCTCTGCATTGGACAGTGAAGTCTTAACCACTGGACCGTCAGAGAAGTTCCTGAAAGAGGTCTTTGCACCGGGAATCTTCACAGGAAGGCCCAGTGAAAAGATGGCTATATAGACTTTCTAGATATAAAATGGACACGTTTTGTTATCTGTAGACCCAGAAATGTACTTGGGCATGTCCATCCCCCTCTTTCTCCACACGCCTCCCAATACCTGCCCGAGCTCCCCACCTGCCTGCCTGCTTTCCTTAATTCTGACAAAACTCAGCCCATCCCTGGAAGAAGTCAGGGTCACCCTGAAATTTGCACTAACCCCATGGATGTGACTGATCCATGAGAAGGCATGTAGGGGATTTATACATGAAATGATTTGTTACTTAAGGTGGTGAGGAGAGAAGACAATAACAAATTCTCTCCCTCCTCCTTAAAAAATAAATTGGGCAATTTTCTCTCATTTTCTGTGTCTAGAGAAGCTAAGTATAATGACTTGTCTCTTAAAATTGGGAAGAAGGATGGAGGAGGAGTAAGATAAGGGTAGGCCATGAAGAACTACAAAATACGGTGTATAAAATAAATGAGATACAGGGATATACTGTACAGCACAGGGGATCTAGCCAATATATTAAAATAACTTTAAATGGGATATAATTTATAAAAATATTGAATCACTATGTGATACACCTTAAAGTAATATAATAATGTAAGTCAACTGTACTTTAACAAAAAGAAGTAAATAAACAAAAATAGCAAAATTCATATATATAATAATCTAAGCTTAGAAATAAAATACATTTATGTATATAATAATCTAAACTTAGAAATAAAATATATTTATGTATATATCTATTGCATATATTTATACATACACACATACATACATATATATGTGCTCTGTAAAATAAATAACAAAAGTGATACAATTCATACATATAATAATCTTGTCTTAGGAATATATTTACTTATTTATTTATTAGGAAATCAGCCCTGAATATTCATTGGAAAGATTGATGGTGAAGTTGAAGTTCCAGGACTTTGTCCACCTGATGCAAAGAGCTGACTCACTGGAAAAAACTCTGGTGCTGGGAAAGACTGAGGGCCAGAGGAGAAGGGGGTGACCAAGGATAAGATGTTTGAATGACATCATTGATTCAATGGATACAAGTTTGCACAAGCTTTGGGAGACAGTGAAAGATAGGGAAGCCTGGTAGACTGCATCATGGGGTCACAAAGAATCAGACATAACCTAGTGACTGAACAGCAACATACATACGTGGTACTTACCAAGCATCCACCCACAGTGCAAGAGACAGGAGGCCTGGGTTTGATTCCTGGGTTGATAAGACCCTCTGGACAAGGAAATGGCAACCCACTCCAGTATTCTTTTTTTTTCCGCAATAGCAGTTTGTGTTTAATTTTGTTCACGTTGGTTGAATATAACTTTTCTGTCACTCCAGTATTGCCTGGAAGACCCCATGGACAGAGGAACCTAACGGGTTACAGTTCATGGAATGACAAAACAGGTGGATACAACTTAGCGAAAAAACAACAAAACAAATACATACACACACTACACACGCACACACACACACACACACACACATAAATATGTATACATATACAAATACACTTAGAAGGTGAGAAAATAATGGAAATTATTTCCACTTTTAAAACAGCTATTGATTTTGTCATATTTTAATGTACTTTTTGCCAGTTGTGATTTTTTTTCCCATTCTCCATTTTGCCTTAGTTTACTGTCATAGACAATTTATGCTGGTAAAATTTCTCTTCCAACATTTTCAAAATCTATTTCACTTGTGATATCTCTCATTTCACTTTATCCTGTATGTGCTTGTATCTTCTCTATTTTGCTTGGCCCGTCTTGCCAGAGATTCAGCTACTTCATCAGCATTTTGCCAGCTCAGCCAGGGCACCGCCCGTCAGTCAGCTAGTCAGGCTAAGCCCTCAGCACTGTCTGACCTCATCTCAGATCCGTCTATTAATACAAATGCTTTGGGACAAGACACAGTCTGCATGTCACTTCTCCTCACCACCTCCTCTTTACCAGCCTAGGTATCTCTCCTGGAACCCCCTTCTGCAGGATCTGACCCCCAGTTCCCACTGTGACCTCATCTTGCACCTTGTTTCTCTCTTACCAGTGACTCTGATGTCCTTGTTTTTCCTCCAATGAGCTAGAAATCCCCTTAGGCACTTCCCCACCGCTACTCTGTCTACCTGAAATGCTCTCTCCCTGGAAAGTAAAACTGGTATTTTAAATCTTCTCAAATTCCACATTGCACTTCATGTTCCATCTCTCTTAGTAAACCACTTCAGCTCCTACTTCATGATGAAAATAGAAGCCAAGGGATAGCCAAGATCACACGTGGAGGGGGAGGGGGAACTCAAAGAGAGACAAGCTTGGCTGCTGAAGACAGGGGCCAGGCAGTGGGGAGACGCAGAAACAGGCTCAGGACGGGCACGAGGGTGAGTACACAGAACAACGTCTCCATTCTGTCTTCTGTGAGACTCGTGGTCCTACAGCTGGGTCCGTGGCTGACCCTGGCTGTCTCGGTGCTTCTCTCAATTTCAAAATCACTTCTGGCCTAAAAGGCACCAACCGCACATAAAGAATGTTCTCTGGGAAGTAATTGTTCTCCTTGACCTTTCACTGCCCAGCTAAGTCCACTGGCTAGGCACCCCTACACACACACACACACACACGCACACGCACGCAGTGTCCTTCCATCACGTCCGAGATGAAGCAGGTCCCATCTGGGTACAGATCTCCGCGTCTGCTCTTTGCCTGAGACAGTGCATCTAACCAGTATTTCCTCTGTGGTCCCATACTCCACAGACCCTTCCTCTCATTCACATGAAAACAAGGCCAAGATGAACACAGCTTAGAAGTAACAGTACCTCCTCTATAGCATCCACCCTCTCTGCCTCCACCCTATTCACAGCCAAGATGCCCGGAGAGGCTGCCTCACTCCTGTCTGGACTTCCTCCTCGCCATCTCATTCCTCCCTCTCTCTCAACAGGCCCCCACCCCACGGCTTCACCGTACTTGCCCAAATCCCAACGTCCTCCTTGGTCTACACTTCTTATGCCTTCATTTTCCTGACCTCTAGGCTGCACTGGATGCTATCAATTCCTCCCTCTTCCCTGAAATGCACCACCCCAATCTGGCCCCATCTTCAGCAGTCAAGGTGGCGTCTTTTAGTGTTTCACTGTCCTCACCCTTCCTGTTAGATCTTATATTACTTCTCCTCTCTTGGACCCCATGAGTCCATTCTCTTGTTTCTTAACTCTCAGATCTGTTCATGGTGTCTTTTCCCTCAGCCCATATCATCAACGATGGCCCTCAAATGGAGGTGTTCTTCAGAATTCTGGGCTCAGCTCTCTCTGCAAAATCTCCTTGTGTGATCCCATCCTGGCTCCAGGAGTCACCCACAGCTCGTCTTCTAGAGACATAGATGATCAATAGAGAAATAGACATTGGAAAGCCTAGGCAGTAAAACTCCATTGGCTGTCCCAAGTGGGAGCAGAAACAGGCTCAGGACGGGCACGAGGGTGAGTACACAGAACAACGTCTCCATTCTGTCTTCTGTGAGACTCGTGGTCCTACAGCTGGGTCCGTGGCTGACCCTGGCTGTCTCGGTGCTTCTCTCAATTTCAAAATCACTTCTGGCCTAAAAGGCACCAACCGCACATAAAGAATGTTCTCTGGGAAGTAATTGTTCTCCTTGACCTTTCACTGCCCAGCTAAGTCCACTGGCTAGGCACCCCTACACACACACACACACACACGCACACGCACGCAGTGTCCTTCCATCACGTCCGAGATGAAGCAGGTCCCATCTGGGTACAGATCTCCGCGTCTGCTCTTTGCCTGAGACAGTGCATCTAACCAGTATTTCCTCTGTGGTCCCATACTCCACAGACCCTTCCTCTCATTCACATGAAAACAAGGCCAAGATGAACACAGCTTAGAAGTAACAGTACCTCCTCTATAGCATCCACCCTCTCTGCCTCCACCCTATTCACAGCCAAGATGCCCGGAGAGGCTGCCTCACTCCTGTCTGGACTTCCTCCTCGCCATCTCATTCCTCCCTCTCTCTCAACAGGCCCCCACCCCACGGCTTCACCGTACTTGCCCAAATCCCAACGTCCTCCTTGGTCTACACTTCTTATGCCTTCATTTTCCTGACCTCTAGGCTGCACTGGATGCTATCAATTCCTCCCTCTTCCCTGAAATGCACCACCCCAATCTGGCCCCATCTTCAGCAGTCAAGGTGGCGTCTTTTAGTGTTTCACTGTCCTCACCCTTCCTGTTAGATCTTATATTACTTCTCCTCTCTTGGACCCCATGAGTCCATTCTCTTGTTTCTTAACTCTCAGATCTGTTCATGGTGTCTTTTCCCTCAGCCCATATCATCAACGATGGCCCTCAAATGGAGGTGTTCTTCAGAATTCTGGGCTCAGCTCTCTTCTCTGCAAAATCTCCTTGTGTGATCCCATCCTGGCTCCAGGAGTCACCCACATGCTGGCGTCTTCTAGAGACATAGATGATCAATAGAGAAATAGACATTGGATTGATAGATAATAGATGACAGGTAGACAGATTGATCAATGATAACCAGAAGGATAGATTAATAGACACGGGTAGATAAATGACAATAGATTGATAGATGACCGGTAGATAGATAACATCAGGAGATGACAGATAAATGATAGATAGACAGACGAGAGTTAAAGATAGTTATAAATAGATATCTTCCTCAGATTCTCCTGAATTGCAGCCTCTTTCCTGGTGGACAGCCAACAGGCACTCAGTGCATCAGCACCCATTCATTTCCCACTGACCACACAAGCCTGGCCACTGAATCTACCTCCGGAGCAAGAGCATCACCTCCATCCCACCCAGTGACCCAAAGAAAAATGGGAAGCCCTATGTGGCTCTTTACTGTCCCTTTCCTCCCCTCCCTCTGCCACCTACCGTTACTGCCACCTACCATTACTGACCTGTATTTCTAGAATAGATAGGTTTTTTTTTCAGTTTCCAACACTGTTTTGACGTTCTAGTTTTTACAGCCCAGTAGCCCTGGTCCACCTTCTGCTTTTGGTTTATACTCTGAAAATTCATTCTCCATGTGTTTGAACATTTTCTGATTACAAAAGTCGAACATATCTATTAAATGTTAAAGTCACAGAAGGTCACAAAGATAAAAGGAAATGGTCCCTTCTGTGTAATGTGCATATATTGTATGTTGCATACTTTAAAATAAAGCAGAGATCATGTGCTATACACATTATTTTGGTATCACTCTTCTCCACTAAATAATATACCACAAGACTTTTCCATGTTAACTATTCTTATCTATGCCAATTTCATAGGCAGAAAAAGTATCATTATCTAAATTTATATTACTTCTCCTCTCTTGGACCCCATGAGTCCATTCTCTTGTTTCTTAACTCTCAGATCTGTTCATGGTGTCTTTTCCCTCAGCCCATATCATCAACGATGGCCCTCAAATGGAGGTGTTCTTCAGAATTCTGGGCTCAGCTCTCTTCTCTGCAAAATCTCCTTGTGTGATCCCATCCTGGCTCCAGGAGTCACCCACATGCTGGCGTCTTCTAGAGACATAGATGATCAATAGAGAAATAGACATTGGATTGATAGATAATAGATGACAGGTAGACAGATTGATCAATGATAACCAGAAGGATAGATTAATAGACACGGGTAGATAAATGACAATAGATTGATAGATGACCGGTAGATAGATAACATCAGGAGATGACAGATAAATGATAGATAGACAGACGAGAGTTAAAGATAGTTATAAATAGATATCTTCCTCAGATTCTCCTGAATTGCAGCCTCTTTCCTGGTGGACAGCCAACAGGCACTCAGTGCATCAGCACCCATTCATTTCCCACTGACCACACAAGCCTGGCCACTGAATCTACCTCCGGAGCAAGAGCATCACCTCCATCCCACCCAGTGACCCAAAGAAAAATGGGAAGCCCTATGTGGCTCTTTACTGTCCCTTTCCTCCCCTCCCTCTGCCACCTACCGTTACTGCCACCTACCATTACTGACCTGTATTTCTAGAATAGATAGGTTTTTTTTTCAGTTTCCAACACTGTTTTGACGTTCTAGTTTTTACAGCCCAGTAGCCCTGGTCCACCTTCTGCTTTTGGTTTATACTCTGAAAATTCATTCTCCATGTGTTTGAACATTTTCTGATTACAAAAGTCGAACATATCTATTAAATGTTAAAGTCACAGAAGGTCACAAAGATAAAAGGAAATGGTCCCTTCTGTGTAATGTGCATATATTGTATGTTGCATACTTTAAAATAAAGCAGAGATCATGTGCTATACACATTATTTTGGTATCACTCTTCTCCACTAAATAATATACCACAAGACTTTTCCATGTTAACTATTCTTATCTATGCCAATTTCATAGGCAGAAAAAGTATCATTATCTTAATTTATATTTCTTTGATGAAGTCATTTAAGCATAATTTTATATGATGCTTATTTGAATAAGCTTTCCTTAATGATTGATTCATGACACTTACACATTTGCTTTTGATATTTATTATTAATTTCCTTTTCTATGAGAGTTGCTGTAGTCTTATATATTTCCCAAATACTTTCCAACAGTTATAGGCTTGCCTTTATTTTCACATATTATAGTTTAGGAAATGAATTTAATATAATGGTGCCTGTCAACATCTTACCTTAGAGTTTTCCCTTTGCTTTAATGTTTGGAAAGGTCTTCTCCTTCACAGCAGGTAGGAAGTCAACTGTATCTTTCTACTCTTATTTATATACTTTTAAACTTTGGCATTAGACGGTTTAAAACATCTGGATTCAATTTTTGACTACGGTGGGTTCTGTGTACATATTTCTAATTATTTAATCAGTTATCTAAATACCATCTGTTTCCTAAAATATTCCTTCTCCATTGACTTCAAATGCCATATTTTCACATATGCAAAAATCCCAGAAACACACTTCAGTCAGTTTTGGCCTTTCAATTTAGTTTCCCTTTTCTCTGTCTGTCTGTCTGTCACTCTCAGTTTTTACAGTTTAGATTTTACACTGCAATTTTTACATGCACGAGCAAGCAACCCTTCATGTCTTCTCTATCAATTTTTTTTTTTTTGGTTTCTGTATTTTCTATACAAAATTTACTACCATTCTTTAATGTTTTCCAATGTCTATTCAAATTTCAATTGCAATTACATTACAATTATAAATTGACTTTTTTTTTTTTTTTTTTGTCAACTGAGAAACACACACATCCTTATTGTCTTTTGTATGTTTCAGTACAAGAGTGAAATTTGCTCTATGTAGCTACTGTAAATTTTCATGCTGGTTATTTTCAGAAATGGAATAATTTTCTGATGCTATAGAGTGGGATTTTTATCCATATATTGTCCAAGAGTCTGTTTATAGTGTAGAATAAACCTATGGAGTTTTGTGTATTTTGTACCTAGACATCTTATTAAATTGGTTTTCCTGATGGTGCAGTGGTAAGGAATCGGCCTACCAATGCAAAAGACTTGAGTCCATTCCCTGGGTCAGGAAGATCCCCTTGAGAAGAAAATGGCAACCAACTCCAGTATACTTGCCTGGAAAATCCCATGGACAGAGAAGCCCGGTGAGCTGCAGTCTATGGGGTCTCTAGAGAGTTGAATGTCATTTAGAGAATAAACAACAACAATCTTATCAAATACTTTTTTAATACTAATAATTTTTCAAATACATCTTATAGATTTTCCAGGTTATCAAGAATACAATAATATATGTCAAGAATAGGGCTTCCCCTGGTGGTCCAGTGGGTAAGGACACCGCCTTGCAGTGCAAGGGGCGCCGGTTCGATCCCTGGCCTGGGAAGATCCCACGTGCCGCGGAGCGGCTGGACTGATGTGTCCAATTACCGAGCCGGAGCTCTGGAGCGCATGCGCCCAGAGCCGGTGCTCTGCGACAGAGGAGGCCACCACGATGGGAGGCCCACAGGAGCCAAAGAACAAAGGCGGATAAAAATGGGGAAATGAAGGACCAATAGAAGTGGCCCGCCCGCTCCCTCCCTCCCCAGCCCCCAAAAAGGTAGATAAAAAAAAAAAAGATGGCCTTTAAAAAAAGAAAAGAAAAAGAATATATGTCAAGAATATAATCTGCCTTACCACATGAGATTTTTTCCTTCTTTCCAATATCTAAGTTTCATATTTGCTTGTTCTACTTCTAGGACCTTCAGAGTGCTATTAAGTAATAATGCTGGTAGCCAGTGTTTTGCAGACTTAAATAGAACTATCTATAGTTGTTTTATTAGTTAAATGTGTTTATGTCTTTCTATTTAATATACCTGTCGTTCACCATGTTAAAGTATTTTCATACTTCGTTTCATAAAAATTGTGTTTGCAATTAATTAGAATTGGAAACTAAATTTTATAACATTTTTTAGGAAATCTATCAGCATATTGTTATAATTTGGCTTGACTATTGGTATAGTGAATATTATTTCATCTTTACATCTCCGGAATAATCCTTTTCTGGCCAACCATAGTCAGCCTTCAGTATTGTATCTGTGTGTGTGTGCTTGCTAGGTCACTTCAGTTGTGTCCAACTCTTTGCAAACTCTGCATAACCTGCCAGACTCCTCTATCCATGGGATTCCCCCAGCAAGAATATTGGAGTGGGTTGCTGTGCCCTCTTCCAGGTGATCTTCCCAACCTAGGGGTCAAACCTGTATTTCTTAAGTCTCCTGCAATAGCTGTGAGGCTCTTTACTACTTACGTCACCTCAGAAGTCCATTCTATTGGATACAATTTCCTAATATTTCAAGAATTTTTGCACTTATACTCAAAAGAGGGATTGACGTATAGCCTTTATATATAAAGTATTAATTGTCATGTTTTGGGTTTGATATGACAGCTGTTCATCTGGGAAGTTTTCCACCTTTTACTCTGCTGTGAAATGGCCTAAATGGGATAAGAAATATTTCCTTCTTGAATACTGTTCCATAAAATATTTTGGAGCGATAATCATTTTATTCATTTTTCAAATGCATCTGAACTTACTGGTTACTTTCTAAATAGTGTAAATAATTGTAGATTCTACTTGCTTTTTATTTCATTCCATGTAGAAGTTGGGTTTTTTCCCTTTCTAATGTTCAACTGATTGATTATGTATGGGCTTTTACTAGAAATTTTTATTTTTGCATCATGATCAGACAATGGAGCCTGTAAAGTTTCTAGTCTGTGAAATTTATTGAAGATTTCTTTGTAGCCAAGAGTCGGATTAATTCTCATAAACATAGCATGGATGTTTTCAAAGAAGATGTATTTCTATTTAGAAAGTGCATGATTCTGTATATATTAAGAGATCTGATATATGTTTCATTAGACCCAATGTCATTATTTACTGAAACTTTGTTGAACTTACATGCTGGGTTGTAGGCAATACTCTTCCTGATCCCGGGCACTGCTGTATGTTTTTCCTATCTTATTTTTAATCATATAGGCCATTTGCATAGGATTCTGGGAGGCAGAAATTGGACATTCCTAATCACAGCTTCATTTTACCCTGAAGTCCTCAGAGAACTCTTCTAAAATGCAAGTGTCGTAGCAACACTTTTTGTCAAAAACTTTCAAAATATTCCCTTTCTACTCCCCACTTTCCATCCCTTCCCTTGGTGCCCTTGGGAAAAGCACAGACCCATCAAAATGCCTGTAAAGCCCTTTGAGGGATGGGTCCTGCTGTCCCCTTGCTCCTCCTCTCTCGCCCTCCTCCAGGGTAACTAGATCCATTGGTCACTGAGTTGTCTGTTCCACTTTTCTCTCTTTCTTGCTGCAGGGTTTTTGCATCGATGAGCCATAAAGCCCCAGACTTAATTCTCACACTCTGCTTTCACTTAGATTCTGCTCACCCTTAAGACAGCGATCCCCAGCCTCTGGGATCTAATGCCTGATGATCTGAGGGGGAACTGATGTAACAGTAATAGAAATAAGTGTCAGTCGCTCAGTCACTCTTTGCAGCCCCATGGACTATAGCCCATCCTCTGTCCCTGGGATTCTCTGGGCAAGCAGACTGGAGAGGGTTGTCACGCCCTTCTCCAGGGGAATCTTCCTGACCCAGGGATCAAGCCCAGGTCTCCCGCACTAGCCACCAGGGAAGCCCTAACAGCCCTAAATAAGTCACTTGAATCATCCCCACCCTAGTCCATGGAAAAATTGTCTTCCATGAACCAAGCTCCTGGGGCCAAGGAGGTTGGGGCACAACTGCTCTAGGCGATTATGTATGGGCTTTTACTAGAAATTTTTATTTTTGCATCATGATCAGACAATGGAGCCTGTAAAGTTTCTAGTCTGTGAAATTTATTGAAGATTTCTTTGTAGCCAAGAGTCGGATTAATTCTCATAAACATAGCATGGATGTTTTCAAAGAAGATGTATTTCTATTTAGAAAGTGCATGATTCTGTATATATTAAGAGATCTGATATATGTTTCATTAGACCCAATGTCATTATTTACTGAAACTTTGTTGAACTTACATGCTGGGTTGTAGGCAATACTCTTCCTGATCCCGGGCACTGCTGTATGTTTTTCCTATCTTATTTTTAATCATATAGGCCATTTGCATAGGATTCTGGGAGGCAGAAATTGGACATTCCTAATCACAGCTTCATTTTACCCTGAAGTCCTCAGAGAACTCTTCTAAAATGCAAGTGTCGTAGCAACACTTTTTGTCAAAAACTTTCAAAATATTCCCTTTCTACTCCCCACTTTCCATCCCTTCCCTTGGTGCCCTTGGGAAAAGCACAGACCCATCAAAATGCCTGTAAAGCCCTTTGAGGGATGGGTCCTGCTGTCCCCTTGCTCCTCCTCTCTCGCCCTCCTCCAGGGTAACTAGATCCATTGGTCACTGAGTTGTCTGTTCCACTTTTCTCTCTTTCTTGCTGCAGGGTTTTTGCATCGATGAGCCATAAAGCCCCAGACTTAATTCTCACACTCTGCTTTCACTTAGATTCTGCTCACCCTTAAGACAGCGATCCCCAGCCTCTGGGATCTAATGCCTGATGATCTGAGGGGGAACTGATGTAACAGTAATAGAAATAAGTGTCAGTCGCTCAGTCACTCTTTGCAGCCCCATGGACTATAGCCCATCCTCTGTCCCTGGGATTCTCTGGGCAAGCAGACTGGAGAGGGTTGTCACGCCCTTCTCCAGGGGAATCTTCCTGACCCAGGGATCAAGCCCAGGTCTCCCGCACTAGCCACCAGGGAAGCCCTAACAGCCCTAAATAAGTCACTTGAATCATCCCCACCCTAGTCCATGGAAAAATTGTCTTCCATGAACCAAGCTCCTGGGGCCAAGGAGGTTGGGGCACAACTGCTCTAGGTCTCAGCTTAGATGTCACTTCCCACCTGAGAGCTGGGTCTATAACGCCTGCTGAATTCCAGCTCCCTTCTTGCTGCTGAATTTAGTATTTATCTTCTTGTGCTTTAATTGCCTCCTGTTCCAATTAATTGTGAGTTTCTATGCTCAGATATCAGGTGACATGCTCACTGCCTAGAGACGTGCTCATCACAAAATCAGTACGTCACAGACCCGCGGCCAGGGTAACAGGTGCAGGAGTACTTCCGGTCTCACTGTGTGTGAGTCTGTGCTGAGACCAGGCGCTGGACAGAACCGAGTTTTCAGGCTGAAAAGTTCGTGCAAACCACAATTACAAGTCACAGGTTTCAATTATTTTAATTTTTTAAAAAATAACCATTTATTTTCTGGAGGCCATCTAGAAGGATGGGCTGGGATGGGAGGACTGGGAGAGAGGGACCATTTGCATATTCATGGCTGATTCACATTGTTGCAGAGCAGAAACCAACACCGCCTTGTAAAGCAATTTTTCTCTAATCAAAAATAAATTTAAAAAAACAACCATTTAAAAAATATGTATTAAGCAGGGAGTTCCCCGGTGACCTAGTGGTTAGGATTCTAGGTTTTCACTACTGTGGCCAGGATTGGATCCCCCGTTGGGGAACTGAGAGCCTGTAAGCTGTAGGATGTGCCCCCCACTTCAAAAAAATTAGCACTGATACTGTTCCCTCCTGATCTTTCCAGGTGGCTCTTCTCTGACTCTGCTCTTTTGTGCAGGTATTTCGTCACACACATGTGGTGATTTGAGGAGGTCTTGCAAAGGTCTCTGCAGTTCTGAGCTCTCTGTACATATGGCCTTGGGGTCTCCAGACCCCCACTTCTGTGTCTTCAACTTGGGGAGAGAGCACTCTACCTGGATTGCTCCACCATTTGCAGGCAGCCACCTGGGCCATGATAGGACTCACTTTATTCGTTGCCCATATTTAGGGATCACTGTCCTTCCTTGCCTTAATGCTCAGCGCCTTGTGATCTGATTTGCATATGTTTTGTCTGGTTTCCTTTCCAGTGAGGGAATAAACTTTGCTACTCCATGTTGGACATAAGCAGGCATCCAAAGTTGACTTTCATGTCATCGAACGTACTCATGATTTGTTTCAATGTGTGCTTTGGGATGAAGAAGTAGATTTCCATCTAAGAGATTCCATTTTTCACACTTAATCTACCAGGAATTTAATTCTATGTAGGAAGTGAAGCAGACTTCTAATACTGTGAGCAATTTGGGGTTGTCAAGAACTGGATGACATTCTGGCTTGCCTCTAGGTTACCTGCCATGTGACCTTGGGAAACCTGTTTCTTTTCCCTAGCCTCAGTAGCTTTCCTCAGTAGCAAAAAGGACACAGTCACCCCACCTCAGGGTATCCTCATTTTTATTATTTTTTTTTTGGTTTGGTCACTTTTATTGGTCTTTCAACATCCATCTTTGTTCTTTGGCCTGTGTGGGCCTCCCATTGCAGTGGGCTTTCTCACTGCAGTGCACCGGCTCCAGGCGCATGCGCTCCAGAGCTCTGGCTCAGTAATTGGACACATGGGTCCAGCCGCTCCGCGGCACGTGGGATCGATCCTCCCAGGTCAGGGATTAAACCGGCTCCCCTTGCACTACAAGGTGGTGTCTATACCCACTGGACCACCAGGGAAGCCCTGGGTATTCTCATTTAAATCAAATAATATCTATCATTCCCCAGGGCACAGGGCCTGCTTGCAAGGAGGTGCTCAAACATGCTGGTTCCTTTTTCTATCTCCTAGCCATGTGAGTTATTTTCTGTGGCTTATTTATTTCTTATGGGATCAACTGTTAATAATGTTCATCTTCTGAATGCACTGAGATCCATTTGTTTTGTTTTCTGAACTACCTGCAGAACAAAGAGCCCAGCCCACCATGGGCACTCTATAAATATTTGCTGACTTCCTCAATGAAGGAAGTGCCTCCTCTCCCTATGCCTGAGTACCCATGTGTCTTCAACTTGGGGAGAGAGCACTCTACCTGGATTGCTCCACCATTTGCAGGCAGCCACCTGGGCCATGATAGGACTCACTTTATTCGTTGCCCATATTTAGGGATCACTGTCCTTCCTTGCCTTAATGCTCAGCGCCTTGTGATCTGATTTGCATATGTTTTGTCTGGTTTCCTTTCCAGTGAGGGAATAAACTTTGCTACTCCATGTTGGACATAAGCAGGCATCCAAAGTTGACTTTCATGTCATCGAACGTACTCATGATTTGTTTCAATGTGTGCTTTGGGATGAAGAAGTAGATTTCCATCTAAGAGATTCCATTTTTCACACTTAATCTACCAGGAATTTAATTCTATGTAGGAAGTGAAGCAGACTTCTAATACTGTGAGCAATTTGGGGTTGTCAAGAACTGGATGACATTCTGGCTTGCCTCTAGGTTACCTGCCATGTGACCTTGGGAAACCTGTTTCTTTTCCCTAGCCTCAGTAGCTTTCCTCAGTAGCAAAAAGGACACAGTCACCCCACCTCAGGGTATCCTCATTTTTATTATTTTTTTTTTGGTTTGGTCACTTTTATTGGTCTTTCAACATCCATCTTTGTTCTTTGGCCTGTGTGGGCCTCCCATTGCAGTGGGCTTTCTCACTGCAGTGCACCGGCTCCAGGCGCATGCGCTCCAGAGCTCTGGCTCAGTAATTGGACACATGGGTCCAGCCGCTCCGCGGCACGTGGGATCGATCCTCCCAGGTCAGGGATTAAACCGGCTCCCCTTGCACTACAAGGTGGTGTCTATACCCACTGGACCACCAGGGAAGCCCTGGGTATTCTCATTTAAATCAAATAATATCTATCATTCCCCAGGGCACAGGGCCTGCTTGCAAGGAGGTGCTCAAACATGCTGGTTCCTTTTTCTATCTCCTAGCCATGTGAGTTATTTTCTGTGGCTTATTTATTTCTTATGGGATCAACTGTTAATAATGTTCATCTTCTGAATGCACTGAGATCCATTTGTTTTGTTTTCTGAACTACCTGCAGAACAAAGAGCCCAGCCCACCATGGGCACTCTATAAATATTTGCTGACTTCCTCAATGAAGGAAGTGCCTCCTCTCCCTATGCCTGAGTACCCATCTCTGCCGGCTACTGTATTGTCTTGTCAGTTAATAATTACTAAGAACAGGGGCTTCCCCTGGTGGTCCAGTGGGTAAGGATACCACCTTGCAGTGCAAGGGGCGCCAGTTCGATCCCTGTCCTGGGAAGATCCCACGTGCTGCGGAGAGGCTGGACTGATGTGTCCAATTACCGAGCCGGAGCTTTGGGGCGCATGAGCCCAGAGCCAGTGCTCTGTGACAGTGGAGGCCACTGTGATGGGAGGCCCACAGGAGCCAAAGATCAAGGACGGATGAAAATAGAGAAATGAAAGACCAATAAAAGTGGCCCGCCTGCTCCCCTCCCTCCCAAACCCGACCCCTGCCCAAAATAAATAATAAATAAACAAATCTTTTAATAATAATAATTACTAAGAACAGACTTAGGTGTAGGATTGATCTAATTTTATGCAGAATTTCAGAAGGAATAAACAAAGGCCAAAAGTTATGAAGAAATTTTCAAAATCCCTGACCCTGGAAATACCCCAAATGTTAGACTTATTCTCTCAGATGCACCATCCATGGCATTGGAACCGACCCGATGCCCATCTCGCCTACAGGACCCCTTTCATAGTCTAGCACTCAGTAGAGTAGTAGGTCAATACACACTACGTGTAAAACAGACAACCAACGAGGACCTACTGCATCATAGGAGCTTGTCCAGCGGGTTTCCGCGCACTGGGATCGATCCTCCCAGGTCAGGGATTAAAAACCGGCCCCTTGCACTACAAGGTGGTGTCTATACCCACTGGACCACCAGGAAGCCCTGGGTATTCTCATTTAAATCAAATAATATCTATCATTCCCCAGGGCACAGGGCCTGCTTGCAAGGAGGTGCTCAAACATGCTGGTTCCTTTTTCTATCTCCTAGCCATGTGAGTTATTTTCTGTGGCTTATTTATTTCTTATGGGATCAACTGTTAATAATGTTCATCTTCTGAATGCACTGAGATCCATTTGTTTTGTTTTCTGAACTACCTGCAGAACAAAGAGCCCAGCCCACCATGGGCACTCTATAAATATTTGCTGACTTCCTCAATGAAGGAAGTGCCTCCTCTCCTATGCCTGAGTACCCATCTCTGCCGGCTACTGTATTGTCTTGTCAGTTAATAATTACTAAGAACAGGGGCTTCCCCTGGTGGTCCAGTGGGTAAGGATACCACCTTGCAGTGCAAGGGGCGCCAGTTCGATCCCTGTCCTGGGAAGATCCCACGTGCTGCGGAGAGGCTGGACTGATGTGTCCAATTACCGAGCCGGAGCTTTGGGGCGCATGAGCCCAGAGCCAGTGCTCTGTGACAGTGGAGGCCACTGTGATGGGAGGCCCACAGGAGCCAAAGATCAAGGACGGATGAAAATAGAGAAATGAAAGACCAATAAAAGTGGCCCGCCTGCTCCCCTCCCTCCCAAACCCGACCCCTGCCCAAAATAAATAATAAATAAATAAATCTTTTAATAATAATAATTACTAAGAACAGACTTAGGTGTAGGATTGATCTAATTTTATGCAGAATTTCAGAAGGAATAAACAAAGGCCAAAAGTTATGAAGAAATTTTCAAAATCCCTGACCCTGGAAATACCCCAAATGTTAGACTTATTCTCTCAGATGCACCATCCATGGCATTGGAACCGACCCGATGCCCATCTCGCCTACAGGACCCCTTTCATAGTCTAGCACTCAGTAGAGTAGTAGGTCAATACACACTACGTGTAAAACAGACAACCAACGAGGACCTACTGCATCATAGGAGCTTGACTCAATAGTCTATAGCAACCTGTATGGAAAAAGATTCTGAAAAAGAAGGAATATATGTATATGTATAACTGAATCACTTTGCTATATACCTGAAACTAACACAACATTGTAAATCAACTATGCTCCAGTATAAAATAAAAAAAGAAAGGTAGAAAAAAGTAGTAAGTCAGATCCTGTAAGGGAAAGGAATCTGAAAAAGAATATAAATATGTGTGCATGTGTGTGTGTGTGTGTGTGTGTGTGTGTATATATATATATATATATATAACTGAAAAAGACATATATAACTAATATATATATATATATATATATATATATATATATATATACATGCATTTGTTTCTCTTTTTTGGAGATATTAATAAAAACACACACCTTCTGGTCAGGCTTTACCCCCTCATTTTATACATACATGTATGTGTGTATGTGTATGTGTATGTGTGTGTATATATATATATATATATATATATATAATTTGTTATGCTGTATACCTGAAGCTGATATTGTAAATCAGCTATACTTCAAGTTAAAAAATAAAAAAGGAAAGAAAAGGAAGAGAGCACAACTCCCTTTCCCAGCCACATGAGGACAGAGAGAGAAGATAGCTATCTACAACTCAGGAAGAAAGCCATTATCAAGAAGCAAATCTCCTGCCACCATGGTCTTCCCAGCCTCCAGGAAGGTGAGACATAGATGTCTGTTGTTTCAAAAAAAAAAAAATAATAGTAAGTCAGTTTATCTTGGCCAGTGTCTAGCTAGGGTTTGAGAAGTGAGCACATGTCTTTTCAAGGTAGACTTGTGTGCTGCCTGTGGCTGGGGGCAGGAGGGCACCAGTAGGAAGTAAGAAGGAAGCACGAGTAGCTGACCATCCCTTTCATCCCAGCGCGGACAGTGTGCAGGGGTGTCCGGGCCCTCCCCACCACATCGAACCAGTCACTCCCAACAAGGAATGACTCGGAAATGCACGAGGGGAAAAAAGGCTCAAGCATGATAAATGTTTCTTTCTTGGTTCAATAGCAGGTAAGAGGCAAGATTGGAATCCTGCCTATCTCTCCAATGTTTACACAGAGAAAGAAACTTTAAAGAGCAAGAGAGAGAGAGAGAGAGAGAGGAAGTGGGAGAAAGAGAGAGGAAAAACACCACCAACAAGGCTTCCTGGGTTTGGACTCGCCGTTGCATGAGTCATTAGTTTTCCTGAGGAATGATCAAGAGTGTCATTAGGATGCATTAAGCATCATCTAACAGGGCCTGGGGAGTGCAGGAAGGCTCTCTCGCTGCTGCCTAATCGATGCAGATTGCTCAAACTTGCTCCTCTCAGAATATCCTCACCCCATTAGCACTGGCCTCGTCTCTCCTGTCCAGACTTTCACCTATCCCTTGAGTCTTTCCTCCGGGGATGGAGGAAGCCCCGGGGCTTTCCAGAACAACTGCATTGGACTCCTGAACTGCAGACGGAAGAGGAGCAGAGAGCCCTTAAAGAGCTCTTTTATTCACTTATTGCATCAGCTCACGTGAGACCCGCATGTTTGGGTTGGCTTCCACGTCATTCTGCCTCTGCCTCTTTCCTTTCACCTCCTCGGTTTAAATACCTCCTACACAACCGCCCTGGCTTGCCTCAGGCTGGCTGGTCCCCGCCCGCTCCCCACAGGCTCCCTCCTCTCTCCCTCTCCCGCCTCCCCATCTCATTTTCTGTCCCTTTAAATGAGGTCACCCTGACTGAATGAAGGACAGGAGGCCCAGAAGAGGTCAGACATTAGCACTGCTATAACTGCACCGCTACTGAAACTGGGCAAACCCATCCATCACGGGCTCCACCACTCCATTAGGCCTCCCATGAAATATGCCCTGCTCTGAATCGCATAGCCATACATCTCCCGGTCTAGACACCTTCCTGTTGTGTGAAGATCAATGCCGCTCGGTCATGCATCATGTGTCATCCCTAGCCCTCACTCTAATAACCGTGTCTATTCTCTAGTCTGCAGTATAAATTATGGCTCTGAGAAAGTGCTATATTATTCAGCAACCTTGGTCACTAATGGATTATTGGGTTTATTGGTTGATAATATGAGCTCCCTCGGTCTCTCTGGCTTTCTTTTTTCTCCACTTTTGGCAGAATCTCACTTTTATTTATTTATTCCTCTCTATTTTTATTTGATTTGGCTTCAGGTTGAGTGATGGTCGCTTTAGACTTCTGTCAACAGACTCCTGAATCAAACCCTTAAAAAGGATGATGCTCTGAAATAAGCCCAATCAGAAAGAATTCTCTGTGGTCACCTATGAGCTAATGGACCAAGTCCAGTGACGTGTGTTTTGGCTTCTGTTTCCTGAGGCTTCAGTGGAAGGTGCTTTTACATCAAAAGGTAGCTTTAGAGAAGCAAGTTCAAGTTGGGCACCTGGAGGCCCTCAAGATCCATGAGGCTCCACGTCACAGCAACTCCTTCTGCCCTGGACTTCCTGCTTCTCTCATTTGTTCTGTCCACCCCTGCGAGGTGCTGATAATTACCATGGTACCATTGAGTCTTAGTTTTCCTTTGAAAAGAGGTGAGAGAGGTGGGTCCCTAGTGGACACAGAAGGAGAGAAAAACCAATGATAGTGAAGAACTCTGAAGGTATAAGTGTAAATGTTATACTTATAATGTGACCCTCATTAACTCTGGGGAGAAAGATGGTTTCCAATGACACAACGTTTGAGAACAATAAGACTTTATATTTAAAATGGTAGGCTTCCCTGCCAACTCAGTGGTAAAGAAGCTTTCTATCTGCCAGTGCAGGTGACATGGGTTCCACCGCTTGTTCAGGAAGGTTCCACATGCTGTGGAGCAACTAAGCCCTTGAGCCACAACTACTGAGCCTGTGCCCTAGAGACTGGCAGCCACAACTACTGAGCCCAAGCATTCTAGAGCCGGTGGTCCACAGCTACTGCAATGAGAGACCCTCACCCTGCATCTAGAGTGCTCGCCACAATTAGAGAAAAACCCACACAGCAGCAAAGAACCAGCACAGCCAAAAAATAAATAAATCTTTTTTATCTTCCTCCGATCTCAAAACACGAACCGTGTTGCCATTTCCCCCAACTCACCCAAAGACTAACTCCACGTGCATAGTTCTCTCTCTGGCCTCACAGTGTGTCTCTAGTCCTCGCAGTTCTCAGGCATGAAGGTCTAAGGAGCCCTGCCCTGGGGTCAGCTAAGGCCATGAACAACTTCAGTGCCTAAGTCTTTGTGTCTGGGTGGTGGTCTAGTCACTAAGTCGTGTCCGACTCTTTGCGACCTTCTGGACTGCGGTCCACCAGGCTTCTCTGTCCATAGGATTCTCCAGCAAAGAATACTGTAGTGTGTTGCCATTTCCTTCTCCACAGGCACTGTGTTTTATTTATATGCTGGTCTTTTCTAAAAAAAATAATAATAAACTTATTTTTGAAGCACTTTTAGATTTACAAATTTTAGCAAAACATATAGAGAATTCCCATCTATTCTCTTCCCTTCCCCTGACACAATTTCCCTTATTATTAACACATTAGTTTGATATATTTGTCACAACTGAGGAGCAAATAGAGACACTTTATTATTAAGTAAAGTAAGTAGTTCAGGTTGTTTCGCCCTGTGTTGTACCTTCTGTGGGATTTGGTGAATATTTCTGCCAGAATAGTATCATCCATAATAGTTTCCCTGCCCTAACAATTCTCTGTGCTCTGCCTGTCTACCCCTTTCTCCATTTCCTCAAGTCCCCGGCAACCACTGGTCTTTTAATGTGACCCTCATTAACTCTGGGGAGAAAGATGGTTTCCAATGACACAACGTTTGAGAACAATAAGACTTTATATTTAAAATGGTAGGCTTCCCTGCCAACTCAGTGGTAAAGAAGCTTTCTATCTGCCAGTGCAGGTGACATGGGTTCCACCGCTTGTTCAGGAAGGTTCCACATGCTGTGGAGCAACTAAGCCCTTGAGCCACAACTACTGAGCCTGTGCCCTAGAGACTGGCAGCCACAACTACTGAGCCCAAGCATTCTAGAGCCGGTGGTCCACAGCTACTGCAATGAGAGACCCTCACCCTGCATCTAGAGTGCTCGCCACAATTAGAGAAAAACCCACACAGCAGCAAAGAACCAGCACAGCCAAAAAATAAATAAATCTTTTTTATCTTCCTCCGATCTCAAAACACGAACCGTGTTGCCATTTCCCCCAACTCACCCAAAGACTAACTCCACGTGCATAGTTCTCTCTCTGGCCTCACAGTGTGTCTCTAGTCCTCGCAGTTCTCAGGCATGAAGGTCTAAGGAGCCCTGCCCTGGGGTCAGCTAAGGCCATGAACAACTTCAGTGCCTAAGTCTTTGTGTCTGGGTGGTGGTCTAGTCACTAAGTCGTGTCCGACTCTTTGCGACCTTCTGGACTGCGGTCCACCAGGCTTCTCTGTCCATAGGATTCTCCAGCAAAGAATACTGTAGTGTGTTGCCATTTCCTTCTCCACAGGCACTGTGTTTTATTTATATGCTGGTCTTTTCTAAAAAAAATAATAATAAACTTATTTTTGAAGCACTTTTAGATTTACAAATTTTTAGCAAAACATATAGAGAATTCCCATCTATTCTCTTCCCTTCCCCTGACACAATTTCCCTTATTATTAACACATTAGTTTGATATATTTGTCACAACTGAGGAGCAAATAGAGACACTTTATTATTAAGTAAAGTAAGTAGTTCAGGTTGTTTCGCCCTGTGTTGTACCTTCTGTGGGATTTGGTGAATATTTCTGCCAGAATAGTATCATCCATAATAGTTTCCCTGCCCTAACAATTCTCTGTGCTCTGCCTGTCTACCCCTTTCTCCATTTCCTCAAGTCCCCGGCAACCACTGGTCTTTTTATTGTGTCTCTAGAATTCCCATCTCCAGAATGTCCTACAGTTGGAGTCATACAGCACGTAGCCTTTTTAGACTGGTTTCTTTCATTAGCAGTTATTGTTCTTTCATATCTTTTCATAGCTCAGCAGTTTATTTCATCTGCTCATTGTCTAGTCCTCCACTGTGTGAATGGACCGCAGTTTATTGATCTATTCAGAATCTTACTGAAGATCATCTTGGTTGTTCCAAGTTTCAGCTATTATGAATAAAGCTGCTATAAACATCTACGTGAAGAGTTTTTCAAAAAAATTTTTTTTTAATTTGGCCTCTTTTATTGGTTTATTTATTTATTTATTTTCATCCATCTTTATTCTTTGGCCCGTGTGGACCTCCCATAGCAGTGGCCTCTCTCATTGCAGAGCACCGGCTCTGGGCGCGTGCGCTCCAGAGCACTGGCCCGTAATTGGACATGTCAGTCCAGTCACTCCACAGCACATGGGATCTTCCTGGGCCAGGGATCGAACCAGCGCCCCCTGCATTGCAAGGTGGACTCCTTACCTACTGGACTGCCAGGGAAGCCCTATGTGAAGATTTTTAAATGGATGAAAAATTTCTTCTCTTTGGATAGATACCAAGGAATGTGATGGCTGGACCATATGGTAAAGGTATGTTTTGTTTCATTAGAAACTTCCAAACTCTTTTTCAAAGAAGTTGTACATGTTGCATTGCCTACCAGCAATGAATCAGAGTCCTGTTGCTCCACATCCTTGCCAGAAGTTGATGTGGTCAGTGTTTTGGATTTCAGCTATTCTAATGCACGGGGTGGGGGAGGGGGGAGTGAAGTCACATGGTCATTTTAATGTGCAAACCCCTGGAGATATGATGAGCATCCTTTCGTCTGCTTACTTGCCATTGCTATTTGAATTTTTACCCCCACAGTCCATGCTACTGCCTCTACTAATCAGGCTCCAAGCCTCCCAACATTCCCAGGAGCCTTGGAAATGAAGTGGTCTGGGCAAAGGTGTCTACCTTTCCTAAGAGAGAATGCTTGTGGGAGTGGAGGTGGAGCGAGAGGGCAAGTAAAAGGCACGGGGTGTCTAAATGGGCAAGATACAGGTTACGTATTTTATTACAGTTTCCTACTTTAGTGCCACAACCATTCTGCTCGATGGATATTTCAATCCCCATTTTAATAACAAATCATCTGAAACTCACATTAAGTAACTTATGTAATTAAGGAGCGAGTGTCTAAATCCTAAAATTGGGCTTCATACTCATGTTTGTCTCGTTGGCCCACTGACATTCCACTGTAACTGGGCTTCTCTGGCAACAGGAGCCCAGTCAAGGAATACCCTTTCTGTACTGGATTCCCTTCTCACAACTTCCTCAGGGTCCAGAGGCACCAATGAGAAGGTGGCAGATGTCTGTTCCTGAACCTGGAAGGAGCAGCAAGCAGAACCCAACAGATTCCTGTGCTGGATCAGTGAATGGGAAGGCAAGCAAAACAGTAACCAGAGTTGTGTGAGATACAAGCAATCTTGCAGAGCAATTTCTCAGTCTTCTCTGAGCATCTGGCCTCGAGTGTCTGCTCTATGTTGCTGTGAGGTTGTTAACCAGGAAAGAACACAGCTTTGCCTCAAGTTTCTCCTCCCAGGTATATCTGATGCTCAGGTGGGAGTCCATGTCTCTCCCCAGCATGGCCCAGTCTTGGAGTCACAGGGACCCAGGCCCACACCTCATCAGCCCTGAAATCACAGAGGCAGAAACAGTCCACTGTCCAAAGAAGATTCAACAGCGGAAAGTTGATGTCCAAACTCTTTTTCAAAGAAGTTGTACATGTTGCATTGCCTACCAGCAATGAATCAGAGTCCTGTTGCTCCACATCCTTGCCAGAAGTTGATGTGGTCAGTGTTTTGGATTTCAGCTATTCTAATGCACGGGGTGGGGGAGGGGGGAGTGAAGTCACATGGTCATTTTAATGTGCAAACCCCTGGAGATATGATGAGCATCCTTTCGTCTGCTTACTTGCCATTGCTATTTGAATTTTTACCCCCACAGTCCATGCTACTGCCTCTACTAATCAGGCTCCAAGCCTCCCAACATTCCCAGGAGCCTTGGAAATGAAGTGGTCTGGGCAAAGGTGTCTACCTTTCCTAAGAGAGAATGCTTGTGGGAGTGGAGGTGGAGCGAGAGGGCAAGTAAAAGGCACGGGGTGTCTAAATGGGCAAGATACAGGTTACGTATTTTATTACAGTTTCCTACTTTAGTGCCACAACCATTCTGCTCGATGGATATTTCAATCCCCATTTTAATAACAAATCATCTGAAACTCACATTAAGTAACTTATGTAATTAAGGAGCGAGTGTCTAAATCCTAAAATTGGGCTTCATACTCATGTTTGTCTCGTTGGCCCACTGACATTCCACTGTAACTGGGCTTCTCTGGCAACAGGAGCCCAGTCAAGGAATACCCTTTCTGTACTGGATTCCCTTCTCACAACTTCCTCAGGGTCCAGAGGCACCAATGAGAAGGTGGCAGATGTCTGTTCCTGAACCTGGAAGGAGCAGCAAGCAGAACCCAACAGATTCCTGTGCTGGATCAGTGAATGGGAAGGCAAGCAAAACAGTAACCAGAGTTGTGTGAGATACAAGCAATCTTGCAGAGCAATTTCTCAGTCTTCTCTGAGCATCTGGCCTCGAGTGTCTGCTCTATGTTGCTGTGAGGTTGTTAACCAGGAAAGAACACAGCTTTGCCTCAAGTTTCTCCTCCCAGGTATATCTGATGCTCAGGTGGGAGTCCATGTCTCTCCCCAGCATGGCCCAGTCTTGGAGTCACAGGGACCCAGGCCCACACCTCATCAGCCCTGAAATCACAGATGCAGAAACAGTCCACTGTCCAAAGAAGATTCAACAGCGAGCATTTCTTCTCATCATCCAGGCATCCTCATCAGCCAAGAAAGGAACAGTCTGGAAACGCTCCTCGAGGGCTTCTTGAGGAAGAAGCCAGCCTGCTGGACTGGCCAGGACACTGACTCCACACAGGGAGCGCACTCTGCCTGCTCCGGCTACCTCTCTGAATCTGCCATTCATCTGTTGTTTGGTTGAACTTGACAGTAATGTGTTTACCTAATTAGGAGATGCCAGAGTTCCCCAATTTGTAGCTGGGAGTTTGGATTTCCTGATAGCTTCCCCAGTGGCTCAGTAGCAGAGAATCCGCGTGCAATACAGAAGGCATAGGAGGCATGGGTTTGATCCCTGGGTCGGGAAGATCCCCTGGAGGAGGACATGGTGACCCACTCCAGGATTCTTGCCTGGAGGATCCCATGGATGGAGGAGCCTGGTGGGCTGCAGTCTGTGGGGTTGCGAAGAGTCAGGCACAGCTGAGTGACTGAACATGCAGGCACAGTGAATCACAGGTCTGCCCCCATGATGGAAGAAGCTCAGGACACAGGGAGGGCTCTGAAACTCCGGGTTCCAGCAGCCTCTCTCATGCCTTCCAGAAGTCTGATCACAGCCCTCTGGCCCTTCTGTGCCTCAGCTTCTCCTCCTTTGAAAGACAAAAAAGCAGGACTTCCCTGGTGGTCCAGTGGGTAAAGAGTCTGCCTTGCAGTGCAAGGGACACCGGTTCGATTCCTGGCCTGGGAAGATCCCACGTGCCACATGCAGAGTGACTGGAGTGGTGTGTCCAGTTAACAGCCAGTGCTCTGGAGCGCATGTGCCCAGAGCCAGTGCTCTGCAGTGAGAGAGGCCACTGCAATGGGAGGCCCACACAGGCCAAAGAACAGAGATGGATGAAAATAAATAAATAAGAGACCAAAAAAAAAAAAAAAAAAGACAAGAAAGCAGCCCCACCTGAGTCCCCCTCCTGCCCTCCCTCCAGAACCAAATGTATCATTCTGCTTGCACTTCTCAGAGGTGACAAGCAATGTCAGTGGAAGCCACCTCCTACAGGGGAGTAATTTTTGTTTACATATGGGATGCAGCCCCCTGCAGAAATTCTGGCTGGCCCATGGCCTGGCTGGGTGATCAGGAGAGTGTCATAAGGTATGGCTTCTGCTTTCTGCCAAGAGAACAGATTTGCTGCCTGGTCTGAAGACAAATCCTTTACCAGAGGTAAGCCCTGGCATGGGTTCTCAGATTTCTTTTAAAGTGGGACAGGGTGGTAGGGTCACTCTAAATCAGAGCCTAGAGGAGCAGAGTGAGGGGCCACGAAAACAAAATCAACCAGGTTCTGGATTGGGGAGTGATGGGCTAATGTGAAAACTCAGTATTCTGCTTAATTACCGTCCCTGAAGGACACAAATGAATGACACTATGTTCTAAAAGTAGCAGTTGAGGAGGAATCAGTGATAAAATGCCACTGGCTGTAGGCATCTAGACATGGAGCAGGTTTGCTGGTAAAGTTCAGGAAGAGCCAGGGTGAAGGAGAGAGAGGCTGCCTTTCCCACATGCATCCCACTGTCTAGAAGGTGACCAGAGTGGTCATTTTCCATAGCAGGATGTGGAGTTGACCAGAAGGGGAAGAGTTGCATGACTGCCAGAGATCTCATAAGATAACCTGGGAATTCCAGAGCAGCTGAGGTCTCCCACAAGCCTGTGGCAGGCAGCACCTGCAATTAGCTGTGGGCTGTACATCTCTGTCCAAGACATAGCCTCAGCCCAACTCGAGAACCCTGGAGCAGTTAGCTTCCCCCTTGTAAGACATCATTGAATGGTCCTTAAGCTCCCACCAAGGCTTCCCTGATGGCTCAGTGGTAAAGAATCTACCTGCCAGTGCAAGAGATGCAAGTTTGATCCCTGGGTCGGGAACATCCCTTGGAGAAGGAAATGGCAGCCCACTCCAGTACTCTTGCCTGGGAATCCCATGGACAGAGGAGCCTGGTGGGCCACAGTTCATGGGGTCTCAAAGAGTCGGACATGATTGAAGTGCCCAAACAACAGTGTCCCACCAAGAACATGCGTCTTCCATCTTCACCCATCCCTGAGCTCTACTGCTGAGGTACATCAGTGACCAAACTGACCTCAGGAGAAGAAACACAGAGCTTTAGGGAACCAAGGGTCTGAGCAGGGAGGGTGAGTTTAAAACTACATTTTCTATGACACAGGAATTTCTAGACGGACTGACTTAGGAGCATGCATTGCTGCTGTTGTTGTTCAGTTGCTCAGTCACGTACGGCTCTTTGTGACCCCATGGACTGCAGTATGCCAGGCTTCACTGTCCTTCACTGTCTCCCAAAGGTTGCTCAAACTCATGTCCATTATATCAGAAAAGAACAGACCTGAGTAGAATGAGCTGAACACTGAGAGAAATGGGGTAAAGTCCAACCAGAAGGTGTGTGTTTTTATTAATATCTCCAGAAAAAGAGAAGCAAATGCATCGCCAGATGAGGCCCTTCCTTTCAACCTGACAGGTTGTACTTCTAACCTTGACATGGGGTCCACCCAGCTCACCTAGGTCCACGGAGTGGGCGACTTGACACATAAGAGGTGCAGACTGCCATGTTGGAAAAGGAAGAATAATAACTCATGTCTGTTCCTCTGGCCTCCACACAGAGCACATTTTGGGGGACCTGGCACACACTTTCAATTTCCATCAAGGTCAGAAAGTCTGAGGTGAACTAGTCACTGTGTGTGCCTGTTCAGAACCTGACTGCAAATGGCCTTGTCTTTGTTCTGGGTCAGAACATTCTCCTTTAAAATGAGCATCTTCCTCTCGTACAAATTCTTGCACCACACAACGTTTCTGTCATTTCCATTTCTGCCAAAGAAAAGGAGCCCGGGGCTTCCCTGGTAGTCCAGTGGGTAAGGACACCACCTTGCAGTGCAAGGGGTGCCGGTTCAATCCCTGGCCTGGGAAGATCCCACGTGCCGCGGAGCAGCTGGACCGATGTGTCCAACTACCGAGCTGGAGTTCTGGAGCACATGTGCCCAGAGCTGGTGCTCTGCAACAACAGAGGCCGCCACAATGGGAGGCCCACATGGGCCAAAAGAACAAAGATGGATGAAAATAGATAAATGAAGGACCAATAGAAGTGGCCCGCCTGCCCCTTCCCTCCCCAACCCCAGCCCCCCTGCACCAAAAAGAAAAAGAAAAGGAGTCTGGTCATCACGTGAATGAATGATGGCTTGATTTTTATCTCCTCCAAATTTGGTGTGTTGATTTGCCAAGTTATCCTCAGCACCCTAGAACTAAATAAATATTAGAATTTTGGATACGTGTATATATATATTTTATACATAATATTTGGATAAATCCTAAGCCTCGAATACCCAAACAAATAAAAACAAAAACCTATTTCAGAAAGGACCAGAATAGTAAAGACAGATATTTCAAATAACATATCATGGCAACCTGGCAGCCTGAGGTTAGACAATGAACCTGGAATCTAACGGTGAGGGACAGGTGCCTTGAGGAGTATGTTTTACAGCCAAACATTCTTGTCATTCCTTCTGTCCCCAAGATAGACAGATGCGTGGTATTCTGGAAAGCATAGAATTCTGGAAGCCTTGGACAAAGCTGACCAGGATCCTAATCTCGAATCTGGTATTTACTAATTGTGTTGCCTTGGACAAGATCCTTGAAGATCTTCAACTTCCACCATTATGGAATCAGACTGATCATGTCTACAATTAAGCTTTAAACGCTAAATAAACAATGGCTGTGATGATGAGAATCATATTAATTATCACACCATTAACGCATCGTTCTTAATTTAAAGCCACCCAAATAAGAGAAAAGGAAGATCACAGTTGAGATCCTAAGGACATGGCACAGAAGATAGACTCGGGTCTCTGAATTTGGACTTGCCCCAGGGTGTTCTGATATCTTGGAAAGAAGTCTCAGACTTGGAGGAAAGAAGGCTGCATAAAGAATGTTAACAAACAGGACTGAAATTTCAAAATTTACACATGTTAAACCAACAAACGCAAAAAGACATAGAAATACTGAGGAGATCCCTCAGTCAATGCTGCCAAAAATGCTATTATGTATTCACCCAACTGGAGTTCCTTCTAACAAATGGCCACGGAGCATATGGCTACCTTGGGCAATTTTTCATTATCGCAGAGTGTGTCTGCAGTCCCATGTCGCTCAACTCCATCTGTGTCTCTGTCAATGGAAGAAATTTCCATCAGGAAATATCAGCAGGAATCAGGGGAAAGACCTTTCCAATTTAGCAAGATTGAAGGAAGTAACGGCGGGGTTCCCACCCATCTACCTCCCTTTTGCCCTAACTCCAGCCAAAAATGTCTTGATTCCTTGCCCAAAGATTATCCCATCAGCCTCCACCATGTGATGTGGGGGAGCCCTTGGGTGGTCCCCACGCATGTGGTGCAGCCCAGGATGGACAAGTTTTCTGGGTCATGGAAGCCTTTCCATCCCTCACTGGACAGTAATAAGGAGAATAACAGGGGAAAAAGCTCCCACAGTCCCCATGGACACTACACCGAGGGGACATAAAAAGACACAGCCATGAGTGTTTTGTTGATGTGACTTCTGTCTTTTGAACCTCTCCATCCTGCACAGTAGCCGTGAGGGACAAGAGTGGGGTCATTTAAAAAAAATTACTTGGCGGCCTCAGCCCTAACTGAAACACATGGAATCTTTTCCTAGCCGTGCACAGGACTCTCTAGTTGTGGTGTGCAGTCTCAGTAGTTTCAGCAAGCAGGTTTAGTTGCTCAGAGGCATATGAGATCGTAGGTCCCTGACTGGGGATCGAACCTGTGTCCTTTGCACTGCAAGGTGGATTCGTTACCATTGGACCACCAAGGAGTTCCCCTGAGGCAGTTTTCAACAAGCAGTGATGACTATACCTCAGTGGGCTGGGCAGGTGGGTGGGGAGGAAAGCCTGCTGCCATGGTTGGAACTGGGCACAAGAGAAGAGCCAAAGGTCACTCTTGAACCTCCTGCTGTGTGCTCTGCAGTCTGACCCTTGAGAGCTTCATTGCATATTGAACAGTGTGAGTCTGCTGCATCCACTCATATTTTTACCTATAGACTTAACCAACCACCATGTCAATGAACCAGCTGAAAGTTAAGTATTGAATATGTTCTACGTTTAGAAAATAGAGTCAGGATGTGGAACCGCCTCTCTCTCTGCTCCCCTCACCCTCTGAACATCGAGCAAGGGGAGAGAGAAGGCAGAGATGACAAGGAAGAGCTATTGACTTTTCCGGAGATGGTTTCCCTGTTTGTACATATGTCAACTTATGTGGTATCTATTTTTAAATTTACTTCATGCAGATTGATGGGAAGGATCTCCTTTAGACCTCAGTTAACCATCTCAGCATCATAGCTCTCCATCTACCTGAGAAAAAGGCTCTGAAAACACTCTCACCATTTCAACCATCCCATTAATAACACAGACTTCATTTAGGTGGCATTTGCCTAGAGAGTCTCACTGATTAAAAAACCTCCAACAAATTATTGTTGATTTCATAGAACCCATAAGTAAGTGAAAACCAATTGCAGTTCTCTCTGAGTAAGATACAAGGGAGAGAAAGATATTCAGAGTGCATTTTGCAAGTTTATCTATCTGAAAAATATGGTGCCCGGAGATAAAGCTCTCTCATCAATGTCAGAGTGCACAAGGCATATGCTCCTACCAGCAAAGAACCCCACAGGCCTGAGTCCCCACCATGGGAGTCCAGTCCATGAATCAGGGTGGAGGACAAGGAGGCATCGAGACAACAGAGGCACAGCCTCTGTTTTCAGCCCAGCCTTGCCTAGCATCCTTCTCACAGACCATCAGAAGTTGCTATTATAACTAAGCGTCTTTGTTCTTCAACAAGACTCTATATTCTCATCTCCAGTGGATATCTGGAGGCAGAAATTGAAATGAATTCCTGTCCTGAGCCAAAGCTCTCCTATCTTTTTTCCCAATTCCTATTTCATTTTGGCAGAATAGCATAAAATGGCTACCAAACTATGGTCTGTTGATCTACTCAGCTCCCTATTTATCTATTTGCATTATGAATAAGATGACAGATACAAATGCATCTCTCTTTTTATCCAGGCACTTCCTGCTTCCCATTTAAGGTACAGCTCTCATTTTGGAAATAATTTCTCCTTCCTTCGCATATTCCCAGAACCCTCTGCCTTGAGCTCTTGATATAAATCCCTCTCCATCTTATGTTACACTCATAGTCATGTCTTATTTCTATTGGTTGAATAACCCATTTCTTGAGGTTTACATTTGTCACTATTCCTTCTTTGTCTTTCCAAAGCACTTTTTTGTTTAACATCTAAAAGGCACTCAATAAATGTTGATTAAATCATGAATGACTAAACAGCCTTTAATTAGACAAAATAAATATAAGGTATCATTCATAACAGAGAAAAATCTATGGTTCACTCCAGCACATGTATGGAAGATAAGGGTATGATAGTGTGAACTTGGCCGGAGCGTGCCCAGAAAAACAAATACACGTTGCTCAAAGAAAACAGACTGCAAAATTCCAACCTCTATTCTATCTACAGCCTCCCCTACTCCTGAAATTACTTCTTGCCACAATGATATAGGACTCAGGCTGCTCTCTGGGATACACCATCCATCTTCAGCAGCCCATAGACACAGGAAGAAGGGAAAAGGAGGAAAAAAAATTCCTAAGCACATTTCACCATTGGTTTTGATCCCCAGCCAAGGCCTTCCACCCACAGAAATCTCCCAACTATCACATTTCTACTGCTGTGGCCGATAACGAAGATAATTGTTCCATCCACTTTGTCAAAGCTGAAATGAAAAGAGGGCAAGGCAAAATGATGCCGTCGTAAATCACGGGGCTGAGACAGCCAAAGAGGGACAAGATAGCAACTTCATTAAGGGTTATGTATTGTGCCATTAAGTTGGCGGGGGGTCACCTTCCATGTCACACCCAGCCTCTGTGATGCATTGCCGGCTCTTCTTTCCAATAAAATTAAACAGAGATGTAAAACTGATTAGGGCCATGTTTGCTTCAGCTCGTGGCAAAGGGAATAGTACAGGGAATCATTGATAGAAGATCGCCTGTGATGCATAATGACAGCAATTTCTCTTCCTGGTCATTTCATGGCTTGACCTTGCCCATTAAAAGAAGCCCAGCTGCCTGGGAGAAAGCGACCCTTCATCTCCTGTCTTCCCGTGACCCCATGGCAGCCCCTGTTCCCTGACCACTGGTCCTCACCCGAACAACAAGACTAGAAATACTGCAAGCTGCAGCTGGGGAGGGGTAGCTGGTTCCGGTGGACAGGCGTCATAGACCAGGATGCCTATCCATAGGAACCAGATTAGCATTTCTGTAAACAACGCAACTTCCCAACCGGCTACAGACAAGTCTACCCTCCACTCGCTTTTAGACACCGACATGCTGAAAGTTCGGTGCTGGCCTCCTCGATCTGAGGCTCAGACTCACAATGCCAGAGTCTCTCTTTGTCACCCTGTTGCAGAAATCAGACCATCGAGAAACTAAGCGCCACCCTTGGAGGGTTGGAGAACTCAGGTTTATTACGTCGGTGGTCCCAGATGAGCTAGTGCTCAGAAATTCTGGGCCCCAGGCTCAGAGTGAGCTCTTCTTTTATAGGATTTACATGTGTAGGTACAATTGGTGATTTTTGACTGGGTACATTAAAATCAGCAGCTGGGAAGTTACAGAGCACAGGAGCTGTTAGGAGTTACAGGTCAACAAACAATTAATGACCCATAGAAGCAGGCACAGAGCATTCCACCCTTTTCATAACAACGGTTTCAGCACCACAAGCATACTTCATGGGGGCAAAAAGAATTTTATAATTAATCATTGCTGAGCATGAGTTTGTTTCCTTCTTCAAAGTTAGCCATTGCTGAGGTGGGGAAGCTGCTGTAAGCATAAGAGGAACTGAATGGATCCTCACAATCCAACATTAAGCCTTTCAACGCCTTCTGAACTCTACAATTTGGACAACTTCCATGGAGCCAAACTCTCCCCATCGTTCAGTCAACAAATAATAATTAAGGGTCTTGTTGTTGTGGAAGTCACTAAGTTATGTCAAACTCTTCGGGACCCAGTATACCATAGCCCACAAGGTTCCTCTGGCCATGGGATTTCCCAGACAAGAAGACTGGAGTGGGTTGTTATTTCCTTCTCCAGGAGGTCTTCCCAACCCGGGGATCAAAGCCACGTCTCCTACACGAGCAGGTAGATTCAGGAATCTTTTGGGCCCCAAACACTGTCCTAAACATCAAGGTCATAGTGGCATGATAGACATTCATGCCCCTGCCCTCCTCATGGTCAAGTGCGATTTTCCACTGAAACAACAATATCAGTAGCTCACACTGGTGAAAGGTTTACCACAAGCCAAACATTGTTCTAGGAATTTACCTGTAATAATGCATTCAATATTTACAGCAATAGAGAATGCTTTTTATTCTTCTCTCTAGTTCACAAAATAGGAAACAGAAGATGGAGGTTAAGTAACTTGTCCTGAGGCACATGTGAAGGAAGTGGTAGAACCAGGATTTCAGCTGCTAGGAACTGAAGCCAAGAACTAAACCTGAAAGAAAATAGTTCATTAATAGTGTCTGTCTTTTCTCTATCTTCTCTTGACTGCCATCAATTTGCTGATACATTTTCTCTCACCTTCAAGAAGAGTGTGTTTTTCACAAATGAAATACTAAGTCTCTGTTTTTCTATAGCTTAGGTTTGCCAACAAATACATGCCACTTATATTCCCAATAATAAACATTTCATACCACAGGATGTCATAGTCTATAGAGTTTTTTCTCTTCATTTTTCTTGATGTCAGAAGTTGATATTTTATAGTATATTAATATATAAGAAAATGAGCATTCCACCCTTTTCATAACAACGGTTTCAGCACCACAAGCATACTTCATGGGGGCAAAAAGAATTTTATAATTAATCATTGCTGAGCATGAGTTTGTTTCCTTCTTCAAAGTTAGCCATTGCTGAGGTGGGGAAGCTGCTGTAAGCATAAGAGGAACTGAATGGATCCTCACAATCCAACATTAAGCCTTTCAACGCCTTCTGAACTCTACAATTTGGACAACTTCCATGGAGCCAAACTCTCCCCATCGTTCAGTCAACAAATAATAATTAAGGGTCTTGTTGTTGTGGAAGTCACTAAGTTATGTCAAACTCTTCGGGACCCAGTATACCATAGC
This sequence comes from Tragulus kanchil, assembly GCA_022376925.1. Lineage (NCBI taxonomy): Eukaryota > Metazoa > Chordata > Mammalia > Artiodactyla > Tragulidae > Tragulus > Tragulus kanchil. The sequence continues at coordinate 14,956,820 of JAIOJX010000028.1, read as the reverse complement.
CCACAAGGTTCCTCTGGCCATGGGATTTCCCAGACAAGAAGACTGGAGTGGGTTGTTATTTCCTTCTCCAGGAGGTCTTCCCAACCCGGGGATCAAAGCCACGTCTCCTACACGAGCAGGTAGATTCAGGAATCTTTTGGGCCCCAAACACTGTCCTAAACATCAAGGTCATAGTGGCATGATAGACATTCATGCCCCTGCCCTCCTCATGGTCAAGTGCGATTTTCCACTGAAACAACAATATCAGTAGCTCACACTGGTGAAAGGTTTACCACAAGCCAAACATTGTTCTAGGAATTTACCTGTAATAATGCATTCAATATTTACAGCAATAGAGAATGCTTTTTATTCTTCTCTCTAGTTCACAAAATAGGAAACAGAAGATGGAGGTTAAGTAACTTGTCCTGAGGCACATGTGAAGGAAGTGGTAGAACCAGGATTTCAGCTGCTAGGAACTGAAGCCAAGAACTAAACCTGAAAGAAAATAGTTCATTAATAGTGTCTGTCTTTTCTCTATCTTCTCTTGACTGCCATCAATTTGCTGATACATTTTCTCTCACCTTCAAGAAGAGTGTGTTTTTCACAAATGAAATACTAAGTCTCTGTTTTTCTATAGCTTAGGTTTGCCAACAAATACATGCCACTTATATTCCCAATAATAAACATTTCATACCACAGGATGTCATAGTCTATAGAGTTTTTTCTCTTCATTTTTCTTGATGTCAGAAGTTGATATTTTATAGTATATTAATATATAAGAAAATGAGCGATTCTTATCTATCTATTCCTCAAGCATTATAGCCTGACCTGCTGTTGGCCAAGATGGTGACAAATAGCCATGAAAAAACCACAGATGCATGGGGCATCAGGAAACATCTTTGGTCTTGACTGTGGTCTTCTTGGTGTTACTGGTTCTTCCTCATTGCCACGGCCACCTCCCCAAGCAGTGAGGAGAGATCTGCTTATTCCAGACTCATCTGAATTTTACAACCTCCATGTCTATCAGTCTGTCTGCCTGTCTGTCTTTCTGTGTCCCACCACTTTCTTGGTTCTGAAGGAATCCAGGGATTTCAGCTGCCCTGAGGAGGAGAATTCTTAATGATAAACAGCAGAACAAAGTGCCGACAAAATTACCCAACCAGAAAAGGACTAAGTTAAACCAGACTGTCTCCTCTTGCTGCATCTCACCGTGACCCCATGCCCCAGGAAGGAGTCAAAGGCTTTGGATAAATGAACACACAGACTCTGTCCCTTTCCCACTGGGTGAGTTATGTGATGTGGAAAGAGAAGTCCCAGCTGCCTACCCAGCCACCCATCGAGCCTGCGCCTGTCCTTGTGTTACTCCTACCTGCCCACACCTACCTGCTCCTGCATGCAGACCCTAGACCTTAGACCCTGAGCTCTCCTGTGAATGGCCAGATGTTGATTTCCCACACCATGAGGTCATGAAACCTTTTCTTTGCCTCAAGGGCTCCAGTAAATAATTTTCCATGTATACAGCACATCAGAGCTTTCACACAATTTCAGTCATGAGGGACCTACAACCCCTACGGCATTTCTGTGAGACGGGTGTTGCTATCCCCACATTCCAGACGAGGAAAGCCAGGCTCAGAGATGTGCTTGAAGCTGCTCAGCACTTAGGTCTCAGACCCGGCATGGAGAGATGGACAATCTGCTTCCACGGGAAGGGAATCCCCACCACTGCCTGGAGAGGAGGCAAGTTTGCCTTGACAGAGTTTGCCTAGCACCCTCCTGTCACTCCAGTGACCTGGGCCACCGGGAATGCTTCCCAAAAGTGGCCAAGGAAGCAGGCAGGGGCCTCTGTCTCCTCCTCCTGCCCCACGTCCACCTCTAATGAGCTCAGGTCACTGGGACCCGACCCTCCCTCCCTCTGCCCAGGTGGGCAGCACCCGCATGGGGCTGGAGGCTGATGCAGCCCAGGCAAGCAAAGCTCATGGCCAGAGCAGCTGTGGGCCAGGGGCCTGTGTTTCCTCTTAGAAGAAGTAAGATGAGTAGGAAGTGGTTGTTATGAACATCCTCATGAAAGATGCGTTAGTTACCCTGACCCTCCACCTGCCTTGCAGAAATCACATGGGGTGGGTCGCTGCTCGCAGCTCCTGGAACAGAGATGCTCGAAGCAGAGAGGGTCTCAGGCTCGGCCCTCCCTGCTTACCAGTGTGCCCTGCTCCAGTTCATACCGATGTGAACAAGGTTGGCCTTGTATTGGAAAAAAAATGTTTCAGGAAGAAAATACCTAAAACTGGAGTATCCATCTGAGCAAAGCAGATGGGACCCTCATGGCAATCCATGCTTTCAAGGAAGACAGCCTTTTATGATTCAGTCAACAAACACAAGCTTTCCCTCTCGGCAGTGTTCTAGGTTGGAGGCAAAGTAAAGAACAAAATGCTTCTTCTGTTGCTCCCAAAGAGGCCTCCCCAGGGTCCCTGGAGACCTGCCAGGAGAGACTTGCTGCACCTCAGTCCTGAGCACCCCTCATCCAGTGCTTCATGGAGCTGAGGTGTTGGGTCGGGGGCTTGAGGCTGGAGCAAAGAGAATGCAGGAAAATACTGGAATTGCTACGCAGCTCTTCTTCCTGGGGTTCCCCTAGCCAACAGGACAGCAAATCCTGGGAAACTGCTCAAGAGTGCCTTTCCTGCTGTCTTCCTTTAATTTGCCTAAAGTGATTATGGTCCATGAGGCGCCAGAGCTGTACATCTGCTGCCACCCGTCACCCTCCCGTCCCCTCCGCCTGTGACCTTGTTCAGGAGCTTCAGACGAGGCGCAGCGCTGCCCGAAGAGTCCGTCGAGGCACACAGCTCCCACCGAGGGGACGTGAGGAGACGGCCAGGGAGCTGGGAGCCTTCCAGCAACCCCTCACCCTGCCCCCTCCAGACGGACCAGCCCACTCTTCTCTGTCAGTCATCCTGGGTGAGCTGAGGGTTGTATCTGGAGCAGGGATTTCCCTGGGAAACCAGAAGCCACTCTTGAGAAACCCGGAGAAGGTTATCCGAGGGACTTTCCAGTCTGGATATTTTGTGACAAATAATGATTCTTCTGTGATGAAAAGTCAATTCAAGGAGGGTTTACCCCCATTCTGATACCCAGGGAGGTTCTGCCCAAATGTCCTTCACTTCTTTCCTGGGGCGTGGGGAGGGGGGCGGGTGGGGAGGGAGGCGGGAGTTTAAGGAAAACAGTCAAACCCCTCATCTCCCAGACCCAGGTCATGACTGGTCCACCCAACCAGTTTGGTTGGAGTAACTGCTAGGTGTGCCAGGCAGCCTGCCAGCGATGAGTGAGCATCTTCGCAAGAATCAGGTTTTCTGGAAATTCCCCATGGCCTGGTGTTTAACACCACGGGCTTCGGGTCAGCCTGACCTGGGCTCCCGCCTTGGCTCATCATCTGTAGACCAATAGGAGGAGGCCAGGTCTTTCTAAATCTCCGTGTCCTCTTCTGTAAAAGTGAGGTCATAAAGATCAAATGAGAACACTGCCGAAGGTAGCCGGCATGAACCCGCGGAACACATGGTCAGCACTCCCCAAAGCGTCAATGATGATTCCTTTTAGGTTACATCCTGCCGGGTCACTCGCCGGAACTAGCTCAGCTCTCCGTAAGTTTCTCGGACTGCAACATGACCCGATCACTCCACCCTCTATCTTGACTCGAGGGGTTTGGCTTCATCCTCTGCGTCTTATTCGCGCTTCCAGGCAAAATTCAAAAGCCATCTCCCCTACTGGATGCTGGTCAGTTGAGTCTACCTCTTTTCCGACCCCGTAGACTGTAGCTCCTCTGTCCATGGGAATCTCCAAAAACACTAGAGTAGCTTGTCGTGCCCTCCTCCGGGGGATCTTCCTGACTCAGGGATTGAACTCAAGTCTCCTGTGTCTTCTGCATTGTCAGGCTGACTCTTTACAACTGGGAAGCCCCATCTCCCCCATTAAGGCTTTTTTAATTCTCAGACTCCACAGGAAGCATCCACAGTCCCAGGGCACACTTGTATGCTTTCAACACTCCATGCGTTGTATTCATTCATGGATTTGAGGAATGTCTTTTGAGTGACTGCCAGCCCAAGTCCTGGGTGAGCTGAGGGTTGTATCTGGAGCAGGGATTTCCTGGGAAACCAGAAGCCACTCTTGAGAAACCCGGAGAAGGTTATCCGAGGGACTTTCCAGTCTGGATATTTTGTGACAAATAATGATTCTTCTGTGATGAAAAGTCAATTCAAGGAGGGTTTACCCCCATTCTGATACCCAGGGAGGTTCTGCCCAAATGTCCTTCACTTCTTTCCTGGGGCGTGGGAGGGGCGCGGGTGGGGAGGGGGGCGGGAGGTTAAGGAAAACAGTCAAACCCCTCATCTCCCAGACCCAGGTCATGACTGGTCCACCCAACCAGTTTGGTTGGAGTAACTGCTAGGTGTGCCAGGCAGCCTGCCAGCGATGAGTGAGCATCTTCGCAAGAATCAGGTTTTCTGGAAATTCCCCATGGCCTGGTGTTTAACACCACGGGCTTCGGGTCAGCCTGACCTGGGCTCCCGCCTTGGCTCATCATCTGTAGACCAATAGGAGGAGGCCAGGTCTTTCTAAATCTCCGTGTCCTCTTCTGTAAAAGTGAGGTCATAAAGATCAAATGAGAACACTGCCGAAGGTAGCCGGCATGAACCCGCGGAACACATGGTCAGCACTCCCCAAAGCGTCAATGATGATTCCTTTTAGGTTACATCCTGCCGGGTCACTCGCCGGAACTAGCTCAGCTCTCCGTAAGTTTCTCGGACTGCAACATGACCCGATCACTCCACCCTCTATCTTGACTCGAGGGGTTTGGCTTCATCCTCTGCGTCTTATTCGCGCTTCCAGGCAAAATTCAAAAGCCATCTCCCCTACTGGATGCTGGTCAGTTGAGTCTACCTCTTTTCCGACCCCGTAGACTGTAGCTCCTCTGTCCATGGGAATCTCCAAAAACACTAGAGTAGCTTGTCGTGCCCTCCTCCGGGGGATCTTCCTGACTCAGGGATTGAACTCAAGTCTCCTGTGTCTTCTGCATTGTCAGGCTGACTCTTTACAACTGGGAAGCCCCATCTCCCCCATTAAGGCTTTTTTAATTCTCAGACTCCACAGGAAGCATCCACAGTCCCAGGGCACACTTGTATGCTTTCTATGGTAGCACTCCATGCGTTGTATTCATTCATGGATTTGAGGAATGTCTTTTGAGTGACTGCCAGATGCCAACCAACCCTGTTCTAGGTGTGTGGAGTACATTAGTGAAGTGCAGCCACATGCTTGCTTCTGTGAGACCCTCTGATCCCCCAGTCCCACCCTGAGAGTCTGGGAAGGCAGGATCCCACGGCCTTCACTGGCCTGGCTATGAGGCCTCACCGCAGGTGATAAAGGTGAGTTCTTTCAAAGACTGGGCAAGAAGCGATTCTGTGCTCCATAGATGAACAAGAGCAGATGTACTAGAACCTTCTTTAAACTGTGGGCTAGGACCCTACAAAGAGGCTGGCAAAGCCTGGGGTCGGCTCTCCCCCTCGGAGCTCTCAGCTCTTTATGACCTGTAGCTCCTTATCACCTAGGAACCAAGGCAAAAGGGAGAAGCAGAGAAAAGAAGACACAGTAGAAGGGAATTAAATGTTCAGACTGGAAAATTCACTGAGCTGCTAGCAGCCCTGGAGACACGTGGAAATCTTAAGATGTCAGTGACCACAGCTGGACCTGTGGTCCCTCCATCCACTGGGCTCCGGCCCCTGGATGAGCCCTGTAAGCAGCTATAGCTCCTGTGTTTCCAAGAGGATGTTAGCTAGGATTTCTGCTTCTGCTCAAGCCCCTGCCCTTTTCATGTGGCGTAGTCATCCAAGCTGTGGGGGAACAGAAGTGGGGATTGGCCACCAGCCTCCCCCAGGGGGCTTCCTTCTCCACTGGTTACAGCAGAGCCAGGAGACAGAAGAGAAGGGAATTGCTGAGTGGCTGAAAGGTTAAAATCACAGAATTACGCGCTCAGTTTTGGCATCCTCAGGGAGCTAAGGTTAAAGGCGAAGAAGTGGGGGCAGCGTCCCTGGGAACCTCGAGGCTGCATAGGCCCCAGGTCAAAGGCCGGCTCTTTCGTGGCACTGCAGTCCAAAGAGAGGGACTGTGTGTGTGTGTGTGTGTTTATGTGTGCTTGTTTGTCTATGCATTTGTACAAGTATATATGTTTGCGCGGATGTGTTTATGTTCGTCTATGTTAGTGTATGTGTGTCTGTGTGTTGGCATGAGTGTTGTGTGTGTATGCGTACTCACACATCCACGCAGTCCGGGAGCATTGTTTCAGCTTTTTTCTATTTCCCGTGTCTGTACCTTTTTTTAAATTGTTGGAGTATAATTGCTTTGCAATGGCGTGCTAGATCCTGCTGTACAACAAGGTGAGTCTGCTTTAAGTATACATCTATCTCCTCTCTCCTGAGCCTCCCTCCCACCCCACCTCCCTCCCGCCCTCCACTAAGTTGAGCTCCCTGTGGTCTAGGTACGCATGGGCGTGTATGCATGTCAATGTCACTCTCCCAGTTCATCCCACCTTCCCCTTCCCCTGCTGTGCCCCAGTCCACTCGAATGCTCCATAGATGAACAAGAGCAGATGTACTAGAACCTTCTTTAAACTGTGGGCTAGGACCCTACAAAGAGGCTGGCAAAGCCTGGGGTCGCTCTCCCCTCGGAGCTCTCAGCTCTTTATGACCTGTAGCTCCTTATCACCTAGGAACCAAGGCAAAAGGGAGAAGCAGAGAAAGAAGACACAGTAGAAGGGAATTAAATGTTCAGACTGGAAAATTCACTGAGCTGCTAGCAGCCCTGGAGACACGTGGAAATCTTAAGATGTCAGTGACCACAGCTGGACCTGTGGTCCCTCCATCCACTGGGCCCCGGGCCCCCTGGATGAGCCCAGTAAGCAGCTATAGCTCCTGTGTTTCCAAGAGGATGTTAGCTAGGATTTCTGCTTCTGCTCAAGCCCCTGCCCTTTTCATGTGGCGTAGTCATCCAAGCTGTGGGGGAACAGAAGTGGGGATTGGCCACCAGCCTCCCCCAGGGGGCTTCCTTCTCCACTGGTTACAGCAGAGCCAGGAGACAGAAGAGAAGGGAATTGCTGAGTGGCTGAAAGGTTAAAATCACAGAATTACGCGCTCAGTTTTGGCATCCTCAGGGAGCTAAGGTTAAAGGCGAAGAAGTGGGGGCAGCGTCCCTGGGAACCTCGAGGCTGCATAGGCCCCAGGTCAAAGGCCGGCTCTTTCGTGGCACTGCAGTCCAAAGAGAGGGACTGTGTGTGTGTGTGTGTGTGTTTATGTGTGCTTGTTTGTCTATGCATTTGTACAAGTATATATGTTTGCGCGGATGTGTTTATGTTCGTCTATGTTAGTGTATGTGTGTCTGTGTGTTGGCATGAGTGTTGTGTGTGTATGCGTACTCACACATCCACGCAGTCCGGGAGCATTGTTTCAGCTTTTTTCTATTTCCCGTGTCTGTACCTTTTTTTAAATTGTTGGAGTATAATTGCTTTGCAATGGCGTGCTAGATCCTGCTGTACAACAAGGTGAGTCTGCTTTAAGTATACATCTATCTCCTCTCTCCTGAGCCTCCCTCCCACCCCACCTCCCCTCCCGCCCTCCACTAAGTTGAGCTCCCTGTGGTCTAGGTACGCATGGGCGTGTATGCATGTCAATGTCACTCTCCCAGTTCATCCCACCTTCCCCTTCCCCTGCTGTGCCCACAAGTCCACTCTTTATGCCTGCATTTCTATTCCTGCCCTACAAAGAGATTCAGCTATATCATTTTTTCTAGATGCCATATATATGCATTAATACATGATATTTGTTTTTCTCTGTCTGTCTGGTGTCCTTCTTTAGCTAAGTAAAGAAGGAAGCTTCCTAGCTTACCTGATGGTAAGTTTAGAAGAGCCAAGTAGAGGCAGAGGGATGGAAACAATATCGCCAAGGGTGGCTTGGAGCAAAGCTAACCCAGAAGCCCCAGGGCAGAGCCGGTTGGCCATGAGAAACTTCTTGGAAAGGCAGCTGTCAGTGTGATATTTGAGAACCACTGTGACTGGGAGAGAAATGGGTGCAAACAGCTCTTACCCACGGTTTTTAGAGAGAAGCGCTGCTCAGAAGGAGACTCTGCCCAAACTCTTCAGTCAAGCAGGATCATGAGGACACTTTCCACCTAGCATGAGTGCTGAGTGCAGAAGCCCTGTTTCACATAGACTGGGTGGATGACTGGATGAGTAGATGGATGGGAGGGTGGATGGATGAATAGATGGATGGGCTTGTGGATGAGTGGATAGAGGGTTGATGAGTGGAGGATGGATGGATAAATGGATGGATGGGTGGAGGATGGATGGATGGATGGATGGATGGGTGAAGGATGGTTGGGTGGATGGGTGGATGAATGGATGGATGGGTGGAGGATGGATGGATGAATGGATGGATGGGTGGAGGATGGATGGATGAATGGATGGATAGGTGGAGGATGAATGGGTGGGATCATAATTTTAAAAACCCTAAAGACTGTGTAAGGAGTAGAGAAAGGAAGAGGAAGATCACTGAGTGTCTCAGTCAAGATGATGGCCCATCACAGCCACTTACTCAGCTGTAAGACCCCTGAAGCACTACTGAGCCTTTGAAAAGCCCTGTCTTCAGGGACCAGAGCATCTAGCACGTGTGGATCGACAAAATCAACACAGAAGATGGTGAGCAAAACACACAGGCAGCACAGGTGAAGGGCTGGCAGCGGGACCCCAGGAGGAATAGCTCGGAACAGGATAGGAAAATTTCTCCAGTCATAAGGGGGCTTTTACTCCAGACTGGCCGCAGGGTGAGGACATGCAGGGCAGCCAGCCCGCCACCCAAAGGTCAGCAAGGTCTGGTCAGGCTGCAGGAGGAGAGGGGCACCCTGACTCCACCGTCCGCCTCTTCCTCCCCTCCCTTGGCCTGCCCGCCCTGGCTGGGCACTGATCTCAGAAGGGTTCTTCTTAATGTCTTTATATGGACAAGTTAATACAAATGCTTTCCAACATAAGCATACTTTTCTGTTCCTTCTCCATGACCTTGGCATTTTCCTTCTCTAGCCCAGGCTCAGCGTTGTCCTGTGGCCAGGTTTGCCTCTCATTTGTCAATGTTTTTATTGAATTTTCAAATGCCAGTAGTACACATAAATCAATGGCTTTCTTCTCCCTACTGGCATATCCCTGCCACATGTGGTCATTCATTTTTTTAATAAGTCCTCCTCTCCTTTTCCCCATTTATAAAAATGCATCTTGTTCCCCCACCACCGTCCATCACTCGGTGAGCTTGGCTATTTGTTGCCCCTGAGTGCTTATTCATCAACGTTTTCAAAAGCAAAATCACTCTTCGCCTCCCGTTCTTATTGTGCCATCAATCTTGACCAGGGATCAATAAACTTGCTTTTGCAATTTTCCCCCCCCCTCCTGAGCAGACTCTCCAAAGTGCAGTCTTTTATTTACATTTTTAACTGATCGTCAGCAGAAGGTGGGGGGAACAGTGGTGTCAGGAGGCGAAGGGCTTTCATTTGCTCCCGAAGCAGCAATAACCATCCATGCATCGGTCATTTAACACGGTAACCCAGCGAGATGGATACTCGGCTCTTCCCTGCCTAGGGTCCACCCGCATAAATCATTGCTTGAGGAAACAAAAGCCCTGCCGGTGTGTCTGCCAGAAAGGCAGGCAAGACAAGAGGCAGAGGGACTCTCCCACCTAGTCTTCCTGGAGAAGAGGCACTTCTCCAAGGAAGAATTTCTTGCAGGGATTTCTCTGGCATTGTTTTATAGGAGTTAAAGGAAATTTGAAATGAAAGAACCTCAAAGGCTGAGAAAAGAACAGACCGTTGAGGTTTCCATGGGCAGATGTTTAAGAGCGAACTGGCCAAGGGGCCTTGAGCCAACTGAACCCCTCCATCTCCTCCTGGGTTGCGGATGCTCCAACGGCACAGGGCTTCCGCCTGCTCTGTGCCTCCTGGCAGAGAAATGGCACCCTGACTCCACCGTCCGCCTCTTCCTCCCCTCCCTTGGCCTGCCCGCCCTGGCTGGGCACTGATCTCAGAAGGGTTCTTCTTAATGTCTTTATATGGACAAGTTAATACAAATGCTTTCCAACATAAGCATACTTTTCTGTTCCTTCTCCATGACCTTGGCATTTTCCTTCTCTAGCCCAGGCTCAGCGTTGTCCTGTGGCCAGGTTTGCCTCTCATTTGTCAATGTTTTTATTGAATTTTCAAATGCCAGTAGTACACATAAATCAATGGCTTTCTTCTCCCTACTGGCATATCCCTGCCACATGTGGTCATTCATTTTTTTAATAAGTCCTCCTCTCCTTTTCCCCATTTATAAAAATGCATCTTGTTCCCCCACCACCGTCCATCACTCGGTGAGCTTGGCTATTTGTTGCCCCTGAGTGCTTATTCATCAACGTTTTCAAAAGCAAAATCACTCTTCGCCTCCCGTTCTTATTGTGCCATCAATCTTGACCAGGGGATCAATAAACTTCGCTTTTGCAATTTTCCCCCCACCCTCCTGAGCAGACTCTCTCCAAAGTGCAGTCTTTTTATTTACATTTTTAACTGATCGTCAGCAGAAGGTGGGGGGAACAGTGGTGTCAGGAGGCGAAGGGCTTTCATTTGCTCCCGAAGCAGCAATAACCATCCATGCATCGGTCATTTAACACGGTAACCCAGCGAGATGGATACTCGGCTCTTCCCTGCCTAGGGTCCACCCGCATAAATCATTGCTTGAGGAAACAAAAGCCCTGCCGGTGTGTCTGCCAGAAAGGCAGGCAAGACAAGAGGCAGAGGGACTCTCCCACCTAGTCTTCCTGGAGAAGAGGCACTTCTCCAAGGAAGAATTTCTTGCAGGGATTTCTCTGGCATTGTTTTATAGGAGTTAAAGGAAATTTGAAATGAAAGAACCTCAAAGGCTGAGAAAAGAACAGACCGTTGAGGTTTCCATGGGCAGATGTTTAAGAGCGAACTGGCCAAGGGGCCTTGAGCCAACTGAACCCCTCCATCTCCTCCTGGGTTGCGGATGCTCCAACGGCACAGGGCTTCCGCCTGCTCTGTGCCTCCTGGCAGAGAAATGGGGCGATGCTTGAATTGCATAGCTACAAGCCAGTCAGTTGCTTAGAAAGTCAGAGGGAATTTATCACCCCACTCTAAAAGACGTCCTACCACGTGAAGCAAGTCAGACAGAGAAAGACAAGTATCATATGATATTGCTTATATGGGGAATCTAAAATAAATAATGCTAATAATAATGCCATAAATGCACTTATATACAAAACAGAAATAGACTTACAGATGTAGAAAACAAACGTATGGTTACCAAATGGGAAAGGGGTAGTAGAGGTAAATCAGGATGCTGGGATCAGCAGATACATACCACTATAAATAAAGTAGATAACCAAGAGACCTCCTGGGGAGCACAGGAAATTATACTCAATATTTTATAATAGTATATAATGGAAAAGAATCTGAAAAGAATACACACACACACACATAACTGAATCGCTGTGCTGTATATCTCAACAGCATTGTGAATCAATTATATTCCAATTAAAACAATAAAATAAATATAAAAAGGCTCCCTTGAGGCTGCACTGAAACACAGGTAAGATAATGAGAATTAGGCAGCCCAATATCCAATGAAGATTAAAGATGCTGTCCTTGCAAAAACTAAAAATAAAAAAAGATGCTGTCCACCTTGCTTTGGTATTTCCTTTGCTAGCTAATGACAAGGCGACCTTAGGGCTTCCGGGTACCATGGCTGGTGAGCCTCGTGTGATGCGGACCCTCCTTCTGCCCCTAGTTTCTCAGCCCAGTGAAGACAAGCACAGGCTTGGGGAAGTCGGAGAATTACACTTGCTGTGCCTTCACACTTACACTTCACACTTGCTGTGCCTCAGGCGCTTTCACACACGACCGTGTGGACGCGGAAAACACCTTTCCTGGAAAGTTTTGTGTCCAGAGTTCAAGGATGAGTCAATGGCTACACAGAGATTCAGCCACTTGGCCAAGTTGTGAAATTTGCATACTGAGCTCTCTGACGCCAGACAGGCCCTCACGATACCCCACAGTGAGCAGAGTCTTCTGCTCCTTGGAATCACCCATGTCTGATCACAAGGCCAATGACAAAGGGAATACAAGGCCCAGGGGGAAGGAAAACAGTCCAGGGGTCCAGTGTCCAGAACACAGAGGGGCTACTGGAAAGAGGGATAGACTGCATGATGGATATTGGACCCCAGGTGGGGGTGGGAATGACCCCTGTTCTTGGGGAAGCCCCTCACCTTTCTGAGCCTCCACTTCCTCAAATCTAAAATGAAGGACTTAGACTCAGTCCCTAAGGTCACATGTCTTTATCTATTCATCTGTCGATGGACATTCAGGTTGCATTACATATAATGGAATATTACTCACCCGTTACAAATGGGTGTGTGTGTGTTGCTCGGATATGTCTGACTGTTGGTGACCTCATGGACTGTAGCTGCCAGGCTCCTCTCTCCATGGGATTCTTGAGGCAAAAACACTGGAGTGGATAGCCATTTCCTGCTCCAGGGCACTTCCCAACCCAGGGATCGAACCTGGGTCTCTTGCATTGCAGGCAACGTTTTTACCATCTGAGCCTCAGGGAAGCCCCTTAAAAGGAATGAATGGGGTCATTTATAGAGACGTAGATGGGTCTAGAGTCTGTCGTGGAGAGTGAAATAAGGCATAAAGAGAGAAACAAATATATACAAATGCATATATGTGGAATCTGGAANAATGGTATGGATGAATCTATCTGCAGGGAGGGAACTGAGATGCAGATGTAGAGAATGCAGGTGTGGTCACAGTGGTGGGGCGAGGGACTGGGGGGTTGGGAATGACATAAGCACATCACCATGTGTAACACGGCTGGCTGATGGGCACAGGAGCTCAGCTCAGTGCTCTGTGATGACCCAGAGGGTGGGAGGGAGGCTCAAGAGGGACGAGACCTGTGCACACCCAGGGCTGATTCCCTTTGTCTGTAGTAGAAACCAGTATAATGTTGTAAAGCAATCCTATCCCAATGTTTAAAAAATAATAATAAGTTCTCTTCCAGATGGAAATTTTCTATAATCCTTGTAGTGTTCTCACTTGAACTTTCGGGCAGGCTGGCATCCTAGAAGACACAGAACGACCAATCTGTGGCACTGTTAGGCATGGGAGTCCCACTGTCCTCAGCTCTGTGGGGACCCCAGGGGCACGGGATGAAGAGGTCCCGGGGGCACCAGGCAGACGCCCTGCCTTCCCTGGGGAAGCAGTCAAATGAGATTCAGACAGACTTCGGGGCTGTCCATCAGGGCGTCCCGAGTTTGGGATTATATGGAGAAGTAAAATGTTAACCTAAAAATTTGAAACCAATAAAATCTTTTGCATCCACCATCATACAGTCTATTCTTTTATTAGGCACCATTCAGCCTTGAAAATTACCATTGAGCCTCCACTTCCTCAAATCTAAAATGAAGGACTTAGACTCAGTCCCTAAGGTCACATGTCTTTATCTATTCATCTGTCGATGGACATTCAGGTTGCATTACATATAATGGAATATTACTCACCCGTTACAAATGGGTGTGTGTGTGTTGCTCGGATATGTCTGACTGTTGGTGACCTCATGGACTGTAGCTGCCAGGCTCCTCTCTCCATGGGATTCTTGAGGCAAAAACACTGGAGTGGATAGCCATTTCCTGCTCCAGGGCACTTCCCAACCCAGGGATCGAACCTGGGTCTCTTGCATTGCAGGCAACGTTTTTACCATCTGAGCCTCAGGGAAGCCCCTTAAAAGGAATGAATGGGGTCATTTATAGAGACGTAGATGGGTCTAGAGTCTGTCGTGGAGAGTGAAATAAGGCATAAAGAGAGAAACAAATATATACAAATGCATATATGTGGAATCTGGAAAAATGGTATGGATGAATCTATCTGCAGGGAGGGAACTGAGATGCAGATGTAGAGAATGCAGGTGTGGTCACAGTGGTGGGGCGAGGGACTGGGGGGTTGGGAATGACATAAGCACATCACCATGTGTAACACGGCTGGCTGATGGGCACAGGAGCTCAGCTCAGTGCTCTGTGATGACCCAGAGGGTGGGAGGGAGGCTCAAGAGGGACGAGACCTGTGCACACCCAGGGCTGATTCCCTTTGTCTGTAGTAGAAACCAGTATAATGTTGTAAAGCAATCCTATCCCAATGTTTAAAAAATAATAATAAGTTCTCTTCCAGATGGAAATTTTCTATAATCCTTGTAGTGTTCTCACTTGAACTTTCGGGGCAGGCTGGCATCCTAGAAGACACAGAACGACCAATCTGTGGCACTGTTAGGCATGGGAGTCCCACTGTCCTCAGCTCTGTGGGGACCCCAGGGGCACGGGATGAAGAGGTCCCGGGGGCACCAGGCAGACGCCCTGCCTTCCCTGGGGAAGCAGTCAAATGAGATTCAGACAGACTTCGGGGCTGTCCATCAGGGCGTCCCGAGTTTGGGATTATATGGAGAAGTAAAATGTTAACCTAAAAATTTGAAACCAATAAAATCTTTTGCATCCACCATCATACAGTCTATTCTTTTATTAGGCACCATTCAGCCTTCGAAAAAAATTACCATTGACGGTCACCATTGTATCACAAAGAAAGGACTTTTTAACTTCCTGAAGTTTAAAAAGACGTACCTCACTGTGAATGGGTTCTGATACCTAGATTTGGGAACCATGGGAGCAGCCTACCCACCGTCAGTCTAAAACAGCCTATGATCTCCAGGAGAGAAAGAAGGCAGTTTTGACCACACCGATAACACACCCGTAAGCTCCACATACCCAGAGAATACATCTCAGTCATTGACTGCACGCGCATTGCCCTCTGTTACGTTTTTCTATTGTTACATGCTCACATCTCTGTGTCTTCAGTGAGAGCATTCCTTCCTGAAGCACTGGGACCAGGTCTTGCCTTGGATTTATCATCACCACCTACAATGACCCGTGAGTTTGGCGGTGCCTAGCTGAGGCTGGAGGGTGAGCTCATTCATACAGCTCTGCTGAGACAGATGGCGAGCGAGAGCCGGAGCGGAAGTGATCTGTCCTCAGGGTGACGTCAGTAGAACCCATGGGATGCGCCGGCAACCAGACCCAGAGCCCTGGACCCGGGCCCTGGGCAGCTTGCTCAGCCATCCCCCTGGTCCTCCTGGGGCCCACAGCTGCGGCCAAGTCCAGACACCGCTGAGGGGAGCTGAGGGTCCCGGAGAAACCAGAGGCCCTGAGCAGGGCGTCCTGGAAAGACCGCTGCCGGCCGGCCCTGGCTCACCTCTGGAGAGTGACGTCACGGTCAACAAGGCTCTCAATCAATTACCGTGGGCTCCGAAATGGCTGAGCTTAGCAAGCCCAGTGGAGGCTGCTGGCTCATCAGCTCTGTGCTGTGCGAAGCGAAGCCCAGGAAAGGCACTCATACACAAACACACAACTTCGCCTGAATGCCATCCAAGCCGTCCGTCTTAGGGCTGCTCCAGTCCTGGGTACCCGGCTTATGCAACTTCAACTGTTTGGCTTAATAGGCCAGAAATAAACAATGAGTGACTGGTCGGCTTGCAAAGCCAGCTCCTCTGCAAAGGGGGGAAGGAGACGAAGAGCCGAGGGGGACGGAGGGAGGAAGTGTCTGCCAAGATAATAAATCCAGACCCAAATCTCCAACATTTTGTGGTTTGACACTTAATTGATTAACTAATTTGAGGCAACAAGATTGAGTGTTCCCTTGAAAAAATTACCATTGACGGTCACCATTGTATCACAAAGAAAGGACTTTTTAACTTCCTGAAGTTTAAAAAGACGTACCTCACTGTGAATGGGTTCTGATACCTAGATTTGGGAACCATGGGAGCAGCCTACCCACCGTCAGTCTAAAACAGCCTATGATCTCCAGGAGAGAAAGAAGGCAGTTTTGACCACACCGATAACACACCCGTAAGCTCCACATACCCAGAGAATACATCTCAGTCATTGACTGCACGCGCATTGCCCTCTGTTACTTTTTTCTATTGTTACATGCTCACATCTCTGTGTCTTCAGTGAGAGCATTCCTTCCTGAAGCACTGGGACCAGGTCTTGCCTTGGATTTATCATCACCACCTACAATGACCCGTGAGTTTGGCGGTGCCTAGCTGAGGCTGGAGGGTGAGCTCATTCATACAGCTCTGCTGAGACAGATGGCGGCGAGGCCGGAGCGGAAGTGATCTGTCCTCAGGGTGACGTCAGTAGAACCCATGGGATGCGCCGGCAACCAGACCCAGAGCCCTGGACCCGGGCCCTGGGCAGCTTGCTCAGCCATCCCCCTGGTCCTCCTGGGGCCCACAGCTGCGGCCAAGTCCAGACACCGCTGAGGGGAGCTGAGGGTCCCGGAGAAACCAGAGGCCCTGAGCAGGGCGTCCTGGAAAGACCGCTGCCGGCCGGCCCTGGCTCACCTCTGGAGAGTGACGTCACGGTCAACAAGGCTCTCAATCAATTACCGTGGGCTCCGAAATGGCTGAGCTTAGCAAGCCCAGTGGAGGCTGCTGGCTCATCAGCTCTGTGCTGTGCGAAGCGAAGCCCAGGAAAGGCACTCATACACAAACACACAACTTCGCCTGAATGCCATCCAAGCCGTCCGTCTTAGGGCTGCTCCAGTCCTGGGTACCCGGCTTATGCAACTTCAACTGTTTGGCTTAATAGGCCAGAAATAAACAATGAGTGACTGGTCGGCTTGCAAAGCCAGCTCCTCTGCAAAGGGGGGAAGGAGACGAAGAGCCGAGGGGGACGGAGGGAGGAAGTGTCTGCCAAGATAATAAATCCAGACCCAAATCTCCAACATTTTGTGGTTTGACACTTAATTGATTAACTAATTTGAGGCAACAAGATTGAGTGTTCCCACAGAGCGGTGTCGAAGGGGTAATTACAGCACGAGCTCCCATCTCGGAGGATTGCGGCAGCTGCAGCCAAGCCTGCATTAAAGCCCACGACTTACAGCCAAATAGATACAAAAGGTTTTCTGGAACGCGTCCCTGTTCGGCTCTGCGTGTGGGGATTGCTCTGGAAAGGTCATTTGGTGCCTTATCAGCCTAGACAAAATCCCCTGCCTGTAATGTACGTGTTTATTCTCAAATTAAATATATTAATGTATTATTTGTTCTTCAAATGTCATGGACTAGATAGTGAGCTTAGCCCTCCTGGCAGACCTTTGAAGCTTAAAGAGTAATGTAATAATAGTACATTAATCCTGAGGCCCTTCAGTCGCCTCCCTGAGGAGACCCCTGTCTCTCCTGCCGGCTCCTCGAGGCTGCACACGAGCCTCAGAGCCTGTTTCGCTAACAATAGGAGGCTTACCAGAGCGGGGCTCTGCCCAGGCGAGAAAGGCCAGGCCCCGCTCCTGCTTAGGTGCAATAATCCTACTATGAACTTGAAAACAGGCCTATCTGCTCCAGGGTTTAAAAGAATTCGGGAAAATGGGAGAGGAATCTTAAAAAGCTAGGCACATCCCGGGTGGCCCTGGTGGTAAAGAACATGCTTGCCCAAGCAGGGCATGCAGGAGGGGAAGGTTCGGTCCCTGGGTCGGGAAGATCCCCTGCAGGACGGCATGGCAACCCACCACAGTGTCTCCTATGGACAGCAGAGGCTGACAGCCACAGAGCATAGGGTCTCAAAGAGTTGGACACGGCCGAGGCGGCTTAGCCCACACACACTGTAGAGACAGGACTCTAAGGAAGCCGGGACCGCGGGGACATGGCTCAGACGTGGAGGCCTCGCCCAGTCCTGGAGCTCGGATCTCGGAGAGTTCCCTGCACTAGATTGTGACTAGCCATTCCCACGGAAAAGGCACAACCTGAATAAGGAAGTTCCCTGCTACCCAGGGCAGTTCTCAGTGGCCGTGGAGCTGTGAGCTGCCAGCAGCCGATGGTCCCAGCCCCTGAGACATGGACGCCCTGAGCCCGAAGAAGCATCGCAGCATTCACCGCGTGCGGCAGCCCCCTTGGGTCTCTGGGCTCTGCCTCCACCCTTGTCTGAGAAATTCACCTACTTGGTCTGTGAACCAGTGGTTCCAGCCCTCTGCTGCCCTCTAGTGGCTACTGATCCAACTGCCCTGACGGGACCTGCCTCCCCGTGGGTGACACCAAGCTCTGCTTACAAGGAAGCTGCCCCTAGAAAGATGCTGAAGTTCCACGGGCAGTCACGACCGCCTTCTGTACCCCATTTTTTTCTTCTACCCTGTCTGCCACCAGGCTTTTGCTTGCTTCGGCCTTGAAGGCTTTGGGGTCTTTAAGAGGTTTCTGATGAAATTCAAATACCCCCAGGGCTGGGGACACTACCTCCTCCGTTATTAAATAACTCTTTAGCTGTTATTTGTTGAGAGCAAACACTAGAGTGTGAGACATGAGAGCAGAGAGGGACCAATTACAGACGTTCACCACTTCAGCATTGCCCAAAACTGCCCAGAATTGATGGGATGCTGAGCCTTGCTCTGCCAATCGGAGGGAATGGAGTTTGTCCACATGGAAAGGGTTTGGAGTTTTGGGCTTTGGATTTGAAAGGTTTTACCTCGATTTGAGACTTAAACCCAGGACCCAGACCTGATCGAACCCTGCTTGGGACTTGAACCCACGTGACCGGGGCTTGAACCCAGCCAAAACCGGTTTGAGACTCGAACCCACGTGGCTAAGGCTTAACCCCAGCCCAAACCCTGCTTTGACTTGGATCCATGTAGTCAAGACTCAATCCCGGCCAAAACCCTGTCTGGGACTTGAACCCACGCGGTCAGGAATTAATCCAGCACTCACCCAACGTCTGGACCCACTGAGGCTCAGGTTCTTCGTGCTTCAATGCAGAAGGAATTCAGCGAGAGGCAGAGTGATAGGCAAGAAAAGGATTTATTAGGATAGGGTGCTTGTAAGAGGCACAGGCAGACAGGAAAGCTTTGCTCTCCTTCAATGGAGTGGGCAGCCATATATACAGGATGGTAGAAGACCGCCCCCCTCAAGTAGACGCAGCTGCAGGACATACATCATTGGTTCCTTCTTGAGCTCCTCCTTCCGCTAAAGGAACCCAAATCGCAGCATTCACCGCGTGCCCCTTGGGTCTCTGGGCTCTGCCTCCACCCTTGTCTGAGAAATTCACCTACTTGGTCTGTGAACCAGTGGTTCCAGCCCTCTGCTGCCCTCTAGTGGCTACTGATCCAACTGCCCTGACGGGACCTGCCTCCCCGTGGGTGACACCAAGCTCTGCTTACAAGGAAGCTGCCCCTAGAAAGATGCTGAAGTTCCACGGGCAGTCACGACCGCCTTCTGTACCCCATTTTTTTCTTCTACCCTGTCTGCCACCAGGCTTTTGCTTGCTTCGGCCTTGAAGGCTTTGGGGTCTTTAAGAGGTTTCTGATGAAATTCAAATACCCCCAGGGCTGGGGACACTACCTCCTCCGTTATTAAATAACTCTTTAGCTGTTATTTGTTGAGAGCAAACACTAGAGTGTGAGACATGAGAGCAGAGAGGGACCAATTACAGACGTTCACCACTTCAGCATTGCCCAAAACTGCCCAGAATTGATGGGATGCTGAGCCTTGCTCTGCCAATCGGAGGGAATGGAGTTTGTCCACATGGAAAGGGTTTGGAGTTTTGGGCTTTGGATTTGAAAGGTTTTACCTCGATTTGAGACTTAAACCCAGGACCCAGACCTGATCGAACCCTGCTTGGGACTTGAACCCACGTGACCGGGGCTTGAACCCAGCCAAAACCGGTTTGAGACTCGAACCCACGTGGCTAAGGCTTAACCCCAGCCCAAACCCTGCTTTGACTTGGATCCATGTAGTCAAGACTCAATCCCGGCCAAAACCCTGTCTGGGACTTGAACCCACGCGGTCAGGAATTAATCCAGCACTCACCCAACGTCTGGACCCACTGAGGCTCAGGTTCTTCGTGCTTCAATGCAGAAGGAATTCAGCGAGAGGCAGAGTGATAGGCAAGAAAAGGATTTATTAGGATAGGGTGCTTGTAAGAGGCACAGGCAGACAGGAAAGCTTTGCTCTCCTTCAATGGAGTGGGCAGCCATATATACAGGATGGTAGAAGACCGCCCCCCTCAAGTAGACGCAGCTGCAGGACATACATCATTGGTTCCTTCTTCGCGAGCTCCTCCTTCATCAGCTGTTTATACCCAGGCGAGCCTGCTTTACTGAACAAGGAGCAGCTCTCCTGAGTTATCATCAACTCACTGACCTCCCAACCTTTCTCAGGTGTCTCCCTTCTACCTACCATCCCCTACTAGGACTCCACAACCACCTACCTCTTCTACTCTGTCCCTATCAGATTCAAGTCCCAACCCAGCCACTTACTGTGTAGTATTGACTGAGTCACTTACTTGAGAATCTGCTTCTGCATCTGCAGCATATGATCATATCCAGCCCACAAGTTTATTCGCAAGAGATTCATCTAGGTACAGCTACCATGCTCTCCGGCCTTCAAGAGCCAGGACTATCAGACAATCACTATAAAGTGTTTTCTGATGAACCTTACAGGGTTGGTCCTGCACCTTCTGAAGACCCCACATCCCAACCTGTCCTTCCAACTGTCCCCAAATCCTGGAAGGTCCTCCAATGAGGAAAACAAGGTGTGTTTTTTTCTGTCTGTTTTTCATAGGCATGACTACAATACCTGAAGAACAGACAGCTACGAAAACAACTGAGTAGAAAGATGCAAACTCTACCACTCGAGCTTGACTCCACCCCTGTATATTCACAAAGTTACCTGCTGATGTGGGAGAGAAGAAAGTGATCTGGGCAAGGGTGGTGTCTTACCAGGCTCACAGCCAGGCCTGGACATGTGTTCGTGGAGCTGGGACTCTGTGTCTCTTGGGCATGTGCTTCCTAAGTGGAAGGCCAACAATGATTGCCTGATTCACGCAGGAGAGATCTCCATGACAGAACCGAACGGTCATCCTGCTGAAGCATACAGAATGTTGTCCATCGATGAAAGAAAGTGACAATGTTAGTTGCTCAGTCGTGTCCAACTCTTTATGAGCCCATGAACAGGGAAGCCTGGTGGGCTTCTCTGCCCGTGGGAGACTCCAGGCAAGAATACGGGAGTGGGTAGCCATCTCCTCCTCCAGGGGATCTTCCCAACCAAGGGACTGAACCCAGGTCTCCTGCCTTGCAGGCAAATTCTTTGCTGTCTGAGCCACCAGGGAAGCCCAAAAGTGTACTGTCTCCTTTGAGCTACAATCAAACCAGTGATCAAGGATATTTCTTAGTTTGAGAGTCAAGTACAGTCCTCTGCTCTACCAACTGAGTTATTGAAGGGACTTTCAATCTGGACCACAACCACCTACCTTTCTTTTTTACCTACCATCCCCTACTAGGACTCCACAACCACCTACCTCTTCTACTCTGTCCCTATCAGATTCAAGTCCCAACCCAGCCACTTACTGTGTAGTATTGACTGAGTCACTTACTTGAGAATCTGCTTCTGCATCTGCAGCATATGATCATATCCAGCCCACAAGTTTATTCGCAAGAGATTCATCTAGGTACAGCTACCATGCTCTCCGGCCTTCAAGAGCCAGGACTATCAGACAATCACTATAAAGTGTTTTCTGATGAACCTTACAGGGTTGGTCCTGCACCTTCTGAAGACCCCACATCCCAACCTGTCCTTCCAACTGTCCCCAAATCCTGGAAGGTCCTCCAATGAGGAAAACAAGGTGTGTTTTTTTCTGTCTGTTTTTCATAGGCATGACTACAATACCTGAAGAACAGACAGCTACGAAAACAACTGAGTAGAAAGATGCAAACTCTACCACTCGAGCTTGACTCCACCCCTGTATATTCACAAAGTTACCTGCTGATGTGGAGAGAGAAGAAAGTGATCTGGGCAAGGGTGGTGTCTTACCAGGCTCACAGCCAGGCCTGGACATGTGTTCGTGGAGCTGGGACTCTGTGTCTCTTGGGCATGTGCTTCCTAAGTGGAAGGCCAACAATGATTGCCTGATTCACGCAGGAGAGATCTCCATGACAGAACCGAACGGTCATCCTGCTGAAGCATACAGAATGTTGTCCATCGATGAAAGAAAGTGACAATGTTAGTTGCTCAGTCGTGTCCAACTCTTTATGAGCCCATGAACAGGGAAGCCTGGTGGGCTTCTCTGCCCGTGGGAGACTCCAGGCAAGAATACGGGAGTGGGTAGCCATCTCCTCCTCCAGGGGATCTTCCCAACCAAGGGACTGAACCCAGGTCTCCTGCCTTGCAGGCAAATTCTTTGCTGTCTGAGCCACCAGGGAAGCCCAAAAGTGTACTGTCTCCTTTGAGCTACAATCAAACCAGTGATCAAGGATATTTCTTAGTTTGAGAGTCAAGTACAGTCCTCTGCTCTACCAACTGAGTTATTGAAGGGACTTTCAATCAATAATGGATTCCAAATAGGTGAAGGCAACCGAGAAGTTGGGTTTTAGGGCCTGGGAATCTGACTAAGTCACTATTTCGATATCACAAGAATGAACCAAAGTCAAAATGATGTTATCCCTCTCCAAAAGATATGAGAGATCAGCAATATGTTGTATCCCAACTCTCGTATACAATCTGTGTAACAAATTGTGTAAATAAACTCTCAAGTATATGTGTGTATGTATAACTGGATAGACATACACATACATAATATATTGCCTCATATGTCATATATATGCTGAATACTTAACTAACAGGAACAAATACTAGAAACCCAAGTGAGAATCAGGAGCCAAGGAGAAAAATACTTCTGAAAAACTAAAATACATACCACAAAATCAAGCTTTAAGTGTGATTATATGGTGTCTTCCCATGGAATAGTAGATATTGTGTGTGTGTGTGTGTGTGTGTGTGAAACAGTAATGGAAACTCAAAGGCAAAAGCAGCCATTCAGAGTCGGGACAAGATGTTTCAAGAGATCCGTGAAGCATCCTTGTATCACCACTCAGTAAAACCACTGCCAGGGTATGATTTCAAGACAACATGGGAAACTTTAAATGTGTTTAGTACAGCTACTTTGTTTAGGCAGAAAAACAAAGTGGGTAATTGAATTTAAAGTGCTATTCATTTGAGAATGTTTTGTTTTGTTATGTAAATGTGTTTAAAGAAGAGAAAAGCTTCCATTATCAGGAAATCTCCAATGCGGTAGAATACAAGGAAGCCACAAAGTGTGTATGTAAGAGAGAGAGAGAGACAAAGACAAAAAGAAACAAGAACCAAGAACACTACTTTTACAGAAGAAATGAAGAATCGCCTACTTTATGTCTAGCTACTTGATCTCCTCCTCCAGGATCTTCCCAACCAAGGGACTGAACCCAGGTCTCCTGCCTTGCAGGCAAATTCCTTACTGTCTGGGCCACCAGGGAAGCCCAAAAGTGTACTGTCTCCTTTGAGCTACAATCAAACCAGTGATCAAGGATATTTCTTAGTTTGAGAGTCAAGTACAGTCCTCTGCTCTACCAACTGAGTTATTGAAGGGACTTTCAATCAATAATGGATTCCAAATAGGTGAAGGCAACCGAGAAGTTGGGTTTTAGGGCCTGGGAATCTGACTAAGTCACTATTTCGATATCACAAGAATGAACCAAAGTCAAAATGATGTTATCCCTCTCCAAAAGATATGAGAGATCAGCAATATGTTGTATCCCAACTCTCGTATACAATCTGTGTAACAAATTGTGTAAATAAACTCTCAAGTATATGTGTGTATGTATAACTGGATAGACATACACATACATAATATATTGCCTCATATGTCATATATATGCTGAATACTTAACTAACAGGAACAAATACTAGAAACCCAAGTGAGAATCAGGAGCCAAGGAGAAAAATACTTCTGAAAAACTAAAATACATACCACAAAATCAAGCTTTAAGTGTGATTATATGGTGTCTTCCCATGGAATAGTAGATATTGTGTGTGTGTGTGTGTGTGTGTGTGAAACAGTAATGGAAACTCAAAGGCAAAAGCAGCCATTCAGAGTCGGGACAAGATGTTTCAAGAGATCCGTGAAGCATCCTTGTATCACCACTCAGTAAAACCACTGCCAGGGTATGATTTCAAGACAACATGGGAAACTTTAAATGTGTTTAGTACAGCTACTTTGTTTAGGCAGAAAAACAAAGTGGGTAATTGAATTTAAAGTGCTATTCATTTGAGAATGTTTTGTTTTGTTATGTAAATGTGTTTAAAGAAGAGAAAAGCTTCCATTATCAGGAAATCTCCAATGCGGTAGAATACAAGGAAGCCACAAAGTGTGTATGTAAGAGAGAGAGAGAGACAAAGACAAAAAGAAACAAGAACCAAGAACACTACTTTTACAGAAGAAATGAAGAATCGCCTACTTTATGTCTAGAAGTTAGGTGAACTCAGCAGAAAGATGAAAGAAAGACTCAGTGCTGATATCCACCTGTGCTAGAGTCTGCTGGATTGCCACTGAGGTTCTACAAACCCCCATGTCTAAGCACTCACAGGGGAGGAGCAGACCCAGGGAGTGATTCCACCAGAAACAAGAGGCCATATTCACTGAATTCATAGCCATCATGGAGTCACGCTTTGGGGGTTTGCTAGCTATGTTCTGGATTTTCACTTTCTTTTACAGCTAATGGGAAGTGATATGGGCACTTGTCAAGTATTTTAAGAGTGAAAGGCAGTCTTTGAATAGATTATTTCCTTTCTGAGGCTTATAGCGTGGGGACCACAGGAAACAGCAGTGTTTTCATCTCCAGAGCAGTAACCAAGCCGGACCGCTGCAAAGGGTCTGGAGAATATTTACTCAAGTCTCTCCACGTCCCCTCCAGGGCTGCAGGGACTCCAGGAGGCTGAATGGCATTCTGGCGAAGGTGGA
Source organism: Tragulus kanchil (assembly GCA_022376925.1). Lineage (NCBI taxonomy): Eukaryota > Metazoa > Chordata > Mammalia > Artiodactyla > Tragulidae > Tragulus > Tragulus kanchil. Next base: position 14,931,927 of record JAIOJX010000028.1, on the reverse strand, counting down.
GCAACCAGACAGCGGAGCTGATTCAAAAGTAGAGAATAGGGAAGTGTTAGAAGGGGAATAAATGATAATGTTGTCTTTTTTTCCTTTAATGGGCTTTTCTGAGCATGAACTCTGCATAATAACAGAGGCTCCTGGGTAATCTAACCCAAGGGCTATGATCCAAGTCGCCTTGCCAGCCAAGCTCAAAAAAAAGTCATCCTTAAACAGCCAAGATGGCCGCCCCAAAGACGCTGGCAAGCAAGTCCATATGAAGGCAGAGAGGTGTCCTTCCCTCCCTAACCCTTGTTCCTGGGACCATAAAGGTCAGAGAGAAAACAGGCTGAAATCCTTTCCTCCTGTTCCTGTAATGGTATTAGCAACGACTCTTTCTTACTCAATCGCACTCCCAAAGGATTTTCAATAAACTTTTTATGTGCCATAACTGTTACATTAAATAAAGCTGAAAGTATTGAGTAAACCGACTGTAAATCACTTTAGATGCCTTGGAATTACATTAAGTGTGAGAATTATGGATCTTTTGCTTCTTGCAGAAACAGAGAAACGACGGAGCGAGGGGTTTTTATGCTGCCAGCCTTTGAAGATTTTTGGAATGATTTCTTTATACTTCATGACAGTCATCTCTGGTACATGCCTTCCTCAGGGGTCAGAGGAGGAAGATATGGGGTGCGGGTGGGTGGGAGAAGATGTCTGAACCCCACAAGCTCCAGAGGGAGAAACCTGGGTCTCCTCTTCCTCTCAGCTTCAGTCACTGCAGGCTTCAACTTTTCTCTCTGTAAAAAAAAAAAAAAAATTTGAGATTCATACCCTTCTGCTTAGATGAACATGGATGAGGTCCAGAGCCTCATAGGGCATGTATGCGTGTTCATCAACGTGTTCTTTCTCTGGACTCGAAAGATGTTTTCCATGCAGGGCTCCCCAGCTGTTATTTCTGTGAAGTGAAAACCCCACTTTTTATGGCCCTCGGGCTCGACCATCTTCCCAAGGCCTCTGGGGGGTCAGAGCTGTGTTTGGTGTTTGTCAGGCTGTGGAGAGTGGAGGAAGTTTGGAGAGCTTGTTGATCAAAACGGAAACCTTGCAGACTGATATTCCCCAGCAACCCCGTGGACGTCAAAGCAGGTTTGGTTTTGCTCAGGGGGAAAAAAAAAAGTTAAGTCTGCTCTCCGAAAGTTCCCAAGTGGCTCCTCTCAATGAGTGATTCCAGACACAGAAATTATGAGCAGGGGCTTGTGACATCAAGCCCTATGACTTATCAAAATGATGCTGGGAAGGGAGAGACTTCCCTTTGGGAAGTGCAGAGGCTAAAAGGAGACATCACACCTCCAGGTTGGAAATGGGTGTGGTTGGTAAATGTGTATGTGTGTGCTAAGTCGGTTCAGCTGTGGCTGACTCTTTTTTCTTTTTTTAATGGTTTCTTTGGGGGAGGGAGGGGGGCGGGTTGGGGAGGGAGGGGTGGGCGGGGCCCCTTCTATTGGTCTTTCATTTATTTATTTTTATTTTTTATTTACTTTTATTTATTTTTATTTTTTATTTATTTATTTTTCATCCATCTTTGTTCTTCGGCCCATGTGGGCCTCCCATCGTGCTGGCCTCTGTTGTTGCAGAGCACCGGCTCTGGGCGCATGCGCTCCAGAGCTCCGGCTCGGTAATTGGACACATGGGTCCAGCCGCTCCGCGGCACGCGGGATCTTCCCAGGCCAGGGATTGAACCGGCGCCCCTTGCACTGCAAGGCGGTGTCCTTACCCACTGGGCCACCAGGGAAACCCAGTGGCCAACTCTTTGTGACCCCATGGACTGCAGCCCTTCAGGCTCCTCTGTCCATGAGATTCTCCAGGTAAGAATACTGGAGTGGATTGTCACGCCCTCCTCCAAGGGATCTTCCCAACCCAGGGATCGAACCCACATCTCTTACATCTCTTGCATTGGCAGACAGGTTCTTTACCACTAGTGCCACCAGGCAAGCCCTGTGGCTGATGAATAATTTCTAGAACTTCATAGGAAAATTGGAGGAGTGTTATTTCTGTGAAGTGAAAACCCCACTTTTATGGCCCTCGGCTCGACCATCTTCCCAAGGCCTCTGGGGGGTCAGAGCTGTGTTTGGTGTTTGTCAGGCTGTGGAGAGTGGAGGAAGTTTGGAGAGCTTGTTGATCAAAACGGAAACCTTGCAGACTGATATTCCCCAGCAACCCCGTGGACGTCAAAGCAGGTTTGGTTTTGCTCAGGGGGAAAAAAAAAAGTTAAGTCTGCTCTCCGAAAGTTCCCAAGTGGCTCCTCTCAATGAGTGATTCCAGACACAGAAATTATGAGCAGGGGCTTGTGACATCAAGCCCTATGACTTATCAAAATGATGCTGGGAAGGGAGAGACTTCCCTTTGGGAAGTGCAGAGGCTAAAAGGAGACATCACACCTCCAGGTTGGAAATGGGTGTGGTTGGTAAATGTGTATGTGTGTGCTAAGTCGGTTCAGCTGTGGCTGACTCTTTTTTCTTTTTTTAATGGTTTCTTTGGGGGAGGGAGGGGGGGGGGTTGGGGAGGGAGGGGGGTGGGCGGGCCACTTCTATTGGTCTTTCATTTATTTATTTTTATTTTTTATTTACTTTTATTTATTTTTATTTTTTATTTATTTATTTTTCATCCATCTTTGTTCTTCGGCCCATGTGGGCCTCCCATCGTGCTGGCCTCTGTTGTTGCAGAGCACCGGCTCTGGGCGCATGCGCTCCAGAGCTCCGGCTCGGTAATTGGACACATGGGTCCAGCCGCTCCGCGGCACGCGGGATCTTCCCAGGCCAGGGATTGAACCGGCGCCCCTTGCACTGCAAGGCGGTGTCCTTACCCACTGGGCCACCAGGGAAACCCAGTGGCCAACTCTTTGTGACCCCATGGACTGCAGCCCTTCAGGCTCCTCTGTCCATGAGATTCTCCAGGTAAGAATACTGGAGTGGATTGTCACGCCCTCCTCCAAGGGATCTTCCCAACCCAGGGATCGAACCCACATCTCTTACATCTCTTGCATTGGCAGACAGGTTCTTTACCACTAGTGCCACCAGGCAAGCCCTGTGGCTGATGAATAATTTCTAGAACTTCATAGGAAAATTGGAGGAGTGGTGATGTGGAGGAAAGAAGTCTGAATGGATGTTCCCAAGCCCAACAGTGATAGGTTTTGGAAGCCAGAGGACAGCAGAACGTGAAACAAACCTACAACACATTTCTCTCACCTGACCTGTGAAAGACCAAATGTGTATCTTATCATCCAACACTTTAAAAAGCTAACAAGCAACAAGCTCCATTTCAGCCAGTTCATGGACATGTACTGACTAAGGACCAGGATGTTATTCACATGATCTGGGCTCATAATCCTCTGGGGAAACAAGATAGCCTGAAGTTAAATACTAGAAAATAGCTGGAGAGGCTGTGCCCTTAGTGAGGACTGGGTGGCATAAATCATAACTACTGCAGGAATTTGGAGAAGGAGATCAGAGGGAGTTCAAAGTTGTTCGTGGAATAGGTAAAGCCCAGGGATAGACTGTCCTACAGTTAATGGGGAAGGGTTTCCTGGGAGAAAGGAGAGCAGTGGGCAGGAGGGGACCCCGGATGCTGTCAGATGCAGAGAAGGAAGGAGCTGACATGAACCAACAGGACCAGTAGAGCAGGGAACAGGTCATCTTGGACCAATCCTAGACGGCCACATAGACAACACAGGAAATAAATGTCAGGACTTCTGTGGGCGGCCCAGCCACTGGCCATGGCACCAGGTACACCAGCTTCAACGGAGAGCTGCATCTGAACCAAGTGGAGACGAGGGTGAATGGAAAGGGTCCCGCGGGAGGAAGTTGTGGGGTTGAGGGCATGCTGGGGGCAGTGGAGTAAGACGAACCACCCATGCCGGGCTCCCTGTGGATGCGCTCAGAAGCCTTCCTGCCAGGCAGCTGAGCAGTGCTCTCCAGTTAGGTCACAGGGTCATGAGCCTGGATGCTCAGGCCTGGCAGCCCCAAGAAACTTTGGGTTTGAACCTTGCACTTGACCTTGACCTTGGGTGACTCTATGACTGTGAACAAATGACTTCATGTCTCTTGACCTCGGGCCCTCTCCCAGAGGCTGAACAATCTGGAAACTCACTTTCAGCCCTGACTTCTCCATGATGGCTTGGGCGCCTGCCTGGCTTGGCTCCTCAGGAACAGGCCAGAGAGAGGATGCAGGGCCCTCTTCTTTACTGCATCAGCAGAGGCCAGAAGGAAGTCTACTGGCAAAATCCATCCAAGGCGAATCAGAGGAAGTGCTTCTTTGTGGAGGTGTCTCCATGTTGACCAGCTGGGCCTTTGAGCTGCCTAGTCTCCAGGAGCCTGGATTTCCACATCTGCAAAATGACGAAGCAGAGAATGAATGGAATACCTGAAACCCCAAGGGGCAGCGATGCACCCGGGAGTGGCCTGTTCAGTGTCTTCAGTCTTCTCCAGGGGGGGCGAGGAGATGAGCCCACAGGGGGTGCTTGGCCTGTACCTTAACATGAGGAGCCAGGAGGCTGAAACCCAGGTTCTCTCTACTAGAAAATAGCTGGAGAGGCTGTGCCCTTAGTGAGGACTGGGTGGCATAAATCATAACTACTGCAGGAATTTGGAGAAGGAGATCAGAGGGAGTTCAAAGTTGTTCGTGGAATAGGTAAAGCCCAGGGATAGACTGTCCTACAGTTAATGGGGAAGGGTTTCCTGGGAGAAAGGAGAGCAGTGGGCAGGAGGGGACCCCGGATGCTGTCAGATGCAGAGAAGGAAGGAGCTGACATGAACCAACAGGACCAGTAGAGCAGGGAACAGGTCATCTTGGACCAATCCTAGACGGCCACATAGACAACACAGGAAATAAATGTCAGGACTTCTGTGGGCGGCCCAGCCACTGGCCATGGCACCAGGTACACCAGCTTCAACGGAGAGCTGCATCTGAACCAAGTGGAGACGAGGGTGAATGGAAAGGGTCCCGCGGGAGGAAGTTGTGGGGTTGAGGGCATGCTGGGGGCAGTGGAGTAAGACGAACCACCCATGCCGGGCTCCCTGTGGATGCGCTCAGAAGCCTTCCTGCCAGGCAGCTGAGCAGTGCTCTCCAGTTAGGTCACAGGGTCATGAGCCTGGATGCTCAGGCCTGGCAGCCCCAAGAAACTTTGGGTTTGAACCTTGCACTTGACCTTGACCTTGGGTGACTCTATGACTGTGAACAAATGACTTCATGTCTCTTGACCTCGGGCCCTCTCCCAGAGGCTGAACAATCTGGAAACTCACTTTCAGCCCTGACTTCTCCATGATGGCTTGGGCGCCTGCCTGGCTTGGCTCCTCAGGAACAGGCCAGAGAGAGGATGCAGGGCCCTCTTCTTTACTGCATCAGCAGAGGCCAGAAGGAAGTCTACTGGCAAAATCCATCCAAGGCGAATCAGAGGAAGTGCTTCTTTGTGGAGGTGTCTCCATGTTGACCAGCTGGGCCTTTGAGCTGCCTAGTCTCCAGGAGCCTGGATTTCCACATCTGCAAAATGACGAAGCAGAGAATGAATGGAATACCTGAAACCCCAAGGGGCAGCGATGCACCCGGGAGTGGCCTGTTCAGTGTCTTCAGTCTTCTCCAGGGGGGGCGAGGAGATGAGCCCACAGGGGGTGCTTGGCCTGTACCTTAACATGAGGAGCCAGGAGGCTGAAACCCAGGTTCTCTCTACTGATCCCAGATTGAGCTTTCCAAACAGCATCACTGGCAGGGCAGAAACAGAGACATGGGTATAGAGAACAGACTCGTGGACACAGCAAGAGAAGGATAGGGTGGGACAAATTGAGAGAGGAGCACTGAAACGTGCGCGTCACCGCATGCAGCATAGAGAGCTGGGGGAAACTGCGGGGTAGCACGGGCAGCCCCGCTCCATGCTGTGACCATCCAGACGGGCGGGATGGGGTGGGGTGTGAGAAGGAGACTCAGGAGGGAGGGAACATGTGCATACCTATGGCTGATTCACCTTGTTGTATGGCAGAAACCAGCACAACCATATAATGCAATTATCCTCCAATTTAAAAAAAAAAAAAAGCATAATTGTCAACTACAAGGTAACCATCATAGAGACTTCATCAAAAGGGGTGGATGTAGGTGTCAACAAATGAATGAAAAGAGCAAGCCAAGGATGGAGCCTTAAACTGAAGGGATGCTAAGAGACCCGACTGATTCTGCCCAGCACCTGTGCTTACAACATAGGGATGGAGACAAAATATATGAAAATTCCACAGATACATATTGGGAATTACTCGGACCCAGGAACTGAATTGACTCTGAGTACAAAGGGTGATTGTAATAGGAGGCAACTACATTCCCGTGGAGGTAGTGGCCATGGAATCAATTAACACACAAATGCAAGTATCTCAGAGAAGGATGCAAGAGGTAAGGAGGACAAAGCCCAGTGGTGGAGGGGACCATGGTGACAGGGTGGCAGGACAACAGAGCACTGGCTATCAGGGAAGACTGCCTGGAGGTGTCTCCATGTTGACCAGCTGGGCCTTTGAGCTGCCTAGTCTCCAGGAGCCTGGATTTCCACATCTGCAAAATGACGAAGCAGAGAATGAATGGAATACCTGAAACCCCAAGGGGCAGCGATGCACCCGGGAGTGGCCTGTTCAGTGTCTTCAGTCTTCTCCAGGGGGGGCGAGGAGATGAGCCCACAGGGGGTGCTTGGCCTGTACCTTAACATGAGGAGCCAGGAGGCTGAAACCCAGGTTCTCTCTACTGATCCCAGATTGAGCTTTCCAAACAGCATCACTGGCAGGGCAGAAACAGAGACATGGGTATAGAGAACAGACTCGTGGACACAGCAAGAGAAGGATAGGGTGGGACAAATTGAGAGAGGAGCACTGAAACGTGCGCGTCACCGCATGCAGCATAGAGAGCTGGGGGAAACTGCGGGGTAGCACGGGCAGCCCCGCTCCATGCTGTGACCATCCAGACGGGCGGGATGGGGTGGGGTGTGAGAAGGAGACTCAGGAGGGAGGGAACATGTGCATACCTATGGCTGATTCACCTTGTTGTATGGCAGAAACCAGCACAACCGTATAATGCAATTATCCTCCAATTTAAAAAAAAAAAAAAGCATAATTGTCAACTACAAGGTAACCATCATAGAGACTTCATCAAAAGGGGTGGATGTAGGTGTCAACAAATGAATGAAAAAGAGCAAGCCAAGGATGGAGCCTTAAACTGAAGGGATGCTAAGAGACCCGACTGATTCTGCCCAGCACCTGTGCTTACAACATAGGGATGGAGACAAAATATATGAAAATTCCACAGATACATATTGGGAATTACTCGGACCCAGGAACTGAATTGACTCTGAGTACAAAGGGTGATTGTAATAGGAGGCAACTACATTCCCGTGGAGGTAGTGGCCATGGAATCAATTAACACACAAATGCAAGTATCTCAGAGAAGGATGCAAGAGGTAAGGAGGACAAAGCCCAGTGGTGGAGGGGACCATGGTGACAGGGTGGCAGGACAACAGAGCACTGGCTATCAGGGAAGACTGCCTGGAGGAAGTAACACCAGGACTGAGATCCCAATGGTGGGCAGATGGAGGTCCTAATCAATATACAGGTCCACGTCCTCCTTTCCAGAAAGTTCTTCCAAATAGTGTGTTTCAGTTCTGGTGGTCAGTGCTGTCCTCTATGTATGTGGCTGACCCATGCAACCTTAATATGAGTTTAAATACATTATACAGTAATTTATCCTTGCTCACTCTGCTTATCTGGCTCTTTGCAGTCCCATGGACTCTAGCTTGCCAGTCTCCTCTGCCCATCAGATTTTCCAGGCAAGAATACTGGAGTGGGTTGCTGTATTCTGCTCCAGGGGATCTTCCAGATCCAGGGATTGAACCTGAGTCTCTTGCCTCTCCTACATCGACAGGCAGATTCTTTACAGCTACGCCACCTGGGAAGTCCCATACAATAATTACAAGAGACAAAGCCCACTGTTCCTAAAGGAGGCACATCTCTAAATATCTGTACTCACCAGCCACCGTGAACACCCTCAGACCCCTCGGCTCCCTTCGAGAAGCCGGGTCGGAGAGCCTAGACATGCCCTGCAAGGTGAGAACCTGGACAGAAAGCATCACACTTTACTGAGCCTCCTTCTGAGGTGGGAATCTTAGCACAGAAAGCGCCCCATGGGAACCCCTCCTGTTCCGCTGATCTTGTAAGTCGTCTGACTTCAACATGTCACAGGCGTGTCTTACAATCCACAAGATAACGCCCAGATTTTGGAGTGTGAGAGCGCGTTAACCTCCATGTTCTCTAGCCGGGTTCCCCCAAAGTGTGTCTGGTAAAAAGTGCAGGGCTCATGGTAATTGCTCACGGTGTGGGAAATGATCCAGAGCTGTGCGAAGAGAAGGAGAAAATGCTGAGGGCAAATCACCTGGGTTTTATTATGCTCGCCCTAAAAAATAATTAGCACAGCCTATGAAATCATACTGAGAGTCTGTGCGGCTTTTTTAAAAATTTTATTCCCAGAAGGAAGCTATAACCTACCTAGCTTTTTTCCTTACGAGAAGATTTGGGGTTTGGATATGTGTGTTTCTCTACAGTCAAAGACGAAAATCTGGTATTAAAATAAACATCACAGAAAAAGGAAAGGATCCGAATAAACTTATTTACAAAACAGGAGTAGAGTCATCGATGTAGGAAACAAACTTATGTTTACCAGGTGGGGGAGGTAGAAGACGGATAAATCAGGGAGACTGGGGTCAACCTCTATGCACTACTATGTGTGAAATAGATAACTATGAGGACCTACTGTAGAGCACAGGGAAGTCTGCTTAATACTCTGTAATGGCCTATATGGAAATAAAATCTTAAAAAAAGAGTGGAGATATATATATATATGTATAACTGCATCATTTTGCTATGCACCTGAAACCAATGCAACATTATTAATCAACTATAGTCCAATAAGAATTTAAAAAATAGAAAAAAAATATATCCAAAACAACAAGGAGGCCCAAATGAGTACAGGCAGATTCTTTACAGCTATGCCACCTGGGAAGTCCCATACAATAATTACAAGAGACAAAGCCCACTGTTCCTAAAGGAGGCACATCTCTAAATATCTGTACTCACCAGCCACCGTGAACACCCTCAGACCCCTCGGCTCCCTTCGAGAAGCCGGGTCGGAGAGCCTAGACATGCCCTGCAAGGTGAGAACCTGGACAGAAAGCATCACACTTTACTGAGCCTCCTTCTGAGGTGGGAATCTTAGCACAGAAAGCGCCCCATGGGAACCCCTCCTGTTCCGCTGATCTTGTAAGTCGTCTGACTTCAACATGTCACAGGCGTGTCTTACAATCCACAAGATAACGCCCAGATTTTGGAGTGTGAGAGCGCGTTAACCTCCATGTTCTCTAGCCGGGTTCCCCCAAAGTGTGTCTGGTAAAAAGTGCAGGGCTCATGGTAATTGCTCACGGTGTGGGGAAATGATCCAGAGCTGTGCGAAGAGAAGGAGAAAATGCTGAGGGCAAATCACCTGGGTTTTATTATGCTCGCCCTAAAAAATAATTAGCACAGCCTATGAAATCATACTGAGAGTCTGTGCGGCTTTTTTAAAAATTTTATTCCCAGAAGGAAGCTATAACCTACCTAGCTTTTTTCCTTACGAGAAGATTTGGGGTTTGGATATGTGTGTTTCTCTACAGTCAAAGACGAAAATCTGGTATTAAAATAAACATCACAGAAAAAGGAAAGGATCCGAATAAACTTATTTACAAAACAGGAGTAGAGTCATCGATGTAGGAAACAAACTTATGTTTACCAGGTGGGGGAGGTAGAAGACGGATAAATCAGGGAGACTGGGGTCAACCTCTATGCACTACTATGTGTGAAATAGATAACTATGAGGACCTACTGTAGAGCACAGGGAAGTCTGCTTAATACTCTGTAATGGCCTATATGGAAATAAAATCTTAAAAAAAGAGTGGAGATATATATATATATGTATAACTGCATCATTTTGCTATGCACCTGAAACCAATGCAACATTATTAATCAACTATAGTCCAATAAGAATTTAAAAAATAGAAAAAAAATATATCCAAAACAACAAGGAGGCCTGAGTACAAGAAATGCACCAACAGCTTCCCCCACTCCATCTAAAGTTATCCCCCCGCCCAGTTCAGGCTCCAGGTTGAGGAGGTTTGCCATCTAGGCCACAACTGGTTACTAGCAAACAGATAACCTGACTTCACTTTGAATAAATTAGGAAGACCACTTCCGGAGGCCTCAGGTTAGCCCTGATCAGACTGGGGTCACCAGAGCTCCTGTAGGAAGCCGCAGAGCCCCACAGACAGCCGTTCCTTCACACCTCAGTCCCCAAGGCCAGGAGCACCCTGAGAGGTCGGCACCTGGTCCCCTTCTTTGGGGGAGTGGGCCTTGGAGAGCTAGAAAGGATTTTTAAGTATGTTCCCCCAGTCAGAAAGGGGCAAGATACACATATTTTAGAGTATAAATGCCATTGAATTAACACAATAGAATTAACATTTCTCAATGATTCCAGTCTCAGCAAAATGTTTTCATTTTCAGAATGTAGATAGAGGGTCCCAGGGGGTGAGCAGGTTTGGGGTCAGGAACGGAATGAGTGGACGTCCCAGTGTGATTGGTTGTTCCTATAGCTTCCTCAGGAGGAGGGCGTGGCTAAGTAGAGCCGAACACGTCCTGTCCTGGTGCTCGTCGTTGTAGGGAAGCAAGGGCCTGGGCGTCCATCCTAGAATAGCAGGGGAGTCAAGGCAGGAATGACCTCTCTGCATTTCCTGGGGGAACACAGCCTGGCTCTCGGGAAAGAGGGTGTCCTCCAGAACAGGGCCCAGGGCTGGCTGACCTTGGAAGGCCCCTTCGAGCTTCATGCTCTGGGAATCCCACCTGCGGCAGGAGAAGTCTGAGCTGCGACACAAACGGACGTTTAAGATCCAAACTGAGTACAGGAGCTTGCCAAGCACCCTTGCCTGCTCCCTCACGCCCCAAGAGACTCTATTAGTCAGCTCAGCTTCCATAACAAAATAGCATAGAGATTCAAACAACCCAAATGTATTTTCTCCAAGTTATGGAGGCTGGAAGCCCAAGATTCAGGTGCTGGCTTATTCTGTTCTGACGGAGAGCTCTTTTCCTCACTTGCAGATGACCGCCTTCTCTCCGAGTCCTTCCATCGCCTTTTTTTCTGAGCTGGCAGAGAGAGAACCAGAGATCTTGACATGACACTGCAGTGCTTTGTTCTAACTCCACAACTGCCCGACCCTGAGCGACCTCAGGTGCTAAAAACATTTCCCACCATCTTTCGGGTTAGTGCAGAGCAATCATAGGTCTCTTCTGCTCCAGTCCCCAGGGCGTCAAGGGGACAAGGGCAGCCCGGCGTCCACTCCCCCTCGCAGCGGGCTCCTCCGCGGATGACCTGAGCTCCGGAACTGGCCTTTATGGCTTCAAGGCTGGCCTGCATTAAGGGCCACCAAATCGCTAAGTGTTCTCGTCTGGGCCTTGGAGAGCTAGAAAGGATTTTTAAGTATGTTCCCCAGTCAGAAAGGGCAAGATACACATATTTTAGAGTATAAATGCCATTGAATTAACACAATAGAATTAACATTTCTCAATGATTCCAGTCTCAGCAAAATGTTTTCATTTTCAGAATGTAGATAGAGGGTCCCAGGGGGTGAGCAGGTTTGGGGTCAGGAACGGAATGAGTGGACGTCCCAGTGTGATTGGTTGTTCCTATAGCTTCCTCAGGAGGAGGGCGTGGCTAAGTAGAGCCGAACACGTCCTGTCCTGGTGCTCGTCGTTGTAGGGAAGCAAGGGCCTGGGCGTCCATCCTAGAATAGCAGGGGAGTCAAGGCAGGAATGACCTCTCTGCATTTCCTGGGGGAACACAGCCTGGCTCTCGGGAAAGAGGGTGTCCTCCAGAACAGGGCCCAGGGCTGGCTGACCTTGGAAGGCCCCTTCGAGCTTCATGCTCTGGGAATCCCACCTGCGGCAGGAGAAGTCTGAGCTGCGACACAAACGGACGTTTAAGATCCAAACTGAGTACAGGAGCTTGCCAAGCACCCTTGCCTGCTCCCTCACGCCCCAAGAGACTCTATTAGTCAGCTCAGCTTCCATAACAAAATAGCATAGAGATTCAAACAACCCAAATGTATTTTCTCCAAGTTATGGAGGCTGGAAGCCCAAGATTCAGGTGCTGGCTTATTCTGTTCTGACGGAGAGCTCTTTTCCTCACTTGCAGATGACCGCCTTCTCTCCGAGTCCTTCCATCGCCTTTTTTTCTGAGCTGGCAGAGAGAGAACCAGAGATCTTGACATGACACTGCAGTGCTTTGTTCTAACTCCACAACTGCCCGACCCTGAGCGACCTCAGGTGCTAAAAACATTTCCCACCATCTTTCGGGTTAGTGCAGAGCAATCATAGGTCTCTTCTGCTCCAGTCCCCAGGGCGTCAAGGGGACAAGGGCAGCCCGGCGTCCACTCCCCCTCGCAGCGGGCTCCTCCGCGGATGACCTGAGCTCCGGAACTGGCCTTTATGGCTTCAAGGCTGGCCTGCATTACCCAGCGAGAGCATTTCTTCATGGCCCGGCTGATAATTTATTTAGTTTCGCTAAGTGTTCTCGTCTAGGGAAGGGGGAGGTCGGGGGTGCGGGTGAAAAGGAAGATGGGTTACTGTCTTGGAAAAGCCGACTCATAAATGTTCAGGTACGTTCCTTTTTCTGTCGGCTAAGCAGCTTTCCCGGCCAAAAAAATAATCACACTGCAAGCATCTCCCAGGTCTTGAGAGAGCAGACGTATTTTATCTCTCCTTGGTGATGGCTCTGAGCGGCTAATGTGCTTGCATTTTAAGCTTGAATAGATTTTTGTCTGAGGCAGCTATAGTTTGTTGCTCCTCCTGTCAAAGTCTTTGTAGTCCTGGAAAACAAAAGAAGCCTCCTGAAAGGAAGGCGCTGGTCTCTGGCACATCACTGGGTGTGCAAGATATGATGCTTTGGTTGCTCAGAGGTGGTTCTTAATGATCTGCTCCTTGGCCCTTTCCCAGCATCCCTTGCAGGCCAGGGTGGCCCGATGCCCCTAGTTGTGCCCAGAGTAGTAGAAGGAGCTGTTGGCTAACGTCTATCTGCACTAGGAAAGGCAGACTTTCTTAATAAACTGAACTTATGAGAAGAAAGCCTACTGCCTAATTCTTACTGAGAGCTTTTAAATATGGTTGGGATGCTTGGCACCATGGCAGCCAATTTGGGGACCACAAGGCACCAGCTACCACCACCAAAAGCCATATTCTCGGGATAGCAGAGTAGAAATAAAGAGGCTGGATGTTTTGGATGACAAACTTACACTACTGAATGCACCATTTGTTATCTATACATTAACTTCAGAATTCCCTGTTAAGTAAATAGTTACTATGTGCATGTCATAAAGCCGCTGTTAAATGGGAAGCTGAAAGAATTCCTAACTCATATATTAGACCACCAGGTTGGTACTCGTACCAAGGGAGAGTCCACTGCATTAAAAATAGTCCTTTGGGATAGATTCTTTTTGTGATGAATCTGGTGATCGTGAGTGGCGCTTCCCAGGTGGCGCTCGTGGTAAGGAACCTGCTTGCCAATGCAGGAGACAGAAGAGATGCAGGTTCGATCCTGCATTACCCAGCGAGAGCATTTCTTCATGGCCCGGCTGATAATTTATTTAGTTTCGCTAAGTGTTCTCGTCTAGGGAAGGGGGAGGTCGGGGGTGCGGGTGAAAAGGAAGATGGGTTACTGTCTTGGAAAAGCCGACTCATAAATGTTCAGGTACGTTCCTTTTTCTGTCGGCTAAGCAGCTTTCCCGGCCAAAAAAATAATCACACTGCAAGCATCTCCCAGGTCTTGAGAGAGCAGACGTATTTTATCTCTCCTTGGTGATGGCTCTGAGCGGCTAATGTGCTTGCATTTTAAGCTTGAATAGATTTTTGTCTGAGGCAGCTATAGTTTGTTGCTCCTCCTGTCAAAGTCTTTGTAGTCCTGGAAAACAAAAGAAGCCTCCTGAAAGGAAGGCGCTGGTCTCTGGCACATCACTGGGTGTGCAAGATATGATGCTTTGGTTGCTCAGAGGTGGTTCTTAATGATCTGCTCCTTGGCCCTTTCCCAGCATCCCTTGCAGGCCAGGGTGGCCCGATGCCCCTAGTTGTGCCCAGAGTAGTAGAAGGAGCTGTTGGCTAACGTCTATCTGCACTAGGAAAGGCAGACTTTCTTAATAAACTGAACTTATGAGAAGAAAGCCTACTGCCTAATTCTTACTGAGAGCTTTTAAATATGGTTGGGATGCTTGGCACCATGGCAGCCAATTTGGGGACCACAAGGCACCAGCTACCACCACCAAAAGCCATATTCTCGGGATAGCAGAGTAGAAATAAAGAGGCTGGATGTTTTGGATGACAAACTTACACTACTGAATGCACCATTTGTTATCTATACATTAACTTCAGAATTCCCTGTTAAGTAAATAGTTACTATGTGCATGTCATAAAGCCGCTGTTAAATGGGAAGCTGAAAGAATTCCTAACTCATATATTAGACCACCAGGTTGGTACTCGTACCAAGGGAGAGTCCACTGCATTAAAAATAGTCCTTTGGGATAGATTCTTTTTGTGATGAATCTGGTGATCGTGAGTGGCGCTTCCCAGGTGGCGCTCGTGGTAAGGAACCTGCTTGCCAATGCAGGAGACAGAAGAGATGCAGGTTCGATCCCTGGGTCAGGAAGATCCGCTGGAGGAGGGCATGGCAACCCATGCTAGTATTCTTGCCTGGAGAATTCCCAAGGACAGAGGAGCCTGGAGGGCTACGGTCTATAGGGTCACAAACAGTCAGACATGACGGAAGCAGCTGAGCCGGCATGCACCCTCAATGCCCTTGGGTCAAGACAGATTTGTAGCGCTGGTCCTCTCTGGACCATCTCGTGACAGTGTTTATAAAACTCTTGAACTAAACTGCCCTTTGGGATGACACCATCAGCTCACCTTCATGGATGCTGAAAGGAAATTCCCTGTGACTGTCATTGGTACATCCATCACAGGGTTGCTGCTGAGATCGTTCTGTTATGGGGTCTTCTGTCTGAGAATCCCAGCACAGTCTTGAGTCTAGTCTTAGTAACAGAAGCAGTCATGCCATTACTATGCTTAATAATGCGGTTGTTGTGGTTGACTGGACCTCGAGTCATTAGACCCCCTTCTCCACTGTCCTGATGGCCCTCAGCTGAAACCCTGGGAGGGGAAATCCCACCTCACTTCTTTCTCCAGAAGCCCCCTTTTGCTCCTATGGGTGACTCCCTTCTCCCAGGGCTGAACTGAGACCCCTCAACTCATTTCATTCCAGATGGTGATGATTTGAATCAAGGTGGTACCATCACCCGCAAGGCGTGACGGTGTTGCCCAAGTCTCCCTTGGGGGAGCCCCTAGTGACAATACACATAGAAACCTCATTGTCCTCAGGGACACAGGCTCAGGGGGAGCCAATCAGAGTCTGGACAAAGGATCATCAGAGCACCTTTAGGCTAAGGCCAGGTCTAGTAACTTCTCTCACTGGTTCTGGCTCCAAAGAAATCATTGGCCTGTCACCCGTCTGAGTCCCAGTAATGCTTTGTTTGTCGCCAGTACTTTTCTGAGCTGTTTGCATTTGCTTCATCTTAGGGCATAAGGAAAATGGGGCCTCTCTGTGCTTTCCCCCCCAAGAAGAAGCCAGATAAGGCCATGCACGTGGCCACCAAGATGCTAAAAATAGTCTTTGGGATAGATTCTTTTGTGATGAATCTGGTGATCGTGAGTGGCGCTTCCCAGGTGGCTTTAAGGAACCTGCTTGCCAATGCAGGAGACAGAAGAGATGCAGGTTCGATCCCTGGGTCAGGAAGATCCGCTGGAGGAGGGCATGGCAACCCATGCTAGTATTCTTGCCTGGAGAATTCCCAAGGACAGAGGAGCCTGGAGGGCTACGGTCTATAGGGTCACAAACAGTCAGACATGACGGAAGCAGCTGAGCCGGCATGCACCCTCAATGCCCTTGGGTCAAGACAGATTTGTAGCGCTGGTCCTCTCTGGACCATCTCGTGACAGTGTTTATAAAACTCTTGAACTAAACTGCCCTTTGGGATGACACCATCAGCTCACCTTCATGGATGCTGAAAGGAAATTCCCTGTGACTGTCATTGGTACATCCATCACAGGGTTGCTGCTGAGATCGTTCTGTTATGGGGTCTTCTGTCTGAGAATCCCAGCACAGTCTTGAGTCTAGTCTTAGTAACAGAAGCAGTCATGCCATTACTATGCTTAATAATGCGGTTGTTGTGGTTGACTGGACCTCGAGTCATTAGACCCCCTTCTCCACTGTCCTGATGGCCCTCAGCTGAAACCCTGGGAGGGGAAATCCCACCTCACTTCTTTCTCCAGAAGCCCCCTTTTGCTCCTATGGGTGACTCCCTTCTCCCAGGGCTGAACTGAGACCCCTCAACTCATTTCATTCCAGATGGTGATGATTTGAATCAAGGTGGTACCATCACCCGCAAGGCGTGACGGTGTTGCCCAAGTCTCCCTTGGGGGAGCCCCTAGTGACAATACACATAGAAACCTCATTGTCCTCAGGGACACAGGCTCAGGGGGAGCCAATCAGAGTCTGGACAAAGGATCATCAGAGCACCTTTAGGCTAAGGCCAGGTCTAGTAACTTCTCTCACTGGTTCTGGCTCCAAAGAAATCATTGGCCTGTCACCCGTCTGAGTCCCAGTAATGCTTTGTTTGTCGCCAGTACTTTTCTGAGCTGTTTGCATTTGCTTCATCTTAGGGCATAAGGAAAAATGGGGGCCTCTCTGTGCTTTCAGAGAGCAAGAACCCCCCCCACACCACAGATAAGGAACCAGAAGCCCAGAGAAGTGACCGGAGGCCATGCACGTGGCCAGGGCCCATGTCTCTGCCTCCTCCTCTGGCGCTCTTTCCACTGGGGCCCTGGACTGAACAGCATCACTGGAAACAAGGTCATCAGAAGAAATATCTTATCTTAGCATTTATTGTGTGCAGACTTTTAAAAACTTGTATTTCTTTTGGTTGTGTTTCTTTTTCTGGGCCTTGGCTGCAGTGCACGGGCTTCCGCGAGTTGCAGCAATCAGAGGCTACCCATTGCTGTGTCGTGAGGGCTTCTCGTTGTGACGACTCCTCTTGTTGTGGGGCAC
The DNA here is from genome assembly GCA_022376925.1 of Tragulus kanchil. NCBI lineage: Eukaryota > Metazoa > Chordata > Mammalia > Artiodactyla > Tragulidae > Tragulus > Tragulus kanchil. The sequence goes on along the minus strand of JAIOJX010000028.1, from coordinate 14,914,719 downwards.
AGGCTCCAGGTCGCTGGGCCACAGGGGCTCCATAGCTGTGGCTCTCGGGCCCTAGACCGTGCAGATTCCGAAGCACGAATGTCTTGAACCCGGTTTCCACTCACTTCTCCGCCCAGAGGCAGCTGACAGTGAATCGCCTTCCGCTTCTGTGTCTCCCACCCTCCTCAGGGTCCTGACACCGTTCATCTCAAAAACGCTTCTACTGTGCTGTTTTTGTTTTGTCACTCCGCCGTCTCCATGCATTATGTAAAGGTCGTGGGGACTGATAAACATGACAAGCTATCATTCCTAAAAGATTTCATTCCGGTGTAGGGACAGGAAGGTAACTTGATGACAGAGGAGACTGTTTTCTTTTCAAATATAACAAAGACTCTGGGCTTTCAGAACAAATAGATGCTGCTGGAAGCAGCTTCCTTGGAGGCAAGTGTTTTGTGTAATCAGTAATCCTCATGTTAATCACAGTAAGGAGAGCAGTAGGCTTCCCTATGTCTTCTTTATTAAATACTAACATAAGGAACACGGAATAAGTCGTCTGAATCAGGCTGCAACCCCCTCATTAAGAGAGCTGGGTGCTGGAGTGCCTCCCCTGTGACATACAGCATCTCTTTCTCCCAAACCCTCTATCACAAATAATGGTACCAGCGTTTACCAGCCAGTCTCACCATAAGACTGGGAGTCATTTTGTCTGTTTGCCTTCGTCCCTTCTACCAGGCCATCAGTTCTAGTGCCCAAATCTTTCTTAAATGGCACCCTTTCTTTTTTTCCCAACACCACCTACCCATTCCCAGTGTTTGTCGACTCCCATCCTGAGCTAGGTTCTGTGTGTGTCCATCTTTCCTTTTCATGAACTTCTCAGCTCTCGTCTTTGCTTTCTGCAGGTGCAAGGAATGCCCTTCACTTCCTTCTCTCCTGCTTTTGACCCCTTGTGAAACAAACCACAACTAAGACACCTTATTATTGAATCTTTCCTTGAAGTTTNGGATGATTAGAGTTCTGGGAACTTTGTATTTCTTTTGGTTGTGTTTCTTTTTCTGGGCCTTGGCTGCAGTGCACGGGCTTCCGCGAGTTGCAGCAATCAGAGGCTACCCATTGCTGTGTCGTGAGGGCTTCTCGTTGTGACGACTCCTCTTGTTGTGGGGCACAGGCTCCAGGTCGCTGGGCCACAGGGGCTCCATAGCTGTGGCTCTCGGGCCCTAGACCGTGCAGATTCCGAAGCACGAATGTCTTGAACCCGGTTTCCACTCACTTCTCCGCCCAGAGGCAGCTGACAGTGAATCGCCTTCCGCTTCTGTGTCTCCCACCCTCCTCAGGGTCCTGACACCGTTCATCTCAAAAACGCTTCTACTGTGCTGTTTTTGTTTTGTCACTCCGCCGTCTCCATGCATTATGTAAAGGTCGTGGGGACTGATAAACATGACAAGCTATCATTCCTAAAAGATTTCATTCCGGTGTAGGGACAGGAAGGTAACTTGATGACAGAGGAGACTGTTTTCTTTTCAAATATAACAAAGACTCTGGGCTTTCAGAACAAATAGATGCTGCTGGAAGCAGCTTCCTTGGAGGCAAGTGTTTTGTGTAATCAGTAATCCTCATGTTAATCACAGTAAGGAGAGCAGTAGGCTTCCCTATGTCTTCTTTATTAAATACTAACATAAGGAACACGGAATAAGTCGTCTGAATCAGGCTGCAACCCCCTCATTAAGAGAGCTGGGTGCTGGAGTGCCTCCCCTGTGACATACAGCATCTCTTTCTCCCAAACCCTCTATCACAAATAATGGTACCAGCGTTTACCAGCCAGTCTCACCATAAGACTGGGAGTCATTTTGTCTGTTTGCCTTCGTCCCTTCTACCAGGCCATCAGTTCTAGTGCCCAAATCTTTCTTAAATGGCACCCTTTCTTTTTTTCCCAACACCACCTACCCATTCCCAGTGTTTGTCGACTCCCATCCTGAGCTAGGTTCTGTGTGTGTCCATCTTTCCTTTTCATGAACTTCTCAGCTCTCGTCTTTGCTTTCTGCAGGTGCAAGGAATGCCCTTCACTTCCTTCTCTCCTGCTTTTGACCCCTTGTGAAACAAACCACAACTAAGACACCTTATTATTGAATCTTTCCTTGAAGTTTAGGTATGATTGAGAGTTCTGGGAACTTTGTGAGAAGTGTCAGTAAACACCATGACCTGCCCTCTTAAACATGCCAGCTGCTTTTCATTCCTGAATCAAGATCCATAACAAACCTGGTAGGTATCAGGAAATGATTTTGCCTCCCACAGAGAAAAGCATCCAAATTCCTAAGAAAAAACTCAGTAGCAGCAGCGGATGAACATAGAGATTATCATATCAAGTGGAATGCATCAGAAAGAGAAAGTCAAATACCACAGGGTATGGCTTATATGTGGAATCAAGCATAAGGCACCAACTTATCTATGAAATAGAAACAGACTCCTAGACATAGAGAACAAACTTGTGGTTGCCAAGAGGGAGCGGCATACAGGAGAGATTGGGGAGGGAGGTGGTTTGGGATTACCAGAAGCAAACTATTATATACAGGATGGACAAACAACACATTCCTACTATATAGCACAAGGATCTATATTCAATATCCTGTGATAAAGCATAATGGAAAAGAATATGAAAAGTAATATGTGTATATGTACAAGTGAGTCACTTTGCCATATAGCAGAAATTAACACAACTCTAATACATCAACTATACATCAATAAAAAGAAAAAAGAAACAGAACCCAGTGTATATAGCAAAAAAAGAACAAAGGTCTTTAGAAAGCAGCACGAACCAAAAGGCACAAAACTAGCTAACAGAGTAAGGAAAAACTATCATATAAAAAGGAAAAGAAAAAGGCAGTATCAACCCCTAGAGCATAATACTGGATAATGCAATGAGAAAAAGGAATGATTATAAAAATGAACAGATAAGTTATCTGGTTTAAGGGGAAAGACTCTGGAATTGATGTGAATGACAAAGCCTACTTCATTGTGCATCACTCAGTGACTTCTTTGAGATCACAAAGAAGATCTTACAGCAGAACATTGCCTTCCGTTAGCCTGTTTCAAGGATACACAGGAACATGGGGCTGGGACTGAAAGTTGCCTAGGTTGAAGAACGGTTTGTCTAGTGTTTCCAGACCTCAGGCAACACCATTCTGGTGGCTGTGTATCATCTTGGACAGAAATCTAAGATCAAAAAATCCACTTTACAAGACATAATGGATTCATAGATAAGAACATGTGTCTCTCAAATGAAAAAGCATCCACCTGTGCACACAAAAGAAACAACAGTGCAAATCTGTTAGAAACACCAGTAGATATAGTTAGAAATCCAATGCTGTTGTGAGCTAAAATAGCCACACATTATATTAATATAATCTTATGTGAGATAAAGACAACAAAAAATAAAGGCCAGAAGGAGGTTCATAGTGAAATGGCTAAACAGCATACCAATTTTGTTGGAAAAAATGATTCTGATATTCATTTGAAAATATAATTTAAAATAACTGAGAATTTTGCAGAAGAGCACTAAGAAGCAAGTGCTATCAAATATTAAAATAAATCCTAGAGCTATAGTTGCCGTAAGAGTGGGAATGAGTGGAAGATTCAAAGCAGGCTCAGTGAAATAAAAGAAATGACATCCAAAATACAATATAGTCTTGATAACTATCAAATTTATTTATTATCAAAACCAATAAATATTTCCATTTAGTGTAGCTATTAACACATTTATCTAATATTTAATAAAATGTATAATATGTAAGTAGGCATATTAACAATATAAAACACTAGTAGTAAAATTTTAATATTTAATATATTTAATATAATTTAATAAAATGTAATAAAGGGAGTAATAGAGAATACAACAAATGGTAATGGAGAAAAATGATCAAGTCAGTCAGGAAAGTATCAAATTAAGTTCTGACTCCACAGTAAGAGCCTGACACATAATTAGGGCACAGTAAATATTTGTTAAAAGAAGAAATGAATACATGAATGAATAACATATTAAATTTGAGATGGATTAAATATTTGGCAAACCATAAAACACTATAAAAAATTACAGATATATATTGTCCTGATCTCTAATTAGAAAAGACTTTTTCAAACATAGAAATGATGGATGAGATAACAAAGGGAATATTCACGTTTCAACTGACTGATCTGAAATCTCTCTTTATGAAAAAAGGCCACCAAGCTAATTCACATACAAATATAGTATACAAACGACTGCATATGTGCTAAATCACCTCATCTTGGACAGAAATCTAAGATCAAAAATCCACTTTACAAGACATAATGGATTCATAGATAAGAACATGTGTCTCTCAAATGAAAAGCATCCACCTGTGCACACAAAAGAAACAACAGTGCAAATCTGTTAGAAACACCAGTAGATATAGTTAGAAATCCAATGCTGTTGTGAGCTAAAATAGCCACACATTATATTAATATAATCTTATGTGAGATAAAGACAACAAAAAATAAAGGCCAGAAGGAGGTTCATAGTGAAATGGCTAAACAGCATACCAATTTTGTTGGAAAAAATGATTCTGATATTCATTTGAAAATATAATTTAAAATAACTGAGAATTTTGCAGAAGAGCACTAAGAAGCAAGTGCTATCAAATATTAAAATAAATCCTAGAGCTATAGTTGCCGTAAGAGTGGGAATGAGTGGAAGATTCAAAGCAGGCTCAGTGAAATAAAAGAAATGACATCCAAAATACAATATAGTCTTGATAACTATCAAATTTATTTATTATCAAAACCAATAAATATTTCCATTTAGTGTAGCTATTAACACATTTATCTAATATTTAATAAAATGTATAATATGTAAGTAGGCATATTAACAATATAAAACACTAGTAGTAAAATTTTAATATTTAATATATTTAATATAATTTAATAAAATGTAATAAAGGGAGTAATAGAGAATACAACAAATGGTAATGGAGAAAAATGATCAAGTCAGTCAGGAAAGTATCAAATTAAGTTCTGACTCCACAGTAAGAGCCTGACACATAATTAGGGCACAGTAAATATTTGTTAAAAGAAGAAATGAATACATGAATGAATAACATATTAAATTTGAGATGGATTAAATATTTGGCAAACCATAAAACACTATAAAAAATTACAGATATATATTGTCCTGATCTCTAATTAGAAAAGACTTTTTCAAACATAGAAATGATGGATGAGATAACAAAGGGAATATTCACGTTTCAACTGACTGATCTGAAATCTCTCTTTATGAAAAAAGGCCACCAAGCTAATTCACATACAAATATAGTATACAAACGACTGCATATGTGCTAAATCACTCCCGTCATGTCTAGTGCTTTGCAAACCAATGGACTGTATCCCACCAGGCTCTTCTGTCCATGGGATCTCCAGGCAAGAAGACTGGAGTGGGTTGCCATGCCCTCTTCCAAGGGATCTTCCCAACCCAGGGATCTAACCTGTGGCTCTTATGTCTCCTGCATTGCTTTCCCACTGTTTCGACCTGGGAAACCCATAGAAAGGATGAGCCTGCCTCATATATAAAAGTCTCTTAGAAATCAAAAAGATGAAGGCAAATACTTCAATGGAACATAAATGGGATGAGGAGACAGTTGTCAGGGGCAGGAAGACAAACAGCCCACACATGTCTGAAGAAATGTTCAACCTCGTTTATTTTCTAAGACATGAAAAATTAATGTATAAGAACAATTTATTTCTTAAACATCTGTCATCAACGCTTCCCCTTGGAAAACTGTACATTCACACAGAATCTGGCATGCACCTTTTAGACCCTCCTCAGCCCTCTGGATTGTGTGAAAAATCCATGGGACCCAAGAGTCACTAGTTCTACAACTTCATGCTAAAGAATGAATAGTGAGTCCACATGTATGCATTAATATACAAGCGTCATATATTAACACATATATGTGGAATCTAGAAAAATGGTACAAACAAACCTATTTACAAAGCAGAAATACAGACACAGACGTAGAGAACAAATGTATGGATACCAAGAGGGTTGCCAGGGTGGAATGGACTGTGGATGGGGATTAACACATATACACCATTGATACTATATATAAAAGAGGTCACGGGACTTCCCAGGTGGTGCTAGGGGTAAAGAACCTGCCTGCCAATACAGGAGGCAAAGGGAGGGGGACCCCTGGTTCACCCGGATATTTGTTAAAAGAAGAAATGAATACATGAATGAATAACATATTAAATTTGAGATGGATTAAATATTTGGCAAACCATAAAACACTATAAAAAATTACAGATATATATTGTCCTGATCTCTAATTAGAAAAGACTTTTTCAAACATAGAAATGATGGATGAGATAACAAAGGGAATATTCACGTTTCAACTGACTGATCTGAAATCTCTCTTTATGAAAAAAGGCCACCAAGCTAATTCACATACAAATATAGTATACAAACGACTGCATATGTGCTAAATCACTCCCGTCATGTCTAGTGCTTTGCAAACCAATGGACTGTATCCCACCAGGCTCTTCTGTCCATGGGATCTCCAGGCAAGAAGACTGGAGTGGGTTGCCATGCCCTCTTCCAAGGGATCTTCCCAACCCAGGGATCTAACCTGTGGCTCTTATGTCTCCTGCATTGCTTTCCCACTGTTTCGACCTGGGAAACCCATAGAAAGGATGAGCCTGCCTCATATATAAAAGTCTCTTAGAAATCAAAAAGATGAAGGCAAATACTTCAATGGAACATAAATGGGATGAGGAGACAGTTGTCAGGGGCAGGAAGACAAACAGCCCACACATGTCTGAAGAAATGTTCAACCTCGTTTATTTTCTAAGACATGAAAAATTAATGTATAAGAACAATTTATTTCTTAAACATCTGTCATCAACGCTTCCCCTTGGAAAACTGTACATTCACACAGAATCTGGCATGCACCTTTTAGACCCTCCTCAGCCCTCTGGATTGTGTGAAAAATCCATGGGACCCAAGAGTCACTAGTTCTACAACTTCATGCTAAAGAATGAATAGTGAGTCCACATGTATGCATTAATATACAAGCGTCATATATTAACACATATATGTGGAATCTAGAAAAATGGTACAAACAAACCTATTTACAAAGCAGAAATACAGACACAGACGTAGAGAACAAATGTATGGATACCAAGAGGGTTGCCAGGGTGGAATGGACTGTGGATGGGGATTAACACATATACACCATTGATACTATATATAAAAGAGGTCACGGGACTTCCCAGGTGGTGCTAGTGGTAAAGAACCTGCCTGCCAATACAGGAGGCAGAAGAGACTCTGGTTCGATCCCCAGGTTGGGAAGATCCCCTGGAGGAGGGCATGGTAACCCACTCCAGTACTCTTGCCTGGAGAATCCCATGGACAGAGGAGCCTGGTGGGCTACCACCCCTGGGGTCACAAAGAGTCGGGCACAACTGATGTGACTTAGCATGCATAAAAGAGATAACCAGTGAGAACTTACTGTATAGCTCAGAGACCTCTGCTCAGTTCTCTGTGATGACCTCAATAGGAAGGAAATCCAAAAGAGAGGGGAGGTGTATATACACACAGCTCGTTCACTTTGCTGTACAGCAGAAATTAACACTATACTCCAAATGTAAAAGAAGGCAGATGGATAGAGAACATACTGCTGGTGGAAGCCTACTTCATGCACTTTGTAAATGCATTTGATAATATATATTAAAGACCTCATAAATATTTATAATTTATTCCTTGTATAAATATGATTAAGAAAGTCTCTTAAGGAAATAAGAGCGCAATGGCACGTACACAGTGATGTTCATCATAGCATTATTTATTTCCAGATAACATTAAGTACATTAATTTAGCTACTTAAATTCCCCACAGAAGGCACTGTTTCAATAAATTACATCACATGCTCAAGATGGATTATTATTCCATTAGAGTGTTTTTCAAGAACATGCAGTGACATGGGAAAACATTCACAAAGGATATAACATGAAAAAGGAGAATGCTGGGTGTTCAGGGTAAGAATAACTGGGTTAAATACACATTCATGGGAAAATCTACAAGGAAAGGTACCAAAGCAAGAAGAAATACTATTTCTTAGTAAAATTAGTGTTTTATTCCTTACTCTTTTCCATGTTGAAATATCTTACTTTGAAAACCAATAGTGACACTAATAACAATTATCATAATTATTTTTAAGACCAAAAACAGAATGACTATGGAAACTCAGTTTGAATAAGAAAATATAGAGCCAGAAACCTAAAGTACAGAGCTTGGCCTCACTTAGCCGGCTCCAGCGGACATTAACCAATCCTCCACATGTATCATCAGGTGCCATTTCATGGATAATGTTCCGGTCACAGGGCTCTGAGATGTCACGTCATGCTGGTCACCTAACAGTGACAGTCATCTTATATCCAGGGCAAGTATGCCTGCCTAGTTCCTCTGAGACAAACTCATATAAACTCTATCTGTCTGTTTGTCCTCATGATTTATCTATTTGTGGGGGAAAGAGAGCTCTATCTTGGTCTTCTTCAGGTCTGTGAGAGCTCCCAGAAAGCAATCAGGAAGTCAACATATTCTGAGTGTATACCAAGCACAGGTCTATTCCCTTGGGAAGCAAGAAAGGCACATAGCTGACATCCAAGAATTAAAATATCCTGGGACATCAAACCAGGCTACAATCCATGGTGACACGAAACATGGTGATAAAGAAAAGCATAATTCAGAAAGATACATGTGTCCCAATGTGCATTGTGACACTATTTACAATAGCCAGGACACAGAAACAACCTAAACATCCATGGACAGAGAAATGGATAAAAAAGATGTGGTACACATAGGCAACAGAATATTACTTAGTCATAAAATGAAATTGAGGTATTGTAGATGGACTTAGACAGCGTCATACAGAGAAAAGTCAGGCAGACAGAGAAAAATATCATTTATTAATGCACATATGTGGAAGCAAGAAAAATGGTATAGACGATCTTATTTGGAAAACAGAAATATAGACGCAGACATAGAGAACAAATGTACGGATACTAAGAGGGAAGAGGGAGTGGGAAGAATTGGGATACTGGGATTTGCATATACCTATATCTATCTATATATATATACACTATTGATACTATGTAAAAAATAGGTAACTATTGAGAACCTACTATATAGCACAGGAAACAGTACTAATGCACTATGGTGAATTGAATGGGAAGGAAATCCAAAGGGAGGGGATATATACCTACATAGAGGTGATTCCCTTTGCTTTAGAGTAGAAACTAATATAACATTGAAAAGTGACTATGTGTCAATAAAGATTAATTTTAAAAAAAATGGTGACAGAACACAGGTTCTGGAATGAAAACACCAGGATTTAAATCCAGGTGTGACCACTGCCAGCTGTTTAACCTAAATTACCTGATACTTGGTATTTTAGGCATGGCTTGCTGTTCAGTTGCTGAGTTGTGTCCAACTCTAGATATGGCTTGGGCTTCCCTGGTGGCTCAGATGGTAAAGAATCTGCCTGTAGTGCAAGAGAGCCAGGGTCAATCCCTGGGTTGGGGAAATTCCCTGGAGATGGGCATGACAACCGACTCCAGTATTCTTGCCTGAAGTAGCCCCTGGACAGAGAAGCCTGGGGGGCTACTGTCTACTGGGTCACAGAGAGTCAGACACGAACAAAGTGACTTCGCATGTATGCATATGAAGAAAGAAATTAGAACTCTTTATCTGCTTTAGTCAAATTGTGAGCCCATGAACAAATTATGAGCCTTTATTAAAATATTTACCTTTGTTGCATGTCTAACTCACAGCTTGCTCAACCCCATGTGCCCCATTTTCTCACTAAATTCTCAAAACAAGCCTGGGAGGTTCTGGATTATTAGACACCGTGCATGTGACACTATTTACAATAGCCAGGACACAGAAACAACCTAAACATCCATGGACAGAGAAATGGATAAAAAAGATGTGGTACACATAGGCAACAGAATATTACTTAGTCATAAAATGAAATTGAGGTATTGTAGATGGACTTAGACAGCGTCATACAGAGAAAAGTCAGGCAGACAGAGAAAAATATCATTTATTAATGCACATATGTGGAAGCAAGAAAAATGGTATAGACGATCTTATTTGGAAAACAGAAATATAGACGCAGACATAGAGAACAAATGTACGGATACTAAGAGGGAAGAGGGAGTGGGAAGAATTGGGATACTGGGATTTGCATATACCTATATCTATCTATATATATATACACTATTGATACTATGTAAAAAATAGGTAACTATTGAGAACCTACTATATAGCACAGGAAACAGTACTAATGCACTATGGTGAATTGAATGGGAAGGAAATCCAAAGGAGGGATATATACCTACATAGAGGTGATTCCCTTTGCTTTAGAGTAGAAACTAATATAACATTGAAAAGTGACTATGTGTCAATAAAGTTTAAATTTTAAAAAAAATGGTGACAGAACACAGGTTCTGGAATGAAAACACCAGGATTTAAATCCAGGTGTGACCACTGCCAGCTGTTTAACCTAAATTACCTGATACTTGGTATTTTAGGCATGGCTTGCTGTTCAGTTGCTGAGTTGTGTCCAACTCTAGATATGGCTTGGGCTTCCCTGGTGGCTCAGATGGTAAAGAATCTGCCTGTAGTGCAAGAGAGCCAGGGTCAATCCCTGGGTTGGGGAAATTCCCTGGAGATGGGCATGACAACCGACTCCAGTATTCTTGCCTGAAGTAGCCCCTGGACAGAGAAGCCTGGGGGGCTACTGTCTACTGGGTCACAGAGAGTCAGACACGAACAAAGTGACTTCGCATGTATGCATATGAAGAAAGAAATTAGAACTCTTTATCTGCTTTAGTCAAATTGTGAGCCCATGAACAAATTATGAGCCTTTATTAAAATATTTACCTTTGTTGCATGTCTAACTCACAGCTTGCTCAACCCCATGTGCCCCATTTTCTCACTAAATTCTCAAAACAAGCCTGGGAGGTTCTGGATTATTAGACACCTGAAGATACTGGGTATCAGAAGTTAGGAGAAAATCAACAGGGGGTGCTAAGTGGGACCAGTACCAGATCCAGGACAGACTGTCCATTGATCACATCTATTCCACTGTTCCATATTACTCTCAATTATTAAAAACAAAACTTCGAAAAAACCTCAGATTACTGATGAATGGTCCTCATTTGACTTTCAAAAAGTCATTACTCTGGGCTTCCCTGGTGGTCCAGTGGGTAAGGACACCGCCTTGCAGTGCAAGGGGCACTGGTTCGATCCCTGGCCTGGAAAGATCCCACGTGCCGCGGAGCGGCTGGACAGATGTGTCCAACTGCTGAGCCAGAGCTCTGGAGCGCGTGCACCCAGAGCCGGTGCTCTGCGACAACAGAGGCCACCGCGATGGGAGGCCCACGTGGGCCAAAGAACAAAGATGGATGAAAATGGACAAATGAAAGATCAATAGAAGTGGCTCGCCTGCTCCCCTCCCTCCCCACCCCTCCCCCACCAAAATAAATAAATAAATAAATCTTAAAAAAATAAAAGTCATTACTCTTATCATTCGGTATATTAATCAAACCATAAGAAGAAAGTTCCACAAAGTTTTGACCCCAGTTCTTTGACCTCAGGCCTGAGACCCTGTAAAACATCTATTGGTATAATCAATACATCCTCAGGATGGGAAAGGCTTGTGCTGCTGGCAATTTGAAGAAAGGACTTCTAGAAGGGTCAGGCCTCTGACTTAGGAGTTGAAGAGGATGCTATAACAGATCAGAAGGAAACCCAATTAGTATTGTTTTGGAGAATTCGGAAACCATCAAACGTGTATCCATGAACCACAAGATGGTGTGGCTCTCACGATGTTGATTAGCTATGTTTCTGTTAGACAGCATTATGCCAAAAAGAAAAAAAAATTCGTCACTGAGGATTGGGAAACACATGATTAAACAATATGAAACAGATTTCTAACATTGCAGATCTTTCATAAATGGTGTATACTGATAATATACAAGAGGTATATGATGCAGTGTTTCCAATGTGATTTGATCACAAGACACTTTTATCTACAGATCTTTTGGGGGGGCCTCACATGTGCTTGTGGTGCCCAAGGAGTACAGTGTTTTTGATTTCTGCGGATGAATGAGAAAAACCTACAGATTTTGTCCTGATTTTACTAGCAATCCAGAAGTGATGAAGAACTCAGGTATTGGGTGGGATATAAATTAGGAGTTTGGGATTAACAGATACACACTACTTCATATAAAATAAACAACAAGGTCCTACTGTATAGCTTGTTGTTATTGTAGTCATTAACTTGTGCCCAACTCTTAGCAGCTTCATGGATTGCGCCCTGCCAGGCTCCTCTGTCCATGAGATTTCCCTAGCAAGAATACTGGAGTGAGGTGCCATTTTCTTCTTCAGGGGATCTCCTGACCCAGGGATCAAATCCATATCTCCTACCTGGCAGGGGGATTTAGAATAACGTTTAATGGAAAAAAGTCTGTAAAAGAGTATGTATTTACATATGTTTTATATATATGTACACACATATTTATAACTGAATCACTTTCCTGTACACCAGAAATTGACACAACATTGTAAGAAACAGAAGAACTCAGATTTAGCCCCTGGAAAATGCAAGTCAAGAAAACATTCAAAAGCTTTCCATACTTAACCATTTTCAGATGAATCATGATATAGACGGTCCCCTTGCTGATCAGATCGGTACAGATTCACAATTTGAAATGCTCAGAGCAAGGTCTACTCTGCATTTTTTCCCTGCAACTTGGTGCTTCATCAGTGAAGTAACCTCGTCACAGTGATCTCAGCTAATTAGTCACTAAACTAATTACTCTGTGCACTTTTTAAATAAAATCAGCTTCGTTTTCTCTCGTTTTTTAGAAAGAGAATAAACAGATCCCAGTTACAAAGCACTGTTGCATCTATCAGAATTAGAAGGTAAAGTCACTTGGAAGTATTATCATAAGATACTGCCATTTAGAAGCTGTGAGTTTTTGCTATCAAATTAAAAAATAAATAGTCCTTTTGAACCCACACAGGTTGTCAACTTTTGAGTTACAACTCCTGTCCTGTAGCAACTTATACCTTCTATATAAATGCCAGATTTTCATATCCTGGGGTTGAGTCTTATGTGTATAATTTGTTATAGGGACTCTGCATTTAGTCTGGTGGTCTACTGTCCAAAACTCATCACCGCTGCCTCTTAACAGCGTTTATGGGTAAAATAAATAGATGTGACTGCTTCTACCTCAGAAAGGAGGCCGGCAAAGCAAAGGAGAAACACCACTATTTCCTGGGTTTTCCTTACACAGGACGTGAGGGTTATGCTGAGATGGTTTTTGAATATTCATCAAAGGTCTTGGAACCATGAGTTCCATTCCACTATGTCTAGAAGATTTATGGACTGGGAAGTTCTCCTCTGCTCAACTTTCCTGGAAGCGTCTATTCTGGGCAATTAAGAGAGAAGTAAATATCAATTCTGCGTCTTCCAAGCTGCTAGACCTCTTCCACCATTTGGTATGTAGGTACTGCCTGGAGCACTCCATCCTATGGCCACATGACTTCTCTTAAGACTGATGAAAGCTTGAAAGAGGCCAGGACATGTCCAGAGAACATTTGAACGTGATTTGTAAGAGACACTCCACTGATAGTTTTCTAAAGAGAATCAATGAAATCTTGAAGGTGTATATACGTGCTCAAGTTTTTCCACGGTAACATACTGAGGGGTTGTAGAGGGTGAAGGAGGCAAGGGGAAAGAGAGATGGCCTCCATCTGGCTGCACCTATGGTCTCATTGAAGAAGGGCTCAGCATAGGGATGACCAGAGCTCGACCCAGGCTATATGCAAGCAGACCTCAGGGACATTGTGGGTTTCGGTTCCAGGCTCCCCATAACACAGCAAATATCTCAATAAAGCAACTCTCACAAAATTTTTCTTCTCAGTACACATAAAAGTTATATTTACCTATCTTATAGTCTTTTCCTCGTCACAGTGATCTCAGCTAATTAGTCACTAAACTAATTACTCTGTGCACTTTTTAAATAAAATCAGCTTCGTTTTCTCTCGTTTTTTAGAAAGAGAATAAACAGATCCCAGTTACAAAGCACTGTTGCATCTATCAGAATTAGAAGGTAAAGTCACTTGGAAGTATTATCATAAGATACTGCCATTTAGAAGCTGTGAGTTTTTGCTATCAAATTAAAAAATAAATAGTCCTTTTGAACCCACACAGGTTGTCAACTTTTGAGTTACAACTCCTGTCCTGTAGCAACTTATACCTTCTATATAAATGCCAGATTTTCATATCCTGGGGTTGAGTCTTATGTGTATAATTTGTTATAGGGACTCTGCATTTAGTCTGGTGGTCTACTGTCCAAAACTCATCACCGCTGCCTCTTAACAGCGTTTATGGGTAAAATAAATAGATGTGACTGCTTCTACCTCAGAAAGGAGGCCGGCAAAGCAAAGGAGAAACACCACTATTTCCTGGGTTTTCCTTACACAGGACGTGAGGGTTATGCTGAGATGGTTTTTGAATATTCATCAAAGGTCTTGGAACCATGAGTTCCATTCCACTATGTCTAGAAGATTTATGGACTGGGAAGTTCTCCTCTGCTCAACTTTCCTGGAAGCGTCTATTCTGGGCAATTAAGAGAGAAGTAAATATCAATTCTGCGTCTTCCAAGCTGCTAGACCTCTTCCACCATTTGGTATGTAGGTACTGCCTGGAGCACTCCATCCTATGGCCACATGACTTCTCTTAAGACTGATGAAAGCTTGAAAGAGGCCAGGACATGTCCAGAGAACATTTGAACGTGATTTGTAAGAGACACTCCACTGATAGTTTTCTAAAGAGAATCAATGAAATCTTGAAGGTGTATATACGTGCTCAAGTTTTTCCACGGTAACATACTGAGGGGTTGTAGAGGGTGAAGGAGGCAAGGGGAAAGAGAGATGGCCTCCATCTGGCTGCACCTATGGTCTCATTGAAGAAGGGCTCAGCATAGGGATGACCAGAGCTCGACCCAGGCTATATGCAAGCAGACCTCAGGGACATTGTGGGTTTCGGTTCCAGGCTCCCCATAACACAGCAAATATCTCAATAAAGCAAGTCTCACAAAAATTTTTCTTCTCAGTACACATAAAAGTTATATTTACCCTATCTTATAGTCTTTTAACTGTGCAATATTTGGACTATATTAAAAAATAATGCATATACGTTCAATTAAAAATACTTTGTTGCTAACAAATGCTCCCCATCCTCTGAACCTTCCCCAAGTTACTGTAGTAACATCAAAGATCCCTGATCCCAGACCAGCATCACACACATATCATAATGGGAACTTTTGAAACATTGCAAGAATTATTGAAATGTGACCCCGAGACATGAAGAGAAAAGAGGTTGTTGGAAAAAATGGGGTGATGGGTTAGCCCAATGCAGGGTTGCCACAATTTGTAACTAAAACAAAATCTGAGGAGGTTCATAGAGTGAAGGCAGCTTGTGAGAGCACCTGGTCAGGAGCGTGAAGCAGACCAGTCCTCGGCGGAGGAGAGGAGGAACTGAGCTCAGTAGACATGAGGGGGCCCATGGAGGACAGAACGTGCAGAAATGGGGAAGGGCATTCCCCAGAGAGAGCCCCCAGGCAAGGAAGAGCGTGAAGTCATCCTCCTCTCCACGGGTTGTTTCTGAAACAGTATCAGTGGCGCCTGCTGTATGCACAGACTCCACAAAATATGCGTGAACCCCCCAGTGAGCTGGTCATGCTATGTTTGCAAAGGCTGAGATGCAAGACTGTATTCTCCCAGCTTGCAAGGAACAACCTCCATGACCTTGTGTGACATCGGGGTGCAATGAGCCGTCGGGCAGTTGGGGGCTCTGCTCTTACTGACCACTTAATCTCCATTGCTAACCTGTAAGGAAGGGATTCCCAGCTAACAGGCAGATTGATAAAAAGCTCTAGATTAATAGACAGAAACGATCCTGGGTGTATATACGTGCTCACGTTTTTCCACGGTAACATACTGAGGGGTTGTAGAGGGTGAAGGAGGCAAGGGGAAAGAGAGATGGCCTCCATCTGGCTGCACCTATGGTCTCATTGAAGAAGGGCTCAGCATAGGGATGACCAGAGCTCGACCCAGGCTATATGCAAGCAGACCTCAGGGACATTGTGGGTTTCGGTTCCAGGCTCCCCATAACACAGCAAATATCTCAATAAAGCAAGTCTCACAAAAATTTTTCTTCTCAGTACACATAAAAGTTATATTTACCCTATCTTATAGTCTTTTAACTGTGCAATATTTGGACTATATTAAAAAATAATGCATATACGTTCAATTAAAAATACTTTGTTGCTAACAAATGCTCCCCATCCTCTGAACCTTCCCCAAGTTACTGTAGTAACATCAAAGATCCCTGATCCCAGACCAGCATCACACACATATCATAATGGGAACTTTTGAAACATTGCAAGAATTATTGAAATGTGACCCCGAGACATGAAGAGAAAAGAGGTTGTTGGAAAAAATGGGGTGATGGGTTAGCCCAATGCAGGGTTGCCACAATTTGTAACTAAAACAAAATCTGAGGAGGTTCATAGAGTGAAGGCAGCTTGTGAGAGCACCTGGTCAGGAGCGTGAAGCAGACCAGTCCTCGGCGGAGGAGAGGAGGAACTGAGCTCAGTAGACATGAGGGGGCCCATGGAGGACAGAACGTGCAGAAATGGGGAAGGGCATTCCCCAGAGAGAGCCCCCAGGCAAGGAAGAGCGTGAAGTCATCCTCCTCTCCACGGGTTGTTTCTGAAACAGTATCAGTGGCGCCTGCTGTATGCACAGACTCCACAAAATATGCGTGAACCCCCCAGTGAGCTGGTCATGCTATGTTTGCAAAGGCTGAGATGCAAGACTGTATTCTCCCAGCTTGCAAGGAACAACCTCCATGACCTTGTGTGACATCGGGGTGCAATGAGCCGTCGGGCAGTTGGGGGCTCTGCTCTTACTGACCACTTAATCTCCATTGCTAACCTGTAAGGAAGGGATTCCCAGCTAACAGGCAGATTGATGAGCAAGGCGGGAAGGCAAGGCTTCCTAGATTAATAGACAGAAACGATCCTGGGACCTTCCCTCTGACCAGATGCTATGTCACAGAGACACTGGGCTCTTCCTCCTCTCTCTCTCTGTGTTGATGATCGAGTTTATGCCTAAGCAGGTGAACCAGGGAACAAGCAAAGAGCATCAAGTGACTGCGTCCTCCCCCGAAGCACGGGCTTCCTGGGTGGCTCAGATGGTAAGGCATCTGCCTGCAGTGCAGAAGAGCTGAGTTTGATCCCTTAGTCAGGAAGATCCTCTGGAGAAAGGCGAGGCTACCCACGCCAGTATTCTTGCCTGGAGAATCCCATGGACAGAGGAGCATGGCAGACTACAGTCCATGGGGTCATAGAGAGTCAAACACCACTGAATGTCTAACACATACATTCTGAAGCATGATTTCAGTAGCCACATAGCAGAGGGCTGGTCCTGAGAAGCTCAGAGCAGGTCCTTCCTGAAGTTCATTTGCTGCCTTTGGTCTCCAGAGATTTTTGATGACTGCTTTCTACTTTGAAAGGAATAATTTAAGAAATTAAAAAACACATAGACCCAAAAGCAAGGAAAGTCAGCCTGGTGTGCCCTTCCCCATGTCGGGAAAGCAGAAGCTGGGTGGCTTTCTGCTGGGAGCTGCCTTGCTGAGGTGGCCAGGGTAAGGGTGGGTGGAGCTCCTTGGGAAGGCCATGCTGATGCTCAGCCTGGGTTTCTCTCTGTCTCTCTCTCCCTCTTGGCCTGGCCATGCAGCAGAGCTCCTGTCCACCAGGGCAGGAGCCCAGATCAGCCTCCCCATTAGGTGTCAGGACAGGAGAGGTGTCAGGCCGGCGTCCCCTGTCCTTGGTTCTACAGGCAGGAGCTGTGCCCATTTCTGTTCAGCCTCCCCATTGCAGGAAATGGATCTGGAAGAGATCCTGAGAGGACAAAGAAAGAAACAGTGCACCCCAGCCTGAGAGCCTAACAAGGCATCCTGACCTTGGACATCCACTAACCAGAGAAATAAAATGTATCCTCAGCCCCAGCCCAGCAGCCTATCAATCCGGCCACCTCCCGACCACCTGCTCCTGACCCTCAGCCCAGCCAGCTGTCTCTGAGAAGACAATCCCCAGCGATGAGGGTCCCAGCCTAGGGCATCACACAGCAAAGCCAGGCTGGTCCTCAGAGGCCATGCTCTGCAGGTGGTTTGGGCCCCGGGCTCATGAGCGCCTCCCTGAGGCAGGAGGGGGCGGCCCCATGAGCGGTGCACAGGGCCACTGGAGGACTCTGCTTTATTCCTATTAAAGTGGAGACACAAAGGTATGATTTTTGAAAGCATCCTTCTGTTTCAACAAAATAGAAGTTTGAAAAGTGCTATTCCTCTAGCCCAACCATTAGCCCCTGTAGTTTAGGAGCACATGTGCCCAATCCATGGTCACCCAGCCAATCAATCAAAATGGGGCAGTGTTAGAAACATACAAAACCATCTCAGGAAAGGGTGGGGATCAGGCTCCAGGCTGAAAGGCAAGTGCTCTGGACCCCTGGGTTTGCCCCCTCCTGGCCTCTACTTGGCGTCTATGGCTCCCCCTCTGCCTGGGCCCGTACATGGAGCACAGCCAAGTCCACCATCCCTTGAGTCAGGGAACAGTTTTGCTAGCAGTTTCCGCCTCAACACGATGCCAGGAGGCAATTACCCTATGCGTGCATGCTAAGTCACTTCAGTCATGTCCAACTCTTTTCAGCCCTGTGGGCTGCAGCCTTCCAGGCTCCTCTGTCCATGGGATTGTCTAGACAAGAATACTGGAGTGGGTTGCCATGCTCTACTACAGGGGATCTTTCTGACGCAGGGATGGTACTTGCATTTCTTAAGTCCCCTTCATTGGCAGGCGGGTTCTTTGCCACCACACCACCTGGGAAGCCCAGTTACTCTGTCCGTGGCATTAAAGGCCCATGGAAAGGTTATAAGAGAAGCGATCAGGACTTTCTCCTGACCAGGAGACACTGGGAGTCCCAGAGAGCTGAGTTTCATGGGTATTATTTTTTCTTCTATAGAAGCACAATTTTCTCTCCATTTCCTTCTTTTGACGAGTACAGTAGAACATAAAGGAAGAGGACAAGGAGAAACGGAGGAGCTGGGGAGACAAAAATCCCTTAGGCTTTTAATGGAGGCTCCTTTGGGTCGTATCTTGGCATCCCCTGGGTCTGGAGAATTAACCACTGTCACTCGGGTCTGAAAGCAGAGTCGTCCAGTTTGCAGACACCTGTCATAATTAAACTAATGGCTCTGAAAATGTGCCTTGATATTAAATCTATCTTCCACTGAAGAGCAGAGCTGATTAAAACTGCCGTCTGACAGGTAATGATGAACGCCTTGCTTGCTGAGCTCTGTGACAGAACCGGACGGTTCAGATCGTCTGTCCTCCTCGCCTTCCTTCACCCCGACCTGCTCGCCACTCCATCCCCCTCTGTCCAACTCGGGCATCATTCCCATGCCCCTCCCAGTGTGTCTGTCTCTCGTAGAACCTGGGTTCCCTTTGCACCGTCACCTCTCATGGTCCCGGCTCTGCTGAGGAAATCTGCAAAAAAGGAAAGGGTGGGGATCAGGCTCCAGGCTGAAAGGCAAGTCTGGACCCTGGGTTTGCCCTCCTGGCCTCTACTTGGCGTCTATGGCTCCCCCTCTGCCTGGGCCCGTACATGGAGCACAGCCAAGTCCACCATCCCTTGAGTCAGGGAACAGTTTTGCTAGCAGTTTCCGCCTCAACACGATGCCAGGAGGCAATTACCCTATGCGTGCATGCTAAGTCACTTCAGTCATGTCCAACTCTTTTCAGCCCTGTGGGCTGCAGCCTTCCAGGCTCCTCTGTCCATGGGATTGTCTAGACAAGAATACTGGAGTGGGTTGCCATGCTCTACTACAGGGGATCTTTCTGACGCAGGGATGGTACTTGCATTTCTTAAGTCCCCTTCATTGGCAGGCGGGTTCTTTGCCACCACACCACCTGGGAAGCCCAGTTACTCTGTCCGTGGCATTAAAGGCCCATGGAAAGGTTATAAGAGAAGCGATCAGGACTTTCTCCTGACCAGGAGACACTGGGAGTCCCAGAGAGCTGAGTTTCATGGGTATTATTTTTTCTTCTATAGAAGCACAATTTTCTCTCCATTTCCTTCTTTTGACGAGTACAGTAGAACATAAAGGAAGAGGACAAGGAGAAACGGAGGAGCTGGGGAGACAAAAATCCCTTAGGCTTTTAATGGAGGCTCCTTTGGGTCGTATCTTGGCATCCCCTGGGTCTGGAGAATTAACCACTGTCACTCGGGTCTGAAAGCAGAGTCGTCCAGTTTGCAGACACCTGTCATAATTAAACTAATGGCTCTGAAAATGTGCCTTGATATTAAATCTATCTTCCACTGAAGAGCAGAGCTGATTAAAACTGCCGTCTGACAGGTAATGATGAACGCCTTGCTTGCTGAGCTCTGTGACAGAACCGGACGGTTCAGATCGTCTGTCCTCCTCGCCTTCCTTCACCCCGACCTGCTCGCCACTCCATCCCCCTCTGTCCAACTCGGGCATCATTCCCATGCCCCTCCCAGTGTGTCTGTCTCTCGTAGAACCTGGGTTCCCTTTGCACCGTCACCTCCCATGGTCCCGGCTCTGCTGAGGAGAAGATGGGCATTCCTGGTAGAGAAGGACCACTAAACTGACACCCAGCTTTCGGTCCCCAGGAAGCAAATTGTTTACAGGAAGAGCAGAGGGTAGAAGCTCCGGTCAGCCCTTCTGTGTCTTCTCTAGAAGATGGAATGCCCAACCACAGCTAGGGGAGGGGCTCAACTCTGCCCTGTTGTGAAGTCTAAGACAAACTGTAAGTGACGAGGTTGCTGAGTTGATCGTGTTCTCTCCAATCAGGTGCTGTTCAGACAGATAGGCCTACAAAGAGAACCGTCCTTTGGGAAAACAAAGCTGGCTCAGCTGACTATTAGGAAATCCAAAGAGGCTCACCACATGCACACACTGCACGTGCCAGGGAGAGACCTTGGGCACCAGACTCCGCAGTGGGAGAAGCTAGGAGACAAAGCATTTCCACCCCCTGCTTCAGCCTCACCTCCAAAACAAAAAGCTGTGAAATTGCCCTGAAGAAGAAATTGTTCTGCACCCAACAGTCCAGAATGTTGTCCCCAAAGGAGGCTATTCATCTTTCATGACTCGGTGCCTTTTTTTTTTTGAGTATAGTGGCTTCACAATGCGGGGTGTGTGTCTCTATACAGCGAACTGGATCTGCCGCACATATATCCCATCTTCCTTCGTTTCCCTTCCTGTTCAGGTCAGCACGGAGCATTAAGCAGAACTCCCTGTGCCAGGCAGTAGGTTCTCATCGGCTGGGTTAGTAGTGTATGTGTATCAGTCCCTGTCTCCCAATCCAGCCCACCCTCCGGATCACATGTCTTCCACATTTGAGATGATTTCTCATCCCAGATGGCACTCGGTTTATAGCACCCTCTCTCAGCACAGGGGGGAGAATCCAAAGGACCATGAATGGGCCTCAGCTTTCCTTTTCCTGCTGCCCCAGACCCTAATGACCAAAGAGAAATCAGCAAAATGTATGTGTGGAAAGACGAGACACCCCTACCCTCTCCTGGCAGGATGCTCAGGAGCCCCTTGGAAAGAATTCAGGTCCCCTTGTCCTTGAACCCTCTGCACTGCCATTAAAGCCCACACCTACCTTCCACCACCCTGTCTCCTCAAGTCCGGGGCTTCCCTTCCTGGGGCCCTGAAAGCACTTGCTACCCATCTGGGTCTCCCGAGACCCCGGATGTAGCTAGAGAAATACCCAGGAAGGCACAGAGTTCCTTCCCCTCCGGGTCACTCTGTGCAAAAAAGGTAGCAACCGTGCTGAACAGCAGCTCTGGCGAGTGCCAGCAGCACTGACAATCTACTCAGTTATACCAAGTTGCGAGCCTCCCAGTTATCTGTGTGTTGCCCATTAATCTCTGCTGATGGCTTGTGTAATTGTTTGATTGACTGGTTTATAGTGTTTTACTCTTTTCACAGCATTCCTTTGCTTCTTACACCGCCCCTGGTAGCTAAGTACATCCTCAATTTAAAAACGAGTAAATAGCTCTTTCAAAGTCATCGGACTAGTGGGTGATACTGGCTGGGACCGAAACCCACACAGCTGAACCAGCCCCTAGGGCCACTGTCAGATCATGGAGGCTCCCTGTGAACTCTGGGGCTGCGTTCCAATGGCTTTGTCATGAATTCATAGTATTAAAGCATTTCCACTGATCTCTAAAGTGCAATTTTCCTTTCACACGATTTTTCCACCGCACATCTGAATGTCAGAGACTTCATGTTTTCCAATTTGTTTCTCCATGAATTGCTGGGCCCTTTTAAATTCCCGTTTTTCTCCATCCTCTTTAGGCAGACTTTGGGGGTATTGTTAATTTTTTTTTTTTTTCTTACCTGGTTTCTGACTCTTTTGCTTCTCATCGGCTGGGTTAGTAGTGTATGTGTATCAGTCCCTGTCTCCCAATCCAGCCCACCCTCCGGATCACATGTCTTCCACATTTGAGATGATTTCTCATCCCAGATGGCACTCGGTTTATAGCACCTCTCTCAGCACAGGGGGGAGAATCCAAAGGACCATGAATGGGCCTCAGCTTTCCTTTTCCTGCTGCCCCAGACCCTAATGACCAAAGAGAAATCAGCAAAATGTATGTGTGGAAAGACGAGACACCCCTACCCTCTCCTGGCAGGATGCTCAGGAGCCCTTGGAAAGAATTCAGGTCCCCTTGTCCTTGAACCCTCTGCACTGCCATTAAAGCCCACACCTACCTTCCACCACCCTGTCTCCTCAAGTCCGGGGCTTCCCTTCCTGGGGCCCTGAAAGCACTTGCTACCCATCTGGGTCTCCCGAGACCCCGGATGTAGCTAGAGAAATACCCTGGACGGCACAGGGTGCCTTCTCCGGGTCACTCTGTGCAAAAAAGGTAGCAACCGTGCTGAACAGCAGCTCTGGCGAGTGCCAGCAGCACTGACAATCTACTCAGTTATACCAAGTTGCGAGCCTCCCAGTTATCTGTGTGTTGCCCATTAATCTCTGCTGATGGCTTGTGTAATTGTTTGATTGACTGGTTTATAGTGTTTTACTCTTTTCACAGCATTCCTTTGCTTCTTACACCGCCCCTGGTAGCTAAGTACATCCTCAATTTAAAAACGAGTAAATAGCTCTTTCAAAGTCATCGGACTAGTGGGTGATACTGGCTGGGACCGAAACCCACACAGCTGAACCAGCCCCTAGGGCCACTGTCAGATCATGGAGGCTCCCTGTGAACTCTGGGGCTGCGTTCCAATGGCTTTGTCATGAATTCATAGTATTAAAGCATTTCCACTGATCTCTAAAGTGCAATTTTCCTTTCACACGATTTTTCCACCGCACATCTGAATGTCAGAGACTTCATGTTTTCCAATTTGTTTCTCCATGAATTGCTGGGCCCTTTTAAATTCCCGTTTTTCTCCATCCTCTTTAGGCAGACTTTGGGGGTATTGTTAATTTTTTTTTTTTTTCTTACCTGGTTTCTGACTCTTTTTGCTTCTATAAAAATTCATGATGGATTGGTGCAGAGGCTGGAGAAAGAGATCAGCCAGAGAGAGTGATGGAGGAGGGGAGTGGGTGGGGGAGGAGAAGCTGGAAAAGGCAGGAAAAGAACATGAGAGAGAGAGAAGAGAGAGAGCGAGAGCACATGCTCAGAAAGAGAGAAAATTAAGCCAAAGAGAAAGAATCAGAGAAACTGGAAAGACTATATGATGCAAAGATAGACAAAGATGGAAACACTAGGAAGGAAGCTCTGTGTGTCAGTCTTCCCCCAGACACCCTGCGGGCAGACATCCATGAGTGTGTGCCCGTCGCCCCCCTCACACACACAGACATGAACCAGTTGTCACATTTTAGAACACCATTAGGAAAGTGACACCCAGCTGAGGGAGTCCCCTGTCCAGTGACCCCGGCTGACACGCCTGTCGACCCTCCCCTCCAAAGGCCGTTCCCCTATCTCTGCAGTGACAGAGCCTCCATCTCTCGATCGAAGCAAGGCCTCTAATTGTTCCGAGCAGCGATGCCACGGGTGCCCGGGCAGCTTGATGTCTCTCACTATCATTAGCTTTCTTACCAGGCTCTGAAGCCTTCCGCTGCCACAACAGTAATTACCAAGAGATTAGGCAGGCATTAAGCACTCCTTAATTTGACACATTGCAATGATCTCCATTCAGCCTTTCTGCTCGAATAACTCTCAACAAATATTTCGGAGGCTACCAAAATAAACAGAAGTAGTATGTTTGCACAGCTGAGGCCCTCTTCCTGTTTCTCAGAATACTATCCATCTCGGGTAGAGGGGGACGGGATGGGGCGGCCTGAAGGGCTGGGTGGGTGGGTGGGTTGGGTGGGGTGGGGAGGGGAAAGGGAAGGAAGGGAGGTGGGACCACCCCCCAGGGCCCTAAGAGAGCCCGAAAACCCAAGCCCGTCAGTGAGAAGGCATCAATAAAATACTAACATATGGCATGCTACCATTGATGGCAATTTAATAGGGCCCATTATTTAAGCAAGTCATTATACAAGGGCCTGGTGAAGAAACATCAGTATTTATATAAAAACCACCACATTAGGAAAAAAAATAATTACCATGAAGGGAGTTATGTTGTTTTTACTGGGGTGTTTTGGTGGGTTATTAGCTTAGACGTTATTCATTAAGTAATGCAATGGGAAAACCACTGTTAATATGGCAATAAATCCCACCGGGACCCATCACGGGAGAGATAGGATCATTTGGTAATTATAGTGCATTAGAAGTTCAATATTGCCTTTCATGCATGTATTTATTTCCTCACTCCCACCCCAGTATTCACACTTGCACCCCTCTCTTAACCTGAATTAGGGGAGGCTGGAAAGACAGAGGAGAATGACATGGGGACTTGAGGGGTATGCAGACACTCCTCAAGGCAATACACCAGAGAGATGGATCCATGAAAGTCAGAGACAAATTTACGAAAAGGCAAATACAAGTCTACGTGGCCAGAAATTGAGTCATGGATTTCAATGCTCATGGGAGTGGGTTCATAAAGTCCAGGAACCAAATGATGAATAATTGGGATCTTTCATCCTAGAAAGAGGAGCAAGGTTCTCCTAGAGTCAGAAACTGGAAACAAAGTCATCGTAATCAGGCATTTTCCACCCTAAACAGAGATGCTTCCATCCCAGGAGCTTGTCGCAAACAGCACCTTCTTCTTGGCATGGTCCAGGAGACCTCTGGCAAGCCCTGGCACCCAGGAGGCCATCACAGCCAGATGGAGTTCTTGCCTCCATGCCAGGAGTTTGGCCACAATAGAAAGAGACCTGTGACTCAGGAAGACCGGGGTCTTTCTTTCTCCCTGGATGGACATCAGCATTAAACTTCCTTCCCGATAAAGAGTAAAGCCCATAGGATAGATAGAAGAGGAGGGTCCCGTTTATAACTGTAATGAGTCATCTTGGCGCACACACATGCCTCTTCTCCAGTGCTCACTCAACCAGTGATGATGGTAATTGACCGTCTAACTCCTACCGAAGTGTGAGGACGAATACAGTCCATTGGGGACAGGCAAACTATGACCTGGAGGCCAAACCCAGCTCCCAGCCAGATTTAAAAATTAAGTTGTAATGGAACACAGCCACACCCATCTGTTGCCTCTTCAACGCCATAAGGATGGAATTTAGTAGTTGCAACAAAGATTGTACGGCCCAAAAAGCCTAAGCCGTTTACTGTCTTGCCCATTATAGAAAACACTTACTGATGAATAAGTAAGTGAATGAATACAGGGACAGATCCTTTACATTTAGATGCATTCATAGCTGCGAGAATCATTGGACAATAGTGTCTGTGCATTCAGGTCATGCTGGAAGTATCTCTTCCTGGAACAGTAATGATAACAAAATAATTAAAAATGGTTATTTACGAGTACATGGTCACATTTAATTTTTATCATCTCTTTTAATTTTGAATGTTTTAATTTTATACTCTAAAGTGGGGACTTCATAGCTGAGGACAGTTAAAGAAGGAAGGTCATGTAGCTGGCATGCAGATATCATTTTTCTTTAATTCTGGCCTCTTTTATTATTTTTTTATTTATTTATTTTCATCCATCTTTATTTTTTGGCCTGTGTGGCCCTCCCATTTCAGTGGTCTTTCTGATTGCAGAGCACCGGCTCTGGGTGCATGTGCTCCAGAGCACTGGCTCATAATTGGACACACCAGTCCAGTCGCTCTGTGGCATGTGGGACCTTCCAGGGCCAGGGATCGAACCGGTGCCCCTTGCACTGCAAGGTGGACTCTTTACCCACTGGACCATCAGGGAAGCCTGCATGCAGATATTTTTAAGTATAGCTGTTTAACAATGTTGTGTTAAGTTTCAGGTGTACAGCAAGGTGAATTTATATACATGAAGCATCAATAATTTGGCCACCTGATGCAAAGAGCCAACTCACTTGAAAAGACCCTGATGCTGGGAAAGATTGAGGGCAGGAGGAGAAGGGGGCAACAGAGGATGAGATGTGTGGATGGTATCATTTACTCAATAGACATGAGTCTGAGGAAATTCCAGGAGATAGTGAGGTACAGGGAAGGCTGGTGTGCTGCCATCTATGGGGTCAAAAAGAGCAGGACATGACTTAGTGACTGAACAACAGTAGCAACGTACCCATCACTTCCTAATAATGGCTGCCTTCTCTGCACAGGGCTCTTGGCTGTGAAATAAAGACCAATGAACTACAGTCTTTCCTTGCAGGAATCTAGTGATGATATGCAAAAACAATTAACCACAGTCTTCAACAGGGTGCATTCAATGTTCTAGGAGGTATCTACATAAAAAAGGAGCACTAAGACAGAGTTCTTTGTAATGAGAGGAATCCGGCAAGGTTTCAGGGCAGAGACTCAGCTAATGAATGGGAATTTAACACATTAAAAAAAAAAAAAAGCAAGAGGAAGAACTTGTTCAGGAGAAATTACAGCAGGAAGAAAGGCACTAAGGCGTGGGAGTGTGTGCACATTCAGGGCCTAGCCACTGGCTTAATGTGGTTTCATTGTTGGGTGTTCAGTCACGTGGTGGGACAGAAATTTGGGCCAGACCATGCCGAATTACCAGGGCCATGGTGGAGAACTTTGATCAGATTCTGCAGGCAACAGAGAATGAAGGAGGATGATACCACCCAAACCTGAGGTGTGTGATGAGCAGGTGGCAGGTGGAAAGGCTGGGGGCAGGAAGACGAACTCGGGGCCAGAAGATGGATGGCGATGGTTTAGTCCAAACCACCGGCATGAGTCTTCATCTTTGTGCAGCCCTTTCACAGATTTCCAACACATAATCAAACTGCCATCAGTGGCGTCCTTCACTTAGAGACAGCACCTCAATATATCTGCATATTCGGAACTGGCATTAAACCCATGGTTTACTAACTTTGAAAATGGTCCACCACTGCCCGTTCATGGGCAGCTTCCCTGAGACTCTCCCCTGAGAATAATTTCCCCTCAAAATCTGCTTCCCTGCCACATCTACTCATTATTCCTGGTCCCACTCATTGCCTCTCAACGGTCCCAGTGGGGTTCATAAAAGCTCCTTCTACTCTGTGTCCAAGGCTAGAAGTGCTAGAAGTGCTTTTTAAAGTCCTTTGAGTAGACAGAATTAGAGAATTAGTAGAGTTTAAACCTCCACTACCTAAAGCTTCCAGGAGATAGTGAGGTACAGGAAGGCTGGTTGCTGCCATCTATGGGGTCAAAGAGCAGGACATGACTTAGTGACTGAACAACAGTAGCAACGTACCCATCACTTCCTAATAATGGCTGCCTTCTCTGCACAGGGCTCTTGGCTGTGAAATAAAGACCAATGAACTACAGTCTTTCCTTGCAGGAATCTAGTGATGATATGCAAAAACAATTAACCACAGTCTTCAACAGGGTGCATTCAATGTTCTAGGAGGTATCTACATAAAAAAGGAGCACTAAGACAGAGTTCTTTGTAATGAGAGGAATCCGGCAAGGTTTCAGGGCAGAGACTCAGCTAATGAATGGGAATTTAACACATTAAAAAAAAAAAAAAGCAAGAGGAAGAACTTGTTCAGGAGAAATTACAGCAGGAAGAAAGGCACTAAGGCGTGGGAGTGTGTGCACATTCAGGGCCTAGCCACTGGCTTAATGTGGTTTCATTGTTGGGTGTTCAGTCACGTGGTGGGACAGAAATTTGGGCCAGACCATGCCGAATTACCAGGGCCATGGTGGAGAACTTTGATCAGATTCTGCAGGCAACAGAGAATGAAGGAGGATGATACCACCCAAACCTGAGGTGTGTGATGAGCAGGTGGCAGGTGGAAAGGCTGGGGGCAGGAAGACGAACTCGGGGCCAGAAGATGGATGGCGATGGTTTAGTCCAAACCACCGGCATGAGTCTTCATCTTTGTGCAGCCCTTTCACAGATTTCCAACACATAATCAAACTGCCATCAGTGGCGTCCTTCACTTAGAGACAGCACCTCAATATATCTGCATATTCGGAACTGGCATTAAACCCATGGTTTACTAACTTTGAAAATGGTCCACCACTGCCCGTTCATGGGCAGCTTCCCTGAGACTCTCCCCTGAGAATAATTTCCCCTCAAAATCTGCTTCCCTGCCACATCTACTCATTATTCCTGGTCCCACTCATTGCCTCTCAACGGTCCCAGTGGGGTTCATAAAAGCTCCTTCTACTCTGTGTCCAAGGCTAGAAGTGCTAGAAGTGCTTTTTAAAGTCCTTTGAGTAGACAGAATTAGAGAATTAGTAGAGTAAACCTCCACTACCTAGAAGCCTGGCAGGGCTTTGCTACCCTCCCCAGACCTCAAAGGCACTGGTGCCCAGAAAAGAGGGCCACGTTACATTTCCAGCCAAGCATCCAGACTCCACTCCATGCCCAGCTTCCACCAACCTTCACCCTTTCATGGCCGAGCCCGCAAAGCAGTGTGGTGGGCCACAGCACACACCCCAGACTGCACTCCTATTCCATCCCCGGCATGAGTGAATCTGCCTTCCATCCCCAAGGCCTGGTAGACAACATCACTGACCAGCTGTAGCTCTGTTCCGCCTTTGTCTTGGCCTCTTGCCCCCTACGGAGAAGGAAATGGCAACCCACTCCCAGCATTCTTGCCTAAAAAATCCCATGGACAGAGGAGCCTGTGGGGCTACAGTCCATGGGGTCACAAAGAGTCAGACACAACTGAGCAACTAAGCACACTGTTGATACAGCAGGATAGGGGAGCAGGTGGGATCAGCCTTCTCCTACAGCCAAGCAAGGAAAAGGGAAGAGAGTCGGCAGCTTGGTCGCAGTGTAAATGAGTCTGGTGCTGGGCATAGCTGTGCTACATGGGGAGGTGGAAAAGCGGAAGAATTTTGTTCACAGAGTTGAAAATAGTGACCCAGAGGACATTCAAGGGAGAGGAATAAAATAGCTACCTTTTGACAACCAGAATAAGCGCACTATGGAAGAGGCAGGTGACTCCTGGGAAATGAATTACACTGTTCAGGAAGGCAATAAAAGAAAGAAAATCATCTGGTCAGACACTCCATGTGGCAGAAAGAAAGACCATGCTGTAGGAAACAAAACGAAACAACAACAACAAAACCCCCAAGGAATTCAGGTCAGGCACACCCAGAGCCCAGTTCTGTCTCCTCGAGCAGATTGCTTAAGAGGGTGGGCTCAAGGGAGATGGCCTTGTGAGGAGCTGGCAGGAGAAGGGATGAAGAAAGCTAAAAGCCAAGCCGGTGTCCCTGGCAGACGGGTGAGATGACAGACAGTGCATCCAGGAGCAAGGAGCAGGAGCTACAAGCAGGCGGATTTCGGTTCTAAAGATGGAAGACCTTTCCAACGACTGCAGCTCCGAAGCACCTCGACAGAATATTTCTTGAATTAGAGAGCTGCATGTCACAGAAGGTAACCATCAAATTCCAGGATAGCCACATTCAGGGGACTTTGGTGCAGCGACTCTTGAACTAAACAGCAAAATTGGGGCAAAACCCTCTCCTGCCCGGAAAGCCTGTGATTTCTCGATTTTGCCTTTGCTGGAGAGCACCGGAGTCCAGACAGAGGAAACGCCTCTCATCAGGATGGGCACCAAGGCTCTGATGGTCAGGCCGCCCTTGCCGCATCCTGTGTCTATCCTTTGCTCACATTCACGTCCTTCAGATAGTTCTGTTCGTGGAGGGAGGTGGAGGACTAATCACTCAGGGTTTATTTCTCCAGTTGTGTGAGTGGGAAGGTTTGATGTAAGTCTGCCCGTGGGCTGCCAGAAGAGCCCCTGCCCTTAAATAGTAATGAGATCTATCTGTCTCCTTAACAAATGCATCTTCCCTGAGCGCTAAGTAAACCGTCTCCATTTACAGTGTCAATACCAGTGCGGGGCCTCCCCTGCCTCTCAAGCAGCCTGAACAGATTGCAATTGGCTGCCATTCCTGATTCCCGTGCTCAGTTTGAGCTGTCAATGAGTGTGTCAATAACATACCGGGACTATTGATCAGCATAGGCATTTAGGGGTCAGCGGTCGATGAGAACTCTTGCCAAGAGATGAGAGCTTAAGAGGCAAGGGAGATTGGGCCATCTGGTCAGACACTCCATGTGGCAGAAAGAAAGACCATGCTGTAGGAAACAAAACGAAACAACAACAACAAAACCCCCAAGGAATTCAGGTCAGGCACACCCAGAGCCCAGTTCTGTCTCCTCGAGCAGATTGCTTAAGAGGGTGGGCTCAAGGGAGATGGCCTTGTGAGGAGCTGGCAGGAGAAGGGATGAAGAAAGCTAAAAGCCAAGCCGGTGTCCCTGGCAGACGGGTGAGATGACAGACAGTGCATCCAGGAGCAAGGAGCAGGAGCTACAAGCAGGCGGATTTCGGTTCTAAAGATGGAAGACCTTTCCAACGACTGCAGCTCCAAGCACCTCGACAGAATATTTCTTGAATTAGAGAGCTGCATGTCACAGAAGGTAACCATCAAATTCCAGGATAGCCACATTCAGGGGACTTTGGTGCAGCGACTCTTGAACTAAACAGCAAAATTGGGGCAAAACCCTCTCCTGCCCGGAAAGCCTGTGATTTCTCGATTTTGCCTTTGCTGGAGAGCACCGGAGTCCAGACAGAGGAAACGCCTCTCATCAGGATGGGCACCAAGGCTCTGATGGTCAGGCCGCCCTTGCCGCATCCTGTGTCTATCCTTTGCTCACATTCACGTCCTTCAGATAGTTCTGTTCGTGGAGGGAGGTGGAGGACTAATCACTCAGGGTTTATTTCTCCAGTTGTGTGAGTGGGAAGGTTTGATGTAAGTCTGCCCGTGGGCTGCCAGAAGAGCCCCTGCCCTTAAATAGTAATGAGATCTATCTGTCTCCTTAACAAATGCATCTTCCCTGAGCGCTAAGTAAACCGTCTCCATTTACAGTGTCAATACCAGTGCGGGGCCTCCCCTGCCTCTCAAGCAGCCTGAACAGATTGCAATTGGCTGCCATTCCTGATTCCCGTGCTCAGTTTGAGCTGTCAATGAGTGTGTCAATAACATACCGGGACTATTGATCAGCATAGGCATTTAGGGGTCAGCGGTCGATGAGAACTCTTGCCAAGAGATGTAGAAAATGATAGCTTTCAGATAAAGGCAGCAAAGTGAAGTTCCCGAAGGAGAAATAATATAGCTCAATTTCCCCTGTCCTGCGGCTTGTCAATTTCCCTTGGTTTTCTTGAGGAGGGAAGGAGCAAGATGAGAGAGAAGTGGGAAAAGAGAGTTAGCAACGGGAGGATCTGACTGCAAACATCTCAGAGAAGGAAAAACCAACAGCTGCATGAACCCGCACGGAGTCCCCCAGGCCACAGTCTGCCTTGAAAGAACAAAGAGAAAGACCCAGAGAGCTGGTGTTTCTGAAAGAGGTGGGCGGGAGGATGGAGGGCAAGATGAGAAGCATTCCTCAGAAGCAGGTTTTGAAGGAACCACAAAAATCAGTTCAAAAGCTCTTTGCCGGCCCCACCTCTTAAGTGTTCCACTGGAGGGGGTCCAATTCAACACTAAGTTGTTTCCTGTTTCCAGATTCATCCTTGCCCTGAGCGGTGGGGAAAGGGCCTCTTTAGATCCCCGTGACTTGACAGAGCTCATCACGGAGATAAAATGTGTTAAAATCGCATTTATTTGGGGGTGGAGAGAGATGGCAGAAAAGCTGAACGTTATTTTTGCCCATCCTGTGACTCAGAACCTTAACTGATATTTTCATCGTACAAAACAATTGCCCATTTTACCCATTTCTTTAGTTTACTGATTCCTAGGTTTCACAAACAGTTCCAGACACAGAAATCTTTCTTTCAACTAAATAGTCAACAAGGGGAATTTCAAAAATTAACTTAAAAGTCAGTCATACAGGGCTTCCCCTGGTGGTCCAGTGGGTAAGGACACTGCCTTGCAGCGCAAGGGGCGCCGGTTCGATCCCTGGCCGGGGAAGATCCCACGTGCAGCGGAGCGGCTTGGACTGATGTGTCCAATCACCGAGCCGGAGCTCTGGAGTGCATGCGCCCAGAGCCGGCGCTCTGCAACCACAGACGCCACCGCGATGGGAGGCCCACAGGAGCCAAAGAACAAAGACGGATGAAAATAGAGAAATGAAAGACCAATAGAAGTGGCTCGCCCGCTCCCCTCCCTCCCCAACCCGACCCCCGCCCAAAAATAAATAAAT
The DNA here is from genome assembly GCA_022376925.1 of Tragulus kanchil. Taxonomy (NCBI): domain Eukaryota; kingdom Metazoa; phylum Chordata; class Mammalia; order Artiodactyla; family Tragulidae; genus Tragulus; species Tragulus kanchil. The sequence continues at coordinate 14,881,888 of JAIOJX010000028.1, read as the reverse complement.
AAATAAATCTTAAAAAAATAAATAGTCAGTCATACAGTCAGAGTCCTATTATAAAGTCTTCCGACTTATTTAAGGGAATATACCCACACACAAAGATAACAGAGTGCCACAGACTGGCATTTATTTCTTCCCCCATTCTTTCCTTTTGGAATTGAGATATTTTTTTGAATCAAGATTTTTCATGACCTGAGATACTACTTCTTAGGGAATCATTTTATTTCCTTAATTCAAAGCCACATCTCAGCTTACCTCTGAGACAGTGAAATTCATCTCAAGTCCTGCCACTCAGACCACGCACTTTAATTAAACCCTGAAAGTTGCTTAAAGCGATAATGCAGCATCTCCGTCAAAATTTTTAAGAGATGTTATATGAACAACAAGAGGCAGATGCATTTCAATGAGCCGGAGCAGGATCACATGTCACGCTTCCTGACTGGTACTCCTCACTGTGTGTCAAGGTTCATTCATTCATCATGGCAGAAGATATGTATTGCCAGGTGAGAGAGGCTGGTGGCTTAAAAATGAGGAAGCAGGAGGGCTGATTGAATACATACCTTTCATTCTGCTTGATTCTGACAAACGACATGAAGATACAACAGAAAGAAAGGGAAAAAAGCCCAAAGTTCAGCAAACCCACAAAGAAAACCGGAGAGGAGTTCACAGCTAACAAGAAATGCCAACAAATTGTTGGAAGCAGTGAAAAAAAATAGGTAAATGATCTGTGAAATAGTAGACAAGGGGAAGCTAAAATCTACACTGGCAGCAAGAGAGAAACCTTGAGAACCAGACTACTTCATTACATACTCCAAAGGCTCAGAAATTGGCGACACCAAATAGCTCTGAACTGAAGGGCAGGACTAACCATGGAAGGGTAGGTTAAAGTCTTTAGAAGAAGCTCTCAGGCTTCTAGATGCCCTCTTTACCCTGCCAGCCAGGAAGCCCCTTCTTTGCTACAGCAGGAGTCCCAAGGGTTCCCTGAGGGCAGCGGCTCTCGAAGTGTGGGCCTGGGTCCAGCAGCATCAGCATCACCAAGGACCTGGGTAGACATGCAGACTCTCAGAGCCCTGAATCAGAAGGTCTGGGATGGAGCCCAGCCATCTGTGGGTCAACAAGGCCTCCGGATGACTCTGATTAGGCTCAGTCTCAGCTTCCCTGGTGACCGAGCGAAAGAGGATCGACCTACCAACGCAAGAGACTCAAGTTCGATCCCTGCGTCGGGAAGATTCCCTAGAGAAGGAAATGGCAGCCCACTCCAGTATTGCTGCCTGGAGAATCCCATGGACAGGGGAACCTGGCAGGCTATGGTCCCAAGGAATACAAAAGAGTCAAACACAACTGAGTGACTGAACAACAACCACCACTGCCTAGTCTGACTTGTGTCCTTTTGGGGGAAAGGGAAGCCAAAGGATTGGGACACAGGAGAGATAATTCATATAGCGAAAGCAAGGATAATGCAGCATCTCCGTCAAAATTTTTAAGAGATGTTATATGAACAACAAGAGGCAGATGCATTTCAATGAGCCGGAGCAGGATCACATGTCACGCTTCCTGACTGGTACTCCTCACTGTGTGTCAAGGTTCATTCATTCATCATGGCAGAAGATATGTATTGCCAGGTGAGAGAGGCTGGTGGCTTAAAAATGAGGAAGCAGGAGGGCTGATTGAATACATACCTTTCATTCTGCTTGATTCTGACAAACGACATGAAGATACAACAGAAAGAAAGGGAAAAAAGCCCAAAGTTCAGCAAACCCACAAAGAAAACCGGAGAGGAGTTCACAGCTAACAAGAAATGCCAACAAATTGTTGGAAGCAGTGAAAAAAAATAGGTAAATGATCTGTGAAATAGTAGACAAGGGGAAGCTAAAATCTACACTGGCAGCAAGAGAGAAACCTTGAGAACCAGACTACTTCATTACATACTCCAAAGGCTCAGAAATTGGCGACACCAAATAGCTCTGAACTGAAGGGCAGGACTAACCATGGAAGGGTAGGTTAAAGTCTTTAGAAGAAGCTCTCAGGCTTCTAGATGCCCTCTTTACCCTGCCAGCCAGGAAGCCCCTTCTTTGCTACAGCAGGAGTCCCAAGGGTTCCCTGAGGGCAGCGGCTCTCGAAGTGTGGGCCTGGGTCCAGCAGCATCAGCATCACCAAGGACCTGGGTAGACATGCAGACTCTCAGAGCCCTGAATCAGAAGGTCTGGGATGGAGCCCAGCCATCTGTGGGTCAACAAGGCCTCCGGATGACTCTGATTAGGCTCAGTCTCAGCTTCCCTGGTGACCGAGCGAAAGAGGATCGACCTACCAACGCAAGAGACTCAAGTTCGATCCCTGCGTCGGGAAGATTCCCTAGAGAAGGAAATGGCAGCCCACTCCAGTATTGCTGCCTGGAGAATCCCATGGACAGGGGAACCTGGCAGGCTATGGTCCCAAGGAATACAAAAGAGTCAAACACAACTGAGTGACTGAACAACAACCACCACTGCCTAGTCTGACTTGTGTCCTTTTGAAAAGAAGCGATTGGGACACAGGAGAAGCACCAGGGTTGCCCAAGCACAAAGGAAGGGCCATGTGCGGATAGCGAGAAGGTGGCCATCTACGAGCCGAGGAGAGAGGTCTAGGAGACACCAGGCCAGCTGCCAGTCTGGACAGTGCACTTCCCACCTCCAGATGGTGAGGAAATACAGTCCTGTTGTTTAAGCCTCCCAGATCGTGGTCTTTTGTTACCACAGTCCTAGCAAACGGATACCTTCACCAATCAAAAGGTAAACATTTTCAGATTAGATTTTTAAACTGATATAATGCCTATAAAATCCATACTTCGTAACAACAACAACAACAACAACAAAAAGAAAACAGAAAGGTTTGAAAATGTACACCTTTAGGAAACAGAATACTTCAACAGCATGCAGAGAATTAAATAAATCTGAGTTAGGACTTTCAGTACTAGGAAAAATAGAATTTAAAGCTAAAAGAAAACATTCTTAAGGGATAAAGATATCATAGACTCATGAGGGGAATAATAGAGCAAAAAGATAGGACTGTCTGAGCATAAACACACTTGAAATTCAGTCTCGAAATGTTACAAGCACCAACTGACATATAAGTAGGGAAAAGAAATAAATCAGCAATTGTAGCTGAGGATGTCAAAGGCCCTTCCCAGAAACAGAACCAGCAGATAAGAAATGAATGACGCAGAGGCTCTGACCAACAGACACAAGAAGTGTCGGCGCAGGTGGAACTCTACCCCAAAGGAACAGACAACCTGCCTCCTTCTGAACACACACGGAGCATCTGTAAATCTAAACAGAATACGGGACCATAAGCAAAATCCAGGGAATTCCAAAATGTCAGTAATACCAATTACGTTCTTAGACCATCATGAAACAAAATGTGATATCAATACCAAAGGAATCTTTATTTTTTTGAAAATTCCCTACGTTTGGAATTTTAGTATATGACTAAATAATCATTGAGTTAAAATAGATATCATGAACAGTATAAGAAATATATCATGAAAACATCAAAACTTACGGTGCAAAACTAGTATTATTTAAAAGGATATGTATAAGTTCAAATCAACTTATTACAGAATCAAAAATAAATAAAGGATTTAACATATAACATTATAAATAGGTAACAGGTTAAATTCAAGGAGACAAGAGGGAAAAAATAACAGTGCCAGGTATATCAGGACTTCCCTGGTGGTTCAGTGACTAAGATGTCTTGTTCCCAATGCATGGGGGGCCTGGGCTCAAACCCTGGTTGGCAAACTACACATGCCACAACTAAGACCCAGTACAGCCAAATAAATAAACAATAAAACAAATCACACCTTTGATAATCATCTTAACTATCTAGGTGCACATCCTGTTTTAAAAATAATAAGCATATTAACTACAATTCCATCAGAACAAAAACAGTAATTTGAATAAGCAATGCTTATGTAATTATTTGCAAGGAATGACCTACTATGATGATGATAAGAGAAAAACTAAAGAATACCCAAGGTTTGGGAGGGGCTGCCCACGGAAGTGAAACCATGGAAAGGGGTGGAATTCAGACCTAAATAGAGAAGAGGGGTGGCAGTCCACCAGCTGCCAGAGGAGTTCTCTGGGCTTCCCAGGACCAGAGGGTGTCCCCCATTTGGCCAACAGGAAGCCATCCTCCCCACCCTTGGCCAAGGGGGTCAAAGAGTTGAAACAGGCAGGCAAATGACTGGCCAATGGAAGAACCACCAAACAGCTCACGCTGCCTACTTTTCTCTTCTTCACCCAGTCGATGTCATGCCATCAGTGAAGTGGAACAGTGGGATGTTGTGTGGCATGTCAAGATCATCAAGATCTCCGCAGATGCTCTTATGGGGTTGGGTGGGGGGTGGCACTGTCAATCTAAACAGAATACGGGACCATAAGCAAAATCCAGGGAATTCCAAAATGTCAGTAATACCAATTACGTTCTTAGACCATCATGAAACAAAATGTGATATCAATACCAAAGGAATCTTTATTTTTGAAAATTCCCTACGTTTGGAATTTTAGTATATGACTAAATAATCATTGAGTTAAAATAGATATCATGAACAGTATAAGAAATATATCATGAAAACATCAAAACTTACGGTGCAAAACTAGTATTATTTAAAAGGATATGTATAAGTTCAAATCAACTTATTACAGAATCAAAAATAAATAAAGGATTTAACATATAACATTATAAATAGGTAACAGGTTAAATTCAAGGAGACAAGAGGGAAAAAATAACAGTGCCAGGTATATCAGGACTTCCCTGGTGGTTCAGTGACTAAGATGTCTTGTTCCCAATGCATGGGGGGCCTGGGCTCAAACCCTGGTTGGCAAACTACACATGCCACAACTAAGACCCAGTACAGCCAAATAAATAAACAATAAAACAAATCACACCTTTGATAATCATCTTAACTATCTAGGTGCACATCCTGTTTTAAAAATAATAAGCATATTAACTACAATTCCATCAGAACAAAAACAGTAATTTGAATAAGCAATGCTTATGTAATTATTTGCAAGGAATGACCTACTATGATGATGATAAGAGAAAAACTAAAGAATACCCAAGGTTTGGGAGGGGCTGCCCACGGAAGTGAAACCATGGAAAGGGGTGGAATTCAGACCTAAATAGAGAAGAGGGGTGGCAGTCCACCAGCTGCCAGAGGAGTTCTCTGGGCTTCCCAGGACCAGAGGGTGTCCCCCATTTGGCCAACAGGAAGCCATCCTCCCCACCCTTGGCCAAGGGGGTCAAAGAGTTGAAACAGGCAGGCAAATGACTGGCCAATGGAAGAACCACCAAACAGCTCACGCTGCCTACTTTTCTCTTCTTCACCCAGTCGATGTCATGCCATCAGTGAAGTGGAACAGTGGGATGTTGTGTGGCATGTCAAGATCATCAAGATCTCCGCAGATGCTCTTATGGCAGAGGGCAGAACTGACTCAGCCCCAGGGCAGCCCTGCGAGGAGAGACGGCTGGCACTGCCAATAACAACAACCTGCTATTGGTGGTCCTTTGCCGACTGGCTTGGAGAGAAACGCATTCGCCACATCAGTCACTGCATACCAAGTGCCAGGAATTGGCATTGATGTGCTCACGTAAAAGTACCCCACAGACAAACAGCTGTACTTAGAATCCCCACTTGATTCCGCGGATGACAGGCCACAGTCACTCCAGGATCCCTGTAGCCGCTCCACAGGCCAGGCGGGTGACCACAGGGGGATACGACGGGTACCTCCCCCCTGCCTCTGTCAATGCTTGGATGATGGCATAGGGCTCTGAAAGTTGCCCAGAGGCAATGTTGTTCTGGATGTAGTATCCTGGTATGCAGGAGAAGTTTCCGGGGTTTAATTTAGTCCCCCAGCCATAATGACTCTCCTGCTGTGGGTCCAAGAGCCAGTGTCCGGGATACTTACCGTTTCCAAGTACGTGCATAACAATTACACATTCAAGACCTGAGGAAGTGACTCACAGGATGGGGATGTGGATGAATTCACCCTCCTGTGCCGTTACTGCTGTTCAGTCGCTAAGTTGTGTCTGACTTTTTACAACCCATGGACTTCAGCACACCGGGCTTCCCTGTCCTTCACTGTCTCTCAGAGTGGGCTCACATTCATGTCCATTGAGTCGATGATGCCCTCCAACTGTGTCATCCTCTGTTGCCCCCTTCTCTTGCATGTCTATTTCATCACCATAGCCTCTGCTTTGACTGGTAGGTCAAGGTGCATTTTGGATCCCAGTTAGTATTAATTTGTAGCTAGCACCTAGTCATCCCCAGAAGGTCTGAGTATTGCACAGTCACGCCAGTAAATGGCTGTAGGTCCTTTTGGTTTAAGCTGGGGAGATCATTTAGAGTGCCTGCTTGTGAAATCTCAACAGGGTTCTTTTGCCAAAGAACCCAGGATCATCTGCAGTTCAGAGACTCTGGGTCTGTGCGTTGACTTAGGTCTCGAAACTGGTGACTCAAGCCAGGGTTTCCACCAGACTCACAGTTTCTCTGAGATATATATCAAGAACTACTGTGTTGACTCCTAAAAGTATGTAGTTCTGAGGAACACGGATCAGTTACTATCCCCAAAGAGCTCCCCTATGGGATTCAAGCCTTGATGAAGAGGTGGTGATGGGAACGCAATAGGCTATGGAGAGGTTCGCTAAGTGGCCCTGAGCCACAACGGGTTCACAGCTACCGGGCTGAGCTCTCAGTCAGAGAATCAAGGGAGGACTGGCAAGGAGGATAATCCCTGCCAGAGTGCTAGTGCGTCAAGCTTTGTGCACAAGAATCTGCTTGTTGGAATGTTGGTCAGCCTTCTGGGAGCTGCCCATGGTGGCCGCTGTTGAACACGTGGCCTAGAGGTCAGCTGGGGCAACAAGGGGACTCACAGGGAAAGTGTCGGCAAAGGTGCCACCAAGACGTGCTGGGGGTGAACTCCACGGGGTGTCCTAACTACACCGAGGCCCACAGGAAGGCATATACCCACTGGGACAAAGAGAAGAAGCCCCATTTCCCTTCAGCGTCCCTCCAGCGCCCTCTGCTGGCGATGCTCAACATCGAGTCCACTGACAGGACAGGTTCTGTATCATTACCGAGGCATCCAAGGTAGGCTTGGAACTGAAAGGCAATAGAGTTGTACTGCCACATAAGGAAAGTTATCAACAAAACAGGAATCACGAACAAACCAAAAGGGAGTTGTTTGAAAAGAGAAATAGGTATAGAACTCCTAGGCCAGTTTTAAGACCAAAGAGAGGACAAATAAAACATTCTGAAGTCAACAAAGATATCTTGTGCATTTGACACATAATGGCAGAGATTATGTTAACTAACATTAAGGGTCAACTCAAGGATCTCCTTGGATAATACAAAAGAAAACAAAGATATAGAAGACGGCTGGAGGAGATTTTAATTAAACCCCAGTCCTGTGTGAGCTCCAGGGCTTTCCTGGTGGCTCAGATGGAAAAGACTCTGTTTGCATCACAGGAGACCTGAGTTCAACCCCTGGGGCAGAGAGATGCCCTGGAGGATGGCAACCCACCGCAGGTTTTTGGCTTGGAGAATTCCATGGACAGAGGAGCCTGGTGGGCTGCAGTTCGTGGGTCGCAAAGACTCGGATACAACTGAGCGACTAATATTGTCACACTGTCTGAGTTCCTGGAACGGTTCTGCCCACTCTTTTCTGGTGTTTTTCCTTCTGCACTTGGTAGTTTCCTTCTGCAGGTGCACAGATCGGTCCTCACAATAGGATGCTCTTCCAGAGCATGTCTTGTGCTTTTCAGCAGGGTTGACCTGTGGCCCGTTATGAACTCCAAGGGGAGGCAACAGCCCAGTCTGCCAGCCTCTATGCAGAACGGCCTCTTTGGTGCCATTTGTGCTCTCGAGTTCCCTGCATAGTTAGGCTGCGGCTAGACGTGTCCTAAAACCACACCTCAGTCTCTCTTCTTGCCCCGGGGTCTCCTGCTTGCTCATCCACTACAAGGCTGCTCTTGAGGGCACCCCTCCGTAAATCAGCTGCCCAAGTGAATCAGCTGTCTCTCCCTCTGCATCTGGGTGATCGACCTCAGGCGGGGTTGAGCTGAAAGTGCTACCCGGGCACCGTCTGTGGTGGTGTCTAGGGGGTGAAGGTGTCCTAACTACACCGAGGCCCACAGGAAGGCATATACCCACTGGGACAAAGAGAAGAAGCCCCATTTCCCTTCAGCGTCCCTCCAGCGCCCTCTGCTGGCGATGCTCAACATCGAGTCCACTGACAGGACAGGTTCTGTATCATTACCGAGGCATCCAAGGTAGGCTTGGAACTGAAAGGCAATAGAGTTGTACTGCCACATAAGGAAAGTTATCAACAAAACAGGAATCACGAACAAACCAAAAGGGAGTTGTTTGAAAAGAGAAATAGGTATAGAACTCCTAGGCCAGTTTTAAGACCAAAGAGAGGACAAATAAAACATTCTGAAGTCAACAAAGATATCTTGTGCATTTGACACATAATGGCAGAGATTATGTTAACTAACATTAAGGGTCAACTCAAGGATCTCCTTGGATAATACAAAAGAAAACAAAGATATAGAAGACGGCTGGAGGAGATTTTAATTAAACCCCAGTCCTGTGTGAGCTCCAGGGCTTTCCTGGTGGCTCAGATGGAAAAGACTCTGTTTGCATCACAGGAGACCTGAGTTCAACCCCTGGGGCAGAGAGATGCCCTGGAGGATGGCAACCCACCGCAGGTTTTTGGCTTGGAGAATTCCATGGACAGAGGAGCCTGGTGGGCTGCAGTTCGTGGGTCGCAAAGACTCGGATACAACTGAGCGACTAATATTGTCACACTGTCTGAGTTCCTGGAACGGTTCTGCCCACTCTTTTCTGGTGTTTTTCCTTCTGCACTTGGTAGTTTCCTTCTGCAGGTGCACAGATCGGTCCTCACAATAGGATGCTCTTCCAGAGCATGTCTTGTGCTTTTCAGCAGGGTTGACCTGTGGCCCGTTATGAACTCCAAGGGGAGGCAACAGCCCAGTCTGCCAGCCTCTATGCAGAACGGCCTCTTTGGTGCCATTTGTGCTCTCGAGTTCCCTGCATAGTTAGGCTGCGGCTAGACGTGTCCTAAAACCACACCTCAGTCTCTCTTCTTGCCCCGGGGTCTCCTGCTTGCTCATCCACTACAAGGCTGCTCTTGAGGGCACCCCTCCGTAAATCAGCTGCCCAAGTGAATCAGCTGTCTCTCCCTCTGCATCTGGGTGATCGACCCTCAGGCGGGGGGTTGAGCTGAAAGTGCTACCCCGGGGCACCGCGTCTGTGGTGGTGTCTAGGGTGGCTGTGAGCGGAGAGCGCTGTGGGTGAGAGAAATCAGTCAGGAGCAAAAGTGCAGGGAAGAGATGAGAAGTAAGAAAGGACTGCAATTGAGGAGAAGCAGAGAAAAGGAATGGGAAGAGGAAGATACAAGGTTATGTCTGGATCACCTCCTTAATACTGATGCAGCGTGGCTGCTGAGGGAAAGGAAGTCATGGAATAGATCTTGTGGCTAGCAGGGCAGCCCACATACACACCTCAAGTAACCATAGCACAATCATATTGGGAGAAAGCATACCCACATAGAACTATGACCCAAGACTTAACATCTGCATGACACTCTGCAATTTACAGGGCTCTCCAGTACCTCATGTGTTTTGTTCCCAAAGGTCTCTGTCAAATACAATGGTAGGTAGTCTCTCTTCTTTCCTCTCCCCTTATTTCTTGTGATTTGAAGTGGTTCCCGGGAGAGAAGAGAGGGAACCCACCCTTATGGCTGTTGACTTTGAACTTGGGCAGGTGACTTCTATCAGCCAAGGGAATATAAAGAAACATAACATGAAAAGAGGCTTTGGGTATGCTCCTGTGAGTCAGCTTGGCTTGGGTGCTCTTGCTATACACCTTCAGAAAACACGCCCAGGTAATTATGGATTTAAGGAGAATGAGAAGACATGTAGAGCAAACCTAAGTCCAGCCCACAGCCCAGAACTATGTGCAGCGGATCCTATCCAATCTCAATAGAATCACAAACCTACCAACATATATGTGAGCCATTTTAAGAATGCTTGTTATGTAGCACCATTGCAATAATAGCTGACTAATACAGTTAGGCAAACAGGTATTATTAAGATGCCTATTAAGCAGATGAAACACCCGAGATACAGAGAGGTTAAGAATTTGTCCAAGTTCACAGCTCAAGGGCGAGGATTAACTATGCTCTTATCTACATACTCAAGAAAGACTCTGCAAACGTAGACATGTTTCACTGCTTTGAGGCCCAGCTCTCAAAGGAATAATTTTTAAATGCATTAAAAAAAAAGGTACCGGGTTTTCTAATAACCTAAGAAATACATGTTTTCATATATGCTGCCTATTAAATCTGTTCATACCATATCAGCAAACATCATGTCGTCTTGGAGAGGTTCCTAGTTTTTCCTGTGAAATGTTTTTCAACGCCTGAGTGAATCAAAATGAATGTAAATGAAGGTTTATTAAGTCAACCCCACATGGTGCTGTATTGTCAGCATTTGTAGGGCTGTGACAGGTTAGTTATTGCAGTTTGAAGGAAATGTCACCAACACAGCAGTCTGCAGAATTAACTTAAAAAATATATATACACACGTCTCAGGATTTGCTACCTTTTGAGAATCATCTCCCCAGAAGGTGACAGGGGGCTGAGGGAGGCTGCGGTCTGCTCATTCTTTTTCATCAAGAATCATTCTCTGGCTACATGATTCCCGAGGCCAAGGGTCAGGGGCTGCAGGTAAGCACCCAGGCTTCTGAGAGCTGCTGTTAATGGACTGTGGAGAGGAAGCAAAACGAGGCTGATTGGAGTTGACAAGGAGTGACAGGAGCCACTGGCAGCAGCACCAAGTGCCCTCTGCTCCCGAATGAGTGTCAGCCTGGCTCGGGGGTGGCGTGCGGGCGGAAGTAAGAGGAGACGGGGAGGCCTGGGATGCTGTGCTGCTGAAGAAGCAGCTTTATTAACTCCATGGGAGCTGAGGCTCCAGCCGGGAGATGTCACCCCTTCCCGGGCACCTTTCTTTCTCTTGCCCCGGGGAGACATCCAGAATGGGCTGGCGAGGTCATCGGTCCCTTGCATGACTTGATTGGAGAAGAGTCAGGAGGGCTCCTTCCTCCTCCTCCTCATGCTCAGTCACTAAAGCTTTTGGAGAACTATTCCTTGAAATTCTGAACCCGTCCTCTTTGTCTCCTCTTACACGAATATACCTCATGGGAAACATGAGTATTAAGCATTCATCTATGAAGACCAAAGTAAAAAATACCTTTCATTGAAACCTCCAGACCCTTGATGCAAGGGAAGGAAAATGTACTGAAGAAAACATACAACTAGAGCAGAAATAGGTGTTCTGACTTCTCAGCATACTAAATGAGCACTGTTTAACCCTTATGCCCTGTGTTACAATCAGGCCTGGGGTTACACAGCGTAACACAAGGACCTTCTCCCAGGTACACTCAGGACAATGATTCCTCCTTCTGTTCATATCAGCAAACATCATGTCGTCTTGGAGAGGTTCCTAGTTTTTCCTGTGAAATGTTTTTCAACGCCTGAGTGAATCAAAATGAATGTAAATGAAGGTTTATTAAGTCAACCCCACATGGTGCTGTATTGTCAGCATTTGTAGGGCTGTGACAGGTTAGTTATTGCAGTTTGAAGGAAATGTCACCAACACAGCAGTCTGCAGAATTAACTTAAAAAATATATATACACACGTCTCAGGATTTGCTACCTTTTGAGAATCATCTCCCCAGAAGGTGACAGGGGGCTGAGGGAGGCTGCGGTCTGCTCATTCTTTTTCATCAAGAATCATTCTCTGGCTACATGATTCCCGAGGCCAAGGGTCAGGGGCTGCAGGTAAGCACCCAGGCTTCTGAGAGCTGCTGTTAATGGACTGTGGAGAGGAAGCAAAACGAGGCTGATTGGAGTTGACAAGGAGTGACAGGAGCCACTGGCAGCAGCACCAAGTGCCCTCTGCTCCCGAATGAGTGTCAGCCTGGCTCGGGGGTGGCGTGCGGGCGGAAGTAAGAGGAGACGGGGAGGCCTGGGATGCTGTGCTGCTGAAGAAGCAGCTTTATTAACTCCATGGGAGCTGAGGCTCCAGCCGGGAGATGTCACCCCTTCCCGGGCACCTTTCTTTCTCTTGCCCCGGGGAGACATCCAGAATGGGCTGGCGAGGTCATCGGTCCCTTGCATGACTTGATTGGAGAAGAGTCAGGAGGGCTCCTTCCTCCTCCTCCTCATGCTCAGTCACTAAAGCTTTTGGAGAACTATTCCTTGAAATTCTGAACCCGTCCTCTTTGTCTCCTCTTACACGAATATACCTCATGGGAAACATGAGTATTAAGCATTCATCTATGAAGACCAAAGTAAAAAATACCTTTCATTGAAACCTCCAGACCCTTGATGCAAGGGAAGGAAAATGTACTGAAGAAAAACATACAACTAGAGCAGAAATAGGTGTTCTGACTTCTCAGCATACTAAATGAGCACTGTTTAACCCTTATGCCCCTGTGTTACAATCAGGCCTGGGGTTACACAGGGTAACACAAGGACCTTCTCCCAGGTACACTCAGGACAATGATTCTCCCTCTTTTATATGAAGTGTGAGAACCACAGAGATTGGGGGATCCTCTCACTTAATTCCACCTTTTTACAGAAGAGAAGCTAAATGCCAGGAGAGAAATGGGAATTTCTAAGCTCACCCACCTGAGCAGAACATGGACAAACCTTCTTGGTCAAACTCTTGTCTTTCAAAAACCCACCCACACTGCCTCCTCTGGATTGGTGCTGAATCCAAAATCAGATGTCTCCTGAGCACAATCAGAGGCATCTATGAAAAAATATTGGTCAATGCTGTGTGGCTGTGTGCTTTTCTGTACAAAATGAGTTTAAAAGATTCATCCATTCAGCAAACATTTGTAGACTGCCCATTGCTCCTGACTCCTGGGACCTCACAAACTAAGATGCCCAAATGGGGCAAAATTCTTGAAGGTTTAAATTTAAATAATTTTCCAGAAGTAGAGGGGACACACTGAGGTTTTGGTATGAGGGGGTGAAGAAGAAAATAGACCTGTAGGTGGATGTGGCAGAGAAGGGAGGGATCATCTCTCTCCCCAGATACATGAAACCCAGAGACACACTTTTGCTTTGATAGTTCTATAGGAAAAGGCCCATGCTGTCATTTTACATATATATATATATATGTAAAATATATGTAAAATGATGTCATATATGTAAAATGATGATATATATATCAACATATACTACTTTTATATGTGATATATGATATACATAATATATATGTATACATAATATAAAGTAATATATAATATGTTATATGATATACATGTATATGTCATCATAGTTTTGTATTTATACGTAAATATAAGTATTATGGGATTTCCTAGTGGTTCAGTTGGTAAAGAATTCTGTCCGCAATGCAGGAGACCCCAGTTCTATTACTAGGTCGGGAAGATCCTCTGGAGAAGGGATAGGCTACCCACTCTAGTATTCCTGGACTTCTCTGGTGGCTCAGATGGTAAAGAATCCCCCAGTAATTTCCTTGGGATTCTCTGAACCCGTCCTCTTTGTCTCCTCTTACACGAATATACCTCATGGGAAACATGAGTATTAAGCATTCATCTATGAAGACCAAAGTAAAAATACCTTTCATTGAAACCTCCAGACCCTTGATGCAAGGGAAGGAAAATGTACTGAAGAAAACATACAACTAGAGCAGAAATAGGTGTTCTGACTTCTCAGCATACTAAATGAGCACTGTTTAACCCTTATGCCCTGTGTTACAATCAGGCCTGGGGTTACACAGGGTAACACAAGGACCTTCTCCCAGGTACACTCAGGACAATGATTCTCCCTCTTTTATATGAAGTGTGAGAACCACAGAGATTGGGGGATCCTCTCACTTAATTCCACCTTTTTACAGAAGAGAAGCTAAATGCCAGGAGAGAAATGGGAATTTCTAAGCTCACCCACCTGAGCAGAACATGGACAAACCTTCTTGGTCAAACTCTTGTCTTTCAAAAACCCACCCACACTGCCTCCTCTGGATTGGTGCTGAATCCAAAATCAGATGTCTCCTGAGCACAATCAGAGGCATCTATGAAAAAATATTGGTCAATGCTGTGTGGCTGTGTGCTTTTCTGTACAAAATGAGTTTAAAAGATTCATCCATTCAGCAAACATTTGTAGACTGCCCATTGCTCCTGACTCCTGGGACCTCACAAACTAAGATGCCCAAATGGGGCAAAATTCTTGAAGGTTTAAATTTAAATAATTTTCCAGAAGTAGAGGGGACACACTGAGGTTTTGGTATGAGGGGGTGAAGAAGAAAATAGACCTGTAGGTGGATGTGGCAGAGAAGGGAGGGATCATCTCTCTCCCCAGATACATGAAACCCAGAGACACACTTTTGCTTTGATAGTTCTATAGGAAAAGGCCCATGCTGTCATTTTACATATATATATATATATGTAAAATATATGTAAAATGATGTCATATATGTAAAATGATGATATATATATCAACATATACTACTTTTTATATGTGATATATGATATACATAATATATATGTATACATAATATAAAGTAATATATAATATGTTATATGATATACATGTATATGTCATCATAGTTTTGTATTTATACGTAAATATAAGTATTATGGGATTTCCTAGTGGTTCAGTTGGTAAAGAATTCTGTCCGCAATGCAGGAGACCCCAGTTCTATTACTAGGTCGGGAAGATCCTCTGGAGAAGGGATAGGCTACCCACTCTAGTATTCCTGGACTTCTCTGGTGGCTCAGATGGTAAAGAATCCACCTGCATTGTAGGAGACCTGGGTTCCATCCCTGGGTTGGGAAGATTCCCCTGAAAGAGGGCATGGCAACCCATTCCAGTATTCTTGCCTAAAGAATCCCTATGAAGAGGAACCTGGTGGGTTACAGTCCACGGAACCTCAAAGACTTGGACACGACTGAGCAACTAAGCACAGCACAGCATAAATATATATATACATGTATACATAAATAAATAAAATAAATAAATATAAAGCAATGAGTTCAGCACTTTGGAAGGCCATGAGTCTATAAAGCCATCAGTAGTTGAAGTTCACTGGAGTTGACAGATGATGACACCTCGTGTCCCAAAGACAGAATCCCAGCGACTGCTCCTGTAAGCACTGAACTCTGGCCACACACGATGCAGGTTCAGTGACTTGGAGTTACTGGGCTCAAGGACAGAGCTGAGTCTCCATCCCTAAGAGTAAGCTTTCAAAGGAAAACGCCCAGCAAGCAGGGTGTCCTTTAGCACTGAACTCAAGAGGATCCCTGAGGCTAGAAATGAATTAGGAGTCTTAGGGGAAGGTCCAGAAGGAGGTCTACTTTCTGGGAAAGAAGGTTACTAGGAAAAAAGAATGTGAGAGTTGAACTGTCAAGAAAGCTGGATACTTTCAAATTGTGGTGCTGGAGAAGACTCTTGAGAGTCCCTTGGACAGCAAGGAGGTCAAACTAGTCAATCCTAAAGAAAACCAACCCTGAATATTCATTGAAAGGACTAAAGTTGAAGCTCCTATGTTTTGGCGACCACCTGATGTGAAGAGCTGACTCGCTGGAAAAGACCCTGATGCTGGGGAAAATTTAAAGGAGAAGGGACGAGAGAGGATGAAAGGGTTGGATAGCATCACCAATTCAATGGACATGAAATTGAGCAAACTCTGGGAGATGGTGAAGGACAAGGAAATCTAGCATGCCGCAGTCCATGAAATTGCAAAGAGTTGTACACGACTTTAGCTACTGAACAATGACCACAGGAAAAAGAATTAAGCCAAAGCATCAGACATTAGCAGCCACTGGAAGAGGAGTCAGCTGAGGAGCCTAAGGGAAGCCGGGTGATCCAGGAGAGTTTCCCATCACAAAGCCAAGAAAACCACAGATGGTGTGGGAAGACCTCTCTGAGGCCCTTCATTTCAACTCCTTCCCCAATGAACATTTTTAGTGTTTTCCTAATGGCAGAAAATGATGGATTCAAACTTCACTCCTTTTTCAACAAAGACAGCCATGTGGTGGAAAGAGCTGTGAACCTGGGTCAGAAAGCTCTGGGCTGAATCCCAGCTGTGTGACCTTGAGGAGGTGCCCTCACATCTCAGGGTCAAGACGTCCTCATCTACAGTCTGTGAGTTTTGATAAGGTAATGGATAGAAATGCACATGTAAAGTACCATATACATAGCGTGACTTTTTAGGCTGTAATTCTGAGAGAACTGACAAATGTGGATGTAAACAACAAAAAGACGGGTGCCCATATTCCTGAATGTAGTAAGTTTTCATACAGGTTTTTCAGGGCTTACTTGCTACTTACTATCAATGGTGCTTTTTATTTCACTTGTATTTATGATCAACGCTCTGTTTGCTGAGTGCACTTAATCCATTTTTCACACTTGAAGGGCATGGTCGAGGATGAAATGGGACAGCAGAGATGGACAGACTATCAGAACAGCAGGGATTTGGGGCAATGAAACTTGACCTACTCCTCTCTCCCTCTCCCCAGCTTATACTTGCCTTGAGAATCAGCTGCCTCTCAACTACACGAAGTGGTTTGGAGCCCCTCAAAAACGTCCCATCTCCAGAACATGGACATTATTTTCCCTGTCTGCTCCCTGAAAAAGTCCTGTTAACAAGGCAGACTGATCCGTGCTGATTCAGAACTCCCTCTGCAGGAAAGCCCTATCCCCAGAGTGTTTTTAAAGTAGCCATAATCATCATGACAGCCGAAGCAGCATCCTGTTTGAGGATGTGAAAGCAGTTGGGGAAAATAAGAGCCTCGTCTAAGACTTAAAAGAAAAATCTAGGGGTTGAGAGAGGGCTTCCCAGGTGGTGTTAGTGCTAAAGAACCTGCCTGCCAATGCTGGTGACCTAAGAGACATGGGTTCAGTCCCTGACTGAGGAAGATCTTCTGGAGGAGGGCATGGCAGCCCACTCCAGTATTCTTGCCTGGAGAATGCCGGTGGGCTATGGTCCATAAGGTTGCAAAGAGTCAGACACAACTGAAGTGACTTCGCATAGCAGGGGATGAGATGGCCATAGAGTGATCTGAAAACCTTTGACATATTCCGGGAATCAGAAGGTTGTAAGGATGTGAAGGGCTGTGCATGTACCCAGGAAATATGAGAGGGGTCATAATAACTCAGCTCTGTGTTTGAAGCCCCGTGCAAGGAAGAAATTAAGACAGAGTTGTAAGCTTCCTGAACATGTAAGACATATACCAAAGCACACAGAGCTGCTTATCAAAAAATTAAAAACAGGGCTTCCCTGGTGGCCCAATGTGTAAAGAGTCTGCCTTGCTGTGCAAGCGGCACTGGTTCCATTCCTGGCAGGAAGATCTCACATGCTGCAGAGCAGCTGAACGGGTGCGGATGTCATCCATATTCCTGAATGTAGTAAGTTTTCATACAGGTTTTTCAGGGCTTACTTGCTACTTACTATCAATGGTGCTTTTTATTTCACTTGTATTTATGATCAACGCTCTGTTTGCTGAGTGCACTTAATCCATTTTCACACTTGAAGGGCATGGTCGAGGATGAAATGGGACAGCAGAGATGGACAGACTATCAGAACAGCAGGGATTTGGGGCAATGAAACTTGACCTACTCCTCTCTCCCTCTCCCCAGCTTATACTTGCCTTGAGAATCAGCTGCCTCTCAACTACACGAAGTGGTTTGGAGCCCCTCAAAAACGTCCCATCTCCAGAACATGGACATTATTTTCCCTGTCTGCTCCCTGAAAAAGTCCTGTTAACAAGGCAGACTGATCCGTGCTGATTCAGAACTCCCTCTGCAGGAAAGCCCTATCCCCAGAGTGTTTTAAAGTAGCCATAATCATCATGACAGCCGAAGCAGCATCCTGTTTGAGGATGTGAAAGCAGTTGGGGAAAATAAGAGCCTCGTCTAAGACTTAAAAGAAAAATCTAGGGGTTGAGAGAGGGCTTCCCAGGTGGTGTTAGTGCTAAAGAACCTGCCTGCCAATGCTGGTGACCTAAGAGACATGGGTTCAGTCCCTGACTGAGGAAGATCTTCTGGAGGAGGGCATGGCAGCCCACTCCAGTATTCTTGCCTGGAGAATGCCGGTGGGCTATGGTCCATAAGGTTGCAAAGAGTCAGACACAACTGAAGTGACTTCGCATAGCAGGGGATGAGATGGCCATAGAGTGATCTGAAAACCTTTGACATATTCCGGGAATCAGAAGGTTGTAAGGATGTGAAGGGCTGTGCATGTACCCAGGAAATATGAGAGGGGTCATAATAACTCAGCTCTGTGTTTGAAGCCCCGTGCAAGGAAGAAATTAAGACAGAGTTGTAAGCTTCCTGAACATGTAAGACATATACCAAAGCACACAGAGCTGCTTATCAAAAAATTAAAAACAGGGCTTCCCTGGTGGCCCAATGTGTAAAGAGTCTGCCTTGCTGTGCAAGGGGCACTGGTTCCATTCCTGGCAGGGGAAGATCTCACATGCTGCAGAGCAGCTGAACGAGTGTGTCCAATGACGAGCCAGCGCTCTGGAGTGTATGTATCCAGAGCCAGTAGTCTGCAATGAGAGAGGCCACTGCAATGGGAGGCCCACACAGCCTGAAGAATAAAGATGGATGAAAAATAAATAAATAATCAATAAAAAGAGACCAAAATTAAAAATATATATATTTAAAAAGTAAAAACATTAATTCAAAGTACTTTAGGAAATAAGTGATCAGCCATTAGCTGACCATTCAGGTAACCTAACAAATATTTCAGTGAGTACCCAGTACAGGGAACATGTGTTTCACAGAATAAGTCTAGAAAATTGATTAAACCAACAAATTCTTCATCCAATAAAACTATCATTCAAAAACGAAGGAGACATTCAGACAGTCATAGATTAAAAACTGAGAAAATTGGTTATTGGCACACCTGCCCTGTAAGAAAAACATAACAGAATCCTTCAGGCTAAAATGAAGATCATAATTTTAGTTCACATGTAGAAATCAACACCAGCAGCAAAGGTTACTGCATAGGCAAGACATGTATCTTTTGTAATACTTTACTTTTACTACTTTAAAATACAACTACACAAAACAACAATTAGGAACTTGTGTTGATAGGCTGATCGTGTATAAAGATATTATTATCTTTAAAAGACAACTGCATAAAACAATAATTAGAAACCTGTGTTGATAGGCTGATCATGTCTCAAGCTATAATTTGTATGACAATAATAGCACATAGGAGGAGATGGGTGGAACCATTCTGCAGCAAAGTACAATATTGTACAGTATTCTGTAAAATTGTAAGTCTTTTATAGGTTCATGAAGTAATTAGCCCGGGGGCACATAAGGTTGCAAAGAGTCAGACACAACTGAAGTGACGATAGCAGGGGATGAGATGGCCATAGAGTGATCTGAAAACCTTTGACATATTCCGGGAATCAGAAGGTTGTAAGGATGTGAAGGGCTGTGCATGTACCCAGGAAATATGAGAGGGGTCATAATAACTCAGCTCTGTGTTTGAAGCCCCGTGCAAGGAAGAAATTAAGACAGAGTTGTAAGCTTCCTGAACATGTAAGACATATACCAAAGCACACAGAGCTGCTTATCAAAAAATTAAAAACAGGGCTTCCCTGGTGGCCCAATGTGTAAAGAGTCTGCCTTGCTGTGCAAGGGGCACTGGTTCCATTCCTGGCAGGGGAAGATCTCACATGCTGCAGAGCAGCTGAACGAGTGTGTCCAATGACGAGCCAGCGCTCTGGAGTGTATGTATCCAGAGCCAGTAGTCTGCAATGAGAGAGGCCACTGCAATGGGAGGCCCACACAGCCTGAAGAATAAAGATGGATGAAAAATAAATAAATAATCAATAAAAAGAGACCAAAATTAAAAATATATATATTTAAAAAGTAAAAAAATTAATTCAAAGTACTTTAGGAAATAAGTGATCAGCCATTAGCTGACCATTCAGGTAACCTAACAAATATTTCAGTGAGTACCCAGTACAGGGAACATGTGTTTCACAGAATAAGTCTAGAAAATTGATTAAACCAACAAATTCTTCATCCAATAAAACTATCATTCAAAAACGAAGGAGACATTCAGACAGTCATAGATTAAAAACTGAGAAAATTGGTTATTGGCACACCTGCCCTGTAAGAAAAACATAACAGAATCCTTCAGGCTAAAATGAAGATCATAATTTTAGTTCACATGTAGAAATCAACACCAGCAGCAAAGGTTACTGCATAGGCAAGACATGTATCTTTTGTAATACTTTACTTTTACTACTTTAAAATACAACTACACAAAACAACAATTAGGAACTTGTGTTGATAGGCTGATCGTGTATAAAGATATTATTATCTTTAAAAGACAACTGCATAAAACAATAATTAGAAACCTGTGTTGATAGGCTGATCATGTCTCAAGCTATAATTTGTATGACAATAATAGCACATAGGAGGAGATGGGTGGAACCATTCTGCAGCAAAGTACAATATTGTACAGTATTCTGTAAAATATTGAACTTAAGTTCATATTTATCCAAACTAGGTTCAGTGCGAATTGTAATCCTCAGAACACCACTAAAAATAATCCAAACTTTTAGTAAATAAAATAGCAAATGAACTAAAATAAACTGCTATGAAAAAGCTATTTAACACAGAAGAAGTAGTAAAGCAGTGGCAGACAAACCAAGGCAAAAGGCCCAGAGTAAACTCTATCAAAATGGCAAGCCTACATCTACCACATTCCTCAGAAGAAGAAACAAATGGCCAGTAAGCACACACAAAAAATACTCGACAACATTAGTCATTAACAAAACACAATGAGATACCACCTCATACCCAGTAGGACGGCTATACTAAAAAGGAGAGACAATAACAAGTGTTGGTGAAGATGTGGAGAAATTGAAGCCCTCATACATTGCTAGCGGAAATGTAAAATAGGCATCACTATGTAAAATACTTTGGAGATTCCTAAAAACATCAAAAATAGTCAAAGATAACCAAATCTGCCCTTAGATATGTACCCAAGAGAAATAAAAACATATGTCTACACAAAGACTTGAACATGAAGTTCTTTAAAAAATTATTTAGAATAGCCAAAAACAGAAACCTCCCAAATGTCCAGCAACTGATGGATTCAAACAAAAGTAATATATCTATGCCATGAAGAATTATTCAGAAATAAAAGAAGTGAAGTACTGATTCATTCCATAAAATGAATGACCCTTGGAAATATGAGGCTAAGCAAAATAAATCCAGTACACAAGATCATGCATGATTCCACTTATATGAAGTATTAGACTAGATAGATCTATTGAGACAGAAAGTAGACTAGCTGGCTGCCTAAGCTGATGGAGTGAAGAGGAGGAACAGAGAGTGACTGCTGCTGGGTTGTAATACTTTACTAAAATACAACTACACAAAACAACAATTAGGAACTTGTGTTGATAGGCTGATCGTGTATAAAGATATTATTATCTTTAAAAGACAACTGCATAAAACAATAATTAGAAACCTGTGTTGATAGGCTGATCATGTCTCAAGCTATAATTTGTATGACAATAATAGCACATAGGAGGAGATGGGTGGAACCATTCTGCAGCAAAGTACAATATTGTACAGTATTCTGTAAAATATTGAACTTAAGTTCATATTTATCCAAACTAGGTTCAGTGCGAATTGTAATCCTCAGAACACCACTAAAAATAATCCAAACTTTTAGTAAATAAAATAGCAAATGAACTAAAATAAACTGCTATGAAAAAGCTATTTAACACAGAAGAAGTAGTAAAGCAGTGGCAGACAAACCAAGGCAAAAGGCCCAGAGTAAACTCTATCAAAAT
Source organism: Tragulus kanchil (assembly GCA_022376925.1). Classification (NCBI taxonomy): domain Eukaryota; kingdom Metazoa; phylum Chordata; class Mammalia; order Artiodactyla; family Tragulidae; genus Tragulus; species Tragulus kanchil. The sequence goes on along the minus strand of JAIOJX010000028.1, from coordinate 14,859,969 downwards.
GGCAAGCCTACATCTACCACATTCCTCAGAAGAAGAAACAAATGGCCAGTAAGCACACACAAAAAATACTCGACAACATTAGTCATTAACAAAACACAATGAGATACCACCTCATACCCAGTAGGACGGCTATACTAAAAAGGAGAGACAATAACAAGTGTTGGTGAAGATGTGGAGAAATTGAAGCCCTCATACATTGCTAGCGGAAATGTAAAATAGGCATCACTATGTAAAATACTTTGGAGATTCCTAAAAACATCAAAAATAGTCAAAGATAACCAAATCTGCCCTTAGATATGTACCCAAGAGAAATAAAAACATATGTCTACACAAAGACTTGAACATGAAGTTCTTTAAAAAATTATTTAGAATAGCCAAAAACAGAAACCTCCCAAATGTCCAGCAACTGATGGATTCAAACAAAAGTAATATATCTATGCCATGAAGAATTATTCAGAAATAAAAGAAGTGAAGTACTGATTCATTCCATAAAATGAATGACCCTTGGAAATATGAGGCTAAGCAAAATAAATCCAGTACACAAGATCATGCATGATTCCACTTATATGAAGTATTAGACTAGATAGATCTATTGAGACAGAAAGTAGACTAGCTGGCTGCCTAAGCTGATGGAGTGAAGAGGAGGGAACAGAGAGTGACTGCTGCTGGGTTGGAATTTCTTTGGGGAGTGGTGAAAATGCTCTTAAATTGATCGTTGTGATGGTCTTAAAACTTTTGAAAATATTAAAAACCATTGTGCATCATCCAAATGGGTGAATTTTAAGATATGTGAATTATACCTCAATAAAGTTATAAAATAGATGCCTACCAAGACAAACACATCAGGAGGGTTTATGAACTGACACGAAAAAGAATCTGTGTGTATATGTTTTTAGAGAATCTGAGTCCTAACAGGGTTTCCTAGGGGGTGATGTTTTTTCTGTGAAAAAGAATTATTCACAGTCAAGTAGTATATTCTGGTTTTGCATACCTATGGGCCATTGCACACCAGTTAGGGTTATTCCCCCAGACCAACCTCTAAATTCAGAGAGGACTGCTCTGACCCTTCTGGGACTCTTTCTTCTCTACTAACAGAGCCCCATGTTCAGTAACCCAAACTCCTTATCTAGGACCTTTCCAAACACTCAAATTGCGCTCTAGAGATGGGGCAGAGGTAGGGAGAGTAATCAAGGCATGGGTGATAGGGAAGGGGTTGGAGTTTGGGTGAATGGAAATGTACACACAGGCAGGGTCTTGGGTAAAAAGAATGGGTGGGAGGAATGACCGGGGAGAGACCCATCAGGAGGTGGAACAGGCATGGGAGAGGGTAAACAAAGGGTCAGCCTGGAAGGGAGGAGTCAGAAGAAAAGATGGTAGACCCCATCAGGTCCATGATGAGAAAGGAGGAGTAGAAGCCCAATCAAGTAAAATACTTTGAGATTCCTAAAACATCAAAATAGTAAAATAACCAAATCTGCCCTTAGATATGTACCCAAGAGAAATAAAACATATGTCTACACAAAGACTTGAACATGAAGTTCTTTAAAAAATTATTTAGAATAGCCAAAAACAGAAACCTCCCAAATGTCCAGCAACTGATGGATTCAAACAAAAGTAATATATCTATGCCATGAAGAATTATTCAGAAATAAAAGAAGTGAAGTACTGATTCATTCCATAAAATGAATGACCCTTGGAAATATGAGGCTAAGCAAAATAAATCCAGTACACAAGATCATGCATGATTCCACTTATATGAAGTATTAGACTAGATAGATCTATTGAGACAGAAAGTAGACTAGCTGGCTGCCTAAGCTGATGGAGTGAAGAGGAGGGAACAGAGAGTGACTGCTGCTGGGTTGGAATTTCTTTGGGGAGTGGTGAAAATGCTCTTAAATTGATCGTTGTGATGGTCTTAAAACTTTTGAAAATATTAAAAACCATTGTGCATCATCCAAATGGGTGAATTTTAAGATATGTGAATTATACCTCAATAAAGTTATAAAATAGATGCCTACCAAGACAAACACATCAGGAGGGTTTATGAACTGACACGAAAAAGAATCTGTGTGTATATGTTTTTAGAGAATCTGAGTCCTAACAGGGTTTCCTAGGGGGTGATGTTTTTTCTGTGAAAAAGAATTATTCACAGTCAAGTAGTATATTCTGGTTTTGCATACCTATGGGCCATTGCACACCAGTTAGGGTTATTCCCCCAGACCAACCTCTAAATTCAGAGAGGACTGCTCTGACCCTTCTGGGACTCTTTCTTCTCTACTAACAGAGCCCCATGTTCAGTAACCCAAACTCCTTATCTAGGACCTTTCCAAACACTCAAATTGCGCTCTAGAGATGGGGCAGAGGTAGGGAGAGTAATCAAGGCATGGGTGATAGGGAAGGGGTTGGAGTTTGGGTGAATGGAAATGTACACACAGGCAGGGTCTTGGGTAAAAAGAATGGGTGGGAGGAATGACCGGGGAGAGACCCATCAGGAGGTGGAACAGGCATGGGAGAGGGGTAAACAAAGGGTCAGCCTGGAAGGGAGGAGTCAGAAGAAAAAGATGGTAGACCCCCATCAGGTCCATGATGAGAAAGGAGGGGTTCAACGGTAAGCTCCAAATTGCCTCCTATGTTGATTTCACAAAGGAGATGTTTTGTTCAATCATCATTCTCCAGAATGAATGACCCTTTGTAAAGTAGACCATGACGCCTCCATCTGATTTGTTATCAGCCTATCACATTTGCTTAAGGGAAGCCTTACTTGCAGTCAAAAGGGTGCAGCCTTCTTTCCATTTCTGAAGGAGGAATTCGAAGCACTGAGGGTTGGATTTCCTCAGTGGCCCCAGGACAAGCAGATGGTGTTCAGGGGGCCCCACCAGCCGGCTGGAGAGACTCTGTTCTCAGAGCGACCTATTGTACATGAACTATATATGTGCCTCATGGGAGCTGACAGCTCAAAAAATCAGACGGGGAAGTGCCGTGCCCTGTTCCCCTTGCAGTGCCAGCAGCAAATCATAACAGAATCATAACATGATTCAAAGAGCCCGGAAATGACCAAGGGCCTGCAGGGGTGCCAGACTCAGCCCCTCATCTTGCAAGACCTCAGCCCAGAGAGGACAAGCAACTTGTCCAAGGTCACTCAGCTAAACAGTGGCATACTGGGGACAAAAAGCCTGGCTTCTCCCTTCCTGAAGATGCGTGGCCCCCAGGCAGGCCAGGCTGCCATTAAGAAACACATAGGCATGCTTGGACCCTCCCTGGCGTACCTCATAGCAAGTAAGAAACCTTCTGCTGCAAACCTGTTGAGGAAATTAAATTAGCTACTAATTGGTTCATTGGCAGCAAGCTCTGGAGGCAATAAGGAGCAAATTAAACTGGAGTAAGAAGCACAGTTTCTTAGATTTGATCTAGGACCTTTCCCCAAACACTCAAATTGCGCTCTAGAGATGGGGCAGAGGTAGGGAGAGTAATCAAGGCATGGGTGATAGGGAAGGGGTTGGAGTTTGGGTGAATGGAAATGTACACACAGGCAGGGTCTTGGGTAAAAAGAATGGGTGGGAGGAATGACCGGGGAGAGACCCATCAGGAGGTGGAACAGGCATGGGAGAGGGGTAAACAAAGGGTCAGCCTGGAAGGGAGGAGTCAGAAGAAAAAGATGGTAGACCCCCATCAGGTCCATGATGAGAAAGGAGGGGTTCAACGGTAAGCTCCAAATTGCCTCCTATGTTGATTTCACAAAGGAGATGTTTTGTTCAATCATCATTCTCCAGAATGAATGACCCTTTGTAAAGTAGACCATGACGCCTCCATCTGATTTGTTATCAGCCTATCACATTTGCTTAAGGGAAGCCTTACTTGCAGTCAAAAGGGTGCAGCCTTCTTTCCATTTCTGAAGGAGGAATTCGAAGCACTGAGGGTTGGATTTCCTCAGTGGCCCCAGGACAAGCAGATGGTGTTCAGGGGCCGCACCAGCCGGCTGGAGAGACTCTGTTCTCAGAGCGACCTATTGTACATGAACTATATATGTGCCTCATGGGAGCTGACAGCTCAAAAAATCAGACGGGGAAGTGCCGTGCCCTGTTCCCCTTGCAGTGCCAGCAGCAAATCATAACAGAATCATAACATGATTCAAAGAGCCCGGAAATGACCAAGGGCCTGCAGGGGTGCCAGACTCAGCCCCTCATCTTGCAAGACCTCAGCCCAGAGAGGACAAGCAACTTGTCCAAGGTCACTCAGCTAAACAGTGGCATACTGGGGACAAAAAGCCTGGCTTCTCCCTTCCTGAAGATGCGTGGCCCCCAGGCAGGCCAGGCTGCCATTAAGAAACACATAGGCATGCTTGGACCCTCCCTGGCGTACCTCATAGCAAGTAAGAAACCTTCTGCTGCAAACCTGTTGAGGAAATTAAATTAGCTACTAATTGGTTCATTGGCAGCAAGCTCTGGAGGCAATAAGGAGCAAATTAAACTGGAGTAAGAAGCACAGTTTCTTAGATTTGATCATCTTGATGATCACCTCAATGGCTCACCGGTAAGAACCTCTCCCCTAGCAAAACTCTCAGAAGGATCCCATGACCTTTGGACTACCAGAGGACTCAGTTCAGTCTCTTCCTTTTTCTCGCATTTGCACCATCTTCTCTTCTTCATCTTTTTAACTCAGCATTTCCCAAACTGTACTCTTCAGGACTTCAGTGTCAGTAGAGGGCTAGTGCATGTTTAATGACAGACTCTCTTGGATCAAGGACCCTGATTTGTAGCATTGATCTGTAAACAATCCTGCTGCTGCTGCTTAGTCATTTCAGTCATGTCTGACTCTGTGTGATCCCATGGACGGCAGCCCGCCGGGCCTCTCCATCCATGGAATTCTCCAAGCAAGAACACTGGAGTGGGTTGCCATACCCTCCTCCAAGAGGATCTTCCCAACTCAGGGATGGAACCCGGGTCTCCTGCATTGCAGGCAGATTCCTCACTACTGACCCATCAGGGAAGCCCCATGTATGTATGTATTTGAGACCCCATGGACTGTAGCTCATCAGGCTTCTCCATCCATGGAATTTTCCAGGCAAGAATACTGGAGTGAGTTGCCATTTCATTCTCTGGTAAACACTCCTACCATGGGCCAATTTCAAGATATGAACATGATATATACCAGCTTATAGAAGTCCTGATAATTTAAGAACTGGTTATTGCAAGCCAATACAAGCTGATTTCAACACGACACTGATAGGGTTCAGATCCCATCTAAAAGTAGCAAAGTGCACATGGAATATTCTTCAGGATAGATCACATACAAGGCCACAAATTAAGCCTTGGTACATTTAAGAAAACTGAAGTCATATTAAGCATCTTTTCCAACCACAACACTATGAGACTAGAAATCAACTACCAAGAAAAGAAAAAATGTGGAGGCTAAACACTATGCTTCTAAACTGATGGATTAGTGAAGAAAAGAAGTTTCTAAGGTCAGCATTGTCACCAGACAATCCCCAAGGAGGCTGTGAGGGGAATAGACATGAACTTGCTGACCTCCAGCCTGCTCCTCTGTACCCTTTCTCACCCCTCAGTGGATCACCTGAGCCACTCTGCTTACACCTTCCACATAGTCCCCTTTCCAAGAAAAAAGTCACTCTCCAAAAAAAGAGAAAATCTGAAACTCATTTTTCCTAAGATGCAAATGAGACATAACAGCTTAAACTAGTACCTTTCTAGAGTTGTCTATATCTCTGCATCTTGAAGGAAAAAAAAAAAAAAACACCTTAAAGCTAAAGGATTCCAGCTATGCCTTTGGGATTTCAGGCAGCCCAGTGGATATGAGGAATAGTAAGACTAGAGCACCCGTGTTCCCAGATATCACAGGAACGACGGCCTGGCTTAGCTCTGTGAAAACTTGCCCTGGATCTCTGCCTTCCAAGACCTGCCATCATCCTGGCAAGCTCAGAACTCCCTCTCCTGTGCTTCTAGACAAACACAGAGTGAGGCCAGGACATCTAAGTCAACAGACAATACAGAGTGACATCAGACCCAGTACAAGATAGGAAACCAATGTCCTGAGTCTGACCAGCAGACCCGAGTTCTACTCTCAGAGACACCAGTCTCCACTTGCCTGACCTCAGAAAGGTTGCCTTATATAGTCTCAGCTTCTCATCTTTAAAAGTCAAGTCGCTCAGTCGTGCCCAACTCTTTGTGAGTCCATGGACCAGCCATGGAATTCCCTAGACAAGAATCCTGGGATGGGTAGCCTATCTCTTCTCCTGGGGATCTTCCCAACCCCAGGATCAAATCCATGTTTCCACATTGCAGCTGGATTCCTTACCATCTGAGCCACTGGAGAAGCCACTCATCTTTAAAACAGGATGTCTTCTGGGCTTCCCTGGTGGTCCAGTGGGTAAGGACACCGCCTTGCAGTGCAAGGGGCACCAGTTCAATCCCTGGCCTGGGAAGATCCCACGTGCCATGAAGTGGCTGGACGGATGTGTTCAACGACCAAGCTGGAGCTCTGGAGCGCATGCGCCCAGAGCCAGCGCTCTGTGACAACAGAGGCCACCGCGCTGGGAGGCCCACAAGAGCCAAAGAACAAAGACGGACGAAAATAGACAAATGAAAGACCAATAGAAGTGGCCCGCCCATCCCCTCCTTCCCCAACCCGCCCCACCCCACAAAAAAATAAATGAATAAAATAAAATAAAATAAAAACAGGATGTCTATCACCCACCTCAGAGGATAGCTGGGGGCATCTTACCCTCTGGTGGTGATGATGGAATGGTCACTCCCAATGGTGATGGTGGTCCTGAAGGAGGCACTCAAGCCCTCCTTTGCTAGGAAAAGTAAAAACAGCAGAGCTGGACTAAAAACTAAAGAACCCCAGAGTGTCCCCTGCAGATGATCCCCGTTGCAGGCTATTATTTCCTGCTGGTAACACACTCAGGCTGCCAACCCAAATGATGGAACTCTGTAAGACACCATCACATCGGTGAGGACAGGGTTCCCCTCTGGGGGAAGCTGGACCAGCGGTTGATTGGGGCTGACAGCAGGTGTGGGGAGACATTTTTGCCAACCGTCCTATATCCCTAGTCCTCTGGTAATTCAAATTACTTTCCAAATGTCAATGCATCTGTCCGAGGCTGACAGGTCTTCAAACTAGGGCCCTTTCTCTGAGCCTGAAGACCTGGACCTATTCCTGAAGGGGCTTTTGATCTTCATTTCTTTCCAGGAGGGAGGGTCCTTTGTCAGACAAAGTCCAGACTCATGAAACTTGCAGACAAAAAAGCCTAGTGACAGGTAGTCTGGCAGGTGAAGACAATAACACATCGAAGGCAGGGACCCAGCTAGTTGGATAAGACACATGACATTCCTGAAAATGAACAGTCAGGGGAAAATACTTACCCTGTTCTTCAAAGCCGCTATGGCATCATCCCCACTTATCTTGAAATCTGACTCCTAGTAGCTCCTAAAGTGCACAAGCTGAGAAAGCCCAGACACCTAAAATAACTATTACACAGGTTCACACCAAGGATTAGTTAAACGGAGAACTAAAGCCCTTGTTCAAAGCCTCTTTCTCTCTTGCTAAACCTGAAAGTCTAGCAATCCCAGATATTTGATTTTCCAGTCCTTGCAAATTGGTTGTAAGCGTCTGTGAGATGTACCAAGGAAGCAAGAGGTAGGCACTAGAGACAGCTCAATAATAGCAATGAGGAGTGACAGCCGGCAGCCTGGTGGCAAAAACTGAAAGGAACTGAAGGGGAGAGAGAGTGTGTGTGTGTGTGTGTGTGCATGTGTGTGTCTGCCAGAAGGCCATAGAAATGAGGCAAGGTCCTCAAGAAAGGGTTAAACTCTCGCGTGTTTCTGAAAAGGTAAGAAGGAGCAGAATGCCTTTGAGAAAACCTTCCATCCAGAAGGCCTAAAGGAAATGAAATTTGGGGCTTAGAAAAAACAAGCTTGGGAGTTCAGGGAAATTCACTTCAGTGGAACACTGTCCTCCCCTGACAGTGTAAGATAAATGAGGCGCCGCTGCACCTGCAAAGGCCACGGAGACGGGGCTGAGGAAAGAAAATCGCCCCCGTCACCTTTCCGGCAGCTCATAATGCTCTGAAATTCCACCCCCCACTCCACCATCTCCCAGCAGCAACCTGGCCGCTTCCTCACCTAGGAATTGCTGTGAGCACACTGCAGCAGGGGGCACAAGCCCCTGTCGTCACGCTAGTCTGGGGGCAGGGAGGTGGGCCCCAGTCCTTGGGAATGAGTGTCATGGAGAGATGGATCGTGCCAGACACTTGGCTCCTACCCCTCCTCACCTTCTCTTCTGCCGTCCCTTCTGTCTGCCACCTCCCTCTTCACAGGGCACCCAAAGCCAGGCTGTGGGTGCAGCCAACAGCTCTTAATTCTCAACAGGCCTTCAGCTTTCACGCGTGAGATCAGCACCTCTCCAAATTCTTGGAGGCTTCACCTTGCACTGACTTGCACCCCATCCCTGTGCACGCAGGGCCTCCAATAGGAGCTGCAGGCGCTCAGGGCCCCAGCCCATGCCGTCCCGCCCCACCCGCCTGCCACCTAAGAATCAGTTCTGCTTGATCTGGGGGTGACCCGGGCATTAGCAGTTTCCAGAAGCTCCCTGAAGGATTCAAATGTGCAGCCAAGGCTGAGAACTGCTGACTTAACTTTGGGGCAAAATCAGGAGCAGCCGCCACCAAGAAACTCTGAGAAAGACCCCGTGCCCTAACGCAACTGCCCAGGTGAGCCCAGAGCTGCAGTCAAGGCTGTCTTTGTGGAGGTAAATAAAGCTGAAAGACTGTTTCTTTGTCTTTTTTTAATTTTGGACTCTTCTATTGGTTCTTTCTTTATTTATTTTCATCCGTCTTTATTCTACGGCCTGTGTGGGCCTCCCATTGCAGTGGCCTCTCTCGCCGTAGAGCACCGACTCTGGGCGCTTGTGCTCCAGACTGCTGGCTCGTAATTGGACACACTGGTCCAGCCGCTCCACGGCACGTGGGATCTTCCCGGGGCGGACTCTTTACCCACTGAACCACCGGGGAAGCCCGAAAGGCTGCTTTTAATGTTCAGATCCTGCTAAATAAAGAGGAGAATAAAGAGGAAAGGGAGGGGCTTCCCCTGGTGGAGAGAGAGGCCACCAATCGTGCCGGGGAGCGGCTGGACTAATGTGTCCAATCAGCGAGCCAGAGCTCTGGAGCGCATGCGCCCAGAGCCGGCGCTCTGCAATGACAGACGCCACCGCGATGGGAGGCCCACAGGAGCCAAAGAACAAACAGATGAAAATAGAGAAATGAAAGACCAATAGAAGTGGCCCACCCGCTCCCCTCCCTCCCCAGCCCGACCCCCGCCCAAAATAAATAAATAAATAAACTTTATAAAAAAATAAAAAATAAAGAGGAAAGGGAATGTGGTCGTGGTCTCAGAGCCACAGTGACCATGGAGGGGAGGGAATGGGGGCATTGGTGGGGCAGGAGCCAAAGTGTGGGGGGGAAAGAAGCCCCAAGAAGCTTGGAAGAGAGCAGGCTGAACAGACAGTATGACTTCATAGGCTCCCTTGGGGAGCTCGAGTGTGGTTATCACAACACATTCACTGCTGATCTGGCCGGGAACAGCCTGAGAGCCTTTGAAGGAGAAGGAGGGGATGCGAACTGCCCTAGTAAGGCTTTCCCTTCAATGTTACCTGAGCAGGTTCACCTCGCTGGCCCTCTGGTGTGAGTGAGATGGGCCTGGAGACTCTCAGCGGCTCCCTCTCCCGGCATTGGCTTGATTACTGGAAGGGACTGGTCTTCAGGCCTGGCTTCAGACCTGGCTCTTACCGGACAGGGACTTCAGGGGCAGAAGGCTACTCTTTCTGTTCATACATCAGAATGCTGTGTTTGCATTCTGGGCACCACTGAAGACCTTTGTGCTCAGTCTATGCATCTAATTAGCATGTGAGTAAAGAGACCAGGAGCCCTGGCCAGTGTCTTGACTAACTTACACCCCCACTTGGTACCAACGAATGATTTAAGGTAGCTTAGAAAGACCTCACAGGATTTCACAGAAAAAAATACACTTAAAATAGGAAACTTGAGGCCAAAAGAAAATAGGAGAAGTGAGTAAGATTCGTACCAAAACACAGACATGTCTTAGAATTCAACACATTGGTGGAAAGACAGGTCACCAATCGGAATCTTGAGTTTTCTAGTTCCCACCACCAAAGAAAGCAGGATCTCTACACAATTCAGAGTTCATAACATCAAGTCTAAACAGTGGTTCAAATAAACAGAAAGGTTCCTGGAACTGAAACCAGACAGAAACATCTCTACTCTCTCCGCATGGAAAGGGTCCTGTGATTCAGCGAGAAAGGTCCTCAAGGCGGCCTTTCCATAAACACGGCCGTGAGTTTCACAGGTCTGCTTTCAAAAATATCCCTCAGTGAAGGCTGAGGCTATAATGCCAAATGGTCCTCCAATTAAAAAAAAAAAAAAAAAAAGATTCTACAGGAGACCAGGACAAAAGCGCCGAGAACCAAAGCTTTGAAGTGATTCAAAAGCGGATGTTCCAGAACCTAGAAGAATGAATAGATTGGGTCACCAATTCCCTATGTCATTTTGCACATGGAAAAATTGAGGCTCAAGAGATGGCCCCGATGAGTTATGTGTCAGACGTTCCCATCTGCTAAGCCAAAGAGCAGGAACTCAAAGACTCTGGTGTTGTTTTTGTTTCTTGTCTAGCATGTGTTCTCATCTAGAAAATACAATGGAGGGAGGTGGGCTGTGAAAATGGGAAGAACCTGTTGATGACTGCTACAAAATAAAAGAGAGCTTCCCAGGTGGCCCAGTGGTACAGAGTCCTCTTGCCAATGCAAAGAAACACAGGAGACGTGGGTTTAATTCCTGAGGAAGATCCCCTGGAGAAGGGAATGGTAACCCACTCGAGGAGTCTTGCCTGAAACATCCGATGGAAAGAGGAGCCTGGCAGGCTACACTTCATAGGGTTGCAAAGAGTCAGACACAACTGAAGCGACTGAGCAGACACACACACACATGCGCTGCGCGCACGTCAAAAGGAAGCCCCACATTTCTACTTAGTCTACTCATCACCAAGATTCTCCGCCCCGGCTTTCCCTTCTATTATCTGGTATGTCCCCTGCTCCACCTCCATGCCTCCCACCCCAAATGGCCATGTTACCACCTACAAAGTCAGATGGACAGCCCCTGCCTTAATGGCCTGGAGGTGCCACATCCCACCAAGCCCCAAAGCAGCCCCCAGCTCCAGCCTCAGCCACCTCTGGCTGCCAGAACCTTTGTTTTCCTCCCGGGGCCTCCCAGGGCTGTGAATGTGCCCCAGGGCTCAGGTGTGGGAGGAGCCACAGCCGGGGAATCTGTCGGGGACGAGAAGAAAGAGAAGAAAACGGCCCCTCTGAAGAATCCAGCCACCACCATCTCTAAACAGTGGTTCAAATAAACAGAAAGGTTCCTGGAACTGAAACCAGACAGAAACATCTCTACTCTCTCCGCATGGAAAGGGTCCTGTGATTCAGCGAGAAAGGTCCTCAAGGCGGCCTTTCCATAAACACGGCCGTGAGTTTCACAGGTCTGCTTTCAAAAATATCCTCAGGGAAGGCTGAGGCTATAATGCCAAATGGTCCTCCAATTAAAAAAAAAAAAAAAAAAAGATTCTACAGGAGACCAGGACAAAAGCGCCGAGAACCAAAGCTTTGAAGTGATTCAAAAGCGGATGTTCCAGAACCTAGAAGAATGAATAGATTGGGTCACCAATTCCCTATGTCATTTTGCACATGGAAAAATTGAGGCTCAAGAGATGGCCCCGATGAGTTATGTGTCAGACGTTCCCATCTGCTAAGCCAAAGAGCAGGAACTCAAAGACTCTGGTGTTGTTTTTGTTTCTTGTCTAGCATGTGTTCTCATCTAGAAAATACAATGGAGGGAGGTGGGCTGTGAAAATGGGAAGAACCTGTTGATGACTGCTACAAAATAAAAGAGAGCTTCCCAGGTGGCCCAGTGGTACAGAGTCCTCTTGCCAATGCAAAGAAACACAGGAGACGTGGGTTTAATTCCTGAGGAAGATCCCCTGGAGAAGGGAATGGTAACCCACTCGAGGAGTCTTGCCTGAAACATCCGATGGAAAGAGGAGCCTGGCAGGCTACACTTCATAGGGTTGCAAAGAGTCAGACACAACTGAAGCGACTGAGCAGACACACACACACATGCGTGTGCGCGCACGTCAAAAGGAAGCCCCACATTTCTACTTAGTCTACTCATCACCAAGATTCTCCGCCCCGGCTTTCCCTTCTATTATCTGGTATGTCCCCTGCTCCACCTCCATGCCTCCCACCCCAAATGGCCATGTTACCACCTACAAAGTCAGATGGACAGCCCCTGCCTTAATGGCCTGGAGGTGCCACATCCCACCAAGCCCCAAAGCAGCCCCCAGCTCCAGCCTCAGCCACCTCTGGCTGCCAGAACCTTTGTTTTCCTCCCGGGGCCTCCCAGGGCTGTGAATGTGCCCCAGGGCTCAGGTGTGGGAGGGGAGCCACAGCCGGGGGAATCTGTCCGGGGACGAGAAGAAAGAGAAGAAAAACGGCCCCCTCTGAAAGCTTTCCAATCACTCCAGCCACCACCATCTCTAATTCTTTTCTTAAAGTATAAAATCATTCTTCCACTGATCTCACTCGTGGTCAGAGCTCAGTACAGGCCCATCCGTCACAGGGCTGATTTGGTTCAGCAGGTGTTGGCTGGGCCATCGCTCATTTCAGGCTAATCTGCTGGCGGCTGTCAGGGGTTATGGAGTATTTATTGAGTTTGTGTCAGGTCCGGATGACCAATAGCCAGCAGCCGGTGGATACGCACTGACATTGATGATATTGCTGAATTAAGCGAGGTGATGTATACTCAACTTGCTTAGAGCCAGCCATGGACCCGGGATCATTGTATAACCTGATGCAAACGATCCGTGGGCTTTCCTTTGCAAAGAAAACATCACACACAGGGCAATTCGCTTTAAAGGAAAAGATACATGGTCCCCACAAAGGTAGTCGTGTCTGCATTTCAATGAACAAGAGAGTTTCCTGGGGAGGCTGGAGCCAACCCATGAGATCCAGACAATTGGCAAACGGCCCTCTACATACTGCGGAGGCCCATCGGATTCACGGGATTCAGATATTAGAGCTCACCGGGAAGAGACATTCAGCAGTGACCTGGACTCAAGAGGATGAATGGAAATCGAGTCAACACCTGCTTTTGGGGGCAGAAAGATGTCACAGACAAGCACTGGGGTTGAACCAGAGAGCAGATAAGATTCCGATGCCATCAGAGGCCAGCGCACATTTTGGCAAGACACTGTGTGGGGTCTGATACCCAGAAAGGGTTTCTTGATCCCCCCTTGCCTTCTCCCCAGCCAGTCCTCTCCCTGCCATCTCACTAGACTCCAAAGCCAGTAATAAGGTCTCCCACCACCAGAATCTGAGTGATGGAGGGATTGTCCCCCAACTCATGGGACCACTACATTCAAATAAGCAGAATTTGACACTGAAGTCTCCTACTTAGCCCACCTCCCAAAGGACCCTCTGGTTACCCAATCCCACAGTCAGTCCTGGGGCCAAAGTCGAGTCTGCAACCCACTCACAGGCAGTGGCAGGGGCGATGCCCTGCACCATGAACGGACCAGCAGGATGTGTCGGTGCAGGTGAGGGGCTGGGGCTGGGATGCTAGGCAGGTCCCTTGAGTGGCTTGGGTCTCAGGGTCTCCTTCTGGAAAAGGGGCACTTTCATGTCCAACAGCAGTCTGCAGGGCCCAATTTGAAAGAGTCTCCATCCCAACACCATTTCTTTCTTTAAGAGAAGCCCTGTCTCCCATGATATGTGGGTGATGCCTGCCTTTTGGAGGGGACATCAGCAGATGGAGGGAGCCTTTCAAAGGCCCAGGGTCACACGTAGGTGGGACGTGTTCACAGCCAGCAGTATCTGCCCTTCCTGAACAGCTACGCTGGGTCAGGCATCAGGAGAATGCTTTATTTGTAAAATACAAAGAAATAAACGAAGACTTCAAGGGCTAAAGGGAGCCATGGAGGCCACATAGCTGGAAACAGAGGCAGTCAGGATTCGACACTCATCCCGTCTGACTCTGTGGGCTGGGTGACCACCCACTGCACTCCCCTGCCCAAGACAGGGGTGCCAGCAGAAGTCATCAGCGAGTTCCAGATGTCTCCCTTCCTCTCCAGGCTTTTTGGAGAAGGGCTAAGGAATATAATAGTGAGTTTTACCCTCCCTCTCCCCACTCTGACATCTCATCTCTGCCTGTCTTCCCATCCCTACAGGAAAGGAGAGAATTGAATTCAGGCAATGAAGGAGGAAAGAAACACAGGGTCCCAGATAATCATTCCTAAATAATCCGTGACTGCCTCAGCAAGCCCACCATGTACGTATTCATCTATCACATATTGATAGAAATGGCAGGTGCATTTTCTACCCATCTACACACATATACATACACGGACGCTCCCCAGACGGCTAGGTGCTCTTGGCAAACAGATGACGAGCTCAGCGACGCTCCCCCGTGACGGAAATTGAATTTAGGTTACAGAACATCATCTGGCCCAATTGCCACTGAATTATTCCACACAAAATATCAAAGTGAATTTTGGGGGCTGTCAGCCCTGTTGATGAGCCGGGCGGCTGTCAGCCCGGCTGCTCCTGCCTCCGGTGCCAGAGACGAATCTGAAAGTCACGCAGTCCAAACGGCGACCTTGGCGGGGGCGACGGGCAGAGATTACCGGGATGATGAAATGCCACGGCGAAGGTTCCGGAGTCCGGATTTGAATACCTGTTTACATGGAGGATAACAGATAGCCACCCACGGACGGCAAGGTTGTAACTCACTCCCCAGAGGGCTGCCGACACCATAAAACATGCGGGCCCTGCTCAGGATGCCTGCGCCCTGGCAGCCAGGCCGGGGAGTGATTTAGGGCCCGGATCCATTCAGAGACTATCTGATCTATTGTCTTTTATTACAGGCACTGGTCTGTCTGTCTCTCTCTCTCTCACACACACAACTTTTTTTTTTCCCCTCCAAGAAGCATAATCTCCCTTAAAGAAATGGTACTCAGAGGTGTTCTTTTGATTCAAAGGTAATAAGGGTTCTTTATGGCATAAAAAAAATCTTCACCACCACCACTGTAAAAATACACATATTTTTGATTTTCCCTTCAGATCGGCCGAGCCCAGCATCCTCCTCTTGCATCCCAATGGGCAAATCTACTCCTATTGGCACCTTCAACTCCTCCCCCGAGACTCCCCTTCCTCTAAAGCCAGCAGGGCCCCCGTTCCTTTTGCCTCTCTTCTGACTAATTGTCTCGGGCCATCTGATGTTGAAATAATCCATAATTGCTTAATCTATCCGCGTCTGCGTGGCAAGAAACGGAAAAGCACTTTAGAAAGATCAATCATCTAAAATCATTGAGCTGTATATTGGAAGCTGGGTCGTCGCCTGTTCCCAGCTGGGAAAATGACGGTGGTAGGAGATAAAGACTTGAGAGAGGAAGCTTCTCCCTTGCCATCGCTTTTTGATTCCGAGATAGATGACTAGGAGTACTAACTGCTCTCTGTTTGTGCTCAACAAAGATAATAGCATTGGAAGGCACAGCTATATAAGTGATACAACAGTCAAATAAACCACCCCCTGCCCCGGTCCCCCACCAGCATGAGCAGGCGAATAGATTAGGTAGCACAGTGGGGGGCGGGGACATCTTTCCCATGGGGATCTTGATCACTGGGGACCAAGCGGAAAAAAGAAATCTGAGCTCCTAAACAGCGGTAAAAAAAAAAAAAAAAACATGTAAAAGGCTCCATCCACTCTCTGTAAATAAGAGAGATGCAAACTAGAGACAGCTTGGCAGAGGAGGCTCATCTCTTTCCTAGGAATCAAGTTAACAGTCATTCACTCAGCCTCACTGGACAGCAGGCTTTTGGGATGAGCGTATCACTAGTTTCAAGGTTATTCCTTTCAAGCTGGTATCTTCTTCTTCAGCCTGGACTTCACCTTCTCGTACTCAGAGTTTATTGTTCGTTGCTAAGTCGTGTCTGTCTCTTGCAACCCCATGGGCTGTAGCCCACCAGGTTCCCCAGTCCATGGAATTTTTCAGGCAAGAAGACTGGAGTGGGTTGCCACTTCCTTCTCCAGGGGATCTTCCCGACCCAACGATCGAACTCACATCGCTTGCATCTCCTGCAGTGGCATGCAGATTCTTTACGGCAGAGCCACCTACTCAGAGTTCAGGGGCTGCTTTTTCTGCTACTGATGTTCCAGCAGTAGCTCTTCCCAGCGCCCTGGCCTTTCTGCAAACCCACCCCAACTTGGCCCTGATATTCCTCTTCTCCTGCAGAGGAAAGGAGGCCAGAAGGAGGGGCAAGGCTCCCCCTTCCCTGCTGCTGGCCTGAACACATGTTCAGAGATATGGCCTCAGGCACAGGGTACCAGGAGGGAGGCCCAGAGGATGAGAAATGAGTATCAGTGGAGATGTAAGTTCAGCCTCCTCCAGAAATCACTAGAACCACATAATCTAGATGTGCAACAACGTTGAAAAAAGCTGACGCTTAGAACACAAATCCACGTCATGGGCCACTGATAGGCTATGGGCGTCAGATAGTCACATAGTCTCTGAACCTCAATTTTAAAGATACTTTCACACTGTAGAATTTGGACCTGGTTTTTTAAATTAATTTATTTTTGGCTGTTCTGGGTTTTCACTGCTGCCACAGGCTCTTCTCCAGTTGCAACTCTCTAGTTGAGGTGAGCAGGCTTCTTGTTGCTGTGACTTCTCTTGTTGTGGAACTCGGGCTCCAGGGTTCACAGGCTTCAGTAGTTGCGGCACATGGGCTCAATAGTTGCGGCTCCGAGGCTCTAGAGCACAGGCTTAATAGTTGTGGTCACAGGCTTAGTTGCTCAACAGCATGTGGGATCTTCTTGTTTGCTGTGATTTTTCTTGTTATGGAACTGAGGCTCTAGGCACATGCACTTCAGTTGTTGTGGCACAGTGGCTCAATAGTTGCAACTCCGAGGCTTTAGGGTATAGGCTCAATAGCTGTGGCTGATATGCATTTCTGTAAGTAGTTACTAATGTGATTAAATTGCTGCATCCTCAGAAGAGGGGGCGTTCCAGTTGGCTCAGATAGTAAAAAATCTGCCTGCCATGCAGGAGACCTGGGTGCAATCCCTGGGTCACGGGTTTGATCCCTGGGTCAGAAAGACTTCCTAGAGGAGGGTATAGCAATGCACTCCAGTATTCTTGCCTGGAGAATCCATGGACAAAAGAGCTTTGTGGGCTACTGTCCATAAGATCAAAAAGAGTTGAACATGACTGAAATGACTTAACACACATGCACATCCTCAAAGAACCTCATGGGGCAAGTGTGATGATTCTTTTCAAATTACAGATGAGAACACTGAGGCAGGGAGAGGTTAAGTAACTTGTTCAAGAACACGCGGGTTTGCTCTGATGTTATCATAAATGCTGGCTGCTGTTTCTTTCATCTCATGCATACTATGGAGTCCAGACACCATCTAAGCATCAACTATAGGTTCACGGAGGAACATGGACAGACTTTGAAAATGAAGAGTTGATCCCACTTATAGAGGATGGAGTAGAGAGGGGCTGAGAGCCCTTTGGCAAAGAACAACTAGGAGAGCAAGAAAGTGAAGACTGACAGCACTAAGTACTAGCAGGAACCTAAGCTCTCCTACATCACTGGTTGTACAACCTCTTTGAAAGTATTTTGGCAATGCTGACTAAAACTAAAGGTGTGGACACCCAACAATTACACTCCTCGGGATATGCCCAGCAGACATGTACATCTAAGTTCATCACAAGAATATATAAGAATGTTCATAGCAGTACTACTTACTTGTAACCTCCCTTGGCACCTAGGAACACCTCAAATATCTACTAAGTGAAGAATGGACAGATGTATTTTGATGTGTTCACACAACCGAGTACTGTATTTCAATGACCATAAGGGAACAGCACAGATGAACTTCACAAATAGAAAGTTCAGTGAAAGGAGTCAAACCAAAAAAGGGAACATGCTATGAAACTCCATTTACATACAGTTCAAAAACAGGCAAAATCAATCTAAGGTGTTGACCTGCAGAAGAGTGGTTCCCATGGCAGGGGAAGGCTCTGGCTGGAAACAGGTGGGAGGGGGTCTTCTGTGTTCAGATCATGTCCTGTTTTACCATCTGAGTGCTGGTCAACTTTGTGAATGTGAAACTTCATTAAGAAGTCCTTTCAATGTGTGCCATTGTATGGACATTGTATTTCTGTAAAAATATATGTAATAAAATCGGAGTGTGGAATGGCAACATAAGAAACAAACTGAGTTCACCCCTAAGTATCTGCACATATCCAAAGAAGAAAAATAAAATAAAATAGAATACGAGAAAGAAGAAAAGTGAAATAAAACCAAAGGGAAACAGAAAAACTCTAAAGGGAAAGAGAAGAAAAAGGACAAAAAAGGCAGAGAAAGGGAAGAAAGCCTATCTGTCAAATCAGTAAAGATGGAGCACCAAGGCGACTGTGGTGTAAAACAATATTTACAGAAGTGAAAGCTTTTTAAGCAGGTGGTCCTATTGCTACCACGCTCATTAATCTCTTTCACCACCACTGAATTTGGCTTCACAGTGTAAGTAGGAGCATAATCCTTACTGTATGAGTGCTTCAAAAACAAAGAGAGAAAGAGAAAAATAAGTGCAGGAAGGAAGGACAAAAGAAGTATTGGAGGGAGAGGGGAGATGGAGGGAAAAGGAAATGGCATGGTCCAGTTGACTTTCCTGGTCATTTTAGTCTGTGAAGCCTATTGGTTCAGTGATATTTGACCACGCTTCTTTTTTCTTTTTTTGGCCACTTCTATTGGTCTTTTATCTATCTATTTTCTTTGTTCTTTGGTCTGTGTGGGCCTCCCATCGCAGTGGCCTCACTCCTTGCCGAGCACCAGCTCTAGGCGCATGCGCACCAGAGCTCCGGCTCGGTAATTAGACACATCGGTCCAGCCGCTCCGCGGCATGTGGCATCTTCCCAGGCCAGGAATCGAACTGGCGCCCTTTGCACTACAAGGCAGTGTCCTTACCCACTGGACCACCAGGGAAGACCTTTGACTACGTTTCTTAAAAGCAGGGCATGGAGGGGAGATTGGGTGGCAAATACTGCTCAGTTTTTCCTACACCAGGCACAGCAACAAGGGTCTGTGGACTCGTTATCGGGTGGAAGTAAATTACTTTTCAGCACAAACTTCAGATCCTTTTCTTCATGTATAGTGGTAAGGAGATGAAATTGGTATGAAATGACCTGCCCCAGGCTACAAAGACATCGATTCCCAGAAAATGCACTTTGTTTGGAAGGTTCCGTTTTTGAGTCATGATTTTGCTTTATTCTTTTTGATCTAGAAAACGTATTGTTGTTGTTCAGCTGTTAAGTCATGTCTGACTCTTTGCGACCCCATGGACTGCAACATGCCGGGCACTGTCTCCCAGAACTTGCTCAGACTGATGCCCATTGAGTCGATGATGCCATCCAACCATCTCATCTACTTTCGCCCCCTTCTCCTCCTGCCCTCCGTCTTCCCAGCATCAGGCTCTTTCTCAATGAGTGGTCTCTTCGCATCGTGGCCAAAGTATCAGAGCTTCAGTTGAAATCTAAATGTCTCCAAGCCAGACAGAGACTGCATTTTGGGGATGTGGCTATGGGCGTGAGCTTTCAGAAGTGGGAGATATTCTAGGCATCCCCATCAGCTCTCACTCTTTCCTCTCTAGTTTTCCTGTTGCTCCATCCATCATCTCTTTTCGTTCATGCTCAGGCTTTGGGGATGGTTTCAGCAGAGTCACAGCCACAAAGACCTCTCCCCTACCCTTGAAAGACTCACACAAAAGGATGTAAAACCCAAGGTTTGGAAACCATAACTGTGACCTGCAGTGTGTCTAAAGTGGATCATAATTCTTCCTGTTTCTTTTTTATAAGAAGGTCTTTAAAATGTCCACATTTATCAAATCATGTTTCCTTCAGATATTTCCAACCATTTTCCTGGAATGTAATTGCTCACCTGATGGATTTCCTGCCTTTTCTCCACAATCCTGTTCAGCCACCCCCTCCTGTCTGCTCCCAGGTCAATGCCCTGCATGCCTGCACTGTGCTTTCTGGCAATATTGCTTATTGCACACACATCATGCAACATTGAAAATAATGCGTGCGTGGCTGTCTCACACTCTGGACCATGAGGTTTCTGAGGGCACAGTTCCATTTCTTGTAGTCACTCTGGGAAAACCTAGCACCTAAACTCCTACTGGGCATTTGCTAAGAACTTGAGGATATTGGGGCTTCCTTGGTGGCTCTGGGGTAAAGAATCCACGTGCCAGTGCAGTAGACGTGGCTTCAGTCTCTGGACCAGGAAGATCCCCTGGAGGAGGACATGGCAACCCACTCCAGCATTCTTGCCTGGAGAATCCCATGGACAGAGGAGCCAGGTGGGCTACAGTCCATGGAGTCACAAAGAGTCAGGCACCACTTAGCAACTAAACAGCAAGATTATTTGCAACAACCTCAGTATGTGTGGAATGGATTGTGGAGGTAACAATTCTTTCATATGGTCTAATTCAAGTTTTACGAATGGTTAACATAGGGGGTTCCGTTGGAGAGTAGCATTAACACCAGCATCAGTTTCTCAATGAGTGGTCTCTTCGCATCGTGGCCAAAGTATCAGAGCTTCAGTTGAAATCTAAATGTCTCCAAGCCAGACAGAGACTGCATTTTGGGGATGTGGCTATGGGCGTGAGCTTTCAGAAGTGGGAGATATTCTAGGCATCCCCATCAGCTCTCACTCTTTCCTCTCTAGTTTTCCTGTTGCTCCATCCATCATCTCTTTTCGTTCATGCTCAGGCTTTGGGGATGGTTTCAGCAGAGTCACAGCCACAAAGACCTCTCCCCTACCCTTGAAAGACTCACACAAAAGGATGTAAAACCCAAGGTTTGGAAACCATAACTGTGACCTGCAGTGTGTCTAAAGTGGATCATAATTCTTCCTGTTTCTTTTTTATAAGAAGGTCTTTAAAATGTCCACATTTATCAAATCATGTTTCCTTCAGATATTTCCAACCATTTTCCTGGAATGTAATTGCTCACCTGATGGATTTCCTGCCTTTTCTCCACAATCCTGTTCAGCCACCCCCTCCTGTCTGCTCCCAGGTCAATGCCCTGCATGCCTGCACTGTGCTTTCTGGCAATATTGCTTATTGCACACACATCATGCAACATTGAAAATAATGCGTGTGCGTGGCTGTCTCACACTCTGGACCATGAGGTTTCTGAGGGCACAGTTCCATTTCTTGTAGTCACTCTGGGAAAACCTAGCACCTAAACTCCTACTGGGCATTTGCTAAGAACTTGAGGATATTGGGGCTTCCTTGGTGGCTCTGGGGTAAAGAATCCACGTGCCAGTGCAGTAGACGTGGCTTCAGTCTCTGGACCAGGAAGATCCCCTGGAGGAGGACATGGCAACCCACTCCAGCATTCTTGCCTGGAGAATCCCATGGACAGAGGAGCCAGGTGGGCTACAGTCCATGGAGTCACAAAGAGTCAGGCACCACTTAGCAACTAAACAGCAAGATTATTTGCAACAACCTCAGTATGTGTGGAATGGATTGTGGAGGTAACAATTCTTTCATATGGTCTAATTCAAGTTTTACGAATGGTTAACATAGCGTGGAGGTATATTACACCAAAGTTAGGGAAGCAGAGACCTCACAGCCATCCCTTAACACACCTGTTCTGCAAATTATCCCAGTAAAATCCCTGTCAAATATCATCTCCTGTCTTCTCTTTACCTCCAAACACTTCTACAATGTTTTCTTACTTCCTTTTAATTTCAAAAAAGTTCTTGAGGAAAGACATGGTATTGCTGAGAACTTTTCCACAGTCACTTGGAGAACGGCTTTCCACGACCTTGGCCCAACTATCAGATCCTTTTCTCTGCCTTTTTTCGCCTGTCCAAGGTCACAATAGCAGAGCTACATGGCACCGTAAAGCACTATTTGTTTTTCTAATGATCCTAGCAGTTCAAGATATGCAAAGCTCATTTACGCATTATCTCATCGGACCCTCATATCAAGTCTGTAAAAGAAGTCTGAGTGTGCAAGTGAGTAAGTGAGACTCAGAAAGCCTTAGTGACTGTTCCAGATCGTGAGCTAATCCACGGCAGTCAGGACTCAAACCCAAGTCCTCTGCTAACACATCTATTGTAACCGTGCTTCTGATAACAAAGATCGTTCACTCACGTCATATTCATGGGCACTTAGTACAACCAGGGGTCTTCATGTAGATGGTGCTATACAGTTTAGTACACTTTTCGTTTACTACATAAACTGTATGCTATCACCAAGAAGGGTGGAAGTCTGGCCTGCAGGGGTTGGATCCAATAACACACACCCAGGGACACTAGTCAGACGTTCTGAACGTGGAAGGGACTTCTCTCTTCCTCAAGAAGAGAAAACAGAAGCACCATGGCCTGCTTGCCCTTCTGGTGAGACACTCCATTCCACTCTTGAGTGATGCATATGTCAAAGCGACGTCACGTTAGTCTCCTCTAGAAGTGGCCTCCGTCCATCCTTGCCCGTCAGGATGGCAGACAAGCTTCCCTGTGAGGGACCAGGTTTCCCCCGCTCCTCTCCCCTAGGATGGTGCAGACATGCATCCAACCAAAAATACAACTTTCAGATGCCAGTCTCAACAGGCGTGGGTGTGTTTGCTCGGAGCAGATGCTGAGAACCATGTGGCAGAGGGAGGAAGACAGAGCTGATCGTGCTCCGGGCATGATATTTGCTGGGATCTAAATTCGCTTCTCAGAGCCTCCCCAGTGGGCCCAGGCTGTCTCATGGCTGCTTGGCTTTTACCCTCGGGTACAGGAATCTACAAGGTCCCCAGCAGAAGATTTATTCAGTTCATAGCAGTTTGGCCTACCATTACGGGATCTTCATTTTTTTTAATGCATGTTTTAATTTTTATTGTTTTTTAGTGAAGTAGAGTTGATCTACAATGTTGTGTTAGTTTCAGGTGTACAGCAACATGATTCAGTTTTATATGGGTGTAGGTGTCTATATAATATATATTTTCTTTTTCAGATTCTTTTCCCTTATAGATTATTACAAAATAGGAATATATTCAGTATAGTCCCCTGTGTTATACAGTCAATCCCTTTTAGGTATTTATTTTGTGTATAGTAGTGTGTGTGTTATTTTTCCTTTCACACCACTTTCCCTTTGGTAACCATAAGTTTGGGCTTCCCAGGTAGTGCTAGTGGTAAAGAATATGCCTACCAATGCAGGAGATATAAGAGAAGTGGGTTCAATCCCCGAGTCAGGAAACTCCCCTGAAGGAGGGCATGACAACCCACTTCAGAATTCTTGCCTGAAGAATCCCATGGCCAGAGGAGACTGGCAGGATATAGTCCATGAGGTCACACAAAGTTGGACACAACTAATGAGACTTAATATACATACATGCAACCATAAGTTTGTTTTTTACATCTGTGGGTCTCATTTGTAAACAAGTTCATTTATATCTTTTTACATATTCTGAAGATCAGTGATATATATTTGTCTTTCTCTGTCTGGCTAACTTCACTTAGTGTGATCACCTCTAGATCCATCCCTGTTGTTGCACATGGCATTATTTCATTCTTTTTTATGGCTGAGTAATATTCCATTGTATATATGCATCACAGCTTCTTTATCCATTCCTCTATTGATGGACATTTAGGTTGCTTCCATGTCTTGGCTATTGTAAGTAGTGCTGTTATAAACATAATGATGCATGTATCTTTTCAAATTAGAATGCTCATGCTGCTTGGCTCGGAGCAGATGCTGAGAACCATGTGGCAGAGGGAGGAAGACAGAGCTGATCGTGCTCCGGGCATGATATTTGCTGGGATCTAAATTCGCTTCTCAGAGCCTCCCCAGTGGGCCCAGGCTGTCTCATGGCTGCTTGGCTTTTACCCTCGGGTACAGGAATCTACAAGGTCCCCAGCAGAAGATTTATTCAGTTCATAGCAGTTTGGCCTACCATTACGGGATCTTCATTTTTTTTAATGCATGTTTTAATTTTTATTGTTTTTTAGTGAAGTAGAGTTGATCTACAATGTTGTGTTAGTTTCAGGTGTACAGCAACATGATTCAGTTTTATATGGGTGTAGGTGTCTATATAATATATATTTTCTTTTTCAGATTCTTTTCCCTTATAGATTATTACAAAATAGGAATATATTCAGTATAGTCCCCTGTGTTATACAGTAGATCCCTTTTAGGTATTTATTTTGTGTATAGTAGTGTGTGTGTTATTTTTCCTTTCACACCACTTTCCCTTTGGTAACCATAAGTTTGGGCTTCCCAGGTAGTGCTAGTGGTAAAGAATATGCCTACCAATGCAGGAGATATAAGAGAAGTGGGTTCAATCCCTGAGTCAGGAAAATCCCCTGAAGGAGGGCATGACAACCCACTTCAGAATTCTTGCCTGAAGAATCCCATGGCCAGAGGAGACTGGCAGGATATAGTCCATGAGGTCACACAAAGTTGGACACAACTAATGAGACTTAATATACATACATGCAACCATAAGTTTGTTTTTTACATCTGTGGGTCTCATTTGTAAACAAGTTCATTTATATCTTTTTACATATTCTGAAGATCAGTGATATATATTTGTCTTTCTCTGTCTGGCTAACTTCACTTAGTGTGATCACCTCTAGATCCATCCCTGTTGTTGCACATGGCATTATTTCATTCTTTTTTATGGCTGAGTAATATTCCATTGTATATATGCATCACAGCTTCTTTATCCATTCCTCTATTGATGGACATTTAGGTTGCTTCCATGTCTTGGCTATTGTAAGTAGTGCTGTTATAAACATAATGATGCATGTATCTTTTCAAATTAGAATTCTCTTTGGATTATATCCAAGAATGGGATTGCTAGATCATATGATAACTCTATTTTTAATTTTTTGAGAAACCAGGGTGTGGAGGAAAAGGGTCTGTTCTTTGAATGAGGTTGTGACAATACCAATTAGAGACTACAGAGTTGCTGGCCACTCAGTTATGCAATTTTAAAGTATTTCTAAGCACCTGCTATGAAGTAATGACCAAGAGAGGCAATGAGGAGAGATGGACAAAGGTGGCCATTTGTCTCCTTTCACAAAACAGGTGTGAAAAGAGAAGCCATCATTCCTCGAGGGTCTACTGCGTCTCCAGTCACTGGTGCTTTACATGGTTCGTCTCAGGTAGCTTCCAGTGACATTTTAAAGCCAAACAGCCTTATCAGCATTTGCGAGATGAGACATCTAAAGTGTAGACAGAAAAAGGAATTGGCCAAGTGAACACAGCTGCTAAGTGTAGAGCTTGCATTTGACCTGGACTGGTCTGGCTCAACAGCACGCTGGGTTAGTCATATGCACTGTTGATGGAGAACATGATAGCAGGATCTATCCGATGGGCTTATAAAACCAGCATTCTCCCATCACATAGACAAAAGGAACCCAATCCTCACTTCAGGATTCATGAGGGAAAAAACACAAATAGCTGGTCCTGGACCAACAAGGTATTAACTCACAGAGCTGCTGATGCCTAAACTCGCTGGGGTGGGGGTCCCAAAAAGGGAGAGGGCATGACAACCCACTTCAGTTTGTGCATCTTTAGCATGGCCTTGGACACAACTAATGAGACTTAATATACATACATGCAACCATAAGTTTGTTTTTTACATCTGTGGGTCTCATTTGTAAACAAGTTCATTTATATCTTTTTACATATTCTGAAGATCAGTGATATATATTTGTCTTTCTCTGTCTGGCTAACTTCACTTAGTGTGATCACCTCTAGATCCATCCCTGTTGTTGCACATGGCATTATTTCATTCTTTTTTATGGCTGAGTAATATTCCATTGTATATATGCATCACAGCTTCTTTATCCATTCCTCTATTGATGGACATTTAGGTTGCTTCCATGTCTTGGCTATTGTAAGTAGTGCTGTTATAAACATAATGATGCATGTATCTTTTCAAATTAGAATTCTCTTTGGATTATATCCAAGAATGGGATTGCTAGATCATATGATAACTCTATTTTTAATTTTTTGAGAAACCAGGGTGTGGAGGAAAAGGGTCTGTTCTTTGAATGAGGTTGTGACAATACCAATTAGAGACTACAGAGTTGCTGGCCACTCAGTTATGCAATTTTAAAGTATTTCTAAGCACCTGCTATGAAGTAATGACCAAGAGAGGCAATGAGGAGAGATGGACAAAGGTGGCCATTTGTCTCCTTTCACAAAACAGGTGTGAAAAGAGAAGCCATCATTCCTCGAGGGTCTACTGCGTCTCCAGTCACTGGTGCTTTACATGGTTCGTCTCAGGTAGCTTCCAGTGACATTTTAAAGCCAAACAGCCTTATCAGCATTTGCGAGATGAGACATCTAAAGTGTAGACAGAAAAAGGAATTGGCCAAGTGAACACAGCTGCTAAGTGTAGAGCTTGCATTTGACCTGGACTGGTCTGGCTCAACAGCACGCTGGGTTAGTCATATGCACTGTTGATGGAGAACATGATAGCAGGATCTATCCGATGGGCTTATAAAACCAGCATTCTCCCATCACATAGACAAAAGGAACCCAATCCTCACTTCAGGATTCATGAGGGAAAAAACACAAATAGCTGGTCCTGGACCAACAAGGTATTAACTCACAGAGCTGCTGATGCCTAAACTCGCTGGGGTGATCAAGGAGAGGGCCTTCTGCCCCCCAGGACTGAGAGAAACAGGGGCTTCGAGGTCATTCCGTGAAAGCCAGCTTTGTCTGTCTCCTTCTACTTCCCACAACACCTGGTACCAGGCTTTGCAAAAATCAGGTACGAAAGCAATATTTGTAGAAAGAAGAAAGAAAGAAATGGCAGAATAGAAAAAGTTAGTTATTTATGGAATGCCAAGCTAAAGCATCAGGAGAAGGAAAAAAAAAAAAAAAACAGCAGAAGTCCAAAGAGTGGTTTATCACCCTTTCTTTGAGAAATTTTTCATTAGCAGCTCCTGCTTCCAATACATTCTGCTCTTTGAAACTGCTTGGAACTTAGTAACGCCTCGTTGTCTGTTAGCATATGCTAACTTGTGCTTATTCAAGTATTTAATAAACGCTAATTAACTGTCCATAGAGCACTTAATTATGAGCTATCCTTCGATGCAGCTCTCTGTCTGCATCTCTGTAGTTCATATGTATGGTGAGGAAGGAAGCTGGTTTTACCCTGCCCTTATTGCTTCTGAGACCTCAGGGCACTGTCCCCACCCTAAGAAGGGCTTTTTCTCTGTGGGCACACAGTGAACCCTCCTAAAGACCGAGGCCCGCTGTCCACAGTGCCCTGGACTCTGGAAACAGATCTGACGTAGGTACAGGTGAAGTTCACTGGGCGGGAGCTGGGGGTTCTCCTTGAAGGAGTCCTTGAACCTGGAAAGGTAAATGCACAAAGGAACGTGCTCCCCACTGCTCACCCACATGCCTCTGCTCCTTGGGAGGGGCCCACTGGAGCTTCCTTTAAGTAAGAGTGAAGCCTGGCTTTGAATGCAACAAGAGTTCCTTGAAGGTAGAGCTTGCATTTGACCTGGACTGGTCTGGCTCAACAGCACGCTGGGTTAGTCATATGCACTGTTGATGGAGAACATGATAGCAGGATCTATCCGATGGGCTTATAAAACCAGCATTCTCCCATCACATAGACAAAAGGAACCCAATCCTCACTTCAGGATTCATGAGGGAAAAAACACAAATAGCTGGTCCTGGACCAACAAGGTATTAACTCACAGAGCTGCTGATGCCTAAACTCGCTGGGGTGATCAAGGAGAGGGCCTTCTGCCCCCCAGGACTGAGAGAAACAGGGGCTTCGAGGTCATTCCGTGAAAGCCAGCTTTGTCTGTCTCCTTCTACTTCCCACAACACCTGGTACCAGGCTTTGCAAAAATCAGGTACGAAAGCAATATTTGTAGAAAGAAGAAAGAAAGAAATGGCAGAATAGAAAAAGTTAGTTATTTATGGAATGCCAAGCTAAAGCATCAGGAGAAGGAAAAAAAAAAAAAAAACAGCAGAAGTCCAAAGAGTGGTTTATCACCCTTTCTTTGAGAAATTTTTCATTAGCAGCTCCTGCTTCCAATACATTCTGCTCTTTGAAACTGCTTGGAACTTAGTAACGCCTCGTTGTCTGTTAGCATATGCTAACTTGTGCTTATTCAAGTATTTAATAAACGCTAATTAACTGTCCATAGAGCACTTAATTATGAGCTATCCTTCGATGCAGCTCTCTGTCTGCATCTCTGTAGTTCATATGTATGGTGAGGAAGGAAGCTGGTTTTACCCTGCCCTTATTGCTTCTGAGACCTCAGGGCACTGTCCCCACCCTAAGAAGGGCTTTTTCTCTGTGGGCACACAGTGAACCCTCCTAAAGACCGAGGCCCGCTGTCCACAGTGCCCTGGACTCTGGAAACAGATCTGACGTAGGTACAGGTGAAGTTCACTGGGCGGGAGCTGGGGGTTCTCCTTGAAGGAGTCCTTGAACCTGGAAAGGTAAATGCACAAAGGAACGTGCTCCCCACTGCTCACCCACATGCCTCTGCTCCTTGGGAGGGGCCCCCACTGGAGCCTGTTGCCTTTAAGTAAGAGTGAAGCCTGGCTTTGAATGCAACAAGAGTTCCTTGAAGCTTGAAGTGTTCAATTTTACTTCTCCATGCCCCCAGTATAATCCATTGAAAGGGCACTGTCCTTCAGGCCTTTCAGCTGGGCTGACAGCTGCCCGCTGATTAATTGACAGGTTAAAAAGATTGATTCCACATGTCAGAGCTGTAACCCTGCCAGAACAATACAGCTGTCACTTGGGCTGTAAAACAGACGCTTACATTAGCAGTGCGGACAGAGCCGCGCACCGGCACATGCACCTGCCTTTATGGAGAGCCTAAACACACAGCCACGCGGAGATTAATCATCTTGAAAGCACTGTTGGAAGATCAAAGAAATGTTTCCGTGAAGGAACGAGTAGGAGCGACCCTGCTTTGGCATGTCCTGGCTCCGCAGATGGTGCCCCGTGGGCATGCCGAGAGCGGCACAGGGGATGCACGAGGCGGAGCGTCAACAGTTGTCCACAGGTTCCGCCAGCCGCGCTAAGCCCCAGGCTCCACCAGGAGCTCGCGGACGCAGGACCCTCCCTTCACAAAGCCACACAGGGCCGTCTCTCCGCACAGGGCTGCGCCTCCGCCAGTGGCACGCAAGCAGGCCGACCGAGCTCACGCCAAGTACGTGGAGTGATCATAAAACACTAACGTCAGTGGGTGGGGACCCCGATACAGCAAAGGATTTGAAACCTGGAGCCTCTCAAGTGTGGGAAGGGACTCCAGCAGCCTAGAAGCAACTCTTTTCCATCCAGAAAAGATCTGGGGCCAAACCTAGGCCACCTGAACATGCCTGGACTTTTCCAAAGCATTTTTATTGCCTGGAATGAAGCTTCAAAAGAGAAATATCCTGGAGTATTTCTTATGTGTTTAAAATCTAAATAGCCTGAAATTGTCACTAGATAATTACGGGAGACGAGCTGTTTGATCTACAGGAAGAAATCATCAGGAGAATGCTGGGCATCTGAATGTAAAACAGCAAACCTCTCCTTGGTGGCTGAGTGGTTAAAACTTCACCTACCAGTGCAGGGGTGTGGGTTCAATCCCTGGTCAGGGAGCTGAGGTCCCACATACCTCACAGCCAAAGGACCAAAACATTAAAAACAGAAGCAATATTGTAACAAATTCAATAAAACTTTTTAAAACATGTCCACATCAAAAAAAAAGAAAAGAAAAACTCATTCTTCTTCCCAGAGGCTTGGTCCCATTTCAGCTCTTCCCGTCTCCCTCCAAATCTACACAGGGCTTCCCAGTGCAGGGCAAGAGGATGACCTCCAGGTAAGGGTCTTCCCTCCAGGTCAGCAGGGAGTAACCATGGCCCACTGGTCAGGTAAACATCCTTCCCTGGATCCGGTCAGGATACCTAATCGAGGGTACTACAGTTTACTAATTTCCCATTCTCTAAATATGACAGCACTTTTCACTCTGGAAGTGCCACTTCTGGATTAAAGAACAGATTCCTGAATAAAGGTTTCAGTGAAAATCCTCCAAGCGCCATAGAGAAGCGATCCCTATCTTCAGCTAATGCCTATTACAATTTGTTCGGAGCAATCAGCGGACGAAAGTTGTCCACAGGTTCCGCCAGCCGCTAAGCCCCAGGCTCCACCAGGAGCTCGCGGACGCAGGACCCTCCCTTCACAAAGCCACACAGGGCCGTCTCTCCGCACAGGGCTGCGCCTCCGCCAGTGGCACGCAAGCAGGCCGACCGAGCTCACGCCAAGTACGTGGAGTGATCATAAAACACTAACGTCAGTGGGTGGGGACCCCGATACAGCAAAGGATTTGAAACCTGGAGCCTCTCAAGTGTGGGAAGGGACTCCAGCAGCCTAGAAGCAACTCTTTTCCATCCAGAAAAGATCTGGGGCCAAACCTAGGCCACCTGAACATGCCTGGACTTTTCCAAAGCATTTTTATTGCCTGGAATGAAGCTTCAAAAGAGAAATATCCTGGAGTATTTCTTATGTGTTTAAAATCTAAATAGCCTGAAATTGTCACTAGATAATTACGGGAGACGAGCTGTTTGATCTACAGGAAGAAATCATCAGGAGAATGCTGGGCATCTGAATGTAAAACAGCAAACCTCTCCTTGGTGGCTGAGTGGTTAAAACTTCACCTACCAGTGCAGGGGTGTGGGTTCAATCCCTGGTCAGGGAGCTGAGGTCCCACATACCTCACAGCCAAAGGACCAAAACATTAAAAACAGAAGCAATATTGTAACAAATTCAATAAAAACTTTTTAAAACATGTCCACATCAAAAAAAAAGAAAAGAAAAACTCATTCTTCTTCCCAGAGGCTTGGTCCCATTTCAGCTCTTCCCGTCTCCCTCCAAATCTACACAGGGCTTCCCAGTGCAGGGCAAGAGGATGACCTCCAGGTAAGGGTCTTCCCTCCAGGTCAGCAGGGAGTAACCATGGCCCACTGGTCAGGTAAACATCCTTCCCTGGATCCGGTCAGGATACCTAATCGAGGGTACTACAGTTTACTAATTTCCCATTCTCTAAATATGACAGCACTTTTCACTCTGGAAGTGCCACTTCTGGATTAAAGAACAGATTCCTGAATAAAGGTTTCAGTGAAAATCCTCCAAGCGCCATAGAGAAGCGATCCCCTATCTCAGTTGCCTATTACAATTGTCTGGAGAATGTTTTACTTTATTTTTCAATTGAAGTATAGCTGATTTATAATCTTGTGTTAGTTTATACTGTACAGCCAAGTGATTCAGTTGTGTGTGTGTGTATATATATATATATATATATATATATATACATTCTTTTTTATATTCTTTTCCATTATGCTTTATCATAGGATATTGAATAGTTTCCTGTGCTATACAGTAAGACCTAGTTGTTTATTCATTTTATATATAATAGCTTATATCTGCTAACTCCAACCTCTCGTTCCATCCCTCTGGGGAGTGTTTTAAAACTTCACATACTAGAGCCCACAGTAAGAGCCATCGAATCAGAATTTCCACATGGAGTCTGGGAATCTGTGTTTTTAATAAGCTTCCTCACTGATTCTTTGCAGATCATTGCCAGTACATTCTGCAGATAGACTCTACAAGGAACACAGCTAGCCCCTCTCTCTCTGCATTGGGGCAGAGAGAAGATGAAAAGGAAGGAGAAAATCTAATTTAATCTTCAAATATCACCAGCCAGTAACTAAACTGA
Source organism: Tragulus kanchil (assembly GCA_022376925.1). Lineage (NCBI taxonomy): Eukaryota > Metazoa > Chordata > Mammalia > Artiodactyla > Tragulidae > Tragulus > Tragulus kanchil. The sequence goes on along the minus strand of JAIOJX010000028.1, from coordinate 14,828,082 downwards.
AACAAGGAAGTCGGTTTGTAACCGATAGAGAAAGCAGTGTCTGTCTTATTAAATACACGTTCCAGATCAACCAGGGAACTTCTTACAAGTCACAAAAGAGATTATTTGTGTTACTTCAAATCCCGTCTCAACTGGGCTGCCCCACCCATACGGTTACTGGGAGCAGGACGCCACTCCTGTGCCACGTGCTGGCAGAAGGGACGCAGAGTCCACTATTCACAGGACATCTACAAAGTAGAGGCTACTCAGCAATTCTATGGATCTCTGTAATGATACAGGAGTAATGTGGAGGTGCCATCAGAATGAGTCATCATCACTGGCATCCCTACAAAAAGAGACGGAGATGGCATTTCCATCCCCTATAAACACTGACTACTACCCATGAGCAATCCGCTACCAATAGGCCAATTAAACTAACACTCTTAAATCCGTACCCGCCGCAGACACCCCTATTTTGAAGCAGAACAAAGCATGGGTACTTGGATGCATGGACAAACAGCCCCACAGGGGAGGAGGTCAGACACCAGCGCTGGCTTCTCATGAGCCCAAGCGCAGTAGACGAACTCTCGTGTGGTTTCTTCCCTTGGACTCACGCACCTCAGAGTCATGGAATTATGGGACCTCGAATCTATCACCGGGTCCCTGAACGACCTCACAGCAAGGGTCATTCAGCTGCTGCTCAAAAGTGTTCAGGGTTTGTGACTTCAGCAAAGCAGCCCAGTCTGCCTGTCCTTAACTTTCGACTATGATGTGTCATGACTTCTGGATGTATTATCTTTTTAAATCTTATTTTAATGGAGTATAGTTGCTTTACAATGTTGTATTAATTTCTGCTGTACAGCAAAGGGAATCAGTTATACATATGCATATATCCCCCCAGTTTTGAATTTCCTTCCCATTTAGGTCACCACAGAGCACTGAGTGAGTTCCCTGTGGTATACAGTAGGTTCTCATTAGTTATGTATTTTACACATCGTATCAATAGTGTATACATGTCAATCCCAATTTCCCAATTCAGCCCAACTCCCCTTCCCCCTTAGTATCTGTATGCTTGTCCTCTACATCTGTGTCTCTATTTATGCTTTGTAAATAAGATCATCTCTACCAATTTATATGATGCTATTTTTTCTCTTTCTGACTTGTAATTTACATTCCCAGGGATTCCCATCACCCCAGGGACGCTTCCTCCCCCCTAGACAGCAGTCAAGGCTTATGTACCCTCTTTGCCTCAGGGAAGGGATGACAGAACAGGATTCAAATTTTACCTTCAACATCTCAAAAGTCAATATCCAAGCTATGAGACAAAGATTTAACTGAATGTGACATGGCTCCAAGCCAAATTACCCCAACTAAATTTACTTCAGCAAAAGTAGAGGCTACTCAGCAATTCTATGGATCTCTGTAATGATACAGGAGTAATGTGGAGGTGCCATCAGAATGAGTCATCATCACTGGCATCCCTACAAAAAGAGACGGAGATGGCATTTCCATCCCCTATAAACACTGACTACTACCCATGAGCAATCCGCTACCAATAGGCCAATTAAACTAACACTCTTAAATCCGTACCCGCCGCAGACACCCCTATTTTGAAGCAGAACAAAGCATGGGTACTTGGATGCATGGACAAACAGCCCCACAGGGGAGGAGGTCAGACACCAGCGCTGGCTTCTCATGAGCCCAAGCGCAGTAGACGAACTCTCGTGTGGTTTCTTCCCTTGGACTCACGCACCTCAGAGTCATGGAATTATGGGACCTCGAATCTATCACCGGGTCCCTGAACGACCTCACAGCAAGGGTCATTCAGCTGCTGCTCAAAAGTGTTCAGGGTTTGTGACTTCAGCAAAGCAGCCCAGTCTGCCTGTCCTTAACTTTCGACTATGATGTGTCATGACTTCTGGATGTATTATCTTTTTAAATCTTATTTTAATGGAGTATAGTTGCTTTACAATGTTGTATTAATTTCTGCTGTACAGCAAAGGGAATCAGTTATACATATGCATATATCCCCCCAGTTTTGAATTTCCTTCCCATTTAGGTCACCACAGAGCACTGAGTGAGTTCCCTGTGGTATACAGTAGGTTCTCATTAGTTATGTATTTTACACATCGTATCAATAGTGTATACATGTCAATCCCAATTTCCCAATTCAGCCCAACTCCCCTTCCCCCTTAGTATCTGTATGCTTGTCCTCTACATCTGTGTCTCTATTTATGCTTTGTAAATAAGATCATCTCTACCAATTTATATGATGCTATTTTTTCTCTTTCTGACTTGTAATTTACATTCCCAGGGATTCCCATCACCCCAGGGACGCTTCCTCCCCCCTAGACAGCAGTCAAGGCTTATGTACCCTCTTTGCCTCAGGGAAGGGATGACAGAACAGGATTCAAATTTTACCTTCAACATCTCAAAAGTCAATATCCAAGCTATGAGACAAAGATTTAACTGAATGTGACATGGCTCCAAGCCAAATTACCCCAACATACATACATAAGTAAACTTTCTTAAACAGAGGAAACCATGAGTCTTAAAAAATGTCGATGCTGGGAGAGAGCCTTGAGCAGGGAATCTCACCTGAGCCAATCCTGACAAACGACAAGAGGCCTTCCAGAACCAAGTCAGAGCAGAAATCCATCTGCCTCCCCATCCCACCTCACTCCTTCCCAGTGACAGAGCCCAGTGTCCCAGCAAGATCCCCAAGATCTTGCCAAGTCCTGCCCCCAGAGAGGGAAATGCGGAAGTGAGGGGTGCAGGCAGATAATCTCACAAAGTTTTTCAGTCCAGCAGTGGGGTCTCTCCAACTAGCCACTGGGATAGGAATATGGCACAGGGAACCAGGCAACACCAGGAGCCTTGTGGTAGAGGCAAGGAAGACACCATGGAGAGCCACTTGGACCTAAGACCGAGGGCCAGATGGGGATGAAGACATGTCAGTAGATGCCAGCATAGACAAAGGATCCAGGCCAAGCCCCATCCTGCCCCCTCCAGCCTCTGCTCTCTGCAAGCTCGCCATACTTTATACACTGCCCAAGGGGAGATGGGCATTCAAGGCTTCAAATGGATTGAGATAAAATTTCTCTAGCAATGTGGTACTGTGATACTTTTGTTAGGATAGTTTTTTTAAAAAATGATGTCTTGGACAACTAAGTTTCTGTATTAAGATTTGTGAATTAACTTTGTCGGTAAACGGATAGCTTTCTAATGATTCGTGTCAATAGTGTATACATGTCAATCCCAATTTCCCAATTCAGCCCAACTCCCCTTCCCCCTTAGTATCTGTATGCTTGTCCTCTACATCTGTGTCTCTATTTATGCTTTGTAAATAAGATCATCTCTACCAATTTATATGATGCTATTTTTTCTCTTTCTGACTTGTAATTTACATTCCCAGGGATTCCCATCACCCCAGGGACGCTTCCTCCCCCCTAGACAGCAGTCAAGGCTTATGTACCCTCTTTGCCTCAGGGAAGGGATGACAGAACAGGATTCAAATTTTACCTTCAACATCTCAAAAGTCAATATCCAAGCTATGAGACAAAGATTTAACTGAATGTGACATGGCTCCAAGCCAAATTACCCCAACATACATACATAAGTAAACTTTCTTAAACAGAGGAAACCATGAGTCTTAAAAAAAATGTCGATGCTGGGAGAGAGCCTTGAGCAGGGAATCTCACCTGAGCCAATCCTGACAAACGACAAGAGGCCTTCCAGAACCAAGTCAGAGCAGAAATCCATCTGCCTCCCCATCCCACCTCACTCCTTCCCAGTGACAGAGCCCAGTGTCCCAGCAAGATCCCCAAGATCTTGCCAAGTCCTGCCCCCAGAGAGGGAAATGCGGAAGTGAGGGGTGCAGGCAGATAATCTCACAAAGTTTTTCAGTCCAGCAGTGGGGTCTCTCCAACTAGCCACTGGGATAGGAATATGGCACAGGGAACCAGGCAACACCAGGAGCCTTGTGGTAGAGGCAAGGAAGACACCATGGAGAGCCACTTGGACCTAAGACCGAGGGCCAGATGGGGATGAAGACATGTCAGTAGATGCCAGCATAGACAAAGGATCCAGGCCAAGCCCCATCCTGCCCCCTCCAGCCTCTGCTCTCTGCAAGCTCGCCATACTTTATACACTGCCCAAGGGGAGATGGGCATTCAAGGCTTCAAATGGATTGAGATAAAATTTCTCTAGCAATGTGGTACTGTGATACTTTTGTTAGGATAGTTTTTTTAAAAAATGATGTCTTGGACAACTAAGTTTCTGTATTAAGATTTGGATCTGCTACAACTTATGTGAAATCTTTGTCCTGGGATAAAATGGGGTCCTTGGTATCCATGCATTCCTCCTAAGAGTATCCCAACCTAGAGTCTAGTTAGAACAGTCTTCAAGAGCAGCACAGCTCCATCGGTGGCCTTGGGATTGATATCGGTCCACACACTGTTTTGTTTCCCAGCCTTAATAAGTACAAAACTGAAAAATAGTTTATAAAACCTTATGGCAATTGGATGTTGGCACAACATGGGGCACATGACCAGTGGACCTATCTTGTTGAACAGAGTGTGGCTCACAGAGATGCCCTCAAACTTGAGTGACAAGTTAGTCATGATGGGAGCTTCAAACTAGTCATAAACGAGAAGTCCCTGCATCCAAGGATCAAACGTTTAAAAAAGAAAAGGAAAAACAGGCCTTTACCATGAATAAATCTGGGAAATGACAAGCACTGTTTTACAAAGCATTACTGAAAGGCCCTGAGTATTGGTGCAGTCACTGTGGAGTGACTCAAAAAACTAAAATTAGAGTTGTCTTGATCCAGCAATCCCCTTCCTAGGGATATATCTGGAAAGACTACAATTTGAAACAATACATGCACCTGTGTGCACTACTTACAATAACCAAGACACAGAAGCAACCTAAATGTCCATCGACAGATAACGAATATGTGGTACATAGATACAATGGAACATTACTTAGCCATAAAAATGAATAAAATGCTGTCACTTGCAGCAACATGGATGCTGGTTTACTTTTGGGGAGACAAAATCATGGGAGCTTGGAGAGGCAAGGAAGACACCATGGAGAGCCACTTGGACCTAAGACCGAGGGCCAGATGGGGATGAAGACATGTCAGTAGATGCCAGCATAGACAAAGGATCCAGGCCAAGCCCCATCCTGCCCCCTCCAGCCTCTGCTCTCGGCAAGCTCGCCATACTTTCTACACTGCCCAAGGGGAGATGGGCATTCAACCCTTCAAATGGATTGAGATAAAATTTCTCTAGCAATGTGGTACTGTGATACTTTTGTTAGGATAGTTTTTTTAAAAAATGATGTCTTGGACAACTAAGTTTCTGTATTAAGATTTGGATCTGCTACAACTTCTGGGAAATCTTTTGTCCTGGGATAAAATGGGGTCCTTGGTATCCATGCATTCCTCCTAAGAGTATCCCAACCTAGAGTCTAGTTAGAACAGTCTTCAAGAGCAGCACAGCTCCATCGGTGGCCTTGGGATTGATATCGGTCCACACACTGTTTTGTTTCCCAGCCTTAATAAGTACAAAACTGAAAAATAGTTTATAAAACCTTATGGCAATTGGATGTTGGCACAACATGGGGCACATGACCAGTGGACCTATCTTGTTGAACAGAGTGTGGCTCACAGAGATGCCCTCAAACTTGAGTGACAAGTTAGTCATGATGGGAGCTTCAAACTAGTCATAAACGAGAAGTCCCTGCATCCAAGGATCAAACGTTTAAAAAAGAAAAGGAAAAACAGGCCTTTACCATGAATAAATCTGGGAAATGACAAGCACTGTTTTACAAAGCATTACTGAAAGGCCCTGAGTATTGGTGCAGTCACTGTGGAGTGACTCAAAAAACTAAAATTAGAGTTGTCTTGATCCAGCAATCCCCTTCCTAGGGATATATCTGGAAAGACTACAATTTGAAACAATACATGCACCTGTGTGCACTACTTACAATAACCAAGACACAGAAGCAACCTAAATGTCCATCGACAGATAACGAATATGTGGTACATAGATACAATGGAACATTACTTAGCCATAAAAATGAATAAAATGCTGTCACTTGCAGCAACATGGATGGACTTAGGGATTATCATACTAAGTGATGTAAGTCAGAAAGAGAAAGACACGTACCATATGATATCATTTGTATGTGGGATATAAAATATGACACCAACGAACATACCTATAAAACAGACTCCCCTAAAAGAGAACACACTCGTGGTTGTTAAGGACTTAGGAGGGGGATAGATTGGAAGTTTGGGGTTAGTAGATGCAAACTATTGTATATAGAGTAGGTAAACAAGACCTTCCTGTATAGCATTGAAGCTGTTCAGCCGCCAGGTCATGTCTGACTCTTTGTGACCCCAGGAACTGCTGTGAGCCAGGTTTCCCTGTCCTTTCCCATCTCCCAGAGTCTGCTTAAAGTGATGTCCACTGAATCAGTGATGCCATCCAACCATCTCATCCTGTCGCCCCATTATCTCTTTCCCTCAATCTTTTCCAGCGTCAAGGTCTTTTCCAATGAGTTATCTGGCATAGGGAAATACATTCAATATCCTGTAACAAACCATAATGGAAAACAATATGGCAAAGAATACATTTATATATGCATCAGTTCAGTTCAATCACTGCAGCACACCAGACTTCCTTGTCCTTCACAATCTTCTGGAGCCTGTTCAAACTTCTGTCCATTGACTCAGTGATGCCATCCAACCGTCTCATCCTGTGTTGTCCCCTTCTTTTTCTCTTGCCTTCTATTTTTCCCAGCATCAGGCTTTTTTTCAATGAGTTGTCTCTTTGCATCAGGTGGTCAAAGTATTAGAGCTTCAACTTTAGCATCAGTCCTTCCAATGAATATTCAGGGTTGATTTCCTTTAAGATTGGTTTGGTCTCTTTGCACTCCAAGGGACTCTCAAGAGCCCTATCCAACAATATAGTTCAAAGACATCAATTTTTCAGCGCTCAGCCTTCTTTATGGTCCAGCTCTCACATCCATACACGACTACTAGGAAAACTACAGTTTTGACTATATGGCCTTTTGTCAGCAAAGTGATGTCTCTGCTTTTTAATACGCTGTCTAAGTGTGTCATAGCTTTTCTTCCAAGGAGCAAGCGTCTTTTAATTTCATGGCTGCAGTCACCATCCACAGTGATTTTGGAGGCCAAGAAAATAAAGTCTGTCACTGTTTTCATTGTTTGCCCATTATTCATAAATTCAGTTACATATGTATAACTGAATCAATTTGCTGCACACCAGAAATAAATGCAATATTGTGTATCAACCATATATCAACTGAAACAAGGCCTTGAAGAGAGGGGCTTTGCCCCTCTCTCACCTGACTCTTGCATTCTAAACCACCATACTCGCCCAAGGTACCTGCTCACTCAGGAAACGGGGACGGGAGCCTGCCGCCAGAGGATTCCTGTTTCTTCCAGCTTTTTGCATCCCTCCAGGCCCGGACTTCCTCTTTGGAGAGGTTCAAACCTTGGCTGGGTGGCCCCAGAGAAATGTGATTTGGGTCTAAACAGGCTTTGCCACATGTCTCTTCAAAGCTTTTATGGTGAGATTCAATACAGATATACAGATCAATTATCCTAAAAGCAGCAAGGAGGCCCATCAAATATTTCTAGCTTTAAACAGGTTTATTTCCATCTGCACTTATCTCTGCTATTTAAACTCCATTGCTGGCAGTTAATCTTATGTAATGCAGCATAAGAGGGCTTATTTACTTTCTAATGACATCAATTGGCCATAAATATTAGACATCCAAGGTTCGTTGAAGCTGTGGGGACAGTTTTCCATTCTTACTTGACATTTGACTATTTGCAGAGCTTTCTCTTCTGTTTGTTCTTGTGTGACTCACTTATCGGCTGTCATAGGCCCATGTTCGATTTATTTAAATTGAATGAATAAGTACATTAGGCAAGGCTGTCAGGAGGAGAGAGGATGGGAACTTATTGGGATGAGTGATAAGTCAACATGCTGCAGTAAGAGATTCTCAACAAAGCTGGAAATCAAAATGCTAAATGGAGGCCAGTAGATGGCCCCGGGCAACCAGAGGCAGGTGGGTAGAGAAATGGGGCCCCATTGTTCTGAGGATGGAGGTTCCTGGGTCTGAGATTATTGTAAGCCTCATGACAGCGGTAGGAAAATTCTTCCAACAGAGTGAACACTGAATCTAAAGTTGATGGAGCACCTTTAAAAATCTAAATTAACTGATATTATGAGGGGTGAGCTGAGGACTTCCCTGGCAGTCCAGTGGCTAAGACGTAGCCTTCCAGTGCAGGGGAGGCAGGTCTGGTCAGCAAACTGGAGCCCACATGCCGAGGAGGAGCAACTCAGCCTATGCACCACTGGCACTGAAGCTCATGTGCCTAGAGCCCGTGCTCTGCAACCAGAGAAGCTAACACAGTGAGAAGTCTGATCAACACAACTGGAGAGTAGCCTTCTTCTCCCTGCAGCTAAAGAAAGCCTCAGCCCAGCAATGAACACCCAGCATAGCCAAATATCAATAAATAGATAAAAATTATATTAAATAGTGGTGAGCTAGGAAACGGGACGGAGCCTTCGCTGTTTCGTCCAGCTTTTTGCATCCCTCCAGGCCCGGACTTCCTCTTTGGAGAGGTTCAAACCTTGGCTGGGTGGCCCCAGAGAAATGTGATTTGGGTCTAAACAGGCTTTGCCACATGTCTCTTCAAAGCTTTTATGGTGAGATTCAATACAGATATACAGATCAATTATCCTAAAAGCAGCAAGGAGGCCCATCAAATATTTCTAGCTTTAAACAGGTTTATTTCCATCTGCACTTATCTCTGCTATTTAAACTCCATTGCTGGCAGTTAATCTTATGTAATGCAGCATAAGAGGGCTTATTTACTTTCTAATGACATCAATTGGCCATAAATATTAGACATCCAAGGTTCGTTGAAGCTGTGGGGACAGTTTTCCATTCTTACTTGACATTTGACTATTTGCAGAGCTTTCTCTTCTGTTTGTTCTTGTGTGACTCACTTATCGGCTGTCATAGGCCCATGTTCGATTTATTTAAATTGAATGAATAAGTACATTAGGCAAGGCTGTCAGGAGGAGAGAGGATGGGAACTTATTGGGATGAGTGATAAGTCAACATGCTGCAGTAAGAGATTCTCAACAAAGCTGCGGAAATCAAAATGCTAAATGGAGGCCAGTAGATGGCCCCGGGCAACCAGAGGCAGGTGGGTAGAGAAATGGGGCCCCATTGTTCTGAGGATGGAGGTTCCTGGGTCTGAGATTATTGTAAGCCTCATGACAGCGGTAGGAAAATTCTTCCAACAGAGTGAACACTGAATCTAAAGTTGATGGAGCACCTTTAAAAATCTAAATTAACTGATATTATGAGGGGTGAGCTGAGGACTTCCCTGGCAGTCCAGTGGCTAAGACGTAGCCTTCCAGTGCAGGGGAGGCAGGTCTGGTCAGCAAACTGGAGCCCACATGCCGAGGAGGAGCAACTCAGCCTATGCACCACTGGCACTGAAGCTCATGTGCCTAGAGCCCGTGCTCTGCAACCAGAGAAGCTAACACAGTGAGAAGTCTGATCAACACAACTGGAGAGTAGCCTTCTTCTCCCTGCAGCTAAAGAAAGCCTCAGCCCAGCAATGAACACCCAGCATAGCCAAATATCAATAAATAGATAAAAATTATATTAAATAGTGGTGAGCTGATCATTCAACTTCACATCATCTGCTTAATCCTTATAACAGTCCAAGCATTTTGATCCCACTGCATAGACCAGGATCCTGAGGTTCAGAGGTCCTGGGATGTGCCTGAGACCACAGAGCCCTGGACCACGCTGCCTCGAGCTCCTGTCCCATCACCCACCTGGGGAGTAGAGCCCTTCTGTGGATGATGCTGGCTGAACAGCTCCAGTCCCAGCTCAAAAGGCATTTATTTCTTATGAAAATTTCTCCTCTGATGCACTGATTCACCACCCAGCTACTCTAGTGAATTCACAGAGAGATCAGGGCACTTTCATTTGAAAGTTGTTGGGTATTTGTCTAAGGTCCTTCTTCTACCCTCTTCCTCCTCCCATTTTTCATTCCAGAATTCCCCATTCTTTGGAGACCTTAACACAGAGTCAGCTGTATAACTCAGTAGACCCTTGGCCTTAGCCATGACGTCAGATGTTCAAGTGCAATTCAGTTTAAAATTCCTTTTAACAGGATTTGCCGATTTCCCACTAGGGGTCCAAGAGTATGCCTCCTAAGCTGCACCCCCATTTTCTCCTGGTTGTTGGAAAGTATATAGCAATATTGGGGAATGTGCCATAAATACAGGCCTCTAGAATTCTCTGAACTTCTTAGAAAGTGTTAGAACACTGACTGTTTTTGAAATGGGTGATAGAAGGGTCTATCCTTGAAGACATCTTATTTCCTTTTTGTTCTTTCATTCATACATTTTTCCACTAGGCACCTAGCCGATATTATGAGGGGTGAGCTGAGGACTTCCCTGGCAGTCCAGTGGCTAAGACGTAGCCTTCCAGTGCAGGGGAGGCAGGTCTGGTCAGCAAACTGGAGCCCACATGCCGAGGAGGAGCAACTCAGCCTATGCACCACTGGCACTGAAGCTCATGTGCCTAGAGCCCGTGCTCTGCAACCAGAGAAGCTAACACAGTGAGAAGTCTGATCAACACAACTGGAGAGTAGCCTTCTTCTCCCTGCAGCTAAAGAAAGCCTCAGCCCAGCAATGAACACCCAGCATAGCCAAATATCAATAAATAGATAAAAATTATATTAAATAGTGGTGAGCTGATCATTCAACTTCACATCATCTGCTTAATCCTTATAACAGTCCAAGCATTTTGATCCCACTGCATAGACCAGGATCCTGAGGTTCAGAGGTCCTGGGATGTGCCTGAGACCACAGAGCCCTGGACCACGCTGCCTCGAGCTCCTGTCCCATCACCCACCTGGGGAGTAGAGCCCTTCTGTGGATGATGCTGGCTGAACAGCTCCAGTCCCAGCTCAAAAGGCATTTATTTCTTATGAAAATTTCTCCTCTGATGCACTGATTCACCACCCAGCTACTCTAGTGAATTCACAGAGAGATCAGGGCACTTTCATTTGAAAGTTGTTGGGTATTTGTCTAAGGTCCTTCTTCTACCCTCTTCCTCCTCCCATTTTTCATTCCAGAATTCCCCATTCTTTGGAGACCTTAACACAGAGTCAGCTGTATAACTCAGTAGACCCTTGGCCTTAGCCATGACGTCAGATGTTCAAGTGCAATTCAGTTTAAAATTCCTTTTAACAGGATTTGCCGATTTCCCACTAGGGGTCCAAGAGTATGCCTCCTAAGCTGCACCCCCATTTTCTCCTGGTTGTTGGAAAGTATATAGCAATATTGGGGAATGTGCCATAAATACAGGCCTCTAGAATTCTCTGAACTTCTTAGAAAGTGTTAGAACACTGACTGTTTTTGAAATGGGTGATAGAAGGGTCTATCCTTGAAGACATCTTATTTCCTTTTTGTTCTTTCATTCATACATTTTTCCCCCCACCTATGGCACCTAGCCCTGTGCTGGGTGCGAGTGGACGGAGAAGAAAGTCAGCGAAGGCCCTCATATTCAGGGAAACCACAGCTTAGTACGAAAGATTGGTGTGAACCCCACAGCCATGCTGGTGGCTGGATAATTACAAACCACTCCTCTCCTGTGGTAACGTGTGCCTGAACTGGGTGTGCAGGGTGTTGAGGGAAAAAAGACAGTGGATTGGGCACATTTTCTCGTTTAGCTGGGAAGCCATTAACTGTGTGCAGAATTGAATGGTGTTTAATTACGTGAAAAGAGGAAGAAGGATCCCAGGTAGAAAAAGCAGCTTGTGGAAGTGTCCAGAGGCGACACAGACTCAGCCCAGAGAACTGAGGACAGTGGTGTGAGAGCCGGCTGCCAGTTAAGCAGGGGTGGACTGCAAAGGGCCCTAGAGGGGATCCCGTCATGTGGTTTTTATCCTCAGATCCATGGGAAACCCCGGAAAAGTTAGAGCAAGAGTGCAGCGCAGACATAATAGGATTTGCATGTTGAGTCAAAGAAAGTCACTTGCACATCACGGTGCACTATGAGCCAAGGGAGGCCAGAGGGGACTCACAGAGGTCAGCTGGGATGGTGGCGCAGCGGAGCTGAGAATGCTGTGGCTCAGACTCAGGTCCTGGTGGAGGAGACGGAGAGCAGAGATGGAGCCAAGGGCCTGTGCCTAGGCAAGGCTGATGGGACTTGGTGATGGCTTGGGTGCATGGGGTGAGGCAAGGGGGTGTCTCAGGTGTTCGTGAGCTCCTTCCTCAGGGAGGCACTAGGGAGCCCTCAAGTCTGTGAGTAATGCTTCAAACAATCTAATTCCCCTGCTCTGAATAGAAGCTCCCTGAGGCCTGGGGATCTCTATTATCTTTTCTATTAATGTATTTCGAACATCCAGAAGAGCCTCTGGGTCATAGCAGGTGCTCAAGATTTTCAGGATCCTAGCTATTTCCATTCCTCTCTGTTCTGTACAGATCCCTGCAGTGGAAGGAACCTCCTTGAATAGAGCTCCCATCTGAAAACAGTTTCCACAACTGCCTGCCTCGCTTCATGCTCCAGGTAGGGAGGAAGAGACCTCCTTCTGATAATCGTATAGACCTCCCTCTGGCTTTCTGGTGGCTTAAGGGAAGAAAGTCAGCGAAGGCCCTCATATTCAGGGAAACCACAGCTTAGTACAAGGGCCCAATGCTGGTGGCTGGATAATTACAAACCACTCCTCTCCTGTGGTAACGTGTGCCTGAACTGGGTGTGCAGGGTGTTGAGGAAAAAGATAGTGGATTGGGCACATTTTCTCGTTTAGCTGGGAAGCCATTAACTGTGTGCAGAATTGAATGGTGTTTAATTACGTGAAAAGAGGAAGAAGGATCCCAGGTAGAAAAAGCAGCTTGTGGAAGTGTCCAGAGGCGACACAGACTCAGCCCAGAGAACTGAGGACAGTGGTGTGAGAGCCGGCTGCCAGTTAAGCAGGGGTGGACTGCAAAGGGCCCTAGAGGGGATCCCGTCATGTGGTTTTTATCCTCAGATCCATGGGAAACCCCGGAAAAGTTAGAGCAAGAGTGCAGCGCAGACATAATAGGATTTGCATGTTGAGTCAAAGAAAGTCACTTGCACATCACGGTGCACTATGAGCCAAGGGAGGCCAGAGGGGACTCACAGAGGTCAGCTGGGATGGTGGCGCAGCGGAGCTGAGAATGCTGTGGCTCAGACTCAGGTCCTGGTGGAGGAGACGGAGAGCAGAGATGGAGCCAAGGGCCTGTGCCTAGGCAAGGCTGATGGGACTTGGTGATGGCTTGGGTGCATGGGGTGAGGCAAGGGGGTGTCTCAGGTGTTCGTGAGCTCCTTCCTCAGGGAGGCACTAGGGAGCCCTCAAGTCTGTGAGTAATGCTTCAAACAATCTAATTCCCCTGCTCTGAATAGAAGCTCCCTGAGGCCTGGGGATCTCTATTATCTTTTCTATTAATGTATTTCGAACATCCAGAAGAGCCTCTGGGTCATAGCAGGTGCTCAAGATTTTCAGGATCCTAGCTATTTCCATTCCTCTCTGTTCTGTACAGATCCCTGCAGTGGAAGGAACCTCCTTGAATAGAGCTCCCATCTGAAAACAGTTTCCGCACAACTGCCTGCCTCGCTTCATGCTCCAGGTAGGGGAGGAAGAGACCTCCTTCTGATAATCGTATAGACCTCCCTCTGGCTTTCCTGGTGGCTTAGATGGTAGAGAATCTGCCTGCAGTGCAGGAGACCTGGGCTCAATCCCTGGGTCAGGAAGATCCCCTGGAGAAGGGAATGGCAACGCACTCCAGTTTTCTTGCCGGGAGAATCCTGTGGACAGAGGAGCCTGGAGGACCCTGGGGTCACAAAGAGTTTGACAAGACTGAACGACTAACATTTTCACTTTCTTTCCCCCTGGTTACTTCTTCTTACTTGGGCCACAACGACCTCCTTCCTCTTTAGGCTATTGTAGACCCACAGGCATTGCTGATGGACTAGGGACCGACAACAGACTCCGACAGGTTCCATACGATTCTCTCTTCCAAGAATTTGCAGTTTGGGAGAGATAAATAAAACCTGGAGATAGCTGGAGTCGGGTCCCTTCAATAGTAACAATTTAGACAGAAGTCCGTCGACGTCGTTTTGCAAAGTGCCCAAAACGGATTGTTCAAATCTTGTCTCAATTATTGGACACTGTATTGATTTCCAACAAATTCAATGTTTTGGATTAAAGTAGCAAAATCTTGTTTTGTTTCTCCTTGAGATCAGGATGGGAAAGTTTTAAGCACAAAACTTGTGAGGTGAGCAGTGTCTGGAAGACTTAACCCTCGCGGGTTTTTTCCTTCCCATTCCTCACAACTGATACACCTTTGACTTTAGTTTTGCTAAGGTGTTGCTATGTAACTGTTTATTCCCTAGTGGGTTACGGGGACTGTTTAGCTATGGCTGGAAGCCCTGTGAAGTTTCCACAGTGGGTTTTGGGGACGACTTTGAGAACCACTGAGCTGAGGCTGGGGTTGGCCTGGCTCCTGCTGAGAATGGACCACGAATCATCCAAATGCTGGACGGCAAGAGACGGTCCACGATTGCCAAAGCCCTAACCACAGAGCCCTAGCTTGAGCACCAGAGATGCTCTGCTCAGGTCACATTTTGCCTCCTTCTTCCTCACCCCCATGCCCATGGCGTTAAGCGCCATCAGCTTATCAACACGAGTTTGGTCTCCTCCCTGGGAGGCCATCTGCGAGGCCTCGCTGGGAGAGCCTTGGTACCAGATGTGGACAAAAAGGCTGGAACTAGCTTCCAGAACCATCACCAGGTGCAATGATTATTTTAGGAGGAGACACCAGCCAAACACGTATCAGCTAATGATTGCTGGGGCGGCTCGCCTGCCCACCCCAGGAGCGGTGCGGTCATCTTGGCGATGCAGCGCTGACGGCTACACTTTCAGGCTCCGACCCCAGGGCAGAGGGAAGCCAGAGCACCCAGCCAGGAGCCAGGCGGCCACCACAGGGAGATGCCAGCCAATGCGAGCAGAGGCATAAGCGAGCAACCAAGCTCCCGTACTCACGAGGTGAGTGAGAGTGGGGCATAGGAGAGAAGTGATTACCCCAGAACCAATCAGCACAAAGGGGATTGAACAGAAGATTATGGGGTCCTTCAAGACCATTCACATATGGATCAGGCCTAGAAACCTCTTTGTATACTGGGGAAAGAACACAAAATAGGGCACTTGGAAGCCCTGGCTGGGGAGGAGGCTGACCCACGTGGTCACATGCTTGCCTGCACCTTCCCAGCTAACATGGTGTGGAAGGCATCCTAGGAGACAGAAAGACCTTCTCTGTGTCCTGATGGGAGAGTGGGCTGGACCGAGAATGAAAGGCAGCATCTGGTAAGCCTCGGACAGCAAGGGCGGACATACCCCTCTCCTTCCCATTCCTCACAACTGATACACCTTTGACTTTAGTTTTGCTAAGGTGTTGCTATGTAACTGTTTATTCCCTAGTGGGTTACGGGGACTGTTTAGCTATGGCTGGAAGCCCTGTGAAGTTTCCACAGTGGGTTTTGGGGACGACTTTGAGAACCACTGAGCTGAGGCTGGGGTTGGCCTGGCTCCTGCTGAGAATGGACCACGAATCATCCAAATGCTGGACGGCAAGAGACGGTCCACGATTGCCAAAGCCCTAACCACAGAGCCCTAGCTTGAGCACCAGAGATGCTCTGCTCAGGTCACATTTTGCCTCCTTCTTCCTCACCCCCATGCCCATGGCGTTAAGCGCCATCAGCTTATCAACACGAGTTTGGTCTCCTCCCTGGGAGGCCATCTGCGAGGCCTCGCTGGGAGAGCCTTGGTACCAGATGTGGACAAAAAGGCTGGAACTAGCTTCCAGAACCATCACCAGGTGCAATGATTATTTTAGGAGGAGACACCAGCCAAACACGTATCAGCTAATGATTGCTGGGGCGGCTCGCCTGCCCACCCCAGGAGCGGTGCGGTCATCTTGGCGATGCAGCGCTGACGGCTACACTTTCAGGCTCCGACCCCAGGGCAGAGGGAAGCCAGAGCACCCAGCCAGGAGCCAGGCGGCCACCACAGGGAGATGCCAGCCAATGCGAGCAGAGGCATAAGCGAGCAACCAAGCTCCCGTACTCACGAGGTGAGTGAGAGTGGGGCATAGGAGAGAAGTGATTACCCCAGAACCAATCAGCACAAAGGGGATTGAACAGAAGATTATGGGGTCCTTCAAGACCATTCACATATGGATCAGGCCTAGAAACCTCTTTGTATACTGGGGAAAGAACACAAAATAGGGCACTTGGAAGCCCTGGCTGGGGAGGAGGCTGACCCACGTGGTCACATGCTTGCCTGCACCTTCCCAGCTAACATGGTGTGGAAGGCATCCTAGGAGACAGAAAGACCTTCTCTGTGTCCTGATGGGAGAGTGGGCTGGACCGAGAATGAAAGGCAGCATCTGGTAAGCCTGCGGACAGCAAGGGCGAAGACATCGCTCTCCTCACCCGTCCCCTCTCCTGTTCCCACCAGCCCCTCGCATTCCCCTCCCCAACTCCCCAGATCTTTAGTTTTCACCATGGCAGATGAATAACTGGAGACATTAGCTGGCTGGGAAGGCCACCAACGCCAGGAATTCCTCCATGCTTTCCTCCGAGAGGGAGCCGGAGAGAGGAAGCAAAGGAATCCACGTGCCTACGGCGGCCCTCCCCGAACCACCTGGACATGCTGGCGTCTCCCCAAAGGCCTGCCTTTCCAAGAGCCGAGGAAATCCCAGAAGCTGCGGCTTCAGGCCGCACACAAGGCAGGAGATCTGGCTCCCCTCCCTCTGCCACCCGGCTGAGATGCCCACCCGCGGCCTTGGAGCTGCCAAAGCCAAAGTGACCCTGAGCTCCCCCGGAGCTTGCCCTGCCCTCCTCCTCCCCGCAGAGGGGCCCTGCTGACAAGGGGCTGTTCCTTCTCGCCCCCGGAGGCCACCAGGCCGAGCGAGGACAGGCACCCCGGCGAGGGAGCCTCAGGATTGGAGCCAGGCAAGTGCAGACAAGCTCGAGAGACAGATGGCCAGGCGGATGGGCCGGCAGATAGAGGCTCCTGCTCCTTGTCAAGATGACACTCAAAAGTACATCCCCGTCATCGCGGGTTGTCAGTGCCGTGTCAGCGCGAGATGCCGTGTGTGTTTTTGGACACTCTGTGAGTTTGGAAGGCTCAGCCGGTTCCCACTTTCATAGCAACGACAGAATTCCAGCCCCAGACGCGAGCCTCTGAGTTAGTGTCAGACAACGGGGGGAGCGGCACGCAGAGAGGGTGTCACTCGTAGCAGAGAGCAGCCCTGGAGTGGCAAGAGTGGGCAGGAGGCAGGCTTCTGGATGTCTGTGGGGAGACCGTGTGTGGGCACGGAGTGACAGAAGGCAGGAGCTGACGGCTGAGTGAACGGGAAATGCAATCTGTCGGCTTGAGCAAGCCGGGAGCAGGGGTTTCCTGAGGGCTGGCCCGTTCCAAGAAACCTAAGGGTCCTCTGAGTTCAGAAGAACACCCCTGCTGGTGCATGCTGTGTGAAGAGCTATGGAAGAAGGGACTTGAAGCTCTTATGGCTGCTAGCAGAAGAGAATGAAAAGTGAAGGGAAAAACACAGGGTGCTCCAAGGACAGTAAGAAGGCAGAGAATCACAAAATACATATGTCCCTCTTTGACTAAGGCAGCTAAATTTATCCAGGCTCTGAAAATAGGCTCATCTACATATGAATCGCTGAGCTATTGTGCATCCCGAGAAGGAGGGTTGGGGGCCATCACCCTTTCATGATGGCTACTCTCCTGCTTTCTCTGATGGGGCACTAAGTCATGGAATGTTTGGATTCTAGATCAGAGAGCCTGTTCGTAGGCTGAGCCCGGAAGACTCCTGCCTATGTGAATTTTTACCAGTCACTTCTTCTCCCGGGTTTCTTCTTTCCTCCTCTATGAAGCGAAGAGACCCTGAGATGGGAGGGAGGACTTGCTACATGAACCTGACCATGTGACTGGTGGCAAGGGACCCTCTGGTCAGTGACAGATCAGCCACTTCCACAGTCCTGTGATAGGCTAAGTGACCACCAAAGATATTCAGGCCCTGATGCCTAGAACCTGTGACTCTCTTACTGGAGATGACAAAGGGGACTTTGCAGATGTGATTAACCTAGGGATCTACAGATGGGGAGACGATCCTGAATTATCCAGGTGGGCCCAGCGTAATCCAAGGGTCCTTAAAAGTGAAAAAAAGGAGACACAAGGACCAGAGTCAAAGAAGATGTGATGATGGAAGCAGAGCTTGAGCTAAAGCAACTATGGGCACCACAGGCCAAGGGATGAGGCTCCCACTAGACACTGGAAAAGGCAAGGAAACAGACCCACCCCCCGCAGTCTCCTGGAAGCACGCAGCTCTGCTAGCCTTGATGTTAGCCCAGTGAAATGCATTTTGGATTTCTAATCTCTGTGAGACAATACAGTTGTATTATTTTAAATCTAGAGCCTATTAGAGAGAGTGAAGTATGTCAGAGAGAGAAAGATAAATATTGTATACTGACACATATATATGGAATCTAGAAAGATGGTGCTGATAAATGAGTATGCAGAGCCACACTGGAGAGGCAGACATGAGAACAGTCCTACGACCATTGGGTGAGGCAGGGGATATGTTGTGGGACTGAGGAGTCTCAGACAGGGGCTCTGTGGCATCCTTGAGGGGTGGGATGGGGAGGGAGATGGGGAGGAGGTTTGGGTTGGGGGGCATATGTACACCTAAAGCAAATACCGATCGATGTGTGGCAGTAGCCAACAAAACCCTATAAAAATAAATCAATAAATAAACATGTATACATATACTTAAAAAAAAACCTGGGCTTCCCCAGTGGTCCAGTGGGTAAAGAGTCCACCTTGCAATGCAAAGGGCACCTGTTCGATCCCTGGCCCAGGAAGATCCCGTGTGCTGCAGAGTGGCTGGACCGGTGTGTTCGTTTATGAGCCAGAGCTCTGGAGTGCATGCACCCAGAGCCAGTGCCCTGCAAGGAGAGAGGCCACTGTGATGGGAGGCCCACACAGGCCAAAGAACAAAGATGGATGAAAATAAATAAATAAATTTAAAATGTTTCAAAAAATAAAAACACTCAGCAGGTTGCTACAGCAGAGAAGGAGGATTGGCTGCCCCTTCACACGGCTACTGTCCTGCCCTTTCTGACAGAGCAGTCTTCTATGGCATCTCCTGGCCTGAAAGCCTTCCTCTCCTGGACTAAACGGAAGGAAGCAGCAAACCAAATGGACTTCTCTGTGCCCCTCCACTGTCCCCAGCAATGTGTTTGGCACAGAGGAGTCATGCCATCAGTGCTTGTTGGCTTGATTTGACAATGAGGGAAGAAAATGGTTTGGCATTGCCAAAGCTTTGGAACAAGTAGGGTAGTGAATCCTAGAATGAGTGGTCCCCAGGTGGGGATCATAAGCAGGCTATTCTCCACCTTGGTGCTGATGGGTCAACATCCAAGAGGCACTCAAGGCCACCTCTGTTCTTCTGCCCTTGACTCTCAAAGGACATCCCACTGGTGCCTCAAGTCCAATGGAGGGGTGGCGCTCCCTGAGTAGTCCATAGGTCAGTTAGGCCAGAGCTGCTGAGAAATCATAAAATGGGATTCAGTATTCTTCCAGCAAACATTTGCTCAGGTCTGTCCTGGATTTGGTGACCAGCAAAATGAATCTGACACCACCTCCATGTTCAAGGAGATCATGGAGCAGGAGGGAATACAGCCATTAGAGCAAATAAATATGAGCCATGATTTTAAATGCAAAGATCATGTCAGTACTCAGAGATGACATGACGTTAGATTTGGGGAAGGACTTCTGTACCCAGAAGATGAGGGCAAAGAGAAGAGAACATGTAAGTAAATTATTAGTGGTATAAATCTGGATTAGGACACTCAAAAAGCTAGGAATGTAAAGAAATTTCCTCTATATGATAAAGGGCATTCTTGAAAAAGCATAACGAGTGTCGTACTTAATGATGAAAGAGTAGCTGTTTCTCCTCCAAGGGAAAAAAAAAAAAGACAAGAATTCCCACTTCTACCACTACCATTCAACATTGTACTGTTAGTCCTAACTAGAGCAATTAGACAAGGGAAAGACATTAAATGCATTCAAATTGTAAAGAAAGAAGAAACACTATTTTTATTTGCAAATGATGTAATCCTATATGTAGAAAATTCCAAATACCTCAAAAGAAAGCTACTTGAACTAAAAAGTGAATTCAGGAAAATTACAAGTTATAAGATCAAC
Source organism: Tragulus kanchil (assembly GCA_022376925.1). NCBI lineage: Eukaryota > Metazoa > Chordata > Mammalia > Artiodactyla > Tragulidae > Tragulus > Tragulus kanchil. Next base: position 14,807,729 of record JAIOJX010000028.1, on the reverse strand, counting down.
ACACACGAAAATCGATTGTCTTTCTAAACATCAACAATAAACAATAGGCAAAGGAAACAAAGAGACCAACTTCAATCAATTGCACCTACAAAAATAAAATATGTAGGAATACATTTAACCAAAGAGTTAAACATCTTATACCGTAAAAACTACAAATCATTGTTAAGAGAAGTTAAAGTATACTTAAATAAACATGGACCACTATCTGATGTTCATAAATTGGAAAATAAAATTGAAATGTCACTATTATTCAGAATGACCTACAGATTTAGTATAATCCATATCAAAATTCCAAAAGCTTTCTCTTTTTTGAAGAAATTAAAAAGTTAATTCTCAAATCCATATAGAATTGCAAAAGTCTCTGCATGTTTAAAACAATCTTGGAAAAGGAGTACCACGTTGGAAGATTTATTTCCCAATTCCAAAACTTATCAAAAACCTGCAATAAGCAAAGCAACATGGTAGTGGTACAGAGCTAGACACATAGACCAACAGAGTCTGGAAATAAACCCATGCGTTTATAGTCAATGGAATCTTGGCAAGGGTGCCCAGAACCTTCAAGAGGAAAAATGATAGTTTCAACATACAGCTCTCGGACAACAGGATTTCTACTTGCAAAAGAATGGAATTGGACCACAACTCACACTGTTTATAAAAATTAACTTAAAATGGACTCCAAGCTAATATAAGAGCTAAAGCTATAAAACATATAGAAGTACATTTAAATGCCCTTTAAATTTGGCAATAAAGTCTTAGAGATGAGAATGAGAAAGAAAAAAAATTAGATAAATTGGATTTTTAAAATGAAAAACTTCTATGCATCAAAGAACACTACCAAGAAAGTGAAGAGACAATCTACGTAATGGAAGGGTGTACAAATCATATACCTGATATGGGCTTAATATTCAGAATATTTAACGAACTCCTACTTGGAACAAAAAAACAGCCCAATTAAAAATGGATAAAGGATTTGAATAGAAATTTCTTCAAAGAAACTATAAAAATGGCCAAATAGCATAGGAAAAGATGCTTAACATCATTAGTCTTTAGAGAAATTAAAATCAAAATTTGGACCAGATACCACTTCACACCTACTGGCATGGCTATAAGTTTTTAAATGGAGCATAACAGGTTTGAGGAGGATGTGGAGTAGCTGGAGCCCTTGTCAATTGCTAGTGGGAGGGTAAAATGATGCAGCTGCTGTGGAAAACGGGCTGGCTGATTTCTCAAAAAATCAAATATGAAATTGCCATGTGACTGAAGAATTACACTCCTGGGTGTATATCCCAAAGAACCAAAAACAAGGACTCAAAACAAACACATGAATATCCACGTTCACTGCAGCATTATTCACAATAGCCAAAGGATGGAAACCTCTTACGTGTCCATCAACAGATAAATGGATAAACAAAACGCGGTCTGTACATACAATGGAACATGATTAAGTCATGAGAAATGAAACTGCGATACATGCTACTACATGAAATAAGCCAAACATTGCATGAGGTTACTTAATGCAGTATCTAGAATGGGCAAAAGCACAAAGACAGAGGGTAGATTAGAAGTTAGCACTGGCTGAGGGAGCGACAGCTGTTCCTTTAAGGGTCACAAAGAGTTGGACATGATTTAAAATGCAGGCATTGCGGATCAGGACCAACAGAGTCTGGAAATAACCCTTTACTTGCAAGAGAACCTTCAAGAGGAAAATGATAGTTTCAACATACAGCTCTCGGACAACAGGATTTCTACTTGCAAAGAATGGAATTGGACCACAACTCACACTGTTTATAAAAATTAACTTAAAATGGACTCCAAGCTAATATAAGAGCTAAAGCTATAAAACATATAGAAGTACATTTAAATGCCCTTTAAATTTGGCAATAAAGTCTTAGAGATGAGAATGAGAAAGAAAAAAAATTAGATAAATTGGATTTTTAAAATGAAAAACTTCTATGCATCAAAGAACACTACCAAGAAAGTGAAGAGACAATCTACGTAATGGAAGGGTGTACAAATCATATACCTGATATGGGCTTAATATTCAGAATATTTAACGAACTCCTACTTGGAACAAAAAAACAGCCCAATTAAAAATGGATAAAGGATTTGAATAGAAATTTCTTCAAAGAAACTATAAAAATGGCCAAATAGCATAGGAAAAGATGCTTAACATCATTAGTCTTTAGAGAAATTAAAATCAAAATTTGGACCAGATACCACTTCACACCTACTGGCATGGCTATAAGTTTTTAAATGGAGCATAACAGGTTTGAGGAGGATGTGGAGTAGTTGGAGCCCTCGTCAATTGCTAGTGGGAGGGTAAAATGATGCAGCTGCTGTGGAAAACGGGCTGGCTGATTTCTCAAAAAATCAAATATGAAATTGCCATGTGACTGAAGAATTACACTCCTGGGTGTATATCCCAAAGAACCAAAAACAAGGACTCAAAACAAACACATGAATATCCACGTTCACTGCAGCATTATTCACAATAGCCAAAGGATGGAAACCTCTTACGTGTCCATCAACAGATAAATGGATAAACAAAACGCGGTCTGTACATACAATGGAACATGATTAAGTCATGAGAAATGAAACTGCGATACATGCTACTACATGAAATAAGCCAAACATTGCATGAGGTTACTTAATGCAGTATCTAGAATGGGCAAAAGCACAAAGACAGAGGGTAGATTAGAAGTTAGCACTGGCTGAGGGAGCGACAGCTGTTCCTTTAAGGGGTCACAAAGAGTTGGACATGATTTAGCGACTGAACCACAGCGATGCAGCATGTGAGATCTTACTTCCCTGACCAGGGATTGAACCTGTGCCTCCTGCCGTGGTAGCACAGAGCCTCAACCACTGGGCCTCCGGGGAAGTCCCTATCCTTAAGACCTAAAACGCGGGTGCTCATTTTGTTTGAAAACACTGCATCCAGTTGAATCAGTCTGGAGTTGGAGGGGTCCTTTTGTTTTCTGACTGACTTTATTTTTACATTTCTAACTCCTTCAGGCCACCACTTCTGTGAAGCCACTGCTACATAAAGGGGCTTTGCCCAGTTCATCAGTGGCTGCTGAATCTCTCCTTTGTGCCTAGACCTTCTGTTCCCAGCTTGTAGACTTCCTATTTCTGCTTTCCAAAGGGGACATGTGAGCCCCACTGGGTCAAGGAGAAGTATGTAGATGTTTGTAAATTAATTTCCACGGCTTCTTCATTGCTAATCTACTCTAGATTCACAATTAGAGGCCAATGACGTATTAATTAGTCATTGTAATTAGCAAGTGTCAGAGAGGGGCCCAGCGCTCCTCGGTGTACACACGAGGGGCTGTGTTGGATAGCAGGGTCAACCCAAGCCAGCCAGCCTCCTGTCAAAAGCTGCCTTTATTCAGCCCTCTCTCCAGCCCCAGACACCTTGTGTGCACCCTACAGGTGGGTCTCCTCAGTGTAAACAAGTTTTGTATTTGTTCTATGAGTGGAGATATCAAATGGCATTATGGATGACGAGTTAATTAGTGGAGTACAAAGTAATATGGGCTGTCCAGAGAGGCAGGAAAATTGAATCCATACGCAACCCTGCCAAAGCCTGCTTGTGACATTAGGCAAGTCACCTCATCTGTCCCATCAAAGCCAGGCCCCTGCATGTCAGACCTGGGGATGCAGAGTAGGTTTTTCTATAATACATGCTGCATGTTGTCATCTGAGTCACTGTCGTCTCACAGACCAGGCCTTGAACACACTCAGTCACCGAGGATAGCCCCATTTGAAAGCAGCTTTATGTGGGGGAGAAATGGGAATGGGGGGCTTCCCTGGTGGTTCAGTGGTTAAGACTTTGCCTTCTCAGGGGTAAGGGTTCAATCTTTGGTTGGGGAGCTAAGATCCCACATGTCATGTGGCCATAAACCCAAAACATAAAGTAGAAACTATATTGTAACAAATTAAATAATGCCTTTAAAAGTTAAAAAAAAAAAAAAAAAGAAATGTTTTTATTGGTGATGCATTGACCAAGAAGAACATCAAAAGCAGACTTTTTTTTTTTTTTCTGGCCATGGCTTATGAGAACTTAGGGCCCTGACCAGGGATTGAACCTGGGCCCCAGCAGTGAAAGCCCGAGTTTTGGGCTTCCAGAGAATTTCCCAAAACAGAACTTTTGTCCTCACAGAAGTCCACTCCCATTATTATGAACTGTGCTCACTGGAATTCCAAGATGTCATTCCACTATAGTCAACCCAGTGACAGCTCCAGCTTGTAGACTTCCTATTTCTGCTTTCCAAAGGGGACATGTGAGCCCCACTGGGTCAAGGAGAAGTATGTAGATGTTTGTAAATTAATTTCCACGGCTTCTTCATTGCTAATCTACTCTAGATTCACAATTAGAGGCCAATGACGTATTAATTAGTCATTGTAATTAGCAAGTGTCAGAGAGGGGCCCAGCGCTCCTCGGTGTACACACGAGGGGCTGTGTTGGATAGCAGGGTCAACCCAAGCCAGCCAGCCTCCTGTCAAAAGCTGCCTTTATTCAGCCCTCTCTCCAGCCCCAGACACCTTGTGTGCACCCTACAGGTGGGTCTCCTCAGTGTAAACAAGTTTTGTATTTGTTCTATGAGTGGAGATATCAAATGGCATTATGGATGACGAGTTAATTAGTGGAGTACAAAGTAATATGGGCTGTCCAGAGAGGCAGGAAAATTGAATCCATACGCAACCCTGCCAAAGCCTGCTTGTGACATTAGGCAAGTCACCTCATCTGTCCCATCAAAGCCAGGCCCCTGCATGTCAGACCTGGGGATGCAGAGTAGGTTTTTCTATAATACATGCTGCATGTTGTCATCTGAGTCACTGTCGTCTCACAGACCAGGCCTTGAACACACTCAGTCACCGAGGATAGCCCCATTTGAAAGCAGCTTTATGTGGGGGAGAAATGGGAATGGGGGGCTTCCCTGGTGGTTCAGTGGTTAAGACTTTGCCTTCTCAGGGGTAAGGGTTCAATCTTTGGTTGGGGAGCTAAGATCCCACATGTCATGTGGCCATAAACCCAAAACATAAAGTAGAAACTATATTGTAACAAATTAAATAATGCCTTTAAAAGTTAAAAAAAAAAAAAAAAAGAAATGTTTTTATTGGTGATGCATTGACCAAGAAGAACATCAAAAGCAGACTTTTTTTTTTTTTTCTGGCCATGGCTTATGAGAACTTAGGGCCCTGACCAGGGATTGAACCTGGGCCCCAGCAGTGAAAGCCCCGAGTTTTGGGCTTCCAGAGAATTTCCCAAAACAGAACTTTTTGTCCTCACAGAAGTCCACTCCCATTATTATGAACTGTGCTCACTGGAATTCCAAGATGTCATTCCACTATAGTCAACCCAGTGACAGCTCCAGCTTAGTGAGTTCATCTCATTCAAGAGCAAGACATCACGCCAAGAGATCTTTGCTTGAAATTTATTTTCATGGCACCTTGTAGCTTTTTAAAAGGCTGAAAGAAATAGGCATTGTTGTCTAAGATGCCTTTTTACATTTGCAAAGCATTCTTCCTTTAGGTCATGTTTTATTCTGTAGGTAATCTGGTGGGGGGAAAAGAAATTTTAAAAAAAGATGTATGCATGTCTGTTCATTTTTCTAAGAAGGAACCAACATGGCAAATACGATAAAAATTACACATACTAATTATCTACCCTATTGTTGGTAACTTTACAAATCATGTGATACTTTTTGTGCATGATTTCATTTCATATACATACAAGCTAAGAATGGTAGGAAGATATAATTATACCCATCTTATAAATAAAGAAATGGAGGTTCAGAGAATAGCTATTTTGGCTGCCTTTGCATAGCTGGTTAGAGTGCAGATTCAAGACCTGAACCTAGACGTGAAGACGTTGAGATGTTCAGTGCATTATTCCTTCTACCTTACATCACTGTGCCGCTATTCACCTCTCCTTTAAGACATTCCATTCCATTGAAATACATTAGATCCATGGTCTTGAACTACACAGTGTATTTAATAGACAGGGCACAAGCTGGGAGCTGGCAGAATGTAGACGCAGATTGCATGTCAGTGTCAAGCCAGCTTGCCGGAGGAACTTCTCTCCAGACCAGGCTGGTCACACAGCACTGTCTCCTTCCCTTTAAAGTCATGCAGAAAGGGACTCCGTGGATATGAAAAGGGGCTCGGGCACCAGTCAGCAAAATCAACATTGCTAAGAGGTTCAGTTAAACCCAGAAGAACACAGGTGAACAATTTGAGGGACAGGACGGATGGACTGCATTGTGTCCCCGGTGTCAGGCAGGCCTGTGATGGATCCATTCTTTTTTGGGAGCATGAGGGGTGCGGGTTGGGGAGGGAGGGGGGTGGGCGGGCCACTTCTATTAGTCTTTCACTTATCTATTTTCATCTATCTTTGTTCTTTGGCCCATGTGGGCCTCCCATCGCAGTGGCCTCTGTTGTTGCAGAGGCTCTGGGCGCATGCTCTCCAGAGCTCTGGCTCAGTAGTTGGACACATTGGTCCAGCCTCTCTGCGGCAGGTGGGATCTTCCCAGGCCAGGGATCGAACCGGCGCCCCTTGCACTGCAAGGCGGTGTCCTTACCCACTGAACCACCAGGGAAGTCCAGATCCATTCTTATTACTTGTTAATTGTGGGATCTCAGACAAGCGGGCTGATCCCTCTGAATCTCAGTTGGCTCAGCTGTAAAATGGATCATTATTTTACTCCTTTCAAAGATGTATTGTGATGCTTAAGTAAAATGACAGACATGAAGCATCAGGCTTTAGTTCCAGATCACAGACAGGGCTCAGAAGGGACCATTTGTGGGACTTGTCTGGTGGTCCAATGGTTAAGACTCTGAGCTTCCAATGCAGGGGCCACAGTCGATCCCTGGTCAGGGAACTAAGATCCCACATGCTTTGTATGTGACTAAAAAGAACAAAAACAAAAACGAAAAAAGAAGTGACCACTGTTTTTCTTAAGGTCAACAGAAACCAGACAATGGGACCCAACAGAACCTTGAATGCTTATTTCCCAGCTTGCTTATTAGAATACCCAATTCTCATTCCTGCAGCCCAGTGGCTGGCCTACGATGTGGCTTCTGTCCACGACAATTGACTCAGATTGGTAGAAAGCTTGTCCATCCATCTCTGAAACCATCTTGAAAATCAACAAGTAGCCCAAAGACTCTTTGTTTAAGGCAGGTAGTAAAAAATCCATCAACAGACAAGTTACAATTATAGCTTGGCGAAATAGGACCATAGACTGAACCAAGGGTCCTTTTCCCTCGAGGTACCCCCTTGAACAGGTCATGCCCCGTCTGTAAAAATGGGGCATGTAAAAATGCTTTCTCCAGAGCAGAGGCAGCATTTCTGGACACAGGCTGTGAAATGCAGCAAGAGGGTTGGGGGCAGGCATTCATATTACTCACACGGCTGGGCTGGGTTTGTTTTCAGTTTCCCACAAGGTCCCATGGTCTCTCACAAGTCCTCATCCCTCCTTGGCTGGTTTCACCTCCTGCATGACTTCTGGCTGCTTTGGAAAGCCCTGGGACAATGACAAAGGGCTCTGCAGCCTGCCAAGGGAGAAAGAGCCCAAGAGTCACATGTTTCTAATGAGTCGCTAAACAGATGGACGTAGAGGTCCATCAACAGGGGAGACAGAAGGCACGGAATCCTACTGCACTGGAGGGACCTGGGTTGGCTCCACCTCTGGCGACTGATTGAGGAGGTGAGTCCCTGAGGCAGGGTGTGGCGTGGGCATGGGTGGGGCTTGGAGAGAGGGAAGCTGGCAACCCATGTGTGCCCAGAGGACTCTGAGCTGAATCTCCATTCCTATTGGACTGAGTGCCTGACCCCCTCCTCCTTTGGGAGAAGGAACGATCAAGGCAGGTAACCCAAATCAAAGTGATGCTGCAGAACCAGGCAGAAGAGGTCAGCCTCCCATAGCCTCACCTGGAAGGGAAGCAGACATGGGGGCCAAGATCCTCCAGAGGCTGCTCCAAGGCAGCCAGAGCTAGAGCTTCTGGTCCTCAGAGAGTGGAGCCAGCAGCTGACGCCCAAAGGTCAGGAGCAAGAAAGACACATTCTTCACAGGCCCTGCAGACTGCAGTGAAGTTCTTTCTAAAAAGCACTTTTATCAAACTGAGATCTCTATCTTTCCTATGGTTTCATTTTCCTCTATTTATTTGCATCATTTGCTTAAGAAGACTTTCTTATATCTCCTTGCTATTCTCTGGAACTCAGCATTCAGTCCGGTATTAAAAAGCAGAGACATCACTTTGCTGACAGAAGTCCCTATAGTCAAAGCTATGGTTTTCCCAGTCATATGTGAGAGTCGGACCTTAAAGAAGGCTGAGCGCTGAAGAACTGATGTTTTCAAATTGTGATGCTGAAGAAAACTCTTGAGAGACCCTTGGACTGTAAGGAGATCCAACCAGTCAATCCTAAAGGAAATCAACCTTGACTATTTATTGGAAGGGCTGATGCTAAAGCTGGCTACCATACGTTGGCCACCTGATGCGAAGAGACAACGCCTTACAAAAGACCCTGAGGCTGGGGAGGATTGAAGGCAGAAGGAGGAGGAGGCATCAGACAATGAGATGGTTGGATGACATCACCGACTCAATGGACAGGAGTCTGAGCAAGCTCAGGAGGGCAGTGAAGGACAGGGGCCCTGGTGTGCCGCCTGCAAGGGATCACAAAGAGTCGGATACAACTTAGCGACTGAAAAACAACAACAACATAAAACAGGAGCCTTATATTTAAGCAAGAGCTGGGATAAGCTAACATTTGTATCACTGAAAGTATTTTTCCTCGCCAAAGCTTGAAACGATGCCTCCTACCTATGAGGGAGGAGGGGGTCCTGGCAATGGGTGGGGCTTGGAGAGGAGCTGGCAACCCATGTGTGCCCAGAGGACTCTGAGCTGAATCTCCATTCCTATTGGACTGAGTGCCTGACCCCCTCCTCCTTTGGGAGAAGGAACGATCAAGGCAGGTAACCCAAATCAAAGTGATGCTGCAGAACCAGGCAGAAGAGGTCAGCCTCCCATAGCCTCACCTGGAAGGGAAGCAGACATGGGGGCCAAGATCCTCCAGAGGCTGCTCCAAGGCAGCCAGAGCTAGAGCTTCTGGTCCTCAGAGAGTGGAGCCAGCAGCTGACGCCCAAAGGTCAGGAGCAAGAAAGACACATTCTTCACAGGCCCTGCAGACTGCAGTGAAGTTCTTTCTAAAAAGCACTTTTATCAAACTGAGATCTCTATCTTTCCTATGGTTTCATTTTCCTCTATTTATTTGCATCATTTGCTTAAGAAGACTTTCTTATATCTCCTTGCTATTCTCTGGAACTCAGCATTCAGTCCGGTATTAAAAAGCAGAGACATCACTTTGCTGACAGAAGTCCCTATAGTCAAAGCTACGGTTTTTCCAATAGTCATATGTGAGAGTCGGACCTTAAAGAAGGCTGAGCGCTGAAGAACTGATGTTTTCAAATTGTGATGCTGAAGAAAACTCTTGAGAGACCCTTGGACTGTAAGGAGATCCAACCAGTCAATCCTAAAGGAAATCAACCTTGACTATTTATTGGAAGGGCTGATGCTAAAGCTGGCTACCATACGTTGGCCACCTGATGCGAAGAGACAACGCCTTACAAAAGACCCTGAGGCTGGGGAGGATTGAAGGCAGAAGGAGGAGGAGGCATCAGACAATGAGATGGTTGGATGACATCACCGACTCAATGGACAGGAGTCTGAGCAAGCTCAGGAGGGCAGTGAAGGACAGGGGGCCCTGGTGTGCCGCCTGCAAGGGATCACAAAGAGTCGGATACAACTTAGCGACTGAAAAACAACAACAACATAAAACAGGAGCCTTATATTTAAGCAAGAGCTGGGATAAGCTAACATTTGTATCACTGAAAGTATTTTTCCCTCGCCAAAGCTTGAAACGATGCCTCCTACCTCATATCTAGTTCCTTTAAAATAACTCCTGTGGTGTAATTAATATGACTGATGGGGGAAATTGGATTTCTAGGCAATCTGAGATCCAAAGCAGGTGCCTGGTAGTGGGGTAAAAAATCTCAACTGCCTTTCCACCCCTCCTCCCCAGTCCGCTACCCCTGCAGCCTTCTTCCAAGTGGGTCCAGAGCCTGATTTGAGTCTGTGGCTACTGTCCCACATGGGGAGTTTTGAAATCTCCTGTCACAGACACCAGGGCATGCCCACCATGCAGACAGCCCTGATCAGGACTTGTGGAGCCCCTGGAGCTGAGTGGGGGACCTGCCTACCCCTGCCTCACAGCCGCCTGGTCTGGCCACGTGGAGGCCACCCATCAGAAGCTGAAGATGGGACACGTCTGCCTGTTTGTCAGCAGTGGGTGGTGGGGGCGGGGAATCCCTTGTAACAGGGCTCAGGCAGCTGGTAAGAGGCCATTTGTTCCCTTTAGGGGAGGAGAACACAGTGTCACAGAAAACACGAGCCATCAAGAAAGGCTTTCTTCAAAACCTTCTTAGCCTTCAACCCATCCATTCAGCATAATGTAAAATTCAATGAGAAGGAGAGTCAGGGTGAGGGCCGGAAACAATTTAAGCTGGAGATCGAAAAATCCCTCTCCTCATGGAAGCTAATGCTGCTGGTGGGCCTCTTTCCAAGGCCCAGTCTCATCCTCCTGGGTCCTTCTCTGGTTGGCCCTTGGGTCCAGGTGACTCTGCCCACCACAGTAATGAGGCTGGAAAGGGCAGGGGTCACACGGCTATCCCTGTTCTCTGGATTTCCAGTCTGTCTTCCTACCACCTGGGTGCCCCATGTGAGGACATTTGGGGTCAAACTAGGCGGGCCCCCATGAAGCTGCTGACTGATGACGCGGGAAGCTGGTTTACCTTGACCTCCCAGAGGTGCGGCAAGGGGACAGTCCTAAGTACCCTTGTCTCCTTTGTCGTCTACATTCTATCTATATAGAGTGTCCCAGTCTTTCCAGCCAATGGACAAAATAGATTTAGCTACTCAAGAAGACACCCATTTGATGGATAGAGAACTACCCACAGCAGGTGGTAACCTCAGACGTCGAGGGAAGCTCACCATCTGATGCCCCCTGACCTGCGCTTTATCTCCTTCCACCCAGTGATGCCTGACTTGAAACCCACCATGAAAGACGGGGTCTTTAGTTCGGGACTCTGTTCAGCTACAAATACCCAGGGCAGACAATCCTTCCCATCTCCGGGAGTGGGCTTTGAACTTCAGAGCTAAGCAGCAGAGGAGTTTCTTGGTTTTCTTTTTGTTTGTTTGTTTGTTTTGAGATGCAACTGTGTTGGAGGTGGGGAGAGCAGAGCTGTAAGGCAGAGGCTTCCCCGCAAGAGGCGGACGCAGGCAGGAGAGGCCCGCGGAGGTGAGCCTCATCACCTTCAGCAGCGAGCGGCCTCCCGGGGAGCCGAGCGGGCTCTGGGGACAGGTGCGTTCACAGTCGGCTTCAGAGAGCCCCATCCTCCTTCCTACCACTGACATGGCTCCATGGGGAGGCACAGCCAGGGTCAGGGAGAGAGAAATGCGACCCACTCGGTTGCCGGGAGAAGACCCTCAGCGCAGAGGCAGGCCTGGAAAAGTACCGCCTGGTGCCACCTACCTGAGCTGAGCGCCCGACCAGCTCTCGGGCACCCTGGGCCTTTGCTGACATATGGCCTGCGCCATTTCTACTGCTTCCTTGACTCTGTCTCGGTATAGAATAGTATGCGATTAATTGATTTTCTGTCACTCTTTTAGCACAGAAAATTAATTTCAGAGAAGCCTTGTTTTCTCGGGGTATGAATCCTGTACACCCAGAGTCATCCAGCTGCTGCATTATGCATGAGGGGAGGCAGTGACGGAGCGCACGGCGGAGGTGCCCCAAGGCCACAGACTGATCGCCTGTGCTCCCCACACAGCAGTCCTCCACCGGCGCCTCTAAATAATTCACACCCGCAACTCAGCGTGAGCCTGCGTGGGGCTCGGGATGTGGCTAGAGGAGGCCTAGCGGTGGGCTGGGGAGATTGTCCCTGACAACACACAGCAGGGAGGCACCCAGAGTTCCCGGATGCTGCCCGCCAGAGGGCAGACCCATCACGGGGCTGCTGGAGATGGAGGCTCAGACCTGAGCTCCCCTCTGTGGCCCCAAATCCAGGCTCCCCATCACTCTTGATCTCAGCAATGCTCACATCTGCTCTAAGAGGGGGACGGGGGACCTCCCTGGTGGTCCAGTGGTTAAGACTCTGAGCTTCCTAAGCAGGGGGCTTGGCCTCCATCCCTGGTCGGGAACTAAGGCGCCACATGCCATGTGGCGTGGCCAAAGAAAACTAACACAAGAAGGTAACGAGCTCAGTATTGGACACCGAGAGGGAAAAGAGAAAGCAAGTGCTGCACCTCCAAACCCACCTCGAAACAGACACACAAGACGCCCCCGACCATGCAGATGAAGCAAGTCAGGTCCTGTCCCTGGACCTCCGATTTTAAGATGTCCTGTCTGTTTGGTTGACTCTACACTTAGCCATTCATCACATTCATTCATCTGAAGCATTTGGTAAAAATAGAGCTTCTGAGACACAAAGGGGACCGACTGAAGCCAGAGCTCCTGTGAGTGTGTGTTGTAGACACATTCCCATTCTCACAGGAACAGTAGCACTGGATGAGACCCAAGGAAGTTTCCAGCTCTGATGTTCTCAGAGGATTCCAACAATGACACACATCTGCCCAAGCCTGTGGAGGGAATGGCTCCCCAGTAGGACCCTGGAAACCAAGGAAGCAAGGGAGAGAAACAGAGAGAAGCGAACCAAGCCTGACGTTCAGCACAGCTCCTTAGTCTTGCCATCTTTCCCTTGTGTGGCTGAAGCCTGGAAAGGGCATGGGTCCCCACTGCCTCCAAAGAAAGACAGAGGGCCCACATGCGCTATCTAGGCCAACTCAGGATGAGCATGTATCTTAGGGAGGACTCCAAGATGGCCCCATCATTCCCACCCTCTAGTGCACACCCCTCCTTGGGTCCCAGCAGGAATGCTGGATAGCATGGGATGTCCTTCCCAAGATTAATCTGGTTACTGGTCAGTGGAATGTAGCTTAATCCAAAGGGAAATTATCTTTGGTGGACCTGACATAATCCGGCGCCATTAAAAGTTCAGTTCAGAGGAACTTGCTCCTGCTGGTCTGGAAGAAGCAAGCTCCCTTGTGTCAGACTATCTGTGCTGAGTCCCTGTGACGAGAACCTTCAGGGGCCCTCTAGCTGCTGCGAGTGACCCCCAGCCCACAGACAGCAGGAAAACAGGGATATCAGTCCTACAACCAAAAGGAAGTGAATTCTACCAATAGCCTAGGTGGCTTGGAAGAAGACCAGAGCCTCAGATGGGATCACAGCCACTGACTGATCTTGATGTAGCCTCCAAGACCCTGTGCACAGAACCCAGACACCCCCCCACCAGGAGCCCTGGTGCATAAACACTGGAAGACAGGAATGGGTGTTGTCTTAACCCACTAGCAATTGAAAATGAATATAACACGTAATTAAGTAAACACAATAGGACACACATGACCTTTACAGCCTATAGCGTGCTTCCCAAGCCACAGCCCCCCATCTCTGCAGACCCAATGATGGCCCTTCCCACAGCGCCTGAAAATGTTCACAGACTGGATCATGTCATGTGGATACTGAAGCCAATGCCATGGAGCTGATAAGACAGTTCGGGTTTGTTTCCTTTTTTTAAATCTCCATTTCACAACTATAATAAACTGAAACTCCAGTAAACGCTCTGAGGCCATAGGACTCAAGGTCAGGCTTTCTGCGTCCAAGGTCAGCGATCTGCATTGTCTGTGGCCATCCCAGCACGATCCTCTCCAAGAAAAGAAGGTTGTTTTATACTCGAGCCCCAGGGCCTTGAGTGTCTAGAAATCTTCAGGAAAGGAAAGCCAGAGGAGGCTGAGTGCCACCCTCCCGTTGGCAGCGGCTCTCCTCCCATAGGATGGGGGGCCGGGGCCGTGGCACTGAGAGGTCGACCCGGAAGCAAGCTCTGAGGCTTCAGGTGCACCTCTGCCCAACCCCCATTCCAAGGTCCTCAGCGGAACCTGTGTGTGCAGCCCAGTCTTCCTGCCCTCCCTGGACCCAGGGGCACTGACGGCCAGCCCACCTGCTCATCAACAGTGCCCACTGTCATTTGTCATTAACGGGGTCTGGTCAATTCCAAGCAACCATTGGGAAGCCCAGATCGCAACAGTGTGCTCCTAATTGCTAGTGCTTCTGTGGAAAATTAGCCGTAAGAAGCCTCCGGAGAGGAGCTGTAAAGGCGAAAGAGGAAAAACGCAAAAGAGGTGAGAAAGGCATCTTCCCTGGCTGCAGACTTCAGGATGCAGCCGCTCCCTACCCTGCACCATATGCCGCAGCCACGCACCAGGCCCAGGGACCTCCCTCCAAATGGTAATAAATCCCCTCGGACCCCAGCACACTTGTAATTTACACCCTGGCTAAAATGAACATTATTTCAAGCTAAGCGTATTCTCAGAGGTGTGGGAGAATGTGGCAGCCTTCCTGCTGACAGAGGAGTTTCTTTTTAAATGTCACGCATTCACTTTCATTACTTCCAAATAATTGCCAGAAAAGATCAGCTGCTGGACAGGGCTGCCCACTTTACATCACTATGAGTCAATTTCATCATCATCAAAGGAGCCCCTGGGAGCTGGTTCCAGCCTCGGGCAGGCACAGCCCTCAGTGGCTGGTTCCAATTGGTCGCCTGGCTGTGCGGGGGAAGCAGCCTCCATGGGTCTCCAGGGACAGCTCCAGGTAAGATGGAATGGTGTCTCTAGGTAGACAAGATGATCTGTCATCACTAAATCTCCTTTCACAAAAAAGGTAAACGCTCTATAGGACTCAAGGTCAGGCTTTCTGTCCAAGGTCAGCGATCTGCATTGTCTGTGGCCATCCCAGCACGATCCTCTCCAAGAAAAGAAGGTTGTTTTATACTCGAGCCCCAGGGCCTTGAGTGTCTAGAAATCTTCAGGAAAGGAAAGCCAGAGGAGGCTGAGTGCCACCCTCCCGTTGGCAGCGGCTCTCCTCCCATAGGATGGGGGGCCGGGGCCGTGGCACTGAGAGGTCGACCCGGAAGCAAGCTCTGAGGCTTCAGGTGCACCTCTGCCCAACCCCCATTCCAAGGTCCTCAGCGGAACCTGTGTGTGCAGCCCAGTCTTCCTGCCCTCCCTGGACCCAGGGGCACTGACGGCCAGCCCACCTGCTCATCAACAGTGCCCACTGTCATTTGTCATTAACGGGGTCTGGTCAATTCCAAGCAACCATTGGGAAGCCCAGATCGCAACAGTGTGCTCCTAATTGCTAGTGCTTCTGTGGAAAATTAGCCGTAAGAAGCCTCCGGAGAGGAGCTGTAAAGGCGAAAGAGGAAAAACGCAAAAGAGGTGAGAAAGGCATCTTCCCTGGCTGCAGACTTCAGGATGCAGCCGCTCCCTACCCTGCACCATATGCCGCAGCCACGCACCAGGCCCAGGGACCTCCCTCCAAATGGTAATAAATCCCCTCGGACCCCAGCACACTTGTAATTTACACCCTGGCTAAAATGAACATTATTTCAAGCTAAGCGTATTCTCAGAGGTGTGGGAGAATGTGGCAGCCTTCCTGCTGACAGAGGAGTTTCTTTTTAAATGTCACGCATTCACTTTCATTACTTCCAAATAATTGCCAGAAAAGATCAGCTGCTGGACAGGGCTGCCCACTTTACATCACTATGAGTCAATTTCATCATCATCAAAGGAGCCCCTGGGAGCTGGTTCCAGCCTCGGGCAGGCACAGCCCTCAGTGGCTGGTTCCAATTGGTCGCCTGGCTGTGCGGGGGAAGCAGCCTCCATGGGTCTCCAGGGACAGCTCCAGGTAAGATGGAATGGTGTCTCTAGGTAGACAAGATGATCTGTCATCACTACCTCCATCAAATATCATTCTCTTGCATCCCCTGGATCATACTGTCATTGGCTGCCCGGCCCTTTACGTGTTGCTTGTTATCTGGGCTGAAGGAAGTGCATAGTCCTGCCGCCCATGGAAGCTTGACCTTCTGTCAAGAAAACTCACTGGGCTTAGACAGGGTACTTACCCTTCCCACAGGAATCCATTTTTTGGAAAAGCCTGCTTTTGAATCTAACACAGTCTTACTTTCTGGAACTCAGATTTTGATTATCAATTGCTGTATAACAAACCACTGCAAACCTGGGCGGCTTAATGATTTCTCATGAGGCTGAGGGTTGACTGAGCTCAGTGTAGTGACTGTCCTCCATGTGACATCAGTTAAGGTGGCCGTCATCTGTGGCTTAGACTGGGCTACAGGTGTTGATGGGCTCATGCACATGTCTGGTGCCTTGAATCAGAAGATGGGAAGACCAGGCTCTGGGCTCTGGCTGGTGGACACCTAGGCCTTTCTCTCTGCCCATCAGGTGGTCTCAAGTCCTTCTGCTCCCCATGTAGCAAGTGAAAGCTTCCAGGACCAACAATGGGTCGTGGTGCCACATTCTACTGGCTAAAGTGAGTCATAGGCCAGCTCAGATTAAACCGAGGAGGGCAGTAGACACAGAGAGATGTGATTCACTGGGCGCCATCTTTGAAGACCAGTTGTGAATCAGGAAGATAGAAAAAAGAACAAGAAGGCACCTCTCCTTCATGAAATCTACCCAGAGAGCTGCCATGCAGCCTAATCTCCTTTAAGGAACAAAAAGGATAAATACAACAAGTTTCTAAGAGCGTCTCAGCTCTTTGGATATAAGCATGAAAGAATCTTAATTTTTTCCAATCACTGCCTCAAACTGTGATAAGTTTAATCCTCTTCTCCTATTCCTTAACGACACCCCAAGCAGATTCCACAACTTTCTAGTCATGTCCACTGATGAAAACAGTCTGGTTCAGCATGATTGATGACATTAGAGAAAGATTTTCTTTAGGTGTTGAGTATAGTTTGGTGACTATGAAGAATATCCTTAACTTTAAGGAATGTTTAGGGGTTATGTGTCACAAGGCTGCCATGGGCTTTGAAACTGACGGCTGCGTAGACAAGCATAGGCCAACGAATTATTAACAATTAGCGAAATGAGAGGGTGATTAGGTGGATGTTCATTGTCTAATTGTTCAACATTTCTGCATATTTGTACATTTGTACAACAAAAAGTTCAAGAAGAAATCCAGTCTACTTGACAACTTCCCATTTAAGCTTTTTCCTGGGACTTCCCTGGTGGTCCAATGGTTAGGACTCTGAGCTCCCAGTGCAGGGAGCATGGGCTGAATCTTTGGTCGGGATAACAAACCACTGCAAACCTGGCGGCTTAATGATTTCTCATGAGGCTGAGGGTTGACTGAGCTCAGTGTAGTGACTGTCCTCCATGTGACATCAGTTAAGGTGGCCGTCATCTGTGGCTTAGACTGGGCTACAGGTGTTGATGGGCTCATGCACATGTCTGGTGCCTTGAATCAGAAGATGGGAAGACCAGGCTCTGGGCTCTGGCTGGTGGACACCTAGGCCTTTCTCTCTGCCCATCAGGTGGTCTCAAGTCCTTCTGCTCCCCATGTAGCAAGTGAAAGCTTCCAGGACCAACAATGGGTCGTGGTGCCACATTCTACTGGCTAAAGTGAGTCATAGGCCAGCTCAGATTAAACCGAGGAGGGCAGTAGACACAGAGAGATGTGATTCACTGGGCGCCATCTTTGAAGACCAGTTGTGAATCAGGAAGATAGAAAAAAGAACAAGAAGGCACCTCTCCTTCATGAAATCTACCCAGAGAGCTGCCATGCAGCCTAATCTCCTTTAAGGAACAAAAAGGATAAATACAACAAGTTTCTAAGAGCGTCTCAGCTCTTTGGATATAAGCATGAAAGAATCTTAATTTTTTCCAATCACTGCCTCAAACTGTGATAAGTTTAATCCTCTTCTCCTATTCCTTAACGACACCCCAAGCAGATTCCACAACTTTCTAGTCATGTCCACTGATGAAAACAGTCTGGTTCAGCATGATTGATGACATTAGAGAAAGATTTTCTTTAGGTGTTGAGTATAGTTTGGTGACTATGAAGAATATCCTTAACTTTAAGGAATGTTTAGGGGTTATGTGTCACAAGGCTGCCATGGGCTTTGAAACTGACGGCTGCGTAGACAAGCATAGGCCAACGAATTATTAACAATTAGCGAAATGAGAGGGTGATTAGGTGGATGTTCATTGTCTAATTGTTCAACATTTCTGCATATTTGTACATTTGTACAACAAAAAGTTCAAGAAGAAATCCAGTCTACTTGACAACTTCCCATTTAAGCTTTTTCCTGGGACTTCCCTGGTGGTCCAATGGTTAGGACTCTGAGCTCCCAGTGCAGGGAGCATGGGCTGAATCTTTGGTCAGAGAACTGAGATCCCACATGGAGCGGCCAAAATAATAAATAAATGCAAAGTAAAGTTACTCCTCTCCCCTATCATAGGCATAACCTGAGGCCTTGGGAGCTCAAACCCTGTTGGGTTGGAGGAGGAAGCAACCCCACATCTTCCTGTATGAGACCGTAACTCTATCCACTGCTGTTGTGTTTAGTCACTCAGTGGTGCTAGACTCTTGGAGACTGCTTAGACTGTAACTCGCCAGGCTCCTCTGTCCATGGGATTCTCCAGGCAAAAATACTGGAGGGGGTAGCCATGCCCTTCTCTAGGGGATCTTTCTGGCTCAGGGATGAAACCTGCGTCTCCTGCATTGCAAGTGAATTCTCTACCGCTGAGCCTCGAGCAACACCCGTTTCTGTCCCCTGGGGCCTCTGTTGCTCCCCGAGCCAACACGGATCAGCGCTACTCTTCCGTGTGGGGCACGTGTTGGGACTTTTGGAGGTTCCCGCAGGTTCTCCCCTCCCCAGGCTCTCCGACGGGTAGGATTCCTCTCTGGCTCCGCCTCCTCCATACCATCCACCCACCCAGCTCCAGACACCCATGGTCCACTTCCAAATTTCTTGCTCCTAGTTCCCTTTTTTGAGGAATATCTTGTTCAAGAATTGATGAATGGTGGATGGGTCAATATGACCCCTTCATAGGAACCTCTAGGAGAAGATTCTAGCCCAATTGTTAGTGACTCTCTCTCAATTGTGGCATTTATCGCCTCCTATCTTCAGCTGTGGACCTTAATCACTGCTTCTGGGGCAATGGAAAAAAACACTCTCTGTCCCTTTAGCAAGTCATAAATACGGCTCATGTATCTGGCCTAAGCAAACCTGGCTTGCTGTGTGGCCCTGGTCTGTCACTTAGCCTCTCTGATCCTTAGGGCTAGTTGGTCCAGTAGATTTCAAGTGAGAATTGCAGACTCCCAGGGCTCCCAAGAATTCAGATGTACTTGAGAAGCATCACAAATATGGCCATGAATCTAACCAAAGAGTTGCTTGGCCAGGGGATCAGTTCTTCACTCTATCTCTTATGCTGGAGTTGCAGGTAAGGTTTTCATTTCATTTTGAAAAAGAGTTCTGCTCAAAGGAAAAAAAAAAAGCAAGCTATTCATCAGTCCAACATCCTCATGTGACTGCCACTGAAAGACCAGTCTCTGAGGAACTTTGATGGGAGACGTGCTGTCAGGGCCATTTAATAAACCCCTAGTTCTCTCTTGCAGAATCAGACGAGAAAACAGGAACCTTTTGAAATGTCATATCCTGGGGAGAATCACTGCCTGCTTTGCTCTGCTCTGTGTGTGTGTGTGTGTGTGTGTGTGTGTGAGTGTGAGTGTGTGCATGCACACATGTACCTCCCCCTCCCCTATGGTTGTGAGTAGGATTAAATTTAAAACTGTACAGACGTCGAAGGCAGGGTAATCAATCACTTCATCACTGCCACCACAGATAAAGAGAGCGGTGAGACAGGAGCAAGGATGCAGGAACATGTCAGAGAGGGTGACAAACTCCCTGCCCGAGAGTCAGCCCAGAGCAACAAGCCACCTTCCTCTGGTGCTCTGCGGGGAGAAGGCTCTGGGTGCAGGAACTGGAGAGCGAGGGGAGACCCCAACAGCAATTGACACTTGCACCCGAAGAAACCCAGGACTGTCGTCAAACGTCTGGGAAAGGTTGTGGGGAGGGGAAGGCGCTCTGGAAGGGTTGGAATTAAAAGAAAACCTCACAGAGGACCCCAAAGAGGCCTGTTCTCATCTACCACCTCAGCCAACCAACCAAGTGCCCCGGAAATCCTGGGGCGTCTGCTTACCACTGGAGTGGCAGGGCCTTAGGATCTGGGGGACTCCACTATCATTGGGCCAGGCCACCCCTCTGTCTTCCTAGAGGCCACCGGAGCCTGAGATGCAGCTCTGAGTGACATCTGTCCCACATCTCCCTGTCCCATGTCCTCTGCATAATTTCAGTTTCTCAAAATGGCAAGAGGAGCGTGTTACAGATAACCCATTGTGTATGTCTTCGACCCAGTAAGTGCTGACATCACAGATCTCATTATTTTGACATGATAGAATTTTCTTTTCCTCTCTGCCAGTGCAGGCCAACTGTGGTTGTCTTCTAGATGGCGGGCTTCCGTGCCAAAGGCGCAAAGCCGCACGAGGAAAACAGGCCTCACCTCTTTCCTACCTGGAACAGAATGCCAGGTCTCCTTGTGTGCGAGAAGATTATCTTAAGGGAAGCTCAGGAGAGGACATTAAGGGGCAGGTATTTGGGGTCGGAGTGTTACTGGGAGAGCCGAAGAGGGAACAGTATTGACCTTGAAAGCAGAGCCACCCAGTCTGGGGGCCTGAGGTCAAGGTCCTGAGCTCCCAGGAGCAAGACTGGCATTGAAGTCCAGCTCCTACTTTGTGTCTATGAGCTATGCTTGGATTGTCCATACTCTTTTGTTTTCACCTTCTCATCTACGAAAATAAATAAATCTAGGATGGATATGAGGAATAAAGAAAGGTTGGTTCTTTACAAGGTGTCTGGTAAATAATTGGTGATGAAGATATCCCTTATGATCAAACTGAGGATCCACTTCAGGGATGGAGTCAAGTGTCGCACCCATTCAATCAGCAAGCAAAATGTTGCCTGATCTAGAAGCCAAGAGGCACGAGCTCAGTGAACACTAGTTCAATGAATGAATTTCTTCACATCCATCACTAGGTGACTTTGGACGCGTCTCTGAACCTCTCTCACTCTCTTATAGTCTCTCAAATGCAGATGAACTGGGTGGGATCAGGTTGAGACAGCCTTCTAGTCTTGACAATGGGTCAGTTCGGTGGGTCTGCAGGAAGGTAGCTGATAACTGAGGTGGTGTGTAAGGACTGCAGGCAAGGGGTGCTACAGATGCTCGGAGGAGAAAGGAGGGTTAGTGGTCAGAGGAAGTGAGGCCAGGCCTGTACCTCTGAAGAAAGATGAGCTCCTTCTGGTCAAGGTGGGATCAAATGCACTGCGCAAGCCAGAATGCTTATGTTTCTTGGCATTTAAGTTAAATTCAAATCAAGGCAGGAGACGTCAAACCCGAGGATGTGATGGCCTGGTGTCAAAATAAGAACCACGG
The DNA here is from genome assembly GCA_022376925.1 of Tragulus kanchil. NCBI lineage: Eukaryota > Metazoa > Chordata > Mammalia > Artiodactyla > Tragulidae > Tragulus > Tragulus kanchil. The sequence goes on along the minus strand of JAIOJX010000028.1, from coordinate 14,786,261 downwards.
GGCATGCTTCTCCTACCTGCCTGGGTGTCCTCACGGGCCCCTCTTCAAGCCCAGCATCTCAGCAGGATGGCACCTTGCATGTCAGTGACAGCCTGTATCTGCTGACCTCCTTTCCTGCTTCCCCAGCACCTCCCTACAGAGCCTTTCTGGAAGGTCCCTCCCCAAGTCTGTGCCTCTTTCAGCCAACTTCCCCTCCAGGCTTCAGGACAGGGCTTCCTGCTGCCCCGGCCACACTGGGCAGTCTTCACTCCAGTCTTACCCCTGCTTGGATTGTCCATACTTGAAAGCAGAGCCACCCAGTCTGGGGCCTGAGGTCAAGGTCCTGAGCTCCCAGGAGCAAGACTGGCATTGAAGTCCAGCTCCTACTTTGTGTCTATGAGCTATGCTTGGATTGTCCATACTCTTTGTTTTCACCTTCTCATCTACGAAAATAAATAAATCTAGGATGGATATGAGGAATAAAGAAAGGTTGGTTCTTTACAAGGTGTCTGGTAAATAATTGGTGATGAAGATATCCCTTATGATCAAACTGAGGATCCACTTCAGGGATGGAGTCAAGTGTCGCACCCATTCAATCAGCAAGCAAAATGTTGCCTGATCTAGAAGCCAAGAGGCACGAGCTCAGTGAACACTAGTTCAATGAATGAATTTCTTCACATCCATCACTAGGTGACTTTGGACGCGTCTCTGAACCTCTCTCACTCTCTTATAGTCTCTCAAATGCAGATGAACTGGGTGGGATCAGGTTGAGACAGCCTTCTAGTCTTGACAATGGGTCAGTTCGGTGGGTCTGCAGGAAGGTAGCTGATAACTGAGGTGGTGTGTAAGGACTGCAGGCAAGGGGTGCTACAGATGCTCGGAGGAGAAAGGAGGGTTAGTGGTCAGAGGAAGTGAGGCCAGGCCTGTACCTCTGAAGAAAGATGAGCTCCTTCTGGTCAAGGTGGGATCAAATGCACTGCGCAAGCCAGAATGCTTATGTTTCTTGGCATTTAAGTTAAATTCAAATCAAGGCAGGAGACGTCAAACCCGAGGATGTGATGGCCTGGTGTCAAAATAAGAACCACGGGGCATGCTTCTCCTACCTGCCTGGGTGTCCTCACGGGCCCCTCTTCAAGCCCAGCATCTCAGCAGGATGGCACCTTGCATGTCAGTGACAGCCTGTATCTGCTGACCTCCTTTCCTGCTTCCCCAGCACCTCCCTACAGAGCCTTTCTGGAAGGTCCCTCCCCAAGTCTGTGCCTCTTTCAGCCAACTTCCCCTCCAGGCTTCAGGACAGGGCTTCCTGCTGCCCCGGCCACACTGGGCAGTCTTCACTCTCCAGTCTTACCCCCTGCTTGGACAACAAACGCCCTGCCTTCCCCATCCAGCTAGTCCTGCCTTCTCCTTTCTTCCATAGAAACAAACCAAGAAAAATACATACACTGAGTTTTTCTGACGATAAAAATCATGCTGTTTTTCATTCACTGTAAACCTTAGAAAATATAGACAAGTATAAAGAGGAAACAATAACCAGTGTTAAATGCAGATGATATAGGTAGGTGGATAGATAGATCATAGATATTCAGAGTTGGATATAGTTTTACATCTTGTTTGTTTTCACTTAAGATTCCATTGTGAGAATTTCCCCCATGACCTTAGAACGTTAGTTGAAAGCATGGTTGTTAGTGACTGTATAATATTTTCATTGAATGAAGTTAACCACAAATTATCCAACTGTTCCCCTATTATTGTGCACTAAGGTTATTTCTGATTTGGGGCTATTATCAATAACAGAAGGAAGCCTAGGAGCCACCTATAGGAAAGGAAATGACTTGTGATTTCAGTGGCATTTTAAAACTGTCTATAATTCCTAAGATGGAATGATCCCTGCAGTAAGAAGTAAAATGATGAGCATTCCCTCAGCGACTTCTACTGGATTTCCCTTTGGACATAAGATCCAGGACAGATAGAGTCTTTCTTTACTTCTTAAATTAGAAAAGTTTCAAATATACACAAAAGTATAATGGTATACCGTGAACCCAGGCTTTCCTGGTGTTTCAGATGGTAAAGAGTCCACCTGAGATGCAAGAGACCTGGGTTTGATCCCTGGGTCAGGAAGATTCCCTTGGAGAAGGTAATGGATATCCACTCCAGTATTCTTGCCCGGAGAATGACCGAGAGAGAGGAGTCTGGCAGGCTACAGCCCATGGGGTTGCATAGAATCAGACATGACTGAATGACTAACACACATACATCAACAATATTGCAGTGAACATCCTACACATTACTCTTGTTCTAAGATTATTTTCCAAGGCTAAATTCTTAGATATAGGAATTTCTTGGTTAAAATACACATGTGACTTAAGAGTATTGATACACGGTGCATTTCTGTCTCTCTTTCTAGATGTTCTACAGTTAATGGATGAGCTAAAATGACACTGCCAATTATAGCAAAGTCTCTAAGCTCCTCTGAGGCAAGAACCAATTATCCTCCAGGGCATCTGGCATAAAGGTCAACAGATGAGTGTTGAGTGAACAAATTAGGACCACCAGAATCTCAGGGTGTCTTCTCCCCATGAGAGGAGAATTCCACAGGGCTCGCTTGCTGGATATCCACTCCAGGAAGCTGCTCAAGTACCCAAAAGACTTCATTATCGCTTGGTCTTGCCTGAAAAGCAATCCCACGCCATCACTTTTAGGTCCTGGTGATTTCATCTCAGCCTAAAAAAAAAAAGCTTTCCGACAGCCCAAGTTCCCCGCAAATAAAATGGGCTTCCCTGAAAGGTGATGAATGAGGAACGTGTGACAGGGAGGCTGCTAAAGGGATTCAACACGAAATGAAATTTAAGGACCATCCAATTTCGAGATCCAGGGCTTCCTGTTGTCAGTTCTCCTCCCCCTGGAGGCAGATGTGACTACACCCAGGGCTCTGGATGGAGGTTGCAGACTGGATGGCAGCATCCCTTTCCAGCTCAATAGATGACAGAAATGCGTTGAGGGCTTAATCAATGGCGTTTGCCCACTGAAGGTGCCTATTAAATCTCCCTTCAAAGTATCTGTTACACGATGGCCGCATAAAGCTTCTAAAACAGCTCCAGTATTTCATTTCAGCTGTGGTTCTGCTGCAGGAGGAAGCCACGCACCCTCCACATGTTAAATCCTCCCCAGCGGGGCAGCCCCAGCCCACAGAGGCCCAGAGGGCATGGTGGAGAGGACAGATGGAAGCTCTTTCCCAGCTGCAGGGGGACCCCAGGAGAGTCAGCAGCATGGTTCTAGGATACATGGCGTCATTTCACAAACCAAGACTAATTAAAGCCAAATGAGGGGATATTGCCAATTCCTTTTTTAAAAAATTGATTTATGTAAGAAAAATTTGGTATAACTGCTTGGACATGTCAGTACCCACAGCCTAGTTAATGACTTGTTTGTTGCAAAATTCCTGGGAGCCTGCTCAGAGGTAGGAGTCCATTGTAGGCAATGTGTCACTCTCGGGTAAATGGGTGTTCAGGATGAGTATTGGGCTTCCCCTTATAAAAAGCATGTTCTCTCATTTTTGTCTAAAAATAAGACTTCTTTCAGTTTATTTAAACTCAGGTAGACTTGCATCATCTGGAATCTATAAGCGAAGATTGACTTGGATGCTCTCATCAGAAAAGCCTGGTGTTGGGAAAGATTAAAGGTAAAAGGAGAAGGGGGTAGTAGAGAATGAGATGGTTAGATAGCATCACCAACTCAATGGACGTGAATTTGAGCAAACTCCGGGAGATAGTGGAGGACAGAGGAGCCTGCCACGTTGCAGTCCATGGGGTCACAAAGAGTCAGACAGGACTTAGCAACTGAATAACCACAAAATGGGTTCTTGGCATGTGTACAGGGGTTTCTTTTATAAAAATAGCGTTCTCTTATTTTCTCTAAAAAAAAGAAAAAACCGGGCTTCCCTGGTGATCCAGTGGGTAAGGACACCACCGTGCAGTGCAAGGGACGCCAGTTTGATCCCTGGCCTGGGAAGATCCCACGCGCCGCAGAGCGGTGGACCAATGTGTCCAACTACGGAGCCAGAGCTCTGCAGCGCATGCGCCCAGAGCTGGTGCTCTGTAGCGAGAGAGGCCACTGCGATGGGAGGCCCGCAGGCCAAAGAACAAAGATAAATAAATGAAGTAATAGAAGTGGCCAAAAAAAAAAAAGAAAGAAAAAACCCTTCAGTTTCTTTAAACTCAGGTTTATTTGCACCATCTGGAATCTAGAAGCAAAGATGAATGGGAAGGTCCTCTCTGAATTGTCATAATTTGGATCAGAGGTCAAAACTTTTCTAAACCTTTGAAAGAAGTGAGCTGTAAGGTTTCCCCATTGTTTCTGCCTGTAGCATGGAGGACCAGGGCCATGTCCACTGTCTCATCAGCGCTCCTGAGGCTTATTGAGAGAAAGGCAGAGACAGATGCTATTAAAGTGGTGCTCTTATCCTCAGCAAGCAGAGCAAAAACACAAAGATGCCACAGTCATCCTTAATCCCAAGAGCTGGCAAGGGAATGGGGTTGAGGGGAGAGTTTCAGGGGGAGAACGTTGCTTGTGTTAATTCATAACAACCTCGGTCATCCCCCCTGCCACACCACCAGGAGAGGTAAGGACAAAGCACATCTCAAGTTCAGACCATGCTGGTGACTCTTAAAGGCTCTTCTGTTTCAGCATCTCATTGTTTTGTCTCACCCCAGCCCTTATGCCATATCAGTGAGTGATGCGTTCTGGACAGCAATTTTGCTGCAATTTCCTCAAAGACCAAGTCCTGGGGCACTCCCCATCTTCCCGCCAAACAGCTCAGCCACCTCCAGATCCACACCAGGACCTTAACAGAGTAAGATTCTTGACCCCATTTCTCCCCGCTTTCATTCCACCCCTCCCCACCCCCACGCAAGCACCCACAACGTGTTCATTAATGAGTGCATTTAATCAAGTTTATGAAGTCTCTTTATTATCAATAACCCTAATCATTCTTAATTGCTGCATCATTAGTTCGGCCACGCTGAACTGGAGCAGTTAGGCGGAGCAGGAAATGACAGCTCCAGAAAAATGACTGGCCGCCTGAAAGTCTGGGAGGAAGGAATCTGACAGGAGACGAGGCAAAGGGAGGAGAGAGGAGAGCAAGCGAGCGAGAAGACGAGGCGGACTGCTGCTGGGCACAGCCCGTAGGCGGGGAGATGCATTAATAGGTCCGGCCAGGTGTAAAGATGCCGGCGAGCCCGTTTTGCATATTTCTGAACTTTGGGGAGCTCGACAGCAGCAGCATGAGAGAACGTTCTGCTTGACGAAAGTTGTCGTTATGTTAATATCTAGCACCTGCCACCCTCGGGGATCTCCAAGCCCTCCACCAGCTCCGTCGCGTTCCAAGCCAAATGCTGGGAGGATGCCACGTGAAGGATGCACCTTGTCATCGGGAAAGCAGTGAGGGGTGGCCCGCTGCAGGTCTTTGTCAAGACATTAACTTCCCTGCCTTTACGTGTCTCTTGAAGGCTCTGCATAGCCGAGGGAACCACGGAGATGCCTCAGGGCAGAACGAGGTGGCCAGAGGTGTGTTCCTCGCATTGCATTCGCCTCCCGGGAAGCCCAGAGACTGAAGACCTGTCCAAAAGGAGCCTTCACTTGCTATGTTGTCTTGGCTCTCTAACCTTTCCTTTGCCTCTTTTCCCATCCCATAAAGCAGATCAAATGATACCCATGACCAGCCAAGTTCAAATGGATGCTCTCAGTAAATGAGCTCACATTGTGGGAAGGGCTGGCAGAAACATTCGGGGTGATGCAGAGCTGGGGGAACCGGAGGAATTTGGCTCTCTGCTGGTGGGTATCTCTATTTTACGGGTCTCTCCATCCTGATCGTCACTCCTCTGCTGTTTGCTTCAGTCTTGCCAGGTATGAGAATTTCTGTAATTAGATTTCACCATGCAGGAAGTTTGAATCCTAGAGACACAAAACTCTTCAATGCCCTCTGATCGCTAAAATTTTCTTCTGAGCCCCGCCCCTTGCCAGAAAGTCACATCAGTGTTCACTGTTCATATACATGTTCATTGCTGACCTCTAACCATTTAAGTGTTGACTGGAAAATATTGATATGTTGATCAATATTCACTGCATAGGGATTTCCCTGGTGACTCAGTGGTAATGAATCTGCCTTGCAATGCAGAGGATACAGGTTTGATCCCTAGTCCGGGAACTAAGATCCCACATGCCTCAGAGCAACTAAGCCTGTGTGCTACAACTACTGAGCCTACATGCTGCAACTAGGGAGCCCACGGGTCCATCGAAAAATCCCACATGACGTAATGAAGATCCTATGGGCCACAACTAAGATCCATAGCAACCAATTATACAAATAAATAAATACTTAAACATATATACTGTGTAACAAGCATTAAGGATACAATGAAAAATCAACAGGGAATACGTCTTGAAGGGGCTTATGGTTTAGTCATGCACCTCAGTCACTGTGATAGAACTATGTCCCAATCCTGCACACCACTTGGGTGCTAAATACTCCATAGAGTGACGCTCTCTGTACTAAATGAACAAGCAGTGCCTAACCCTTCTCCCCAACCCAGGGACCCTACCAAAGCTTCTCTGGGGCATACCCTCCTTGGGAAATTCCCAGCTACTTGCAGGCTCAGTTCTGCTCTAGATGAGAATGTTCTAGGAGCTTCAAACTCAGCAAGAGGGGCCTGGAGATCTTGAGCCATGGGCTCACCAAGCTGCTCGCTTCCCTCCACCCTTACAGGCCCACCTGTCCACATCACTGTGCCTCTTGCCCAGATGCCAGTTCACACACTGTCTGGCTACTGCTCACCCGCCTTCCCAGGGACTGGCCCGATACTCTACCCCCACTGCTGGCTGGACCCCTGCTCCAGCCCTGACAGCCCACCCATAGCAGGAGTTTCTTCTCTTCCAGTGGGGGTCAGCCCTGCCACGTCTACTTCTGCTTCATTCAAGTCTTCATTCAAAGACTATGTGAACATCTTTGACCATGTGGATCACACCAAACTGGAAAATTCTTAAAGAGATGGGAATACGAGACCACCTTACCAATCTCTTAAGAAACCTGTGTGCAGGACAAGAAGCAACAAGTAGAATCAGACATGGAACAACAGACTGGTTCAAACTTGGGAAAGGAGTGAAACAAGGTTGTATATCATCACCCTGTTTATTCAACTTATACACAGAGTATATCGTACGAAATGCCAGGCTGGATAAATCACAAACTAAATCAAGATTTCCAGGGGAAATAGCAACCTCAGGCGTGCAGATAGTAACATTCTAATGGCAGAAAGTGAAAAGGATCTAAAGAACCTCTTGATGAAGGTGAAAGACAAGAGTGAAAAAGCTGGCTTAAAACTCAACATTTAAAACACTGAGATCATGGCATCTGACCCCATCACTTCATGCCAAATAAATGGATAACAAGTAGAAACAGTGACAGATTTTATTTTCTTGGGTTTTGAAGTCACTGCAGATAGTGACTGCAGCCATGAAACTAAAAGACGCTTGCTCCTTGGAAGAAAATCTCTAACAAAACCTAGACAGCACATTAAAAAACAGAAACATCACTTTGCCAACAAAGATCCATCTAATTAAAGCTATGGTTTTCCCAGTAGTCGTGTATGGATGTGAGAGATGGGCAGTAAAGAAGGCTGAGCACTGAAGATTTGGTGCTTTCGAATGGTAGTGCTGGAGATGGCTCCTGAGAATCCATTGGTGTGCAAGGAGATCAAACCAGGCATTTCCTAAAGGAACTCAACTCTGAATACTTAGTGAAAAGACTGATGCTGAAACTGAAGCTGCAATACTTTGGCCACCTGGTGTGAAGAGCAGACTCACTGGAGAAGACCCTGATGCTAGAAAGCCTGAGAGCAGGAGGAGAAGAGGGCAGCTGAGGATAAAGTGTTTGGATGGCATCACTGACTCAATGGACATGAGTTAGAGCAAACTCCAGGAGATAGTGAGGGACAGGGAAGCCTGGCGTGCTGCAGTCCATGGGGTCGCAAAGAATCAGACACAACTTAGAAACTGAACAACAACAACAATCGAAATAAAATTGCAGTTCTACCCACGTTTGAAGTTGTGTGTATCAAGGTGGAAGGATATAATATTTTATGTTTCCTTTATACCTTTTATGTATTGAGCTATCTCACCCTCTGTGTGCACCACTATTTCAGGTCTGCCCTCAGCCCTGAATATGTTCAGTACAGGCTGGCTCAGCCTTGATGTAATTCATCAATCTTTGAATCAGTTGTATGTACTTTAAAATTTCCTAACTGGGGCTTCCCTGGTGGTCTAGTGGGTAAGGACACCGCCTTGCAGTGCAAGGGGCGCCAGTTTGATTGCTGGCCTGGGAAGATATCTTCCCACGTGCCGCGGAGCGGCTGGACCGATGTGTCCAATTACCGAGCCGGAGCTCTGGCGCGCATGCGCCCAGAGCCAGCGCTCTGCAGTAACAGACGCCACCGCAATGGGAGGCCCACAGGAGCCAAAGAACAAAGACGGATGAAAATGGAGAAATGAAAGACCAATAGAAGTGGCCCGCCCGCTCCCCTCCCTCCCCAACCCGACCCCCGCCCAAAATAAATAAATAAATAAATCTTTAAAAAAAAAAAAGTTCCTAACTGGTAGGCCTTCAGGTTAGTTTAAATTCTTTGCTTTTACAAATAATGTATCAGTTGACATTGCATTCGGATCTTTGTAAACGTGTGAGATTATTTCCATAGAATAAACATATAGATGTGTAATTGCTAGGTCAAAGAGAATGCCCATTTTAAATTTGATACACATGAATAATCCGCCTTTCCAGATGGTTACATCAATCAGTCTATACCCTCGCCAACAGCATATGCTTCTGCATCCTTTCAGAACATAGATTTCCCTATTGTTTCTAAGAGGTGAAAAGTAGGAGTTTACATATTTTATATGAATTTCTTTTCATTGGTGGAAGATCTTATACTTATTGGAAATGCATATTTATTTTTCTGTAAATCATCAATTAACATCATTTTGCTGCTGTATACCTTTCTTTACTGTAGGAGTTCTTTACATATTGTGATTGCTAAATCTTTACCTAACACACAGAATACATTTTTCCAGTTTGTTGATTATCTATTAACTGTGTTAATGATGTCTTTTAATATGGAAACACAAAAAATTATTGTGTAATCAAATCTGTCAATGTTTTAAAGGTTTCCAGCCTTGATGTATTTTTTCAAAAAAATTTTAGGGCTTTCCTGGTGGTCCAGTGGGTAAAGAGTCTGCCTTACAGTGCAAGGGGTGCCAGTTTGGTCCCTCACCCCAGAAGATCCCATGTTAGGTGGAACAACTGGACCAGTGTGGCCAATTACCAAGCCAGAGCTCTCGAGCACGTGCACCCAGAGTCGGTGGTCTGCAACGAGAGGGGTGACTGCAATGGGAGGTCCACAAAGGCCAAAGAACAAAGATGGATGAAAATAAATAAATGAAAGACTAATAGAAGTGGCAAAAAAAAAAAAAACAACCTTTAGAAAGATCTGTTCCCTCACTGAGGTTAAAGAAGGGTTCCCTTGTTTCCTATATTTAATAAGAACATTTAAATCCAAATCATTTTGGAATTACTTTTAGTGAATTAATGACTTAATAAATTTCTCATTAATATCATTTAACTAGTATAACTTCAGAGCATGTTTGATAGCAAAGCAAACCCTACCATCATTATTCTTGTCTTTTCCAAAATTTATGAATTATTTTTCCATATTAACTTTTCAAGATGAATTCAAGAATCAATTTGTAGGCTTCAAAAACATCCCACTGAGATTTTGAATGGCATTTCATAGATTAATAGGTTAATCTGGGATAAAAGACTTGTTTACAAGAATGAGTATTTCCAGCAAGACTATGGTATGTGTCTCATTTTTTTCAGTGATTTTCTTAGTTCATTCAATAGCATTTCATAAATGTTTTTATACAGTTTTCCCAGTATTTGAGCTTTTGCTAATTTCCAGCAGTTAGTTACACTTGCAAGTAGATTTTTGGTTATTCTTAATGCATAAGAGAATCATTGGTTTTGTCTTACATAGCCAGTTTACTGAACTATCATCTGGTATATTCTCTTTTGATTAGCTTAGATGTTCTAGGTTTACGATAATACTGTGGTCAATAATGAACTTTTTTGGCTCTCATTAATACTTTGCAATATTTATCTCCTATTTACTTTTCTTACAGTATTTCTTTAGCTAAACCTCAACCAAAATAACTGAATGGCAACAGTATTGGAAAGACTTGATTTAGCCAATTCTGTTCTCTTATTCCCTTCAATAGTTAGTATCGGTTTCTGATACTTTTTTGTGTTAAGAAATTTCCTTCTATCTTTAATACACTAAAGTTTTCTAAATTACTGTTTTCAGATCTGGATATTTAATTTCATAGCATCAGTTTTACACCTTGACAAGATGGTCATATCTATTTTTCTCTTCTAACCTATTTAGATAGAAAGATGTATCACATTTAAAAATTAATACATCTTCTAATGGTGAAACAAGCTCCCATAGATATTCTTGGAATAAAGCCTGGTTGGATAGAGCATATTTTTCCTTTAACATACTGCTATATTTGATTTGTTAGTATTTTTCTCAGGATTTTTACGTCTCTAGCCAAGTGAAATTAATGTCTTTTTCTCCTTCAAGATACTTTTTCAAGTTTCATTATGAGTCAAAAAAAAAAGAGGTTGAAGAAAAACTTCCATATTTGTGATGCTCTGGAGAAATGTATGTGATCTAAGTATTATCTTTTTGTTCCAGTCACTATGAAATTGCCCACAAAACTATCCATACCGGGTGCCTTTTTGGTGAGCCTCAGAGAGAAGAGGGAGATTTATTGTCTTAGTTTTCTTGCGAAAAAGATGAATTCAAGAATCTTGTTTAAAACAACTGAGATTTGAGTTTTATAGTTATTTTCTGGGATAAAAGACTTGTTTACAAGAATGAGTATTTCCAGCAAGACTATGGTATGTGTCTCATTTTTTTCAGTGATTTTCTTAGTTCATTCAATAGCATTTCATAAATGTTTTTATACAGTTTTCCCAGTATTTGAGCTTTTGCTAATTTCCAGCAGTTAGTTACACTTGCAAGTAGATTTTTGGTTATTCTTAATGCATAAGAGAATCATTGGTTTTGTCTTACATAGCCAGTTTACTGAACTATCATCTGGTATATTCTCTTTTGATTAGCTTAGATGTTCTAGGTTTACGATAATACTGTGGTCAATAATGAACTTTTTTGGCTCTCATTAATACTTTGCAATATTTATCTCCTATTTACTTTTCTTACAGTATTTCTTTAGCTAAACCTCAACCAAAATAACTGAATGGCAACAGTATTGGAAAGACTTGATTTAGCCAATTCTGTTCTCTTATTCCCTTCAATAGTTAGTATCGGTTTCTGATACTTTTTTGTGTTAAGAAATTTCCTTCTATCTTTAATACACTAAAGTTTTCTAAATTACTGTTTTCAGATCTGGATATTTAATTTCATAGCATCAGTTTTACACCTTGACAAGATGGTCATATCTATTTTTCTCTTCTAACCTATTTAGATAGAAAGATGTATCACATTTAAAAATTAATACATCTTCTAATGGTGAAACAAGCTCCCATAGATATTCTTGGAATAAAGCCTGGTTGGATAGAGCATATTTTTCCTTTAACATACTGCTATATTTGATTTGTTAGTATTTTTCTCAGGATTTTTACGTCTCTAGCCAAGTGAAATTAATGTCTTTTTCTCCTTCAAGATACTTTTTCAAGTTTCATTATGAGTCAAAAAAAAAAGAGGTTGAAGAAAAACTTCCATATTTGTGATGCTCTGGAGAAATGTATGTGATCTAAGTATTATCTTTTTGTTCCAGTCACTATGAAATTGCCCACAAAACTATCCATACCGGGTGCCTTTTTGGTGAGCCTCAGAGAGAAGAGGGAGATTTATTGTCTTAGTTTTTCATATATTCTTGAGCCACTTTTGGACAGTTTCAGTTTCCCAGGGTGAGGAAAACTATTCCACCAGATTTTCACATTTTATTGAAATCATGCTGCATGGAACACTTCCTGAACACTTTTATCATTTTATAAATTTTTCAAATTTTTATAATTTGAAAACGTCTGTGGTTATACACTGTGGTAGGCTGAATAAAATCCCCTCACAAGAGATCCATGTCCTAAATCCCTGAAACTGTAAATGTTAACTTGTAAGAGAAAAAGGATTTACGGATGCAATTAGGTTAAGGCTCTTGAAATGGGGAGCTTAGCATGGATTAGCCAGGGGACTCCTACATGAAATCACAAAAGTCCTTGTGAAACATAGAGACACAGGAAAGTCAAAGAAGGAAGTGGGAGGATGAGATGAGAGAAGTCAGAGTGATGGAAGGAGGAGGCCGTGAGGCAGGAATGCCAGGAGCCTCCAGAATCTAGAGGAGGTGAGGAAGCCCTCTCCCTTGTAGGATCCAAAAGAGCCAGCCCTGCCCACACTGTGACTACGGCTCGGTGAAACTGACTCAGAACTGTAGGAGGATAGATGTGGGGTTTGCTTTGGCCACCCAGCATGCCATGGGGGATCTTAGTTCCCTAACCAAGGATCGAACCCATGCGCCTTGCATTGGCATCCCACGTCTTAACCACTGGACCACTAGGGAAGCCCCTAGATTTATGTTATTTTAAGCCACCAAGTTTGTAGCTATTTGTTACACTACTCAGAGAAAACTAGACCATGAAATCTTTTCTTGTCAAGTTCAATCTTTTTCATTGGGGTTGGGGATTTTTTAAATTTATTTTTAATTAGAGGATAATTGCTTAACAATGTTGTGTTGGTTTCTCTAGCCAAGTGAAATTAATGTCTTTTTCTCCTTCAAGATACTTTTTCAAGTTTCATTATGAGTCAAAAAAGAGGTTGAAGAAAACTTCCATATTTGTGATGCTCTGGAGAAATGTATGTGATCTAAGTATTATCTTTTGTTCCAGTCACTATGAAATTGCCCACAAAACTATCCATACCGGGTGCCTTTTTGGTGAGCCTCAGAGAGAAGAGGGAGATTTATTGTCTTAGTTTTTCATATATTCTTGAGCCACTTTTGGACAGTTTCAGTTTCCCAGGGTGAGGAAAACTATTCCACCAGATTTTCACATTTTATTGAAATCATGCTGCATGGAACACTTCCTGAACACTTTTATCATTTTATAAATTTTTCAAATTTTTATAATTTGAAAACGTCTGTGGTTATACACTGTGGTAGGCTGAATAAAATCCCCTCACAAGAGATCCATGTCCTAAATCCCTGAAACTGTAAATGTTAACTTGTAAGAGAAAAAGGATTTACGGATGCAATTAGGTTAAGGCTCTTGAAATGGGGAGCTTAGCATGGATTAGCCAGGGGACTCCTACATGAAATCACAAAAGTCCTTGTGAAACATAGAGACACAGGAAAGTCAAAGAAGGAAGTGGGAGGATGAGATGAGAGAAGTCAGAGTGATGGAAGGAGGAGGCCGTGAGGCAGGAATGCCAGGAGCCTCCAGAATCTAGAGGAGGTGAGGAAGCCCTCTCCCTTGTAGGATCCAAAAGAGCCAGCCCTGCCCACACTGTGACTACGGCTCGGTGAAACTGACTCAGAACTGTAGGAGGATAGATGTGGGGTTTGCTTTGGCCACCCAGCATGCCATGGGGGATCTTAGTTCCCTAACCAAGGATCGAACCCATGCGCCTTGCATTGGCATCCCACGTCTTAACCACTGGACCACTAGGGAAGCCCCTAGATTTATGTTATTTTAAGCCACCAAGTTTGTAGCTATTTGTTACACTACTCAGAGAAAACTAGACCATGAAATCTTTTCTTGTCAAGTTCAATCTTTTTCATTGGGGTTGGGGATTTTTTAAATTTATTTTTAATTAGAGGATAATTGCTTTACAATGTTGTGTTGGTTTCTGCCCTACAACAACATGAATCAGCTCTCAGTAAACACATAGCCTCTTCCTCTTGAGGCTTCCTCCCACCCAGCCCCTTCAGAGGGTGGGAATATTTTTAAAGAACTACTTTTATAAAAAAAAAAAAATCATTTGCTTTTCACTTTTTCTTATTAATAAAGTTGATCGAGCATATGAAAGGTGTTTTTAAAAAGAGATTTTGACACATTTTATAACTTTTGCTGTGCAGCATTTCCAACTTGTAATAATTTAAAATAACCTGTCATTTCTGTTTTGAAGTCCTTTCTGCCCATCACTTTTTTCTAAAGCTGTTTTAGGTTTTCGAGTCTTATTTGTCATCTCAAATTTTTAAAGTGTTTGGCAAGTATTCTTCTATTGGTAAATTTGAATTTTAATACATTGTGATCAGAGAATGTGGTTAATAATCTTTCTGATTGGGGGAAGCTATTACTCTAAAATTTCAGCTTGTGTAGAGGTCTCATGAACCTCTGGAGAGAATGGGCATCTTGGTTTTTTTGAGGAACATGATTCCTCAAATCATAGAGGAATAACGGGGAGATCACACTTCATAAGTACATGTTCCATATCCTGTATGTTCCTATTTATATCCATGTTCTATCTTTATCCCATAGGTGTGAGGGTTTTAGGGGGAGAATGACAAGATAAAGGCACACTCTGAGGGTAGAAATACAGAAAGTGAATTATATGACAAGCATGGGTCCAGCTAGGAGAGCCCCCCCACAGAAATAAGCTGAAGTGAGGATTGCCTAAATGATGTCATGCGATGGAGACAGAAAGCCTGACCCTTCAATCTTATGTATGGATGAGAAACCCAAGACCAGCCACAGGATGGAAACAGCACACCCAAGTTCACACTGACCATGGCAACAGAGGAGGGGGCTCCAACCCCAAGCCTCCTTGGGCGCCTGCACCATGCCGTGGTTTCGGAGGCCCCAGGAAATACAAGACAGTTCTGCATGTTTCCCCTGTCCATTCTGCAAAGACACCTAACTCTCTTCATTCTCTGTTTTGTCATTAACAACCAAACTATTTAAAAAGTGATCATCCCCAAAAGTCTATTGGGCCCCACCGGGACGAAGCACTGGTAAGCACTATTCTGCATGCCCCAGAGGCCGCCCAGCACATCACACACACACCACACCACACACCAAGCAATCAGCCCAACAGGCAGTGACACAAGGTCAATGTTCTCTTCTGACATCACAGCCCCTGGTAAAGCAAATTTGCCTCACACCCAGGTCAAGATTAAATGCATTTAGTGCATATAAAAAGACAACTGGTTTTGAGCATTTGGGACATCATATTACTTGTTTTTAATAAGATGGAGAAAAAAAAAAACCTTGCCATCCTCTTACTATGCTGTGCTTGGTGCTCTCTACTCAGTTTCATTGTCCTTGCATCTTCCTGTTGCCCTGACCAGTATGGGGTTTTCAGGAGGGGAGAGGCCTCTTGAATTTTTGTAAGTTTGGGGATGTACTTCAGAAATACTCCCACACGCCTTACTGTGTGGGGAATTGGTATCTCTGCCCCCACCTTGGGAAGATGTGGCAACATTAAGATTCCCATAGAGTGACTGATGCTCCAAAAAGTGATAAAAGATTTAAAAATGGTTGGTAGTCAGCTCTTAGACCCACTGCTCTCAGCTTACAGTGTGTACAGCTATGCTGACCTACAGATGCTTCTGGTGGGCCAGTATCCACCAGCTCAACTCCTACACAAGGAAGGAAGATGTTTAGACCTCTCTGCAGTGTCCAGGAGAGTGAGCACAAGTGGGAAAGCATCACTCCCCGAGACAGACAGGACCCCTGGGACGTGGATGCAGAGAGGCACAGCTGCAGCCCAGAACATGGCCAGCACAGAGACAGATGCTCTGTCCCGGCTTCTCCTGTTATTCCCATCTCACTCCTCTCCCAAGGTTCCCTAGAGGAGAAATGACCCAGCTGAGAACAGGGCAGCAATATCAGAAAACAGACCCCAGGTGACTGTTTCAAAGGAATTGGAAAAGGTGACATTTTCTATTATGACCCAGTGCGTTGGCTAATAGTCCCCTTTCTTAACCACATCCATTCTGCAAAGACACCTAACTCTCTTCATTCTCTGTTTTGTCATTAACAACCAAACTATTTAAAAAGTGATCATCCCCAAAAGTCTATTGGGCCCCACCGGGACGAAGCACTGGTAAGCACTATTCTGCATGCCCCAGAGGCCGCCCAGCACATCACACACACACCACACCACACACCAAGCAATCAGCCCAACAGGCAGTGACACAAGGTCAATGTTCTCTTCTGACATCACAGCCCCTGGTAAAGCAAATTTGCCTCACACCCAGGTCAAGATTAAATGCATTTAGTGCATATAAAAAGACAACTGGTTTTGAGCATTTGGGACATCATATTACTTGTTTTTAATAAGATGGAGAAAAAAAAAAACCTTGCCATCCTCTTACTATGCTGTGCTTGGTGCTCTCTCTACTCAGTTTCATTGTCCTTGCATCTTCCTGTTGCCCTGACCAGTATGGGGTTTTCAGGAGGGGAGAGGCCTCTTGAATTTTTGTAAGTTTGGGGATGTACTTCAGAAATACTCCCACACGCCTTACTGTGTGGGGAATTGGTATCTCTGCCCCCACCTTGGGAAGATGTGGCAACATTAAGATTCCCATAGAGTGACTGATGCTCCAAAAAGTGATAAAAGATTTAAAAATGGTTGGTAGTCAGCTCTTAGACCCACTGCTCTCAGCTTACAGTGTGTACAGCTATGCTGACCTACAGATGCTTCTGGTGGGCCAGTATCCACCAGCTCAACTCCTACACAAGGAAGGAAGATGTTTAGACCTCTCTGCAGTGTCCAGGAGAGTGAGCACAAGTGGGAAAGCATCACTCCCCGAGACAGACAGGACCCCTGGGACGTGGATGCAGAGAGGCACAGCTGCAGCCCAGAACATGGCCAGCACAGAGACAGATGCTCTGTCCCGGCTTCTCCTGTTATTCCCATCTCACTCCTCTCCCAAGGTTCCCTAGAGGAGAAATGACCCAGCTGAGAACAGGGCAGCAATATCAGAAAACAGACCCCAGGTGACTGTTTCAAAGGAATTGGAAAAGGTGACATTTTCTATTATGACCCAGTGCGTTGGCTAATAGTCCCCTTTCTTAACCACAGGCTCTCCCCCACCACCCGCGGCCTCTGGACAGCACTTCTAATAGGCACTGCAGAGGAGCCTCGAGCGGAGGGTTTGTCTTGCTGACACATCTTATTTCCACTCTTGTTGGCATGGAGAAGGCTACCTTGTCTATGTCTGATTCCAGCTGGGCCACAACGGGACCCTGTCTGATGAACAGAAATGACTGGAAGATTGCTCCCAGCTTGGTCAGCCACCACGCAAATGCTCTCTTTACGCCAACACTCTCCCTCCTCTGCAAGCGCACCCTCACTCTCGAGGGTGCTTCTGCTCCCCAAGTATCTTGGAGAGGTCCCGGTCGAGTGCACTTTGTACAAACCGTGGTCACTAAAACCTTGTACCTGGATAAGAGAAGAAAGTAATCATAGCATGTAATGCTTTCTCCTTCAGAAACTGGTTTTGAGATTGAAGAGCTGGCAATACGGCAGAAGGCATGTGTTTTGGAATTGAGAAGAGCTTGGGTTTTATTCACTCATGCAACAAGCCGTTTATCCAGTGACCACCATGTACCAGGTCCTCTTCCAGGGGCTGGCAATCTGCTAGCCAATAGCAGCCCAAGTGATGCAAAGTCCTGCTCACAAGGGAACCACGTTCTACTGAGAACTAGTGGAAAACCAGCAATGTTGGGCCAATGACAACACCCCTAGGTTCACGGCTTCTTAATTTATCAAACAGAACTAACTGACAGCTGCCTGATGGGGTCATGGTAGACTTCTGTCATGTCTACACAGATGTTATCATCAGGAATATTTTCACGGTCTAGACCCCAAAAGTGGTATTCTTAACAGGAGAGAGGGACTGCCCTGGTGGTCCAGAGACTAAGACTGCATGCTCCCAATGCAGGGGGGCCAGTTTTAAGCCCTGGTCAGGAAACTAGATTCCACATGCAGCAACTAAGAGTTTGCGTGCCTCCACTAAAGATCCCTCACACCACAATGAAGACTGAAAATCCTGGATGTGACAGCTAAGACCTAGAGCAGCCAAATAAACAAATAAAAATAAATATTTTTTTAAATTTAATTTAAAAAAAGGAGAGAAGAGAAGATAAACTGGAATATGACTGTTCTGACTATCTCTGACTAAGAAAGTTCAGCACAACCTCCAACTAAAACCCTCCCCAGGTCACTTGGGAGCATCTTTTCCCTACCGTCTCTTGTTCTCCATTTCCCTTTATCATGGTTGACACACTGTACAGGTGGTGGTGTTTAGTCACTCAGTCATGTCTAGCTCTTCTGAGACCCCATGCTCTATGGCCTGTGAGGCTCCTTTCTCCATGGGATTCTCCAGGCAAGAAGACTAGAGTAGGTTGTTATTTCCTTCTCCAGGGAATCTTCCTGATCCAGGGACCAGACCCTCATCTCCTGCATTGCAGCTGAATTCTTTACTGCCCAGCCACCAGGGAAGCCCACGCAGGTGTTCGTGTTTTACTGATCACTGGATAAGAAGAAAGTAATCATAGCATGTAATGCTTTCTCCTTCAGAAACTGGTTTTGAGATTGAAGAGCTGGCAATACGGCAGAAGGCATGTGTTTTGGAATTGAGAAGAGCTTGGGTTTTATTCACTCATGCAACAAGCCGTTTATCCAGTGACCACCATGTACCAGGTCCTCTTCCAGGGGCTGGCAATCTGCTAGCCAATAGCAGCCCAAGTGATGCAAAGTCCTGCTCACAAGGGAACCACGTTCTACTGAGAACTAGTGGAAAACCAGCAATGTTGGGCCAATGACAACACCCCTAGGTTCACGGCTTCTTAATTTATCAAACAGAACTAACTGACAGCTGCCTGATGGGGTCATGGTAGACTTCTGTCATGTCTACACAGATGTTATCATCAGGAATATTTTCACGGTCTAGACCCCAAAAGTGGTATTCTTAACAGGAGAGAGGGACTGCCCTGGTGGTCCAGAGACTAAGACTGCATGCTCCCAATGCAGGGGGGCCAGTTTTAAGCCCTGGTCAGGAAACTAGATTCCACATGCAGCAACTAAGAGTTTGCGTGCCTCCACTAAAGATCCCTCACACCACAATGAAGACTGAAAATCCTGGATGTGACAGCTAAGACCTAGAGCAGCCAAATAAACAAATAAAAATAAATATTTTTTTAAATTTAATTTAAAAAAAGGAGAGAAGAGAAGATAAACTGGAATATGACTGTTCTGACTATCTCTGACTAAGAAAGTTCAGCACAACCTCCAACTAAAACCCTCCCCAGGTCACTTGGGAGCATCTTTTCCCTACCGTCTCTTGTTCTCCATTTCCCTTTATCATGGTTGACACACTGTACAGGTGGTGGTGTTTAGTCACTCAGTCATGTCTAGCTCTTCTGAGACCCCATGCTCTATGGCCTGTGAGGCTCCTTTCTCCATGGGATTCTCCAGGCAAGAAGACTAGAGTAGGTTGTTATTTCCTTCTCCAGGGAATCTTCCTGATCCAGGGACCAGACCCTCATCTCCTGCATTGCAGCTGAATTCTTTACTGCCCAGCCACCAGGGAAGCCCACGCAGGTGTGGACATCATGATAGTTTATTACCTGATCAGTCTTGAGCCCACGCACCCTCTCTTATCCCACTACTGCTCCCTGGTGCCTAGTAGAGTCGTGCAGCTTCCTAGGCACTATGAACTGTCAAGTTTAGAGGAATAAATTATGAATAAGTGAGAAAGAGGGTATAAGGAGGCTCTGAGCACGACCGCTCTCTGCGTTGTGCACTTACCACACCAGACCCTAAGAGAGGAAACCGTGTGGATTATTTCATGGATGACATTATCCTGCAAGCTTCCCACTGTCTCTCAAACCTGTCCCATCTCCTCCTACAAATACAGTCCAAAAGGTGGACAGGCAGCCATCTCCTGATGTATGTCCATTGCTCATTGTGAAGTGTTGCCACTCTGCAGCAGGTGGACCATCTTGACCTGCATGGCTTTGATCAGACCATGGTGCAGGCTGACCTTCTAGAACCCAAAGCTAAGAGAGCCCCAGTTTTAGTCACATGGATGGTGCCATGCTGAGCAGGATGGGGGCTATTTTTCTCCCCATTTCCTGGGTGTTTGCCCCAGGGCTTAGTTCCCCAAAAGTCCTAGAATATATTCTTCATCATAGCCTCTCAAGCAAGGACTTTGAAATCAGAACAGCCTAGTTCTGAATTCAAGCCTAGTTATCCACAAGCCATCACCAAGCAAATATTCCTCCCTGAGTCTCGCTCAGTTTCTATGTTTACAAAATGGAGCTGATGCTATTTTGATATTTATTAGGACTACTATAATTTTTTTAAGATTATTAACTGTTCCATTCATAAATTAAATAATAAGTATACCATAATATGTCACACATTAATGGCTCAATTATAAAAAGAAAGCAAGTCCTCCTTTTATCTGAAAAAGAAAAGAGACATTTTAGGATTCTTAAAATAACACTGACTTTAAAATTTCATCACTTACTTTTGCTTGCTTGTTCATTTGTTTTGAAGATAGCTGATCTCCAGGCAAGAAGACTAGAGTAGGTTGTTATTTCCTTCTCCAGGGAATCTTCCTGATCCAGGGACCAGACCTCATCTCCTGCATTGCAGCTGAATTCTTTACTGCCCAGCCACCAGGAAGCCCACGCAGGTGTGGACATCATGATAGTTTATTACCTGATCAGTCTTGAGCCCACGCACCCTCTCTTATCCCACTACTGCTCCCTGGTGCCTAGTAGAGTCGTGCAGCTTCCTAGGCACTATGAACTGTCAAGTTTAGAGGAATAAATTATGAATAAGTGAGAAAGAGGGTATAAGGAGGCTCTGAGCACGACCGCTCTCTGCGTTGTGCACTTACCACACCAGACCCTAAGAGAGGAAACCGTGTGGATTATTTCATGGATGACATTATCCTGCAAGCTTCCCACTGTCTCTCAAACCTGTCCCATCTCCTCCTACAAATACAGTCCAAAAGGTGGACAGGCAGCCATCTCCTGATGTATGTCCATTGCTCATTGTGAAGTGTTGCCACTCTGCAGCAGGTGGACCATCTTGACCTGCATGGCTTTGATCAGACCATGGTGCAGGCTGACCTTCTAGAACCCAAAGCTAAGAGAGCCCCAGTTTTAGTCACATGGATGGTGCCATGCTGAGCAGGATGGGGGCTATTTTTCTCCCCATTTCCTGGGTGTTTGCCCCAGGGCTTAGTTCCCCAAAAGTCCTAGAATATATTCTTCATCATAGCCTCTCAAGCAAGGACTTTGAAATCAGAACAGCCTAGTTCTGAATTCAAGCCTAGTTATCCACAAGCCATCACCAAGCAAATATTCCTCCCTGAGTCTCGCTCAGTTTCTATGTTTACAAAATGGAGCTGATGCTATTTTGATATTTATTAGGACTACTATAATTTTTTTAAGATTATTAACTGTTCCATTCATAAATTAAATAATAAGTATACCATAATATGTCACACATTAATGGCTCAATTATAAAAAGAAAGCAAGTCCTCCTTTTTATCTGAAAAAAAGAAAAGAGACATTTTAGGATTCTTAAAATAACACTGACTTTAAAATTTCATCACTTACTTTTGCTTGCTTGTTCATTTGTTTTTGAAGTATAGCTGATCTACAATGTCGTGTTAGTTTCAGGTGTACAACAAAGTGATTCAGTTATATATATATATATATATCTTTTATAGATATTTTCCCTTATAGGTTATTAAAAGATATTGAGTAACTTTCCCTGTACTATATAGTAAGTCCTTGTTGGTAATCTATTTTACATATAGTAGTGTGTGTATGTTAATCCCAAAGTCCTAATTTATCCCACCTTTCCCTTAGTAACCATAAGTTTTTCTAAGGGCATGAGTCTATTTCTCTTTTATACATAAATTCCTCGTATCATTTTTTAAAGTTCCATATATAAGTGATACCATATATGTGTTAGGAATACTATAAATATTAAGGAGATAATTCATGTGGAGTACAGAGTCTAATGCTTAGTGGATGTTCAATAAATGGCAATATTGGCATTAACTGAGGGTTATTCTGTGGTAGGCCCAGTTCTCAGGACTCTGCACATGTTCACACAGCTAACTCTCTGGACACCTCTCTGGGTAGATCACTTAAATGAGTAAAAATACAAAACAATAAATACAGGTATACAGGCCGATTTCCTTCCTAGATGTTCTCTTTTTACAAACTGCAGGCTTGTGGCAACCCTACCATGAGAAAATCTACCGATACCATTTTCCCAACAGCCTTTTCTCCTTTCCTGTCTCTGTGTCACATCTGGGTAATTCTCCAAATATCTCACTTTTTCCTGATTACTGCATGTGTAATGATGGTCTGTGATCTGTGACTTTTAATGTTGCTACTATGACTTGCTCAGAGGATAGGGAGCATTTTTTAGCAATAAAATATATTTTTTAGCCATAAAATTTTTGATTAAGTATGTGCATTATTTTTTTAGGACAGAATGCCACTGAGACCATAGCATAAGGTAATATAACTCTTATGGCACTGTAAAACCAAAAAAAAAAAAAATTCATGTGACTCACTTACTGTGATATTAGCATTATTACTATGGTCTAGACCACACCTGAAGCATCTCTAAGGTGTGCTTGTCATAAATATAATACAAATGTAAAATCATACATATATGGATAGAGACATAAAAAGAAAAAACTAAAGCATACAGATGCTACATAACCTGCCCCAGGCCACTCAGGTGGTAAGTCCTGAGTTGGGATTCTTTATCCGTGCCCCTGACTCTGGACGCCCCTCTCTGGCTCCAGCTGTTGCTTTGAGTGACTCATTACACAAGTTCCCTAAAAGTATTTAATTCCACTTCCCACCCTGGTTGCCACGAGCTTCACATCCACATCCTCATCTTCCCTAGATGGGAGGCAGGGCGTACGTGCTGGTGTGAAGACTAAACCTGTGCTTGCTACACAACATCTTCGATGAAAAATCAACCTCCCGGGCTTCCCTGGTGGTCCAGTGGGTAAGGAACCACCTTGCAGTGCAAGGGGCACCGGTTCGATCCCTGGCCTGGGAAGATCCCATGTGCCACGGAGCGGCTGGACCGATGTGTCCAATTACCAAGCCGGGGCTCTGGAGCGCAAGTGCCCAGAGCTGGTGCTCTGTGACAACAGAGGCCACCACGATGGGAGGCCCACATGGGCCAAAGAACAAAGATGGATGAAACTAGACAAATGAAAGACCAGTGGAAGTGGCTCGTCCACCCCCGCCAAAAATAAATAAATAAATAAATGTTTAGAAAAGAAAAGAAAAATCAACCTCCCATCCTGAGAAGCTGAAGACAGGAGCTAGACACTAAGATGAGAGGAACCCAACAGATGACCTCCAGCCCAGAAGGAAAGCTGAAGAAGGAAATTCAGACTTCCTGGGCCCTACAAGGCATCCACATCTGAGAGAGGTCAACAAAGCCAAACCAGGACTCAGGAAGCCCAGACTTAGATTGACACTCGGTTTTAGAGAGACCAGTGATCCAGAGGAGAATTGTTACTTAGTTTAGACGGTCAAGAATCTGCTTCCAATGCAGGAGAGCTGGGTTTGATTCATGGGTCAGGAAGATCCCCTGGAGAAGGGCATGGCTACCCACTCCAGTATTCTTGCCTGGAGAATGAACTGTAGACCCTGGCAGGCTAGAGTCCATGGGGTCACAAAGAGTTGGACATGACTGAGTGACTAACATTTTCACTCACTGGGTGACAAACAATCTCAGCTTGACCAAGGTATAGAGAGGCAAAGAGAACCAGAGAGAGAGCATCAACTTCTCTTTCCCTGCAGAAGCATTTCCTGGGATGACCTGGCCAGCGCCTAGTCCATTCTGCTATATATTTTTGTCCTTCATCTGTCCCATTTCCTTGATAGATGGAACTCAACTCTGCAGAGACAGAAGCTCCGTCTTGTTTCCCTGGGTCATCTCATGACACCTGCCCTTGGTGAACACTATTCATGGACCATCTGATTTGCCCCATGCATGGATCATGAAATTCCATACAAGAAGCATAGAATCTTCATCAGCATCAAGAACAAAGGGTCAAAAGAAAAATTCACACTTCCAAAAAGTGTGTCTCATACGTGCTCTGGTGTGGGAGACGGATACAGAGCCCTCCTCAGCCCTGTCTTATGTCCTGGGCTCCCAAAAAATGTGACATTCAGGGTAAAGTCTAAGACTCTCAGCCCACCATGAGAGGCCACTCCTCCCTCTGCTCTGCCCTGGAGGAAACATCCCCCAGGCCCCTGGGGAGCTCCGACCTGGCCCTGAAGGGACCCCTCCAACCAGAAAAAGCGTAAACATGACTCTCCAGCTGAGTGCAGCTGCGGCTGTTGCCTAAGAGCCTTCCCATGTGCAATAACCTCTCATTATATTTTAATGTTGTTGTAACTTTATGGCTTAATCAGTATTTGCAATTTGTTAGTAGCCTGGGCGGCCATAAAATTGTTTTCCAGGTACTGAAACATCCCATCAAGGTTTGTAAAGCAGTGGTTCTTAGTTTATCACACCCATAAAATGCCCTGGCAATTTGACAGATATAATAACTTTTTTTATCAAGTGTCTAATTTGAGAGGAAATTAAGCCATACGTTACCCGCAGCTCGCACTGGAGTTGGGAGCTCTTCAGCCTCCCAGTCTCTCAGGGACACCCCTCTCCTCATTCCATCTGTCCTCTTCAGCCAAGGGTGAGTTCAGCCTTACCCCTTGCCCAGAGCCTTCCGTCACCCCACGATGCTGGGGGCAGGCATCCAGGCGGCTGTGGGGTGTGTGGTATGGCAACTTTGATGAGACACTGCTTTCATACCGGGCATTCAGCAATGGCTTAGAAATTAGTCATCAGAAAAAGAGCAAAAACCCTGCTAATCGCTCCCTTATCTGTCTTCCCCAAAGCTGACCTGATCTTATCTTGTTGTTACTCAGTCTGTCAGTCATGTCTAACTCTTTGGGACCCCCTGGACTGCAGCACGCCAGGCTTCCCTGTCTTTCACCAGCTCCTGAAGCTTCCTCAAAGTCATGACCATTGAGTCAGGGATGCTATCCAACCATCTTGTCTTCAGTCGCCCACTTCTCCTCCTGCCTTCAATCTTTCTCAACATCAGACTCTTCCAATAAGTCGACACTTCACATCAAGTGGCCAAGGCATTGAAGCCAGCTTCAACATCTGTGCTTCCAATGAATTTTCAGGATTGATTCCCTTTAGAATTAGCTGATTTGATCTCCTTGCCATCCAAGGGACCCTCAAGTCTTCTCTAACACTACAGTTTGAAAGCATCAATTCTTGGGCATTCAACTTTCTTTATAGTCCAACTCTCACATTCGTGCGTGACTACTGGAAACACCATTGCTTTCCCTCTAAGGTCCTTTGTTGGCAAAGTGATAGCTCTGCTTTTTAATACATCGTCTAGGTTTATCATAGCTTTTCTTCCAAGGAGCAATCCTATCTTGGGTCTGTAAACAAGAGGAACAGAGGTAGTTTTCTGCTCATCTCTTACTAACCTCATCTCCATCTTCCATGCTGTGGCCTCTTCTGGTTTCCTACACATTATGTCCTGTCATGGGGAGCTGCTGTTGTGTTGTTTAGTCACTAGATTGTGTCTGACGCTTTGTGACCCCATGGATTGTAGCCCATCAGGTGACAAGATCAGCCAGCTGACAAGGGAGGCAACAGTTGGCCTTAAGAGAGGCAGTGCTGTGCACAGGGATAAAAGTCTCCTAGAGATCCAGGGACCTGAGGAAAGCTAAGCCCTCACATGCTCAGTTTAACCTTAAAAAGTACCCTCGATTAGTCATGTGTGCGAACATGCATGGATGTGAGGGCAGCCTGGTGAACACTGGTGAGTTTTCAACTAAAACGAAAGGGCAGCAGCATCTTCTGTTTCTTCACATGGCCCCACTGTGACGGATGGACCCGCCCCAAAGGTCAATGATTGACTGAATAAAGCACAGGAATAACTGTGCATTTAGGTAAAGCCTTTCTCCCAGGAACACTGAACACTCTGCAGATAATGGACTTGTTTATCCTTGGAGCGCCTCCGTGAGGCACTTACAGGACAGGGGTGACCAGACTCGTGGAATCTTAGGTAAAGCCTTTCTCCCAAAGGCGAACAGCTGCAGACTAAGGTGTCCGCACCACTGCTATCCAACCATCTTGTCTTCAGTCGCCCACTTCTCCTCCTGCCTTCAATCTTTCTCAACATCAGACTCTTCCAATAAGTCGACACTTCACATCAAGTGGCCAAGGCATTGAAGCCAGCTTCAACATCTGTGCTTCCAATGAATTTTCAGGATTGATTCCCTTTAGAATTAGCTGATTTGATCTCCTTGCCATCCAAGGGACCCTCAAGTCTTCTCTAACACTACAGTTTGAAAGCATCAATTCTTGGGCATTCAACTTTCTTTATAGTCCAACTCTCACATTCGTGCGTGACTACTGGAAACACCATTGCTTTCCCTCTAAGGTCCTTTGTTGGCAAAGTGATAGCTCTGCTTTTTAATACATCGTCTAGGTTTATCATAGCTTTTCTTCCAAGGAGCAATCCTATCTTGGGTCTGTAAACAAGAGGAACAGAGGTAGTTTTCTGCTCATCTCTTACTAACCTCATCTCCATCTTCCATGCTGTGGCCTCTTCTGGTTTCCTACACATTATGTCCTGTCATGGGGAGCTGCTGTTGTGTTGTTTAGTCACTAGATTGTGTCTGACGCTTTGTGACCCCATGGATTGTAGCCCATCAGGTGACAAGATCAGCCAGCTGACAAGGGAGGCAACAGTTGGCCTTAAGAGAGGCAGTGCTGTGCACAGGGATAAAAGTCTCCTAGAGATCCAGGGACCTGAGGAAAGCTAAGCCCTCACATGCTCAGTTTAACCTTAAAAAGTACCCTCGATTAGTCATGTGTGCGAACATGCATGGATGTGAGGGCAGCCTGGTGAACACTGGTGAGTTTTCAACTAAAACGAAAGGGCAGCAGCATCTTCTGTTTCTTCACATGGCCCCACTGTGACGGATGGACCCGCCCCAAAGGTCAATGATTGACTGAATAAAGCACAGGAATAACTGTGCATTTAGGTAAAGCCTTTCTCCCAGGAACACTGAACACTCTGCAGATAATGGACTTGTTTATCCTTGGAGCGCCTCCGTGAGGCACTTACAGGACAGGGGTGACCAGACTCGTGGAATAAACAATGTCAGGAACAGCGAGAAATTAAACTAGCCGATAAGTCTGAGGCCCGGGAGGAGGCGGGATGGGCCCAAGGTCACCCAGCAAGTTGAAAACTGATCAAGCCATGGTGCATAAGGACAGGACTCATATTCTCCCCAGGTGTCCCCCGGGCTTGCTCAGTCCTGTCACCTGGGCCGTGCCTCTGTGGCTGTCAGGAGTGCAGAGGTAAATCTGCCTGACCAACTGGTTCAGACCGGCCAACATGTCCTTTTCCAGCCAAGCATGTTCTTGCTCGCCAACAGGCACAAAATGACTGCTTGAAACCCCAGGAACAGAATCCATCTAAGTAACTGGGAAACTGGCCTGGCTGACTCCACTTGAAAAAAAAAATCCAACACAGGGAATTACACATCAATAGACAGGAAATCATCCTTAAACTCATACACAGAGACTGACACTTGCTCTGTGAAGGCCACAACAGCATCGGTCATGAAAAGCCCCCTCTTGGCCAAAATGGGGCTGCTCCAGAGGTTCTGAGGGGAAAACAGACAGGGAGTAAGGGCTATATACTGTA
Source organism: Tragulus kanchil (assembly GCA_022376925.1). Taxonomy (NCBI): domain Eukaryota; kingdom Metazoa; phylum Chordata; class Mammalia; order Artiodactyla; family Tragulidae; genus Tragulus; species Tragulus kanchil. The sequence continues at coordinate 14,758,406 of JAIOJX010000028.1, read as the reverse complement.
TTTGTTTAAATTTCATGCTGGTGAATGTCTGTGACGCAGGAGACAGGTTTATGGAGAGAGGAATAAAATGTTGACAAATGGCCCTGTAATCAACTGGAACATGCAATAAATCATTACAATGCCAATAACACTTCCAGGACAAGCTTAGAAAGGTCATTAGCATGTCACAATATATCTTCCAGCAGCAAACAAAGCAAACAGAACATGTTGGGGAGAGGATTATGAGGAAACATCTGTCAGTCCTAATTAAGAATTAACTACAGAATCAAAATGTCTAATGCATGGATGTGAGGGCAGCCTGGTGAACACTGGTGAGTTTTCAACTAAAACGAAAGGGCAGCAGCATCTTCTGTTTCTTCACATGGCCCCACTGTGACGGATGGACCCGCCCCAAAGGTCAATGATTGACTGAATAAAGCACAGGAATAACTGTGCATTTAGGTAAAGCCTTTCTCCCAGGAACACTGAACACTCTGCAGATAATGGACTTGTTTATCCTTGGAGCGCCTCCGTGAGGCACTTACAGGACAGGGGTGACCAGACTCGTGGAATAAACAATGTCAGGAACAGCGAGAAATTAAACTAGCCGATAAGTCTGAGGCCCGGGAGGAGGCGGGATGGGCCCAAGGTCACCCAGCAAGTTGAAAACTGATCAAGCCATGGTGCATAAGGACAGGACTCATATTCTCCCCAGGTGTCCCCCGGGCTTGCTCAGTCCTGTCACCTGGGCCGTGCCTCTGTGGCTGTCAGGAGTGCAGAGGTAAATCTGCCTGACCAACTGGTTCAGACCGGCCAACATGTCCTTTTCCAGCCAAGCATGTTCTTGCTCGCCAACAGGCACAAAATGACTGCTTGAAACCCCAGGAACAGAATCCATCTAAGTAACTGGGAAACTGGCCTGGCTGACTCCACTTGAAAAAAAAAATCCAACACAGGGAATTACACATCAATAGACAGGAAATCATCCTTAAACTCATACACAGAGACTGACACTTGCTCTGTGAAGGCCACAACAGCATCGGTCATGAAAAGCCCCCTCTTGGCCAAAATGGGGCTGCTCCAGAGGTTCTGAGGGAAAGCAGACAGGGAGTAAGGGCTATATACTGTATTTGTTTAAATTTCATGCTGGTGAATGTCTGTGACGCAGGAGACAGGTTTATGGAGAGAGGAATAAAATGTTGACAAATGGCCCTGTAATCAACTGGAACATGCAATAAATCATTACAATGCCAATAACACTTCCAGGACAAGCTTAGAAAGGTCATTAGCATGTCACAATATATCTTCCAGCAGCAAACAAAGCAAACAGAACATGTTGGGGAGAGGATTATGAGGGAAACATCTGTCAGTCCTAATTAAGAATTAACTACAGATCGTATCTTGGGAGATGTATAATTTATGTTCCCTCTTCTTCCTCCTTGCACCCTTGCAAAAAAAGAAAAATAAATCAATAAAAAGTTTAACCCATTCTAGATCCCGAGATGGAGTCTAAAGAGGCAGGCTGGAAGCATCGACCAGAGAGAACTGAGATCTCAGTGGGATGAGAAGCAGGGCCAGGGGTTGAGGGAAGGGCTCCTGGCACCAAAGTGGGCCAAGGAACGAGCTGGAGACCTCCGAGTCAGGCCACCCACCCAGTGCTTTTCTCTTTCTCCCGACCCAGCCCAGGCCAAGACACTCCATTTCACACCATATGGAATGTTGAGGTTACTTAATACTTTGGCAAATAGGTCTCATGAGTGACAAAGGGACTGCAAGAAGGTCGGAAGTTGAAAAAACAAAAAAATCGTCAAGTTCTTTCTACCTGAATGTACCAGTTGTGATTGAGTTTGGCTCCAAGTACAAAACATGAGCTCACAGTGACTTGAACAAAGAAGTATTTATTTTTCTCATGTAACAGAAATCCAGAGGTGGGAGGTGCTGGATCGGTTTTCTGAATGTCTGTCTTATCATCTTTAGGGCGTTGGTTTTTGCCCTCTGTGGCTCGTGGTCACAAGACAACTACAGCGGCTCCAGGCTCCGAGGAAGAACAGAGCGGAGACATGACTCCAGCCTTTACTACCTCTGCTGCCAAGAGAGCCGACGTTTTCCTAGGAGCCTCCCCACAGCAAATTTAGATATCTCTCTCCCTGACCAAAACTGCCTCAAAGAACCACCAAAGAGTCTTACAGATGAAATGGACATGTTGTCATTCCAGATGAAAATGGGATTCTGTTTACAAAGAAAGAGGGAGGAACGGGTTTTGTGTCAGCTGCTAACAAGGTTCTCCAGGCGTCCCAAAGGGGGATCTGGGGCTGACTCAGGCACCTACACAGGAGGAGTCAGCAGGGCGGGACGGATAGGTGCCTGTGTTCACCCCCTGCGAGTCACAGAGGGGCTCTCGGTCCTGTCCAGGGAGGAGCAGGTGCTGATCCTCAAGCTCCTCTGCTTCCTGGTTCTGCCCTAAATGCACTGTGGCTGCTAATCTGCACTGCTCTTTTCTACAAGGGCCAAACCTTTGTGCTGCCTTCTGGCAGCTCAGAGCACCCAAGGCAGAGCTGGTTCAGCCACCAAAACCCGTGGAGAAAATACCCTCTCTGTCTCCGCAGAACCGGCCCTTTCATCAGCAGGAGCAGCCCAGGGGCCCCAGGACAGCACTTATGGATAACCTGGGTTTTGCTTCCCTCCCCACAGACCTCCCTCTATTTGACTGTGTGTGTCTGTGAACATAGGTTGCATGTGTGTACCAGTGTGCGTGTGTACCTTGCGTGCATACATATATCTGTGTGCATGTGTGCAGATGTGTGCCTGATCTGTGTGTGAATGTGTCTGTATCTGTGTGCATGTGTACCTGTGTGTGCACATGTGTATCTTTGTGTACACGTGTGCCCTGAGCATGTTTGTGTGTGTGCATGTGTGCATCTGTGTGTGTGTGTGAGTACATGTGGCCCTATGTGGGTGGTGCATGCACACACGTACCTGTGCGTCCTCCTCTCTCCTGACCCCTCCCCCAGGCCCCTCCTAACACACAGGTGACATCCCCAGGCATGTCCCTGGAGGTCTGGCCACACCGTCCACCTTCTTGTCGGGATTATTATTTTACCATCATTCACAGCGCCACGGGTGCTGTGGCTCTTTCCCATGCTTCTTGCCTCTCCTTCTCAGGTCTCTTTTTCTGCTTGAGTTTGCATTTCTCTCTTTATTTTATTTTTTTTCTGCTGACAGAGACAAGAGTGTGTCCTAGTTCACCGTTGCAGGATTTGTTGCAAACTTCAAGGTAGAGGTTTACAGCTGCGGCTGTCCTGGTTATAACACAGTTCTTATGGGTCCTCATAAACTCGGCTGCTCTGGGGTCCTCTTAAATTCCAGGACGAGAGCAAGAAAAAAGGCATCATTCAGTCCTGTTACATGCAGGAATTCTCACTCTTGAAGGCTGAGAATAATGTTTTTTTCTTGAGGGAGCAAAAACCCATAACTCTTGAAGGCTGCCCAGGAATCAGAGGGTAAAGAAAAGTCTTTTCTCCTGAGCTGTTGCCTGGATGATGGTTGATGGGGACATGGGTGGAGTTAGAGAAATGGGCACAGAGGAGAGATGGAAATGCAGCAGGATTTTTTTTTTTTTTTGACCAGGCACAGGCATAATCACATTCTTAAATACAGCCTCTCACAAAATGATTTCACTCATTTCTTTTGCAAAATCCTCATAACAAGTCTGATTGCTGCTCCTATTTTGCACATGAGAAGCCCAGGCCTCTGGCTGGGAAGTCACTTGTCGGAGGTCATGGAGCTGGTTCATTGCCATGGAGACTCAAACCCAAGTTGCCATCATGCCCTCCAAGGCTCATTTCTTTTCACTGAACCACCCCCTTTGGAGGTCAAGGGTCCTGGAAGAGTTTATGCCCATAGTTGGCGGGGTGGGAGGCATCTCCAGAAAGCACTGATGGGAGATGGTCTTGCAGAGGGAAGTGGCTCCTGACATGAGCAAGAGCAGACCCTAGTCAGAGCTGTGTGCTCTGGGGAAGTCACCTAACCTCTCTGGGCCTCAGCTTCTGACTTTTATAAAATGAAGATCCCACCCACGAGACAAAAGCCTAGGATGTTTCAGGGCCTGCTATGTAAGAGGGGGTGTCCTGCCCCCTGTTTTCCAGGTTATATGCTAAAATCTCACATCAAAGGTGATGACACACATGAACCTCGAGGGCCTGCTTTATCAGTTAAGAATTCAACAAGCGCCACGGGTGCTGTGGCTCTTCCCATGCTTCTTGCCTCTCCTTCTCAGGTCTCTTTTTCTGCTTGAGTTTGCATTTCTCTCTTTATTTTATTTTTTTTCTGCTGACAGAGACAAGAGTGTGTCCTAGTTCACCGTTGCAGGATTTGTTGCAAACTTCAAGGTAGAGGTTTACAGCTGCGGCTGTCCTGGTTATAACACAGTTCTTATGGGTCCTCATAAACTCGGCTGCTCTGGGGTCCTCTTAAATTCCAGGACGAGAGCAAGAAAAAAGGCATCATTCAGTCCTGTTACATGCAGGAATTCTCACTCTTGAAGGCTGAGAATAATGTTTTTTTCTTGAGGGAGCAAAAACCCATAACTCTTGAAGGCTGCCCAGGAATCAGAGGGTAAAGAAAAGTCTTTTTCTCCTGAGCTGTTGCCTGGATGATGGTTGATGGGGACATGGGTGGAGTTAGAGAAATGGGCACAGAGGAGAGATGGAAATGCAGCAGGATTTTTTTTTTTTTTTGACCAGGCACAGGCATAATCACATTCTTAAATACAGCCTCTCACAAAATGATTTCACTCATTTCTTTTGCAAAATCCTCATAACAAGTCTGATTGCTGCTCCTATTTTGCACATGAGAAGCCCAGGCCTCTGGCTGGGAAGTCACTTGTCGGAGGTCATGGAGCTGGTTCATTGCCATGGAGACTCAAACCCAAGTTGCCATCATGCCCTCCAAGGCTCATTTCTTTTCACTGAACCACCCCCTTTGGAGGTCAAGGGTCCTGGAAGAGTTTATGCCCATAGTTGGCGGGGTGGGAGGCATCTCCAGAAAGCACTGATGGGAGATGGTCTTGCAGAGGGAAGTGGCTCCTGACATGAGCAAGAGCAGACCCTAGTCAGAGCTGTGTGCTCTGGGGAAGTCACCTAACCTCTCTGGGCCTCAGCTTCTGACTTTTATAAAATGAAGATCCCACCCACGAGACAAAAGCCTAGGATGTTTCAGGGCCTGCTATGTAAGAGGGGGTGTCCTGCCCCCTGTTTTCCAGGTTATATGCTAAAATCTCACATCAAAGGTGATGACACACATGAACCTACTGATTTAAGTTAGTGTTTAAAAACACTTGAACCAGACATTCTCTGAGATTCCTTTGTTTACACGACATCAGTATTAACAGAACATCTGTTGCCGTGTACTTACAGAGGGCGTGGCCAAGTGTCTCTACTGACAGAGGGCGTGGTCAGAGGGCGTGGCCAAGTGTCTCTACAGACAGAGGGCGTGGCCAAGTGCATCTACTGACAGAGGGCGTGGCCAAGTGCATCTACTGACAGAGGGCGTGGCCAAGTGCCTCTGCTTACAGAGTTGTAGCCAACTGCCTGGTGTGGAGTTCTGTGTTTAAATATGGCAGCCACACACTGTTGCCCAAGTGAGAGCCCTCATGATGAACACCCACAAAAGTGTCACTTTCTGGGCCCAGTGAGAGGTTTCCTAGCACACATTTGGGGTGCAAACTGTAGCTGGTGGAGTCCGTGGCCCACAGGGTAACACTTAACCAATGACCCATTGGTGCCCTAAGATTCATGTTCGGATACAATTTCAGATTTTGTGTTTCCTGTCTCCAGCACAGAGGAAACGCATTGGAGTAATTTAGCCTGCAGAATGATTTTTTATTTATAAAGTCATGCAATTTAGAGGGGTATTTGGGGTCACCTTAAGCTCTCCTATACAATGCAGATCTTGCATTAAATGAAAACTATTAGTATTCGGAAATGCTTTAGTGTGAGGGCGGCTGTGCGACCTGACCTCTGTGTTGATATAAACGTGTTTTCATTACCGCCGGGCCAGGGGTGGGAAGGGGGAGCTGGAAGACATGTGTGCTGCTGCTTGTTAATGCCATCCTTGCATGTGTTCTCTTATTAGCAGCATTTCAGGTCTGAGAGGGTCAAGCATTGCCCGTCTCCTCTGAATGACTCCTCTCACTGCATGTGTCCTGCGAGCAGCTTGTGGCCTTCATCACTCTCCACTTGGCTTTGTCCTCAGTTCCTCCTGGGTCCCCTCCTGGCCACCACTCACCTCCACGTTCCTAGGAATTAGCCTGCAGTAAACTGCAGTCTCTGGCCCAAATTTGACTGGCTGCCCTGAGGGTTTAGTGGTAGAGAATCTGCCTGCAGTGCAGGAGACTGAGGAGATGTGGGTTAGAGCTCCTCCAGGGTTGGGAAAATTCCCTGGAGGAGGGCATGGCAGCCCACCCCAGTGTACTTTCCTGGAGAATCCCACGGACAGAGGAACCTGGTGGGCTACAGTCCATAGGGTCGCTAACAGTCAGACATGGCTAAGCAATGAAGCATGCCTATTTTTATATGGTCCTGGAGCTAAGAATTCAAAGGATTGGGGGGGGGGGAATAAAAAGAAGAATCATATTTTGTGACATATGGAAATTCTATGGAATTCAAGTTTCCATGTCCATTAATAAAGTTTGATGGGAACACAGCCATGCTTATTCATTTATGGATTGTCTAGGATGCTATCGGATGGCAGAGGTGGTTGAGTAGTTTCAGCAGAGACCCTCAGTCTGACCCTCAAATCCTGAAAGATTTATCCTCTGGGCCTTTGCAGGCAATGGTTGACCCCCCCGCAAGCCTGACATTGACCCACCCTCCGCCTTGACAGTTGCCATTGCCTGATGGATGACTTCTCCCTGACGTTTCGGGAATACACCCCCTTCTCTCACCCATCGCTAGCTGAAGACCTCAGCATCTCTTACTAGGACTTCTGCAGGAGCCTCCTCGAGGGTCTCCCATCTTCTAGACTTGCTGCCAGGAACGTCCCTTCATGAGATCTTGCATTAAATGAAAACTATTAGTATTCGGAAATGCTTTAGTGTGAGGGCGGCTGTGCGACCTGACCTCTGTGTTGATATAAACGTGTTTTCATTACCGCCGGGCCAGGGGTGGGAAGGGGGAGCTGGAAGACATGTGTGCTGCTGCTTGTTAATGCCATCCTTGCATGTGTTCTCTTATTAGCAGCATTTCAGGTCTGAGAGGGTCAAGCATTGCCCGTCTCCTCTGAATGACTCCTCTCACTGCATGTGTCCTGCGAGCAGCTTGTGGCCTTCATCACTCTCCACTTGGCTTTGTCCTCAGTTCCTCCTGGGTCCCCTCCTGGCCACCACTCACCTCCACGTTCCTAGGAATTAGCCTGCAGTAAACTGCAGTCTCTGGCCCAAATTTGACTGGCTGCCCTGAGGGTTTAGTGGTAGAGAATCTGCCTGCAGTGCAGGAGACTGAGGAGATGTGGGTTAGAGCTCCTCCAGGGTTGGGAAAATTCCCTGGAGGAGGGCATGGCAGCCCACCCCAGTGTACTTTCCTGGAGAATCCCACGGACAGAGGAACCTGGTGGGCTACAGTCCATAGGGTCGCTAACAGTCAGACATGGCTAAGCAATGAAGCATGCCTATTTTTATATGGTCCTGGAGCTAAGAATTCAAAGGATTGGGGGGGGGGAATAAAAAGAAGAATCATATTTTGTGACATATGGAAATTCTATGGAATTCAAGTTTCCATGTCCATTAATAAAGTTTGATGGGAACACAGCCATGCTTATTCATTTATGGATTGTCTAGGATGCTATCGGATGGCAGAGGTGGTTGAGTAGTTTCAGCAGAGACCCTCAGTCTGACCCTCAAATCCTGAAAGATTTATCCTCTGGGCCTTTGCAGGCAATGGTTGACCCCCCCGCAAGCCTGACATTGACCCACCCTCCGCCTTGACAGTTGCCATTGCCTGATGGATGACTTCTCCCTGACGTTTCGGGAATACACCCCCTTCTCTCACCCATCGCTAGCTGAAGACCTCAGCATCTCTTACTAGGACTTCTGCAGGAGCCTCCTCGAGGGTCTCCCATCTTCTAGACTTGCTGCCAGGAACGTCCCACCAGTGCCTCCACAAGCGGTGGGATAGACCGATCAGAGCACACGCTCTAGCCATACCACCTGGCTTCGAAGCCTAGCGCTGCCCTCGTCTTACCCGTGTGGGCCTAGGAAAGTCACTGAAGCTCTAAGCCTCAGGTTCCTTATCTGTCAAATGGGGATGACATTAACATCGACATGAGTATGGTTATGCTGAGGATTAGTTGCAAAACATTTCAAACAGTGCCCAGAATCGTACAAAGTATTTGCGATTGTCACTCATGAAGTGGTATCATTTACCAACTGGACTCTTCCTGAGAAGCTTGAATGGTTCTTCATCATTTATCAGAATCCAGGCTTCTGCGCATGGGCAGACAGTCCCTCTGTGAGCCGATCCTGCCCACCACCACCCACGAGTATCCAGCCACACTTCTCCCTGTGCCGTGCCACCCGAGTTCTGCTATAATGACTCCAGTCACCTGAAGTCGCTCTGGCCCTTTGCTTCTTGTCTCCAGAACACCCTCCGGAGGCCCTGCTTTAGATTTCACTTCCTCGAAGAAGTCTTCTCGGATTGCACCTCCTCTCTGCTCATGTGGCAACACCCTGCTAGGGTCCCAACACCACTTACACATCAAATCCAGGCGACCACCGGATCTCCACCATCGTGAGACGGAGAGCTACCTGAGGAAGCAGGACTAGTCAGAGAACAATCTGGAGAGAAGGCAGAGCTCCTCACCAGAGGAATGGCTTCCTGAGGAGCATCTCCTTCCGGGGAGGCATAGAGGCTGGACAAGGACTGATCGTGTTCAATGCCTGGCACATTTGCATCTCTCCTACTTGTTTGTTGAATGAATAAGTGATTAACTAATGGCTTTAATTTTAATGAATTAAAATGTAATGAAGTCTTCATAAATTAATAAAATTAATTCCCTCCTCTCAAAAACCATAGCTTTGTGTGGGTTCAAGCTTCAGCCTTATCCCCACGCCCCTCACCTTTGAATTAGTGATTTCAGGCTGAAATGTGATTCTAGGCACCTGGGACAGAACCTTGAAGCAAACTCTCCATTCATATCAGGATCAGTGGCCCATTTGACCCCCTAAAGTTGTGCTACTTAGATCGGCTCAAGGCCCTGCTTCTGGGTGCACCTCCTGGAATGCCTTTCAACCTTATCCCTGGTACGTCCCACCTCAGGACATCACTGGACAGAAGAACAGGCTCCTTTCGTATGCCTTGGTTGTGCAAGTTGCAACAGCACCAGCACGTAGAATTCTTTGCCACGTTAGCTGCTGTCATTATGAGAGTGGGGTCTGAAACTGGTGGTTGATGGAAAAACACTCTGTATTCAAGTGGGAGTCATACTTTTCCCTTCTTCAAGAAGGGGGTTCCCCTGCACCCCCTCTGCGTCCGTCTCCCACTCACCCCTCAGGATCACACAATAGCTGACCCTTCCAGAACTGTCCACCCTCTGACCCCCTGCTTAGAGCCGACTCCCATCTCACCTTCTCTTTGCTCTTAGAGGGCTTCTCATTTCTGTCCTGCATTATTGCCACATGCGTCTCGTCTCCCCTGCAGGCAGGGTCCCGTCTCCACAAGCCCACAGCCCATCGTGAACCTGACCCCCGAGAAGCTCACACCTGCGGGTGGAGCGAGTGACTGGTCTCTCTCCAAACAGGACCCTGACCCAGAGGGGAGACGACTCTTCCCCGTTCCGGAGTTATAGCTCCCCCGGGGCATATGGGCACTGGCTATGCTTTCCCATCCTCCCCTTTATCCACTTCGGAAAATCCATTTTCTAGATGGAGAAACTGAGGCTCAGAAAGGTCAGCTTGCGCAAGGTCACACAGCTAGCGAGCAATGGAAGAGGAAGCACCTTCTCTTCTCCCCTCCCCCGCATGAACGTCACGCTCCTTCAAGGTCACAAGCTTTGGCCCCTCCAGAGTCAGTGCCATTAGGAGACACTGACACAGCTTGGATGAGGCAGATACTCGAAGATCTCCACATCCTTTCAGTTCTTCATTCTCTCCCCTTCCCATCCCTACTTCCCCCGCCCACCCCACCACCACCAAAGCGCTTTTATAAAAGCTGTTTAGGGTGATGCGTGTGTATACACTATGGCTGTCATTACTGCTAAGGGTGTTTGCGATGGGTCCCTGTCTCCACTCTACAATCACCGTCTGCCAGGCTCTCTCTGTCTACCTGTGTGTTTACATAGCGCCTATCAGGAGTGCATCGGCAGCCTCTGACAAACAAGCCGCGGAATGCAGCAAGAAAAGAAAAAAGTTACCTGTGACTGACGCTGTTAATTGCTGCTTTGTCACACCCAGGCACTCCTCAAAGCTGCGCCCAGCCTCTGCACATGTGCCTGTCCCCCACGACAGCATGATATAAACTGTAATCATTATGTAACGTGACAAGAAAAGCAGCCGTTCTCACCCACGTGGCGGTCACGCCATCCCATCAGAGAACAGCTGTAACCCAAATGAGTAAACTCATTTATTACCCGACAAGGATTTTAGCCGACCCTAAGTTTCAGGGAGCCAGGAACACACTGTAACTGCCAAACAAAAACAAAGCCAGATCAAATGTTGGTTTCCTTAGGAGAAGCAGAAGGACCACATCACAGAAATGATAAACTCTCCTGGATTTGGTGATGGGCAGATACCACACTGACTGAGCTGAGTTGAACCCCAAGAGGCACATTGAAACCCTGGAGGATGGGTGTGAGCAGAAGGCTGACAAGTCTTGGTATGCAGTCACATGAGGCATGTGGAAGGAATGAAGTTTAATCTGGAGGACACACTTCTAAAGAAAACTAGGATCACTATCTGAAGACCTGTTCTCTGTAGCTCCAAGTGCCGGGGTTGCCATGGCATAAACAGAGTACACCGTATGGATGTCAGCTCACCTATAGAATGCCTAGTTGCAGTTTAGGGTGCATCTGGGAACTCAGGAGCTTAGCTCAAGCCCAAAGTACCCCACCCTCCCAAGTGAAAGTCGCTCAGTCGCGTCCGCGTCTTTGCATCCCTGTATGGATGAGCTGTGGAATTCTCCAAGCAAGAAGACTGGAGTCGGTTGCCATTTCCTTCTCCAGGGGATCTTCCCAACCCAGGCATTGAACCCAGGTCTGTTGCAGTCTAGGCAGATTCTTTACTGTCTGAGCCATCAGGGAAGCCCAAAGGGTTATGTAAACAAAGGCTCCCCTCTGGGGTCATCTCTGCCTCTGGTTCCTCCTTCTGTTAATGCTGCCTATTCCTTCTCCACAAAATTCCAGGAAGGGAATGAAGTTCTTTCTCGACCCTCACATACACACACCCTACTCTACAAAGCATGCATGAGCCCACCTTCCCTTCAGATGGGAGAGAAAGAGAATGAAGGGGGCAGTTACACAGCAGATCCAACAACTTCACAGGAAACAGAGGGCATCTTTATAAATGTCCTTGGTTCAGCTTCACTGAATCTTAACTCCTTACAGCCCTACCCTTTCTCCTCTTCCTGCCATCTCTCTTTCAGTCCTTCTCTTCTCTTTCCTCCCTCTCTTGCAGGAACAAAAACAATCCATTCTTCCACATTGTCTCATGCATCTTCTCTCTCAATATCTCAGCCCCCAAAGACAATTATGTTTTACAGCATCACCCATATCCCACGCTGGTTTGCCAAGAGTCTTCCTGGACTTAGATATCCCCTTCCACAAGGGAAGTTCTGGCGCCAGATATTAAAAATCAAGCCCTTCACCAATTCGTTGAGATCCTGGGGAAGGAAGTTCCCAAAGACAATTAGATTTGAGAAACGGTACATCCTGGGCACGCCCCTTGGAAATTAACAATACAGAGTGGATTGCGAAAGTGTTTGCAAAGTCCCTGAGTAAAGAAACCTGCTTAATTCTGTGAAACCCAATATTTCCAGAACTTTTTAGGGCAGGGGTTAGTAAGAAGGTCTCTGATATCCCATGGACTATGCTTTCGGTTGTGCACGTGTTAGGAATGGGCCAGCCTGGGGAACATAGCCACTTTTGAGAACTTCCTTCCCAGTTAGGTCTCCAAAGAACACTGAGTAGAGTTCCCTATGCCACACAGAAGGTTCTCGTCCATTATCTGTCTCATACATAGTCGTGTACATCTCTCGATCCCAATCTCCCAATCCATCCCCCCTCCTTCCCTCCTGGCTGTCACCACATTTGTGCTCTGCATCTGTGTCTCTGTTTCTCTTTTGCAAAGATCATCCATACCATTTTGGGGGGTCTTCCCTAGTGGCTCAGCAGCAAAGAATCCAACTGCAATGCAGGAGACAACAGGTTCAATCCCTGGGTAGGGAAGATCCCCTGGAGGAGAGCATGGCAACCCACTCCAGTGTTCTTGCCTGGAGCATCCCGTGGACAGAGGCGCCTGGCAGGTGTCACAGAGCAGGACATGACCGAAGCAACTGAGCACACACCCCAGTATGCACGCCCAGACCATGCTTCTAGATTCCTCCTATGTGCATTAATATACAATATCTGTTTTTCTCTTTCTGATTTGTTTCACTCTTACGACAGTCTTTAGATCCATCCACACCTCCGCAAGAGACCCTCTTTGAAGGGGAAGCCCAGAAGCAAGCTCAGTGGAGAAACGGACACTGACGACAAAGGTCTCCCTCTTGACTGTTTCCCAGGGCTGAGTTTGCCTCTGTTGATCACAAAAAACCCCGCCCATCTTTGTCTGAGAAACAAAGCACAAAAGAAACAGAATGCATTGTCATCAGCCATCATTTGCATCCCCTTTGAACCAGTGTCTGCCCTTTGGGCCACAGACGGACGTGGACTCAAACCCTCCCCTCACCCGCCAGCCGCTCATCTTTGCGGGAGAGAGCGATGCTATCAGTTCCAGGAAGCCATCTGCAGGGAATACACGGAAACCAAAGTGGACACACCTGTCTGCTCCCCAACTCTTCCCAAACTAGAAAGCTCCACCCCAGGGGGAAAACCTGTAAGTGGATCAACAACCAGCCTTTCAGAAGAGCTCCTGAACAAGGGCTGGTCTCGCTGACAGTGGCCGCCGCCCCAGGGACCGTGGCCTTGTAGTGTGGCTCGTCCACGGGGAGGCCTGGGGCATGAGAAAAGTGCACCGTGGCTTCTCACTACTGCTAAGTACAAAATAGGTCTCCAAAGAACACTGAGTAGTCCTACACAGAAGGTTCCCATTATCTGTCTCATACATAGTCGTACATCTCTCGATCCCAATCTCCCAATCCATCCCCCCTCCTTCCCTCCTGGCTGTCACCACATTTGTGCTCTGCATCTGTGTCTCTGTTTCTCTTTTGCAAAGATCATCCATACCATTTTGGGGGGTCTTCCCTAGTGGCTCAGCAGCAAAGAATCCAACTGCAATGCAGGAGACAACAGGTTCAATCCCTGGGTAGGGAAGATCCCCTGGAGGAGAGCATGGCAACCCACTCCAGTGTTCTTGCCTGGAGCATCCCGTGGACAGAGGCGCCTGGCAGGTGTCACAGAGCAGGACATGACCGAAGCAACTGAGCACACACCCCAGTATGCACGCCCAGACCATGCTTCTAGATTCCTCCTATGTGCATTAATATACAATATCTGTTTTTCTCTTTCTGATTTGTTTCACTCTTACGACAGTCTTTAGATCCATCCACACCTCCGCAAGAGACCCTCTTTGAAGGGGAAGCCCAGAAGCAAGCTCAGTGGAGAAACGGACACTGACGACAAAGGTCTCCCTCTTGACTGTTTCCCAGGGGCTGAGTTTGCCTCTGTTGATCACAAAAACCCAGCCCATCTTTGTCTGAGAAACAAAGCACAAAAGAAACAGAATGCATTGTCATCAGCCATCATTTGCATCCCCTTTGAACCAGTGTCTGCCCTTTGGGCCACAGACGGACGTGGACTCAAACCCTCCCCTCACCCGCCAGCCGCTCATCTTTGCGGGAGAGAGCGATGCTATCAGTTCCAGGAAGCCATCTGCAGGGAATACACGGAAACCAAAGTGGACACACCTGTCTGCTCCCCAACTCTTCCCAAACTAGAAAGCTCCACCCCAGGGGGAAAACCTGTAAGTGGATCAACAACCAGCCTTTCAGAAGAGCTCCTGAACAAGGGCTGGTCTCGCTGACAGTGGCCGCTCGCCCCAGGGGACCGTGGCCTTGTAGTGTGGCTCGTCCACGGGGAGGCCTGGGGCATGAGAAAAGTGCACCGTGGCTTCTCACTACTGCTAAGTACAAAATGAAAAAAGAACGTAAATATCTCCTTACTTTTTCAACTGCTTTTTTATATGGCTTCTCCTGGAGCGATATGGGATTAAATAAAAGATATTATTCAGAATAATATAAGATTTGTTTTGACTTTTTTGAGTGTGGCTACTAAACCATTTAAAATCATACAAGTGGACTTCATCCTGTTTTTATTGAACCATCCTAAGCTGGAAGATGAGGAATCTCGGATTGTATTGAACAAGGAAAACTGGTTTCTTTCCAATCTGAGCACCGTGTATACAAAGTATTGGTTTCTCTGTTTGCCTCAGTTCAAGCCTACCCGATTGATAACCAAAGGATATCACAGCTCAAATGCCCTGCATGGAGCGGTCCATTGCTGCAGCCACCGCGGATGTGGCACTCTGAGGAGACTTGGGAGGAGAAAGCATAGAATGCAGACCCCAGATAACTGAGATACAGATCAAAGGAACAGTGTCAGTGAGACCAGACTCCGCCTCTTCCTATACAGAGAAAAACATTACATTCCTTCATGTGTGAGAGCTGATTCTTTTATTAGCAGTCGCACCACCTGGCTTTGTTGCAAAAATTCCTGTATATCCTAGGTCCACCCACCAAGGATCTCTTCAGAAGGGTTTCTCAGAATTATCTGAGATGCTGTATCCTGGGCTACGATCCTCAGATTTGCCCACCAAATAAAACATAACTCTCAGCCTTGAGGTTGTGCACTGTTTTGTTGTTCGTTTTTTTTTTGTTTTTTTTTTTTACCATCTACAAGGTCAACATAGAAAGGCAGGAAAACCATAGACCTAAGTAAGCACCTCAAGTCCAGCCCTGGGCACTCCACCGAGCAGATGGGTGACCACAGGAGGGAGTTGGCCAGCTCATGGCCTCTGTGGCTGGAGAAGCTGGTCTGTCTTTCAGGTCTTCCTCCTCTCAGAAGATTTGGCGTGTCCCCAGGTGATGGGTGGCTCAGCCTGCATTCCCTACCCCATCTCCCCAAATGGTTGTGGTTGGGCTTCTGGAAAATCATGTCAACTGAGAAAAACGCACAACCTAAAAGCTGAGAGTTAAGCTTTATTTGGTGGACAAATCTGATGACTTAAACCCAGGAGATGGCATTTCAGAGAGCTCTGAGAGATTGACAAACGAGGAGCCAGGATATATCAGAGTTTTTGCAACACAGACAAGGTAGTCAGAACATCAAAGATGACTGATAATGAAGGGAAACCAGCCATCTCAAGGTAACAGCTTTAGTGCCTTTCTAGGCCTGGGAAAAGGCTAGAGTCTGGGTTCTTTGAAATCACTGCTTTGATATGCCCCTCAGCTATGTGGGGCCAGCAGAGGGGTTTCCTCATCCTGTACCCCCTCAGGGTGCACAGCTGGGGCAGCTGCCATTGCTGAGGGCGTGGCAGCCCCTCTGGCTCCTCGGGGCTCCCCTGAGGGGCATCTCCAGTATCTCGAAGGCCACAGCATCCTTTGTTGATGGATGTGGTCGCTGCACTTTTCATTCACAATCAGAACCGCACGGATTGCTCAGGAATGGATGGCCTTTGACGTCCCTCTGCCTATGGTGAGAAAAGGTAGGCTTGGGGGTTGGACCAGTCTAGATTCAAATATCATTTCTGTTTATGAGCTGTGTGAACTTGGACAAGAAACTTAACCTCTCCGAGTTATTGTTTCTTCATAGGTAAAATGATATAATGCTTCTGTGAAAATGTCATTGGGAAACTTTAGGTTCATCAAAGGGAGCCACAGGTGGCGCCTGCCTCTGGGAATTTTTATATTCTTCACTTTGTTGATCAAATTCTGTTTTGAATGCAGTAGAGGAGCTCACGGTTCAAAGGACACCTGCTTGGAATCCCGATCTGATGGAAAGGGTGCTTCCCTAACATTAAAATAAGATCTGCCTCCAATTTCCTGTCCCGTTCTCCCACCCATTAGGAAACCCTGCCCTCTGCTCAGCTCTGTTCTCAGACAATCCTACTGCTTCCTACCTGGGTTCTCAGGTTGACCCAAAGTGAGACGCATGTGTACCTAACTCATCATCTAGTGGTATTGTGTGAGTCCCAGCACAAACTTCCCCTCCACCCCAGTTGCCAAGATGGAAGGAGCTCCACCCTGCATGCCCACAGAGGTCCCTCCAAGGCAGATGGGGCTGGGATCAGGCATAGAGCCCCAGGAAAACAGCTCCAGCAGGAGAAGGAGACGTGGGAGAGCAAAAGAGAAAGAAAAAACAAACACAGTTTTAATTAAACACAGTGCCTCTAAATCAGAGAGGCATGCTCAGAGAGCAAGGAAGGGTGAAATGGAATTTTTAGAAGAAAACAACAGTTGCCCACCTTCTTAGTCTCATTAACACTGAAATGAACCCCCTGAGAGGAAGGAGTCAGCTTCTACCCAGGGAGAATGGGGGACTGGGGGGGAGGCTTCTGGAGCCTCAGGGAAGCTGTGTGCCTGTGACCTGAGCTGCTAAGGTAGACACCTGCTTCCCCCAGGCCTCTCCCTCGGCCTCTGCGGCAGCAGGAGATGGGGTTTCCCTCTGTCCTTCAGTGCCTGAGCAGCAGGCCAGGTAGGGGAGACATCTGGGGTAAGCCAGGATCCTTGCCCGACCCCCAAAGGGCTTTGCCCAACTTGCCATCCCCCTTCCTCCTCCTTCTCCCTGCTTTGCAGAGCATCCAGGTGAATCCTCAGCATGTGGGAGCCCCTGGAATAATTTGTGAGCCCTGGGCTCCCATCTTTGCAGCTCTCCCTCCCTTGATGCTCCCTGGAGGTTCAGCCCACTTGAGGCTGTGTCCCACCTGAGACCCAAGAGACGAGAGAAGTTCAAGAACTCGAGCTTTGAGTCTCACTTATTGCTAACTTGACCTCAGTTCTGATCATTGGATGTCTCCCTTATCTTGGGCAGCTGGGCTCACCTTGAATCCCAGTTCCTACATCTGGGCTTCTGTATCAAGGTCTTAAAAAGCATCCTGGGTGGTTTGCTTTCGGTTAGTCACTGCCCCCTGGTGTCCCCTGAATATCCGATGTCCAATGGCTGGTTCTTTGCCAGATGAGATGGCCATCCATTGCCAGCTCCCTCATCAAAGTGCATCCCCTCACCTGTTTGGAACCTCATTGCCACCTCTTGCTTTGGTGTCATGCCTCACATGCAATAGGGGATTCATAAACATGGGTGAATGGACGGATCATGGGTTGAGTGAACAGTAACCAGGGACTTGGGAAAGCTTTGCACAGGACCAGCGTCCTATACTCTTGAGTCTGCTAATCGTCTCCAATTTTAGTGTGAAACCCCTTCTGCTAAATGACAAGATCATCTGTAGCCATCCAGTGAATGCCCAGTCCCAGTGTGGACACACGGTGAAACACTGGTCTATCAGCCAAAACCACCTTCCACTTAGGCTGCATCATAGCTAATGCCATCCACTCTGCATTTAGAGTAGGGGTCCCTGAAGCAAACGGTGGGTGTATCCTGTAGCCAAAAGCTGGGCTCTGCTCTCCTTAGCTGACTAGAAAGGCAGACACAGAGTTTGGGGGTGAAGTAGAATAGAGTAGCCCCTGGGAGTTCCCTGGTGCTCCAGTGGCAAACATGCCAGGCTTCCAGTGCAGGGGGATGGGGTTGACCCCTGGCCAGGGAACTAAGATCCTCCATGCCCTGTAGCACAGCTTTAAAAAAAAACAGAAAGAAAAAGAGTAGCTTTATGGCTTCTCCAGGCAAAGGAAGTCACAGGAGCTAGTGCCCTCAAGAAAAACTGAGCCTCTTCCTCCTCCTTCTCCCTGCTTTGCAGGTCCGGGAACCCTCCCCTGAATAATTTGTGAGCCCTGGGCTCCCATCTTTGCAGCTCTCCCTCCCTTGATGCTCCCTGGAGGTTCAGCCCACTTGAGGCTGTGTCCCACCTGAGACCCAAGAGACGAGAGAAGTTCAAGAACTCGAGCTTTGAGTCTCACTTATTGCTAACTTGACCTCAGTTCTGATCATTGGATGTCTCCCTTATCTTGGGCAGCTGGGCTCACCTTGAATCCCAGTTCCTACATCTGGGCTTCTGTATCAAGGTCTTAAAAAGCATCCTGGGTGGTTTGCTTTCGGTTAGTCACTGCCCCCTGGTGTCCCCTGAATATCCGATGTCCAATGGCTGGTTCTTTGCCAGATGAGATGGCCATCCATTGCCAGCTCCCTCATCAAAGTGCATCCCCTCACCTGTTTGGAACCTCATTGCCACCTCTTGCTTTGGTGTCATGCCTCACATGCAATAGGGGATTCATAAACATGGGTGAATGGACGGATCATGGGTTGAGTGAACAGTAACCAGGGACTTGGGAAAGCTTTGCACAGGACCAGCGTCCTATACTCTTGAGTCTGCTAATCGTCTCCAATTTTAGTGTGAAACCCCTTCTGCTAAATGACAAGATCATCTGTAGCCATCCAGTGAATGCCCAGTCCCAGTGTGGACACACGGTGAAACACTGGTCTATCAGCCAAAACCACCTTCCACTTAGGCTGCATCATAGCTAATGCCATCCACTCTGCATTTAGAGTAGGGGTCCCTGAAGCAAACGGTGGGTGTATCCTGTAGCCAAAAGCTGGGCTCTGCTCTCCTTAGCTGACTAGAAAGGCAGACACAGAGTTTGGGGGTGAAGTAGAATAGAGTAGCCCCTGGGAGTTCCCTGGTGCTCCAGTGGCAAACATGCCAGGCTTCCAGTGCAGGGGGATGGGGTTGACCCCTGGCCAGGGAACTAAGATCCTCCATGCCCTGTAGCACAGCTTTAAAAAAAAAAAGAAAGAAAGAAAAAAGAGTAGCTTTTATGGCTTCTCCAGGCAAAGGAAGTCACAGGAGCTAGTGCCCTCAAGACTATGCCCTCCCTCCTAGAGGAGGCAGAGAGGAGTCTTATAGTGCTCAAGAGTGGGGTGTGATCAACTCGTGGGCAGATCTCAGATAGGCTGTCATCAAGGTGAAGTTTCAAGCACCATCAATCTTTGGGTTTCAACCAGTGTAAGGTCTGCGTTCTAGGTGTCATCAGTGTGCATCTGGTGGGGGTCTGCCTCCTCTAAAAACAACTCAGGAATGTGTGCCAGGCCTTTATCTATATCTTCCAGGGACCTGGAAATGTGGTGTCTAGGTGGCAGATTCCTAGTCTAAATTACTACCAATTCCAACAGCTGTTGTTTCTACATCTTCACATTTCTCAGTCATGAACACTTGAGTCAGCCTTTCACTTCAAAAGACAAGGACACAGGGGCTTGTACACAGTTTCAACTGTGGAAACCTCCTCCCCATTGCACCCACCTCCCCATTATTTCCTACTTTAAAACCTTCCATTGAACAACCTCATTGAACTAGCAGGCAATTGTCTTAAATGTTTCCCAAATAAATGACCATAAATTTGAACACACTATGAAAGGCCTTGAGGGCAATGAAGAAGTCTGCAAAGAAAATCAGTAAGATAGAGCCTGACCAGTGAAACCCGTGAAAAAGAATCACAAAGAGAAAATACTCCAAACAAAGGTTTTGTATCATTTGGTTTTACATACCTAATAACTAAAAGAAGGATTTATCTATATGTTATAGTATCAATCAATTTCAATATTACATTTTGGTAATTTTTCAGTGTGAAAAAGGAAATGTCCAGGAGTGAAAATAAAGGTTCAAGGCTATGATTTTTAAATGAATACATAGGAATAGAGGGAGAAAGCTATAGTTTTTTATTTTTCAAGTATATATATATCCATAAATTTTTAGTACAGATTTCTTCAAGAAGTCAACCTCAATTTTCCTCCCCTAGAGAGTAGTCTGGGCGTAGTATTAATAACTCATTTTTTTTTATTATTATTATTATTTTTTTTGCCTTTAAGTCATCGTTTATTTTTCATCCAACTTTATTCTTTGGCATGTGCGGACCTCCCATCACAGTGGCCTCTCTCGTTGCAGAGCACTGGCTCTGGGGGCATGCACTCCAGAGCACTGGCTCATAATTGGACACACTGGCCCAGCCATTCCTCGGCATGTGGGATCTTCCTAGGCCAGGGATCGAACCTGTGCCCCTTGCACCGCAAGACAGACTCTCTACACACTGGACCACCAGGGAAGCCCAAATAACAAATAGAACGTGGCAGAATTGATGGCACGTGGCTCCCAGGTCTGTATGAAAAAGTACTGTGGCATCTTCATCTCTCTCTTGGGTTACTTGCTCTTAGGGAAGCCAGCACCGCATGGTAAGGAACCTCAAGAGCATTTGTGAAGGAGCCCATGTGGCTAACACCTGAGGCCTCCTCCAACAGCCAGAGAAGAAGTGCAGCCAGGTGACCACCTGGGTCAACTCAGGAAGGACTCTTCCAACCCCAGATGACTCTTTCAAGCCTCCAGATGACTGTAGCCTCAGCCAATGTCTTGACTGCAACCTGAGGAGAGACCCTGATCTTGAACGACTTATATAATCAATTTTCAAGTTCCTGTTGCATGGAAACTGAGGGGCTGACCACTAAACTTTGAAGGGGCATCTTACTCAGTGGCAGATAGCTAACATAGAAGATAAGATCCCGCAATGTCCTAACAAGATTAGAACCAGAAACCAAACATTTTGGTGGTTTGTTTATACCAACCAGTAACTTCCACTTCTGTTTTAATAAGAAAAAGAAGTTCAGCTCTCATGGGATGGCTGACCTGGGATGTCCTATCCCAAGCATTGAACCTAAGGGGACTTTTCCAAAGACTCATCAACCTCAGGAAACCACAAGTGTGGCTGAGATACCCACAGAACTCTCTTTTACTATCTCCCAGTGTGAAAAGGAAATGTCCAGGAGTGAAAATAAAGGTTCAAGGCTATGATTTTTAAATGAATACATAGGAATAGAGGAGAAAGCTATAGTTTTTATTTTTCAAGTATATATATATCCATAAATTTTAGTACAGATTTCTTCAAGAAGTCAACCTCAATTTTCCTCCCCTAGAGAGTAGTCTGGGCGTAGTATTAATAACTCATTTTTTTTTATTATTATTATTATTTTTTTTGCCTTTAAGTCATCGTTTATTTTTCATCCAACTTTATTCTTTGGCATGTGCGGACCTCCCATCACAGTGGCCTCTCTCGTTGCAGAGCACTGGCTCTGGGGGCATGCACTCCAGAGCACTGGCTCATAATTGGACACACTGGCCCAGCCATTCCTCGGCATGTGGGATCTTCCTAGGCCAGGGATCGAACCTGTGCCCCTTGCACCGCAAGACAGACTCTCTACACACTGGACCACCAGGGAAGCCCAAATAACAAATAGAACGTGGCAGAATTGATGGCACGTGGCTCCCAGGTCTGTATGAAAAAGTACTGTGGCATCTTCATCTCTCTCTTGGGTTACTTGCTCTTAGGGAAGCCAGCACCGCATGGTAAGGAACCTCAAGAGCATTTGTGAAGGAGCCCATGTGGCTAACACCTGAGGCCTCCTCCAACAGCCAGAGAAGAAGTGCAGCCAGGTGACCACCTGGGTCAACTCAGGAAGGACTCTTCCAACCCCAGATGACTCTTTCAAGCCTCCAGATGACTGTAGCCTCAGCCAATGTCTTGACTGCAACCTGAGGAGAGACCCTGATCTTGAACGACTTATATAATCAATTTTCAAGTTCCTGTTGCATGGAAACTGCGGGGCTGACCACTAAACTTTGAAGGGGCATCTTACTCAGTGGCAGATAGCTAACATAGAAGATAAGATCCCGCAATGTCCTAACAAGATTAGAACCAGAAACCAAACATTTTGGTGGTTTGTTTATACCAACCAGTAACTTCCACTTCTGTTTTAATAAGAAAAAGAAGTTCAGCTCTCATGGGATGGCTGACCTGGGATGTCCTATCCCAAGCATTGAACCTAAGGGGACTTTTCCAAAGACTCATCAACCTCAGGAAACCACAAGTGTGGCTGAGATACCCACAGAACTCTCTTTTACTATCTCCCAGACAGGATCTTGAAGAGGACCCAGTCTGCCTGACTTTTCCAGGTGGCTCAATGGTAAAGAATACACCTGTAATGCAGAAGATGCAGTTTCAATCCCTGAGTCGAGAAAATCCCCTTGAGTAAGAAATGGCAATCCACTCCGCTAGTCTTGTCTGGGAAATCCCACGGACAGAGGAGTCTGGCAGTTTATAGTCCATAGGATCATCAAAAGAGTCAGATATGACTTACAGTATACACAACAATAGCAAGCTTCCAGCCAGTTACAACTGGCTGGTGTAATTGCCACCTAAAATTGCCTTGTACAAATGCCCTCTGCACCTGGGAGTTGAGAATGAGACCCACCATCTTAAAGCCTCAGAACAATACAATCCAACGTCATCTTTCTCTCAGATCTCTCATAAGACTAAACACCCATTCAGTTGAGTGTAAACAATTCTGTATACCTACTCAGGAAGAGGACTGCTTCTAAGAATCATTAAAGGAAGGAAGTTCTTCTACCCTATACATAATTAATATTGTTTATTTGTAGGGGGGTGGTGACTTAGAGGTGAGAGGGGACCTATGATTTCTGTATATTGGATGCTCTTAACATGAAGTCGAACCCCATTCCCATCTCCTCCCTCTTTGTTTTCCTTTTTTCTTAACCTTTAATATGTGCAGTTAGAGACAAACCTGAAATTGAAATTTCCAGTACACAGCACATTTTCTAAGTCCCTTAACGGATTGGTTCAGTGAACGAATCATATGAAAGGTGGTTCTAAAATGAAAGATTCTTTTAAAAGTTCCTTTTTGTAATTATTTTGACCTCCTGCAGGTTGTTTTCATGCAGTATTTCCTAAAGGCGTGGAGGAGGGTAGATAACTTATAATGCTGTTTGATTCTGTTCGAAGAAGTTCAGTTTTTTTCCCTAACTTCCACTTCTGTTTTAATAAGAAAAAGAAGTTCAGCTCTCATGGGATGGCTGACCTGGGATGTCCTATCCCAAGCATTGAACCTAAGGGGACTTTTCCAAAGACTCATCAACCTCAGGAAACCACAAGTGTGGCTGAGATACCCACAGAACTCTCTTTTACTATCTCCCAGACAGGATCTTGAAGAGGACCCAGTCTGCCTGACTTTTCCAGGTGGCTCAATGGTAAAGAATACACCTGTAATGCAGAAGATGCAGTTTCAATCCCTGAGTCGAGAAAATCCCCTTGAGTAAGAAATGGCAATCCACTCCGCTAGTCTTGTCTGGGAAATCCCACGGACAGAGGAGTCTGGCAGTTTATAGTCCATAGGATCATCAAAAGAGTCAGATATGACTTACAGTATACACAACAATAGCAAGCTTCCAGCCAGTTACAACTGGCTGGTGTAATTGCCACCTAAAATTGCCTTGTACAAATGCCCTCTGCACCTGGGAGTTGAGAATGAGACCCACCATCTTAAAGCCTCAGAACAATACAATCCAACGTCATCTTTCTCTCAGATCTCTCATAAGACTAAACACCCATTCAGTTGAGTGTAAACAATTCTGTATACCTACTCAGGAAGAGGACTGCTTCTAAGAATCATTAAAGGAAGGAAGTTCTTCTACCCTATACATAATTAATATTGTTTATTTGTAGGGGGGTGGTGACTTAGAGGTGAGAGGGGACCTATGATTTCTGTATATTGGATGCTCTTAACATGAAGTCGAACCCCATTCCCATCTCCTCCCTCTTTGTTTTCCTTTTTTCTTAACCTTTAATATGTGCAGTTAGAGACAAACCTGAAATTGAAATTTCCAGTACACAGCACATTTTCTAAGTCCCTTAACGGATTGGTTCAGTGAACGAATCATATGAAAGGTGGTTCTAAAATGAAAGATTCTTTTTTAAAAGTTCCTATTTGTAATTATTTTGACCTCATGCAGGTTGTTTTCATGCAGTATTTCCTAAAGGCGTGGAGGAGGGTAGATAACTTATAATGCTGTTTGATTCTGTGTTCTTTCTGTGCTGGTGACTTCTTTGCTGTTTATTCCTCCAATTCCAGGCATGAAAGAAGCCCCACCTCTGAGGCTCTCTCTTGATCATGTGGCTTGGGCAGCTTGTATACGTGTGCCTTACCTCCCTCCAAGCCCCAGCAGGCAAAAGGACATCTTTCCTAGTGAAAATTATCCAGTGAGGCAAAAAGATTAGAAATCGCCGTAGGACCAAGCTAGATCCACTTACCGGCTTTTTATAAAGTATCACCAAGATCAACGACATTCGTACTACTGCCTGGCAGGTATTAAATTCATCTCATTGTGCTTACTTTGTTTGTCCAACATGGACACCTAACAGCAACAGAGGACGGACTCCTCTGGAGGCCTGAAGAATTCCAAGTCCACATCAGAGTGTGTATAGCATGGTTGGGAGGGCACAACCAGCTACCTGTGTGTTTCCTCCTTAGGTGATGCCAACAGTGAGATCTGGGGAAGCCCTGTACTTTGAATTTCATAAAATGAAGGGGATATATTTATAGAGGATGATAAAGAGAGAAAAGGAATTAACACTGATTCATTACCTGCTATGTCATAGTCATTACAGGTTTAATCCTAACAACAACTCCACTGGGTGGGTTATAGGAAGTCCCCTCCCTGTGAATGAGTTCCATTCCAATAACACATCCACATGGGCAATTTGTCGGTATGTCCAACAAAGTTAGCCTAGGTACCTAACTAACACGATTGACTATATGGGCATTGTTTAAATTCTTATACTTAGAGGTGAGAGGGACCTATGATTTCTGTATATTGGATGCTCTTAACATGAAGTCGAACCCCATTCCCATCTCCTCCCTCTTTGTTTTCCTTTTTTCTTAACCTTTAATATGTGCAGTTAGAGACAAACCTGAAATTGAAATTTCCAGTACACAGCACATTTTCTAAGTCCCTTAACGGATTGGTTCAGTGAACGAATCATATGAAAGGTGGTTCTAAAATGAAAGATTCTTTTTTAAAAGTTCCTATTTGTAATTATTTTGACCTCATGCAGGTTGTTTTCATGCAGTATTTCCTAAAGGCGTGGAGGAGGGTAGATAACTTATAATGCTGTTTGATTCTGTGTTCTTTCTGTGCTGGTGACTTCTTTGCTGTTTATTCCTCCAATTCCAGGCATGAAAGAAGCCCCACCTCTGAGGCTCTCTCTTGATCATGTGGCTTGGGCAGCTTGTATACGTGTGCCTTACCTCCCTCCAAGCCCCAGCAGGCAAAAGGACATCTTTCCTAGTGAAAATTATCCAGTGAGGCAAAAAGATTAGAAATCGCCGTAGGACCAAGCTAGATCCACTTACCGGCTTTTTATAAAGTATCACCAAGATCAACGACATTCGTACTACTGCCTGGCAGGTATTAAATTCATCTCATTGTGCTTACTTTGTTTGTCCAACATGGACACCTAACAGCAACAGAGGACGGACTCCTCTGGAGGCCTGAAGAATTCCAAGTCCACATCAGAGTGTGTATAGCATGGTTGGGAGGGCACAACCAGCTACCTGTGTGTTTCCTCCTTAGGTGATGCCAACAGTGAGATCTGGGGAAGCCCTGTACTTTGAATTTCATAAAATGAAGGGGATATATTTATAGAGGATGATAAAGAGAGAAAAGGAATTAACACTGATTCATTACCTGCTATGTCATAGTCATTACAGGTTTAATCCTAACAACAACTCCACTGGGTGGGTTATAGGAAGTCCCCTCCCTGTGAATGAGTTCCATTCCAATAACACATCCACATGGGCAATTTGTCGGTATGTCCAACAAAGTTAGCCTAGGTACCTAACTAACACGATTGACTATATAGTACTGTGCAATGATAGGTTTGTAATGGTTTTCACACACGTAAGACATTAAAAAGCTCACAAAAAATAAAGAAAACATTTTTAAACTTAGAGTCTGGTACCTTGAAAAATCCATAGTACAATACAATAGCTGGCATCCAGGGGCTGGTATCGAGTCTACAGGCAAGAAGAGCTACTAACTGGAAGGAGGGGAAGGAGGCGGGAAATGGTAGAGCTGGAGAATCATCAGCAAGAGGAGATGGAGGGCAAGCTGCAATTTCACTCATGCCTGACGCTGATGGAATGCACATTCATATCTTAGAAAGTTCACAACTTGAAGGTTCATACCTTCAAGTACATACTACCTTCATATCTTGAAGGTTCATATGCAGGGCACTTACTCTATTAGTTTGGCCATGTTACAGATGAGGAACCTGAGCTTCAAAGAAATTTGCTTTAGACAATATAGCTAGTGAAGGGGTGGAACCAAGATTTGAAACAAGATCTGGAGTCAAAGCCTGAGTGTTTTCCTGACACTGTGCTGCCTCCTTGGATAACAAGTAAGAAAGTGTGAGGACATCTGGTTGGGAGTGAGGAGTAAGCAAGCGTTCATGGGACAGTAAGATGCATTAGTGTGACTGAGTGGTGTCCCACCATATGTACATGGCACATCTTCTTTGTCCATCCCTCGATTGGTGGACATTCGGGCAGTTTCCATGTTCTGGCTGTTGGGAGTGGTGCTGCTGTGAACAGAAGGATGCCTCATGGTCAAGAGGGTCTTATAGGGGAATCCAAGGAGAGTATGGCCTTGGAAGAAAAATGAACCAACCTTGGGCACAGGTAGGGTTGGAGAGAGCAGAGAAGGAGGCATGCAGCTAACAGGTAGAAAGAGAGGCCCTTCCATGTCTGTACCAGTATAGGAAAATTTTCAGTTAAGCCAGAATTATTTTAAGGGCACGCACTTTTACAGAACCTAGCATAGTTCTGGACACATCGTAGGTATTCAACAACTCTTTAAAATTTGTAGTTTTCTCATCCTCAAACCTGTGTTCTAACATTTGTGTATGTTTTTGTACATATGTGGGGTGGGGGGATGGTATATAGACAGAGTGTCTATCTTCCTGGAAAATCTGAGACTCAAGGAAGCCACGTGACCCTCCCAGGCCTCTGGGTCAGTGAGCACAGCTGAACTGGTCCTGCAGTCATCCAGCTGAAACGTCGCTGAAGGTCAGCTGTCCAGTGGATGCTCCCAAAGGCGCTTTTCTATTCAAAAGAGAGTGCCCAAACTAAAGCAACTCCCTCCGTGCCTTCCAAAGATTTTGATCTTAAAGAATTTGGGAGGAAATGATTGCAAGACTTAACAAATGATTCTCAACTCCAAGATCCACAAAGTCAGGAGCCTCTTTGGCCTGAAGTGATGCTGAATGACTTTACCAGGAACTAGTGGTCCAGACCTTCCAGGTCAGAACCCCAGCACAGAGGAAGCAACCAGAGGACTTTTGAGGCTCCCTCCCCTCTGCTGGCTGCGAGGCTACATTCGGAGACCTCTAAAGGCAGGAAGAGGAGTCAGCCACCCCTCAGAGAGGCCTGGGAAGGTGGCCGTGGGGTCTCGAGGCCAGGTCTCAGTGCGTCCCGCACCCACCTCCTCCCAAAACTCCAGCCAGAGAGGCCTCCTTCGCCTGTTCTGATCCCAACAAGGCTCCAGGGATCAGGACTCGATCTTTTATCCCAGCTGAGAGGTTCCGGCTGGGAAATCATCGCCATCCACGCCCTAATAAATTGATCTTCCCAAATAAGTGACATGTTCGAATTGGCAGAATTTGCTGAATGGCTAGGAGGAAAGAAAAATGTAAAGCAGTGAAAAGGCGAAGAAGAAGAAAAAAAAAAAAAAAACAAAGCAACATTATCACCCAGCTTTGATCTCAAGACTGTTTTATGGCTGTGTTCTGGGTTCAAAGCGGAGTTGGGTGGAAAAGCAACGCTTCAGGCAGGAAATGTCTATTATTCAGAAATGTAATGTAATTACGTGTCTGGATGGCCCAGCTTATCAGACGGCATTTTCTGGGAAGGATGTGGGGGGGGGAGACACATCATCCTCTCCTCACCAGCTCCTTCCCAGCCAGACACTCCTCCTCCAGCTCCAGGTTTTTTGGGTTTCTTCCCTCTCCAGGACACTTCCAATTTCCCATGGGGGATGGTATATAGACAGAGTGTCTATCTTCCTGGAAAATCTGAGACTCAAGGAAGCCACGTGACCCTCCCAGGCCTCTGGGTCAGTGAGCACAGCTGAACTGGTCCTGCAGTCATCCAGCTGAAACGTCGCTGAAGGTCAGCTGTCCAGTGGATGCTCCCAAAGGCGCTTTTCTATTCAAAGAGAGTGCCCAAACTAAAGCAACTCCCTCCGTGCCTTCCAAAGATTTTGATCTTAAAGAATTTGGGAGGAAATGATTGCAAGACTTAACAAATGATTCTCAACTCCAAGATCCACAAAGTCAGGAGCCTCTTTGGCCTGAAGTGATGCTGAATGACTTTACCAGGAACTAGTGGTCCAGACCTTCCAGGTCAGAACCCCAGCACAGAGGAAGCAACCAGAGGACTTTTGAGGCTCCCTCCCCTCTGCTGGCTGCGAGGCTACATTCGGAGACCTCTAAAGGCAGGAAGAGGAGTCAGCCACCCCTCAGAGAGGCCTGGGAAGGTGGCCGTGGGGTCTCGAGGCCAGGTCTCAGTGCGTCCCGCACCCACCTCCTCCCAAAACTCCAGCCAGAGAGGCCTCCTTCGCCTGTTCTGATCCCAACAAGGCTCCAGGGATCAGGACTCGATCTTTTATCCCAGCTGAGAGGTTCCGGCTGGGAAATCATCGCCATCCACGCCCTAATAAATTGATCTTCCCAAATAAGTGACATGTTCGAATTGGCAGAATTTGCTGAATGGCTAGGAGGAAAGAAAAATGTAAAGCAGTGAAAAGGCGAAGAAGAAGAAAAAAAAAACAAAGCAACATTATCACCCAGCTTTGATCTCAAGACTGTTTTATGGCTGTGTTCTGGGTTCAAAGCGGAGTTGGGTGGAAAAGCAACGCTTCAGGCAGGAAATGTCTATTATTCAGAAATGTAATGTAATTACGTGTCTGGATGGCCCAGCTTATCAGACGGCATTTTCTGGGAAGGATGTGGGGGGGGGAGACACATCATCCTCTCCTCACCAGCTCCTTCCCAGCCAGACACTCCTCCTCCAGCTCCAGGTTTTTTGGGTTTTCTTCCCCTCTCCAGGACACTTCCAATTTCCCAGGTTTCGTGACCACTTACATGTCTTTCCTGAGTGTTTTTATATAGCGTAGGAAATTGGGTAATGAAAGCCGAGTCATACATTTCTGCTTTATGTTTCCAAAGAAGCAAGTGTGACTGTCAGGTTTACAAAAGATTGTTTATGTTCACTGGCGTGAAATGGGGAGCGAGCGTGCGGAGCAGAGAGAGAAAGGCTGGCCAGGCCGAGCTGACAGCCGTGCATTCATCCTCCACGCTACAGCAGACAAAGCGCGCTCCCTGCCTGACAGGGACCATAAATCATGAGCAAGAGATGCTGTACCTACAGCTTATACCATTCCAGATGACAAACACACAATAATCCACCCAGCACAGCACTTTCTGCCTGCCCGCGCCCCCCACCCACCACCTGCTCCCTCCTCTTCCTCCTTTGCCTCCAGCAGCTGGCTCTCCCTCCCCTCTTCTTTTCCCAGCCCCTCCTGGTTGCTTCTCTCTTCCCTTCCTTCTCCTGGTGTCCTGACTCCTTTCCCTCTCCTCCTGTCTCCTGCTTCTTCACTCCTTCTGCCCACAAGGTCTCTTCCTCCTGGGGGATTTCTTCTGTGTCTTTTCTCCAACTCTTCCTCTGCTCTCTCCCTGCCTCTGTCCCTTGCGAATCTCCTTTGACTTTCCCATCTTCTTCATTTCCTATTATCTTGTTCCTTTTTGTTTTCTTGCTCCTTGTTCCCATCCTATACTCTGTCCTCCCTCTCCTCACCTCATCACTTCTGGTTCATCCAATCTGCTGAGAAAAACGACACCTCTACTCTGCAGATCCCCTTAGCAGGGAAGCAAGGAGAGAAGAGAAAGGACAAGTTCTCCAGGGCGGGAACCTTCTCACGAGAGTCACACCAGACCCCCTCCAAGACTGTTTTATGGCTGTGTTCTGGGTTCAAAGCGGAGTTGGGTGGAAAAGCAACGCTTCAGGCAGGAAATGTCTATTATTCAGAAATGTAATGTAATTACGTGTCTGGATGGCCCAGCTTATCAGACGGCATTTTCTGGGAAGGATGTGGGGGGGGGAGACACATCATCCTCTCCTCACCAGCTCCTTCCCAGCCAGACACTCCTCCTCCAGCTCCAGGTTTTTTGGGTTTTCTTCCCCTCTCCAGGACACTTCCAATTTCCCAGGTTTCGTGACCACTTACATGTCTTTCCTGAGTGTTTTTATATAGCGTAGGAAATTGGGTAATGAAAGCCGAGTCATACATTTCTGCTTTATGTTTCCAAAGAAGCAAGTGTGACTGTCAGGTTTACAAAAGATTGTTTATGTTCACTGGCGTGAAATGGGGAGCGAGCGTGCGGAGCAGAGAGAGAGAAAGGCTGGCCAGGCCGAGCTGACAGCCGTGCATTCATCCTCCACGCTACAGCAGACAAAGCGCGCTCCCTGCCTGACAGGGACCATAAATCATGAGCAAGAGATGCTGTACCTACAGCTTATACCATTCCAGATGACAAACACACAATAATCCACCCAGCACAGCACTTTCTGCCTGCCCGCGCCCCCCACCCACCACCTGCTCCCTCCTCTTCCTCCTTTGCCTCCAGCAGCTGGCTCTCCCTCCCCTCTTCTTTTCCCAGCCCCTCCTGGTTGCTTCTCTCTTCCCTTCCTTCTCCTGGTGTCCTGACTCCTTTCCCTCTCCTCCTGTCTCCTGCTTCTTCACTCCTTCTGCCCACAAGGTCTCTTCCTCCTGGGGGATTTCTTCTGTGTCTTTTCTCCAACTCTTCCTCTGCTCTCTCCCTGCCTCTGTCCCTTGCGAATCTCCTTTGACTTTCCCATCTTCTTCATTTCCTATTATCTTGTTCCTTTTTGTTTTCTTGCTCCTTGTTCCCATCCTATACTCTGTCCTCCCTCTCCTCACCTCATCACTTCTGGTTCATCCAATCTGCTGAGAAAAACGACACCTCTACTCTGCAGATCCCCTTAGCAGGGAAGCAAGGAGAGAAGAGAAAGGACAAGTTCTCCAGGGGCGGGAACCTTCTCACGAGAGTCACACCAGACCCCCCTCCTAGACAGGACAGGAGCGGGGACTCGGGGGTCCTGGGCTGGGACAGTGTGAGTCAGGCGGGTGAGGAGAGCAAGGCGACTTTTGAGAACAAGGGCTCAGCAGGATCAGAGTCGGGGATCTGCCTTGTTGAACAGATTCAGGGCACAGCCCTGTGTTTATGAGTCTATCCTTCATCCCCAAGCTAAGGAAACACATGCCATACTCATCCTTGGAGCAACTCCAGAAAGATGCTCTCCCTCTTGGTACAGGGATGTGTGCATATATTTGCATACGGTACTTTGGTGAATCAAGAGAGGAAGTGTAGCAGCACTATTTACAACAGGCAAGACATGGAAGCAACCTAAGTGTCCGTGCACAGACAAATGGATAGAGAAGATGTGGTCCACATGTACAGTGGAATATTACTCAGCTATTAAAAAGAACGATGCCGTTTGTAGCAACACGGATGAACTTAGAGATAATCATGCTAAACGAAGTCAGACAAAGACAACTCCCATATGATATCACTTATATGTGGAATCCAAAATATGATACCAATGAGCCTATCTATGAAACAGAAATAGACTTATGAATGCCATGATGGCTGGACAAGGAGGGAAGGACTGAGCACTTGGGATGAGCAGATTCAATGTGTTCCACACTGGATGGATAAACAACCAGGTCTACTGTATAATACAGGGAACTATACTGTAATGTAATGAGCCATAATGGAAAAGAATATAAAAACAAATGCGTATATGTGTATGAAGTCACTTTGTTATATAGCAGAAATTAGCACAACACTGTAAATCAGCCATACTTCAGTAAAATTGTTTCAGAAAGGGAGGGGATGTCCATGAGAGCTTCCCTCTCTTAGCCATGCCAGAATTGTCAGCTGGAGTCTTGAGATGAAAGACTCCGTCTAAGAGACATCTTACAGACCCTATTCCATCTGTTTATAAGGCATCCTCCTCTGAAAGGGGAAACACTCCCTTTGCCTGAGCTATGGGACCCTTGGGAGCCAAGAGGAAAGGTGAAGATGAATCACTTTGTTCAAGGTCCCCTAGGTCAGGGTTAGTGGTTTTTCAGAAGTAGTCACACCCTTGTCCTATGTTGGCTAACAGCGCATTTTTACTTAACGTCCTAAGAAGCACTGAGATCTTTTTTCTTTTCCTACAATGCGCTTTTGAGAACAAGGGCTCAGCAGGATCAGAGTCGGGGATCTGCCTTGTTGAACAGATTCAGGGCACAGCCCTGTGTTTATGAGTCTATCCTTCATCCCCAAGCTAAGGAAACACATGCCATACTCATCCTTGGAGCAACTCCAGAAAGATGCTCTCCCTCTTGGTACAGGGATGTGTGCATATATTTGCATACGGTACTTTGGTGAATCAAGAGAGGAAGTGTAGCAGCACTATTTACAACAGGCAAGACATGGAAGCAACCTAAGTGTCCGTGCACAGACAAATGGATAGAGAAGATGTGGTCCACATGTACAGTGGAATATTACTCAGCTATTAAAAAGAACGATGCCGTTTGTAGCAACACGGATGAACTTAGAGATAATCATGCTAAACGAAGTCAGACAAAGACAACTCCCATATGATATCACTTATATGTGGAATCCAAAATATGATACCAATGAGCCTATCTATGAAACAGAAATAGACTTATGAATGCCATGATGGCTGGACAAGGAGGGAAGGACTGAGCACTTGGGATGAGCAGATTCAATGTGTTCCACACTGGATGGATAAACAACCAGGTCTACTGTATAATACAGGGAACTATACTGTAATGTAATGAGCCATAATGGAAAAGAATATAAAAACAAATGCGTATATGTGTATGAAGTCACTTTGTTATATAGCAGAAATTAGCACAACACTGTAAATCAGCCATACTTCAGTAAAATTGTTTCAGAAAGGGAGGGGATGTCCATGAGAGCTTCCCTCTCTTAGCCATGCCAGAATTGTCAGCTGGAGTCTTGAGATGAAAGACTCCGTCTAAGAGACATCTTACAGACCCTATTCCATCTGTTTATAAGGCATCCTCCTCTGAAAGGGGAAACACTCCCTTTGCCTGAGCTATGGGACCCTTGGGAGCCAAGAGGAAAGGTGAAGATGAATCACTTTGTTCAAGGTCCCCTAGGTCAGGGTTAGTGGTTTTTTCAGAAGTAGTCACACCCTGATTCCCAGTCCTATGTTGGCTAACAGCGCATTTTTTACTTAACGTCCTAAGAAGCACTGAGATCTTTTTTTTCTTTTCCTACAACATAGGTCCTGAATTAACTTTATTATCTACTAATGTGCAACAATTGGCAAACTTTCATGGTCTTAATCAATCCTGTGGCCCCAATTACCCTTATATCTGTGCTTCCCACTAAATTTAAACAAGAAATACCCTATAATCTTAGGAGAGTTACTAAACATGAAATAGAGGACAGCATCTTTTCCCTTTGTGAATCTATTTCTGTTTCATAGGTCAGTTCATTTGCATCATTCCTTTCTAGATTCCACATATAAGGGATGCCTTACGATGTTTCACCTTCTCTGTCTGACTGACTTCACTCAGAACGACACTCTTTAAGTCTATCCATGTTGGTTCAAATGGCATTACTTCTTACTTTTTTATGGCTGAGTAGTATTCCATTGTGTATATGTACCACATCTTCTTATCCATTCTTGTGCTAATGGACATTTGGGTGGCTACTATGGCTTGGCTATTGTATTGCTGCTAGTGCTGCAATGAACACTGGACCGCAAGTATCTTTATGGGCCATGTTTTACTCTGGATATACACCCAGGAGTAGGATTGCAGGGTCATATGGTAGTTCTATTTTTAGTTTTTTAAGGAACCTCCATTGTGTTCTCCGTAATGGCTGTACCAATTTATATTCCCACCAAGAGTATAGGAGGATTCCCTTTTCTCCACACCCTCTCTAGCATTTAGTGTTTGTAGACTTTTTAATGATGACCATTCTGGTTGGGGTAAGGTAATCTCTCACTGTAGTTTTGATTTGCATTTCTCTAATAATGAGTGATGTTGAAAATCCTTTCTCATGCATACTGCTCATCTGTATGCAAAGCGCTGGGATCTTTGTACACAATCAGTAATGCCCATGTAGACTGCACTGGTGGTGAAAAAATACATCATGGCTTCATTGTGTCCTGTTCCTCTGAATCATTTTCATCTGTTAATCCAGTATTATAAAACACTGAACCACTAGTCCTTAGGGAAGATGCAATCCAGCTTCAGATTTTCCATACTCTTGTGAAAAATATAACTGTATCTTTTAAAGGAATATCGGCAACAGGTTTTTTAACCCTTAACGTTTCCTAAGAAGCACTGAGATCTTTTTTTTCTTTTCCTACAACATAGGTCCTGAATTAACTTTATTATCTACTAATGTGCAACAATTGGCAAACTTTCATGGTCTTAATCAATCCTGTGGCCCCAATTACCCTTATATCTGTGCTTCCCACTAAATTTAAACAAGAAATACCCTATAATCTTAGGAGAGTTACTAAACATGAAATAGAGGACAGCATCTTTTCCCTTTGTGAATCTATTTCTGTTTCATAGGTCAGTTCATTTGCATCATTCCTTTCTAGATTCCACATATAAGGGATGCCTTACGATGTTTCACCTTCTCTGTCTGACTGACTTCACTCAGAACGACACTCTTTAAGTCTATCCATGTTGGTTCAAATGGCATTACTTCTTACTTTTTTATGGCTGAGTAGTATTCCATTGTGTATATGTACCACATCTTCTTATCCATTCTTGTGCTAATGGACATTTGGGTGGCTACTATGGCTTGGCTATTGTATTGCTGCTAGTGCTGCAATGAACACTGGACCGCAAGTATCTTTATGGGCCATGTTTTACTCTGGATATACACCCAGGAGTAGGATTGCAGGGTCATATGGTAGTTCTATTTTTAGTTTTTTAAGGAACCTCCATTGTGTTCTCCGTAATGGCTGTACCAATTTATATTCCCACCAAGAGTATAGGAGGATTCCCTTTTCTCCACACCCTCTCTAGCATTTAGTGTTTGTAGACTTTTTAATGATGACCATTCTGGTTGGGGTAAGGTAATCTCTCACTGTAGTTTTGATTTGCATTTCTCTAATAATGAGTGATGTTGAAAATCCTTTCTCATGCATACTGCTCATCTGTATGCAAAGCGCTGGGATCTTTGTACACAATCAGTAATGCCCATGTAGACTGCACTGGTGGTGAAAAAATACATCATGGCTTCATTGTGTCCTGTTCCTCTGAATCATTTTCATCTGTTAATCCAGTATTATAAAACACTGAACCACTAGTCCTTAGGGAAGATGCAATCCAGCTTCAGATTTTCCATACTCTTGTGAAAAATATAACTGTATCTTTTTGGAAATGGAATTCAGTGCAGGCAACTGGAGTCTCCGAGCTCCAGGTTCAAAAGGGACTTGGCCTGTCATCCACATAGGGATGGGTAAGGATGTCTTTCGACCAGCCAGCCCAATCATGGCTGGCGAAGGAGTGCCGTCCACACAGCAAGAGTGGGGCCAACCTCGTTCTTTTTTTGAGAGTTTAAAGACCTTGCAGAGCCACTGGAAGAGTCCATCTGACACCCAGTCAACTCAGAGTTGGGTGTAGCTGCCGAACGGATGTTCAGCCATCGCTGACTTTGTGTCTCAGGAGTTACTGCCTCTCAGGCCCAGAAGTCGACACATACATCCTTCCATCAAACCTCGGATCTTCTCCCTTTCCCTTTCAAGACCACCTTGTGGGGCAACACTCCAGCAGGCGGTAGGCTTCAGAGGGAGCCCTTGGTCCAGAGATCGGCTGTGTAGCCCACTGCCAAGATCCAACTGAAAAAATAAAATCACGGGCTGACCGAATTCTGAGATAATTCGTGAGGTGTGGAAGCAAAATCAGCAGTCAGGTGAGAAACAGAGGAAGCATGCCCTTCTTTGCTCTCTCCTCCTGCTATAACTTGCTGGGAAGGGGGGAAGGACGCTCTGCTTGGACAACCCTTAAATCGATGCATCCTAATTAATGGAGGATTTAATTCATCAAAGTGACAGCAACTCTATTTACATCATCTCCGTCAACAGGGCTTAGAGTTGGCCTATGGGGTTTATTATCTTGCCCTTTCTTGCTCCTCTCTCTCTCTCTCTCTTCTCTCTCTCTCTCCCACCCCCACCCCCTGCCTTTTCTAATAGGACAATGGCAAGATTTAAGGAGGAGGGTTAATTCCAAGTTAATTGTTCAACCATCTCCCCAAGGTCTTCGTGATAGGGGCCCTCAGCCCTCCCGTGTGGTCTGGAAAGTAGCACAGGCTTGTTGCAGAATCAAAGTTGACGGCAGGATGACCCAGAGGCCTGGCCGAGGAGAGGAGAGGTGGCCACAGACCAAGCCTCCCACACAGCTCATGGGCCAGAGCGCCTACCCTAGCAGCCCAGGGAGGGCCCCTCATTTTACGGATGAGGAAACTAAGACTGGGAGGGAGGGAGGGAAGTGCCCAAGATTACAGCTAATCAGAGCCAGAGCCAGACTTCCCAGAAACCAGGCTCATTCCAGCCCTCCACTCAGTGGTCACCTCCATGCCACCATGAGGCAGTCCCAGAAGATCGCCGTCTTCCTCTGGGTGCAAGTGTTCCCTTCTGGAATCTTCTCTAAGCATCTTTACTATGATTAGTTCGGCTGATTGCCAATTGTTAACTATTAAAAATAGTTAACATGTAGGAAATACTGTATGTGAGCTCCACTACCTGTTTTACCCAAATTAATCTTCTCAAAGTGATAAGGTGGGTACTACTTTTTATTCCTATTTTAAGATGAAGAAACAGACTCAAAGAGATTAAGCAACTTGCAGAAACGGAAGATGACTCCCCGCTAAGCTGTTCTGTTAGGCACCAGCTCTAATGCCACTTTTAAATTGAAATTACTCCCAAGGGCATTAAACTAAGCTCTTTACATTTTCTTGGGGATGGATTTAGCTGGAACTTCCAGCCCTGGGCCTTCCGAAGCCAAAGGGGGAAGTGAAGACTCATCCTCCATTCTGAAGGCTCGGGCTCTGCTCCCCGAAAGTGGGTCTCAAGGGGGGTTTCCATGAGCTCAGCATTCATGACCCAGCCAGACCACCATCCCGTGCAGCTGCAGCTACAGCTACCTGTCAACAATCCCACAGTCTACAGAACCTTCTAGAAAATATCTGCTTCCATCTTTATCCTTGCCCCAGATGGAATTCCATCAGGATCTAGCCTAGTCTTGAAAGGTCCCTAAATAAAAGCTGTCATTAATCAAGCCTATTAGAATTCAAAAAAGGGATGGCAGGGGAAGAAAAACAGACCTGGGTCCTTCCTACTCTGGTCATTTGTCATTCATTGCAGAGAGCACCCCTTCCCCAGAAAAGACAGTGGGTGGGGGTTGGGGGAGGGGCGGGACGGAAGACAAAAAGCCAGGAGGCTCATGGGGAGAAGAGCTGTGTCTTTCTCGCAGGTTGACTTGTTCTCACACCCCATCCGTCAGCACAGGGATGAAAGGGCTATAAAACCAACACAGCGCCGGAGACTGTATGAAAATATATAT
This sequence comes from Tragulus kanchil, assembly GCA_022376925.1. Lineage (NCBI taxonomy): Eukaryota > Metazoa > Chordata > Mammalia > Artiodactyla > Tragulidae > Tragulus > Tragulus kanchil. The sequence goes on along the minus strand of JAIOJX010000028.1, from coordinate 14,720,512 downwards.
CCTGATGTGTCAGGAGTACCTGGCGCGCCTTTAACCTCAACTTCAGATGAACCAACACGCCTCAGAGCACATTTATATGCAAAGGCATATAATATGTCCCCTGTATCTAATTATCTGTCAACCTGAGGCAGTTTGTTTTCCAAATCGGCCTCTCGGCTGTGACTTTACGAGGTCATAAAGAAAGCGATGCCACTCGGCGCCGAAACGCGAGGAGCGCCTGGATCTACAAATTATGCTCCTTAATGGTGTCTCTCGGCCTGAAACGCAGCCTGGCAGGAAGAAAGAAGCCACGGCCCTTGTTCTTACCCCCTGCCTTCCGCCGAAGAGAAAGGCAAGGGCACAGGTGGCAGGCAGGAGGCAGACCGAGGAGGGGACCCATAGCGCTCAGGAGCGGGAGCCTGGCGGGCACAGGGTGAAATGGACCCAGAAACGATGGGATCCCCTGCTCGGCTGTCCTCCGCTTTGCCATTCGCCCTATGCAAAGTCCATCTGCAAACTTATCAGCCGGGAAATGAAGTCGAGCAGGGCGTTTCTGTCATCCCATACCACCCGGGTGTCTTACAGCATCCTTAACCTGGAGTATCCTTAGTGCCTGGGGCCCCCAGGACCCGGGGGTCCACAAGGGAGCCCTATGATCCACCTGTGACAACTCCAGCCTGCACAAACCCCAACCCCAAGACCCTGGATCCACAGGCACTTTGACTGGAAGGTATTTTGTTCCCTGTTGCACTGGGGAGAAGAAGAGGGTGTGTGAGTCTTTTAAACTCTCACGCAAGAGGAGGAAATTGCTTCTCCCAAAACGGGGAAGGTAGGTGCAGCAGCAGTGGGGACGCTGTTGTGTTGAACTCGGGAGCCTGGCAAGCCTATTAGAATTCAAAAAAGGGATGGCAGGGGAAGAAAAACAGACCTGGGTCCTTCCTACTCTGGTCATTTGTCATTCATTGCAGAGAGCACCCCTTCCCCAGAAAAGAGGGTTTGGGGAGGGCGGACGGAAGACAAAAAGCCAGGAGGCTCATGGGGAGAAGAGCTGTGTCTTTCTCGCAGGTTGACTTGTTCTCACACCCCATCCGTCAGCACAGGGATGAAAGGGCTATAAAACCAACACAGCGCCGGAGACTGTATGAAAATATATATCCTGATGTGTCAGGAGTACCTGGCGCGCCTTTAACCTCAACTTCAGATGAACCAACACGCCTCAGAGCACATTTATATGCAAAGGCATATAATATGTCCCCTGTATCTAATTATCTGTCAACCTGAGGCAGTTTGTTTTCCAAATCGGCCTCTCGGCTGTGACTTTACGAGGTCATAAAGAAAGCGATGCCACTCGGCGCCGAAACGCGAGGAGCGCCTGGATCTACAAATTATGCTCCTTAATGGTGTCTCTCGGCCTGAAACGCAGCCTGGCAGGAAGAAAGAAGCCACGGCCCTTGTTCTTACCCCCTGCCTTCCGCCGAAGAGAAAGGCAAGGGCACAGGTGGCAGGCAGGAGGCAGACCGAGGAGGGGACCCATAGCGCTCAGGAGCGGGAGCCTGGCGGGCACAGGGTGAAATGGACCCAGAAACGATGGGATCCCCTGCTCGGCTGTCCTCCGCTTTGCCATTCGCCCTATGCAAAGTCCATCTGCAAACTTATCAGCCGGGAAATGAAGTCGAGCAGGGCGTTTCTGTCATCCCATACCACCCGGGTGTCTTACAGCATCCTTAACCTGGAGTATCCTTAGTGCCTGGGGCCCCCAGGACCCGGGGGTCCACAAGGGAGCCCTATGATCCACCTGTGACAACTCCAGCCTGCACAAACCCCAACCCCAAGACCCTGGATCCACAGGCACTTTGACTGGAAGGTATTTTGTTCCCTGTTGCACTGGGGAGAAGAAGAGGGTGTGTGAGTCTTTTAAACTCTCACGCAAGAGGAGGAAATTGCTTCTCCCAAAACAGGGAAGGTAGGTGGCAGCAGCAGTGGGGACGCTGTTGTGTTGAATGGCTGGCAGAGGCCATCGCTCTCCTGTCAGGCTCCGCACCGCTTGCGTGTACACACACACACACACACACACAGAGAGACAGGGCGGAGGGAGGGGCGCTGCACCCAGGCTTCAGCCCCTATTAGTCCTGCTCTGATCTTCAGCAGATTAATTAGGAAGTTTGTCAGGAACCAGCCGTGACCTCCAGCCGCTCCTCTCTGGGAGTGGTAACAGTGCCAGTGAAAGCCGAGCTACAGGAATTCCTGTGCCCACGCGGCTCCTATGATTAATGATAGAAAGCAAGAAAAAAAAGGGGTCAGCAGCTGAGTGCAGAGCAAGTTGCTAGACAGGGAGTAATTAAGATACTTGGGTAAATATGATTAATAAGCTCAAACTGGCAGGGTGTGCAGTAAACAAGGACTAACCAGATGGTCCCCTCTCTTCTGACAAGGCTGGGCACTTGGAAACAGGGGGAGGTGGAGGCTCAGGAGAGGGGAGGGCCACTGGAAAGGCGCCAGGGAAACTTTACTTTCTTTCCCCAACCCCACCTAGAGGAAAGGCTGGATGCCTGGGGAGGGCTTAGGACAGGAGGTGGGGGAGGTCTCGGAAATCTCACCCGTCCTCTTATCTCAGGCCCTGAACAAATTACCAGGTGTGAAAGGATTCCTGCTCAGACAGCAAGGCCACAGTTCTAAAGGAACTCCTGCCCGGCGCACTTGCTCTCTCGCTCTCTCATTTAGCTGCTCCCTACAAGATTTAGACAAGACTCCAGATACACAGATTCCTGTGACTGTGTTCATGTGCTCAGGCTGCTAGAACAAAGTCCCGCAAGGTGGCTTAAACAGCAGAATGCATTGTCTCCCCGTTCTGGAGACCAGAGTCCCAGATCAAGGTGCCCGCAGGGTTGGTCCTTTCCAAAGGCTTTGTCCGGTGCCTCACACCTAGGTTCCAGTGGTTTCCTGGCAATCTCTGATGCTCCTGTAATTGTATACAGACGTCTCCTATCTCAGCCTTCATGTTCACGGGACTTTCTCTGTGTGCACCCGTGCGTGTGTGTGTGTCTGTCTGTCTGTCTGTCTGAGTCCAGATTTTCCTTTTTCAGAAGTGCACCAGTCATCTGGGGTTAGTGAACCCCCCAGGGACTTCATCTTAACTGATTATGTCTGCAAAGACCCTCTTTCCAAATAAGACCACATTCTGAAGGGCTAGGGGTTAGGATTTCCACATAGGGTTTTGTGGGCACACAACTCAACCCGTAACAGCCACTTATCAGGTGGTAGGAAACCAGGAAACAAACGCTCGCTCAGAAGACACCTGAGCCAAGAAGATGGATGCTGTTAGGGCACTGTTTAGAAGAGGAACATGGCCTGGACTTCCATTTCTATGCCCCCTGTCTGCTTAAAATTATGCTTCTTTCAAGTCCTAGACAGTTCCTTGGAAAGACCTTCTCTCTCTCTCTGTGCAATGTCAAGGAAACAACGTAGTGCTCCCAGATATGAAGCTGAGAGAGAGCCATTCTGAGTTCCCAGTGATGCTGGTTAACTGAGCACATGTATAAGCCCTCAAACAGAAGACACTGAGGGCTGGCCATGAAATAGCAGAAAGATGCCAAGACAATGTCATCTATAGATATGGGCGGTGACGATACGTCCAGGGTAAAAACAAGACACAGCTGGGCAGATGAAAGAAATATAGGATACATCCCCAGACTAAAGGGGCTTGCAGCCTGGATTCCTCAGGTTCCTATGGTGGCCGCAATAAATCATCACGAATACGGGGCCTTAAATTAAAACCTAAGTTTATTCTCTCCCAGTCCTGGAACCCAGAAGTCCACACTGGGTATCACTGGGCTGAAATCCAGATGTCAGTAGGGCCTAGGAAACAAATCCACGCCTTGCCATGTCCAGCTTTTGGTGGCCCTGCCATTCCTCAACTTGTGACCGCATCACTCCAATCTTCAAGGCAAGGGTCTTCTGATCTCCTCCTTCCCTTTTCCACAATGCCTTTCCCTGGAATCACGGGTATTTAATCTTCCTGTGGATCCATTCCCTGTCTTTGTACATCACAAATCTAACAAAAACATATTTTTAAAGGGGCTGTAAGAAATGTCTGGATTGCCAATTTTCTATTTGTCCACATAAGGATATTAAACAAAAAACCTACGATTACTTCCATTCATAAAGTGAGCTATCTTAATTCTGTTAAACAGAACGAAAGAGACATATCTGAGAACAGACTGTGGTCCTCCAAAAAAGACTATGGGCGACCTCACATCCTCAAGCCGCTGCCCCTACCCAGGGCTGTGCCTGAGGCCCTAGCAGTTCATCAGGGACGTATAGTTGGAAAACCCTCCTCTGGTCCAAGAATCTCCTTTCGTGGGGATGAGGTGCTGGAACTTCTCCCAAGTGAGAAGCTCACGGATGTTGACCTCACAGGGACCAAGGGGAGGGAAAGAAAGGAGTCTGGATGTCACATTGCTGCCCCATCCAAAACGTTCCCAAGTCTCAGAGGCAACTGGGAGTCCGACCAAATCAGGCTGGACCCGAGGAAGCTCTCGAACGAGGCACCCAGCCTCCTTGCTGACCTCGGACAATTGTCCTTCAATTGAGAAGCTGAGCAAACAGTTCCAGAATACTTCCTGCACTGTGGTCAGAATCTTCCCTGTGCAAAGGTGTACTCGACACATGGGAGTATGATACCCTGCCTAGCGGACCACTTCCTAGTCCCTTTTCATCTCAGCTGGAAAATAAAGTGAAGTCATTAGAGACCAAAACTGAACAAGGTCATCACAGAATCATGTCACCATGAAGGCTCTATGTTGAGAATCTTACCCAGCCTTCCAGTGGGTTAGTTCCTGGTCCATTCTTGCTTAACACTCTGCTCTCAGATAGGGTGAGGAACTCTGGAGAAATTCTGCTCCAAGTCCCAAATGTTACCAGAGAGCCTATGTAACTCCCTGGTCAGCATACATCTCATTTATCCTCAGATGGCCTCCACAAAGGGCCATGAGAGTGACAGAGCCCACCGTGGAAGACAGAGCCCGCAGCAGGAAGGCCAGGATGGTCTGACTGGTCACGTCACTCTTTGATGAAAGAAGATCTAAGCTCTACCAGCTCCATGACACATAAAACTTTAAAAATGGGAAAATGAGCAGAAGAGAATCAATTCAGCAGACGTATGAGCACCTGATGTAGACCAGGTGCTGCACTAGGTGTGGGGGGGGGGGCGGGGTTGGGGACAAAGTGCAGTTTCTATCCTCAGGGAAGTCAGAGAGGAGGGGGCTACCCTGTGATGGCTTTGTATCCACACTGACAAACCTGCTGTTGCCTGCAGACAAGCAGGGAGCCATCCAGGACTTTTAAATAAGGACGTGGCACAGACACAGGGGAAGACTTACTGAACCTCCTGGTCCCCTGCTAAGCAATCCATGCCGTAACTCAACCTCTAGAGTCCCATGCCCAGGACCTTGGGAAAAGAAGGGACTCCAGTCCAAGGCTGTTGTGCACAGAGACAGCACATGGTCTTCATAGCACAATGAAGCCACCTGCTCATAAAACAAGCAGCTGGGAGAAGTGATTCAAGGATGAAAATAAACCAAGCTCACCATAACATGCACATGGGACCCCACATACCTAAAGAACAGTAGGTTCTATTTAGAGGTGGCCCAGAGCTGGCCCTATGAGCGTATCTGCAGGGACAGGCAGACCTTCTCTGTCCACTGTCACCACCTGGGCCTCAGAGCAGTAGCAGTGTCCATACTCCAGGATTCTAACCTGACCTCTCTTGGCAAGGGGCAGCAGCACAGGGACACGAGATTCCACACCACTGTTTTGAAAAAGTGTGTGATGTACTTTTTTGGTAAGTCATCCTGATCACCTGAGGAAAGGCAAGGTAGAAGAATCAAGTGCTCATCAGATGTTGAAGTATGTTCATTCTCGTTCACTCCAGCCAAGCAGGAGACCTTGGTGCTGCACTTCTCCTGCTTAACTCAGTTTGTTCCATCATAGAGTCCGTTAGCTAATGGTCTGACTCAGGATACACCCTCACAATAGTGACTGCAGAGTTTTAAGAGATACTATCCATTTCAAGATAGAAAAGACAAAAGAAGTTGTAGGGCTTGGATCTGGTACTGAAGGCTTCCCTACCAAGGTATTCTTGTCATTGGTCACACCGTGAAGCATATGGGATCTTAGCTCCCCGACCAGGGATCAAACCTGTGCGCCCTGTGGTGGAAGCACAGATTCTTAACCACTGGACCACCAGGGAAGTCCCTTCATTTCTTTTTATCATGGTGGACTCTTATCGGGCTCTTCCCTGGAAGTAGCTTTTAAAGAAGGACATGAAGGGGAGGAAAACATAAGCAACTGGTGCTGGGGTTGGGGGAACCTAAAGCCTAAAGCCCTGTTCCACAGTTTTGAAATATTCAGTCCCAGAGGAGTGGTAGAGATTGACTGCTGACTTCCGGGAAGACTCTGTCTTTATGAGTCCACAACACGTGTGCTTTTTCTTTTTATTGTCATATACTGAGCACCAATAATCTGACAGGCGCAGTGTCCAGCCCTTCAGTTGCACAAACTGATTTAACCTCACCTACCACCAGAGACAGCACATGGTCTTCATAGCACAATGAAGCCACCTGCTCATAAAACAAGCAGCTGGGAGAAGTGATTCAAGGATGAAAATAAACCAAGCTCACCATAACATGCACATGGGACCCCACATACCTAAAGAACAGTAGGTTCTATTTAGAGGTGGCCCAGAGCTGGCCCTATGAGCGTATCTGCAGGGACAGGCAGACCTTCTCTGTCCACTGTCACCACCTGGGCCTCAGAGCAGTAGCAGTGTCCATACTCCAGGATTCTAACCTGACCTCTCTTGGCAAGGGGCAGCAGCACAGGGACACGAGATTCCACACCACTGTTTTGAAAAAGTGTGTGATGTACTTTTTTGGTAAGTCATCCTGATCACCTGAGGAAAGGCAAGGTAGAAGAATCAAGTGCTCATCAGATGTTGAAGTATGTTCATTCTCGTTCACTCCAGCCAAGCAGGAGACCTTGGTGCTGCACTTCTCCTGCTTAACTCAGTTTGTTCCATCATAGAGTCCGTTAGCTAATGGTCTGACTCAGGATACACCCTCACAATAGTGACTGCAGAGTTTTAAGAGATACTATCCATTTCAAGATAGAAAAGACAAAAGAAGTTGTAGGGCTTGGATCTGGTACTGAAGGCTTCCCTACCAAGGTATTCTTGTCATTGGTCACACCGTGAAGCATATGGGATCTTAGCTCCCCGACCAGGGATCAAACCTGTGCGCCCTGTGGTGGAAGCACAGATTCTTAACCACTGGACCACCAGGGAAGTCCCTTCATTTCTTTTTATCATGGTGGACTCTTATCGGGCTCTTCCCTGGAAGTAGCTTTTAAAGAAGGACATGAAGGGGAGGAAAACATAAGCAACTGGTGCTGGGGTTGGGGGAACCTAAAGCCTAAAGCCCTGTTCCACAGTTTTGAAATATTCAGTCCCAGAGGAGTGGTAGAGATTGACTGCTGACTTCCGGGAAGACTCTGTCTTTATGAGTCCACAACACGTGTGCTTTTTCTTTTTATTGTCATATACTGAGCACCAATAATCTGACAGGCGCAGTGTCCAGCCCTTCAGTTGCACAAACTGATTTAACCTCACCTACCACCTTTGGGGGCGGTCCCATCATCATCCCCTTTTCCCAGATGCAGCCACCAAAGCTTCAAGGCTCGACGGGGTCACACTGCAAGCAAGCTGGGAGCCAAACAGGTCAACCCAGAGAGCCTGCCTGGCTCCGTCAGATGACCTTCCTCGTGCCCTCTGTCCCACGCCTTCAAGAAGCAATTTTCTCCCTTCTCCTTCTTTGTTTCCATCTTCCTATAAAACTCACTGTGACACCTCACACAAAGAGCCACATATACAAATCAATTGCAATCAGCTGTATTTCTCTCCTGATGTTAAAAGACTCGTAAAGGAAAACGCACTCATTTCAAACACCCTTTTCTGACACTAAATCAACCCTCGATGGTTGGTGGAGTTTCTGCACAAATTGAACGGGGCCCTCCCGAGACTGGGGTTTACCAGAATAAATCCCAGCCTCACAGAGGCTGTCTAGTTGTATTAATAGAAAGAGTTGATCAGGTGGCTGAGTTTTCTGGGGCCCTGACTTGTCGTTTAAGTCAGAAGGACACTTGGTAACTCGTGGGCTGGCGTGTGAAGTGGAGGTTGACAGGGAACACTGTGGCAGCCGTGTGGTCGAGCCCTTCACACCTGCCCCCATAGAATTCTCCAGCAGCATCACTGCCTTCCACAGAAACATCCAGGCTTCCTAGTGCCAATTTGTACAGGAATAATGGTTCTCCAGCAATACTCAACCAATCGGATCCCACAACTTTGCTTCTTTGATTTCTGTTAGATATGTTACGACCTATAGAAACTTCCCAAGCCTCAGGGCTGCTGGTGAACTTTTTCTGAACACGCCACAGACTTTCTTATGACCTCAGTTTCTCTTACTACTATCAGCCCTCTGCCTCAGTCTCCTCATGCATCCCACTGGTGATACCAATGTCTTCTGGTTCATAGAATAGAAATCAGAGGGTTGGACAGGTCTGCAGGAACATTTACCCTTCCTTTCCTTTGAACCCAGTAATGATGCTCATCATGTTCCAGGGCGTGAGGGTTTCCGCTGCACCTCCAGGCAATTCTTCAACACGGGCAGGCGGTCCTATGACTCAGCTCAGTGCTGACTGTCTACCCAAGACAAACCCCACAGGGAAAGGGTTCCATCCCACAAAACGGTGGCCCTGCCGCTCCCGCAGTGCAGATGCCAATTACACGTCCAGGTGGTGACCTGTGCTTCTGGCCAACTGGCAGGAGATTAGGAAAGGGTCCAAAAGATGACCTTCCTCGTGCCCTCTGTCCCACGCCTTCAAGAAGCAATTTTCTCCCTTCTCCTTCTTTGTTTCCATCTTCCTATAAAACTCACTGTGACACCTCACACAAAGAGCCACATATACAAATCAATTGCAATCAGCTGTATTTCTCTCCTGATGTTAAAAGACTCGTAAAGGAAAACGCACTCATTTCAAACACCCTTTTCTGACACTAAATCAACCCTCGATGGTTGGTGGAGTTTCTGCACAAATTGAACGGGCCCTCCCGAGACTGGGGTTTACCAGAATAAATCCCAGCCTCACAGAGGCTGTCTAGTTGTATTAATAGAAAGAGTTGATCAGGTGGCTGAGTTTTCTGGGGCCCTGACTTGTCGTTTAAGTCAGAAGGACACTTGGTAACTCGTGGGCTGGCGTGTGAAGTGGAGGTTGACAGGGAACACTGTGGCAGCCGTGTGGTCGAGCCCTTCACACCTGCCCCCATAGAATTCTCCAGCAGCATCACTGCCTTCCACAGAAACATCCAGGCTTCCTAGTGCCAATTTGTACAGGAATAATGGTTCTCCAGCAATACTCAACCAATCGGATCCCACAACTTTGCTTCTTTGATTTCTGTTAGATATGTTACGACCTATAGAAACTTCCCAAGCCTCAGGGCTGCTGGTGAACTTTTTCTGAACACGCCACAGACTTTCTTATGACCTCAGTTTCTCTTACTACTATCAGCCCTCTGCCTCAGTCTCCTCATGCATCCCACTGGTGATACCAATGTCTTCTGGTTCATAGAATAGAAATCAGAGGGTTGGACAGGTCTGCAGGAACATTTACCCTTCCTTTCCTTTGAACCCAGTAATGATGCTCATCATGTTCCAGGGCGTGAGGGTTTCCGCTGCACCTCCAGGCAATTCTTCAACACGGGCAGGCGGTCCTATGACTCAGCTCAGTGCTGACTGTCTACCCAAGACAAACCCCACAGGGAAAGGGTTCCATCCCACAAAACGGTGGCCCTGCCGCTCCCGCAGTGCAGATGCCAATTACACGTCCAGGTGGTGACCTGTGCTTCTGGCCAACTGGCAGGAGATTAGAGGGTCCAACAACCCCCACCTGGGATTTGACACTTTTGCAAGAGTAGCTCACATAGCTCAGAGACATGTTTTACTTACCAGAGCACTAGTTAGTTAGCAAAAGGTATAATTCAAGAATTCAAGATGGAAGAGACACATCTGGCAAGACACGGAGAAAGAACATAGATCTTCCACTCAGTGCCCTGCTCTCCCCAGATCTCCCCAGGGTCACCAACCCAGAAGCTCTCCAAGTCACCCTTTTGAATGTTTATAGAGGCCCCATCACATCGGCACGACTCGGTACATCTCTGGTCATTGGTGGACTGAATTCCACCACCAGCCTCTCTTCCGTCCCCAAAGGTCAGGGGATGACAATGCCAGCCCTCCATCGTGTGACTGGTTACCCAAAAGTCACCTCATCAATATAAAACAGACAAATTCTCATGGCGTTAGGACCTCTGTGCCGGAAAGACCACATACAGATTTCATTTTTAAAATAGTTGACAGTTTTATTTTACTTTATTTATTTTTTTGACCATGCCACACGGCTTGCAGGATCTTAATTCTCCAACCAGGTATCCAACCCAGGCTCTGTCAGGAAGAGCACCGAGTCCTAACCACTGAACTGCTAGAAAATCCCCACATATTTCTTAATATGACTCACAGTATCACCCTGCCCCACTAAAGTCATGAAAATTTTCCTTTTGCCCTTTCGGCCCTCCTCACCAACCTTTCTATCACCCAGTCAGGAGGCAGGGCAGCAAGGGCCATGATCAGATTTACATTCAGAACACAAGCTGCCAACTAATTTTATTTCCACATGCCAAGGGCAATGTCAAGGGCCATGATTTTATTTTGTGCCTTTGACAGTAATGATGCTCATCATGTTCCAGGGCGTGAGGGTTTCCGCTGCACCTCCAGGCAATTCTTCAACACGGGCAGGCGGTCCTATGACTCAGCTCAGTGCTGACTGTCTACCCAAGACAAACCCCACAGGGAAAGGGTTCCATCCCACAAAACGGTGGCCCTGCCGCTCCCGCAGTGCAGATGCCAATTACACGTCCAGGTGGTGACCTGTGCTTCTGGCCAACTGGCAGGAGATTAGAGGGTCCAACAACCCCCACCTGGGATTTGACACTTTTGCAAGAGTAGCTCACATAGCTCAGAGACATGTTTTACTTACCAGAGCACTAGTTAGTTAGCAAAAGGTATAATTCAAGAATTCAAGATGGAAGAGACACATCTGGCAAGACACGGAGAAAGAACATAGATCTTCCACTCAGTGCCCTGCTCTCCCCAGATCTCCCCAGGGTCACCAACCCAGAAGCTCTCCAAGTCACCCTTTTGAATGTTTATAGAGGCCCCATCACATCGGCACGACTCGGTACATCTCTGGTCATTGGTGGACTGAATTCCACCACCAGCCTCTCTTCCGTCCCCAAAGGTCAGGGGATGACAATGCCAGCCCTCCATCGTGTGACTGGTTACCCAAAAGTCACCTCATCAATATAAAACAGACAAATTCTCATGGCGTTAGGACCTCTGTGCCGGAAAGACCACATACAGATTTCATTTTTAAAATAGTTGACAGTTTTATTTTACTTTATTTATTTTTTTGACCATGCCACACGGCTTGCAGGATCTTAATTCTCCAACCAGGTATCCAACCCAGGCTCTGTCAGGAAGAGCACCGAGTCCTAACCACTGAACTGCTAGAAAATCCCCACATATTTCTTAATATGACTCACAGTATCACCCTGCCCCACTAAAGTCATGAAAATTTTCCTTTTGCCCTTTCGGCCCTCCTCACCAACCTTTCTATCACCCAGTCAGGAGGCAGGGCAGCAAGGGCCATGATCAGATTTACATTCAGAACACAAGCTGCCAACTAATTTTATTTCCACATGAACATAAACAAGGTAATGGTCGTTGTAATGCAATCAGAAGGAAGCCACTCGACGTGGTTTACATTTTGTGATATACAGCGCTTTTCGGTTTTCTTTAAAAATGAAGATGGATAATGTCAGCACGAGAGAAACACTCTTAGGAAATTCAAGAATTGGCCTATATTCGTGTTTATTTATTTTAGCACCTCCACTTTCCAAAGAGAAACAGCTGCCACAGAAAAAGCTTCTTCTGGTTCCCTGTTGAGCTGTGTGAAAGAGTTTCTGGGCATTTCTGTGTCCCTCCAGAGGTGGGCATGTGTGCAGTCAGGGTGACTCAGTGCAGTGAGGCTGCCTGCCTCGGGCACCGCCTCCAAGCATTCGGATAGGCCATGGCCTATCCGAGGACCCTGGCTGAATAGCTGTTTAGCAGGGGAGATGCTGGCCAGATTCCAGAAAATCTTCAAGCTAGCACCTTTGCTCATTGCAAGATAGACATTACACCTTAACTGCCAGTGTCCCGGAGAACTCAATATTGACTGAGCTTGCATCTTTGTTGGCTCAGAAAGACGCAAGATTTGTAAACTTCACCCAAACACATGATTATTCAACATACATTATCTGCTGATTCCTCTGGTGGCGACAGAGGCGTTCTGTTGAAACCAACCGGAGGAGAATCAACAACGGGCCTGTAAATAGATCCCCTTTTAATGAATGTACCGATCGTCTAAGCTTATCTATTTTATCCAGCTCTGCCCTTAACCTGCAGAGTTCTGCAATGCAACCCAGAAAGTTTTAAACGCACTTAATAGTTGACAGTTTTATTTTACTTTATTTATTTTTTTGACCATGCCACACGGCTTGCAGGATCTTAATTCTCCAACCAGGTATCCAACCCAGGCTCTGTCAGGAAGAGCACCGAGTCCTAACCACTGAACTGCTAGAAAATCCCCACATATTTCTTAATATGACTCACAGTATCACCCTGCCCCACTAAAGTCATGAAAATTTTCCTTTTGCCCTTTCGGCCCTCCTCACCAACCTTTCTATCACCCAGTCAGGAGGCAGGGCAGCAAGGGCCATGATCAGATTTACATTCAGAACACAAGCTGCCAACTAATTTTATTTCCACATGAACATAAACAAGGTAATGGTCGTTGTAATGCAATCAGAAGGAAGCCACTCGACGTGGTTTACATTTTGTGATATACAGCGCTTTTCGGTTTTCTTTAAAAATGAAGATGGATAATGTCAGCACGAGAGAAACACTCTTAGGAAATTCAAGAATTGGCCTATATTCGTGTTTATTTATTTTAGCACCTCCACTTTCCAAAGAGAAACAGCTGCCACAGAAAAAGCTTCTTCTGGTTCCCTGTTGAGCTGTGTGAAAGAGTTTCTGGGCATTTCTGTGTCCCTCCAGAGGTGGGCATGTGTGCAGTCAGGGTGACTCAGTGCAGTGAGGCTGCCTGCCTCGGGCACCGCCTCCAAGCATTCGGATAGGCCATGGCCTATCCGAGGACCCTGGCTGAATAGCTGTTTAGCAGGGGAGATGCTGGCCAGATTCCAGAAAATCTTCAAGCTAGCACCTTTGCTCATTGCAAGATAGACATTACACCTTAACTGCCAGTGTCCCGGAGAACTCAATATTGACTGAGCTTGCATCTTTGTTGGCTCAGAAAGACGCAAGATTTGTAAACTTCACCCAAACACATGATTATTCAACATACATTATCTGCTGATTCCTCTGGTGGCGACAGAGGCGTTCTGTTGAAACCAACCGGAGGAGAATCAACAACGGGCCTGTAAATAGATCCCCTTTTAATGAATGTACCGATCGTCTAAGCTTATCTATTTTATCCAGCTCTGCCCTTAACCTGCAGAGTTCTGCAATGCAACCCAGAAAGTTTTTAAACGCACTTAATCACTCGGTCATTTTGTCCGCAGAAAACCAACCAGGAGACCAGACAGATGGGAATTCAGTGATTTTTTTTTTTTTTTTTTACATCTGTTTTGCTATTTTGTCGTGGCATTGGATAGATAATAAAATTATTGCCTTCCTCCTCCAAGGAATTAAATTCAAGGAATTAAAGCGTCTTAAAACACCCTTCACAAACGGTTCTGCAATAGGTACTGGGGGCTCCTCTCGGAGCCAAGACACCCAGATGGGAGAGAGGCACTCTGAAATGGAGGGCCAAATTGCAACCCATTGGCATGGCCCATATTTTTCCAATATAAAAGCAAATGGAGAATCCGTAAATAAATTGACTGTATAAAAGTGTCCCTTTATATTATGGCCTCACCTTTCCAAGGGGGGGGGGGGATAAAGATTTCTTTTCATGGCCCTCCTATAAAAATATCATTTCTTCAGGGTAATTTGATAGTACGAACAGCAGTCCATACCTATACGCGGCCACCGCACCCGCTCCGCCCCGGCCCCTTACACAAGTGCTCCGGTAACCGGCGCGGCAGCTGTCTCGTAATTACAACCTCTCATCACACGCTGGGGAAACGAGCTGTGGCGTTTGGGAAAGGTCTGCAAAACTAGGTGTCAGACCTTAACTAATAGTGATTGTCCTTCCATTCTACTGTAATTTACATTTAATTCACACATTTCATTTCCATTTAAAATATGATTACTGTGTTTTGAAGCACATCTCACCTGTCCCCTCGAATTACAGGGAAATGGAAATAACAGGGAGCAGCAGGCACCAGGATGGCTGCTGGAGCCCGGGGCTGCAGGGTCTCCAGCGCAAGCCCCACCCCCCAGGGGCTGAGAGACAGGGGGGTGCAAGGGGGAGGAGAAAGGAAGCAGAAGTGGGAAGAAGGATGAGCAGATGCCAAGAGTGGGTGACAAGGCACAGGGAGTGGAGGGGGCAGGACCCACTGATGAGGATCCCAATTCCACCCTCCGAGGGCTCCCGCGTGCCTGCTTTGTCAATGCATCTTCTGTGGCAGAGTGCCCACCTTTTATTTCATTTGCTTCAGGTGCATGACCTAATCCTAAATACATGCAGCAGGCAGCAGGTGCCTGTTGACTCCAAGGTCTGGTTTCTCCACTCTGGAGGCAGGAGACCAAGGAGAGGAGAGGGGCAGCCCGAGGCTTCCAGGCTTAGACCCGACACCCTTCACAACCCATCCTCTCCCACCGCCATCCTGCATCTGGGCTCCAAGTTGTGGTCAGCAGCTGAGAAGTGTTCCATGGGCTCCAGGTCAGAGGAGCAGTGTATAGAAACAAGATTCTTTAGGCATTCAGTGGTCAAGCTTCTCCGTGTATGACAGAAGACAGAGTGGCCTTAGAGAGTGATTTCCAGCTGATGGCACCTAGATTCACAGTGGGAGTTTGCAATCTGTTCAGATGCAGAAGGAAGAGTTCTGGACTCTTCGTACAATCCCTAGGCTCTGCCTCCCAAACCTTGGGGAAGGCAATGCACGGATCACCATTCAAAATACACGTACAGGGACCTCCCTAGTGGTCCAATAGTTAAGAATCCGCCTTGCAGAGGACTCGGGTTCCATCCTGGTTGGGAGCTGGGATCCCAGGTGCCATGGAACAACTAAGCCCGTGTGCCACAACTACTGAGCCCTTGCACTCTGGAGCCCGCATGCCACGCTGGGGAAACGAGCTGTGGCGTTTGGGAAAGGTCTGCAAAACTAGGTGTCACCTAAAATTTTTCCTTCCATTCTACTGTAATTTACATTTAATTCACACATTTCATTTCCATTTAAAATATGATTACTGTGTTTTGAAGCACATCTCACCTGTCCCCTCGAATTACAGGGAAATGGAAATAACAGGGAGCAGCAGGCACCAGGATGGCTGCTGGAGCCCGGGGCTGCAGGGTCTCCAGCGCAAGCCCCACCCCCCAGGGGCTGAGAGACAGGGGGGTGCAAGGGGGAGGAGAAAGGAAGCAGAAGTGGGAAGAAGGATGAGCAGATGCCAAGAGTGGGTGACAAGGCACAGGGAGTGGAGGGGGCAGGACCCACTGATGAGGATCCCAATTCCACCCTCCGAGGGCTCCCGCGTGCCTGCTTTGTCAATGCATCTTCTGTGGCAGAGTGCCCACCTTTTATTTCATTTGCTTCAGGTGCATGACCTAATCCTAAATACATGCAGCAGGCAGCAGGTGCCTGTTGACTCCAAGGTCTGGTTTTCTCCACTCTGGAGGCAGGAGACCAAGGAGAGGAGAGGGGCAGCCCGAGGCTTCCAGGCTTAGACCCGACACCCTTCACAACCCATCCTCTCCCACCGCCATCCTGCATCTGGGCTCCAAGTTGTGGTCAGCAGCTGAGAAGTGTTCCATGGGCTCCAGGTCAGAGGAGCAGTGTATAGAAACAAGATTCTTTAGGCATTCAGTGGTCAAGCTTCTCCGTGTATGACAGAAGACAGAGTGGCCTTAGAGAGTGATTTCCAGCTGATGGCACCTAGATTCACAGTGGGAGTTTGCAATCTGTTCAGATGCAGAAGGAAGAGTTCTGGACTCTTCGTACAATCCCTAGGCTCTGCCTCCCAAACCTTGGGGAAGGCAATGCACGGATCACCATTCAAAATACACGTACAGGGACCTCCCTAGTGGTCCAATAGTTAAGAATCCGCCTTGCAGAGGACTCGGGTTCCATCCTGGTTGGGAGCTGGGATCCCAGGTGCCATGGAACAACTAAGCCCGTGTGCCACAACTACTGAGCCCTTGCACTCTGGAGCCCGCATGCCACAGCTAAGATCCACTTTTAAAATTTCGTTCTCCCTAAATTTCTTATACTCCACACCTCTCCATTAATATCCCTCCTATTTTCTAGAAAAACACAGACACCTGCAGAGAGGAACTGCTTCCATTCATATTACTAAGCATAAAACCTATTATGCCCTGACTGACACAACAGACTAGCTGCCTAGCCTCCCTCAGGCCAATCCTTGTCCTCAGTCTTTGCATATCAACCTCTTCCACCTGCCTTTTCTTCATATTCAGTCTCTTTATCCCTTCCTTTCTCACATATTTAACCTCTCTCTTGAATTGGATTCTTCCCAACAGCCTGAAAACATGTACCAGTCTTTCAGATTAAAAGGAGAAATGCCCTCAGCCCCTCACCTCTATCCAGCTTTAAAGCAATCATTCTCCTGCCATTTGAACTTCTCAAAAGCATTATCTCTACTGTGACAGACATGGCTTGTTGCCCAAAACATGTCATTCCCCTCTTTCAACTGTAGAGAGTTAGTGACTGCCCAGACAGAGACTATATTTCCAGCCTCCCTTTCATTTAGGTAGATGAGCTAAAGTTGTGGGTGACTCCTGGGCAGAGGCTTTAAGAAGTAGCTTTCTCCACATTGCTTTCAGGTTGACCAGTTGGATGCAGACACCTTCAGTGCTGAGGTTCCGCTAGGGGATGACGCCACCACACACAGGGAGGACTATGGCTCTCTGGATCAGATCATCAGAGAAAGCTACCCAAGGAGCAGGAACATTCAGAAACACAGCTGTGACGAGAGCAATGCATTACCTCCTGTTCAGCGAAGGCACTGATATTATGATTTTTATTTGTTGTAGTAGTGCCTTAATCAGTAAACTCACCTATCACTCACCCCTCAGTCTGCTGCAATCTAGTTTTCAACCTGCTCCTTGCCAACAGATCTCGATAAACCACCAATGGTTTCCAGGTTACTAAATTCAATGGGTATTTTCTTCCGTCTCTTTCATACGCTCAGATTCTACAACATAATCTCAGAACTGAACACTAGACTTCTTCTTCTACACATGTTGAATTAACTGGAGCTGAACATGCCTGCCTGTCATAAACAACTAGAAAATTAGAAATGTTGCATTTAAAACTAATTCCAGGCTTTTGAAAATAGGCAGCATAGGACTGAGGGCAAACTGGCAAACTTATTTCAAAATGTATGAAGATTCAAAAGGGCCCAAAGGTTATTCAAAGAAATAACCAAAACCTTTCTTCAAAAAAGAAAATATTTTGGAAGACTTAAACTACCTAAGTTCAAGACTTACTATAAAGCTCTACACTAGTTTAAATAGTGTGATCTATAAATAATGATAAACATGTAGATCAATGGTACAGAATAGAGAATACAGAAATAGACACCCTCCCTATATGGTCCGTTATGGTTTCATATAGAAATATAATTGAATGGGGAGAGGATAGGTTTTTCAACAATCCTGAGGGGAAACTAAACATCCATATTTGTTTCAATGAACATTCACCTTTACCTTACACCATTCACCAACATCAACTTGACATGTCATAAACATGTAAAATGTAAAAGCTGAAATTACAAAACTCAAAAAATATCGCAAGCAATAAGGTTTCGTAAAAATTACAACTTTCACTTCTTAGATGAATGCTATTGAAAAATTAAGACTAGCCACAGATGGGCAGAAAACCATAGGTACACAAGACATACAGACTATATAGAAAATTCCTACAATGCAATAATAAAAAAGACAAAAAATTCAGTGAAATAATGGACTAAATGACTGAGCAGATACTTCATGAAAGACTCAACACAATTTGCCCTCAGAGCAATACAAATTAAAACCACTAAAATAGATCACCACATACACCATATAGGAAGGCTACATTTCAGAGCATTGACAATATCTATTGCTGCCAAGGGCGTGTAGCAGCTGGAAATCTCATATATTGCTGGTGTGGTGGGAAATGATGCAATCACTTTGGTACATTTGGGGCAGTTTCTGGTGACATTTACCGTTTCTAAAGAATCCAGAAAGTTCAATCCTGGTATTTATCCAAGATAAATAAAAACATTTGTTCACACCAAGACTTTCACATGAATAACCATAGCAGCTTTTTACATAATAGAAAAACCTGGAAAAAATACAGATGTTTATCAACAGGTGAATGGTTTACTCAAACTGTGGCATAGCCACATGATGAAATTCTAGCAATGAAAGGAACGAATATCTGATACTTCCAATAGTGTGGATGGCACTAAAACATTTAGGAAGAGAAACAAACCATTCACAAAAGGGTATACGCATATGATTCCATTTGTGTGAATTCTAGAATAAGCAAAATTAGTGTTTAGTAATAGATCGGCAGTTACCTGGAGGAAGGACGTTGGCTGACACTAAACGGCAAGGGCAAAGATTCATCTGGTTTTTTTTATGGACAGTTTGTCTATTACACCTGACACATAATAGGCCCTCAGTAAACACTTTCAGTGGAAAAATGAATGCGCCATCTGCCTGTGTGCCACCTCACACCTGTTCAAGGTGCAGTCCTGGTTGGGCCGTTTGACCCTTCCCCTCCCCCTCTGCCCTTCCCTCCCTCTCTCTATGCTCACCTTCTCTGCTTTCCTTCTCTCTTCCCTGTTTCCTATTAGCAGTACCAGGCCCAAGGAAGAAACTGACCATCCACATGCCTAGGTGAAGAATGTTTCAGCTCATAGGAGAAATAACTAAGATGAAAAGTGACAAGGCCTATGGATACACCTGGAGTTGCTCATACTAAGTGAAGAAAGGCAGATAAGACACGATTTCACTTATTTGTGGAATCTAAAACAAAATGACACAAACTTATTTACAAAACAGAAGCAGGCTCACAGACATTAATAAAAACCAAACTTATGCTGCCAAAGGGGAAAGAGGACAAGTGATAAACTAGGAGTGAGGGATCAACAGACATAATACTATATATAAAAGAAACAACAACCACTTACTATATAACACTATATTCAGTAGCTTATATTGTAATAACCTATAATGGAAAAGAGGCTGAAAAAGAGTGCATATTATTACATATATATATACACATACATATATGTAAGTGAATCATTTTGCTGTACATCTGAAACATTGTAAACCAACTATGCTTCCATTTTTTACATAACTAAATAAATACTAAAAGCAAAGAAAGGGCTTTCCTGGTGGTCCAGTGGGTGAGGAGTCCGCCTTGCCATACGAGGGGCACCAGTTCAATCCCTGGCCTGGGAAGATCCCACGTGCCGTGGAGTAGCTCGACCAGTGTGTCCAATTGCAAGACAGCACTCTGGAGCGCATGTGGCCAGAGCCAGTGCTCTGCAATCAGAGAGACCACTGCAATGAGAGGCCCACACAGGCCAAAGAATAAAGATGGATGAAAGCAAATGATGACTTAGAGGCAAAGAAGGAAAGGTGAAAAAAGAAAAAAGACCAGATCTGACAAACACGAAAGAGAACCCAGGTGGCTGATCACAAGGCCTCCCCTCCCTTACCCTAGGCACCAGTTTGTGTGTGGAGTGCAGAGGCCCAGCTGGTTAATTCTCTTATCAGCCAAGAAGGCCACCACACAAAAGGCACTGGATTTTATGCTCCACATGCCTTTGCTTTTATGGAGCCAAAAACCATTTTGGAGAATGATGGTGAGTGAGGAAGGCAGGATGGAGAGGGTGAACAGGAGCTGTGCACCTGTTGCACGGGGGGCCTTCCCCCCTGGAAAGGAGGGAATTGCCCCCCCATCACATGCCTAGGTGAAGAATGTTTCAGCTCATAGGAGAAATAACTAAGATGAAAAGTGACAAGGCCTATGGATACACCTGGAGTTGCTCATACTAAGTGAAGAAAGGCAGATAAGACACGATTTCACTTATTTGTGGAATCTAAAACAAAATGACACAAACTTATTTACAAAACAGAAGCAGGCTCACAGACATTAATAAAAACCAAACTTATGCTGCCAAAGGGGAAAGAGGACAAGTGATAAACTAGGAGTGAGGGATCAACAGACATAATACTATATATAAAAGAAACAACAACCACTTACTATATAACACTATATTCAGTAGCTTATATTGTAATAACCTATAATGGAAAAGAGGCTGAAAAAGAGTGCATATTATTACATATATATATACACATACATATATGTAAGTGAATCATTTTGCTGTACATCTGAAACATTGTAAACCAACTATGCTTCCATTTTTTACATAACTAAATAAATACTAAAAGCAAAGAAAGGGCTTTCCTGGTGGTCCAGTGGGTGAGGAGTCCGCCTTGCCATACGAGGGGCACCAGTTCAATCCCTGGCCTGGGAAGATCCCACGTGCCGTGGAGTAGCTCGACCAGTGTGTCCAATTGCAAGACAGCACTCTGGAGCGCATGTGGCCAGAGCCAGTGCTCTGCAATCAGAGAGACCACTGCAATGAGAGGCCCACACAGGCCAAAGAATAAAGATGGATGAAAGCAAATGATGACTTAGAGGCAAAGAAGGAAAGGTGAAAAAAGAAAAAAGACCAGATCTGACAAACACGAAAGAGAACCCAGGTGGCTGATCACAAGGCCTCCCCTCCCTTACCCTAGGCACCAGTTTGTGTGTGGAGTGCAGAGGCCCAGCTGGTTAATTCTCTTATCAGCCAAGAAGGCCACCACACAAAAGGCACTGGATTTTATGCTCCACATGCCTTTGCTTTTATGGAGCCAAAAACCATTTTGGAGAATGATGGTGAGTGAGGAAGGCAGGATGGAGAGGGTGAACAGGAGCTGTGCACCTGTTGCACGACTTCATGAGGGAGAATTGCTCCTTTCCAGCACGCTGCTGGGAAAGTTGTCCACCCCACACTGATGGGGAAGCCCTGCCTCCCAGTCCCTCACCCACCACAGGCCTGTTCAGGTCCCCCAGACAGGCCTCCTGGTGACCCGCAGTGCCGTCTCCTGACAGCCATCCTTCCTTTGTATAAACACGGACACTTTCAAGCTGGACTTGGGGCTTGGATTCTTATCCCTTTTCATCAAGACAGAAGACAAATGGTGGAGAAGATAGCCTGGAATGCCTTCTCCTCCAGCCACCCTTCTAGACGACCAGGACCAGCCCTGGGGACCAAGAGCCAGCCAGCAGAAGTTCACTCTCCCTCCACAGTGGAAGAAAGTGAGTCTATGTGCCTACAGTACTTTTTCCCTTTCCTTGGATTGGTAAACATCCTGGCCATTTTGAAGCATTATTTCCCCCTTTAGGACAATGTACTTGGGTTTGGGTTCTTTTCACTTTTGTTTATCCCGTAATCATTACAGCAAGAGGGATGCACCTGTGCTCCAGGCCCATTAGCCTGAGAATGGCTTCTCTCCTGAGCAGAGCATGGAGGAAAGTGGCCTTGGCACTCAGATCACACTGCAGTTGCAGAGCAATCGAGCAGGAACAAGAAGACCAAGACGCAGCCTTGAGCCATGATGTGAGAGGGCTGGGGGCAGAGAGAGGGAGGTGGGCAGTGCCTAGAACGGGCTAGGGCTTCAAGAGCTCAGGAACAAGCCCAAAGTCACACAGCCAATTGGTCACAAAGCTAGAGGTCGTCAGAGAAAGCAGGTCTTTCTGGCTCCCAGCCCACACTCTCCTGCCCACCTTGCTCTATCTTGGAGCTGCTGAGCACAGACAGAAGTGGAGAGAGGGCAGCAGACCCCAAGGGCATCTGGTTCTGGGGTGAAAAGCATGGGAGCCAATGCCTACACAGAGGCCCCTACATCCAAGACACCCATGTTGAGGAGCGGAGGGAGGGCTGGTGCGCAGTGAGCTTGCACAGTCTTTTGTTTGGAGTTTTGTCTTCTGTCAGAGCTGCAGCCGACACAGAAGCTGCTTGGGGGCCCCAGTGACTTCCTTCATCATCCTCCGCTCTGGTGCAGGTGCGCGTATTTTAGCCAGAGGAGCCCAGGCATGGAAATCGCTCTCCTTGTGCCCATATATTATCTGTAGTTTTTAACATGTCGCTTTCCAAGCAGGTAATGCATTTGCAGAGACAGTGATCTTTCATCGGGAGATTACGATGATTTGTGTTCTCTGTCTAAATCCCAGCATAAATTTCCGAGCCAGCGAGGCATTGGCTTGTGGCAAGAGTGCGTCCAGAGATGCAGCAGGCTATCTCGGCAAACCTCAGGCTCAAAGCCATTTATCCTGATTAGGAAAAGGCTCTGAAATTCTTCCTGGTGTCTCACCTTCTTTATTTCTTTCAAGTTGCTTCTCCAGCAGGTCACCTTCGCTAAGCTGGGTGCAGGCCTTGAGTTATGTTTGCTGGGCTGGACTCAAGCAAACTGTGGAAGCACCTCAACTTCCAGAACCCCGGGTTCTGCTGAAAATAGAGTGGGGCTAGGGTTCACTCACATAAGCCCCCGGGCTTCAGATTCCTCATCAGTGAATTAGAAACTGTCATCCCAGCTTCATAGAATTAACCAGAAAATTAAATAAAAAAGATATGGGAATATCTTCTGCTATAATACTCAGACACCATAAACAAAACCCACACAACCATCCCTAATCAAGTCCCCAAATTACATGCACCCCCTTTTTTTGGCCGTGTGGAATCTTAGTTCCCCCTCCAGGGATCAAACCCACATCTCCTCCATTGGAGGGTGAAGTCTTAACCACCGGACCACCAGGGAAGTCCCAGACTCGATTCTCTTAATGGTTGCTCTGGAATTCCCCAAAGCGTGTCTAATAAGGTGAATGTTAAATCATCTTGCTGTGTATATCACTTTGCTTGAGCTGCCCTAACAAAGCACCATGGTCCAGGTACCTTAAACAATAGAAACTTAGTTTCTGACAGTTCAGGAGGCTGGACATCCAAGACAAGTTGTCATCAGGCTGTCTCTCCCCTGAGCTGGGAGGCAGCCTGTCATCACGGGGCCTTCCCTCTGCGTGCACCTGTGTCCTAGCCTCTTCTTTCTAAGATCCACACACCTGGGGTCAGGGTCTACCCTCAGAACCTCACGTTTCCTTAACTTTCTCTTGAAAGACTCTGTCGCCAGATGCAGGTACCTTCTAAGGGTCTGGGGGTTAGGATTTTAACATCTAAATTTGAGAGGGCTTACAATTCAGCCCATGAGATCATGTTATTAAAGGACCAGCGCGCGATGCATAACTTGAAGGCTGCCTTGAAGCCAGACCAGGCGCGGAGACGGCCCCACCTCCAGAATAACGCCTTCCGTCTGTCCCATAATGACACCTTGTTTTCAGCATCCTGTCTCCTTCATCACAAGCTGTCCCTCAGTTGATAGAAGTGCCAAGAGGAAACCATCAGAGGGATGGCCTCAAGATCCCCCAGGGATTAGGGAGCTGCAGAAGTCAGTCTGAAGCCCCGTGTGTGGCTCTTTTCCCTTCTGGTGGGTGACTCTGGAGTGCCACCCTCGGTAGGTTTTGACCAGCCTCCAAGAGCACGTATCAAAGAAGGCAGGTGTGTAAGGACCTTCAAGACAAGCCTGAGACGTGTGGCTCGTGTGCCTCCTTGCCGTCCCCCTCGGTGTGCCCCCTGCGTCATGTGGGTCCCAGGGGGACAGCAAGTGCTGCCCACCCGCTCGCTGTGGAGGACGAGTGTCCTGAGCCAGGGAGCCAGCCCTGTGGCTAGGACCAAAGCCATCAGGTGCCTGATGTTGATGGGAATTTTTGGTTTTCTTTTGTTTTATTAGAAGACCCTTTGTACCCAGCCTCGGATGGCAATAGGCCAGTAGGTACGAAAGACCATCGTGGGGGCTCAGGCAAATCCAGGAAGAGGGGAGCTCAGCTGGCGGCATCACAGGCATACGGGGCAGGGCCATGAAAGCTCACGGCCAACAGCGGCCCTCTTGAGAGAGCCTTCAGGAAGAAATGTGCCCATGAGGCACTGACACACTTGCATGTACCCTATCATTGTGCCTGGAAATGACCGAGATCCAGACCACTCGACCCCAGGGCCTCTAGCCAGCTTGGTCTCCCATCCAAATATGCGTATGTACATGCATCTGTGTGTGTATATCTATGTGTATACACATATGCATGTGTGCATATACATGGGATTCCCAGCTGGCTCCGTGGTCAAGAGTCTGCCTGCCAGTGCAGGAGGTGCAGGTTCAGCCCCTGGGTCAGGAAGATCCCCTGGAGTATCTGAGGGTTTCCCTCTTGGTGCTTCTATTTGTCAACCCAGTCCAGTATTCTTGCCTGGAAAATTCCATGGACAGAGGAGCCTGGGGGGCTATAGTCCATGGCGCTGCAAGTCAGACGTGACTTAGCAACAAAACAACAGCAACAATAAACACGGTATTTGCTCTTCTCCCCCAACCCCCCAGTTCCCGGAGTCTTTAATTTTCCAGAATGAGTGACCCTTCTAGGGAGACAAGTCCCTCTACTGAATGGACTTCCCACAGGTCAAGTGAGAAACAGCAGGAGATGAGAGGAGAGCCAAGTTCAAGCCTATTCCTGCCTCTGACTGGCTCTGTGCTGCCCAAGCCTCTTAATATCCCGCTGTCATCTTCCTCAGAGAGGCTGAGAAGCCCCCAGTATGATTTTTAAAAGCGTGGGCTTTAGGGTCAAACAGGCTTTGGTCCAAATCACTTACTAGATGTGTAACTCGGACCCCATCGCTTAGCTTCTCTAAGCAGGTCTCCCCACTGGTATATAAGAAAAAAGATAAAAATGCCCACCTGCCAGAGTGCTGTGACAGGAAATGAGACAGCAACTGTTTGACAGTGCCTGTCCCTGTCACCTGGGACTCAGGGAGTCCTCGTCCATCCTCGGCCGGGGGAGGAAAGGTGGGAGGGAGGGCTGACTGCCCCTAGAAGCCACGCTGGGGTTGCCACATCCACTTCTCCTTCCTCGCTCCCCTGGGGTTGGCAGAGTGTCCAAAGCCAACTGCTCACAGCCCTGCACCCCCCAGGCAGCCAGAGATGCTGGGGAGCAGGGAAGCCGGCTGCGGGGCTGTGGCCAGGCAGGGGTGCAGTCTCATCAGGGCTGGTCTGGCCACCCCTGCCCCATCCCCTCCGTGCTGCATGGATGGCCAGCCCGGCCCTCCTCCACCCTCACACAGGGGGAAGCAGATGCGGGGTCTCTGGAAGCAATTTTGTCTTCTGAACACTCCCTCGGGGCTCATCAGCAGGGGAGGAGGAGAGCCCGGGCTGGAAGAGGAGACTGGAGAGCGGGAGCAGAGAGAGGTCACTAGAACGGAGAAGGGTTAGGACGGAGGCTGCGCTTGGCCTCAACGCAGCAGCTGAGAAAGGTTTTCCAGCAGTGGGGAGCCACTGACAGTGCCTGGTTAGAAGCAGGATTTCAGAAGTGTTTGATGATCGAATAAATAAATGCCCAGCCTCAAAGTCCATCCAGGATTTGCCCCGTTGGAATCATTCTCTCCCTACCCTATTCTTCTGTACACACATATATAGACAATTTCACGATAGGTCCAGATACGGAGGGTTTGAGTTCAGATGCCTCTCCCACCCTGCAATAAAGCTAATATCTTAATAAACTGAGTCACAAATATTTTTTTGGTTTCCCAGTGCATATAGAAGTTATGTTTACACTATACTGTTACCTGTGAAGTGTGCCACAGCATTATGTCTAAGAGAGCATGTGAAGACATATTAGTCATTCAGTCGTGTCCAACTCCCTGCGACCCCATGGACTCTGGCCCACCTGGCTTCCCTGTCCACGGAATTCTCTAGGCAAGGATACTGGAGTAGGTTGCCACGCCCTCCTCCAGGGGGTCTTTCCAACCCAGGGATGGAACCTGGGTCTCTTGCATTGCAGGCAAATTCTTTACAGTCTGACCCACCAGGGAAGTACCTAACAAAGCATGTAGAAACCTTAATTTAAAAACACTCTATTTAAAAAAAAGCCACTCCCCATTCTCTGAGCCTTCAGCAAGTCATTGTAGCAACAGCAAAGTTCACTGCTCACAGATCCCTGAGACACATGGAATATTAATGAAAAAGTTTGAAATATTGTGCAAATTACCAAAACGTGACACAGAGACACGAAGTGAGGCAATGCCATTAGACCCATGGTAACAATCGACTTACTTAATGGAGGGTTGCCACAAACCTGCAATTTGTTTAAAAAAAAAAAAAAAAAAACAGTACCTGCATAGTGCAATAAAAAGGTCTGCCTGTTATTCCTTAGTATCTCTATTGACACCTTCCAATCAGCTGAGTAGTCATTCACCCTGATTCCTCTCTGGACTCTAGGTACCTCGAGGGCGTTCCTGATGTTGGAAACACACAGAGAAATTGCTCCATCGTTGTCTGCTAATTTATTTAAAGACAGATGTCCCACCCAGAGCTCAGCCCAGGGAGTTCTCTCAGGCCTCCAGATTCAAGTCAGCCCTGAGGCAGTAAAGTCCCATGCTTGAGGACCTCCGATTTCATTTGTTTCTTTATGGTGTCCCAGGGAGAGCTTGGTGCCAGCCCCAGAAGGACAAAACTGGGCAGGTGCTGAGGCCACTGTCCTGCCTGCTTGTTGTAAGAAGGGAAACATTTAAAGAGCCACCATCTGATTTTCACATGGTTTGGGTTTGGTTTGGATCATTCAATCCGTAGGAAACAAGCCCAGAAGGTAACACGTGGAAACTTGTCAACAGGAAAAAGTGGGGTCAAGAATCTCAGGTGTGGGAAAGACTTTAGAATCCACGTGAGGAGCTACTTCTCTGGTGGTCCAGTGGTTACGGATCTGCCTTGCAATGCAGGGGACGTGGGTTCAATCCCTGGCCGGGGAACTAAGACCCCCACATGCTATGGGGCAACTGAGCCCAGGCACCGCCGTGAAAGATTCCACATGCCTCCAGCAAGATTCAACGCAGCCAAATAAATAGATATTAAAAAAAAATCCTCATGAGGATTTTCCATGGTCTCACCATGGACACTTTTCGATCCTGAGAAGAGAAAGGACAAGCATTTGCTCTCCACCAGCCTCTCCTCGTCAACATTAAACTCCGTAGCATTTCTAAGCAGAGATCAGCCATGGACACACACTTTCATATGCGGAGTAGCCTATGGCTCAGCCAGGGGACAAACAGAAAGGTAGCCGGTTTAATTGCAAATTAAAAAAACCAAAACGTGACACAGAGACACGAAGTGAGGCAATGCCATTAGACCCATGGTAACAATCGACTTACTTAATGGAGGGTTGCCACAAACCTGCAATTTGTTTAAAAAAAGAAAAAACCGTACCTGCATAGTGCAATAAAAAGGTCTGCCTGTTATTCCTTAGTATCTCTATTGACACCTTCCAATCAGCTGAGTAGTCATTCACCCTGATTCCTCTCTGGACTCTAGGTACCTCGAGGGCGTTCCTGATGTTGGAAACACACAGAGAAATTGCTCCATCGTTGTCTGCTAATTTATTTAAAGACAGATGTCCCACCCAGAGCTCAGCCCAGGGAGTTCTCTCAGGCCTCCAGATTCAAGTCAGCCCTGAGGCAGTAAAGTCCCATGCTTGAGGACCTCCGATTTCATTTGTTTCTTTATGGTGTCCCAGGGAGAGCTTGGTGCCAGCCCCAGAAGGACAAAACTGGGCAGGTGCTGAGGCCACTGTCCTGCCTGCTTGTTGTAAGAAGGGAAACATTTAAAGAGCCACCATCTGATTTTCACATGGTTTGGGTTTGGTTTGGATCATTCAATCCGTAGGAAACAAGCCCAGAAGGTAACACGTGGAAACTTGTCAACAGGAAAAAGTGGGGTCAAGAATCTCAGGTGTGGGAAAGACTTTAGAATCCACGTGAGGAGCTACTTCTCTGGTGGTCCAGTGGTTACGGATCTGCCTTGCAATGCAGGGGACGTGGGTTCAATCCCTGGCCGGGGAACTAAGACCCCCACATGCTATGGGGCAACTGAGCCCAGGCACCGCCGTGAAAGATTCCACATGCCTCCAGCAAGATTCAACGCAGCCAAATAAATAGATATTAAAAAAAAATCCTCATGAGGATTTTCCATGGTCTCACCATGGACACTTTTCGATCCTGAGAAGAGAAAGGACAAGCATTTGCTCTCCACCAGCCTCTCCTCGTCAACATTAAACTCCGTAGCATTTCTAAGCAGAGATCAGCCATGGACACACACTTTCATATGCGGAGTAGCCTATGGCTCAGCCAGGGGACAAACAGAAAGGTCACTGCCGGTTTAATGTCCCAAGCACACATAGGACGTCGGGAGAGGACCCACAAACTGCCCTTTTTCAAGTAAAACTCCAAACAGGAAGTGTTGTAGATGACATCTCAGAGAGAAATACATACATATATGTGTGTGTGTGTGTACATATATATATGTATGTATTGTATTGCTTTAAAAGAGCACAGCAGGGAAGGTCCCACCCACATCCTCCTGCCCCTCCTCCCTTGCCCCCACCACACCCTTCCAAGGAGACGCTCTGATCAGTATCTGCTCCGAGAAAGGGAGGGGAAGTGGAGAAACGGGCCGGGAACCCTCAGTAAACAGTATTATTAACCCATAGGCTGGCAATAAATCAGAGCAGGAAGGTGACCTCAGCGAGCTGGAGTAATCCTGCATGTCAGGATGAATTTATGAGGCCAATTTTATTGGCCTGCATGACCCAGGCTCCTTGGAGACGTTGCAGTAACAAATCCAATCCACTTCATTTATGAGCTGTGTGCCATGTCAGAGGTGGGACCCCGCCAGAGCGCCTCAACCCCCCACCCCCCACTCCGAGGGGGTGCCAAGGAGCACGGCCCTCATGGGGAGTCATACTCCCCAGAGCCGGCCAGACCTGCCCTAGGAGCTGGCACCTTCAGACTCAGTGCTCCTTCTGGCTCTGTCCCGAGGGCCAGGAGAGCTGGCAGCAAGGCCCTCACCCTGTTTCCTCATTGCAGAAGGGAAAATTGGACAGCCAGTGTTTCTGACACCAGGCACTGGGGAAGGACAAATTCTGCCCTCTGAGGCCTTAGCATCTCTGGCCCAATCTCCACTGTCCACACACCCAGTCATTAGATCAACCAAAAAGGCCCCCACACGTTCCCCAGCATTTTCTCTTGTCAGTTACCTGTAGGTAGCTAAGCTCCCAATGGCCAGGTATCTGGTAAAGAACTGCCTGCCAAAGCAGGAGACATAAGAGACCAGGGTTCAGTCCCTGGGTTGGGGAGATCCCCTGGAGGAGGAAATGGCAGCCCACTCCAGTATTCTTGCCTGGAGAACCCCATGGACAGAGAAGCCTGGCAGGCTACAGTCCATGGAGTCGCAAAGCGTCCGACAAGAATGAAATGACTACGCACACTCGCAAGCTCCCAACAGGGATCCAGGCATCCCAAAATGCGTCTGTGGAGGGGCCATTTTTCCCTCCAGCTCCCCAGCCTGGGAGCAGAAATGCAGATGCTCCTGCAAGTGGCAGCCAGAGAGAACTGGGTACCAGCCAGAAGGCATCCTAGGGGGAGGAAGCAGCAGGAGGCAGGAAGGTCCTTTGAACAGAGGATCTGGGGTGTACCTGGCCTTCACCTGCTCTCTGGCCGCTCCAAGCGCTGGGCGGAAGGCGGATAAGTCTCTCTGACTATCCCTGTCATCGTAGGGTTTACGGATGGTTAATTTATTCTTTATAGCACAGTCATTGATGGCTGTTAAATCACAAATGAGAGCCAATAAAGGGTGAATTGCAGCTGAAATTACACTGTTTATATGACAGCAGAGTGCTGGCTAAAAGATTCATATGCTGCTGATGAAGTATGTTATAAATTTTAATTACCATAGTTTGTACAAATGACATGTTTGAAATGCTATTGAGTAATGTGACCCTGATAATGAAACTATAAAATAAATCATTAACTTTCTGAATGAGCTTTTTTATTTCAGTGCTACACAGAGTAAACTTTTCCTTTGATTCCAGATCCATCCATTTATGCCCCTAGCCTCCACCCCAGGGCCTCACGGGCTCCTCTCTACAAAGGGCAGGGACAAAGGAGCAACAGGAGGCTGGAGACCCTGGAAGAGGCCTGATAGGACAGTCTGGCAAGAATGACCCGATCAGAGATGACCCTGGGCCAAGGACAGACCATCATCCCAGGATAAGTGGTTCTAGATGTGCACCTGGAAATAATTCTATAAAGTTTTCCTTTATATGAAAGGAAGAAACCTCCAGTGCATTTATATGACAATCAGGGAAATTCTGAACCGGACCAACTCAGAGTCCAGAAGGGAAAAAGACAAGCATATATTTGGTTGGGCTTCCCATCATTACAGCATCCCTGTTTCAAAGCTCTTCTCTACCTCCTGTATTTATGAATTATCCCTGTTCAACATCCCCAAGGAGCCAGTCACTGTGGGTAAATGCATCTTACAGAAAAGAACCTGAAAATTCCCAGGAAAAGTCTAGAAGAAGGAGCTCCACCAAAGGTCATTGAGAGCAACCTCCTGCCACAGAAAGTCATTGCCCAGCAGACATAGCCTTTTCGTTCTTCAGGAGAGGAAGCACCTCGATAAGCTTGCAAGCCTTGGCTTCATAAGGTGTTAACACATCAAGGGACCCTGACCATCCTTCAGTCCTAAAATTCTGTAGGTGGGGAAAAGAGAGGGAAGGAAAGGGGTGGGGGGACACAGGGGAAGAGGTTTTACTCTCAGCCATGTGTCAATTCCAGAAGAAAATATAAAGTTGGAAAAGGCCCCCAGGTGTTTCTCTACAGCCTTCCGGGGTGTCTCCTGCACAGCCCTCCCACTTCACACAGGGGGAGGCGGAGTCCCAGGAGGGCAGTGTCAGGACTAGGAAGATCTCCCACTGACCAAGGGTAACAGGGGAATGGGGCTTTTGCATTCAATGTGGGCAGATTACCCCAAGGTAATCTGCATCACTTCACGGACAGCCTAAATGTGGCCAGCATCCCTCTGTTCCTCTCCTGGTCACTGAGATGCTCCTGTTGCCTGTGCAGACAGGCCAGCTGGCAGCAGGAAGGCTCGCATGAAGAATCACCTTCCCTTGCCTCCACCCCCAGAACAAGTCTGCTCTCTGGAGTGAGAGAAGAAAAGAAAGTCAAAACCAAAAAGGTCACACTGTGGGGGCAGCCTATCGGAAGTTCCTCCCTGGGTCAGCAGAGGAGACCCAAGCATGACCAGGTGGTATAGTAAGAGCCACTGCCATGGAAAGGCCTTCCAAAGAAAGCACCATCTCAACCACCCAGGGACCAGCCATGGAAGAGAAGGGCCATGGATTGCACATCCTATTCCACAGATGAGTAAATGGAAACAAGCCCGGGAAGGGATTTGTCTCAGGTTGCAGAGCATGTGAACAGCTGGGGCAAGAAGAAAACCCCAATGCATTTCTAAGATAACCTGGGAACTTTGAAGTCTGACCTCATCATTAATGATAATAAGGAATTATTGTTTATTTTTAAGGTCTAACCATGGTATTGGAATCACTGGTTTAAAGAAAAATCCTTAACTTTTAATTAGAGATGCATGCTGAAGTGATAACAGAGAAAATTGGTATGATATCTATGGCTTACTCTAAAATTATCCAGAGTGAGAAGGGGTGGGAGGCTGGTTGGAGAAACAAGATCGACCATGAGTGAATGGCACTCAAATTGGCCATGGTTCCGTGGGACTCACTATACTCTCCTTCAATACATGCTCTCAGTTTTCCATAATAAAGAAAAGGTTAACACATCAAGGGACCCTAAACCATCCTTCAGGTCCTTAAAATTCTGTAGGTGGGGAAAAGAGAGGAAGGAAAGGGGTGGGGGGACACAGGGGAAGAGGTTTTACTCTCAGCCATGTGTCAATTCCAGAAGAAAATATAAAGTTGGAAAAGGCCCCCAGGTGTTTCTCTACAGCCTTCCGGGGTGTCTCCTGCACAGCCCTCCCACTTCACACAGGGGGAGGCGGAGTCCCAGGAGGGCAGTGTCAGGACTAGGAAGATCTCCCACTGACCAAGGGTAACAGGGGAATGGGGCTTTTGCATTCAATGTGGGCAGATTACCCCAAGGTAATCTGCATCACTTCACGGACAGCCTAAATGTGGCCAGCATCCCTCTGTTCCTCTCCTGGTCACTGAGATGCTCCTGTTGCCTGTGCAGACAGGCCAGCTGGCAGCAGGAAGGCTCGCATGAAGAATCACCTTCCCTTGCCTCCACCCCCAGAACAAGTCTGCTCTCTGGAGTGAGAGAAGAAAAGAAAGTCAAAACCAAAAAGGTCACACTGTGGGGGCAGCCTATCGGAAGTTCCTCCCTGGGTCAGCAGAGGAGACCCAAGCATGACCAGGTGGTATAGTAAGAGCCACTGCCATGGAAAGGCCTTCCAAAGAAAGCACCATCTCAACCACCCAGGGACCAGCCATGGAAGAGAAGGGCCATGGATTGCACATCCTATTCCACAGATGAGTAAATGGAAACAAGCCCGGGAAGGGATTTGTCTCAGGTTGCAGAGCATGTGAACAGCTGGGGCAAGAAGAAAACCCCAATGCATTTCTAAGATAACCTGGGAACTTTGAAGTCTG
Source organism: Tragulus kanchil (assembly GCA_022376925.1). Taxonomy (NCBI): domain Eukaryota; kingdom Metazoa; phylum Chordata; class Mammalia; order Artiodactyla; family Tragulidae; genus Tragulus; species Tragulus kanchil. The sequence goes on along the minus strand of JAIOJX010000028.1, from coordinate 14,687,535 downwards.
ACCTCATCATTAATGATAATAAGGAATTATTGTTTATTTTTAAGGTCTAACCATGGTATTGGAATCACTGGTTTAAAGAAAAATCCTTAACTTTTAATTAGAGATGCATGCTGAAGTGATAACAGAGAAAATTGGTATGATATCTATGGCTTACTCTAAAATTATCCAGAGTGAGAAGGGGTGGGAGGCTGGTTGGAGAAACAAGATCGACCATGAGTGAATGGCACTCAAATTGGCCATGGTTCCGTGGGACTCACTATACTCTCCTTCAATACATGCTCTCAGTTTTCCATAATAAAGAAAAAAATGTAAATATCCAAATACTTTTGCACCCAAACTCTACTGCAAGTCCATTTTCACATGCATTTGAAGCCATGCCAGGCTGGAAACAAAGATCAGACCTCATGTCTCCAGGGGCACACTTTCTGCAATCTGGGAGGGGATGAAATTTTCCCTTCCTTTTGTTGGAGGAGATTCCAGGAACAAGAAGCCTGGCATCATGAGGTACCCAGCCAACATGGTTGGAGAGAGAAGCTCCTGGTCTAGAAGCTCCCAGCACAGCACCCTGGGACATACTCAGCCAGAAGCAGAAGGTTCATCTGGATGGGACTCAGCCCCACAGGATTAACTTGAGCAAATCCCTTCATTTCTCAGATCCTTGGCTGCTTCAGTTGTAAAACCAATATGGCAGCCCCAAGCAGCCCACCTCAAAGATATCAAGGCCAAATTAAATAGTGAAGGGGGAATTCCAGACAGATGGTAGAGTGTAAGAAGAAGGGTACAGGCTCTGACTCCCTGTGTTGAAATCCCAGCTCCACCAGGGTTAGCTCTGGGCTGAGACAAGTTTCTTAGCCTCTTTGGCCTCAGTGTCCTTGGTAATAGAAGCAAGGATGTTGTAACGATTCTGTAAGTTCATATACGCAAACAACTAACAACACCAAGGATTATGTAAGCTATTATTCGTATCACTCTGTAGGGGTAAACTAATATAAGATGCCAATATTATAAAGAGTAAATGGAAACAAGCCCGGGAAGGTTTTGTGGAAGCAGCTGGGGCAAGAAGAAAACCCGAATGCATTTCTAAGATAACCTGGGAACTTTGAAGTCTGACCTCATCATTAATGATAATAAGGAATTATTGTTTATTTTTAAGGTCTAACCATGGTATTGGAATCACTGGTTTAAAGAAAAATCCTTAACTTTTAATTAGAGATGCATGCTGAAGTGATAACAGAGAAAATTGGTATGATATCTATGGCTTACTCTAAAATTATCCAGAGTGAGAAGGGGTGGGAGGCTGGTTGGAGAAACAAGATCGACCATGAGTGAATGGCACTCAAATTGGCCATGGTTCCGTGGGACTCACTATACTCTCCTTCAATACATGCTCTCAGTTTTCCATAATAAAGAAAAAAATGTAAATATCCAAATACTTTTGCACCCAAACTCTACTGCAAGTCCATTTTCACATGCATTTGAAGCCATGCCAGGCTGGAAACAAAGATCAGACCTCATGTCTCCAGGGGCACACTTTCTGCAATCTGGGAGGGGATGAAATTTTCCCTTCCTTTTGTTGGAGGAGATTCCAGGAACAAGAAGCCTGGCATCATGAGGTACCCAGCCAACATGGTTGGAGAGAGAAGCTCCTGGTCTAGAAGCTCCCAGCACAGCACCCTGGGACATACTCAGCCAGAAGCAGAAGGTTCATCTGGATGGGACTCAGCCCCACAGGATTAACTTGAGCAAATCCCTTCATTTCTCAGATCCTTGGCTGCTTCAGTTGTAAAACCAATATGGCAGCCCCAAGCAGCCCACCTCAAAGATATCAAGGCCAAATTAAATAGTGAAGGGGGAATTCCAGACAGATGGTAGAGTGTAAGAAGAAGGGTACAGGCTCTGACTCCCTGTGTTGAAATCCCAGCTCCACCAGGGTTAGCTCTGGGCTGAGACAAGTTTCTTAGCCTCTTTGGCCTCAGTGTCCTTGGTAATAGAAGCAAGGATGTTGTAACGATTCTGTAAGTTCATATACGCAAACAACTAACAACACCAAGGATTATGTAAGCTATTATTCGTATCACTCTGTAGGGGTAAACTAATATAAGATGCCAATATTATGAAAAGAACCAAAGAGTGTTACACCAGAGAGGGACTTGAGATGTTACTGATTCTAAGGTCTACCTTTCAGAAGCTCAGGAGAGTGACATACATTTTATTCAGAGGCATATCACAAGTTTGCAGACATCGTGTCCTAAAGTTTGGAGAAGGAGATGGCAACCCACTCCAGTATGCTTGCCTGGAAATTCCATGGACAAAGGAGCCTGGCAGTTACAGTCCATGGGTTTGCATAGAGTCGGACACGACTGAGCACATTCACACATTCATTCATTCATGCCCTTAAGCAAGTGGTCATTTCTCCTTCCCACTCACTGCCCACCCAACAGGAGACCCATCTTGAATTGTACCCTCATCCTGAGCCTCCATGCCCAGGCGCATCCAAGCATCCCCAGCCCAGTGCCTCACTGGGTCTGTAATCAGAGAGGACCACAGAGATGGGCAAGAGCCCCTGGCTCCTTGCTTTCCATATGTTCCCCAGAAAAACAGAGCAGGGCAGCCAAGAGCCCCCAAGGTGTCCTTTGTCCCTCCCACTCCCTTGTGACCCTTAAAAGTGGGCAGAACCGAGAAGGTCTCCCCTCTCACTCACCAGCCACCACAAAAATGTTCACAGCGATGGCACAAGCCGCCCTACTTACCATTAAGAGAAAGGACCACATTATTGCTGTTATAAACCATTGATTAAGCTTTATAATAGCAATAATCCCCTCAAAATTCATTGTTACTGCAGTTAATGACCAGTTTATTAGAGCGTTAACCATCCTTGGCAATGGGCTGAGTCGTTTAATGCGGGTAACGACCAATTTCTCAAGGATTATTGCTTAAATAACAATTCTTTGTGAGATGTATGCACCACCACAAGTGCAGATCCGGCTAGAGGCTTCTCCTCAGAAATAAGTGTTAATTATTTCCTCAGAGTTGCACCACCAGCTCCGTACCTAACAAGGGCCAAACAATGAGCGTCTTGTGGTCGTGCTTCAGAGCCAACCAAGAACCCAAAAGTTGGACCAGGGCCCAGAGATGGCACTGCACCCTTCTGTGGAGAGCCAGCGCCCAAAAGAAAGAGTCATTGGGAAATGGTATCTGGCTCTTAGACGACTTTTTCCTCTTCACTTAGCTTATTTTCCAGAATATTCTACTTGCCACCCATCCACTTCACAGGTAGGGAAATCAGGATCATACAAGGGGCTGGAGAAAGGATTTCAGAATGGGAAATCATGACCAACCCAGGCCTTATAAAGGTTTCACATCCTCTGAAGGAAATATCTGCCCACCCTTGACCACCTAGGTCCTAGGCAGCATAGGGCTGAAGGCATTGAATGGTACCAACAGTTGGGCAGAGTGCTGAAGGGCAGGTCCTCTGGGGCCAGTGGGTCACTTTTGGCTCTGCTCCAGCCAAAAGTAAAAACAGCATCAGCCTAATGTGCCTCATAACTAAGCTCAGGCTCTGAGAATTCAAAGTATCATTAGATATAATTAACAGGCAGAGGACTTTATTATTATCTAGGACACCCTCCTTGTTTTGATAGATGAGAACTAGCCAGAGAGGGCAAGAAGGTTTGCCTACGTCACACAGCCACTTAGAGAAAAGTTGAATCAGATCTCCATCTCTGTCTTTCCATGATTAACCTCAAGACATCTTTCTTGGTCACACCCATAGAAAAGGTTGTCTCAGAAAAGAATAAAAGGATCATGGCCCCATTCAGGAAAGAACACAGAGGTGAGGCATGCTGGAGCCCAGAAGCACTTCAACAGGGATCTCAGGAGAAGCCAAAGATCTGATTCTCCCCCTCCTCCCCCTCCCTAACTTTCTCCTTATGCCTAACTCAATCCAGGCATTTCCACACATTAACTATTTTCCATCACTTTCCATTAGCCCTGGTATTTCAATAACTTTTATTTTTTTGACATGATCTGAAAGCTGCTGATATGATTATAATCTAATTGCATTATATTAACGAAAATAAATACTAATAGGGTGTGAACCTAACATAATAAGATGGCAAATTGCATAATTAAGAATGGCAAATCAGAGTTGCACCACCCTCGTAGGCCAAAAGGTCTTGGGCCCAAAAGAAAAAGTTGGACCAGGGCCCAGAGATGGCACTGCACCCTTCTGTGGAGAGCCAGCGCCCAAAAGAAAGAGTCATTGGGAAATGGTATCTGGCTCTTAGACGACTTTTTCCTCTTCACTTAGCTTATTTTCCAGAATATTCTACTTGCCACCCATCCACTTCACAGGTAGGGAAATCAGGATCATACAAGGGGCTGGAGAAAGGATTTCAGAATGGGAAATCATGACCAACCCAGGCCTTATAAAGGTTTCACATCCTCTGAAGGAAATATCTGCCCACCCTTGACCACCTAGGTCCTAGGCAGCATAGGGCTGAAGGCATTGAATGGTACCAACAGTTGGGCAGAGTGCTGAAGGGCAGGTCCTCTGGGGCCAGTGGGTCACTTTTGGCTCTGCTCCAGCCAAAAGTAAAAACAGCATCAGCCTAATGTGCCTCATAACTAAGCTCAGGCTCTGAGAATTCAAAGTATCATTAGATATAATTAACAGGCAGAGGACTTTATTATTATCTAGGACACCCTCCTTGTTTTGATAGATGAGAACTAGCCAGAGAGGGCAAGAAGGTTTGCCTACGTCACACAGCCACTTAGAGAAAAGTTGAATCAGATCTCCATCTCTGTCTTTCCATGATTAACCTCAAGACATCTTTCTTGGTCACACCCATAGAAAAGGTTGTCTCAGAAAAGAATAAAAGGATCATGGCCCCATTCAGGAAAGAACACAGAGGTGAGGCATGCTGGAGCCCAGAAGCACTTCAACAGGGATCTCAGGAGAAGCCAAAGATCTGATTCTCCCCCTCCTCCCCCTCCCTAACTTTCTCCTTATGCCTAACTCAATCCAGGCATTTCCACACATTAACTATTTTCCATCACTTTCCATTAGCCCTGGTATTTCAATAACTTTTATTTTTTTGACATGATCTGAAAGCTGCTGATATGATTATAATCTAATTGCATTATATTAACGAAAATAAATACTAATAGGGTGTGAACCTAACATAATAAGATGGCAAATTGCTATCACGGTGCCAGTGTGGGCTGGAGAGAAATCTGCTGATTCACTCAACAAAGATGTATTAAGGTCCTGTTGTGTGTCAGATTGTAAGAATAGAACATGAGGCATCCTGGCCTTCTAGAGTCTATGAGTCCTTCAACCTCCATGTTTTGACTCAATAGCAAGAATTACTACCAGTAAATAACTGCAAACATTTTGCTAGGAGTGCAGTGAAGGAAGTCCCAACAAGCCATAGCTTCTCTTACGTTTTAGACTCATAGACTCACATTCATCATTGCAGCCAGATGAACCAATGTGGTCCCTAAAACTCCCTCCTATTGGACATGTAGAATGTGCTGGAACAGAAGGTGGGACTTTCTTCCCTTTCCTGCTCTCTTGCTGAGACTCTGCCCAAGGCTGACACCACGGGACCTCCCTTCCTCCCAAGAAGCTGAATGTCAACACTTCCTCCTTAAGCCATCAAACTGAATTCCTGCAGGTGTGGCTGAGATAAATACTCTGACTTAATCACAATAGTTCACTCTCTCTACTCATGATCCCTACTGCATTGCTAACCATATACTTATAGGATATTATCAAATTTTTATTTGCAGCCAAGCAAGATAATAGCATCAATCACAGATCATGTTTGAGCTGTACATAGGTGTGAGTATCATCTAAATAAGTTAATATATGTAAAGTGCTTAAAAGAATGTCTGGCACATAGTCAGGGCTCAGTAAATGTTAGCAGTTATTTCTGTTGGCTATAATGCAATGCTGGATACTAAATGTGATAAAAATCAGTCAACAATTTTCTGTACATAATCATTAGGGAAACACTAAGTCTAACAAAAGAAAATAAAACCAACATGACATAACTAGTTCAGTAACTTCCTGCATGGTGGACAATGTACTATGGGAATATATTCTATGTTTACATATCAGTGATATGATATAATAAGTAATCTATATGGGGATCCAGGCATTTCCACACATTAACTATTTTCAATTCAGCCCTGGTATTTCAATAACTTTTATTTTTGACATGATCTGAAAGCTGCTGATATGATTATAATCTAATTGCATTATATTAACGAAAATAAATACTAATAGGGTGTGAACCTAACATAATAAGATGGCAAATTGCTATCACGGTGCCAGTGTGGGCTGGAGAGAAATCTGCTGATTCACTCAACAAAGATGTATTAAGGTCCTGTTGTGTGTCAGATTGTAAGAATAGAACATGAGGCATCCTGGCCTTCTAGAGTCTATGAGTCCTTCAACCTCCATGTTTTGACTCAATAGCAAGAATTACTACCAGTAAATAACTGCAAACATTTTGCTAGGAGTGCAGTGAAGGAAGTCCCAACAAGCCATAGCTTCTCTTACGTTTTAGACTCATAGACTCACATTCATCATTGCAGCCAGATGAACCAATGTGGTCCCTAAAACTCCCTCCTATTGGACATGTAGAATGTGCTGGAACAGAAGGTGGGACTTTCTTCCCTTTCCTGCTCTCTTGCTGAGACTCTGCCCAAGGCTGACACCACGGGACCTCCCTTCCTCCCAAGAAGCTGAATGTCAACACTTCCTCCTTAAGCCATCAAACTGAATTCCTGCAGGTGTGGCTGAGATAAATACTCTGACTTAATCACAATAGTTCACTCTCTCTACTCATGATCCCTACTGCATTGCTAACCATATACTTATAGGATATTATCAAATTTTTATTTGCAGCCAAGCAAGATAATAGCATCAATCACAGATCATGTTTGAGCTGTACATAGGTGTGAGTATCATCTAAATAAGTTAATATATGTAAAGTGCTTAAAAGAATGTCTGGCACATAGTCAGGGCTCAGTAAATGTTAGCAGTTATTTCTGTTGGCTATAATGCAATGCTGGATACTAAATGTGATAAAAATCAGTCAACAATTTTCTGTACATAATCATTAGGGAAACACTAAGTCTAACAAAAGAAAATAAAACCAACATGACATAACTAGTTCAGTAACTTCCTGCATGGTGGACAATGTACTATGGGAATATATTCTATGTTTACATATCAGTGATATGATATAATAAGTAATCTATATGGGGAGAATATTTGACCAATCACACCACCCCTGCCTTTAACAGTGGCAGCATATCAAGAACATCTTGTATATAGTCTATATACACACAGATAGGCTCCTCTCGTGGCTCAGACAGTAGAGAATCTGCCTGAAATTCAGGAGACCCAGGTTTGATCCCTGCGCTGGGAAGATGGCCTTGGAGAAAGGCATGGCAACCCACTCCAGTATTCTTGCCTGAAGAATCCCATGGACAGAGGAACTTGGCAGGTTGCAGCTGTTACACATGTTATGAGCAAGCATCTCTTCTCCACCAAGACTCCAAACACCTACTGTGGTTTGCCTCTGATAATTTTCATTCCTCTGCTCTGAATTCAGCTCCTTTCAACATTCATTGAGCATCTTCCAGGGGTGAGGAACTGTTAAGCGGTAGAGATGCAAAGAAAGGATAGCATTTGTGCCCTGAAGCAGCTGGCAGATCAGGGCAGACAGACACATGAAAGAGCTAAATATAATACAACGTGATAAGTGCTACATCCTCTAGACTGTGAGTGAAGGATGGAAGGGAAGAGGAGGGAGGGAAAGGGCGGGCTGCCTAAGTGCAGCAGAGGTGCGATTTCTCTACCCGGTAAGAGAAGAACCCTTCCGGAGGAGGCAACATTTGAACTGAACCCAGAACTAGTACCAATACATGGACTAAACATTTGTTTAAACAACCAGCAAAGCAGAAACACAGGAAGAGAGCAGAAGGGAATAGGCAAAGACGGGACTGGAAGGAGAATAGTTCTGCTTTGGTGAAATTACTCAAAAATTTAATTAGAAATCAATTGGGGAGATCATTTCAGCTTGCATGTATTTAATGAAATCAATTCTGGCACATAGTCAGGGCTCAGTAAATGTTAGCAGTTATTTCTGTTGGCTATAATGCAATGCTGGATACTAAATGTGATAAAAATCAGTCAACAATTTTCTGTACATAATCATTAGGGAAACACTAAGTCTAACAAAAGAAAATAAAACCAACATGACATAACTAGTTCAGTAACTTCCTGCATGGTGGACAATGTACTATGGGAATATATTCTATGTTTACATATCAGTGATATGATATAATAAGTAATCTATATGGGGAGAATATTTGACCAATCACACCACCCCTGCCTTTAACAGTGGCAGCATATCAAGAACATCTTGTATATAGTCTATATACACACAGATAGGCTCCTCTCGTGGCTCAGACAGTAGAGAATCTGCCTGAAATTCAGGAGACCCAGGTTTGATCCCTGCGCTGGGAAGATGGCCTTGGAGAAAGGCATGGCAACCCACTCCAGTATTCTTGCCTGAAGAATCCCATGGACAGAGGAACTTGGCAGGTTGCAGCTGTTACACATGTTATGAGCAAGCATCTCTTCTCCACCAAGACTCCAAACACCTACTGTGGTTTGCCTCTGATAATTTTCATTCCTCTGCTCTGAATTCAGCTCCTTTCAACATTCATTGAGCATCTTCCAGGGGTGAGGAACTGTTAAGCGGTAGAGATGCAAAGAAAGGAAGAGAGCATTTGTGCCCTGAAGCAGCTGGCAGATCAGGGCAGACAGACACATGAAAGAGCTAAATATAATACAACGTGATAAGTGCTACATCCTCTAGACTGTGAGTGAAGGATGGAAGGGAAGAGGAGGGAGGGAAAGGGCGGGCTGCCTAAGTGCAGCAGAGGTGCGATTTCTCTACCCGGTAAGAGAAGAACCCTTCCGGAGGAGGCAACATTTGAACTGAACCCAGAACTAGTACCAATACATGGACTAAACATTTGTTTAAACAACCAGCAAAGCAGAAACACAGGAAGAGAGCAGAAGGGAATAGGCAAAGACGGGACTGGAAGGAGAATAGTTCTGCTTTGGTGAAATTACTCAAAAATTTAATTAGAAATCAATTGGGGAGATCATTTCAGCTTGCATGTATTTAATGTCATATTAAAGTTTTCTTCAACTTGTATGAACCTGTAAAGGGAGGAGTGGGTAGCTAATACTTAGGACCTAGGAAGAAATTAAAGTGTCCCTCGTTGGATCTTTGAGGATTGAAATGGGATTTTCCACCACACGAAGGAAGGTGAGTCCGCCAAAGAGACTCCACAGAAATGTATGGAGTATTTTTCTGAACTGAATTTCAGACAGTCAGTTTCTGAACTGAGTTTCAGACATTCAGTTTCTGAAGTGAATTTCAGAATTTTTCTGAACTGAAAAGGCTTAGAGATGGCACTTGGGTTATTCTCCTTCTTTGGTTCAGGTGTTTTTTTTTTTTTTTTTTGGCCTATATGGACCTCCCCATCGCAATGGCCCTTTATCGCAGAGCATGGGCTCTGGGCGCATGCACTCCAGAGCTCCAGCTTGGTAGTTGGACACATCAGTCCAGCCGCTCCGCGGCACGTGGGATCTTCCCAGACCAGGGATTGAACTGGCACCCCTTGCACTGCAAGTCAGTGTCCCTACCCACTGGACCACCAGGGAAGCCCTATTCTCCTTCTTTGGCCAAAAGGCTGACCAGCTCATGACTCGACTCCCAAGAGTCTCTCCCATATTTAAGGGAGGACTCACATCACATATGGAAGCATCTTGTCACTGAGAGCTTTCAAAAACAATGGCGAAAAATTCCAGAAGCTGAGCTCAGGTAAACCTCGAGTTGGTCACCATCAAGTCTGAAGACTAGAGGTTTCTACCTGTCACTCTTGTCCTTGGCTCCTGAGATTTCACAGAGATGCTACCAAGCCTTGCTGTCTGTGCTCCCAGGAGCACTCACCTCCACGGATTCCCCTTTGTTTACAGAAGTTGTTTCTTTTATTCCCCTTGGTGGGGACTGTTGCTCTCTGGAGGTATGGAGGAGAAGTTGTATCAGGTGAGAATATTGCAACATTACCTTTCTAGTTTTGCTTCTTTTGTTAATTTCTAAATTTGGATTGTCTTTATTTCTTCTCTTTTTTTTCTAGCTTTGTTTGGGTCCTTAGCCTTCTCCACAGCCAATGGCAACAGGGAATCATGTTTGTCCCCTGAGCCTAGCAACTGGATTCATACTATAAGTCACTCCCGCAGGAGTGGGGGTGTTCTCTTCAGTGGGGTGTACTCTGCATGACGAGGGTGATCCCACAAGCAGTCTCAGATCTTCTCTCGTGCTCATGGTGTGTCAGCTTTCTCTCTGCATCCTTTGGTTAAATAAGGTGGGGGTCAGAGGTCAGAACACAATTCCCATCCAGCTGGTTTGACAGGTACATAGCACGTAGCGAGACAAAAAGCCCCAATTCCACTCCTTAATTAAAAACATTTTTCATTCCCAACCTATAAAAGGCAGCTGTGCTGCTCCCCCACCCCCCGCCCTCACCAGAGATCGCTGCTCTGCATTGAGCTGCAGCTCAGATCCCTCCTTCTAGGGGCTTGAAAGCCCAAGGCCATCAAAGCCCAGTGCAATCCTCTCCCACCTCCCCTCTGCCTGGCCCCTCCATTTCTCCTTTTGTTGAGAAATCGTCATCTCCATCTTGGCAGGGGCCCTTGCATTAGAAATTTCTCATGACACCTCCATGCTGTGGGCAGGGAGCCCATCTTCCAGGATAGTCAGGAGGCAGGGCTTAGACTTTATTATTCTCAAACAGCTTTTCACCTGGATTTTTGAAAAGAAGCTCAAGCAGCGCGTCCTGGCTTCATCAGTCGTCCTGAGGTTCTGAATTCACTCGGATCCTCCCCAACTCAGACATCTAGAAGATGCTGGGGGTGGTGGGTGGGACATGAGTGAATCACTTGTCAAGAGATGATCAGAAGAAATGAAATAGATACTTGCTTATCCCAGGTGGCACTCATGGTAAAGAATCCACCTGCCAGTGCAGGAGACATAAGGCATGATGGTTTGATTTCCTGGGTCAGGAAGACCCCCTGGAGGAGGAAATGGCAGCCCACTCCAGTATTCTTGCCTGGAGAATCCCATGGACAGAGCAGCCTGGGGCGGGGGAGGGGGGGCTACAGTCCATGGGGTCACAAAGAGTCGGACATGGCTGACGCAAGTGAGCACACATAGAGCACATGATGGTTTTCTACCTTCAGCAGCTCCTTCACCTGTGAACTACATGGCATTAAGCCACTCAGTTGGATTATCTATAAAGTTACAAGTACAATGTAACCTGCTTGGTAGAGAGAGGAGAAGATTCTTATGTTCATTTGCTTTTGCTCATTTGTCTCCTTAAGGGTCCTTTCTATTTTTTTTCCTTTTTTTTGTTTTTTGGCCTTGAGTATTTATTTTCTGCTTCATCTCCAAGGACACTCTACATAATCATAGGCGAAACACCCAGCCTTCATTCGGACCCGTCTAGTAAACCCTGATTCTCTCTGCATCCTTTGGTTAAAGAAGGTGGGGGTCAGAGGTCAGAACACAATTCCCATCCAGCTGGTTTGACAGGTACATAGCACGTAGCGAGACAAAAAGCCCCAATTCCACTCCTTAATTAAAAACATTTTTCATTCCCAACCTATAAAAGGCAGCTGTGCTGCTCCCCCACCCCCCGCCCTCACCAGAGATCGCTGCTCTGCATTGAGCTGCAGCTCAGATCCCTCCTTCTAGGGGCTTGAAAGCCCAAGGCCATCAAAGCCCAGTGCAATCCTCTCCCACCTCCCCTCTGCCTGGCCCCTCCATTTCTCCTTTTGTTGAGAAATCGTCATCTCCATCTTGGCAGGGGCCCTTGCATTAGAAATTTCTCATGACACCTCCATGCTGTGGGCAGGGAGCCCATCTTCCAGGATAGTCAGGAGGCAGGGCTTAGACTTTATTATTCTCAAACAGCTTTTCACCTGGATTTTTGAAAAGAAGCTCAAGCAGCGCGTCCTGGCTTCATCAGTCGTCCTGAGGTTCTGAATTCACTCGGATCCTCCCCAACTCAGACATCTAGAAGATGCTGGGGGTGGTGGGTGGGACATGAGTGAATCACTTGTCAAGAGATGATCAGAAGAAATGAAATAGATACTTGCTTATCCCAGGTGGCACTCATGGTAAAGAATCCACCTGCCAGTGCAGGAGACATAAGGCATGATGGTTTGATTTCCTGGGTCAGGAAGACCCCCTGGAGGAGGAAATGGCAGCCCACTCCAGTATTCTTGCCTGGAGAATCCCATGGACAGAGCAGCCTGGGGCGGGGGAGGGGGGGCTACAGTCCATGGGGTCACAAAGAGTCGGACATGGCTGACGCAAGTGAGCACACATAGAGCACATGATGGTTTTCTACCTTCAGCAGCTCCTTCACCTGTGAACTACATGGCATTAAGCCACTCAGTTGGATTATCTATAAAGTTACAAGTACAATGTAACCTGCTTGGTAGAGAGAGGAGAAGATTCTTATGTTCATTTGCTTTTGCTCATTTGTCTCCTTAAGGGTCCTTTCTATTTTTTTTCCTTTTTTTTTTTTTTTTTTTTTGGCCTTGAGTATTTATTTTCTGCTTCATCTCCAAGGACACTCTACATAATCATAGGCGGAAACACCCAGCCTTCATTCGGACCCGGTCGTAGTCAACACCCTGATCAAACACAACCCAAGGAAGGTTGTGGATAGAATGATGTGAGCTTTTCCACTTGCTGGGCAGATCCAGCTGCTAGAGAGTGGATGTTCTCCCACTTGGTGGACTTGCTCTTCTGTGGATTCCAACTCAGTGGTCTTATTAAGTGTTTTCCAAAAAAAAAAAAAAGTTCTAGCTCTTGTGAGTGATCTCAAATATAATCAATAAAACCTAAGGAGAAGGGAGCCCAAGGCATTCACAAGACACTTTCAAGATTTAATTGTTCCACAGAATTTTAAGCAAGTAGTAGAAACTAAATTGCATGAAGCCAAATATTTTGCTCTAGGGTCCCAATTCATCTCACTTGCTGGTTCCCAGAGGCTCATGCCAGTGCGCGGAGCTCAGGGCTTTCCAGCCCAGACAGGAGCTGTGCTTCTTGCAAGTTAAAGAACCTCCCTGTCTCTTGCAAATGGGGCCGTTGATCAAAGTCTTCTTTATGATTAAAATGCTTGGGTTCAAGGACTTTTAGGCTGAGCTTGGCTGAAAGATACGTTTTACTAAATCCATGGCATATCTTCTTGCTTCTTTCTCCGAAAATCCTGGGAGAGAGGAATCTGGTCCCCACAGCTAAATGCCTCATCCAGGTTATTGGCAGGCACCCAGTATCAGGGAAGGTGGGGGGCTGCAGGGTCCGAAGCCTCCGAAGATGTCACTGCTTCTTACAGCCTGAGGAAACTCATTCCTGAAACATATCTGCTTCCTCTGGGCTTGACCACTTGGAACAGAAGGAATCCCTCGGTTCCCAGGGAAGAGCCTGCTGCAGACACACAGGCAAAGAGGCAAAGCATGAACTGGAGTCTTTCCCATCCCATCACAGTGCAAAGAACCTGTGGTCTCCTCTGAACAGACACCAGATCAGGAAACAAGAAGACACCGGGGGAAAGCAGCTTCCTGTCACTTTTGAAAATGGATCATGTAGAGGAGGTTTCCCTTGTAGCTTGAACAGTAAGAATCTGTCTGCCAGTGCAGGAGACTTGGGCTGGATCCCTAGGTCAGAAAGATCCCTGGAGAAGGAAATGGCTACTCACTCCAGTATTCTTGCCTGGAGAATTCCATGGACAACGGAGCAGGTGGGTTACAGTCCATGGGGTTGCTAAGAGCCAGACACAACTGAGCAACACACACACACACACACACACACACACATACACATACACACACACAAAGAAGAGGTTTAGCCAAGAGGATTGAAACAGGCGAGAATCTGGGAAGTTGCCTGCCTGAGAACAAGATGCCAGAAGTGAGCAGACCTCTTCCTCCCCATCTTAGGGATGGTATTGGGTTGGTCAAAAAGTGCATTCAGGTTTTTCTGTATCCGAATGAATTTTTGACCAGTCCAATAATAATACTCCCACTGTCTAATCCTCGGTTTCTTTATCTGCAAACAGATATAATAAGAGTTTTTTCAGGGAGAGTTACCATGATGATTAAAGAAACAGCAAAAAGTTCAGTTGCAAACTCCTGCCGATTCTTACTGACCCCGTGGGTTGCAGCCCCTGCCCCCCCCTCAGGCTCCCCTGTCCTCCACTATCTCTTGGAGTTTGCTCAAATGCATGTCCATTTAGTCCGTGATGCTATCCAACCATCTCGTCCTCTGTTGCCCCCTTCCCCTTCTGCCTTCAATCTTTCCCAGCATCAGGCTCTTTTCCAATGAGTCAGCTCTTTGCATCAGGTGGCCAAAGTATTGGAGCTTCAGCTTCAGCAGCAGTCCTTCCATCGAATATTCAGGGCTGATTTCCTTTGGGACTGACTGCTGCTTAGTAGGTGCTTCATAAGTAAGAGAGATTGCTTTAATAATAATGATTAATAATTACAGGCTGAAATGCAGTCACGTTTGGAGGGAGGCTGTCTGGGCCTGGGCTCAATGGCCTTGACCGCATTAAAGGAAAGTGAGGCTCTGGTCCCTGCCAAGAAGCAGCTCCACGATGGATGGGCCTCCCAGACCCTCCCCCACAACTCTTTCCAACAGGGCTTTTGCTGGGGACCAAACTTGGTCCTGGCGGCTTTCCAGAGGCTCAATTCAAGAGAACATTAGAGCCATAACATAGCTCCTATTATACACCAGCACTTAGATAAAGAAGAAAAATGGTCCTGCAGGTCTGAACCTAAAACGATGTCAGACCATCTAGGTGCTCAGAAACCCTGCCACAAAATCAAGCAAAGAGATTTCCGACCCATACACCGGAGGTGGTGCAGTTCTATAGAATGAACATGCCCATGGATTCGCTGAGGTACTAATGCCGCGGCATTATCAAGAAGCCTGACCTCCTGAGGCCACAGACTGGCCAGGATCCATCCCCCAGTCACCTACGAGGCCGTGGGCAGAATGGAGACTTACAGCATCAGAGGCCTGATCAGAGAGCTCGGTATAAGCTAAGTGCTCAAAAAGATACCGCTCTGCCGCCCTTACCATCGTTACTGTTGTTGTTGCTCTATCCACTTTGAGAATGTGCAAGGGCAAGCAAACTTATACAAGAGACCACATTGCAGCTCCAGAAAAAGAACTCTAAGAACATCAAAGCATAGTTAGGGATCCTTCCTGACTTCTTCCCTGTAGATTTAGAGGTTCCCAAGTGTAGAGTCCCTGCAGAAAGTTACAGTTGGGTGTATATTTCCAGGCACAGCATATCTCCAGACCACTCACGAGGCCTGGAGAATTCCATGGCTTGTCCATGGGTTGCAAAGAACTGGACACAACTGAGCACCTTTCAATTCAATGAAATGTAGCATCAGGTGCTAAGTTGCTTCAGGCATGTCCAACTCTATGACCCCATGGACTGTAGCCCACCAGGCCCCTCTGACCATGGGATTCTCCAGGCATACTGGAGTGGGTTCCCATTTCCTTCTCCAGGGAATCTTCTCGACCCAGGGATTGAACCAGGGTCTCATGTCTCCTGCATTGGCAGGTGGATTCTTTACCAGCAGTGCCCCCTGGGGATGCCTGTAATTTATAAGAGCCTGGCTGACCTCACACACACACACATGAACATGCACACACATGCGCGCACCTATTCGATAAGTGCTGCTGGGACAGGCCTGTCACAATGTCCACCTAGAGCTAATTGCCTCCCCACTAGGCTATCACCCACCCTAACCCTCCTACCACAGAGGGTCTCAGGGATGAAGGTCCCGGTGCCCCAGAACAGAGGCCGGGAGAGCTGATGAGGTCCGGCCCTGCAGGTGTGCACTCTGGGCCCATCTATGGCCGGTGTGGTGGGGCCTCTGTGCTCCAGTTCTCTACCAGATGATCACAGAGCATGCACAGGCATCAGAAACAGAGGCCTCTGCCCTCAGGTGGTCCACGGCCAGTTCAGGGAGAAAAGTCCACCATACGAAACCAAGTATGTTTTAATCCCGAAGTGGACAGAACATTTCCAAGTCCAAATTCCATTACAATGCTGGTGAAAGCAGCCCACGGGCAGATCCTTGAAAAACCCCTCCGCCGTGATCTGGTGCTTCTGGAACCCAACCCTACTGGCTGCTAGCAGATTTTGAAATGTATTTTCAATGATCCAAAATGCCCCCGGTCTTGTGTCTGTATTTCCCCTGCATCTGGGGAGCGTGGCCGCGCTTGGCTGATTTAGCATGGAGCATTAACTGGGGCCTCTTAGACACGGGCTCCCCACAGGACCACCCATTAGGCTGCGGGCTGCAGCTGGCCCTCCACCGGCCCTCCGTCGGCTCGGAGTGGGCCGCTCCTCCCGTGCCCACCTCCCCTCCAACCCGTTCCCCAAGTGCCACCAGCAATTTTCCACATCACTAAGGAGCTGATGGCTTGTTTGTGTCACATGACGGTGGCTTTCAGTATTCTTTTCCTTTAGTCTTTTTTTTAAGGGTTTTTTTTTTTTTTTTTTTTTTGATGCGGGCCATTTTTAAAGTCTTTATCGAATTTGTTACAATACTGCTTCCGTTTTATGTTTCGGTTTTTTTGACCTTGTGTGGGATCTTAGCTCCCCAATCGGGGATCTAACTCGAAACCCCGGCATTGGAAGGTGAAGTTTTAACCACGGGACCATCTGGGAAGTCCCTATTTGCCTTCAGTCTTGATCTTCCAGGAGAACCCACGAGAAAAAGGGGATTTGTTTTCCCAGAGTACAGCTTGGGGGCGAGGAGTCTTTCCAACAGGGGGATGTCCCTCCGGATTTCTAGGTGAATCAGTGAATCCTCCCAAAGACAGCCCTTGTGGAGGTGGGAATGGCAGCTGCGAGGTCGCCATTTCTTCATACCTCTGAGGATGACGGAGTGCGCCCCAGGCTGGGGTTGTTATCTCAGCTGTGGGAAGAAACGCCAAGGGCCTTGGAGCCACCTGGATACACGGGCCTGACCACTTCACAGCAGCCCCCGCAGCTCACTGGGGACCTGCCCTCTCCTTTCCACCTACATGTTATTCCAGCCATAAATCCAAGTGACAAGCTTGAACTTTCCCCAACTGACATGTTTACAAGGGAAGTCCACATTTGACAGGAAAATTAAGCCTATCAATCACTTAACGAGCTCGTTAATGAATGACTCTCTGATGTCCTCTGGTAGCTGGCCGTATTGATTATGGAGGGACAACCCAGCCCCCACCCCAGTCCCCAAAGCCTCCACCAGGCTTCCCGCACTCCCTGCTTTCTGCCAGATGTGGCTGCCCCCTGACCTGCCCCGGCCCCCTTTTCTCTCCTCTCCCAGCTTGGGAGAGGGTTCTGCTAGAAGGTTTATCATGAGGTCAAACCCCCTCCTGGCTCAGTTCATCAACAGAACAAAGGCAGCAGATGCAGGTTGGGCCTGCGCGCGTCCACCCGGTCGGCATATGGAAGCCATCTCCTCTGTCCCCGTAATTACCCGGGAGCTGGCTTGTTCAATGGCTTTGGGTTTTATTGGACAGAAACCCACCTCTCCCCCAGCATAAAACACTTTCTCGATATCTCCCTCCAGGGCTTCGGGGAGAGGTCCTGTCAAGTATGAAATGAGCAAAGCCCCTCTGACAGCCCCCAGGAGCGAGGCCTTCACAATTAAACACAGGGGACGGGGTGGGAGGAGGGATGCCTGGTGAAAGAGGCAGGCTTGATGGCGCAGAAAAATGAGTCAGGGTCGCATTGGCTCTGGAGAACTCTCTGCAGCATTTCCCACGGGTGCACAGAAGGGCAGGAGGAAGAGCTGGCGTTGGTCGAAACACAGCCCAGCACCAGGGAAGAGGGGTCGAAAGTCTGAGTCGGATCAAGCATCAGCGGAGGGACGGGTTTGTGCGAGAATAAACGATCATCCTGGTGGTGAAGAGGCCTGGAGCTTAGCATATGTTCCATTCGTGTACACACAGCTCAGTTCTTCTCCCCGTGATCTATCTCGAGGATGTCCTATCTTTAGCCTTGAGAAAGGGAGCCAGCTTGGGCTCAAGGACTAAACAGAATGAAGAAAGAAATGAGCCACTGACTGAAAATGGACGGATCTGAAAGCCCACAAACCTCCAAGTTCCCACCTCAGGGAAGGGAGATAACAGAGATCCCCTGAGTTTTCTCTGTGAAGCCTGTGCGTCTACCCGGAAGAGGTGACAGAGCCCTAGGTCACCTGAGAGGCTGTGTCAGCTTCCTAGGGCTGCACAGCGGCTTTCAACAGCAGAAATGTATTCTCCCCAGCTCCAGAGGCCAGAAGCTCAAAATCAAGGAAGTGTCCCCAAACGTATTGATTATGGAGGGACACCCAGCACCCCAGTCCCCTAAGCCTCCACCAGGCTTCCCGCACTCCCTGCTTTCTGCCAGATGTGGCTGCCCCCTGACCTGCCCCGGCCCCCTTTTCTCTCCTCTCCCAGCTTGGGAGAGGGTTCTGCTAGAAGGTTTATCATGAGGTCAAACCCCCTCCTGGCTCAGTTCATCAACAGAACAAAGGCAGCAGATGCAGGTTGGGCCTGCGCGCGTCCACCGGTCGGCATATGGAAGCCATCTCCTCTGTCCCCGTAATTACCCGGGAGCTGGCTTGTTCAATGGCTTTGGGTTTTATTGGACAGAAACCCACCTCTCCCCCAGCATAAAACACTTTCTCGATATCTCCCTCCAGGGCTTCGGGGAGAGGTCCTGTCAAGTATGAAATGAGCAAAGCCCCTCTGACAGCCCCCAGGAGCGAGGCCTTCACAATTAAACACAGGGGACGGGGTGGGAGGAGGGATGCCTGGTGAAAGAGGCAGGCTTGATGGCGCAGAAAAATGAGTCAGGGTCGCATTGGCTCTGGAGAACTCTCTGCAGCATTTCCCACGGGTGCACAGAAGGGCAGGAGGAAGAGCTGGCGTTGGTCGAAACACAGCCCAGCACCAGGGAAGAGGGGTCGAAAGTCTGAGTCGGATCAAGCATCAGCGGAGGGACGGGTTTGTGCGAGAATAAACGATCATCCTGGTGGTGAAGAGGCCTGGAGCTTAGCATATGTTCCATTCGTGTACACACAGCTCAGTTCTTCTCCCCGTGATCTATCTCGAGGATGTCCTATCTTTAGCCTTGAGAAAGGGAGCCAGCTTGGGCTCAAGGACTAAACAGAATGAAGAAAGAAATGAGCCACTGACTGAAAATGGACGGATCTGAAAGCCCACAAACCTCCAAGTTCCCACCTCAGGGAAGGGAGATAACAGAGATCCCCTGAGTTTTCTCTGTGAAGCCTGTGCGTCTACCCGGAAGAGGTGACAGAGCCCTAGGTCACCTGAGAGGCTGTGTCAGCTTCCTAGGGCTGCACAGCGGCTTTCAACAGCAGAAATGTATTCTCCCCAGCTCCAGAGGCCAGAAGCTCAAAATCAAGGTGTCCACACATCAGTGCTCCCTCTGAAAGCTCCATGGAGACATTCTTCTTTACCTTGTCCCCTCCTGGTGGCTCCCAGCACGTCGTGGCTTGAGGCTGCATCACCTCATCACGGTCTCCGTCACCACAGGGTCAGCCCCCGTGTGTCTCTGTGTCCCTGCCTCCTCTTCTAAGAACACCAGTCATTGGCTTTGGGCACCACCCTAGCTGAGTATGTTGTTTTGTTGTGTATTGCTCAGTTGTGCCTGGCTCTTTGCAACCCCATGGACTATAGCCCGCCAGGTCCCTCTTTGCATGGGAGTCTCCAGATAAGAATGTGGGAGGAGGCTGCCATTTCCTTCTCCAGGGAATCTTCTTGACCCAGGGACGGAACTCAAGTCTCCTGCATTGCAGGTGGATTCTTTACCACCAAGCCACCAGGGAAGTTATTAATCCAGTATGACCTCATCTTTATTAATCATCCCACAAAGACCCTAGTTTCAAAATAAAGTCAGATTCTGAGGTTCCAGGCAGACACAAATTTTCAAGGGAGCACTAGTCAACCCAGAATATAAAGAGGGGAAAAAAAAAAAAAAAGCAGAGCAGAGGGTGTGGCTCCAGGCATGAGAGAAATACTGAATCCCAGAGCCTCTTCAAAGAGCAAGAGGAAAAATCAAGACATGAGGAAAGTGCTCAGAAGAAAGGAGAAGTACAGTATGAAGATAAACGGCAAATACGAAAAAATATGAAGATGGAAATTTAAGTGTTGAAAATGTGCTCTGGGTAATTCCAAACACATTTTAAAGCCATTTTCAGACCATAAAATTCTCAGTCAAAATCACGGGCACCCAGGCGGGCCTGGATGCCCAGGCTGCTGAACCTCCGCTGGATGGAGGCTGGGGCTCTCGGAGGCTCCTGCTCTTCTAAAGGGAGGACACTGTTCCCCAGTGACTGGCTGGGAGGAGCCTCCTCCATTCCCTAGACACCTGCACTGCTTAGACACTGAGTTTCCTGGTGCCTTCCTCCCTTCCTCTGGAGCTTCTTCCCAGAAGGGTGGCTTTGTCCCCGCAAACAGGACTACAACGCTCGCCAATGACATGTCGACCATGGGGGCCAAAGTCTGCCTCTCTGGGTCTGTACTTTCCCATCTCCTTCCAGCCAAGAGTAAAGACCTCTGTGAAAACTCTTCACTGCTATATTTAACATGGATAACCAATAAGGACCAAGTATTAGCACAGAGAACTCAACTCAGTGTTATGTGGCAGCCTGGGTGGGAGGGGAGTTAGAGAGAGAAAGGATCCATGTCTACGTGTGGCTGAGTCCCTTTGCTGTTCACCTGAAATGACCACAATATCGTTAATCGGCTATACCCCAATACAAAATAAAAAGTTTAAAGTTTGTCAAAGAAAAAAAGCACGTGGCTGGAAGAGTGGAACCCCTTCAATACACCAACCTTGAGCACCTATGGCTTGAGCAACCTTGGGCACAACTCATGGCTTCAAGCTTGCAAGCACTTCTTTGGACAGTGCATAACTGGTGTGCTTCAGGGTGCAAGACCGGGGAAGGGGACGGAAGGCTCACGCCAGACACACCCAAGCTCCACCTGAGTCTAAGCTGCTCCTGCTCAAGAAACGTATTGTTTCCTAAGTTCCCATGTAACACAAAGGTGCCTGAGGGGCTTCCCTGGTAGTCCAGTGGGTGGAGAGTCTGCCTTGCACTGCGGGAGGTACCAGTTGGATCCCTGACCCGGGAGGATCCCACGTGCCACAGAGGGGCTGGACTGGTGTGTCCAATTACGAGCCAGCACTCTGCAACAAGAGAGGCCACTGCAATGGGAGGTCCACACAGGCTGAAGAATAGAGATGGATGAAGATAAAAAAAAAAACAGTAATTTAAAAAAAAAAAAAGGCGCTTGAGACTTCCCTGGTGGTCCAGTGGCAAAGAATCCACCTGCCAATGCAGAAGACATAGCTTCAATCCCTACTCCAGGAAGATCCTGCATGCCACAGGACAACTAAGCTCCCGTGCCACAACTACTAAGCCTATGCTCTAGGACCGGTGCTCGGCAACAAGAGAAGTCACCTCAGTGAGAAGCCCACGTACCGCAACAAGAGTGTAGTCTCTGCTCTCGGCAACTAGAGAAAGTCTACATGCAGCAATGAAGATCCAGCAAAGCCAGTAAATAAATAAATAAGGCTTCTCAAGAGTCAAGAGAAGGAGTAGAGTTTTCCATCAGACGGATCCAGTTTTTACACTGGGCCCTGCCTGCTCCTTGCGAGTGATGCAAACTTGGACTTCTGTTTTACCTTTCTGAGTTCTAGGGTCCTCATCCATGAAGTAAGAATTAGAACAAATAAAGTGAGTCAGGTCCTGGCCATGGTAGGCCTTCAATAAGCAGAATATCCGTCTTTCCCTGCCACTACCTGTTGGAGAGTGTAGCTCATGTATATACATTGGTTTGGCCAGAAAGCCTATCAGGGTTTTTATAGAAGATCCTAGGTCAAAATCCAACTGCACATTTTGGCCAACCTCCAAAATGGATGTATCTTTTTCAGTGGGATTTGGGGAGGTGGGGAGAATTGTTGACCTAATCACATAAAGAAGAGCAGACCACCGGGGAGATGCCCTCCCCGGGTGCCCCAGTGCAGTTCCTGGAACGGGGTCATCCCTAAGCTGAGTGTTTGCAGACTGAATGGGGCTCAACGACTCCCTGAGCCTTCTTCTCCGACTCCATCTCTGAAACACAGAGGCAGGTACAAGCTCCTGTGTCTACCACGTAAATCCCCCTTTGGGTGTGTTGGAGGCGTCTCAGCGTCACAGGAAAGTTCGCCTGTGATAATTCGCTGACTCTGCTCAGACATTTCCCCCTGGAATCTTCTTTGCCGGCTCTGAGCTTAAAGGAAGCCTGACAGGGCAGCTGCGCTCCCAGTGTAGACCTGCCACTCTGAGAAGATCCACTCAGGCTCGTGGCCACAGCCTCTGCTCCCAGCTCCCGACCAGCGTCTCTGAAGACCAGGGCGGCCTCCCCTGACCTCCGGCTTCCGGTTTAGCCACGCACCTCTCCACCAGACGCCTTACACCACACTCCTGCTCCTAAAAGCACCTCTTTTTTTTTTCTTTTTGGAGGGGGGGTGGGGACGGAGGGGGACGGGCAGGCCACTTCTATTGGTCTTTCCTTTGTCTAGTTTCATCCATCTTTGTTCTTTAGCCCGTGTGGGCCTCCCATCGCAGTGGCCTCTGTTGTCGCAGAGCGCCGGCTCTGGGCGCATGCGCTCCAGAGCTCCGGCTCGCTGATTGGACACATCGGTCCAGCCGCTCCGCGGCACGTGGGATCTTCCCAGGCCAGGGATTGAACCGGCGCCCCTTGCACTGCAAGGCGGTGTCCCTACCCACTGGACCACCAGGGAAGCCCAGCATCTCTCTTAAGCACAGCTCTGACCAGGACTTTCTGAACTCCAAACATATCTGATAATCCCCTATCACCTGCAGATTAAACCTGAGCTCCTTAATGACGTGGAAGACGCTTTGCCATCTGTCCAGCTCCATCTCCCATTTCTCCACAAGCACCCCACGTCTCCCTGTCACATCGGTTTGCTCTTGCTCTTTTCCCTGCCTGCCGTGCCCTTACGACACTGCCTGGTCTCACAGCCTCCTTTTCTATTGAGCTGCCCGTGTGTCTGGACAGAAATCCTCTCCTTCCTTCTGAATTCAGGTTCATCATCTATTCTGCTTTCATCCCACTCACCACTGCTTTACGATTTGGAAATGTGGCTTTTCTCTCCTTCTCCTCTAGAAGCTGCTGAAAGGCAGGGCCTAGCCCACATTAGATACATTTTTGTTTCCTCCTCATACCCAGAACAGTGCTTTACATCTATTAGGGATGCAACAAATAGTATCAGTTGGGGAAAAAAAAGATAAAGGATGACTGAAATAAGGAAGCTGATGGTACACTTGAGTAGAGAAATTCTGGGGTCCTCGAGCTGGCTATGGAGAGATGGCATATTTGGAAGTCCACATACTATGCAGAACCCCAGAAGGTAACCAGGAATCTCAGTCCCTTGGGACCTAAATGGCTGAGAGAGACAAAGAGAGGGATAGCGGACAGCCCCAGGAGCCAGCAGAGCTGAAGGACACCGCAGCCCAGTGCAAAGAAGGGTGCCGGGGTTTGACTCAAACGAAACCCAGGAGCAAGAATCTGTTTGGCGAGAGAAAGTGAGTTGAACAGCTGACACAATACCCCTGGGATTTGATTCACCCTCGAGGTGTATAGACCAGCTCCGCAGCAAAGAGGGAATAGCCACCTGACCTTCCTGGGACCACCTCCCCGCCAAGTGCTGTCACAGGTGAGAGGGTTGAGGGCAGGTGTGCCCTCTCTCTGCCCTCACCTCTCCGCCTCCTTCCCCAAATCTCTGTTTCTAGGCAACTGAGCTATGGCTGGTTCTTTTGCAGAAGTCCCTAACACAAGTGGGGGACTGAGTGTGTCACATAGCACTAGCCCCTGGTGACTCAAGGACAGGCCGCAGCACCCACGGAAGTGCGGGAGGTCCGTGCCACCTGATTCCGCATCCAGCGCCCTGGACCCTGCTATTGGGGAGAGTATCTTTCACTGGCTCTTCTCTGATCCCCCCTGAGCCCCACTTTCTTCTCCCCACCCTTTCACCAAACAGATGTAACTATTTATTCCTTCTGTCCTAGTTTTCCTGTAATTTCATAAAGTGCAAATTTGCTGTCCTGCTCCCAAATGCCGAGTCGGTGGTTTGTCATAACAGTCATCAGTAACTGTCGCTTTCTGCCGCGGGCTTAATTAACCCACTCTCTCATTAGCATGTCCGTGCACTTGTAAGGAATGAAAGCCTGATTATTTTCTACAACAGTCGCAGCCAATTACTGCATCCAAATGGAACCACATTAATCAAATCTTTAGTACGGTGGCAAATTCAGAGATATCAGATTGCAAAAGGCAGCAAAACTAATATGTCACTGTCAGCGGGGCCGCGCAGGCATTTAGCGAATTGCATTAAATAGATGGCTTCGCTGAAGCCGCATGAATTTAATATGTGATGGGATCTGGAAGCTATTAGTGTGACATGGCAAAGTAGTGGGAGCTTTGGCAGCTCTGGACTTTATCCATGAACTCAGGAAACTAATATGAAGACGTGTGTGAGTGTGTGCGTGTGTGTGTGTGTGCGCGCGCACGGGTGCGCGGTGCGCATGCGCCAGATCTGCAATGCACGCATGCGCTTCATGGGGTCCATTCAACAACTCAGTCTTTCGGGATGTGGAAGGGCAGCCATTGTTTATTTGCCGTTCCCTGTTCATATACAAGAAATGTATAAGCCATCTAAGGTGATAGCAAACACAGCCCTAGCCATGCTTCCACCTGAGGGGTGGAAATCCCAGGCTGCTGAGCCCAGGCACCGAAGCACAGACTAGAAGCAGACCTCCTGGTTCCATCCTCTGCCATTCTGGTCACAGGACTTTCTGCCCCCTGGAACCCCAACAACAAGGCCTCAGTCTGTCCATCTGCAAGGCTGAAGAAGGTCACTATGGACCCCAGTGTTCCTCGCAGCACCATAGCCAAGAGATGGAAGCAATCTAAATGTACATCAGCAGATGAATGAAGAGCAGTATACAGACGTACATACATACATACAGTGGAATATTACTCGGCCATAAAAAAGAATGAAATAATGCCATTTGCAAAAACAGGGATGGATCTAGAAATGATCAGTCTAAGAGAAATAAATCAGACAGAAAAAGACAAATAGCACATGATATCACTCATATGTGGAATCTAAAAGATGATACAAAGTAATTTATTTATAAAACAAAAACAGATTCACAGACTTAGGGAACTAACTTATGGGTACCAAAGGGGAAATGTGGAAGGGGAACATATTAGGAAGCTGGGATTAACATATATATACTACTATATATAAAATTGATAATCAACAAGGACCTACTGTATAGCACAGAGAACTCTACTCAGTAGTCTGTAATAAGCTACATTGGAAAAGAATCTGAAAGAACTGATATTTGTTTATGTATAACCATCATTTTGCTGTACATCTGAAATACAACATTGTAACTTGATGATACTCCAATATAAAATAGAACGATTTTCAAAAAAGAGAATGGTGACTGTATCCAGTATGAAGCTGTTGCCTGAAGGCAGTATTCTCAGGAGGCCTGGACTTTCTGAAGTACAACCAACATGGACCCATCCCACACCCCGCTCCCGTCACCTTGGCACTGCTCCAGACTTACTGGCCACTGAGCACACTGAAACGTTCAGCCACACAACTTCCCGAGCGGCTCTGGAGACTCTCCACGTCTTATTGCAATGACGTGTTCGTCTCCACTCAGTTGCATCTGCTTCTTTCCAATCCCGTGAACCACAGCCCCCCAGGCTCCTCTGTGCATAGGACTTCCCAGGCAAGAATCCTGGAGTGGGGAGCCATTCTCTTCTCTAGGGAATCTTTCCAACCCAGGGGTCAAGCCCAAATATCCTTCATTGTAGGCAAGTCCTTTACCACCTGAGCCACCAGGGAAGCAGAGACGGGGACCCAGTAAAACTAGAAACAGCAGATGAAGGCGAGCCTTGAGAAGATCCTTCCCAGAACATGCACTGCCTAACAGAGGGGCCTCTTCATCAGAGACTGTACTTAGAGGAGGGAATAAGGACAGTGACTCTCCTGTAAAAATAAATTCTCTATTTAGCCAGTATCCCTGATCATCAGAAAAGCTACAGCCACCTCGGAAAGAACCGTGAAGCCCCAGCCCCAACCACAGGACTTGGCCTCATGTCCATAAAGTGCCCATGTACTTTCCAGGGTTCCCACTTGCTGTCTGAGAAGACAAAAGCAAATTCCACACTCCACTCAGCACTGGTGCCACTTCCTCATAATTTGTCTGTCTTACTAACTACATGTGATATGGCATAAGTGGTGGATTTGTGGAGTTTACCTTGGAGAGGGTTTGGAGTGGTTGGTGGTTGTTTTCAGTGGAAGGGAGATGAGATGGGGAGCATGGAATGAGAATTTGGAGAGAGAGAGAGAGAGAGAGAGAGAGAGTGTGTGTGTGCACACGCGTGTGTGTGAGTGGAGACAGGGAGAGGTTTAAGAAGGAGCAAAACCAGAGAACTGAGTCGCACCCGGAGGGGAGGATTCAGAAGGAGCAAAGAATTGCTTCTTCGCGGCCAGGCCTGTTGTTGTATGTTTACTAGTACCAGGTACTTGGTTAACACTCTGTCGAGATCAGGAAACTGGAATCTGCAACGCGCTAGAATGTGAGTGCCTCTAAATTACACTCCTGCTTTCTCCGTTCACCAGCTTCTGGAGGCGTGCGCAAGACCACGATTTCCCGGGAGAGGCTTTTGGGCGTGATGTTTGCCCAGAGAGGAGCAGGGACCAAGACAGGCTACAGCCATGGGACTCTGGGAAGGTGGTGCTTATCCACCTTATCAGTTCATTCCTGATGTCCCTCCCCTGGAGCTCATGCCTCTGGGGCCCAGTGAGACAAGATTCCAGTGGAGGGTGGAGGAAGAGGAGGGAAGCCCAGGGCCGCTTGCCTGCCACACAGGCTGCCATGGAGAGTGACAGCAGAGATGGATGGGCCCCGGCAGCCCGGGCCCTGCTCTCACACAAACTGCCTTCATCAGCAACTTGCAGCGACCATCAGTTCATCTTCTTGCAGAGGTACATTTGTACATTTCCCTTCCCGGTAACCTAATCTACCATCTCCTCTATGCATACATGCGTGGAGGTTTTTTAGGGAATAGGACTGAGAGAAGTGTATTCACCAGGAACCAATCTATCCGGCTATGAACTACAACTGAATTTAAATATAGGAAGATTCATCGCTTGAAAGCTGACAGAAAAAAATCAGCCCTTCCTCCCTCTCCATCACCCACCTGTGAAAAAAAAAGAAAAATAGATTGCAGTACAAGATACTACATAGACTAAAAATTACATATGGATGGATATGTAGATAAGAGAGCCTACTATCAGAAGTCACATGTAATTAACAAAGACAGCTTGCCTACAACTGTGTAATTGCTAAGTTAATTTACCAAATCCATTTTGGTAGACACAGAAACAGAGCCCAAGAGTTTGTAGAGCGAAGACATCACTCAATATACACCCTACCCCCGATTCACGGCACACAGTCCATAATACACAACACACACACACACACACATGCTCTCTCTCTCATCTTTTTAACTGTATTCAGAAGAATTCTGATCCTCCTAACTCACATTATAAAAAAAAAAAAAAAAAACTTGGTGATAATATTGTCTAATACTGAAACCTTCTTTCTGTTCCCAGCCTAAGAAGACAGATTTTTGAGCATGACTGAGACAGGCAGATTGGCAAAAACATGAACACAAGCACACGCATGCAAACACGGAGCTCCACGCTCCCATGCAGCTGCCCACCCGTCCTCACGTGCTCCGCGCCCAAACAGAAACCAAAGAGACAAACATTCTGACATCACGGCGAAGCTGAGGAGGTGTTTCCAACAGAGTCGACGGCTGTTTTCTGAATGTTCCCAACATAGGCATTTTCTAGTCCCCTGGATGATGTATGTTTCTTGGGGCAGAAGAATTTCTACAGCTCCTAACACGGGAGTGAGAGTAAGAGTGGGCAGGTGCAAAGGACTGGACTGTTCAGGGCAGGGTGACTCTGGCCACCCCACCTTGCAAGGCCCAACTTCCCTTTGAAATGTCTCAGTCCTGCCCCCCACGCCTTCAGAATCCCTGTGTCTGCCAGTTCCCTGAGGCTGCTGAAAAGTTAAGGTACAAGGCATCGGTGTTCTATCTCTCCCTAGGACCTTATGCAGACAATAGTTTAATGCAAAGGAGTCATTTACGTAGCAAGGATTTAAGCCAGGCCAGAGGTATTTGAAGAGAGATAGTTCTGATTTCATGTATTTATTTCTGGCTCTGCTGGGTCTTCGTTGCTGTAGACGGACTTGCTCTAGTTGCAGCGAGCAAGGGTTATTCTCTAGTTGGGGGACCCAGGCTTCCTGTTGTGGAGCACGGGCTGTAGGGCACACGGGCTTAGATCTTGTGGTGCGTGGGCTCAGCAGTCTCAGTGTGTGGGCTCCAGGGCACAGGCCCGGCAGTTGTGGTACACGGGTTTAGGTGCCTGGCACCACGTGGGATCTGAGTTCCCGATTCGGGGGCCAAAGCCATATCCCCTGCACTGGCAGGGGAAGTCTTAACCACCAAACCACCAGGGAAGGCCTGACATGTTTGGATAGGGGGTATGATTAATGATATTTAGAGCCCTGATTCTGCGATCACCACTGGGTGGGTGGTCTTTGCAATGTAGGTCCGCACTGCGCCCCCCCCACATACACACACACGGGCGGCCGACCCTGTTTCCCAGCCTCTTGGCTTTGGGCTGGCCCACAGGACTTGTTTGGCCCAATAAACCTTGAGTGTGCGTGTGCCCTTGCCCTCTGAGCTGTGCCACGCGAGGAACAGATCCAGGCGACTCCACTGGTCCCATGAGGAAGATGAGAAACACATGGGTCAGAACTAAGCAGGCCCACCAACGCCCAGCTTAGGTCCAGTCAGTCCCAGTTCACTCCAGTGGACCTGCAGACTCATGAGAACCAGGAAGTGTTCCATGACGTCCCTGAGTTTTGGGTAGTTGTTACTCAGTGCTTTGTGGGCAGTGACGGACTGATACAGGAGTCTTCCAGGCCCCTCGGAACATACCTCAAAGGTGGAGTTCACTTTCCTACAAATGGAGTCAGCCCAAAAGAGCCCCCCTCCTGGGTGGAATCCAGCTGTTGAAAGACGCAGAGGGCCTGGGCAGCCAGAGACACGGGACACCTGGGGCAGGGGATGTGCCACAAGGCGACCTTCTTTTTCTTAGTTTCTGCTACAACCGTCTTACCCGACCCAGGTCAGGAGATTTCCAGCATGGGCTTGGCTCCTAAAGCCAGGGGTTAGGACCTTATGCAGGCAATTGTTTAATGCAAAGGAGTCATTTACGTAGCAAGGATTTAAGCCAGGCCAGAGGTATTTGAAGAGAGATAGTTCTGATTTCATGTATTTATTTCTGGCTCTGCTGGGTCTTCGTTGCTGTAGACGGACTTGCTCTAGTTGCAGCGAGCAAGGGTTATTCTCTAGTTGGGGGACCCAGGCTTCCTGTTGTGGAGCACGGGCTGTAGGGCACACGGGCTTAGATCTTGTGGTGCGTGGGCTCAGCAGTCTCAGTGTGTGGGCTCCAGGGCACAGGCCCGGCAGTTGTGGTACACGGGTTTAGGTGCCTGGCACCACGTGGGATCTGAGTTCCCGATTCGGGTGCCAAAGCCATATCTCCTGCCCTGGCAGGGGAAGTCTTAACCACCAAACCACCAGGGAAGGCCTGACATGTTTGGATAGGGGGTATGATTAATGATATTTAGAGCCCTGATTCTGCGATCACCACTGGGTGGGTGGTCTTTGCAATGTAGGTCCGCACTGCGCCCCCCCCACATACACACACACGGGCGGCCGACCCTGTTTCCCAGCCTCTTGGCTTTGGGCTGGCCCACAGGACTTGTTTGGCCCAATAAACCTTGAGTGTGCGTGTGCCCTTGCCCTCTGAGCTGTGCCAGGGAGGAACAGATCCAGGCGACTCCACTGGTCCCATGAGGAAGATGAGAAACACATGGGTCAGAACTAAGCAGGCCCACCAACGCCCAGCTTAGGTCCAGTCAGTCCCAGTTCACTCCAGTGGACCTGCAGACTCATGAGAACCAGGAAGTGTTCCATGACGTCCCTGAGTTTTGGGTAGTTGTTACTCAGTGCTTTGTGGGCAGTGACGGACTGATACAGGAGTCTTCCAGGCCCCTCGGAACATACCTCAAAGGTGGAGTTCACTTTCCTACAAATGGAGTCAGCCCAAAAGAGCCCCCCTCCTGGGTGGAATCCAGCTGTTGAAAGACGCAGAGGGCCTGGGCAGCCAGAGACACGGGACACCTGGGGCAGGGGATGTGCCACAAGGCGACCTTCTTTTTCTTAGTTTCTGCTACAACCGTCTTACCCACGACCCATGTGAAATCAGGATCCGGAGCTTCCTGTGTCCCCACCTCGCCCCTGTCAATGGGCTTGGCTCCTAAAGCCAGGGGGGGTTAGTCCTGCCCCTGAGTCTGTTCTGGCAGGAGCTTGAATCTTTCATCCATCGGCCCTGGTGCATCAGACCCCACCTGCCAGCCCCTCAGCACGGCCCACCTTGGGGCAGAGACCGAAGTGGAGTCCAGAAGAAAGAGAAGCTCCAGTTACATAATCAGATACTGACCTAAGATCAATACCCCGGCCACCTCTCCCTTAGTGGGAAGAGAAGAGGGATTTGCAGAAGGGACGAGGGCACCTCTTTACCAGGGACACCAGAGACTAAGAAGATTCATCTCCCTTCTTTTAAGTTCACAAGAAAACAGCAGAGGAAGAGGGATGGGAGGGGCTGGTGGCAGGGATCGTGAGTCGGGGGAGTCGATGTTGAGATAATAAGACCATTCTGTGTAACATAGCCTTTGCTGAATTCTAGAGAAAATACCAGCCATCTGGACAAGCCGAAGAATGGAGCAAAGAAGGCATCACTGGAGAGGAAAGTCCAGAGGGTGTAAGTGTTCTCCCACGTACACCCCCCAAATTCCAAGTTTTGCTCTTTCTTTGAGCTATCTCAAGGCCAGGGCCCTCCAGCTGGCAGCATTTCTTCTCTGCCAGGGTCCCAAGAGCAGCTGCGGCTCCCCTGGGGAACGACCGAGGGACGTTCACCAATGGCAACTTTCCAATCTTGATTGAAAAAGATGGAGGAAAACTCGAAAATGAGTGTGAAGCCGTTAATGAGACAACAAAGCCTTTGGTACGAAGGGGGAATACTGCAAATCCATCTAAAGATGGGCCAGACAACACACTATCTAGAGTCATGAATCCTCCAGACAGAAAGTTCCACTAGAACAGAGACCTGGAGGCAAGCGGTCAGCATCCTGTCTGGCATCCCTGTAAATCTTCAGTTTGTCTTAAGTGGAAAATGGCAAACTTATCCTCAGTAGGGGATGATGTTGTCTTTCAGTGTGCTCCAGGATGCAAATGTTTTCAAAGGGCTCAAAGACATTTTAAATGTATGTATTTATTTGGCTACAGCAGGTCTTAGTTGCAACACTTGGGCTTTTTCACTGTGGTACGCGGATTTCCGAACATGCAGGCTCAGTAGCTGGTTTAGTCACAGGTCTAGTTGCCCCTTGACGTACAGGATCTGAGCTCCCTGAATAGGGATGGAACCTCCAGCCCCTTACTGGAAGGCAGAGTTTTAACCACTGGACCCCTAGGGAAGTCCTCAAAGACTCAATTAATGAAGCATTGATTTTCCAAAAACACAGATGAGTAGTTAAAGAGTTTATAAGGGATGTCTCTGGTATTTTGATTTACACACTAGGTTTTTTAAAAAGTACTGAACAAATTTTGTAAACCAGACCATGCACTCTACAACCGATGGGTCAAACCCAGTCCACTGTGGGTTTCTGTATGGACCTGGGAGCTAAAAATAGTCTTCCACATTTTTTGAGCAGTTGGAAAACATCAAAAGAAGAAGACTGTTTTGTGACACATGAAAATTACATGAAATTCACACACCAGCCTCCATAAATAAGGGTTTATTGGACCATTGCCATGCTAATTCATTTACGTATTATCCATGACGGCTTTTGCATTGCCTGCAGAATGGAATCGTTGTGGCAGAGACACGACATTATGTATGACACACGTATATGTCCCACAAAGACGGAAATGTTGGCTATCTGGCCATCTGCAGAAAATGTTTGCTGTTCCTTCCTCTAAACACATGACAGGAGTTGCCTATCGAACAGAAGCTTATGAATATTCCTTCTCTAAGGGTGAACAACTCTACTTCAGATCTTGAGTTCTATTAAAACAAGGTTCCCCTGTATCGATGACTCACTTCCCACTCATAGTAACTGCATGGAGTTTGACTTCATCTAATTTAGAAAAAATCTGATGGGACAAAGATCACCTATGTCCAAAATATCTTAGCTGTAAAGATCAGGCTTGCAGTCTAGGCAGGGAGTAGAGAGGAGTTTCCTGGATGGTCATTCCCAGGGAAAGCAGTTGTTCAGTGAAATGCCTCCCTCCTTGAATGGCAGGAAAAGGTGTAGCACCAACTGAAGTGCGTGGGAGCACCGAGACTTCCTTAGTAGTCTAGCTTTGAGGTTCTGGCACATCTAAGCTGAAATGCCACCTCTATCAGTTACTGGCCCTTTGACAATCAGGTAATCTTTCTAAGTCTCAGTTTCCTCATGGGTAAACTGATGCCCTTCTCAGGAAACTGTCATGCTGATGACACCGTGAGATGATGGACATAAAGGAAGTATCTAGCTCGTACGTAAGTCCTGGTGGCTCCACTCTCTTGGGTTGGTTAAGAGTCCAGGCTTAGGGGTGGTCAGCGTGGTGATCTGCTCCTCATGAGTTGTGTGCCTTTGGGCAAGGCACCCCACCTGTCTGCGTCAGATTCTTCCTTGGTAAAAGGGTTCAGTGACAATAGACCTACTAACTTGGGATGTTGTGAGGACTCGGGGGATGCTTAGAACAGTGGTGACCCAGCTTGAGTGTTCAATAAGTGACCATGATCTCTCCCCAGAAACAGCTAGGCGAGGCTTCAACGAAGTTACTTTGCTCTGGTTGGCAAGAACGCATCAGCCACAAGTGGGGACTTTCACTTTCTGCAGGTGCTTCAAAGCCAATGGCTCCTTGTCCAAAGGGACACCTGCCAGGCTTGACCGCCACTGCTTGGGCTCTCATTTTGGAGATCGGATCACATTCACATTCACAAGACCCTCTGGAGCCAGGGTGCAGATGGGCAGAACCCAACAGAGCTCCTCATCTTTTGTTCCTCGAACCCTTGGGCTTGAAGAGCACGGTCTAGGCAACTGAGCAGCTAGAGACATACTGGCTTTTACTCACTCGCTCCCTGACTGTGAGCTTCCATAATAGCCCATCACAGACCTCCATGGCCCCTAAGCCATTGCTCACTTCCCACTCATCGTAACTGCATGGAGTTTGACTTCATCTAATTTAGAAAAAATCTGATGGGACAAAGATCACCTATGTCCAAAATATCTTAGCTGTAAAGATCAGGCTTGCAGTCTAGGCAGGGAGTAGAGAGGAGTTTCCTGGATGGTCATTCCCAGGGAAAGCAGTTGTTCAGTGAAATGCCTCCCTCCTTGAATGGCAGGAAAAGGTGTAGCACCAACTGAAGTGCGTGGGAGCACCGAGACTTCCTTAGTAGTCTAGCTTTGAGGTTCTGGCACATCTAAGCTGAAATGCCACCTCTATCAGTTACTGGCCCTTTGACAATCAGGTAATCTTTCTAAGTCTCAGTTTCCTCATGGGTAAACTGATGCCCTTCTCAGGAAACTGTCATGCTGATGACACCGTGAGATGATGGACATAAAGGAAGTATCTAGCTCGTACGTAAGTCCTGGTGGCTCCACTCTCTTGGGTTGGTTAAGAGTCCAGGCTTAGGGGTGGTCAGCGTGGTGATCTGCTCCTCATGAGTTGTGTGCCTTTGGGCAAGGCACCCCACCTGTCTGCGTCAGATTCTTCCTTGGTAAAAGGGTTCAGTGACAATAGACCTACTAACTTGGGATGTTGTGAGGACTCGGGGGATGCTTAGAACAGTGGTGACCCAGCTTGAGTGTTCAATAAGTGACCATGATCTCTCCCCAGAAACAGCTAGGCGAGGCTTCAACGAAGTTACTTTGCTCTGGTTGGCAAGAACGCATCAGCCACAAGTGGGGACTTTCACTTTCTGCAGGTGCTTCAAAGCCAATGGCTCCTTGTCCAAAGGGACACCTGCCAGGCTTGACCGCCACTGCTTGGGCTCTCATTTTGGAGATCGGATCACATTCACATTCACAAGACCCTCTGGAGCCAGGGTGCAGATGGGCAGAACCCAACAGAGCTCCTCATCTTTTGTTCCTCGAACCCTTGGGCTTGAAGAGCACGGTCTAGGCAACTGAGCAGCTAGAGACATACTGGCTTTTACTCACTCGCTCCCTGACTGTGAGCTTCCATAATAGCCCATCACAGACCTCCATGGCCCCTAAGCCATTGCTGTCAGTTTGGTTCCCCTGTTGACTAACGAGGGTCTTAATCTCTGTTTACACTATGCTCTCCACCAGAATTACCTTTCTTCCCATGGCCACAGCCGGGACAGATTCTGCTCATGTTTCTATTGCCAACTCCAAAGATACTCTTAGAAACCTTCCCTGAGGGCCTTCCTTGGTGATCCAAGTGGCTAAGACCTTGTGCTCCCAGTGCAGGGAGCACAGGTTCAATCCCTGGTCAGGGAACTAGATCCCACATGCTACAACTAAGACACGGTGCAGACAAATAAATGAATGAATATTTTAAAAGTAAAAAGAAAGAAAGCTTTCCTGGTTCCTCTGTGAGGGTCTCCTCTGCTCCTGCAGACCTTTGCTCAGATTCTGATCATACCATGATTTTTACATCACATGATACTCAAGAGACTCTGGGTCAGTGTCCTCTCCTCCACTGAGTGCATCTTGAGGGTAGAGCCAGGCTGCCCTTGCCCAGCATCCTCACCACCGCCCATAATGCCTGGCACACAATAAAGAGACATCAGTGTTTGACGCCTAAGTGAATGAGTGAATGAACAAAACTCACACATTCACAAGGAACCAGGAAGATGCCGAGACCAGTGTTTAAGATTCTGTGTGGCTCAGCTTCTCTCGAGGCCACAGCAGCGACCAATGTGGTCTGAAGGTGTCTGTTGAAAGCCTTGCTCCTTCCATGTGGGGGGTGTTGGCTGTGGGCTTCTCTTTCAGTCCTCATGCTTGCCTGCCCCGGCTCACCTGGGCTAATACACGGCCAGCTTCGACCCGCAACCTTCCCACAGAATCTGTTAATGTAAATGATCTGTCATCTTGACCAGCAAGGTTAAAGCAAGGTACCTGTTAAGAGAAGAATATGAAGCGCCTCGGAGCAGCACGGAGAGTTCAAGTACAACTGTTTTATGGGAAAGGTCAAGTTCACCTTGTGTCGGGCACTTGGGCTAACAGTTACCGATAAAAGAAGGCAGCGTCATCAATTTTGCTGACTTTTTACCTCCTGGGATGTGCTCACTCCTTACCCGCCTTCCCTGGAAAGGCTTTCCCAGGCTTCTGAGAACCTGGGGTTCTTTGCCATTTCTTCTTTTGCAACTGAGCACACACAGAGCTTGGGTTCTTTTTGTTTCTGCCCAGTGCAGCCTTTGTATGGTTCATTTCCAGAAAATAGCCTGGGTCCACCTGACATTATTTTTTTTAACATTTCCTATTTTAAAGGTATTTTTAAAAGTGACATGGCTGCAGTCTGCCGCTGGGCCAGAAGGGGGAGGCTGAAAGAAATGGATTCCAGCAGGTCTGCAAAAAAAATGTACTTTATAGCGATGGGGGAGGGGAAAAGGGAGAGGGGACTGGTTAGAAATGTCAAGAGGAAGAGAAAGAAGGGGGAGCCAAATCAAAATAATAATAATAAAATAATAATTGCCGCCATCATTTTAGCTCACTGGGTGCTTCACCTCTGTAGGCATGTTTAATCCTCACAACCACCCCAGGAGGTAGGTATTAATAGCCCCATTTTTCAGATGAGAAGATCAAAATGCCAAAAGAGAAACCCTTCAAACTCTCAATTTTGTGCACTAATTTTAAGGCTGTTGGATTGTTGGGCTATAACCAAGTCATTTCATAAGTAAATACTGGTGGTTTGATTTTTTTTTTTTTAATTTTTAATGTTCGCTCTTCCAGGCCCCAGGTCAGTAACCGAATATGTGGGAAGTCTTTAAAAATACCAATGAGAGCATTTGAAATAGCACAGCTGAAAACCACCACTCTTCACACTGAGCTTCATTCAGAGTTCAAGGTTGGACATTTTTCTCCCACACAAATTCAACAGAACAAGAAACCACAAGAATTGAGCGTTTTCCAAGTTCGAACGGGGGAATGCAAGAGCCTCAGGGAAAAAAAAAAAAACATGAAGGGGAAATTTATTTGAAAGCACTTCTCTGAAAAACTTTGCACCTCAGTTTCCTGGCTTCAAGGTCCTTGAATCCATCTAGATATTTAACATATAGCAAAACACCAGTGACATTCAATACATAGTCAACAATATGCCTATGTGGCCCATTTCCTGATGAATTTCATGCTTGTTAGGATTTTCCAGATGAATCACTTCTGTTTTACCCAAGATCCATCCCACGACCAGCTCTGTATCTGCCCTTTTGCCATGGACCCTACCAACATTGTCCACCAGGTTAAACTTTCTTAGAATGTACTAAATGCAGGGTTTGGTTTTTTGTTTTTTGGTTTTTTTTCCTGTCTACTGTATCTCTTTTGCCAGACTACAAATGCCCCCAAAGGGTGTCCTAGAGATTTCCATAGAGTAAGGATTTATTAAGTGTTGCTGAAGGCATAAAGAAATGAGCTTCAGCAGATTATATATCTTGATATTTTGGTTTTCTTTCCATGTGAGAGCTTGGGGTTTGGGGAGGGGTAGGCGGGGAATAGGATTTTTTCTGACCCTTTTCTCCCCATTATATTTCAATTGAGTTTGTCAAGAGACTGAGAGTTTTATTTTTCCTAACATGAATCACTTATGATCTAACAAATTAATTGCCCATCCGTCCTGCCCTGGCAGTGAGGTCATAAGAGAATGGTAAGTTCAGTCCACCTCCTCTGTACACAGCATCACAGCCTGCACCTAAGGACTTGGGTTCAATGCCAAAATTGCCAGTTTAGGTTAGAATCACACTTAAATGTATCTTATTATACACAGAGGCACACAAATGCAATATGTCATCTTTAATGGTTCAGAACAAAGCCTAAAAAAATAGTGTCCTAGCACAGATGAATTTTATAACCTTTGATATATGGCTTTCATTATTAACAATAATTTCTGTAACTGCATCCAAATTCGGGAAGACACCCAATGAATATTAATTTTATTTTTGATTTATTTTCCACTCCCAGTGGCTCCCTCTAGGGCAGACCTGTGTTTCCAGCATCCCCCTTGTAGCCCTGAATTATCCATTTGGAAGAGCAGGTAAAAAAAAACATGAAGGGGAAATTTATTTGAAAGCACTTCTCTGAAAAACTTTGCACCTCAGTTTCCTGGCTTCAAGGTCCTTGAATCCATCTAGATATTTAACATATAGCAAAACACCAGTGACATTCAATACATAGTCAACAATATGCCTATGTGGCCCATTTCCTGATGAATTTCATGCTTGTTAGGATTTTCCAGATGAATCACTTCTGTTTTACCCAAGATCCATCCCACGACCAGCTCTGTATCTGCCCTTTTGCCATGGACCCTACCAACATTGTCCACCAGGTTAAACTTTCTTAGAATGTACTAAATGCAGGGTTTGGTTTTTTGTTTTTTGGTTTTTTTTCCTGTCTACTGTATCTCTTTTGCCAGACTACAAATGCCCCCAAAGGGTGTCCTAGAGAGATTTCCATAGAGTAAGGATTTATTAAGTGTTGCTGAAGGCATAAAGAAATGAGCTTCAGCAGATTATATATCTTGATATTTTGGTTTTCTTTCCATGTGAGAGCTTGGGGTTTGGGGAGGGGTAGGCGGGGAATAGGATTTTTTCTGACCCTTTTCTCCCCATTATATTTCAATTGAGTTTGTCAAGAGACTGAGAGTTTTATTTTTCCTAACATGAATCACTTATGATCTAACAAATTAATTGCCCATCCGTCCTGCCCTGGCAGTGAGGTCATAAGAGAATGGTAAGTTCAGTCCACCTCCTCTGTACACAGCATCACAGCCTGCACCTAAGGACTTGGGTTCAATGCCAAAATTGCCAGTTTAGGTTAGAATCACACTTAAATGTATCTTATTATACACAGAGGCACACAAATGCAATATGTCATCTTTAATGGTTCAGAACAAAGCCTAAAAAAATAGTGTCCTAGCACAGATGAATTTTATAACCTTTGATATATGGCTTTCATTATTAACAATAATTTCTGTAACTGCATCCAAATTCGGGAAGACACCCAATGAATATTAATTTTATTTTTGATTTATTTTCCACTCCCAGTGGCTCCCTCTAGGGCAGACCTGTGTTTCCAGCATCCCTGTAGCCCTGAGCTCTTACATCCTCCAGAGGGAAATGTTCATGGTCCCAGGGACCGCCTGGTTCCAGGAATACTGTTCTTTGGGTTTGGCTGTTCTACTGGAAAATGATAAATTTATTTTTTTCTTCCCATTGCATTTTCTTACCTCTTTATGTTTTACAAAGACTTCCCTCTCACACCCCCTTTGTCATTATATTAAAATCTAATTGCAAGACAACTCTCCTCACCTAAGTCATCAACAAAGCCCAATTATTTCTAATGCATGCAGAAGGGAGAAAAAGTGCCAACGATAAAAAGGCAGGCAGTAACCTAAGCCTTTTTCACAGTCAGGCTTCAAGTTCACATGTGAATTTATGCCAGTTTTGACATTAGCCGAAAAAATTAACAGTTCTCAAAAATGAAACTCTCACAAAAGGGGTTTTGTGTTTCAAGCAGAATAAATTATAGTGTGATGTTATTAAAACACTTAGTTGTTAAGTTGCCAAGAAAATCCAGTATATTCACACAGACTCGAGGACCTGTCTCCATGCAAAGTAATTAAATTAGATTTATGGGCTGCATTACATCAGTGTTTGATAGTTCATTTTTCCTTTCTTCATATTTTGCCCTGCTTTATTAGAGCATGTGACAGATGGTAAAAATAGTGTGAAGTTTCTTGGCCCTGTGCTAAATCCCCTTTCGGTAGTATATCTCTCTTCTGTCAGTTTTCCCCAGTGATGATAAATTAACCTCTCTCTTTGTATCCCAAGTGTGGCAGTAAGCTCTCTTTGACACAGCACCATCACTTTATCTTAATCTGTGCTGTTTCGGGCAGAGAAGGGGATGATGCAATCACCACCAAGGAGTTTAAAGAGAAGATTTATGGTGTCAGAAAAAGGGAGGATGATTAATATAATATGCATCATTATATTTTTCATTTTGTCTCATTTGTCGCCTTCTCTGCATCCAAGGCAGGGAGTTCGCCAGGGTGGGCTGCCCTCAGGACAGGCTTTTACCCCGAGGCTCTGTGCGCAGGGCTGAGCCTAGAGGCCAGCAGGTGGAGGCGGCCGGTCCCCCTCCACGCTAGCCGGCATCCTCCATGGAGGCTTCGTGGATGAGGGGATGTGGTTTTCTCTCCGGTGACTGGACCAGCTTCCTGTCTTTCCCAAAGGGAGGCACTGGCACCTGGGTCCGCTTGGCACAAGCCTCGCCTCTGGGAAGGGGATGTAAATTAAGTCTTGGGGCCCTATTTGAGGTGGATCGAGTCCAGGGGTACCCTGAGACTAAACAGGAGTCGGGGTCATCCAGCCCCTAAGAGACCCTGCTGGCAAGAGCAGAAGAAGCAGTGCCATGTATAATGTTTTTGCAGGAAAGGACTTCTTATGATGTCCCTTACTTACAATAAAGCTGTATTTTCCTTCAGCTACTCCTTGGCTAGGAATTGCTTGTATCTGGAGACTGGCTTTATTCTTTCAGCTCAAGCAGTATGCGTCAGTCTGGCCGGATGACCAGCAGTGAGTCAGACGCTGGATGGGGTGCGATGGAGCTGAGGGCCTGGCCCTGCCCTTGGGAAGCCCATGGTTTAGCCAGGGCAGCCAGTGGGAGTTCCAGAGCTGGCATGAGAGGTTTTGATATTTTTTCATTTTTCCCAAAAGATATCCCGTCGAGGACCTGTCTCCATGCAAAGTAATTAAATTAGATTTATGGGCTGCATTACATCAGTGTTTGATAGTTCATTTTTCCTTTCTTCATATTTTGCCCTGCTTTATTAGAGCATGTGACAGATGGTAAAAATAGTGTGAAGTTTCTTGGCCCTGTGCTAAATCCCCTTTCGGTAGTATATCTCTCTTCTGTC
This sequence comes from Tragulus kanchil, assembly GCA_022376925.1. Taxonomy (NCBI): domain Eukaryota; kingdom Metazoa; phylum Chordata; class Mammalia; order Artiodactyla; family Tragulidae; genus Tragulus; species Tragulus kanchil. Next base: position 14,646,967 of record JAIOJX010000028.1, on the reverse strand, counting down.
AGTTTTCCCCAGTGATGATAAATTAACCTCTCTCTTTGTATCCCAAGTGTGGCAGTAAGCTCTCTTTGACACAGCACCATCACTTTATCTTAATCTGTGCTGTTTCGGGCAGAGAAGGGGATGATGCAATCACCACCAAGGAGTTTAAAGAGAAGATTTATGGTGTCAGAAAAAGGGAGGATGATTAATATAATATGCATCATTATATTTTTCATTTTGTCTCATTTGTCGCCTTCTCTGCATCCAAGGCAGGGAGTTCGCCAGGGTGGGCTGCCCTCAGGACAGGCTTTTACCCCGAGGCTCTGTGCAGGGCTGAGCCTAGAGGCCAGCAGGTGGGGCGGCGGTCCCCTCCACGCTAGCCGGCATCCTCCATGGAGGCTTCGTGGATGAGGGGATGTGGTTTTCTCTCCGGTGACTGGACCAGCTTCCTGTCTTTCCCAAAGGGAGGCACTGGCACCTGGGTCCGCTTGGCACAAGCCTCGCCTCTGGGAAGGGGATGTAAATTAAGTCTTGGGGCCCTATTTGAGGTGGATCGAGTCCAGGGGTACCCTGAGACTAAACAGGAGTCGGGGTCATCCAGCCCCTAAGAGACCCTGCTGGCAAGAGCAGAAGAAGCAGTGCCATGTATAATGTTTTTGCAGGAAAGGACTTCTTATGATGTCCCTTACTTACAATAAAGCTGTATTTTCCTTCAGCTACTCCTTGGCTAGGAATTGCTTGTATCTGGAGACTGGCTTTATTCTTTCAGCTCAAGCAGTATGCGTCAGTCTGGCCGGATGACCAGCAGTGAGTCAGACGCTGGATGGGGTGCGATGGAGCTGAGGGCCTGGCCCTGCCCTTGGGAAGCCCATGGTTTAGCCAGGGGCAGCCATCTGCCACATGCCAGGAGCAGCCCTTCCTCCCAGGTCTTGCCACCATTGAGAGAGCCCAGGGAGGGAACTTGGACCCCACTGAAAGAAGGTCCCCACCTCAAGGGAACCAGATGCCTTACAGAGAAGATGGGCATAATTAGGGGCATCATTGGAAAAAAATGTCATTTGAAGTGGAAAGGAGCCCTGGTATATCACCCCCAAAGTGAATAATCCTCTTTATAAATGAGTGATCCTTTCCTCTGCTATGAAACTCTGCGTTTTTTGGGACTTCTCTGGTGATCCAGTGGCTAAGACTTTGTGCTTCCAATACAGGGAGCCCAGGATTCCATCCCTGGTTGGGGAACTAGATTTCTGCATGCTGCAACTAAGGACCCCCTACACAGCAACCAGAAAAAAAGATCCCACAAGCTACAACTAAGATCAGTACAGCCAAATTAATTAATTCATTCAAAATTAAATAAATTAAAAATCTGCACATTTCGATATTTGCAGAAAGTGAGGTCATCCTCTAGAACCGCAGCCAACCGAAAGAGTTTCACATGGCTTGCTCTAAGACAGGACGCACTCAATGGCAAGAGGGCTGTCTTAGGACATTTTGTTCACTTGCCAAGCCTTTTCTTTTCTGGGGATGCCCCACCACTCCTCACCCCTAGGGAAGGGCCCCAGCAGCCTTGGTTTCTCTTGCACGAGGTAACCCCCCACCCCCATCGTAACTGACTGAACCCGACCTAGACCATGCGGCTTCTACCTCTCACCCAGGCATTCGGAAGTGAGGCAGAGTCACAGCCAGGAGTCTGGCAAGAGCAGAAGAAGCAGTGCCATGTATAATGTTTTGCAGGAAAGGACTTCTTATGATGTCCCTTACTTACAATAAAGCTGTATTTTCCTTCAGCTACTCCTTGGCTAGGAATTGCTTGTATCTGGAGACTGGCTTTATTCTTTCAGCTCAAGCAGTATGCGTCAGTCTGGCCGGATGACCAGCAGTGAGTCAGACGCTGGATGGGGTGCGATGGAGCTGAGGGCCTGGCCCTGCCCTTGGGAAGCCCATGGTTTAGCCAGGGGCAGCCATCTGCCACATGCCAGGAGCAGCCCTTCCTCCCAGGTCTTGCCACCATTGAGAGAGCCCAGGGAGGGAACTTGGACCCCACTGAAAGAAGGTCCCCACCTCAAGGGAACCAGATGCCTTACAGAGAAGATGGGCATAATTAGGGGCATCATTGGAAAAAAATGTCATTTGAAGTGGAAAGGAGCCCTGGTATATCACCCCCAAAGTGAATAATCCTCTTTATAAATGAGTGATCCTTTCCTCTGCTATGAAACTCTGCGTTTTTTGGGACTTCTCTGGTGATCCAGTGGCTAAGACTTTGTGCTTCCAATACAGGGAGCCCAGGATTCCATCCCTGGTTGGGGAACTAGATTTCTGCATGCTGCAACTAAGGACCCCCTACACAGCAACCAGAAAAAAAGATCCCACAAGCTACAACTAAGATCAGTACAGCCAAATTAATTAATTCATTCAAAATTAAATAAATTAAAAATCTGCACATTTCGATATTTGCAGAAAGTGAGGTCATCCTCTAGAACCGCAGCCAACCGAAAGAGTTTCACATGGCTTGCTCTAAGACAGGACGCACTCAATGGCAAGAGGGCTGTCTTAGGACATTTTGTTCACTTGCCAAGCCTTTTCTTTTCTGGGGATGCCCCACCACTCCTCACCCCTAGGGAAGGGCCCCAGCAGCCTTGGTTTCTCTTGCACGAGGTAACCCCCCACCCCCATCGTAACTGACTGAACCCGACCTAGACCATGCGGCTTCTACCTCTCACCCAGGCATTCGGAAGTGAGGCAGAGTCACAGCCAGGAGTCTGGAAGGGAGCTAGAGCAGATGCTGAGGGCAGGGATGATTTGCCCTAAGAAGCCAAAGCAGATCAGAGAAGTGGAGACAAGAGGCACAGCAGCACCTCCTGGGTCCTGACAAGATTTTCTGTGCACCCCATGAATCCTTCAATCCTATGAGACTCCCTCAAATACTGAAATTCCCTTTTCTTTTATTTTATTTTCTAAGTTTATAAGGTGATTTGGCTCTATTTGGGGAGTTTGAACAGAACGGTGACACACTCAAAGCTTTCTTGCAGTGTAAAGTATAAACTAAGTGGAGATCCTACAATTAAATCATTATAATTTTAAAGTCAACTTGCTAACAAGCTCAGGTAACAGGGAAACGGGATGCTTTATAAAGCAATGAGCTTGCCTTTATTCAAACAAAGACTGAATTTCAACACCATGGAAAGGAAGTCTTGTGTTGACTACCAGAGAAGGTGCTTGGGTTATTTTCCTAATACATTAAATGAGGAAGAAATACCCAAGATAGTCAACAGAAGGAGAAAGAAAGAAAATATAAAGATACAAAGTGTGTTATCCAAATGAGTCTCTTTCTTAAGGAGAAAAAAGTGCATAAGAAACTGTAAAAACAAGTTAGGAAAGATGGAGAAGTAAAATTATAAGGATAAAAGCTTATCATAAACAATATTAATATGTCCAGGTTAAAATGATGGTAAGCTGGACTCTTCTTGTCTCAGTTCCCATAAAACTCTTCTGTAGCCTTAAAATGGGGCTTCCCAAGTGGTGTCATGGTAAAGAACCCAGCTGCTGATGCAGAAGATGCAAAAGACACAGGTTCGATCCCTTGGTCAGGAAGATCCCCTGGTGAAGGAAAGGGAAACCCACGCTATTTATTCCTTGCCTGGACAACTTCATGGAGCCTGATGGGATACAGTCCACGAGGTTGCAAAGAGTCAGATACGACTGAGCACGCACACACACACACACACAGCCTCAAAATAAATCCGCCTTTTTTCTTAAAGCAGATCAGGCTGTTTTCTGTTGCTTGCAAACAAAAGCGTCTTAGCACACCTGTATTTCTCCATTTCCAACGAGTCCCTTCCACAGTGCTGCTGGTCCAGCCAGGCTGACTTCTCTTGGTGTCCATACCAGGCCGTGCTCATTTCTACTCATCTGTTCCAGCTGATTCTTCCTTTGGAAATGCCCTTCCTGTTCCCATGAGCTAGCCTGTTCCTAACTCAGATGCCCCCTTCATCACAAAGTCAGCCCCGTCCTCACGAATGATCGCTCTCTGGAGCTTCTCCTTAGAGTCTATGCATCCTATTCAGCAAGAATTTTAGGCTGTAATATGTGTTAAGCTGCCAACACCAATCTTGTCTCTCCAAAGAGACTCTGAGCTCCTTAAAGGCAGTCACAGATCTTTGAAGCCTTAAAGATATGTGTGTCCCTTTGGTCCTAGCACCTGATTTTACTGGGGCCCCTTTCCCCAGCTGGACCCCTGGCTATCTGGTCAGGCTTGACAGAGAGACTAAAGAATGTGGGAGCCTAAGTTGAGACAGAGTTGCTGCATCTGTTGCCTTCTTCCCAACACATTTAATTTTTCTCTCCATTACCTTCAATGGGCCTATGACCTCAGGTGGCGTGGGAGAGTCGACACATCACCCTGGGATATAGAAGAGGTGATGCCATTTACAGGAGAACCACATTTATCGCTGGCAGAAAAAAAGTCAGGTCAATTAACAGAGATACGGGGTGAGGTGTAGAAAACCCAAACTTTGGATGAACTAAGCATCATTTCAACTTAATTTTGGAAATCTAAATATACGAAATGCATTAGCTGATTTTATTTTTGGCAGCAGACTTACCCATTCTAATCATGTTGTGCTCCAGCGAATTTTAAAATTAGTTTGCATTTCCTAAGCACACATCAGCTGGGCGAGGGAGGGAGGATAGGAGAGAGGGTGCTAGGAGAGAGCCCAGTCAGGATTAAAACTTTCCTGGCAGATGCTGCACTAGGTGGGTAATCCACACACACAGGTACGTGAAAGCTGGCTGGAATTGAGTCATTGGCCTTGGAGAATCTGGATGGTGTCGTACAAATAGGCACCTGCCCAAGATGATTCCAAATAAGTTGCCAAGCAGAGAGGGGTGGGGGCAGCTATTTGTTTAGAATGTCTTCTAGCCAAAGAGGAAATTTTGCAAAATCAAAATTTCTGGGCGATGGCAAATTGTCTCTACGTATTTGTAGAGTTGATTAATCTCATATCTCTACTAATGTTAGTGACATTAAATAACCAAAAAAAAAAAAAAAAAAAAAACCATGTTTCCTTTGAGGGTTTCATGTTCTTTGCCAATGATCTCTCTACCCTCAGACGGATCTGGAAAGTGGGTCTCAGATCTGGAACAGGGTTTCTACTGCATAGGTGACTGACAAACATCAAAAATCTCTCCCAGAGTCTACCATCACTCTCAGGGATACAGTCATAGAGATTACCATTCATGTGACCTCTGCAACAGCTAGAAAACTCTCATTCTGTTTGACATCTTCACCACAACCCTGGAGGTTCTGTTGATAAACGTCCTCATTTTACTGGTGATGTAACTGAGGCACAGAGAGGTTAAGGAACTTGCTTAAAGTCCCACAACTAGAAAGTAGTTGAAATTCAGTGTTCTGTCACCAGCGCCTGTCTCCTTTCAACAGTGCCTATACCTCTCAAGAGATACACACTATGCTTTGCGCTAGAGAACTGAACACTTAGAGGTTACTCTTTCTGCTTTTTTGTTTTAGTTTTATCGTGTGGTTGTTCTTTGGCTGTGCCAGGTCTTAGTTGCAGCATGCAGGAGCTTTAGTTGCAGCATGCAAGATTCAGTTCCCTGACAAGAGATCAAACCTGGACTCCCCGCCTTGAAACACTGAGTCTTAACCACTGGCCCACCAAGGAAGTCCTTAGAGGTCACACTCCCATCTCCATTTAGCTAGGATGGAGACAAAGGAGTGACAAAGCCAGGACACTCACCAGGGCTCCCAGGACATCTGGGCCGGCCTCGGCCCGTGTCGGCTAAAGCAGCGTGGCCTGTAGCATTTCATGCTCCATTAGGAACCAGGCTGCACAGCAGGAGGCGAGCAGTGGGTGAAACCAAACCATCCCCCGACCAGTTCATGGGAAAACTGTCTTCCACAAAACCGGTCCCTGATGCAAAAAGATGGGGACTGCTGATCTCAAGGACTAGCCTCACTGGACAGCCATTCCTTGCTGGAAGCACCACTCTCTGGGGTCTAATGGAGGAGCTCACAAGGCTGCTCTGACCTTGAGACTGAGAGCAGGCATTGGCCTTAGTCAGTAGCCAGTTTAAAGGGAAAAAAGACATCATGCACACTAACCCAGTCCAGCCTATCTCCATTAGAGTCTGTCCCTACCGCCTTTGGGAATCTATAGAACCAATGTAGGTAGCAGTTCTTGGAGGGCTGATAAAAGATAACCCAGAGGAGTCTGGTTACAGGAAGGACTGGAGAGGTTATAAAGAAATGATGTATGATAAAATCAACATTAAATTAAGGACTGTTCATAAAAGAAAAAAGTTCAGTGAGTGGACTAGTTTGGGTTCTCCAAAGAAACAGAGCAAATGGAAGACATTTATGTGTGTATGTGCATTTCTCATAGATGTATATATGAAATAATCTATACAGTATGTGAAATATAATGTATATAATATGTCATATGTGAATATATATAACATAGTACACACATATATTAAAATATAACATATACTATATCATACATGAATATATATTAAATAATATAAATGATAATACTCTATGAAATAAAGGGGTATATTTTAAGGAACTGGTTCACCCAATTGCAGAGGCTAGCAAGTCTGAAATCTACAGGGCCCACCTGAAAGTTGGAAAGTCAGGCAGGAGTTAATGCTACAGTTTTGAAGCAAAGTTTCTCTGGGAAGCCTCCATTTTTGCTCTTAAGGCCTGCCACTGACTCATCTCCTTTATATAAGGTCAACTGATTACAGATGTTAACCATATATGAAATCACTGGGTGCTAGAACCTGACCAAGTAAATGGATAAAAAACTAACCATCCCAGCAGGATTACCCTTATACAACTATTTTTACTGTTTTGTGTTCCTTTCCAACAATTATATGCATATCTATTTTACATAGTTGTAAAAAACTGTATTACAAGCATTTCATGCTCCATTAGGAACCAGGCTGCACAGCAGGAGGCGAGCAGTGGGTGAAACCAAACCATCCCCCGACCAGTTCATGGGAAAACTGTCTTCCACAAAACCGGTCCCTGATGCAAAAAGATGGGGACTGCTGATCTCAAGGACTAGCCTCACTGGACAGCCATTCCTTGCTGGAAGCACCACTCTCTGGGGTCTAATGGAGGAGCTCACAAGGCTGCTCTGACCTTGAGACTGAGAGCAGGCATTGGCCTTAGTCAGTAGCCAGTTTAAAGGGAAAAAAGACATCATGCACACTAACCCAGTCCAGCCTATCTCCATTAGAGTCTGTCCCTACCGCCTTTGGGAATCTATAGAACCAATGTAGGTAGCAGTTCTTGGAGGGCTGATAAAAGATAACCCAGAGGAGTCTGGTTACAGGAAGGACTGGAGAGGTTATAAAGAAATGATGTATGATAAAATCAACATTAAATTAAGGACTGTTCATAAAAGAAAAAAGTTCAGTGAGTGGACTAGTTTGGGTTCTCCAAAGAAACAGAGCAAATGGAAGACATTTATGTGTGTATGTGCATTTCTCATAGATGTATATATGAAATAATCTATACAGTATGTGAAATATAATGTATATAATATGTCATATGTGAATATATATAACATAGTACACACATATATTAAAATATAACATATACTATATCATACATGAATATATATTAAATAATATAAATGATAATACTCTATGAAATAAAGGGGTATATTTTAAGGAACTGGTTCACCCAATTGCAGAGGCTAGCAAGTCTGAAATCTACAGGGCCCACCTGAAAGTTGGAAAGTCAGGCAGGAGTTAATGCTACAGTTTTGAAGCAAAGTTTCTCTGGGAAGCCTCCATTTTTGCTCTTAAGGCCTGCCACTGACTCATCTCCTTTATATAAGGTCAACTGATTACAGATGTTAACCATATATGAAATCACTGGGTGCTAGAACCTGACCAAGTAAATGGATAAAAAACTAACCATCCCAGCAGGATTACCCTTATACAACTATTTTTACTGTTTTGTGTTCCTTTCCAACAATTATATGCATATCTATTTTACATAGTTGTAAAAAACTGTATTACAAGAATTTACTACATTTATTATATATATAGTACATGTTCATTATAGAAAATTTGGATACATAAAAATTTGCCATTCTAATTTCTTATGTCATTTGTAAACAATGTTTCATGTTTATAAGGCCATCTCTTCCATGGAATTATGGGCACCATAAAACCAAGAAACCAGGTCCCATTTGTCTTTTTATGCTGATCATTAATGATGGTGCCCCACACATACTGGGTGCTCAATATATACTGGTAAAAAGAATGGATTTTGTTCCATAATGCCAACACTTACTATTTGTAATAGCTACATAATAGTCAAAATAACATACTAAAATTCTCTTAGCTCATCACTTAGTATTAAACATTTAGACTGATTTCAGGTGTTTTTTATTTTCCTACAGTAAGTTTACTGCTAAAAACTTCTTCGTACACACACATTTTTCTTCCATAGGAATAACTCAAGAAAATGAATTTGTATATGCCCTCCTTCAGAGTACTATGGTCTTAGATAATCACACCGACTAACTTAGAGGAAAGTATGGGTGGAAGTGGTTGTTTGAAACATCCATTGAGACTAGAACAATAGTCTCATAATAATAACTGGTCATTGTGAAGTTCTTCACAAAACTAAACCCAAACAAAAGTGAGCTTGTGGGCATGGAATCCCACAGCTACCCTCTAAGATAACGGGACTGGAAGTCTACAAACTATATTTCCCAAGTTCCTTTGGTAGTGTCTTCCTGTTAGGTTTTGCCTTAACTGGCAGGGCAATCAAGATGAGAAAAGAGAGGAAATGTCATTGTTTTCTATTCCTTTCCTCCATTTTCTCTCTCTCTCTGTCTCTTCCTCCTCACCCTAGCCCTCGGCCACTCCTCGTTCTTTCCTACCTTCCTCTGAGAGTCTGTCTTCTATTATTTTAGCTTCTGAGGTTGTGACATACCCTCTATGACCCTAGGTTCTGAAAATCTAATATCTGATTTACCTTCAGCTCTCCTTTTCCACTCTTTGACTTTCTAAGACCTCTGTAATATATGCCCTGTATTAAGTATCCTCTTTTGAAATACCTAGCTTGGTTTTCCTGATCAGACTGATTGATACGATAAAGAGAATTTCTTATGAGGCATTTTCACCTGGTTTTGCCCACCTTGGTCTCCAAAACCTTAACTTTTAGGAGTCCATCTGGGTACACCTTCAGAAATACTTCTCCCTCACTATATTAATCACATTTTTTAAATTTTCTGTATTTCATGATGTTTTGACATCTTTAAAAGCTTGCTGCCCAGGGAAAGGCAGCCTCCCAGAGCTTGTCTTTACTTGAAGAGAGCAAAGAGCTCACGAAGACCACATCTTTCATATACCAACCAGCCGGTCCCAAGATACTGACCAGGTATATCGACTTTTTTTCACATAATAGTCAAAATAACATACTAAAATTCTCTTAGCTCATCACTTAGTATTAAACATTTAGACTGATTTCAGGTGTTTTTTATTTTCCTACAGTAAGTTTACTGCTAAAAACTTCTTCGTACACACACATTTTTCTTCCATAGGAATAACTCAAGAAAATGAATTTGTATATGCCCTCCTTCAGAGTACTATGGTCTTAGATAATCACACCGACTAACTTAGAGGAAAGTATGGGTGGAAGTGGTTGTTTGAAACATCCATTGAGACTAGAACAATAGTCTCATAATAATAACTGGTCATTGTGAAGTTCTTCACAAAACTAAACCCAAACAAAAGTGAGCTTGTGGGCATGGAATCCCACAGCTACCCTCTAAGATAACGGGACTGGAAGTCTACAAACTATATTTCCCAAGTTCCTTTGGTAGTGTCTTCCTGTTAGGTTTTGCCTTAACTGGCAGGGCAATCAAGATGAGAAAAGAGAGGAAATGTCATTGTTTTCTATTCCTTTCCTCCATCTCTCTCTCTCTCTCTGTCTCTTCCTCCTCACCCTAGCCCTCGGCCACTCCTCGTTCTTTCCTACCTTCCTCTGAGAGTCTGTCTTCTATTATTTTAGCTTCTGAGGTTGTGACATACCCTCTATGACCCTAGGTTCTGAAAATCTAATATCTGATTTACCTTCAGCTCTCCTTTTCCACTCTTTGACTTTCTAAGACCTCTGTAATATATGCCCTGTATTAAGTATCCTCTTTTGAAATACCTAGCTTGGTTTTCCTGATCAGACTGATTGATACGATAAAGAGAATTTCTTATGAGGCATTTTCACCTGGTTTTGCCCACCTTGGTCTCCAAAACCTTAACTTTTAGGAGTCCATCTGGGTACACCTTCAGAAATACTTCTCCCTCACTATATTAATCACATTTTTTAAATTTTCTGTATTTCATGATGTTTTGACATCTTTAAAAGCTTGCTGCCCAGGGAAAGGCAGCCCCTCCCAGAGCTTGTCTTTACTTGAAGAGAGCAAAGAGCTCACGAAGACCACATCTTTCATATACCAACCAGCCGGTCCCAAGATACTGACCAGGTTTTATATCACTTGGGTCACTGCCAGGACTTTTTACATTCCAAGCCTCATTCTGATTTCTGCTCTACCTAAATATGCAGAAATACTTATCTACAGCAACACTTGTAAAAGTTCTTCTAGCATCCTCATCAAGATGCTAAAAGACCAAACACTAGAAGAACAGCACACATATTGATATACAGCTGACTAGAAAGGCTGTAAGATTATCAGATGTCAATTCCTCTTTCCCTAAAGATCACCCCCAACCATCTAAATTGAGGGGCATGGCCCAGGCAGTGTACTCTTCCACATTTATCCTGGCTGTTAGGGGACAGCATCACACCTATTCTTTGATGACTACAGTTATAAATCTTGGACTTGATTCATTCCCTTTCAGTAGGAAATATCAATATCTTTATTTTTCTTTCTTTTCTCAGGAGATCAAATTGGGGTCATGGCATGAATACAGACAGAATCTTAAAAGGAAGTTCAGGCAAACTCAAGGAGCTGGGCAATCTTCACAGGAACAGAGTATGAAAAAGGCAGAGTGAGCCAAGTGGGTGCTCTCTTTCCCTTCTCTCTTATTCTAGCTCCTTCATTCGATCACTCCCCCACTCCTCTTTTTTTAACTGTTAGCTTTATTTTATTTATATTATTGTTGATTGCACTGGGTCTTCATTGCAGCACAAAGGCTGTCTTTAGTTGAGGTGAGCAGGGTCTCCTCTCTAGTTCTGGTGTTTGGGTTTCTCATTGCAGTAGCTTCTCTTGCGGCAGAGCACGGGACCTGGGCAAGGGCTCAGGAGTGGTAGCACACAGGCTCAGTTGCCCCGCAGCATGTAGGAGCTTCCTGGACCTGAGATTGGACCCAAGTCACTTGCGTTGGCAGATAGATTCTTAATCGCCAGGAAAGCCCCCTACCTCCTTCTTATTCTGCATACCCCTCTTTCTGAGGCTGTCCTCTGCCCACCGCCTGGCTCTGTCTGGCTCCAGCATGCAGGAGACCTACGTGACCTTCCACACAGTGCGGTCCCACTCCCCCCTGCCTCCCCAGGAGCTCCATCTCTTGAGTTACTGTCACTTGAGTGGATGGTTCACCTCTCCCTGTGCTCAGCCACAAGCTGACTCAGCTTGGTGATAGTCCAACTCTCTTCAAACCTGGAAACTGCCTTTTTCTCTCAGAACAACAGTATTCTGAACCCTGGGCTATGGGAGAAGAGGTTCCCAGTCCTTTTACTCATGGGAGATTTTTTTCCCCTACCTTCCAACCTCAAGTTTGCTTCAAGTCCAAACCTGTTCCTGTTGGCATGATCTGATATCCCCTCCTTAGCCAGAGCACAGCCTCCCAACGCTGGACCTTAACAAAAGACCTTTTAAATGGCCCAGGCAGTGTACTCTTCCACATTTATCCTGGCTGTTAGGGGACAGCATCACACCTATTCTTTGATGACTACAGTTATAAATCTTGGACTTGATTCATTCCCTTTCAGTAGGAAATATCAATATCTTTATTTTTCTTTCTTTTCTCAGGAGATCAAATTGGGGTCATGGCATGAATACAGACAGAATCTTAAAAGGAAGTTCAGGCAAACTCAAGGAGCTGGGCAATCTTCACAGGAACAGAGTATGAAAAAGGCAGAGTGAGCCAAGTGGGTGCTCTCTTTCCCTTCTCTCTTATTCTAGCTCCTTCATTCGATCACTCCCCCACTCCTCTTTTTTTAACTGTTAGCTTTATTTTATTTATATTATTGTTGATTGCACTGGGTCTTCATTGCAGCACAAAGGCTGTCTTTAGTTGTGGAGAGCAGGGTCTCCTCTCTAGTTCTGGTGTTTGGGTTTCTCATTGCAGTAGCTTCTCTTGCGGCAGAGCACGGGACCTGGGCAAGGGCTCAGGAGTGGTAGCACACAGGCTCAGTTGCCCCGCAGCATGTAGGAGCTTCCTGGACCTGAGATTGGACCCAAGTCACTTGCGTTGGCAGATAGATTCTTAATCGCCAGGAAAGCCCCCTACCTCCTTCTTATTCTGCATACCCCTCTTTCTGAGGCTGTCCTCTGCCCACCGCCTGGCTCTGTCTGGCTCCAGCATGCAGGAGACCTACGTGACCTTCCACACAGTGCGGTCCCACTCCCCCCTGCCTCCCCCGGGAGCTCCATCTCTTGAGTTACTGTCACTTGAGTGGATGGTTCACCTCTCCCTGTGCTCAGCCACAAGCTGACTCAGCTTGGTGATAGTCCAACTCTCTTCAAACCTGGAAACTGCCTTTTTCTCTCAGAACAACAGTATTCTGAACCCTGGGCTATGGGAGAAGAGGTTCCCAGTCCTTTTACTCATGGGAGATTTTTTTCCCCTACCTTCCAACCTCAAGTTTGCTTCAAGTCCAAACCTGTTCCTGTTGGCATGATCTGATATCCCCTCCTTAGCCAGAGCACAGCCTCCCAACGCTGGACCTTAACAAAAAGCAGTGCCTTTGTCCCTGTAGACGTGGCAGTTATATGCTTTCTTGGAGCGTATATGCTTAAACATCTAAAGGAATTTTAGGTCAAGGTAACTACAGTGGAGTCAGTAAAGCAGAGCCTTGGACACAGAGAAACTGGAAAGTTGCTGGGTATTATTTTATTGATGTAGGCAGCAATGTCGGGGGAGGGTTGGGAGAAGGAGGGAGGCAGTGCAAATGCCCTGGGCTGAAAGAGGGAAGGGTGTCGCCCTAGAGGTGGGAGAACTAGGAGAGACTGTGGCTAGTGTGACTACAGTTTAATAAACAAAGGAGAAAGTCAAACGCAATACAATCAAAAGTCCACTTAAAGAAGGTATCAGAGAACTTTGGGTAAATTATTTCTTTTGAAAGATAAAATAGCTATCCCCAATCCTAGAGCTGTGGAGTTGAGGTAGAGAGAACCCCAAACTGGGAATTGCAAGACCCCAAGCTACCTGGTTAGATGAATGTAGTTATTTAAGTCTTCTTTTCTCTTCAGTCAAGTTGAAAATAACACCTGTTTAAGGGTTTTCATGAGAATTAAATGAGACAGGGTACATAAAAGTACTAGCTTGTCATTCGGCAAGATGCTTAGATACTCAAACACGGGGGACCACAGTAAGGAGATGCACGACACTTCTAACAGACCAGCCCTAACCCAGAACACAGACACAACCAAGCTCTGGCGAGGATGTGAAGCAATTCCCACTCACTGCTGATGGGAATGCTAAAGTGCGGTCCCACTCCCTGCCTCCCCGGAGCTCCATCTCTTGAGTTACTGTCACTTGAGTGGATGGTTCACCTCTCCCTGTGCTCAGCCACAAGCTGACTCAGCTTGGTGATAGTCCAACTCTCTTCAAACCTGGAAACTGCCTTTTTCTCTCAGAACAACAGTATTCTGAACCCTGGGCTATGGGAGAAGAGGTTCCCAGTCCTTTTACTCATGGGAGATTTTTTCCCTACCTTCCAACCTCAAGTTTGCTTCAAGTCCAAACCTGTTCCTGTTGGCATGATCTGATATCCCCTCCTTAGCCAGAGCACAGCCTCCCAACGCTGGACCTTAACAAAAAGCAGTGCCTTTGTCCCTGTAGACGTGGCAGTTATATGCTTTCTTGGAGCGTATATGCTTAAACATCTAAAGGAATTTTAGGTCAAGGTAACTACAGTGGAGTCAGTAAAGCAGAGCCTTGGACACAGAGAAACTGGAAAGTTGCTGGGTATTATTTTATTGATGTAGGCAGCAATGTCGGGGGAGGGTTGGGAGAAGGAGGGAGGCAGTGCAAATGCCCTGGGCTGAAAGAGGGAAGGGTGTCGCCCTAGAGGTGGGAGAACTAGGAGAGACTGTGGCTAGTGTGACTACAGTTTAATAAACAAAGGAGAAAGTCAAACGCAATACAATCAAAAGTCCACTTAAAGAAGGTATCAGAGAACTTTGGGTAAATTATTTCTTTTGAAAGATAAAATAGCTATCCCCAATCCTAGAGCTGTGGAGTTGAGGTAGAGAGAACCCCAAACTGGGAATTGCAAGACCCCAAGCTACCTGGTTAGATGAATGTAGTTATTTAAGTCTTCTTTTCTCTTCAGTCAAGTTGAAAATAACACCTGTTTAAGGGTTTTCATGAGAATTAAATGAGACAGGGTACATAAAAGTACTAGCTTGTCATTCGGCAAGATGCTTAGATACTCAAACACGGGGGACCACAGTAAGGAGATGCACGACACTTCTAACAGACCAGCCCTAACCCAGAACACAGACACAACCAAGCTCTGGCGAGGATGTGAAGCAATTCCCACTCACTGCTGATGGGAATGCAAAATGGGACAGCCACTTCTGAAGAGAGTTTGGCAGTTTGTTTAAAAAAAAAAAAAAAAAAGCTAAACATACCCTGACCATATCATTCCATAGTCCTGCTCCTTGGTATTTCCCCAAAGGGGTTGAGAAGCTATGTCTACAGAGAAACCAGGATGTCTACAGCAGCTTTATGCCTTACTGCTAAAACCGAAAAACAAACAAGATGTCCTTCATTTGTGAATGTTTCATAAACTCTGTGCATCTGGACAATGGATCGGTTGGACAGTGTATCTCAGCAGCAAAAAATAAATGAGTTATCAAGCCATGAAAAGACATGGAGGAGCCTTCGATGCATATGACTAAGTGAGAGAACATCTGAAAAGGCTACACACTGTGTTATTTCAACAGCACGACGTTCTAGGACAGGAAGAAGCTACCAAGACAGGGGAATGGTCAGTGGTTGCCTGGGGTGGGAGGCAGGGAAGAACGAACAGGCAGGACCCCAAGGGTGTTTAAGGCAGTGAAGCTACTCTGCATTACTATAATGATGGAGTCATGGCATTCTACCCTCAGAATGCACAGCGCCAAGCACGAACCTTAATGTTAAGTATGGACTTTGGGCAATAATATGTCATAGAGATGATCAGCTCTGACAAAGGTACCAACCGAACAAGGGTGTTGATAATGGGGGAGGCTAGGCAGGTGTCAAGGCAGGGCATATTTGAGAAATCTCTGTACCGTCCTCTCAAATTTGCTGTGAACCTAAAACTACTCTATGTCCTTAAAAAATAAAAAGTTAAAAATGGGCCCATGATCCCTGGCCTGGGAAGATCCCATGTGCCATGGAGCAGCTGGACTGGTGTGTCCAATTACGAGCTAGCGCTCTGGAGCACATGCGCCCAGAGCCTGTGCTCTGCAACAATAGAGGCCACTGTGATGAGAGGCTCACACAGGCCAAAGAATAAAAGATGGATGAAAAATAAATAAAAAAACAATAAAAGAGGCCAAAATTAAAAAAAAAAAAAAATGGGCGCATGGTATTTCCAGCCCCACCATTATGGAAACCTTGGGCAAGTTACTTAAATAAAAGGGACAACGATCATTCACTGAGCATCTGCCCATGCTCAGACCCAGCACTGGGCATTGTTCCTGGGTTTTAACTGCTTCCCCATTTGGGCAGCAAGGGGGGCAGGAGCAGAGGACACCCAAGCTTGGGTCACTAAAAAGAACTGTGCCAAGACCCATGAGCCGGGGAGATGAAGGACATTCCGAGGAAGCTCAAGTCAAGAGCAGCACCCCAGATGGATGGGGACCCAGGCCCCTGCAAGCAAGCGATCCCCAGCAGCCCACAGGGCCCTTGAGTGGCTTTCAGAGATTCCTGGAGCACAGTGCAGCACCACGACACCTGGCGCCGTGTCCTGAGCTGAGATCTGCCTCATCTAATAATATGCCACTCCAGGAATGTATTCTTCCATCTTCCTCCACAAAGCCATCAGGGCCAGATGCCAAAGACCCAGGGAAATTAGCACCATGAACCCTCTTCCCTCCCTGCACTGTCAGCCCCATTCCATCCTCAGGTCCTTTCTTACCCAGAGAGAGCAGCTACCCTGAACAGCAGTGGGGAGCTTGCTGATGAGGACAGCAGGTGACCTGAGAACACAGTGTGCAAGAAGGCAATGTTCACATGCTTCATTCTTCTGACATAATGGACTGTTTATGGGGATGGAATCTAGGGAGACCATGCCTCAACCAGGAGATGGCTCCATCAGGGACCCGAGGACTCAGAGAACTTGGAACACAGTTAAACCCTTATTAAGTTCCTTCTTACATGTCCCCATGGGCCTGTGGGCATGGGCTGATTTGCAGGCCTTGCCCAGGATAAGAAGTTTTTCTCAGACTTAGAACACTGCAAATAGCCATGGTCACCGTTCTCATTTTCTGAGCATCTAACAGGCTTCCAGCCCTATAAACATTTAATTCTCATACACCCTCTTCTCCTCGAAGAGTCAAACAATAACCAATCACAGATGAAGCACTTGAGATGGAGAAGTATTCTCCATCAGCTCACCAGGCAAATCAATATAGGAGCAAAGACCAGAACCCAAGTTTGTTGTATTCCAAAGTCCAAATTCCTTCTGCTGTGCCCTTGTTGCCTCTCAAAATGTAATGGGCAAGTTACTTAAATAAAAGGGACAACGATCATTCACTGAGCATCTGCCCATGCTCAGACCCAGCACTGGGCATTGTTCCTGGGTTTTAACTGCTTCCCCATTTGGGCAGCAAGGGGGGCAGGAGCAGAGGACACCCAAGCTTGGGTCACTAAAAAGAACTGTGCCAAGACCCATGAGCCGGGGAGATGAAGGACATTCCGAGGAAGCTCAAGTCAAGAGCAGCACCCCAGATGGATGGGGACCCAGGCCCCTGCAAGCAAGCGATCCCCAGCAGCCCACAGGGCCCTTGAGTGGCTTTCAGAGATTCCTGGAGCACAGTGCAGCACCACGACACCTGGCGCCGTGTCCTGAGCTGAGATCTGCCTCATCTAATAATATGCCACTCCAGGAATGTATTCTTCCATCTTCCTCCACAAAGCCATCAGGGCCAGATGCCAAAGACCCAGGGAAATTAGCACCATGAACCCTCTTCCCTCCCTGCACTGTCAGCCCCATTCCATCCTCAGGTCCTTTCTTACCCAGAGGGGCAGCTACCCTGAACAGCAGTGGGGAGCTTGCTGATGAGGACAGCAGGTGACCTGAGAACACAGTGTGCAAGAAGGCAATGTTCACATGCTTCATTCTTCTGACATAATGGACTGTTTATGGGGATGGAATCTAGGGAGACCATGCCTCAACCAGGAGATGGCTCCATCAGGGACCCGAGGACTCAGAGAACTTGGAACACAGTTAAACCCTTATTAAGTTCCTTCTTACATGTCCCCATGGGCCTGTGGGCATGGGCTGATTTGCAGGCCTTGCCCAGGATAAGAAGTTTTTCTCAGACTTAGAACACTGCAAATAGCCATGGTCACCGTTCTCATTTTCTGAGCATCTAACAGGCTTCCAGCCCTATAAACATTTAATTCTCATACACCCTCTTCTCCTCGAAGAGTCAAACAATAACCAATCACAGATGAAGCACTTGAGATGGAGAAGTATTCTCCATCAGCTCACCAGGCAAATCAATATAGGAGCAAAGACCAGAACCCAAGTTTGTTGTATTCCAAAGTCCAAATTCCTTCTGCTGTGCCCTTGTTGCCTCTCAAAATGTAATGGCAAGACTTCACCAAGCTCAAACCCACCGAGATGGGTTTATTTCCCAAGATGCTGCAGAGCAAGGAGGGGCAGCTAGAGGTCAAGCTGGCCCTGAAGGAAAGCTCTGTGTCAAGTCCCTCATAGGAACGGGTTTCAAGCCAGAAGAACTTAGCCCCCTAAACAACAGAGACCTTGATCTTCCTCCCGGAGCGAAACGTGTCCTAGGCTTCAAAACCTGTTATCAGCCCAGCCAACTCCCACTAGCCTTCTTTCTGTCTTTGTCTCTCTTGTTTAAGGCGAGGCAGGGCTGGGGGGTCCCTGGAGCTTTGTCACCAGGAGAAATCACCTCCCTTCCTCTGGTCCTGTCCCTTTCTTCCAACAGGAGGTCTCCCCCACTTTGTTTCCATGGGAAACCGGGGTGGGGGGCCGCAGGAAGGAAACGCCTTCGGTCCTTCAGCTCCCCACAGACCCCAGGACGGCGATGCCGCTCCTCCACCCCAGGCTCCTCCCCTGCTCTCTGCTTCCCCAGCCTCCACAAAAGAGGCTGCGGGTGAAGGTTTTTCCATTTAATTTCCTTTTTCATCACTTTTACCCCTTTTGGATGGTTCCCATCTGAGGGTCTCAGTGGATTAACTGGCCAATCAGATTTCATTATGAGCCCAAGTAATTCTTATCATTAAACCTGTAATTTATTTCTTCTGTGTTTCATAAAATGTGAAACATTACCATTCTCCGGGAGCTTGAAGAGAACAGAGATGCTTCATTAAGTCCAACACTGCTCCTCCAGAAGAGGCCGTAATTATATGCAGATTTTTTTTTCCTAACAGCTAAGTTTCTACTTGCAGATGCTAACAAAAGAAATAAGCTTTTAATCCAAACATAATTAATATGAATTACCTCCCCAGTACACCCTGGCTTTGCACCATTAAACTTAATTTTTGTTTTGCATGATAATTGTGTTATCATTACCGTTTATAGGAGAACCCAGGGACCCTTGCTTTGTTTTCACTCAAGACTAAAGCACAGAAAAGAAACCCCAAGTTTGTTGTATTCCAAAGTCCAAATTCCTTCTGCTGTGCCCTTGTTGCCTCTCAAAATGTAATGGCAAGACTTCACCAAGCTCAAACCCACCGAGATGGGTTTATTTCCCAAGATGCTGCAGAGCAAGGAGGGGCAGCTAGAGGTCAAGCTGGCCCTGAAGGAAAGCTCTGTGTCAAGTCCCTCATAGGAACGGGTTTCAAGCCAGAAGAACTTAGCCCCCTAAACAACAGAGACCTTGATCTTCCTCCCGGAGCGAAACGTGTCCTAGGCTTCAAAACCTGTTATCAGCCCAGCCAACTCCCACTAGCCTTCTTTCTGTCTTTGTCTCTCTTGTTTAAGGCGAGGCAGGGCTGGGGGGTCCCTGGAGCTTTGTCACCAGGAGAAATCACCTCCCTTCCTCTGGTCCTGTCCCTTTCTTCCAACAGGAGGTCTCCCCACTTTGTTTCCATGGGAAACCGGGGTGGGGCCGCAGGAAGGAAAGCATGCAGTCCTTCAGCTCCCCACAGACCCCAGGACGGCGATGCCGCTCCTCCACCCCAGGCTCCTCCCTGCTCTCTGCTTCCCAGCCTCCACAAAAGAGGCTGGGGGTGAAGGTTTTTCCATTTAATTTCCTTTTTCATCACTTTTACCCCTTTTGGATGGTTCCCATCTGAGGGTCTCAGTGGATTAACTGGCCAATCAGATTTCATTATGAGCCCAAGTAATTCTTATCATTAAACCTGTAATTTATTTCTTCTGTGTTTCATAAAATGTGAAACATTACCATTCTCCGGGAGCTTGAAGAGAACAGAGATGCTTCATTAAGTCCAACACTGCTCCTCCAGAAGAGGCCGTAATTATATGCAGATTTTTTTTTCCTAACAGCTAAGTTTCTACTTGCAGATGCTAACAAAAGAAATAAGCTTTTAATCCAAACATAATTAATATGAATTACCTCCCCAGTACACCCTGGCTTTGCACCATTAAACTTAATTTTTGTTTTGCATGATAATTGTGTTATCATTACCGTTTATAGGAGAACCCAGGGACCCTTGCTTTGTTTTCACTCAAGACTAAAGGGACTGGAAAGGACTTTCCTCCCCTCTGCCGGTCAGAAGCCTGTTGGCCAGCCTTCCTGACCCGACCTTGTGGCTGGGGAGCCTGAGGTCACGGCCACAGAGCCAGTGAGGGTCCTCCCTCCAACAGTAAAAGAAAACAGATTCTCACTTATCCCATCGAGGATTTGCCACCCAGGAGATGGGTTCATTCGGAGCTGCTGTCTAATTATTAGATTGTCATTGCAGTCATCGTCATCATCATCACCATCACCATTATTATCATCATTGTTAGTATTGCTCCTAACTGTCATGGGTACCACATAATTTCTCGGCAGCATGCTCCAGCTACTCTGCTATTGGTTATTTTGTCCAATGATCTGGGGATCCTGGGCTGGATTCTTTAAGTGAAAAAACCCCAGAAAATAGCAGATTGAGCACCAAAGACCCAGATTTCATGCCCGTTTCCATTCAAGACATTGTGCAAGGCCATCTTCCTCTCTCTCTCCTCCATGTGCCTCAGTCTCCCCCTCTCTCTCCCACTCTGCTTCCTAAGGAAGAGTCATAATTTTACAAATCTTAAAAGGGAAGCTAATGCCTTGGAAACCAAGCACTACATTTATAAACCAGCATCCCTTCACTGATCAAAGAGTCAGTGCACATCCTTGTGGACTAGATACTGTGAGAAATAATACGTGTACAAATACACACAGACACACAGAGGGAGATGCACACACTGAACCCTGCCATCAGAGAATTTACAATCTAGTTGAGGGAGGAATATAGACACCCAAATGTTTTTTAAAAGGAGAGGAAATAAATAACAGCATTAAGCAACAATGTCAAGATGGCTAATGGAACACCTGCCGATGTGAGCATCATTAACGATGCAAAGGGGAGAGATGGCAAAGGTGAAGACTGAGTGCAGGAAGAAGAGCTGATTGATGTGGCAAGAAGGTGGGTGGCCTGGAGGAAGGACCACATGCAGATGCTAACAAAAGAAATAAGCTTTTAATCCAAACATAATTAATATGAATTACCTCCCCAGTACACCCTGGCTTTGCACCATTAAACTTAATTTTTGTTTTGCATGATAATTGTGTTATCATTACCGTTTATAGGAGAACCCAGGGACCCTTGCTTTGTTTTCACTCAAGACTAAAGGGACTGGAAAGGACTTTCCTCCCCTCTGCCGGTCAGAAGCCTGTTGGCCAGCCTTCCTGACCCGACCTTGTGGCTGGGGAGCCTGAGGTCACGGCCACAGAGCCAGTGGGGGTCCTCCCTCCAACAGTAAAAGAAAACAGATTCTCACTTATCCCATCGAGGATTTGCCACCCAGGAGATGGGTTCATTCGGAGCTGCTGTCTAATTATTAGATTGTCATTGCAGTCATCGTCATCATCATCACCATCACCATTATTATCATCATTGTTAGTATTGCTCCTAACTGTCATGGGTACCACATAATTTCTCGGCAGCATGCTCCAGCTACTCTGCTATTGGTTATTTTGTCCAATGATCTGGGGATCCTGGGCTGGATTCTTTAAGTGAAAAAACCCCAGAAAATAGCAGATTGAGCACCAAAGACCCAGATTTCATGCCCGTTTCCATTCAAGACATTGTGCAAGGCCATCTTCCTCTCTCTCTCCTCCATGTGCCTCAGTCTCCCCCTCTCTCTCCCACTCTGCTTCCTAAGGAAGAGTCATAATTTTACAAATCTTAAAAGGGAAGCTAATGCCTTGGAAACCAAGCACTACATTTATAAACCAGCATCCCTTCACTGATCAAAGAGTCAGTGCACATCCTTGTGGACTAGATACTGTGAGAAATAATACGTGTACAAATACACACAGACACACAGAGGGAGATGCACACACTGAACCCTGCCATCAGAGAATTTACAATCTAGTTGAGGGAGGAATATAGACACCCAAATGTTTTTTAAAAGGAGAGGAAATAAATAACAGCATTAAGCAACAATGTCAAGATGGCTAATGGAACACCTGCCGATGTGAGCATCATTAACGATGCAAAGGGGAGAGATGGCAAAGGTGAAGACTGAGTGCAGGAAGAAGAGCTTGAGCTGAATTTGGATGTGGGGCAGGTGGAGGAAGGTGGGTGCAGGCCTGGAGGAAGGACCACATGGAGCGCGGTCTAGGACGTAAGGGAATCACACTCAGCACGGCAGACTATCCCCATGGGGAGCCACAGGAGACAGACTGGAAAGGTCATTTGGAGTCAGAATACGGAGAGTCCTGAACACCAGACCAGGACATGAGGAGACTTGGAATCATTTTCCAAAGGGAAGAGAGGATGGTTTAAAGGAAATGGCATGGACTTCCCTGATGACCAATGCAGGGCACACAGATTCGATCCCTGACCCAGGAAGATCCCACATGCCTTGGAGCAACTCAAGCCTGTGTTCCATAACTACTGCGCTTTAGAACCCAGGAGCTGCAGCTGTTGAAGTCCATGCTCCCTAGAGTCCGTGCTCAGCAACAAGAGAAAATACCACATTGAGAAGCTTGAACACTGCAACTGGAGAAAGCCCAAGGACACCAACAAAGATCCAGTGCAGCACAAATAAATAAATAAAAGCAGTGGCATGCTCAGTTTATCAGTCTGGGGACACCTGTGGGAGGGAGCACTGAGGGAGGACTGAGGCCAAGGAGGCCAGGGGACCACAGCCACGGTGTGCGGTGGCAAGGCACTCCACTCGCTCTGACAGAAAGAACTGGAAAGAGTAAACACCTAAAAGAGAATCCATGGGACTCGGTAAGAGGGGGAAAAAAAGAGAATGTCAAGTGAAATCCATGGAAATTCGTGAGATTTAAGAGAAATAATCACGCTACGTCTACCACAGAGTGCCCAAAACAACACCCAGCTCCTGGCACAGGGCAAACCCTCATGACTACTGGCTGCTGTGAACACTGACTAGTGTTTTGTCCTGTTTGATCATCCCAGGGCCCCTGTGGAACTGCCCAGGGTAGTCCCGTTACATATAGCACATAGCTGGGCAAGTCCCTGAGAGACGAGGGAATTATCAAAACAATCTTTCTTCCAGTGGCCAGACCAACAGCCATCATTCTTCAGCCTCTTTCCTCAACCATATTATCTTCTAAGAAACTATGGTGACAATAAAAAACCACGCCCCGCCCCCAGGCAGTGACGAAGTCAGGAATATTAGTACATGCAGGGGCCACACCAGGAAATGGTGGCCCTTTGGCGACATGCTGTTCTCTTGGGTGGGGGTGGGGCAGGGTGGGGGGCTGAACAGGCCTGGAGAACCAGGCCAGCTAAGGGAATCACACTCAGCACGGCAGACTATCCCCATGGGGAGCCACAGGAGACAGACTGGAAAGGTCATTTGGAGTCAGAATACGGAGAGTCCTGAACACCAGACCAGGACATGAGGAGACTTGGAATCATTTTCCAAAGGGAAGAGAGGATGGTTTAAAGGAAATGGCATGGACTTCCCTGATGACCAATGCAGGGCACACAGATTCGATCCCTGACCCAGGAAGATCCCACATGCCTTGGAGCAACTCAAGCCTGTGTTCCATAACTACTGCGCTTTAGAACCCAGGAGCTGCAGCTGTTGAAGTCCATGCTCCCTAGAGTCCGTGCTCAGCAACAAGAGAAAATACCACATTGAGAAGCTTGAACACTGCAACTGGAGAAAGCCCAAGGACACCAACAAAGATCCAGTGCAGCACAAATAAATAAATAAAAGCAGTGGCATGCTCAGTTTATCAGTCTGGGGACACCTGTGGGAGGGAGCACTGAGGGAGGACTGAGGCCAAGGAGGCCAGGGGACCACAGCCACGGTGTGCGGTGGCAAGGCACTCCACTCGCTCTGACAGAAAGAACTGGAAAGAGTAAACACCTAAAAGAGAATCCATGGGACTCGGTAAGAGGGGGAAAAAAAGAGAATGTCAAGTGAAATCCATGGAAATTCGTGAGATTTAAGAGAAATAATCACGCTACGTCTACCACAGAGTGCCCAAAACAACACCCAGCTCCTGGCACAGGGCAAACCCTCATGACTACTGGCTGCTGTGAACACTGACTAGTGTTTTGTCCTGTTTGATCATCCCAGGGCCCCTGTGGAACTGCCCAGGGTAGTCCCGTTACATATAGCACATAGCTGGGCAAGTCCCTGAGAGACGAGGGAATTATCAAAACAATCTTTCTTCCAGTGGCCAGACCAACAGCCATCATTCTTCAGCCTCTTTCCTCAACCATATTATCTTCTAAGAAACTATGGTGACAATAAAAAACCACGCCCCGCCCCCAGGCAGTGACGAAGTCAGGAATATTAGTACATGCAGGGGCCACACCAGGAAATGGTGGCCCTTCGTTGGCGACATGCTGTTCTCTTGGGTGGGGGTGGGGGCAGGGCTTGGGGGCAGCAGGACCTTGAAATGCCATTCTTCAAGGACATTGGGTCACCAAGCTACAGATCCCATTTTTCTGGCCAGTCCAACAATCTCAGCAATGCATTGCTTGCAGAGAAGTTCTGCTCTCAGGAAGACCCTTCTACAAATGATCTTTATCAAATTCATCCTTGATCCAAGAGCTATAAATAGGGAATAGATTTTAAATTCATACAAAGCTTAATTTGACAAACTGGGAACTTGGTTCAAAACAGATCAAATGAAGTTCAGGAGTAATTAGTGTAAAGTTTTAAACCTATGAGAAAGGGGAAATGAGATCATTAATTAATTAAAGAAGAATTTTAAAAATGGGAAAAAGGATGATACCATAATACCTCATAGAAAATGACCAGCCCATGCAGAGTGAACAAGAAGGTGAATGCAGGACTTCCCTGGTAGCTCAGTGGTAAAGAGTTTGCCTACCAACGCAGGAGACACAAGTTCGATCCTTGATGCAGGAGGATCCCACATGCCGCGGAGCAACTAAGCCTGTGAGGCACAACTATGGAGCCTGTGCAGCCTCAGAGTTGCAGCTATGGAGCCCACGTGCCATAACTACTGAAGCCCATGTGTCTTAGAGCCCAAGTTCCACAACAAGAGACATCATCACAAGAAACCTGCTCACCTCTACTAGAGTGCAGCCCCCACTCCCTGCAACTAGAGAAGAACCTACAGCAGCAGTGAAAACCCAGAATAGCCAAAAATAAATAAATAAATAAATTTATTTTTTAAAAAAAAGGTGAATGTGAATTGCAGAAAGGTCTAATTCTCTGCTGTGTGCTGGGGCCCGTCCTGCTGTGGGTTATGTATCTGCTGAGAACAGTAAACATGAGGGGAGGATGAGAAAATAGGGCTAACACAGCATCAGTCCAGCAGGGAACCATCTAAAGAGAATCTGGACCCAGCTCCAAGTGGGCACCCGCTAAAGGGGTTCAAACCAGTCAAAACTAAAGGAAGTCAACCTTGACTATTCATTGGAAGGACTGATGCTATTATCTTCTAAGAAACTATGGTGACAATAAAAACCACGCCCGCCCCAGGCAGTGGAAGTCAGGAATATTAGTACATGCAGGCCACACCAGGAAATGGTGGCCCTTCGTTGGCGACATGCTGTTCTCTTGGGTGGGGGGGGCAGGGCTTGGGGGCAGCAGGACCTTGAAATGCCATTCTTCAAGGACATTGGGTCACCAAGCTACAGATCCCATTTTTCTGGCCAGTCCAACAATCTCAGCAATGCATTGCTTGCAGAGAAGTTCTGCTCTCAGGAAGACCCTTCTACAAATGATCTTTATCAAATTCATCCTTGATCCAAGAGCTATAAATAGGGAATAGATTTTAAATTCATACAAAGCTTAATTTGACAAACTGGGAACTTGGTTCAAAACAGATCAAATGAAGTTCAGGAGTAATTAGTGTAAAGTTTTAAACCTATGAGAAAGGGGAAATGAGATCATTAATTAATTAAAGAAGAATTTTAAAAATGGGAAAAAGGATGATACCATAATACCTCATAGAAAATGACCAGCCCATGCAGAGTGAACAAGAAGGTGAATGCAGGACTTCCCTGGTAGCTCAGTGGTAAAGAGTTTGCCTACCAACGCAGGAGACACAAGTTCGATCCTTGATGCAGGAGGATCCCACATGCCGCGGAGCAACTAAGCCTGTGAGGCACAACTATGGAGCCTGTGCAGCCTCAGAGTTGCAGCTATGGAGCCCACGTGCCATAACTACTGAAGCCCATGTGTCTTAGAGCCCAAGTTCCACAACAAGAGACATCATCACAAGAAACCTGCTCACCTCTACTAGAGTGCAGCCCCCACTCCCTGCAACTAGAGAAGAACCTACAGCAGCAGTGAAAACCCAGAATAGCCAAAAATAAATAAATAAATAAATTTATTTTTTAAAAAAAAGGTGAATGTGAATTGCAGAAAAGGTCTAATTCTCTGCTGTGTGCTGGGGCCCGTCCTGCTGTGGGTTATGTATCTGCTGAGAACAGTAAACATGAGGGGAGGATGAGAAAATAGGGCTAACACAGCATCAGTCCAGCAGGGAACCATCTAAAGAGAATCTGGACCCAGCTCCAAGTGGGCACCCGCTAAAGGGGTTCAAACCAGTCAAAACTAAAGGAAGTCAACCTTGACTATTCATTGGAAGGACTGATGCTGAAGCTGAAGCTGGAGCTCCAATCCGTTGGCCATCTGATGAGAAGAGCAGACTCACTGGAACAGGCCCTGATGCTGAGAACAGTTGAGGGCGGGAGAGAAGGGGGTGACAGAGGTTGAGATGGTTGGATGGCATCACCAACTCAATGGACATGAGTTTGAGCAAACTCCTGGAGATAGTGAAGGACAGGGAAGCCTGACGTGCTGCCGTCCATGGAGTTGCAAAGAGTTGGACTTGACCGGGCAACAAAATAAAGGGGAAAGTGATCAAAAGAGCTAGAGAGCATGGCCTGTGAAAAGATGTCTGACCCCAGAATTACTTCATCCAGAGACGAAAAGTCTAGAAGAAAGGGGATGAGTGGGACTGAGTTGATTTAACAGTGGGCTTTAAGTCAACGAGAGGCTCTTAGTCTCAGAGTATGGTGCCCACCTGGTCCTCCTTGTGTCTTCAGAGGAGAAAAGGGCAGGAACCAGTATGACTCACTGTGGCAAAGACATTCCAGCTCCAAACACATTGCCTTGGAAGGACTGGCTGTGAAACCTGCGAAGAATGAGTTTCTTTTCTTCTATTTCTTCAACTGTATCTCCCCCATCTGGGATAGCATGAGATTCTAGATGCTGACTCCTGTCAGCCAGATTCCCTCAAGACCTGATATTCAAAACACCCTGGAATACAGAGAATGAAGTGACCTTGAGTGGTCCTTCAACCCACCCTCTGCTTCTGGCCTCTCAATCATTTGAAATCGGTCTCTAAACTTAGTCAGTATGGGCTTCCCAACCCATCTGTAGTGGAAGCTGGTCCAAGAATATCAACACAGAGAGACATGTGACCATGTCCTAAGATGTTTTTAAAGAAAAATTAAAAAACAAAGTCAGTGGGGTGGAAGATGGATGAAAAGGAACATGCAAGATCCTTCCCAGTGGCCATAGGAAGAGCTCCAGAAACCAGGGTAGTTCCTGGTCCTTGGGGACCAGATCTGGAGCTTCATTCTCCCCGTCTTCCTCTTGCCTGTGCCTGCACATGGTTGTGAATGCGATCGGACCAAGTGAAGGGCCTATGTGGTCCCAGTTTACCAACCCAAGAAGAAAGGGTCCCATTACTCTCACGGCAGGAATGGCTCTGTGACTAAGTTAAATCAGCAATAGTGAAGTTCTGGTGACTGACACAATATCATCACTGATCCCTCAGCACAAGGGAGCTCTGGGTATTGATAAAGAATCTGCTCACTGGAGGCAGAGGGCTTAGAGCCACAGGCAGGTCATCTAACCTCACTGTGGCTCTTTTTACTTATCTGCAAAATGGGGACAAGTATAGTACCTACCTTCTGGAGTTACTGTGAAGGTTAAATGAGTTAATATGTGGAAAGGGCTCTCTTGGTGTCTGATACACCTTTAACTCTTAGGGAGGTATTCACCAATTTTTTAAAAGAGTATTTTTGTTGGGATGGACTGCACTGATTCCAAATTCACATTCGCACTCTGAGTGGCATCATGCTACACCGAATTCCAGCCATCAGACTCTTTGCTTGTCAAATACCCCACTGGATTATATGGGCATTTTATCCACAACACAGAAAGTACAAATTCTGCATCTTACATGTCGTCAACCTTAGAAACACACAAACTTGCAAACTTAGGAGGCTTTTATATAGTTCTTTAATGAAAGATATGCATGTTAAAAGATTTCTGGCAAAAACATATACCCCCCAAAAAAAAGATTTTTTCATAAACAATCATTCACAGTCATTGCTACGCCAGTACCTATTTGCATTTTGTCACTTTTTCTTCCCTGTATTCTGATGGACGCTTTAATGTAATTGTAACTATTTCGTGTGTCACTACTTCCTAAAGCTCTGTTCTGCTGAGTTTTAATGCTTAAGGATGGTAATCACTCATGGTTGGATAAAGGACTCCAGGGTAAAATAGGTTCAAGAAGCAATAGGTGAAACCACAGAACTTCCGAGAACCCTTCGCATTGATGTGCAGGCAGTCTTGAGAGGGGCACAGGGCACCAAGCATTTCCTGAATATATTTGATGTGGGAGTCATATTCCAAGAGACACGTTGGAAAGATGCTACTCTACAACTTTGTGCTCTGCTTATCATAAGCATTTCTGTACTTTTCCTAAACTTTCTTCACATCCTTTTAAATCACTGTGTAATAATCCACTGAGAAGATAGGCCTTCAATTCCTCAACCATTCTGTTACGGTTAAGCATTTAGGTTCATGTCAACATTTCACTCACCAAAATAAAGCTGCAAGTAAGATCTTTTGGCGTGTAGGTGTTCCAAAACAATGAACATGTTTAGGATTTATTTCTTAGGGTAGATTCTCAGGAGGAGAATTACTGGGTCAAAGGGTATTCGTGGTTCAAGTACATGACCCAAGGTGCCAATTTGCTTTTCAACAAGCCCATATCCATTTTCACTACCCAACAGCATGTGACAGTGCCCACATGCCACACCCAGAACCAGGCAACTTGCCAAAATGCTAAAAGCAAGGCTGCCGACGGTTACTTTCATCGGCCTTCATTAGCAGCACCTCTGGTGATGATCTCTGCAGCTGTCAGATCTGGTGCCAGTCCCTCTCTTCCCTCACCTTCTCTCTCTCCCAAAAGACTCAGATGTGCCCAGGGTTGTGCCATGTCTAAGAGAACTACAGAGAATAAAGTCCGCACCATCTCCCCATCCGCTGATGCTAGGGAGGCATCAAAGAGGTTCAGTAGCTGGACTATTCAACTATCAGCTTTCTGGGTGAACATGCCCTGGTTTGTAGCATTTGCTGCTTTCAGTGGTGTAAAGACTCTGTTGTTGCTGCTGCTGTTTGTGACTCAGTCATGTCTGGCTCTTTGTGACCCCATGGAGCCCACCAGGCTCCTCTGTCCGTGGGATTTCCCAGACAAGGATACTGGAGTGGGTAGCCATTCCCTTCTCCAGGGGATATTCCCAATGCAGGTATCAAACCCACATTCCCTGCTTGGCAGGCAGATTCTTTACCACTGAGTCACCTGGGAAGCCCGTAAATACTCTCACCAAGACTGATTTCAAGCAAACGACCTCCCGACATCATGTCGGAGGACTTGGAGTTGGAAGAGGTGGACCCAGGAGGCTCTTATGAGTTGGGAGGGTGGCTCCAGACACACCCTCCCAGCCGCAGTGGCCGGCGCCCCGAGTTTCTCTCTTTTCTCCCCACTAAGGAATCTGCATCCCTGGCTGGATGTTCCTCTATGTCCAACCACAGCCAGAATCCCCCCCGAGCCCAGTGCTCACAGCCCCTGACCTGCTATACTGTCTACGCTCATCCTACATGGGGGCTCCAGTCTGAGTCACTGAATATGTCCACGGGGTCCCACAGACGTTTACCCTAAGAGAATTACTGGGTCAAAACAATGAACATGTTTAGGATTTATTTCTTAGGGTAGATTCTCAGGAGGAGAATTACTGGGTCAAAGGGTATTCGTGGTTCAAGTACATGACCCAAGGTGCCAATTTGCTTTTCAACAAGCCCATATCCATTTTCACTACCCAACAGCATGTGACAGTGCCCACATGCCACACCCAGAACCAGGCAACTTGCCAAAATGCTAAAAGCAAGGCTGCCGACGGTTACTTTCATCGGCCTTCATTAGCAGCACCTCTGGTGATGATCTCTGCAGCTGTCAGATCTGGTGCCAGTCCCTCTCTTCCCTCACCTTCTCTCTCTCTCCCAAAAGACTCAGATGTGCCCAGGGTTGTGCCATGTCTAAGAGAACTACAGAGAATAAAGTCCGCACCATCTCCCCATCCGCTGATGCTAGGGAGGCATCAAAGAGGTTCAGTAGCTGGACTATTCAACTATCAGCTTTCTGGGTGAACATGCCCTGGTTTGTAGCATTTGCTGCTTTCAGTGGTGTAAAGACTCTGTTGTTGCTGCTGCTGTTTGTGACTCAGTCATGTCTGGCTCTTTGTGACCCCATGGAGCCCACCAGGCTCCTCTGTCCGTGGGATTTCCCAGACAAGGATACTGGATCGGGTTGCCATTTCCTTCTCCAGGGGATATTCCCAATGCAGGTATCAAACCCACATTCCCTGCTTGGCAGGCAGATTCTTTACCACTGAGTCACCTGGGAAGCCCGTAAATACTCTCACCAAGACTGATTTCAAGCAAACGACCTCCCGACATCATGTCGGAGGACTTGGAGTTGGAAGAGGTGGACCCAGGAGGCTCTTATGAGTTGGGAGGGTGGCTCCAGACACACCCTCCCAGCCGCAGTGGCCGGCGCCCCGAGTTTCTCTCTTTTCTCCCCACTAAGGAATCTGCATCCCTGGCTGGATGTTCCTCTATGTCCAACCACAGCCAGAATCCCCCAGGCCCAGTGCTCACAGCCCCTGACCTGCTATACTGTCTACGCTCATCCTACATGGGGGCTCCAGTCTGAGTCACTGAATATGTCCACGGGGTCCCACAGACGTTTACCCCTAAGCCATCAACTCAGGCTGACTCCATCACGTAGCTGTCCCCCCACTCCCACCCTCTGGGCTCTGGACACACAGTCTTGGACTAACTTGCCTCAAGCTGCACTCACCCCCAGCTCCTTCCCTCTGACTCTGCTTCCAGACTCATCAAGGTCCTGACCTCCCTCTCTGCCTCCAGTTTTCAAGCCAGGAT
The DNA here is from genome assembly GCA_022376925.1 of Tragulus kanchil. Classification (NCBI taxonomy): domain Eukaryota; kingdom Metazoa; phylum Chordata; class Mammalia; order Artiodactyla; family Tragulidae; genus Tragulus; species Tragulus kanchil. The sequence goes on along the minus strand of JAIOJX010000028.1, from coordinate 14,615,658 downwards.
TTACTGCAAGGATCTGGTGACAAATTCAATTTTCACCTTCACGAACCAAATCCGATGAGATTATTCAATCATTCTCTGGCTGTGGCAGAAATCCCCCCCCTCCCACCCCATCCCATGAACACGCACATATCCACTGAGGACAAAATGGCCCCTGAACCCCATGAAAACACTCTGGTACCCTGGCAGCCCTCTACCCCCAGGACCTGACACTATTCACGGTGTCCTCAACTAAGCATGGTCAGAGAGTCTTCGTGTCTTGGCTGGAAGCCAGTAGACTTCCAAACTGAACTGTGAGTTGGAACACCTTGCTGTGTGCTCCATCCATCTGACTGGGTAACCCATGACTGTCCATTCCAAAATTATAACTGGAAATACCTTCATCTCCAGCTGGCACCCAAGCCATGCCAACAGGGACAAGCGGGGCCGCCCATCCTAAGGTCTCTACAAGAAAACACTTTCCTGATCATATCCTGCATGCCAGCCGCCTGGTGGGAGCCCCCTCTGGCCCTACGGCTCACTCTCCCTCCCATGGCCCTCCCTGTGGACAAGCTGACCATGCTCACCAAGACTGATTTCAAGCAAACGACCTCCCGACATCATGTCGGAGGACTTGGAGTTGGAAGAGGTGGACCCAGGAGGCTCTTATGAGTTGGGAGGGTGGCTCCAGACACACCCTCCCAGCCGCAGTGGCCGGCGCCCCGAGTTTCTCTCTTTTCTCCCCACTAAGGAATCTGCATCCCTGGCTGGATGTTCCTCTATGTCCAACCACAGCCAGAATCCCCCCCGAGCCCAGTGCTCACAGCCCCTGACCTGCTATACTGTCTACGCTCATCCTACATGGGGGCTCCAGTCTGAGTCACTGAATATGTCCACGGGGTCCCACAGACGTTTACCCCTAAGCCATCAACTCAGGCTGACTCCATCACGTAGCTGTCCCCCCACTCCCACCCTCTGGGCTCTGGACACACAGTCTTGGACTAACTTGCCTCAAGCTGCACTCACCCCCAGCTCCTTCCCTCTGACTCTGCTTCCAGACTCATCAAGGTCCTGACCTCCCTCTCTGCCTCCAGTTTTCAAGCCAGGATTTACTGCAAGGATCTGGTGACAAATTCAATTTTCACCTTCACGAACCAAATCCGATGAGATTATTCAATCATTCTCTGGCTGTGGCAGAAATCCCACTCCCCCTCCCACCCCATCCCATGAACACGCACATATCCACTGAGGACAAAATGGCCCCTGAACCCCATGAAAACACTCTGGTACCCTGGCAGCCCTCTACCCCCAGGACCTGACACTATTCACGGTGTCCTCAACTAAGCATGGTCAGAGAGTCTTCGTGTCTTGGCTGGAAGCCAGTAGACTTCCAAACTGAACTGTGAGTTGGAACACCTTGCTGTGTGCTCCATCCATCTGACTGGGTAACCCATGACTGTCCATTCCAAAATTATAACTGGAAATACCTTCATCTCCAGCTGGCACCCAAGCCATGCCAACAGGGACAAGCGGGGCCGCCCATCCTAAGGTCTCTACAAGAAAACACTTTCCTGATCATATCCTGCATGCCAGCCGCCTGGTGGGAGCCCCCTCTGGCCCTACGGCTCACTCTCCCTCCCATGGCCCTCCCTGTGGACAAGCTGACCATGCTCAGGTCAGCCTCAGCTAAGATGAAGGAGCAAGCACTGCAGAAGAAGAGAGCAAACATGAAAAACATAAGGAGAAAAAGAAAAGGGAAAAGGAAAAAAAATGATACAGCAAAATAGAAAGGAATTGTAGAAAGCACCATATGATGATAGGACCCATTATGTTCTCCAACATTCCATGGGGTTTTCAGACCCTAGAAAACAAATAATGGCATCTACCTAAAAACAGAGAAATGGCTGGATTCCTCTGAAGAGCTCTATCAGGATCCACATTTCAGCCAAGTGCATTGTTACCCCATCCAAACACGCGTATGAAATAGTTAACAGTAATCATCCTGAGAGGAACCAGAGAGGGAGCCTGACAGTGTTACGAAGAAGCATATGGATCCCCATATTTTTTCCAAAGGCAATCTATTCTAAGCTTGGGTGCAATCTGGAAGTTACTCTTCCCCCTAAATGAGTCGAGCTCAAACCCCTTCACCCTATCACAGTGCAGGGCACGCCCCTGAATACAGGAACAGAAGGCAGGGAGTAGGCAGTGAGAAGCAGAAAACTCTATGATCATTCAAATAGAAATCCCATATAGAGCCAGGCCAGCAGTTGGCATTTGGCTGATCATATTAGAGGAAGCACCCTTCCTAAGGAGTATCACTGATAGAGATTCTTAAGTGAACCTGGAGGAAGAGCATAAGGAGAGGCAGTAATCAAAAACATGACCTGGCAGCCCTCTACCCCCAGGACCTGACACTATTCACGGTGTCCTCAACTAAGCATGGTCAGAGAGTCTTCGTGTCTTGGCTGGAAGCCAGTAGACTTCCAAACTGAACTGTGAGTTGGAACACCTTGCTGTGTGCTCCATCCATCTGACTGGGTAACCCATGACTGTCCATTCCAAAATTATAACTGGAAATACCTTCATCTCCAGCTGGCACCCAAGCCATGCCAACAGGGACAAGCGGGGCCGCCCATCCTAAGGTCTCTACAAGAAAACACTTTCCTGATCATATCCTGCATGCCAGCCGCCTGGTGGGAGCCCCCTCTGGCCCTACGGCTCACTCTCCCTCCCATGGCCCTCCCTGTGGACAAGCTGACCATGCTCAGGTCAGCCTCAGCTAAGATGAAGGAGCAAGCACTGCAGAAGAAGAGAGCAAACATGAAAAACATAAGGAGAAAAAGAAAAGGGAAAAGGAAAAAAAATGATACAGCAAAATAGAAAGGAATTGTAGAAAGCACCATATGATGATAGGACCCATTATGTTCTCCAACATTCCATGGGGTTTTCAGACCCTAGAAAACAAATAATGGCATCTACCTAAAAACAGAGAAATGGCTGGATTCCTCTGAAGAGCTCTATCAGGATCCACATTTCAGCCAAGTGCATTGTTACCCCATCCAAACACGCGTATGAAATAGTTAACAGTAATCATCCTGAGAGGAACCAGAGAGGGAGCCTGACAGTGTTACGAAGAAGCATATGGATCCCCATATTTTTTCCAAAGGCAATCTATTCTAAGCTTGGGTGCAATCTGGAAGTTACTCTTCCCCCTAAATGAGTCGAGCTCAAACCCCTTCACCCTATCACAGTGCAGGGCACGCCGCTGAATACAGGAACAGAAGGCAGGGAGTAGGCAGTGAGAAGCAGAAAACTCTATGATCATTCAAATAGAAATCCCATATAGAGCCAGGCCAGCAGTTGGCATTTGGCTGATCATATTAGAGGAAGCACCCTTCCTAAGGAGTATCACTGATAGAGATTCTTAAGTGAACCTGGAGGAAGAGCATAAGGAGAGGCAGTAATACAGAGAGAAAATGTAGCATGATCTGGAAAAAGAAAAATAGAGAATAAATCATTAAAGAAAACTATTCCCTCCTCTCCATCCCCAGCCCCATATGGTTTAGTTAATTCCTTAATGAGGATGGATTGTAATTAATATCAAAACTATGCCATATAATTATTGGGCATAATTATGCTTGAGTTAACCATAGAGTAAATCATATATAGTTCACATTTTATAGTGTGATTTTTCAATTAATCTTTTGGGAGTGGGGAGAATGCATTGTAAGGTCTTTTGATCAAGAGCATCTCCAGGAACACATCTACATCAGGTGGATCTTTGGATACTATATTCAAGACAATGGTGCTCAGAAAGGCCAGACTTAGCAGCTGCATCCCTTATAGACTTCTGCCTTAAACACATTTATTCCCACTGAGTAGCCCAGCCCAGAGAAGGAGCAGCTCCTGGCTGATCCAAAACCTCCCTGAGTCAAGGTCATTTCTTGGTCCTCTGGTTGCTGGGTCCTCACATGGGCTCTATGGGCTGTTTCTGTGGGTCCCTGACCCCTCACTTCTAGAGGCTGTGTGTCCTTGACCTGTACCTCTCTCTCATTCCCCTTTCTCTACCACATCCCCAGGGACCTGAAAGGTCTCTTACTCCCTTCTTGGCTCTCAAAGCGCCAATGATGCCATGGATGGTCATAAAGTTCAACCGAGGAAGACTTATAGGACTCCAACTGCCCCCACATGCCAGTCACACACAGTTCATGGAACATAGTCTACATGACCCAGTCTTTGTTGAAGGCAGAGGTCAGAGAGATTGGGATCTGGAGGTGGTCTGCGGTGAATGGAGAAGGCCTGGGTTGTGGGGAGCACTGGCCACAGACAGGAGCCCTTTCCCCACCTCCCTTGTCTTCCCACCAGCTCTGGGAAGCCCTGGCTGCTGTCTTGGAACTGCTGCTCATCTCTCCAAGCACCATTTTCATTCCTGGCATCCCTCTTTCCTCATCCCCACACCTTAGTCCCCAGAGCGGCTGGCAGAATCCTTTTGGGGGCCTAGGACTTTATCCAAGGCAAGGAGACTTCTTTCAAGGCAAATCAATTAGTTTAAGAGAGATCTCTAACTCTCCCTTCTTAACTTTCCTGGACCCTTTTTGCCTTTGCTGTCTAAATTCCTCCTCCCTTCCCCATCCAGGCTTCCCTGATGGCTCAGACGGTAAAGAATCCACCTGTGATGCAGGAGACCTGGGTTCAATCCCTGGGTCACAGAGATCCCCTGGAGAAGGGAATGCTACCCACTCCAGTATTCTTGCCTGGAGAATTCCATGGACAGAGAAGCCTGGCGGGCTACAGTCCATGGGCTCACAAAGAGTCAGACATGACTGAATGGCTAACACTTGCTTTTGCTTTCCCCATCCATCAGACTCCTCTTGCATTGACCTCTTTGCCTCCCTCCCTCTCTTCCTGGGCTCCCCTCAGCATAGGGTCTGGGTGGCTGAGGTTCAGAGATCAGATTTCCGGAAGCTGTTCATCGATATCTAAAAGCCAAACCCTGGCCCCACCCACTCCAGCTTCATCACCCTTGAGAACAGTCTAAAATTTAACCCTTTGACCTCCTTCAGGTACCACCAGGCAAGCAGCAACCCCCACTAGCTCTGGAGGGAATCAAGAGGCTTAAAGAACAAGCAGGAGGCATGGCTCACCCAGGACCTGGGCATCCACCAGCCTCTCACCCTCCAATCATCCCCCAGCACCATCAGGAGAAATCAGCCAGAAGGAGATGGGAACGCCCCCTCTGCCCCATCCCCAGCCTCCTGTGCCCTCTGCCAGCTTTCAAAGGCCACCCTTCGACAGAGTAAGTGACACTAAAAACAGAAATGCTCCCCCCACTCCACCCCGCCACCGCCTGCCCACTGATAATAATGGGCCGAGACACTTTTATTATCATTATTAATTAGCACTTTCAAGCAATGGAATTAAATCAATATGGTGGACTGAAACTAATTTTAACAAGCCATTGAGATCAATCATTGGGACTTTTATCTACATAAATGCCACTAAACTCAGCTCGTTAGTGTAACATTAGCTGGAAAGAAAAAGAAGGGAGACTGGCGGGGTTTTAATTAGGAAGACATAAACCGAGCCACAATTTTTCTTCTTTGATTTGCTTTTAATCTCGTCTGCAAAGCTCTTCTGGTGTTGCCCAGGCTGATTTTTAGTCCCAGGCCACTTCCACGAGAAGGGGAGGGGCTAGCGAGGAGACGCCAAGGGCAGACACTGAGAGCTGCTCAGACGGGAGGGTCCCTCTCCTGGGCTCGCCCCAAGAGGAACCTGGGCAACCCTATGTAGCCTCTGAATCTGAAGTCTCAGATTCCCATCATAAGTGCCAACCACCTCTCCTTCTGTATTCACCTCTGCTTAGCACTTATTCATGTCTGAGTTATATGAAAATTATTCATGTCCATTGATTCATTCAATGAACACTAGATGAGCACTGATGGGGGCCAAGAACCCTGCTCACTGCTCTAAAAGGATAAAAAAAAAGAGAGAGAGAAAGAGAGGGAAGTGATCTTCCTCCCTCTGGAGCAGGCAATCTGGTCGTTCAGTCCCTCCTAGATTGCTGGTTGCTAGACAGCAAGGAAAATTTTATCTTGTGCCCCCTTCCCATCCAGTTCTGTCCTCCACACTTACAGGGGCTGGCTAAGTGCTGGGGAGGACGGGTCAGAACCCCACTTCTCTGCCCACACATCACTGCTCTCCGTGTCCAGGTGCCTGCCACGCCATACCTTCCATGCCCCATGGGTACCGAGACCATCTCAAGACTCTACACCTCTGAGCTGGCTGTCACTCATTCTAACAGCAGCCTTCCAGCCTTGCATCTCGACAGGCTGTGTTTCTTACTCTTCAAGACCTGGTTGTAAGGTCACCATGCGAGCAGAACTGCTTACCTGGGCTTCTATGACTTGAGAACTTGCCACACCACACTAAATGCAAGAATAGACAGGCAAAGGGAGGCACGCCTGGCGTTGCCTTGGGCATCTGCCGCAGCCTGCTCCTCCTGTTCTTTAGATGTTGTCGTGATGGAGGGTACCCACTAGAGGAGTCTACTGTGCCACTTCTGCTTCGACAACATGGCAGTCTGAACATTCTAAAAACATCTTCTGACACTAGGTACTGGATAACACTACCTAACACTTAGGTACTGGATAAATTGCAGCAAACATACTTTTAAATGTGTTTTCAAGAAAGAGAAGTCTCCAATGGCCTTACACTACTTACACAAACAAACCCAGAGTAAGCAGAAACGAGAGACGAGAGACGTAAGTGATGCCCTGGGGCCAAATGCCAAAACCTAGAGTTTAAGAGATTAATGTGGCTTTGATGTGAGTGGAAAATGGGAGGCCAGGCCTTGGCCTCGTGCAAGGTTGAGTAGCAAAGCTCCATATAAAGCTACATCCTCACTTAAAGGATAAGCTGAAGAAAAATATAGCCTTCTAGAAAAGGAAAACTGTCTCTGTGGAGGCTTTATATGTCTTTTATATATATCGTTAATCTTCCTTTAGAATTCATAACCTAGATCTGTTCTCACTGAGGGTCAGGAGTTTGCATTCATATGACCCACATATAAGGGAAACCTAAGTTGAGAAATTGACTTAAAGTGACCCTAGTTTTGTAGTGCTCTCAATACAAATAGAAGCAAATACAAATATCACTGGAATAAAACTCCTCAACCAAGACCCCACAGATTACATCCAAGCAAATAAGAGCTCAGGCAAGAAGTTATCATGCAAGGAGAAACAAGCTGCCATAAGACAGCATCAGTATATGACAGGTAACAAGTGCACGCCAACAAATTTGAATATTGAGTCCTGCCACGCCATACCTTCCATGCCCCATGGGTACCGAGACCATCTCAAGACTCTACACCTCTGAGCTGGCTGTCACTCATTCTAACAGCAGCCTTCCAGCCTTGCATCTCGACAGGCTGTGTTTCTTACTCTTCAAGACCTGGTTGTAAGGTCACCATGCGAGCAGAACTGCTTACCTGGGCTTCTATGACTTGAGAACTTGCCACACCACACTAAATGCAAGAATAGACAGGCAAAGGGAGGCACGCCTGGCGTTGCCTTGGGCATCTGCCGCAGCCTGCTCCTCCTGTTCTTTAGATGTTGTCGTGATGGAGGGTACCCACTAGAGGAGTCTACTGTGCCACTTCTGCTTCGACAACATGGCAGTCTGAACATTCTAAAAACATCTTCTGACACTAGGTACTGGATAACACTACCTAACACTTAGGTACTGGATAAATTGCAGCAAACATACTTTTAAATGTGTTTTCAAGAAAGAGAAGTCTCCAATGGCCTTACACTACTTACACAAACAAACCCAGAGTAAGCAGAAACGAGAGACGAGAGACGTAAGTGATGCCCTGGGGCCAAATGCCAAAACCTAGAGTTTAAGAGATTAATGTGGCTTTGATGTGAGTGGAAAATGGGAGGCCAGGCCTTGGCCTCGTGCAAGGTTGAGTAGCAAAGCTCCATATAAAGCTACATCCTCACTTAAAGGATAAGCTGAAGAAAAATATAGCCTTCTAGAAAAGGAAAACTGTCTCTGTGGAGGCTTTATATGTCTTTTATATATATACGTTAATCTTCCTTTAGAATTCATAACCTAGATCTGTTCTCACTGAGGGTCAGGAGTTTGCATTCATATGACCCACATATAAGGGAAACCTAAGTTGAGAAATTGACTTAAAGTGACCCTAGTTTTGTAGTGCTCTCAATACAAATAGAAGCAAATACAAATATCACTGGAATAAAACTCCTCAACCAAGACCCCACAGATTACATCCAAGCAAATAAGAGCTCAGGCAAGAAGTTATCATGCAAGGAGAAACAAGCTGCCATAAGACAGCATCAGTATATGACAGGTAACAAGTGCACGCCCCCAACAAATTTGAATATTGAGTTATCAGGGAGTGAATACAGTAGAATTAATGATGCAATGCTTTGAAGAAAAGAGAGAAAACTGAGGCAAATGATCAAAGCAAAAAGATTATCAAAAAATAATATGGGGCTTCCCTGGTTATCCAGTGGGTAAGGACACTACCTTGCAGTGCAAGGGGCACCAGTTCGATCCCTGGCCTGGGAAGATCCCACGTGCCACGGAGCGGCTGGACTGATGTGTCCAATTACCGAGCCAGAGCTCTGGAGCGCATGCGCCCAGAGCCGGTGCTCTGTGACGACAGAGGCCACTGTGATGGGAGGCCCACACGGGCCAAAGAACAAAGATGGATGAAAGTGAATAAATGAAAGACCAATAGAAGTGGCCCGCCCACCCCCCCTCCCTCCCCAACTCGCCCTCCCCCCTAAAAATAATATGGAAGAAATTTGAATTAAAATTTAACATGCAATCATTGAAACTAAAAACTCAAAGGAAAAATTTAACATCATATTAGATACCCCTGAAGAATAAATCAGTGAAACAGAAGAGAGATGATGAATTATCCAGAGTCTAGCAAAGAGAGACAGGTGAGAGAAACCACCATGAAAGAGACATTAAGAAACACACAGGAGGCAGGTTCCTTCTAGGTCCAGTTTTTGAAGAGTTTTTATCATAAATATGTGCTGGATTTTGTCAAAGGCTTTTTCTGCATCTATTGAGATTATCATATGATTTTTCTCTTTTAATTTGTTAGTATGGTATATATTAATTGATTTGTGGATATTGAAGCATCCTTGCATGCCTGGAGCAAACCTAACTTGATTGTGGCGTATGAGCTTTTTGATGTGTTGTTGAATTCGGTTTGTAAGTTAGATTTTGATGATTTGTATACGTAATTTTCAGGTTTTTTGTGGTCTCAGGAAGACCAATATAAGGAAACCTAAGTTGAGAAATTGACTTAAAGTGACCCTAGTTTTGTAGTGCTCTCAATACAAATAGAAGCAAATACAAATATCACTGGAATAAAACTCCTCAACCAAGACCCCACAGATTACATCCAAGCAAATAAGAGCTCAGGCAAGAAGTTATCATGCAAGGAGAAACAAGCTGCCATAAGACAGCATCAGTATATGACAGGTAACAAGTGCACGCCCCCAACAAATTTGAATATTGAGTTATCAGGGAGTGAATACAGTAGAATTAATGATGCAATGCTTTGAAGAAAAGAGAAAAAACTGAGGCAAATGATCAAAGCAAAAAGATTATCAAAAAATAATATGGGGCTTCCCTGGTTATCCAGTGGGTAAGGACACTACCTTGCAGTGCAAGGGGCACCAGTTCGATCCCTGGCCTGGGAAGATCCCACGTGCCACGGAGCGGCTGGACTGATGTGTCCAATTACCGAGCCAGAGCTCTGGAGCGCATGCGCCCAGAGCCGGTGCTCTGTGACGACAGAGGCCACTGTGATGGGAGGCCCACACGGGCCAAAGAACAAAGATGGATGAAAGTGAATAAATGAAAGACCAATAGAAGTGGCCCGCCTGCTCCCCTCCCTCCCCAACCCAATCCCCGCCCAAAAATAATATGGAAGAAATTTGAATTAAAATTTAACATGCAATCATTGAAACTAAAAACTCAAAGGAAAAATTTAACATCATATTAGATACCCCTGAAGAATAAATCAGTGAAACAGAAGAGAGATGATGAATTATCCAGAGTCTAGCAAAGAGAGACAGGTGAGAGAAACCACCATGAAAGAGACATTAAGAAACACACAGGAGGCAGGTTCCTTCTAGGTCCAGTTTTTGAAGAGTTTTTATCATAAATATGTGCTGGATTTTGTCAAAGGCTTTTTCTGCATCTATTGAGATTATCATATGATTTTTCTCTTTTAATTTGTTAGTATGGTATATATTAATTGATTTGTGGATATTGAAGCATCCTTGCATGCCTGGAGCAAACCTAACTTGATTGTGGCGTATGAGCTTTTTGATGTGTTGTTGAATTCGGTTTGTGAGAATTTTGTTGAGGATTTTTGCATCTGTATTTGCCAGGGATATTAGCCTGTAATTTTCATTTTTGGTGTTGTCTTTCCCTGGTTTTGGTCTCAGGGGGATGGTGGCCTCGTAGAATAAGTTTAGAAGTGTTTTGTTGCTTACTGCCACAGATCAACCTGAATCAACCATAGGTATACACATGTCGCCTCGGCCTTGAACTTCCCTCCCATCCCCCTCCCCACCCCACCCCTCTAGGTTGTTACAGAGCCTCTGTTTGAGTTATCTTAGTCTTACAGGACATTCCCATTGGTTATCTATTTTACATCTGATAATGTAAGTTTCCATGTGACTCTTTCCATACATCTCGCCCATTCCCCATCTCTACGGATGACCCTATTTTGTTTCTTTTCGTGGCTGAGTAATATGCCATTGTACCCTACTTCTTTTCTCAACTTCACATTTTGGAGATGGTGTACGGTAGGCTGGAGACAGGGCAATAAACCTGTGGGTGGGCTTTGCAGGTGACATGAGCTGGCCACAAGCCTCTCGGGAAGAAAAGCCAAAAGGCACGAAGGAAACATTCTAAGAGCAAAGCCTGCAGCGACAAAGGGCAAACCACTTCTTCCAAGGAAGATGATCAAATTCCCTATCAATTTCTACATGTATCTCCCTTTTATTATGCTTGGGCCTTTTGTAAGGCCTGGTTAAACGTTCCTGACTTATCTTTGTGGGCTTTCCTGTACAAAGGGGGTGATCTCAAGTCAACACTTGGCCCAGGGTGTAAAGTAAAAACAGTCTATTCTCCCTCTTCCCCATCCCCCAGGTCAAAGTAGTTGCTGAAATTATTATTGCTGAGAAGATAAGATGTATTCACTTTTCCTAAGAAAGGTGATATTCTAGAGTATAATAAAAAAAAGACAAAACTGCCTGCCAAAGAACTGGGGGACAATGGAAAACACCTAATATTTTGAGTCAGAAACCCTGGGTTTGGACCTCTGTCCTGACACTTCCAGAGTGACCAAAACCAGCTACTTAACCTTCCTGAGCCTCGGTTTCCTCAACTATGAAAGGCAGATAGTAAAGTCCGCTTCACAGTGATGTCATAAAGATTAAATGAGATTTTGAACTATAAATACAAACATGAACTGAAAATACAAATGGCAGGCCCTGTATTAGAGGAGGCGATTACAAAACCTATCTCCAGAGAAGTAAATTCCAGAGCAAAGTCTTTTATGTTCCTTTCTAAAGCTGCTATTTTCTCATCTTTCTAGAACATTCGTCTCCACTTACCCCACAAGTTAAACCTATACCTCCTAAACACTTAGAGATGTTGACTGGATTTCACGAAACTATCATCAATGCGTGTGCATCAATTACCTGACACTAAATCACTCTCCCAAGCATCTAGGGAGGTATGGAGCCAACCAAGTGAGCGTCACTATATTTGAGAGCTGACAGTTTATTTGGAAAGACAAGACTAAACCACTTTCCATGACTTTCCCGCCCATTCCCCATCTCTACGGATGACCCTATTTTGTTTCTTTTCGTGGCTGAGTAATATGCCATTGTACCCTACTTCTTTTCTCAACTTCACATTTTGGAGATGGTGTACGGTAGGCTGGAGACAGGGCAATAAACCTGTGGGTGGGCTTTGCAGGTGACATGAGCTGGCCACAAGCCTCTCGGGAAGAAAAGCCAAAAGGCACGAAGGAAACATTCTAAGAGCAAAGCCTGCAGCGACAAAGGGCAAACCACTTCTTCCAAGGAAGATGATCAAATTCCCTATCAATTTCTACATGTATCTCCCTTTTATTATGCTTGGGCCTTTTGTAAGGCCTGGTTAAACGTTCCTGACTTATCTTTGTGGGCTTTCCTGTACAAAGGGGGTGATCTCAAGTCAACACTTGGCCCAGGGTGTAAAGTAAAAACAGTCTATTCTCCCTCTTCCCCATCCCCCCCCCCAGGTCAAAGTAGTTGCTGAAATTATTATTGCTGAGAAGATAAGATGTATTCACTTTTCCTAAGAAAGGTGATATTCTAGAGTATAATAAAAATAAGACAAAACTGCCTGCCAAAGAACTGGGGGACAATGGAAAACACCTAATATTTTGAGTCAGAAACCCTGGGTTTGGACCTCTGTCCTGACACTTCCAGAGTGACCAAAACCAGCTACTTAACCTTCCTGAGCCTCGGTTTCCTCAACTATGAAAGGCAGATAGTAAAGTCCGCTTCACAGTGATGTCATAAAGATTAAATGAGATTTTGAACTATAAATACAAACATGAACTGAAAATACAAATGGCAGGCCCTGTATTAGAGGAGGCGATTACAAAACCTATCTCCAGAGAAGTAAATTCCAGAGCAAAGTCTTTTATGTTCCTTTCTAAAGCTGCTATTTTCTCATCTTTCTAGAACATTCGTCTCCACTTACCCCACAAGTTAAACCTATACCTCCTAAACACTTAGAGATGTTGACTGGATTTCACGAAACTATCATCAATGCGTGTGCATCAATTACCTGACACTAAATCACTCTCCCAAGCATCTAGGGAGGTATGGAGCCAACCAAGTGAGCGTCACTATATTTGAGAGCTGACAGTTTATTTGGAAAGACAAGACTAAACCACTGGGAAAGCATCAGTCAACAATAACCCTTGGCCCAAGAGTCAGGGGGCCAATGTAGAGTTTCAGCCAAATTATTAAGCATATTACTCCATGTATATATTCAGGAAAGGAGAGGAAAGGGTCCAAAGAGGGTCCAGGGGCCCACGAGCCCTCTGTGAGGTGGATGGATTTATGCTGAAACTTCCTTTATCACTTGATCACTAGAAGTTCCCACTTTGACAAATAGATCACAGGAGCATGTGGGAACCCAGTTACTCATGTCGATTCAGAGCCAGTTCAGTGTCTAGTAAGCCCCTGAAATGTCTGCAGATTTTCCTTCCCTTAGTGCACAGTAAATGCAGTAAGTGGCCAAGGGCCCCTTAGGGGAAAGCTTGGAGGAATATTTACAGGCCGTGGTTGCAGAGGGGTTGCATGATGCTGAGTATGCAGACAGCAGTGTTGCACATCCTTAAGGGAGCCAGGCTCCCCTTCAACCGAAGGGCTCAAGCTCTGTGGATCTGGCTTACGCCACAACGTGAGTAAGAAGCTGAGACTTCATTGTGCTCAGGCAAATAAAGTTCCTGGACGATCTTTTTTGGCATATTTTGTGGGCTGCCATGACACTTCCAGAGTGACCAAAACCAGCTACTTAACCTTCCTGAGCCTCGGTTTCCTCAACTATGAAAGGCAGATAGTAAAGTCCGCTTCACAGTGATGTCATAAAGATTAAATGAGATTTTGAACTATAAATACAAACATGAACTGAAAATACAAATGGCAGGCCCTGTATTAGAGGAGGCGATTACAAAACCTATCTCCAGAGAAGTAAATTCCAGAGCAAAGTCTTTTATGTTCCTTTCTAAAGCTGCTATTTTCTCATCTTTCTAGAACATTCGTCTCCACTTACCCCACAAGTTAAACCTATACCTCCTAAACACTTAGAGATGTTGACTGGATTTCACGAAACTATCATCAATGCGTGTGCATCAATTACCTGACACTAAATCACTCTCCCAAGCATCTAGGGAGGTATGGAGCCAACCAAGTGAGCGTCACTATATTTGAGAGCTGACAGTTTATTTGGAAAGACAAGACTAAACCACTGGGAAAGCATCAGTCAACAATAACCCTTGGCCCAAGAGTCAGGGGGCCAATGTAGAGTTTCAGCCAAATTATTAAGCATATTACTCCATGTATATATTCAGGAAAGGAGAGGAAAGGGTCCAAAGAGGGTCCAGGGGCCCACGAGCCCTCTGTGAGGTGGATGGATTTATGCTGAAACTTCCTTTATCACTTGATCACTAGAAGTTCCCACTTTGACAAATAGATCACAGGAGCATGTGGGAACCCAGTTACTCATGTCGATTCAGAGCCAGTTCAGTGTCTAGTAAGCCCCTGAAATGTCTGCAGATTTTCCTTCCCTTAGTGCACAGTAAATGCAGTAAGTGGCCAAGGGCCCCTTAGGGGAAAGCTTGGAGGAATATTTACAGGCCGTGGTTGCAGAGGGGTTGCATGATGCTGAGTATGCAGACAGCAGTGTTGCACATCCTTAAGGGAGCCAGGCTCCCCTTCAACCGAAGGGCTCAAGCTCTGTGGATCTGGCTTACGCCACAACGTGAGTAAGAAGCTGAGACTTCATTGTGCTCAGGCAAATAAAGTTCCTGGACATTAGATCTAGACCATTTTTGTTGGATTAAGAAAGCAATATTTTAGTGGGCTGCTCATCTATCACATTCCTACGCACAGAGTGGTCAATCAGGCATGGCCAAAGAGTCCAGAGGGCTCCACAGGCAGCTTACTGCTAAAGAATCCGCCTGCCAATGCAGGAAATGCGGGTTCGATCCTTGGGTCAGGCAGATCCCTTGCAGAAGGAAATGGCAGCCTACTCCAGTATTCTTGCCTGGGAAATCCTATGGACAGTGCAGCCTGGCCATTTCAGACATGAGACGCGACTTAGGAACTAAGCAACAACAACAAAGAGCCCAAAAGGTCATTCCATTGACCTCTTTGTCCTTCCTGCCCGTTTCAGTAGTTGACAGAGAAAACAGAGATGGAGGCTGGGAGACTTGAGGAGAATAGGTATCCTTTGCCAGGTCCCAGCACTAGGGGAGGGTATGACCAGTCTTAGAAATAAAGGGAAAGCTGATCTTAACGACCCTAGAAAAGCAGGCTTCTTCCTCCAAGGGAGGCTTACAGAGACTGGCAAGTTCAAATTCCCATTTCAAACAAGTCAACTCAGGTAGAAACTTGGTGGATCCATGACTTCAATGTATGTTATAAATCTACAGCCCACACAATTAAATTCTGAGTCAATTTTCACCTAGATTCACTCTGTACATGGCCAGAGATTCTTCCAAGGTGTCTGTAAAAGCACGCTGGTTTTCTGGACATTTGAGCTGATGGTCTCACTTTGTCATTGTCCCTGTGCGAACTCTCCAGTGTGCTTGGAAGCAGCAGGTCCACACGCAGACTCTTGAAGTTACCGTTATCTCCATATTAATCAAGTCCTGTAGCTACTTAGTCCCCAAGGCACCTGGCGCAGAAAGTACTTTATCACAATCAGCCATAGGTGACAATCTGATCATATTACCACTGCATGATATGGATGAGTAGTAACCCGTTTGCCATTGGCAGGACTTCAGCATTGTGCTCAAGGCTGGGGGGAGACAATATCCAGGTGCAGACGTTTTTGAGGTTTCTGTGACTACTTCCATTACCAAATATTGTACCGGTCAGTGTCTCATCAGAAAAATAGTCCACGGTAGATGTATCAACAGGAAAAATAAATTGATTATGCAAGGTCTAGAGGGCTGATAAAACCAAAAGGAAATATTGAGTTCTCATGTTGATATTCAACCCTGAATATTCACTGGAAGGACTGATGTTGAAGTTTAAACTCCTATATTTTGGCTACCTGATGCAAAGAGCCTACTCACTGGAAAAGATCCTGATGCTGGGAAAGATAGAAGGCAGAAGGAGAAGGAGGTGACAGAGGATGAGATGCTTGGATGGCATCGCCAACTTGATGGGCATGAGTTTGAGCAATCTCTGGGAGATAGAGAACGACAGGGAAGCCTGGCGTGGTACAGTTCATGGGGTCACAAACAGTCAGACACAATCGAGCAAGAGAACACATGTTGATAATAGCTGGAGGAAGCAGCTGACACAGTGAAGGCTGGGGAAGAGGGGAGAAGGCTGAGGTTATCAGAACTAGAAGCTTGAAGAAGGACCGTCAAGAAGCTGGGGCTCATATCACAGAGAAGAGGGCATACGTGCGTACTGCTCGCTCCTCCTGGTTCCTAAGAGGAACGCGGAGAGCTGGGACTTAGACCTGAAGAGAGGTGGGCTGCTGCTGCTCAGCAGCCGGTGGTACCTCTGCAGGGTCACAGGGAGGCTTCCCCCAAGTAAGATGCTCTTGCTGAGCCCTGCTAATAGCACAGAAGTAAATAAGAAAGTGGAGGCACCTTCTTTCCTCCTACCTCCCAATCCCCTTCCAGAATCCTCTACTGCAGAACCTAACAGGGACCCAGATGACAAAGGGAAGTTTCTTTGCCCAGTCAAGTCCTAGCACTGGCATTACGGAGTAGAAACCACAGGCTGTCTTAGAAAGAAAAAACAGCAGCTTAATAACCGATACAAATAGCTCTTACCAAAATGGATGCAAAAAAAATAGAAAACTTATATATTCTTCCATTAAATAAATTTAAGCAGAAATTAAAAATCTTTCTACCAAGCAACCTAAAAAGCCAGACGGTATTATCCACAGGTTTGACCAGTTAGTCAAGGGAAAAATAATTCCAACCATACACAACCTTCTTCCAAACTCATTCTACGAAGCTAGCATAACTTTTATAGTCAAACTCAACAAGACAGTACACAAGAAAATTTATATTTCTATCTCATTTGTGCACATAAATGTAAACATTTTAAGCAAAATACAAGTATAATGAATCGGGCAATATATTAAAAAAGGTAATAAATCTTACCAAATTGGATTTATTCCAAGGAGCAAAGTTGATTAAATGTTAGAAAACCGATTAGTGCAATTCAACACATTAACATATTAAAGAAAACAACATGCAAACATCTCATAGATGGAAAAAAACTGCTTGGCAAAATTTAATGTCTGTTCAGAAGGAATAGAACCATTTTATTTAAAATTACAGTTTACCCATTTAAAAATACAAATACTATAATATAGTATTTAAGGGTTGAACTCTGAAAACTTTCCCTTTGAGATATGAACCAAATGAAAGATTCCTTGAGGAACTTACCTGGTCCAGTGGTTAAGCCTCTTTGCTTCCACTGTAGGGGGCATGGGTTTAATCTTTGGTTGGGGAACCAAGATCCCACAGGCCTCACAATGCAGCCAAAAATAATTTTTTTAATATTTCTTTATCACCATTTCTTTTCAACATATATTAGATGTGTCAGCCAACACAGTAAGGCAAAGCACAGAAATAAAAGGAATATTGAATGAAAAATAAGAAACTATAGCATCACTACACACAGATAATAATTATATACATAAAGAATTAGAAGACTGCAGATGAATTCTTAGAATTTAAATTTTTTTAACTTCTCTCTATATAATTAACACACAAATATTAATCATAGAAACCACTCTGAGATAAGACAGTCATTTGTATTGGACTAACAGTTGCACAGAAAATATTTATAAAATATTTTTTAAACCAACTCTTTTAGAGTACTAGAGGACAATCAAAAGCAACCAGAAATGGATAGTTAATTTTCTTATATATATATAACAGTTTTAAAGTCACTTTCCATTTACTGCAATTACAAAATACTAGCTATATTCCCCACATTGTACAATACAATGTTGAGCCTACTGTAGACCCAGTAGCTTGTACCTCCCACTTCTCCATCTGTATCTTGCCCCTTCCTTTCCCACTGGTAGCCACTAGTTTATTCTCTATATCTGTGAGTCTACTTAAAGGGGTGAAATCTTGAAAGAAAGGAACTCTCCTGGGTCTGTTTTTGCCCAAGACTACTCTATTGTCCACAAAATATGACACATCTAGATGTCAAACAGAAAGCTTACTTACTGGCTTCAGGCGTCACAAAATGGATTTCAGAGGAGAGGAATACTAAGAAGAAAAATCCTGTAAAAGAAAAAATAAGTGTAAAGAGAGCCTCCAAGTCTACATATAATTTCACCCAAATTCTTGACCAGCCCTTGAACTGCACTTATCTGGGAGAGATTTTTTTTTTTTTTAAAGAAATGCATTTTATTGATTGAGTGATTGATTGATTGATGGCTATTCTGGGTTTTCACTGCTGCCCCAGTCTCTTCTGTAATTGCTGGGAGCGGGGACTACTCTCTAGGTGTGGTGAGCAGGCTTCTTGTTGTGGTGACTTCTCTTGTTGTGGAACTCAGGCTCTAGGGTACACGGGCTTCAGTAGTTGTGGTACATGGGCTCCATAGTTGCAGCCCCGAGGCTCTAGAGCACAGGCTCAATGGTTGTGGCTCACAGGCTTAGTTGCTCCACAGCATGTGGGATCTTCCTGGATCAGGGCTCAAACCCATGTCTCCTGCATTGGCAGGTGTACTCTTTACCACTGAGCTACCAGAGAAGTCCCAGGGAGAGGTTCTAAGGAAACTAGTTGGAAAGGATAGCTGAAGGACTGAGAAAATGAACAAAGGTTTCAACTCCTGATGGCTCCAGGGGGAACAGTCCAAGCCCAGACAAGAAAACCGTTTGCTAGGACAAAAATAAACATTCTTCAAAGGAAGATAACAGAATACAAAGTCTCAACAATGTATCATCAATAATATAGTAATAATAATAGTAGTAATAATAATATAGTTTAATTTTTTTTAATATATTAGATGAGAAGGGATGGAAACAAACCAAAAAACTGTGACTTAGAGTCAAGAAAAAAAAAATTGTCTATATAAACTAATGCTTAGATAGCCCAGATATTAGCATTAGCAGAAAAGAACTTAAATAAACCATTATAAATATGTACAAAGTATTTAAGCAACTAATGCCATAATACAAAAAAATAATAAACAGAAACATCAGTAGGGAAAATATACTATAGAAAAGAAACAAATGGAAAAAATTTAATTAAAAATTACAATAACTGAGATTAAAAGATGGCTAGGTAGCTTTAACAGCACATTAAAGACAGTAGAAGATAGAGTCAGTGAACTCACTGATAAATCATTAAAAAGCATCCAATCTTTTGAAAAAGGAAGAAAATGTTTTTGAGAAAGGAACAGAATCTCAAAAGCCTTTAGGACAGTATCCAGAGGTCTAATATACATATGATTAGTGTCCTAGAAGAAGAGGAGAGAAAGATTGGGGAAATTATAACTATTTAGAGATACATGGTCAAAAAATTTCCAAATTTATGTGATAAACATAGAAGTATACATCTAAGGAAGCCAGAAAATCCTAGGAAGGATAACTACAGTGAAAAACTACACAAGGCAAGCTACAGTAACAATATTGAAAGCTAGTGATAAACAGATACTCTTGAAAGTTATCATAGGAAAAGGATATGCTCCATACAGAAAGCACATACAGATGTGAGAGCTGGGCCATAAAGAAGACTGAGAGCTGAAGAATTGATGCCTTCAAATTACGGTGCTGCAGAAGACTTGGATGAGAGCCCCTTGGACGGCAAGGAGATCAAACCAGTCAATCCTAAAGAAAATCAACCCTAAATATTCATTGGAAGGACTGATGCTATAGCTGAAGCTCCAGAACTTTGGCCACCTGATGCAAAGAGCTGACTCATTGGAAAAGACCCTGATGCTGGAAAAGACTGAAGGCAAAAGAAGAGGGCAGCAGAGGACGAGATGGTTAGATGGCATCACCAACTCAACAGACATTAATTCGAGCAAACTCCAGGAGATGGGAAAGGACAGGGAAGCCTGGTGTGCCGCTGTCCACGGAGTCACAAAAAATCAGAAACCACTTGACAACTGAACAACAACATAGAAGACTATATTTTGTTTGTTCCTTTTCATTTCTTTTGAAGGCATATAACTGTTTCAGGAAAATTTTAACACTATTGTGAAATTCATAACGTACATAGATGTAATGTATAAAACATACAGCACAAATGACTCAGGAGAGAGAATCAGTGGAACTATATTCTTACAAGATTCTTGAATTTTGTGTAACATGATAAAATGTTAATTCAAAAAATATTCTGATAACTTGAGGAGGAATTTTATAATCCTCAGAGAAACCTCTAAAAAAATAATGCAAATGGTGTATTTTAAGGATCCAAAAAAACAATGGTGGTGGATGGAGTCAAGAAGAAAAGGAATTGGGGAGGGAGGGAGTAAGAGAGGGAAGAAGAAAGAGAGGGAAGGACAGAGGAGAGGAAGGGAAGGAGGAAGAAAGGAAGGGAGACTTGACCTTGATTTTCAAAAAGGCAGGCAAAAAAAGGAGAAAAAAGAAAGAAAAGTAGACGGGATACATAGAAAACAAGTGTCAAAATGGTAGACCTAAATCAAATCGTATCAATAATTACATTAAACATTAATTGACTAAACACTCCAACTAAAAAGCAAAGATTGTCAGACTGGATTTTAAAATCAAGATCCTACAATCTGCTGTGCATAAGAGATGTACTTTAAATCAAAGAACACAGATGGCTTGAAAGGAAGATAACAGAAAAAAATACACCACTGCAAACACTAATCATAAGGAAGGTAGAGAGGCTATATTAATAACAAACAGAGTAGATTTCAAGAGAAGAAGCATTACCAGAAACAATGATTTTTCACAATGACTAAAATTGATCAATCCAGTCAATCCTAAAGAAAATCAACCCTAAATATTCATTGGAAGGACTGATGCTATAGCTGAAGCTCCAGAACTTTGGCCACCTGATGCAAAGAGCTGACTCATTGGAAAAGACCCTGATGCTGGAAAAGACTGAAGGCAAAAGAAGAGGGCAGCAGAGGACGAGATGGTTAGATGGCATCACCAACTCAACAGACATTAATTCGAGCAAACTCCAGGAGATGGGAAAGGACAGGGAAGCCTGGTGTGCCGCTGTCCACGGAGTCACAAAAAATCAGAAACCACTTGACAACTGAACAACAACATAGAAGACTATATTTTGTTTGTTCCTTTTCATTTCTTTTGAAGGCATATAACTGTTTCAGGAAAATTTTAACACTATTGTGAAATTCATAACGTACATAGATGTAATGTATAAAACATACAGCACAAATGACTCAGGAGAGAGAATCAGTGGAACTATATTCTTACAAGATTCTTGAATTTTGTGTAACATGATAAAATGTTAATTCAAAAAATATTCTGATAACTTGAGGAGGAATTTTATAATCCTCAGAGAAACCTCTAAAAAAATAATGCAAATGGTGTATTTTAAGGATCCAAAAAAACAATGGTGGTGGATGGAGTCAAGAAGAAAAGGAATTGGGGAGGGAGGGAGTAAGAGAGGGAAGAAGAAAGAGAGGGAAGGACAGAGGAGAGGAAGGGAAGGAGGAAGAAAGGAAGGGAGACTTGACCTTGATTTTCAAAAAGGCAGGCAAAAAAAGGAGAAAAAAGAAAGAAAAGTAGACGGGATACATAGAAAACAAGTGTCAAAATGGTAGACCTAAATCAAATCGTATCAATAATTACATTAAACATTAATTGACTAAACACTCCAACTAAAAAGCAAAGATTGTCAGACTGGATTTTAAAATCAAGATCCTACAATCTGCTGTGCATAAGAGATGTACTTTAAATCAAAGAACACAGATGGCTTGAAAGGAAGATAACAGAAAAAAATACACCACTGCAAACACTAATCATAAGGAAGGTAGAGAGGCTATATTAATAACAAACAGAGTAGATTTCAAGAGAAGAAGCATTACCAGAAACAATGATTTTTCACAATGACTAAAAGGTCAATTATCAGAAAGACATGAAAATCGTAACTCCCCATGCACTTAATACTGAATTTCAAACTACATGAAGTGAAAATTGACAAAATAAAGGAAGAAACAGACATAGTCATGATAATTGAAGGTTAATACCATTCTCTAGCTATAGCACAACTAAATAGAACAATAAAATATGGACAATCTGAACAACACAATCAACCACCTTCACCTAATTATCATTTATAGAACACTCCATGCACTGACAGCAAAATATTTCAGAGGCCACACTGAACATTCACCAAGATTCACCAAGATATACAAGATCAGAATTCAAGGCTCAATACACTTCAGAAAAATGAAGGGGGATCTGTGTAGCATACTTTCAGATCTACCACAAGAATGTGAATGCACTATTATGGGATTTGAATTTAATGCAATAATGTTTTACTATGTATTCACGTATGTATGTGTGTGTATATATGTATATATATATGTACAAATACATATTTTAAAACATGTTATATTTTATTTGATAAAGCAAAGAGGGCAAAATGCAAACAATTGGTGAATCTGGTTTAATGATATATGGGAGGGGCTTCCCTGGTGACTCAGTGGTGGGAGTTCTCCTGCCAATGCAAGAGACACCAGTTTGATCCCTGATCCAGGAAGATCCCACATGCTGCGGAGCAACTAAGCCCGTGAGCCACAACTAACGAGCCTGTGCTCTCGAGCCTCAGAGCCACGACTACTGAGCCCATGGGCCACAGCTACTGAAGCCCGTGCGCCCTAGAGCCCGAGTCCCACGAGAGATGTCACTACAAGAAGCCTGCTCACCTCATCTAGAGTGTAGCCCCCACTCCTTGCAACTACAGAAGAGCCTGGGGCAGCAAGATTGTCAGACTGGATTTTAAAATCAAGATCCTACAATCTGCTGTGCATAAGAGATGTACTTTAAATCAAAGAACACAGATGGCTTGAAAGGAAGATAACAGAAAAAAATACACCACTGCAAACACTAATCATAAGGAAGGTAGAGAGGCTATATTAATAACAAACAGAGTAGATTTCAAGAGAAGAAGCATTACCAGAAACAATGATTTTTCACAATGACTAAAAGGTCAATTATCAGAAAGACATGAAAATCGTAACTCCCCATGCACTTAATACTGAATTTCAAACTACATGAAGTGAAAATTGACAAAATAAAGGAAGAAACAGACATAGTCATGATAATTGAAGGTTAATACCATTCTCTAGCTATAGCACAACTAAATAGAACAATAAAATATGGACAATCTGAACAACACAATCAACCACCTTCACCTAATTATCATTTATAGAACACTCCATGCACTGACAGCAAAATATTTCAGAGGCCACACTGAACATTCACCAAGATTCACCAAGATATACAAGATCAGAATTCAAGGCTCAATACACTTCAGAAAAATGAAGGGGGATCTGTGTAGCATACTTTCAGATCTACCACAAGAATGTGAATGCACTATTATGGGATTTGAATTTAATGCAATAATGTTTTACTATGTATTCACGTATGTATGTGTGTGTATATATGTATATATATATGTACAAATACATATTTTAAAACATGTTATATTTTATTTGATAAAGCAAAGAGGGCAAAATGCAAACAATTGGTGAATCTGGTTTAATGATATATGGGAGGGGCTTCCCTGGTGACTCAGTGGTGGGAGTTCTCCTGCCAATGCAAGAGACACCAGTTTGATCCCTGATCCAGGAAGATCCCACATGCTGCGGAGCAACTAAGCCCGTGAGCCACAACTAACGAGCCTGTGCTCTCGAGCCTCAGAGCCACGACTACTGAGCCCATGGGCCACAGCTACTGAAGCCCGTGCGCCCTAGAGCCCGAGTCCCACGAGAGATGTCACTACAAGAAGCCTGCTCACCTCATCTAGAGTGTAGCCCCCACTCCTTGCAACTACAGAAGAGCCTGCAGCAGCAATGAAAACCCAGAATAGCCAAAAAATTATTTAAATTCTTAAAAAGATATATGGGATTTTTTACAACTTGTCTGTAAGTTGGAAATCATATTTAAAAATTGATACATATGTAAAATAAACAATAAGGATTTAGTGAAGAGTACAGGGAACTATGGGGCTTCCCAGGTGGTACACAGATAAAGAATCCTTTGCCAATGCAAGAGACATGGGTTTGATCCCTGGGTCGGGAAGATCCCCTGGAGGAGGAAATGGCAACCCACTCCAGTATTCTTGCCTGGGAGATCCCATGGACAGAGAAGCCTGGTGGGCTACAGTCCATGCAGGTCACAAAGAATCAGACTAGAATGAACTTGCACACAGAGGAAACTATATTCAATATCTTGTAATAAACTATAATGGAAAAGAATCAAAAAAGAATATACATATCCATGTATAACCAAATTACTTTGGTGTACGTCTGAAACTAACACAATATCCTAAATCAACTATATCTCATTTAAAAAATCAGAAAAGAAAAAAGAAAATTAAGCAAAAATTAAGCAAGATCAGAAAAAATTTAGGGATTTCCTATGCTCCAGGAAGCAGAGAATTAAAATATTTTAAAAGGTATGATTTACAACGAAGTAACTAAGAGTACCTCTTTATGGGGAGAATTATAAAACTTTGTTAAAAAACAACAAAGCAGACCTAAACAGAGCTACCTACATGTATTAACTATAAATCTGAATATTGTACAGATTCAAGTACTCCCTAAAGTTTGGGCAGTTTTTGGTTTTTGGTTTTAGGGGCTTTGAGGAGTTTTACGTTTTGTAGATTTGGTACTATTGAAATAAAACCTCGAAGAGGAATTTATTTTCTGGGGCGGGGGAATTTAACAAATTGATTCTAAACTTCATACAGAAATGCAAAAGGTCAAGATGAAGCAAAATACTCTAGAAGAGAAATAAAAGGTAGGAGAACCTGCTCTAACAGATACCAAGACTTACTATAAATCTATAGCAATTAAGACAATGAAATAATACAATAGGAGAGACATCCATATGTGTGGATTATTGTGTGTGTGTGTGTGTGTGTGTGTGTGTGTGTGTGGATTCTTGTGGTAACACTGCAGATGACTGGGCAGATTGCTCAAATGATCTGAGATAGCCACATATCCATTTGGAAAAGCTGAACTGGACCTCTAACACTATACACAAAACCCAAACTAACTACAAAAAGCAAAACAACATTTATAAAGAGAATACAGAAATGTGGGTCCCAAATCATTCACCAAGATGCCTTAGGACACTGCATCAAACTCACAGAGGCACCATGGGATATTTACACGTTTAAGGGAGACACAGAGGTGTCCTTGACACTGTACAAACAAACGATCGGTTCTGGATGGTTCCAACATTAGATCAAACTACAGGCCCTTCAGTGGCATCATATCTTTGTGAAGCTGGATTTTCAGCTGTTGCCATAATTAAAAGGAAATGTCCCCTAAAAATCAGTCTGAAACAAGAAACCTTTTTCTGAGATTTGAGAAGTTGTGCAATGCCCAACAGGTCAATACATTTTTATAACCAAATTACTTTGGTGTACGTCTGAAACTAACACAATATCCTAAATCAACTATATCTCATTTAAAAAATCAGAAAAGAAAAAAGAAAATTAAGCAAAAATTAAGCAAGATCAGAAAAAATTTAGGGATTTCCTATGCTCCAGGAAGCAGAGAATTAAAATATTTTAAAAGGTATGATTTACAACGAAGTAACTAAGAGTACCTCTTTATGGGGAGAATTATAAAACTTTGTTAAAAAACAACAAAGCAGACCTAAACAGAGCTACCTACATGTATTAACTATAAATCTGAATATTGTACAGATTTAAGTACTCCCTAAAGTTTGGGCAGTTTTTGGTTTTTGGTTTTAGGGGCTTTGAGGAGTTTTACGTTTTGTAGATTTGGTACTATTGAAATAAAACCTCGAAGAGGAATTTATTTTCTGGGGCGGGGGAATTTAACAAATTGATTCTAAACTTCATACAGAAATGCAAAAGGTCAAGATGAAGCAAAATACTCTAGAAGAGAAATAAAAGGTAGGAGAACCTGCTCTAACAGATACCAAGACTTACTATAAATCTATAGCAATTAAGACAATGAAATAATACAATAGGAGAGACATCCATATGTGTGGATTATTGTGTGTGTGTGTGTGTGTGTGTGTGTGTGTGTGTGGATTCTTGTGGTAACACTGCAGATGACTGGGCAGATTGCTCAAATGATCTGAGATAGCCACATATCCATTTGGAAAAGCTGAACTGGACCTCTAACACTATACACAAAACCCAAACTAACTACAAAAAGCAAAACAACATTTATAAAGAGAATACAGAAATGTGGGTCCCAAATCATTCACCAAGATGCCTTAGGACACTGCATCAAACTCACAGAGGCACCATGGGATATTTACACGTTTAAGGGAGACACAGAGGTGTCCTTGACACTGTACAAACAAACGATCGGTTCTGGATGGTTCCAACATTAGATCAAACTACAGGCCCTTCAGTGGCATCATATCTTTGTGAAGCTGGATTTTCAGCTGTTGCCATAATTAAAAGGAAATGTCCCCTAAAAATCAGTCTGAAACAAGAAACCTTTTTCTGAGATTTGAGAAGTTGTGCAATGCCCAACAGGCTCACATATCCCCTTAGAAAGTGATTACAATTGAAAGTGTTCTACCTCGGATTGAGACTTAAACCCAAAACCCAGTCTGGGGCTTGAACCCACATAGTCAGGACTCAATCCAGCACTCACCCAACATCTGGACCCACTGAAGCTCAGGTTCTTTGTGCCTCAACGCAGAAGGAATTCATTTAGCCAGAGGCAGAGTGGCAGACGAGAAGAGGATTTATTAGGATAGGACGCTTGTAAGAGGTGCAAGCAGGCAGAGGGGAAAGCTCTGCTCCTCCTCTTTGGGTGGGCAGCAACATGTATACAGGAGGGTAGAAGACCGCCTCTTCAAGTGGACGTAGACGCAGACGTAAGGCGTACGTCATTAGCTCCTCCTTCACTAGCTCTTCTTTCATTAGCTGTTTATAGTTAGTCAAGCCTGCTTTATTGAATAAGGCGCAGCTTTCTTGAGTTATCGTTAACTTACTGGCCTCCCAACTTTTCTCAGGTTTTATCCTTCTATCTACAGTCCCCTACAAGGACTTTACAACTACCTAACTATTCCATTCTGTCCCTATCACAATAACTAAAAATGAAACATACATTACTTTTCTTTGTATGTGTATTATCTTTTCAAATGACTACAGAGCAGCTAGAACATAAATGTTTGGTAGGTTGTTGGGACCTAACCTATCTAATAAATGGTAGTGTTAGATACTCTTTTGGCCTCAGCATACCATGAAAAATAACTGAGACATTAAATGAAATCACAAACTGAGAAATTTAAGAACTCTTGATGTAGGACACTGCATCAAACTCACAGAGGCACCATGGGATATTTACACGTTTAAGGGAGACACAGAGGTGTCCTTGACACTGTACAAACAAACGATCGGTTCTGGATGGTTCCAACATTAGATCAAACTACAGGCCCTTCAGTGGCATCATATCTTTGTGAAGCTGGATTTTCAGCTGTTGCCATAATTAAAAGGAAATGTCCCCTAAAAATCAGTCTGAAACAAGAAACCTTTTTCTGAGATTTGAGAAGTTGTGCAATGCCCAACAGGCTCACATATCCCCTTAGAAAGTGATTACAATTGAAAGTGTTCTACCTCGGATTGAGACTTAAACCCAAAACCCAGTCTGGGGCTTGAACCCACATAGTCAGGACTCAATCCAGCACTCACCCAACATCTGGACCCACTGAAGCTCAGGTTCTTTGTGCCTCAACGCAGAAGGAATTCATTTAGCCAGAGGCAGAGTGGCAGACGAGAAGAGGATTTATTAGGATAGGACGCTTGTAAGAGGTGCAAGCAGGCAGAGGGGAAAGCTCTGCTCCTCCTCTTTGGGTGGGCAGCAACATGTATACAGGAGGGTAGAAGACCGCCCTCTTCAAGTGGACGTAGACGCAGACGTAAGGCGTACGTCATTAGCTCCTCCTTCACTAGCTCTTCTTTCATTAGCTGTTTATAGTTAGTCAAGCCTGCTTTATTGAATAAGGCGCAGCTTTCTTGAGTTATCGTTAACTTACTGGCCTCCCAACTTTTCTCAGGTTTTATCCTTCTATCTACAGTCCCCTACAAGGACTTTACAACTACCTAACTATTCCATTCTGTCCCTATCACAATTACTTAAAAATGAAACATACATTACTTTTCTTTGTATGTGTATTATCTTTTCAAATGACTACAGAGCAGCTAGAACATAAATGTTTGGTAGGTTGTTGGGACCTAACCTATCTAATAAATGGTAGTGTTAGATACTCTTTTGGCCTCAGCATACCATGAAAAAATAACTGAGACATTAAATGAAATCACAAACTGAGAAATTTAAGAACTCTTGATGTAGGAGAACAAAATGTGACCTCAGATTAGAAAAGAATTTCTTAAATGGGAGCTATAAAACACTAATAAAGGAAGTAAAACCTAAATTCAAATCCCTTAATATGAAGGACTCCTGTTCATAAATGATTCCATAAAAATACTGAAAAGGCAAGGCACAGTGTTGGGGGAGATGTAAATAATGAATAAAACTAACAAAAGACAGTCTCCATTATTTGACTGTAAGAATGTTGCTAATAGCCTGAACTAGATAGCAGTCCATTCTCAAGACTCTGACTTTTATTTTTTTTTGATTTTTGGCCACTATCATTGGTCCGTCATTCATTTATTCTCATCCATCCTAAACTGTTTGACCTGTGTGGGCTTCCCATCACACTGGCCTCTCCCCTTGCAGAGCGCTGGCTCACAATTGGACACACCTGTCCAGCCGCTCCGCGGCACGTGGGATCTTTCCAGGCCAGGGATCGAACCAGCACCCCTTGCACTGCAAGGCAGATTCTTTACCCACTGGACCACCAGGGAAGCCCAAGGCTGACTTTTAAAGGCATAATACGATCCCATTCATATAGAGACAAAACGTGGCAGAACAGAAAATAGCATTTGTTTTGTTTGAGGTTTACAGAAACATCATGACCTAACCTAGGTAGATTGTTTCAAGAGCTAAGGATTCCCACACCAAGAAGTCTGCAACAACCAACCACACCCCCTCCCCTTCTAGTATAAAATAAGCCTGAATTCTAACTCAGGTAAGATGGTTCTTTGCAATGTTAGTCCACCATCTTCTTAGTCTACTGGCCTCCCAACTTTTCTCAGGTTTTATCCTTCTATCTACAGTCCCCTACAAGGACTTTACAACTACCTAACTATTCCATTCTGTCCCTATCACAATTACTTAAAAATGAAACATACATTACTTTTCTTTGTATGTGTATTATCTTTTCAAATGACTACAGAGCAGCTAGAACATAAATGTTTGGTAGGTTGTTGGGACCTAACCTATCTAATAAATGGTAGTGTTAGATACTCTTTTGGCCTCAGCATACCATGAAAAAATAACTGAGACATTAAATGAAATCACAAACTGAGAAATTTAAGAACTCTTGATGTAGGAGAACAAAATGTGACCTCAGATTAGAAAAGAATTTCTTAAATGGGAGCTATAAAACACTAATAAAGGAAGTAAAACCTAAATTCAAATCCCTTAATATGAAGGACTCCTGTTCATAAATGATTCCATAAAAATACTGAAAAGGCAAGGCACAGTGTTGGGGGAGATGTAAATAATGAATAAAACTAACAAAAGACAGTCTCCATTATTTGACTGTAAGAATGTTGCTAATAGCCTGAACTAGATAGCAGTCCATTCTCAAGACTCTGACTTTTATTTTTTTTTGATTTTTGGCCACTATCATTGGTCCGTCATTCATTTATTCTCATCCATCCTAAACTGTTTGACCTGTGTGGGCTTCCCATCACACTGGCCTCTCCCCTTGCAGAGCGCTGGCTCACAATTGGACACACCTGTCCAGCTGCTCTGCGGCACGTGGGATCTTTCCAGGCCAGGGATCGAACCAGCACCCCTTGCACTGCAAGGCAGATTCTTTACCCACTGGACCACCAGGGAAGCCCAAGGCTGACTTTTAAAGGCATAATACGATCCCATTCATATAGAGACAAAACGTGGCAGAACAGAAAATAGCATTTGTTTTGTTTGAGGTTTACAGAAACATCATGACCTAACCTAGGTAGATTGTTTCAAGAGCTAAGGATTCCCACACCAAGAAGTCTGCAACAACCAACCACACCCCCTCCCCTTCTAGTATAAAATAAGCCTGAATTCTAACTCAGGTAAGATGGTTCTTTGCAATGTTAGTCCACCATCTTCTTAGTCTACTGGCTTTCCAAATGAAGCCACTATTCTTTGTCTTGATATCTCATCTCTCATTTTTCTGTTCTATTGTGCAGCAAGCAGCATGAACTTGGACTCAGTAATGGAGCCATTCATCATGATGACCAGCACTGGCTGTATATCTTTCCTTCATTGTCTTTTTTTTTTTCTTTTTGCAGAACACCGGCACTGGGCGCATGTGCTCTAGAGCTCCGGCTCGGCAGTTGGACACACGGTCCAGTCGCTCCGCGGCACGTGGGATCTTCCCAGGCCAGAGATCCAACCGGTGCCCCTTGCACTGCAAGGCGGTGTCCTTACCCACTGGACCACCAGGGAAGCCCTGGCTGTACATCTTGTATGCATTTTCTCATTGAAATAATCAAGCTCTGTTAGGCCTTCAACCCACACTGCCATATTCATCATGCCTCAGAAGACTGAACCACACTTCCCATAGCCATCAGGAGTTGTCTGGCAGAGGTGAGCACACAAAAATTTGCACCATCTTCCCAGTGTGGCTAGGGTAATCCGGTCCTTATTCTGAACTAAGAGGAGCCACCCACTGTTGCCCACTGCCAACTCCTCTCAAGTCTTTGACTTCCATCTCCTTTGCTTGTCAGTAAAAACCCTCCAACTTCCCACTACATCATAACTAACATTGATGGAGCACTTCGGGGGGGTGAGATACAGAACTAGAAGCTTCTCATGTGTGTTTCACTCATGCTAACACTGTTTTCCCGGTGAGCAGACTGAAGCTCAGAGTAGTTAAGTCATCTAGACAAGGTCACACAGCTAGTAAAGATCAGGGGAGAGTTCCAATGACCTCACAGTCCCAAAGCTTCCCTATATACTGAGTTCCCTCCAGCCTCCCCATCCTGGTCCACACCCTTCCTGTTTGGAGAAGCCAATTTCCCATGCCCTCCAGCAAGGACCCACCCAACCTTGAGGTCTAACTTCTTATCTTAGCTATGAATTACTAACCCTGGCTTCTTAAAAAAAAAAAAAAAAGAGATGTTCTCCCTCCTACCCCAGAACAACTATTTCCTACCTGTTAAAAAATGGAGTTCACACCTTCTCTCCCTCCTCTTCTTTTCTACTTAATTTTGGTGAAACCCTTGTTTGTGCCCAAGTGTGGGTCTCTTTACACAAAGGCTCATTCTGTATCTGCGTACTCACTTAGGGAGCTGCTGATAGACCTGGTGGCTAGGGGTGCTTGGTAACTACACTGGGTCATTGATGCCAGAACCCATTGTCTTTTTTTCTTTGCGCCCCCTGGGCGCATGTGCTCTAGAGCTCCGGCTCGGCAGTTGGACACACGGTCCAGTCGCTCCGCGGCACGTGGGATCTTCCCAGGCCAGAGATCCAACCGGTGCCCCTTGCACTGCAAGGCGGTGTCCTTACCCACTGGACCACCAGGGAAGCCCTGGCTGTACATCTTGTATGCATTTTCTCATTGAAATAATCAAGCTCTGTTAGGCCTTCAACCCACACTGCCATATTCATCATGCCTCAGAAGACTGAACCACACTTCCCATAGCCATCAGGAGTTGTCTGGCAGAGGTGAGCACACAAAAATTTGCACCATCTTCCCAGTGTGGCTAGGGTAATCCGGTCCTTATTCTGAACTAAGAGGAGCCACCCACTGTTGCCCACTGCCAACTCCTCTCAAGTCTTTGACTTCCATCTCCTTTGCTTGTCAGTAAAAACCCTCCAACTTCCCACTACATCATAACTAACATTGATGGAGCACTTCGGGGGGGTGAGATACAGAACTAGAAGCTTCTCATGTGTGTTTCACTCATGCTAACACTGTTTTCCCGGTGAGCAGACTGAAGCTCAGAGTAGTTAAGTCATCTAGACAAGGTCACACAGCTAGTAAAGATCAGGGGAGAGTTCCAATGACCTCACAGTCCCAAAGCTTCCCTATATACTGAGTTCCCTCCAGCCTCCCCATCCTGGTCCACACCCTTCCTGTTTGGAGAAGCCAATTTCCCATGCCCTCCAGCAAGGACCCACCCAACCTTGAGGTCTAACTTCTTATCTTAGCTATGAATTACTAACCCTGGCTTCTTAAAAAAAAAAAAAAAAGAGATGTTCTCCCTCCTACCCCAGAACAACTATTTCCTACCTGTTAAAAAATGGAGTTCACACCTTCTCTCCCTCCTCTTCTTTTCTACTTAATTTTGGTGAAACCCTTGTTTGTGCCCAAGTGTGGGTCTCTTTTACACAAAGGCTCATTCTGTATCTGCGTACTCACTTAGGGAGCTGCTGATAGACCTGGTGGCTAGGGGTGCTTGGTAACTACACTGGTCAAGAGTGGGTGAATCCCATAGAAACTCAATGAATCCAGTGACTCACGGGAGAAAACTATTCGCAAGTTCACAAGGGCAAAGTTGTCAGCTCCTAGGAATCCACTGGGTGTGCCAAGCGGCAGTCACAGCTCAGTGGGAACCCTCACAGCACTACACAGCAGGGTCTCTTGGATCTGGGACATAACCCCGCCCCCTCGTCGCCCCCCAAGCCCGGGTTCCCATTCACAGAGATCACCACCGCCCCAGTCCGGCCCCGCATCACGCGAGACTCACTTGTCAGCCGCTTTCTCTGCAGAAAGCTCTTAGCAGTTAATTTCTGGCTAATTTATTATCCTTCAGCTGAGCCCTACAGCACCATTAGCTGGGAGCCTGACACAACTGAGTGAAATATTGTCTAATTTATTATCTTATTACTCCTCTGGAACAGGATCAATTAATTACCCATTAAAGTATTTCAGCTGTGGAGATTTATGGGGGCCCCTCTGCATTTTAACAGATGATTAGTTATACATGTTTGTTTGCTTGAAGAGCAGAGCCCAGCAAACGAATAGAGGCAATGGAGAAGGAGAGAGGAGGCAAAGGAGAGGGTGCAGCCGAGGCGGCTAATGGATCGCCCCTGACTCCGAGAAAATGGAGCAGTCAATGACAAGAGTTATCGACTCGTTCACTTGCGGTTTGGAGATAACCATATGTACAGGGGAAGGGGAGGGGGGTGCCGAAAAACCCTCACTCAACTGCTTTATCCATTCAATAAATTCGCTTCGGAATATATTGGATTGGGGTTTGATGGCTATTTCGTGTTTTGCAGAGTGCTGACACTGGTATGATTCAGTAATTATTGTTTCTTTTAAGTTATTGCTGTAATTTTGCTCTCTAAGATCCCAATCAATTTCTGCCTCTCAAGGGCACGCTTGAAGAGCGATATTTGAAAACAGCCTTCTGATAGATTGTGCGGCTAGACAGTGGCTGAGACAAATAGCCTAATCTGGCACAAATTAGCTTGGCTTCCACAGATAGTTTTATACAGCGATGTAAATTACATTGTCAGGCCTAGTCACTTTCCTGCTTAGAGTGCAGCTAACAAGGAACCATGGAGACATTATCAGTGCTGCCGTGCACTCCCGAGGCTGCTGCAAAGCCATTTGTAAGGGGAAACGGAGAGACAGTTTGGGTCACAAAACCAAAGTCGTAGAGCAGAAGTGAGCTAGCACAAGGAGGCGTGGATGAAGCTCTGGGTTCTCTTGATCAAGACTGAACTAATGGGACCGAACTGTTGGAAGGGGAGGCTGCAGAGTGTGTGATGGGCCGGTCCAATCATAAGAGAGATGGGGGAGGCCAGACAGGTCCTGTGCCGAGGACTGGAAGCAGGAGAGGCTGCGCTATGCTGGGAGAGAGTCACAGAGAGAAGGCCACCTTCTTCCTGACTGCAGAGCTGGCTTGCACTGGCCAGGATACAGGGGAGATGGACTGAGCTTAACTGAAGGGGCAGGTATACGAAGAGGAGCTGGAGAAACGCGTGCTGAGCCACCCAGGTGGCCAGGCTGCACTGGCCATCCTTGGGGAGGTGCTGATCAGCCTGGACCAGGCTCCCTGAGGGGTGGGGTCAGGAGCCAGGTGCACTCATCTGGGCTCCACCCCCAGCATCCTATGAGAGGCAGAGCTGGTCCTGCTGGGAAAGAAGCTGACAGGTGCTCTTCCCTGGCTAGACCTGGCAAGCCTCCGTGTCCCTTGTTTGACATAGATTGTCTCTGCCTGGCCTTCAGGACCTGACTCCCCTCGCCTAGGCCACCACAGCCCCCCATGGCTCACCCACATCCTTCACTCCACATAGATTCGTCTCCTGCACCATATTCAGCAGTCCACGCCTCCCCCCGCTTCCGTCTCTCATGTTTGTTGGGCTTTTCAACTGCTCAAAAGATGATCTTCCATTATTTTCTTGCCTCCACCGAGTCATCCTCTCCCTCTATACAATAAGTCCTTTTCCTCTCTCTGATTTCAAGATTTCCTCTTTATCCTTTGGTTTTTGCTTTATCATCTAACTATGGTGGGCCAGGGTACGGTTTTCTTCATATTTTTCCTGTTTGAGGTTTGCTGAGTTTCTTGAGTGTATCTATGTGTTTTTCACTGAACTTGGGATATATTCGCCCATTATTGATTCAAATACTTTTCCTGCACTGTTCTCGTTTCTCTTTTGAATTTCTAATCAGACATAGGTTAGGTATTTCGATGTCTCACAGATATCTGAAGCTCTGTTCTTTCCTGTTTGTTTTATCCTTTCTATCCTTAAGATTAAATTATTCACAAGAATTTCTCTTCAGGTTCACTGACTCTTCCTCTGCCAGCTTGACTCTACTGGTAAGCCCATTCAGTGAATTTTACTTCAATTTTTTTTAATTTTTTATTTCTATTTTATTTGTTTGTTCCTTTTTAACAATTTCTCAATTTTTCCACTGAGGTTTTATGTTTTTCATTTATTTAAATGTACTCTAATAGAATGAGTACAGTTATAGTACGTGCCTTAAAATCCTTATCTACTAATTCCAACATTTGGATCAAGTAGGGGTTCGTCCTCACTGATAATATTTTCTCTTGAAAGTAGGTCACTCTTTTCTAGCTCTTCCAAGTAGTTCCAGACTATATTTTAGATATTGTAAATGTTGTGTTGTGGACACTCTTAATTCTGTTACATTCTGCTGAAGAGTGGAAGTTGCTATTATTGTGTTTTTTCATCTGGGCTCCACCCCCAGCATCCTATGAGAGGCAGAGCTGGTCCTGCTGGGAAAGAAGCTGACAGGTGCTCTTCCCTGGCTAGACCTGGCAAGCCTCCGTGTCCCTTGTTTGACATAGATTGTCTCTGCCTGGCCTTCAGGACCTGACTCCCCTCGCCTAGGCCACCACAGCCCCCCATGGCTCACCCACATCCTTCACTCCACATAGATTCGTCTCCTGCACCATATTCAGCAGTCCACGCCTCCCCCCGCTTCCGTCTCTCATGTTTGTTGGGCTTTTCAACTGCTCAAAAGATGATCTTCCATTATTTTCTTGCCTCCACCGAGTCATCCTCTCCCTCTATACAATAAGTCCTTTTCCTCTCTCTGATTTCAAGATTTCCTCTTTATCCTTTGGTTTTTGCTTTATCATCTAACTATGGTGGGCCAGGGTACGGTTTTCTTCATATTTTTCCTGTTTGAGGTTTGCTGAGTTTCTTGAGTGTATCTATGTGTTTTTCACTGAACTTGGGATATATTCGCCCATTATTGATTCAAATACTTTTCCTGCACTGTTCTCGTTTCTCTTTTGAATTTCTAATCAGACATAGGTTAGGTATTTCGATGTCTCACAGATATCTGAAGCTCTGTTCTTTCCTGTTTGTTTTATCCTTTCTATCCTTAAGATTAAATTATTCACAAGAATTTCTCTTCAGGTTCACTGACTCTTCCTCTGCCAGCTTGACTCTACTGGTAAGCCCATTCAGTGAATTTTACTTCAATTTTTTTTAATTTTTTATTTCTATTTTATTTGTTTGTTCCTTTTTAACAATTTCTCAATTTTTCCACTGAGGTTTTATGTTTTTCATTTATTTAAATGTACTCTAATAGAATGAGTACAGTTATAGTACGTGCCTTAAAATCCTTATCTACTAATTCCAACATTTGGATCAAGTAGGGGTTCGTCCTCACTGATAATATTTTCTCTTGAAAGTAGGTCACTCTTTTCTAGCTCTTCCAAGTAGTTCCAGACTATATTTTAGATATTGTAAATGTTGTGTTGTGGACACTCTTAATTCTGTTACATTCTGCTGAAGAGTGGAAGTTGCTATTATTGTGTTTTTTTTCATTGTGGTTATAATAATAATTGAGGCAATGGAGTTGGTTAGACTCAAACTGCAAATCCTGTCTCTTGGGTGGCAGCTCAAATCTCAGTTCACTTCTGCTATTTTTAGCTGGGCTGCTTGAATCCCACCCCATGCATGCTTGACCCAGAGATCTGGGTGGTATTTATATTTAGCAGCCGTAGTTGCCCAAAACTCTGTCATCTAGTCCTTTAGGCCAGAAAGACTTCAGGTTTTCTACAGGTACTTTAGTTGTCCAGGGTGATGTAGAGTGTAGCCAACGGCCATAATAAATGCAAGGTTTATCCCACGCTGTTCCCTTCTTCCATTTGCTAGCTGTGCCTTCAGGAAACTGGTTTGGAGGGGGGTTGCTTGTTTGGTTTGGTTGGGTTTTGGGTTTTTTGCAGGGAGAGGACTGGTAATTTTTTTGTCCAGGGTTTGTGATTATTGTCTGTTTAAAGGTTATTCTGACCATGTGTAAAATAGAGAGCTAGTGGAAACCTAGAACAGGGAGCTCAGCTCAGTGTTCTCTGTTGACCTAAAGGTGAGAATGGAGGAGTGAAAGGGAGGCTCGTGAGGGAGGGGATACATGTGTGCTTACAGCTGATTCACCTTGTTAAAAGGCAGAAATGAACACAACATGGTAAAGCAATTACACGCCAATTTAAAAAGAGAAAAAAGAAGGTTAATCTGATACACCCCTACTTGGCCATGCCAGAAGTAGAATTCTCCCAGTGTATTTTGAAGGGAAAAAAAAAAAAAAAAAGCCAGCGATTTCAATTAAAACATCCCTCATAGATTCTTGGCCTACTGCATTTCACAAAAATTTTCAAAACATTCACAGGTGGAAGAGGTGTATTTGTGGCAAGAGTGAGGAAGGAACAGACTTCAACTATAAATGCAAACACTACTGAATCTATAACAAGCATTTACTGGGCACCCACCATGTGTCAAACAGGGAACTTCAACCAGGTTGCATTAGTCACTTAGTCATGTCCAACTTTTTGTGACCCCATGGACTGTAGCCCACCGGGCTCCTCTATCCATGGGATTTCCCAGACAAGAATAGTGGGATGAATTTCCATTTCCTTCTCCGGGGAATCTTCCTGACTCAGGGGTCTCCTGCATTGCAGGCAGATTCTTTACCATTTAAGCCACCAGCGAAGCCCTCTTAATGGGTAGTTCATGTCAGAGCTTGTCCAACTCTGATTCATATGAAGACACTACATAGGTTGTTCTGACCACCTGAGGCATAATTAATAATAATAGGCACTATTTTGAGTTCCAATTACATGCCATGCACTGACTCTAATCTTACAAGGAATCAGCATTTTGGGTCATCTCTATTTTTACAGGAACAGTGGTACAAAGTGGAAAATAATCAGGTGTTAGAGCTAGACAGGCCTGGGTTTGAATCTTCACTTTGACACCTCCTAAGGCAAATTGCTTAACATCTGTGAGCCTTGGTTATCTTAACTATAAACTGAGCCTTCAAAGTTGTCATAATGATAAGAAGTACCTGGCTCCTAGTAGCTCCTATTATTTTTACAGATGAGAAACTTAAGATCAGAAAGTTTCAGTAACTGCTCACCAGCAAGAAGTTATTTTGCCACCTAATAAGTATCATCACTGGGTTTCAACTTCATGTCTCTGCACTTTCTTTACAATTGGCTGCTTTATCTTGATAATAACCACCAATTATTGAGTACCTATTACATCCAAGAACTATCCTAGCTGCTTTACATACCTGGAACCTAATCAAAAGATAATACAAGACCCTGAAAGCAGGCAAACATGTCCCCTCATGGAGTCATCAGAATGATAGGTCTTGAAGATAATTCTTCCTCACTCATAGTTAAGACCTTCCCTGATGGGAGGAGCTGCTGTCCATTTTTCCATTGAGAAAACGATCCCCAAATTGGGTTCCAAAGAGAAATAGTCAATGTCAAGCATGGAGGAAAACAGAGCTCTCCAACAAAGAGCATAGTATGTTGGAAAGACCAGAATCAAGGCATCGTGTAGCTGCTTTTAGGAAATGAAATAAACCCAGTGTATCAGGACTAGAGAGAACCTAGATCAGAGAGGAATGAGATCAGCCTGGAGACCGTGGCAGAGGTGACATCATGCTCTGTCTCCTAAAGCCAGCCACAAATGGGGATTCATGAAAAGCCATCAAGGAATTTTCAGGGGGAATAGTACCAGACTTCCACTTTCATACGTAATATTGACAATGGATTGGGAAATAGATCTGAAGGCCAGTTAAGAGCCCGTCACAATGATCCAAGAGAGAGACTGATGCCAATGGAACACGATGAATGTCTCTCTTAAAACATTTAAGAGCTATAAGGGATCCCAGTCAGAGAATGAAATCCAGAAAGTGGTACCAATGAACGTATTTCTAAGGCAGGAAAAGAGGCACAGATGTAGAGAATGGATCTGCAGACACGGCAGGAAAGGGGCGAGTGCAATGAATTGAGAGAGTAGCTTTGACAGGTGGACACGACCATGTGTGTCATAG
This sequence comes from Tragulus kanchil, assembly GCA_022376925.1. Classification (NCBI taxonomy): domain Eukaryota; kingdom Metazoa; phylum Chordata; class Mammalia; order Artiodactyla; family Tragulidae; genus Tragulus; species Tragulus kanchil. The sequence continues at coordinate 14,576,789 of JAIOJX010000028.1, read as the reverse complement.
AGAGTTCGTGGGAAACTGCTGTGGAGCATGGGGAGCTCAGCCTGGTGTCCTGTGATGACCTAGAGGGGCGGTGTGGGGAGGGGCAGAGGCTCGAGAGGGAGAGGACATGTGTATACATGTAACTGATGCACGTTGTACAGCAGATGCTAACGCAACTTTGTAAAATGATTGCACCCCAATAAAATAAATACATAAAATAAAAACAAATAAAAGGGCATCAGTGTGCCTTGAGAGGTAAAATATACCATACAAATGCAAAAAAAAAAAATTTTAACAGACTCTCTGAAAGAAAACACACTCAAAGAAGAGACACGTATTACAAATCTGGTATCAAAAATGAAAACCTCCAGTGGACATAGAGTAAAAGACAATTTAAGACACTACACAAAACAGGAAGATTAGATGTTGGCAGTGAGGCAAGAAGGATCTGAAGAGGGATTCCTGGCTTATGGTTGGAGCAACAGGGTAGGACAATGATATTTTCTGGGTGAGGAAACCACAGAAGCAGCAGGTGTGAGCGGAAGATGGTAAGATGAGCTCTGGAGACGTTAAGTCTGAGGTGCCTGTGGCAGACAGCGCTAACTGTCCCCAAACAGTTTTTTGGGCCTCAGGGGAGGCGAAGGGGCACAGAGCCTTGATCTGACCAGCCAGATGGATAAACTTGGTCCTTGTGCCTTGGGACATGTGGATAGATTTGCTTCATTTCTTATTGTCTTTTGCTCTGTCTCCTAAAGCCAGCCACAAATGGGGATTCATGAAAAGCCATCAAGGAATTTTCAGGGGGAATAGTACCAGACTTCCACTTTCATACGTAATATTGACAATGGATTGGGAAATAGATCTGAAGGCCAGTTAAGAGCCCGTCACAATGATCCAAGAGAGAGACTGATGCCAATGGAACACGATGAATGTCTCTCTTAAAACATTTAAGAGCTATAAGGGATCCCAGTCAGAGAATGAAATCCAGAAAGTGGTACCAATGAACGTATTTCTAAGGCAGGAAAAGAGGCACAGATGTAGAGAATGGATCTGCAGACACGGCAGGAAAGGGGCGAGTGCAATGAATTGAGAGAGTAGCTTTGACAGGTGGACACGACCATGTGTGTCATAGAGAGTTCGTGGGAAACTGCTGTGGAGCATGGGGAGCTCAGCCTGGTGTCCTGTGATGACCTAGAGGGGCGGTGTGGGGAGGGGCAGAGGCTCGAGAGGGAGAGGACATGTGTATACATGTAACTGATGCACGTTGTACAGCAGATGCTAACGCAACTTTGTAAAATGATTGCACCCCAATAAAATAAATACATAAAATAAAAACAAATAAAAGGGCATCAGTGTGCCTTGAGAGGTAAAATATACCATACAAATGCAAAAAAAAAAAATTTTAACAGACTCTCTGAAAGAAAACACACTCAAAGAAGAGACACGTATTACAAATCTGGTATCAAAAATGAAAACCTCCAGTGGACATAGAGTAAAAGACAATTTAAGACACTACACAAAACAGGAAGATTAGATGTTGGCAGTGAGGCAAGAAGGATCTGAAGAGGGATTCCTGGCTTATGGTTGGAGCAACAGGGTAGGACAATGATATTTTCTGGGTGAGGAAACCACAGAAGCAGCAGGTGTGAGCGGAAGATGGTAAGATGAGCTCTGGAGACGTTAAGTCTGAGGTGCCTGTGGCAGACAGCGCTAACTGTCCCCAAACAGTTTTTTGGGGGCCTCAGGGGAGGCGAAGGGGCACAGAGCCTTGATCTGACCAGCCAGATGGATAAACTTGGTCCTTGTGCCTTGGGACATGTGGATAGATTTGCTTCATTTCTTATTGTTCTATGGTGGGTGGATGTAGACCCACATTCTTTAGCTTAATTTGCAACTGAGGTGTGGCCCATGGGCTGGGACAACTGCGTCTCACTTCCTGAAAAGGAAGCTGGTTTCCCTCTGTTTCCTCGGCCCCTTTCCTGCCGGCTGGGTCACAGTGCCTTTGAGAGACTGTCACCCTGTGTAAGAGGACAGTTGCCCTCGATGGCGAAGTCCCAGGATAGGAAAAAGCCAAGTCAACTTCATGGAGCCACCTGCCCTCCCTGGAATGGCCAGAAACTCTGAACTGTGGTGTGAAAGAGAAATAAAATTCAGTCTTACTAGAGGCACTGGATTTTATATTCTCTTTGTCATAGCCAAGGAGCTGAGTGGAGCTCTCTGGTAGAAAGTTGGATAGAGAGTCTCAGTAGAGTCGGAAAGACCTGAGAGCATAGGCCTGTTGAAATTGTGGCAAAGAGAGAAAATATTCTGGACAAGAAAGGAAATAGAGAAAGCAGAGACTTGGTCAAGCCCCTAAGGACCCCAAGAGGGTCAAATATCCAAATCCAGTCTGAGGAAGCAACCAGAAAGGTGAGGAGCCTCCAGGAGTCCAGAAGGGAGTGGGCAATGGGCGGGCAGAGATGTTGCTTACCATGAGTGGGTAAGTTTGACTTAGCATCTTGGAGCTCATTGGTGAAAAAAAAATTTTAACAGACTCTCTGAAAGAAAACACACTCAAAGAAGAGACACGTAACAAATCTGGTATCAAAAATGAAAACCTCCAGTGGACATAGAGTAAAAGACAATTTAAGACACTACACAAAACAGGAAGATTAGATGTTGGCAGTGAGGCAAGAAGGATCTGAAGAGGGATTCCTGGCTTATGGTTGGAGCAACAGGGTAGGACAATGATATTTTCTGGGTGAGGAAACCACAGAAGCAGCAGGTGTGAGCGGAAGATGGTAAGATGAGCTCTGGAGACGTTAAGTCTGAGGTGCCTGTGGCAGACAGCGCTAACTGTCCCCAAACAGTTTTTTGGGGGCCTCAGGGGAGGCGAAGGGGCACAGAGCCTTGATCTGACCAGCCAGATGGATAAACTTGGTCCTTGTGCCTTGGGACATGTGGATAGATTTGCTTCATTTCTTATTGTTCTATGGTGGGTGGATGTAGACCCACATTCTTTAGCTTAATTTGCAACTGAGGTGTGGCCCATGGGCTGGGACAACTGCGTCTCACTTCCTGAAAAGGAAGCTGGTTTCCCTCTGTTTCCTCGGCCCCTTTCCTGCCGGCTGGGTCACAGTGCCTTTGAGAGACTGTCACCCTGTGTAAGAGGACAGTTGCCCTCGATGGCGAAGTCCCAGGATAGGAAAAAGCCAAGTCAACTTCATGGAGCCACCTGCCCTCCCTGGAATGGCCAGAAACTCTGAACTGTGGTGTGAAAGAGAAATAAAATTCAGTCTTACTAGAGGCACTGGATTTTATATTCTCTTTGTCATAGCCAAGGAGCTGAGTGGAGCTCTCTGGTAGAAAGTTGGATAGAGAGTCTCAGTAGAGTCGGAAAGACCTGAGAGCATAGGCCTGTTGAAATTGTGGCAAAGAGAGAAAATATTCTGGACAAGAAAGGAAATAGAGAAAGCAGAGACTTGGTCAAGCCCCTAAGGACCCCAAGAGGGTCAAATATCCAAATCCAGTCTGAGGAAGCAACCAGAAAGGTGAGGAGCCTCCAGGAGTCCAGAAGGGAGTGGGCAATGGGCGGGCAGAGATGTTGCTTACCATGAGTGGGTAAGTTTGACTTAGCATCTTGGAGCTCATTGGTGACCTTGTGGAGGAGCTTCAAGAGCACAGAGGAGAGCAAAAGCTCTACCCAAGCAAACGGAAAGCTGATGGAAGGGATCAGTATACCCTGCATGCGTGTGTGCTCAGTTGCTTCCGTTGTGTCTGATTCTTTGTGACCCCGTGGACTGTAGCCCACCAGGCTCCTCCATCCATGGGATTCTCCAGGCAAGAATATTGGAATGGGTTGTCATGCTCTCCCCGAGGGGATCTTCCCAATCCAGGGACTGAACCCATGTCTCTTGTGTCTCTTTCATTGATCCTTACACTAGCACCACCTGGAAAGTCCCCATTAGACGTTAAGAAAGTTGTGACTGGAAAGAAAAATACAAAGAGATAACTAGTCTAAAGATGATGGCAGAGGTGACACTTTTATATGTATATATATATATGTGTGTGTGTATATATATATATATATATAGGCCTCTTTTATTGATTTTTTAACCCATTTATTTTCATCCATCTCTGTTCCTTGGCCCAGAGGTGACGCTTTTTAAGATGGAAGAAATTTGGATGTGCAAGCCAAAGAATTCAGCAGCCAGCAAGAGACATGAGTTCAATCCCTAGGTTGGGAATATCCCCTGGAGGAAGAAATGGCAACCCATTCCAGTATTCTTGCCTGAGAAATCCCATGAACAGAGGAGACTGGCGGGTATAGTCCGTGGGGTCTCAAAGAGTCGGAAAAACTTACACATCACACTAAAGGAAAAGGTTCTGGGTCCAGTACTTAAGAGGCACTGGATTTTATATTCTCTTTGTCATAGCCAAGGAGCTGAGTGGAGCTCTCTGGTAGAAAGTTGGATAGAGAGTCTCAGTAGAGTCGGAAAGACCTGAGAGCATAGGCCTGTTGAAATTGTGGCAAAGAGAGAAAATATTCTGGACAAGAAAGGAAATAGAGAAAGCAGAGACTTGGTCAAGCCCCTAAGGACCCCAAGAGGGTCAAATATCCAAATCCAGTCTGAGGAAGCAACCAGAAAGGTGAGGAGCCTCCAGGAGTCCAGAAGGGAGTGGGCAATGGGCGGGCAGAGATGTTGCTTACCATGAGTGGGTAAGTTTGACTTAGCATCTTGGAGCTCATTGGTGACCTTGTGGAGGAGCTTCAAGAGCACAGAGGAGAGCAAAAGCTCTACCCAAGCAAACGGAAAGCTGATGGAAGGGATCAGTATACCCTGCATGCGTGTGTGCTCAGTTGCTTCCGTTGTGTCTGACTCTTTGCTACCCATGGACTATAGCCCACCAGGCTCCTCCATCCATGGGATTCTCCAGGCAAGAATATTGGAATGGGTTGTCATGCTCTCCCCGAGGGGATCTTCCCAATCCAGGGACTGAACCCATGTCTCTTGTGTCTCTTTCATTGATCCTTACACTAGCACCACCTGGAAAGTCCCCATTAGACGTTAAGAAAGTTGTGACTGGAAAGAAAAATACAAAGAGATAACTAGTCTAAAGATGATGGCAGAGGTGACACTTTTATATGTATATATATATATGTGTGTGTGTATATATATATATATATAGGCCTCTTTTATTGATTTTTTAACCCATTTATTTTCATCCATCTCTGTTCCTTGGCCCAGAGGTGACGCTTTTTAAGATGGAAGAAATTTGGATGTGCAAGCCAAAGAATTCAGCAGCCAGCAAGAGACATGAGTTCAATCCCTAGGTTGGGAATATCCCCTGGAGGAAGAAATGGCAACCCATTCCAGTATTCTTGCCTGAGAAATCCCATGAACAGAGGAGACTGGCGGGGTATAGTCCGTGGGGTCTCAAAGAGTCGGACCTAACTAAACACTATTATTCACATTCACAAAAGCTAAAGCTAAAGGAAAGCATGGGACTTCCCTGATGGTCCAGTACTTAAGAATCCACCTGTCAAGACAGGGGATGTAGTTTTGATCCCTAGTTGGGGAAGATTCCACAAGCCTCGGAGCAACTAACCCTGTGCACCACAACTCCTGAGCCCATGTGCCACATAGAAGTCTGCGAATGCACCTAAAGCCCATGCTCTGCCCCAAGGGAAGCCACTGCAATGAGAAGCCCATGCACTGCAACCCCCACTTGCCACTCTAGAGAAAGTCAGCATGTAGCAACGAAGACCCAGTGCAGCCAAAAATAGATCAATAAAGATTTTTTTTTAAAAAGAAATGAAAAAATGAATGTAAGTCATGGACCTACATCACAAGAAGGTGAATACTGATGGGGTGAACTGGAGAAAGAAGTGGAACTAGAGACAGAGAGAAACAAAAAAAGAAAACCATGTGGCTTCTGTTTTAATGGGAGGGAAAGAGCTGATGCTACCACACATCTGCTCCACTAGACTGAGTCCAGGTTCCCAAACCTCTTTTTTTTTCTTTTTTTAAATTTTGGCCTCTTTTATTGGTTTTCCATTCGTTTATTTTTCATCCGTCTTTATTCTTCGGTCTGTGTGGGCCTCCTGTTGCAGTGGTCTCTCTCGGTGCAGAACACCGGCTCCGGGCCTATGCACTCCAGAGCGCTGGCTTGTAATTGGACATACTGGTCCCGTTACTCTGGAGCACATGGGATCTTCCTGATCTTCCCGGGCCAGGGATCAAACCGGTGCCCCTTGCACTGCAAGGCAGACTCTTTACCCACTGGACCACCAGGAAAACCCTCACAAACCCCTTTAATCCTCATATCAGACAGGCCAAATCAGTCATGTGCAACTAATAAATGTTTTTGAAGAAACATTTATAATAATGTTTGAATTTTTGCAGAATTTTGAGACCAACCTAATTAGTGGATGCTGGCTGTTGAAACTGTCTACATTTTATGATGCGTATTAGTATGTGTACACAAAAGACAAGCAAATCCCTATTTAGAAAGCTAGAATAAAAGCCCCTTGAGGGCAGGAATGTTATGCAATTTTCTCTGAATCATCAGTCCTCAATGGGTGTTCAATGACTATTTCAGGATTCAGTTAAGTTCAGATCAGACTTTTACAAAACAATTATTTTTCTTTACCAAAGGATTCACCACTAGGTACCTACAAATAGCCAGTAATGTATAGATGCTCATTTTAATGCATTTAAATTTGATGCATTTAAATTTTGAATAGAAACTTAACATTCAAATTGTGGTTCCAGGGCTTCCCTGGTGGTCCAGTGATTAAGAATCCACCTGCCAAGGCAGGGGACACGGGTTCAGTTTCTGGTCCAAGAAGATCTTACATACACCATGGAGCAACTAAGCCGCTGAACCACAACTTCCGAGGCCACACCCTAAGGCATGCTCTGTAGCAAGAGAAGCCGCCACAATGAGAAGTCTGTGCGCTGCAATTAAGGAGTTGCTCGCCACCACCAGAGAAAGCCTGTGTGCAGCAACTGACCCAGTGCAGCATAAATAAATAATTTTTTAGAAAATATTGTGGCTCTAAATATCTTTAGAATTTTGAGTTATTACTGTAGACTCTACCCACTCCAGTATTTTAAGGACTTATCTATGAAGTCAAATCAAGACCTCAAATCCTCTAGAATGAGTGGGAAGAGACATAGCCCTTCGAGAAGACAGTAATAGAAACATTTGTGAATGTTCAGAAGCTGGGAGGTAGGGGATGAGGGAGGAAGTACCAAGAATGCTAACCTGACTGACCAGCTACATACACCTTGTCCATGAGCCTCAGGTCATAGTCATAGACTTAATTTCTTATCATTCTTCAGTGAGTTGATAAAGTCCAGTGCCTACCAGTTTATCTTGCCCCTGAGGTCAGTTTCTCGTTGAGGTCAAGAAGGGATTACAGGAAAGGAATATACAACCCTCCGCCCTCTGGTGCCAGTGTTCACTGAAGCTCTCTCTCCACACACACACACCCTCAAGCGTGGCTTTGATTTCTGAATGAGTAGTCTCTCCCCGCTGTTCGCCACCTGTCAGAAGATGTGCCTAAGACACACTGACCACTCCTGGAGACCTGCGTGCCTCTCCTGGGTCACTGCAGGTGTCCCTTGAGACTCCAGCTCGGACAATCCGGTTGATGAGAACCCCAGCCTCGGCTTTCTCTGCCCTCAGGAACAGACTAGACAGGTGACAGGAAACCTAAAACCATGGGGCTCTAGACAGAAGGGATCTGGTCCAGTATCTCCATTTTGTAGAGGAGGCTCTGACCGAAGATAGGAAAGCCATTTGCCTGAGGTCACGGTGAGCAGGAGGGCTGATGCTGGGCTCAGATCTCCTGGACCCAAAGATCCAGGTTCCCAGGTTTTCCTGAGCAACCTCCAAATTCAAGACATCATCCCCTTTCCAGCATTTGGTCCCAGCCATTTCTCTCACAAGTCAAGAAGGCAAAAAAAGTACCCATTTCTGTCCCTATAGGGCATATATTGGGTTGGCCAGAAAGTTCATTTCAGTTTTCTGTAAGATGTTATGAAGACCTCCAATGAATGTATTTGTTTTTTTTCCTTTTCCGCACAGCATATGGGATCTTAGTTCCCTGACCAGGGACTGACCCAAGCCCCCTGCACTGGATGCACAGTCCTAACCACTGAACCTCCAGGAAGTCCCTCCAGTATTTTAAGGACTTATCTATGAAGTCAAATCAAGACCTCAAATCCTCTAGAATGAGTGGGAAGAGACATAGCCCTTCGAGAAGACAGTAATAGAAACATTTGTGAATGTTCAGAAGCTGGGAGGTAGGGGATGAGGGAGGAAGTACCAAGAATGCTAACCTGACTGACCAGCTACATACACCTTGTCCATGAGCCTCAGGTCATAGTCATAGACTTAATTTCTTATCATTCTTCAGTGAGTTGATAAAGTCCAGTGCCTACCAGTTTATCTTGCCCCTGAGGTCAGTTTCTCGTTGAGGTCAAGAAGGGATTACAGGAAAGGAATATACAACCCTCCGCCCTCTGGTGCCAGTGTTCACTGAAGCTCTCTCTCTCACACACACACACCCTCAAGCGTGGCTTTGATTTCTGAATGAGTAGTCTCTCCCCGCTGTTCGCCACCTGTCAGAAGATGTGCCTAAGACACACTGACCACTCCTGGAGACCTGCGTGCCTCTCCTGGGTCACTGCAGGTGTCCCTTGAGACTCCAGCTCGGACAATCCGGTTGATGAGAACCCCAGCCTCGGCTTTCTCTGCCCTCAGGAACAGACTAGACAGGTGACAGGAAACCTAAAACCATGGGGCTCTAGACAGAAGGGATCTGGTCCAGTATCTCCATTTTGTAGAGGAGGCTCTGACCGAAGATAGGAAAGCCATTTGCCTGAGGTCACGGTGAGCAGGAGGGCTGATGCTGGGCTCAGATCTCCTGGACCCAAAGATCCAGGTTCCCAGGTTTTCCTGAGCAACCTCCAAATTCAAGACATCATCCCCTTTCCAGCATTTGGTCCCAGCCATTTCTCTCACAAGTCAAGAAGGCAAAAAAAGTACCCATTTCTGTCCCTATAGGGCATATATTGGGTTGGCCAGAAAGTTCATTTCAGTTTTTCTGTAAGATGTTATGAAGACCTCCAATGAATGTATTTGTTTTTTTTCCTTTTCCGCACAGCATATGGGATCTTAGTTCCCTGACCAGGGACTGACCCAAGCCCCCTGCACTGGATGCACAGTCCTAACCACTGAACCTCCAGGGAAGTCCCCTCCAAGGAACTTTTTGCCCAACCCAATATCTCCCACTTTCCATCCTGTTTTTTTACACCAAAGACCCAAGGATATCATGACAACTTGAAAAGTCACCTTTGGATACTGCCAAATTGAGCATCTATATATCACCCTCCTCCCCTATCCCCCTAAAAAAAAAAAAAATCATCCTCCAAAAGCTAAACATTCCAGCCAGTCCATTGGCCTGGAAGACAGCCAAGGAGCAAAGAGATTCCTTCGAGAAAGAACCACACCTCCAGGCCCCCATTAATGTCTTCCAGGCATTTGCACACCTATATGTGTACACACAGAAACACACACACACACACACACACACACATATGTGGCAACCAAGTGAGCCAAAACGAAAACTTAAGAAAAGGCCCAGGCAGATTTGCAGCAATATGGACAGACCTCAAGATTGTCATACGGAGTGAAGTAAGTTAGACACAGAAGGAGAAACACTGTATGACATCCCTTTATATGTAGAATCTGAAAAGAAATGATACAAATGAACTTACTTACTGCATAGAAATAGACTCACAGACTTAGAGAAAGAAACTTACGATGGCCAGAGGAAGGATAGAGGGAAGGGTTAGTGGGGAGTTTGAGAGTGAGATACACACTGCTGTATTTAAAATGGAGAACCAACAAGGACCTACTGTAGAGTGCAGAGAACTCAGCTCAACGATGTGTGGCAGCCTGGATGGGAGGGGAGTTTAGGAGAGAAAGGATCCATGGATATGCATGCCTGAGTCCCTTTGCTGTTCACCTGAAACTATCACAGCGTTGCTGGTTCGTTGGTTAAACCCCAATACAAAGTAAAAAGTTAAAAAAGAAAGAAAGACCCAGGCAGGAGAGGAGAAAATGTCCCCTTTCTATCTGCAGGCCGCCTCCAGCAAAAGCACTCCCAAAGACGATAGGTTAAATATATTGCTGCCATTACACTCTACAAGAAACACATTCCATAAAAATGAAGGTGCTGTAAATTACACAAATATGATGCTAACAAGCCAGGAAACGCGCCGCTAATGAGGTCAGCGACAGAACTCCCGCAGCGCCGCAAATCATGTGCCAATTCTGCCAGGGAGGCCCTGGAACCGCACCGGGTCAGCATTTTCTGCACGCGTTCATCCCCTGCTGTGTGGTGCGTGGTTATCCAGGTAGATACAAGGCCACCACTTCTCCCCGCCCCCCAAGGCCCTCCCCCCACTTTGTTTATGCGTCAAATATCTAAGTCACCAGACAGGCGCACTCGGCGTTAATGTACCTGACTGTTACTGCCTATTGTTCTTCTGCTCAGAGGGGAGGATTAGTCACTCAGATGTGTAAATATTGGTTACAGTTTTGAAGCACGCAAGCTCTGTGTTTCTATCAGCCTGGTTCCTGGAGGAATTATGCATGCGGTTGGCACCGGGTTTTGTACACACTGTATTTGCTAAAGCTCTAAAAATCAAATAAACATGTTCCCGGCTCCTGAATTATTAGTTCATTCACCATCTTTCCCGTTAGGGGGGGAAACAATAAACACGCCGAAATGTGGCATTTAGGAACTGCAACAAGATTTCTGCTTGGCATTTACAAGTTGGAGAACAGAGTTTCCTTCCCTGAGCCTTTGTCACGCCCGTCGCCGGCTCCGAGAGCTGGGGCCCCTTGACCACAGCTCCTGACCTCCGGGCCATACCCTGGGGTCGGTGGGGCAGCCTCCATTTCTGGACCCATGTTAGGGGTGGGATCCCAGAGCTGGGGGCAGAGTCAAGAGAAACCCCCACACACACACCCCATTTCAGGGGTGAGCGCCCCATCTGTTAAGAGCAAGCCGACTGCCCCCTTCAAATGTTCCCAACTCTCTCTTTAGGTCCTGATCTGCACCAGGATTACTATGACTGACCCCGAGAGGGAGCTTGGGGTCACGGTTCAGACGCGTCACCCAATATGATCCCCTAACCCAGCAGCCGCCTGGAAGAGAGGGCCACCAGTTTTATAGGCCAAGCCCCTAGTTTCTTGGCATATGTGGTTCATTCCAGAATCCAGGGCCATTAATGTTTAAAACCGTGGAGGGTGGGTGAAAAGTGAGAAGTCGAACATGAGACACTATTGCTGCCATTACACTCTACAAGAAACACATTCCATAAAAATGAAGGTGCTGTAAATTACACAAATATGATGCTAACAAGGAAACGCGCCGCTAATGAGGTCAGCGACAGAACTCCCGCAGCGCCGCAAATCATGTGCCAATTCTGCCAGGGAGGCCCTGGAACCGCACCGGGTCAGCATTTTCTGCACGCGTTCATCCCCTGCTGTGTGGTGCGTGGTTATCCAGGTAGATACAAGGCCACCACTTCTCCCCGCCCCCCAAGGCCCTCCCCCCACTTTGTTTATGCGTCAAATATCTAAGTCACCAGACAGGCGCACTCGGCGTTAATGTACCTGACTGTTACTGCCTATTGTTCTTCTGCTCAGAGGGGAGGATTAGTCACTCAGATGTGTAAATATTGGTTACAGTTTTGAAGCACGCAAGCTCTGTGTTTCTATCAGCCTGGTTCCTGGAGGAATTATGCATGCGGTTGGCACCGGGTTTTGTACACACTGTATTTGCTAAAGCTCTAAAAATCAAATAAACATGTTCCCGGCTCCTGAATTATTAGTTCATTCACCATCTTTCCCCGTTAGGGGGGGAAACAATAAACACGCCGAAATGTGGCATTTAGGAACTGCAACAAGATTTCTGCTTGGCATTTACAAGTTGGAGAACAGAGTTTCCTTCCCTGAGCCTTTGTCACGCCCGTCGCCGGCTCCGAGAGCTGGGGCCCCTTGACCACAGCTCCTGACCTCCGGGCCATACCCTGGGGTCGGTGGGGCAGCCTCCATTTCTGGACCCATGTTAGGGGTGGGATCCCAGAGCTGGGGGCAGAGTCAAGAGAAACCCCCACACACACACCCCATTTCAGGGGTGAGCGCCCCATCTGTTAAGAGCAAGCCGACTGCCCCCTTCAAATGTTCCCAACTCTCTCTTTAGGTCCTGATCTGCACCAGGATTACTATGACTGACCCCGAGAGGGAGCTTGGGGTCACGGTTCAGACGCGTCACCCAATATGATCCCCTAACCCAGCAGCCGCCTGGAAGAGAGGGCCACCAGTTTTATAGGCCAAGCCCCTAGTTTCTTGGCATATGTGGTTCATTCCAGAATCCAGGGCCATTAATGTTTAAAACCGTGGAGGGTGGGTGAAAAGTGAGAAGTCGAACATGAGACACACAAAGGAATGTAAGTGAACATTTCACCGATAAATATGATCACAGAAATATCTCCTGCGTTCCCCAGCGCAAAGCAAAGTATTTATGGTTCAGATTCCACTCAGAGCCAAGCAGGGGTGGAAGACAGTTTTGCTCTGAACCGCCTGGCCTAGCCCTAGTCTCAGACACCTGTTCATACTCCATGGCAAAGGTTTTATGGAGTCTGTTCTCCCCGGTCTAGGGGCCCTGCCGTGGATCTATTTGTATACACATATCATAGGTTTTGGAAATAACTTCAGCACATAAATGCCATTATTTCCAACAGAGTTGGTGTAAACCATATTTACTACTGAAACACTCAGCTCGAAATTGAGCTGCAAGGAAATAGTAGCAGCAGCAGTAACAACAACAACAAAGAAATCAGCGAGCGCTACAAACCACAACCACAAATCAAACAAATCCGTTAAGAGGCCTTGAGGTGGGAGGCAAAGCAGGGGCAAGATGGCAGGCTGGGAAGCACTCAGTGTGTTCCCAAGAAAAGGGAATTAAAGTAACTCTCTTTTCTGAATTAAATACAGACTACATGTGGGGCGCACACAGGATGCAAAGGAGAGGGGAAGGTCCAGAGGGAGGGAACGCAGTCAGAAGCACTAGTTTTTCTCACTACCATAAAAATCTCAACAGTCTCTGTGATCATAGAAGGGGAATCCAGGGTCTATACAGGGCGCCTGGGGCTACTCCTGACACTCAACTGTTACCTCATTTCCAGCATCATCCAAACAAGAGGAAACATATCATGAGCAGCACCCCCTCAAGCAAAGACTCTCGCTTCCCTTGGAGGGGTGAATGGTCTTTCTTATAAATCTAATCAAGAGAAAACCAGCAAACTCTCTTTTTTTATTTTTTGGCCACTTCTATTGGTCTTTCACTTATTCATTTTCATCCCTCTTTGTTCTTTGGCCTGTGTGGCCCTCCTCTTGCAGTGTCCTCTCTCGCTTCAGAGCACCGGCCCTGGGGGTTTCCCCTTTTGGCATATGTGGTTCATTCAGAATCCAGGGCCATTAATGTTTAAAACCGTGGAGGGTGGGTGAAAAGTGAGAAGTCGAACATGAGACACACAAAGGAATGTAAGTGAACATTTCACCGATAAATATGATCACAGAAATATCTCCTGCGTTCCCCAGCGCAAAGCAAAGTATTTATGGTTCAGATTCCACTCAGAGCCAAGCAGGGGTGGAAGACAGTTTTGCTCTGAACCGCCTGGCCTAGCCCTAGTCTCAGACACCTGTTCATACTCCATGGCAAAGGTTTTATGGAGTCTGTTCTCCCCGGTCTAGGGGCCCTGCCGTGGATCTATTTGTATACACATATCATAGGTTTTGGAAATAACTTCAGCACATAAATGCCATTATTTCCAACAGAGTTGGTGTAAACCATATTTACTACTGAAACACTCAGCTCGAAATTGAGCTGCAAGGAAATAGTAGCAGCAGCAGTAACAACAACAACAAAGAAATCAGCGAGCGCTACAAACCACAACCACAAATCAAACAAATCCGTTAAGAGGCCTTGAGGTGGGAGGCAAAGCAGGGGCAAGATGGCAGGCTGGGAAGCACTCAGTGTGTTCCCAAGAAAAGGGAATTAAAGTAACTCTCTTTTCTGAATTAAATACAGACTACATGTGGGGCGCACACAGGATGCAAAGGAGAGGGGAAGGTCCAGAGGGAGGGAACGCAGTCAGAAGCACTAGTTTTTCTCACTACCATAAAAATCTCAACAGTCTCTGTGATCATAGAAGGGGAATCCAGGGTCTATACAGGGAGCCTGGGGCTACTCCTGACACTCAACTGTTACCTCATTTCCAGCATCATCCAAACAAGAGGAAACATATCATGAGCAGCACCCCCTCAAGCAAAGACTCTCGCTTCCCTTGGAGGGGTGAATGGTCTTTCTTATAAATCTAATCAAGAGAAAACCAGCAAACTCTCTTTTTTTATTTTTTGGCCACTTCTATTGGTCTTTCACTTATTCATTTTCATCCCTCTTTGTTCTTTGGCCTGTGTGGGCCTCCCATTGCAGTGGCCTCTCTCGCTGCAGAGCACCGGCTCTGGGCGCATGCACTCCAGAACTCCGCCTTGGTAGCTGGACACATCAGTCCAGCTGCTATGAGGCACGTGGAATCTTCCCAGGCCAGGGATGGAACCGGCGTCCCTTGCACTGCAAGGTGGTGTCCTTATCCACTGGACCACCAGGGAAGCCCCCAGCAAACTCTTATATGTGCATGCTAAATCTCTTCAGTCATGCCCAGCTCTTTGCAACCTTATGGACCATAGCCCACCAGGCTCCTCTGTCCATAGGATTCCTCAGGCAAGAAGACCAGAGTGGGTTACCATCCCCTCCAGGGAATCTTCCCAACCCAAGGATCAAACTCTCAGCTCTTAGGCCTCCTGCATTGGCAGGTGGTTCTTTAGGTGGAGAATCAACAAGGTCCTACTGTAGGGCACAGGGAACCAGAGTCAGTATCTTGTGATAGACTTGAATTGAAAATATGAAAAAGAATATATATATATAACTGAATCACTTTGCTGTACAGCACAAATTAACATAACATGGTAAATCAACTATACTTCATTTTTTTTTTTTTTAAAGATTTATTCATTTATTTACTTTGGGCGGGGGTCGGGTTGGGGAGGGAGGGGAGTGGGCAGGCCACTTCTATTGGTCTTTCATTTCTCTATTTTGTTCTTTGGCTCCTGTGGGCCTCCCATCGTGGTGGCCTCTGTTGTCGCAGAGCGCCGGCTCTGGGTGCATGAGCGCCAGAGCTCTGGCTCGGTGATTGGACACATCAGTCCAGCCGCTCCGCGGCACGTGGGATCTTCCCAGGCCAGGGCTCGAACCGGCGCCCCTTGCACTGCAAGGCGGTGTCCTTACCCACTGGACCACCAGGGGAAGCCCTATACTTCAATTTTTAAAGAGATAAAGCAATCACACTAGAGCCACACGCACGTGGGAACTTGATTCTTTTTTTTTTTTTTTTTCTGGACTGAGCACCTACTATGCATTTGACTCTGGAAAGGATAGAACTATAGGTAAGACATTATCGTCTCCTTGGGGAACAGGGGAATAAGAAACGTAAAATAACAAACGATGATTACGTAAGAAAATTGACAGTAGTTTGCTTAAAAATATATATTTAAAAAAAGCAGTATAGGGTTGATGACCAAGGGAGACAGTTATCCAAGCTTTTGGTGCTGACTGAGTCCTAAGTGAAGACGAAGCGTTACAGGCTGGGGTGATCCAGGAAGTCTTCAAAGAGGAAGCGAACTTAAAAGGAGGAAGTAAACTTTGAAGGTAGACAAGACCAAGCTGGGCAGAACAGAGAAAGAAGCAGAATGGACGCAGGGCGGTGGTATGGGGCAAAGAGCAGGAGGTGGGAATGAACTGGGCACACCTGGGGAGCCTGAAGTGGCGGTTCTGACTAGTACGCAGATTGGTACAGGAAACAAGAGATGGGGAATGCTGGAAAGGGTGGTTGTTTCTACTGAGTGGTAACCAAGTTAACGTCAGCAATTTGGACAGAAAATGACCTGTAGTGGACACAGGCAGCTTGCAATAGCAGAAAGGCCATATGCATACCTTCTGCATAAATTAGCAGAAAATCTTTTGTGATAGACTTGAATTGAAAATATGAAAAAGAATATATATATATAACTGAATCACTTTGCTGTACAGCACAAATTAACATAACATGGTAAATCAACTATACTTCATTTTTTTTTTTTTTAAAGATTTATTCATTTATTTACTTTGGGTGGGGGTCGGGTTGGGGAGGGAGGGGAGTGGGCGGGCCACTTCTATTGGTCTTTCATTTCTCTATTTTGTTCTTTGGCTCCTGTGGGCCTCCCATCGTGGTGGCCTCTGTTGTCGCAGAGCGCCAGCTCTGGGTGCATGAGCGCCAGAGCTCTGGCTCGGTGATTGGACACATCAGTCCAGCCGCTCCGCGGCACGTGGGATCTTCCCAGGCCAGGGCTCGAACCGGCGCCCCTTGCACTGCAAGGCGGTGTCCTTACCCACTGGACCACCAGGGGAAGCCCTATACTTCAATTTTTAAAGAGATAAAGCAATCACACTAGAGCCACACGCACGTGGGAACTTGATTCTTTTTTTTTTTTTTTTTCTGGACTGAGCACCTACTATGCATTTGACTCTGGAAAGGATAGAACTATAGGTAAGACATTATCGTCTCCTTGGGGAACAGGGGAATAAGAAACGTAAAATAACAAACGATGATTACGTAAGAAAATTGACAGTAGTTGGCTTAAAAATAGATATTTAAAAAAAGCAGTATAGGGTTGATGACCAAGGGAGACAGTTATCCAAGCTTTTGGTGCTGACTGAGTCCTAAGTGAAGACGAAGCGTTACAGGCTGGGGTGATCCAGGAAGTCTTCAAAGAGGAAGCGAACTTAAAAGGAGGAAGTAAACTTTGAAGGTAGACAAGACCAAGCTGGGCAGAACAGAGAAAGAAGCAGAATGGACGCAGGGCGGTGGTATGGGGCAAAGAGCAGGAGGTGGGAATGAACTGGGCACACCTGGGGAGCCTGAAGTGGCGGTTCTGACTAGTACGCAGATTGGTACAGGAAACAAGAGATGGGGAATGCTGGAAAGGGTGGTTGTTTCTACTGAGTGGTAACCAAGTTAACGTCAGCAATTTGGACAGAAAATGACCTGTAGTGGACACAGGCAGCTTGCAATAGCAGAAAGGCCATATGCATACCTTCTGCATAAATTAGCATCTCAGGAGAGTGAGGAGAGGCAGGAGAGGAGGGGGAGGCAGCCCCTGTGCCCGCTGCTCACTTCCCACATGTGTGCACTGCGGTCTTTTATGTCCCTTCGCTCCTGGAAAGTCCTGGACGAATGCAGTGTGCTTACAAACAGTCCTGCTGCCTCTCGGGCAAAATGTTCGTGCTTGGAGGGAAAACGGAGGAGGAAGAATAGGGGGAAAAGACAGAGATATGGTTTTTCCAGACCAGCCGAAGGTACTTGAACTCTGTGGGAAGGTCGGCGGTTTGGAATGGGGATGGGTTCAGCATCGCCATAACCCAAAGCAGACAAAGTGTGAAATATGCATTTCTCTCTTTCATTTTACACCCTTTTTACGAGACCTCTGTGTCAATGCAGCTAGCAATAGCCCTTGGCTCACGCCCTGCGGGGTTGGCAGATTTATTACTGAATTTGAAAAAAAATGAAAACAGTTCAGCTGTCTGGCCAGGTAGAAAGGATTATCTCTACTTGAAAGAAACCAGACTCTAAAAAAAAAAGAAGACTTGCACTGACAGAGAGAAAAACTCTGCCCAAAGCAGCATGCCCTGCTGCAGCCCAAATCACTGCTAATTCTCAAAATGGGTCTTAATCCTGCCTCCAGCTGGGCTCCAGGAACCAAACTGTCTCTGTCTATCTCCCCGAACACTGGCCCAGCGCTCTTGGTGGCAAACCCTCTCCCGGCATATCCCGCCATCTTGAAATTGCCAGGCCAAAGCAGCCTGGTGACTCTTGTACCAGGGAATGGCCTGAGCCTGGAAAGCAGTATCCAGCTGAGGCCCCACCAGGACCTGGATCTCCAGCAGCCAGCAGAGCCCCAGGCTCCCAGAGAAGCAGCCCGTGAAGAGCACTCAGACCGGGACCCTCCCCACCCAGGGCCCAGCCTGGAGTCAAAGACTGAATCCCGTTTTCACAAGTCACAGGGATACTGAAAATGGGTCACTGGGACTAACAAAATACTCACACCATCTCATTTGACCCATTTTAACAGATTTTACTGGATTTTCACAGATTTGACCCTTATACATGCCAGGTGTATATGATAATGGAGCTTCTGACCTCCACTCACTCACCCACAGGCTACCTCCCCTAGCCCCGCTCCGGTAGGTGTCCATCTTCTGCCTATTGGAAGGTTGAGGGAACAGAAACTCAAGGAAATTAAGTACGAGCCCAAGACCACAGAGGAAAAAATTTCTACCTGGGAACGAGCCGCCTGATACCAGAGCCTGCAGGCTCCAGCAGGGTGGCTGGGAGCCTCTGCCTTCCATCTGTGTCTCCTACACACATTCCAATCCGTTCTCTTCTCCAGCCAGCGAGTTGCGTTGCTTCCTGCTTTTACCCAAGGCCACAGTCACCCAGAGGAGTGGCTCTCCTCAGGCCCCGGCTCCCCAGCACCTGGGCCTTCAGTCCTATTCCCAGTTCCTTGACACTCGCCTTGGCCGTGGAGAACCAGAGGCTCTCCCTACTTCTGTCTAAACCTTCCACCCTCCAGCCCTCGCCAGCCAGCCGCTAGAAACCGATTATCCGGAAGTCTGGGACTAGAGCGTCTTTGGCCAGCCCACTGGGAATGAAGGAAGCACGCCCTCCCTCGGCCTCCCAGAACTCCAGCCCCCAAGCCTTGCCTCTCCTGCAGGGTCCTATTGCCAGGCCTGACTGCCCCTCTTGGCTTCAGCCTTCCCTTCCCTGTCCCACCCCCTCTCCTCATCCCACCCCCCAAAGAAGTGAGGATTAGTGTTTGCACAGTGCTTTGAGGTGGAGAAAGAGCCAAGCACTTCCCCTCCACCGGAAGGAAACAATTTTAACTGACAAATGAAATCAGAGATTACATGCAAATCTTTGTGGGCAATTTCAAGTACCACAAAATTAAATGCACAGCTAAGCTAAGCATCTTCAGGACCCTCCATTTAATGTCTTCCTGGGGTAGGTCCACGGCAGTGAGAGGCAGCCTGTGGGTGTCTTAGGGCAGAAGGAGACCTTGGGAAAAATCCAGGGTGGTTGGACTCTACTTGCCTGGCACCCCCATAGACAGACCTTAACAAATATTTGATCTTGTTTGGGAAGCAATCAAGTAGGGCAGGAAGAGAGAGTTCTGATTGATTTGACCGTTCAGCTTCCTGCCTTTCAAAAAGACCAGACATCAGCAAATGTAGAAAATATTCTAGTAGCAGCCATATGAAAAATGAACACCCCTTAAAAAAGAATTAACCCCCCAAATGACCTCATCTTTTTCTTTTAATTTATGAATGAGAACACTGAGGCTGAGAGCATGCCTTGATCAAGCTGACGCAGGACACAGGTTATGTCAGGCCCAGGACAGGATTTGGTTCCCAGAGGGTCTAGTTAACCCTATAAAGTGGTTCAGATGGTAAAGAATCAACCTGTAGGGTGAGAGACCCGGGTTCAATTCCTGGGTTGGGAAGATCCCCAGGAGAAGGGAATGGCAACCCACGCCAGCTTGCTCGCCTGCAGAATGCCTTGAACAGAGGAGCCTGGTGGGCTACAGTCCATGGGGTGGCAGAGTCGGGTGCCTGGGCGACTCACTCGTTTCGTCTCTTTCAAGGAGCGGAGGATGAGAGGCTCCTGGCTGTGCACTGGTTTATTCTCATCGTCTGCCTCACACTGGCGGCCGTGTCGGGGACCTCACCTGCTGCCATATTCCATCCTGTACACCCTATATGCGTGTGCCAGGCACTGTGCTAGGCACTGGACCCCAAAGCAGACAGCCACCCACAGGACTGCATTCTGTCCCACTGTGATCTGCCACCCCCCTGCCCGAGACAGGCTGTGAAACAGTCTCTCCATGCAGACGGTAAATGCATAAAGAACCTCCATCGTTCATCTGTGCGTCCACCTCTATCTAGGTCAACTGGCTTGAGAACCTCCCTTAATGTATATTCATGAAAGGAATCCACATTTGAGAGAAAACACTAATAGTTTTGCTCAGAGAAAACAGAGATACCCATATCCATAGGAAGTTTACCCTGAATTAGGAGGAGATGCTTCTAGGTATCTTGCATCCAAGCGGGAAACTTCTTATCACGAGATTATTGCCAAGATGGTCAATAGCCAAACAGCTAGAGGACGCCAAGGGCGATTCAGGTGAGCGAGAGCGGTGCCTAGCGCAGCACCTGCCTGGCCCTGGGGCAGCCCTGCTCTTGCCTGGGGTCAGACCTTAGGGCCTTCTGCACATCTGGGGTGGGGGTGAGCACTGAGCACCTGGGAGGCGGTGATCTGGGCGCCATTTCTAGAGTGGGGAGAGTTCCGTGAGCGGGAACAGCCAGCCTTTCCAGGGCCGCCCGTCTAAGTCTGATGAGAAAAGCCAGGAGGAGTGTGACAGGTCTGGGCTTGGGGGGAGACAGTCCCCCTTCCCGGGGCGTGGGGCCCCAGCGAGGGTGGCTCTCTCTCCGTCTCCGCCTCCACAGAGCATGTGGGTTCTGGCCTTATCTGCCAGATGGCTCCCGGAGGGGGATGATTTATTAGGTGCAGAAAGCCGGCTGATAAATTTTACTGCAAGTCCCCAGCAGAAGACTGGGGGTAGCCGCAGCCCAGCGCAGGCAGCTCTAATGGAAAGTGCCGTCACCAAAGAGCAAAGCATTATTTATGACTGTCTGTAATGCCGTTTGGGGGAAATTCATCATCGCCTCCCCGCTCTGTGCACTCGGGGACAGCAGCGCCGGGGGAGGGGCGCCAGGACAGGTGGGGAGCCTTTCTGGGAGCCTGCCAGCGGAGAGGAAGGCCACGCTCCCCGGGGCGACCCGGCCCCTCCCTGCCGAGCACCGACCTACAAGTCGCCTCTCCCATCTCTGCCCTACCTCTAGCCCCAACCCTCGCTCCCCTCCCCGCAGTAAAACAGAGAAGAGAGAAAACAGAATGGCATTTTCCTGTTCTCTGCGTGGCCTGCAGCTTCTTACCTGTCTGCGTGGTTCAGGGCCGTCCCTTCCAAAAGCAGGGTTTTAACCCGTTGACCAATCTCATTCCCATCAAGCTCAGAGCTAAAAAAACAAGCCCGGGTAGGATGCTCTCGCATTTAGCAAAACTGCTCAAGAAGTCACGCTTACACAGGACAGTGACCAGGCAAGGTCACTCGGCGGTCGGCCACCAGGAGCCCAGAGGCTGGAGTCTCTGGCGACCCCAACGCCCTTGCCTCGTGACAACAGTGGTGCCCGGTGGTCTGTCCACGCCGGGGTCCTGTGCACTCAGGTGGATGCAGGCTTCTGAGAGTCTGCTGTCCCAGCCTGGCCCCTCACACCCACGTCAACAAGCAAGGGCCCCAGCCCTGGACTTCCTACAGAGACTAGTACACACAGGGAAGGGTCTGGTATTATTGTGTCCGGTTGCTAAATTGTGTCCGACTCGGCCACCCCATGGATTGCAGCCCGCGAGGCTCCTCTATCCATGGAGGTCTCCAGTCAAGAACACCGGAGTGGGTTCCCATTTCCTTCTCCAGGGGATCGTCCCGACCCAGGAATCAAACCCATGCCTCCTGCACTTGACAAGCGGAGTTTCGATCACTAAGCTGCCCAGGAAGCACAGAGCACGGTACTTGTAGATTACCAGCTGCCTTGTATTTGAATTATTTATGTCTACGTCTGTCTCTGTGATCAAATTAAATGCTCCTTGAGGGCAGGGCCTGCATCCTTTTCATTTTTATATTTATCTCAGCAGCATGCAGAGCCCCTGGCACAAAGGAGCCTTAGAGAAATGCTTGATAATAAAATGACCCCGGCAGACTCCAGACCTCCTGGGATCTTGTGTTCTTACACGTCTGTCAGCAGGCTGGTATTCATAGCCTTTCAAAGCAGCTCATCCCCGACCTCACATCCATCAGCGTGGGATCATGGAAAGAGCACTGGATTAGGAGTCAGGAGGGACGGGCCCTGGCGGGCAGCGATCCCAAACATTCTTTGAGCACGAAACACGGGCCAAGTCCGATTTTACCATTAGCACAGCCATTAAATGGGAGCAACTCAGCTTACTTCTGCACGCCTTGGCGTGCCGGGGGGATCAAGAGGAAATAACAGAGTCTAGCACGTAGGTCATCTACAAGGACGTGCGAATAATGGAAGTAGGAGATCCGAGTTCCAGGATGGGAGGGAACAGCTGGTATTAGACAGTTCTCTATACCAAGAACTGTGGTCAGGAGCTTTATTTTGTTGGTGCTGCTGGTTTAATGTTATGTGTCTGTTTATTTGGCTGCCTCAGGTCTTCGCTGTGGCAATCAGGCTCTGTGATGTGTCATGTGGGGTCTTTCTGTGTAGAGCCTGGACTCCCCAGCGGTGGCACGGGGCCTCGGTAGTAGAGTCTGCTGTCCCAGCCTGGCCCCTCACACCCACGTCAACAAGCAAGGGCCCCAGCCCTGGACTTCCTACAGAGACTAGTACACACAGGGAAGGGTCTGGTATTATTGTGTCCGGTTGCTAAATTGTGTCCGACTCGGCCACCCCATGGATTGCAGCCCGCGAGGCTCCTCTATCCATGGAGGTCTCCAGTCAAGAACACCGGAGTGGGTTCCCATTTCCTTCTCCAGGGGATCGTCCCGACCCAGGAATCAAACCCATGCCTCCTGCACTTGACAAGCGGAGTTTCGATCACTAAGCTGCCCAGGAAGCACAGAGCACGGTACTTGTAGATTACCAGCTGCCTTGTATTTGAATTATTTATGTCTACGTCTGTCTCTGTGATCAAATTAAATGCTCCTTGAGGGCAGGGCCTGCATCCTTTTCATTTTTATATTTATCTCAGCAGCATGCAGAGCCCCTGGCACAAAGGAGCCTTAGAGAAATGCTTGATAATAAAATGACCCCGGCAGACTCCAGACCTCCTGGGATCTTGTGTTCTTACACGTCTGTCAGCAGGCTGGTATTCATAGCCTTTCAAAGCAGCTCATCCCCGACCTCACATCCATCAGCGTGGGATCATGGAAAGAGCACTGGATTAGGAGTCAGGAGGGACGGGCCCTGGCGGGCAGCGATCCCAAACATTCTTTGAGCACGAAACACGGGCCAAGTCCGATTTTACCATTAGCACAGCCATTAAATGGGAGCAACTCAGCTTACTTCTGCACGCCTTGGCGTGCCGGGGGGATCAAGAGGAAATAACAGAGTCTAGCACGTAGGTCATCTACAAGGACGTGCGAATAATGGAAGTAGGAGATCCGAGTTCCAGGATGGGAGGGAACAGCTGGTATTAGACAGTTCTCTATACCAAGAACTGTGGTCAGGAGCTTTATTTTGTTGGTGCTGCTGGTTTAATGTTATGTGTCTGTTTATTTGGCTGCCTCAGGTCTTCGCTGTGGCAATCAGGCTCTGTGATGTGTCATGTGGGGTCTTTCTGTGTAGAGCCTGGACTCCCCAGCGGTGGCACGGGGCCTCGGTAGTAGCAGCCCATGGGTTTAGTTGCTCCAACACATGTGGGATCTTAGTCTCCTGGCCAGGGATCAAACCTGTGTCCTCTGCACGGCAAGGCAGATCCTTAGCCACTGGACCACCAGGGACTTCCCATAGGCTCAGGTGCTGCGTATGTGTTCTCTCGTTTCCATACCTTTGCACAACCTCTGCAGGGTCCGTTTGATTCTGATACGCACAGTATAGATTTGAAAACATGGTGTCAAATCCTTCACTTCCTGGCTGGGTGTCCCCGAGTGGAGTCATTTTCCCTCTTGGGGTCCTGGATGTCATCGAGGAAATGAAAAGAGTGGGACTAGAAGTGCATTCAGTAAGGTCCCGTCAGTTTCAGCTTCCAGTGAATTATATATAGGCCGCTATCACCCAAGCAGCCAAGGGGTTTCTAAACCCATTGGAAGGGCAGGATGTGAATAGGTGATCAGTACTTCCAGGAATAAGAAATTATGCACAAAGAGGGCTACTTAATTTTCAAACTGAAAGACATCGGAATTTAAACTCACCCCAACAGGAAATATGGAAGATTAGGGATTGTTTCAGGAAGAGAAAAGAGTCTGGAAATTTCAAGCCCAGGAAGGAGCAGGCCAAAGAGGTCAGAGGGACAGGGGACAACTTCGGAGACTGGTCCTCAGCACAGCCCACCATAGGCCCCTCCCAGATGAGTGAAGACAGTCACGATGACTTGTCTACCAAGACTGCACCTGTCTCTTTGGCAGCCACACGGCTGACCCCTTCCCCAGAATCATTTAGTTCATGAAGAGAGCTGTACGAGCTTTTGTCCCATAGATTACCTTCTACTTTTTATAAATATGAATTTGGGGCATAAGAACAATCCCAGTTCAGTGAAACAAACTGTATTCCAACTAAGGGAAACAAAGACTGACTACTAAACTTGAGGACGTTTGATCAAACCAGAGAGAAAACCCGTGTTTCAAACACTATGACCCTGTTCAGTAAAGAAGAGCCCTTCTCAGTTCTGACCTGAGGTTTGCACATCCGTGATGGCTCTTGAGTTGGGTTTCAGCATCGGATAGAACAGGATATTTCTTGGGAATTGCAGGTGGAGTGTCATAAATAAGAATAAAAACTTGAAGTTAGACAGCTTTAGGGTCAAGACTTGCATTCACATCCTGCATCACTCAAGGTGAGTTATTTACATTTTCTGAGCCTCAGATTCCTCTTTGGGGGACAATAATAACTTCTTTATAGCATTATTTTAAGGACTATATTCAACAATGAGTATATAGTCTTAGTGAAATGTCCAGTACAGGGTAGATGGGTCACATATGGTATTTATTATGTTGATGCTAATGTTCAGAAAGTCATGTAGAATCCAATACTGACCCCTTAACTAGAAATTTCATGATGATCTGTCGTACTGGTTTACATAAACTACTTTTTTCCCTTCCAATTTCTCTTCAGACCAAGTTCACATGAAAATATAAATGCATGATAACTCAGGCATATCTGGAAAAACCTGATCTCCAGCCAAGGGGTTTCTAAACCCATTGGAAGGGCAGGATGTGAATAGGTGATCAGTACTTCCAGGAATAAGAAATTATGCACAAAGAGGGCTACTTAATTTTCAAACTGAAAGACATCGGAATTTAAACTCACCCCAACAGGAAATATGGAAGATTAGGGATTGTTTCAGGAAGAGAAAAGAGTCTGGAAATTTCAAGCCCAGGAAGGAGCAGGCCAAAGAGGTCAGAGGGACAGGGGACAACTTCGGAGACTGGTCCTCAGCACAGCCCACCATAGGCCCCTCCCAGATGAGTGAAGACAGTCACGATGACTTGTCTACCAAGACTGCACCTGTCTCTTTGGCAGCCACACGGCTGACCCCTTCCCCAGAATCATTTAGTTCATGAAGAGAGCTGTACGAGCTTTTGTCCCATAGATTACCTTCTACTTTTTATAAATATGAATTTGGGGCATAAGAACAATCCCAGTTCAGTGAAACAAACTGTATTCCAACTAAGGGAAACAAAGACTGACTACTAAACTTGAGGACGTTTGATCAAACCAGAGAGAAAACCCGTGTTTCAAACACTATGACCCTGTTCAGTAAAGAAGAGCCCTTCTCAGTTCTGACCTGAGGTTTGCACATCCGTGATGGCTCTTGAGTTGGGTTTCAGCATCGGATAGAACAGGATATTTCTTGGGAATTGCAGGTGGAGTGTCATAAATAAGAATAAAAACTTGAAGTTAGACAGCTTTAGGGTCAAGACTTGCATTCACATCCTGCATCACTCAAGGTGAGTTATTTACATTTTCTGAGCCTCAGATTCCTCTTTGGGGGACAATAATAACTTCTTTATAGCATTATTTTAAGGACTATATTCAACAATGAGTATATAGTCTTAGTGAAATGTCCAGTACAGGGTAGATGGGTCACATATGGTATTTATTATGTTGATGCTAATGTTCAGAAAGTCATGTAGAATCCAATACTGACCCCTTAACTAGAAATTTCATGATGATCTGTCGTACTGGTTTACATAAACTACTTTTTTCCCTTCCAATTTCTCTTCAGACCAAGTTCACATGAAAATATAAATGCATGATAACTCAGGCATATCTGGAAAACTGATCTCCATAAAGCATGACCCATGCTCATCCAAATGACCAATCCCTTTGGAAACGGAGACTTTGCTTCCATTTTCCAAACGACTGCTGTTTTTCAGTACCTGGAATGCCAGGGAACTTAAGGTAGCTCACCCATGGAAAATAAATATGGCACTGGGCAAAAATTCCTATCATTCAAGTCTTGAGCTCCCAGCTTTGTGGGCTGGTCCCAGATGCCCTTCAGAATAATTACATAAAGTGTCTGATAGACATGCTGATTTCCAGGTTCCAAGACCAAAAATTCTGAGGCAGTCTGAAATGAGTCCCAGGAACCTGCATGATAAATAAGTGAGTGATTCAGGCGTACAGAGAGGCTGAGAACCATCGATCCCAATCAAGAGTTATTCTTCTGTGTATGTCATATTATAGTTTCTCACGTGTTCTCTGTGTCTTTGAAGGTAGTATTAAATCACAGAGATTGAGAGAAAAGACAGAATATTTTTATCCTGATCTCATAGTGCCTCCAATCACCTGTTCTCTGTGTCTTTGAATCACAGAGATTGAGAGAAAAGAATATTTTTATCCTGATCTCACAGTGCCTCCAGCAACTCCAATGTACATTTTGGGATTCTCCCTACACTAGATGTTATAAAAATTTGCCCCTGCTTTCAGACAATCTTGGGTTCCATAAAAATGCACTTAATATTTAAGACAGCAGTAAAGTTTTAATACTTCAGAACAGAAAAAGGCAAATCAGATTCATCTGGTGCAGCACAACCAGCTGGTCAGCAGGGGTCCCCAGGAAAACCAGGGCCCTCGTAGGAGAAGTCCTGCTCGGGGAGAAGCAGGGCCAGGTTTGATTAGTGATGTCTGGCAAGGGTACAGTCACAGGAAGGTCAGAAAGAGCTATTTCCTTCCAGTTCCGCTTCAAAGTATATTACCACTCGAGGAGGAAGAGTATTCACTATCAATGAAAGAGGTATGTTTACAATGAAAGTTTTCATTCATACTTCAATTGAGAACTTGTTTTCCATTCTTGTTTTTTTTTCTAACTTAAAGGTGCGTTCAGGAATCCGTGCGCTCCTGGTCCAGATAAAGTAGGAAACAACCCGAATTTTACGAGCCCAGAAAAGCCTGGGCTTCCCTGGTGGTCCAGTGGTTAAGTCTGCCTTGCAGTGCAGGGGACACAGGTTTGACCCCTGATTCTGGAAGGTGCCCCAGAGGAGCTGAGTGTGCCACAGCTACTAAAGCCCACATCCTAGAGCCCATGCACTGCAACAAGAGAAGCCACTGCAGTGAGATGCCCGTGCACTGCAACAAGAGAGTAGCCCCGCTCACCACAACTAGGGAAAGCCCTTGCACAGCAGTGCAGGCCCAGCACAGCCAAAAATAAAAAATAAAAATTAAAAAAAAAAACAGAAAATTCTAAGAGGTACCATACCCCCATGGAAACCTATACAACAACAAGCACTTCCCTTCCCCTACCCCTGAATGGGGTCGCTGCTTTTGTAGCTTCTCGCTGTGTGTGTGTCCTCAAGGGCAGACTGCAAAGTGAATGAAGGCATCCCTCTCGACATTCCCTCTCCCATAACCCTGCCTTCCCTATCCCTTCTGTCCTCAATGCCCTTCTCCGCCTTCTACGATAAGGTGTAAGGGTTTGTACTGTAAACAGACCCAGGATTTAAGGTCCAAATCAAGACCTAAGAGACTTGACACTCCCAGTTGAAATTATGTTTCCGTAATATTTGGTGACTTTACAAAAGCACTTCTACCCAGCTGCTTGTTATCCTTGTTAATCGTGCATCGGTCTCTCCAATGCCCCAGTCCAAACTGTGAGCCTCTGGGAAGTCGAGACAGAATCTTACTCCCCAGAGAGCCTCACAACGCCCAGCACACCGAGCTGACCTTGTAAGCATCACTGAATTAAATGAAAGAGGCAGTGAGGCTTTGTTGTGGTTTTATAAACCCAAGAAAGAAAACAACGTATGGGGTGAATCATGCCAGGGAAAGTCGTCTTCGTGCTTCACGCTCTTCCTGATGCATTTGTGGGCAGGGAAGCTTGTCTAAGAAAACACCCTGACAGATTCTCCTCAAAGACTCTCTTCTGATTCTTCGGAGCATGCAGAAGGAGGGCCAGCATTGGGCAGACCCTCCGCGAGGTTCTGCTGAGTGCCAGGGCCAGCAGGGAGCAACCACACAGCAGCTCATAAGGGACTCTCAGGAGACAGGGTCTGTCTGGGCTGGAGGCGTGGTCCACAGAGCAACCTGGGAGCCGCGCATCCAGCCCTCAGCAGCCCTTCTGGGCCCGGAGGACTCTGAGCATCAGGGCTTCTGTGCACAACGACATGTGCGACCATCAGTCCCCGCCCAGCTCTCCTCTCCTCTCCCAGGCTATCCAGCCCATGGACAAGGGAGGCAGAGGGAGAAGCCAGGTTTACCAGCAAGTGGGCGTTGAGTCTGGGACTGCAGCAGCCTCCTGAGAGCCCAGCCTCGCTAGCCAGCCTTCCCCAGGCCGCTTGATTCCTCCCGGGCTATGTGCCCACCACAGATCACCCGGGTACCATGACAACGACCCCGGGGCCCACTTGTGGGTCTTCCTACAGC
Organism: Tragulus kanchil; assembly: GCA_022376925.1. Classification (NCBI taxonomy): domain Eukaryota; kingdom Metazoa; phylum Chordata; class Mammalia; order Artiodactyla; family Tragulidae; genus Tragulus; species Tragulus kanchil. The sequence goes on along the minus strand of JAIOJX010000028.1, from coordinate 14,547,934 downwards.
CTAGACCACCCAGGAGACGGACAGAATGAAGCTCACACACATCATTTGCCTCCTTCCCTAAACATCACTTCTTGTAGAATTCTACAATTGCGACCTTCCTTGGTGACTTCATGATCCTATATTCCAAGCTCTTCATTTTACAGGTCAGGGCACTCCATCTGATCAGTGACGGAGGGGGACAAAGCCCAGGTCGGCTGTCCTCCCATCCAGCTGTTTCCTAACACAAGCCTCAGAATACACTAATGACTGACAACTAGCTTTTACTCAGTGTAGGTAAGAACATACATGATTTCCGACAAGGCATTGACTAAAATGATAAACCTATCCAAATGCTGTCCTCTGTTTTCCCTTTTAATTCTGAAAATCATACTGAACAGTGTAGCCTTTGCCAGCTGAGAAAATTCAGTGAAAAAATGGAATCAACGTTTCTCACACACTGGTGCCACCTTCATTGTCCTAAGCACATCTGTAGAGGATATCCTATAGAATCCTCAAAAAAGATACGGAAAAGAGACAGCAACACCCCTTCACTTACAAAGGAGGACAGGAAGTTAAGGGATGGGCTTCGTGCTTCACGCTCTTCCTGATGCATTTGTGGGCAGGAAGCTTGTCTAAGAAAACACCCTGACAGATTCTCCTCAAAGACTCTCTTCTGATTCTTCGGAGCATGCAGAAGGAGGGCCAGCATTGGGCAGACCCTCCGCGAGGTTCTGCTGAGTGCCAGGGCCAGCAGGGAGCAACCACACAGCAGCTCATAAGGGACTCTCAGGAGACAGGGTCTGTCTGGGCTGGAGGCGTGGTCCACAGAGCAACCTGGGAGCCGCATCCAGCCCTCAGCAGCCCTTCTGGGCCCGGAGGACTCTGAGCATCAGGGCTTCTGTGCACAACGACATGTGCGACCATCAGTCCCCGCCCAGCTCTCCTCTCCTCTCCCAGGCTATCCAGCCCATGGACAAGGGAGGCAGAGGGAGAAGCCAGGTTTACCAGCAAGTGGGCGTTGAGTCTGGGACTGCAGCAGCCTCCTGAGAGCCCAGCCTCGCTAGCCAGCCTTCCCCAGGCCGCTTGATTCCTCCCGGGCTATGTGCCCACCACAGATCACCCGGGTACCATGACAACGACCCCGGGGCCCACTTGTGGGTCTTCCTACAGCCTAGACCACCCAGGAGACGGACAGAATGAAGCTCACACACATCATTTGCCTCCTTCCCTAAACATCACTTCTTGTAGAATTCTACAATTGCGACCTTCCTTGGTGACTTCATGATCCTATATTCCAAGCTCTTCATTTTACAGGTCAGGGCACTCCATCTGATCAGTGACGGAGGGGGACAAAGCCCAGGTCGGCTGTCCTCCCATCCAGCTGTTTCCTAACACAAGCCTCAGAATACACTAATGACTGACAACTAGCTTTTACTCAGTGTAGGTAAGAACATACATGATTTCCGACAAGGCATTGACTAAAATGATAAACCTATCCAAATGCTGTCCTCTGTTTTCCCTTTTAATTCTGAAAATCATACTGAACAGTGTAGCCTTTGCCAGCTGAGAAAATTCAGTGAAAAAATGGAATCAACGTTTCTCACACACTGGTGCCACCTTCATTGTCCTAAGCACATCTGTAGAGGATATCCTATAGAATCCTCAAAAAAGATACGGAAAAGAGACAGCAACACCCCTTCACTTACAAAGGAGGACAGGAAGTTAAGGGATGGGCCCAACAGCAAAGCTCACCGATCAATGGCAGAACCAGGATTCAAATTCAGATCTCCAGCTCCCCACGCCAGTGCCTTTCCTCTGTTCCATGGCGTCACTCTCAGGATGTGGGGCTCGTGGGGACTGTACCCAGACATTGTCTCATATACTGAAGAAGGGCTAAGGTGAATCAGGACTGCGGGCGGGGTCATGGTCATTCCCAAGAGTCCTCCCTCAAAGTCCTCCAGAGCCACCTACGGTGAGGACCCTCTGTCCTACCCTGAGCCAAGTTCTCTGAGCTCTTGGGTCTTCTCAGATATCTACCCAGGAGGCTGGAAACCTGTCCTGGAGCACGCCCCCTCTGCTGCAGGGCAAGACAGGGGAACACAGTCTCTGGAGTCGGCTGAATCCACCAGCTCAGAACCTGTAGATGCTAAGAGCCAACAGCACTCCTCCACGGGGACCTGAGCATCCACAGAGCTAGCGTCCACCAGGGTCCTGGATCAACCCCCCGTCATTGCCAGGACAACGGTAGGCGAGAGACGGGGCAGAGGGCTTCCTCCTGGCCACACCCTCAGGGGGGCTGTCCACACAGAGAGGAGAGGTCCGTGCTCCGTGTGGCGCTCTAATGGGGTCCCCTCCCTCCTTGACAAGGATGCGATGAGGACAAATGAAGTAATATACCTGAAGTGTTTGGAGAGCTCTCTAAGTGCGACATAAATATTACAAAGGAGCCGCTGATGCTGATAACAGTAATAACAATGCTGACAACGGGACTGCAGCCAAGGTCATCATTTAAGGGAATATTTAAAATGAGAAAACCCAACCAAAATCAATCCACTGAACTTTATTTAGAAGAGAAGCTGCTAATAAAAATATTATGGGAGTGTGAACTCTTGGGAAATAATGATGATTTTCTCCTATTACAAGGCTCATCAGATCCATTTCCAAAGTACAGCTCAGTTATTTGTGGGCTCTCTGCCACTTGGGGCAACAAGAGTGGGGGAAGAAGAGGAGGAGGAAGAGGAGAAGGCAGGAAGGGGAAGGAAGAACAGAAGGAGGGGAGCGGGAGGGGGAAGGAGGCAGGAGGAGGAAGAGAAGGAAAAGCAGCCATCAGAGCTGCGTGCTGGGCCCGGGTCTGGAGACACCGCTGTCCTGTCTTTCTAGACCCACTGCCAGCTTCGTCCCTGTACAGAGGGACTGGGACCGGTGAAGCATCTGTTTCTGCGTTTCTTCCTTCTCCTCTTCCTCCCTCACTTCCACTGGTGGCTGCTCCAGAGCGTGCGATTAGAGTCATTCATAGAGGACCGGGCACAGGCTGGGGCTGTGTTTCTCAGAGGTGTGTGTGTTAGTCGCTCAGTCGTGCCTGACTTGTTGAGATCCCATAGACTGCAGTCCACCAGATTCCTTTGTCTATGGGATTTCCCGGGCAAGAATACTGGAGTGGGGTGCCATATTCTCCTCCAGGGGATCTTCCTGACCCGGGGATTAAATGCAGGTCTCCTGCATTGCAGGTGGATTCTTTATTGCCTGAGCCACCAGGAAAGCCCCAGAGTTGGTGAGACCATTCTCCAAAGATAAACCCACCCAAGGATAACAGCCCAACACAGAGCGTCCTTGGAGGCCCCACTGCAGCTGTTCACAGAAGACTTTCTGTGCACTATGAGTCTGATCCTTATTTGCTCCAGTTAGGAAAGTAGAATTAAAAACTCAGACTAGAGAAAACTTGGGTTTCCCTAATGGCTCAGTGGGTTAAGGAATCTGCTTGCAGTGCAGGAGACCCAAGAAATGCAGGTTCAATCCCTGGGTCAGGAAGATCCCTTGGAGGAGGAAATAGCAACTCACTCCAGTATTCTTGCCCAGAGAACCCCATGGACAGAGGAGCCTGGTGGGTTAGAGGAGCTCGATGGGGTCCATAGGAGTCATAGGGTCACAAAGAGTCAGGTATGACTGAGCAACTAAACACCCACAGGGGAAACTGCCAAGCTAGGGGGACACATATTAAGTGAACCAGACTTCAAGGAGCATGAGGCAATGGGGACCTGGCAAAACTAAGACAGACCCCACTGCAGACCCGAGCAGGGAGTGCTCCCCACTATCCCTCCTCCTGCTGAAGATGATGGCAGAGCAGCCATGGCTACTCCAGTCCCACTTCAAGGCTGGGATGTTCAAAGTCCTGTAATCACGCACCTCATCAGGGGAGAAATGTAACAGCATTTTTGAGACTCACTGAGACGACTTAATTTTGAGATGTTTGGAAACATCTTCAAAAACAAGGTGGAGCTACAGCGAGCAAGAACACTCAAGGGCTGAGATTGGCCACAAAGGAAGTTCAGCACCATTGTCTCCCTTACAAGAAGGGATTTGCCCCTGAAGCAGCCTGGACAGGAAGGTCCCATTGGGTAATGCTGGGCTGTTCCTGGCAGAGGGTCCATGCGCTCCGGCTTCCAGAGCTGGGGGGCCGGGCCCACGCTGGTTGGTCCCAGGATGCACACAGGGTAGGTTCCAGGACAGAAGAGGCCAACTCTCAAGCCGCAGACCTGAGGATCCCCCCAGCCTGGCTCTGGCTCACCCTGGGTGTTCATTTCCCAGGATTCACAGCAAGGAAGAGAGAGTTTTCAAGATCCCTCTCCTTAGCGACCACCTCAATTCAGCTCAGAAATTAGTGAAAAGCTGTCACTATTTTTTATCGATTCTCAGAAAGCAAAACGATCAGGGCACAGACGGCGACAGGCTGCCACCCGCCCTTCTAATTCCATGTCCAAAACACAAGATTCAGCACAGACGTGTTGCTGCCTTTTAGTGAAACAACTGAGAAACATGCATGGACTTCTGTGTTGTTCGGCAAGCTAAAGCATTGTTTTCGTATTAAAGCACAAGTGTATCATTATAGAATATACAAAGCATGGGTGACTTTTTAAACACTAAAATTCAAACACTTGACAGCTGCTCTAAGATATTTCAGGCCATCACATACCTGGGGCCTCTCGTCCGCCCCATGCTATCTTTGCCTGAGTGAAAAGGTTTAAGAGGCACCACTCTAAAGAGCTGGGTTCCCTCCTGGCGGGTCTGCTCTCTGGCCCAGGGATTCAGCTTAGTCACCTGTATCCTAAAGCTTTGAAATCGTTTGAGTCTGGACATTGTGTCTAAAGATGTGGTTCCAGGACATCCTTCCTATAAGTCTTCCAGGACAGAGGACTGAAACATCATTTATGGTGTTTGAACTGGAATCTCTGTATTGAAGGAGAATAAAATCCTTCCTTCTAGGGGGCAGGGGAAGGGAAAAGTTAGAAGTCTGAGATGAACAGATGCACACTATTGTATATAAAATAGATAAACAACAAGGAATTATTGTATAGCACACAGAATACTACTCAAAATCTTGTAATAACTACAATGGAAAAAAATCTTAAGAAAAAACATATGTGTATGTGTGTATATATATATATATGAATCACTTTTATATATACCTGAAATTAACTAACATAGCATTGTAAATCAAACTATATTTAAATGAAAAAAAAATTTTTTTAAAGACTGAAACAGAAAAAATAAACCGCTCCTTCTGGAAGACTCCACGTTGCTACCTTATAATGCTCACCTAGGTCTCCTCCCCCAGGATCCCCCAGTGATCAGAAGCTCCAAGGCTTGTCTCTCTTTTCTGTTCCCTTCATCTAAAAATACTGCTCACTCCCACGCTCGCCCCATTCCAACAAGATATTAGGATTTGTGTCCAAAAGAAAAGGAGGTCAGCTCCTCTCCAGCTCCATCATGGCAGAAACCAAACTCTGTTCAGAAGCATCCACATGCCAACACTACGACCCCTCCATCCCTCCACAAGGGGCCTGCAGCTTCCTCCAGGCCCCACACACCTTCCTGGTAAATCCAACAGGTCTCTGTCTATCATAGAGTGGGAGAGCTTGAGCATCACTGGTCATACCAGCTTCTAGTTGCACCCAGAAGCGTTAGCTCTGGGACTTGATCAAAAAAGAGAATTCTCCCATCCTCTCGCCAGGCAGAGTGAATGATAACTGCATTTTGCAAATGCCATTTAAAATCATTCAACATGAAAGTGAACTGAACAATGCCTTATGGGCCCTCAGCCCTTGATACTTTCCCAAGCGCAGCCTCTGGTCTAAAACACATCTGCCACCTTCAAAGCCACTTCAGTTCATTTATTCAAGCAGGCACCAGATTGGGAGTATGGCCCCTGACAAAGCAACAGTTTCCCTAGGCAGTGTGGGTTTGCAGATAAAAACATGACCAGGGCTTCCCTGGTGGCCCAGTGGGTAAAGAGTCCGCCTTGCAGTGCAAGGGGCACCAATTCGATCCATGGCCCGGGAAGATCCCATGTGCTGCCGAGCGGCCGGACCCGTGTGTCCAATTACCAGCCAGCGCTCTGGAGCACATGTGCCCAGAGCCAGTGCTCTGCAACAAGAGAGACCACTGCAGTGGAAGGCCCACACAGGCCGAAGAATAAAGACAGACGAAAATATATAAACAAACAATAAAAGAGGCCAAACTTAAAAAAAACAAAAAAGAACTACAACATATGTGAAAAAAAAAAAAAAAGTAACCAACGAACATACCATCCTTGACTGAGTTTCCTGGAATTCTGACCTCATTCCCAGCTGTCCAGCTCATTCTCAAAGAAAGTGTGCGTGTTTGACCCAACAAGCCTGGACTCGGAAACATTTTTGGAACAGAAGCGAGGGGAGCTTTTAAAAGAAAGCTCAATGATATCTGAATTTACTGCAAATTACAGTGTAGATGGTTTGTGCAAGGGGAATTTTCAACCTCAATCCCAACACTCTCAGATTAACGCTGTGATGATTTCTTCCTGTGACCTAATATTATCCGTGTGAGGTGCTAAAGCGTTCCTGTTGGGTGTCACATCTTGTCTCTAGGGAGCTTAATTATTTTCCATACGCTTCTTGAAACACATGCACCGGGGCACCCAATCACATTCACAAAGCATATATCTACACAATGCCATTGTCCATGATACAAAGTGAAAGCATAAGATAGAATTTTTTAAAAAACTACTGTTCACTCATTTACTCAAAAAGGAGTCTCACTGAACTCATATTATCCATAGACATTTTGGCCAAAGGCCTTTCTTCCTGGCTTTATAGGTCCTGGCATCAGAGAGCAGAGTGAATCTTGAGAAATATGTGTTCACGTGACTTCAATGGACTATCGTGAAGAGGAGGGGAGTTCTTCCATTCACTCCGTTGCCCTCTTCATTCTCCCACCCCTAACTAGACCCTCTACTTACTCCCAGGAAAAGGATGGTAGAACAGGGATGCCAAGAAAAACAAAAGAAGAATTCCTCACTTCCAAATTTCCAGGAGAGGTCCTGCCATATAGGTGCTTTCAGAAACAACTGGATTTCCCTGGGCTCACCACACCCACTGGCCTGAGCATTGACACCTGCCTGAACAAAGACGCCCTTGTTTCTCCAGATTTCATTGCTATTTATGAACTGCCTTGGACCGTAAACCTAAGTGTGGGACCCACTCCCTCCCCACTGGGTCCCAGTATCCTCCCCTCTACAAGAGAGCTGAGAAAATCGAGTGGGAGCCTCCCCACTGGTCATCTACAACAGGAACAATAGAAGTTATTTAAAATAGTTAGCATCTAATCTACAGCCACGCCTGTAGATCAGATCATTGTAGCCTTGAGATCCACACACTCTCTGGAGACAGCTTCAAACCATTGCTCCTGGCCCTTTTCTCACAGAAGGATTTTCTTTACCCCCTCTGATTAAAGGGACCCAGAGTCATGCTTTTAACCCTCTTCCCCAAATGCCATCACCCATAAGTCCAAGAGACACTTGAGGGCTCCAGAAGCTCTAATTTGGTGGCAAATCTCTCTGTGTTCAGCTAAAAGGCAAGTCACTCTCACATCCTCAAGTAACCTCTGTTGGGACCCTGTAGCTCCCAGTTTTCCTCTCTGCCAAATGGGTCACATGGTAGGAATGGCCTCCATGACGTGAGCCAGGGAAGGAATCAAAGAAATGACTGAAATCCAAAGGGGAAGATGTCCCCTGAGGATGGTTAAACCAAGAGGAATAGGTTGAGACTCAGAGAGGGGAAGGAACTGGGCCAAGCCACAGAGCCGTCAGGGTAGAATGGGGACCCCACCGCCCCGTTACCCAGGCTCAGTGCTGTGCTCTCTGCCGCCTACTTGCCCCAGCCCCACCTGGAGCCGAGAGGAAGCCTTGTCCCCAGTGGGGAGCGGGGTGGCCTTCCTGCCCCCTGGACCCCCTGCCCCCAGCCCCCTCTCCCAGGCCCCTTGTCTGGATAAAGGCTTCCACTCGGTGGCGTGTGTGTAACTCAGAGCCACACGACACTGAAATGCTAAGTGAAGAGCAATTAACTTTTGCTTCTGAAAACCCACTTTAGCTTTCCATAACTCTTTGGGGGCCATTTCAACTAAACCAAACCTCCCGCACATTCTCCCTCAGCAATAAATTACCTTCCTAGCTTTAATTAGCTGCCGGACTGCAAAACGGGCTGGGTGCTGACGCGGCTGCTTTCCCCACGGGTCCCCTTCTGTCACACCGACTCCAGGAGACAGCGGCTGCGGGGAGCGGCTGGGCTGCCTCGAGGCCGGCAATGGGCACCTCGCCTGCGCCCAGGGGCTCGGGGGCGGCAGGAGGTGAGGTCAGCTCCTGGGTGACGGGCTCCCAGGACTCTCCTCTCGTCATCAGTCTTTCCTTCTTCAAGCTGTCCAGAAAAAACACGTGTGTACACACACACACACACACAGTCATACATACACACACACATACACACACTTGCTCCCAGGTACCCAGGATCTTTATCGCCCTTATCATTCTTGCTTAGGGAGAAATTACTGACAGAGCTTAATATATAAGCCTTCCCTGGAGAATTTGCTGTAATTGTGAGCTAAGCTTGAGTCCAAATGAATAAATCCCTAAGGATGAGATTTTAGTCACATCTGTGGGCTGGAAACGTAGTGGCTGGGAAAGCTAGAGGTGAGAAAGCACCCTCCACGTCCCCAGCACCACTCAGAAGCCGAGAGTCGGGATCGAGGTCTTGCTTCTGACCAGAGGCGTGACCCTCAGTGGGTCCCTTCCTCCTCTGGTCCAGCTGCCCAGAGAGCTGGGATGGGTGGCCTCAGGTCCCTTGGACCCTGCTGTGCTAGGACTCTGACAGTGTGTGTGGCGGGGGGTGTGGGGGGAGGTGAGTGGGGAAAACACCCTCTATCCCAGACCTTGGTGCGTGTTGCTTGCTCATCGCTCCTGCTTTCTTCTAGAACCTGTCATCTGGGCAAGAGGGTAGCATCTGTGGGGGCCTGACTCCCCACACCCTGGGCAGAGCAGCGCCCCTAGGCTGCACCCACACACCCCATCTCTGGGAGCTGTCCCCCTGCCCAGGGAGGACCCTGGGAAAGGACTACCACCCCTTTCTCACTCCGTGGAACGCATGCTCAGCGTTGCTTCTCCCCCAGGGCTCCACCCGTTTCCACCTCCTCTGACACGTATCACCATAAAGCCCAGTTAGAAGCAGCCATCTTCCGCCCTTCCTTTCTTGAGGGAAATTTTTGTTTAATAAGAAGTCCAAACATGAAGCCCACAGCCAGGCTCTGCTTGTCGGGGGAGGTGACAGGCGGCCGGCACAGCCCTGCTCTGATGAAGCCTGGGAGCTCAGAGCGCCGCCGGGAAACCTCTGCTTGATAGCCCCCTCGCTTCCCCAATTAACAGGCAGCCTGTCGGGCGCAGACGGGCGGACGCTGGCAGGCAGGTACCCCGCCTGTCACAGCTGCCAGCCAGGCCACTCCAGCCCTGCCTGCCGGCCCCGCCTCGGGCCTGCTCCGTTGCCAACCTGTCAGACGCCCTGGCACCCAGAGGTGAGCGGCACAGCCCAGGGAGAGCACAGTCCCCCACGGCATCCCACCCTGGAGGTGGCCTGGGGCCAGGAGTGACTACAGTCCACCTTCCTCAGCCCTGATCTCAAGGGTGGCCCAGGAGGAATTTGCCTCAGAGGGCCCTCCCCGTCTGGAGACACCTGAGTGCTGGTCATTTGAGAATTGCAGGAAATGGACACAGGGTCCCGCTCAGGAGGAAGCTCACCGAGCTCTCTGAGCCAGCTCACCATTGAATTCCCCGTCCCGGCCACCTGCACGCCCACAGCCCCTCCTTCTCACCCAGGGCCTCCGGCTTCGCTTTGTCTCTGTGCGCAAGGCCCTAGGCTGAGATTCCAGGAGCGCCCCCCAACCTCAGTTCCTGCCCCCAGCCATCCTAGATAAGGAGACGGCTGGCTTCAACTCTCAAAGGGAAGTTCCCTGATTTCCTCCCTCTGCTTTGGCCCCCCTCCAGGCCCAGGCACCAAACTCGCCTGGCCAGGCCACCTGCAGATAACACGGCTCACATCTTCATAACTGCTTCCATGATCTGAGTTAAAAATCCTCGCTCTGACCAGTCTCCCTTGGGAGCATCAGCCCCTCTGAGGCTAACCTTTCATCTGCCTGAGCAGCTGAGCGTTGCTGGCTTTGACATCTCCCATGGGTGGAGGAAACCCACCCCACCACGCTCCTCCTAAAGCAAGGGTGCCTTCTACACAGACTGTGATTGAATTGTACCCCCTTGGGAGCAGTGGCCTGGACTCTTCCCTGGGCTGGAAATAGATCCTCCTATGCAGTCACTGTTGACCCGATGCCCTCAGGAACCATCTCTGCCCTTTATCTTCTCCCTCCCTCTGTGTCTTGGTCCTTCCAGCAGCTGTGACAAAGTGCCAGAGACTGGGTGGCTTATAAATAACAGCCACTGCTCCCTGTCTTGGAGGTGAGGAAGTCTGAGGTCAAGGTGCTGGCAGAATCAGTGTGAACCGAAGGCTCACCTACTGGTCCATGGACCACTGTCTTCTCACTGTGCCCTTACCAGGCAGAGGTGGCTCTTTATGAGGGCACTAAGCTCCATCATGAGGGTTCTGCACTCAAGTCCCAATTAGCTCCAAAGGCCCCACCTCCCAATGCCTTCAGGTCAAGGGTTAAGGCTTCAACATAGGAATTTTGAGGGGCCATGCGTATTCCATCTTAGAGGGATTGTCAAGAGAGAAGCCTGCTCTCCCTGGCTTTGGCAACATCCAGAGAAGGCTGAGCAGGATCACATGTGCCCACCCTGGAAATGAACACATCATTTGGGATACCTCAAAGTCAACGTGAGGCAGGGAGGAAAGAAAGTGGACTTCACTGACAGAGGATGGGGTGAGGATACAGAGTGATAAAATGAGGCTATGTAGGAACTTCCCTGGTGGTCCAGTGGTTAAGACACTGTACTTCTGCTGTAGGGGGCAGGGGTTCAATTCCTGGCCAGGGAACTAAGATCCCGTATGTTAAGTGGCACAGCCAAAAAAATAAAAATAAATAAATGAACTCCTGAAGGGCAGGGACTGTATCATTCCTAGTGTTGAGGATAGTGGCTGGCGATGGTGAGCACTCAATGAACCTTCGCTAAATGAAGGAGGGACAGGAATAAAGTTCTATAATGTCTTTTCCAGCTTCCAAGCACTGGAAAGAATAAGTATATGGTTAGAATGCCTTCTTTAGGCATCCGTTCAACCACAGCACACATACGGTGTCTCTTAAGGAAAGAAGAAAACAGAGACAGTGCTGCCTGAGAAGAGACCAAGAATAAAGAATGATGAGAACACACTGGACACATCAAATATCCTCTCTACCTCATACCAGGGACTCTGGCATTTAAACAACAGTAAGCAACATTCAACCCTGACTATTCATTGGAAATACCGAGGCTGAAACGAAAGGTCCAATACGTGGGCCACCTGATGCAAAGAGCTGACTCACTAGGAAAGACCCTGATTCTGGGAAAGATGGAGGACAGGAGGAGAAGAGTGCGGCAGAAGATGAGATGGCTGGATGGCATCACTGACTCAACAAACATGAATCTGAGCAAGCTCCAGGCGATGGTGAAGGACAGGGGAGCCTAGCGTGCTGCAGGGCCTGAGGTCGCAGAGAGTGGAACAGGACCTAGTGACTGAACAACAAAGCAGGGCTAGGAAACCATCATGTATTTCTGAATTTGCAAAATTGTACTAGTAGTGGGGGAGGGAGAAGGGGAGGAAGAGAAGGAGGAAGAGAGAAATGAACTGTTTCAAACCAGTCACTAAGCTATGGAACTCACCAGTATGTAACCTTTCATTTGAACGTGGCAACAACCTCCCCTCTTGCAGACGGGAGCGTAAAGTGGTGGAGATGGAGATAAACAGAAACAAAAGGCCAGCTCCTCTCCATGACAAGGAAGAATGTACATCAAATTCATTAATTACAATCCGATTCACGCTTGCACGGTGAAGTATAATCATTTGCCATCAAAGAGATGCCCTTCGCTTGAGCTCAGTGATAAAATGAGGCTATGTAGGAACTTCCCTGGTGGTCCAGTGGTTAAGACACTGTACTTCTGCTGTAGGGGGCAGGGGTTCAATTCCTGGCCAGGGAACTAAGATCCCGTATGTTAAGTGGCACAGCCAAAAAAATAAAAATAAATAAATGAACTCCTGAAGGGCAGGGACTGTATCATTCCTAGTGTTGAGGATAGTGGCTGGCGATGGTGAGCACTCAATGAACCTTCGCTAAATGAAGGAGGGACAGGAATAAAGTTCTATAATGTCTTTTCCAGCTTCCAAGCACTGGAAAGAATAAGTATATGGTTAGAATGCCTTCTTTAGGCATCCGTTCAACCACAGCACACATACGGTGTCTCTTAAGGAAAGAAGAAAACAGAGACAGTGCTGCCTGAGAAGAGACCAAGAATAAAGAATGATGAGAACACACTGGACACATCAAATATCCTCTCTACCTCATACCAGGGACTCTGGCATTTAAACAACAGTAAGCAACATTCAACCCTGACTATTCATTGGAAATACCGAGGCTGAAACGAAAGGTCCAATACGTGGGCCACCTGATGCAAAGAGCTGACTCACTAGGAAAGACCCTGATTCTGGGAAAGATGGAGGACAGGAGGAGAAGAGTGCGGCAGAAGATGAGATGGCTGGATGGCATCACTGACTCAACAAACATGAATCTGAGCAAGCTCCAGGCGATGGTGAAGGACAGGGGAGCCTAGCGTGCTGCAGGGCCTGAGGTCGCAGAGAGTGGAACAGGACCTAGTGACTGAACAACAACAAAGCAGGGCTAGGAAACCATCATGTATTTCTGAATTTGCAAAATTGTACTAGTAGTGGGGGAGGGAGAAGGGGAGGAAGAGAAGGAGGAAGAGAGAAATGAACTGTTTCAAACCAGTCACTAAGCTATGGAACTCACCAGTATGTAACCTTTCATTTGAACGTGGCAACAACCTCCCCTCTTGCAGACGGGAGCGTAAAGTGGTGGAGATGGAGATAAATAGAAACAAAAGGCCAGCTCCTCTCCATGACAAGGAAGAATGTACATCAAATTCATTAATTACAATCCAATTCACGCTTGCACGGTGAAGGATAATCATTTGCCATCAAAGAGATGCCCTTCCCTTAGTAAAGCCATTGAGACGCTCAGGAAGCGCTCAAGGGTTTGAAATTCTGTATTTGAATTTCACACATGTCTTTTACTGCTGGGGCCAAAACTCAATCAACACTTGGGAGTGCTGATACTGACATTCTAGCCACAGGGGTCTTCACTGCCTTCTGACAGACCTACTGGTCGGACTTGGGTAGAAACTGCTAATTTGCTCTTCTCTGGAACCCTGTGTGATGTCTGTGTGTAACACAGGCATAAACCTGTATCTTTTTCTGAGTTGACGTAGGAATAAAAGGACCCTAGCCAACTTGAAGAAGGGAACAATTAGCCTCATCTCTCTCCAACGTCCAGGACCCAGCTGCCCAGGAGTGGAAACCATGTTCTCACTTTCATCTCAAAGCCAAACCAACATAAACATGTTGCTAAGAAACCAGGCTTCTCTTTCAGCTCTGGACCCGGGCCTGCGGTCCATGCCCAGACATGAAGCCAGAGCTTAGAAGTTATTACTCTTTTCTTTAGACGGTCTTCAGCAGGGCTTTGATTCTGATTCGCTTTTTCTATCACTGTCTTTTTACCCCTGGATTCAGGCTGCAACAGAGAAAGTCACTGGATTTCCTCCCGCGGTACACTAAGCCCCAAATAAAAACATACGGAACGGTGCTGGCGCCATAGGACGGAACGCAGTGACCTGGAACAGATGGAACATAATCTGGAAAAACCCTCCTGCCGTCCAAAAGGACCTTGCCTTTCCTGAAGCTTCCCCATTGCCCGCAAAGGGGCTTCCTCAAAGTACAGGATGCCGTGTGCTGTGCTTAGTCGCTCCATCGTGTTTGACTCTTTGGGACCCCATGAACTGTAGCCCGCCAGGCACCTCTGTCCACGGGGATTCTCCAGGTGAGAATACGGAGCGGGTTGCCACGCCCTCCTCCAGGGGATCTTCTCAGCCCAGGGATCGAACCCAGGTCCCCCACATTGCAGGCTGATTCTATACCGTCTGAGCCAGCAGAGAAACCCACAGCATGCTGTAGCATAGTTTACTGTTTGTAGCCTATGTAGCAAAACATCGTCGAGACCATCCTGGTCTACTTGACTGAAGGCCCAGAACTATCTATCTCCCTGAAATGGAATTTTCGTGTGCTGTCAAAGATAATAATATTGAATCCTCTCCTAACCTAAGGGGCTACTAATGTTATACCCACTTCATATATGAGAAAATCTCGCCCAGACAGGTCAAGTAACTTGCTCAAAATCTGCAGTTAGAGACTGGTGGTCGAGTGCTTAGGACTTCACCTCTCAACACAGTGAGTACAGGTTCCATCCCTGGTGGGGAGCTAAGATCCCCCATGCCTCGAGGCTAAAAAACCGACACATAAAACAGAAACAAAATTGTCACAAATTCAATGAAGATCCTTAACATAGTCCACATAAACATTGTTTTTAATACATCAAAAAATAAAGTTAAAAAAAGGAAAAGCTTCTATAGCCAGTAGTTACAGAGGAAGAATTCTGATTTAGCCTTCTGAACTGAAACTAGGCACTGGCTCCAGCCTCTCCCTGGAAGATTATATGCTGGGCACGTCTCCTTAATCCCAAAGACCCAGGAGAGCCATGAATGCAGCACCACCTTCTTGAATTACTGACAGAGGAATTTCCTCCCAGTGACTCCTCTTGCCCTGGTGTCAAGCAGCTCGGCTGCCCTTGGAGTTTCCTCGGGATGAGACAAGGGCAAGTTTAATCACATTTCACAGAAGGGAGGTGGAGGCACAGAGAGGTGGAGGCACTGAGATCAGGACTCGGGCCCTCGCCCAGCCCCACCCCCAGCCCAGGGCACGGCCCTGCCCCCACCTCCCCCACCGGGCCTGCAGGCTCCGTCTCAGGTGTGATTGACAGCCCTGGACTTCAGGGATCAAGGTCCGCAGCTAGAGTTCTTGGCATCAGACAGAGCTCTTTGGAGTGGACGGGCGCGTGGGGAGGGAACGAGGCCCGAGGCCCGTTCCAAAAATAGAGCGAGGAAAGTCCCGGGGAGTAGATGGAAAGGCACAGGGAGAGGAGAGCAGTGGCCGTTCCACACCAGCCCAACAGGAGAGAGGGCTCTCCCAACACCAGGTCCAGGGAGGCTCCTCGGGGACCACAAGCGTCCCCTCCACCCCCTGTTTAAATTACAGACACGTCTTCCCAAACGGGATCCCGATGCACTCCTCCCCACTTCACAAGTGTCTCTCAAAGACAAGGTCTAAGAGGCCTTTTCTGAGCCTGCACTGGCTTTGGGCTCGTGTTTTCTCCCTTCCTCCAACTCCCACTAACACTCCTTCTGAAATCACTAAATAAGAAAAAAGGGAGAAGTATCATTTGTATCTCCTAATGGATATGGATTCTAAAAAGGGATGCCCTGCCTCCACAGGTCTTCTCCCGGTGCACATGGTCCCCAGTCATAACTGTCCCTCACCGACCACCCCAAGCGCCGAACCGCACCTGCCGTGTCCCAGGCCTTGGGCTCAGTGTTTGTAAGAATACGAAGATATCAGGGCACTGCCCTAAATAAACCTTAACATAGTCCACATAAACATTGTTTTTAATACATCAAAAAATAAAGTTAAAAAAAGGAAAAGCTTCTATAGCCAGTAGTTACAGAGGAAGAATTCTGATTTAGCCTTCTGAACTGAAACTAGGCACTGGCTCCAGCCTCTCCCTGGAAGATTATATGCTGGGCACGTCTCCTTAATCCCAAAGACCCAGGAGAGCCATGAATGCAGCACCACCTTCTTGAATTACTGACAGAGGAATTTCCTCCCAGTGACTCCTCTTGCCCTGGTGTCAAGCAGCTCGGCTGCCCTTGGAGTTTCCTCGGGATGAGACAAGGGCAAGTTTAATCACATTTCACAGAAGGGAGGTGGAGGCACAGAGAGGTGGAGGCACTGAGATCAGGACTCGGGCCCTCGCCCAGCCCCACCCCCCCAGCCCAGGGCACGGCCCTGCCCCCACCTCCCCCACCGGGCCTGCAGGCTCCGTCTCAGGTGTGATTGACAGCCCTGGACTTCAGGGATCAAGGTCCGCAGCTAGAGTTCTTGGCATCAGACAGAGCTCTTTGGAGTGGACGGGCGCGTGGGGAGGGAACGAGGCCCGAGGCCCGTTCCAAAAATAGAGCGAGGAAAGTCCCAGGGAGTAGATGGAAAGGCACAGGGAGAGGAGAGCAGTGGCCGTTCCACACCAGCCCAACAGGAGAGAGGGCTCTCCCAAAACCAGGTCCAGGGAGGCTCCTCGGGGACCACAAGCGTCCCCTCCACCCCGTTTAAATTACAGACACGTCTTCCCAAACGGGATCCCGATGCACTCCTCCCCACTTCACAAGTGTCTCTCAAAGACAAGGTCTAAGAGGCCTTTTCTGAGCCTGCACTGGCTTTGGGCTCGTGTTTTCTCCCTTCCTCCAACTCCCACTAACACTCCTTCTGAAATCACTAAATAAGAAAAAAGGGAGAAGTATCATTTGTATCTCCTAATGGATATGGATTCTAAAAAGGAATGCCCTGCCTCCACAGGTCTTCTCCCGGTGCACATGGTCCCCAGTCATAACTGTCCCTCACCGACCACCCCAAGCGCCGAACCGCACCTGCCGTGTCCCAGGCCTTGGGCTCAGTGTTTGTAAGAATACGAAGATATAGAAAACAAGGGCACTGCCCTGAAGAGACGTGCAGTCTACAAGACATGTGTGCTCATGCTTCCCTGCTGATACACCATTAACAAGCCCGTGCCTCAGTCTCCTCTCTGAGCTCTTTGGCAAGTCATGCGTCCCCTCTCATTTGGGGCAGGAGTTGACCACGCTTGTAGGGGACAATGACCGCATTGTCCCCTCTTCTGTGCCAGACTTCAGGCAGGAAGTTCAGCAAATACTCACAAGGTCCCTAACTCCATTCTTCAAGAGAGGTCATGTTGCCTCCGAGAGGAACGGCTCAGCTGATGTCAAGAACTCCCAGCATCCCCCAGCCAGTGACAGCTGGAATGGGATTTCAATCAAACACCCCAGAATGGGATGAACCCATCCCTTAGTAGTAGAGAGAGAGCTGAATCACAATAGTAATCGAATAAACCCTCGGGGCCAATCACGCCAGTCTTTACTAAACTCACGCAAAAACAAAAACAAGGTTTAAACTG
The DNA here is from genome assembly GCA_022376925.1 of Tragulus kanchil. Lineage (NCBI taxonomy): Eukaryota > Metazoa > Chordata > Mammalia > Artiodactyla > Tragulidae > Tragulus > Tragulus kanchil. Next base: position 14,530,588 of record JAIOJX010000028.1, on the reverse strand, counting down.
ATGTCGTGAATGGGACAGCCACGTTGGAGAGCAGTGTGACAAGATCAGTCAACATTGAAAACGCAGGACTTCCCTGCTGGTTCAGTGACTAACATGCTTTGCTCCCAAGGCAGAGGGTTCAATCCCTGGTAAGGGAACTAGGTCCCACATGCTGCAACTTAGTTTGCATGCTGCAACTAAGACCCAGTGCAGCCAAATGAATAAATATTTTATTAAATTGTAAATACACAAATTCTGTGGGCCAGAAATTTCATTTATGTGAATTTACCCAACTGTACAAGGATGCTCACAGAAGCACATAATAGAAAAAAACCTGGAATGAACCTAGGTGTCCACACATTAGTAATCAGTTAAATAAACTGGTTTGTCCATAAAGTGAAATATTAATACGAGGCATGCATCGAAAAGAATGAGGCAGGACTATGGATATGGATTCTAAAAAGGGACGCCCTGCCTCCACAGGTCTTCTCCCGGTGCACATGGTCCCCAGTCATAACTGTCCCTCACCGACCACCCCAAGCGCCGAACCGCACCTGCCGTGTCCCAGGCCTTGGGCTCAGTGTTTGTAAGAATACGAAGATATAGAAAACAAGGGCACTGCCCTGAAGAGACGTGCAGTCTACAAGACATGTGTGCTCATGCTTCCTGCTGATACACCATTAACAAGCCCGTGCCTCAGTCTCCTCTCTGAGCTCTTTGGCAAGTCATGCGTCCCCTCTCATTTGGGGCAGGAGTTGACCACGCTTGTAGGGGACAATGACCGCATTGTCCCCTCTTCTGTGCCAGACTTCAGGCAGGAAGTTCAGCAAATACTCACAAGGTCCCTAACTCCATTCTTCAAGAGAGGTCATGTTGCCTCCGAGAGGAACGGCTCAGCTGATGTCAAGAACTCCCAGCATCCCCCAGCCAGTGACAGCTGGAATGGGATTTCAATCAAACACCCCAGAATGGGATGAACCCATCCCTTAGTAGTAGAGAGAGAGCTGAATCACAATAGTAATCGAATAAACCCTCGGGGCCAATCACGCCAGTCTTTACTAAACTCACGCAAAAACAAAAACAAAGTTTAAACTGATGTCGTGAATGGGACAGCCACGTTGGAGAGCAGTGTGACAAGATCAGTCAACACTGAAAACGCAGGACTTCCCTGCTGGTTCAGTGACTAACATGCTTTGCTCCCAAGGCAGAGGGTTCAATCCCTGGTAAGGGAACTAGGTCCCACATGCTGCAACTTAGTTTGCATGCTGCAACTAAGACCCAGTGCAGCCAAATGAATAAATATTTTATTAAATTGTAAATACACAAATTCTGTGGGCCAGAAATTTCATTTATGTGAATTTACCCAACTGTACAAGGATGCTCACAGAAGCACATAATAGAAAAAAACCTGGAATGAACCTAGGTGTCCACACATTAGTAATCAGTTAAATAAACTGGTTTGTCCATAAAGTGAAATATTAATACGAGGCATGCATCGAAAAGAATGAGGCAGGACTATGGATAGTAATATGAAGGCATGTCCGTAAAATGTTCTTCAGGGTAAAATCAGTTGCAATCCTGCTTATGCTTTAAAGCATTTTGTATGCAATACTGTCAGACATATAAGCATATCCATGCTTGAAACGCCTGGGAGACACGTGAAACTATTAACGATAGCTACTGGTAAAGAGGGGATGAGGAAAGGGAGACTTCTGAGCTATTTGGTTTGCTTTTAAGGGTCCTGTCTTAAAGTTTTAAATAGCACTTCTGCAAGTTACTGAGTTACACCTACTGGAGAGAAATCTTCCAGAGGAGGTACTGAGAACCAGAAACCAAAAGACCTGCTCCCCAGGAACCAAGCATCTCAGGATTTGAGGTCCTTGGTAGGAGCCCTCAATGGCCTGGGTACATCACACTGCCCCCTCACCCAGTCCTTTCTTCAAGAGCTGAGGCCCCTGAGAAAAAGTGGAAGATGATAGGCTCTGACATCAGCATACTTAGATCTAATTCTGGCTTTAGGACATTGTAGGGAGGGAGAGGGTGGGCCAGTCTCTCTGTGAGCCCAAGTTTCCTCATCTATAAAATGAGGGAGAAGCTAGAAACCCCGCCACCACCACGGTATAGGTTTGCTGGGATGGTTCATTAGTGCAAAGAATGTCAAAGCATGATGGAAAAACCAGGTTGGAAACTGACAAAAGGACATGAAGTTATTGAGCGGTGCCACGCGTGGGGGAGGCTGAGTTATCAGAGAAGGGGATCCCATCGCAACAGCAACCTCACCCCTGTCCCTTGCGCAGCGACATGACAATGTGATGAAAACCACCCTGTGCTCATGGACTCTGCACAGAGCATGAGCCACCCCTGCAATCCCAAGCCCAGGGGCCGGCGGTCTGGGACGGTGCGGCCATGGAAAATGACCCTGGTGCCAAGGGCCTGCCAGCAACGAGTCTTCTGCATCAGCCTTGAAATCCCCAAGTAAATATCAGTTCATTGGTTTGTTGATTAAAATCACCGATAGCGCTTCTGATGGCTGTCCAGAGAACCAAGGAGCTGAAACAGCAATGAAACTACCCAGGAAGCCTTCAGCCACTAGCCTCCCCTGATTCCTAAACGTTGTCCTTGACTCGCTGCCTTCCTTTCCTCTCTCTTCTTCTCCAACCTCCGCCTCCCGGTCCCCACCGCGAGTCAACCCTCCCTCCACCAACTGAAATTCACTCCCTTAAGAGCACCCCTGGGCTGGAGGAAATAATCATTAACTTAATGGGCTGATATAATTACATTAAATCATGAGGATAAGACTATAGACTTTGGAAAAAGAAAATCTGAGTTTGAATTCTAATCCCATTGCTTATTAGCTGAGTAATCTTGGATAACCAAACCTCAGCTCCCCGGTCCATTGGGGTTGGTTATAAAACAATTCATACAGTTCAAAGATGAGCAAGGAAAGCTGCTAGGCAGACGTACATGACACACATAGGAGAAGGAAAACTGAAAGTGAAAGTGTTAGTTGCTCAGTTGTGTCCAGCTCTTTGCCAGCCCTTGCCAGGCTCCTCCGTCCATGGAATTCTCCAGGCAAGAATACCGGAAAGGGTGGGCATTCCCTTCTCCAGGAGATCTTCTGGACCCCGGGTTGCACCTGGGTCTCCTGAATTGTAGGCAGATTCTTTACGGTCTGAGGCACCAAGAAAGCCCCTACATGTAGGTGACTATCATTCACAGTTCAAGTGTCCACATGTTAGGTAATGTGGTGATCTCCACCAGCAAGAGGATGGCAAGAGAAGGGAAATGAAGTTATAAGAACTGAGCCATTTCCCCAAAGTCTCTCACCCGAGGCCAAGGTTCTCCCTGTACTGTGGTGAGGTGGTGGGTTTTGTGGAGGAATTTCAATTGTCTGGTTCAGAGAACAGTCCAGCCAAGTGTGGGGGTCTTGTCAGACATACACCGCCCCATTTAGCTCCTTTCAAGGAAAGAGTAATGGGGTGTGATGTGATGTACCTGAGGTTGGAAAGCAAAGCTGAGTCAGAAGAGAAACATAAGACAACGAACAGCCAAGATAGGGTAGTAGTGTCCCAAGAGCTTGTGTAAGGAACAGTCAAATGCCGGCCTCACCAAGAGGCCTTTTAAAGCTGAGGTGTCATTTACGTCCTTGGAAAATGTCCAAATCCTTCTGGGATTCTCAAGCATCTTCTCAATCTCTTAGCACATGCCGCGTGCCTGCTCTGGCTGGGCACAGGGCTGAGCTTCGGAAGAGCTGGGGAAATGAGCCCCCAAGTCCTTACTACCTGCTGTGCACTGGTGTTCATCTTCTAAGAATTCCTACTTCCTCATATTGGGAAGAGAAGATGCAATTTCATAAAAGTGTAATTAAACCTACAGTAGGAGAAGACTCTTGAGAATTCCTTCAACTGCAAAGAGATCAAACCAATCAATCCTAAGGGAAATCCACCCTGAATATTCATTGGAAGGACTGACGCTGAAGCTGAAGCTCCAATACTTTGGCCACCTGATGCAAAGAGACGACTCATTGGAAAAGACTCTGATGCTGGGGAAGAAATGAAGGCAGAAGGAGAAGAGGATGAGGACAAGATGTTTGGATGGCCTCAAAGATTCAATGGGCATGAGTTTGAACAAGCTCAGGGACCTAGTGAAGGACGGGGAGGCCTAGCGTGCTGCAGCTCCTGGGGATGAAAAGAGTTGGTCATGACTCAGTGGGAACAGAATGCACGTATCTTTTGTCTATTTTTAAAATATATTTATTCATTCATTTTTGGCTGTGCTGGGTCTTCATGGCCGTGCCCAGGCTCTTCAATGCTAGTCAGAGCAGAGTGCCACCAATTCCTGTTGAATGGATTTAAAAAGGGAGAAAAAGGAGGAAAAGGGTGGAAGACAAAGAGAAGGGAACACGTTTCTACCTTCCCTTCTTTCTCTTTTTACTTTCTCCCAGGAGAACATGGTCCTTCAGACTTTCATGTACATTCTGAAAACTGGTCCTACATACTTCACAGGATTGTGGGGAGAAAGATGCAAGAAAAACCACTACAGTAAAGGAATGTGTTACGTAAAGAGCTGAATATACACTGTTGGTAGGAATTTAATGTGATGCAGCCATGATGGAAAACAGTGTAGAGATGGTTCTAAAAACTAAAACTACAACTATCATATGATCCAGTTGTTCCATGTTTGAATATGTATCCAAAGAAAATGAAAACACTAATTTGATAAGATATATGCGCCCTTAAATTCATCACAGCATTATTTATAATAGCCAAGATGTGGAAACAATCCAAGACCACACTGACAGATGAATAGAGGAAGATGCACACATATACAGCGGAATACTACTCAGCCATAAACAAAGGCTTGCCACTTGCAACAACATGGATAGAGCTTGAGGGTGTTATGCTAAGTGAAATAAATCAGATAAGAAAGACAAACACTGTATGATTTCGCCCATGTAGAATACTGAAAAAATAAAAGAACAAACGAAACAAATGCAACCACATGGGCACAGAGAATAGACCAGTGACTACTAAGGGAAAGGGAGTGGGAAAGGGAAAAATGGCTGAAGGGGGTCCACAGTGTTGTGATGGCTAGAAAGTAAACTTTTGATGGAGAGCACAGGAAATTGTAGTGCAGCTGGCAAAGAGTCCCCTACAATGCAGGAGACCCTATTTCAATTTTTGGGTCAGGAAGATCCCCTGGAGAATGAATAGGCTACCCACTCCAGTATTTGCAGACTTCCTTTGTGTCTCAGACGTAAAGAATCCACCTGCAATGGGGAGACCTGGATTCAATCCCTAGGCTGGGAAGATACCCTGGAGAAAGAGGGGGCCAAAGATTCAATGGGCATGAGTTTGAACAAGCTCAGGGACCTAGTGAAGGACGGGGAGGCCTAGCGTGCTGCAGCTCCTGGGGATGAAAAGAGTTGGTCATGACTCAGTGGGAACAGAATGCACGTATCTTTTGTCTATTTTTAAAATATATTTATTCATTCATTTTTGGCTGTGCTGGGTCTTCATGGCCGTGCCCAGGCTCTTCAATGCTAGTCAGAGCAGAGTGCCACCAATTCCTGTTGATTGGATTTAAAAGGGAGAAAAAAAGGAAAAGGGTGGAAGACAAAGAGAAGGGAACACGTTTCTACCTTCCCTTCTTTCTCTTTTTACTTTCTCCCAGGAGAACATGGTCCTTCAGACTTTCATGTACATTCTGAAAACTGGTCCTACATACTTCACAGGATTGTGGGGAGAAAGATGCAAGAAAAACCACTACAGTAAAGGAATGTGTTACGTAAAGAGCTGAATATACACTGTTGGTAGGAATTTAATGTGATGCAGCCATGATGGAAAACAGTGTAGAGATGGTTCTAAAAACTAAAACTACAACTATCATATGATCCAGTTGTTCCATGTTTGAATATGTATCCAAAGAAAATGAAAACACTAATTTGATAAGATATATGCGCCCTTAAATTCATCACAGCATTATTTATAATAGCCAAGATGTGGAAACAATCCAAGACCACACTGACAGATGAATAGAGGAAGATGCACACATATACAACGGAATACTACTCAGCCATAAACAAAGGCTTGCCACTTGCAACAACATGGATAGAGCTTGAGGGTGTTATGCTAAGTGAAATAAATCAGATAAGAAAGACAAACACTGTATGATTTCGCCCATATGTAGAATACTGAAAAAATAAAAGAACAAACGAAACAAATGCAACCACATGGGCACAGAGAATAGACCAGTGACTACTAAGGGAAAGGGAGTGGGAAAGGGAAAAATGGCTGAAGGGGGTCCACAGTGTTGTGATGGCTAGAAAGTAAACTTTTGATGGAGAGCACAGGAAATTGTAGTGCAGCTGGCAAAGAGTCCCCTACAATGCAGGAGACCCTATTTCAATTTTTGGGTCAGGAAGATCCCCTGGAGAATGAATAGGCTACCCACTCCAGTATTTGCAGACTTCCCTTTGTGTCTCAGACGTAAAGAATCCACCTGCAATGGGGGAGACCTGGATTCAATCCCTAGGCTGGGAAGATACCCTGGAGAAAGGACAGGCGACCTACTCCATTATTTTTGCCTGGAGAATTCCATGGGTCATAGAGTCAAACACAACTGAGCAATTTCACTTTCATAGTGTATTGTATGCAGAAGTCAAAATATAGTGTTGTATGCATGTATAATATGATAGACCAATGTGACCTCAATTTTTTTTGGCCACTTCCATTGGTCTTTCATTTATTTCTTTGTTATTTGGCCTATGTTGGCCTCCACCACAGTGGCCTCTCTCACTGCAGAGCACCGGCTCCAGGCACACGCACTCCAGAGCTCCAGCTCGGTAGTTGGACACACCGGTCCTGCCGCTCCGCGGCACATGGGATCTTCCCAGGCCAGGAATCGAACCGGTGCCCCTTGCACTGCAAGGCAGTGTCCTTACTCACAGGACCACCAGGGAAGCCTGACCTCAATGTTCTTTAGAAAAGAGCTCTATGCAGACGAAGACAATGCCATTAGCACACGACAGCTGCCTTGTGCCCATGACCTTAATGACCAGAACTGAACGAATGAAGGGGTGTGATGAGGGCCAACCCCCAGAGGCCATGAGGTTTCTTCCAGCTTCAGGACCCCAGGAATTCCAGCCAGCTCTCCTACCTCAGCATCTCCCCCATCCCACCACTCTGGTCCCTCCACGTTTGAAAAATCCTGGAAAATCCTCTATGGAGCTTTCTTTTAATTAAGCACGCACACACAAAAGAATCACCCCTGGGTTTTGTCTGTTGTACTTTTGTTCTCGGGTCTGTTTGTACTTATTCAGAAATTACATAATTAAAAAAAATAATATTAAGTAAATGTGCACATCAGCCTGCCAAGCTGCCTGGGCCAGCCTTCACTTGGGAACCACAGTGACAGCTCCTTTATTTCTCTTACTTGTTTTTTAAACACAAAATATGTCACACCTGGAAGTAATTAGCATAATTTTTACTAATTTATAGCTAATTACACAATTACTTTTCTATGAAAGGTCCTGGAAAGACAGTGAGTTTCCCCAAATCCAGTGGTAAGACATTGCTTGAAAACATTTCATTAGTTACAAGCATTTAAGAGTGGGGAGGGAGGGAGGGGATATCCAATAAAGTAATTCTTTCCTATTTCAGAGTGTTCAAATATGACAGGGGCATAATTTCTCCATAATTTGCAAAGCAGAATGTCTAAATGTCTCCACTTATCCAACCCAATGGAAGATGGCTCGGGAAAGAGGCCCACAAAGGAGCATTGTTGAGAGCACCCAAGGGAGAGTTTAGAAGGCAGGGTTGTGGGACAATCGGGTTCATGATGGAGCTGAAACATGATGGCTCCTCCTCCAGGAGAAGGCCCACCATGCAACAGAAGAGTGACATCTGGCCAGCGGCTCCTGAGAAACTGTGACTTCAAGAGGCCACTGACGGATTCAAGACTTGCTACTCAAAGTCAAGCTCCAAGATGCCAAGACTTGAGCGTGCCACGTTGTCTGAATGATGCCAGAAGAAAGAGAAACCCTCTCACTCATTCGACATTTCAAAAACGATGACCACAGCATCCAGTCTCATCACTTCATGGCTCAATGTTCTTTAGAAAAGAGCTTGAAAAACAATGCCATTAGCACACGACAGCTGCCTTCCCAGCAATGACCCTGAACGAATGAAGGGTGTGATGAGGGCCAACCCCCAGAGGCCATGAGGTTTCTTCCAGCTTCAGGACCCCAGGAATTCCAGCCAGCTCTCCTACCTCAGCATCTCCCCCATCCCACCACTCTGGTCCCTCCACGTTTGAAAAATCCTGGAAAATCCTCTATGGAGCTTTCTTTTAATTAAGCACGCACACACAAAAGAATCACCCCTGGGTTTTGTCTGTTGTACTTTTGTTCTCGGGTCTGTTTGTACTTATTCAGAAATTACATAATTAAAAAAAATAATATTAAGTAAATGTGCACATCAGCCTGCCAAGCTGCCTGGGCCAGCCTTCACTTGGGAACCACAGTGACAGCTCCTTTATTTCTCTTACTTGTTTTTAAGCACAAAATATGTCACACCTGGAAGTAATTAGCATAATTTTTACTAATTTATAGCTAATTACACAATTACTTTTCTATGAAAGGTCCTGGAAAGACAGTGAGTTTCCCCAAATCCAGTGGTAAGACATTGCTTGAAAACATTTCATTAGTTACAAGCATTTAAGAGTGGGGAGGGAGGGAGGGGATATCCAATAAAGTAATTCTTTCCTATTTCAGAGTGTTCAAATATGACAGGGGCATAATTTCTCCATAATTTGCAAAGCAGAATGTCTAAATGTCTCCACTTATCCAACCCAATGGAAGATGGCTCGGGAAAGAGGCCCACAAAGGAGCATTGTTGAGAGCACCCAAGGGAGAGTTTAGAAGGCAGGGTTGTGGGACAATCGGGTTCATGATGGAGCTGAAACATGATGGCTCCTCCTCCAGGAGAAGGCCCACCATGCAACAGAAGAGTGACATCTGGCCAGCGGCTCCTGAGAAACTGTGACTTCAAGAGGCCACTGACGGATTCAAGACTTGCTACTCAAAGTCAAGCTCCAAGATGCCAAGACTTGAGCGTGCCACGTTGTCTGAATGATGCCAGAAGAAAGAGAAACCCTCTCTCACTCATTCGACATTTCAAAAACGATGACCACAGCATCCAGTCTCATCACTTCATGGCAAAAAGAAAGGGGAAAAGTGGAAGCAGTGAGAGACTTGATTTTCCTGGGCTCCCAAATCACTACAGACAGTGACTGCAGCCATGAAATTAAAAGATGCTTACTCCTTGAAAGAAAAGCTATAATAGACCTAGACAGTGTATTCTAAAGCAGAAGCATCACTCTGCCATCAAAGGTTCATATAGTCAAAGCTATTGTGCTTCTAGTAGTCATGTTGACATATGAGAGTTGGACCATAAAGAAGGCTGAGTGCTGAAGAATGGATGCTTTCCAATTGTGGTGTTGGAGAAGACTCTTGAGAGTCCGTTGGACTACAAGGAGATCAAGTCAGTCAATCCTCGTAGAAATCAACCCTGAATATTCACTGGAAGGACTGAAGCTGAAGCTCCAATACGTTGTTCACATGACACGAAGAGCAAACTCATTGGGAAAGACCTCAATGCTGGGAGAGATTCTGAGAGCAAAAGGAGAAGGGGTCAGGAGAGGATGAGGTGGTTATACAGCATCACCAACTCGGTGGAAATGAATTTGAGCAAACTCCTGGTGACAGTGGAGGATAAAGAAGACGGGTATACTACAGTCCATGCACAAAGAGTCAGACATGATCTAGTGACTAAACAGCAACAAACTCATTCAACAAACAAGTTTTAAGTCCCTATTCAGTGCCCTGTATTCAGTGGGAAGACTTATAAAAGGAGTAATTCCTGCTTTCCCTGTTTGTATCAAAAAGAGGGTCAATCAATCAACATGTATGCCAGGACCACTGCTTCAGGTGGAGGGAGGCTCAGAAAAGAAGAACCGGAAGCAGTGCCTGCCCTCTGGAGGCTGACGATCTCGAGACCAGAGGCACAAGCAGGAAGCACGTGGCCCAGCCTGGCACCTACCCAGCAGTCAGCACCCATATGGGTGGCCCGGGCTGCCAGTGATGCCCAGCTGGGAAGATAAGGATGAGACCTCGAAGCCAATGGCCAAAAGGACATGGCAGAATCCCAACCCTGTGTGAATTTCTAGAGCAGAGGCCATGTCGATTTGCCAAAGAGAAAAGCCCTCTCACTCATTCGACATTTCAAACGATGACCACAGCATCCAGTCTCATCACTTCATGGCAAAAGAAAGGGGAAAAGTGGAAGCAGTGAGAGACTTGATTTTCCTGGGCTCCCAAATCACTACAGACAGTGACTGCAGCCATGAAATTAAAAGATGCTTACTCCTTGAAAGAAAAGCTATAATAGACCTAGACAGTGTATTCTAAAGCAGAAGCATCACTCTGCCATCAAAGGTTCATATAGTCAAAGCTATTGTGCTTCTAGTAGTCATGTTGACATATGAGAGTTGGACCATAAAGAAGGCTGAGTGCTGAAGAATGGATGCTTTCCAATTGTGGTGTTGGAGAAGACTCTTGAGAGTCCGTTGGACTACAAGGAGATCAAGTCAGTCAATCCTCGTAGAAATCAACCCTGAATATTCACTGGAAGGACTGAAGCTGAAGCTCCAATACGTTGTTCACATGACACGAAGAGCAAACTCATTGGGAAAGACCTCAATGCTGGGAGAGATTCTGAGAGCAAAAGGAGAAGGGGTCAGGAGAGGATGAGGTGGTTATACAGCATCACCAACTCGGTGGAAATGAATTTGAGCAAACTCCTGGTGACAGTGGAGGATAAAGAAGACGGGTATACTACAGTCCATGCACAAAGAGTCAGACATGATCTAGTGACTAAACAGCAACAAACTCATTCAACAAACAAGTTTTAAGTCCCTATTCAGTGCCCTGTATTCAGTGGGAAGACTTATAAAAGGAGTAATTCCTGCTTTCCCTGTTTGTATCAAAAAGAGGGTCAATCAATCAACATGTATGCCAGGACCACTGCTTCAGGTGGAGGGAGGCTCAGAAAAGAAGAACCGGAAGCAGTGCCTGCCCTCTGGAGGCTGACGATCTCGAGACCAGAGGCACAAGCAGGAAGCACGTGGCCCAGCCTGGCACCTACCCAGCAGTCAGCACCCATATGGGTGGCCCGGGCTGCCAGTGATGCCCAGCTGGGAAGATAAGGATGAGACCTCGAAGCCAATGGCCAAAAGGACATGGCAGAATCCCAACCCTGTGTGAATTTCTAGAGCAGAGGCCATGTCGATTTGGCAGAAGGTGAGAGCGCTCAGACATGCCAGGGCCACACAGAAGGATGCTGGGGAGGCAGCAAGGTGGTGATGGGTAACGTTTCCCAAATGTCCTCTCAGGAAAGGAGGTGAAAGGACCAGGAGCACCCTTAAAGCCTAGAGTCCAGTCACCAGGTCCCGAAAAGACCCCCGGCAAGCTGCACTCTGGCCTGTGTGTCCCAGGGCTGCATGTTTGGTGACTACGACAGAAAGGAAGACTTAACAAGCCAAAGGGACATGTAGCAGAAGCTGCCTAGGACTGGCCAAATGAGCTGGAAGATGGAAATGCTGATAGTCAGAGCAGGAGTTCCCAGCAGAGGTCCTTGGGGGTGTAAAACACGTAAGACATTACAAGGATAAACAGCTATACTGTATATCTATGGGATGAAAAATTCACTATATATATATGTAGATATAGATATATATAGTGGAATACTACTCAGCTGTTAAAAAAGAATGAAATAATGCCACTTGCAGCAACAGAGATGGACCTAGAGATTGTCATACTGAGTGACACATGTCAGACTAGAGAGGAGAAACAGCCTATGACATTCCCTATATGTGGAATCTGAAGAGAAATGATAGAAATGAACTCACAGAACAGAAGCAGACTCACAGACTCAGTGAACTAGCTTCCGGTTGCCAGCAGGAAGCATGGGGGAAGGAATACTCAGGGAGTTTGGGATGGACACGCACACACTGCTGGATCAAAGGATCCACTGAACAGCGGGAACAGCAACAGCAACAACAAGGTTCACACTTGGGGTGACCATGAAGAACTGTCTAAAGCCTCTGGGTGGAGCCGGGGCCAGGAGAGGTCAAAGTGGAGACTGTAGGCTCACAGTATAAGTTTTCAGAGGCTGCGGCTCCTCTTCCCAGGGGTCCCCGCATCATCTCTCCATCCCGTTGGAGTCATCTCTGCCTCCCCCCAGAGACAGGGCACCTCACCTCACCTGTGCAGTGGCACGGGCCCCTGTGCAAGGATTTGTTGGTTTGTAAGTCAGCCTTGGCCCCGACCCACCTCGTGAGTTTTTTGAGGCCAGAGGAGGAGGGATACCCTGTGCACCCGGAACCATCGCTCCGCAGCCAGACCCTGCAGCAGGCACTGGACCCACGCGAGGAAGCCGAGCTGGACTGCTCAGCAATCTGAGGTCTGGCTCCCAGGGCCCTGGCGTAGGGGGGAATGAGGTCCTTGGAAAGAGGCCCATGTCAGCCAGGCTCACCTCAAGGCTGCTGAGAGATATTGGCAAAAGAATGTCCATCACCGCCCACCTGAGAGAGATGTTACTGGCTCGCACTTGGCACATTTCTGTCCACTTTTTCAAATGACTTTCACAGCCTCCACCATCTGACCCTGACGAAAGCCCCGGAGGCAGATAGAAGAAGTCATTAACGGCCACGCTGGGTGGCTTCCTTCCTTCACTCAACAGGTACATCGGCACCTGTGACCGCAGATTACAGATGTTCTGGCCAGGAAGACAGAGGCAAAGGACAGCAAAGGCCCTGCCCTCCCCTGACTGACACCCTCCAGAGAGGACCCAGGTACCTAACAAGCTAGTTACCACTCTGGCCACAGCTAAGAAGGAAAACAAAAAGCAGAGCAAGGACAGAGAGGTACAGTCCACGGTGCACCTCCGAGGAAGGGACAGGTGGGACTTTGTGAGTGGGTCCAATTAAAGCTACTGAAAGAAACCAAATCCCCAGCTGGCCACATGCCCGCAGTGAGGGGCAGGTCTGCAGGGCCTGGCTCCCCAGACCTCACTTTCTTTATATTTAAGTTTGTCCTCTTTTCATTTTACTTATTTATTTTTGGCTGTGCTGGGTCTTTGTTGTTACACACGGGTTTTCCTCTAGTTGTGGTGAGCAGGGCTACTCTCTAGCTGCAATGCATGGGTTTCCCATGGCAGTGGCTTCTCTGGTTGCAGAGCATGGGCTCTATAGCCCTGGCTCAGTAGCTGTGGCACGGGGTTTTGTCGCCCGAGGCATGGAGAGTCTTCCTGGACCGATCAAACCCGCATCCCCTGCATTGGCAGGCAGATGCTTAACATCTCTGCCTCCCCAGAGACAGGCACTCACCTGTGCAGTGGCACGGGCCCCTGTGCAAGGATTTGTTGGTTTGTAAGTCAGCCTTGGACCCACCTCGTGAGTTTTTTGAGGCCAGAGGAGGAGGGATACCCTGTGCACCCGGAACCATCGCTCCGCAGCCAGACCCTGCAGCAGGCACTGGACCCACGCGAGGAAGCCGAGCTGGACTGCTCAGCAATCTGAGGTCTGGCTCCCAGGGCCCTGGCGTAGGGGGGAATGAGGTCCTTGGAAAGAGGCCCATGTCAGCCAGGCTCACCTCAAGGCTGCTGAGAGATATTGGCAAAAGAATGTCCATCACCGCCCACCTGAGAGAGATGTTACTGGCTCGCACTTGGCACATTTCTGTCCACTTTTTCAAATGACTTTCACAGCCTCCACCATCTGACCCTGACGAAAGCCCCGGAGGCAGATAGAAGAAGTCATTAACGGCCACGCTGGGTGGCTTCCTTCCTTCACTCAACAGGTACATCGGCACCTGTGACCGCAGATTACAGATGTTCTGGCCAGGAAGACAGAGGCAAAGGACAGCAAAGGCCCTGCCCTCCCCTGACTGACACCCTCCAGAGAGGACCCAGGTACCTAACAAGCTAGTTACCACTCTGGCCACAGCTAAGAAGGAAAACAAAAAGCAGAGCAAGGACAGAGAGGTACAGTCCACGGTGCACCTCCGAGGAAGGGACAGGTGGGACTTTGTGAGTGGGTCCAATTAAAGCTACTGAAAGAAACCAAATCCCCAGCTGGCCACATGCCCCGCAGTGAGGGGCAGGTCTGCAGGGCCTGGCTCCCCAGACCTCACTTTCTTTATATTTAAGTTTGTCCTCTTTTCATTTTACTTATTTATTTTTGGCTGTGCTGGGTCTTTGTTGTTACACACGGGTTTTCCTCTAGTTGTGGTGAGCAGGGGCTACTCTCTAGCTGCAATGCATGGGTTTCCCATGGCAGTGGCTTCTCTGGTTGCAGAGCATGGGCTCTATAGCCCTGGCTCAGTAGCTGTGGCACGGGGGTTTTGTCGCCCCCGAGGCATGGAGAGTCTTCCTGGACCGGGGATCAAACCCGCATCCCCTGCATTGGCAGGCAGATGCTTAACCATTGGACCAGCAGGGAAGTCCCAGACCTCATTTTTTTATAAACAGATTCCACTGTGCCTTCCCTGACCCACCCGTTTTCTCAGCAGAGACCTGGATCAAAGGAAAGGCAAATGGATGCACACCCTCACACACACACACACACACACACACACACAGGCAAACACACAATCTGCTAACTGCTATGGAAGCACCAGACAGGCGGGCGGGCGGGCAGACCGCATAACCAGAGCATCTTAAGGACAGCAGAAGGCGGGGTGGCCCAGCCTGGGTTCTGAGCCCCTGCAGGCCTGGCAGGCGCCCCTCGGAGGAGCCCACACCCCCCTTTGCAGGATGACGCTGCCAACTCCCCGCTCTGAGCAGTGTTTATGAGTCAACAGGACATGATGAGACTGTTCTGAGATTTCAAAGTCGGCTGGCAGTTTCCTTAGAGGCAATCAAGGAAGCTTTGCAGGATCCGTGGAAAGGTCTGAATACGCACAAGCCACCGGCTCTCACTCGCACCCAGGCAAGAGCGTCGGTTTTCCTTGTTTCCTTTCCCGGCCCCAGAAGCCCG
Source organism: Tragulus kanchil (assembly GCA_022376925.1). Classification (NCBI taxonomy): domain Eukaryota; kingdom Metazoa; phylum Chordata; class Mammalia; order Artiodactyla; family Tragulidae; genus Tragulus; species Tragulus kanchil. The sequence goes on along the minus strand of JAIOJX010000028.1, from coordinate 14,515,513 downwards.
GATATTAATTCTTTCCCCTAAACATCCACACTCCTGGTGGCTCAGCGGTCAGCATTCTCCCCTCCATGCCACAGAGGCTACGTTCATGCTCTCGAGCTGTCTTGGAGATCCTCCTTGACCCTGGAAATGGAACGCTTCCTTCCTGCTTAACCTCCCACGTCCAGATACCATGAGCCTGATATGAGAGAATCCAAAAGACGGTTGAGGGACGTCTCTGTGCCCACTGCCTGTACTGTGAGGAAGGGACAGGTTTATGAGGTGCCTTGGAGTGGTTCTGGGTCTTCCATATACACGGTCCCTGCTCTTTCCCTACAGTAACATGAAAGTCACTCAGTCGTACCTGACTCTTTGTGACCTCCTGGACTGTAGCCCACCAGCTTCCTCTGTCCGTGGGATTCTCCAGGCAAGAACACTGGAGAGGGTTGCCATTCCCTTCTCCAAGGGATCTTCCTGACCCAGGGATCGAACCCCAGCCTCCTACAATTGCAGGTGGATTCTTTACCACCTGAGCCACGAGTGCTCCTCACCACCAACCTACAGGCCAACTACGAGGACGCCCCATTTTCCGAGTACAGGACACAGACCCTGGCGGTTTGTGTATCTGGGAAGCTCACACAGCAACGCAGAAGCAGAGCGAAGACTCAAACCCTAGGCCGTCTGACTTGAAATCGGACATCTCTGCGACAGGGGAACGCTTCAGGCTTTTCTCGGCCTCCTCGCCTCGAGGCACCAGCTGAAGAAAGGCCTGCGTCCAGCAGGAGTGAGTCTCACCGCCTCCTCCCCGCCCCCGTGGACGCACAAGGGCAAGGTGAAGGTCTCTGAGAGCTGCACCGGGGCTGCGGACCTGGAGGCAGGCGGGCGGGCACCTCGCCTGGCACAGGAAAGGCTGTTTATGGCCAGGGCTTCCGGGTGGGACAGCGGGCGACCAGGGCTGGGGCCAGGAGCGGCATCCACCCCGCTGACGGCCAGGACTCACGAAGGAGAGCCTCCCCTTCCGGATTCCTGAGCGGGCACCCCGAGACGGGAGCACCACCCCTGTAGGGGGACTCACATCAGAATATCACGGGGTTGGAGGCCCCGTCCAGATTCAAAGGCCCCGTCATGAGGGTAAAGGAGACTTCCTCCTCTCCATGATCTTACCGTCACCAGGATGAGCTTCCCATGGGCAAGAAAGTCAGTTTCTGGGCTTCCCTGGTGGTCCAGTGGGTAAGGACCGCCTTGCAGTGCAAGGGGCTCCGGTTCGATCCCTGGCCTGGGAAGATCCCACGTGCCGCGGGGCGGCTGGACCAATGTGTCCAATCAGCGAGCCGGAGCTCTGGAGCGCATGCGCCCAGAGCCGGTGCTCTGCGACAACAGAGGCCACTGCGATGGGAGGCCCACCCAGGCCAAAGAACAAAGACGGATGAAAATGGAGAAATGAAAGACCAATAGAAGTGGCCTGCCCACTCCCCTCCCTCCCCAACCCGACCCCCTCCCCACAAAAAAAAGAGTCTTAAAAAAAAAGAAAGTTTCTGGGACCAACTAATTTTTTGTATGACACTGTTCATCGCATAGTTAAAGGTAGCCTGATTTGAAGTCGCAAAGCCAGGGTCCTAGGCCTGGCCTCACTCTGACTGTGATAAAATGACTCTCCTATTCGGGGCAACTCCCTTCTCCTCCCTGGGCCTCCATTTCCCCCTCTAACAAGTGAGAAGGTGGCGGTGACGGGAGCTGGGGGCCTCCAGGTCTGGACGCGTGGGCCTGCGGAGGCTGCACGGGGACCCTGCGGGCTTTCGATCCAAATGCTGTTGCCGGTAATCAGAGGGGAGGGAAGGCAGGAACAAAGGCTCCGCGAGACAGAGACAGATCGAGGAGGGAAGCTAGGTAGCCAGAGAGAGAAAGAACAGGCTGGGAGTGTGGAGAGCAAATGAGAGCCCCTGGTGCAAGCACACTCTTGCCAGTATTACTGGAAACAAATAGTGACAGATTGCTAACATGTTACAGCGAAAATTACCAACATGATGAGACTTTTGCACCATAACCGGCACCTCTTGTTATCCCATTAACAAAAGTGATGAGACCAAATTGCTCATAGGAGCGACCGTTCATGTTGTATTATATCACTCCGGTCCCGCACAGAGCACGCGGACGGAAGGGCCAAGGAGAAAGCTCATAGAAACCTCCCAAGAGCTGGCTGACCTAGGACAGACTTGGGGGACGCCCCAGGGGCTCCCTCCCCTCTTCCACCACATTCGGAAGCACCCACATAGGTCTCCAGGGCCTCCGCCACCCCCACCCCAGACATCCGTCCCCAGGGCTGAGCTGGGCTGGGAAGGGCTGTTCAACATGACACGGGACAGAAACAAGTGACCTTTACTAAGTACACAGGGGTCGTTGGCACCGCCAGCGGGGCAGAGGGGAGAACGGGCGGACAGCGCTGTGTCCCAGCTTGTCCAGGCTCCAGCCCACGTCCATCTGCTCCTACGACCAGCCCACACAGCAGACTCGCCCCCGTGTACACGGTTCCCACCCCCGTCTGGCCACAGCTTCCCACGGCCAGGCCAGAGAGCGCCCCGGTGATGCCTAATTCCATCCTCACGGAGTTGAGGCTGTCTGCGAAGCCCTGGGAGGCGGAAGGCGCAGGCCACGTCTGGTTCTTGGAAGTCTCCGCCTAGACATTTGAAGAGGATCTTTCCTCTTCGAGCCGGGCGAGGATTTCCTGCTCAAACCCCACAGTCAGCAGAGAAAACTGGATTAAGCATTCACTTGACGCTCCACTCCTCTCCAAAGAAAAGCCCTCCTTACCCCAGCCGCTTCATGTCTGAGGGGTTTTTTTCCACATAATCACTGGCTCCCCCAGGCTCCCTGCCACCACCCCAGAAAGGGGGGCCCAGCTGTGGTTGCCCCTCCCCAACCAAGAACTTCCACCAAAAAGCAATTGGCCAAAGATTATTCTGAATAATTGAATGGCCAGGGCTTTTGTATACCAAATGGGGACTTGTCTTCGTCAAAAAGTCTTTACAAAGTACCCAAGTGCTGGGTGTCAGACAGGACAAGTTTTTTAATCATGTTAAAATGATTTATTTAAACGTCAAGCCAAGTCACCCCACTTCCTTTCATTTTTCAAACTGTTTGTGTTTTTTCTGGATGATAAATTTATCTTCAGACAGCCTCAATATGACTAATTAACTTTGAAACATAGGAACCAGATGTGTGAGTTGGAGCGCTTTCTGAACGAATGCCAGACGGGCTGGTGGGCTTTTTTTTCCCTTCTTCTCCCCTGCCTTTCCCCGCCTCCCCATCGTGGCCCCCACCCTGCGTTCTCTCTCCCTGCGGCCTGCCTGGAAATTCCCAAGCAGAGACACGGTGTCAACGACCCAGGATCACAGCCCTCCTGCGGGCGAACAGCACCCTCTGCTTTGTCTCTTCTCCACTCATCAGCCTCACGGGACCCCACGCTCGCCCTTGGGCAGCAGCCTGAGCCCTCCTCCCTGTGATGGGCAGAGTTGTCCTGGAAAGTGGGACTGGAAGGCCTCCCCCAACCCCCCGCCCACCGCCCCGGGCCCCCGCCGGTCCCCACTCTAATGATCTATCTCATGGGGCGCGGGAGCTGCCAGAATGCATTTGCTACATGAAAGGAAGTCACCTTGCACTATGACACAAAGTGATTTCTTTTAGAGTCTTCCCCTGTGAAGGGCTCCTCAGATCTGCCTCCTCCCGGCTCCCTTTTGATGAGGGAACCAGCGCTCAGCGCGGGAGACACGTGGACTGGGTGGAGGCCGACGATGGAGTCTTTCAGCTTTGTAAACTGAAGCGCTTCTCTGTAATGGCCCCTTTGGGGGTTGGAAGTCACAGAGGCGGGGGTGGGTCTCTGTGTGTGTGTGCATTCCACTTTCAGGGACACGATGGCAGCAGCTCCACATAATTGGTGAGAGTGCACATGAAGATTCATTTCTCCAGGAGTCACGTGGCTGAGTTCAAGGGCTCAGAGCGAGAGGCCTGGGGCTGGGTGCCTCAGTTTCCCCGCGTGGCTGTGACATCCTCTCGCACCCGGTCTCTCCCCGGGGGTAGGCTGAGGGGATGGGAGCTCACAGCTGGGAACGTCTGGAGGGCTTTGAGAGGCAGGCGCTCCGTCCTCAGGGGCTGTTAGGCTCGCGGCCCCTGTTAGCAGATCGCCAGGGCCGTCAGCGTCATCCTGCGCCTGAGGGTCTGGGGTTTCTCACTGGAGACGATTGCACTCGCCTGGCAGCCAGCGGAGTTCAGTCTCCCCACCAGGTACCCACCAGCAGAGATAAACTGTGGATTTGAACGAGTCTGGTCCTTTGCACCAAGAGTGCCAACAGAACCCCTTCCTGGGCCCCGGGAAAGGAAATTCCCGTGTGACCCCTCAGATTCCATGCTACTCGTAAGGAAGGGCTTAATCATCGGCAAACTCCTGGGCTCTTGAGGGCCCAGAGGGCCAAGGCGGAGTCCCTCTGCCTCACCAGACAGCGAAGCAGGTGAGAGGCTCCCTGCACCTCTCCCCTTACCCCGCCGGCCTGTTCTTTCCTTTCAAAGCCTTGCTTCCCTCTCTGGAGACAGGACACGGATGCAGCAAGCGGGCTGGACTCAAAAGACCACAAGCTGGGACAGGTCCCTTGGGTCCCCATGCTTCCTCTTCCCGACCCTGCCCCCAGAAAATCTGTCTTTTCAGCTGGAAGGGCGGGCTCCCCACCCCCCACCCCGGCCGGTCCCCACTCTAATGATCTATCTCATGGGGCGCGGGAGCTGCCAGAATGCATTTGCTACATGAAAGGAAGTCACCTTGCACTATGACACAAAGTGATTTCTTTTAGAGTCTTCCCCTGTGAAGGGCTCCTCAGATCTGCCTCCTCCCGGCTCCCTTTTGATGAGGGAACCAGCGCTCAGCGCGGGAGACACGTGGACTGGGTGGAGGCCGACGATGGAGTCTTTCAGCTTTGTAAACTGAAGCGCTTCTCTGTAATGGCCCCTTTGGGGGTTGGAAGTCACAGAGGCGGGGGTGGGTCTCTGTGTGTGTGTGTGCATTCCACTTTCAGGGACACGATGGCAGCAGCTCCACATAATTGGTGAGAGTGCACATGAAGATTCATTTCTCCAGGAGTCACGTGGCTGAGTTCAAGGGCTCAGAGCGAGAGGCCTGGGGCTGGGTGCCTCAGTTTCCCCGCGTGGCTGTGACATCCTCTCGCACCCGGTCTCTCCCCGGGGGTAGGCTGAGGGGATGGGAGCTCACAGCTGGGAACGTCTGGAGGGCTTTGAGAGGCAGGCGCTCCGTCCTCAGGGGCTGTTAGGCTCGCGGCCCCTGTTAGCAGATCGCCAGGGCCGTCAGCGTCATCCTGCGCCTGAGGGTCTGGGGTTTCTCACTGGAGACGATTGCACTCGCCTGGCAGCCAGCGGAGTTCAGTCTCCCCACCAGGTACCCACCAGCAGAGATAAACTGTGGATTTGAACGAGTCTGGTCCTTTGCACCAAGAGTGCCAACAGAACCCCTTCCTGGGCCCCGGGAAAGGAAATTCCCGTGTGACCCCTCAGATTCCATGCTACTCGTAAGGAAGGGCTTAATCATCGGCAAACTCCTGGGCTCTTGAGGGCCCAGAGGGCCAAGGCGGAGTCCCTCTGCCTCACCAGACAGCGAAGCAGGTGAGAGGCTCCCTGCACCTCTCCCCTTACCCCGCCGGCCTGTTCTTTCCTTTCAAAGCCTTGCTTCCCTCTCTGGAGACAGGACACGGATGCAGCAAGCGGGCTGGACTCAAAAAGACCACAAGCTGGGACAGGTCCCCTTGGGTCCCCATGCTTCCTCTTCCCCGACCCTGCCCCCAGAAAATCTGTCTTTTCAGCAGTGTGTCCCCTTGCTCCCAGAAAGGAGGGCTCCCCGCCCTCCACGAGGGTTTGCACTGGAGCAAGGGTTTCGGGGGACTCACTAAGAAGAAAAGGCCTTCAGTCGTTCAACAGGCAAAGAAACGAGGAGGAGGGAGGAAGCGGAGAGGGGCGGGCGCAGGAGCAAGCGTGCCCCAGTCCCCAGCCCAGCTGTGCCGCCCGACGCTGAGACGGCACAGCGCAGAGGCAGGCGGATGGACCAGAAAGGGCGGGGGCAGAGGAGAAGGAGGTCCTGCCGGGTCCCTGGGCCCCCACAGGAGGACCCGGTGATCAGGAGTGGGGCTCAGCGCTGCCCCATAGGAGCATGAGCCCACCTTCTCTCCGAAGACATCACTTTCGGGCCTCCCTAACCTCCTGGTGAGTGGGAGACAGAGGCGGTGGGGAAACAGAGCACTACAGCTTTCTTGGGTGTCTTCCGACCTCCTGGGACAGACAGACAGACGGACAGAGGTGCACACAGCGCGATCATCTGGTGAGAGCCTCTCCCATCAGACCTTTATCACCACTGTGGCCGCCCACGTGCCTCCCCCGCCAGCACTACCACCCCAAAAGGGCACCTTCTCAGAGCCCTGAATGTCCAGGGACTCTCCGGCTTGGTTCTTTCTACAGCCCTTCTGTCCCTACCGCCACTCCCAGGGGGAAAGCATGTCAGATAACTTTCTGACTGTGAATAACAGTTTCCACTGTGTCAAACTGAGATCAGGACAGAGCTGACCACAGTGCAGGATCCTCAATTAAGTGTCTGGAACCAAGTCAGTCTAGGGAGCCCGCAGAGCCTGGAGAGGGAGGCCCCTGGTCTCCTGGGGCTGTGCTGGGGACACCCCCTCCTGGGAGGTCCCCTAGGTTCTCCCCCTCCTCCTGCTGCGTCCTCTCCTCAACAAAACTTTCTTCTTCATTGATGAGCCCAGAGGCGTCCCTGACTTCCAGCCAGGGGAGCCCACCTAGGAACCCCCATCCTTGGGCCACAGACCCACACAACGTTCTTGGAAAGCTAAAGACTTGGTTTGGTTCCCCTTCCCCTTGCGGGCATCCCTGGCTTTTCCCACTAAGTGACCATAACAAGCAAAGAAACCTGACACAGTGAGGGACAGCCGCCACCACTCAGGGCCGTCGGCCTTGATGTCTCAGAGACCCGGGAGCCCACAGCCCATCCCCTGTCCAGCCCGAAATATTTAATAAAGTAAGAGCCCTGAGGATCAAGAGGCTGCGCCCCATTCCTCCCAACAGCTCCCGCTGGAGTTCTTTAAAGCCTGCCTCGCGTCTGTCTCCTCTCCACAAAGCCTTTCATGCCGCCTCGCCAGACTGACATTTTCAGCCACAGGTCCTGCCGGGTCCCTGGGCCCCCACAGGAGGACCCGGTGATCAGGAGTGGGGCTCAGCGCTGCCCCATAGGAGCATGAGCCCACCTTCTCTCCGAAGACATCACTTTCGGGCCTCCCTAACCTCCTGGTGAGTGGGAGACAGAGGCGGTGGGGAAACAGAGCACTACAGCTTTCTTGGGTGTCTTCCGACCTCCTGGGACAGACAGACAGACGGACAGAGGCACACACAGCGCGATCATCTGGTGAGAGCCTCTCCCATCAGACCTTTATCACCACTGTGGCCGCCCACGTGCCTCCCCCGCCAGCACTACCACCCCAAAAGGGCACCTTCTCAGAGCCCTGAATGTCCAGGGACTCTCCGGCTTGGTTCTTTCTACAGCCCTTCTGTCCCTACCGCCACTCCCGGGGGGAAAGCATGTCAGATAACTTTCTGACTGTGAATAACAGTTTCCACTGTGTCAAACTGAGATCAGGACAGAGCTGACCACAGTGCAGGATCCTCAATTAAGTGACTGGAACCAAGTCAGTCTAGGGAGCCCGCAGAGCCTGGAGAGGGAGGCCCCTGGTCTCCTGGGGCTGTGCTGGGGACACCCCCTCCTGGGAGGTCCCCTAGGTTCTCCCCCTCCTCCTGCTGCGTCCTCTCCTCAACAAAACTTTCTTCTTCATTGATGAGCCCAGAGGCGTCCCTGACTTCCAGCCAGGGGAGCCCACCTAGGAACCCCCATCCTTGGGCCACAGACCCACACAACGTTCTTGGAAAGCTAAAGACTTGGTTTGGTTCCCCTTCCCCTTGCGGGCATCCCTGGCTTTTCCCACTAAGTGACCATAACAAGCAAAGAAACCTGACACAGTGAGGGACAGCCGCCACCACTCAGGGGCCGTCGGCCTTGATGTCTCAGAGACCCGGGAGCCCACAGCCCATCCCCTGTCCAGCCCGAAATATTTAATAAAGTAAGAGCCCTGAGGATCAAGAGGCTGCCGCGGCCCCATTCCTCCCAACAGCTCCCGCTGGAGTTCTTTAAAGCCTGCCTCGCGTCTGTCTCCCTCTCCACAAAGCCTTTCATGCCGCCTCGCCAGACTGACATTTTGACAAGTTGCCACGAGTGACATCTGATTTGTACAAATTTCAAGACTAATAAATCTACCTGTCAAAGCGGAAACTTTAAAAGGAGCTAAGCCCAGCGGGTATAGTTTAACAGAACTCAAGTTGATGAAACTGTAGGATGGAGAAATTATATCTGTCACAATCCACCCACATTAGTTCTGCAGAAATGCTGGCAACTGAAACGTCTTTCACCGGCGTTACCGAAGGAAAAAGAAAAACCTTTTTTTAATTAAAAAAAAAATATTTTAATCGAAAAAGGAGATCGTTAATACCCCGAGTAACAAGTAACAGTTCTATTTGTAAACTAACGAATGTGATGTATTTAGTTTTTAATTGTGTTGTGGTTGTGAGAAGCGGCTTTCCTCCTGCCTCTTAAACTGTGTGTCCCTGGAACTTGGACTTTCCATTCAAGCTGGGGCCCATCAATCACCCGGCTCCGGCTGCCTGCCTGCAGGACGGATGGGGCGGGCCCTGAGTCCTGGCCCCGCCCCCTGCTCCGCCATCCCCGCCCCTGCCTGAGTGCTCTGAGTCACTTCCTCCAGTGCCCTCTGGCCTTGACCTGCAGCCTGAGGCCTGGCCCCCTCTCTGGGCTTTGCTGTGGGATTTTTGTTTTCAAGAATGTGAACATCGTGGGGTAGGGAGAGGGGTAACTAAGGCCAGAAAGCCTTCTGAGTCTGGCGAACTTTTTCTTTTTTCCCTGACTTCCAGCCAGGAGCCCACCTAGGAACCCCCATCCTTGGGCCACAGACCCACACAACGTTCTTGGAAAGCTAAAGACTTGGTTTGGTTCCCCTTCCCCTTGCGGGCATCCCTGGCTTTTCCCACTAAGTGACCATAACAAGCAAAGAAACCTGACACAGTGAGGGACAGCCGCCACCACTCGGGGGCCGTCGGCCTTGATGTCTCAGAGACCCGGGAGCCCACAGCCCATCCCCTGTCCAGCCCGAAATATTTAATAAAGTAAGAGCCCTGAGGATCAAGAGGCTGCCGCGGCCCCATTCCTCCCAACAGCTCCCGCTGGAGTTCTTTAAAGCCTGCCTCTCGTCTGTCTCCCTCTCCACCAAGCCTTTCATGCCGCCTCGCCAGACTGACATTTTGACAAGTTGCCACGAGTGACATCTGATTTGTACAAATTTCAAGACTAATAAATCTACCTGTCAAAGCGGAAACTTTAAAAGGAGCTAAGCCCAGCGGGTATAGTTTAACAGAACTCAAGTTGATGAAACTGTAGGATGGAGAAATTATATCTGTCACAATCCACCCACATTAGTTCTGCAGAAATGCTGGCAACTGAAACGTCTTTCACCGGCGTTACCGAAGGAAAAAGAAAAACCTTTTTAATTAAAAAATATTTTAATCGAAAAAGGAGATCGTTAATACCCCGAGTAACAAGTAACAGTTCTATTTGTAAACTAACGAATGTGATGTATTTAGTTTTTAATTGTGTTGTGGTTGTGAGAAGCGGCTTTCCTCCTGCCTCTTAAACTGTGTGTCCCTGGAACCTGGACTTTCCATTCAAGCTGGGGCCCATCAATCACCCGGCTCCGGCTGCCTGCCTGCAGGACGGATGGGGCGGGCCCTGAGTCCTGGCCCCGCCCCCTGCTCCGCCATCCCCGCCCTTGCCTGAGTGCTCTGAGTCACTTCCTCCAGTGCCCTCTGGCCTTGACCTGCAGCCTGAGGCCTGGCCCCCTCTCTGGGCTTTGCTGTGGGATTTTTGTTTTCAAGAATGTGAACATCGTGGGGTAGGGAGAGGGGTAACTAAGGCCAGAAAGCCTTCTGAGTCTGGCGAACTTTTTATTTTTATCTTATCTTTCCTTCCTGTCTCTGACAAGTCCACTTTTGCTCTGAATCATCATGTCAGAAATGGGGAAGCCAGAATTCTCCCGTGAGAGGGAAAACACGCCAGGGAGGGAGGAGGCCTTCTCAGGACTCCCCCACACCCAGAAACTCCAAGATCAGTCATGAGCCTGAGTTCTCTGTCCTTCTGCCTACCTCCCCCGGCCCCCAGAGTCAAAGAGCCCGGAGCAGTTCCCAGCTCCTAGAGGTGGCCTCCTCCTGCCCTAGGGGCGAGCTGGCTTCTGCTTGAAGACAGCCTCAGCAAGCCCTACATAATCGTTGTTATTATGATTGCCTTTCTCCTGGGAGTTCAAAATGGGATCTCGTCTGCCCTCTCCCTCAAACAGTTAAGAGGCCAGTAGACAGGACTGAGAGGATCTTTGTTCTCACTTTCAGCCGGCGGCAGTGGGGCTGAGGTCACCACGAACTTCAAACTTCGGTGTAGGGCCGGACTCCGGCTCCAAGACCACGTGGTCTGTCCGGTCCCTCCCCCAGGGGCTACTTGCGCCTTGCAATTTCAGAGCTTCCGCCTCGCGATTCCTTGGCTGGGACAATACCTACAAGCTCACGCCTTCGTTCCTGTGTCTTCCCCACTCTGGGAGATGGCTATGAGAGCGTGGTGGTGGCTTGGGTAATAGCCCCACCGCTGTTGATGGGGAGACTATTAGGTCTACAGGGGGTGGAGTGGGGGACACAGTGACAAATCAGGGATGCTCCCAGAGACCCGGAGCAGCTTCTTTAGAGCAGGCAACGCAATCCCAGTCTGTCCGCTGTGAGTTTTGTTATTGTTGTTTAGTCGCTAAGTCGTGCCCAATCTTTTGCATTCCCATGGACTGTCGCCCACCAGGTGCCTCTGTCCTTGGGATTTCCCAGGCAAGGACACTGGAGTGGGTTGCCATGCCCTCCTCCAGGGGAGTCTTCCCCAGCCAGGGATAGAACCTGCATCTTCTTCATTGGCAGGTGGTTCCCCCCCCTCCCAAAAACATTTTGTTTTCAAGAATGTGAACATCGTGGGGTAGGGAGAGGGGTAACTAAGGCCAGAAAGCCTTCTGAGTCTGGCGAACTTTTTATTTTTATCTTATCTTTCCTTCCTGTCTCTGACAAGTCCACTTTTGCTCTGAATCATCATGTCAGAAATGGGGAAGCCAGAATTCTCCCATGAGAGGGAAAACACGCCAGGGAGGGAGGAGGCCTTCTCAGGACTCCCCCACACCCAGAAACTCCAAGATCAGTCATGAGCCTGAGTTCTCTGTCCTTCTGCCTACCTCCCGGCCCCCAGAGTCAAAGACCCCGGAGCAGTTCCCAGCTCCTAGAGGTGGCCTCCTCCTGCCCTAGGGGCGAGCTGGCTTCTGCTTGAAGGCAGCCTCAGCAAGCCCTACATAATCGTTGTTATTATGATTGCCTTTCTCCTGGGAGTTCAAAATGGGATCTCGTCTGCCCTCTCCCTCAAACAGTTAAGAGGCCAGTAGACAGGACTGAGAGGATCTTTGTTCTCACTTTCAGCCGGCGGCAGTGGGGCTGAGGTCACCACGAACTTCAAACTTCTGTGTAGGGCCGGACTCCGGCTCCAAGACCACGTGGTCTGTCCGGTCCCTCCCCCAGGGGCTACTTGCGCCTTGCAATTTCAGAGCTTCCGCCTCGCGATTCCTTGGCTGGGACAATACCTACAAGCTCACGCCTTCGTTCCTCTGTCTTCCCCACTCTGGGAGATGGCTATGAGAGCGTGGTGGTGGCTTGGGTAATAGCCCCACCGCTGTTGATGGGGAGACTATTAGGTCTACAGGGGGTGGAGTGGGGGACACAGTGACAAATCAGGGATGCTCCCAGAGACCCGGAGCAGCTTCTTTAGAGCAGGCAACGCAATCCCAGTCTGTCCGCTGTGAGTTTTGTTATTGTTGTTTAGTCGCTAAGTCGTGCCCAATCTTTTGCATTCCCATGGACTGTCGCCCACCAGGTGCCTCTGTCCTTGGGATTTCCCAGGCAAGGACACTGGAGTGGGTTGCCATGCCCTCCTCCAGGGGAGTCTTCCCCAGCCAGGGATAGAACCTGCATCTTCTTCATTGGCAGGTGGTTCTTTTACCACGGAGCCACAAAGGAAGCCCAACTAGTCCTACCTAACGCAATACTTCTCCCTGTCAATTGGACATTTATTAAGAAGATTCCACATAGGACACTCAAGTCTGCACCATTCGAGCTATGGAGACCTACCAAATGGAACCCCTGTCCCAAAGAACTTTACAATCCCCCTGGGATGACCTAAACAAGAGGACACAGAACAAAATAGATCCAGTCAAGATCGAAGTGAGTTCAAGGATGAGACTGGGGAGTGAAGAGGCTCTAGACCTAGCCCAGCCCCTGACTGGCTGTGGCACCTTGGGCCAAACATCTCTGTAATGAGACAGTGACCAGATGATCTGAGGCCAATGCTTTTGCTGTGGATTTGGAGAAGAGGCACCAGGAGATGATGTGAAAGCTCTTTATAAGCCTAGCCTTCTGTGCAACAGCTGGATGTCATTGTCACCATGGATCAGGGTGAACAGACCTATCTTCACTGAGAGGTCAGGCTGAGATCCAACACTAACACAACCGACGAAGAAGTAGATGAACAAACAGACAAACAAACGGGTTGCCTGGGGCTCCGAGGAGGGACAGAATTCGGTCACGCTGGGCCTGCAGCACTCACGACCTGACCTGCAGCTCCCAACCTCTCACTGTGACAAGTCCCAAGGCCTCCCCAGTAGCCAGTTAGAAGCAGGCAGCATCCTGGGGAGGTAAGAGCCATAGGAGTGATGAGGAACCCCAATACTGCATTTTCCAGACAGGATTGTAGCAAAGCCATGCACGAGGACAGTTCTTCTTAAACGTGGGTGGCCCTGGCATAGTCACTAGAAATCCCACGCGGGACCCCAGGTCACCGAACCACTGCCTCCCAATCACTGGCCGCTCTGGAGAAGGGTCCAGTCCTAGGATTCTGAGAAGCATGCAGGTGAGTCAGGCTTCAGAGGTAGGCACCTGGAGAAAGAGGGGCAGGGGATGACCCTGCTGGAGTTGGTTGGGTAAGTGGTCCAGGTGTTAAATACATCAAGGTCCAACAGTTCCGTAATGTTAGGACTCATTGTCCACAGGCGTCAGCCCTCGACTTATTTGACTTACACATTTACGTTTAATCAGAGAAACCCTCGAAAGCTGGTGATTGGGTCACTGAAACACGGAGACGTCCGCCGCCCTGTGTGCAAACACACGGCAAGCCGGCAGCAGACTCAGAAACTGCTGGGCTGAGTTTTCCTCTGAGAATTTCGCCTTTTTCCCTTTGCCTTCAGCAAGATGGTCCCTCCAGGCGAAGGCACAACTATACCAAATGTGACTAATAAGAAAAAAAATTGTTTGAAAGCTTTTTTTTCTAGAATAAACATTTCACTTTATGTGTTATTGGATTTGTGCTTGCTAACCTCCAGAGTTGCTCGCCTAGCACATCGGAGACGGTTTCCCTTATATAATGAGCTTCCCCGCATTCGGACGAGGTGAGTCAAGTCTTACAAAAGGCAGGAGGCATATTATGAGCCACAGGTAGCCGCCCTGAGCAGGCCCAGAGGGCCAAGGCCCAGGCCGGGAGCTACAGGCCCAAGGGGCTACCTTCCCTGTCAGCAGAGGCGCGAGGGGGGCCTTTGCTCCTGGACACGATCAGCCCCTGATGCTATAGCCCATTGCCTCCTGTCTGGGGTCCATTACCCACACGGCAGGAGGAACTTCAGCTTGAAAGAATGGAGGCCCATCTCTTTCTACCGCCTCCAGGCAGCATTGTGGGTTTTGCAACCAAAGAGAAAAGAAAAAGAAATCTTGAACTGTTTTTCAAATGTTCTGGGTCTTGGCAAACCCCAAAATGCCTTTTGCCAAATGCTTTTTCCCTTAATTTTTAAACCTCGGGTGTATTTCCAGAACAATCCAATCCATCTGCTTCTGATTCATTTACACTTAACTCATTAGGAGGCTCTTGCGTAAGGAGCAGTCTGACATCCCCAAGATCCCCGGGTGAGGGATCCTTCTGCCCGCTTTGAATCAGAGGGAGGCGTCTTGCCAGCTGGGTATGGAGCACAGAGCCCAAACAATGGAAAGCCTGGCCTGAAACCTGGAGGCCCCAGGAGGGGAACAGGCTTCTCTGGTATCCCACCATCATTCATCCGCTCTGTTCTTCCCATCGGATTATCATCAGTACTGCTGGTATTGTCATTAAGATACAGCAAATAGCCACATATTATTGTGAAGGGCTTTGCATTGTATTCCAGTCTGTGCTGGTCTTCATTCACACACTCTAGACGCATCTGCTTCAACAGGAAACAAGCACTCCCAACCAACTGTGCACCATCAGCAGGGCCTTGGGTAAGGTATCTGATCCAAAACGTATATCTAAGCGCCGGTCTCATCCCAGCTTGCCTTCTGCTAGGGCTTCGGGCTCTCACCAGGAATCCCAGGAGAAGAGATGCGGACAGAGAGCAGCTTCCAGGGAAGAAAGCAAAGGTGGAAACCAGGAGGATGATTCAGAGGGACACACAAGAAAAAGAGATGTCTGGGACTTCCCTGGCGGGCCAGTGGTTAAGACTCTGAGCTTCCAGTGTAGAAGATGTTCAATCACTTGTCAGGAAACTAATATTCTGCGTGCTGCATGATGCAGCCAAAATTTAAAAAGAGAGAGAAAGAGAGATGGCTGACTTCCAGGGGTCAGAGTGACCGGCCGACGTAAGACACAGCTTCAGATGCATCACGGACCTCACCCAACTTCCCTAGAAACAAGGCGTTTCTCTCCTACCTTCTATTCCTCATTATCAGCCTTCTCACTATCATCTTTATTCCACAAAATTAATTTTTAAATATGTGGAGTGCCTTCTCTAGGCTCAGCCACGCCCTAGGCTAAGACCCACAGGGGAGGTTCACAGAAGAGGCCGTGACATGGCCTTCCCTTGAGGGTTTGCAGCCCATCTGGGAAAATGCTCCATCTTCACAAATGTATATGATTAGCAAGACAGCTTTCAGCCAAATGAGCAAGACCCAGGGAGAGCATAGGAAGTGTCTACCGAGGAGAGAGATCTCATGAACTCGAATGGTCAGGAGGTAAGAGTTCGCAGGAGCCAGTTTGAAAGATGAGTGCTTGGCCAGATGCAGAGGGAGAGGTACCCCGAGGAGCAAACAGAGATGAAGGCTCATAGATGGGAGAGAAACGAGCATGTTCATGAGACAGAAAGAGCGACCATATTGAGGCACAGAGGCAGATAAATGAAAAAAATAGGGGATTCAGCTAAGAAGTCTGGATTTAATAGCAAAGGTGAAGGTGAGTCAGTGGAGGCTTCTGAACTGGAAGGGAAGTGCAGACAGCGGTGGCATGGGGGGAACAGTGTGACGCTAGTGGACAAAGTCGACCTGCGTGGAGAACACTTGGAGGTAGGAAGCTGGCAGGAATCTGTTGCCATGTCCTACAGGTCCTGACAGAGCCTTGAATAGGGCGGTGGCCATGAGAAAGAACTAGTGCTATGAGGAAAGGCGCAGCTGGACCTGATGACTTCGTGACTGGAGACCTTGAAGAAGCAGGAAGGGCTAAGATAACACTAAAACCCAGGCGCTGATCAAGTGAGAACTTCTTCAACCGCAGACGACATTTATGCAGCATTTGGCCTGTGCCAGATCCTGAATACCTTGCATGAATTATATCCTCACCACAGCTATTCCCAATTCACTGATGAGCAAGCAGGGCTTAGAAGGGTGTATTCATTCGCCTGAATTCACACAGAGAAAGGGTGGAGACCCTAGCATTTCAGCACATTCATCTATCGCCTTGGCTCCTGGTATGTCCCTAAACAAAGTTGTCATCCTCTTTTGCTCATCTCCTCATGGGCTCTCACCCACCCCAGGCCCACTTGTGCACCTGAATCCTCTGCTTACCTAAAACCAGATCCTCAACCCCTTCTAGAAACTTCCATCATCCCTGGAGCTTTCACAGACCTTCTTGGATCCGTGTGGTCAAACCTATGGTTTTTCCAATAGTCATGTATGGATGTGAGCATTGGAGCATAAAGAAGGCTGAGCGCCAAAGAACTGATGCTTTCAAACCATGGTGCTGTCAGGACAGCCCCTTGGGCAGCAAGGAGACCAAACCAGTCAACCTTAAAGAAAATCCACCCTGAATATTCATTGGAAGGACTGATGATGAAGCTGCAGCTCCAATACTTTGGCCACCTGATGCGAAGAGCGGACTCACTGGAAAACCCCTGATGCTGAGGAAGACTGAAGGCAGAAGGAGAAGAGGACGACAGAGGACAAGATGGTTGGATGGCATCACTGAGTCAATGGACATGAGTTTGAGCGAGCTCCAGGAGACGATGAAGGATGGGGAGGCCTGGCGTGCTGCAGCTCATGGGGGTGAAAAGAGTCAGACACGACTGAGCCACTGAACAACAGCAAATCAATATATAGTAGAGGTTTCTCTGGTGGCTCAGTGGTAAAGAATCCACCTGCAATGCAGGAGCTGTAAGACACGCGCGTGCCATCCCTGGGTCAGGTAGATCCCCAGGAGAAGGAAATGGTCACCCACGCCAGTATTCTTGCCTGGGAAATCCCATGGACAGAGGAGCCCAGTGGGCTATAGTCCATGAGGTCACAAGAATTTGGACATGACTTAGCAACTAGACCAACATCAACATACAGGCAGAACCACAGACCTGAGCATCTAATTTCACATCTTTCTCTATTGACTTGGTTCCCAGGTTCTCTGGAGCAGAGCCCAAACTCCAGCCTTGCCTCTTCATGAGCTATATAGCCCTAGGCAAGTTACTCAACTCATAAGTCTGTTTCCTTAGCTGTCAGTTGGAGATAAAGGGTTACTGTCAGAATTATATGAGAACATACCTGGCACAGAAAAGGCACTTGATGACTGATATCTATCAGTATTAGCATTGTTATTCCCATTCATAGTCCTGTGATGGCCATCTCTGTGTCCAAAGCTCCATGAATATTCTTTCACTTGGACTCTGGATCATTTCAACATCTGCATACAACATTTCAGTATTCACTACAGATCCTCCTTGACTTAGGATAGGATGCTGTTGCTCCTGTTTAGTCACTAAGTCGTGTCTGACTCCTTTGGGAACCCTTGGACTATAGCCCACTAGGCTCCTCTGTCCATAAGATTTCTCAGGCAAGAATACTGGAGTGGTTTGCCATTTTCTTCTACTGGTGAACCCATGGCTCCTGCTTGGTGGGCAGATTCTTTACCACTGAACCACCTGGGAAGTCCAACATCCAGATAAACCCATCATAGGCTGAAAATATCATAAATCAAAAATGTATTTGAGGGCTTCCCTGGTGGTCCAGTGGGTAAGGACACCGCCTTGCAGTGCAAGGGGCACCGGTTCGATCCCTGGCCTGGGAAGATCCCACATACTGTGGAGTGGCTGGACTGATGTGTCCAATTACCGAGCTGGAGCTCTGGAGAGCATGCACCCAGAGGCGGTGCTCTGCAACAACAAAGGCCACCGCGATGGGAGGCCCACACGGGCCAAAGAACAAAGATGGATGAAAATGGACAAATGAAAGACCAATAGAAGTAGCCCGCCTGCTCTCCTCCCTCCCCACTCCACCCCCACCAAAATAAATAAATAAATAAATCTTTTAAAAAAAAATGTATTTGATCCACCTAACCGACCAAACCGCATGAGTTAGCCTAGCCTACTTTAAACAGATTTTCAAAAGTGCTGGATATCTCTTGCAATTGGATGGCTCCCATACTTAAAGTGAAAACTCTTATGGTCATCTGGGTACAGAATGAAAATGTGTCAACCATTTGCCCTCAAGTTGGTGTGGCTGCCACTGCCCTAGACTCATGTGAACAGGTGCGGGATATCACTTGCCCAGGGAAAAGATCAAAATTCAAAGTACAGTTTCTACTAAATATATATCACTTTCACACTGTCATGAAGTCCCAAAATCATAATCAAGCCCTTGTCAGCGGAGAACTATTTATACTTGTGTCTTAAAATTGTTACATTAATTTGACTGCATTTAAAACCCGTGTATGGGGTGAGGGACTCTGTGTTGTTGAACTGTAGACAGAGAAGCTCCAAACCAGAGTCCAGAATTTCAGAAGGAGGCCAGGCAGCCACAGCACCGAGTGAGGCATGCTCAGCCTCCCACTGGAAGAGAAGCCAACTTGTCCGCCTAACATAAGGATACGGGACTCGCCCTGAGGACCGCTTGGTTAGTCCCCGCAGGGTCATGGTTCTGCCCTCTCGCCCCACTGGCCCCAGCCCAAATCTGCTCCAGGTTTGGTCACACAGGCTTCGATGTCCCATCTCCTTCCTCCTGAGTCCCCCCACGTCCTCATGCTTTCCCTTCCCTCACCTGGAAAGCCCGTGCCTGGTGCCCCTTGGCGGCTCAGATGCTCCCCAACAAGATTGCCCAGCTTCCTCCTCTTTTCCCCTGCAGCCCGACCAAACCCAGCTCCCTCCAGCTGCCCTGAGAAGATGACAATCCCAGGGAGTAGTCATGCTGGTGGCTTATGAAACACTCAGAAGGTGGGGCATGGCCTTACCTCTCCTCTCCCAAAATGACCAATGAGAAAAAGACGTGAAGAGATGAATTTTGGCAGCAGAAGAAGAGGGGCTGGTATTACAGAGGCAGGTACTGAAAGCCAACACTGTACCTTTGACTTGATTTTCATTGATTCATTCTTTCAGTTGTACATACACACACATAGTCTGACAAAATGCAGCAAGGAAACACAGGCACGGGCAAACATGGGAATGGAAATCTTTTTGATATTGATTTATTTGGCTGCACCGGGTCTGAGATGCCACACACAGGGTCATCTGTTGCGAAGTCAGTAGCTGTGACACGCAGGATTAGTTGCTCTGCAGCATATGGGATCTTAGTTCCCCGACCAGGGATCGAACCCATGTCCCCTGCATTGCAAGGCAGATTCTTCACTACCAGACCACCAGGGAGGTCCTGGAGACCTCTTAAAAGGACCAAGGTGGAGGCCTCCAGGAGTGAAGGCTGGACAGGCAGCAGAGAGGCCACAGGGAACACACTCAGGACACGTGGTCTGCAAGCCTTCCTGCAGCGAGTGGCGTGCTTCAGGCCCTGGACAGCAAGTGCCCGAGGTGGGCAAGGGTGGTCATTCCCTGTCCCCACCCAGCAAGACCCCAGCAGACCTGGCTGTCTGGAGGAGGATGCACAGGAAGAGGAAAACACGAGAACCATGGGCACACTTCCCACTGCTCTGCAGGGCGAGGCCACCCAGACGGAAGGGAGACGGGAGTCTGCAGTGGTGGTCTAGGGCTCTGTCTTTCCTCAAGCAGGAGACAGGGTGGGAAATGCCTGAGCAACCCCCCACCACCCCCCCAGTGCGCCCTGACCTGAGTGTTGGGGCCGCTCTCAGAGGGAGAACTCACTGGCCCGTGGATCTGCCTCCGTCCCAGTGGCACCTGCAGTGGAGAGAGCAGGGCCGTTTCGAAGCTCTGCAGACTGCCTCTCGATCCTCGGCCCTGGCAGTTTCCTTTTCCTTCTTCTTTTAATGGGGATTCAAGGCCAAAAATACACACTCCCTCACACACGCACACGAAGGGAGGGTGGCAGGAGGAGTTGAACCCAAAGTGTGGCTCAGGCTCCCTCTCATTCAATTTTGGCATGCATCAGAAGGTGGGGCATGGCCTTACCTCTCCCAAAATGACCAATGAGAAAAGCGTGAAGAGATGAATTTTGGCAGCAGAAGAGGGCTGGTATTACAGAGGCAGGTACTGAAAGCCAACACTGTACCTTTGACTTGATTTTCATTGATTCATTCTTTCAGTTGTACATACACACACATAGTCTGACAAAATGCAGCAAGGAAACACAGGCACGGGCAAACATGGGAATGGAAATCTTTTTGATATTGATTTATTTGGCTGCACCGGGTCTGAGATGCCGCACACAGGGTCATCTGTTGCGAAGTCAGTAGCTGTGACACGCAGGATTAGTTGCCCTGCAGCATATGGGATCTTAGTTCCCCGACCAGGGATCGAACCCATGTCCCCTGCATTGCAAGGCAGATTCTTCACTACCAGACCACCAGGGAGGTCCTGGAGACCTCTTAAAAGGACCAAGGTGGAGGCCTCCAGGAGTGAAGGCTGGACAGGCAGCAGAGAGGCCACAGGGAACACACTCAGGACACGTGGTCTGCAAGCCTTCCTGCAGCGAGTGGCGTGCTTCAGGCCCTGGACAGCAAGTGCCCGAGGTGGGCAAGGGTGGTCATTCCCTGTCCCCACCCAGCAAGACCCCAGCAGACCTGGCTGTCTGGAGGAGGATGCACAGGAAGAGGAAAACACGAGAACCATGGGCACACTTCCCACTGCTCTGCAGGGCGAGGCCACCCAGACGGAAGGGAGACGGGAGTCTGCAGTGGTGGTCTAGGGCTCTGTCTTTCCTCAAGCAGGAGACAGGGTGGGAAATGCCTGAGCAACCCCCCACCACCCCCCCAGTGCGCCCTGACCTGAGTGTTGGGGCCGCTCTCAGAGGGAGAACTCACTGGCCCGTGGATCTGCCTCCGTCCCAGTGGCACCTGCAGTGGAGAGAGCAGGGCCGTTTCGGAAGCTCTGCAGACTGCCTCTCGATCCTCGGCCCTGGCAGTTTCCTTTTTCCTTCTTCTTTTTAATGGGGATTCAAGGCCAAAAATACACACTCCCTCACACACGCACACGAAGGGAGGGTGGCAGGAGGAGTTGAACCCAAAGTGTGGCTCAGGCTTCAGAGATGCACAGGCGGTGCTCGGGAAGTGTCACAGCTTGGCGGAGAGCAGGTGGCCCTGGCAGGCAGGGAGAGGCAGAGAGCGGGAACTGAATTTAGGACTGACTGGAAGGTCGTCAGGAGGGAAGAGCCAGCCACAGCGTCTGTGCGTAGAGACGGGACATGCTGCCGAGCGGGGCAGTCCTCGTGGCGGCCAGTCGCCTGTGGGCGTGGAGACCTGGCCACAGACACCAGGAGCCTTCCTACTCCCGACCTGCGACCTTCACTTCTGCTGATGCCGATGCGTGGTGACGCTCTGCCCCTCACCCCGCCCCTGACGACGCCGCTGCAGTGCCCACAGGGGCCGTCCAGTGTCCCAGGCCAGCTTTGGTCTCCATCCACATTCAGACCCCTTTCTGTCTGCCCACCCCGTCACCCAGCCATCTCCCACGCCCCAGAACTGTCCGCAGTTTGAGCCAACTTCTGTTAAGTCTTTGTTCTTAAAATGCCCTTCTATTGTTACCTAGAGGTTTGAGCATGTCTTATGTCTCCCATTGGGAGGGACATGACCTCCAGCTTCAGGCTCAATGCCATTCGCCTCTCCTGCCTCCTCCCGGCCGTGGTGGCCATCGGGGTGGTTAGGGACGGCATAGAAGCACATAGGCGTGGGGGCCGGCTCAGTTTCCATCATCCACCAAGGATCTGCATGACTGGGGAGGGTCCCAGGCCCTGCAAACACCCTAGGCCCTTCTTCCGTGCCTCTCATGAGCCAATGCGCTTTTCAGTGAGGAAGGGAGGCGGGAGTCTGCAGTGGTGGTCTAGGGCTCTGTCTTTCCTCAAGCAGGAGACAGGGTGGGAAATGCCTGAGCAACCCCCCACCACCCCCCCAGTGCGCCCTGACCTGAGTGTTGGGGCCGCTCTCAGAGGGAGAACTCACTGGCCCGTGGATCTGCCTCCGTCCCAGTGGCACCTGCAGTGGAGAGAGCAGGGCCGTTTCGAAGCTCTGCAGACTGCCTCTCGATCCTCGGCCCTGGCAGTTTCCTTTTTCCTTCTTCTTTTTAATGGGGATTCAAGGCCAAAAATACACACTCCCTCACACACGCACACGAAGGGAGGGTGGCAGGAGGAGTTGAACCCAAAGTGTGGCTCAGGCTTCAGAGATGCACAGGCGGTGCTCGGGAAGTGTCACAGCTTGGCGGAGAGCAGGTGGCCCTGGCAGGCAGGGAGAGGCAGAGAGCGGGAACTGAATTTAGGACTGACTGGAAGGTCGTCAGGAGGGAAGAGCCAGCCACAGCGTCTGTGCGTAGAGACGGGACATGCTGCCGAGCGGGGCAGTCCTCGTGGCGGCCAGTCGCCTGTGGGCGTGGAGACCTGGCCACAGACACCAGGAGCCTTCCTACTCCCGACCTGCGACCTTCACTTCTGCTGATGCCGATGCGTGGTGACGCTCTGCCCCTCACCCCGCCCCTGACGACGCCGCTGCAGTGCCCACAGGGGCCGTCCAGTGTCCCAGGCCAGCTTTGGTCTCCATCCACATTCAGACCCCTTTCTGTCTGCCCACCCCGTCACCCAGCCATCTCCCACGCCCCAGAACTGTCCGCAGTTTGAGCCAACTTCTGTTAAGTCTTTGTTCTTAAAATGCCCTTCTATTGTTACCTAGAGGTTTGAGCATGTCTTATGTCTCCCATTGGGAGGGACATGACCTCCAGCTTCAGGCTCAATGCCATTCGCCTCTCCTGCCTCCTCCCGGCCGTGGTGGCCATCGCGTGGTTAGGGACGGCATAGAAGCACATAGGCGTGGGGGCCGGCTCAGTTTCCATCATCCACCAAGGATCTGCATGACTGGGGAGGGTCCCAGGCCCTGCAAACACCCTAGGCCCTTCTTCCGTGCCTCTCATGAGCCAATGCGCTTTTCAGTGAGCTTTCTTTTTCTTCTTTCTGCCCAAAGCTGTTTTACAAAGAGGGCCCTTCTTTCCCAGTCTGGTTAAGTTGAAGCCTCTTTGCTCAAAGCCTAATCATATCCAGCGGCCCAGGGTTGTCATAGTATATCAAAAGATGGCGAACGCTTTATACTCAAAAAAACCACAGCACACAGAGGATTAGACCAGAAGAATTTAACTTACTTAACTGTGATAAAGTCTGGTTAGGGAGATTAGAGCTGTTTACCCGGGAAGTAAATATTTCTGAGCTCTGACTAGGTCTGGAGGAAGGGGGTGGCCCTGTCTGGTAATTTTATCATCTTGTAGAAAGAAAAAGAAGAAAAAGGAGAGAGAATGATGAGAGGTGATAATCCTGAAGTCAAGATCACTCTTGTGTTACAGCACATGCCAGAAATAAAAGATAACCACACTGGCCACTGCCTGAGCCGTGGCCGCTCTCACAGGAGGGCCACCCGCCCGCTGCTCCGGAGACGGGGGAGAGTCGAGGGGCAGCCCAAGAGGGCCTCAAAGACGACCGCTCCGGGCAGAGAAAAATGGGTGAGGGGCAGGTTCTAGGAAGAGAACTGGGCAACCTAGAAAAGCTGTCTTCTCTCCTCTCTTCCAGAACAAATATACCCTTGGCCTCTCTTCATCTCACACTCAGGACAAGATTCTAAACCATCCAGGGGAGGGATTCTCAACTGTGGGCAAGACGGCAGGAGGGAGGGAAGGGCCTACCGCCCGGAAACAGGATAGCAGGGGAGAGAAATGTGCAAAACATGGTTTACTTCAAAGTTTTTCAAAATAGGGCCTTCCCTGGTGGTCTAGGGGTTAGGAATCCACCTTGCAATACAGGGGACAGGGGCTCTATCTCTGGTCGGGAAACTCAGATCCCACATATCTCCGAACAACCAAGCCCACAAGCCACAAATACTGAAGCCTGCATGCCACAATTGGAGAGTTCGTTTGCCACAATGGAGATCCCACGTGACACAGCTAAGACCCGCTGCTGCCAAATAAATAAACATTTTTAAACAGGCAATAGGTTTTTTTTTTTAAAGCAATATATACCTGTGGTGTTCTCGGTCGCTACAGTTGTGTCCGACTCTTTGCAACCAATGGGCCATAGCCCGCCAGGCTCCTGTGTCCATGAGATTCTCCAGGCAAGGATCCTGGAGTGGGTTGCCATGCCCTCCTCCAGGGGATCTTCCCCACCCAGGGATCAAATCGTGTCTCCTGGATGGCAGGCGGATTCCTTACCGCTGAGCCACTGAGGAAGCCTTATACACATATATACTTTTTTTTTTCTATTCTTTTCCATGATGATTTATCATGGAGGGGTAGGGGAAAATGAGTGCAAAACATGCTTTACGGTCTCCACTCAAAGCACACTTTATGGTCTCAAAAATGAATACAAACTAAAAGTCCAGGCCCTGCCATTGGCTGGCTATATGATTTTGGAGAAATGAAACTCCTTGATTTTCCCTTTCTTCTTTAATAAATCATGATTACTAATGCCTTTCATTGGAGAAAGAAATGGAAACCCGCTCTAGTATTCTTGCCTGGAGAATTCCATGAACAGAGGAGCCTGGCAGGTTATAGTCCATGGGGTCACAAAAAGTTAGACATGACTGAGTATAATAGTCACTCACTCAATGCCTTTCAGATAAGGTTTGTGATCATCATTAAGAAAAACAATAACAAGGACAACTTTCACTGTGTCACTCAGGGTGTCCATCCCTTGGTAATGAACCCACAGTGTTTCTAGCATCCCTAAGGGGCTTCACACATGCCCAAGACACACGCAGTCAGCTTTTTTGTCACCGGCTATGTGACTCCCCTTGGCCTGCATCAAGTCTTCCGCCGGGACCCCGGCCCCACTGCCTCGCGCTGGACCCTGCTACTCCTGCCGTCAGAGAGGTGCTGGCGGCCCCGAGATAGGGACTGCAGCAGTATACCATGTGGTGGAGGAGGAAACCATTCTCGCCATCCTGGGACTGACTCTGAAGACCCGTCCCAAAGCTACTTCCCTGACAATCGCCATGTATTAGTGTATTGCATTTCCATTTTTATGGACTCTCCGTAGGTCGCTGAAAGAAGTCCAGTGGTGGAGAGTTCGTTTGCCACAATGGAGATCCCACGTGACACAGCTAAGACCCGCTGCTGCCAAATAAATAAACATTTTTAAACAGGCAATAGGTTTTTTTTTTTAAAGCAATATATACCTGTGGTGTTCTCGGTCGCTACAGTTGTGTCCGACTCTTTGCAACCAATGGGCCATAGCCCGCCAGGCTCCTGTGTCCATGAGATTCTCCAGGCAAGGATCCTGGAGTGGGTTGCCATGCCCTCCTCCAGGGGATCTTCCCCACCCAGGGATCAAATCGTGTCTCCTGGATGGCAGGCGGATTCCTTACCGCTGAGCCACTGAGGAAGCCTTATACACATATATACTTTTTTTCTATTCTTTTCCATGATGATTTATCATGGAGGGGTAGGGGAAATGAGTGCAAAACATGCTTTACGGTCTCCACTCAAAGCACACTTTATGGTCTCAAAAATGAATACAAACTAAAAGTCCAGGCCCTGCCATTGGCTGGCTATATGATTTTGGAGAAATGAAACTCCTTGATTTTCCCTTTCTTCTTTAATAAATCATGATTACTAATGCCTTTCATTGGAGAAAGAAATGGAAACCCGCTCTAGTATTCTTGCCTGGAGAATTCCATGAACAGAGGAGCCTGGCAGGTTATAGTCCATGGGGTCACAAAAAGTTAGACATGACTGAGTATAATAGTCACTCACTCAATGCCTTTCAGATAAGGTTTGTGATCATCATTAAGAAAAACAATAACAAGGACAACTTTCACTGTGTCACTCAGGGTGTCCATCCCTTGGTAATGAACCCACAGTGTTTCTAGCATCCCTAAGGGGCTTCACACATGCCCAAGACACACGCAGTCAGCTTTTTTGTCACCGGCTATGTGACTCCCCTTGGCCTGCATCAAGTCTTCCGCCGGGACCCCGGCCCCACTGCCTCGCGCTGGACCCTGCTACTCCTGCCGTCAGAGAGGTGCTGGCGGCCCCGAGATAGGGACTGCAGCAGTATACCATGTGGTGGAGGAGGAAACCATTCTCGCCATCCTGGGACTGACTCTGAAGACCCGTCCCAAAGCTACTTCCCTGACAATCGCCATGTATTAGTGTATTGCATTTCCATTTTTATGGACTCTCCGTAGGTCGCTGAAAGAAGTCCAGTGGTGGAGAGCAGTGCCTAAAGCCGGTTGTGAGCCTTGCCCCAGGCCATGTTCAGCATCACTGCGTCCTGCTGCAGTCAGAGCTTGGTTTCCAGGCTGCTGTTTGTTCCCGGTTCCGTCTTCCTCCAAGACGATCTCCTTCCCCGGAGACTCCATGGTCCCTCCTGCATTGAACAGGTCCACCCTGAGGTTCACCAGGCCTGCTCAGACATGCCTGACCAGCCCAGGCTCTAGCTGCGTTTCCTTGTAGGCTCCCCGAGGGCCAGCCTGCTGGTAGGAGAAGCACTTTACTGATGCCTTCCTTCAGTAAGAGAAGCTACATATGTGTGTGAAAGTCGCTCAGTCATGTCCGACTCTTTGGGACCCGTGGACTATAGCCCACCAGGCTCCTCTGTCCATGAAATTCTCCAGGCTAGAATACTACTGGAGTGGGTAGTCATTCCCTTCTTCAGGGGATCTTCTACAAGGAGACAGAATTGTTTTCCTTTTTTGTTGAGCCCCATATCAAATGGATCTGCCTGTGGGTGGAATGAAATGTCCCGGGTAGCCATGAGTGTCCTATATCATGAGCTGCTTAAGTCAGATGGTGCTCTAACAGGGATGCTGTTAAAAGATGCCCAAAGTGTCAGACACCACCCTAGAAACCCATGCATCTGTCATCTCTCACAGCACAAGGCTCCCTGGGAAGGGACGAGAGGTCCCAGGCTTAGCAACTGGCTGCATTTTCCTGAGAGAATACCCATTCTAGAAAACCAGAATCTAATTTGCATGATTCAGACCCTCCTCTTTTCAGATGGAAGAGTGTCATATGGTAGTCAGGACCTTCTGCAACTTGCAAGGGTCTTCCCATGTGTTTGGGACCAAGGAAGACCCACTGGGCATCATCACACTTTAGGGTATCAAGCTTTCCAAGGATAAGTCATCCAGGGAGTACCTTTGTACTCCACAAATGCATTAGGAGGACATGAAGCTGAGGCACACTCATATGCTCAGACTGGGGCAGTAAAAATGAACGCTGGGTTGACTTAAAGAGACTGGAGATTGAGCTGCATTGCGTCCCAAAGCTACTTCCCTGACAATCGCCATGTATTAGTGTATTGCATTTCCATTTTTATGGACTCTCCGTAGGTCGCTGAAAGAAGTCCAGTGGTGGAGAGCAGTGCCTAAAGCCGGTTGTGAGCCTTGCCCCAGGCCATGTTCAGCATCACTGCGTCCTGCTGCAGTCAGAGCTTGGTTTCCAGGCTGCTGTTTGTTCCCGGTTCCGTCTTCCTCCAAGACGATCTCCTTCCCCGGAGACTCCATGGTCCCTCCTGCATTGAACAGGTCCACCCTGAGGTTCACCAGGCCTGCTCAGACATGCCTGACCAGCCCAGGCTCTAGCTGCGATTCCTTGTAGGCTCCCCGAGGGCCAGCCTGCTGGTAGGAGAAGCACTTTACTGATGCCTTCCTTCAGTAAGAGAAGCTACATATGTGTGTGAAAGTCGCTCAGTCATGTCCGACTCTTTGGGACCCGTGGACTATAGCCCACCAGGCTCCTCTGTCCATGAAATTCTCCAGGCTAGAATACTACTGGAGTGGGTAGTCATTCCCTTCTTCAGGGGATCTTCTACAAGGAGACAGAATTGTTTTCCTTTTTTGTTGAGCCCCATATCAAATGGATCTGCCTGTGGGTGGAATGAAATGTCCCGGGTAGCCATGAGTGTCCTATATCATGAGCTGCTTAAGTCAGATGGTGCTCTAACAGGGATGCTGTTAAAAGATGCCCAAAGTGTCAGACACCACCCTAGAAACCCATGCATCTGTCATCTCTCACAGCACAAGGCTCCCTGGGAAGGGACGAGAGGTCCCAGGCTTAGCAACTGGCTGCATTTTCCTGAGAGAATACCCATTCTAGAAAACCAGAATCTAATTTGCATGATTCAGACCCTCCTCTTTTCAGATGGAAGAGTGTCATATGGTAGTCAGGACCTTCTGCAACTTGCAAGGGTCTTCCCATGTGTTTGGGACCAAGGAAGACCCACTGGGCATCATCACACTTTAGGGTATCAAGCTTTCCAAGGATAAGTCATCCAGGGAGTACCTTTGTACTCCACAAATGCATTAGGAGGACATGAAGCTGAGGCACACTCATATGCTCAGACTGGGGCAGTAAAAATGAACGCTGGGTTGACTTAAAGAGACTGGAGATTGAGCTGCATTGCTGCTGCATATGCAAACTGGGACGCCACGCAAGTCCTGGAAATTCTGAGCCTCCATTTGCTCTACTGTAAACTAGGCCTAATTACAGGCACATCATAAGGCTGATGTAGGGGCTTCACAGGTGCCTCAGTGGTAAAGAACCTTTCTTCCAATGCAGGAGATGCAGGTACGATTCCTGGGTCAGGAAGATTCCCTGGAGGACAAAATGGCAACCCACTCCAGGATTCTTGCCTGGAAAATCCCATGGACAGAGGAGCCTGGAAGGCCACAACCCACAGGATCACAAAGAGGAGGACACAACTGAGTGACCGGGCATGCATGTCTGCATAAGGCTGAGGTGAGGAATTAAGATAATTGTGTAGAGCGTGTTGTGAGCTGCAGTTGGCTTTCCTGGAACTGAGTTCTCCCTTGTGTCTTATTCAGCTCTCTATGTAATAGAGACAAGCAAATCTAACTGCACACTGCATCTGTTTCTCTTACTTAACCTTTGCATTCTGTTCTACAAGCATGTTGTCTGTAGCCTGAAATACATAGAATAGCCATTCTCCAGGCTCTGACTTTTAAAGGTGTGACACTTTCCCATTCATCTAGAGATAAAATGTTGCAGAGCAAAGCAAAGTATTTGTCTTGCTGGAGGTTTATAGGAACATCACTATCTGACTGACATGGGAGCTACAAGAACAAAGGATTCTGATGCCAAGAAGTTTGCAACAACCTGTCTCATTCCCTCCCTTTTTAGTAGAAGAAGCCTGAAGTTAGAATTCTAACTGGGGCAAGATAGTTCTTTGAGACACTAGTCCATCATCCTCTTGATCTGCTAAGCTTCCAGATAAAGTCACCATTCCTTGCTCAACAACGCATCTCTTCATTTGTCAGCCTGTCTTGCAGCAAGCAGTATGAGCTTGGGCTTGAACATTCATTCCCTCTGCCCAAATCTCCACCTGATATGCCATGCCAGCATTCAACAAGTGTCCTTTGCATGAACTTGATGTTTCTGTCATCTCTGAGGGAGTACCTTTGTACTCCACAAATGCATTAGGAGGACATGAAGCTGAGGCACACTCATATGCTCAGACTGGGGCAGTAAAAATGAACGCTGGGTTGACTTAAAGAGACTGGAGATTGAGCTGCATTGCTGCTGCATATGCAAACTGGGACGCCACGCAAGTCCTGGAAATTCTGAGCCTCCATTTGCT
Source organism: Tragulus kanchil (assembly GCA_022376925.1). NCBI lineage: Eukaryota > Metazoa > Chordata > Mammalia > Artiodactyla > Tragulidae > Tragulus > Tragulus kanchil. The sequence goes on along the minus strand of JAIOJX010000028.1, from coordinate 14,486,059 downwards.
CTACTGTAAACTAGGCCTAATTACAGGCACATCATAAGGCTGATGTAGGGGCTTCACAGGTGCCTCAGTGGTAAAGAACCTTTCTTCCAATGCAGGAGATGCAGGTACGATTCCTGGGTCAGGAAGATCCCCTGGAGGACAAAATGGCAACCCACTCCAGGATTCTTGCCTGGAAAATCCCATGGACAGAGGAGCCTGGAAGGCCACAACCCACAGGATCACAAAGAGGAGGACACAACTGAGTGACCGGGCATGCATGTCTGCATAAGGCTGAGGTGAGGAATTAAGATAATTGTGTAGAGCGTGTTGTGAGCTGCAGTTGGCTTTCCTGGAACTGAGTTCTCCCTTGTGTCTTATTCAGCTCTCTATGTAATAGAGACAAGCAAATCTAACTGCACACTGCATCTGTTTCTCTTACTTAACCTTTGCATTCTGTTCTACAAGCATGTTGTCTGTAGCCTGAAATACATAGAATAGCCATTCTCCAGGCTCTGACTTTTAAAGGTGTGACACTTTCCCATTCATCTAGAGATAAAATGTTGCAGAGCAAAGCAAAGTATTTGTCTTGCTGGAGGTTTATAGGAACATCACTATCTGACTGACATGGGAGCTACAAGAACAAAGGATTCTGATGCCAAGAAGTTTGCAACAACCTGTCTCATTCCCTCCCTTTTTAGTAGAAGAAGCCTGAAGTTAGAATTCTAACTGGGGCAAGATAGTTCTTTGAGACACTAGTCCATCATCCTCTTGATCTGCTAAGCTTCCAGATAAAGTCACCATTCCTTGCTCAACAACGCATCTCTTCATTTGTCAGCCTGTCTTGCAGCAAGCAGTATGAGCTTGGGCTTGGTAACATTCATTCCCTCTGCCCAAATCTCCACCTGATATGCCATGCCAGCATTCAACAAGTGTCCTTTGCATGAACTTGATGTTTCTCAAGAGACAATACATCTCTAGAAAGTTCCCGATAGTTATGGTTCTAGGGAAGCTAAAGCTTTCTTAAACTTAGGCACAGTCCGTGGTGCAGCCAGAAAAGGCTGCCAGGGTGTCTCAGAGGCAGGGGGCCCTGATGTGCGGGGACGCTCACTCCTAGGAGCCTTGGCAGCTGGCAGAGGGAACTCTCTAGAATGCATGCTCTAGAAGGAAGTCTCCCCACAGAATGCCGGAAGTAGAAAGCGGCAGAGCCACACAGAGGGACAGACGCATCCCTGACTACCCGCCTTGCTCCACAACCTTACCCTCAGCATCGTCGCACGCACAGTTCAAGCTCAGCACCCCAGTCGCCAGCCGCCATGCGGGTGCACCTCCGGGGTGCTCACAATGATGGCAAACATGAAAGCCACTTATGCCAAGGGTTTATGGAAAACCATGTCCTCCGGTTCTACTTCCCAAGCCCCTATGCGACTGTGGGGAGACCCTTCACAGGGCACCAGGGAAGCACCCGCCCACACATTTATTCAACAAGCCTTGATGGAGCCCCTAATCCGAGACAGGCCCGCAGCGGGTGGGCTGGTGGCTGAGATGGAAAACAGCAAGGCTGGGACAGACAGCCACCAACACGCGCCCACTTCAGGGAGCCTTCCTCTCTCTTCAGGCGGCAGCCAGCGAGTGATAACCAAAGAAAGAAACGCGCAAGTGCAAACTGCAATCCTTGCCCTGGAGGAAACCTAAAGGGGAGGCTGGGCATCAGAACAAGCTTCTTGCGCCAGACGGAACTCAACCTTCAGGCTGAAGAGTCGAATCAAGCTCTTGAACAACAGAAACAGCCTTAATGAGGGAGGCACATGACTGAGGCCATCCAAGCGTTGCAAAAAAAAAGGGCCTGTGGCTGAAAATAGGGATGCAGTGGTCCAGAGGTTCCTGTCACAGATCTTGTTGACTTATTCTAAATGCAGGGGATGACCAGAAAAACCTCTTCTGTGAAGACTGGTGAGATCAGATTCGGGGCTTTAAAAAAATCAGCCCCGGGCTTCCCCTGGCGGTCTAGTGGGTAAAGACACTGCCTTGCAGAGCAAGGGGTGCTGGTTCGATCCCTGGCCTGGGAAGATCCCACAAGCCGCAGAGCGGCTGGACCCATGTGTCCAATCACTGAGCCGGAGCTCTGGAGCACATGCGCCCAGAGCCGGTGCTCTGCAACAACAGAGGCCACCGCGATGGGAGGCCCACAGGAGCCAAAGAACAAAGACGGATGAAAATGGACAAATGAAAGACCAATAGAAGTGGCCCGCCCGCTCCCCTCCCTCCCCAACCCGACCCCCGCCCAAAAATAAATAAATAAATAAATCTTAAAATATATATATATATATATATATATCAGCCCCAGGGCTTGCCTGGTGGGTCCGTGGCTAAGATGCCATGCTCCCAATGCAGGGGGCCCTGTTTTGATGTCTGGTGAGGGAACTAGAACCTACATGCTGTGGCTAAGACCCCTCAGAGCCAAACAAATCAATATTAAAGAGAAAATCAGCCCCCAAGAAGCGGGCGGAAGGACACAAGAGTGGAAGCAGTTGAAACGCTCTTTCAGTGGGCAGGGGGATGGGCTACAGTGGCGATCTGCACACACGTGGACTAGCCAATGGTGATGCTGTTCCAGGTGCCTCCTCCAGGAAAGGGCGAAGGAGCAAGGACGACACAGGCCTGCGCACTCCAGAAAGATCAGGAGAACACGCTTAAAGCCAGCCTGAAGTCTTAGAGTCTGAAAACAGAACATGAGCGTCAAAAGGTAGATCTTCAAGCCCATTCACAGAGCCTCAGGCTGGCACTTCAAGAAAAAAGAATAGAAGGAAACACCCCAGTGTGTTAACAGCCCTTGTCTCCGATTATAGTTGTTTTTTCCTTCCATCTTCATGGGTTTCTGTTTCAAGTTTTTCTATAATCATGTATGTGCTTCTTCTGAAATTAGGGAAAAATTCATAGAGTCATTGAACAAACTCATCATGTCTTCTCACTTCCTGAGTGCGCCTCTGGGACAGAATTAAAGGAGTCTGGGGGCTTCGTCTTTCCAGGGGTTTGCTTAGCCTTCCCACAGCGTAAGAGGCAGAGGCATTCCTCACACTGCAGGGGATGACCAGAAAAACCTCTTCTGTGAAGACTGGTGAGATCAGATTCGGGGCTTTAAAAAAATCAGCCCCGGGCTTCCCCTGGCGGTCTAGTGGGTAAAGACACTGCCTTGCAGAGCAAGGGGTGCTGGTTCGATCCCTGGCCTGGGAAGATCCCACAAGCCGCAGAGCGGCTGGACCCATGTGTCCAATCACTGAGCCGGAGCTCTGGAGCACATGCGCCCAGAGCCGGTGCTCTGCAACAACAGAGGCCACCGCGATGGGAGGCCCACAGGAGCCAAAGAACAAAGACGGATGAAAATGGACAAATGAAAGACCAATAGAAGTGGCCCGCCCGCTCCCCTCCCTCCCCAACCCGACCCCCGCCCAAAAATAAATAAATAAATAAATCTTAAAATATATATATATATATATATATATCAGCCCCAGGGCTTGCCTGGTGGGTCCGTGGCTAAGATGCCATGCTCCCAATGCAGGGGGCCCTGTTTTGATGTCTGGTGAGGGAACTAGAACCTACATGCTGTGGCTAAGACCCCGCAGAGCCAAACAAATCAATATTAAAGAGAAAATCAGCCCCCAAGAAGCGGGCGGAAGGACACAAGAGTGGAAGCAGTTGAAACGCTCTTTCAGTGGGCAGGGGGATGGGCTACGGTGGCGATCTGCACACACGTGGACTAGCCAATGGTGATGCTGTTCCAGGTGCCTCCTCCAGGAAAGGGCGAAGGAGCAAGGACGACACAGGCCTGCGCACTCCAGAAAGATCAGGAGAACACGCTTAAAGCCAGCCTGAAGTCTTAGAGTCTGAAAACAGAACATGAGCGCCAAAAGGTAGATCTTCAAGCCCATTCACAGAGCCTCAGGCTGGCACTTCAAGAAAAAAGAATAGAAGGAAACACCCCAGTGTGTTAACAGCCCTTGTCTCCGATTATAGTTGTTTTTTCCTTCCATCTTCATGGGTTTCTGTTTCAAGTTTTTCTATAATCATGTATGTGCTTCTTCTGAAATTAGGGAAAAATTCATAGAGTCATTGAACAAACTCATCATGTCTTCTCACTTCCTGAGTGCGCCTCTGGGACAGAATTAAAGGAGTCTGGGGGCTTCGTCTTTCCAGGGGTTTGCTTAGCCTTCCCACAGCGTAAGAGGCAGAGGCATTCTCACCTCCAGAAAGTCCCAGATCCTTAAGACAAACACATACACACGTGTTGTTTCCTTCAACCGCCCCGTCACACGTTGGACTTCCTCCCACAGCCGAGCCCTACATCACCTCTCGGCCCCTGAAGGGCTCCCCTCGAGACTGACTGCTCCCCGAGCGGCTGGTGACTGGACCAGAGATGGCAACTGGATTCCCTCTCAGGAACTGGGAACTGAGACAACGAGACTCAGCATCGAAAAATGATGTGACTCGGACCAAAGTGTAGTCGTGTCGCATCAGGAGAGAGTTGATACAAAGTGGTCCTGCTGCATCAGGGCACAGCAGAGGCAAGCCAAAACGCGGAAGAAATACAGACCAAGACACTCCCCAAGGAGACCCCGAAGAGGGGCGGAAGCAGAACCAGAGGAGAGCAGAGACGCCGTGGCTCTGTGCAAGGCAGGAGAAAGGAGCTGCTTCCATCCGCCGGCCGCCTCACTCCCCGCACGGCCGCCTCGGCTCAGCTCTCTGAGGGGTGAGCCGTGGTGGTCCTTCAATAGGTCTTGTTGACTCGAATTTGTCAGACGGGCGTCTCCTCCTCATAAAACTAAGGAGCTTCAACTAAGGAACGCTCCTCCTAGTCCACCAGGGGCCCAGCCGCTCATCATTTACCAGCAGATTATCCATCCTGCCCAGGCCCAAGTCACTGCGACCTGGGGAAGGCCATGCATTCCCTTCCAACCAGGCCCCACCACCCAGCCGAGGGGGGCCACACTCCCGCTCCAAACCAAGCCAGCGTCTCCATTCTCAAAGCTGAACAAACCAAGAAGGCCAACCGGCCATCTAGCAAGAGCTCAGGGCCCTGTGGTCTCACGACCTTCCCCAAGACAGAGGCTTGCCCCTTGGGGAGAAGGCCCTCCCCTCCTTGAAGGGCCGAGGCCCCGGCAGTGCCTACCTTAAGCCCGAGGAGGCAGAGAGTTTGACAGCTCCAAGGTAAAGCCTCTTTTTATTAAGACAACACTGCAAACTTTTTTAACCACAGCTGACATCACTCTAATAAATCACCATCATGTCTTGTGGGATAGAAAAAGCCAAAACACTGTCACATTTGATTTTCCTGGCTACTCTCGCCGCGAGAACAAACCATGTGTTTTTAATCAACAACACTTTGTTTTGCATTTCTCAGACCCCAATACTCTTTAAATAGTTGCCTTGACCAGAGGGCTATTTTAAACCCAGGGCCAGCTCCCTTGCAGAAGACATTAAGAAACAGAACACCATGTGACCCGTTCCTGAGCTTCTCCAGGGCACTTTCTCTGCCGGGCAAGTGTAGTCGTGTACGCAGATGGAAACGGAGAGGACTGCAGCTATCGAAAAATGATGTGACTCGGACCAAAGTGTAGTCGTGTCGCATCAGGAGAGTTGATACAAAGTGGTCCTGCTGCATCAGGGCACAGCAGAGGCAAGCCAAAACGCGGAAGAAATACAGACCAAGACACTCCCCAAGGAGACCCCGAAGAGGGGCGGAAGCAGAACCAGAGGAGAGCAGAGACGCCGTGGCTCTGTGCAAGGCAGGAGAAAGGAGCTGCTTCCATCCGCCGGCCGCCTCACTCCCCGCACGGCCGCCTCGGCTCAGCTCTCTGAGGGGTGAGCCGTGGTGGTCCTTCAATAGGTCTTGTTGACTCGAATTTGTCAGACGGGCGTCTCCTCCTCATAAAACTAAGGAGCTTCAACTAAGGAACGCTCCTCCTAGTCCACCAGGGGCCCAGCCGCTCATCATTTACCAGCAGATTATCCATCCTGCCCAGGCCCAAGTCACTGCGACCTGGGGAAGGCCATGCATTCCCTTCCAACCAGGCCCCACCACCCAGCCGAGGGAGGCCACACTCCCGCTCCAAACCAAGCCAGCGTCTCCATTCTCAAAGCTGAACAAACCAAGAAGGCCAACCGGCCATCTAGCAAGAGCTCAGGGCCCTGTGGTCTCACGACCTTCCCCAAGACAGAGGCTTGCCCCTTGGGGAGAAGGCCCTCCCCTCCTTGAAGGGCCGAGGCCCCGGCAGTGCCTACCTTAAGCCCGAGGAGGCAGAGAGTTTGACAGCTCCAAGGTAAAGCCTCTTTTTATTAAGACAACACTGCAAACTTTTTTAACCACAGCTGACATCACTCTAATAAATCACCATCATGTCTTGTGGGATAGAAAAAGCCAAAACACTGTCACATTTGATTTTCCTGGCTACTCTCGCCGCGAGAACAAACCATGTGTTTTTAATCAACAACACTTTGTTTTGCATTTCTCAGACCCCAATACTCTTTAAATAGTTGCCTTGACCAGAGGGCTATTTTAAACCCAGGGCCAGCTCCCTTGCAGAAGACATTAAGAAACAGAACACCATGTGACCCGTTCCCTGAGCTTCTCCAGGGCACTTTCTCTGCCGGGACGGTTGTGTATTAGGAGGCTTTCTCGGTCTGTCTCAGAGGGGCTTTCCTTGTCCCTCTTTGGGAATTTAATTAGATGTCTTCCCAGAAAGTTGGAGGGTATTTTTTTCTTTTTTGGTTTCTCTAACAGGCAACCCAACTGGGTTATGGGAAAACGGCAAATTCCCAGCCAAAGGAAACATAGAAAGTCACATCTGGGACCAGGATTCCAGAGCAGTGAAAATGGAGGTGACAGAGGAAGCGGACTGTTGGAGGGGAAATGAGCAATGAAATAAGATTTCTGGAACGGCACGTGTCGAGATCTGTGCAGGCTTCTTGCTGCGGGCTGATGGGCTCAGACAAGCCCACTGAAGCCTACGTGGGCTCATCCGTTACGTCGTGGGGAAGGGGCAGCCCCTCCAGGCAAGCAGAAGCTGTGTGCAGGAATCTTCCGCTGCAGCAGCGCCTCCCCTGACTGCCCAACACTCCAGGGTCTCAGCCACGACAGGCAGCGGGGCTCATCCTGTCCTGACATGGGTCTGCAACAACACCTGGCCTTAGAAAGACGAGCGAAGACCTGACCCTCAACTAGAGAACACGCTACACCGTTTACAGAACTGTTTGCTGGAGCCCAGTGAACAGTCCAGTGGAAACTATAGACGTGGCTTCCATGGGGTTCTGGCATCAGCCGCAGACCCTCAGCTATCTGGCAAAATTCTTACCCTTGATTAACTAGCGAAATCCTCCAATGAGAGTCAGCTCAAGGCTTTCTTCTTCTCTGGACGTCCTAACTGGTCCTCCTCTGCTAGTCAGGTGACGCGTGCCAGCCAGGGTGGCCCTGGGCCACCACACCCAGACCCAGACCACTGCATGTCCCAGTCACCCCTCCCTGGGTCTGAGCCAACAGTCTGAGGAAACTCACTCTCAGTTGTTCAACGTTCACCCTTTCATGGAGTCTTTATCAACCAGACACTCTGGCTATGCCTTTTTCTATCTATGAGTCCACAAAACCACAGAACGTGTAAGCATGAAAATGCTAACCCCTGGACAGTCTACTCTATCAATATCCTCTGCAAAATCCCCTGCCCCCAAAATCCCCAAACACCTGTGCCTGTGCTGGAAAAGGCAGTAGTTCATCTGCACGCCTGCGTTGGGAAGGGGTGATCTTCCAGACTGAATGCGGTCTGCAGGACCCTCTGCCATGCCTCAGAAGCCTTGGTTGCATGGTCAGGACTGTTTCCCTCTCCCTGAAAGGGTGTTAGTAGCTACTGACTTGCAGCTTCACTGGGATTTGCTGTTATCATGGTCACCTCTAGGGACTTCGTCTGGCCACCAAAGAGTCTAGGGACTGACAATTGACAAGTTCAGGTTAGGCATTACTTTCCAGTTAAGCATTACAAATAGATATTTAAGTCGTGGCCTGGCCCCTTCATGTTCTATGGCAAATGTTTTCATTCATTATCCTTAAGTAAAAAAAGGTGGACCTGGCCCTTCATCAGCCCCTCCAGGCAAGCAGAAGCTGTGTGCAGGAATCTTCCGCTGCAGCAGCGCCTCCCCTGACTGCCCAACACTCCAGGGTCTCAGCCACGACAGGCAGCGGGGCTCATCCTGTCCTGACATGGGTCTGCAACAACACCTGGCCTTAGAAAGACGAGCGAAGACCTGACCCTCAACTAGAGAACACGCTACACCGTTTACAGAACTGTTTGCTGGAGCCCAGTGAACAGTCCAGTGGAAACTATAGACGTGGCTTCCATGGGGTTCTGGCATCAGCCGCAGACCCTCAGCTATCTGGCAAAATTCTTACCCTTGATTAACTAGCGAAATCCTCCAATGAGAGTCAGCTCAAGGCTTTCTTCTTCTCTGGACGTCCTAACTGGTCCTCCTCTGCTAGTCAGGTGAGCGTGCCAGCCAGGGTGGCCCTGGGCCACCACACCCAGACCCAGACCACTGCATGTCCCAGTCACCCCTCCCTGGGTCTGAGCCAACAGTCTGAGGAAACTCACTCTCAGTTGTTCAACGTTCACCCTTTCATGGAGTCTTTATCAACCAGACACTCTGGCTATGCCTTTTTCTATCTATGAGTCCACAAAACCACAGAACGTGTAAGCATGAAAATGCTAACCCCTGGACAGTCTACTCTATCAATATCCTCTGCAAAATCCCCTGCCCCCAAAATCCCCAAACACCTGTGCCTGTGCTGGAAAAGGCAGTAGTTCATCTGCACGCCTGCGTTGGGAAGGGGTGATCTTCCAGACTGAATGCGGTCTGCAGGACCCTCTGCCATGCCTCAGAAGCCTTGGTTGCATGGTCAGGACTGTTTCCCTCTCCCTGAAAGGGTGTTAGTAGCTACTGACTTGCAGCTTCACTGGGATTTGCTGTTATCATGGTCACCTCTAGGGACTTCGTCTGGCCACCAAAGAGTCTAGGGACTGACAATTGACAAGTTCAGGTTAGGCATTACTTTCCAGTTAAGCATTACAAATAGATATTTAAGTCGTGGCCTGGCCCCTTCATGTTCTATGGCAAATGTTTTCATTCATTTAGATGCCTTCACAGAATCAACTACGAAACCTGAAAAGATAATGAAATATTGGAAATCTCCTGGTCGCCATGTATGTGGGCCATTCAAGAGCAGATGCAGAAGGAGGAGTGCGTGTGTTTGTATGTGTGTCTGTTTGTGTGCGTGCGTATGTGTTTGTGTGTATGTTTGTGTTTGGTGGGGTGAATTAAAGATTCCACAGTTGTTACCTGGCAGAAGCACCCTCAAACAAGCTTCCAGAGTTGCCTTTGAGATTTCTTCCTGTGTTCACCTGCACCTGCTTCCCAGGTCAGCCATCCCTGGCTATGGCCAGATGCACCACACTGTCTGGATTAGGAAAAGACAGAGTCTTGCTGCTCCAAGGGTGGTCCATGCACAGGTTTGGATTGGTACACCTGTTAGCCATGCTCAACTCCCACTGACCCCCACAGATGGACTCAGAATCTACATTTTAATAAGATCCCCCAGATGTGTATGAACGTGACATCTGAGAAACACTATTTCTTAACCCTGACGATACACAAGAACCACCCGGATTTTGATACTAAAGTCTGACTCTAAACCAGGGGTCCTCGAACCCCAGTCCGTGAACCAGTACTGGTCCACAGCCTGTTTGGAATTGGGCTGCCCAGCAGGAGGTAAGCAGCTGGCGAGCGAGCTAAGCTTCATCCACGGCTCGCTTCACCACCTGAACCATTTCCACTCTGCCTCCATCTGTGGGAAAAATTGTCTTCCTTGAAAATGGTCCCTGGTGCCAGAAAGTTGGGGAACGCTCTTCCAGACCAGTTAAATCAGGATTTCTAGACCTGGAGCCCAGGGTTTGGCACTGTCACTGTTTCAAGTAAGTTCAAAGTCCCGCCTGGGTGGAGAGCACTGGTCCACACAGTGATTGTGTGTCCTGCCCTACACAGCTCACATCGCAGCCAGCCTTTGGACTGGAGGCCTGAGCTCCAAGCACCACGCCACCGGCCTGTCTGCAGTAGAGATATCCACTCATCTGAGGACTAGAAACAAGTTGGGGGAACAGCCGTGACACTTCAGGAAGCCCAGGCCGAAGGGGTGCGTTGTTCCTCTCCCAGGCAAGCCACGCAAGCTGGGACCGCGGGAGCAGATTGGAAAACATGGTCACTGCACGGCTGAGACCCGCAGGTCACACTGGCCGTGGCCTCCCTGGGAGGGCAGGTGCCGCCACCCACGGATCAAGAGCCCCAACCCCCCAGGGAGCCCCCAGCCGCTCTTGTCTTGGTGCCTCCAGAAAAGCCAGGCCAGCCAGGTGAAGGATTTCAGCCAGATTTAATAGGAGCTTTACAAACAAAATATGCTTATAAGTAAATAATAATTATAGGAGAGCGGGTGCCCCGGGGGCAGCCGGTAACATGGGATCCCACTCTCTAATGCCTCCCATGAATAAACCCTGTCTGAAAGGAAAACATTCCTGCTCTGAACACGAGTGTTTAAGGAAACCTGGGTTTCCATACTGGAAGCTATAATTCTAATACCGGAAGTTCATGCTTCCTCATTTACAGGGAGTTCTCGCACTACTAATGCTTTTAAGTTTCACAACAAGCCTGGGAGGCAGAACTTCTCCCCATCCATTTTATAGATGAGGAAGCATTTCATAGACAGGGCAGTCCGAGGTTGCTGAGAAGGTGAGCAGGAAGCTGGGTCTTGGGGTGCAAGGCCAGTGCCCAGAGCCCTGCCCTCGGCTGCCTTCAAAGCGCAGTGATGTCGTTTGGTCAAAATTCTCATCCCACCACCTGAACCATTTCCACTCTGCCTCCATCTGTGGGAAAAATTGTCTTCCTTGAAAATGGTCCCTGGTGCCAGAAAGTTGGGGAACGCTCTTCCAGACCAGTTAAATCAGGATTTCTAGACCTGGAGCCCAGGGTTTGGCACTGTCACTGTTTCAAGTAAGTTCAAAGTCCCGCCTGGGTGGAGAGCACTGGTCCACACAGTGATTGTGTGTCCTGCCCTACACAGCTCACATCGCAGCCAGCCTTTGGACTGGAGGCCTGAGCTCCAAGCACCACGCCACCGGCCTGTCTGCAGTAGAGATATCCACTCATCTGAGGACTAGAAACAAGTTGGGGGAACAGCCGTGACACTTCAGGAAGCCCAGGCCGAAGGGGTGCGTTGTTCCTCTCCCAGGCAAGCCACGCAAGCTGGGACCGCGGGAGCAGATTGGAAAACATGGTCACTGCACGGCTGAGACCCGCAGGTCACACTGGCCGTGGCCTCCCTGGGAGGGCAGGTGCCGCCACCCACGGATCAAGAGCCCCAACCCCCCAGGGAGCCCCCAGCCGCTCTTGTCTTGGTGCCTCCAGAAAAGCCAGGCCAGCCAGGTGAAGGATTTCAGCCAGATTTAATAGGAGCTTTACAAACAAAATATGCTTATAAGTAAATAATAATTATAGGAGAGCGGGTGCCCCGGGGGCAGCCGGTAACATGGGATCCCACTCTCTAATGCCTCCCATGAATAAACCCTGTCTGAAAGGAAAACATTCCTGCTCTGAACACGAGTGTTTAAGGAAACCTGGGTTTCCATACTGGAAGCTATAATTCTAATACCGGAAGTTCATGCTTCCTCATTTACAGGGAGTTCTCGCACTACTAATGCTTTTAAGTTTCACAACAAGCCTGGGAGGCAAGAACTTCTCCCCATCCATTTTATAGATGAGGAAGCATTTCATAGACAGGGCAGTCCGAGGTTGCTGAGAAGGTGAGCAGGAAGCTGGGTCTTGGGGTGCAAGGCCAGTGCCCAGAGCCCTGCCCTACGGCTGCCTTCCAAAGCGCAGTGATGTCGTTTGGTCAAAATTCTCATCCCACCAGAAAGCATGTCTTCCTTCACTTCTGGAATTTCCTTTGCTCCTGTAGCCAGAACCTTTGGGGTCCTATTCATCATGTCTTATGTGCCAGCTAACCTCTAAGGAGACATGTTTGTGAAACTCAGGTGAGTCCTGCTCAGGGAGAGATGAGCGGGAGTTTGCCAGTCAACAGGAAAAGGGGGCAGGCCAAACTGGAAGAATTTACACATAAGTGCACACACACACACATAGTGTTTCAACTGTAGGACATATTCAGGGTCATGTTTCAATAGTCACCCCAAATTCTGGGTGGACGTCCTGAGCCAAAGAAATCGTAAACCCTTCCAATATGGCGACCAAGTCATCAGTATCATCACCAACTTGCAGAAGATTAAAAATTCTGGGAACAAATTAGCCTAGTATAGACAGTGACTTGAGGAGCCGTCTCAGAGAAGAGTCAGGAAAGCCAGCGACTTTAAATCCTTTAAAGTTTCTTAATCGAGTTATACTATTATTTGAAATTGGCAGAACACCAATGGATTTAGTCCAAAGACATAATATATGACTTTTTTTTTCTGGTTTTCTTTTTTTAAGGGCATTAGGGTTTTAGTTCTTTTTTTCCTTCTTCTTGAGTTCTTTTTTTTTTTTTTTTGGCAATATGTGGCTTTCTTTTCTCAAATCCATTTCCATCCAACATGCAGAAAATGGAGGCATTCCAGGGAGCCCTACACCTCCCTTCTCCTTGCACCCCTAGAAGAGCAGGCTCCTCTGTTCAACTAGCCAGCTCTGCAGGCACGGACTTTTGTGTAAATGGTTCGGCTGTTCCCTTGCAGCAACAGAGGGTGGGGGTTCCTCATCACAGAATCACCCCTGAGACTATGGGGGCCTTCCCCTTCAAAGGCCTCCTCTGCGCCTCCCTCTCAGGGGCTCAGCTCACAAGGCCGTGCAGCCCCAGGCCTCCCTTTGTGTGCCCTCCCAGCCTCCCCCGGTCTCCGCCCTGCTCCCAGCCTGCCTCCCAGCCCTGGGAGCCCCCCCGAGAGGCCAGCCAGAGCCCTGGGAGCTGCTCACTCCCTCAACTCCCCTCCCACAGGCCCTGAGAAGCCCCAGAGATCAAAGAGCTCAGCAGCAGACCAGGTGTCCAGCCTCGTCCACAGGCCACAATTAATCAAACTCCTGACTCACAGGGAGATCAAACCCGGCCCCCCGCCAGCTGTTGGTTAAAGCTGGCCTTCAAGTTGCCCTCATTAAATTTCCTCTCCCTCTCCCTGCTGACTCCTGCCCCGTGACCGCCTCTCTCTTGGATGTTTCTCTCAGCGCCTGTTTCCTCTCCCTCCTTCTACTGGCCTATCACTTTCTGATCTTCCCCACCACCCTGCATCCCCAGCCCGTCCTCCCTCTCCCCACAGCCCAGCCGCTCTCTTCTCTTGGTCCAGTTCCTTCAAAGCTCCACGGTCCCCAGACTGCCTCCCCTGGACCCTCTCTCCCGGACCCTGAAAGCTCCAAAAGGAAGTCATCCAGGGCGTCTGCTGAGGCTCGGAGAGCGGGTTTCCCCAGCTCTCAAGGCCAAAGGCACGTTCACCCGTGTGGAACAGAGTCCTCCCATGGTCTCCTCTGCAGCCCCCCCCCCACACACACACAGACCGCCATAGATACAGGTAGCCACACACACAGAAATACACACACACACACACACACACGGACATACACACGCATACATACTCACACAGACGTACACAAACACACACACACACACGCACATATCTCCACACATACATACCTACGCACATACTGGCATATGTACACACATAGATACACACAAACTTGCCCACACATGTCCGTATATATCACTACGCATGCACACACGTGTACGTACACACATACCTATCCCCATACGCATATACACACACACGCCTACACACGTAAGCATGCTGACTTACACACGTACTCCTCCACACGCACCCATACACACACACCCACCTTAGCACAGCCCACGGCCCCCTGCAGAAGCCCGTCTCCCCCTGAACAGGAAGCAGTGAGCACCCCTAGAAGCGGGAGCACGGGCCGCGAGCCTCCTTCTCCTGCCGGCTCTGCCCAGCACGGGGAAGGCGGCACACGGCGGATGCTGACTTCCCCCCGGCTGATGTGTTTAGAATATTCCCTCCAGTTGTCTGAGGTCTGTTTTTATACACTTTTTTCCTACAACAAACACTGACAAGAAAAAAAACGCGAATCCAGGCTTGCAGAGCACTGTCCTCTCTCCCTCCGTCTCCCTATAGACGTCGATGTATTTTTTAACTTGTTTTCCATTTCACTGGTTCTCCAGGCGCACAGGCGTGAGAAAACACAGATGGAGAGAGCAGGCAGTGCCGGAGCTGTGCGGGAGCCTTCGCACCGCGCCGGAGATTTTCAGAAGTCTTGGAAGACCTCAGGATGCAAGAGAGGGTTTTTTTTTGATGTGGGGTGTTTTTTTTCCCCTTTCCTCCTTATAGAGTTGGCAGGTTCTCCTCTCTTCCTCTCCCGGCTCTATTTCTCTGGCCCTGGCATCGCCTGCTGCCGCTGGGAACACAGGGTCCCTTGGCCTCGGTGCCTGGGTCGCTGCGGCTGCCCTGGGCTTGACCCCTCTACCTGCCCATGTTTCCCCAGCTGGGGTGGAGCAATCCCGGCCGCGGGGGTGTGGGGTTGACCAGAGGCCATCCATCATGCCGGCGGCAGTGGAGGCCTGAATGAGGGCCAGAGGGGTCAGGACTGGCCCACTTGGGCAGCTCAGAGGGGGGCAGGGGCATTACAAATTGTTGAGCTATCAGGGCCAGTCTTGATGGATGGTGCAGCGCCAGGAGCACGATGCTGCCACCGGGCCCGGCCCACGCTCCGGTCCCCCCGGCCTCCTCGCAGCCCGCCCCCCGCGGCCCCTGCTCCCCAGCTTGCTTCTCTTGCCAGCTCACAGCCCATCCGTCAAGCCGTGCCCCAAAGCTGACCTTTTGCAGAGAACAGCCCGCCTCAGAGAACCATTTCTTGCTGCAAAACCTCACCAAGGAATTTTATGAATGCTGGCAGGCCAGCAGTCAACGTGGGCCACCACGGCTTCCTGTCCCCACCGCCCCCTGCAGAAGCCCGTCTCCCCCTGAACAGGAAGCAGTGAGCACCCCTAGAAGCGGGAGCACGGGCCGCGAGCCTCCTTCTCCTGCCGGCTCTGCCCAGCACGGGGAAGGCGGCACACGGCGGATGCTGACTTCCCCCCGGCTGATGTGTTTAGAATATTCCCTCCAGTTGTCTGAGGTCTGTTTTTATACACTTTTTTCCTACAACAAACACTGACAAGAAAAAAAACGCGAATCCAGGCTTGCAGAGCACTGTCCTCTCTCCCTCCGTCTCCCTATAGACGTCGATGTATTTTTTAACTTGTTTTCCATTTCACTGGTTCTCCAGGCGCACAGGCGTGAGAAAACACAGATGGAGAGAGCAGGCAGTGCCGGAGCTGTGCGGGAGCCTTCGCACCGCGCCGGAGATTTTCAGAAGTCTTGGAAGACCTCAGGATGCAAGAGAGGGTTTTTTTTTGATGTGGGGTGTTTTTTTTCCCCTTTCCTCCTTATAGAGTTGGCAGGTTCTCCTCTCTTCCTCTCCCGGCTCTATTTCTCTGGCCCTGGCATCGCCTGCTGCCGCTGGGAACACAGGGTCCCTTGGCCTCGGTGCCTGGGTCGCTGCGGCTGCCCTGGGCTTGACCCCTCTACCTGCCCATGTTTCCCCAGCTGGGGTGGAGCAATCCCGGCCGCGGGGGTGTGGGGTTGACCAGAGGCCATCCATCATGCCGGCGGCAGTGGAGGCCTGAATGAGGGCCAGAGGGGTCAGGACTGGCCCACTTGGGCAGCTCAGAGGGGGGCAGGGGCATTACAAATTGCTGAGCTATCAGGGCCAGTCTTGATGGATGGTGCAGCGCCAGGAGCACGATGCTGCCACCGGGCCCGGCCCACGCTCCGGTCCCCCCGGCCTCCTCGCAGCCCGCCCCCCGCGGCCCCTGCTCCCCAGCTTGCTTTCTCTTGCCAGCTCACAGCCCATCCGTCAAGCCGTGCCCCAAAGCTGACCTTTTGCAGAGAACAGCCCGCCTCAGAGAACCATTTCTTGCTGCAAAACCTCACCAAGGAATTTTATGAATGCTGGCAGGCCAGCAGTCAACGTGGGCCACCACGGCTTCCTGTCCCCACCGCCTGCCTCGGTGCCCACAGTTTCATGAGCTTCGAGCTCAGAACGGAAAGCTCAGAACCATGTGACCAGAGGTGACCAGCTTTCTTTGGCTGCTCCTATTTCTGTGTGTGTGTGTGTGTGTGTGAGTGTGTCTGTCTGTCTGTCTGTCTGTCTCTCTCTCGGCCCCAGACTCACTTCCGCCTGCTGGTCTGAGTCACCTGTGGCCATGCGGGGAGCCCGTCCTCCTCTGAGGCTCACCGGGTGCCTCAGCCCCACCTTCTCCTCCGTGCAGTCTGACCTCAGGGACGGGCATTTCCAGAGAGGCGCTGAGGCCTCCTCTTGGAGAAAAGCAAGCATCAACTGAAAAGTCCAGCTGCGGGGAAGGCGGCGTGCTCTGGGCTCGGGCGGGGAATGGACGCACCGTGGGGTGGACTCTCGCTGGCCGGGGGATCTGTCCGTCTCCTCGGGGCCTCTCTCTGGGGACCACACAGGTTGCCAGCGGTGCCACGGCAGCCGCACAGTAGAACGGAGAGTGGCGACGTGTTGGGGCAAACGGCGATGGAAGATGTTTAATAGAATTACTATTAGGCCTCGAGTTAATGAATCACAACTGCAAGAAATCACGATAATCCAGCCGGCATTAGTGACAGATTAGCTTCAAAGCTGCCATAAAAGTGCCATAATGCTTACCTAACTGCATGATTAATTCTCCCAGTACATAATGGCTTTATGGAGGAACCAGGCACCAACAGAGGCTTGACAGAAAGCCTCGCCAAGATCCCCAGGGCACGGGGGGCTCCCCCACCCTGCCCGGGCCCTGTGGCTTCCGCTCTGCCTGGAGGCAGCTGCCCCCACGGGACTGTGGGTACTCTGGCAGCTGCTCGGACTCACCCCAGAGCCATCTTGAGGGAAGGAGGCAAGGAGCAGCCACCGCCCGCCCCAGACTGCTGTGACCATCCCCTGAGAGCTGTCCGAGGAGACCAGAAAGTCACGTCACCCAAGTCCCAAGATAGGTAACCCTGTGACCAGCGCCGTGGCCTGGAGAGGTGCCCAGCCTGGTCCCACGATCAGAAGGTCCGGCTTGAAGAGGTCTGAGAAGAGTCCACCACTCGGGAATTCACCGTGAGCATCCTCAGCCGCTGTGTGGCCTGGAGAGGTGCTTAACCTCTCTGGGCTCAGCGGATCAGGCTCTGAGCCTACCTTCTTAACCACTCAACAGCCTCCCTGCAGTGGCCTCTAAGAGTTAAGAGTCTCCACCTCGTCCTTCGGGCATGATACACATCTGCCTCGTATGTTACATTTGATTTGCTACCCGCCGAGAGCCCATTGAGAAAGGAACCATTACGCTCCCTTCACAGACAGAGGGATGGAAGTTCCACGGCTAAGCCAGCAGTAATGGTGGAGCCAGGCCACCTCCCCGGCTCCTGGCTTCCCTCTCTGCCTCTTTAGCCGTCAGAGGCACCCGTCTGACCTCAGGGGAAAGGCAGCAGTGAGATGCTCAACATCATCTTCTAGGACATTCCGCTCTGCCTGGCCTGCCCAACCCCCACGGCAGTGGACAATCCGCACCAACTCTAGGATCCTGTTCTGACAGTGGGCACACAACCATTCCTGGTTTCTGTGTCCGTGTCTCTTTTGTACAGAGGGCATAGGAGAGTAACAGAGAACCGGCCTGACTCCATATTGGATCCACTCCCTGAGCTCTGTCTCACCTGTGGGCTCCGCAGCCTGTGCGGAGTCGTGCTGGCTCTGTACCTTCTGTAAAAGAACGTGGCCTGTGGCCTAAAATATACAGGAAGCCCATTCTGCAGGCTCTGACCTTTAAAGGAAGAACATTGCCCCATTCGTGTAGAGATTAAGCCCTGCAGAACAGAGAACAACCTTTGTTTCGTTGGAGGCTTACAGGAACGTGGTGACTTGAGCCACACGGAGTACGGGAAGAGCAAAGGATTCCTGAGCCAACAAGTCTGAAACAACCAGCCACACCCGCTCCCCTTGTAGGATAAAAGAAGCCTGAATTCTGACTTGGGTTAGATGGCTGTCTGGGACAACGTCTTCCCCGTCTGCTGACTTTCCAAGCCAAGTCACTCTCCGTGGCCCCAACACCTCATCTCTCCGTTGGTGGGCCTGTTGTGTGCAAACAGTATGCACGAGCCTGGACTTGGAAACAGTAGAAGGAACAATAATAGTAGGTTGCCCACATTTCAGGAAGAACATCTTGACCCCTCTGGGCTCAGACTATGTTTTCATGATTCCCTCTAGGGCCAGGGCCACTTCCCTGAGCAGACGCCACTCCAGAGCCTCCCTCCATGGTCTACCCATCTTCCCACAAATATAGAGGCAATTAGCAGGAAGCCGAGGTCCGACGGGAATTCTCAGAGCCATGTTCATCTTCATAAAGTTGAAGAAAACCCCCCGGGAGACCTGAGTCACGGCTGTGGCAGGCCCACTGTTTCTGGTCTGATTAACTAGGGCTCCATGCGAGGCCCACGGCCCTCCCTCCAGCAGCCTTCCTCCCAGCCCAGACCACTCTGGGGGGTCCACCAAGTAGGGACTCCCCCCAGGCTATCACAGATAGACTTGCACAAAAGGAGACGTGGCCCTCTCCTGCCAAAGCCTCCACAGACTCCAATCTTCCCCGATGCTGATGCACCTCTTAAAATCCTAAATCAAATGGCAACCATCACTCAATCAGCAAATACAGCGGACCCTTGGGTAACAGGAGTTTGAACTGTGTGGGTCCATTTATACCCTTTTTTATTTGCCCAAATAAATCCTACAGTGCTACGTGACCTGTGGCTGTAGTTGAATTCACAGGTATGGAACTATGGATGCCGAGGAGCCAGAGATCTAGTAAAGTTGCATGAGCATTTTCTATCACGCAGAGGGTCGGTGCCCCTCACCCCGAAGTCGTCCCAGGGTTGACTGGGGCACAGACACCGTGGCAAAGGCCAAGGAGACCTGCTTTGTCGCTCTGCATCCCTGAATCCCCAGATGGACACGCGGCTTGAGGATATGTGCTGTCAGCCTTGGGCGGGTGTTCTGAAGGTGAGAGCCTTCGTGATGACTCAGCATCTCATAGCTGATGGCCTAATGGCATAAAGTGGACCCCATCACGGGAGCTATAAAGCTGCCAGATCTCAGGGTTGGAAGAGAGGGCAGGAGGGCTTCTCCCAGCCCCTTCTCCAAACCTACCCTCAGTTGCGCTTCTATTCAAGCTGACTTTCCAAGCCAAGTCACTCTCCGTGGCCCCAACACCTCATCTCTCCGTTGGTGGGCCTGTTGTGTGCAAACAGTATGCACGAGCCTGGACTTGGAAACAGTAGAAGGAACAATAATAGTAGGTTGCCCACATTTCAGGAAGAACATCTTGACCCCTCTGGGCTCAGACTATGTTTTCATGATTCCCTCTAGGGCCAGGGCCACTTCCCTGAGCAGACGCCACTCCAGAGCCTCCCTCCATGGTCTACCCATCTTCCCACAAATATAGAGGCAATTAGCAGGAAGCCGAGGTCCGACGGGAATTCTCAGAGCCATGTTCATCTTTATAAAGTTGAAGAAAACCCCCCGGGAGACCTGAGTCACGGCTGTGGCAGGCCCACTGTTTCTGGTCTGATTAACTAGGGCTCCATGCGAGGCCCACGGCCCTCCCTCCAGCAGCCTTCCTCCCAGCCCAGACCACTCTGGGGGGTCCACCAAGTAGGGACTCCCCCCAGGCTATCACAGATAGACTTGCACAAAAGGAGACGTGGCCCTCTCCTGCCAAAGCCTCCACAGACTCCAATCTTCCCCGATGCTGATGCACCTCTTAAAATCCTAAATCAAATGGCAACCATCACTCAATCAGCAAATACAGCGGACCCTTGGGTAACAGGAGTTTGAACTGTGTGGGTCCATTTATACCCTTTTTTATTTGCCCAAATAAATCCTACAGTGCTACGTGACCTGTGGCTGTAGTTGAATTCACAGGTATGGAACTATGGATGCCGAGGAGCCAGAGATCTAGTAAAGTTGCATGAGCATTTTCTATCACGCAGAGGGTCGGTGCCCCTCACCCCGAAGTCGTCCCAGGGTTGACTGGGGCACAGACACCGTGGCAAAGGCCAAGGAGACCTGCTTTGTCGCTCTGCATCCCTGAATCCCCAGATGGACACGCGGCTTGAGGATATGTGCTGTCAGCCTTGGGCGGGTGTTCTGAAGGTGAGAGCCTTCGTGATGACTCAGCATCTCATAGCTGATGGCCTAATGGCATAAAGTGGACCCCATCACGGGAGCTATAAAGCTGCCAGATCTCAGGGTTGGAAGAGAGGGCAGGGAGGGCTTCTCCCAGCCCCTTCTCCAAACCTACCCTCAGTGGCTATTAGCTCCTCTTGAGTCAAATATAGCATTCTTATTTCAACGTGCTGACCTGGTGAAGGCCCAACAAATATTTATGGATGGGGGTGCCTATGATGGATGAACAGCCAACACTATAAAATGAATGTTTCACAGCAGCAGAGGCCCTGGTGAGAAAAGAAACGGCTACATAAAGTTTGAGATTTTTCAATATGACAAGTATTCACACACACACTCACACGCATGGGGTATTCAGCAGAAGACCATCCCTCTCTCTCCGGCCTATCCAGTAAACCCCATAGGAAAACCGCGTCCCTCTTATAGGATGTTCATGCCTTTGTGGCAGGCATGTTCAGCTTCTCAGACACCAATCAGCCCAGCCTATCCCCGTGTGGCAGGTCCTAGAACAGAGCTTCTCTCTGTCTCCTTGTCAGATCCAAGGGCCAATGTAGTTTCAGTCCTGGAGAAACAAAATGGTACCACTGAGCGCCTGATTGGGTGTCCCAGATCGGCACAAGTAAGTCCAGTGACCCATACAGTTCTCAGGATGCTAAAATTTTAAAGAAAAAGATCCAGGGCAGGAGAGGCTGCCTAAATGGGAAGTTTCAACCAGACCGCGTGTGCCTAGAAGGAAATGCGGTTTACGGTGACCAGAAGGACATCGAGAACCTTGAGGCCTGCTGGGTGGAGAGGCCTCCGGCAGCTGACGGGCTGTTATGCAACCCCCAACCCCCCAACGTGACCATCGGCATGAAGACACTGACTGTGGGTCTACCAGCCTCCTCTGGCCTGAGAACGAATGGCAGTGTGAACACATTCCCCATCTGGCTGGCCTAGATGCCCCAACAGCAGCGCTGAAGCACAAAGCTCGCTGTCATTCCCTCAACCTCCATCCATTCGACTCTGAATCAAATTCCAGGGGCTTCACACATCAAGCCACAGGGCTACCTGGAGGCCAGTCTGAAAGGGACTTTGCCGCTCCCAAAACCCAACCAGAGAGGCCGGTGCACAGGCTGCTAAAGCATGTGGGTTAAAGAAAACCTCGGCCAGATTGAAAGAAGGAAAACACCGACGACCTTGAAGAAACAAATTTGAGTTTGTGCTGAACTTATCCAGGGAGACGGTGTGGGTCACTCCCTTCCTTTGAGCCTGGTCCGTGCCCCAAGAGTCACCCTGGAGTGGAGGAAGCAGGTGCTAGCGTGGCACGTGGCAAGGTCTGGAGTTGGGAACGGGGCGAGAGACGTCTGAAGGGAACGAGCGTGAAAACCAAAGATGCCCAGGAGAACTGTCGAGGGAAGCAGGTAGGAGCTGCGGGGCCCTGCCTCTTCTGGTCCTCCCACTTCATCACGCATGGGGTATTCAGCAGAAGACCATCCCTCTCTCCGGCCTATCCAGAACCCCATAGGAAAACCGCGTCCCTCTTATAGGATGTTCATGCCTTTGTGGCAGGCATGTTCAGCTTCTCAGACACCAATCAGCCCAGCCTATCCCCGTGTGGCAGGTCCTAGAACAGAGCTTCTCTCTGTCTCCTTGTCAGATCCAAGGGCCAATGTAATTTCAGTCCTGGAGAAACAAAATGGTACCACTGAGCGCCTGATTGGGTGTCCCAGATCGGCACAAGTAAGTCCCATACAGTTCTCAGGATGCTAAAATTTTAAAGAAAAAGATCCAGGGCAGGAGAGGCTGCCTAAATGGGAAGTTTCAACCAGACCGCGTGTGCCTAGAAGGAAATGCGGTTTACGGTGACCAGAACGACATCGAGAACCTTGAGGCCTGCTGGGTGGAGAGGCCTCCGGCAGCTGACGGGCTGTTATGCAACCCCCAACCCCCCAACGTGACCATCGGCATGAAGACACTGACTGTGGGTCTACCAGCCTCCTCTGGCCTGAGAACGAATGGCAGTGTGAACACATTCCCCATCTGGCTGGCCTAGATGCCCCAACAGCAGCGCTGAAGCACAAAGCTCGCTGTCATTCCCTCAACCTCCATCCATTCGACTCTGAATCAAATTCCAGGGGCTTCACACATCAAGCCACAGGGCTACCTGGAGGCCAGTCTGAAAGGGACTTTGCCGCTCCCAAAACCCAACCAGAGAGGCCGGTGCACAGGCTGCTAAAGCATGTGGGTTAAAGAAAACCTCGGCCAGATTGAAAGAAGGAAAACACCGACGACCTTGAAGAAACAAATTTGAGTTTGTGCTGAACTTATCCAGGGAGACGGTGTGGGTCACTCCCTTCCTTTGAGCCTGGTCCGTGCCCCAAGAGTCACCCTGGAGTGGAGGAAGCAGGTGCTAGCGTGGCACGTGGCAAGGTCTGGAGTTGGGAACGGGGCGAGAGACGTCTGAAGGGAACGAGCGTGAAAACCAAAGATGCCCAGGAGAACTGTCGAGGGAAGCAGGTAGGAGCTGCGGGGGCCCTGCCTCTTCTGGTCCTCCCGGAACCCCTGCTCTTCTCCCTCTTCCAGCCTTTGATCCTTGTCCAGTTCCCTGGGAATTCTTTATTTGGACACTCTGCTGGTGCTGGCCCAGCAGCCTGGGTGAAGGAGACAAAGAAGGAGCCTGTCGATGCCCAGAGTCTAGTGGCATCACCGTGTGCCAGGCACTCTGCTAGGGAGCGTCCTCCTGGGGGAAGATCACAATATGTCCGTGGACAGAAGGAACACCCACAGTCCAGCTGGTAGTGCCTGTTGGCCCCTTCCCAGCCCGGGCCTGTCTTCCCTGGCTGCGGAATGCTATCTCCTAATTCTTCTGCTCGTTTTTTGGTGCCTGTTCCCGCCCAGATGGGGAGACTGATCATGCCATGGCGGGTGTTTTCTGCAGAAAGGGAGCTGGTACACTTTTATAGGAACCCAGTGGCTCCCTGGGGTCAGCCTCTAATGCTGTCCAGATGCAGGAAAACAGAAGGGCCATTCAAAAACAACCGAAATATCAACACACTTTGAAAGCAGTCTGTTAGCACTTGCCATAAGCACAATAAACGAAACAATGAAGCCATCAGAAAGGACTGTGAGACAGTCAGGCTTTAGGAACTTGGCTTTGATGACTTAGAAAAGCAAAGGAAGGGGGAAGAACCAGTTCCCACTTGGGCCGAGGCTTGTTTGTTCTGCTTATCTGAAGTCAGTGCTAACAATCCTCACCGTGATGAAAGGACCTAGAAGTTTCTCCCTTGCAACTGCCCTCTTTGCAAACGGGTGCTGCCTTCCACAAGCAGTCAGTTTCTGCACGCATCCATAAAACACCCGTCTGCTGGACACCACGCCCCTCTGTGGAGAGCGTAGCCAATGACAGCATTCACAGGCTCTTCCCCAGGTGGACTCTGGGAAATAAGACCGCGACTGGTGGAGTTCAAAGTCACAGACACTCAAGAGTCAGGTAACCCCACCCCAGGTGAGTCGGAGCAGAGACCCGGGATCCACTGGTCTTACCTTTGGAGGAAGAGCCTAAGAGACAATTATCAACCATCCACCGAACCCTTGCCAGGCTCCCAGTCTGAGATTGCGGGGCAGGGGCCGAAGCTGTCTCCAGGTGAAATGAGGCCACCTTCTTACCACTCACTCAAGCTTGTTTCCCACTGTCTCCACAGCTCAGGATTTGCTTAAATCCCAAAGTGGGCGCCAGCCAACATCTATCAAATTACCTGCCAGTGATTTAAGCAAGCTTAGTTCGTTTGGGTGCAGTCCTGCATTTTGACTCTTAGTCAAGCAAAATAAAGGATTAACCAAAGGCGGGGGCGGGGGGAGGTATCTAACATGCCTGTGCACTGTGGGGGAGGAGCCCAGAAGCAAAAAAGACCTGATGGCGAGAACGAAAACCTGGGGGTCTGGTCCCCTGCTCGGCCACAGGACCTCCTCTCCCCATACACACATCCAGTCGGCCAGTCTGCTGAGCCCTGTGGACAGGTGAATCAGAAGATTCAAGGCGATTCTCACCTCCTCAGAGGGAAAGGAAAAAACAAAGCAGATGAACAAAGAAACCAAACCTACATATAGCAGAACTCTCTCGTTTCTAGGAGGTTACTCGGCCATTATCTTCCTCCTCCCCAGGCAAAACATCCGACTGCCTGCTGCCCTTAGAAGGAAATCTAGCTGCCTCTCTGGAACACAGAATGACTCCACAATAAGCAAAAAAAAGTCACTGAAAACTGTCCATGTGCCCAGTCACTCCCTTCAGCTACATCAAATATCTTATCCGGTGGGAACAACCTTGGAGCCGAAGGCTCAGCTTCTCCAGGTGCCTTGCAACCAAGGGAAGATGTGGCCCCTAGCCAGATTCCCGTCCCCAAGTCCTCCCAGCCAGGGAAGACAGAAACACAAGAGCCAGGAGGCCCGGGCGCCTTCAGAGAGGCCGCCTCTCCTCTGATCAGCCTTCCACGTGTTGAGGAAAGGAGGCAGAGTTTTGAAGTCAGAGAAACGTGTGACTGAAACCCCACCTTTAGCACATCCTAGCTGCCGGCCTCTGAGCAGTGACCTAGAATTTTGTGAGGACCAACAGAGCTCATGCTTAACAAAAACCAGTGCACGGCCCAGCACACAGCAGGTGCAGTAAATGTTAGCTCTTTTTGCTCATCTCCACCCTCATACAGCTGTCAATCAAGTCACAGACAAGTATTTGTTAGAAGCCAATTCAGTGCCCAACACAATGAGAGTTCAAAGGACACAGATAACAAGCCAAGGCTGCTCCCTTGGGGAGCTCCCAGAAGGATGAGCAGATCATTTAATAGAGAGAGTGAAATCGCTTCAGTACGGAGCAGGGTCCTGTTATGAGAGGGAAGCCATATGGTCCTGAACAGGCTTAGATTCATCCTGCTTAGGATGCTTGTTGCTGTAGTTCAGTCAATAAGCTGTGTCCAGCTCTTTGAAACCTCATGGACTGCCGCACACCAGGCCTCCCAGTCCTTCACTATATCCCAGAGTTTGCTCTAACTCATGATGCTACCTACTGGTAAAATGACCTTGGACTGAGTACCTAATCCCTCTAAGTCTTGGCTTCCTCATTCGGAAAATGAAGAAAGTCACCTTGGTCTTGTAGGGCTGTTGTCAAGATTAAATAAAGTTCAATTAAAAGGGCTCATCATGGGCTTCCCCTGGTGGTCCAGTGGGTAAGGACACCGCCTTGCAGTGCAAGGGGCGCCGGTTCGAGCCCTGGCCTGCGAAGAGCCCACGTGCCGCGAAGCAGCTGCACCCATGTGTCCAATCACCGAGCCGGAGCTCTGGAGTGACACAGAATGTCTCCACAATAAGCAAAAAGTCACTGAAAACTGTCCATGTGCCCAGTCACTCCCTTCAGCTACATCAAATATCTTATCCGTGGGAACAACCTTGGAGCCAAGGCTCAGCTTCTCCAGGTGCCTTGCAACCAAGGGAAGATGTGGCCCCTAGCCCGATTCCTGTCCCCAAGTCCTCCCAGCCAGGGAAGACAGAAACACAAGAGCCAGGAGGCCCGGGCGCCTTCAGAGCGGCTGCCTCTCCTCTGATCAGCCTTCCACGTGTTGAGGAAAGGAGGCAGAGTTTTGAAGTCAGAGAAACGTGTGACTGAAACCCCACCTTTAGCACATCCTAGCTGCCGGCCTCTGAGCAGTGACCTAGAATTTTGTGAGGACCAACAGAGCTCATGCTTAACAAAAACCAGTGCACGGCCCAGCACACAGCAGGTGCAGTAAATGTTAGCTCTTTTTGCTCATCTCCACCCTCATACAGCTGTCAATCAAGTCACAGACAAGTATTTGTTAGAAGCCAATTCAGTGCCCAACACAATGAGAGTTCAAAGGACACAGATAACAAGCCAAGGCTGCTCCCTTGGGGAGCTCCCAGAAGGATGAGCAGATCATTTAATAGAGAGAGTGAAATCACTTCAGTACGGAGCAGGGTCCTGTTATGAGAGGGAAGCCATATGGTCCTGAACAGGCTTAGATTCATCCTGCTTAGGATGCTTGTTGCTGTAGTTCAGTCAATAAGCTGTGTCCAGCTCTTTGAAACCTCATGGACTGCCGCACACCAGGCCTCCCAGTCCTTCACTATATCCCAGAGTTTGCTCTAACTCATGATGCTACCTACTGGTAAAATGACCTTGGACTGAGTACCTAATCCCTCTAAGTCTTGGCTTCCTCATTCGGAAAATGAAGAAAGTCACCTTGGTCTTGTAGGGCTGTTGTCAAGATTAAATAAAGTTCAATTAAAAGGGCTCATCATGGGCTTCCCCTGGTGGTCCAGTGGGTAAGGACACCGCCTTGCAGTGCAAGGGGCGCCGGTTCGAGCCCTGGCCTGCGAAGAGCCCACGTGCCGCGAAGCAGCTGCACCCATGTGTCCAATCACCGAGCCGGAGCTCTGGAGTGCATATGCCCAGCACCAGTGCTCTGCGACAACAGGGGACACCGCGATGGGAGGCCCACACGGGCCAAAGAACAAAGATGGATGAAAATAGAGAAATGAAAGACCAATAAAAGTGGCCCACCCGCTCCCCTCTCCCCAACCCGACCCCCGCCCAAAATAAATAAATAAATCTTTAAAAAAAAAAAAAAGGGCTCATCATCAGTGGTGTAATCTCAGGTATTTTAGTAAAAGTGTTGGTATAGCTGTCAAAACTCGTAGGGATGCTCTGAGGATTAAATTTATTAGGAGATGTAAAGCAGTTAAAATAGGGTAATGTCGATGTTAGCTATTATTACCCTCTAGAATGTAAGTTGCTTGAAGGAACAACGCTTGTGTGCTTCACACACTGATTCATTCCCAATAGAGCAGGGCCTGGTACGTATCACATAAGTATTGGTTCAGTGCTACAGGAGAATCAAGAAGAGGGGCAGATACCACCCCAGGAAGGCTTCCTGGAGGAAGTGATCCAAAATGGTGAATAGGCATTAGCCTGACTGAGAAGGAAGGGGGAGCAGGGAATGCCTGCAGAGTACCTAGTGCAGGGGATGGGGACAGCGGCATGAAAGAACATGGTGTGGACAGAAGACCCCAAGCAATCTCGTATTTGTAGAATAAAAAGGACAGGAAGGGTCTATCCGTGAGTCTGTCTCTCCCAGGTCTTCCAGTGACTATGCTTAGTGGCCCCCAGCATACCCCGGAAGACATACCCAAGAGAAACGCAAGCAATCTGAAAAAGGCAGCTCCCAACAGCATCCCCACCCAGAGCCTCCAAGTCACTGGGCCTGATCCAGGAGAGCCCAGGCAAAGCAGATGGCCTCGGGGGAGCCCCATGGCAGGGGCCCCTAACCCATCTGCCTGCAAGATTTCCAGCTCACTCGGGGAAGCAGGCAACCATGCCTGTGAACTCTGACCCCATCCATCCCAGCAGGGCCTGGGGAAGCTTTTCCATCTTCAAAGGTCCTGGTTAATGTTAGCCAACAGCCTCTCTCCTCCCCTGCAGCCTCGCCTGCTCCCTCTCTGGGCCACGGGGGGTCAGGGACCAAGGTCACACCTGGCCAGGCTGCATCTCACGCACAGACCATCTTGCTCCCCGCTCTCCGTCCCCTTCCCTCTGCACACGCACTTGGGCCCAGGGCCAGGGAAGGGCCCACAGAAAGGGGGCCCCTCGCAGAATGGCCCAGGATGTCTTCCGAGGGGCCTTCAGACAAAGGAGGGCTCGGGCCAGCCACCTGGGCCAGAACCCTGGGTTCTGCATTAGCAGAGGGAGCAGGACAGGCCCGTAGACCCGGATCGGCTCCAGGGACTCCCATCAAGCAGGTTTCTGTGACCTTTCCCTGACCCCCGGAGTCCCTCTGATGTGCTGGAGGCAGGGAGGCCTGTTAACTTTTACCAGACTGCTTTGACGTGGAGAGCTAGTGAGAACCTGGGAGGGGGTTCACGCCCGTGTCAGAGGCTCAGCGCGGCCCCCCGGTCTTAGGCCCACGCCACCCCGCTCCACGGCAGCTCCAGGCCCCAAGAAGCAGAGGGGTGCCCAGGCGCCGGGGAAGGCCTGCGCCTCCACGCTGGCCCTTCAGATCCCCCTACTGTGACAGCCTCAGCTCTCAGCTTGACCCCTGGCCTCTGACAGATGATTGTCAACGAGTTACCCCAGCGTCAGGGCCTGGCCAAGCAGAGCGAGGACTGGGAGCAGCCGGGAGCTCTTTGAGCTGGGCGCCTTCAGGGATGGTCATCCAGCCAGCGCTAACAAATGGATCAGGAATGAAGGGGGACAGCACCCCCAGGCGAGCCTCCCTGGCCCCCCCACCCCCTGCTCTAAGCCAAGCTCCTTCCCAAAGCAAAAGACAGCTCCCTAAGGGCCAGGGGCTGGACAGCCTCCTCAGCTCCACAGTGATAAGCGGTGTCTCTTAGGAACCACCTTCCTTCCTGGGCCTCAGTTTCCCCACTTGTAAAACAGAGCAGGGAGGAGGTCTCTTGGATAACGCCCTCATTCTACATCCTCCCATTCCAAGTTCTCCATCTGCCTCCAGTTTCCTTCCCCTCTCCTCGCCCCTTCCTCCTCAAAAGCCCGGCTCGATTCTTCTGGTTGTACCACAGACTCTATAGCCAGAAGGATGCATCCAGCCGAAGCCTTTTATTGAAAAAACGAGATTGCTGGAAGGCAGACAGATGATAATTCATCTGCAGGGCCTGGAGTCAGACACCTAAAGGTCTGACGGACTGTGACAGTCAGGCCTGGAATCTCAGTCTCCTGGGACCTTACCCTTGAGACTGGGCCAGCTGTAGGCTCCACCTGCTTAAGAGAGCATTGCCTCTTCAGAAGGAACAGGCCAGAGTTGAAGAGTTCAAGACCACCTGTGCACAGCCTGGCCACTGGCCTGTACTTGTTCTTTCTTTTTTATTTGAGCGCAGTTGCATTACCATGCTGTGTTAGTTTCTGCTGTACAGAAAAGTGAATCACAAATATGATATTATAATGCTTATACATGGAAGCTAAAATAATGGCACAGATGCACTTGTTTTCAAGGCAGAAATGAGGCACAGATGCAGAGAACAAACCTACAGATACCAAGGGGAAAAGAGAGATGGACCGCACTGGGAGATGGGGACTGACATATATACACTATTTTTTGGTGAGGCAGGAGGCACTTCTATTGGTCTTCCATTTATTTATTTTCATCCATCTTTGTTCTTTGGCCTGTGTGGGCCTCCCATCGCAGTGGCCTCCATCGCTACAGAGCACCGGCTCTGGGCACATGCGCTCCAGAGCTCCGGCTCGGTAATTGGACACATGGGTCCAGCCGCTCCGCGGCACATGGGATCTTCCCAGACCTGGGATTGAACCAGCGTCCCTTGCACTGTAAGGCGGTGTCCTTACCCACTGGACCACCAGGGAAGCCCTATATACACTCTTAACAGTGGCTCTAGCGGTAAATAATCCGGCTGTCAAAGCAGGAGACATAAGAGAGGCGGGTTCGATCCCTGGGGCAGGAAGATCCCCTGGAGGAGGAAATGGCAAGGCGCTCCAGTATTCCAACCTGGAGACTCCCATGAACAGGGGAGCAGAGCGGGCTACAGTCCATGGGGTCACAAGAGTTGGACACGACTGAAGCAACTGAGCACCCAGCACACATGTACAAAACAGATAACTAGTGCGAACCTACTGTACAGTCCCAGGAACTCCGTGTTCCGTGACCTAAATGGGAAGGAAATCTAAAAAAGAGGGAATCTGTGTATACGTGTAACTGATAGCTGCCCCCTGATGACCACTGGGCTCTTCAGTCCACTCGCCTTCTGCCCAGCAGATCCCAGGATCGGGCCCGCCCAGCCTCTGCTCCTGAAGGTCCCATCCTACACCCTGCCCGAGTGTACCCTCTCCCCAGAGCTTCCTGCCCACAGGCCCTGCCCTGCCTTCCTGACCGCTGAGTCTCGCCTACTCACTTAGCTCCTGATCCCATGCTTGAAGGCATCAGCATCACCACCCACAGACGTGCACCGTGGACCCCCCCGCGGGGAGCTGCGCATGGATCCCAACAGCCTAGGACTGAATCCGGGCCCCTCCTCTCACTGGCCACACAGGCAAGTTACTTCACCTCCTGTGCCTCCATCTCTTCCTATGAAAAGTGGGGACGAAAGGCTCTCTGACCACAGCCAGCCACGGCTAGGAGGCCCTCTAACACAAGCACATACTTAAATCATGTCTGCCACACGGCACATACTCACAGACAGATCTCAGAGAGGCTGCAGGTTCTCTTCCAGGTCAACACAATAAATCGAAAATTGCAATAAAGTGAGTCACAAAAACTGTCTGACTTCCCAGTGCATATAAAAGCTACGTTGATACTCTACCGTAGTCTAGTAAGTGCAACAGCATTGTGCCGAAGAAAAGACTGTACATCCCTAAATTAAAAAACACTTGATTCCTAAAAAATGCAATCCATCCTCTGAGCCTTCAGTGAGTCATAGCAGCACCAGCAAAGATCACTTATACAATACTAATGAAAATTTTGAAATATTTTGAGAATTACCAAAACATGACGTAGAGACACAAAAGGAGCAAATGCAGTTGGAAAAATAGCACGGATAGACTTGCTCAATGCCAGGTGGCCACAAACCTCCAAGCTGAGAAAAAATGATGTATCTGCAAAGCACACTAAAGCAAAGTGCAACTAAAGGAAGTCGGCCTGTGTATACCCATTTGTTGTGTCTGTGTGTGTGTGTGTGCTCACTTAGTTGTGTCCAACTCTCTGTGACCCCATGGACTGTAGCCCGCCAGGCTCCTCTGTCCATGGGATTCTCCAGGCAAGAATACTGGAGTGGGCTGCCATGCCCTCCTCCAGGGGACCTTCCTGACTCAGGGATCAACCCGTGTCTCCTGCACTGGCAGATGAATTCTTTATCCCTGAGCCACCTGCAAAGCCCCATTTCCTATGTGTCATTATGCACTATTGTATGTTTCATGTGTATACGTTTCCCAGCTGTAAGTTTCTCCAAATGCAAGTATAATAATGTGATTCTGGGTCACTTCTAGAGCTGTGGTGATGTATGTGTAGGAGGCTTTCAGAAATGGATGGACAGATGTGTAAAGGGACGATGTCTTGGTGCTGACTCAGCACTGGGATCAGCGCGCTTGTTCTTTGAATGCTGTTTATCAGCATGGATCCAGGACCTGTAATAGACATTTTCTCCCATCAAGGTATTCCCCAAAGCATGAAGACGCCCCTTAAAATTCTCAATACCCCTTGCCATCTCCTGCCACTAGCAGAGGCCTTTAAATTCTGTTGCTTCACCTGCTCAGCTTGACACCCAACTCCTGCCCCTCCCACTGGCCCCGGAGGACAGAGGGCTTGCAGGTGATTGATGGTGACAGTGACCCGCCACTGACCCTTCCAACCTGGGCTTGCTGCTGTCCATAAGGCTCTGGGCGGCCCCCGTGGCTTTTGAAATGCAGGTTCCCCACCGGCCCGGGCTGCTGGCCTTTCTTCCCTTGTGAAGTGAGACCTTTGATGTGGAGCCCACTGGGCTCTCTCCAGATGTCTGTCCCTAGAGTCACGGCCTCCAACAGCCTGCCTCTGTGGGCTCAGGGCAAGACGCTAGGCCGACCTGGGTTCTTTTGAAATATTTTGAGAATTACCAAAACATGACGTAGAGACACAAAAGGAGCAAATGCAGTTGGAAAAATAGCACGGATAGACTTGCTCAATGCCAGGTGGCCACAAACCTCCAAGCTGAGAAAAAATGATGTATCTGCAAAGCACACTAAAGCAAAGTGCAACTAAAGGAAGTCGGCCTGTGTATACCCATTTGTTGTGTCTGTGTGTGTGTGTGTGCTCACTTAGTTGTGTCCAACTCTCTGTGACCCCATGGACTGTAGCCCGCCAGGCTCCTCTGTCCATGGGATTCTCCAGGCAAGAATACTGGAGTGGGCTGCCATGCCCTCCTCCAGGGGACCTTCCTGACTCAGGGATCAACCCGTGTCTCCTGCACTGGCAGATGAATTCTTTATCCCTGAGCCACCTGCAAAGCCCCATTTCCTATGTGTCATTATGCACTATTGTATGTTTCATGTGTATACGTTTCCCAGCTGTAAGTTTCTCCAAATGCAAGTATAATAATGTGATTCTGGGTCACTTCTAGAGCTGTGGTGATGTATGTGTAGGAGGCTTTCAGAAATGGATGGACAGATGTGTAAAGGGACGATGTCTTGGTGCTGACTCAGCACTGGGATCAGCGCGCTTGTTCTTTGAATGCTGTTTATCAGCATGGATCCAGGACCTGTAATAGACATTTTCTCCCATCAAGGTATTCCCCAAAGCATGAAGACACCCCTTAAAATTCTCAATACCCCTTGCCATCTCCTGCCACTAGCAGAGGCCTTTAAATTCTGTTGCTTCACCTGCTCAGCTTGACACCCAACTCCTGCCCCTCCCACTGGCCCCGGAGGACAGAGGGCTTGCAGGTGATTGATGGTGACAGTGACCCGCCACTGACCCTTCCAACCTGGGCTTGCTGCTGTCCATAAGGCTCTGGGCGGCCCCCGTGGCTTTTGAAATGCAGGTTCCCCACCGGCCCGGGCTGCTGGCCTTTCTTCCCTTGTGAAGTGAGACCTTTGATGTGGAGCCCACTGGGCTCTCTCCAGATGTCTGTCCCTAGAGTCACGGCCTCCAACAGCCTGCCTCTGTGGGCTCAGGGCAAGACGCTAGGCAGACCTGGGTTCAAATCCCAACTCCACCACTTTCAAGCTCTGTGTTCTCTCAGACTCTGAATCTTGATTCCTTATTGGGAAGGAGAAAGAGAAGGCGTGGCCCTGGGAGCGGGTGGAAGGGTGGCCTGAGATAACACAGAAGGCCTTTGGGCCCAGGCTGGGCTACTGTGGTCACTCAGTCAGCGATGGCCACGGGGAGGAGAAGGAAGAGGGGCATTACATGGATGTGGAGACAGAAGGTCAGACATGAGGACAAATGGACTGTTGTGCCCACATTCTTCTCTTATAACCTCCTCAGTCTCCATCCCCAGAATGGTCACACATACACCCTACATTCCATCCATGGCTTTTTACTTAACCTTCTCCCTGCCCAGAACTCCTCCAGCTGCTCGCTGGGACAACCTGGCCCCATGGGCCTGTCTGCCTATCCTTCCTCTTGGTCTGCCGGGCTGCTGGCTGAGTTCACGTCTTCTACTGCCTGGCCAACCCAGACTTGCTATCTGCACAGAAGGATCTGTTTCCCTTAAACCACCAAGCATTTCCCATAGCCCCGTTTTCAAGCTGCTTGTTTCCTGACTGTCGTGAGTTTATTTGTCTAGCCGTCAAAAAAATATGTTTGGTGAAAGTGACTTCCTGTCACCGTATGTGGGTACCCGGCCAAAAGGCCTCAAGAGGCTTGCTCTGGGGGGTGAGGCTGGCTCCCCCACCATCTGAAACAACCAAAAGACCAAGGGAAGGCTCCGCTGGGCCCATGACCTGCAGTTTCTCACAGATTTCAGTGCAGGGGGATCCATGGATAGCCGTTATTGGAGAGATGAAGCCAATGAAACCCACAGGGCCTAAGACGGCCCTGGGAGCCCAAGAAAGAGGATCAGAAATGCTCCAGCATCACTCCTCCCTTGAAGCCACTCGCCGGGGGTCAAACATGAACCAGAAAAGTCAAATCGATGTTTGTATTGGACAGGGATGGCGGTTTGACACCACAGACTCCATTTCCACCTGCTGGAAGTCTTTCTCTTTCCCTCTCTTTCTCTCCCAGGTCCTCACTCGTGGGCTTTAATGGCAGCCCAAGCCAGGCCTCTACACTGTAAAAACTTTTTTATTGAAGTGTAGTTTATTTACAATGTTGTGTTAGTTTCAGGTGCACAGCAAAGGGACTCGGTTACACATATACGTGTATAATGTCTATTCTTTTTCAGATTCTTTCCCGTTAGAGGTTATTACAAGATACTGAGCCTAGTACCTATGCTATGTAGTAGGTCCTTGTTGTTGACCTGTTGTTTCATACACGGTGGTGTGTTATCTGTTAATCCCAAACTCCTCATCTATCCTTTCCCTCCCCATTCCCCTTTGATAACTCCAAGTTTTTTTACTATGTCTCTGAGTCTGTTTTGGGAGTAAGTTCGTTTGTACCATTTTTGTAAGGTTTTACATATAAGTGATAGCATATAGATACTTGCCTTTCTCTATCTGACTTCACTTAGGATGATCATCTGTAGGTCCATCCATGTTGCTGCAAAATGACATGATTTCACTCTTGTTTTACAGCTGAGTAATAGCCTCTATGGGCTTCCCTGGTGGCTCAGTGGCAAAGAATCTGCCAGCCAAGACAGGAGACGCAGGTTTGATCCCTGGGTCAGGAAGTTTGCTGGGAGGAGGAAATGGCTACCACTCCGGAGAATCCCATGGACAGTGGAGTCTGGCTGGCTACCATCCAAAGGGTCAGAAAGAGTTTAACATACACAACTGAGCATACCCGCACGCAATATCCAATACTCCTCACTGTGCGGGAACGCACTGGGGCTGATGAAAATCCAGGAAAAAAGAACACTGGACGTCTGAGGTAAGATCACCCTGTTTAAAGAATGTCAGTAAACACCTCGGAACACGAGCAGTTCCTGGAAAGGCCAAGGGGAAGGAAGCGATTTTTCCAGGCCCCCATTCGGCAGAGCTCCTGAGACAAAGAGATTTCCCTGAAGGGGCCCCATGTCCATGTGTGTGCATGGCCTCCTCTCTCTGTTCTTACACCCCTGGGTGCTCAGAGCAGCGGGTGGAGGGGGCCCGCAGGGGAGCGGGTGCTTTGGGGGCGAGGCGTTGTAACTACTGAAACGTAGAGAGAGAGAGGAGCCTCAAAAGGACTCATCTATTCCCCTTCGAGCGAAATGAACTGAGAGAAGAAGAAAGAAAGGAGGTGGGGGAGCTTTTCAAGTGGAATGAGTCGCTGAGTTAAATTACAGGGGCCTGAGAGGGATGATTAAGTACCCTCATGGTTTTCTGCTTCACAGCCATTTTTCAGCCCAAACCTGGGGCTTCTCGGTTACACAGCCCATCGCGGGCCGACCATTTTTTCCATTGACTGAAAACACATTCTGACTGAAAACAAACTTTGGATCCCCGAGGCTTGGCAGCCCTGGGTCCTTCTCCATATTTAATCAACGGGAAGCTAAACACTTTCAGTCTGTGATGGCTCATTTGGACGGGGTCTCGGGGCTTTCGCTTGGTGCCAGAATCCCAAACTCCTCATCTATCCTTTCCTCCCATTCCCTTTGATAACTCCAAGTTTTTACTATGTCTCTGAGTCTGTTTTGGGAGTAAGTTCGTTTGTACCATTTTTGTAAGGTTTTACATATAAGTGATAGCATATAGATACTTGCCTTTCTCTATCTGACTTCACTTAGGATGATCATCTGTAGGTCCATCCATGTTGCTGCAAAATGACATGATTTCACTCTTGTTTTACAGCTGAGTAATAGCCTCTATGGGCTTCCCTGGTGGCTCAGTGGCAAAGAATCTGCCAGCCAAGACAGGAGACGCAGGTTTGATCCCTGGGTCAGGAAGTTTGCTGGGAGGAGGAAATGGCTACCACTCCGGAGAATCCCATGGACAGTGGAGTCTGGCTGGCTACCATCCAAAGGGTCAGAAAGAGTTTAACATACACAACTGAGCATACCCGCACGCAATATCCAATACTCCTCACTGTGCGGGAACGCACTGGGGCTGATGAAAATCCAGGAAAAAAGAACACTGGACGTCTGAGGTAAGATCACCCTGTTTAAAGAATGTCAGTAAACACCTCGGAAGACGAGCCGTTCCTGGAAAGGCCAAGGGGAAGGAAGCGATTTTTCCAGGCCCCCATTCGGCAGAGCTCCTGAGACAAAGAGATTTCCCTGAAGGGGCCCCATGTCCATGTGTGTGCATGGCCTCCTCTCTCTGTTCTTACACCCCTGGGTGCTCAGAGCAGCGGGTGGAGGGGGCCCGCAGGGGAGCGGGTTCTTTGGGGGCGGGCGTTGTAACTACTGAAACGTAGAGAGAGAGGAGCCTCAAAAGGACTCATCTATTCCCCTTCGAGCGAAATGAACTGAGAGAAGAAGAAAGAAAGGAGGTGGGGGAGCTTTTCAAGTGGAATGAGTCGCTGAGTTAAATTACAGGGGCCTGAGAGGGATGATTAAGTACCCTCATGGTTTTCTGCTTCACAGCCATTTTTCAGCCCAAACCTGGGGCTTCTCGGTTACACAGCCCATCGCAGGCCGACCATTTTTTCCATTGACTGAAAACACATTCTGACTGAAAACAAACTTTGGATCCCCGAGGCTTGGCAGCCCTGGGTCCTTCTCCATATTTAATCAACGGGAAGCTAAACACTTTCAGTCTGTGATGGCTCATTTGGACGGGGTCTCGGGGCTTTCGCTTGGTGCCAGATATAATAACTCTCTGCTCTCTTTTCTAAGGCCTATTTTATAATTTTGCTGTTTTTCAATGTCAAGCCCATCTTTTGAAGAATTTTTATTGGATTTCCTGCTAGACTTCAACGAGGATTTTTCTTGCTTTGGCAGAAGTATCAAGCAGAACAGGGGAAAAACTCAATCATCATCTTGGAAAATCGTTGATGGTGTGTTGGGGGGGTAGGTGGGGGAAGGCTTTGTCTGTTTGCACACAAACAGGTTTCTAGAAGGTTGGAGCCCCCGTTGCCTGTTTTGGGGGTATAGGGGCTCTGACCCCTGACGGATGGGGTTGGAAATTGACAAGCAAGGTGGATGCATGTGGGAAGAGAGTAGACGTTGGGGCAGGGGAAGGGGAGAGAGGCGTGTGTCACACAAGCTAAGGGGGAGGGTGCCATGCCCAGTCACGGAAGCCACTGGGGTGCTGAGGCAGGGGACATGGGGCCCACACAGCGGGTAGCAGGCAGACACTTATCCGACAGCACGACTCCTCGGAGCTGCTGAAACCCACAGAATGAGCCGGAAGCCTCCATCCAGAGGGCCCTGCTCTACCGGCCTCAGCCCTGGGCTCTGTCCGGCTCCAGACGACATTCAGATCTTCAGTTTCTCTTCCCAGTGATGATTCCCCAGAGGAAGTGGCTTGCCAATGAGTGACAGCTTTTCGTTGCTCAGATTTTCCTCTCTTCCCAGAGTCAACTTTCAGCATAGACCAGGATACTCCTTCTTACTTCAGGACTTTCTTTAAATTTCTTTTTTGGGGAGAGTGGGGGGGGGGGGGAGGGAAGGGGGAGTATCTAGAGGAATATCCAGAGAACAGAAGTGGTTCTTTGTCCCAGAATGAAAGACAGAGAGAGAACCCTTTGCTACTTTCTTTTTAGGTTTGTGTTTTTCTGTTTGATTTTTGACTTTTTATGATGACATGTGAGGTAACCACATGTCCACAGGCCTCCTCAGCCATTTCACACCTTTGGCTATTAGCTTCACAATTTACAGGACATTTTCACACATCACGTCTTACTCCCACCGCGGGGCAGCGGCCATTGTAGAGGTGAGCAGCCCAGCCTCCCACAAGCCACGTGCTATGCCCCCACCTTGTGGGTGGTAAGTGGCCAAGCCAAGGTCCTCACCAAGCTGGCCATTTTTTAAGGGGGCAGGGAATGCTCCCTGGCCCCCTTTAAAGTGACGCCTCCCTGTGCTGGGCAGGGTCACCAGTGTATCAATAAATTTCCTGCAACAAAGGACACTGACTGTTAAGACGTCACAGCAATTTTTACCATATCCCCATAAATTATGGAGTAATTTCTCTCTGGGTCAGATGACAAGACTAGGCTTGCCAGGGCATCTGAGCCATGCCTCACACCTTCAACTGCCAATAGGAAAAAGGACATGAAATGACCAGGCAAACAAAAGAAAGAACTTAGGGAATATCCACTAAGGGCCCGCACTGGGCTCGAAGAAAGGTGGTGTCACTACCTTTGAGGAGTTTACAATCCAGGTGAGGAAACGAGAGAAACAGATCTAGAATCCATGGCAGAATGTCATAGCTGCCAAGGCCCTGACAGGCCATCCATCGAAACCCCTCACTCACCAGCGAGGAGAGGGAGAGTTCAGAGAAAGAGTGGATCAGTGAGGGCAAAACTGAAACCATATTTTTGGGGAAGGTTCTTCAATGCAAACTGCATTTTCCAGACAATAGCAGTTTTTTACATTAATTTGTATTGGGGTACAGTTGATTTGCCATGTTATGTTAGCTTCTGCTGTACAGGTAAGTGACTCAGTTATACACATACATGTACCCACTCTGTTTAGATTCCTTTCCCATGTAGGCCATTACAGAGCATTGAGTGCAGTTCCCTGGGTCATACAGTAGGTGCTTCCTAGTTACCTATTCTATGTGTAATCGTGTGTATATGGTCATCCCAATCTCCCACTCTGTCCTTCCCCATTCCTCCCAGGTAATCATAACTTATTTTTCTACTTTGGTGACTCTATTTTTGTTTTGTAAATAAGTTCACTGGTGCCATTTTTAGACTACACATATAAGCCATAACAAATGAAATTTGTCTGTCTCTGTCTGACATATTTCACTCAGTATGACAGTCTTTAAGTTCATCCATGTCACTGCAAATGGCATTATGTTGTTCTTTTTTACAACTAATATATCATCACATATATATTTATATATTGTATATTATTCCATATATTTCATTATATATATATCTATATATACATATACCACATCTTTTTTATCCCTTCCTCTGTCAGTAAGATCTAGATTGCTTATTTAATTTCATGCTGCAGAGTGCAGGGGCCACCGGAGGTTGGTCAGAGAAAGCAAAGCAGTCAGAGACAGTCCTAGGAGAAAACAAAACTTGATCTGGACCTTGAAGCATGTGCAGAACAGTTGGATGGACAGAAAGAGAAGAGCCACAGAAACCAAAGAGAGAAGGTCAACTGGAGCCTAGGATATTCCCAAGACCTCAAGAAGAGAGAGCTTAGAGACGGGCAGAAGGGAAGGGAGCCGAGGCTGACCACGGGCCGGAGCCCCAGAGGCTCCCCAGCAGTCGAGAGAACATGCACACAAAGCCGGGAGGGTCACGTGAAGGTCAGGGCTTGGGTCTCTGCTGACAGGTGAGGCCCCCAACCTGTAATCGTGTAGCTTCACCCTCATGCCTAGCCACCCATCGAAGGTTCCCCAGATGGCTGTGCTCCCAATTCGCAGCTTGAGTCTGGTTAGAGTCACTGCTGCTGCAGGGTCCACCTGCCCTCAGCCCGTCCCACCAGGACGGGACATCACTCATCTTGTTCCCTGCGACACCCCTCCTCCCCCGGTCACGAGTGCGTGTTCTCAGCCTCCGGGCCCATCTGCTACATCTCAGACCAGGGCAGGTCTGCGAGGCCGAAAAAAGCAAAGAACAAAGAAGCAACAAAGAGCGAGACCATCTAGGCATAGAAAGAACTCACAGCTGAGGATGGGAAATTCAAGAGAAAAGCTCGCTCCCCGAGACAGCATGTGTGTGTGCATGCTAAGTCACTTTGGCGACCCCATGGACTGCAGCCCACCAGGCTCCTCTGTCCATGGGACTTCTCAGGCGAGAATGCTGGAGTGGGCTGCCATGCCCCCCTCCAGGGGATCTTCCTGACCCAGGGAGAGAACTTGCATCTCTTGCCTCTCCTTCACTGGCAAGCGGGCTCTTTACCACTAGGGCCACCAATGCAGCATAGAAATGTTAGGAAAACTGGCTTCTGGAGCAGAATTCTCACCATCACCCAGGAAGCCTGAGAGCATGAAACCTGGAAAGGGGCCGTGCCTGTGACCTGAGCCACTCCACCAGCCTTTGTCCTTGTTTTGCCTCACTCTACCCATCCGGTCCTAGAAACAGCACTGCCAGCCCTCTTCCTTCTTAACAGAGACTGAGATCAGCA
This sequence comes from Tragulus kanchil, assembly GCA_022376925.1. Taxonomy (NCBI): domain Eukaryota; kingdom Metazoa; phylum Chordata; class Mammalia; order Artiodactyla; family Tragulidae; genus Tragulus; species Tragulus kanchil. Next base: position 14,445,883 of record JAIOJX010000028.1, on the reverse strand, counting down.
CAAGGCAGAAGACAGAGTCAAAATGACAATGTCACTGTCACTTTGTCTCCACACACAGCCTGTCGGCCCCCTCGAGCAGCCCTCTGTGCCTCCAGCAGCTCCCATCTGAAGGCGGTACATCCTTCTGGGGGTTCCCTCTGCACTTCCTTCCCATCTTCCTTTCCTAAAGAAGCACCCTCACTTTCCTGAACTCAAGACTCCCGATTGCTTAAGCCCCCAGACATCTCCTCCTCCTGTCTTCCCTCCGGGGAGAAACGTCAGCCAGCATTCCCACGCGGGCCACCAAGTGAAGCTCATCAACCAGCTGGCAGCAGCCTTCCTGGGGAGCGCATCCTCCACCCGTTCATCCATTCTGATCCGTCCTGGGAAAGTCAGACTCCACAGTCAAGGCCTCGCCTTTTGACTGTGAAGAGGGCAAGTCCCCTACATACGAACCTTCAACTTCCGAACTTTCAAAAATGCAAATGTGTGCACTGGCTTGTCCAATCCAGTAAGTTCGTTTGTCTCTGGTATATATTGTCAGGCACGTGTCTCCTCTATGAGCAGTTGTGTGTTGTGGACGTTACTGTATAGAGTACAGCAGCACGGTGTCTTTATTTCAAGTCCAAGATATTCAGAAGCAAGCATAAAAGCAGGGGTATATAGCTGATTGCATTCTTTGGGTACCTAGACTAGCTTTGTTGAACTTAGAACCACCTGGAATTACATACACGCTCTCTGGGCAAAACTCGTTCATAGGTGGGGGACTTACTGAACCCCCCCAGGCCAGGACACTCCCAGACTCAAACCCCTCAGACCCAAGCACATGCACCACGCCCCAGGGATGAGGCACCCCACTGGGTGAGACGCTTGCCAGATCTGAGAAGTGACAGTGCGGGGCCCACCCTTCTCCCGGCTCCCTCCCACGCTGGCCTGTTGTTCCAGGCGCCTCGAGATCACCCCCAAGCCCCCCAGAGGCGCCCCCTTCCCTGTGGAGTTCAGGGTCTTCCTTTGTGCCTTCCCCCAGCCCCCTCTTCAACTGCCTCCTTCACTGCTGGAGCTGAAGAAGCCCTGTCGTGGTCGCCCATAAATTACACGGCGAAGGTGGATGACAAAAACAAAATGTAATTCAGATTAAAGTCGCCCTCCAGCTGAAATGATAGTTTATTAACTAAACGGCACTGCTGCCCCTCCACCTGGCTGGCAGGCAGGCCGCTTCGCAGCCATCTTTCTTGGGAGTGATTTAGGACCCACCTGGGCTCTGGGAGAAGATCCTCCCCTCACCCCCCCCTCCATCTCCCTGGATCCGGCTGCCGGGCTTGGCGCAGTTGACAAATTCCCCAAGTAATCCCTCAAAAGATTGGAGAAATGCTCTGAATGCTCCATTAAATTTATTTTCCATGCTTTAAGAGACCCCAAACTATGTCCAATAAATAAGTGTTCCCTGTGATTTACTGAAATGCTTCTCTGATTTAAAGTTATAGGGGGAAAAATATGGAGCCCCTGGGAGCCCAGGACCAGCCGTGGGCAAGGGTTTTTGAGGGGGGCCCCTTCGAACCTTCAACTTCCGAACTTTCAAAATGCAAATGTGTGCACTGGCTTGTCCAATCCAGTAAGTTCGTTTGTCTCTGGTATATATTGTCAGGCACGTGTCTCCTCTATGAGCAGTTGTGTGTTGTGGACGTTACTGTATAGAGTACAGCAGCACGGTGTCTTTATTTCAAGTCCAAGATATTCAGAAGCAAGCATAAAAGCAGGGGTATATAGCTGATTGCATTCTTTGGGTACCTAGACTAGCTTTGTTGAACTTAGAACCACCTGGAATTACATACACGCTCTCTGGGCAAAACTCGTTCATAGGTGGGGGACTTACTGAACCCCCCCAGGCCAGGACACTCCCAGACTCAAACCCCTCAGACCCAAGCACATGCACCACGCCCCAGGGATGAGGCACCCCACTGGGTGAGACGCTTGCCAGATCTGAGAAGTGACAGTGCGGGGCCCACCCTTCTCCCGGCTCCCTCCCACGCTGGCCTGTTGTTCCAGGCGCCTCGAGATCACCCCCAAGCCCCCCAGAGGCGCCCCCTTCCCTGTGGAGTTCAGGGTCTTCCTTTGTGCCTTCCCCCAGCCCCCTCTTCAACTGCCTCCTTCACTGCTGGAGCTGAAGAAGCCCTGTCGTGGTCGCCCATAAATTACACGGCGAAGGTGGATGACAAAAACAAAATGTAATTCAGATTAAAGTCGCCCTCCAGCTGAAATGATAGTTTATTAACTAAACGGCACTGCTGCCCCTCCACCTGGCTGGCAGGCAGGCCGCTTCGCAGCCATCTTTCTTGGGAGTGATTTAGGACCCACCTGGGCTCTGGGAGAAGATCCTCCCCTCACCCCCCCCTCCATCTCCCTGGATCCGGCTGCCGGGCTTGGCGCAGTTGACAAATTCCCCAAGTAATCCCTCAAAAGATTGGAGAAATGCTCTGAATGCTCCATTAAATTTATTTTCCATGCTTTAAGAGACCCCAAACTATGTCCAATAAATAAGTGTTCCCTGTGATTTACTGAAATGCTTCTCTGATTTAAAGTTATAGGGGGAAAAATATGGAGCCCCTGGGAGCCCAGGACCAGCCGTGCAAGTGAGACCAGATGTGAGAGTTCTGCCTGGGGAGGGAGGAGGAGGCGGGGGGCGCAGGGGGCTGGGGGGGAAGCCAGTCCGACGGATGGAGGTTTGAAAGTGACAATGTCTGAACCCCGGTTCTCGGCTTTAACATAAAAGGTCCCCAGTTGAGCATTCTTTCTTACAAAATTTATTGTGGTTGTAGTTAGAAGGGGAACCATCAAAAGAGTAATTCTGGCCCTTGTTTTGCAGAGCTCTTTTGATAAATATGATACTTAGAAATATGCCTCCCGCTAGACAGAAAAGCCATATAGTTAAAATGAAGTAATCTGTCAGTAAAGTCGCTAGAATCAAAGCCAAAATGAAACCTGTAAAAGGAGAAGGGGAGAAAAAAAAAAAAAAAACTCCTCTTAGAAATGCTTGAGTCGAGCAGGGGAGAAGGTGGAGATTAAGAATTGTCCTTTATTCAGATATTTTTATCTACCGAGTTAAAAGCGGAGATTTATTTTTAAAGGGGGCTATTTATGTTCCAATCTTCACCAGATGGGCCTGTGTTCCTGCCTCGCTCATGCAGCCCAGGCTCAGCAAAAAACAGCTTCTCTGGAGAGCTGAAACTTACCCAGACGAAGGAGGAATAAAAACTTTGGGAAGCAAATGTAACCTTTGGACTGCTTGGTAAATATTGGATCTGTTTCCTGCAGAGGCCCAGGTGAGCGAAAACCAAGAAACAAACAGGAAGAGGGGGAAACAGCCAGTGTTCAGATTAAACTATAGATGAATACATGTTACATACATCCCGCCCGTGTGTGGGCGCACACATGTACGCTGGTCCCCAGAGGGCCAGAAACCTGAGGCTGTGGGACACGACATGATCGAAGAGTTGTCCCAAACAGTCCTGTCTCGGGAATCTACTCCTCCATCTCATAAATCACCTGTGAATGCCTTTGTCATGGTTAGGGATGAAAATCCCACGGGGTAATTCCTCTGGGGAAATTATTGCTAACGTGTTTTTTATTCTTCCTTTCTCTGTCCCTGCACCTAAAGAAACTCAACCCCACGCCCTGCGGGCTCTTGGGCGAGCCACTTTAGTATCTCAGCCTTCCCAAGGCTTCCAGAGTGGCCAGGCCATCGCAGGACGGAACCCTCCTCACTGAGCAGCATGCTGGTGAGCACACTCCGCGCGGGGAAACGCCTCCTTGTGTTGGGTCTGCCTCCCCGTTCCTGTCCTCAGGACGATGCCCGAGGCAGCCACCACCAAGCCTCAGACGCTCCACCATGCCTCTGCCAGGAAGGAAGGCAGGATTCCCTGCTGGCGATCCTGTGCTCCCCACCCACCCCAAATGGCAGGGCGAAACGATCAAGACCTGGGGTGTATATACACGTATGTGCGTGTGTGTTCAGTCACTGCGTCACATCTGACTCTGCAACTCCATGGTCTGTAGCCCACCAGGCCCCTCTGACCGTAAGATTCCCCAGACAGGGGTACTAGAGTGGGTTGCCACTTTCTTCTCCAGGAGATCTTCCCAACCCAGGGATTGAATCCACACCTCTTCTGTCTCCTGCACTGGTCGGCAGGTTCTTTACCACTGCGCCACCTGGGAAGCCCATCGATACACAGAGCCCCAGACAAATCCTCACGTCTTCTCGAGCACTTGTACTACAGTGCAATGGGCCTAAAATGGACCAGGGAAAGGAGGGGAGGGAGCAGAGGCATCCTGGAAGGAATCATGAAACTCTGACGACTTCAGATCTCACCTGGCTCAGTCATGGGGCTTCTGTGCCCCCTGAGACCTGCAGCTTCTCCTCCCTGGCCTCTGTATCTTTACCTCCACAGCGAAGGGTCGGACCACATGACCCGCTGTCCTCAGACTCCCGGGACAGCTCCTTCCTCGTGGCCCCGAAGGCGCCCTCCCTCCATGGCACCCGCGCCGGTCCGGGCAGAGCTGGAGGGTGTGGGGTTTGAGCAACACCTGTGTTTACACTGTACAATCTGCAGTTTACTCTCATAAAATCATTTAATACAGTCATAATTTTTTTGGCAAAGGGTTGTGTTTATGGTGAAGCAAGACAGAGAGGAATGATTGACTACAACTGATTAAAACGATAAATCAAAAACAAAGGAGGAGGACGCGGAGCGCGCAAAGCCACAGGCAAATCCAATTTAAGTCTCGGGTGCTGGGCTTTTGTGGGAACGACTCTGTCTGATGAGAAGCCAGCCCTGGAGGTGCCGGCCCGGGGCTCGGGGCGGGCAGGACGGAGGCGCTGACTCGACAGGGTAGAAAAATAAGGAAACGGTTTTACGAGAACTAGTTTTACAAGAACGAGGTTCCTTGGGCCTCCATCTTCCAAAAGGATTTGGGGCGAGGGAGGACCTGGGAATAAAGCTGTGTGTATGTGCACGTGTATGTGCATGTGTGTCCAGGTAAAATAATTTCTGCCACACCTAGAACTTTCCAGAATCAGAACCATCCCTCAAAAACAGTATCTCAAACCCCACTAGCAGCGAGGATGACTTGAGACTGCCAACATTTGTGATCTTGCAAACGTTGTCCTTCAACAGCTGCTCCACCCGAGGCACTGCCCGCTGGGTGCCATGCCAGCGAAGGAAAGTGACAAAGGACTGTTCACTCAACACGTGCTGACTGAGGGCCTCCTCCGGTCCAAGTGCTCTCCCAGGCCCTAGCGAGACAGCGTGGAAGAGAACCCTGACCCCACAGAGTTTCTGTTCTGGTGATGTGGAAACACACAAGACACACAAGCATCTGGTTCTTTACACTATCACGTGATAGATGCTGTAATCCCAGTATATTCAGGGGGTCAGGGACACCTAGGAGGTGACTTCTGAGCTGGATCTTAAAGGATGAGAAGAGTCGTCCTTTCCTAGCCAAAAGATCACCATGCTCCAGATGGGGCTCCCTGCACCAGCAAAGGCAGAGAATCCAGAAAAGGCCTGCTGAAGTTGGGGAGAATTTCAGGGTCCAGGAAGGGCTGGGTATGAAGCCAGTGGTCTGGCTGTCAGCTGATGACTTTGTCTCTAAGCGGTGCTCTCAGAGCAAGTCCTCAATGAATAATCAGAGATCAGAGCTACGAAGCGGAAAGAGTCACCAAGCTGGGAGGCTGTGGAGAACTCCCCATGAGATGGAGTCAAGGTCAACCTCACTGGGATGTCCTTCGTGGTCCAGTGTTTTTCAGCTCCACACCCTCTCCCCACCCCGTGCATCTAGGTCAATCCTTGGCACTCTTCTCACCGAGAATGTGAGCCAATGGGCTGTGCCAGGTTCAGGCCCGGGTGGTCAAGTCCCCATGTCCTCCCTAGACAGGGACCCCTCCACAGCAACCGCAGTGACCAAGCAGCAATCGTGGTCCCAAGCCATCCTCATGGGCTGAGGAACCAATCAACAGAGCAGCCTTGTGGGATTTTTCATTGTTGGTGAAAGCACAGATTGTGTATTAAGCCACCAAAGTCTTGTTTCTTTTAGCAATGAGTCCATGCTGACCTAGGTAGTCCTGTCCAGGTGAAGATTCCACTTTTAGACATCCTTACCATAAGCCACGTTCCCCAAGAGACCGTCTGAGCCAGGGCACCACCGTGTACAAAGTCACCTGACTTCTCTCCCACCGTCTATAGCGTACGTGTCTTACTTGCAATATACTCTCCACTTCTTATTAATCCCCAGGAAGACGATCACGACGGCATTCATGGAGGCATCACCGGGTCATCCCATGGAATGTCCAGATGGCCGAGTCCCCTTCAGGCTTTGTTGTGACAGAGGGCAGAAGAGCTAATGTCGTCCTAGGCCAGGACATAGATTTTCACTGCAGTTCATCCCCTGTGCACGCGCCATGCTTTGATCTCCCTGATAGGTATGGGGACATGCACTCACCCCTCAGCGGGCTCCACCTGAGGCCACACTCATCCGTCTAGCTCAGACACTGCCTCAGACAGAGCAATTGCCATCGGGGCTCCCACTGGGCTGCATTTATGCTCTTTCACTATCACCCCCCGAGATCATCCGGTTTTTGTAGCGGTTAAACGAGTGGGTCAAATGAGAATAAGATCTGGGCAGTCGTCTGCGTATCCTTCAGTTCTTTAAAAACAGCACTGATGGACAGCAGTGCCTCCTTGCAGGTTGCCATATTGGTTTTACTTACTGTTTTGGCCAGAAGGTGGGAGAAGACTCAGAAGCCACATGGCCACGCTTACTCCAATATCTCTTACCCCAGATGCCAAGTTACTGAAGTTGTAGCCCTGCCAATATATGGAAACTACTCCAGTTATACATTCAAGGACCATGGAAATGGCTTCTGGGTGGATTGGGGGACCCAGAGAACCCACGGTGAACTAGACTTCACCCCAGAGACCACACTGGTGCTTCCATTTCCTGGTCGTGGACACAGATCCTGTGTCCAAAGTCTTTAACAAGTCTGTGCATTCCCTCCTCCCCAGGGGACATTTACCTGAGTAAACAGCCACCTACACCTTTGGGGAAGTACTAAAGAAATCATTGGATATTGACTGAGGCATTATAAGGCATTATTTCAGTTAAACCTCACACTTCCGCCATGGCAGGAGGACACGTGTTCTATCCCCGGTTCAGGAAGACTCCACATGCCTTGAAAAAACAAAGCCCCTGGGTGACAGTTACTGAGCCCACACTCCAGAGCCCGAGAGCTGCAACAAGAGAAGTCACCGCTATGAGAAGCCCGTGCGCCACAACTAGAGAGTAGACCCTGCCTGCTGCAACTAGAGAAATCCCACAGGCACCCACGAGGACCCAACATGGCCAAAAATTAACAAATACACAAGTTAAAAAAGAAGAAGAAGAAGGCATTACCTGCTGGAGGTAGAGACAAACCAAGGCTCAAAGTGGTTAACAGTTTGCGCAAGGTAACAAAACTAGTACATGGAAGCGCCGACACTGAGGGCTGGTCTGTCTTAGCCTGAAACCCACGCTCTGTTTTCAAGCAAAAGTCCTTCAGGATGCACATGCCACAGAGAGGCTACCTCGCCCCGGGCCCCCCAAGTCCAGCCCGAGCCACCTGGGATGAACGGCTGTCTGCAGCAGCAAAGATGCCACTTTCAATTTCTTTTCTGTTTTAAAAAAGCAAAATGTCTCACTTGTTCTCCAATCATATTTGCAGCCCAAAAAGATGGAGACCTCCACAAAAGCCCAAAAGACCCCGTGATAACTAAATACAATAGCCAGTGTGTTTCTCATGTTACAGACTGGAATCCTCAGGCACTCAGAACCTGAAGCATCCTAAAGTCATTTTCCACATAACACAGGAGTTTGTTTCCGAGACTCAGAAGCCACATGGCCACGCTTACTCAATATCTCTTACCCCAGATGCCAAGTTACTGAAGTTGTAGCCCTGCCAATATATGGAAACTACTCCAGTTATACATTCAAGGACCATGGAAATGGCTTCTGGGTGGATTGGGGGACCCAGAGAACCCACGGTGAACTAGACTTCACCCCAGAGACCACACTGGTGCTTCCATTTCCTGGTCGTGGACACAGATCCTGTGTCCAAAGTCTTTAACAAGTCTGTGCATTCCCTCCTCCCCAGGGGACATTTACCTGAGTAAACAGCCACCTACACCTTTGGGGAAGTACTAAAGAAATCATTGGATATTGACTGAGGCATTATAAGGCATTATTTCAGTTAAACCTCACACTTCCGCCATGGCAGGAGGACACGTGTTCTATCCCCGGTTCAGGAAGACTCCACATGCCTTGAAAAAACAAAGCCCCTGGGTGACAGTTACTGAGCCCACACTCCAGAGCCCGAGAGCTGCAACAAGAGAAGTCACCGCTATGAGAAGCCCGTGCGCCACAACTAGAGAGTAGACCCTGCCTGCTGCAACTAGAGAAATCCCACAGGCACCCACGAGGACCCAACATGGCCAAAAATTAACAAATACACAAGTTAAAAAAGAAGAAGAAGAAGGCATTACCTGCTGGAGGTAGAGACAAACCAAGGCTCAAAGTGGTTAACAGTTTGCGCAAGGTAACAAAACTAGTACATGGAAGCGCCGACACTGAGGGCTGGTCTGTCTTAGCCTGAAACCCACGCTCTGTTTTCAAGCAAAAGTCCTTCAGGATGCACATGCCACAGAGAGGCTACCGCGCCCCGGGCCCCCCAAGTCCAGCCCGAGCCACCTGGGATGAACGGCTGTCTGCAGCAGCAAAGATGCCACTTTCAATTTCTTTTCTGTTTTAAAAAAGCAAAATGTCTCACTTGTTCTCCAATCATATTTGCAGCCCAAAAAGATGGAGACCTCCACAAAAGCCCAAAAGACCCCCGTGATAACTAAATACAATAGCCAGTGTGTTTCTCATGTTACAGACTGGAATCCTCAGGCACTCAGAACCTGAAGCATCCTAAAGTCATTTTCCACATAACACAGGAGTTTGTTTCTTTAAGAAACATAACTTTTTATTGCTTTCCACAATTTCCATATACCCTTTCTACCTCCTTAAGCGAGGGTGATAAATGATGAAGCATTAATTAATGTTTATTTTACAGGAATGGCTCCCAGGATTCCTGACCTGAATGATCCCAGGCCGTTGTGCTCCGGGAGTTCCTGGGTCAGCTTTTTTATGCATCTTCCCCCTCCCCCCTGAATGCTGGTCTCCTGTCCATTGCTGTCAGTGTGACCTCTCTCCATCAGTCATTCCTTTGCTTTTTATGTTGTTCGTTCCTTTGTTTTTTCTAAATAGAATGGGCTTGGGATTTATTTGTTTCCAAATAACCAGGCTTCCTTGGGATGTGTGCTTAAAAACCACACTGCCTAGGTTCCAAGTGAGGGTCCAGGGGACGCTTCTTCAAGAAATCTATGACCCTTCAGTGCACTGATTCACTCAACAACCGTTTATCAAGTACTTCGTATGGGCCACTATAGGTAGAGAATACGATAGGAAACAAAGTAAACAAAAATCTCTCCTTTGTGGACTTGACATTCTGATGAGACTGAAGAAAGCAGACCGTGTCGATTCTAAACATGCAGAGGCTGTTCGTGTCTCACCGCCTGGTCCCTTGCTGTGTCCGCATGGGTGGGAATTCACAGCCGTGTTCCCCAGGCAGGAGGTCTTACTGTCCAAGTAAACAAGCTCCTTCGGGCCTTTACGGGCACAAAGCCAATGGACAACTGTTAGTTCTAGAATTCCAACACATTGTGGACTTTTGTGGGCTGGTCCGGGCCCCTTGCCACCATCTGTACCTCAGTCTCTATAGGGAAACGTATTCCGGATCCAGGCAGCTGCCTTCCTCGCGAACTTTTGGAACTGAACTCATTTGTAAGTTTAGGACTGCCTGTACGTCTCTATAAATGCTCCAAATAACAAGGGCATATCTGATCAAAGGGCTAGAAAGGTGCATATCTGGATGCCACCCAGAACCCCCTTTAATGGGTGTCAATGCCTCGGCCATGTTTCTGAATCTCTGAACCTTAGTGCCATCTCTTATATATTGGAATTGATGAAGACTTTATTAAATAGGAGTTCTGAGGCTAAAACCAAATGTCTTGAAAGTACTATCTAAAAGAACCAATATCGGGACTTTTCTGGCAGTCCAGTGGTTAGGGCTCTGCGCTTCCACTAAAGGGGCTGCAGGTTTGATCCCTGGTTGGGGAAGTAAGACCCTGCCTACTGTGTGGTATGACCAAAATAGTTTTTTGATAAAATAAAAATAACCAATGTTCAGATTTATCCAATGAATGAGTAAATAAGTGAATGAGATGAACGAATGGAGAAAACATCACTTCCATTCCTAACACACCTGGAGTCTTGTCCAAAACAAAGAACATGTCATCAAGAAGTGTTTTCTTTCTCCCCTTTCCAGGGCGGCTTCTGGCCCAAAGTTCAAACATTTAGGAAAGAAAGAAAATGATTGTCCTACTCCTAGGTCCCACCTGAGAATCCAGGCCTCGATGGGACCCCAGGGGAGAGCTGTTTACACAACTCAGTTGACCTATCAGGTCAATGATGAGGGCTGGGAATGGTTGGAAATTGCCAAGAAGCCGCCACATGTCTGGTGAAGAGGAAGAAAATGAGGTGCTTGAGGAGGAAATCTGACCAAGAACTACCTTCATAAGAAACCATTCACCCCTTCCCCAGGGCAGGACCAGCTTCTTCTAGACCTGCCTTCTCCTGGCTGCCAGGAAGGGCTGGGCTGATGCCGGGGAAGCCTTGATGGGAGGAGGTGGCTGGCCCGTGTATTTCCAGACCGGGCAACTGGATCTCAACGTCACATTGACGTCTTGGGACAGTCTTTCTCCCACCTCCCTCCTCTTCAGGCCCCCACCCCTCACTCTACCCTCTCTTCTCAAAAGAAAAATGGCTTCAGGGAAAAGCAAACACTCTCTTTGTGTGGATGACATTAATGGGAAACTCAGAGACGAAAGTCCTGGAGACCTGGTCATCTGTCACCACCGGCATGAGTGGGGAAGATTTATGTCGAGGACCAGGATGTGGACACGCCAGTGGACGATCTTTTTATGCCAAGGTAAATTGGACAGGGGAGAATGTGTGTCCGAGAGTCAGGGCCTGGACTTGGCTGCTATCCTGGCATCTGGCAGCTGGGACATGGTCCTTTCTCACTCTTGTAACAGCAAAACTAGGGAGAGCCAGTGAGTCTTCCAGACTCCCCTGCACGAGAAGAACTAACATTCACTGGTGGGACTTTTTAAGGACAGCATCTGACTCGCATTAACTCATAAAACCCTCTCAAGCCCTAGGACCCTGTGACCCTCCTCACTGAGTAAACTGAGGCATAAAGAGGTTGACTTGTCCAAGGTGACCCAGCTAGAGAGTAGCCAAGCCAAGGTATGATCCTAAATGATCTGATTCCTGATGTGTCTCTTGCCGGCTGACCCACGCCGATGGTAGCCACAGAACATGGACAGAAACCCTTGAAGGCATACATTCCCTTTCTCCTCCGAGGAAGACACTTCCAAGCTCCCTCACGTGACACTTGCCAGCATTTGAGGATAAAGATAACTGGCCCCTTTATAAACAAGAAGTGCTCTGCTTGCTGCAAAAAAACAACTTAAGACCGTCTGGAAGTTCTCAGCAGCCTTTGAGAAAGGCCCAGAAACAGAGAAACCCAAGTATGCCGGGTGCTTTGTTTTCAAACTTCCAGGGATAGTCCCCACAAAAATGATGGCGTATTCAATATTTACTTCCATCTTTTCTATGCCTCTACAAATATCTCAATAGCCTCAGAGTGATATGCTTTCATATTCTGGCTGATGAGTTTGTGACCATTCTCCCTCCTGGGAAGCAATGAGGTATAGTAATTAAACCCACGAGCTGGATCCTGGGAAAACCTAGATGTAAATCTTGGCTCTAGCACTCCGCGACTTATCCATTCTGGACGACACTCCTTTGATTGGCATACTGTACTTATGAAAAAAAATTCTTTAAAAATTAATAAATAAGGGGGAAAATCAAATGTTTACACTAACATTACTGTATAAACTCAACCCCTTCCAGAAGAATTCTAACTACTAGGTGCAAAAGAAATGATAAAATTTAAAAGTCACCCACAGAGGACTTCCCTGGCATCACCTGGGTTGAGAAGATGCCGTGATGGAGGAAACGGCAGCCCACTCCAATATCCTCACCTGGCCTGGGGGGCCGCTGGTCACGCGGTTACAAAGAGTCTGACACAACTGAGCACACACATACGTGCAAAGGAGAGCCAGTACCTGGATAATCTTCCAGTTTTAAAGTCATCTGGTGAGGACCCTTAATTATGCCTCCAACACCTCTTTTTAAGGACAGCATCTGACTCGCATTAACTCATAAAACCCTCTCAAGCCCTAGGACCCTGTGACCCTCCTCACTGAGTAAACTGAGGCATAAAGAGGTTGACTTGTCCAAGGTGACCCAGCTAGAGAGTAGCCAAGCCAAGGTATGATCCTAAATGATCTGATTCCTGATGTGTCTCTTGCCGGCTGACCCACGCCGATGGTAGCCACAGAACATGGACAGAAACCCTTGAAGGCATACATTCCCTTTCTCCTCCGAGGAAGACACTTCCAAGCTCCCTCACGTGACACTTGCCAGCATTTGAGGATAAAGATAACTGGCCCCTTTATAAACAAGAAGTGCTCTGCTTGCTGCAAAAAAACAACTTAAGACCGTCTGGAAGTTCTCAGCAGCCTTTGAGAAAGGCCCAGAAACAGAGAAACCCAAGTATGCCGGGTGCTTTGTTTTCAAACTTCCAGGGATAGTCCCCACAAAAATGATGGCGTATTCAATATTTACTTCCATCTTTTCTATGCCTCTACAAATATCTCAATAGCCTCAGAGTGATATGCTTTCATATTCTGGCTGATGAGTTTGTGACCATTCTCCCTCCTGGGAAGCAATGAGGTATAGTAATTAAACCCACGAGCTGGATCCTGGGAAAACCTAGATGTAAATCTTGGCTCTAGCACTCCGCGACTTATCCATTCTGGACGACACTCCTTTGATTGGCATACTGTACTTATGAAAAAAAATTCTTTAAAAATTAATAAATAAGGGGGAAAATCAAATGTTTACACTAACATTACTGTATAAACTCAACCCCTTCCAGAAGAATTCTAACTACTAGGTGCAAAAGAAATGATAAAATTTAAAAGTCACCCACAGAGGACTTCCCTGGCATCACCTGGGTTGAGAAGATGCCGTGATGGAGGAAACGGCAGCCCACTCCAATATCCTCACCTGGCCTGGGGGGCCGCTGGTCACGCGGTTACAAAGAGTCTGACACAACTGAGCACACACATACGTGCAAAGGAGAGCCAGTACCTGGATAATCTTCCAGTTTTAAAGTCATCTGGTGAGGACCCTTAATTATGCCTCCAACACCTCTTTTTCTGCATCGCCTAACACAGTCGTGGGGGTTTACACCAGAGGGCGAGGGCCATGGGTCCCTTTCAGAATTCTGCCGATGCCCCCTCCTTCTCACCTCCCACCCTTCCCTCCCCCTCTTTCCTGGTCAAGAAGGTTCCCACCTTGAGTCTGGGAAGGTTTTCTGGTTGTTTCTCTCTTTGTTTGGAGGAGGGCAAGGAATTTAACAACAAGGGGAAGTGTTTTAGTTTTCTGTATATTTTACGTCTTTCTTTTACATCCTTCTCCTGGGAAGGGGACGGAGAAATGGAGACAGACAGGGGCTGACGCTCTGTGAAGGGCTGGTACAACTTCCAGCCAATTATCTGTCTTCCTCCTGCCTCAGTCTCCTCGTTGGTTTCCACGAGGAATAAATCAGGTGATACACAAAGTCCTTAGAACCTGCCTGGAAAACGTAGTTAATCTGAATAAGTGTCGGCTATTAACATCTGTAAAATGTGAATAATTACGGTAAATACTTTATTGGGTTGTTATGGAGATTAAATGAGTTCCTCGGTGTTAAATACCCACTTGAGCCTGGAGTCAGCCATGCAGTACCTTCTCAGGAAAGGAGAGTTGTGAAGTTCCTGACTCAAGGGTCCGGGGGAGGCGGGGAGCCTGGACCAGAGGAGAGCTTCCTGAGCACTGTTTGGAGGCCAGAGTTCCTTCCGGCAAACTCATCAAGAACACTGAGCTAAAGCCCAAGCACCATAGGGAGCTTTAGAAGGTCTGGGAGAGTCTAGAACCTCTTCGGTCTCATTCTCCACATTCTCTGCTCACTCCCTAGACAGAATCTTCTGAATCAGAATGAATGTCTCCCAAAATACCTAGAAGCCCCAGCTCACCCCATTCTCCCCCCATGCCTGTCCCCCATCGGTACCTGACTTCTACGCATCCTTTCTATCTTAAATAATGTCTTTAGGAGACCATCCTTGATCACTGCACACACATAGACACACACACAGGTGTGTTGCCCCCTCCCCAGGTCTACCTAGAGTCTCCTCTATTCCTCCCCGCACACCGGCCATCGAAGCGCCTCACACAGTGATGCTGCAACCTGTTGATCCCGGCCGCCATCCCAACCCCCACTATACTCTCTAAGGCTGACTGTGAACAAAGCAATCCCTGAATATAGTTCAGTATTTATGAAAGAAAAAACGATAGACATTAGATTAAGCAGCAGAAGAGAGAGTTCAGGTCCCAGAATTAACTCTAATGAACTGTACGCTGGGAACAAGTCACTCTGCTTCCAGGGCTCCGGTTTCTTCATCTGAGAAATGGAGACTGGCCCTCATGGCCTCTAACATCCCTTCCAGCAATGCCGTCCTGGGAACTGACTGCCACAGAGATCCCCTGGAGGAGGGCATGGCAACCCACTCCAGCGTTCTTGCCTGGAGAATCCCATCCCCAGAGGAGCCTGTTGGGCTGCCGTCCATGGGGTTGCAGAGTCAGACACAACTGAAGCGACTTCGCACGCACATGTAAGGTCTTGAGGGGGTGTCGGGGTTGCCCAGAGGAACTGGGGGCGGGGTGAATAAGGATAGAGATGGCCAACGAGGAGTACGCGAGCAGGAGGGTGGGAAAGAGGAGGTAGGCGCCAGACGTGAGGCAGGCTGAGGGCGAGTCTCAGGAGAGGCAGGGTTCACAGCCATTTCCTGCCAGGAGCTGACTCGAGCTGCCGATTTCAAAGGGTTCTCAGTAACACATGCACTTCCTGCCAGAGCTCAGAGCTCTGGAGTGCAGCTTGTCGGAGGGCAAGGAAAGAGACAGGGAGTGGGGTGCAAAGCCAGGGAGATGGACTCCCCTGGTGGTCCACTGCTTAAGATAGCATATTTCCACTGCAAGGGACGGGGGGTTCAGTCCCTGTTTAGGGAGTTAAGATCCCACCTGCTGCCCTGCACAGCACCTCCCCCACCAAAAAAAGCCAAGGAGGGTTTACTTACAGGGAGATGGGAGAAGGCTCTGGCCCTCGGGGAGTGTGGGGAGCGTACATTGGTCATGCTTGGGACTGGGTCTACAGGAGTCTGTGAAATGTTAGTCCGTCACAATCGTACTTTGCCTGCTTTTCCTTCTTCCCACTCTTTTTCCCAAACAGGGCCTGTGACTCCCCGCCTCTGTTACACATATTGGTTCTGACAACTCAAATTAATATGTCAGATGCTGTGATCCTCGCTGGCGACAGGCCTTTTGACCCTATCAGCACAATCTGCCTCCCTGATTGAAAATCTCTGCGCCTCAAATTGATTCCGAGTTTTATAAACATCCTGCAGCCACGATCCAAGGAAGCCACCGGTGAAAAACCTGGGGGAGCTTAATTTGCCCTCCCCTGTCCCCAGCCGCTCTAAGCAACAGGGCAGAGCAGGAGGACTAGCAAAGGGGTGAAAAGAAAGGCCCTAGAGTGGGCAAGCCTGTAGGCTGAGAGTCTCAAGAACCTCCCCACCCAACCCCTTTCCCACCTTTCAACTTCTCCCGTCCCCTACAACGAAGCTATGCTCCCACTGGCATCCTAAGATGCAACTGGAATGATCCAGTGAGATGGAACCTGGTTAGGCATCTGAAGCCCTGGGTTGCCTAGCTGCGTGACCTTGGAAAAGATCCTTAGCCTCTCTGAGCCTTGGTTTTCTCTTTATAAAAGAAGCTATAACGACCACTCTGCTTAATTCAGAGCAGGATTGCTGTGAGGATGGCATGAGATGATGCATCCTGAAGCGCTGATGGAAGGCAGGGAATTGGGATTGGTTTTTATAATATGTAGTGGAAGTGGATGAAACAAAATTGGCAAAATATTGGTAACTGCTGGGAGTAGGTGGGGATTCGCTATGCTCTTCACTCAAATCTAACATATATTTGAAATCTTCCAAACTAAACTTTTTTAAAATAAAATGCTCTGAGCCATAAAGTATACACATTTTAGAAGTCTGTGTGTGTGTGTGAGCGTGCCTATGGTGGGGGGAGGGGGTGCACAGGGAGGAAAAGTCATTCCCCAGTGAGCCCTTCCCATCTCGTTTAGGAATCCCCAGACCCGCCCATGAGAACAGAGTCTCAACCAAAAAATGGTGATGGAGATGACGTTGGAGCAACATGAAAAGATGTTTGTGATACATTGTTGGTTTTTAAAACAGATGATCAAGGACTTCCCTGGAGGTCCAATGGTTAAGATTACTTGCTTTCACAGCCGAGGGCCCAGGTTCAATCCCTGATTGGGGAACTAAAACGCCACAAACTTCTTCATGTGGTCAAAGTAATGAATTAAGACAAAATGGGTTATCAAATACCTAGGGAAGGAACCAGGGCTTCCTAGGTGGCACTAGTGGTAAAGAACCTGGTTGCTAATGCAGAAGACAACAGAGGCAGGTTCAAGCCCTGGGTTGGGAAGATCTCCCGGAGGAGGGCATGTCAATCCAGTCCAATATTCTTGCCCAGAGAATTCCATGGACAGAGGAGACGGCGGCTACCATCCACGGGGTCACAAAGAGTTGGATCCAACTGAAGTGACTTAGCATGCATGCACGCACTCAGGAAAGGGGCCAGTTCCAGAAAATGGATCAGCAGTGGGCAGGGCAGAGCGCTCTGCACAGGGGCTCCCTGTCTGTGCTGAGTCTTCTCTCCATCTGACCGCAGCGCCCCGCTCACACTCAGCGCTCAGGATGACAGCTCATCATGCACCTGTTGGCTCCTGCACCCCTCAGAGCTCAGGGCTGCAGTGTGCCGTGCAAACCTGGGTCCCAGGCACCCAGCACAACACAGAGGAGCAAGTCTGCTGCCCTCAGCTGCTCTACTGAGACACCCCTCCAGCTTCTAGCACCTTCTGTCCTCTGACGGCCCTCCCTGGAATGGAACCCATCAGGCCCAGCTCCCACGGGTGGCCGGCCCAATCACAGGGGACCAGCATCTCTACGAAGCCTTCTCAGAGGTTTGGGAGCATTTCAAGTTCAGTTTTAGCCAAGCAGTGCATGTGACCCTGACAGGCGCTCACACGTGGGACAGCACAGCCCGCCCAGCCTCAGCAGAATGCTCCTTCACGTGTCCTCCTCTGGGGACAGGTTCCGGCGGCAGCAGATCAGACAACCAGCACCCCCACCCTCGCCTGACATCCGCGGGTCATATTCCTCTCCATGTGGATGACGCCATGGAAGAAACACAGAATGCCCTTCAAACGTGTCAAGGACTTCTGGAGGTCCAATGGTTAAGATTACTTGCTTTCACAGCCGAGGGCCCAGGTTCAATCCCTGATTGGGGAACTAAAACGCCACAAACTTCTTCATGTGGTCAAAGTAATGAATTAAGACAAAATGGGTTATCAAATACCTAGGGAAGGAACCAGGGCTTCCTAGGTGGCACTAGTGGTAAAGAACCTGGTTGCTAATGCAGAAGACAACAGAGGCAGGTTCAAGCCCTGGGTTGGGAAGATCTCCCGGAGGAGGGCATGTCAATCCAGTCCAATATTCTTGCCCAGAGAATTCCATGGACAGAGGAGACGGCGGCTACCATCCACGGGGTCACAAAGAGTTGGATCCAACTGAAGTGACTTAGCATGCATGCACGCACTCAGGAAAGGGGCCAGTTCCAGAAAATGGATCAGCAGTGGGCAGGGCAGAGCGCTCTGCACAGGGGCTCCCTGTCTGTGCTGAGTCTTCTCTCCATCTGACCGCAGCGCCCCGCTCACACTCAGCGCTCAGGATGACAGCTCATCATGCACCTGTTGGCTCCTGCACCCCTCAGAGCTCAGGGCTGCAGTGTGCCGTGCAAACCTGGGTCCCAGGCACCCAGCACAACACAGAGGAGCAAGTCTGCTGCCCTCAGCTGCTCTACTGAGACACCCCTCCAGCTTCTAGCACCTTCTGTCCTCTGACGGCCCTCCCTGGAATGGAACCCATCAGGCCCAGCTCCCACGGGTGGCCGGCCCAATCACAGGGGACCAGCATCTCTACGAAGCCTTCTCAGAGGTTTGGGAGCATTTCAAGTTCAGTTTTAGCCAAGCAGTGCATGTGACCCTGACAGGCGCTCACACGTGGGACAGCACAGCCCGCCCAGCCTCAGCAGAATGCTCCTTCACGTGTCCTCCTCTGGGGACAGGTTCCG
Organism: Tragulus kanchil; assembly: GCA_022376925.1. NCBI lineage: Eukaryota > Metazoa > Chordata > Mammalia > Artiodactyla > Tragulidae > Tragulus > Tragulus kanchil. Next base: position 14,427,328 of record JAIOJX010000028.1, on the reverse strand, counting down.
GCGGCAGCAGATCAGACAACCAGCACCCCCACCCTCGCCTGACATCCGCGGGTCATATTCCTCTCCATGTGGATGACGCCATGGAAGAAACACAGAATGCCCTTCAAACGTGTCCAGGACTTCAGGGCAACTCCCAGGGGTCCTCCTTGCCCTCCAGAAAGAGGTCACTCCCTCCATCCCATGATTTCCCCAACCAAGCCGTGCTTGGGAGAGGAGAGCAGGTGGGCAGGAGAAGAGAGATGCAGAGGAAGGAGAAAGAGAGACTGCCTCCCGGTGACCCAGGAGACAGCAGTCAAGGGCACACCTGCAGGAGGGCCCCAGCATTCTACCCCAGAGCCCATCTTAAACCACACGGGAAGTTCTGGCCAATCTCGGTTCCTCCTGGTGGAGGCTGGAGGTCAACAATGTCATGGGGCAGGCGGGGGCAGAAAGAGAAGAATGTCAGAAAGCCATGGCTCAGCATCCTAGCAAACACTCCCTCCCACGGGTCACCTCCCCAAGGCTCTGGAGAAATAATGAGTGCAGGCGCGCCCCCCTTCCTTCCCCACCCCTCTGCTTCCCAAGTTGTCAAGGACGCAAATGCTTTCCAGCTGGTCTCCTTGACGGTAAGCAAAACGACTCGCTACAAGCTGTCTCCAAATAGACGCTGACTCACAGACACGGTGTTTGTCTTCAAAGCCTGTCCGTCTCGAGCATTCTGGCTCCTCAGCTCTCCCGCGCTGGCATCTGGTCCCAGGGGTGCAGGGTCTGTAGAAACGCGTGGCCTTGGGCTCTGAGGCTGGCTCCCTCGCTTACCTGCTGTGGGACCTGGAGCAGATCAGATCATCTTTCTTTCTGTGCCTTGGTGGTCCTCTTCTGTAAAATGGGAATAACAAGCGCATGTCCCTCACAGGGATGTTCAGTGGATTCGCTGAGTTCGCACTTGTAGAGTGCTTGGCACAGTGGCAGAAGTACATGCTCTGGATTAGTTGCCAACATCACCGTTATCACTCTTACTCTTTATTAGGAACCCTTGTTTCTGGCTCCCTGAAAATTCATCTTTTTTTCTGTCCTTCCAAATCAGACTTCCCCATCTCTTTACTCACCAAGAAGTCTGCTCTCAAAGTCCGAATCCTTTCTCAAAACCAGCGTGATTTTTCTTTCTCAAGCTCTTCTTTTTCCTGGAGGCCAGCCTCATTCGTTCATGGTGTTTTATGATCCTCAAGATGTTGGTTTTTCTCCTGCCAAAGCAACCAAATAGGCTTTGTCCATCCAGGAGTTTATATTAAGAACTGCTGCTGTTTTACCGAGCTCTTTTACCTACACTCTGGCATTAATCCTTTATGGAGGCCTGGAAACGGTGAGTCACCCAGGATCCTTTCCTTTCCTGATTACAGCTTGTAAATGGCAAAGCTGCAGCTGGACTCCTGTTCTTTATGGCTCTGCCTTTGGTGTTCTCCAAACCTCCCCCGCCTCCAGGGAGACCCCGGTGACCACACATCTGAGAACAAACACTGGCCATCGGGGAGTAGTCACTTCTCTGCTCTTTTTCCTCTCAGGGGTCCCTGGAGCAGCCCATCAGAACAAACTGCTAACTTAAACAGGCTCATGGAGATAAATCCAGGAGGAGAGAGACACGTGCGGTACCTAGTCGATCTTCAAAATGGATTATACAACATTACGTACGAGATTTCATTTCGGTGAAAACATCCATACCTACACACGAAGAAACTGAGAGGACCTATGCATGTGATGTTGACCATAGTAGGACTAACACATTTGAAAAGTTCTTTTGTTTTGTCTGTATTTTCTGATCTTTCCACAAAACACACTACTGGGTTTGTAATTTAGAAAAATGAAGACTCGGGAAGGAAATGGTCATCGACGCACACACGCTGTACTGCCTGCCCTGGGGAGGCCGGTTTGGAACTTCCTCCTTAATGAAGAGAAACAGACTCACAGGGGGAATCTGGCCTCGACGCGCGCTCTCTGCAAGAGACCCGGACATGCCCCACGTGACAGCCACCCCCGGGGTTTCCAGGAGAGCCTACATTCCTACTCCAGAACACAGGGAGGCCAGAGGTGGGCACCGACATTGCAGGTGGGGAGAGAAACAACCATCCCCTGCATCACCATCCCGAAAACGGGCAAAGCACTCAGCGTTTTTCATGAACTCCACAGCCCGGCCTGGGAGGTGACTCAGGCACACATTCGTCTCTCCCCGCCACAGATGAGGAAACTGAGGCCCACCCCCCAGACACAAAGACCCTGCCAAGGCAAGGACTGGGCCGCTGTGGATCGAGCCCAGGTTTCCTGGCGCTCAGTTTCCTGACTCACACGAGGTCCCATCGGCACGTTCGATGGCCAGGCTATTGTGCCAGAGACTGGAGAAGCCACAATGGCCCTCCTCCTGCTCCCTACCTGGGAACTTCCTACCCTCTACCTAGTCTCGGAACTTCCTGGCTGGATCACTCCCAGACAGGTGGCTGCAAAAGAGGCCAGGTGTATTAGCTTGGTAGGGTTTTGCCATAACGGCATATCATAGGTTGAAGGGTGGCTTACACAACATGAATGTGCTGTCCTGTAGCTCGGAAGGCTACAAGTCCAAGATCAAGTGTGGGGAGGGTTGTTTCCTCAGTTCAACCAACCCTGTGGCTTTCCCCAGTCTTTCCCCTGTGCCCATGGCCACATGGCCTCTTCCTCTAAGGTCACCAGTCCTATCGGATGGGGATCCATCCCAATGACTTTATTTAATGACCTCTTAGAGTCCCTGTCTGAGGTTCTCAGGTTCAGGACTTCCACATGTGAAGTCGAGAAGGGACCCAATTCACCCCAGAACGCCAAGTGAATTCTCTCTAACCTGGAAGGGCTGTGACGACCACTGGTGTTAGCAGGATGAACTGCCAAGAGGCAATAGGGCAGGAAGCCAGAGGGCAAGTCTTAGGCCTGCGGCAGGGGTGCCACCCAAGGGAGCTGGAGGATGGGTCCAGAGAGGGCAGGTCCCCACAGGCTGGTGTGAAATGAGGAGGCCGGACTGGAACCTCTGATGGTCCGTGAGTCCACGTAAAGTCGTCCCACTGGCGAGTAACCAGGTGTAATCATAAAACACATCTGCCTATAAAGAAGGATTATGATAGGACGTACGTTCCTAGAAAGAAAACAGTTAGAACGTTCTGGAACTTTGGGCAAGCCTCTTCCTTATCAATAAGAGAAGGAGATTAGAGTACAGGGTACCTCACTTCCCTTCCAGCTCAAATGCTTTCAGACTCTTTTTTGTGTGTGTGAGGTCTTAATCTTTTTTAATTTTTAAAGTTTTTATTGAAGGGTAGCTGGTTTACAATGTTGTGTTACTTCCTGCTGTACAGCAAAGTAATTCAGTTATACATATATATACACATTCTTTTTTTTCAAACATTCTTTTCCATTCTAGTTTATCATGGGATATTGAGTATAGTTCCTTGTGCGGTACAATAGGACCTTGTTGTTTATCCACTCTACATATAAAAGCTGACATCTGGCAGCCCCAGCCTCCCACTCCAATCCGTCCCTCCCTCCCCCTTGGCAACCTCCAGGCTGTCCTACGCGGATGAGACGTCTTCATGATTTCTCTGGAAATATGATCACATTTTTTTCTGGAACCAGCACACAGTAGATACTCAGATCACTTCAGCTTCCTTCCTCCATCTGCCCCCTTTCCTTCCTGCCGCTGTTCTCAGTTCCCAGTTCCTCCTTCTGGGTTAACTAACAGAGAGAGAAAGCAGCGAGGGCAGAAAAAGCCCTTCAAAGTTCCCAGTTCCTCCTTCTGGGTTAAAGGCTGCCGTAGCTGGAACAGGGGGGCAAATCCAGTCCTATCGGATGGGGATCCATCCCAATGACTTTATTTAATGACCTCTTAGAGTCCCTGTCTGAGGTTCTCAGGTTCAGGACTTCCACATGTGAAGTCGAGAAGGGACCCAATTCACCCCAGAACGCCAAGTGAATTCTCTCTAACCTGGAAGGGCTGTGACGACCACTGGTGTTAGCAGGATGAACTGCCAAGAGGCAATAGGGCAGGAAGCCAGAGGGCAAGTCTTAGGCCTGCGGCAGGGGTGCCACCCAAGGGAGCTGGAGGATGGGTCCAGAGAGGGCAGGTCCCCACAGGCTGGTGTGAAATGAGGAGGCCGGACTGGAACCTCTGATGGTCCGTGAGTCCACGTAAAGTCGTCCCACTGGCGAGTAACCAGGTGTAATCATAAAACACATCTGCCTATAAAGAAGGATTATGATAGGACGTACGTTCCTAGAAAGAAAACAGTTAGAACGTTCTGGAACTTTGGGCAAGCCTCTTCCTTATCAATAAGAGAAGGAGATTAGAGTACAGGGTACCTCACTTCCCTTCCAGCTCAAATGCTTTCAGACTCTTTTTTGTGTGTGTGAGGTCTTAATCTTTTTTAATTTTTAAAGTTTTTATTGAAGGGTAGCTGGTTTACAATGTTGTGTTACTTCCTGCTGTACAGCAAAGTAATTCAGTTATACATATATATACACATTCTTTTTTTTCAAACATTCTTTTCCATTCTAGTTTATCATGGGATATTGAGTATAGTTCCTTGTGCGGTACAATAGGACCTTGTTGTTTATCCACTCTACATATAAAAGCTGACATCTGGCAGCCCCAGCCTCCCACTCCAATCCGTCCCTCCCTCCCCCTTGGCAACCTCCAGGCTGTCCTACGCGGATGAGACGTCTTCATGATTTCTCTGGAAATATGATCACATTTTTTTCTGGAACCAGCACACAGTAGATACTCAGATCACTTCAGCTTCCTTCCTCCATCTGCCCCCTTTCCTTCCTGCCGCTGTTCTCAGTTCCCAGTTCCTCCTTCTGGGTTAACTAACAGAAGAGAGAGAAAGCAGCGAGGGCAGAAAAAGCCCCAACAGTTTACACCCAAAAAGGCACATCTAAATGGAAAACAAGAAAACCATTCACGTGCACTGACTGAGCTGAGACGCCCGGCAACTTCCAGAGAACCTGGGCGACCCTTCAGAAGGCTGCCGTCCAGCTGGAACAGGGAGGCCACGTGCTACTGACCCCGGCGTCCTAGCAAGCACTTTCGCTTCTCACACTCCCGGGGTGGAGGCTCTGCTCTGTCTTCAGATCCTGACAAGGCTCTGTCTCTCAGTCACATGGGCTGCGCAGGGATCAGGGGCCCCAGCTGCATTGGCTGATCAGGGATCAGGGGCCTCTAGGCTGCGTTGGCTGAGTGGGTTCCACAGGTAAACAGAGATATCCAAGCTGGGCGTTCATGAGCTGCTGTTTCTCCCCATATGGGCACCTGGGCTCCTCCTGCGCCTCTGCAGGTGCCTTCCCAGTGCCAGCGGGCCTGAGGAGGAAAGGCCTCTCTTAGCTCCGCCCCATGAGAGTGACCCTCTGTCCCCGGACCAGGCTGAGCCTGCCACACACAACTCACAGATGGGAATGAGAGGCTGGAGCCGGGGCAGGGGTTACCCACAGGACTGGGACGAAAGGGGGCCCGGCTGTCGCTGCCGGTCTGGACACCAGACAGGATGAGGAAAGTGATTCCCGGCAGCAAGGTTGGAGTCTCCTGCAGGGAAGCGCGTCTCTCCAAGAATTTGATGACAAGGTGGCTTGGCCTTCAGAGCTTTCTTCCTTACGTCATCTAATCTGAGCCTCACTCATCGTCTAAGAGACTCAGGGCAATTATCATTCCCATTTTACAGAAGAGGAAATCGAGAGTGCGCCCTGCCTGCTAAGCCAAGGGGCACTGCTCTCAGCTCCCACAACCTGAGATTCGGGGTTTGGAAACAGAAATGAATAAGCTACCCAAAGCCCCGAGTGAACGCATTCCCAGTCCCTGTTCTCAAAGGGTCCGTGTCCTGCCCCGTTACCTGGGGCACTCTTCCACTCTTCTTTAGCTCCTTCTTCTAAGACACCATTCTGACGTCAACATCTCACAGCCCATCATCCTTATCATGACCTTTCCCAAAGCCTCTGGATCTTTGACCCACCAGCATCATCACTCCATGAACACACACACGCTCCTTTCTCCCTGATCCCTGGTCTGCCTTCACGGGCCTCTCTTCCCAGCCCAGACCCCACAGGCTATCGCGTGCCGACATGCGTGACTGGCCTGATGCGAGGTCCTCACATCATCCACGTCAGGCTGAATCCCAAGCTACAGAACCCAGCTGTCTGACCCCACCATAGCTACACCGGGCTCACTGAGCACAGATAGAGGAAATTCTACAGGATTGTAGACAGGCTTTCCGCATTGCCCTTCAGGCAAAATCAAAAACCCTTACAGCGGTCTTCAAGGCCTTGGATGCTTGCTGCCTACCTCTCCAGCTACATCTCTTGACTCCATTTAACAGGTAATTGTCAAGTTCCTACTCCGTGTGCTCACCGGGCATGGCACCCCCTCTCTGCACCCTCTCTCCAGCCAGGATGAACTGCTTTCAGGTCATGAAAAGTGATTCCCCTCCCTCAGGCCTCCCTCTGCTTGGAAGGCTCCCATCTCCTTCCCCTCAGGACACCTTTTAGCTCCCTCTGCAGGGTCTCAGCTTCAGGGAGGCTCCTCTGAACAGCTTTGTCAGAAGAAACACCCAATGGGACTCTGCTGTCAGACTCAGGGAACTCAGACAGGGGCTCTGTGACAGCCTGGAGGGGTGGGATGGGGAGGGAAGTCCGACAGGAAGGGGACATGTGTCCACCTATGGCTGATTCATGGTGATGTTCGGCAGTAAACCACAAAACTCTGTAAAGCAAGTACCCTTCAATTTAAAAAATAAATTTTAAAAAAAGGACACACGATAGCACCTGTCCATTCTGCAGGATGGCACTTTTTTTTTGGCTGCCTGGGTCTTCGTGGCTGTGTACATTTTCTTTTGTTGTGAAGAGCAGGGCTGCTCTCAGTTGCAGCTGTTTTTCGTGGGGGTGGCTCCTCTTGATGTAAAGCTCAGGCTCTAGGGGACACGGGCATGTGGGCTTCCGTAGTTGTGGCTCAGGGGCTTAGGTGCCCGTCGACGTGCAGGATCTGAGTTCCCAGACCAGGGGTGGAGCCCGTGTCTCCTGCATTGGCAGGCAAATTCTTAACCACTGGACCACTGGGAAGTCCTCTGATAGCCCTTTTTGATAAGATATATTTAATTATACGACCTGGATTGCTCACTGTGGGGTCTTCAAGGCTCAATAAATATTTTTTTCAAAGAAGAGAAGGAGATATATAAAAAACATATATGTATATATATAGCACATTCACATACATATACATATCACACACACATATATACACACACGTATACATATACACATATACGTGTGTGTATGTGTGTACAACAGACTTTAATAAGAAGCTACAGAAATGAAGACTTTGCTGTGACATCACTGGGCATGTATCTGGGTCACCCCACACATCACTGGGGGTGGCTCACCAGAGCTGAGTAGCCGCAGCGGCCCAGTTCTTAACCTCGTTGTGTCCCTTCCTCTGCAACCTTTACAAAAAGTAGGGACTCACTTCTCTGTCCCTCAAAAGAACTCCAGAACCTGTCAGGGCCCCTGTGATAGGTATGTCCAGAAGCTCCATGCCCACCCAGCCCGGGTCCCCATGGGGCCTGAAGGGTTGGGACTCAGAAGGACAAGGGGCCAGAGGATGGCCTCTACACTTTGACCTTCTCCTTACCAGAAGAGTAAAGCTCAAGAGAATCCCCTGGAGTCTACCTGTCTCACCTGCATCTCTTTCCTGCTCTCCCTACCCATGCGCTCCAGCTCAGCCTGGCATCCACACGGCCCCTGCTCTCTCTCCCCCTCCTCCACTCATACTTGACCCCCCCACCACCATTACATTGCCATGGCAAAAATGCCAGGCTGCGGGTCAGAAGAATGAGAGAGCTTGCGGCCAGCTATGAGGTTTAGGGCAAGTCACTCAGCTTTTCTGATTTCTCTTCTCATCTGTGAAAAAGTGGGATGGCCATCCCTACCTGGCCTGGCGGTGTTGCAGGAAAAATGGAGTAAGAGCTGCAAGACCCTGGCGAAGTTTTCTAGACATTTGAAAACATGACCTAGATTCCTCGCCGTCCTCCCCAGCCCGCTTCCTCCAGGACGTCTCCCCAGTGACCATGGACCAGCTTCTTCTCTCATCATCATGGTTGTTCAGGGAATTTTTCTTCCATATTAGGGTTTGATGCTGTTGTTTAGTTGCTAAGAATTATCTGACTCTTTGCAACACCATGGACTGCAGCCCTCCAGGCTCCTCTGTGCATCGTATTCTCCAGGCAAAAATACTGGAGCAGGTGGCCATTCCCTTCTTCCTGGATCTTCCTGGCCCAGGGATCGAACCCATGTCTCCTGCACTGGCAGGTGGATTCTTTACCACTGAGCCACCCGAGAAGCCCTTGGAAAGGTATAAATAAGTGTCTCAAATGAAAAAAAAAATAAAGATGTTTAATTATATGTTCCGATAACAACAGCACCTACCTTATAAGTCATCATTGTAGAGAAAAGTAGGACTACTTGCTGGCATGGTATCTGGGTCACCCACACATCACTGGGTGGCTCACCAGAGCTGAGTAGCCGCAGCGGCCCAGTTCTTAACCTCGTTGTGTCCCTTCCTCTGCAACCTTTACAAAAAGTAGGGACTCACTTCTCTGTCCCTCAAAAGAACTCCAGAACCTGTCAGGGCCCCTGTGATAGGTATGTCCAGAAGCTCCATGCCCACCCAGCCCGGGTCCCCATGGGGCCTGAAGGGTTGGGACTCAGAAGGACAAGGGGCCAGAGGATGGCCTCTACACTTTGACCTTCTCCTTACCAGAAGAGTAAAGCTCAAGAGAATCCCCTGGAGTCTACCTGTCTCACCTGCATCTCTTTCCTGCTCTCCCTACCCATGCGCTCCAGCTCAGCCTGGCATCCACACGGCCCCTGCTCTCTCTCCCCCTCCTCCACTCATACTTGACCCCCCCACCACCATTACATTGCCATGGCAAAAATGCCAGGCTGCGGGTCAGAAGAATGAGAGAGCTTGCGGCCAGCTATGAGGTTTAGGGCAAGTCACTCAGCTTTTCTGATTTCTCTTCTCATCTGTGAAAAAGTGGGATGGCCATCCCTACCTGGCCTGGCGGTGTTGCAGGAAAAATGGAGTAAGAGCTGCAAGACCCTGGCGAAGTTTTCTAGACATTTGAAAACATGACCTAGATTCCTCGCCGTCCTCCCCAGCCCGCTTCCTCCAGGACGTCTCCCCAGTGACCATGGACCAGCTTCTTCTCTCATCATCATGGTTGTTCAGGGAATTTTTCTTCCATATTAGGGTTTGATGCTGTTGTTTAGTTGCTAAGAATTATCTGACTCTTTGCAACACCATGGACTGCAGCCCTCCAGGCTCCTCTGTGCATCGTATTCTCCAGGCAAAAATACTGGAGCAGGTGGCCATTCCCTTCTTCCTGGATCTTCCTGGCCCAGGGATCGAACCCATGTCTCCTGCACTGGCAGGTGGATTCTTTACCACTGAGCCACCCGAGAAGCCCTTGGAAAGGTATAAATAAGTGTCTCAAATGAAAAAAAAAATAAAGATGTTTAATTATATGTTCCGATAACAACAGCACCTACCTTATAAGTCATCATTGTAGAGATTAAATGAAGTCATCTTATATATATGAATATGAATGTATAAACATAAATATGAGTCAGTCTATATGCATATGAATTAAACAAATTAGTACAAGCATTTAAAATAATGCTGGGCGCATGGTAAGCCTAAATGAGTATTAGCTATTTTTCTCATCGTCATCATCATTATATGCTGATACCCCAGAAACTGGTGACAGCATCTGCCTCTGGGAAGAGGGAACCGAGTACCCAGGGGCAGGGAAGGCAGAAATGCTCCTTTTCTGTGAACAGTTCTTGTTAAATCACTTGGACGTATATTACCTATTGAAATGAATTGGTTCTAGGGCCTTGCCTGGTGCTCCAGTGCTTAGGACTCCAAGCGTCTAATGTAGGGGAGAGGGGAGGTGCAGGTTCTATCTCTGGCTGAGGAACTAAGCTCTGGCAAGACACATGGCCAAAAAATTTAAAAAATAATAAAGTCAAATGAACTGGCTCTAAATTTAAAGAAGAAAAAAAAAAGCAAACTAATGGTAGAGTCAGCATGCAGAGAGCCCTGAGTCATCTGTTTGGTTCCAGGTCACCTACAGCCTGGTTCTCTCAATGGATCTCTGTTCTCCATGGGACCAACCATGTGATCAATCAATTGTTCTCCATGTGATCAACCATGTGATCAATCAATCCACATGATCAATCGCATTGGCGATATTACCTGCTGAGCTGCTGACCCAGTTCGGTTTGGTTCAGTTCAGTGTGGTCGCTCAATCGTGTCCAGCTCCTTGCAGCCCGTGGACACAGCACACCCGGCTTCCCTGTCCTGCGACATCTCCTGGAGCTGGCTAACTCTTGTCCATTGACTCAGTGATGCCATCCAACCATCTCATCCTCTGGCTTCTCTTCTCCTTCTGCCTTCTATTTTTCCCAGCAAGTCAGTAAATCACGCAACCTTCACATCAGCCCCGGGAACTGGGGAATATCACTGTCTCCATTTCAGAGGCGTGGAAATCAAAGAGCCCGAAGACAGCAAACTAGCCCAGGATCCTACAGACAGGGAGTGGCAGAGCCAGCACCCTCCAGGCTGTCTGCTTCTGAAACTAGACCCTCAATCCTCTGTTGTTACAGCTCCAGTCCCACCTGCTGCATCCCGACCCCACCCAGCCAGTCTGCTGTGTGACCTGACCCCTCAAAATACGTCAGGGTTCCAGAGGAAACAATCTGTGTCATCTTTATTCATAGTTTCTATGCGTTCCTCTCCTTCCTCCCCCAAAATAAAAGCTATAACTTTCCTAGCCCTAGGCAAGAACAGGTATCTGTTAAATATTTGCTAAGTTGAATTAAATTAAACATGTCAAGCACATAGCCCCGTTCCAGGCCACAGTCTTCATCATCATTACCATCATCACAGATAAATATCACATGAGATGTCTATGCTGTGCTGTGCTCTTGAAGAAATCCATGGATCCAGAAATTCTGGCATCTAGAAAGAGCTTCTGTATAATACTGCAGGGGAGGGAGGAGGGCTAGGAACTTCCTGAGCAGCTCTGAAAATATGCTAGGAGGTGTCTTGTCTCCCTTCCCATCCACCACACACCCATGTACACGCACACACACACAAAGACACACACACACACACACACAGCCTCCTCAGCTCAGATAAGGTGTTCCAGCCATCAGCCTATCACAGTGAGGGCAGAGGCTTTATTGAGCAATTACCGAGGCTCTTGCACTGTAAGGCTCAACAGCAGGAAGAAAGGAGCTTCTCTGACCTACCTCCCTCACCTCCAGGCGCCTATTGATAAAACTGTCAGACACCCATCAGCTCCGGAGCCCTCGGGGCCCACAGGCTGCCTTTCAGGTCTGAGGGCTCCAAGGTCTTGCAACGTGGGGCTGGCCCCAGGGCCAGGCAAGGTGCTTCCACTCAGATGGGGAAGAGACGGTGGATCTCAGACAGTCCCCCCAGAGAGCCTTCTCCTTCACCATCTGGATCCTTGGAAGGAGGAGCCCACACTGGTCTGTCAACCAGGCACCTGGTCCTTCAGAGCGTCTGAGGTCAGGAGCTTCTCCAAAGAAGGGGGCAGCCTTCTAAGTGTTCAGGTAACAGAGTAATAGTCAATTACTGTGGATCCAAAACGACTAGATGTCCTACAGACAGGGAGTGGCAGAGGGCCAGCACCCTCCAGGCTGTCTGCTTCTGAAACTAGACCCTCAATCCTCTGTTGTTACAGCTCCAGTCCCACCTGCTGCATCCCGACCCCACCCAGCCAGTCTGCTGTGTGACCTGACCCCTCAAAATACGTCAGGGTTCCAGAGGAAACAATCTGTGTCATCTTTATTCATAGTTTCTATGCGTTCCTCTCCTTCCTCCCCCAAAATAAAAGCTATAACTTTCCTAGCCCTAGGCAAGAACAGGTATCTGTTAAATATTTGCTAAGTTGAATTAAATTAAACATGTCAAGCACATAGCCCCGTTCCAGGCCACAGTCTTCATCATCATTACCATCATCACAGATAAATATCACATGAGATGTCTATGCTGTGCTGTGCTCTTGAAGAAATCCATGGATCCAGAAATTCTGGCATCTAGAAAGAGCTTCTGTATAATACTGCAGGGGAGGGAGGAGGGCTAGGAACTTCCTGAGCAGCTCTGAAAATATGCTAGGAGGTGTCTTGTCTCCCTTCCCATCCACCACACACCCATGTACACGCACACACACACAAAGACACACACACACACACACACAGCCTCCTCAGCTCAGATAAGGTGTTCCAGCCATCAGCCTATCACAGTGAGGGCAGAGGCTTTATTGAGCAATTACCGAGGCTCTTGCACTGTAAGGCTCAACAGCAGGAAGAAAGGAGCTTCTCTGACCTACCTCCCTCACCTCCAGGCGCCTATTGATAAAACTGTCAGACACCCATCAGCTCCGGAGCCCTCGGGGCCCACAGGCTGCCTTTCAGGTCTGAGGGCTCCAAGGTCTTGCAACGTGGGGCTGGCCCCAGGGCCAGGCAAGGTGCTTCCACTCAGATGGGGAAGAGACGGTGGATCTCAGACAGTCCCCCCAGAGAGCCTTCTCCTTCACCATCTGGATCCTTGGAAGGAGGAGCCCACACTGGTCTGTCAACCAGGCACCTGGTCCTTCAGAGCGTCTGAGGTCAGGAGCTTCTCCAAAGAAGGGGGCAGCCTTCTAAGTGTTCAGGTAACAGAGTAATAGTCAATTACTGTGGATCCAAAAAACGATTGCTGTGATTTATGTCAAAGAATGTTCTGGCTACGGTTTCCACTAGGAGCTTCATAATATCCAGCCTTACATGTAGGTCTATAATCCATTTTGATATGGTGGACGTACACAATGGAATACCACTTAGCCATAAAAGAAATGAAATAATGCCATTTTCGCAACATGGATGATCTTACTAAGTGAGGTCAAAGACACGTACGATATAAGATCACTTGTATGTGCAATCTAACAAGTGATACAAATGAACTTCTTTACAAAATAGATATGGACTCACTGACACAGAAAACAAGCTTACATTTACCACAGGGGAAAGGGTGGTAGGGATAAATTACACAACAAGACCTACTGTATAGCACAGGGAACTATATTAGATATCTTGTAATAACCTATAACAGGAAAAAAAATTAAAAGAGTAGAGGTAGATATACTGATAGATATAGGTATGTGTGTGTATAACTGAATCAATTTGCTGTACAGGTAAAACCTTGCAAATCAACTCTACTTCCATCGAAAACACCAGCCTGGAGGAGAGCCACGTTTACCAAACACCTGCTGTCCATCATCTCATGAGCTCCTATTTCACAACAATCCAGCAAGGTCAGAAGGACAAGGGCTACACCCTTATCTTCAGGTGAGTCACAGTGAGAGGAAGTGTCCAAGTTCACACAATTAGTTGCTGACATATATCAGGTCAGTCCATCCGAAATTGCCAGTAAAGATGAAACACCACAAGCCTTCTCCCTCTGAATTCAGGGGGCAAAGGGAGGCCTTAACCTGGCAAAACCCCTGGGGAGTCAGAGCAGTATCTCCCCGGCAGGACGACACTCAGACGGCAAGACCACTGGTCCCCTCGTGGACTCGGGGGTGTAGAGGCTAGTGGCCCCTCCCGGGGGCTTCTTTATCCTCCGATCCTCTCTGCTCACAGGGCTGACCAGGCAACTGGTTAACCTCAGTGAACTCTCGTATGTCTACGGAACCAGGGACAAGGGACGGGGTGCAGAGTACGACGGTACTCCACATCCCAGCTCAGGCTCAGGCTGGCAGTCTCCTTCTGCCCACTGAGACAATCTCTGTTCTCCCCGGTTCAGGCACTACGTACCTCCTCCAGGCTGAGGCCTTGCACGGCCATCTGTGCCCTCACCTCCGGCTCGGGGGTTCCCTTCTCTAAAGTCATTAAGAACATCTGCATGGGGCTGCCTCGCCTCATGGTAAGCTACAAGTCTGAAATGAAAGCGCGTCTGGCTGTCTCTCTCTCATCATCTCAAAAGTCTCTCTGGTCCTTTGTAGTTCCAACCTCCAAAATTTGCACGAATCATTTTCTCTCCCTTTGTTAAGATGTTTTGATGTGGGCCATTTTTAAAGTCTTTATTGAATTTGTGACAATTATCCTTCTGTTTTATGTTTTGATTTCTTGACCCAGAGGCGTGCGGGATCTTAGCTCACCCGCGAGGGATTGAACCCACACCCCCTTGGCCTTGGAAGGTGATGTCTTAACCGCTGGACCACCAGGGAAGTCTCTAGTCTTCTCAGTGTTAGATCTCATCACATTCTACCAATATTTCTGGGTGACCTTCAAAAGGGCGTTGCTGTTCCCTTCATGGACAAAGCCAGAAAAGACCAGCACATCTGCCACGGGGCAGGCTTCCCCCCTTTACCTGCGGCCCTGACTTGAGCTCTGTGAGGTTGACGGTGACTCTCTTCCTCACCCCCAGCACCCAGAACTGTGCCTGGCACACGGCAGAGACTCAGAAACTCTCCCACACCCGACCTTTGGCATTTACAGTTCTTTTTTTTTTTTTTTTTAATTGCAGTATCATTGCTTTACAATATCTGTTTCTGTTGTATAGCAGGAACTTAGCGTTCTTAACACGGGTTCGCACCTAGTGTTTTCCAGCGACGGGAAAGAAAGCAGAAACAAACAGGAGGGTTGGGGTATTTAGGGACCACCCCTACTCTGTCTGGCTTCTTTCCATTTTTAAACCTGTCTGACTCCATCCATCTCCCCGGCCTTACTCTCTGACAGGTCCTGACAAACACACTCTGAACTCTGGACACACAGAGGTTGGCCAGAGCTGTGTCATTCAGGAAGCAGGGGCCCTGCCAAGGAAGCAACTAAGAAGATGCCAAGGGGGCGAGAATCACAAGCCTCTGCCTCAGGAAGGCACTGCCCCTGTCCTCGCTGGGGCTTGAGTCCTTACTAAGGGGAGCAAAGACCAGCTCTGCATAACCAGGGACCTGGCTACAAAAGCAAGCCCGTCTGACCGAGCTGAAGTGACTGAGATTCATATTAGGGTGTAAATGACTGCCAGCAGACCCTTCCCTGAGGCAAATGGATGAGGACACCTGAAGAGAGGGGTGAAATCTCCTGACAGTGGAAGAGATGGAGCCACCGGAATCCAGGCCATTAAGAGGCTTCTCCCTGTGAGAAAGAACTGGATGGGAGTCAGTCACACGAATCCCAGTCCCACCTCCGCTGACTTCAGGAACACAGGTCTACCTCTCGGAGTCTCAATTTACGAGTCTATAAAATGGGATCATTAAACTAGTCATCCCCTAAAGTCCTTTGAGATCTGGCCAGCTGTGATCCAGTTGTTTCAGTCTGGTCACCAGCCTCTGCCGCTCTGTGTTTTCAGCCTAGCCCCGTACACAGAGTGAGGGGCTGTCATGAAGGTGCCTGAAAATCCCTTGTTCAGACCGTGAGCTCTACCAGGCCTCCCAAGTCGTCTGAGAAACCGAGGTCATCCCAACCTTGAGGAGCGTAAAGACAGACAGAAGACTGATCTCGATAGGCTTACCCTCCTTTGGAATAACAGGAGCTGAGGCTCACTGAGACAGAAAACAAAATGCTGCAAGGGCACGGACGAAATTACAATAATCCCCCAGATTTGTAGAGTGATTTGCTGTTAATCACCCTCTTTCATACCCATTACCTGATTTGATCTTCTCTAAATCCAAGTGAAGTAGGCAGGGCAAGAACGTCACACCCATTTCATAGATTCAGAAACTGAGTCTCGGAACACCCCCGTGGCCCAGCCGCTTAGGCTCGTAAGGCATGGGTCAAGCAGATCTGTCTGGCTTCTTTCCATTTTTAAACCTGTCTGACTCCATCCATCTCCCGACCAGGTCCTGACAAACACTCTGAACTATGGACACACAGAGGTTGGCCAGAGCTGTGTCATTCAGGAAGCAGGGGCCCTGCCAAGGAAGCAACTAAGAAGATGCCAAGGGGGCGAGAATCACAAGCCTCTGCCTCAGGAAGGCACTGCCCCTGTCCTCGCTGGGGCTTGAGTCCTTACTAAGGGGAGCAAAGACCAGCTCTGCATAACCAGGGACCTGGCTACAAAAGCAAGCCCGTCTGACCGAGCTGAAGTGACTGAGATTCATATTAGGGTGTAAATGACTGCCAGCAGACCCTTCCCTGAGGCAAATGGATGAGGACACCTGAAGAGAGGGGTGAAATCTCCTGACAGTGGAAGAGATGGAGCCACCGGAATCCAGGCCATTAAGAGGCTTCTCCCTGTGAGAAAGAACTGGATGGGAGTCAGTCACACGAATCCCAGTCCCACCTCCGCTGACTTCAGGAACACAGGTCTACCTCTCGGAGTCTCAATTTACGAGTCTATAAAATGGGATCATTAAACTAGTCATCCCCTAAAGTCCTTTGAGATCTGGCCAGCTGTGATCCAGTTGTTTCAGTCTGGTCACCAGCCTCTGCCGCTCTGTGTTTTCAGCCTAGCCCCGTACACAGAGTGAGGGGCTGTCATGAAGGTGCCTGAAAATCCCTTGTTCAGACCGTGAGCTCTACCAGGCCTCCCAAGTCGTCTGAGAAACCGAGGTCATCCCAACCTTGAGGAGCGTAAAGACAGACAGAAGACTGATCTCGATAGGCTTACCCTCCTTTGGAATAACAGGAGCTGAGGCTCACTGAGACAGAAAACAAAACGCTGCAAGGGCACGGACGAAATTACAATAATCCCCCAGATTTGTAGAGTGATTTGCTGTTAATCACCCTCTTTCATACCCATTACCTGATTTGATCTTCTCTAAATCCAAGTGAAGTAGGCAGGGCAAGAACGTCACACCCATTTCATAGATTCAGAAACTGAGTCTCGGAACACCCCCGTGGCCCAGCCGCTTAGGCTCCGTGTTCTCAGCACAGGGGCATGGGTTTGATCCCTGGTCAAGGAACCAGATTCCGCATGCTGCACCTAAGGCCTGGTGCAGCCAAATAAATATTTTTTTAAGGATAAGAATCTATTTTAAATATAGCAGTGTGTACATGACCTTTCCAGAGTCCCTACCTATCCCTTCCCCCTATTATTATAGGGCATGGACCTCTGCTCCGTGCTAGGTGCCAGCCTGCATGGGAGGGCGTTTGGGGGGCGATGGATACATGGGTGTGTGTGACTGGGTCCCTGTGTTGCTCACCTGAAACTGCCGCATTGCTAATTGGCCGTACCCTGGTACAAAATGGTTTTGGTGTTAAAAAAATTTAATCTGGCTGAGGAACTGCAGCAACTAAGTGGCGGCCAGGACTCAAAACTCAGACCAAGGGATTTCTCTCATTCTATCAGTCACCCTACTGCTACCTCTGTTAAAAAAAAATAAAAAAAACATGTAAAAGAAAGACAGAGAAGATGAGGGATGCCTGGGAGGGTAGGGTTTATTCACATTGGGCTTAGGTAGGAGCCACCATGAAGGATCTGGCTACACAGACATAACCGGGAGAGAGAGGCGAGGAGGGAGAAGGGGAGAAGAGTCCGGGAGGGAGGGCCAAGAGGCCAGCGAAGAGAAAGAGAGCCAGGAGAGCGGTGGCGCGAGGGGATGGACCTGAAGTACCCGGGGGTGAGCAGGGGAGTGGCGGGTGCTGGTGTGAGTCCGCAGGTAGGAAAGCTTTGTGTCCGCAGAGGTCCACAGCGGGAAGAGACTGGGGGAGGGCGGGACTGCGGGCTGACTCCGCCCCTTGCAGATTTTCGATTCTAACCACCTCCAGATCGGAAAGTGAGCTAGAAAAAGGGCAGAGGGGTCTAAATTCTGGAGAGAAACCCAAGTGAGCTGCAAAAGCAACAGATGCTAAAGAATCCTCATTGGCTGGAGCTGGAAACCACGCCCCCACCTCCTGCTTTTCTGGCTGCCTGCCTTTTCTCTGCCGGCCTGGCCGGCACAACCCTGCCTCGTGGCCGCAGCCAGCAGCGAGGCGACGAGCTGCCCTGCTCCGCTCCCCACGAGCTTGGCCCGGCCACGGCCAGGTTCGCAAGCAGGAGATTCCTGCCCATGACTCATCGAGCAAGTAGGACAGAATAAGAACAAACCCAACCAGGAAAGGAGGTGGAGAAGAGAGAGAGAGAAGGCAAGATAAAACAGAGAGAAAGAAAGAGAGCCGCTTTAGTAATAGGGCAATTGCCCTGTTTAGGATTACAATCTGCCAGCATTTCACTAAACTTTATGACACATGATGACGAGTTACTAGGCCAGATACCCCAGCCTGTGCGTAAAACAGAGGCCCTCGCCTCCTGGCGCAGGGAAGTAACCCCACAGCTCCCCACAAAGAATTCCGCCAGGTGTGGGGGAGGGGAGGAGCCAAGAAGGTGGAGAAACTGGTTCTTTCTGTTGTCAAAGTGGCCCCAGCAATAAATCACCGTGAATAATACTGTCGTCTATCAAAGAGGCGCTCTGGCTGCCAAGGCCTTTGAAGTGGCAACACCTATCATTTCCCACCTATAAAGGTGGCTTTGTGGGTCTGTCACGCTGGCAGCTGACAAGAGTGAGACCCGAGGCGTTCAGGCCTTGCCCACGCCCATCCCAGCAGCCAGCCCACCAAGCGCCCCACCTGGCGTGGCCTGTGGGGGGCCAGCCGGTCTCCGCTCACTGGGTGGATGGCTGCCAGGCCTCCAGCCGCTGGCGGAACGGGGAGGTGGGGTGGGGAGCGCGGGAGAGGCCCCCAGCCTCCCCAGGGACGAGGAGGGACACCTGCCAGCGTCCCCCCCGGCCTCACCGCCAGGGAGGCAGGCCTGGGTGGGCCTGAGCAGGAGACAGTGTCTCCAGAGATGGACCCCGTCATCAGAGCCACTGGGGACCCTCCCCAGGGCGCCCCCCTGGACATGACTGCATAAGGCTCTGCGTGGGGCCCGTGGCCATGGGCTCTAGGGTCCTTGGTCCCACCCGGGAAGCTGGGAACCCGTGAGGGCCGCCATTGCTGCTGCTCGGGCCCCTGGCGGAGGGCTAGGTACACGTTAAGAGCTCTGGCCACCGTAACCATGGGCCACAGGCAGAGTGGCCTGAACAACAGAAGCATATTTTTTCATAATTCTGGGGCCCCGGGAGCCCAGGGTCCCAGGGCTGGCGGGCAGGGCTGCTGGTGAGGCCTCTTTCCTCGGCTTGTATACAACCGTCTTCTTCTGCCTGTGTCGTCCCACGGTCTTCCTGTGAGCCTGCGTCCCAGGGTCCAGATGCCCTCCTCTCACTAGGACGCACCCGACAACCTTATGACAACTTAATGGCCTCTTTAAAGACCTCCATCTCCAGACACCATCACATTCTGAGGGACCGCAGGTGAAGACTTCAACGGCATGCCTGTTAGGATTACAATCTGCCAGCATTTCACTAAACTTTATGACACATGATGACGAGTTACTAGGCCAGATACCCCAGCCTGTGCGTAAAACAGAGGCCCCGCCTCCTGGCGCAGGAAGTAACCCCACAGCTCCCCACAAAGAATTCCGCCAGGTGTGGGGGAGGGGAGGAGCCAAGAAGGTGGAGAAACTGGTTCTTTCTGTTGTCAAAGTGGCCCCAGCAATAAATCACCGTGAATAATACTGTCGTCTATCAAAGAGGCGCTCTGGCTGCCAAGGCCTTTGAAGTGGCAACACCTATCATTTCCCACCTATAAAGGTGGCTTTGTGGGTCTGTCACGCTGGCAGCTGACAAGAGTGAGACCCGAGGCGTTCAGGCCTTGCCCACGCCCATCCCAGCAGCCAGCCCACCAAGCGCCCCACCTGGCGTGGCCTGTGGGGGGCCAGCCGGTCTCCGCTCACTGGGTGGATGGCTGCCAGGCCTCCAGCCGCTGGCGGAACGGGGAGGTGGGGTGGGGAGCGCGGGAGAGGCCCCCAGCCTCCCCAGGGACGAGGAGGGACACCTGCCAGCGTCCCCCCCGGCCTCACCGCCAGGGAGGCAGGCCTGGGTGGGCCTGAGCAGGAGACAGTGTCTCCAGAGATGGACCCCGTCATCAGAGCCACTGGGGACCCTCCCCAGGGCGCCCCCCTGGACATGACTGCATAAGGCTCTGCGTGGGGCCCGTGGCCATGGGCTCTAGGGTCCTTGGTCCCACCCGGGAAGCTGGGAACCCGTGAGGGCCGCCATTGCTGCTGCTCGGGCCCCTGGCGGAGGGCTAGGTACACGTTAAGAGCTCTGGCCACCGTAACCATGGGCCACAGGCAGAGTGGCCTGAACAACAGAAGCATATTTTTTCATAATTCTGGGGCCCCGGAAGCCCAGGGTCCCAGGGCTGGCGGGCAGGGCTGCTGGTGAGGCCTCTTTCCTCGGCTTGTATACAACCGTCTTCTTCTGCCTGTGTCGTCCCACGGTCTTCCTGTGAGCCTGCGTCCCAGGGTCCAGATGCCCTCCTCTCACTAGGACGCACCCGACAACCTTATGACAACTTAATGGCCTCTTTAAAGACCTCCATCTCCAGACACCATCACATTCTGAGGGACCGCAGGTGAAGACTTCAACATATAAATGTATAGCGTGCAACCCAGCCCATCAAGGAGCCCCAAAGCTCAGCCAAGGGGTGAGCAACCCCCTCCCCAAGATGGAATGAAAGCCCTAAGCCACGCACTCCACTGCAACCGGGGTAAATCTGAGCGAACTGCACCCAGGCCTCTCAGGGCCCGCTTCATCCAGAGGGGGTCTGTCCCCAGGCTTCCAAAGCCCGGTGTGTCCACGTCCTGCGCAAGAGCTGCCTCGCTTCTGTCTCCCCACGGGGAGCTCCGTTCCAGGGTGACCTAGACCAAGATCCCAAGACATCCCTAGAAAGGGACGTGTCGTGGGCACAAACCCGCCCCCAGCGCTGCTCCAGGAAGCACTATGGCTCCATCCGCACGGCCAGTGAGGCGAGGACATCAGGCCAGTGTGAGGGAAGCTGCCCGCGTTAGCCAGGGCCCAGCCGGGCCTGGAACCCGTGTCTCTGAGGCCCTGGGTCCTCCGTCTCCGTCCTCTTTGCGTCTCAGTCTCCTCTTCCCACGCCCAGATGGTCAGCAGTCCGCACTGGCTGCCATCGACATCTCGGAGAGCCTGCGGAGCAGCTGGGAGCTAAGGGCTGGCCTTTAACATTTTACGGGGGACTTCCAGCTACTTTTATCTGTGGGGCATTTTCTTAACATCGTGGCCGTATATACTGATGTGTTTTATAGAAGCACATCTATGGTTTACCAACAGGGACGCACGTGCTCTGTGAGCCAGCTCAGGCCCGAGCTCCTGGGAACGCAGGCCAGACCCCAGATCTCGGGCTTTCCTTCTGACAAGAGTCATTTCCCTTCTCTGGCCTCATTTCCCTGGTGTGGAGGGTGGAGGTGAGGGTACGTGCAAGGGTCGAGTTATGTAGTTTCTACATCCTCCTCCACGGGCATTTCCGATTTTTAACAACATCCCGAAGACAAAAGAAAATGGTTAGTTTTGTATAAACAGTCTTCTGCTCCCTTCAGGAAAGCTAAACGCAAAGCTGCCAGGTCCTGAGGCAGAAGACCATCAAGGCCTCCTACGTGTCCAGGCGGAAAGTTCTACGCCCACAGCCACCTGGACGAGAGTCAGTGACGGTTTCTGAGATCCGCGGGCTTCATGTCATCTTCTCCTCCAGCCTTGAATTTCTCGTGGGTGTCAGTCACAGGCCCCTGAGGAGCCTACAAAGCCCACAGTCACTGTCCCCATGGATGCTACGGAAGGGTGAGGTGGGGGTCCCCAGCGTGGAGAGGTCAGTTCTCCATGTTCCAAATCCGGACGGAGGACGCCCGAGCCCCCGAGGCTCTCTGCCCAACGGAGAGCAGAGGGCAGGGTGTCAGGGTCTGGTTTCCTGGGAGCCCGAGCTGGGGTTGGGCGGCGAGCCAGCCCCGCATTCTCCTGGGCCTCGGCTGTCGAATGAGGGGCGTGGGCTCAGGGTTCTCCCTGCCTCTCCCCCGTCTGCCCACCTATGGGGGTCCCCACAGGGCATTTCACAGGCGCGCTGGGGAAGGCACACAACACGCGTCATGGGCACACACACCCGCAGACACACGGGGCGCCGCAGCCTCGCCCCCCACCTCAGGGCCCTCTCGCAGGCTCCCCTCTCTCCCTGCCACAGACAAGCCCGTCCCCAGAGCAGCTCCCAGGAAAGGGGGCCCACCCGTGCCTCCACGCAGGACCGCTTCCTGGCAGAGCCCAGAGTGGGCAAGTGGAGTGAATTTTTGTCCTTTGAGGCCCAGAGGGGTGTCCCCTCCTCAGCTGCCTGGGGCCTGACAGCCACCCAGATGTATGACCTGGACAGCTTTGATCCAGGCCTCTGATAAACACCGGGAACAGCTTGGCTCTAAGTTCCCAGGAAGAAGTTTTATGGATGGGAATAAAACCGCCCCCGAGGGGGTGCCCAGGGCAGGGTGGGCCTTGACGTCCCCTCATCGTGCAGAGCCTCTGGCCGGGGCTACTCCCTGCCATATGGGGAGAGGACACAGGAACGGGACCCTCAAGCCATCAGGGACACTATTCAGAGGAATGTGAGGTTCCCATCAAAGGCTAGACTGGGAACAGGCGACACGTGGGCCCGGCCTAGGCCCCTGAAGTCCCCTCACGCTTGCTCACCTGTTCTTCCAAACATGCTACCCACGTTTCTCTAAGCAGAGAGCTCGCCAGATAAGACAAGAGCCAAGAAAGGCACGTTCCACTCGCCGGGCCTGTGGGTCCCCGTTCTTGTTGGTGATACTGCTGTTCTTAGCGACGATGCAGGTGGCCAAACACTGGGTTCGAGGCCATTCCTGCCTCCTCACAGAGAGGACAGAAGGTAGGACAATGTCCGGGGGGCCACAGAAGCTCCATGGCCCTCTCCCTTGCCCTCAGCATGGCCCCTCGGGAGAGGGAGGAATCATAGCCCCATGGAACACCCCAAGCTTTGCCCAGCGGAAAGATTTCCCCAAAGCAGAGCCACGTCCGAGACAAAGGAGGCACCCGAGAGTGTCATCTGAATCCGCTGTCTCAAGCTTTCACTCTTAGCCACTTCCCAAAAACTACTCCCCTTGGGAAAGCAGGCGTGGCCAGCCGTGGAAAGCCAGGAGGGCCTTCACAAAACCAGCCCACAGGGCTTCCCTGGTGGTCCAGTGGGTAAGGACACCGCCTTGCAGTGCAAGGGGCGCTGGTTCGATCCCTGGCCTGGGAAGATCCCACGTGCCGTGGAGCGGCTGGACCGATGTGTCCAATTACCGAGCCGGAGCTCTGGAGCGCATGCGCCCAGCGCTGGTGCTCAGCGACAACAGAGGCCACTGCGATGGCAGGCCCTCAATAGACGTGGCCTTAAAAAAAAAAAAAAAAACAGCCCACAGGCAGGGGCTCTGCCCTCAGAGTCCACAGGCCCTCTGGCCTTACCACTAACCAGCTGGGGGACCTCTAGCAAGTCACTCAGCTTCTCAGGTCTTCAGCAGCCTCAGCCCCAAGATGGGAATATTATAAACACTAAACCTAATACCTGGGGCACCATGACCAATTCTAGAACTGGCTGGCTCAAACATTACCGACTGACGTCCCCTCATCGTGAGAGCCTCTGGCCGGGCTACTCCCTGCCATATGGGAGAGGACACAGGAACGGGACCCTCAAGCCATCAGGGACACTATTCAGAGGAATGTGAGGTTCCCATCAAAGGCTAGACTGGGAACAGGCGACACGTGGGCCCGGCCTAGGCCCCTGAAGTCCCCTCACGCTTGCTCACCTGTTCTTCCAAACATGCTACCCACGTTTCTCTAAGCAGAGAGCTCGCCAGATAAGACAAGAGCCAAGAAAGGCACGTTCCACTCGCCGGGCCTGTGGGTCCCCGTTCTTGTTGGTGATACTGCTGTTCTTAGCGACGATGCAGGTGGCCAAACACTGGGTTCGAGGCCATTCCTGCCTCCTCACAGAGAGGACAGAAGGTAGGACAATGTCCGGGGGGCCACAGAAGCTCCATGGCCCTCTCCCTTGCCCTCAGCATGGCCCCTCGGGAGGGGGAGGAATCATAGCCCCATGGAACACCCCAAGCTTTGCCCAGCGGAAAGATTTCCCCAAAGCAGAGCCACGTCCGAGACAAAGGAGGCACCCGGGGTGTCATCTGAATCCGCTGTCTCAAGCTTTCACTCTTAGCCACTTCCCAAAAACTACTCCCCTTGGGAAAGCAGGCGTGGCCAGCCGTGGAAAGCCAGGAGGGCCTTCACAAAACCAGCCCACAGGGCTTCCCTGGTGGTCCAGTGGGTAAGGACACCGCCTTGCAGTGCAAGGGGCGCTGGTTCGATCCCTGGCCTGGGAAGATCCCACGTGCCGTGGAGCGGCTGGACCGATGTGTCCAATTACCGAGCCGGAGCTCTGGAGCGCATGCGCCCAGCGCTGGTGCTCAGCGACAACAGAGGCCACTGCGATGGCAGGCCCTCAATAGACGTGGCCTTAAAAAAAAAAAAAAAAACAGCCCACAGGCAGGGGCTCTGCCCTCAGAGTCCACAGGCCCTCTGGCCTTACCACTAACCAGCTGGGGGACCTCTAGCAAGTCACTCAGCTTCTCAGGTCTTCAGCAGCCTCAGCCCCAAGATGGGAATATTATAAACACTAAACCTAATACCTGGGGCACCATGACCAATTCTAGAACTGGCTGGCTCAAAACATTAGACTTTACTGTCGTTATTCTCAGTTTGTGAACCTTTCCGTTCATCTGGCTGCCTCGAACGACATCAGGAGACAAGCATCTCAAGAGACACCCCCAGAAACTGGCAGCCGCCCGGGGGCCTGGCAAGCCTGTCTCCGGCCGCGCGCACAGGAATAGATCCATTTGCGCTGAGCGTCAAGCGGGGCCTTATGACCCCAGCCTGTCTCGCAGGGTCATCTTGAGAAATCGCTGATGGCAGAGCCCGGGCTGCAGCAGCTGTTCCCCATTTGCACTCAACAAGAGGCGAGGGCCTTGAGTTACAGCGGGAGGGATTAAGGTTAAGCATGAAGAGCAGCTTCCCGGCGACGTTGGTTGGGAAACATTGCCGCGTTACCCAGGGCCTGCCGCAGACATGCCTTCTTCAAGGAGGCTTGAAGGAACAAGGAGGCTGGGGATGTGCCCAGGTCAACAGGTTCATCTTGTGGAAGGCAATGGCGTGGACTGCACACCCACCAGGCAGGAAAAGGGGCCCTCTGGACGCAGGATGACCTGGATGGCTCCTTAAACCAGAAATGTCGTCATTCTGAGAATCTCCCCACACCCGCCCGATGAGAAGAGAATCCAGAGGCCTGGCGGTACTATCTTCAGGGCCTACTTTCCAGCCTCCACTAGCAGTGGTCAGCCTTGACAACACAGAAGGAGGGACTTCCCTGGAGGTCCAACGGTTAGGACTTTACCTTCCAATGCAGGGGGTGCAGACTCGATCCCTGGTTGGGGAGCTAAGACCCCACAAGCCTCGTGGCCAAAAAAACCAAAACATAAAACAGAAGCAATATTGTAACAAATTCAATGAAAACTTTCAAAATGGTCCACATCAAAAAAAAAAAATCTTAAAAAAACAACAGAGGAGAAATTGAGTGACTTCCAAATGCTGCAGAGGCCAAGACAGAAATACATCACCCAGCACTAACCAGCTGGGGGACCTCTAGCAAGTCACTCAGCTTCTCAGGTCTTCAGCAGCCTCAGCCCCAAGATGGGAATATTATAAACACTAAACCTAATACCTGGGGCACCATGACCAATTCTAGAACTGGCTGGCTCAAAACATTAGACTTTACTGTCGTTATTCTCAGTTTGTGAACCTTTCCGTTCATCTGGCTGCCTCGAACGACATCAGGAGACAAGCATCTCAAGAGACACCCCCAGAAACTGGCATCCGCCCGTGGGCCTGGCAAGCCTGTCTCCGGCCGCGCGCACAGGAATAGATCCATTTGCGCTGAGCGTCAAGCGGGGCCTTATGACCCCAGCCTGTCTCGCAGGGTCATCTTGAGAAATCGCTGATGGCAGAGCCCGGGCTGCAGCAGCTGTTCCCCATTTGCACTCAACAAGAGGCGAGGGCCTTGAGTTACAGCGGGAGGGATTAAGGTTAAGCATGAAGAGCAGCTTCCCGGCGACGTTGGTTGGGAAACATTGCCGCGTTACCCAGGGCCTGCCGCAGACATGCCTTCTTCAAGGAGGCTTGAAGGAACAAGGAGGCTGGGGATGTGCCCAGGTCAACAGGTTCATCTTGTGGAAGGCAATGGCGTGGACTGCACACCCACCAGGCAGGAAAAGGGGCCCTCTGGACGCAGGATGACCTGGATGGCTCCTTAAACCAGAAATGTCGTCATTCTGAGAATCTCCCCACACCCCGCCCGATGAGAAGAGAATCCAGAGGCCTGGCGGTACTATCTTCAGGGCCTACTTTCCAGCCTCCACTAGCAGTGGTCAGCCTTGACAACACAGAAGGAGGGACTTCCCTGGAGGTCCAACGGTTAGGACTTTACCTTCCAATGCAGGGGGTGCAGACTCGATCCCTGGTTGGGGAGCTAAGACCCCACAAGCCTCGTGGCCAAAAAAACCAAAACATAAAACAGAAGCAATATTGTAACAAATTCAATGAAAACTTTCAAAATGGTCCACATCAAAAAAAAAAAATCTTAAAAAAACAACAGAGGAGAAATTGAGTGACTTCCAAATGCTGCAGAGGCCAAGACAGAAATACATCACCCAGCACTGAGAGAACGTCTCACAGTCCCAGCAAGAGAGACATCATAAGATCATAGCCTTTTATTGCCAGGGAGATCATCCACCCATCTCATAGATGGGAAGACTGATCCCCTCCTAAGACACGGGCAGTTCCTTTGATGCAGAGCTGGGAGCTGATGAGGAACTTGGCTTCACCACTAACCAGCTCTGTGACCTTCGGCAAGTCACTAAACTTCTCTGGTCCTCAACCGCCTCATCTCCAAGATGGGAATATTCTAAATGTTAAACCTAATACTCGCAGTATCACTGCTCTTTCTAGAACTCAATAGATATAAACATTAGACCTTCCTATTGTTATTCTCAGTATGTGAACTGTTCTCTTTGTCTGGCTGCAAAGACCTCTAACTTGGAAGTAGTTCTAAATGTTCGGATGAGCAGAAAAATAAACTGCTTGGTCTCTAAGACCAGGGAAGGCATGTAATAGACACCCTCCCAGCCAGGCCGACTCAGGCAGCAGGTGAAGAGATGGAGGTCTGTCCAGGGCAGTCAGGTGACATGGGGTGGGGGGTGCTGAGGAGCAGCTCTGGCCCCTCCAGGGCCACAGGAGGAGATCCAGCCCACTCCCGACCCTGGGGCTTTCCAACACATGATTTCAACCTGAAATCCCAGGTCACTCCTTACCAGTCCTAACTCCTTCCATAGTCCCGAGCCACCTGATCCTGGGGTTGGTACCCAGAGGGTCCCACAGGGCCTCTGTCTGACTGACTTGATGATCCCATCGTGGGGTGCCGCGGCACCAGAGATGCAGAGGGAGGGTCCGAGGGCCTGGCTTTCCCAGCCCTGCTCTCTGAGGCCCGCCGGCCCCTGCTCTTCTCTACCCCTGCCCCTGCCATCCTCCTGCTCGGAGATCAGTCCCCAACCCAGGCAAGACCCAGGGCAACAGAAAGGCACACAAAGACACTCGGTGAGCGTCTCTTGTCTGCACGTCTCTATGGGAGCAAATCGGATCTGATTTGCTTCCTCATCCAATCATCATGCAAAACAGTTGCCATTCTAAGAGGAGAAATCTAAGAGTAAATAGCCTTTAAAAAAAAAAAAATTGGGACTTCCAAATGCTGCAGAGGCCAAGACAGAAATACATCACCCAGCACTGAGAGAACGTCTCACAGTCCCAGCAAGAGAGACATCATAAGATCATAGCCTTTTATTGCCAGGGAGATCATCCACCCATCTCATAGATGGGAAGACTGATCCCCTCCTAAGACACGGGCAGTTCCTTTGATGCAGAGCTGGGAGCTGATGAGGAACTTGGCTTCACCACTAACCAGCTCTGTGACCTTCGGCAAGTCACTAAACTTCTCTGGTCCTCAACCGCCTCATCTCCAAGATGGGAATATTCTAAATGTTAAACCTAATACTCGCAGTATCACTGCTCTTTCTAGAACTCAATAGATATAAACATTAGACCTTCCTATTGTTATTCTCAGTATGTGAACTGTTCTCTTTGTCTGGCTGCAAAGACCTCTAACTTGGAAGTAGTTCTAAATGTTCGGATGAGCAGAAAAATAAACTGCTTGGTCTCTAAGACCAGGGAAGGCATGTAATAGACACCCTCCCAGCCAGGCCGACTCAGGCAGCAGGTGAAGAGATGGAGGTCTGTCCAGGGCAGTCAGGTGACATGGGGTGGGGGGTGCTGAGGAGCAGCTCTGGCCCCTCCAGGGCCACAGGAGGGAGATCCAGCCCACTCCCGACCCTGGGGCTTTCCAACACATGATTTCAACCTGAAATCCCAGGTCACTCCTTACCAGTCCTAACTCCTTCCATAGTCCCGAGCCACCTGATCCTGGGGTTGGTACCCAGAGGGTCCCACAGGGCCTCTGTCTGACTGACTTGATGATCCCATCGTGGGGTGCCGCGGCACCAGAGATGCAGAGGGAGGGTCCGAGGGCCTGGCTTTCCCAGCCCTGCTCTCTGAGGCCCGCCGGCCCCTGCTCTTCTCTACCCCTGCCCCTGCCATCCTCCTGCTCGGAGATCAGTCCCCAACCCAGGCAAGACCCAGGGCAACAGAAAGGCACACAAAGACACTCGGTGAGCGTCTCTTGTCTGCACGTCTCTATGGGAGCAAATCGGATCTGATTTGATTCCTCATCCAATCATCATGCAAAACAGTTGCCATTCTAAGAGAAGGAAACCAGAGAGGTGGGCCGTGCCGGCCCAGCCACACAAGGAGCGAAAAGGGCAGGTCTGGGGATTAAAGCCCAGTCCCTGTGTGCCGAAGCCGGCCCTCCTTTCCTGGGACGGCTGACCTGGCCCAGCCCTGGGGCTCCACACCGAGCCCTCGCCTTGGACGCCCCCGACACGGCTCACTGGCTCTGATGCCACAGTCCTCATCTTGTCCCCGGCCTGCTTGGTAAAGTCCCCTGGGACTGGCAGCACCCCCTCTCTGTTCCACGGGTCCTGGAACAGATGCCCATCAGCCCCCTGCCTATCTGGGCTTCCAAGCGCCCACGTTCTCTGTCGCTATGAGCCGCCTGCTTCAGGGCGGGGTCTGTCCCCTCTCTCCGCTGCCTGGGTGACCACCCCGTCTGTCACTGCATCCTGCAGGTCATAAGACGTGCCTGCAGAAAAGGACTCCCCCAGAGCCTGCTGTCGGGCTTTCCTGGACGCCCCCCAACCCTGCCTGAACTAAGATACCACAACCAGGCCTCCGGGAACCACCCCAGACAGGACCACAGCGGCAGAGCAGGCCAGAGGACAGCCTCTGGAGTCAGACTGACTAGCTGGAAACTCCTAGGCCAGCTTCTTATCCATGCCTCAGTTTCCTCACTTATAAAATGGAAATATGAGGACCTACCTCGTGGTCCTCGTTAACCAAATGAGTCAATATGTGTAAGCAGTTAGAACGTGCTGAGTACAACATACACGTAATTAAGTGAAAGTGGATGCCTATCCCCTTCGGTTTTAAAGTCACAGACCAGGAATCCAGTCCCAGGCTTGGAAAATCTCAAGGTTGGAAAGATCCATCTCCCTCCCAGAACAAGAGTCCTTACAACCATAGCACCCCAGGGTGCGCTCCAGGCTCTGGAATACCTCTAAAGATGGGGAGCTCACCACCTCACAGAAGCCTATCCCAGTGTCAGCCCATTTTTTACAAAATGGGGAATATCGTAGGGCAACAGAAAGGCACACAAAGACACTCGGTGAGCGTCTCTTGTCTGCACGTCTCTAGGGAATGTCCTCATCCAATCATCATGCAAAACAGTTGCCATTCTAAGAGAAGGAAACCAGAGAGTGGGCCGTGCCGGCCCAGCCACACAAGGAGCGAAAAGGGCAGGTCTGGGGATTAAAGCCCAGTCCCTGTGTGCCGAAGCCGGCCCTCCTTTCCTGGGACGGCTGACCTGGCCCAGCCCTGGGGCTCCACACCGAGCCCTCGCCTTGGACGCCCCCGACACGGCTCACTGGCTCTGATGCCACAGTCCTCATCTTGTCCCCGGCCTGCTTGGTAAAGTCCCCTGGGACTGGCAGCACCCCCTCTCTGTTCCACGGGTCCTGGAACAGATGCCCATCAGCCCCCTGCCTATCTGGGCTTCCAAGCGCCCACGTTCTCTGTCGCTATGAGCCGCCTGCTTCAGGGCGGGGTCTGTCCCCTCTCTCCGCTGCCTGGGTGACCACCCCGTCTGTCACTGCATCCTGCAGGTCATAAGACGTGCCTGCAGAAAAGGACTCCCCCAGAGCCTGCTGTCGGGCTTTCCTGGACGCCCCCCAACCCTGCCTGAACTAAGATACCACAACCAGGCCTCCGGGAACCACCCCAGACAGGACCACAGCGGCAGAGCAGGCCAGAGGACAGCCTCTGGAGTCAGACTGACTAGCTGGAAACTCCTAGGCCAGCTTCTTATCCATGCCTCAGTTTCCTCACTTATAAAATGGAAATATGAGGACCTACCTCGTGGTCCTCGTTAACCAAATGAGTCAATATGTGTAAGCAGTTAGAACGTGCTGAGTACAACATACACGTAATTAAGTGAAAGTGGATGCCTATCCCCTTCGGTTTTAAAGTCACAGACCAGGAATCCAGTCCCAGGCTTGGAAAATCTCAAGGTTGGAAAGATCCATCTCCCTCCCAGAACAAGAGTCCTTACAACCATAGCACCCCAGGGTGCGCTCCAGGCTCTGGAATACCTCTAAAGATGGGGAGCTCACCACCTCACAGAAGCCTATCCCAGTGTCAGCCCATTTTTTTACATGGAAGTATAGTGCTGGGGGAAAGACCCCACCTGCCAATGCAAGAGGCCTGAGAGACGTGGGTTAGATCCCGGGATGGGAAGGTCCCCTAGAGGAGGGCATGGCAACCCACTCTAGTATTCTTTTTTTTTTTTAATATTTATTTTACTTTTTACTTTTACAGAGTTTTGTTGTTTACAGTTATCTGTGATCCCAGATTAGTCATAGGTATATCCCCCCATCCCACCCCTCCAGGCCGTCGCACAGCACCCCTGCAGGATCCCCTTTTCCCACAGCGCAATGACAATAGCTATTTTTTCCACATATGATAAGATACGTTTTCATGCTACTTCCTTTATGCCTCCCACCCACCATTCATTCCCCACTATGTCCATATGTCTACTGTCCGTGTCTGTTCTCCCATCGCTTCACTGTGTGTGTCATCATTACCATCCTCCTAGATTCCATGTAGATGTCACTCTAGTGTTCTTGCCTGAAGAACCTCATGGACAGGGGCTCCTGGTGGGTGACAGTTCATAGGGTCACACAGAGCTGGACATAACTGAAGGGCCTTAGCGTGCACGCATGCTCAGTTGATTTACGGTGTTTCAGGTGCATCGCAAAGTGATTTGGTTAAACACACATATTCTTCATATATTCTTTTTCAGATTCTTTTCCATTCTAGGTTATTACAAGACATTGAACACAGTTCCCTGCGCTCTACAGTAGGTCCTTGTGGCTAATCTAGTTATAGCCGTAGTTCATCTGCAAATTTTGCTTCGGTTTGTTTTTACCCTGAGTTTGAAGCCGTCTCCTTGGAGCGTCCACCTCCCGGCCTGAGCCCCGAGCCTGCTCCCGCCCCCACGACAGTCAGCCTTCCCTCCGCACCCCTGCGCCAGGCCCCCGCAGCTGTGCACTGTGATTTATGGGCGGTTTCCAGGCTGGCAGGCAATGCAAACCAGCCTGGCACATTCCTGCCTGCTTCTCACTCCTTTCCTCCCCCAGCTGCCAGGCCAGCACTCCAGCACGCACGCCCGTGCTGACGGCTCCGAGGACGGGTCAGCCACGGCCGTCATGTCCAGAGCCCGTGGACGGGGCCCGGGGAGCGCGGGCTCCGAGCACGGCCTCCAAGCCCAGGTCCAAAGACAGGGAAGGGCGAGGCACTTCACTCAGGCAGCATCAACAGGTGAGGGCCCCTGGGAGGCACCAGGCGCTCTCTTGCCTTTGAAAAGATCTCGTGCTTTGGGATTTAGGTGGGCTTCCCAGATAGCTCAGTGGCAAAGAATCCGCCTACCCATGCAAGAGACACAAGTTCAATTCCTGGGTCAGGAAGGTCCCCTGGAGGAGGGCATGGCAACCCACTCCAGTACTCCCCTGGTGAATCCCATGGACAGAGGAGCCCGGCGGGCGACAGCCCATGGGGTCGCAAAGAGTCATACGCAAGTGAACCGCTGAGCACACTTTAGGGTTAGGCCTGGCCCTCGTCCTCTTCATCTTTATTTAGTGTGAAAATTGATGATAAGGATGTGGCATAAAGCCTGTGATCCTTTGATGAGGCTGAAATGGACAGGTGTGGTGAGTAAATGAAAAGAGAAAGCGCCCAAGAAGAGAGAATATTGCGGAAAATAGAGGCAAGCGCTAACCCTCTCTTCCTCTCAACTTGCCTAGAATGATGGAAAAGGTGAAGCTAATGTTTGCTTAGGTCTACCACATGCTAGACATCGCCCCTCACCATTGGCCTAAATGAGTATCAATAATCTCCACAAGGATGCTGTGAGGCAAATACTTCTTCCATCTAAATATAAGGACATCAAGACTCACAGAAGTCAAGCAGACTGCTGAAAGTCCTACAGCTAATAAGCAGTGAGTCAGAGCTCACACTCGGGTCTGGCTCCAGGCGGAGCCCTTTCCTCGTTCCACTGTGTGATGAGACCCCACAGGCTCCTTGGCATCTCTCAAGCCCTAGGAGCCTCCGCACCGGCTGGACAAAGTCTCTCTCTCACACACACACACACACACACACACACACGTACATACAAATACGTCCCACACGCACAGCCCTAGGCTCACAGGGCAAGAGGAACCCCCAGGCCTCTGGCTGGCACGTCTCTGATCTGGGAGAGAAACAGGAGCGTGTCACACGCACACTGACTGGGGCTTCCAGCAGCATCCAGACAGCCGTGAGGCCCCCCATGCAGGGAGGCAGCGGGCTCCGAGCACGGCCTAGCCCCCCTCACTCAGGCAGCATCAACAGGTGAGGGCCCTGGGAGGCACCAGGCGCCTCTTGCCTTTGAAAAGATCTCGTGCTTTGGGATTTAGGTGGGCTTCCCAGATAGCTCAGTGGCAAAGAATCCGCCTACCCATGCAAGAGACACAAGTTCAATTCCTGGGTCAGGAAGGTCCCCTGGAGGAGGGCATGGCAACCCACTCCAGTACTCCCCTGGTGAATCCCATGGACAGAGGAGCCCGGCGGGCGACAGCCCATGGGGTCGCAAAGAGTCATACGCAAGTGAACCGCTGAGCACACTTTAGGGTTAGGCCTGGCCCTCGTCCTCTTCATCTTTATTTAGTGTGAAAATTGATGATAAGGATGTGGCATAAAGCCTGTGATCCTTTGATGAGGCTGAAATGGACAGGTGTGGTGAGTAAATGAAAAGAGAAAGCGCCCAAGAAGAGAGAATATTGGAAAATAGAGGCAAGCGCTAACCCTCTCTTCCTCTCAACTTGCCTAGAATGATGGAAAAGGTGAAGCTAATGTTTGCTTAGGTCTACCACATGCTAGACATCGCCCCTCACCATTGGCCTAAATGAGTATCAATAATCTCCACAAGGATGCTGTGAGGCAAATACTTCTTCCATCTAAATATAAGGACATCAAGACTCACAGAAGTCAAGCAGACTGCTGAAAGTCCTACAGCTAATAAGCAGTGAGTCAGAGCTCACACTCGGGTCTGGCTCCAGGCGGAGCCCTTTCCTCGTTCCACTGTGTGATGAGACCCCACAGGCTCCTTGGCATCTCTCAAGCCCTAGGAGCCTCCGCACCGGCTGGACAAAGTCTCTCTCTCACACACACACACACACACACACACACGTACATACAAATACGTCCCACACGCACAGCCCTAGGCTCACAGGGCAAGAGGAACCCCCAGGCCTCTGGCTGGCACGTCTCTGATCTGGGAGAGAAACAGGAGCGTGTCACACGCACACTGACTGGGGCTTCCCCAGCGGCTTAGCCATGAAGACGCTGCCTCCAGTGCAAGAGACTCAGGAAGACCTCCTGGAAGAGGGCACGACAACCCACTCTAGTCTTCTTGCTATGGACGAATCCCCTGCACAGAGGAGCCTGGCAGGCCACAGTCCACGGGGTCACAAAGCGACTGAGCACACACACATGCACACATAATTATTCTACACACACACAGAAAGACAGTAAAAGAAAACCAACAGGATGATTAGAGGAGCCATTTTACATATAAGGGTAATTTTTAGCTCTTTTTCACACAGGTGCACAGGTTGTAAATTTCTTACACTGGGTGTACATTATGCCCATAATCCAAGTGGAATTCACAATGCCACCACATACGCATGGATAGATGGGCGGCCCTACCCGTGGGTGGGCCGCACACAGGCGCAGCCCCCCAGGCACGGTCTGCGGCCCACACTTGCATGTCCAGACCGTCAGCCTCTACCAGTTGCCCAGCTGCAGCCCTCCCTACGCTCCTTCAAGGCTGCCCACCACCTGAGGCCAGCCCAGCTCCACTCCGAGCTGGACGGCTGATGTTTGAAGTCAGATTCTCAACAGGAACTCCAGACCTCGCTGAGAGACCTGGGCTTCCTGGGGAGGAGTCCATAATACAGGCCCAGTGGGACGGAACAGCGACCTCACAGAGGCTGATTGCAGAACGGATGCCCCCCGCGGTAGGCGGCAGTGGGATCTCTCGCTGGGCTCTAAGGGTCCTGCCAA
The DNA here is from genome assembly GCA_022376925.1 of Tragulus kanchil. Taxonomy (NCBI): domain Eukaryota; kingdom Metazoa; phylum Chordata; class Mammalia; order Artiodactyla; family Tragulidae; genus Tragulus; species Tragulus kanchil. Next base: position 14,392,451 of record JAIOJX010000028.1, on the reverse strand, counting down.
GCCCTCTGAGCTTTGTCTGTGGGTGAAGCCCCAGGTCTGGGACCACACCCCAGGTTCCCTGCCATCTCGGTGGAGCCAGAGGAGAGGAGGGGTGGGGAGAAGGAAGCCAGCCGTTCCTCCAACTTTGTCCTGCAGGGTTGGTGTTCAGAGGTCGGAGTATGCCACAGAGACTCCAAACGGCCCGGAGAGCCCTACCCAAGCACCCAGGCACCTGGGTGGGCTCAGCGGATGCTGTGCATCAGGAAGCACCCTCCGTATTCCCAGAGGAGCAAACTGAGCTTCCTCGCAACAAGCCAGCAGGCAGACGCTCTTTACAAACACGTCACACTGACTGGGGCTTCCCCAGCGGCTTAGCCATGAAGACGCTGCCTCCAGTGCAAGAGACTCAGGAAGACCTCCTGGAAGAGGGCACGACAACCCACTCTAGTCTTCTTGCTATGGACGAATCCCCTGCACAGAGGAGCCTGGCAGGCCACAGTCCACGGGGTCACAAAGCGACTGAGCACACACACATGCACACATAATTATTCTACACACACACAGAAAGACAGTAAAAGAAAACCAACAGGATGATTAGAGGAGCCATTTTACATATAAGGGTAATTTTTAGCTCTTTTTCACACAGGTGCACAGGTTGTAAATTTCTTACACTGGGTGTACATTATGCCCATAATCCAAGTGGAATTCACAATGCCACCACATACGCATGGATAGATGGGCGGCCCTACCCGTGGGTGGGCCGCACACAGGCGCAGCCCCCCAGGCACGGTCTGCGGCCCACACTTGCATGTCCAGACCGTCAGCCTCTACCAGTTGCCCAGCTGCAGCCCTCCCTACGCTCCTTCAAGGCTGCCCACCACCTGAGGCCAGCCCAGCTCCACTCCGAGCTGGACGGCTGATGTTTGAAGTCAGATTCTCAACAGGAACTCCAGACCTCGCTGAGAGACCTGGGCTTCCTGGGGAGGAGTCCATAATACAGGCCCAGTGGGACGGAACAGCGACCTCACAGAGGCTGATTGCAGAACGGATGCCCCCCGCGGTAGGCGGCAGTGGGATCTCTCGCTGGGCTCTAAGGGTCCTGCCAAGCCCTCTGAGCTTTGTCTGTGGGTGAAGCCCCAGGTCTGGGACCACACCCCAGGTTCCCTGCCATCTCGGTGGAGCCAGAGGAGAGGAGGGGTGGGGAGAAGGAAGCCAGCCGTTCCTCCAACTTTGTCCTGCAGGGTTGGTGTTCAGAGGTCGGAGTATGCCACAGAGACTCCAAACGGCCCGGAGAGCCCTACCCAAGCACCCAGGCACCTGGGTGGGCTCAGCGGATGCTGTGCATCAGGAAGCACCCTCCGTATTCCCAGAGGAGCAAACTGAGCTTCCTCGCAACAAGCCAGCAGGCAGATGCTCAGGAGAAAGGGCAAGGAGACCCCAGGAAGACGTGTCTGTCTGCCTGGCAGGGGCTCCTGCAGAGCACAGCTGCCTCTGCAGCATTTGGAGGGGCCCCTTCTGGTTGCCGGGAAAAGCCCCAGCCGCCGTAAGCGCCAGCAGACTCCGCTCGCATCCAGGCTCGGTTACCAGCCTTAAATGGTTACCGCATTTTAAAGACCTGAACGTAAGACCGGATACTATAAAACTCCTAGAGGAACACATAGGCGGAACACTCTTTGACATAAATCGCAGCAATATATTTTTGGCTCCGTCTCCTAAAGCAAAGGAAATAAAAGCAAAAATAAAAAAATGGGACCTAATTAAACTTCGAAGCTTTTGCAAAGCAAAGGAAACCATTGACAAAACCCAAAGACAAACTCCTGAACGGGAGACAATGTTTGTAAATGATATAGCCAGTAAAGGATAAATATCCAACATATATAAACAGCTCATACAACTCAACAGTGAAAACACAGCCAGATGAAAACATTAGGCAGAAGAACTGAATAGACATTTTTCCAAAGAGGAAATGCAGATGGCCAATAGGCCCATGAAAAGATGCTCAACATCTCTAATCATCAGGGAAATGCAAATCAAAAGCATAATGAAATATCATCTCAGGCCTGTCAGAATGGCTATTATCGAAAAGAACTCAAATAACAAATGTTACCAAAGATGTAGAGAAAAGGGGATTCTCAGACACTGTTAATGGGAATGTAATTTGGTGCGCCCACTATGGAAGATAGTTTGCAGATTCCTCAAAAAGAAAAAACAGCATTTTTTTATTTTTTGGCCGCATGAAGCAGCTAGCGGGGTCTTAGCTCCCCAACCAGAGATTGAACCCACAACCTCAACAATAAAAGCAGAGTCCTAACCACTAGACCACCATAGAACTCCCCAAAACTAAAAACAGAATTACCATAGGACCCAGAAACTCCACTTCTGGGCATATATTCCAGAAAAATACGACTTCAAAAGCTACCAGCACCCCAATGTTCACAGGAAGCACCCTCCGTATTCCCAGAGGAGCAAACTGAGCTTCCTCGCAACAAGCCAGCAGGCAGATGCTCAGGAGAAAGGGCAAGGAGACCCCAGGAAGACGTGTCTGTCTGCCTGGCAGGGGCTCCTGCAGAGCACAGCTGCCTCTGCAGCATTTGGAGGGGCCCCTTCTGGTTGCCGGGAAAAGCCCCAGCCGCCGTAAGCGCCAGCAGACTCCGCTCGCATCCAGGCTCGGTTACCAGCCTTAAATGGTTACCGCATTTTAAAGACCTGAACGTAAGACCGGATACTATAAAACTCCTAGAGGAACACATAGGCGGAACACTCTTTGACATAAATCGCAGCAATATATTTTTGGCTCCGTCTCCTAAAGCAAAGGAAATAAAAGCAAAAATAAAAAAATGGGACCTAATTAAACTTCGAAGCTTTTGCAAAGCAAAGGAAACCATTGACAAAACCCAAAGACAAACTCCTGAACGGGAGACAATGTTTGTAAATGATATAGCCAGTAAAGGATAAATATCCAACATATATAAACAGCTCATACAACTCAACAGTGAAAACACAGCCAGATGCAAACATTAGGCAGAAGAACTGAATAGACATTTTTCCAAAGAGGAAATGCAGATGGCCAATAGGCCCATGAAAAGATGCTCAACATCTCTAATCATCAGGGAAATGCAAATCAAAAGCATAATGAAATATCATCTCAGGCCTGTCAGAATGGCTATTATCGAAAAGAACTCAAATAACAAATGTTACCAAAGATGTAGAGAAAAGGGGATTCTCAGACACTGTTAATGGGAATGTAATTTGGTGCGCCCACTATGGAAGATAGTTTGCAGATTCCTCAAAAAGAAAAAACAGCATTTTTTTATTTTTTGGCCGCATGAAGCAGCTAGCGGGGTCTTAGCTCCCCAACCAGAGATTGAACCCACAACCTCAACAATAAAAGCAGAGTCCTAACCACTAGACCACCATAGAACTCCCCAAAACTAAAAACAGAATTACCATAGGACCCAGAAACTCCACTTCTGGGCATATATTCCAGAAAAATACGACTTCAAAAAGCTACCAGCACCCCAATGTTCACAGGATCATTGTTTGCAACAGCCAAGATAGGGAAGCAACTTAAGTGTCCATCTACAGACGAATGGATAAGGAAGATGCGATATATATACATGTGTATGATATACATATGATACATATATGTATGTATACCTATAATTGTATAGATATATACAATTAGATATATTATGAAATACTACTCAGTCATAAGAAAGAATGAAGTTCGGCATGTGTCGCAGTGTGGGTGGATTTGGAGGACATCAGGCTGAAGTGAAATAACTTGGATAGAGAAGGACAAACACTGTATTACATCACTTATAGGTGAAACCTAAAAAGTACAACAAAAAAGAAGCCGACTCACAGTGAGAACAAACCAGTGGCTACCAGTGGAGAGAGGACAGGAGAGAGGGGCCATCTAATAAGGGCAGGGGAGGAAGAGGGACAAGACATTAGATATAAAATAAGCTACAAAGTTATATTATACAACATGGGAAATAGAGCCAATATTTTATATTAACTATAAACAGAGCATAACTTTTAAAAATTATGATTCATTCTATTATATACCTGTAACTTATGTATAATATAACACTGTATTTCAATAAAAATAAATAAGTAAATAATCTCAATTAAAACATTAAACGGTTATCACGGTACACCTTAAACTGACACAGTGCTGCCTGTCAACTATGTCTCAATAAGACTGGAAGGGGAACCATACAATGGGAATGCACTCACAGGGCTACCGGGAGCCCTCAGATCGTGAGCGGGGACCACCGCGCCTGACCCACAGACCCACACGGCCAAGGGCTGCCCCTATGGGAGTCTGTGGCTAGGTAACACTGCCCAGGTGTGGCTCCAAAGACCGAAGGACACCTACACACACACAGTGACACACCCGCACAGAGGTGTCAGTGGTCACACTTATGAAGATGTAAACCTAAGTTAGCATAACCACCTAAACCCACAAATGCTTGCACAACCTGCTTTGCTAGCAAACATCCTTGTAGTCCCATTTAATTAATAATCATAACTGAAGACAATTTGCACATTACACAGTGCTTTTTATCTGAACCTTATCTCATTTGACTACCAAAAATCACGACGAGAGGTAGATACGCTAATTGTTATCGTCCAGCGTTCACAGACCATAAAACTGAGCTAAGCGTCTCCCAAGGACACGCAGTAAATGACAGCGTTGGATTTCATCCCGGATCCAAGATGGACGCACTACACAGGCTATGGTGACACATACGCCCCTATCTCCTAATCGGCAAATTACAAAACCTATAATTGTATAGATATATACAATTAGATATATTATGAAATACTACTCAGTCATAAGAAAGAATGAAGTTCGGCATGTGTCGCAGTGTGGGTGGATTTGGAGGACATCAGGCTGAAGTGAAATAACTTGGATAGAGAAGGACAAACACTGTATTACATCACTTATAGGTGAAACCTAAAAAGTACAACAAAAAAGAAGCCGACTCACAGTGAGAACAAACCAGTGGCTACCAGTGGAGAGAGGACAGGAGAGAGTGCCATCTAATAAGGGCAGGGGAGGAAGAGGGACAAGACATTAGATATAAAATAAGCTACAAAGTTATATTATACAACATGGGAAATAGAGCCAATATTTTATATTAACTATAAACAGAGCATAACTTTTAAAAATTATGATTCATTCTATTATATACCTGTAACTTATGTATAATATAACACTGTATTTCAATAAAAATAAATAAGTAAATAATCTCAATTAAAACATTAAACGGTTATCACGGTACACCTTAAACTGACACAGTGCTGCCTGTCAACTATGTCTCAATAAGACTGGAAGGGGAACCATACAATGGGAATGCACTCACAGGGCTACCGGGAGCCCTCAGATCGTGAGCGGGGACCACCGCGCCTGACCCACAGACCCACACGGCCAAGGGCTGCCCCTATGGGAGTCTGTGGCTAGGTAACACTGCCCAGGTGTGGCTCCAAAGACCGAAGGACACCTACACACACACAGTGACACACCAAGACAGAGGTGTCAGTGGTCACACTTATGAAGATGTAAACCTAAGTTAGCATAACCACCTAAACCCACAAATGCTTGCACAACCTGCTTTGCTAGCAAACATCCTTGTAGTCCCATTTAATTAATAATCATAACTGAAGACAATTTGCACATTACACAGTGCTTTTTATCTGAACCTTATCTCATTTGACTACCAAAAATCACGACGAGAGGTAGATACGCTAATTGTTATCGTCCAGCGTTCACAGACCATAAAACTGAGCTAAGCGTCTCCCAAGGACACGCAGTAAATGACAGCGTTGGATTTCATCCCGGATCCAAGATGGACGCACTACACAGGCTATGGTGACACATACGCACCCTTATCTCCTAATCGGCAAATTGATGTTTCTTAGCCGCCAAAAAGAAGGCCTGGAATCAACCCATCAGGCGAGACTCATGTAGGAGGGCGAAGCTGAGAGTCACACAGAGGGCCCCACCCCCACCCCCACCCCCACCCCGCCCTGGAGCTGCGCACACAGCCTTCCCATCGACCCTTCTTCCTCCCCGGCCTGTACCTGGGGCACTCTTTCCTCCCAGGACACCATCCTCTGTCTCTCCCCAATCAAAATCAAAGCCCAGCTCGAGTCCCACAACCGGTTTCCCTTGTAGCTCAGCTGGTAAAGAATCCACCTGCAATGCAAGAGACTGGGTTAGATCCCCAGGTTGGGAGGACACCCTGGAGAAGGGAGCAGCACCCCACTCCAACATTCTTTCCTGGAGAATTCCATGGAGAGAGGAGCTTGGCAGGCGACAGACCATGGGCCGGCAAAACGTTGGATAAGACTGAGTAACTTTCACTTTCACTTTCCAATTCTCACCCTCCCCCGCACCCCCACCCGACCACCGTACCCCTACACACACACACACACACACACACACCCCTTTCTCTCAGGTCCCATCGAAACGTCAGGTCCTTCCGCTCAGCACCTGTGGTTCCGCAGTTGCTTTCTGTGATACAGGTGTGAGCACAAGGTCTCTGGGCTCAGCCAGTCATGGGTCTGAGTGAGTCCTGTCTCCCTCTTCCTGGCTGTGTGACCCTGGAGTTGGCAGACCCTGGACATATGCCTTAACGTCTCTGGGCCTCATTCTCCTTGATAATAACAGGACAAACCTCACACTTAACCAGAGGTAAATGAAAACACATGCCTGACACACAGCGAAAGCCCCATCCATGCGATCTAGGAGTACAGTTTGATTTCTCCAGCCAATGGCAGCTCACAGAGTTTTGAACCTATTCCTTTGGGAGCCCCCTAAAGGGTCGAGTTCAGGGCTGGCACAACCATGTCACCCTTTGGCTAGCAGAGAGGAGTGCCAGCTCAGCCACCAGCCGGCTGGAGGCGCTCACCAGCCGGACCTCCGTTCTCTGATATGTGGGACGCGGCGTCTTTCCTGACCTCGGGCACAGGGCGGGTGACAAACTCCACTCTCAACAGCACAGATGGTCCCCACCCTACGAGGGTTCTACTTAACGATTTTTCAACTTAGCGATGGTGTGAAGACGATACACACTCGAAAGAAACCGTGCTCCCTGGTTTGCATTTTGAGCTTTTCCCTGGCCTGCGATCCGGGCACGAGGCTCCCGCGACACCACACAGGGCACGCCGCCGCGCTCCCCGCCAGCCCCACCGGCACCAGGGGAAACAGCAGATGAGCCCTCCCACCCAGAGAACCCTCGGCTGTTTTCCATTTTCAGTACCGTATTCAACCAATTACGGGAGAAATTCAATGCAGGGTGACAAAATAAGCATCGTGTTGGGTGATTTTGCCCAACCCTAGGCCAACAGAAGTGTTCTAAGCCCTTTTAAGATGGGCTGGACTCACATAGAATGTCCAGTCGGTCTTTGCATGCTTGACTTACGGTATTTTCAACTCATGATGGGTTTATTGGGACGGAACTGTGGTGTGAGCTGAGGAAGCTCTGCAGGCAGGAAGGCGAGTAGCGGAGTGAGTCAGGGCTTATTTGGACCTGGGTCTGGACCCTGGCTCGGCCTTGGGCAAGTGGAATGTCTTCTCTGTGTTTCATCAATAAAGTGAGGATGAATACGTAAAATAGACAACCAATGGGAATGTGCTGTAAGACTACGGGAACTCACACAGGGCTCTGCAGGAGTGAGATGGGGAGGGAGATGGGAGGCAAGTTCAAGTGGGAGGGGTCACGTGCATACCTATGGCTGATTCAGGTTTATGTAGGGCAGTAAACAACAAAACTCTGTAAACATAAAATAAAAGTAAAAAATAATAATAATTACATTAAAAAGTGAGGGTGAGAAGCCCAACTTCCCAGCACTGTTAACATAACCCACAGGCACTGTGTGTGCTGAACTCCAGGCACATGATGAACAGACGCGCAATAACGTCATCAGTGGTGGGCACTGTAGCCATCTCTTTTCATAAAGATCCATGTACCCCAATGCCTAACAACATGTTAGACATTAAACACAGCACTGGTTTTTCAGCCTACGGGGGGGGCTAGGGCTCTTTCCTGACCTCGGGCACAGGGCGGGTGACAAACTCCACTCTCAACAGCACAGATGGTCCCCACCCTACGAGGGTTCTACTTAACGATTTTTCAACTTAGCGATGGTGTGAAGACGATACACACTCGAAAGAAACCGTGCTCCCTGGTTTGCATTTTGAGCTTTTCCCTGGCCTGCGATCCGGGCACGAGGCTCCCGCGACACCACACAGGGCACGCCGCCGCGCTCCCCGCCAGCCCCACCGGCACCAGGGGAAACAGCAGATGAGCCCTCCCACCCAGAGAACCCTCGGCTGTTTTCCATTTTCAGTACCGTATTCAACCAATTACGGGAGAAATTCAATGCAGGGTGACAAAATAAGCATCGTGTTGGGTGATTTTGCCCAACCCTAGGCCAACAGAAGTGTTCTAAGCCCTTTTAAGATGGGCTGGACTCACATAGAATGTCCAGTCGGTCTTTGCATGCTTGACTTACGGTATTTTCAACTCATGATGGGTTTATTGGGACGGAACTGTGGTGTGAGCTGAGGAAGCTCTGCAGGCAGGAAGGCGAGTAGCGGAGTGAGTCAGGGCTTATTTGGACCTGGGTCTGGACCCTGGCTCGGCCTTGGGCAAGTGGAATGTCTTCTCTGTGTTTCATCAATAAAGTGAGGATGAATACGTAAAATAGACAACCAATGGGAATGTGCTGTAAGACTACGGGAACTCACACAGGGCTCTGCAGGAGTGAGATGGGGAGGGAGATGGGAGGCAAGTTCAAGTGGGAGGGGTCACGTGCATACCTATGGCTGATTCAGGTTTATGTAGGGCAGTAAACAACAAAACTCTGTAAACATAAAATAAAAGTAAAAAATAATAATAATTACATTAAAAAGTGAGGGTGAGAAGCCCAACTTCCCAGCACTGTTAACATAACCCACAGGCACTGTGTGTGCTGAACTCCAGGCACATGATGAACAGACGCGCAATAACGTCATCAGTGGTGGGCACTGTAGCCATCTCTTTTCATAAAGATCCATGTACCCCAATGCCCACTGCAGCACTATTCACGATAGACAGGCCATGGAAGCAATCTAGATTGCATCAACAGCATAATGACTAAAGACAATATGGTACATGCTATACAATGGAATATTGTTCAGCCATGAAAAGGAATGGCATAATGCCATTTGCAGAGATGTAGATGAACCGAGAGATTATCATACTTCAGAGTGAAGTCAGACCGAGAAAGACAAATATTATATGATTCTGCTTACATGTGGAATCTTAGAAAGGGGTACAAATGAACTCACTTACAAACGAGAACTAGAGTTATGGATGCAGAAAACAAATTTATGATTACCATAGGGTAAAGGAGGGACTAAACTGAGAGACTGGGATTAACATAGACATGTTACTATACATAAAACAGATAACTAATAAGCTATAGTCATCGCTAATAAGTTATAGTTGCTATATAGCACAGGGAATGCTATTCAAACTCTGCAATGACCTATATTAGAAAAGAATCTAAAAACCAGTGGACACATGCATGTGTATCACTGACCTGCTGTACAACTGAAACTAACACAGCAAGTCAATTGTAAGTCAATTGTAGTCCAATAAAAAAAAATTCTTAATAAAAGAACTTAGGAGAATTGCTTCTGACAGAGTGGGTGTGAAAATCTGAGAAGTCATGGATTTCATGAACCCCAGGATCACCCTTGTCTCTAATCCTCAGTGTCCGTGGACCAAGCCTCATGCCTTTCGCAGACTCCCAGCCTGCAAGGTACAGAAAGAAGTTGAACACACTCTTGTCCTCTGCTGTGTGTTGATCTGAAGACCCCCTGTGCCACCTGGCCTTTACCCCAGCATGTCCAATCAAGGCCCCCTGGCAGGCAAGGCACATCCCCAAGGCATGGGCCCCGCAGAGCTGAGCTCACAGGCGCCCTGCCCCTGGGCAGCCCCCATCTGCCCAAGAGCTGTCTCTAAAGAGTGGAACTGCAGGCAGAGAGTGTCCTGGGCTTGTTCAAGTGCTGTCCTCGCTGCTGGGAGGCCCAGATCACCCCTGTGTCCCTCCCGGCAGGGACGAGGTCGAAAGAATCTCTCATGGACCAGGAGAGGAGGCAGGTGTGAAAACCTCCTCCCACCAACGGGCATTCCAACTCCCGGAACTTCTCAGGCCCCATCTGGCCTCCCCCAAGGCCACTGCAGCCAACCCGAGCCTGGCCACTTGCCAGCCTCCGAGTGTCACCATGCAGTGGGGACTCAGCCGCTCTCAAGGTGTTGCCCTTCCTGCCAGTGCGTGCTGAGGAACACCTGTCATAGCCGAGAGTACCAAAGACGGCCCCCGGGGAGTGGCCTTAAGGAGACGCCTGCCTTCATGACACGTTCCGAAGGTCAGCAGAGCCAGATGAAATACCCAAGGAGAAGGTGGGCATGGGGGGCACAAGCCACCTTGCCATTCGAGCCGGGGGGTCCCACAGCCTGTGCTAAGGCTCTCCCAGGACCTCTCTGGAACTGAAGGAACTCAGGTACATTCTCTACCTCCCCCTGGAGCAGAGAAAGCCCAGATAGAGGAGGACAATTGTCTCAAGCAGTCCTGCTCACTTCTGCTGGGAAGCTGGGCTATCCGCTTGCAGGAGAGGACAGAGCGGGGTGTTGGTGCTGACACCATAGCTCTTTCCCTTGGCTGGGAGCTGAGCCCTGAATCCCTGTGTGAGCCTAGGTTCACCATGCTCCCTGTTCAGCTCCCAGGGCCAGCTCGCCTCTGCCCCTCCTCTGGGGCAGACCTTCTGCCCTGGGCTCTCCCTGTTCCAGCTCCAGGCCTCCTCATCCTCACAGCTGTGTCTTCTCCTTCCACCCACGGGGCCCACCTGGCTCCACCTGGGGGCCTTGAGACAGACAGCTCATCCTTTCCAGAGACCCGGAGAGATGGAAGTGAAGGCTTCCCCAAAGCATACGTAGGCAAGCCACGGACTCCCGAGAGGAGGAAGCGCAGACAGCCGGCCATGTTGGTAAGCACCAGCTTCCACAGAGGTTCTGCAGAAGCACCAAGCCTTCACCACTTGCCTTCTAGTCATTAAACGGTCAAGAAAGATGCACGAAGTGTCTGTTTCATGCCAGACACCAAGTTAGGTGTGGAAGCAAAAGACATAGCTCCTCAGACAGGAACTAAAAGAGAGTTGGGTAGATAAAGTGTATGTTTCAGGATCCTTGATACAAAGGAAAACAAAAGTGAAAGATGCTGAAACAGAAGGGCAGGTAAAGAGTCATGGGAGCAAAACCGTCGCTCACAGGGAAAATGAAGGAGGGCTTCCTGCAGGGGGTGGCGTTTGAATCCTGAAGGGTGAGAAGATTCGAATGGGAGGCGACCGGGACACACACATTTCATGGAAAGAACAGAAAATGCAGGAGAAGGAAAACCTGACATTGTTCTCAGCTACAGCACGGCCTGGATGGGCCAGGCATTGACCTAAAAGTTGGGAAGAATGTCTACAAAGATAGCTGCTCCATTTCAGAAGAAAATAGAACAGGTGTTTCAGGGGAAAAAAACACCAATGTTGATTTTTAAGGGGTCTGTGCGTGTGATACATGGTGGGTGGTGTTATTATTGTAAAAAGATGTCAGGAATAAACCACAGGCCTCCCCACAGATGCCACGGCCAGATGGGAAGACTGGCAGGATTTTGACCTCACTTGTTCTCTGTGTCCCAGGATCCCCCCAAAGCCCCGTCAAGGGGCCCAGATACAAACAGAGATGGAAACACGGCCATACAGCGCAGCCCAGAGCTGAAGGACCACCCTTTGCCTCCCCTCAGGGCAGGTTAATGCTCACCGCACGCTGTCTATTTCCCATCTTCCCGCAGGCCTGCAGCTCACCTCAGGAGGCCAGCTGGCAGGAGCACTTCCGTGGTGGTGCACAGTCGTCAGGCCTCCTCATCCTCACAGCTGTGTCTTCTCCTTCCACCCACGGGGCCCACCTGGCTCCACCTGGGGGCCTTGAGACAGACAGCTCATCCTTTCCAGAGACCCGGAGAGATGGAAGTGAAGGCTTCCCCAAAGCATACGTAGGCAAGCCACGGACTCCCGAGAGGAGGAAGCGCAGACAGCCGGCCATGTTGGTAAGCACCAGCTTCCACAGAGGTTCTGCAGAAGCACCAAGCCTTCACCACTTGCCTTCTAGTCATTAAACGGTCAAGAAAGATGCACGAAGTGTCTGTTTCATGCCAGACACCAAGTTAGGTGTGGGAAGCAAAAGACATAGCTCCTCAGACAGGAACTAAAAGAGAGTTGGGTAGATAAAGTGTATGTTTCAGGATCCTTGATACAAAGGAAAACAAAAGTGAAAGATGCTGAAACAGAAGGGCAGGTAAAGAGTCATGGGAGCAAAACCGTCGCTCACAGGGAAAATGAAGGAGGGCTTCCTGCAGGGGGTGGCGTTTGAATCCTGAAGGGTGAGAAGATTCGAATGGGAGGCGACCGGGACACACACATTTCATGGAAAGAACAGAAAATGCAGGAGAAGGAAAACCTGACATTGTTCTCAGCTACAGCACGGCCTGGATGGGCCAGGCATTGACCTAAAAGTTGGGAAGAATGTCTACAAAGATAGCTGCTCCATTTCAGAAGAAAATAGAACAGGTGTTTCAGGGGAAAAAAACACCAATGTTGATTTTTAAGGGGTCTGTGCGTGTGATACATGGTGGGTGGTGTTATTATTGTAAAAAGATGTCAGGAATAAACCACAGGCCTCCCCACAGATGCCACGGCCAGATGGGAAGACTGGCAGGATTTTGACCTCACTTGTTCTCTGTGTCCCAGGATCCCCCCAAAGCCCCGTCAAGGGGCCCAGATACAAACAGAGATGGAAACACGGCCATACAGCGCAGCCCAGAGCTGAAGGACCACCCTTTGCCTCCCCTCAGGGCAGGTTAATGCTCACCGCACGCTGTCTATTTCCCATCTTCCCGCAGGCCTGCAGCTCACCTCAGGAGGCCAGCTGGCAGGAGCACTTCCGTGGTGGTGCACAGTCGTCAGGACTTCGCCTTCCCATGCAGGGGCTGCAGGCTCAGTCTCTGGTTGGGCAGCTAAGATCCCACAGGCCTGAGACCGAGAAACTAGAACCTAAACAAGAGAAGCAATATTGTAACGAATTCAGTAAAGACTTTACAAATGGTCCGCATAAAAAACATTTTTTTAAAGAGGCCAACTGGGGAAAACAGAGGGCCCCCGTTACAGAGCTTAACTCAAAGCAGAAACCAGAGGTGGTTATCCCCGTGACAGGTAAGATTTTCTAACCTAACCTGGTACTAGATACACGCTATGGCTATTAAGTTATAGAGTCCTCCTTATTATTAATATAATCTCCATTTTATAGATGAAAAAAATCAAAAAAATTGAAGGGCTTGCCCAAAGTCACACAGCCAGTTAAGGGGCAGGGACAACTCTCAAACTCGTCCATTTGGACCCAAGGGCAGTTTTGTTTTTTTTTTTTTTTTGGTGGGGGTTGGGTAGGGAGGGAGGGGAACAGGCGGGCTACTTCTATTGCTCTTTCATTTGTCCATTTTCATCCATCTTTTGTTCTTTGGTCCGTGTGGGCCTCCCATCGCAGTGGCCTCTGTCGTCGCAGAGCGCTGGCTGTGGGCGCATGTGCTCCAGAGCTCCGGCCTGGTAATTGGACATATCGGTCAAGCTGCTCCATGGCACGTGGGATCTTCCCAGGCCAGGAATCGAACCAGCGCCCCTTGCACTGCAAGGCGGTGTCCTTCACTGGACCACCAGGGAAGCCCCCAAGGGCAGTTTTTAACTGCTAGAACGTGAAGTGAAAATTGCTGTCATGTCCAACTCTTTGCGACCCATGGACAAGCCATGGAATTCTCCAGGCAAGAACACTGGAGTGGGTAGCCTTTCCCTTCTCCAGGGCATCTCCCCAACCCAGGGATCGAACCCAGGTCTCCTGCACTACAGGCAGATTCTTTACCATCTGCGCCACCAGGGAAGCTAGGTGGCTCAGGTGGTAACTGCCAAGCCCAGGTGCAAACAGGCTTAAGGGCCAGGAGCAGGGCTGTGGCGGGGTGGGAGGGACAGAGACCCCGGGAGCCTGCAGGAGCCAGGTGAGAGCCCCCACTCTTCTGAGGTCACCTCCTTTCTTCAAGAGAGAGGATCCCAAGGGCTGGCAGGGAAGAAGGCCCGGGGTTTATCCCTGTGTGGGTCTGAAGACAGTTTCCTGCATGGGCACTGAGAGAAGAGAATTCAGAGACATAAACCTTCCCTGCCACCCAAGGCAGGTAACGGGGAGGAAACGAGGCCGGCAGCTGTGCATCCCTCGATCCATGTTTCCCAGGAAAGATGATAATGATTGGACATGTCACTCCCCAAAACCAGAAACTCAAAGCAATTTTAGATGAACTTTCAGAATGATGAAAGAAACGGCCGTGTTCGTGTTATACACCAAATAAATCACACCAAAATGATAGTTGTAATTCCCAAAAGTACACAGAGAATTGATTTTACCGCGACACTTATCATGATGAACGGGTTCACCCCTGCAAGGGGCCGTCTGCATCGGCTCCAGCTTAACCCTGGCCCTGCCGGGTCCGGCTCAGCTGGTCCCTGAGCCCCAGGGTGCAGAGCTGCCTCCTGGAGCCGGGCTGCGGCTGGCCCTGCCCACGGCCCCTGCCATCATGGGTCAATAGCCACTTCCAGAGCCCTGAGTGAACCCGAGGACAGCAGACGTCTGCGGTCGGCCAAGCTCCTCTCTGAGCTAGGAAACAGTCTGCCATGTCTGTCTAAGTCTGAGGGAAGGGAGAAGAGAACTGCTGCTTCTCACGAGGACATCCTTATTCTTCACAGTGATTATGCACTGGGGGTCCTGATGCAGTCTCTTTATCAGATGAATTAACTGAGGCTCAGAGAGGCTGACTTACCCAGTGATTTTGGAGTAAAGGTTTTAGTGACTTCCGAGTGGATTTTCTTCCCAACACACCCTCCTGGCAATTGCTCTGCCAAGACGTCCCCCCAACCCTGGGCCAGAGTTTCATCCATTCATTCATTCTTCAGGGCTCAGCAAATATTTATTTTATTTTATTTTATTTTTGGTTGTGCTGGGTCTTTGTTGCTGCCTGGGCCTTTTCTCTAGCCGCAGAGCTCGGGCTTCCCGTTGCAGTGGCTACTCTAGGGAGCACAGGCTTCCGCAGTTGCAGCACACAGGCTTCGACGGTCCATGGCGTGTGGAATCTTCCCAGATCAGGGACTGAATCCATGTCTCCTGCATTGGCAGGTGGACTCTACCGCTGAGCCTCCAGGGAAGCCCTCAGCAAGTGTGACTGAGCATCTGTAGATGCCAGGGGCTGGGATGGGGATACAGTTAAGAGTAAGTCTCAGTTTCTGCCTCACAAACCACAAGGGCTCAACGGAATGAAACCGAATGCATTACAATAGTGAGACAGTGCTTCAGGGAATATCCACGGTGCTTGTCATCATTGTTGTTCAACCGCTAAACTGAGTCAGACCCTTTGCAGCCCCATGGACTGCAGCACGCCAGGACGGGTGCTCTCCTTCCTTAAAAGGGAGCGGCCTGGGTCAGGAAGGGCACAGGAGGCTTCCCAAAGGAGGTAACACCTGGTTACCATGTCCTAGGCCTGGCCTCACTCTAACCGTGATAAAATGACTCTCCTAGGGGCTTCCCTGGTGGTCCAGTGGGTGAGGACACTGCCTTGCAGTGCAAGGGGCGCCGGTTCGATCCCTGGCCCGGGAAGATCCCACATGCCGCTGAGCAGCTGGACCAATGTATCCAATGACCTAGCCGGAGTTCTGGAGTGCATGCGCCCAGAGCTAGTGCTCTGCGACAACAGAGGCCACCGCGATGGGAGGCCCACAGGAGCCAAAGAACAAAGATGGATGGAAATAGACAAATGAAAGACCAACAGAAGTGGCCCACCCGCCCCCCTCCCACCCCGCCACCTCCCCCACAAAAGAAAAGAGTTCACTTCATGAAGTAAGTCAGAAAGAGAGAAACAAATATCATATATTAATATATGTATATATGGAGAATCTACAAAAGTGTTATAGATGATCTTATTTGTAAAGAAGAAATGGACACGATACTACAGCACCCTCCTGGCATTGGCGCCCCATCTTTTTTTGGGCTCAGCAAATATTTATTTTATTTTATTTTATTTTGGTTGTGCTGGGTCTTTGTTGCTGCCTGGGCCTTTTCTCTAGCCGCAGAGCTCGGGCTTCCCGTTGCAGTGGCTACTCTAGGGAGCACAGGCTTCCGCAGTTGCAGCACACAGGCTTCGACGGTCCATGGCGTGTGGAATCTTCCCAGATCAGGGACTGAATCCATGTCTCCTGCATTGGCAGGTGGACTCTACCGCTGAGCCTCCAGGGAAGCCCTCAGCAAGTGTGACTGAGCATCTGTAGATGCCAGGGGCTGGGATAGGGATACAGTTAAGAGTAAGTCTCAGTTTCTGCCTCACAAACCACAAGGGCTCAACGGAATGAAACCGAATGCATTACAATAGTGAGACAGTGCTTCAGGGAATATCCACGGTGCTTGTCATCATTGTTGTTCAACCGCTAAACTGAGTCAGACCCTTTGCAGCCCCATGGACTGCAGCACGCCAGGACGGGTGCTCTCCTTCCTTAAAAGGGAGCGGCCTGGGTCAGGAAGGGCACAGGAGGCTTCCCAAAGGAGGTAACACCTGGTTACCATGTCCTAGGCCTGGCCTCACTCTAACCGTGATAAAATGACTCTCCTAGGGGCTTCCCTGGTGGTCCAGTGGGTGAGGACACTGCCTTGCAGTGCAAGGGGCGCCGGTTCGATCCCTGGCCCGGGAAGATCCCACATGCCGCTGAGCAGCTGGACCAATGTATCCAATGACCTAGCCGGAGTTCTGGAGTGCATGCGCCCAGAGCTAGTGCTCTGCGACAACAGAGGCCACCGCGATGGGAGGCCCACAGGAGCCAAAGAACAAAGATGGATGGAAATAGACAAATGAAAGACCAACAGAAGTGGCCCACCCGCCCCTCCTCCCACCCCGCCACCTCCCCCCCACAAAAAAGAAAAGAGTTCACTTCATGAAGTAAGTCAGAAAGAGAAAAACAAATATCATATATTAATATATATATATATGGAGAATCTACAAAAGTGTTATAGATGATCTTATTTGTAAAGAAGAAATGGAGACACAAATATATGGATACTACAGACATAGAGAACAAATGTATGGATACCAAGAGGAAAGGGGGTGGGAGGGATGGACTGGGACGTTAGAGTTAACATGTATAAAACAGATAACTAGTGAGAACCTGACGCACAGCATGGGGCACTCTACTTGATGGTCTGTGGAGAACTGAATAGGAAGGAAACTCAGAAAGGAGGGGCGGTATGCACACACACAGCTGATTCATTGTGCTGTACAGCGAAGACTAACGTAACATCATAAAGCAACTGCACTCCAATAAAAATTAATTTTTAAAAAAGTTCACTCCAGGGCTTCCCTGGTAGCTCAGTGGTAAAGAGTTCACCTGCCAACGCAGGAGATATGGGTTCCATCCCTGATCCAGGAAGATCCCACGTGCTGTGGAGCAACTAAGCCCGTGAGCCGCAACTATGGAGCCTGTGCTTTACAGCATCGGAGCTGCAGCGATTGAGCCTCTGTGCCGCAACTACAGAAGCCCGTGTGCCCTAGAGCCCGAGTTCCACCACAAGAGAAGTCACTGCAACAAGAAGCCTGCTCACCTCAACGGGGAGTAGCCCCCTTCTCTGCAGCTAGAGAAGAGCCTGCAGTAGCAGTGGAAACCCAGAATAGTCAAAAATAAATAAATAGAAATAAAACATTTTGAAGAAAAGTTCACTCAGCGTCAATTCGAGGACTAGGCAGAGCTTATGTGGCATGGAGGCTGAACTTGTTTTCAGATCGGGGCCCAAGAAAGCATCAAGAATCCTGTACCCTTACAGGGCTATTTGCATATCAGAATTATACCGCTCACCATCAAAGGCTGCTATCAGACTTCAAGAACAAAGACTAGATAGAACAAGTTCTATAAAATATGCTATAAAAATCAACTCAGGACAAAATCAAAGAGTATTTCTGGAAATAAAAATAGATGACGTTTCAGAGTTAATGTCATAAACAACATCTTTAGCGCTAAATTGCTGTGTGTTTTTTCACTTCTAACTTCAGAGCTAAGATCCCTCCAGCCCTTTTGTTTTGTCTAGGGCTTTTTCTAGCTTGATTTGGTTGGGGTGGGGGCTGTCTTTGTCTTCTAATATATATATATATGGAGAATCTACAAAAGTGTTATAGATGATCTTATTTGTAAAGAAGAAATGGAGACACAAATATATGGATACTACAGACATAGAGAACAAATGTATGGATACCAAGAGGAAAGGGGGTGGGAGGGATGGACTGGGACGTTAGAGTTAACATGTATAAAACAGATAACTAGTGAGAACCTGACGCACAGCATGGGGCACTCTACTTGATGGTCTGTGGAGAACTGAATAGGAAGGAAACTCAGAAAGGAGGGGCGGTATGCACACACACAGCTGATTCACTGTGCTGTACAGCGAAGACTAACGTAACATCATAAAGCAACTGCACTCCAATAAAAATTAATTTTTAAAAAAGTTCACTCCAGGGCTTCCCTGGTAGCTCAGTGGTAAAGAGTTCACCTGCCAACGCAGGAGATATGGGTTCCATCCCTGATCCAGGAAGATCCCACGTGCTGTGGAGCAACTAAGCCCGTGAGCCGCAACTATGGAGCCTGTGCTTTACAGCATCGGAGCTGCAGCGATTGAGCCTCTGTGCCGCAACTACAGAAGCCCGTGTGCCCTAGAGCCCGAGTTCCACCACAAGAGAAGTCACTGCAACAAGAAGCCTGCTCACCTCAACGAGAGAGTAGCCCCCCTTCTCTGCAGCTAGAGAAGAGCCTGCAGTAGCAGTGGAAACCCAGAATAGTCAAAAATAAATAAATAGAAATAAAACATTTTGAAGAAAAGTTCACTCAGCGTCAATTCGAGGACTAGGCAGAGCTTATGTGGCATGGAGGCTGAACTTGTTTTCAGATCGGGGCCCAAGAAAGCATCAAGAATCCTGTACCCTTACAGGGCTATTTGCATATCAGAATTATACCGCTCACCATCAAAGGCTGCTATCAGACTTCAAGAACAAAGACTAGATAGAACAAGTTCTATAAAATATGCTATAAAAATCAACTCAGGACAAAATCAAAGAGTATTTCTGGAAATAAAAATAGATGACGTTTCAGAGTTAATGTCATAAACAACATCTTTAGCTCTAAATTACTGTGTGTTTTTACACTTCTAACTTCAGAGCTAAGATCCCTCCAGCCCTTTTGTTTTGTCTAGGGCTTTTTCTAGCTTGATTTGGTTGGGGGTGGGGGGCTGTCTTTTGTCTTCTAAGTGCATCTGGTTCAATCTCAGTTTAGCCTCTTTCTAGCTTTGTGATCTTGGGCAAAAGCCTTGACTTTGAACTCTTTTTTGAGTTTTTCCTCTGACTTCACAATATTATGACACACAGAGCCTTCGTAAGTGACAGACACATTTATCTCGGACAGCAAATGCTTGTCAAAGTCAAGTTCTGGGAATTTACAGTCAGATACCCTCCAGAGAACAAATAACAGGAAAGCTTTCTAGCCCCCGCACCTCCTAAAAACATGTCCTCTGGGCTCCAGGAGTCTGGCTCTGAGCCTAATACCTTTAAAAGTATTTAAATCAATAACCATGATAACGCGCCCCACCGTTTCACAGATTAGGAGGGAGAGGGACAGTGATCAGAATCCAATCATCTTAAAATTATTAAAGGACTGAAAAACAGAGCTCAAGTACTTACCCTCCAGTAAGTTTCTTCTCTCTTGAGTTATCCAAGTTACAAGATAAACACTCGATGAATTAAACTAGAGAGAAACTTTAGTGATACCCTTCACCTGCCCAAACAGCTTCGCCTGCCCAAACAGCTTTGTAGGAGGACAATTCACAGCGACCATGGTATCACTTAGCCAAACCGAGACAGAGGCTCCTACCAGATGCCTTTAAACCAGTAATTTTTAAACTTAAGGAGTGACAGATGAGAGCATATTTAAAGGGAAGGAAAAAAAACCTCACCAATCCCCATGGGGCTGACAAGTTATTTCATAGTATATAAATGTAATATATACACACACTAAGCGAGGTATAAATCCCATGCTTCTAGCTCTTTAATTGGAAGATAATTGCTTTACAATGTAGTGTTGGTGTCTTCTGTACAATAACACAAAACAGTCGTAAGTGTGTATAGCATATTGCTTCCCTCCTAAACCTCCCTCCCACTGCCCCCATCCCACCCCACTAGGTGTCAGAGCCCAGCCTGGGCTGCCTGGGTTATATTATACCTCTATCTCTTATGCACATATAAAACAAAAACAAGTTTACAGAATAACCACCATTAAAACTACCAAACCAGGGGCTTCCCTGGTGGTCCAGTGGGTAAGGATACCGCCTTGCAGTGCAAGGGGCGCCGGTTCCATCCCTGGCCTGGGAAGATTCCACATGAGTGGTCCATGTGCTGGAGCTCCACTTTGAACTCTTTTGAGTTTTTCCTCTGACTTCACAATATTATGACACACAGAGCCTTCGTAAGTGACAGACACATTTATCTCGGACAGCAAATGCTTGTCAAAGTCAAGTTCTGGGAATTTACAGTCAGATACCCTCCAGAGAACAAATAACAGGAAAGCTTTCTAGCCCCCGCACCTCCTAAAAACATGTCCTCTGGGCTCCAGGAGTCTGGCTCTGAGCCTAATACCTTTAAAAGTATTTAAATCAATAACCATGATAACGCGCCCCACCGTTTCACAGATTAGGAGGGAGAGGGACAGTGATCAGAATCCAATCATCTTAAAATTATTAAAGGACTGAAAAACAGAGCTCAAGTACTTACCCTCCAGTAAGTTTCTTCTCTCTTGAGTTATCCAAGTTACAAGATAAACACTCGATGAATTAAACTAGAGAGAAACTTTAGTGATACCCTTCACCTGCCCAAACAGCTTCGCCTGCCCAAACAGCTTTGTAGGAGGACAATTCACAGCGACCATGGTATCACTTAGCCAAACCGAGACAGAGGC
The DNA here is from genome assembly GCA_022376925.1 of Tragulus kanchil. Classification (NCBI taxonomy): domain Eukaryota; kingdom Metazoa; phylum Chordata; class Mammalia; order Artiodactyla; family Tragulidae; genus Tragulus; species Tragulus kanchil. The sequence continues at coordinate 14,371,303 of JAIOJX010000028.1, read as the reverse complement.
TCCTACCAGATGCCTTTAAACCAGTAATTTTTAAACTTAAGGAGTGACAGATGAGAGCATATTTAAAGGGAAGGAAAAACCTCACCAACCCCCATGGGGCTGACAAGTTATTTCATAGTATATAAATGTAATATATACACACACTAAGCGAGGTATAAATCCCATGCTTCTAGCTCTTTAATTGGAAGATAATTGCTTTACAATGTAGTGTTGGTGTCTTCTGTACAATAACACAAAACAGTCGTAAGTGTGTATAGCATATTGCTTCCCTCCTAAACCTCCCTCCCACTGCCCCCATCCCACCCCACTAGGTGTCAGAGCCCAGCCTGGGCTGCCTGGGTTATATTATACCTCTATCTCTTATGCACATATAAAACAAAAACAAGTTTACAGAATAACCACCATTAAAACTACCAAACCAGGGGCTTCCCTGGTGGTCCAGTGGGTAAGGATACCGCCTTGCAGTGCAAGGGGCGCCGGTTCCATCCCTGGCCTGGGAAGATTCCACATACCACGGAGTGGCTGGACCCATGTGTCCAATTACCAAGCCGGAGCTCTGGAGCGCATGCACCCAGAGCCGGTGCTCTGCGACAACAGACGCCACTGCGATGGGAGGACAACATGGGCCAAAGAACAAAGACGGATGAAAATAGATAAATGAAAGACCAACAGAAGTGGCTTGCCCGCCCCTCTCCCTCCCCAACTCGCCCCCACCCCAAAAAAAAAACATAAAAAAAAAAAGAAAAGAAAACTACCAAACCAATAAACTCTGAATTAACAACATTAACAGACAATGATGGATCGGGGTGCCTGGCAGAAGCCAGCTCTGGTGCTGCTCTGGCCCGCAGAAAGATATCACAGTTTTGGCCTTCGCCTCTGTTGTCAGCTTGGTTCTTTGGACTTTCACATGATGGACCATCATTTAATCCAGAGGTCATCAAACTTCTTCTCTAAAAGGCCATGTTGTAAATATTTTCAGCTTTGCGGACCATATGCGCTCTGTCACAAACTACTAACTCTATCACTGCAGCATGAAATCAGCCACAGACAGTGGTTAATGGATGGACCTGGCAGTGTTCCAATAAAACTTTATTTACGAAAACAGGTGCCCGGCAGGATTTGGCCTGAGGGCCAGAGTTTGCTGCCTCCTGATTTCATCCATCATCTTTATTAGGTCATCATTTGGCCTTTTGCCTTTTAACAACGAGTTTCACTCTTAACTATTGATTTATGGTTTTTATGGACCAGTAAATCCAATCATTCATTCCAAAATTCAACCTTGGAAAAAATTAAACAGAACATATTTCTTGTCTATTTACAACTCAATCACTGGTAAAGAGCTGATAGGAAAGAAGCCAAGATTTGAGAACCACCCTTTCTAGAAGGGGGACATTTAGGTGCTGGGTCTATGGTCCCTGGAACCATGGATCGATTCTGTCACTTTATTTCTTTTCTCTATTTGAACTACAGATTGGACATCCAGCAGTGATATTGTCCTGCCTTCACTGGACATGAACATATCAGTAAAGAGTATCAGCCTCTGGTTTTCTCTCTTTATTTTACCATTTGGTCATTCAAACAAACACAAAAAAACAATCATTGAGCACTTACAAATGTCAGGTATTGTTCTGAGCACTTGAGATCTTCAGTGGAAAAAACAGATTCAAACACCCACAGCCTTTATAGATCTTATATTCAGACTGAGGAGCAACCATCCAACAGTAAGAATTAGTCTAGGGCTTCCCTGGTGACTCCAAGAGTCCACCTGCCAGTGCAGGAGACACAAGTTTGATTCCTGGTCTGGGAAGATCCCATGTGCCACAGAGCAGCTAAGCCTGGGAGCCGCAACTATTGAGTCCACAGGCCACAATGACTGAAGCCTGTTTGCCACAGAGCCCATGCTCCGCAACAGTGAGAAGCCCGTGCCCCACAGCTTGAGAAAGCCCACACAGCAATGAAGACCCAGCCCCACCAAAAACACAGTCAATAAATATGTTTAAGTTAGTGGTTTGTTCTGTAAATGGTGTTCTTTGAGTGGAATGAAGGTCTGTGTGCCATAACTAAACAGACTAGCATCTTCATCTCAGAAAGTGATCCCCGATTATGAAAGCACTCCCACAGAGAAGCATTGGGTGTCCACCTACAAGAATTCAACGATGGCGGACAGGAAAGGTCTGTTGTGTTTCGGCACTCGAGCAGGTCATCCTAACAGGATGATTGCCAGCCTCATGAGGATCTCCACGCTGACCCCTGGCAGTGTTCCAATAAAACTTTATTTACGAAAACAGGTGCCCGGCAGGATTTGGCCAGAGGGCCAGAGTTTGCTGCCTCCTGATTTCATCCATCATCTTTATTAGGTCATCATTTGGCCTTTTGCCTTTTAACAACGAGTTTCACTCTTAACTATTGATTTATGGTTTTTATGGACCAGTAAATCCAATCATTCATTCCAAAATTCAACCTTGGAAAAAATTAAACAGAACATATTTCTTGTCTATTTACAACTCAATCACTGGTAAAGAGCTGATAGGAAAGAAGCCAAGATTTGAGAACCACCCTTTCTAGAAGGGGTACATTTAGGTTCTGGGTCTATGGTCCCTGGAACCATGGATCGATTCTGTCACTTTATTTCTTTTCTCTATTTGAACTACAGATTGGACATCCAGCAGTGATATTGTCCTGCCTTCACTGGACATGAACATATCAGTAAAGAGTATCAGCCTCTGGTTTTCTCTCTTTATTTTACCATTTGGTCATTCAAACAAACACAAAAAAACAATCATTGAGCACTTACAAATGTCAGGTATTGTTCTGAGCACTTGAGATCTTCAGTGGAAAAAACAGATTCAAACACCCACAGCCTTTATAGATCTTATATTCAGACTGAGGAGCAACCATCCAACAGTAAGAATTAGTCTAGGGCTTCCCTGGTGACTCCAAGAGTCCACCTGCCAGTGCAGGAGACACAAGTTTGATTCCTGGTCTGGGAAGATCCCATGTGCCACAGAGCAGCTAAGCCTGGGAGCCGCAACTATTGAGTCCACAGGCCACAATGACTGAAGCCTGTTTGCCACAGAGCCCATGCTCCGCAACAGTGAGAAGCCCGTGCCCCACAGCTTGAGAAAGCCCACACAGCAATGAAGACCCAGCCCCACCAAAAACACAGTCAATAAATATGTTTAAGTTAGTGGTTTGTTCTGTAAATGGTGTTCTTTGAGTGGAATGAAGGTCTGTGTGCCATAACTAAACAGACTAGCATCTTCATCTCAGAAAGTGATCCCCGATTATGAAAGCACTCCCACAGAGAAGCATTGGGTGTCCACCTACAAGAATTCAACGATGGCGGACAGGAAAGGTCTGTTGTGTTTCGGCACTCGAGCAGGTCATCCTAACAGGATGATTGCCAGCCTCATGAGGATCTCCACGCTGACCCCCAAGCACAACGGCTCCAGAACTCAAGCCAGGCGGCACTACTCGGCACGTGCGGGGAACCTGGGACGTGTGCCTAACGTTGGCACAGTGGTCGCCCCTCTTTCTCAGTCCCTCGCGGACGGCCTGGAGGCGACAGGAACGGGTTTTGAAAGGCCTCACCGGGTCCTGGCTCTGCCCCTGGCCGCTGCGGACGAGTCCGCCACTGCGTGTGACTCTTGGCTTCCTCATCTCTCATTCTGAAAGGCCCAAAGTGTCTTTCCTGTCTCCTCCACAGTTCTTAAGGAAACCATATGAGATGAATTATGAAAGAGTTTTGAATATGAATCTGCTGAGAGCTGGGGGGCCCCAGAGAGAGGAGATTTGTGTTAATAAGTAAGATGGCCTTGGGCCCCTCCAGCCCACTGGCTCCTGCTTACATGCACTGGGTCCTTCCTTTTTTCAGCCCTGTGTACAGGTGCTCTATGCCTGTAACGTAGCTAGGTTATTACTATTATTATTACTACTAGGAAGGATATCAGGGCATTGGAAGAACAACTAAACTCCTCATCTCTAGAATACTCACATAATTAAATCCTCTTTACAAAGGAGGGACCCTTATTCCTATTCATCTTCATCTTAACTTCATGAACATAATTAGCTAGCAAGCCTAAAGATTTTTTTCCTCTTTTACATTTTCTGGTGAAAACTTTTATAGCCCAACAATATATATTATTCCTATTCTCTTTTGCTTTAATCAGTTTCAAAAAACACCTATCCCCCAAGCCCCATTTCTATTGCGTTTTCCTCCAGACCTTGGAGAAGAAAAACACAAAACAAAATAAGGCTCCCTGGCCTGCAGACTGTATTTCTGCTGGGTGGTGGAGAAGAATATGAATGAAAATTCGGATTTACTGAGGATGAGCGGGCAGCAGGAGGATTTCTTTCCTAAAAGCTCTCAAATGTCTGTACGAACCACCTCATCCAATCCACTCCCTACTGTGTGAAAGCACCGAATCAGAAGAGACAAAGAATCGTCAGTTCCAAAACCCTGACTGGATGGATCACTCTGTCCAATGGACGTTAACATCAACCTAGGTGTTCACTGAATTTATCCCGGGGGGGGGCAATCATTCTACAAGGACATCCCTCTAAACCCAGACACACACACTTCTCTCTCTCTTTCTGTATCTCTCTCTCCCTCTCTCTCTCTCGGTCTCTCTCTATCCTGTATGTTCTAACCACAGGATCAGTTGTGCTCAAAGGCTGCCGAGAGTCCTATCTCATAAGCGCCCAGGGCAATAGCCTGAGGTTTACAAGGCCTAATAATAATGTGGTTCTCACCTCCCAGCCACAGGCACCCCACTCCCCAGAGGCAAACACAAGCCAGACAAACCCCAAGAAAACCAGCCCCCTAAGATGACAACATTTTCAATTCACCATCTGATTTTTTTTTTTTTAATATGTGTGTTGTGTGCTTTTCCCTTTGTCCAAAGAGCACAAGCCTTTCATTTTGCCTTTTATTTGTCTTGCTGCCGGTCCTGTGAAAATGTATTGGCTTTTCAGTTAGTGATTACACATCATCACATACCCAATTTATAACACCATGCCCCAAAGAACAGATGTAATAAAGCGAGGGCAAGAAGTAGCAACCTTAGAAAACAGAGCTGCCGACTCAAAGGTCTTTGCATGTGTACAGGACAGAAAGCAGTGTCGACACAAGGCCTGGGAACTTATATTTTGAGACCAATTGCCGATGTTACCGACACAGCTCCAGTGGGTGGGTGGGATGGGGAATAAAGACAGTATAAGACCCAGACAGAGAGAAAAGGCTTGTGGTTGCCAAGGGAGAGGAGGGAGAAGTGAGGGATGGGGATCGGGAGTTCGGGCTTAGCAGATGCAACCTATTACCTATAGAATGGACAGACAACAAGGGCCTCGTGTACAGTACAGGCAACTCTATGGAGTGTACCAGGATAAACCATAATGGAAGAGACTATGAAAACAACATAGATATATGTATAACTAAGTCACTGTGCTGTATAACAGAAATGAACACAGCACTGTAACCACCTCATCCAATCCACTCCCTACTGTGTGAAAGCACCGAATCAGAAGAGACAAAGAATCGTCAGTTCCAAAACCCTGACTGGATGGATCACTCTGTCCAATGGACGTTAACATCAACCTAGGTGTTCACTGAATTTATCCCGGGGCGGGGGCAATCATTCTACAAGGACATCCCTCTAAACCCAGACACACACATTTCTCTCTCTTTCTGTATCTCTCTCTCCTCTCTCTCTCGGTCTCTCTCATCCTGTATGTTCTAACCACAGGATCAGTTGTGCTCAAAGGCTGCCGAGAGTCCTATCTCATAAGCGCCCAGGGCAATAGCCTGAGGTTTACAAGGCCTAATAATAATGTGGTTCTCACCTCCCAGCCACAGGCACCCCACTCCCCAGAGGCAAACACAAGCCAGACAAACCCCAAGAAAACCAGCCCCCTAAGATGACAACATTTTCAATTCACCATCTGATTTTTTTTTTTTTAATATGTGTGTTGTGTGCTTTTCCCTTTGTCCAAAGAGCACAAGCCTTTCATTTTGCCTTTTATTTGTCTTGCTGCCGGTCCTGTGAAAATGTATTGGCTTTTCAGTTAGTGATTACACATCATCACATACCCAATTTATAACACCATGCCCCAAAGAACAGATGTAATAAAGCGAGGGCAAGAAGTAGCAACCTTAGAAAACAGAGCTGCCGACTCAAAGGTCTTTGCATGTGTACAGGACAGAAAGCAGTGTCGACACAAGGCCTGGGAACTTATATTTTGAGACCAATTGCCGATGTTACCGACACAGCTCCAGTGGGTGGGTGGGATGGGGAATAAAGACAGTATAAGACCCAGACAGAGAGAAAAGGCTTGTGGTTGCCAAGGGAGAGGAGGGAGAAGTGAGGGATGGGGATCGGGAGTTCGGGCTTAGCAGATGCAACCTATTACCTATAGAATGGACAGACAACAAGGGCCTCGTGTACAGTACAGGCAACTCTATGGAGTGTACCAGGATAAACCATAATGGAAGAGACTATGAAAACAACATAGATATATGTATAACTAAGTCACTGTGCTGTATAACAGAAATGAACACAGCACTGTAAGTCAACTTTATTTCGATTTTAAAAAGTAAATATGAGACCAAATTTCCTGGCCCGAGGGCGTCTACGGTCAACCCGGAGCAGATCCAGGGCCAGCCCCTGCAGACAAGGACGCCCTGGCTGGGAGGCTGGTGAGCTCTCTCGTGGTCTGGAATTCTGTTGTGAGAAGCGGTTCCCTGGGACGAGGCCTTTCGAGGGTCCCCTGCTCGTGTGACCAACCCTGGATCTTCCTCCGAGCCCCCCGGGCTGCAGAAAGGCTCTAACTCGAAGGACCAGGGCAGCGTTCCTTGGTTCCATGACCACATGAACAGAAATAACACCAGTTGTCTCTGATTTTTACAACTAATGGGATGTACAGCTCTACGTATTATATACGGATATCTGCAGAAAATTAGGAAAAAGCTCTTTCATCAGAGGAAGGGCCCTCTGGGGGGACCCAGAAAATGCAGCCCCTCCAGTCAGGGCTCACAGGCCTCACCCCGACCCATCCATCGGGAGCCTCTTCCCTGCACCAGGAGGCCTTCAGATCAGAGGCGCAGCCCCCCCGCCCAGGCTCCAACTGGTCTGGCAGGCACTTAGCCCTCAAGGCCACAGCTCCGGTGCCCTGATGGCCACCCAGGTACATGTCTTCCCAGACACAAGGTCAGAAGGGACCGTGACACAGACGCCCTCCAGACCTGCAAACACTCAGGACCTTTCCTTCTGTGTTTTCTCCAGAGTGACCTCCCTCCGCTTTGATCTCAGCCTGGGAGACCGTTTCCCAGCCCCTCGGCTGCCCTGAGCTTGGCGTCCCTGCTTCCCCGCACCCCGGCCCGCCCTCCAGCCCTTCCTAGCCCTCTTTCTTCCTTCATTTCCCAGGAGACCAGGCAGGACCTCACAGTCTTCTCCTCCAAACCAGGTCCCTCTAGCCTCAGCCACATCGCGTCACATACATGCATACACACCCACTCACACACACACACAGACTCATCAGTACACACTCATCCCCACACTCGCATTCTCACATGCTCACAGCTAGCTCACATAGGCTGCTTACACACACTTACTCACAACCACACATACTCACACACATAGAGGACCCAACCACTCCATCCCCACTGATCTCAGAATCTCAACTCTGCATCACACTTTCTCCCCATCATTACTCTCTGATCATGTTTATTGATCACACATAACACCCCTAACTCTGCCTCAAAACTGCACCAGGGTAAGGCAGCGCGTGGGTAAACTTTGAGAAGCACTGAGCGGAGCAAGATCCGGGAGACCATCAGGCGCGGAGTCCGCCGCTCCACACTAAACCTCTGTCTGGAATCTGGAGAAGCGGTTCCCTGGGACGAGGCCTCGAGGGTCCCCTGCTCGTGTGACCAACCCTGGATCTTCCTCCGAGCCCCCCGGGCTGCAGAAAGGCTCTAACTCGAAGGACCAGGGCAGCGTTCCTTGGTTCCATGACCACATGAACAGAAATAACACCAGTTGTCTCTGATTTTTACAACTAATGGGATGTACAGCTCTACGTATTATATACGGATATCTGCAGAAAATTAGGAAAAAGCTCTTTCATCAGAGGAAGGGCCCTCTGGGGGGACCCAGAAAATGCAGCCCCTCCAGTCAGGGCTCACAGGCCTCACCCCGACCCATCCATCGGGAGCCTCTTCCCTGCACCAGGAGGCCTTCAGATCAGAGGCGCAGCCCCCCCGCCCAGGCTCCAACTGGTCTGGCAGGCACTTAGCCCTCAAGGCCACAGCTCCGGTGCCCTGATGGCCACCCAGGTACATGTCTTCCCAGACACAAGGTCAGAAGGGACCGTGACACAGACGCCCTCCAGACCTGCAAACACTCAGGACCTTTCCTTCTGTGTTTTCTCCAGAGTGACCTCCCTCCGCTTTGATCTCAGCCTGGGAGACCGTTTCCCAGCCCCTCGGCTGCCCTGAGCTTGGCGTCCCTGCTTCCCCGCACCCCGGCCCGCCCTCCAGCCCTTCCTAGCCCTCTTTCTTCCTTCATTTCCCAGGAGACCAGGCAGGACCTCACAGTCTTCTCCTCCAAACCAGGTCCCTCTAGCCTCAGCCACATCGCGTCACATACATGCATACACACCCACTCACACACACACACAGACTCATCAGTACACACTCATCCCCACACTCGCATTCTCACATGCTCACAGCTAGCTCACATAGGCTGCTTACACACACTTACTCACAACCACACATACTCACACACATAGAGGACCCAACCACTCCATCCCCACTGATCTCAGAATCTCAACTCTGCATCACACTTTCTCCCCATCATTACTCTCTGATCATGTTTATTGATCACACATAACACCCCTAACTCTGCCTCAAAACTGCACCAGGGTAAGGCAGCGCGTGGGTAAACTTTGAGAAGCACTGAGCGGAGCAAGATCCGGGAGACCATCAGGCGCGGAGTCCGCCGCTCCACACTAAACCGATTGATGGACGGATGCACACACCCACGCACACGCATGCACACGTGCACTGAGTGACTGACGGGTTCATCGGCAGGATCTTGACAATAATGCGTGGACTCCAGCATCATGCTGCGGCTGCTCCCTTGGTGTTTTGGTGGTGGGCTGGGACCCAGGACTCTGCCACCAGACCCTCGGTTCTGGCCTCCGCTCCCTGCTTCCTGGGGTGGGGCTGGGAGGGACCTTGGAAGTCGCAGTCAGAATTCCGATCTGGCTTCTGATGGACCTGGGTTCCAGGACTGGCTCCACCTCTTACACCCTGTGACCATCAGCAAGTTCTTTCCAGGCTCCATTCTTCAGCGTAAAATGAAACTAATAATGGAATCTGTTCCATTAAGCTGCTGTAAGTGTCAAAGGAGATAAAGCAAGAAAAGTATTCAGCACAGGGCCTGGCATGTAGAAAAGCCCATTATGTGATTCTTCTGTGATTTGTATCATCAGAGTTAAAAATTAAAAGGAGGGTGGATTCCAGTCCTGGACCTGCCTTCACTCACCTGTGAATATTGCTTTACTGCCCTAAGCCTGTTTCTTTGCTTTGTTTGGGGTTGGCCAGTTTTCTCTTTGGCAAAATGGTGAGGATTAAACCTGCCTTCCTGGGCTGCTGTGAAAGTTAAAGTCTGGCCAGGTACGCCCTCACCTTGTGCACACCTAGCAGGAAGGAAGCCCCGAGGCACGGTGGTCACCCTCATCGTCTGTAAGGCTGTGGAGTCCACTTAAGTGGCTTCTGGAGTCCCCACCAGCTCTTGCCACCTCTGTCCCTGTTGGCCTTCCCTGCTCTACGTCCCACCCAGCCAGGCTCTTCAAAGACAAAAGAAAAAAAAGAAAGAAACAAACAAAAACTCAAAACTGCCTTCCAAGCCAAGTTTGCTAGGGACAAGCTTCCACTCTGAGATCTTCAAGCACCGTCAAGCTCTTTGCCAGTCACTTCTCCCGTGTGTTCCATAAACCAGACCCCAGCGGAGCCCGGTCGTTGCTGAGCCAGAGTCTCATGCTCGCTCACACCCTGGAGAGACGCAGCCACTGCCCCCCTCCCACATCCTGAAGGCCAAGTCCAGCCATGGGCTCGCCAGGGAAGGGTCTTTGAAGAAGCGTTTCATCCCAAATGGTCCAAACCCCCTTGTCCTTGGAGAGCAGGGGCTTGGGGAGTTGGGACAAAAGATGACTGTTTGGACTCACAGGCATAGAGAACAGGTTTGTGATTGCCAAGGGGAGGGAGGGTGGGAAAGGCGGGAGTTTGGGATTAGCAGACGCAAGCTATTATCTATAGACTGGATGAGCACCAGGTCCAAGTCTACAGCACAGGCAGCCATACTCAATATCCTGTGATAAACCATAATGGACAAAATGGAAAAAAGAATGTATGTATGTATGTATATAACTGATTCACTTCGTTGTACAGTAGGAATCAATACAACATTATAAATTAACTATATTTCAATAAAATAACTTTAAAAAAAAAAATGCATGTTAGAAGAAAACTCCAGAATGGGTTCATGTCACACTTGAAGAGTCTAAGGAAGCTGTTTATTCATTTGCTTTGAATTTTAAACTATTTTTCTGATTATAAAAGTAATCATAGACGTAGAAAACAAACTTATGGAGGGTTAAGGTGGAAGGGATATATGGGAGATGGGGACTGACATACACACACTACTATAAATAACACAGAGAACTAATAAGAACTTACTATAGAGCACAGGAACTACTCAATACTCCATAATGACCTATATGGGAAAGGAATCTTAAAAAGAGTGGGTATATGCGGATATATAACTGATTCACTGTGCTATACAGCAGAAACTAATACAACATTGTGAACCAACTATACTCCAATAAAAAAAAATTTTTAGGAAACACTGGAAGGCAAATACATATGCATATGCAAGTTACATAATATATAACTACTGTTTCCGGTATTCTCATGTTTATTTTAACATCCTTGAGATCAACCTGTGTAAAACACTTTACGTCTGTTTTCCAGTTAATGTTACATATTATTATACAATTAATTCCCCATAGCATTATAAGCCTCTTTCATGACATCATCTTTAATGACTCCATAAACACACCCTCATGCGGAGACCACTGATTTATTTAACCATTCTCTGAACCCTTGGCCATTGAGGTTGTGGCCACTTTTTGACACAAACAACTTTGAAATTCCCTGAAGTTCACAGTTCCAGACCAGAGGTGAGGAATGTGCACCCATGGGTCACAGGTGCATCTGCCCCCACCCCAGCCACCCACCGAAGTCCACGTTAGGGTCCTGATTGAATTACAAGATGAAGATCAGAAAGCCACCTCCACACTGCCTCTGCTCACATATCCAGAATTCACATTTTAATGGCTAAAGAGCAGTGCTGTGGTCCTCACAGACATAATTCTAGTCAATAAGATAGGCGATCTCAATTGTAGGGAAATCAATGTTTACTGGAATTCCATAAGGTTTATTGAACAGAATACAACCCATAAATCTTTTCTTTTCTTTTCTCACTTTTTGATCTGGTCTATCTTAGTCCAAACACTTTTAATTTTAAGAATCGGAAACCCACTCCAAGGAGCTCAAATGAAAGGTTAGGGTTATTGCAAGGAAACGCAGAGGTCCCGAGGGAAACCAAGAAGCATTAAATCGGGCCTGAAACAGGGCAGAAAAGGGGGCTTTGCGCATGCTCTTTCCCTCCCTGCTCATATGCAATTTTTCTGCACTGCTCTGTTCCCTTCCCTTCTCTCTCCTGATCGGCTTCTCTGAGTCTCAGTTCCTTAAACGTTCAGAGATACGTAGGCCCAAAAAGGTTCCCTTTGACCCCAATTCAACAGAGAATGTTTAGCGCACGTGCCCAGCATCAGCCCCCCAAACCCTTCTGACGCCCCAAAGAGGGAATCTTACTGGCTGAGGAGGACAGAAGCCATTTGACAGCTCTCTGGCCAACCCACAGTCAGGCTGCTCCTGGCTCCCACGGCAGCTCCTGGTGCAAACATCTAGAATGGGGAAGCAGGGTTTCACGGGCTCCTTACCCAGCAAGGCCATGGAAGAAGAGACATTTTAATCATAATATATAACTACTGTTTCCGGTATTCTCATGTTTATTTTAACATCCTTGAGATCAACCTGTGTAAAACACTTTACGTCTGTTTTCCAGTTAATGTTACATATTATTATACAATTAATTCCCCATAGCATTATAAGCCTCTTTCATGACATCATCTTTAATGACTCCATAAACACACCCTCATGCGGAGACCACTGATTTATTTAACCATTCTCTGAACCCTTGGCCATTGAGGTTGTGGCCACTTTTTGACACAAACAACTTTGAAATTCCCTGAAGTTCACAGTTCCAGACCAGAGGTGAGGAATGTGCACCCATGGGTCACAGGTGCATCTCCCCCCACCCCAGCCACCCACCGAAGTCCACGTTAGGGTCCTGATTGAATTACAAGATGAAGATCAGAAAGCCACCTCCACACTGCCTCTGCTCACATATCCAGAATTCACATTTTAATGGCTAAAGAGCAGTGCTGTGGTCCTCACAGACATAATTCTAGTCAATAAGATAGGCGATCTCAATTGTAGGGAAATCAATGTTTACTGGAATTCCATAAGGTTTATTGAACAGAATACAACCCATAAATCTTTTCTTTTCTTTTCTCACTTTTTGATCTGGTCTATCTTAGTCCAAACACTTTTAATTTTAAGAATCGGAAACCCACTCCAAGGAGCTCAAATGAAAGGTTAGGGTTATTGCAAGGAAACGCAGAGGTCCCGAGGGAAACCAAGAAGCATTAAATCGGGCCTGAAACAGGGCAGAAAAGGGGGCTTTGCGCATGCTCTTTCCCTCCCTGCTCATATGCAATTTTTCTGCACTGCTCTGTTCCCTTCCCTTCTCTCTCCTGATCGGCTTCTCTGAGTCTCAGTTCCTTAAACGTTCAGAGATACGTAGGCCCAAAAAGGTTCCCTTTGACCCCAATTCAACAGAGAATGTTTAGCGCACGTGCCCAGCATCAGCCCCCCAAACCCTTCTGACGCCCCAAAGAGGGAATCTTACTGGCTGAGGAGGACAGAAGCCATTTGACAGCTCTCTGGCCAACCCACAGTCAGGCTGCTCCTGGCTCCCACGGCAGCTCCTGGTGCAAACATCTAGAATGGGGAAGCAGGGTTTCACGGGGCTCCTTCACCCAGCAAGGCCATGGAAGAAGAGACATTTCTATGGAAAGAAAGTTTGGGCCAACAAGGAGGTCCTGTGTCTAATTTCTAGACTGGGGGCCATAAACAATAAAAATCTGACATTTTCTTTCCACAGAGGTTCTTGAAACACAGTCTTAGAAAAGTGCCAACTAATGCTAGCCCTTCACAACCAGGTGAACAACCAACATGGTTGCTGGGAGAAGTTAATCCTGTGCTAACCACTAATGAAGTCCCTGATTCCAGTCAGGAGCCCAGAGCCTCCAGCAGGTTCTTCAGAGCAGCTGGGATGTGGAGGTCCACCTGCCAGCTGAGGACCGCTCCCTGGCATCACGGGCTGGCTCTGAGGCTGTCCTGACATGTATGCAGCTACTTGGAGGCTTCCTCAGGTCACCTGCATGGTGGCCTGATCTCCAGGAAGCAGATGTAAGTGAAGGACACCAGACCTCACGCTCCAAGCAAAGGCTTCCCAAGTGCAATGCCAAAAAAAGGCACTAACAATAAGGGAAATATCGATATATTAAGCTACATTCAAATTAGAAGCTTCTGTTCATAATAAGATGAAGAGAGTGAAAAGCAAGCCACAAAGGAAGGGAAGATACGTGCGATAAAGGTATCCAATAACAGACAGCAACCAAAATAGAGTAAGAACTTCTACAAATTTTAATGCAATAGAAAAATGACCAAAAGATCTGAACAAGCACTTCACAAAGGAGGTTACTGAAATGGTTTATACATGTACAAAAATGTGCTTAACCTCAGTAGCTACTGGGGAAATGCAAATGAAAAGGCAAAATGAGATACTGTTTTACCTCATAAGAATAACACAGTGAAAAACAATGCCAATACCAAGTGCTGGAGAAGATGAGAAACATGGAAACCCACATGCTCCTGTGTGGGAGTGGAAGCGGACGTGCCTTTTTTGTAAACCTATTTGGAGATATCTATTCAAATTGAGCTCTAAAAAAAAAAAAAAAAAACCAAATTGAGCTCTAGACATGCAGTAGCGACTCGGAAATTCCATTCCTAGGCATATGACAGACACAAGTACAGGCAACATAACATGATGTAGGAGTGCCAAAAGCTAGAAGCCACCCAGATCTTCACCAGCAGTAGGATGGATATGCTGGGGTCTAGTCACACTAAGAAAATTACACAGCTATGCAAATAAATAAATGAACCACTACTACCTGCAACTGCATGGGTGAATCTCACAAGCAAAACAAGCCAAAGAACATATTATATGATTTCATTTCCATGAAATTCAAAACCAGGCACTCTACGCCATATGATCCAGCAATCCCACCCCAAGGCATATATCCAGCAAAACTAGAATTCAAAAAGATACATGCTCCCTTGTGTTTACAGCAGCACTACTCAGAACAGCCAAGATACGCATGCAACCTAAATGCTCATCGACAGATGAATGGAAAAAGAAGATATGGGGGGCTTCCCCTGCTGGTCCAGTGGGTAAGGACACCGCCTTGTAGTGCAAGGGGCGCCGGTTCGAGCCCTGGCCTGGGAAGATCCCACGTGCCGCGGAGCGGCTGGACTTATGTGTCCCATCACTGAGCCGGAGCTCTGGAGCGCATGCGCCCAGAGCCGGTGCTCTGCGACAGAGGAGGCCACCGCGATGGGAGGCCCACAGGAGCCAAAGAACAAAGGCGGATGAACATAGAGAAATGAAAGACCAATAGAAGTGGCCCGCCTGCTCTGCTCCCCTCCCTCCCCAATCCGACCCCCACCCTAAATAAATAGATAAATAAATCTAAAGAAAAAAAAAAAAAAACCTAGGGATTAAAAAAAAAAAAAAGATATGGGATACATACAATGGAATGATGTTGTTTCATTACTAAGTCATGTCTGATTCTTTTGTGACCCTATGGACTGTATCCACCAGGCTCCCCTGTCCATGGGATTTTCCAGGCAAGTATACTGGAGTGGGTTGCTATTGCCTTCTCCAGGGGATCTTCCGGTCCCAGGGATCGAACTCAAGTCTCCTGCTTGGCAAGTGGATTCTTTACCACTAAGTTACCAGGGAAGGCCTATACAATGAAATACTATGCAGCAAAAAAAAAAAAAACAGAAAAAAGAAAAAGTGTGAATGCCATTTGCAGCAACATAGATGGACCTAGATATTATCACACTAGGTGCATCATATAATACATTATAATACTATCATATTATCTCAGAAATGGAAAGATAAGTATCATATACTATCACTTATATGTGAAATCTAAAATATGACACAAATGAACCTGTCTACCTGTCTACTGTCTACTACAGAAATAGACTCACAGACAGAGAACAGACTTGGGGCTGCCAAAGCAAAGAGGGGGTTAGGGGAGGGATGGATTGGGAGTCTGGAGTTAGCAGAGGCAAACTATTATATAGAGAATGGATAAATAACAAGGCTCTAGTGTATAGCACGGGGAACTATATTCATTATCCAATGATAAATGAATATCCTAGGATATTTCATTATTCTAAAAGGAGAAGAATATCTATGTGTATATGTATAACTGAATCACTTTGCTGTTATGGCACAAGTTAACATGACATTGTAAACCAACTATAATTTTAAAAACAACAGGGCTTTCCTGGTGGTCCAGTGGGTAAGGACACCACCCTGCAGTGCAAGGGGCACCAGTTCTATCCCTGGCCTGGGAGGATCCCACATGCCGCAGAGCGGCAGGATCGATGTGTCCAACTACTGAGCTGGAGCTCTGGAGCACATATGCCCAAAGCTGGTGCTCTGCAGCGACAGAGGTCACTGCGATGGAAGGCCCACACAGGCCAAAGAACAAAGATGGATGAAAATAAATAGATGAAAGACCAATAGAAGTGACCAAAAAAAAAAACCAGACAACAGTGATTTATGGTGTTCGGAGATAGGACTGTGGTCATTTTAGGGGAGGGAGGTGGAGTGGGGCAGAGAAAGGGCAGAAGGGATTCCAAGGCTCTGGGAACACGATAGATCTTCATCTGTGTGGTGCTTACATGCGTGTATTTATTTTGGAGGAGCTCATCAAGCAGTACTCTTACGATATAGGCAGCTTGCTGATGGTGCATTATACACAGATTTTTAAATATTCATGCTCTACCAAGGTCATCACTATACAATGTGAGACATGTGACTAGCCCCAAATATTGTCATATTCCATTACACATATGACTCCTGAGGGCCAGACCCGTTAAGCAATTTCTTCAAAGTCACACAGGTAGCTGGTGGTGGGTCAACTCAACTTCATTTGGAAGAATCCAAGGCCGGTACTCTTTTTACTGTATTCTGGTACTTCCATTTAGATACTGAAGCCTCAACCATAACCGCCACTCCTGGAAAATAGGCCTCCGCTTCACAGAAAGAAAAGAGAATTTATATCCAAGACCTCTGAGCCATGAATTCACTCTGACATTACAGCCTCCGTCTAGTGGGCACTAGCCAAGCTCAGTGCCCCATTCTTCTGCCTATAAAAGGCATTCCTGCAGGAACACCTCAGCAAGGAGACACCAAACCAAGGTGGCCCCTCCCACCAGCACCCCCAGACAGCTGCGGTGCTGGGACCTCACATCTGATGTTGCAGCCCCAGCAAGGATGCTGCAGTACTCGTCCCAGGACCACGGCGGCTTTAAGGATCTACTTGGTTCACATTCAAACAAAAAATAAAGGAAAAACAGAGAGAAAATGTACAACCGGACTGCATTAAGAGAAGACAGACAGTCAGCTCGCCGGATTGCACCTGGACCTGGGGCACCCCGGGACTGTGGCTATGTTGTGGCGGGAAAACAGAGCTCTGTCCCCGGGAGAGAGGCACATCACAGAACTCGTCACCGTTGAAAGTGACTTTGAAGTTCGACTTCTGAGCGCAGACACGAACACAGACAACACTTGGAGAGCATTTCACAGGTTCCAAAGCCTTTTCATATTTCCTGGCTGATTTCCAGGCAATCATTTCTGAGAAGACCATGTTATCTCCTTTCAGAGACAAAGACATCAAACCTCAAGCCGTGTCCTGAGTTACTAAGGGGTGACCTCCCGTGATTGGTCTCAGGTTAATGGCTTCCAAGCTCCAAGCTCATTCCACCCTTTCACAAGATAAACCACACCCCTCTCCAAGGGGGCACCTGAAATTTGTCCTCACACCTTCTTAAGAAGCCCTAGAACCAGAGACAAGCAGGGTTCCAAGAACTCCACTATAAGATCTGTTAGCCCAAGCCCCCGGCTGCGTCCAGGCTGAATGTGTGTGGATTTTCACAGATACCCTGTGGGCCATAACAAGCTATAAGATCTGTTACGGCTGCAAGGTTGAACTGCTTTAGAAACCTTACTCGGCTTGGTTGCTGCTCAGATTTGCATGAAGAATATGACAAAAGGAGAGCAGACCCGTTAAGCAATTTCTTCAAAGTCACACAGGTAGCTGGTGGTGGGTCAACTCAACTTCATTTGGAAGAATCCAAGGCCGGTACTCTTTTTACTGTATTCTGGTACTTCCATTTAGATACTGAAGCCTCAACCATAACCGCCACTCCTGGAAAATAGGCCTCCGCTTCACAGAAAGAAAAGAGAATTTATATCCAAGACCTCTGAGCCATGAATTCACTCTGACATTACAGCCTCCGTCTAGTGGGCACTAGCCAAGCTCAGTGCCCCATTCTTCTGCCTATAAAAGGCATTCCTGCAGGAACACCTCAGCAAGGAGACACCAAACCAAGGTGGCCCTCCCACCAGCACCCCCAGACAGCTGCGGTGCTGGGACCTCACATCTGATGTTGCAGCCCCAGCAAGGATGCTGCAGTACTCGTCCCAGGACCACGGCGGCTTTAAGGATCTACTTGGTTCACATTCAAACAAAAAATAAAGGAAAAACAGAGAGAAAATGTACAACCGGACTGCATTAAGAGAAGACAGACAGTCAGCTCGCCGGATTGCACCTGGACCTGGGGCACCCCGGGACTGTGGCTATGTTGTGGCGGGAAAACAGAGCTCTGTCCCCGGGAGAGAGGCACATCACAGAACTCGTCACCGTTGAAAGTGACTTTGAAGTTCGACTTCTGAGCGCAGACACGAACACAGACAACACTTGGAGAGCATTTCACAGGTTCCAAAGCCTTTTCATATTTCCTGGCTGATTTCCAGGCAATCATTTCTGAGAAGACCATGTTATCTCCTTTCAGAGACAAAGACATCAAACCTCAAGCCGTGTCCTGAGTTACTAAGGGGTGACCTCCCGTGATTGGTCTCAGGTTAATGGCTTCCAAGCTCCAAGCTCATTCCACCCTTTCACAAGATAAACCACACCCCTCTCCAAGGGGGCACCTGAAATTTGTCCTCACACCTTCTTAAGAAGCCCTAGAACCAGAGACAAGCAGGGTTCCAAGAACTCCACTATAAGATCTGTTAGCCCAAGCCCCCGGCTGCGTCCAGGCTGAATGTGTGTGGATTTTCACAGATACCCCTGTGGGCCCATAACAAGCTGCATCCGTAGAGAGTACCCCCATCCTGCCCTCTACGGCTGCAAGGTTGAACTGCTTTAGAAACCTTACTCGGCTTGGTTGCTGCTCAGATTTGCATGAAGAATATGACAGAGTTAATGGAGAGCAATTGGAATCCACATAAAGGGTGCATCCACAACCTCCTGCGTTATTTCCCTCCGGAGATGAAAAACCACCTTGTGAAGCCAGTTTCTGTGGTCCACAGAGGAGCCGCTCGCTCCCAGGCTGACCTCCTCAAAGCCACGGAGTGTATGAGCTGGACAGCGAGTCCCAGAGGATGGGCAGTGAGCCACGCGCAGCCCGCAGGTCCAGAAAAGCAGCAAGTTCCCACGAATTCCCTGTGTCTCCTCAGAGCACCTCCGAGCCCGGCCATCAGCTTCCCAACAAAGGGCCCACTGACAGGAGCCTCAGATGAGAAGATTCTCTGCCCAGATGTCCCTACAGAAGTAAAACCACCAGGATACCATCAAGAGGCCCCTCACCTCCCAACACCATCGGCCCTCCTGTGGCAGGAGCCACAGGACCAGGAGATCACCCAGTATGTATAGAATACATGTGTGCTCAATCTCTTCAGTTGTGTCCGACTTCTTGCCACCCCATGGACTATAGCTCCCCAGGCTCCTCTGTCCATGGGATTCTCCAGGCAAGAATACTGGAGTGGGTTGCCATGCCCTCCTCCAGGGGATCTTCCCAACCCAGGGATCAAACTCATGTCTCTTATGCCTCCTGCACTGGCAGGTGGGTTCTTTACCACTAGCGCCACCTGGGAAGCCCATATAGCGCATGGACCAACTTAAAAATCAATTGCTTGGGGACTTCCCTGATGCTCCAGTGTCTAAGACTCAGTGCTCCCAATGCTGGGGGCCTGGGTTCGATCCCTGGTCAGGGAACTAGTTCCCACCTGCCACAACAAAGAGTTTGAATGCCAAAACTAACACCCACACAGCCAAATAAATAAATATTAAAAAAAAAAATCAATTGCTTGGACTTCCCTGGTCGTCCAGTGGTTAAAAATCTGTCTGCCAATGCAGAGGACATGGGTTCGATCCCTGGTCTGGGACGATTCCACATGCCGTGGGGCAACAGAGTCCATGGGGCACAACTACCAAGCCCGAGCACCCTAGAGCCCGTGCTCCGCAATGAGAGAAGCCACCACCATGAGAAGCCCATGCACCCCAACAAACAGCAGGCCCTGCTCACCTCACCTAGAAGAGGCCGCACACAGCAACGAAGACCTAGTACAGCCAAAAATAAATAAACAAATAAATATTGAATAAAAAAATAGTCCACATCCAAAAAAAAAAGAACCAACTGCTTTTGAACAGCGAACTTCCCTGTCCATAGTTAGTCCTCAACAACACCAAAGGTGAGAGAAGCGGGTGCTTACACAAATGAGGAAACAGGACTCAGAAAGGACCTCTCTCTGTGTTAGAAATCTGGCTGCTCTAAACAACTTCCTGTTCTCAGCATCACCCCTCTTTGCATGCGTGTTCTGACTGCCCCACACAAACCCTCTTCGCTGGGCGAATTCAAGCGAGGCCAGCGGTGGTTTAAACACCGCTACTGCACAGCGGCCGCCCCTACTTTAAAAAAGCACGCCCCAGGGAGCCTCGTCCCTGGGCCTGACCGCTGGTTGGCTGGAGGGAGCTGCAGGCCAGGAGCCAAACCCCGGGAGCCCTCACTGCCTCTCCCCGTCCTCACGGCTCCTGAAGTTCTGTCCATCACACCCCGGAGGCCCCAGCTCTTCCTGAAAGCACCAGGAGCCCATGCGGCGGCCACAGGCTTGGCTCCAGGGATCCTGCTGAAGCAGCGAGCCCACTGCCACGGCCAGGAGGACTGGGCCAGGCTGGCGTTCAGAGGAGCCAGCCCAGAGAGCTCGGGTGCCCACCCTGAAAGTCCCCTCCCTGGAGCAAGACGACTATGAGCTGGTCACGACCCTCTGCTGCTCCTGCCATCGGAGGGAAGGAAAACCTGGGCTTGGAAGAGATGTTTGGGGCCGGAGCCCAGCACTGGAGGGCAGACGCCTGGACATCCGTCAAGAGTGCGTATGGACACGTGTGGACCCTCTGCAGAGGGAGGCGGCACCGGGAGCTTCAGGGGGTCACAGACCATCAGCCTCAGAGGAGGGCCCAGAACTACTGCATCACCTGTGAGGAACACGCCCCAACCCTGGCCCTGTGCAGAGGGCTGGCCTAAACCTTCCCAGACAGACACGGACCCCTCAGCCGAGACAAGCACGCGTCGTGATCAAGCGTCTCTTGCGCCAGGGGTTCCCAACAGAGCCCCCTCTCCTGGGCTTATTTGGAAATTCGGGGAGCGGGGTTCAGGCTGTCATAGCGCCTGGGGGCGATGCTACCGGCCCTTAGAGGGGAAGAACCGGGGATGCTAAGGTTCCAACCGCACAGGGCAATCCTGCACTGAGAACCGCCTGCCCAGAATACCAACAGCATCCTTGCTGAGAAAGCACGACACCTACCGCCCTCCCTCTTAATCCTCCGTCTGTCTATCTGGTCTCCCTCGGGTAAATTTCAGTCTCACGTGATGCCCTGCAGGCGCGGGAGCACCCACAGGACTCGGGAGCTGTTTCCTAGGGCAGGGGGCTGGCTGACACAGGAAGGTGGGTGGATGCTATCACAAGCGTGGGCGCGGGCGAGCCCTCCAGGGTGACATCCTGTCCGTGTGCCCCATCTGTATCTGCGGTTATAAAAACCCAATGAGATGGAGCACGTATAGGGCTGTTCTCCACAAGTATAGGGATTCCTACTATTTAGGCTTCCCTGGTAGCTCAGCGGGTAAAGAATCCGCCTGCAGTGCAGGAGACCCCATTCGATCCCTGGGTCTGGAAGATCCCCTGGAGAAGGGAAAGGCAGTACACCCACTCCAGTATGCTTGCCCAGAGACTTCCATGGCTCACCCATGGGTGGCAGAGAGTCAGACACCACTGACTGACTTCACCTTCACTATTTAGGAACTGTTGGCCCAGGAATCCAAATCTCAGTTGTTCAGTGGCCAACATGGTGGGAAAGCATATTGCAAAGACCAACTGGGGGACTTTCCCAGGTTGCTCAGTGGTTAAGACTTTGCCTTCCAATGCAGGAGGTATGGGTTCAATCCCTGGTTGGGCGCTAAAATCCCACATGCCTCGTGGCCAAAATATAGATATAGATATAGACATAGATATATTTATATAGCAGAAGCAGTATTGTGGCAAATCCAACAAAGACTTTAAAAATGATCCACATCAAAAAAATCATAAAAAAAAAATAAATAAAAGACCGATTTGGACATAGAAATGGAGCTATAAACCCCAGAGCTACTTTTTCATCCATGAGGTCACAGGCCAATCAGTTGACCTCTCAAAGCCCCATCCTTTCACACCTGAAAACATTATACACCAGTAAGACCTTCAAAGAGTGATTGTGAGGATTAATGGATATTAGGAAGTGAAAATGATTTGGCCGCTGTAAAGAGAGTCACAAATATAACATGTTCCATCCACACAGGACCACCCAGAGCTAAAATACCCATCCATATGTTGGCATTTTCTCCTTCACTTAAGGTGATATCATTTCCTTTGTGATTAAAAGAAAAACAAAACCTCCAAAAAAGCTTTAAATGACCATCATCAGACATGTATTGGCGAGGGAGCACCCACAGGACTCGGGAGCTGTTTCCTAGGGCAGGGGCTGGCTGACACAGGAAGGTGGGTGGATGCTATCACAAGCGTGGGCGGGCGAGCCCTCCAGGGTGACATCCTGTCCGTGTGCCCCATCTGTATCTGCGGTTATAAAACCCAATGAGATGGAGCACGATAGGGCTGTTCTCCACAAGTATAGGGATTCCTACTATTTAGGCTTCCCTGGTAGCTCAGCGGGTAAAGAATCCGCCTGCAGTGCAGGAGACCCCATTCGATCCCTGGGTCTGGAAGATCCCCTGGAGAAGGGAAAGGCAGTACACCCACTCCAGTATGCTTGCCCAGAGACTTCCATGGCTCACCCATGGGTGGCAGAGAGTCAGACACCACTGACTGACTTCACCTTCACTATTTAGGAACTGTTGGCCCAGGAATCCAAATCTCAGTTGTTCAGTGGCCAACATGGTGGGAAAGCATATTGCAAAGACCAACTGGGGGACTTTCCCAGGTTGCTCAGTGGTTAAGACTTTGCCTTCCAATGCAGGAGGTATGGGTTCAATCCCTGGTTGGGCGCTAAAATCCCACATGCCTCGTGGCCAAAATATAGATATAGATATAGACATAGATATATTTATATAGCAGAAGCAGTATTGTGGCAAATCCAACAAAGACTTTAAAAATGATCCACATCAAAAAAATCATAAAAAAAAAATAAATAAAAGACCGATTTGGACATAGAAATGGAGCTATAAACCCCAGAGCTACTTTTTCATCCATGAGGTCACAGGCCAATCAGTTGACCTCTCAAAGCCCCATCCTTTCACACCTGAAAACATTATACACCAGTAAGACCTTCAAAGAGTGATTGTGAGGATTAATGGATATTAGGAAGTGAAAATGATTTGGCCGCTGTAAAGAGAGTCACAAATATAACATGTTCCATCCACACAGGACCACCCAGAGCTAAAATACCCATCCATATGTTGGCATTTTCTCCTTCACTTAAGGTGATATCATTTCCTTTGTGATTAAAAGCAATCAACACAATGACATATAGAAAGATGTTTGCCCTCACTAATAATAAAAGATGCATATTAAAGTATCAAGAGACCATTTTTCAGAGAGTGTGTTGGCAAAGATTCAGAAAGCAGATGATGCTCAGTATTGGCGAGGGAAGCAAGCTTCTTATATATAAACATTGTGGGTGGAAATATTAATTGATACAATATTTCTAGAAGACAATATGGTGAGACCTACCAGAAAATATATATGCATACATACATATATATAAAGGAAATAGATAGCCCTTACCAAACATATGTACAAAAATGTTTATTGCCGCATTTCTCAGAATGGATAAAAACTGGAAATAGCCTAAATGCTCTTTCACTGGAGATTGGTTAAATACATAAAGCCACACTCATATATTAAAATAGAAGCAGTCGTTACAAAGCATAAGATACAGTTCTATTTGATATCATAGAAACAAGTCTGTATCAAATTATTGAGTGATAAACAGCAAATAATTGGAAGTAGAGGGCTTCCCAGGTGGCTCAGTGGTAAAGAATCCACCTGCTCATGCAGGAGATGCGGGTTTAATTTCTGAGTCAGGAAGATCCCCTGGAGAAGGAAATGGCAACCCACTCTAGTAGTTTTGCCTGGAAAATACCATGGACAGAAGAGCCTGGCAGGCTAGAGTCCATGGCGTCACAAAGAGAGTCGGACACGACGATGCAACCAAATAACAAGAAGCATGGTACGATTCCACTGCTGCAAAGTAAGAACTACAAGTATTTTACAGCTACAATTCAAAAGTCTAAAAGAAAATACTCTAGACTCGGTCACCTCTGAGAAAGAGATTAGAGGTAAAGGAGAGAAACAAAGTTCTATTTACATCTAGAGGTATATTATATTCAGAAATACATTCCACCTGAATGCCAAGTGGTCAAATGTTTAAATTCAGCCAAAGAGGAATTTATATTGCATTACGTCTGAATCAAGAATCATTTATCATGGATGTTGTCTGTGATTTTGGAGGGCCTCCTCCCTGTGAAATGTGAATATGGTAAAGTCGACGCTCTGTCTTTTATTCATCTTCACAAGGTGTGAAGAATTCTCAGATTCTCAGAATTCTCAGATGAGGCTTTTTCCTTGAAAGACGTGTGGCCAGAGCAGAATCAAACATTTAAAAATTCAAAAACAGTTCTGAAGGCTTGTTTTGCTTGATGTCATGAATGTTATTACAACAAATAATTCTCTAAAATGAGACTTAATGACACAAGCTAATTGTCATAGTTGATTCAGGCTGCTGTAACAGATTATTGCAGGCTTATACAAGTATTTATTTCTCATGGTTCCTGAGGCTGGAAGTCCAAGGTCAAGGTGCCAGCAGATCAGATATCTGGTCAGAATCCTCTTCCTGGTAACGTGGAAACTTACATTACCATATGTAAAATAGACAGCCAATGGGAATCTGCCGTAAGGCTAAGGGAACTCAAACAGGGGCTCTGCGACAACCTGGGGGGTGGGGTGGGGAGGGAGATGGGAGCAAATTCAAGAGGGAGGGGACATGTGTGTACCTATGGCTGGTTCAAGGTGATGTGTAACAGCAACAACAAAACTATTTTTAAAAAAAAATTAAATAAATAAATTTGTACATTGGAAAAAGTATTTGTTTTTTTTAAGTAATAAAACAATTGTCACAGAGGGAAAAAAAAGAATTCTCTTCCTGTTTTGCAGACCACAGTCTTCTTCCTTTTTTCTTTTTCTTTTCTTTTTTTTTTTTTTAAACCTTTATTTTACTTTTAACTTTTACAGAGTTTTGTTGTTTACAGATATGTATGTTCTCAGATTAGTCATATGTATATCCCCCCCTTCCCTCCCCTCCCGACCATCACACAGCACCCCCCTGAAGGATTCCCTTTTCTCACAGAGCAATGACTAGAGCTATTTTCTTCACTTATGATAGTACAGGCCTTCATGCTACTTCCTTTACGCCTCTCACCCACTGTTCCTTCCCCAAAATGTCCATATGACCACTGTCCATGTCTGTCTTTCTGTCGCTTCACTGTATGTGCCATCATCACCATCCTACTAGATTCCATATATATGTGTTAATATACTGTATTTGTCCTTCTCTTTCTGACTGACTTCACTTTTGATGATACGTTCTAGATCCAGCCACCTCATCAGGGTTGATTCTTCTGCATTTCTCTTTACAGCTGTGTAGTATTCCATTGTATATATGTACCAGAGCTTTTGGATCCATTCGTTCGTCGATGGGCATCTAGGTTTCTTTTTCTTTTCGTTTTTAGAAATCTCTAGATTTATTCTTTTTAGTTATAAAAGTAATAAACACATACTGTAAAAAAAAGCCTAGAGAATAAAGAAGATCACGGAAAGAGCATTACTTATAACTCGGAGACAATCCCTTTCAGCCTTGCCTCATGGATAAAGGAGATTCAGCAACTTACTATACTCCCACTTTTTTTTCACCGAACATTGTAACACAGGAATTTCTTAGGAGAGAAACTATACACTGTTGATCTTTTGCTACCTGCAGCAAAACTCTTTAGAAAATGTCAGAAATGCACATGCTTGTTTTCGCATCCAGACTCCAGAAAGCAGTGAGACCCTCCCCATCGTCAGTAGGCCAGAGGACAGGGAACCTGTGTGTACCTATGGCTGGTTCAAGGTGATGTGTAACAGCAACAACAAAACTATTTTTAAAAAAATTAAATAAATAAATTTGTACATTGGAAAAAGTATTTGTTTTTTTTAAGTAATAAAACAATTGTCACAGAGGGAAAAAAAAGAATTCTCTTCCTGTTTTGCAGACCACAGTCTTCTTCCTTTTTTCTTTTTCTTTTCTTTTTTTTTTTTAAACCTTTATTTTACTTTTAACTTTTACAGAGTTTTGTTGTTTACAGATATGTATGTTCTCAGATTAGTCATATGTATATCCCCCCCTTTCCCCCCCTCCCGACCATCACACAGCACCCCCCTGAAGGATTCCCTTTTCTCACAGAGCAATGACTAGAGCTATTTTCTTCACTTATGATAGTACAGGCCTTCATGCTACTTCCTTTACGCCTCTCACCCACTGTTCCTTCCCCAAAATGTCCATATGACCACTGTCCATGTCTGTCTTTCTGTCGCTTCACTGTATGTGCCATCATCACCATCCTACTAGATTCCATATATATGTGTTAATATACTGTATTTGTCCTTCTCTTTCTGACTGACTTCACTTTTGATGATACGTTCTAGATCCAGCCACCTCATCAGGGTTGATTCTTCTGCATTTCTCTTTACAGCTGTGTAGTATTCCATTGTATATATGTACCAGAGCTTTTGGATCCATTCGTTCGTCGATGGGCATCTAGGTTTCTTTTTCTTTTCGTTTTTAGAAATCTCTAGATTTATTCTTTTTAGTTATAAAAGTAATAAACACATACTGTAAAAAAAAGCCTAGAGAATAAAGAAGATCACGGAAAGAGCATTACTTATAACTCGGAGACAATCCCTTTCAGCCTTGCCTCATGGATAAAGGAGATTCAGCAACTTACTATACTCCCACTTTTTTTTCACCGAACATTGTAACACAGGAATTTCTTAGGAGAGAAACTATACACTGTTGATCTTTTGCTACCTGCAGCAAAACTCTTTAGAAAATGTCAGAAATGCACATGCTTGTTTTCGCATCCAGACTCCAGAAAGCAGTGAGACCCTCCCCATCGTCAGTAGGCCAGAGGACAGGGAACCTCTGGTGGACAGCCTGGTGGCAGTGGCAGAGAGCACAGGATGCCAGCCCCTGTGAGCATCTGGGGCTGAATGGCCCTGGCAGGAAGCTGACACCCACAAAGCCCTGTGCCCCAATCCCTGAGACCTTCCACCTTATATGCACCCCATTTTACCCACCCAAATTCTCTTCTCATTAGCCAGGTTCAGCCCTTCATCCCTGACTTCGGGAGCCTCCACGCATGCGCGGAAGCATCTGTAATCCTCTCGCTAACCAAGACGGGAGTGGCCACTGGCAGTGGAAATGGTGTTCTCAAATGCAAACTTAGAACGCGCATTTTCCTAGAGCCCTTCTGCACACGCTACTTCAGTTACTTTGAGCATCTTGCTGGTAACCTAACGATGCTCCCACAAGCCATGAGTGTCCCCACCCCAGGACTATCTGAGGACTCGAGGTGTACGGGAGTCAGGCAGCCGTCCTCTTGCTGTGTCTGCCTATGGTTGAGAGAGGGCTGGTCTCTGCTCCTGTCCTTACAAGGACACTGATCCCATCAGGAGGACCTCATGTAAACCACCTTACTTCCCAAAGACCCCACTCCCAAATGCCATCACACTAGGGGTCCAGCTTCCAACTATGAATTGGTGGGGGGGACACCTTGAGTCCATAGCACACGTCTACTTCTCCACCTTGTTCTTTTTGGAGTTTTCATAATATTTTTGGTTCCCTAAAAGGAGTTGATTATGTTTTTCCCAAAGCTGCCTTGCTAGCAGATCCTCTCCTGTCATTCATATTAGGCCTCAGCTAGCTCCCCCCTTTTTTTTTAACTATTTGAAAGCTTATAATTTTGTGCATAAAATTAACAACTTTCACACATAGGTAAGGCAGCATTTCACTCTCAACATAATAAATGCATATTTTCATTTCCACTGACTAATAAGATGCCAACATAGAGAGCCCAAAAGAAATTCCCATGCCAAGTTACAGCTAGAAGGCTTGCCTCTATTTCAAACCAGCAATTAATAAGTGTGAATGCCACACCTTGTTCATATCACTGCTGTCATTATGGTTAGATATGATGCAATCACACAACTGGTGCTCACACACACACACACAGGCTGGGCGATCCAGAAACGATGCTGAGATCGGCCTCCCCAATCTGTCCCTCCAAAGGCCAAGGGCAAAGCTGAGGCCGGATAGCAGATCGGGGCAGAACCCAAAGGCCAGAGTTGGCTTTCCCTCCATCTTGAACATATTCTTGTTTACACTGTGTGTTTTGCTTTGTTTTGTTTTCACAAAAGGCATGTCTTTCATGATTAAACAGTTATTTTTTATTAAAATCACACACACAAAAACTAGCACCCCATCCTCAAAAAAAAAAAAAAAAGATGGATAGGATGATGGCACTGAACCTCTACGTCGTTCGCGAGCGTTTTGAATGACCGCCGCTGTTGGACGGTTTGCTGCTGGCGGCGTCTGGGGGCTGAGAGCTCCTCGTCCGCCCGGGGCTCAGCCAGACCGCCACGCCGCCCACTCGGGAGCTCCCAATGGAGCCGGCCGCTTCCCAGCGACGGACTCCCCTCCCTGCACCCCGCGCTCTGAAGCCCGGCCGAGGCAGTGGCTCAAACACAGGCCTGAGGACCTCCAGGCCCCAGGCACAGCGTGCGAGGGCTTCTTCCACTGGCAGGGGGCCGCCTAATCCTTGAGGGCCCATTCCGCATCTTCCACAGATGTCCCCACCCTAGCTCTCCACCCCACCGCTTCCACCTTGTTCTTTTTGGAGTTTTCATAATATTTTTGGTTCCCTAAAAGGAGTTGATTATGTTTTTCCCAAAGCTGCCTTGCTAGCAGATCCTCTCCTGTCATTCATATTAGGCCTCAGCTAGCTCCCCCCTTTTTTTTTAACTATTTGAAAGCTTATAATTTTGTGCATAAAATTAACAACTTTCACACATAGGTAAGGCAGCATTTCACTCTCAACATAATAAATGCATATTTTCATTTCCACTGACTAATAAGATGCCAACATAGAGAGCCCAAAAGAAATTCCCATGCCAAGTTACAGCTAGAAGGCTTGCCTCTATTTCAAACCAGCAATTAATAAGTGTGAATGCCACACCTTGTTCATATCACTGCTGTCATTATGGTTAGATATGATGCAATCACACAACTGGTGCTCACACACACACACACAGGCTGGGCGATCCAGAAACGATGCTGAGATCGGCCTCCCCAATCTGTCCCTCCAAAGGCCAAGGGCAAAGCTGAGGCCGGATAGCAGATCGGGGCAGAACCCAAAGGCCAGAGTTGGCTTTCCCTCCATCTTGAACATATTCTTGTTTACACTGTGTGTTTTGCTTTGTTTTGTTTTCACAAAAGGCATGTCTTTCATGATTAAACAGTTATTTTTTATTAAAATCACACACACAAAAACTAGCACCCCATCCTCAAAAAAAAAAAAAAAGATGGATAGGATGATGGCACTGAACCTCTACGTCGTTCGCGAGCGTTTTGAATGACCGCCGCTGTTGGACGGTTTGCTGCTGGCGGCGTCTGGGGGCTGAGAGCTCCTCGTCCGCCCGGGGCTCAGCCAGACCGCCACGCCGCCCACTCGGGAGCTCCCGATGGAGCCGGCCGCTTCCCAGCGACGGACTCCCCTCCCTGCACCCCGCGCTCTGAAGCCCGGCCGAGGCAGTGGCTCAAACACAGGCCTGAGGACCTCCAGGCCCCAGGCACAGCGTGCGAGGGCTTCTTCCACTGGCAGGGGGCCGCCTAATCCTTGAGGGCCCATTCCGCATCTTCCACAGATGTCCCCACCCTAGCTCTCCACCCCACCGCTTCCCCGCCCACCGTTCTCCCGAGCCCTGGACTCGGCTCCTCTGTTCCCTTCACCTCAAGTTCTCTTCCTGATGAATCTGAACTCGCCCTTCAAACCCCGCGTCAAGACCGCGCCCTCGGTGAAGCCCTCTTCTCCCACGGCTGCAGACTTCGTCTGTGCAGACCACGACGCCCCTCCCCTTGCGTGTCTGTCGCCTTTCATTTACTCTCATATCCGAAGTGTTACCCACACAGCTGCGCTTTCTACAGTGGTTGAAACAAGCAGATAAAATACCAGGGAAGAAAAGAATTGAGAAAACATGAGTCGTATCATTCATTAGCTGTGTCTTTGGCAGTCCATAGACTCTACGATCCTAGAGTACACAGGATGTCTCATCGTGTTCTTGCAGTGTCCACTCCTGAATATTATACCTAGCTTGGAGGAAAATGGATACATGTGTATGTGTGGCTGAGTCCCTCCGCTATTCACCTGAAACTAACACAACTTTGCTAATCGGCTATACTCCAACACAAAATAAAAAGGTTTTTTTTTTTTTAATTATGCCTAAGCTCATCATCGGGGCTTGACAATCTTTGGTTGAACTGAAAAGTATTACTATTGCCCAGACCATCTGGCCTTTTCGTCGTGTGCTTTTGTTTCTTCTCTGCAGTCTAGCTATCCCTCGACCCCCATCTCGCCGGCACCAGCCTGCCTGGGTGGACGCTATCCTTTGCCTTTCTCCTCCGGGCTGTGCACAGGCTCTGTCCCCGTTTTCAACTCTATTACTCCCTCTCCAGATGCTCACATGACTCACTGGGGTGGAGAGAACGGAGCTGGGAAGACGCGGGGTTGAGTGGGGCTGAATGATCTAGACAGAAAACCCTCAGGAGATGATCCTGGCCGGCCCAGGAGAAGAGCTGGAAACAGCCTGGATGCGGTGGGCAGACAGGAGACAGAGCAGGCCCGGTGGGGGCTCCCAGACCCCGCCCGGGCTCCAGACACCAGCCCGGCGGAGCCCCTGCGTCTGCCTCGGAGCCTCCTCTCCCTCCTGGACGTCCACCGCGGCCAAGTTCAGAGCTCACCCCAGCTGCCGGGACACACTGTCACTCCAGCTGCTCCTCAGCAATGGATTCCTGTTGCCAAGATATGGATTTGGTTTTAATAACAGTTAGTGCAAACACTGTAAATTTACTGCTGCGAGAGAGAGTTTTTGAAAACGTCCACTCCGGCTATAATTTTTCAGCCGCGCCAGCTGTTTGTGCTCAGCTCATACCTGACATGGTGCTTTGAAATAGCAATCACTGTATTTATAAGAAGGCGAGGACTCATAAATATGTCACAAGTGGAATATACAACGCCATACTTCACCATTTTCTATTTTAAAATGGTGAGTTATGGCTGCAGAAATGCACGCCCATTAAAGGTGATATGATGTATTTTCAGCCCTGTTCAGGAGTCCATCCATCACGGAGACAATAAAGAAAACCGCACTTACTTTTTCCCTGTCGTCTGTAATTTATGATCCCCAAAAAGCTGTAACCTTTTGGCAGGCTTTGCAGAAACCACTGCACTGTTAGCAACTAAATAACCTTTTATAAGGTTTTAAATGTGTTGCTACAGTCTCAATGCACTTGCTGTATTGATCCAGAAGATCTTGGGGGAGAAAAGGGAGTGGGAGGAATGGAGGAAGATGATCTATAACCAGATCGATCACGGCATATAGATTGTTGAAAGATGCTTCTAATGATTTTCGCCAGCCATCATCTCCCAGCACGCCACGCCCTCTCTCTTAGGCTCGGTCTTGGCTAGCATTGATTGACCTTGCTTTTTTCTCCCTCCCTCGCTCCCTCTCTCGTTGAGCAGCCCGACCAGGGAGCAGCCGAAGGCACTGGCCACCACAGGCTATTTGCAGGAAAGCTCTGAGAATCACAGGGCTGGAAGGGGTCATCCAGACTGTCTCAGTGCCCAGGTGAGGACGTGGAGGCCTGCCAAGTAGCCGGGACTCGCCCAAGGTCACGTGGCGGGTTAGGAGCAGAGCTCGGCTGTGGCTTCCTGGTTTCAGTCCACCCACGCGCCCACTCTCCCCACACCGCTGTCTCCCTCCTGCCCCCGAGGAACAGGGTGTGCCTGGAGCAGGTGAGTGCATTTTGATGAGCTCTGCAGACCCAATCAATCTGCCTGGCAGTGAGGTGGAGTAGGAACATGATGAGCCTGGGAATCAGACAGAACCAGGCTGAGGCCAGACCCCGCCTCTCCCCCCCGTGGGCAGTAGCCAGCCCGCCTGCGTCTCGGTTACTCCACCTGCAAGACAGCAATCACAAGCCCCCTTTCAAGGTGCTGGGAAAGATCTGGTATCTGGGTAACAGTGAGCTCAAAGCATGTAAGTGACAGGGAACCGTAAAAATGGCTGACTGCCCGTCTCGCCCTGCTCAGCGTCCTCCCATCCCCAGCGTTTCCTTGGTTCACCTCCCTCCCTCTTCCCCCTGCCTTATTCTCCAGGACCACAGCCCCTGAAGCCAGAAACCCTCCCGAAAGAGCCAGCTGAGGGAGAACATTGGACGCTCTTTTCAACCACAATGTCCTTAGGGCAGAGGCGTTGCCTTAATGGTCAACGATGAAAGCAGTGGAGGTGAATACGATTACTTCCCTCTCCTAAACACAAGGGGAACCAGGCTCCTGCAGCTCTGAAACCATGCCTGGTCAGTCCCCCTCGAGGGACCCACAGGAGGCCATGGGTAATGGACCTTTTCACACTATTTTCTCAGTAGGGAACATCTGCAGGAGGCAAAAGCTTTGTGAAGCCCCCAGTCTGGGGGGATCGATCACGGCATATAGATTGTTGAAAGATGCTTCTAATGATTTTCGCCAGCCATCATCTCCCAGCACGCCACGCCCTCTCTCTTAGGCTCGGTCTTGGCTAGCATTGATTGACCTTGCTTTTTTCTCCCTCCCTCGCTCCCTCTCTCGTTGAGCAGCCCGACCAGGGAGCAGCCGAAGGCACTGGCCACCACAGGCTATTTGCAGGAAAGCTCTGAGAATCACAGGGCTGGAAGGGGTCATCCAGACTGTCTCAGTGCCCAGGTGAGGACGTGGAGGCCTGCCAAGTAGCCGGGACTCGCCCAAGGTCACGTGGCGGGTTAGGAGCAGAGCTCGGCTGTGGCTTCCTGGTTTCAGTCCACCCACGCGCCCACTCTCCCCACACCGCTGTCTCCCTCCTGCCCCCGAGGAACAGGGTGTGCCTGGAGCAGGTGAGTGCATTTTGATGAGCTCTGCAGACCCAATCAATCTGCCTGGCAGTGAGGTGGAGTAGGAACATGATGAGCCTGGGAATCAGACAGAACCAGGCTGAGGCCAGACCCCGCCTCTCCCTCCCGTGGGCAGTAGCCAGCCTGCCTGGGTCTCGGTTACTCCACCTGCAAGACAGCAATCACAAGCCCCTTGCAAGGTGCTGGGAAAGATCTGGTATCTGGGTAACAGTGAGCTCAAAGCATGTAAGTGACAGGGAACCGTAAAAATGGCTGACTGCCCGTCTCGCCCTGCTCAGCGTCCTCCCATCCCCAGCGTTTCCTTGGTTCACCTCCCTCCCTCTTCCCCCTGCCTTATTCTCCAGGACCACAGCCCCTGAAGCCAGAAACCCTCCCGAAAGAGCCAGCTGAGGGAGAACATTGGACGCTCTTTTCAACCACAATGTCCTTAGGGCAGAGGCGTTGCCTTAATGGTCAACGATGAAAGCAGTGGAGGTGAATACGATTACTTCCCTCTCCTAAACACAAGGGGAACCAGGCTCCTGCAGCTCTGAAACCATGCCTGGTCAGTCCCCCTCGAGGGACCCACAGGAGGCCATGGGTAATGGACCTTTTCACACTATTTTCTCAGTAGGGAACATCTGCAGGAGGCAAAAAAGCTTTGTGAAGCCCCCAGTCTGGGGCGCAGTGATGTGTCTCAGGGACCCTCCTTCCAGATAGCCCTGTGTCCTCAAAAGCAGGGCTTTCAGCTGCAGGTGCACGGTGCTTGGGAGCAGCAATGGACCAGTGACCCACAGGACAAAGCCAGCCACGGCCTGCGTCGGTCAACAGCTTCCGCTTGAGCACAGCCACGCCCACGTGACCCTGTACTGACCAAGGCTGCCGGTGGCCACAGCTGCAGACGTGAGCACGGCGGTCCCCCCGTGTCCAAGGCGGTTGGTTCGAGGAGCCCGCTCAAGTCCCTTAGGTAAAATGATGTCGTCTTTGCACACACACCTCCTCTAGTGTATGTTCAATCATCTCTAGACGACTTAGCATACCCGATGAGACAGAAACGCTACGTGAACAGTCGCCTGTGCGTGGCAAGTTCAGGGGTTGCTTTTTACAACTTTCTGGAATCTTTTCTCCAAATAGTTTCCATCTCCAAAGAGGCTGAACCCAATGGCTACAGAGGGCCAAATGTCGTTTCGACAGAAATCAGAAGACACGCCAAGTCTAAAACCGGTGCCAGGGAGACCTGCCTGCTGGTCCAGGAGTTTAGACTCTACGCTGCCTCCACCGGGGGGACAGGTTCCATCCCTGGTCAGGGAACTAGGATGCCACATGCCTCGTGGCAAGGCCAAAAAAAAAAGAGAAAGAATTTTACAAGATAAAACAGCTACTGGCTCTTTGCAAACAGCTTGCAAACCCATGCCCTGAAGTCCACCCGGCTGTGCCACAAGCCACAGGGGCATCCCAGTAGCAGATGATCAATACACACGCGCGCCGTGGTTTCCAGGTCACCCAGTGCTCTCAGGAACCCGGTCTCGAGTGAACCTCCCAGCGACCCTGCGGGATGGAGAGGCTGACAGTTCCTGTGTTACAGGCCTGCACGGAGACCCTGCGGTCAGGAACCTGCCCCAGGTCCCAGGACAGTCCGAGGCAGAGCTGAGCCCTGAGCCCCGAGGGTCCGGAGAGGCCCAGCCCCCATCACCTCCAAAACCCTCCTGCAGCTCTGAAACCATGCCTGGTCAGTCCCCTCGAGGGACCCACAGGAGGCCAGGGAATGGACCTTTTCACACTATTTTCTCAGTAGGGAACATCTGCAGGAGGCAAAAGCCCCCTCCTTTCCGGGATTGGGCCCTGTGTCCTCAAAAGCAGGGCTTTCAGCTGCAGGTGCACGGTGCTTGGGAGCAGCAATGGACCAGTGACCCACAGGACAAAGCCAGCCACGGCCTGCGTCGGTCAACAGCTTCCGCTTGAGCACAGCCACGCCCACGTGACCCTGTACTGACCAAGGCTGCCGGTGGCCACAGCTGCAGACGTGAGCACGGCGGTCCCCCCGTGTCCAAGGCGGTTGGTTCGAGGAGCCCGCTCAAGTCCCTTAGGTAAAATGATGTCGTCTTTGCACACACACCTCCTCTAGTGTATGTTCAATCATCTCTAGACGACTTAGCATACCCGATGAGACAGAAACGCTACGTGAACAGTCGCCTGTGCGTGGCAAGTTCAGGGGTTGCTTTTTACAACTTTCTGGAATCTTTTCTCCAAATAGTTTCCATCTCCAAAGAGGCTGAACCCAATGGCTACAGAGGGCCAAATGTCGTTCGACAGAAATCAGAAGACACGCCAAGTCTAAAACCGGTGCCAGGGAGACCTGCCTGCTGGTCCAGGAGTTTAGACTCTACGCTGCCTCCACCGGGGGGACAGGTTCCATCCCTGGTCAGGGAACTAGGATGCCACATGCCTCGTGGCAAGGCCAAAAAAAAAAGAGAAAGAATTTTACAAGATAAAACAGCTACTGGCTCTTTGCAAACAGCTTGCAAACCCATGCCCTGAAGTCCACCCGGCTGTGCCACAAGCCACAGGGGCATCCCAGTAGCAGATGATCAATACACACGCGCGCCGTGGTTTCCAGGTCACCCAGTGCTCTCAGGAACCCGGTCTCGAGTGAACCTCCCAGCGACCCTGCGGGATGGAGAGGCTGACAGTTCCTGTGTTACAGGCCTGCACGGAGACCCTGCGGTCAGGAACCTGCCCCAGGTCCCAGGACAGTCCGAGGCAGAGCTGAGCCCTGAGCCCCCGCAGGGTGTCCGGAGAGGCCCAGCCCCCCATCACCTCACCCAAAATAGGAAACCCCGTGCCCCTCCTGTCCACCTCCCACACCCCTCCAGTGCCCCAGCCGCCCAGCTGGCGACCCCGGAAGTCACGTGGCCCCTCTGGACCTTAGTCTCCTTGCATCCAAAATAAGGCGTCACTAAAACATTCATTTTGAAGAACGCTAAGGGGCTTTTCCCCTGAGGAGGGCATGGCCACCCGCTCCAGCCTTCTTGCCTGGAGAATCCCATGGACAGAGGCGCCTGGTGGGCTACAGCCCATGGGGTCACAAAGAGTCAGACACAAGGAGGCAGCTTAGCACAAGGGGCTCCCCAATGACTCAAGGACCCCACAAA
This sequence comes from Tragulus kanchil, assembly GCA_022376925.1. Taxonomy (NCBI): domain Eukaryota; kingdom Metazoa; phylum Chordata; class Mammalia; order Artiodactyla; family Tragulidae; genus Tragulus; species Tragulus kanchil. The sequence goes on along the minus strand of JAIOJX010000028.1, from coordinate 14,334,989 downwards.
GTCTTTCCTGGAGGAGGGGGGACCCATTTCCTTCGCCCAGTCTGAAGCACCCCTGGACAGGCCATAGCAGAAGCTGGGGAGGCAGACCTGAGGGTGGGGAGGAAGGAGAGGAGAAGCCCCCCTCTGTCGACTGGTCCCCCTAAACCCAGGGGACCCCTGGACCCCACAGGCCATGTCAGAGGATGGAGACAGTACGAGTGGGCCCAGAGAAGCTGCCCGCACACTCAGGACTCCTCCTGGCTCCAGACAGAGGCCGTCAGCAAAGCCGGAAAAGTGCAGGCTGCGCTTCTGGGAGGGTCACCCCTCACCCCTGCAGGGTGGGTCACGGTGCTGATACCAGGGTGAGAACGTCACCTCTTTGTCCCACAGGTCGGGACTGATGCCACATGCCTCGTGGCAAGGCCAAAAAGAGAAAGAATTTTACAAGATAAAACAGCTACTGGCTCTTTGCAAACAGCTTGCAAACCCATGCCCTGAAGTCCACCCGGCTGTGCCACAAGCCACAGGGGCATCCCAGTAGCAGATGATCAATACAGACGCGCGCCGTGGTTTCCAGGTCACCCAGTGCTCTCAGGAACCCGGTCTCGAGTGAACCTCCCAGCGACCCTGCGGGATGGAGAGGCTGACAGTTCCTGTGTTACAGGCCTGCACGGAGACCCTGCGGTCAGGAACCTGCCCCAGGTCCCAGGACAGTCCGAGGCAGAGCTGAGCCCTGAGCCCCCGCAGGGTGTCCGGAGAGGCCCAGCCCCCCATCACCTCACCCAAAATAGGAAACCCCGTGCCCCTCCTGTCCACCTCCCACACCCCTCCAGTGCCCCAGCCGCCCAGCTGGCGACCCCGGAAGTCACGTGGCCCCTCTGGACCTTAGTCTCCTTGCATCCAAAATAAGGCGTCACTAAAACATTCATTTTGAAGAACGCTAAGGGGCTTTTCCCCTGAGGAGGGCATGGCCACCCGCTCCAGCCTTCTTGCCTGGAGAATCCCATGGACAGAGGCGCCTGGTGGGCTACAGCCCATGGGGTCACAAAGAGTCAGACACAAGGAGGCAGCTTAGCACAAGGGGCTCCCCAATGACTCAAGGACCCCACAAAGTCTTTCCTGGAGGAGGGGGGACCCATTTCCTTCGCCCAGTCTGAAGCACCCCTGGACAGGCCATAGCAGAAGCTGGGGAGGCAGACCTGAGGGTGGGGAGGAAGGAGAGGAGAAGCCCCCCTCTGTCGACTGGTCCCCCTAAACCCAGGGGACCCCTGGACCCCACAGGCCATGTCAGAGGATGGAGACAGTACGAGTGGGCCCAGAGAAGCTGCCCGCACACTCAGGACTCCTCCCTGGCTCCAGACAGAGGCCGTCAGCAAAGCCGGAAAAGTGCAGGCTGCGCTTCTGCGGAGGGTCACCCCTCACCCCTGCAGGGTGGGTCACGGTGCTGATACCAGGGGTGAGAACGTCACCTCTTTGTCCCACACCCTGCCATCCCTCTGTGTCGAAGTCCCTGTCTCTCTCTCTCTTCCTGTTCTCTCCCAGAGCACCCCCCAAATCATTATTAACATTATAAATAAAAACGAGAGGCAAGTTATTAAACGTAAAATATGCGGAGTTCCTCCCAGAACTCTCCGGGCAGTTCATAAACGTGACGGCTTAATTTTGCTGCCGATCCAGGCAGCTGATGAAGCGTCGCGCGCTCCTGGGCTAATTGAAGCTGTTAACGAAGTGGAGGAGAGAGATGATCGCCCTGCCCGTGGGGAGCCGCGGGGCGGCCGGGCCGGAGGCGCCGTCCACAGCTCCACCGGGTCTCGGCAGCCAGGGCCCCAGGGGCCCGGAATCCCTCTAAGGGAGCTGGTCCCGCGAACCCACAACTCTGCAGCTCAGCGGAGCCCTCCGCTCATCTCCATCTGGACTCACTTTAAACGCCACGAGAGGTCTCCGAGTCTCCCAGGGAGAAAAGTGGTCTCCAACACAGACGGGGTAGGGTCTACACGGGACTAGTTTGCGGATAATCTGAGGAATCCCGGCTCTCAGAGCCACGCCGGAGGCCCAGTGGAAACACCCCGGATGTCCATCAACAGAAGAATGGACAAGCAAACGCTGGCGTGCTTATACAATGGAATATCATTCAGGCACAAAGAATACAGCGCTGGCACCTGCTGCAAGGTGGATAATCCTTGAACGCCTGGTGCTAAGTGAAACAAGGCCGGCGCAAAGGTCACATATGGTACGACTCCATTCCTGCGACATATCCAGACGAGGGAAACCCAGAGAGGAGGCGAGGGCGAGCAAGTCCTGGGGGGAGGGAGGGCCGGAAGCGGCTGTTGATTGGTGCGGGTTTATTTGGGGTGACAGAAACGTTTGGGAGTAGATAGACGTGGCAGTCACACAATACTGTGAATTATGAGATCCTACAAGAATTGTTCACTTTAAAAAGATTTATCTTAGGTTTATATGTATATGTGTGTGCTCAGTCGAGTCTGACGCTTGGCCACCCTATGGGCTGTAGCCCACCAGGCTCCTCTGTTCATGGGATTCTCCAGGCAACAGTACTGGAGTGGTTGCCATTTCCTTTTACAGGCGCTCTTCCCAACCCAGGAATCGAATCCACATCTTTCCCGTCTGCTGCACTGACAGATTCTTTACCACCCATCCACATGGGAATCCCTATGTTTATATGTATTTTTACCTCAATTTAAGAAAAGTGAAAAAGAATGAGAGTGATGTTAACTTCACGCTCATCCCACTGGCTCCCCTTCGAGGGCTCTTGTCTCCTCAGTCTGAACACTTGGTCAAGTTCTAACTCCATGCTCCTGGCTGCAGTGTGACAAGGGGGGACCTTGGGCCTCCAGCCTCTTCTTCAACCCACCCAAGCATCAAACAACTATTCACTGGCGCGTCCACAGCTCCACCGGGTCTCGGCAGCCAGGGCCCCAGGGGCCCGGAATCCTCTAAGGGAGCTGGTCCCGCGAACCCACAACTCTGCAGCTCAGCGGAGCCCTCCGCTCATCTCCATCTGGACTCACTTTAAACGCCACGAGAGGTCTCCGAGTCTCCCAGGGAGAAAAGTGGTCTCCAACACAGACGGGTAGGGTCTACACGGGACTAGTTTGCGGATAATCTGAGGAATCCCGGCTCTCAGAGCCACGCCGGAGGCCCAGTGGAAACACCCCGGATGTCCATCAACAGAAGAATGGACAAGCAAACGCTGGCGTGCTTATACAATGGAATATCATTCAGGCACAAAGAATACAGCGCTGGCACCTGCTGCAAGGTGGATAATCCTTGAACGCCTGGTGCTAAGTGAAACAAGGCCGGCGCAAAGGTCACATATGGTACGACTCCATTCCTGCGACATATCCAGACGAGGGAAACCCAGAGAGGAGGCGAGGGCGAGCAAGTCCTGGGGGGAGGGAGGGCCGGAAGCGGCTGTTGATTGGTGCGGGTTTATTTGGGGTGACAGAAACGTTTGGGAGTAGATAGACGTGGCAGTCACACAATACTGTGAATTATGAGATCCTACAAGAATTGTTCACTTTAAAAAGATTTATCTTAGGTTTATATGTATATGTGTGTGCTCAGTCGAGTCTGACGCTTGGCCACCCTATGGGCTGTAGCCCACCAGGCTCCTCTGTTCATGGGATTCTCCAGGCAACAGTACTGGAGTGGTTGCCATTTCCTTTTACAGGCGCTCTTCCCAACCCAGGAATCGAATCCACATCTTTCCCGTCTGCTGCACTGACAGATTCTTTACCACCCATCCACATGGGAATCCCTATGTTTATATGTATTTTTACCTCAATTTAAGAAAAGTGAAAAAGAATGAGAGTGATGTTAACTTCACGCTCATCCCACTGGCTCCCCTTCGAGGGCTCTTGTCTCCTCAGTCTGAACACTTGGTCAAGTTCTAACTCCATGCTCCTGGCTGCAGTGTGACAAGGGGGGACCTTGGGCCTCCAGCCTCTTCTTCAACCCACCCAAGCATCAAACAACTATTCACCTTTTGGGGTTGTAGGCCAGAGCAAGACAGCCTGGGGCAAAGAGAGCTCAGTAGAGCAGAGAGACCTGAACCTTTGACGTTAGGAGAACTTTGCCCCAGTCCTGGTTCTGCCATGGTCTAGCTGTGAGATCTTAGATTAAGCCACTTAAATTCTGATTCTTGATGTCCTCATCTATCACACGGGGTGGCCACGTCAGCCTTGCCTTCTTCACAGATTTGTTATAAGCCTCAAATGAGACACTTTGTGCTAACATTACAGGTACCTCTTTAAAAACCAGTGTATTGTGCTCAACATCACTAGTCAACCGAAATGCAAGGAAAAAACCACAATGAATGTTAGAGAAATGCAAATAAAAACTACAATGAGATATCACCTCACACCAGGCAGAATAGTCATCATCCAAAAGTCTACAAACAATAAATGCTGGAGAGGGTGTGGAGAAAAGGGAATCCTCTTGCACTGTTGGTGGGAATGTGAACTGATACAGTCACTATGGAAGACAGTGTGGAGATTCCTTAAAAAACTAGGCATAGAACAACCTTATGACCCAGCAATCCCACCACTAGGCATATGCCCTGAGGAAATCAAAATTAAAAGAGACACCTGTACCCCATTGTTCATTCAGCACTATTTACAATAGCTAAAACATGGAAGCAACCTAGATATCCGTCAACAGATGAATGGATAAAGAAGCTGTGGTACATATATGCAGTGGAATATTACTCAGCCATAAAAAATGCATTTGAATCAGTTCTAATGAGGTGGATGAATCTAGAACCTACTAGACAGAGTGAAGTATGTCTGAGAGAAAAAGATAAATATTGTATACTGACACATATATATGGAATCTAGAAAATGGTGCTGATAAAGAAGTATACAGAGAAGTAATGGAGAGGCAGACATGGAGAACAGTCTTGTGGCATTGGGGTGAGGGAGGGGAATATGCCTTGGTACTAGGGGTCTCGTTTGTTATATGTATTTTACCTCAATTTCAGAAAAGTGAAAAAGAATGAGAGTGATGTTAACTTCACGCTCATCCCACTGGCTCCCCTTCGAGGGCTCTTGTCTCCTCAGTCTGAACACTTGGTCAAGTTCTAACTCCATGCTCCTGGCTGCAGTGTGACAAGGGGGGACCTTGGGCCTCCAGCCTCTTCTTCAACCCACCCAAGCATCAAACAACTATTCACCTTTTGGGGTTGTAGGCCAGAGCAAGACAGCCTGGGGCAAAGAGAGCTCAGTAGAGCAGAGAGACCTGAACCTTTGACGTTAGGAGAACTTTGCCCCAGTCCTGGTTCTGCCATGGTCTAGCTGTGAGATCTTAGATTAAGCCACTTAAATTCTGATTCTTGATGTCCTCATCTATCACACGGGGTGGCCACGTCAGCCTTGCCTTCTTCACAGATTTGTTATAAGCCTCAAATGAGACACTTTGTGCTAACATTACAGGTACCTCTTTAAAAACCAGTGTATTGTGCTCAACATCACTAGTCAACCGAAATGCAAGGAAAAAACCACAATGAATGTTAGAGAAATGCAAATAAAAACTACAATGAGATATCACCTCACACCAGGCAGAATAGTCATCATCCAAAAGTCTACAAACAATAAATGCTGGAGAGGGTGTGGAGAAAAGGGAATCCTCTTGCACTGTTGGTGGGAATGTGAACTGATACAGTCACTATGGAAGACAGTGTGGAGATTCCTTAAAAAACTAGGCATAGAACAACCTTATGACCCAGCAATCCCACCACTAGGCATATGCCCTGAGGAAATCAAAATTAAAAGAGACACCTGTACCCCATTGTTCATTCAGCACTATTTACAATAGCTAAAACATGGAAGCAACCTAGATATCCGTCAACAGATGAATGGATAAAGAAGCTGTGGTACATATATGCAGTGGAATATTACTCAGCCATAAAAAATGCATTTGAATCAGTTCTAATGAGGTGGATGAATCTAGAACCTACTAGACAGAGTGAAGTATGTCTGAGAGAAAAAGATAAATATTGTATACTGACACATATATATGGAATCTAGAAAAATGGTGCTGATAAAGAAGTATACAGAGAAGTAATGGAGAGGCAGACATGGAGAACAGTCTTGTGGCATTGGGGTGAGGGAGGGGAATATGCCTTGGGACTAGGGGGTCTCAAACAGGGGCTCTGTGGTGACCTGGAGGGGTGGGATGGGGAGGGATATGATGGGGGAGGTTTGGGAGTTGGGGGACATGTGTGCATCTATGGCAGATTCAGGTTGATGCGTGGCAGTAGACAACACAACTCTGCATAAATAAATAAATAAATAATTTTAAAAATCAACACAAAATCAATAAAGAAAAAAAAAACACAATGAAATATCACCTCACTCCTGTCAGAATGGCTACCATTAAAAAGAACATAAATAACAAATGTTGGCAAGGATCTGGAGAAAAAAGAATCCTCATACATTCCTGGTGGGAATGTAAATTGGTGCCATCACTATGGAAAACAGTATGGAGGCTTCTCAGAACATTAGAAATAGACCTGCCCTGTGATCCAGCAATCCACTCCAGGGCATATATCTGAAGAAGAAAACCCTTATTTGAAAAGATACACTCACCCAGTGTTCACCGCAGCATTGTCTACAATAGCCGCAACCTGAGTGTACACTAATGAATGAACAAGAAGATATGGTATTAGGAATTCCCTGAAGATCCAGTGGTTGAGACTCAGTGCTTTCACTGCCAGGGCCCATGTTGATCCGTGGTCAAGGAACTGAGATCATTCAAGCTGTGAAGCAAAAAAAAAAAAGAAAAAAGAAAGAGAGAGAGAGAGAGAGTATGGTGTGGGTATATACACACACAATGGAATATTACTCAGCCATAAAAAAGAATGACTTTTTTTTTTTTTTTTTTTTTTGCCATTTCCAACAAAGTGGATGGACCCAGAAAATATTGCTTAGCGAAATCAGTCAGAGAAAGACTAACACTGCATGTTATTACACAGATGTGAAATCTAAAAAAATAAATAAATAAAACCAATGAATGACTATCACAAAACAGAAACAGACTCACAGATACGGAGAACATACTGGTGGTTACCAGTGGAGAAAGGAATGAGGAGAGGGACACGAAAGGGTATGAGATGCAGAGGCACAAACCACTATGTATAAAATAAATAGGCTACAAGGATATAGTGTACAGCACAGGAAACTATAGCCAAAATTTTATATTAACTTTACATGGACTATAATCTATAGATGCTGCAATCTATAAATACTGAATCACTATGTTACATACCTGAAACTAATACACTATTGTCAACCAGCTATATCTCAATAACAAATGAAGTGTTTTAACCAACAAGTATTTATTAAGCCACTGCTCCAGTGTGCGGGAGCCACGGCAGGCAATCAGACAGAGAGCAAGGGTAAGGCAGCCTCCCTGCCCTCCAGGTAGGAAGACCAACCCACACAAGTGAAGCCACTGGAAAGCAGAGCACAGTCCTGCACACTCAGTACCGACGCGATGCTGCAAGAAACATGGTGAGTTCCTGACACCCAGCACCCAGCGGCCCAGGTACCGGAATGCTCTGTGGCCAAGTCTATGAGCCCTGTGGAAGCCACTTACATAGTTCAGCTTTAGTTTTCTGGCTTGCTTTCTTCTTCTACTTCTTTCTTTTTTTCCTTTCTTCTTCTTTTTCTTTTTTTGGTCTCACCACTGGGCATGTGGGATCTTAGTTCTCTGACCAGGGATGGAACCAGGACCCCCTGCAAGGGAAACCTTTAGTCTTAACCACAGGACCACCTGGGAAGTCCCTAGTTACCTGACTTTTAAGAGGAAAGAGTACAATTTAAGTTCCTCAGAGATCCTTTCCAGCTTTAAAAATCTGATACTAAGCAAAATTAAAAGACAAACCAGGAAATTTATTTTTCGTAGATATGTCAGAAGATGGACGTTCTTATCATGCAAAGGCACTTTGAAAAAATCAATAAGAAAAAGAGGAACATCCTAAATGAAAAATCATATGTAAATAACACAGGTTTTTGTACAAAAACTTCACTACTAATTATAATAAATAATAATTGGGAACAGTCTAAATCCAAAGCAAAGCAGACTAGTTTTTATCTTAACCATGGCACAATCATATTATATAGTCATTGATAATCCATTTTTCATAATATTTAATGATAAAGTGTTTGTAATAAAAGAGGAAAAAAGAAGGAAAACTTTCAGAATTCCAGTTTTATGGCTTGTTTGTCCAAAAAAATAGACACACTATGCACCAAAAGTTAACAGTAGTTATCTCTGAGTGTAGGTTCATAATTTTATTTCTCTTTTATTCTTTTATGTTTTTCTGAATTTCTATAATGAGGATGTTATGTTCTAATTTAGAAAAAATATGTTTAATCTATGGTGCAACAGAATAGCAAAGTCAGGGTTTTACATTCAGTGCCATTAAAACTTCATTCTAGCACCAAAGCGATAAAACCTTCCCTAAAATAAATTTTCGAAGGTTATTAAAAACGGCTTTTATTATTCTGCAACTGTTTCTCCATAACAGCATTGGTCTCACTCAATGGTTGCTTAACCTACCTAAATTCTTAACTATTCATAAAATGTCTTGAGGACAGGACTCTAGTCAAATTTATTCCTGGCACCAAATACCATAATACATGTTCAGGAGACGCCGGTTGAACCAAGGGCAAAAATTGAGAGACCATAGTTCAGAAAGAAGGAAGGGTGGTTGTTGTTTTGGTCACTAAGTCATTTGTGACTCTTCTGTGACTTCACAGACACCAGGTTCCTCTGTTCATAGCATTTCCTAGGCAAGAATCCTGGAGTGGGTTGCCTTTGGTCATGGACTGTTTTAAGTTCGTTTATCTGTACAGTGAATGTACTAGGTCCCGAGGGCGATGTTCACACTGAAGATCCTGAGTTAGATGGGACCCAGAGCCTTGCAGCCCAGGGATGGAGGAAGACACACCAAAAACTAATGGCCACAAACTAAGAGCTGAAACAGAAGCACAAAGGAAGAAGCTGCTCATCCTTCTGACACTGGAAGGCAGGAAGAGATGCAGGGAGAAGGGGCAGGACCCTGAGGACAGTCCTAGAGGGTCACAGAGAGAGAAGGCAGTGATCAAAACCAAGGCTGGGATGCGGGAGCGGTGAGTTTGGAAGATAGCACAGTCGAGAACATCAAGGAACTCCACGTCCTTCCATCACCCACACCCACAGCTCACACACGGGGAGCCAGGGGACCCAGACCACGCACACTGTCTCAGGAGGGCTCATCCTACACCTGGACCTGTGCATGTTATAGCAACCGAGCCACCATGCTCTCCCTGTGACCAAGGTCTTGAGCCTCAGCGTCCAGCTCTGCAGGACTCCCTTTTCCCCACAGGTTGGCCGAGGTGCATGCCCAGCTCTATGCGGCTGTTCAGCCGCTACGTCATCCATGACTCTGCAAAGCCGTGGACTGCAGCATGCCAGGCTTCCCTGTCCTTCGCTATCTCCCATGAGTTTTGCTTAACCTCACGTCCATTGAGTTGGTGATGCCATTCAACCATCTCATCCTCTGTCGTCCCCTTCTCCTCCTGCCCTCAACCCTCCCCAACATCAGGGGGTTTTCCAGTGAGATGGCTCTCCACATCAGGTGGCCAAAGTATTAGAACTTCAGCTTCAGCATCAGTTCTTCCAATGGGTAGTCAGGACTGATTTCCTTTAGGGTTGACTGGTTTGATCTCCTTGCTGTCCAAGGGACTCTCAAGAGTCTTCTCCAACACCATAATTCAAAAGCATCAATTCTTTGGCACTCAGCCTTCTTTATGGTCCAATTCTCACATCCATACACGACTACTGGGAAAACCATGGCTTTGACTATACAGCCAGCTCTATGTGGGATATTATTTTAACCTTCAGAAGAGGCAGTTCTGAAACCGGGGAGCCCATAACCATGCTATCTACATCACAATTCCGTCACCTCCTGGTGATAAAGGATGAGTCTCTTTTCCTGCACGACTCCCTGGTTTAAATACCAGGGAGTCACCCTCCCTGGGATCACCCTCCCTGGTAAGCTGGTGGACATCTCCCAAAGACTCCCCAGTCTTCCCCATACAGGGAAGGATTTTTTTGTTTGTTTTGTGTTTTTTTCCATCCAGGAAATGCCAGCATGTCCCTCGGGGTCTTCATTGCCGGCGCTGATCTGGAATGCATTATTTGAGCGCAGGCAAATGTAAATTAATGTCGTCTTCACGTTGAGTTTCACAGCAAGGTAACAAAATGTTGACATCAGCCTGAAAGTCAAATTAGGCTCTGCGGGCTGTGGTGTGACCTGAGGTGTTGACACCCTGGCCGGGTGCCTTTCGTGTTTCAGGAAAGCACGTGACTGGGAACAGAGCTCGTGACGTCAGCTGCTTCCCAGAACACCTCTGGCCCGCGAAGAACTCTTGGTGAGCAAATGCACAATGTTGCTTCAGCCTTTTCCAGGAACCGTGCATGCTGAGTTCGTCCTTCACACCCTGACTGGGGCCCTACAACACGTCTGACCCTGTGATGGGTATGTGGGGGCCACGGGTGACCGCCAACAGATGCAGACTCAGCCAACAAAATCTTCCCAGGACCACTGCTCTACTCCCACCCCAGGGCTCGCCTCTCTTTCCTGCCAGGTTGGTTTGACCCTGTGCTTTCCCTTCCTCGGCTCCCAATCACCCGTCGGTCCACGGCAGGCCACCTCTGCCCCCACCTCTCCAGGGAAATATCTTCCACAGAAGACACCAGAAGTCTTCTCACCGTCCAGTCCAGTGATGGGGATCATGCCTCCCATGTATGCGTGCATGTATGCTAAGTCACTGCGGTCACATCCAACTCTTTGAGACCCAATGGACTGTCGCCCGCCAGGCTCCTCTTTCCATGGGATTCTCCAGGCAAGAACACTGGAGTGGGTGTCCATGCCCTGCTCCAGGGGGTCTTCCTGACCCAGGCATTGAACCCACGTCTCTTTTGTCTCCTGCACTGGCAGGCAGGCTCTTTACCACTGGTGCCAGCTGGGAAGCCTTCATTCCTCCCAACTTCCTTGCAAAGTTCACACACAAAGTGGATGCATCACTTGTTTCTGAAATTCTTCTCCTCTTGAGCGTCACTCCTCCCTCACGATTTTCACCAACCTCTCTGAGATACGATTCTCCTTACTGCCCTCAAAAACAGGCAACTAATGAGCTCCTACTGTAAGGCACAGCGAACTCTACTCAGTGGTGACCTAAATGGGAAGGAAATCCAGAGAGAGGGGACATATGTCTACATATAGGTGAGGTGACTCACTTTGCTGTACAGAAGAAACTAACACAACCCGGAAGAGCAACGACACTCCAATAAAAAATTTTAAAAATCAAAATGATGATGTCATCATCTGGGGAAAAAGTGCTCGGAGCCCCCGCTATTTCCTACATCTATAGAATCCCAAGCTTCCTGGCATGAAAGACCTCTTGGGATCCAGGTCCTGCCAGTCGCTCCAGACTCATGTCCCCACCACGCAGTCCCGCTCCCCACGCCTAGTGCCACGGCGACTCCACACCCTGTGCAAGTTCCCTTCAGAGATCCTGCCACCTCCGGCACGTGCTGCGTGCACGCTCCTCCCTGGAATACCTTTCTGCCGCCCAGCTGGTCTTCCCCCTGGTGAACCGGGACGCTTCTGCAGAAGTCAGTTGTCACTTTCTCGGTGAGGTCTTCTCTGACCAGCTCCCGCCTGCTCACTCCAGAAAGAGCCACCTGCCCCTCCTCTGGGCCGCCTTTCCTGTCTACACTCAGCTCCACTGTCACCCGGAGCACGCTGTCTTCTCAGGGTGCCCCCAGGGCACGGTGCAGAGCGCGGCAGAACATCCCTTCTGAGCTGCCGGGAGTCCACTTGGGAGGCGCTGATCCACCCGGATCACTTTGCCCTGTTTTCAGCTCGGAAATACCACAACCAGGAAAGAGGTCAGGGCACGGTGCAGGAAACGCGATGCGCCCTCTTTCCATGGGATTCTCCAGGCAAGAACACTGGAGTGGGTGTCCATGCCCTGCTCCAGGGGTCTTCCTGACCCAGGCATTGAACCCACGTCTCTTTGTCTCCTGCACTGGCAGGCAGGCTCTTACCACTGGTGCCAGCTGGGAAGCCTTCATTCCTCCCAACTTCCTTGCAAAGTTCACACACAAAGTGGATGCATCACTTGTTTCTGAAATTCTTCTCCTCTTGAGCGTCACTCCTCCCTCACGATTTTCACCAACCTCTCTGAGATACGATTCTCCTTACTGCCCTCAAAAACAGGCAACTAATGAGCTCCTACTGTAAGGCACAGCGAACTCTACTCAGTGGTGACCTAAATGGGAAGGAAATCCAGAGAGAGGGGACATATGTCTACATATAGGTGAGGTGACTCACTTTGCTGTACAGAAGAAACTAACACAACCCGGAAGAGCAACGACACTCCAATAAAAAATTTTAAAAATCAAAATGATGATGTCATCATCTGGGGAAAAAGTGCTCGGAGCCCCCGCTATTTCCTACATCTATAGAATCCCAAGCTTCCTGGCATGAAAGACCTCTTGGGATCCAGGTCCTGCCAGTCGCTCCAGACTCATGTCCCCACCACGCAGTCCCGCTCCCCACGCCTAGTGCCACGGCGACTCCACACCCTGTGCAAGTTCCCTTCAGAGATCCTGCCACCTCCGGCACGTGCTGCGTGCACGCTCCTCCCTGGAATACCTTTCTGCCGCCCAGCTGGTCTTCCCCCTGGTGAACCGGGACGCTTCTGCAGAAGTCAGTTGTCACTTTCTCGGTGAGGTCTTCTCTGACCAGCTCCCGCCTGCTCACTCCAGAAAGAGCCACCTGCCCCTCCTCTGGGCCGCCTTTCCTGTCTACACTCAGCTCCACTGTCACCCGGAGCACGCTGTCTTCTCAGGGTGCCCCCAGGGCACGGTGCAGAGCGCGGCAGAACATCCCTTCTGAGCTGCCGGGAGTCCACTTGGGAGGCGCTGATCCACCCGGATCACTTTGCCCTGTTTTCAGCTCGGAAATACCACAACCAGGAAAGAGGTCGGATCGCTGGGCACGTGGGCGGCCTTTCCAGCCTCTGCCTGGAGGCTGAATTAAGAACAGACCAGCAGGCTGCCCCAGCAGTCGCCGAGAGGGGGCTGAGGGTCCTCGCAGCCCAGTTTGCCCCAGCCTCTTTGGGCAGCACCGACAGGAGGATGCACAGTCCAGGAAAAGGACAGGCATGCCCAGGAGGCGAGTTCGTGAATAAGCTCGGGCCCTGCAGTGTCTGAGCAAGAGCGGCGAGTGTGGCTCACAGGTTTCTCCAATGGGAGGTCACTGGTCTGTCCATGAGGCTGAAGACTGAACGTCCGGTTGGTTGAGTTAGACCAGAGGGCCTCTGGTTTTCCTTTATTCTATTTTTGTCTCCGTGAAAATTCTGTTATGTTTGTTTTACACTGCCACGAGATAAAGAGAACACCCTCTGTTTCATGGTTTTCACAGTGACGTCATGTGCATGTAAGAGTCAGGGCGCGTGTCCGGCTGCTGTAACTTTTTTCCCATCTGCGGGGAAAAGAGACAGAGGGGCTGGGTTCACGCTCTCTGTGACCGTGGTCTTCCCAAGGTCGTGGGGCGGTTGCTCACTGTCTCACACACCTCCCAGACCAGTGAGGGCGATAAATCATTCCCTTAGGGTGGGCACCCTGAAAAACAAAAAGCAGCTGTGCTCAAGGGCCCCTGGGCACAGAAGGAAGGACTCCCTCCCCTTGGCCCTGCTGACACATCTTCCTCCAAACCTCCATGAGAAGGCAGACCCCTGCGCTCCAAGAAGAGGCCGGCTGACTCCAGACACAAAGAAGAGCTTTTCAAAAATGTCACAAGAAGCGGGGGCAGGTGGGAGAGGAACGCAGGAGTCCAGTGCATAATAATGGTGTGTTTTAAACCACATGCCTTTTTCCAGACTGGGTTATTAAATTAATTCAGAACTTATGCTCACCCTTAAAAGATTTCTGTCATATTTTATGAACCCGATGATCTCAGAGTAATTTGCACCCTCCCCAAACCCCCCCCCCCAAGCTCCACTGTCACCCGGAGCACGCTGTCTTCTCAGGGTGCCCCAGGGCACGGTGCAGAGCGGCAGAACATCCCTTCTGAGCTGCCGGGAGTCCACTTGGGAGGCGCTGATCCACCCGGATCACTTTGCCCTGTTTTCAGCTCGGAAATACCACAACCAGGAAAGAGGTCGGATCGCTGGGCACGTGGGCGGCCTTTCCAGCCTCTGCCTGGAGGCTGAATTAAGAACAGACCAGCAGGCTGCCCCAGCAGTCGCCGAGAGGGGGCTGAGGGTCCTCGCAGCCCAGTTTGCCCCAGCCTCTTTGGGCAGCACCGACAGGAGGATGCACAGTCCAGGAAAAGGACAGGCATGCCCAGGAGGCGAGTTCGTGAATAAGCTCGGGCCCTGCAGTGTCTGAGCAAGAGCGGCAGTATGGCTCACAGGTTTCTCCAATGGGAGGTCACTGGTCTGTCCATGAGGCTGAAGACTGAACGTCCGGTTGGTTGAGTTAGACCAGAGGGCCTCTGGTTTTCCTTTATTCTATTTTTGTCTCCGTGAAAATTCTGTTATGTTTGTTTTACACTGCCACGAGATAAAGAGAACACCCTCTGTTTCATGGTTTTCACAGTGACGTCATGTGCATGTAAGAGTCAGGGCGCGTGTCCGGCTGCTGTAACTTTTTTCCCATCTGCGGGGAAAAGAGACAGAGGGGCTGGGTTCACGCTCTCTGTGACCGTGGTCTTCCCAAGGTCGTGGGGCGGTTGCTCACTGTCTCACACACCTCCCAGACCAGTGAGGGCGATAAATCATTCCCTTAGGGTGGGCACCCTGAAAAACAAAAAGCAGCTGTGCTCAAGGGCCCCTGGGCACAGAAGGAAGGACTCCCTCCCCTTGGCCCTGCTGACACATCTTCCTCCAAACCTCCATGAGAAGGCAGACCCCTGCGCTCCAAGAAGAGGCCGGCTGACTCCAGACACAAAGAAGAGCTTTTCAAAAATGTCACAAGAAGCGGGGGCAGGTGGGAGAGGAACGCAGGAGTCCAGTGCATAATAATGGTGTGTTTTAAACCACATGCCTTTTTCCAGACTGGGTTATTAAATTAATTCAGAACTTATGCTCACCCTTAAAAGATTTCTGTCATATTTTATGAACACGATGATCTCAGAGTAATTTGCACTGGAAATGTGTCATATTAAATCAGGGGCACTAATAAACTTTATGACTTAAACTCCACATGGATCAGACATGGCAGATAAACCAGCCTACTTCTGCACCCCTAGTCAGGCCATTGAAATACAGCTCCTGGGCTTCCCCTGGTGGTCCAGTGGGTAAGGACACCGCCTTGCAGTGCAAGGGGCGCCGGTTCGAGCCCTGGCCTGGGAAGATCCCACGTGCCGCGGAGCGGCTGGACTGATGTGTCCAATCACCGAGCCGGAGCTCTGGAGCGCATGCGTCCAGAGCCGGAGCTCTGCAACGACAGACGCCAATGCGATGGGAAGCCCACAGGAGCCAAAGAACGAAGACGAATGAAAATAGAGAAATTAAAGACCAATAGAAGTGGCCCGCCCACTCCCCTCCCTCCCCAACCCGACCTCTGCCCAAAGTAAATAAATAAATAAAATCTTTAAAAAAAAAAAAAAAGAAATACAGCTCCTCCTATGGGAAAACATCCATAATCCTGATAACATTCCGTCTGCCCACCGTAAACGTTCCTGTCAGGCGGGAGGCACCACCTGTCTGTCCCCTCCTCCACACCGAAGCTCGTGACGCTGGCGAGACGAGTTGACCAGGCTGACAGACTTCTTTGGGATTTTTAAAGCAACTGGACTCCCGCACTCTTATGACCTTCCACTCACACTGGTGCGGCCTTTGTGCTGGGCTGTGTGGAACTGCACAGGAGTGTTTTACAGGCACAAGGGCTGTATAAAAAGTGCTGGAGGGTGAGGGACGAGCTCTCTGGTTCTGCTTCCGGCTGACTTTGTGATCTGAGCACAAATCAGACAGGATGGTGTAACAGAAAGAGCCCAGGCATCTGCATCAAAGGTTTATTTCTACTTAAGAGATGTTTTTTTTGAAAGCTTCGTATGATCCAGACCCTGTGAAAAGTCACTAGAAATACAAGAATAAATAAGAATTCCATGAGAACCCCCAACAAAATTATGTGGGAAACTAAATTAAATCATTATATAAACCACAAAGATCTGTACAAGTCGACAGAAATACATCGCAATTTTTTGTTTTGTTTGTTTTAAACTGTGTTGAAATACAGTTGATTCACAATGTTGTGTTAGTTTCGGATGTACTGCAAAGTGATTCAGTTACATATAATAAATATATATTCGTTTTAAATATATTCATTAATAAATTAATTATTTTCCATGCTGTTGTAAATCCATACAAATAAATAAATGTCTAAGAATAGCCCAGAAAATTCAAAAGAGTGAGGAGGGACTCACCTCACCAGATATTAAATACAAAATCAATATATTCAAAACAGTGTAGAGTTGCCAAGATTGCACACAGACAGCAAACCTGAGGATGTGGGAGTCAGGGTTAAAAAAAGGGAAATGAGTGAAAGTCTGTATTCAGAACACATGGGCGTCCCAGGACTCCTCACCAATACGAACAGTCAAGCATCGGCCGTCCCTACTATTCAAGGAAGCTAGAAGTCCTTCTCTGAAATAAATTAAATTGAGGAGATTATAAATTCAGGGAGTTGGAGTCATCAAAGGACAAGCGCTACCCAAATGGTGAAAATAAAGAGAATTCCATGAACATTTACACTTTACATATGAAGGACCATCCACCTATTCCTGCTGTGTTTCAAAAATGAAAGCAGCCAAGTACAACCTCACACACATCAACAGAATTCTACAGCGGGAGACTGGATGGCACTTCTCTGGTAAGAAAAAAAAAGACCTCCACATACCGACAATAAAAGAATGTTGTGGAAAAGGTCACTGGCAACCCGATTCTCCTCTCCCAGTTAAAACCCTCCCCCTCATCAAAAACAAGTCCAATTCAACATGGACAGAGAGCCAAGGATCAGATCCCTAAGGAAATCCTCTCAACAGAAGATACACTGGAAAGGAAAAGAATTTGGAAGGAAAGTAGATAAGATCATAATGTTCTCAGAAAGAAAAGATTCTTTTTCATCCATAAAACTGAACTAAAATGTTATTTAAAAGGTATTAGTACTATTAATCACCAACTTGGAAACAAGAAAGAGCTCTTAAAATTAAAATTGATAGGGCTTCCCTGGTGGTCCAGTGGGTAGAGTCCACCTTGCAGTGCAAGGGGAACCAGTTCGACCCCTGGCCCAGAAAGATTCCACACATAGAGAAGCGGTTGTGCAGGTGTGTCCAATTACGAGCCAGTGCTCTGGAGTGCATGCTCCCAGAGCCAGTGCTCTGCAATGAGAGGGGCCACTGTGATGGAAGGCCCACACAGGCCAAGGAATAAAGATGGATGAAAAATAAACAATGACTTAGAGGCAGAAAAAAAGAATTAAAATTGATAATCAAAATAACATTATTCAAAAGAATTAAAATTAGAAAGTAAGGAAGGATCCAAAAAATTATAACTAAATAGCAATAAAGTAGAAAACAGAAGTTGAAAAGATATGAAGACGTATAAATCCATAGAATAATCCAAATAACAAGAATGTCATAAGATGGAATCTAGTAGGATGGTGATGATGGCACATACAGTGAAGTGACAGAAAGACAGAAATGGACAGTGGACAGAACACATGGGCGCCCAGGACTCCTCACCAATACGAACAGTCAAGCATCGGCCGTCCCTACTATTCAAGGAAGCTAGAAGTCCTTCTCTGAAATAAATTAAATTGAGGAGATTATAAATTCAGGGAGTTGGAGTCATCAAAGGACAAGCGCTACCCAAATGGTGAAAATAAAGAGAATTCCATGAACATTTACACTTTACATATGAAGGACCATCCACCTATTCCTGCTGTGTTTCAAAAATGAAAGCAGCCAAGTACAACCTCACACACATCAACAGAATTCTACAGCGGGAGACTGGATGGCACTTCTCTGGTAAGAAAAAAAAAGACCTCCACATA
Organism: Tragulus kanchil; assembly: GCA_022376925.1. Taxonomy (NCBI): domain Eukaryota; kingdom Metazoa; phylum Chordata; class Mammalia; order Artiodactyla; family Tragulidae; genus Tragulus; species Tragulus kanchil. The sequence goes on along the minus strand of JAIOJX010000028.1, from coordinate 14,316,878 downwards.
CCGACAATAAAAGAATGTTGTGGAAAAGGTCACTGGCAACCCGATTCTCCTCTCCCAGTTAAAACCCTCCCCCTCATCAAAAACAAGTCCAATTCAACATGGACAGAGAGCCAAGGATCAGATCCCTAAGGAAATCCTCTCAACAGAAGATACACTGGAAAGGAAAAGAATTTGGAAGGAAAGTAGATAAGATCATAATGTTCTCAGAAAGAAAAGATTCTTTTTCATCCATAAAACTGAACTAAAATGTTATTTAAAAGGTATTAGTACTATTAATCACCAACTTGGAAACAAGAAAGAGCTCTTAAAATTAAAATTGATAGGGCTTCCCTGGTGGTCCAGTGGGTAGAGTCCACCTTGCAGTGCAAGGGGAACCAGTTCGACCCCTGGCCCAGAAAGATTCCACACATAGAGAAGCGGTTGTGCAGGTGTGTCCAATTACGAGCCAGTGCTCTGGAGTGCATGCTCCCAGAGCCAGTGCTCTGCAATGAGAGGGGCCACTGTGATGGAAGGCCCACACAGGCCAAGGAATAAAGATGGATGAAAAATAAACAATGACTTAGAGGCAGAAAAAAAGAATTAAAATTGATAATCAAAATAACATTATTCAAAAGAATTAAAATTAGAAAGTAAGGAAGGATCCAAAAAATTATAACTAAATAGCAATAAAGTAGAAAACAGAAGTTGAAAAGATATGAAGACGTATAAATCCATAGAATAATCCAAATAACAAGAATGTCATAAGATGGAATCTAGTAGGATGGTGATGATGGCACATACAGTGAAGTGACAGAAAGACAGAAATGGACAGTGGACATATGGACATTGTGGGGAAGGAACAGAGGGTGGGAGGCGTAAAGGAAGTAGCATGAAGGCCTATACTATCATAAGTGAAGAAAATAGCTATAGTCATTGCTCTGTGGGAAAAGGGGATCCTTCAGGGGTGCTGTGTAATGGTAGGGAGGGGTGGGAAGGGGGGGATATACATATGAGTAATCTGGGAACATACATATCTATAAACAACAAAACTCTGTAAAAGTTACAAGTAAAATAAAAGTTAAAAAAATACATTAAAAAATAAATTTAAAAAAATGAAAAAAAAAAAGAATGTCATAAGAATAGAAGGGAAGAATTCATGAAAAATTACGAATGAAAAAATTAAATACAATTTCCTAGAACTAGAGGGCAGAAGGGTTGTCCAAGTGACCAGCGCAGTGAATGAAAAATATCCACATCAGAGAACATCACTGTTAAACTTCAAACATTAAAGAGAATAGAGACAATCTATAAAAATTCCATGGGGGTGGAAGGAGCAGGTGCATATAAAGAAATGGGGGTCAGAATGGGCTGAATTTCTCAAAAGAAATCCTAGATGTCAAACGAGGGTGGATCAATGCCTCAAAAGTTTTGAAGGGAACACAAAAATCAGTTGTGCTCCATATACGATCAACAAACAATCTAAAAAAGAAATGAAAAAACAATTCCATTTATAATAACATTGAAAAGAATGAAATAGGGCTTCCCTGGTGGCTCAGTGGTGAAGGCCTCGCCTGCCAGTGCAGGAGACATGGGTTCGATCCCCGATCCGGGAAGATCCCACAGGCTGCAGAGCAACTAAGCCCGTGAGCCACAACTATGGAGCCCATGCGCTGCAACTACTAAAGTCCATGTGCCCTGAAGCCCAAGTTCCACAACAAGAGAAATCACCACAACAAGACACCTGCTCACCTCAACTAGAGAGTAGCCCCACTCACTGAAACTAGTAAAGAGCCTGTGGCAGCAGTGAAAACCCAGAATAGCCAAACATAAAAATAAATAAATAAGAATGAAATACTTAGGAATAAGCTTAATCAAGGAGGCAAAAGGCTTGTACACTAAAAGCTACAAAACAATGCTAAAAGAAATTAAAGAATACACAGAAATGGACAGACATGCCTGCTCGTGGATGAGAAGACAATAGTGGTAATATATCAATACTACTCAGAGCCATCTAAAGATTCAGAATAATCTATTAAAATCCCAACATTGGGGCTTCCCTGGTGGCTCAGTGGATAAGAACCCATCTGCCAATGCAGGAGACATGGGTTCGATTCCTGATTCAGGAAGATTCCACATGCCACAGAACAACTAAATTCACACAGCAACAAAGGGCCAGTTCAGTCAAAATAAATAAATAAAAATTTGTTTAAAAAAATCCCAACAGTGCAGAAATGGAAAAATTCATCTTATATTCATATAAATCCTAAGGGAACTTTAAAAGCCAAAATAATCTTGTAAAAGAATAAAAACATTAGAGTTCTGACACTTCCTGTTTTTAACACATACTACAAAGCTATGATAATCAAAATAGTGTGGCACTGATATAAAGACAGACATATAGACCAATGGAATAGAACAGAGAGCCCAGAAATGAACCCTAGCATATGGGCAAATGATTTTCAGCAAAGATGTCAAGACCATGCAACAGTCTTCAGCAAATATTGCTAGGAAAACAGCCACACACAAGAGAATGAAGTTGGACCTTCCCTTATACCATGCAGCAAAATGAACTCCAATAGATGAAAGACCTACATGAAAGAACTAAAACTATAAAACTCTTAGAAGACAACACAGAGGGAAAGCTTCATGATATGGTGACAATTTCTTGGTTATGACATCAGAAACACAGTGACAAGAAAAAAATGAGAAGTTGGACTTTATCAAAATTAAATGTGTGGTACATCAAAAAACACTATCACTATTGAAAAGAAAATCTATGGAACAGGAGGTCATATATCTGATAAAGGATGGGTACTCAGAATGTATGAATAATTTCTACAACTCAACAACGAAGAAACAAACACCCTCATTTTTAAAAATTGGCAACAGACTTGAATTTCTCCATTCAAAGGACTGGACACTTCTCCAAAGAAGATATATAAATGGCCAATAAGCATTTGGCTTATTGAGCAAAGATGCTCACTATCACTAATCATGAGAGAAATGCAAACCAAAACCAGAATGAGAGACTGCTTCACACTCATTAGGATGGCCTATATAAAATAAAATTTTTAAAAGCAGAAAATAAAGAAAGTGTTGGCAAGGACTTAGAGAAACTGGAACCTTTGTCAACTGCTGATGGGAATGTCAAATGCTGCAGCTGCTATCAAAAAAAAAAAAAAGTGGCAATTTGGCCCTTCTTTGAAAAATTAAAATAGAATTACAATGAGATCTAGTGATTTCACTTTTAGAGATGTGCTCAGAAGGAGCAAAGGCAAGGACCGAATGGAAACTGCACACCCATGTCTACAGCAGCTTCGTTCACTCCAGCGAGAAGGCAGAAAAGACCCAACTGTCCATCAACAGAGGAACAGATAAACAAAATGTGGTATCACCACAGAATAAACTCCTATTCATCGACACTTCTGTTTTTAAAAACATACTACAAAGCTATGATAATCAAAATAGTGTGGCACTGATATAAAGACAGACATATAGACCAATGGAATAGAACAGAGAGCCCAGAAATGAACCCTAGCATATGGGCAAATGATTTTCAGCAAAGATGTCAAGACCATGCAACAGTCTTCAGCAAATATTGCTAGGAAAACAGCCACACACAAGAGAATGAAGTTGGACCTTCCCTTATACCATGCAGCAAAATGAACTCCAATAGATGAAAGACCTACATGAAAGAACTAAAACTATAAAACTCTTAGAAGACAACACAGAGGGAAAGCTTCATGATATGGTGACAATTTCTTGGTTATGACATCAGAAACACAGTGACAAGAAAAAAATGAGAAGTTGGACTTTATCAAAATTAAATGTGTGGTACATCAAAAAACACTATCACTATTGAAAAGAAAATCTATGGAACAGGAGGTCATATATCTGATAAAGGATGGGTACTCAGAATGTATGAATAATTTCTACAACTCAACAACGAAGAAACAAACACCCTCATTTTTAAAAATTGGCAACAGACTTGAATTTCTCCATTCAAAGGACTGGACACTTCTCCAAAGAAGATATATAAATGGCCAATAAGCATTTGGCTTATTGAGCAAAGATGCTCACTATCACTAATCATGAGAGAAATGCAAACCAAAACCAGAATGAGAGACTGCTTCACACTCATTAGGATGGCCTATATAAAATAAAATTTTTAAAAGCAGAAAATAAAGAAAGTGTTGGCAAGGACTTAGAGAAACTGGAACCTTTGTCAACTGCTGATGGGAATGTCAAATGCTGCAGCTGCTATCAAAAAAAAAAAAAAGTGGCAATTTGGCCCTTCTTTGAAAAATTAAAATAGAATTACAATGAGATCTAGTGATTTCACTTTTAGAGATGTGCTCAGAAGGAGCAAAGGCAAGGACCCGAATGGAAACTGCACACCCATGTCTACAGCAGCTTCGTTCACTCCAGCGAGAAGGCAGAAAAGACCCAACTGTCCATCAACAGAGGAACAGATAAACAAAATGTGGTATCACCACAGAATAAACTCCTATTCATCGACGAAAAGGAGTGAAGCATTATTACTTACAACAATCAGAATGACTCTCAAAAAAAAAGAAATATTAAAGAAGCCAGGAAAAAAGAATAAACAGTATATGATCCTATGTATAAGACCCTCTCACAGAAAGTGGCTGAGTGGTTGCCTGGGAAGGCAGGGAGGGAGATTGGCTTCAGATGGGCACCGAGACCCCAGGGAGGCAGAAATGTTCCAGAACCGGAGGGCAGTGAAGGCTGCACAATAAATGTACTAAACTCATCAAACTGTACGCTGCAAATGAGTGAATTTTATGGTAGGTAAATTATACCTCAATAAATCTATTATATATATACAATATGTTATTGATATATACTATTATTATATTTTTATATTTTTCCTCCCCACACTTACTGTATCACTCAAAGAGCTTTGTTCTGACATTCTGAAAGGAAACAGGTGAGGCCATCAAAATGAGAAAGACGAAGCTGTCCACTGAAGTTCTTATGACCCCAGGAGACAGCCTTGCGGTCTTTAGGAGCTGCTCAGTCACAGCCTGAGAAGATGAAGAGCTGGTGGGGCCACAGTTCTTCTTCCTCCAAAGAGAACATCACAGGCAGCAACGTCCTGTGAAATGGACAGCCAGCGTGTCGCAGCCTCCCCTCAGAACATCAGAACCCCGGAGAGAGGGGCTGCATTTCTCCCTACTCCCCCAACATGGAGAAGAAAGGAGGGGAGAGGTATAACCATCAGGTGGTTGAAGGAAACGGGCAGGGCTGGATGTGTGTGTCTGTGTCTGTGTACACACCCACCAACATACACTTAAACTCCTACACAGACACAGACCCATTTGTATGAATAACATAAAATATAAAATTTCATCATCAGAATCTTATCACAATTATAGTATATACTTTTAATTGTATACACATGGTAAGAAGGCAGTACATTTGAATGCTGCTCTTGGTTGGTTGTTCATTTTTAAGTAAGAAATGAAAACAAAACCAAACTTCCCTTTTTACATGGATTGGCCCTCACACAAATTGGCAGGCCGCATCTGTAAAGAGAAAGTCTCTTTTTCTGGAAAAGTAAATGTTTTAATTCAAGCTTTTGTGTAATGAAATTAGCTCTAAACAAGAGTTTAAAGGATGAAAGCAGTCTAGGGAGATAGGAAAGCCCTGCTTGGCTTGTGAGATCTTTGTTCTCTGACCAGGGATTGAACTCATGGGCCCTGCAATGGAAGCTTGGAGTCCTATCTACAGGACCACCAGGGAATTCCTAGATAAAAGCACATGAGAGTGTTAATTTCAAAAAGCACATTGTTCTTGAAAGAACTGGCTTACTAGAACACAAGGAAACAAATTAAAAGTCCTTGGTTTTCACCAGAGCCAGCCCTGTGGCCACTGCTGTCATTGTCGTGGTCTGGTGTGTAAGATGGTGAGGAAGACTACAAAGACAGAAGGTGACTCTGGACAGAGGGGAACAAAAACTAAACAGCACAGGCCCCATTCTTTCACTTGAATTTCCAGAGTGGCTGGTTCTGCAATCAGATTAGCCAAACATTTATAGAATTTCTACTTTCCCATTTATGCTTTACAGACATAACAAACAGTATGACTTGTTTGTGTGGAAAAGTTCATTGAAGTCAAAGGTAGGAAATGCGTTTCACTCTGCCTCTTACAGGCTGTCCACCTACGTGTGTACCAGCTTGAGCATGTCCAAGACACAGAGGATCCTTTCTACCGTCAGGATTGTCTTGAGAATTGAATGATGTCATGGTGGGTAAAACAACTGCCATCAAGAGGTCACCCAATCCACGGTGGGTCTTTTTCCATCCCGTTCCATGTTTCACCCACTGTTCACCATCCTGCCCAAACATGTGCACACACACACACACACACAGAGATGTACTCTGAGGAGCTCTGTTGACACCTCCGTGGAAAAATACAGAAGAAACCATTTTCAAGAAGAAAACCTGCAGCCCAGAGGGGTGGGATGGGAAGCAAGATGGGAGGGAGGTTCCAGAGGGAGGGGACATATCTATACTTATGGGCTGATTCATGTTCATATTTAGCAGAAAACAACAAAATTCTGCAAAGCAATTATCCTTCAATTAAAAAATATATTAAAAAAAAAGAAGAAGAAAAACTCAACAGCACACAAGATGAAGATTGTAAAGGAAATTCCTGCTCCCAGGGAGGAAAGGCTAGTGCCTGGAAAAAGCAAGGAGACACCTAGTCCCCTGCCCTCTTGTATCCTGACTGGAATAGGACCAAAGGATGCCAGAGCACCCAAACCTGGCTAGGAATGTTCTGGGTGAAAGGCAGGGCTGGGTGGACCTGGCTGATTATGAGGTCAAGGCTGCATATTCAAGCCCCATAAGGAGACTGATCATGGAAGCAATCTTCTTCTTGACCCTGACCTACTCCTGGTAGCCCATGACTCTCATGACAACTCAGAAACATGGAACAGGCACCAGAAAGCTCATTGTTGTGTTCAGCAGGCAGCCTGCTCTCTGAGTTCAGAAACAAAGCTTCCTCACTCCAGCTGCTCTGTTCCCATCACTGTGGTCAGCCCCACGTGACTTGGAAGAAGAGAGGCTGCTGCATACCATATGCGGCGGCCCAGGGGCTCTGCCCACTCCTGTAGGCATGAACAGCGCAGTCCAGCACCCCAAATCTGACTCATCCCAGGAAACATTTCATCCCAAACTCGTCTCCTTTATTGGATAACCCGCATGGATTTCAAATCTGTTATTTCCTAAAGCATTAGTTTCAACACACAAGGTCTGAAAGACCCATTTGTTAGGCTGACCAGCTCATCCTGGTTGGCCCAGGTCTTCTGTGGTTTGGCCACGGACACCCGTGTACCCGGCAAAACCTCTCAACTTGGGGCAAATCAGGACAGTCAGTCAATGTTTAATGATAAGGTTCACCTTCCTCTGCCAACATTTAAGTGGTTAGACCAGCAAGATGAAAAGCACAGAAAAGAAGGTTTAAGTAGCAATGGTAATTCTGGAAAGTTTCAGTGGAGTTCAAAGCCACACTCGGCAGGATGGACACAGGCACTGAATGGGGCCAAACCAGGTCCCCACAGCTTTCATGGCAACCTCAGTGTGGAGAAGGACGGCTACACGTCAGCCCCGCCCTTCTGAGCTCCTCGGAATAGTCTCTTCCATAAATACTTCAAATGATTTGCCAGAGGACAAAAGGGATTCAGGCAGTGGTTCTCGAATCACAGTGCACTTAAGAATAACCTGAAGGGGAGCTTCCCTGGTGGTCCAGTGGGTAAAGAGTCCGCCTTGCAGTGCAAGGGACGCCAGTTTGATCCCTGGCCTGGGAAGATCCCACGTGTCACAAAGTGCCTGGACCAGTGCTCTGGAGCGCATGAGCCCAGAGCCAGTGCTCTGCAGCGAGAGAGGCCACTGCAATGGGAGGCCCACATGGGCCAAAGAATTAAGATGGATGAAAATAAATAAATAAAGGACCAATAAAAGAGACCAAAATTTAAAAAAAAAAAAAAAGAATAACCTGAAGGGATTTCCCTGATGATCCAATGGTTAAGACTCCATGCTTCCACTACAAGAGGCATGGATTTGATCCTTGGTTGTGCAACTGAGATTCTCCTTGCCACATGATGCAGTCAAAAAAAAAATTTTTTTAATAATAATAACCTGAAGTACCATTAAAAATATGCCCTTTTGGGGCTTCCTGGTGGTCCAGTGGGTAAAGAGTCCGCCTTGCAGTGCAAGGGACGCCAGTTTGATCCCTGGCCTGGGAAGATCCCACGTGTCACAAAGTGCCTGGACCAGTGCTCTGGAGCGCATGAGCCCAGAGCCAGTGCTCTGCAGCGAGAGAGGCCACTGCAATGGGAGGCCCACATGGGCCAAAGAATTAAGATGGATGAAAATAAATAAATAAAGGACCAATAAAAGAGACCAAAATTTAAAAAAAAAAAAAAAGAATAACCTGAAGGGATTTCCCTGATGATCCAATGGTTAAGACTCCATGCTTCCACTACAAGAGGCATGGATTTGATCCTTGGTTGTGCAACTGAGATTCTCCTTGCCACATGATGCAGTCAAAAAAAAAATTTTTTTAATAATAATAACCTGAAGTACCATTAAAAATATGCCCTTTTGGGGCTTCCCTGGTGGCCCAGTGAGTAAAGAGCCCGCCTTGCAGTGCAAGGGGCACCAGTTCGATCCCTGGCCTGGGAAGATCCCACGTGCAGCAGAGTAGCTGGACCCATGTGTCCAATTAGGAGCCAGTGCTCTGGCGCGCATGCTCCCAGAGCCGGTACTCTGCAACGAGAAGCCACTGTAATGGGAGGCCCACACAGGCCGAAGAATAGAGATGGAAGAAAATAAATAAATAAAATAATAAAAGAAGCCAAAATTTCAAAACAAACAAAAAATATCCAAACATGAAAGAATGAAAGCTTAGACTGTTTTAAGATGAAAATGAGAAAGGAAAATGGTCCATGTATACCAAGCTCAAAAATTGTACACCACATGAAAGAATGGTGGAAGAAAAAGGTGCTTCCAGTTTGTAAGTCTAAAAAAAAACAGGAATGGGACACTGGCTGAAGCTGGACAACTTGAAGGGCACCACTTTGGGAGGATTGCCTCATGTCTGTGATGTCCTACCTCATTTCTTTTCAGTCCTGCTATGAAACAAGAAACACCAATTCTAGTTTCAGCTGGATTATGCTACTTGAGAGCATTGTAAGGCAACAAGAAATCTCTCTTCTGTACTTGTCATCTGGTGAGGGTCTCTGCTACCCTCTTCAAATGAAAGTTAAAGTTCCTTAATAACAATCAAAAATTGCCTTTCTGAGTCCTATTTCCAACTGTCTCCCCAGTCCAGAAAGTTTAGCTTGGGGGTATCCAAAAAGTAGTCTTTTAACAAGAACCCCAAGGGATCCCTGAGACACATAGTATGTGGAGCACACTTTTCAAGGGTCTGGAGCCGGTGGGGAGGTGTCAGAATTACTACTCCTCTCACAGCAAGTGACACAAAACCTTGCAGCAAGGGTCTCTGGGTGACAGGACTGCTACTATCCGAAACACACTTTCTTGTAAATCTTGAGGTTGTCAGAGTTCCTAAAGCAAAGTACATCTGAGTCAACCCATATAACTATGGTCTACTGACACACACACGCTGTGTAATGTATAGACCCATACAGCTATAATATTTACATAGATAACAGCATAAATAAGACCTCAGCTGTGAAAGGGACGCAAAGGAGCAGGCACTCGATACACCTTTACTTGCAAGGATGCTGCGGTGGTATTTAATACACGTGTCTTAACACAGCAGGCGTCCAGATCTGAATACGTTCAATGTGAGATGGCCATACGACAACCAAATAGAGGTGCCAATGGGCAGTAGAATACAAGAACCCACTGCTCTGGGGTTTGGTCAGAGGTCAGCTTAGAGGTAGAGATACACAACATAGGGAGTGATCCACCTGAAGCCTCCAGGTCTTCAATAAAATACAAGCTACAGAGGCTGGGGTTAAAAGGTCGAGCCAAAGTCAGAGACCCCTATGGGAAGCCAGAGCCAGGCTCCATTCCTGAACCTAGGAACTGGTAGAGCTTGGGCTCTATCCACCAACAGAAGCAAGACTGCCCATTCTTCAGCCCAGGTTACAGCTCAAAGGCCAGATGGGGAAGTCCTTGGCCTCCTGAGGTTAAAAACCCTAATTCATTATCCCCTCAGCAGAGAAATTCACAGAGGAAAACACAGGACTGTCCTGGGGATATGCCACAACCCAAGACACCAACAGGAGAAAAATTCCCACAGACAATAAGATGCACTCAGGCCAGAATCACAGACAATATGAAGAAGGCCAAAACCATGGCAAGCAATGGACTCACCCCGCCGCTCCGACCCTCATCCAAGGAAAAGGAAGAAGTCACATCTGCAGAGAACAGATACTAAGGCAATCTGAACATAACTTTGAAATTGGTTCAGTGGAATACAAAAAAATCATTTAAGGGCCTTCAGAAAAAGCCAGACGTGCTGAAAGGGGTGTTTTAGAATGATCAGGGTGGCGATGACCGCAGAATTAAATGGAGAAGGGTGAGACGGGAGGCAACGAGAATAGACCTCACCCTATCTACCTACAGGCAATGTTCTCTTTCTTCTGAACACCCCTAAAATCTAATCTGCCCATTTTTAATAATTATAATTTTACTAATTAATGTACTTATTTATAGCTATGCTGGGTCTTCATGGCTGTACAGGCTTTTCTCTGGTCGTGGCGAGCAGGGGCTCCTTTCCAGCCACAGTGCACAAGCTTCTCATTGCAGTGGCTTCTCTTGTTGTGGAGCACTGGCTCTAGGGCTTGTGGGCTCAGTAGTTGTGGTTCCCAAGCTTTAGAGCATAGGCTCAATGGTTGTGATGCACAGGTTTGCCACTCTGTGTCACGTGGGGTCTTCCCCAACCAGGGACTAAACCTGTATCCCTGCAATGGCAGGCAGATTTATGTTACCACTGAGCCACTAGGGAAGTCCATCTGCACAACTTTTATGACCTTATGACCTCACCACTTTATTCCACGTTTTATAGCTACTTCCCCATACATAAGACATAGAAAGGAATGTGCAAAACTCAAGGCTCACTATACATATGTACACATAAATCTCTTTCTGTATGCCCCACAGCCCCTGACATAGTGTGCTGGCCACACAAGAGAAGTTCCCTAAATATTTCACAAAGGAACGATCCAACACATGGACAAGTGCCACATTAGAAAATGACTGATCGGAACCTTGCTCCAGGGGGCTCGTCCTTGACCTGGAGCACAAGGCCAACCGTGAACTGGCGCAGCATTCGTTCATCTCCCTAGTCCCAGGAAGGTTCCTAAACTAGTTCTCTTCTTAGCCTAAGATGCATGGCCAGAATCACAGACAATATGAAGAAGGCCAAAACCATGGCAAGCAATGGACTCACCCCGCCGCTCCGACCCTCATCCAAGGAAAAGGAAGAAGTCACATCTGCAGAGAACAGATACTAAGGCAATCTGAACATAACTTTGAAATTGGTTCAGTGGAATACAAAAAAATCATTTAAGGGCCTTCAGAAAAAGCCAGACGTGCTGAAAGGGGTGTTTTAGAATGATCAGGGTGGCGATGACCGCAGAATTAAATGGAGAAGGGTGAGACGGGAGGCAACGAGAATAGACCTCACCCTATCTACCTACAGGCAATGTTCTCTTTCTTCTGAACACCCCTAAAATCTAATCTGCCCATTTTTAATAATTATAATTTTACTAATTAATGTACTTATTTATAGCTATGCTGGGTCTTCATGGCTGTACAGGCTTTTCTCTGGTCGTGGCGAGCAGGGGCTCCTTTCCAGCCACAGTGCACAAGCTTCTCATTGCAGTGGCTTCTCTTGTTGTGGAGCACTGGCTCTAGGGCTTGTGGGCTCAGTAGTTGTGGTTCCCAAGCTTTAGAGCATAGGCTCAATGGTTGTGATGCACAGGTTTGCCACTCTGTGTCACGTGGGGTCTTCCCCAACCAGGGACTAAACCTGTATCCCTGCAATGGCAGGCAGATTTATGTTACCACTGAGCCACTAGGGAAGTCCATCTGCACAACTTTTATGACCTTATGACCTCACCACTTTATTCCACGTTTTATAGCTACTTCCCCATACATAAGACATAGAAAGGAATGTGCAAAACTCAAGGCTCACTATACATATGTACACATAAATCTCTTTCTGTATGCCCCACAGCCCCTGACATAGTGTGCTGGCCACACAAGAGAAGTTCCCTAAATATTTCACAAAGGAACGATCCAACACATGGACAAGTGCCACATTAGAAAATGACTGATCGGAACCTTGCTCCAGGGGGCTCGTCCTTGACCTGGAGCACAAGGCCAACCGTGAACTGGCGCAGCATTCGTTCATCTCCCTAGTCCCAGGAAGGTTCCTAAACTAGTTCTCTTCTTAGCCTATGTGGGAGTCACCTGTCAACGTATTTAAAGATCAGCTGGATTCAGTGACAGGCTTTAAGCCCTGTTGCCGTGATGAAAATCGCCTGCAGTGTGTGGATTTCCCCTGCACAGATGGCTATATAACCTGACTTCCTCTTCAGATGGATGGTCAGTTTGCAAACATACGACTCTGTGTCACAGCAGGCTGTGCCCTTAATCTGACTACGCCACTCCTAATCAGTTGGAGCCCTTCTCCCTCCCTCTTTGTAATGACCACGCCTTGGGAAACATTAATGACTTAAGAAATCACAGAGGAGTGCAAACTTACCAGACGGACCAGCAGAGGAACAAAGATCACCTGCCCGCTGAGAGGTCCTAGAGCCTCACTCATCGCCAGAGCGTTCCTGCCTGGTGGCTGGCGGTGCCGGTGATGATTACGGTGACGGCAACGACGCAGAGGCACCTTTTATTGGGCATCTAATACTGTCGGGCACGGGATGTCCCTAGTGGTCCGGGGATGAAGACTCCACACTCCCAGTGCAGGGGGCCTGGGTTCAATCCCTGGTCAGGAAACTAGATTCCAGGTGCCGCAGTTAAGAGTTCACATGCCACAGCTAAAGATCCCATATGATACAATTAGAAGATTCCGCTTGCTGCAACAAAGATCAAAGATCCCATGGGCTGACACTCAGCCCTGGCACAGCTAAATAAATGAATATTTTCTTAAAATATTGCCAGGCATTATGCTGGCCACCTTTTTTTTAAGTTTTTTTTATATTTTAATTTTTGGCCTCTTTTATTTATTTATTTTTTTATCCATCTTTATTCTTTGGCCTGGGTGGGCCTCCCATTGCAGTGGCCTCTCTTGTTGTAGAGCACCGGCTCTGGGCACATGCGCTCCAAAGCACTGGCTCCTAACTGGACCCACTGGTCCAGTCGCTCCACTGCACATGGGATCTTCCCAGGCCAGGGATCGAACTGGTGCCTCTTGCACTGCAAGGCAGACTCTACCTACTGGACCACCAGGGAAGCCCTATGCTGGCCACCTTTAATAGAATTTGGCATAAAATTCTCACAAGAATCCAATTGAAAAGGTCCTAGCATGCCCATTTTAGAGATGAGAGACTCAAAGAAAGTTAAATAAGGCATCCTTTGTAAAAGTCTAGTTAAGGTCAAAGCCATGATTCAGACCCAGGTCAGCCTGAAGGTAGTCAGTGTTCTTTCCACCTCCCCACACGCCTCCACACGCCCAGACTCCAACAAACACTCAGCGACACCCCCAGACCCTTCGAATAACAGTCTCGAGGACTTTAGAGGATGTACATGGATTCTGGAGCTGTAATTGTTTCCCAGGAGACAAGAAGCATGCACAGACACAACTTCCTGAGTGTTCATTCCAGTTTCGTTCATGGCCTCTTGAAGAGACTGACCACACATACACCTGGTTCCATCAGGCAGCCTCCATTTCATCCCACCAAGATGGAGCTGATCCTGCCCAGATCCTGATGTTTGTGGTCTCAATGAGAAGCCAACTACCCACTCACATGGCCAAAGCAACTGCAAATAAATGGTCCTGAAATCTTAATGGGCTTCTTTGGGGGGCTACGGAGTAAGGCCATAATGGATAAACAGTATTCATAGCACACTCTAGTATTCATACTGAAATGGTCCATGGCCAGCATGGTCAAAACATACTGCGCCGGCTTCCTCTCTAGCTCCAAGTAACTGCAGGAGTAATTACTTTAAAGGCTTTCAAGAAACTTCAAGTGAATGACATTTTTTAATGATTCTACAAGCCATACAGTCATCAACAGGCAAATAGGAGAAATAAACTGTGGTCCAGTCACACTGTGAACTATTAGAAATTAGTAAAAATAGATGAATTACACTGCACCTACTTGCAACAACACAGATGAATCTTAGAAACATAAAAACCAGACAAGAAGACATAGGCTCAGGATGGTGATGATAACACACACAGTGAAGGGATGGAAAAACAGACATGGAGAATAAACATAGGGACATAGTGGGGAATGAACAGTGGGTGGGAGGCGTAAAGTAAGTAGCATGAAAACCTATTGAAAAAAATAGCTATTGTCATTGTGCTGTGAGAAAAGGGGATCCTGCAGGGGTGCTATGCAACGGCCTGGAGGGTGGGATATGTGCATTAATAGAATTTGGCATAAAATTCTCACAAGAATCCAATTGAAAAGGTCCTAGCATGCCCATTTTAGAGATGAGAGACTCAAAGAAAGTTAAATAAGGCATCCTTTGTAAAAGTCTAGTTAAGGTCAAAGCCATGATTCAGACCCAGGTCAGCCTGAAGGTAGTCAGTGTTCTTTCCACCTCCCCACACGCCTCCACACGCCCAGACTCCAACAAACACTCAGCGACACCCCCAGACCCTTCGAATAACAGTCTCGAGGACTTTAGAGGATGTACATGGATTCTGGAGCTGTAATTGTTTCCCAGGAGACAAGAAGCATGCACAGACACAACTTCCTGAGTGTTCATTCCAGTTTCGTTCATGGCCTCTTGAAGAGACTGACCACACATACACCTGGTTCCATCAGGCAGCCTCCATTTCATCCCACCAAGATGGAGCTGATCCTGCCCAGATCCTGATGTTTGTGGTCTCAATGAGAAGCCAACTACCCACTCACATGGCCAAAGCAACTGCAAATAAATGGTCCTGAAATCTTAATGGGCTTCTTTGGGGGGCTACGGAGTAAGGCCATAATGGATAAACAGTATTCATAGCACACTCTAGTATTCATACTGAAATGGTCCATGGCCAGCATGGTCAAAACATACTGCGCCGGCTTCCTCTCTAGCTCCAAGTAACTGCAGGAGTAATTACTTTAAAGGCTTTCAAGAAACTTCAAGTGAATGACATTTTTTAATGATTCTACAAGCCATACAGTCATCAACAGGCAAATAGGAGAAATAAACTGTGGTCCAGTCACACTGTGAACTATTAGAAATTAGTAAAAATAGATGAATTACACTGCACCTACTTGCAACAACACAGATGAATCTTAGAAACATAAAAACCAGACAAGAAGACATAGGCTCAGGATGGTGATGATAACACACACAGTGAAGGGATGGAAAAACAGACATGGAGAATAAACATAGGGACATAGTGGGGAATGAACAGTGGGTGGGAGGCGTAAAGTAAGTAGCATGAAAACCTATTGAAAAAAATAGCTATTGTCATTGTGCTGTGAGAAAAGGGGATCCTGCAGGGGTGCTATGCAACGGCCTGGAGGGGTGGGATGGGGGGGATATACATATGACTAATCTGGGATCATACAAATCTATAAACAACAAAACTCTGTAAAAGTAAAAAGTAAAATAAAAATAATAATAATAATAAAAGAGAAGACATAGGTTCAAATGACTCAAATTCAGGAAGAAAAATAAATAGGTAGATAGATAAACCAAAAACAAACAAACAGTGGTGCAGATATGAGTTTTCAAATAGGACATTTTAAATAGTTATTAATGCATTCCACAAAAATCTTAAAAAAGGAAGGGAAACGATAGAGGATTATTACCCAAAATATCAGAATCTGTTCAGGAGTCAATGTAAACACTAGAATGAAAACAACAAAATTACTGAAATTAAGAACTGAATAGGGACTACCCTGACCATCCAGTGGTTACGATTTTGCCCTCCAATGCAGGGAGCTCAGGTGCAATCTCTGGTTGAGGAGCTAGGATCCTACATGTCTCATGGTCAAAAAAAAATAAAGAAGAAGAAAACAAAACATAAAACAGAAGCAATATTGTAACAACCTGGGCCAAGAAACAAACAAACAAACAAAAGAATTGAATAGAGGGAATTCCCTGGCCATCTAATGCTTAGGATTCAGCACTTTCAGTGCTAGGACCCTGGTTCAATCCCTGGTCGGAGAACTAAGATCCCACATGTCTTGGGCTTCCCAGGTGGCACTAGTAGTAAAGAACCCGCCTGCATGTGAAGGGGATGTAAGAGTCACTGGTTTAATCCCTGGGTCAGAAAGATCCCTGGGAGGAGGGCATGGTAATCTACTCAAGTATTCTTGCCTGGACAGCGGAGCCTGGTGGGCTACAGTTCATAGGGTCACAAAGAGTCAGACACGCCTGAAGCGACTTAGCATGCAGAAGATATTATGCTAATTGAAATATTGATAAGTCAAACCAAGAAAGACTTGCATAGTCATGATTTCACTTGCATGTGGAATATATAAACAAAAACTGCTGAAAACAAACCAATCAAACAAAAGCAAATGCGTACATACAGACAATGAAGCAGTAGTTACCAGAGGAGCAGGGGGAGGGCAGGTGAAGTAAGTCAAGGGGATCACCTAAATGGTGACAGAGGGACCCTGAATTTTGGTGGCAAGCACACTGTAGTACGTACAGAATCAGAAACAAAACATTGCACATGTGAGACATAGAATATTATCAACCAATGCAACCTCAATATTTTTAATTTAATTTAAAAATTCTTTATTCCACAGTGTTAACAGTTATATCCCAATACAAAAAAAAAAAAAAAAAAATTGGAAGCAGGGGGAGATTTTCTACAAACTCCAAGCAAGATAAATACAAAGACCATTCCTAGATAATCACAGAAAAACTGTTGAAAACCAAAGACAAAGAGCAAAATCATAAAAGTAGCCAGAGGGAGGGGAAAATCCACATTCTATTTCTCCCAAAGAGCAACAGCAAAGCCGATCACTAAAAGCAATAGAAAAAAACAGGGACCAGAAAATAGTTAAAGGGAATTCTTTTCAAGTGGACAAAGAAAGTAATCACTAACCTAAAACTCTACGCTCAGTGAAAATAATCTTCTAACGTGAAGCCATACTAAACATACTTTCAGCCAAAGAAAAACTGAGAACCTTTATCATTAGTATATCTGTGTTAAAAGGTACACCAATAGTATTTTTCAGGCAGAAGATAAATAATTACAGATGGGAACATATTAAGAGACAAAGGAATAAACAACACCAAAAAGGTAAGAGGAATGGACAAATCTAAATGAACATTTACTGTATAAAACAATAATACTAATGTTTTAGAGGGTTCAAAATATATAAACAGAATTAAATATGTGTTAACAACATCCCAAAAGACAAGAGGGTCACGAAATTAAAGGGTTGTAAGGTTCTTTTATTGTCCGGGATGTGAAACAAATACTCATTTAAGGTAGGCTATAATAAAACAATGGTACCTGTCGAAATCTCTACAGTAATCATTAGAGAATGATCACAATAATACACCAAAAGTAAGCTAACGGAGCAGAGAAATTGAATAATTTTTAATGCATGATTAATCCAAAGAAGGAAAGAAAGGAGAACAAAGTTAATAATTTAAAAAAAAAAGACACATGGAACACACAGAAAGTAAATAGTAAGATCAGATTAAACCTCTCTATCAATAATTACTTTAAATATAAATGGACCAAAGTCCCCAGTTAGAAAAGAAAGATTGTAAGATTGGATAAAAATAAATAAAATCCAACCATATGCAACTCACAAGTAACACATCTTAAAATGTATGAATACAGGAGGAAAAGTTGTATGACAGTTTTAAAACCTAGTCACAAATCCTTTTGAAAGTGTTCTACCTCCGATTGAGACTTAAACCCAAAACCCTCTTTGGGACTCAAACCCACATGGCTGGGGCTTGAACTCAGATAAAATCCTGTTTGGAACTTGAACCCACATGGCTGGGACTCATACCCAGCCAAAACCCTGTCTGGGACTTGAACCCACGTGGCCAGGACTTAATCCAGCACTCACCCAATATCTGGACCCACTGAAGTTCAGGTTCTTCGTACCTCAACGCAGAAGAAATTCAGCGAGAGGCAGAGTGGTAGGCAAGAAGAGGATTTATTAGGATAGGATGCTTGTAAAAGGTGCAAGCGCACAGGTGGGAAAGCTCTGCTCTCTCAACTGGGTGGCAGCAATATATATATAGGAGGGTAGAAGACCGCCTTCTTCAAGTAGACGTAGATGCAGATGTAAGGCATATATCATTAGCTCCTCCTTCCCCAGCTATTCCTGTTTTATTGAATAAGCAGCAGCTTTCTTGAGTTATCGTTAACTTACTGGCCTTCCATCTTTTCCCAGGTTTTACCTTTCTAACTACAGTGCCCTACTAGGGCTTTACAACTACCTAACTACTCCATTCTGTCCCTATCACTTTTGTATTCCTTTCATTAAGAAGTGGGGATCTGGGCTTCCCTGGTGGTCCAGTGGGTAAAGAGTCAGGTTCTATCCCTGGCATGGGAAGATCCCACATACCACGGAGCCGCTGGACCAGTGTGTCCAATTACGAGCCAGCACTCTGGAGCACATGTGCCCAGAGCTGGTGCTCTGCTATGGGAGAGGCCACTGTAATGGGAGGCCCACACAGGTCAGAGAATAAAGATGGATAGGAAAAAAAGAAAAACAATAAAAATAAATAAATAATGGCAGCAATACCACTGTGATTTTTTTCTTCCAGGCTAGGTAATAAAAGTCTATGCAACTTTGCTCAGAGAAACGCTCCCTCTCAGAGCTCCAAACCACAGTCTAAGAAGCCTGACTGCCCAGAGACTTCCAGGTTAGCCCAAGCTGCATGGAGAATCCTCACTGAATCAAGTCTCCAGTTATCCCGGGCTGGGTACCAGCCAGTTAAGTGAAAAGGTCGTCCGATAACTCCAACCCACAATCGTTCAGGTGCTTCCAGCCACAATTCCAGACGTCACAGAGCAGAGATAAGACATTCCTGCTATGCTCTATCCAAGCTTCTGATCACAAAATCTATGACTGAGACAAAAGAATTGTTCGTTTGTCCACTCAGTTTTGAGGTGCTTTGTTATAGAGCGGTAGATAACTAGAAAACGTTGCAACTAAAAGGATAGTGGGAAAAGATACTCAAAGCAAAGATTAATTCAAAGAAAGGTGGTGTATCTAGATGAGCTGCAGACAAAGTAAACTTTAAGGCAATAATGAATAATGGTTACTAATGAAACAAGGTCTGATAAAGCAGTAAAATACAGCAATTCCAAATTTGTACACACACATAAGATAGCTTCAAAGTATATAAAGCAGAAACTGACAGAACAAGGGGAGAAAATGCAATCCTCAGGTATCGATGGAGATTTTCGTGTACTGCTATTGAGTGTATTTTAAAGGATTAATGTCATTCAGATACATTCTCCAAGGACAGCTAAAATGAGCAAGAGTTCGAACTTAACAGTGCCCTACTAGGGCTTACAACTACCTAACTACTCCATTCTGTCCCTATCACTTTTGTATTCCTTTCATTAAGAAGTGGGGATCTGGGCTTCCCTGGTGGTCCAGTGGGTAAAGAGTCAGGTTCTATCCCTGGCATGGGAAGATCCCACATACCACGGAGCCGCTGGACCAGTGTGTCCAATTACGAGCCAGCACTCTGGAGCACATGTGCCCAGAGCTGGTGCTCTGCTATGGGAGAGGCCACTGTAATGGGAGGCCCACACAGGTCAGAGAATAAAGATGGATAGGAAAAAAAGAAAAACAATAAAAATAAATAAATAATGGCAGCAATACCACTGTGATTTTTTCTTCCAGGCTAGGTAATAAAAGTCTATGCAACTTTGCTCAGAGAAACGCTCCCTCTCAGAGCTCCAAACCACAGTCTAAGAAGCCTGACTGCCCAGAGACTTCCAGGTTAGCCCAAGCTGCATGGAGAATCCTCACTGAATCAAGTCTCCAGTTATCCCGGGCTGGGTACCAGCCAGTTAAGTGAAAAGGTCGTCCGATAACTCCAACCCACAATCGTTCAGGTGCTTCCAGCCACAATTCCAGACGTCACAGAGCAGAGATAAGACATTCCTGCTATGCTCTATCCAAGCTTCTGATCACAAAATCTATGACTGAGACAAAAGAATTGTTCGTTTGTCCACTCAGTTTTGAGGTGCTTTGTTATAGAGCGGTAGATAACTAGAAAACGTTGCAACTAAAAGGATAGTGGGAAAAGATACTCAAAGCAAAGATTAATTCAAAGAAAGGTGGTGTATCTAGATGAGCTGCAGACAAAGTAAACTTTAAGGCAATAATGAATAATGGTTACTAATGAAACAAGGTCTGATAAAGCAGTAAAATACAGCAATTCCAAATTTGTACACACACATAAGATAGCTTCAAAGTATATAAAGCAGAAACTGACAGAACAAGGGGAGAAAATGCAATCCTCAGGTATCGATGGAGATTTTCGTGTACTGCTATTGAGTGTATTTTAAAGGATTAATGTCATTCAGATACATTCTCCAAGGACAGCTAAAATGAGCAAGAGCTTCAAAACAGAAACTTAACAAGGAAACCCTCAGGTGTTTAGAAATTAAGAAATAAACTTTTCTAAATAGCCCACAGATCAAAGTAAAAAACACATTACATTAAAAATATCAAGTGTCTAGCGAACAACAACAAAAATTACATCAACAAAATGAAAAGGCAAACACAGGATGGGAGAAGCTTGCCATCCATATGGAGACTAGAAAATATTTTGAACTCAATGGCAGTGAACCTTATCAAAATTAATAGATGCAACTGAAAAAGAGATCAAGAGAAAGAGCCCTCTACACTCACCAAAACGATTTAAAAAAACACTTGCTTAATTAATAATACCAAGTACTGGCCAGGATGTGTAGCAACTAGAATTCAAACATACTGCTGGTGGCACGGTCCATAAATTGGTACCACCGCTTGGGCAAAGTGTTCAGAAGTATCTATTACAACCTGTTCAACCTCTATGGCAAAGTCATTCCACTCCTGTTACACCCAACAGAAATGAGTACACACACGCGCCAAAGACACATGCAGGGAAGTTCACGGCAGCTTTATTTATAACCACCAAAAAAAAGGACCCCACACACATGCCAATTAACCACAGAATGAACAGATACGCTGAGTGGTTTATTCACACAGTGGAATATCACTCGGCCAGTGAAGAAGAGGGAACAACATATGGACAGATGAGGATAGATGAACCTTGCAAACACAACGCCGGCTGAAGGGAGGCAAACACAAGGGCAAGTACGTGGAAGTGTTCTTCACTCAGTCGTGTCCGACTCTTTGTGACTCTGTGAACGGGAGCCCACCAGGTTCCTCTGTCCGTGGGGTTTTTCTGGCAGGAATACTGCAGTGGGTTGCCATTCCCTTCTCCAGGGGATCTTCCTGACCCGAGGACTGAACCTGGTCTCCTGCATGGCGGGCAGATTCTTTACCAGCTGGGCCCTAAGAGAAACCCCCAAGGATACATACCTAATAAATTCAAAACTAACCTCGTAGATGACTAAAAAACAAGGGGAGAAAATGCAATCCTCAGGTATCGATGGAGATTTTCGTGTACTGCTATTGAGTGTATTTTAAAGGATTAATGTCATTCAGATACATTCTCCAAGGACAGCTAAAATGAGCAAGAGCTTCAAAACAGAAACTTAACAAGGAAACCCTCAGGTGTTTAGAAATTAAGAAATAAACTTTTCTAAATAGCCCACAGATCAAAGTAAAAAACACATTACATTAAAAATATCAAGTGTCTAGCGAACAACAACAAAAATTACATCAACAAAATGAAAAGGCAAACACAGGATGGGAGAAGCTTGCCATCCATATGGAGACTAGAAAATATTTTGAACTCAATGGCAGTGAACCTTATCAAAATTAATAGATGCAACTGAAAAAGAGATCAAGAGAAAGAGCCCTCTACACTCACCAAAACGATTTAAAAACACTTGCTTAATTAATAATACCAAGTACTGGCCAGGATGTGTAGCAACTAGAATTCAAACATACTGCTGGTGGCACGGTCCATAAATTGGTACCACCGCTTGGGCAAAGTGTTCAGAAGTATCTATTACAACCTGTTCAACCTCTATGGCAAAGTCATTCCACTCCTGTTACACCCAACAGAAATGAGTACACACACGCGCCAAAGACACATGCAGGGAAGTTCACGGCAGCTTTATTTATAACCACCAAAAAAAAGGACCCCACACACATGCCAATTAACCACAGAATGAACAGATACGCTGAGTGGTTTATTCACACAGTGGAATATCACTCGGCCAGTGAAGAAGAGGGAACAACATATGGACAGATGAGGATAGATGAACCTTGCAAACACAACGCCGGCTGAAGGGAGGCAAACACAAGGGCAAGTACGTGGAAGTGTTCTTCACTCAGTCGTGTCCGACTCTTTGTGACTCTGTGAACGGGAGCCCACCAGGTTCCTCTGTCCGTGGGGTTTTTCTGGCAGGAATACTGCAGTGGGTTGCCATTCCCTTCTCCAGGGGATCTTCCTGACCCGAGGACTGAACCTGGTCTCCTGCATGGCGGGCAGATTCTTTACCATCTGAGCCCTAAGAGAAACCCACAAGGATACATACCTAATAAATTCAAAACTAACCTCTGGTGACACCATTCGGAACAGTGGTCACCTTATGGTGAAAGAGGATGGGGAGAGGTGTCCGAGAAGCTTTTAGAGTACCAATCACAGGTCACATCTTAGTGAGGTGCAGTCATGTAAGGATATTCTTTCTAAAAAGTAGTCAAGCTGTACATCGAAGGTTCATGCCATTTACTGTGATGTATGTTATACTTTAAAAACATTTTTTGAAGCAGAGGGATAATAAACATAAAAAGTTCAGGATAGTGGTCACTTCTGGAGGAGAGACCAGAAAATAGGATAGGAAATAAACACACAGATGCTTTACCTGACATACAGGATGCAAACCTACACCCTTCTGTATGTACATATATGACATTAAATGTGAATCAAAATCATTTTAGAAAAAAACTACTCAGACATTTAGAATGCACACGCTCCACTCAGGAAGAATGTGTAAACTCAATTCATCTCAATGACTTTCAGAGATATTTAAACACAGGAAGACAGTTGCAGTAATTGAGTAAGTGTCCTCCTAGCCTCGTGCTGACTGTCCCTTCAAGAATCCACTTCGTACAAGGCTGAGCAATAATGATGACAGGCATTCCTGAGAACACACAACACTGTCTGTTGAGTTGTAAATGCTTTACATGCAGCTGACTGTCAAATAACCCTATGAGGCCGATACTGCGAGGACCTCAATTTAACAGATGGGGAAACACACACGGGGAGTTCAAGTGATTTGCCTGTGGCCTCACAGCAGGTACGCGGGAGAGCCAGCCTCTGAAGGCGGGTTTGGAATTGCAGTCTGGTTTGAGAGTGCACTGGCTTCACCTCTGCATCACTCTGCCTTCTACAAGAGGCCCATTTCCAATTTCTGGGAGTTCCCAACCATACCCAACTCCCGACAAGGCCTGAAATGGAATTCCAGGGTCTTAACACCTGCTTCCTAGAGAAGGGTGTAGTGATGTGTCCTCAGGTACAATGGCCATCAACGACGTTGTCATTACCCTCACAAACAACAGCAATAAATAATAAATAATAGCCACACTACACAGCATGATAGAGTCGATCTGAAAGGTGCCATGACGGAACAGTTAACATGGGCCTCCAGCCCAGATCCTCACGAAGGAAGATGAAACCGGGATAAATTATCTTTTCTCTCTGAACTTTTCCTGTCCTGTCCTGGCTTATGATAAGCACCTACCACTTTAAACTATGCCCTCAATTTATTTGTGATGTGTATCTTACCTCTGCTCTGGGAGGACCAAATGAGTTTCTATTCTTCCTTGTGGTCCACATTACACAGACATCGTAGATGCTCAGCAAATACCTGTGTGATGAGGGCATAGACAATACAAATAAAGATGAAGTCAAACACTCCAGTTCTTTGTAAAAACATGCACATATCCCTTGACCTTGCTGTATTCCTGAAACTTAGTGAAGGACCTGTAAGTGGGTAAATACCAAATTTTGGTTGAATGAATGAAAATATGAAGGAGAGCGAATTCTCTCACACCATGAGGCATCCATACCCAATTTCTCATCTGTGTGAAAGGTCTGGTTGACACCAGGGGTCAACATGTCTATCAACTCAAACAGATAAGGAATCTGCTGCTGTACTGCTGGACCTTGATGACAGACTGAAGCGTTCATGGTCATGTGGTGGGCCGCTGGCTTGAGTGAAAACCCTGCCCACAGGCCCAAACCTGTGGCCACGATGGAGGCGAGCTGGAATTTGCAGTCAGCAGTTCCTATCATGACGTCTTGGGGAGGATGGGGCTGATTTTGTATATGTCTCGAGTATCTTTGAGAATTTTCTTTGCCTCCCCTTCTAGTTGAGATGACACTGACACGTGCATGTGCACATGCTGAGTCACTTCGGTCGTGTCTGACTCTTTGAGAGCCTATGGACTGTAGCTCACCAGGCTCCTCTGTCCATGAGGATTCTTCAAGCAAGAACACTGAAGTGGGTTGCCCTGTCTTTCTACAGGGGACCTTCCCAACCCAAGGACTGAACCCAAGTCTCCTGAGGCTCCCGCATTGCAGGTGGATTCTTTACCGCTGAGCCGCAGGGAAGTCCATACATCTTCTCTATATACCTATTATCTTATAGATGTAAATATGTAGATCTAGACATCGTATCTTCTATATCCCTTCACCCATTGGTGGACCCTTGCGTTGTTTCCTGTCTCGGCTATGGAGAATAACGCCACAGTGAACATGGGAGTTCAGGTAACTACTGAAGATCCATCCTGTTTTCATTTCCTTCGAACATACAGGAGGAAACCCAGAAGTAGAATTGCTGACTCACATGGTAGTTCTATTTTTAACTTTTGAGGAACCTCCATGCCATTGTCCACTGTAGCTGCACCCATTGAATTCCCACTAAGAGTGCACAGGGTTCCCTTTTCTCCACATCCTCACCAGCACTTATCTCTCGTCTTTTCAATGACAGTCCATCTACAAGGTGGCTTTTCCTTGTAGTTTTGATGTGCATTTCCCTGATGATTAGTGATACTGAGCACCTTTTCAAATACTCTTTGAACAGTTGTTTGTTTTCTTTGGAAAAATGTCTACTCGGTTGCTCTGCCCATTTTTTAAAATCGGATTGTTTGAGCTTTGCCTGTTGAGTTGTTTGAATTCTCTGTATGTTTTGGGTATTTACTCTCTATCAGATATATGATTTGCAAGTCTTTTCTCCCATTCTGTCCATTGTCTTTTCATTCTGTTGATGGTTGCCTTTGCTGTATAGAAGCTTTTTAGTCTGTAGTTCCATTTGCTTGTGTTTGCCTTCTTTGCCTTTGCTTTTCATATCAAACCCAGAAAATCATCACCAAGACTGATGTCAAGTTGCTTATCACCTAAGCTTTTTCTCACACTTTTACAGCTTCAGGCCTTAAGTTTAAAGTTTTTTTTGTTTTTGTTTTTGTTTTTGTTTTTTTTATTGAAGTATCATTGGCTTGCAATATTATATTAGTTTCAGGTGAACAACATAGTGATTCAATATTGTTATAGCTTACACTACATCTAAAGTTATTATAACATATTGGCTACATTCCCTGGGCCGTACAATATATCCTTGTAGCTTATTTATTTTATACCTAGTAGTTTGTACCATGTTCAAATCCTTAATCCAGTGTGAGTTGATTTTTGTGCATGGGGTAAGATAGCGGTCCGGTTTCCTTCTTCAGAATTTTCTTTCTTTGCCTTGTAAGAAGTCACCACCATAAAGCAATTAGCCTCCATTTAAAAGTAAATAGTTTTGAAAAAAGAAGTCACCACCAGTTCCCAAGCTGGACATCCAGTTGTGGGCTGGAGGGTAGGGGAAGGGAGGAACTGGCCCTCCTCAGTCTCCTCAGCTTCCTGTCTCTCTTGTGTTTTCCTCGGGAAGTTACTCCTCTAGCCACAGGGAAGGCATGTGATGGCCCTTTTTAGACAGGAAACAGCAGGAGTCAGACTGAGAGATGCCTTGAGGCACCTTCTGGAGCGAAGGTCTGGGGAAACAGTGTTCCTCCCTTCCCTTAAATAGCATGCCTTGTACTTGCAAACTGGATACTAACGCCCTTCCTCTCTCCTCCCCAGTCCTTCACCTCCTACCCGGCCCCTCCTTCAAGCTTCAGCTGTCCTATCTCCTCTTCTCCCAACACCCTCCCAACACCTCCTAGGGTCGGCACCATGGAAAGCCAGAGTCAGCTCTCAGGAGCAGAAAGAACCCACCACGCAGCCCACAAAGCCTGGGAGCAACGCCCCGCAACAAATCAGTTTTTGGAACCTCGCTTGCCAGAACATCAGAACTTGATCCTCAGTCCATGTTTTCTGTTCAGATCCTTTTAGTGCAGAAAAATGCAGTTCGGGTCACTCTGGATGGAGATGCCCGCTCCAGGGCATCGCTCCGCAAAGCACCGCCATTCTCTCGCTGAGCCACATTTGAGGGGTGCCGTGGCGACAGGAGGAGCCTCACCTGGATCCCTCTCTGACACTGAGACCCGGTGGCAGAGGTTTCCTCCAGACGTCTCCTTGGGCTTTTGGAAGCATCTGTTCATTCTTCACGCTCTGCGGAGTTTTTACGGCACCTGTTTTCAGCCACGTCGGTGTTCCTGACATTTGCTCAGGTCTTACACTACATCTAAAGTTATTATAACATATTGGCTACATTCCCTGGGCCGTACAATATATCCTTGTAGCTTATTTATTTTATACCTAGTAGTTTGTACCATGTTCAAATCCTTAATCCAGTGTGAGTTGATTTTTGTGCATGGGGTAAGATAGCGGTCCGGTTTCCTTCTTCAGAATTTTCTTTCTTTGCCTTGTAAGAAGTCACCACCATAAAGCAATTAGCCTCCATTTAAAAGTAAATAGTTTTGAAAAAAGAAGTCACCACCAGTTCCCAAGCTGGACATCCAGTTGTGGGCTGGAGGGTAGGGGAAGGGAGGAACTGGCCCTCCTCAGTCTCCTCAGCTTCCTGTCTCTCTTGTGTTTTCCTCGGGAAGTTACTCCTCTAGCCACAGGGAAGGCATGTGATGGCCCTTTTTAGACAGGAAACAGCAGGAGTCAGACTGAGAGATGCCTTGAGGCACCTTCTGGAGCGAAGGTCTGGGGAAACAGTGTTCCTCCCTTCCCTTAAATAGCATGCCTTGTACTTGCAAACTGGATACTAACGCCCTTCCTCTCTCCTCCCCAGTCCTTCACCTCCTACCCGGCCCCTCCTTCAAGCTTCAGCTGTCCTATCTCCTCTTCTCCCAACACCCTCCCAACACCTCCTAGGGTCGGCACCATGGAAAGCCAGAGTCAGCTCTCAGGAGCAGAAAGAACCCACCACGCAGCCCACAAAGCCTGGGAGCAACGCCCCGCAACAAATCAGTTTTTGGAACCTCGCTTGCCAGAACATCAGAACTTGATCCTCAGTCCATGTTTTCTGTTCAGATCCTTTTAGTGCAGAAAAATGCAGTTCGGGTCACTCTGGATGGAGATGCCCGCTCCAGGGCATCGCTCCGCAAAGCACCGCCATTCTCTCGCTGAGCCACATTTGAGGGGTGCCGTGGCGACAGGAGGAGCCTCACCTGGATCCCTCTCTGACACTGAGACCCGGTGGCAGAGGTTTCCTCCAGACGTCTCCTTGGGCTTTTGGAAGCATCTGTTCATTCTTCACGCTCTGCGGGAGTTTTTACGGCACCTGTTTTCAGCCACGTCGGGTGTCTTCCAATGATTTCTACCTCGTTCTGTTTCCTCAGGTTCTCTCTCCATCTCTTATTTTGTCTCCTTCAGTTTCTTTTTGCCTCTCTCTCTCTTTCTCTCTCTCGCGCGCACGCACGCACGCGTCTTCCTCTGTCCAGCTGCAGGCCTCTGCACATGGCCCTGGGTTGATGCCTCGTCTTCTGTCCCCGGGTCCTCCTCCATCCTCCATCCTGCAGGAGACCCTGGGAAACACGCTGCATTCAGAGCTCGTGGCGCCAGGGCTTTTATCCCAATCCAGGTGGCTACAATCCAGTACAGGATTTACGGTGCCCTGACCCTGAGCCGTCAAGAAGGAACAGCCAGATTAATGGGGTGGGCGGGCTGGGGTAATAATCGTTTGTTTGATGTGACAAGCCTGATAGGCGTTGATTTACTTACAGACTGATGGGCTTTTAATTGAGCACCTCCATCCCAGGCACTTCAAAGGCAGGGGAAGTTGACAAGGGGCCCCTTTCACGGAGGGCTCCCCGTGACTGACAGCCCCCCTCTGCCCACGATCGGCCCAGGATTGGGCTCAGCAGCCCTGACCTGGCCCCTCTGGCAAAGTAACACGTTTTTCTGTGCAACTCAGACAGAAATGGCCTTTTGTCTGGGCCAAGGCAGGCAGGCCCTGCTCGGAAGAGCCTGTCTCCCAGGAGGAAGAGGAGTGGAAGGGAGATGCTGAGGCTGGTCCAGGGGCACGGGGTGGGGACGCCAGGTCTCCGGCCTCTCATCCACTACTTTGTTCTTCCCATTTCTGCCAGTCCAGCTCTCTTCACCTCCCCTCTTCCTCCTTCTCACTTCCTCTATTTCAACTCTTCTCTCTTTGCTTGACTCCCCAGTTCATGGCCTCTTCCTACTCCCCCCCTTTCCCCTCTCACTTCCTCCTTCCTCCTTCTGGGAAAGGCCCGACGAGGTGGAGTCGGCCTCTGCTGTCCCCCTAGTGACCTGCTGACCCCAGGCCCTCCTCCTCTGCAACTGCGACCCTTCCCCTCTCAGGCTGCGGGCAGCAGGGCCTCAGAAGGGGCTCCCTCAGACCCCTCCCCACCAGGCTGTCGTGTAAGCGGCCATACAGTGACCAGGGCCAGCAGAGGTCTAAGGGCAGGGACTCAGGTCTGGTGGGATTTCCATCCCATTCTCGTTTGGTCTAAAAGAGGTTTTAATCATAGGTGCTTTACTGTGTTTGAAATTTTAGAACATAGTCTTTATCAGGGAAGTTCTATCTAAATGGATTTGCTGGGTTTCTGTCGGTTTCATTAGGTCCTGTTGTCCTAATGGCCAAATGTTCCCATGCAGTATACCACCAGCGCTCTCTCCAAATGTCAGCTCACTGGCTGCAGCCGGGCAGGGGTCCAAGGAGTCAGGGGAGTGAGTATTGAACACTAGGACTTCATCCCCAAACACGGGGCAGTCTCTGGACTCTAGAAGGGCTCCTCGGGCATTCTCGTTAGGTCAGGGGTCAGTGAGACCCCCCAGCCAGCTTCAGGTTCTAGGTCAAGCTGCTTTAGGGATCGTGGGAAGCAAAGTCTCCTGTGTTTCTCTTCTTCCCCCGTAGAAACTGAGCCAAGATCCTTGAAAGAGTGGATACCTAGCTAGAAAGGCAACCTAATAGCTCACATTTGCATAGCACTGTGGAGTTTGGAAAGTACTTTCGTATATATTATCTTAATTAGTCCTTTAACCACCGTGTGAGGTAGTAAGTGGGATGTTGTTACATCTATTAGAAGGGGGTAAAATTGAGACTCAAAGGATAACGTGTTCCCAAGAGGCAGAATTGGCTCTCCATCTCAAGTATTCTGCCTCCAAGTCTGTGCCTTTCTTCGCCACCCTCACTGTGGCCTAGAGACTACTCAACTGTTCTTTGTTGTTGTTTTTAAGTGTTCATTTATTTGGCTGCGCCAGGTCTTAGTTTCGGCACTCTGGATCTTCCGACTTCTTCATGGCATTTCGGAATCTTTCTTTGTGGCCTGTGAACATTTAGTTGCGGCCTGGGGCATCTAGTTTTCTGACCAAGCCTCCCGCACTGGGGTCAGGGAGTCAGTCACGGAACTACCAAGCAGCTCCTGTCCCGTTCCTTTGGAAGCTGTGCTTTCTTACGCCAAGCAGGTGGTTCCTTCCAGTTTCTGTTTTTGGTTTTCCCCCTTTCCAGGTCCTGTCCCAGCTTCCCACCTTCCTGGTCTGGACACCCAGGGACAGAGCCTCCGGTCCTAGCACTGAGAGGCCAAACCTCTCCCCGTGTCTCTGGCCCCAGAGCCGCTCCCAAGCCTTGCCTGGGAACATGGTGTTCCGTTAAGACCTGCTGCCCCCGGGCTTGGCTAGTGACCACATATGAAACAGCCACGCTGGAGCCCTGTGGGGCTTTGGATAAGTTTCCTGATGGTGCTCAGTCGCCAAATATAATGGTCTGTTTGCACGTTGGTCCCCTCGCTGGAGTCCATGGGCAAGTCCACGTCTCTGTGTCTTACAGCCAGAGTGTGCAAAGTGAAAATTTTAAATGTATATTTATTCGGCTGCACCAGCATGCAGGATCTTCCAGCTTAGTTAGCAGGTGAGATCTAGTTCCCTGATCAGGGATCAAACCCGGGCCCCCTGCCTGGTGGGAAGTCCCTGAAAATCTTTATTGTAGCTGACTCACAATATTCTATTAGTTTCAGATGCTCAACACAGTGATTCACTATTTTTATAGATTATACTCCATTTAAAGTTATTATAAAATACTACCTATATTCCTTGTGCTGTACCATACATCCTTGTCACTTCTTTTACATATAGTAGTGTCCCTTTCCCCACTGGTAACCATTAGCTTGTTCACTGTACATGTGAGTCTGTTTCCCTTTTGTTATATACATTCGTTTTAATTTTTAGATCTCACATACACATGATACTATACAGTATTTGTCTGACTTATTTCACTAAGGAGAATACCCTATAGGTCCATCCATGTTGTTACAAATGGAAAGATTTCATTCTTTTTTATGGTTGAGTAATAGTTCATTGTATAGATGTGCCTCATCTCCTTTATCCATTCATCTGTTGATGAACACTTAGGTTGCTTCCGTATCTTGGCTCTTGTAAATAGTGCTTATGGAAACTTCGGGATGCATGTGTCTTTTCAAATTAGTGTTTTCATTTCCTTCAGGTATATACCTAGGAATGGAACTGCTGGATTACAGTAATTCTATCAACAGTTTCAAGAATTTTTTTTCGCAGATGAATGATTCTATTCTATAATTTAAGAGTGGAGACCTTTCCAAAGCATAAAAATCAGGGCCCAGAAGTCATAATAGAAATGATGGACACATTTGTCTACATAATTTATCTTTACCTATTTCACAAGCAAAGTCAGATGACAATAAACAGGTGTGAGGAACATTCACAAAAACACCTGTGTAATAACAGTATCAGGATTACTTCACAGAACAATGGAACATTTGGAAAACACAGCCTTTAAGTGAAACCAAGTAAGCGAATTCCGGTACTTAACAGTGAACTTTTTGTTGAAATAATTGTCGCTGAACCATTCAATGAAAGGCAATACAGTGCGGCTGTAGAAATGAGGACACAGACCTAGCTCCGCCACTTGCCATCAGTGTCCCTTGGAGGAGTTATTTAAATGCTACGTTGCCTCAGTTTCTTCATCTGTAAAATGGGACAAAACCAGCACTTACCTCCTAAAGTTATTATGAGGAATGAATGAGTTAGTAACACATTCCATCTAATCATCTACAATATGCTATGATTTCAGGTCCAACAACAAAAGAAAAATTACTGCAAAATAATCCATGAGACAATGCTCTTTTTAAGAAATCAAGGTCAGAGATGAATTCTGTTCGCTTAGAATTGATGAACTGTGTCCACACAAATAAGTTAGAAGAGAAACTGCAGAGTCCGTGCTCAGTGAGCAACTGTCCTCATCACTGAACTGCATTCTCTCAAGACCCCTCTCACGGGCAAGCGAATCTTCATTTTATAGATGAGGAAGCAGAGATTCCAAGAGATGTACTCATTTGACCAGCTCAGAGAAAGAAAGATATAACAGCAACAACGTAGGAGAAAGGTATATACACACAGTTCGTCTCTGTTTAGGGGCTTCTCTGATGACTCAGAGAGTAAAAAAAAATAAAATAAAACCTGATTGCAATGCAGGAAACCCAGGTTCAATCCCTGGGATGGGAAGATCCCTTGGAGAAGGGCATGGCAACCCACTCCAGTATTCTTGCCTGGAGAATTCCATAGCCTGGCGGGCTACAGTCCACAGGGTCGCTTCCCAGAAAGCAGCTTCGCACCAAATCCCTTCCAATGCCATCTGTATCCGAGCCTCCTGTGAGATAATCCTCTTAATGGAATATTTAAGAAATCAGATATAAATCACCAACCTTTTATCTCACCTGAAGATTCATGCTCCACAGGACGTATGGTGCATACATCTAGCCACATACAGATGGTTGCAGGTGTCTTTTTGAGCAGATGTCTCTGTGTTTTTAGACTCTATGTTTTTCAATATCTGAATCTATTTTTTTCTGGGTGCAAAAATAGCAATTTTAGAAATCGGAGCCCAGGAAACAGAGTTACCTGGAGACATTTCCAAATTAAAACACACATCCCTCGGAGAAACCTTTTGTATCATTTACAGCCAACAAAAATGCCTATTGTTATGACGTGCTCATAAATAACTAGATTTTGGCATACGCTTTGGTACCAAACAGAAGATGAATAAATTAAATATGATTTACAACCTTTTTCATTTTTATTAGCACTGCTCTGAAGAGTTTATGTAAGGGACGTGCCAGAGCAGTTATGCCAAATGTTTTAAGGCGTTGGTATTGATATTATATAAATTAAGGTGTTTTAATTTGCATTCTTTAATTAACTAAATACTGGCAGAAAAATAAAACACAAGGGCAGCCCTGACTTATTGCCTCTATTAAAGTGCTGACGTCTCCGAAAAGATGCTTTAAGTAATCTAATTCATTCGGAGAGGGGGAGGGAGGCATATTAACACTCTCTTATTTGGCAAAATATATTACAGTTTAAGAAACCAATGTCCGGCTTTGTTTGCAGGGTGCTTGGAGGGGTGGGTGCGCTGTAAGACGGTCTGAGCTCGTGCACCTAAGGAAGATGCTGACCAAACCTTTAACTACCCATCCTATGCCGGTCTGAGCTCTAGATCAGGGCCAGCCTCGCCCAGCGACTGGGCACGGGCAGGCTCCCGGGTGCAGGCCCCTGCCGACCGGGCTGCCCGCCTTTGTTGCCCAGAGCTGTACCACTGCCAAGCTCAGAAAAGACAAGCTGGTCGAATTAATCCAGTGGTCGGATGGCTCCCATATCAATGTTGTTGTTCCGTTGCTAAGTCGGGTCTGACTCTTCGTGAGCCCGCGGACTGCAGGATGCAAGACTTCCCTGTCCTTCACCATCTCCTGGAGTTTGCTCAAATCCATGTCCATGTCAATCTAATCATGTCTAGAAACCCAGGCAAGACATAGTCAAAACTCTTCCAGTGGAATTCGCTGCTTCTGGTCAACCCTTTCCTTCACACACAGTACCCCAAAATCTCCTGCATTGGCAGGTGTCTTTTGAGCAGATGTCTCTGTGTTTTTAGACTCTATGTTTTCAATATCTGAATCTATTTTTCTGGGTGCAAAATAGCAATTTTAGAATCGGAGCCCAGGAAACAGAGTTACCTGGAGACATTTCCAAATTAAAACACACATCCCTCGGAGAAACCTTTTGTATCATTTACAGCCAACAAAAATGCCTATTGTTATGACGTGCTCATAAATAACTAGATTTTGGCATACGCTTTGGTACCAAACAGAAGATGAATAAATTAAATATGATTTACAACCTTTTTCATTTTTATTAGCACTGCTCTGAAGAGTTTATGTAAGGGACGTGCCAGAGCAGTTATGCCAAATGTTTTAAGGCGTTGGTATTGATATTATATAAATTAAGGTGTTTTAATTTGCATTCTTTAATTAACTAAATACTGGCAGAAAAATAAAACACAAGGGCAGCCCTGACTTATTGCCTCTATTAAAGTGCTGACGTCTCCGAAAAGATGCTTTAAGTAATCTAATTCATTCGGAGAGGGGGAGGGAGGCATATTAACACTCTCTTATTTGGCAAAATATATTACAGTTTAAGAAACCAATGTCCGGCTTTGTTTGCAGGGTGCTTGGAGGGGTGGGTGCGCTGTAAGACGGTCTGAGCTCGTGCACCTAAGGAAGATGCTGACCAAACCTTTAACTACCCATCCTATGCCGGTCTGAGCTCTAGATCAGGGCCAGCCTCGCCCAGCGACTGGGCACGGGCAGGCTCCCGGGTGCAGGCCCCTGCCGACCGGGCTGCCCGCCTTTGTTGCCCAGAGCTGTACCACTGCCAAGCTCAGAAAAGACAAGCTGGTCGAATTAATCCAGTGGTCGGATGGCTCCCATATCAATGTTGTTGTTCCGTTGCTAAGTCGGGTCTGACTCTTCGTGAGCCCGCGGACTGCAGGATGCAAGACTTCCCTGTCCTTCACCATCTCCTGGAGTTTGCTCAAATCCATGTCCATGTCAATCTAATCATGTCTAGAAACCCAGGCAAGACATAGTCAAAACTCTTCCAGTGGAATTCGCTGCTTCTGGTCAACCCTTTCCTTCACACACAGTACCCCCAAACCACATCTCCTGCATTGGCAGGTGGGTTCTTTACCACTAGCGCCACCTGGGAAGCCCCCCAAACTATACACACACACACACACACACACAAATTCTAAAATGATGTGCTAGGAGTGCCTTAATTCCTTTCCACGTGCCCTGGGTCTTATAGCCACCTCCAGAGACATTGTTTGTTCCTTTTTCCATTATGGTTTATTACAAGATACTGAATATAATTTCCTGTGCTATACAGTAGGCCATTGTTGTTTATCTTACAAAAGTAGTTGTATCTGCTAATCCCAACCTACTAATTTATCCCTCTCCTACCCTCCTTCCCCTTTGATAAACATAAAACTGTTTTCTATGGGAGACTTTCTAAAAGTTTACTCTCACCGTGGAGTCAGTAACTTCTTTCTTATCCGAGTTCTTCCTTTCCTCTCACTTTCTGGATCCTTCTTGACTTCTGCTCTCTGTTTCTCCTCTCCTGGCAAGGCTTCATCTTTTATCATTTCCCCTCCAGACTTTTAGGAGCTCAAGGCTTCCCTGATGGCTCAGACGGTAAAGAATCCACCTGCAATGCAGGAGACACAGGTTCAATCCCTGGGTCGGAAAGATCCCCTAGAGGAGGAAATGACAACCCACTCCAGTATTCCTGACTGGAGAATCCCATGGACAGATAAGCCTACAAGGCTACAGTCCATAGGGTTGTAAAAGAGTCAGACACGACTGAAGCAACGTAGCACACAGGAGACAATTACAACTCCCAATAGCAGGTGAGAACATTTTATTTCACTTCCGTAAACCCATAGGGAAAAGGAGCGATCCATATAAACTTGCCTGTTCTCCCATGATTCCCAAGACATGTGTCTTTACTTCTTTGCCTGGACTGGACGGCAGACTTCCAGGGGTTCACGGATGCCTGCTGAGCTGACCAGCGGCATCTCCCAGAGAGAGGGGATCTGGGGAGTGGAATTCCTCTTCCTCCTCTGTTCATCCTTTCTCTGACCTTCACGCGCATGGTCCCTTCTGACACCACCCAATCAGAAGCAGGTTAAGGCAACCCAAGCCCCCTGGTCCAGACCTGAGTACTGACCTCATGTCACGTCCCCACCCCAGCATTCTTCCTGGATGCCCTTCTCCACTTGCTCTGCAAGTAAAGATGGAGTGCAACTTTTTTTTTTTTTCCTCTGAGTCATCATTTATTTTTCATCCATCTTTGTTCTTCGGCCTGTGTGGGCCTCCCATTGCAGTGGCCTCTCCTTAATTCCTTTCCACGTCCCCACCTCCAGAGACATTGTTTGTTCCTTTTTCCATTATGGTTTATTACAAGATACTGAATATAATTTCCTGTGCTATACAGTAGGCCATTGTTGTTTATCTTACAAAAGTAGTTGTATCTGCTAATCCCAACCTACTAATTTATCCCTCTCCTACCCTCCTTCCCCTTTGATAAACATAAAACTGCTTTCACTGGGAGACTTTCTAAAAGTTTACTCTCACCGTGGAGTCAGTAACTTCTTTCTTATCCGAGTTCTTCCTTTCCTCTCACTTTCTGGATCCTTCTTGACTTCTGCTCTCTGTTTCTCCTCTCCTGGCAAGGCTTCATCTTTTATCATTTCCCCTCCAGACTTTTAGGAGCTCAAGGCTTCCCTGATGGCTCAGACGGTAAAGAATCCACCTGCAATGCAGGAGACACAGGTTCAATCCCTGGGTCGGAAAGATCCCCTAGAGGAGGAAATGACAACCCACTCCAGTATTCCTGACTGGAGAATCCCATGGACAGATAAGCCTACAAGGCTACAGTCCATAGGGTTGTAAAAGAGTCAGACACGACTGAAGCAACGTAGCACACAGGAGACAATTACAACTCCCAATAGCAGGTGAGAACATTTTATTTCACTTCCGTAAACCCATAGGGAAAAGGAGCGATCCATATAAACTTGCCTGTTCTCCCATGATTCCCAAGACATGTGTCTTTACTTCTTTGCCTGGACTGGACGGCAGACTTCCAGGGGTTCACGGATGCCTGCTGAGCTGACCAGCGGCATCTCCCAGAGAGAGGGGATCTGGGGAGTGGAATTCCTCTTCCTCCTCTGTTCATCCTTTCTCTGACCTTCACGCGCATGGTCCCTTCTGACACCACCCAATCAGAAGCAGGTTAAGGCAACCCAAGCCCCCTGGTCCAGACCTGAGTACTGACCTCATGTCACGTCCCCACCCCAGCATTCTTCCTGGATGCCCTTCTCCACTTGCTCTGCAAGTAAAAGATGGAGTGCAACTTTTTTTTTTTTGCCTCTGAGTCATCATTTATTTTTCATCCATCTTTGTTCTTCGGCCTGTGTGGGCCTCCCATTGCAGTGGCCTCTCTCGTTGCAGAGCATGGGCTCTGGGCGCATGTGCTCCAGAGTGCTGGCTCGTAATTGGACACACCTGCCCAGCTGCTCCACAGCACCTGGGATCTTCCCAGGCCAGGGATCGAACCGGTGCCCCTTGCACCGGTGCCCAGTGCACCCACTGGACGACCAGGGAAGTCCTGGAGTGCAACTTTTAATAAAGAAAATGTCATTCTCCTTTGCCAGCCTCCTACCCAGCTCCCCCGGCCCCACCCAATGGCACTTTCTTGTCGTTTCCCATCTCGCAGCTCTGTCAGATGTTTTAAAACAAAAACATGTCTCCTGTCATCAATAAGACTGTCGTTAGGCAATCTGACTGCAGCGGGAAAAACACTCACCCGGGCCTGATGTGGAACAGGAATAAACATAACAAGGATGTGGATACGGTCTCTTCAGCATTTTCAGCTTTTCTGGTTTGGATTATTTGGGTTGTTTTTGTTGTGGTTGTTATCATTTATTCATTGATTGACTGATTTAAGCAAATGAATGAGAAAAGCAGAGAGCCTAGCAGCAAGCAGTTGTGTTCAATGTATCAAGATGGGCCACTGGGAGACTTGGAAGTCGTGCCCTCAGGATGCCTAAGAAAGGTCTTTAAGATGTTACCATTATTCTTTATTTTTTTAATATTTATTTTGGCTGTGCTGAGTCTTAGGTGTGGCATGTCTGATCTTTAGCTGTGGCATATGGGATCTAGTTCCCTGATTAGGGACTGAACCTGGGCCTCCTGCATGGCAGCACAGAGTCTTAGCCACTGGATCACCAGGGAAGTCCCTAGAATCCTACTTTACACGGCCTGGACCATTTGTTTATCCTGGTTCCACAGCCTATCAATATTCCTTGCAGTCCTGACCCCTCCCGGTGTCATAGGGTCAAAATCACTCACAAAAGTCCGCTTTGACTCAGTGGACCAAGGAGGCCCAGTTCTTGTCCTGAACTTGAGGAGACAAAGGATTTCCTAGGCATCGTTGAAGCGAGAAGCTACAAGTGTCCAAACACCTGCAATATTCTGCTGCTCTGTTCATTTTTTCCCTTGGCAAATGGTTGATAAAGCAGAAAACTCTTATCATCTCAGCCCTTGCTAAGAAATGACACATCCATGCCCTTTGGTAGCTTTGAATTTTGCAGGTGATACCTATCCAAAAATATAAATATTAAAATAAGAGCAACAGGAAAAGTGTTCAGCCACCTTTGTGAGCACTCTGCTAACAGTTAATTATCAATGTCATGATGTGGTGTCTTCAGATGTGTCACAAGCCTCATGCTGGAAATTCATGGTTAGAACCAGATATAAACCTCCATGGACACAGCAACTTTTTATGTATTATCTTTGGCACGAATCTTTGCCTTTTTGTGAGCGTGAACAAAATAAAAACAAGTGCAGACAATCCAGAGCTCTTGCTAGGGTTCACTGATTGGAAAGTTTGTGATATTAAAATGTGTTATTTGTCAAAATCATGGATTCTTTTAGGCTGGACCTAATTTTTTCTCTCATCTTTCTTCTTCTACAAAATGAGGGGAAAGGTGGGACAAGAAGGAGGAAGACAGCAGGAGAAGTCTGTGAGTTTTCTTAAATCCAACGATGGAAACGAAACCCTTCCTACCAAGCCTTCAAAGTTCTCTAAATAAACGTAAACTCAGCAGTTCATGGAGGCATCACCCTAGCTTTCTTCCCAGAGTCTCTGCTCAATTTCTACCTCACTCCAAGGGTATGCTGGATCCTATCGACTTTCTTGAAAGGAAGTTGTCTTAACTGCATCTAGCTTTCAGCCCTGCAATTCCATTCCTAGGAATGTACCCTATAGCTTTACCAGCACACATAGAGAATGATATGTTATATACATAAGGCCCTACACACAAATGAGTTCCCTTCCAAGAGCGCTTTCGTAAATCCAACTTGTTCATCAGTCCAATGAAGTTAGTCTAGGTACCCAACAAACACAATCGGCTATACAATACTGTCCTGTAAAAGGTTTACAACAATTCTCACCCAAATGATAGATAAAATACAAACACAAAACATTAAGACATGTATAACCTTTCAGTCCAGTACCTTGAGCAGTGTAGCAGTACAGACAAGTGCTAGCAGCCAGGGCTGGCCCCGAGCGAACAGGCAAGAAGAGTGACTGACCGGAGGAGAGACAGGCGGGGGGAGACAGTAGAGCTAAAGGATCGTCAGCAAGAGGAGACAGAGGACAAGCTGCCATCTCACTCCTGTCTGACGTGGATGGGATGCACGTTCACACCTTTGAAAGTCTGAAACCTGAAGATTCACATGAGGGACTTCCTATATACATAGATACACACAGAGACGTATATATGATTATTCACTGCAGGCACAAACACTGGAAACCGTCAAATGCTCGCCAGCAAGGGACTGGTTACACCGACTTATCACACATCCATGCAACGGTGCTGTGAAACTGAAAAATAACTAACTAAATAAAGTGCACGAGCCCATGATGCAGTCTCCAAAATATATTAACTTAAAAAAATAACAAGGAAAATGCAGAACAGTGTGTGTAGTGTGTTGCCATGTATGTATAAAAGGAAGAAAGAATATATATGCATTTACTACTATATGTACAAAATACTGTTGGAAGGATGGACAATACACTCACTGATGCATTGGGGAGAAAACCCTGGATAGCCAGGAGAGATCTTCTGGAGATCTTTTCCAACGTACGTTCTCATAGTTTGGGAATTGGGCACCGTGGGAATGAACTTCGTCATAAATAAGTAAGTGCATGTTTCCCAAAAAAGTCATCGTTTCAATCATTTTTAAAGGCGGCTTACTATGTAAATCTCTGAATGGACCACTGTCCTTGGATGTTCGCCTCCATCGGCTTGGTGGGGACCCCGCCTCTCGGGTTTCCTTCTCTGAGCAGAGCCTGGCAGAAGGCCATGGAAATAAACACTCCTCGAAATTGTTCTGACATCTTGGAATTTGGTTTTATCAAATACAAGCAGCGGTAATTGAGCCACGGCCTGAGCAGCTCTTCCCTCTTCTCTAATCGTGTCTGTTGAAATGAATTTGAGCTGCACACACTGCTAATTGGGAGGCCAGCCTAGAGAAAGGGCCTGCTTTGGCCAAGCGGAGAGGCTTATCCAGCAGAAGGGGGGCATCAGAGAAATATCATCACCTTCAGAGCTGAAGCCCACGCATATCCGAAGCAGGCGGGACCCCTCCCCCACACAACTGAGATATTCACAGTCTGCCACCAGGGTCTCCTGGGGGCCTGGTGGGCCCCCCTGGGAGGTGCTCAGAGCATGCGGGAGGATATCTGAGAAAGCCAGAGCCCTGCCTCCCTTTCTGGGGCCTCCGCCCTGCTCTTGGACTCCCCTGAGACCCGGATGAGAGCCGGTGCATGAACATACCTGAAAGGAGGCATACAAGCACCCAGAGGTGCTCAGTCAGCATGGGGGAGTCTGAACTGAACATGAAGCAAATGCTCTTCAGCACAGCAGGCAACAGGAACAAGTTCCTATGTATAAACACATAAGCTACAGGATATACCGGACAGCACAGGCAATACGGCCACTATGTTATCGCGACTTTGAATGGAGTCTAATTCACAAAAATGCAGAACAGTGTGTGTAGTGTGTTGCCATGTATGTATAAAAGGAAGAAAGAATATATATGCATTTACTACTATATGTACAAAATACTGTTGGAAGGATGGACAATACACTCACTGATGCATTGGGGAGAAAACCCTGGATAGCCAGGAGAGATCTTCTGGAGATCTTTTCCAACGTCGTTCTCATAGTTTGGGAATTGGGCACCGTGGGAATGAACTTCGTCATAAATAAGTAAGTGCATGTTTCCCAAAAAAGTCATCGTTTCAATCATTTTTAAAGGCGGCTTACTATGTAAATCTCTGAATGGACCACTGTCCTTGGATGTTCGCCTCCATCGGCTTGGTGGGGACCCCGCCTCTCGGGTTTCCTTCTCTGAGCAGAGCCTGGCAGAAGGCCATGGAAATAAACACTCCTCGAAATTGTTCTGACATCTTGGAATTTGGTTTTATCAAATACAAGCAGCGGTAATTGAGCCACGGCCTGAGCAGCTCTTCCCTCTTCTCTAATCGTGTCTGTTGAAATGAATTTGAGCTGCACACACTGCTAATTGGGAGGCCAGCCTAGAGAAAGGGCCTGCTTTGGCCAAGCGGAGAGGCTTATCCAGCAGAAGGGGGGCATCAGAGAAATATCATCACCTTCAGAGCTGAAGCCCACGCATATCCGAAGCAGGCGGGACCCCTCCCCCACACAACTGAGATATTCACAGTCTGCCACCAGGGTCTCCTGGGGGCCTGGTGGGCCCCCCTGGGAGGTGCTCAGAGCATGCGGGAGGATATCTGAGAAAGC
This sequence comes from Tragulus kanchil, assembly GCA_022376925.1. NCBI lineage: Eukaryota > Metazoa > Chordata > Mammalia > Artiodactyla > Tragulidae > Tragulus > Tragulus kanchil. Next base: position 14,275,433 of record JAIOJX010000028.1, on the reverse strand, counting down.
CAGAGCCCTGCCTCCCTTTCTGGGGCCTCCGCCCTGCTCTTGGACTCCCCTGAGACCCGGATGAGAGCCGGTGCATGAACATACCTGAAAGGAGGCATACAAGCACCCAGAGGTGCTCAGTCAGCATGGGGGAGTCTGAACTGAACATGAAGCAAATGCTCTTCAGCACAGCAGGCAACAGGAACAAGTTCCTATGTATAAACACATAAGCTACAGGATATACCGGACAGCACAGGCAATACGGCCACTATGTTATCGCGACTTTGAATGGAGTCTAATTCACAAAAAAAATGTGAATCACTACGTTGTATACCTGAAACTAACAGAATATTGTCAATCAACTATACTTCAATTCTTTAAATAACAAATAATAAAAAAAAAAAAAAAAACAGTGGGCAAAAAACTACAAGGTAATCAGCAAGATGTAAGTCAGCGCCTCCTGACTTTTTCTTTTAATCTGCAAAAGAAGTCCATAGATGCCGGAAGGAAAAGGCTGCCCTGCCTTTAAGGAGCCAGGACTGTTCCTGTCATGGAAGTGGCCGAGACTGGCCAGTTCACTTGGGTCCTACCAAGTAGCCAGTAAACAGTAATTGAATGAATTTATCCAATCCAGTTCAATTAAAGAAATGAATGTTCACCTTCCCTGGCTCCATTTCCTGTCTACCATATTCTCAGTCCTGGTGCTCATGCTAAGTCACTCAGCCGTGTCCGACTCTTTGAGACCCTTTGGACTGTAGCCTGCCAGGCTCCTCTGTCCATGAGAGTCTCTAGGCAAGAATACTGCACTGGGTTGCCAAGCCCTCCTCCAGGGCATCTTCCCTTCCCAGGAGTGGATCCCTCATCTCTTAGTTCCTGCACTGGCAGGTGGGTTCTTTACCACTAGCTGGAGATAAGAAAAAATTGCCTCGACCATATTCTGGAAAATGGTTGAAGTCATTTGCTATTGTTGGATCTTAGTTCCCCAAGCAGGGCTTGAACCCATGCGCCCTGCATTGGGAGCACTGCCTCTTAACCACTGGACCCCAGGGAAATCCCTGAAGTCATTAGCTTCCCACGTCTCCTGCTGCTGTCTCCCTCAGGTCTGCACCTCAGGGTTAGCTCTGAAACCAGAACTTGCAGGGTTCTACCACTTTTGAGCTGTGTAACTTGGGCATGTTACTTAACCTCCCAGAACCTCAGTGCCTCACCGAGAAAACAAGCACAGTTCCTGCCTCGTCCGTGTGTAGGGAGAGGTGAATAAGTTATTACAGGTAAGGAGCTCAGCCAGGCCGGGCACACCATAAGGCTCCACAAACATTATTATTACCCAGGGTCGAACACACAGTGCTCATCACAGCCGAGGTGTTGGCAGATTACGAAAGGATGATTCCTCCCAGCACTATTTGCAACTTAAAAGAGGAATCTGGAAGAAACCACAAGGCCCAAAGGAACAAAGCCATCAGGGGCGACTGCCCAGGGCTAAGGTTGATGTCTGGGGCAGGGCAGCTGACGGGAGGAGAACTTCAAAAGCACACCTCCTGGCCTCCCTCCCCCCTCGCCCCCTTCCACGCCTGCTGGTCTATCTCCCCGAGGGCTGATAGGAGATAAACGAAACTACTTCTTCAAAGCACCCAGCTCAAGGACCAGGATCAAACATGGGGCTGGAAGATAAACCTCGTCTGCATTTCCTTTGTCAGTTCCTTCCCACCCTTCTCCAAAGGAGGAGGAAAAGGAGTTAATTCCTCCTTTTATCAGAGGGAGTTAGCTCCCCATCCTCGAGGTGGGGGTGCTGTGAAAGGAAACCCAAGAGGCCTCCTCTGCCAGGGTTACTGTGTGACTTCAGACGCCCCCAGAAGCTCTGGGGGCTCTGGTCTGTATCTGTCAAATGGGAAAAAAAAACACCTGCCCAAAATTAACTCAGAAAATTGTTGCAGGATGTTTCCAAATACAAACATGTCTTTGGAAAAAGATCCTTTAACGGGTTCCTAGAGCTGACATTTTGAAAAATACTAAGTCGCCCACCTTTCTCGCTTCCGTGGAGAGGGGAAAAACAAATTCACCTCCATATGTAAAATTCGCATTCGTTCATGAACACACGTGCCCTGGGCAGGGATGGCATGCAGACTGCGTGGATTCAAACCGCCACCCCTATCCAGCTGGAGCCGTGGCAAGGAACTTACCTCTCTGTGCCTCGCTTCTTCGTCAGTGAACTGTGGTAACAAATATGACCTACCTCCTAGGGCTCCAGTGAGGACTAAAGGAGGGAAATCAAGGAACTGTCCAAAGTGCCTACAGGTGCTTGGCTCTCAGTGTTGGCTGCTGTGGCCACGATGGTTAGACGCCTCTCTAAGTGACAGAACACAGGAGGATGAGAGCTATACAGAAGCAACCTCGGTCCAATGGGAGCGGGGACAAGTCAAACAGAACACATTAGGAGCTGGGAGAACACGGAAGAGGGGGCTACCAGAGTGGGCTCCCCAACAAGGTGGATCCTTTGAGCTCTGCCCATTTGCTCCCACTGTGCCCTGGGCTCCTCTGGCCTTCTCATGCCCAGGGCTGTCTCTGAAGCCGGCCACAGGGCAGACAGAGGTAGTGCTGACTCAGGGCTCCTGGCCAAGGCAGTAACTGCCAGTCGCTGAAAGATATTAAGCGCCAGGGAGGAAAGCCATGTCCTCTATGAGACAGACTTTTCAGAGTTCTTACAGCTTGTAAAAAAAGAAAAAAACACAAATGTAAATAGTTACCCAGTGAGATATTAGTTCATGTTGCTGCCATTAGGGCTTGAGTGTCATGCCGAGATAGGCCATCATTCAGGCAATTCGGCCTCCGCAAGGATGGAAAACTCCACGTTAACCCTGCACAACACACCACCCACCGCTCCTCCCAGCCTGACTCAGGCGTTTTTTTTTTCCTGGGTGATGAGTTTTATGTAAATTGAAATCGTGGGGGAAGAAAAATCTATAAATATTCAGAATTTCCTAAAGGATTTTCTTGATGGCTTCTAAGAGGTCTTTGGTCTTGTTTTTTTTTTCCCAAAGACTCGTTTTACTAGAGGCTGAGCTGGCTTGGGCGTTCCAGTGGGTCCCCGGTGCCAGGAGCCTCTGGACCCTCCAGGAGAGCGATCGCCCCCCAGATGCCGAGGACGCTATTGGTCACAGCCATCGCTGACCCGGGACTTCCTTGGTGCCAAGCACGCGTCGTGTGACATGCGCTATACTCATCTGCCACCATGTTTTGACTTGTCTGTTCTCCCGCAGGACCATGGGTGCTTCTGGTCTGGGCCTCCTGACCCTGAGGTGCCCACTCCTGGGTTTTTTCATTTTAAATACTTATTTCTACTTATTTACTTGGCTGCAGCCAGTCTTGGTTGTGGTGTGCGGGGTCTTCAAGGGCAGCATGGAGGATCTTTTTTTTTGGCTTTTTTCCAGTTGAGGCATGTGGGCTCTAGTTCCCTGGCTTGGGATTGAACCTGGGTCTCCTACATTAGGAGCACAGAGTCTCAGCCACTGGACCACCAAGAAAGTGGTCCCACCCTCTTAGGTCTTACAGCTGAGGACACCGAAGCCAGAGAGGGTTCTTTGCCTGGGACCACTGCAGCAATGGGGCGCAGAGGTCTGGTCCCCATGACCCCTGGTCATGGACCTGTGGGTAAGTGACTAACCTCTCCATGCTACAGATAGGAATGATAAAGGGACCTTAAGCTTATCAAGAACCTGAAACACAGAATGGAATTCCTCACCACATGGGCAGGGGTCATTCTCAAGCAGCCCCATCCTGTCCTAACGTCACGGCGCCCCTTCCAAGCAGGGCACTCTGGGGAGGGCCTCTTATGTCACAAGAGTCACTTTTCTGCAAGGGAAGGACTTGGGCCCTGAACGACAGTGTCTCGCGTGGCCTTTCCAACTACACCCCATCCACCTCAATAAACACAGCTCAACCAAAAACGTATTCAGCCTTATTCTCTCCCAGCTGACAAGCCATTCCTTTGAAAACGGCCCTTGTGTTAGGCTACTAGGACCCCAGTTAGAACTCTGTAGAGGTTAACAATGCAGCGAAGTAAATGTCAAGGACTGATTGGAACACTCCTCTAGCATCTTTTAACTAAGGCTTCCCAGGTGGCTCAGTAGTAAAGAATCCACCTGCAATGCAGGGCACACAAATTTGATCCGAGTCAGGAAGATCCCCTGGAGAAGGAAATAGCAATCCACTCCAGTATGCTTGCCTGGGAAATCCCATGGATGCAGGAACCTAGTGGGCTACAGTTCATAGGGTCGCAAAGAGTCAGGCACGACTTAGTGACAAAACAACAACAATCTCTTCATTAGGCCTCTGGACTAATGAGTATGGTTTTCCATTTTCCCTCCTAAGGTGATTAGAGGGGTCCAGCCCTCCTTTCTTCATCAGCACCCCAAAAGGAAACGTGGCCCTATTTTACCTTTAGCACTTTCCAGGAGAGGGGAGGCAGGTCTGATCTCCACCCAAGTGCGGTCTGGCACCCCCAGTTCCTCGTGATGGGCTCTAGTTCCCTGGCTTGGGATTGAACCTGGGTCTCCTACATTAGGAGCACAGAGTCTCAGCCACTGGACCACCAAGAAAGTGGTCCCACCCTCTTAGGTCTTACAGCTGAGGACACAGCCAGGGAGGGTTCTTTGCCTGGGACCACTGCAGCAATGGGGCGCAGAGGTCTGGTCCCCATGACCCCTGGTCATGGACCTGTGGGTAAGTGACTAACCTCTCCATGCTACAGATAGGAATGATAAAGGGACCTTAAGCTTATCAAGAACCTGAAACACAGAATGGAATTCCTCACCACATGGGCAGGGGTCATTCTCAAGCAGCCCCATCCTGTCCTAACGTCACGGCGCCCCTTCCAAGCAGGGCACTCTGGGGAGGGCCTCTTATGTCACAAGAGTCACTTTTCTGCAAGGGAAGGACTTGGGCCCTGAACGACAGTGTCTCGCGTGGCCTTTCCAACTACACCCCATCCACCTCAATAAACACAGCTCAACCAAAAACGTATTCAGCCTTATTCTCTCCCAGCTGACAAGCCATTCCTTTGAAAACGGCCCTTGTGTTAGGCTACTAGGACCCCAGTTAGAACTCTGTAGAGGTTAACAATGCAGCGAAGTAAATGTCAAGGACTGATTGGAACACTCCTCTAGCATCTTTTAACTAAGGCTTCCCAGGTGGCTCAGTAGTAAAGAATCCACCTGCAATGCAGGGCACACAAATTTGATCCGAGTCAGGAAGATCCCCTGGAGAAGGAAATAGCAATCCACTCCAGTATGCTTGCCTGGGAAATCCCATGGATGCAGGAACCTAGTGGGCTACAGTTCATAGGGTCGCAAAGAGTCAGGCACGACTTAGTGACAAAACAACAACAATCTCTTCATTAGGCCTCTGGACTAATGAGTATGGTTTTCCATTTTCCCTCCTAAGGTGATTAGAGGGGTCCAGCCCTCCTTTCTTCATCAGCACCCCAAAAGGAAACGTGGCCCTATTTTACCTTTAGCACTTTCCAGGAGAGGGGAGGCAGGTCTGATCTCCACCCAAGTGCGGTCTGGCACCCCCAGTTCCTAGTGATGGGCTTTGAGCTAAAGGAGTGGGGTTTTGCAAGCTCCGCAACCTTCACGCCAAGCCAGATCACCTGTGCTCGCCTCCACCTCTCCCTTCCCTTCCACTCACTCCTTATCTTCTTCTCCTTTCCTCCCCAAATAAACAAGAAATACTTTACCCCTGCATTCGTCTCCCCTCTTTCTGCTGCCTCCTGCCCCTCTGTTCCTTCCAAAGTCCTAAATGCCTTTGTCCCTCTCCCCGCCCCTTTGCTCCCAGCTGATTCCCCATTAATCATCACTAACACTCATCTGCTTGGGTCCTAGCAGGTGCTCTTGGCGGGTGCTCACAGCTGGGCGGGTCATGATCATCAAGAATGGATCTTGCATCACTTCCTGTCTCCTAGGGCTGCCCTCTTCCCAGATCCTCCTCCAAGGTTGCCGACCAAAGCCCACCTTCTTCATTCTGGAAGGTTGTGCTCTCTCTGCAGAGAAGTCTCCCAAAGGCCAAAATGACCTCCTAGATTATAGCAGCCTTGCAGGGGACATTTCAACTCGACGTTGGCGGTGGCAAGGATGTCCGAGTGCTGAGAGGCTGGCATGAGAAGGAGGGGTGGGCAGAGGATAGGAACTACCACAATAAAATAAATGGGGTCCCCTCTCCTTCTTGTACCCCACTTACTGTAGTATGGAATTACTTCACCCAGCCCTGGGCACTCACTGTAACCTACTTTCATCAGGATTAAAATTGGGGTCGGGAAAGTCTTTGTAATTTCCTAAAGGTGGATGCATGCTGTCCAAACCCAGACTGATGCAGGGAGTACATTGTGTAGTGTTTGACAGGGCCTCTAAGTGGTGCCTGGTGCCTTCTTTTACTGAACATCATAAAGACTGCCATTTGTTATTTCTGTGATACTTGTTTCTGTTGGAAGAACGCCTTTGAAATCATCTGTCCCCATCTTGGGATTTCATGTGATCTCAAGGCGTTGATCAACGAGCAGCACAGGCAGGGACAGGCAGTCCTGGAGCAATATGCCCCCAGTGACAGGCCCGACCCTCCGAGTGACGGATTCGGGCTGGAAAAGCGGTCCTCAAAGGCGAGGCCGCGACGCGAGCGCGCCTCCACTGGCCGCCGAGAGCAGGCAGAAGCGGTCTCCCGCAAAGGCCTGCGCACAAAGGGCCAACTTCACCTTCTGACCTGCGGTCCGGGAACTTTAATGTCAGGACAAGGCCTCCAGGAAACCTCTGCCCGGTGCGAAGCGGGCAAGACATACTTTATCCGAACGACGCGGAGGGGAGGGAATACGGTGGAGCAGGGTACTGTTATTTTAATTAAAAGTTTTTGTTCCAACATTCCCCTGGAAAAACCTAGTGCATTTTCCCCCGCGAGGAGAGGGGGGCGGAGGCTGGAGGGGACGCACCTCCGGAGTTTATACAAAGACTTGCAGCTAGGTGCAGAGATGCCGCCCTTGCTAGGGCGCAAACGCCTCCACGTCCCCACCTACTCCCTACCCCCGAAACAGCAGTTAGGCGCGGTGCAGTGAGAGAATTTTATGCCCCTAAGCGGAATGCCGTAAGAAGCCTGACACACACCCAAGCACGGAACCTATAAATCAGTGCGCCGGCACCGCGAACCAGGCGCGTCCCGGCGGCACGCACCCCCTGGGGAACCGCGCCCTATCCAGACCATCTCACCCCGGAAGGGACTCCGCAAACTTGCAGGCTTCGGACAGGACTGGCTCAAAGTTGCGGGGGCGGTGTACGCCGCGTCGCGAGAGCTGCGGCTGCCTCCGAAGCTCGGCCGCTTCCCAGGGAGCACACCCGGGAGACGCCAGCTAGGGGACGAGGGCAGAACCGGAGCAGAGCCTGGGCCGAGCCCGAGCAGGACCGGAGCAGCGCTACGGCTCCGGAGGCGCGGCCCGCCCCCCGGCGGCCTCCGGGAGAGGCTCGGACTTGGCCGCGCCGGAGCCGGCGCCGGGAGCCGCCAGCCCACCCCCGTCCACCCCGCCCCGGAGACACACGGCCTGGGGGTGACCGCCCCCGTCTGCACCACCGCCTCCCCGGCCGTGCGCAGGGAGAGCGGGCAGAACGGCCGCAAGGCCGGCGGAGGACGGAGCGCTGAGCCCAGGGTCCCGGAGCAGTCCGACAGCCTCCGGAGGCACCCCGGGGGCGCGCGGCCCGGCTGGGGGAGGGGCGGAGGCCGGCGGGCGGCCGAGGCCGAGGCGCGGCGGCGCGCGGGCGCGGCCCCTTTAAGGCTCTGCCCTCCCACCGGCGGCGCCGGCCTCCGCCCGCCGCTCTCCCCGCCCCGGGGTCCCGGCGAGAGCTGCGATTGGGCGGGCGCGGCGATCCCTTTGAAGTGTGGCTGCCGATCGCGGCTATTTGACGCGCGGCTCGCGGAAGGCGAAGGTTTTTGTGTGGCTCGCCGGGGCTGGCGGCGGCGGCGGCGGAGGGGTGGAGACGCAGCGACTGCTGCACCGCGCTCGGCGCTGCGGAGCGAGCCCACCCGCCCCGGGAGCGCGCGCCCCGGTGCTCCCCCGCCCTCCCCGCCCCCCCAGCGGCGCTGCCTCCTCCAAATGAGCGGTTCGCCCGCTGGATCTAACCCAAGGACACCCGAAAGCAGCGGCAGCGGCAGCGGCGGCGGCGGGAAGAGGCCGGCGGGGCCGGCGGCGGTGTCCCTCCTGCCCCCGGCGGACCCCCTGCGCCAGGCGAACCGGCTTCCCATCAGGGTCCTGAAGATGCTGAGCGCTCACACCGGCCACCTCCTGCACCCGGAGTACCTGCAGCCGCTGTCCTCCACTCCCGTCAGCCCCATCGAGGTCAGTTCCCCGGCCGCTGCCGCCGAGCGCCCGCCCCATGCCGCCCCGCACTGCCGGGCCCGCGGCCCCGGCTCCCTGCGCCCCGGGGCTCGGGGCGAGGCTCCGGTCCGGCCCCACGGGCGGACGGAGTGAGGAGGGACGGAGAACGGAGGGATCGGAGCCCACTGGGTGCTCCCCAGGCTGCTTTGGGGAGAAGGTTCCCTTTCCACGCTCGCCCTGCGGAGCTTCGTGTGTGCTCTCGGACTGGATGTGCTCCCGGAGTCTCCACTGGGTCCTTTACTTTCCCTCGGCCCCCCGTCTCCAGACCAGAGGTTCTCTCCTGGGCCTTTTCCGCCCCCGCCCCCACCTCCCCACCCGGGTTGGTTCTCTTTGAAGCCCGATCGCCCGCGTCCCACTCCACTTCCGTCCCATCCGGTGGGAGCGCCCTACGCCCAGGCACTCCCGACCCCAGGGCTTTCTTCCTCCCACTGCCCTGGGTGCCCTCCCCGGGAGGGTGGGGCTCCGAAGAGGGCGCCCGCGGCCGCCTGGCCTTAGAACGCGCTTCTCCCCGCTCCTGCCCCGCGGCGCCACCGCCAGAAACCCGTCCCAAGCGAAGTTCCCTAAACTGGAGGAGTAAGTTTTAACCCAGGCCTAGAGGAGGAGGAGATTAGAGAGCAGGGGGCGAGGCGGAGCGCCTCCCCCAGCCCCGACTCCCGAGAAGTCACTCCCCGCGGTGGCCTTTGGTGGGCTACTGGCATTGCCGGTTCCCCAGGGCCCCTGGCGCACTCCGGGGCCCAGTGGAGCGAGGGGTCCAGCGACGCGCAGTGTGCGCGCAGTTGCGCCCGGCTGCCCGGCCCTCGCCCGCAGACCCTCTCCCCGAGGCCCGCCCTGTCCCCTCGCGGCCACCCTGCTCTCCGTGGGTCTCTCGTCTCACTCGCTTCTCCTTCCCCTTGCCGCTGTCTCCCGCAGCTGGACGCCAAGAAGAGTCCTTTGGCGTTGCTGGCCCAGACTTGCTCGCAGATCGGCAAGCCGGACCCGCCGCCCTCGTCCAAGCTCAACTCAGTAGCGGCGGCCAACGGGCTGGGAGCCGAGAAGGACCCCGGCCGCTCGGCCTCGGGCGCCGCCTCCGCCTCTGCGGCGCTCAAGCCGCTGGGGGACTCCCCGGCCGAGGACAAGTCCAGCTTCAAGCCCTACTCCAAGGGCTCCGCGGGCGGCGACTCCCGCAAAGACAGCTGCGCCTCCTCCGCGTCCTCCACCTCCTCCTCCTCCGCCGCCTTGTCCCCGGGAGACAAGGCGGGCTTCAGGGTCCCCAGCGCCTGCACGCCCTTTGCCCCGCATGGAGCGCCGGTCTCCGCGTCGTCGTCCTCGTCCTCCCCTGGCGGTTCCCGGGGCGGCTCCCCGCACCACTCTGACTGCAAGGCCGGCGGCGGCGGCGGCGAGCTGGACAGGAAAGACCAGGAGCCCAAGCCCAGCCCGGAGCCCGCAGCCGTGAGCCGCGGCGGCGGCGCGGGGGAGGCGGGCGCGCACGGCGGCGCCGAGGCCGGGGCCTCCGGGCGCAAGTCGGAGCCGCCCTCCGCCCTGGTGGGGGCCGGCCACGTGGCGCCGGTGTCGCCCTACAAGCCGGGCCACTCGGTGTTCCCCCTGCCGCCCTCCAGCATCGGCTACCACGGCTCCATCGTGGGCGCCTACGCCGGCTACCCGTCTCAGTTCGTGCCTGGCCTGGATCCGAGCAAGTCTGGCCTCGTGGGAGGCCAACTGTCCGGGGGCCTGGGCCTGCCGCCGGGCAAGCCCCCCAGCTCCAGCCCGCTCACCGGGGCCTCCCCGCCGTCCTTCCTGCAGGGATTATGCCGCGACCCCTACTGCCTGGGAGGCTACCACGGCGCCTCGCACCTCGGAGGCTCCAGCTGCTCCACCTGCAGCGCGCACGACCCGGCCGGGCCCGGCCTGAAGGCGGGGGGCTACCCGCTGGTGTACCCCGGGCCCCCGCTGCAGCCCGCCGCGCTCTCGTCCAGCGCCGCCCAGGCCGCGCTGCCCGGCCACCCGCTCTACACCTACGGCTTCATGCTGCAGAACGAACCGCTGCCCCCAGGGGCAGGCCTACGGCTTCCGCCCTGTCTCCCGCAGCTGGACGCCAAGAAGAGTCCTTTGGCGTTGCTGGCCCAGACTTGCTCGCAGATCGGCAAGCCGGACCCGCCGCCCTCGTCCAAGCTCAACTCGGTAGCGGCGGCCAACGGGCTGGGAGCCGAGAAGGACCCCGGCCGCTCGGCCTCGGGCGCCGCCTCCGCCTCTGCGGCGCTCAAGCCGCTGGGGGACTCCCCGGCCGAGGACAAGTCCAGCTTCAAGCCCTACTCCAAGGGCTCCGCGGGCGGCGACTCCCGCAAAGACAGCGGCGCCTCCTCCGCGTCCTCCACCTCCTCCTCCTCCGCCGCCTTGTCCCCGGGAGACAAGGCGGGCTTCAGGGTCCCCAGCGCCTGCACGCCCTTTGCCCCGCATGGAGCGCCGGTCTCCGCGTCGTCGTCCTCGTCCTCCCCTGGCGGTTCCCGGGGCGGCTCCCCGCACCACTCTGACTGCAAGGCCGGCGGCGGCGGCGGCGAGCTGGACAGGAAAGACCAGGAGCCCAAGCCCAGCCCGGAGCCCGCAGCCGTGAGCCGCGGCGGCGGCGCGGGGGAGGCGGGCGCGCACGGCGGCGCCGAGGCCGGGGCCTCCGGGCGCAAGTCGGAGCCGCCCTCCGCCCTGGTGGGGGCTGGCCACGTGGCGCCGGTGTCGCCCTACAAGCCGGGCCACTCGGTGTTCCCCCTGCCGCCCTCCAGCATCGGCTACCACGGCTCCATCGTGGGCGCCTACGCCGGCTACCCGTCTCAGTTCGTGCCTGGCCTGGATCCGAGCAAGTCTGGCCTCGTGGGAGGCCAACTGTCCGGGGGCCTGGGCCTGCCGCCGGGCAAGCCCCCCAGCTCCAGCCCGCTCACCGGGGCCTCCCCGCCGTCCTTCCTGCAGGGATTATGCCGCGACCCCTACTGCCTGGGAGGCTACCACGGCGCCTCGCACCTCGGAGGCTCCAGTTGCTCCACCTGCAGCGCGCACGACCCGGCCGGGCCCGGCCTGAAGGCGGGGGGCTACCCGCTGGTGTACCCCGGGCCCCCGCTGCAGCCCGCCGCGCTCTCGTCCAGCGCCGCCCAGGCCGCGCTGCCCGGCCACCCGCTCTACACCTACGGCTTCATGCTGCAGAACGAACCGCTGCCGCACAGCTGCAACTGGGTGGCGGCCAGCGGGCCGTGCGACAAGCGCTTCGCCACCTCGGAGGAGCTGCTCAGCCACCTACGGACTCACACGGCCCTGCCCGGCGCCGAGAAACTGCTGGCCGCCTACCCGGGGGCCTCGGGGCTGGGCAGCGCCGCCGCGGCCGCTGCGGCCGCCGCCTCCTGCCACCTGCACCTCCCCGCGCCCGCCGCCCCCGGCAGCCCCGGGTCGCTGTCCTTGAGGAGTCCACACACTTTGGGGCTAAGCCGGTACCACCCCTACGGCAAGAGCCACTTATCCACAGCCGGGGGCCTGGCCGTGCCGTCCCTCCCCGCAGCCGGACCCTACTACTCACCTTACGCGCTGTACGGACAGAGACTGACCTCCGCCTCCGCGCTCGGATACCAGTAACTACAGCCCTGCCCCGCCGGCTCCCCTCCGCCCCCGCCGCTGCTCGTCCCTGCCAGACCCCCGCCCAGACCCCCTCCCCACCGGACTGTGTATTTATTTACTATAATGTTAGCTTACAAGCTGGGAATATAAGTGCATTAACGACCCACACGAGTCAATGGTATGCAAAGAGTCTGTTCCCCCGCCCCGAATAATAATATTAATCACACGCAAGTAACGACATGTTCCTGGCCCCTCTGCCTTTTTTTTTCTGCCTGTTGTTTTGGGGGTTTTTTTGTTTTTTTGTTTTTTTTCTCTCTCTTAGATGTAAGTTTCCATTTTTTTTTCTTTTATTTTTTGATAGGTTTGGTTTTATGGGGAGAAGGAAGAGTGGCGGGTTCTTTTTGTTTTCCCTTCAAGGGGACTTTCTTGCATGCTTCCTAACGTTCAAACTACATTTCCTCGTCTCCCCGCCCCTCTCCCCTTCGTTCCTTCTTGTTTCCGTCCATCTGCGGTTCTGGTTTTTGTTTGTTTGTTTGTTTCCTTTGTAGAAGGAACAGGAGGTATTTTTTTTTGTAACGCATTTGGGGGTATAGGGAGCGGCCACGGGGGCTGGAGGTTTTGCGCTCTGTGGACCCGGAAACTCTGCCCTGTGACTGCGCCCTGCCGCGCTCTCCCTCTGGGCTCCTTGGTCTATGCCCTGGCCCGCCCCATTAGAGCCTCGCTCCCGGTTCTCGGCCGGGGCACGAGTCAGGGGCTGGAGAGTCCTCCGACGGCCTTGCCCTCCCAGACTCTTAAAGGCCCCAAACCCCAGGTGGTCACACTGCCAGCTGGTGGGGCTCCTCCTGCGGGGCTCCTCTCACTCAAGTAAACGTCCCAGAAGGCCCCGCGGGCTTGAAACTTTACGCTTTGTAGTTTGCGAAGTGCTTTTTTATTAGTCCATTGTTTTTCTCCGGTTCTTAGGGCAGGGGTCCCTGTCCTAGAGATAGGGGCTGGAGGCGTAATTCTTGCTAGATCCTTCCAAAGCAGACCAGTGGCCATATCAGCGGGCAGTACCACGTTTGTCAGCACCCTGGGGAGGAGCGGAACGGGGAGGAGGAGAGTCAGGGAGCCCATGGATCGCAGCAGCCCCATCAGCCCTCCTAGGCCTGACGGCCTGACCCGGGAGTTCCCAAAGTTGGCCCTGGGCCCCCTCAGTTCCTGGGAGCGAAGGCTGGGCCCCAGGGTCTCCTCCCGACCCCCTCCCTCCCATCCTCCGGGCCTCGCGCAGCCGCGCAGGGGCTGCGGGGCCTGTTTGAGATGAATAGAGCTCTCCCTTGGTAAGACTTATTTTGTTAATAAATGGAGTACTTGGCTATATTCACACCGTGGTGTGTTTCTGTCCTGCCTCACCCACCACCAACCCACTTCCAGACACCTAAGCAGATGCTCTTCTTTTATTCTCGTTGAAAACACCTTATGGTTTCCTTCTCCGATTTCCGTTCAAGGACGCGTTTAATAAGCCTTTCCTGAAGAAGAGGGTAGGACTTTCTTGCATGCTTCCTAACGTTCAAACTACATTTCCTCGTCTCCCCGCCCCTCTCCCCTTCGTTCCTTCTTGTTTCCGTCCATCTGCGGTTCTGGTTTTTGTTTGTTTGTTTGTTTCCTTTGTAGAAGGAACAGGAGGTATTTTTTTTTGTAACGCATTTGGGGGTGTAGGGAGCGGCCACGGGGGCTGGAGGTTTTGCGCTCTGTGGACCCGGAAACTCTGCCCTGTGACTGCGCCCTGCCGCGCTCTCCCTCTGGGCTCCTTGGTCTATGCCCTGGCCCGCCCCATTAGAGCCTCGCTCCCGGTTCTCGGCCGGGGCACGAGTCAGGGGCTGGAGAGTCCTCCGACGGCCTTGCCCTCCCAGACTCTTAAAGGCCCCAAACCCCAGGTGGTCACACTGCCAGCTGGTGGGGCTCCTCCTGCGGGGCTCCTCTCACTCAAGTAAACGTCCCAGAAGGCCCCGCGGGCTTGAAACTTTACGCTTTGTAGTTTGCGAAGTGCTTTTTTATTAGTCCATTGTTTTTCTCCGGTTCTTAGGGCAGGGGTCCCTGTCCTAGAGATAGGGGCTGGAGGCGTAATTCTTGCTAGATCCTTCCAAAGCAGACCAGTGGCCATATCAGCGGGCAGTACCACGTTTGTCAGCACCCTGGGGAGGAGCGGAACGGGGAGGAGGAGAGTCAGGGAGCCCATGGATCGCAGCAGCCCCATCAGCCCTCCTAGGCCTGACGGCCTGACCCGGGAGTTCCCAAAGTTGGCCCTGGGCCCCCTCAGTTCCTGGGAGCGAAGGCTGGGCCCCAGGGTCTCCTCCCGACCCCCTCCCTCCCATCCTCCGGGCCTCGCGCAGCCGCGCAGGGGCTGCGGGGCCTGTTTGAGATGAATAGAGCTCTCCCTTGGTAAGACTTATTTTGTTAATAAATGGAGTACTTGGCTATATTCACACCGTGGTGTGTTTCTGTCCTGCCTCACCCACCACCAACCCACTTCCAGACACCTAAGCAGATGCTCTTCTTTTATTCTCGTTGAAAACACCTTATGGTTTCCTTCTCCGATTTCCGTTCAAGGACGCGTTTAATAAGCCTTTCCTGAAGAAGAGGGGTAGTAGTGCAGTGCTGGGAGAAGAAAACAACACTGCCAGCGCGGTACGAATAACAGAAAACGGCCCCTTTTTTCCCCAGCTTGATGATTTAGCTCCCAAGCTCACTTCAAAGGCCTCGACGTTTCCTGGGGACGGGGTGGAGGGAGAGTGTGAATGAGGGCTTTCCTCTGGGCCGACCTTGGAGATACAGGAGGCCGAAGAGGGAACCAGGACCCGGGGCGCAGGCGCTCGGCAGCACCCTCCCGGAGCCCCGCGGGCGAGCAACGAAGGCGTGACTCTGGCGCCACCTGGTGGCAGAAAGGCGAGCGACTGGCGCAAGCCCCAAACGGACCTCCTGCGCTTCGCACTCCAAATGGGGAGGATTTCCTTTCCCTAAACTGAAGACTCTCTGATACACCTTAAAGTCTAAGGGGAAAGGCACCTGCCGAGAAGGGCGCTTCTCAAGGCTTGGGCATTCCCCAAGGCTTATTGCTGGATTGTGAACCCCAGTCCTCCGCGCTCCCAGAGACTTGGCTGATGAACAGGGTTTGGGTTTTAAGGAGAACGCGCGGCGATTTCTGGGGATCCGGGAGCCATCCTCGGTCCCTGTTTTCTTGAGCTGGCACGGCTGATACTGGCTTCTGTATCCTTGGGCAGGACAGGGTGGGGAGGCTGTTTATGAGGATGTGGGAGAGGGCAGAGGTACCTCCCCACTGTGCTGGGAGTCTCCGGACCGTGGGGGGCCGAGACCTGCGCGTCTTCCTGATGCTTTCTCGTTGCCAACCCGGGGCAGGGAGCGCCCCCCGGAGCTGGCCCCACTGACGTTCCCAACGCAGGACGCCCGGTGCCCACGTTTCGGGGTGCAGCGGGCCAGGGCGCTTGTCCTCGCCTGCGCCTGGGGCTCGCGGAGCCACCTGTTGGGCACACGGGGAAATGCCTCCCTCGCCACCCTCCGCCGCGCCCCTCTGCATCCGGCGCCTTGCAGCCTTAGGAGTTGCTGTTGTTGCCTTTGGGGGTTTTCTGCTTTACTTTCTCTGTGAGGAATGCGACTTTGGGGCAGTTCCTTCTCCACACACTGCGTTTCTCCTTTGGAGATTCACAGGGAGGGTCTTGGCCTCATCGGCGTCATCCCCTAGGGGTTTGACAAAACTTCAACATAAGATGTTTTGGGGGGTGTTTGGTCTGGAGTCGGGTTGGGGGAGTTGCCATTCTTTGTTTCTAGGCAGAATTCTAGTCAGAGAACCTCAGTCTTCTGCAGAAAAGGGCAGTAGGGGAGGAAGACCCTATATGTGTCCCCAGGGAAGGAGCTTGGGCTGCAGACATCCTTGCTCACAGTCGTGAACAGACTGGGGGAGGCTGGAGGGGCTGAAGAAGTCACCCCGAGAGAGCGGCTTAGGGTCTTCCTGGGGAACCATGCTTATTGACTTCTCAGAGTGCAAACTGGGGCTTCCCTGGTAGTCTAGTGGGTGGGGACACCGCCTTGCAGTGCAAGGGGCGCCGGTTCGATCCCTGGCCTGGGAAGATCCCACGTGCTGCGGAGCGGCTGGACCCATGTGTCCAACTACGGAGCCGGAGCTCTGGAGCGCATGCGCCCAGCGCCGGTGCTCTACAGGGAGAGAGGCCTCTGCGATGGGAGGCCCACATGGGCCAAAGAAAAAAGATGGATGAAAATGGACGAATGAAAGACCAATAGAAGTGGCCAAAAAAAGAGAAAGAACAGAATTCAAATTGGGCTGAATCTGCTGCCAAAGACCTGAACTGTAGCAACTTCTTTATTTTTTCCTTTTCACTGTTGTTTTGTTTGTTCTTGGTTAATTCCTTTTCCCTCTTCCTTTCCTCTCACATCTCCCTCTTTGGGATACCTTGTTGTGTTGTGTTTTGTGTTTTGTTTTAGTGCCTGCTAAAACTGCTGGAAATTGCTCCCTCTGCAGGGGAAGTTCAGTTTTTCTCTAAAACTATGGTTAAGGGCTTCCTTCCCAGTTGGCTCAGATGTAAAGAATCTGCCTGCAGTGCAGGAGACTGGGGTTCGATCCCTGGGTCGGGAAGATCCCCTGGAGAAGGGAATGACCACCTCCTCCAGTATTCTTGGCTGGAGAATTCCATGGACAGAGGAGCCTGGCGGGTTGCAGTGCATGGGGTCACAAAGAGTCAAATACCACTGAGCAACTAGCACTGTGGCCTTCAGACCTCCCTCCCTAGGGATGGCAGTCTTCCCCTGGCGGGGACAGGAGAAAGGAAGAGACTCCACATCTCCAAAAGCAAGCTCTCCATATATTGAAAGAAAATTCTAGATGCTTGATTTACCCAGGAGGAGTGAGAATAGAGGTTAGAGGAGTGCGTTTCATCGGCATTTGCGGACCAGGAAGGATGCCTTTGGCCTGATGGGAGAAGGCTGTTGCCAGCTCCGGTTGCGGCGCCAAGGGCAGGCAGTGTGGCCTGGAGTGGCCTGGTTTTCACCTTCTGGTGTCAGCTCTCGCCACAGTAAACAGAACGAGGTTCCTAAGCCACGGGGCTGTTTTCACTAACCGGGGAGAGGAGCTTGTTCCTTGTGGGAGCTCCACTCTCTGGAAGCGAAGTTGCTCTTTTCACAGAGTCACTGCGGCCCACCAGCTGCTCATTTGCATAATGAATTCATCTGGCGACTCTGTGCTCTGAGAGTCACCTCCACCTCCCTCCCGCCGCTGCCTCTTCCTCGCCCTCTTCCCCTGCTCCTCCTCATCTCTTCCAGAAACAGGGCCTGGGTCCCAAGGCACCAGAAAGGGTAACAGCCGGAGTTGGACCTTTAGGGCGATCCTGGCTCGGGGTCATAATTTCACACCTCCCGCCTGGTTATTTTTGTGGCCTCCTGGGCCGCAGGGGGAGGAAGGGAAGAGAGGGAGGGAAGCACCTCGCCCTCAGTATAGGTTTCATCCAGACAAACGGGCGAGGTGCTGTGTTTAACTTCCTGGTCGCCCTCTAACCCCATCCTGGGAGACTCAGCAGCCCACCAGGGAGGTGGGGGCTGGGGGGCCCTCCGCCCTTTCTCTGCAGCCCCCACTGCCCTGGCCTCTCCAGCATTGGGGGATCTGTCTCTCAGTCCACGAGCTGACCCCTTCCTGATGGATGTCTGGGTTTCCGTGGGATCCGTCTTCCAATAATACCGTGGCTCTACCGTATTAATCATCCCGCAGGGGAAGCTGCACTCCAGTTTTCTGTTTGACTTGATTTCATTCATCCTGTCTTTTTGCGAAATAGATGGCTGAGTGCATCCGATAATGTATGGTTTAATTTGGAGCACTATGGGTTTGAATTACCATTTTCATAATGCACTGTGCATTAATGTGTTACATCATTTATAAAGAGGAATGTCCCGGGTTTCAAACTTTCCTCCTGAAAGCCAAAGTCACCTCACGGAAACAAAGCCAAATCCCATGGACCCATCTCCTTCCGTGGCTGCCTTCTCCCCAGGCCAGGTGAAATCTGCCAACCCGCCCACGGAAGCCCCCCCATGAGGCCTTTGTGTCTACACAATGCAGGTGGGTGTCAAGGTTTTGGGGAGAGCTTGCACATGGCTGCCCGGCAACCATCAGTGGCAGCACAAAAGCTACCCCTCATTATCGCATGGAAGCTCGGCCGCCTTCGAGGAGACCTCCAGTGGACGGCTCCCCCTCGACCCTAAGCCCAGCACTCCCTCCCCGATGGCTGTAATAACACCAGCTGTCTGTTACTCAAACTCTGACTGAGGAGGAAAAGCACTGATTATCCAAATATAGTCATTAAAGGGAAATGTGTTTTTTGGACTGTCAGGGTGATTAATGAGGGCTAGCCGTCTTTGCAAAAGCACTTGTTTAGTCTAACTGGCAGCTTCTATTTTCCTATTGATTTATTGCAGCCGTTGCCGGGCCTCGGTGTGTGCAGAGTCAGGCCACTCCACAACCGTGCCCTGTTTAAACAGGAAAAGCATGCACCGTTGTGTCCGCGAGGGAGGGAGCAGCCGAACGTCTCCCCTCCGTGCAGTCTCCGGGGCCCCAAAGCAACAAAGAAGACATTAAAAACCTGCAGCCCAGGGAGAGAAGGAAACGGCCTCCCCTCGGTCCGTCCCCAGTTCCAAGGTCAGCGGAGACGCACCCTGGCCCCTGGACAAAGCCTGAGCTACTGACACACTCAGTATGCCCGCATCCTCTCCTCCAGCCCCCCCAAACCAGCTGTCAGCCACGGAGTCCAAGGACAGGAAAGGCACCCAGCAGCGGGGAGGCCGGGTGGGAGCCGGGGCTCAGCGAAGCTGAAAACAGAACTGAAGCAACCCCACCATCCAGGGGTGGAAACAAGGTCAGGAGGGTGGCTGGAACCTGATGGAGCCCGTGGTTGATTTCCGGAGGCTGGTGGTAAAGCATCTGCCTGCCACTATGGGTTTGAATTACCATTTTCATAATGCACTGTGAAAACATCATTTATAAAGAGGAATGTCCGGGTTTCAAACTTTCCTCCTGAAAGCCAAAGTCACCTCACGGAAACAAAGCCAAATCCCATGGACCCATCTCCTTCCGTGGCTGCCTTCTCCCAGGCCAGGTGAAATCTGCCAACCCGCCCACGGAAGCCCCCCCATGAGGCCTTTGTGTCTACACAATGCAGGTGGGTGTCAAGGTTTTGGGGAGAGCTTGCACATGGCTGCCCGGCAACCATCAGTGGCAGCACAAAAGCTACCCCTCATTATCGCATGGAAGCTCGGCCGCCTTCGAGGAGACCTCCAGTGGACGGCTCCCCCTCGACCCTAAGCCCAGCACTCCCTCCCCGATGGCTGTAATAACACCAGCTGTCTGTTACTCAAACTCTGACTGAGGAGGAAAAAGCACTGATTATCCAAATATAGTCATTAAAGGGGAAATGTGTTTTTAGGACTGTCAGGGTGATTAATGAGGGCTAGCCGTCTTTGCAAAAGCACTTGTTTAGTCTAACTGGCAGCTTCTATTTTCCTATTGATTTATTGCAGCCGTTGCCGGGCCTCGGTGTGTGCAGAGTCAGGCCACTCCACAACCGTGCCCTGTTTAAACAGGAAAAGCATGCACCGTTGTGTCCGCGAGGGAGGGAGCAGCCGAACGTCTCCCCTCCGTGCAGTCTCCGGGGCCCCAAAGCAACAAAGAAGACATTAAAAACCTGCAGCCCAGGGAGAGAAGGAAACGGCCTCCCCTCGGTCCGTCCCCAGTTCCAAGGTCAGCGGAGACGCACCCTGGCCCCTGGACAAAGCCTGAGCTACTGACACACTCAGTATGCCCGCATCCTCTCCTCCAGCCCCCCCAAACCAGCTGTCAGCCACGGAGTCCAAGGACAGGAAAGGCACCCAGCAGCGGGGGAGGCCGGGGTGGGAGCCGGGGCTCGGCGAAGCTGAAAACAGAACCGAAGCAACCCCACCATCCAGGGGTGGAAACAAGGTCAGGAGGGTGGCTGGAACCTGATGGAGCCCCGTGGTTGATTTCGGGGCTTCCCGGACGGCTTGGTGGTAAAGCATCTGCCTGCCAATGAGGGAGATGTGGGTTCAATCCCTGGGTCAGGAAGATCCCTTGGAGGAGGAAACGGCAACCCACTCCAGTGTTCTTGCCTGGGAAATCCCGTGGAGAGAGGAGCCTGGCGGGCTACAGTCCGTGGTGCACAGAAGAGTTGGATACAACTTAGCAGCTAAACAACCGCCACAAAGGGTTGACCTCAACTTCTGAAAAGTCGAAGGCGGACATGAGAGGGCCATTGACTTCTTCCCTTCGTACAGCTTGTTTTGACAAAGGAGGTACCTGACGACCAGCCCAGAGAAATGGCGGCTTGAACACAGAGACCAGATATTGGAGAGTTAGACATCGATGCTGACGCAGTGCATGTTCAGCTCTACAGCGCAGGCAGCGCGGAACAGGCCCGCACACGATCAGGTGCTCGTTGTGCCGCTCAGTGGTCGGCCTGCAGGAGCTGGAGGGGGGGCTCGCTGGGGCCACCGGGATCCCTGACCTGCTGGGAGGCTTCCCGGTTCCTCCTGGGTTCATCCGCTTCTAAAGGCTGCAAGATGGCTGAGGCCTTCGTTGCCTCGTCACGAGAGGCCTGAGCCGGAGCTCCTAGCCGGCAGACCAAGGGTCAAGCTCCCTGGAGCTCCCTGGTGGCCTAATGGTTAGGAGTCGGTGCTTCCGCTGCAGAAGCCCGGGGGGTTGGTCCCTGATCCGGGAACCACCCCGGGGAATAAGGAGCAGGCTCCCCTAACCAGCCTGCCTCTTCCTCCAGGGAGAACTCCAGACCTGGACACGGTCTGTGCTTCTTCTAGATGAAGTGCCTGTACGAGTTTTCCCAGCAGCAGTGGCCTATCACCAGCTTTAGGAACGTTTCCTAAGACAGGAAACGCTGTCAGAGGGTCTGGATCCCAGAGGAGGAGGGAAACCTTTTAAGAGAAAAGAAGCAGAGCCTGCCCAAGTGGAAACAAAGGGACTGGAAGACTCAAAACAGAGACGAGGGTGTGGGTGTCCCCTCATAGCTTGAGGACTGTCCCGGTCAGCCCAGAAAGTGCAGTGCAGTCAGGAGGGTGGCTGGAACCTGATGGAGCCCGTGGTTGATTTCGGGCTTCCGGACGGCTTGGTGGTAAAGCATCTGCCTGCCAATGAGGGAGATGTGGGTTCAATCCCTGGGTCAGGAAGATCCCTTGGAGGAGGAAACGGCAACCCACTCCAGTGTTCTTGCCTGGGAAATCCCGTGGAGAGAGGAGCCTGGCGGGCTACAGTCCGTGGTGCACAGAAGAGTTGGATACAACTTAGCAGCTAAACAACCGCCACAAAGGGTTGACCTCAACTTCTGAAAAGTCGAAGGCGGACATGAGAGGGCCATTGACTTCTTCCCTTCGTACAGCTTGTTTTGACAAAGGAGGTACCTGACGACCAGCCCAGAGAAATGGCGGCTTGAACACAGAGACCAGATATTGGAGAGTTAGACATCGATGCTGACGCAGTGCATGTTCAGCTCTACAGCGCAGGCAGCGCGAACAGGCCCGCACACGATCAGGTGCTCGTTGTGCCGCTCAGTGGTCGGCCTGCAGGAGCTGGAGGGGGGGCTCGCTGGGGCCACCGGGATCCCTGACCTGCTGGGAGGCTTCCCGGTTCCTCCTGGGTTCATCCGCTTCTAAAGGCTGCAAGATGGCTGAGGCCTTCGTTGCCTCGTCACGAGAGGCCTGAGCCGGAGCTCCTAGCCGGCAGACCAAGGGTCAAGCTCCCTGGAGCTCCCTGGTGGCCTAATGGTTAGGAGTCGGTGCTTCCGCTGCAGAAGCCCGGGGGGTTGGTCCCTGATCCGGGAACCACCCCGGGGAATAAGGAGCAGGCTCCCCTAACCAGCCTGCCTCTTCCTCCAGGGAGAACTCCAGACCTGGACACGGTCTGTGCTTCTTCTAGATGAAGTGCCTGTACGAGTTTTCCCAGCAGCAGTGGCCTATCACCAGCTTTAGGAACGTTTCCTAAGACAGGAAACGCTGTCAGAGGGTCTGGATCCCAGAGGAGGAGGGAAACCTTTTAAGAGAAAAGAAGCAGAGCCTGCCCCGAAGTGGAAACAAAGGGACTGGAAGACTCAAAACAGAGACGAGGGTGTGGGTGTCCCCTCATAGCTTGAGGACTGTCCCGGTCAGCCCAGAAAGTGCAGTGCTCACCCTTGTGACAGAACATCGAAACAAGCATCGGAACACCTGGATTTTGCTCTGGTTCTGAAATTTACTGCTGTGCGACCTTGAAGATGTCACTTAATCTCTCTGAGCCTTCCTCCCGTTTCTGAAGTGACGTTGTTAGTCCTTATAATCTCTAAGTGTTTTTTTTTTTTAAAGTGAAGCATTTTATTTCATTTATTTTTCATTGAAATGTTATATTAGTTTCAAGTATACAACACAGCGATTCAATGCATTTATAGGTTGTACTCCATTTAAAAATAATTATAAAATAATGGCTATATTTCCCTGTGCTGTAAAATACATCTTCATACCTTACCTATTTTATCCATAGCAGTTTGTACCTCTTACTCCACTGTTCCTATCTTCTCCTCCCTTCTCTCTTCCCACTGGTAATCACTAATTTGTTCTTTGTGTCTGTGTGACTGTTTTTGTTTTGTTACACATTCATTTGTCTTTCAGACTCTACATGTAAGTGATAATACAGAATATTTGTCTTTGACTTATTTCACTAAGCATAATACCCTACGTGAATGTGAAATGTTCATTCACATTTTTGCAAGTGGCAGAATTTTCTTCTTTTTTTATGGCTGAGTAGTATTCCATTGAGTACATGTCTGTATATGTATATCACATCTTTATCCATTCATCTGTTGATGGACACCTAGGTTGTTCCCATGTCTTGATGATTGTAAACAGTGCTTCTACAAACATTGGGATGTGTGTATCTTTTTGAATTCATGTTTTCCTTTTCTTTGGATATATACCCAGGAGTGGAATTGCTGGATCCTACGGTAGTTCTATTTTTAGGTTTTTGAGGAGCCTCCATACTGTTTTCCAGAATGGCTGCACCAATTTAATTCCCCTAAGGGACGCCAGGGTTCCCTTTCCTCCACATTGAAGCTCTTTCTCACTGAAAGAGTCTGTGAGTTTATAAAATGTTTCAAGGGTGACACACCATGGTGATCAGAGATGCGTAGCATGCTCTGACATGGGTTCCCCGCCTAATGCAATTCTGAATTTCCAGTCTGGACAGTAAACATGGAAGATCCAGAAAAAGAACCCTCGTGCCTTTCCCTCAGTGATGGAGAGCTGGTGGAGAGTCCACAAGAGGAGTCTTGGGATGTGGACTTGCCGTCCAGGGGGAGAAGGAAACATTAAAATATTTTGTTCATTGGACAAAATGCTGAGGATAGGGTGATGCTGTATTTCGGAGACTGCTTGGGTGCTTAAGTGGGTCAAACATTATTATTTCAAATAGGGTTGAGAATCCTGTGAGGTTCAACCAAGGTCTACAAAAAGAATCACTTTTTTCACAGCCTACAGCCAATTGCTTTTGGAAAATGAAACTGGCGAGGGAAGAAATGAAAGGCAGAGAGAAATCAAACCACAGTGGGGGACCTTTGCTCCGAGCGGCCAGTGGGGCTCTCCGTAGCTCTTCGGAACATAAAATAAAATGATCCTCCTGGAGTTTAAATCAGAGGCCAGATTTTAGAGTGGAAACAGTCATTTGGAGAATGTCGCTGCTCGTTCCTCATGTCCTGTTTGTTCTCCTCCATGTGTGTGTGCGTGGTGTGAGTTACATACAGATCCATAAAGGATCTGAGGTGGCGTTGATGTAATAATAACAGAAATCAAGTGCACAAAAAATGTAATGCACTTGAATCATCCCAGAACCATTCCCCCGACCTGGTCCGTGGAAAAACTGTCTTCCGCAAAAGGCTGGTCCCGACTGCCAAAAAGGTTGGGGACCACTGCGCTCCAGCTCCTCTAGAAGTCTCATTCGGCGTGTTCCACGGCACAGGCAACCATAACACTAGGCAGTGGGTAGTTAATATTGACGGCAAACCTCCCGTTCACTCTCATGAGAAAACCGGGTCCTGGAGCGGTTAAGGCGATCGCTCACGATTTCACAGTTGAGGCGCGGTGCAACCCGGGCACAGCGGCCGCCCTGGCTCTTGGATGGCGCGCGGAGCCAGGAGCCTCAGACTCTGTCCAGGCGGGTTTAGACGCCGCAGGTGGATAGAGTGAGGGGAACTGTTCCATCAGAAGGCCTTGGCCTGGGTGTCTGCAGGAGTTGAGACCCCGCGGGACACCATGCAATTGAAGGGACATTGGTCTTCCTTCCAAGGGCTGAGGCCCCGCTCAGTACAGTCGTTTGATTCATTTGTTCGGTGTTACAGAGTGCCCACTGCATGTGGGGTGCTAGTCTCCTCTGGGCACTAAAAAGATGGGGGAGACCCTGACCCTTGCCTAGTAGGAGACAGACAGATTAGCTAATTAAGATATGATGGGGGCTTCCCCTGGTGGTCCAGTGGGTGAGGACACCGCCTTGCAGTGCAAGGGGCGCCAGTTGGATCCCTGGCCTGGGAAGATCCCACGTGCCGCGGAGCGGCTGGACCAGTGTGTCCAATCACCGAGCCGGAGCTCTGGAGCGCATGCGCCCGGAGCCGGTGCTCTGCGACAACAGAGACCACTGCGATGGGAGGCCTACACGGGCCAAAGAACAAAGACGGATGAAAATAGATAAATGAAAAACCAATAGAAGTGGCCAAAACAAAAGAGATATGATGGACCAAGGACTTATTAATGCTCTTGCAATAGTTGGCATAAGCTAGATTGTGCTGCGGTAACAACCAGAAACCTCACGGGTTTCACATAACGAAAGCCTATTTTTCACTTAACACTACATCTCCATTGTGCGTTGACAGTGATCTCCTATCAATCAGAATTTGACCAGAGAAGCAAAACCAATAATATATTGATAGCAAGGCATTTATTGTCAGGTGTGAACTTCCACAGTCGCGGAGAGCGAGTAAACGAGCTGGAAATTCCTAAGACCAGCCGGCAGGAAGGGAAGACCCCAGGCAGGCTGAAACTGTAGTGGCGTGAGTCCTTCCGCGTCCCAGAGAAGCCTCTTTTAAAGGGCTCAGCTGACCAGGGCAGGCCAACCTCCCTAATCTCCCTGGTGAGCCACTTGTCAACTGATTAGGGACTTCAATCACACCCACCAAATTCCACTGGCAGCAGAGTTTGATTACATCATCTGGACCCTGGCCCAGTCTCACCAAGGCAGCCCCTCAGAAAACATCCCGGTGATGCACATCATTAGCCAGGCCCCCTGACGGCCTCGGTGGCCTCTCGGGGGCCAGCTGGAGCTCTCACGTGACCACACCACTCAGGCCCCAAATGGCACATTTAACATCTGCTCGTAACTGTCCGGCCCCTCCTCATGGGGAGGAGAAGATATTGACCTTCCTGTGTGCCCACCAGGAGAGGGGAGCAGGAAGGGACTCCCCCGCAGGTGCTGGCTGAGTGCTCTGACCGGCTTCCACCCTGCCCTTCCCATGACCGGAGCGAAGCTGAGTTTGTGGCAAGCGGAGGGCACGTGCAGACTGCCAAGAGCCCCACGGTGAGTCAGGGGGAAGCCAGCACAGAACTCCCCGCTCTCTCACCCCAGCTCACCTCCGCCCGCTTCCTCAGACCTTCCCTATGGAAGCCCTTCCACACCCACACAGCCCTGTTCATCTGGAGAAAGTTCACATTTGAAATCACGGGACAGGTGCCGGGATGGAATGCTTCAGCCAGATGTGGCTGACCTCACTCCAGTTTGGACAGACATCCCAGGGCCCTGAGACCTTGAAGTTCAATGAGCTTCAGAACTTTCCATTTACCTTGTAATCCTGAGAGAGCATCTTTTTTAAAGAATATTATTTATTTGGCCACCTCGGGTCTTAGTTGCAGCATGCGGGATCTTCGTCGTGGCTCACAGACTAGTTGTGGCCAACAGTAGACTGACTGAAGAGAAGAGGCGCCAGGATTAAGCAAAACCTCGTATGGAAAGTACTTAGCACTGTGCCCAGCGTATAGCAAGCACTTTCGAAGCACATGGGATCTCAGTTGCCAGACCAGGGATCAAACCTACGTCCCCTGCAGTGCAAGGCAGATGCTTGACCACTGGACCACCAGGGAAGTCCCCTGATGCCGCATCTTAACATCCACTCCTGACAAGGAGGACAGGGACCTTCTGTGCACGAGATTCTAGCAAAGCTTCCATCTGTGCTACTTAGAAAAAGCTAAGGATCAATTCAAAGTGGTATCAGCAGTCACCAACAAACAAGTGCCATCAGCAAGATGTCCTCTAAGTTCAAAGGAAACCGCTCCAGGCAGCAGGACTGGGCACAGCCTTTTTCCTTCTAGAGAAGTGCTTGTTGTATGCCAGGCACCGTGCTAAGTACTCTCTGTACAAGGTTTTGCTTAATCCTGGATTCTCGCCTCCGCAGTACATCTCCTGTTGGACACATTTCCCGAAGGTCACAAAGTCAGTAATCAGTAAAATCAAGACCCCCTACCACGTCGATCCGATTCCAGCAACCTATATTCTTGCCACAAGAGCCGTCCAGCCGCGGGAGCGTGAAGAGAGGTTCCCGGCCTGGGCTGCATCAACCTGGGAGGGGGCGTGTGTGTAAGTACCCCAAAGGCCCCAGGTGGGCAGGGGCAGGATAGGCAGAGCCTTGCTGACCTCTGATCTTCTCCTCTGAAGACCACGGGTCAGACAGGAGCCTTGCCTCCCCCGAGCCCAGGCTGGCTTCCCGAAGTCACCACGGAGCCTTGTGCAATCTCCTATGGGAATATTCCTTGAAAACCTGCCAAGTGCGCTAAACGCTATCAGAGGACAGACGAGGGTTAGACGTGCCCTGCCTGCCCCCCCACGCCCCCTCCCCCACACACACACCAACTGCTTGCAATCTGATAGGAAAACGCAGACAGACACATACTAGTCGGTGGTGGTCCAATGGTTAAGAATTTCTGTTCCAGAGCAGGGAACTCAGGTTCCCTGTCTGGTCAGGGAAATAAGAGCCCATATGCTTCAGAGCAACGAAGCCAGCATGCCACAACTAGAGAGAAGCCCCCACTCGCCGCCACAAGGAACCTGTGAGTATGTGCTAGTTGTGTCAGTCGTGTCCGACCCCCAGAGCCCACCAGGCTCCTCTGTCCGTGGGATTCTCCAGGCAAGAATCCTGGAATGCGTCGCCATGCCCTCCTCCACGGGATCTTCCCCACCCAGGGATCGAACCACGTCTCCCGTGTCTCCAGGATTGGAAGACATGTTCTTTACCACTAGCACCCCGTGGGAAACTCCAAGGAAAAGCCTGTGTGGCCACAAAAACATGTATTTAAATTAAATTAATTTTTTAAAAACACATACTAATAACATGGCATAAAGTTATGATATTAACACACAGAGTCGTGAGGACTTCAAGGCATTTGAAGCGTTCTACGGTCTAGGAGGACCCCCTTGCTCACTGAACCCCGGAGGAGGAAGAAGGCGTCTTTGCAGGCCAGTGGGCAGCCTGGACAAAGCCAAAGCCGGACTCTGCCCGGTCCATCCTCTAGCCCACGCCAAGCAGCGCCGTCTGCAAGGAACACGAAGGCACCGACGGATGTCACCTCGGGAAGTCAGTGCTCGGGGCCACTGGCAAACCTCAGCTGGGGCTCGGGCCTGAGACATGCCTCCCACGTGCTGGCCCAGGTCACGGTGTCATGGCCATGCATTCCAGGCTTTCCTGCTCCAGGCCCGCCTTCCTGGCTCCAGTCACAGTCGCGGGGGCCCAGAGCACAGAGAGCGGCTGGGAATCCCCTTGGCGTGACCCTGACGCAGCCCACTGGCATGGGGTCTCCTTTCTTGAGACTCACCTGTCTCCCCTGGCCCCGCTCCCTTCTCCGGGGATGCTGGAAAAGAACGTGCTCCTTCCGGCACTCCTCGCCCCTGACCATCACCCTCCGCGTCCCTCCCCGCCACTCCTCCCCCAACACGCAGACACTTGCCCCTCTCCCCCCACCTCCCAGCCCTCCCCACCCCTTCCCCTCCATTTGTTTCAATGAACAGCCCCTTTTATCTATTCTGTAGGTACAAATGAAGCTGTCAAATTTGATCAGGCGCTTGATATGACAGGCTGTGGGAGTCAGGACCCCTGGAACAGAGTGGGCCTTGTCCGTCACGGCCCGCCCGACACTTTCCATAATGCCCAGACTGATGAGATTCTGAGTAGGGCCCAGCACATTTTCAACTCTATTTTGGGTGAAAACCCTTCTTGAAAGATCTTGAAAGGAGCTGGCAGTTCAGCCGCCCGGATGATTAATGAGGGTTGGCTCCGCTGGATGCATTTCTCCGGGTGCCAACGGCCTCCTCCCAACAGGCCAGAGCCTGTGGCCATCGCCGCCCCCCGCGCGGCCCCCTCGCAGCAGCACCCCTCCAGCCCTCAGACACCCCCGGCCGCCACCCCTCACCTCCGGCCAGCCGCCTCCAGCCCTGCCGCTCTCCGGCCGTCCCCCCCTCCCCCCGACGCGGGAGCAGCCCAGCATATGGAAGAAGTTAGACGTCACAGCTGGCGAGGCCAGGTGGGGTGCGCAGGCCTGCGGGGGAGCGCCGTGGGCCCGCGGACGCGGAGGGGCCGCCGAGAGGCAGGGACTCGGGCTGTCCCCAAGAGCGCGTCACACGCCCCCGTGGTCAGGGCTGGGCCTGCCTGCTCTTCCCCTGGGGATCTCAGGAACGCGGAGGATGGACATCACGGGGCACCTTACACCTCCAAGGGGTAAGCATCAAAATTCTTACTTTTCTCTCATCTCAGCGTTTCTCAGGTGGGACATTGGGAACAAGACAGTCCCCTGTGGGGCAGGACCCCCCCATGCAGGATAGAAGAGTTAGCCTCCTTGGTCTCAAGACACCCCTTGTTGGCCCGAGCGAGGAGCATCAATATACACACACTGCGTGCTGTGCTGAGTCGCTCCCCGTGGACGGCAGCCCACCAGGCCCCTCTGTCCGTGGGACTCTCCAAGCAGGAGCACTGGCGTGGGTTGCCATGCCCTCCTCCAGGGGATCTTCCCAACCCAGGCATCGAACCCGGGTCTCCCTCACTGCAGGCGGAATCTTTACCATCTGAGCCCCCAGGGAAGCCCGTGTATACCCGACCTCGTGTACAACCGAGCGCTAGGGAGAAACTGGTGCGTGCAGAGGGAAAATGGCCACCCACTCCGTCTTCTTGCCTGGGGAATCCCATGGACAGAGCAGCCTGTTCAAGGGGTCACAAAAGCACTGGACACAACTTAGCAACTAAACAGCGACAAGAAGCTGCTGCATAGCTCGGGGAGCTCAGCTCCAGGCTCTGGGGTGAGCTGCGGAAGTGGGGCGGGGGGAGCCCCCAGAGAGAGGGGATGCAGGTCTACTTACAGCCGATTCATGTCGTCCAGTGGAAACTGGCAACGCTCTAAAGCAATCGTACTCCAGTGAGATATAAATTTAGAAAAACAGACACTACTTGCTGGTATTCCTCCACTCTATACCCACCAATCTTGGAGGCAACATACAATCCCTGTGCCCCTGGGGGTGATACCAGCCCTGACTGAGGACCACCCCTGGGGTCAAGCGTCTGCTCTCCGTCCCTCACGCCTTGAGAGCCTCACCCATTGCCGCGGTTTCCCCAGCTCTCACACCCTCAAGCCCTCTCAGCGGGCAGGCCCTCGGACGTCGGGAAAGAGGGAGCGGGTGTGCTCCCACCTGCCGCCCAGCGCCACCGCGCCCTCTGCGCTGCCCCGGGCCAGCCCTGCTCTAAAGTCTGCTTTCCTCCGTCCGCTTCGCTCCTGTTTTTTCAGCAGACTATGGCTCATCCATGGGTAGGCCAAGAGAACGGTCCCCAAAACTTCTTTGGGGTTTCCAAGCTCAGAATCCATTAAGAAGAGGCTGGTGGAGGGTGACTGGTGTCAGGAACAGGCTGTTTGGTTCTTTCTGGAAGGTCCACGGATTTCTCTTTCAAGCCAGGCTCCCAGGTCTGGGGACGCCACCAGAGGAGAAGCTGGTCCCTGGAACCAGGGCCATCTCCCAGCACCTCTTGAGGGGCAGGCTAAGCACCATCCAAGGCGCCAGATCACGAGGGGGATCCCCAAGAATACCAAGCCATGCCTGCCCTCCTCATTCGTCATTTTTTATTGAAATAGAGTTGATTTACAATGTTGTGTTAGTTTCAGGTGTAGAGCAAAGGGATTCAGTTACATACACATGTCCCTTTTCAGACTCTTTTTCATTATAGGTGATTATAAGCTACTGCATACCATCCCTGTGCTACACAGCAGGACCTCATTGTTTATCTATCTTATATATAGTCGTGTGTACACATGAATCCCAAATTCCTAATTCATACCTCCTCCACTTCCCCTTCAGAAACCATAAGATTGTTTTCTATGTCTGCGAATCCATTTCTGTCTTGTAAGTAAGTTGACTGGTGTTCTGTTTATATCTCACGTATAAGTGAGGTTATGTGATCGTGTCTTTCTCTGACTGACTTCACTCAGTGTGGTCATCTCCAGGTCACCCATGTTGCTGCAGATGGAAGTATTTCATTCTTCATGGCTGCCCACTTCCCGCTTTCTGCTCTCTCTTTCCTTCTGAAAAAGAGAGAGACATCCCATCCTTTCCCTACCCCTAGGCCACAGGGTGAATGGTCAGCCAGCTCTGCAGTCATAGAGCCACTGGGAGAACCCCAAGGTGTTCATTCTACATCACCTCCCGAGCATCGAAGACACACCTGGCACGGGGCTAGACTCAGGTGCACCACCACAAGCAAAACGACACTCAGTCATTCATGGAGCTTACAGACTAACACAGAGGAAGCAAACTAAACAAATCAATATACATGTACAGACCATGGGGCTTCCCTGGTGGTCCAGTGGTTAAGAATCCACCTTACCACGCAAGGGACATCGGTTCGATCCTTGGTCTGGGAAGATCCCACATGCCAGCGCTCCAGAGCTGGTGGCCCACAACGACTGAAGCCTGCACGCCCTAGAGCCCGTGCTGTGCAACAATAGAAGCCACTGCAATGAGAAGCCCAAGCACCACAGCTAGAGAGGAGT
Organism: Tragulus kanchil; assembly: GCA_022376925.1. Taxonomy (NCBI): domain Eukaryota; kingdom Metazoa; phylum Chordata; class Mammalia; order Artiodactyla; family Tragulidae; genus Tragulus; species Tragulus kanchil. The sequence goes on along the minus strand of JAIOJX010000028.1, from coordinate 14,244,316 downwards.
CCCACTCTTGGCAACTAGAGAAAGCCCTGTGCAGCCACAAAGACCCACCACAGCCAAATAAATAAATCTTTTAAAAATATATATGGCCTTCCTTGGTGGTCCAGTGGGTAAAGAGTCCACCTTGCAATGCAGGGGGCACTGGTTCAATCCCTGGCCCGGGAAGATGCCACGTGCCACAGAGCAGCTGGGCCGGTGTGTCCAATTATGAGCCAGTGCTCTGGAGCACATGCGCCCAGAGCCAGTGCTCTACAACAAGAGAGGTGGCTGCAATGGGAGGCCCACACAGGCCAAATAAAGATGGACGAAAATAAATAAATAAATAGATTAAATAAAAATTATAAAGTGTGGTGGCAGCAATAACACTGTTTCACGGCGAAGACCAAAATGGGGTAACAAGGAGTCCTCGTTTAGAACGACGAGAGTGTCTTTGGGAAGGTGGCCTTGCAGCCGAGCCCTGAAGGTTGAGCAGAGTCGGGACGCTGAGGAGGGAAGGTGCCTCAGGCTGAAACGTCCACACCCAATCGGCAGCTGGGTTCTCCTGTCATGAAGACACTGTCCCTTGTCGCTGTGCCTCCACAGAAGAACAAACATGCAACCCCCGCAAGAACCAGGACAGGATGAGTTGGAAGGAGAAAAGACGCTGGGACTAAGAGCCGGGCCCATCCATCATCCTGCCCAGGGCCACAGGTCCCAGGAGCAAGGCAGGGCCACCAACCCGCACAAGCCAGGAGGAGCTGGAGGAAGCTCTGGGGCTGCCAGGCCCTCTGAGAGCCCCAGGGACACCACAGGCAGAGCTCTGAGGCTGCCCTGGCTCCCGGAGCTGCAGCGTGGGCGGCTGCTGATGGAGACCAAAATTCACCTGCGGATCACTCAACTCAACCTGCAACTACAGGGTTCTTACTCAGAGAAAGCTTGAGGGGGAACTCAGTCTTCCGTCTTTCTGAAAGATGCATTTTTAATGAGAGAGGCGAGGGTGTGCTTCTTACTCTTGGAAACCCATGGGTTTTGTCTACTCAAGGCCAAAGCTTTCATACGACTTTCAAGTCCAACACAAAATGGTCCACACAGACCAGCCCATCCGGCTGTTATTTCTGCCCTTCCTCGCGGGTTCGATGCCCTTTTGACCCCAACCACTTGTGGTTTTCCCTCTCTCTGAATTCTTTGAGCCCCTTGCTTTATCTTCTTTCTAGTTCTTCTCTACAGGAAGACCCCTCATCACCTTCCACGTGTGCTAAGTCACTTCAGTTGTGTCTAACTCTTGGCAACCCTACGGACAGCATCCCGCCAGGCTCCTCTGTCCATCCATGGGATTCTTCAGGCAAGGACACTTAGTGGGTTGCCATGCCCACCTCCAGGGGATCTTCCCGACCCAGGGATCGAACTCAAGTCTCTTCATTGGCAGGTGGGTTTTTACCACTAGCACCACATGGAAAGTCCTCCATCAGCCCATAAATTCCTTAAAGGCGAGAAGGATTTGTATTCACCTTTGTGTCCCTTGAATAGCTGGGACAGTGCCAGGTACGTGGTGGACAGTCAGTAAAAAGTTTGCTGAATTCTATTTAATTGGAAAAAGGGAAAGGGTTTAAATACTGGTCAGCGTCTGTGAACGGAAGTTCTTAGTGGAATGAGAGAGGAGACGTGGGGGTGAAACTCAGCGGAGGGGCCGCAGACAGAGTCACCAGGGAAGAGGAAGAGAAGGCACGCCCCTGCACCAATGCCCAGGGGCCAGCTGCTCCTGAAGTATTTCTGTTTCGTCAGCGCAGAGCAGGAAATGTGGTCCTGGGGACAAGACGGTCACCCTGCGCATCCTGGCTGGAGTGGCAGACCCTCAAGGCAGACGGAGGAGACCCGCGTGGGGACAAGGCCATTAGTGACCCGCTTCTACCAACGCCGCAGTGACTGACATCCCGCCCCCTCCCCAGCTCAGCTCATTCCTTGGAGTTAAGGAGCCAAATCCTGAAAAGACATCGTAAAATGAGCTTGTGAAAAGGGGACGGGAGAAGGCGACTCTCTGAAGGCATCCGTGCTCCCCTGTTGGGGAGCAGCCCGCACCTGGGTGGGCAGAGAGCGGGCGCTGCAGAGAAGGAGACGTGCAAGCCTCGGACAACACAGGCTCCGTCTCTGACCGCCACTCCAAGCCGCCATCAAAGAAAGGGAGGTAGGCCTGCTCATCCTTGCCGCGCCGGCGGCCAGGCCATGCCGAGCCCATCCCAGACCCTCAGTGGAGATTTCCAGAACAAACAAATGAAATAATAAGGCTGTGAAGAGGCACTGAGATTGGGCCCCAAGGAGAAATAGTCCTCCGTCTCTATTCTGCAAAGGGACCCAGAAGACCCATGGAAATTCAGACCCAGGTGGCTGGAAGCAATCCCCTCAGTTCCTCAAGCTCCCGCTCCACGGCTTCCCTGGTGGTCCAGTGGGTGAAGAGTCCACCTTGAAGTGCAAGGGGCGCCAGTGCGATCCCCGGCAGGGGAAGATCCCATAGGCCGCGGAGCGGCTGGACTGGCGTGTCCAATTAGGAGCCAGTGCTCTGGCGCACATGCGCCCGCAGCTGGTGCTCTGCGACAGGAGAGGCCACTGGGATGGGAGGCCCACACAGGCCAAAGAACACAGATGGATGAAAAAAATAAATAAATGAAAGACTAATAATAATTTTTAAAAAGTGGCTGAAAGTTCCGCCTCCATCTATCTACACCTGAGGACGCCCTTGACGCACTGACCCCCACCAGCTTTTGGAACAGAACCAAGCTCCCTGCTGTCTTTCAGAATTTCTTCAGGGAGGAAAAGAATTTTCCTGGCCATTGGGCCAGAATTGAAAACTAAGGCTACATAAAGCAGGCCTAAGAGGGAAAGGGTAAGCCAAAAACAATATGCTCCTCTCTCCCCTGTTTTTCTAGGACCCGGGCTTCTTTCTGCAGCTGGAAGAGAAGGAGAAGGTAGGGAGGCAGAGGAAGGAGAAGGAGGCAGGGGAGGAGGAGAAGGCAGGAGGAAAGGGCTGTGTCTAAGGACCCCCCCGCAGAGGCCCCTCTTTGGACTGATACCGGAGGGACTGGCCAGCTCATTCCTTGGAGTTAAGGAGCCAAATCCTGTAAATGAGCTTGTGAAAGGGGACGGAGAAGGCGCCTCTCTGAAGGCCTCCGTGCGCCCCTGTGGGGGAGCAGCCCGCACCTGGGTGGGACGAGAGCGGGCGCTGCAGAGAAGGCGACGTGCACGCCTCGGACAACACAGGCTCCGTCTCTGACCGCCACTCCAAGCCGCCATCAAAGAAAGGGAGGTAGGCCTGCTCATCCTTGCCGCGCCGGCGGCCAGGCCATGCCGAGCCCATCCCAGACCCTCAGTGGAGATTTCCAGAACAAACAAATGAAATAATAAGGCTGTGAAGAGGCACTGAGATTGGGCCCCAAGGAGAAATAGTCCTCCGTCTCTATTCTGCAAAGGGACCCAGAAGACCCATGGAAATTCAGACCCAGGTGGCTGGAAGCAATCCCCTCAGTTCCTCAAGCTCCCGCTCCACGGCTTCCCTGGTGGTCCAGTGGGTGAAGAGTCCACCTTGAAGTGCAAGGGGCGCCAGTGCGATCCCCGGCAGGGGAAGATCCCATAGGCAGCGGAGCGGCTGGACTGGCGTGTCCAATTAGGAGCCAGTGCTCTGGCGCACATGCGCCCGCAGCTGGTGCTCTGCGACAGGAGAGGCCACTGGGATGGGAGGCCCACACAGGCCAAAGAACACAGATGGATGAAAAAAATAAATAAATGAAAGACTAATAATAATTTTTAAAAAGTGGCTGAAAGTTCCGCCTCCATCTATCTACACCTGAGGACGCCCTTGACGCACTGACCCCCACCAGCTTTTGGAACAGAACCAAGCTCCCTGCTGTCTTTCAGAATTTCTTCAGGGAGGAAAAGAATTTTCCTGGCCATTGGGCCAGAATTGAAAACTAAGGCTACATAAAGCAGGCCTAAGAGGGAAAAGGTAAGCCAAAAACAATATGCTCCTCTCTCCCCTGTTTTTCTAGGACCCGGGCTTCTTTCTGCAGCTGGAAGAGAAGGAGAAGGTAGGGAGGGGCAGAGGGAAGAAGGGGAGAAGGAGGCAGGGGGAGGAGGGAGAAGGGGCAGGAGGAAAGGGGCTGTGTCTAAGGACCGCCGCCCCCTCGCGAGGACAGAGGCCCTACAGGCAGGGAGTCGAAGAAAAGTTTTCCGGGACTGATTACCGAGAGGGTAACTGGGTCCACGGAGCACATGTGAGCCGGCTCCTCGTTTCCAGTTCAGGGCTGTCAGATGGTGATTAATGACTAACAGGCCCGGAGCAGCCTTGATGGCCAAGTGCCGTATTGTTAATGCTGACGTTTAATGATGCCGGACACGACTCCGGCACAATTCCACACCATCATCTGCAAATAGCGCGCGACAGACTTAATTGGTTAAGTGTTTGTGTGTGTGTGTGTGTGTGTGAAAGTGAGCAGGAAGTATAAAGGGCAGAGGAAAGGTGAGGCGTCTCTGTGTGGATTCGCCCCACGCTCACCTCCAGGCTTTCCTATGCGTCACCGAGTCGTGCCAGGAGTCAGAGGGAGAGCCCACACGGCTGTATCCGCGGGCGCCCAAGGTCACCTTAGCCCCACGGAGGCCTCAAATACAGCAAGACGCCCCCAGCCCACCGTCCCCGCCGGCCCTCCCTCTGACCCCACGACGCTCACCTCCACCTCCACCGCTGTCTTTCAGGGACAGCTGGGAACCGGCGTGTTTGCGGAGTTAAAACACATGAAAGCGTGTTGAAAGAAGACGCTGTCTAGAAGCGGGCCTGGGTCCAGGGCTCCTGAGAAGCCACTGTTTCACTGGACGCAGATCAATGGCCCCTCGGCCGCGGCAGTGCCCCGTTCCGCTGAAAGTTCCGCCTCCATCTATCTACACCTGAGGACGCCCTTGACGCACTGACCCCCACCAGCTTTTGGAACAGAACCAAGCTCCCTGCTGTCTTTCAGAATTTCTTCAGGGAGGAAAAGAATTTTCCTGGCCATTGGGCCAGAATTGAAAACTAAGGCTACATAAAGCAGGCCTAAGAGGGAAAGGGTAAGCCAAAAACAATATGCTCCTCTCTCCCCTGTTTTTCTAGGACCCGGGCTTCTTTCTGCAGCTGGAAGAGAAGGAGAAGGTAGGGAGGGGCAGAGGGAAGAAGGGGAGAAGGAGGCAGGGGGAGGAGGGAGAAGGGGCAGGAGGAAAGGGGCTGTGTCTAAGGACCGCCGCCCCCTCGCGAGGACAGAGGCCCTGCAGGCAGGGAGTCGAAGAAAAGTTTTCCGGGACTGATTACCGAGAGGGTAACTGGGTCCACGGAGCACATGTGAGCCGGCTCCTCGTTTCCAGTTCAGGGCTGTCAGATGGTGATTAATGACTAACAGGCCGGGAGCAGCCTTGATGGCCAAGTGCCGTATTGTTAATGCTGACGTTTAATGATGCCGGACACGACTCCGGCACAATTCCACACCATCATCTGCAAATAGCGCGCGACAGACTTAATTGGTTAAGTGTTTGTGTGTGTGTGTGTGTGTGTGAAAGTGAGCAGGAAGTATAAAGGGCAGAGGAAAGGTGAGGCGTCTCTGTGTGGATTCGCCCCACGCTCACCTCCAGGCTTTCCTATGCGTCACCGAGTCGTGCCAGGAGTCAGAGGGAGAGCCCACACGGCTGTATCCGCGGGCGCCCAAGGTCACCTTAGCCCCACGGAGGCCTCAAATACAGCAAGACGCCCCCAGCCCACCGTCCCCGCCGGCCCTCCCTCTGACCCCACGACGCTCACCTCCACCTCCACCGCTGTCTTTCAGGGACAGCTGGGAACCGGCGTGTTTGCGGAGTTAAAACACATGAAAGCGTGTTGAAAGAAGACGCTGTCTAGAAGCGGGCCTGGGTCCAGGGCTCCTGAGAAGCCACTGTTTCACTGGACGCAGATCAATGGCCCCTCGGCCGCCTGGCGGGGCCAGCCAGCCCTGCTCTGCCAAGCGAGAACAGTTGCCCCCGTTCCGGAACTCAGCCCTCTTCTTAGAAGAGGGACGGAATCCATCCTATTGTTCTAGAAACAGAGGCCCGGGCAATGGGGACAGAGAGATGGCGCCCAGTGAGGACTCTCGGGGCCAGCTGAGCAAGGTGACCGAGGTCACAGGGGAAGACATCTTGGCTCCGAGAGGGTGGATCAAGTCAAGGAATCTGTACGCACAGAATCCAGGCTCTACCCAGACAGAGGGAGGGAGGAGGAAGGGGAAACCCAGGTAGCTGCAGGCCAGGTGGGAGACAGCGAGAGAGCAGAACTGCCCGGAGCCCCAGTGCTGAGCCCCGAGGAGCAGCCCAGGTGCTCAGGCCTCCAGGCTTCAGAGGAGAGGCTGCTTCAGAGGACGGGCTGGACATGTCCAGAAGAGGCTGCGAAGAGGCCGAGTGCACTGAGAGATGGCGGCCTTCAGGTGGAAAGAGCTGGGAAGGCCATTCTCCAGGGGAGGGTTTTGGAAAGTTGGACTCATGTGAACCTTTTCAAAGCCTGGTTCCTCAAAGCGTGGGCCCTGGGACTCCCCTGGTGGTCCAGTGGTTAAGACTCCATCTTCCACTGAAGGGGGTGCAGGTTCGATTTCTGGTCAGGGAGCTAAGTTCCTATGTGCCTCGGGGCCAGAAACCAAGACACAGGGCATAGCTTAGTAGTGGGATTGCAAAAGACACACATACCCCAGTGTTTGTTGCAGCACTGTTTACAATAGCTAGGACCTGGAAGCAACCTAGATGTCCATCAACAGAGGAATGGATAAAGAAGTTGTGGTATATTTATACAATGGAATATCACACAGCCGTTAAAAGGAACACATTTGAGTCAGTTCTAATGAGATGGATGAACCTAGAGCCTATTATACAGCGTGAAGTAAGTCAGAAAGAGAAAAACATTGTAATCAGCACACATATACATACATATATATATACAGAATCTATAAAGACAGTATTGATGAACCTATTCACAGGACAGCAATGGAGACCCAGACCTAGAGAAGAGACTTATGGACACAGAGAAAGGGGAAAGGGGAGGAAGGAAAGGAAGGGATGCATGGAGAGAGTAACATGGAAATGTATACATTACCATGTATAAAGTAGACAGCCAATGGGGATTTGCTGTGTGACTCAAGGAACTCAAACGGGGGCTCCATAACAGCCTAGAGAGGTGGGGTGGGGAGGAAGGCTCAAGAGGGCGGGGACATCCATCCACCTTGGCTGGTTCACGTCCATGTTAGGCAGAAACCAACACAATACTATAGAGCAACTATCCTTCAATTAAAAATACATAAATGTTGGGTTTCCCTGGTGGCCCAGTGGGTAAGAACACCGCCTTGCAGTGCAAGGGGCGCCAGTTCGATCCCTGGCCTGGGAAGATCCCACGTGCCACGGAGCAGCTGGACCGATGTGTCCACTTACCGAGCCAGCGCTCTGGAGCGCATGCGCCCAGAGCCGGCGCTCTGCGACGACAGAGGCCACTGCGACGGGAGGCCCACACAGGCCAAAGAACAAAGAGAAATGAATGAAAGATCAATAGAAGTGGCCAAAAAGTAAATAAATTAATTAAATAAAAGACGAAGAAATAAAATAATGTAAAAAAAAATACATAAATTTTTTAAACATCAAACCTAAAACTGAGCAGTATTGTAGTAAACTCAATAAAGACTTTCAAAATGGTTCACATGAAAAAATAAAAAAATACAGAGACCCGACGTGCTGGCCTAAGACCAGTAGCATCGCCATGGGCGGCGCACCTGTTAGAAAGGCAGACTCGGGCTCCACCCAGACCTGCGCCTCTGTAGCCTCCTTGGAACACGGATCCCTGGGGCTCTGCTGCGCAGTCAGGGTCGAGAAACCCCACTCTCGTGCCCTGCTCAGGAAGCCACATGAGCCGAGGCCCTCAGGGTCCCCGCGCCCCTAGTGGGGCTGTTCACCAGGCTACGTGCCTCCAAGGAGACCCGGTGCCCCTCATCCTCTCTTCTCGGCCCCCGTGGCCCGGTGAACCGTGGACGAAACTCCTCAGAGACCCATCAGCGTGGGCCTCCTGCTCTTTCCACTCGGAGCAGGGGCCCACCTAGGCAGCCGGACAGACTCGGTGTTTAGGCTCAGCTGCAACGCAAGGTCCTGGCCGGGGGCTTTGCAGGGCTCGCCCCCAGCGGATCCCCACCCTCCTGAGCTGAGAAGCTTGGGTCACAGGAGCGGGGGACTCTCTCCCGCGGGTGTCCCCGCTCTTGGGTCTTTGTCCCAGCCCTGTGGTTAGGACCCCAACACCCATGCTGAGGAATTCCCTTCATCACGGAGGCCCTCCCTGGGTCATGACCGCCTGGCTGGCCTTCATTCTGTCCGGCGCTCCCAACCTCTCCACCCGCCACCCCAGTTGCGGAAGGATCAGCCTCAGAAAATAGTAACGAAACGCTCATGTGTATTTCTTGTGATTCTGGACCTAGGGGTCCCTCTGCGGTGACTCCTCCCCTTTCCAAATCCCTTCGATAAACCAGCACAGCGTCCCCGTCTGGATCCGGTCTCTCTGAAACAAGCCCTTGTGGACGTTCCCCCAGCTGCCTGCGCCTGCTCCTCGCGCCGCACCAAGCTTTTCTCCCAGCTGCGTCAAGCTGCATCTCACTCGGAACATTCAGGAAAGACCTGGGAGCCGGAGACTGGTTCCCGCCCCGCTGCCTCCTGGGTGACCTGGGTGAAGCACTTCACATATCTGTGCCCCCGTTTCCCGCTAATAGAGGGAGAGGTCTGAGGAAGAGGGGTGATCCTCAGACTTCAGCTGTCACACTGTGATCTTGGTGCAGAGCATCACCGCGGGGATGATGAGCTCCATGCTCCCGAGGGATTTACAGTGATATACACACACACTTGGCAACAAGGAGTCGGCTTCCTGGAATCGCCCACAAGCGTGTCTTTGTGAATGTTCTGTTGCCTTCATGGGTCCTGGTTTCCTTGGCAGACGGGGAGCAACATGAGGGCGAAGTTGACGGTTTCTATTTCTTTTGTATCCTTTCTTGGTGACTAATACTCGGAGAAACCGCTCAGCGATCTTGCTGACCCGGTGACAGACTGATTACCCTCCTGGCCGCATGTTCATTTAAATGGACTGGTAAGAAACGGAACAAAGGTGATCTTTGCTTCTTGGGGGAGGTGGCAGAGGGAGAGGGGAGGCAAAGAACCTCTTTTACATCTGCAGGTCTCACTTCTCTTAAGGGAAAGAAAAATGTGCTGCCCCCTTAAAATGAGCTCCATTTGGAAATTCAAATGGAATTTTTAATACTGCCTCGCAAATGAGCACATACCAGCATGCCCTAGGCTTAATTCCATTCCCCAAGGGCTTACTGAGCATACTGCTTGCTGAGTGCCAAGCCTCTGCTCAGTAAAACGGGGATACAGAGTAAGAAATACTCTAAAGCAACAGAATTTTTTTAACAGACTTAACAGGGCTTAGACATCAAAATACCTTCCCACTCAAAATGGTTACTTTGGAATGACATACATTTATTCTATTCTCTTACCTTGCTTGAAACTCTTTTAAAATCGTCTTCAAAGCCCATCGCATATCTTACTGGCGATGACGAAGTTGTGTGTGTTGATCAAGGGAGAGAAATGCCTCTTTGGCAAGGTAGAGGGGTTGGGCTGTGCAACACGCAGGATCTTAGGTCCCCAGCCAGGAAAGGAACCTGTGCCCCATGTAAGGGAAACCGGAGTCTTCAGCACTGCCCCACCTGGGCATTCCAAAGGAGAGAACTGTCTCTTGAAGCCAAGCTGGATGGTCAGGCTTATCCAATCTGGTCAAGAATGTAAATAACCGGCATCTAATAATGATGCTTTTTCTTTTTTTTTTGGATCTGATCCTAATGCTTTATAAGTCACCTCTAGGTCTGTTCCCAGCTATGTGGGCTCCAAGGAGGGGGTTACCATTCACTAGTTCTCATCTGGAAGCTTGAGAAGGCATAGGCCTAGCCCTGTGCGGCCATGGACTGTGGAGTCTGAAGGAGCAGGTCTGGCCTTTCCAGCGTCCCGTACGGGACACACAGGTAGGGGAAAGACAGGGCCAAGAGCCCAAGCTTGCCAGCCATGTGCCGGCCTAGGTGTGTCTGGAGAAATAGCTCTTGCCATGGTCCACATCGGGCTTGCCTGTGGCGCGCTCTGGCGTCCAGCGAGCAGGGCAGACTTCCCGGGGCTCATCTGTGTACTGGAAGGCCTGGACCAGCCGCAGGGCGTCATCCATGGAGCGTCCCAAAGGCAAACCATCGACTGTGATCTGGCAAAGAACACCCTTGCCATCAGTGATACAGAGGCCCTTGCGGGTGATGCCCTCGTCGTCCTTCAGCACGCTGTAATCACGGAACAGCTTTCCGGTGCCATCAGCCAGCGGGGGAATGTTCGGAGGGCCCAGGCCCCCCTCCCTCCAGGGGCTGTTGATCCAAGCCAGGTGGGCGAACTGAGAGTCCACAGAGACGTCCAGTGCCTGCCAGTTCAGCTTGTACAGAGTAAGAAATACTCTAAAGCAACAGAATTTTTTTAACAGACTTAACAGGGCTTAGACATCAAAATACCTTCCCACTCAAAATGGTTACTTTGGAATGACATACATTTATTCTATTCTCTTACCTTGCTTGAAACTCTTTTAAAATCGTCTTCAAAGCCCATCGCATATCTTACTGGCGATGACGAAGTTGTGTGTGTTGATCAAGGGAGAGAAATGCCTCTTTGGCAAGGTAGAGGGGTTGGGCTGTGCAACACGCAGGATCTTAGGTCCCCAGCCAGGAAAGGAACCTGTGCCCCATGTAAGGGAAACCGGAGTCTTCAGCACTGCCCCACCTGGGCATTCCAAAGGAGAGAACTGTCTCTTGAAGCCAAGCTGGATGGTCAGGCTTATCCAATCTGGTCAAGAATGTAAATAACCGGCATCTAATAATGATGCTTTTTCTTTTTCTTTTTTTTTTGGATCTGATCCTAATGCTTTATAAGTCACCTCTAGGTCTGTTCCCAGCTATGTGGGCTCCAAGGAGGGGGTTACCATTCACTAGTTCTCATCTGGAAGCTTGAGAAGGCATAGGCCTAGCCCTGTGCGGCCATGGACTGTGGAGTCTGAAGGAGCAGGTCTGGCCTTTCCAGCGTCAGTACGGGACACACAGGTAGGGGAAAGACAGGGCCAAGAGCCCAAGCTTGCCAGCCATGTGCCGGCCTAGGTGTGTCTGGAGAAATAGCTCTTGCCATGGTCCACATCGGGCTTGCCTGTGGCGCGCTCTGGCGTCCAGCGAGCAGGGCAGACTTCCCGGGGCTCATCTGTGTACTGGAAGGCCTGGACCAGCCGCAGGGCGTCATCCATGGAGCGTCCCAAAGGCAAACCATCGACTGTGATCTGGCAAAGAACACCCTTGCCATCAGTGATACAGAGGCCCTTGCGGGTGATGCCCTCGTCGTCCTTCAGCACGCTGTAATCACGGAACAGCTTTCCGGTGCCATCAGCCAGCGGGGGAATGTTCGGAGGGCCCAGGCCCCCCTCCCTCCAGGGGCTGTTGATCCAAGCCAGGTGGGCGAACTGAGAGTCCACAGAGACGTCCAGTGCCTGCCAGTTCAGCTTGTGGAACGTGGCAGCGCCATCGCTGAGAGCGATGACTTCTGTGGGGCACGCAAAGGTCAAGTCCAGCGGGCAGGAAAGGAGGACCGCGAGGAGGCTTCACCTCCTGGAAGGCGCTGCCCACCACCAGGTGGCCTGGAATTCCCAAGCAGCTTTCCGAGGTGCGCATCGCCGGAGTCCATGACGGAAAGCTGCCTGGGCAGAGGTGTAGGCTCAGACTCCACATTGGCACTGACGCGATTTCCCGGAGCCATAACGATGCTCTTAACCGCACAGACGAATAACGCGCCGCCTTCCCACATGAACGCTTTGAAGGTCTTTCACCGACTTGCGTGGTTCCACTGTATCAGGGAAGACTGCTCTCACGATGGACTTTCTGGCGTATATCTCTGCCTGTGCTCTATCCCCAGCCCCCATTGTCTATTTTCAATCCGGCAACCCAAGAGGTCTTTTAAATGTATCTCTCAGATCATGTCACTCACCTGAAACCCTGCCAGGGCCAAAGTCCACAGGACGGCTTCTGAGACCCAGCAAGGCCCAGATCGCTGCTGCCTCTCTCGCCCCCACTCCCATCCCCGTCTCCTCTGTCACTGGGCTTCCTCCACACGGCCTCCTGGCTGCCCCTCAAGAAGCCAGGCCTGCTGCAACAGAGAGGCTTCGTTCTAGACATCGTCTTGCTGTCTAGGGATCTTTTTCTCCCAGAGATCCACTTGGGCAAACCCCTCATTTCCTTCAAGTCTTTAGCCAAGACTCACCTCAATGGGACTTTGACCTCACATGGAATACCTTCTATTTAATAACTCTGCACACAAATGCACATGTGCACACTCACCTGCATATTTACTCCTGACCCCTTACCCTGTTCTTTCTCTTTTTTTTCCATGGTACTTATCCTTTTCACTAGACTATGTGATTTATCCATATATATTATTTATAGTGTTTATTCTTGTCGTATCCCTTGGCTAGAATCTTGGCTCAGAAGGGCTAGATCCTCATAGTCGAGGCCCAGGCCCCTCCCTCCGGGGCTGGATCGGGGGGAGAGTCCACAGAGACGTCCAGTGCCTGCCAGTTCAGCTTGTGGAACGTGGCAGCGCCATCGCTGAGAGCGATGACTTCTGTGGGGCACGCAAAGGTCAAGTCCAGCGGGCAGGAAAGGAGGACCGCGAGGAGGCTTCACCTCCTGGAAGGCGCTGCCCACCACCAGGTGGCCTGGAATTCCCAAGCAGCTTTCCGAGGTGCGCATCGCCGGAGTCCATGACGGAAAGCTGCCTGGGCAGAGGTGTAGGCTCAGACTCCACATTGGCACTGACGCGATTTCCCGGAGCCATAACGATGCTCTTAACCGCACAGACGAATAACGCGCCGCCTTCCCACATGAACGCTTTGAAGGTCTTTCACCGACTTGCGTGGTTCCACTGTATCAGGGAAGACTGCTCTCACGATGGACTTTCTGGCGTATATCTCTGCCTGTGCTCTATCCCCAGCCCCCATTGTCTATTTTCAATCCGGCAACCCAAGAGGTCTTTTAAATGTATCTCTCAGATCATGTCACTCACCTGAAACCCTGCCAGGGCCAAAGTCCACAGGACGGCTTCTGAGACCCAGCAAGGCCCAGATCGCTGCTGCCTCTCTCGCCCCCACTCCCATCCCCGTCTCCTCTGTCACTGGGCTTCCTCCACACGGCCTCCTGGCTGCCCCTCAAGAAGCCAGGCCTGCTGCAACAGAGAGGCTTCGTTCTAGACATCGTCTTGCTGTCTAGGGATCTTTTTCTCCCAGAGATCCACTTGGGCAAACCCCTCATTTCCTTCAAGTCTTTAGCCAAGACTCACCTCAATGGGACTTTGACCTCACATGGAATACCTTCTATTTAATAACTCTGCACACAAATGCACATGTGCACACTCACCTGCATATTTACTCCTGACCCCTTACCCTGTTCTTTCTCTTTTTTTTCCATGGTACTTATCCTTTTCACTAGACTATGTGATTTATCCATATATATTATTTATAGTGTTTATTCTTGTCGTATCCCTTGGCTAGAATCTTGGCTCAGAAGGGCTAGATCCTCTGTTTGAGGGTAGTCGAATCCCAAACGGCTAGAGCAGAGCTGTCACAGAGCTGGCACTCAGGAAGTGTATGTGGCATCCCACCAAGAGATGACTACTGCTCACGTCTTCTTCCTCATCAGCTAATGCTCCATGGTGGTAAGCACTGTGTTGATTTTAGTTCATCACTGTATCCCTGCTTCCTCCCACCGTGCCTGGCACAGATGGCATCTAATCAATATTTATTGAATGAATGGACTTCCCTGGTGGTCCAGTGGGTAAAGAGTCCGTCTTGCAGTACGAAGGGCACCGGTTCGATCCCTGTCCTGGGAAGATCCCACATGCCGCAGAGCAGCTGGGCCGGTGTGGCCAATGATGAGCCAGCACTCTGGAGCGCATGCGCCCAGAGCCGGTGCTCTACAATAAGAGAGGCCACTGCAATTGGAGGCCCACACGGGCCACAGAATAAAGATGGATGAACATAAGTAAATAAATGAATAAAATAAAATAAAAACTATTTATTGAATGAATGTATTAGCATTTTCTTCTAGCCTTTCTATGCAAACATCAGCTCCTTTGTTAATAGCATGGGGTCCACACCGTACTTTTTCACTTCTCATTGCTTCCTGAGACTTTTCTCATGATATCAAGTATTATTCCATCTAAAGTATGGTTTTTCACAATTCATGTTCCATCCGATGTCATATTTCATTTAACATTTTCCTATGCAAATAAAATCATACAGTATCAAAACACAAGTATATGTTGAATTGAATTAGAAGTCCCAACTTACACATAGTCCCAGCTTCCAGCTGCTTATAGATCTGACGGTGAGGTCTAGAGACACACACACAAAAGTGAACACCTTTTCACCTCGTAGTGCTTGACACCAGCCACCTGCGCTCCTTTCTACCCCCACGACAGCACACCCTTGCCATGGGTTTGGGGACTCGAAAAGCCCCACTGGCCTGTAGGTGCTCAAGGACTAACTTGGCGGACAAAGCCACATCAAGAGGTATGTACCGGACTTCCCTGGTGGTCCAGTGGGTAAAGAGTCCGTCTTGCAGTACGAAGGGCACCGGTTCGATCCCTGTCCTGGGAAGATCCCACATGCCGCAGAGCAGCTGGGCCGGTGTGGCCAATGATGAGCCAGCACTCTGGAGCGCATGCGCCCAGAGCCGGTGCTCTACAATAAGAGAGGCCACTGCAATTGGAGGCCCACACGGGCCACAGAATAAAGATGGATGAACATAAGTAAATAAATGAATAAAATAAAATAAAAACTATTTATTGAATGAATGTATTAGCATTTTCTTCTAGCCTTTCTATGCAAACATCAGCTCCTTTGTTAATAGCATGGGGTCCACACCGTACTTTTTCACTTCTCATTGCTTCCTGAGACTTTTCTCATGATATCAAGTATTATTCCATCTAAAGTATGGTTTTTCACAATTCATGTTCCATCCGATGTCATATTTCATTTAACATTTTCCTATGCAAATAAAATCATACAGTATCAAAACACAAGTATATGTTGAATTGAATTAGAAGTCCCAACTTACACATAGTCCCAGCTTCCAGCTGCTTATAGATCTGACGGTGAGGTCTACAGACACACACACAAAAGTGAACACCTTTTCACCTCGTAGTGCTTGACACCAGCCACCTGCGCTCCTTTCTACCTCCACGACAGCACACTCCCTTGCCATGGGTTTGGGGGACTCGAAAAGCCCCACTGGCCTGTAGGTGCTCAAGGACTAACTTGGCGGACAAAGCCACATCAAGAGGTATGTACCGGGCTTCCCCTGGTGGTCCAGTGGGTAAGGACACCGCCTTGCAGTGCAAGGGGCGCCAGTTCGATCCCTGGCCTGGGAAGATCCCACGTGCCGCGGAGCGGCTGGACCCATGTGTCCAATCACCAAGCCGGAGCTCTGGAGCGCATGCGCCCAGAGCCGGTGCTCTGCGACAACAGACCCCACCGCGATGGGAGGCCCACAGGAGCCAAAGAACAAAGATGGATGAAAACAGAGAAATGAAAGACCAATAGAAGTGGCCCACCCGCTCCCCTCCCTCCCCAACCCGACCCCCGCCCAAAATAAATAAATAAATAAATCTTTTTTTAAAAAAAAAAAAGAGGTATGTACCATCCAACCAGATGCGGCCGTATTTAGGGCCGTCTTGGGCGCACCACCGCTGACTCGTGCCATGCCCTACGTTAGTATCATCACATCAAACCTCATGAAAAGGAAAAGACGAGCCTGCCGGGAGTGAAGAACACTTTGGGCAAGTATGGCCCTGCTGGTGGGGAACACACCACAGAACATGGAGCTACGGGTAATAAAGATGATGACAGAGGTCTCTTTGCATCTGAAAGAGAGGAAGCCAAGAGGCTAAGATAAGAACACCTTTCACAGTCTGAGTCAAAGAAAGCCGGCAACAGCCCTTGTTGCCACGCCTTCCCTCTTACTAGACGTGAGTCTTTGGGATGACGAAACAGACAGGAAACTGAAGGAGCGTGTCGGAAGCACGCAAGCAGCCGGCCTGGTCTGGGGCTCTTCTAAGCTCCTCTGCCTTCTCCCGGGGGTCCCCTGACCCTGCATCTCCTGAGCCGGCAGGCGGATTCTTCACCACTGAGCCACCGGGGACGCCCTCCTCTTCCTCCGCATCCTCTGAAATGAAGCAGAAGTTGCCCTCCTGACTCCTGAAGGTCACGTGGCTCCAGCTCATTGAAGAGCAGGTCGGGAACTTGAAGCGCTCGCCAGTCCTCACCTGGCCTGGCACAGCACCGTCCTCGCGCCAGCCCCTCCGGCCTCCACGGGCCAGGCAACCCGACTGCACGTCCCGCGAGCTGCCTTCAGCAGGCGCCGGTGCAGACCGGCCGGTGCTCCCCCTCAGACCATCCCTGTCGACCAAAGTCGCCTGTCGCCGAACGCCACGGCTCTGGATGAGGCTGACAATACAAGTGGCCCTGGGAAAGGGCACGGGGCTAACATACACGGCTGGGCGTAAAGGACTGAGAACGCTCTCCGGGACCTGAGACCTGCCTGGGCAGGGGCGGGAGGGGAGAGGTGAGAAGGGCAGGAAAGGAAAAGAAAGGCAAAGGTGTTGTTGGCACTCGGTGGTTGAAGGAGGGAGAGGGGGTGCCAGGGAGCGAGGGACAGTGTAGAAAGACGAGGCTGGGGCGCTGATGACAAGCTTTCCCCAACCCCAGGCTCCTGCTGGCCAAGTTCCTGCCTGGATCCCAGGGGGCCCACCTGAGGGGCGCCTCGAGGCACCGCCTTGCTTCCCGGTCCCGGGTAGGAATCTGCTCTGACCAACCCGTGGCCTGTCCACGCTGAACAGAGCCCCTTGAAAAGCAGAGGGGGACCGACCTGCCCCCAGCAGCGAACCCCATATATAGGGAGAGGTAACCTGAAACCCCAGAGCTGGGTCAGGGGGAGGGAGAGGCGAGGGGGATGAGGTTTTTCCACTTCCATTCGCAACTGTCAGGCAGGTGATTAATGACCAACAGGTTTGGAATCGCCTTTATTGCCAGATCAGTATTGTTGCCCGTGACAGCTAATGAGGTTGGACAGGCTTCTCCACACGGAGCTTCATGGGGCTGGTTCCCTCCCCTGCAGAGCTCACAAGCCCTGCCAGCTTTCCTGCGCTGGAATGTTCCAGCCCCACCACCCAGACTCATTCTTCCAACCCCGCCTCCCCCGACGTGGCCCAAACCACCATCTCGCCCAGAACCTGCCCCAGCCACAAAGCAAGCTGGTGCCGGGGGGCTCCCATCCCCAGTCTGCTTAGAGAGACCCATCTGTTCCACACACACCCCCAGGAGCCCTCTCCCCACCCCTGCCGTGTGGAGCTGGAGCGGTGGGCCTGGAGGAACTCAAGAAAAGAAAGAAGAAGCAAAAGAAAGAAACGCAAACCTCAGGGCCCTTAGGCTGAAGACAAGGAAGAGAGGGTCCGACCAGCGACCTTCACAAGCCACGCCCCCGACAGCTGCAAAACCCAAGAAGTGTGTGACACACTTACCGCTGGAGTCCAGCAAATGTGCCGGGGGGAGGAGCGGGGAGGGAGAGAATCTAGGAAAGGAGGTTTAATAACAGTTGCTAATGATGTTTAACCAACCACCTTAAGCCTAGATACACAAAACCAGGTTTCGGTGCAGAAACCAACTGGGTCCGAGGTCTCCAGGTCAGGAAATACTGGCTTTGTTTTCTGCTCTCCTTCAAATAATCTTTACCTTTGTGCTGGTTCACATCTTGATACGGTTAAGCACGTGTTTGCCTCGGGTTTAATATTTGAAGGAGTTGGAGCAATGTAATAAGCAAACAGCTTAAAAGGCCCAGAAAGACCCCCTCAGCTTAAAAATCTATTACTTTTCAATGTGATATAAATGTATTTTGCTTCTGCTCAGAGCAATTTCCGAGTTTACTCTTATTAAACCAGGAGACGGCTTAGCAGAGTTCTTGATTTATGAAACACATACTAGATTCATTAAAACCTTAAAAGATTTAATACATTTTATCAGGACATTAAATCTGGGCAGGCTTTTTAAATCAAATACCTGCCATATTTCATCCCCCACACCCTGCACGCTTACTCAAGAACACTAAAATGTGAACTGACAAACATGAGGGGTGTTGCAGGCCTGATTTCTAAGCGGCAGTGAAGTCCTCCCCTCCGAGATTTACAGCCTGCCTCTCCCACGTCTCATCTTCTGAGGAGCAAGTGATTTCCCTCTTCGGAATGCAGATTTCAGTAGGATGAGCTGAGACCTACCTTCCCAGCATGGACACAAACAGTTCTGCCTCTCCTGTCCCGTGGGCTCCCCGGTGGCTCCGTGGTAAAGCATCTGCCTGCCCGGGGAGGTGTGCGAGCTCGATCCCTGGGTCCGCAAGATACCCTGTGGGAGGAAATGGCACTCCGCACCAGTATTCTTGCCTGGGAAATCCCTTGGAGAGGGGAGCCTGGCGGGCCACAGTCCATGCGGTCACAAAGAGTCAGACACAACTTAGCGACTAAACATCAACCTCTGTGCTGGGTCAGTGGTTTTATCCTCACGGCTTCCCCAGGGCCCCCCAGCACTCACCAGCCACCTCACCTCCCGTCCTCCTCTGGAACCCCTACTGGGCTCTGCTTCCGTTCACCCACCCTCACAGCCTCCGCCCTGCTCTCTGCTCCCCTGGTCCCGCTGGCCCACATAGCTCCTAGAGGCCTAGAAAGCTTGCCATCTCTTTCTCAATCCCCTTCTTTTAAAGTCTTACTCGACAGCCGTGGTCCTCAACCCGGGGGCAAGTATGTCACGGCACGCACGCCCGCAGAGGGCACGCGGCGATGTCTAGAGACATACTGGTTCTGATAACCGGCAGGGGAGGGGAAGGGATTGCCCCTGGCATTGAGGGATGAAGGCCGAGAGGCCGCTGAACACCCTGCAGTGTGTAGGCCAGCCCTCCATCAGCAGCAACAACAAACAAGACAAAACAAACAATCCAGCCTAAATGTCCGTAGGCTTCCTGGTAGCTCAAAATCTATTACTTTTCAATGTGATATAAATGTATTTTGCTTCTGCTCAGAGCAATTTCCGAGTTTACTCTTATTAAACCAGGAGACGGCTTAGCAGAGTTCTTGATTTATGAAACACATACTAGATTCATTAAAACCTTAAAAGATTTAATACATTTTATCAGGACATTAAATCTGGGCAGGCTTTTTAAATCAAATACCTGCCATATTTCATCCCCCACACCCTGCACGCTTACTCAAGAACACTAAAATGTGAACTGACAAACATGAGGGGTGTTGCAGGCCTGATTTCTAAGCGGCAGTGAAGTCCTCCCCTCCGAGATTTACAGCCTGCCTCTCCCACGTCTCATCTTCTGAGGAGCAAGTGATTTCCCTCTTCGGAATGCAGATTTCAGTAGGATGAGCTGAGACCTACCTTCCCAGCATGGACACAAACAGTTCTGCCTCTCCTGTCCCGTGGGCTCCCCGGTGGCTCCGTGGTAAAGCATCTGCCTCCCCGGGGGAGGTGTGCGAGCTCGATCCCTGGGTCCGCAAGATACCCTGTGGGAGGAAATGGCACTCCGCACCAGTATTCTTGCCTGGGAAATCCCTTGGAGAGGGGAGCCTGGCGGGCCACAGTCCATGCGGTCACAAAGAGTCAGACACAACTTAGCGACTAAACATCAACCTCTGTGCTGGGTCAGTGGTTTTATCCTCACGGCTTCCCCAGGGCCCCCCAGCACTCACCAGCCACCTCACCTCCCGTCCTCCTCTGGAACCCCTACTGGGCTCTGCTTCCGTTCACCCACCCTCACAGCCTCCGCCCTGCTCTCTGCTCCCCTGGTCCCGCTGGCCCACATAGCTCCTAGAGGCCTAGAAAGCTTGCCATCTCTTTCTCAATCCCCTTCTTTTAAAGTCTTACTCGACAGCCGTGGTCCTCAACCCGGGGGCAAGTATGTCACGGCACGCACGCCCGCAGAGGGCACGCGGCGATGTCTAGAGACATACTGGTTCTGATAACCGGCAGGGGAGGGGAAGGGATTGCCACTGGCATTGAGGGATGAAGGCCGGAGAGGCCGCTGAACACCCTGCAGTGTGTAGGCCAGCCCTCCTCCATCAGCAGCAACAACAAACAAGACAAAACAAACAATGATCCAGCCTAAACTGTCCGTAGGGCTTCCCTGGTAGCTCAGTGGTGAAGAGTCGGCCTGCCCAGGCAGGAGACACGGGTTCGATCCCTGATCTGGGAGGATCCCACATGCTGCCGAGCCACTAAGCCTGTGAGCCACAACTATGGAGCCTGTGCTCTAGAGCCTCAGAGCTGCAACTGTGGAGCCCACGTGCTGCAACTACTGAAGCCCATGTGCCCTAGAGCCTTGCTCCACAACAAGAGAAGCCACTGCAATGAGAAGCCTGCTTGCCACGACTGAGGAGTGGCCCCCCACTCCCTACAACTAGAGCAAAGCCCTTGTGCAGCAGCGAGGACCCAGAATGGCCAAAAATAAATAAATTAATTTTTTTTTAAATGTTAGTAATAGCAAAGTTAAGAAGCCATGCTGGGTTTTGTTGTTGTTGTTGTTATTGTTTTTGGCTGCATGCAGGATCTTAGTTCCCCAACCAGGGATCAAACCGGCATCCCTGTGCTGGAAGAACAGACTCTTAACCACTGGACCACCAGAGAAGTCCCCTATAGACTCGTCACAGGAACAGGCTCCCCCCACCCCCGTATCTTCTTGTGTTTTCATCATTTAGGATGTAGCTCATAGCTAGCAGATGTTCAATAGATGTTTGTTGAATTGAACTAAATGTCTCTCTTGATACACCGCCATTTTCCAAATTCACAGATAGAAGTACATTGCATTAACAATCAGAGGGTCTGCCACGACCTTGAGGAAATCACTAAAGCCTCTAACCTGATTGTTCTCATCTGTAAAATGGTGTGAGAGTGAAACGATCCTCATGGATTAGCATGAGGATCAAATGAGCTAATGTAGCTCAAAGCACTTTCTACATCCTAAAGGGTCGTGTGCTGTTTCTAATTTTATTCAGCAAGTACGATGGAGTGCTGGCTATGTGTTAGGAGTAATGAAGCCCCGCTGGGGTTGGGCTGGGAGACACAAGATAAATAAAATGAAACCCCTGCCCTCCAGGAATGTACATTCTTTTTAAATTAATTTTTTTTCATTGGAGGATGCAGTGTGTAGGCCAGCCCTCCATCAGCAGCAACAACAAACAAGACAAAACAAACAATGATCCAGCCTAAACTGTCCGTAGGGCTTCCCTGGTAGCTCAGTGGTGAAGAGTCGGCCTGCCCAGGCAGGAGACACGGGTTCGATCCCTGATCTGGGAGGATCCCACATGCTGCCGAGCCACTAAGCCTGTGAGCCACAACTATGGAGCCTGTGCTCTAGAGCCTCAGAGCTGCAACTGTGGAGCCCACGTGCTGCAACTACTGAAGCCCATGTGCCCTAGAGCCTTGCTCCACAACAAGAGAAGCCACTGCAATGAGAAGCCTGCTTGCCACGACTGAGGAGTGGCCCCCCACTCCCTACAACTAGAGCAAAGCCCTTGTGCAGCAGCGAGGACCCAGAATGGCCAAAAATAAATAAATTAATTTTTTTTTAAATGTTAGTAATAGCAAAGTTAAGAAGCCATGCTGGGTTTTGTTGTTGTTGTTGTTATTGTTTTTGGCTGCATGCAGGATCTTAGTTCCCCAACCAGGGATCAAACCGGCATCCCTGTGCTGGAAGAACAGACTCTTAACCACTGGACCACCAGAGAAGTCCCCTATAGACTCGTCACAGGAACAGGCTCCCCCCACCCCCGTATCTTCTTGTGTTTTCATCATTTAGGATGTAGCTCATAGCTAGCAGATGTTCAATAGATGTTTGTTGAATTGAACTAAATGTCTCTCTTGATACACCGCCATTTTCCAAATTCACAGATAGAAGTACATTGCATTAACAATCAGAGGGTCTGCCACGACCTTGAGGAAATCACTAAAGCCTCTAACCTGATTGTTCTCATCTGTAAAATGGTGTGAGAGTGAAACGATCCTCATGGATTAGCATGAGGATCAAATGAGCTAATGTAGCTCAAAGCACTTTCTACATCCTAAAGGGTCGTGTGCTGTTTCTAATTTTATTCAGCAAGTACGATGGAGTGCTGGCTATGTGTTAGGAGTAATGAAGCCCCGCTGGGGTTGGGCTGGGAGACACAAGATAAATAAAATGAAACCCCTGCCCTCCAGGAATGTACATTCTTTTTAAATTAATTTATTTTTCATTGGAGGATAATTGCTTTACAATATTGTGTTGGTTCCTGCCCTACATCAACATGAGTCAGTCATAGGGGGATATCCATTCTTATAAGAAGCACTGACATATAACCAGAATATGTCAGTATATTAGAGTGAGTATCACACAGGAGGAAGGCTCAGAACGCTATGAAAACTCAGCGGATAGCATGTAGAAGGGGCTTGAAGAATGAGTAAGACTTGATCTAGTAAACCCCCCCAAAAAACCCAAAACAATCTTAACAGCTAAAGGTCCAGGTAGGCGATCACTTCATTAAAGATGTTATTCAACAAGCTGAGATTTGAATTTGTTTCTCTCTAGGAAAACTATGATTGGGTTTTTAAGATCACATGGGGCACAGTGTGGAAAGTACGGTGATTTAAGCATAAGCGACGAGGTGGAGTAAGGTCACGAGCCTCTCACTCTTACAACAACCCTGGTGAGACGTGCTGAAGGCAGAGCCAGGACCGTGCACAGAGAAGAGTGCACAGGGTCGAGGAACTACTGTGTGTGCGCGCGCCCAGGCGTGTCTGACTGTCTGCGGCCATCTGGACCGTAGCCTGCCAGGCTCCTCTGTCCACAGAAGGTTCCAGGCAAGAATAATGGAGTCGGTTACCACTTCCTCCTCCAGGAGATCTTCCCGACCCAGCGATTGAACCCACATCTCCTACATCTTGTGCATTGACCACAGGTGACCACTGAGGTACCTGGGAAGCCAGAACGTCATATCTACATGGGTGGGGCAAATGGAGATAGAGGCAGGGGAGTGTCTGGCTTGGGTGGTGGGTGCATGGTGACGCCCTGACGGGAGGGGTGCGTGGTAGGGGAAGCTGGAGTTCGGTTTGAAACACTAGTGGTTTCTCCCCAATATCCACTGAGACGGTGTGGCGGTCTGTAACTCGGTGGCTATAGATACGCATTTGGGAGGGTCGTCCACGACCTCATGTTAGAAGACTGAGAACACAGGAGACATTCCAGAAGAAGGAGAGAAGAGCAGGGGACCCAGGAGAGAGTTCTGGGGAACTGGTGAGGATACACTTGTGATGGAGACTAGAAATGGAACATTCTGACACGGAGGGGAAAGCAGGCAGATGTGGCAGAAAGGAGTCTAACAACGACACAGAGAGACGCATAGGTAGATACTGAGGCGGGAGTGGCAGCCCACTTCTTGCCAGTCTTCTTGCCTGGGAAATCCCGTGGGCCGAGGAACCTGGTGGGCTACAGTCGCAAGAGGGTCAGACGCAACTTAGCAACTGAGTGAATGGATAAATACACGCAGAACAAGTGCCATACAATTTTTTTTTTAATTCCTAGTATTATCACAATTCAAAGATTCAAATGAAGGTACACCCCAGGCAAACCAAGCCAAGCCATGTCGCATACCACCAGGCCCCTGGCATAGGTTCCCAGGGTAGATGGGCCTGTTCTCATCACTCTATCACTCCCCAAGTACACAGAGGACCTTGACCAAGCCCCCTCTCTGAAGACATCCTCCCGTTTGCCCTGTTTTTCCAGGAGTGAAATAAAAGGGTTGGATTAAAATCAGAGGCAACAATGTATATGTCCATCAACAGCTGAGCAGATAAAACAAATTGTTGTACAGCTGTGCCGTGGACTATTACACAGCAAGGAAAAATGAATGAACTCTTGATCTATCCGGCAACATAGATGACTCTGCAAATAATTATTCTGGATTTAAAAAAAGAAAAAGCCAGACATCCCCTTCCCTGCAAAGGAATACATATGCATGATTTCATATATGATTTCATATAATTCTACAAATGCAAACTAAGCTAGAATAACAAGTAGATGAGTTGTTCCTTGGGAACTGGATGGTAGGGGTTATGGAGAGGCCTGGGAGGGAAAGATCACACAGGGGCGTGAGGAAATGCAGGGGTGTGATACCTGTGTTCAATATCTCAGCTGTGATCATGGATTTCATGAGTATATGTGGATGTCAGAACATCAAACTGTATGTTTTATGTGCATTTTATTATACGTCCATGATACCTCAATAAAGCTATAAAAACAAAGGGACAAAATGCTCTCTGGGGACTTCCAACTGATTTCCAACACAATTTTGTTTTCATGAGTCCTCTTCGATCTCTTTCCAGAACTCCTCTGGAGAAATGTCATCAGCTCAGCCCCAAAAGAAAATATCCTTTTGCAAAGTTCTGAGATCCCAGGCTCCAGGTAAAAGGGCAAAAGACAAACATAGGTAGATACTGAGGCGGGAGTGGCAGCCCACTTCTTGCCAGTCTTCTTGCCTGGGAAATCCCGTGGGCCGAGGAACCTGGTGGGCTACAGTCGCAAGAGGGTCAGACGCAACTTAGCAACTGAGTGAATGGATAAATACACGCAGAACAAGTGCCATACAATTTTTTTTTTAATTCCTAGTATTATCACAATTCAAAGATTCAAATGAAGGTACACCCCAGGCAAACCAAGCCAAGCCATGTCGCATACCACCAGGCCCCTGGCATAGGTTCCCAGGGTAGATGGGCCTGTTCTCATCACTCTATCACTCCCCAAGTACACAGAGGACCTTGACCAAGCCCCCTCTCTGAAGACATCCTCCCGTTTGCCCTGTTTTTCCAGGAGTGAAATAAAAGGGTTGGATTAAAATCAGAGGCAACAATGTATATGTCCATCAACAGCTGAGCAGATAAAACAAATTGTTGTACAGCTGTGCCGTGGACTATTACACAGCAAGGAAAAATGAATGAACTCTTGATCTATCCGGCAACATAGATGACTCTGCAAATAATTATTCTGGATTTAAAAAAAGAAAAAGCCAGACATCCCCTTCCCTGCAAAGGAATACATATGCATGATTTCATATATGATTTCATATAATTCTACAAATGCAAACTAAGCTAGAATAACAAGTAGATGAGTTGTTCCTTGGGAACTGGATGGTAGGGGTTATGGAGAGGCCTGGGAGGGAAAGATCACACAGGGGCGTGAGGAAATGCAGGGGTGTGATACCTGTGTTCAATATCTCAGCTGTGATCATGGATTTCATGAGTATATGTGGATGTCAGAACATCAAACTGTATGTTTTATGTGCATTTTATTATACGTCCATGATACCTCAATAAAGCTATAAAAACAAAGGGACAAAATGCTCTCTGGGGACTTCCAACTGATTTCCAACACAATTTTGTTTTCATGAGTCCTCTTCGATCTCTTTCCAGAACTCCTCTGGAGAAATGTCATCAGCTCAGCCCCAAGAAAATATCCTTTTGCCATCCCAAGGCACTAGTCCTAGGTTTGCCAGCTGGAAAAGTTCTGAGTAACCCTCTTAATCATTCAGGTTACAGTGCTTTACTCCTCTTCCTCCAAGATCACCAAAATCTTCCCAGGGTCAAAGGTCCTAAAAGATGATCTCTATTCCCTGTTTAAGGCACTAAGTAAAGAAGTAAAATCAAAATAAAAACTTTTCCCAGCAACTTCTCTTCTTGTTATATAAATGAACTGAAGCCAAAGATTTTAAGAGTAGCCTGCTTTCCCTGGGGCTAAGCTGGTTATTGATGAAAGGGGCTCTAAATGGGGAAAGAAGAGGTCTCCCCCATCATTGGAGCGGCCCCCTCACCAACAATTGTCTTGTTGGAGGGTTAAACAGCCATTCAGGGACTGGGGGATGCAGATAGCCATGGCAAGCATTAAATCTTGCTTCAAAAAAAAAGGGCAAAAAAAAAATATCCTACTTCAACTTCCAAAATAAACCAGCCCAACGTAAAGTTTCACAATTTCTGACCACTTATCTACATTTCTGAAAAATTACATCTGAAATACATGCAGTAAGTGTGTGCGTATGTGTTTTAAGTTGCGTCATTATTTTCTGTTCATTTACTAAAATAGACTTGGGGTCGTTTGAATTATGGGCTTTCCTGGTGACTCAGATGGTAAAGAACCTGACTGCGATGCGGGAAACCCGAATTCGATCCCTGGGTCAGGAAGAGTCCGTGGAGAAGGGAATGCCTATGCACGCCAGTATTCTTGCCTGAGAGGTTCCATGGACAGAGGCGCCTGGCGGGCTACAGTCCATGGAGCCACAAAGCATTGACACAACTGAGTGACTAACTCTCACTTCACTGGAGTCTGGCCTTGGCAACTTAAACGTTTGTGATCTTGGACAATCCCTTAACCTCTGCCAGCTTCAGTGTCCTCCTCTAAAACGGAGTTGAACTCGAAGGGCTAAACTGAAGATTCTACAAAATAGGGGGAATAAAAAGCGCTGGGCCTGGTACGTGGCAAACATTCAGCCGTGCTTGATGAAACCTGTATTGTAAATAGCTCTGGAGGTATCGCCTTGGAATCCTTTTTCACTTCCACTGAAAGCCTTCATCTAGGTGGGATTCAAAACCATGTATCTTAGAGCTCATCCTTCTCTCGCTTTCTATCACATATAATGAAACATCTCACAGTAATCTGAATCCGGGACTTCTCTGGTGACTCCGTGGTTAAGAATCCACACGTCCAGCACAAGGGATGCCGCTTCAATCCCTGGTCAGGGAACTAAGATCCCACATGTCTCTAAACCTGCGAGAGACAACTAAACCCCCGCTCTGAAACTACCGAGCTGCAAGCTGCAGTGAAGATCCCACATGCGGCCACAACCAAGACCCAATGCGGCCATATAAATTAATATTCTATAAATGATCATAATAAGGGGCTTCCCTGGTGGCCCAGTGGGTACAGTCCGCCTTGCAGCACAAGGGGCACTGGTTTGATTCCTGGTCCCGGAGGATCCCACATGCCCAAAGTGGACGGACCAGTGTGCCCAATTACGAGCCAGCACTCTGGAGCACGTGCGTCCAGGGCTGGTGCTCTGCAATGAGAGAGTCCACTGCAGCACGAGGCCCACATGGGTCAAAGAACAAAGACGGCCAAAGAATAAAAATAAATAAATAAGAAACCAATACAAGTGGCAAATTTTTTAAAAAAATGATTTAAAATGATAATAATAATCTGAAATCACAAAACAGGCAAGAACACATTAAGGAAACTTAAATTTCCTATTGAACACAGCAACAGCTAATGCTGACTGGACACTGAAAACGGGCCAAGCATAGTTGTATGTGCTTTTCTCGATTTGTCATTTAATCCCCACCACAGTTCTGGAAAGTTGACTCCCATTTTACAGATGAAGAAACTGAGGCACAGATAAAGTCAGTTTCCCAAGATCACACAGTGAATAGGAGACCAGAGAGAGGAAGTGGCCCAGGGTTTAAATACACTCTCTCATCCTGGAGTGTCTGCACTTTGCCACTGCTCTCTATGGCAAGTTTTTTCTTTTTAAACACAGACCTACCTCTTTGATAAGGTTGGATATTGAGTCCTAAAAGTCACAAGTCTCTTACGGGAGGACTTTTCGGAAATACTAGATCATCATTTAGTTATGGTGGCAGGCAGGGCCGTAACTACATAACTGAGAACTGGTAAAAAGTCTCCTGAAAAAGAAACTCCACCACTTCCATTCACAGTTCATTCTGAAATTTAAGTCAGGAAATTCTTAAATGACAACTAATTTAACTCTTTTATCTGCACGCTAAACTGAATTCTTCGAGCTGATAAACCCCAACATTTCCATTTCTCTTATTCATTCACTCAGCTGTTAAGTAAACATGTGTTAAGTGTGAAATACGAAAGAACCCTTTATTAAGTGTGCGGGGCCCAGTTCTGTCACTGCACATGAAGAGAGAAAGCTCTCGCGTTCTGATAGGATCATTCGGGAAACTGGCCAAGCTTGTGTGTGCCCGAGCATATTGGAGGCAAGGCTGAGTGACAGGGTGGGAAGAGGGGAGACCCTCCTTTACAGAGGTGGGCACAACGATCCAGCCGCACCGAGCAGCCCGCGGCTTGTGGACCTAACATACAATGAAGCATCTCGACACAAACTCACCCAGGGCAATCCCCCAGGAGGTAGCAGAGAGGAAGTTGGAAATGGGCCAGTCGCAAGCAGCTATGACTGCAAAACCTACCCTTTCCTTCCCCTGTGTCCTAAATCTGTCCACAGCGTGCCATTTTTCCTGTGTAAAGGCTTTCCAAGTACGGAAGGCTGTAATTAAGTGGACTCTTCCAACACAGTAACTTCAGTGGCTGAATCAGAAATGCCCCTACGCGTTGCTGTCGACCAGCGAGGGCGGTGGACTGGGAGACACAAGGCCTGGTTGCTGGTTCTGGCTTCCGTGCGCCGCAGTCTGTTTTTTCTGAGCGCCAGGGATGCGGAGGGACGGCACAGTCCCCGCCCTTAGGGAACTTCCAATCTAGCTGAGAGATGCAGACAGGCACTGCGCCCCGGCCGGAGCCACGCGAGACACAACGCGGTCAAGCTCCTGACGTTAAGCAAGAGCAAAGCCGACTTTCATCCGCTACTACCCTCGCACCTCTTTGAACCTAGGTTGTTCACTAACATTGCAATCACTCCTGCTTCATCTGCTCTACGGTGCTGTGGGGACCTCACAGGCCAAAGCTCCCAGAAAAGCTTAAAGTGCAGTTCAAAGTAGGGACTGTTGGTTAGCGACGTAATGGTGCTAATCCGCACAGTTAAAGGATGTTTCATCCAGCGGTGTTACAGGAGAAGTGGAACAGAGGGCTCGAGCGGTTGCAATTCGCAGGCACCTGCTCCGGGAGGGAATAAAAAACAGGCTTGGTCTAACATGGAGGGAGATCTAAGCTCCAAATCAAATCCTCGGAAACTGGCACCTTGGTCGGAGCACCCAGGGCCACCCGCCTTGTTCCCGAGGTCACCCTCCAGGCGTCCACGCCACCCGCACGCCGGAAATCCCGGACCGCGGTCCCGACCGCCCCGCCCGGGTCGCGGGCGCGCCCTGGCGGCCACCGCGGCCACTGCCCTCTCGGGGCGCGGGGCGGGGCTGGCCGGCTCGTGGGGGGAGGGTGTGGTCTTCTCGCGGGAACTGAGGGCGTCGGCGCGGCGACGGGCCCGGAAGGAAGTGGCGCGCGGAGGGGTGTGGCGGTTTCTGCGGTTGCACTGGGGGTTCGGAAGCGTACGGAGCGCCTGGAGGGACAGCCGGGTACGCGGCCCCCGCCCCTTAGCGCGCGCGCTGGGCCGCCGTGCGCCTCCCGGCCCGAGCCGATCGGCGGTTCTCCCGGGTCCCCAGCAGAGCATCTTCTCTCCCTCGGGAGCGGGAACGCGGCCCCTTTCTGTCCCGTTCCTTCCCCGCCAGCCTCTAGCCGGGACCGCGCGGAGGCTCCGACCCAGGGCTCTTGGGACGCGCGAGCGCTCTCTCGGAAGAGGGCTGGGAAGGGGCGCGAGGTGGGGCCGGGGTGACTTCGGGGAGGGGAGGGCTTCTCGCAGCTGCCGATAGGTCGCTGGAGGCTGCACGGTCATTACAAGCGCCTCCCACGTGTCTGCACCCGAGTCCAGTTAGACCCCGGAGGCCGAATGCACGCCCTGCGCCCGCGGGCCCAGGCGCGCCGCCTTGGGAACCTCACTGTCAGTTACCATCATGTTTTCGGATCACTCAGCCTTCGGGAAATGAGTCTCTGGAAGCTAATTCTTTCGCGTCCTGGTGCCTGAATGCAGTGGACCCAGGAGCGCCAGAGTCTCCCCGGCCTGGGGAGCCCGCTTTCCCCTCTGGCCGTGGGCTGGGGGAACCTGACAGGTGCAAAGTGCCAGTCAAGCACATGGGAGGCAGTGCGGCCGCAGGCTTGCGCAGAGCCCTGTATCGACTAGGGCCAGAGGAATCACTCAGAAGGTAGACGAAAGGCCAGAGAATCCCACCCCGGAACTCAGCTCGCAGGTTGTGCCTGTCTCTCCAGCTTCCGAAAGGAGTAAATGATGGTTTCCTTTGAAACGGCAGGCAATTAGGACCGGGAGGCTCTGACCAGAATTACACGGCCGCAACTGCCTGTCACTTGACGTCCTCTGTAATTTGGGCCAACTGGACTGCGGCTGCCTCTTTTCCCTGCGACTAACACGCGTGGCTCCGTGACGGCCCGTGCGTGTTCGCAGGGAGAGGGGGCTGTGCTCTGAACGCCGCCCAGCTGGCACTGGTTCTCCCCGGGCCCCAGCTGGGTCTGGAGCCTGTGTGCCTGGAGGAGGAGGAGGGTGTAACTCCACGGTTGAGGCCTGGGGGTGTGCACTGAGAGCGGGGAGGGAGAGTTGAGTTCGTGCTACTCCAGGCTGGCCGGGAGCCACTCGCGGGCGCTCAGCGTGGGGAGCCGTCCTGGCCGTCGGGGCTCTGCTCCCACACGTCAGGGCGCACACGGCTTTCCTGTGTCTTTTCCCCAGGGTGAACGTTCGCGGATGGCTCAGTTGGGAGCGGTGGTGGCTGTGGCTGCCAGTTTCTTTTGTGCATCTCTCTTCTCGGCTGTGCACAAGATAGAAGAGGGGCATATTGGGGTGTATTACAGGTAAGGCAGCCACAGGGAGACGCTTGCAGCTTCCTGTTCCGTGACTTTCTCCTGGCCAACATTTAACAGACTGCTGACCAGTTGCATTTATATTATAGCGAGTCTTTAGACTGAGCTTTGTATCCGTAACCATGGAAAGGGAATACACACACATATATACATATATACAGAAATGTGAATATACAGCTTAGTAATCTGGTGCCATGGACAGGAACTGATAAACGTGTTGGAGAGATTTAGACAGAAACATAAAGGCAACCTTGTTCCTTGAAGATCACCTCTGAAACACAGTTTTCTCCTTCTTCCCTCTGGGCATCTGGGTACCCCTAGCTTACCTCTGATGAGTGCCAGCTCTTGTGGCTACTTGAGATGTAATTTGAGCCCACTCTTTAAAATTAACATTTCAGGAAGAATGAAAGAGCTTGCAGGCTGATTTGTGCCCATCAAGGCAAGCTCTAGGACAGTGACTCTTACAGTAACCCATTCTGTCCCTTTATTTTTATTGCTCTTTTAAAAAGAATGTATCTGTGACTTAAATAATATAAAACAAAGAAGCATTTATAAATCTTGGGTTGCTTTCCTTTGAGTAACGCCCATAACCAGGTTTTTGCTCTAAATCTTTAGGAACCCCTTCTTAAAGCCCTTTGATGCTTTTTTTCTGGATGCCAGTAGCAAGCTCTAGAAGTCTGATTGGGTTCTACTCTCCCCTTTAACTATGTCTTCCCACCGTCTGTTTCTATGTCTCCCAAAATGATTTTTAATTCTATTACCATTCACATATAAGTTGATTTCAAAGTTAACTCTACTGCCAAAAAAGAATATTTAGATGGTTTAGAAAGTGTACTTAAAATTATTCTTTTGGTTGTTCGTGTCACTGGACTCCAACATTAGTATCACTAATTGGTCCCTGTATTAGTGGATTTAACTGACCTTGTGGATTCCCACCAGCTCAACAGATGTGACAAAACTAAAACAGACCTCTCTTATCTAAGAATCCTCCTGCCAGTGCTGGAGATTGAAGAGACACGGATTTGATCCCTGGATAGGGAAGATCCCCTAGGGGAGGAAAGGGCCTCCCACCCCAGTGTTCTTGCCTGGAGAATTCCATGGTCTGGGGAGCCTGGCGGCTACGGTCCACGGGACTGCAACGAGTCAGGACACCGCTGAGCAACTGAGCACGCGCACACCCTCTCTTCTGTCTTATCTCAAGTATTGCCAGAGATGCTGTGGTCTTTACTCCACTTCGTCTGTGTGCCCATTTTGCTCAGTGCAAAAGCATGAATAATGGTCTCGGGTTTTAGCATCAGCCTCCCTAGAATGTTAGGGTGCAACTGAGAGGAAGAAAGGAATCCGTGGACATGGCTCTGTCACCTGTCACTGTATCTTCAGTGTTTGTGGGGCCGCAGAGAAAGGGGGCCCAGACAGTACTGATGTAACAGACCCATCTTTGCTAAACCTAGCCTGCCTCTCTCTCCCTCGTCTGCAGAGGCGGTGCCCTGCTGACTTCCACCAGCGGCCCTGGCTTCCACCTCATGCTGCCTTTCATCACGTCGTATAAGTCTGTGCAGGTACACTTGGCTGGGGGCGGGGGGCGGTGCAGGATTGGATGAGGGTCGATGCGGGCTGGTGGTTAATGCATGATCTAGAATGACTTAGCCACTGGATGAGTATAATGCCTTCTCAAGGAATCATTTAAGAATAGATCATATGTATAATACAGATAAAAGGTATGGGGCTTCCCTAGTGGCTCAGTGGTAAAGAATTTGCCTGCCAATGCAGGGGACACAGGTTCAATCCCTGGTCCGGGAAGATCCCACATGCTGCAGAGCAACTAAGCTCATACAGCATTGAGCCTGTGCTCTAAAGCTTGGGAGCCGCAACTCGGGAGCCCACATGCCATAACTGCTGCGGCCTGCCTGTACCTAGAGCCTATGTTCTGCAACAAGAGAAGCCGCCTGCAATGAGAAGCCCTGCTCGCCACAGCTAGAGAGAAGCCTGAGCAGCAGTGAAGACCCAGCACAGCCTATATAAATAAATTAAAAAAAAAAAAAGTATGAGGCACCACGAGCCATTACTCTGGAGTTTTACTTAATTGTGGAAATAGCTGATGGGGTCACTGACTTGGCCCATCTATCCCAGGTGGGAATTGTGTCTTCACTTCAAGACAAAGCCAGTGAAGAGTCTGTCCTGAACATATAGAAGGATAAGTAGGATGTGTGTGTGTGTTTTAAAGGCTCCCAAGATAGATGGAGATAAAGCATGGTCATTTTGTTGGTTCTTATTTGAACATGACAGACGTGAACATAGCTTGGGGAGGGGTAGGGTTGAACTTAGCGAAGGGAAATGACATCTAAAATAAGAATAGGATTAGCTATGACAGATCTAAAGCCAGGCTAAGTTAGGCTAGTCATCTTTGAAGGATGTCCAAACGGGGACTAAAAAGATTTAGAGAATGACTTTTAAACTAGCCCAGGAAACTAGCCTGGCTCACCTCGTCAGCATTTGCCCCGTAGGGTTCTTCTGCCTTTTGCTATGCTTTATGGTTTCCAAAGTGGATTCATGGGTACTAGTTCACTGGAGTCTCCCAGGAATCCTGAGAATGGGCTGAACAGGTTTTACTGGCTGAGAGGTTAAATAATCTGCTGTTTCAAGACTGGAAAACGGAAGAGGTGAAAGTAAACACAGGTCGTAGGGCTCCTGAGGGTCTCCTTCACTAAACCGTTATTACTCAGCTTGTTGGTAGGATGGTGGTTCATGTACAGCCAAGCAGGGTGGTGCCTTTGCCTGGTTTAGCCTCTCCCTCTGCCAGGGAGGAGGCTTCAGTGAGGGCATTCACACTTCACAGAAGCAGAGCCTAACCCACCCGAGTCTTCAAGGCCAAGGCTGTGTGGGATTCCTGCAAGACGTCCCTAATTGTTCACTGCCCACCTTACAGCAAATTGTATCTCCCCCATTTCCAGACCACGCTCCAGACAGATGAGGTGAAGAATGTGCCTTGTGGGACAAGGTAAGGCGCCCGGAACCAAGCCGTGAAGCCCCCGTAAGAGGCGGGGCCGTCTGACTGGCGGCAGAAAGAGAGTGGGCAGGGAGGGCCCCCCACCCCGGGTGGTTTCACAAGTTCTCTGCCCCTCACTCCCTGAGTTTGGAGTTGAGTAGGCGACGGAGCACAGCAGAGAAAATCACAGAAGGGAGACAGGTTTGGAAGGGCCTTGAAGGCCACGCTGGAAGCTTTTAACAGGTAAGTCACTTGATGGAGGAGGATCACTTTAGCAGAACTCACAACGGAGGATTGTGGGAAAGGTGGTAGGGAGAGACCGCAGGGGCAGGGAATTGAAAGAGAACCCCACTCCGGTGGTCCGATGGAAAAGTCAAGAAGGTCAGAACAGGGACAGAGCAACAAAGTAAACTACACGCTCAAACAGAGAATCGGAATTTCCCACAAGATAACTGGCCTGAACTTATCACAAAGTCATTGTATTTGGAGGGGCCTCAGGTCGAAAAAGGGCCATAAAGATATAAGCAGTATAAAGCACGGTAAACCGTGATTAGAGCCTGGTTCCAGCAGACCAGCTCTAGAAGACGTGCTGGAAGCCTCGCGCGTCGTCTTGGACTGTCCTGGAAGAACGCCACAGGTGGGTGGCTGGAGCAATGGGCGTTTATTTTCTCACGGTTCTCCCGGCTCTGAGCCCAAAACTAAGGTGCCGGCAAGGTTGCTTCCTAGCCTGACAGTGGCTGTTTGTCTGTGTCCTCACGTGGCCCTGCCTGCTGTGCACATGTGGAGAGGGAAAGAGATCTCTGGAGCCTTTTTCTTCTTTCCTTTACCAGTCTGGGCCATCTGGGGCTGCACCATGGTAACCTCACTTAATCCTCATTACCTTCGTAAGGCCCTGTCTCCAAATGCACTCACACTGGGGGTGCCAGTTTCAGCATGTGGATTTGGGGGAGCCCACAGTTCAGGCCATGACAGAAACTTGTGGGGAAAATTAGACAAGGACTTAGTAGACGAGGAGGAACTGCTGCTAGTTTCCTTGGCTTTGGAAATGACCTTGTGACAGTAGGGGACCGTTGGCATTCTCAGGTGGTTGGCGCTTGCCACATGTGAAGTGATGAAGCAGACTGCAGACTGCTTTGAAACATTCAACAACAAAAGATCAATCAATTAGTAAAATGTTAACAGTGGTTAAGTTGATGTGTCAGTTTATAGGTGTTCGTTGTACGATTCTGTATGTTTGGAAGTGTTTTCTAATGAGTACTGGGGGCAAGGGGAGGGCTGAACTAAAGTGATGGGTAAAACAGTGAGAACCAGGGACCCTAGGCGTCCACACTGTTAAGTTCTGAGAACCCCGTGACCTTCCTTAGTCTTCCCTGAGAATGAGGGCTTTAATGAGAAGGCACTGCAGAGTCCCAGGATAGAAACTGAGCTTCTTTGGTCTCCGAAGTTTCCCGGGTGTCCTGGTGGGGACATTTCTAGGAAGTGTGATTTCTCGGGAGAGGATGATGGAAGCTCAGAAGGTCTCCTGCCTAGAGACCACACGCCTGGGACCCCGGGCCCTCTGCTCCTCGCCTGCCCAGTGCGGGCACATGCGCACACCCACACCTCCCCCAGGAGGGGCCCAGGGTCCCCAGGCTTAGCCCTGACTGCGCTGTCCCTGCTTCCTCCAACAGCGGGGGCGTGATGATCTACTTCGACAGAATCGAGGTGGTGAACTTCCTGGTCCCACACGCAGGTACCCGCCTGCGGTGCCCGTCCCCATCCCCGCGCCGCGGCCCCTCCCCCGGCATCACCCCCAGGGCCCCTCTCCCCACCCCATGTCTGTCACAGCGTCTTGGGAAGGGACAGCCTGTCTGAGAGCGGGTCAAGCCCTGCCCTTGGTCACCGAGTCCCTCCTTCCCCGCAGTGTACGACATCGTGAAGAACTACACGGCCGACTACGACAAGGCCCTCATCTTCAACAAGATCCACCACGAGCTGAACCAGTTCTGCAGCGTCCACACGCTCCAGGAGGTCTACATCGAGCTCTTCGGTAAGAGAGCCTCTTCCGACGGTCCCTGCTGCCTGAGCCTACGCTGCCCACAGGGCAGGGTGGGGGCCGTGGGGCCGGAAGTGTGGAAGATCCAGGGCCCGGGAAGCCGGGGGTGGCACAGGGCGCTCCTGGGAAGCCTGGATGCAGGTGGAAGAGGATGGTGAGAGCGGCTGGGTGCTGGGCACGCGAGTCACAGCGAAGGAGAGGTCAGTTCTAGAAGAACCTTAGCAATTACCCAGCCCAGCCTCCTCCTTTCAAGATAAGGGTAGCAAGGCCCAAAGGGAGAGTGTCCCAGAGCTGGCTGGCAGCAGAGGCGCAGTCCAGACCTCCGTCCCCTGGCTTCCGGCCCCATCCTCTCACCCTGGATGCTGGGCACCAGGACAGGGGGATGAGAACCGTGGGGGTTACAGTTTTGTTGTGGTTTGATTGGGTTGAGCTTTTCTGGCCACATCGCGAGGCATGTGGGATCTTGGTTCCCTACCCAGGGACCTAACCTGCACCCGCTGCACTAGAACTGTGAAATCTCAACCACCATACCCCTAAGGAAGTCCCAAGGGGGTCCCACTTAATTCTAGGACAAGGACCATAACTACCTAGAACCTTCATGGGTTTGGGTTGTTGTTGGGGATTTATTTATTTATTTATTTTGGTGGGGGCGGGGGGTTGCTTTTTTACCCTGCACCTGTAGAGAAGAATAGGAGAGTGCTTCAAACAACAAGGACTCACCTGCTGAACAATGTCTGTCCTTTTTTCCGGTTTAACAAAACAGCCTGACCAGCAGCAAAGAAAGGAAGCATTTCAGTAATTGTTACTGCTCATTTGGAGTAAAACATTCTGTTTAAAACTCACTGCTAGGAGTGTCCTAGGAGCCCGGGCAAATGACCTTTGCAGGCAGAGGTATAACAGTTCTTGACGCCAGGACTGGACACTGATCTTCCCCAGGAATCTTCGCTTAAAGAACCGAGTGAGAACATCCTGTGGAGCAGACAGAGGTGGAGTCGCGGGCCATACCAGTGACCTTAACTAAGCAAGCAGCCTTCTGCCCGCTGTCTCAAATCTGAGAAGTCCTCAGAAGCAATTCTAACTTTTCTGTAGAAGAAAACGCATCTAAATTCACTTTATAGGCCTTGGATTCTCTTACTGCATTCAGCTTTGGTGTGCTGTTAAGAAAAATTTAGTAAATTTGCTATTCTTTTTTTTTTTCTTTTTTTACTTCCAACTGATAGAATTTCATAAAGTATCATTAGTTTTCTCTCTAGTCATTGTTTTAGAACTAGTGCAAGTAAATGAACATAACAAAGCATTTGCAGCAACAACAGATTCCTAAATGAAGAGAGAAGTAAAATATGAAGTTGTTCTGCCTTAGGAAACTTCTCACTGTCTTGCAGATGAACTTGGCAGCTCAGTAAAGTAGAACCTCGTGCACAGAGGAGCTGGGGGAGGATGTTTGCATTGGCATATTTTTCTTTTTAAAGTTCATTCTTGCCAGCAAGCTCTGTTTTGCTTAGCATCCATTTGCATCTGCAAAGGAGAAACTCATTTCTCTCTTCTTGTGTTCTGAGGATAGAAAGGATTTCTCTGAAGCGGTCCTCTCAGCACTCAGAGCCCTCAGTACTCAGAGCCCTCAGTATTCAGGGTCCTCGGTACTCAGGGCCCTCAGTACTCAGGGTCCTCAGTACTCAAGGCCCTCAGTACTCATAGCCCTCAGTATTCAGGGCCCTCAGTACTCAAGGCCCTCAGTACTCATAGCCCTCAGTATTCAGGGTCCTCGGTACTCAGGGCCCTCAGTACTCAGACCCCTCAGTATTCAGGGTCCTCAGTACTCAAGGCCCTCAGTACTCAGAGCCCTCAGTATTCAGGGCCCTCAGTACTCAAGGCCCTCAGTACTCATAGCCCTCAGTATTCAGGGTCCTCAGTACTCAGGGCCCTCAGTACTCAGAGCCCTCAGTATTCAGGGTCCTCAGTACTCAGAGCTCTCAGTATTCAGCGTCCTCAGTATTCAGCGCCCTCAGTACTCAGGGCCCTCAGTACTCAGGGTCCTCAGTACTCAGGGCCCTCAGTACTCAGGGTCCTCAGTACTCAGGGCCCTCAGTACTCAGGGCCCTGACTTTCCTCTTGATGCAGTTTTAGCGCTGCTTACTCCAATGCATCCTCTTTTCCCATTTGATGAAAATGTTACCCAGTACTTTGTGTTTGCTTAGTGGTATAAATCAGCATTTGTGAGCATAACTATCACCCATAAACAACTTCGTTCTGGTATAAATTTGAGAGTAAACTACCTTGCACAATATTTCTTTCAGATTTTCCTAGAAAGTTATCAGCCCAGGGCCACAGGTTTCTCCCTTGACTCAGGTAGAATGTTGTAATCTGAGAAACAACCACATTACTAACTTACAGCAGTTATAAGCTATCTCCCTTAAAGTCTGGCCGATATCTTATTTAAAATAGAAAATGTGGAATATAATGTTGATCTCTGGCCATCAAATTGTTAAACCCACGTCAAGCATGAGGTGGTGCCCTCATGGGCGTTTCCACCTCAGTGCTGAGAGGCTGGTATAGAGACATTAGAACCCCTTGCAAAGTACTGTTCTAAACACTTAACGGTCAAAGCATAGTAATTAGGCAGGTTCTTTATCTTGGCTACTGCTTAGCTTGAGCACATCACCGAACGTCTGTGGGCCTCGGTGGGAGAGTTTTTACCAGGCAGGGAGTTAGACTTGCTCGTCCTCAAGGGCTCCTGGACCAAGAATGGCCGTGGAAAGCAGGCGGCCGCTGACAGGAAGGGAGCTGGTTCCGCGTCAGTGTCCCGGGCTAGTTTCGTGGAGTCCTTCTCTCGGCCCTTCCAGGAGCTTAGTGAGGATCCGTGGGTGGGGGCAGGAGAGGGAAGGCCCAGGTCAGCGCCGCCAGCCTGGGTCACAGCTCAAGTGGCCACAGCTACAGTTCTTCCAGCATCTGTCCGTAAAATGACTCACATGTCACCTTCCAGACAGAGGAATCAGACCCAAACCCAACAGCCCATCCAGAGACTCAGGCTCGGGCCTCCCTGGCGGGCCAGGGGTCAAGACTGCACTTCCACTGCACTGCAGGGGCGTGGCTTTGATCCCTGGTCAGCGAGCTAAAATCCCACAAGCTGAGTGGCTTCGCCAAGAAATGTTTTGGTTTTTTTTTTCATTAAAAATAAACAGACTCAAGAGTCCTTTCCAGGACTGTGCATTGTCCTTTTCCCCTTGTGTTATTTGATGGAGTTCCTGATGGAATTAGTCTTCCTTGGGGCCTTCCTTGATGTCAGAGTCTGGGTTTTTTTAGAAACTTATTAACAGATTTAGTGCGTTTGACTCCTTTCAGAATACCGGACGCGGCTGTCCCCCCGTCCTTCTTTGCGAAACCTGGGCAGCCCCTCGTCCGGCCACTGTGTCCAGGGCAGGGCTGCTGCCTAATTCAAGGAACGTGCTAGAGCAATTGCTAGTTCTTTTAGAGCTCAGTCCCCTTGGGGCCAGGGTTGGTGTTTTCTTGAGACCCACTCAAGGAAAGGATGCTCACGCCTGGCTCAGGCCGCGGGACCGCGTGGGCATCCCACTGAGAGTCCGGCAGGAAGGCTGCGGGTGTCCAGGCTGCGATGAGCGCTCCGCCTCGGGAGCACGACGGGCGCATCCCGTGATTCCTGGGCCGTCGTCTCGCCTTCACTCTACCCCGTACTTCCCTCCACCCTGCCTAGAAAGCGTCCCAGCTCCCTGTTCTGTCTTGATTCCAGATCAGATAGATGAAAATCTCAAGCTGGCCCTGCAGCAGGACCTGACCTCCATGGCTCCCGGGCTCGTCATCCAAGTAAGCGCCGCCCGGGTGGGACCCACCACGCCCGCCGGCCCCCGCCCCCGGGAAGGCGCAGGCCCTCTTCCAGAGGCTGGCCTCTCTCGGCCCTTCCAGGAGCTTAGTGAGGATCCGTGGGTGGGGGCAGGAGAGGGAAGGCCCAGGTCAGCCCGCCAGCCTGGGTCACAGCTCAAGTGGCCACAGCTACAGTTCTTCCAGCATCTGTCCGTAAAATGACTCACATGTCACCTTCCAGACAGAGGAATCAGACCCAAACCCAACAGCCCATCCAGAGACTCAGGCTCGGGCCTCCCTGGCGGGCCAGGGGTCAAGACTGCACTTCCACTGCACTGCAGGGGCGTGGCTTTGATCCCTGGTCAGCGAGCTAAAATCCCACAAGCTGAGTGGCTTCGCCAAGAAATGTTTTGGTTTTTTTTTTCATTAAAAATAAACAGACTCAAGAGTCCTTTCCAGGACTGTGCATTGTCCTTTTCCCCTTGTGTTATTTGATGGAGTTCCTGATGGAATTAGTCTTCCTTGGGGCCTTCCTTGATGTCAGAGTCTGGGTTTTTTTAGAAACTTATTAACAGATTTAGTGCGTTTGACTCCTTTCAGAATACCGGACGCGGCTGTCCCCCCGTCCTTCTTTGCGAAACCTGGGCAGCCCCTCGTCCGGCCACTGTGTCCAGGGCAGGGCTGCTGCCTAATTCAAGGAACGTGCTAGAGCAATTGCTAGTTCTTTTAGAGCTCAGTCCCCTTGGGGCCAGGGTTGGTGTTTTCTTGAGACCCACTCAAGGAAAGGATGCTCACGCCTGGCTCAGGCCGCGGGACCGCGTGGGCATCCCACTGAGAGTCCGGCAGGAAGGCTGCGGGTGTCCAGGCTGCGATGAGCGCTCCGCCTCGGGAGCACGACGGGCGCATCCCGTGATTCCTGGGCCGTCGTCTCGCCTTCACTCTACCCCGTACTTCCCTCCACCCTGCCTAGAAAGCGTCCCAGCTCCCTGTTCTGTCTTGATTCCAGATCAGATAGATGAAAATCTCAAGCTGGCCCTGCAGCAGGACCTGACCTCCATGGCTCCCGGGCTCGTCATCCAAGTAAGCGCCGCCCGGGTGGGACCCACCACGCCCGCCGGCCCCCGCCCCCGGGAAGGCGCAGGCCCTCTTCCAGAGGCTGGCCTCTCTCTGCAGGAAACACACGGACCCCCGGGAGCCGGTCCCCCGCACAGCGCCCTCCCCATCAGGTGCTGGTTTTCTGTCTCCCCAGGCTGTGCGGGTGACAAAGCCCAACATCCCGGAAGCCATCCGCAGGAACTACGAGCTGATGTGAGTGGGCCCCGAGCCCGAGCGTAGCCACTGCCCCCCACCCCGCCTCCCGCTCATCCCTCCGGGCTGGCCGGTGCCGGGCTGGGCGTTTCGTCCGCTCTGGAGTGTCTGCGGACGCTGGGGCGGCGCGGCAGGCTACTCTCCTGCGCGCTGCGGCCTCAGGGCAGGGATGCTGTCCAGCAGGCGGGCAGTCTTGCGCTCCCTTCACGGCTCAGGCCGGAGAAGCCAGGGGAAGGCCGCTGAGGGGCAGCCGGGTGCCTTTCACTTAGGTCCCTTATGCTCTGTTTCCCATAAATGAGTTTTGAAGGAGAAAGCGAGCCATGTTACTGTTTGCAGCAGATTCGCCTTCCCCTGGGCCACTGAAGAGCCTTCCAGGGGCTTTCCTGGGGGTGCAGTGGCTGAGACTCTGCGCCCCCAATGCAGGAGCCACGGGTTCAACCCCTGGGCAGAGACCTAAGATGCCACATGCCGCGTGGCCCGGCCAGATTTAAACACAAACCAGAACCTCCCGAGAGAGGAAGGAACGGCAGCTTGCCTCTCTCGACGGGGCACGGGGGCCAGTGAAGATCCACGGGAGCCGTCCCCAGCGGCCTCACCGCTGCACTTGTCTCCCCTTCAGGGAAAGCGAGAAGACGAAGCTTCTAATCGCAGCCCAGAAGCAGAAGGTGGTGGAGAAGGAAGCGGAGACAGAGCGGAAGAAGGCCCTCATTGGTCTGACTGTGCTTCTGGGGTCCCTGTGTCGGGGCGGAGGGCCTGGGGAGGGCGGGGGTTGGAGAAGCTGGGGCCCAGTCCTGAGCTGGCCACAGCCGGAGCGGCCTTCACCCCCGGGCGCAGAGCTGAAACTGTCAGATCGTGGCTGAGGGTCATGAGTTTGAGATGAAAGGGGCCCTTCCTGCTGACCCTTCCGTCACAGTGATAACCACACTGATGGAGCCCAGCTCTGAGCCTCGCTCTCCCTGTGTGTGATTCGTCTCGCTCCTCTCCCTGGGCGCCATCCGTAGCCGCTCACTGAGCCGAGGCTCAGAGAGCGAGGTGGCCGCCCAGGGCCA
Organism: Tragulus kanchil; assembly: GCA_022376925.1. Taxonomy (NCBI): domain Eukaryota; kingdom Metazoa; phylum Chordata; class Mammalia; order Artiodactyla; family Tragulidae; genus Tragulus; species Tragulus kanchil. The sequence continues at coordinate 14,202,295 of JAIOJX010000028.1, read as the reverse complement.
CGTGGCAGGGAAGTGAGGGAAACGCAGTTCAAATCCAGGGGCTCTCCTCCCGAACCCAGGTTCCCCGCATTGCCCCAGACTGCCAGCCACGGCCTGGGCCACTTCCTAAAGTGCAGTGGCAGGAGGACACCTGTGAAATACTCCTTTGGAAGAAATACCCCGTGACTTAGCACAGGGGTCGGGGCCGAGCCCTCACTTTCGTCAAAGGACTGACGCTCCACTCGGGCCGGGCCCCCGCTCACGGTCCTGCATTGAGACATGGTCCTGGGCTCCCTGGAGCTCCATACCCACCCCGGGCCCGCGTGGCTGCCCTCTGGGCCAGTGCCGCTTCACCTGGGCTCACCGACCGCCCTGGCTCGGGGCCTCAGATCCGCTGAAAGGGGCAGACTTTGAAGTCTCGGAACTCTAAGCCCCTTCTCCGTTAACACAGAGGCGGAGAAAGTGGCGCAGGTGGCAGAGATCACCTACGGGCAGAAGGTGATGGAGAAGGAGACGGAGAAGAGGATTTCAGAAATCGAAGGTGGGTGAGACGGAAGCCCTCCCTGCCTCGTCCGCAGCCCCGCTGTGCGGCCAAGGGCAGGGGGCACGTCCCCTGCTCTGTCATCTCTGTTCCCAGACGTCACGGTCTCTTTGGAACACCCCCTGTTGTCTGTGCTCTGACTTGAGCTTTGGGCCCAACCTGGGGTTGATTTTCCACTTCAGAGAGATTCCGTCATTCATGAGATTTGAGCTAGGTGCCTTCAGGACTCTTCTGCTGGGCTTTGGGAAAAGGGCAAGCACGTGGTGCCTGCTGTCTTGGGCTCGCAGCCTGGCCCCGGAAGTAAATCAGGAAGCCAGATCAGAGCAGCCGGTTGCTCCCTCTCGCTGGCCCCAGGTCCCTGCCCCTCAGCTTCCCCTCAGTCCCACCGCTCACCTTCTGTTCAAGCAAAGCATAGGCCAAAGGCAGGACCTCGGGGCCCAGCTCCAGGCTCCACAGTGCAGTGTCCAGCTACACTCATGACGGGCCGTCGGGCTTAACAAGGGCCCCTGAAGGAGCCCGTGCGGATTTTACGGATCAGTGGCGTTTCATGGGGAGCTCTTAGCAAAACGGCACCTTTTTATTTCTTATAAGCACAAGTCACCAGGTGCTAAGGCCAGCTGACTTGGCCGCATGCGCCCCCGCCGGCCTGCGGGCTCCGCCACCCAGAGCCCCGCCGAGGCTGCGCAGGGAGAGCCTGCCTCGCTTCCCCAGCTTTGGCTCAGATGTTACTCACGCGAGGCTGGCCTCATCCCCAAGACAGAGAGGAAATAGCAACAATTTGGTATCCGCTTGACCAAAACCTGGTCTCAGCAGATTAAGGAAGGGGCTCATTTGCACGATAGAAGTTTAAATCCTTCTTAGTCCAAACAGGTGTTAGTCTGAACTGTGGCGTGTAATTCTCTTTGAACTGGGCCAGCTTAAGCACTGCTAATTAGAGCCTTTCTGAAATGACTGATGGAGTAAGAAGGGAGGTGACGTTGGGAAGGAGCTGAGCTGTTTTGTGTATGGCTTCAGGGCAGCTCCGCCTCGGGCCGCATCCAGAGCCTTCTTCGGGCTTCTCAGGCTCTCCTGCTGTGCGGCACGAGGGAGGAGAGGGCCAGGGTGGAGCGCTCGGAGACTGGAGGTCGAGGCAGGGTCCGGCCCCGTCCTCGCAGGCCGCAGAAGGAGTAGGCGGCCAGAAAGAGCATGTGCCTTCCTCCACGACGCCATCCAAAAAGAGGCCACTGGGAGGCCGGCCGCAGCCTCGCCCCCAGCCCGCGGGTCCCCGCCCCGGGAGAGGCCGCCAGAGCCCTGGGGCATCCCGCCGGCGGATGTTCACAGCTGGTGAAACAGGAGGAACTGCCTTTTCTCCAGTTTCGTAAAGAAGAAGCTACGAGCCCAGAGAAGTCAGAGCCTGTGTCTGGGGTCAGGAGGCAGGCGGGGAAGGTGGCAGGGACCAGCCTTCTGTGGCCCCTGCGCTTCAGGTCACTGCATTCTTGCCTTCAGACGCTGCGTTTCTGGCCCGGGAGAAGGCCAAGGCGGACGCCGAGTGCTACACCGCCATGAAGATAGCCGAGGCGAACAAGGTAAAGAGGCCGCACCCAAAAAATAAATAAATAAAGAGGCCGCACCGCCTGCGAAGGCGGGCTGCGTTACACTGCTGGGGGCCACCGCCCCCACCCTCACGGCCAGAACTGAGGGCTCCTGCGCCCTCTGGGCCAGGCCTTCCCTTCCTCTTGACCGAACCCTCATTGATGTTTAATTTTGCTGATTCTTAAAAATGTTGATTTACTTATTTGGCTGCATCAGGCCTTCCTAGCAGCTCTCCGGCTCCCGAGCGCTGGGGCTCAGCAGCTGCGTTGCGTGGGCTTAGCTGCCCCACAGCGGGTGGGATATTCCCTGACCAGGGATCGAACCCCACACCCCCTCGTCCCCACTGGAAGGCAGATTCTTAACCCGTAGATCACAAAATTTCCTGAAACTTGCAGTTCTTACCTGGAGGACCTGAGATTATGCTCATCCAGAGAAGGGATTACATGGTGGTGGTTGTTCAGCCACTAAGTTGTGTCCGGCTCTTTGCGACCCTGTGGACTGCAGCATGCCAGGCTGCCCTGTCCTGCACCACCTCCCAGAGTTTGCTTCAATTCATGTCCATTGAGTCGATGATGCCATCCAACCATCGTATCCTCTGTTGCCCTCTTCTCCTCCTGCCCTCAGTTTCCCCAGGATCAGGTCACTAATGGTCACTGATAGACCAGTGGGACCTGGAAGAGGAGAAAGGGGGCGTGGTTCTCATGGAGACCCTCTCCCTGGGGAACATAGAGGGACGCCCCCAGACTCTTCCCTCTTCTGGCCTCACCAAAGTCTTCTTTCCTTTTCTCGCTTCCAGCTGAAGCTGACCCCCGAGTACCTGCAGCTGATGAAGTACAAGGCCATTGCTTCCAACAGCAAGATTTACTTTGGCAAAGACATCCCTAACATGTTCGTGGACTCCGCGGGCGGCCTCAACAAGCACTTTGAGGGGCTAGCTGACAAGCTGAGCTTTGGCTTGGAAGATGAGCCCGTGGAGGCGGACGCTGAGGAGAACTGAGTGTTTCGGTCCACAACCTCAGAGGACACTCAGAGATCTTTATTTTTTAATGAGGAACCAGGATGCCCCTCCCTTCCACACTACCTTCTTGGCCTCTTTTCCACGTACTGTGGTGAAAACAGAAGACACGGACCTAACCCTCGTGCCCTCCCTGAGAAGGGCGGGCAGGGACTGGTGAACTGAGGTTCAGGTGAGTCGTCACCTGGCTTAGGTGACGTCTGCCCTCCAGGCACTGACTGTCACCCTTCGGAAGCTGGCCTAATTAGGGATGCTATCCACAGGGAGCAGAAGAAATGCAGGGTATTGCCTCCAGGTGACTTGATGGCCCTTTTTTTGGAAAAGAGCAGTCCAGCATTCTTGAACTGCCTCCCCATGAGAGATGCCCGGGGTGAGGCCAAGCTCCTGAGCCAACCCGGGCTTCTGAGTTTGCCAGCAGAGCTGTGGGAACCGGCCGTGGAGGCTGCCGGCTGTCCTGGCACCTCTGGCCGTGTGTACGTGAGTCCCCTCCCAGGCGCGCCTCCCGGGCCGGGTGAGGACGGCCTGGTGCTAGTTCTGGCTTTTCTCCACACTGCCCTCCTTGCCCCCCACGCCCTCCTTGCCCCCCACGCCCTCCAGGCCCAGGGCTCCAAGCACGGTGGCTTCTGACTGCATTTCTGAGTCAGGGTTTGCCCACCTCCCCCAGTTCTATTTAAAATGGTCCGCCTATTCTGTGATTTGGGTTTTTTCCTCCTCTTAACTGGTTCGTTGGTTCCACACAGCGTCAAGAAAACAGGAACAAAGAACTCTTCAAGTGTCTTAAAAGCTGAAATGGGACCACGGCACCCATTAGCCTCTGTGGTCCCTGCTTGGCAAGCTGTGTACGTTCCTTGAGATCAAGGGTCTTTTTATGGTGGTGGAGATTCTGCATTGAAGAGCGCCCCTTGCGGAGAAGGAAAGGTTGTCCAGATATTGCCCAGTCTTAGCCCCTATGACTTGTGCTCAGAGTTCATCTGCTCCAGTGATAAGAAGAGCCTGTTCTCTGCACGGCTCATGTCGTGGGGTCCAGGGGCCACCCCTCCGGAGACGGCCGTATGGGTTTGAGTCAGAGTTCAGGCCTGAGTCCCGCCTTGGGAGGGCTGCATGAGAATCCACGCAAATGGTTTTTTCATTGCTAACTGGGGGATTTTCTTGGGGGAGCAGAAACCAGAGACAAAAGCTTTCTTATCTCCTGGAGCTGGAGTTGAGGGTGGGATCGTGCACCAGATGGCTAAGTGGAGAGCAGCTGTCTGGAGAGAACCTGCGAGCCTGTTGGGATCGTCCACTACAAGCCCCGGTTGAGGATTTGCTAATTAGCTACCCCCACCCCCCCGCAACAAGAAAAGTCCCCACTATACCCCTCTTTTTCAGTGGAACATCATGATCCTTTCTGGGACAGATCTCCATTTAATTCTTCTTCTTTTTTTCCATTTAATTATTGACCCCACACCCAGACTTCTGATTTACTGAATGGCCCCAAATGTCGGGAGTTATGAGGCGCATTCGGCTAGCCTAAGAAGACACAAAGGTTAACTTTTCTTAATTTAAGCATTGCCCTCTGTGTTCTCATTTCTGGAACTTAGAATTCTCAGCCCACCAGTCCCAGTCTCACTCTGTGCAGGCAGCCACATGTCCCAGGAGTGAGGGGTTTCAATGTGCTCAGAAGTCCCCGCAGAAGGCATTTAGTCTCCCAAGGCCAACCCCAGGCATCCATCATTCAGATACACTCACCCTCCTCCCCTTTCAATGTCATTAATCCCTTGTCAGGAGCACCCGCTCCCATCCCTCACCCTGATTTACCCATCTGTCTGCTCCTCTGCTCTGAGGCCGGCTGCCTCAGCCTCAGAAACACCACCTGCCTCCAATGGAATACACAGCAAGGACGTCTCAGCCGGCCCGAATAGCACGTTTGCTCAGGCTGTTGCTGGAAGGTCCCTGGTACAAGCCTCTTGTGATGGCCTGGCCCTTCACTACATCACAGAAGAGCCTCAGTGAAGTCCTGCCGCACCTGCCCCCACTCCATAGCAATGTGGGGGCAATGTGTAAACAAGAAATACTTGTTGTAGTTGCCATTCGTTCAACGTTAATGGTTGGTTGTACCCGCCTGAATAGGAAAATCATGGGGATGGGCTGTTTCCTGGGTTTGGGGACAGCTCACCAGTCTGTCCGTGAGACTTCGTTTCTGTAATGCTTACTAGAAAACCTGATATGAAAATATTTGAACTCTAAACATGTCCAATGTGACAGCCTGCCATTTTATAGGCAGGAAACTCATGGCTGCTATTGATAAATGGAACCTCTATCAAAACAAAGAACTGTTAATAAAATTCAGCTTTTGTAGGATTTTCCAAGGAAAAGTCAGCCTTGTTTGAATGGTTCTCACTCATTAAACTTTGCAAAAGTGAGCCATGTTCCGTCCTGGTTTTGACCACCTTTTAAATATCAGAATGTCTGAAAGGAAGCCAGCGTTGGTTGGTTTTTATACGACTAAAATAAATTCAGAGGGACCTGTGATCATAATAAGTTGAGCAGGAAAAAAATTACAGGAAGAATTCTAGCAATATAGGCATCCCCCAGTATCCATAGGGGACTGATACCCCCATGGATACCAAAATCCGTGGACACTCAGATCACTTGTGTAGAATGCTGGCCTACAGCTGCCCTCCATACCCCTGGGTTCCACATCCACAGACACAAGGGGATGACTGTATTGACTTTAAAAAAAAAAAAAAAAAAAGATGCTGTTTAAATGATTGTTGCAGTTTCTGTGGGTCGTTGTATCTTTCAACACCTATAGTGTCACCATTTGTAGAGTCAATGGTGAAAGTAAAACCGTCATATTTACTGACTTAGACCTAAGTTTGATTGAGGATAAGTGAGTCCTGACTAGTGGCTACTCTTGTCTACAAATAACTGCTTCTTCAGTTCTGTTCATTGGGTTCTAGTCACTTTCTGCTGTTCCCTTCTAAAAGAGGTAATAGCCAATCACTTTGCATTTGTGTTTTCATTCCTCTTTTGTTTCTGCTTTTGCACAAGCTGACAATTGAATGGTCAAAATTGATTCTACCTGCAGAGACCCCCTTTGTACCTGAGAAACGATTCTTGTTATATTAATCAACCTACAAATAATATGCTGGATTCATCTGCCCTGGGTGGACAGACAAAGGAACTGTTCTGGACGACTGTAAAGGTGTGATTTTATGTGTTAGTTTTATTTTCAGTCTTGCTAAATAAAATGAGTCTTTGTAATTATGTTTTTTATTACTGTCAAATTTAGCAATGGCTAGGTGGTATAAAGAGAGAAAACATCTCTCCCTAGTGAGTTAAGTCAAGCCCCCAAAATATATCCAGGTGAATAGCTAGTCCCATTACCAACGTAGAAATAATAAACAGCTAATTTGTGAAAATGGCATCATTGTACAACATGGGGGTTATGGTCAATATTTTAAAATGAATATAAATGGAGCATAGCTTTTAAAAATTGTGAATCACTACATTGCAAACCTGTAACATATAATATTATCCAACAACTATAAAGAAAAGGTTGCGCTGGGGACTTGTCTCGCAGTCCAGCAGTGATGACCCTGAGCTTCCACCACAGGGGGCCCAGGTTTGATCCCTGGTCAGGTAACTAAGATCCCAGATACCACGCGGAGAGGCCAAAAAAAAAGCTGCATCAGGGTCTTTAGCTCCTCAGAGACCAAAGAAGAGGAAATTGCTTTACAGAATAAAGCATTTTAAAAGGTTTTACTTAAGACTGGCTAAAACAAGACTGGCTAAAACGTGAAAGAATCGGACACACGATTTAGCAACTAAACAGCCACAACAACAAAATCTGAAAGAGGGAGAAGTGGTTATCTGCAATTAGAAAATAAATAAATCCAGAGATTAGACAGATAACACTTTTAGAAAGTTGTTTATAAACCTTGTTTCTCTGGGTATTTGACTTTCTAATCTCTTTACTTCTTGTCCTTGCAAACTGTTAGAGCCAGTTTAAAGACAATTACTGGTGATGAGGTGACCTTCGGCTGGCATTTTTCAACGACCACATTGTAGAGAAGAAAGAAAGGTTAAATGAGATGGTTGATATCCAAGTAAGAGGGTAAGAAGAAACTAAAAAAAAGAAAACAAGGAGGAAAAAGTGGAATAAAATTCACTCAAAAGCACAGTCAAGACGTGTAAAAACACAAAATTGGAAACTGAAATGATACTGAGATTGGAATCCCCATTGTCTCTTTTGTCTTTACTTCTGTATTTATAAGGTCATAGAATGTTAGAGATGAAAAGTACCTTAGACGTGAACCCACCACCAACCCTGTCCTGCTCCTCTTGTGTTCCCCTGGATCCTTTACAGAGAAAATGTCTCAATAAAAGTTGGCTAGTGGATAAGGGGTGGGGCGGGGCTAGCGTCCGCTGAACACCTGTTGCCTTGGGAAGCCCTCTGCTAAGTGTCTGTCACCTGTTACCTCGAATGATCCTGACTGCCACTCTAAAGGAGATACTTTATTTTATAAGCCTCAATCTGAGGGCCTCCCCTGTCAGCTCCATGGCAAAGAATCCGCCTGCCCATGCAGGAGGCACCGGTTCGATTCCTGATCCAGGGAGATACCACGCATGTGCTGCGGAGCAACTAAGCCCTTGTGCCACAACTACTGAGCCTGTGCCCGGACACTGCAACTACTGAGCCCATGTACCACAACTACTGAAGCCCGAGCACCCGAGAGCCTGTGCTCCCCAACAAGAGAGGAGCCGCTGCTCACTGCAACTAGAAAAGAGCCTACGCAGCCACGAAGACCCAGCACAGCCCAAAATCAATCAATAAATACAATCACAAAAACAAACAAACAAAAAAAAAAACGAAAGTCTGAGAAGTGCAATTGCTTATTCAAGATCACAGTGTAGTGTTGAAACCAAGATTAAGCTGGATCAGTCTTGTGCCACCACTACCCAGCCTTGCCTCCGCTATCCTCATTAACTCAAAAATCATTCTGATAATTTTGGGGGAGCCACACTCAGATACACCATTGCAGTGGGGAGGCTGACCCTGTAGTTCAAAGAAAAGACCTGACCTACAAAATGAAGATACCCTTCCTGACTGTCTTAGTGACCTATCACCGGGTCTGTTAAGTACTTACAGTTTTTAAAATGTCTTCTACAAAGCATATCTGGGACTTCCCTGGTGGTCCAGTGGGTGAGGACACCGCCTTGCAGTGCAAGGGGCGCCGGTTCGATCCCTGGCCTGGGAAGATCCCACGTGCCACGGAGCAGCTGGACAGATGTGTCTAACTACCAAGCTGGAGCTCTGGAGTGCGTGCATGCAGAGCTAGTGCTCTGAGACGAGGGAGTCCGCTACAATGGGAGGCCCACACAGATCAAAGAACAAAGATAAACGAATGAAAGATCAATAGAAGTGGCCAAAGAAAAAAGAATCCTCCTTGGGGACACGGGTTTAATCCCTGGTCAGGAAACAAAGATTCCACATGCCGCAAGGCAATTAAACTCACATACTACAATGAAGACCCAGCACAGGGCTTCCCCTGGTGGTCCAGTGGGTAAGGACACCGCCTTGCAGTGCAAGGGGCGCCGGTTCGATCCCTGGCCTGGGAAGATCCCACGTGCCACGGAGCAGCTGGACAGATGTGTCTAACTACCAAGCTGGAGCTCTGGAGTGCGTGCATGCAGAGCTAGTGCTCTGAGACGAGGGAGTCCGCTACAATGGGAGGCCCACACAGATCAAAGAACAAAGATAAACGAATGAAAGATCAATAGAAGTGGCCAAAGAAAAAAGAATCCTCCTTGGGGACACGGGTTTAATCCCTGGTCAGGAAACAAAGATTCCACATGCCGCAAGGCAATTAAACTCACATACTACAATGAAGACCCAGCACAGGGCTTCCCCTGGTGGTCCAGTGGGTAAGGACACCGCCTTGCAGTGCAAGGGGCGCCGGTTGGATCCCTGGCCTGGGAAGATCCCACGTGACACGGAGCGGCTGGACCGATGTGTCCAATTACCGAGCCGGAGCTCTGGAGCGCATGCGCCCAGAGCCGGTGCTCTGCGACAACAGAGGCCACCGCAATGGGAGGCCCACACGGGCCAAAGAACAAAGATAGATGAAACTAGATAAATGAAAGACCAACAGAAGTGGCCTACCCACCCCCCTCCCTCCCCACCCCCGCCAAAATAAATAAATAAATAAATGTTTAAAAAACAAACAAACAAACAAACAACCCTGCAACCTCTCATCTATTAAAAGGAAAACTACTACAATTATGGGATGGATCTATATGGTTAACACTAGGGTGTGGTTATTTAAATTTAAAAGTTCCTCTATGTTGGGAACAATTAAATCATACTAAGAATGATCAGCCTAGTATTATTAAGAAACTAGACTGAGTGCCCTATGAACTATGCCTACTATTACCCTTCAAGAGAGTGATTGGTAAGAAACTCAGTGGCTTTGTGGTACTAATTTATGACTTGGCTTCTACCAGGATGCATAGGAAGGTGTAGCCTGGGATTCCCATAAATCCCAGGCCATAGACTTAACAAATTAAAGGTGCTCAAGCCAATCTAATTAAAGGTAGCTCAAGCCAATCTAACACTGATCTGAGCTCAATGAGTCAAGACATCTGTGTTCTGCTGGTATGACCATTTAGCAGCCATTGCTTTTGTGCCTTCAGTGGGACTGGAGGATGTCACTGGCCATACTGAAGCCTTAACAACTTCCATAAGCATTAAATGATAGACGGTAGCTTTAAATAATAAGGTGATTAGCCTATTGAATTCTGAGATCTCTATGATAAGAAGGGAAGCCGCTACAATACTGCAAGGTCCAGGACATCTTACAGCATCCCAGGGAGGTATTTGTGCTATAATTCAAACTGAATGCTGTTTTCATACCTGATGAATTCTTTAATGTAACACATTTTATGAACCGTATAAAAAAATCAGATTTCTGCCTTAAGTGACCCATTCCCTGGTCTTGATGATGTCTGAAAAAACTGGCTTGGTGTGGAAGGCTCACAGCTAAAGTATTTACTTATAATTCCACTAATGCTATTAGCTATACTATTTGTATTTTGCCTGTTTTACAAGATTATTGTTTCCTGAATTACCAAGTGTATGACTGAGCCTCCCATGAAAATAAGGATGACTAGACTTGAAGCAATTGATCAAATGTGTAACTCGATATATGATCAATGATTGTAATAGTGGAACTCTAGACGATGCAGCGAGAGGGAATATTTTCCTGGACCATAACTAGAAAACAGGTGGCCAGAGATTTTAAGATTTTTTACTATTAAGACCTAATCCAGTAATAGCACATTGAGTTGCCTATCAGCAAAAACCTTCTTCAGGGGCTTCCCTGGTGGTCCAGTGGTTAAGAATCCGCCTTGCAATGCAAGGGACATCCGTTCGATTCTGGCCCAGGAAGATCCCACCAGCAACTAAGTCCCAATTACTGAGCCAGTGCTCTAGAGCCCATGAGCCACAACTACTGAAGCCCAACCGTCCAGAGCCTGTGCTCTGCAACAAGAGAACCCACTGCAAAGACCCAACATGACAACAAAGAATAGCACCCCACCTTGGCTCAACTAAAGAAAGCCTGAGTGCAGCAATAAAGACCCCACCACCGCCAAAAATAAACAAATCTTTAAAAAAACAAAACAAAAAAAAACAACAAAAAAAAACTGTCTTCGGAACTGGGAATGACCAGGACAAACAATGCAATGCAGGACAAACTGGTCATGAGATGCCTCCCCAAGTATAGTCGAATTTATGACCACCAGGGGGCGCCGTCAACTAAGAAGTGTCACTTACCAAGAGCACTCCCAGCGGCTGAACTAGGGCATTCGCCATCTCCCTCTGCGGAGACTGAATCCTGCGAGGCTGCAGCTGTTGACCTTCAGCACCCGCTAAGGGGATTCAGGGTGCAGTGAGGCACTCCTGCTCCAGGGAATCTGGTAGGCCAGGTCTTTAGATGGGTGGATATCTTCAGAAACAGGTTTTATGATCCTGATCCTTACACCTCCTCATATCTGTAAAAACACTAAATCCCTTTAGGGCAAATGTTCATTTTCAGCTGACAAATGTATTCTGTGTGTGTGCCTGTTAGAAATATTTAAATTACGTATGTGGCGTACAGTGGGCGGCACTGAGTTAAACCACGACCAAAGGAAAACAACCATGCATTTGAAGCCTGCCATATTCTTCAGATGACAGTTTTCTATCGCTTAAAGGCTCCTCTCAAGAATCATCTCATAAAAGTCACGTCTCCCGCCTACGGGAAGACGACCTCGGGAACACGCCAAGTTTTCCGAGTTACTTGGGTTCCGCGGGGGTGGGGTGACGCTGGCTACGGCCCGGGAGTAACGTCACAGCAGCTCCGACCCCCCCCACTGCCAAGAGCCCTTCCCCAGCGACCTCCCCAATATGGCGCCACCGAGGGGCGGGGCTGCCCGCCACACCGCCTCCGACCCGACCCGCGCTGACGATTGGCTGAGACGACCCGGTGGTGAGCGGTGATTGGGCCTCACGGAGACGTGAGCTGGGCGGGATCGGAAGGGGTCTCTGCCAAGAGTGCAGAGGGCCGGGGCTCGACGTCGGTCCCTGGGGGATGTGGAAAGGTGGCAGCATGTCGGCGGAGCTGGGGATCGGGTTCGCTCTGCGGACAGTGAACGAGCGCGTGCAGCAGGCGGTGGCGCGGCGGCCGCGGGTGAGAAAGGGGACCGCGTGGGGACGGCGGGCGGCCGCTTTGAGGAGCGGGGACCCCTGCGTGGGAAGGGATCGTCACGGTGACGCAGAAGGGTCTCCTGGAGGGGCGGGACCTGCCCGCCGCTTTGGCATTGGCGCGGATTGCAGAGGCCCCGAAAGGCTAGCGAAGGGGTTCCCCAGCTTCTGTCAGGTTTTCTGGAGGTTAGCTATCCCGGGAAAATGATCAGCTCCAGGAAATTTCTAAGAAGTGTCACTTACCAAGAGCACTCCCAGCGGCTGAACTAGGGCATTCGCCATCTCCTCTGCGGAGACTGAATCCTGCGAGGCTGCAGCTGTTGACCTTCAGCACCCGCTAAGGGATTCAGGGTGCAGTGAGGCACTCCTGCTCCAGGGAATCTGGTAGGCCAGGTCTTTAGATGGGTGGATATCTTCAGAAACAGGTTTTATGATCCTGATCCTTACACCTCCTCATATCTGTAAAAACACTAAATCCCTTTAGGGCAAATGTTCATTTTCAGCTGACAAATGTATTCTGTGTGTGTGCCTGTTAGAAATATTTAAATTACGTATGTGGCGTACAGTGGGCGGCACTGAGTTAAACCACGACCAAAGGAAAACAACCATGCATTTGAAGCCTGCCATATTCTTCAGATGACAGTTTTCTATCGCTTAAAGGCTCCTCTCAAGAATCATCTCATAAAAGTCACGTCTCCCGCCTACGGGAAGACGACCTCGGGAACACGCCAAGTTTTCCGAGTTACTTGGGTTCCGCGGGGGTGGGGTGACGCTGGCTACGGCCCGGGAGTAACGTCACAGCAGCTCCGACCCCCCCCACTGCCAAGAGCCCTTCCCCAGCGACCTCCCCAATATGGCGCCACCGAGGGGCGGGGCTGCCCGCCACACCGCCTCCGACCCGACCCGCGCTGACGATTGGCTGAGACGACCCGGTGGTGAGCGGTGATTGGGCCTCACGGAGACGTGAGCTGGGCGGGATCGGAAGGGGTCTCTGCCAAGAGTGCAGAGGGCCGGGGCTCGACGTCGGTCCCTGGGGGATGTGGAAAGGTGGCAGCATGTCGGCGGAGCTGGGGATCGGGTTCGCTCTGCGGACAGTGAACGAGCGCGTGCAGCAGGCGGTGGCGCGGCGGCCGCGGGTGAGAAAGGGGACCGCGTGGGGACGGCGGGCGGCCGCTTTGAGGAGCGGGGACCCCTGCGTGGGAAGGGATCGTCACGGTGACGCAGAAGGGTCTCCTGGAGGGGCGGGACCTGCCCGCCGCTTTGGCATTGGCGCGGATTGCAGAGGCCCCGAAAGGCTAGCGAAGGGGTTCCCCAGCTTCTGTCAGGTTTTCTGGAGGTTAGCTATCCCGGGAAAATGATCAGCTCCGGGAAGCGCGACCATTGTCCGTCCCGCTTCGTGTTAGGGGTCGGACCCAACACGGTCCAACCTGGGCAGACAGGAGAGGGGCCAGGCCTGTGCCCAGCGCCCGGTCTGCCGGAGATCACGTGCGTGGCCGCGTCTCGGCCGGTAGAGGCTCCAAAAGTAAATGTCAGTTCCCCCGCGGGCGAAGGAGAGGGTGAATTGGCCCGACTTCGGAAGCTCCAGAGCTGCACTTGCGCGTTTAGGGCAGGAGGAAACCCACCTGCGATCCCAGGCAATTCAAGAAGAGTCCTCCCCTCACTCCCCGTATATATTTTGTTTTCTCTTGGAATTTAGTCAGACCGAAGGTCTGCCCGTATCAGTGCAAGTTTAAGCTGAATGGTGTGGAGTGAGCCAGGCTTGAGCAGAAAGGCCAAAGTTTTCTCGGATCAGGCATTTAAGGTGTCAGAGCTCAGAGTGCGCAGACACGGAAGAGCTGTATTAGCGTCGCCTTTGACTGTTAATTCGCAGTTCCCTTGAACAAATCTCTTAACTGCTCAGGCCATTGATTTCCCCATCTGTGCAGGCATCGAAAGCTCCATGCTCCTTTCTGGCATGAACGTTTTATGATTCTGCAAGAAGAAACTAAAGACTCCCTAATTTTTTATATATTTTTGGCTATTCTGGGTTTTCACTGCTGCTGCAGGCTCTTCTCTAGTTGCAGGGAGTGGAGGCTACTCTCTAGTGGAGGTGAGCAGGCTGAGATTCCCCGAATTAATATCAGACTAGGGGGTGCTCTCAGCCAGATGGACCACCTATTACACTTTTCTTTTTTTCTGGAAACTGTCAGTTCATCAGCATAATCTGACAGGGGAAACTCTCTGATCTAATTTTTATGCCTTTGAGAACCATTGGTTCTGTAAAAATTCCAGAGGGTGATGGGGTACATGAAAAGTGAGCCCAGTGAGGATAGGTCAGTCTCTCTGTGTGGGTTTGGTTGCAGCAGAACCAAGGGAAGCCCTGCTTTTTATGCCTTGGCCATGAGAGGGGGGATCAGGCAAGCCTAACCCTCATTCTGGGCCTTTTCTGTCTTTGCTTCAGTTCTGCCAGTTTTTTTTTTTTTTCCCTCTTTGGCTAAATCAGGTCTTAGTTGCCTCACCCAGGATTTTTTTTTTTTTTTTAGGATATTTTTTTAAATTTTTATTTTACTTTTCACTTTTACAGAGTTTTGTTGTTTACCGATATGTAGGTTCCCAGATTAGTCATAGGTATATCCCCCATCCCTCCCCTCCAGGCCGTCGAACAGCGCCCCTACAGGATCCCCTTTTCTCACAGCGCAATGACAATAGCTATTTTTTTCACATATGATAGTATAGGTTCTCGTGCTACTTCTTTTACACCTCCCACCCACTGTTCATTCCCCACAATGTCCATATGTCTACTGTCCATGTCTGCTTTTCCGATCGCTTCACTGTGTGTGTTATCATTACCATCCTACTAGGTTCCATATATGTGTTAGTATATTATACTTGTCTTTCTCTTTTTGACTTACTTCACTTTTTATGATAGGTTCTAGATCCAGCCACCTCATTAGGACTGATTCTTCTGCATTTCTTTTTACAGCTGTGTAGTATTCCATTGTATATATGTACCAGGGCTTTTGTATCCATTCATCCAGTGACATCTAGGTTGATGTCATCTTCAGCGGATGGACATCTAGGTTGCTTCCATGTTCTAGCTATTGTATAGAGAGCTGCGATGAACTTTGGGGTACAGGTGCTTCTTTCAGTTTTGATTTCATCAGGGTATAAGCCTAAGAGTGGGATTGCTGAGTCGTATGGTGCTGCAGGCTCTTCTCTAGTTGCAGGGAGTGGAGGCTACTCTCTAGTGGAGGTGAGCAGGCTGAGATTCCCCGAATTAATATCAGACTAGGGGGTGCTCTCAGCCAGATGGACCACCTATTACACTTTTCTTTTTTTCTGGAAACTGTCAGTTCATCAGCATAATCTGACAGGGGAAACTCTCTGATCTAATTTTTATGCCTTTGAGAACCATTGGTTCTGTAAAAATTCCAGAGGGTGATGGGGTACATGAAAAGTGAGCCCAGTGAGGATAGGTCAGTCTCTCTGTGTGGGTTTGGTTGCAGCAGAACCAAGGGAAGCCCTGCTTTTTATGCCTTGGCCATGAGAGGGGGCATCAGGCAAGCCTAACCCTCATTCTGGGCCTTTTCTGTCTTTGCTTCAGTTCTGCCAGTTTTTTTTTTTTTTTCCCTCTTTGGCTAAATCAGGTCTTAGTTGCCTCACCCAGGATTTTTTTTTTTTTTTTTAGGATATTTTTTTAAATTTTTATTTTACTTTTCACTTTTACAGAGTTTTGTTGTTTACCGATATGTAGGTTCCCAGATTAGTCATAGGTATATCCCCCATCCCTCCCCTCCAGGCCGTCGAACAGCGCCCCTACAGGATCCCCTTTTCTCACAGCGCAATGACAATAGCTATTTTTTTCACATATGATAGTATAGGTTCTCGTGCTACTTCTTTTACACCTCCCACCCACTGTTCATTCCCCACAATGTCCATATGTCTACTGTCCATGTCTGCTTTTCCGATCGCTTCACTGTGTGTGTTATCATTACCATCCTACTAGGTTCCATATATGTGTTAGTATATTATACTTGTCTTTCTCTTTTTGACTTACTTCACTTTTTATGATAGGTTCTAGATCCAGCCACCTCATTAGGACTGATTCTTCTGCATTTCTTTTTACAGCTGTGTAGTATTCCATTGTATATATGTACCAGGGCTTTTGTATCCATTCATCCAGTGACATCTAGGTTGATGTCATCTTCAGCGGATGGACATCTAGGTTGCTTCCATGTTCTAGCTATTGTATAGAGAGCTGCGATGAACTTTGGGGTACAGGTGCTTCTTTCAGTTTTGATTTCATCAGGGTATAAGCCTAAGAGTGGGATTGCTGAGTCGTATGGT
Source organism: Tragulus kanchil (assembly GCA_022376925.1). NCBI lineage: Eukaryota > Metazoa > Chordata > Mammalia > Artiodactyla > Tragulidae > Tragulus > Tragulus kanchil. The sequence goes on along the minus strand of JAIOJX010000028.1, from coordinate 14,186,134 downwards.
GCTAGAAGGCGGATTCTTAACCACTGGATGGCCAGGGAAAGCCCTCTGCCACTGGTTCTTGATTAAATTGAACTATAAATGACAGAGTTAACCTAAGGCTGCTGTGCCTGTAGGCGATAGTGATGATGACAGCACTACCCAGATGAGTTTCCAAAATTGTTGACCTTGGGGCTTTAGGAGCTAGAGGTGACCTCCCTTCTAGTCAGAGAGTGACTAAGGGATTCTTAAGCCTCCAATCTTGCCATGCAAGAGACTCAACCAAAGAGTTTGTTTTAAAGGAGATTATCAGACTCTAGGCCAAGATGCAGGCCCACTGGGTTGGAAGGGGGACCCAGCTGACACTGATAGTTTTGGTCAAAGACCACTCTCTAACGACATACAGCTTTGACTTCCCTGCCTGGCTCTCCTGAGAGAGGAAGGTCTTCTGCTAGATTTTTTTTTTTAACTTATTTTTTACATTTATTTATTTTTTGGCCATGGAGTGCAGCATGTGAGATCTTAGTTCTCTGACCAGGGATTGAACTCACACCCGGTGCATTGGAAGCACGGAGTCTTCCACTGGACCACGAGGGCATTCCCCTGTGGTAGACATTAAAGGTCTCTGCTGATCTCTCCCTGCAGGATGTCCTACGGGACTTATTGGAATAATATTCCCAAACACTGACTCATCTGGCTCTTTTCCTCTTGGCAGGAACTCCCAGCCATCCAGCCCGGCTCGTGGCAGTCAGCAAAACCAAACCCGCAGCCATGGTGATCGAGGCCTACAGACACGGGCAGCGCACTTTCGGGGAGAACTATGTACGTCAGGGACCCTTTCCTGCCCTTAAACTGCCCTTGGAAGCGTCACCTGTGCCCAGTTTCTGATTTGTTCTGACCTCAAAATCTTTATGATGTTCAGTATGCAGGTTAGTTCCATTGTATATATGTACCAGGGCTTTTGTATCCATTCATCCGATGACATCTAGGTTGATGTCATCTTCAGCGGATGGACATCTAGGTTGCTTCCATGTTCTAGCTATTGTATAGAGAGCTGCGATGAACTTTGGGGTACAGGTGCTTCTTTCAGTTTTGATTTCATCAGGGTATAAGCCTAAGAGTGGGATTGCTGAGTCGTATGGTGCTAGAAGGCGGATTCTTAACCACTGGATGGCCAGGGAAAGCCCTCTGCCACTGGTTCTTGATTAAATTGAACTATAAATGACAGAGTTAACCTAAGGCTGCTGTGCCTGTAGGCGATAGTGATGATGACAGCACTACCCAGATGAGTTTCCAAAATTGTTGACCTTGGGGCTTTAGGAGCTAGAGGTGACCTCCCTTCTAGTCAGAGAGTGACTAAGGGATTCTTAAGCCTCCAATCTTGCCATGCAAGAGACTCAACCAAAGAGTTTGTTTTAAAGGAGATTATCAGACTCTAGGCCAAGATGCAGGCCCACTGGGTTGGAAGGGGGACCCAGCTGACACTGATAGTATTGGTCAAAGACCACTCTCTAACGACATACAGCTTTGACTTCCCTGCCTGGCTCTCCTGAGAGAGGAAGGTCTTCTGCTAGATTTTTTTTTTTAACTTATTTTTTACATTTATTTATTTTTTGGCCATGGAGTGCAGCATGTGAGATCTTAGTTCTCTGACCAGGGATTGAACTCACACCCGGTGCATTGGAAGCACGGAGTCTTCCACTGGACCACGAGGGCATTCCCCTGTGGTAGACATTAAAGGTCTCTGCTGATCTCTCCCTGCAGGATGTCCTACGGGACTTATTGGAATAATATTCCCAAACACTGACTCATCTGGCTCTTTTCCTCTTGGCAGGAACTCCCAGCCATCCAGCCCCGGCTCGTGGCAGTCAGCAAAACCAAACCCGCAGCCATGGTGATCGAGGCCTACAGACACGGGCAGCGCACTTTCGGGGAGAACTATGTACGTCAGGGACCCTTTCCTGCCCTTAAACTGCCCTTGGAAGCGTCACCTGTGCCCAGTTTCTGATTTGTTCTGTTTTTACCCTATAGGTTCAAGAACTGCTTGAAAAAGCTTCAAATCCTCAAGTAAGTGGAAGCTGAGTTCTTTAACTTTGTATCTAAATCTTGGTTCTTCAGCTGAAAATGAGACCCACCTTGGTAGTTGAGTTTCAGAGCAGGTCAGGCTGGAAGAAATGCCTGAGTTCACCATGAGTCCCAAATGTTTCCCATCCAGATATTCTCTCTTTCTGAAGACATACCTTTCTCCTTTGCAGCTTTTTGAAAATGCTGACTTTAGGCGCCTATACTCTTGGATCCTCTTAGATCTGAAAGCTTTCATCAGTTTATTCTTAACGGGCAGTATCTGAAAGAAGGGGGGTGTTGATGGGAACAAGGAAGAGAAACGGAAGTCTTGGCTTTTCTCTAAGTGTCTTTAGGGAGTTGATGGGAACAAGGAAGAGAAACGGAAGTCTTGACTTTTCTCTAAGTGTCTTTAGGGGCCGGACCGAAGGTGGCCAGAGTGGTTACCTTCATAGACCAGAACAGTGAGAAGGGAGTGTGCAAGGTGTGTGAGGGACAAGCCCTCCACAGGCACCGGGTCAAACACGGCCATTGCTTTCTCTTCAGATTCTTTCTTCATGTCCTGAGATCAAATGGCACTTCATTGGCCATCTACAGAAGCAAAATGTCAACAAATTGATGGGTAAGTAAAATGAACTGTGAAGACAATGTTTTCATCATTGTATCACTTACAGTGCCTTCTGTGGAAGAGAGACAATTTTAGGGTATCCGTAAGTCACCATTTGCGCTTTGGGGTTTCTTTTGGGAAAGACATCGTAGGTCTTATTAAAAGGGAAAAGACCATGATAAGAACAAAATGAACTCCCAATTGACTGGGTTAGGGATCAGAATACATATAACTGTCCACTAGACGCAGGGGACTCCCAGCCATCCAGCCCGGCTCGTGGCAGTCAGCAAAACCAAACCCGCAGCCATGGTGATCGAGGCCTACAGACACGGGCAGCGCACTTTCGGGGAGAACTATGTACGTCAGGGACCCTTTCCTGCCCTTAAACTGCCCTTGGAAGCGTCACCTGTGCCCAGTTTCTGATTTGTTCTGTTTTTACCCTATAGGTTCAAGAACTGCTTGAAAAAGCTTCAAATCCTCAAGTAAGTGGAAGCTGAGTTCTTTAACTTTGTATCTAAATCTTGGTTCTTCAGCTGAAAATGAGACCCACCTTGGTAGTTGAGTTTCAGAGCAGGTCAGGCTGGAAGAAATGCCTGAGTTCACCATGAGTCCCAAATGTTTCCCATCCAGATATTCTCTCTTTCTGAAGACATACCTTTCTCCTTTGCAGCTTTTTGAAAATGCTGACTTTAGGCGCTTGCTATACTCTTGGATCCTCTTAGATCTGAAAGCTTTCATCAGTTTATTCTTAACGGGCAGTATCTGAAAGAAGGGGGGTGTTGATGGGAACAAGGAAGAGAAACGGAAGTCTTGGCTTTTCTCTAAGTGTCTTTAGGGAGTTGATGGGAACAAGGAAGAGAAACGGAAGTCTTGACTTTTCTCTAAGTGTCTTTAGGGGCCGGACCGAAGGTGGCCAGAGTGGTTACCTTCATAGACCAGAACAGTGAGAAGGGAGTGTGCAAGGTGTGTGAGGGACAAGCCCTCCACAGGCACCGGGTCAAACACGGCCATTGCTTTCTCTTCAGATTCTTTCTTCATGTCCTGAGATCAAATGGCACTTCATTGGCCATCTACAGAAGCAAAATGTCAACAAATTGATGGGTAAGTAAAATGAACTGTGAAGACAATGTTTTCATCATTGTATCACTTACAGTGCCTTCTGTGGAAGAGAGACAATTTTAGGGTATCCGTAAGTCACCATTTGCGCTTTGGGGTTTCTTTTGGGAAAGACATCGTAGGTCTTATTAAAAGGGAAAAGACCATGATAAGAACAAAATGAACTCCCAATTGACTGGGTTAGGGATCAGAATACATATAACGGAACTGCTTTGCTGTACACCGGAGACTAACACAGTATCGTACGTCAGCCAGACTTCAATTAGAAAAAAAAAGAGTACATATAAAGTGATTAGCGCATTAGCTGGATGATTTCAGTAAGCTGAAAAGTAAGCTGCTGGTGTTGCTTTTGTTCTGTTGTTTTTTGTCTGGGACAAGACGGATGCCTCTTTGGGGAAGAAGGTGGTCTGATGACTGAGCATCTGCCGCAGCTGTCAGCGGCCAGTCGCTGTCCCTCCTCACCGAAGACGAGCGTCCCCATCCCAGGAGGTTTCAGGATGTGGAGGTGCCTGGCCGGGAGCACTTGGCCTCTCACTGTGTATCCTCTCCTTACTCTCCTCTCGGCCTGGTTCTCAGTTTGAACTGAGAATTTAATCAGATCAAGACGGCTTTTCAGAATCTCTGGTTTTTATAGTGACCAGCTTTTTTTTTGTTTTTGTAGTATTTTTTTTAATTGATATAATTGGTTTACAGTGTTTCCTCAGTTTCAGGTGTATAAAAGTGATTCCGTTATACATACGTATCTGTTCTTTTTCAGATGATTTTCCCACATGTGTTAATACAAAACATTGAGTATAGTTCCCCGTACTGTCCAGTAGGTCCTTGTTGGTTATCTGTGTTACAACCCTGTAGCCTGTAGCCCACCAGGCTCCTGTCCATGGGTTTCTCCAGACAAGAATACCAGAGTGGGCTGCCATGCTCTCCTCCAAGAGATCTTCCTGACCCAGGGATTGAACCATCATCGCTTATGTCTCCTGCATTGGCAGTTGGGTTTTTTACCACTAGTGCCACCTGGGACGTTTTGTACAGGTATTTTGTACACATTAGTGTGTATAAGTTACGCCTAAGCTCCTGATCGCTAGAGTATCAGCTTCCTGCAGCTTGTAGACCGATGCACATGCTGCCTGATTGTAGCACATTATCGCTTCTCTGTCCTTATTTGTCTTTCCCATGGGACAACAATAGACCAACATTCAAACTTCTCTCTGGTAAACTGTCACCTAAACCTTAGCAGAACTGGGACTTTTCCTTTCCTGGGAAATTATTTTCGACCGAGTGAAGCTCTGTGGGGCGTGGCTTGCTGCGGCCAGGTGGTCAGGTGGGTGAAGAATGACCCCACCTTCCTCTCGTTCCAGCTGTCCCCAACCTGTCCATGCTGGAGACGGTGGATTCCATGAAGCTAGCTGACAAAGTGAACGGCGCATGGCAGAAGAAAGGTTCCCCTGAGAGGTTAAAGGTTATGGTCCAGATCAACACCAGTGGAGAGGAGAGTAAGTGAGCCGTCCCGGGGGCAGGCTTTTCTTCCCTTAGGATGGTTGGAGCGCAGGATGTTAGGCCTGAACATCTGGTACATAAGGTCCCAAAAAGCACTCACAGGCCATTAAGTGAGCTGTCGTATGTAGAGTTCAGGGGCACAAGGACCCCCAAACCAGCCCTCCTGTGATTCTTTAATACAGTCTTAATTTTTTAATTTTTTTAAGTCATGTTTATTTTTGGCTCTGCTGGGTGTTCTTTGCTGCAGGGCTCTTTCTCTAGTTGTGGCGAGCAGGAGCTCCTCTGTAGTTGCTGGGAGCAGGCGTCAGAAGTTGTGGTGCCCTGGCGCTAGAGCACAGGCTCAGCGGTCACGGTGCACGGGCCACGCTGCTCTTCGGCTTGTGGGATCTTCCTGGACCAGGAATCAAACTCATGTCTCCGTCATTGGCAGATGGATTCTTTACCACTGAGCCACAAGGGAAACCCCAGTCTTAATTTCTCAAGAGGCAGGCAAGGGGGATCAAGAAGGGGCTTGTGCTTGTGTGACTTTGATTCTGAAAATTCCCAGAGGCCCCCTCCCTCCTAAAAAACTGGAAGTGAAAGTCACTTAGTCGTGTCCAACTCTTTGTGACCCGTGGACGCACCATGTAATTCTCCGGGCAAGAATGCTGGAGTGGGCAGCCTCCTACCCTTCTCTAGGGGATCTTCCCAACCCCAGGACTGAACTGAAAGACATTGCAGATTTACCTGTATCATGCTTCTCAAACCTTAAAAACTAATGTTTACATTGGGGGAAAAATGGAAGGAAAATCACTGTGAGCGCCGGTCAGTGGCTGTTTTACGAGGCTTGGGTTCACAGCGTAGCATAGACATCACCCCAGGCCTGAGCCCGCCAGCCTCAGAGCTCTGCAGCACGAGCCCTTGAGTTCCACCTGAGGCCTTGGGGTTCTGACAGGCTGACCCCACCTTCCTCTCGTTCCAGCTGTCCCCAACCTGTCCATGCTGGAGACGGTGGATTCCATGAAGCTAGCTGACAAAGTGAACGGCGCATGGCAGAAGAAAGGTTCCCTGAGAGGTTAAAGGTGATGGTCCAGATCAACACCAGTGGAGAGGAGAGTAAGTGAGCCGTCCCGGGGGCAGGCTTTTCTTCCCTTAGGATGGTTGGAGCGCAGGATGTTAGGCCTGAACATCTGGTACATAAGGTCCCAAAAAGCACTCACAGGCCATTAAGTGAGCTTTCGTATGTAGAGTTCAGGGGCACAAGGACCCCCAAACCAGCCCTCCTGTGATTCTTTAATACAGTCTTAATTTTTTAATTTTTTTAAGTCATGTTTATTTTTGGCTCTGCTGGGTGTTCTTTGCTGCAGGGCTCTTTCTCTAGTTGTGGCGAGCAGGAGCTCCTCTGTAGTTGCTGGGAGCAGGCGTCAGAAGTTGTGGTGCCCTGGCGCTAGAGCACAGGCTCAGCGGTCACAGTGCACGGGCCACGCTGCTCTTCGGCTTGTGGGATCTTCCTGGACCAGGAATCGAACTCATGTCTCCGTCATTGGCAGATGGATTCTTTACCACTGAGCCACAAGGGAAACCCCAGTCTTAATTTCTCAAGAGGCAGGCAAGGGGGATCAAGAAGGGGCTTGTGCTTGTGTGACTTTGATTCTGAAAATTCCCAGAGGCCCCCTCCCTCCTAAAAAACTGGAAGTGAAAGTCACTTAGTCGTGTCCAACTCTTTGTGACCCGTGGACGCACCATGTAATTCTCCGGGCAAGAATGCTGGAGTGGGCAGCCTCCTACCCTTCTCTAGGGGATCTTCCCAACCCCAGGACTGAACTGAAAGACATTGCAGATTTACCTGTATCATGCTTCTCAAACCTTAAAAACTAATGTTTACATTGGGGGAAAAATGGAAGGAAAATCACTGTGAGCGCCGGTCAGTGGCTGTTTTACGAGGCTTGGGTTCACAGCGTAGCATAGACATCACCCCAGGCCTGAGCCCCGCCAGCCTCAGAGCTCTGCAGCACCGAGCCCTTGAGTTCCGCACCTGACCTGTCTGCACTTCACTCTCCTTACCCGCCTCTGAGGCAGAGCAGCTCTTCTGAGGCTGCTGTGAGGCTGGGCTGTGGAAAGGGAGGCCAAGCTGCTGCTCTAGAACCCTGTGCGTCTTGCTTATTAGCTGTTGGCTAAGAGTCTGTTGACAGATCAGTTACTCGTCTTAGGCTGAAGCCACAAGGCTGGGGCCTGGAGTCAGGCTGTGGGGATCCACGCTTCCGGGCTCTGCGGCTTCGGAAAGGCTCTTGGCCTCCTGGGGCCTCAGCCTCCTCCTCTATAGAATGGAGGGAATAAGAGGCCTTACTTCATGGAGTCACTGCGTTAAATGAAAAGCTCTAAGGACTTGGCACACGTGCCTGGTACATAAGTGTTCACTCAGTTTTAACAATTGGTGTTACGTGTACATGGACCTAGATTCTACATTACATTATCCATATGGCTACATCTCAAATTGACTCCAGATCAAGTCCGCTATGGCATTTCTTGATCAATGGCCATCATTTGCCCTAACTGAAGATTTGAGTGTTTCTAGCATCTCCCTTTGTTAAATGAGGGAAGGACAGAATCCACCCTTATACCTGCACAGTAAGTAATCGTTTGCTGCAGATTTCTTCTCTTGTTGTTAGCAAGATCAGTTAAATGTTGCAAGTTATAATCAAAACTATATAATATATACTTGATTTTATTTGTTAAAATTCCACTAATGAATAAAACTGTCGAAATATCAGATTTGGAAAAGCTGTTCTCTGGTTAGTCTGCCATTTTGGCGGTGTGGGTCTTCTTGATGTCTTTTTTTTGGCTGCACTGCACACACCGCATTCGGGATCTTGCACCCTCCTGCAGTGGAAGCATATAATCTTAACCAGGGGAGTACCAGATAAATTATTGTATTTAGATTAAACTTTTTTTCATGCTATTGTAGGAAAAGCAGTGGGGTTTTTTTTGGTTTTTGTTTTTGTTTTTTTCTGCCTTTCCCTCTACTTTAGCTGTTCTCAGGTGCCGAGACAAAATAAAGGGAATCCAGTTTAAAGCTCTTCCCTCCAGAAACTCAAAACCGGGTCAGAAAGCAACCAACACACACAGAGACCTCAGTGCACAGTCACCCTTTGGCCTTGAGAACAAGTTCTCCCAAAAGTCCTCTTGTCCGAGAGTCTCCTCCTCTGTCCTAAGGAAGGGCTGGGAACGGGGCGTCCCTCTGGCTTCTTAGAACGCCTTGTCTTCTGCTCCTTTCTGTGAAGGCAAGCACGGCCTGACCCCCGCGGAGACGGTGGCCATGGTGGAACACATACACGCCAAGTGCCCCAGCCTGCAGTTCGTCGGGCTGATGACCATCGGGAGCTTCGGGCACGATCTTAGTCAAGGACCCAACCCCGACTTCCAGGTACCTGGGGGCCGGGAGGGGCGCTGCTCACATTCAGCGCAAGCGCCCAGGGCGATGCCCGCACAGCGCTGGCTGCTGCCGTCAGCTCCACGGGCTCCTCGACGTCGCCTGTCGTGTTAGGTGATAACCCTCTCCTGAGCTCCCCTCCTATGGAAAGCAGGAACAGGTCCCCCAGCCCCCACAGACCCTTCTCGACCCCGTCTGAACCTGCCTGACACACAGTCTTCAGAGAAAATGAGCCCTGGCTTCCTCCCAACAGAGGTGACAGTTTTCTTGAAAGTAGGAGAATTTGCTACAAACCCTTTCGGTAACTTGTGCCAATTTTGACAGGCCTTGAAGCCACGGGGAGTAAAGAAATAATCTCTGTCAGAGGGGTTGAGATCAGGCCCTTTCAGGAGAAGGCAGGGGTGACACGGTGTCCCGCCGGTCTCTCTCAGGTGCTGCTGTCCCTCCGGGAGGAGCTGTGCCGGAAGCTGGGCGTCCCTGCCGAGCGGGTGGAGCTGAGCATGGGCATGTCCGTGGACTTCCAGCACGCGGTGAGTGCGCGCGGCGGCAGGGCTCCACGCAGCACCCTTCCTCACCCTACCACCGTCCCCCCTTTTTCTGAAATGAAGTGTATAGGAATTAGAGCTTGACAGCTCATTTATTTTTAAACTCAGTTTAATTCCCTAAGTGGAATCTGAAAGGAGAATAAGAAAAAATTAAACTATCACTTTTTTTTTATATAAAGATGTAATTTTTTCTTCTTTTTAAATTTTATTTATTTATTTATTTTTGGCTGTTCTGGGTTTTCCCTGCTGCTGCAGGCTCTTCTCTAGCTGCAAGGAGTGGGGGCTGCTCTCTAGTTGAGGTGAGCAGGCGTCTTGTTGTGGTGACTTCTCTTGTTGTGGAGCTCGGGCTCTAGGGCACACGGGCTCCAGAGTTGTGGCTCACGGGCTTAGTTGCTCCGCAGCATGTAGGATATTCCCAGATCAGGGATCGAACCTGTGTCTCCTGCATTGGCAGGCAAACTCTTTACCACTGAGCTACCAGGGAAGCCCTAAACTATCACTTTTTGGGGGGAGGGAGCCTCTTTTATTTTTTTAAATTTATTTATTTTCATCCATTTTACTCTTTGGCCTGTGTGGGCCTCCCATCGCAGTGGCCTCTCGCTGCAGAGCACCAACTCTGGGCGCATGCGCTCCAGAGCGCTGGCCCATAATTGGACACACCGGTCCAGCCACTCCGTGGCACGTGGGAGCTTCCCGGGCCGGGGATTGAACCGGCACCCCGTACGTTGCAAGGTGGACTCTTTACCCACTGGACCACCAGGGAAGCCCTAATGTATCACTTTTTAAAAAGGCATTTCACTGTGCTCATGCGCGGGCCTGGTCTCGTGACCCAGGGCCTGACGTCTAGTCGTGTGTGGAGGTTCCCCGGGGTGCAGCAGCCCCGGTGTGTGCCGACAGACGTGCTGCGGCCGCAGCTCACACACGGGGTCCCCCCGAGCAGAGACTAGCTTGATAAAGTTCCAAGGGTCGCACTGTAAACCTTCCTCTGGATAGACAGCAGTTGCACCGGTGGAAAATAGTGTGCATTAAAATGATGCAGAAACACTTTGTGTTTCTATGTAAAATAGACTTAGATCCTGTGCTCTGCTGCTTATGGGGAGGGTTTCCCACGTCGGCGACCACAGCCTGTGGGGAGGGCCTGGGGCCAGAGGACAGCCCTCCGCCATGCTGCCGTGTCCCGCGGGGCTGCCGTCCCTGTCCCCCACCCCACTAAGTGCCAGCCACCATCCCCAGTCTCTGTGAAAGCCAGAGAAATCCTTAAGGTGCTCTGCAAACCCCCCTTCGGTGTTTACACCTGCATCGTGGTCGTCCTTCCGAGGAGCCCTTCCAGGGAGGCGCTGCTTGAGCCTCTGCTGCATTTCTGCATTTCGTTGTTTTTTAAACTCAGCTCCTGAGGGCGGGGGAGAGGACAATGAAATAAACTCAGCCCCTGGGTCCTTCTTTCCCACAGATTGAAGTGGGGTCTACCAACGTGCGCGTCGGAAGCACCATTTTTGGAGAGCGAGATTACCCCAAGAAAGCGGCCCCCGACAAGCTGGCAGCAGAGCTGAAGGGCCCGGAGGAGGTGGCCCAGGCGCACTGACCGCAGGGCCGGGTCCAGGAAGACTCACCGCGCTCACCTCGCCTGGGCTTTCACCTCCACGCGCCCCGAGTCCCAGCACGACCACGCGCTCCTCGGGACCCGGAGGGAGCCCACCCGGCGGTGACGCGCATGGACGGTGACCGCCTCACTCGGGGTCTGACACAGGACACTCGTGCGTGCCGGGGCTTTGGACTGGATTCACGGAATCCAGACGTTTCTGCAGAACGGATACCTAGGCCGGGGCCGGGAGTGGAGTTCAGGCTTGAACGTGGCCCAGGGATGCCTTTCCCAGGTTAAACGTCGGTGACAGACGCCTGTAACCTCCGCTGCCAGAAGGATTCCCACTCAGTGCCCACTCTGATAGAATATCCCTGCCACCCACGCCACCCGGACCCCGCTGAGCAGTCACCCCTGCCGCTCTGGAGCCGCGTGGTCCCGCCCCGTGTCCAGCCCACCCAGGAGACGGCGGTCTGCACTCCAGGGGGCAGTTCAGGTCACCTCAGGACCGGCTCGCGTTAACCCTCCACACCCGCGTTTCGGCGGGTGAGAGCAGTGTCATCCGTCGACGGCCCGGCAGGTGACAGGGCGCCCAGCCTCAGCGGGCCTCGGGCCGTCCTCCCGTCGCCTCCAGAGGCAGGACCCTAGCTTCCCCAGGCTCTCTGGTGACGAGAGGCGAACGGGAGGATGCTCCCCACCACCGTGGTCCCCGGTGTGGTGACTTCATATCAAACACCAGTGGATCTCCACTAGCTCCTCAGAGATGAAAGATTCTCCCAGAGCCAGTTAAGGCTCACCATTTCCACAAGACCTGACTCTGAGGCTCCTGGTCCCAAGAGCACATTCTAGACACATCTATAGCCTCCCCGTATTTATAAGCTAGGATTTTGCAGCTCTCGATGGTTAGTAGAGTAGCCAGCTCTTCAGAAACCCAGAAAGCACAATTCTCAGGCGGTTCCCACAGGCGACCGTAGTCTGGGTCCTTATTTGTTTTCTAGGCGGGGTTTTCTTATTTATTCAAACCCCAGTCTTAATTGAATGGAACGACTTCCGTGATACTGCTGCCGGATGGGATTCTGTAAGCCTTGAACCGTGACGATTCCCGCACTGTTTCGATCAGAGCTATAGTATGATATTTCAGAGGCTATTAAATAAAAATGTGAGTTTGAATTATGCCATCTGTGCCGATTACAGAGCCATTAAAGGTTTATTTTCTACAATCCGGTGTAGTGAGTGAGTCTCACGGAGGGGGCAGTGAACCTAACAGGAAGCCCCCACCCTGTCCTGGCAGGGCGCCGCTCTGGAGAAAGGCGGCCCTTGGTCACTGCCGCAGCCAAGGCCACGCTGCAGGTGAAAGGAGTCCGAACTTCCAATGTCAAGAAGCTGAAATGCTGGCATTTCAGGAAGTGTGAAAATAAAAGGTCGCCTCTTGCCGTAAGAAACTCTTCAAACTGCCTCTAGGTGGCGACATTGGCTAACCTGAGGAGCAGCCATTGGGGTGCCACTGCCAGGGAATTACCCTGGAAGAGGCTCTCATCCAGCATCCCCCACTTTTTTTTAGTAAATGTATTTATCAGAAGAATCGTTTTTAATCATGGAGATTAATTATTTGGCTGCACTGGGTCTTGATTGTGGTGTGCGGGATCTAGTTCCCTGACCGGGGATTGAACCAGGTCCCTCTGAATGGGTAGCGTGGAGTCTTAGCCACTGAATCACCAGGAAAAGCCTCACCTCTTCTTTTTTTAAATTCATCTGAGAGGGGGTACAACGAAGGGGCCCAGGAGTCCCACCCGCCACACTCAGCATCCGCCACCTCCCCTTGGCTGCCCTCCGGGTTCTCCGGTCACCCCTCACCCATTCTTTTAAGGCAGAAGCAAAAGCCAGGGGATACATGATTTTCCCAAGTGACATGGCCAACTCTTACAGAGCCATGAGGTTCTTGCAGATATCCCATGTTCTTTACTAACTTGGCTGAGGGTCCAGGCCGGGGAGTGTAGAACCTTTGGGAGAGAAACAATGAAAGCCAGAGAGTCCTCAGGCTTGCACCTGCAGATCAAGAACAAGGAAGGAAGGAGGCCAGGGAGGCTGCCTCAAAACCAGATCAGGAAAGGAGACCAAAGTATGTCTGTCCAGTGTGCCCGCCACAGGTCGGGACCTTTGACAGAAAACTGACCCAAGCTGTGACTGTCTTGTGTTACCAGGCCGGGCACGAGTGCTCAGGCTTTCATCAAAGCCCCAAGAGCATCCACAGCAGACTTCCAGAGTGCCGACAGCACACCGTCCTGACTCAGCCCACCATGCAGCCTGTCTCAGGCTACACTATCAAGTCCCTGGGCGCTGGTCGGCTTGATACCAGCCCCAGAAGGTCTGGATGCTCAAGAAACTCCCAGGAATCCAAGGCTTTGTCTTTGCAAAGGTCCTCAGAGAGTCACTGCGTCTCTTCCCAAGAGCAACCTCTTAATATTCCAACTGTCCTCCTCTCCCGCTTTTTTAATCATCTGTGACGCATAAAATGCCATTCCCTGCGTCCTCTCATTCTGCCCCGACAGCCACCAGGAGGGAGACATAGGCTATTGGCAGCGCCCTTTGGGGACAGGGCACCGAAACCCAGTGACGGTTCAGTGTGCCCCTTCCCTGAGGCCAGAGTGGGTTGGTGGCAGGACAAGAAAGAAACTCAAGACCTTTGATTCCTGCAGGGTCCAGAGCCTGGTCACCACACCGCCCTCCTCTGTTGTCCCAACTTCTAATAATTAAGCACCACAGTCTTAGATTGATAAGCTTCAATTTTTAGTTGAATGGGTAGCGTGGAGTCTTAGCCACTGAATCACCAGAAAAGCCTCACCTCTTCTTCTTTTAAATTCATCTGAGAGGGGGTACAACGAAGGGGCCCAGGAGTCCCACCCGCCACACTCAGCATCCGCCACCTCCCCTTGGCTGCCCTCCGGGTTCTCCGGTCACCCCTCACCCATTCTTTTAAGGCAGAAGCAAAAGCCAGGGGATACATGATTTTCCCAAGTGACATGGCCAACTCTTACAGAGCCATGAGGTTCTTGCAGATATCCCATGTTCTTTACTAACTTGGCTGAGGGTCCAGGCCGGGGAGTGTAGAACCTTTGGGAGAGAAACAATGAAAGCCAGAGAGTCCTCAGGCTTGCACCTGCAGATCAAGAACAAGGAAGGAAGGAGGCCAGGGAGGCTGCCTCAAAACCAGATCAGGAAAGGAGACCAAAGTATGTCTGTCCAGTGTGCCCGCCACAGGCCGGGACCTTTGACAGAAAACTGACCCAAGCTGTGACTGTCTTGTGTTACCAGGCCGGGCACGAGTGCTCAGGCTTTCATCAAAGCCCCAAGAGCATCCACAGCAGACTTCCAGAGTGCCGACAGCACACCGTCCTGACTCAGCCCACCATGCAGCCTGTCTCAGGCTACACTATCAAGTCCCTGGGCGCTGGTCGGCTTGATACCAGCCCCAGAAGGTCTGGATGCTCAAGAAACTCCCAGGAATCCAAGGCTTTGTCTTTGCAAAGGTCCTCAGAGAGTCACTGCGTCTCTTCCCAAGAGCAACCTCTTAATATTCCAACTGTCCTCCTCTCCCGCTTTTTTAATCATCTGTGACGCATAAAATGCCATTCCCTGCGTCCTCTCATTCTGCCCCGACAGCCACCAGGAGGGAGACATAGGCTATTGGCAGCGTCCCTTTGTGGACAGGGCACCGAAACCCAGTGAAGGTTCAGTGTGCCCCTTCCCTGAGGCCAGAGTGGGTTGGTGGCAGGACAAGAAAGAAACTCAAGACCTTTGATTCCTGCAGGGTCCAGAGCCTGGTCACCACACCGCCCTCCTCTGTTGTCCCAACTTCTAATAATTAAGCACCACAGTCTTAGATTGATAAGCTTCATTTAGTTTAGTTTTGTTTGGCTGCACCGCTCAACTGGACAGGTCTTAGTTCCCCAATCGGGGGTGGAACCCAGGTCCGCGACAGTGAAAGCATCGAGTCCTAGCCACCGGACCACGGGGACCTCCCTACGGACTTCATTTAAGAGAACCGTCTTACCACGAAAGAAATGGATGTTTTCCAACCCGCAGCCATCTTAATGCAGAACAAGCTTTGGCGCCCCCAGTAGGAGGAATAAGCGGGAGGGACAGAATGAAACCCAGCCCGAGTAGATTCAGCTTTCTCTGTCTCCTACCTGTTTCCCCACGTAGACGCACGCTGTGCCGCAGGCTGCGGGGCTCAGAGTGGGCAGACATGCCCTTTTGCACCCATGGCCAGACCGGCCATGAATTCTATTTCCCAAGGCTGAGCCTGGAGGAAGGAGGTCAAATAGGGCTTTGTGAAAACACAGGGCATTCTGAAAGTCCCTGTCCTCCAGACAAGAGGTGGCCCCAGGCTTTCCATCCAAGCACTGAGGCGGGGCGCCTCCCACGTAGTCCCCTGTGTCCCTGGAGGGTTTCGATGAGGCGGAATAGGAAACGGTGCAACTGAGCTGATCTGCACGGGGAACGTGGCTGTCTTTACCATGAAGTCAGTCGAATGCTATTACATCAGCCTCGTGACTAAGGCTGGAGGCATCCATCGGTCCACGAGACATTTTACTCATCTGCCCTCCCCTCAAGCAGCACGTAGGTAAAGAGAGGGTCTGTTTTCCCTACCCACTTTGCTTTTCCCATCTGAGCCACTTTCCTGGTGGCTCTGATGGTAAAGGATTGGCCTGCAAGGTGGGAGACCCGGCTTCGATCCCTGGGTCGGGAAGATCCCCTGGAGGAGGACATGGCACCCCACTCCAGTCTTCTTGCCTGGAGAGGAGCCGGAGGGGTATAGCCCACAGGGTCGCAAAGAGTTGGACATGACCGAGCAACACACGCTTGTCTCCACCACGCCCCCTGGCACCCAGCTCGTGCCCAGTTTGTCCATGCTCAGGGCTCGCTATTCACAAGGTAGAATCCCTCTCCTAAAATCATTTCAGGGTCCCACGGGACCTCAGAGCCAGCACTCTGTGTTCTGTTAATTCCAACACAGCAAGCTGACGACACCCCAACGTGCCGTGGGGACAGAAGTGGGGTATCGGGTGGAGGGAGTACTCTGGCACCTTTTTTGTGTTTAAAATAAATACAAGCTCCAGCTCCTGCACTCTGGGACCACTAAGGAAGAGAAGCCACCCTTTGCGTGCCGATGGCCTTCTGGAAGTCTCTTTCCACGAGCTGGCTGGTGGAGCTGCGCCCCAGCCCCAGAGCTGGCTGGGCCCAGCTGCCAATCTACAAAATAAAATCAATGTGTGACCTTATTCACCAGCTGTACCGAAGAAACGAGCACACACTAGAGCCAACTTTGAAGCCAAAAAGGGAAGATGAGAAGTTGGGAGAGAGAGAGAAAGAGGAGGGGGAAGAAAAACTTGGCTGGACATGAAAGGTGTCTTGTCTGTCTGTTCCCCATTAGGCTCAATTCTCTCGCAATCTGCAGCCTCAACATAATTCTCTTGACCAGAGACTCTCCGGAGAGATAGTGTCAAAGGAAAAACAAACAGAATAGCATCTTGGACAGCAAAGTCACTTAAAAACCTATTTAGGGGTGGAGTGCGGGGGTGGGGGTAGAAAAATGTCCGTTCACAGGGGAGGGTGCCCCTCACAGCAGGCTGAATGTGGAGGGCCACTCTCCCGGACAGGAAGAGGGGCCGGGAGAGCTGGGGAGGCAGGCGAGGAAACGAAACCCTAAGTTCTTTGGCCTCCCAGCCTCTCTGATGCCTCAAAACCCACCTTGGCTGGCTTTCTCAGCTGTGTACTCTACACAAAACCCTTTAGTGCTACGCTTTTCACAGCCCCCAGTGCACAGAGGGGACTTCAGAAGGATTACCTGAGAAAACAGTGGTCCTAGCTGGTCCTCTAACTCTGCTTCTAGATTCTGACTGCCACTGGCAGCCGGAGGCTGAGGACTGTGAGCTGGTAGCCAGCTGCAAAGAGTTGGACATGACCGAGCAACACACGCTTGTCTCCACCATGCCCCCTGGCACCCAGCTCGTGCCCAGTTTGTCCATACTCAGGGCTCGCTATTCACAAGGTAGAATCCCTCTCCTAAAATCATTTCAGGGTCCCACGGGACCTCAGAGCCAGCACTCTGTGTTCTGTTAATTCCAACACAGCAAGCTGACGACACCCCAACGTGCCGTGGGGACAGAAGTGGGGTATCGGGTGGAGGGAGTACTCTGGCACCTTTTTTGTGTTTAAAATAAATACAAGCTCCAGCTCCTGCACTCTGGGACCACTAAGGAGGAGAAGCCACCCTTTGCGTGCCGATGGCCTTCTGGAAGTCTCTTTCCACGAGCTGGCTGGTGGAGCTGCGCCCCAGCCCCAGAGCTGGCTGGGCCCAGCTGCCAATCTACAAAATAAAATCAATGTGTGACCTTATTCACCAGCTGTACCGAAGAAACGAGCACACACTAGAGCCAACTTTGAAGCCAAAAAGGGAAGATGAGAAGTTGGGAGAGAGAGAGAAAGAGGAGGGGGAAGAAAAACTTGGCTGGACATGAAAGGTGTCTTGTCTGTCTGTTCCCCATTAGGCTCAATTCTCTCGCAATCTGCAGCCTCAACATAATTCTCTTGACCAGAGACTCTCCGGAGAGATAGTGTCAAAGGAAAAACAAACAGAATAGCATCTTGGACAGCAAAGTCACTTAAAAACCTATTTAGGGGTGGAGTGCGGGGGTGGGGGTAGAAAAATGTCCGTTCACAGGGGAGGGTGCCCCTCACAGCAGGCTGAATGTGGAGGGCCACTCTCCCGGACAGGAAGAGGGGCCGGGAGAGCTGGGGAGGCAGGCGAGGAAACGAAACCCTAAGTTCTTTGGCCTCCCAGCCTCTCTGATGCCTCAAAACCCACCTTGGCTGGCTTTCTCAGCTGTGTACTCTACACAAAACCCTTTAGTGCTACGCTTTTCACAGCCCCCAGTGCACAGAGGGGACTTCAGAAGGATTACCTGAGAAAACAGTGGTCCTAGCTGGTCCTCTAACTCTGCTTCTAGATTCTGACTGCCACTGGCAGCCGGAGGCTGAGGACTGTGAGCTGGTAGCCAGCTCCCCACGCTGCAAGGCCCGTCCCCCCCAACCCCTTCGACCTGCCTTTGAGCAAAGCCATCCTGTTCCGGGCCCCACCCTTGCCTGCAGGCCTGGGGGGTTAGGCCTCTTGAACCGGGGTGCAGTTCTGCACTCAAGTTTCTGGGGCAGGCATCCTGTTAGAGGAGACAGATTTTCTTTTTAAGGAAGAAAAACTAATCAGAAGAAGAAAGTAAGAGCTTTTCCCTGCCTTTCGGACTTGTTTATTGCTGGGATATCTGATTTCAGTGGAGGAAGCCAGCCTCGGAGCAAGGTTTTTATTGGCCGCGAGCAAGAGGCATTCAGGGTTTGCCTTTGAATCGGGTTCCCCCAAACTGGAGGGACAGAGGCACCCTCGCTGCTTTGGTGGAGCAGCTCCTGACTCTGAGGTCCCCAGATCTCCCTGTTTATTTTCTTAGCATCCACTCAATGCGCTTTGGAGGACTGGGAGGGGGCAGCGAGAAGGCCCCGAGTGGCCTCCTGGACATTCAGAGAGGAAAGCAGAAGAGGGGACAAACCATCAAGAAGTTTCTAGCCCTGGCTCCAGGGTCGTGCTCTCTGCCCCCCTCCCCCCAGTGGGGACCTGGAGGACGGGGAGTCTGGCTTGGGTGAGAGCGGTGTCTCTAGCGGACAGGGCTAGCGGGCTGCTCGGAGGGCCAGGCCTGATGGTTTCAATGTGTGGGAAGATAAAGCCAGATCTGCAGAGGGGGCCTCTGTCAGCGGCCCTCCTCAGCTGGGCCCGCGGGCTCCGCGGAGGGGATCCCAGCTGGGCCACAGGCTCCAGGGGCTGCCTCCGAGGCCCCGGCCCCTCCACGGACACCTTCCTGCCCAGACAGCAGCCCTCTGGGGGCTGGAGCCCCTGCCCGCCTGATCTACCCGCCAGCACAGGGTCCCTGCCTCTTGCTGGCTTCCAAAGGGGGCATTTCCTCCCCGAGAAAGAGGGCGTGCGCCTTCATGTGGGAGCCTCTGGGTGCGCCCAGCCAGCTCTCCCTTGACCTCCCAGTGCACAGAGGGACTTCAGAAGGATTACCTGAGAAAACAGTGGTCCTAGCTGGTCCTCTAACTCTGCTTCTAGATTCTGACTGCCACTGGCAGCCGGAGGCTGAGGACTGTGAGCTGGTAGCCAGCTCCCCACGCTGCAAGGCCCGTCCCCCCCAACCCCTTCGACCTGCCTTTGAGCAAAGCCATCCTGTTCCGGGCCCCACCCTTGCCTGCAGGCCTGGGGGGTTAGGCCTCTTGAACCGGGGTGCAGTTCTGCACTCAAGTTTCTGGGGCAGGCATCCTGTTAGAGGAGACAGATTTTCTTTTTAAGGAAGAAAAACTAATCAGAAGAAGAAAGTAAGAGCTTTTCCCTGCCTTTCGGACTTGTTTATTGCTGGGATATCTGATTTCAGTGGAGGAAGCCAGCCTCGGAGCAAGGTTTTTATTGGCCGCGAGCAAGAGGCATTCAGGGTTTGCCTTTGAATCGGGTTCCCCCAAACTGGAGGGACAGAGGCGCCCTCGCTGCTTTGGTGGAGCAGCTCCTGACTCTGAGGTCCCCAGATCTCCCTGTTTATTTTCTTAGCATCCACTCAATGCGCTTTGGAGGACTGGGAGGGGGCAGCGAGAAGGCCCCGAGTGGCCTCCTGGACGTTCAGAGAGGAAAGCAGAAGAGGGGACAAACCATCAAGAAGTTTCTAGCCCTGGCTCCAGGGCCGTGCTCTCTGCCCCCCTCCCCACAGTGGGGACCTGGAGGACGGGGAGTCTGGCTTGGGTGAGAGCGGTGTCTCTAGCGGACAGGGCGAGCGGGCTGCTCGGAGGGCCAGGCCTGATGGTTTCAATGTGTGGGAAGATAAAGCCAGATCTGCAGAGGGGGCCTCTGTCAGCGGCCCTCCTCAGCTGGGCTGGCGGGCTCCGCGGAGGGGATCCCAGCTGGGCCACAGGCTCCAGGGGCTGCCTCCGAGGCCCCGGCCCCTCCACGGACACCTTCCTGCCCAGACAGCAGCCCTCTGGGGGCTGGAGCCCCTGCCCGCCTGATCTACCCGCCAGCACAGGGTCCCTGCCTCTTGCTGGCTTCCAAAGGGGGCATTTCCTCCCCGAGAAAGAGGGCGTGCGCCTTCATGTGGGAGCCTCTGGGTGCGCCCAGCCAGCTCTCCCCTTTGACCTCCCTGTGCCCTACAGCTGGCTTTCTCTCATCATCCTTCCCCCCACAGATCACTAGTGACAGGAGGGACCCCGAAACTAAGGGCAGGAAGTGTCTTTCCCTCTTGATCCATCCAGGGGCGGAGCTTGCTTCTGGGGGTGCTGGACTGTGGGGCCTAAGCCAATGACAGAGGGCAGCCCTCTGGCAGGAAGGGGTTTCAGCCTGGGTACAGTCCCCCATTCCAGGGTGGGGGCCACCCTTCATCACCCGGGGCTCACAGCATCTGTGTGGCGGTCCCAGGCCTGCTTCCCCGCCAGCCCGCTCTGCCATCAGCTGCGGGCTCTGCTCACCTGGGACGCCCGGGCCCCATTTGGCAGCCTCGCTGCGCCGGCGCTCTGAGCAGAGGCCCAGAGCCTCCCTGGGGCAGGGCGTGGGGCCCGGGAACAGGCCTCTCACTGTGTCCACTGCAAGGAGCCCAGGCATCCAAAGGAGTTCATGCAGTGAGTCTGGGAACAAGCTCCCAGGCAGAGGAGTAGCAGGCGTCGGTGTAAAGGGACTGCTCTGGGGGTGGGGAGCTGTGTGCATGCACACTCACTCACACACACACACACAGGCCCACGCGTGGCCGCGAGCCCGGCGCCAAGACTCTAACACCCTTATGTCTGGCTCCAGATCCCAGATCTGCTCCTCGCCGGCCTAAGTCCCTTGGGCCAGACACTGAGTCCTTGCATGCCTCAGTCCCCTCATCTGTAAACAGGGCCTCACGGTGTCCTTGTGAAGTTTAAATGTGATCACCAGCGTCACGTGTTCTGCATAGAACCTGGCCTGTAGGAAGCGTTCAGGACGTGTCAGGGACCAGAGCTGGACCCAGCCGGGCTCGGCTTTGCAGCCCGCTGGCATCTCCACAGAGCAATGGGGCAGGCCGAGCGCTGATGGATGGAGCAGATAAGGACTGTCGGGGAAAACTGCCATCTCCCTTCAGAAACGAAACACCAACCTCTGAGGCCAAGCAGGAAGGGGACGCTCCAAGAGGCCATTAAAACAGGGTCCCTGCCTCTTGCTGGCTTCCAAAGGCATTTCCTCCCGAGAAAGAGGGCGTGCGCTTCATGTGGGAGCCTCGCGCCCAGCCAGCTCTCCCCTTTGACCTCCCTGTGCCCTACAGCTGGCTTTCTCTCATCATCCTTCCCCCCACAGATCACTAGTGACAGGAGGGACCCCGAAACTAAGGGCAGGAAGTGTCTTTCCCTCTTGATCCATCCAGGGGCGGAGCTTGCTTCTGGGGGTGCTGGACTGTGGGGCCTAAGCCAATGACCGATTGCAGCCCTCTGGCATGAAGGTGTTTCAGCCTGGGAACAGTCCCCCATTCCAGGGTGGGGGCCACCCTTCATCACCCGGGGCTCACAGCATCTGTGTGGCGGTCCCAGGCCTGCTTCCCCGCCAGCCCGCTCTGCCATCAGCTGCGGGCTCTGCTCACCTGGGACGCCCGGGCCCCATTTGGCAGCCTCGCTGCGCCGGCGCTCTGAGCAGAGGCCCAGAGCCTCCCTGGGGCAGGGCGTGGGGCCCGGGAACAGGCCTCTCACTGTGTCCACTGCAAGGAGCCCAGGCATCCAAAGGAGTTCATGCAGTGAGTCTGGGAACAAGCTCCCAGGCAGAGGAGTAGCAGGCGTCGGTGTAAAGGGACTGCTCTGGGGTGGGAGCTGTGTGCATGCACACTCACTCACACACACACACACAGGCCCACGCGTGGCCGCGAGCCCGGCGCCAAGACTCTAACACCCTTATGTCTGGCTCCAGATCCCAGATCTGCTCCTCGCCGGCCTAAGTCCCTTGGGCCAGACACTGAGTCCTTGCATGCCTCAGTCCCCTCATCTGTAAACAGGGCCTCACGGTGTCCTTGTGAAGTTTAAATGTGATCACCAGCGTCACGTGTTCTGCATAGAACCTGGCCTGTAGGAAGCGTTCAGGACGTGTCAGGGACCAGAGCTGGACCCAGCCGGGCTCGGCTTTGCAGCCCGCTGGCATCTCCACAGAGCAATGGGGCAGGCCGAGCGCTGATGGATGGAGCAGATAAGGACTGTCGGGGAAAACTGCCATCTCCCTTCAGAAACGAAACACCAACCTCTGAGGCCAAGCAGGAAGGGGACGCTCCAAGAGGCCATTAAAACCCTGGGTGCCCAGCGGGGCTCCCCTCGTGGATCTCTCACTGAGTCCAGCTGACCTAAGGAGGCTGGAGCGGGCAGTGGCCAGGCCAGCTTTCCCTTCTCAAGCCAGCCCAATACAGGCACCCACGCCTCCCCTCCGCCCCGGCCGGGCCCCTCCTAGCTTGAAATGAAAGACCCAGCTGGAGACCAGGGCACAAAAACAGCCAAAGCTGCCCAGAGTGAAACCAAAACTAGACGTTCTCACCCACCCTGGGCGTCGAGGCTCCAGCCACACAGCGTCGACCTCCCAGCGCAGCCCTGGAGGGGAAGCCCAGAGCGAGGGCCCTGCGCCTGCGTTTCCCCTCTCCACGCCCTCGGGCCTTCCAGGGGCTCTGAGGCGGTCTGACAGGCCCCAGGGACCACAACCCACCTCCTGCACAGAGGCCCACCCTTGACCTTCCAGGGAGAAAGAGGAGATGCTCAGAGAGGACAGCAGAGGAAGGGAGGAAGGGACGCACAGAGAAGGGGACCTCCCTGGGGGTTCAGTGGTTAGAATCCCTCGCTCCCAATGCAGGGGACCCAGGTTCAATCCCTGGTCAGGGAATGAAGATCCCCCAGGCCACAACTAAGAGTGTGCCTGTCGAAACTAAAGAGCCCGCCTACTGCAAATGAAGAAAGACCTCCTGTGCTGCCCCTAGGACTCGGGGCAGCCGAATAAATACTCAAAAGAAGAAAAAGAAAGAAAGGTAAGCACAGAGAGGTGGAAAGAAGCAGAGAGAGGTGACAAGACATACAAATTCCAAAGGGCCCGCGCCCACACCCTGCACCCCCAAGGGCCCGCCAGGCACCAAGAGGACGGCAGATGCAGGAAACCAAGCTTCCAGGCGATGCCTTACTTTTCCAGCAAATGAGACATCTAGGGAATTCCCTAATGGTCCAGTGGCTAATACTGCCAAGGGCCGGGGTTCCATCCCTGGTCAGGGAAATAAGAGAACAAAGAAAAAGAAATCCACTCCGCCCGGCTGTGTGTGTAACAGTTTCTCCAAGTTTCCCTTGTAACGGGAGGGGCTTCCCACGCGCTCAGGCGGTGGAAAGTGACCTCTGGGAAGGGGCTGGACGCCTGCCATCTCCTTCAGAAACGAAACACCAACCTCTGAGGCCAAGCAGGAAGGGCGCCCAAGAGGCCATTAAAACCCTGGGTGCCCGGGGCTCGTGGATCTCTCACTGAGTCCAGCTGACCTAAGGAGGCTGGAGCGGGCAGTGGCCAGGCCAGCTTTCCCTTCTCAAGCCAGCCCAATACAGGCACCCACGCCTCCCCTCCGCCCCGGCCGGGCCCCTCCTAGCTTGAAATGAAAGACCCAGCTGGAGACCAGGGCACAAAAACAGCCAAAGCTGCCCAGAGTGAAACCAAAACTAGACATTCTCACCCACCCTGGGCGTCGAGGCTCCAGCCACACAGCGTCGACCTCCCAGCGCAGCCCTGGAGGGGAAGCCCAGAGCGAGGGCCCTGCGCCTGCGTTTCCCCTCTCCACGCCCTCGGGCCTTCCAGGGGCTCTGAGGCGGTCTGACAGGCCCCAGGGACCACAACCCACCTCCTGCACAGAGGCCCACCCTTGACCTTCCAGGGAGAAAGAGGAGATGCTCAGAGAGGACAGCAGAGGAAGGGAGGAAGGGACGCACAGAGAAGGGGACCTCCCTGGGGGTTCAGTGGTTAGAATCCCTCGCTCCCAATGCAGGGGACCCAGGTTCAATCCCTGGTCAGGGAATGAAGATCCCCCAGGCCACAACTAAGAGTGTGCCTGTCGAAACTAAAGAGCCCGCCTACTGCAAATGAAGAAAGACCTCCTGTGCTGCCCCTAGGACTCGGGGCAGCCGAATAAATACTCAAAAGAAGAAAAAGAAAGAAAGGTAAGCACAGAGAGGTGGAAAGAAGCAGAGAGAGGTGACAAGACATACAAATTCCAAAGGGCCCGCGCCCACACCCTGCACCCCCAAGGGCCCGCCAGGCACCAAGAGGACGGCAGATGCAGGAAACCAAGCTTCCAGGCGATGCCTTACTTTTCCAGCAAATGAGACATCTAGGGAATTCCCTAATGGTCCAGTGGCTAATACTGCCAAGGGCCGGGGTTCCATCCCTGGTCAGGGAAATAAGAGAACAAAGAAAAAGAAATCCACTCCGCCCGGCTGTGTGTGTAACAGTTTCTCCAAGTTTCCCTTGTAACGGGAGGGGCTTCCCACGCGCTCCAGGCGGTGGAAAGTGACCTCTGGGAAGGGGGCGGGGGCATCGGGAGACGGGGACAGTGACCCCGAGAATCAGGCTTGGGAACCTCAAGACAGCCTCTGGGAGGGGCCGGTCCAGAAAGCTCGTGGGCTTCCAGCCCAGCCCCGAGGCCTCCTTCTCTGGCTGCTTCCACAAAGAGCGGAGAACTCAAAGCAAGACCAGGTCACAGCCGCCGCTGGCAGTGCAGCTGGAAAGAGGCCCTGGCTTCTCATTACAGGCTCCTCTGGGCTGTTCCATTTCTTCACCCGATGCGTAGACTCCTTTGATAGAAATAATTCTTGTACAGAGTGGCGAGGGCTGGAAGCAGGCTCTGCTCTAGACAAATGGCTGAGCTTTGCCTCCACCTGGGGCTCCCTGCCACAGGCTCTGAGAGGGAGCGCCCCCACCCGCCCTGAGCCCTGGGGTGACCCCAGGCCCGTCTGGTCTGTGTTGTCTTCTACCTCCCCACCCACCCAGAATAACACCCACAGCCTCCTCCACCAGCTGTTCACTCCTCTTCGGTTTTTTTCCTTTTTTGAAACAAATTTATGTATTTACTTAGTTGCACGGGGTCCTAGCTGCAGCACACAGCATCTTGCATCTTCAAAGCATCGTGTGAACCTTTCGATGCAACCTGTGGGATCTCGTTCCCTGACCAGGGATCGAACCCAGATCCCCTGCATTGGGAGCATGGTGTCTGAGCCACTGAACCACAGGGACGTCCCCTCTCCAGCTTTCTTCAATGCTGCTTCAGCCTCCCCAGGGTGTAATGGGTGCCGACATGCGAGCCTCAGCCCTGGGCCACGGAGAGCGACCAGAGACTACCCCTGTCCCCCACAGCGCCCGGGGCAGGTGCCGCGGGAGGGGAGCTCCCCCCAGCGGCTCCAGGGAGCGCCCCAGCCCAGCACAGGGAAAGGCAGGCGGCCTGTGAGCCGTCCCCTCCACACACACACACACACACACACACACACACACACACGAGTCACACACACTCTCCTCCGGCCAGAGCTGCTTCTCCTCCCTCTAGGCCCTGAATACTCTGACCCCAGCAGGGATCCGGGACGGGGTGCCTGCCTGTGACCGCGCCCCCTCCTCTTGGCTGCCTCTGAGAAAAGGCGGTGGATGGCGCAGCCCCTGGCTGTGCAGGGCAGGCGTCTAAACACCAGGTCACGAGCCCCGAGGAGCCCCAGAGCCAGCTGGGGGCTAAGGGTGATGGGCAGCAGGAGAGCCCCTCCATCTGGGACCTGCCTAGAGGTCTCCTGGGTCCTGAGCCACGTGGGAGACCCTAGGCAAGACAGACACTGGGCATGGAGCTGGAAGTTGCTAAATACTGTGAGCTCTGATTCTATATGTGTTTATAATCTCTCATAAGCTTCATTTTATTATTTATTTATATTTTTTATTCTTTGGCCGGGCTGCAAGGCTTGTGGGATCTTAGTTCCCTGAGCAGGGATCAAACCCATGTCCCTCGCATTAGCAACTCAAGAGTCCTAACCATTGAACCTCCAGAGAAGTCCCTCTCATAGTCTCTCTTTTTAAAATTTTATGTATTTATTTATTTTTGACTCTTCTGGGTTTTCACTGCTGTCACAGGCTCTTTTCTAGTTGCAGGGAGTGGAGGCTACCCTCTTGTCAAGGTGAGCAGACTTCTTGGCGCGGTGACGTCTCTTGTGGTGGAACTTGGGCTCCAGGGCACACGGGCTTCCGTCATGGTGGCCCATGGGCTCCATGGTTGCGGCTCCGAGGCTCTCGAGCACAGGCTCCATCGTTGTGGCTCCCGGGCTTCGTTGCTTCGCAGCATGTGGGATCTTCCTGGATCAGGGATCAAACCCATGTCTCCTGCATTGGCTGGCAACCTCGTCACCACTCAGTCACCCGGGAAGCCCTCTCATAGTCTTTAGAGACTATTTTCCTCGAGCCGAGCAGTGCAGCTCCTCTGGAAAGCTCCTGTCTCCCTTGACTCTGCTGGAAGACTCAGGCCTGGCCGGTCCCAGCTCCACCACCAGCTATAGTTTGCAGGTGGACATCTGTAAAGGTTCAGCTCAGAGAGGGCCAGAGAATCAAACCGAGACAACCTCAAGCGCAAGTCAGGGAACTTCTTGGGAGGATGACTGAGTGCACTCCTACCCCAGATATTATAAAGGATGGTAGTTAGAACTGGACTCTGGACTTCCCTGGTGGTCCCGTGGTTAAGAATCCACCTGCCAATGCAGGGGACACAGGTTCGATCCCTGGTCTGGGCAGATTCCACATGCTTCAGGGCAGCTGAACCCCTGTGCTACAACTAACTATCGAGCCCATGTTCTAGAGTCCTTGAGACCTAACAGTTGAAGGGCCTAGAGCCCGTGCTCCATAGCAAGAGAAGCCACTGCAATGAGAAGCCCAAGCACTGCAACTAGAAAGCAGCGCCTATTTGCTGCACCTAGAGAAAAGCCCACACAGCAACAAAGGCCCAGCATTGCCAAAATAAATAGATAAATAAATAAAATTATATTTAAAAATCCTGATTTCATCACTCCCGGGCTGTGTATCCTTGGGCACGTTACTGTTAAGGGCGCCTCTTGTCTTCCTGAAAGCAGCCATCCTCACCCTGTTCTGAGGACAGAGTGAGCTAATTCTTGTAAAATGTAGTCGCAAGTGCCTGGCACGAAGCCCTCAGTAAGCGCTGGCCGTCCTGCTGTGCGGGCTGTCCTGTGCTGGCTCCGGTCTGCTCTGGGCTCAGAAGAAGGGGACACGGACCGGGACCCCGCCTTCCACTCTCAGCTGCCCCGCGGAGGGTCTGCTCAGTCGTGGGGTAAGAGGCCCCAGCCACTGTTTGACAAAGAGGAATGGATCAGCATTGCGGCTGGAGGCGAGAGACAGACTAGCCAAGGGCACGCTTCCTCCTTTCCTAACTCAGATTTATGCTTACTTACATATTTGGTCGTGTTGCGTGTTTGCGGCAGCATGCAGGACCTTCATCGTGGCACGCAGATCCTCAGGGTGCAGCACTTGGGCTTCGCTGTCCTGCAGCATGTCAGATCCTAGTTCCCCGACCTGGAATCAAACCCGGATCCCCTGCAGTGCAAGGCAGATGCTTAACCACTGGCCCTCCAGAAGCCCAAGGCAAATTTCTTAGGGAGGTCTTAGCAGGAGTGAGGCCTGGCGGTCCCAGCTCCACCACCAGCTATAGTTTGCAGGTGGACATCTGTAAAGGTTCAGCTCAGAGAGGGCCAGAGAATCAAACCGAGACAACCTCAAGCGCAAGTCAGGGAACTTCTTGGGAGGATGACTGAGTGCACTCCTACCCCAGATATTATAAAGGATGGTAGTTAGAACTGGACTCTGGACTTCCCTGGTGGTCCCGTGGTTAAGAATCCACCTGCCAATGCAGGGGACACAGGTTCGATCCCTGGTCTGGGCAGATTCCACATGCTTCAGGGCAGCTGAACCCCTGTGCTACAACTAACTATCGAGCCCATGTTCTAGAGTCCTTGAGACCTAACAGTTGAAGGGCCTAGAGCCCGTGCTCCATAGCAAGAGAAGCCACTGCAATGAGAAGCCCAAGCACTGCAACTAGAAAGCAGCGCCTATTTGCTGCACCTAGAGAAAAGCCCACACAGCAACAAAGGCCCAGCATTGCCAAAATAAATAGATAAATAAATAAAATTATATTTAAAAATCCTGATTTCATCACTCCCGGGCTGTGTATCCTTGGGCACGTTACTTTTAAAGGGGCGCCTCTTGTCTTCCTGAAAGCAGCCATCCTCACCCTGTTCTGAGGACAGAGTGAGCTAATTCTTGTAAAATGTAGTCGCAAGTGCCTGGCACGAAGCCCTCAGTAAGCGCTGGCCGTCCTGCTGTGCGGGCTGTCCTGTGCTGGCTCCGGTCTGCTCTGGGCTCAGAAGAAGGGGACACGGACCGGGACCCCGCCTTCCACTCTCAGCTGCCCCCCGCGGAGGGTCTGCTCAGTCGTGGGGTAAGAGGCCCCAGCCACTGTTTGACAAAGAGGAATGGATCAGCATTGCGGCTGGAGGCGAGAGACAGACTAGCCAAGGGCACGCTTCCTCCTTTCCTAACTCAGATTTATGCTTACTTACATATTTGGTCGTGTTGCGTGTTTGCGGCAGCATGCAGGACCTTCATCGTGGCACGCAGATCCTCAGGGTGCAGCACTTGGGCTTCGCTGTCCTGCAGCATGTCAGATCCTATTTCCCCCGACCTGGAATCAAACCCGGATCCCCTGCAGTGCAAGGCAGATGCTTAACCACTGGCCCTCCAGGGAAGCCCAAGGCAAATTTCTTTAGGGAGGTCTTAGCAGGAGTGAGCTTCTGGACCCTTAAGAGGACAGTGATGGTCCAGCGGGCTTCCTTGGTGGCTCGGATGGCACGGAAACCACCCACAATGCAGGAGACCTGGCTTGGATCCCTGGGTCGGGAAGATCCCCTGGAGAAGGGAATGGTAGCCCACTCAGTATTTTTGCCTTAGAGAATTCTATGGACAGAGGAACCGGGCTCAAGTCCATGACCCTGCAAAGAGTCAGACACAACTGACTACCGTCCATACGTACATAAACTAGGCTGGGTTACACTTCCGCCCTAGATTGGACTAAAATTTCTGATCAGCCCCCACGCCTTGTTTCAGGCAGGATCAATTTGGGCTCCTCCCTCTATTCTGCTGCCTTATCCCTAGCTCAACTGAACAGGTTATCACCCATGTACAGGGCCAGGGACAAGCTTCCTAACCAGATGTCGTGCGGGTGGGAACTAAGCTTGAGTCATCTTTCTGTCCCAAACAAACTTCAAAACATGTCGGCAACACATTCATTCCAGCCTGTTTCTCTGGGAACAGAGAACCAGGAAGGTTTTGGGGGTATTTTTGTTTGTTTGTTTCGTTTTGTTTTTATAGGAAAAGCTCTGAGTGGCTCAGAGAAAAGAACATGTGAAAAGGTATCAGACGATACGCCCCCAGCCCTGTCTCTTTACCGCTCATCCATCAGCTTCCTGTGTGGGGACTGAGACAGAAAGTGATGACCGACAGCGCAGGACAGCATTCTGTAAATGTTTCCACCTAGTCCCACCCGTGGGGACGCGCTGCCTCATGAAATGTCATTTGGCCTCATTTCAGCCTCAGAGAGCTGTGCTGCCGTGGAATCCTTTCCAGTCTTAGAGCGTCTCTGTTGAGCCAGAAAGGACAGGAAGGCTGTGTGACCCTGGCCGAGGCCTCCCCTGCTCTTGTCTCTGAGAAGCTCCTCGGGCTGTGAACAGAAGGGCTGGGGGCCTCGCCCGCAGATGGTCAGATCCTTAGTTCCCGACCTGGAATCAAACCCGGATCCCCTGCAGTGCAAGGCAGATGCTTAACCACTGGCCCTCCAGGGAAGCCCAAGGCAAATTTCTTTAGGGAGGTCTTAGCAGGAGTGAGCTTCTGGACCCTTAAGAGGACAGTGATGGTCCAGCGGGCTTCCTTGGTGGCTCGGATGGCACGGAAACCACCCACAATGCAGGAGACCTGGCTTGGATCCCTGGGTCGGGAAGATCCCTGGAGAAGGGAATGGTAGCCCACTCAGTATTTTTGCCTTAGAGAATTCTATGGACAGAGGAACCGGGCTCAAGTCCATGACCCTGCAAAGAGTCAGACACAACTGACTACCGTCCATACGTACATAAACTAGGCTGGGTTACACTTCCGCCCTAGATTGGACTAAAATTTCTGATCAGCCCCCACGCCTTGTTTCAGGCAGGATCAATTTGGGCTCCTCCCTCTATTCTGCTGCCTTATCCCTAGCTCAACTGAACAGGTTATCACCCATGTACAGGGCCAGGGACAAGCTTCCTAACCAGATGTCGTGCGGGTGGGAACTAAGCTTGAGTCATCTTTCTGTCCCAAACAAACTTCAAAACATGTCGGCAACACATTCATTCCAGCCTGTTTCTCTGGGAACAGAGAACCAGGAAGGTTTTGGGGGTATTTTTGTTTGTTTGTTTCGTTTTGTTTTTATAGGAAAAGCTCTGAGTGGCTCAGAGAAAAGAACATGTGAAAAGGTATCAGACGATACGCCCCCAGCCCTGTCTCTTTACCGCTCATCCATCAGCTTCCTGTGTGGGGACTGAGACAGAAAGTGATGACCGACAGCGCAGGACAGCATTCTGTAAATGTTTCCACCTAGTCCCACCCGTGGGGACGCGCTGCCTCATGAAATGTCATTTGGCCTCATTTCAGCCTCAGAGAGCTGTGCTGCCGTGGAATCCTTTCCAGTCTTAGAGCGTCTCTGTTGAGCCAGAAAGGACAGGAAGGCTGTGTGACCCTGGCCGAGGCCTCCCCTGCTCTTGTCTCTGAGAAGCTCCTCGGGCTGTGAACAGAAGGGCTGGGGGGCAGACCTGCCCGTGGGCTGTGGCTCCGTGACGACCCTCCCTAGGAATGCAGGCCCTGCCTGGCCCCTGCACCCGCCCTGCCCTGCGCAGGGCTCCTGCTGGGGGAGGGGGGACGTCCCCTTCTCCCTGCCTCCATTTGCAATCACTATTTATTTATCTTTGGAAGTGGAAGGAACCAGAGCCTGCAACTGGGAGAGACGTGTGGAGCCAGCAGAATTCAGTGTCGGGGCTCAGGGTCCGTGGCACACACAAGGGAAAGAAACTCATCCCCGCAACGTAGGGAGGGGTGGGGCCCCAGCGGAAAGGCCACCGCGCTGGAAAAGGTGCCGCGCACGCCCGAGGCACAGAAGAAGGGGTCGGTCATCACAGAGACCACTTCGGCGGCCCGGTGAAGGAAGGGGAAAGGGGGCCCGGCTCAGGGGCCCCCAAACCCCCGGCAGCCCGTGTATCCCTGCAGCAAAGGAGCTGTTAAGTGGCAGGAAAGGCCGCCTTCGTGGGGAAACTGAGACCGCAGACGCACTGGGCCACACTTCACTCCACCCTCTGTCCCCAGCCCGGCTCCCAGCCCTGGTTTCACCCCCTAGGAGCGGCCCCCACCCACCCACTCATTCACAGGCCATGACTTGCGTTTACAGACTGAGGGACAGGCAGGGCCCCTTTCCTGCAGAAATGAGATATCCCAGGATGTAAGGAACCGTGCCCTTCGTCAGACCGCCCCAAACAGGCCCTCCTGACTCACTGCAATGCTCTTCCCACACCCAGGGGGAATCCCTGCGTTTCCCTTCTCTTTCCCACTCACGGAACCCCACCCCCACCCCCCACACGCACAGGGATCTGGAAAAGGTAGGCGCTCGATCTGACCCGCCTCGGCCTTTGGCCCCTCCTTGGCCCAGTGACATGCACCCCTGCCGGGCGAGGTCACCGGAGGTCTGAGCCAGCTTGGCCTCTGCCGCACTGGCTGGAACAGGGCTGGGAGAAGGAGCGGCCCATCGGGTCAGGGGTCAGGGGAAGCCGAGCCTCAGCAACCCCAGAGCGGTCACCAAAGTTCAGTCCAAACCATGGACATCACTGGCTCGAGGCTCTCGAGCACAGGCTCCATCGTTGTGGCTCCGGGCTCGTTGCTTCGCAGCATGTGGGATCTTCCTGGATCAGGATCAAACCCATGTCTCCTGCATTGGCTGGCAACCTCACCACTCAGTCACCGGAGCCCTCTCATAGTCTTTAGAGACTATTTTCCTCGAGCCGAGCAGTGCAGCTCCTCTGGAAAGCTCCTGTCTCCCTTGACTCTGCTGGAAGACTCAGGCCTGGCCGGTCCCAGCTCCACCACCAGCTATAGTTTGCAGGTGGACATCTGTAAAGGTTCAGCTCAGAGAGGCCAGAGAATCAAACCGAGACAACCTCAAGCGCAAGTCAGGGAACTTCTTGGGAGGATGACTGAGTGCACTCCTACCCCAGATATTATAAAAGATGGTAGTTAGAACTGGACTCTGGATTTCCCCTGGTGGTCCCGTGGTTAAGAATCCACCTGCCAATGCAGGGGACACAGGTTCGATCCCTGGTCTGGGCAGATTCCACATGCTTCAGGGCAGCTGAACCCCTGTGCTACAACTAACTATCGAGCCCATGTTCTAGAGTCCTTGAGACCTAACAGTTGAAGGGCCTAGAGCCCGTGCTCCATAGCAAGAGAAGCCACTGCAATGAGAAGCCCAAGCACTGCAACTAGAAAGCAGCGCCTATTTGCTGCACCTAGAGAAAAGCCCACACAGCAACAAAGGCCCAGCATTGCCAAAATAAATAGATAAATAAATAAAATTATATTTAAAAATCCTGATTTCATCACTCCCGGGCTGTGTATCCTTGGGCACGTTACTGTTAAGGGCGCCTCTTGTCTTCCTGAAAGCAGCCATCCTCACCCTGTTCTGAGGACAGAGTGAGCTAATTCTTGTAAAATGTAGTCGCAAGTGCCTGGCACGAAAGCCCTCAGTAAGCGCTGGCCGTCCTGCTGTGCGGGCTGTCCTGTGCTGGCTCCGGTCTGCTCTGGGCTCAGAAGAAGGGGACACGGACCGGGACCCCGCCTTCCACTCTCAGCTGCCCCCCGCGGAGGGTCTGCTCAGTCGTGGGGTAAGAGGCCCCAGCCACTGTTTGACAAAGAGGAATGGATCAGCATTGCGGCTGGAGGCGAGAGACAGACTAGCCAAGGGCACGCTTCCTCCTTTCCTAACTCAGATTTATGCTTACTTACATATTTGGTCGTGTTGCGTGTTTGCGGCAGCATGCAGGACCTTCATCGTGGCACGCAGATCCTCAGGGTGCAGCACTTGGGCTTCGCTGTCCTGCAGCATGTCAGATCCTAGTTCCCCGACCTGGAATCAAACCCGGATCCCCTGCAGTGCAAGGCAGATGCTTAACCACTGGCCCTCCAGGGAAGCCCAAGGCAAATTTCTTTAGGGAGGTCTTAGCAGGAGTGAGCTTCTGGACCCTTAAGAGGACAGTGATGGTCCAGCGGGCTTCCTTGGTGGCTCGGATGGCACGGAAACCACCCACAATGCAGGAGACCTGGCTTGGATCCCTGGGTCGGGAAGATCCCCTGGAGAAGGGAATGGTAGCCCACTCAGTATTTTTGCCTTAGAGAATTCTATGGACAGAGGAACCGGGCTCAAGTCCATGACCCTGCAAAGAGTCAGACACAACTGACTACCGTCCATACGTACATAAACTAGGCTGGGTTACACTTCCGCCCTAGATTGGACTAAAATTTCTGATCAGCCCCCACGCCTTGTTTCAGGCAGGATCAATTTGGGCTCCTCCCTCTATTCTGCTGCCTTATCCCTAGCTCAACTGAACAGGTTATCACCCATGTACAGGGCCAGGGACAAGCTTCCTAACCAGATGTCGTGCGGGTGGGAACTAAGCTTGAGTCATCTTTCTGTCCCAAACAAACTTCAAAACATGTCGGCAACACATTCATTCCAGCCTGTTTCTCTGGGAACAGAGAACCAGGAAGGTTTTGGGGTATTTTTGTTTGTTCTCGTTTTGTTTTTATAGGAAAGGCTCGGGGCTGAAAAGACTCAGGATCAGGCTGCCTGCCCCGCACCGCCCTCCCTCGCGGGCTCCTGCTGGGGAGGGGACGTCCCTTCTCCCTGCCTCCATTTGCAATCACGATTTATTTATCTTTGGAAGTGGAAGGAACCAGAGCCTGCAACTGGGAGAGACGTGTGGAGCCAGCAGAATTCAGTGTCGGGGCTCAGGGTCCGTGGCACACACAAGGGAAAGAAACTCACCCCCGAACGTAGGGAGGGTGGGGCCCCAGCGGAAAGGCCACCGGCTGGAAAAGGTGCCGCGCCGCCCGAGGCACAGAAAAAGGGGGTCGGTCATCACAGAGACCACTTGGCGGCCCGGTGAAGGAAGGGAAAGGGGCCCGGCTCAGGGGCCCCAAACCCCGCAGCCCGTGTATCCCTGCAGCAAAGGAGCTGTTAAGTGGCAGGAAAGGCCGCCTTCGTGGGGAAACTGAGACCGCAGACGCACTGGGCCACACTTCACTCCACCCTCTGTCCCCAGCCCGGCTCCCAGCCCTGGTTTCACCCCCTAGGAGCGGCCCCCACCCACCCACTCATTCACAGGCCATGACTTGCGTTTACAGACTGAGGGACAGGCAGGGCCCCTTTCCTGCAGAAATGAGATATCCCAGGATGTAAGGAACCGTGCCCTTCGTCAGACCGCCCCAAACAGGCCCTCCTGACTCACTGCAATGCTCTTCCCACACCCAGGGGGAATCCCTGCGTTTCCCTTCTCTTTCCCACTCACGGAACCCCACCCCCACCCCCCACACGCACAGGGATCTGGAAAAGGTAGGCGCTCGATCTGACCCGCCTCGGCCTTTGGCCCCTCCTTGGCCCAGTGACATGCACCCCTGCCGGGCGAGGTCACCGGAGGGTCTGAGCCAGCTTGGCCTCTGCCGCACTGGCTGGAACAGGGCTGGGAGAAGGAGCGGCCCATCGGGTCAGGGGTCAGGGGAAGCCGAGCCTCAGCAACCCCAGAGCGGTCACCAAAGTTCAGTCCAAACCATGGACATCACTGGTCAAGCCCGCAGGTCCACGAAAGCCCCAAGAGCACGGGGTGCACGCTGGTCCGCCCCGAGCCAGGCAGGGTTCCGCGAAAAGTGAGAGCGGCTGGCTTTGAGGGCAGCGAGGGGTGGCGGAGAGGAGGCAGGCATCCCGGCTCGGGGGAGACGGGCGGCCCGGAGAGGTCCGGGTGCGGGGCGGGTGCAGGGCACGCGCGGGGCTGGCGGGCTCGGACTGCGGGGAGGGCAGCGGCCTGGCTGCGCGTCGGGAGGCGCTAGGGCCTCGCGGACGGGCGGGCTGGCGAGGGGAGGGCGCCCTCCCGGGAGGGCGGGCGGGGGCCGGAGGCGGCGGGAGCGGCGCCGCGCGAGCCGCCTCCATCCATGGCACGGCGCGGCGGCGGCGGCGGCGGCGGCAGGAGCCCGGCGCGGTCCGCTAGGTCCCAGCCCCGCGCGGAGCGAGCCGGCGACGCGGAGGGGCCCGGCCGCAGCCCGCCCGGGGTCGCCGCGCGGAGAGGCGGGCCGCCCGCGCCGCGCTGACAGCCGCGCCCGCGTCCTCCCCGCCGGGGCGCGCGCCGGACATGCCCCCGGGGCGCGGCGGCGGGGACCCCGGGGCCTGCCTCCGCCCAGGGCCCCCCGCCCCGCCCTCGCGCGCCCCGGGCCCCCGCTGAGCACGCCTCCCGCACGTCGGGATCCCGCCGAGAGCTGTCGGGCCCCGCGGGGCGATGGGCTGATGGGCGCCGCGGGACGCAGGATGCGGGGGGCGCCCGCGCGCCTGCTGCCGCTGCTGCCGCTGCTGCTGCTCTGTGCGCCCGAGACCCGGGGCGCGCCTGGCTGCCCGATCCCCATCCGCAGCTGCAAGTGCTCGGGGGAGCGGCCCAAGGGGCTCAGCGGCGGCGCCTCCAACCCGGCGCGCAGGAGGGTGGTGTGCGGCGGCGGAGACCTGCCGGAGCCTCCCGATCCCGGCCTGCTGCCCAACAGCACCGTGACGCTGTGAGTACCCCGCTCGAGTCCCGGCGCGGACGCGGACGGAGACCAGACGGGAGGCTGGGGAGTGGGAGACAGAGACTTGAGGACAGGCCTGAGGCGTCCGGAAGCCGAGGAGGGACGCTTGGATGAAGCAGGGGCGAGCGGAGGGTTCCAGGGGTGTGGAGGGAGGAGGGAGCATTGGGGGCCGGGGCGCCCCCGCAGAGGCCGGGCAGGCCCCCGCGCACCTGCACAGGTGAAGGGGAACGCGCGCTGGCGGGGCGCCCACGCCCCTGGACGTCCTAGCAGCGGCTCGTGCTGCGGACTTCGAGGACCTGCTGTGGGTGGGATCCGGGGAGGCTCGGGGGAGATCAGCGCCCGCGGCCCAGTAGCTGTCTGTGGTCGTTCCCACCGCTGACGCGTCCCTGGCCGCATGGGACGTGTTTCCCGGGTTCACCCCGCGGGCCCGGCTCCTCCGGCTGGGGGCCCCCCCATCCGACCCCGCAGCCTGCCGTCCCCGCCTGCAGCCCGGCTCCCTGGCGCAGGCAGGAGGGTGGGCTCGAAAAAGTCTCTCCGTGGGATGCAGGCGCGGCCCGACTCCTCCTGGGCCCCTGTCCCGCCGCGCGCATCTTGAGGAGTGACCTCTGCACCCCTCCCTCTTCCTCCCCTGCTCGGAGGTAAGACGAACTTGGGCTGTTGCTCTGTCGACTTCGCGCAAAGATTGCAGAGAAAGAAACCCGCGGAGGGCAAGGAGGCCGCCTCCCCGCCTAGCTCTGTCATGCCTGTTTCCTTCTCAGCCCCGGCCTTATGAAGCCCTCCCTGTGCGGCTGGGCCCGCTGCGCCTCAAGCCAACTCCAAGTCTCCCCATGGGGGTCCGAGATCCGCAGGAGCCCTAGCGACCCCTCCCCACTGCCGCGATTTCCTGCGAGAGCACGTGCTCGGGGCTCCACGCACGCCGCCGTGGAGTAGGGGGTCCGGCCCCGGCGGCGGCCCCTTCCTGTCCCGTCCGGGACTCAGCCTCCGAGCCGCTTCCCCTTCCCTGTCCTCCTGACCCCGGTGGCCAGCGTTTCCCCACCGCCCCTTGCCCGGAGTTGGAGCTGGCTCACGGTCTATCCGATTGTGTCCAGAACAATACCAGTCACGCCTCTGGTTGGGTGAGTTCAGAGGCTGTGCGCTTCCTGACAGGACGCGACTGGTCAGCGTCTGACGTTGGCCGCCCGGCAGGCCTTCTCCCCGGCTGGGGTGGGTGTGTGCCCATGTGTGCTAGCAGCGGGGGAAGCCCTGTCTGCTCCCTCCCCGGCCGGGCGCTCAGGGGTGCAGCCATGGCCGGGGAAGACAGCTGTGGCAGCTGGTTCCCGTCCCTCAGAGTGTCCACTGGTGTTGGAGTGTCCAGACAGGCCTGGGCATTCCCCAGCCCACTCAGCTCTGGAGGAGAAAAATGCTTGCTGTGTGCAATGGTGGGGCTGCTGTCTGTGTGAGTCCCCGCTGGGCCGTGAGAATTCAGCTCCCAGGGAGTGGGTGTGTGCGTGCTCTGGATCTTGCTGCGTGCTCACACACATGTGCCCGGATTAGGGAATCCTGACGTACTGATGGCAGAAGGAAGGGGGAACACATTCAAAGGTGGTTTTGCAGTACATCTTAGAATGATTTGGCAACTAATGCTTTCCAGCCACGGCTCACTCCCATGGATGCCACTCCTAGGAGAGAGAGCGGGTGAGAATATGCATTCTCACCAAAAGAGGTTGGCAGCCAACAGGATCCCTAGCTCACCTTGCCATCTCTAACCATCCTAGAGGAAAGCGCCGCCTGCCCCGCCCCCTGCCCTCCCCGCCCCCCGCCCAGCCACCAACTTTTGTCCCAGGCCACTGACCTGCCTGGTTTAGGATACCTTCCCGAGAACAGCCCACCTGAGCCTGGCCGGACTCCTCCGCAGGGACAGCAGACACCACGGCAGGCCAGCCTGGAGCAGCGCCCCCAGGAGCCCATTGACCCATCAGCCCCGGGTGGGACTAAGACCAGCCACGGACATTTGCTCTAGGCTCACCCCACCCGCTCCACCTAATCCCTGATCCCGACCGCAACCCCTCCTCCAAGCTGGCTGCTAAAGGAAAAGAGCCCACGCTGTCCTTCAGCAGAAGCTGGCATGGATTCTCTTCTGGGGGCTCAGGAAACCCATCCTTACGCAGCATGCATCTCGAGGGAAGAAGCGCCGGGGAGGGGCTTCAGCCCCACCCGTCTGGCAGCCAAGGGAGGCAGAGCACAGACACCTTCAGACCCTCCCAAGTGCCTCCCTCCTCTCTCTGTTATTACTGCCCCCGCTGCGCCCCAACTTTCTCCTTTCTGCCCCTGGCCTGGTGCAAACAGTGGCCGGGGGCCAGTAGTCTTTGCATTATAGCTCTCCCCTCCCTCCACCTCCCCGTTCACAGCCCTGCCCCAGTGGGCCCTGGGATTGCAGGGCAGGGGGAGAGTCAGGCCTCCACCTTGGGGAGCCTGGCAGACTCTTCAGGCAGAGAAAGTGCTAGATAAGGTGCCTGTCTGCAGAGAGCCTCCATCTCTGCTCAGAAAGCCTCCAAGCGCATCGGGGCAGCCCTGTCAACAGCCCCTTCCGCCCCCGCCCTGTTATCTCCATTCCTGCCTTCTGTTTTTGTAGACTGCAGGCCCCTCTCCCCACCCTGGGCTTTTTTTTTTTTTTTTTTTCCTATCTCTAATGGATTTTCATTCGTGATTTTCCAGGAAAGCAGAACTCTTGGCTTCCTTCCTGATTCACCTCCCCACCCTACCCCCTCGTCTCACGGCCCAGTCCAGCGGGCAGCTGTGGGCATGGGCCCCCTCCGCCCCTCGCCAGAGCAGGAGGCCTCACAGGCCTGCCTTGAGGGGCAAGGCCTCCCTGGGGGTAGGGGTGTCTTATCACCGGGTGGGGGAGGGACACACACTCCACTGGGAGCCCCCTACCCACTCCAGGCAGCACCCACTCCAGGCAGCAGCGGCTGGGCCTGCTCTCTGGTTCTGAGCTCTGGGAGTTACAGAGCGGGGCCAAGGGATTATTCAGGGCTCCTGGGGAAGAAATGATAACGATAAAAGGAACTCTCCTGTAAGGATCTCCCAGGACATGGGAGCAGACCCTCAGACGATACCAGCCAGTGTCATAAGTTTCTGGGCCCCCAGGCCAAAAAGGGTCTCAGACAGAGATGAGTGGATCTGGGCCCTACATGGCCTCTGACAGATGAACACACTGAGGCCAGGCGGGGAGGGGGCCAGGCGTCACACAGCTTGCTGACGGACGCCAGCAGCAGGATTAGCCCGTTGGGTGCCCTTCATGTTCCTTTCAGGTGAGACCGGGCACCCCCCCCCCGGGGGGGCTCCCCTTTCTCTCTCAACCCTTAATCCCACCCACCGCAACCCCGCTGGCTGCTAAAGGAAAAGAGCCCACGCTGTCCTTCAGCAGAAGCTGGCATGGATTCTCTTCTGGGGGCTCAGGAAACCCATCCTTACGCAGCATGCATCTCGAGGAAGAAGCGCCGGGAGGGGCTTCAGCCCCACCTCTGGCAGCCAAGGGAGGCAGAGCACAGACACCTTCAGACCCTCCCAAGTGCCTCCCTCCTCTCTCTGTTATTACTGCCCCCGCTGCGCCCCAACTTTCTCCTTTCTGCCCCTGGCCTGGTGCAAACAGTGGCCGGGGGCCAGTAGTCTTTGCATTATAGCTCTCCCCTCCCTCCACCTCCCCGTTCACAGCCCTGCCCCAGTGGGCCCTGGGATTGCAGGGCAGGGGGAGAGTCAGGCCTCCACCTTGGGGAGCCTGGCAGACTCTTCAGGCAGAGAAAGTGCTAGATAAGGTGCCTGTCTGCAGAGAGCCTCCATCTCTGCTCAGAAAGCCTCCAAGCGCATCGGGGCAGCCCTGTCAACAGCCCCTTCCGCCCCCGCCCTGTTATCTCCATTCCTGCCTTCTGTTTTTGTAGACTGCAGGCCCCTCTCCCCACCCTGGGCTTTTTTTTTTTTTTTTTTTTCCTATCTCTAATGGATTTTCATTCGTGATTTTCCAGGAAAGCAGAACTCTTGGCTTCCTTCCTGATTCACCTCCCCACCCTACCCCCTCGTCTCACGGCCCAGTCCAGCGGGCAGCTGTGGGCATGGGCCCCCTCCGCCCCTCGCCAGAGCAGGAGGCCTCACAGGCCTGCCTTGAGGGGCAAGGCCTCCCTGGGGGTAGGGGTGTCTTATCACCGGGTGGGGGAGGGACACACACTCCACTGGGAGCCCCCTACCCACTCCAGGCAGCACCCACTCCAGGCAGCAGCGGCTGGGCCTGCTCTCTGGTTCTGAGCTCTGGGAGTTACAGAGCGGGGCCAAGGGATTATTCAGGGCTCCTGGGGAAGAAATGATAACGATAAAAGGAACTCTCCTGTAAGGATCTCCCAGGACATGGGAGCAGACCCTCAGACGATACCAGCCAGTGTCATAAGTTTCTGGGCCCCCAGGCCAAAAAGGGTCTCAGACAGAGATGAGTGGATCTGGGCCCTACATGGCCTCTGACAGATGAACACACTGAGGCCAGGCGGGGAGGGGGCCAGGCGTCACACAGCTTGCTGACGGACGCCAGCAGCAGGATTAGCCCGTTGGGTGCCCTTCATGTTCCTTTCAGGTGAGACCCTCGGTGTTCATGGGGCTGGACTCAATGGACCCAGTGGGCACAAAAGCTGTTTTAGAAAACCCAGCTCCTTCCCAGCAGGCCCCAGGCCCCTCTGGCCTGGGAACATTCCAAGGCCGGGTGGGGAGGGATGTTGGGCATGGGACAGTCCCTCCGCGCGGAATCTCTTAGAGCTAACCCACCCTCATCCACGCAGCCTCAGGTCTGCCCACCCTGCAGGCTGTCTCCGTGGGCGGGGAGGGACGTGAGCCACATGGACGTGCCTCCTCGGGGTGGCTGGGGCCCTTGTTGTGCGTTTGCTGGTCTTGTTGAGCACCGTGGTGGGAGGGAGGCCCCTTCCCAGCCCCCCTGCTTGCTCTCCCTTCAGTGCCCCTCACCCGAGCCACGGGGTCCCGTTAGCCGGGGTCTGGGGCCAAGTGTGCCAGCCGCCTGCTGGAGCCCGGAGCCCGAGGGGAGAGGAGGGATGCTGGCTGGAGGGGCGGGCCCACGGCCTCCGCACCCCTCCCCTTCCACCCGCTTTCCCCATATGGTTCTCATAAGGTCTGGGCTCAGAGACAGCAGCCAGAGGAAGTGGCTGTGTACAGAGAGCTTTTGTGCGGGAGAGGAGGGGGAGGGGGGAGCCAGGAGAAAGGAGGGAAGGAAGGAAAGGAGGGAAGAGGCTGGAGACTCCAGCAGCCTCTCTCTTACCCGGCGGACCGGGCAGGGTAGGGTCTCGGCCGCAGCGTCCTCTGGCGGGCTCCGGGACCCCCACTTGTCTGACGGGAAGGGCCCGGACGCTCCCTGACCAGCTCCTGGAGGAGCTGGGGGCCAGCGGCCCAGCTGCCAGAACTCATCAGCCCCTTCCTGGAGGGGTTAGGAACCCAGCCCGTAGGTGCAGGACCTCAGGGCCCGGGAGCACTAGGCAGAGAGTAGCGTCCTTCTTGCACCAAAGAGACTGGACTTCTCATGCAACCCCAGCCCCATTCGTGGGGCCAGGACCCAGGATGGGCTATCTGCAGAACCCAGCAAGAGCCCAGCCCCACCCAGCGACCCCAAGGAAGTCTGGTTTTGCCACCTACTACAGATTCTCCCTCTGAGGGTGGGGAATGTGATCCCTAGTCCTCATTGAGTCTGAGAATTTCCCCAAAGGCACAGGCCCACCAGTGTAATTTGAACCTCACCAAATTGATGGGACTCATGGGACAGTCCCCCCCCGCAGGCCCCAGGCCCTCTGGCCTGGGAACATTCCAAGGCCGGGTGGGGAGGGATGTTGGGCATGGGACAGTCCCTCCGGAATCTCTTAGAGCTAACCCACCCTCATCCACGCAGCCTCAGGTCTGCCCACCCTGCAGGCTGTCTCCGTGGGCGGGGAGGGACGTGAGCCACATGGACGTGCCTCCTCGGGGTGGCTGGGGCCCTTGTTGTGCGTTTGCTGGTCTTGTTGAGCACCGTGGTGGGAGGGAGGCCCCTTCCCAGCCCCCCTGCTTGCTCTCCCTTCAGTGCCCCTCACCCGAGCCACGGGGTCCCGTTAGCCGGGGTCTGGGGCCAAGTGTGCCAGCCGCCTGCTGGAGCCCGGAGCCCGAGGGGAGAGGAGGGATGCTGGCTGGAGGGGCGGGCCCACGGCCTCCGCACCCCTCCCCTTCCACCCGCTTTCCCCATATGGTTCTCATAAGGTCTGGGCTCAGAGACAGCAGCCAGAGGAAGTGGCTGTGTACAGAGAGCTTTTGTGCGGGAGAGGAGGGGGAGGGGGGAGCCAGGAGAAAGGAGGGAAGGAAGGAAAGGAGGGAAGAGGCTGGAGACTCCAGCAGCCTCTCTCTTACCCGGCGGACCGGGCAGGGTAGGGTCTCGGCCGCAGCGTCCTCTGGCGGGCTCCGGGACCCCCACTTGTCTGACGGGAAGGGCCCGGACGCTCCCTGACCAGCTCCTGGAGGAGCTGGGGGCCAGCGGCCCAGCTGCCAGAACTCATCAGCCCCTTCCTGGAGGGGTTAGGAACCCAGCCCGTAGGTGCAGGACCTCAGGGCCCGGGAGCACTAGGCAGAGAGTAGCGTCCTTCTTGCACCAAAGAGACTGGACTTCTCATGCAACCCCAGCCCCATTCGTGGGGCCAGGACCCAGGATGGGCTATCTGCAGAACCCAGCAAGAGCCCAGCCCCACCCAGCGACCCCCAAGGAAGTCTGGTTTTGCCACCTACTACAGATTCTCCCTCTGAGGGTGGGGGAATGTGATCCCTAGTCCTCATTGAGTCTGAGAATTTCCCCCAAAGGCACAGGCCCACCAGTGTAATTTGAACCTCACCATAAATTGACCCTTAAATTTGGGGTCATGTTTTTAAAGGGACGGAGTGTTCCTAATGCCACATGGGAGCTACTGGGATGAGATCTCTTTCCTGAAGGAGAAAAAGCTCCAGCCACCTCTGAGTTGATCTCCATTCTTCCATGCAGCAAACATTTCATTGCCAAAGCCCAGAGAGGGGAGGCGAGTTTCCCAACGCTACACAGCCTGGACCCCTCACTCCCCATCACCCTGAGGTAGAGTCTTGGCCTCTGTGGGACCAGAGAGAGAGAGCAGGGGAGGGGAGGGGAGGGAAATGGCCCTGGGCTGAGGAACCAGAAGGAAAATCCGGTAACAGCTAGGAAGGGGCTGTTCAGAGGGGCTGTTTATTTTCATTCCCCCAGCCCAGCCGCTCTGTTCTATTTAGAGCTCAGACACTGACAGGACAAAGCTGCCTCCTCCCCTTCCTCCCTCCTCTGGGGGGGCCCCATCCTTC
This sequence comes from Tragulus kanchil, assembly GCA_022376925.1. Lineage (NCBI taxonomy): Eukaryota > Metazoa > Chordata > Mammalia > Artiodactyla > Tragulidae > Tragulus > Tragulus kanchil. Next base: position 14,142,982 of record JAIOJX010000028.1, on the reverse strand, counting down.
CCAAACTCCAGAACATTCCTTAGCTGGCTGATGGGGGTGGGGGAGCAGAGACACTGTGGAGTGTGGCTAACGGGCCAGCCTCCCAGGACTAGCTTCCCAGCCTCGGGAGTGGGGAGAGATGGGCTGCGGAGGCCTAGGCTGTGGAAGATGGACGGGGCCAGGTGAGGGGCAGGGGACAAATCTGTCACGGAGAAGCAGGGAACCGGCTGGAGCAAGCAGCCCAGGAGGGAGTTCCAGCCTGAACTTGAGGGGCCAGACATCTCCCAGCTGGAAAGAGAAGAGAAGGTTGAGAGCCCCCCACCCTCCTCTCCTCTCCCCCCAACCCCCGCCCCCAGGGCGCTTTGCCTGCTGGGAACTGTGTGTTGAAGCAAAAACTCTGCACTTCAGGAGACTCAGGATGGGGAAAGCTCTCACCTGTAAGGAATGGGCGTCTTTAGTCTAGATCCTTCTTTTACTAAGAAAATAGCCCCAGGAAGGCTGACCTGCCCATAGCTGACTCCAGCTCCAGGTCAACCCCTTCCCAACTGACCAATCAGAGCAGTCCTCCCTGGAGACCGGGCAGGGAGACAGCCAATCTGCTTCCTCCACGTGGACGGTGAGCCACTGAACGTGGCACCCACCCACACGGTGCAGGTGTGCTTAGGGCACCGCTGAACCACGTCACTGCACAGGAGGATTTGGTGGGGAAGTGGAGGCAGGAGGAAACTACCTGCTGACTTGGGAAAACCAGGGGTTAGGGACCACCCCCACCTCCCCAGGAGCTCTGCCCCTCCAGACACCCACCCACCCCTTCGCCAGTTGCCCTCTGTGTGGTGGCCTTCATGCCTGGAGGCGGGAGAGCTGGTCTGTCCTCACGGGCCTTCAATCTCACTGTGGAGGCTGGATACAGGCTCACAAAGCAGGACAAAGCAGGACAGCAGCCCGGCTTCCTCTTTCCCAAGAGGAAAAAACCTCTGGTGTGGAAGGATTAAAGGCCTAATTTACACTGAGGTGTGAAAGACTGATAACAGGCTGATCCGTTCAGCTTTATTTGTATTTGAAAAGAAACCCATTTTCTTTGCCTGGAAGTCTGACTCCCCAGGGGTGAGATTTTAGGCCATGAGTGCTGGACGTGGGTAAGATGGATTGGGAGGCAATTCCCAGCTCCCTGAAACTTGAGTGGACACAGTCACACCAATAGTTCACTCTATCTGACATCTTCTTCCAGTTTCCTTGGAGCGGTCGGCACCAGGTCTCACTTATGTTTGCTGGTGTGGTCCACAGGGCCGGGCACACGGAGGGGTATGTATAGGGTGACTCACGAATGAGTGGCTGCCCGAGTGAACGATTACAGAGCACTCAGGTCCGGTGCTAGGGCCCCCAAATCCCGTCAAGGCATAATCGACCATCCACCATGAACACTTGTAGATGAGTCTTCTCCATGCCAGTCTGTTCTTGGCTCGGCCTGCTGATCACTAGGAACTGTGTGTTGGAGCAAAACTCTGCACTTCAGGAGACTCAGGATGGAAAGCTCTCACCTGTAAGGAATGGGTCTTTAGTCTAGATCCTTCTTTACTAAGAAAATAGCCCCAGGAAGGCTGACCTGCCCATAGCTGACTCCAGCTCCAGGTCAACCCCTTCCCAACTGACCAATCAGAGCAGTCCTCCCTGGAGACCGGGCAGGGAGACAGCCAATCTGCTTCCTCCACGTGGACGGTGAGCCACTGAACGTGGCACCCACCCACACGGTGCAGGTGTGCTTAGGGCACCGCTGAACCACGTCACTGCACAGGAGGATTTGGTGGGGAAGTGGAGGCAGGAGGAAACTACCTGCTGACTTGGGAAAACCAGGGGTTAGGGACCACCCCCACCTCCCCAGGAGCTCTGCCTCCAGACACCCACCCACCCCTTCGCCAGTTGCCCTCTGTGTGGTGGCCTTCATGCCTGGAGGCGGGAGAGCTGGTCTGTCCTCACGGGCCTTCAATCTCACTGTGGAGGCTGGATACAGGCTCACAAAGCAGGACAAAGCAGGACAGCAGCCCGGCTTCCTCTTTCCCAAGAGGAAAAAACCTCTGGTGTGGAAGGATTAAAGGCCTAATTTACACTGAGGTGTGAAAGACTGATAACAGGCTGATCCGTTCAGCTTTATTTGTATTTGAAAAGAAACCCATTTTCTTTGCCTGGAAGTCTGACTCCCCAGGGGTGAGATTTTAGGCCATGAGTGCTGGACGTGGGTAAGATGGATTGGGAGGCAATTCCCAGCTCCCTGAAACTTGAGTGGACACAGTCACACCAATAGTTCACTCTATCTGACATCTTCTTCCAGTTTCCTTCGGGGGAAGCGGTCGGCACCAGGTCTCACTTATGCTTGCTGGTGTGGTCCACAGGGCCGGGCACACGGCAGGGGTATGTATAGGGTTGACTCACGAATGAGTGGCTGCCCGAGAGTGAACGATTACAGAGCACTCAGGTCCGGTGCTAGGGCCCCCCAAATCCCCGTCAAGGCATAATCGACCATCCACCATGAACACTTGTAGATGAGTCTTCTCCATGCCAGTCTGTTCTTGGCTTCGGCCTGCTGATCACTAGGATGCAGTGCCTTGGCAGAGAGGGTAGGTTAGAGAAAGGACCCCAGGAAAGCCCGAGTGGAGGAGCCATTGCAAGGCAGTCTTCCCTCTTGACCTTGACCTCGGATCCTGCTGGGACAGTTCAGCTTCAAGGCTGAGGTCCGAGGCTGTCTCAGGGCATGGCCCTCTAGAGCCTGGGGAAGAGAGGCCCCACCCGGGCGTCTTCCTAACCAGGAGGTGTTCAGGGCTGACCAGACAGGCTTCCAGCCACAGGAAGGATGACAGGAGAGTGCTGTGGGTCCCTCCATCATGTATGTGCCCTGCAGTCAGGCTCAGTGGCCACGAAGCACGTCCCGTAGCCAGAGGCGTGTGTCAGAGCTGGGCCTGCGGGCCGGAGGCAGTATCACATCTGGAGGCCTTGTTGTCCTATCCATTATGCTGAACTGCACCCACGGCCTTCATGAAACAGAACAATTATTGCTAATCGGCATAATGTAGTATTTGATAGTTCTGTCGTTAAGCCTTCATTAGTCTACATTTGTAGCATTTATATTTCAGCAGTGACTTTTTTTTAAAAAAGGTTTCAGATGCCCCTGTGGGCCTGGAAATACTCCAAGGCCCTGGATACGGTGCCCACAGGAAGGGGTGGGAGCACAGTCTCACCTCGATGGTGCGGCTGGTTATGGGTCTAGGGCCCTTTGGGTATCACCAAGTAGACCACTGTCCTCCCGCAGGGGTTGGGGACGGGGCCCTCGCAGCCCAGAGGACTCTGGCCCTGGCCTACCTTCCAGGGTCAGATTTCCTGGAAAGCACAGGGCCCCCAGTGTCCATGCTGTGGTCCCTGCATCTGGGTGCCGGGGTCAGACGGGGCCTGGGAGGGTGATCTGTGTGACCTCCAGCACACGTGAGAACCCTTTGGTTCAGGCATGTGCCGGCCCCACGGAGCAGGGCCCACGTGGCCCCTACAGGGTCATCGTTGAGGCCGGGCTGGGACCTGGCAAGTTCTCGCGGGTGCTCAGAGGCCACAGGGCCTCTGCAGACACCCGCCACTGGCTCCCGTTGGCCTCCGGCCTCATTAGCCGCCACTCTGCTTGCCCCTAACATAGGACCCGAGCGGGGAGAGCGTTCTGGAATGGCCTCCGGGTGCCCCCTCGCCTTGGCCGGGTTTCAGATTCTGGGAGAGCGAACGGGGGGCCTCCTGGGACTGGCCCCCCTTCCTGTGAAACTGTGATCTTGGGTGGCAGGCGGGGGAGGGAGGGAGGACGTTGAGGATGCTGGGCGGGGCCGGCCTGGGGTCTGACAGGCCAGTGGTGTGGTCGGGAAGAAAATCCACCTGGCAGGCACCCTGTGCTGACACCCAGGGAGGGGGGTGATGCTGAGGCCGTCGAGGGAGCGGGCGTTGAGGGTTTGAGGAGGGGGTAGCGCCTGCCCTGTGGACGGCAGCGGGGGCCACCCTGCCTGTTTTCCTCCCCTGAGAGCCGAGTGTGGCGGGACCATTTTTCTTCCTATTGGGCGAGGCTGTGTGTGTCTCATGTACCCTGTTAGCAGCCTCGTGAGGGCCAGCTTGCTGCTTCCTCCAAGCATGGCCCCAGATTCCTGACCCCGACACACAGGGGCACCCCCAAAGAACTGAACCCCCAAGCGCAACGGAGGCCATTCTCCCCATACTCTGGGACCGAAACTCTCAGCCGCATCTCGGTTGTTAAGACCAAAAGATCCAATTCTGGGCATCTGGGGACTAAACCTGTACCACCTACGGAAGGGGTGGGAGCACAGTCTCACCTCGATGGTGCGGCTGGTTATGGGTCTAGGGCCCTTTGGGTATCACCAAGTAGACCACTGTCCTCCCGCAGGGGTTGGGGATGGGGCCCTCGCAGCCCAGAGGACTCTGGCCCTGGCCTACCTTCCAGGGTCAGATTTCCTGGAAAGCACAGGGCCCCCAGTGTCCATGCTGTGGTCCCTGCATCTGGGTGCCGGGGTCAGACGGGGCCTGGGAGGGTGATCTGTGTGACCTCCAGCACACGTGAGAACCCTTTGGTTCAGGCATGTGCCGGCCCCACGGAGCAGGGCCCACGTGGCCCCTACAGGGTCATCGTTGAGGCCGGGCTGGGACCTGGCAAGTTCTCGCGGGTGCTCAGAGGCCACAGGGCCTCTGCAGACACCCGCCACTGGCTCCCGTTGGCCTCCGGCCTCATTAGCCGCCACTCTGCTTGCCCCTAACATAGGACCCGAGCGGGGAGAGCGTTCTGGAATGGCCTCCGGGTGCCCCCTCGCCTTGGCCGGGTTTCAGATTCTGGGAGAGCGAACGGGGGGCCTCCTGGGACTGGCCCCCCTTCCTGTGAAACTGTGATCTTGGGTGGCAGGCGGGGGAGGGAGGGAGGACGTTGAGGATGCTGGGCGGGGCCGGCCTGGGGTCTGACAGGCCAGTGGTGTGGTCGGGAAGAAAATCCACCTGGCAGGCACCCTGTGCTGACACCCAGGGAGGGGGGTGATGCTGAGGCCGTCGAGGGAGCGGGGCGTTGAGGGTTTGAGGAGGGGGTAGCGCCTGCCCTGTGGACGGCAGCGGGGGCCACCCTGCCTGTTTTCCTCCCCTGAGAGCCGAGTGTGGCGGGACCATTTTTCTTCCTATTGGGCGAGGCTGTGTGTGTCTCATGTACCCTGTTAGCAGCCTCGTGAGGGCCAGCTTGCTGCTTCCTCCAAGCATGGCCCCAGATTCCTGACCCCGACACACAGGGGCACCCCCAAAGAACTGAACCCCCAAGCGCAACGGAGGCCATTCTCCCCATACTCTGGGACCGAAACTCTCAGCCGCATCTCGGTTGTTAAGACCAAAAGATCCAATTCTGGGCATCTGGGGACTAAACCTGAGCTGTGTGTGCTACTGTCTTTCCAAGAAGTGGGGCTGTGGCAAGAAGGGACCGTCGGAGGCAGAGGACACGGGGCTCTTTGCCTGGTGCCCCCATTCTTGTGAGTGGCTTAGAGTGGGGGGGATCAACAACATGTTCTCGAACACAAGAAAAAAATCTCCTCTTAAGACGCGCCAGGCTGGGAGCTTGCCCTGGGCTGGCCCCGCGCCGCCAGCGTGGGCTGCCGCTGGCCCCACTCCCCCGCTGCTGGGCCCGCGGCTCCCCGCCCGGCGTCGGCTCCAGGAGCCAGGAGATAACGCGGCTCTGAACCAGAGTTTCATCCTCACCTGCCTTGGGGGCTGGGCCCCAGGCTTTGCTCCCAGACCACGCACACATGTGTACACACGGACACACACATGCACACACACCGGCTACCTCAGTATCTCCTGGGCAGCCCAGACTGCCTCCTGGTGAGGTGCTGGCTACAGGGAGGCTAGGTCAGAGACAAGGGTTAAGGTCGCCACCCACACGTGGCCTCTGAGTACTTGCCGTGTGGCCAGTCTGAATTACGTTGTGCTCGGAGAGGACAAGGCACACCGGAGTCCCAGACTTAGGACAAAAAATGAGAAAATACTAATTAATCATTTGTCGTATATATATATACATATATATAATTTATATTTTGTATTTATAATATATAAATATATATATATATTTGTAATATATATGTGGGCTTCCTGGGTGGCTCAGATGGTAAAGAATCTGCCTGCAGTGCAGGAGACCTGGGTTCAATCCCTGGGCTGGGAAGATCCCCTGGAAAAGAGTATGGCCACCCACTCCAGTATGCTTGCCTGGAGAATCCTGTGGCTCATCTGTGGTGTCCAAGGCGTTGGACGCAACTGAGGGACTAGGCACAGCACAGCACAATAGATATGTATATAATATATATGTAATGCTTTTTATTTATAGTTATCCATTTATGCACGCTCAGTCGCTTCACTCATGTCTGACTCTTTGCAACCCTGTGCACGGTAGCCTAGCCAGGCTCCTCTGTCCACGGGATTCTCTCCAGGCGAGAAGACTGGGGTGGGTTGCCACACCCTCCTCTAAGAGGTGAAGCCTAAACCAACATTTGGAATTTGGTGGAAAACGTAATTGCCTGTTTCAGAGAACTTTGGTTTTCTTATAATTTTCCAAATGGCAGGTATTGGGAATAGTCTCTTTGGAGAAAATAATAATATATTTATTACACATTGAAATGATAGCATTTTTGATGCACTGGGTAAAGTATAGTATTAAGATTAATTTCATTTTTAACTCTTAAAAAGTGTGGCCACTAGAACATTCTGAATTACATATGCAGCTGACATTGTACTTCTGTTGGCCGGCTCTGGGTTAAATTCGGGGTATGTGGAAAGTGTTCAAGGGTTTGGCGAATGAGCGGTACCTGCCCCCCAACACTACATCTAGACTTGTCTGGATGGGGTTCTCCAATGAGAATCCTGAGTTGTCATATCAGAGATTTGGGGGTTGGAGATTCTTTTAATTTTCTGTTTTCAATTTAGTGATCTGTAAACAAAAATTTTTGCCCGATAATTTTGAGATAATTTTTCTTAGAAGGTATTTTCATAGTGTAGGATTCTCATTCCTAAAGTCAGTGATGCTCAAGTTGGGATCCTCAGATACATTTGCAGGAAATAAAATACTTTTCCCCTCCCTTTAACAGGCCCATACTCCACCGGTCTGGCGATGTTCTCGGGCCTCCCTCTGCGTGCCCAAGGCTGTGATAACCTGGCTCCCAGGTTCCTCTGTCCTTCCATACCCCCACCTCTCCCTGTGCCCCAACTCCCTCGCCAACCCCCTCTTTCTTCCTGCCAAGACCCAGGCGGGGGTAATCCTGGGAGAGACCTCAAGGGTGGGGGAGACTGACACAGATGCCCTTTCTCACCCTTGTTCCTGGTATTTAGGGCTCCTCCCGACATAAGAATACGGAGAGGTCCTCTCGCCTTCCTTGACAGTTAACGCAACCTCTGAGCCTCGGGCTTTGAAGGTGTGTGAGAGGATGAGCTGTAGATGAGGCGAGCAGGCTTGTCACCCCAGGGCCTGTGTGAGACCCGCAGAGCCCTAAGAACGGACAGTATTATTTACAATCAGCCACCATAGGTAATGGGAAGTAAACCATCCTCAGGAAGATCCCCTGGAGAAGGAAAGGGCAACCTACTCCAGAAAGCTCATGGACAGAGGAGCCTGGTGGGCTACCGTCCATGGGGTCGCAGAGCATTGGATATGACTTAGCGACTAGACAAAAACAACAAAACCCATAAAATGAGAATAAAGGGGTTCGAGAAAGCTGATCTTGAGTTAAATTTTACACATTGAAATGATAGCATTTTTGATGCACTGGGTAAAGTATAGTATTAAGATTAATTTCATTTTTAACTCTTAAAAAGTGTGGCCACTAGAACATTCTGAATTACATATGCAGCTGACATTGTACTTCTGTTGGCCGGCTCTGGGTTAAATTCGGGGTATGTGGAAAGTGTTCAAGGGTTTGGCGAATGAGCGGTACCTGCCCCCCAACACTACATCTAGACTTGTCTGGATGGGGTTCTCCAATGAGAATCCTGAGTTGTCATATCAGAGATTTGGGGGTTGGAGATTCTTTTAATTTTCTGTTTTCAATTTAGTGATCTGTAAACAAAAATTTTTGCCCGATAATTTTGAGATAATTTTTCTTAGAAGGTATTTTCATAGTGTAGGATTCTCATTCCTAAAGTCAGTGATGCTCAAGTTGGGATCCTCAGATACATTTGCAGGAAATAAAATACTTTTCCCCTCCCTTTAACAGGCCCATACTCCACCGGTCTGGCGATGTTCTCGGGCCTCCCTCTGCGTGCCCAAGGCTGTGATAACCTGGCTCCCAGGTTCCTCTGTCCTTCCATACCCCCACCTCTCCCTGTGCCCCAACTCCCTCGCCAACCCCCTCTTTCTTCCTGCCAAGACCCAGGCGGGGGTAATCCTGGGAGAGACCTCAAGGGTGGGGGAGACTGACACAGATGCCCTTTCTCACCCTTGTTCCTGGTATTTAGGGCTCCTCCCGACATAAGAATACGGAGAGGTCCTCTCGCCTTCCTTGACAGTTAACGCAACCTCTGAGCCTCGGGCTTTGAAGGTGTGTGAGAGGATGAGCTGTAGATGAGGCGAGCAGGCTTGTCACCCCAGGGCCTGTGTGAGACCCGCAGAGCCCTAAGAACGGACAGTATTATTTACAATCAGCCACCATAGGTAATGGGAAGTAAACCATCCTCAGGAAGATCCCCTGGAGAAGGAAAGGGCAACCTACTCCAGAAAGCTCATGGACAGAGGAGCCTGGTGGGCTACCGTCCATGGGGTCGCAGAGCATTGGATATGACTTAGCGACTAGACAAAAACAACAAAACCCATAAAATGAGAATAAAGGGGTTCGAGAAAGTTCTGATCATTCATATGACGACTACTGTGCGGTGCTTTTTGAAATATCAAGATGTGTGTGTGAGTGTGTGTGTGTGTGTTTGAGAGAGAGAGAGAGAGAGAGAGAGAAGCACTTTGGAGGCACAGCACTTTGGAGGACAGCAAGGCAGGGACCAGAGGGGAGGAGGGAAGGGGACAGGTGTCCATCTCTTCCCCTTGACCCAGAAAGCCCCTCCCACCCTGGCCTCCAGCCGTCACGGTCTGCCTCCCACCTGCCCCTTGACCATGGAGGAGCACGGACGTCTGGGCTCCTCTTACCTTCGGTCTGATGTCTGCGCCCACCCACTTCCAGGAGGCTTTGGCAGAGCTCCGACGGCCCCTCTCATGCCCAGTCCCTGCCCCCGGCCTCTCCCTGACTGTCCAGCCCGCAGGCTGCCCACTGGAGAGGAGGCCTGAGGCCTGACCCTCTGGCCTTCCCAGGTCTGCTCTCCACCCCTCAGAGCAAAGATGGGAAACCCTTTGCAAGAGCTGAAAGGGTCATTAAAGTCTTTTTCTCTTGACCTCACATGGTACATGAGATCTTAGTTCCCGGAGCAGGGATCGAACCCGCATCCCCCCCTCAACCCTATAGTGGAAACCTGGAGTCTTAACCGCCAGACCGCCAGGGAAGTCCCTCATTAAGGCTTTTTCATAAGCAATTAACTCAAGAGATGAGCCCTCTGGCTGGTCTGGAACTCTCTCCTCCCAGCAGGGAGCCCGGCAGAGAAAGGCGGAGTGGGTGGGCAGAGTGGGTTCAGTCAGGAGCTGGGGGCCCCTTTCCGCCTCCGGCCAATACACACAAATAAATAAACAAGACTCGGAGCGGGCAGGGGCTGGGGCCTGAGATCCCAGGGGCCCAGGACGCCATCCTTTTCTGGTCAAGATTGTAGATAGGCTTAGAGACCCATGGGCACTCTGTCCCTCCGAGTCGGGGGCCTTTGAGGGCGGGAGCAGTCCCCTTCTGATGAGGCCCTCAGCTCCCAGAGTGACGGAGACGCTGAGGAAGGGCAGCCCCTCCCTCCTTCCCCCATACCTGTGGGGCTTCCTGTCTGTATCTGACAGACCTCTCTCCAAATCACTGTCCCCACATGGAAGCTGACAGCCCCAGAAGGACAGAGCTACGGGGGAAGGAGAGGGTGCTGGGGCTCAGCCCTGCGGCTCCCAGATGGACACAGGGTGTCCATCACACCTGCATATACAGCCTGCGTCAGATCCAGGCTGTGGAGGATCCCGGGCAGGTGGCAGGTCTGACCTGCGGCTCAGCGCGCTGACCATTGTGCCCTGGCTCTTCGCTGGCTCTCCGGGAGCCCAGGGTGGGGCTGCTCGTTGCACAACTTCAGGGGGTGCCACACACGGAAAGCAAGCTTCTTCTATCTGTGTCCCCCAGGCTCCTGAGCAACAACAAGATCACCGGGCTCCGGAATGGATCCTTCCTGGGACTGTCCCTGCTGGAGAAACTGTAAGTGCTGGGGCAGAGGTCGGACCAGGGAGGACGAGGGGTGCCGGCTGCGGAGGGGCGCCGCGCCCCCAGACCTGCTGGCGGAGACCACCAAGTGGACGGCAGAGGGGCTGGTCTGGGAACAGAGAGACCCGCTTCCTCCCCAGGGACCGCAGAGAGACATGGGGACACCTAGCTGGTCCAGGCAGGGACGGGGCTGTGGGAAGCTCATTAATGCTCTTTAATGAGCAATTAGCTCCGAGGACTGAGCCCCTTAACTGGCCAGAAGCCGAGGCCCCCTCCCAGCTGGGGGCCCAGCAGAGTGGACAGAGGGAGAGTCTGGTATGACTGGGGCCTCTTTCCTCCTTCCCTAAACACCATCAATAAACAAAGCTCCCAGGGGCCAGAGCCCTGGCCGAGGGTGGGGACGGGGGATCACAGCCAGGTCTCCCCCTCCCGCCACCCCCGCCGCCCTGGATTACAGCTGCATCAGCGACAGCACCCTCGGCTGGAGCTCAGGGGTGGGGGACCTTCGGTTGGCAAGGTCCCTACTAGCCTAAGAGAAGCTCCTTCCCCGAATTGGAGACCTGCCGCTGTCACAAACAGGTCCGCGCCAAAGGAAGGGGTTGAACTGACCCCCTCTCAGTTTCCCCATTCAGTTGGCAGCTCCCGATCCACGGCCTGTGCAACAGCGTTGGGTCCTGTCTCCTCCACCGGACCCCTGGGCGGGCCTCCTGTCCCTCCTGGAGCCGGATCCTCGCCAGGCCCCTCACCTCTGAGCCCCTGTCTCCCACCTCTGCTCCCAGCTCCAGGGCATTCCCAAGGCTCCCAGAAGGGCTCTGCCCCTTTGGTACCATTTTGCCTAAAAAGCTTGGATCAGAGCGATGGAGGCGACTGAAAGGATAAGGCAGACGCTGGCTCTCAAACAGCCAAAGAGATTACTGTCTCATGAGACCACGATCATGCCATATATAGAAAAATGAAGCCGACTGGGCTTTCCGTAAAGTCCAAAGGCGGGATCAGGGAAGGCTGGAAAGAGATCATAGAGATCGTAGAGATGACATCTTTAACCAGAACTACAATTTCGTGAGGTTGTCTCTACTACACCCACCTCCCAGGAGAAGGCAAGCCCCTCTCTCCATCCCCCTGGCGCAGGGGGGAAGACCTCGTGGCCTTCCTGGGTGAGTGGGGGTGGAAAGGCGGAGCGTGTGCTGTGTGATCCGGGCGTCTTTGCATGGGAGGGGTCCCAGGATGCTGACGGTGATGTACACGCACAGCTGAATGGGTTTTACCTCGATTTGAGACTTAAACCCAGGGCCCAGACTTGATCAAACCCTGTTTGGGACTTGAACCCACATGGCTGGAGCTTGAATTCCAGCCAAAACCCAGTATGGGACTCGAACCCACGTGGCTAAGGCTTAACCCCAGCCAAAACCCTGCTTGGGACTTGAACCCAGGTAGTCAGGACTCGATCCCGGCCAAAACCCTGTCTGGGACTTGAACCCACACGGCCAGGACTTAATCCAGCACTCACCCAACGTCTCAACCCACTGAAGCTCAGGTTCTTCTTGCCTCAACACAGAAGGAATTCAGCGAGAAGCAGAGTGATAGACAAGAAGAGGATTCATTAGGATAGGGTACTTGTAAGCGGTGCAAGCAGACAGGCAGAAAAGCTCTGCTCTGCTCTCCCTTCAATTGAGTGGGCAGCCATATATATAGGATGGTAGAAGACCGCCCCCCTCAAGTAGACGCAGATGCAAGGCATACATCGTTAGTTCTCTCTTCACCAGCTCCTCCTTCATCAGCTGTTTATACCCAGTCGAGCCTGCTTTACTGAACAAGGAGCAGCTCTCCTGAGTTATCGTCAACGCGCTGACCTCCCAGCCTTTCTCAGGTGTCTCCCTTCTGCCTACCGTCCCCTACTAGGACTCCACAACCACCCACCTGTTCTACTCTGTCCCTATTCACAGCCGTGACCAGGTCCTGCTGATTGTCTGCTCCGACGGGGAGGAAGGGCTGCCACCAAATTCCTACTTAAAGAGACTTGGGAGGGACATCCCTGACGGGGCAGTAGTGGGGACTCCTCGGGCCCATTTCAGGGGTGCAGGTTGGTTCCCTGCTCGGGGAACTAAGATCCCTCATGCCAGGTGACAGAGAAAAAAATAATACTAATAATAAGTTAGAAGGAAAAAAGACACTCATGGAGATGGAAATGGAAACCCACTCCCCTATTCCTGGGAAATCCCATGGACAGGGGAGCCTGGCAGGCTGCAGTCCATGGGGTCGCTAAGAGTTGGATACAACTTAGCAACTAAACAACAACAAATTTGGACTTTATAATTATTTTTTACACCGAGTTTCTTTTTTAAGTTTTATTATTAAAATTTAAAAAATGTCTAAAAGCCAAAAGAAAAAAAAAATCACTCGTTAGGGTTAGGTACCAACAAATAGGGATAGGGAAAGGTTTTTCTCTCCCAGGAGTAACGAAGCACTCTGGAGGTATAATCCCTGTGCTCAGCCCAGGCCTGGTCTTAGAGGGTTGAACCGCCAGAAACCAGATGTTCCCCTCAGGGATCTTCTGGACAAAGACTCACCGCAGAGCGAGGGCGGCCTGCAACCACTGCAAGCCTCTGGGCACATCCTCCCGACTTTACCCTCTTGCCTCATCGGTCCAGGATGGCTAGGCTTGCCCCCTCGCTGGGTCTGCTGGGCTGTCCATCCATCTCAGGAGGGTAGATTTTCTGATGAAGATGAGACGATGGCCCTCTCCTTCTCTTCCATGCAAAAACCTATCTTACCCACAGGGACCCAAACCACCACGCTGCAGGGGCATTCAAGCCATGGGGGTGGGGGGCACGTGGAGAAAGAACAGTGGGGGAGGAGGCAGGCATAAGGACTAAATGCTGAGCCACGTGCTGAGAAAGGGTGCTCAAGAGAGCATTCTGCGTCCTGAGTTGGAATCATCTAGTCGCTCACTCTAGCCAGGTTTCTCGAGGCCTCTCTGGGGCTGGGCATCGAGAGTGAACATGGTGGGCGGGTGCCTGTCCGCAGAACTCACCCACCACAGATGGAACCCGGAGACAGCGGAGAATTGAATAGCAGGTCAGTTCAGCTTAGCTGCTCAGTTGAGTTGCGAGCCCACGGGTGGCAGCACAGCAGGCTTCCCTGTCCTTCACCATCTCCCGGAGCTGGCTCAAACTCACGTCCACTGAGTTGGTGATGCCATGTCATCCTCTGTCGTCCTTCTCCTCTGCCTTCTATTTTTCCAGCATCAGGGCTTTTTGTCGTCACATCGGGTGGCCAAAGTTTGCTCGCTCTTGGTCCTTCCCACTCCCCTATTCCTGGGAAATCCCATGGACAGGGGAGCCTGGCAGGCTGCAGTCCATGGGGTCGCTAAGAGTTGGATACAACTTAGCAACTAAACAACAACAAATTTGGACTTTATAATTATTTTTTACACCGAGTTTCTTTTTTAAGTTTTATTATTAAAATTTAAAAAATGTCTAAAAGCCAAAAGAAAAAAAAAATCACTCGTTAGGGTTAGGTACCAACAAATAGGGATAGGGAAAGGTTTTTCTCTCCCAGGAGTAACAAGCACTCTGGAGGTATAATCCCTGTGCTCAGCCCAGGCCTGGTCTTAGAGGGTTGAACCGCCAGAAACCAGATGTTCCCCTCAGGGATCTTCTGGACAAAGACTCACCGCAGAGCGAGGGCGGCCTGCAACCACTGCAAGCCTCTGGGCACATCCTCCCGACTTTACCCTCTTGCCTCATCGGTCCAGGATGGCTAGGCTTGCCCCCTCGCTGGGTCTGCTGGGCTGTCCATCCATCTCAGGAGGGTAGATTTTCTGATGAAGATGAGACGATGGCCCTCTCCTTCTCTTCCATGCAAAAACCTATCTTACCCACAGGGACCCAAACCACCACGCTGCAGGGGCATTCAAGCCATGGGGGTGGGGGGCACGTGGAGAAAGAACAGTGGGGGAGGAGGCAGGCATAAGGACTAAATGCTGAGCCACGTGCTGAGAAAGGGTGCTCAAGAGAGCATTCTGCGTCCTGAGTTGGAATCATCTAGTCGCTCACTCTAGCCAGGTTTCTCGAGGCCTCTCTGGGGCTGGGCATCGAGAGTGAACATGGTGGGCGGGTGCCTGTCCGCAGAACTCACCCACCACAGATGGAACCCGGAGACAGCGGAGAATTGAATAGCAGGTCAGTTCAGCTTAGCTGCTCAGTTGAGTTGCGAGCCCACGGGTGGCAGCACAGCAGGCTTCCCTGTCCTTCACCATCTCCCGGAGCTGGCTCAAACTCACGTCCACTGAGTTGGTGATGCCATGTCATCCTCTGTCGTCCCCTTCTCCTCTGCCTTCTATTTTTCCAGCATCAGGGTCTTTTCCAGTGAGTTGTCAGTTCACATCGGGTGGCCAAAGTGTTGGTGCTTCAGCTTCAGTATCGGTCCTTCCGGTGAATATTTAGGGGTGATTTCCTTTAGGTTTGACTAGTTTGATCTCCTTGCGGTCCAAGGGACTCTCAAGCGTCTTCTCCAGCACCACAAACGGAAGGCATCACTTCTTCGGCACTCAGCCTTCTTTGTGGTCCAACGCTCACGCCTGTACATGACTCCTGGAAAAACCATAGCTTTGCCTATATGGACCTCTGTCCGCAGAGGGATGTCTCTGCTTTTTAATATGCTAAGTTTGTCATAGCTTTTCTTCCAAGGAGCAAGCACCTTTTAATTTCATGGCTACAGTCACTGTCTGGATAGTAGATCAGGAGACCATAAATGCCAGAGAGGAAAAAAAGCAGCAGGGAGAGGGGGACAGAAAAGCCGTGGAATGGGGTGCTGTTTGATGTGAGGACAAGGCCTCGCTGGAGGTGGCGGAGCCTGGGCGGCAGGAAGAGGCAGCAGCAGGTGGGAAGGCGCTGGGGTCCAGCCCGCCTGGGGAGTCTGAGATGCAGAAGAAGGCAGGCAGGGCCAGAGGGAGACCTCCCTTTGAGGCCTCAGTTTCCTCATTGGTTAAAAGTAAGGGGACAGGGCGGTTGGTAAAGTTACGATCCTTGGTGGGAGTGTGTGATGCCCACAGTGCAGCAGGGGAAGGAAAAGATCAAAAAGCCTGGTGATGTGCCAGCCGCCTGGGCTTTCAGAGGGGGCCTCAGGGTGCGGGGTTCAGCAGGCGCCCACACTTCCCTGGGACGGAGAGGCAGCGCAGGGGCTGGAGGAGCCCGGGGTCTCCCGCCTAGCTGGTCACCACCGCATCAGTCAGGCTTCTCCAGAGAGACAGAGCCCAAGGGAGAGGGACCTTGCGTGTGTCCTTGTATAAACAGTCAAATACATTAGTTCGTTCGTTAGTTGTATTTTTTAGCCACGTGGCAAAGCTTTCTAGATCTTAGTTCCCCGACCAGGAATTGAACCCAGACCCAACGGTAGTAATCCTAACCACTGGACTGCCAGGGAATTCTAAGACATTGTTTCTTTATCCACCTGCCAATGCAGGCAGGAGACACAGGTCAAAGCGGATTTGCCTGGGAGAGAATCCTTGCCTCGACCTCGTGGATAGAGGAGCTGGACGGCTACAGTCCATGGAGTCGTAAAGAGTCAGACACAACTTAGCGACTAAACAAGAACATAAATGTATGTTAAGACAGTGGCTTGTGATGGTGCGTGGGTTTGTGTCCAACTCTTTTGGACCCCATGGACGGCAGTGTGGTTTATGGGGGCTGGCAAATCCAAAATCTGTAGGACCGGCCAGCAGGTTGGAGAGTCACACAGGAACTGACTCTGCAGTCTGAAGGCAGAACTTTTCTGGAAAAAACCTTGTTTTTGACTCTTGGGGCCCTCAACTGATCGGATGCGGCCCACCCCCGTTAGCAAAGGTCATCTCCTTCATTTAAAGGCAACTGACGGTAGATGTTAACCACATCGACAAAACACCACCCCGCGGCAGCACCTCGCTTCATGACCGATTAGGTCACCGGGTGCTATAGGCTCGCAACCCCCTATCTTTTGGGGTACAAGTTTTGTGGAAGATAATTTTGCCATGGATGAGGTAGGGGTGGTTTCTGGATGATTCAAGTGCATTCCATTCGTTGGACATTTTAATTCTATTTTGTGGCAATCTCAGGATACCCCAACTTGATTTCAGGAGGACGGTCCGTGCTCCTATGAGACTCTCACGCTGCCACTGATCTGATTGGAGGGTGCTCAGGCAGTAAGGCCGGCGGGGGGAGTGGCTGTACACACACGGATGCAGCTTCGCTTGCTCACCGGCCGCTCACCTCCTGCCGCGCAGCCGGCTTCCTAACAGGCCACAGATTGGTGTCGGCCTAGGCCCGGAGGTTGTGATGCTCTGAGAGTTGCCCCATCCAGTCTGACTCTGTGCGATCCCATGGACTGTGGCCCGCCAGGCTCCTCCGTCCGAGAAATTCTCCAGGCAGGAGTGGGTTGCCACTTCCTTCTCCAGGGGTTGTGGGCCTCTGCTCTAGTCTGACACATAAACTGATCATCACCATCACTCCCTAGAGGTGAGGAGAGGTCCTGGGTCCCGGTCCTGACGATGCTCATTATCCGGTCAGCATCTGGGAGGGCCTGGGAACTGTTCACAAGGTACGCAGGCGACACTCGAGCTCGCTGGGGCTGGGAACCGGTGGACCAGATGACCCCTGCACTGTGGGCCTATTCATCGCCAGTGAGACGTCGTGGCCGGGCGTGCAGTTGGCTCCGGGAAACACTGATCTCTCTGTCCTCTCGGACTTGGCCGTCCAGGCTGGGCAGCCGAGCCCGGGGCAGCGTCACATCCCACAGGCTGGGCAGCAAGGCCCGTGGGCGTTGTCAGCCTGTCGGATACCTGGGTGGGTCTGGGCTGCTCCAGGAAGAGGCGCCCAGGCTGAGCTCCCCTCTGGCCTCGGGGGGAGACGGGGTGTAAGTGGTCCCCGTTTTGCTGCGCAGGGCCCCAAGGAGGAGGCACGGGGACCCGAGGGAATGTGCCTGCGCTGATCCCAGGGAAGGCCCGTGCTCCAGGAAGGGAGCGTGGGGTGGGGTGGGGAGACTCACCTTGATCAGCCATGCAGGCTGGGAGCAGTATCTGAAGAAAGGTCCACACAGAGTTCAAGGACAGCCCAGGAGTGGGCAGAAGCGCCCAGACTTGGGCGAGGTACTACTTGTGCGGCTTCCTCCCCGGCCCCGGCCCCCCAGCAGGGACTAGCCGGCTGTCTAGAGGAAAGACCCTTGGGGTGAAGGGCAGGTGATGCCAGGGCCCGGGGCTCTACCCCGGAGTGAAAAGAGCCTGGGATGGAATTGCCCCTCACCCTTCACCTCCGGGGCGCCTGCCTGTTCAAGCCTCCAGCTTCTCAGCGGGAACAAGGAGCGAGGCGGGCTTCCCGACAGGTGGTCACGAGGGGAGATGAGTTCACCCAGGAAGAGAGCAGGGGACGCTTCGGGCTCTCAGGACACGGCTGTTCCCTTCTCCTCAGAAGAGTTCTACCCAGCAAGACATCATACCGGCCACCCCGAATCGTTTAGATTCACCCAGAACCCCCAGCCCTGGGCAGGCGGTCCTGTAGATGAAGCGTTGGAGTGGAAGGGCCTAACAGATGGGTCATGCCTCCGGGCCCGCGCACCTCTGGCCCGTCTTCCCTGTGCATTCCGCGGAGACCTAGCCACCAGACCTCCCCCCAGAGCCAGGGCTGAGCCGGCCACGGGCAGACAGCCCCCAGGAGAGGCCACGGGAGCCCGGGACTGGACGTGCGGGCCTGCGTGTGGATCGGTGTGGACACACGCCCCCAGAGGCCTGTGCACGCCTGGAACTGAGGGCCGGGGCTGGGAGCCTGGGCAGCCCGGGGATGATTTGTCATTGCCTAATGAGATTAATGAGCCCCGGGGGCTGGTATGCAGCGGTGCCGGGGCACTCATTAGACGCAGATGCTCACGGAACGATGGGCGGGGGGGGGCGTGCTGCTCACCCGCCAGGTGGTTTCCATTAATCTGTGGGCGGGGCCACGGGGAAGGCGGTGGGGTTCTGGCCTCCCCTTCTCCTCTCCCCCCTTGCGCCGGAGAGGAATCCGGAGCAGAGGCTGCCCTGGGTCTGGCGCCGCCGCGGAGGGCCCGGGAAGGGAGGCTGATGGGTCCGGGGACAGCCCTCCTGCTCGCTGATGTAGGCCCGAGGCCTGGCGCAGGGTATGGGCTCCATAAATACCTATTGGATGAGATCAGGGACGAGAGAGGCCCGGGACATGGGGGTGGGAGGGAGTCTAGGATCCTGTGGGGTCTCCTCCTGGCCCCCAGGACCTCTCCCTTTCCCCCTCCCTCCAGACAACTTCTGTACCCGCAGGGGGTTCTGTCCAGTCCGAAGCCAGCCCCACTTTCTAAGGAACCCTGAAAGTCCTGGAGGGGCCGAGGGAGCTGCTCCGCGGCATCCAAACCTATAATTTGGTTTTCAAACCCACAAGCAGGGAGGTCTGTGGGGGCCAGAGGGAGCCAACTCTGTGCTGTCCCACCCTGTCCAGGCATGGGTACACACACACACACTCACACACACACACACACTCACACATGTTCTCTCATACAAGCTCACACACTCCAAACAGTTTAGTGAGACAGAATTTACGTACCATACAGTTCACCAGTTTAAAGGGTAGGATCCAGTGGTTTTGAATATGATGTGTAAGCCTCATCATAATCTAATTTTAGAACATTTTTATCATCCCCTAAAGCAACCTTGAATCATTAGCAGTCATTCCCAGTTCCTCCACCGTCTCTGTTTCCCAGCCCTGAGCATCCACTGGGCTTCCCGGGTGCCCAGGTGGCTCAGTGGTAAAGAATTCACCTGCTCATGCAGGAGACCTGGGT
This sequence comes from Tragulus kanchil, assembly GCA_022376925.1. Lineage (NCBI taxonomy): Eukaryota > Metazoa > Chordata > Mammalia > Artiodactyla > Tragulidae > Tragulus > Tragulus kanchil. Next base: position 14,123,822 of record JAIOJX010000028.1, on the reverse strand, counting down.
TCAATCCCTGGGTTGGGAAGATGCCCTGGAGAAGGAAATGGCAAACCCACTACAGTATTCTTGCCTGGGAAATCCCCTGGACAGAGGAGTCTGGCAGGCTCTAGTCCATGGAGTCACAAAAGAGTCAGACACAACTTAGTGACTAAAACAACAGCAATGACAAGTAGCCACTGATCCTCCTTTCTATCTCTACGGATGTACCCGTTCTGGACATTTCACTTACATGGGATCACACAGTATGTGATCTTTTGTAAATGCATTCTTTTAGGAAGCACCGTATTTTCAAAGTTCATCCGTATTATATATAGCATGTATAAGCATGTCATTCTTTTATAGCCAAATACTATTCCATGGTATGAAGATACTGTATTTTATTTCTCCATTCATTCGTTGATGGGCATTTGGGGTGTTTCCACTTTGGGGCTTATATATAGTGCTGCTATGAATATTCCTGTTTATGTTCTTGTGTACATGTATGTCCATTTCTCTTGGATCTGTACCAAGGAATGGAATTGCTGGGTCATATAGGCTTCCTTGGCGGCTCAGTAGTAGAGAATCCGCTTGCCAGTGCAAGAGATGCGGGTTCAGTCTCTGGGTCTGGGTTGGGAAGATGCCCTGGAGAAGGAAATGGCAAACCCACTACAGTATTCTTGCCTGGGAAATCCCCTGGACAGAGGAGTCTGGCAGGCTCTAGTCCATGGAGTCACAAAAGAGTCAGACACAACTTAGTGACTAAAACAACAGCAATGACAAGTAGCCACTGATCCTCCTTTCTATCTCTACGGATGTACCCGTTCTGGACATTTCACTTACATGGGATCACACAGTATGTGATCTTTTGTAAATGCATTCTTTTAGGAAGCACCGTATTTTCAAAGTTCATCCGTATTATATATAGCATGTATAAGCATGTCATTCTTTTTTATAGCCAAATACTATTCCATGGTATGAAGATACTGTATTTTATTTCTCCATTCATTCGTTGATGGGCATTTGGGGTGTTTCCACTTTGGGGCTTATATATAGTGCTGCTATGAATATTCCTGTTTATGTTCTTGTGTACATGTATGTCCATTTCTCTTGGATCTGTACCAAGGAATGGAATTGCTGGGTCATATAGGCTTCCTTGGCGGCTCAGTAGTAGAGAATCCGCTTGCCAGTGCAAGAGATGCGGGTTCAGTCTCTGGGTCTGGGTTGGGAAGAACCCCCTGGAGAAGGAAATACAACCCACTCCAGTCTCCATGGAAATCCCATGAACAGAGGAGCCTGGCGGGCTGCAGTCCACGGGATCGCACTAGAGTCAGACCCGACTTAGCAGCTCAACGACAAAACAACAACAAACAACAATGGCAACTTTAACTGCCAAGCAGTTTTCCAAAGGGGCTGCGCCATTTTACACTCCCGTCAATAATAATATATAAGGATTCCAATCTCTGTTTCTTAAATAATAGCCATCTTAGTGGACCTGAAGTGGTTTCTCATTGTGGGTTTCATTTGCATTTCTCTAATGGTGCTGAGCACCTCTTCATGCATTAACAGGTCATGGCTATATCCTCTTGGAAGAAATGTCTGTTCCCATCCTTTGCTCATTTTTTTCAGCCAGTGCTTTGTCTTTTTATTACTGAATTGTAAGAATTCTTTATATAGTCGAACTAGAAGTCCCTTATCAGTTATACGATTTGCAAATAGCTTCTCTCATCCCATGGACTGTCCTTCACGTTCTTGGTGATATTCCTTCAAGAGCAAAAGTTGAAACTGTTCAAGCCCAGCGTGTCAATCTGCGCTTGTATCGCTTGGGCTCACACACTCACTCTTCCACACTCAGCTCCCTGAGCTGCTTTTTTTTCCCAAGAAGGGTGTAGGGCACGATTTGCTTGCGGAAGTCCCCCGCCCCCCGACTTCTGCCATAGGGGGTCCCTCCCCTCCACGTGGACACACATGCAGGAGAGAGATGTGTCCAGAGCCCAGCAGCCTGGGCTGGGTGAGGCGAGGGGGCGGTTCTGCCCACAGCTGCATTTTCTCCAGGTTCCAAGACCGGGGCTCTGGAAGCAGACCGGGGGCGGGAGATGACACATCCTGGAAGCGTCTGTGTCCCTGTGACCTCACCTACGAGATGCAGGGATCGGATGAGAAAGTCCAGAGCAGGGGTTTGAAACCCAGGTTCCAGGAGCCTCTGAAGTCAGATGCACAGTCCCACGAGTGGTGCGTTCTTCTGGGGTGGGACTCCAGAATCCTCAGCAGATACTCAAAGGATTGTTTTTTGCAGAACCAACTGGGAGAGGCCTCGGAGGTCCCCAGAAATATCCAGGTTCCACGGGAGCAACTTCTCCTACTGCTAGGGAGGGCGCGGCCCCAGAGCTGCAGCCCCACCTCGGGGACCAGGAGGCCTTGGCTGCCCGCGGGGACCAGCCTCCGTGGGGCTATCGGCTCGGTCCCCTGCAGAGGACCAGCTCTAAGGTCACTCCGTCCAAGGGCTGCCTTGGTCACCCCGGAAGCTGCTCTGTGGGCGTGAGACAAGGGGTCAGGACCGCCAACACGGGCTAGAAGCTCCCCTCTCCCAAGGCCCCATCGGCCAGCCAGTGGGGCTGCAGGAAACCCGGGGCAGGAAGGGGCTGGGCCCGAGCTGGCCGCCTCGCTCCCATCTGTACGGCATCAGTGGGGCAGCCGGGTGGGGGTTCTCGAGGGGGGCCGGGGAGGAAATGAGAATAAACACAGTGAGCAGAGAGGGAAGGGGCGGGGGGCTGCGGCCTGGGCCCCTTGGCAGCCCATGAAGGGAAGTGACACAATGAGGAATGTGTTTCCCTCGGCCCGTCCCCCGCACGGGGTGGGAGGCAGAGCCCTGAGAATGGCCAGACCCCAAGAGGGGCCAGGGGGCACAGGCCAGCGTGGCCTCGGGGGGTGGGGCTGTGCGGGCGGGGTCTGGCCCCCAGGCAGGGGAGCGGGCGGGAAGGGCACCCCGGGCGGGGGCTCCCCCATCTCCAGACTCCACCCTGCAGAAGCCTTCTAGGCTCTCATTCTTTGCCTTCACCCTGGGGGTGGAAGGCTCCCTGGAGGAGGTGGCTTCCTCTTCTTTCTCAAGGGGCGCAGGGTTCCAGCGCCCAGGTCCTTGGTCTGAGAGGGCTCTGAGGTGCGAGGCCCCGGGGTTGAGGGCAGAGCTGGGCAGGGCAGTTGGTCCATTTCTGTTTCCATCTGTCTGTCTCTGTCTCGCTCTCTGGGTGTTTTTGTGCCCAGCTGGGAAGTGGGGACAGACGGTGTGATAACAGGCCCCCTGGTGGGAAGGCACCTCCCCATCCTGGACACCCACTTCCTCTCCCCGAGCTGGGAGCTGGCTCCGTTAACCTCCTCCTGCCCGCAGCCCAGGGCTACCCTCGGCCTCGGTCTGGGCTGAGGGTGGCCGGGCCTTGGAAAGCAGGCTGAGCGCACCAGCCAGCCTCAGTGGGTTATCCCGGGATCCCCCGCCCTCGCCTCGTCATCTCCTGGGCGCTCGCGTGGACAGGGCGGATGCTGGCGTGCGGGCAGGGGGCCTCTCGGTGGAGTCTCTGTGGGCGGCCAGCCACCCTGGTGTGGCTCGGGAAAGACCGGGTGGGCCTTGGGTAGGTGGGCGAGGGGCTGGTCAGCCTGGCCCCTCTCCCCGAGCCATGCCCGCACGGAGGACGGGTTGCTGAGGCAGGCCTGGGGCCAGCCCTCGCCTGGGGGGTCCCCGAGGGCTGCTGGGTCCGGTGGGGCACCGGGGTCCCCCGTGGGTACCCCCGCCGCCCCTCTGGGGTGCGACAAAGGGGACGGAGTCTGAGCCACAGCGCTCGGCTGCCCTGACGGCTCCCCTGTAGGTCACTCCTCCTGGGGGTGACCCTGGACCCTGGGAAGCCTGGAGGGCAGCCGCGTCTTCCGTTCAGGCAGCGACCTGCTGGCACCTAGCCTGCGGGGACGCTTCCCCTGCCACCTTCTCTCTGTGCTGCTGGCCCCAAGGAGACCTGGGGAAGCCGGCAGGGGCGTCCCTCGGGGCCTCGGGTGAGGGGCAGGCCGGGTAATGGGCTCCAGGCAGTGGCCAGCAGCCACCCCAGGCCTCTTCCTCCCCTGCCAGGTGGCCACGCGGCAGGAAGGCCATGAAATCCGCCCCCGGCCAGGCTCGAGGGCTTCGCCTTTGTGGAGCCGTCCAGGGGACGTCACGCCCAGTCTAGAGAGATTCTGCAGCAGCCCCGAGAGCCTGAGAGGCTCGGGCAGCTGGTGGGAGCCCAGGCCTTCTGCGTTCCAGCTCGGGGCCCCGCTCTCTCCCGGCGTCTCCGTCCTCCCTGGCGCTTGTCTGACCGGGGAGCCAGGGAGGCGGAGGGGATCCGTCTGCGGGGCCGGGGCCCCCGGTGGGGCCTCCCAGCCGGCCCTGAGGAAAGCAGGGGCTTAGAGGGAGGCGGAGACCCCGGCCCCGGCGGCAGGGACCGCCCACCCGGGGGGCCGCGGGGGCCCAGGGCGGGCGAGCTGTGAGGGTCCCCCTTGCCTCCACAGGGACCTGAGGAACAACGTCATCAGCTCCGTGCAGCCGGGCGCCTTCCTGGGTCTGGGGGAGCTGAAGCGCTTGTGAGTGGCCCGTCCAGGCCCAGCCCCGGAGGAGGTCCCCCGGATCCACTGGCCACCACCCCTCTCCCCGCCCTCCGTGCCACACCTGCGGGCCACGCTGCTCACCCCAACCCCGTCCCCTGGCTCCCTGCTCCCCGCACACGCCCCAGCCCCACGCGTGTGTCCCTCCCAGGCGGACCCGGGGGCGCCCACGCGGCCCACCTGCTGAGGCTGTGTGTCTCTCCCCAGAGACCTCTCCAACAACCGGATCGGCTGTCTCGCCCCCGAGACCTTCCAGGGCCTCCCCAGGCTGCTCCGGCTGTGAGTGGGCACGGGGAGGCGGGGGCGCCGAGGGAAGGCTCCCCAGGTCCTCGCGGGTCCCCACGCTCTCCTCAGCCACCCCCGGCCTCCCTGCCCCGGCCCGGCCCGAGCCCTGAGAGCCCATCTCCCTGTTCCCTGCAGAAACATATCTGGAAACATCTTCTCCAGTCTGCAACCCGGGGTCTTTGACGCGCTGCCGGCCCTGAAGGTGGTGTGAGTATCCTTCCCCGAGGCCCCGCTTCCTTCCTCTGCCCGGGGGGCACACAGACGCGCGGGGCCCACGTGGCCAGCCTTCCTTGGCCAGACGCTGGCCAGAGCTCCGCCGTTCGCGCGGCCCCTTGTCTGCCTGGGCCGCGGTGGCCCTTCTGCCTCCGTCTCTCCCCGGGGCTCCATCCCCGCCCGCTCTCCCCCCGTCGCAGGGACCTGGGCACCGAGTTCCTGACCTGCGACTGCCGCCTGCGCTGGCTGCTGCCCTGGGCCCGCAACCGCTCCCTGCAGCTGTCCGAGCGCTCGCTCTGCGCCTACCCCCGCGCCCTGCACGCCCAGGCCCTGGGCGGCCTCCGGGAGGCCCAGCTGCGCTGCGGTGAGCCCGCGCCCGGGGCTCCCTCCCGCAGGGCCCCGCTGGCTCCAGGCCCGCGGGGCGGGGGGCTTGGTGTCCAGGCCGTCCCCTTGGAGCCCACTGGGGGCCGTCCTTCCTCGGGGAGGGCTACTTGGTGGACGTGTTCATCAGGTCCTACCTCTTGGGGGGACCAGAGGGCTGTGGACAGCAGCGCTTGGACGCGTTCAAGACCCGCCTCCTCCTCTCCGCGGCTCTTGTCTCCGGAGACTCTCCGGCCCCGTCCTTCTGAGCTAGAGTGGGCTCCAGACACAGGGGCCCGGCCTTCCAGACAGAGGCCCCCCGGGACCCTCAGCCGTCACTCAGCCTCACGGCCGGTGTCGCCTCCCGCAGAGGGGGCCCTGGAGCTGCACACACACCACCTCATCCCGTCCCTCCGCCAAGTGGTCTTCCAGGGCGACCGGCTGCCCTTCCAGTGCTCGGCCAGCTACCTGGGCAACGAGACCCTCATCCGCTGGTACCACAACCGGGCCCTCGTGGAGGGGGACGAGCAGGCGGGCATCCTCCTGGCTGACAGCCTCGTCCACGACTGCACCTTCATCACCAGGTACAGGGCCCTGCGGCCCCTTTTCGGCCACCGTGCGGGCGGGGGGCCAGTACCTCACCCACCCGCCCCCGGCCAGGGGAGCCGGTCTGCTCCCGGGAATATGCGTGGGCACGTTCATGCAGCTCCAGGACCAAGTCGAAGCGGTCTGGATAAGAGTCACAAATTGAATTTTTGTTGAGTCGCTAAGTTGTGGTCGACTGTTTTGCCTCTGTAGCCCGCCAGGCTCCTCTGTCTATGGGATTTCCCAGGCAGGAATCCTGGCGTGGGTTGCCCTTCCTTGGCCAGACGCTGGCCAGAGCTCCGCTGTTCGCGCGGCCCCTTGTCTGCCTGGGCCGCGGTGGCCCTTCTGCCTCCGTCTCTCCCCGGGGCTCCATCCCCGCCTGCTCTCCCCCCGTCGCAGGGACCTGGGCACCGAGTTCCTGACCTGCGACTGCCGCCTGCGCTGGCTGCTGCCCTGGGCCCGCAACCGCTCCCTGCAGCTGTCCGAGCGCTCGCTCTGCGCCTACCCCCGCGCCCTGCACGCCCAGGCCCTGGGCGGCCTCCGGGAGGCCCAGCTGCGCTGCGGTGAGCCCGCGCCCGGGGCTCCCTCCCGCAGGGCCCCGCTGGCTCCAGGCCCGCGGGGCGGGGGGCTTGGTGTCCAGGCCGTCCCCTTGGAGCCCACTGGGGGCCGTCCTTCCTCGGGGAGGGCTACTTGGTGGACGTGTTCATCAGGTCCTACCTCTTGGGGGGACCAGAGGGCTGTGGACAGCAGCGCTTGGACGCGTTCAAGACCCGCCTCCTCCTCTCCGCGGCTCTTGTCTCCGGAGACTCTCCGGCCCCGTCCTTCTGAGCTAGAGTGGGCTCCAGACACAGGGGCCCGGCCTTCCAGACAGAGGCCCCCCGGGACCCTCAGCCGTCACTCAGCCTCACGGCCGGTGTCGCCTCCCGCAGAGGGGGCCCTGGAGCTGCACACACACCACCTCATCCCGTCCCTCCGCCAAGTGGTCTTCCAGGGCGACCGGCTGCCCTTCCAGTGCTCGGCCAGCTACCTGGGCAACGAGACCCTCATCCGCTGGTACCACAACCGGGCCCTCGTGGAGGGGGACGAGCAGGCGGGCATCCTCCTGGCTGACAGCCTCGTCCACGACTGCACCTTCATCACCAGGTACAGGGCCCTGCGGCCCCTTTTCGGCCCACCGTGCGGGCGGGGGGCCAGTACCTTCACCCACCCGCCCCCGGCCAGAGGAGCCGGTCTGCTCCCGGGAATATGCGTGGGCACGTTCATGCAGCTCCAGGACCAAGTCGGAAGCGGTCTGGATAAGAGTCACAAATTGAATTTTTGTTGAGTCGCTAAGTTGTGGTCGACTGTTTTGCCTCTGTAGCCCGCCAGGCTCCTCTGTCTATGGGATTTCCCAGGCAGGAATCCTGGCGTGGGTTGCCATTTCCTCATCCAGAGGATGTTCCCAACCCAGGGATTGAGCCCATGTGTCCTGCACTGGCAAGTGGATTCTTTAGCACTGAGCCACCTGGGAAGCCCTACAGATTGAATGTCTGATAGAAAAAAATGATTATAGCTGATATTCTTCAGTGCTTTTGCAATGATAGAGCAGGTCTCACTTATATTGCTGGAACTGATCTCCAAAGAACTTGCAGGAGAGGCATTCTGACCTGAGGGTGGGGAGATGAAGCTCAGAAGGTCACCATCGTAAGAGCAGAGTTAAAAGAGAGTGTCCCCGTCCCCCTGGCTCAGTTCAAGAGCCCGGTGGACTTCCCTGGTGGCCAGTCGTTAGGACTCTGGCACGTCCACTGCCAGGGGCCCAGGTTTGATCCCCAGTCAGGGAACTAAGATCCCGCATAGCTCGGCCAAAAATAAAAAGAGCCTGAAGCCGGTGCCCTGCATGCCACGGGGCCGCACCGGGCACTCGGGGAGGGTGGCGTGGCTGCAGGGAGCGCCTCCAGCCAGCCCCCGCCCGCCCGCCCGCAGCGAGCTGACCCTGTCTCACATCGGCGTGTGGGCCTCAGGCGAATGGGAGTGCTCCGTGTCCACGGTCCAGGGGAACGCCAGCAAGAAGGTGGAGATTGTGGTGCTGGAGACCTCGGCGTCCTACTGCCCGGCTGAGCGGGTCGCCAACAACCGCGGGGACTTCAGGTTCAGCGCCCCCGCCTCCCCTCCGCCCCATCCCCAGCGCCCCACCTGCTCTCAGATGCAGAAAACATTTCGTCATTCGGCTCCAAGTCCCACTGGTGTGTTTAGAGAGGCCACGTGCTTTTGTGTAAAGTCATTCCGCAAGATGTGCTGTGCAGAATGAACAGGGTTGGGTTTTTCCCTTCCTTACACGCATAGTTGACAAAGCTCCCACACCACACACCACCTGAACATCCCAGGGCCGCTCACTTAGGCAGCGCAGGTGTTATTCTCCCACTGGACAGCTGGGAAGACTGAGGCCCAGAAAGCATCACACAATTGAATTTTTGTTGAGTCGCTAAGTTGTGGTCCCCTTAGCCCAGGCTCCTCTGTCTATGGGATTTCCCAGGCAGGAATCCTGGCGTGGGTTGCCATTTCCTCATCCAGAGGATGTTCCCAACCCAGGGATTGAGCCCATGTGTCCTGCACTGGCAAGTGGATTCTTTAGCACTGAGCCACCTGGGAAGCCCTACAGATTGAATGTCTGATAGAAAAAAATGATTATAGCTGATATTCTTCAGTGCTTTTGCAATGATAGAGCAGGTCTCACTTATATTGCTGGAACTGATCTCCAAAGAACTTGCAGGAGAGGCATTCTGACCTGAGGGTGGGGAGATGAAGCTCAGAAGGTCACCATCGTAAGAGCAGAGTTAAAAGAGAGTGTCCCCGTCCCCCTGGCTCAGTTCAAGAGCCCGGTGGACTTCCCTGGTGGCCAGTCGTTAGGACTCTGGCACGTCCACTGCCAGGGGCCCAGGTTTGATCCCCAGTCAGGGAACTAAGATCCCGCATAGCTCGGCCAAAAATAAAAAGAGCCTGAAGCCGGTGCCCTGCATGCCACGGGCCGCACCGGGCACTCGGGAGGGTGGCGTGGCCGCCAGGAGAGCCTCCAGCCAGCCCTCGCCCGCCCGCCCGCAGCGAGCTGACCCTGTCTCACATCGGCGTGTGGGCCTCAGGCGAATGGGAGTGCTCCGTGTCCACGGTCCAGGGGAACGCCAGCAAGAAGGTGGAGATTGTGGTGCTGGAGACCTCGGCGTCCTACTGCCCGGCTGAGCGGGTCGCCAACAACCGCGGGGACTTCAGGTTCAGCGCCCCCGCCTCCCCTCCGCCCCATCCCCAGCGCCCCACTTGCTCTCAGATGCAGAAAACATTTCGTCATTCGGCTCCAAGTCCCACTGGTGTGTTTAGAGAGGCCACGTGCTTTTGTGTAAAGTCATTCCGCAAGATGTGCTGTGCAGAATGAACAGGGTTGGGTTTTTCCCTTCCTTACACGCATAGTTGACAAAGCTCTCCCACACCACACACCACACCTGAACATCCCAGGGGCCGCTCACTTAGGCAGCGCAGGTGTTATTCTCCCCACTGGACAGCTGGGAAGACTGAGGCCCAGAAAGCATAAGTAACTCGGACTCAGGACTCCGAGTCCAGCCCCACAGCACAGCGGCCCCACGGTCCCAACAACCACAGCTGAAGAAAGAAGGTGGAGCTTGGGAAGCCCGTGAAGACCAGTCCAAACAGCCTCTTCTGGACCCTTCCGCCAGCTCCCAACGTTCTGGCCTCACAGTTTCCCAGGCAGGGGAGGGACCCTCACTCTGATGAGCCTGTGTCGTCGGTAACTTCCTGCCTCTGCCCCCAGGTGGCCGCGAACTCTGGCTGGCATCACAGCCTACCAGTCCTGCCTGCAGAACCCCTTCACCTCGGTGCCCCTGAGCGGGGGGGCCCCCGGGACCCGGGCCTCCCGCCGCTGCGACCGAGCCGGCCGCTGGGAGCCGGGGGACTACTCCCACTGCCTGTACACCAACGACATCACCCGGGTGCTCTACACCTTCGTGCTGGTGAGGCCGGGGCGGGGGCCGCCGCGCGGGCGCGGGGAATGGGGAGGGGAGAGCCGGCTGACCCCAGAGGGCTGGGAGCCCCCGCCTCCTCGGGATACACGTGAGGAGCCGTGGGGCCCGCGCTCTGACCCACGCGCCTGTCCTCTTCCAGAGGATTCAGACCACCCCCAGGGCCCCATCGTGGGCCCCCCCGAGCATCTTGGGCCCCCAGCTCGGCAAGGTCAGCTGTACGGGGACAGTGTGAGGTCGTCCCGTTGTCCTTAGGCGGAGGTGCAGCCCCTCTTGGCTCTGACTCCCGCCTCTCCCGTCTGGAGGAGACCCAGCCTTGGGCTGGACCCGCTCCCCAGGCCCTGTGGCCCGAGCGGCAGCACAGGGGAGGGGGCTTAGGGGCATCTGGGGGCAAAGGCGCCAGACTGGGCAGTGCCCTTTCCTCCCCCGCCAACCCAGATGCCCATCAACGCCTCCAACGCGCTGACCCTGGCCCACCAGCTGCGCGTGTACACAGCCGAGGCCGCCAGCTTCTCCGACATGATGGACGTCGTCTACGTGGCCCAGATGATCCGCAAGTTTCTGGGTTACGTCGACCAGATCCAAGAGGTGCGATTCGGTCAGGCCTCCGGGTCCCCCGGAAGTCCTCCCCCCCACCTGTGCGAGCCTCTCTTGCCCCGCCCCGGGTCCCCAGGCCCCTTCCTGCCCTCGGTGACTCCAGACCCGCCCACAGCTGGTGGAGGTGATGGTGGACATGGCCAGCAACCTGATGCTGGCGGACGAGCACCTTCTGTGGCTGGCCCAGCGCGAGGACAAGGCCTGCAGCGGCATCGTGGGCGCCCTGGAGCGCATCGGCGGAGCTGCCCTGAGCCCCCACGCCCAGCACATCTCTGTGGTACCGTGGGCCAGCTGGGAGGGGGTCCTCACCAGGGAGGGACAGGGAGGACCCGCGAGGTGACGGGGCCAGCCCTCGTCGTCCAGGAGCGAGCCCCCCGAGTGTGAGTTGACTGTGCGGCCAGTTACCGAGGACCCGTACGGGACTAAGGTCCCGGTCGTGTGGCCTCAAATTCCAGCTCGTCGGGGCCGGGGCAGAGGCGAGGGAGGCCAGTGGGAAGCCCCCCGGGGTTCACGCAGGGAACCGAACGGGAGGGCTGTGTTGCTGTTTAGTTCCTCAGGTGTGTCTGACTCTGTGACCCCACAGACTGTGGCCGCCAGGCTCCTGTCCACGGGAGTCTCCAGGCGAGAATCCTGGAGTGGGTTGCCGTGCCCTCCTCCCGGGGATCTTCCCGACCCAAGGATGGAACCCAGGTCTCCTGCACTGGCAGGCAGATTCTTCACCACTGGGCCCCCTGGGAAGCCCTGCGTCGAGGGCTGGCCTGATGGAAATACACAGGACGGGGCAGGGAGGAGGAGAAGGACCAGGAGGAAGGCTCGGGAGCCCAGTGGTGGCAGTGGGATGGAGTGAGGGCTAACAGAGACCTCTGCTCCCCGAGAAGAGAAGCGGGGGCGTTTCCAGGGAGGGGTGGCCAACTATGACTCGTCAACAAGGAGGGCGCAGCCTGTCTGCGGGGCGCCGGGGAGACCCGAGGCGCAGGGCGTGGACCGTGCTCCTGGCTTGGTGGAGACAGGACGACCAGGGCGCGGGAGGAGCTGCGCCAGCCGCAAGGTGGGCTGTGAGAGCCGGAGGAAGGGCCCGGAAGCCCCGGGGAGCCTCGAGGCCGCCAGGCCCCGGGCGACGGGCAAGGAAGGGGGCCCGGCCAGAGCAGCTCTGCGGTCTCGGGCAGGACGAGGCTGGGAGACGGTGACAGAGCCCCTGTCCCCAGAACTCGAGGAACGTGGCCCTGGAGGCCTACCTCATCAAGCCGCACAGCTACGTGGGCCTGACCTGCACGGCCTTCCAGAGGCGGGAGGCGGGTGCGCCGGGCACCCGGCCCTCGGGACCCGGCCCGAACCCTGCGCCCGAGCCCGAGCCCCTGGCCGACCAGCAGCTCCGCTTCCGCTGCGCCACCGGCAGGCCCAACGTCTCCCTGTCGTCCTTCCACATCAAGGTGGGCGCCGGGGGAGGGGGATGCTGGGAGGGCAGGTGGGGGCGGGGCCCGGGGCTGGTGGCCGGAGGGGCGCAGGACTCCGCTTGGGGGGTGGGGAGGGGGTGGGGGAGGCACTGGGGGGCAGCCGAGTCCCGGGGGCCTGGGTGTCTCTGAGGAACTCCTGTGCCCCCCCCCAGAACAGCGTGGCCCTGGCCTCCATCCAGCTGCCGCCCAGTCTGTTCTCGGCCCTCCCAGCTGCCCTGGCGCCCCCGGTGCCCCCGGACTGCACCCTGCAGCTGCTCGTCTTCCGAAATGGCCGCCTCTTCCGCAGTCTCGGCAACACCTCCCGCCCTGGAGCCGCTGGGCCCGGCAAGAGGCGCGGCGTGGCCACCCCCGTCATCTTTGCAGGGACCAGTAAGGACCTGCCCCCCACCCCGCGCCACCAGGCTGCCCGGGACCCCACGCTGCCCGGCCCTACCCTCACCCGCAGCCCTGACACCCCGCAGGAGGTGGGGGGTGGCCCGCGCCATTTCCAAGGACGACGGGGGACAGCGGCGTCCCGTGGAGGCAGGGCCTGGCAGGGAGAGGCTCAGGTGGCCCTGGGTGCACGTCCCAGACCTGGCAAGTTTCCGAAGGGCTTTGAGCACATACCCTCCGCCCACGGGGGCCTCCGCTGCTCCCCTTCGTCATCTGGTGCCGGCTTCCACCTACAGGGTGCCCCCCGAATCCTCCCTTTACCGGGGCTTCTGCCCCCTTCCACTTGCTCCCCTAAGCCCAGGGTCCTCCCTTCCTGAGAGGGCACTAGACATCGCCAGGATTCATTTGGCACTTAGGTGGGCCACTGGTTCCCGTGTCTGTATTTGTTGTTGTTGTTGTTAGTTCTGATAATTTTTAAAAATTGTTTATTTATTTAGTTTTGGCTATTCTGGGTTTTCACTGCCGCCACAGGCTCTTCTCTAGTTGCAGGGAGTGGGGGCTACTCTCTCGTGGAGGTGAGCAGGCTTCTTGTTGCAGTGGCTTCTCTTGTGGAACTTGGGCTCCAGGGCTCACGTGCTTCAGTAGTTGTGGCCCACGGGCTCCATAGTTGTGGTTCCAAGGCTCTAGAGCACAGGCTCTGTGGTCGTGGCTCACGGGCTTAGGGCTTAGTTGCTCCGCAGCATGTGGGATCTTCCCGGATCAGGGATCGAACCCATGTCTCCTGCACTGGCAGGTGAACTCTTCACCACTGAGCCACCAGGGAAGCCCCCGTGCCTGTATTTTGATTCATCCTCGCGTCTCCCCAGTTAGGTGGAGGCTGGAGCGGGGGCGGGGGGCCGGGCTGCATTTGGCATCTCACTCTACCCCCGAAGCCCCCGCGTGCCCACCCCGGCCTGAGTGGACCCGCCCCCGCAGGTGGCTGCGGCGTGGGGAACCTGACCGAGCCAGTGGCGGTCTCGCTGCGGCACTGGGCTGAGGGCGCCGAGCCCGTGGCCGCGTGGTGGAGCCAGGAGGGGCCGGGGGGCCCGGGGGGCTGGAGCTCCGAGGGCTGCCAGCTCCGCTCCAGCCAGCCCAACGTCAGCTCCCTGCACTGCCAGCACCTGGGCAACGTGGCCGTGCTCATGGTGAGTACGGGGCCAGGGGGCGAGAGGGGCAGGGGGCACTCTGCTCACCGGCAGCCACAGAGTCGCCCTGAAAGGACAGTGGTCCGATGGGGCCTCCCGGCGGTCAGGGCTCACAGGGAACTGTTCCTCTGGTCCACCCCACACCGCTTCCTCTTTGAGGAGACAGGGAGGTCCTCAGGCCTTCTATCAGTGAAGTGAAAGCGGGTCCTCCTCCCTTTACCGGGGCTTCTGCCCCCTTCCACTTGCTCCCCTAAGCCCAGGGTCCTCCCTTCCTGAGAGGGCACTAGACATCGCCAGGATTCATTTGGCACTTAGGTGGGCCACTGGTTCCCGTGTCTGTATTTGTTGTTGTTGTTGTTAGTTCTGATAATTTTTAAAAATTGTTTATTTATTTAGTTTTGGCTATTCTGGGTTTTCACTGCCGCCACAGGCTCTTCTCTAGTTGCAGGGAGTGGGGGCTACTCTCTCGTGGAGGTGAGCAGGCTTCTTGTTGCAGTGGCTTCTCTTGTGGAACTTGGGCTCCAGGGCTCACGTGCTTCAGTAGTTGTGGCCCACGGGCTCCATAGTTGTGGTTCCAAGGCTCTAGAGCACAGGCTCTGTGGTCGTGGCTCACGGGCTTAGGGCTTAGTTGCTCCGCAGCATGTGGGATCTTCCCGGATCAGGGATCGAACCCATGTCTCCTGCACTGGCAGGTGAACTCTTCACCACTGAGCCACCAGGGAAGCCCCCGTGCCTGTATTTTGATTCATCCTCGCGTCTCCCCAGTTAGGTGGAGGCTGGAGCGGGGGCGGGGGGCCGGGCTGCATTTGGCATCTCACTCTACCCCCGAAGCCCCCGCGTGCCCACCCCGGCCTGAGTGGACCCGCCCCCGCAGGTGGCTGCGGCGTGGGGAACCTGACCGAGCCAGTGGCGGTCTCGCTGCGGCACTGGGCTGAGGGCGCCGAGCCCGTGGCCGCGTGGTGGAGCCAGGAGGGGCCGGGGGGCCCGGGGGGCTGGAGCTCCGAGGGCTGCCAGCTCCGCTCCAGCCAGCCCAACGTCAGCTCCCTGCACTGCCAGCACCTGGGCAACGTGGCCGTGCTCATGGTGAGTACGGGGCCAGGGGGCGAGAGGGGCAGGGGGCACTCTGCTCACCGGCAGCCACAGAGTCGCCCTGAAAGGACAGTGGTCCGATGGGGCCTCCCGGCGGTCAGGGCTCACAGGGAACTGTTCCTCTGGTCCACCCCACACCGCTTCCTCTTTGAGGAGACAGGGAGGTCCTCAGGCCTTCTATCAGTGAAGTGAAAGCGGGTCCTACTCTTTTGCGACCCTATGGACTGCAGCCCGCCAGGCTCCTCTGTCCGTGGGATTCTCCAGGCGGAAGGCTGGAGGGGGCTGCCCTGCCCTTGAGATCCTCCCGACCCAGGTCTCCCGCGCTGCAGGCAGATTCTTTACCATCTGAGCCACCAGGGAAGCCCCAAAGCAAAAGATAAAAAGGACAGGGATGTCCTGCCTCTGTTCCCTCGTCAAGAGAGGTGGCTCAGGAACCACCGAGGCGGCTCTCCACGCCCTTCACTCTCTGACAGCCAGAATGTTAAAAACAACAGAAAAGAAACCTGTCCTCCTTCCCCACTCACCCCTGTCCAGCCCCCACCTCCCGCACCGCATCTCATAGCCCCCGTTCCCAGATCCTGAGCGGGTGTGAGGCTGTATCATAGAGAGAACCTGCTTCCTCTTTCCTCATTTCTCATCTTCAGGCTGGGAACCTCCCAGGTTCCCAGAAAGGCAGGTCATGAATGCCACCGAGACCGACTTTCTACGAGTAGCCATATACCTTTGCTACCCGGGTGGCCTAAGGGCCAAAGCTGGGGCACAGAGCTGACTGGGCCGGGAAGAGGAAGGGTCTGGGGGACCGGCTGGGACGCCCCAGGAAGGCCTCTCCGCCCCCGGCCTCCTGTCACGTCCCCCCTCTGCCCTCTCTCCAGGAGCTGAGCGCCTTCCCCAGGGAGGCGGGGGGCCCCGGGGCGGGGCTGCACCCCGTCGTGTACCCCTGCACGGCCCTGCTGCTGCTGTGCCTCTTCTCCACCATCATCACCTACATCCTCAACCACAGGTGAGCTCGCGCAGGAGGAGGGCACGCGCTCGGAAGGCCGAGGGTGGCGCTCGGCACTGGCACGGGTCCCCTTCCCGGGCGGCCGCCCGGCACTTCCTGTGCGGGTTCCGGGCGGGAGATGCGTCCGGGGACGAAGGTGTCTGTCCCAGCCCCGCATGCCCACAGGTGTCCGCCTTCCCCTCTTCCACTCTCCCCGTGATCGGGAGACCCCACGGGGCTGACCCCGCTTTCTGTGGCAGCGCCATCCACGTGTCCCGGAAGGCCTGGCACATGCTGCTGAACCTGTGCTTCCACATGGCCATGACCTCCGCGGTGTTCGCCGGCGGCATCACGCTCACCAACTACCAGATGGTCTGCCAGGCGGTAAGGCGGGAGGAGGGCTGGGGTGGGGGTCTCCAAGGTGGGTGCCGGCAGCATGGGCACAAGGGAGGGAGGTACACCCCAAGAAAGGGGGGTCGTGGGCTCCAGCTGCCCTCTCCTGGGTCCAGCCTTATGGGGAGGTGGGCATGAGAGCAGGAGGTGGTAAGAAGCAGAGAAACGAGGAGACAGGACGGAGGATGGAGACCTCGTGGAAGAACGGTCGGGAACGAAGCAGGCAGCAGTGACAGGGGTCCCCACCCGAAAAAATCCCCCCATACCCCTGTCCGCCCCCCGTTCACCCCCCAGATCCTGAGCGGGTGTGAGGCTGTATCATAGAGAGAACCTGCTTCCTCTTTCCTCATTTCTCATCTTCAGGCTGGGAACCTCCCAGGTTCCCAGAAAGGCAGGTCATGAATGCCACCGAGACCGACTTTCTACGAGTAGCCATATACCTTTGCTACCCGGGTGGCCTAAGGGCCAAAGCTGGGGCACAGAGCTGACTGGGCCGGGAAGAGGAAGGGTCTGGGGGACCGGCTGGGACGCCCCAGGAAGGCCTCTCCGCCCCCGGCCTCCTGTCACGTCCCCCCTCTGCCCTCTCTCCAGGAGCTGAGCGCCTTCCCCAGGGAGGCGGGGGGCCCCGGGGCGGGGCTGCACCCCGTCGTGTACCCCTGCACGGCCCTGCTGCTGCTGTGCCTCTTCTCCACCATCATCACCTACATCCTCAACCACAGGTGAGCTCGCGCAGGAGGAGGGCACGCGCTCGGAAGGCCGAGGGTGGCGCTCGGCACTGGCACGGGTCCCCTTCCCGGGCGGCCGCCCGGCACTTCCTGTGCGGGTTCCGGGCGGGAGATGCGTCCGGGGACGAAGGTGTCTGTCCCAGCCCCGCATGCCCACAGGTGTCCGCCTTCCCCTCTTCCACTCTCCCCGTGATCGGGAGACCCCACGGGGCTGACCCCGCTTTCTGTGGCAGCGCCATCCACGTGTCCCGGAAGGCCTGGCACATGCTGCTGAACCTGTGCTTCCACATGGCCATGACCTCCGCGGTGTTCGCCGGCGGCATCACGCTCACCAACTACCAGATGGTCTGCCAGGCGGTAAGGCGGGAGGAGGGCTGGGGTGGGGGTCTCCAAGGTGGGTGCCGGCAGCCTGGGCACAAGGGAGGGAGGTACACCCCAAGAAAGGGGGGTCATGGGCTCCAGCTGCCCTCTCCTGGGTCCAGCCTTATGGGGAGGTGGGCATGAGAGCAGGAGGTGGTAAGAAGCAGAGAAACGAGGAGACAGGACGGAGGATGGAGACCTCGTGGAAGAACGGTCGGGAACGAAGCAGGCAGCAGTGACAGGGTCAGGGAGTGTGCCCGGCGGGGGGGGGACAGCCCTGGGCTGGATAGAGGGGGTCACAGAGGGCGGGAACCCTGGGGAGCGTCTGGGCGGAGCTGGGGGAGGCGTGGGAGAACGCCGTGGGGGCGGAGGCGTGGGGTGTCCCGTCCCCCAGCTTCAGCCCTTGACCCCCAGGTGGGCATCACGCTGCACTACTCCTCGCTGTCCACGCTGCTCTGGATGGGTGTGAAGGCCCGCGTCCTCCACAAGGAGCTCACGTGGCGGGCGCCGCCTCCCCAAGACGGGGACGCCGCCCCGCCGGCCCCCCGGCCCATGCTGCGGTAGGCGCCTCTCCCTGCCGCCCGGTGGCGGGGCGGGGCCGGGCGGGGGGGAGAGACAGAGGCTGCTCTCCCGGGGAGGATGCAGGCGGGGCCAGCGGCCGGGAGACCAGACTCCTGAGGCAGGTCAGGTGGGGGCTTCCCTGGCGGTCCCGTGGCTAGGAGTCAGGGCGTTCACTACCGTGGCCAGGGTGCAATCGCTGTCGGGGGAGCTAAGATCCTGCGGCCACAAAAGAGAAGAGGCCAGGCCCTCAGTGGCACGAAGGTGCTCAGCGCTGTGGAGGGGGTGCCGCCCCGGGGTTTTCAAGCATGACAGGGCCAGGAAGTAAGTGACTTCACAGGGCCTTGGCGGGGGTCCTGGGAACTGGAGTGGCACCCCTGCCTTCTGGCGGTTCTGGTCTCTGTCCCTTCGAACAGTCTCGCCCAAATCCCCCGGGGACTTATGACCTGCCCTAGAGTGGCCACACATCCCCAGCAAAAAGGCTCTGGTATGATTTCGAGGGGGTCCCAGGTGAGCATTCTGAGCACCTGGTCCCCTCCTGTTCTCATCTCTCTGACCCCCAACCCGCCTCTCTCCAGGTTCTACCTGATTGCGGGAGGGATTCCACTGATTATCTGTGGCATCACAGCCGCTGTCAACATCCACAACTACCGGGACCACAGCCCCTAGTGAGCGCAGATGCCCGCGGCCCCAGGCCTCCCCGCCTGGCCGGCGCCTCCCGCCGCAGGCCCTGGGCACCGCCCCGCCCGCCCGGCCAGTCCCCAGCCCCAAGCCCCGCATGTTGCCCGAGCCGCCCCCGCCCCTCCACTCGTCCCGGCCTCCCTCCCGCCCACCCAGCCCGCGGCCCCACCCCACGCAGCCCGCCTGTGTCTCCCCTCAGCTGCTGGCTGGTGTGGCGCCCAAGCCTAGGAGCCTTCTACATTCCCGTGGCGTTGATTCTGCTCGTCACCTGGATCTATTTCCTCTGCGCAGGGCTGCGCTTACGGGGTCCCCTGGCACAGAGCCCAAAGGGGGTCACCGGCCGGGTCTCCCTGGAGCCAGGGGAGGAGCCGAGGGGGTCCACCAGGCTCAGGGGCAGCGGCCCCCTCCTGAGTGACTCAGGATCCCTTCTGGCCGCAGCAAGCGCCGGGGTGGCGACGCCCGGGCCCCCGGAGCGGGGGGATGGCCTCTACTCTCCGGGGGTCCAGCTGGGGGCGCTGGTGACCACGCATTTCCTCTACCTGGCCATGTGGGCCTGCGGGGCCCTGACCGTGTCCCAGCGCTGGCTGCCCCGGGCGGTGTGCAGCTGTCTGTACGGGGCGGCGGCCTCCGCCCTGGGCCTCTTCGTCTTCACCCACCACTGCGCCAGGCGCAGGGACGTCCGGGCCTCCTGGCGCGCCTGCCGGCCCCCGGCCCCGGCCTCCCGCGCCTCCCCGCGGGCTGCACCTGCCGGCCCCGAAGACGGGTCCCCGGTGTTCGCAGAGGGGCCTCCGTCCCTCAAGTCGTCCCTGAGCGGCAGCAGCGGCCCCGCGCCGCCCCCGGGGCCCTGCAAGCTCACCAACCTGCAGCTGGCGCAGCGCCAGGCGTGCGAGGCGGGGGCGGCGGCCCGCGGGGAGGGGGAGCCCGAGCCCGCGGGCCCCCGGGGCGGCCTGGGCTCGCGCCACCCCGACAGCGTGCACCGCGGCCGCCGGGGCCACAAGAGCCGGGCCAAGGCGCACCGCGCGGGCGAGGCCGGCGGCAGGAGCCGGCTGCGGGCGCTGCGCGGGGGCGCGCCCGGGGCGGCCGAGCCGCCGTCCAGCGAGAGCGGCAGCCCGCACCCCAGCCCCTCCGACAGCTACCTGGGCGGCAGCCGCCACAGCCCCGGCTCGGGGCCCCGGCTCGAGGGCGAGGCCGCGCTCACGCCGTCGGAGGGCAGCGACACGAGCGCCGCGCCGCCCCAGGAGGCCGGCCGGCCGGGCCGGCGCCGCAGCGCCAGCCGCGACAGCCTCGGGGGCGGCGGCGCGCTGGAGGAGAGCAAGCGCCGCTCGTACCCGCTCAACTCGGCCAGCCTGAACGGCGCCCCCAAGGGCGGCAGGCTCGACGACGTCACCCTGACCCGCGCCGAGGCGGCCGGCGGCGGCGGCGGCATGAAGACCGGCCTCTGGAAGAGCGAGACCACCGTCTAGGCTGGGGGCCGGCCTTGCCGTGCAGGCTCGCGACCCCGCTTCTCGGGGGGCCTCGGAGACGGCTATCGGTGCGTCCCCGGGTTGAAGGTCGAGGCGCCTGGCTGCACCCGCGGTCTCCAGCTTCAGGCCAGGAGGCCGGGGAAGGGACAGGCACAGGCCCGCCGCCGCAGGGAGGGCCGTCCGCCAGGGGTAGCGACAATCCCTGGACCGCAGGCAGGATTGGTTTCTGCCAGGCCCAGGCCGGTTTCAGCAGCACCTGCCGTCCAGTCGTTGGGGGGAAAGGTCCTGCCGGTCTGTGGTGTGACCAAGACTGGCAGGGACAGCGTGGCTCAGGCACGCTCCTCCTAAGGTACACCAGCACTGCCTCCCCGGAGGCGTCAGCCTTCCCGAGACACACAGGTGATGAGAGCCAGAGCGAGGCATTCCCTCCTCTGATCGCTCCTCCTGTACCCAGACCCCAGAGCCTCTCTCCCGCCCTGCCTTTGGGGAACTAGGAAGCCCGCCTAGCAGATGAGCCAGGCGACCAGGACAGCCCGGAGGGAACAAGGTGCTGCTTTGGGAATGAACTATGCAAGAGAAGGGGGCGGTGCGGAAGGCAGCTGTGGGGACCAACAAGCTCTCTGGAGGGGGAAGGGTGCACGAGGGCTGGAGGCCATTTCCACTGGACTGGGACACGACCCGCACGGCAGGGCTCAGTGGCTCGTCAGGACAAAGCTAAGGAGGCACCACACCTAAGCAGCTGACTGCCAGATGCCCAGGGAGGATGGGAGGGAAGCAGAGCTGGTACTGAAATTTGGGGCTGAAGCTCCGCCTGCCTTAAGTAAAGCTTTGCGGAGGGGTGCCACGGCCAGGCTGCAGGTGGCGCTGGAGAGGCATACTGCCGATCCCAGGCCCGCATCCCCATTGCCCTCCACCTCCAAGGGCTGGAGAGAGCCCTCCCCACCTCCACGAGGCCCTACAGCAGCACCTTACGATGATCTAATGTCTAGTTCCGTATTAGTGAGAAACCTCCAAAACATCAAACCAGCTTCCTGCCCCCCAGAGCCCAAGCCAAGTCCCCAAGGCAACAGGTAGGGCCCCGGCAACTCACCTGGGACTTGCGCCTTCAATACTTTTTAAACACCAGCACTCACACGCTCCCCACCCGAAAAGCACCCACCAGCCTCTGATCACAGGACACGCTGAGCGTGAAAGGAGCCTCGGGCCTCTTCGAAAGCAACAGGGACACTCGGCCCAGTCTCTGGACCACCCCGGGCTGGTCACCAGGGCGAGAGCAGACAGACGGAGGGGGGGAGGGAGAACCCACACGCCCGGAGACGGAATCTGTTATTTATGCTTGCTGCACAGACAATATTAGATACAAAAAGCAAAAAAGAAAAAAAAAAGGCTTCATGTTACTCTTCCACGTATGCCGGCTGCTGTCTACATACCCCGCCGACGCCTTAGCACTGGAAAGCTTTCTGCAATACGCTGGGGGAAGGGGAGGGGGGGTGAAAGGTGCCAAAGAAAACATGTTTTTAAAGCTCGGGTTTTATACAATAGAATGTTTTCTAGCAGATGCCTCTTGTTTTAATATATTAAAATTGTGCAAAGCCCATTGAGCTACAACCTTACTCCACCCACGGTCCTTTTGTTCTGAGAGGGTCTCCGATGGGTATGTGTGAGCCTCCCAAGGCCTGCGAGGGACGCAGGCCCAAGCGTTGCTCGGTTTCTGTCCTCCGGGGCGATGCCACTGGGGAACGCCCACCGTCCCCGCAGCCGCCACACCTCCAGGCTGAACCAGCAGCACCGCACCGGCCACGTTCTCCACAGTCCAAGAGAAAGACAGCCCGCAGAACCGGAAGGTGTGCAGCCCTCTCTCTGGGACCAGGGGAGGGGCCATCTCCAACCCAGGCATCCCTGCACTCCTGACTTCGACCCTGGGACCTGGGGTCCAATAACTGCGGAGTCCCTCTTGGGTGCCTTACACGACAATGGAAATACCCAAGGACTTGTAGACACTGATTTCTCTGGCTATGGGAGGCCTGCCAGCTAGTCATCAGATGGGGTGAAGCGCCCTCGATGCCCAGTGTGCATCAGGGAGGGTTAGGAACACACTGGGGGGCGGCCTGGGCCCTCTGGACGTCCCTAACTTCCTGAGGGGTACGCAGATACTGCTCAATTTCACTATCAGAAATGTCCTCATCTCCAGTGAGCGTGGAGACAGCAGGGGTGGGGCAGACTCGCTTCGGGGGCTTCAGCATGCAGGGCGGGAGGAGGAGGGCGGGGCTGGCTGGCCGCTTTCCCGCGGGCAGATCGGAGGAGCTGCCCGCCCCAACCTCGGCACCCGGCCCCTCCTTCTCCCCAGCGTCCGTCTCAGATGTTCCATCTCGAAAGGCCTTGCGGACCAGCAGGTGGCGGTGCTGGAGAAGGTCGCCGATGTGCTTGACCACAGACCGTTTGTCAAGCTTCAGGACCTGCAGCCAGGCCAGCTGCCCGGCCATCCGCAGCAGCACGGCCAGCAGCTCCTGCAGGCGGGAGGACGCGGGGTAGGGCAGGTCCACGTTCGCCAGTTTACAAAATCGGGCCAGGGAACAGGTCAGTCGATCTGAAGGTCGCAGCGACTGCCAGGCCAGGAACGCGGCGGCGGTGATCACGGGCAAGGGGTGCCGCCCGGTCACCAGCCACGTCTCGTCGGCCAGCTCCACCAGCTGCAGGGCTCGCGACAGCATCTTCTCCTTGTCTTCCACGTACTTGGCTGGTACAGACGCGGAGACTTCAAACAGTCTGAAGCTGCAATAACCAAAATGAGGATCTGGTCTCGGTACATCTGTGGGACCGCTCTTCCAAAGAGCGGAAGGCAGGTAAGCTACGCGATCCTCCAGGGAACACGCAGGCCCCGAGAACGCAGGGTGCGTCTCCGCAGGAGAGGTCAAGGGCGTGAGAGTGCAAAAGGGAGACAAGAGCCTCTGACAATCTCTCCTGCCCCTGCCATCAGCCATCGTTCTGAGTGAGTGCTTTACAAACGTTCTCCTTTAATCTACTCAAGGGTTTACCTTGGGTGCCTTACGACAATGGAAATACCCAAGGACTTGTAGACACTGATTTCTCTGGCTATGGGAGGCCTGCCAGCTAGCCATCATATGGGGTGAAGCGCCCTCGATGCCCAGTGTGCATCAGGGAGGGTTAGGAACACACTGGGGGGCGGCCTGGGCCCTCTGGACGTCCCTAACTTCCTGAGGGGTACGCAGATACTGCTCAATTTCACTATCAGAAATGTCCTCATCTCCAGTGAGCGTGGAGACAGCAGGGGTGGGGCAGACTCGCTTCGGGGGCTTCAGCATGCAGGGCGGGAGGAGGAGGGCGGGGCTGGCTGGCCGCTTTCCCGCGGGCAGATCGGAGGAGCTGCCCGCCCCAACCTCGGCACCCGGCCCCTCCTTCTCCCCAGCGTCCGTCTCAGATGTTCCATCTCGAAAGGCCTTGCGGACCAGCAGGTGGCGGTGCTGGAGAAGGTCGCCGATGTGCTTGACCACAGACCGTTTGTCAAGCTTCAGGACCTGCAGCCAGGCCAGCTGCCCGGCCATCCGCAGCAGCACGGCCAGCAGCTCCTGCAGGCGGGAGGACGCGGGGTAGGGCAGGTCCACGTTCGCCAGTTTACAAAATCGGGCCAGGGAACAGGTCAGTCGATCTGAAGGCCGCAGCGACTGCCAGGCCAGGAACGCGGCGGCGGTGATCACGGGCAAGGGGTGCCGCCCGGTCACCAGCCACGTCTCGTCGGCCAGCTCCACCAGCTGCAGGGCTCGCGACAGCATCTTCTCCTTGTCTTCCACGTACTTGGCTGGTACAGACGCGGAGACTTCAAACAGTCTGAAGCTGCAATAACCAAAATGAGGATCTGGTCTCGGTACATCTGTGGGACCGCTCTTCCAAAGAGCGGAAGGCAGGTAAGCTACGCGATCCTCCAGGGAACACGCAGGCCCCGAGAACGCAGGGTGCGTCTCCCGCAGGAGAGGTCAAGGGCGTGAGAGTGCAAAAGGGAGCCAAGAGCCTCTGACAATCTCTCCTGCCCCTGCCATCAGCCATCGTTCTGAGTGAGTGCTTTACAAACGTTCTCCTTTAATCTACTCAAGGGTTTACCTTGAGCGGTAAAACATTTGCCTGCCAGTGCAGGAGACACGCGTTCGATCCCTGATCTGGGAGGATCCCACATGCTGCGGAGCAACTAAGCCTATGAGCCACAATTATGGAGCCTGTGCTCTAGAGCCTTGGAGCCGCAACTATGGAGCCCATGTGCGGAAACTATTGAAGCCCGTGTGCCCTAGGGCCCGAGTTCCACAACGAGAGACGTCACTGCAACAAGAAGCCTGCTCACCTCAACGAGAGACTAGCCCCGACTCCCTGCAATTAGAGAAGAGCCTGTCGCAGCAGTGATAACCCAGAATAGCCAAAAATAAATAAATAAAAATTTTAAAAAGATCTACTTAACACCCTGTTATTTAGTGCATTTAGACTTGAAAACCTTGCCCACAGTCATCCAGCTTGGAAGTAACCAAGCTTCATACCCAAGATCATCTGACACCAACAGCCTTTGCTTTCTACCATATTTGTGAGAAGAAAAGAACACAGCTACTTAACTAAAAAAAAAAAAACCAGAGAGCAATTAGCTTCTAACCCCGGCTCTGTCAGTTTACTGACATCCTCAGCTCTCATCACACAACACGATCCCGCTGAGGCAGGGTGGCAGCACTGAGCCGAGCCGGCCACACACGACGTGAGTAGTAGAGCCCAGGAGGCCCGTGCTGAAGCTGGTATCCCCTCCCAGCAGCACCAGGGTGCTGTGACGGCAAACGGAATCGAAAATTACACCTTTCTAGAAATGTAAAATGGGATCCATCCGATTAGTGCTAGGCACAGGAGAAGAAGCAAAGATTCTTTTCCCCACATCCTTGTACAATGGGCTTTGGTCAAAAAGAGACAACCAGAGGTAAAAGGATTCGGGTCTAAACCCATCCCATGCCCGTGTCTCCCACCAACAGGTACCTGCTACAGTAGGTCTTCACCAGGTCCACCAAGCACAGAGAGGGCACATCCAGCCCCAGAAGTTTCACCATCTGCATGTACGTTCCAGAAAACACATCCAAATCCGCATACAGCAGGGTGCAGATGGTCCCCATGGTCAGGGGCCAGTTATGCTGCCGGCAGGTGATTAAGACACAGCACCCGACCAGCACCTCCTTCTTCTGCAGCCGGGCGGCGCGGACGCCGGGGTGCCGGTACGCCTGCTGGTAGTAGGTGACGGCCGTGTCCTCAAAGCTCGGTGGCAGCCGCAGCGCCCGGCAAAGGTCTCTCACTCGGCGGAGCCCTGGGGAACCCCCGGCAGGAGTTAGAGAGGTCCCAGCAATACATCAAAGGATCAGACACAACGATCAAGTGGGATTGACCCCCGGGACGCAAAGAGTTTTCAGTATTTGTAGCTCAGCATGATACCCCACATTAACAAACTGAAGAATAAAAGTCATACAATCATCTCAATAGACGTGGAAAAAGCTTTTGAAAAAATTCAACATCCATTTATGATTAAAGAAGAAACAACGCTCCAGAACGTGAGTCCAGAGGGAACGAACTTTCACATACAAAGGCCACACGTGACCCACTCACAGCTGACATCACACTCACTGGTGAAAAGCTGAAAGCATTTCCTGTAAGAACAAGACAGGGATGCCCACACACACCACTTTCACTCAACATAGCTTTGGAAGTCCTAACCATAGGAATCAGAGAAGAACATATAACAAAAGGAACCTAAATGGGAAAGGAGATGCAAACTGCCACTGTCTGCAGATGATATGATATCACCTATGGACGGGTCAAGGGAGTCACTTACAGCTCACAGCAATTTCTGCTACACTTGCCTCACGTACGACACGCAACAACAAAGGGCTTCTCTAGAATGAGAGCGTGACGCTTGGTGAGGGCGTCTGAAACGCACAAAGACACTTATGGAAACCAGTCACACTTCAGTGCCCCATCTTTCGGCAGCTGGTTTGACTTGTGACCAAGCTTTCACCTGGGCTCCCTGCATCTCCCGCAGACGTAGCCCCAAGCAGACCTAAACCTCCCACCTGATTGCTACTTCTCTCAGAATCATCTCCATCCTTTATTTCCCTTCTTCTTTACCCTACACAGGAATGCTAACAACAGGAAAGACAGGCCGATGGGCCAGACCATCTGCATGTACGTTCCAGAAAACACATCCAAATCCATACAGCAGGGTGCAGATGGTCCCCATGGTCAGGGGCCAGTTATGCTGCCGGCAGGTGATTAAGACACAGCACCCGACCAGCACCTCCTTCTTCTGCAGCCGGGCGGCGCGGACGCCGGGGTGCCGGTACGCCTGCTGGTAGTAGGTGACGGCCGTGTCCTCAAAGCTCGGTGGCAGCCGCAGCGCCCGGCAAAGGTCTCTCACTCGGCGGAGCCCTGGGGAACCCCCGGCAGGAGTTAGAGAGGTCCCAGCAATACATCAAAGGATCAGACACAACGATCAAGTGGGATTGACCCCCGGGACGCAAAGAGTTTTCAGTATTTGTAGCTCAGCATGATACCCCACATTAACAAACTGAAGAATAAAAGTCATACAATCATCTCAATAGACGTGGAAAAAGCTTTTGAAAAAATTCAACATCCATTTATGATTAAAGAAGAAACAACGCTCCAGAACGTGAGTCCAGAGGGAACGAACTTTCACATACAAAGGCCACACGTGACCCACTCACAGCTGACATCACACTCACTGGTGAAAAGCTGAAAGCATTTCCTGTAAGAACAAGACAGGGATGCCCACACACACCACTTTCACTCAACATAGCTTTGGAAGTCCTAACCATAGGAATCAGAGAAGAACATATAACAAAAGGAACCTAAATGGGAAAGGAGATGCAAACTGCCACTGTCTGCAGATGATATGATATCACCTATGGACGGGTCAAGGGAGTCACTTACAGCTCACAGCAATTTCTGCTACACTTGCCTCACGTACGACACGCAACAACAAAGGGCTTCTCTAGAATGAGAGCGTGACGCTTGGTGAGGGCGTCTGAAACGCACAAAGACACTTATGGAAACCAGTCACACTTCAGTGCCCCATCTTTCGGCAGCTGGTTTGACTTGTGACCAAGCTTTCACCTGGGCTCCCTGCATCTCCCGCAGACGTAGCCCCAAGCAGACCTAAACCTCCCACCTGATTGCTACTTCTCTCAGAATCATCTCCATCCTTTATTTCCCTTCTTCTTTACCCTACACAGGAATGCTAACAACAGGAAAGACAGGCCGATGGGCCAGACCATCAGGAGAGTTTTCTTTAAAGCCGCTGTGTCGTAAAATGTGGATTCTTACCTCGTTGCTGGCTTCTACTAACTTGTTCATTTTCCCCTGTGCTTCGAGAATACGTTACTTCTGTAAGAAAACGGACAACAAATCACTTGTTTAGTGTCTGTTCACCAGACTGCTGCCCTCCCACCCTCACAAAACCAGGGAGCAGAATTCAAATCATCAGGCACCCACTCCCGGTCTCACAGAAGGTTCTCATCTTCGCTGGTTAAAGGTCTATGTGGTTTTCTGTGACCACAAGCAGTACCAAATACCCAGAGAAGGCAGACTGGGACTGCACTAAAGCACTTCCAAGTGTTTCAAATTTCCAGCCATCCCTCCTGTAGAGCCAACGCAGGCAATTCTTCTGCCTGCAGACTTTGAGGGCTGCATTAGTCAGGGACTTGGAAATCAAATGGAAAAAGAAAAGAAGTCGTTTTTGCCAACTAGTGCTCAAAACTGCTTCGGTGTAATAGTATAGTATTATCCTATTGATACAACCCTTCTACCATGACCAGACTTGGTACATCGAGTGGAACCTGCTCTTTTTGTTTCATTTATTCGACCGACGTCCGAAGTTAACACTTGCTACCTATAACAGATATGGAGCTAAGAAAACAGATGAACGGCAGTCCCTAACCTGCAGTTCACTCATTCACTTTAGGC
The DNA here is from genome assembly GCA_022376925.1 of Tragulus kanchil. Taxonomy (NCBI): domain Eukaryota; kingdom Metazoa; phylum Chordata; class Mammalia; order Artiodactyla; family Tragulidae; genus Tragulus; species Tragulus kanchil. The sequence goes on along the minus strand of JAIOJX010000028.1, from coordinate 14,095,920 downwards.
TGTTTTCTCCCGAATTTAAGTGTGCTCGTGCAGGGAGAGGGCAAGAGACAAGGAGAATCTGACGTCAATCTCTCCACCGCCCCAGGCTGTGTCCACGGCCCTGGAAAAGCCCGCACGGGTACCTCGGAGGTTGCCCTCATCGCTGAAGGTGGTCGTAAGGACGCCCTCGGTGACCACGCAGCCGCAGTCGGAGCACACCAGCTGGTTCTGCGAATAGTGCGTGTCTTCCACGAGCTCCGTGGAGCCGCAATCGGGACAGCGGCCTCTCCCCGACATCTCACAAGCCGTCCACCTGCCCAGGTAGCTAACCGCCCCTACGGTCCACAGTCACTGCGCTCAAACAGGAAGTAGGAGCGGAGTCTTGTAGGGATGCACCTTCCTCTTCCGGTTAGCGTAGCAGCCGTACTGTAGGTACCGCCCCCGCGGCTGAGCTCTACTTCCGGTCCGTCCCCTTCGCGCTCGGGTAAAACCGAGACCCAGGAGAGGCGGTTCCTGCTCTGGACTGTGTCTCTGGGGTCCCAGCAATCTGTAGGTAGTTTGAGGTTGGCTGGCTAGACTTGGGGTTACTTTGGAATGAGCTTTCTACCTCCGTGGGCACGCATAACAGGAAAAAAAAAGTTTCCATCTACTAACAACTCTTCTTTCTAAAGCGGCAAGGGAATCGCAGCAGATTCTCCTTTGCGCTTTGGTAACAAATTCTGATTCTGGCCATAGTACAAAATTTGTGCCTAAACATGAGAGTAGTGTGTTGAGAGAGAAGGAAATTGTGTCCTTTCCAGAGCGGCTTCCCCTCAGCACATTGTTTCCTCTCTTTGCAGTCTGTTTTCCTCCCCTGTAGAATGAGAGAGTTGAATTAAAATCCAGAGTGGCAACCTAGGTTGCTTTCAGAGACTAGGCAAGGAATGCCTAAGGGAGTGGGAGAGAACAAATATGGGGGTGGTGGGGCTCTTGGCAATCTGAAGAGTTCAAGCAGATACAGATATTTTTAAAAACTTGAGCTTTAAGATGCTCCAAGATTCTAGCTCCAAAGTTCCTGGCATGCTATAGTCTAGATCAAAGAATTGAGCAAAAGTGTGCCTCTAATAATGTTACAGAAACCAAGTTCACAAATGAAGGATTTTGTATGTCAGCAAAGAGTGTGTTTTCTCATAGTAAATCCTGATTGCACTCAAGAATAAAGGTTTTCAGAAATTCCTTAGTAGCTCGGTGGTTAGAACTCTGTGCTTTCACTACTGAGGGCCCAGGTTCAATCCTTGGTCTGGAAATTTAAGATTTCACAAGCCATGTGGCATGGCACAAATACATAAATAAATGTGTTAAACACTTGAAAGTTTTAGAATCAATTGTGTCTGAAAAATAAGACCATTGAGTTAAAATTACAAAGAACCAGTGATCAGTCCCTTCTGGCTCCAAAAAAACAGACAGGAGTCATCATAGCCAGTACTGGAAGTATGTGAGGAATTTCTGCTTCTTAGTTCGACGTTGGGGATTTCAGGCAGGCTCTTAGCATTAACAGATTTTAGAAGATATTAGTTTCAGACAGTACAATCAACATCCTTACTTGCCAGAGGTGGGGAAAATCCCTGAAAGCAACATCATAGGCACTGGGAGTAGTTCTTTCTATACAGAACAGTATCAGACTCTTCTCATCCCCAGTTTTGTGTAGACCATGAACCTAACTGCATTTTTTTTAATGGGGATTTTATTGCAGAGTCATCTGCCCATGAGAGAAGCCTTGAAATTCTGCTTTCCCTGACATTACTCATAGTAAAGTGGAACAGCAGTTTTCTGATTCTCCTACCAGCAACTCTAAGGCTTCCCAAGTGGCTCAGTGGTAACAAATCTGTCTGTCAATGCAGGAGACACAGGTTCAAGCCCTGGGTCAGGAAGATCCCCGGAGGAGGAAATGGAAACCCACTCTAAGTAGTCTTGCCTGGAAAATCCTATGGACAGAGGCTCCTGGCGGGCTACAGTCCATGGGGTTGCAAAGAGTCGGACACGACTGAGCATCCATGCGTCCTGCAACGCCAGAGCTGGAGGGTGATTCTCTTCCAGCCACTAGCATATGATGGCGCCAGAGTCGCCCTCAGACCCAAACAGCAGGGAGGTAGGCAGGACCCAGGCCAGAAGATGGCGTGCTCTACTAAGACATGCAAGTCTGGGGTCACGTTCTCAGGAAGAAATCTATTTATGCGGGAAATTTATTTGTCTTCCTCTGGGAAATCAGGACAGATACAGTATCCTTGTTGCCTTTCCTTCTGCTATAAACTCAGTTAAGAGTTAGGGCTTCCCTGGTGGCTCCGACAGTAAAGGATCTGCCTGCAATACAGGAGACCAGATTAAGAGATACTGTCATTCAATAACAGTGAATCTGTTTAACAGATGCTTCTCAACGCCCTCTCCCAGCTCCTTCCTGGGCCTGTGAAGCTGGAACCGTGTTTGCCCAAGGCAGGAGCCCATAGGGTACCTGGCACATAGGCTTTTGGAATGCTGAGTGCCCAGACAGGAGTCATAGCCAGTACTAGTATGTGAGGAATTTCTGCTTCTTAGTTCGACGTTGGGGATTTCAGGCAGGCTCTTAGCATTAACAGATTTTAGAAGATATTAGTTTCAGACAGTACAATCAACATCCTTACTTGCCAGAGGTGGGGAAAATCCCTGAAAGCAACATCATAGGCACTGGGAGTAGTTCTTTCTATACAGAACAGTATCAGACTCTTCTCATCCCCAGTTTTGTGTAGACCATGAACCTAACTGCATTTTTTTAATGGGGATTTTATTGCAGAGTCATCTGCCCATGAGAGAAGCCTTGAAATTCTGCTTTCCCTGACATTACTCATAGTAAAGTGGAACAGCAGTTTTCTGATTCTCCTACCAGCAACTCTAAGGCTTCCCAAGTGGCTCAGTGGTAACAAATCTGTCTGTCAATGCAGGAGACACAGGTTCAAGCCCTGGGTCAGGAAGATCCCCGGAGGAGGAAATGGAAACCCACTCTAAGTAGTCTTGCCTGGAAAATCCTATGGACAGAGGCTCCTGGCGGGCTACAGTCCATGGGGTTGCAAAGAGTCGGACACGACTGAGCATCCATGCGTCCTGCAACGCCAGAGCTGGAGGGTGATTCTCTTCCAGCCACTAGCATATGATGGCGCCAGAGTCGCCCTCAGACCCAAACAGCAGGGAGGTAGGCAGGACCCAGGCCAGAAGATGGCGTGCTCTACTAAGACATGCAAGTCTGGGGTCACGTTCTCAGGAAGAAATCTATTTATGCGGGAAATTTATTTGTCTTCCTCTGGGAAATCAGGACAGATACAGTATCCTTGTTGCCTTTCCTTCTGCTATAAACTCAGTTAAGAGTTAGGGCTTCCCTGGTGGCTCCGACAGTAAAGGATCTGCCTGCAATACAGGAGACCAGATTAAGAGATACTGTCATTCAATAACAGTGAATCTGTTTAACAGATGCTTCTCAACGCCCTCTCCCCAGCTCCTTCCTGGGCCTGTGAAGCTGGAACCGTGTTTCTTGTCCCTAAGGCAGGAGCCCATAGGGTACCTGGCACATAGGCTTTTGGAATGCTGAGTGCCCAGATGGGCTGGATTAGAGCAGAAAGCGACTGGGGAGGGGAAGCCACTGGGAAGGATGCCTCAGACGTGGTCCAGATGTGAAATACTGACCTTAAGGCCAGAGTTCTTTCTAGAGAGGAGGCCACAGTGGAAGGCCTTGGTGCCCTGATGAAAGGCCCCTGGCCAATTGTCTCTGGTTCCATGTGTGGATTTGTTCGTGGTGTGACTTTGTTACGAGTCTCCCTGGGGATGGCCTGGCTTTCTCATCCCTGTGTCCCGGGTCCCGGTTTCTCTCTCAAAAGGCTCTTCAGCTCCTGTGGACACCTGTCCTGGGTAGGCCAGTCAGAGGTAACACACAGGCGGAATTTCTCAGAGGCAGGCTCGTTTCCAGTCTGGAGCGAGTAGCTGGGTGGAGGTGGGATTGGGTTGCTCTCAGGGCCTCCACCCTGGGCTCCTTCCAGCTCGGGTGTCTGCAATCCAGTTTCACTCTGAGCCGGGAGGACTCACTCCTGGGCTTTCCCGGGAGTCTTGCTGACTGGGTCCCCAGCACCTGAGCTTTTCAACGGACGCGGACGCTCCGCGGACAACCATGGTGATTCGGCTTCAGTACAGGGCACGACCAGGGCTTCCTAAACACTGGGGCCGAGGCCTGGCTCACTCGTATTCACTCTCCCCTTTCCTGTTTACTCTCTTCCTCCGCCAGGGCTGAGGATCACTGTGCCGGGTGTCTTGACCTCCCAGGAACAAAGGCAGCTGGCATCTCTGAGAAGGTGGTCTCAGGCCCAGCGCTCCGGCTGTCTCCTCCACCGAGCTTTCCTCCCAGAGAGCTGTGGCCCGTCCAGCCTGAGGGAGGGGCTGAGTCATGTGGGCGCCACTTGCCCTGCCTGCTTCCATCCTCCGGTATTCCAGCTCACTCCGAATATTATCTTCTTAGCCCTGACGTAATCCTAGACTCGGTGTCCTGCAATACAGGAGACCAGATTAAGAGATACTGTCATTCAATAACAGTGAATCTGTTTAACAGATGCTTCTCAACGCCTCTCCAGCTCCTTCCTGGGCCTGTGAAGCTGGAACCGTGTTTCTTGTCCCTAAGGCAGGAGCCCATAGGGTACCTGGCACATAGGCTTTTGGAATGCTGAGTGCCCAGATGGGCTGGATTAGAGCAGAAAGCGACTGGGGAGGGGAAGCCACTGGGAAGGATGCCTCAGACGTGGTCCAGATGTGAAATACTGACCTTAAGGCCAGAGTTCTTTCTAGAGAGGAGGCCACAGTGGAAGGCCTTGGTGCCCTGATGAAAGGCCCCTGGCCAATTGTCTCTGGTTCCATGTGTGGATTTGTTCGTGGTGTGACTTTGTTACGAGTCTCCCTGGGGATGGCCTGGCTTTCTCATCCCTGTGTCCCGGGTCCCGGTTTCTCTCTCAAAAGGCTCTTCAGCTCCTGTGGACACCTGTCCTGGGTAGGCCAGTCAGAGGTAACACACAGGCGGAATTTCTCAGAGGCAGGCTCGTTTCCAGTCTGGAGCGAGTAGCTGGGTGGAGGTGGGATTGGGTTGCTCTCAGGGCCTCCACCCTGGGCTCCTTCCAGCTCGGGTGTCTGCAATCCAGTTTCACTCTGAGCCGGGAGGACTCACTCCTGGGCTTTCCCGGGAGTCTTGCTGACTGGGTCCCCAGCACCTGAGCTTTTCAACGGACGCGGACGCTCCGCGGACAACCATGGTGATTCGGCTTCAGTACAGGGCACGACCAGGGCTTCCTAAACACTGGGGCCGAGGCCTGGCTCACTCGTATTCACTCTCCCCTTTCCTGTTTACTCTCTTCCTCCGCCAGGGCTGAGGATCACTGTGCCGGGTGTCTTGACCTCCCAGGAACAAAGGCAGCTGGCATCTCTGAGAAGGTGGTCTCAGGCCCAGCGCTCCGGCTGTCTCCTCCACCGAGCTTTCCTCCCAGAGAGCTGTGGCCCGTCCAGCCTGAGGGAGGGGCTGAGTCATGTGGGCGCCACTTGCCCTGCCTGCTTCCATCCTCCGGTATTCCAGCTCACTCCGAATATTATCTTCTTAGCCCCTGACGTAATCCTAGACTCGGTGTCCTGCAATTTTTTTCTGAAAAAGGCCTTAGAGAAAATATTTAGGTTTGGTGAATGAGGAAGGTTTTGTTTTAACCACTCAGGTCTGCGTTTGCAATATAGAAACAGCCTGAGACAATTACTCAGAGACAATGAGCTCGGCTGTATCCGAATAAAATGGTGTAGACTCGGAACTTTGAACTTCATGTAATTTTTCTTATGGCATGAAAGACTGTTATTTTGATTCTAATTGTTAAAAAAGTAAAACTCTCCAGTATTCAGTGCAATGTTGTCGCCTGTGGTCATCATTCTGGCCATTTGAGCTGTGGACTTGTTTATCTCACATTTTACAAAGTAAAGAAAAAGAAATCATCATTTTGTGGTGGTGTTTTGGGCTGCGCTACACGGCACAGCTTACAGGATCTTAGTTCCTTGACCAGGGATCGAACCCAGGAGCAACACAGTGTCCCTCCCCTGAACCACCAGAGAACTCCCAGGAAAAGTCATCCTTGGTTTGACGGCCACATAAGGAAGAGTGAGGCTACAGGACTTCCCTGGTGGTCCAGTGGGTAAGGACACCGCCTTGCAGTGCAAGGGGCGCCGGTTCGAGCCCTGGCCTGGGAAGATTCCACGTGCCACGGAGCAGCTGGACCGATGTGTCCAACTACTGCGCCAGAGCTCTGGAGCGCATGCGCCCAGAGCCAGTGCTCTGCAGCAAGAGGCCACTGCGATGGGAGGCCCACACAGGCCAAAGAACAAAGATGGATGAAAATAAATAAATGAAAGACCAATAGAAGTGGCCAAAAAAAAACCCAAAACAAAACAAAAAAGAGTGAGGCCACAGTCTGCTGCCTGTTCTAGAACCCCAGGTTGAACAGGTGAGGCGTCACGTCCTTTCTTGAGTCCCCGCTGTGGGGCCCCCGGCAAACTGCAGTTCCGATGCCTCTGCAAGGCTCCGTTTCCTCATCTGCCTCATGGAACTATCATCTACCCTGATGAGAACTGAAAGGGTCCTCTGTGTGGCTGAGTGAAATGCTGGAACTGAATAAACAGGCTTTCCTTCTGTGGTCAAGTTTCAGCCTCAAGCAAGCACTGGGCATGCTGGACGGAGACGCCTTCTCTCAGCTCTGGAAGAGAAACCACCAGGCAACTGCTCCTAGGGCTCAGGACACGGTGTGTGTGAAAGAGTCAGACATGAAGAGGCTAGCTGAAGACATCTTCCCTCGGAAGATCGAGGCTTTAGGATCCACTGGCCCCACAGAGCTCAGCGTAGCCAGCTTTGAACTTGAATGCAAAGCAATGGCTTCCCCCTTCCCATGAGGGGAGACTGCAGAACCAGAAAGATGACACCTCTAAAGAGAAGCCCAGGGCACAGGACCCATGGGCTGAAAGGCAGGGTCTAAGGGCTAGGGAAGCACATGTTGCCGACGCTTTGGCTGGGGCCAGATGGGAACCGTACCCTGTGATGTTTTCTCTGGGGAGGTGGGCAGGGTGCCCCCTCCTAAAGCCGGGGAAATGCATCTCAGGGGAGAGTTGGGGATCATTTGTATACACATTCCTTCCTTGGAGGCTTTCCAGAGGGCTTTTTGGTTGTTTAAAATAAAACCTGCAAGGTTGTACATTTTAAGAGAAACCACTTCTGTATCATTTTACATGGTGGTGCCACCATCCCCATCCGGCCGGGTAACCAGCCCCCTCCACCCAAACCAGGGAGGCCTTCAGGTAACGCCCCCAACCCCCTCCAGGAGCTTCCGGGCCCCACCTGCCTCTGTCCTCTACGCGGCCACTTCCATCCCTAAGAAAGAGCATCTCCTCCATTGCGAGAGGCTGGGACCCTTGGTTGAGGCAGGCAGACCTCTCGCTTCATCAGGAAAGGGTTGGAGATCAGTAGAATGAGCTCAGGAGTCTTTTTTTTTTTTTCCTTCTTCTTTCCTAAGAATACCTCTGCTATCGAGGGTTCAATATTTTTTTTTTCTTTTTTGCTTTTACAGAGTTTTGTTGTGAACAGATACATATAATCCCAGATTAGTCATATGTACATCCCATCCTCCCCGCATCCGATCCCAGAAGGAGTGTTTTAAAGCCTCAATCCCTCTACTCAGAAATGGATGACCCGAGTTAATGGAACCAGGGGCCTGGCTCCTAGATCTGGCACTGAACTGGGTAGTCCTGAACCCAGTGTGAATTCAGTGAAGCTACAAAAGTGAAGATCTCATTCTTTAGGAAAGTGGGGTGGGGGCGGGGAAGAGGTGGGGGCGGCACAAAGGAGGCGCTCGAGAAAGCTGCCGTGTTCATCTGCTCAGATGATGGCGACGGCTGCCTGCCAAGGAGGACGTGGCAACGTGTATCACTAGGGACAGGAATTTCAGACGATGTTCATCTCATAAACACCACCATCCCTTCCAGGCCAAACTACGAGGCGTGTCCCAGGGAGGGCATCAGAGACGCCCCATCCCCCACAGGAGAAAGGGGGCCCCGGGGCACCAGACAGAGTGGCGGCAGCAGGAACCCAGGCGAGAGACCTTCACGGGCTAAGAAGCACTGGTCACCCCCCAAGAGATTCTCCGAGAGGACGGCAGAAACTCTGACTGCACCCGTACAAAAGCACAGACACAAATCTTTGAAAGGTAGTACCATTTTATTTAGTGTTGTAGGAAATTTTAGGTTACTTCTTAAAAACAAAAGGCCAAGAAATTCACAATTCCCAAAGTCACGAGGCAGGAAATAAGAACTCTATAATTCAAAAATGCTGGGTGAGCCTTCAATCAGAGGGAGGAAGAGGTCACCTGAGCATCTGACACAGTAGATGTTGAGGAGCCTCAGGGGGAAGGTTGGTGGACACTGGATGTTAAGCTCTCCGGCCACCTAAGGCGACAGGACCCTTCGGCCTTGAGGGTTCCTTCAGCCTGTCCTGAGCAGACAGGTCTAACAGAGAAGGGACACGGGGAGGAAGATCGTGCCTAATTTAACACCAAGTTGCCTCTGCCCTTCAACCTGGCAGGTGGCCGCGTGACAGGGACCCTCCTCCCGCTGTGCCCTCCGGAGCCCTCGCTGCCAGCAGAGCTGAAAGCCCCACCCTGGGCCACTGCTGCCCACGCCTCCCAGCAGGGCCAAGGGCTGTCCGTGGAGGGGCCCCGCACCAGGGACCCTTCGAATAGTTACATCCCATCCTCCCCGCATCCGATCCCAGAAGGAGTGTTTTAAAGCCTCAATCCCTCTACTCAGAAATGGATGACCCGAGTTAATGGAACCAGGGGCCTGGCTCCTAGATCTGGCACTGAACTGGGTAGTCCTGAACCCAGTGTGAATTCAGTGAAGCTACAAAAGTGAAGATCTCATTCTTTAGGAAAGTGGGGTGGGGGCGGGGAAGAGGTGGGGGCGGCACAAAGGAGGCGCTCGAGAAAGCTGCCGTGTTCATCTGCTCAGATGATGGCGACGGCTGCCTGCCAAGGAGGACGTGGCAACGTGTATCACTAGGGACAGGAATTTCAGACGATGTTCATCTCATAAACACCACCATCCCTTCCAGGCCAAACTACGAGGCGTGTCCCAGGGAGGGCATCAGAGACGCCCCATCCCCCACAGGAGAAAGGGGGCCCCGGGGCACCAGACAGAGTGGCGGCAGCAGGAACCCAGGCGAGAGACCTTCACGGGCTAAGAAGCACTGGTCACCCCCCAAGAGATTCTCCGAGAGGACGGCAGAAACTCTGACTGCACCCGTACAAAAGCACAGACACAAATCTTTGAAAGGTAGTACCATTTTATTTAGTGTTGTAGGAAATTTTAGGTTACTTCTTAAAAACAAAAGGCCAAGAAATTCACAATTCCCAAAGTCACGAGGCAGGAAATAAGAACTCTATAATTCAAAAATGCTGGGTGAGCCTTCAATCAGAGGGAGGAAGAGGTCACCTGAGCATCTGACACAGTAGATGTTGAGGAGCCTCAGGGGGAAGGTTGGTGGACACTGGATGTTAAGCTCTCCGGCCACCTAAGGCGACAGGACCCTTCGGCCTTGAGGGTTCCTTCAGCCTGTCCTGAGCAGACAGGTCTAACAGAGAAGGGACACGGGGAGGAAGATCGTGCCTAATTTAACACCAAGTTGCCTCTGCCCTTCAACCTGGCAGGTGGCCGCGTGACAGGGACCCTCCTCCCGCTGTGCCCTCCGGAGCCCTCGCTGCCAGCAGAGCTGAAAGCCCCACCCCTGGGCCACTCGCTGCCCACGCCTCCCCCAGCAGGGCCAAGGGCTGTCCGTGAGGCCAAGGGCAGACTTGCTCGCTCCTCCATTCTGCGACCCCAGGAGGCTGACACACAGGAAATAAAACACGGGGGCAGGACATCTGTCCAAGGACAGCGATGGTATGAACAAACCAGGCAAAGGACTGACGCTTTTCCCCAGATGCTGACCGGCAGTGGAAGTTCATCGCAAGGCGTTTGGTGCTTCATCGGCTGCTTCCCTGAAGTCTGGACTGCTCTTCAGGGGGGCAGCCAGGCAGGGTCGAGAAAGAGCTGCTCCCGCTTCCGCAGGGCATGGCCTCCTCCCACGGCCCGTCTGTCCAGTGTGCCAGAGGCTCACCCAGACCCTCCTGGCGCCGGCGGCTGGGTGTGAGCCCTCAGACCCCCAGCGGCTGCAGGAGCTCCAGCCCTCCGTCCCCCTGCCCCTGTGAGCAGCTCAGAGCTCCAGCTCTCCCAGGTGAGTTCTCCCTCACAATAGAGTCCTCAAGGCTGAGTGTTACCTTGAGAGGTGCAGGAATGCTACCGTGGAATTTTTTTTCCCAGCCGTCGGTAGAAACCAGACCCGCTTAAAGTGGATTGTCCTTCATTCTCCAGAGTTCTGGAGTGGCATCTCAGAGCAGAGGAATTCACTCCCCCACCCGACGGCCCTCTCAGACACAGACGGGTCTTGTCCCCAAGGCCCTAGCAGCAGATCTCTCTCAGCGACCAGCTCTCGGGAGCCACTTCGGGTCTCCGCTGGAGCTCTTCCTGGGGGAGACCCCTTGGTGCCCCCGCCCCGCGGTGCACATGGGTCATCACAGTCAAGGTACACTGACGTCACGTAAAAAGACTGCAGGACAAATACACAGAGGTACATTCGCAGAGTTCAGGCGAACATCCAGTACTCTTTGTGGGGATGTAAATAAATCGCATAGCGCTACCGAAGCACAAGTCGTCTGAGAGGGCTGCAGTGGTCCCCAGTACTGTAGGAGGGTCTTAAATAAAACAGCTACCGATCAGCAAAAGCGAACTAGTTCAGTCAAGTTACAGTATGATCCTTCAGATTAAAGTGCTCTGATATTCACTAACGTGGCAGCACACGAGATCCGGGAGAGCGATCCCGCCGCCAGCCATTGTGCCTCTTCAATACAACGGACAAGGAACAGAGAGGGCTCGGTCCTCCTGACTTCAACACGGCGAGAGCAGACGCGGACGAGAGCTCCGTCCAATCACCGCGCTCACCTCGGGCCCCGCCCATCCCCTGGGTCCCCAGGAGAGAGGTCGGGATTCGACTAGGTTCTGTCTCAACTGGGACAAAACAAAATGAGTACTATGGAGAGCATTCTAGTATCGGTTACTAACCACGAGACGCTCTGAAGAGTCTGAGTGGTGTCGTTGCTGAGTCAGGTCTGACTCTTGGTGACCCCATGGACTGTCTGTCGCCGGCAGGCTTCTCTGTCCATGGGGTTCTCCAGGCGAGCAGACTGGAGTGGGCTGCCATGTCCTTATCCAGGGGATCTTTCCCACCCAGGGATCACACCCACCTCTCCTGCATTGGCAGGCAGATCCTTTACCACTGAGCCACCTCACAAGCCCTAAAGAATCTGAACTGGTGCTATTAGATAAGAAAGGGGTCCTATTTTGTTTTTGCTTCCCCCCCTTCCCCCGTCTTTTTTTTAACGTGTATTAATCTAATTTTAAAAGCACAGCCATCTAAAAACAGGTATTGGGCTTCTCTGGTGGTCCGGTGGGTAAAGAGTCCGCCTTGCAGTGCAAGGGTCACCGGTTCAATTCCTGGCACTGGAAGATCCCATGTGCTGCGGAGCAGCTGGACTGGTGTGTCCAATTACGAACCAGCACTCTGGAGCGCATGTGCCCGGAGCTGGTGCTCCGCAAGGAGAGAGCCCACTCCAGGGGAAGGCCACACGGGCCAGGGAATGAAGATGGAGGAAAATAAATGGATTTTAAAAATCAACAAAAGAGGCCAAAATTAAAAAATAAAAATAGGTATTATCTTGCTTTTCACAATTTTATACCAAGGGAGAAAAATACCAGGAAGAGGTGCCAAGAAAACCAGGGAGTGAAGTGAAGGCATGTGGGGGAGGGCCAACAGACCTCTGACAGCACTCCACACCTGGTGGGCCATCTCAGCAAGCACCTGGGCACCCGATCTCTAATCAAGGCACTGACTCGGGCGCTCCAGCCCGCGAGGGCCCCGTGATCACCAGCGCAGGGCCTCTGAGCAGCTCCCGCAAGTGCAAGGTGCCTCTGCGTCCCCTGGTCTACTTCCCGTCACTCCACAGAAAGGTCTTCTCAGCTGATACAGAGCACATTTTAAAGGAGGCTGATGTCTGGAAAAGGCAACTTGTTATACATCTCAAAGGCACACTCGGAGGCGCTCCCTGCACCCCGTTGCTCCAGTCAAAAGAGAAGACCAAGCCCAAGGAGTCAGGTGGGTTTACACAGTACCAAAACCGAGCATCTAAAAACAGGTATCCTGCAGCCAGAAGGCCACACCTGAGCTACGCAAAAGCCAAGAAGGTATGGGCAACGCAGCACCAGCCACCTGGTCCATGTCATCTCACCCCAAGCTTTACACACTGGGGAAAACATACTTTAAAATCTCAATATCAAAGAAAGAAAACACCCCAATGTTAAAAATGCATTAATTAATCCCCCTGGTGCCATCTGAACCTCTGAGTCAGGATCAGATCTTAGGACCACATCTCTGGTCAGGGCATAAAATAGTTACAACAAGGTTACAGGCACAGTGGCATTTAAAAAGAAAACCCTGGGAAAGGACAGCAAGAGACGCGCTGTACTCATGGACCTGGCTTCCGTGGCGGGGAGGGACTGTCGCCAGATAACCCGGCAGAGAGACGAAGGTCTGGAGCTGGGACCCCAGGGCCCCGGCAGAGCGAGTCCTTGGCTCTGGGAGCAAGTGAAACAGGCCTGCGGGGGCCTCAGTGCTGGAGGCGGGCGGCTCACATCTTTCCTGCCTTTCTGCCGACCTGAGAGGGGACCCGGAGGATGTTGGGGGTCTCTTCCATGACCCTGACCAGCAGGTTGTCGATGTAGTCTTCCAGCTGGCGCACCTGACACTCCTTCTTGCTGATCGTTTCCTTCTGCTTGAGGACCAGCTGAATGAGCTCGTCATGGGTCAGCTGCGCGTAAGCAAACGCGGGATCCGAGGGCTTGTATTTCTTTGGGCAGGGAGTAGGGAGGAAAGTGACAAAGTTAGCCGAGAAGTCAAACATTTCAGAGAAAACAGAGGGGCTTCCCTGGTGGTCCAGTGGCTAAGAATGCACACTCCCAGTGCAGGGGGCCAGGCTGCGATCCGTGCCCGGGGAACTAGATCCCACGAGCCGCACGAAGAGTTCACCTGCCACAGCTAGAGAGCGTGTACGTCACAGTGAAGAGCCGGCACAGCCAAATTAATAAATATTAAATAAGTAAGAAATGCAGAAGAGGCAGCTTTTAGTGAATGAGTCTGTGCTCTGAGTATCCTCAGAATTCGTTTTCGATTTCGGTAGAAACCTGTGACTGATGAAGTTCTCTGTGAAAGGCCAGAGAGTTAGTACCTCAGGCTGTGTAGGCCACGGATGGCCTCTGCTGCACATTCGTCTTTGTTGTTCGATTTGTTTTTTTGTTCTATGACCTTTTCTATCTTTCTTTTGTTCTTCCGCCCCTACCATGAGGCTGGTGGGATCTTACTTCCCTGACCAGGGATTGAACCCGGGACCTCAGCAGTGAAAATGCAGAGTCCTAACCACTGGGCCGCTGGGGGACGAGCTATTAAAAGTGCAAAAACCAAACTCGGCCCACAGGCTGCAGACTCCTGGACAAGGCCCTGGGCCTGGGGTTTAGAGACGTCACGACCAGAAGCCTGTGAACACCAGAGCCGGCACGACCAGGTATCTAGGTGGAGCCGAGCCCCACGCTGAGGGGACCCGTGGAGAAAGGCCAGCAACAGACGGTGCTGGAGGCGACGCTCTCCTTCCAAAACAACAGGTGGACGTTTATCCCAGAGGGTCTGCCACCGCCAGCGCTACGCTCAGGGGACCTGGCGATTAGGAGGACACACTGAGACCCCTGAAAGTCATCTCATTCTCAAAAACTATGCAGAGTCAAAGCCAAGGGCCACCACCCAGCCATCGATGGTGCCCCTCGGGGTCCATTGGCCTCTGCAGGGGCTGAGCGGCACCCCACTTCTGACCAGAGCAGGGGCCCAAGAAGTTAGGATTATCACCTGGGATGCCTGGAGTCTGAATGCAAACTGCTTAGGCCCTGACCACAGGGAAACAAGGTAAGAATTATGCAAAGTAACATGCTGTAACAAGTCTCCAGTGAGGTAGGAAAAAACCCAAGCTAACTTTTCCTGAAATCTGTGGCTCAGGTCGGCAAGTTTAAAGAGTCGAGGTCTTGAGGCAACCTCAAGACAGCTCTGCCCGCAGGGCTCCGAGGGTGTCATGGTCTCGCTGACAGGGGGTCAGGTGGTGTCGCTGGGGAAGGCCCGCCATCGCCCGCTCCAAGAAGCAGCCACGTCAAGAGGAGGGTCGGCCCTGACACAACACGAGAGAAGGTTCTGTTCGGTCCAGTGACACAGACTGCCTGCACGCCAGCCAGAATGCCAGGGAAACGGCGTCCCTCTCGTCCCGGCCACAGAGAAGAGCACGATGATGGCTCCGAGCTCAGAAACCCTCCTGGCATTTTCAGACACGCTGCAGGCTTCAACCACGCACGCCCCTGCCAGGAAACAGGCGAGACGCTGGTCGTTGTTGCTGCCGCTGTTTAGGTGCTCAGTCGTGTTCAACTCTTTCGTGACCCCCTGGACTGTGGCCCGCCAGGCTCCTCTGTCCATGGGATTCTCCAGGCAAGAAGACTGGAGTGGGGTGCCATGTCCTCCTCCGGGGATCTTCCCGACCCAGGGATGGATCCCGTGGCTCCCGTGGCTCCTGCACTGGCAAGCAGATTCTTTACCACTGAGCCACCAGGGAAGCCCCTGAGATGCTGGGGCTTATTCATCACAGAAAATCTCAGATCCAGAAGAAGGGAAAAAATCAGTACCCATAACTCCAGCACCTAACATTTGGGTCTCCTTCTTATCTTTCAGGGGTTTTCTTTATGATATGTCTTACAACTTTAGCCTCATACAGAATCAAGTTTCAGCGCTTTTGAAAAGGGGTATTTCGTGAGCATTTTTCTACCATTAAATTTTAGAAAAATTGTTTTCTAAATGGATGTTTTAAATTTCCTTTATCTTAACCATCTCTCTGTTGCTAGAAATTTAGGTTGATTTCTGTTTTCACAGTTATCTAAGAACATTTATTTAAATGCGTGAACTTATATCCTTGGTCATATCCCTAAACATTTCCTTAAGACAACAGCACAGAACTGAAGAGACAAGCACTCTTAAGGTGCCTCCTCAGACCCTCAACAGCTCTTCGATTTGGATTCTGTTCTTTAAAGAGGAAACAATGCAGGAGTTTGAAATCATCAGAAGTTCCTATTTATGTGACAACAAAAAAAAATTAAAAAGCAACACAGCAATTACAGAAAGGGAGCAATAGTCAGGGAGAGGGGAGAGGGAGATGCGCAAAGTAAATACCCTTCAATTCGGGAAAACATGGTGCCAGTCGTCACTTATTTCCTTCAGGACTTTTACATTGGGTTTCGTCCCTATCATTGTACCAATAATGACGTATATTCAAATTTGTATCCCACATTTCCCATGTAATATGACAGAAGATTTTTGGATCTAGGTGGCTGTGTCATTTTTAAATAAAAGTGTGGAAGCCACCTGAATAAATAATAGATTCCTAGTTATTAATCATCTATAAAAGATGGCAGCCCTTAAACAATAACAAATAAAAAAGTCATTAGAGTAACGATTCAGCTGGGTTTTCTTACTGTTAGCTGTACCATTTCTTTCCCTGACCTCTCTCTCACTTTGCAACACTCCAAAGAGTCGTCATTTCTGTAAGTACTGTTTATGCCTTGGTACAAAGCACCTATTCTATGTTCGGCCAATGGCGGTCTCCAGGAGCCTTCCCGTATCTACTCAGAGGAGTTAAGAGGTCTGGTCCGGGACCAACAGCTCTGTTGCAGCCAGGCAGAGGGGCAGCAGTGGGGCTTACAAATCATGAGCAAAATAAGCCCGGTGGCCTTTGTTTTAAGGCAAGTTACTGCCCAGAGATAAGCCTCTGATTACATGCGCTTGGAAGAGTAAACAGAAGGGGAACCGAGGGTCTTGCTCGCTTCCTGAAGGCTAGGTGCTTGTTTCTCTTTGGAGCCAAGCTGCATTCCGCAGTAAAAGGAAGAGAGATGGGGAGCTGCTAAATGACCCTGGTTTTCATTATCATCCCTTTCCCGCTGTTCTTTTGCTCAGTTTCCTGATAAATACCGCGAACTCCAGGAAGACCAGAGCTGCCTCTTCTGCACGCAGAGGCCAGCCGAGTGGAGCCGCTGAAGTTGCATCTTTAGGCTTTGGCTAAAACATCACAGGTCCACAGTTCTGGCTGCAGCTGATCCTTTTCAGAAAAATGCTTATCAGTGACACCCTGTTAGCACCGACTACAGGGAGGCGAAGGCAGGACAGACAGGAGATGTTAACTGGTTTCAGCAACAGTTCCCTATTACCATTCAGCCTCCTGGCCCCAAACTCAGATTCCTGGCTTTCCCTGAACGACCTTCAACCCAGTTTCTAGAGGCAAAGGTGCAACAGAGCCAGAGACATCAGCTACCACCTTGCGCTTGAAAAACGTCTGCAGGAGTGAAGGAGATGGGAGCACAAATTTTATTTTTAAAACACAAGAAACTGGGACTTCCCTGGTGGTCCAGGGGTTAAAAATCCATGCTTCCACCACAAGGGACACGATTAGATTCCAGGTCAGGGAACAAAGATCTCACATGCTGAATGGTGCGCCCCCTGTCCCCCAAAGAAGGAAAACAAAAACACAAAAAAACTATTTGACTTTCTGGAGTCCCTGAGACTGTAACATCTATGGCTGTGTGAAACTTATAGACAGCTGCAATAAAACAGAAATAAAGTTTATGTCTCCCAACTGCAGTCCACAGGGGTCAGGGTCAGTTAGGAAAGTGTTCTCCATGTGTCGGAAACACGACACTATGTTCGCCAATGGCGGTCTCCAGGAGCCTTCCGTACTCAGAGGAGTTAAGAGGTCTGGTCCGGGACCAACAGCTCTGTTGCAGCCAGGCAGAGGGGCAGCAGTGGGGCTTACAAATCATGAGCAAAATAAGCCCGGTGGCCTTTGTTTTAAGGCAAGTTACTGCCCAGAGATAAGCCTCTGATTACATGCGCTTGGAAGAGTAAACAGAAGGGGAACCGAGGGTCTTGCTCGCTTCCTGAAGGCTAGGTGCTTGTTTCTCTTTGGAGCCAAGCTGCATTCCGCAGTAAAAGGAAGAGAGATGGGGAGCTGCTAAATGACCCTGGTTTTCATTATCATCCCTTTCCCGCTGTTCTTTTGCTCAGTTTCCTGATAAATACCGCGAACTCCAGGAAGACCAGAGCTGCCTCTTCTGCACGCAGAGGCCAGCCGAGTGGAGCCGCTGAAGTTGCATCTTTAGGCTTTGGCTAAAACATCACAGGTCCACAGTTCTGGCTGCAGCTGATCCTTTTCAGAAAAATGCTTATCAGTGACACCCTGTTAGCACCGACTACAGGGAGGCGAAGGCAGGACAGACAGGAGATGTTAACTGGTTTCAGCAACAGTTCCCTATTACCATTCAGCCTCCTGGCCCCAAACTCAGATTCCTGGCTTTCCCTGAACGACCTTCAACCCAGTTTCTAGAGGCAAAGGTGCAACAGAGCCAGAGACATCAGCTACCACCTTGCGCTTGAAAAACGTCTGCAGGAGTGAAGGAGATGGGAGCACAAATTTTATTTTTAAAACACAAGAAACTGGGACTTCCCTGGTGGTCCAGGGGTTAAAAATCCATGCTTCCACCACAAGGGACACGATTAGATTCCAGGTCAGGGAACAAAGATCTCACATGCTGAATGGTGCGCCCCCTGTCCCCCAAAGAAGGAAAACAAAAACACAAAAAAACTATTTGACTTTCTGGAGTCCCTGAGACTGTAACATCTATGGCTGTGTGAAACTTATAGACAGCTGCAATAAAACAGAAATAAAGTTTATGTCTCCCAACTGCAGTCCACAGGGGTCAGGGTCAGTTAGGAAAGTGTTCTCCATGTGTCGGAAACACGACACATCTCAGCTCATTAAGAGCGTCCGTCCCTCGGTAGATCACTCTCCTGACTCACGTGACAATGAAAGAGGTCAGCAGCAAGGCAGGACTCGACCCCGCTGACTCTAGAACCGGACAGAGCAGGACGGAGGGAGGGAGACTCTCCCCGGCAGAGGTCACGCGGAGGGGAGGGGCTGCTTCTTCCGTGTTCGCCACTCCAGGTTTTGAAAGAGCAGAGATCCCCTCACTGAGTGACAGTCTGCCTGGAAACTCAGCTTAAGGAAATCCTCGACAAGGAGGGAAAAGTCCTGTGCAAGAAACTATAGACTACAGAGTTATTTACACTGAAAAACAGAAAACAAGCTAAGTATCCAACTACCCAACGGGGGAGTAGGCAAGTCCAGGCCAGCACAATCATTTTCAAAGGATAAGTAGCAGCCTGCAGGCGTGTTTCTGACACAACACCCAGTGAACAAGAGGATCCCAGAGGGCCTCCATGCAGGTCATGGGCTGGAGAGCAGACCACCTTCACCAGTGGCCACCGAGGTCCACGATGGAAGACTGATGAAGAGCAGGAAACTGCAGGGTCGGAAATGCGCTCCCCACACATTTCCTACTCACTGGAAGGGGGAAAAGTAGCAACCCTGCACTGGGGAACCCGGAGGACACCCCTAACCTAGGTCCTCCAAGCTACCACCCCACTAGGAGGACCGGGGGTCGTGGGGCCTTCCCATGACCCCCTGGGAAGGGCGCGTGTTCCTGTGAGTACCTCTGGCCAAGAAGGGCCCGCCTCGCCCCCACCACGAGGACACAGACAAACCCAAACTGGAACACTCTACCCCACGACGGACCTAAACTCTTGAGAAAGCTGGACAGCTCGAAGGATAAAAAAAGGTGGAGAACTATTCCAGAAGAAAGGGGACACTTGAGACAAGACAGCAGGGTCTCTGAGTGACCTTTGACTGGAAAACAAACAAGAAAGGCCACCACTGGGACAACCGGGGATGTTGAAAAACAGATGACAAATGATAAAATGGAGTGACATCCATGTTAAAGTTTATGCCCCCTGCAGTCCAAAGGGTCAGTTAGGAAAGTGTTCTCCATGTGTCGGAAACACGACACATCTCAGCTCATTAAGAGCGTCCGTCCCTCGGTAGATCACTCTCCTGACTCACGTGACAATGAAAGAGGTCAGCAGCAAG
Organism: Tragulus kanchil; assembly: GCA_022376925.1. Taxonomy (NCBI): domain Eukaryota; kingdom Metazoa; phylum Chordata; class Mammalia; order Artiodactyla; family Tragulidae; genus Tragulus; species Tragulus kanchil. The sequence goes on along the minus strand of JAIOJX010000028.1, from coordinate 14,076,679 downwards.
GCAGGACTCGACCCCGCTGACTCTAGAACCGGACAGAGCAGGACGGAGGGAGGGAGACTCTCCCCGGCAGAGGTCACGCGGAGGGGAGGGGCTGCTTCTTCCGTGTTCGCCACTCCAGGTTTTGAAAGAGCAGAGATCCCCTCACTGAGTGACAGTCTGCCTGGAAACTCAGCTTAAGGAAATCCTCGACAAGGAGGGAAAAGTCCTGTGCAAGAAACTATAGACTACAGAGTTATTTACACTGAAAAACAGAAAACAAGCTAAGTATCCAACTACCCAACGGGGGAGTAGGCAAGTCCAGGCCAGCACAATCATTTTCAAAGGATAAGTAGCAGCCTGCAGGCGTGTTTCTGACACAACACCCAGTGAACAAGAGGATCCCAGAGGGCCTCCATGCAGGTCATGGGCTGGAGAGCAGACCACCTTCACCAGTGGCCACCGAGGTCCACGATGGAAGACTGATGAAGAGCAGGAAACTGCAGGGTCGGAAATGCGCTCCCCACACATTTCCTACTCACTGGAAGGGGGAAAAGTAGCAACCCTGCACTGGGGAACCCGGAGGACACCCCTAACCTAGGTCCTCCAAGCTACCACCCCACTAGGAGGACCGGGGGTCGTGGGGCCTTCCCATGACCCCCTGGGAAGGGCGCGTGTTCCTGTGAGTACCTCTGGCCAAGAAGGGCCCGCCTCGCCCCCACCACGAGGACACAGACAAACCCAAACTGGAACACTCTACCCCACGACGGACCTAAACTCTTGAGAAAGCTGGACAGCTCGAAGGATAAAAAAAGGTGGAGAACTATTCCAGAAGAAAGGGGACACTTGAGACAAGACAGCAGGGTCTCTGAGTGACCTTTGACTGGAAAACAAACAAGAAAGGCCACCACTGGGACAACCGGGGATGTTGAAAAACAGATGACAAATGATAAAATGGAGTGACATCCATGTTAAATTTCACCGTTTCGATAAATGTCCTTATTTTTAGGAATTACACACTCAGGTACTTAGGGGTAAAAGGAGCGTCATGTGGGCAAGTTACTCCCGAAAAATTCAGAAAAAAAAAAAAAAGTATGTAGGTACAGAGATTGGAGAAGGAGAGAGTGAGGATAAGGCGCATCTGATGAAATGCCAACCAGCGGGTAGATTGGGATGAAAAGCATACAAGGGTCCTTTGTACTATGCTTGCAACTTTTTTTCAAGTGTGAAATTACTTCGGAATAAAGTTACAAAAAGGTCTATCTGTGCCATGATTACAGCTACAAGAATTTTACCTTCTAGCCAAAAGATTAGAAAGGCTGCTTGGGAAAAATGAGCGTGTCTGCTTGGCATGCGCCGGAGGGTGGGTGGCATTTTCTTGTCTCTAAACAGAACTACAGGCGTCGATCTGTTGCTTTTGAGATACAAAACGTTTCAACAGTCAGATAAGTAGGAGGGGAAAGGTAAGGATCCCAAGGGAAGTACACGGGTTTCAAAGATCGTCCAAAGACACAGACATGTGGTCAAGTCACCCTGGCGTCCCCAGCTGCCCGGGAGATGCCCGCCGTGGCAGCTCCGATGGTGGGCTTTCTCGATCCCTAAGTTAACCTGCCTGCTTCTGGAGAAGACGTACCTTCATCATGGCCTCGTTGATCAGGTTCTCGCTCATGATCGCGGCCGTTCCCGAGCTGGAGTTTGGGATCTTGGGGGCTGTCGTGTTCATGGGCTTCACGGGCTGAAGTCTAGAGAAAAGGGAGACAGGATCCTTAGAGCGTCTGGAGCAGCAGCCCCGAGGGCCCGCCTCTCTCCAGGGTGGCAGCCAGCGCGGCAGCGAGAGGGGAGCCTGGTGACACGCGGGCTCACACCCGGGGTCCCCCACACACCTAGCCTCCCTGGGGAGGAAGGCAGTCGGGGCGCGGCAGTCACACACGAAGGCACAGCTTACGGATGGGTATCCCGACTTCCCAGGACCCTCGGCCTCGCTGTCAACGTCAGGAGAACATTAAGACCGTCTCCTACTCTGGGACAACGGGATGTTGAAAACAGATGACAAATGATAAAATGGAGTGACATCCATGTTAAATTTCACCGTTTCGATAAATGTCCTTATTTTTAGGAATTACACACTCAGGTACTTAGGGGTAAAAGGAGCGTCATGTGGGCAAGTTACTCCCGAAAAATTCAGAAAAAAAAAAAGTATGTAGGTACAGAGATTGGAGAAGGAGAGAGTGAGGATAAGGCGCATCTGATGAAATGCCAACCAGCGGGTAGATTGGGATGAAAAGCATACAAGGGTCCTTTGTACTATGCTTGCAACTTTTTTTCAAGTGTGAAATTACTTCGGAATAAAGTTACAAAAAGGTCTATCTGTGCCATGATTACAGCTACAAGAATTTTACCTTCTAGCCAAAAGATTAGAAAGGCTGCTTGGGAAAAATGAGCGTGTCTGCTTGGCATGCGCCGGAGGGTGGGTGGCATTTTCTTGTCTCTAAACAGAACTACAGGCGTCGATCTGTTGCTTTTGAGATACAAAACGTTTCAACAGTCAGATAAGTAGGAGGGGAAAGGTAAGGATCCCAAGGGAAGTACACGGGTTTCAAAGATCGTCCAAAGACACAGACATGTGGTCAAGTCACCCTGGCGTCCCCAGCTGCCCGGGAGATGCCCGCCGTGGCAGCTCCGATGGTGGGCTTTCTCGATCCCTAAGTTAACCTGCCTGCTTCTGGAGAAGACGTACCTTCATCATGGCCTCGTTGATCAGGTTCTCGCTCATGATCGCGGCCGTTCCCGAGCTGGAGTTTGGGATCTTGGGGGCTGTCGTGTTCATGGGCTTCACGGGCTGAAGTCTAGAGAAAAGGGAGACAGGATCCTTAGAGCGTCTGGAGCAGCAGCCCCGAGGGCCCGCCTCTCTCCAGGGTGGCAGCCAGCGCGGCAGCGAGAGGGGAGCCTGGTGACACGCGGGCTCACACCCGGGGTCCCCCACACACCTAGCCTCCCTGGGGAGGAAGGCAGTCGGGGCGCGGCAGTCACACACGAAGGCACAGCTTACGGATGGGTATCCCGACTTCCCAGGACCCTCGGCCTCGCTGTCAACGTCAGGAGAACATTAAGACCGTCTCCTACTCTGAGAGGCAGTGGCAGCCTAGACTCCACTGTGGGGCCCCGCAGAGCTCAGAGCAGACAAGCCAGCTTCCCACTGGGCGGTGCTTAGAATACGCTGTCCTCAGGGCTGGCCGCTACCGCTCGGGCTCAGCCAGTCTCTGTGGCAACCAAATAGAATACAGCTAGCTTCTCCGCAAGGAAAGCTCCAGATCAGACGTGCAGAATAGTCCCCACTCTCTCTGAGCTCCGCTGCAGAACGCAGGGGTGTCTTACGGCGCTCCCGGCCCAGGGGCAGCCCTGCGTCCGCACGCGGGGACGCACCACCGGACGGCTGTGCGTGGGTGGGCCTGGCGCCTGGAGACAGAAGCGAGGGTCTGGCTCACAGTCCCCGGGACGGGCCTCCCCGTGCTGCCTCTCACCTGTGCGTGGCCGGCCTGCTTCCCGCGCTCGGCTGAGTCTCTGAAGGGGAGACCCAGGCCTGAAGAGGCGGCTTCCTCTTGCCAGGATTCTCCACTTTACCCGCAGAGCCCTCGGCTGTGGCTTTTTTTTGAGATTCTGCTGTGCTGGTGTGGGGGGTGTCAGAGTGTGCCGAGGCGGGAAAGGAGCGTGGGGCAGGAAGAGGGGGAGCAGAGGGGGAGCGGGACAGAGGGGGGCTCGGGGCAGCGGCGGGCGGCTGAGCCGGGCTCCCATCTCCTGCCAGTGTTGCCTTCCCACCATCGCCGGGGCCCGGGGTCTGCGGCGCCTGACCCGCCGGGGCTGCCGTCTGTTCTGCAGAGGCCGGGGCGGAGGTCCTGGGCTCTCCCGGCTTGGGGTCACGTGGGCTTCCGGCTGACCCGCCGGCCTCCGCACTGGGCACCCTCTCCGTCCTGGGGCGGACGGGCCGCATGGTGGAGGAACAAGCTGCTCCTCCCAGACCTGCCGCCAGGGCCACCCCTCTGTCATCTTCAAGCTGGTCTCCTCTCTCGTCGTCCGACTCGACTTCGGGGATGGAGGGCAGGGTCAGGTCCAGGTGGGCTGAGGCTGGGGGCTTGGCCTCGCAGGGGGACTGGAAGCTGCCCAGGGGGTCCGACAGCAGACCCTCGTGGTCACTGGCCTTGCTCTGGTTCCATGCTACCCGGGTGTCATCGCCCTGACTCCTGAGAAGGGGACCGTCCCTCCCTGAGCTGGTCACTCGAGGGGGCGCCCCTGAGACACGCCCCTTGGAGGACAAGCAGGAAGAGTGAGTGGCCAGGGCAGCGGGCCTGGGTCCAGCGACAGCCTCCCCCTCCTGGGAGCCTCCCCTATCCAGTGATGTTCCGGGGGCGGCCCCTTGGCGCACCAGCTCCTGGGGGTCCCCGTGGGCCGCGGCAGGGGTTTCCTCCCCGGCCTCTTCCGCAGAGAGCTGCTGGGAAAACGACGCCCGCTTCTGGACTTCCCTTCTGCCATCAGAGGCACCTGGACCCATCTCTTCGGGTCTCCACATCGCCGAGTCGAGTGGGGGGACCGACTCCCCCGTGTGGAGAGGGGGCTCCGCTTCTTCCACTGTGGGGGTCAGCCCGCCACCCTCCCCGGCCTCGCCGGTGGGAGGCTCAGCCGGGCCCGCAGAGTCTGACCCGCCCCTGCCCGGCGCAAGGGCAGAGGCTGCAGCTCGGGTCTCCGCGGATGAACAGACGTCGCCTTGCTGCTCTTGGCGAGAAGGTCCCAGAAGCTCCTCTTCGTGCTCCACTTCAGGCTGCATCCGGAGGGTCCGTGCTGGGTCATCGGCGCTGCCCTCCCCTGTGGAAGGGGCTGCTCTGCCTTCAGCCCCCAGAAGGGGTGTCTCTTCGGAAAGGGAGCCCGCGGCCCGAGGAGCAGCGCTCGGAGCTGGTGTCGGCCGCTGCTTTTCCGGCTCGGGTTCAAGGAGCGAAGGCGCTTCTCCAGAGCCGGCCTGGCCCCGGCCTGCGGACGGCCAGTGTTCGACGGGGGTGGACGTGGCAACGGGGGCCGCTATGGGAGAGGAGAAAGAGGGCCGGCCAGAAGGAGACGCAGAGGGCGGCGTCTCCGAGTCAGACCCGAGTTCAGGAGGGACAGTTGCCTGCCCGGGACCAGAAGGCAGAGCAGAGAGAAAGAGAGGAGACTCAGCGGGAGGGGGGGGCCTGGGCGCCGGCCGAGCCTCTGGAGACACTTCCGGTCTGCAAAAAGCACAACAGAAACCTGCAGGTCAGTGGCAGATGTGACAGGATAGGTAGAAGACATGTGAAAATACAGTCTTTCCAAAGGCGAGGGCTTTTTTTTTTTAATATTGGGGGCAGTACCTTGAGAAGTTAAAAAAGGAACACGATCCTTAACCCATAAAAGGCACATTTTTATCACCATGCACATCTGCCACAGAAAAGTCTGTTGCAACAGAAACAGAAAGGCCCGTGTAAAGCAACAGCCTGCAGTCTCTTCTGGTGATCAACAAAAACCATCTAAAAAAAGTGACAAGCCCTGAAAGGGGGCACCACGGGGCAAGAGGCAGTTTGAGCAGGAACAGTGTGAGTGTGTGAGTGTGTGAGTGTGTGATTGTGTGGGTGTGTGTGTGTGTGGGTGGGTGTGGGTGGGTGGGTGAAATCAAAGCAGGCAGAATCTCAAAAAAAAGTCTCTCCCGCCCCCGCCCCCAGGTACACGGTGCCACTGACTATCAGTCATGCTGAGAAGCAGAACCCCAAGGCTCTCGCGACAAGGCACAGAGCAGCCACCCAGAGGACCCTGCGGGCGCGCTCAGCAGGGGGCCAGGGGGCTCCCGTGCCAGCGGACCCACACCACCGTGCATGGAGGAGAGATGCCATCCACCGCAAAGCGAATGCTCAGAAAGACCTGACTCATCCCCAGTCCTCATCCACCAAAACCAGGTGTTCTTCCCAGACCCTGATGCTCGGAATCTGTGACAAAATCTGGGCGTTCCAGTGCGCTCTGCTATCTCACGGAGATGGACAGACCAGTTCTACGCACTGTTGCGAGAAGCAAAAATGTTTGCGGAGAAAACGCTCGTGGCCAGGATATCTGGGGCAAAGACACTCATCGGGAACGCGCTGGACGACAGACAGACCACGCCCGCCGGCAGAGGCCCTGGGCTGGGCCCCGGGGGGACTGGCTGAGGATGCCCTGGACTCGTAAACCTCTGGCCACGACAGGGACCACCGCAGACCAACAAGCAAGGTCTCCCCTCAAGGGGGCCCTTCCAGGAGGGGCCGAGACTCACCGGGGGTTTTACGGCTCTGGTCTGGGAGCCTCTGGAGACACTTCCGGTCTGCAAAAGCACAACAGAAACCTGCAGGTCAGTGGCAGATGTGACAGGATAGGTAGAAGACATGTGAAAATACAGTCTTTCCAAAGGCGAGGGCTTTTTTTTTTTAATATTGGGGGCAGTACCTTGAGAAGTTAAAAAAGGAACACGATCCTTAACCCATAAAAGGCACATTTTTATCACCATGCACATCTGCCACAGAAAAGTCTGTTGCAACAGAAACAGAAAGGCCCGTGTAAAGCAACAGCCTGCAGTCTCTTCTGGTGATCAACAAAAACCATCTAAAAAAAGTGACAAGCCCTGAAAGGGGGCACCACGGGGCAAGAGGCAGAGTTTGAGCAGGAACAGTGTGAGTGTGTGAGTGTGTGAGTGTGTGATTGTGTGGGTGTGTGTGTGTGTGGGTGGGTGTGGGTGGGTGGGTGAAATCAAAGCAGGCAGAATCTCAAAAAAAAGTCTCTCCCGCCCCCGCCCCCAGGTACACGGTGCCACTGACTATCAGTCATGCTGAGAAGCAGAACCCCAAGGCTCTCGCGACAAGGCACAGAGCAGCCACCCAGAGGACCCTGCGGGCGCGCTCAGCAGGGGGCCAGGGGGCTCCCGTGCCAGCGGACCCACACCACCGTGCATGGAGGAGAGATGCCATCCACCGCAAAGCGAATGCTCAGAAAGACCTGACTCATCCCCAGTCCTCATCCACCAAAACCAGGTGTTCTTCCCAGACCCTGATGCTCGGAATCTGTGACAAAATCTGGGCGTTCCAGTGCGCTCTGCTATCTCACGGAGATGGACAGACCAGTTCTACGCACTGTTGCGAGAAGCAAAAATGTTTGCGGAGAAAACGCTCGTGGCCAGGATATCTGGGGCAAAGACACTCATCGGGAACGCGCTGGACGACAGACAGACCACGCCCGCCGGCAGAGGCCCTGGGCTGGGCCCCGGGGGGACTGGCTGAGGATGCCCTGGACTCGTAAACCTCTGGCCACGACAGGGACCACCGCAGACCAACAAGCAAGGTCTCCCCTCAAGGGGGCCCTTCCAGGAGGGGCCGAGACTCACCGGGGTTTCACGGCTCTGGTCTGGGGAGCCCTGGGCGAGGGGACAGGTGGTGCGGGAGCGGCCTTGGGCTCCGGGTCCGTCTCCGGTTCTGCGATCTGCACGTCTTCAAAGGGGCTCGGAGCTCCGCCCCGTCCAGAGACAGCAGGCCTGGTCTCCTTGTCCGATCTCTTCGCAAGGTCATCGACGAGCCCCGGCTGGTCTTCCCCGGCCTTGACGGCTGCCGGCGCACCCTCCCTCTCCTTCCCAGGGGCGGCGGGAGGGCTTTCGCCCTCACTGCCCTTGGCCGCGTCCTTCTTTCCTGTCATCAGGGAGAGCAGAGAGGACTTCTTGTTCTCCTGTTTCTTGCCCTCTTTGGTTTCCTTTGCCGCCTCCGCCGTCGCTGGAGCTGAGCTCTCCCCAGGGTCCCCGCGGACCTGCGGCTGGTAGGAGGGCAGCGTCGTGGCCTTGAGGGGCTCTTTTGTGGAAGACTCAGAAGGCACGGGGCCACCTTCCGCCGGCTCCTTCCACGGCCGGGAGGCCAGGTTTTCTGTAGATGCGAACCAGCGCTTCTTCCGGAGGCCCTGGGGGGACGGGGACGGGGACGGGGAGCTGTCCTTGGCCTCGCTCCTGGCCTCAGGCTGCTCCATATAGACGTGGCTGCCGTTGATACAGACGTTGGAGCGGGAAAGGGCGTCATTCTTCGGCCGGAGGCCGCCCAGGAAGGAGAGCCCTTCCTTCTTGGGGAGGCTGAAGTGGACCTGGCTCGGAATCTGTGACAAAATCTGGGCGTTCCAGTGCGCTCTGCTATCTCACGGAGATGGACAGACCAGTTCTACGCACTGTTGCGAGAAGCAAAAATGTTTGCGGAGAAAACGCTCGTGGCCAGGATATCTGGGGCAAAGACACTCATCGGGAACGCGCTGGACGACAGACAGACCACGCCCGCCGGCAGAGGCCCTGGGCTGGGCCCCGGGGGGACTGGCTGAGGATGCCCTGGACTCGTAAACCTCTGGCCACGACAGGGACCACCGCAGACCAACAAGCAAGGTCTCCCCTCAAGGGGGCCCTTCCAGGAGGGGCCGAGACTCACCGGGGTTTCACGGCTCTGGTCTGGGGAGCCCTGGGCGAGGGGACAGGTGGTGCGGGAGCGGCCTTGGGCTCCGGGTCCGTCTCCGGTTCTGCGATCTGCACGTCTTCAAAGGGGCTCGGAGCTCCGCCCCGTCCAGAGACAGCAGGCCTGGTCTCCTTGTCCGATCTCTTCGCAAGGTCATCGACGAGCCCCGGCTGGTCTTCCCCGGCCTTGACGGCTGCCGGCGCACCCTCCCTCTCCTTCCCAGGGGCGGCGGGAGGGCTTTCGCCCTCACTGCCCTTGGCCGCGTCCTTCTTTCCTGTCATCAGGGAGAGCAGAGAGGACTTCTTGTTCTCCTGTTTCTTGCCCTCTTTGGTTTCCTTTGCCGCCTCCGCCGTCGCTGGAGCTGAGCTCTCCCCAGAGTCCCCGCGGACCTGCGGCTGGTAGGAGGGCAGCGTCGTGGCCTTGAGGGGCTCTTTTGTGGAAGACTCAGAAGGCACGGGGCCACCTTCCGCCGGCTCCTTCCACGGCCGGGAGGCCAGGTTTTCTGTAGATGCGAACCAGCGCTTCTTCCGGAGGCCCTGGGGGGACGGGGACGGGGACGGGGAGCTGTCCTTGGCCTCGCTCCTGGCCTCAGGCTGCTCCATATAGACGTGGCTGCCGTTGATACAGACGTTGGAGCGGGAAAGGGCGTCATTCTTCGGCCGGAGGCCGCCCAGGAAGGAGAGCCCTTCCTTCTTGGGGAGGCTGAAGTGGACCTGGCTCAGCTGCTTGGCATCTGCACTCGCTGTCCTCTTGTGAGATGAGGCTGCGGGGACAGGAAGCGAGCACCCAGGGAGCCAGAAGTTAGGGGAGGATTCATACTGAGTGCGCTTCTGGTTGTCACAGCGACGTGGGGGGTGCTCCCGGCCCCCGGGGGCAGAGGCAGAGAGGCTGCCACAGATGCTACCAAGGACAGGAAGGCCCCCCCAAAATGCCAATGGTGCCGAGGTCCAGAAACCCCAAGGAGAAGGGCAGCACTCTTGGTAGAGGCACAGAAGTGGACACTAGGGAACTGGTCGCTGAATCTCAAAATGCCCCGTTAATTCAGAGTTAAGGGAAACTGGATTCCTCGGCTTTCACTGGGAATGTATTCCATGCGAGCTCAGTATAATACCCGATGCATCAATGAACTGTCAGAATTACTGTAAGGTTCCATGGTTTTATCCTTAATTTAAAAAAAAAAAAAGGAAAGAAAGAAACCTTGCATGCATCCCTTCTGTCAGGCCCCAAAGCTGTACGGGCACGCACGAGTTAGAGAGCCAGACATTGCGGGAAAGGCATGTACACTTTCCTAGAAGCTGTAGGACTCAGAGACAGTGAAGGCGTCCTCACCGAGAGCACCCCCAGCCCCGTCCCCCACATCGTCCTCGTCACCACCACCAGTGTCACGTGAATCACCAAGGAACCGAATTAAACGGCTTCTCCGAAGGTTTCTGTGTTTCTTCTCTCCCAAAGCAAAGGAAGTGAAGCTGAGGGAGAGACGCCAGGGGAGGACGGGAGGAGGCAGACACTCACCGTCCAAGGTAGAGGCGGAGGCGGAGGCGGACTCGTCCTCGTCCTCCCACCGGGCCTCAAAGTCCCCGGGACGAAGCACCACTCGGTCCGACCTGGAGGTCGGCAGCACGGACATGGACTGCGAGAGCGGCGTCCTCTGCAGGCTGGACTTGGAAAACAAGGTCTTGATCTTCGACTTCTTCTTCTTGTCTTTGGAAGGAGACTCGTCGTCGCTGTCGGCCGAGGCCGCCACGCTGGGGACGATGGCGGACATGGTATCGGAGGCGCTGTCCTTGTGCTTGCCCTTGATCTTGTCCTTCAGTTTCCCGAACGGGTTCCGAGGCTTGTCTTTCATGGAAAGGTCAAACATGCTCGCCGTCATGTTGTTTCTCATGAACTGGATGTCCACCTCAATTTCTCCTCTCTCTTTATCCTTCTTCCCTGGTTTGGATTTCAAGGTGTACCACCTGGGAGGAGAAAGGCGGAGAGGTGACTTTTGAACTAAAGAGCCTAAAACGATGCTCGCACCCCTTTCCCCTGGCCTCTCTTCTCGGCTACAATGAGCCTCTTAAACAAACACCTCCTACTACACTCCCTTCTTTGGGAAGTGGGAGGGGCGGGGAGGGCTGAATGTGTACGTTTATTTCTGAGAAGACATCCACTAGGCCTAGCTAAGATCTGATCCTGTACTTAAGTATATAGTCACCTAAAATCCTGTTTCGGTAGAGAGCTGTTTCTAAGAATCAAATACACATTCTGTCATATTGTTTCCTGTGACTGGCTGTGACTGGGTTTTTTTTTTTTTCCTTCAACAGGGTAAAAATACAAAGACCATATACAATCATTTACAAAAGTAGACTGCAAATTAACAAGAGCATCTCAGAGAAAAACAAAGGTTGATAGAACAGTCCCTGCCAGGGAGTAATGGAAACTGTAAGAGTAAAAAAAACATCAATTAAAGGGGCAAAAAAAAAGAGTGAAATAAGCCAGAAACAAAGTGACGAATACTGTCTAATTCCAGATGGGAGGCCCCCAGGGGAGTCACGTTTAGAGACAGGAAAGGGAACGGTGGTTGCGTGGAGCTCAGGGTCGGGGGATGGGGGTCAGTGTTTGACTGGTATGGCACCTCAGTTGGGAAAACAAACGTTTTCCATCTGGGTGGTGGGTATAGCCGCACAACAACGTGAAAGAAGGCAATGCCACAGAACGTTCAACAGGGTTCAAACAGTTACCTCTGTTAGATGCACCAGGAAAAACGAGAGCCTGAGTAGAGGTACTCATCCCCGGCTCCATAACCAGAAAAAGGAATATTTCAAGCATGAGTCACGTATTTCACTTGGTCATTTGCAGGTGACTTCACAGTATGGCAAATGACAGTCTATCTGCCCGACTCCACTGCGAGACAAACTGCAGAGAAGGGAACCCTCCCCTTGGCATTTTCCATCAGGTGAATGGCGAAAACGGGAGCGGGGGAGTGGCAGGACCCCACGGAACAAACAAGTCCAAACACCTGGCGACCCGCAGCCACCGCCCCGGCCGCACCCACACGCGGAGAACCACACTCTGAAGCTTTTCTCAGTGACCTATTTAAGCCCTGAGGGCTGCGGACTTTAAGGAAATGATGGTTTTGCCCAAATAAACAAACCCCCCCCTTGGGGATTCTTAAAGGGGGAGGGCTGAATCTGTACGTTTATTTCTGAGAAGACATCCACTAGGCCTAGCTAAGATCTGATCCTGTACTTAAGTATATAGTCACCTAAAATCCTGTTTCGGTAGAGAGCTGTTTCTAAGAATCAAATACACATTCTGTCATATTGTTTCCTGTGACTGGCTGTGACTGGGTTTTTTTTTTTTTCCTTCAACAGGGTAAAAATACAAAGACCATATACAATCATTTACAAAAGTAGACTGCAAATTAACAAGAGCATCTCAGAGAAAAACAAAGGTTGATAGAACAGTCCCTGCCAGGGAGTAATGGAAACTGTAAGAGTAAAAAAAACATCAATTAAAGGGGCAAAAAAAAAGAGTGAAATAAGCCAGAAACAAAGTGACGAATACTGTCTAATTCCAGATGGGAGGCCCCCAGGGGAGTCACGTTTAGAGACAGGAAAGGGAACGGTGGTTGCGTGGAGCTCAGGGTCGGGGGATGGGGGTCAGTGTTTGACTGGTATGGCACCTCAGTTGGGAAAACAAACGTTTTCCATCTGGGTGGTGGGTATAGCCGCACAACAACGTGAAAGAAGGCAATGCCACAGAACGTTCAACAGGGTTCAAACAGTTACCTCTGTTAGATGCACCAGGAAAAACGAGAGCCTGAGTAGAGGTACTCATCCCCGGCTCCATAACCAGAAAAAGGAATATTTCAAGCATGAGTCACGTATTTCACTTGGTCATTTGCAGGTGACTTCACAGTATGGCAAATGACAGTCTATCTGCCCGACTCCACTGCGAGACAAACTGCAGAGAAGGGAACCCTCCCCTTGGCATTTTCCATCAGGTGAATGGCGAAAACGGGAGCGGGGGAGTGGCAGGACCCCCACGGAACAAACAAGTCCAAACACCTGGCGACCCGCAGCCACCGCCCCGGCCGCACCCACACGCGGAGAACCACACTCTGAAGCTTTTCTCAGTGACCTATTTAAGCCCTGAGGGCTGCGGACTTTAAGGAAATGATGGTTTTGCCCAAATAAACACAATTTCCTCTTTCACCTCCAGCTCCTCTTGCTCTCAGGGCAGGGCGCCGCCCCCAACATCTTAGCTCATTCTGCACTTAAAGGGGCGGAGGGGAGCAGAAGAAAGCTGAGAAATGGGCCCTCCCGTTCTCACGAGAATGAGGCAAAGAGGATGGACACTGTACCCACTTTACAGATAAGGAAATCAAGGTTCGCAAGTTCAGTAACTGGTACAAGATCTTGTGACTGTTAAAAGACACAGCCAGGACTCTGAACCAGCTCTGCAATTTTCCCAAGTTCCTTTATACCAAGATTCCAGCTGACCGCTCTGTCGGAACTCATCTTCACTGGGTCATCTTTTACAACATACAGAAAGAAGGGATGGAATTTACATTCTTTTTGAGAGAGGCCTGAGCTTCCAACTTAAATGTCCTAAGACGAAGGACGAGAAGGGAGAGAGCCCCCAGAGCTGACATGAGCCCGTGTGTCACAAGGCTGCGTGTGAAGTCCACGCACAACGTCATCGAGAAGGACTTACACTGGGCTGACAAAATACAACCAAGATGCGAGAAAATGGCAGGAGCTTCAGTCTGGGGTCTTTAGGAGAGATCTTTTAGGATTTTTAAAACGACAGTCCACACCTGGAGAAGGAAGAGGCAAAGCCTTTACAGAGAGCCTGGGCTCACCAGCCTGGTACCTTTCTTTCCATTCCATTTTCAGGGCCTCAAAGGGAACAGTTTGCATATTTGTCATTGAGATGTTGAGAGGATTATTTGTATCTTTCTCTCCTGAATGTGTGCGGAATGGTGGCCTTGGTGATGAGGGGTGATTAGCTTCAGTAAACACCTGGAGTAGGCACCTGAAATGGGGAAGCTGCTAAGCGCTGAGTGCTGACGCTCAGATGACCACGCGGGCCACAGGGGAGGCCTCACCTCTCCACCAGGGCCTCCTCTAGCTCCTCCACACAGCCTCTCAGCTCACCCTCCCAGGGGATGCACAGACTCTGGCCCTTCAAAGAATACCACTTGCCACTTCCCAGGACGGGCCCGCCATCCCCAAGGTCTCAACAGTCAAAGACTGTTTATTCTGAGTGAAGCCGCATCCAACTTCAGGATCCTCCCCGAGGGCCTATTACCACCTGATACACAGGGTCGATCCCTGGGCTCAAGAGAGGGATTTCTTTTGGAAATTTCCAACAGCACGAGGAGGGGTCAACAGGCAGTTTGACTGTTCCTGGCCACTAATTTTCACAAGCAAACCCCAAGCCAAAGGCTGGGTAGCCAAGGACAGCCACCCGGCTAGTTAAGGACGTGAAAGGCAGGCTGAACCACAGGCAGGTCAGCCGCCCCTCCGAATCTGTGCTGCATTCATGAAAGCTGGAAAGGAAGATAGGAGTTCCTCTAGTAACATTACCCTCCTCACTAAATGCATGCAGCTTAAGCAAGGGAGCTTTGACACAAGCAGTTTCTTAGTTCACAAAGCTACGATCCAGAAATGACTCACCCTGAGAAACTCCAAACTGGGACATATTCACAGGTTTCAACACTTAAGCGCTGGTTCAGTTGTTTCAGTGTTTGATTTTCGGTGCACCTGACTGCAGCGCCTCGCGGAAGCAGCTCACGGTCAGGTTCCCACAGCACGTCAGGCCAGGCTGGGAAGGACCCAGCACCGTCCTTCACGTCGGCCTCGAAAGCCCGAGCTATCTCAGACATCAGGGCTGGGTTTTCTCAGTACAAAGGGCAGAGTACAGACGGAAAGCTATAATTCTAATGCAGAAGGTTTATTTTTAAGCCCACAAACTAAAACAAAATCCTGCAACCTATCAAGAAAGAAAGAAAAGGATCCCTTCCATAAGCAGTCATCTTTATATAATTAAAATTTAGTTCTTCCAAAGTTAAAAGGCTCTCTGAATACACAGAAACTGACAGGAAACCTATATTAACTGTATTTTAAAGCAGTAACAACAATCATTATTTTACATTGATGCTTTTACTGAATGAAGATTTTCAAGAAGAATCATAAATGGAACTTTTTGTAACAAATACACATTTCTAATAGCCTTTAGATAATACCGTTGAACTGAATAAATAAACGACAAAAAAAAATCTTGTACTGTGCTCAGTCGTGTCCGACTCTTTGCAACACCGTGGACTGTGGCCCTCCAGGCTCCTCTGCCCATGGAATTTTCCAGGCAAGAACACTGGAACCTAGCCCGCATCCAACTTCAGGATCCTCCCGAGGGCCTATTACCACCTGATACACAGGGTCGATCCCTGGGCTCAAGAGAGGATTTCTTTTGGAAATTTCCAACAGCACGAGGAGGGGTCAACAGGCAGTTTGACTGTTCCTGGCCACTAATTTTCACAAGCAAACCCCAAGCCAAAGGCTGGGTAGCCAAGGACAGCCACCCGGCTAGTTAAGGACGTGAAAGGCAGGCTGAACCACAGGCAGGTCAGCCGCCCCTCCGAATCTGTGCTGCATTCATGAAAGCTGGAAAGGAAGATAGGAGTTCCTCTAGTAACATTACCCTCCTCACTAAATGCATGCAGCTTAAGCAAGGGAGCTTTGACACAAGCAGTTTCTTAGTTCACAAAGCTACGATCCAGAAATGACTCACCCTGAGAAACTCCAAACTGGGACATATTCACAGGTTTCAACACTTAAGCGCTGGTTCAGTTGTTTCAGTGTTTGATTTTCGGTGCACCTGACTGCAGCGCCTCGCGGAAGCAGCTCACGGTCAGGTTCCCACAGCACGTCAGGCCAGGCTGGGAAGGACCCAGCACCGTCCTTCACGTCGGCCTCGAAAGCCCGAGCTATCTCAGACATCAGGGCTGGGTTTTCTCAGTACAAAGGGCAGAGTACAGACGGAAAGCTATAATTCTAATGCAGAAGGTTTATTTTTAAGCCCACAAACTAAAACAAAATCCTGCAACCTATCAAGAAAGAGAAAGAAAAGGATCCCTTCCATAAGCAGTCATCTTTATATAATTAAAATTTAGTTCTTCCAAAGTTAAAAGGCTCTCTGAATACACAGAAACTGACAGGAAACCTATATTAACTGTATTTTAAAGCAGTAACAACAATCATTATTTTACATTGATGCTTTTACTGAATGAAGATTTTCAAGAAGAATCATAAATGGAACTTTTTGTAACAAATACACATTTCTAATAGCCTTTAGATAATACCGTTGAACTGAATAAATAAACGACAAAAAAAAATCTTGTACTGTGCTCAGTCGTGTCCGACTCTTTGCAACACCGTGGACTGTGGCCCTCCAGGCTCCTCTGCCCATGGAATTTTCCAGGCAAGAACACTGGAACAGTGGGTGGAAGGCGTAAAGGAAGTAGCATGAAAACCTACACTATCATATGTGAAAAAAATAGCTGTAGTTATTGCGCTGTGAGAAAAGGGGATCCTGCAGGGGTGCTGTGTGACGGTCTGGAGGGGTGGGATGGGGGGATATACATATGACTAACCTGGGAACATACATATCTGTAAACAACAAAACTCTAAACGTAAAAAGTAAAATAAAAATTTAAAAAGAATACTGGAACGGGTTGCCACTTCCTGCTCCAAGGGATCTTCCTGACCCAGAGATCGAGCCCAGGTTTCCTCCACAGGCAGGCAGATCCTTCACCACTGCCATCACCAGGGAAGCCCGACAAATGACGAAACTCCACCGAAAAACCCGATTACTTCATCCAGATCAGCAGAAATCAACGACATGGGCCTGAATGAATTGATGAGTATGCTTTACAAGTTTATGACTTACGGAAAAATATAGTAGCTTTCATCTTTGTTTCCCAAAGAAACTTTTTCACTTATGCTATGACCCATAACAAGTTGATAAAGTATACCTTTGTAAACGAACAAGTAATAACAGGCATAAAGTCAAAATTCAAATTATACCAAATGATACAGAATGAGAACTTTAACCCCCGGTCCCTCAGTCAAGTGAGAGTCTTGGGAATAAACACACAAGCAAAAATGTCTTATTAGCCAAACAGGCTGCTCTTACTGATTGGGGTTTTTCTGGTTTGGGGGTTTTCTTGGTCAAACACAAGAGAAAGCTCAACAGCTAAAAATACAGAAAAATTCATTTAAGGCTTCTGCCCTTTCAAAAAGATATCTCATGAAGAGCAGCAAGGGAATGTAAAAAAACCAATGAACTGGGTACGAGAAGGAAAACATACAGAATGCAGGGCACGGGGGCCAGGCTGGGGAACTAGCCATCCATTGTCAAATCTCCGGGGCTTTTAAACAGCTAAAACCACCCAACCAGGCGCAATTCTCAGGGCTGGTTCGCCTCAGCGCTTAGTTTTCTCAGTACAAGGAAAGCTGATCCCAGGGGCCTGCCATCGGAATGCGGCAGAGCCGGGCAGTGGTGGCTGCTCCCAGGAAATGAAAGGTCTCGCCGCCCATCCCAGCAGACACGGGGAATTACACTTGTAAAGGACGCGCTGGTATGCCCCCAAATAACCTGTCTGCCACTGAAGCAAACATGTTTTCCCTTTAAAACCTTCCAGAGGGTAGACACCGAAAAAGTGATGGCTTCAGAGATTCCAGGGGGGACAGAGAAAGGATGGCTTCAAAGATTCAGTCCGTTTTGCCCGTGGGCCCTGGAAACACAGAATGAAGAGGCCGCATTCTGGCCTCTCACCAGAGGGATGGCGAACCGGCTCACCAAACATCACAGAGTGTTCGTTACACTGAAACAACGGCTGGCCTTTCTTTCTGACTATGAAGTGTGAGAAAATAATTAAACGTGAAAAGCAACTCCTGCTAACGCATACAAGTTCATTACAAACAAGGACTCTCACACAAAGAAGGTTCTCGGCTAATTGAAATCCCAAGGGGCGATTAAGAGCCACCTACTTAGGGAATTAAGTAGACACCCACTAGACACAGGAAGCTCCAGGAAATCCAAGGCAGAGAAGACCACTGGCTCCACAAGTCACTTTATTTTAATGTGTTAGGGTTCATATCAAGGGATCCTGTCCATGTGGGTTCCAGGGTCAATGGCGGGCGGTCTATTCCCCTTCCAGGAGAGAATCTCAACCCTGACTTGTGGCTTGAGTTATCCCCTGGGTAACTAAACAGCCTGATATGGGATCATGGCCTCAGGGGAGGAATGAAGCAGGAAGAGCAGAACAGCCCCTGAATCTAGTGTTTGAGATGGAGGACCCACTTGGTCTTTCTTAGATGGAGAAATTTTAAAAAGCAGTTTGCTGGGGCTTCCCTTGTGGCTCAGTGGATAAGAACCCGTCTGCCAATGCAGGAGACACAGGTTCGAGCCCTGATCCGGGAAGATCCCACATACCGCGGAGCAGCTAAACCCACACATCAACAAAGACCCAGCACAGGCAAAAATAAATAAATAAAAGTTAAAAAAAAAAAGGCAGTTTGCTCTCCGTCTTCCCCGGGAAATAAGGCTGAGAACCTTGCAGGGTTCGCAGAGGAGGATATCTACCAGGGGTTCTCAGAGGGCGTGACCCCACATGGATGAAATGTCCAGACTCTTCTCTTGGTAGCCCAGAAGCAATGCATAGCAAACAGGGACAGGGATGTTTGCCACCTATAAAACGTCTGTGGGGTATGCCCTATAGAAGTTAAGTAGTGGAACAGGTTTTGACCCAAGTGGTTGGTCCTCATTACCTAACTCTGAACACAGAACCACCAATCAGCCAGCCTTGCTCCCACCAGGTGGACCTTCCCATCTGCCCAAAGCCAACTACTTGGTGGTAAGGCATGAGGACTGCAAATGGTTTCTTTTTGAGCCGAATCCCTAAAACACCCATTCTGGCAGCCCTGAAAGGCTCTCTGTGGCCACCAAATTCAATCCTAAAAAGCTGGGAAATGACATGGTAAAGGAGAGATCATATTAAAAGGACGACAGTGCTTGCCTATACTGTTTGCTCTATAGAAACTCCCTTAGAAAGTAATTAAAGCAGGTTTAGAGAAAAAACTTTGTTAATTTTTTTTTAAAAAAAACTGACTCTCTTGCTAATTCAACCATTCCCTTTTGCTGTATCTTCCTGACGCCTTTTCCATGAGTGTTTTCGTGGAGAGACTTCAGCTAAGTTCCTTAACGTCTCTGGCTCCTTCTCTGAAACAAGGTTAAAACCACTGGTCTACCTCATAAGGATGTCAGGAAGATTAAACGGTTTAATACAGGTAAAGAGCTTAGACGGTGCCAGGTACTTCATAAGCACTTGCTGTGAGCTACAATTATGACTGGGCAATCACCAGAGTACCCACATCTTTTTATTTGTGGTGTGTCAAACAGAGTGGCCTTACTGTCCCCACAGTCACCACTGTTCATGGCTGTACGATATTCGGTGAAGTACGTTTATACCACTGCTCACCCGCGCCTGTGGTTCTCAAAAGGGAATTTAAGAAATCAACCATTCAGACTGATTGTATTCCTAGGGATCCAAACTGACACCACACACAGCAAAGATTTGCATTTGAAAGGAGTGGGGAAAAAAACTCAATTATAAAATCAGTTGCTATCACACAGTGTCCAAAATTATAAAGTAGATATGATAGTTTAAAATATGATCAGCGTGTAATTCTATAACTTATCGTGCAATTTAATCACCCTCAGAATTCTGCAGGTTTCTGCATAGGTGGGAGAGACTAGAAACAGGGCCCCCAAATGATTTCTGACATTATGCCAAGACGCAGAACTGACTAAAGGATAAGGATCAAGGCATATTTTCTAAGCTGAAAGCAATCCTCAGCTCCCTGTAGGCAACGACTACAGGAAACACCAAGCATGGGTATTTTAAGATTCTCTAAGAATTAGAAAAATTAACACATTTCTGCACGTGGAAGGCTGCCCCTCCTGCCGTCACCCAGTTACCACCGTTTTAATTGACCGTATCTCAAAAAGCCACAAACACGAAAATTCTAACATCAGATCGGGTACCTTGCCTCTTGCCCCAGAGTGATGTATTTCACATGACCTGCTGAAATGTGTCTCCGTAGGGTCCTCTGTCACTCATACAAAGAGGCCTTAAGGATGGAGAAAGGAAATGGAATGATAGGGTTCACCACCTCTTGGCCGGGACAAAAGAAAACAAACCTCAGTATGACAGACATCAAAGGGCACTGGGTCCTCTTTCTGCCCCCAGACAGACCTAAACTCCTTTCTGTGGTGGCTCCTGATGGGGACAGAGCAGAGCATCTAACGTGTCTGGTTATCAAGGTGAGCCCCAAGGAGGGAGGAAAGACCCATACAGAGAGCATTTCAAAATCCTGTTCCAACAACAAGTGATCAGTAAAAATGAAGAGTTCCACCAGCATAAAGGGAAGCCCTGCAAGATCAGACCGGAGCTGCAGGAGGAGACCCCCTTGAAGAAACAGCCTGAGGGCCCTCCCGCGGCTCACATAGGACGCCTGTCCACCTGGCCGCTGGATCACAAGAGGCCTTTCCAGCAGGCTTTCTAGAGGCCGCAGTCCTGCTCCCACAGCTTAGCCAAGTCCTGTTAAACAGACAAGAAGTTTAAAAGTGAAGTGTGTGGCACCTCTCAAAATGGTTTTTCTGGGATTTCCTATAAATATGTCCCCTTTGCTGCACTCGGAGGCCAGCATTCAGGAAAAGACACTTGACTACAGCTGCCTTTTCTCTCCCCACGGGCACATTCCTAAATGTGTCCCTCAGGGACGTCCTGGAGACGAAAGCCCTTGATTTCTCTAGCAGATTATCTACAGACCTCTCCCAGCAGGAAAGGAATTTCTTGTCTCATTAGTGGCTAACAGCGGCTCCTTTGCCAAAGGCACCGTGAGCCCCTGAGCCGCAGGTGACCTGTTTCTCTACTGCTGAGCTGGGGCGCTGACAAGCAAGCCAGACCCCAAGTTCACACCGCGGCCACCCCTTGTCTTTAATCCACTCGGCTAAATGTAAGACGGCTTAAAACTCAACATTCAAAAACTAAGATCATGGCATCCAGTTCCATCACCTCATGGCAAACAGAAGGGGAAAAAAGTAGAAACACTGACAGACTTTATTTTCTTGGGCTCCAAAATCACTGCAGATGGTGACTGCAGCCATGAAATTAAAAGAAACTTGCTCCTTGGAAGAAAACTGTGACAAACCCAGACAGCATAAAAAAGCAGAGACATCACTTTGCCAACAGAAGTCCATATGGTCAAAGCTATGGTTTCCCCAGTAGTCATGTATGGCTGTGAGAGCTGGACCATAAAGAACGCTGAGTATTGAAGAATTGATGCTTTCGAATCGTGATGCTGGAGAAGACCCTTGAGAGCCCTCTGGACTGCAAGATCAAGCCAGTCAGTCCCGAAGGAAAGCAACCCTGAATATTCACTGGGAGGACTGAAGTCGAAGCGGAAGCTCCAGGACTCTGGCCACCTTTGATGCTAGGAGATGACTCCCTGGAAAAGATGCTGATGCTGGGAAAGACGGAGGGCAGGAAGAGGAGGGGAGCAGCGCTGGCGGGATGCCATCACTGACTCAATGGACTGGACACGGAGCAAGCTCCAGGAGATGGTGAAGGACAGGGAAGCCTGAGGTGCTGCAGTTCACGGGGTTGAAAAGAGTCAGACATAAGCTAATGACTGAACAACAACAACAAATGTAAGATAAAACGCTTGCATCCACACAGACAAACAACTGCCTCTCCTGTGTCTACAGGGACCACAGCCACTTGCCTGCTCGGAGACGTCGGAGCACCGGAGCTGGGTCACACAGCAAAGGAAGAGACGGAAGTGGTCCCTGGTCAAGGGAAAAGCAGGCCAGCTGGCCTGGTCTCCTGCTGAGCCACTGCGGCACAGGGTCCGACCCGGGCATCTTCAGGGGGGCACAACCCGCTCACAGGAGCAATCCACGCTGGTTTTCTTCAATGGGTGATCAAGGGTCCTGTGGCTAATTCGGCTGCAATTCAAGGTCCCTGTGGCTTAGCGATCCAACCAGGCCCAGAACCCAAGGTCACCCAGGGCTCAGCTCTGAGACGAAGCTAAGACCTTAAATGCCCTTGTATAGGACATCTGAACCGTCCAGGGCTAAGCCACGGAGCACCTTTCCCAGGGTAAAGGGTGAGAAGCAGTCGTCTTGGACGCAGAGCGATGAAAACTGGAGCAGTGAAATGGAGCCCTAAGATCACTGTCCAGAGGGAAGGAAGAGTCAGGTCAGCGAACACAGGCTGAAGCTGATGATGGTTTAATAAGCACGTGTATTGTTTTGAACATAAGCATAACATTTTTAAGTTAATAACTACACTTAAAATGACAGATGCTATTTTTAAAAACCTTCCTCTGATGATGGCTGTGGACACACGACAGAAGTCTCTGTGACCAAAAGGAAGTGAAGCAGAACAAGGCTCTTTTGTACGCTCGCCCTCCCCTGAGGTGACCGGCCTCCAAGGGGCGGTGGGGCTTCTCCTCTGCGGGTCTGCTTCCCCTCGTGCTGTGTATCATGTGTCCTTGGCTTCGTCCTGGGCTCCTCAAGGCAGTGTCTCCACCGGCTGTGTTGGCGCAACCGGTGAGGTCACATCGGTGACGCTGTTACAAAACAAAGGCTTGGCCTGGGCTACGACTGCACCTCCTCGAGGACACACGCACACACCCTGGTTTCAATGGTGTTTCCTACTCATTCGCTCCGACAGGAGACTCGACGCGCAGGCATCTGGGCCAGGGTTGTCTTTGTACAGGTGACCTCACTCCTGTGTCACAGGGACTGCAGGGGAAAGAAAGCAGTTACGGTTTCCTGGTTCACCTTCAGCAGCAAGTTCTCCTTATTTTATTTGTCCGTTCTTATCACTTCCTCTTGCTCTCCCCCACCCACATCCAATCCAGCACCAGTCAGGCCAGCTGAACCTCTGAAATATTTCTGAAAGCCTCCACCTCCGTCCGTGCCCACGCCTGTCATCCTAGTCTGGGCACCACAACTGGTTGCCTGGACTCCTCCTGGAGCCCCCCATTCCGCCGATTTGATTCCGAGCTAGGCTTGCTCCAAATCTGTTCTCCATCCAGCAGACAAAAGTTCACAAACGGGATCATATCACCCCTCCGCTTTCAACACTCGGTGGTTTCCATTGCTCTTAAAGGAAGCCCTGCCTTCCTCTTCAGCCTCAATCTACGCAACCTCTCCAGCTTCCCAGGTCTTCCTGCCCCAGGGCCTTTGCACAGACTGCTCCTGCTTCCTCTACTTTTCACTGGAAAAGTTCCTCTTTATCCTCCAGGTCTCGGCCTCAGAGAGGCTATCTGCAATCTTTGTTCTTTTCTCTTATGATACCCTGTTCTCTTCCTCCACCACACTCATCGTGACTCAGGATTGTTCAACTTTGTGTTCATTCGTGTTCAGTCGCTAAGTCGTGTCTGACTCTTTGTGACCCCATGGGCTGCAGCATGCCAGATTTCCCTGTCTTTCATCATCTCCTGGAGCTCGCTCAAATGCATGTCCACTGAGTCAGTGATGCCATCCAACCATCTCATCCTCCGCCGACCCCTTCTCCTTCTGCCTTCTATTTTTCCCAGCATCAGGGTGTCCAGTGAGTCGGCTCTTTGTACCAGGTGGTCAAAGTACTGGAGCTTCAACTTCAGCATCCGTTCTCCCAATAGTCAGTTTGTTTACCATCTCTCCCACAAGGCTCTGGGCTTCCTGAGAGTGGGGATCATGGCTGTTCTGTTCATCACTATTCACACTCTACCCAGTACCTCAGAATCAGTAGGTATCAGGCTTCTCTGGTGGTCCAGTAGGTAGAGAGTCTGCCTTGCAGTGCAAGGGGCGCCGGTTCGATCCCTGGCCTGGGAAGATCCCACATGCCGAGGAGCGGCTGGGCTAGTGTGTCCAGTTATGAGCCAGCGCTCTGGAGCATGTGTACCCAAAGCTGGTGCTCTGCAAGGGGAGAGGCCACTGTGATGGGAGGCCCACACAGGCCAAAGAATAAAACAAATGATGGCTTAGAGGCAAAAAAAAAAAAAAAAATTTAAGTAGGCATTAAAAAATAATTATTAAAATTATGGATAAACATTAAAAACAAGAGGAGAAAAGGCAGTGAGAGCGTTCCCCTGAACGTCTTGTAAATGAAATCACCATCAAATCACATCACAGAAAGCAGACAGGAACACCTTCCACATCACAGAACCCTGACTTTGACACGCCCTCCCCTCTGAGTCACTCCACTCCCCAGCTGTGAACAGGCCGGGGTTACTTATTCCGGAGCCCACAGATCACCATCGTGGACACTGAGCTATCTGCTTCCTACGTGGGGAGGGAGGGGCCTTTGCCAGGTCAGAGTGGGAGGGTTTCCAGTAAAGCCCCGATGTCACTTTTAAGGGGAAATCTCAAAAAAACAAACACTTAACCAGTCACGGCATTGCTAAAATTTTCCAATCTGTTACAAGCAGCTGAAAAGTGCGTAGGAAACCCAGAGGTGTTATATAAGCGCAAACGCAGACAGCTCACATTGGTGAATTTGGGCTGTCTGTGTTCACCTGTCACTTCTCCGCCTCCAGCTCTACCAGAGAAAACAATGGTCTAGCCCTTCTTCTTAATCATCTAGATTTTCTTTGGCAACTTATAACACCATCTTACTACACTTACGGCTCTTCAAAACGTCTAGCCTTTGTCAGTATCCAAATCCTTTCCTATGCAACCGAATTCTCCCTTGAATCTTCAGAAAAGATGAGAAAATGACCCTCCATCATTCACTCCCTCTCCATATCTGAAAGGCTGTAGTGGTATCCAGTTTCATCCTATTTGGTTACACAGTGGCCTTCCAGCAACCAGTTTGAATATTTATTTTAATCTGTCTTTAAGAGATTATTTCCCCCATGGTTATTGTTCTTGGTATCCTAAAAAGATGCTTTTTTTTTTTTCGGTCTAGGACCCCAACTATTCAAGACCAGACAGCAGAGAAGCCCGCCTGTTGGTCACCTGATTCTGCCTCTCAGATTCATGTCTGTTTTATGATCACAGGACTTAACCAAGTCCCATTTAACCAAAGCCCAGCTGAAACCCCAGGGAAGCACGCAGGAGTCTGCCCTCCATATCCAAGGGTTCTGCACCCTCAGATTCAACCAAACTTAGATCAAAAACTACTCAGGAAAAAAAAAAAGAAAAAGAAAAAACTCCAAAAACCAGTACTTGGAGTCATGTACGGTTAACTATTTATATAAGCGTTTCCATTGTATTTATATAGCGTTTCCATTGTATTTACAACTATTTCGATGGCATCTAGAGATGATTTAAAGCATACAGGAGGGTGTACAGGGTTCTACACAAATATTAAGCCTTTTATACAAGGGGCTTGGCAGCCGCAGATCTCAGCATGGGTGGGGGCGTTGGGGACAGCCACCACCCTTGTGCAGAATCCAGTGAATAGCAGAGTGGGAGGGTTTCCAGTAAAGCCCCGATGTCACTTTTAAGGGGAAATCTCAAAAAAACAAACACTTAACCAGTCACGGCATTGCTAAAATTTTCCAATCTGTTACAAGCAGCTGAAAAGTGCGTAGGAAACCCAGAGGTGTTATATAAGCGCAAACGCAGACAGCTCACATTGGTGAATTTGGGCTGTCTGTGTTCACCTGTCACTTCTCCGCCTCCAGCTCTACCAGAGAAAACAATGGTCTAGCCCTTCTTCTTAATCATCTAGATTTTCTTTGGCAACTTATAACACCATCTTACTACACTTACGGCTCTTCAAAACGTCTAGCCTTTGTCAGTATCCAAATCCTTTCCTATGCAACCGAATTCTCCCTTGAATCTTCAGAAAAGATGAGAAAATGACCCTCCATCATTCACTCCCTCTCCATATCTGAAAGGCTGTAGTGGTATCCAGTTTCATCCTATTTGGTTACACAGTGGCCTTCCAGCAACCAGTTTGAATATTTATTTTAATCTGTCTTTAAGAGATTATTTCCCCCATGGTTATTGTTCTTGGTATCCTAAAAAGATGCTTTTTTTTTTTTCGGTCTAGGACCCCAACTATTCAAGACCAGACAGCAGAGAAGCCCGCCTGTTGGTCACCTGATTCTGCCTCTCAGATTCATGTCTGTTTTATGATCACAGGACTTAACCAAGTCCCATTTAACCAAAGCCCAGCTGAAACCCCAGGGAAGCACGCAGGAGTCTGCCCTCCATATCCAAGGGTTCTGCACCCTCAGATTCAACCAAACTTAGATCAAAAACTACTCAGGAAAAAAAAAAAGAAAAAGAAAAAACTCCAAAAACCAGTACTTGGAGTCATGTACGGTTAACTATTTATATAGCGTTTCCATTGTATTTATATAGCGTTTCCATTGTATTTACAACTATTTCGATGGCATCTAGAGATGATTTAAAGCATACAGGAGGGTGTACAGGGGTTCTACACAAATATTAAGCCTTTTTATACAAGGGGCTTCGGCAGCCGCAGATCTCAGCATGGGTGGGGGCGATGGGGCTAGAGCCAACCACCCTTGTGCAGAATCCAGTCACCTCAACTTCTTACCTAGATGGGCCGCACGCTCTTCCCTATTAAATGGGTCCTGTCTGTATGTCAGCCTGTCTTCCATGTTTTAAAGATACACATCATCACACGAAACCTGAGGTCTGGAAAATCTAAGTCATTACGAAAATGCATATTCTCTTGATTCCAAATATATGCTACATGGGGGCTTATTAAGAGAGCACATGAGGGCTTCCCTGGTGGTCCAGTGGGTAAAGAGTCCGCCTTGCCGTGCAAGGGGCACTGGTTTGATTCCTGGCACGGGAAGATCCCATGTCCCGCGGAGCGGCTGCACCGGTCTGTCTGGAGCACATGCGCCCAGAGCTGGCGCTCCGTAGCGAGAGAGGCCACTTGCAATGGGAGGCCCACACAGGCCAAAGAGTAAAGATGGATGAAAATAAATAAAAATAAAAAATCAATAAAAGATGCCAAAATTTAAAAAAAAAGAGAAAGAGAGTAAATGAAAACCTCAGCATAGTTAGCTCTGAATGCCTTAACGTTTTAACTTCTGGACTCATGAGGGAAAAAAGTCATCCTCTAGGGGAACAACTCTTCTCTGTGGAGATTAACACACATACACATACACACACACCACACAAAACTATAGGCCAAGATGTGAGCTTTTGTTTTGGTTTTGGTTTTCATGTCTAAGGTGGAGTCAAACCATTAATAACTAGTTCAAACGATCCTCCTAGCCCAACCAGTTTCTTTCTGCTAAACTTCCACCTCTCAGTGGCTACCTCACACTCCAAATTGTAGCTACCTCCTGAGCAGCCACGTGATGCACCAGGACATCAGACAGACTTAGCTGAGTTGGGTTCCCCCAGCATCTTCGAAAGTCCCAGGAAGTGACAGATGGAAAGCTTGTAGCTCGCCTACTGCTCGAGGGGCAAAGAAGGCTTCCTTCGCAGTTATTAAAAAACCATCAACTAAGCACCATTTTCCTACAAGCAGATCTTGTGAGTAAGGCATCACAAGCTCAAGTAATAGGGACAGGAGTACGCGCACAGGTTTAGAATTACAAGCCTAATGTAATAGGGTATGAGAAAAATGAAGATGCAGAGACTGAACCCTTCCTGAAACAGGGAACTTGAGGAGGTTTTCATTCCTCCCAAAGCAAAAAACAGGACCCTTTTGAATCTGTACATGGGGCTCCATTAATCCAGGAACTCAGAAACATCTTATAAATATCAATGAAGTCGGGCCACAGGTGCCATTTGTACACGGGGAAACGTGGGTGCTGAGAGACTGAGCCTGAAGCCCCGTGGTGAGTCAGGGCCAGAGCCGGCACCAGACCCAGGGACCTGGAGCCCCCGTCTCTGGCAGGGACAGGCGATCTGTCTTTCACGGGAATAGAAACAGATGGCAGAGACAGTCACGATACCCACACACCTTGAGACGGGACAAGACAAATGACAGCCGACCTAAGGCCCCAGATGTCATTTCATCAAGCAGAGAATTGGCACTCCCTCGGCCCCTGGTCAGCAAAGGAGCCGCTGCTCACCTTACAGTTTGTAAGCTGATGCCACAAAGCTACCCCATCCATCCTCACTCCCAGGCTTTTTATCTGATGCGAGCTCAGAAATGCCTGTTCATCTTCGGCCAAATAAGGGAAGCAGGTATACCGTCTGCAAGAACCTACATAAAAGGGAGTCTGGTAACATCAGATTCCCCGGTTCTTCCTGCCTCCTTCCTGAGCGAAAGTTTAACTACCGTTTATGTCTAAAACATACAACATGAATCAGAGTGCTTCAAAAACCGCAGGCGTTAGGTGATCACACAACTGCCTGGCATATTTAAGGTCCAGCAAAGTAACCCAGCAAGCTAAGCGAGGCTGTGTGTGTGTGTGCATAGCTCAGTCGTGTCCGACTCTGAGCAACCCCTTGGACCGTCGTCCGCCAGGCTCCTCTGTCCGTGGGATTTCCCAGGCAAGAAGGCTGGAGTGGGTTGCCATTTCCTTCTCCAGGGGATCTTCCCCACCCAGGAATGGAACCTGCATCTCCTGCATTGACAGGCAGATTCTTTACCACTGAGCCACCGGGGAAAAGCCCTGAGGGAGGCTGGTCCTCGGTATGCTACCTGAGCATAGTCATATGTTCCATTCCACACACTGTGTGGATAAATGGGTAACACTGGAGTTTTGCTTGACTTTCCCTGCTGGAGTGTGACACCCTAACACAAGTCTCCGGGAGCGAGCGAGGTTACAGGTGAGCAGCCATCCCCTCCCCCCACCCAACAGGACCAGCGAGAACCTGGCAAGCTACTGAGCGACACAATGCCCACTCTTCAGTTCCGCCAGGCCAAGGGCAGGCCCTGGCTCCAGCCACGCCTGAGAAATCCTCACCAACTTGGGGCCCGGGGCAAACACGGTTAGTATATTTCCATCTGAAAGTGAAGACGGTGCCAGCATTCCTCGAGGGGGAGAGGAGAGGAGGGAGGGGCAAATTCTCCAGATTGACCCCGAAGGCTGTTGTGAGGTGGGGCGAGGGGATAGTCCTCACTGGGAAACCCGCTTTCCCTGATCCCCAGCTCCTCCCGCCCGCCGACCACCACCCCGGCACAGTCACGCCCCAGCTGGGCCCCTGGGTGAACCTCTAGGGCTTTGGCGTCAGTGATTTAACGGCTCCAGTAGGTTTTCCCAGCTCCCCGGCCCAGCCATTCACAGTTCGGTGTCCATTACAATGAAACACCCAGGAGGCTTTCCACGTAAGCGAATGCGTACATCAGCTATACACGCTACCCAGCTCACAGGAGGAATTCGTCAGCCCACGTGTAGTTTCAATTCATCCAAAATTGATTAAGCGATTACTACATTAAGCGCCGAATCAGAGTGCTTCAAAAACCGCAGGCGTTAGGTGATCACACAACTGCCTGGCATATTTAAGGTCCAGCAAAGTAACCCAGCAAGCTAAGCGAGGCTGTGTGTGTGTGTGTGCATAGCTCAGTCGTGTCCGACTCTGAGCAACCCCTTGGACCGTCGTCCGCCAGGCTCCTCTGTCCGTGGGATTTCCCAGGCAAGAAGGCTGGAGTGGGTTGCCATTTCCTTCTCCAGGGGATCTTCCCCACCCAGGAATGGAACCTGCATCTCCTGCATTGACAGGCAGATTCTTTACCACTGAGCCACCGGGGAATAGCCCTGAGGGAGGCTGGTCCTCGGTATGCTACCTGAGCATAGTCATATGTTCCATTCCACACACTGTGTGGATAAATGGGTAACACTGGAGTTTTGCTTGACTTTCCCTGCTGGAGTGTGACACCCTAACACAAGTCTCCGGGAGCGAGCGAGGTTACAGGTGAGCAGCCATCCCCTCCCCCCACCCAACAGGACCAGCGAGAACCTGGCAAGCTACTGAGCGACACAATGCCCACTCTTCAGTTCCGCCAGGCCAAGGGCAGGCCCTGGCTCCAGCCACGCCTGAGAAATCCTCACCAACTTGGGGCCCGGGGCAAACACGGTTAGTATATTTCCATCTGAAAGTGAAGACGGTGCCAGCATTCCTCGAGGGGGAGAGGAGAGGAGGGAGGGGCAAATTCTCCAGATTGACCCCGAAGGCTGTTGTGAGGTGGGGCGAGGGGATAGTCCTCACTGGGAAACCCGCTTTCCCTGATCCCCAGCTCCTCCCGCCCGCCGACCACCACCCCGGCACAGTCACGCCCCAGCTGGGCCCCTGGGTGAACCTCTAGGGCTTTGGCGTCAGTGATTTAACGGCTCCAGTAGGTTTTCCCAGCTCCCCGGCCCAGCCATTCACAGTTCGGTGTCCATTACAATGAAACACCCAGGAGGCTTTCCACGTAAGCGAATGCGTACATCAGCTATACACGCTACCCAGCTCACAGGAGGAATTCGTCAGCCCACGTGTAGTTTCAATTCATCCAAAATTGATTAAGCGATTACTACATTAAGCGCCGTCCCGCAGATTCAAAAAAAAAAAGAAAAGAAAATCCCCAGGTACCGGAACCCACCTACAGGGAGAGCTGGGGCGGGACAGCCCGATAAAGGTGAAGCCAGGCGAGAATCCTGGTACGGGCCGAGGGGACCCCTCTCCAAAGGCCCCGTCCACCCGTCCCCTTGCGGGGGACACACTCCGAGGGGGTCTCGGCGGTCAGGCCAGGCGTCCTGCTCGCGCGCCCGCTCCCCGCGCCAGCCCCCGGCCCGCACTCACTGGGTCTTCCTGCGGCCCTGGTCCCGGTGCAGCGCCCGCAGGTCCACCTCGGCGCGGCCCAGGAACTTGTCCAGGCCGAGCAGCGCGCGGTGCAGCACGGTGAGCTGCAGGGTGGCGGCGGCGGCGGGCGCCGCCTCGCTCGAGAGCAGCGGCGGCAGCTCGAAGGTGGCTTCCTCGCGCCACACGGGCGCGCCCAGGCTGCGCTCCGACACCGAGGTGGCGTACTTCTCCTTGCCCACCTGGATCACCGCGTACGCGTCGCTCGTGCCTCCGGGGCCCTTGGCTCTCAAGCCCCGCGCCTGTAGCACCGTCACCTGCACGTGCGTTGGGGACCACACGGCCCCGGGACCCCTGCCTGCCGAGGCCGCCAGGGACATGGTGGCGGTGCGGAGAACCAACCGAAACCGGGGAGACGATCGCCGCGACCGGCGGCCTCTACCACCCGCCGCGCCGCCCCGGCCTCTTTAAGGCTTCCGGCCCCGCCCCCTCGGCGGCACGCCCTCCCGGCCCGGCCCCGCCCCCGCCCCACCTGCCGGGGCCCGCCGCCTCCAGCGGGCGGGGCCGCCACGGCGCGGGCGGGGGCGGGCCTCGGAGAACCGGGCTTTGAGTGGTGGTGTGGGTGTTCCCAACCACCAAAGGTCGCCCGGGCCAACCGGAACTGGCCGGGGAGCAGCGACCAGGGAGTCAGACCTCATTTCCAATCTGGTCTCGCCAACCGGCAGGTGTTTGGCTTCGTACAAACTTGTATCCCTGGGTCTCAGTTTCTTTATCTGTAAAAGGACATAACAATCACCTCATAGAATTGCTATATAAAAAAATAATAATAATGTTACCTGGACGGGATGTGTCCTCAATAAACGGTACCTATAGGGTGAGTGGTAAAGCATCCGCCTGCAATGCAGGAGACGCGGGTTCGATCCCTGGGTAGGGAAGATCCCCTGGAGAAGGAAATGGCAACCCACTCCAGTCTTCCTGCCTGGAGAATTCCATGGACAGAGGAGCCTGGCGGACTACAGTCCAAAGGGTCGTAAACGAGTCGGCCACGGCTCAGCGACTAAACAAAACAATGGGTGGCAGCGAACGGGATCCCAAAGTCGTTGCCCTTCCTACGTTGCTCTTTGGTCGCTGGGAGCGTTACTCTGGAAGAATGCCAGGTGGTGGCAATTGAGGAAGATGTTTGGAGGGCCTGAAAAGGGGAAGGTACAAGCAGGGGGCGCCTGAGGTGGCGTAGGAGCCGTCCCATTTTGCCCCACCCTCACCAAATACGGTGAGACTGAGAGGCTAAGTCAGGGAAGGGGAGTAAAGAAGGAACTGAAAGTGGGATTGCCAAACGGACCTCAGGAGCAGAGGTCCTTCCCGCCCCCGTCCCCCGCCCCTGCAGTTCCCCATTTCTCGCTGGGCTGGACCCTCTGCAGGCTCTCAGTCCGGCACTTCCTTGTTCCCAGTTTCCTTCAAATTGACCGACTTTCTTCATTCCCAGTGTCCTGGGCACTCAAATATCTTTTGATCATCCAATTGCAAAGGTCACTGAAGGTTTTTAGATTTTAGACTTAAGGAAAGGCCAGAGAAGCGGAGAAGTGATTTGTTCAAGGGCCTATAACACAGCCAGGACTGGAGCCCAGGGGCCCAAGCTCCCATCCAGTGCTTCTGCGCCATCCCTTGCTTCTTTCCCATCCTCAGAACCCCTATCTTGGATTGCTGTTAATTTCCTAACCGGGTCTGTGGGCTCCCCTCCCTCCCAGCCACACTGCGCTTTGCCTGCTGGGAATTCTGCACTGTTGCCTCCCCATCAGCTGCATTCATTTCAGACTTAACAGAGATCCCAAGGCATTCCTATCTGGGCCCCACCCTGACTCACTCTCCTTTCTCTCCAAAACAAACCTTAACCCAGATAAGCTTCCCGCTTCAGGCATTTACTCACTAGGCTGGCCTGTGGTTGCCCTGTCCACCTCTCTCTCTGGCCAACCCACACCCTGTCCACTGTGGCGCTTCTCTCAGATTTCTCCAAGGTTTGGCTTCCAACAGCCCTCTTGAGGGCAGGACCAGGTGGTGACTTGTCTCCTCCACAGCCCCCAGTAGAAACCTGGGTACTCAGGAAGCACTACGGAACTGAAGAGTTGGCAAGTTATCCCTGCCCACCGTGCGTACATAGGGTTTCCTTTTGCCATGTAAGAAATTTAGAATACAGGGACTTCCCTAGTGGTCCAGTGGCTAAGACTCTTGTTCCAAATGCAGGGGACTCAGGTTCGATCCTTGGTCAGGGAACTACATCCCGCATGCCACTACTAAAGACTGAAGAACCTGCTTGTTACAACTAAGACCCAGTGCAGCCTAATAAATATTTTAAAAAATAGAGGGAGAGATTAGAAGACAGACATTATGCCTCAGGTTTCCTCCTGAGGGCTGCTGCAGTTTGGGAAAGGCATATTTAGTACATTGGAACTGTTTAACCTGCAATCAGAAGGGGAAAGGAAAGGAGGTACCTGACATTTAAGTGGCAGGAAAGCCTAGTAGAACTCCGTTGTTTTAGTGCCATGTCCCCTACTTGACCTCTGTTTACCTCATTCAACCTCTAGACTCCAGTCATTATTTAAAGGTTTATTGATAACTTACTTGGTCCCCAGCATGTGCTGGGCACTACAGACTGGAAGCACAAGGTTCTTTGAATGAGTCCTAGTCCACGGCACGCCCTGATAAATGCTGTAAGGCAGTCCCGTATCTACAAAATACTTTGGATATTTTGAGACGATCACGATTTCTCTAAGCTGATACATTTTTTTAAATCATAGTTTTTACAATGTTATGTTCATTGCTGTTGTACAGGGCAGTGATTCAGCTACACATACAGTCTTTTTAAAATATTCTTTCCTTTATGGTTTATCCTAGAATATTGGATGCCGTTCCTCATGCTACACTGTAGGACCTTGTTGTTTATTGTATATATAATAGCTTACATATACTAGGTGGATTTTTATGAAGGAAGTGACACCGAGCTGGGCACCAGATTTTCCAGGCAGAGAAGCTGATACGGAGGAAGGGCATTTAAGGAGAGAAAAGACAGCCAAAGCGGAAGCATGGGGACCAGAGTACCCACCGCGGCTGGACTGTGGGATACCTTAGGAGCTCACTGGGGGCGGGTGAGGAGCCTAAGACAGCCCTAGCCGACCAGCCTAGATCATGCAGAACGTGGACACCAGGCCAAGCAGTGTGTCCAGAGGGCCCGACCAGGTGAGCCGGCCTCTAGAGGACTTTGAGCAGTGATGTGATCAGGCTGTAGGGCAGGTAGGAGGCAAAGCAGTCCAGCAGCCAAGAGCAGAGCCAGTCACAGCCAGATACCTGCCTTCATTTGCATCGGGGACTGCCTGCCTCTGGCCCGCTCCACCAGCCCCTGATCCATCCCTGGTAGCTGTTCTCAGTTGTGCGTGTGACTTCAGTTGCACAGATGTGTTCAACTCTTCGTGACCCCAGGTTCCTCTGTCCATGGAATTCTCCAGGCAGGAATACTGGAGTGGGGTGCCATTTCCTCCTCCAGGGGATCTTCCCGACCCAGGGATCAAACCTGTGTCTCTTGCATCTCTTGCACTGGCCGGTGGGTTCTTTACCACTCAGCCACCTGGGGTGCCAGTTGGACTGCATTAAAACTGCGCCATACTCCCCTCTCTTGCCCTGCCGGTCTACTGCTCCATTACCTCTCAACTGGACAGAGATTTGACATCAAAACTCACCCTGGGACTGGGGCTTCCCTGGTAACTCCGTGGTAAAGAATCTGCCTGCCAGTACAGGAGACACGGGTTCGATCCCTGGTCCAGGAAGCTCCAACATGCCTCGGAGCAGCTAAGCCCCTGTGTCACAACGGTTGAGCCTGTGCTCCAGAGCCCAGGAGCCGAAACTACTGAAGCCCACGCACCCTAAAGCCCATTCTGGAGCAAGAGGAGCCACTGCAACGAGAAGCCTTCTCACCGCAACTAGAGAAAAGCCCGCCCAACAACAGAGAGCCAGCACAGCCAAAAATTAAAATAATAATTAAAAAAACCACCTGACCCTGGGAGTGAAGTTTTTCATCTCCGGCCCTCCTTGCTCCCCTGCCTTCACGTGTTTAGCGCCGCCCCAAAAGAAGACAGAACCAGGAATGAAACCCTGCAGGGCAGCCCCGCAGGCTGAGTGGGACACAAAGCATCCCTTCCATTCAGGGAAAGGATCTGGGGACAGAGAGGGAGGGTGGTAGGGAGGGGCGAAAACCAGGAATACCTGGTGACCTCATGTGTTTGGGTTTCTGTCGGACACAATAGTCTCTGCGGTTAAACAGAAGTGGGCGGGAGGGGAGAACAGAGCAGCCTCGCCACCCCTCCCCGCCCAGAATGCCCATCTAGATCCTTCTCTCTACATGCTGGACACAGCAGTTCATTCATTCAGAGGAGTGGGGCTTGGGGAAGGCTCGACTACTGCCTCCTTTTGCCCGCCCCCCCACCAGCCCCTGATCCATCCCTGGTAGCTGTTCTCAGTTGTGCGTGTGACTTCAGTTGCACAGATGTGTTCAACTCTTCGTGACCCCAGGTTCCTCTGTCCATGGAATTCTCCAGGCAGGAATACTGGAGTGGGGTGCCATTTCCTCCTCCAGGGGATCTTCCCGACCCAGGGATCAAACCTGTGTCTCTTGCATCTCTTGCACTGGCCGGTGGGTTCTTTACCACTCAGCCACCTGGGGTGCCAGTTGGACTGCATTAAAACTGCGCCATACTCCCCTCTCTTGCCCTGCCGGTCTACTGCTCCATTACCTCTCAACTGGACAGAGATTTGACATCAAAACTCACCCTGGGACTGGGGCTTCCCTGGTAACTCCGTGGTAAAGAATCTGCCTGCCAGTACAGGAGACACGGGTTCGATCCCTGGTCCAGGAAGCTCCAACATGCCTCGGAGCAGCTAAGCCCCTGTGTCACAACGGTTGAGCCTGTGCTCCAGAGCCCAGGAGCCGAAACTACTGAAGCCCACGCACCCTAAAGCCCATTCTGGAGCAAGAGGAGCCACTGCAACGAGAAGCCTTCTCACCGCAACTAGAGAAAAGCCCGCCCAACAACAGAGAGCCAGCACAGCCAAAAATTAAAATAATAATTAAAAAAACCACCTGACCCTGGGAGTGAAGTTTTTCATCTCCGGCCCTCCTTGCTCCCCTGCCTTCACGTGTTTAGCGCCGCCCCAAAAGAAGACAGAACCAGGAATGAAACCCTGCAGGGCAGCCCCGCAGGCTGAGTGGGACACAAAGCATCCCTTCCATTCAGGGAAAGGATCTGGGGACAGAGAGGGAGGGTGGTAGGGGAGGGGACGAAAACCAGGAATACCTGGTGACCTCATGTGTTTGGGTTTCTGTCGGACACAATAGTCTCTGCGGTTAAACAGAAGTGGGCGGGAGGGGAGAACAGAGCAGCCTCGCCACCCCCTCCCCCCCGCCCAGAATGCCCATCTAGATCCTTCTCTCTACATGCTGGACACAGCAGTTCATTCATTCAGAGGAGTGGGGCTTGGGGAAGGCTGGAATTGGAAACCTGTCAGCGGAGGGACGTCAAGAGGGACGTCAAGGGGCATAGCCCAGGGTGTGCTTGGGAGCTGCCTCACAGCCCTCCTCCCGGTGGCTTTCTCCCCACCTCCAAGCACAGCACCCAGTCCCTCAAGGCCCTGCCCAGCGTCTCAGAGGCTGCCTTCCTCCAGCCCTATAGACTCGCAGTCCTGGTTAGGGATCGTGGGCCCAGTGACAGGGTCAAGGGACAAGGCTGGCGCTGGGCCTGTACCTCCAGAGTTCCCCCAGGTCCGCGGACATCTGGCCGCCTTTCTGAATTCCGGGAGTGTTTGTAAACACCTCCCACGCCCGCCAGGGTGCAGAGGGTGGACGACTCTTCGTTCTCCTTCTCGCCCCGCCCTGCCTGGGACTCTGACCGGGAGAGGAAGGTGTTTGAGCAGTGGAAGGTGCCTGGCAGGTTCGACTGGACGGATCAGAGCAGCAAAGCAGAGAGCGCCAGGGCACCGCTCCCCACCCCCGCCTCCCCGGGCCTCTCCCCAGGTGGCGCCAGGCTTGGCAGTGGGTCTCCAGCACAAATCTGCTGTTGGGCTCACCTGGGAAGGTCGCCCTCTGTCAGACATTGTGCAGAGCCCAGCCAGGAGGGAGGCAGGGCCTGGGGACCAGAGACCTCACTTCCCGGCTCACTGTGGCCTCCCCACCCCCACCCCATGGCCCCTGGGCATCCCCCAGCGGCAGGAGCAAGACGGCAGTCATTCTGGGGACTTCAGAGGAGCCAAGGTGCTCGCAGGAGGGAGGACCAGAAAGGAGCTGATGCGGCCACGCGTCTTTCTCCGTGGCCTCAGCCTCTGAGGTGTGGCGACAACCATCCACACAGTGACTCATGCGCTGGGCGCTGCCCATCCAGCCCTTTGGCTCCTCCGGGTGCAGCTGCCTCAGCCTCCTGCCCTCTCCGTTGACAGAGGTTCTTCCCAGGACGTGGGGCTCGGCCCGGAGTCAGCAAGCCGGCGCTCAGACTCTTTCCCGTGAGCCCCAGGGTCTGGGAGGAGGTGAAACTGTGGCCAAAAGACCCAGGAAGGCCTCAACAAGCCGCCAGCTTAACCACTTCCTTCCAATCTTGTGGACAGTTTTGTTTTGTTCAACAAAGCTTGCCTCAAAGGTATTGCCTCTGCAGTTTGTCAGGTCTCTCCAGAGAAGGCCCCCAATCCCACTACCGAAAGGCTGCGAGGAATGTGCCACCCACACCCTCCACCTTCTGCACAACCCTTTCCCTTCTGTCCTTTTTTTTTTTTTTTTGACCCAACCAAGACATGCAGGGTCTTAGTCAGCCTTGCCTCCTGCAGTGGAAGTGCTATGTCTTAACTTCTGGAATACCAGGGCATTTTCTCCAGTTTATTTCCTGTACTCTGAGTCAGTCAGCAGGGAAAATGTGATCTTCACCTTTGCCCCAACCATCTCCCAATCCCTTGCCAATGGAAGGCAGCTAAATGAAGAAGAAGAGACATAAACAATCTGAACCTTCAGCGTGAGTCCATTTAATTCCTGCTTCCACCACCCAGAGCCTTGCATAGCTTTTTTTTTAATATAAGGGTTACATTTTCAGGTTATACAAGAAATACACATGTTCATCACAATGTATAGATGCAAGGGAGAAAGAGAGGGGTGGAATGCACCAGGAGGTTGGGACTGATGTGTATTCACTATTGAGACCACGTATAAAAGAGATACCCAATGAGAACTTACTGTACAGCACAGGCAGGGAACTCTGCTGAGTGCTCTGTGGTTACCTAAATGGGAACAAAATCAAAAAGGAGTAGATACATGTATGCATTTAGCTGATTCACTTTGCTCTCAGGAGACACCAACACAACCCTGTAAAGCAACTATACCTCAATAAAAATAACTCTGGCAGATCCAGGTTGATGTTTGGCAATAAACAACAGAACTCTGTAAAAAAAAAAAAAAAAAGTAAAAAAATAAAAGAAAAAGAAAGAAAAGGGCTTCCCTGGCGGTCTAGTGGGTACAGACACCGCCTTGCAGTGCAAGTGGCGCCGGTTCCATCACTGGCCTGGGAAGATCCCGCGTGCCGCGGAGCGGCTGGACCGATGCGTCCAACTACCAAGCCGGAGCTCTGGAGCACATGCGCCCAGAGCCGGTGCTCTGCGACAACACAGACTCTTTCCCGTGAGCCCCAGGGTCTGGGAGGAGGTGAAACTGTGGCCAAAAGACCCAGGAAGGCCTCAACAAGCCGCCAGCTTAACCACTTCCTTCCAATCTTGTGGACAGTTTTGTTTTGTTCAACAAAGCTTGCCTCAAAGGTATTGCCTCTGCAGTTTGTCAGGTCTCTCCAGAGAAGGCCCCCAATCCCACTACCGAAAGGCTGCGAGGAATGTGCCACCCACACCCTCCACCTTCTGCACAACCCTTTCCCTTCTGTCCTTTTTTTTTTTTTTTTTGACCCAACCAAGACATGCAGGGTCTTAGTCAGCCTTGCCTCCTGCAGTGGAAGTGCTATGTCTTAACTTCTGGAATACCAGGGCATTTTCTCCAGTTTATTTCCTGTACTCTGAGTCAGTCAGCAGGGAAAATGTGATCTTCACCTTTGCCCCAACCATCTCCCAATCCCTTGCCAATGGAAGGCAGCTAAATGAAGAAGAAGAGACATAAACAATCTGAACCTTCAGCGTGAGTCCATTTAATTCCTGCTTCCACCACCCAGAGCCTTGCATAGCTTTTTTTTTTTTAATATAAGGGTTACATTTTCAGGTTATACAAGAAATACACATGTTCATCACAATGTATAGATGCAAGGGAGAAAGAGAGGGGTGGAATGCACCAGGAGGTTGGGACTGATGTGTATTCACTATTGAGACCACGTATAAAAGAGATACCCAATGAGAACTTACTGTACAGCACAGGCAGGGAACTCTGCTGAGTGCTCTGTGGTTACCTAAATGGGAACAAAATCAAAAAGGAGTAGATACATGTATGCATTTAGCTGATTCACTTTGCTCTCAGGAGACACCAACACAACCCTGTAAAGCAACTATACCTCAATAAAAATAACTCTGGCAGATCCAGGTTGATGTTTGGCAATAAACAACAGAACTCTGTAAAAAAAAAAAAAAAAAGTAAAAAAATAAAAGAAAAAGAAAGAAAAGGGCTTCCCTGGCGGTCTAGTGGGTACAGACACCGCCTTGCAGTGCAAGTGGCGCCGGTTCCATCACTGGCCTGGGAAGATCCCGCGTGCCGCGGAGCGGCTGGACCGATGCGTCCAACTACCAAGCCGGAGCTCTGGAGCACATGCGCCCAGAGCCGGTGCTCTGCGACAACACAGGCCACTGTGATGGGAGGCCCACAGGAGCCAAAGAACAAAGACAGATGAAAACAGAGAAATGAAAGACCAATAGAAGTGGCCCGCCCGCTCCCCTCTCTCCCCAACCCGACCCCCCCAAAAAGAGAAAATTCAAAAAAAAAAAAAAAGAAAGAAAGAAAAGTCCTGCTGGATGGAAAATGAGAACTATACAGTGCAGTATGCAAAAAAAAAATAACTTTTTTTAAAAAAGAAATACATATTCATCAAAGATGGGAGCCATTTTCCACCTTTCCAGAATCAGCTTCTTGGCACATAGTGGGAAAGCAGAAGTTCTGAGAGTTTCCTCCTCCTTGAATTGTCCCATTGGGAGCTGCCCGTCCGGGTCTTGTTCTCTCCCTGGCATCTTCCACAGTCGCCACGGCTGGGGCACCTGGACTGCTGGGACCCCACTGCGGCAGAGGGGGCGGAGAGAGGTGGGAGTGAGCAGCCCCATCGTCCCTTGACCCCTCTTCCCTTGTGACACCAGGACACACGGCCCAGGGCTGATGGCTATGTGGACTTTCACCGCCCTATGGAAGTTTAAGATAGACCTGGAAACTTCAAGCAAACTCAGCGCTGGGTGCTTACTGAGGTCCAAGGGGAATCACCAGCATAAAGCCCTTTCCCCAGGGCTGCCCTCTCCTAAGTTCTCCCTTTTTTTAAGGCCCCACCGCACCTCTTAGGAAGCTCCGCCCCTCTTCGGGAGCTCCTAAGCCCCCTAAGATGCCTAGCACCACGCCTGAGTCTGAACCGCTCACTCTGGAGCAACATCCCCACCCCAGCTATCCACACTCCAAGTCTGGGGGTTGCCTTTAGCAAAGAAGGGCAGTGACACGAAAGTCTTAGAGAACATTTGGGGAAACAAATTACAAAAAAGCCTGTTCCACGGCACGATCGGGTCCTCCAACTTGAGTTTTCTTTAAGTTTTTGGGCAAAAACACATACACATGTCCCTTAAACAGACATTCCTAAGAAAGGGTACCACTAAAACCCACTATGAAAATGACAATATTGTCATAATCATTCATAATTTTAATAAACATACATATTGAAATGTAAGCTATTCAGAAAATGAACGAAAGATGCTTGTGTAACAAAGAAACAGATGTTTTGTTTGGTTGGTTGGTTGTTTTGCTTTTTATTTTGTATTGATCAGGGTATATAGCCAATTAACAAACAATATTGTGATAGTTTCCGGTGAATAGTGAACAGTCTCAGCCATACATACATGTGAATCCATTCTCCCCCAAACTCCCCTCCCATCCAGGCAGGAACAGATTTACTTTATTTTAGCTACACCTTTGTGGCATGTGGGAAGCTAATACCTCACCCAGAGTCTGAACCCAGCCCCCTGCACTGGGAGCTCAGTCTTAACAACTGGACCACCAGAGAAGGCCCAGGAACAGAATCTTTTTTTCTCAGATTTTTTAAAATAAATTTTATTATTGTATTACAACAGAACTATAATAAAGGAAAGAAGAGGAAAAGAAAAAGTACTGTAAACATTATATGGAGAAAAGTACGCAAAAGTGTCCAGCCTGGTGCATTTTGCCATCCAGATCAAGAAAAAGAATGGGGTCAGTACCTGCAGAATGTCGGCTCGGCTCATGCCGTCCATAGATGCTCTCCTTTCCAAAGGTAAGCACTACCGTGACTTTTGTCCCATAGATCAGCCTTGCTATTTTTGAACATTTTGTAAATGAATCATGCATTAGTAATTTATTTGGGGCTTGGCTTCTTTCACTCAGTATTACGTTTAGGAAATGTGCCAGTGGTGTTCCTGAAGCTGTCATGCGTTCATCTTTATTGTTTTGTAGTATTCCACGGTGTGATTATACCACAGGTTTTCATTCTACAGTTGAACTTGGCTTCCAACTGAAGCCGCCTCTTCGGGAGCTCCTAAGCCCCTAAGATGCCTAGCACCACGCCTGAGTCTGAACCGCTCACTCTGGAGCAACATCCACCCCAGCTATCCACACTCCAAGTCTGGGGTTGCCTTTAGCAAAGAAGGGCAGTGACACGAAAGTCTTAGAGAACATTTGGGGAAACAAATTACAAAAGCCTGTTCCACGGCACGATCGGGTCCTCCAACTTGAGTTTTCTTTAAGTTTTTGGGCAAAAACACATACACATGTCCCTTAAACAGACATTCCTAAGAAAGGGTACCACTAAAACCCACTATGAAAATGACAATATTGTCATAATCATTCATAATTTTAATAAACATACATATTGAAATGTAAGCTATTCAGAAAATGAACGAAAGATGCTTGTGTAACAAAGAAACAGATGTTTTGTTTGGTTGGTTGGTTGTTTTGCTTTTTATTTTGTATTGATCAGGGTATATAGCCAATTAACAAACAATATTGTGATAGTTTCCGGTGAATAGTGAACAGTCTCAGCCATACATACATGTGAATCCATTCTCCCCCAAACTCCCCTCCCATCCAGGCAGGAACAGATTTACTTTATTTTAGCTACACCTTTGTGGCATGTGGGAAGCTAATACCTCACCCAGAGTCTGAACCCAGCCCCCTGCACTGGGAGCTCAGTCTTAACAACTGGACCACCAGAGAAGGCCCAGGAACAGAATCTTTTTTTCTCAGATTTTTTAAAATAAATTTTATTATTGTATTACAACAGAACTATAATAAAGGAAAGAAGAGGAAAAGAAAAAGTACTGTAAACATTATATGGAGAAAAGTACGCAAAAGTGTCCAGCCTGGTGCATTTTTGCCATCCAGATCAAGAAAAAGAATGGGGTCA
Organism: Tragulus kanchil; assembly: GCA_022376925.1. Lineage (NCBI taxonomy): Eukaryota > Metazoa > Chordata > Mammalia > Artiodactyla > Tragulidae > Tragulus > Tragulus kanchil. The sequence continues at coordinate 14,034,795 of JAIOJX010000028.1, read as the reverse complement.
GTACCTGCAGAATGTCGGCTCGGCTCATGCCGTCCATAGATGCTCTCCTTTCCAAAGGTAAGCACTACCGTGACTTTTGTCCCATAGATCAGCCTTGCTATTTTTGAACATTTTGTAAATGAATCATGCATTAGTAATTTATTTGGGGCTTGGCTTCTTTCACTCAGTATTACGTTTAGGAAATGTGCCAGTGGTGTTCCTGAAGCTGTCATGCGTTCATCTTTATTGTTTTGTAGTATTCCACGGTGTGATTATACCACAGGTTTTCATTCTACAGTTGAACTTCTGGCTTCCAAAACTGACAGCGAGAGAATAAATTCCTAGTGCTCTCAGTCACCAAGTGCACAACCACTGGAAACTAATACAGACCTGTTGCTGTGGTTGTTTAGTCTGTAAGTCATGCTGAACTCTATGCAACACCAAGAACTGCAGCCCCCCAGGCTTCTCTGTCCATGGGATTCTCCAGGCAAGAGTATTGGAGCGGGCTGTCATTTCCTTCTCCAGGGGATATTCCCAGCCCAGGGATCAACCCTCGTCTCCCACATTGGCAGGTGGATTCTTTACCACTGAGTCACCTCCTCTAGTAGGAATAAATTTGCTGTACATTTGCGTATGTCTTTTGGTACATACACGTAAACACACACACCTAAGAATGGAATTGCTGGGTCACAGAGTGGATGTATGTTTAGCACTAAGGGAGCTTGCCAAATCATTTTCCAAAGTAGTGATACCAATGTATACTCGCAGCCACAATGTCCGAGCGATCCAGTTTCTCCACATCTTTGTTAGCCTTCATATCGTCCATCTTTCCTGTTTGTCCTTCTGATGAATGTGAGGTGGTTTTAATTTGTACTTCCCTGATGACGTGCGGGGAGCTGCCCTGTTTCAAGGGGTTTCCTTTAAGGAAACATAGCCCTGGGAGCTGCCCTGGCAACAGGGGCTGATAACAGCATAGCTCTCTGTCCCGCCACCCCAGGTGTTGTGAAGACGTTCCTTAGCTATCATGAAGAACACCTGGAGCCTCTCTACAGGGCTTGAGGGGCATTATGACCCAGAACCATTGTAATAACACACCAGGAGGTAACACCTAGTTTATGATCGACACCTGGCCTAAAGCACGTGTTATGATCGACACCTGGCCTAAAGCACGTGTACACAATTACTTGTTGAAGTATAAAAGGGATGAGAGAATTCAATAAACTTGTCAGCAACTTGTCAGCAACCTGTAGAGTTGTCTGCCTTCTTGCTGTCCCTCTCAACCCCATCTTTTCTGTCCTTCTCTCTTTTCTTAACCTATCTGCCACTCTCTTCAGGACCTGTTCGGCAATGACGAAGGGGTATTTTGCTTGTTTATCAGCAATTTGGATATGGTCTTTTGTGATATGCCTGTTCATTTCCATATATGTACATATGTAAATTTTTATTCGTCTTTGGCTGTGGTGGGTCTTCGTTGCTGCTTTTCTCTAGCTGCAGCAAGTAGAGGCTACTCTCTGGGGTGTGCAGACTTCTCATTGCAGTTGCTTTTCTTGCGGAGCTCGGGTTCTAGAGCGCAGGTTCAGCAGTTGCAGCACCTGGGATCAGTAGTTTCAGCTCCGAAGCTCTACAGCACAGGCTCAATAGTTGTGACTCACAGGCTTAGCTGCTCTGTGGCATGTGGAATCTTCCCGGATGAGAGATGGAACCCGTGTCTCTTGGCAGGTGGATTCTTAACCACTGAGCCACCAGGGACACCCTGCCTATTTTTTTTGTCCATTTTTTTATTCAGTTATCTATCTTATGGTTGTCTAGGATATATATAATATCTATGTGTGTATAGTATACCTTTGTCAAAAAAAATCTAATGCAAATATTCTCTCCCACTCCATGGTTTCCCTCTTCACTCTCTTAGTGGTATTTTGGGGTGAAAAGAGATTCTTACATTTAATGAAATCTGAGTTATCAATCTTTTATGATTAATACTTTTGCATTCTCTTTAAGAAATCTTTGCTGCCTCAGTCTTATATATAGTCTCCTTTATAATCCTCTAGAAGTTTTATTGCTTTACTTTTACCTTTATTAGCAGTCCATATGGAATTAGCTTTATTATTAGAAGATAATTTTTCAAAAAAAAGACATACAGATATAGCAATGAACAAATGCATTTACTTCACAAATTAAGAAGGAAAAGTGGCAATGTATTTCAACCTGTTCCAAGAACAAACCCGTGTACCTCTCAGGAATACTTTAATAAATATGAAAATAGAGGCAAAACTGGTTTTTCAGTGGTTGAGGGGGTGTCCCTCCACCAGACAGAATGCATTTTCGTGAGTTTTGCATTGCTCTCAGTTATCTACAAGTTACAGAGCTTGTGTTTGTCTGAAGAGTGTTTTTACTTGGCCCAGCACTGTGGCACGCAGGATCTTAGTTCCCTAACCAAGGATCAAGTCAGTCCCCCCGAAGTGAAAGTGGACCACCAAGGACCTCTCTATAAGCTGCAGAGTTCTAAAATAGTCACCATAAGTCAAAATCAGATGACCCAGGGGAGATGCTACCGAAAATGCACTGTCCATCACTTCTCAGCCTTTTGGCTAAGATCAAGTGTAGAAAATATAGTTTTCCCTGAAGCACAAAATCTTCCCTATCAGAAAGTATCAGATAGAGGTCAGTGTTTGCATTGGTCTGTTAGACTAATTGGGGAGATAATTTTTATTTAATTTTTATTGAATGAAAGAGGCTTTAAATCCCTATAGTGCTCTACAGTTTTCAAAAGTTTCACACACATGATTTCATATAATCCCATATTTACCCTTTTTTAATCGTCTGCCTTTACATTGCCCCTCCCTGCTTCCCTCTCCCTGCTGGTGCCTCCTAGTTTGCTCTCTGTATCTGTGAGTCTGCTTCTTTTTTGTTTGAGTCACTATTTTATTTGACTTTTTAGATTCCATATATATAAGTGATATCATACAGTGTTTGTCTGATTTATTTCACTCAACATCGTGCCATTTGCAGCCACAGGGATGGACTTGGAGGGCATTATTAGTCTACTCTTGAACCAAGGCCCCACTGTCTTCATCATCACAGGTTTTTTTTTTTTAAAGATTTATTTATTTATTTATTTTGGGCAGGGGTCAGGTTGGGGAGGGAGGGGAGCGGGCGGGCCACTTCTATTGGTCTTTCATTTCTCTATTTTCATCCGTCTTTGTTCTTTGGCTCCTGTGGGCCTCCCATCACAGTGGCCTCTGTTGTCGCAGAGCACCGGCTCTGGGCGCATGCGCTCCAGAGCTCCGGCTTGGTAATTGGACACATCGGTCCAGCTGCTCCGGGGCACGTGGGATCTTCCCAGGCCAGAGATCGAACCAGCGCCCCTTGCACTGCAAGGCGATGTCCTTACCCACTGGACCACCAGGGAAAGCCCTCATCACAGGGTTTTAATTCATCTAGGTACCTAGTCATGAGACGTCTTCAGCTCTGTCCTTCCTTCATTTAGTTTTGGCTATTCTAGGCCCTTTGTATATTCATATACATTTTAGAATTCATGGTTCATTTCTTTAAAAAAATTTTTTTGATGGAGGGTTGGCTTTGACACTTACAGTTCCCTAACCAAGGTCAGTGAAAGTGGACCACCAAGGACCTCTCTATAAGCTGCAGAGTTCTAAAATAGTCACCATAAGTCAAAATCAGATGACCCAGGGGAGATGCTACCGAAAATGCACTGTCCATCACTTCTCAGCCTTTTGGCTAAGATCAAGTGTAGAAAATATAGTTTTCCCTGAAGCACAAAATCTTCCCTATCAGAAAGTATCAGATAGAGGTCAGTGTTTGCATTGGTCTGTTAGACTAATTGGGGAGATAATTTTTATTTAATTTTTATTGAATGAAAGAGGCTTTAAATCCCTATAGTGCTCTACAGTTTTCAAAAGTTTCACACACATGATTTCATATAATCCCATATTTACCCTTTTTTAATCGTCTGCCTTTACATTGCCCCTCCCTGCTTCCCTCTCCCTGCTGGTGCCTCCTAGTTTGCTCTCTGTATCTGTGAGTCTGCTTCTTTTTTGTTTGAGTCACTATTTTGACTTTTTAGATTCCATATATATAAGTGATATCATACAGTGTTTGTCTGATTTATTTCACTCAACATCGTGCCATTTGCAGCCACAGGGATGGACTTGGAGGGCATTATTAGTCTACTCTTGAACCAAGGCCCCACTGTCTTCATCATCACAGGTTTTTTTTTTTTAAAGATTTATTTATTTATTTATTTTGGGCAGGGGTCAGGTTGGGGAGGGAGGGGAGCGGGCGGGCCACTTCTATTGGTCTTTCATTTCTCTATTTTCATCCGTCTTTGTTCTTTGGCTCCTGTGGGCCTCCCATCACAGTGGCCTCTGTTGTCGCAGAGCACCGGCTCTGGGCGCATGCGCTCCAGAGCTCCGGCTTGGTAATTGGACACATCGGTCCAGCTGCTCCGGGGCACGTGGGATCTTCCCAGGCCAGAGATCGAACCAGCGCCCCTTGCACTGCAAGGCGATGTCCTTACCCACTGGACCACCAGGGAAAGCCCTCATCACAGGGTTTTAATTCATCTAGGTACCTAGTCATGAGACGTCTTCAGCTCTGTCCTTCCTTCATTTAGATTTTTTTGGTTATTCTAGGCCCTTTGTATATTCATATACATTTTAGAATTCATGGTTCATTTCTTTAAAAAAATTTTTTTGATGGAGGTGGCTTTGCACTTATAGATTGACTGGGGGGAAACTTGACATCTTTACAGGATTGAATACTCCAAATAATGAACAGGCTGAATTACACTTAACCCAGCCTTTAGAGCATTTATAAAGTACTCAGGCGGTTTCTCTGGTAGCTCAGTGGGTAAGAATCCACGGGTTCCACCCTTAGTCTGGGACGATCCCACATGTCTTGGAGCAACACGCCAGGGAGCAATTAAGTTCATGCAATGAAGAATAGCCCCCTGCTTTCTGCAACCAGAGAAAAGCCCGCGTGCGGTAGTGAAGACCCAGCACAGACAAAAATAAATAAATACATAAAAAGTAAGGAGGCGCTTACAGCCTGTCATCGTGAGGGTTTTTTTTTTTTTCAGCCACTTCTATTAATCCTTCATTCATTTATCTTTGTTCTTTGGCCTGTGTGGGCCTCCCACCACAGTGGCCTCTCTCAGTGCAAAGCACCGGCTTTGGGCGCATGCACTCCAGAGCTCTGGTTTGGTAGTTGGACACATCGGTTCAGTCGCTCTGTGGCACGTGGGATCTTCCCAGGCCAGGGGTCAAACTGGCGCTCCTTGCACTGCAAAGCGGTGTCCTTACCCACTGGACCACCAGGGAAGCCCCCTCATGAGGTATTTTTTAAAAAATATTTGTTTACTTGACTGTGCCAGATGTGGTATGTATGTGGGCTCTGATTCCATGATCAGGAATTGAACCCTGGCCCCCTGCATTGGGAGCTTGGAGTCTTAGCCACTAGACCACCAGGGAGGTCCCATCGTGAGGCATTTTGACTAAGCATCACTAAACATTCACATTGTTTTGGGAATGATCTTTATAAATGTTAATCCAAAAATAGAGTAAGAGTAAATTCTTCTGAGAATTTATATCTAATAGGAAAAAGATAATACGGGTAAAGATATTTGATGGTCCTTTCCAAATATTCATAAAGGGAGCTTCCCTGGTGGTCCAGTGGGTAAGGACAGTGCAAGGGGCGCCATCCCTGGCCTGGGAAGATCCCACGTGCCGCGGAGCGGCTGGACCCATGTGTCCAGTTACAGAGCTGGAGCTCTGGAGTGCATGCGCCCAGAGCTGGTGCTCTGCGACAACAGAGGCCACTGCGATGGGAGGCCCACGCGGGCCAAAGAACAAAGACGGATGAAAATAGAGAAATGAAAGACCAATAGAAGTGGCCCGCCTGCTTCCCTCCCTCCCCACCCATCCCATTTATAAAGTACTCAGGCGGTTTCTCTGGTAAGGGGAAGAATAGGTCCCCTGCTATCCCACATGTCTTGGAGCAACACGCCAGGGAGCAATTAAGTTCATGCAATGAAGAATAGCCCCCTGCTTTCTGCAACCAGAGAAAAGCCCGCGTGCGGTAGTGAAGACCCAGCACAGACAAAAATAAATAAATACATAAAAAGTAAGGAGGCGCTTACAGCCTGTCATCGTGAGGGTTTTTTTTTTTTTCAGCCACTTCTATTAATCCTTCATTCATTTATCTTTGTTCTTTGGCCTGTGTGGGCCTCCCATCACAGTGGCCTCTCTCAGTGCAAAGCACCGGCTTTGGGCGCATGCACTCCAGAGCTCTGGTTTGGTAGTTGGACACATCGGTTCAGTCGCTCTGTGGCACGTGGGATCTTCCCAGGCCAGGGGTCAAACTGGCGCTCCTTGCACTGCAAAGCGGTGTCCTTACCCACTGGACCACCAGGGAAGCCCCCTCATGAGGTATTTTTTTAAAAATATTTGTTTACTTGACTGTGCCAGATGTGGTATGTATGTGGGCTCTGATTCCATGATCAGGAATTGAACCCTGGCCCCCTGCATTGGGAGCTTGGAGTCTTAGCCACTAGACCACCAGGGAGGTCCCATCGTGAGGCATTTTGACTAAGCATCACTAAACATTCACATTGTTTTGGGAATGATCTTTATAAATGTTAATCCAAAAATAGAGTAAGAGTAAATTCTTCTGAGAATTTATATCTAATAGGAAAAAGATAATACGGGTAAAGATATTTGATGGTCCTTTCCAAATATTCATAAAGGGAGCTTCCCTGGTGGTCCAGTGGGTAAGGACAGTGCAAGGGGCGCCATCCCTGGCCTGGGAAGATCCCACGTGCCGCGGAGCGGCTGGACCCATGTGTCCAGTTACAGAGCTGGAGCTCTGGAGTGCATGCGCCCAGAGCTGGTGCTCTGCGACAACAGAGGCCACTGCGATGGGAGGCCCACGCGGGCCAAAGAACAAAGACGGATGAAAATAGAGAAATGAAAGACCAATAGAAGTGGCCCGCCTGCTTCCCTCCCTCCCCACCCATCCCAAATAATAAATAAATAAATAAATAAATATTAAAAAATATATATATTCATAAAGGGAGAAGTGGTTATAGCATCAGCAGTCCTTGATTAGATCTTCGATCTCATGTAGGAAGACAAACAAAAATTTACAAGTTGTGAAAAGTTTTATGCAGAAAACAATTTAGAAACAAATGTTAAAATTAAAGTATAGTAAGTCCTGGGAAGCCCTGGTAGCTCAGTGGTAAAGAGTTTGCCTGCCAATGCAGGGGACATGGGTTCGATCTCTGAGTTGGGAAGATCCCACATGTTGTAGAGCAACTAAGTCCGTGAGCCACAACTATGGATCCTGTGCTCTAGAGCCTCAGAGCCGCAAATATTGAGCCCATGTGCCCCTGTGCCCTAGAGCCTGAGTTTCACAAGAAAGGCACTGCAACAAGAAGCCTGCTCACCTCCACTAGAGAGTAGCCCCCACTCTCTGCAACTGGAGAAGAGCCTGCAGCAGCAGTGAAAACCCAGAATAGCCATAGATAAATAAAAAAAAAAAAAAGGAAAAGAAATAATAAGTCCTATGCAATATCTCTTATCAGCATTTTTCAAGTTTTTTTTTTTTTTAAGTTTTTTAAGCTGTTTTTTTTTTTTTTTTACATTTATTTTATTTATCTTTTTGGGGAGTGGGGTGGGGAGGGAAGGGGATGGGCGGGCCACTTCTATTGGTCTTCCATTTCTCTATTTTCATCCGTCTTTGTTCTTTAGCCCATCGCAGTGGCCTCTGTCGTCACAGAGCGCTGGCTCTGGGCGCATGCGCCCCAGAGCTCTGGCTCGGTAATTGGACACATCAGTCCAGCCGCTCCACGGCACATGGGATCTTCCCAGGCCAGGGATCGAACCGGCGCCCCCTGCACTGCAAGGCAATGTCCTTACCCACTGGACCACAAGGGGAAGCCCCAGCATTTTCCAAGTTGTTTCGACCATGACTTCTCTATCAAATACAGTCTCCACAGGACCTACACAACCTAACACTCTAAACTTCTCTGAGAGAGATATCCGGAAGATGAGTAGAGCCTAAGTGGGTGAAGAATGGTCCAAGCAGAGAAAGCAGAGCGTGGCAGGAGAGAGCGCGTGAGGGGAGGCATGGTCAAAAAAGGCTGATGGATGGGATCTAAAGAGCAAGGGGGGGGAAGTTAGCATCAGCAGTCCTTGATTAGATCTTCGATCTCATGTAGGAAGACAAACAAAAATTTACAAGTTGTGAAAAGTTTTATGCAGAAAACAATTTAGAAACAAATGTTAAAATTAAAGTATAGTAAGTCCTGGGAAGCCCTGGTAGCTCAGTGGTAAGAGTTTGCCTGCCAATGCAGGGGACATGGGTTCGATCTCTGAGTTGGGAAGATCCCACATGTTGTAGAGCAACTAAGTCCGTGAGCCACAACTATGGATCCTGTGCTCTAGAGCCTCAGAGCCGCAAATATTGAGCCCATGTGCCCCTGTGCCCTAGAGCCTGAGTTTCACAAGAAAGGCACTGCAACAAGAAGCCTGCTCACCTCCACTAGAGAGTAGCCCCCACTCTCTGCAACTGGAGAAGAGCCTGCAGCAGCAGTGAAAACCCAGAATAGCCATAGATAAATAAAAAAAAAAAAAAGGAAAAGAAATAATAAGTCCTATGCAATATCTCTTATCAGCATTTTTCAAGTTTTTTTTTTTTTTAAGTTTTTTAAGCTGTTTTTTTTTTTTTTTTTCATTTTTTTTTTTTTTTTTTTTGGGGTGTGGGGGGGGGGGAAAAGGGGATGGGCGGGCCACTTCTATTGGTCTTCCATTTCTCTATTTTCATCCGTCTTTGTTCTTTAGCCCATCGCAGTGGCCTCTGTCGTCACAGAGCGCTGGCTCTGGGCGCATGCGCCCCAGAGCTCTGGCTCGGTAATTGGACACATCAGTCCAGCCGCTCCACGGCACATGGGATCTTCCCAGGCCAGGGATCGAACCGGCGCCCCCTGCACTGCAAGGCAATGTCCTTACCCACTGGACCACAAGGGGAAGCCCCAGCATTTTCCAAGTTGTTTCGACCATGACTTCTCTATCAAATACAGTCTCCACAGGACCTACACAACCTAACACTCTAAACTTCTCTGAGAGAGATATCCGGAAGATGAGTAGAGCCTAAGTGGGTGAAGAATGGTCCAAGCAGAGAAAGCAGAGCGTGGCAGGAGAGAGCGCGTGAGGGGAGGCATGGTCAAAAAAGGCTGATGGATGGGATCTAAAGAGCAAGGGCAATCATAGTGGAGGCCGGAAGAGTGCCGGGACACATGCCACGCTCGGCCTCCGAGCCCACGACCAGGAACACTTGTCTCAGGACAAGACTTGTGTTTTGAAAAGGTCACCAGCTAGAGTGGAAGACAGGTCAAAGGAGATGAGTTAGAAGGCTACTGCAGCATGTCAGGGAGAGGCTGCAGAGGTGGACTGGGCGTCAGTGACAGAGAAGGAGGGATGGAAATGAGATCTAGAGACTGCAGGCAATAATTAAATACCCGCTCTGGTCCATACCCTGTTCTAGGTCTTGAAAACACAGCAGAAAACAAGACAGGCTGGGTCCCCGCCCTCTGGGAGATTATCATCTGGCTCCAGGCTGCTGGTTTGCGTAACTTGTGTGAACACTGGAAGAAGGACTGGTTTCCATTGGGCATGTTGAGTTTGGGGTATCTTTGAGACACCCAAGAGGGTGGCAGACAGGTCTGGAGCTCAGAGGAGTGGTCTGGCCTGGAAATGTAGTTTCTTCATCAAATGTAAATAGACTCAAACCAGGGCTTCCCTAGGAAGCCACTGTGGAAAAAATGACTAAAGTTCTTAGAAACCCAGCTTTTTCAGAGAGAGGATGAAAGTTGGCTTTGCCTTTACCCTGAGGCCCCATTTTTGTGACAGCACCATATATTTGATTTCCTCTCCCCTAGGGTCTTTCAAACTCTGCAGACCCTTCGCTACTTGTAGACCATGTCAGAGGGACTCCCTGGTGGCTCAGCGGTAAAGACTCTGCCCGCAGTGCAGGAGACCTGGGTTCGAACCCTGGGCAGGGAAGATCCCCTGGAGGAGGACACGGCAACCCACTCCAGTGTTCTTGCCTGGAGAATGCCATGGACAGAGGAGCCTAGCGGGCTGCAGTCCAGGGGGTCATGAAGAGTCAGACATCACTGAGTCCACACACAGGCACACAAACACTGCCCTGGACCCACTCTAGCTCCTTGAAACTCTACCTGAAATACATACCGGTTGATACAATTAATACAATGTGATTTTTTTTCTCTCTGTTAATATGATGGAGTATCTTTATGGATTTTCAAATATTGATCAAGCCTTACATCACTAGAATAAACTCCATTTTTTTGTAGTGTATATTTTACTATATACATAAAAAATATAATATATAACATATATTAAATATTTATGTATATGAGCTGGAAATGGTACAAGAGTTCATCTCCAGGTCACCATCCTTGACTGGATACTTGAAATAAGTGGGAAGTGACATGTATGTGAACGGTCAGCTGCTACATATCTCTACACATGTAACTACACGCCCACCACATGCCTGTACACAGGTAATGGCTTGTATTTACTGACAACCTTCCCTGTTTGTGTTACTATTGTTTTTTTCACATTCATTGATCCTGAACTCATTTTTTTTTTTTTGGCCACTTCTATTGATCTTTCATTCATTTATCTTTTTGTTCTTTGACCTGTGTGGGCCTCCCATCGCAGTGGCCTCTCTCATTGCAGAGCACCGGCTCTGGGCGCATGCACTCCAGAGCTCTGGCTCAGTAGTTGGACACATGGGTCCAGCCTCTCTGTGGCACGTGGGATCTTCCCAGGCCAGGGATCGAACCGGTGCCCCTTGGTGTCCTTTCCCATTGGACCACTAGAGAAGCCCCTGAACTCATTTTTTAAGTAGTAAAAATGTTCATCAAAATCTGCTTTGTAGTAGAATTATTCAGCATGCCTATCCATCACAGGCTTCTAAAGGATAGGACCAAGAACTCCCTGAAAGTCCAGTGGTCAGGACTCTGTGCTCTCATTGACTGACTGGGCTGACCCAGCCTGGGCATGGCCAAAATACCTTGGTTTCCCGCAGTGCAGGAGTACCCCTGGGTTCGAAACCCCTGGGCAGGGAAGATCCCTGGAGGAGGACACGGCAACCCACTCCAGTGTTCTTGCCTGGAGAATGCCATGGACAGAGGAGCCTAGCGGGCTGCAGTCCAGGGGGTCATGAAGAGTCAGACATCACTGAGTCCACACACAGGCACACAAACACTGCCCTGGACCCACTCTAGCTCCTTGAAACTCTACCTGAAATACATACCGGTTGATACAATTAATACAATGTGATTTTTTTTCTCTCTGTTAATATGATGGAGTATCTTTATGGATTTTCAAATATTGATCAAGCCTTACATCACTAGAATAAACTCCATTTTTTTGTAGTGTATATTTTACTATATACATAAAAAATATAATATATAACATATATTAAATATTTATGTATATGAGCTGGAAATGGTACAAGAGTTCATCTCCAGGTCACCATCCTTGACTGGATACTTGAAATAAGTGGGAAGTGACATGTATGTGAACGGTCAGCTGCTACATATCTCTACACATGTAACTACACGCCCACCACATGCCTGTACACAGGTAATGGCTTGTATTTACTGACAACCTTCCCTGTTTGTGTTACTATTGTTTTTTTCACATTCATTGATCCTGAACTCATTTTTTTTTTTTGGCCACTTCTATTGATCTTTCATTCATTTATCTTTTTGTTCTTTGACCTGTGTGGGCCTCCCATCGCAGTGGCCTCTCTCATTGCAGAGCACCGGCTCTGGGCGCATGCACTCCAGAGCTCTGGCTCAGTAGTTGGACACATGGGTCCAGCCTCTCTGTGGCACGTGGGATCTTCCCAGGCCAGGGATCGAACCGGTGCCCCTTGGTGTCCTTTCCCATTGGACCACTAGAGAAGCCCCTGAACTCATTTTTTAAGTAGTAAAAATGTTCATCAAAATCTGCTTTGTAGTAGAATTATTCAGCATGCCTATCCATCACAGGCTTCTAAAGGATAGGACCAAGAACTCCCTGAAAGTCCAGTGGTCAGGACTCTGTGCTCTCATTGATCTCTGACTGGGGAACTAAGATCCCTCAAGCCTTGGGCATGGCCAAAATACAAAATAAATAAAAAGGTAGGACCATATATAAATGTCATTGTTTCCGCTAATTCTACATTTAGTTTTCTTCTGTCTCAGACACATTCGTTCATTCCATCCACCAGCTGTCCAGATTTTCCTCTGCTCATATCTTAAGACACCCATGACAAACAGTTAAAATTGTACACATAACACAAAGAGTCATTCCTTGAATATTTTAATTCCTAATTTTATTATCTTGTGTGTATAGGTATGCCTTAAGTGCTTGTGTGTGTGTATATATATATATAATCTACTTCTATAAAGAACATTCCAGGCACAGTTACACTTCAGTTTAGATGTGGCAGATACCAATATGGGCAGTGAGGTGAGAAAAGGAGGGGTTGGGGAATCAACAGCCATCAATCTTAGTGTAGACACTTCAGCGGTTCATCGAATTGCCTCCAACCTCAGTATCCTGCAGGGATGGTGTGTTCAATGATCTCTGCGATATGTGTGGGTGCTCAGTCATTCAGCTGTGCCTGACTCTGTACGACCCTATAGACTGTAGCCCACCAGGCTTCTCTGTCCATGGGATTCTCCAGGCAAGAACACTGGAGCCAGGTGTCATGCCCTCTTCCAGAAGAACTTCCCAACCCAGGGATCGATCCTGCCTCTCTTATGTCTCCTGAATTAGCAGGCTGGTCTTTCATTCATTTATCTTTTTTCTTTGGCCTGTGTGGGCCTCCCATTGCAGTGGCCTCTCTTGTTGCAGAGGACCAACTCTGGGCGCATGCACTCCAGAGCTCTGGCTCGGTAATTGGACACATCGGTCCAGCCCCTCTGTGGCACGTGGGATCCTCCCAGGCCAGGGATCGAACCGGTGCCCCTTGGTGTCCTTTCCCATTGGACCACTAGAGAAGCCCCTGAACTCATTTTTTAAGTAGTAAAAATGTTCATCAAAATCTGCTTTGTAGTAGAATTATTCAGCATGCCTATCCATCACAGGCTTCTAAAGGATAGGACCAAGAACTCCCTGAAAGTCCAGTGGTCAGGACTCTGTGCTCTCATTGATCTCTGACTGGGGAACTAAGATCCCTCAAGCCTTGGGCATGGCCAAAATACAAAATAAATAAAAAGGTAGGACCATATATAAATGTCATTGTTTCCGCTAATTCTACATTTAGTTTTCTTCTGTCTCAGACACATTCGTTCATTCCATCCACCAGCTGTCCAGATTTTCCTCTGCTCATATCTTAAGACACCCATGACAAACAGTTAAAATTGTACACATAACACAAAGAGTCATTCCTTGAATATTTTAATTCCTAATTTTATTATCTTGTGTGTATAGGTATGCCTTAAGTGCTTGTGTGTGTGTATATATATATATAATCTACTTCTATAAAGAACATTCCAGGCACAGTTACACTTCAGTTTAGATGTGGCAGATACCAATATGGGCAGTGAGGTGAGAAAAGGAGGGGTTGGGGAATCAACAGCCATCAATCTTAGTGTAGACACTTCAGCGGTTCATCGAATTGCCTCCAACCTCAGTATCCTGCAGGGATGGTGTGTTCAATGATCTCTGCGATATGTGTGGGTGCTCAGTCATTCAGCTGTGCCTGACTCTGTACGACCCTATAGACTGTAGCCCACCAGGCTTCTCTGTCCATGGGATTCTCCAGGCAAGAACACTGGAGCCAGGTGTCATGCCCTCTTCCAGAAGAACTTCCCAACCCAGGGATCGATCCTGCCTCTCTTATGTCTCCTGAATTAGCAGGCTGGTTCTTTACCACTAGTGCCGCCTGGGAAGCCCCTTTATGGCCTTATGTCTCTAAAATTCTTTGAAATCCAGCTGGATAGTAAAAATGATTTTTTAGCACTGACATACTTTGACCACAGGCCTTTGGTTGAAACACCTCATAGAATGCAAGGAACTACTTCTAAGTATTTGGTATAGCTACATTCCTCTTTTAAGACTGGAGGGAAAAAATGTGAGTTAAAACCAAAAGCCAGGGTTGGTGCCGAAGGCTATGAAACATCATTTGGTTTGAAAGTGATTCTAGGAAAGGAAGGACCACCGAGGAGGAAGGGGACAGGGGCCCCTGCAGTTTGAGAATAGCTGAGGTTTGTAACTAGTATTAAGAAGACGACCACTGCCCCAATCAGCTTTTGTATGAAAGCTGAAGTTGTCACATCATTCATTGTGTTGATAGAAACAGCCCTGAAAGGGGTCATTCCAAGTGTCCAGAGAAGCAGATGCTCAGATAGAAAATGAAACCAGGAAATAGTTAGGGAATGGACAAGGACATTCCCTCTGTCTGTCTGGCCTCACTCTCTTATTTCCAGACAGGGAAGAGGAGTGTGCAGTGGGATGGTGGCACTGTTCTGAGACAAGCTGGAGACTAGGGAAGAGGGCCCCTCTAATGGAAGATGAAATAAAGATTCCTAAACTATCACTTGGATGACCTAGTTCCCTGTTATTTTCTGCTTGCATTTTGCTTACCTCATCGTCTTTTCAGAAGCCATTTCAAATGTTCCAACCTCCTGCATTCAAAGCTTGAGAAGCTTGGCAGGGAGTTCGAAGGGAAAGGTCGTGAGTCCACAACACCCAAATAGCTAAAGGGATGCAGCATCCCCAGCCCCCACCTCACCCTAATGCTTGGTGGCAACCCTCGAAAGATGCTGTGGGAAAGCCCCAGAAATGCAGGGTTGCGGGGCAAGGGCAAGGGCAAGGCCGTGCTGTTCTGTCACCTTTTCCCATAAGAAGATCCTCTCTCTGTCGTCAGCCGTGGAAGATTCTGGATGCTATGAGAGCTAAGGGATGGAGTCACTTTCTTATATTAGCACAAAGTTCAGCCAATATCAGACCATCTAACCTTTCAGAGCCCTGTTATTCTTTTTATTTATTTGTACCCTGCCCTCTTTCAGAAAGGATTTAAGGCTGCTGACAAAAACCACGTAATGAAGTTAAAGCATATAAATTAGATCCGTGTTCGGGAAAGGCGGGGCGGAGGACAAACAAGGGTAGGACCCTGAAACTGCGTAAGAGCGAGCGGCAGCCCGTGGAGCCCCACAGGCACGCTGGGTTCTGTCCTGTTGGGCTTTTTCAAACTTGCTGAAGCTGCCAAACCAGTGTTGTTTCCATTCCCCAGAATCCTGTCATTGTTGGGGACAAAGCCCAGTGAAACAATCAAATCCGGATTCCCAGGACAGCGGAGACCTCCTACCTAATCCGGTGCCCTAACCCTCATTAGCTGAGGTTTGTAACTAGTATTAAGAAGACGACTGCCCCAATCAGCTTTTGTATGAAAGCTGAAGTTGTCACATCATTCATTGTGTTGATAGAAACAGCCCTGAAAGGGGTCATTCCAAGTGTCCAGAGAAGCAGATGCTCAGATAGAAAATGAAACCAGGAAATAGTTAGGGAATGGACAAGGACATTCCCTCTGTCTGTCTGGCCTCACTCTCTTATTTCCAGACAGGGAAGAGGAGTGTGCAGTGGGATGGTGGCACTGTTCTGAGACAAGCTGGAGACTAGGGAAGAGGGCCCCTCTAATGGAAGATGAAATAAAGATTCCTAAACTATCACTTGGATGACCTAGTTCCCTGTTATTTTCTGCTTGCATTTTGCTTACCTCATCGTCTTTTCAGAAGCCATTTCAAATGTTCCAACCTCCTGCATTCAAAGCTTGAGAAGCTTGGCAGGGAGTTCGAAGGGAAAGGTCGTGAGTCCACAACACCCAAATAGCTAAAGGGATGCAGCATCCCCAGCCCCCACCTCACCCTAATGCTTGGTGGCAACCCTCGAAAGATGCTGTGGGAAAGCCCCAGAAATGCAGGGTTGCGGGGCAAGGGCAAGGGCAAGGCCGTGCTGTTCTGTCACCTTTTCCCATAAGAAGATCCTCTCTCTGTCGTCAGCCGTGGAAGATTCTGGATGCTATGAGAGCTAAGGGATGGAGTCACTTTCTTATATTAGCACAAAGTTCAGCCAATATCAGACCATCTAACCTTTCAGAGCCCTGTTATTCTTTTTATTTATTTGTACCCTGCCCTCTTTCAGAAAGGATTTAAGGCTGCTGACAAAAACCACGTAATGAAGTTAAAGCATATAAATTAGATCCGTGTTCGGGAAAGGCGGGGCGGAGGACAAACAAGGGTAGGACCCTGAAACTGCGTAAGAGCGAGCGGCAGCCCGTGGAGCCCCACAGGCACGCTGGGTTCTGTCCTGTTGGGCTTTTTCAAACTTGCTGAAGCTGCCAAACCAGTGTTGTTTCCATTCCCCAGAATCCTGTCATTGTTGGGGACAAAGCCCAGTGAAACAATCAAATCCGGATTCCCAGGACAGCCGGAGACCTCCTACCTAATCCGGTGCCCTAACCCTCGGGGAGAACACAGCCAAGTTCACAGACCAGGCCCTGCACAGGGTTTCCCGAACCTGCAAACCCTGGACCAAAGCCTGAAATCTAAAAATACGTTTAAGGAGGGACTTACCTGGGGGGATCCCGTGGTAAAGAATCCGCCTGCCAGTGCAGGAGACATGGGTCTGATCCCTGATCCAGGAAGATCCCACGTGCCTCAGAGCAACTAAGCCCACGCACCCTCCCACCGCAAATGGAGAGTAGCCCCCGCTTGCTCGCCACAGCTAGAGAAAGGCCGGAGCAGCAACCAAGATCCAGTGCAGCCAAAAGTAAAATAAATAAACTAATTTTTAAAAGTTGAAGGACATGGCTTTCAAGTGCTTGCTGTTTTACTGTGGCTCCCAAGGTTCCTCAGGGCAGTCTGACCTTTCTGTACAAGGAGGGAACGCCCAGGACCAGGGGGGGCAGGCACAGTCATTGAGGTCACCCCCAAACTGGGTAGAGTGAGTCAGCCCGGCTGGTGGGGTGTGAGAGTGCCTCCTGACCCTCCCAGACAAGCAGGTGGCCGCCAGCCGGGATGTCACCTGAACAGCATTCCAAAGACACCTGGGATACCAACACAGGTGGGCAGGACCTCAGAGTGCAGATCCAGCCCTCTCCCTCCGCAGGGCCAGCTGAGGAGCGGTGTAGAGGTCAGAGAGGAAGGCGGCTCCCGTGTCCCCTCCCTCCTCTGCCTGGCAGAAGGAAGGAGAGAGGGAATAGAGCTGCCCCTCAGAATCGAGTTCTTCCCGGGTTTGCTAATAGCACCACCTACCGTCTCAAAAGGCAGGAAACAGGAGAGAGCCAACGTGGGTGAGCCTGCATGAGTTCCACATAGAGAGGGATGAGTTTCCCTCCCGCTGCACTCAGAGCCTCTGGGAGAAGGAGAGACAGAGCAGGACGACCATGCAGGCCGTGGAGACGGCCCCATGGCCCCTGCCCACTGCACTCCAACTCCTCCTCCGTCAAAACTCACAATTTCCCGTAGCTTCCTGATGCTCTGACCATCTCCAGCACCAACCACATCAAGGATACCTCCAGGGCTTCCCCTGGTGGTCCAGTGGGTAAGGACACCGCCTTGCAGTGCAAGGGGCGCCGGTTCGATCCCTGGCCTGGGAAGATCCCACGTACCGCGGAGCGGCTGGACCGATGTGTCCAATCACCGAGCCGGAGCTCTGGAGCGCATGCGCCCAGAGCCGGTGCTCTGCGACGACAGAGGCCATCACGATGGGAGGCCCACAGGAGCCAAAGAACAAAGACGGATGAAAATAGATAAATGAAAGATCAATAGAAGTGGCCCACCCACTCCCCTCCCTCCCCAACCCGACCCCCGCCCAAAATAAATAAATAAATAAATCTTTAAAAAAAAAAAAAAAGGATACCTCCAACCCAACCTACTATTGATAAGAGAGGTCCTAAACCCAAATTCTGTTATTGAGCTTCTGCATGTCCTCGTAGGAAGGAGTGGGTCTGGTAGGGTAGATCCCTAAACGTTCTCTTGGAAGATGTGTTGTCGCCCCGTAACTTATTTTCTTAGTAGTGATAAAACACACATAATATAAGTTTTACATTTTAAAATAAATTTTATTGGAGTTTAGTTGATATACCATATTGTGTTAGTTTCTGGTATAGGAAGATAAATCAGTTATATATCCCCCGGGATGCAAAAGCATTCCAAAGACACCTGGGATACCAACACAGGTGGGCAGGACCTCAGAGTGCAGATCCAGCCTCCTCCGCAGGGCCAGCTGAGGAGCGGTGTAGAGGTCAGAGAGGAAGGCGGCTCCGTGTCCCCTCCCTCCTCTGCCTGGCAGAAGGAAGGAGAGAGGGAATAGAGCTGCCCCTCAGAATCGAGTTCTTCCCGGGTTTGCTAATAGCACCACCTACCGTCTCAAAAGGCAGGAAACAGGAGAGAGCCAACGTGGGTGAGCCTGCATGAGTTCCACATAGAGAGGGATGAGTTTCCCTCCCGCTGCACTCAGAGCCTCTGGGAGAAGGAGAGACAGAGCAGGACGACCATGCAGGCCGTGGAGACGGCCCCATGGCCCCTGCCCACTGCACTCCAACTCCTCCTCCGTCAAAACTCACAATTTCCCGTAGCTTCCTGATGCTCTGACCATCTCCAGCACCAACCACATCAAGGATACCTCCAGGGCTTCCCCTGGTGGTCCAGTGGGTAAGGACACCGCCTTGCAGTGCAAGGGGCGCCGGTTCGATCCCTGGCCTGGGAAGATCCCACGTACCGCGGAGCGGCTGGACCGATGTGTCCAATTACCGAGCCGGAGCTCTGGAGCGCATGCGCCCAGAGCCGGTGCTCTGCGACGACAGAGGCCACCGCGATGGGAGGCCCACAGGAGCCAAAGAACAAAGACGGATGAAAATAGATAAATGAAAGATCAATAGAAGTGGCCCACCCACTCCCCTCCCTCCCCAACCCGACCCCCGCCCAAAATAAATAAATAAATAAATCTTTAAAAAAAAAAAAAAAGGATACCTCCAACCCAACCTACTATTGATAAGAGAGGTCCTAAACCCAAATTCTGTTATTGAGCTTCTGCATGTCCTCGTAGGAAGGAGTGGGTCTGGTAGGGTAGATCCCTAAACGTTCTCTTGGAAGATGTGTTGTCGCCCCGTAACTTATTTTCTTAGTAGTGATAAAACACACATAATATAAGTTTTACATTTTAAAATAAATTTTATTGGAGTTTAGTTGATATACCATATTGTGTTAGTTTCTGCGGTATAGGAAGATAAATCAGTTATATATCCACATATATGCACTCATTTTTAGATTCTTTTCCCACATAGGCCATTACAGAGTATGGAGAAGAGTTTCCTGTGCTATACAGTATAAAATGTACATGTTTTAAGTTGTATGGTTTGGACCAGTAGTTCTAGGGGCTCCCAGGTGGTTAGTGGTAAAAAATTCTGCCTGCCAATGCAGGAGACTCTAGTTGGATTCTGCAAGATTGTCTGTAGTAGAAAAACGGCAACCCACTTCAGTCTTCTTGCCTGAAAAAGTCCATGTTCAGGGGAGCCTGGTGGGCCCCCGTCCATGAGGTCACAAAGAGTCAGGCACAACTGAGCACAAACAAGCAAGTCTAGTAGTGCTAAGGACATCCACATTCTTGTGCAATCAAACTCTGGAACTCTTTACATCTTGACCCTGGGGTCATTTTTAACATCATTCTTCTTCTAGTTCTAACTTCTCTTTCCTGTCTCATAGCTTAAGTTTTTTCTTGATTTCGAAAAAATATGGTCTTTTAAAATAAGTGTCTTTATTTGGCTTCACCAGAGTCTTTGTTTCAGCATGTGGGATCTAGTTCCCTGATTGAGGATTGAACCAGGCTTGCTACATTGGGAGTGTAGACTCTTAGCCACTGGACCACCAGGGAAATCCCCATTTTTTTTTTTTTTTTTACTGATACCATGAATTCCTGTGCAAGGGCCCAGGAGGTACTCGTAGGGGTAGCTAGAGGTACCACAGAGGCAGCTGACTTTGTCTCTAAGTTCCTTTGTCAAGGAACAAAGACCACTCTTAGGTACCAAACCTGCACCTCGAGAGATTGGAGTTGCTTCAAACAGCACAGATTTCTGCCCTATTCCAGGAGGCATCCTCTGGTCCTGATAAAAACACTATCACAGGGCTTCCCTGGTGGTCCAGTGGGTAAGGACACTGCCTTGCAGTGCAAGGGGGGCCCGTTCGATCCCTGGCCTGGGAAGATCCCACGTGCCGCGGAGCGGCTGGACCAATGTGTCCAACTACTGAGCCCGAGCTCTGGAGCACATGTGCCCAGAGCCGGCGCTCTGCAACAACAGACGCCACCGTGATGGGAGGCCCACAGGAGCCAAAGAACAAAGACGGATGAAAATGGAGAAATGAAAGACCAATAGAAGTGGCCCACCAGCTCCCAAAAGAAAAAAAAAAAAGAGAGAGAAAACGCTATCACAAATATCTGTGATGTTTTTATGTGCGAGTCTGGTCACAGGCTTGACAAGACCAATATGTTCCTTGGATATCCTACATTAAACTGGCAATGTCAGAGAATAAAGCAAAAATACATACAAACCATGGCAAGAAGTATAAAGGAAACAAGAAAAAGAAATAAGACCTGGGCTTCCCCTGGTGGTCCAGTGGGTAAAGACACCGCTTTGCAGTGCAAGGGGCACCGGTTCGAGCCCTGGCCTGGGAAGATCCCACGTGCTGCCGAGCGGCTGGACCGATGTGTCCAATTACCCAGCCGGAGCCCTGGAGCGCGTGCGCCCAGAGCCGGTGCTCTGCGACGACAGTGGCCACCGCGACGGGAGGCCCACGGGAGCCAAAGAACAAAAGATGGATGAAAAATGGAGAAATGAAAGACCAATAGAAGTGGTCTGCCCATCCCCCTCCCTCCCCACCCCACCCTCCAAAAGATAAATAAATAAAATTAAAAAAAAAAAGAAAGAAATAAGACCTGTTGGTGGGGGGAGGCCTTACTCTGAAGGTTGGTTACATAGAAACTCTTGTGGGAGGGGCAACGTTTAAGCTGAGAGCTGGGGCCCATAGGATGAGAAAGAATGGATCTGGCTAAGAAGCAGAGAAAGCAGGTGAGACGGTTCCAAGGTCCTGAGAAGGGAAGACTTGCTTGTACTGGAGGACCTGGAAGAAGACCGGAGTGGCTGGAGAGTAGTGAGCACACGAGAGAATGGCGCTTAGATCCCAAATCTCAGGGTGGGATGAGGGTCCCTATTAACACGTCCAAGGGAGAGGTGTAGGCGAGCACAAGACTTTAGCTG
Source organism: Tragulus kanchil (assembly GCA_022376925.1). NCBI lineage: Eukaryota > Metazoa > Chordata > Mammalia > Artiodactyla > Tragulidae > Tragulus > Tragulus kanchil. The sequence goes on along the minus strand of JAIOJX010000028.1, from coordinate 14,013,462 downwards.
CCCGGGAAGACCCTGGAGCCCAGGCAGGAGAGGAACCGCGAGTGAAGGCGAAGGCCTGCTGGGGGTGCCCAGGAGCAGCTCCGAGCCCCTCTTCCACCAGCGACCCTACCCCCGTACGACTCAGCCCTCCAGCCTTGTCCAGGGACAGGAGCCCCAGCCTTCGAACAGGATCCCAGGCCTTTTCCTAAGCAGAAAACGCCTTTCTCCCCACCCTGGGCTCCCTTCTACCCGCCGGCTGCCGGTTGGTCCGGGAACCCCCGCCCACGCGGTCGGATGCTCTGCCCCGGGTTCCGCCCAGGGCTCCCAGGTCCTCTCCATCCCCTGAGCCTGCGCGCTCCCCGCATCGCAGAACCCCACCCTCGACTTTCCTCCGTTCAAAGCGGGCGTCCTCCCAACCCAGGCCCCCGCCCCCAACACCCAGACCCAGACGCAGGACTTGAGCCCGGGCCTGGGGCCAGTCTCTGCCAGCGGAAAACCGGGTTTCTAGGCAGAAGCGCTCCAGGTGGGGCTTCGGGTGCGTCTGCAGCCACTCGCCGACCAGCGATAAAAGGGAACAACCTGGCTGATTGTCTTTTAGTTTGAGTATAGTTGATACAGCCGATAGAAAGGGGGAGAAGGCAGCCCCAGAAGCGGTGGGAAAGCTCAGCGCCCGCGCTCAAACTGCTGGACTCGGCGCCCGCAAGCGCAGCGCAGAGGCACGGGGACGTTTCCCCGGGGATCCTCTGGCATCCGCTGGAATCGCCGCGCCCGATGGGGAGAACCTTGGAGTCGCCGGCACGGGCAAAGGCTGACTCACCTGAAGACCAAGGCCCCCGACAGCAGATCTGGAGGGCAGAAATGACCGCACCGGGGAGCACTTACCCGCGCGCCCCACTCCCAGTACGCACGCGTCAGATGCTTGGAGACGCCTGGGTCCCCGTCGCCGTCAGCGCGGCCCGGGAGGCACTCGCCCGGCAGCGGGAAACGCGAGGCCGCAGTGCTGGTGCGGAATCGCCGGCCCCGAGGCCTGGAACGCAGGCCTCTCTGCAGTCTCGCCGGCCACAGGTGGCTCTTTTTGTTTTTTTGGCCGCACAGCCCAGCCTACGGGATCTTAGCTCGTGCCCACCAGGGATCATAGGGAGCCCGGAGTCCTAACCACTGGGCCAGTCCGAGAAGTCCCCACCTGCTGCTCTAGAGCGGCTGAGGGTATCCACGTCCCCAGCAGGGCTTTCCGATCCAAAGACAGCCTGTGGACCCCTCCAGGTTCCTTCCGCTCCTCTGCAGCTCTTGATTCTCCGCAAGGCGGCGCCGGCGGTGCAGCCGGCCCCGGGTGTTCGGACCCTGGAGGCTGCCTCCCCTGGGGCCTCCTCTGGCAGTTCATTACCTCGGGGGAGTCAGGGGCCGGAGCCGTCTGGGGCTGAGAATGAAGCGGCGGTGGGAGCAGCCAGGCTGGGGGATTGCAGGACCCCCGGCGGAGATCAAGGCACCAAGCACATGGTCCGCAGTCCTTGTCAGTCGTGTGACCAGATCAGGGCAGATTACTGACGCTCAGGAAGACTAAGCGAGGATGATCATGATAATAATAATGTAACAATAATAATAACGTACCTGCTTGAGCTGTTATGGGGACTAAAGGAGAAGATGGACCTACAGTGCTTGGAATACAGCTCCAGGTAGCATTCCACGGCCATTAGCTATGATAGTAAAGGTCACTGTTACGGTCTGGACTCCTTGGAAGAGCCAGATGCCTTTACTGACAGTTCGCTCCACCCAAGTGCCCGCGTCTCAGCGTCCTAGGCTGCGTTGTAAAGGAAGACGGGCTCCCGGAACAACAAGTGAAAAAGTATTTCTTCCTGGGTTATCACCCCAGTGTGAAGAAATCCAAATGGAAAAATTTCCTGCCTTCTACCACCTCACAAATCACAATTTTCCATTCTTTCATATTATCTCCCACTTATATGCATGGAATTTGTATTCTTATTACTTATGTTTCTCTGGTTGCGTAAGTATTCTACCTGGTGTTAATAACCATCGTTTTAATGGATGCATAATATTCCAGTAAATTGATGTGATTGCTTCAGGATATCCTTACGGTTGGGTCTCTAGCGGCCCGGGAGGCACTCGCCCGGCAGCGGGAAACGCGAGGCCGCAGTGCTGGTGCGGAATCGCCGGCCCCGAGGCCTGGAACGCAGGCCTCTCTGCAGTCTCGCCGGCCACAGGTGGCTCTTTTTGTTTTTTTGGCCGCACAGCCCAGCCTACGGGATCTTAGCTCGTGCCCACCAGGGATCATAGGAGCCCGGAGTCCTAACCACTGGGCCAGTCCGAGAAGTCCCCACCTGCTGCTCTAGAGCGGCTGAGGGTATCCACGTCCCCAGCAGGGCTTTCCGATCCAAAGACAGCCTGTGGACCCCTCCAGGTTCCTTCCGCTCCTCTGCAGCTCTTGATTCTCCGCAAGGCGGCGCCGGCGGTGCAGCCGGCCCCGGGTGTTCGGACCCTGGAGGCTGCCTCCCCTGGGGCCTCCTCTGGCAGTTCATTACCTCGGGGGAGTCAGGGGCCGGAGCCGTCTGGGGCTGAGAATGAAGCGGCGGTGGGAGCAGCCAGGCTGGGGGATTGCAGGACCCCCGGCGGAGATCAAGGCACCAAGCACATGGTCCGCAGTCCTTGTCAGTCGTGTGACCAGATCAGGGCAGATTACTGACGCTCAGGAAGACTAAGCGAGGATGATCATGATAATAATAATGTAACAATAATAATAACGTACCTGCTTGAGCTGTTATGGGGACTAAAGGAGAAGATGGACCTACAGTGCTTGGAATACAGCTCCAGGTAGCATTCCACGGCCATTAGCTATGATAGTAAAGGTCACTGTTACGGTCTGGACTCCTTGGAAGAGCCAGATGCCTTTACTGACAGTTCGCTCCACCCAAGTGCCCGCGTCTCAGCGTCCTAGGCTGCGTTGTAAAGGAAGACGGGCTCCCGGAACAACAAGTGAAAAAGTATTTCTTCCTGGGTTATCACCCCAGTGTGAAGAAATCCAAATGGAAAAATTTCCTGCCTTCTACCACCTCACAAATCACAATTTTCCATTCTTTCATATTATCTCCCACTTATATGCATGGAATTTGTATTCTTATTACTTATGTTTCTCTGGTTGCGTAAGTATTCTACCTGGTGTTAATAACCATCGTTTTAATGGATGCATAATATTCCAGTAAATTGATGTGATTGCTTCAGGATATCCTTACGGTTGGGCTCTTAAAATGTTCACAACCCTTCATTAAATAATGCTACTATAGAATCTTTGTTAATAAAACTTTTAAAATAAAAGTTTATAATAGCTTATAATAGCTTATTCCTTGAAATAGTGGGCTAGTGGGGCTTCCCAAGTGGCTGAATGTTAAAGATTCTTTTGATGCCTGAATGCTTTGGTCTGCATGTTTGCATCCCCTTAAAATGCACATGTTGGGGGCTTCTCTGGTGGTGCAGTGGGTAAGGACACCGCCTTGCAGTGCAAGGGGCACCGGTTCAATTCCTGGCCCGGGAAGACCCCACGTGCCACAGTGCGGCTGGACTGCTGTGTCCAATTATGAGCCAGCACTCTCAAGCACATGCACCCAGAGCAGGTGCTCTGCAATGAGAGGCCTCTGCAATGGGAGGCCCACACAGGCCAAAGAATGAAGATCGATGGAAATAAATAAAAACCCAATAAAAGAGGCCAAAATTAAAAAAAAAAAAATGCACATGTTGGGACTCCCTTGGTGCTCCAGTGGTTAAGAATCCATCTGCCAATGCAGGGGACAAAGGTGTGCTTCCTGGTCCAGGAAGATTCCACATACCACGGGGCAGCTAAGCCCATGCACAACCACTACTGAGCCTTTGCTCCAGAGCCTGCCGTGCTCCATGAGAGAAGCCACTGCAGTGAGAATCCAGGTCACCATGACCAAAGAAAGCCACATGCATTCCTGTCCCTCATAAAACACAGACATGTTGGAACCTAATCCCCAATGTGAGGGTAGTGGAAGTTGTCAGGTCTTAAACGTGGGGCCCTCATCAATGGGATTAGCACCCTCAAAAGAAACCCCAGGAATCCCTCGCTCCTCCCACCATGTGACCTGGGTTATATAAATCCAATAAAACCTCTCTACCACCTCACAAATCACAATTTTCCATTCTTTCATATTATCTCCCACTTATATGCATGGAATTTGTATTCTTATTACTTATGTTTCTCTGGTTGCGTAAGTATTCTACCTGGTGTTAATAACCATCGTTTTAATGGATGCATAATATTCCAGTAAATTGATGTGATTGCTTCAGGATATCCTTACGGTTGGGCTCTTAAAATGTTCACAACCCTTCATTAAATAATGCTACTATAGAATCTTTGTTAATAAAACTTTTAAAATAAAAGTTTATAATAGCTTATAATAGCTTATTCCTTGAAATAGTGGGCTAGTGGGGCTTCCCAAGTGGCTGAATGTTAAAGATTCTTTTGATGCCTGAATGCTTTGGTCTGCATGTTTGCATCCCCTTAAAATGCACATGTTGGGGGCTTCTCTGGTGGTGCAGTGGGTAAGGACACCGCCTTGCAAGTGCAAGGGCACCGGTTCAATTCCGGGCCCCGGGAAGACCCCACGTGCCACAGTGCTTGACTGGACTGCTGTGTCCAATTATGAGCCAGCACTCTCAAGCACATGCACCCAGAGCAGGTGCTCTGCAATGAGAGGCCTCTGCAATGGGAGGCCCACACAGGCCAAAGAATGAAGATCGATGGAAATAAATAAAAACCCAATAAAAGAGGCCAAAATTAAAAAAAAAAAAATGCACATGTTGGGACTCCCTTGGTGCTCCAGTGGTTAAGAATCCATCTGCCAATGCAGGGGACAAAGGTGTGCTTCCTGGTCCAGGAAGATTCCACATACCACGGGGCAGCTAAGCCCATGCACAACCACTACTGAGCCTTTGCTCCAGAGCCTGCCGTGCTCCATGAGAGAAGCCACTGCAGTGAGAATCCAGGTCACCATGACCAAAGAAAGCCACATGCATTCCTGTCCCTCATAAAACACAGACATGTTGGAACCTAATCCCCAATGTGAGGGTAGTGGAAGTTGTCAGGTCTTAAACGTGGGGCCCTCATCAATGGGATTAGCACCCTCAAAAGAAACCCCAGGAATCCCTCGCTCCTCCCACCATGTGAGGTTGCAGCCAGAGGGTCTGTTTATGAACTAGGAGATGGGCTTTCGCCAGGCACCAAATCTGTTGGTGACAATCCTGGCCTTCTCAGTTTCCAGAACCCTAAGAATCTTAATGAATTTCTGTTGTTTATAAGCTGCCCAGTCTATGATATTTTGGTAGAGCAGCCCCAATGGACACCAGATCGGGCCTCAATATGGTAGGTGCTCAACAAATAGGGATGGTTAAAGAATGGAAACATTCCCCTTTTTCTCTGGGTCTTTTCTTTTTTGTCCTTCTCTTGGTGGAGGCCAGACCCATGCTTCATAGATAGACAGGGAGAGAGGGAGTGTTCTGCAGAGAAATGAGCTGTAGCAATGAATAATCACCACGGGATTTTCATAAAGACTAAACCTTTAATTCCAGTCAGCATCACCTAACTTCAGAGGCTATTTCTCCGAGTCCTTTGTGAAGAGGACAGCCTCACTGATGCTCGAAGTGATGTAGTCTATGTTGTAGGAGTTGATACAGGTGAAGTTGATCCTACCATTCTTGGGGATATAGATGTGCTTTTTATTGACCAGGTATTCCACCTGTTGGGCTGGAATAGGGTCTCAGGTCCGGGAGTGGTCCTCTCTCCGCTCTAGCCCAGGGTGAATGATGGAAGAGAGGGAGTGCCAGCATTTCTTGGGAGCCACGAGAGTCCCAAAGCAGCTCCACTTTCCTCGGGAAAGAATTATAGCCCAAGGTGCAGCTAGAGACTGGTCACCTAGTGCATGAAGTTTATGGTCAAATCCAAGCCCCAATACAAGGCCGGAAACGGGGCAGCTATCCCTTCCTAGATACTTACCGTTGAGCCCGAGATAGCTATGGGACCCTTTCTGCTCGGTGATGTGATCCCAGCAGCCGGGGCTTCCCAGAAGCCGGAGCTTCTCCTTCACCTTTTCCTTGGTCATCATGACGTTCTCTACAACTCTTTCCCGACTCTGCTTCCTGCCCAGGGAAGGACAGCAAGAACTGAAAAGTGTCAGGTCTCCTCCCCCTGCTTTCAGCGTCCTCATTGCCTTTCCCTCTTCTTCCTTCAAAACTGACATCTCTGGGGCCCTCATCAATGGGATTAGCACCCTCAAAAGAAACCCCAGGAATCCCTCGCTCCTCCCACCATGTGAGGTTGCAGCCAGAGGGTCTGTTTATGAACTAGGAGATGGGCTTTCGCCAGGCACCAAATCTGTTGGTGACAATCCTGGCCTTCTCAGTTTCCAGAACCCTAAGAATCTTAATGAATTTCTGTTGTTTATAAGCTGCCCAGTCTATGATATTTTGGTAGAGCAGCCCCAATGGACACCAGATCGGGCCTCAATATGGTAGGTGCTCAACAAATAGGGGATGGTTAAAGAATGGAAACATTCCCTTCTTCTCTGGGTCTTTTCTTTTTTGTCCTTCTCTTGGTGGAGGCCAGACCCATGCTTCATAGATAGACAGGGAGAGAGGGAGTGTTCTGCAGAGAAATGAGCTGTAGCAATGAATAATCACCACGGGATTTTCATAAAGACTAAACCTTTAATTCCAGTCAGCATCACCTAACTTCAGAGGCTATTTCTCCGAGTCCTTTGTGAAGAGGACAGCCTCACTGATGCTCGAAGTGATGTAGTCTATGTTGTAGGAGTTGATACAGGTGAAGTTGATCCTACCATTCTTGGGGATATAGATGTGCTTTTTATTGACCAGGTATTCCACCTGTTGGGCTGGAATAGGGTCTCAGGTCCGGGAGTGGTCCTCTCTCCGCTCTAGCCCAGGGTGAATGATGGAAGAGAGGGAGTGCCAGCATTTCTTGGGAGCCACGAGAGTCCCAAAGCAGCTCCACTTTCCTCGGGAAAGAATTATAGCCCAAGGTGCAGCTAGAGACTGGTCACCTAGTGCATGAAGTTTATGGTCAAATCCAAGCCCCAATACAAGGCCGGAAACGGGGCAGCTATCCCTTCCTAGATACTTACCGTTGAGCCCGAGATAGCTATGGGACCCTTTCTGCTCGGTGATGTGATCCCAGCAGCCGGGGCTTCCCAGAAGCCGGAGCTTCTCCTTCACCTTTTCCTTGGTCATCATGACGTTCTCTACAACTCTTTCCAGACTCTGCTTCCTGCCCAGGGAAGGACAGCAAGAACTGAAAAGTGTCAGGTCTCCTCCCCCTGCTTTCAGCGTCCTCATTGCCTTTCCCCTCTTCTTCCTTCAAAACTGACATCCTCTTGGGGTTTCCCTGGTGGTCCAGTGGGTCAAGAGCCCGCCTTGCCGTGCAAGGGGCGCCGGTTCAATCCCCAGCCTGGGAAGATCCCGCATGCCACGGAGTGGCTGGACGGGTCTGTCAGATTATGAGCCAGCGCTCTGGAGCGCATGTGCCCAGAGCCAGTGCTGTGCGATGAGAGAGGCCACTGCGATGGGAGGCCCACACAGGCCAAGGAACAAAGATGGATGAAAATAAATAAATAAACAATAAAAGAGGCCAAAATTAAAAAAAAACCCTGAAGGGACTTCCCTGGTGGTCCAGTGGTTAAGACTCTGTGTTCCCAATGCACTGGGGCCTGGGTTCAAGCCCTGGTCAGGGAACTAGATCCTACATGCAGCAACTAAGACCCAGCGCAACCAAATAAATAAATAATTTTTTAAAAAAAGAAAAACTGAAGAAGTGGCATTCTCCTGGGATGGTTATGAATGGGAAGGGTTTTCAACCCATAGTAATATAAGCAAGGGAAGTGGATTCTCAAGCAGACTTTGCCCGAGGAGCCGGTGCGCAGTGCTGCCTCATTTCCTCCTGCAAACTGAGAGTGTTAAAATAATTCAGCAATCATTTGACCCGTGCCCCTGAGTTGTATTTCCCACTCCCTCCAAAGCTGGGCAACCCTCGGCGCAGTTGCTGCACTGGCACACAGCAGCTCCTCAGTAGAGAGGCCACGAGGGCAGGAGGAGAAGCAGCCGTCGCCTCCGGTGAGTCAGCACGTCTGTGGGCATCCAGAGGCTCTGGAACGTAAAAAGCCGGCATAGCTCCAAGGCCCCAATACAAGGCCGGAAACGGGGCAGCTATCCCTTCCTAGATACTTACCGTTGAGCCCGAGATAGCTATGGGACCCTTTCTGCTCGGTGATGTGATCCCAGCAGCCGGGGCTTCCCAGAAGCCGGAGCTTCTCCTTCACCTTTTCCTTGGTCATCATGACGTTCTCTACAACTCTTTCCAGACTCTGCTTCCTGCCCAGGGAAGGACAGCAAGAACTGAAAAGTGTCAGGTCTCCTCCCCCTGCTTTCAGCGTCCTCATTGCCTTTCCCCTCTTCTTCCTTCAAAACTGACATCCTCTTGGGGTTTCCCTGGTGGTCCAGTGGGTCAAGAGCCCGCCTTGCCGTGCAAGGGGCGCCGGTTCAATCCCCAGCCTGGGAAGATCCCGCATGCCACGGAGTGGCTGGACGGGTCTGTCAGATTATGAGCCAGCGCTCTGGAGCGCATGTGCCCAGAGCCAGTGCTGTGCGATGAGAGAGGCCACTGCGATGGGAGGCCCACACAGGCCAAGGAACAAAGATGGATGAAAATAAATAAATAAACAATAAAAGAGGCCAAAATTAAAAAAAAACCCTGAAGGGACTTCCCTGGTGGTCCAGTGGTTAAGACTCTGTGTTCCCAATGCACTGGGGCCTGGGTTCAAGCCCTGGTCAGGGAACTAGATCCTACATGCAGCAACTAAGACCCAGCGCAACCAAATAAATAAATAATTTTTTAAAAAAAGAAAAACTGAAGAAGTGGCATTCTCCTGGGATGGTTATGAATGGGAAGGGTTTTCAACCCATAGTAATATAAGCAAGGGAAGTGGATTCTCAAGCAGACTTTGCCCGAGGAGCCGGTGCGCAGTGCTGCCTCATTTCCTCCTGCAAACTGAGAGTGTTAAAATAATTCAGCAATCATTTGACCCGTGCCCCTGAGTTGTATTTCCCACTCCCTCCAAAGCTGGGCAACCCTCGGCGCAGTTGCTGCACTGGCACACAGCAGCTCCTCAGTAGAGAGGCCACGAGGGCAGGAGGAGAAGCAGCCGTCGCCTCCGGTGAGTCAGCACGTCTGTGGGCATCCAGAGGCTCTGCCAGCCCTCCTGCTCCCGCTCCTCCCCCTTACCATTCTCCCTGCATAGCAGGGTTACAGAGGATGGAGGTGATGATGCGGGCACCCCTGGTGGGAGGGTTGAGCCACAGGGCCCGCGCGAAGTTCATCAGCTGGGAGAGGACCTGCAGCAGGAGCTGGTTGTTGAGCGCCACCACCACGAGGACGCCCACGCCTTCGTCTGCAGAGGTGGGAGAGACGCCCTCTCTCAGCCCGCTCTGTTTCCGGGCCGCGCCCTCTGTCTCTTGTGGAAGAGAGGGCTGGACGACAGGGCCTCCAGCCCGCCCCACCAAGCTGGCATCCAGACCCCCGGAAGTTGGCACAGGCTCCTCTTGCAGAAAAAAGGAGCCACAAGTCATAAAGGCGGAAGGCAGGCCCTCCCTGGTGGTCCAGGGGTTAAGAATCTACCTGTCGCAGCAGGGGACTCAGCCCCAGGTCCAGGAAGATTCCACATGCCACAGAGCAACTAAAGCCCGTGCACCGCAACTACTGAGCCTGAGGGCTGCAGCTGTAGAGCCTGCAGGCCCTAGAACCTGTGCTCCTCAAAAAGAGAAAGCCCAGGCCCAGCCACAGAGACTCGGCATGGCCCAAAATAAATCCATCCATTTTTAAAAATTTCTTTTAAAAAAGGTGGAAGGGACTTGAAAGATCACGAGGTCCCACCCTGTCCTCTTAGAGCAGAAGAAACAGAAGCCTAAGGGGTGTGAGATGCTTTAACTGGAGTCAGCTTCAGGCGCTGGGGTGTGACCACACTACAGAACCTGACTCTCTGCTCAGCACCTCGCCTTCTGCTTCTGAGGTGCCCTTTCTGAGGGTCCAGGCTCTCTCCAGAGGGTCAGCGAGGCCCCAGGTGTGGCACCGCCGGCCCTCCCTTCTTCCGCAGTGCTGCCTCATTTCCTCCTGCAAACTGAGAGTGTTAAAATAATTCAGCAATCATTTGCACCCTCCTCCAAAGCTGGGCAACCCTCGGCGCAGTTGCTGCACTGGCACACAGCAGCTCCTCAGTAGAGAGGCCACGAGGGCAGGAGGAGAAGCAGCCGTCGCCTCCGGTGAGTCAGCACGTCTGTGGGCATCCAGAGGCTCTGCCAGCCCTCCTGCTCCCGCTCCTCCCCCTTACCATTCTCCCTGCATAGCAGGGTTACAGAGGATGGAGGTGATGATGCGGGCACCCCTGGTGGGAGGGTTGAGCCACAGGGCCCGCGCGAAGTTCATCAGCTGGGAGAGGACCTGCAGCAGGAGCTGGTTGTTGAGCGCCACCACCACGAGGACGCCCACGCCTTCGTCTGCAGAGGTGGGAGGAACGCCCTCCCCCAGCCCGCTCTGTTTCCGGGCCGCGCCCTCTGTCTCTTGTGGAAGAGAGGGCTGGACGACAGGGCCTCCAGCCCGCCCCACCAAGCTGGCATCCAGACCCCCGGAAGTTGGCACAGGCTCCTCTTGCAGAAAAAAGGAGCCACAAGTCATAAAGGCGGAAGGCAGGCCCTCCCTGGTGGTCCAGGGGTTAAGAATCTACCTGTCGCAGCAGGGGACTCAGCCCCAGGTCCAGGAAGATTCCACATGCCACAGAGCAACTAAAGCCCGTGCACCGCAACTACTGAGCCTGAGGGCTGCAGCTGTAGAGCCTGCAGGCCCTAGAACCTGTGCTCCTCAAAAAGAGAAAGCCCAGGCCCAGCCACAGAGACTCGGCATGGCCCAAAATAAATCCATCCATTTTTAAAAATTTCTTTTAAAAAAGGTGGAAGGGACTTGAAAGATCACGAGGTCCCACCCTGTCCTCTTAGAGCAGAAGAAACAGAAGCCTAAGGGGTGTGAGATGCTTTAACTGGAGTCAGCTTCAGGCGCTGGGGTGTGACCACACTACAGAACCTGACTCTCTGCTCAGCACCCTCGCCTTCTGCTTCTGAGGTGCCCTTTCTGAGGGTCCAGGCTCTCTCCAGAGGGTCAGCGAGGCCCCAGGTGTGGCACCGCCCGGCCCTCCCTTCTTCCGCCCACGTGATACCATAGATTCCAAAATTCTTGGACAGAGACTGGCTGCAGAAGAACTCAAAACCTCGAGCCACAAAGTACTGTAAGAATCTAGCATCTTCTTCCAGGTCACCGGTACATAAACCTTGAGAAGGAATGTCAAAAAATGGAAATATCTGTTTGCCCTGTAGGAGAAAAGAGAATGAGAAAAGGAAAGGCCTGATGGGGGCGAGGGCGGCGGGGAGAGGGAGGAGAGCCGCGCGGAAGGTGGGCTCACCTTCATCAGGGTCGTCAGCTCTGTCCACTGGCTCGGGCTCAGCTGACAGTTGCCGATATTCCCAATCACGAAGACGCAGCCATGGGGGGCCTGCTGCAGGTAGAGACGGTCTCGTCAGGCGCCTGCCTTCCCACCCAGGTCGTGGCAGGGGGGCATTTGGAGGAGAAGCTATCCTCCATGTTGTTTCTTACTAAAGGGCTGTGACTGCAAGCCCGTAAAAGGCTTGGATGCCCCGAGCAGGGGGCGGGGAGGAAAGGAAAGCTGCAAGCCAGGTCTGGGGAGAAGCTTCTCAGCGGGGACCCTGTACCTTCACCACATCGAGGAGCATGTTGGCGTCCAAGCACAGATTCGTGGCGTCCCAGAAGGTGTGCTCATGAACGGTAAAGCCCATGTCCTGGAAGATGAGTCCATGAGGTTCTGTGGGAACAGCACCCCCCACACCCAGCCACTGGTCCGTGAGGAGTACAGAGTGGGAGGCAGACACAACAGAGACTGGGGCTGGCGGGTGGGGTGGGGTCCGCTCCCCGAGGCAGGACAGAAACAGGAGAAGGACAAGCATCCCTTGGCTCGTCCACCATCTTTTTCAGCCCAGAGTGAGGAAGACGACCATGAAGATGACATGTGGGCTTGGAACCAGGGACAAGGGGCAAAGGGGCTGCTGTCCCCCTCCCTTGCCCATCACTTACCTTTTTGAGAAGAAACGATGTAAACTATTTGAGAATGCGGACGCCACGTTTTGAGAAACTGAGCTCCAAGTTGGAAAGCACCGCTGTCCCCTACAACGTGCACGCCCCCTGCCTGCCGGCAAAAAATGAGCACAGGGAGGCCCTGGCCGGTGCTGGTGCTTCCCAGACCAGCGTGGGGCAGGAGAACCCATTTCTCCAGAAGGTCGAAGCCGTGAGCTCCAGCACATGCACCTCCACGGACTCATCCGTCCAGGTTTACTGAGCACCTACGAGGTGCCAGACATGGTGGTTGGCACGCGGGATGCGTAAGGAAACAAAAACAAACACCCCGCGCCCTCGTGGTGCTCACGTTTGTACCACACATAGGCAGCCTTGGTTCTCCAAGGACCAAATACTCCATATTTTAGGCTTTCAGGTCGTGGAACTATTCCACTCTTCCTTGAGAGCAGATGGCAGCTGTTGAGAGGACAAGCCATGATTGTGGCCATGCTCGAATAACATTTTCTGGAATTTGAATTTCGTGTAATTTTCCTGTGTCCCCAAATATTATCCCTCCTTGATTTTTCAACCATTAAAAAAACATAAAACCATTAAAAAGAGAGAGTGATAGTGACACCAACACCACTTCAGATTTGGGTCATCAGCTTCTTCAAAGAGCTGGCTGGCCAACAGAGTGGGCTGGAGGGAAGAGCCCTGGCTCTGGGTCCTGGTCCTTGCTCTGTCCTTCTCCTGGCTTGGGCCTCTCTGAGCCTCCGGGGACCCCTCTAAACTCTCTTTGGGGTCTGCAAGGATACAGTCCCTGATCCCCAATCTCTACTTGTGTCTCAGTGAGCCAGGGAAGGGCCCTGCTTCTCACCCTGTTCTCCAAGATGACTTGGCTGTTCTGTCCAAAGAGGAGGTTCAGGGAAGCCTGGATGAATGGCTTCATGCCCATCACGGACGTGTACTCGTAGTTCAGAGAGGGATCCTGGGCGATCTGCATTCGGGTCTTGCGCACCACGGAAGACACCCAGGGTTTGCCTTCGCTGGTCATGCAAACTGTGAGGGGGAGGGCAGAGAGATCTCTGGATGCCCACCGTGGCACCTGCAAGTCTGGGCTCTGCAGACAGCCCACAGATCTTCCCTGGCTCTCTTGGGGCTTTGGGAAGTTGCCTAGGGCCCTGGTCCTTCCTCATCTTTCTCCCCCTTTTAGAAACACAATGTGTGGATCTAAGTTTCGTCTTTTTGAAAAAGACAGCAGAAACCCACATGCCATGTTAAAGGGCAAAAAGGATAGGCATGGGAGAGTTCTAGGCTAGGCTTCCCTGGTGGCTCAGATGGTAGAGAATCTGTCTGTGAGGGTCAGAAGGATCCCCTGGGAAAGAGAATGGCTACTCCCTCCAGTGGTCTTGCCTGGAGAATTCCATAGTCAAAGGCGCCTGCTGGGTTACAGTCCATGGGGTCGCAAAGAATCAGACACGACTGAGCAACTAATACGTTCACTTTCTATGCGAGACTGAACAAAGGTGACAGTGATTTTTCACGGTGGCAAGGGCTGGCTGCAACCCAGAACAGCTTAGGAGTCATTCATTCTTGGTTCAGGAGTGGAGGAGGGAGGAGGGGAGAATGAAGAGGCTGTAGGAAGTGCAGGGTCCACACAGGCCCCAAGCACAGAGCTGAGGGAGGGGATACGTGTGTACGTGTGTGTGTGTGTGTGTGTGTGTGTGCTCAGTCATGTCCGACTTTTGGTGACCCTACGGACTGTAGTTCCCCAGGCTCCTCCGCCATAGGATTCTCCAGGCAAGAACCCTGGAGTAGGGGACATCTCTGGTGCTTCAGTGGCTAAGACTCTGTGCTCCCAATGCAGGGGGCCTGGGTTCGATCCCCGGTCAGGGAACTAGATCCCACACGCTGCAACTAAAAAAGATTCCAAGTCCCACAACCAAGAGCCAGTACAGACAAATAAATAAGCAAATATTTTTTAAAAAATTAATAATAATGAAAAAGGAATCCTGGCGTGGGATGCCATGCCCTCCTCCAGGGGATCTTCCCAACCTAAGACCCAAGTCACTTATGTATCTTGCACTGGCAGGCGATTCTCTCCCGCTGCCACCACCTGGGGGGCCTGGGAGAGGATACAGCTCTTATCGAATGCCGGGAAGCCTCAGAGAGGGGCAGAAAGCACAGAATGGTGCACAAGGTTTCCCACTGGGCAGTTATGTTCACAGGAACAGAGCTCTCTGTCCAGGGAGCTGTGGGCTCTCTCCCGGCTCCTCTGCGCAGTGAAGGCTGCACGCCTAGAGGCAGTTATGGCACACTGCGTCTCACACCCCCAGACGAGGAGGCTTCTACCTTTATAGGCCAGGAACATCTTGTTAGGGCTGTCGTCTTGCTTGTAGGTCTTGAGCAAGCTGCCTTCTAGCTTCTGGGCTAGGGGAACATCCGTGAACACGGACAGAGTGGGCATCGCGGAGGGGAAATAGGACCAGGCAGGACAGTGCGTCTGTTCCTGTGGGCTTCTCCCGAAGGCTTCTGCCCGGCAACCTTCCTCCAAGTCTGGGCCAGACAGATCTGCCTCTTCCCAGAACCTGGGGGCTCTGATGCAGAGGCTACGGACCAGCAGTCGCCAGGGCAACAGAACCCCGCCACTCAGCGTCTCCGTGGGAGGCCTCCTCAAGGGCTACGGGAGTATTCCAAGAGGCTCGGGCGGGGCATCCTCGGAGAGAAGAGGCTGGAGGAGGCGGTAGGGAGGACCTGGAACTCCCGGGCACTTCTCCCGAGCGCACCGCCTGTGCTAGTCACCGACTCCACCAACACAGTTTGGTTTTTTGGTTGCACAGCGTGTGGAATCTTAGTTTTCTGACCAGGATCGAACTTGTGCCCCCTGCAATGGAAACACAGACTCTTAACCGCTGAACCGCCAATCCAAAATAGCAAGTCAGCCCCTCAGAAGACAAGGCAACACGGGCGGCCCTGAGCCCGGGGAGGGCTTCTCCTGCAGACGTGAAAGCAGTAATGGGAGTGCAGGGATGCATTTAAAAAGCTTCTACTCTCATTTTCCTGAGGGCTCCAGATTTTTAGAAGAACGGAAACCCAGCACTGTTTCCCTCCACACTTACTTTCAGAGTCGTCCTATGTTTAGAAAGAGTGTGATTTGCCGCTCCATAGCACAATCCTGCTGCTGTTTTAGTTATTAAGTCATGTCCAACTCTTTTCAACCCCAAGGACTGTAGTCCGCTAGGCTCCTCTGTCCCTGGGATTTCCCAGGCAAGAATACTGGAGTGGGTTGTCATTTCCTCCTCCAGGGGATCTTCCCAACCCAGGGATCGAATCTGAGGCTCTGGACATGTCTCCTGCAGTGCAGGTGGATTCTTTACCGTTGAGTCCCTGGGGAAGCCCATAAGCTAATTCTATTTCTCTGTTACCTACAACGAAGACTTCCACGTCTGCTGACTGTTTGAGTAGTGGCTGGGCAGCCAGGGTAGAAGTCAGAGGTCAAGGGTAGCAAGCATCGGCCTTTGCAGGATGTCTTGCATTTCGCTTTCTTTTTCCTTTTTTGAGGAGAGGGATTGAACTGCGGGGAGCTGCCCTGTTTCAAGGGGTTTCCTTTAAGGAAACATAGCCCTGGGAGCTGCCCTGGCAACAGGGGCTGATAACAGCATAGCTCTCTGTCCCCCCACCCCAGGTGTTGTGAAGACGTTCCTGAGCTAGCATAAAGAACACCTGGAGCCTCTTTACAGGTGAAAAGGGCTTGAGGGGCATTATGACCCAGAACCATTGTAATAACACACCAGGAGGTAACACCTAGTTTATGATCGACACCTGGCCTAAAGCACGTGTACACAATCGCTTGTTGTGTGAAGTATAAAAGGGATGAGCGAATTCAATAAACTTGTCAGCAACCTGTAGAGTCAGGCGGTAGGGAGGACCTGGAACTCCCGGCATCACCGACTCCACCAACACAGTTTGGTTTTGGTTGCACAGCGTGTGGAATCTTAGTTTTCTGACCAGGATCGAACTTGTGCCCCCTGCAATGGAAACACAGACTCTTAACCGCTGAACCGCCAATCCAAAATAGCAAGTCAGCCCCTCAGAAGACAAGGCAACACGGGCGGCCCTGAGCCCGGGGAGGGCTTCTCCTGCAGACGTGAAAGCAGTAATGGGAGTGCAGGGATGCATTTAAAAAGCTTCTACTCTCATTTTCCTGAGGGCTCCAGATTTTTAGAAGAACGGAAACCCAGCACTGTTTCCCTCCACACTTACTTTCAGAGTCGTCCTATGTTTAGAAAGAGTGTGATTTGCCGCTCCATAGCACAATCCTGCTGCTGTTTTAGTTATTAAGTCATGTCCAACTCTTTTCAACCCCAAGGACTGTAGTCCGCTAGGCTCCTCTGTCCCTGGGATTTCCCAGGCAAGAATACTGGAGTGGGTTGTCATTTCCTCCTCCAGGGGATCTTCCCAACCCAGGGATCGAATCTGAGGCTCTGGACATGTCTCCTGCAGTGCAGGTGGATTCTTTACCGTTGAGTCCCTGGGGAAGCCCATAAGCTAATTCTATTTCTCTGTTACCTACAACGAAGACTTCCACGTCTGCTGACTGTTTGAGTAGTGGCTGGGCAGCCAGGGTAGAAGTCAGAGGTCAAGGGTAGCAAGCATCGGCCTTTGCAGGATGTCTTGCATTTCGCTTTCTTTTTCCTTTTTTGAGGAGAGGGATTGAACTGCGGGGAGCTGCCCTGTTTCAAGGGGTTTCCTTTAAGGAAACATAGCCCTGGGAGCTGCCCTGGCAACAGGGGCTGATAACAGCATAGCTCTCTGTCCCCCCACCCCAGGTGTTGTGAAGACGTTCCTGAGCTAGCATAAAGAACACCTGGAGCCTCTTTACAGGTGAAAAGGGCTTGAGGGGCATTATGACCCAGAACCATTGTAATAACACACCAGGAGGTAACACCTAGTTTATGATCGACACCTGGCCTAAAGCACGTGTACACAATTGCTTGTTGTGTGAAGTATAAAAGGGATGAGCGAATTCAATAAACTTGTCAGCAACCTGTAGAGTTGTCGGCCTTCTTGCTGTCCCTCTCAACCCCATCTTTTCTGTCCTTCTTTCTTTTCTTAGCCTATCTGCCACTCTCTTCAGGACCTGTTCGACTGCCGGCTGGCCCGGCATTGAACCATTTTATTGAGGGGCTTCAGGGAGAGGTCGAAAACTGTGAGGTCAACAAGATCTGACATCCTTCTCCAGGTCGCCTGCCCAGCTTCTCAGCTGATGTCTTTTTATTTTTTCCAATGACTCTGTGATTTTATAGATATAGTTGGTGTCTCACCAGATACCTCACTGGCCCTGCTGGTGGAAAAGGATTTTCTTCCTGATCTACTTTCCAGATTGTGCTTGACCTTGGCAGGTTTCACCCCCAACGGCAGGGACAGCCAATGACTGCCCCGATTTCGGCGTACAAGAAGCCAGGCTTGGGGCTTCCCTGGTCCAGTGGTTAAGATTCCTTGCTTCCACTGCCAGGGGCACAGGTTAGGTCCCTGGTGGGAGAACTAAGATTCCCATATGCCGCAGTGTGGCATCCCCCGCTCCCCCATCAGGAAATTCTCATTTAAAAAGCCAGTCCTCTTGACTTAGGGGATACATTTTGGCCTCCTTCTGGTTTCTTCTCCAAGATGTTTATATTTTAAGAGAATGGCTATCAAAAGTGCCATGCCTTTCATCACACTTTTGTCACTTCACATTTCAGTTGTGAGGATTTTACATCTGTGCCCCTTTGCAGGATGTCTTGCATTTCGCTTTCTTTTTCCTTTTTTGAGGAGAGGGATTGAACTGCGGGGAGCTGCCCTGTTTCAAGGGGTTTCCTTTAAGGAAACATAGCCCTGGGAGCTGCCCTGGCAACAGGGGCTGATAACAGCATAGCTCTCTGTCCCCCCACCCCAGGTGTTGTGAAGACGTTCCTGAGCTAGCATAAAGAACACCTGGAGCCTCTTTACAGGTGAAAAGGGCTTGAGGGGCATTATGACCCAGAACCATTGTAATAACACACCAGGAGGTAACACCTAGTTTATGATCGACACCTGGCCTAAAGCACGTGTACACAATTGCTTGTTGTGTGAAGTATAAAAGGGATGAGCGAATTCAATAAACTTGTCAGCAACCTGTAGAGTTGTCGGCCTTCTTGCTGTCCCTCTCAACCCCATCTTTTCTGTCCTTCTTTCTTTTCTTAGCCTATCTGCCACTCTCTTCAGGACCTGTTCGACTGCCGGCTGGCCCGGCATTGAACCATTTTATTGAGGGGCTTCAGGGAAAGGTCGAAAAACTGTGAGGTCAACAAGATCTGACATCCTTCTCCAGGTCATCTGCCCAGCTTCTCAGCTGATGTCTTTTTATTTTTTCCAATGACTCTGTGATTTTATAGATATAGTTGGTGTCTCACCAGATACCTCACTGGCCCTGCTGGTGGAAAAGGATTTTCTTCCTGATCTACTTTCCAGATTGTGCTTGACCTTGGCAGGTTTCACCCCCAACGGCAGGGACAGCCAATGACTGCCCCGATTTCGGCGTACAAGAAGCCAGGCTTGGGGCTTCCCTGGTCCAGTGGTTAAGATTCCTTGCTTCCACTGCCAGGGGCACAGGTTAGGTCCCTGGTGGGAGAACTAAGATTCCCATATGCCGCAGTGTGGCATCCCCCGCTCCCCCATCAGGAAATTCTCATTTAAAAAGCCAGTCCTCTTGACTTAGGGGATACATTTTGGCCTCCTTCTGGTTTCTTCTCCAAGATGTTTATATTTTAAGAGAATGGCTATCAAAAGTGCCATGCCCCTTTCATCACACTTTTGTCACTTCACATTTCAGTTGTGAGGATTTTAACATCTGTGCCAATGGGAACCTTTTATGTGGCAAGTAAAAAAAAAAAACAAAAACCCAAACTAGCATGAATGGGTGAAAGAATTTATTGGCTGTATAAGTGGGTAGGCCAGGGTACATTTGACTTGATGTGTCATTCAAACCAGAGCATCATGAGTCGTTAGGATTCC
The DNA here is from genome assembly GCA_022376925.1 of Tragulus kanchil. Classification (NCBI taxonomy): domain Eukaryota; kingdom Metazoa; phylum Chordata; class Mammalia; order Artiodactyla; family Tragulidae; genus Tragulus; species Tragulus kanchil. Next base: position 13,994,243 of record JAIOJX010000028.1, on the reverse strand, counting down.
AGCTTTATTTTCTGTGGTTCCCTTATGTGGCAAGTTTAAAAAAAAAAAAAAAAAAAGCTTCCCTGGTGGTCCAGTGGGTAAGGACACCGCCTTGCAGTGCAAGGGGCGCCAGTTCGATCCCTAGCCTGGGAAGATCCCATGTGCCGCGGAGCGGCTAGACCGATGTGTCCAATTACCGAGCCGGAGCTCTGGAGCGCATGCGCCCAGAGCCAGCAATCTGCGACAAACAGGCCGCTGTGATAGGAGGCCCACACGGGCCAAAGAACAAAGACGGATGAAAATAAACAAAAGAGCAATAGAAGTGGCCCGCCTGGCCCCTTCTTCCCTAACCCGACCTCCCCCCACCAAAAAACAAAAATAAAGCCTTTGGAAAAAAAAACACCACCACCCAAACTAGCATGAATGGGTGAAAGAATTTATTGGCTGTATAAGTGGGTAGGCCAGGGTACATTTGACTTGATGTGTCATTCAAACCAGAGCATCATGAGTCGTTAGGATTCCAGCTTTATTTTCTGTGGTTCCCTTATGTGGCAAGTTTAAAAAAAAAAAAAAAAAAGCTTCCCTGGTGGTCCAGTGGGTAAGGACACCGCCTTGCAGTGCAAGGGGCGCCAGTTCGATCCCTAGCCTGGGAAGATCCCATGTGCCGCGGAGCGGCTAGACCGATGTGTCCAATTACCGAGCCGGAGCTCTGGAGCGCATGCGCCCAGAGCCAGCAATCTGCGACAAACAGGCCGCTGTGATAGGAGGCCCACACGGGCCAAAGAACAAAGACGGATGAAAATAAACAAAAGAGCAATAGAAGTGGCCCGCCTGGCCCCTTCTTCCCTAACCCGACCTCCCCCCACCAAAAAACAAAAATAAAGCCTTTGGAAAAAAAAACACCACCACCCAAACTAGCATAAATGGGTGAAAGATTTTATTGGCTGTATAAGTGGGTAGGTCAGGGTACATTTGACTTGATGCATCATTCAAACCAAAGTGTCATGAGTCATCAGGATTCCAGCTTTATTTTCTGTGGTTCCCTCAACTCTCCTTTCCTGGAGGCTTCCACTTGGTTCTCAAGCTGACTCTGGGCATGGGAGCAAAAGCAAATGTAGCACACGTACAGAAGATATGCACTTGGGAGATTTCCGTTGCAGCTCTATTTGCAAGCAAGCTAACTGCTGATTACCGGAGGAATGTTTATGAATCATGGAATATCCATATAATGGAATTCTGTGCAGCTGTTAAACGCAGTCCTATATATGTACACATGTATAATAATATCCAAGATAATCATTAAGAACAATGGCGGTACAAATGGAGAGCAAAGTGGGGAACCCTTTGGGAGAAATAAAAGATGAATTTGCATGTGTATGCATAGAAAAGCTCTGGAGGGGTGCCTGAGAAGCAGGCAGCTGTGATCACCTCTGCAAAGCTCAACAGGCTGGCCGGTGGACGAGGACAGAGGAAGGGTCTAATGCTGACATGCTTTCCACCGTGAACCCCTTTGTCCCTTGGAAATGTTAGACCACACCCAGACGATTTTTCATTTAAACAGTGCTTAGGTTTTCAAGCAATATCCGCAGCACTGTCCCGGGCAAGAGCATCTCTCTTCTTGACTCCTTGTAAGAACGAGTACGCTTCCCTCCCCACCTCCTTTCTCTCGGCTGCAGAGTCACTGGCCCATCTCTGACCTTTATCACGGCCCAGGATGAGATACTCTGGTGAGTGTAAGCCAGCCACCTAGAGCTGAGGAGGGTTCATCCCTCCCAAACTGCACAGCTAAGGATGGACAGAACCAGGCACGTGTCCGACTCTTTGCGACCCCATGGACTGTAGTCCCCCAGGGTTCTCTCTCCATGGGATTTCCCAGACAAGAATACTGGAGTGGGTTGCCATTTGCTTCTTCAGGGAATCTTCCTGACCCAGAGCCTGAACCCGTGCCTAGAGGGTTTCCCTAAAAGAGATTCTACAAGTTCTCAGAAATGGTAGAGGGGGTAAAAAGGGTGCTGGGAAGGCAATCAGACAGTGTTCACAGAATCATCCACTCCCAAGTGTTAAGAACCACCATCTTGGGCTTCCCTGGTACCTCAGTGGTAAAGAGTTCGCCTGCCAATGCAGGCAATACAGGTTGGATCCCTGATCTGGAAAGATCCCACATGCTACGGAGCAACAAAGCCTGTGAGCCACAACTCTGGAGCCTGTGCTCTAGAGCCCTGGAACCACAACGATGGAGCCCATGTGCTGCAACTACTGAAGCCCACGTGCCCTAGAGCCCGAGTTCCACAACAAGAGAAGTCACCGCCACAAGAAGCCTGCTCACCTCAACTGGAGAGTAGGCCCCACTCCCTGCAACTAGAAAAGGGCCTGTGGCAGCAGTGAAAACCCAGAATAGCCAAAAATAAATAAATAAAAAGAGCCACCCTCTTGGGAATTCCCTGGCAGTCCAGTGGTTAGGACTCCAAGCTTTCACTGCCGAGGAGCTGGGTTCAATCCTTGGTCAGGGAATTAAGACACAAGCCAGGAGGTGTGGCCCCAGAAAAGTGACCTTTGGGTTTTTAAAAATTATTTATTTGGCTGCGTCAAGGCTTGGTTATGAAAGGGTTTTAGGTCGATTTGAGACTTAAACCCAGGGCCCAGACCTGAATGAACCCTGTTTGGGACTCAAACCCACGCGACTGGGACTTGAACCCAGCCAAAACCCTGTTTGGGACTTGAACCCATGCGACCGGGACTTAATCCTGCACTCACTCAACGTCTGGACCCACTGAGGCTCAGGTTCTTCATGCCTCAACATGGAAGGAATTCAGTGAGAAGCAGAGTGATAGACAAGAAAAGGATTTATCAGGGTAGGGTACTTGTAAGCGGTACCAGCGACTGAGCAGGCAGGAAAGCTCTACACTCTCTCTCCCTCCTATTGAGTGGGCAGCCATATATATAGGATGGTAGAAGACCGCCCCCCCTCAAATAGACACAGGTGCAAGGCATACATCATTAGTTCCTTCTTTGCCAGCTCCTTCTTCATTAGCTGTTTATACCCAGTTGAGCCTGCTTTACTGAACAAGGAGTAGCTCTCCTGAGTTATCATCAATACACTGGCCTCCCAACCTTTCTCAGGTTTCTCCCTTCTGCCTACCATCCCCTACGGGTAAAAGTCTGGGAAGGCAATCAGACAGTGTTCACAGAATCATCCACTCCCAAGTGTTAAGAACCACCATCTTGGGCTTCCCTGGTACCTCAGTGGTAAAGAGTTCGCCTGCCAATGCAGGCAATACAGGTTGGATCCCTGATCTGGAAAGATCCCACATGCTACGGAGCAACAAAGCCTGTGAGCCACAACTCTGGAGCCTGTGCTCTAGAGCCCTGGAACCACAACGATGGAGCCCATGTGCTGCAACTACTGAAGCCCACGTGCCCTAGAGCCCGAGTTCCACAACAAGAGAAGTCACCGCCACAAGAAGCCTGCTCACCTCAACTGGAGAGTAGGCCCCACTCCCTGCAACTAGAAAAGGGCCTGTGGCAGCAGTGAAAACCCAGAATAGCCAAAAATAAATAAATAAAAAGAGCCACCCTCTTGGGAATTCCCTGGCAGTCCAGTGGTTAGGACTCCAAGCTTTCACTGCCGAGGAGCTGGGTTCAATCCTTGGTCAGGGAATTAAGACACAAGCCAGGAGGTGTGGCCCCAGAAAAGTGACCTTTGGGTTTTTAAAAATTATTTATTTGGCTGCGTCAAGGCTTGGTTATGAAAGGGTTTTAGGTCGATTTGAGACTTAAACCCAGGGCCCAGACCTGAATGAACCCTGTTTGGGACTCAAACCCACGCGACTGGGACTTGAACCCAGCCAAAACCCTGTTTGGGACTTGAACCCATGCGACCGGGACTTAATCCTGCACTCACTCAACGTCTGGACCCACTGAGGCTCAGGTTCTTCATGCCTCAACATGGAAGGAATTCAGTGAGAAGCAGAGTGATAGACAAGAAAAGGATTTATCAGGGTAGGGTACTTGTAAGCGGTACCAGCGACTGAGCAGGCAGGAAAGCTCTACACTCTCTCTCCCTCCTATTGAGTGGGCAGCCATATATATAGGATGGTAGAAGACCGCCCCCCCTCAAATAGACACAGGTGCAAGGCATACATCATTAGTTCCTTCTTTGCCAGCTCCTTCTTCATTAGCTGTTTATACCCAGTTGAGCCTGCTTTACTGAACAAGGAGTAGCTCTCCTGAGTTATCATCAATACACTGGCCTCCCAACCTTTCTCAGGTTTCTCCCTTCTGCCTACCATCCCCTACTAGGGTTTTACAATCACCTACCTGTTCTACTCTGTCCCTATCAGTTACAGTGCATGGGATCTTTAGCTGTGAGACGTGGGATCTAGTTTTCTGACCAGGGATCCTATCTGGGCCCTCAGCATTAGAAGTGTGGAGTCTTAGCTTAGCGGACCACGAGGGACATCCTGAGAAGAACCGCCATCTTTAATGGCTACTTAAAAAAAAAAAATTTGTTTATTTGGCTGTGCTGGGTCTTAGTTGCAGTATGTGGGATCTAGCTCCCTGACCAGGGATCGAACCCAGGCCCACTGCACTGGGATCCTGGAGTCTTAGCCACTGGACCATCAGAGGTATCCCTAATGGCTACTTTTTAAAGATTATTTATTTATTTAGCTGGCAGCACCGAATCTTGGTTGCAGCATGTGGTATCCCGTCCCCTGAGTAGGGGCAGAACCCCGGCCCCCTGCATTGGGAGCTCAGCTTTACCCACTGGACCACCAGGAAGTCCCAAGAAGAGCCGTCACCTTTAACGGCTATTTTTCTGTTTGATGACCTTGTGCTTCCAAACCTGTTCACCATCTCTGGTCCTCGATTCTGTCTCAGCAGCAGAGGCGACAGGGAAGTGTCCTCCCTGGCTTCCTCCAGGCTTCAGAGGGACAGCAGGCAGGAGTCATGGAGGGGTACTTAACTGGGGATGGAGTGCCTGTGGCTTCCAGTTCCGTGTCTCATCAGTCCAGGCCCTGGCATGCTGCTGTCCATGAGGTCTCCAAGAGTCAGACACGACTGAGTGACTAAGCACGCTTGTCTCTCTCCACCTCACTTTCCAAGTTCTGCTGAACTCGCTCCCATCAACACTTCATTACCTCCGTCGAAGCTGATCTTGGGAGCACCCCAGGTGGCTCGGGGATAAAGAATCCACCTGCCCATGCAGAGGTCACAGATTCCATCCCTGTTCCGGGAAGCCAAAGGTGCAAGGCATACATCATTAGTTCCTTCTTTGCCAGCTCCTTCTTCATTAGCTGTTTATACCCAGTTGAGCCTGCTTTACTGAACAAGGAGTAGCTCTCCTGAGTTATCATCAATACACTGGCCTCCCAACCTTTCTCAGGTTTCTCCCTTCTGCCTACCATCCCCTACTAGGGTTTTACAATCACCTACCTGTTCTACTCTGTCCCTATCAGTTACAGTGCATGGGATCTTTAGCTGTGAGACGTGGGATCTAGTTTTCTGACCAGGGATCCTATCTGGGCCCTCAGCATTAGAAGTGTGGAGTCTTAGCTTAGCGGACCACGAGGGACATCCTGAGAAGAACCGCCATCTTTAATGGCTACTTAAAAAAAAAAAAAAAATTTGTTTATTTGGCTGTGCTGGGTCTTAGTTGCAGTATGTGGGATCTAGCTCCCTGACCAGGGATCGAACCCAGGCCCACTGCACTGGGATCCTGGAGTCTTAGCCACTGGACCATCAGAGGTATCCCTAATGGCTACTTTTTAAAGATTATTTATTTATTTAGCTGGCAGCACCGAATCTTGGTTGCAGCATGTGGTATCCCGTCCCCTGAGTAGGGGCAGAACCCCGGCCCCCTGCATTGGGAGCTCAGCTTTACCCACTGGACCACCAGGAAGTCCCAAGAAGAGCCGTCACCTTTAACGGCTATTTTTCTGTTTGATGACCTTGTGCTTCCAAACCTGTTCACCATCTCTGGTCCTCGATTCTGTCTCAGCAGCAGAGGCGACAGGGAAGTGTCCTCCCTGGCTTCCTCCAGGCTTCAGAGGGACAGCAGGCAGGAGTCATGGAGGGGTACTTAACTGGGGATGGAGTGCCTGTGGCTTCCAGTTCCGTGTCTCATCAGTCCAGGCCCTGGCATGCTGCTGTCCATGAGGTCTCCAAGAGTCAGACACGACTGAGTGACTAAGCACGCGTTGTCTCTCTCCACCTCACTTTCCAAGTTCTGCTGAACTCGCTCCGATCAACACTTCATTACCTCCGTCGAAGCTGATCTTGGGAGCACCCCAGGTGGCTCGGGGATAAAGAATCCACCTGCCCATGCAGAGGTCACAGATTCCATCCCTGTTCCGGGAAGATCCCACACACCTCGGAGCAACTAAGCCCGTGAGCCACAGCTACGGAGCCTGTGCTCTAGATCCCGGGAGCCGTAACCGCAGGACACAGCTGTTGGAGCCCTCTCGCCCCACAGCCCATGTTCCACAGTGAGAGGGGCCGCCGCCATGAGAAGCCCGAGCTCCCCGGTGAAGATGAGCCCCCGCCTCACCGAAACTACAGACAAGCCCCAGTAGCAACAAAGACCCAGCACAGCCTAAAATGAAAAAACAAACAAACAAAATTATTTTTAAAAAGCGGTTGTTCGGGGCTTCCCTGGTGGTCCAGTGGGTAAGGACACCGCCTTGCAGTGCAAGGGGCGCCGGTTCGATCTCTGGCCTGGGAAGATCCCACGTGCCGCGGAGCGGCTGGACCGATGTGTCCAATCACCGAGTCGGAGCTCTGGAGCGCATGCGCCCAGAGCCGGCGCTCTGCGACAACAGAGGCCACTGCGATGGGAGGCCCACCCGGGCCAAAGAACAAAGATGGATGAACATAGAGAAATGAAAGACCAATAGAAGTGGCCCGCCTGCTCCCCTCCCTCCCCACCCCACCCACCCCCAAAATAAATAAATAAATAAATAAATAAATCTTTAAAAAAAAAAAAAAGCTGCTGTTCAAGGTCATACACGACGGACTTCTGTGCTGTCTAATCTAACAGTGTGTTCTCAGTCCTCCTCTTGATGCTTCAACAGCATGGAGCACAGCTCAGCCTTTCCTTCCCCAGACACTGCCTTCCCGTGACCTCTAGGACTCCGGTGACTTTTGTCTCTCCTTCTACCTCACTGCCGCTTCTCATGTGGCTTTGCCGGTTCCTTCCTTTTCTTTTTTTTGTGGGGGGACGGGCAGGTTGGGGAGGGAGGGGGACAGGCAGGCCACTTCTATTGGTCTTTCATTTATCCATTTTCATCCACTGGATGGAGTGCCTGTGGCTTCCAGTTCCGTGTCTCATCAGTCCAGGCCCTGGCATGCTGCTGTCCATGAGGTCTCCAAGAGTCAGACACGACTGAGTGACTAAGCACGCGTTGTCTCTCTCCACCTCACTTTCCAAGTTCTGCTGAACTCGCTCCGATCAACACTTCATTACCTCCGTCGAAGCTGATCTTGGGAGCACCCCAGGTGGCTCGGGGATAAAGAATCCACCTGCCCATGCAGAGGTCACAGATTCCATCCCTGTTCCGGGAAGATCCCACACACCTCGGAGCAACTAAGCCCGTGAGCCACAGCTACGGAGCCTGTGCTCTAGATCCCGGGAGCCGTAACCGCAGGACACAGCTGTTGGAGCCCTCTCGCCCCACAGCCCATGTTCCACAGTGAGAGGGGCCGCCGCCATGAGAAGCCCGAGCTCCCCGGTGAAGATGAGCCCCCGCCTCACCGAAACTACAGACAAGCCCCAGTAGCAACAAAGACCCAGCACAGCCTAAAATGAAAAAACAAACAAACAAAATTATTTTTAAAAAGCGGTTGTTCGGGGCTTCCCTGGTGGTCCAGTGGGTAAGGACACCGCCTTGCAGTGCAAGGGGCGCCGGTTCGATCTCTGGCCTGGGAAGATCCCACGTGCCGCGGAGCGGCTGGACCGATGTGTCCAATCACCGAGTCGGAGCTCTGGAGCGCATGCGCCCAGAGCCGGCGCTCTGCGACAACAGAGGCCACTGCGATGGGAGGCCCACCCGGGCCAAAGAACAAAGATGGATGAACATAGAGAAATAAAAGACCAATAGAAGTGGCCCGCCTGCTCCCTCCCTCCCCAACCCCACCCACCCCCAAAATAAATAAATAAATAAATAAATAAATCTTTAAAAAAAAAAAAAAGCTGCTGTTCAAGGTCATACACGACGGACTTCTGTGCTGTCTAATCTAACAGTGTGTTCTCAGTCCTCCTCTTGATGCTTCAACAGCATGGAGCACAGCTCAGCCTTTCCTTCCCCAGACACTGCCTTCCCGTGACCTCTAGGACTCCGGTGACTTTTGTCTCTCCTTCTACCTCACTGCCGCTTCTCATGTGGCTTTGCCGGTTCCTTCCTTTTCTTTTTTTTGTGGGGGGACGGGCAGGTTGGGGAGGGAGGGGGACAGGCAGGCCACTTCTATTGGTCTTTCATTTCTCTATTTTCATCCACTTTGTTCTTTGGCCCGTGGGGGCCTCCCATCGCGGTGGCCTCTGTCGTCGCAGAGCACCGGCTCTGGGCGCATGCGCTCCAGAGCTCCGGCTCGGTAATTTTACACATCGGTCCAGCCGCTCCGCGGCACGTGGGATCTTCCCAGGCCAGGGATTGAACCGGCGCCCCTTGCACTGCAAGGCAGTGTCCTTACCCACCAGACCACCAGGGAAGCCCATGGTTCCTTCCTTTTCTGACCTGTGCATGATAGAATGCTCCAGGGCTCAGTCTTCTGAGTTAATTTTCCCCCTCATGCCTGGAGTTAATTTTCTTTCTTTCTTTTTTTTCCTTCCAGCTTTATTGAGATATAATCAACATATAACCTTGTATAAGTTCAAGATGCATGATACTTTGATTTGATCCACTCTGAATTCTCTAACTGCGGTCACCATGCAGGTGAGTTTATGCACTTCCATGAACTTAAATACGTCTTTTTTAATGCGAATTTATTTATATGACTGTGTCAGGTCTTCATTGTGACATGTAGGATCCAGTCTAGTTGAAGCACATGGGGTCTAGTTCCCTGAGCAGGGACGGAACCTGGAAGCATGGAGTCCTAGCCCCTGGACCTCCCAGGAAGTCCCTTACATACTCGTCTTGAGGTAGGAGGTGACAGGCCCCAGGCCATGCAGCCACACCGGCCTCCCGCTGATGGCCCGAGATGGGATGTCAGGGGCAGGATTGCACCCTGCTTGGGCGCATTCTTGTGGATTTCCCAGCTCAACACATGCACAGAGAAGACCCTCAGTCTAGGGGAAGGACCAAAGGAGAGAGATGCCAGTTGCAATCTTTCCCGACTGAGAGAAGCATGCCCACACCAAGGCCAAAGAAGGAGATGATAGGCCAGGGACAATCCAGAAAATTGCCCCATAGAAGCAACTTAAGGCACTCCTACGGCTCGCTACTCACTCTGAGTCTGCCCATGTGTGTTCTTCCATACGTACTTCGCTTCTAATAAATGATCTTATCTTTTTCACAATTTTAGTCTCTTTGCTGAATTCTTTCTTCAAAGAAAACAAGAATCTAGACTTTCCTTCCAGCCTTTCACTGCCCAAATGAATCTCTCAACCTTACTGTCGGGCTGTACTCGAAAACCTGCAAGTCCTGGACTTGCCCAGCCTCGAGACCCAAGAAAAAGCCAGAGACGGCAGCAGTGTAACAGATGAGGGATCTTTTTTGTGATTATGTTTTTTAAATCTTTATTTATTGATTTTTGACTGAGCCGGGTCTTCCTTGCGATGATTGGGCTTCCCTAGTTGTGGCCAGGGCTTAGTTGCCCTGAGACATGTAGGATCTTAGTTCCCCGAACAGGAATCAGACCTGCATCCCCTTTAGCGGAAGGGAAGTTCTTACCCACTGGACCACCAGGGAAGTCCCTGGACAAGGGCTCTTATGTGTCTGAAGCAAGGTCCTGGAGCAACACCCCAGAGTGCACAGCAGGCGGCGGGTAAGACAAGGTAGAAATCTTTGCCCCAAGGGTCATAGGGAGATTCGCAGATGTAGGAAGAATGGACATCAGGTTGGCTTATCTGTTATCAGAGAAGCCGGCAGAGGACCATGCACCTCCCTGCCCCTTGGGTACACTGTCATAGCTGAAACAATTCTGATTTAAAGATAAGAAACATCACCGTCTGGGCCTGGGGCAAATACCTAGGCACGTACTGCCCGGGCTCGTGATCGAGAGGGAAGGTCAGTCAGGTGGGTAGGGCAGAGGCAAGGCAGCACTGGCCAAGCAGGGGGAGTCCAGAGAGCAAGCCAGCAGCCCTCTGAGGTGGTCTGGCCATGCACTGCTACTTCCAATTTCAGCTTCTTTCTTCAGACCTGGAAATTCACATGCCCATTTAACAGTCCCGTAAATCTTGAATAGACTTTTCAAATTGACTGTGTCCAAAAACTTTACTCATCATTTCATATCCCCATTATCCTCCCCTGGTGTAGTAAGTAGCAAGTCCCCTCTGCCAGGGTCTCAGGCCAAAACTCCTGGCCAGAACATCCATCTCAGGCTTGTCTCTTTTTCTCTTACACTCTACACCCAAGTCAACAGCAAACCCTGCACGTTTTGCTTTGTAGCATATTTACAGTCTGTTTACTTTAATTTTTTTATTTATTCCTGGGAGGGATGGATGTGGCAAGAATCTAGACTTTCCTTCCAATGTCTCTGTCGGGCTGTACTGAAAACCTGCAAGTCCTGGACTTGCCCAGCCTCGAGACCCAAGAAAAAGCCAGAGACGGCAGCGGTGTAACAGATGAGGATCTTTTTGTGATTATGTTTTTAAATCTTTATTTATTGATTTTGACTGAGCCGAGTCTTCCTTGCGATGATTGGGCTTCCCTAGTTGTGGCCAGGGCTTAGTTGCCCTGAGACATGTAGGATCTTAGTTCCCCGAACAGGAATCAGACCTGCATCCCCTTTAGCGGAAGGGAAGTTCTTACCCACTGGACCACCAGGGAAGTCCCTGGACAAGGGCTCTTATGTGTCTGAAGCAAGGTCCTGGAGCAACACCCCAGAGTGCACAGCAGGCGGCGGGTAAGACAAGGTAGAAATCTTTGCCCCAAGGGTCATAGGGAGATTCGCAGATGTAGGAAGAATGGACATCAGGTTGGCTTATCTGTTATCAGAGAAGCCGGCAGAGGACCATGCACCTCCCTGCCCCTTGGGTACACTGTCATAGCTGAAACAATTCTGATTTAAAGATAAGAAACATCACCGTCTGGGCCTGGGGCAAATACCTAGGCACGTACTGCCCGGGCTCGTGATCGAGAGGGAAGGTCAGTCAGGTGGGTAGGGCAGAGGCAAGGCAGCACTGGCCAAGCAGGGGGAGTCCAGAGAGCAAGCCAGCAGCCCTCTGAGGTGGTCTGGCCATGCACTGCTACTTCCAATTTCAGCTTCTTTCTTCAGACCTGGAAATTCACATGCCCATTTAACAGTCCCGTAAATCTTGAATAGACTTTTCAAATTGACTGTGTCCAAAAACTTTACTCATCATTTCATATCCCCATTATCCTCCCCTGGTGTAGTAAGTAGCAAGTCCCCTCTGCCAGGGTCTCAGGCCAAAACTCCTGGCCAGAACATCCATCTCAGGCTTGTCTCTTTTTCTCTTACACTCTACACCCAAGTCAACAGCAAACCCTGCACGTTTTGCTTTGTAGCATATTTACAGTCTGTTTACTTTAATTTTTTTATTTATTCCTGGGAGGGATGGATGTGTGGATGAACAGAGGATGCAGTCTGTGTCTGGGTGGGTGACAGAGGGTACAGTCGATGTGAAGGTGCCCAGACAAAGAAAGTTGGGGTCTTTCAGTGAATTTAAGTGTGGTCGGGGGAATTCCATGGCAGTCCAGTAGTTACGACTCTCATACTTTCACTACCAAGGGACCAGGTTCAATCCCTGGTCAGGGAACTAAGATCGCACAGGCTGGGTCAAAAAAAAAAAAAATTTAAGGAAAAAATAAAAATTAAGTTAAACGTGTTTGGAATGAAAGCACATGGGAGCGGAGAATGGCATGAAATCAGATTAGGAAGGCGGGCACTGGGCCATCTAATGCCAGGCCCTGTGTTAAGGAGTCTCACTTCTACTCCAAACACTTCAGAAGATCACTGAATGATTTTAAGAAAGAGAATGCCATTGTCAGATTTATATTTTTAAAAAATCTCTCTGGGGGCTGTGGAAGATGATCTGGAGCGGAACCAGAACTAAGCAAGAAGGCCTCGTGAAGACTATTTTAGTTAATTCGGTTAAGAAGTGATGAAGGCCTGAGATATGGCCGTGGGTAACGGGTAAACTTGCCAGATGGCCTCCATAAAAATACCAGGCACCACACCAAGCCTGGAGGGAGAAGTCAGTTCTGCAAAGTATCTCCTTAATGTAAACAAGCTCTTATGTATCAATACTAATGTCCACTTACTGGTGCCCAACTTCTCTACCTTCTTTATTATTATGATTAAGAAACAGATCTTTTTCATGGCAACCGCTTGCAAGAAATGTTAAAGGAAAGCAAAGGCCAACAAATGTTTAAGTGTTTCATTCGCTAAGGTCAGATATACAGCACCTGTTTTAGGTGAAACCAGCTAGCCAGCAACCCTTCAGAAGGGATGGGCTCGGGGGTGGGCTGGGCAGGAGGCGCCAGTGTGCTCTTAAGAGGCCACTTCTTCTCTCCACGTCTTGACGGTGCAGTCAAGATTTGCAGTCAAGAAGTTCGCCATCAGCTCCATATTCTCCCCAAATGGTAAGAATGTCTCATTGGGAAAGCAGCTGCTTATGGCTCTCAGACAAGGTTCCAAGTCAATTAGATTCAGACCTGGGCCAGAGGGGAGCCCTCAGGGGAAGGGATTGAGCGCATGGTTCAGCGAGAGGAGGATAACAGAGGATGCAGTCTGTGTCTGGGTGGGTGACAGAGGGTACAGTCGATGTGAAGGTGCCCAGACAAAGAAAGTTGGGGTCTTTCAGTGAATTTAAGTGTGGTCGGGGGAATTCCATGGCAGTCCAGTAGTTACGACTCTCATACTTTCACTACCAAGGGACCAGGTTCAATCCCTGGTCAGGGAACTAAGATCGCACAGGCTGGGTCAAAAAAAAAAAAAATTTAAGGAAAAAATAAAAATTAAGTTAAACGTGTTTGGAATGAAAGCACATGGGAGCGGAGAATGGCATGAAATCAGATTAGGAAGGCGGGCACTGGGCCATCTAATGCCAGGCCCTGTGTTAAGGAGTCTCACTTCTACTCCAAACACTTCAGAAGATCACTGAATGATTTTAAGAAAGAGAATGCCATTGTCAGATTTATATTTTTAAAAAATCTCTCTGGGGGCTGTGGAAGATGATCTGGAGCGGAACCAGAACTAAGCAAGAAGGCCTCGTGAAGACTATTTTAGTTAATTCGGTTAAGAAGTGATGAAGGCCTGAGATATGGCCGTGGGTAACGGGTAAACTTGCCAGATGGCCTCCATAAAAATACCAGGCACCACACCAAGCCTGGAGGGAGAAGTCAGTTCTGCAAAGTATCTCCTTAATGTAAACAAGCTCTTATGTATCAATACTAATGTCCACTTACTGGTGCCCAACTTCTCTACCTTCTTTATTATTATGATTAAGAAACAGATCTTTTTCATGGCAACCGCTTGCAAGAAATGTTAAAGGAAAGCAAAGGCCAACAAATGTTTAAGTGTTTCATTCGCTAAGGTCAGATATACAGCACCTGTTTTAGGTGAAACCAGCTAGCCAGCAACCCTTCAGAAGGGATGGGCTCGGGGGTGGGCTGGGCAGGAGGCGCCAGTGTGCTCTTAAGAGGCCACTTCTTCTCTCCACGTCTTGACGGTGCAGTCAAGATTTGCAGTCAAGAAGTTCGCCATCAGCTCCATATTCTCCCCAAATGGTAAGAATGTCTCATTGGGAAAGCAGCTGCTTATGGCTCTCAGACAAGGTTCCAAGTCAATTAGATTCAGACCTGGGCCCGAGGGGAGCCCTCAGGGGAAGGGATTGAGCGCATGGTTCAGCGAGAGGGAGGGAAAAAAAACAGAGACACCGAGGGTGGTGCTGAGCTGGTGCAAAGCTCTCCCATTCCCCGCATTCTCGTCTCTGGGAAGACTGGCCCGTCCACTCTGGGCATACCAGCCGCAGAAGCTGAGCCCTGCCTCTTGGCTCTTGCTAAAGGCTCTGAGACCGCCTCGCCCGCCACTTAGATATGAAAACTGTAGTGAAATGGGTTCTTCAGCACCTAATTTTCTTAAAAGCTGGGGGAGAGGAGTCATGGAATGATTGGTCATTCTCTCAGGAGCAAGGACAGAGGCTGGGATGTCCTTCCTGGACCTGGCAGACCAGAGGCCCTCAGAGTCCTTTTGGAGAAGAGAAGACCACGGCAGACCTTGGGACCTTCCAGAGCTCCGGGTCCTATTGTAGTCTGGTTTCTGATAGGAAATGTTTAAAAACAGGACAGGAGAAGGACTGTTAGAGAGATCAGCCTGGGGCAGAATGAGGAGATACGTCTGTGTTCATTTTCTGTTGTGTCACAAAGTACCACAAAGCAGTTCTAAACACTTTTTTGGTCTGGCCTCACCTTGCTCGGCATGTGTGATCCTAGTTCTCCAACCAGGGATCAAACCGTATCCCTTGCAGAGGAAGCATGGCGTCTTCACCACTGGGCTGCCACAGCAGGCCCAACATGCATGTATTATCTCAGTGTCCGTGGGTCAGGTGTCTGGGTTTCCTACTCAGGGCCTCAGCAGGTGGCAGGGGTGGTGTTGGCCAGGGACATAGGGGCCTTCTCCAGGCTCACAGGAAGCCTATTTCCTTGCAGCTGTGTAACTCACAGCGGCTGGCTTCCTCAAGGCCAGCAGGAGCATCGCTCTTCTGTCTCTGACCTTCTCTGAAAGGGCTCATCTGATTAAGTCAGGCCCACCAGAATTGTCTCCCTTTCTGTTAAGTCAATTGATAGGAGACCTTAATAACGTCTTCAAAGTCCCCTGCCCCTCTGCCAAAGAACACGACAACACCCACAACAATCACATCCCATCACCTCTGCCATTTTCTCTTTGTTAGAAGTAAATTATGTCCTTGCTTACATTCATAGAGAAGGGATTTTCCAGGGACATGGGTCCTTGGAGGTCATCTCAGAATTCTGCCAGCCGTTGAGTCCCGCATTCTCGTCTCTGGGAAGACTGGCCCGTCCACTCTGGGCATACCAGCCGCAGAAGCTGAGCCCTGCCTCTTGGCTCTTGCTAAAGGCTCTGAGACCGCCTCGCCCGCCACTTAGATATGAAAACTGTAGTGAAATGGGTTCTTCAGCACCTAATTTTCTTAAAAGCTGGGGGAGAGGAGTCATGGAATGATTGGTCATTCTCTCAGGAGCAAGGACAGAGGCTGGGATGTCCTTCCTGGACCTGGCAGACCAGAGGCCCTCAGAGTCCTTTTGGAGAAGAGAAGACCACGGCAGACCTTGGGACCTTCCAGAGCTCCGGGTCCTATTGTAGTCTGGTTTCTGATAGGAAATGTTTAAAAACAGGACAGGAGAAGGACTGTTAGAGAGATCAGCCTGGGGCAGAATGAGGAGATACGTCTGTGTTCATTTTCTGTTGTGTCACAAAGTACCACAAAGCAGTTCTAAACACTTTTTTGGTCTGGCCTCACCTTGCTCGGCATGTGTGATCCTAGTTCTCCAACCAGGGATCAAACCGTATCCCTTGCAGAGGAAGCATGGCGTCTTCACCACTGGGCTGCCACAGCAGGCCCAACATGCATGTATTATCTCAGTGTCCGTGGGTCAGGTGTCTGGGTTTCCTACTCAGGGCCTCAGCAGGTGGCAGGGGTGGTGTTGGCCAGGGACATAGGGGCCTTCTCCAGGCTCACAGGAAGCCTATTTCCTTGCAGCTGTGTAACTCACAGCGGCTGGCTTCCTCAAGGCCAGCAGGAGCATCGCTCTTCTGTCTCTGACCTTCTCTGAAAGGGCTCATCTGATTAAGTCAGGCCCACCAGAATTGTCTCCCTTTCTGTTAAGTCAATTGATAGGAGACCTTAATAACGTCTTCAAAGTCCCCTGCCCCTCTGCCAAAGAACACGACAACACCCACAACAATCACATCCCATCACCTCTGCCATTTTCTCTTTGTTAGAAGTAAATTATGTCCTTGCTTACATTCATAGAGAAGGGATTTTCCAGGGACATGGGTCCTTGGAGGTCATCTCAGAATTCTGCCAGCCGTTGAGTCCAAGAGCTTCTGGAGAGAACAGCACTTCCATGAGGGTTGGAACTCTTTGTGAAGAGTGGACAATAGGGCTTCCCTGGTGGTCCAGTGGGTAAGGACACTGCCTTGCAGTGCAAGGGGCATCAGTTCGATCCCTGGCCTGGGAAGATCCCACGTGCCGCGGAGCAGCTAGACTGATGTGTCCAATTACTGAGCCGGAGCTCTGGAGCGCATGCGCCCAGAGCCGGTGCTCTGCGACAACAGAGGCCACTGAGATGGGCAGCCCACATCGGCCAAAGAACAAAGATGGATGGAAATAGATAAATGAAAGACCAATAGAGGTGACCCAACCACCCCATCCCTCCCCAACTCGCCCTGCCCGCCAAAAAGAGTGGACAAGGATCTCTCACTGTAATGGGTTGAACGGTGACCCCTCCCCCCCCACAAAAGATATGGCCACTAGAACCTCACAATGCAACCTTATTTGGAAGCAGGGTCTTTGCTGATATAATTAAGGCAAAGATCTTGAGATGAGATCATCCTGGATTAGAAACAGGCCCCAAATCCAAATCTGATCTGTCTCCTACAAAGATAAATCTGTGTCTTTGTAAGAGACGGAGAAGGAGAGGACACACGGGGACACAGGGGAAAGGGAACCCAGAGGCAGACATCAAAGCAATGTGTCTATAAGTCAATGAAAGCCAAGAGCTGCTGCAACCCCAGAGGCTGGGAGAGGGACCTGGAACAGATGCTCCCGCAGGGCCTCTAGAAGGAACTAGCCCTGTCCACTCCTTGATTTCAGACGTCTGGCCTCCAGAGCTGTGAAAGAATAAACTTCTCTTGTCTTAAGCAACCGCGGTTGTGGTCATGTGTTGTGGTATTCTCAAGAAATGAACACACTCACCGATCCTCGCCCCATGTGAATCAATGTTAAGGAAATGGACTTAGTGGCCCCAGGTGTGATACAAAGTCAAGCCCCTGTCCAAGAACACGACAACCCCCACAACAATCACATCCCATCACCTCTGCCATTTTCTCTTTGTTAGAAGTAAATTATGTCCTTGCTTACATTCATAGAGAAGGGATTTTCCAGGGACATGGGTCCTTGGAGGTCATCTCAGAATTCTGCCAGCCGTTGAGTCCAAGAGCTTCTGGAGAGAACAGCACTTCCATGAGGGTTGGAACTCTTTGTGAAGAGTGGACAATAGGGCTTCCCTGGTGGTCCAGTGGGTAAGGACACTGCCTTGCAGTGCAAGGGGCATCAGTTCGATCCCTGGCCTGGGAAGATCCCACGTGCCGCGGAGCAGCTAGACTGATGTGTCCAATTACTGAGCCGGAGCTCTGGAGCGCATGCGCCCAGAGCCGGTGCTCTGCGACAACAGAGGCCACTGAGATGGGCAGCCCACATCGGCCAAAGAACAAAGATGGATGGAAATAGATAAATGAAAGACCAATAGAGGTGACCCAACCACCCCATCCCTCCCCAACTCGCCCTGCCCGCCAAAAGGGTGGACAAGGATCTCTCACTGTAATGGGTTGAACGGTGACCCCTCCCCCCCCACAAAAGATATGGCCACTAGAACCTCACAATGCAACCTTATTTGGAAGCAGGGTCTTTGCTGATATAATTAAGGCAAAGATCTTGAGATGAGATCATCCTGGATTAGAAACAGGCCCCAAATCCAAATCTGATCTGTCTCCTACAAAGATAAATCTGTGTCTTTGTAAGAGACGGAGAAGGAGAGGACACACGGGGACACAGGGGAAAGGGAACCCAGAGGCAGACATCAAAGCAATGTGTCTATAAGTCAATGAAAGCCAAGAGCTGCTGCAACCCCAGAGGCTGGGAGAGGGACCTGGAACAGATGCTCCCGCAGGGCCTCTAGAAGGAACTAGCCCTGTCCACTCCTTGATTTCAGACGTCTGGCCTCCAGAGCTGTGAAAGAATAAACTTCTCTTGTCTTAAGCAACCGCGGTTGTGGTCATGTGTTGTGGTATTCTCAAGAAATGAACACACTCACCGATCCTCGCCCCCATGTGAATCAATGTTAAGGAAATGGACTTAGTGGCCCCAGGTGTGATACAAACTCAGACTTTATGGAGATGCCAGTCCCCGGAGAATTGCCCTGGGGGCACCCAAGCAAGGCAGCCTTGCCAGCCAAGCCCCAGGCATTACAGAGGGTAGGAGACAGCCATGTATTGTTCCCCTCTTCACTGAGGACAGTGTTTGATTCAGTTGATGTTTAAAAACCAAAAAGGCTGAAACAGCTGTAGCTTAAACAAGATAGAAGTTTATTTCTCTTTCATGGAAGAGTTTTCATCATAAGCAGTTCGGGACTGCAAGGGTGACTTCGCTGTGGGTACCCAGGCTCCCCGTGACTGGTTCTTCTGTCATCAGCATGCTTTCCACCTTCTGACCCAACAGGGCTGCCTCAGTCCTCACCGTCACCCCTGCATTCCAGCCGGCTGGAAAGGGAGAGTCGGATGTGGAGGATACAGTCTCCCTTTAAGGCTCGGAAGCTGCACAGTCATTCGGCTAGAACGGAGTCACTTAGTCACACCAAGCCGCAGGGGACGCTCCCATATGTTTTTAGAAAGGCCCTGCGCCTGATAAAACGTAGGCATTCTGTTACTCAAGAATGGAAAGAACAGACAGCAAGAATATTCTGCCAACAAACCCAAGGTCTGACATGACGGGGCATCTGCTCCGTCATGTCCACCTCTTTGCAACCCTCTGGACGAGTCCGCCAGGTTCCTCTGTCCATGGAATTTTCCAAGTAAGAACACTGGAGTGGGTTGCCCTTTCCTTTTCCAGGGGAATCTTCCCAACCCAGGCATTGAACCCCTGTCTCTTGCATCTCCTGCATTGGCAGGCAGGTTCTTTACCACAGCGCCCCCTGGGGATCCCCTGACTCGAGGAGTCACCTCTCCAATCTGGGCCCCAGAGAAAAAAGGCTTGGAAATAGAAATCCAGGGATGCAAAGCACCCCCGCCACCCTTCTGACAGAGTGCAGATGAAACAGGCTGGGAAATGGGGGTTTGAGCAGCAGGACTAAGCCGAGCCCACAGAGGCTAGAGTCACAGGGTTCCTCCTTGCGCAGCACGCCCTCCGTTGGGGGCTGAGTTGAGTCTCCAGAAAAGATACGCTGAAGTCCTAACCCTCAGGCGTTGGGAATGTGCCCTTATTTGGAGACAGGGTCTTTGCATGTGTAATCAAGTTAAAATGAAGTCACACAGCATCCAACTGGGCCCTGATCCAACGACTGGGAAGAGGAGGGAGTGTGGGCACACACACACAGCGGGAGAAGGCCAGGTAAAGATAGACGTGGACATCGCCCAGCCGCAGCTACAAGCGAGGCCACGCCCTGGCGTGCCGGCCACCCCTGGAAGCTGGAGGCCAAAAGGGCCTTCCCTTGATCTTGGACTTTCTGTCCTAGAACTGTGACGGTACTTTTCTGTTTGGGATAGTTTGTTACGGCAGGTTTAACCCACTAATATACCCTCTCCCTCTTCGGGTCCTTTAGGGCCCCCTTCTCATGAAGACAGCACAAAGCACTGACCCCTGGCAGCGACCTCTCTCTTAAATCTCCTGTCCGCCCTTTTTTTTCTGTCTTTCTGGCCACATCACACAGCACGTGCCATCTTCGTTCCTCGACCAGGAATCAATCCTGGGCCCCCTGCAGCGGAAGCACAGTGTCCTCACCACCAGATGACCAGGGAAGTCCCCGTCCGTCCTGAAAATTTGCTCATTCTAAATGCTGCAATCCAATGATACGGTGAGCCAACCCATGGCTACATGGTCAGCCACAGGCCAGACCAGGGTCTGGAAGTGAAAAGAGACCAAGAGGCGGGAGTGCAGTGACAGGGTGATTCCAGTGGAATCAGCCTGCGGTGGGGATGAGCCTGTGGAAGAAAGGTGGGCAGGACACACCCACGGGGCTCACACATACGTGGGACCAACATCCGGGCGTCGTGGAAGCAGGACCCAGCAAGGTCCAGCACCAGGAGACCTGGGACTAGTCTGAGCTCCACCCTCAGGTGACACCCCGTAACACCTGACACGGGTGGAAGCAGGACTCCAGCAAGGTCCAGCCCACAGAGGCTAGAGTCACAGGGTTCCTCCTTGCGCAGCACGCCCTCCGTTGGGGGCTGAGTTGAGTCTCCAGAAAAGATACGCTGAAGTCCTAACCCTCAGGCGTTGGGAATGTGCCCTTATTTGGAGACAGGGTCTTTGCATGTGTAATCAAGTTAAAATGAAGTCACACAGCATCCAACTGGGCCCTGATCCAACGACTGGGAAGAGGAGGGAGTGTGGGCACACACACACAGCGGGAGAAGGCCAGGTAAAGATAGACGTGGACATCGCCCAGCCGCAGCTACAAGCGAGGCCACGCCCTGGCGTGCCGGCCACCCCTGGAAGCTGGAGGCCAAAAGGGCCTTCCCTTGATCTTGGACTTTCTGTCCTAGAACTGTGACGGTACTTTTCTGTTTGGGATAGTTTGTTACGGCAGGTTTAACCCACTAATATACCCTCTCCCTCTTCGGGTCCTTTAGGGCCCCCTTCTCATGAAGACAGCACAAAGCACTGACCCCTGGCAGCGACCTCTCTCTTAAATCTCCTGTCCGCCCTTTGTTTTCTGTCTTTCTGGCCACATCACACAGCACGTGCCATCTTCGTTCCTCGACCAGGAATCAATCCTGGGCCCCCTGCAGCGGAAGCACAGTGTCCTCACCACCAGATGACCAGGGAAGTCCCCGTCCGTCCTGAAAATTTGCTCATTCTAAATGCTGCAATCCAATGATACGGTGAGCCAACCCATGGCTACATGGTCAGCCACAGGCCAGACCAGGGTCTGGAAGTGAAAAGAGACCAAGAGGCGGGAGTGCAGTGACAGGGTGATTCCAGTGGAATCAGCCTGCGGTGGGGATGAGCCTGTGGAAGAAAGGTGGGCAGGACACACCCACGGGGCTCACACATACGTGGGACCAACATCCGGGCCGTCGTGGAAGCAGGACCCAGCAAGGTCCAGCACCAGGAGACCTGGGACTAGTCTGAGCTCCACCCTCAGGTGACACCCCGTAACACCCCTGACACTGGAAGGACCCCTTCAGCGTCCAGATTGTTCCACGTTCAGACTCTGGTCTGCGCTTCAGGCCCAGTCTGCAAGAATAGAGCAGAGCGGCCGTATACCCTCCATTTGACACACAGGCCTAGAGACGTGCTAAGTCATTCTCTCTGCGTGACTGAGGGTGAGCACTGAGTGCAGAGAAAAGGAAGTGAGCTTGGGAGGCTGGCAGACGACGGGGTGAAAATCAGCACAGCAAGCTCTGCGATCTTTGTGCGGCTTTATTCTTTCCTTCGCTGTCGTTGCAGAGTAACCCTGGAGAGCACCTCTGACGGTGTTGGCATATTTAGTGGTGCACCCCCAAAAGGTCACTTCCTTCCTCGTTTCTCTCCATGTCTAAATTCCATGCAGCTTATACTGCCAAACCCAGGGTTGACAAGTAACCTTGGCTACTTACAGTTCACCTTGCTAGAGATCAGCTCCTTTGTCCATTTTATCAAAGGACTGGGCTGAAGCATTTCTACTTATTGATACTTACTGATTTGGGGGCACACCACGGGCATGTGGGATCTTAGTTCCCTGACCAGGGATCCAATCCGTTCAAACCTGCAGCGGAAGGACGGAGTCTTAACCCCTAGACCGCCAGGGAAGTCCCCTGACTAAATCGCTTTACTTGCGAACTCCGTCTACACCTGTTGTACTTCTAATCGCCATCAGGGGGCGCTGCGCACCGCTTATGCCTTGGACCGAGCACAAAAGCTTGCGGACACGCCAAAGATGCAAAGCCCTGTTTCCCAGAGGTTGAAGAGATCCAGACATCCCGGTCACCTTTAGCCCCCTTCTAAAGGCAAGAGAGAAGAGAAACATTTATTCTCTTTTTACTGTGAAGATGGGGAAACTGAGGAATGTGTCTTGATTTTCTTTCCTCCCATAATAGGATGAACTATGAAAAAAGCTGACGGCCTTCTGGAGTTGCTGCACATCACACCTAAACTGCTCACTCGCGGACTACCCCCAGGGCATTTGTCAGGGGGCTAGGGTGGCCAGTAGCCGATCTGTACCTGCTCTACCCGCTCCCACGTCTCCGCTGGACAGACACCCCAACACAGACGTACTCGCCCTGCCCAGGGCTCTGCGAAGGGAGTCTAGATCTTTGGCTTTTAGGATGGAACCATAAAGGGCACCATTTTCGTGGCCTCGGGCTGAGAGGAAGAAGCTGCCGGACTCCGTAAGGGTGGTGGAATGAAGCTCGTGTGGAAGTGTGGCCCCGTGTCTGCCCACAAGGACCATAGCCTGCACTGACCTCTGTTCCCCAGGACAGGGGTCCCTGACCTCCAGGATCTAAGGCGTGATGATCTGAGATGGAGCTGATGTAGTAGCAATAGAAATAAAGGGCACAATAAATGTAATTCACTTGAATCGTCCCCACCCATTGCCCCCACCCTCACTCCATGGTCTGTGGAAAAATTGGCTTCATGAAACCGGTCATTGGTGCCCAAAGATTAGGGACTATTGCCGCTAGTGGTAAAGAACCTGCCTGAGGCTTCCCTGGTGGTCCAGTGGGTAAAGAGTCTGCCTTGCAGTGCAAGGGGTGATGGTTCGATCCCTGTCCCAGGAAGATCCCACATGCCGCGGAGCGGCTGGACCGGTGTGTCCAATTACCGAGCCGGAGCTCTGGAGCGCATGCGCCCAGAGCCAGTGCTCTGCAACAAGAGGCGCCACTGAAATGGGAGGCCCACACAGGCCAAAGAATAAAGATGGATGAAAATACATAAATAAATAATCAAAAGAAGAGGTCAAAATTTAAAAAGAGCCTGCCTGGCCATGCAGGAGACACAAGAGACTTGGGTTCGATCCCTGATTTGGGAAGATCCCCTGGAGAAGGAAGTGGCAACCCACTCCAGTATTCTTGCCTGGAGAATCCCATGGACAGAGGAGCCTGGCGGGCAAGGGTCCATGGGGTGGCAAAGAGTTGGACACAACTTTAGTGACTTAGCATGCACACCACAGAAGAATCTACCACAGAGAGAGTCCTGGGAAAGTCTGGTATCAACCACGCCCTCCCCCTAACTCCTACTGCCCCTCAGTCATCCCACCAGCTGCAGAAGGCAGGCTCCCTATGAAAAAACCAATCCCTCCTCATCCCGTGTCCGCTGGCTCAGCGCCCGCAACCTTGTCAGTTCACCTCAGGCAGAGGCAGCAGTTCCCCGGGCCTTTTTCCCTCATTGGCTCCAGGTGGCTCAGTGGTAACGAATCCACCTACCAACACAGGAGGTGCAAGAGACGCAGGTTCGATCCCTGGGTCAGAAGGATCCCCTGGAGTAGGAAACAGCAAGCCACTCCAAAATTTCATGGACAGAGGAGCCTGGAGGGCTCCAGTCCACGGAGTCACAAAGAGTCAGACACAACTGAGCATGCACCACCGCCATCTGCAAGTCTTCACATCTCGAGGCTCAGAGGTGGTTGTTTGTCTTCCCCAGTTCAAGTGCTCGGGCCCTGTGCTAGAGAGAGCAACCTGCTCGACATCCATGGGCTTGCATAAATCTCCCTCAGTCTGACACCTGAGCACAAGTTGCTGGAGAAATGAGCAGAGCGGCTGGCTGCCTCTCCACCTGCCAGGGGCAGGGGTGACAGATCGCAGACCAAGTCCACAGCCCAGCACAAGTCTAAACACTCAGAGGGGGCTGACAGCTGGCACATGGGAGCGTGTCGAGCAAGACGCGAGCCCGCACGCTCCTGGATAGTGTTCAAGGACAATTCTACAAACCAGAGCACCCTTCTTCCCCCAAATCATTCTTCTCCCTCCACCCCCTGCCCAGCATCCCAGCACCGCCCGGGCAACTTCCCTCAGCGATGCTGGGAAAACATCCAGAGATGGCAAGAGAGAGGAGGCCCTCTTACTTAGGCTCAGGCTATACGGCGAGACTTCTTTCTCCGCTAAAGGTTCAACAGTTGAGTTTTTGCCAAGAAGCCCTCCACACCCCAGAGACCAGAGACCTCACACGGCTCTGAGTGGAGAAGGGAAAGTCATCTTTGGTATGCAAACATCCTAAGAAATAAAACCTGGACTCCTGGACAGAAGAAAGCGGTGGAGGCCAGGTCCAATTCTCAGGGAACACCCATATGTGGAAATCCACCGAGCTTGTCCTCGGGCCTGTTCAAAGTTTTATAACCCTGGGGCCCCTGAATGGAGCCAGTGCCTTGCAGGCTGCTGTCGCCCAGAATGTTCAGCTTTTGAAGATTTCCTGGTTCTCCCATAAATCAGCCTGGACAATGGCCTCTGCTCCTGGAGTTTAAATGAGAACTCACAAAATGACCCAGGGCTTTCCATAGAAATTTGCTTTCCTTAGGAAGCTGCCTGATAAGATTCATAAAACTGGAATAAGGAAAAAAGAAACTATCAAGGAGCTCAGACTTGTGACTCCAGGTTTAGCTCGAGGAGATAATCCAGATGTCTAACGCCCAGGAAAGGGAGTGGAAAGGTAGAGGTTATGAGAGGTCATGGAAAGGATGCGAAATGTCAGAATAGATTTATAACCCAAGACATCTGCCCAACACAAACAATGGTCTGGGCCTCCAGACACACACATGTACAGCACTGAACAAAACTGGTTCCTGGTGGCAACAGAGTCTTATGAGTTCACCTTTGGCTTCTAGCACAAGAATGTCAAGGGGGCTGATCCCCGAAACCGCAAACCCCACCCTCCTGTGGAAATTTCGCTCAATTCCATGGGTCAAACGGCCTCCAGGGTGGGGAGACCGGCGCGCTAAAGGCTCAGTCTCTGTCGCCTTCATCCCCAAAGACTTTCCATTCTTTGTTTCACTAGGATCAAGAAGAAAGAGACAAAGATGAGTCCTAATTTATTGCCTCTGTCACAAGTCAGCTCTAAGAAGGGA
The DNA here is from genome assembly GCA_022376925.1 of Tragulus kanchil. Lineage (NCBI taxonomy): Eukaryota > Metazoa > Chordata > Mammalia > Artiodactyla > Tragulidae > Tragulus > Tragulus kanchil. Next base: position 13,969,092 of record JAIOJX010000028.1, on the reverse strand, counting down.
GTAAGCGGATTATGCAGAGAAAACAAATGGAGAGAAAAAAAAGGCAATGGAAAAAAAAGGGGGGGGGCAATGGACTGCATCCGGTAGTATTTATTCATTTGATTTCAAGAGGAAAAAGAGGGACCCATTCTAATGGTTCACCTTCCCACGAATCCAGGAGCGCCACCAAACTCTAGAGAAGTTGTGACAGTGCTGTGAGGTAGATCGGAGCCGTCTGGTGTCTAACATGGGGAGGCTGGGGACAAACCCCAGCTGGGACCTTGTTCAGCTTCCTCTTCCCAGCCTGGGCCTCCCATCACCCTGGCTGGTTCATCAGGGTCTGGGCAGCAAAAGAGAAAGAAGGACGGTGCCCTCTTTGCTTCTGAGCACACGGCTGAGCAAGGTGACAGGTGCTCTGGCCAAGGGCCGCCCGGCTGCTGCAGGGGAGGCTGGACACGGGCAGCGGGACCCTGGAGCCGCTGAGGTAGTGGTGACGTTCGGGGCTGGCTTAGGACACTTCTCTCAGAAAGAAAGAAAGACGGCGAAAACCCACTTGGTAAGGCTTCCTCCTCTCCCGCCAACCCCCTTCCTCCATGGCCCAGTCCTCGGTTCCGGAGGGCAGTGTTTTCCAGCTGGGTTCATTCTGAGCGGAGGCCAGAGGCTTTGCAAAGGTTCTGGATCAATGGAGTTGTTTCTTCAAGGCCTAAGAAAGTCCCCAGGAAGCCCTGAAAAAATGGAGATAACTGTATCTTGGAGGGAGGGCAAAAGGTGGGAATGGGGGTGGTCAGGGGCCCTGGGCAGCACCTCAGGGGTCCACTGGGCCAAAAAACCCACCCCCAACTCCACCCGGCCCTGTTTACTGGGAAAGAATTCACACTCTGAAGGTTCCTCTGCCTGCTAGACTTCATTCGGGAAGTAGATTCTCACCTCCAGAGCTACCCAACTTTTCAAAGAAATCAGAGCTGAGGGCGAGGGCTTGGGGACTGGCATGCGGGTGGGGGCAGAGGGGCCGCCCTCTGGTCTTCTCTGCAAGTCAAAGCCAGCCCAAATGATGGCAAGAAATCAGGGCAGAGAAAGAAGTGAGCTAGCAAACGAACACTAGAGCTGACCCGGCGAGCCCGTCCCACGCCTGCTCCTAGGATGGAAAACCGCTCACCTGCCTCCTGTGCTTCCACCCCTGGGCAGGGTGCGCGGGACAGGCGAAAGAAAGGGGCTCTGAGTTCCACTAGTCTGGGATCGCTAGTCCGTGCCCCTCTCCCCGTTCTCTAGATCAGAGAGATCTTCCCAGCCCCTATCAAACCTCGAACTCAAAAAATTGACCATGGGAAATAGAGAAAGCTTTCCGATCCCGAGCCGCCTCCCCCTTCGCCTCGGTTCCCTACCCATCGAGCGGTGGGCGCTGCCTGGACTCCGCGGGGCTGGTCCGGACGGTGGGGGCGCCGGAGGGGCCGCGGGGCGGGGAGGCAGCGGCGAGGGGCTCCTCCGGCCAGTGGCGACACAGCAGGCGGCGGAAGGCGCTCCGAAAGTCAGGGCTGCGACAGTAGATGAGCGGGTTGAAGGCAGAGTTGGCGTAGCCCAGCCAGTTAAGGGCGAGGAAAGTGGGGCCGGACACCAGAGAGGGGCCCCCGAGGGCGCGCACCACGTTGACCACAAAGAAAGGCAGCCAGCAGAGGGTGAAGGTTCCCATGATGAGCCCCAGGGTGAGCAGGGCGCGGTGCTCCCGCAGAGGCAGAAGGCGCGCCGGCCGCCGGCTGTGGGAGGTCAGCCCGGCGGGCGAGGCGCACGGCCCCGCCGGGCCAGGGGATCTGGAACGAGCCGGCGGAGACTCCTCTGGCGGGAAGCGACCCAGCTCCCGGCGCAGCAAGCGCAGCTGGCGCCTGGCCACCACGAAAACCCGCGCGTAGACGAAGAGCATCACCAGGAGCGGAAGGTAGAAGGAGACGCAGGAGGAGAGCAGCGCGTAGGGCATGTTGGAGGCGAAGGTGCAGCAGTCCGGACTGGAGTGGCAACGCTGCGCCTCGGGGTCCGCGCCGACGCGCCACCATTTGCTCATGATGGGCGCAAAGGACACCGCGGCGGACAGGACCCACACCAAGACCACCGCCGCCCGGGCGCGGCCCTTGGTGACCAGCGCGCCGTAGCGCAGCGGGTTGGTCACGGCCAGGTAGCGGTCCACCGCCAGGGCGCACAGGGTTTCGATGCTGGCGGTCACGCACAGCACGTCCACCGAGGTCCACAGCTCGCAACCGGTGACGCCCATGGGCCAGTGGCCGGTGATCGCCAACGTGGCCCCCGGCGGCACTACCAGGAGCCCCACGACCAGGTCGGCTGTGGCCAGCGACGTCACGAACACGTTGGTCATGGTCTGGAGTCTCGCCGTCCGGGCGATGGCCACGATGACCAGCAGGTTGCCTCCCACGGTGGCCAGCACCGCTAACGCCAACAGCGCCCCCGCCAGTGCCACCGCCCACGGCACCCCAGGCGGCCCACTCGCGTTGGCGGTACTGGGCGCCAGGGTGGGGACATCGGGCCACGGGGTCAGAGAGCTGTTCCCTTGAGGCCACGGAGCCAGCGCCCGGGGGGCCTCCGAAAGTCAGGGCTGCGACAGTAGATGAGCGGGTTGAAGGCAGAGTTGGCGTAGCCCAGCCAGTTAAGGGCGAGGAAAGTGGGGCCGGACACCAGAGAGGGGCCCCCGAGGGCGCGCACCACGTTGACCACAAAGAAAGGCAGCCAGCAGAGGGTGAAGGTTCCCATGATGAGCCCCAGGGTGAGCAGGGCGCGGTGCTCCCGCAGAGGCAGAAGGCGCGCCGGCCGCCGGCTGTGGGAGGTCAGCCCGGCGGGCGAGGCGCACGGCCCCGCCGGGCCAGGGGATCTGGAACGAGCCGGCGGAGACTCCTCTGGCGGGAAGCGACCCAGCTCCCGGCGCAGCAAGCGCAGCTGGCGCCTGGCCACCACGAAAACCCGCGCGTAGACGAAGAGCATCACCAGGAGCGGAAGGTAGAAGGAGACGCAGGAGGAGAGCAGCGCGTAGGGCATGTTGGAGGCGAAGGTGCAGCAGTCCGGACTGGAGTGGCAACGCTGCGCCTCGGGGTCCGCGCCGACGCGCCACCATTTGCTCATGATGGGCGCAAAGGACACCGCGGCGGACAGGACCCACACCAAGACCACCGCCGCCCGGGCGCGGCCCTTGGTGACCAGCGCGCCGTAGCGCAGCGGGTTGGTCACGGCCAGGTAGCGGTCCACCGCCAGGGCGCACAGGGTTTCGATGCTGGCGGTCACGCACAGCACGTCCACCGAGGTCCACAGCTCGCAACCGGTGACGCCCATGGGCCAGTGGCCGGTGATCGCCAACGTGGCCCCCGGCGGCACTACCAGGAGCCCCACGACCAGGTCGGCTGTGGCCAGCGACGTCACGAACACGTTGGTCATGGTCTGGAGTCTCGCCGTCCGGGCGATGGCCACGATGACCAGCAGGTTGCCTCCCACGGTGGCCAGCACCGCTAACGCCAACAGCGCCCCCGCCAGTGCCACCGCCCACGGCACCCCAGGCGGCCCACTCGCGTTGGCGGTACTGGGCGCCAGGGTGGGGACATCGGGCCACGGGGTCAGAGAGCTGTTCCCTTGAGGCCACGGAGCCATTCCCGCGTCGCGCGTGGGGCGGGAAGGAAAGAGGGAAAGGGTCTCCCAGCTTCCCTGCTCAGGGGCGGGGGCGCCGGGGCGTGGGAGCGATTCCCCAGGCCTGGGCCATCTTCCCCAGTTGACCGGCGAGAACGCACAGTCCACCGCCCACCCCCACCCCTTGGGTGCCACCGCTGGGGAAGGGGTGGGGGGGAGGAGTGGCGGCCCTTAAAGAGACAGCGGCCAGTAGTCTCCACGCTCGCTCGGCCTCCGGAGGGGAAGTGAGCCGCCGGGAAGGAAGCGAGGTGGATGCCATGAGCCCAACTTCCAGTAAGATTTGTAAGAGTAGGTCACCCGTGTGTGTTCCCTGCTGCCCTGGGCCCATTGCAGCCGTGGCAGCTCCGCACCCTCGGGCTGCACTGGATTTCTGGATCTCTGCACCGGTATCCCGGAAGGTCCAGAAGCATCGCTAGGGGCAGGAGAGGGAAGAGCCCCCAATCGCTTACCGTTTGCCCCCCAGGGCAAGCATAAGGACCCACAGCAGCCCCTGTCTGCTCAGGCGGCCCCCGTGAGATACTGTAACTGAGGTCCTAGGGGAGAGCGGGCATCTTCCCTCTTCTCCCACAGCCTCCTTCCCCGAGGTCTGGCATCTGTTCAGGTCCCTCTCCAGTCACTCGAGGCTTAGTTTTCTCTTTCTTTCTTTTTTACCCTTTTCAGCGACTGAAATAATCTTCTGTTTTCCAGGGTCATAATCATGGTCTGCTCATCCGAATGTGGATTTGGCCTCAGGCAGCCTGGGATGCTGCGACTTTCCAGTTCTCTGTCTTCCCCACTCCACGTGGCCCCTCCCCACGCTTTCCTCGGAGAAAACGTCTAGATGGACCCCTTCTCTTCAAATGCTTCTGTTGTAAAAATTGAGTTCAAAATGAATGAATGGGGACTTCTTCTCAGATGGTAGGTAAATAAGAATCTGCCTACCAGGTTTGATGAGACGCCAACAGGATTGATCCCTGGTCCGCAGGCAGACCCCTAAGCCCCTGTGGCGGGACTCCTGAGCCCCAGGACTGCACTTCCGGAAGCCCATGGACCGAGAGCCTGTGCTTTGCAATAATAGAAGCCACTACAACTAGAAGCCTGTGCATGGCAAGGCAGAGCCTAGCAGCGAAGAAGACCCAACACAGGCAAGAATAAAGCATGAATGGGACTTCCCTGGTGGTCCAGTGGCTAAGAGTCCACATTCCCAATGCAAGGGGCCCGGGTTCCATCCCTGATCAGGGAACTAGATCCCATCTGCCACAACTAAGACCCAGCGTATCCAAAAAAAAAGAACCAACGGATTCCAGGTTGAGGCTTATCCACCATCACTCCCAGCTCTCCACAAATCTTCCATCCCCATGGAAAAGTCCTTTCTACTGGGTTGAGGACTTCCCACATTGCATCTGGGAGTGTGTGGATCTGCAGACTTGGGACTCGAATGGCTGCTAAAGTCTCTCCTACAGTCACGCCAGAGGCTCCTTGAACCTGAAGGAGCCCGGGGCCTCCTCCATGCAGGGAGACCTCCTGCCTTCACCCAGACCCCAGGCTTGGTTCTCAGCTAAGCTCTCTCAGCCTTGAAGCCAGTTCCTCTCAAGCTGGGTTTGGGGAGATGAGGTTGTAAAACATGCCCCTAGGTTCAAGTTGAAGCACAGGAAGATGCGATACCTTTATTAAGTTCCATCAGACAGGACCTGACCCTGGAGCCATCTTGCTTCCTCCCCTGAAACAATGGGAGAAAGGCGGAAATGCCATGGAAAATGCCTCCAGGGCCGTGCCTCAGCAAGTCTCTTTTGCACAGTTCCATATTTCAAAAGAACCCTGTACAGTCACTGGTCTCAGCAATCCCTCTGGGAGGCCGGGCCATGGGGCTGGGAGTTAGAGAGACCGCAGGCGACATGAGGACCTAAAATTATCCCCAAGGAAAAAGAACCCGTGTCATCTCCCAGCGGCCCCACGCTCACCCACAAGCAGGGTCGGTCCGTGGCTCCTAAAGCACCCTGTCGGGACTCCTGGGGGCTGCCTACCAGGTTTGATGAGACGCCAACAGGATTGATCCCTGGTCCAGGCAGACCCCTAAGCCCCTGTGGCGGGACTCCTGAGCCCCAGGACTGCACTTCCGGAAGCCCATGGACCGAGAGCCTGTGCTTTGCAATAATAGAAGCCACTACAACTAGAAGCCTGTGCATGGCAAGGCAGAGCCTAGCAGCGAAGAAGACCCAACACAGGCAAGAATAAAGCATGAATGGGACTTCCCTGGTGGTCCAGTGGCTAAGAGTCCACATTCCCAATGCAAGGGGCCCGGGTTCCATCCCTGATCAGGGAACTAGATCCCATCTGCCACAACTAAGACCCAGCGTATCCAAAAAAAAAGAACCAACGGATTCCAGGTTGAGGCTTATCCACCATCACTCCCAGCTCTCCACAAATCTTCCATCCCCATGGAAAAGTCCTTTCTACTGGGTTGAGGACTTCCCACATTGCATCTGGGAGTGTGTGGATCTGCAGACTTGGGACTCGAATGGCTGCTAAAGTCTCTCCTACAGTCACGCCAGAGGCTCCTTGAACCTGAAGGAGCCCGGGGCCTCCTCCATGCAGGGAGACCTCCTGCCTTCACCCAGACCCCAGGCTTGGTTCTCAGCTAAGCTCTCTCAGCCTTGAAGCCAGTTCCTCTCAAGCTGGGTTTGGGGAGATGAGGTTGTAAAACATGCCCCTAGGTTCAAGTTGAAGCACAGGAAGATGCGATACCTTTATTAAGTTCCATCAGACAGGACCTGACCCTGGAGCCATCTTGCTTCCTCCCCTGAAACAATGGGAGAAAGGCGGGGGGGGGAAATGCCATGGAAAATGCCTCCAGGGCCGTGCCTCAGCAAGTCTCTTTTGCACAGTTCCATATTTCAAAAGAACCCTGTACAGTCACTGGTCTCAGCAATCCCTCTGGGAGGCCGGGCCATGGGGCTGGGAGTTAGAGAGACCGCAGGCGACATGAGGACCTAAAATTATCCCCAAGGAAAAAGAACCCGTGTCATCTCCCAGCGGCCCCACGCTCACCCACAAGCAGGGTCGGTCCGTGGCTCCCAAGCAAGTGCCTTCCATGCCCAGGTGTACCCCAGGCAGGCCCAGCCTCTCCCGTCACCCCAGCCCTGCCCAACAGAGCAAGCCCCACTTGGCCGGACGGAGTCTTGACCCCGGCCTCTCGCTGACCATCAGGCAGTCTCTCCCAAATCAGGTTGTGCAACTTCCCAGAGTGTTGCCAGTTACCTCAAAAGGGTTTCAGAAGATTCTCAAGGAATAATCTCTAAAGCAAATACTTGCCATTCAGCAGGTTGTGGGATTTTTGGTTTTTGTTTTTTTAAGGGCCTCAGATTTGGTGGGAGGAAAGGAGAGAGGTGCCAGGAAGTCAAGGCACCTTATAGGTTGCCATGGCTTTAGGAGTGACCTTTGGGATTCTGCTCAGTGTTACAGGCTTCCCTGGTGGTTCAGAGGGTAAAGAGTCTGCCTGGAATTTGGGAGACCGGGGTTCAATCCCTGGGTCAGGAAGACCCCCTGGAGAAGGGACTGGTAACCCACTCCCATTCTCTTACCTACAGAGTCCCACGGACAGAGGAACTGTGGGACCAGACTGGCCGCAGCCCATGGGGTCACAGAACCGGACACAACTGAGCCACTAACCCTTTCACTTTTTGTTTGTGTGAGGAAGTGTGTACAAATGTGTATGTTTCAAAAAAAGACAAGATATCCCAAACCACAGGCGTGGCTCCGCCATTGGGGAATGATTAGACTTCTAATCAAAGGAGACTGGGGGGAGAGGAATTTCGGCCCCTGTTTTGAAGGTTTTAGGAGCCAGAAGAGACTCCTCATTGGAGAGCACCTCCTCTGTCCTGGCTCATCCCTCTGCTTCTCAGTTTGGCCTGCCCAGCCTCCACCCCACCCACCGTCCACCCCTGACCATGGGGCCCCCCCAGGGAGAAGAAGTCCAAGTGTCACCACTTGGATCACTTTTTGTTTCTTAATTTTACATGTTTGAATCAGTAATACATTCACGTTATTCAGTCATTGAAATATACAGATAGAAAATTGCTTTCATCTCAGTTTTCAATCTTATGTAGCCCTAGTTTCCGTATCTTCATGAGGACCTAAAATTATCCCCAAGGAAAAAGAACCCGTGTCATCTCCCAGCGGCCCCACGCTCACCCACAAGCAGGGTCGGTCCGTGGCTCCCAAGCAAGTGCCTTCCATGCCCAGGTGTACCCCAGGCAGGCCCAGCCTCTCCCGTCACCCCAGCCCTGCCCAACAGAGCAAGCCCCACTTGGCCGGACGGAGTCTTGACCCCGGCCTCTCGCTGACCATCAGGCAGTCTCTCCCAAATCAGGTTGTGCAACTTCCCAGAGTGTTGCCAGTTACCTCAAAAGGGTTTCAGAAGATTCTCAAGGAATAATCTCTAAAGCAAATACTTGCCATTCAGCAGGTTGTGGGATTTTTGGTTTTTGTTTTTTTAAGGGCCTCAGATTTGGTGGGAGGAAAGGAGAGAGGTGCCAGGAAGTCAAGGCACCTTATAGGTTGCCATGGCTTTAGGAGTGACCTTTGGGATTCTGCTCAGTGTTACAGGCTTCCCTGGTGGTTCAGAGGGTAAAGAGTCTGCCTGGAATTTGGGAGACCGGGGTTCAATCCCTGGGTCAGGAAGACCCCCTGGAGAAGGGACTGGTAACCCACTCCCATTCTCTTACCTACAGAGTCCCACGGACAGAGGAACTGTGGGACCAGACTGGCCGCAGCCCATGGGGTCACAGAACCGGACACAACTGAGCCACTAACCCTTTCACTTTTTGTTTGTGTGAGGAAGTGTGTACAAATGTGTATGTTTCAAAAAAAGACAAGATATCCCAAACCACAGGCGTGGCTCCGCCATTGGGGAATGATTAGACTTCTAATCAAAGGAGACTGGGGGGAGAGGAATTTCGGCCCCTGTTTTGAAGGTTTTAGGAGCCAGAAGAGACTCCTCATTGGAGAGCACCTCCTCTGTCCTGGCTCATCCCTCTGCTTCTCAGTTTGGCCTGCCCAGCCTCCACCCCACCCACCGTCCACCCCTGACCATGGGGCCCCCCCAGGGAGAAGAAGTCCAAGTGTCACCACTTGGATCACTTTTGTGTTTCTTAATTTTACATGTTTGAATCAGTAATACATTCACGTTATTCAGTCATTGAAATATACAGATAGAAAATTGCTTTCATCTCAGTTTTCAACTCCCTTATAGTAGCCAGCATTAGTTTCCTGTTTATCCTTCCACTAATATTTTATAGATGGTCAATAAAAATATTTATGCCTGTGCCCCTTCTTTTTGCCCCCAAAAGTGGTAAACTATACCCACTGTCCTGAACCTTGCTTATCTTAACAATGTATACCTGTGATTCTTTCATTCCGGCGTGCAAAAGCCTCCTGCTTTCAGTATTCCGTTGTGGGCATATACCATAATCTGTGAAACCCAACAGCTACTAATAGACATCTCAGTTACTTCCGATGGTTCCTAATAGATGAGGTCATAGCAAATCACTTGCAATTAGGTCATTTCACACGTGTGTAAGTATATCTGTGGAATAAATTCTGCAGTATATCCATCCACACATTTAGAAGATATTGCCAAACTTCCCTCTCCAGGACACATGCCCGTTGACCCTCTCGCCAGTGTTTCTGGTGGCCTGAGGAGTGGCAGGCAAGTGACCCACTGCTGGGCAGTCATCCTAATGACCGGCCCCAGGGGAGTCAGGCTGCCGAGTGTGGAAAGGTCATCCAACTGTGGATAGACGCCTACATTACCCAGAGAGAGAGTGTACCCTGGTCCGGGCCCCCAGATGACCTTTGTCCTCTGCCCTTGGAGGCAGACGGGCAATGTGGGCCTCTGAACCTACGGAGTTCAGGCCCCCAGGCTGCTGCTGTCGATGCACTGGGGGCTCCCGGGACATAGGTCATCCGGTTGTGTTAGGGTCAGTCTTGTGATGCTCTGTGATTCAGAGACCATGGTCAGCAGAACCAGAGCGGGCAGCCCCCACCTTGCCCCGTGGAAGTTCTAATAGCAGGACGTGCTCTCCTGCCCTTCCTTGCTGGTTGTAGCTCATGGTCCATCCTCTGGGCACCACGACGGGGTTCACGTACGAGCGTGTCTGTGTACATGCTTACATGACGCGGGAGGAGGAAGCCTAGCTCAGGAGACTGAGCCTTGTAGTCGGTCCAGGACCACAGGTGTTCATGCTTTCCTCTCTGCCCCATCTTGGATCACTTTTTGTTTCAATTTTACAGTTTTCAAATTCCCTATAATACAGATAGAAAATTGCTTTCATCTCAGTTTTCAACTCTTATAGTAGCCAGCATTAGTTTCCTGTTTATCCTTCCACTAATATTTTATAGATGGTCAATAAAAATATTTATGCCTGTGCCCCTTCTTTTGCCCCAAAAGTGGTAAACTATACCCACTGTCCTGAACCTTGCTTATCTTAACAATGTATACCTGTGATTCTTTCATTCCGGCGTGCAAAAGCCTCCTGCTTTCAGTATTCCGTTGTGGGCATATACCATAATCTGTGAAACCCAACAGCTACTAATAGACATCTCAGTTACTTCCGATGGTTCCTAATAGATGAGGTCATAGCAAATCACTTGCAATTAGGTCATTTCACACGTGTGTAAGTATATCTGTGGAATAAATTCTGCAGTATATCCATCCACACATTTAGAAGATATTGCCAAACTTCCCTCTCCAGGACACATGCCCGTTGACCCTCTCGCCAGTGTTTCTGGTGGCCTGAGGAGTGGCAGGCAAGTGACCCACTGCTGGGCAGTCATCCTAATGACCGGCCCCAGGGGAGTCAGGCTGCCGAGTGTGGAAAGGTCATCCAACTGTGGATAGACGCCTACATTACCCAGAGAGAGAGTGTACCCTGGTCCGGGCCCCCAGATGACCTTTGTCCTCTGCCCTTGGAGGCAGACGGGCAATGTGGGCCTCTGAACCTACGGAGTTCAGGCCCCCAGGCTGCTGCTGTCGATGCACTGGGGGCTCCCGGGACATAGGTCATCCGGTTGTGTTAGGGTCAGTCTTGTGATGCTCTGTGATTCAGAGACCATGGTCAGCAGAACCAGAGCGGGCAGCCCCCACCTTGCCCCGTGGAAGTTCTAATAGCAGGACGTGCTCTCCTGCCCTTCCTTGCTGGTTGTAGCTCATGGTCCATCCTCTGGGCACCACGACGGGGTTCACGTACGAGCGTGTCTGTGTACATGCTTACATGACGCGGGAGGAGGAAGCCTAGCTCAGGAGACTGAGCCTTGTAGTCGGTCCAGGACCACAGGTGTTCATGCTTTCCCCTCTCTGCCCCATCTCTCTTCAAATGCCCTGTGTAGCAGGAGCAGATTTGATCATTTTTGTTTCTCCCTTTGTCACCATCAGTCCGGGAGGGTTGGATAATGAGGGCACCGAATAAGCTGTGAGCTTCCACTGCAGGGGGTGTGTGTTCAATCCCTGGTCAGGGACAAAGATCCCACATGTCACGGAGCAAGGCCAGAAAGCAAAAAAAAAAAATAAAAGCTGAGGTCTAGAGAGGAAACTGAGGCTGGACCGTGATCACACAGCAAAGGTGCATTCCCTGCAGGTGCTCAGGCACCTGAGGCAGGCTCAGGAGGATGGGGGAGGGAGAGAGCAGGGCAGGGTGCCTGGGGTGCCCACCCACCCTCCGATCACACTTCCTGCGTCACCCCTGAAGCCTGCTGTGGCTGACTTCCGTGCAGCCCGCTTTTGTGACTGGGGAAGGGTGCAGCCAGGAAGAGGGCAGATCCGCTGTGCTGCTTGGATCTGTGGTCTTCTCTGTCCATCTCCCCAAGAGGGAAAACTCGAACAAGGCTAGAACCTGCCTGGCGATCAAGGTGCGCATTCTTTGGCCTTTCTCTCACATCAACCCATTATTTCCTCCCAGGAACAGGTGTGGAACCAAGGCGGCCGGAGCTTGGAAGGACAGGGAACAAAACAAGATGGTTTCTCCTCCAGCAGGGAAACCCATGCCTCATATATAGACCCTCCGATTAAGATGGAGTGAGGAGCTTCCTTTCCCATCTGGAAAGAGGAAGAAAGCTGAGCCTCTCAACTCCTCTGGGGTGGCCGAAGCCCATCAAGAACGAACCCAGCCTAGGAACAGACACCAGAGGAGAAGCTACGGCGAGGGGAAAATGTTTCTTGCTTTTGAAGAATTCGTGACTAGGTAAATGCCACCTTTTTTTTTAATCCCAAGGGGAGGGAAGGCGTTTTGCTTCGACAGGAGAAGGAGGAAGAGGAGATAGCCTCCAGGCTGCCATCATGGGAGGATCTTGCTGGCCCCGGGGGTGCGGCAGCTCAGGGCTCACAGGACACTTTTCTCTCTGCCGGTCCCCACGGGAGGCATCCTGACACACAGGAAGTTAGGACCAACCCCTTGCCCCGACAGGGGGCTCCCAGCCCGTAGAGAAAGTTGGGTTCACTTCGTTCCCCAGAAGCAGGGCTACCAGTGTTTGATCGGCAGTTTCGGTCACAGACATCAGGCAGGGCAACGTTGTCCCGAGGCGGAGAAGAAAAGCGAGCCAGCAAGAGCCTCCTTTGGGGAAACTGAGGTGACAGCCTGGAGGTCAGCCTGGTGGACCTCAGTCCCTCTGCAGGAGCAGACAGCCTCTTCCCACTACCGGTAAGACAGAAGTGTTTAACTCTCCTCCCAATCCTGGCCACACCTCCTGCCTCCAGGGTTCCTGGTCTCCAGTGAAAAAGCGGCTTCGGGCATGCTCTGCAGGAGGCAGGCAGCAGGAGGAGGCTGGGGCGGAGGCGGGCAGCAGGAGGAGGCTGGGGCGACTCTGTCTCCTTTTCAAATCGGGCTACAGGAATTTAGTAAGAGACTGTCGGGGTCACCGAGGAAACGGTGAGCCTGGAGATGGCCCCCTCTGGCCTCGGCTGGCAGCGTGTCCCACCTTCTCTGCAGGACAGGGTTTGGGATCACGGGGCCGGGAAGTGCAGGGCTGCAGGGCGGGCTGGAGACTGGGTGAGAGCCATTAACATGGACCCCTGCTTCCTGGAATTTGGATTGCTTCCTGGTTCCCTGGAGGAGATGAAAGAGTCAATCCCGTGGTGCTGCAGGGTGTAGAAAAAGAGCGGAAAAAGCTGGTGGCATGTTGGCAAATCCGGGTGAGGCTGGGCTCCCTTGGAGCAAGGAGCAATGTTGGCTTTGTCTGTGGGGGCACAGCTGCTCAGCCAGCCCAAAGTGAGGAGGTTCTGGAAGGGGCAGGAACGGGGCGGCAAGGAGAGAAAGAATGTAAACAGGGCTGGGAATGTCAGCTCTCTCCTGGGAGGTGGGAGCGTGGAAGACAGCCCTGGATTTCTAAAAAGCATCTTCCCTTGTTGGCATCTGGACCCACTAAACCATTCCAAAGGGTGCCACGGGCCCCAGCTCAGGGCTCACAGGACACTTTTCTCTCTGCCGGTCCCCACGGGAGGCATCCTGACACACAGGAAGTTAGGACCAACCCCTTGCCCCGACAGGGGGCTCCCAGCCCGTAGAGAAAGTTGGGTTCACTTCGTTCCCCAGAAGCAGGGCTACCAGTGTTTGATCGGCAGTTTCGGTCACAGACATCAGGCAGGGCAACGTTGTCCCGAGGCGGAGAAGAAAAGCGAGCCAGCAAGAGCCTCCTTTGGGGAAACTGAGGTGACAGCCTGGAGGTCAGCCTGGTGGACCTCAGTCCCTCTGCAGGAGCAGACAGCCTCTTCCCACTACCGGTAAGACAGAAGTGTTTAACTCTCCTCCCAATCCTGGCCACACCTCCTGCCTCCAGGGTTCCTGGTCTCCAGTGAAAAAGCGGCTTCGGGCATGCTCTGCAGGAGGCAGGCAGCAGGAGGAGGCTGGGGCGGAGGCGGGCAGCAGGAGGAGGCTGGGGCGACTCTGTCTCCTTTTCAAATCGGGCTACAGGAATTTAGTAAGAGACTGTCGGGGTCACCGAGGAAACGGTGAGCCTGGAGATGGCCCCCTCTGGCCTCGGCTGGCAGCGTGTCCCACCTTCTCTGCAGGACAGGGTTTGGGATCACGGGGCCGGGAAGTGCAGGGCTGCAGGGCGGGCTGGAGACTGGGTGAGAGCCATTAACATGGACCCCTGCTTCCTGGAATTTGGATTGCTTCCTGGTTCCCTGGAGGAGATGAAAGAGTCAATCCCGTGGTGCTGCAGGGTGTAGAAAAAGAGCGGAAAAAGCTGGTGGCATGTTGGCAAATCCGGGTGAGGCTGGGCTCCCTTGGAGCAAGGAGCAATGTTGGCTTTGTCTGTGGGGGCACAGCTGCTCAGCCAGCCCAAAGTGAGGAGGTTCTGGAAGGGGCAGGAACGGGGCGGCAAGGAGAGAAAGAATGTAAACAGGGCTGGGAATGTCAGCTCTCTCCTGGGAGGTGGGAGCGTGGAAGACAGCCCTGGATTTCTAAAAAGCATCTTCCCTTGTTGGCATCTGGACCCACTAAACCATTCCAAAGGGTGCCACGGGCACTTTAAAGTCCAGGGCTCCTGTGGCTCTCATAAGTCCCGTCAGGAGCACAAAATACCAAAGCACAGGCATGATAAAGGGAAAGAGTCCTTGCTAAGGGCAGTGGGGGCTTCCTCCATGTCTTCATCCCCAACTCCGGAAGTAGGAGGAGCCAGTAAGCCCACTGGAATCTTTTTCACATGGTGCCAAGGTCGGGATCTGGAGACAAGAAGGATCCATCGGTTCTTGGGAACCAGTGGGAGAAATGCTTACATGTTTGCTTCTCCATCTATCTGTGAAAACAGGCTGCACGGATGTGCACACCCCGCAAGGCCAAAGTTCAGCTGGGAGAGCTCTCACACACAGGCACACACATAGACGGGCACAAGGGTAACACACACACAAGACACATAGACGTGCAAATAAGTACACCCCATCATGAGTCCTGCTACGTTGTCGATACGAACACACGATCCACAGAAACTGAGATACTCAGACGTCCACCCTCCCAGCTGACAGCAAGTCGCACCACATCCATATGGACAGTCATGTGCTCCATGCCTGGGTCCACGCGCCCGTGGACCCGTGCCCCGCCCCCAGGCTGAGGCCCAGAACCCGTGCATACGTGGGCATGCTCCAGCGGGTGCGCTGGGCCTGAAACGGCAAACCTCAAGGCTGCAGAAAGCTTCTACCCCGTGCAGAAGCAGAACCAGGTCAGAGGCCGGCACACTTGGCTGCATCTCACCACTCATCTCTCAGTAGTGGTGCTAACGGCGCAGAACTCCAGGTCCCGAGTCTGTCGTGGGAAAGTCCTTTTAAAGCATGAAAGGCAGAGCAGCCTAAATTAAACCCAGCACCGGCCCCCCTGGCTCAGAGGGGACAAGTCCCTGACTGACCAGCTGTCTGCATTGCCTTGTCCTTCATCCCAGAGAAGCTCCTCAGGCTCGTCCTTTTTTTGGAAGACGATGGCTGAGAAAGAATGCCTGTCCTACTGTGCCCATTACTCATTCATCAATCAACACCTACTATATACAGCCCGTGCTGGGCCCAGGAGGGATGCTGGAGACCCCAAGAGGCATCGGGCATTTAAGTCCAGGGCTCCTGTGGCTCTCATAAGTCCCGTCAGGAGCACAAAATACCAAAGCACAGGCATGATAAAGGGAAAGAGTCCTTGCTAAGGGCAGTGGGGGCTTCCTCCATGTCTTCATCCCCAACTCCGGAAGTAGGAGGAGCCAGTAAGCCCACTGGAATCTTTTTCACATGGTGCCAAGGTCGGGATCTGGAGACAAGAAGGATCCATCGGTTCTTGGGAACCAGTGGGAGAAATGCTTACATGTTTGCTTCTCCATCTATCTGTGAAAACAGGCTGCACGGATGTGCACACCCCGCAAGGCCAAAGTTCAGCTGGGAGAGCTCTCACACACAGGCACACACATAGACGGGCACAAGGGTAACACACACACAAGACACATAGACGTGCAAATAAGTACACCCCATCATGAGTCCTGCTACGTTGTCGATACGAACACACGATCCACAGAAACTGAGATACTCAGACGTCCACCCTCCCAGCTGACAGCAAGTCGCACCACATCCATATGGACAGTCATGTGCTCCATGCCTGGGTCCACGCGCCCGTGGACCCGTGCCCCGCCCCCAGGCTGAGGCCCAGAACCCGTGCATACGTGGGCATGCTCCAGCGGGTGCGCTGGGCCTGAAACGGCAAACCTCAAGGCTGCAGAAAGCTTCTACCCCGTGCAGAAGCAGAACCAGGTCAGAGGCCGGCACACTTGGCTGCATCTCACCACTCATCTCTCAGTAGTGGTGCTAACGGCGCAGAACTCCAGGTCCCGAGTCTGTCGTGGGAAAGTCCTTTTAAAGCATGAAAGGCAGAGCAGCCTAAATTAAACCCAGCACCGGCCCCCCTGGCTCAGAGGGGACAAGTCCCTGACTGACCAGCTGTCTGCATTGCCTTGTCCTTCATCCCAGAGAAGCTCCTCAGGCTCGTCCTTTTTTTGGAAGACGATGGCTGAGAAAGAATGCCTGTCCTACTGTGCCCATTACTCATTCATCAATCAACACCTACTATATACAGCCCCGTGCTGGGCCCAGGAGGGATGCTGGGAGACCCCAAGAGGCATCGGACACAGTGGCCCCCTTCACACGAAGTCCATTCTAGAAGGCGGGGCTTAGACACAAGAAAATAAGTGCGAGTGGACAAGAGCAGATGAAGGGCAGTGAGCGTTGGGATTATCCGGGTCCTGAGGAAGACAAAATCACTTCCAGATGAGGGTGATTAAAAAGAGACTTGGTGGAGATGAGGATTGGAGTTGTGTGTGAACAAATGAGTAGGACTCTGAAAGGCAACAAAGAGGGAAAACGGCATCCCAGACGGAGGACTGGCATTAGCAAGACTGGGAAGGTGCAGCTTGGCGGCTTCTTGAACCTGCTTACCTGCCTCGTTTAACCTGGTGGGCACCTGGGAAAAGGGCCCCACTGGCCTGCATCTGCTGCCCTCAGCCTCCCTCCCAGATGCCTAATTGCTTCACTCCTAGATACATGCACAGATGTGATGGTCATTGCATTTCGGTTCTTGTTTTGGATTTGACAAAAGGCAATACCTTCCTACTGAAAAGCTGTCTCTTTCCCAAGGCCAGAAATCCCACCGTGGTCTTCCTTTGAACACTCTTTCCCCAGCTGACTTGCCCCTAGGACCCTGGACCACCGTCATCTTCTCCCAGGGAAACCCTTTTATCTGATTCACCAGCCTAGGAGGATGGTGGGGAGCCCCTTCTGGACATTTCCAGGGGATTCTTTCCCCAGTACGCCTCCTGAGAGGCTGTCGTACCCCAGGAAGAAGGAAGGATGAAGAAATGCTGTTAGAGGGGCTTCCCTGGTGGTCCAGTGATGAAGAATCCACCTGCCAAGGCAGGGGACCGGCGTGTCATCCTTGGTGAGGGATCTAAGACCCCACGTGCCCTGGCATGTGGCAGCTAAGCCACAGCTACCGAGCCAGAGCCACTAAAGCCAAGCACTCGAGAACCCTGCAAGAAGAGAACCCACCAAAATGAGGAGCCTGACCCTGCAACTAGAGAGTAGCTCGCAACTCCACAACCAGAGAAAGCCTGTGTGCAGCAACAAAGACTTAGTGCGGCCAGAAATATGAAAAGAAAGAAAGAACAAACGAAAGACATGTTGTTAGAACATAAAAGTCTCTAACAGCCGTGCTGGGCCCAGGAGGGATCGGGGCCCCTCGGACACAGTGGCCCCCTTCACACGAAGTCCATTCTAGAAGGCGGGGCTTAGACACAAGAAAATAAGTGCGAGTGGACAAGAGCAGATGAAGGGCAGTGAGCGTTGGGATTATCCGGGTCCTGAGGAAGACAAAATCACTTCCAGATGAGGGTGATTAAAAAGAGACTTGGTGGAGATGAGGATTGGAGTTGTGTGTGAACAAATGAGTAGGACTCTGAAAGGCAACAAAGAGGGAAAACGGCATCCCAGACGGAGGACTGGCATTAGCAAGACTGGGAAGGTGCAGCTTGGCGGCTTCTTGAACCTGCTTACCTGCCTCGTTTAACCTGGTGGGCACCTGGGAAAAGGGCCCCACTGGCCTGCATCTGCTGCCCTCAGCCTCCCTCCCAGATGCCTAATTGCTTCACTCCTAGATACATGCACAGATGTGATGGTCATTGCATTTCGGTTCTTGTTTTGGATTTGACAAAAGGCAATACCTTCCTACTGAAAAGCTGTCTCTTTCCCAAGGCCAGAAATCCCACCGTGGTCTTCCTTTGAACACTCTTTCCCCAGCTGACTTGCCCCTAGGACCCTGGACCACCGTCATCTTCTCCCAGGGAAACCCTTTTATCTGATTCACCAGCCTAGGAGGATGGTGGGGAGCCCCTTCTGGACATTTCCAGGGGATTCTTTCCCCAGTACGCCTCCTGAGAGGCTGTCGTACCCCAGGAAGAAGGAAGGATGAAGAAATGCTGTTAGAGGGGCTTCCCTGGTGGTCCAGTGATGAAGAATCCACCTGCCAAGGCAGGGGACCGGCGTGTCATCCTTGGTGAGGGATCTAAGACCCCACGTGCCCTGGCATGTGGCAGCTAAGCCACAGCTACCGAGCCAGAGCCACTAAAGCCAAGCACTCGAGAACCCTGCAAGAAGAGAACCCACCAAAATGAGGAGCCTGACCCTGCAACTAGAGAGTAGCTCGCAACTCCACAACCAGAGAAAGCCTGTGTGCAGCAACAAAGACTTAGTGCGGCCAGAAATATGAAAAGAAAGAAAGAACAAACGAAAGACATGTTGTTAGAACCACTGTCAGGATAGTAGAGTATGTGGATTTGAGAGAGATCGGGGGGAAAAAATTCTCCTGAAAATGCCCTCAGTATACATGCATGCCTTTGACTGATGGTTTTAGCTCCTATTAAAATGAAAATACCTCAAAAGAGAAAGTCTCTTGGTCAGTTATACCTTAGGGTAAAGGACCTTGTAAGTTCCTTTTCTGAGAAAAGTTTGCCCACAGAGCAGCCATGGTAAGACACCGGAGCTCCCGGGGAGAACAGGAGGAATTTCTCTCTGTAAAGCCCAGTCCTGGGCATGGGCGGTGTTTGGGGGATTTAGCCCTTTCATAAAGGGAGGAACAGGGTTCCTTTGAGTAGCTTGTGTGGGTGATGTCTCACATGCTAAGCATAACCAGTAAAATACAATGGATTGGATCAGGATTCTTTCGTGAAACTTTAAAATAGAGACCATTTGTGATAAAATGAGGGAGAGGAACTAAGAGATAGGTGACCTGAAATCTAAACTGCCCAGTCCTAACAGCAATTACGTGTTCAATTAAAATAATAGACCTCAGCAGACCTCAATAAAATAATAGACCTCAATAGACCTCCACCTGTGAGATGCTCTGCTGGGTCACCTGTGTTCTCTAAAACGTCTGTATCCCCCAGTGAAAGCATTTTCCCCTATTTCAGTAAGTGGCAAGTTTCTTCTGCCATGTTCTCAAGCCAAAACTCTTAGTCCCATCCCACACATCTCTCTTTTTCTTTTATGCTCTACACCCAAGCAAACTCTGTTTTATTTTGTAACATATTTAGAGTCTGTTCACTTTAAATTTATTATTTATTTCTGGGAGGGATGAATTTGTGGGTGAGCAGAGGGTACAATCTGTGTGGGTGAGCAATAGAGGGTGCAGTCAGCATGAAGGTACCGAGACAAAGAAAAATGAGTTATTTAGTGAATTTAAGTGTAGTTGGGGGAATTCCCTGGAAGTCCAATGGTTAGGACTCTGCTGGTTCACTTCAAAAGTCCTGGGTTCAGTCCCTGGTCAGGGCACTAAGCCACAGCAAAGCAAAACAAACAAACAAACAAAAAATCAACACACACGCAAAAATCTATTGTGTTTCTATGTTACCACTGATCAATCTCCTTCCAAAATTGAGAAAATAATTTCATCTCTAACAGCATCAAAAAGAATAAAATATTTAGGAATAAATTTAACCAAGGAGGCAAAAGACTTGTACAAAATGCTGAAAGAAATTAAGGAATCATTAAATAAATGGAAAAATGTCCCATGTTTCTCAATTGGAAGACAATGCTGTGAAGATGATGGTATAGCTGTAGGGCACAGAGAACTCTACTCAATACTGTGTAATAACCTATATGGAAAAAGAGTCTAAAACAGAGTGGATATATGTATATGTATAACTGACACTTTGCTGTACACCTGAAACTAATACAATATTGTGAATCAACTATATTCCAATAAAATATAAAGAAACTTTTAAAAAGATGATATCACCCCCAATAATATACACATTCAGTGAAATCCACATGAAAATTCCAATGGTGTTTTTTTTTCAGAGATGAAAACACCCGTCTTAAAATTAAAATAAAATCCTTCGTACGAATTTTTTTGCATTCTCACGGGACTGCAAATAGCCCAAAAAACAATCTTGAGAAAGAAGAACAAAGTTAGACTCATTCCGGATTTCAAAACTTAGTCCAAAGCCACAATAATGAAAACAGTGTGGTGCTGGTATAAGGACAACTTTATAGACCAAAAAGATATAAAACTGAGAGCTCAGAAAGAAACTGACATGGCCAATTGATTGTCACAAAGCTAACACAGTCATTCAACAGGGAAATGTCTCTTCAACAAACGGTGCTGGGAAAACTAGACATCCACTCACAGAAGCGTGAAGCCGCTCCTTTTCCTCACACCTGTTAAAATCACACACAGAGGCCAGACTTGAAAATTCTCGGTTCAGACAAAGCCAGTTTTGTCATAAAAGCAAAGCTTAATTTAGCTTATTTGGCAAAAAAGCTATCTTGCCCTGGATCACTTCTTGCTTATGCCTCTGAGAACTGTAAGTGAAACTTAAAGTCTTCCTCAAATTGATAGGAGGTAACAACGCCCTATCATTTAAGAAAATTCCGGAGCCAATCACTATGAAAAATAAACAGTTCCGGCCTCCCCACTATATAAGCTGCTGTACAATAATGTACCTCGAACCCTCATTCCATGTTATGTTTGAATGCTCCCAATTCAAAAACTGTCTTTTCTTTTTTTTTTCTGGTGTGTGCACAAAAAACATTTATTAATTACTGCCTTTATGATTCATTGCTTTTACTTCTGCTATTTCTAAACTTTTGACACACTATATAGAAAAACTAACTGAAAATGGATTAAAGACATAAATTTAAGCAGTAAAACTATAAAACTTAAAAGAAAGGAGAAACACGTCAGGACCTTAGATCGAGCAACACTTCCCTAAATATGACACCAAAACACAGGCATCCAAAGGAAAAATAAAGAATTTTTTGTGTATCAAAGAACACTATGGAAAGAATGAGATGACAGTCCTCAGGATGGAAAAAAAATTAGTAAATCATATCTAATAAGGGTTTAATACCCAAAACATTTTTAAAAAACTCCTGAAATTCAACAACAAAAGATAAACAATACAATTTCAGTCACTGGACCACCAGGGAAGTCCCTAAATAACACAATTTTGAAAGGGGCAAAGGACTTGAATAGGTGTTTCTCTGAAACAGTGATCCCCGGGTGTTTGGATTTCAAAACTTAGTCCAAAGCCACAATAATGAAAACAGTGTGGTGCTGGTATAAGGACAACTTTATAGACCAAAAAGATATAAAACTGAGAGCTCAGAAAGAAACTGACATGGCCAATTGATTGTCACAAAGCTAACACAGTCATTCAACAGGGAAATGTCTCTTCAACAAACGGTGCTGGGAAAACTAGACATCCACTCACAGAAGCGTGAAGCCGCTCCTTTTCCTCACACCTGTTAAAATCACACACAGAGGCCAGACTTGAAAATTCTCGGTTCAGACAAAGCCAGTTTTGTCATAAAAGCAAAGCTTAATTTAGCTTATTTGGCAAAAAAGCTATCTTGCCCTGGATCACTTCTTGCTTATGCCTCTGAGAACTGTAAGTGAAACTTAAAGTCTTCCTCAAATTGATAGGAGGTAACAACGCCCTATCATTTAAGAAAATTCCGGAGCCAATCACTATGAAAAATAAACAGTTCCGGCCTCCCCACTATATAAGCTGCTGTACAATAATGTACCTCGAACCCTCATTCCATGTTATGTTTGAATGCTCCCAATTCAAAAACTGTCTTTTCTTTTTTTTTTCTGGTGTGTGCACAAAAAACATTTATTAATTACTGCCTTTATGATTCATTGCTTTTACTTCTGCTATTTCTAAACTTTTGACACACTATATAGAAAAACTAACTGAAAATGGATTAAAGACATAAATTTAAGCAGTAAAACTATAAAACTTAAAAGAAAGGAGAAACACGTCAGGACCTTAGATCGAGCAACACTTCCCTAAATATGACACCAAAACACAGGCATCCAAAGGAAAAATAAAGAATTTTTTGTGTATCAAAGAACACTATGGAAAGAATGAGATGACAGTCCTCAGGATGGAAAAAAAATTAGTAAATCATATCTAATAAGGGTTTAATACCCAAAACATTTTTAAAAAACTCCTGAAATTCAACAACAAAAGATAAACAATACAATTTCAGTCACTGGACCACCAGGGAAGTCCCTAAATAACACAATTTTGAAAGGGGCAAAGGACTTGAATAGGTGTTTCTCTGAAGAAGCTGTACAAATAGCCAATAAGCACACGAAAAGACACTCAATCGCATAAGCCATCAGTAAAATACAATGAGATATGACTTCACACCTACTGGAATGGCTATAATTTTTAAGTGGAAAATAACAAGGGTTGGAGAGGCTAGGGAGAAATTGGAATCCTTCTGCATTGCTGGTGGGGATATAACAGGATACAGCGGCTGTGGAAAACAGTTTGGCTGGTCCTCAGAAAGTTAAACATAGAATTACCCTGTGATCCAGCAATTCCACTCTTAGATATCCATCCAAAAGAATTGAAAATGGGGACTCAAACAGATACTGTGCACTGCAGTTTTATTCACAGTAGCCAAAAGGTGTAAACAACGCTAGTCAACAGGTGACTAGATAAACAAAATCTGGTATATTCATTCAATGGAATACTATTCAGTCTCAAAAAGGAATGGCATTTTGATTCAGGCTAAAACATGGATAAAACTTAAAAACATCATCCTAAGCAAAAGAAGCCAGACACCAAATGACAAATATGATATGATTTCATGTACATGAAGTATCTACAAAAAGTAAATTCATAGAAGCAGAAGTTAGATTAGAGATTACCAGGGAATGGAAAGGGAAGCATTTTTGCTCACAAGTGCAGAATTTCTGTTTGGGGGTGATGAAAAAACTTTAGAAACAGTAGTAAGGATTGCACAACATTTCAAATGTAATTAATGGCACTGAGTCGTACATCTAAAACTGGCTAAAATGGCAACTTTCATTTATAGATGTTTTACAATCGTAAAGGGAAAAATTGGATAAAATACGAGACAATCCAAGAAATCTGAGCACTGAGAGTATGTCAATAATATTAAGTTATTGTTGACATTTTTAAGTGTGATGGTGTTATTGTGGTGCTTTTAAGATAAGAAACCTTCCTCTTTTGGTAATATAGACCATATAATTACAGAGGAAATGATAGGATCCCTCGATGAGCTTCAAAATCATCCATTGGGTGTGAAAAAAGTGGGCGAAAATCATCCAAGGGGGTAGAAAAAGAAGACAAGTCACACCTTGCCCATTCCAGAACCTGGGTGATGGGAACATGGGAGGGGAAACACCATTCTCACTTTCGTGTGTGTTTGAAACAAAAGTAACAACCAAGTCCCCAGTCCTTATGTTCTTAGAATTGAGCTTGAAAGGACAAGGAGTTTATTATTTCCAGCCCCGCAGCTTGATATGCGAATGTAGTGGTACAGGGGAGTCGTCTGGCTCCTCCAGGGCGACCGATTGAAGCTGGGACCCTGGGAGAAACAGGAGAAGGGGCGGGACCCTCCGTAGCAGGCGGAAGTACCCACTTCCTGCCAGCTTTATGGCTCTGACAGTAGCCACACCCACCTAGCTCCTATCTCTCTGGTTCTGGGAACCGGCTGCGAGAGTCTGTTTTATTCTTTCTCACTTCTGAAACTGACCTCTGTTGACCCTGCCCGACAGGCACCTTCCTTGTAAACCAAGAAGGCAGGCTTGTACACCACAGAAAGCTCAGGCAGATTTCCAGTTCATTGGGTTTGTAATATTTAACAAAAAATCATCCAAGCAAAAGAAGCAGAACCAAATGACAAATATGATATGATTTCATGTACATGAAGTATCTACAAAAAGTAAATTCATAGAAGCAGAAGTTAGATTAGAGATTACCAGGGAATGGAAAGGGAAGCATTTTTGCTCACAAGTGCAGAATTTCTGTTTGGGGGTGATGAAAAAACTTTAGAAACAGTAGTAAGGATTGCACAACATTTCAAATGTAATTAATGGCACTGAGTCGTACATCTAAAACTGGCTAAAATGGCAACTTTCATTTATAGATGTTTTACAATCGTAAAGGGAAAAATTGGATAAAATACGAGACAATCCAAGAAATCTGAGCACTGAGAGTATGTCAATAATATTAAGTTATTGTTGACATTTTTAAGTGTGATGGTGTTATTGTGGTGCTTTTAAGATAAGAAACCTTCCTCTTTTGGTAATATAGACCATATAATTACAGAGGAAATGATAGGATCCCTCGATGAGCTTCAAAATCATCCATTGGGTGTGAAAAAAGTGGGCGAAAATCATCCAAGGGGGTAGAAAAAGAAGACAAGTCACACCTTGCCCATTCCAGAACCTGGGTGATGGGAACATGGGAGGGGAAACACCATTCTCACTTTCGTGTGTGTTTGAAACAAAAGTAACAACCAAGTCCCCAGTCCTTATGTTCTTAGAATTGAGCTTGAAAGGACAAGGAGTTTATTATTTCCAGCCCCGCAGCTTGATATGCGAATGTAGTGGTACAGGGGAGTCGTCTGGCTCCTCCAGGGCGACCGATTGAAGCTGGGACCCTGGGAGAAACAGGAGAAGGGGCGTGACCCTCCGTAGCAGGCGGAAGTACCCACTTCCTGCCAGCTTTATGGCTCTGACAGTAGCCACACCCACCTAGCTCCTATCTCTCTGGTTCTGGGAACCGGCTGCGAGAGTCTGTTTTATTCTTTCTCACTTCTGAAACTGACCTCTGTTGACCCTGCCCGACAGGCACCTTCCTTGTAAACCAAGAAGGCAGGCTTGTACACCACAGAAAGCTCAGGCAGATTTCCAGTTCATTGGGTTTGTAATATTTAATGTAGGACATAGGCGCTGTGCTATGTGCTTAGGAAGCTAGAAGATAGTTACAATATGCTTTCTGAGAAAAAAAAAAAAAAATATATATATGTATGTATATTTGCTTTCTGCTCGTCAAGGCACTTACAGTCCAGGAAATGAAAAAGTAGTTTATCCTTAAGCAAAAATAAATAAATAAATAAATAAAATTGTTATGTGTGAATCCTCTCTCAAGATCTATGTATATCTCTATATGGAAAAACTAAATTTTCATGTACATTTTTTAATAGATAACATTTGACTGCTTATAATGCCATGCCCTGTTCTAAGTGCCCTATGTATATCACTTCATTATAAGACAAAAGTGAGGTCTTAGAAAAATGAAATACAAACAATATCTTTGAAAAATAGTTACATATCAGTAATTCCAGAATTAGTGTTGTAAGATATTAATAACTGACACATTCCGAAAAAACAATCAAATGTTCTGGAAACTCGTGTGTCAAGTGTCATGCTAACCATAGTGACCTCAAACTATTTGTGGCTACTCTTTTTTCAAGGCCTGCTGTACACCTAGAGCTTCCCTGGTGGCTCAGCATCTGTCTGCAAGGCGGGAGACACGGCTTCAGCTCCTGGGTCGGGGGGGTCCCCTGGAGGAGGGCGCGGCGACCCACTCCAGCGTGCTTGCCTGGAGAATCCCATGGGCGGAGGAGCCAGGCAGACGAGAGCTCGTGGGATTGTAAAGCACCAGACAGGACTGAAGCAACTTAGCGCACACACACACACACGCAGAAGACAAGAGAATGTAAGGCCTATTTCAAATGCTTCTCTTAGTCACTGTGGCCTTTTTCACAACAAATCAGTCATGATTCGATTATGGTAGGTGTTTTGGGTTTGCTAGCTTGCTTTAACCTTGTCATGTGGCTAGTGATGGGCTTGTGCTGCGTAGGGGAGAAGTACAAATCCAGATGTGCAGAGGGAGCAGAGAGGAGAGGACCTGGCTCTGCTGAGAGAGGGGCAGGGTAAGGGGACGCTTTACTGGGAAGTGATGGCAGCAGCCAGGCGAAAGGAAGGAGGACATTCTAGGCAGAGAAAGCAGCCTGGAACAGGATGCGTCGAGGCCCAGAGGCATGAAGCAGTGGTTGGATTCAGAGAAGGACTGCTCAGTACTGCTGGTGCTGAGGTGGTGTGTGTGCTCAGTCGTGTCTGACTCTGTGTGATCCCATGGACTGTAGCCTTCCTCTGTCCTCTGGCAAGAATACTGGAGCGGGTTGCCATCTCCTTCTCCAGGGGATCTTCTCAAACCCAAGTCTCCTGTACCACACAAGGATTCTTTAGCATGCCTCACTGGGAAAACCTGAACAATGGTAAAGAGGATCTTTTTTTTTTTTTAACTTTGGCCTCTTTTATTGGTTTATTTATTTATTTATTTTTATTCACATTTATTCCTTGACCTGTGTGGACCTCCCATTGCAGTGGCCTCTGTCATTGCACAACACTGGCTCTGGGCGCATGCGCTCCAGAGCACTGGCTTGTAATTAGACACACTGGTCCAGCTGCTCCGTGACACGTGGGATCTTTCCGGGCCAGGGATCAAACTGGTGCCCCCTGCACTGCAAGGCAGACTCTCTACCCAATGGACCACAACAGGTAAGAGGTCTAAAAGTGTCATGCTAACCATAGTGACCTCAAACTATTTGGGGCTACTCTTTTTTCAAGGCCTGCTGTACACCTAGAGCTTCCCTGGTGGCTCAGCATCTGTCTGCAAGGCGGGAGACACGGCTTCAGCTCCTGGGTCGGGGGGGTCCCCTGGAGGAGGGCGGCGACCCACTCCAGCGTGCTTGCCTGGAGAATCCCATGGGCGGAGGAGCCAGGCAGACGAGAGCTCGTGGGATTGTAAAGCACCAGACAGGACTGAAGCAACTTAGCGCACACACACACACACGCAGAAGACAAGAGAATGTAAGGCCTATTTCAAATGCTTCTCTTAGTCACTGTGGCCTTTTTCACAACAAATCAGTCATGATTCGATTATGGTAGGTGTTTTGGGTTTGCTAGCTTGCTTTAACCTTGTCATGTGGCTAGTGATGGGCTTGTGCTGCGTAGGGGAGAAGTACAAATCCAGATGTGCAGAGGGAGCAGAGAGGAGAGGACCTGGCTCTGCTGAGAGAGGGGCAGGGTAAGGGGACGCTTTACTGGGAAGTGATGGCAGCAGCCAGGCGAAAGGAAGGAGGACATTCTAGGCAGAGAAAGCAGCCTGGAACAGGATGCGTCGAGGCCCAGAGGCATGAAGCAGTGGTTGGATTCAGAGAAGGACTGCTCAGTACTGCTGGTGCTGAGGTGGTGTGTGTGCTCAGTCGTGTCTGACTCTGTGTGATCCCATGGACTGTAGCCTTCCTCTGTCCTCTGGCAAGAATACTGGAGCGGGTTGCCATCTCCTTCTCCAGGGGATCTTCTCAAACCCAAGTCTCCTGTACCACACAAGGATTCTTTAGCATGCCTCACTGGGAAAACCTGAACAATGGTAAAGAGGATCTTTTTTTTTTTTTAACTTTGGCCTCTTTTATTGGTTTATTTATTTATTTATTTTTATTCACATTTATTCCTTGACCTGTGTGGACCTCCCATTGCAGTGGCCTCTGTCATTGCACAACACTGGCTCTGGGCGCATGCGCTCCAGAGCACTGGCTTGTAATTAGACACACTGGTCCAGCTGCTCCGTGACACGTGGGATCTTTCCGGGCCAGGGATCAAACTGGTGCCCCCTGCACTGCAAGGCAGACTCTCTACCCAATGGACCACCAGGGAAGCCAGGTAAAGAGGATCTTAAAAGCTGGTTTGTTTGGGGGTGGTTTTTTTTGTTTGATTTGTATTTTTCCCCAAAAGGGTGGTTGGTGGCTCTGTTGGAGTGATTCTGGGATACTGGAAAAGCCTGGAGCAAACAAACGAACTGAACTGAGATGCAAGGTTTATCCCCAGAAGGATGCTGGTTCCTCAGTGTGGAAGAGCATCAGAGGGGGCTCCACGGGGCTGGAGCCCCCTGGCCCCACCATTCTGGGCCCACCATTCTGCCCGTTAGGCTTCTCCTCATGGGTTCAAGAGCATTGCTCAGAGTCCAGGAAAATGCTGATGACTCAAGCAGCTAAGGAATGACCAGCTAACCACTTCCAAAGAGACCTCGAATAATATCCTTATTGTGGAGTTACATCCAGGAATGCAAATCTACTCAAAGCACTGACCAATTCAGTTGCTCTGTTTCAGGGAGTCCAGACTTCTGAAATCAGAGGGAGAGAAGGAACCATCAGACAGAAAAGGTAAACGGAGATTTCCATCTCAGATGTTCTTCCCAGAGAGCAACAGATGGACTGATCTCTCTGAAGAACAGAGAAACGAAAGGACTTCCTTGGTCCAGTGGATAAGATGCTGGGCACCCAATGCAGCGGGCCCAGGCTCAGTCCATGGTCTGGGAACTAAGATCCCACGTGCCACAGGGCAACTAAGCCAGAGTGTTGTAACAAAAACCCAGTGCAGCCAGAAATACATAATATAAAATTAAAAACAAAAAGAAAAACAAATGGAATCAAGGATCTGAGATCAGGAAACATGTGTACCGAAAAGGAACTCAGGGTTCATAGGGCAATGTTGGAAGCCCCCAGTGCCCGCATGGGGCAGAAGCAGAGGGGCTGAGGACAGTAGAGCGTTGCTTCAAGTCTGTAACTTCCTGAAGACCTGGCGGAGACAATGGAGACCAAGAGGCAGGGCCCCTTCCTAAGTCAGGACCCATCTGCCTGCCTCAGGGAGCACCATAACAGACTGAGGAACTGCATTTTGCAAAGTAAGGGGACCCCGACTCTATCCTTGGCCAGTTTCAAGGCTGTTGGTTCCCCGTGTCTGTCATTTGGGTGCTAGTCTGCCTGTAATACACTTATCGGTATACTTAGACTATTCTCTTAGACAAAATGAAAGTGAAACTTCATTGGCTGTTTTTATGTGGAGTCCAAAAAATGAGGTTTATTGACAGAAAGAGAAGTAACAGCAATAATTAACGTTTCCTCTCTAGGGGCTTTGGCTTCACAAAACACAGAGTTTGTTGTCCTGGATTGCTAACGCTGACACAGAATCTTCAAAGCGGGCCCTTGCCCATGTTTTTTAGCTCAGAGCCTGGCAAACTACAGCCCATGGGCCAGTTCTAACCCACCATTCGTTTCTGTGTGGCCTGAGAGTTCAGAATAGTTTTTACATTTTCAGAGTCAAGAGGTGGGAGGGAGGTTCAAGAGCGAGGGGACACATGTACACCTGTGGCTGATGCATGGTGATGTAGGGCAGGACCAACGTAATACTGTAAAGTAACTATCCTCCCATTAAAAATAAGTAAATCAACACTAAATAAATCAATAACACTCATAGAAGGAAACTTAAATCTTTTCAGGATAGACTGAGCACCCAGATTTCCATCTCAGATGTTCTTCCCAGAGAGCAACAGATGGACTGATCTCTCTGAAGAACAGAGAAACGAAAGGACTTCCTTGGTCCAGTGGATAAGATGCTGGGCACCCAATGCAGCGGGCCCAGGCTCAGTCCATGGTCTGGGAACTAAGATCCCACGTGCCACAGGGCAACTAAGCCAGAGTGTTGTAACAAAAACCCAGTGCAGCCAGAAATACATAATATAAAATTAAAAACAAAAAGAAAAACAAATGGAATCAAGGATCTGAGATCAGGAAACATGTGTACCGAAAAGGAACTCAGGGTTCATAGGGCAATGTTGGAAGCCCCAGTGCCCGCATGGGGCAGAAGCAGAGGGGCTGAGGACAGTAGAGCGTTGCTTCAAGTCTGTAACTTCCTGAAGACCTGGCGGAGACAATGGAGACCAAGAGGCAGGGCCCCTTCCTAAGTCAGGACCCATCTGCCTGCCTCAGGGAGCACCATAACAGACTGAGGAACTGCATTTTGCAAAGTAAGGGGACCCCGACTCTATCCTTGGCCAGTTTCAAGGCTGTTGGTTCCCCGTGTCTGTCATTTGGGTGCTAGTCTGCCTGTAATACACTTATCGGTATACTTAGACTATTCTCTTAGACAAAATGAAAGTGAAACTTCATTGGCTGTTTTTATGTGGAGTCCAAAAAATGAGGTTTATTGACAGAAAGAGAAGTAACAGCAATAATTAACGTTTCCTCTCTAGGGGCTTTGGCTTCACAAAACACAGAGTTTGTTGTCCTGGATTGCTAACGCTGACACAGAATCTTCAAAGCGGGCCCTTGCCCATGTTTTTTAGCTCAGAGCCTGGCAAACTACAGCCCATGGGCCAGTTCTAACCCACCATTCGTTTCTGTGTGGCCTGAGAGTTCAGAATAGTTTTTACATTTTCAGAGTCAAGAGGTGGGAGGGAGGTTCAAGAGCGAGGGGACACATGTACACCTGTGGCTGATGCATGGTGATGTAGGGCAGGACCAACGTAATACTGTAAAGTAACTATCCTCCCATTAAAAATAAGTAAATCAACACTAAATAAATCAATAACACTTATAGAAGGAAACATTGGAGAAAATCTTTTAAAAAAGAGCTGAAAAAGCAATCAAAAGACTGATAATCAATAATAATGTATTGTACACTTAAAATTGATTAAGAAGATAGATGTCATGTTAAGTGTTTTTACCATAGTGAAAGAAAAAAATCAGAAGAAGAATAGTGTTTTGGAACACACAGTCATTATGCAAGATTCAAATTTGTGTCCCTGTGTAAAGTTCGGTGGCAACAGAGACACATTCAGATTTCCGGCTGCTTTCACAGATTTACGGCTGCAGCAAAGGCACGATTCAGATTTTTTGAATTCATTTTTTGCCATGGAGGCAAAATTCAGAGCCATATTCAGACTTATGCCTGCAGGAGAGGCAAAATGGAGCATGACACCGAAGAGGCTTGTAAGGTTCCCATGACTGGTGGGAACCATGAAACTAACCTGCTAATTCAGCCAGACTTGTTTACAGAATATGAAATACCTCTCACAGCGACACTGACGCTTGTATGCCGAACTCATTGCAGAGCAGAAGGGGCCCTGTTTGGGGTTGACCAGCCCTCCAGGGAAATCTAGGGCAGTTGGAGGCCTCCCGGGGAGTGTCTGTGGTTCTCTGTTTAATGAGTCAAGTTCCCCCAAGTTCCTTAGGCTCATCGGAACCGGGACCTCGAGAGGCCCACGTCTGAATCGTCTATCTGGAATCTTCGAGGCAGGCAGCATCGCCCCAGTTCCCCAAGAGTTCCTTAGGCTCAAATCGGAGGCTAACAGCAATAATTAACGTTTCCTCTCTAGGGGCTTTGGCTTCACAAAACACAGAGTTTGTTGTCCTGGATTGCTAACGCTGACACAGAATCTTCAAAGCGGGCCCTTGCCCATGTTTTTTAGCTCAGAGCCTGGCAAACTACAGCCCATGGGCCAGTTCTAACCCACCATTCGTTTCTGTGTGGCCTGAGAGTTCAGAATAGTTTTTACATTTTCAGAGTCAAGAGGTGGGAGGGAGGTTCAAGAGCGAGGGGACACATGTACACCTGTGGCTGATGCATGGTGATGTAGGGCAGGACCAACGTAATACTGTAAAGTAACTATCCTCCCATTAAAAATAAGTAAATCAACACTAAATAAATCAATAACACTTATAGAAGGAAACATTGGAGAAAATCTTTTAAAAAAGAGCTGAAAAAGCAATCAAAAGACTGATAATCAATAATAATGTATTGTACACTTAAAATTGATTAAGAAGATAGATGTCATGTTAAGTGTTTTTACCATAGTGAAAGAAAAAAATCAGAAGAAGAATAGTGTTTTGGAACACACAGTCATTATGCAAGATTCAAATTTGTGTCCCTGTGTAAAGTTCGGTGGCAACAGAGACACATTCAGATTTCCGGCTGCTTTCACAGATTTACGGCTGCAGCAAAGGCACGATTCAGATTTTTTGAATTCATTTTTTGCCATGGAGGCAAAATTCAGAGCCATATTCAGACTTATGCCTGCAGGAGAGGCAAAATGGAGCATGACACCGAAGAGGCTTGTAAGGTTCCCATGACTGGTGGGAACCATGAAACTAACCTGCTAATTCAGCCAGACTTGTTTACAGAATATGAAATACCTCTCACAGCGACACTGACGCTTGTATGCCGAACTCATTGCAGAGCAGAAGGGGCCCTGTTTGGGGTTGACCAGCCCTCCAGGGAAATCTAGGGCAGTTGGAGGCCTCCCGGGGAGTGTCTGTGGTTCTCTGTTTAATGAGTCAAGTTCCCCCAAGTTCCTTAGGCTCATCGGAACCGGGACCTCGAGAGGCCCACGTCTGAATCGTCTATCTGGAATCTTCGAGGCAGGCAGCATCGCCCCCACGTCTGTCATAGCCAACTAGAATGAGTCCAACCTCAGGAATGCAAGTCAAATGGACCGTTCTGTTTTCTCACTTGCTTCCAAATCCCCTCTTTGCTGTCTGCGCCCTGCCACACTGTGTCCCCAGGGTCCTAAGTACATTCTGTAAAAAAGTGAGAAACAGGAAGCTTCCCCTAACAGCCGCACAGCCTGTCCCCACTCCTTCCCAACTTGCATGCCTGCGGACAATGGTGTCCAGCCTCTGGCTTACTGGGGAGGTCTTCCCCAGGGACCGTCCCTCCTCTCCATTCCCTCGGCTCCCCCAGGGGTGAAGGAGGAGGCCTGAGAGCAGACAGGGACCCCTGGGCCAAGGTGAGATCTGGCCGGTCCTCCTCTGGAGGCCTGTGTGAGGGCCGTGAGAAAGCTGGTAGGCAGAAGGGTGGAAGGGCTCACTTTCAACACCAGCAACTGCCCAGACAGGGACAGGGAGCCTTTTCTGAGGGCTTCTGGCTAAGATGCCCAACCTGTAGGGCTTGAAGAGGGGCCAGAAGGCACAGCCTAGGGACCCAGCAGGGCAACGAGGGGCAATAGCCATATAACACACACACAGGGATGAACTCTGATGGAGGAACCATTCAGCCCAGCCCTCTGCTGGGCCCCGGCCGCAAGCACATCCCTCCAGGTCTTGCTTGACCAAGGATGCATCACTTAGGACTCTGCTTACTTGAGCTTCCTGGCTTGGTTTGGCTTACTCTCCACCCACATTCCTGGAACTCCAAGGCAAAACCCTTTGAAAGGGATAGACACCTTCCCATGACTGGTGGGAACCATGAAACTAACCTGCTAATTCAGCCAGACTTGTTTACAGAATATGAAATACCTCTCACAGCGACACTGACGCTTGTATGCCGAACTCATTGCAGAGCAGAAGGGGCCCTGTTTGGGGTTGACCAGCCCTCCAGGGAAATCTAGGGCAGTTGGAGGCCTCCCGGGGAGTGTCTGTGGTTCTCTGTTTAATGAGTCAAGTTCCCCCAAGTTCCTTAGGCTCATCGGAACCGGGACCTCGAGAGGCCCACGTCTGAATCGTCTATCTGGAATCTTCGAGGCAGGCAGCATCGCCCCCACGTCTGTCATAGCCAACTAGAATGAGTCCAACCTCAGGAATGCAAGTCAAATGGACCGTTCTGTTTTCTCACTTGCTTCCAAATCCCCTCTTTGCTGTCTGCGCCCTGCCACACTGTGTCCCCAGGGTCCTAAGTACATTCTGTAAAAAAGTGAGAAACAGGAAGCTTCCCCTAACAGCCGCACAGCCTGTCCCCACTCCTTCCCAACTTGCATGCCTGCGGACAATGGTGTCCAGCCTCTGGCTTACTGGGGAGGTCTTCCCCAGGGACCGTCCCTCCTCTCCATTCCCTCGGCTCCCCCAGGGGTGAAGGAGGAGGCCTGAGAGCAGACAGGGACCCCTGGGCCAAGGTGAGATCTGGCCGGTCCTCCTCTGGAGGCCTGTGTGAGGGCCGTGAGAAAGCTGGTAGGCAGAAGGGTGGAAGGGCTCACTTTCAACACCAGCAACTGCCCAGACAGGGACAGGGAGCCTTTTCTGAGGGCTTCTGGCTAAGATGCCCAACCTGTAGGGCTTGAAGAGGGGCCAGAAGGCACAGCCTAGGGACCCAGCAGGGCAACGAGGGGCAATAGCCATATAACACACACACAGGGATGAACTCTGATGGAGGAACCATTCAGCCCAGCCCTCTGCTGGGCCCCGGCCGCAAGCACATCCCTCCAGGTCTTGCTTGACCAAGGATGCATCACTTAGGACTCTGCTTACTTGAGCTTCCTGGCTTGGTTTGGCTTACTCTCCACCCACATTCCTGGACTCACATCTCCCCCCAGATTAGAAAGTGGTACCAGAATCATGATACCATTTAAGACCAAAGGCAGCAGCCCTAGGAGCCAGGAAGCCATTCCAGGATGCTGCGAAGGGAGTAAGAAATTCCTGGGCTTGCAGGGAACAGGAAGAACGCACAGAGGCCATCTGCGGTCACCAGGGAAGCAGGATAGGGCCCAAGGAGGGCAGGCTTTTTAGCCACTTTTAGCCTGTGGAGTCCTCTCTCTAGGATGTAGGAAGGCAGTCTCTCCAAATTCATCCTGCCATGCCCTCCTCCACCTCCTCAGTATACAAATGAAATACTGGACTTCCCAGCTGGCCCAGGGGTTAAGAATCTGCCTGCCAATGCAGGAGACATAGGCTCGATCCCTGGTCTGGGAAGATCCCACCGCATTGATGAAAGATGAAAACCCAGCACAGCCAAAAAAAAAAAAAAAAATGTAGAACTGCTGACTCTTCCAAATGCTTCCAGCCTGGAAGCCAAAGAGACACAGGCTCCTGCCTTTCAGCGCGTGGTTCCCATTTCTCCTGGCCCTATTCAAGCCTTCCACCTCTAAGGAGCCACTGAGGACCAGAAGAGGAGTTGCCAGGAGGAATCACCAGCAGAATGGGTAGCAGGAACTTCATGCGTTCCAAAGCAGAGCTTGGCGGAGGGGGAGGGAGGACCTTCCTAATGTCATCACTTTCCAGGAGACCTCGGGCTCTCCCACCCACCTGTGGGTAACAGGCTAGCTGGGGTTGGGAGGTGACGAAGCCTCCAAGGCCACAAGCTGTGATTTTGGATTCCTGATGAACCCTGGAAACAAGATACCAGGTGACGACCAGAAGGCCTTAAAAGTAGGATGAGAATGTCCATCTCAGTCTGTTCTGTCTGCAAAATTACTGAATGTCCACTAGGTCCTGAACACCTTCCTGGGCCTGCTGAGAAGTGCAGAAAGGTAGACGCTGTAGCAATGCCCTCAGCAAGCCCCGCATCCTACAGTTTATGGAATACACAGCTGAGAAATAGGAATGCTCACCAACTCTCACATTAATGAAGGCAACATAATTTGATATAGTTCAAGAAAGGTACACGCAGGGGCCAGTTAAGCATGAGAGCTAATCCTGAAAGACTTTCATCTAAATGTTAGAATATGCTTATCTATGTCTACAGGTATCTTGCTGGGATTTTGATAGGAAGTACATTAAACCTAAAAATTGGGGAAGAATTGACATGTTTACTATGTTGTGTCTTCCAATTCATGACCACAGTATATGTCTCCATTTATTGAGGGCTTCTTTGATTGACTTTATTTGCATGTAGTAATTTTCAGCATACAGATCCTATGCATGTTTGCTTAAATATGTAACTAGGTATCTCATTTTCTTTGGAACAGTTGTACAAGTGAATGCAGCCCTTTCAATTACAGTTTCTGCCTGTTTGTTGCTGGAATAGAAATGCGATCTGTTCTGTGCATAGATTTTGTATGCTGTGACCTTAACAGAACTCACCAAACAGTTACAGGAGCTTTTTTGTGGAGTCTTTGGGATTTTCTTGATAAACAATCTTATATTTTCAACAAGGAAGGCTTTATTTCTTCCTTTCCACTTGGTATGCCTTTTTATTTCTTTTTCTTGCTTTATTACAGTGACTGTATTAAATAAGAGTAGTGAGAGCAAGAATGGGCTTCCTTGATGGCTCAGTGGGTAAAGAACCTGCCTGCAATGCAGGAAACGCAGGAAACGCAAGTTCAGTCCTTGGGTTGGGAAGATCCCCTGGAGGAAGAAACGGCAGCCCACTCCAGTATTCTTGCCTGGAGAATCTCCTGCACAGAGAAGCCTGGTGGGCTACAGCCCCAAGGATCAAAAAGAGGTAGACTCAAAAAAAAAAAAAAAGAGGTACACTCAACTGAGCACGTATATAGTGAGAGAAGACATTCCTGCCTCGTTCCCAAGTTAGGGAGAAAGCATTCAGTCTTTCACCATCAATTATGAAGTTAGCTCTAGACTTTTTGCAGATGTTCTTTATCAGATTGAGGTAGTTCCCCTCTCTTTCTAACCTGCTGAGAATCTTAATCATGAATGGGTGTTGCATTTTCTCAAGTGTTCTTTCTGTACTACTTGATGAGATTATGATTAACTTTAGCTTGTTGCTATGATGGAATTTTTCTGAACCTAAATTTTATTGACCACTTGATATTGTGGAATTTTGAATATCGAATCAGGTTGTGTATCTGGAATAAATCCTATTTGGTCCCTGTATGCAATTCATCTCGTATTTATAAATGTTTTCGAACAATGAATTTAATTTGCTAATATTTTATTGAGGATTTTGAGAAAGTTATTGATCTAGTTCATGAAAGATATTGGCTCCTGGTTTTTTTAGGTTTGTTTTGAGTACTGTCTTCATCTGGTTTTGACATCCAATACTGGCCTAAAAATAAGCTGGGAAGTGTTCCCTCCTCCTTTATTTTCTGGAAGAATTTGTGTAAAATTGGTATTTAATCTTCTTCAGGTGTTTGAAACCGGAGTGAAGCCATCTGAACTGGGGCTTTCTCTTAAGGTTGTTTTGTGGAGTCTTTGGGATTTTCTTGATAAACAATCTTATATTTTCAACAAGGAAGGCTTTATTTCTTCCTTTCCACTTGGTATGCCTTTTATTTCTTTTTCTTGCTTTATTACAGTGACTGTATTAAATAAGAGTAGTGAGAGCAAGAATGGGCTTCCTTGATGGCTCAGTGGGTAAAGAACCTGCCTGCAATGCAGGAAACGCAGGAAACGCAAGTTCAGTCCTTGGGTTGGGAAGATCCCCTGGAGGAAGAAACGGCAGCCCACTCCAGTATTCTTGCCTGGAGAATCTCCTGCACAGAGAAGCCTGGTGGGCTACAGCCCCAAGGATCAAAAAGAGGTAGACTCAAAAAAAAAAAAAAAGAGGTACACTCAACTGAGCACGTATATAGTGAGAGAAGACATTCCTGCCTCGTTCCCAAGTTAGGGAGAAAGCATTCAGTCTTTCACCATCAATTATGAAGTTAGCTCTAGACTTTTTGCAGATGTTCTTTATCAGATTGAGGTAGTTCCCCTCTCTTTCTAACCTGCTGAGAATCTTAATCATGAATGGGTGTTGCATTTTCTCAAGTGTTCTTTCTGTACTACTTGATGAGATTATGATTAACTTTAGCTTGTTGCTATGATGGAATTTTTCTGAACCTAAATTTTATTGACCACTTGATATTGTGGAATTTTGAATATCGAATCAGGTTGTGTATCTGGAATAAATCCTATTTGGTCCCTGTATGCAATTCATCTCGTATTTATAAATGTTTTCGAACAATGAATTTAATTTGCTAATATTTTATTGAGGATTTTGAGAAAGTTATTGATCTAGTTCATGAAAGATATTGGCTCCTGGTTTTTTTAGGTTTGTTTTTGAGTACTGTCTTCATCTGGTTTTGACATCCAATACTGGCCTAAAAATAAGCTGGGAAGTGTTCCCTCCTCCTTTATTTTCTGGAAGAATTTGTGTAAAATTGGTATTTAATCTTCTTCAGGTGTTTGAAACCGGAGTGAAGCCATCTGAACTGGGGCTTTCTCTTTGGGCAGGGAATCCGTGTCATCTCGATAATAACTTCTTTGTGCCCTGGAGTCAGAAAGGCATTGTCCAAGTTACGGACTCCAGAATTGCAGAAGACCTTGGAAATCATCAAGTCCCTCATCCCTCGCTACATATGAAGAAATTGAGGCTTGGGGTAAGAGAAGCAGCCTGCCCAGAGTCACAGAGCAGGTCAGCAGCAGACATGGGAAGAGCCTGTGGGCCAGGATGCTCCGTCCGGCTCCCTCTGCTCCTAAGTTAATGGCAGTGTGTGGGGAAACAAACCAGGGAAGGCTTTTGTGGCTTCGGCTGAGCCAGGAGAAAAGTAAATTGGTAATGAGGAATATACTAGAAAGATCTAAGAGAAAAACAAGTTAACTTGATTTACATGGGCTTATTAGCCAGAGATATACCGATCAGCAACAGGTGGGAGACCTGCAATGGACTTTGGAGGTCTGTGCAGACTCCTTAACTCCTTGCCGATTTAATTGCCCCCAGCTGCAACACGCCCTTTCCATCCTCAGAGCCACGAGAATGATCATTGAACAGGGCTGTGACTGAAACCAGCCCGGGCTAATATCATTCCCTGTAAACACCTGGAGGCACTGGATTAAAAACAGCCTGGTGACTGTGTCGGGGGCCTTGACCCAAGAGGTCTTGAGCCCTCTGGGGCGGGGTGGGGGTGGGGGGGTTGGGGGGAGGCGGCGTGTGTGTGTAAGTCACACCCGCTGCTCTCACCCGGCTGACAAGTCGCAGCAATGGTGGCTCAGGAAGTGGACACTTTCAACTTTCAGACCCCGGCATCCCTTGCCCGCTTGTTCTCTCACAGGAGGAAATCAGAGGCTCCCCTGTGAACAAGTGCTAATATTTTATTGTTTTTTCTAGTTCATGAAAGATATTGGCTCCTGGTTTTTAGGTTTGTTTGAGTACTGTCTTCATCTGGTTTTGACATCCAATACTGGCCTAAAAATAAGCTGGGAAGTGTTCCCTCCTCCTTTATTTTCTGGAAGAATTTGTGTAAAATTGGTATTTAATCTTCTTCAGGTGTTTGAAACCGGAGTGAAGCCATCTGAACTGGGGCTTTCTCTTTGGGCAGGGAATCCGTGTCATCTCGATAATAACTTCTTTGTGCCCTGGAGTCAGAAAGGCATTGTCCAAGTTACGGACTCCAGAATTGCAGAAGACCTTGGAAATCATCAAGTCCCTCATCCCTCGCTACATATGAAGAAATTGAGGCTTGGGGTAAGAGAAGCAGCCTGCCCAGAGTCACAGAGCAGGTCAGCAGCAGACATGGGAAGAGCCTGTGGGCCAGGATGCTCCGTCCGGCTCCCTCTGCTCCTAAGTTAATGGCAGTGTGTGGGGAAACAAACCAGGGAAGGCTTTTGTGGCTTCGGCTGAGCCAGGAGAAAAGTAAATTGGTAATGAGGAATATACTAGAAAGATCTAAGAGAAAAACAAGTTAACTTGATTTACATGGGCTTATTAGCCAGAGATATACCGATCAGCAACAGGTGGGAGACCTGCAATGGACTTTGGAGGTCTGTGCAGACTCCTTAACTCCTTGCCGATTTAATTGCCCCCAGCTGCAACACGCCCTTTCCATCCTCAGAGCCACGAGAATGATCATTGAACAGGGCTGTGACTGAAACCAGCCCGGGCTAATATCATTCCCTGTAAACACCTGGGGGCACTGGATTAAAACCGGCCTGGGGAGTGGGTCTGGGGCCTTGACCCAAGAGGTCTTGAGCCCTCTGGGGCGAGGTGGGGGTGAGGGGGTTGGGGGGAGGCGGCGTGTGTGTGTAAGTCACACCCGCTGCTCTCACCCGGCTGACAAGTCGCAGCAATGGTGGCTCAGGAAGTGGACACTTTCAACTTTCAGACCCCCCGGCATCCCTTGCCCGCTTGTTCTCTCACAGGAGGAAATCAGAGGCTCCCCTGTGAACAAGTGCTGGTAAGCAGACTCCCCAGGTCCCTTCTAGCCCATGGAATCAAGAAGAGCAGAGGTCAAGAACAGAGCTGACAACCAAGGACCAAGGGCACAGAGAGACAAACCTTTGGCGACTAAACTCTCCCAAGAAAGAAGCAACCACAGGGCTGATCAGCCTGGGCCCCAGCTCCTTCTGTTGGTTTGCTGTGCACTTGGGTTCCATCCCCAGTTGGAAAGCTAAGATCCTACAAGATGTGCAGTGAGGTGAAAAATAATTTTGTTTTTAATAAATCAGTAAGCAAAAATTAAAAAAAAGAGGAAGAGAGAAGGTGGGCGTATCTTCCAGCTGGGTCAAGAAACAGTAGGGGGTGGGATGGGGGGATATATATATGACTAATCTGGGGACATACATATCTGTAAACAACAAAACTCTATAAAAATTAAAAGTAAAAAAAAAAAAAGAAAAAGAAACAGTAGGAAGCTAGGTCTTCTGGCTCACAGCCCTCTGCTACCAGCCAGAGGCCACTGTCCAAACTGCAGATAAGAAGGCAGAAGGAGGGGACTCCCTGGTGGTCCAGTGGTTAAGAATTCACCTGCCAATATGCAGGGGGACACGGGTTCAATCCCTGGTCCTGGAACTAAGACCCCACATGCCGTAGGACAACAAAGCCCATGGGTGGGTCACAATCACTGATGCCCACACACCCTAGAGCCTATGCTCCACAACAAGAGAAGCCACTGCAGTGAGAAGCCTGCTTGCCATAACTAGAGAAAGTTGGCACACAGCCCGAACAAGGACCCAGCAAGGTGAAAAACAAACAAATCAATAAAAGAATTCCTTAAAAAAAAGAAGAAGAGGGTTTCCCTGGTAACTCAGTGGTTCACCTGCCAATGCAGGAGACATGGGTTCGATCCCTAATCCGGGAAGATCCCACATGCTGCGGAGCAACTAAGCCCGTGAGCCACAACTATGGAGCCTGTGCTCTAGAGCCTCGGAGCCACAAGCAGTGAGCCCATGTGCTACAACTATTGAAGCCCATGTGCCCTAGAGCCCAAGTTCCACAACAAGAGAAGTCACTGCAGCAAGAAGCCCACTCACTTCAACTAGAGAGCAGTCCCCACTCCCTGCAACTAGAGAAGAGCCTGCAGCAGCAGGGAAAACCCAGAATACCCAAAGCTAACTAAATAAAAATTTATGAAAGAAGAGGTCAGAAGGAAGGAATGGATTACAGCTTCAAACCTTTGGCGACTAAACTCTCCCAAGAAAGAAGCAACCACAGGGCTGATCAGCCTGGGCCCCAGCTCCTTCTGTTGGTTTGCTGTGCACTTGGGTTCCATCCCCAGTTGGAAAGCTAAGATCCTACAAGATGTGCAGTGAGGTGAAAAATAATTTTGTTTTTAATAAATCAGTAAGCAAAAATTAAAAAAAAGAGGAAGAGAGAAGGTGGGCGTATCTTCCAGCTGGGTCAAGAAACAGTAGGGGGTGGGATGGGGGGATATATATATGACTAATCTGGGGACATACATATCTGTAAACAACAAAACTCTATAAAAATTAAAAGTAAAAAAAAAAAAAGAAAAAGAAACAGTAGGAAGCTAGGTCTTCTGGCTCACAGCCCTCTGCTACCAGCCAGAGGCCACTGTCCAAACTGCAGATAAGAAGGCAGAAGGAGGGGACTCCCTGGTGGTCCAGTGGTTAAGAATTCACCTGCCAATATGCAGGGGGACACGGGTTCAATCCCTGGTCCTGGAACTAAGACCCCACATGCCGTAGGACAACAAAGCCCATGGGTGGGTCACAATCACTGATGCCCACACACCCTAGAGCCTATGCTCCACAACAAGAGAAGCCACTGCAGTGAGAAGCCTGCTTGCCATAACTAGAGAAAGTTGGCACACAGCCCGAACAAGGACCCAGCAAGGTGAAAAACAAACAAATCAATAAAAGAATTCCTTAAAAAAAAGAAGAAGAGGGTTTCCCTGGTAACTCAGTGGTTCACCTGCCAATGCAGGAGACATGGGTTCGATCCCTAATCCGGGAAGATCCCACATGCTGCGGAGCAACTAAGCCCGTGAGCCACAACTATGGAGCCTGTGCTCTAGAGCCTCGGAGCCACAAGCAGTGAGCCCATGTGCTACAACTATTGAAGCCCATGTGCCCTAGAGCCCAAGTTCCACAACAAGAGAAGTCACTGCAGCAAGAAGCCCACTCACTTCAACTAGAGAGCAGTCCCCACTCCCTGCAACTAGAGAAGAGCCTGCAGCAGCAGGGAAAACCCAGAATACCCAAAGCTAACTAAATAAAAATTTATGAAAGAAGAGGTCAGAAGGAAGGAATGGATTACAGCTTCACACCAACCTAACTTGACATTCCTACAACCAAACCCCCATCACTGCCCCAGTGTTATCCCACTGAAACTTCTGCAGTGGAAATCCGTGCTGTTCAATGAGATAACCCCCAGTCACACGTGGAGAGTCAACGCTGAAACTGTGAGTGGTGCAAATAAGGAACTACATTTTTAATTTTATTAAATTTTAAAATTAATTTAAGTAGTCCTATGTGACAAGTGGCTACGGTTTTGGACAGCACAGATCTAGAAGAACCTCTGTACAAGTACTCACAAACAAACCTAAAAAAGCGGAAGACATTCCTGGTGGTCCAGTGGGTAAGGACACTGCCTTGCAGTACAAGGAGCGTCGGTTTGATCCCTGGCCTGGGAGGATTCCATGTGCCATGGAGCCACTGGATCGAGCTCTGGAGTGCATGCGCCCAGAGCCAGCGTTCAGCAACAAAGGTCACTGCGATGGGAGGCCCACACAGGCCAAAGAACGAAGATGGGTGAAAAACAGATAAATGAACGACCAATAGGGCTTCCCTAGTGGTCCAGTGGGTAAAGAGTCTGCCTTGCAGTTCAAAGGGCGTCAGTTTGATCCTTGGCCTAGGAAGATCCCACATGCCACGGAGCGGCTGGACCAGTGTGTCCAAATAGGAGCCAGAACTCTGGAGCACATGTGAGAGAGAGAGGCCGCTGCAATGGGAGACCTACACAGGCCAAAGAATAAAGATGGATGAAAATAAATAAATGAAAAACCAATAAAAGAGGCCAAAATTAAATAAATAAACTTAAAAAAAAAAAAAAAACAATAGAAGTGGCCAAAAAAAAAAAAAAAAAGGCAGGGGAAAAGCAGAATCATCATCTACAATAAAGGAAAGAAGCACTCAGGTTGAGCAAGTCACTAAAGATGGAGCTAAAAACCTCTCCCCTCAGATTTGCGCCAATATTACCCAACGCTTCAGTCGCATCTTATATGGGGGTGGGGTCTTTGCGTGATAGTTTCAGAAAATTCACCTTGGACAGTACAAATAGAGGAGCCAATAACAAGCTTCAGGGACCCAGATGCAAGTTGCTAAGCAAGTAGAGAGTTCGTTTAGAGACAGAACACCGCAGGAGTTTGTTTTCTGCTAAATCTCTAGCGCCTAGACTGTCCACTGGCCAACAACTCTGTCAGTAAAAATTTCAGTGGGGACTTGCTTGGTTATCCAGTGGTTGAAAATCTGCTTGCCAATGCAGAAGACGCAGGTTCAGAATCCCTGGTCCCAGAAGATTCCACATACCATGGAACAACTAAGCCTGTGCATCACAAGAGGTGAGCTTGTGCTGGAGAGCCTTGGAGCCTCAGCTACTGAGCCCCCGCCTTCTAGAGCAGGTGCTCTGCACAATGAGAAACCTGCGCACCGGAACTAGGGGACGACCTCGCAGCAAGGAAGACCCAGTGCAGCCATAAGTAAATACATTTTTAAAATCATACGCTTTTTTAAAACGAATGAACTAAAAAGTTGGACGGTGGGTCAAAGAACCGCTCAGATTTAAAAAAAAGTATGTTTGCATCGGAATGACCAATAGAGGGCGCGCCAGCCCCGCGGCCGAGAAGCTGGTGAACAGCGGCGGGTAACTCACTCGTCGCCGGGAAGATTCTTGGGGTTCCCCTAGCGCTTCCCACGCTCTGGAATCGCTTCCAAAAGAGTAAATTCAACCATCCCTCCCCCTTCACACCGCTTGTCTTCCTTTCCTTATTATGCGCCCGCAGTTTTATCATATGCACAAGACAGCCCACAGACTCTGAGATCAGGTTGGCCAGCTGTTGGCTGTCAGTTGCAAGGTCCCCAGCCACTGAGGCGCTTAACAAATGTCATATTTTGCGCCTCAAATAAAGGTAATGGAAACTCAAGGCAAAAGCCCAGGCCTGGAAATCAAGAGGCGGGTTTCTAGACAGGTCTAAACCCAAACCAGCTTTTCCCAAAGGGGCCCCCAGGACTAAAAAAAAAGCACTCAGTGAGCAAGTCACTAAAGATGGAGCTAAAAC
This sequence comes from Tragulus kanchil, assembly GCA_022376925.1. Classification (NCBI taxonomy): domain Eukaryota; kingdom Metazoa; phylum Chordata; class Mammalia; order Artiodactyla; family Tragulidae; genus Tragulus; species Tragulus kanchil. Next base: position 13,925,115 of record JAIOJX010000028.1, on the reverse strand, counting down.
CTCTCTCAGATTTGCGCCAATATTACCCAACGCTTCAGTCGCATCTTATATGGGGGTGGGGTCTTTGCGTGATAGTTTCAGAAAATTCACCTTGGACAGTACAAATAGAGGAGCCAATAACAAGCTTCAGGGACCCAGATGCAAGTTGCTAAGCAAGTAGAGAGTTCGTTTAGAGACAGAACACCGCAGGAGTTTGTTTTCTGCTAAATCTCTAGCGCCTAGACTGTCCACTGGCCAACAACTCTGTCAGTAAAAATTTCAGTGGGGACTTGCTTGGTTATCCAGTGGTTGAAAATCTGCTTGCCAATGCAGAAGACGCAGGTTCAGAATCCCTGGTCCCAGAAGATTCCACATACCATGGAACAACTAAGCCTGTGCATCACAAGAGGTGAGCTTGTGCTGGAGAGCCTTGGAGCCTCAGCTACTGAGCCCCCGCCTTCTAGAGCAGGTGCTCTGCACAATGAGAAACCTGCGCACCGGAACTAGGGGACGACCTCGCAGCAAGGAAGACCCAGTGCAGCCATAAGTAAATACATTTTTAAAATCATACGCTTTTTTAAAACGAATGAACTAAAAAGTTGGACGGTGGGTCAAAGAACCGCTCAGATTTAAAAAAAAGTATGTTTGCATCGGAATGACCAATAGAGGGCGCGCCAGCCCCGCGGCCGAGAAGCTGGTGAACAGCGGCGGGTAACTCACTCGTCGCCGGGAAGATTCTTGGGGTTCCCCTAGCGCTTCCCACGCTCTGGAATCGCTTCCAAAAGAGTAAATTCAACCATCCCTCCCCCTTCACACCGCTTGTCTTCCTTTCCTTATTATGCGCCCGCAGTTTTATCATATGCACAAGACAGCCCACAGACTCTGAGATCAGGTTGGCCAGCTGTTGGCTGTCAGTTGCAAGGTCCCCAGCCACTGAGGCGCTTAACAAATGTCATATTTTGCGCCTCAAATAAAGGTAATGGAAACTCAAGGCAAAAGCCCAGGCCTGGAAATCAAGAGGCGGGTTTCTAGACAGGTCTAGCCCACCAGCTCCCAAAGATGGCGCTAGGCATTTTAATCCTGGTAGCTAGTGTTACTTCCATTTGGTTGTTGCTTAGTCGCTAAGTTCTGTCTGACTTTTTGAGATGACTCCATGATGGCAACCCCACGCTCCTCTGTCCATGGAATTCTCCAGGAAAGAATACTGGAGTGGGTGGCCATTCTCTTCCCCGGGGGATCTTCCCAACCCCCTGATTGAGCCAGAATCTCCTACATGGCAGGCAGATTCTTTACCATCTGAGCCACCAGGGAAGCCATTTTACACATGGGAAAGTTGTACTTCAGGACTTCCTGGGTGGAGTGGTGGATAGGAATCCACCTGCCAATTCAGAGGACACAGGTTTGATGCCTGGTCCAGGAAGGTTCCACACACCATGGAGCAGTAAGTCCATGTGCCACTACTACTGAGTGGGAGAGCCCTGGAGCTAGTGCTCTGCAACAGAAGAAGCCAGCGCTAAGAGAAGTCTGTGCATCACAACCAGAGACTAGCCTCCTGCTCACCGCTATTAGAGAAAGCCCAGGGAGAAACAAGGAAGACCTAGCTCAGTCAAAAATAAAATACATAAATAACATAATAAATGCTTAAAATGTATTAAAAGATATTATAGAAAATTGCATTTCAGAGTGACTGACAAAGATCACATAGATTACAAGCAGATTGTGAACCCATGATGCTCTTTTTTTCATGAGGTTTTCTTTACAAAACTTGTGGAATTTACACTGTGTTATCAGCTTTGAGTTCAAAGATGTTGCTACGGAAGGCACTGGGATCCACTGAGGCTCAAGAATGAATGTCGAGTCTGGGGAGAGGAAAGAGAGGCAGTTATGCTGGTGCTCTTCCTGGGAGGCTGGGGGAAGGCACAGTCACCACCCAGAAAAGCAGGGTGTGGACCCACTGGGCAAAAGTCTTTGAGGTGCCTGTCTGTTATGGGCTGAATGTATCTATCTGGCCCCAAATTCCTGTGTGATGGTAACTCCCCCAATGGAATGGTATTTAGCAATGGGGGTCTTTAGGAGATTAGAGTTAGGTTCAGATGGGATCTTGGGGATGCCCTTCTCCCATGATGGGAATGATGTCCTTATAAGGAGAAACCAGAGTTCTGTCTCCCTGCAGGGTGTGAGAATGTTCACACAAGCTCACTCTGCTCACAGCAAGGTAAGCCAATGAATCAGAGACAGGTGTTGGAATCAGGAAGGGACTTCATTCTATTGGGGAACTGGCTCCCTGAGAAGATCACAGGCTAGTGCCTCAAAATAACCATCTTGTCGGAGTGGGTGGCCATTCTCTTCCCGGGATCTTCCCAACCCCTGATTGAGCCAGAATCTCCTACATGGCAGGCAGATTCTTTACCATCTGAGCCACCAGGGAAGCCATTTTACACATGGGAAAGTTGTACTTCAGGACTTCCTGGGTGGAGTGGTGGATAGGAATCCACCTGCCAATTCAGAGGACACAGGTTTGATGCCTGGTCCAGGAAGGTTCCACACACCATGGAGCAGTAAGTCCATGTGCCACTACTACTGAGTGGGAGAGCCCTGGAGCTAGTGCTCTGCAACAGAAGAAGCCAGCGCTAAGAGAAGTCTGTGCATCACAACCAGAGACTAGCCTCCTGCTCACCGCTATTAGAGAAAGCCCAGGGAGAAACAAGGAAGACCTAGCTCAGTCAAAAATAAAATACATAAATAACATAATAAATGCTTAAAATGTATTAAAAGATATTATAGAAAATTGCATTTCAGAGTGACTGACAAAGATCACATAGATTACAAGCAGATTGTGAACCCATGATGCTCTTTTTTTCATGAGGTTTTCTTTACAAAACTTGTGGAATTTACACTGTGTTATCAGCTTTGAGTTCAAAGATGTTGCTACGGAAGGCACTGGGATCCACTGAGGCTCAAGAATGAATGTCGAGTCTGGGGAGAGGAAAGAGAGGCAGTTATGCTGGTGCTCTTCCTGGGAGGCTGGGGGAAGGCACAGTCACCACCCAGAAAAGCAGGGTGTGGACCCACTGGGCAAAAGTCTTTGAGGTGCCTGTCTGTTATGGGCTGAATGTATCTATCTGGCCCCAAATTCCTGTGTGATGGTAACTCCCCCAATGGAATGGTATTTAGCAATGGGGGTCTTTAGGAGATTAGAGTTAGGTTCAGATGGGATCTTGGGGATGCCCTTCTCCCATGATGGGAATGATGTCCTTATAAGGAGAAACCAGAGTTCTGTCTCCCTGCAGGGTGTGAGAATGTTCACACAAGCTCACTCTGCTCACAGCAAGGTAAGCCAATGAATCAGAGACAGGTGTTGGAATCAGGAAGGGACTTCATTCTATTGGGGAACTGGCTCCCTGAGAAGATCACAGGCTAGTGCCTCAAAATAACCATCTTGTCGGAGCCTGGATATCAGATTCTTTCGTGGATCAGAGATGGGGGGAGATGAGGAAACAAGGTAAAAAGACCATTTAATTCCTGCAAATGTTTCCCAGAACATCAAACCTCAGAACAGGGATGTGTTAGTTTCACTTCCTTACGGTCGTTTCAGGGGTGACGTGAAATGGAATATGTCCTGCCATATTAACAAACATAGATGTCACATCTATCTGTGATTCCAGCCTCCTCAGCTGTGAGCTTCTGGAGGGGGCCTGCAAGAGGCTGACGATGGGCCCCCCAGCAAACACAGGGCTGCAATGCTTTTTGGTACCTTTATAAAGAAGTCAAGAATGTCACAGCCCATCACCAGTGGGCAGGATCGGGTTATCATCTTGAGGCAGGCCAGGATGTGTGTTTATAATAATAAAAAGAGTTAAACTCACAGGAGCAGCTCCACTGTAAATTCAAAATAAACCCTTCCCAGTCGCAAGAACACAGTGAGAAGGCAGCTGCCTGCAAACCAGGAAGAGAGGTCTCACCCGGACCCTAATCCACCAGCACCTTGATCTTGGACTCCCAGCCTCGGGAAGTGAGAGCACGATGCTCGCTGTTTAAACCGCCCAGTCTACAGTTTTTGTCACCACTCTGGCCTCCACTGCATGCTTTCCTGTTCTTTGGGATGGTTCATTCTTCCTCACATCAAGACCAGCTCCCAAATCAAAACTGAAAGAGACACATGTACCGCACTGCTCTCTAGCTATTTACGGTAGCTAGAACATGGAAGCAGCCTAGATGTCCATCGACAGATGAACGGATAAAGCAGTTGTGGTACCTATATACCATGGAATAGTACTCAGCCATAAAAAGAAATGCATTTGAATCCATTCTAATGAGGTGGATGAGTCTAGAACCTATGAGAAAGGTAACTCTTGTATCCTGACACATATATATGGACTCTAGAAAGATGGAGCTGATAAATGAATATGCAGAGCAGCAACGGAGAGGTGGACATTGACAATGGTCTTATGGACGTTGGGGTAAGGGAGGGGAATATGCTGTGGGACTAGGGGGTCTCAAACAGGGGCTCTGTGGCGACCTGTAGGGGTGGGATGGGGAGGGAGATGGTGGGGAGGCTGGAGGGCTGGGGAGGGGGACGTGTATATACCTATGGCGCATTCGGGTCGATGTATGGCAGCAAACAACAGAACTCTGTAAAAAAAAAAAAAAAAAGACGAGTTCCCAGATAAAGAGCTGTCACCAGCTCCTCAGCTCATCTGGAGTTTGGGAGTCTTGAGGCGATGGTGACACGTGTGGGCTTTGGACTAAGTGGGTAATACAAACATCCAAATGTGGGTTGAGATGAGGCTGACAGCCCCTACCCTACAGGCCATCTGTGTGACTTAGAAACACTTGGCTTACAAGGCCGGGAGGCCATGTACCTCTCATCGATGTCAGACCTCTCCCACTTGGTGCAGGCGCAGAGAAGGGACGCAGGAAGCGTTTCCCGTCCCCCTCGTTGCTGCTGTCAGGAAGGTGAGGGCCACTTCACAGTGTGCCGCAGCAAACGTCAGCCGGGTGCACAGAGAACTGCAGTGTGATGAGATGTTAAGAAATACACACACAGAGACAGAGAGAGAGGATGGGAAAGGGGGGCTCAAGATCTCTTAGGTCAAGGCCCTGAACACACTCATCAGTCCACTTTTATTCGCTTAAGCATCCAGGTGTTTGTAAGGAATGATATTAACACTGGCTGGAACCCACTCACACCCTGATCAATAATTAATCTCGTGACTCTAAAAATGGAAAGAGCGTGCTGTGGGGTGAGGGGCGGGGGCAGGCACCTAGACGGGCAAGAAGTTAAGGAGTCTGTCCTGCAGGTGCATGCAGTGTTCTAATGTGGGCGACCCGGCCTTCCAAAATCCACAGCAGATCTCCCACCTGCTTCTGATCAGTATGACCCCAGCCAATGAGCCCATGTGAATCGCATCAACTTGTTTTTGTCTTAGTTCTTTCATTTCCAAGATGTTTCTCTCCTGACTCGGCCAACGCTTCAAAAGCCTTCACGGGTTTGTTTCCCCACAACAGGGAGCAGAACCTTTCGCTCAGAGCAAAGAGCTTTTTATTTTGTTATTTTATATTTTTTAATTTGCAGGCTCTTAGTTCCTTGACCAAGGATTGAGCCCTGGGCCCTCATCAGTGAAAGCTGGGAATCTTTAACCAGGGGACCATCAGGGAATTCCCAATTCTCTGCAAAAAAAAAAAAATTTTTTTTTAAAAGACGCAATTTCAGGAATCAACTTGTGAGAATATCTAGGGACTGATGACCTTGAGCATCAGGGGGCTTGCAAAGCAAGAAGAGTACATTGTGAGGCTCAACACACACACTCACACTCACTCACTTGCTCAGGGCCCAGATTCACGCCTCACATTCCCCTCCTAGAAACTTCTGTTGCCCCTTTCCATCCACTCCCCACCCTCTTCCGTCCTGCTTGGTGCCCCAGGAGGTTAGCCCATAGGGCAGCATCAATGGGCCCCTTTGTCCTCTGTCTTCCGGCTGGGCAGGAACATCGGAGAGCCTGGCAGCCACCCAGAGCGCAGGAGGCCAGCAAGAGCAGGAGGGCAGGTCCTCCTTCCAGCACTTTCCAGCCTGGACAGCAGGTGACAACTCCTGCGAGGCCTCTCCCTCTCCACCTCTCTCTCTCTCTCTCTGGACTCCAGTACACACACGGCTCTTGCTCCTTCAGGCCCAGTTCCCAGGCACCACACTTCCCTTTTGGCTTTCCAACCTCCTGCTCACACCTTTGCAGATCATCTGTTTACCAAAGGCTTCTTAAATTACCCCCGTGACCGTGACTGCCACAGCCCTGAAGGCTGGTTAGGATCAAGGATCTGGCCCCACTCTGGCCCCTGGGGAACCACTGTGCCCTTCTCCTTCATTCTTCCTTCAAAGGTTCTCGGCTGTTTCCACTCTCCTGGCCAACACACAACACCTTCTAACCCTGCACAGTCGCATCTCAGGTAGACACACAGAGGGTCCTCTGCAGGGGGCCACCACCCCTCATCCTCTCCAGCACCCTTGCGTTGTTCCCACAACGAAAAGAAGACCATTCCCAGGGAATTAAGCTGAAGAATCTGCCCTGGAAGTCCAGGTGAAGATTGCAGACCGTGCTCTGAGAAATTAAAAAACCTTTTTTTTTTTTAAACTCTTAAGCCTCGAAGCCATATTAAAACATTAAATTTCTTATTGAGAACCCTGCATGTCAGGCTCTTAGTTCCTTGACCAAGGATTGAGCCCTGGGCCCTCATCAGTGAAAGCTGGGAATCTTTAACCAGGGGACCATCAGGGAATTCCCAATTCTCTGCAAAAAAAAAAAAATTTTTTTTTAAAAGACGCAATTTCAGGAATCAACTTGTGAGAATATCTAGGGACTGATGACCTTGAGCATCAGGGGGCTTGCAAAGCAAGAAGAGTACATTGTGAGGCTCAACACACACACTCACACTCACTCACTTGCTCAGGGCCCAGATTCACGCCTCACATTCCCCTCCTAGAAACTTCTGTTGCCCCTTTCCATCCACTCCCCACCCTCTTCCGTCCTGCTTGGTGCCCCAGGAGGTTAGCCCATAGGGCAGCATCAATGGGCCCCTTTGTCCTCTGTCTTCCGGCTGGGCAGGAACATCGGAGAGCCTGGCAGCCACCCAGAGCGCAGGAGGCCAGCAAGAGCAGGAGGGCAGGTCCTCCTTCCAGCACTTTCCAGCCTGGACAGCAGGTGACAACTCCTGCGAGGCCTCTCCCTCTCCACCTCTCTCTCTCTCTCTCTGGACTCCAGTACACACACGGCTCTTGCTCCTTCAGGCCCAGTTCCCAGGCACCACACTTCCCTTTTGGCTTTCCAACCTCCTGCTCACACCTTTGCAGATCATCTGTTTACCAAAGGCTTCTTAAATTACCCCCGTGACCGTGACTGCCACAGCCCTGAAGGCTGGTTAGGATCAAGGATCTGGCCCCACTCTGGCCCCTGGGGAACCACTGTGCCCTTCTCCTTCATTCTTCCTTCAAAGGTTCTCGGCTGTTTCCACTCTCCTGGCCAACACACAACACCTTCTAACCCTGCACAGTCGCATCTCAGGTAGACACACAGAGGGTCCTCTGCAGGGGGCCACCACCCCTCATCCTCTCCAGCACCCTTGCGTTGTTCCCACAACGAAAAGAAGACCATTCCCAGGGAATTAAGCTGAAGAATCTGCCCTGGAAGTCCAGGTGAAGATTGCAGACCGTGCTCTGAGAAATTAAAAAACCTTTTTTTTTTTTTAAACTCTTAAGCCTCGAAGCCATATTAAAACATTAAATTTCTTATTGAGAACCCTGCATGTCAGCTTGTGTGTCCCATCACCCCAGCCCTGCCTTTAGAGGCTCCTGTGCTCTGTACTTCCTGCCTCGGATGGAGAGCCCGCCATTTACAAAGGAGATGTTTAAAAACAAGCCAGCAAGCTCAGAGGTACAGAGAACAGACTGGCTGTTGTCAGAGGCAGCGGGTTGGGGGTGGAAGAAATGGGTGAAGCAGGTCCAAAGGTACCAAAAATAAAAATGTTAAAGAAAATAGATAATGGAGAAAGAAAGGGCAACCTACTCCAGTCTTCTTGCCTGGGAAACCCCACGGGCAGAGGAGCCTGGCAGGCTACACTCTGTGGGCTCACAAACAATTGAACATGACTTAGCAACTAACACTTTCACATTCAGGATAGATTTTCTAGCTCCAAGTCACCCTTTGAGAACCTGCTTCATTTTGTACTGCTTTATGTAAACATAAAGACTATCATTTAAAATAAAGCATACAGGAAACAGACAAGACTTCCCGGGCAGTCCAGTGGTTAAGACTCTGGGCTTCCACTGCAGAGGGCATGCCTTTGGTCCCTGGTTAGGGAACTAAGATCCTGCGTGCCCATGGTGTGGCCCCCCAAAAAATACTATACAGAGGAAATCAAGCAGATTCTTCACTGACGAGAGGGTAACAGAGGATGTTTGGAATGAAAGAACTCTTTTTTTTTTTTTCTAATTTTTTTTTTTTTTTTGATGTTTGGGTCACTTCTATTGGTCTTTCATTTTCTAATCTATTTTCATCCATCTTTGTTCTTTGGCCCGTGTGGGCCTCCCATCACAGCGGCCTCTCTCACTGCAGAGCGCCAGCTCTGGGCACATGCGCTCCAGAGCTCCTACTCGGTAGGTGGACACATGGGTCCAGCTGCTCCACAGCACGTGGGATCTTCCCAGGCCAGGGATCGAACCAGCGCCCCTTGCACTGCAAGGCAGTGTCCTTACCCACTGGACCACCAGGGAAGCCCAAGAGCTCTTATTGTAATAAGCAGCCTTGCCATTGAGTTTATCGAAGGCCAAGCAGCTCTGAGAGTCACAAGCACACAAAAGGGCTGAATGTTGGGGGCCCCTAGGCACGGCGAGGAGTTGTGTAGCAGCCACCAGCCTGAGCTTGACAACAAGGTCATCCAAAACAAAACAGGAAAGCTAGAGAGATAGACGGCCAGCCAGGATCAGGATGGACAAGGACCACGGAGCCCACCAGGCAGGGATGTACAGATGTGGCTGGAATAGAAACCTCTGTGAAGATAGGCTGCGTCTAGTCTCGGGCAGGAAGTACGGAAGAGGAGCTCGGAATCCCTCATTATACAAGGAAGCACGATGGCCTCCAGACGCTGCTGGGGCCTTGGTGACAGAACGCGCTCACTAACAGAGTGGGCTCTTGTCTGACTCTGGAAACAAACTGTCTCTGGTGTTACACGTGCTGATAAAAAGATTTTATGGGGAAGGGAGCCCACGTAGAGGGAAGGGAACCCAGGGGATCTGCTCTGCCATGTGGCTTACAGCTTTGGGGGTTATAGTGATGGGATTAGTGTCTGCGTAGCCTCTGGCCCCTCATTCTCTGACTCAGGGTCCTTCCTGGGGCACACATTGCCCAGAAAGATGGATTCCAGTGAAGTGGATCTCGGGAGGTTGGTAGGACATGTGGCATCTTCCTTTGACCTTTCCCACATTCTTCCAGTTGGCAGTGGCTTCTTAGGTCTGTATTCCTTACCAGGACCTCCTGCCTTACAATAACTCATGCAAATGGCTACACTGGTGCCTGGCCAGGGTGGCTTTAGTCGTGTGACTCCTAACAAAGGGGGAACATTTTCAACATCAAGTAACGTTAGGAATTTATTCAAACAAGCAAGCAAGCCTGCCAGCTCCCTTCTCTCTCACTGTCCCCCGACCCCCACCCCCATCTCCCACTGTCCTGTGACTTCTCCCAGATTCTGGAAGCCTTTCTTCCCGCTGTGGCTCCTGCTCTGTTCTCCCAGGCAGCCACTCCCGGGGCTCCTTCCCCGCTCTGGGCCTGCGATGCACCAGGAGGGCCAGTGCCTACTTAGGCCGTTCTTATTTCCCTGTTGTTATTGGTCAACCTCACAAAGCATTTCATCCTGGAAGGGCTGGGTCTGTGTGCCCAGTTGCTCTTCAGAGAGATTCTACTTCCTTCAACTCTTCGGATGGGACCCTTGGCCCTTCCTGTCTCAAGAAGAGCAAACTGGAATGGGGACTGTTTCCCCCTCCCCCACCTCCTCCTTATCTTTCTTCTTGAAAACAGTCCTTGGCTCACTCTGTTTTCTTTCTTTTGACCTTCCCTTGCTCCAGGGGAAAACAGAAATAGATAAGTTTGGTTTTTGGCTGCAGGGTCCAAAAGGATTCCCATGGCTTTTGTCATCAGCAAAGAGTGGGGACCTCCCTGGTGGTCCAGTGGCTAAGATTGGATGCTCCCAAGGCAGGTCCAGGCTTGATCAGAAAACTAGATCCTACATGCCGCAACTAAGAATTCAAAGACCACAAGGAAGATCCCACATGGTGCATAACTAAGACCCAGCACAGTCAAATAAAGAAATATTTTTTTTTAAAAAAAAAAGAGTGAGGGTAAAGCCACGGACCCTGCCCATGGGGGCTGATACTTGATGACAAGGCTTCCTCTGATCGAGTCCCTGCTCCATGAATAAGCAAAAATGACCAGGGCTGACATGTCTGGGCAGGAAACAAGTCAGCAGTGAGCTTATCAAAGACAGAAAAGATCAACACTGTAGGTCCTCAGAGATGTTCAAACATGCCCCACCTCCATCTGACAGACGTTGAAACATGGATTCCAGTGAAGTGGACCCATTGGTAGGACATCATTCCTTTGACCTTTCCCACATTCTTCCAGTTGGCAGTGGCTTAGGTCTGTATTCCTTACCAGGACCTCCTGCCTTACAATAACTCATGCAAATGGCTACACTGGTGCCTGGCCAGGGTGGCTTTAGTCGTGTGACTCCTAACAAAGGGGGAACATTTTCAACATCAAGTAACGTTAGGAATTTATTCAAACAAGCAAGCAAGCCTGCCAGCTCCCTTCTCTCTCACTGTCCCCCGACCCCCACCCCCATCTCCCACTGTCCTGTGACTTCTCCCAGATTCTGGAAGCCTTTCTTCCCGCTGTGGCTCCTGCTCTGTTCTCCCAGGCAGCCACTCCCGGGGCTCCTTCCCCGCTCTGGGCCTGCGATGCACCAGGAGGGCCAGTGCCTACTTAGGCCGTTCTTATTTCCCTGTTGTTATTGGTCAACCTCACAAAGCATTTCATCCTGGAAGGGCTGGGTCTGTGTGCCCAGTTGCTCTTCAGAGAGATTCTACTTCCTTCAACTCTTCGGATGGGACCCTTGGCCCTTCCTGTCTCAAGAAGAGCAAACTGGAATGGGGACTGTTTCCCCCTCCCCCACCTCCTCCTTATCTTTCTTCTTGAAAACAGTCCTTGGCTCACTCTGTTTTCTTTCTTTTGACCTTCCCTTGCTCCAGGGGAAAACAGAAATAGATAAGTTTGGTTTTGGCTGCAGGGTCCAAAAGGATTCCCATGGCTTTTGTCATCAGCAAAGAGTGGGGACCTCCCTGGTGGTCCAGTGGCTAAGATTGGATGCTCCCAAGGCAGGTCCAGGCTTGATCAGAAAACTAGATCCTACATGCCGCAACTAAGAATTCAAAGACCACAAGGAAGATCCCACATGGTGCATAACTAAGACCCAGCACAGTCAAATAAAGAAATATTTTTTTTAAAAAAAAAAAGAGTGAGGGTAAAGCCACGGACCCTGCCCATGGGGGCTGATACTTGATGACAAGGCTTCCTCTGATCGAGTCCCTGCTCCATGAATAAGCAAAAATGACCAGGGCTGACATGTCTGGGCAGGAAACAAGTCAGCAGTGAGCTTATCAAAGACAGAAAAGATCAACACTGTAGGTCCTCAGAGATGTTCAAACATGCCCCCACCTCCATCTGACAGACGTTGAAACAAAGATGTTGAGAAAAAGGTTCAGAGAGGGAAATAGCTCTTCTGTTTGGTCCAGAACTAAAAAGTCATTTGCCGACAGCACGAGGCCCAGGCTGGGGCTTCCCAGGTGGCATCAGTGGTAAAGAACCCACCTGCCAATGCAGGCTATGTGAGTTCAATCCCTGGGTCCGGAAGATCTCCCAAGGAGGGGACAGCAATCCACGCCAGTGTTCTTGCCTGGAGAATCCTGTGGACAGAGGAGCCTGTCCATGGGGTCGCAAAGAGCGGGACACAACGGAAGTGACTGAGCACACACACACACACATGTGCACACATGCATCAGGCCTAGGCTAGTGTTCTTAGACCCATGAGGGCCCCAGGTCTAGCCAGCCCCACCCCCTTTGGCTCACCCAAAGTCCCCAGGCTCTGCTCAGCAGCCCTTGGCAGCCCTCGTGCAGAGGTCACAGTGAGTGTGGAGTTTTCTAAGTGGGCCCCTTCCCTAGAGTCTCAACTGTCACCAGACATGCAGCTCTGATAAGGCAGCCAAACAAACCTCTGCAAAACAGTCCTCCCCAGAGGAGGGGGATGGGCCCCTTTGTTGTCTTGTGTGGTGAGAACAGGACTGGCCAGGAAGGGAGGCCGGTCCTGGTCCTGCCTCCAGCATTTCACAGCTGTGTGATCTTGAGCAAACCCCTATTCCTCTCTTGAGTTAGGAAGGGGCTAGCACACAGCCTCGAAAAGAATGACACAGCTTCCCAGGTAGCTCGGACTAAAGAATCGGCTTGCCAATGCAGGAGGTGGCAATGCAGGTTTGCTCCCCGGGTCAGGAAGATCTCCTGAAGGAGGAAAGGTCAATCCACTTCAGTGCTCTTGCCCGGAAAATTCCATGGGCAGAGGAGTCCATGGGATCACAAAGACTCAGACATGACTGAGCACGCGCACCCACAGACACGAGCGGACAAGATCCAAACCAACTGGAACCAAATAGGTTCAAGACAGTGGACAAGTCCACTTCCTCTGGACCTTGAGCCTCAGGACTCACTCACTGTAACACACCACAAACTAACGGCACACCTCCAGGAGCCATGACTGCCCGAGGATGACCACAAAAGGTCCAAAAAGGGGGCAGCAGCTCAACTCCTGGCAGCTTCCACCCCTTCTCCCAAAGAGCTGGAATACTCCTACCACACATTAGCCTATGAAATTACCCACCCCCTTGCTTCTTATTGCAAAATTCAGGCTTTCATTGAAGAGAGTTGGGACAGCCACCAAGCCATTTAGGAATGATCTAAATCAAATCTCTTATACAGTGGAGGTAATAAATAGACTCAAAGGATTAGATCTGGTAGACAGAGCGCCTGGAAAACTATGGACTGAGGGTTGTAACACCATACAGGAGTCAGTGACCAAAACCGTCCCAAAGAAAAAGAAATGTAAGAAGGCAAAATGTTTGTCTGAGAAGGCTTTACACATAGCTGAAGGAAGAAGGGAAGCAAAATGCTCAAAGATATGGATATGAGCATATGGAAAGATATGCTCAATTGAATGCAGAGCTGGCGATAAAAAAAGCCAAAATTAAAAAAAAAAAAAACTAAAGAATAAACCAAACCCTCAATATTCAAAAACTATCAACAGGACCAGGTCCCATCACTTCATGGCAAATAGATGGGGGGAAAGTGGAAAAAGTGACAGATTTTATTACCTTGGGCTCCAAAATCACGGCAGATGGTAATGGCAGCCATGAAACTAAAGACATTTTCTCCTTGTAAAAAAAAAGTTATGACAAAACTAGACAGTATATTAAAAAGCAAAGACATCATTTTGCTGACAAAGGTCTGTATGGTCAAGGCTTTTTTTTTTTGCCAGTACTCCTTGAAGTCCTCATTTGTTTGTTCATTCATTCATTCAAGGAGCACCTCCTAAACTTCAGGCAGCATGGGATGGGGGTGGGTTGAGGGCAATGGACCCAACTCGAAGGGTATAAAGAACCTTATTTGATGTAAGAGTTCAGCCATAAAAAAGGCTGGGCAACAAAGAATAAATGCTTTTGAATGTGGTGCTGGAGAAGACTCTTGAGAGTCCCTTGGACTGCAAGGAAAGCACCCACAGACACACACAAGATCCAAACCAACTGGAACCAAATAGGTTCAAGACAGTGGACAAGTCCACTTCCTCTGGACCTTGAGCCTCAGGACTCACTCACTGTAACACACCACAAACTAACGGCACACCTCCAGGAGCCATGACTGCCCGAGGATGACCACAAAAGGTCCAAAAAGGGGGCAGCAGCTCAACTCCTGGCAGCTTCCACCCCTTCTCCCAAAGAGCTGGAATACTCCTACCACACATTAGCCTATGAAATTACCCACCCCCTTGCTTCTTATTGCAAAATTCAGGCTTTCATTGAAGAGAGTTGGGACAGCCACCAAGCCATTTAGGAATGATCTAAATCAAATCTCTTATACAGTGGAGGTAATAGACTCAAAGGATTAGATCTGGTAGACAGAGCGCCTGGAAAACTATGGACTGAGGGTTGTAACACCATACAGGAGTCAGTGACCAAAACCGTCCCAAAGAAAAAGAAATGTAAGAAGGCAAAATGTTTGTCTGAGAAGGCTTTACACATAGCTGAAGGAAGAAGGGAAGCAAAATGCTCAAAGATATGGATATGAGCATATGGAAAGATATGCTCAATTGAATGCAGAGCTGGCGATAAAAAAAGCCAAAATTAAAAAAAAAAAAAACTAAAGAATAAACCAAACCCTCAATATTCAAAAACTATCAACAGGACCAGGTCCCATCACTTCATGGCAAATAGATGGGGGGAAAGTGGAAAAAGTGACAGATTTTATTACCTTGGGCTCCAAAATCACGGCAGATGGTAATGGCAGCCATGAAACTAAAGACATTTTCTCCTTGTAAAAAAAAAGTTATGACAAAACTAGACAGTATATTAAAAAGCAAAGACATCATTTTGCTGACAAAGGTCTGTATGGTCAAGGCTTTTTTTTTTTGCCAGTACTCCTTGAAGTCCTCATTTGTTTGTTCATTCATTCATTCAAGGAGCACCTCCTAAACTTCAGGCAGCATGGGATGGGGGTGGGTTGAGGGCAATGGACCCAACTCGAAGGGTATAAAGAACCTTATTTGATGTAAGAGTTCAGCCATAAAAAAGGCTGGGCAACAAAGAATAAATGCTTTTGAATGTGGTGCTGGAGAAGACTCTTGAGAGTCCCTTGAACTGCAAGGAAAGCAAACCAGTCAATCCTAAAGGAAGCCAACTCTGAATATTCTTTGGCAGGACTGATACTGAAGCTGAACCTCCGATACTTTGACCTGATGCTAGGAAAGACTGAAGGCAAAAGAAGAGGGTGGCAGAGGATAAGATGGTAAGATAGCATCCCTGACTCAACCGACATGAAGCTGAGCAAACTCAGGGAGATCCTGAAAGGGCAGGGAAACCTGCGCTGCTGCAGTCCATGGGGTCGGTCGTAAAGAGTCGCAGAGGACTTAGCGACTGAACAACAACAAAAATAAAAACTGACAACCCCATGCCCTGGGGCCTCTCTTGCCCACATGCTCTCAATGGCGTGTGTTTCCTTCCTAAATAACCCTTTAAAAGTATATATTTACTTTTGGTTGCACTGGGTCTCTGCTGCTTCTCGGTGTGGGCTTCCCCTAGTTGCGGTGAGCTGGGGCTCCTCTTCGTTGTCAGGCGTGGCCTCCAGGCTCTTGGACTTCACTAGCTACATCACCCAGGCTTGGTCGTTATGGCTCGAGGGCTTACTTGCTCCAAGGCGTGTGGAATATTCCCGGACCAGGGTTGGAACCCTGGTCTGCTGCATTGGCAGGTGATTCCTATCTGCTACGCCCAAGGGAAGTCTCTGATAAGCCTACTGTCTCACGGAAATAGAGGGGTGGAAAAAGTGACAGATTTTATTACCTTGGGCTCCAAAATCACGGCAGATGGTAATGGCAGCCATGAAACTAAAGACATTTTCTCCTTGTAAAAAAAAAGTTATGACAAAACTAGACAGTATATTAAAAAGCAAAGACATCATTTTGCTGACAAAGGTCTGTATGGTCAAGGCTTTTTTTTTTTGCCAGTACTCCTTGAAGTCCTCATTTGTTTGTTCATTCATTCATTCAAGGAGCACCTCCTAAACTTCAGGCAGCATGGGATGGGGGTGGGTTGAGGGCAATGGACCCAACTCGAAGGGTATAAAGAACCTTATTTGATGTAAGAGTTCAGCCATAAAAAAGGCTGGGCAACAAAGAATAAATGCTTTTGAATGTGGTGCTGGAGAAGACTCTTGAGAGTCCCTTGAACTGCAAGGAAAGCAAACCAGTCAATCCTAAAGGAAGCCAACTCTGAATATTCTTTGGCAGGACTGATACTGAAGCTGAACCTCCGATACTTTGACCTGATGCTAGGAAAGACTGAAGGCAAAAGAAGAGGGTGGCAGAGGATAAGATGGTAAGATAGCATCCCTGACTCAACCGACATGAAGCTGAGCAAACTCAGGGAGATCCTGAAAGGGCAGGGAAACCTGCGCTGCTGCAGTCCATGGGGTCGGTCGTAAAGAGTCGCAGAGGACTTAGCGACTGAACAACAACAAAAATAAAAACTGACAACCCCATGCCCTGGGGCCTCTCTTGCCCACATGCTCTCAATGGCGTGTGTTTCCTTCCTAAATAACCCTTTAAAAGTATATATTTACTTTTGGTTGCACTGGGTCTCTGCTGCTTCTCGGTGTGGGCTTCCCCTAGTTGCGGTGAGCTGGGGCTCCTCTTCGTTGTCAGGCGTGGCCTCCAGGCTCTTGGACTTCACTAGCTACATCACCCAGGCTTGGTCGTTATGGCTCGAGGGCTTACTTGCTCCAAGGCGTGTGGAATATTCCCGGACCAGGGTTGGAACCCTGGTCTGCTGCATTGGCAGGTGATTCCTATCTGCTACGCCCAAGGGAAGTCTCTGATAAGCCTACTGTCTCACTGTATGGTGATTTGCTCTCACATTCTTCCGTGTGAGAAGACAAGGCGGCCCTCCCAGGGACTCGGATGTGACCTGGGAACGTGACCATCCTTTCGTACCCTGTTCTCTTTCCTGCAACACTTTGGGTCTCTGTTTTGTGTTTGTTCTGTTTTGTTCTGTAATACGATGGAGGTAAGTATCGTCTTGGATGACCGATTATGTACCTGAGCTAACATCTGATGATTCCTTCTTTCAAGGAAGAAGTTTTGAGAACTTTAGTATTGCTCTCATAACACCTTGTTCTAAAGCAGTGATATCCAAGATAAATATATTATGATCCATATATACATTTCTTATAGTCCTATAAAAAATAAAAAGCAGGTGAAATTAATTTTAATAATAGATTTTACTTAGCCCAATATATTCAAAATATTATTTCATCATCTAATATAAAAAAAATTATTGAGATATACTGCACTTATGTCCAGGAGTTACCATGCTGAACATCGTAGGCCTAGGGTTTAGCTCAAGAGTGACCAAACCCAATCAGTCTTCCTCAGGCCTCACTCCCCTGTGGTCCATTCTAAAAAGGTTATCGTGTTACTTGCCAGCTGAAAAGATCTCTGATACCGCCTGCCTTTGGAGAGTAAGGTCTGCACACTCTTGTTACCCAACATGACAAGCTCTGTCATATTGTAGAAGACCTTTCCCAATCCGCACAGGTTTCCCTTTGGAACTTTCTTATCTCCCCTGCAGGAGGTGACCACTATAGGCTTTCGGTCCTCCAGTCGGGGACCTCCTTGAAGATTCAGTCATTCGTTCGTCCAAGGTTAGCGTTTGTCAACCAACTGGGTGATTTTTTTCCATGTGCCTTCTCCCCACCCTCGGGCAAAGAATATGCATTTTTCGCCATGTCTTCAACCCCTGCTGCATCATGTATGTTCAGTAAGTCGATGAGTGACCAATCCATCAACCCCCACTTTCTCATCTGAGGAACGAGAACGCGGAACAGGGGGGTTGAGGGCACTTTCCGCTGCTGAGTGTTGAAACTAGCTTCCCGCAGTAGCCAGCGTGGACCAGCATCCCTTCCACGGCCTGAGATGCGCCAGGGACCCAGCAAAGGCAGCAAGCAAGGCAAGACCCCTCCCCACCATCCGGCCAGTCCCTGCGGGCGAGTCGGCCGCGACCCAAGAGGAATAGGGGCGTAGCTGCTAGGGATCCGGAAGGTCCTGGGGCTGGGCGCAGGCTCCGGCGCCCCGGGAGCGGGTGCTTAGACGACCTCAGACCCAGCGCTGGGGAGCAACGCCCGCGCGCGCAGCCCGGGGGCGGTGGGCGGGGCGGCGCGAACTACAAATCCCAGGGGTGGCCTGCGGGGGAGGCGGAAGGGGCGGTCTCGGGCGGGGCTGGCCCGAACCAGGCGGAGCGAGGCCCGGGGGCCGCGAGGGCCACGCTCCGGCTGCGGACGCCGCGCGCGGGAGACCATGTCCGGAGGCAGCAGTTGCAGCCAGACCCCGAGCCGGGCCATCCCCACCACGCGGCGGGTGGTCCTCGGCGACGGCGTGCAGCTGCCCCCCGGGGACTACAGCACCACCCCCGGCGGCACGCTTTTCAGCACCACCCCGGGAGGTAGGCGCGGGATCCAGGGGCCGCCGGGCGCCAGGACGCGGTGTGGACGGTGGGGAGGATGGACTCGGCGGAGCGGGAGGGATCGGGAACCCCCAGCTGGACGGGGCGGCCGAGTTCCGGGGAGCGATGCCTGGGGAGGAATGGATGAGGAGTGTCGGGGCGGCAGAGAGGGTCGCGGAGGTGGCGGCAGGCAGCGAGCGGGGTGGGGAGGTCGCCTCCGGTCGCCCGCCCTTCGGGTGCGAATTCCAGAGCCGCGGCTGCAGTCGCCGCGCGTTTCCTTCTTTCGGGAAGAGACCGCCGACTGCCCCGATCGTCGACAGACGCACAGACAAACGCACGCTTCCAAGGCTGCCGCGCGCTGGGGGGTGCTGCGCCTGGGGGGCGCCGGGGGCAGTTCTGAGGCTGGGCAGGGTGGGGTCAAGGTGGCCCACGAGCCACGCAGAGGCCGGGCCGAGGGTTCTGTGGGTTGGGATGTTGGGGCCAGTGCGTCTTGCAGAGTGCCTTTTCCTTCCCGAGGCGCCCCCGCCCCCCGCTCCGCCCCGGCTTTGGGCAGATGGTGCTCGCCCGCTGCGGCAGCGCCTCGGCGGCACGTGCGGCGGATCGTTCTTTCTGGCCAGTGGTTCTCCGCGGAGGGACCTGGGGCCGCGGGCAGCGCTGTGCAGAAAACCACGTTCTTCGGTCCGGGGGGAAGGGAGGGAACCGTGTGACCTCCGAGAGAGTGGATGAGGAAGAGGAAGCTGAGCTGGCGTGGGTGGGGGCCCGCTGCGAGCAGCCTTAGGGAACCTGGCGTCCCCTCCCAGACCCGGAGCCCCGGTACTCGCGCGCTGATGAAACCTGCCCGCGCGTTTGCATGATGAAATCCCACGCTCGCCACTTCCCTCCCTTCCCCGCGCTGTCCTTCGCCACTCCCTTTACACTCTCAGCCACCGCTCCTGCCCAGACGACCCGAAAAGTGCCGCACAGTCGCTGGCTTTCTGCTGAGACGCTCGCGCGCGTGCGGGCGGGGCTGCAGCCGTGTCGCGCCCGGCAGCGCCCGGGCCACCAGCTTATTTTCTCAGGCAGCTGTCCCACCGGCCACATTCGAGGCCCTGGGTTGTCTGACCGAAAACGGACAACCTTTGAACTGTTAGCGATCTGAGATGTCCCTTATACAGGGGTGCCGCCTGATTCTATGGGAGGAGGCACGGAGGCCCCAGACGTGCCCGGTGTCCACTCTAAAACTTATTTCCCAAACTGAACAAGAAACAGCCGCCAAGCTGTAGAGGGGAAAAATGCTGCCTCTTCTATTTAAAATGATCCAAGGAAAAGTTTCAGTGCCTCTTTGGGCCACTCTCCACTCAGATTCTCTTTCCATGCTGGACCTTACCCATAGTCCAATTTATTTTCTGTGCCGTCCATGGCCTGCCAGGTCCTTTCCAGACAATTCTGTGGTTCCCAAAAGTGAAGGTGTGAACTGTTGCTGGATCTGTTCGGGTGCCCACTGAGGCCGGCCTGAGGGCTAGCTAGGTGGCCCTGTTTTGCACCTTCGTTGCTAGAGGGGTGGATCCGATTGGAAGCAAGAGCCATGGGTGCTGTTTTCAGAGGACTCCCTTCCAGGTCTCACTTGGCGCAGGGAGATGGGGGTTTGAGGGCAGACCTCAGCCCGTCTCCCTCCTTTGGAAGGTCTTCACTGGAGCCAGGGCCAGAGGGTGTCTGCATCAGAGTGTAACAGTTTGCTGAGGCCAACTGGAAGCAAGCGGACGGTACCAGGAGCCTAAAGCCAGGTCTCGTCTGGGGTGACCAGCCTGGGAGACACACAGCTCACGGTGCACAACCTGGAGAAGCCAGGCTTGGAGAACCCTTGGCCTCGGCCTCGGCCCGAGCATGGCGACTGGGTGGGGGCCCGCTGCGAGCAGCCTTAGGAAACCTGGCGTCCCCTCCCAGACCCGGAGCCCCGGTACTCGCGCGCTGATGAAACCTGCCCGCGCGTTTGCATGATGAAATCCCACGCTCGCCACTTCCCTCCCTTCCCCGCGCTGTCCTTCGCCACTCCCTTTACACTCTCAGCCACCGCTCCTGCCCAGACGACCCGAAAAGTGCCGCACAGTCGCTGGCTTTCTGCTGAGACGCTCGCGCGCGTGCGGGCGGGGCTGCAGCCGTGTCGCGCCCGGCAGCGCCCGGGCCACCAGCTTATTTTCTCAGGCAGCTGTCCCACCGGCCACATTCGAGGCCCTGGGTTGTCTGACCGAAAACGGACAACCTTTGAACTGTTAGCGATCTGAGATGTCCCTTATACAGGGGTGCCGCCTGATTCTATGGGAGGAGGCACGGAGGCCCCAGACGTGCCCGGTGTCCACTCTAAAACTTATTTCCCAAACTGAACAAGAAACAGCCGCCAAGCTGTAGAGGGGAAAAATGCTGCCTCTTCTATTTAAAATGATCCAAGGAAAAGTTTCAGTGCCTCTTTGGGCCACTCTCCACTCAGATTCTCTTTCCATGCTGGACCTTACCCATAGTCCAATTTATTTTCTGTGCCGTCCATGGCCTGCCAGGTCCTTTCCAGACAATTCTGTGGTTCCCAAAAGTGAAGGTGTGAACTGTTGCTGGATCTGTTCGGGTGCCCACTGAGGCCGGCCTGAGGGCTAGCTAGGTGGCCCTGTTTTGCACCTTCGTTGCTAGAGGGGTGGATCCGATTGGAAGCAAGAGCCATGGGTGCTGTTTTCAGAGGACTCCCTTCCAGGTCTCACTTGGCGCAGGGAGATGGGGGTTTGAGGGCAGACCTCAGCCCGTCTCCCTCCTTTGGAAGGTCTTCACTGGAGCCAGGGCCAGAGGGTGTCTGCATCAGAGTGTAACAGTTTGCTGAGGCCAACTGGAAGCAAGCGGACGGTACCAGGAGCCTAAAGCCAGGTCTCGTCTGGGGTGACCAGCCTGGGAGACACACAGCTCACGGTGCACAACCTGGAGAAGCCAGGCTTGGAGAACCCTTGGCCTCGGCCTCGGCCCGAGCATGGCGACTGCCTCTAAAGCCCACTTCACCCCAGCCCTTTGCCAGGACAGAGGGGCTTGACCTAAGGAGTGCGGGTCATTCCTGGCTCCCTTCTGCTTCGGTCTGGCGTGCTGTCTCTGTGTCTTCCATGGACACATGATTACCTGGCGACCTCATTTTAATGCCAATCTGATTCTGTGGCTTGGGAGTAGGACCTAGATGCCACGTTTCTAACTAGCTACTGGTGGTGGCTTAAAGACTGGTCTCTGAGTCTCAGGAATGAGTGCCGTGTGACGGCCCTCACCAGTTTCAGTCCTCTGTGGCCTGACAAAAAGTGATGCTTCTGTCCAGGTAAACGCTTGAGGTTGGTTGGGGTTGACACCTCTCTTTAAACTAGGGTCTGAGAGCCAGGCTTCTGGCAGCGTGTGGGAGGTGTCAGAAGCTACCGGACTAAGTGTCCGCTGGTCACACTTGCTGGGAATGCCACTGCAGTGTGTTCCCAGGGGAAAATGAGGGCAGACGACTTGAGCCATCTCCAGTCCTGTGATTCCACGTTGCTTCCTATGGTCATGACCCCTGCACGGGCCGGGCCACTGACCTGAAGCTAGGCGCCTGGAGAACTTAAGAGAAATTCACTTAAGGAGGTGTCGCAGATGAACACCGGAGTTTGTGGAATCCTATGGCTTTGTTTTTAAATTTTATTGAAGGTAACTGTTCTGGCTGTCCCACTGAGGCCGGCCTGAGGGCTAGCTAGGTGGCCCTGTTTTGCACCTTCGTTGCTAGAGGGGTGGATCCGATTGGAAGCAAGAGCCATGGGTGCTGTTTTCAGAGGACTCCCTTCCAGGTCTCACTTGGCGCAGGGAGATGGGGGTTTGAGGGCAGACCTCAGCCCGTCTCCCTCCTTTGGAAGGTCTTCACTGGAGCCAGGGCCAGAGGGTGTCTGCATCAGAGTGTAACAGTTTGCTGAGGCCAACTGGAAGCAAGCGGACGGTACCAGGAGCCTAAAGCCAGGTCTCGTCTGGGGTGACCAGCCTGGGAGACACACAGCTCACGGTGCACAACCTGGAGAAGCCAGGCTTGGAGAACCCTTGGCCTCGGCCTCGGCCCGAGCATGGCGACTGCCTCTAAAGCCCACTTCACCCCAGCCCTTTGCCAGGACAGAGGGGCTTGACCTAAGGAGTGCGGGTCATTCCTGGCTCCCTTCTGCTTCGGTCTGGCGTGCTGTCTCTGTGTCTTCCATGGACACATGATTACCTGGCGACCTCATTTTAATGCCAATCTGATTCTGTGGCTTGGGAGTAGGACCTAGATGCCACGTTTCTAACTAGCTACTGGTGGTGGCTTAAAGACTGGTCTCTGAGTCTCAGGAATGAGTGCCGTGTGACGGCCCTCACCAGTTTCAGTCCTCTGTGGCCTGACAAAAAGTGATGCTTCTGTCCAGGTAAACGCTTGAGGTTGGTTGGGGTTGACACCTCTCTTTAAACTAGGGTCTGAGAGCCAGGCTTCTGGCAGCGTGTGGGAGGTGTCAGAAGCTACCGGACTAAGTGTCCGCTGGTCACACTTGCTGGGAATGCCACTGCAGTGTGTTCCCAGGGGAAAATGAGGGCAGACGACTTGAGCCATCTCCATTCCTGTGATTCCACGTTGCTTCCTATGGTCATGAACCCTGCACAGGCTGAGCCACTGACCTGAAGCTAGGCGTCTGGAGAACTTAAGAGAAATTCACTTAAGGAGGTGTCGCAGATGAACACCGGAGTTTGTGGAATCCTATGGCTTTGTTTTTTAAATTTTATTGAAGTATAGTTGATTTACAGTGTGTTCATTTCTGCTGCACAGCAACAGGATTCAGTTCTGTATTCTTTTTCCATGCGGGGTTTTTGGTTTTCTTTTTTTGGCGGTGCCATGTTTCATGCAGGACCTTAGTTGCCTGATGAGGGATCGAACCCCAGCCCCTTGCTTTGGAAGGGAGGAGTCCTAGCCACTGGACCACCAGGGAAGTCCCTCCATTAGGGTTTATCACAGGATTTTTTTTTTTTAAATGGCTGTTCTGGGTTTTCACTGCTGCCACAGGGTCTTCTCTAGTTGCAGGGAGTAGGAGCTATTCTTGTGCGGTGACTTCTCTTGTTGTGGAACTTGGGCTCCAGGGCACATGGGTTTCAGTAGTTGCGGCCCATGGGCTTCAGTAGTTGTAGCCCATGGGTTCTATAGTTGTGGCTCTGAGGCGCGAGAGCACAGGCTCAGTAGTTGTGGCTCACGGACTTAGTTGCTCCACAGCGTATGGGATCTTCCCAGATCAGGGATCAAACCCGTGTCTCCTGCACTGGCAGGTGAACTCTACCACTGAGCCACCAGGGAAGCCCCTATGACAGAATATTGAATCCAGTTCCCTGTGCTATTCAGGAGGACCTTGTTCTTTATCCATCCTGTATGTGATAGCTTGCATCTGCTAATCCCAAACTCCCAACCCTTCCCCTCCCCACCCCAACCCCTTTCCTTTGACAACAAGTCTGTTCTCTATATCTGTGGAGTCTTAAAAATCTTAAGTAACAACCCATAAGCCACCAGAACTTTTGAGTGGGTCAGAACCTTTCCTCCACCCCTTCCCCACCAACCTCTGTGTTCCCAGTTCCTTACTGGACCTTGGACTCCGGAGCTACAGGAGTTGTTTCTTGGGCAGTAGTCGTGCCTAGCCATGGATCTGGGTGAAGTTTATCCAAGGTAAGCAGGTAGGACTGCAGGTGTTCCTGGCACCCTGTTAGGTTAGACAAACAAAGCCTGTGCCCAGGAAGCTCACCTTGGAGCAGGAACAGAGAGTGCCGGGAAGGGGACAGGGGAGGCTGGGCACTGAAGCCGGAGCTCAGCCAGTGGCCTCGGGCCTTGGTCACATCATCTCTTTATTCCAGGTTCCGAGAACTTGACATTAAGGCAGAGAGGGAACTATAATAAAGTGTTCAGAACATTCCATACTATCTGCTTCATTAAACATGGACAGGGGGCTTCCCTGGTGGTCCAGTGGGTACAGACACCGCCTTGCAGTGCAGGGGGCACCAGTTCGGTCCCTGGCCTGGGAAGATCCCACATGCCGCGGAGCGGCTGGACCGATGTGTTCAGTGACCGAGCCGGAGCTCTGGAGCGCATGCGCCCAGAGCTGGTGCTCTGGGACAACAGAGGCCACTGCGATGGGAGGCCCACACAGGCCAAAAAACAAAGATGGAAATAAAATGAAAGACCGATAGAAGTGGCCAAAAAAACAAATAAATTGGAAAAACAACAAACAAACATGGACAGGGACCCTGGTGTAGCGCATCCCAGGCTCTGTCCACTGCCCACAGCCTGCCTCGGTCTCACGGCCTTTGTGGCATTGGAAGACAGTCTGACCTCGAGTGCTTCCGCTGCAGGTCAGAAAGATGAGCCTACCTGAAGAATTAGAAGCCTCAGAGATGTATCTATAGACTGAAGCGATTAGACATTCAGCCCACCCTGAAAACCTGAATGATATTAAATGAGAATTGCCCACTCAGTAGCCAGCCTGGTAGGACCTTGTTCTTTATCCATCCTGTATGTGATAGCTTGCATCTGCTAATCCCAAACTCCCAACCCTTCCCCTCCCCACCCCAACCCCTTTCCTTTGACAACAAGTCTGTTCTCTATATCTGTGGAGTCTTAAAAATCTTAAGTAACAACCCATAAGCCACCAGAACTTTTGAGTGGGTCAGAACCTTTCCTCCACCCCTTCCCCACCAACCTCTGTGTTCCCAGTTCCTTACTGGACCTTGGACTCCGGAGCTACAGGAGTTGTTTCTTGGGCAGTAGTCGTGCCTAGCCATGGATCTGGGTGAAGTTTATCCAAGGTAAGCAGGTAGGACTGCAGGTGTTCCTGGCACCCTGTTAGGTTAGACAAACAAAGCCTGTGCCCAGGAAGCTCACCTTGGAGCAGGAACAGAGAGTGCCGGGAAGGGGACAGGGGAGGCTGGGCACTGAAGCCGGAGCTCAGCCAGTAGCCTCGGGCCTTGGTCACATCATCTCTTTATTCCAGGTTCCGAGAACTTGACATTAAGGCAGAGAGGGAACTATAATAAAGTGTTCAGAACATTCCATACTATCTGCTTCATTAAACATGGACAGGGGGCTTCCCTGGTGGTCCAGTGGGTACAGACACCGCCTTGCAGTGCAGGGGGCACCAGTTCGGTCCCTGGCCTGGGAAGATCCCACATGCCGCGGAGCGGCTGGACCGATGTGTTCAGTGACCGAGCCGGAGCTCTGGAGCGCATGCGCCCAGAGCTGGTGCTCTGGGACAACAGAGGCCACTGCGATGGGAGGCCCACACAGGCCAAAAAACAAAGATGGAAATAAAATGAAAGACCGATAGAAGTGGCCAAAAAAACAAATAAATTGGAAAAACAACAAACAAACATGGACAGGGACCCTGGTGTAGCGCATCCCAGGCTCTGTCCACTGCCCACAGCCTGCCTCGGTCTCACGGCCTTTGTGGCATTGGAAGACAGTCTGACCTCGAGTGCTTCCGCTGCAGGTCAGAAAGATGAGCCTACCTGAAGAATTAGAAGCCTCAGAGATGTATCTATAGACTGAAGCGATTAGACATTCAGCCCACCCTGAAAACCTGAATGATATTAAATGAGAATTGCCCACTCCAAGTAGCCAGCCTGGTAGGCCTTACATCCTAACAGTGCAGATACAGCTATTGGATTCAAATGGCCTTCCAGTCTTAGTATTTTTTTCAGTATCCTCAGGGGTGTCAGGGTCTCGTTATTTGAAAAAGAAAAGTCCTTCATTACCAGTTTTGGTGAAAGGGCCGGCAGGATGGTGCCATACCAATACCAAGGGCTATTGGTATGAAGGAGCAGGGCATTTGTGTGTCAGGGTCATAATTTGATGTCGAGTTAGGAAAAGGCAGCGTCACTGGAAAAAGGATTGCTTCCCAACGTGAAACGAATGCAAAGGGTTCATTTGTGCACGTAGATCCTTGCGTGTTCAAACATATGAACGAGAAACCTGTTACTTTCTCGTTTTACTGAGATCTACGCCAGTATTCTTCCTCTTTCGTGATTCATAACAGTGAGTCACGTGTATGTGTTTACGTGTTTGTTCCCTAGGTTAGACAGGAAGTTTCTTCAGAGATGGCTTACTCATCTTTGAAGTCCTGCCAGCCACATCGGATGTCTAGAAGGTAAAGGGTGAAAACCTCCTGCCGTGAGAGTGTTCGCAGGGTAGCCTAGTGTCTCTACCACCAGGCCTGGATCTGAGCTGACTTAATAAGAATGTTCTGTCCTCTTAGTTACAAGTACAGTTATTTATCTTGGAATATACCAGAGGCATAAGCTAACTTTCTCTGAACCTCCCCACTTATCCCAGTATTCTTCCAATTACTGTGGAGCAGAATGTGGAAGGAAGTGATGTTTATATGGAACCCATCCGTGGTGGGGCCCAGGTCTCAAACACTGGGGTTAATGGTCTTCATTTACTTGTTGGCAGCCATTATTGCTGACTCGGCAGAATAGGTGACCCCTGCCCATGGCATTTGGATGCTCAGGATGTGGGCCTTGTAACCCACTGCCTAGGCCAATTGAAGTTTCACAGTTCGCCGCCAGGTCTGACCGCGAGTGCTTCCGCTGCAGGTCAGAAAGATGAGCCTACCTGAAGAATTAGAAGCCTCAGAGATGTATCTATAGACTGAAGCGATTAGACATTCAGCCCACCCTGAAAACCTGAATGATATTAAATGAGAATTGCCCACTCCAAGTAGCCAGCCTGGTAGGCCTTACATCCTAACAGTGCAGATACAGCTATTGGATTCAAATGGCCTTCCAGTCTTAGTATTTTTTTCAGTATCCTCAGGGGTGTCAGGGTCTCGTTATTTGAAAAAGAAAAGTCCTTCATTACCAGTTTTGGTGAAAGGGCCGGCAGGATGGTGCCATACCAATACCAAGGGCTATTGGTATGAAGGAGCAGGGCATTTGTGTGTCAGGGTCATAATTTGATGTCGAGTTAGGAAAAGGCAGCGTCACTGGAAAAAGGATTGCTTCCCAACGTGAAACGAATGCAAAGGGTTCATTTGTGCACGTAGATCCTTGCGTGTTCAAACATATGAACGAGAAACCTGTTACTTTCTCGTTTTACTGAGATCTACGCCAGTATTCTTCCTCTTTCGTGATTCATAACAGTGAGTCACGTGTATGTGTTTACGTGTTTGTTCCCTAGGTTAGACAGGAAGTTTCTTCAGAGATGGCTTACTCATCTTTGAAGTCCTGCCAGCCACATCGGATGTCTAGAAGGTAAAGGGTGAAAACCTCCTGCCGTGAGAGTGTTCGCAGGGTAGCCTAGTGTCTCTACCACCAGGCCTGGATCTGAGCTGACTTAATAAGAATGTTCTGTCCTCTTAGTTACAAGTACAGTTATTTATCTTGGAATATACCAGAGGCATAAGCTAACTTTCTCTGAACCTCCCCACTTATCCCAGTATTCTTCCAATTACTGTGGAGCAGAATGTGGAAGGAAGTGATGTTTATATGGAACCCATCCGTGGTGGGGCCCAGGTCTCAAACACTGGGGTTAATGGTCTTCATTTACTTGTTGGCAGCCATTATTGCTGACTCGGCAGAATAGGTGACCCCTGCCCATGGCATTTGGATGCTCAGGATGTGGGCCTTGTAACCCACTGCCTAGGCCATGAAGTTTCACAGGGAGAGCTCAGATTCTAGACCCAGAGATACCTGCCTTGATGAGAAAGGCTGTATCAGTTAGCTACTGCTGCGTAACCAGCAACCCCCAAGTTTAGTAACTTCGATTAACAACAACAGTCTGTTATTTCTCTTCATTCTTTGGGTCGATGGGGCATTTGTTGATCCTCCTGCCTGAGCCCACTCATCTGGCAGCATGTGGTTGGCAGCTGGACTGCCCTGGGCAGGGAGGTTCAAGATGGCCCTAGCTACCTGTCTGGACCTTGCTGGGGACAGCCAGAAGGCTGGCCACCGTCTCTGTCCTTGAGGTCTCACCCCATCCAGAATGTGAGCTTATTTACGTGGCAGTGTTCACGGCCTCTTCAGGCCGAGGCTCGGAAGTCCCATCGTGGCACTGGCACCGTGTTCTGTTTGTCAGAGCAAGCCGCCAGGCTGGCCCAGGTGCAAGGAGAGGGGAAATAACCCCTGTGAAGGAGAGACGCTGTGTGTACACAGGGCTGGGAGGATTCATGGGGACCACTCTTTCAGATGATGTTCCACCAGGGCCAGGGGCAGAAGAAGCAGACAGGAATCACCGGCCTCTGCATTTACTGACTGTTGGTTGAAGAACAGAGGACACCTTCCTGACAACACCGGGTCACAGGTCCCATGTTGATTTCCAGCCCTTCTGCCTGGCTCCGCGAAGCACACCACACAGGTGGCGGTGGTGCCCGGCCGCTGGGCCCCATCTTCACCTGGTGTCACGCTGCCTCTTACCTAGTGCTGCCCGGCCTGCCTTCTGTTTCCCCTTCAAGTGGCCAGGCTCTGGGTCCACCCTCTAGAGGCGTCCATGCTGGCCTCCTTGGCCCAGTGCTCGCATTTGAGCGGTGGGTAGTTTAAATAATAGAAATTTATTTTCTCCTCTGTCTGGAAGCTGGAAGCCCAGGATCAGCATGTGGACAGGGTCGGTTTCTCCTGAGGCCCCCTGCTTGGCTTGCAGACGTCAACCTTCTGCTGCCCCTTTGGCGGTGGCAGTCCTGGTCCTTCCTGGGGGAGTCGCTCTCTCTCACAAGGACGCCAGCTTGTTGTTTTAGGGCTCCACCCTAAGCGCCTCATGTTAACCTAAGAGCCTGTTTGAAGCCCTTATCTCCCCATGCATTTGCACTGAGCTTAGGGGTTAGGGATTCCGTATGTGAATTTAGGGGGGGATGCCTTTCATACAGAAAAACAGGGCTTCTCCCCTCTCCAGCAGCAAGGGGATACTTGAGAAGGGCACTCACTGTTGGTAGTGAGTTCTGGGGACAACCATACCGCGCTGTGTCCCGTGCCCAGGGAAAGGGGAGGAGCTTGGCTGGCTCCAGGAGAATTAGTCGCTGTTTCATTCTGATCCTTTCTGTAGAAGCTTTGTCCCTTCTGCTTAATTTTTGAATCAGCTGGCCGGTTCCCTTATGGGCCCTGAGCGAAGGGTCGTTTGCCACTGGCTGATGGCCCCTTTGCTACTCCAGGACCTTCGTAAGACTCCTAAAGTGGCTTTTTTTGGTTCATGTGGGGATTTTTTTTTTTTTTAATATTTGTTTATTTGATTGCAGCAAGTCCTGGTTGCTCCCTGAGGTATCCTTAGCTGCAGCATGTGTGAACTAGTTCCCTGACAAGGGACGGAACCTGGGCCCTTTCCATCAGGAGCGTGGAGTCTGACCCACTGGACCGCCAGGGAAGTCTGGAGAACGTCGGGGGTCTTGGTTCTCTCTGCAGAGCTGGCAGTGGGAGGGGAAGGGCAGTCTTAGAGTGAATGTGTCCTGCTTCTTTACCAAGATCCTCTCCCTGCCACGCTGTCCAGTGTCTGCTTGCCAGACCGTCTAGCCAGAAGCTGTCGGGCACCGCTGCTGAGTGGGCGTAAGCTCATTCCCGTGTGTTTCTCCTGGGTGGCTGGCCCGCGTCCGAGCACAGGCGTTCAGCCCTCTGCCTGACCCTGTTGTGAAATGCTCTCCCGCCCCTGGAAGGGGAACAGCAGTTCTAGGAATTCCGTGCCTGCACTCTTGTCGGGCCTCACGTCCTCGGCCCCTGGGAGGAGCGCTTCTGCCAGGGGAGGCCCGGGGATAGTGAGGGACCCGCGTCTCAACTTACAGCAGCCGCTTCCAGAGGCCGCTTGGCCCCAGGGGCTGGACCACGGGGAGATGCAGGAGGAATCTAAGAGGCTCCTTCCCAGGGAACATGCTGTTCTCAAGCAGGCGGAAGAGGAGGCAGAAGCCTGAAGACCCCTGGGCCTCCCCCATGGCTGATGCATGGTGGCTCGGGCTGCCTGGCTGCTTGTTAACAGAGGCTCGCGTTGAGGGTTGGAGGCAGGATGGGCTGGGTCTGCCTCGAGATGGCTGTGAGGGGCCAGGCTTTCTGACCTGTTTCCCACCTGTGAGTTCAGGATAGCATGTCTTCCTTGTGGCGGCCCATGGGGCATGGAGACCCAGCAGGTCAAGCCGTGGCAGGCAGATTTTCACAAGGCCCGGGTCCTGTTCTCACCCTCCTCTCAGAGCTGGAGAATGGAGCTAGGGCTTGGGAGGTGAGCGCCGGGGCAGTGTCGCACCCAGGTTTGAGCCCAGAACTGCTTCTGTCTGGTCCCCAGCTAGTTAGACCACTTTCAGCCTAAAAGCACTTGCCCACAAGGAGATCCTAAAAATAAATGATTGGTATCAGAGCTGGAACAGACCCGAGAGATTCTCTCTGAAGCATGGCATAAGCTTGGGGCTTTAAAAATAGTTTGAATGAGCCAGGATCAAGCCCTTGTTTACAGGCAAGGAAACCAGATCCTGAGCCATGTCTGCCTAGCTTTATATGTTCAAGCAAGCTGTCACCCTCACCCCAAAGCCAACCTAGAGAAATAATGCCATTTTTGCATTTGGTACATGCCTGGAGTTTAAAGTCCCAGAGGACACGGGTTACCAAACGTCCAGCTGTGGCCCCTGTGAATTTGTGTTTCTCCTGGGTGGCTGGCCCGCGTCCGAGCACAGGCGTTCAGCCCTCTGCCTGACCCTGTTGTGAAATGCTCTCCCGCCCCTGGAAGGGGAACAGCAGTTCTAGGAATTCCGTGCCTGCACTCTTGTCGGGCCTCACGTCCTCGGCCCCTGGGAGGAGCGCTTCTGCCAGGGGAGGCCGGGGATAGTGAGGGACCCGCGTCTCAACTTACAGCAGCCGCTTCCAGAGGCCGCTTGGCCCCAGGGGCTGGACCACGGGGAGATGCAGGAGGAATCTAAGAGGCTCCTTCCCAGGGAACATGCTGTTCTCAAGCAGGCGGAAGAGGAGGCAGAAGCCTGAAGACCCCTGGGCCTCCCCCATGGCTGATGCATGGTGGCTCGGGCTGCCTGGCTGCTTGTTAACAGAGGCTCGCGTTGAGGGTTGGAGGCAGGATGGGCTGGGTCTGCCTCGAGATGGCTGTGAGGGGCCAGGCTTTCTGACCTGTTTCCCACCTGTGAGTTCAGGATAGCATGTCTTCCTTGTGGCGGCCCATGGGGCATGGAGACCCAGCAGGTCAAGCCGTGGCAGGCAGATTTTCACAAGGCCCGGGTCCTGTTCTCACCCTCCTCTCAGAGCTGGAGAATGGAGCTAGGGCTTGGGAGGTGAGCGCCGGGGCAGTGTCGCACCCAGGTTTGAGCCCAGAACTGCTTCTGTCTGGTCCCCAGCTAGTTAGACCACTTTCAGCCTAAAAGCACTTGCCCACAAGGAGATCCTAAAAATAAATGATTGGTATCAGAGCTGGAACAGACCCGAGAGATTCTCTCTGAAGCATGGCATAAGCTTGGGGCTTTAAAAATAGTTTGAATGAGCCAGGATCAAGCCCTTGTTTACAGGCAAGGAAACCAGATCCTGAGCCATGTCTGCCTAGCTTTATATGTTCAAGCAAGCTGTCACCCTCACCCCAAAGCCAACCTAGAGAAATAATGCCATTTTTGCATTTGGTACATGCCTGGAGTTTAAAGTCCCAGAGGACACGGGTTACCAAACGTGCAGCTGCTCATGGTGGTTTTTGAAGCATGTTTCTGTGGACTCAGAAAGGAAGGAGGGTGCCCTTCCCCTCTCCCCAACCCCCTGCCCCTTCTCTCCCAAGTCTCTCTTCAGGGTTCTTACCTCCCCTCTGGTTGATCCCAGCTTTTTTCTTTTTTTGCCCGCATATAACTGAAGTCATACGGATTGTGGCAGTATCTAGAATCTGTGTCTTTAGGGCTGATTTCATGTCAGCCACTGTGCTGACCCTCGCGGTGGCGCTGTGAGGTTGAACTGCCCTCGTTGCCATCATTGCCATTCGATAGAGGAAGGATCTGAGGCCCAGGGATCTCCCTGGTGGCCCAGTAGTCAAGAATCCACCTTCCAATGCAGAGGACTCAGGCTTGAACCCTGGTTGGGGAGCTAAGATCCTGCCATTCACGGGACATAAGCTCCTGTGCCACAAATGTTGAGCCACCATGCCTTAACTAAGGCCTGAGGCAGCCAGTAAATACATACATATTAAAAAGGAAAGAGGGGCGGCCCTGGTGGTCCAGTGCGTAAAAAGTCCACCATGCAGTGCAAGGGATACCGGTTTGATCCCTGGCGCGGGAAGATCCCATATGCTGCGGAGTGGCTGGACCGGTGTGTCCAATCAGGAGCCAGTGCTCTGGAGCGCATATGCCCAGAGCTAGTGCTCTGCAGCGAGAGAGGTCACTGCGATGGGAGGCCCACACAGGCCAAAGAATAAAAACGGATGAAAATAAATAAATAAAAAACCAGTAAGGGCTTCCCTGGTGGTCCAGTGGGTAAGGACACTGCCTTGCAGTGCAAGGGGCGCCGGTTCGATCCCTGGCCTGGGAAGATCCCATGTGCTGCGGAGCGGCTGGACCCGTGTGTCCAATCACCGAGCCGGAGCTCTGGAGCGCATGCACCCGGAGCCGGTGCTCTGTGACAGCAGAGGCCACTGCAATGGGAGGCCCACACGGGCCAAAGAACAAAGATGGATGAAACATAGATAAATGAAAGACCAATGGAGGTGGCCCACCCATCCCCCTCCCTCAAAAAAAAACAACAATAAAAAAGGCCAAAATTAAAAAAAAAAAAAGAAAAGAAAAGAAATGAAGGCACAGAGACCTGGAGCAATAATGCTCTACCCAGAGTGGGTAGAACCAACAAATGGGAGAGCTGGGTCTCTAGTCATTAGGCGGTAGGAAGACCAGCATGAATTCACACACACAGATACACACCTCTTCACACTTGTTCCCACCCCCTCTCCATGGTGGGGAGTGCTGGCGGCAGCTGGCCTTCTGGTGATGCATGTGCATGGGCTTTCAGTTAGGGGCAGCCTCAGCTATGCTCCACGTGTAGCCTTGAACTCAGGGCCCAGCAGGATCCCAGATACACAAATAGTTGGTAGGGGTCGGGGTGGGGGTTCACCTCTCTTCTGCCCCCGCCCTGTGGGAGGCAGGTTGTGAATTTGCAATCCCCTGGAGGAGGGCATGGCAACCCACTCCAGTCTTCTTGCCTGGAGAATCCCAGGGACAGAGGAGCCTGGTGGGCGACAGTCCATGGGGTCACAAAGAGTCAGACACAACAGAAGCAACTGAGCACACATGCACAGATGCTTCTCTGGCTTGGGTTAAGGGTCTGGGGGGCTTGGATTCCCTGTTGCCAGTGGGACACAGAGTATAGACCTCTCCCTGTCCCTTTGGTCCCACCTATGCCTCTGTTTTTAGATTCCATACACTTGGCAGTAATTGTTACCTGGTCTTTCTCCGACGGCATGTGTGTGTGACACCAGGGGGCAGTTCCTGTGTCTCAGGGTCCCTTCCATCCATCACACCTGGCCTGCTGTGGCCCAGAGGGGTTCAGGGAGGGAATACATGACCCAGCACACCTACGCTCGGGCGGGCGATCAAGCCAAGGTTGGCGGTTGTGTGAGTGAGTGTTAATGCTTGTCCCGATCCCTGAACACAGTTCCTGGAGTTAAAGTCTAGGGTGGACGGGGGTGCGACCCACAGCCTGGCGATGTCAGAGGGGTGAGCTCCCGAGCGTCACTTTACTCGGCCCAGCAGAGAGCCATTAGGGGTGGGAACTTTCAGAAGATGAGAAGTCTATCTTGTTGCAACAATGGAAGTTTTTTTTTTTTTTTGAGGAGGGGATGGGGTGGGGGGGGAGGGGGACGGGCGGGCCACTTCTATTGGTCTTTCATTTCTCTATGTTCATCCGTCTTTGTTCTTTGGCTCCTGTGGGCCTCCCATCACGGTGGCGTCTGTCGTTGCAGAGCGCCGGCTCTGGGCGCATGCGCTCCAGAGCTCCGGCTCGGTAATTGGACACATCAGTCCAGCCGCTCCGCGGCACGTGGGATCTTCCCAGGCCAGGGATTGAACCAACGCGCCTTGCACTGCAAGGCGGTGTCCTTACCCACTGGACCACCAGGGAAGCCCGCAACCATGGAAGTTTTAATTTGACTTACTAAGAAAGGAGATTCTGACCCTATGTCCTTATTTGTTTGTTTGCTTACTGTCCCTATATCCTTATTACAGCTTTGTATTTTTCTTAAAATATTCCTTATAAAAGATGGATTTTTGCCTCATCCTTATCTTACCCTAATCCTTATCTCTTACCCCCAGAGATAACTAAACGCAAAATATAGTTCTATGACTTTTTTTTCACAAGCAGTGTGGTTTAGTTGCTAAGTCATGTATGACACATTTTGACCCCATGGACTGTAGCACGCCACGCTCCTCTGTTCTCTGTCTCCCCAAGTTTGCTCAGAGTCATGTCCATTGAGTAGCTGATGCCATCTAACCACCTCATCCTCTGTCACCCCCTTCTCCTCCTGCCCTCCGTCGTTCCCAGCATCAGGGGCTTTTCCAGTGAGTCAGCTCTTTGCATCAGGGGGCCAAAGGACCGAAGCTTCAGCCTCAGCATGGGTCCTTCCAGTTCCGGGCTGATTTTCTTTAGGACTGACTGGTTGGATCTCCTTGCAGCCCAGGGACTCTCAAGGGTCTTCTCCAGATGGAGAAGCTCATACCGTCAGTAAAAACGAGACCAGGAGCTGACTGTGGCTCAGATTATGAGCCCCTTATTGCAAAGTTCAGGCTTAAATTGAAGACAGTAGGGAAAACCACCAGGCCATTCAGGTATGAGTTAAATCACATCCCTTATGATTATACAGTGGAGGTGATAAATAGATTCAAGGGATTAGATCTTGTAGACAGTGCCTGAAGAACTACAGACGGAGGGAACTAGTGCACAGTGTAAAACATACTGATTCTATATATATATTTAATTTTTTATTTATATTTATGTTTGGCTATTTGGGTTTTCACTGCTGCCACAGGCTCTTCTCTAGAGGCATCACATCAGGTGGCGTCTGTCGTTGCAGAGCGCCGGCTCTGGGCGCATGCGCCCAGAGCTCCGCTCGGTAATTGGACACATCAGTCCAGCCGCTCCGCGCACGGATCTTCCCAGGGCAGGGATTGAACCAACGCGCCTTGCACTGCAAGGCGGTGTCCTTACCCACTGGACCACCAGGGAAGCCCGCAACCATGGAAGTTTTAATTTGACTTACTAAGAAAGGAGATTCTGACCCTATGTCCTTATTTGTTTGTTTGCTTACTGTCCCTATATCCTTATTACAGCTTTGTATTTTTCTTAAAATATTCCTTATAAAAGATGGATTTTTGCCTCATCCTTATCTTACCCTAATCCTTATCTCTTACCCCCAGAGATAACTAAACGCAAAATATAGTTCTATGACTTTTTTTTCACAAGCAGTGTGGTTTAGTTGCTAAGTCATGTATGACACATTTTGACCCCATGGACTGTAGCACGCCACGCTCCTCTGTTCTCTGTCTCCCCAAGTTTGCTCAGAGTCATGTCCATTGAGTAGCTGATGCCATCTAACCACCTCATCCTCTGTCACCCCCTTCTCCTCCTGCCCTCCGTCGTTCCCAGCATCAGGGGCTTTTCCAGTGAGTCAGCTCTTTGCATCAGGGGGCCAAAGGACCGAAGCTTCAGCCTCAGCATGGGTCCTTCCAGTTCCGGGCTGATTTTCTTTAGGACTGACTGGTTGGATCTCCTTGCAGCCCAGGGACTCTCAAGGGTCTTCTCCAGATGGAGAAGCTCATACCGTCAGTAAAAACGAGACCAGGAGCTGACTGTGGCTCAGATTATGAGCCCCTTATTGCAAAGTTCAGGCTTAAATTGAAGACAGTAGGGAAAACCACCAGGCCATTCAGGTATGAGTTAAATCACATCCCTTATGATTATACAGTGGAGGTGATAAATAGATTCAAGGGATTAGATCTTGTAGACAGTGCCTGAAGAACTACAGACGGAGGGAACTAGTGCACAGTGTAAAACATACTGATTCTATATATATATTTAATTTTTTATTTATATTTATGTTTGGCTATTTGGGTTTTCACTGCTGCCACAGGCTCTTCTCTAGTTGCAGGGAGTGGGGGCTACTCTCCAGTTGAGGTGAGCAGGCTTCTTGTTGCGGTGACTTCTCTTGTGGTGGAACTCAGGCTCTAGAGCACATGGGCTTCAGTAGTGGCAGCACATGAGCTCAGTAATTGCGGCTCCCGGGCTTTGTTGCTCCGCAGCACGTGGGATCTTCCTGGATCAGGGATCGAACCCGTGTCTCCTGCATTAGCAGGTGAACTCTTCACCACTGAGCTACCAGGGAAGCCCTGGTTCAATATTCTTATAGATCATACTACATTTAGCGTTATTACAAAATATTGTCTATGTTCCCCAGTGCTGTATCCTTGTAGCTTATTTTTTATTTAATTTTTTGCTCCATGGCTGACTGCGCCTTTTTTTTTTAAATGTGTTTTCTGGTTCCTTATTAAGTTCTTACTTTGTTCATCTGTTATTTTCCCTAATTCAGTTTATTTATTTTATACATAGTAGTTGATACTTGCTCATCCTCTGCCTCTACCTGGCCGCCTTCCCCCTTCCCTCTCCCCATCGGTAACAAGTTTGCTCTCTGTGAATCTGTTTCTGTGTTATATTCATTTGTTTGTTTAATTTTTTAGATTCCACACATAAGCGATAACGGTATTTGTTTTTTTCTATCTGACTTGTTTCACTAAGCATAATATCCTTCAAGTCCATCCACATGGTTGCAAATGGCAGAATAGTGTTCTTTTAAATTATTTGTTTTTTTTTTCTAAATCTGATCCAGCATTAGGACTGACTGGTTGCCCAGCCCAGGGACTCTCAAGGGTCTTCTCCAGATGGAGAAGCTCATACCGTCAGTAAAAACGAGACCAGGAGCTGACTGTGGCTCAGATTATGAGCCCCTTATTGCAAAGTTCAGGCTTAAATTGAAGACAGTAGGGAAAACCACCAGGCCATTCAGGTATGAGTTAAATCACATCCCTTATGATTATACAGTGGAGGTGATAAATAGATTCAAGGGATTAGATCTTGTAGACAGTGCCTGAAGAACTACAGACGGAGGGAACTAGTGCACAGTGTAAAACATACTGATTCTATATATATATTTAATTTTTTATTTATATTTATGTTTGGCTATTTGGGTTTTCACTGCTGCCACAGGCTCTTCTCTAGTTGCAGGGAGTGGGGGCTACTCTCCAGTTGAGGTGAGCAGGCTTCTTGTTGCGGTGACTTCTCTTGTGGTGGAACTCAGGCTCTAGAGCACATGGGCTTCAGTAGTGGCAGCACATGAGCTCAGTAATTGCGGCTCCCGGGCTTTGTTGCTCCGCAGCACGTGGGATCTTCCTGGATCAGGGATCGAACCCG
Source organism: Tragulus kanchil (assembly GCA_022376925.1). Classification (NCBI taxonomy): domain Eukaryota; kingdom Metazoa; phylum Chordata; class Mammalia; order Artiodactyla; family Tragulidae; genus Tragulus; species Tragulus kanchil. Next base: position 13,887,383 of record JAIOJX010000028.1, on the reverse strand, counting down.
TGTCTCCTGCATTAGCAGGTGAACTCTTCACCACTGAGCTACCAGGGAAGCCCTGGTTCAATATTCTTATAGATCATACTACATTTAGCGTTATTACAAAATATTGTCTATGTTCCCCAGTGCTGTATCCTTGTAGCTTATTTTTTATTTAATTTTTTGCTCCATGGCTGACTGCGCCTTTTTTTTTTAAATGTGTTTTCTGGTTCCTTATTAAGTTCTTACTTTGTTCATCTGTTATTTTCCCTAATTCAGTTTATTTATTTTATACATAGTAGTTGATACTTGCTCATCCTCTGCCTCTACCTGGCCGCCTTCCCCCTTCCCTCTCCCCATCGGTAACAAGTTTGCTCTCTGTGAATCTGTTTCTGTGTTATATTCATTTGTTTGTTTAATTTTTTAGATTCCACACATAAGCGATAACGGTATTTGTTTTTTTCTATCTGACTTGTTTCACTAAGCATAATATCCTTCAAGTCCATCCACATGGTTGCAAATGGCAGAATAGTGTTCTTTTTTTATGGTGAGTAGTATTCCATTGTGTGTGTGTATATTTCATATCTTCTTCATCCATCCATCTGTGCCTATCTGTTGATAGACACAAGTTGCTTCTGCATTATCATTTTTAATACGATGACTCTTGATGAGCCACATGGTTGAAAATGAGAGCATTTCCATCGTTCACAACCTTTTGTAAAAGATGAGAGTTACTAATTTCTTCATTTTAAAATGTGCACAGTAGTCTACAGAACTCCGCTTGGTACTCTGATAACCTAAATGAGAAAAGAATTTGAAAAGGAATACATGTGTATTTTAACTGAATCACTTTGCTGCATAGCTAAAACTGATACATCATTGTTAATTAACTGTACTCCAATATAAAATAAAAATTTTTTAAAGGAAAATGTTGTAACAGTAGAAAAATAAAGTAAAGTGTGCTTAGTTTTCATTCAGAAGAGTCCTCTCTGGCTCCACTGTCAGACCTCTGCACTTCTCTATACATTTCTCCTCTTCCCTGAGCAGTTTGGCTGCGGGCGTGGGATTCCCTGAAGCCTCTGGTCTTTCACTGATGTTTATAGAATACATCCTCCTGGCACCTTCTGAAAATGCCTCTGTTCTGCTTTTACTTGGTTAGTTTGACTGGGTATAGACTAGGTCAGAATGACTTTTGCCCCAGGATGGTGAAGACTTTTGACCTGTTGTCTTCAGGCTTCCTGGGTTGCCACTGAAAAATGGGATGCATTCTTATTCCCTGTCCTCATGGGCACCTGCTTTTCTTTCAACCCTTTCTGGAAGTTTTCATGATTTACAATGAATCTCAAGCTGGTGGTTCTTTAGTTCATTGTACTGGATAGTCAAGGAGCCTTTCACGACTCAGCTCTCTCAACTCAGCTCAGCAGAAGTCTCGAGACTTCTTTTGCATTTTTTTTTTTTAAACTTTTATTTATTTATTTTTGGCTGTGCTGGGTCTTTGTTGATATGTGGGTTTAGCTGCTCCGCGGTATGTGGGATCTTTCCAGGCCAGGGATAGAACTGGTGCCCCTTGCACTGCAAGGAGGTGTCCCTACCCACTGGACCACCAGGGAAGCCCCTCGACCTTCTTTTATCCAGGATTTGGTTGGTTATCTTTGCATCTTTATTATCTGTTTGTGTTGGGATGTCTGTCTCCTTAAAGGCTGTGCTCTTTCCTCAGAAGTGCATGGAGACATCTGAGTGTGTATATTTACGAGTGAGGTGCACAAGAACGGACCGGAAGCCCCTTTTGAGTTCCAGAGGCAGGCGGGCTTGATCTAGTGGCTAGTCAGTATTTTTCGTGTGGGATAATCTCCTCCCCAAATCCATTTCTGTAGGCCTTTATCTTTGCTGTTTATCCCGAAGCAGATTGGGGCAGTGGGGTTGAGGCCACCATCGAGGAGGTCAGCTTTATGTATTTATTTTCCTGGCTGGCGTCCTCCTGGGGGAGATGGGTGGCACCTCTCCCTGGTCCCAGCCCCCAGCCCCATTTTCCTTGATGCCTCTAATTCCCAAACCTTTCTGGGTTCAGCCCTGCCTGCTTCCTGTTAGAATCTTCGCACCTTTTGTTGTTACCCTTTTCCTCGCTGTTAGACCCATTCTTTGGCCTTCCTTGGCCGCCCAATGGTTAAGACCCCGCGCTTCCACTGCAGGGACATGGGTTCCATCCCCTGGTTGAGGGACTAAGATCCCACATGCCACAGGGCGAGGCCCCCCGAAAAGGAAGGGAAGAAGAAGAACGATTGCTCCACTCACTGGCTGTCTTTACTATTTTGTGATGTGGAGGACTGTTGGAGTCCGGTTTGCATCCAGGTGGGAGCACAGGCTTCTAGGTCTTGTGTTTTGGATGACTTGTAAGAGAAGCAGCAGGGAGCGCCTGCCACCTGGAGGCCGCCTAGATCCTCAAAAACTCCTGCTCACAGAGGGGTCACTTTCCCTCACACGGAGAGGAAGTAGGCCCTCAGCTAAAGAGTGTCCTGTAGGCGACCGCCTGGGGTGACACCCCCACGCCCCAGGGGACCACACCTGACCAGCAGCCCCAGCTGCCCGCTGCTCAGCACCCCCTGCTGGTTCCCACGCCTGTCCCTGTGCGCAGGGCAGCCCTGGGAGAGCCCCGCAGCCCCTGCCCAAATGGGACTTTGGGCTGCAAGGAGGTGTCCCTACCCACTGGACCACCAGGGAAGCCCCTCGACCTTCTTTTATCCAGGATTTGGTTGGTTATCTTTGCATCTTTATTATCTGTTTGTGTTGGGATGTCTGTCTCCTTAAAGGCTGTGCTCTTTCCTCAGAAGTGCATGGAGACATCTGAGTGTGTATATTTACGAGTGAGGTGCACAAGAACGGACCGGAAGCCCCTTTTGAGTTCCAGAGGCAGGCGGGCTTGATCTAGTGGCTAGTCAGTATTTTTCGTGTGGGATAATCTCCTCCCCAAATCCATTTCTGTAGGCCTTTATCTTTGCTGTTTATCCCGAAGCAGATTGGGGCAGTGGGGTTGAGGCCACCATCGAGGAGGTCAGCTTTATGTATTTATTTTCCTGGCTGGCGTCCTCCTGGGGGAGATGGGTGGCACCTCTCCCTGGTCCCAGCCCCCAGCCCCATTTTCCTTGATGCCTCTAATTCCCAAACCTTTCTGGGTTCAGCCCTGCCTGCTTCCTGTTAGAATCTTCGCACCTTTTGTTGTTACCCTTTTCCTCGCTGTTAGACCCATTCTTTGGCCTTCCTTGGCCGCCCAATGGTTAAGACCCCGCGCTTCCACTGCAGGGACATGGGTTCCATCCCCTGGTTGAGGGACTAAGATCCCACATGCCACAGGACGAGGCCCCCCAAAAAGGAAAGGAAAAACAAGAACCATTCCTCCACTCACTTCCTGTCTTTACTATTTTGTGATGTGGAGAACAGTTGGAGTCCAGTTTGCATCCAGGTGGGAGCACAGGCTTCTAGGTCTTGTGTTTTGGATGACTTGTAAGAGAAGCAGCAGGGAGCGCCTGCCACCTGGAGGCCGCCTAGATCCTCAAAAACTCCTGCTCACAGAGGGGTCACTTTCCCTCACACGGAGAGGAAGTAGGCCCTCAGCTAAAGAGTGTCCTGTAGGCGACCGCCTGGGGTGACACCCCCACGCCCCAGGGGACCACACCTGACCAGCAGCCCCAGCTGCCCGCTGCTCAGCACCCCCTGCTGGTTCCCACGTCCTGTCCCTGTGCGCAGGGCAGCCCTGGGAGAGCCCCGCAGCCTCCCAAAGCGTTCGCGCGTCTAACAATATGGGACTGTGTGTGTTCTGTTAGGTTTGCCTCATCTGTGGGAGGCCTGGGGAACTTCCCGAAGATCACTGTCCGCTGAGGTGGATCCGTGAAGAGTTCAGAAGCCAAAGCAGTTCCATCTTCGGCTCCTGTTCCTCACAGGCCCCAAGTTAGTCAGGGGGACTTTGTGGTCTCCAGGCCCTGTGCCTGGTCAGCTGACTTTCTAGACCCCACTGTTCCCTCCCCGTGCCCCCAGCCTCTCTCCCTTGTAAGAATCGTAAAGACACGGCGGGCTGCAAGCTGTTAGGGAAGAAGTTTATTTGGGAAGAGTTCCCGGGCGAGATCCACAGGTCCGAGAGATGGGCCAGGGAAATCGCGCCCCGGAGATGGGACGAGGAGGTTTTATTAGGGAGGAGGGGAGCAGGAGAAAAGGGGAGGGGGTATCCCTCAGGGCAGGCGCAGAAACGAAGTCTTTGTTTAAGCTTGGCGGGAAGTCCAGTGATGAGCCCACTATCCTTCAGGTGGCTGTGGGCTGGGGGTGTGAAATTCTTGACACTTTGTGAGGAATTTTTATGGCCAAGGCTATCTCCTTATCGCAGGTCTAGGGAGATTCTCAGGCACCAGCAGGTAAGCAACTGACCCCTGATTTGGTGCCGGAGTCTGGTTGCGGTGTTGACCCTAACAATTTGGCCCTTTCTTATGATTATTTAGTGCTGGGGAATCTCCGGCCGCAGTGTTAACACTTTAATAGCCTGCCACCCTTACATCCCTGACTAAATTACTCTGAGGGTGGGTGTCTTTCTCTTTAATATACGTTATTTACTTGGCTGTGCTGGGTCTTAGCTGTGCCACACAGGATCTTTCAGTTGCAGCATATGGGAGATCTAGTTCCTGACCAGGATTGAACCCCTGGCCCTGCCTTCAGAGTGCAGTCTTAGCTTCTGAACCACTAGGGAAGTCCAGTGGGGGTGTCTTGGGTGGCACCCCCACTGGCATTTAGATTATGGATTTTGTTAGCTCAAATGAGGTTTTTTTACTTTTAAATAACTGCCCCAGGCATAGGATAAAGGGCACAGAGGCATTTCTTTTCTTTCTTTTTTTTCTTTAAAGTGTAATTATTGATTTTTAAAATGCTGGGGTCTACTTCTGAGGTTGTACTCCAAAGAATTAAAAGGAGGCCTCATCTGTGGGAGGCCTGGGGAACTTCCAAGATCACTGTCCGCTGAGGTGGATCCGTGAAGAGTTCAGAAGCCAAAGCAGTTCCATCTTCGGCTCCTGTTCCTCACAGGCCCCAAGTTAGTCAGGGGGACTTTGTGGTCTCCAGGCCCTGTGCCTGGTCAGCTGACTTTCTAGACCCCACTGTTCCCTCCCCGTGCCCCCAGCCTCTCTCCCTTGTAAGAATCGTAAAGACACGGCGGGCTGCAAGCTGTTAGGGAAGAAGTTTATTTGGGAAGAGTTCCCGGGCGAGATCCACAGGTCCGAGAGATGGGCCAGGGAAATCGCGCCCCGGAGATGGGACGAGGAGGTTTTATTAGGGAGGAGGGAGCAGGAGAAAAGGGAGGGGTATCCCTCAGGGCAGGCGCAGAAACGAAGTCTTTGTTTAAGCTTGGCGGGAAGTCCAGTGATGAGCCCACTATCCTTCAGGTGGCTGTGGGCTGGGGGTGTGAAATTCTTGACACTTTGTGAGGAATTTTTATGGCCAAGGCTATCTCCTTATCGCAGGTCTAGGGAGATTCTCAGGCACCAGCAGGTAAGCAACTGACCCCCTGATTTGGTGCCGGGAGTCTGGTTGCGGTGTTGACCCTAACAATTTGGCCCTTTCTTATGATTATTTAGTGCTGGGGAATCTCCGGCCGCAGTGTTAACACTTTAATAGCCTGCCACCCTTACATCCCTGACTAAATTACTCTGAGGGTGGGTGTCTTTCTCTTTAATATACGTTATTTACTTGGCTGTGCTGGGTCTTAGCTGTGCCACACAGGATCTTTCAGTTGCAGCATATGGGAGATCTAGTTCCCTGACCAGGGATTGAACCCCTGGCCCTGCCTTCAGAGTGCAGTCTTAGCTTCTGAACCACTAGGGAAGTCCAGTGGGGGGGGGGGGTGTCTTGGGTGGCACCCCCACTGGCATTTAGATTATGGATTTTGTTAGCTCAAATGAGGTTTTTTTACTTTTAAATAACTGCCCCAGGCATAGGATAAAGGGCACAGAGGCATTTCTTTTCTTTCTTTTTTTTCTTTAAAGTGTAATTATTGATTTTTAAAATGCTGGGGTCTACTTCTGAGGTTGTACTCCAAAGAATTAAAAGGAGGGTCTCAAGATATTTGCGTACCATGTTCCTAGCAGCTTTATTCACAATAAACAAAAGGTGGTTGCCACCTGAGTGTCTGTGGTAAACACACTGGTATATCCATACAATGGCGTATTGTTGTTTAGTTGCAAAGTTGTGTCTGACTCTTTGTAACCACACAGACTGTAGCCCACCAGGCTCCTCTGTCCATGGGATTCTCCAGGCAAAAATGCTGGAGTGGGTTGCCATGCCCTCCTCCAGGGGATCTTCCTGACCCAGGAATTGAACCTGAATTGGCAGGTGATTCTTCACCACTGAGCCACTAGGGCAGCCCACTGTGGAATACTATTCAGCCTTAACTGGAAGGAGATTCCCACACAGAGTCCAACCATGCAGATGAACCTTGAGGACATTATGCTAAGTGAAACAAGCCAGTTGCAAAAAGCCAGATATGTATGATTCCATTTACAGGAAGTACCTAGAGTAGTTCAGGCTTCCCTGGTAACTCAGACAGTAAAGAATCTGCCTGCAATGCAGGAGATCCAGGTTTGGGAAGATCCCCTCCGGAAGGGTATGGCAACCTGCTCCAGTCTTCTTACCCGAAGAAGTCCACGGACAGAGCAGCCTGGCCGGGCTATGCTCAGTCCATGGTGTCGCAGAGTCGAACGCGGCTGAACGACTGACACACAGCAACAGAGCGGTCCAGCTCAGACGGAAGTAGGGTGGTGGTGGCCAGGGGCCGGGGGAGGACGAGCTGTTTCCCAGTGGTTTCAGTCTGGCACGATGAAAACAGGCCGGGGGAGGGGCTGTCCAACAATGTGGACGTCCTTACACAACTCAGCTGTGCGTTTAAGGTGAGTTCAGAGGGCAGGTTTTATGTTATTTCTATTTTACCAACTTGTTTTTAAAAAAATCACGGGGGGCTCATGTCCTTTAAAGAACCTCAGAGGCTACTGACCTCTGTCAACTAAAGAAGGTGAACAACTTGAGAGTTGTGGGTTAAGTTTTATTTGGGGTATAATTAGGACTGCAGCCCGGGAGGCAGCATCCCAGATAGCTCTGAGAGACTGCTCCAAAGAGACAGGGGAGGAAAGCCAGTTTAAGGGTTTCAGTGTGGGGGGAAATTCACATGCCTCAAAGAAAGGGTTTTTTCAAAGGCTTTTGTTTTACAAATGGCTTGTGCCTGTCATGAGGATGTGATATCTTCTTGAAGGATTTTAGCATTTTTCTAGTTGTGAGGCGATGCAAGGATTGAGATAACAAAAGCTGTTCCTAAAAGTCATTTCCCTATCTAAAGACCTGCTCCACCGGATTCCGCGGAGCAGAGTGCCTTGCCCCACCCTGATTTCCTTCAGGGGGTGCTGAAAAGTCAGCAGCTCCTAAGGCACAGTGTTCCATCTCCGCAGAGGCAGAGGGTAAATGCCCTTGCTGTCCATTCATTGTAGTTGACACTTCCAAGTTCTTTTTTGAGACAATTGAATCTCCAGCTCTCAGGTTCAACTCTGATGGGGGTCCGTCCCCACTGTGGTGAGCAAACCGAAGGAAAAAGCCAGGGTGGTATTAGGAGTTTGGGATTAGTAGATAACAGATTCTTCTATGTAAAACAAACAGGGCATTTTTTGGCGGTCCAGTGGTTAGGACTTTCACTGCCAAGGGCCCGTGTTCAGTCCTTGATCAGGGAAACTAGATCCCACAAGCTGTGTGATGTAGCCAAAATAAAATAGAGAAAGTCCTACTGGACTATATTCAACAGCCTGTAATGCAAAAAAATGTGAAATGCGTGTGTATATACATATATATATATGTATATTCAGAAACATACATGTTACTGAGTCACTTTGCTGGACACCAGAAACTAACACAACATTGTAAGTCAACTATAGGTCAATAAAAACGAATAGATTTTTTAAAAAGCCAAGGGAAGGGGGAGGGAAGGAGGGGAGGTGCCAGGCCATGACAACTAAGAAACAGAACAATGAGCCCATCTCTGAAGCCAGGATGCCTCTCTCAAGGAGAAGGCACTGGGGTCTCCTATGTTATTTCTATTTTACCAACTTGTTTTTAAAAAAATCACGGGGGGCTCATGTCCTTTAAAGAACCTCAGAGGCTACTGACCTCTGTCAACTAAAGAAGGTGAACAACTTGAGAGTTGTGGGTTAAGTTTTATTTGGGGTATAATTAGGACTGCAGCCCGGGAGGCAGCATCCCAGATAGCTCTGAGAGACTGCTCCAAAGAGACAGGGGAGGAAAGCCAGTTTAAGGGTTTCAGTGTGGGGGGAAATTCACATGCCTCAAAGAAAGGGTTTTTTCAAAGGCTTTTGTTTTACAAATGGCTTGTGCCTGTCATGAGGATGTGATATCTTCTTGAAGGATTTTAGCATTTTTCTAGTTGTGAGGCGATGCAAGGATTGAGATAATAAAAGCTGTTCCTAAAAGTCATTTACCTATCTAAAGACCTGCTCCACCGGGGATTCCCCGGAGCACGGAGTGCCTTGCCCCACCCTGGTTTCCTTCAGAGGGTGTTGAAAAGTCAGCAGCTCCTAAGGCACAGGGTTCCCTCTCCGCAGAGGCAGAGGGTAAATGCCCTTGCTGTCCATTCATTGTAGTTGACACTTCCAAGTTCTTTTTTGAGACAATTGAATCTCCAGCTCTCAGGTTCAACTCTGATGGGGGTCCGTCCCCACTGTGGTGAGCAAACCGAAGGAAAAAGCCAGGGTGGTATTAGGAGTTTGGGATTAGTAGATAACAGATTCTTCTATGTAAAACAAACAGGGCATTTTTTGGCGGTCCAGTGGTTAGGACTTTCACTGCCAAGGGCCCGTGTTCAGTCCTTGATCAGGGAAACTAGATCCCACAAGCTGTGTGATGTAGCCAAAATAAAATAGAGAAAGTCCTACTGGACTATATTCAACAGCCTGTAATGCAAAAAAATGTGAAATGCGTGTGTATATACATATATATATATGTATATTCAGAAACATACATGTTACTGAGTCACTTTGCTGGACACCAGAAACTAACACAACATTGTAAGTCAACTATAGGTCAATAAAAACGAATAGATTTTTTAAAAAGCCAAGGGAAGGGGGAGGGAAGGAGGGGAGGTGCCAGGCCATGACAACTAAGAAACAGAACAATGAGCCCATCTCTGAAGCCAGGATGCCTCTCTCAAGGAGAAGGCACTGGGGGTCTCCACGGTAGCCCTCTGGGCTCGCAGGCACACGGCCTTCGTGTCACGGGGGGCCCCGCGGGGGCAAGGGGCTGGCACAGGGCGGGGTGCCCAGGGCCGCCCGGTTGGATACAGTAGCAGGGCCTTAAGTACAGCCCCGAGTCTGTGTTCTTTGCTGCCCACCCCTCCCGCTTAGAAACGTGAGTTTTGAACTGCAGGCCTCCTGGTGAGGAGGAGCAGGGCTGTCAGCCTTGGCGTTATTGCCTCAGACAAGAACAAGACTGCGTGGGCGCCTGGCCAGGCTGGGGTCAGACCGGGCCAGCGTGAGCAAGGAGGTGAGGTTCATCCTTGGGTACCTCTCACCAGCCTCTGCTCGTCAGTGTCCCGGGTCGTCCTCAGCACCAGGACCCAGTCTTTTTTTTTTTAATTTATTTTTGGCTGTTCTGGGTTTTCACTGCTGCCACAGGCTCTTCTCTAGGTGCAGGGAGTAGGGGCTACTCTTTAGTTGAGGTGAGCAGGCTTCTTGTTGCAGTGATTTCTGTTGTGGAAGTAGGGTGCTAGGGCACATGGGCTTCAATCGTTGGGGCACATGGGCTCAGTAGTTGAAGCTCCGAGACTCTAGAGCACAGGCTCCATAGTTGTGGCTCACGGGCCTAGTTGCTCTGCAGCATGTGGGATCTTCCCAGATCAGGGATTGAACCTGTGTCTCCTGCACTGGCAGGCAAATTCTCTACCACTGAACCACCAGGGAAGCCCCCCAGGACCCAATCTTTTTTTTTTTTTTTTTTTTAGATAGTTAGGACTGGGGTACTTTTTGGGGGGGGCGCGGGGGAGGGTTGGGGAGGGGGGTGGGCCACTTCTATTGGTCTTTCATTTATCTGTTGTCATCCATCTTTGTTCTTTGGCCCGTGTGGGCCTCCCATCGCAGTGGCCTCTGTTGTCGCAGAGCACTGGCTCTGGGCGCATGTGCTCCGGAGCGCCGGCTCAGTAATTGGACACATGGGTCCAGCTGCTCTGCGGCACGTGGGATCTTCCCAGGCCAGGGATCAAACTGGTGCCCCCTGCGCTGCAAGGTGGTGTCCTTACCCACTGGACCACCAGGGAAGCCCCCCAGGACCCAATCTTAACTCACGTTAGAGCTCAGAGAGGCAAGCTGGCCCTCTCCAGTCTCGGGGGTTAGTAGACAGGCAGTGCTCAACACCAAGAAATGAATCTCGGCTGTCTGAATGTCACTCCGCAGAGCCCTTGAGAGGGGCACGGGTCAGGGATCGATGAGGACGGGCATCCCCGGAGTCCTTGAGTGCCGGTTTCTAAACCAGGGCCCTTCACTGTCCACCTACATACAGTTGGCACGTGGCATCTAGTTCCCCGACCAGGATTGAACCCAGGCCCCCTGCGTTGGGAACAGAGTCTCAACCACTGGACCACCAGGGAAGTCCTCAGTATTTTTTAATTGATGAGTAGTTGATAATACAATGTTATATTAGTTTTCAGGAGTGATATATATATATATATATATATAGTCTATTTCAGGTTCTGCATCCCTGGAGAAGGAAATGGCAACCGACTCTAGTATCCTTGCCTGGGAAATGCCATGGACAGAGGAGCCTGGGGGCTGCAGTCCACGGTCACGGAAGAATTGGACATAACTTGGTGACTAGTTAACGATAGGTTATTCTAAGAACTGGGTGTAGTTCCTTCCTACAAAGTAGTTGAAGCTCCGAGACTCTAGAGCACAGGCTCCATAGTTGTGGCTCACGGGCCTAGTTGCTCTGCAGCATGTGGGATCTTCCCAGATCAGGGATTGAACCTGTGTCTCCTGCACTGGCAGGCAAATTCTCTACCACTGAACCACCAGGGAAGCCCCCCAGGACCCAATCTTTTTTTTTTTTTTTTTTTTTAGATAGTTAGGACTGGGGTACTTTTTGGGGCGGGGAGGGTTGGGGAGGGAGGGGGGTGGGCCACTTCTATTGGTCTTTCATTTATCTGTTGTCATCCATCTTTGTTCTTTGGCCCGTGTGGGCCTCCCATCGCAGTGGCCTCTGTTGTCGCAGAGCACTGGCTCTGGGCGCATGTGCTCCGGAGCGCCGGCTCAGTAATTGGACACATGGGTCCAGCTGCTCTGCGGCACGTGGGATCTTCCCAGGCCAGGGATCAAACTGGTGCCCCCTGCGCTGCAAGGTGGTGTCCTTACCCACTGGACCACCAGGGAAGCCCCCCAGGACCCAATCTTAACTCACGTTAGAGCTCAGAGAGGCAAGCTGGCCCTCTCCAGTCTCGGGGGTTAGTAGACAGGCAGTGCTCAACACCAAGAAATGAATCTCGGCTGTCTGAATGTCACTCCGCAGAGCCCTTGAGAGGGGCACGGGTCAGGGATCGATGAGGACGGGCATCCCCGGAGTCCTTGAGTGCCGGTTTCTAAACCAGGGCCCTTCACTGTCCACCTACATACAGTTGGCACGTGGCATCTAGTTCCCCGACCAGGATTGAACCCAGGCCCCCTGCGTTGGGAACAGAGTCTCAACCACTGGACCACCAGGGAAGTCCTCAGTATTTTTTAATTGATGAGTAGTTGATAATACAATGTTATATTAGTTTTCAGGAGTGATATATATATATATATATATATAGTCTATTTCAGGTTCTGCATCCCCTGGAGAAGGAAATGGCAACCGACTCTAGTATCCTTGCCTGGGAAATGCCATGGACAGAGGAGCCTGGGGGGCTGCAGTCCACGGGTCACGGAAGAATTGGACATAACTTGGTGACTAGTTAACGATAGGTTATTCTAAGAACTGGGTGTAGTTCCTTCCTACAAAGGAGGTCCTTGCTGACTATCTGTTTTGTATATCGTAGGTATATGTTCATCTCAAACTCCTTATCACTTTACCTCATCTGCAGTCTTTATCAGACTTTGCATTCTTATGTTTAATATTTCTCTTTATATCACCTCTTCTTTGAAATGTATTGTTTTCCATTTTTATTATGGGCCGAGTCCACAGCTTGTGGGATCTTTAGTTCCCCTACCAGGGATCGAACTCGTACCGTTGGCAGGGAACATGCAGAGCCCCAACCACTGGATCGCCAGGGGATCCCCTAGTTTTTATTATGTGTATCATACCTTATGTGATATATAACACGTACTATTACCATACTCAGTTACATCCTGTTGTATATATTAAAAGGAAGCTTGCTATCCCAACTATATATGGAAAACCAGATTCACTTGCCATAAATAGAAAGCTATAAAAGGAAACACAGTGACAACAAGGCAGTTTTAAATTCTAGCTAGATTCCTCTGCCTGTTGAAGCCTGGGGCCTGCTCTGTGTGAAGAAGGGAGCCACTAGCAAATGTTTGGGAGGTGTTATGTTACTAGGACCACACTGGGGCTTCGGAGATGATCAGGATTAAACAAGGGCCCAGCGGGAGGAGCCTTCTCACTCTCGAGGTTATTTGATGAGTCAGCTGGCCTCTCCTCCGCTCCTGGGTCCTTGTGCTTGAAAACACACCCCCTTTTAAAGGAGTCTCTTGGGTCCTGCTAGGCTTAAGGATAGTGAAGAGTTCTGTAAGACATGGTCCCTCAGCCTAGTATGACACTTGAGAAAGGAGAGTGAAAATGGAAGGAGTGGAGGGGCAGGCTGAGGATAGGTAACTCGATGCTGGGCGGAGCAGGGGGCTCTGGAGAGGTGGCTGAGTCAAGAGCGCCCGGGTGGGGCAGGAGGGCCCAATGTCCCTCTCCTCCGCCAAGTCCAGACAGGAAGCCACCTCACTTTTTACTGGCTGGAGCAGGGAGGAGGAGGAATCACTTAATTTTCTCTGTACTTCTTTGTAACAGAGAGTTAAAGATTCTGGGTCTCTCCCCAGGTTGTGTAAGGACACAATTGAAAAATGCATTAAAAAACCCACCTTGGGGCTTCCTTGGTGGTCCAGTGGGTAAGGACACTGCCTTGCAGTGCAGGAGGTGCTGGTTCGATCCTGGCCTGGGAAGATCCGTCCGAGCCGCAGAGCGGCTGAACGGTGTGTCCAATGACCAAGCCGGAGTTCTGAGCGCATGCGCCCAGAGCCGGTGCTCTGCAACGACAGACGCCACCATGGGAGGCCCACACGGGCCAAAGAACAAAGATGGATGATAATAGATAGATGAAAGACCTATAGAAGTGGCTCCCCAAAACCCACCTTGGGGACTACCCGGTTGTCCGGATGTGATATATAACACGTACTATTACCATACTCAGTTACATCCTGTTGTATATATTAAAAGGAAGCTTGCTATCCCAACTATATATGGAAAACCAGATTCACTTGCCATAAATAGAAAGCTATAAAAGGAAACACAGTGACAACAAGGCAGTTTTAAATTCTAGCTAGATTCCTCTGCCTGTTGAAGCCTGGGGCCTGCTCTGTGTGAAGAAGGGAGCCACTAGCAAATGTTTGGGAGGTGTTATGTTACTAGGACCACACTGGGGCTTCGGAGATGATCAGGATTAAACAAGGGCCCAGCGGGAGGAGCCTTCTCACTCTCGAGGTTATTTGATGAGTCAGCTGGCCTCTCCCTCCGCTCCTGGGTCCTTGTGCTTGAAAACACACCCCCTTTTAAAGGAGTCTCTTGGGTCCTGCTAGGCTTAAGGATAGTGAAGAGTTCTGTAAGACATGGTCCCTCAGCCTAGTATGACACTTGAGAAAGGAGAGTGAAAATGGAAGGAGTGGAGGGGCAGGCTGAGGATAGGTAACTCGATGCTGGGCGGAGCAGGGGGCTCTGGAGAGGTGGCTGAGTCAAGAGCGCCCGGGTGGGGCAGGAGGGCCCAATGTCCCTCTCCTCCGCCAAGTCCAGACAGGAAGCCACCTCACTTTTTACTGGCTGGAGCAGGGAGGAGGAGGAATCACTTAATTTTCTCTGTACTTCTTTGTAACAGAGAGTTAAAGATTCTGGGTCTCTCCCCAGGTTGTGTAAGGACACAATTGAAAAATGCATTAAAAAACCCACCTTGGGGCTTCCTTGGTGGTCCAGTGGGTAAGGACACTGCCTTGCAGTGCAGGAGGTGCTGGTTCGATCCCTGGCCTGGGAAGATCCGTCGAGCCGCAGAGCGGCTGAACGGGTGTGTCCAATGACCAAGCCGGAGTTCTGGAGCGCATGCGCCCAGAGCCGGTGCTCTGCAACGACAGACGCCACCGCGATGGGAGGCCCACACGGGCCAAAGAACAAAGATGGATGATAATAGATAAATGAAAGACCAATAGAAGTGGCTCCCCCCAAAAAACCCACCTTGGGGACTACCCCGGTTGTCCGGAGGTTAAGACTCTGCCTTCCAACGCAGCAGGGGGTTCCATCCTTGATCAGGGAATTGAAGTTACACATGCCAGTGACAGGGTGCAACCAAAAATTTAAAACAACAAAACAGCTTTCTTGGCTGTGGGGTGTAAATGTGACCATCGTTGAGTGATGCCATTGCAGAGTCGGGCGTGAGTAGGTGGGGGTTAGCAGTGAGCACAGGGGACGGAGGATGCGGTCAGCAGGCTGGCAGAGTGGGCGGCGGCCCGGGGGTCGGGCAGTTTGTCAGTTCGCGATGCTGACCCCTCCGTCCCGGCCTCTGCAGGCCAACCTCCGCCTGCGCTGCAGCCACGCCTCCAAACACAGGCGGAAGACGCCGGCAAGGGGGTGCTCTGTGACTTTACCGACGTCCTTGCCCGCTTCCAGGTACCAGGATCATCTACGACCGGAAGTTCCTGATGGAGTGTCGGAACTCACCTGTGACCAAGACGCCCCCGCGGGACCTGCCCGCCATTCCCGGGGTCACTAGCCCGACGGGCGAGGAGCCGCCCACGGAACCCAGCCAGAACCACTTGCGCGGCAGCCCCGAGGACAAGCCGGTGGGCGGTGAGTGGCGGGGCGGGCGGGCTCTCCCTCGGGAAGGGAGTGCACGTGGCCTATCTGCAGGGGGACATGGGCACCGGTGTTCCCGGGAGGTGGGCGATGCCCCTACGTGGAGCAGGCCAGAGGCCAGAGGGTAGGGGAAGGGACTGCAGTGCAGAACTTTCACTGGACCCAACCTTCCCCATGAAGGGGGGCCCAGGAACCCCAGGAAAGGCCACTTGGCCTCATCATCAGATAATCTCGTCAGTGGGGAGCCTGTTCGACAGGAGACAGCGTCTAGTCCGCACCCACTTTGATAAGCCCTTGGATAACCTTTCTCCAGTTGCCCCTGAAGCATTTCCATGCAGGCTGCAAAACTTGGAGCACGCCCACGGTGTTTGTGTACAGGAAGTGGTTTATCAAAGGCGCAACATCCTCGCTCCCTAGAAAATGAGCCCTCTGTGAGATCAGCAGGGCATCGGGGATGCCTTGGCCAGGGTGTCGCTGGGGATCCTGGTGAGGGCAGACAGCACAGCCAGCTGTTTTGCAGTGGACAGCAGGAGGCTCCCATGTCCCTACCCTCACCCCCAGCCCCCGTCAGTTAGTCTGGGCAGCCACCCCCACAGAGGTGAGTGGACGCCCTCTCTGCGGCGTGGGGACAGGCTGGCCGGAGCCCCTGAGCTCTCGCTACGGGAGGACACGGCCTAAGCGGCAGCACGCCACCTGAGTCAGCCTGGACGCCGCCGACCCTGCACCCGAAGGCCGTCACCCAGCCCAGACAGGAAGCAGCTGGGCCCTTGGGCTTGGCTGGCCCCGCTGACAGCTCAGATCCCAGCTCCCTGGGGCCTGCGGGGTGTGGCCCCCATCCCCTTGGAGCCCTGCCTCCCACGGCGGGCCACCCGTGCCTTCAGACCCCGGCAGACGTGGAGGGAAGGGCGGTAGACGCTGACGCACGGAGCCAGGCAGGAAGAACGGCCTGGGCTTCCCTGGTGGCTCAGGAGACACGGGTTCCACCCCTGCCCGCGTGCCATGGGGCAGCTACGCCCATCTCACCTCCACGACTGAGCCCAGCGCTTCACCTACTGAAGCCCGCGCTCCATAAGAGGAGCCACGGCAGTGAGAGAAGCTCTTGCCTTGGAGAGCACCCCACCCTCCACAACTAGAGGAAAGCCCATGCAGCGACAAAGACCCGGCACAGCCAAAAATAAATGAACAAATGCATTTTTTTATAAGATGGTCAGAAGGATGGACAGTCCTGTGGTCCCCCTGCCGCCCTAAACCAGAGAGGATGGAGGCTGTCAAGCCCTGAATTGATTGTGCCCCTGCCCTCAGGGCTGCCCGTCAGCCCACGTGCATGCCCTCTTCCTTCCCGGCGTCTCGAGCCGCGCTAGCCCCTAGCAGATGCGGGTCAGCCCAGCGGTGCCCTGGCGGGGAGCTCTGACCCCTCCACGCAGCAGCCTGGCAGCCCGCATGGCGGGTGGTGCAATTCATGCCTCGGAGCACGCCCACGGTGTTTGTGTACAGGAAGTGGTTTATCAAAGGCGCAACATCCTCGCTCCCTAGAAAATGAGCCCTCTGTGAGATCAGCAGGGCATCGGGGATGCCTTGGCCAGGGTGTCGCTGGGGATCCTGGTGAGGGCAGACAGCACAGCCAGCTGTTTTGCAGTGGACAGCAGGAGGCTCCCATGTCCCTACCCTCACCCCCAGCCCCCGTCAGTTAGTCTGGGCAGCCACCCCCACAGAGGTGAGTGGACGCCCTCTCTGCGGCGTGGGGACAGGCTGGCCGGAGCCCCTGAGCTCTCGCTACGGGAGGACACGGCCTAAGCGGCAGCACGCCACCTGAGTCAGCCTGGACGCCGCCGACCCTGCACCCGAAGGCCGTCACCCAGCCCAGACAGGAAGCAGCTGGGCCCTTGGGCTTGGCTGGCCCCGCTGACAGCTCAGATCCCAGCTCCCTGGGGCCTGCGGGGTGTGGCCCCCATCCCCTTGGAGCCCTGCCTCCCACGGCGGGCCACCCGTGCCTTCAGACCCCGGCAGACGTGGAGGGAAGGGCGGTAGACGCTGACGCACGGAGCCAGGCAGGAAGAACGGCCTGGGCTTCCCTGGTGGCTCAGGAGACACGGGTTCCACCCCTGCCCGCGTGCCATGGGGCAGCTACGCCCATCTCACCTCCACGACTGAGCCCAGCGCTTCACCTACTGAAGCCCGCGCTCCATAAGAGGAGCCACGGCAGTGAGAGAAGCTCTTGCCTTGGAGAGCACCCCACCCTCCACAACTAGAGGAAAGCCCATGCAGCGACAAAGACCCGGCACAGCCAAAAATAAATGAACAAATGCATTTTTTTATAAGATGGTCAGAAGGATGGACAGTCCTGTGGTCCCCCTGCCGCCCTAAACCAGAGAGGATGGAGGCTGTCAAGCCCTGAATTGATTGTGCCCCTGCCCTCAGGGCTGCCCGTCAGCCCACGTGCATGCCCTCTTCCTTCCCGGCGTCTCGAGCCGCGCTAGCCCCTAGCAGATGCGGGTCAGCCCAGCGGTGCCCTGGCGGGGAGCTCTGACCCCTCCACGCAGCAGCCTGGCAGCCCGCAGGGTGGCTGGGTGGGTGCGGTGGAGGAGGCGGCGGCCGGAGAGATCCCATTTTGCCTCACTGGATAGGAGCAGCCAAGGCTCCTGGCCTTGGATCCACGTGTTTGTGTCAACACAACCAGAAATCGAGGGCGGGCGTGCCCCTGTGGGGGTCAGGGCAGGCCTCCCGCCTTCTAGAACCTTGGAGCAGCCTTGGCCAGGAGATCCTGAACAAGGCAGTTCCATTAAAAAGGGAAACAAGCTGCCACTGCATGAATGACTTCGAAACTTCAGTGGGAAGAGTTGGGCGAGGGCTGGGAGCACCTGAACTCCCCAGGAGCTGCCGTTGGGCAGGGCCAGGCTGCTCTGCGGGCAGTCGGATGCAGGCCAGGAGGTCAGGGTCCCGTGCGCTAAACCAGAAGTTGGGACACATGTTCCAAAAGGTGGTTATTTTTTTTTAATCTACCTATTTTTTTAAGACAGGTGTTATGTTTATTTGTGAAATTGTATTTATTTCAAATCGCACGGAGCCATTCACTATTATTCAAGAAAATATGAATGATACAGAACGTGGGGCCGTCGCCTCACCGGTGGGAAGACACGGTCTCCGCTCTTTGTCGGAGGAGTAAGCACAGCTGGACGTGGGTTTCCAGGAATTCCTGGCCCTGCCCCGCGTCTGCTCTTCTCGGCAGCACGCACCTGGCCCCTGCTCTCCCTGTCAGAACAACAGAATGGGAAACGTCTCCTCCCGGCCTCTAGAAGGTCAGTCCTGCCTCGTGTCCACAGCTCACCTGGTCCTCTGTCCCTTCTCTCCCCAGGTGAAGAGTCGCAGTTTGAGATGGACATTTAAAGGGCCAGCCATCGGAGTGAGCAATGCCTCTTGGGCCCCAGTGGCCCCTCGGGAGAAGGCACACCAGCCAGGTCTTGTGCGAGTGACCATCCTGGGCAGGCGGTGTGGGGGGGGCCGGCCTCCCCAGCCCCCTGCTCCCTCACTCAGGGCACCTGCTCCCCCTTCTTCTTCGTGGACACCAGCAGATACCTCCGTGTGCCTCCGGCCCTGCGGGAGCTGTCGCCCCGAGGGCCGTGACCGCGGGCGCATCCCACAGCCCAGGGTCAGTAAGTGGACACGGAGGAGGCCTTCTCAACGGTCCTCTGGCTCTCCAAGCCCCCTCCTCTGGGGGAGCACTCACTCCTCCCTTAGGTTGGGGAAGCTGCCTGCCCACTCCCTTCCCAAGAAAGGAAATAAAAGCTACCTTTGCCTTCGGGCCAAGAGATGGCCCCTGTCTGTATGTACCGGCCTTGCCTGTCACGCGGATCCTGTGGAGTGAGGAGCACGAGGGGTGTATCCCGCATGTGCAGCTCAGGTAGCGAACATCGCACACTCATCCGGGACACCCGGCACCCGGGCAGGGTTGGAGCTGTGTTGCTGTCTCCTGTTTTTGGGTGCTGGGGGCGGCCTCTTTTCTGGGCGGTGTCTCCCTGAGATGTGCCGGGCGGCCCAGTCACCTTTGCTCTGCAGCCCCGACTTTGTGCAAGCATCAAAGGCCCAACCCCCCGGCCAATGGCGACTCGTGACCCACGTGCCCCTGGCATGTGTCAGGTGTCCCTTATGTGAGCTGCCAGGGGGACGCAGACCCCTGAAGAAGTCCTCTCTGCCTTGGGGGCTTCACTGAACTGTAAGATTTGCCCATGAGAAAGGATCGCAGAGAAGAGATCGGATAGGGGTTGGATACCAGCGAGTGGTCCACGGAGGGGAGGCTACCCGGAGCTGATGCCCCGGCTGGGTCCTGAGAACACCTGGCTGGAGAGAGGCTGGGGCCCAGGTGGTCAAGGGCAGGGGGTCTCAGAACCAGGCTGTACAAGAGGACCTCAAGCTGCCCGCTCTGGCCAGAGCAGGCAGTTTGTGAGGGTGGCTTTTCTAATCATCAGAAAAGAGGGGGCCAGATTTCCAAGGGCCTCGCATGCCAGGCAGAGGTCCTTGCTGAGAAGCAGCAGGTGTTCCTCATCACAGGGTGTTCTGAGGGTGGCTGGCCCTTGACCAAGAGGCCACGGCCAACCTGGACCTCACCAGTTCCGGACTCGTGGCAGGCATTAACCTGCTGTTCAGGGACAGGAGGCCGTGGTGGCTGAGTCCCTTGCCTGTTTTTTTATAGCGGGCCCCCCATGTCCCCGAGGCCGTGACGGCGCATCCCACAGCCCAGGGTCAGTAAGTGGACACGGAGGAGGCCTTCTCAACGGTCCTCTGGCTCTCCAAGCCCCCTCCTCTGGGGGAGCACTCACTCCTCCCTTAGGTTGGGGAAGCTGCCTGCCCACTCCCTTCCCAAGAAAGGAAATAAAAGCTACCTTTGCCTTCGGGCCAAGAGATGGCCCCTGTCTGTATGTACCGGCCTTGCCTGTCACGCGGATCCTGTGGAGTGAGGAGCACGAGGGGTGTATCCCGCATGTGCAGCTCAGGTAGCGAACATCGCACACTCATCCGGGACACCCGGCACCCGGGCAGGGTTGGAGCTGTGTTGCTGTCTCCTGTTTTTGGGTGCTGGGGGCGGCCTCTTTTCTGGGCGGTGTCTCCCTGAGATGTGCCGGGCGGCCCAGTCACCTTTGCTCTGCAGCCCCGACTTTGTGCAAGCATCAAAGGCCCAACCCCCCGGCCAATGGCGACTCGTGACCCACGTGCCCCTGGCATGTGTCAGGTGTCCCTTATGTGAGCTGCCAGGGGGACGCAGACCCCTGAAGAAGTCCTCTCTGCCTTGGGGGCTTCACTGAACTGTAAGATTTGCCCATGAGAAAGGATCGCAGAGAAGAGATCGGATAGGGGTTGGATACCAGCGAGTGGTCCACGGAGGGGAGGCTACCCGGAGCTGATGCCCCGGCTGGGTCCTGAGAACACCTGGCTGGAGAGAGGCTGGGGCCCAGGTGGTCAAGGGCAGGGGGTCTCAGAACCAGGCTGTACAAGAGGACCTCAAGCTGCCCGCTCTGGCCAGAGCAGGCAGTTTGTGAGGGTGGCTTTTCTAATCATCAGAAAAGAGGGGGCCAGATTTCCAAGGGCCTCGCATGCCAGGCAGAGGTCCTTGCTGAGAAGCAGCAGGTGTTCCTCATCACAGGGTGTTCTGAGGGTGGCTGGCCCTTGACCAAGAGGCCACGGCCAACCTGGACCTCACCAGTTCCGGACTCGTGGCAGGCATTAACCTGCTGTTCAGGGACAGGAGGCCGTGGTGGCTGAGTCCCTTGCCTGTTTTTTTTTTTATATATATAGCTGAGTTGAAGTCTCCTTGCAGTATTCCCTGTGCCTGGTGGCAGAGTGGGGGAGGACCTGGCCACGGCGGCAGGTTGACCCCAGGCATGCACTGTATACTTTTCCTATGGGTAAGAAGTGAGACCATGAAGGGGCCACCACCAGAGCAAAGACAACTAAAGCCCCAACTAGGGGACTTCCCTGATGGTCCAGTGGTTAAGACTCTGTGCCTCCAATGCAGCGGACACGGGTTCAATTCCTGGTCAGGAAACTAAGATTCCACGTGCTCTGCAGTATGACCAGAAAAATCATTAAACATTTCTTAAAAGAGGGCTTCCCTGGTGGTCCAGCGGGTAAGGAAACCGCCTTGCAGTGCAAGGGGCGCCGGTTCAATCCCTGGCCCAGGAAGATCCCATGTACCGCGGAGCGGCTGGACTGATATGTCCAATTACTGAGCCGGAGCTCTGGAGTGCATGCGCCCAGAGCCGGTGCTCTGCAGCGAGAGGGGCCACTGCGATGGGAGGCCCACATGGGCCAAAGAACAAACGTAAATGAATGAAAGATCAATAGAAGTGGCCAAAAAAAAGAAAAGAAACTAAAAATTTCTTAAAAGAAAGGAATGGCAATTTAGGGGTTGCACAGAGTAAGACAAGCACCTGAAAAAAAGTGAAATTATCGGAGGAGGTGTGAGGAAGTGCCAGTGAGTGAGTGACAGGTCAGCAGGACAGAAGCAGGTGCAGAGTGGGGGCACGGAGGCTGAAGTGTGTTGAGGAGCACAAGGTAAATCAAGGTAGCAAAAGATTGGGTTATTAGGGGGAGAAAAACTGGTCGGATGCCTTCTCCATGGCTGCAGCTCTCCAACAATCTTATTTATGGTCCCAGTAATGGGCTTCCCTGGTAGCTCAGATAGTAAAGAATCTACCTGCAAGGCAGGAGACCCAGGTTTGATCCCAGGATCAGGAAGATCCCCTGGAGGGCACGGCAACCCACTCCAGTATTCCTGCCTGGAGAATCCCATGGACAGAGGAGCCTGGAGGGCTGCAGTCCGTGAGGCTGAGAGTCAGACATGACTGAGCAACGTTCACACATTCCAGAGAGTAGGACCTGAATGTGTCCTGCAGAGCGCAGGCCTCCTGGCCAAAGTGGAGGCGCAGCCCTCCTTCCCCCAACTGTTCAGAGGCCAGAGCAAAGGAAGAGTGAGCCGTTATCTTGTTCCTTACGCTAAGGTTCTGAAGAGCCGTGTTAGTTTCCAGTTAGGATATTCAACTCAGTGCTTCCTCCTGCTGGAAAGTCTCCTTAAAGCAAAGAAGGGCACATCCCTCTTAAAGTGAATCCGTTCCATTCCATTAGGTGAAGAAATGTCAAGGCTGGTGCCGGTGTTCAAACTTCTAGTCCTTCCACCCCCAACCGGAGAGAAGCAAGACTGTGCCCCAGAAGGACAGTCAGGACTCGGAAGCGTTAAAGCGTGTTAGCTTCTATGGGAGAGGTTCTAATTGGCACTGGAATCCTGGGTGTAAGTGTCATTGCCACTTGTAAGCTCCCAACTCCTGGGATAGCTGACGCTCCTGAGAACCACTGGGAAACCCACCCAGAGCTGTGTCTCCTGGCTCCCAAGCTGAGCCTCTTAATTTAGCCGAGGGATCTTTAGAGAGTGCTAGAAAACTGCCCAGCAGAGGGACGGTAACACCTGAATACTGTCCCTCTTGAGTTCTGTGAGCTGTTCTAGCAAATTAGTGGAGCCCAAGGAAGGTGGGCATGGGAGCCTCTGATCTCCAGCCAGTTGGCAAGAGGCCCAGGCGGCAATGTGGACTTGTTATGGGCATCTGGGGGTAGGGGGTGGGGAGACACACAGTTCCGTAGGACTAAGTCCTTAGCCTGTGGGATCTGATGCTATCTCCAGGTAAATACTGTCAGAATCAAATTGTAGGTCACCCTCAGAATCACTTAGAGGAGGCTTCCCCGGTGGTCCAGTGGGTAAAGAGTCCGCCTTGCAGTGCAAGGGGCACCAGTTCGATCCCTGGCCTGGGAAGATCCCACGTGCCATGGAGCGGCTGGACCGGTGTGTCTAATTGTAAGCCAGCACTCTGGAGCACATGTGTGCAGAGCTAGTGCTCTGCAGTGAGAGGGGCCGCAGCAGTGGGAGGCCCGCACAGGCCAAAGAATAAAGATGGATATAAATAAATAATAAAAGAGGCCAAAATTTAAAAAGAAGAAGAAAAAAAGAATTGCTTGGAGGTATGGGAGAAACCCTCTCCCCTCACTCTGGAATTGGTACCAGGATTGGGCTTCCCAGGTGGCTCAGTGGTGAAGAATCTACCTACCAAGCAGGAGACATGGGAGACATGTGTTTGATCCCTGAGTTGGGAAGACCCCCCTGGAGGAGGATATGGTAACCCACTCCAGAATTCTTGCCTGGGAAATCCCAAGGACACAGGAGCCTGCCCTTGGAGGAGTCCACGGAGTTGCAAGAGTCAGACACGACTGAGCAGGCACGCATCAGCAAGTGCACGCTCTCTTGGCTCTCAGGATGGGGCCTGAGCTCCCAGCACGGCTCCTCCTCCAGCTCAGGGGCTCCAGCCTCCAGGATCTAATGGCCGATGATCTGAGGTGGAGCTGATGTAATAATAAATACAATACTAGAAATTAAAAATAACAGACATAAAGTGCACAGTAAATGTAATGCCTGGAACCATCCCCCACCCCCGATCCGTGGAGACACTCTGTTCCACGAAACTGGTCCGCAGTGCCAAAAAGGTTGGGGACTGCCCCGCTAGCTCCTCACCTGGCTATATCAGCGCTTCTCAACTTTATTGGGCATCGGAGGGACCTGGAGGCCTCGTTAAGACACAAGCTGCTGGGTGGGGCCCCCTGCGGTTCTGATTCTAGGTCTGGTAGTGGAGCCTGAGAATTTTCATTTCTAACGAGTCCCCAGATGAGCCTGCTGCTGCTAGTCCTGGGCCTACCCTTGGGAGAACTGCAGAGCCACGTGATGGACGGCATGCGCTCTGCTCATCCGGGCCTCTCACAGCCAGCCTACGTCCGCTCCAAGGGCCCGCGTGGAGAACTGGCGGGTCGGTGCCCCTGTGCTGCTGCACTGATGAGGCCGTCTTGTCTTCAAACGCCTCAGCAGCCAGAGGAGCCCCTTACCAAGCCCTCTGGGCTGCTTTCCCCGGCGCCTGGTGACAACTTTGGCCTCACAGCAGGACAGGCCTCATTCATTGCAGAGAAATGCAGTAGCCTTCATCAACAAGTGTTTCTTGAGTGATTTCTATGTGTCAGCCACTGGGCAAGGTGTCTGGGCTTTATGAGTGAACAAAACAGATAACCCGCCTGGACTTCCCCTGGTGGTCCAGTGGTTGAGAATCCGCCTTGCAATGCAGGGAATGCAGGTTCCATCCCTGGTCTGGGCACTAAGACCCAACCAGCATGTCTCGGAGCAACTGAGTCTGCACCACAACGAGTGAGTCCGTATGCTGAAACGAGAGATCCCATATAATACAACAAAGGTCCTTCGTGCTGCAACTGAGACCCGATGCAGCCTATACATACATACATATACACACACACACACACACAAACCCCCTACTCATATGGAGATTTACCTCTTTCTAATAAAAAGAAGAGTAGAATTCTTCGTAAATGTGTTGACTAGGACCCAGACACTTGGTTACTGGAAGTAATCAGGAGTCTTTAGTCAATGCAGTTTATAAACACTAGAGACTAAGGACCAAGTGCTCTGTCAGAGACTGAAGGAATGCCCTGTGAGATGAAACACCACCATAATTATCTTCTTGACAATTATAACGAACACGAAGTGCTCTGTTTTGGTTTATAGATGATGAAAACATTGGGGCATGGGGTGGTGCGTGGATGGGAGAGCAGTGGGAACCCTAGGAATCTCCAGTTCTGGGCATCTAACCAACTGCCCCTTTCTAGGAAAGGGTCCAGAGACTCTTGGCAAAGGCTGGTACAGGGATGGGACATGCTCTGTCCATACAGGTTCTCTCTCTCTCTCTCTCTCTCTCTCTCTCGGATGCTGAAGCCTTCCAGGAGCCCAGAATCCTCTCTATAAAGTACAAAGACAGTTCTTCTGGAGTCTAATGTCTTCATCTATGCCAGTGTCCCACATTTGATGCTTGGTGCCAGTCAGTTTTTTCCACATTTGAATTGCCTGCTGGGCCTCTCACAGCCAGCCTACGTCCGCTCCAAGGGCCCGTGGAGAACTGGCCGTCTGTGCTGCACTGATGAGGCCGTCTTGTCTTCAAACGCCTCAGCAGCCAGAGGAGCCCCTTACCAAGCCCTCTGGGCTGCTTTCCCCGGCGCCTGGTGACAACTTTGGCCTCACAGCAGGACAGGCCTCATTCATTGCAGAGAAATGCAGTAGCCTTCATCAACAAGTGTTTCTTGAGTGATTTCTATGTGTCAGCCACTGGGCAAGGTGTCTGGGCTTTATGAGTGAACAAAACAGATAACCCGCCTGGACTTCCCCTGGTGGTCCAGTGGTTGAGAATCCGCCTTGCAATGCAGGGAATGCAGGTTCCATCCCTGGTCTGGGCACTAAGACCCAACCAGCATGTCTCGGAGCAACTGAGTCTGCACCACAACGAGTGAGTCCGTATGCTGAAACGAGAGATCCCATATAATACAACAAAGGTCCTTCGTGCTGCAACTGAGACCCGATGCAGCCTATACATACATACATATACACACACACACACACACACAAACCCCCTACTCATATGGAGATTTACCTCTTTCTAATAAAAAGAAGAGTAGAATTCTTCGTAAATGTGTTGACTAGGACCCAGACACTTGGTTACTGGAAGTAATCAGGAGTCTTTAGTCAATGCAGTTTATAAACACTAGAGACTAAGGACCAAGTGCTCTGTCAGAGACTGAAGGAATGCCCTGTGAGATGAAACACCACCATAATTATCTTCTTGACAATTATAACGAACACGAAGTGCTCTGTTTTGGTTTATAGATGATGAAAACATTGGGGCATGGGGTGGTGCGTGGATGGGAGAGCAGTGGGAACCCTAGGAATCTCCAGTTCTGGGCATCTAACCAACTGCCCCTTTCTAGGAAAGGGTCCAGAGACTCTTGGCAAAGGCTGGTACAGGGATGGGACATGCTCTGTCCATACAGGTTCTCTCTCTCTCTCTCTCTCTCTCGGATGCTGAAGCCTTCCAGGAGCCCAGAATCCTCTCTATAAAGTACAAAGACAGTTCTTCTGGAGTCTAATGTCTTCATCTATGCCAGTGTCCCACATTTGATGCTTGGTCCACAGCTCAAGTTGGCAACGGATTTATCTTTTCCTAATTGTCAACTGAAAACAATGCACAACCTGAAAGTTAAGAATTACACTTAATTTCAAGGGCAAAACTGAAGACTTAAGCTCAAAAGACGGTCTCTCTGCTCTGAAAACGGTGAGGGAAGAGCCAGGATTTACAGGAGTTTTTGCAAGAAAAACCAGGTAGTTGGACCATGAAAAGATGACTATTAGTGAAAGGAAACCACCAGACATCACGAGTTAAGGAATCTAAGGCACTTTTCTGTGCAAGAAAGACGCAAGAGTCTGGGCTCATTGAAGGGGCTTCCCTGGGTGGACCTAGTGGTGAAGAGCCTGCTTGCCAAGCAGGAGAGGTAACAGACGCTGGGCTGGGAAGATCCCCCGGAGAAGGAAGTGGCAACTCACTCCAGTATTCTTGCCTGGAGAACTCCATGGACATAGGAGCCTGGGGGGCTACAGTCCATGGGGTCCCAAAGAGTCAGACACGACTAAGTGACTAAGCACAGCGCAGCACATACCTGACTTAAAACCTTGTGTTAGGCCCGAATACTTCCAGGAGTTTGGATACCATTGCTCCGAATGACTTGGGCTCATTTCGACGACCTCAGTATCAGTTCCTCAAGTTCTCACCTTTGGCCCATACCTGTGCCTTTCTCTAAGGACCAAACTTCTCTAAACTCTTAAGTCCTGCAGCACTTGACTTCTTAACACTCAGGCTTCATTATCCTCCTCTCACGTTATTAAGCTGCTTGCAGCTTCTAGAACACATTGCTTCCGACTTTTTCCGCTCGGAGACTCCATCCACGACCCTTCCCGGCGTAGATGGGCCTCTGGGAGTCAGTCTAGGCACCCATCTGCAGACACCACTAGGAAACCTGCTCAAAGTGCAGGAAGACAGTACTACAGGAACTTCTGGGCCGGAAAGGTGTTTCCCATCTCTAACGGTGAGGAACGTTTGCAATGGACCGCACAGCGTTCAGAGCCTCTAGGCTGCCAGCGCTCTCAAGGTGCCTCATCGACGCAGCGACTTTCAATCTTGGCCACGAAAATGCTCGGCGTCCACTTTGAAACAGAGTCCTAGAGGGACTCTAACAAGCCTCGTCCGCCTTCCATTGGCTGGGTCTGTAGCTCGGCCCGCCCACCTCCGTCGGCCCGCCCACCTTAAAGCGGTCTGGGAGAGCGCCTTCCCTAGGCCGACGGTGGACCCACAGTGAGTCTTTACCGTTTGAAGGGTAGAGGGGCTGTGAGATACTCGCGCGAGACGGAGATAGTATTCTCGCGAGAAGTCTAGAAGGCGGCAGTGATGGCGGCGGCGGGAAGCGGACCCGGACCTGGAGTGAGTGCAGGACCCGGCCCAGCCGCGGCTGCAAATGCAACACCGGCAGAAGAAGGGGAAACGAAGCCGGCAGCAGCGGTAGCAGCCGCTCCGGCCGGAGAGGGGACGTCGGCTGCTCCAGCCGCGGAGCCCGGCTCCGGAGAGGCCGAAAGCGGGTGAGGCGTCCTGCGGCCCGTGCAGGACTGGGGGCGGGAGGTCGTCCCTTTTGGAACCCCGCGGCTCTCAGGAGCCCTCCCACCTGCCCCCTCCGAACCCAGGCCTGGCGGCCAACGGCTCGCGCTGCGCTCTCCGGGACGTTAGTCCCGCTCGCCCCCGCCTCTCCGAATTGTAGTTTAGGCTGCTCTCCTTTTAAACGCAGTTTCTCGTCTTAATGCTGGCTCTTGCAGCCCGGGAGCGGGCAGGTAGCTCATTTTTCAGCAGGAACCCTTAAAAATTCCACTTTGCCCTAACAGACTGGTCGCTCTGAAAACAGGGAGGAGGGGGCGACTCTGCGAACCTCGCCTAGGACCAGCTCCATCTCCTTCTGGAGGGGTTGGCGAGGTTCCCTTGTGTCCCGTGGGCTTGGGTTTATCTTGGCCACATTCTTCCTAATGCCGAGCCTCTTCCTAACGCTGAGAACGGGCTGGACCGAAACAAGCAGGAGTGCGAAGTTCAGCTGTACTTCGAGCATCGTCTTTGGGAATAGGCGTTTTCAGGTGTTCTTCTGAAAATTCTTCCTTGAGTGCTTTCTTCTTATTTTACAGGGATGCAAACTCTGTGGATGTAAGTGGTGGCTTGGAGACAGAATCCTCTAATGGAAAAGATACACTAGCTCTGGCGTTCCCACGAAAATGCTCGGCGTCCACTTTGAAACAGAGTCCTAGAGGGACTCTAACAAGCCTCGTCCGCCTTCCATTGGCTGGGTCTGTAGCTCGGCCCGCCCACCTCCGTCGGCCCGCCCACCTTAAAGCGGTCTGGGAGAGCGCCTTCCCTAGGCCGACGGTGGACCCACAGTGAGTCTTTACCGTTTGAAGGGTAGAGGGGCTGTGAGATACTCGCGCGAGACGGAGATAGTATTCTCGCGAGAAGTCTAGAAGGCGGCAGTGATGGCGGCGGCGGGAAGCGGACCCGGACCTGGAGTGAGTGCAGGACCCGGCCCAGCCGCGGCTGCAAATGCAACACCGGCAGAAGAAGGGGAAACGAAGCCGGCAGCAGCGGTAGCAGCCGCTCCGGCCGGAGAGGGGACGTCGGCTGCTCCAGCCGCGGAGCCCGGCTCCGGAGAGGCCGAAAGCGGGTGAGGCGTCCTGCGGCCCGTGCAGGACTGGGGGCGGGAGGTCGTCCCTTTTGGAACCCCGCGGCTCTCAGGAGCCCTCCCACCTGCCCCCTCCGAACCCAGGCCTGGCGGCCAACGGCTCGCGCTGCGCTCTCCGGGACGTTAGTCCCGCTCGCCCCCGCCTCTCCGAATTGTAGTTTAGGCTGCTCTCCTTTTAAACGCAGTTTCTCGTCTTAATGCTGGCTCTTGCAGCCCGGGAGCGGGCAGGTAGCTCATTTTTCAGCAGGAACCCTTAAAAATTCCACTTTGCCCTAACAGACTGGTCGCTCTGAAAACAGGGAGGAGGGGGCGACTCTGCGAACCTCGCCTAGGACCAGCTCCATCTCCTTCTGGAGGGGTTGGCGAGGTTCCCTTGTGTCCCGTGGGCTTGGGTTTATCTTGGCCACATTCTTCCTAATGCCGAGCCTCTTCCTAACGCTGAGAACGGGCTGGACCGAAACAAGCAGGAGTGCGAAGTTCAGCTGTACTTCGAGCATCGTCTTTGGGAATAGGCGTTTTCAGGTGTTCTTCTGAAAATTCTTCCTTGAGTGCTTTCTTCTTATTTTACAGGGATGCAAACTCTGTGGATGTAAGTGGTGGCTTGGAGACAGAATCCTCTAATGGAAAAGATACACTAGTAAGTCTTTCTTTTCATTTTTTTTTTTTTACACTGTCTACATTTAGTTTATTGCAAAGATGGCGACAACAGACTAGAAGTTGGCAACTTCTCCTTCACGCCGTTCACAGCACTTACTCTGCTCTTCGTTCAGTCACCCATGCAAAAAAAGTCTGTATACACACAGTGATGTCTGACATGTTTTCAAGGCAAAATAGGGTTGGTTTTTTAAAGAACTTTTTTTTTTTAGCTGAAGTCCAACGTCTTTTGTTTTCTTTACATCCGTGATGCCATGAATTCATAGGGACTGGGCCCAACAGTTCAGACTCTCTTTTCCATTAGTTCTCAGGAAGTGTGCTTCTCTGGGTACAGAGGGTTGGCTTTCAGTTAAACCCATGTACATTTCAAGTACTTTTCTCTTTGACTCCCTTCTTTTTCTGATCCTTTCCCTTCACAAGTTTCAACTGAAGCCATGTACATTTCAAGTACTTTTCTCTTTGCCTTTTTTCTTTTTCTGTTCCTTTTCCTTCACAAGTTTCAACACGCTATCTCAGCTGTTAGAGTGCTTAATATACTCAATTCACACATCAGTTCTCTTGGCAAGAATCTTGCCCTTAACTTGTTTGTTTACAATGATGCCAGCAGCCTGCTGGCAAACATTGAAGACTTCCAGTTTTGCCATGGTAACATTTGTGGGGTTTTTATTTTTAAACAGTGCCCATTCCTTTGATATCTGCTTGCCTTTTCTTGTAGAGTCCTATGTATGTGGCCAGAGGAACAAGTCTGTTTCCTAAAGGCCTAGAGAACAGTAGGGGGCCAGGGAGGGGGGCTTCTCTTTCCCATTGTGGTGGTCATTTTGGCAAATTACTGGAAAATGGCAGTTTCAGCCAAAGATTTTTTTTTTTAAGATTTTAAGTGAATCAGGTCAAACTGATGTGATTCTCTGATGGCTCTGTGGGCACAGGAAGGAGCTGGGGATACCTCAGAGGTGATGGACACTCAGGCAGGCTCTGTGGATGAGGACAGCGCCAGCTGGGAGAAGTTGAGCTGCAGTGTGGAATATGCACCAAGTGGTTCACGGCAGACAGGTGTTCTTCTGAAAATTCTTCCTTGAGTGCTTTCTTCTTATTTTACAGGGATGCAAACTCTGTGGATGTAAGTGGTGGCTTGGAGACAGAATCCTCTAATGGAAAAGATACACTAGTAAGTCTTTCTTTTCATTTTTTTTTTTTTACACTGTCTACATTTAGTTTATTGCAAAGATGGCGACAACAGACTAGAAGTTGGCAACTTCTCCTTCACGCCGTTCACAGCACTTACTCTGCTCTTCGTTCAGTCACCCATGCAAAAAAAGTCTGTATACACACAGTGATGTCTGACATGTTTTCAAGGCAAAATAGGGTTGGTTTTTTAAAGAACTTTTTTTTTTTAGCTGAAGTCCAACGTCTTTTGTTTTCTTTACATCCGTGATGCCATGAATTCATAGGGACTGGGCCCAACAGTTCAGACTCTCTTTTCCATTAGTTCTCAGGAAGTGTGCTTCTCTGGGTACAGAGGGTTGGCTTTCAGTTAAACCCATGTACATTTCAAGTACTTCTCTCTTTGACTCCCTTCTTTTTCTGATCCTTTCCCTTCACAAGTTTCAACTGAAGCCATGTACATTTCAAGTACTTTTCTCTTTGCCTTTTTTCTTTTTCTGTTCCTTTTCCTTCACAAGTTTCAACACGCTATCTCAGCTGTTAGAGTGCTTAATATACTCAATTCACACATCAGTTCTCTTGGCAAGAATCTTGCCCTTAACTTGTTTGTTTACAATGATGCCAGCAGCCTGCTGGCAAACATTGAAGACTTCCAGTTTTGCCATGGTAACATTTGTGGGGTTTTTATTTTTAAACAGTGCCCATTCCTTTGATATCTGCTTGCCTTTTCTTGTAGAGTCCTATGTATGTGGCCAGAGGAACAAGTCTGTTTCCTAAAGGCCTAGAGAACAGTAGGGGGCCAGGGAGGGGGGCTTCTCTTTCCCATTGTGGTGGTCATTTTGGCAAATTACTGGAAAATGGCAGTTTCAGCCAAAGATTTTTTTTTTTAAGATTTTAAGTGAATCAGGTCAAACTGATGTGATTCTCTGATGGCTCTGTGGGCACAGGAAGGAGCTGGGGATACCTCAGAGGTGATGGACACTCAGGCAGGCTCTGTGGATGAGGACAGCGGCCGCCAGCTGGGAGAAGTTGAGCTGCAGTGTGGAATATGCACCAAGTGGTTCACGGCAGACACCTTCGGCATAGATACCTCGTGAGTGTCTCTCGAAGGGTTTTTGTGAGAATTGCTATGTTAAATGCTAGATCTCAACATGGCCCACAGATCTTCCTGATCCAGGAATCGAACCCTGGTCTCCCATATTTGCAGGCAGATTCTTTACCGTCTGGGCCAAGATGGAAGCCCAGTTAGGTGTGTAGGCAAGTGTAAATATACAGTATGTCCTTTTGACTCCTGATTCTGGTTCAGCGAGTAATGGGATTTGAATCAGAAATGGTTTTAGGGCTTCCCTGGTCGTCCAGTAGGTGGAGAGTCCACCTTGCAGTGCAGTGGGCACTGATTCGATCCCCTGCCCAGAAGGATCCCACGTGCTGTGGAGCAGCTGGACCGGTGTGTCCTATTACGAACCAGTGCTCTAGAGCGCGTGCGCCCGGTGCTGGTGCTCTGCGACGGGAGAGGCCACTGCAAAGAGAGGCCCGCACAGGCAGAAAAATGAAGATGGATGAAATATAAATAAATAAAAAATCAATAAAAAGAGGCCAAAGTTTAGGGCTTCCCCTGGTGGTCCAGTGGGTAGGGACACCGCCTTGCAGTGCAAGGGGCGCCGGTTCGATCCCTGGCCTGGGAAGATCCCACGTGCCGCGGAGCCGCTGAACCCATGTGTCCAATCGCCGAGCCGGAGCTCTGGAGCGCATGCGCCCAGAGCCGGTGCTCTGCGACAACAGAGGCCACCGCGATGGGAGGTCCACAGGAGCCAAAGAACAAAGACGGATGAAAATAGAGAAATGAACAAATACAGTATATTAACACATATATATGGAATCTAGTAAGATGATGATGATGGCCAGAGGAACAAGTCTGTTTCCTAAAGGCCTAGAGAACAGTAGGGGGCCAGGGAGGGGGGCTTCTCTTTCCCATTGTGGTGGTCATTTTGGCAAATTACTGGAAAATGGCAGTTTCAGCCAAAGATTTTTTTTTTTAAGATTTTAAGTGAATCAGGTCAAACTGATGTGATTCTCTGATGGCTCTGTGGGCACAGGAAGGAGCTGGGGATACCTCAGAGGTGATGGACACTCAGGCAGGCTCTGTGGATGAGGACAGCGGCCGCCAGCTGGGAGAAGTTGAGCTGCAGTGTGGAATATGCACCAAGTGGTTCACGGCAGACACCTTCGGCATAGATACCTCGTGAGTGTCTCTCGAAGGGTTTTTGTGAGAATTGCTATGTTAAATGCTAGATCTCAACATGGCCCACAGATCTTCCTGATCCAGGAATCGAACCCTGGTCTCCCATATTTGCAGGCAGATTCTTTACCGTCTGGGCCAAGATGGAAGCCCAGTTAGGTGTGTAGGCAAGTGTAAATATACAGTATGTCCTTTTGACTCCTGATTCTGGTTCAGCGAGTAATGGGATTTGAATCAGAAATGGTTTTAGGGCTTCCCTGGTCGTCCAGTAGGTGGAGAGTCCACCTTGCAGTGCAGTGGGCACTGATTCGATCCCCTGCCCAGAAGGATCCCACGTGCTGTGGAGCAGCTGGACCGGTGTGTCCTATTACGAACCAGTGCTCTAGAGCGCGTGCGCCCGGTGCTGGTGCTCTGCGACGGGAGAGGCCACTGCAAAGAGAGGCCCGCACAGGCAGAAAAATGAAGATGGATGAAATATAAATAAATAAAAAATCAATAAAAAGAGGCCAAAGTTTAGGGCTTCCCCTGGTGGTCCAGTGGGTAGGGACACCGCCTTGCAGTGCAAGGGGCGCCGGTTCGATCCCTGGCCTGGGAAGATCCCACGTGCCGCGGAGCCGCTGAACCCATGTGTCCAATCGCCGAGCCGGAGCTCTGGAGCGCATGCGCCCAGAGCCGGTGCTCTGCGACAACAGAGGCCACCGCGATGGGAGGTCCACAGGAGCCAAAGAACAAAGACGGATGAAAATAGAGAAATGAACAAATACAGTATATTAACACATATATATGGAATCTAGTAAGATGATGATGATGGCACATGCAGTGAAACGACAGAAAGACAGACATGGACAGTGGACATATGGACATTGTGGGGAAGGAACAGTGGGTGAGAGGCATAAAGGAAGTAGCATGAAGGCCTGTACTATCATAAGTGAAGAAAATAGCTCTAGTCATTGCTCTGTGAGAAAAGGGGATCCTTCAGGGGTGCTGTGTTGGTCGGGAGGGGTGGGAAGGGGGGGATATACATATGACTAATCTGAGAACATACATATTTGTAAACACCAAAACTCTGTAAAAGTTAAAAGTAAAATAAAGGTTTAAAAAAAAAAAAAAAGAAAATAGAGAAATGAAAGACCAATAGAAGTGGTCTGCCCATCCCACTCCCTCCCACCCTACCCCCCAAAAGATAACTAAATAAAATTTAAAAAAACAAAGCAAAACTACTCATTAAAAAAAAAAAAAGGCCAAAGTTTAAAAAAGAAATGATTTTAATAGCCCGAGCATGTTTTTAGTCTAAGGACATTGCCCTTAATAGGTAGAATGATAGGTATTATCCCTTTCTTTGTACCTAGCAGACAAAACCGTGCAATTACAAAGCATTACATAAACAAATTTGCAACAGTCCCATTTAAACTTTGTATTGGATATTGTGGATTTAGGGGAGGGTTGGTGTATATAGTAGTTAAAGCCCGATACCAGGAATTTCACGTGGCCAGTGCTTCTTCGTGCCTTATATCCTTTTGACTTTTAACTCATTCCCTTTAGGTGTCCTGAATTCTCTGCTCAGCAAAACTAGTTTCCAGTCTCTGCCCTCTTCAAGTGAATTAAAATCATATTAAGAACGATTGAGCATGAAAGACTCCTTATTTGAGAAATTCAGTCGCCAGCTAGCAGGAGAGTCCTGGCCTGGGAAGATCCCACGTGCCGCGGAGCCGCTGAACCCATGTGTCCAATCGCCGAGCCGGAGCTCTGGAGCGCATGCGCCCAGAGCCGGTGCTCTGCGACAACAGAGGCCACCGCGATGGGAGGTCCACAGGAGCCAAAGAACAAAGACGGATGAAAATAGAGAAATGAACAAATACAGTATATTAACACATATATATGGAATCTAGTAAGATGATGATGATGGCACATGCAGTGAAACGACAGAAAGACAGACATGGACAGTGGACATATGGACATTGTGGGGAAGGAACAGTGGGTGAGAGGCATAAAGGAAGTAGCATGAAGGCCTGTACTATCATAAGTGAAGAAAATAGCTCTAGTCATTGCTCTGTGAGAAAAGGGGATCCTTCAGGGGTGCTGTGTTGGTCGGGAGGGGTGGGAAGGGGGGGATATACATATGACTAATCTGAGAACATACATACCTGTAAACAACAAAACTCTGTAAACGTTAAAAGTAAAATAAAGGTTTAAAAAAAAAAAAAGAAAATAGAGAAATGAAAGACCAATAGAAGTGGCCCGCCCAACCCCCTCCCCCCCCATCCTACCCCCCAAAAGATAACTAAATAAAATTTAAAAAAACAAAGCAAAACTACTCATTAAAAAAAAAAAAAGGCCAAAGTTTAAAAAAGAAATGATTTTAATAGCCCGAGCATGTTTTTAGTCTAAGGACATTGCCCTTAATAGGTAGAATGATAGGTATTATCCCTTTCTTTGTACCTAGCAGACAAAACCGTGCAATTACAAAGCATTACATAAACAAATTTGCAACAGTCCCATTTAAACTTTGTATTGGATATTGTGGATTTAGGGGAGGGTTGGTGTATATAGTAGTTAAAGCCCGATACCAGGAATTTCACGTGGCCAGTGCTTCTTCGTGCCTTATATCCTTTTGACTTTTAACTCATTCCCTTTAGGTGTCCTGAATTCTCTGCTCAGCAAAACTAGTTTCCAGTCTCTGCCCCTCTTCAAGTGAATTAAAATCATATTAAGAACGATTGAGCATGAAAGACTCCTTATTTGAGAAATTCAGTCGCCAGCTAGCAGGAGAGCATTACTGACTCACTGTCCGTGGGAGTAGCTGTGCCGCTGGCTCCCTGGGGTGTTCCTTATGGTCCATGTGGTTCAGACGAGTTTCGATCAGACTATCCCAAAGCAGGACTGCATCGGTCATTCTGAAATTACCCTGAGGGAAAGGATCCCTGGTGATTGACTCCTTGGAAGCGTGTGTTCCCGAGGTCATTCATTTGCTCAACTTGATGTTCTCCAGATCCTGTCTCCCTTTCATGACCAACTACAGTTTCCACTGCAACGTGTGCCATCACAGCGGGAACACCTATTTCCTCCGGAAGCAAGCAAGTAAGGACAAGCCCCGAAGGACTGCACGGTAACTGGTTAGCTGGCAGAGAAGAGGGTTCTGGGCCTGGCCGTGTCAGGAAGCCTTTGCCACGAAGCTGGTAGAACTTCCCTTGGGGCTCGCTCGGGATCATCGCTCTTGTCCATTTTAGATCAGATGGTGGTGTAGTTGTTAATCTGTGAACCATCTGGTTGACCAGCCTTCTGGTAACAGGAACATGTTACGACAGTAACTTTTTCTTCTTTCTTTTTATAGACTTGAAAGAAATGTGCCTTAGTGCTTTGGCCAACCTAACATGGCAGTCCCGAACCCAAGATGAGCACCCAAAAACCATGTTCTCCAAAGATAAGGTAGAGATACAGTTCTTGTCACGGCGATCATGCCCGAGAATCAGGAGGAACGCATACGCACAGGGAACACTTGGTCAATAGGGGCTTGAGCTGCACTGGTTCTCTTACGTGTGGGTTTTTTTCGCCGCATACGCACCACGGCACTGCACAGTTCAGGGTTGGGTGCGTTCTTGGGTGGAGAACCCCGAATGCAGAAGGCCGACTGTGACGCCGTCGGGGAGTTCTGACCGCGGACAGTCCAGTCCCCTGATCCCTGCGTTGCTCGAGGGTCAGCAGTGCAGTTTGACGACCAGTTCCCCCGCCCCTGTTTCTGTGACTGTAGAGTCTGGTTCCTTTGTCCTTCTTTCGTGTGGTTTACTAGCTTCCTGGTGCTCTTCATGTCATTGGCTTAGCTCCTAGAAGGTGGATCTTTGTAACAGTCTTGGTTGACTTTATAGAAGCAAACAGCTGTCTGTTCCACAGTTAATAGTCAGATCTTGAGCTGAACCTTCTCAGCTTAGTTTGAGCTATTTTTTTCTTTTTTAAAGATTTATTTATTTATTTTGGGCGGGGGTCGGGTTGGGGAGGGAGGGGAGCAGGCGGGCCACTTCTGTTGGTCTTTCATTTCTCTGTTTTCATCCGTCTTTGTTCTTTGGCTCCTGTGGGCCTCCCATCGCGGTGGCGTCTGTTGTCGCAGAGCGCCGGCTCTGGGCGCATGCGCTTCAGAGCTCGGGCTCGGTGATTGGACACATCGGTCCAGCCGCTCCGCGGCATGTGGGATCTTCCCAGGCCAGGGATCGAACCGGCGCCCCTTGCACTGCAAGGCGGTGTCCTTACCCACTGGGCCACCAGGGGAAGCCCCAGTTTGAGCTATTTTTATGGATGCCTATCACAGATTCTGTCAGGGAAAAGGTCAGTTTATTAAAAAAAAAAAAAATTATTCTTTATCGTTAAACTGGAAAACTACAAGACTACAGTCTGGATTCAGAATTAGATGGTCAGCCCGTCTGTGAGTCTTTGAAGACTGAAGCACCCTCTCATCTTTTCTCTCCCCTGGCTGATATTTTCTGTCCTGGTCAATGTTAGTTTTGAGCTACAAAGTTCATCTTATTCCTGCTGATCAGCCTAAGCCTACAGTTTGAAACCCACTCACTGGAGACGTCCCTCTTCCCTGGTGGTGCATTCGTTAGGCCTCTGAGCTTCCATGTCGTGGGGCACAGGTTCAGCCCCTGATCAGTAGCTAGGACCCCACAAGCCGCATGGCTCCACCCAAGGAAAAAACGACACTGGCTGGCACAGGGTGTTAGTGAGACCAGTCTATTCAGGATCCGACTAACTTAAAGCCTCTTCTACTAAATAGAGAAGTTAGGGCTTCATTCTGAAATCTGGGGGAGTCAGCAGAGGGTCCCCCTTGCCCCCACCCAGCTTTTTTTCCTACATTAAAAGGAATGCATTTAAATAGGGATGTTCTGTGTGATTAGATTTGTCTCTTGGTTTTTTTCCCTCCAAATTGTTATTCTGGATTTTTCAGGTATACAGAAAAATTCAGATGCTACAATAAACACGTCTATTCCTTATCTAGATTTCCCTGCTGTTAATATTCTGCTGTGTTTGCTTTATCTACCTGTATCTATATTTCCCCCCTAAACTTATGTGAGACAAAATTGTAGATATTACACTTTACCCAGTATTCTCTCATAAACAGCACAGTGATAACACTCCAAAGAATTAATGTCAGTGCAGTACAGTAAATACACAATGTATTTTTGTGTGTATATAGTGTACATTTCCTCAATATTATTGTCTAAATAATACCTGTCATAGCTTTTTCTTCCATCTAGGACCTGGTCAAGGATCACACATTAAATTTAGTTGTAGTGCCTCTTTTGTCCCTGGAACAGTTCCTGTGTTGTTTTTGTTTGCTGTGACGTCTAAGATTTTGCAGAGCCTAGATCGTTGTTTGCCATGATGCTCCTCAGTTTGCATTTAGCCACCTGTTTCCTTAGGCCTGAGTTCGGGTTAACCATTTCTGGCAAGACTCTTATGTAGGTCATTTGTACTTTCCTGTGTATTCCATCAGGAGGCATAAGACGTTGCTTTGTTTTATTATTAGTGATCCTAACTGTGACTGCTTGATTTCTGCATTATAAAGAGCCCCTTTTTCTTTGTAATCATTAAGTAACTAACGGGTGATCTGTGAATATCTTGTTGTCATAACCCTTTGAAGCAGTGGTAGTTGTAACCTTCGAGTATCCTCACCTGAATCAGTTAATACAGTGGTGATTGTAAAACAGACTATATTTATTGGTTGCAATTCTGTAAAGGAGAGACACCTCACATTGCTGCTTTTTGCTGTTGTTTCTAATCTGTTGAAGAGTCACTGATCTGTGTAGTTGATCATGGGATTTCTGGACTTCTGATGCTCCAGCGTGATCTGTGTCGCCCCACCCCAGCAGCTCCTGAGCTTTCTGATGCGTCTCTGTCCGTCTGAACTCTTACTTTCTCAGACCAGACACCTTCCAGCCTTCCCTGTGCCTCCCTGGTGGAGCGGAGCCTCGCGAGCACAGAGCTGCCTCTGGAGAGAGCTGTTAGTGGTGGCGGGGAGAGGAGGCAGGTGACGGGACCGCTGGGCAGGCCCTTTCAGTCTTGGAAGCAGGACCTGGTGGGGACTGGACCGCGGTCAGCAGTGCAGGTGGAGAGGAGGCCTGACGGTGACGTGGTGACGCGCCGTGCGGTTCACGTGGCGAGGGTTTCCACGCCCAGGGTGTGGGAGGATGGGTGGCGCCGTGTGTGAAGCCGGTGGCTGGCTGGCTGAGGGTCCCCAGAGCAGGTTTGTGAGGTGAGGTCGGAGGTCAAGTTTCAGTGCAGTACAGTAAATACACAATGTATTTTGTGTGTATATAGTGTACATTTCCTCAATATTATTGTCTAAATAATACCTGTCATAGCTTTTTCTTCCATCTAGGACCTGGTCAAGGATCACACATTAAATTTAGTTGTAGTGCCTCTTTTGTCCCTGGAACAGTTCCTGTGTTGTTTTTGTTTGCTGTGACGTCTAAGATTTTGCAGAGCCTAGATCGTTGTTTGCCATGATGCTCCTCAGTTTGCATTTAGCCACCTGTTTCCTTAGGCCTGAGTTCGGGTTAACCATTTCTGGCAAGACTCTTATGTAGGTCATTTGTACTTTCCTGTGTATTCCATCAGGAGGCATAAGACGTTGCTTTGTTTTATTATTAGTGATCCTAACTGTGACTGCTTGATTTCTGCATTATAAAGAGCCCCTTTTTCTTTGTAATCATTAAGTAACTAACGGGTGATCTGTGAATATCTTGTTGTCATAACCCTTTGAAGCAGTGGTAGTTGTAACCTTCGAGTATCCTCACCTGAATCAGTTAATACAGTGGTGATTGTAAAACAGACTATATTTATTGGTTGCAATTCTGTAAAGGAGAGACACCTCACATTGCTGCTTTTTGCTGTTGTTTCTAATCTGTTGAAGAGTCACTGATCTGTGTAGTTGATCATGGGATTTCTGGACTTCTGATGCTCCAGCGTGATCTGTGTCGCCCCACCCCAGCAGCTCCTGAGCTTTCTGATGCGTCTCTGTCCGTCTGAACTCTTACTTTCTCAGACCAGACACCTTCCAGCCTTCCCTGTGCCTCCCTGGTGGAGCGGAGCCTCGCGAGCACAGAGCTGCCTCTGGAGAGAGCTGTTAGTGGTGGCGGGGAGAGGAGGCAGGTGACGGGACCGCGGGCAGGCCCTTTCAGTCTTGGAAGCAGGACCTGGTGGGGACTGGACCGCGGTCAGCAGTGCAGGTGGAGAGGAGGCCTGACGGTGACGTGGTGACGCGCCGTGCGGTTCACGTGGCGAGGGTTTCCACGCCCAGGGTGTGGGAGGATGGGTGGCGCCGTGTGTGAAGCCGGTGGCTGGCTGGCTGAGGGTCCCCAGAGCAGGTTTGTGAGGTGAGGTCGGAGGTCAGTCTTGGTCGCAGGCGTGGGAGGGGCCTGCAGGATGTCCCGGGAGAGAGGTGCCCCGCGCGGAGGGGCCGCAGCTCAGGAGAGGCTGCGGGAGTCGCCTTCCAGACGCGGCCTGCGGACCCGGGCGGGGCGTTTCCCTTTCCCTGGACCCGAGCCCTCTGTGGCCAAGAGCTGTAGGTCCTTGTTTGAAACTCCCCACAACTTACCTCTCGTTCACGGGCAGTTATCTGTCTCTTCAGTTATTAAAAGACAAAACATGGATCTGTCTTCTGATTCTGATGAGATCTTTGCAAATGCTGCAGTTTGTGTGTGAGCATAATTTTGAAAGTAACTGTAAAAGCTTTAATATATTTTGTTTTCAAAAATTAGGATATCATACCGTTTATTGATAAATACTGGGAATGCATGACGACCAGACAAAGACCTGGGAAAATGACCTGGCCAAATAACATTGTGAAAACTATGGTAAGTAGGCTAAAATTGACTAGACTCAGCATTTAGAAAACCAGTGTTCTTTGTCAGAATTTATGTATTTATACATATATAGAGAGAGGTGGTTTGTCTTTTTTTTTTTTTGGTCTCACTGAAATGATCTGATGACTGAGAAAAAGAAAACAACTTAGTATTAAATCATAGAGAGTAACTGTTACTACACAAAACCAGGAAGTTGCACCTTGTGTCTTAAGTGAGGACATGGTAGTTTTACGTATGATGCTGAAAGCCTTTGTCCGTCGCACTTTGGCGAGTATAATTTAATCCTGAAACTGGAACAGTTACCTTCTTTTTGTTAAAAAAAAACCACCTCGATTGTGAAGATGATTGTCCTTAGAGCTTAGAGCACCTGGGAGACATCAGCACAAGCTGTTCTTAGCATCTGTTGGCGAGACGCAGGGATGAGCGGGGGTTATGAGGGATGTGGGCTCTCATTCTTTAAGTTTCTCTATTGAAAATTTTTGAAGGTCATGCATTAATTTTCTCATCATAGAAAAACAGTACTATTGTGTGTTGGGTTTTTGGCGGGGGCAGGTGGGGTTAGATTTGGAGATTACCCCTAGGAATTGGGGTTAGTGGTTAATCATCCATTCATTTTATGTGTAAAATTTCCAGTGATAGTAAAATACTGTTTCCCTTTAGAGTAAAGAAAGAGATGTGTTCTTAGTAAAGGAACACCCCGATCCCGGGAGTAAGGACCCAGAAGAAGATTACCCCAAGTTTGGCCTTCTGGATCAGGTACCTCAATACACTTCATAGGCCCCTCTTGAGCTCAAGCCATGGAGAGTGAGAGAATGAGGCTCTGTCTACATTTGTGTATTTGCCACTTGCAAATGCCTGTGGCCTGGTGGGCTCCAGATAAATGCTTCCTGTTTCGTGTGGGAGACACAGCTCTCTCCTTCAACTGGGAGACTGGTGCCTAGTTGCCTCAGATGTTATGGCTTGACCTGTATCGTTTTTTTGTTTTTTTATTTTGTCCTTTATTTTAAAGATTTTACAGAGTTTTGTTGTTCACCAACATGTATGTTCCCAGATCCCTGTATCGTTTTTTATCTCATTTTCTCACTGGTAACACAACGATGCCATTCCAGGTTATTTCTGGTTTTCCTTCCATCTCAGATTTTGCTCTGAAAACATTTGTTTACTGTGAAGAATTTGTGTTGTGTGGCTGGCATAACATAAGGAAAAAGAAAGCTTCCACTGCTTTTCGTTTAAATGACTAGGGGTCACAGTTAGCATCTCAGGGGGTCACACCTTTCAGCTGTGCCTTTAAGATGGGCCGGCACTGAGGACTTAAAGGTTTCACACAGGGATTCAGGTTTCTGTCTCTCGTGAATCGCGAGGCTCTGGGTGCACTGGGCCTGGATTCCCCTGGAGAGTTCCATGCGTGGTCCTCCCCCTCCCCGTCGCCCCCAGGCTCGCTCCTCCTGACTCTCAGAGCCCTTGCATCCTCACACTTCGCTGCTCGCACATGTTACTTGCTGATCCCTGAAGCAGCTAAGTTTGGGATCCCTGCAGGCTTCAGGTTGTCATTCTGTTAGAATTTCTCCTGTTTGGGGTTTTTTTGAGTTTTGCCAGGTTGGTTTGACAGGGAGCTAGCCTCCCACTATAACTGCATATTTTTCCCTCTAGGATCTTAGTAACATCGGCCCTGCTTATGACAACCAGAAACAAAGCAGTGCCCTGTCTACCAGTGGGAATCTCAATGGTAAGTGTTTAAGTGTCTCATGGGTGAAATGTTTGTCG
Source organism: Tragulus kanchil (assembly GCA_022376925.1). NCBI lineage: Eukaryota > Metazoa > Chordata > Mammalia > Artiodactyla > Tragulidae > Tragulus > Tragulus kanchil. The sequence goes on along the minus strand of JAIOJX010000028.1, from coordinate 13,844,936 downwards.
GCTGCGGAATCCGGATGTGCCTAGATTTGGGCAGTCTTTGGGCTGACTCTTAACCGGGCGGGCGTTGACTAAGATGCTTTGAGGTCCAATCTCAATGTCTTGGAGCTAGCCACGAATTTGAGTGAGGCTAGGAGAGGAGACCTTTTTGTTACTTTATACCACAGTTTGGTCTTAAGTGAAACAGATGTAGCATAAAACAAGGTACACTTGGAAGGTCAGGTTTACTGAGCTTATATTAGATTCCTCACCTGTATCTTTGTAACTAACTCTTTTTTTTTGGCCACTTCTATTGATCTTTCATTTATTTATCTTTGTACTTTGGCCTGTGTGGGCCTCCCATCACTGTGGCCTTCCTCGTTGCAGAGCACCGGCTCCGGGCGCATGCGCTCCAGAGCTCCGACTCAGTGATTGGACACATCGGTCCAGCCGCTCCGCGGCACGTGGGATCTTCCCAGGCCAGGGATGGAACCGGCGCCCCTTGCACTGCAAGGTGGTGTCCTTACCCACTGGACCGCCAGGGAAGGGAAGCCCCGTAAATAACTCTTGATTTAGATTCAGATGCTTTGTGCTTGTTTTCCTCAATTCCACTGTTGTGTAACACTCTTCCTGCACGTCTTCTAAGTTTTCTGGCCCTGAGTCTTCCTCTGGTTCCCATGACAGCACCTCCGTGTTGACCGCCCACTGTCTAACCCGTCTGAGAGCAGGACGGCCCTTTCTCACTGATGGCAGCCGGCCGAGCGCGGGTGTCGGGAGGCAGCCGGCTCTCCGGCTGGCCCGTAGGGCTGCCAGCGCCTTCTCGTCTGGAGGGCTAGCGCCTTCTGCGCATGGTGTTTCCACGGTGACCAGTACAGCTGCGTCGTTCATCTCTTTTATGTTATTTTCCCTTTCAGTTGTTCAAGTTTGACAGATACGTGGTGCCACTTCTGTTCTTTCAGGTGGAGCCCCTTTTGGAGGTGACTTCCTCCTCTGTCTTCTTTCAGCCTCTCAGACTTAAGTACTCTGTGGTTTGGAACATGCTTTTTGCTGAGTTGTGGTAGAAGCTGATGGCGAGTTGACACTGTAGAGCTCTGTGGGGACGGTGGCAGTGGTCCTTGCCGTGAAGCCCTGGTTCCAGTCTGGTGTTGGCGACTGGAAGCTTGTCCCTTGTCATATTCTGCCTGACATGGCCAGCGTGCTGCTTGTCTCTTTCAGCATGGATCCAGAACTTGTCTCAAAACAATCAAAATGCACATGCCAGTGAAAAACCGTTTTTTGATTAAAGCAACAAACTAGAGATACTGATGTGGTCACAGTTGAACCCGAAGCCTTTTTGGAAGCCCAGGAGTGTCTCCTGGCGCATTCATAAAGGAAGGTCAGCACGAGTCTGGTCCTGTCTGTGCTGAATATGACCCGCCTTCGTCCTCTTTTCATGGCAGCAGAAGTGCTGGTGATTTCCAAGCTTGCCCCCAATGCAGACACGGCGCTTCGTGCCGTTGTTGACATAAAGGTGTTTTCCTGCAGTTCAGGGATGTTTCCTGGAAGTTGGAAAAACTGAGAGCAATGACAGCTGGACCAAAATTTCAAAGTGTCTATTTCAGAAACACACAAGGTCGTATTCCTCGTGACCTTAGCATAGAGCTCATTTTTTAGAATAACATTTGAGCATAGAGCTCATTTTTTAGAATAACATTTGTCTGTTCTCTATTCATATTCTCTTAACTCTTCAAGCCAGGTTAGTCTCACCTAAATGGGATGCACTGGCACCGTCTTAACAGTCGTGCCGACCGCCAGCGGGATTTAAAGCCGCCTGGCCGGCTGCCTCGCAGCACTGGAGAGAAACACCTTTTTAGTGTTGCTGTCTCTGCTTTCCGTGTTTGGTGTACTTCTGTCTTGTTGGGAGTTCAAGTTCGGCGCTTGAGCAGACCCCGTGCCTCTCGTGTGTAGTTGGAGCCGGCGCACCTCTCCTTAGAGCAACGGTCGTCTCCCTGGACGCCTGTGTGGATTTGGGTGGAAAAGCCGCCCGTGCAGCCGTCTCTGCTCTGGGTGTCTGCAGGCTGACTAAGCGCACGTGCGTCTGTGTTACGTCCTCCACCGTGGCTGGTCGTCGCAGTTCCCTGGAGACCCTGAGGTCACCCGGCAGGCTCAGGGCAGCCAGGAGGAGGCCCTGTGCGCCTGCAGGCAGTGGGCGCTGCGGGGTCCCACCGATGCACGCCGGGAGTGTTCGTCTCCGGGGGAGTCAGATGCCTGGGGCGGCCGTCACAGCTCACCGAGAGCCGTCTGCCTTCTCTTCAAGGGGGCATCGCGGCAGGAAGCAGTGGGAAGGGAAGAGGAGCCAAGCGCAAGCAGCAGGACGGCAGCACCACGGGCGCCACCAAGAAGGCGCGGAGGTGAGCGTCCCGCCCCTCACCACGCTCGAGGGCTCTCCGGAGCTGGCCAGCAAGGCCCGTCGGGGGGACGAGGTCAGGTGTCAGAGGGCACAAGCTGGTCCCTTTTTCTCAAACCTTGAGCAATTTAAGGAGTAGGCTAGACCCAGATGAGGTGCCCTTTTTGGGAAATGACTAAATGAAACAGCGCCAGTAGCACCCTGTGGTGATGTACCAGGGGGTGAAGGCATCTTGAGAAAATAGATGGACCAGAGGGAGTGAACTGAACCAATACTGAATGTCAGCTCTTCTGTGTCAACTTTCTGCCTCACCCTCATGGCGCTTCCTTTCACTTTGTTCAATACTGAGGTGATGAGATCCATGTCTTACTCAGACTGGGAGCGGGTGTAGATACTCACACCTTTCTGAGTTTCTGTTCACTGGTTATAGTGATGAACACGCTGAAGGAGCTGCCCTTGTTCTCTGCACCTGTTCTCCCCGGGGTGGGCAGGCTTAGCCTCATACACGCCTGTACAGAGGAAGTAGTCCTCTCCTGGGAGCCCGCCGAGGGCAGCGGGGTCTGTCTGAATAGCGGAAAGCAGCTGAAGCCGCCTGTGTTCCGGGCGACACCTAATAGGACAGAGGCGTTTCTGGCAGAATGGCAGGCACTTGAGCTAGGAGGGGTTGTTCTTTCTTGATTGTATTTTTTCCTTTCTGCAGTGACCCTTTGTTTTCTGCTCAGCGCCTTCCCCCTCACGGCTACCCCTTGGAACACCCGTTTAACAAAGATGGCTATCGCTATATTCTAGCTGAGCCCGATCCCCACGCCCCTGACCCCGAGAAGCTTGAACTCGATTGCTGGGCAGGAAAGCCGATTCCTGGAGACCTCTACAGAGCCTGCTTGTATGAACGGGTTTTGTTAGCCCTCCACGATCGAGGTGGGTAAGCTGTTAATGCTCGTGTTGGGCCCAGAGTTGCTTAGAACTCCGGCCGTCAGCTCTGTGCTGCCTAGAATTAGGCGGACACGCGGGTCTGTCGCCGTTCCCTTACCCTGTCTCTAGCAGGAAGTATTTCCCTTCTGTGTCTATTCTTATTCTTTTAATTTTCTATTTTGAACTAATTTTAAAAGTACAGTAAAGTGGCAAAAATAATAGAATTTCCACATATCCCTCATCAAACTTGTAATGGTGGGATCTTACATGACCATAGTATAGTTATCAAAACCAGAAGACTGGACTTCCCCAGAGGTCCAGTGGTTAAGAATCCGAGTTTCCACTACTGGGGTGAAGGTTCAATCCTTGGTTGGGAAACTAAGATCCCACATGCTGCTCAAGGCAGCAAAAAAGAAACCTAACTGTCCCCTGTCAAACTCAGGCGGTTAACATTAGTAAATACTGTGAATGAAACTAGAGACTACAGATTTCACCAGTTTTTCCAGTAATGCCTCTTTTCCAGAATCTCACCACTGCATTTGTTTTTCTTCCACGGTTTCTGGCAGTGTTCATCGGTGACTTTGTTGGCTGTTCCTCAGTGGGGTCTGTCTGAGGTTTTTTCAGGGTTAGACGGAGGTTGGGCGCGGTTGTGAGAACACCGCAGACACGAATCCTTCCCTTTCCATCTCAGCGGGCTCATGCTGTCCTTGTGTCTTCTGTTGGTTGTGAACACGGTCATTTGGTTAAGGTGGTTTCTGCTGGCTCTCTCTACTCTCCCTGTTTGTTTTTTTTTTATATAAAGGCTTTTTTTTTTTTTTAAGATTTATTTATTTATTTATTTTGGGCGGGGGTCGGGTTGGGGCGGGAGGGGAGCGGGCGGGCCACTTCTATTGGTCTTTCATTTCTCTGTTTTCATCCGTCTTTGTTCTTTGGCCTGTGTGGGCCTCCCATCGCGGTGGCGTCTGTCGTCGCAGAGCACCGGCTCTGGGCGCATGCGCTCCAGAGCTCCAGCTTGGTAATTGGACACATCGGTCCAGCCGCTCCGCGGCACGTGGGATCTTCCCAGGCCAGGGATCGAACCGGCGCCCCTTGCACTGCCAGGCGGTGTCCTTACCCACAGGACCACCAGGGGAAGCCCTCTACTGTCCCTTTTTAGTTAATACACATCTTAGGGAAAAATCCTTCAAGGCTGTGCCAATATCCTGTTTCTCTGAAGTTTTGCCCACTAATTTGAGTATCCTTTCGTGGACCTTGCTGGTGGTACTTGTTTATGTGGTTGGTGTTTGCTTGGTGGTGGTGTGGTCGTTCAGTCGTGTCTGACTCTTGCCAGGCCGCAGAGGGCCAGGTTTCCCTGTCCGTGGGGCTCTCCAGGCAAGAATCCTGGAGTGGGTTGCCATTTCCTTCTCCAGGGGATCTTCCCGACCCAGGAATCGAAGCCAGATCTCCTGCACTGTAACCAGATTCTTTATAGACTGAGCTACTAGGAAAGCCCCTGGTGTTTGCTTGATGATTTGCTGTTTCTACTCTTTACTCCATTTATTATTTAATTGGTTACTTTTATCAGTATGGTTACTCACCTTATTTTGTCATTCAGATTACTCCAGCTTTGGTCATTGACCTTTAGGTTGGTTTCTGTGTTTTCTTTTTAGGTTTTTTTTGGAAGTATGTGCTAAGTCACTTCAGTCCTGTCTGACTTGGGCTGTTTTCAGGGTTAGCGGAGGTTGGGCGCGGTTGTGAGAACACCGCAGACACGAATCCTTCCCTTTCCATCTCAGCGGGCTCATGCTGTCCTTGTGTCTTCTGTTGGTTGTGAACACGGTCATTTGGTTAAGGTGGTTTCTGCTGGCTCTCTACTCTCCCTGTTTGTTTTTTTTTTATATAAAGGCTTTTTTTTTTTTTTAAGATTTATTTATTTATTTATTTTGGGCGGGGGTCGGGTTGGGGCGGGAGGAGCGGGCGGGCCACTTCTATTGGTCTTTCATTTCTCTATTTTCATCCATCTTTGTTCTTTGGCCCGTGTGGGCCTCCCATCGCGGTGGCGTCTGTTGTCGCAGAGCACTGGCTCTGGGCGCATGCGCTCCAGAGCTCCAGCTTGGTAATTGGACACATCGGTCCAGCCGCTCCGCGGCACGTGGGATCTTCCCAGGCCAGGGATCGAACCGGCGCCCCTTGCACTGCCAGGCGGTGTCCTTACCCACAGGACCACCAGGGGAAGCCCTCTACTGTCCCTTTTTAGTTAATACACATCTTAGGGAAAAATCCTTCAAGGCTGTGCCAATATCCTGTTTCTCTGAAGTTTTGCCCACTAATTTGAGTATCCTTTCGTGGACCTTGCTGGTGGTACTTGTTTATGTGGTTGGTGTTTGCTTGGTGGTGGTGTGGTCGTTCAGTCGTGTCTGACTCTTGCCAGGCCGCAGAGGGCCAGGTTTCCCTGTCCGTGGGGCTCTCCAGGCAAGAATCCTGGAGTGGGTTGCCATTTCCTTCTCCAGGGGATCTTCCCGACCCAGGAATCGAAGCCAGATCTCCTGCACTGTAACCAGATTCTTTATAGACTGAGCTACTAGGAAAGCCCCTGGTGTTTGCTTGATGATTTGCTGTTTCTACTCTTTACTCCATTTATTATTTAATTGGTTACTTTTATCAGTATGGTTACTCACCTTATTTTGTCATTCAGATTACTCCAGCTTTGGTCATTGACCTTTAGGTTGGTTTCTGTGTTTTCTTTTTAGGTTTTTTTTGGAAGTATGTGCTAAGTCACTTCAGTCCTGTCTGACTATGGGACACTATGGACTATAGCCTGCTAGGCTGCTCTTTCCATGGGATTCTCTCTAAGTGGGGATACTGGAGTGGGCTGCCATTACCTCCTGTAGGTCATCTTCCTGGTCCAGGTATCGACCTGCATCTCGTATGTCTCCTGCATTGGCTGGCACGTTCTTTACCGCTAGCGCCACCTGAAAAGCCCTTTGGAAGTATAGTTGACTTAAAATATTAGTTTCAGGTGTACAACATAGTATTCAGTATTTTTATAGATTACACCCAATTACAAAATAACGGCTGTATTGTCTGATGCTGTACAATACATCCCTGTAGCCTGTTGTTTTATACATAGTGGTTTGTGGTTTGTACCGCTTGATCCCTTACATGTGTCTTGCCCCTCTGGTCATCACTAGTCTGTTCTGTGTATCTGGGAACCTCTGTCTTGTTACACACATTCGTTTGGTTTTTTAGATTCCACATATAAATGATAACAGTACTTGTCTTTCTCTGACTTACTTCACTGAGCATAACACCCTCCCGGTCCGTCTACGTTGTTGTAAAGGGAATCTCGTGTAATCTCGTGTCCTTTTGATAACGCCCCCGTGATTTGTTTTTCCCTTACCTGTTAGCATCACGAGGTGTTCTGTATTTTAGGGAATAGACTGTGTGATTAATTTGACCTGCCCTCTTAAATAATCTTCATTTTTTTTCTCTCTCTCCACTTTCGTCTATCTCTTGAGATTTTTAAATTCCTAAACTAATATTTCAAATTCCTGACTTGATGCTTCTGATTTTGTTTGTTTGTTTCACTGGAGGGGGAGAGACTCTTGTTTTTGTGGCCGTTGTCTCCACGTATTTCAAGTAAGTCGCAGGCTTTTGTTTTCGTCTCCATCCCCGTAGCTCCCCAGTTAAAGATCTCCGATGACCGGCTGACCGTGGTCGGCGAGAAGGGCTACTCTATGGTTCGGGCTTCTCACGGGGTCCGGAAAGGTGCCTGGTACTTTGAGATCACAGTGGACGAGATGCCGCCAGACACCGCTGCCAGACTGGGCTGGTCGCAGCCGTTAGGTGAGCTGGGGCTGCGGTGCGGGCGTGGCGACGGATACGCGGAGAGATGTGGGCCATCCGGCTGAGCGTCGCGACTCCGGGACTTAACTGGATGTGGGCGTAACATGTTCGTTTCCTGAGGGTTTAGGTAGCTTGACGTTCCTAGGGACATTTTTATAGTTCATGGCCTGTGAGGAATAGTTTGTTAGCAGTTTGACAGAATTGGTAAAAAATAAAAGAGGAGTAGACTCTTTCCTTTTAGCAAGCCAGAGTTCACCTGCAGTCCTGACTTCTGTATATCTTTTTGTTGGGACAGGTAACCTTCAGGCTCCCTTAGGCTATGATAAATTTAGCTATTCTTGGCGGAGCAAAAAGGGAACCAAATTCCACCAGTCCATTGGCAAGCACTACTCTTCTGGCTACGGACAGGGAGACGTGCTGGGGTTTTATATCAACCTTCCTGAAGACACAGAGACGGCCAAGTCACTCCCTGATACCTACAAAGATAAGGTGAGTCTGTCCTCCCGCGAGGTTCCTGGCTTAAAGCCCCGTGGCCACCGACACCTGCAGCTGTACGTTCTCGGGGTGCTTAACTTTCCCAGCATTTTATTTTGGACAGTTTTAAGGCATAACGCGGTTCAAAGAATGTAAAAGTCAGCATCCAAATACCCATTACCTAGATTCGGCTGTTAACATGTTATCCAAGGACCTCCTTGGTGGTCTAGTGGGTCAGAATTCTCCTTGCAGGACGGGGAACGGGGTTTCATCCCCCGTCGGGGATCTGGGATCCCGCGTGCCGCAGATCAACTAAGCTTGCACTCCTCAGGGAAGATCCTGGGTTCCAGAGCTAAGAATCGACGCAGCCAAAGAAATAGCAACCACGTTACCGATTCCTTCAGCCACCCATTAACCCCCACCAGCTTATCGTTAGCTAGATTTTCATCTTTGTTTAGGCGTCCCTTGTGGCTCAGCAGTAAAGAATTCTCCTGCAGTCCAGGAGACAAGGATTCAATCCCTGGGCTGGTCGTCAGCCGTTAGACACCGCTGCCAGACTGGGCTGGTCGCAGCCGTTAGGTGAGCTGGGGCTGCGGTGCGGGCGTGGCGACGGATACGCGGAGAGATGTGGGCCATCCGGCTGAGCGTCGCGACTCCGGGACTTAACTGGATGTGGGCGTAACATGTTCGTTTCCTGAGGGTTTAGGTAGCTTGACGTTCCTAGGGACATTTTTATAGTTCATGGCCTGTGAGGAATAGTTTGTTAGCAGTTTGACAGAATTGGTAAAAAATAAAAGAGGAGTAGACTCTTTCCTTTTAGCAAGCCAGAGTTCACCTGCAGTCCTGACTTCTGTATATCTTTTTGTTGGGACAGGTAACCTTCAGGCTCCCTTAGGCTATGATAAATTTAGCTATTCTTGGCGGAGCAAAAAGGGAACCAAATTCCACCAGTCCATTGGCAAGCACTACTCTTCTGGCTACGGACAGGGAGACGTGCTGGGGTTTTATATCAACCTTCCTGAAGACACAGAGACGGCCAAGTCACTCCCTGATACCTACAAAGATAAGGTGAGTCTGTCCTCCCGCGAGGTTCCTGGCTTAAAGCCCCGTGGCCACCGACACCTGCAGCTGTACGTTCTCGGGGTGCTTAACTTTCCCAGCATTTTATTTTGGACAGTTTTAAGGCATAACGCGGTTCAAAGAATGTAAAAGTCAGCATCCAAATACCCATTACCTAGATTCGGCTGTTAACATGTTATCCAAGGACCTCCTTGGTGGTCTAGTGGGTCAGAATTCTCCTTGCAGGACGGGGAACGGGGTTTCATCCCCCGTCGGGGATCTGGGATCCCGCGTGCCGCAGATCAACTAAGCTTGCACTCCTCAGGGAAGATCCTGGGTTCCAGAGCTAAGAATCGACGCAGCCAAAGAAATAGCAACCACGTTACCGATTCCTTCAGCCACCCATTAACCCCCACCAGCTTATCGTTAGCTAGATTTTCATCTTTGTTTAGGCGTCCCTTGTGGCTCAGCAGTAAAGAATTCTCCTGCAGTCCAGGAGACAAGGATTCAATCCCTGGGTCTGGGAGATCCTCTGGAGAAGGAAATGGCCAACCCTCTCCAGTGTTCTTGCCTGGAGAATCCCATGGACAGAGGAGCCTGGCAGGCCACAGTGCATGGGATTATAAAAGAATTAGACACACGTTAGCAGCTGAATAACAGCAATAATTAGTTTTTTCTTTTGATATAGAATTTACATAAAGTGAAATGTAGACCTTTTTTAAGTGTATGTTCACTGAGTTTTGATTTTGACCCAAACCCCTGTGGAAATGTCTAGTCTTACACCCCAGGAAGTTCCATCATACTTGGCTCCTACCCCCTTTCACCTGTCTTTTGTGAAGTTTCTGTTCAGTTATTTTGATTTTTTTAAAAAAATTGGGTTGTTCATCTTTTTAATGAGTTGTAGGAGTTCTTCATATATTCTGGGTTACAGAAACTTGCCATAAGACAGATGAATGGCCGGTACACATGTGAAAAAACTGCTCAATATCATTAGTTGAAGAAATGCTCACTTAAACCAACTTAAATACTGCTACGCACCCACCAAAGTGGCTAACGTTAAGCGAACTAAGATCCCAGGAGCCAAGTGGTACAGCCCAAAATAAGAGAAAACGTATTGTCATATGTTTACCTGGGAGGAAGTAGTTTAAATAGAGTCTTGGGAACCATGAGAAAGGAGGGACCCAGAGACCACATGTGGGAGAGACAGACAGGGAGCAAGGAGGGAAGGAAGTGCCCCTCAAGTCTTAGGAAGGCCCTTTTGTGAAAATCTTTAACAAGCACGTGCCATCTTGTGATTCTTTAGATACACGGACTTTCAAACATAAAAAAGCTGACTCTGCAGAGATTTTAAATGTCTGTTCAGAACACAAGGACTCAAACTATTTACGTGAATCTGGCTTTTTTTTTTTTTTGAATCTGGCTTTTTTAAAAAAGTGTTTTTGATGTTGATGTAGCTGATGCTTCACTGTTGCTTCTTTTTCCTCTTGGTTTTCAAGGCCTTGATAAAGTTCAAGAGCTATTTGTACTTTGAAGAAAAAGACTTTGTGGATAAAGCAGAGAAGAGCCTTAAGCAGACGCCGCACAGCGAGGTGAGCTGCGGCCATCAGGTGTCCGGAGGGGGACTGTGACCGTGGGGCCGCGCCTCTCGTTCCCAGAGCGGAGGCCGACGGGGAGGTGTTCCCCGACAGCAGGGCCGGCTCGGGCTCCGGCCTGCCTGCGAGCTTTCTTCTCCCGGGGTGCCTGCTGCAGCGAGAGGGCGGACCTTTTTCCCAGAGAGAAAGGCAGCAAACAGCAGCTGAGTAAGACAGTGTCCAGGCAGTGGAGGGGGCGAGGGCGGAGGAGGGGCATGGGTGGAGGGTGGGGCTCTGGAGCAGGCGACCTGACCTTGCTGTGTGACCCCAGGGGTCCCAGGAGCTGCGATGGCTTACTCAGTGTCTTCTAGAACGTTCCTGCCTCCCTTCTCCAGGGTTGTAGGGAACACATTTGCCCGAGGTCATAGCACAGAGGGCAAATAGAAAGGGAAGGGGCAGAAGAAAGTCCTGAGCTGGGAAGCTTTCTCCGTGAAAATGCTGTGAAGGCACCTGCGACCGTAGTGGAAGCTGCTGTGGGAGGGCTGAACCAGGGTTCCGGTGGCTTTAGGGGAGAGGGGTGAAGCGGGGAGGTTAGCTGAGCCAGGGAGCACCGCCAGGGGAGGGAGCTCCGCTGGGAGGAAGAGCTAGAGGGGCTGCTTCAGAACAGGGAGCCTTTCCCCACGTCTATCCCTGCTAGTGGTTAAGAGAGTCAAGAGAGAAAGGACAAAGAAAGAGGGTTCCGAGATGTTGACAGACGATCCCAGGAGATTTCACCGTTGGAGCGCAGAGGCGAGGACCCGAGGCGAGGGACAGGGACGGTTAAGTTAAAGGCTGCAGCTCCGAGGGGCCGGGGGGGGGACCGGCTGATTTCTTATGAATATAAGGAGTAACAGACAGCGGAACTGTTGGGTATAGGAATCCAGAGAGCAGATAACCCCGAGGCCCTGCTGCAGCAGTGCGCGGAGACAAGCAGTGAAAGACCTCAGCTGTCCCCGAGGTTCAGCTCTGGCCCTGACACCGGCTGACCGCAGGATTCCTCGACGGGCCCCTGCCAGACCACTCATTCCGGGTTCTCCAGCTATTTGTTTGAAGAAAGATTTGTGGATAAGCAGAGAAGAGCCTTAAGCAGCGCCGAGCGAGGTGAGCTGCGGCCATCAGGTGTCCGGAGGGGACTGTGACCGTGGGGCGCGCCTCTCGTTCCCAGAGCGGAGGCCGACGGGGAGGTGTTCCCCGACAGCAGGGCCGGCTCGGGCTCCGGCCTGGCTGCGAGCTTTCTTCCCCCGGGGGGCCTGCTGCAGCGAGAGGGCGGACCTTTTTCCCAGAGAGAAAGGCAGCAAACAGCAGCTGAGTAAGACAGTGTCCAGGCAGTGGAGGGGGCGAGGGCGGAGGAGGGGCATGGGTGGAGGGTGGGGCTCTGGAGCAGGCGACCTGACCTTGCTGTGTGACCCCAGGGGTCCCAGGAGCTGCGATGGCTTACTCAGTGTCTTCTAGAACGTTCCTGCCTCCCTTCTCCAGGGTTGTAGGGAACACATTTGCCCGAGGTCATAGCACAGAGGGCAAATAGAAAGGGAAGGGGCAGAAGAAAGTCCTGAGCTGGGAAGCTTTCTCCGTGAAAATGCTGTGAAGGCACCTGCGACCGTAGTGGAAGCTGCTGTGGGAGGGCTGAACCAGGGTTCCGGTGGCTTTAGGGGAGAGGGGTGAAGCGGGGAGGTTAGCTGAGCCAGGGAGCACCGCCAGGGGAGGGAGCTCCGCTGGGAGGAAGAGCTAGAGGGGCTGCTTCAGAACAGGGAGCCTTTCCCCACGTCTATCCCTGCTAGTGGTTAAGAGAGTCAAGAGAGAAAGGACAAAGAAAGAGGGTTCCGAGATGTTGACAGACGATCCCAGGAGATTTCACCGTTGGAGCGCAGAGGCGAGGACCCGAGGCGAGGGACAGGGACGGTTAAGTTAAAGGCTGCAGCTCCGAGGGGCCGGGGGGGGGACCGGCTGATTTCTTATGAATATAAGGAGTAACAGACAGCGGAACTGTTGGGTATAGGAATCCAGAGAGCAGATAACCCCGAGGCCCTGCTGCAGCAGTGCGCGGAGACAAGCAGTGAAAGACCTCAGCTGTCCCCGAGGTTCAGCTCTGGCCCTGACACCGGCTGACCGCAGGATTCCTCGACGGGCCCCTGCCAGACCACTCATTCCGGGTTCTCCAGCGGGGTTTGTTTTAGTGGGTGCTTTTTCAAAATTCTGAAGTAAGACCATGGTTTTCGTTTCAGATAATTTTTTATAAAAACGGTGTCAATCAAGGTGTGGCTTACAGAGACATTTTTGAGGGGGTTTACTTTCCGGCCATCTCCCTGTACAAGACGTGCGCGGTGCGTATCCCCCTTCTCGTGGGCGCCGGGTGACCGGGGCTGGGGGGAGGGCCGGGGCTCGGGTGCTGGCAGGGCGTCGGAGCGCGTTCCCGCCGCTGCCGTGTGTCCCAGCAGCGCGCGGGCGCTCTAGGAAGCGTGTGCCCGCGTGGAGAAGCGCGGCGCGGTCACGGCGCCCAGTGCCCCTCCTCCTCCGGATGCGCGGCCTGGCCGATGTCGTTCAGTGCGAAGGTCCTCCCGTGCAGAAACCAACTTGCTCTCGTGTGTCCTAACCTGGAGAAAGAAAGGGCAGCCCACTCCAGTATTCTTGCCTGGTGATCAGAGGAGCCTGGCGGGCTACAGTCCATGGGGTCGAGAAAGAGTTGGGCACAACTGAGCAGCTGAGCACAAGCCCATCGTGATAGCCTGCCATCGGTAGTTATTAACTGTTGCTCACATCGAATTTTTTTTTTTAAATATGATCCAGCATGAAGGGGACTATGATTAGAGCCAGCTTAAAAAAAAATTGGAAAGGCAATGCCTGAAAGTTTCCATGTCCTTTTACCTGCCAGTAGTCACCCTTGAAATAATAGAAGGAAATCTTTAAGTTATAAACAGAAATCAGCTCGAGTCGTTATCTACCTAATTCTTCTTCCTTTTTTTTTTTTTAATTTGTCTGCACCAAGTCTTAGTTGCAGCATGTGGGATCTAGTTTCCTGACCAGGGATTGAACCCAGGCCCCCTGCACTGGGCGCTCGGCATCTTAGCCTCTGGACCACCAGGGAATCCCTGTTGACCTAGTTCTTGATGACATGACCACCTTTAGCACTTGGAATACATGTCAGTTGTTCTGGCCATACCCTGAGTATCAGAGCTGCATTTAAAGAGAAAAGCTTTAAGGTTTCACATTAAGGTTTTCACCACTTCTTGTCTTTCTTCACGTCTGCGTGGATTGCACGTGTCCCAGGTCTCCATTAACTTTGGACCTTGCTTCAAGTACCCGCCGAATGACCTCGCGTGCCGCCCTGTGAGTACCGCGGCACCTGCCGTGTCCCTGTGGCTTCCGGCCGCGGCTGCTCTGAGCTCACCTCCTCTCTGTCTCTTGTCCCCGCCCCCGCAGATGAGTGACATGGGCTGGGGTGCCGTGGTGGAGCACACGCTGGCTGACGTCCTGTACCACGTGGAGACGGAAGTGGATGGGAGGCGGAGTCCCCCGTGGGAACCCTGACCAACGCCCCTTTTGCTTGGCAGACATGGACTTTCTGGGGAGTCGAATGAAGGGGTTTTGTTTTTTGTTTTTGAAACTGTCTCAAGTGTTTGCCAGAAGAGACCACAGAACAGGGCCTCTGCTGTGGCCAGTGGAAGATCGAGTGGGACTGGGAGAGATCCCTGACCTTCCATGATGGCTTGTCCTTGTGTGCCACCTCCCAGCAGCTCTCGACCCTGGGATCCCATAGCACCCTGTGAAAGGGGTCGTACCCCGCACCCAGCCAGCTGAGACTTGCTGCTGCTTGTGTTTTCTGAGGCCACCTAGGCCAGCAGCTGACTTACTTAGAGACATTGCCTTCTGTGGGTCTTGCCTGCCTCCCACCTGGTTCCCCAGGAAGCAGTGGGCCTGTTTGTGAGAACAGCTGGAACCCCTAGCTGTACATTCCAGGCCAGTCTAGAAGGGCGCTGCTTTTGGTGGGGGTGTGTTTCTCTTAGGAATTTGAGGTAAGCTTTTGAACACTGGGGTCTCTGCAGCTCCTAGGTCTGTAGAACTGTAATTGTGGAAGGCACTGGCTTGAAGCTTTAACTGTTAGGAACTCTTCCCAAATAAAACTCGCCTTCAAGTGTGTGTGGCACGCGGCACTCTGCTTCCCTTTCACGCGCAGACGGTGTCAGGAAGGCGGGCGCCCTGAGGGGGGGGCCTGTGCTGGAGGGGAGGGGCCGGTTTCTCTTCCATCCTCCCTGTCGCTTCCCTCCCTCCCACCAGTTCAGTTGCCTCGTCTGTCTGTCCTGGGTAACCGGGGACGCCGGGGCCGGCGGTCTCCCTCCAGCTCTTCCCTTGGAGCCCGTGTGGACGGCGCAGGTTGTCTTCGCGTGCTTCCCTTGTATCAGCTGATGACTAAAGGGCAGGTCTCAGGGACGCCCCTGTGGTCCAGTGGCTAAGGCTCTGCGCGCCCAGGGCAGGGGGCCCAGGTTCAAACCCTGCTTAGGGAACTGGGTCCCACATGCCACATCTAAAAGACCTTGTGTACTGCAGGTAAGACCTGACACAGCCAAATAAATACTTTGTGTGGGGCAGGGGGTGGGCAGTTTTCAGGAGACTGAAAGCTGCAGTGTAAGAATGAGCCTTCTGGGGTCCCCATGTGCTTCTCTGTCCTCACCAACCCCCACTGTTTTGCTGGGGGTCACACTGCAGCACACAAATCTTCCCAGCCCCAGATTGGACCTGGGCCCCTGCAGTGGAAGGCAAAGTCCTAACCACTAGACCACCAGGAATGTCTCCTCTCCCCCTTTGCTTTAGTCCTCCGGGCCTGCTGAGGACTCCCCTGCGGGTAACTTCCTCCCTAGGTTAAGAGGTAGGGTGGTTCACCAAGAGGCTGGTAATAGGTGGCCAAGGATCACTATGCATTGTGCCTGTTTAAGAAATTTCCCAAATTTCAAGCAGCTATTGGTATCTTAACACAGAAGCTTTGACTGGTGTGTTTGTCTCCTAATGAATCATCCTGGCTGTTTGCTTTGGTCTTTCTGCCTCTTACCGGGAAACCTGACAGAAGCAGGCTGAGGTCTGTTCGTTGGTGTGGGTCCTGCAGTGCAGACTTGGTTAGGGAGCTTTTGGGTCATCAGAGTGTGAAGAATTCTGAGTAAATAAAGATGGTGTTATTTAGAGGAAGCTAGAGGTAAATTCTTTGTAATGTAAGTGGTCATTAAATGACCTATGTGAAAAAGAAAAAGTTGGGGTTTCCCTGGTGGTCCAGTGGGTAAAGAGTCCACCTTGCGGTGCAAGGGGCACCGGTTCGATCCCTGGCCCAAGAAGATGCCACATGCCGCAGAGTGGCTGGACCGCTGTGTCCAATTACAAGCTGGCGCTCTGGAGCACATGCGCCCAGAGTCGGTGCTCTGCAATGAGAGAGGCCACTGCAGTGGGAGGCCCACACAGGCCAAAGAATAAGGATGGATGAAAGAAAAGAAATAAATAAAAGAGGCCAAAATTAAAAAAAAAAAAAAAGGTTGTACACCCACTCTGCATTTAAATGATTAAGTTTAGGGTTCTGTACATCTCACTTTCATAAATCGGAGTTTACAGAAATAATGGCACTACCTGTTTATACATAATATGTGGGTGTGTGGATAAGACTCATTTGAAGGGTCCAAGAATACCCACTCTTCATACAAGCCTGTATGAAATGGCTTCTGCAAGCAGGTCATGGCGCCTAGTGGTCAAGAACCCCTGCCAGCGCAGGAGACGTAAGAGATGCGAGTTCCATCCCTGGGTCAGGAAGGTCCCCTGGAGGAGGCAGGGCCGCCCACTCCAGTCTTCCTGCCTGGAGAATCCCATGGACAGAGGAGCCTGGGGGTCTGCAGTCCACGGGGCCTCCCAGAGTTGGACACGACTGAAGCGACTTAGCACAAGCACAACAAGCAGGCCATCACTGACGACTTGTTTTATTCCAGTGGAAAATTACACAAGTGAGAAAATACCTCCCCAGGCCCCTCAAAGACAGTCGCATAGTTTGAAAAAGGCAAATTAGAGTCAAAACCATGGTATGCGTTGAAAGCCCATTTCTTCACCAACAGCCTGTTGTCTTGAAATGAGAGCATATCTTGCTAGACACATCTTTCAACAAGTAACCCTTTCTCTTAGCTGGGAGTGAAAAGCTCTGTTCTAGAAATGCTTCTACAGTTACGCCCATCTCCCTTTAAAGCGCCTGGCTAGGTAAGCAGCTATGTCAAAAATAGACTAAGAAACAGTCAGAATAAATATTATTAAATGACCTATGTGAAAAGAAAAGTTGGGGTTTCCCTGGTGGTCCAGTGGGTAAAGAGTCCACCTTGCGGTGCAAGGGGCACCGGTTCGATCCCTGGCCCAAGAAGATGCCACATGCCGCAGAGTGGCTGGACCGCTGTGTCCAATTACAAGCTGGCGCTCTGGAGCACATGCGCCCAGAGTCGGTGCTCTGCAATGAGAGAGGCCACTGCAGTGGGAGGCCCACACAGGCCAAAGAATAAGGATGGATGAAAAAAAAGAAATAAATAAAAGAGGCCAAAATTAAAAAAAAAAAAAAAGGTTGTACACCCACTCTGCATTTAAATGATTAAGTTTAGGGTTCTGTACATCTCACTTTCATAAATCGGAGTTTACAGAAATAATGGCACTACCTGTTTATACATAATATGTGGGTGTGTGGATAAGACTCATTTGAAGGGTCCAAGAATACCCACTCTTCATACAAGCCTGTATGAAATGGCTTCTGCAAGCAGGTCATGGCGCCTAGTGGTCAAGAACCCCCTGCCAGCGCAGGAGACGTAAGAGATGCGAGTTCCATCCCTGGGTCAGGAAGGTCCCCTGGAGGAGGCAGGGCCGCCCACTCCAGTCTTCCTGCCTGGAGAATCCCATGGACAGAGGAGCCTGGGGGTCTGCAGTCCACGGGGCCTCCCAGAGTTGGACACGACTGAAGCGACTTAGCACAAGCACAACAAGCAGGCCATCACTGACGACTTGTTTTATTCCAGTGGAAAATTACACAAGTGAGAAAATACCTCCCCAGGCCCCTCAAAGACAGTCGCATAGTTTGAAAAAGGCAAATTAGAGTCAAAACCATGGTATGCGTTGAAAGCCCATTTCTTCACCAACAGCCTGTTGTCTTGAAATGAGAGCATATCTTGCTAGACACATCTTTCAACAAGTAACCCTTTCTCTTAGCTGGGAGTGAAAAGCTCTGTTCTAGAAATGCTTCTACAGTTACGCCCATCTCCCTTTAAAGCGCCTGGCTAGGTAAGCAGCTATGTCAAAAATAGACTAAGAAACAGTCAGAATAAATATTAATAAATACCTCCATCGGTCGTGCAGTCTCAGTACCTCCATAAATGCCAGCATTTCTGCTATAGCTAATCCGTTTAATAAATAAGCTTGTGCTCTCACTCCAAATGGTGTGAGTCATTAATGCTGTTAGTGCTGGAATGGAAACGCTTCAAGTGATAGTGGCTGGGGTTTCACCCCGCGAATATATTTTAGCCAGATAACCGCATGGCAGCTTGGCCAGTTCTCTGAGTCGTGGGAGGGGTTTTTCTGCCATCTGAGCACCCCTCCTCCCAAGGCCGTCTCCCAAACAGGAAACGCTGGTCTGTAATAACAGCACAGAAAGCGGCAGCCCCAAGTCAGCCCAGGAGGATAGGGCGGACTCCCAGCTACAGATTCAGATCCTTACAAGCAACCAATGGAAAAAATAGTAAAATTTGCTCTTGTTGGGTATTACTAAGATAAAATCAGTCACTCGGGCTTCCCTCATGGTCCAGTGGGTCAGGAGGCCGCCTCGCAGGGCAAGGGGCACCAGTTTGATCCCTGGCCCGGGAAGATCCCACATGCCATGGAATGGCTGGACTGGTGTGTCCAATGATGAACCAGCACTCTGGAGCGCATGCGCCCAGAGCCGGTGCTTTGTGATGAGAGGCCACTGCAATGGGAGGCGCACACAGGCCAAAGAATAAAGATGAATGAAAATAAATGGATTTAAAAAAATCAACAAAAGAGGCTGAATTTTTTTTTTTTTAAATCAGTCACTCACTTTGGGTTCTGTCCCTTTAATTAGGTAAATAAAAATCTTCAATCATAATCTCCATCTTCCAACACCTGTGAATCAGCTACCTGCTGTAGCATTCTTTTAAGAACTGATTTAGCCTCGTGATTAATTCTGGTAACAGATCCCACACAGTTGAAAGACGTAAATACCCTAGAGTTTTTCCTTTGAATGAATTAAGGGGTTTAGTTTAGCCAATTATCATCTTTATCCACAACTCCTTAGAATTTTAAGCCAGATACAGACTTAAAGTTCTTAGGTGAGTTACAATTTATTCTGAATGCTTCTACAGTTACGCCCATCTCCCTTTAAAGCGCCTGGCTAGGTAAGCAGCTATGTCAAAAATAGACTAAGAAACAGTCAGAATAAATATTAATAAATACCTCCATCGGTCGTGCAGTCTCAGTACCTCCATAAATGCCAGCATTTCTGCTATAGCTAATCCGTTTAATAAATAAGCTTGTGCTCTCACTCCAAATGGTGTGAGTCATTAATGCTGTTAGTGCTGGAATGGAAACGCTTCAAGTGATAGTGGCTGGGGTTTCACCCCGCGAATATATTTTAGCCAGATAACCGCATGGCAGCTTGGACAGTTCTCTGAGTCGTGGGGAGGGGTTTTGCTGCCATCTGAGCACCCCTCCTCCCAAGGCCGTCTCCCAAACAGGAAACGCTGGTCTGTAATAACAGCACAGAAAGCGGCAGCCCCAAGTCAGCCCAGGAGGATAGGGCGGACTCCCAGCTACAGATTCAGATCCTTACAAGCAACCAATGGAAAAAATAGTAAAATTTGCTCTTGTTGGGTATTACTAAGATAAAATCAGTCACTCGGGCTTCCCTCATGGTCCAGTGGGTCAGGAGGCCGCCTCGCAGGGCAAGGGGCACCAGTTTGATCCCTGGCCCGGGAAGATCCCACATGCCATGGAATGGCTGGACTGGTGTGTCCAATGATGAACCAGCACTCTGGAGCGCATGCGCCCAGAGCCGGTGCTTTGTGATGAGAGGCCACTGCAATGGGAGGCGCACACAGGCCAAAGAATAAAGATGAATGAAAATAAATGGATTTAAAAAAATCAACAAAAGAGGCTGAATTTTTTTTTTTTTAAATCAGTCACTCACTTTGGGTTCTGTCCCTTTAATTAGGTAAATAAAAATCTTCAATCATAATCTCCATCTTCCAACACCTGTGAATCAGCTACCTGCTGTAGCATTCTTTTAAGAACTGATTTAGCCTCGTGATTAATTCTGGTAACAGATCCCACACAGTTGAAAGACGTAAATACCCTAGAGTTTTTCCTTTGAATGAATTAAGGGGTTTAGTTTAGCCAATTATCATCTTTATCCACAACTCCTTAGAATTTTAAGCCAGATACAGACTTAAAGTTCTTAGGTGAGTTACAATTTATTCTGACTGCTTGGGGAAGAAGTAGAGGAATCGGTCTAATGATTAGTTCTGTCTTTTTTGGTCTTGTTTTTTCCAGTAAAATAACTTGAACTAGAGTTCTGGAAGGCGTCCGCTGTGGGAGTTGCTTGTGCTTGGCACAGCTCTCTGCCCACTTGCTGGAGGAGCAGGGGGTCACAGGAGGCGCCGGTAAGACCCCTGTCTGCACACATTGCCTGCAGAGCTCTTGAGCTCCTCGAGCTGGGGGCCCTGAGCCTGGTATTTTGTACCTTCTGCACCCTGCATTCCTCAGGTGGTAGCATTTTCAAGGCGTGGACATATCAGGACCCAGAAAAAAAGTTTCACAAATACTTTTAGGCCCTTGTGCTTCGTTGTACAGTGAATGAAGTTAGCAGAGCCTTGTCCCGATTTTCTTGCTGCTAACCTGTTGCCAGTCTGAGATCGAGTATCCTATTGGACACACCCCGCCACCCCGCCCACCCTCCTCCGATGAGGATCTGTACCAGACTCGCAAGCTGCCCACAGGGACCTCCTCGTGAGCCCCAACCCCACTCAGCTGGCGGTGGTGGCAGCAGCAGGCTGGCCTTCAGCACCGGGCTTCGAGAGCGGGGCGGGACTCCAGGCGCTTGCGCAGGTGGTTGGCAAAGTCCACCTGGGTCTGCGAGAGGACCTGGTGGATGAGCGTCTTTGGCAGCCACCCCTAGGGGAGAAGTCGGAGGAACTTGGTCACCCCGTGCCTGACGCCCACTCTGGACGCCGCCGAGCCTGACACCCCTGGGGTTTGCCTAGGCTTGGTCTCGCCGCTCTGGTAGGTACAGCCTCGCAGCTGGTCAGGGCCAGGGGCTGAAGGACTGCATTACTGCCCTGCTCTCAGGTGTGCAGGGTATGTTGTCCGGACAGATTTCAGCCCTGTCTCCCCAGCAGTGTGGCCCTGAGCTAGCTACCATATCTTTAGGGGCCTTAGCTTCCTTCTGTCTAAGATAACTACCAAGTTGAAATTTGGCATGAAAGTAAGAGGGACATTGCAGGCTTCTGAGATGATGGCATATGAGGCCATCACTCAGGTTTTCCCTGTCGTGGTCCACTTCTCTCAAAGTGGAGGAACGGTCTTCCTACGACGTGTGGGCTAACGGGGGTGTTAGTTGCCCACTCGTGTCCACTGCAGGCCCCCAGGCTCCTCTGTCCATGGGGTCCTCCGGGCGAGAACACTGGAGTGGGTAGCCATTCCCTTCTCCAGGGGATCTTCCTGACCCGGGGACTGAACCCAGGCCTCCCGCACTGCAGGCAGAGTCTTTGCTGGGTGAGCCACCAGGGAAGGCCGTGGGAGGGTAAAAGCCTATTTTTCTCCCCAGCCCTGGCCCGAGCCGCCTCCCGTGCCCCTTACCTTGAGGTCAATGCTGAGCAGCCAGGTGAGTTTGGTCTTTGAGGGGCTTCCAGCCAGGGGGCGGAGCACCATGCAGGTGGGGCCGTGCTCAGCTCTGCCGGGTGAAGACACGTCGGGTCAGGAGGACAAGCCCGAGTTCCCAGACACTGAGTAGTTAGAGCACCCGCATGCCCCGGGGACCTCATCTTTCCCAAGTCACATCAGAGAAGTGTCGTTTGCCAAAGGCAAGATTTAACAGTCGACGCGGCTCCCAACGCATCAGAGCGCTGGTTGGAACCTGGAGGCCTGCAGAGCCTTTCTGTTGGGATGACGAGGAGGTGGGGAAGGGGTCCAGGGTTGAGGCTTGGGGCCCCAGGAAGCCCTGGCGACAGCTGGGCTCTAAGCGGCGTGCACTCTGTTTTCATCAGCATCACTGTCAGACCTGAGCCTACCAGCTACCCGAGCCCTCTGTCTAGTTGTAGACGATTACCAAGGTCCTCAGACGTGCTGGGAGGGTCGGGGCAAACTGGTTATGGAAGTGTGGCCCATCTTGTCTTCCTCCCCTGCTGTGGAAAATGAGACAGAGGGCAGGACCCAAGGGCTGGTTTCTTGGAGCCAAGAGTCAGCGCACACGGGGCGGGTGCGGGTCCCCAGCCTGTGTTAGAAAGGGGGCTCTGCCGCCTGCCGCCAGAATCACCTGATGACGCCCTTCTGCTCAGGCATCTCCTCGTAGAGCGTGGCCGCGCCGGCCAGCACGCACACGGAGCCCCGGCGCTTGGTGCAGCGCACGCTCACGAAGTCCCGGGGCCCCACGAGGTTTCCTGCCGCCTCTGCGGCCGACTCGTGAGTGATGAGCGTGTCTTTTCCAATCTTCTGCAGGACCTGCCAGGCCACAGGGAACCAGAGCCACTGCTCAGCCAGGCTGGGGGGCGAGGCAGCACCCCAGCTCGCCACCCCCTTCCGACGGCTCTGGCTGCCCTTCCGACCCGGCCTCCTCCCCACCTTGATCTCCTTGACGTTGGGGTTCCACTCGCCCATGGCCTCCATGCGCTCCACAAGCTCCTCGTAAAGCCTCTCCACGGGCTGGTCTACCACCACCTCCAGCCGGAACACCTTGCCCACGTCGGGGATCACTTTACTCAGCACTTCGTCCCCGTTGGCCTGTGGATGAGGAGAGAGGAGCCCCGGGCAAACATTAGAGAAAAAGAGTCCCGATGTCGGACACAGACGGTGCCTGGCAAGGCAGGAGGGGACCAGCCGGGGCAAGCCTGGCCTAGGCCCGAGGCAGTCTGGAACCATCTCTGATAGCAGCAGAGGCAGTCATCCTGGCTGCCCCTGGCCTGGTAAGTCTGCCGAGGACTGGGGAGGTATCCTGCCTGTTCCCTGGGCCCCGTTTTCGTGAGGCTCAATGTAGCTGGCCTTGAGGACAGCACAGGATCAGCAAGGAGCTACGGCTCCTCGGCGGCCCCCTTTACCTGCCGACTCTCCTTCTTCCAGCCCTCCTGGTCCTTGAGGATACCCAGGGCCCTCTGCATGGCCTCCTCCCCCTGCTGGATGTAGGCCAGTTCTTGGTCACTGTAGAGAATGTCTTCCAGCTGAGAACCTGGATACAAAACAAGGAGAGCCTGAGCTGCTCGTCTCCCATCAGTTTCACCCCTTGGATCTCTGAAAAGCCCAGACCAAAGTCATAGGGTCCCGCCAGCAGGTTGAGCTAAATATCGGGGGTCTGGCCATGACCAGTGCCATTCCCATCAGAGTGAGTGAGGAAGGCTGGGTTGGGGGTTGAGGTTGGGGGACCAGAGCCACATGCACTGCATTTGCAGCCCGGATCCCCCTGCCACTGGCAGAAGCCCAGAGACCTCAGCACTTACCTAGCAGAGAACCGCGACGCCGAACCTGGTTAATCCACGCAGCTGGGGCCGGGCCCCCCAGTGCCCTCCGGTTCAGCTCCTGGCCAATGGCCAGCACAGCCTGCTGCTGCAGCCCTGCCAGAACGGAGGGAGACTGTTGCTTAGGGGCAGGAAAATCCCTTCGGGAGGGACCCCTCCACCCCATCTTCTCATCACAGAGGAGGAGGCTGGCCTCGAGGGAAGGCGACTGGATCAGGAGCAGTTCTGGAGACATGACTCCAGGACTCCAGAAACTCGCCTTCTCTCTGAGCTGGCCACCCTGGAGGCAGGGGCTGTACCCATGCTGGCTGAAGTTTCCCAGCCCAAACACCCCTTTACAGAAGAATTACAGACACCCGAACCCTGACGTCTGAGGCTGCCGGGGGCCTCTGTGTCTCACTGCTCTGTGTGCCCGGGGGTCTTGCTGGTCTAGGGAGAAGAGCCCCATGGTGGTCCCGGTCTTCCAAGTGTAGCTGCCATCTCAACAGTGGCCCACTGAGCCCAGAGTAGTTGGAAAGGGCTTGTTTAGACTGCCCTGTGGTCCCTTCAGCGACAAGAGGGCATGGACGCAAATGACCGCGGGTCCTCTGGGACCGGCTCCTGCCCCCTGACTGTAGATAATGATGAAGAGGCTACGGCTCCTCGGCCCCTTACCTGCCGACTCTCCTTCTTCCAGCCCTCCTGGTCCTTGAGGATACCCAGGGCCCTCTGCATGGCCTCCTCCCCCTGCTGGATGTAGGCCAGTTCTTGGTCACTGTAGAGAATGTCTTCCAGCTGAGAACCTGGATACAAAACAAGGAGAGCCTGAGCTGCTCGTCTCCCATCAGTTTCACCCCTTGGATCTCTGAAAAGCCCAGACCAAAGTCATAGGGTCCCGCCAGCAGGTTGAGCTAAATATCGGGGGTCTGGCCATGACCAGTGCCATTCCCATCAGAGTGAGTGAGGAAGGCTGGGTTGGGGGTTGAGGTTGGGGGACCAGAGCCACATGCACTGCATTTGCAGCCCGGATCCCCCTGCCACTGGCAGAAGCCCAGAGACCTCAGCACTTACCTAGCAGAGAACCGCGACGCCGAACCTGGTTAATCCACGCAGCTGGGGCCGGGCCCCCCAGTGCCCTCCGGTTCAGCTCCTGGCCAATGGCCAGCACAGCCTGCTGCTGCAGCCCTGCCAGAACGGAGGGAGACTGTTGCTTAGGGGCAGGAAAATCCCTTCGGGAGGGACCCCTCCACCCCATCTTCTCATCACAGAGGAGGAGGCTGGCCTCGAGGGAAGGCGACTGGATCAGGAGCAGTTCTGGAGACATGACTCCAGGACTCCAGAAACTCGCCTTCTCTCTGAGCTGGCCACCCTGGAGGCAGGGGCTGTACCCATGCTGGCTGAAGTTTCCCAGCCCAAACACCCCTTTACAGAAGAATTACAGACACCCGAACCCTGACGTCTGAGGCTGCCGGGGGCCTCTGTGTCTCACTGCTCTGTGTGCCCGGGGGTCTTGCTGGTCTAGGGAGAAGAGCCCCATGGTGGTCCCGGTCTTCCAAGTGTAGCTGCCATCTCAACAGTGGCCCACTGAGCCCAGAGTAGTTGGAAAGGGCTTGTTTAGACTGCCCTGTGGTCCCTTCAGCGACAAGAGGGCATGGACGCAAATGACCGCGGGTCCTCTGGGACCGGCTCCTGCCCCCTGACTGTAGATAATGATGAAGAGGCTCGCCGTCTCGCTCCCCTTCTCTGCCTGCTGCTCTGCTGTCTTACCCTCCTCTCTTTTCCTTCTCCCCTCTCCTGCCGACAGGCCCTCAAGGCTTGCCGGCCCGGGGGCTTGGAGTCTGGGCTCCCTCCCCTGCCACTGTGGCTGGGATGTCCCTGGCACGCTTGGCACCATCTCAGAGGAAGGCAGTCAGAAAGAAGCCAAGACGCCTTGCAGCCCTGGAGTGGAGGCCAGGGATGGCTGTCCAGAGGGCGCCTTCCTGTCCAGCTCAGCTCTTCAGTGAGGGGTCAGAGCGCTGAGGCGCAGAAGGGAAGAGGCGTGCCCAGACTGCCCCAGTGACAGGCATGGTTGGGACCAGATCCAGAGCGGCCTGCCCCCCAGTCGTGCCCTTTCCCCACGAGACGCTGCCTGAGCGCTTCTGGCCACCCCGCCGAGGTCCCGGGAGCTCACCCTTCATGCTGCGCACATGTCTGTAGGAACTCCCAGCGCACAGCTTGAACGTCGCGAGGAGCATCTTTGCTGGCAGCGAGTGCGGCCGTGGAGGCGGATGGTGATGCTGCGGGCTCCGCTGTGGCCTCTGGTCCAGAGGGCAGCCGCTCCTGCCCTTCGCCGGCCTGTCAGGCTCGTGGCCTCGGGTCCTGCAGCTGCGGCCGGACGCTGCGTTCTGTGCCTTAAATACCTCCAGCTGAAGGCTGTGTTTCATCATTGGGAGATAAAAAAACCATCACTCACCGTGGAAAGGAAGGCACCAAGGATAGAGCGATTGCCTCACCAAGAGCCTCTGGCCCTTTGCGGGGAGTCGGGGTGGGGAGGGGTGTCCAGCAAGGGGTAGGGAGGTCGGCCCTGACCGGGGTGGGCAGAGGGGAGAAAGAAGGAGCAGCAGAGACCAAGGCAGTTTAGAAGAAAGTAGGCACAGAGGACAGTGGACGGCAAGCAGCCTGCTGTTGACAGTGAAGCCCTGCAGCCCCCGTGCTCAGCAAATCCGGGTCCAGAATCGAGGCTGTGACATCTGTATTTTAAGAAACAATTCCACAGGGATTGCCACGAAGGTGCTCTGTGAACTGTACTTGAGTCAGAATCCATGCAGCTCTGCCGCTAGTGGGCTCGCCGTCTCGCTCCCCTTCTCTGCCTGCTGCTCTGCTGTCTTACCCTCCTCTCTTTCCTTCTCCCCTCTCCTGCCGACAGGCCCTCAAGGCTTGCCGGCCCGGGGGCTTGGAGTCTGGGCTCCCTCCCCTGCCACTGTGGCTGGGATGTCCCTGGCACGCTTGGCACCATCTCAGAGGAAGGCAGTCAGAAAGAAGCCAAGACGCCTTGCAGCCCTGGAGTGGAGGCCAGGGATGGCTGTCCAGAGGGCGCCTTCCTGTCCAGCTCAGCTCTTCAGTGAGGGGTCAGAGCGCTGAGGCGCAGAAGGGAAGAGGCGTGCCCAGACTGCCCCAGTGACAGGCATGGTTGGGACCAGATCCAGAGCGGCCTGCCCCCCAGTCGTGCCCTTTCCCCACGAGACGCTGGCTGGCGCTTCTGGCCACCCCGCCGAGGTCCCGGGAGCTCACCCTTCATGCTGCGCACATGTCTGTAGGAACTCCCAGCGCACAGCTTGAACGTCGCGAGGAGCATCTTTGCTGGCAGCGAGTGCGGCCGTGGAGGCGGATGGTGATGCTGCGGGCTCCGCTGTGGCCTCTGGTCCAGAGGGCAGCCGCTCCTGCCCTTCGCCGGCCTGTCAGGCTCGTGGCCTCGGGTCCTGCAGCTGCGGCCGGACGCTGCGTTCTGTGCCTTAAATACCTCCAGCTGAAGGCTGTGTTTCATCATTGGGAGATAAAAAAACCATCACTCACCGTGGAAAGGAAGGCACCAAGGATAGAGCGATTGCCTCACCAAGAGCCTCTGGCCCTTTGCGGGGAGTCGGGGTGGGGAGGGGTGTCCAGCAAGGGGTAGGGAGGTCGGCCCTGACCGGGGTGGGCAGAGGGGAGAAAGAAGGAGCAGCAGAGACCAAGGCAGTTTAGAAGAAAGTAGGCACAGAGGACAGTGGACGGCAAGCAGCCTGCTGTTGACAGTGAAGCCCTGCAGCCCCCGTGCTCAGCAAATCCGGGTCCAGAATCGAGGCTGTGACATCTGTATTTTAAGAAACAATTCCACAGGGATTGCCACGAAGGTGCTCTGTGAACTGTACTTGAGTCTTTGAGACACTCTGCCCCGGGAGAGTGCCAGGCCGTCTGCTGGGACTCGGGGAGGCCGAGGGGCGTGTGCCCCTCCCCTGATGGCTGGGGGGCGCGGGCGAGGGAAGAAGAGTGCTCGCCCCCAGTTCTATGAGAATCCAGTCTTTGCTCCCTAGTGGTCGACCTGTAGTAATCCTGAAAAGAATTCAGGAGGGAGATAAGGATGAGGCAATTTGTGTTCTGAGAAACAGGCAAAATGAGTCCTTAGGTAGTTATCAGTATTCTCATTTTTTTTTCTGCTGCATCATGCAAAAACAGGTACAATGAACCCTTAACAATACTATCTTTTTTTCTGGCCACACTGTGCAGCATGCAGGATCTTCGTTCCCTATCCAGGGATCAAACCTGTGCCCCTTTCATTGAGAGCACAGAGTCTTAACCCCTGGGCCACCAAGGACGTCCCCAGATTATAATACTTTGAAAACAACTTTCTGATGAACTTGGATTCTTACATCTCCTCTAAAATCATGAATGGAGAAACCTGTGGTTGATGACCTGGAACAAACCCTCCACCAGAACGTGTGCTTGCGGGCAGGTGCCCCTCCGCGCACCCCACCCTCCCCGGGGCCTGGGCCTCCTCGGAGCACCTCCCCAGCAACGTCGTCGAAGGGGCCGTCTCCCAGCGTGGAGTCCTTGGGAAGCCCCCCAGGTCAGACTGAAACTCACACCTTTCCTATGGCCCTTCCTTGTCTCTCAGTCCACAGCCTGGGGGACCGTGAAGGAACACAGATCCGCCTTCCCTCCTTGGCCTGAACGCTGAGCATCCGGAGGCTTGGGAGCAGCAGGCACCTTCTGTGGGCCTCCACGTCCTCAGCGAGTCCAGACAAATGGGGGTACGTTTCTCCTGGTTCTCAGGTCTCTCCGTTATTGGGTGATAATCCTGAATTTTATCTGGGGGTGTATGACAGGTATCTGGCCCCCAGATGAAAGAGACAAGCTCTGCCTCCCAGAAAGACCCCGGCGTCTGCTCAGCTGAAAGGCACTGAGTGATCTGGCTGAGTGAGGGTGGCCTCATGTCTTTCCCAAATTAGGCGAAACAAAGGGTGTCAGAAAGTCAACCGCTGACTGACATCCCAGCCAGATTCATGTAAAATACCTATACATACTCATACGTGCTTACTTAATTGGGAACTGAAAGGAATGTCACCCTGAGAATGGTCAAAATGGAATGTTTTTGTAAATTCACGTATTTATTTTATTATTTAGATTCTACATATAAGTTAGATGATACAACTTCTGTCTTTCTCTGTCTGCATTATTTCACTTAGCTTCATACCCTCCGGGTCCATCCATATGTTTGCAAGTTTCTTCTTTTTTTATGGTTGAGTAACATTCCACAGTCGTCTGTCTTCATTCGTTTAATTGCTTCCATATCTTTAGCTGATATACATAATGCTGCTTAGGAACACTGCGTGTATGTATCTTTTCAAGTTGGTGTTTTTGTTTGTTGAACGTTTTGTTTTGTATTGGAGTATGGCCGATTATCAGTGCTGTGATAGTTTCAGGTGCACAGCAGAGGGGCTCAACCCTGCACCTGTGTGTGTCCAACCCCTCAGACTCCCCTCCCATCCAGGCTGCTATGTAATATTGAACAGAGTTCACTGTGCTGTATGGTAGGTTCTTGCTGGTTATTCATTTATTTATCACAAATGCATAATTTATTTTAAGAGAGGAATCATTTCATTTGCTTCAGGCAAAACCGTTCAGTTCTGTTTCACACACTCAGAAAAAAAAAAGAAAACAAACTTATGCCAAAGTCTCCTGACCGGAAGAGTGCGTGTTATCCCACTCAGGCGGAGCCATTGTTCTCCTCGGAAAGAGCCACGGCCCTGGGTTCTGAGGGCAGCACCAAGCCACATGGGAGATGAGCCCACAGACCCAGGGAGGTTAAGTGGCATGGCCCAGAGGGCCCTCTGGAAGGGGCTAGAACCAGCTCCCGTGCTTTTTACTTTGGGCAGGCAGCAAATTTTGCAAAGATCCATGCATTACCTAGCCAACCTCGCAGCAGCCCGCAGACCTTGCAGCCCTAGGACAGCCTGAAAAGTGAAACCTGGGATGCCCTTAGCTGGGTGCTGAGAGCTGAGAAGCAACCACAGTGAAATCCAGAAGACGCTATATTGAGAAACTTTCAGTTTAGGAACGTGTCTGACGCTTTAGCAGCCCCACAGACTATACCCACCAGGCTCCTCTGTCCAGGAAGGCTGGAGTGGGCTGCTGTTGCCTTCTCCAGGGGATGCTCCTGACCAGGGATCGAACCCAAGCCGCCTGCATTGGCAGGGAAGCGCCTTCCCTGCTGCTTGCTGTTGCTTTTAGGCCCTGGGGGGGCCAGAATGCTCCACCCAAGCCTTCCAAAAGTCTTCTCGATGTCCATATGCTTTCTTCTTTTTTTATGGTTGAGTAACATTCCACAGTCGTCTGTCTTCATTCGTTTAATTGCTTCCATATCTTTAGCTGATATACATAATGCTGCTTAGGAACACTGCGTGTATGTATCTTTTCAAGTTGGTGTTTTTGTTTGTTGAACGTTTTGTTTTGTATTGGAGTATGGCCGATTATCAGTGCTGTGATAGTTTCAGGTGCACAGCAGAGGGGCTCAACCCTGCACCTGTGTGTGTCCAACCCCTCAGACTCCCCTCCCATCCAGGCTGCTATGTAATATTGAACAGAGTTCACTGTGCTGTATGGTAGGTTCTTGCTGGTTATTCATTTATTTATCACAAATGCATAATTTATTTTAAGAGAGGAATCATTTCATTTGCTTCAGGCAAAACCGTTCAGTTCTGTTTCACACACTCAGAAAAAAAAAAGAAAACAAACTTATGCCAAAGTCTCCTGACCGGAAGAGTGCGTGTTATCCCACTCAGGCGGAGCCATTGTTCTCCTCGGAAAGAGCCACGGCCCTGGGTTCTGAGGGCAGCACCAAGCCACATGGGAGATGAGCCCACAGACCCAGGGAGGTTAAGTGGCATGGCCCAGAGGGCCCTCTGGAAGGGGCTAGAACCAGCTCCCGTGCTTTTTACTTTGGGCAGGCAGCAAATTTTGCAAAGATCCATGCATTACCTAGCCAACCTCGCAGCAGCCCGCAGACCTTGCAGCCCTAGGACAGCCTGAAAAGTGAAACCTGGGATGCCCTTAGCTGGGTGCTGAGAGCTGAGAAGCAACCACAGTGAAATCCAGAAGACGCTATATTGAGAAACTTTCAGTTTAGGAACGTGTCTGACGCTTTAGCAGCCCCACAGACTATACCCACCAGGCTCCTCTGTCCAGGAAGGCTGGAGTGGGCTGCTGTTGCCTTCTCCAGGGGATGCTCCTGACCAGGGATCGAACCCAAGCCGCCTGCATTGGCAGGGAAGCGCCTTCCCTGCTGCTTGCTGTTGCTTTTTAGTCACTAAGTGCCACTGAGCACAAAGGCCAGCGCAGGGTAGGCAACGAGAATGCTCCACCCAAGCCTGTTCCAAAAGTCTTCTCTGTCACACCCGAGAGAAATTCTGCCTTGGGTCCGGGGAGCTGCCTTGGCTCTGCTGCTGGGTCGTGTTTTCTGGCACATCCTCTTCAGCCTCCGGTGGAGGCTGTGACGGCACCACGTAGAGACGTTTCACTACAGCGATCCTTACCCTCCGCCTCTCTAGATGATGGTTTCCTGTGCCTTCTTTCACAGTCCACAGCCAGCATCTTTAGTGTATTTCAAGCCTCCATTACTTTGAAGCTTCAAGCTGGAGGTCTGCTTCTCATCGTCTCTGCACATGTCAAGAAAGGCCGGTCCCGCAGATGCGAGGTTGCTGGCCTCGCTGGGACCCTATTGGTTATCCATGTAAGCACAGCGATGTGTATGCGTTGACCTCAAGCTCCCCATCTATCCGTTCCCCACCCCTTCCCCTCTGATAACCTAAAGAGTGTTTTTGTTTTGTTTGGAAAAATACCCAGGGGTGGAATTGCTGGCAGTGAACTGTTCGTCGCTTGGTCGTGTCCTACTCTTTGTGACCGCATGGACTGTAGCCCCCCAGGCTCCTCTGTCCATCGGGTTTTCCAGGCAAGAATACCGGAGTGGGTCACCATTTCCTTCCCCAGGGGATCCTCTCAACCCAGGGATAAAACCCAGGTCTCCTGCCCTGCAGACGGATTCTTTGCCATCTCAGCCACCAGGGAAGCCCGTGGAATTGCTGGATTATCTGGTAAGCCGCTCTGTTTTTAGTTTTTGAGGAACTTCCATACCATTTCCCACAGTGGCACCAAGTTACATTCCCAGCATCAGTGTACAATGGTTCCCTTTTCTCTACCGCCTCACCAATGGGTACTTTGGGTCTTTTCAATGATAGCCATCCTGTTTAGGTGTGAGGGGATATCTCATTGTGGTTTGGACTTGCTTTCCTCTGATGATTTGTGATGGCGAGCATCTTTTCCTGTGTATGTTGTCCATCTGTATGTCTTCACTGGAAAAATGTTTATTCAAGGCCTTCTGCTTATTTTTAAATTGTCTTTTTTTTTTTTTTTAATACTGAATTGTATGAGCTGTATATATATATTGAATGTTAACCTTATGGATCATGCCATCTATATTTTCTCCCTTTCAGTAGGTTGCCTTTTAGTTTTGTCAGTGGTTTCCTTTGTTGTGCAAAAACTTTTAAATTTAGATGTCCTTTGTTTATTTTTGCTTTTGCTTCCTTTGCCTGAGGAGAACATATCCAGAAAATATTGCTATGACTTTTATGCCAAAGTGCTTTCTACCTGTCTTTTCTCCTATGCATTTTATGGTCTCCAGTCTTACTTACATTGAGGTCTTTAATTCATTTTGAGTTTATTTCTGTATACGGTGTAAGAAAATGCTCTAATTTCACTCTTTTCCACACAGCTGTTCAGTTTTTTTAGTCCCACTTACTGAGGAGGCGCTTCTCCACTGTATATTTTTGCCCCCTTTGTCATCGATTAAACAGCTATAATTATGTGGGTTTATTTCTGGGCTCTCTAGTCTGTTCCATTGATCATAGTGTCTGTTTTGTGCCAGTGCCATACTGGTTGCTGTGGGTTTTAGTACAGTTTGAAGTCAGGGACGGATGTATCTCCAGCTTTATTTATTTATTTTCTTAACTTTTTATTTTCTACCAGGGTATAGCCAATGAATGTTGTAATAGTTATAGGTGAACAGCTAAGGGATTCAGCTACACGTGTACATGTGTCCACTCTCCCCCAAATTCCCCTCCCACGCCTCTAACTTTACCCTTCATTCTTAAGATTGCTTTTTAGCAACATGGGTGTCTTTTTGACATTCCAAACCTGCTATTGCGTATGCAGTTAGAGAAAGTTCGCTTCCTAAAACATCTTCAAAATTCTGACCTTAAGGAAATAAGTTCTGGGAAGAACTTGCTTTCGCCTCTCTGCTCCTTTGAACTGTAAATATTCTACCAGACTATTTACAAAATATTCTACCAGACCTCATCCCTGAGACTGAGAGAAAAACAAAGAGAGAAAAGAAGTCTCTTTAAAAAACTCAAGCAAAGTGCTTGCTTCGGCAGCACATATACTAAAATTGAAACGATACAGAGATTAGCATGGCCCCTGTGCAAGGATGACACACAGATTCATGCAGCATTCCATATTTGGAAAAAAACAAAAAAAACTCAAGCAAGTAACCTTAACTCATTCAGATTGACATTTGTAAACTAATGAGGCTCATGTTGTAAAATCTGATTCATGACCAAATTTTAAAATGAAGCTATGAGATCTGATTGGACCAGTCTGTATGTCTGTGTGTACATTATAGATGTGATATGTCTCTACCTTTGGGTGATATCACAGAAATTAATTTGGAAATGAGCTCTATTTCATTGACTTACAGAAAATTAAGTCTTATATAAATTCTTAGGAGCCAATCCAAATGAATTTTAGGTTCACATAATCTGGGAATTATTCAGAATGAAATTAATATTTGGTATTAAAGTTAGCTTGAGTTTGTTGACTTAACAAATACAAATACAGATAGTCTTTAGGGTCATCAACATTAAATACATTGTTTTTGTTGTACTTTGGTTTACCGGAAGTCAAATATGATCTCATTATCTCTGTTACAAAATTTGTCCGCAAGAAAAATACCTTGGTATGATAAATTTTTATACGTAAATTTAATGTAAATAATAGTTATAAGGTGAAATCTTTAGAAATAATTATACTTTAGGAATGTCGACTTGGTAATAGTTTCCCCAGGGGCTTCCCTGGTGGTCCAGTGGTTCAAGAGTCTGCCTTGCAGTGCAGGGAACATGGGTTTGATTCCTGGTCCGGGAAGACCCCACATGCCTAGAGAGTACCCTCCACTCTCCACAACTAGAGAAAGCCTGCACGAAGCAACCAGGACCCAGCGCAGCCAACATAAATAAATAAATCTAAAAAAAAAAAAAAAGTGTCCTCAGACATATGTCTACCTGTGGTGGGTTTAGGTTGATGTGTGGCAGTAACAACAAAACCCTGTAAAAGAAAGAAAGAAAAAGTTTCCCCAGATGTTTGGTAGTTTCAAACTGTGAGGTTTTGCTAAATTAAATTAAATTATGGAGGTTTATTGAAGATCTGTGTTTAACTTACTAAAACATTAATTACTGAACATAGGCTTCCTTTAACAGAGGAGTTTAAAAAAATTTTAAAAAAGGAGCTAAAGATGTTTAAGTCTATTAATAACTATGTTTGATGTCAAACTGAGACATTTTTCCTAAGAAAGCACATGTTTTTAGAAATTATAAATAGCAGATATTAGTTAGCCAATCTACAGAATGCAAATGTGAAAGACAGTTCATAATTGCTTACTTCTTAGTTTTCACTACAAATTTAGGATTTTTTTAAGAGTTGAAAATCTTAATTAAAATACGTGATTAAAACTACCAAAAGTTGGGGCATCCTTGGTGGTTGAGTGGGTAAGGACACCGCCTTGCAGTGCAAGGGGCGCCAGTTCGATTCCTGGCCTGGGAAGATCCCACGTGCTGCGGAGCGGCTGGACCAATGTGTCCAATTATTCAGCCAGAGCTCTGTAGCAAGACAGGCCACTGCGATGGGAGATCTGCACAGGCCAAAGAACAAAGATGGAAATAAATGAAAGACCAATAGAAGTGGCCAAAAAGAAAAAAAAACAAAAAACAAAAAACAACAACCTACCAAAAGTTAAATAGGAAAAGATTTTTTTATCCAAGAAAAAAAACAGTATAAGAAATGGAAATGCATATAGTTAAAGGAAGAAAGAGTAATTTTATCCTAAAGAGAGGAGAAGGGGAAAGCATAGAACAAAAATCTGGAAGTGATAAAAGGAAGTTACAGAGAGTTCATGGGAAAGAAATCCTAGGGTAAAAAAGAAGAGGAGTTTGTTTGTGATCAGAACTGGGTAAGATTAGAATACATTTGATTGAGTACATGAATTTTAACATTAAAGGTAAGGCAGGGAAAGGGATAAATTAGCAGTTTGGGATTAACAGATACACACTACTATATATAAAACAGATAAACAACCAGGACCTACTATTCAGAACAGGTAACTACACATAGGAACTTATAATATGCTATAAGAAAGAATATGAAGAAGAACATATATAGAGAAAGTGAAAAATGGAATTGAAATATATATATATATACTCAATATTAAAAAACTCATTTTTAAAAATCCAAGACTCTAAAAAATATTTTAAAAAATCATGCATCCTGTCACTTGCTATTTGGAATAGTAACTAAAATTGGCATTAAATTTTATAGCTCATGAAGTGGTTCAGTTACATTATCTGGGTTATGCTACTTGTAACCAGACCACAGAGGAATTAGTGTAATTTAGTTATATAGAAAAGAGCCTCAAAGAGGTGGAGACGTTGTTTCCACGTGAACGTGATAATATTGAACTGGTCGAGCAGGTTCAAGCACAAGTTTCATCCTGGCATGTGTGCCCTCTGAGAGGCAGGGACTTGGTTTATACTCTGTGCCTAGACCCAGAAAAGGGCCTACCCAGAGTATTCCCAATGAATATTTGTGCAATGAAAAAAAAAAAGGTAAGGTGATGTAAAACCCGAATTTGGTTTTCTGTCTCTTAAAATGACAAACGTTTTCTTAGCATAGTGATGTGCTTTCGATAACAGGTTGTAAAGTTTCTTTACCTTTTAAATAATCTGTTGTAATGATCTGTATCTGCCTTTGAAATGCTTTATTGTCACTTTGACTAATAAGTGTAGTTTTGCCGTGACTATGACCCTATTTGACCAGGCGTTTTTAAACCTTTTTCGATGGACTTCCCCAAATCAAAGTCAAAGTGAAATTCTTGGAGCTCTAGCTAATGTTGAGATTGCCCACTTCTGCTGGTACAAGGATGACGTCACAGCCCCTGTGGTCGGTGCCCTACAGTAACCCCTAAGAAGGCTGTTCAAGCTTCGATAGTTGTGGTTTAAGGGCTTAGTTGCTTCACAGCATGTGGGATCTTCCTGGACCAGGGATCAAACCTGTGTCTCTTGCACTGGCAGGCAGATTCTTAACCACTGGACCACCAGGGAAGCCCTCAACTGTTGAGTTATTGATTCATCCATTTATATTAAAAGCCTTTAACAAAGCCCTTGTGCAGAGTCAGTGGCCTTCTCAGGGTCAGTTCTAGAGATGGGCCGAGTCCTGAAGCTCACAGAGCAGAGGGGAGAGCTGGCCAGAGAGACCAAGAGAGGGCCCCTGCCTTCCTCACACTTTCCTGAGTAACCGAGGCCAACCAGGTTGTGCCATAGGGCCTGGCATGAGCTGTGACAGGGCATTGGGGGGCTCAGCCCAGCCTTTGCAGTTTGGGGGCCCTGTGCTCTGAACCAGAGACTCATGAAACAGCCCAGCCTCTCCTCTGTAGTCCCTGTGCTACAACCTAGGCCCAGGGAGGGGGATCTCCTCTCAGCCTGCACTGGTCTCTGAGGCTCTTTTCCCTTTAAGGTTGACCTTGAGGTTGCTCTTAAGCCAAATTCACTTGGCAAGAATGTTGAGAGTTTAGAGAATCACATTAGCTTTGGCCTTCAAAATCACTGCAGTCAGTGACTGCAGCCATGAAATTCAAAGACGCTTACTCCTTGGAAGGAAAGCTACGACAAACTTAGACACCGTATTCAAAAGCAGAGACATTCGCCTTGCCAGTAAAGGTCTGTAGAGTCAAAGCTGTGGTTTTCCCAGTAGTCATGTATGGATGTGAGAGCTGGGCCATAACGAAGGCTGAGCGCTGAAGAATTGATGCCTTTGGTGTGGTGCTGGAGAAGACTCTTGAGAGTCCCCTGGACAGCAAGGAGATCAAACAGTCAATCCTAAAGGAAATCAAGCCTGAATATTCATTGGAAAGAATGATGCTGAAACTGAAGCCCCAGTACTTTAGCCAGAGTCCCTGGCCCGTCCTCCTGTCCCCTCTGAGCCGGCCTGCCCTCGGAGGTTGTAACCACTCAAGCTTCTGGAACTGGCTTGGCCCCCACTGTCAGTCCCACAAGCCGGGCCGGGTGGGTCCTGACTGTGTAACCGTGTGTTTGCTGTCTCTTTTGTGGGGCTCGTCCCCGCTGCCCTCCTGCACTCAACTCCAGATAGGCACAAAGCAGGCTCCTGGTCCTCTGTCGAGCAGCTGGGGAGCTGCGGGCCCCAGGGACGCCTTGATTTAGGAAACCTGCCTGAGGGCCTTGTGTCCAGCCCTCGTGAGTCACAGGCAGGTCAGCCCCCCAGGGAGATGCCTCAGCCTCTTGTTTGTCTCCAGTCTGAACTGGGCGTGGGGAGAGGTCAGTGGCCTTCTCAGGGTCAGTTCTAGAGATGGGCCGAGTCCTGAAGCTCACAGAGCAGAGGGGAGAGCTGGCCAGAGAGACCAAGAGGGCCCCTGCCTTCCTCACACTTTCCTGAGTAACCGAGGCCAACCAGGTTGTGCCATAGGGCCTGGCATGAGCTGTGACAGGGCATTGGGGGGCTCAGCCCAGCCTTTGCAGTTTGGGGGCCCTGTGCTCTGAACCAGAGACTCATGAAACAGCCCAGCCTCTCCTCTGTAGTCCCTGTGCTACAACCTAGGCCCAGGGAGGGGGATCTCCTCTCAGCCTGCACTGGTCTCTGAGGCTCTTTTCCCTTTAAGGTTGACCTTGAGGTTGCTCTTAAGCCAAATTCACTTGGCAAGAATGTTGAGAGTTTAGAGAATCACATTAGCTTTGGCCTTCAAAATCACTGCAGTCAGTGACTGCAGCCATGAAATTCAAAGACGCTTACTCCTTGGAAGGAAAGCTACGACAAACTTAGACACCGTATTCAAAAGCAGAGACATTCGCCTTGCCAGTAAAGGTCTGTAGAGTCAAAGCTGTGGTTTTCCCAGTAGTCATGTATGGATGTGAGAGCTGGGCCATAACGAAGGCTGAGCGCTGAAGAATTGATGCCTTTGGTGTGGTGCTGGAGAAGACTCTTGAGAGTCCCCTGGACAGCAAGGAGATCAAACAGTCAATCCTAAAGGAAATCAAGCCTGAATATTCATTGGAAAGAATGATGCTGAAACTGAAGCCCCAGTACTTTAGCCAGAGTCCCTGGCCCGTCCTCCTGTCCCCTCTGAGCCGGCCTGCCCTCGGAGGTTGTAACCACTCAAGCTTCTGGAACTGGCTTGGCCCCCACTGTCAGTCCCACAAGCCGGGCCGGGTGGGTCCTGACTGTGTAACCGTGTGTTTGCTGTCTCTTTTGTGGGGCTCGTCCCCGCTGCCCTCCTGCACTCAACTCCAGATAGGCACAAAGCAGGCTCCTGGTCCTCTGTCGAGCAGCTGGGGAGCTGCGGGCCCCAGGGACGCCTTGATTTAGGAAACCTGCCTGAGGGCCTTGTGTCCAGCCCTCGTGAGTCACAGGCAGGTCAGCCCCCCAGGGAGATGCCTCAGCCTCTTGTTTGTCTCCAGTCTGAACTGGGCGTGGGGAGAGGTCAGAGGGCCCCCGGGGAAGGGAGCGGGCAGCCACCCTGGGCTGCTCCTCCACCCTCGCCCATGGGCACCCGCCTGCACATGTGCATCGGCGGAAGGGAGGTCTGTTGCTGGGCAGGCCGTGCAGATAATGTTCAAGGTCTCCCGCTTCTGTCCTGGGGAGAATTATGGCCGCCGTGACGGGGAGGAGGTGGGGGGGGGTGGCAGGATGGGGGCCCAGGCTGCTGCTGATGTCAGAGCCTGCCGTCGGCTCTAGGGTGCGGCGAGGGGTGCTGGTGACCGCCTAGGGTTCAAGGCTCTCTCGGCCAGCCTTGCCAGGCCGCGTGCCTGGTTAACTCTCACGGTCCCTCTGAGCCGTAGGGTGAGGAGAGTGGTCTGGGAGCTCTCTCCGATTCTGGACGTCACTGGCTTTGCTGGTGGGTGAGGGCAGGGTCCCCCGAGGGAGGAGACCAGGGGGCACCACGGGCCGGGAAGGAGGAGACGCGGCCCAGGTTGAGCAGACTGCTGCAGGGGGAGGCCCGGGGAGGGCAGACCCTCCTCGCCCACCCCCTCCACAGGCCTTTACTGAGCGTCCGCCACGTAGCTCTGCAGTTCTGGGGGGATGCACAGGCTGAGCCCTGTGGGGAGTGCAAGGAAGATGAACAGGCGTGGAGGACAGGGACAGGGAGGGGTGCTCCTGGCGGGGAGGCACACGTGAGCAGAGTGTGGCGAGTCCGATCGGGGAGGAGCGAGCCAGGCGTGAGAGGGGTGGGAGACAGGTGGCCAGGTAGGGGTGGGGATCGGAGGGCACGGCCGGCAGTGAGGCTGCAGGCAGAGGTGGAGGCCAGAGCAAGCTGGAGGGCCCGAGAAGATTCCTCTGCCGGCTCGCAGAGACCAAGGCTGAGCTGAGGAGCGGGACCTCGAGCTTGTTGGGCCGGGCCCCAAGGAGGTGAGCCCCGAGCAGCGTCTTGGGCGTGTGGGGAATCTGTGGGCTGGAGAAAGGCAGATGTCCCATCCCCCCACCTCGTTGTGACTGGGGGTCCTTCGCTTCTTTGATTTTGACTTCCATATCTGTAAAATGAGGACAGGTTTTCTTTCCCTTTGTGTAATTCTCTCGTGGTGCTTTAAGGCTTAAATCAGGCAACAATACGTCTTAGCCAGAGTCTGGGCCCTCCGGACTCTCCCTGAGGTTTCTCCGCCGGCCTAGCTCACCTCCCTAGAGAGGTGCCCCCACGCTCGGGGCAGCTCACAGCACTGGGCACCCCTACACTCTTTAATTAGACTCCAGTACCTTTGCCCCCTCAAAAAAGACCATCACAGTACCAATAATACTATTACTGTTCCCCTCGACATGTTGTTTTGTTTGTTTGTTTGTTTTTTTAAAGACTTTCTTAAGAGCAGTTTTAGGTTCAGAGAGAAATTGAGAAAGAGGAATAGAGACTTCCCAGAGACCTTCTGCCCCACAGCTGTGGATCCCTCTCTGTCCATGTCTTTGCGCTCCACGAGGGCCTGGACACTCTGCAAGGACTTGGATCCTTTCCAAAGTTTTGAATGCCCAGCACTCATCCCAGGGCTAGATATTGTGTGTGTGCTTCGTTATGTCCAGCTCGTTGTAGCTGCATGGCCTGTAGCCCGCCAGGCTCCTCTGTCCATGGGATTCTCCAGGAGAGAATATCGCAGTGGGTAGCCATTCTCTTCTCCGGGGGATCTTCCCGACCCAGGGATCCAACCTGGGTCTTCTGTGTTGCAGGCGGATGCTTTATTGTCTGAACCGCCAGGAAAGTGATAGATAATTAATAGCTAACAAAGGTTTAGTAAATGGAACCTTCCACTGTATATATTCTCCATAACTACTGATTTTCGTCCAGGTCTTCCATACTGCTTATAAGGTACAAGCTTATTTGCGATCGAAAGAATGGTATGTTCTCCTCCAGAGGGGCTCCTGTGAGAAGGCGGTAGGAAGTTGAGGCAAGTGTAAGTTGTTGGGGTGCGGCCATGGACTCGTCTGCCTCTAGAGAACATTTGATGCAATTCAGCACTTGATGCCTCAGCCTGAGTTGCTTGCCTGGTGCCATCCCTCTTACTGGGACAAGGAGGTGAGCCCGAGCATTTGGCGTGTTCCCATCCCCCCACCTCGTTGTGACTGGGGGTCCTTCGCTTCTTTGATTTTGACTTCCATATCTGTAAAATGAGGACAGGTTTTCTTTCCCTTTGTGTAATTCTCTCGTGGTGCTTTAAGGCTTAAATCAGGCAACAATACGTCTTAGCCAGAGTCTGGGCCCTCCGGACTCTCCCTGAGGTTTCTCCGCCGGCCTAGCTCACCTCCCTAGAGAGGTGCCCCCACGCTCGGGGCAGCTCACAGCACTGGGCACCCCTACACTCTTTAATTAGACTCCAGTACCTTTGCCCCCTCAAAAAAGACCATCACAGTACCAATAATACTATTACTGTTCCCCTCGACATGTTGTTTTGTTTGTTTGTTTGTTTTTTTAAAGACTTTCTTAAGAGCAGTTTTAGGTTCAGAGAGAAATTGAGAAAGAGGAATAGAGACTTCCCAGAGACCTTCTGCCCCACAGCTGTGGATCCTCTCTGTCCATGTCTTTGCGCTCCACGAGGGCCTGGACACTCTGCAAGGACTTGGATCCTTTCCAAAGTTTTGAATGCCCAGCACTCATCCCAGGGCTAGATATTGTGTGTGTGCTTCGTTATGTCCAGCTCGTTGTAGCTGCATGGCCTGTAGCCCGCCAGGCTCCTCTGTCCATGGGATTCTCCAGGAGAGAATATCGCAGTGGGTAGCCATTCTCTTCTCCGGGGGATCTTCCCGACCCAGGGATCCAACCTGGGTCTTCTGTGTTGCAGGCGGATGCTTTATTGTCTGAACCGCCAGGAAAGTGATAGATAATTAATAGCTAACAAAGGTTTAGTAAATGGAACCTTCCACTGTATATATTCTCCATAACTACTGATTTTCGTCCAGGTCTTCCATACTGCTTATAAGGTACAAGCTTATTTGCGATCGAAAGAATGGTATGTTCTCCTCCAGAGGGGCTCCTGTGAGAAGGCGGTAGGAAGTTGAGGCAAGTGTAAGTTGTTGGGGTGCGGCCATGGACTCGTCTGCCTCTAGAGAACATTTGATGCAATTCAGCACTTGATGCCTCAGCCTGAGTTGCTTGCCTGGTGCCATCCCTCTTACTGGGACAAGGAGACTAGACGCAGGCTCCCTGAGAGTGTGGAGTTCATCATCCAGCCTGGCTCAGGGCTGGGGGCTCAGTGGGTCACAGTCGCTGATGTGGAGCTCCTGGGCGTGGAGCTGCTGTAAGCCCGTGGTCCCCCAGCGTTTTGGGCACCAGGGACCCGTTCCATGGAAGACAGTTTCTCCACGGGCCAGGGCTAAGGACGTTGTTTTGGAATGATTCAAGCGCATGACCTTTATTATGCCACCGCTGATCTGACAGGAGGCTGAGCTCAGGCAGCCGTGCGAGCAATGGGGAGAAATGTACAGCAGAAACGAACACAACCTTGTACATCAACTGTACTTCAATGTTTAAAAACGATGAAGAGCAGAGACTGTGCTTCCTGGTTTCCTCACTTCAGGCCCCTCCGAATGTGGTCCAGTGGCCCCTCTCAGGGCCTCCAGTTTCTTGTCTAGAAAACAGGGATCCTGGGAATCCCTGGTAGTCCAGTGGTTACACAACAGTGTAAATACTATATTTCAATCCAGAATGACATACAGCTGAAGCGTTGCTGGCCTGCTCGCCGCTCACCTCCTGCTGTGTGGTCCGGATCCTAACAGGCCAAGGACAGGTAATGGTCCGTGGCCCAGGGGTGGGGCACCCCTGTTCTGAGCTCTTCACACATAGGCAGTCAGTCCTTAAAACCACCACTCAAAGAGTTGGTACTATTAGGATCCCTGTTTTACATATTTATTTTGCGACATGTGTGCCATGGCTTACAGGATCTTAGTTCCCTGACCAGGGGTCAAAGCCGTGCCCTCAGCAGTGAGAGTGCCAAGTTCTAACCACTGGACTGCCAGGGGGCTCCCAGGATCCTTGTTTTATAGACCAGAGGCTGGAGGCCCTGAGAGG
This sequence comes from Tragulus kanchil, assembly GCA_022376925.1. NCBI lineage: Eukaryota > Metazoa > Chordata > Mammalia > Artiodactyla > Tragulidae > Tragulus > Tragulus kanchil. The sequence continues at coordinate 13,803,095 of JAIOJX010000028.1, read as the reverse complement.
GGTCGCTGGACCATGTTCAGGGGGTTCTGAAGTGAAGAAACCAGGAAACACAGTCTCTGCTCTTTATCCTTTTAAAACTGAAGTCTAATTGATTGACAGTGCTGTGTCAGTTTCCGCCGTAAAGCAAAGTGGTTCAGTTATACACACACACGCACACACACACACACGTGTCTGTTCTTTTTCATCTTCTTGTCCATTATGGTTTATGACAAGGTGGAGAGTATGGCTCCCTGGCTGTGGAACAGGACTGTGCTGTTTGTCCATTCTGTGTATAATCGTTTGGATCTAGTCATCTCAGACTCCCAATCCATCCCTCCCCCCGCCACCCCTTGGCAGCCACAGGCCTGTTCTCTGTGTCTGTGAGCCTATTTCTGTGTCATAGATAAGTTCATTTATGCCATAGTTTAGATTCCACACATAAGTGATGTCATGTGGTATTTGTCTTTCTGACTCACTTCAGTGTGTAATCGCGAGGTCCATCTGTGTAATTGCAAACGGCACTAATTCTTCTGGGCGTGTTCTTTGAAAATCTCCTGTGTCTGTCGGAACAGCACTGCTCACAGCGGATACACCTCAGGGCGATGACTGGCACGCTTGGCTCCCTCTTACCCCAGTTCCCTGGTTCTCATCCTCCCGTGTCTTGTGGGCACGTTGGGGACGTGGGCCGCAGTGAACACCGTCTGTCTTGGGCAGTAGCCTAAAGCAGAAGAGCCAGCTGAAGGCAGGTGGGCTGAGTCTGCCCTTCCAGATATTTTCTTTGACCTGCACACTAGTTTTAGAAAATTCTGAATTAGTTGCCCATGCAAACTATAGGGACAGAAGACAGATGAGTGGTTGCCAGGGGCCGGGGAAAGAGGGAAGAGGTAAATTCAGAGGGGCAGGGGTGATGGTTTTGCAGTTAAGACTCACAGAATCGTACACTAAAATGAGTGAATTTTACTGTATGGAAACTTATTTGTCAGTAAACCTGAGTCTTCAAGATGAACCAGGGGTCAAAGCCGTGCCCTCAGCAGTGAGAGTGCCAAGTTCTAACCACTGGACTGCCAGGGGGCTCCCAGGATCCTTGTTTTATAGACCAGAGGCTGGAGGCCCTGAGAGGGGTCGCTGGACCATGTTCAGGGGGTTCTGAAGTGAAGAAACCAGGAAACACAGTCTCTGCTCTTTATCCTTTTAAAACTGAAGTCTAATTGATTGACAGTGCTGTGTCAGTTTCCGCCGTAAAGCAAAGTGGTTCAGTTATACACACACACGCACACACACACACACGTGTCTGTTCTTTTTCATCTTCTTGTCCATTATGGTTTATGACAAGGTGGAGAGTATGGCTCCCTGGCTGTGGAACAGGACTGTGCTGTTTGTCCATTCTGTGTATAATCGTTTGGATCTAGTCATCTCAGACTCCCAATCCATCCCTCCCCCCGCCACCCCTTGGCAGCCACAGGCCTGTTCTCTGTGTCTGTGAGCCTATTTCTGTGTCATAGATAAGTTCATTTATGCCATAGTTTAGATTCCACACATAAGTGATGTCATGTGGTATTTGTCTTTCTGACTCACTTCAGTGTGTAATCGCGAGGTCCATCTGTGTAATTGCAAACGGCACTAATTCTTCTGGCGGCGTGTTCTTTGAAAATCTCCTGTGTCTGTCGGAACAGCACTGCTCACAGCGGATACACCTCAGGGCGATGACTGGCACGCTTGGCTCCCTCTTACCCCAGTTCCCTGGTTCTCATCCTCCCGTGTCTTGTGGGCACGTTGGGGACGTGGGCCGCAGTGAACACCGTCTGTCTTGGGCAGTAGCCTAAAGCAGAAGAGCCAGCTGAAGGCAGGTGGGCTGAGTCTGCCCTTCCAGATATTTTCTTTGACCTGCACACTAGTTTTAGAAAATTCTGAATTAGTTGCCCATGCAAACTATAGGGACAGAAGACAGATGAGTGGTTGCCAGGGGCCGGGGAAAGAGGGAAGAGGTAAATTCAGAGGGGCAGGGGTGATGGTTTTGCAGTTAAGACTCACAGAATCGTACACTAAAATGAGTGAATTTTACTGTATGGAAACTTATTTGTCAGTAAACCTGAGTCTTCAAGATGAATTCCCAGGAAAACTGGGTTTCTGACGTTGGGTATGACTGGCACTGGGCCCTCTCTTCCTTGCCGTCCTAACTGCCGGTGGCCCGGCGCCCTGGCACCACCCAGTTTCTGTGGCTCCAGAGGCTCTGAGGTCTTTCTCTGTCCCCGGGTCTAGCCGAGTGGCAGCAACCGCTGCCGAGTGGGGCTAGGGAAATTTTTTTCTTTTTCTTTTTTACAAGAACAGATACAAAAGAGGTGGCTGAGCAGTGGGGAAAAGAGAGACAGAGCAGTGAGGTGAGACAGGAAGAAAAGGGCTTGGTTTTATTCTCTGCTCCCAGGTAGCCCTGCCAGAGCCCGAGTGGACAGGCAGGGGAGGGCTCACAAGGCGGAGGACAGACAGACACTGGTCTACGGGTGGCTTCCTAGTTCTTTCAGCTTAGAAGATCTTGGGTCACTTAACTAGGTATGAAACCTGCTTCATCGGTAACAGCAAGCAGCCGGGAAGCAGTTTCTTGCTCTCCTTATTTGGGGGACCCCACGGGGTAATATGCGAGGTGGGGTGGGCCACTGCGGTTCTGGTTCCCATTCCGAGGGAAGCAGAGGAAAGAGTCCCTGGTGCCGCCCCCGCCCCCGCCTGTTTCCCTGGGATGTTCCTCCAGGCACGTTCACACCGTCGTCTCCCAGCTCAGCACTCCTGGAGCGTGGTCTCCAGGGGAGGCAGTGGAGGCCACGTCCACATTCAGTGTAAGGATCTCTGCTAATGAGTCCACTCCTGGTGGCTGGGTGGGTCCTGCTGTCCATGTCCCTCGAGACCCCTTACTGGTCTCTGAAGCATCTTAGCTAGCCTGAATTTACTGCATCCCCACCATCCATCCGTCCATCCACACATCCACCCACCCATCCTTCAGCTCCACAGGTATGTACTGAAACCATATATGGCCAGCATCATTCTATATGTGGGACTACAGGAGTGACTGACAAAAATCCTGCCTAAGGGTTGACATTCTTGGGCGGGTGAGTAGTGAAGTTTAGGTTGGATTTCAGTAACTGTTGACTCCGTCTACCAAAATAAAACTGTATGGAAACTTATTTGTCAGTAAACCTGAGTCTTCAAGATGAATTCCCAGGAAAACTGGGTTTCTGACGGGTATGACTGGCACTGGGCCCTCTCTTCCTTGCCGTCCTAACTGCCGGTGGCCGCGCCTGGCACCACCCAGTTTCTGTGGCTCCAGAGGCTCTGAGGTCTTTCTCTGTCCCCGGGTCTAGCCGAGTGGCAGCAACCGCTGCCGAGTGGGGCTAGGGAAATTTTTTTCTTTTTCTTTTTTACAAGAACAGATACAAAAGAGGTGGCTGAGCAGTGGGGAAAAGAGAGACAGAGCAGTGAGGTGAGACAGGAAGAAAAGGGCTTGGTTTTATTCTCTGCTCCCAGGTAGCCCTGCCAGAGCCCGAGTGGACAGGCAGGGGAGGGCTCACAAGGCGGAGGACAGACAGACACTGGTCTACGGGTGGCTTCCTAGTTCTTTCAGCTTAGAAGATCTTGGGTCACTTAACTAGGTATGAAACCTGCTTCATCGGTAACAGCAAGCAGCCGGGAAGCAGTTTCTTGCTCTCCTTATTTGGGGGACCCCACGGGGTAATATGCGAGGTGGGGGTGGGCCACTGCGGTTCTGGTTCCGATTCCGAGGGAAGCAGAGGAAAGAGTCCCTGGTGCCGCCCCCGCCCCCGCCTGTTTCCCTGGGATGTTCCTCCAGGCACGTTCACACCGTCGTCTCCCAGCTCAGCACTCCTGGAGCGTGGTCTCCAGGGGAGGCAGTGGAGGCCACGTCCACATTCAGTGTAAGGATCTCTGCTAATGAGTCCACTCCTGGTGGCTGGGTGGGTCCTGCTGTCCATGTCCCTCGAGACCCCTTACTGGTCTCTGAAGCATCTTAGCTAGCCTGAATTTACTGCATCCCCACCATCCATCCGTCCATCCACACATCCACCCACCCATCCTTCAGCTCCACAGGTATGTACTGAAACCATATATGGCCAGCATCATTCTATATGTGGGACTACAGGAGTGACTGACAAAAATCCTGCCTAAGGGTTGACATTCTTGGGCGGGTGAGTAGTGAAGTTTAGGTTGGATTTCAGTAACTGTTGATATTTAAAACAGGTTTTCAAGGAAGGATTCTTGCAGCTCTGTGGAGCAAGTAATGTCCTGGGCAGAGAGAACGGGAAATTCTGGCCTCGTCCCAGGCTTGCCGCACCTGCTCTGCAGCAAGGTACCAGCCCGCACCATCTGCCTTCTGTCCCTCACTCAGCCTGACCTGTCGCCCGTTCTCCTGAGCCAAATGGAGCCACTCTCTAGCCATCACATCCGCGTGACGCCTCTGGGGCTCACGCTGACGCCGCGCCCCCGAGGAGCCCTCCACAGTGGACGCTGGGAGGGTTTCTGGCTCTGCTGAGCACCCCAGCCTGCTGAGAGCTTATCCGCGTGGGGGAGGAGAGCAGATACGGTGGTTTAAATTTAGCTGGCAGCATGCAGTGGAAGGTCAAGAGCCAAGGAAACGAGAAAGAGCAGCTGGGAGAGCGGGAGAGGCTATCGCACCCAGTTCCATCAGAAGAAGAGGGCTGCAGTGGATCGTCCTTGCGTGTTTTCCTTAAACAGTCTCACAGGAACCCCTATTGGAAGAAACCATTACAGATAAAATGAAGGTGTGAGTTGAGACTGATTCTGAAGTCTGGTAATAGTAGAGGACCAGCAGTGGTCTCGGAAAAGAAGTACCAGACTTCAGAGTCTGCAGAAAGCCTGGACTGGGAAGAGCGGAGGGCGAGCCTCGCACTGAGCAGCAGGGAGGCGGAGAGGAGGGAGCTGCGAGTCTCAGTCCATCCCTCAGCTCTAGCCTGTGTGAGTGGCAGCTGCTCAGTCGTGTCCAACTCTTTGGGATCCCCCAGACTACAGCCTGCCAAACTCCTCCGTCCATGGAACTGTCCAGGCAGGAATACTGGAGTGGGCTGCCACTGCCTTTTCCAGCCAGCCTGTGAGACAGAGGCCTCAGGGCAGTGCCTGGTCATGCCTCCTGAGTGAAACCCAGCTACGGCTTTGAAATTCCTGACCTACAATGGGAACTAAGTCTTTTTCTGAACATAGGAAGAAATCATAACCCTTGTGACTGCATCTGGAATTGTTTGAATGAGGTTGAAAAGACAAGACGATCACAGTGCTAGTGAGAACAGAGTCTGGGTGTTAACCCGTCTCCCCCAACTCCAGGCTTGGCACGCCGTCCATTGCCCGGCAATGTGCTCTAGCAGAGCGCAGCCCCTTTCACAATCACCATCATTAAGGGGGTATCACCGGGGTTGGCAGCCAAGACCTGCTGGCAGAGAAGAACCTAGGTGTATCAGTCACTGAAACACTGTTTTATCTGTGCTTATGACAGTACAAGAAGCTCAAGGCTCCATGCGAACAATGAGCAAAACCTCATGAAATTAACAGTCTTTAGAGTTGTCATGTGGAACTCCTGGGAACACGGCTCGTGAATTAGCTGGTATCGCTCCTGCTTCTCAAACACTGGCGAAGGAAACTCAGACTTGGGAAATAACACTGCAATTTTGAGATCTGAATTTTATTTACAAGGAAATGAGGACCATCTCCTGTCCCCGCTCACCTGAGGTGAGGAGAGCAGTGTAAAGTACTCCTGGCTCCACACTGACATGTGGAAGAGCCCAGGCCACTGTCTCTCTAAACGATGATTTTGTAATTAAAACAAAACACACGTTTCTTCCTGTTGCATCTGTGAAAAAATTCAAAATAAAAATGACTTTTCAGAGCTCTGCAGTCTCTCATCAAAGGTGTGAGGCGACCGGGCTGTCACCTGGCCTCGGGACAGCGCTGCTCCCGGAAGCGACGGCCTCCGAGCAGAAGACCTAATACTCGTCCAGAGTGTCCGCCCGAGGGATGGACAGGCCTCGGTCTTTCAGGGCCTGGACTTTCAGCTTCTCGGCTTCCAGCTTGGCCTGCTGCTCCACCCTCTGTTCTTCTAAGATCTCCTCGATAGACACTTGCTGGAGCGGGGTGTCGCTCTCCTTTTCTAAGTCCTATAAGACAGGCAGGTGTGGGTTATTTTTCGTTCCTGTGTGGGGTAGAAACACCCTACGAGCAGATAGCTTTTACAGAGGAACGGCTGGCAGTGCTCCCACAGAACACACGGGAGTGTGGTTTCACAGCCGTCAGCAGCAGGTGCGTGACAAAGCTTCAGTCTGCGCCAAGTCAAGTCCTACGTTAGTCAAGCTCTTACCAACAACTATTTTCCCAACGTCAGGGAATCCAGGGGAAAAGTCACTGAGGTCAAGTAGCTTAAAATAAATACTGTATTTGTATATGATCAAAGTCAGCCTAATTTCTGGCTTTTCTTTTTCTTTAAATTTGCTCAGCAAGAAGTAGAAACAGCCCCCAAGCCAAAGGCTATCAACTGACCCTCTGTTAACATGTTAACACAGAACTTCTTTTCCTCTGTGGCAACTTGTCTTCTAGAGAAAACCTCAGCAGACCATTTAGGTCACTAAACCAGTTTGGCCCCAATATGGTTTTTTTTGCAAATATTGACTACTTTTCCCACTTAAATGATGTTTAATATTTCTATTTTTGAGCACCTTAAACATTTGATCATCAATTTTATAATACAGAACTCAGCTATAAAATTATCTCGCTATTTAGAGACTCAGTTTATTCATTCCCTTTAAGATGTGTATGTATGTATCCACCTGTGTTTCTGTAACATGGGACATTTCTCATCCTCCACGCTCTTAATTACGGAATTCTGGGAAGGCATCCGCGCAGTCATGAACTCTCAGATGTCCCAGCCTACCAGTGGATGCTGATTTTCAGAGGCAGCCAAGGCCGCAGAAGCCACAGGCCGTGACACAGCCGATGGAGGGCTCTCCCAGAGAGGTCAGAGTGAAAGCCACATAACTGACACAAGCAAGCCCTGGCCTGGCTCAGAACTTAGTTAGCTCCATCCACAAAATATATGTTATCAAGTGTAACCTTCCCTCACAGCCCATGGGCAGCAGAAGGGAAGAAGATGTTCTTGGCTCAGTGTCCTTCCTCTTGCGCTTTTCAATGTTATGCGCTGAGCTATTCGTGTGGTTATGATAATGCCCTTTCCCAACAAGCAGCTTGTTTCTTAAGGCCGAGTGTCTCATTATCCTTGAGGTAGAATCCAGGGACTTCGAAAACAACAGAATGTTTACAGAATCCAAATGGCTTCTGGGTTTGAGTTTTCCTAGAATTGGCCCATAACATCTTCAAATGGACTACCGATTCAGAGAACTATGGAGTTAGTCCTGAACCCTATTTCCTTAGTAATCCCATTATAAAATTCTGCAGAATCTGAACCGTAACGGATTTTTAAAAAGAAGCTTCTAGAATAAACACAAGTTCACTTTTCCTCGTCACCTGCGTCGACAGAGGCCAGGCCTGTGCCAACGTGACGGGCACAGAAAGCACTGCTGTGCTGCGTCCTCCTGTTCAACGGGAGCCCCGTATGTGTGGGTGCTGTGACTTAAATCTCTCCCCCTGAGAGCAAAGTAATACATTTCCTCTTTAAAACTTAAATTCAGAAAAGCGAGAAAGGAAAAAATACTCACCCACCTCTCTCTCCCATCCAGGGAGGGGCCGGGCCCTGACCACGGGGCAGCCCGCCCTCAGGACTGCTCTCCCCGCCCCCGGCACCGCGGGGCTTTACAGCAGCCAGAGCACTACTCTGAGAACTAGAGACGGTTATCTCACGTGCTTCACGGCAATACTCGGACACCACTGACGAGCTGTTTCTCACTGTTTCTGACATGAGGTCGCCCAACAAACCTGACCCAGGAATAATTACCTACTGACTCTCTGAAATGGCCTCGAGTTAAAAACCGCTACGGGCCAAGCCGCTTCATTCCAAAGACTTCTGTAAACCTGACTGGAGATGTGGCTGGGGATTGGGAAATGCGACTGCAAACGTGAAAGATAAAATCAATGTTTGATTTTCCTGGAAAACGCAGGAGTCAGAGACACAAGTATCAAGTCAAAGGTATTAAAGTCCTTTTCCTTTAAAGCAAATGTCTCATGTAAAATGTGAAATCAAATTTTATGTTTTTGAAAATGTCCGATTAGTTGGAGGAGCGGTCTTGTAACGGCGCACACACACGCCTGCAGTGATACCGCTAGAGGGCCTAGCTCTTCCCTCGCCAGCCGGCTTTCCTGACGGATGACAGGAGCCTCCTCCTGACGGGAGCCAAGGAGTGTCTCATTATCCTTGAGGTAGAATCCAGGGACTTCGAAAACAACAGAATGTTTACAGAATCCAAATGGCTTCTGGGTTTGAGTTTTCCTAGAATTGGCCCATAACATCTTCAAATGGACTACCGATTCAGAGAACTATGGAGTTAGTCCTGAACCCTATTTCCTTAGTAATCCCATTATAAAATTCTGCAGAATCTGAACCGTAACGGATTTTTAAAAAGAAGCTTCTAGAATAAACACAAGTTCACTTTTCCTCGTCACCTGCGTCGACAGAGGCCAGGCCTGTGCCAACGTGACGGGCACAGAAAGCACTGCTGTGCTGCGTCCTCCTGTTCAACGGGAGCCCCGTATGTGTGGGTGCTGTGACTTAAATCTCTCCCCCTGAGAGCAAAGTAATACATTTCCTCTTTAAAACTTAAATTCAGAAAAGCGAGAAAGGAAAAAATACTCACCCACCTCTCTCTCCCATCCAGGGAGGGGCCGGGCCCTGACCACGGGGCAGCCCGCCCTCAGGACTGCTCTCCCCGCCCCCGGCACCGCGGGGCTTTACAGCAGCCAGAGCACTACTCTGAGAACTAGAGACGGTTATCTCACGTGCTTCACGGCAATACTCGGACACCACTGACGAGCTGTTTCTCACTGTTTCTGACATGAGGTCGCCCAACAAACCTGACCCAGGAATAATTACCTACTGACTCTCTGAAATGGCCTCGAGTTAAAAACCGCTACGGGCCAAGCCGCTTCATTCCAAAGACTTCTGTAAACCTGACTGGAGATGTGGCTGGGGATTGGGAAATGCGACTGCAAACGTGAAAGATAAAATCAATGTTTGATTTTCCTGGAAAACGCAGGAGTCAGAGACACAAGTATCAAGTCAAAGGTATTAAAGTCCTTTTCCTTTAAAGCAAATGTCTCATGTAAAATGTGAAATCAAATTTTATGTTTTTGAAAATGTCCGATTAGTTGGAGGAGCGGTCTTGTAACGGCGCACACACACACGCCTGCAGTGACACCGCTAGAGGGCCTAGCTCTTCCCTCGCCAGCCGGCTTTCCTGACGGATGACAGGAGCCTCCTCCCTGACGGGGAGCCAAGGAGCCAAGTGCAGCTGGGCCCGCTCGTGGGAAGTGAAGGGAAGAAGGGAATGGCTTCTTCCGCAGCCGTTCTTTCCTTATAAGCCTCACCAGCACAGCTCTGTGCTGCGTGTGCACCGTGCCTTCCCCAGCACCATGGATTACCTTTGTCATGAAAAACCCTTGGTAGTGAATTGTTTAAATGACTACAGAATATCCTAGTGTTAATTCGCCATACTGAATTCTTCTTCTCTTGTTAGGTATCAGGCTTCAATTTTCTGCTATCAGAGGTATGAGAGCGCCTTTGTGTGGGGCAGTGTTTCATATGTGCGTGCCACTTGCCTTGTGGGATCTTAGTTCCCTGACCAGCGATTGAACCCAGGCCTCTGCAATGAGAGTACGGAGTCTAACCTTTGGATTGCCAGGGAACTCCCATGTAGGACAGTATTTTTTATGGTATCAGGTAAAAACCAAACAGATTTTACTACCAATGGGATCAAAATCTTTAATATGCCAACAGGCATTGAAATAAGTTAACTGATCTCTGTAGCTTTGCTTTTACAATGTAGCTTTCCTAAGCTAGTTTGGTGGTTTCCTGTGAAGCTGGGTACAGGTGCAAAAACAGATTTTTTCCTTCTTGAAAAGACAAATATAAAACCTATCTGGCATGATTATCAAGAGCCATAGCAGCTTAACAGTTTCACTTACTATTTCTCCTAGTAGGACCACATTCTCTCCTCTGACCACAAAAATCCCTCGAGGAATATCACCGTACTTTTTGCCCACATGAATACGTTCCACAGTCTGGTGTAGCACTAAGTTAGCTATAAGTGGACAGGGAAAGATAAAATCAATGTTTGATTTTCCTGGAAAACGCAGGAGTCAGAGACACAAGTATCAAGTCAAAGGTATTAAAGTCCTTTTCCTTTAAAGCAAATGTCTCATGTAAAATGTGAAATCAAATTTTATGTTTTTGAAAATGTCCGATTAGTTGGAGGAGCGGTCTTGTAACGGCGCACACACACACGCCTGCAGTGACACCGCTAGAGGGCCTAGCTCTTCCCTCGCCAGCCGGCTTTCCTGACGGATGACAGGAGCCTCCTCCCTGACGGGGAGCCAAGGAGCCAAGTGCAGCTGGGCCCGCTCGTGGGAAGTGAAGGGAAGAAGGGAATGGCTTCTTCCGCAGCCGTTCTTTCCTTATAAGCCTCACCAGCACAGCTCTGTGCTGCGTGTGCACCGTGCCTTCCCCAGCACCATGGATTACCTTTGTCATGAAAAACCCTTGGTAGTGAATTGTTTAAATGACTACAGAATATCCTAGTGTTAATTCGCCATACTGAATTCTTCTTCTCTTGTTAGGTATCAGGCTTCAATTTTCTGCTATCAGAGGTATGAGAGCGCCTTTGTGTGGGGCAGTGTTTCATATGTGCGTGCCACTTGCCTTGTGGGATCTTAGTTCCCTGACCAGCGATTGAACCCAGGCCTCTGCAATGAGAGTACGGAGTCTAACCTTTGGATTGCCAGGGAACTCCCATGTAGGACAGTATTTTTTATGGTATCAGGTAAAAACCAAACAGATTTTACTACCAATGGGATCAAAATCTTTAATATGCCAACAGGCATTGAAATAAGTTAACTGATCTCTGTAGCTTTGCTTTTACAATGTAGCTTTCCTAAGCTAGTTTGGTGGTTTCCTGTGAAGCTGGGTACAGGTGCAAAAACAGATTTTTTCCTTCTTGAAAAGACAAATATAAAACCTATCTGGCATGATTATCAAGAGCCATAGCAGCTTAACAGTTTCACTTACTATTTCTCCTAGTAGGACCACATTCTCTCCTCTGACCACAAAAATCCCTCGAGGAATATCACCGTACTTTTTGCCCACATGAATACGTTCCACAGTCTGGTGTAGCACTAAGTTAGCTATAAGTGGACAGGGAAGAAACAAAGGTATTTAGTTCAAAGTACTTCAGTCAGTTATTTTGAGGAGAAACAATTTAGCTGAATGATTTTCCAATTTTCCAATTCTGGAAAAAGCTAGAATTTCAAACAGTCTCTTCCTGTTTCATTCAGACACACACCACTTAGAGATTTTTAAATAACTGCAGATGGAGAGAGTGCTTGGGGTTAATCTGCACTAACACAAGAAGGAATAAATGAAGAGAATTAAATTCCTTATGAGGTAATTGTTAACATCAGCATAACTGTAAGAAAATATGATAGGGCACCTGGAAAACTCTAAACCCCAAACAACTGCAGAAAGTAAAACTTTTTTTTGTTTTTTAAATAAGAAAACACTGTTTCTGTGTTGTGCAGGTATATGTGTGATGATCTCCCAAAGATTTAACTTTGTTTCAGAACTGAGGATGTGTTTATCCAATGTAGGTATTCAAGGGTTATGATACAACAGTAATCTACTTTTTCCTTTGTCAGATAACAATAATCTGGTAACCTGAGAGTGAAGTCAGTATCCACTACTTGTCCCTCATGGAGTCTGATGGATTCAGTTTAAGGTTTAGAGCCACAATCTGTGCAGAATAATTACTTTGCCTCTTTCAGCTGGTATTGTTGTCTTCTTTGAGGAAACACAGGATCTGTGTGTGTTCTTACCCTCTATAATTCTTACAAGTATCTCAGTTATGCTGCTCTTCCTCAGGCCCAAAGCCACTGACCTAGCAGGTGACATGAGCTGAGAAGTTCCTCAAGCAGAAGCAAACACAAGGTCTCTTTAGAAAAAGGCAAGAAGCAAAAATCAAGACCAAGACCTTGGGTCTGATGGATCCCCAAGTATATAGTCCTGAGCTGAATGTTGGGTGGTGGTCCCTAGAAAGCTTCGGGAAAGGCCTGAGCCAGGTTTCACTGGGCAGGGAGGGGTTTCCTTCTGGGCAGGAACTGCGAGGAGGAGCAGTTGCACCCAAGCCAGGGTACAAAGCAGCAGCCCTGTCGGTGGACCGAGATGATGCCTATCACCTGGCTCCCTCTAGTGGGGAAAATAGAAAACAGTCCACAACACTGGAACCGCACGTCCAGTTTTAGAAATAAAACACAAGCTTGTAAACACAAGCTTTTGAATCACCCAGTTGTAATTTAGAAAACGATGACGTGAGGACTTAAGACAGTATTCCATTATGCCAGATGTGTGAAAAAGGTTGCAAAATTTCAATATGAAGTCACACAAAAATACAGCTCTTATTATCCAGAGTAGAGAAGAAACCCACGAGTAATACGTACCAAATTGATCAATGCTTCTCAGAAAGCCTATAAGCGTCCTTCCATCTCGAAGCAGGACCAAGTGCTTTTCTGGGGGAAGGAAAAAAGAGCTTTAAAAACTGAACTGTTAGCTTATAGGGTTAACAACAAAAACCAAGTTAATAGCAGACTAAGCTTTACCACTTCCTCTTACAGTGTATTTAAGGCAGCGTTCACTGAGAAACTAGAGGGCTGACCATGGAGCCAGGGTCTCGTGGAGACATGGATGGTAAAAGCCTCCGGGGAGGGGGAGGCTGGCCGAGCGGGGAGGGCTGGGCACACCGTCAGGGGCCTGGCTGACCGCCTCCAGCTGCTGCTGCTGCTCTACAGGGAAACCCCTCACTGACACATCAGGTTTCATACCTGCAAATCTGGAAATTTCATCTAGATGGTATTTATGACTTTAATTTTCCAAAATCATTTTCCCCTCAACTTAGACGGAGTTTCTATTTCACTTGGGAAATCAGGGAAGGTTTTAAATAAAAACAATACAGCAGACATGTAAAATGAGCTGAGAAGTTCCTCAAGCAGAAGCAAACACAAGGTCTCTTTAGAAAAAGGCAAGAAGCAAAAATCAAGACCAAGACCTTGGGTCTGATGGATCCCCAAGTATATAGTCCTGAGCTGAATGTTGGGTGGTGGTCCCTAGAAAGCTTCGGGAAAGGCCTGAGCCAGGTTTCACTGGGCAGGGAGGGGTTTCCTTCTGGGCAGGAACTGCGAGGAGGAGCAGTTGCACCCAAGCCAGGGTACAAAGCAGCAGCCCTGTCGGTGGACCGAGATGATGCCTATCACCTGGCTCCCTCTAGTGGGGAAAATAGAAAACAGTCCACAACACTGGAACCGCACGTCCAGTTTTAGAAATAAAACACAAGCTTGTAAACACAAGCTTTTGAATCACCCAGTTGTAATTTAGAAAACGATGACGTGAGGACTTAAGACAGTATTCCATTATGCCAGATGTGTGAAAAAGGTTGCAAAATTTCAATATGAAGTCACACAAAAATACAGCTCTTATTATCCAGAGTAGAGAAGAAACCCACGAGTAATACGTACCAAATTGATCAATGCTTCTCAGAAAGCCTATAAGCGTCCTTCCATCTCGAAGCAGGACCAAGTGCTTTTCTGGGGGAAGGAAAAAAGAGCTTTAAAAACTGAACTGTTAGCTTATAGGGTTAACAACAAAAACCAAGTTAATAGCAGACTAAGCTTTACCACTTCCTCTTACAGTGTATTTAAGGCAGCGTTCACTGAGAAACTAGAGGGCTGACCATGGAGCCAGGGTCTCGTGGAGACATGGATGGTAAAAGCCTCCGGGGAGGGGGAGGCTGGCCGAGCGGGGAGGGCTGGGCACACCGTCAGGGGCCTGGCTGACCGCCTCCAGCTGCTGCTGCTGCTCTACAGGGAAACCCCTCACTGACACATCAGGTTTCATACCTGCAAATCTGGAAATTTCATCTAGATGGTATTTATGACTTTAATTTTCCAAAATCATTTTCCCCTCAACTTAGACGGAGTTTCTATTTCACTTGGGAAATCAGGGAAGGTTTTAAATAAAAACAATACAGCAGACATGTAAAATGAGGATGCTGATAATAAAACCTGAGCAAAAATTCAGTAAAAGGTGCTGAGAGCAATGTGCTGTTCTGGGGCCTTGATATATAGAAATATACAGATATATACAAAATAAGACTTGAGAGTCAACAGCCTCATGAACATACATGCCTGGTGGAGAAAGGCAAACAAATTCTTAAAAATGACCGATGGTGATTAGTCTAGCAGAATAATAAAGAAGCTAGCAGGATAACATGAGAGAGGGAAGGGAGGAAGCTACAGGAGAGAGGGAGGTGGAGACTTCCCTGGTGGTTCAGTGGCAAAGACTCCACACTCCGATGTAGGGGCCCAGGAACAAGATCCCACATGCTGCAGCGAAGAGAGTTTCTATGTCGCAACTAAGACCCAGTGCAGCCAAGTAAATAAATAAATGAACATAAATATAGGAGAAAAAGAAGAGGGTGGCGAGGGAAAACCTCTCTAAAGAGGTGACACTGAGCTGACCCTGAAGAACGACAGTGAGCCAGTCACTTACTCATCTTTAATGCCATGTATAAAGTACTTTCTAGATGCAGAACTTGACCATAGAGAAGGCTGGGCACTGAAGAATGGATGCTTTCCAGCTGTGGTGGTGGTGAAGACTCTTGAGTTCCTTAGACTGCAAGGAGATCGACCTAGTGACCCCTAAAGGAAATCAGCCCTGAGTATTCACTGGAAGGTCTGATGCTGATGAGATGGTCGGATGGCATCATCGACTCAACGGACACGAGTTTGAGCAAACTCCTGGAGGTGGTGAAGGACAGGGAAGCCGGGCATGCTGCAGAGAGCTGGACACAACTGAGTGATCGAACAAGATACAGAGCCATGGAACAAGACAGCGATTCTTCCCTGAAGAAATTTATAGGCTTTTTTGGGTTACAATTAAGGATCACAAGACAGCAAATCTTAGTTATATGAGACTGAGAGAAACTGTATCTAGCTGGCGCTGAGTTGGACCTTAAAAGGTAGATAAGTTTTGGATGTGTGGAGAGTGACAGGGACGGGGAAGAGGAGGGAAACCTGTAATTTAGGCAGAAGGAAGAGCTGTGTATCCAGACATCTGCTGAATGTTGAGGGTATGAAGGGAAACAGCAGGGAAGGGGGACATCAGAGAAGTACTGGGAACAGGCTGAGTTTGGAGGTGACTTCACAGGGGAAAAGGCAACTCTGAGGACTTAACAGGCAGAAACGAGAGACCAGTTCTGAGGCTATTCTCAGAGCCTGAGATCTGAAGAAGAGACCTGAACCAGGCAGAGACGGGAAGGCAGAGGATGAGAGGATCGAGACCCTGCGGGTACAAGGACGGGCTCTGTTGAGGGCGTTTGTGTATGTGGGTGTGTGGGAGACAGTGGGAAGCGGAAGAGATGAGTTAAAGACGACGCAAGAGTTCTGAGTCATCCTGCCAGGGAGGACCATGTATCAAAAGTGGGAGTAAGCGAAGCAAGCTCCTGTGGAAGGTCACTAGCTGCAGTGGCTCTCCAGCAGTATCAGGACACCGGCGCGGAAACTGACTTACGATGAGCTGACCACTGGAGAGGGAAGACAGAAGGCCAAAGAGGTCGGGATCAGGGCAGTTTTGGAAAAGTCCATAAAGAGCTGATACCATTATCAAAGTCCAGGAGCTCTCTTAGAGATTTAAAGAGAGAAGCAGCCAGAGATGGAACCCAGAAGTCCAACTATCTCAGGGAACAGGTAACTGTTGCAGAGGTAAGAAAACTGATTACCAATGCTGGGGAAATCTAGAAGATCAATTCTATGAGAACAGTGTCATCGTGTCCCAGAGGGGAGGGAAGCCTTCTGAGGAAAGCACTGGACGAATGTCTTTTAAGACGGCAGTTTCAGTTGTGCGAAAAAAAATCAGATTGCAGGGTGACAGAGGTGGTCTCTTACAGGGGGTCAGGAGGTCGAGGTAAAAGGGGAGATGATTTAAGAGGTTTGGGGTTACCGATGTGGAAAATGGGACAGGATTTTGATGGTGAAATCAAACTGAGAAAAGACAATGGAGAAACACATACACGAAGGGGAGGATTCAGAGGAGGGGAGCAAGAGAGCATACGAGAGAAAAAGGGTTCCAGAAATGGTAGGAGGAAAAGAGGAGACAGACACAAACTGGAAGGGAGGAATACTTCCTACTCAAACGAGAGGATGGGCGAAAATGCAGAGAGACGGCGGCGGAGGGGGACGTGTTTGTGTTGCAGTGAAGGCCTGGGTTTCAAACCTTTCAGCAAATGAGGGACTTGGACTCTGCAAAAAGACAATGGGTTATAGAGACTTGAGGAAAACAATTATTTTGAGTAGAATGACAAGATGTGCTAGAGGCCTCAAATAATTCAGATACACAACAAGAAAAATAATGGCACGAGGGCATCCTCAGACAGCGAGAACTGAAGATTTCACTGCAGGTGACAGTGAACGGCTTGCACAGTGATTATTCACATGAATTTGGTGCAAGCTACACTCCATTCCCTTTAAGAGCAGTATCACGAATTTGGATCTAAAAAGTGATTTCAGACGATAGGAAGAGGAGCTCATCACAAACTCACTCTTTAATTTACATCCACAGTCACGATAGAAGTTGTTGAACTTGCTTGCCACTATGTATTAACGGTTTTGCAGCAATTGCGAGTAAACGAGACAGATCACACACTTGGCGCAACTTTAACAATACGTTGCTTAAGGAGTAATTTGCAGATGAGCGTTTGGAAAAGGGAAAGACAACTGTATAGAACTGAGCTTCTCTTTAGGACAGTGACTATGAATAAGGGAGGTCTTAATAACCGCAGGAGAAAACTGTCTAACAGAAGAAAAAAGTTTGAAGTGACTCAGTCTCAAGTCAACACTCCTGTCTGAAAATCTAAACACCCTGAAACGGTAAAGACTGCAAACGGCCACACAGCTTAAATTCTGTGTTTAACGCTAATTAAGTCCAACTGCTGTTGTATTTACTATCTTCGTTTCTTGAAGAGTCCTTTCTCTAAGAATTTTCATTCATCCACCGGGAGCCACCTGGTACTTCGAAATACCACCGGTGGAAGATGATGGGCTAGGGAAGCGGTGCCTTTCACCCATGCGTTTCAGCAGCCGCATCCCTGAAAAGCAGAAATGAGTCCTACCGCTTGCCCGGAGGGCCGGTGGAGGCTGCGAGAGGCAGGAGCAGGTGGTAGGCTAGGAGATGGCGAACGGGGTGTCCCCTGGCTCCCGCATCCTGCGGAGGATGCCAACGCCGGACGTCCAGAACTGAAAGTACACCGCTCCCTGGCCCAGACTCATGCTAGAAGCTTCCTCCTAAGAGGCACCCTCCCGGGAGGAAGGGTCTAACCCCGGACTTCTCTCGGAGGAGACGAACTACTCACTGTCGATGTCCTCGATGAGGCTGGCGGTGCCGGGCATATAGTTCATTTTGAGTTACGATACGGCTGCCGCGTATAGCAGCGGTGGGCCAGCACGTCCCACGCCTCCTTCCTCGTACCGCAGTCGCCGCCTCTGCGGGACCGGGACCAGTATCCAGACCAGCACCTCCGCCCCGGCTTTCAGCAGCCGGGGCCTGCCGGAAACGCCACCATAGCGCCCCGCCCACTTCCGGCACCGCGGGCCCGTCCGGAGGAAGAGGCGGGCCCGGAGGGCGGTCCCCGGATACCTTTTCCGCATCCCAGGCAAGAGGGGACGAGGCGTCCAGGCTGCAGAGACAGTGGGGAGACGTGTTGTCCCGTTTAAGGAACACCGTGTGGCCCCGCGTTCTCCCGATCCCTAAACCCCGGAGTCCCGTACGGCCGTCCTTCCGCTCGCAGGACGCGGCCGCGGCGGGGGCGGGACTCGGCCTGGGATTGGCTGTCGCCGGCCGACCCCCTTCCCTGCGGCCCATTCGCGCTCCCCCGCAGGCGCCTGCGCAGTGGGCCGGCCGTGGGGGGCGGGAAGCGCCTGGGGGCAGCGGAGCCCATGTCGGCCTTGAGGCGCTCGGGCTACGGCCCCAGTGACGGTCCGTCTTACGGCCGCTACTACGGGCCCGGAGGTGGCGACGTGCCGGTGCACCCACCTCCTCCCATCTATCCTCCCCGCCCCGAGCCTACCCAGCCTCCCGTTTCCTGGCGGGGGCGCGGGGGCGGCCCGACTGAGACCACCTGGCCGGGAGAAGGGGGAGGAGGCGACGGCTACTATGCAGCTGGAGGCGCCTGGTCGGAGCCCGGTCGGGCCGCCGGAGGCCCCCAGGTAAGCTTCGAGCCACCTGTCCCCGGGGGCCCGATAGGAGAGTCCTCGGGGGTGAGGGCCATTGGGACGGGTTCAGCTCCAGGAGTTCGTAGTGAATTGGGTTTCGTGCGTTTTTCTCATGGGGCTTAGGAGAGAGAGACTGGGATCACGGGTGGGGGGATATGCTTGTGTTCTCGTTGCCCCACCTCTTCTGCTTCAACCATAATAACTGTTTTAGCAGGAAAAAAGATCCTGCACAGACCTGCTAAGCCGAGTAGCCGGCTGCGAATCTCTCGCCTAGGGACGAGGTTGGGCTGGAGTGACCTGGCTTGGCTAACAATTTATCCTGCGTGGCTCGTTGCGCCGGCTCTCTCCGAGGAGGGAGGTGGCTGCAGCCCCCTCCTTCTGGGAAAGCTCTGGAAGGAAGGGGAGGGATCTGGGCAAGTTTAGCCCTTTGCCCCCGATCCTTTGCCCAGCATTGAATCACAGATCATCAGTGTAGGAAAGCACCTTTCTGTGGGTTGTTGTATGTAATCTTCACGGTGAACGCAACGTGAATGTCTTCACAGCGTCCATATTTTGCGATGAAAGAGCGGCTGGCTGTGAAAGATTAACTCACTTGCTCAATATATTCGGACCTTTAACATTTTATTCTTTGTCGTCGTCGTGCCCGAAATATACTTCTGTTTTGTTAATGCAATATTCTTCGTAGAGAATTATCCTTCTCTGGTGGGGTACGCCTCTCCTTTGCTTCAGGAATTAGAACATCCTCATTGGTTGAAAATGTAATAATGAAATTCCCAGACATTGCTGGTGGAAATGTCAGTGCTTTGGAAAACGGTTTGGCAGGTCCTCAAAACGTTAAGCGCACTGTTAGGATGTTACTCAGCAAGTCTGGTGCTACGTACATACCCAAGAGAACTGAAAACTCGTCCGCATAAAAACCTGCACACGCATGTTCCTGGCAGTGTTATTCACAATAGCCAAAAAAGGGAAATATCCCACGTGTTTATCAGCTGAAGAACTGATAAAATATGGTATATTCATACAGTGAACTTATTTAGCCATGGAAAGGAATGAATTACTGAGACAGTAATGCATGTAACCGTCCATTAGTAATGGATGAACCTTTAAAATATGCTACGTGAATAAAGACAGTCACAAAAACCAAATAGAATATGATCCCATTTCTATGAAATGTCCTGGGAAGGCAGATCTGTAGAAAGGTTTGTCATTGTGGGCCTGGGGACGTGGGGGGATGATGGTCGAAGGGTCTGGGGTTTCCTTTGGGGATGATGAAAATATTCTGGAGTTAGTGATGATGATGGTAGAAGTCTGAATATATTAAAACCATTTAACTGTACACTTTAAAACAGTGGGTGTTATGTTTTTTAAAGACTGTATGAGGAAAAACATGTAGTAAGAGGTTAATTGCAAAGAAAGGTCCATAATTTCTCTGTCTAAATCTGGACTGAGTAGCTGTGGGGTTTTGGTCCGTGAAATTAGAGGAGGGAGGTGGCTGCAGCCCCTCCTTCTGGGAAAGCTCTGGAAGGAAGGGGAGGGATCTGGGCAAGTTTAGCCCTTTGCCCCGATCCTTTGCCCAGCATTGAATCACAGATCATCAGTGTAGGAAAGCACCTTTCTGTGGGTTGTTGTATGTAATCTTCACGGTGAACGCAACGTGAATGTCTTCACAGCGTCCATATTTTGCGATGAAAGAGCGGCTGGCTGTGAAAGATTAACTCACTTGCTCAATATATTCGGACCTTTAACATTTTATTCTTTGTCGTCGTCGTGCCCGAAATATACTTCTGTTTTGTTAATGCAATATTCTTCGTAGAGAATTATCCTTCTCTGGTGGGGGTACGCCTCTCCTTTGCTTCAGGAATTAGAACATCCTCATTGGTTGAAAATGTAATAATGAAATTCCCAGACATTGCTGGTGGAAATGTCAGTGCTTTGGAAAACGGTTTGGCAGGTCCTCAAAACGTTAAGCGCACTGTTAGGATGTTACTCAGCAAGTCTGGTGCTACGTACATACCCAAGAGAACTGAAAACTCGTCCGCATAAAAACCTGCACACGCATGTTCCTGGCAGTGTTATTCACAATAGCCAAAAAAGGGAAATA
The DNA here is from genome assembly GCA_022376925.1 of Tragulus kanchil. Lineage (NCBI taxonomy): Eukaryota > Metazoa > Chordata > Mammalia > Artiodactyla > Tragulidae > Tragulus > Tragulus kanchil. The sequence continues at coordinate 13,782,535 of JAIOJX010000028.1, read as the reverse complement.
TCCCACGTGTTTATCAGCTGAAGAACTGATAAAATATGGTATATTCATACAGTGAACTTATTTAGCCATGGAAAGGAATGAATTACTGAGACAGTAATGCATGTAACCGTCCATTAGTAATGGATGAACCTTTAAAATATGCTACGTGAATAAAGACAGTCACAAAAACCAAATAGAATATGATCCCATTTCTATGAAATGTCCTGGGAAGGCAGATCTGTAGAAAGGTTTGTCATTGTGGGCCTGGGGACGTGGGGGGATGATGGTCGAAGGGTCTGGGGTTTCCTTTGGGGATGATGAAAATATTCTGGAGTTAGTGATGATGATGGTAGAAGTCTGAATATATTAAAACCATTTAACTGTACACTTTAAAACAGTGGGTGTTATGTTTTTTAAAGACTGTATGAGGAAAAACATGTAGTAAGAGGTTAATTGCAAAGAAAGGTCCATAATTTCTCTGTCTAAATCTGGACTGAGTAGCTGTGGGGTTTTGGTCCCGTGACAGAGTAGAGTGGTGAAATACTTAGCCAGTAAGAGGCAGGCTAGACTGGGGCTCCCTTGAAGGGACAGAGGGGAGAATCGCGGTACTGAGGACTCTGCCCGGGCCGGCTGTGTTATCAAAGCAAAAGTGTGTTTTGGTTTTGGTTGAGTTTAGAGAGGGCTTCCTGGGTGGCTCAGCGGTAAAGAATCCACCTGCCATGCAAGAGAGGCAGTTTCGATCCGTGGGTTGGGAAGATCCCCTGGAGAAAGAAATGGCAACCCACTCCAGGATTCTTGCCTGGGAAATCCCATGGAGAGAAGAACCTGACAGGCTACAGTCTGTTGGGTCACGAAAGAGTCAGACATGACTAAGCAACGTTTTTTTAAGGTTAGAGTCGTTATGATCTTCATGTTGTGCAGGGAGTTGTCACGTATGGTGGGGTACAGGTGTGCACTCCGGGTGGTGCTGGTGCTGGCGGGGTCGAGGATAAAGCTGGCATGTGAAATGGGCAGTTGCAAACCACTTCCAGAGTCTGTCTTTCAGGCGGGTGTTTCTGAAACTCAGAATGTATAGGATGAGAATTTCTTAGGCAGCAGAAGGAAACTAATACAAAAGATACACATGTCACATATTGCAAATGCCTTTGCTAAATTCGTGGTTTGTCTTTTGACATTTTTGTGTTTTTTTGACACATGTTTTACATTTTTATGTAATCAAACATGTCCGACTTAAAAAAATACATATAAAAGCCTTTTAAAACTTTACTCTTTAAAACTGTGGGCCATAAAGACAGTCACAAAACCAAATAGAATATGATCCCATTTCTATGAAATGTCCTGGGAAGGCAGATCTGTAGAAAGGTTTGTCATTGTGGGCCTGGGGACGTGGGGGGATGATGGTCGAAGGGTCTGGGGTTTCCTTTGGGGATGATGAAAATATTCTGGAGTTAGTGATGATGATGGTAGAAGTCTGAATATATTAAAACCATTTAACTGTACACTTTAAAACAGTGGGTGTTATGTTTTTTAAAGACTGTATGAGGAAAAACATGTAGTAAGAGGTTAATTGCAAAGAAAGGTCCATAATTTCTCTGTCTAAATCTGGACTGAGTAGCTGTGGGGTTTTGGTCCCGTGACAGAGTAGAGTGGTGAAATACTTAGCCAGTAAGAGGCAGGCTAGACTGGGGCTCCCTTGAAGGGACAGAGGGGAGAATCGCGGTACTGAGGACTCTGCCCGGGCCGGCTGTGTTATCAAAGCAAAAGTGTGTTTTGGTTTTGGTTGAGTTTAGAGAGGGCTTCCTGGGTGGCTCAGCGGTAAAGAATCCACCTGCCATGCAAGAGAGGCAGTTTCGATCCGTGGGTTGGGAAGATCCCCTGGAGAAAGAAATGGCAACCCACTCCAGGATTCTTGCCTGGGAAATCCCATGGAGAGAAGAACCTGACAGGCTACAGTCTGTTGGGTCACGAAAGAGTCAGACATGACTAAGCAACGTTTTTTTAAGGTTAGAGTCGTTATGATCTTCATGTTGTGCAGGGAGTTGTCACGTATGGTGGGGTACAGGTGTGCACTCCGGGTGGTGCTGGTGCTGGCGGGGTCGAGGATAAAGCTGGCATGTGAAATGGGCAGTTGCAAACCACTTCCAGAGTCTGTCTTTCAGGCGGGTGTTTCTGAAACTCAGAATGTATAGGATGAGAATTTCTTAGGCAGCAGAAGGAAACTAATACAAAAGATACACATGTCACATATTGCAAATGCCTTTGCTAAATTCGTGGTTTGTCTTTTGACATTTTTGTGTTTTTTTGACACATGTTTTACATTTTTATGTAATCAAACATGTCCGACTTAAAAAAATACATATAAAAGCCTTTTAAAACTTTACTCTTTAAAACTGTGGGCCACGGACCAGAAGCTGCAGCTTTGCTCGGAGGCTATTGGGAATGCAGACTCCTGCTCCAGACTTGCTGCTGCTTTGCTCGGAGGCTGTTGGGAATGCAGACTCCTGCTCCAGGCTTGCTGCTGCTGCAGCTGAGGAAGAGCCTCAGGTGTTTCACATGCACGATCGTGTTTGAGAAGCCTTGCATAACAGAGTTGACGTGTTGTCAACTCGTCTGTGTTGAGATGAGGTTGCACTGAACCACTACAAAGGTGTGATTCTGTATCAACGTATTTAAGGAAGGCAGAGGAAGAATGGAGAACTTCTTCGTGTGTGTGTGTGTGTGTGTGTGTGTGTGTGTGTGTGTGTGTTACTTTGTTCACTATACTTGCAGACCTGTAGTTTGATTCCTAAACTTGCAGCATACCCATCACCTAACAACTTGTTGGAAATGCTCTGTCTCAGGCTCCACCCAAAGCTTTAAACAAGATGACACCACTTTGCCAGCAGAGGTTCCTCTAGTCAAAGCTATGTTTTTTCCAGTAATCATGTATGGCTGTAAGAGTTGGACCATAAAGAAGACTGAGTGCTGCAGAATTGATGCCTTTGTACTGTGGTGTTAGAGAAGATTCTTCAGAGTCCCTCAGACTGTAAGGAGATCAAACCAGTCTGTCCTACAGGAAGTCAACCCTGAATATTTACTGGAAGGACTGATGCTGAAGCTGAAGCCCCAGTACTGTGGCCACTTGATACGAAGAGCTGACTCACTGGAGAAGATTCTGATGCTGGGAAATATTGGAGGCAAATGGAGAGGCGGGTGGCGGAGGATGAGATGGTTGGATGGCATCATCAACACAATGTACATGAGTTTGAGCAGACTCCAGGTGGTAGTAAGGACAGGGAAGCCTGGCGTGCTTCAGTCCACGGGGTCGCAAAGAGTTGGACACAACTGAGCAACTGAACGACAACTAGATGATTTCCGTGTCCCCCCAGAACAAGTCATCCGAGAGAGCGCTGAGACAGGTGGAACCTGGAAGCCGCAGTTTCTTACAACTTAAGCTTGGAAGCGATACGCCTTGCTGGCAGAAGTGATGCAGTTCCGCCGTGTAGGGTTGGTCACCGAGACCGACCCGGTACAGTGTGGGAGGCGGCTTCACTCAGGTGTGAGCGCAGGAGGCCGGGGTGGATGGGAGCCGTCTTGCAGGGTGGTTACCACGGGAGGGTGTGGGAAGACAGCTCAGGTGAGGCTCCAGGACAAGGTCAGGAAGGAAAATGGCATGTGTTTGAACAATTACTGAATGTAGATGGGTTTTCTTTTCAACATTTTATTATAAAATTTTTAAACATATAGAAAAGTTCACATGGTGTGTGAATACCCATTTATCCACCACCTAGATTCTATGGTTAGCATTTATTATAGTTACCACATCTGTCTGTATTTTTTGAAAGTGTTTCAAAATGAGTTACATAATTTTGAAAGATGTTTTCAAAGATGTGTACCAATTGGAAGTGAGGATTGTAGGAGAAACAGAAGGAGAGTCTAAATTTTTAGTATTTCATAGGAATAACAAGGTAGAAGAACAGGTTTTTATGGGGAGATATGGTTTACTTTTGTACCAAAGAACAAGGGATCATTTCTTTAAAAACAAAAAATTCTTTATTTGCGTGTGTCAGGTCTTAGTTGGGGTGTGTGAGCCCTTTGTTGCCTCCTGTGGGATCTTTTGTTGTGGTTCAGAGTGTGAGCTCTTAATTCCCCAACCAGGGATGGGACCCCTGTCCCCTACCTTGCAGGGCAGATTCTTAACCACTGGACCACCAGGGAAGTCCCACCTTTATTTAATTTCTGCTGGAAGCCGATTAGTGATGTTGGTTAACTATGTGCCAAGCTCTGGGTGCAGTGAATGCAACTGATTCGAGAGGCGTCTGTGATTTTCTGGTTTTGTTTTGCTTTTTGATGTCCAGTTTTACAGTCTGTGCTGTTGAGGAGCTGTCGTCCTTGGGAACAAAGCAATAAACATGGGGCCCAGGAGGGAGACGGGGGATGAAAACAGTGATTGGAGGGCTTCCCTGGTGGTCCAGTGGGTAGAGAGTCCACCTTGCAGTGCAGGGGGCACCGGTTCGATCCCTGGCCTGGGAAGATCCCAGGTGCTGCAGAGCGGCTGGACTGATGTGTCTAATTACGAGCTAGCACTGTGGAGCGCATGCGCCCAGAGCCAGTGCTCTGCAACGAAAGAGTCCACTGTAATGGGAGGCCCACAGAGGCCAAAGAATAAAGATGGATGAAAATATATATATAAATAAATAACAATAAAAGAGGCCAAAATTAAAAAAAGAAGAAGAAAACCTAGCAAAACAAAGCAAAACAAAACAGTGATTGGAGCGTCATCACATGAGGCATGCGTGAATTACCAGACTGGGTTCTGCTGCCCAGACAGAGCTTTGAGTTCTGGGAGAGTGACAGAGAGAGAACCCAGAAGAAGACAGTGAGCGAGAGTCCTGGGAGAGGAGGAAAATCAGGAGGTCAAGTGATGGAGACCACCATTTTCTGCAGGTTAGTGATATGAGAACTGAAGAGAAGCAGTTGGTTTGGCAATTAAAGAAGTATTGTTGACTTTAGTGGTGGGAGCTTAAAATAATACTGAAGGAATAAATGGGGGATTTGATTGGGGCTTACAACTAGTATAGACTGGTAATAAACGAGAAAGTGGCCACTGGACTGGGAACCAGGATTGAGGGAAGAATTTTTAGGATTCAGTGGCCTGAGGATGTTTGTAAGCAGAGGAGAGAGTAAGCTAGTAGATTGGGGAGAAAAGATGCTAACAAAAAGATGGAACGTGGCTTGGGGAGAGGCGGAGTAAGAAGTGAGGAGGAGCTGAGAAACCTCTCCCAGGAGAGGGAGAAGTGGCGCTGTTGCGAGGAGAGGGCGTTGAAGGAGTTCTGGCTCCTGCTGTCCTTGTTGATGAAGGAGGAGGCCGAGTCGTCCGAGGCTGAAGCGAGTGGGAAGGGTAGCTGGGAACCTGATACGGTGAATGCTGAAGCAGGTGCTGGGGAAAAGGGAGGCTGTGCAGGGAAGTATAGAAGAGACCCAAATGAGAGTAAAACAGATTTGTGATGATGGCCAGTGAAGGAGCAGACACTGCTTATTCGTCGCTATAAAGATAATTTAATGTATTTTTCCTGTGTGTGTGTGTGTGCTCAGTTATGTCCGACTTTTTGACCCTATGGACTGTAGCCTGCCAGGCTCCTCTGACCATGGGATTCTGCAGGCAAGAAATACGGGAAGGGTTGCCATTTCCTCCTCCCAAGTATCTTCCTGATTCGGGGATGAAGCCCATGGTTCCTGCATTGGCAGGTGGATTCTTTACCACTGAGCCACCTGGGAAGGCACCTTTGTAAATAAAAAAGAGGCCAAAATTAAAAAAAGAAGAAGAAAACCTAGCAAAACAAAGCAAAACAAAACAGTGATTGGAGCGTCATCACATGAGGCATGCGTGAATTACCAGACTGGGTTCTGCTGCCCAGACAGAGCTTTGAGTTCTGGGAGAGTGACAGAGAGAGAACCCAGAAGAAGACAGTGAGCGAGAGTCCTGGGAGAGGAGGAAAATCAGGAGGTCAAGTGATGGAGACCACCATTTTCTGCAGGTTAGTGATATGAGAACTGAAGAGAAGCAGTTGGTTTGGCAATTAAAGAAGTATTGTTGACTTTAGTGGTGGGAGCTTAAAATAATACTGAAGGAATAAATGGGGGATTTGATTGGGGCTTACAACTAGTATAGACTGGTAATAAACGAGAAAGTGGCCACTGGACTGGGAACCAGGATTGAGGGAAGAATTTTTAGGATTCAGTGGCCTGAGGATGTTTGTAAGCAGAGGAGAGAGTAAGCTAGTAGATTGGGGAGAAAAGATGCTAACAAAAAGATGGAACGTGGCTTGGGGAGAGGCGGAGTAAGAAGTGAGGAGGAGTTGAGAAACCTCTCCCAGGAGAGGGAGAAGTGGCGCTGTTGCGAGGAGAGGGCGTTGAAGGAGTTCTGGCTCCTGCTGTCCTTGTTGATGAAGGAGGAGGCCGAGTCGTCCGAGGCTGAAGCGAGTGGGAAGGGTAGCTGGGAACCTGATACGGTGAATGCTGAAGCAGGTGCTGGGGAAAAGGGAGGCTGTGCAGGGAAGTATAGAAGAGACCCAAATGAGAGTAAAACAGATTTGTGATGATGGCCAGTGAAGGAGCAGACACTGCTTATTCGTCGCTATAAAGATAATTTAATGTATTTTTCCTGTGTGTGTGTGTGTGCTCAGTTATGTCCGACTTTTTGACCCTATGGACTGTAGCCTGCCAGGCTCCTCTGACCATGGGATTCTGCAGGCAAGAAATACGGGAAGGGTTGCCATTTCCTCCTCCCAAGTATCTTCCTGATTCGGGGATGAAGCCCATGGTTCCTGCATTGGCAGGTGGATTCTTTACCACTGAGCCACCTGGGAAGGCACCTTTGAATTTTCTAATGATTTTTGTCTAATTCTTCTGAAAAATATAAACAAACTTGTAAATGGATCTTAGATAGAACCAGCGCTACTGAGATCCTCTGCTGTTAGGCTTGTCTGGGCGGGGGATGTTTTTGGAGGCGTGATGCAAGTCACTTTGTAAAGCTAACCATATGTCTACTTCTATGGAACTAGAGAGTTCTACACTAAATAATGAAAGGAGTTGATGCCAACCTTCATCTGAGATTTAGGTATTTCTTCTAGAAAGAGAAGAAAGTAAACTTGCATTATGTTCTTGCATAATTTTAATCAAGTTTCCTTTGTCACAAGAACTTTCATTCATCATATTCGCACTCATGAACACCTTTTATCGTATTTGTTTAGTTTAGATCATCTTTTATCATCACCTTTGGCTAGTTTCAGACAGCACATAATAAGTTTGGAAAGACGTAGGCACACAATAAAATTGGCAACTTGGTTTATAGGGCAGCTATCAGCTTCAGCCAGCTTCCTGTGAAACCAAATGCTATTTCATAGAATTAGTGTCATGTTAGGAGGGCGTTGAGCTGCAGACTTTCAGTTACTGGGGGTATTTTTAGACGTGTTCCATTTTGTGCAAAAGGGGTAAGAAAAAGCAACGGCAGTCTTCTTAATTAAGATTTAATACAATGGATAATTTTTACTGCTTCATTGAGGACATTCTTTTTTTCATATAAAGATTATGATATATGTATTATACATTTTACCATTTTAAGGTATAGAAGAGACCCAAATGAGAGTAAAACAGATTTGTGATGATGGCCAGTGAAGGAGCAGACACTGCTTATTCGTCGCTATAAAGATAATTTAATGTATTTTTCCTGTGTGTGTGTGTGTGCTCAGTTAGTCCGACTTTTGACCCTATGGACTGAGCCTGCCAGGCTCCTCTGACCATGGGATTCTGCAGGCAAGAAATACGGGAAGGGTTGCCATTTCCTCCTCCCAAGTATCTTCCTGATTCGGGGATGAAGCCCATGGTTCCTGCATTGGCAGGTGGATTCTTTACCACTGAGCCACCTGGGAAGGCACCTTTGAATTTTCTAATGATTTTTGTCTAATTCTTCTGAAAAATATAAACAAACTTGTAAATGGATCTTAGATAGAACCAGCGCTACTGAGATCCTCTGCTGTTAGGCTTGTCTGGGCGGGGGATGTTTTTGGAGGCGTGATGCAAGTCACTTTGTAAAGCTAACCATATGTCTACTTCTATGGAACTAGAGAGTTCTACACTAAATAATGAAAGGAGTTGATGCCAACCTTCATCTGAGATTTAGGTATTTCTTCTAGAAAGAGAAGAAAGTAAACTTGCATTATGTTCTTGCATAATTTTAATCAAGTTTCCTTTGTCACAAGAACTTTCATTCATCATATTCGCACTCATGAACACCTTTTATCGTATTTGTTTAGTTTAGATCATCTTTTATCATCACCTTTGGCTAGTTTCAGACAGCACATAATAAGTTTGGAAAGACGTAGGCACACAATAAAATTGGCAACTTGGTTTATAGGGCAGCTATCAGCTTCAGCCAGCTTCCTGTGAAACCAAATGCTATTTCATAGAATTAGTGTCATGTTAGGAGGGCGTTGAGCTGCAGACTTTCAGTTACTGGGGGTATTTTTAGACGTGTTCCATTTTGTGCAAAAGGGGTAAGAAAAAGCAACGGCAGTCTTCTTAATTAAGATTTAATACAATGGATAATTTTTACTGCTTCATTGAGGACATTCTTTTTTTCATATAAAGATTATGATATATGTACGTATTATACATTTTTACCATTTTTAAGGTATAGTTCTGTGAGTTTTGACAAATGCATGTGGTTTTGTAACCACTGCCACATTCAAGGTATAATTATTTATCCATCTTTAAAAATGATTGAGGATAAGATGGAAGATTTAATTGTTCTTCATCTCAAAACCCCATTAAAATTACAGAAAAAGAACTTTCTTCATTTTTCTTTTTAATATTCTTATGAGCCCTTTTGCATAACATGTAGGTATTTCGAAAGATATGTATTCAGTATTTCAAATGTATTTCACTCAGTTGCAGTCATTCTTTTTCTTTCCTTAAATGATCTTGTATTATGCCGGCAGGATCCTCCCATTTCTTGACTTCGAAGTTCTTTTGATGTGACCCATTGATTTTTGACAGCTTCCTTGATTTCTGGTTCAAGATAGGCCAGGCTTATTGTATAGCCTGACCCAGACATTATAATCAGCCATTCCTTTAAGAAACCTTGATTTTTGTTGTTGTTAGGTTGGAGAATTTTATTTGGAAGCTGTATGTGTCAGGATCCAGGTAGGAAAACAGAACCTACACTAGTTCCTTTAAAAGAGAAAATTTGATTTAGGAAATTAATTAAATGGGTATTGGAGACTTGAAAATATAAAAGAGAAGACAGAAATAACACAGAAGGTAATTAAAGCAAGGACAGCCTCACTTCCTGGGGCTGGGAGTAAAGAGAAGAAATTTGGCATTATTAGAACCTAGAAACTTGGGAGAAGGATCTGGTGTAGCTGGAACCAGGGGCTTCCTGGGTGGTGCTAGTGTCGAAGAATCCACCTGTCAGAGCAGGAGACACAAGAGACATGGGTTGGATCCCTGGGTTGGGCAGATACCCTGGAGGGAGAAATGGTAACCCACTGCGGTGTTCTTGCCTGGGAAATCCCATGGACAGCAGAGCCTGGGAGGCTGAGGCCACGGGGCTGCAGAGTTGGACATGATTGAGCAGCCGCCAGCGGGACCCACAGCGGCCCTGCGGAGCGGGCGTGGGCTTTTCTGAGGGATTCTCTGGCAGCCAGAAGACTCTGGGGATGGCTGCTGGCCGGCACTGCGTGCTGACTGAAGGGCTTTGCTGGCTCAGCACTGGCAGAAGCAGTAAGCAAGCAAGCAGACAGGACTGATCAGGTCCTTTCTCCCCTCCTCTAAGCTAGTGCCCCCTATTGGCAGAACCAAATAGTAAGCAAGCGGTAAAGAGGCGTGTTCGCAGACTTCTGATCCTGCTTCTGAGCCACTTACACAATGCTGGGTTTGCAGCTGAGGGCCAGTAGTTACTAAGATAACAGGTTCAGAAGTTACGTTTGGGGGCAAAGTTTACTCATTGCTATTGTGTTGTCATTACTTCTAGACCGTTTCAGTGGACCGAGTTAGATAAAATAAGCATTAAAAAATTTTTTTAATTGAAGTATAGTTGATTTACAACGTTGTGACTGAGTATTTTAAAGCAGAAAAATAAATGAGTTCATATTTGTGTTCATTTAAATTTAATGTCATAGATTTTTTTTTTTCTTAGATTACCTTTATTACTTTTCTCTTGTATGGAAATCCTGGTTTCTAATTACAGATACTTGTAGGATTGTATTACAAATGCAATCCTACAATAACATATAACATAAGTTCAGAATAATGCTAGGTTCCAGTCCTAGCGTGACAGCGTGAGGAGCGCTGTGGGTCCTGTCTTCCTTGAAACTGATGAGAAGTATTTTTAAAAAAACAACCAAATTGAAGTGTCTGGAAATTGTCTTAGGGAATTTGGCAAATGAGTAAACATTTATTGTAGAAAACTACCCAAACTCAGTATTTGGGCTGGGGTCAAGAAGAATGGAAAATCTGGTGTAGCTGGAACCAGGGGCTTCCTGGGTGGTGCTAGTGTCGAAGAATCCACCTGTCAGAGCAGGAGACACAAGAGACATGGGTTGGATCCCTGGGTTGGGCAGATACCCTGGAGGGAGAAATGGTAACCCACTGCGGTGTTCTTGCCTGGGAAATCCCATGGACAGCAGAGCCTGGGAGGCCGAGGCCACGGGGCTGCAGAGTCGGACATGATTGAGCAGCCGCCAGCGGGACCCACAGCGGCCCTGCGGAGCGGGCGTGGGCTTTTCTGAGGGATTCTCTGGCAGCCAGAAGACTCTGGGGATGGCTGCTGGCCGGCACTGCGTGCTGACTGAAGGGCTTTGCTGGCTCAGCACTGGCAGAAGCAGTAAGCAAGCAAGCAGACAGGACTGATCAGGTCCTTTCTCCCCTCCTCTAAGCTAGTGCCCCCTATTGGCAGAACCAAATAGTAAGCAAGCGGTAAAGAGGCGTGTTCGCAGACTTCTGATCCTGCTTCTGAGCCACTTACACAATGCTGGGTTTGCAGCTGAGGGCCAGTAGTTACTAAGATAACAGGTTCAGAAGTTACGTTTGGGGGCAAAGTTTACTCATTGCTATTGTGTTGTCATTACTTCTAGACCGTTTCAGTGGACCGAGTTAGATAAAATAAGCATTAAAAAATTTTTTTAATTGAAGTATAGTTGATTTACAACGTTGTGACTGAGTATTTTAAAGCAGAAAAATAAATGAGTTCATATTTGTGTTCATTTAAATTTAATGTCATAGATTTTTTTTTTTCTTAGATTACCTTTATTACTTTTCTCTTGTATGGAAATCCTGGTTTCTAATTACAGATACTTGTAGGATTGTATTACAAATGCAATCCTACAATAACATATAACATAAGTTCAGAATAATGCTAGGTTCCAGTCCTAGCGTGACAGCGTGAGGAGCGCTGTGGGTCCTGTCTTCCTTGAAACTGATGAGAAGTATTTTTAAAAAAACAACCAAATTGAAGTGTCTGGAAATTGTCTTAGGGAATTTGGCAAATGAGTAAACATTTATTGTAGAAAAACTACCCAAACTCAGTAAGAACAGTGGGATCCTCCACCTCTTCACCGCAGCTCAGTGATACAGAAACTCATTCCAGACGGGAGGGGGAGCAGGACGGGCTGCTCGGCTCCCAGGTCCCAGTCATCCTGGAGAGAAGCAGACCAGCATGCTCATCTTGCCCCAGTAGCCGCGGCACTGTTCCAGGCAGGTGTGGCCAGTAGTGGTTCCTGCCCCTGCCCGGTCCCTGCCTGTGGACTGCGGACTCTACCTGGTGGCGGGCAGGACACCAGGGCTCTGGTCACCCTTCCTGGCTTGGATGGCACGCTGGGAAGGCCTGAGTCTCCTGTCCTTTCCCCAGGATCTCTTACGGCAGGGGCGTCTCTCAGAGACGCACACTGCTGTCTTTAGCCCAGCTGCAGAGTGTGGCCCAGACATTTTATCTAGAGGCAGAAGCTGTAAAACCAGTATAGTTCGTAATCTTTTCTCAAAGGGACTGGCTTTATTTGCTTCAGAATATGGAGAAGCTGAAGCCCGAGGATGTTCTCAGAGGCTGCGAAGGCTGTTGTGAAAGACTGTGGGAAGAGATCAGTAGATTCACTGCAGATACAGACTAAGCTGCAGGCCAGCCAGTTAGCTGGAGAGAACTCGGGAGAGAGGTACCTGGGAGGAGCCCTTTGGAGTCAGAACACATCTCACACACAGACTTCGGGAGGTGTCCCTTCCAAGGAGCCCACATGTGATTGGACCGGTTTGTAGAACAGTTTATGTCCCAGGGTCTTGTTGAAGTAGTAGGAAAATTAGCTGAAAAATTTGTGGAGTTTAACAACTCCACAAGTACTTATATATACTCAGTGAAGAAATTAGAAAGCTGCAGTAGAAAATATTCACTTAATGCAGAAGCAATAAAGGAAGACGAGGGGAACAAAATCAAATACGAGGTGTAGAAAACAAAAAAGTAAGAGGGCAGATGAAATCCAGCCGTATCAGTAATAACATCAGGTGGGACGAGATTACACAGTCCAGTGAAGACAGAGGTTGTCAGGCTGGGTTAAAATAAAAGAAGATTCAGCTATATGCTGTGTGAGATAATGGGGGGGGGGGAATATATATATATATATAGATCTCTACCCCAGGTTTTGGGCACAGGTCTCCTGGAGCTCTTGTAATTTCTAAGTCAGAAGTGGAAGAAGACAGTCACTGTTCCTGCCGTATATGATGTGATCCATGGTGCCCCTTTATGAAGCACCCAGAGTAGGGAAACCTACAGAGACAGGTTAGGGCTGGTGGGTGTGGCTGAGGGAACCGTTTCTTCTTGAGAGTTTGCAGTGTTCTGCAGCAACTGTGGTGAGGATCACGCAGACGGCTCTCGTGTGCCTGTGGGTGTTACACTCAGACGATCGACCTGCACAGTTTCAATGAGCAGGTTGTATGGTAGTGAATTATATCTCAAGTTGTTAAGGCAAATAATAATAATAATAAGAGCAGTATTTTGAGTAACATTTAACCAATGGATGCAGTTTAGGTTTCTTTATAGTTCATCTGGTCCTTAGAATGTATACCACTGAGGATGTACAGTCAAAATAATATGATTTAAAAGTCAGTAGATACTCTGGTTTTTGTATGGATATATTACCAACTTGATGTTTAGTTATCACATCAGTTGGTTTTTCCTGTAGTAAGAAACAGCCCCAAGAGTTGTTTAGGGTGGTCTTGAGGGCAAGTTGGTATTTTAAGAGAGGCAGTCTGCTGCACTGGGAGACACGGATGATTCGTGCAAGTTCTTCAGATGGTAAGAAGTTACGTGGTCCAGAGCTAGGAGGAAGAATTTGGCCTTTTAATGGGGCCAAGGACACTTCGTTAAGTAGGAAGACAGAGTTTCTGTCTGACTGCTGCTGCTTTTTTTTTTTTTTTTAAGTGAAAAGTGAGATAAAGTTATCAGATGATGAGTGAGGGGTGTCATAAGAAAATACTGGAGATCTGAGGGGACAGAAAGGTAAACTCTTAGTAGCTGTTCTGCAGAGCGGGATGAACATTCTGAGGAAGTATAGTGTAATTGTTAGGCAGTGCTGAATGTCTGCTTGTCTGCAGCCAGAGAGCTGTGTTTCTCTCCACGGCTATTTAGGTGAAGTGGAGATGGGAAGTCAGTGGGTAATTGGTTTCTGCCGGGCGAGCACATCTGATGGAAAGAGTGGTTAGGGGCTAAGGTGTTGGGAAGCTGAGTAAGGAAGGGTGGGAGGTAGTAAAAATGTGTGTGTGGGGGGAGTGCTTCGGGGAATCGGTAGGAAAGGACAGAAACCAAGGAGGTTCTGGGGATTTAGGTGTTGGTTCACCATTACTGGAGTGAGTCAGCTTCAACTCTTGTCTTTCTACCTCTTTATTAAGATTCAGATCTTGGTATAGAGAGGAATCAATTCATTAGTCAAATGCCACAAACCTAGGGAAAGAAGATGGGGTTATTAATCAGGGGAATTTGCCTGAATGAGAAATTTGGTTATCAGGATCTGAAGTCTGCTAGCTTCTACATTGCTCTAGTTCCTGTATTATGTAAAGGGGCTGTTCACTACCCAGCTTGTATAATGTCATGTGGAATGACTGCATGCTTTGAAAACAAAGTGTTATGAAACCAGTAAGCAGTGCCGTTAGGCTCAGATGGTGATCCTTGAATTCTCAGAGGCTACACCTGCCATTGAATTTCTTTGTGAAACCATATTTGAAGATCCTCTTAAAATTAAAACGCTAAAGCTCAAAGCAGAATAGCTCGATTGATGGGATAAAAGGGCATATATTAAAATAGCCTGAGAAGTTTTGAGTGGATCTCATCTCTTATCAGGGTATCTGGGCTTATTGCAAATGATTGCACTCACTTCTTGAATTGGAGTGAAAGCTGTAGAAACCACTCTCGTAGCTAGATTTTCTCTTTGGAATGGAAATTATTCTACACAATTTCCTGATACTGAGTTAGCTGTGGGCTGCTGGCAGAAAGCTTAGCCATAGCAGAGGGTGGAGCAATTTAAAAAAATCTAGGGGAATGGAAAGCAGAGAAGTTGCATATTGAAGATGTATGCATTTGAAGTAAAGTTTAGTAGTAAAATATTGCTTCAGAGTTGCAAAGCTCGTTGAACTAGGTCAACACTCCTCTGACAATGGCAGAGAACCGTCACTGGCTGCACTAGGTTAGTAGTGACGCTGAGGGACTGCAGAGGGACAAAGGGGCTGGATGTCCCTGCTGTTACTGAATATCTAGGCATAGCAGATACATCATTTGTTAGTGAATACAGTTGCCACAGTGTACACGAGTGGTTAATAATTGCTTTGTTCTAGGGCAAGCAGTTTACCATCTGTCCACGTCAGTGACTTTAGAGTGAGGGGCCTTTGCTCTATGTCAGTTGACTCTTTTCCAGTGCTTACAGTGCCTCTATCAACTTTTCAGAATGATGTTAGTAACAGTGAATTTACTTTCCTTTTTTCTTTCCCTTAGGAGCAGCTACCATACCCCAGCTACAATTCTAACTATTGGAATTCTCCTGCCCGACCTCGGCTCCTTACCCAAGTACATACCCCGTAAGACAGGAAATGCAAAGCCAGGTATGGTCTGAAATTGACAGACTTTCTGAATTTTCTCTTTAATGATTTGATTTATTTTCAGAACCTGTGGCGATTTTGTGGTAAAGGTGTGTGGAGTTTTGTTGTGTAATGGAGTCCATCTTAATCATTTTAATGTCTTTAGCTCAGGGATAAGGAAATATCCAGGCAGACACTATGTAAGGCAAAGGTAGCTTGATGCATGAATAGGTTATTTCTCAGGACATGGAAACAACAAACGCAAAATGTACTTATTTCTAAACACTTGATACTTTACGGAGCTATAGTAATTTCTTTGTGAAACCATCCTCTTAAAATTAACGCTAAAGCTCAAAGCAGAATTGATTGGGGCATATTAAAATAGCCTGAGAAGTTTTGAGTGGATCTCATCTCTTATCAGGGTATCTGGGCTTATTGCAAATGATTGCACTCACTTCTTGAATTGGAGTGAAAGCTGTAGAAACCACTCTCGTAGCTAGATTTTCTCTTTGGAATGGAAATTATTCTACACAATTTCCTGATACTGAGTTAGCTGTGGGCTGCTGGCAGAAAGCTTAGCCATAGCAGAGGGTGGAGCAATTTAAAAAAATCTAGGGGAATGGAAAGCAGAGAAGTTGCATATTGAAGATGTATGCATTTGAAGTAAAGTTTAGTAGTAAAATATTGCTTCAGAGTTGCAAAGCTCGTTGAACTAGGTCAACACTCCTCTGACAATGGCAGAGAACCGTCACTGGCTGCACTAGGTTAGTAGTGACGCTGAGGGACTGCAGAGGGACAAAGGGGCTGGATGTCCCTGCTGTTACTGAATATCTAGGCATAGCAGATACATCATTTGTTAGTGAATACAGTTGCCACAGTGTACACGAGTGGTTAATAATTGCTTTGTTCTAGGGCAAGCAGTTTACCATCTGTCCACGTCAGTGACTTTAGAGTGAGGGGCCTTTGCTCTATGTCAGTTGACTCTTTTCCAGTGCTTACAGTGCCTCTATCAACTTTTCAGAATGATGTTAGTAACAGTGAATTTACTTTCCTTTTTTCTTTCCCTTAGGAGCAGCTACCATACCCCAGCTACAATTCTAACTATTGGAATTCTCCTGCCCGACCTCGGGCTCCTTACCCAAGTACATACCCCGTAAGACAGGAAATGCAAAGCCAGGTATGGTCTGAAATTGACAGACTTTCTGAATTTTCTCTTTAATGATTTGATTTATTTTCAGAACCTGTGGCGATTTTGTGGTAAAGGTGTGTGGAGTTTTGTTGTGTAATGGAGTCCATCTTAATCATTTTAATGTCTTTAGCTCAGGGATAAGGAAATATCCAGGCAGACACTATGTAAGGCAAAGGTAGCTTGATGCATGAATAGGTTATTTCTCAGGACATGGAAACAACAAACGCAAAATGTACTTATTTCTAAACACTTGATACTTTACGGAGCTATAGTGAACATATAACATTATATTAGTTTCAGGTGCACTTCCTAAAGATTCAATATTTGTGTGCTTTCCAAAATGATCACCACCTAAATCTAGTCAACATCTGTCACCAAACGTAGTTTCAAGCTTTTGTTTTCTTGTGATGAAAACTTTTAAGCTATACTCCCTCATCAACTTTTTTTTTTAAAGATTTATTTATTTATTTTGGTAGGGTGGGGTGGGGAGGGAGGGGAGCGGGCAGGCCACTTCTATTGGTCTTTGATTTGTCTAGTTTCATCCATCTTTGTTCTTTGGCCCGTGTGGGCCTCCCATCGCGGTGGCCTCTGTTGTCGCAGAGCACCGGCTTTGGGCGCATGCGCTCCAGAGCTCCGGCTCGGTAATTGGACACATGGGTCCAGCCACTCTGCGTCACATGGGATCTTCCCAGGCCAGGGATCGAACCGGCGCCCCTTGCACTGCAAGGCAGTGTCCTTACCCACTGGACCACCAGGGGAAGCCCTCTCATCAACTTTTAAATGTACAATACAACACCTGACTATCGTTACCAGAGTATATCTTATGTCTTGTGATTT
The DNA here is from genome assembly GCA_022376925.1 of Tragulus kanchil. Classification (NCBI taxonomy): domain Eukaryota; kingdom Metazoa; phylum Chordata; class Mammalia; order Artiodactyla; family Tragulidae; genus Tragulus; species Tragulus kanchil. The sequence goes on along the minus strand of JAIOJX010000028.1, from coordinate 13,765,440 downwards.
ATCTGTTTTATAGCTGGGCGTCTGTACCCTTTGACCACTCTTACCCATTCCTGCCCCGCCAACCCGCCACTCCACCGCTGGCAGCCACCGCTGGCAAGTTTCCTTCTGCTTTATGGTTGAACCATACTCCATTGTGTGTGCGTGTATCTGTCTAACATTTTCTTCATCCATTCATCCGCTGCTGGACATTCAGTGTTCCTGTGTGTTGGCTATATAAATAATGCTGCAGTGAACATGGGGGTACAGGTGTCTTTTTAAGTTAGTGCTTTTGTCCCCTTTGCATATATTCCCAGATGTGGACTCGCTGGGTCACATGGTAGTCCTGGTTTTAATTTTTTGAGACCCCTCCATAATGTTTTCCATGGTGGCTGTCCCGGTTTCCATTCCCATCAGCAGTATACAAGGGTTTCATTTTCTCAGCGGCCTCATCCAATTCGTACTTCTCTTTTTGAGAGTAGCCATTCTAATAGGTGTAAGGTGGTATGTCATTGGGACTTTGATTTGCATTTTCCTAATAATTAGGGATGTCGAGCACCTTTTCAGGTACCTGTTTGCCGTCTTGTATGTCGTCTTTGGGAAAATGTCTGTTGCTGTGTGTTTAAAATCCTCTTATTGGCCACGAATGCAACTTGTTTGTCTAAAGCTGCTTTCCCACAAATCTAAAGGATAAAAGATGGATGTTTTCACATTGATTTTCTGATAAAGAAGATAATTCACTTGACTTCTCGAAGATTACACCACAGAACACAACAGAAATGCTCTAAAAAAAGAAAACTGAAGTCTGTTTATAGTGTTCTAAATTGATAAACCATGATACACGAGGACTTTGGTCAGAACTTGTCATACCTTTCCATTTAATTTAAAGGAGAACTGGGTTGTCAAGTCCAGCTTATTAAGTTCTGTGTTTTGGAGCTCCTGTGAGACAGAAATTGAACTCGTTCTATAGACAAAGATGCTGCATGAGGGAGTGACCAATGGATGATCATAGATGGGCAATTGCAGAAGCCAGTCTTCGCAGGTGTTGATAACTGTGAAGTCTCTGAGTATGTGGAGAAGCGTTGCCTGTTTTTCAGGATGACCACAACCGGAGGAAGCATGGTGTTGCTAATGAAAAAAGATTTTTTCCCACTTGGATTGGGTCTGTTTGCTGTTGGATATTCATATACCAAATGGCAAGGGAAGCCATGGAGCAGTGGTGTCACTGCCTGGGTGAGAGACCTGGCCACTTTTCTCCTCTCTGGACTCTACATCTGGGAACAGCTCATCAGTTGTAAAGCCAACTTTTGGAAAAGTACTCCATTGTGTGTGCGTGTATCTGTCTAACATTTTCTTCATCCATTCATCCGCTGCTGGACATTCAGTGTTCCTGTGTGTTGGCTATATAAATAATGCTGCAGTGAACATGGGGGTACAGGTGTCTTTTTAAGTTAGTGCTTTTGTCCCCTTTGCATATATTCCCAGATGTGGACTCGCTGGGTCACATGGTAGTCCTGGTTTTAATTTTTTGAGACCCCTCCATAATGTTTTCCATGGTGGCTGTCCCGGTTTCCATTCCCATCAGCAGTATACAAGGGTTTCATTTTCTCAGCGGCCTCATCCAATTCGTACTTCTCTTTTTGAGAGTAGCCATTCTAATAGGTGTAAGGTGGTATGTCATTGGGACTTTGATTTGCATTTTCCTAATAATTAGGGATGTCGAGCACCTTTTCAGGTACCTGTTTGCCGTCTTGTATGTCGTCTTTGGGAAAATGTCTGTTGCTGTGTGTTTAAAATCCTCTTATTGGCCACGAATGCAACTTGTTTGTCTAAAGCTGCTTTCCCACAAATCTAAAGGATAAAAGATGGATGTTTTCACATTGATTTTCTGATAAAGAAGATAATTCACTTGACTTCTCGAAGATTACACCACAGAACACAACAGAAATGCTCTAAAAAAAGAAAACTGAAGTCTGTTTATAGTGTTCTAAATTGATAAACCATGATACACGAGGACTTTGGTCAGAACTTGTCATACCTTTCCATTTAATTTAAAGGAGAACTGGGTTGTCAAGTCCAGCTTATTAAGTTCTGTGTTTTGGAGCTCCTGTGAGACAGAAATTGAACTCGTTCTATAGACAAAGATGCTGCATGAGGGAGTGACCAATGGATGATCATAGATGGGCAATTGCAGAAGCCAGTCTTCGCAGGTGTTGATAACTGTGAAGTCTCTGAGTATGTGGAGAAGCGTTGCCTGTTTTTCAGGATGACCACAACCGGAGGAAGCATGGTGTTGCTAATGAAAAAAGATTTTTTCCCACTTGGATTGGGTCTGTTTGCTGTTGGATATTCATATACCAAATGGCAAGGGAAGCCATGGAGCAGTGGTGTCACTGCCTGGGTGAGAGACCTGGCCACTTTTCTCCTCTCTGGACTCTACATCTGGGAACAGCTCATCAGTTGTAAAGCCAACTTTTGGAAAAGTACTTCCTCCTGAGTAATTTTCAGCTTGCAGTGAGACACTGTATTTATATTTACCTTTAGAACAAGAGTGGCACTTGGTTTTTTGATATTTTGAGCTCCAGTTTCTTGATATCTTCTGGAATCCAGAATGAGACCGACAGAAATTCAATGATTGTCAAAGATTCTGTTTAATTCTTGTAGTTGATCAGTTGCAGATTTTATCTCTTGCTATATCAGTTGACAGGTTTCAAATCCCAGCTTGCTCTCCTTAGATACAAGTTTCCTTTTATGAAAAAGTCTACTTGGGGACTTCCCTGGCAGTTCAGTGGTGAAGATTTCGCCTGCCAATGCAGGAGACACAGGTTCGATCCCTGATCCGGGAAGATCCCATGTGCTGCGGAGCAACGAAGCCCGTGAGTCACAACTACACAGCCTGTGCTCTAGAGCCTCGGAGCCACAACTATGGAGCTCATGGGCCACAACTGCTGAAGCCCGTGAGCCCAGGAGCCCAAGTTCCACAACAAGAGACGTCATTGCAACAAGAAGCCTGCTCACCTCAACTCGAGAGTAGCCCCCACTCCCTGCAACTAGAGAAGAGCCTGCAGCAGCAGTAAAAACCCAGAACAGCCAAAAATAAATATATAAATTAATTTAAAAAAAAAAAAAACCTCTACTTGGACTTCAATGGAGGTGACTGGTGTGAGAGCGCACCGGTTTCTAGACATACTTGGATTGTGTGACATTTTTTAATAACATAATTTTTTAATTATAAAGCTAGTACAACTTTATTACCAAACACTTGGGAAATGAAAGGGAAAAGAAACACTAATTCTGTCATCCTGCTAGGTCCATATTTTGGTAGATTTGTTTCCAGCCTTCTCTGTATTATATTTACCAGTTTTAAACTTATTTTACATACACCTTTGTTAGGGTGAAATCACAGGAACTCTTTTTTTTTTTTTTTTATAATAGAAAGGACATTTCCAAACATAATCCAAAGGAATGGGATAGCACAGTGATATCCCATGTACTCCTTACTCAGCCTCAGCAAAAATCTATCCATGGCTGTTTTTGTCAGCTTGGTTAAAATTGTCACTCCCTGGGTGAGAGACCTGGCCACTTTTCTCCTCTCTGGACTCTACATCTGGGAACAGCTCATCAGTTGTAAAGCCAACTTTTGGAAAAGTACTTCCTCCTGAGTAATTTTCAGCTTGCAGTGAGACACTGTATTTATATTTACCTTTAGAACAAGAGTGGCACTTGGTTTTTTGATATTTTGAGCTCCAGTTTCTTGATATCTTCTGGAATCCAGAATGAGACCGACAGAAATTCAATGATTGTCAAAGATTCTGTTTAATTCTTGTAGTTGATCAGTTGCAGATTTTATCTCTTGCTATATCAGTTGACAGGTTTCAAATCCCAGCTTGCTCTCCTTAGATACAAGTTTCCTTTTATGAAAAAGTCTACTTGGGGACTTCCCTGGCAGTTCAGTGGTGAAGATTTCGCCTGCCAATGCAGGAGACACAGGTTCGATCCCTGATCCGGGAAGATCCCATGTGCTGCGGAGCAACGAAGCCCGTGAGTCACAACTACACAGCCTGTGCTCTAGAGCCTCGGAGCCACAACTATGGAGCTCATGGGCCACAACTGCTGAAGCCCGTGAGCCCAGGAGCCCAAGTTCCACAACAAGAGACGTCATTGCAACAAGAAGCCTGCTCACCTCAACTCGAGAGTAGCCCCCACTCCCTGCAACTAGAGAAGAGCCTGCAGCAGCAGTAAAAACCCAGAACAGCCAAAAATAAATAAATAAATTAATTTAAAAAAAAAAAAAACCTCTACTTGGACTTCAATGGAGGTGACTGGTGTGAGAGCGCACCGGTTTCTAGACATACTTGGATTGTGTGACATTTTTTAATAACATAATTTTTTAATTATAAAGCTAGTACAACTTTATTACCAAACACTTGGGAAATGAAAGGGAAAAGAAACACTAATTCTGTCATCCTGCTAGGTCCATATTTTGGTAGATTTGTTTCCAGCCTTCTCTGTATTATATTTACCAGTTTTAAACTTATTTTACATACACCTTTGTTAGGGTGAAATCACAGGAACTCTTTTTTTTTTTTTTTTATAATAGAAAGGACATTTCCAAACATAATCCAAAGGAATGGGATAGCACAGTGATATCCCATGTACTCCTTACTCAGCCTCAGCAAAAATCTATCCATGGCTGTCGTATTTCATCAATATCCTGAAAGTATTATGAAGACGATTCCAAGTATCACGTTATTTCTCTTGTAAATACTAAAGTATGTATCTTTATATAAGATACATACTATATATAAGAAAGTTTTTTTTTTATTTAAAAAAAAATTTTTTTTTAAGATTTATTTATTTATTTATTTTGGTGGGGGTGGGTGGGGAGGGAGGGGAGCAGGTGGGCCACTTCTATTGGTCTTTCATTTGTCCATTTTCATCCATCTTTTTTCTTTGGCCCATGTGGGCCTCCCATCGCGGCGGCCTCTGTCGTCGCAGAGCACCGGCTCTGGGCGCATGCGCTCCAGAGCTCCGGCTTGGTAATTGGACATGCGCTCCAGAGCTCCGGCTTGGTAATTGGACACATTGGTCCAGCCTCTCCACGGCACGTGGGATCTTCCCAGGCCAGGGCTTGAACCGGCGCCCCTTGCAGTGCAAGGCCGTGTCTTTACCCACTGGACCACCAGGGAAGCCCCTATAAGGAAGTTTTAAAAACATTACTACAGTGCCATTATTAAAACTTAAAGAAATAAACAGAAGGGGCTTCCCCTGGTGGTCCAGTGGGTAAGGACACCGCCTTGCAGTGCAAGGGGCGCCAGTTCGATCCCTGGCCTGGGAAGATCCCACGTGCCGTGGAGCGGCTGGACCGCTGTGTCCAATCACCGAGCCAGAGCTCTGGAGCGCATGCGCCCAGAGCCGGCACTCGGCGACGACAGACGCCACTGCGATGGGAGGCCCACAGGAGCCAAAAAAAAAAAAAAAAAAAAACAAAGACGAAAGAAAATAGAGAAATGAAAGACCAGTAAAAGTGGAAAATAAAAAAAAAAAAAAGAAATAAACACTAAAAATAATTCTTTAATATCAGTAGATACCTGGTCAATTTTTCAGTATATTTTTAAGACAGAATAAAGTTCCCTCAGTGAATAGCCATGATCTACTTAATCTTTCCGTCAGTACAAGATGTTTAGGCTGGTTTTGATTCTGCATGATGGTGAATCATACTGTGATGAACAAATACAGGCTTTTATAATAGAAAGGACATTTCCAAACATAATCCAAAGGAATGGGATAGCACAGTGATATCCCATGTACTCCTTACTCAGCCTCAGCAAAAATCTATCCATGGCTGTCGTATTTCATCAATATCCTGAAAGTATTATGAAGACGATTCCAAGTATCACGTTATTTCTCTTGTAAATACTAAAGTATGTATCTTTATATAAGATACATACTATATATAAGAAAGTTTTTTTTTTATTTAAAAAAAAATTTTTTTTTAAGATTTATTTATTTATTTATTTTGGTGGGGGTGGGTGGGGAGGGAGGGGAGCAGGTGGGCCACTTCTATTGGTCTTTCATTTGTCCATTTTCATCCATCTTTTTTCTTTGGCCCATGTGGGCCTCCCATCGCGGCGGCCTCTGTCGTCGCAGAGCACCGGCTCTGGGCGCATGCGCTCCAGAGCTCCGGCTTGGTAATTGGACATGCGCTCCAGAGCTCCGGCTTGGTAATTGGACACATTGGTCCAGCCTCTCCACGGCACGTGGGATCTTCCCAGGCCAGGGCTTGAACCGGCGCCCCTTGCAGTGCAAGGCCGTGTCTTTACCCACTGGACCACCAGGGAAGCCCCTATAAGGAAGTTTTAAAAACATTACTACAGTGCCATTATTAAAACTTAAAGAAATAAACAGAAGGGGCTTCCCCTGGTGGTCCAGTGGGTAAGGACACCGCCTTGCAGTGCAAGGGGCGCCAGTTCGATCCCTGGCCTGGGAAGATCCCACGTGCCGTGGAGCGGCTGGACCGCTGTGTCCAATCACCGAGCCAGAGCTCTGGAGCGCATGCGCCCAGAGCCGGCACTCTGCGACGACAGACGCCACTGCGATGGGAGGCCCACAGGAGCCAAAAAAAAAAAAAAAAAAACAAAGACGAAAGAAAATAGAGAAATGAAAGACCAGTAAAAGTGGAAAATAAAAAAAAAAAAAAGAAATAAACACTAAAAATAATTCTTTAATATCAGTAGATACCTGGTCAATTTTTCAGTATATTTTTAAGACAGAATAAAGTTCCCTCAGTGAATAGCCATGATCTACTTAATCTTTCCGTCAGTACAAGATGTTTAGGCTGGTTTTGATTCTGCATGATGGTGAATCATACTGTGATGAACAAATACAGGCTTATAACTTTTTCTCAGTTGAATCATTTCCTTAGGACAGATTTCTAGGAGTTGAGTAACGGAACAAAAACTCACATGATTTAAAAAAAAAATTTTTTTTTAAATGAGGGATAATTGTTTTACAGAATTTTGTTGTTTTCTGTCAAACATCTACAACATGATGTGTTTTTAAATCAGCTCTTCAGCTGTGTATGTTGTATAAGGGACTTTTTTTGTGGGGGAGGCATGCCTTGCAGCAATGGGGATCTTAGTTCCCTGACCAGGGATCAAGTCCCTGCCCCCTGGATTGGGAATGCAGAGTCTTAATCATAGAACCACCAGGGAAGTCCCTGTCCCTTTTTTTGATCTGGTAGATTTGAAATTTACCAGATTTCAATCTACCAGAAATTTAAATCTACATTTAAATTTCATTTTCTTTAGTCATTAATCACTATAGAAGGTGTCAGGATTCTTCTTTTTAAGCTGAGGTATAATCAACATACAGCATTAATTTCAGATGTATAACATAATGACTCGATGGTTGTATACATTATCAAATGATCCCCACATTGCGTTTATTTAATGTCACAAGATTTCTTTTCTTACTCCTCTATTTAAAGCGAGACAGACTGTCTGTTTTTAGAAGGATGAGTCCAGGAAAACTTGATTTTGTTTTTACCGTCTTTTAACAAGGTAGAATAGAAATGACTAGAAAACCTTAAGGTAATCATTTAAAGTTTTAGCTTTATCTGGGTTACTAAACTGAGGATTCTCGGCATCAACAGCAGTCTGGACAGGTGATGGAAAACCGCAGGAAGCAGTGTGTGAGGAATTTGTCTCTGTCTGCTGTTAATAGTTGGGAAGCAGAGTGAGACCGTACAGAGAGCGCAGGCGTGGAGTCAGATCTGGGTCCTTTCCTGGCCTTGCCCGGGCCACCCTAGCAGCAGTGGTATTTGGAAAGTCCGCAGGTACCCAGCACGCTCTGTGCCAGCCGGTGCTCCAGTGTGCTGAGTATCTCGGGTCGTCTCCTTTCATTTTTACAGTCACCCTGCCGAAGAAGTTCGTCATCTCCATTTTCCTGCTGGGGAAACTGGAGAGGGGCAAACACAAAGCCCATGGCAGGGCTCCGTCTGTCTCTGTGGTCTGTTTTTCTTTCCACTTCATCAGGGTTATTTTCATCTTTTTCTGGCCATTCTCCCAGGGAGTCCATTATGTGGGGCCAGGTTCCCCGCTGTTGGATGTAACTGTTAGGTGTTCTCAAGGCAGTGGCTGAGAAACCCTGCTCTAAGGCCATTACTTCATCTTTCATCACACTATACCTTCCCAGGGTTATGACACGGATGCTAAAGCAATCATTTTTCCCGATTGGGATGGCAGATGCTTTCTTTAGTTCCTGACCAGGGATCAAGTCCCTGCCCCCTGGATTGGGAATGCAGAGTCTTAATCATAGAACCACCAGGGAAGTCCCTGTCCCTTTTTTTGATCTGGTAGATTTGAAATTTACCAGATTTCAATCTACCAGAAATTTAAATCTACATTTAAATTTCATTTTCTTTAGTCATTAATCACTATAGAAGGTGTCAGGATTCTTCTTTTTAAGCTGAGGTATAATCAACATACAGCATTAATTTCAGATGTATAACATAATGACTCGATGGTTGTATACATTATCAAATGATCCCCACATTGCGTTTATTTAATGTCACAAGATTTCTTTTCTTACTCCTCTATTTAAAGCGAGACAGACTGTCTGTTTTTAGAAGGATGAGTCCAGGAAAACTTGATTTTGTTTTTACCGTCTTTTAACAAGGTAGAATAGAAATGACTAGAAAACCTTAAGGTAATCATTTAAAGTTTTAGCTTTATCTGGGTTACTAAACTGAGGATTCTCGGCATCAACAGCAGTCTGGACAGGTGATGGAAAACCGCAGGAAGCAGTGTGTGAGGAATTTGTCTCTGTCTGCTGTTAATAGTTGGGAAGCAGAGTGAGACCGTACAGAGAGCGCAGGCGTGGAGTCAGATCTGGGTCCTTTCCTGGCCTTGCCCGGGCCACCCTAGCAGCAGTGGTATTTGGAAAGTCCGCAGGTACCCAGCACGCTCTGTGCCAGCCGGTGCTCCAGTGTGCTGAGTATCTCGGGTCGTCTCCTTTCATTTTTACAGTCACCCTGCCGAAGAAGTTCGTCATCTCCATTTTCCTGCTGGGGAAACTGGAGAGGGGCAAACACAAAGCCCATGGCAGGGCTCCGTCTGTCTCTGTGGTCTGTTTTTCTTTCCACTTCATCAGGGTTATTTTCATCTTTTTCTGGCCATTCTCCCAGGGAGTCCATTATGTGGGGCCAGGTTCCCCGCTGTTGGATGTAACTGTTAGGTGTTCTCAAGGCAGTGGCTGAGAAACCCTGCTCTAAGGCCATTACTTCATCTTTCATCACACTATACCTTCCCAGGGTTATGACACGGATGCTAAAGCAATCATCTGATTTTAACATATGCATCTGATTAAGAACACCTCTCATGGGCTGCTTAGGTAGTTCATATTTTCTTTAGTTACGATCTCCTTTCTTCCCAAAGTTTTCAAAGTGAGGGCATTTCGGCTCATCTACTCTTTCATCTTTTCTCTCCCAACTTTGTTTTTCCAGAGTTTGAATTCTTATACAAACGGAGGATACGGTCCACCATACCCCGCTGGCCCGGGGACAAATACTGCCTCATACCCTGGGGCTTACTACAACCCTGGGTATGCTCAGACCAGTTACTCCACAGAGGTTCCAAGCACTTACCGTTCACCTGGCAACAGCCCAAGCCCCGTCTCCCGTTGGCTGTACCCCCAGCAGGACTGCCAGACTGAGGCTCCCCCTCTTAGGGGGCAGGTTCCAGGATATCCTGCTTCCCAGGTGAGCACGCTCGTGTTGTGTTTTGAGTTTTTAACTACTCATGAATGGCACCAGGTTTATTTCTCTGTGTTCACCTCAAGAGGTTAGGTTTATATTTTTTCATGTTCTGTGACTCTCAGTTCACTTCAAGGGGAGTTCTCGTGTGGCTCGTTTGTGTGGCCTTACAGCGTTTATTTACGGTATCTGTGGGCAGATGTGTGCTGTGCTTCAGGCTGTTGACGTTTAGGCCCTTTTCCTTCTGAGTCTGATGGTCACCAAAGCTGACCCTGATATCTTTGGAATCAAGTGTTTTTAGGCCTGGAGAAATTATTGCACCTGTTTAGACATACTCCAGTTTAGCCCCGAAGCAGCTGACCTGTCCTCTGTCCAGCAGAGAGGAGGCTTTTCACACTAGAATGTATTCATTACGTCTTTAAGTGTTTATTTTAGCAATGACCAGCCTATTTCCTTCCTCTCAACCCAGAGCCCTGGAATGAGCGTGCCCCATTATCCTTATGGGGATGGTAATCGTAGTGTTGCACAACCAGGACCAGCCGTACGATCCCAAGAGGACTCATGGCCTCCTCCAGGTCCTTACGGAATGGGAGCCCGTTACCCCTGGCCTTCAGCGGCGCCCTCAGCACCGCCTGGGGGTCTCTACGTGAGTGAGAATGCTTCATCGTGGCCTAGCAGCAGCCCTCCTCAGCCACCCCCTTCACCGCCACCCCCACAGCCCAAGGTAGGAGACCTGCTATCCCTTGTTCTTCTCATGTTCGGGGAGTTGAGAGAACACAACGTGGAATTTTTCTGTATTGGCCTGTGTTAAGTGGGACTGATTTCAAAAAATTGGTGGCCACTGCCTACAACTTTACATAACTCAGGTCCCTATTTTTTTTTTTAATAGATTTCATTTTTTTAGAGCAGTTTCAGGTTCACTTCCTTTTTAAAAGACAGGAAAATGCTCACTTCCTATTAGTTGTAATACTGTCTGCATGGTAAAACAAAATCACAGGTTAGATTTTGTTAGCTCGGTCTCCAGACGGAAGACAACAGCAGTGTGCAATGGCATGGTTTTATTAAACTGTGCACTTGAACATTATTTGCTTCTGGTTGGGTTCCTTTTTTAAGATTTGCCTTTGGGTTTTCTCTCTTTGGGGGGAAAAACCCTACCTAATTCCTCTTTATGAAGTCACTGGCCGGGATTGTGAGGTGGTGAGGATGGATTATGAGGTGTTGATGACAGTGACCTGCCTGAGGGTAGATCCCAGCCTGTAGACTCGGGAACTCTGCCTTCTGGCTTTCTCACTGTCGTTTTCTCAGGCGATTAAAGAGGGCCAGGCGGTTTTCTTGGCGAGGGAATCTTTTCATACACCTTTCTGGTCAGGTGAGAGACGAGGGGCTCACACATCTGATGTTGATGGATTCCCATTAAAACAGCTCTTCTGCCTTCTCTGCTCTCCCACTCCAAGGATTCCACCTACGCCTACAGCCCGGCAGATCAAGGCATCAGCCAGCACAGCTTCCCGGGCAGCGGCCAGCAGTACGAGCCCTCGGGGTCAGTGAGTGATGACCCTGCGGAGCTTCTGGACTCCCAGGCCCAGTACAGCGCCGCGCCTCAGCTCTACGGCAGCGCCTCCCGCGAACACCCCAGCCACCAGGGCCAGAGCAGTCACGCTCCCGAAGAGTGTGTGTCTTCAGAGGAAGGGACGCCCCCAAGTATTAAAAAGATCATGCACGTGCTGGAGAAGGTCCAGTATCTTGAGCAGGAAGTAGAAGAATTTGTAGGAAAAAAGACTGACAAAGCGTACTGGCTTCTGGAAGAGATGCTAACCAAGGAACTTCTGGAACTGGATTCAGTTGAAACTGGGGGCCAGGACTCCGTCCGGCAGGCCAGGAAAGAGGCTGTTTGTAAAATCCAGGCCATCCTGGAAAAATTGGAAAAAAAGGGATTATGAAGGGTTTCAGAACAAAGGGGGAGCCTGTTACTTCCTTGACCAAAGAACTGTTGATTTTGGTTCATGACCCTTTTCTTTTGAAATGCCTGTTGACGACAAGAAGCAATACACTCCAGCTTTCCTTTGATAGAACACTTGAAAACCTGGTAAAGAACTTGGAAGGACAGCTGGGTTAGGAGTCAGTTTTCAGACCAGTGAATGTAATAGGGAGCTCTCAATTTACCAGTATTGCCAAGTAGACGTGCCCCTTCAGAAACACATGGGTGTCTGCGGGCTGCTGCTTACCAGCAGGAGGGGAAGACACCTTAGGTAACAGGCTTATCAGACACCTGCAGGGTAAGACTGGGTGTTCCCCGAGCCAGGCTCTGTGTTTGAAACATCTGGATTACATGTCACAGTTTTGTGCATTGTGACTGCTTTCTCCGTATTCTCCACATTGTGTGTAAATTACAGCTTGGACTTCAGCCTCCTTGGACCTCTTGTTTTGTTATTTGCAGTTCACAGATAAGAGTATTATTCTCTACTTCTTGGTACATTTTGTAGTAATATGTTTCATACACTTAAGAGACTGTATGGACAGCCAGATAGTATGGCAGTCTGGAGAAATTTGTATCTGTTGGCCACTTGAATAGCTTGCACTGTGTAGTGAGTCCCTGAGGTACATTGTCTCCTTTTTTTGTATAGATTATCAGACTAGAGTTTCACCATCTCTGTTTTCCACGTTACTATCGGCAGGTTCATGTGGAAATGGCAGGTTGTATAGGAAGGAAAATGCAGCCATTTTCTTTTTTGCGTTTTCAGTTGTATTCGGATGAAGATCCACTGTAAAATTTCCTTTTTATCCCCCCAGATTATCTTTGGTTACCACAGCTGCTTCCATACGGAGCAATGTGATGAGCACAAATGAAAGCTGCCACGACGAGAAGTCGTCATCACTGCAGAAGTCATAAGCATACCCATCTGGGAATGCTCTTGTCCACGTGAAACGCTCGCTTCACCGTTAGAGTCCTCAGAGCCGACTTCAGCTCGGGCTGTCTGCTCAGGTTACAGTCAGAAGTGACGAGGGTGCAGGAGGCTTCGTGCTCAGGGACTGAATCGGCCACAGCCAGCGTGGGAAGTGATATTCTTTTAAAGACGGGTGTGATGTTTCCCTTTGTCTGCATAGAATAAATTGCATGGACAGCCTTGCCTGTTTTCTCAAAAAAAACATCACTAGTAATAGTCATTTTAGAGCCAGAGTTAAGGAAGGGATATTAAAAGGGTCTTAGCTGGATATACTTGGGTTGTTGTTGTTTAGTTGTTCAGTCACGTCTGACTCTGTTGCGACTCCATGGACTGTAGTCTGCCAAGCTTCTTTATCCATGGAATTCTCCAGGTAAGAATACTAGAGTGGGTTGCCATTTCCTTCTCCAGGGGATCTTCCCGACCCAGGGATCAAACCCATGTCCCTGCCACGTCCCCTGCATTGGCAGGTGGATTCTTTACCACTGAGCTACCAGGGAAGCCCTCTGCTTGGGTAGCTCTGTGCTATCAGGTGGAATTTTAACATGTCACAGTTTTGTGCATTGTGACTGCTTTCTCCGTATTCTCCACATTGTGTGTAAATTACAGCTTGGACTTCAGCCTCCTTGGACCTCTTGTTTTGTTATTTGCAGTTCACAGATAAGAGTATTATTCTCTACTTCTTGGTACATTTTGTAGTAATATGTTTCATACACTTAAGAGACTGTATGGACAGCCAGATAGTATGGCAGTCTGGAGAAATTTGTATCTGTTGGCCACTTGAATAGCTTGCACTGTGTAGTGAGTCCCTGAGGTACATTGTCTCCTTTTTTTGTATAGATTATCAGACTAGAGTTTCACCATCTCTGTTTTCCACGTTACTATCGGCAGGTTCATGTGGAAATGGCAGGTTGTATAGGAAGGAAAATGCAGCCATTTTCTTTTTTGCGTTTTCAGTTGTATTCGGATGAAGATCCACTGTAAAATTTCCTTTTTATCCCCCCAGATTATCTTTTTTTACCACAGCTGCTTCCATACGGAGCAAGGTGATGAGCACAAATGAAAGCTGCCACGACGAGAAGTCGTCATCACTGCAGAAGTCATAAGCATACCCATCTGGGAATGCTCTTGTCCACGTGAAACGCTCGCTTCACCGTTAGAGTCCTCAGAGCCGACTTCAGCTCGGGCTGTCTGCTCAGGTTACAGTCAGAAGTGACGAGGGTGCAGGAGGCTTCGTGCTCAGGGACTGAATCGGCCACAGCCAGCGTGGGAAGTGATATTCTTTTAAAGACGGGTGTGATGTTTCCCTTTGTCTGCATAGAATAAATTGCATGGACAGCCTTGCCTGTTTTCTCAAAAAAAACATCACTAGTAATAGTCATTTTAGAGCCAGAGTTAAGGAAGGGATATTAAAAGGGTCTTAGCTGGATATACTTGGGTTGTTGTTGTTTAGTTGTTCAGTCACGTCTGACTCTGTTGCGACTCCATGGACTGTAGTCTGCCAAGCTTCTTTATCCATGGAATTCTCCAGGTAAGAATACTAGAGTGGGTTGCCATTTCCTTCTCCAGGGGATCTTCCCGACCCAGGGATCAAACCCATGTCCCTGCCACGTCCCCTGCATTGGCAGGTGGATTCTTTACCACTGAGCTACCAGGGAAGCCCTCTGCTTGGGTAGCTCTGTGCTATCATGTAGAAGAGGCTTAGGTAGATAACTTACTTTTTATATCTGAAGTGAGTTCCAGTATATAGTATCTATTATTGGAAAAACTGCTGTTTCTTAATAAGATAGTGAAGTGATAACTGTTTCTCTTTTTTTCCCCCTTGGCTGCCAGGCCTATTCATAAGAAAATAAATCTTATCAGCCAGTGTCTGTCCTTATTAAAAACAAAACAAAATGATATAAACATATTATACGATGAGAAGAATTAGAATAAAAATATTGGCTGGGTCTTAGGTTGGTATGAGTGATTTTATGAGATAATATGGTGCCAATTTTATTCAAGGACTTTTATTTTTGGCCTAATACAGGTATGTTTAAAAAAAAAAGACTTTTTATGAAAATTTAAAAGTTGAACTTGAAACAAAATGTTAGAAGGGGGAGAACCTTCAAGCTAAGATAACATAAGCCAGTAACACAGGAGAGAACACTGTTCCTTAATGAGTGCCCACAAGAGCAGTTTCCCTGAAGTCTTGATTTATGTATGTCTAAATCACACATTCTATGTCCACACATACATAGGTGTGAATTTTTTTAATAGATACTTGGTTTTTAAACTTATTATTTTACTTTTAACTTTTACAGAGTTTTGTTGTTTACAGGTATGTATGTTAGGTGTGAATTTTTTGAACAGTTCTTTTTTTTAATTTTTGAGGTAATTTTAGACCTCCTGAAGGGTAGTAACAACAGCAGTTTCTGTATACGCTTCACTAATGATCTACATCTTACATACCTAGACCACATGTGTCAAGTCAAGAAATTCGCCTTGGTACAGTACTATGAACTAAAGTAAAGGGTTTGCAGAGTGGAGACTTTCTTAGTCTTTTCACGAACGCCCTTGCTCTGTTTTGGGATCCAGTCTGGATCTGGCCTCGCGTCCGGTGGTCGTGTCTTCCTGTCCTGTGATCTGTGACAGTGTGCCCGTGCCGCAGATGCGACAATGTCCTCCTGGTGGTCTTCACCTTAGCCCCTGCCTAAGGGGGCGTTTGCTAGGGTTTTCAGCCGTAGATTTACTGTATCTTCCTCTGTCATGACTATTTGCTGGCGGTAACGTGAGCCATGGCGGCAGCCTCAGCCCCCTCGTTTTCATATCTACGGGCGTCTCTCGCTTGTGTCGGTTACTCATGTGGTGGTCCACTGTGACTTTGTTTCTCTCAGCCTTTCTGCATTTATTCATTGAATTTCTTCTATGAGGGACGGCTATTACTTCTGGATTTATAATGTATTCATGATAAGTACAGACTTAGAATTCAAAGGTGTAAACCATGATAAGTGGCAGCCTCTTCCAGAAAATACAGTGAAATTAAGAAGGAAAATCAGTGTTCTTTTTTTTTTTGGTGGATATGATTCAGTTCTTCGTATTGACTGCAGACTGAATTCAATTTTTTTTTTAATCTTTCATTAAAAAGTGTCGCTTAAAAAAAAGTGTCACTTAATATTACTTTGGGGATAATTTTTGTGAAAATCTTGAATAAAGTTAGGCAGATCTGGCACGTCAAACACACTGTCTTCTTTATAATAAGCCAGTATTGTTCCAAATATAAATCTCAGTATAAACATTTAGACAAGTAATGGGTCCAAGTGAAGTGTCTACACAAGGGCAAGTCTCTATATTCTTGGTGGGAATATCTTCCAAATGCTTTGAAAAATAGGGCTTTTAAAACAGTTCTCAAGCTGGTTAAGGGAATACCATTAGAGGTGGTTGTTCAGTTGCTCAGTTGTGTCCAACTCTTTGCAGCCTCCTGGGCTGCAGCATGCCAGACTTGTCCGTGACGTTTGAGTTTCAGATAAACAACTAATCTTTCAGTATCCGTGTGTTCCACATGTTGCATGAGGCATACTGATATTAAAAATGATTGTTTTCCTGAAATCCAGAATAACTGGGGGTACAGCCATCCCCCGGTGTGGGTGGGGGATGGGTTCCAGGACCCTGGCGCCGCTGCAGAAACCATGGAGGCTCAGGTCCCTTCCTTACAATGGTGTGGTGTTTGCCTGAAACCTAGGTTGGTCTCCCATATACTTTAAATCATTCTAGGTTCATTATAATACTTAATACAGTGTAAATGCTATGTAAATAGTCGTAAATACTATGTAAATAGTTGCTGGGTGTGTGGCAAATTCAAGTGTTGCTTTTTTGGAACTTTCCTGAGTGTTGTGTTCTTTCTTTCCCAATATTGTCAATCCCTGGTTGGTTGAATCCGTGAATGTGGAACCCATGGATAAGAGTGCCAACGGCATTGTGTTTTGTGTTTATTTATTTTTTGGGCTGTGCTCAGCAGCTTGTGGGATGTTAGTTCCCCAGGGACTGAATCTGGCCCTGAGCAGTGAAAGTGTGGAGTCCTGACTGCTGACCTGCCAGGGACTTGCCCTGGGTTTTTTTTTTTTTTTTCCTTTTCATTCAGGTGTTTATTTTGAGATAATTGTGAACTCACAGGCAGTTTTCTGAAACAACACAGAGCTTTCCTGTGCCCCCTTACACAGTGTCTTCCAGTGGTCACATCTTGCAAAACCTCACTGCCACGTCCCTGCCAGGAGATGGACGTGGATACGGTCAAGACACAGAGCGGTCCCTCCGCCCCAGCGCCACCTCCCGTTGGCCTTTCACAGCCTAACCTGCTTCTCCTTTCCCTCCATGCTAAAGCCCTGGCCACCACAAATCCACTCTCCATTTCTCCATTTTGTCATTTTGAGCAAGTTCTATAAGTAGAACTGTATCGTACGTAATCATTAGAGATTGGTTTTTTTCCCCGGACTCAGCAAAATTCTCTCGACATTCATTGAAGTCGTTTCCTGTATTACCTATGGTTCTTTTTTTATTGCTAATGAGTCGTCTATGATACGGATGCACAGTCTGTTCAGCCGTTCACCTGTTGAAGGACATCTGGGTGGTTTCCGTTTGGGGCTGTTATAAATAAAACTTCTATGTACATTCATGGACAGGCTTTTGTGTGGACAGAGTTTTCATTTCTTTGGGATAAATGCCCAAGAGGGCAGTCCTGGGTCATATGCTACGTGCACGTTTCATTTTTTAAGGAAACTACCAAACTTTTCCTAAAAGTGCGGCTGTACCATTTGCATTCCGACCAGCGATATAGGAGTGTCTCTGTATCCTTGCCAGTGTTGGGTGGTGTCACTGTTGATTTTACCCATTCTGATCAGTGTACTTTAAGTACTTTGTGCTTTAATTTGCATTTCCTTAATAGTTAATGATGTTGAACTTCTCATGTGCTTAGTTGCCAATTGTGTATCCTATTGTGTAAAAATGTCCTTTGTCATTTGCCTATTTTCTATTTATTTTAATAAACTTCTTATTTTAGAATAGTCCAGATGTACAGAGGATCTGTGATGGTATACAGTTCCCAATACCCTATCCCCATTATTAACCCATTAATTAGTGTTGTACCTTTGTCACAACAGATCAGTACTGATACCTTCTTATTAACTGAAGTCTATGCTTTATCCAGATTTCCTTTGTTTTTACCTAATACCGTTTTCGTCTTCCCGGATCCCACTCAGGATACCGTATTACATTGGGTCTTCCTGTCCGCTTAGGAGCCGCCTGGTTGTGACAATTTCTCAGACTTTCCGTGTTGCGTTTTGGCCTCACTTTGAGGCTTGTGGAATCTCAGTTCCTTGACCAGGGACTGAGTCTGGGCCACGAATGGGTAGTGGCAGTCCTCACCTCCAGGCCACCAGGGACCTATTGTGACTTTCCTTGGTTTCCACGACCTTAACGAATACAGGTCAGATGTTTCATAGAATGCCCCTCCATGGGATTTTGTCTGATGTTTTTCTCTGGATTATAGCAGGGCCTGTGTTCCACAGAGGTAAGTGCCCTTTCTCATTATCCATCAAAGGGACATACCATCGAGTTCTGTTTTTTTTTTAACTTTTATTCTACTTTTTACTTTCACAGAGTTTTGTTGTTTACAGGTATGTATGTTCCCAGATTAGTCATATGTACATCCTCCCCATCTCACCCCTCTAGACCATCACACTGCACCCCTGCAGGATCCCCTTTTCTCACAGAGCAATGACTATAGCTATTTTCTTCCCATATGATAGTAAAGGCCTTCATGCTACTTCCTGTATGCCTCCCACGCACTGTTCGTTGATGGTGACCGTCATCACCTGGCTCAGAATCGGTCAGGTTTTTCCACCATACAGTCCTTTCCCCCTCTATATTGTATTCTTTGGAAGAAGGTCCCTCTGTGCAGTTCTGTCTGGGGGCGGGGAGTTCTC
This sequence comes from Tragulus kanchil, assembly GCA_022376925.1. Taxonomy (NCBI): domain Eukaryota; kingdom Metazoa; phylum Chordata; class Mammalia; order Artiodactyla; family Tragulidae; genus Tragulus; species Tragulus kanchil. Next base: position 13,746,808 of record JAIOJX010000028.1, on the reverse strand, counting down.
CACCTTGTTGAGAGTGTTTATCTACATTCATTCTTAGAACTTCCCGGCAGGGTAGATATGCTCATTCACTCCCGCTGATATGGTTGGTTGGTTACCTCAGCATGGACCCATAGAGACTTCTTTGTACTTTGTGTTCTGGTCTAGCGCTGCTGTGTGTCCTCTTGGACGGTGGGAGCTCTCAGCTGTGATGGTATACAGTTCCCAATACCCTAACCCCATTATTAACCCATTAATTAGTGTTGTACCTTTGTCACAACAGATCAGTACTGATACCTTCTTATTAACTGAAGTCTATGCTTTATCCAGATTTCCTTTGTTTTTACCTAATACCTTTTTCGTCTTCCCGGATCCCACTCAGGATACCGTATTACATTGGGTCTTCCTGTCCGCTTAGGAGCCGCCTGGTTGTGACAATTTCTCAGACTTTCCGTGTTGCGTTTTGGCCTCACTTTGAGGCTTGTGGAATCTCAGTTCCTTGACCAGGGACTGAGTCTGGGCCACGAATGGGTAGTGGCAGTCCTCACCTCCAGGCCACCAGGGACCTATTGTGACTTTCCTTGGTTTCCACGACCTTAACGAATACAGGTCAGATGTTTCATAGAATGCCCCTCCATGGGATTTTGTCTGATGTTTTTCTCTGGATTATAGCAGGGCCTGTGTTCCACAGAGGTAAGTGCCCTTTCTCATTATCCATCAAAGGGACATACCATCGAGTTCTGTTTTTTTTTTTAACTTTTATTCTACTTTTTACTTTCACAGAGTTTTGTTGTTTACAGGTATGTATGTTCCCAGATTAGTCATATGTACATCCTCCCCATCTCACCCCTCTAGACCATCACACTGCACCCCTGCAGGATCCCCTTTTCTCACAGAGCAATGACTATAGCTATTTTCTTCCCATATGATAGTAAAGGCCTTCATGCTACTTCCTGTATGCCTCCCACGCACTGTTCGTTGATGGTGACCGTCATCACCTGGCTCAGAATCGGTCAGGTTTTTCCACCATACAGTCCTTTCCCCCTCTATATTGTATTCTTTGGAAGAAGGTCCCTCTGTGCAGTTCTGTCTGGGGGCGGGGAGTTCTCCACCTTGTTGAGAGTGTTTATCTACATTCATTCTTAGAACTTCCCGGCAGGGTAGATATGCTCATTCACTCCCGCTGATATGGTTGGTTGGTTACCTCAGCATGGACCCATAGAGACTTCTTTGTACTTTGTGTTCTGGTCTAGCGCTGCTGTGTGTCCTCTTGGACGGTGGGAGCTCTCAGCTGTGTCCTGACCTCCCCCATCACCAGGTGGGCTTCTCTTTGGAGCCTTCCTTACTTGCCGGCACTGCATAATTCTCAAGCTCAGGATTCTGTATTCCTCTAGTTCTAGAAGCAGTTCTTCCTCCTGCTCCCTCTTCCTGATGAATGGCATTGAAGCCAAATTTGGGTTCCATTGTTTGTCTTTTCACTGTTGAGCTCTGAGCACTGGGTGTGTTTTCTGCATACTGGTCTTTTGTCGGATTGGTGGTTTGCCAGTGTTTTCTCCCAGTTTGTAGCTTGTGTTTTCATCCTCTTCACAGAGATTTTCACAGAGCAAATTCAATATATCCATTTTTCCTTTTAAGGACTTTGGGTATCAAGTCTCTGAGAACTCAGTGTTCTTCCTGAAGATCTTCCTGATTGTTTCCTGAAAGCATTTTCTTTCACTTTTGTATTTGCTGCACCTAACCCATGCTCACTCTTTTTTTTTTTTTTAAAGATTTATTTATTTATTTATTTTGGGCTGGGGTCGGGTTGGGGAGGGAGGGGAGCAGGTGGGCTACTTCTATTGGTCTTTCATTTGTCTAGTTTCATCCATCTTTGTTCCTTGGCTCCTGTGGGCCTCCCATCACAGTGGCGTCTGTCATCGCAGAGCACCGGCTCTGGGTGCATGCACTCCAGAGCTCCGGCTCGGTAATTGGACACATCAGTCCAGCCACTCCGCGGCACGTGGGATCTTCCCAGGCCAGGGATACAGAAAGCTATGCTATCTTCCTGTATGCCTCCCACCCGCACTGTTCGTTGATGGTGACCGTCATCACCTGGCTCAGAATCGGTCAGGTTTTTCCACCATACAGTCCTTTCCCCCTCTATATTGTATTCTTTGGAAGAAGGTCCCTCTGTGCAGTTCTGTCTGGGGGCGGGGAGTTCTCCACCTTGTTGAGAGTGTTTATCTACATTCATTCTTAGAACTTCCCGGCAGGGTAGATATGCTCATTCACTCCCGCTGATATGGTTGGTTGGTTACCTCAGCATGGACCCATAGAGACTTCTTTGTACTTTGTGTTCTGGTCTAGCGCTGCTGTGTGTCCTCTTGGACGGTGGGAGCTCTCAGCTGTGTCCTGACCTCCCCCATCACCAGGTGGGCTTCTCTTTGGAGCCTTCCTTACTTGCCGGCACTGCATAATTCTCAAGCTCAGGATTCTGTATTCCTCTAGTTCTAGAAGCAGTTCTTCCTCCTGCTCCCTCTTCCTGATGAATGGCATTGAAGCCAAATTTGGGTTCCATTGTTTGTCTTTTCACTGTTGAGCTCTGAGCACTGGGTGTGTTTTCTGCATACTGGTCTTTTGTCGGATTGGTGGTTTGCCAGTGTTTTCTCCCAGTTTGTAGCTTGTGTTTTCATCCTCTTCACAGAGATTTTCACAGAGCAAATTCAATATATCCATTTTTCCTTTTAAGGACTTTGGGTATCAAGTCTCTGAGAACTCAGTGTTCTTCCTGAAGATCTTCCTGATTGTTTCCTGAAAGCATTTTCTTTCACTTTTGTATTTGCTGCACCTAACCCATGCTCACTCTTTTTTTTTTTTTTAAAGATTTATTTATTTATTTATTTTGGGCTGGGGTCGGGTTGGGGAGGGAGGGGAGCAGGTGGGCTACTTCTATTGGTCTTTCATTTGTCTAGTTTCATCCATCTTTGTTCCTTGGCTCCTGTGGGCCTCCCATCACAGTGGCGTCTGTCATCGCAGAGCACCGGCTCTGGGTGCATGCACTCCAGAGCTCCGGCTCGGTAATTGGACACATCAGTCCAGCCACTCCGCGGCACGTGGGATCTTCCCAGGCCAGGGATCGAACCGGCGCCCCTTGCACTGCAAGGCGGTGTCCTTACCCACTGGACCACCAGGGGAAGCTCCCCATGCTCACTCTTGACAACCCTACTTGAGAGGAGACCTCGCCTTGACAGAATCCCTCCAGGGGCCTGAGGAGAGCCCCCTTGCCGCACAGCTTCAGCTGAAGTTATCAGCTCAAAACAGTCTTCATTGAAATAGGAGACAACCTAAGGGAAGCACAAATTACTTTCCTGGAAGGGAAAAAAAAAAACAAAGATTCCTCAAGTTGAAGGCAGGAAATACTCAGTTGTGCTAGCAAGTCTTAATAAAATGCATTCCTAGGAATGGCTCATGAACTTAAAGAAATCTTTAGCTTTGGGCTGGAAGAGAACATCACACGGATGTCTCGATGGTCCTCTGGTTCTAACCTTTTCATGAATGATATCTGTACGTGGTCTTTGCTGCCCAGCAGCAGCCTGTATGCGCTTGATTAAACTGTAGATTCAGGACCCCTCTGGTTGACTATCTTGGGTTTGGATCTGAAATGTAAAGAATCTACCTAGCATGCTCTTCTGATCATCAGCGATTCTGAAAATCGCTGCCAACAGCCCAGAGTCCAGAGCCCTGGCCTTGTGATCTTCTAGTCAGGGCGTCAGAGACACCTGTGCGATTGTCTCAACTTGGCACGTGCCTAGGTGTCCACAGGCGACTGAGAACTTCTCCAAACACTGCATGTCCCCAGGGCACCTAGTGCCCAGATAGGCACTTCACACAGTACCTTTTTAATACTGAAATGGGACTTCTTCTGGAAAGAAGGGGGAATCCTGGAATGTATTCTTCTTAAGAGAATGTTTCTCGAAAAGTGTGGCTCTCAGGCTCTCTGCTTCCAACTCACCTAGAGGGCTTGTTTGAAAACGCAGATTCCTGGAGACCTACTGAGCAGGAATCTCTGGAGGTAAGTCTGGACATCTAATTACTCCCTCGTTTATAACTGCGGGTGTATCTGAGCTCTGTTACAGCACTGGATAAAACGTACTTGTTTACCTGTTGGTCTCTCTACTGAGACAGTGAACCCCTTCAGAGTAGTTATTGTATTATCCATTACTTTTGTATTCGAAGCCCCTGATTAAGCACCTTGAACAATTCTTTCTCAAAGGCTGTCCATGGAGGCTGGGATCACAGGATTTAAACTAGCTAATAGTACCAGGACTTGATTCACCTTTTTTGCTGTGTTGTTGACATCGGCACTGTTGATGGAAAAGCAGTGGTGGGTAAAATGCTGGCACCTTCCCAGGAATGCAGGCAGTGGAAACAGACTGTTCTGTAGGTCCTCGTGCTGTCCACTGTCACGCATTTGTAACAAAACTAATGCCTATTTCACTTTAAAATATACTTTGTGAAGAGTAAGCTATTACTTTTATTAACTCTTAACCCTTCAGTTCACACCTTCTTGACATTCTATGTGACAAAATGGCTCAGACGTATGAAACATAGTTCCGCGGGCTGAAGTATGCTGGCGAGAAAGGGTTATTTACTAGATTATGGGGCTATACCCAGGATGTGACATACAGGGCGTGGCCTGGTGAAGGGGGCGGAGCTTCCACGCCCTCCCCTGGTGCACCCCTCTCCCCAGTCTCCACCTCTTCTCCAATCTGGAAACTCTGAACCCTGTCCTCTGCATTTTTAGTGAGGCTTCACTACCAAGGCATGACTAAGTCATTGGCTATGGGCAACCGATTCAGCCTTCAGCCCCTCTGCCCTCCCCAGAGGTTGGGCATTGGGACTGAAACTTCCCACCCTCTAATCACATGGTTGGTTCTCCTGGCCAGCAGCTCCCTTCCTTCTGCTAGAACCCAGAGTTTCTGCCCCTGAGGGGTTTTTAGGGCCTGGGGACTAGAGACCAAATATTACCCCGCTGCTTTTATAGCTCAGGAAAGTTCAAGGGTTTGGAGAGCTCTGAGATGGGAATGGAGAATTATACATATGCATCTGAATGACCAAATGTTTTTCCTGTCACAATATCGCAGCTGGTCTAAGCCTGTGACATTTGACCTGGTAACTGAACCAGCTGTTGTTTTTCATGGCACAACATTTTTATTTGAAAGTACAACTGACAGGCTTCGGCCACACAAACGATGAAATTAGATCTTTAAGAAACAGGAATTTGGGAAAACTTCAATCTGCTATGAGCTCGACTTTAAAAGACTTTTCTAATAGATTGGTGGTAATTTAAAAAAATAGTGAAATATGTTAACATTAAAATTGGTGGTAATTTAAAAAAAATAAGCACAAGATTCAACTTTTTTGCTGTGTTGTTGACATCGGCACTGTTGATGGAAAAGCAGTGGTGGGTAAAATGCTGGCACCTTCCCAGGAATGCAGGCAGTGGAAACAGACTGTTCTGTAGGTCCTCGTGCTGTCCACTGTCACGCATTTGTAACAAAACTAATGCCTATTTCACTTTAAAATATACTTTGTGAAGAGTAAGCTATTACTTTTATTAACTCTTAACCCTTCAGTTCACACCTTCTTGACATTCTATGTGACAAAATGGCTCAGACGTATGAAACATAGTTCCGCGGCTGAAGTATGCTGGCGAGAAAGGGTTATTTACTAGATTATGGGGCTATACCCAGGATGTGACATACAGGGCGTGGCCTGGTGAAGGGGGCGGAGCTTCCACGCCCTCCCCTGGTGCACCCCTCTCCCCAGTCTCCACCTCTTCTCCAATCTGGAAACTCTGAACCCTGTCCTCTGCATTTTTAGTGAGGCTTCACTACCAAGGCATGACTAAGTCATTGGCTATGGGCAACCGATTCAGCCTTCAGCCCCTCTGCCCTCCCCAGAGGTTGGGCATTGGGACTGAAACTTCCCACCCTCTAATCACATGGTTGGTTCTCCTGGCCAGCAGCTCCCTTCCTTCTGCTAGAACCCAGAGTTTCTGCCCCTGAGGGGTTTTTAGGGCCTGGGGACTAGAGACCAAATATTACCCCGCTGCTTTTATAGCTCAGGAAAGTTCAAGGGTTTGGAGAGCTCTGAGATGGGAATGGAGAATTATACATATGCATCTGAATGACCAAATGTTTTTCCTGTCACAATATCGCAGCTGGTCTAAGCCTGTGACATTTGACCTGGTAACTGAACCAGCTGTTGTTTTTCATGGCACAACATTTTTATTTGAAAGTACAACTGACAGGCTTCGGCCACACAAACGATGAAATTAGATCTTTAAGAAACAGGAATTTGGGAAAACTTCAATCTGCTATGAGCTCGACTTTAAAAGACTTTTCTAATAGATTGGTGGTAATTTAAAAAAAAAAAATAGTGAAATATGTTAACATTTGAAAGACTGTAACTCAGGGAACTGATATTTTCCAAATGATCAATCCATGACGTCATCAGTCATGCATGGGTAAAAGATTCATTTAAAGCACAAGATAGACCAGTGGGTTTTAATGTATCAGAGAGCAAAGTTTCACTCATATTTTCAGATCGCACAGTGCAACTTTTAAGGCGCTACCATTTGTTGAATTTCCATGTAGTATTACAAAGTTATCTCAAATATTAAAAGACCCCTCCAAGGACACAGTTAAGTGAGGCTGGATTTTCTTCATATATTATACTTAAACCAAAAACTAAAATTGTACATACATATCTGTAAACAACAAAACTCTGTAAAAGTTAAAAGTAAAAGTAAAATAAAATTTTTTAAAAAAATTGCATTAATTACAGATTGAATGTAGAGGCAAATATAAAAATCCAGCGGTTTTCTATTAAGCCAAATAGTAAAGAAATGTACAAAAATGAAAGCAATCATTCTTTTTTCTCTGATTAAAGAGAACTTTTTTGGAAAATGGTTATTTTCCCACAGAAATATTTATATGAGATGGAATCGTCTCATTTTTAAGTGAATTAAATGTTTAAATGTCTCAGTTTTAACATCTAGCACACTAAATGGTGACAGACACCATCTACGGGATTCTCAGTAATTAAGAGTATAAAAAGGGTCCTGAGACTCTCCCCTCAAAAAAGTTGAGAACATCTGTTATAGAGGCTGCACTGGGGATCTGGAGAAAGAGGACCTAAATTCAAGTGTTTCATACTGGCTCCCTCGCTCGATGGTAGTGTGTTAGGCACTCAACTTCTGCAAACTGGATAACCTACATCACCCGGTTGCTGTGAGAATTAAACGGGATGACACCTGTAAAATGGTTACAACCTAGAACACGGTAAGAGCTCAGAAAAAAAGCTAACTACTGTCATTAGTTATATGAGCTAGTCATCTAACAGCGTCCTAGTAAGACTTTCTTCTTCCTTTGCAGAGAACAGAAGCTATTCAGGTGTCACGTATTTGAGGAGAAGGGGTAAGTAAACTTGCAGATAATCGTGTGTGGCTGTTAAATCGTAAGAGAATTAATGTGTTATAAAAATTAGCTGTTTTAGTTTCCCTGTTCTCAGCGTTTTAAGAAATAAGACTGAAAAACATACCCTGAACCCTTACCCTGTAATTTTGTTAAGAAATAGGAAAGTGTTGCATGCCCAAAGGAATTGAAGTCTTGCAGAAAACGAAAATACTCAGGACAGCTGGGCAGGGCTGCTACTTGGGAAATTCGCTTAAACTCTTGATCTTAGTTATGTCATCTTGTTTGGACAAAAATATCACCTCCAACGTCCTTTGCGGCTTTGGACTCCTGCCAAGCTCATCTCAGCATCTTTGAAATACACTTTTTTGGCAGCCTCTAAATCCTGATAAACGGAAGAGAGACGGGCAAAGCTCCAGAGGCGTTTTTCCCTTTGCATGTGCCAAAGGTATCTGTTCTCAGCCCCCAGAAGCGGAGGTCTGGGCAGACGCAGCGGCGGCCAGCGCCCTGTCCCACTTTTTCACCAGGGGGGGCATGCCTGCGGCCCCGCAGCATCCAGGCAGTTAGGGTGCGCCAGGGTGCCAGGGGCCAAGAGGGGTCTCATCTATTAAGTGAAGAGGCTGGGCTGGTTCCTCCCGAAGAATCTTGCTTCCTCTGAAACTTGAAATGCTCTGCACCTGTAAGGGCTCATGCCGCATCTCTGCCTGCCGAAGACCGCCCGCCTCCTACCGGCAGCCCGCGCGCGGTTTCCGTGCGGAGGGCACGCCGCACGCAAGACCCGCGTGCCCGGCGCTCCGACCTCCAGCCCGCGCCGAGGAGCACATCTCGCGCGAGACCCTCCACCTCTCGCGACACTTTCCGCCAGTGCCCCTGCGGGCCTCCGGGCCGCACCCGTCGCCTCCAGGCAGCGGTCCGGGTCCCTCACCTTTGCTCTCGGCAGCCCGGCCTGCCGCTCGCCCGCTGGGAGCGCGGTGGCGTCCTGCAGAGGCGCGAGCCCCGCGGGGCCGCAAGCTCCGCCCCGCGCCGCTCCGCCCCGCCCCGCCCCGGCTCGCGGGGAAGGCTTCCGCGGGGACATGCCGTGCCGCCCTCGGCTAGGGCTGCGGAGCGCGAAGGGCTGCGGGGCTGCCCGGTGAGTCCGCGGCGGCGTGTTGGGGGCGGCGGCCGGGCCCGGGGCCCCGACCGCGGTGCAGGTGGGAGGCCCCGCCGGATAGAGATGCTCGGGGCAGAGGAGAGCGCGATGCCCGAGGCAGGGAAGGGGGGCTGGGAGGACCAGCCCCGGCGGGGTGGGGGTGACCTCGGCTCCAGGGACGCGGCCCGGGCCCCCGTTGTATCCACCGCGCCCGGGGGCCCCGAGAAAGGGTCTCATTTCCATGCGCCCTTCGCTCCCCTCTGCGGGACTGGAGGCGGGACGGGGAGCGGCGCCGGCGAGCCTGAGGTCCCAGACCTGGGTTGCAAGAGGCCCGGGGTCGTGGGGAGAAAGGACAAGCCTGGTGGCGGAGGTCAATTCGTGCTGGGAAAAAAAGAGCAAGTGGCGGAAGCCGGACAGCGGCGGCCGGGGGCTTGCGGTCCAGCTGCGCGGAGAGCTGAGATGGCGATGGTTTCGCCCGCTGGGCTCGGAGGAGCCTGGGTTTGCTCCTGGTGTCTGTCTGCAGTGTTAGTCCCTGCCGAGGGTTGAAGGGGAAACACACAGGTCGGTCCTCCTTAGGGGAAGGAGTCCTTCGAGGTCACTTGCTACTTTTCCTGGGAGACCTGGACGGTGCGAGTGGGCGCGCGCCTGCGCACAGCGGCCGCAAGCGAGGTTCGCGTTTGCAGAATTTGTACCATAGCCCCTTAAGCACCCTTCAGGGACGGCTCAGAAGTGACTGTTTTACTCAGAAGGCAATAGTTTTATCTTCAGTATTGTGATTCCAGTAGACTTATAGGTGACGGGAATGGAGCCTAAAACCCAACGCTGTTAAAATAATTGGAGTAAATGTTTTTGCCTTTGGCACTAGATTTAGATTGGAAATTGGGATAAAGTGCTTTTATTTTTTGCAATCAAGCTTTCGACCACGTGTTTCTCGTCATTCAGTTTTGTTCAGTTAAAACCATAATTTTCTGAGGAATGGGAGATCAGTGCAAAGAGGTTGGGTATAGGAAGCATTTTCAGTCTCCTTCCTTCCCCTAAAAGAGAAAAAAACCTTAATTTATGTTATTTATATTTTAAATTGTGTGGCCCCCTTAGATTATTTTTCTTTTTCAGAAATGCCCCTTAAAGTAACCGTTTGTGTGTGTGTGTGAACAATAACCCTGTTAACAGAAGGCTATTCTTTTTTTTTTTCCTGAGCGTTTTCCTTTGTCTTTTAGAGAACGAGATGTCGTCAGTGGAGTCGCGGCAGGAACAGCCGTCCCAGTCAGATCCATCGCCCTCTCCAAATTCATGTAGTTCCTTTGAGCTCTTAGACATGGAGGCCGGCAGTCTCTACGAACCTGTTTCTCCTCATTGGTTTTATTGTAAGATAATAGACTCCAAGGAGACATGGATTCCTTTTAACTCTCAGGATTCATTGCAGCTGGAAGAGGCCTACAGCTCTGGTAGGGTGCAAGTGAGCACTTACGATAGGCAAGGACTTACTGTCGTTTCTGTTGAACTGTAATATGATCGTCGTTACAGTGAGCGCTATTGAAAGAAATTTTAAATATTTTTCTAGGTATCTCCTATAGTATTTTCCTCTAGAAGTTTTGCATTACTATCCAGTCAGTTTATAATATTCAAGAATTTGATCTGTATTTTGAAAACATTACCTATTGTAATTTCAGCATGATTATCCAATAATGTTTATGTTTCAGTTTTTGCTTATAAAGAGTGGTGGATGGTAGTGTCACATTGCAAAAGAACGAATTCTTTAATTTTTCACTTGTGTTTTCTTTTATGAAACACGGATGACAATCATCATGATGGTCACTAATTTATGTTTTGGCCCTTTAAGCAAAAAGTTCAGAAAACCTTTTTTATTTAGGTTTTTTTTTTTTTAAAGGCATGCTACAATCTTGCCTCAGAAAAAGAACAAAATAGTGTTGGGGTATTATTTTTTGTCATGTTTCACTAAAGTCAAGAATGATTTTATTTTTTCAAGTTTTAGCCTCTTTTATTGGTTTATTTATTTATTTATTTTCATCCATTTTTATTCATCGGCCTGTGTGGGCCTCCCACAGCAGTGGCCTCTCTCATTGCAGAGCACCGGCTCTGGGCGCGTGTGCTCCACAGCCCTGGCTGGTTAATTGGAAGCATTTTCAGTCTCCTTCCTTCCCAAAAGAAAAAAACCTTAATTTATGTTATTTATATTTTAAATTGTGTGGCCCCCTTAGATTATTTTTCTTTTTCAGAAATGCCCCTTAAAGTAACCGTTTGTGTGTGTGTGTGAACAATAACCCTGTTAACAGAAGGCTATTCTTTTTTTTTTTCCTGAGCGTTTTCCTTTGTCTTTTAGAGAACGAGATGTCGTCAGTGGAGTCGCGGCAGGAACAGCCGTCCCAGTCAGATCCATCGCCCTCTCCAAATTCATGTAGTTCCTTTGAGCTCTTAGACATGGAGGCCGGCAGTCTCTACGAACCTGTTTCTCCTCATTGGTTTTATTGTAAGATAATAGACTCCAAGGAGACATGGATTCCTTTTAACTCTCAGGATTCATTGCAGCTGGAAGAGGCCTACAGCTCTGGTAGGGTGCAAGTGAGCACTTACGATAGGCAAGGACTTACTGTCGTTTCTGTTGAACTGTAATATGATCGTCGTTACAGTGAGCGCTATTGAAAGAAATTTTAAATATTTTTCTAGGTATCTCCTATAGTATTTTCCTCTAGAAGTTTTGCATTACTATCCAGTCAGTTTATAATATTCAAGAATTTGATCTGTATTTTGAAAACATTACCTATTGTAATTTCAGCATGATTATCCAATAATGTTTATGTTTCAGTTTTTGCTTATAAAGAGTGGTGGATGGTAGTGTCACATTGCAAAAGAACGAATTCTTTAATTTTTCACTTGTGTTTTCTTTTATGAAACACGGATGACAATCATCATGATGGTCACTAATTTATGTTTTGGCCCTTTAAGCAAAAAGTTCAGAAAACCTTTTTTATTTAGGTTTTTTTTTTTTTTTTAAAGGCATGCTACAATCTTGCCTCAGAAAAAGAACAAAATAGTGTTGGGGTATTATTTTTTGTCATGTTTCACTAAAGTCAAGAATGATTTTATTTTTTCAAGTTTTAGCCTCTTTTATTGGTTTATTTATTTATTTATTTTCATCCATTTTTATTCATCGGCCTGTGTGGGCCTCCCACAGCAGTGGCCTCTCATTGCAGAGCACCGGCTCTGGGCGCGTGTGCTCCACAGCCCTGGCTGGTTAATTGGACACACCGGTCCAGCAGCTCCACAGCATGTGGGATCTGCCTGGGTCAGGGATGGAACCAGTGCCCCTTGCACTGCAAGGCAGACTCTTTACCCGCTGGACCACCAGGGAAGCCCAATAATGATTTGATGGTTTATAAAGTAGTTTAGCCAAGAAGAAAAAGTTCTTTCATGTGTCTTATAACATTATTTAGAATATAACTCAGAGTTGTATTTTGAGAGTGGCGATTGTATTTTATTTTGCTATACTACGTACTTCTTTCCCAATCCTCAATAGGAAAAGATTGTAACAGAATTGTCGCCACTGATGGGGGCAGATATGATGTTCACCTGGGAGAGAGGATGCGGTACGCTGTGTACTGGGATGAGCTAGCCTCAGAAGTGAGACGGTGTACTTGGTTTTACAAGGGAGACAAAGATAATAAGTATGTTCCATACTCTGAGAGCTTCAGCCAAGTACTGGAGGTATTCATCTGTCCTTTCTTTTTTTTTTACTTACTTTCTTCATTTTTGTCTTCTCTTATTTAATAATCTTCTCTTTTTTGTGACTTATTTTATGAATTTATAAAGTTTGGTTCTATCTGCATCACAGTTTTTTTTTTTTTTTTTAATGTATTTATTTATTTATTTTGGGGCGGTGGGGTGTGGAGGGAGGGGGGCGGGCCGGCCACTTCTATTGGTGTTTCATTTATCTATTTTCATCCATCTTTGTTCTTTGGCCCTTGTGGACCTCCCATCGCGGCGGCCTCTGTCGTCACAGAGCGCCGGCTCTGGGCGCATGCGCTCCAGAGCGCCGGCTCGGTGATTGGACACATCGGTCCAGCCGCTCCGCAGCACGTGGGATCTTCCCAGGCCAGGGATTGAACCGGCGCCCCTTGCCCTGCAAGGCGGTGTCCCTACCCACTGGACCACCAGGGAAGCCCTGCATCACAGTTTTTAATTTTTTTTCCACAAGTCAGTTTCAGAATAAAGTAGTTTTATTTTCAGACTTTAAAATACTATGGAAACTGTTATGTCTTTAAGCACTTTTTTCTCTAATGGTGATCACTGTTAATAGTTAAACTATAAGACCATAGAGTTGGTCATTGTTGCTTTTTATTTTTCTTGCTCTGACAATGCTCTGAAATCTGCTTTAAATTGAAGTAGGACATTCATATTATTGAAAGGAATATATTGAAATGTATATAGTTGTTTTCTCCAGTCTAGATGATAGAAGCAGAAGTGATTATTTTTTGCTGATTGATTTTTTTTTTTTTTAAAGATTTATTTATTTATTTATTTTGGGCGGGGGTCGGGTTGGGGAGGGAAGGGAGCGGGCGGGCCACTTCTATTGGTCTTTCATTCCTCTATGTTCATCCGTCTTTGTTCTTTGGCTCCTGTGGGCCTCCCATCGCGGTGGCGTCTGTCGTTGCAGAGCACTGGTTCTGGGCGCATTCGCTCCAGAGCTCCGGCTTGGTAATTGGACACATGGGTCCAGCCGCTCCGCCGTACGTGGGATCTTCCCAGGCCAGGGATTGAACTGATGCCCCTTGCACTGCCAGGCGGTGTCCTTACCCACTGGACCACCAGGGGAAGCCCTGTTGTTTGTTTTGATTGTTTGTTCTATACTAATATCTGTTGTTATTTTGAGATAATTAAAATAAATTTGATAAATTGGAGTAAGGTACTCTTATGTAACTGTTTATCTAGCAGTATTTTTGTAGAAAAGTTCAATTTTACTAGAAAAGCCATTAGAGAAATCTAATGAAATGTGTTTTGTTTTGAGGAAACTTACATGCTGGCTGTAACTCTGGATGAATGGAAAAAGAAACTGGAGTCTCCCAACAGAGAAATTATTATATTACACAATCCAAAGGTAAAGCAAAGGCCTTTCTTTAATGTTGGGATTAAAGATTAATTGCATTACTAAGGAGAATTTAAGTGGTTTCTTTTTTTCTAGGGATTCTATCTGTATAGGATAACCTTTTTGAAATTTTTATATTGCATCTCACAATTATGAAACTTAAAACCACAGTCACTACTGTTACTTGTTTAATTCCTACAAAAAAGAACTTTCTTAGGGAAAATTATGTCACTGTAGATTAAGAAAATGACTGACCTGTTCTGTGGACATATCTTTCATTAAGAAGAATCACTGTTAATAGTTAAACTATAAGACCATAGAGTTGGTCATTGTTGCTTTTTATTTTTCTTGCTCTGACAATGCTCTGAAATCTGCTTTAAATTGAAGTAGGACATTCATATTATTGAAAGGAATATATTGAAATGTATATAGTTGTTTTCTCCAGTCTAGATGATAGAAGCAGAAGTGATTATTTTTTGCTGATTGATTTTTTTTTTTTTTAAAGATTTATTTATTTATTTATTTTGGGCGGGGGTCGGGTTGGGGAGGGAAGGGAGCGGGCGGGCCACTTCTATTGGTCTTTCATTCCTCTATGTTCATCCATCTTTGTTCTTTGGCTCCTGTGGGCCTCCCATCGCGGTGGCGTCTGTCGTTGCAGAGCACTGGTTCTGGGCGCATTCGCTCCAGAGCTCCGGCTTGGTAATTGGACACATGGGTCCAGCCGCTCCGCCGTACGTGGGATCTTCCCAGGCCAGGGATTGAACTGATGCCCCTTGCACTGCCAGGCGGTGTCCTTACCCACTGGACCACCAGGGGAAGCCCTGTTGTTTGTTTTGATTGTTTGTTCTATACTAATATCTGTTGTTATTTTGAGATAATTAAAATAAATTTGATAAATTGGAGTAAGGTACTCTTATGTAACTGTTTATCTAGCAGTATTTTTGTAGAAAAGTTCAATTTTACTAGAAAAGCCATTAGAGAAATCTAATGAAATGTGTTTTGTTTTGAGGAAACTTACATGCTGGCTGTAACTCTGGATGAATGGAAAAAGAAACTGGAGTCTCCCAACAGAGAAATTATTATATTACACAATCCAAAGGTAAAGCAAAGGCCTTTCTTTAATGTTGGGATTAAAGATTAATTGCATTACTAAGGAGAATTTAAGTGGTTTCTTTTTTTCTAGGGATTCTATCTGTATAGGATAACCTTTTTGAAATTTTTATATTGCATCTCACAATTATGAAACTTAAAACCACAGTCACTACTGTTACTTGTTTAATTCCTACAAAAAAGAACTTTCTTAGGGAAAATTATGTCACTGTAGATTAAGAAAATGACTGACCTGTTCTGTGGACATATCTTTCATGGGTAGGGTATTGTTGAAAGATATGTTAGCCTGATGTATTTTCTTTTTCCTTTTATTTTTTGGCTTTGTTGAGGTATAATTGACAAATAAAATAGTGATATATTTAAAGTGTACAGCATTATGTGTTTTCAGGATTCTCATTTCAAGCTGTAGGAGTTGTTTATCAAAACTCCAGTTGAGATTTGACTGTGTGTGGCTCAGATGGTAAAGAATCTGCCTGTAATGCCTGAGACCTGGGTTCAATCCCTGGGTTAGGAAGAATCTTCTGGAGAAGGGCATGGCAGCCCACTCCAGTCTTCTTGCCTGGAGAACCCCATGGACAGCGGAGCCTGGTGGGCTCCAGTCCATAGGGTTATAGAGAGTCAGGTGTGACTGAGTAACTTTCACACTTTATGTTTCAAAAGACTTGTCCCACCCCTCAGAATGTGTGGAGGTGTCTTTCATGTGGAGTAAATTATCTTTGTTGCTCTGGTCTTTTTTATTTAAGCTTATGGTGCATTACCAGCCAGTTGCAGGGTCCGATGAATGGGGTTCAACACCCACCGAGCAAGGTCGACCTCGAACAGTGAAGAGGGGGGTTGAAAACATCTCTGTTGACATTCACTGTGGTAATGTTAATCATTCATTTTTATCTTATCTTCTGATATACTTGTTTATAACTTAAACTGTGACCTTCTTCTGTGGCTTTAGGTTAGTTACCTTAAAGGCTTAAAAGTGGGCTTGTTCTAAATTAAGATTAGCATGACTTCATCTAGTGAGAATCTTAATAGGTATAAAAATCTCTTTTAAATTTGCTAAGTAAATATGGCAGGGTAGATAAAATTTGGGCAGTACTAATCAGGAAGTCACTAAGCACAAATGAACAGATTTAGCCCTAATTCTTAAAAGGTTATTAATTTATTCCTGGTAACTCCTGTCCTTGAAGGTTTTCAACCAGGGAAAGCTATTTTTCAGTAGGACCCTGATGGTTGTCCATTGGTCTCTAGCTAGGGTCACTTACGGTTGGTTTTATATTATATTTAACTGGAGTACAAAATTCCTTTTAAGTATCCTATCAACGTCAAATTGTCTGAATTTGGTAACTTCCCTCTGGGTATATTAGAGAATATTCTTAGGAAATATGTAAAATATTAAAGGGTTAAAGAGATGTCATGTGTGTAGTCTGATGATGTATGCAGCCTGCTTCTAGATGGTTCTAAAAATAAGTGTGTGCAAATGCACACACATGTAATGTTAAAGTATTTAATCTGGGTGAAAAGCACATGAGATTTTTTTGTACAAAATTTTTGGGTGTTCTGTAAGATTGCAGTTATTTCAAAATAAAAAGTTTAAAAAAACCTGAAAAAAATTTTCACTGACTTACTAGGTTAGTGCAAATGTAATTGCAGTTTAGGCTCACGAATTTTAAACCATTATAACTAGGCTCAAACATGTCTTTATTAATCAAAGTAGGAACTGTTACAATCAATACATTTTGCCAATAAGAAATAAGTTTGCTTATTCCTGTAGCATAAGGATCCATGCTTCCAGATTCAACAGACTCTTGGAAAGCGTTTTCCGCCTCATGCTGGTTATGGAAGTGTTTTCCCTGCAGAATGTTGTCAGAATGCTTGAAGCCGTGGTAGTCGGTTGGTGAGAGGTCAGGTGACCGTGGCGCATCGGGCACAGCCTTGTCGCCCAGCTTGTTCTGCATTTGAACGCTGCCAGTGCGGCGTGTGGCTGGGCGTTGTTGGGCAGAACTGGGCCCTTCCCCTGGGCCACTGCCGGCTGCAGACACTGCCGTTTGCAGTGCGTCTCACGGGTGTGCTGAGCGTGCGTCTCAGATGCAGTGGTTTCCCCGGGATTCAGAAGGCCGTAGCGGCTCAGGCCAGCAGGCCGTCAAGCCGTGACCGTTACCAGTTTTGGGTGTAAGCTTAGCTTTGGGAAATGCTTTGGAGCCGCTGCTTGGTCCAGCCACTGAGCTGGTCGTCACGGCTTGTTGTTTAAAATCCAGTTTTTACCACACGTCACGATCCGGTCAAGAAATGGTTCATTGTTGCGTAGAATAAGAGAAGACGACAGTTCAGAATGACGATGTTTTTGATTTTGGGTCAGCTCACGAGGCACCCGCTTATCGAGCCTTTTCACCTTTCCAATTTGCTTCAACTGCTGAACGACTGTAGCATGGTCGATGTTGAGTTCTTCGGCAGCTTCTAGAGTAGCCGTGGGAGACGCCGCCGCGGTGGCTGCCCTCGTCGGTGGCTGTCGGCGTCCAGCGGCTGGCCGCTGTGGCTCTCGTCTTCAAGGCGCGCATCTCCTTGGCCACACTCCTTGAACCACTTCCGCACTGTGCGTTTGTTCGCAGTTTTGGGCCAAATGTGGTGTTGCGAGTTGTCTCTGCTGCCTTATTATCACCCATTTTGACCTCAAATAAGAAAATCGCTTCAGTTTGCTTTTTGGCTAGCATCATTTCCATAGTCTAAATATAAAGTAAATGGCAGTTAATTCATTAGCAAAAAAAAAAGATGAAATGAGAAATGCACATTAAAATGATGTATAACATAACCACATTTATTAAAAATGTATTCCGGTATCAAATGGCTAAGTTCAACAGTGCAAAAACTGCAGTTACTTTTGCACCAACTTAATATTCAAGATAATTAGAAACAAAGTAAAATCGCAATAATTTTTTGCTACGTCGTGAAATACAAGAAAATTTGTGTTTTTTTTTTTCTTTTTTAAAGATCTGCTCATACTTAACTTGCTCGTTTCTGTTACCTATTTATTGTGAATATTTGATTTTAGAATACATGACCAGTTATATTGAATAATTTTTCTTTGATTTCACTTGCAGGGGAACCTTTACAAATAGATCACTTGGTTTTTGTAGTCCATGGGATCGGACCAGCTTGTGATCTCCGCTTCAGAAGCATTGTCCAGTGTGGTAGGTTTGCAGCGCGTGTCAGGTTAGATTGCGTAAAGCGTGGCCCACGGTGCTCCTGTGAGCTGAGATAGTGCTGCCTTTAGTCTGTCATCTTCGCTGCGTAATCAGATCTGGAGAGCTGAAGACAGGTGGCAAGGCAGTAAAGCTTCCCAGCTTAGACGTAAAGCACTAGTGACTTCCTTAGGCTAATAGGCTTATCTTCTTAATTAGTAGCTCTTGAGTGAGTAAGCCCTCAAGTCTGACAGACTCATTATATGATGTGATGGTCCTGTTTACTCCAAATTTAAAGGGAACCATAAATATATGACCATAAAGATAATCTAGTTTAATAACAGAAAGACTTCAGTCATTTTTATAATTCATACTGTGGTAAACCTCATGATATTCTAACTGGAATATTTAGGTCATTAACTTGACTTTGAAAGGTAGTATTCCCAGTCTTATCACCTCAATTTGGAGTCTGACCCTAATGGCTAATGCTTCTAAGCATAAACTCTCTAGAAGGTTAAGATCAGGGCTTCCCTGGTGGTCCAGTGGGTAAGGACACCGCCTTGCAGTGCAAGGGGCGCCGGTTCCATCCCTGGCCTGGGAAGATCCCACGTGCCGCGGAGCGGCTGGACGGATGTGACCAATTACCGAGTCGGAGCTCTGGAGCGCATGTGCCCAGAGCCGGTGCTCTGTGACAACAGAGGCCACTGCGATGGGAGGCCCACATGGGCCAAAGAACAAAGATGGATGAAACTAGACAAATGAAAGACCAGTGGAAGTGGCCCGCCTGCCCCCCCCCCCCCGCCCCCTTCAAATAAATAAAGAAAGAAATCTTTAAAAAAAGAAAAATGATCAAATAACAATTTTGAAGTTAGGTTTTTTTTTTAAATGAAAATGTTTAATATAGTAAAAGCAGTTCTATATGAAAGGGTTGTCTTTTCCTATTTGCACTGGGTTTCCCTTGATTTTTTTTTTTCATTTTTATTTTTCATCCATCTTTATTCTTTGGCATGTGTGGGCCTCCTGTTACAGCGGCCTCTCTCACTTCAGAGCACCGGCTCTGGGCGCCTGCGCTCCAGAGTGCTGGCTTGTAATTGGGCACACTGGCCCAGCTGCTCCATGGCATGTGGATTCTTCCCGGGCCAGGGATCGAACTGGTGCCCCTTGCACTGCAAGGCAGACTCTTTACCCACTGGACCACCAGGGAAGCCCTGCACTGTTTATTTTTCTTAAATATCATTCTAGTTTTGACTCGAGTCAGTAGGTACTTTAAGCAAATGTAGGTGGATGTAGTATGATTAAATGTTGCATCCTAATTCTGTGAACTGACTGTTTCACTATTAATGCATAAGTGAATTTTCTTTTCTAGTTAATGATTTTCGCAGTGTTTCTTTGAACCTGCTACAGACGCATTTTAAGAAAGCCCAAGAAAACCAGCAAATTGGGAGGGTAGAATTTCTCCCAGTCAACTGGCACAGTCCCTTGCATTCCACCGGTGTGGATGTGTGAGTAGTACTTCACTTCTGAGCTGCTAACTGTGATTGTGATGTTTTCTGATCACTGATGTGCTTAGGAACATCTCTGCTATTAACTGATTGTGTATATAAAATTCTGTTCAACTAAAAATGTTTTGTACTTCTGTGTCTTTCTCTTAAGAGTTACGTTACTGAGTGCCAGCCAGTCCTCTCGTTTAACCAGTTCAGATCAGGATTAGGGAATGGTGTGTACCTTCTTCAAATCTGTTTTAGTGGCACATTAGTGTTTACTATTACAGCTTTATTGTTTCTTTAGCATAAAGCTCAACATGACTTTCTACTCATAGTGGATAAGCATTTCCATCTTAAGATGTCAAAAGGCAACCAGCCTCAAGATGCACAAATTATTTTTCCTTTTGTGATCCTTTTTAGATTATATTTGTCCAAATTTTGGGAAAAAGGAAACCCCCAGACATTAAATGGTTAGAATTTATAACTTGAGGTATCACTGGTGCAACAGCTTTGAAGTGATGGCCTTCTTAAGTTACAAGCTCAATAGTCTAGTTTGTAAAGTTTATGGTACCGTTAGAGAAGGTTGCCTTATATTAAGGATGTTCATCTCTGGGCTCTTGGGGAAGAAGTGTGTCCATGATGTGGTTCTAGGATAGAATGAGGAGATGTTTCTCTGGTAGATGAAGGAAGTGGCCAGCATTGTTTCTGTGCTGGTCTTGGAAATGGCTTTTCTGATTCCGTGCTCTCAGTTCTTTATCCCAGAGGATTTGAGTGTGTTCTGTGAACCAAATGCCCTGTTGCGGTGTTGCTTTTTTAGGTTCAGAGGTCACGTTCCTTCATATTGAGCCAATGCTAAGAGGCTCCTAAGGGCACGTAGCCCTCTCTAATTTGTTGAAGCTTTGAGGAGTCTTCTGGGAGCCTGGAGAAAGCGTTACCTGGAAGCTGATTTAGGCTCTGTCAGCATGGCTTTCCTTTGCAAGATACGAGTTCTGTTTTTCTTCGGCATCTGGCAGTCTCACTTTCTTTCCGCTTTTAGAAATTCTGCACTGAGAGAGAGCTGATCCATTTATCATTTGACTTGTGATCAAAAAACTTTAATGCTGAGTATTTCAGGAAAAGCCTCTTGTATCTTTTTAAAAACTTTTTATTGTAGAGAATTCTGTACACAGCAGTTCTTACATAATGAACCTCCACGTGTTGATCATGGTCACTCAGCCTGGCGAGCCTCAGCGCCTGGCCAGTTCTGCCCCGTCCTTGTCTCTCTCCTCCTGTGTACTGCCGTCCCTCCACTCTGGAGCCTTTCATCTGTTAAATGTTTCAGTTTGTATATCTTAAGGGATTAAAAAAATCACTTTTACCACATCTATAAAAAATTCCCAATATTTCAAATATACAGTCAGTATTCAGATTTCCAATTGTCTACTGTTATGATTTATATATACACATACATATATGTACATACATACATATTTTAAGCAGAGATCATAAATTGCAATTAGTTGATGTCTTTTAAGTCTCTTCAATCTCTTGATTACCTTTTCATCTGTTACTTTCTTGCAATTTGTGTCTCGAGGAGGCTGGGTGTTTTGTCTTGGAGTTTTTCACACTGAATGTTGCTGGTTCCTTCCCTTCCGCTTCATTAAAAATGTCTCTGTCCTCTGTGTTTCCCATAAACTGATAGTTACCCCTTGTATCTTTAAATCTCTAAGTGTAATATAGATAACCTCCATAAGGAGGTTATGGAATGTGTTTAGGCTTTCTGCTTAAGCTGTCTTTCCTTTTTTCAGAGATCTGCAGAGAATAACCCTGCCCAGCATTAACCGCCTGAGACACTTCACCAACGACACAATTCTGGATGTCTTCTTCTACAACAGCCCCACCTACTGTCAGACTATTGTGGACACAGTGGCTTCTGAAATGAACCGAATTTATATACTGTTTCTGCAGAGGAACCCTGACTTCAAAGGGAGTGTATCCATCGCTGGCCATAGTTTAGGTAATGGAGGCTCTGTGACTGGAGGAGCCTGTCTCATGTTAAGGATGCCTTGACGAGTGTTTGAAGTTCCATGTCTTCAGTGCCGTGCAGAGATCTAGAACTGGTCTGTGAAGAAGAGTTGGGAAGGGGTTGGAAGGATGGTGGCGGACGGGAAAGAATGACGCCCAGCCTCAGATTTTGCCATATGGGTACTTGGCCTGTGGCTTCTTTTTTATAAAGGACAGCTTTTGAGTACGAATGCTTCAAAACTGTCCCCGCTTTTTTCTGTTTCATTTATAGGTTCGCTTATATTGTTTGATATTCTAACAAATCAGAAAGATTCTTCAGGGGATACTGACAGTAAAAAGGTAATTCAGATGTTCAGATAGGTTTTCTTGTGCTCTATCTTAGTAAGGATTTTTAGATCTTAGACTTTTTGTTTTTCACTGAGTCTCATACCGTTATATTAAATTTACATTTATTTAAATTTTTTACAGATGTATATCTTTGTTCTTAAATGATAGAAACAAAATAGTAATGTGTTTCTATAAATATTTGCCACATTCTAATTATGGTTATCTTACTTTTCATTATAAATATATACTACTGATTTGTTATTAGAGTTATAGAATCACTGTGTTAAAATGGAATTTGCATATGAAGAAATGAAGGATGAATTGGATGCAGATTGATATAGTTTATATATATTCTGTTTGAAAGCTGTCCTTAAACATTAATAAGTGCTCAGGGAAAGTTTTGTTAATGATGATGAAGAATACTTCGATAGTCATTCATTCATTGATTCATTTGTTTAAAACCATACAAAGTTTCAACCAACTGTGCAGAAGCTTAAAGGTCAATCACATCTTAGTTTATATTTCGTATAAATTACAGTTTAGTCAAAGTTAAGACACATCTCTGTGTGGATATCTTACATAGTACTTTTCTTTATTGCAAAGTAGTAGTAATTTTTAAAAATCTAAATGAGTTTTGAGAATATAAGCTTTACAATTTAATTTTCAGGATTTGACAAGTATTTTCATGGATCAAGGAGACACACAAACACTCGAGGAAGATTTGAAGAAACTTCAGCTCTCTGAATTCTTTAGTATCTTTGAGAAGGAGAAAGTAGATAAGGAAGCTCTGGTAAAAATAATCTTTTAAAACTACACTGTTCCATTTTCAGTATTCTATTTTGGCCACTTCTGTTGGTCTTTCATTCATTTATTTTCGTCCATCTTTGTTCTCTGGTCCGTGTGGGCCTCCCATCGCAGTGGCCTCTGTTGTCACAGAGCACCGGCTCTGGGCGCGTGCGCTCCACGGCACGTGGGATCTTCCCAGGCCAGGGAACAAATCGGCACCCGTTGCACTGCAAGGCGGTGTCCTTACCCACTGGACCACCAGGGAAGCCCCCATTTTCAGTATTTTTATTGCTTGTTTTCATCTTACTGCTGGCTAAGAGCCTGAACTTTAGAAGCATTTTAGCTATAAATACTTTGTTATCATTAGTGATGCTCTTTAGCACTATTCATGTGTTTTTTAATCATATAAAGTGATATGCTATGTGGGAGTTCAAAGTTCAGAGGAGCCACACTGATGCAGGGGTAGAGCAAAGAGTAAAGCTCAGCCCTACTCTGAAGACACGAGGACAGGAGTAAATGCCACAGCCTTTCCCGGCTGTTTTCTGTTACACTTTCCAGAGCTCTGCTGTGGGTATCTGCTTTTTTCTTTTGCCACCTTTTCTGACGTTTGTGACCCATTCGTTCATTTCACAGGTATTTAGTCAATGCCTACTCTGATCAGGCAGCTGCAGCAGGGATGAGGTAGAGAGGTGGTGAGGCACACCCAGTCCACTCCTCATGGTGTCTCTGGCTTAGTGGAGAAGACGCCATGGCATAGCTCTAGGTAGGGGAGGTCCACGGTGGTTTAGGAGTGTGCAGTAGGATGAGCTGATCTAGTCTGGGCGGCGAAGGGAGACTCCCCTCGTCAGGGAGCAGCCCACGAGCAGACGTCTGATTGTTGGTCTGTTCCGTGCCGTGTGTATTCCCACCGCTGCTGCGCGTGCGCAGGAACTTAGCTTTCTCAGGAGTGAGGAGCACAGAAACTGGAGGGTTTTTCTTTCATGAAGTTAGAGGGTTTTCTTTCATGAAGTTAGATGCTCCCTTCTGTAGGTTTTTAATTTTTATTGTTTAATTCAGAATAGTATTACTATAGCATTGATACTGCAGTATTGATGTTTTGTATTCCTTTTTAGGAATAAGGTAAAGTTATTATTGCTGTTTTACCCCTGGAGAGAGACAGTTGTGTAAATAGACCCAGTCGTGTGAAGCCAAGAGCAGCAGCATGCTTAGGCCTGTTCCTCTCAGAGAACAGGACATTTTGCCTGTTTGATTTTATTTTGCCTAGAAATAAGAGCAGTGTTTGATTTTTTTTAATGCTTAGGCTTTATGTACAGACAAAGATCTTCAGGAAATGGGAATTCCCTTAGGACCAAGAAAGAAGATACTAAACTACTTTCGGACCAGAAAGAATTCAGTGGTATGTGATACTTTCAACTTTTACTTTTAGCTAAGAACTTTAGAAGCATTTTAGCTATAAATACTTTGTTATCATTAGTGATGCTCTTTAGCACTATTCATGTGTTTTTTAATCATATAAAGTGATATGCTATGTGGGAGTTCAAAGTTCAGAGGAGCCACACTGATACAGGGGTAGAGCAAAGAGTAAAGCTCAGCCCTACTCTGAAGACACGAGGACAGGAGTAAATGCCACAGCCTTTCCCGGCTGTTTTCTGTTACACTTTCCAGAGCTCTGCTGTGGGTATCTGCTTTTTTCTTTTGCCACCTTTTCTGACGTTTGTGACCCATTCGTTCATTTCACAGGTATTTAGTCAATGCCTACTCTGATCAGGCAGCTGCAGCAGGGATGAGGTAGAGAGGTGGTGAGGCACACCCAGTCCACTCCTCATGGTGTCTCTGGCTTAGTGGAGAAGACGCCATGGCATAGCTCTAGGTAGGGGAGGTCCACGGTGGTTTAGGAGTGTGCAGTAGGATGAGCTGATCTAGTCTGGGCGGCGAAGGGAGACTCCCCTCGTCAGGGAGCAGCCCACGAGCAGACGTCTGATTGTTGGTCTGTTCCGTGCCGTGTGTATTCCCACCGCTGCTGCGCGTGCGCAGGAACTTAGCTTTCTCAGGAGTGAGGAGCACAGAAACTGGAGGGTTTTTCTTTCATGAAGTTAGAGGGTTTTCTTTCATGAAGTTAGATGCTCCCTTCTGTAGGTTTTTAATTTTTATTGTTTAATTCAGAATAGTATTACTATAGCATTGATACTGCAGTATTGATGTTTTGTATTCCTTTTTAGGAATAAGGTAAAGTTATTATTGCTGTTTTACCCCTGGAGAGAGACAGTTGTGTAAATAGACCCAGTCGTGTGAAGCCAAGAGCAGCAGCATGCTTAGGCCTGTTCCTCTCAGAGAACAGGACATTTTGCCTGTTTGATTTTATTTTGCCTAGAAATAAGAGCAGTGTTTGATTTTTTTTAATGCTTAGGCTTTATGTACAGACAAAGATCTTCAGGAAATGGGAATTCCCTTAGGACCAAGAAAGAAGATACTAAACTACTTTCGGACCAGAAAGAATTCAGTGGTATGTGCTTAATATAGCTTGTAGAATTGAACAACTGTTTTGACTTCCTTGTACCCTTGTGCTTTGTGAGGAATATAGGGAGCTAAGTGGTTTTTAAAATTGACCATTGGCTCTCTTTTTAGAAATTAAACACATTTTTTTTATTAATATCTTTAGTGATGTTATCAGTGTCCGAAGTCTTATCTCCCCTGGGCTTCTACCAATTTTTCTCCTTTTTGGGTTTGTTTTATAACTGCTCTGTTGAAATATAACTCACACCACATACTGTAAAATTCCCTTTTTAAAATATATAGTTCAGTGGGTTTTGGTATATTCACAGAGTTGAGTAAGCATCACCACTGTCTAATTCCATCACCGTAAAAAGAAACGTCGTGTTCAGTAGCAGTCACTCCCCACGTATCCCCCTGTGAACCACTGATCTGTTTCCTGTCTTAATGTGTTTTCTTATTCTGGATACTTCATAGAAATGGAGTCATATAGTCTGTGGCCTTCTGTGACCAGCTTCTTTCACTTAGCATGATATATTCAAGTATAACCATGTTGTAACAGTACTTGTGGACTGAGTATTTAGGCCACTGAATTCCTTTCCCTCGCCTGCTTGGTTAGTTTTCAGCCTTTTAGCAGTCGCTCAGTTCTGGTTTCAGGCCGACAGAGACGCACTGCTGCCTCTGATCGAAAGGCGTGGCGTCCTGGAGCGCCCCAGCAAGCCCCGGCGTTCCCAGTGCCCTGCGGTCGCGTGTTGGTCGCCTAGACGTCCAGCTGCTGCCCCGATGGCTTTGTGCAGCTTTCATCATTTCAGAGCATGAAGGACTATCAGTTCGTAATTTATGGCAGCTTTTTTTTTTTTGTTTAAAGTAGGTTTTTTAAGGTTTTTAAAAATCCTATTATTTTTGGCCATTCTGGGTTTTCCCTGCTGCTGCAGGCTCTTCTCTAGTTGCAGGGAGTGGGGGCTACTCTCGAGTTGAGGTGAGCGGGCTTCTTGGTGCAGTGGCTTCTCTTGTGGAACTCGGGCTCTAGGGCACACGGCTCAGTAGTTGGCAGCTCCGAGGTTCTAGAGCACAGGCTCCATAGTTGTGGCTCACAAGCTTAGTTGCTGCGTAGCATGTAGGATCTTCCTGGATCAGGGGTCAAACCCGCGTCTCCTGCTTTGGCAGGCGAACTCTTCACCACTGAGCTACCAGGGAAGCCCACGGCAGCCTTATTTTCATTAGCCTTGTTTTCTGAGAGATTCTTAAAATTGTTGACTATCATTTCACAACCTTCCCAAGCATCCTTTTAAACCAGTAGAAAACTGTTTAGATACAGATAACTCTTTAGATATTTTGACTACTTAGCAGCTCCACAGAACTATTTTTTTTCTTTAGGGTGTTAATAGAACAACCCTGCCATCGCCTGCAGGTGCGAATGTGTCTCACAGCCCCAGGGAGTCGGAGTTCTGGAATAGTACGAACCACTTGCATTGGGCAGGGCCCTTCTTTCAGCTCTAGCCAATGACTGTTTCCTGTCTTAATGTGTTTTCTTATTCTGGATACTTCATAGAAATGGAGTCATATAGTCTGTGGCCTTCTGTGACCAGCTTCTTTCACTTAGCATGATATATTCAAGTATAACCATGTTGTAACAGTACTTGTGGACTGAGTATTTAGGCCACTGAATTCCTTTCCCTCGCCTGCTTGGTTAGTTTTCAGCCTTTTAGCAGTCGCTCAGTTCTGGTTTCAGGCCGACAGAGACGCACTGCTGCCTCTGATCGAAAGGCGTGGCGTCCTGGAGCGCCCCAGCAAGCCCCGGCGTTCCCAGTGCCCTGCGGTCGCGTGTTGGTCGCCTAGACGTCCAGCTGCTGCCCCGATGGCTTTGTGCAGCTTTCATCATTTCAGAGCATGAAGGACTATCAGTTCGTAATTTATGGCAGCTTTTTTTTTTTTGTTTAAAGTAGGTTTTTTAAGGTTTTTAAAAATCCTATTATTTTTGGCCATTCTGGGTTTTCCCTGCTGCTGCAGGCTCTTCTCTAGTTGCAGGGAGTGGGGGCTACTCTCGAGTTGAGGTGAGCGGGCTTCTTGGTGCAGTGGCTTCTCTTGTGGAACTCGGGCTCTAGGGCACACGGCTCAGTAGTTGGCAGCTCCGAGGTTCTAGAGCACAGGCTCCATAGTTGTGGCTCACAAGCTTAGTTGCTGCGTAGCATGTAGGATCTTCCTGGATCAGGGGTCAAACCCGCGTCTCCTGCTTTGGCAGGCGAACTCTTCACCACTGAGCTACCAGGGAAGCCCACGGCAGCCTTATTTTCATTAGCCTTGTTTTCTGAGAGATTCTTAAAATTGTTGACTATCATTTCACAACCTTCCCAAGCATCCTTTTAAACCAGTAGAAAACTGTTTAGATACAGATAACTCTTTAGATATTTTGACTACTTAGCAGCTCCACAGAACTATTTTTTTCCTTTAGGGTGTTAATAGAACAACCCTGCCATCGCCTGCAGGTGCGAATGTGTCTCACAGCCCCAGGGAGTCGGAGTTCTGGAATAGTACGAACGGTCTGGACGTTGGCATTGGGCAGGTAGCAGTGGTGACTCTCTTTGGTTGTTTTATTGTTTGCCATTGGTGGTGTGGGAACAGGTGTGACTTTTATTACTGATGAGAGATGCTTTTCTTCCCCCTCCACCCAGGTGCCTGTAAAATACCCCCGGCTCATCTATAAACCAGAAATATTCTTTGCCTTCGGCTCTCCTATTGGAATGTTCCTTACTGTCCGAGGACTAAAAAGAATTGACCCCAACTACAGATTCCCCACGTGCAAAGGTTTCTTCAATATTTACCACCCTGTAAGCATGGGGTGGCTCTTGTGACTTTACCACAGTGTGAAGGCTTATTGGTAAAGAGCATATGATATTCTGTTGTGTTGATTTACCCTCTTCCTGTATTGTTTTGTAGTAGTGAGAAAATTTATAATAGTATGAACCTGGAAATGACGGGACGAGCAACTCCATTAAAAAAAAAAAAAGAGCTTATAACTGTTCTTGTTTCTGAGACAGTCACTAACTTCAGCAGAGGTGTATGTCGCTCTTGTTTTCCCCATGTAGTTTGACCCTGTGGCCTATCGGATTGAACCAATGGTGGTCCCAGGAGTGGAATTTGAGCCAATGCTGATCCCCCATCATAAAGGCAGGAAGCGGATGCACTTAGGTAAGTCTTGAGTCCAGAACCTGGCATTTCTAGACCTCTGGTTAGTGCAGCCTGGCTGGACCTCATTCACTTTGTTTAGCTATACTGAACCTTGTACCTCTGTAAATCAGGTAATGTTCTTTTCACATGTGTTTCAGAACTGAGGGAGGGCCTGACCAGGATGAGCATGGACCTGAAGAACAACTTGCTAGGGTCGCTGCGGATGGCCTGGAAGTCGTTCACCAGAGCTCCGTACCCTGCCTTACAGGCGTCAGACACTGCAGAGGAAACAGAGGCGGAACCCGAGTCAAATTCAGAGAAGCCTAGTGGTCAGTGGCCCTGCACACTGTGATTTCCTGCACCAGCCAGATAAGAGGGCTCCGTGGTATCTGGTTCTTATTTTCCCAGGGTCTTCTTAACTTTCCCTTTTTTATTGTTTAGGATCAATACCAGGAGCCTACTGGGCCTTCAGCCCTGCTGGTGTTTTCTGTCATCTAATAGCGAATTGTGGCAAAACATTACTTGTGAGGGAAAATGTTTAAGAGAAGCTGGAACTGACAAATGAATCTTCTTCCTCCACCCAGGTGCCTGTAAAATACCCCCGGCTCATCTATAAACCAGAAATATTCTTTGCCTTCGGCTCTCCTATTGGAATGTTCCTTACTGTCCGAGGACTAAAAGAATTGACCCCAACTACAGATTCCCACGTGCAAAGGTTTCTTCAATATTTACCACCCTGTAAGCATGGGGTGGCTCTTGTGACTTTACCACAGTGTGAAGGCTTATTGGTAAAGAGCATATGATATTCTGTTGTGTTGATTTACCCTCTTCCTGTATTGTTTTGTAGTAGTGAGAAAATTTATAATAGTATGAACCTGGAAATGACGGGACGAGCAACTCCATTAAAAAAAAAAAAAGAGCTTATAACTGTTCTTGTTTCTGAGACAGTCACTAACTTCAGCAGAGGTGTATGTCGCTCTTGTTTTCCCCATGTAGTTTGACCCTGTGGCCTATCGGATTGAACCAATGGTGGTCCCAGGAGTGGAATTTGAGCCAATGCTGACCCCCCATCATAAAGGCAGGAAGCGGATGCACTTAGGTAAGTCTTGAGTCCAGAACCTGGCATTTCTAGACCTCTGGTTAGTGCAGCCTGGCTGGACCTCATTCACTTTGTTTAGCTATACTGAACCTTGTACCTCTGTAAATCAGGTAATGTTCTTTTCACATGTGTTTCAGAACTGAGGGAGGGCCTGACCAGGATGAGCATGGACCTGAAGAACAACTTGCTAGGGTCGCTGCGGATGGCCTGGAAGTCGTTCACCAGAGCTCCGTACCCTGCCTTACAGGCGTCAGACACTGCAGAGGAAACAGAGGCGGAACCCGAGTCAAATTCAGAGAAGCCTAGTGGTCAGTGGCCCTGCACACTGTGATTTCCTGCACCAGCCAGATAAGAGGGGCTCCGTGGTATCTGGTTCTTATTTTCCCAGGGTCTTCTTAACTTTCCCTTTTTTATTGTTTAGGATCAATACCAGGAGCCTACTGGGCCTTCAGCCCTGCTGGTGTTTTCTGTCATCTAATAGCGAATTGTGGCAAAACATTACTTGTGAGGGAAAATGTTTAAGAGAAGCTGAATATCTAGTAACTAGGCTTTACCATTCTCTACTTGGGCACTGTGGGGGTGAGGCTAAGAGCCTGCACTGGGAAGCCCCTTGCTTTTACCAGGGAATGTCTCTATATTCATGCGTCAGTTTTCTTTTCCTGGCTGGGGACTACAGCTCGGACACTTCTCTAGATTTCACAGTTAATACTGCATTCTTTTGCTTTGATTTTCAACTGCCTGAGGAGATCTGTCCCTACTTGCATTTAGCTTGTAAACCAGAAGTCAATGGAACAGCTATCAAAGGTACAGGAAAGAAAAAAGGGATTGGATAAAATCAGGATGGCTTGAGGAGAAGCTAAGGGCATTGAGAGGAAACAGATGAGTAGCAGAGTAGCTCATCCTGTGGGCAAGCTGGAGTGGGAAGCGGGTGAGGACAGCCTTGGAGGGCTGGAAGCGCTTCTGTTCTGATCGTAGTTCCTCCATATCCAGATGTTCACACAGAAGAGAGCCCTGTGCCAGTGAAAGAGGAAGTGCCCCCCATCCACGTGGGAATGCTGAATGGAGGCCAGCGCATTGACTATGTGCTACAGGAGAAGCCCATTGAAAGTTTTAATGAGTATTTATTTGCTTTACAAAGCCATCTCTGCTACTGGTAAGTGTCGTTTATTTTTGTTTGGGGGATTTTTTTGGTCCTAGTTTTTTGTTAAGACCAAATATTTCTTATCTGTGTTGATTTTTAACAGCAATTAGTATTTGTGTTCTTGATGACAGCCATTCTGATAGCGTGAGGTGATATGTCATTGTGGTTTTTTTTTTTTTTAATATTTATTTATTAATGCTGGGTCTTAGTTGCAGTCTGTGGGATCTAGCTCCCTGACCAGGGATCGAACCCAGGCCCCCTGTATTGGAGCCTGGAGTCTTAGCCACTGGACCACCAGAGAAGTCCCGTCATTATGATTTTGAATTGAATTTCTGAGAGGATTAGTGATGTTGAGCATCTTTTCATGTGCCTGTTTATCCATTTGTATGTCTTCCTTGGAAAAGTGTCTTCTGGTTTTCTGCCTGGTTTTCTTCAAGTGACATGATTGTGCTATTTTGTATTAATAATTGTCTGAACAAGCAGTCATTCTAATCCCAGTGAACACCAGTGTGTCCTGGTTTGTCTACATCTATCAAATATCTGCAATACAGTGAAGACTTATTTCACTAAGCATAATATTTTTTAGGTCCATTCACGTTGCTACAGATGGCAGAATTCTGTTCTTTTTTATGGCTGAGTATTATTCCATTGGAAATACATACCACAGCTTCTTTATCCATTTATCTGTTGATGGATGATTAGGTTGTTCCATATCTTGGTTATTGTGAATATTGTGCTTATGAACATGTGAACATTGAGGTGCACATATCTTTTCAAGTTAGTGTATTCATTCAGGAATGAATTGCTGGATCATATGATAGTTCCATTTTTATTTCTCTGAGGAGCCTTTGTACTGTTTTCCACAGTGGCTGCACCAGTTTACATTACTGGCAACAGTAGATAGTAGATAAGAGTTTCCTTTTTTTCCACATTTATTATTTGTGTTCTTTTGATGACAGCCATTCTAACAGCTGTGAGGTGATATTTCATTGTGGGTTTTGAATTGAATTTTTCTGAAAATTAGTAATATTGAGCACCGTTTCATGTTCCTTTTACGCATTTGTATGTCTTCCTTGGGAAAATGTCTTTTCAGGTCTTCTGCCTATTTTCTGATTGGGCTATTTTTTTATATTGAGTTTTATGAAATGTTTATATTTTCTGAACATTAATCCCTAATCCTTTGGCACTCGTATCATTTGTGAATATATTCTCCCATTCAGTAGCTTTTATTTTTTGTTTCATTTTGTTGATGGTTTCCTTTGCTGGCAAAAATCTTTTAAGATTAATTAGGTTCTTTTTGTTTACTTTTGCTTTTTTTTTTTTTTGACCTTAAGAGACAGACCTAAAAAATATTGCTACAATTTATGTCAGAGAGTGTTCTATCCATGTTCTCTCCTAGGAAGTTTATGGTTTCCAGTTTTTATTTAGGTCTTTAATCCATTTTGAGTTTATTTTTGTATTTGCTGTGTGCAGATTTTCTAATGTCATTCTTTTACATGTCGCTGTCCAGTTTTCCTAGCACCACTTATCAAAGAAATTGTCTTTTCTCCATTGTATATTCTTGCTTCCTTTTTCGTAGATTAATTGGTGTGGGTGTGTGGGTTTATTTCTGGGCTCTATATCCTGTTGCATTGTTCTCTTTGTTTTTGTGCCAGTTGCTAACTGTAGCCTTTGTAGTATATTCTGAGGTCGAGGAGGATAGCTTTGGCAATAGAAGGATCTTTTGTGATTCCATATAAATTTTAGGATTATTTGTTCTAGTTCTGTGCAGAATGTCTTGGGTATTTCGGTAGGGATCACATTAATTCTGTATATAACTCTTTCGGTCCAAGAACCCAGAATATCTTTCCACTTCTTTGTATCATTTTCAGTTTCCCTCATCAGTGTTTTATAATTTTCAGAGTATAGATCTTTCACTTCTTTGGTTAAGTTTATTCCTAGGGCATTTTATTCTTTCTGATGTAATTTAAAATGGGATTTTTTTTTTTTTTTGCTTTCTCTTTTTGATAATTCATTACTGTATAGAAAAGCAGTAGATTTCTATATATTAATTTTGTATCCTCTAGCTTTACTGAATTTATTTATTTTAATAGTTTTTTGGTGGCGGCTTTAGGGTTTTCTATATAATATTGTGTCATCTGCAAGTAGTGATAGTTTTACTTCCTCCCTTCCAGTGTGGTTGCTTTTTCTTCCTTCCTCCCTTCCTTTTGTCTGATTGCTGGGGCCGGGACTACCAGTACTATTTATGTTAAATCAAAAGGTCAAGAGCAGATATCTTTGTCTTGTTCCTGAATTTGGAGGAAAGGCTTTCAGTCTTTCATTGTTGCACGTGATGGTGGCTGGGAGTTTGTCATGAACGGCTTTTATTATGCTGAGGTATGTTCTCTCTATATGAACCTTGAGAATGGATACTGAATTTTATTAAATGGTATTTGTATATCTATTAAGATAATGTGATTTTTGTCCTTCCTTTTGTTTATATCTTATACGTACTAAATTGTGATACTGAACCATCTTTGTGTCCCTGGAATATATGCCACTTGATGATTGTGTATGGGATTTTATTTATATTGTTGGATCCAGTTTGCTAATATTGTATTGAGGAGTTTTACATCTATATTCATCAAAGACATTGGCTTGTAATTTTCTTTTTTGTAGTGTATTGGTCTGGTTTGGGTATCGGGATATCCTGTTGCATTGTTCTCTTTGTTTTGTGCCAGTTGCTAACTGTAGCCTTTGTAGTATATTCTGAGGTCGAGGAGGATAGCTTTGGCAATAGAAGGATCTTTTGTGATTCCATATAAATTTTAGGATTATTTGTTCTAGTTCTGTGCAGAATGTCTTGGGTATTTCGGTAGGGATCACATTAATTCTGTATATAACTCTTTCGGTCCAAGAACCCAGAATATCTTTCCACTTCTTTGTATCATTTTCAGTTTCCCTCATCAGTGTTTTATAATTTTCAGAGTATAGATCTTTCACTTCTTTGGTTAAGTTTATTCCTAGGGCATTTTATTCTTTCTGATGTAATTTAAAATGGGATTTTTTTTTTTTTTTGCTTTCTCTTTTTGATAATTCATTACTGTATAGAAAAGCAGTAGATTTCTATATATTAATTTTGTATCCTCTAGCTTTACTGAATTTATTTATTTTAATAGTTTTTTGGTGGCGGCTTTAGGGTTTTCTATATAATATTGTGTCATCTGCAAGTAGTGATAGTTTTACTTCCTCCCTTCCAGTGTGGTTGCTTTTTCTTCCTTCCTCCCTTCCTTTTGTCTGATTGCTGGGGCCGGGACTACCAGTACTATTTATGTTAAATCAAAAGGTCAAGAGCAGATATCTTTGTCTTGTTCCTGAATTTGGAGGAAAGGCTTTCAGTCTTTCATTGTTGCACGTGATGGTGGCTGGGAGTTTGTCATGAACGGCTTTTATTATGCTGAGGTATGTTCTCTCTATATGAACCTTGAGAATGGATACTGAATTTTATTAAATGGTATTTGTATATCTATTAAGATAATGTGATTTTTGTCCTTCCTTTTGTTTATATCTTATACGTACTAAATTGTGATACTGAACCATCTTTGTGTCCCTGGAATATATGCCACTTGATGATTGTGTATGGGATTTTATTTATATTGTTGGATCCAGTTTGCTAATATTGTATTGAGGAGTTTTACATCTATATTCATCAAAGACATTGGCTTGTAATTTTCTTTTTTGTAGTGTATTGGTCTGGTTTGGGTATCAGGATAGTGATGGCCTTGTAGAATGCATTTGGGAGTGTTCCTTCCTCTTCAGGGTTTTTTGGAATAGTTTATGAAGGGTAAGTGTTCAGTCTCCTTTGTAGTTTGTTAGAATTCCCCTGAGAGGCTGGTCCTGGACGTGTGTTTTCCTGGGAGTTATATATAGATATATATATATGTATAGATAAAATTGGTTTTGGCTGTGCTGGGCTTTTGCTGCCGTGTGGGCTGTTCTCTAGCTGCGGCCAGCCGAGGCTCCTCTTTGTTGCCGTGCGAGGGCTTCTCGTGGTGGCTGCTGCTCTTGTGGAGCACGGGTCCCGGCGCGTGGGCTTCGGTCGTCGCGGCGCACAGGTGCGGCAGTGCAGTTCCTGGGCTCCAGAGCGCTGACGGGCTCAGCAGTTGCGGTGCATGGGCTTAGCTGCTCCGTGGCATGCGGGATTCTCCTGGACCAGGGACTGAACCTGTGCCTCCTGCATTCTCAGGTGGGTTCTTTACCACTGAGCATCAGGGAAGCTCTATTTTTTTTTTTTTAATCTATTTTACTCATTCCATCTTTGATCTTTATTATTTCCTTCCTTCTGCTGACTTTGGGTTGTTTTCTAATTCCTTTAGGTGGTAGGTTTGTTTGAGACTTCTCTTATTTCTCAAGGAAGGCCTGTACCACCATAAACTTCCCTCTTAGATCTGTTTTTTTCTTTTTTTAAAAAACTTTTATTTTACTTTTAACTTTTCGGTATCGTCTTGTTCCTGAATTTGGAGGAAAGGCTTTCAGTCTTATGACGTGTTGGTGGCTGGGAGTTTGTCATGAACGGCTTTTATTATGCTGAGGTATGTTCTCTCTATATGAACCTTGAGAATGGATACTGAATTTTATTAAATGGTATTTGTATATCTATTAAGATAATGTGATTTTTGTCCTTCCTTTTGTTTATATCTTATACGTACTAAATTGTGATACTGAACCATCTTTGTGTCCCTGGAATATATGCCACTTGATGATTGTGTATGGGATTTTATTTATATTGTTGGATCCAGTTTGCTAATATTGTATTGAGGAGTTTTACATCTATATTCATCAAAGACATTGGCTTGTAATTTTCTTTTTTGTAGTGTATTGGTCTGGTTTGGGTATCAGGATAGTGATGGCCTTGTAGAATGCATTTGGGAGTGTTCCTTCCTCTTCAGGGTTTTTTGGAATAGTTTATGAAGGGTAAGTGTTCAGTCTCCTTTGTAGTTTGTTAGAATTCCCCTGAGAGGCTGGTCCTGGACGTGTGTTTTCCTGGGAGTTATATATAGATATATATATATGTATAGATAAAATTGGTTTTGGCTGTGCTGGGCTTTTGCTGCCGTGTGGGCTGTTCTCTAGCTGCGGCCAGCCGAGGCTCCTCTTTGTTGCCGTGCGAGGGCTTCTCGTGGTGGCTGATGCTCTTGTGGAGCACGGGTCCCGGCGCGTGGGGCTTCGGTCGTCGCGGCGCACAGGTGCGGCAGTGCAGTTCCTGGGCTCCAGAGCGCTGACGGGCTCAGCAGTTGCGGTGCATGGGCTTAGCTGCTCCGTGGCATGCGGGATCCTCCTGGACCAGGGACTGAACCTGTGCCTCCTGCATTCTCAGGTGGGTTCTTTACCACTGAGCATCAGGGAAGCTCTATTTTTTTTTTTTTAATCTATTTTACTCATTCCATCTTTGATCTTTATTATTTCCTTCCTTCTGCTGACTTTGGGTTGTTTTCTAATTCCTTTAGGTGGTAGGTTTGTTTGAGACTTCTCTTATTTCTCAAGGAAGGCCTGTACCACCATAAACTTCCCTCTTAGATCTGTTTTTTTCTTTTTTTAAAAAACTTTTATTTTACTTTTAACTTTTACAGAGTTTTGTTGTTTACAGATATGTATGTTCTCAGATTAGTCATATGTATATCCCCCCCATCCCACCCCTCCAGACTGTCACACAGCACCTGTGAAGGATCCGCTTTTCTCACAGAGCAATGACTAGAGCTATTTTCTTCACTTATGATAGCACAGGCCTTCATGCTACTTCCTTTACGCCTCCCACCCTCTGTTCCTTCCCCACAATGTCCATATGTCCACTGGATCTGTTTTTTGCTGCATCCCATAGATTTTGGAGAGTTGTTTCCATTTTTATCTGTCTGAAGGTGTTTTCTGGCCTCCCCTTTGATGTCTTTATTGACCTGTTGTTGTTTTAGTAGCATGCCATTTAGTCACCATGTGTTTGTTCTTTTCCCATTTTCCTTTCTGTAATTGATTTCTAGTTTCATACTGTTATGGCTGAAAAAAATGCTTGATATATTTTCTATTCTCTTAAGTTTGTTAAGCCTTGTTTTGTTGCCTAACATGTGATCTGTCCTGAGTGCATTTCATGAGCCCTTGGAAAAAGATCTATAGTCTTCTATTTTAGAATGTAATATCCTGTAGATATCTAATATATTCAGCTAGTCCATGTGTCATTTAAGGCTACTGTTGCCTTATTGATCCTCTGTCTGGATGACCTGTCCATTGACGAAAGGAGGAGGTTAAAGTTTCCTGCTATTATTGTGGTCAGTTTCTTCCTTTATGTCTGTTAGCACTTGCTTCATACATTTAGGTGCTCCTGTCTTGGATGCATATATGTGAACATATCTTGTTATATCTTGTTCTTGATCCCTTTATCAAAATATACTTGTTTTCCAGTTGTTTTTGTAGTTCTTCTCTGTTCTTTTTGTTTCTTCCTTTCTGGTTTGGGGCGCTTCCCTGGTGGCTCAGACAGTAAGGAGCCTGCCTGCAGTGCGGGGCCGCGGGCTCGACCCTGGCTCTTACACTGGCATTCATTTCAGTTCATATTCTGAACATCCTGTGTTTTTTATTCCTCTCCCCCTGTATTTTGTGGTTTCGATGTCCTATTTCACATCTTCCTGTTTCATGTTTATCCCTTAACTGTTTGTTGTAGTTATGGTTGCTTTTTGTCTTTTAATCTTCGTACTTGCTTATTTCAGTGGTTGATCCTCAGTCCTTACTATGTATTTGCCTTTCCTATTGAAATGTTTCCTTTTCTATAGATTCTTCTTTTCCTCTTAGAGAAAACCTACGAACATTTCTTTTAGAGTAGGTTTAGTATTGATGAACTGTTTCAGTTTTTGCTTGTCTGAGAAGTGCTTTTTTTTTTAAACCTCCCATTCTGAATGATAACCTTGCTAGGCTGCAGATGGATGTCTTTCCAGACTGAATGTGTTGGCTTCACTCTCTTCTAGCCTGCAAGTTGTCTGCAGAGAAATAAGCTGATAGCCTTACGGGGTTTCGCTTTGTTTGGCTGTTTTTTATCTTGCTGCTTTTAGAAGCCTCTCTTTACCTTTTGCCATTTTAATTATGTTATTTCTTGGTGTGGGTCTCCATTGGTTCAGCTTGTTTGGGACCCTCTGCTTCCTGCTCCTGGGTATCGGTTTCCTTCTGGTTTGGGAAGTTTTCAGCTGTAATTTCCTCAGCTCCATTTTCAGTACACTGCTCTCTCTTATCTCCTTCTGGTACCCTGTAATAGGAATGTTGGTACATTTAATATTATTCCAGAGATCTCTTATACTGTGTTCATTTTTAAAAATCTGTTTTTCTTTTTGCTGTTCTGATTGGATGGTTTCCATTGTTCTGTCTTTCAGGTCACTGATTTGCTCCTTTGTATCACTCAGTCTGCTGTATACTCCTTTTAGTGGATTTTTTTTTTTTATTGCTGTTGAATTACTCTTGTCAGATTGGGTCTTTAATATTTTCTAGTTCCTTGTTAAAATTCTATGTTCATCTGTTCCTTTGCCTAATTGAGTTAACGTTCTTATTAGTTCTGAATTCTTTACCTTGTAAATTGTTTGTTTCATTATTTGTTGTTTTTTCCAGGGGTTTTCTTTTGCTCTTTCAGTGGAGAGCAGGTCCTCTCCCATTCGTTGAGCTTATTAACTTTCTCCGTGACTGTGAACTGGGGTGAAACGATTAGCTACTGTGGTCTTAAAGGGGTGTTCTTATGTGGGAACGTCCTTGCACAGACTGCCGGTGCCCAGGGCCTTTGGGGGGCGAGCTGGATTTCCTCAGGTGGCACCTTGGCAGGGGCTGGGCGGGAGGCAGAGCTGCCCCTCTGCTCCGTGGCTGTCACCATGCTGGTGGGGCCAGGAGCGGATCCCAGTTGCTGGAGCCAAGGGCCGGGCCCAGGCCGGCTCTGTTCCCGTCAGGTGTGTGTCTTTCCGGCCCCCTGCATTGGAAGCCTCGCCCCAGAGCTGCGGAGCGCTGACCACAGCGGCCCGTGCGTGCTCTCCGCCGAGCTCTGCGCTGTCTGCCCCGCGCTGCCGGGGCGGGTGCTGCAGACGCTCCCTGGCTCAGCTCAGACAGCCTCGTGGGCATGTCCCCTTTGGCCCTCACTGTCCCCAGCCTCCACCACCCCGTCTTGTTTGGGGCCACCCTGCGGGGTACCGAGGACCGGTGTGGACCCTGGGCATGTATCAGGCAGGCGCTGAGGGGCAGCGGCTGCCGTCAGAGGTCTCGGCTCCCTCGGATGTGCAGCCTGAGTGTCCGCAGTGCCGGCTCCCACCCACCCGGGCTCCACCCCAGGCCCGGGCTTCCTGCGCCTCCCTCCGTGTTTCTCATGTGTGTGTGTTTTTCAGCACTGTGTTGTGTTGTCGTGGGGGAGAGGCAGAGCGGAGGTGTGCACCTGGCGGGGAGACCCTGTGGCCTGAGAGCGGGCCTCCAGCTGCTCTCCACCCTGCCCCCGAGGAGGGGGCGCGCCAGCCACGCACAGGCTCCCCCAGGCCTCCGCCCGGCCAGGGGCTTCATCTCCCCCAGTTAGGGCCCCAGGCCTGGGGCATCCAGCCTGCGGCTCTCACCGCTCCCTGAGTCCCCTCCCAGGGGCACAGGTGCTGACCTGGCTGCTTAAATTCCTGTCCTACCCAGTGACCCTGTGGACTTGCAGCCTTGGTTGTACAGGAGTTTTTCTGCCAGTTTCCAGTGAGAAATATTCCCTGTATGGATATAGTTTTGATCTGCTTGTTGGCGAGGAGTGACCATGTCCTCTTACTCTGTCACCGTGGTCAGCCCCTCGCCATCTATGCATCATCTTTGGTGACTTGTCTGTTGAAATCTTTTTCCCATTTAAGAAGATGGATTATTTCATTATTTTCAAAAGTTTCCTATATTTCAGTTACAAGCCCTTTTCAGATACACGTTTTTCTCTCTGTGTGTTGTTTTATTTTTCATTTGTCTAGTATGTTTTACTTTTTTTTGTTTTTTTTTTTTTAAAGATTTATTTATTTATTTACTTTGGGCGGGGTCGGGTTGGGGAGGGAGGGGAGTGGGCGGGCCACTTCTATTGGTCTTTCATTTCTCTATTTTCATTCGTCTTCGTTCTTTGGCTCCTGTGGGCCTCCCATCGCGGTGGCATCTGTTGTCGCAGAGCGCCGGCTCTGGGCGCATGCGCTCCAGAGCTCCGGCTCGGTGATTGGACACATCAATCCAGCCGCTCCGCGGCACGTGGGATCTTCCCAGGCCAGGGCTCAAACCGGCGCCCCTTGCACTGCAAGGCGGTGTCCTTACCCACTGGACCACCAGGGGAAGCCCTAGTATGTTTTAAAGAGCAAGTTTTTTTTTATTTTGATGAAGTCCAGTTTATTGATGTTTGTGCTTTTCTCACATAGTTAAGAAATCTTTGCCAAATTCAACATCAGATCTTATTTCTCCTTTGTTTCAGAAGTTGTGTCAATGGTCTGTGATCCAGTTTGGATGTATTAATTTTTTTGCGGAGGGGGGAGGTTGGGGAGGGAGGGGAGCGGGCAGGCCACTTCTATTGGTCTTTCATTTCTCTGTTTTCATCCGCCTTTGTTCTTTGGCTCCTGTGGGCCTCCCATCGCGGCGGCCTCTGTTGTCACAGAGCACCGGCTCTGGGCGCATGCGCTCCAGAGCTCCGGCTCGGCGATTGGACACATGGGTCCAGCCGCTCCGCGGCACGTGGGATCTTCCCAGGCCAGGGATGGAACCGGTGCCCCTTGC
Source organism: Tragulus kanchil (assembly GCA_022376925.1). Classification (NCBI taxonomy): domain Eukaryota; kingdom Metazoa; phylum Chordata; class Mammalia; order Artiodactyla; family Tragulidae; genus Tragulus; species Tragulus kanchil. The sequence continues at coordinate 13,706,613 of JAIOJX010000028.1, read as the reverse complement.
ACTGCAAGGTGGTGTCCTGACCCACTGGGCCACCAGGGAAGCCCTGCCCCACTCATCTTGAGATGGCTTCCGCACGTCCAGGAAGAGGGCGCGGCCACCACGCTGGTCTTGCATTTTCAAGAGCGGCTCCGCGCCCTCGCGCTTCTCCTCAGCCAATTTGCTAAAAAAGTGGCTCACACCCTTCAGAGCCGCATCGTCACGGTCGAAATAGAGGCCCAGAGAGAGGCAGGTGCAGGAGGCCCGCAGGTGCGTGTTGACCAGGCGGTGGACGGCGGCCTCTTCGGTGGAATAATTCCAACAAATCTGGGAGCTCATGGTTGATGGGTAGTAAGGAGTTAGGCTCGAAAACTGGTGGCTGGTCCCGGGGGTCACGCACAGCTGGGTGTGTGATTCCGAAGGCTGTGACTGGAGAAATGCTGGAGGGTGGTCGGAGGCTGGAGCAGGGGGCGCCCTCAGTCTGTTCCGGCCACGCACTGTGGGAGCAGGAGGCAGACCCGCGGGGCGCCGGGCGCACCTGGCGAGAACTAGTATCTTCCTAATGCTGATTTCCTGTCTAGTGTATTCGAGTGTATTGTGGCCTCTGGTTCGCCTCAGCAGTGCTTTATGGCTTTTCGTGTGTGTACCACGAACTCCATAACCCTTATTGCCCTTCTGTTATGAATAAAGTTGAGCACCTTGACATATACTTAAGGACCGTTTTACTTTGGGGGCGTTATCTATACCCTTTATTCTCTTTTATATTGTATTATTGAGTTTTTTAATGGATAAATCTGTGATCCGGTTGGGATGTTTTAATTTTTTTGCGGGGGGGGGAGGTTGGGGAGGGAGGGGAGCGGGCAGGCCACTTCTATTGGTCTTTCATTTCTCTGTTTTCATCCGCCTTTGTTCTTTGGCTCCTGTGGGCCTCCCATCGCGGCGGCCTCTGTTGTCACAGAGCACCGGCTCTGGGCGCATGCGCTCCAGAGCTCCGGCTCGGCGATTGGACACATGGGTCCAGCCGCTCCGCGGCACGTGGGATCTTCCCAGGCCAGGGATGGAACCGGTGCCCCTTGCACTGCAAGGTGGTGTCCTGACCCACTGGGCCACCAGGGAAGCCCTGCCCCACTCATCTTGAGATGGCTTCCGCACGTCCAGGAAGAGGGCGCGGCCACCACGCTGGTCTTGCATTTTCAAGAGCGGCTCCGCGCCCTCGCGCTTCTCCTCAGCCAATTTGCTAAAAAAGTGGCTCACACCCTTCAGAGCCGCATCGTCACGGTCGAAATAGAGGCCCAGAGAGAGGCAGGTGCAGGAGGCCCGCAGGTGCGTGTTGACCAGGCGGTGGACGGCGGCCTCTTCGGTGGAATAATTCCAACAAATCTGGGAGCTCATGGTTGATGGGTAGTAAGGAGTTAGGCTCGAAAACTGGTGGCTGGTCCCGGGGGTCACGCACAGCTGGGTGTGTGATTCCGAAGGCTGTGACTGGAGAAATGCTGGAGGGTGGTCGGAGGCTGGAGCAGGGGGCGCCCTCAGTCTGTTCCGGCCACGCACTGTGGGAGCAGGAGGCAGACCCGCGGGGCGCCGGGCGCACCTGGCGAGAACTAGTATCTTCCTAATGCTGATTTCCTGTCTAGTGTATTCGAGTGTATTGTGGCCTCTGGTTCGCCTCAGCAGTGCTTTATGGCTTTTCGTGTGTGTACCACGAACTCCATAACCCTTATTGCCCTTCTGTTATGAATAAAGTTGAGCACCTTGACATATACTTAAGGACCGTTTTACTTTGGGGGCGTTATCTATACCCTTTATTCTCTTTTATATTGTATTATTGAGTTTTTTAATGGATAAATCTGTGATGTGAGTACCTTTCCCCAATTTGTCTTTAACACTGTGTACATTGGTTTTGTTAATTTTGATTTTTATGTAGTCAAATTTGGTTTTTATTTTTTGGATTCTGGAATTTGTGTCATGCATAGATTTTCCTTGCTCTCCAGAGAAGTCCTTGCCAGTTTATTCTTATATTTTTGGGCTTCATTTTTACATGTAAATCTTTGATTCTCTTCAAATTTGTCCTTAGGAGATGCGACTTGATCCAAATAGATGTTAATGGATTTGAGATTCTAACTTTATTGTATTGAATTTCTGTAGGTGCTTAAGTCTATTTCTGGACTTGCTGTTCTTTCCTACGGACTCACTGGTTTATGCACCAGGATCCCACGATTTTAGTATCTGGTTTAGCTTATCTCCTCTCGCTGGGACAGGAGGCGTTTCATGACCTGCAGTCCATGGACAGAACTTGTGAAGAATAGAAACAGTCTATAAGTTTAAGTAAAATCCTACTTAGAAAATTTGGGGTACACAGAACCATGTATATGATGTCTTTTCTGGGGAGAAATCCATGTTTCATTAGATTCTCAAATAGGTCCATGACTTAAAAAACGTCAAACCTCAGATCTAGAGAAGTATTTGAGCCATATACCCTTAAGGCAATTCATGAGGGTATTTTTTATAGTCATATTTCCTTATGAACTAGATACAAGTACTTGCTTGTGCACCCACTGAATAATGTCTAGAGATGCACAAGAAGTTTACAACTTCAGTTGTCAGAAATTGGGAACTAGTGGTTTAGAAACAGTGGGAAGGAGGCTTCATTATTACATCCTTCTAAATCTTTATATCCATATGGTTGTAATGGCCTTTTTCTTTTTAAGGTAAATAACATTTTAAAAATGAAGGTGATGAATTGGGTGACTCTTGTATGTAGTCCCAAGAGGGAGTTCTGTGGGAGAGAGGGCTTGGTCATTTGCTGCTGCTTTTTTATAGTACAGGACACAGTGCTAAACATCTTTTGTTACAAGGTCACCTTCTAAAGCTACTGTCAGGCACACCACCTTTGAGTATACCCTTTATTCTCTTTTATATTGTATTATTGAGTTTTTAATGGATAAATCTGTGATGTGAGTACCTTTCCCCAATTTGTCTTTAACACTGTGTACATTGGTTTTGTTAATTTTGATTTTTATGTAGTCAAATTTGGTTTTTATTTTTTGGATTCTGGAATTTGTGTCATGCATAGATTTTCCTTGCTCTCCAGAGAAGTCCTTGCCAGTTTATTCTTATATTTTTGGGCTTCATTTTTACATGTAAATCTTTGATTCTCTTCAAATTTGTCCTTAGGAGATGCGACTTGATCCAAATAGATGTTAATGGATTTGAGATTCTAACTTTATTGTATTGAATTTCTGTAGGTGCTTAAGTCTATTTCTGGACTTGCTGTTCTTTCCTACGGACTCACTGGTTTATGCACCAGGATCCCACGATTTTAGTATCTGGTTTAGCTTATCTCCTCTCGCTGGGACAGGAGGCGTTTCATGACCTGCAGTCCATGGACAGAACTTGTGAAGAATAGAAACAGTCTATAAGTTTAAGTAAAATCCTACTTAGAAAATTTGGGGTACACAGAACCATGTATATGATGTCTTTTCTGGGGAGAAATCCATGTTTCATTAGATTCTCAAATAGGTCCATGACTTAAAAAACGTCAAACCTCAGATCTAGAGAAGTATTTGAGCCATATACCCTTAAGGCAATTCATGAGGGTATTTTTTATAGTCATATTTCCTTATGAACTAGATACAAGTACTTGCTTGTGCACCCACTGAATAATGTCTAGAGATGCACAAGAAGTTTACAACTTCAGTTGTCAGAAATTGGGAACTAGTGGTTTAGAAACAGTGGGAAGGAGGCTTCATTATTACATCCTTCTAAATCTTTATATCCATATGGTTGTAATGGCCTTTTTCTTTTTAAGGTAAATAACATTTTAAAAATGAAGGTGATGAATTGGGTGACTCTTGTATGTAGTCCCAAGAGGGAGTTCTGTGGGAGAGAGGGCTTGGTCATTTGCTGCTGCTTTTTTATAGTACAGGACACAGTGCTAAACATCTTTTGTTACAAGGTCACCTTCTAAAGCTACTGTCAGGCACACCACCTTTGAGTCAGATTTTTTTTGTTGTTGTTAGATTTTTAAAAATATATTCATTTATTTGACTTTGCTGGGCCTTAGCTGAAGCATGTGGGATCGAGTTCCCTAACCAGGGATTGAACCCGAGCCCCCTGCACTGGGAGCCTGGAGTCCCAGCCACTGGACCACCAGGGAAGTCCCAGATTTTTTAACAGTAAAAAAATGAGCATGTAAGATGGTTGTGTAGACTGTGAGACAGGTAAAGCACCTGGTACAGATGTTAGTTTCTTTCTACAATGTAATTTCTTCTCTCTACAGGGAGTCTGAGGATACAGTACTGCTGGTTCTGAAAGAAATCTACCAAACCCAGGGTGTCTTCCTTGATCAGCCTCTACAGTGAAAAGGAACCCCTTGTGGCTGCTGCATGTAAGTTTGTCACACAGTTCCTACATATTAACGTGTGTCAAGGACTGCGGAGCCTCAAAAGTTGTTTGTAAGTGTATTCTTTGTTGCTTGTCCCCAGGATATAGGCTATTACTCATTTTAGAAGACTCTGGCTAAAAGTTGGGGAAGAAAGCACAGTAGGTCATTTAGAGACAGGTCAGAGTGTGTGTGTGTGTCACTAGAGACTTGGTCCAATAACACTTATAATTTTTAGGATCTAGACCCAGAACCTTAATAGTTCTGACCATCAAAGAGTTATCATGGCAACATCTACAGCTTTGAGTACACACAGCCCATTGTGGGTTTACTGTTGTTCAGTTGCTCAGTTGTGTCTGACTCTTTGTGACTGCATGGACGGCAGCACGCCAGGCTCCTCTGTCCTCCACTCTCTCCTGGCGTTTGCTCAGCTTCATGTCCATTTAGTCTGTGATGCTATCGAACCATCTCATCCTCTGCCTTGCCCTGCTCCTTTGCCTTCAGTCTTTCCCAGCACCAGGCTCTTTTCCAGTGACAGCCCTTCACATCAGGTGGCCACAGTACTGGAGCTTCAGCTTTAGCCCTTCCAATGAATATTCAAGGTTGATGTCCTTGAGGATCGATTGGTTTGATCTCCTTGCAGTTACAACAGTTCCAGCTTCAAGTATAGACAGCCCAGCCGAGGATTTACGTTACTCAGCCCCGTAGACATGTATTAACAGTTAAAAAGCTTGTGTGGCAGACTCGGGCGTTCCCTCTGGTCACCTTCCAGTGTGGTGACCACCCTTCCACTCTCCCCCCTAGATGGACACTGAGGGATCCTTCCCCAGAAAACCCGCCTCGTTGTTCCTGTGTTTTCCTCTCAGCTCCGTCGTTTCCTGCATGTTGCCTGCCACCTGCTCACCGCTGGGGTCTTTGGCAGCTAACCTTCCTCTCTGGAAGCAAGTGGAAAGCAAGGGAAGACCCTATTCCTTTCACCGCAGGCTTCACAGAAGCACCATTCTTCTTCGTGCCGGGGGTGGCTTGCAGTCTGTAACTCTTTTGATGATGGTATGTACATACCTCACTCTATTGCTTGTTACTTGAGATGGTATAAAGTCTGTCTGGAGTTTGTTTGGGGTTGGGTATCAGTTTTTCCAGGAGATTGTTGTTGTCTCTAGAGCCTGTTCTGATCTGGGTAGTGGACTCCTGCGGTTCAGAAGCCCTTTGGGGTCTGCTTATGCTCATGGGTGTGCTCTGCACTTGGAGGCAGGTCTAAGTGGAGGAGGGAGCCTGGTGGGCAGGCACACTCCCTCAAGTAGCTTTTATCTCCTGCACATACTGTATGAATTTGGGAAGACTAAAATTACAGATATTTTTACTCTCTCCAGCTGACGGACCGATTTATGGCTAGGACTCACGGAGGCTGTTGTTTTTACAGCTGTTTGAGCTGCTCTGAGTGACATCAGGTACCCTTTATAAAGCAAAGATGTCTATCCTAGACCCGCCCTTTAAATCACTATCATACTTCAAACTGGGAGACTCTAGATGAAGTCCAACTTAGCTGTTAGTTCTTACTGACATTTAGGGTAAAGTTATAGAAGCTGACAAACCTGATATTCCACAGCTTTGCTTACCGAGTGATGAACAGGCTCTTCCAGTGGCGCGTTCCTGGTGACACGACGAGCGCTGGCCACCTGCCAGCGTGCTTGGGTGAAGGGTGTTGGAGGCTGTGCTCTTCAAACACAGACACTGGTGCCTTCTCAGCAGCTGCAGGGCAGGATGCCATGGAACCAGCTCCCGGCACAGGCTGTGCCGGGGGAGTGATAGTTTGGCCAAGGGGACATGTTCCTTATTTTGAAAGAAAATCCCGCGTCTGTGGGACCGGGAAGGGCTGTTGGCAGAGTCACTGGCAGGTGTGCGAGTGAGATGCACCTGGAAGGAGGCGCCCGTAGAGCCCCGGCCTTTACCGGCCACACCAGCCTCCCTGCGCCAGCAGAGGGCGCGCTCGCTGCGGCCACGCTGGATCCGGCTGGGGCAACTCACGGTGGGAGCCTGCGCTTTCCATCTCCCTACAGACGATTGCTGACCCAGTCACCGAGAGGGGTCTGCTCTCCCAAAGTCTTTACTACGTAAACTCCGAGGCTGAAGCAAGGGTTACTGAGCATTAGTAGCGTTCAGTGTGCAGGGGGAGCGTTCATCCAGCTGCTGGCTTCCGATTTACGCTTCCCGTTAAGAGAGGAAGGAAACTGCCAGTGAACCAAAGGACAAGCAAGAGTGAATCCCTGTAACCAAAGATGAACCGCATCACCCGGGTTGCTAGACAGCCCCTCTGCGTGCTAAGACGGGCTTCCTCCCTGGCGGGGCGGGGCAGGCGGCCTGTCTGCCCCCCGGTGCTGGTCTCACGGCTGCCTCTGACACGGGGTCATGAGCTTGACCTGAAGTCCTTATTCAGTTGTGTATTGTTTGCACTACTTCAGTTGTATCATGTGCAATCTCTTGACCAAGCCTATTTTTAAATTCTGGTAGAGTATCATTTTATACATATTCCCAGCTGCAGAACTGGTACTGCTTATTTCAGCAAAAGAGATTGTTTGCATGGAAAGATTAATACCACTGATTAGCTTTCTAATATTTTGCACTTTTTGAAACGTTTGTTTTTTATGTGATTATATTTAAAACTTTAGTAAATACTGAAATAAAACCAGTTAGACCAGCTGCCTGTTTCTATCTGGGTCATCATAGAGGAAAAGGGACTTTTCAGTAACGTTTGAGATGCCCCAGCTTCCTGGTGACACGACGAGCGCTGGCCACCTGCCAGCGTGCTTGGGTGAAGGGTGTTGGAGGCTGTGCTCTTCAAACACAGACACTGGTGCCTTCTCAGCAGCTGCAGGGCAGGATGCCATGGAACCAGCTCCCGGCACAGGCTGTGCCGGGGGAGTGATAGTTTGGCCAAGGGGACATGTTCCTTATTTTGAAAGAAAATCCCGCGTCTGTGGGACCGGGAAGGGCTGTTGGCAGAGTCACTGGCAGGTGTGCGAGTGAGATGCACCTGGAAGGAGGCGCCCGTAGAGCCCCGGCCTTTACCGGCCACACCAGCCTCCCTGCGCCAGCAGAGGGCGCGCTCGCTGCGGCCACGCTGGATCCGGCTGGGGCAACTCACGGTGGGAGCCTGCGCTTTCCATCTCCCTACAGACGATTGCTGACCCAGTCACCGAGAGGGGTCTGCTCTCCCAAAGTCTTTACTACGTAAACTCCGAGGCTGAAGCAAGGGTTACTGAGCATTAGTAGCGTTCAGTGTGCAGGGGGAGCGTTCATCCAGCTGCTGGCTTCCGATTTACGCTTCCCGTTAAGAGAGGAAGGAAACTGCCAGTGAACCAAAGGACAAGCAAGAGTGAATCCCTGTAACCAAAGATGAACCGCATCACCCGGGTTGCTAGACAGCCCCTCTGCGTGCTAAGACGGGCTTCCTCCCTGGCGGGGCGGGGCAGGCGGCCTGTCTGCCCCCCGGTGCTGGTCTCACGGCTGCCTCTGACACGGGGTCATGAGCTTGACCTGAAGTCCTTATTCAGTTGTGTATTGTTTGCACTACTTCAGTTGTATCATGTGCAATCTCTTGACCAAGCCTATTTTTAAATTCTGGTAGAGTATCATTTTATACATATTCCCAGCTGCAGAACTGGTACTGCTTATTTCAGCAAAAGAGATTGTTTGCATGGAAAGATTAATACCACTGATTAGCTTTCTAATATTTTGCACTTTTTGAAACGTTTGTTTTTTATGTGATTATATTTAAAACTTTAGTAAATACTGAAATAAAACCAGTTAGACCAGCTGCCTGTTTCTATCTGGGTCATCCATCATAGAGGAAAAGGGATCAGTACAGTAACCATTTCTCCTTCCCTGCATGTTACACGTTTTTAAAAACGGACCGGACCAAGAACTAGCGCTCAGGCTCCTTACCCTGGACGGTGGAGCTGAAGCGCGGCGCGGCGCGGCCCGTGCGGTGAGCCCCGGTGGCGGTGTCACTGGCCGCCGCCGCGGCGCCGCTGACGGCAGGGGGGGCGCGAGTCTGCAGCTTCAGCAGTGGTTCAGTTCACAAACGGAACCGTAAGTACGGAACCCCACATTCTCCATTTTATTTGATTGCATTTACATAAGGAAAAAGATGCACTGAAAACAGGTTAAAGAAAGAAATCCACAAACCCAGTCATATGTAAAGCATAGTCACCGTAAGGAGGAGGGCAGTCCAGGTCCTGGGGCGCCGATGGCTTCCTCCTTCCCCGCTGAGGACGGGACAGAAGCTTGGCCTGGCCTCCAGACAGGAGGGTCTGTCCCTTTCTGCCTCCGCCTCGGGAGTGGAGCGCGCCGGGGAGCACGGCTCACCCCGGTGAGGCAGAAACGAGGGTCAGCTGTCAGCACGGAGTCCACGCTCCCGACTGTTTTCTTTTTTATTGTGTTTACTCAATAATTCAACAAATTATCAGGCCACCTTTGTATTCAGAAGCGCCAGCGCTGGTTAGTTGGACTTGGGTAAGAGAAGGCACGACAGAGGTAAGCTAGCCAGAGCTGGACACGTTCCTGTTTACGGCGATGAACTGTCACCAGAGAAAGGAAACAGAAGTAGAACACTTCAGCTGTTCACGCCCTGGATTTTAAGATTTTGAGGTATGGAAAACGGAAATCAGGTTTTGGGAATCCGTTGGGGGCGCCTAGGATACAGTGAGGCTCATGTAAAGGCGTCTCTGGCACAGCCCTTCTGAGAGCCGGGCTGACACGAAACAGCGCCGCATCTCGGGACAGGAGCCCGGCGACCCGCCGCGCGGCCAGCAGCAGGGACCGCGCACCGCAGCCCCCCAGCCCCCCGCCATCGGTCCCCGTGAGTCAGGCCCGCAGCAGCGCGGGGGCGCGTCCCCACCTGGGCCTCAGGAGGTCGCGATCAGAAGGTCTTGTCCTGGCCGCGGCGCGTTCGGCAGGGCCGGGCGACCCGCTCTCCAGGGCGGCGGCTCGGGACTCTACGCGTAGAAAGGATGCGGGCCGCTGGGCGGCTTCGGCGCGGCGGGGCGAGCAGGGCCGGGCTGCAGGGCTCTGTGGCACTCGGCGTCCGTCAGCGGAGGGTAGTACTGCCGGTAGCAGGCGTAGGCGAGCGCCAGGCCGAGGGCGGACCCAGCCAGGACGTCTGGGGAGAGGGGGCGGCCCTTCCCTCACTGCCGGGACACACCGTCAGCCGCGGAGCGTGGCCTAGGGATTTGATTGCATTTACATAAGGAAAAAGATGCACTGAAAACAGGTTAAAGAAAGAAATCCACAAACCCAGTCATATGTAAAGCATAGTCACCGTAAGGAGGAGGGCAGTCCAGGTCCTGGGGCGCCGATGGCTTCCTCCTTCCCCGCTGAGGACGGGACAGAAGCTTGGCCTGGCCTCCAGACAGGAGGGTCTGTCCCTTTCTGCCTCCGCCTCGGGAGTGGAGCGCGCCGGGGAGCACGGCTCACCCCGGTGAGGCAGAAACGAGGGTCAGCTGTCAGCACGGAGTCCACGCTCCCGACTGTTTTCTTTTTTATTGTGTTTACTCAATAATTCAACAAATTATCAGGCCACCTTTGTATTCAGAAGCGCCAGCGCTGGTTAGTTGGACTTGGGTAAGAGAAGGCACGACAGAGGTAAGCTAGCCAGAGCTGGACACGTTCCTGTTTACGGGGATGAACTGTCACCAGAGAAAGGAAACAGAAGTAGAACACTTCAGCTGTTCACGCCCTGGATTTTAAGATTTTGAGGTATGGAAAACGGAAATCAGGTTTTGGGAATCCGTTGGGGGCGCCTAGGATACAGTGAGGCTCATGTAAAGGCGTCTCTGGCACAGCCCTTCTGAGAGCCGGGCTGACACGAAACAGCGCCGCATCTCGGGACAGGAGCCCGGCGACCCGCCGTGCGGCCAGCAGCAGGGACCGCGCACCGCAGCCCCCCAGCCCCCCGCCATCGGTCCCCGTGAGTCAGGCCCGCAGCAGCGCGGGGGCGCGTCCCCACCTGGGCCTCAGGAGGTCGCGATCAGAAGGTCTTGTCCTGGCCGCGGCGCGTTCGGCAGGGCCGGGCGACCCGCTCTCCAGGGCGGCGGCTCGGGACTCTACGCGTAGAAAGGATGCGGGCCGCTGGGCGGCTTCGGCGCGGCGGGGCGAGCAGGGCCGGGCTGCAGGGCTCTGTGGCACTCGGCGTCCGTCAGCGGAGGGTAGTACTGCCGGTAGCAGGCGTAGGCGAGCGCCAGGCCGAGGGCGGACCCAGCCAGGACGTCTGGGGAGAGGGGGCGGCCCTTCCCTCACTGCCGGGACACACCGTCAGCCGCGGAGCGTGGCCTCCAGGGCTGTTGAGGCCTGCAGAACCCTCCATTCCTGGGTCAGGGTCTTTGGGTTTTTTTTTTTTTTTTTCAGTTTTATCATATAGTTGCAGTACTGCCCTTATCAGGTGGTTCTCTCAAACACCAAGTCAAAACACATCTTTAGTTAGGTAAGTATATGAAGGCTTTTTCTGAGTTCACTGCATTGGATTTTTTTAATTTGGAAAAATAACAGTGGTTCGCTTAATACTACAAACTCCTCCTCACCATTTAAAGGGATCTAGAGAAAGGAATAAACTCTGCAGGAGTTACCTCTCTGTGAAAATTTATTCTTCAAAACAGCTTCTAAGGGCCTCTGGCTGATACTGTCAGCTTTACATTTTTGGGAAGTTTGGGCTTTCTGCGCAGATATTCTGTAATTTGGATGTTTTACTATGTATCGCTCAAATTACTTTGGGTTAATTACAATTTTGTTTTCTTAAATTTGACTTTGATTAGTAAACAAAAATCTCATGACAGTGAAGTTGAATTTTAAGACAGTAAGTAAATTAAACTTTGAGGGTGGTCATAAAAAATTTCTTAGCATTTATTCTGAACTTAGGATACTTTGAAGTAATGGGAAAAATGGGGTCCGCGGCCCGGGGGCCTCACTCACCCTGCCAGTGGTGCTTGTAGTCGCAGGTGCGGGACAGCGCAATCACGGCCGCAAAGAGCAGGGGCGCGAGGAAGCAGCAGAACCTCCAGGCCTCCCCTCGGCCTCGCGGCGTGAAGCAGTGCAGCTTCCCGGCCAGGTAGAAGGGGGCGAAGGCCAGACCGGTGAAGGCAACTAAAAGGGAGGAGGGGAGAGGAAGACGGATGTGCGCGTCGCCCAGCCCTGTCTGGCGGCTGGCGTGGACCCCGGTGGACACCCTCGCGCGGGGCGAGCAGGGCCGGGCTGCAGGGCTCTGTGGCACTCGGCGTCCGTCAGCGGAGGGTAGTACTGCCGGTAGCAGGCGTAGGCGAGCGCCAGGCCGAGGGCGGACCCAGCCAGGACGTCTGGGGAGAGGGGGCGGCCCTTCCCTCACTGCCGGGACACACCGTCAGCCGCGGAGCGTGGCCTCCAGGGCTGTTGAGGCCTGCAGAACCCTCCATTCCTGGGTCAGGGTCTTTGGGTTTTTTTTTTTTTTTTTCAGTTTTATCATATAGTTGCAGTACTGCCCTTATCAGGTGGTTCTCTCAAACACCAAGTCAAAACACATCTTTAGTTAGGTAAGTATATGAAGGCTTTTTCTGAGTTCACTGCATTGGATTTTTTTAATTTGGAAAAATAACAGTGGTTCGCTTAATACTACAAACTCCTCCTCACCATTTAAAGGGATCTAGAGAAAGGAATAAACTCTGCAGGAGTTACCTCTCTGTGAAAATTTATTCTTCAAAACAGCTTCTAAGGGCCTCTGGCTGATACTGTCAGCTTTACATTTTTGGGAAGTTTGGGCTTTCTGCGCAGATATTCTGTAATTTGGATGTTTTACTATGTATCGCTCAAATTACTTTGGGTTAATTACAATTTTGTTTTCTTAAATTTGACTTTGATTAGTAAACAAAAATCTCATGACAGTGAAGTTGAATTTTAAGACAGTAAGTAAATTAAACTTTGAGGGTGGTCATAAAAAATTTCTTAGCATTTATTCTGAACTTAGGATACTTTGAAGTAATGGGAAAAATGGGGTCCGCGGCCCGGGGGCCTCACTCACCCTGCCAGTGGTGCTTGTAGTCGCAGGTGCGGGACAGCGCAATCACGGCCGCAAAGAGCAGGGGCGCGAGGAAGCAGCAGAACCTCCAGGCCTCCCCTCGGCCTCGCGGCGTGAAGCAGTGCAGCTTCCCGGCCAGGTAGAAGGCGGCGAAGGCCAGACCGGTGAAGGCAACTAGAAGAGGGGAGGAGGGAGAGAGGAAGACGGGGTGTGCGCGTGCGCCCAGCCCTGTCTGGCGGCTGGCGTGGACCCCCGGTGGACACCCTCGGTTGCGAGGGAGCAGGAGACAGAAGTGAGAAGGAAGGACTGCGTCCCAGAGTGAAATAACATTTGCCTGGAAAATAGGTTTTGGAATCCTAGCGACAGGACTGCACTTCCCCATGCGTTAGTTTCTTTACGTATAAATGGAAATCATAAAAATAATAGAACCCATCTCATTGGGTTATTATGTATCAAATGAGACATGAATCTAAAAATGCTTTCAGAAGCACCTGACTACATAGCGACTCTCCATACAAGTTGCTGAATATTGTATAACTAGTACAAGATTGCAGGATTTAGGCAGATACTACAGTAATAATGTTCAAATTTCATGAAGGTAAACGACTTCCTCTGTCCTCAAATATTAAATATTTGAGGTTCAAGCTTGTTATTAAAGAGGGCTCTGATTTCTAGATACAAGAACGAGAGTGCCTGAGATGTTCTCATCCTCACAAGCGGCCTAGGGTTCAATTAAAAAAGAGGTAGCGTTGCCCCATGGTATTCATACAGGAAGAATGTCCACTGGGAAGCTCTTGCGGGCCCCCGTTCACCAAGTCCTTGTCTCCTGTGCACGTCCAGTCTCCACGGGCTTGCCCATCCGGGAAGCAGCGGTAGAAGAAGTCCGGGCGTGGCCTGGAAGACAGGCGCAAGGTCTGGATCATTTACAACTCCAGAAACTTCTCTGGTTGTGCCAGTCATCGATATTCCTCTTAACTGTCAGTCAAACAGCGTCAGGCAAAACGGGTTTTCTAAATTAAACTTTGAGGGTGGTCATAAAAAATTTCTTAGCATTTATTCTGAACTTAGGATACTTTGAAGTAATGGGAAAAATGGGGTCCGCGGCCCGGGGGCCTCACTCACCCTGCCAGTGGTGCTTGTAGTCGCAGGTGCGGGACAGCGCAATCACGGCCGCAAAGAGCAGGGGCGCGAGGAAGCAGCAGAACCTCCAGGCCTCCCCTCGGCCTCGCGGCGTGAAGCAGTGCAGCTTCCCGGCCAGGTAGAAGGCGGCGAAGGCCAGACCGGTGAAGGCAACTAGAAGAGGGGAGGAGGGAGAGAGGAAGACGGGATGTGCGCGTGCGCCCAGCCCTGTCTGGCGGCTGGCGTGGACCCCCGGTGGACACCCTCGGTTGCGAGGGAGCAGGAGACAGAAGTGAGAAGGAAGGACTGCGTCCCAGAGTGAAATAACATTTGCCTGGAAAATAGGTTTTGGAATCCTAGCGACAGGACTGCACTTCCCCATGCGTTAGTTTCTTTACGTATAAATGGAAATCATAAAAATAATAGAACCCATCTCATTGGGTTATTATGTATCAAATGAGACATGAATCTAAAAATGCTTTCAGAAGCACCTGACTACATAGCGACTCTCCATACAAGTTGCTGAATATTGTATAACTAGTACAAGATTGCAGGATTTAGGCAGATACTACAGTAATAATGTTCAAATTTCATGAAGGTAAACGACTTCCTCTGTCCTCGAATATTTAATATTTGAGGTTCAAGCTTGTTATTAAAGAGGGCGCTCTGATTTCTAGATACAAGAACAAGAGTGCCTGAGATGTTCTCATCCTCACAAGCTTCCTAGGGTTCAATTAAAAAAAAGAGGTAGCGTTGCCCCATGGTATTCATACAGGAAGAATGTCCACTGGGGAAGCTCTTGCGGCCCTCGTTCACCAAGTCCTTGTCTCCTGTGCACGTCCAGTCTCCACGGGCTTGCCCATCCGGGAAGCAGCGGTAGAAGAAGTCCGGGCGTGGCCTGGAAGACAGGCGCAAGGTCTGGATCATTTACAACTCCAGAAACTTCTCTGGTTGTGCCAGTCATCGATATTCCTCTTAACTGTCAGTCAAACAGCGTCGCAGGCAAAACTGTGACACTGGATTGGATAGCCACCAAGAGGAAAGAGGAAAGCCTTATTTCCAAGGTCAGTATTTAAATCAGAAAAAAAAAAAAAAAAAGGCTGCAGCATACGATTACTTTTCAGGGCAAAGAGGCCGTCACGCCGCGGCTTCCCGGGACGCGCTCGGGATGCTCGAGATGCTTCTCAGGCAGGAAGAGCCAGAGTGTGACTGAGGGACCGAGGCATAGGGAAGGGGGCAAGTGTTAAGAGAGCACCGAAAGATGAGACTGAGAATAAAGAGAACCGGCTCCAGGGAAGACACAGTTGGGGCCGCACGACCTCGCGCTCCTGCGGGGTGAGGCTGGGAGGGCAGGCGGCGTCAGGCACTCACCTCCCCACTATCAGTTTGATTGTGTTGGTGAAGACGCCATTCAGAGCCAGGGCCAGGCTGGCAGCTGGAAAGCAAAGACCCTCACTGTTGCTGGGTCTGCCCAGGAGGAATGGCCTGGCCCCTGCCTCATTCAGTGCAGCCACGTGGGGCAGTCTCTGGGGGGCGGTGGGATGGTGGGCTTCAGCCCTGGCGGGGCAGAAAAGGAAGCCCAGCCTTGGTGGCCCCTCTGACCTAGCCTGAGGATGCCTCACAGGTGCACCCGGGAGGCGAGCCACCGGGAAAAGCTGGGGTGCAGGAGGACGCAGCCACCTCTGGGAGTCAGAGCACTCTGGCCTCCGCACCCCGAGGCCCCCAGCGCCACGGGGGCACCCCGCGGCCAGGGGTGGGGTTCTTACCCAGGCATGCCTGCCGGCTGTCGGCTGCGTCTGCCTTCTTGAGACACCTGGCCAGGAGGACCGGCGCCAGCGGGGCGAAGAAGGCGATAGCCTGGACGGGAGAGGGCAGAGCTGAGCACACAAGAGCAGGAGACTTCCTACAGCCAGAGAGGGCGGCCTCGCTGCGCCCCCGCAGGTGGAGTGTCCAGGGTCTGCCGGCGGCCCCCTGGCCCGCAGCTGCCCCGGGCCGCCCCGAGCCGAGAGCGCAGACGGACACCTGCTCTCTCAACCTGGCCCTTAAAGGCCTGTCTTTAGTCGACCAAGGGGGCAGTGAGCTCCCCAGAAACGTCCCTGCAGCGCCGGGGTGACCGCCCACGCCCTGAAAAGTGAGGTCAGAAGGCAGGCTGGTTCTCCACGCACAAACATCGGCTTGGTGGGGAAATACTCCGCCTCCACGTACGGATTCCGGTACAGCCACAGCTCCTCGGGCTGGATGCGCCTCTGGAAGGGCGGGAGCAGCTCGGTCACCCTGGAGAGGACACAAAGGGGCACGGCTGGCGGCGGCGTCTTCCCGGAAGCGCACCGGGAGCCCGGCCGGAGCTCGGGCCCGGCGCTCCCCGCTCCCCGGGCGGGGGAGCCCAGGCGCTTACAGGAAGGCTGCCAGCAGCGCCAGCCGCACGCCCACCTCGGCCGCCAGGGCCGCCGCCGCCTCCGTCCCCATCGCCGGACGCGCGCTCGCGGCTGACGTGGCGCCCGGGGAGGCGGCGGGGCGGGGCCGGCCGGCCGGGGGCGGGGCCGGCGGGAGGGGGCGGCGCTCCGGTCTGCTCCCCCGCCCCGCCGACGCCCAAGTTCGTACCTCTTCCGGCCTTGGATCCCAGGCTCCCGGCTCGCCGCGCAGGCTCGGACCCCGGCGGCGGGGTGGGCGCGTGGGGTCCTCGGCCCCGCGCTGGTGCCCTCACGCTCAGGATGGCCCGTTAGCCATGGAGTTGCAGCAGGAAGGTACAGGCAATGAACAAGCCCATATATTTAATTTGGAACATACAGGACAATTTATTGAAGTCAATCTCAAGCAAAATCTGAAATCAGTGGAATGTCAGTAAAAATCTTTCAAAATGAATCCTTACGGAAGCAAAAACCACATTTGAATCCCAAAGTATTCGTAAAATAAAAAAGGCGACATCTCAGTGAATATAATGTACAAAAATTATATGTTCCTACCAGCACACACAGGAGTGAGAAGCTTCAATATTACAGGCAAGCCTAATACACGGCAACTAGTCAACAATACCCTACCTATATACAGGTTAACCAAGCTTTACACGGTTCACACTATGCAATAAAACATAGGCCAATCAACAAAGTCCCCAAAATATCGTATATCTTGAAGTCTACAATGGCAACATCAAGTAATTATACAGTAATGCCCTAGTGGAACACCCCCAGGGAAAAAGGAACACTAATCCTTAGTGTCAGGAGCTTCTAGCCAAGTCACAGAAACTCAAAAAAGAGGTTAACTTTTAGTGAATAACGATGCTTTGTTATTAAAGACTCAAGTCTCAAGTGATTTAGGCAAAGTAATGTTTCACAGGATCTACAAAGTTTTATTACAGATAAACAAAGTACAGAAATAACCAGTCTACAAAGGTCATTATCATAGATGCTAAAGATCAGAGGAAATGAAAACAGAACCTGCAGATATCTGTGGTGGTTGTGCAATATCACAAGTGGATACAAACGCACGTCTCCCATCAATGCCAATCGTGCAAACACCCTTGTGTATAAGAACCTCCTCCCTAGCCAGCTGGAGTCCCCTTTAGCATCTCGGTCGCCCGCGGCAGCCTGGCGTTCTAACGCTGGGCGCCGGACAGCACGGACGAGACACATGAGCGACAGGAGCGGCAAGAACGGAAAAGCGCGTTTCACCCAGCCCACCTGCCCAGACAAGACTCGCCCGCACCAGCGCCCCCGCCAGGCCACTGATGGATCCTGACGGCGGCTCACACACCCACACATCCCAAGCCTGCGGCAGGTGGGGAAGGGGAGTCTGAGGGTGCTTGCTTGCCAATCAGCAGGTGCAATCATGGCACACAAGGTGACGAAGCACACTGAACAAGCGACTTTGGCAACGACTCATCTCTTCCCTTTTTCTTCCACATTAACGACTTTGAGATGCTGCTGAAGGACAGGTAGTCCTCTACCTTCCTCCCCTTCTGTAAAAATGTGCCACACGCACCTGAACTCGTCACTTAAGTCGTGGACTGACAACAACGGAAATGGTTTGAAACACACAGGTCACACCCAGCATTGTAGGAGTGTCACATAAGTGCAAAGTGACTTTTTTTCCTTACACAGGCATCTATTACAAGGAAAGAAGCGGTGCTTGGGGATAGGGCTGACTCAAGCACAAAGTAAAGAACACAGGCAGGAAACACGCACGCAGATGCGCTGGTGCCGCATGCAGGCGTCTCCTTCCCCAACCGACCGAGTGCACAGACTCTGAGAGCCCTGCTGTGGACACCCCCGTCTGCAGAAGCGCGCCTCCGGTCCAAGTGCACGAGGGTAAGAGACAGAACAGTGTACAAAACAATGCTTTCCCCTTCATAAATTTAAAAACTGTAAAATAAGGACAATCTGAGGAGTTTCAAGTACTTAAAAAAACCTGAATTCAATGAGGCAGAGGTCTCAATGTTAAAGTGACTATTTCGTACCTGTGGTAAACATTATAATTCCCCTCCCTCACCCTACTGTAACCCTCTGTTCTCCCCGTATCCCCACCCCAGATAAACGTTGGTAGATTTCAGTATATACAAATTTCCACCTCTTCCATGTCTGTCAACACATGGCAAAGCTATCTAGTGACATCTATTCCCGAGCTATCTGGAAACGGAAGCGAGTTCCACTCTTTGTTTGCAAATAACCAGAGACCAAGTCTAGGTGGCACGAGGCCAAAGGAAGTTGTTCCAAATGATCACTTCATGTCTGTGGCAGTGGGGACACAAGGGGACTAGACACACCATGGTTTTTGTTTCTTTTTTTAAGTAATGATTTGCACTGCCCGTCAATCAAGCCACTTACCCTGTCTCTTCGCTGTCCGTCCTGTAGACGGACAACCCGTGAGCGCTTCCCAAGCTGTCAGGACGCCACGGCCACAAGGTTTCTTATCCTGATGGGACATGGTGTGCGGCAGCACCTGGACTTTAAGGTGAATGCTAAGGAAGAGCTTTATGTTTTAAAATGAAATGAGAGACAAACAGCAAATCCCGGGGAGTCTAGAGCCTGTGTTCCACACGGCTGGCCCATCTGCTTCCAGACTGCAGATCTGAGCTGGACCCCTGCCTGGAATGCACCACGCCACAAGCTACTCACAAAGGAAACTGCTTCACGGTCAGGAAAGAAAGGTGTCCAGAAGCTGGCCTGTCTGAGAGTCCTTTACATGATTATCTCGAGGTTGTGGGCATCACAGCCTCATTCCCAGGCCACTTCCAAACGCTCTGTGGACACAGCAGCAGGGAGCTGAGAGCGGCCTTCCCTCACCCCTGTTTTCTTTTTTTTTCTTTTTAGGTTTTTTTAGTTTTTGGATGTGTTCCGGACTTGAACACAGAGAAATCTAAGATTCAATGATTCTGGAAGTCCGCCTGTTTTCTCCCTTAGGCCAGAGCACTTTTGAGAATTAGGATACAGTGGGAACTTGTTAAAAGAAAAATGAAAATAAAACCCACCTCACTCCTAACTGTAGCCCTGATTAGCTATTCCAGCAGTGACTCACTTCCTCCAGCCGCTGCTGCCTTCCAGGAAAGCGTGCAGCTCCCCCAGCCTGCCCCCCGCCCTGGCCAGGCCGCCCCCACTCCACCAGGGTCTGAAATGTCTGGGGTCTCACCTCGAGTTGCTACAGATTCAATTTCTGAAGCTTTCTGCTGATTATCCAAAATCTTAACGTTCAGGTCCTCAATGACCCAACATAAGGTTAAAAAAATACCACCGTTATCCCAAGCTGATTTAACTTATTTCATTTTCGGACAAGAACACCAGCCATTTATGCTCTGACTACAGACAGATTTAACAGTTAGCAAATCAAATAACTTCTGGCTAGGAGTGAGCAACGTGTCTGTCGAAGTTTTCACGGTGAAGCCCAGGCACGCACGCTGCACGGATACCAGGCACACAGAAAGCATGACTCACGCTTTCCTGCTTCCCCTGCCCGCACCTTTAAAACACGTAAACTCAGGACCCCACAAGGTGTGAGGAGAGCTCCCTGGAACAGGAGGAACCAAAACCAATTCTCAGATGGCTAGTGGACACTCAGGACAGGTCTCCAGAGCTGTGGACATGTCCCTACGTAAAGAAAACTTTTTTGAAATGAGAGACAAACAGCAAATCCTGGGAGTCTAGAGCGTGCCCTGGCCCATCTGCTTCCAGACTGCAGATCTGAGCTGGACCCCTGCCTGGAATGCACCACGCCACAAGCTACTCACAAAGGAAACTGCTTCACGGTCAGGAAAGAAAGGTGTCCAGAAGCTGGCCTGTCTGAGAGTCCTTTACATGATTATCTCGAGGTTGTGGGCATCACAGCCTCATTCCCAGGCCACTTCCAAACGCTCTGTGGACACAGCAGCAGGGAGCTGAGAGCGGCCTTCCCTCACCCCTGTTTTCTTTTTTTTTCTTTTTAGATTTTTTTAGTTTTTAGATGTGTTCCTGACTTGAACACAGAGAAATCTAAGATTCAATGATTCTGGAAGTCCGCCTGTTTTCTCCCTTAGGCCAGAGCACTTTTGAGAATTAGGATACAGTGGGAACTTGTTAAAAGAAAAATGAAAATAAAACCCACCTCACTCCTAACTGTAGCCCTGATTAGCTATTCCAGCAGTGACTCACTTCCTCCAGCCGCTGCTGCCTTCCAGGAAAGCGTGCAGCTCCCCCAGCCTGCCCCCCGCCCTGGCCAGGCCGCCCCCACTCCACCAGGGTCTGAAATGTCTGGGGTCTCACCTCGAGTTGCTACAGATTCAATTTCTGAAGCTTTCTGCTGATTATCCAAAATCTTAACGTTCAGGTCCTCAATGACCCAACATAAGGTTAAAAAAATACCACCGTTATCCCAAGCTGATTTAACTTATTTCATTTTCGGACAAGAACACCAGCCATTTATGCTCTGACTACAGACAGATTTAACAGTTAGCAAATCAAATAACTTCTGGCTAGGAGTGAGCAACGTGTCTGTCGAAGTTTTCACGGTGAAGCCCAGGCACGCACGCTGCACGGATACCAGGCACACAGAAAGCATGACTCACGCTTTCCTGCTTCCCCTGCCCGC
Organism: Tragulus kanchil; assembly: GCA_022376925.1. Classification (NCBI taxonomy): domain Eukaryota; kingdom Metazoa; phylum Chordata; class Mammalia; order Artiodactyla; family Tragulidae; genus Tragulus; species Tragulus kanchil. The sequence goes on along the minus strand of JAIOJX010000028.1, from coordinate 13,686,046 downwards.
ACCTTTAAAACACGTAAACTCAGGACCCCACAAGGTGTGAGGAGAGCTCCCTGGAACAGGAGGAACCAAAACCAATTCTCAGATGGCTAGTGGACACTCGCGGACAGGTCTCCAGAGCTGCGGCCAGGGTTAGGCTTTCCACCCCGCTTTCTGAAACGGCAGACCAGTCCCACTGACACCCCCTCCTTTCCCACTGGCCCCCTTCCTCCCCCAATTAAAAACCTCTCAGCGGAACTCTTACAGACACACAAACAAGATGTGACACAGTGCAGAAGCTGCATAAAAATACTTAAACCTAAGGTACTTGTAGGATACAGGATTATACCCTGGCTTACCATATAAAAGTCATCAGATAGTAAATAGCACTAAGTCCAGAACAAAGCAAGAAGGTCTCATGTTGGGTACTGTTTCAACGTGAGTTACAGTTCAGATACTAAAGGAAATTCTTCATGTTAGTAGGTTTAAAAAAGCAAACGTTTATCATATACATATATAAAATAAAGTTTTAGTATGATAAAACCTAGATTTTTCTTAAGCTAGTTTTTAAAAGGACATCCGACGACAGAGTTGCTCAAGAGCCAGGCCTAGTGTTTGGTGAGCTGTGGGCACGTGACGGGTGGGCATCTGCGTCGGTGACAGGTGCACCATCCTCTACCTTGCTCTTTCCTTTGAGACCATTATCTAATCAACAGAATTCATAGGTTACCTCAAAATTATTTGCTGGAATTACGCAAATGGCAGTTTAGGAGCTTAAGTAAAGGAACTGTAGTGTGTTTTTTGTTGTTGTCTTAACAAGAAAAAATCCAGTATAATTGCACATTTACATACATAAAAAAAAGAGGCACAAAACAGATTTTTTTGTTGCTGTTGTTGTTTTTTTCCAGAGAAGAGCTCTAAATTGATAAGAAAAAGGGTCACACAGCACAACTGAAGGAATGCTGTGGAGCATCTATTTTCCCTGCCTGTATAAGGTCACTGGGTACTTCTGGAGGGAAAATAAACGCTACCAGACACTGGCAACTGCAAGCACTCAAAGATTACGGAGAATGTGCACGTCCACTCAAGCTAAGCCCAGGCTCTACTCGGTACAGCACCACAGGAAGGCTGGACAGCACTCATGAATCCACACGGGAACCCCGGCGCGCACACATTCCCCAGCCTTAACCGCGCATGAGTCACGTGCGCAGACATTCCGCTCCCCTCGCGTCTCCTCTTGCCAGTAGTGCTCTCCCGGGAGTGTTCCCCAAGTGCTTCTCGGGATGGCGTGTGTTTGTGCGGCCCTTACTTACCCTGTGCAAGTGCTCCCCCTCCGTGCGGGGCAGTCTAGGTACTGGGTAATGGTTTACCTAGGACATGGCAGCCCACTCCAGCAGGCCTGTCTGGCGAGTCCCCCGGACGGAGGAGCCGTGCGGGCCGCAGCCCACGGGCTCACAAAGAGTTGGGCACGACTAAGGTGATGCAGCACAACCCGGAGGTGTCCCGACCCCATTCACCCTAAAATGCAGAATTAAAAAGGTCTAATTGAATCACATGAATTCAGGTTTGTGTAGCTTCCATCAGGGGATTAAGTGGTCAGTTGACAAAGGGAATGTTTGGTTGGGAGACAGAAAATACAATGCCCATGCTTCTCTCGGAGCCAGACCAGGGCCCGCTGAACTGGACAGAAAATGGTGCTTACTTGATGCGACCCCCTTTGGTTCCGTGCCTTTCTTCTGACGCCTACGGGGGCAGTCCATCCTCTACCTTGCTCTTTCCTTTGAGACCATTATCTAATCAACAGAATTCATAGGTTACCTCAAAATTATTTGCTGGAATTACGCAAATGGCAGTTTAGGAGCTTAAGTAAAGGAACTGTAGTGTGTTTTTTGTTGTTGTCTTAACAAGAAAAAATCCAGTATAATTGCACATTTACATACATAAAAAAAAGAGGCACAAAACAGATTTTTTTGTTGCTGTTGTTGTTTTTTTCCAGAGAAGAGCTCTAAATTGATAAGAAAAAGGGTCACACAGCACAACTGAAGGAATGCTGTGGAGCATCTATTTTCCCTGCCTGTATAAGGTCACTGGGTACTTCTGGAGGGAAAATAAACGCTACCAGACACTGGCAACTGCAAGCACTCAAAGATTACGGAGAATGTGCACGTCCACTCAAGCTAAGCCCAGGCTCTACTCGGTACAGCACCACAGGAAGGCTGGACAGCACTCATGAATCCACACGGGAACCCCGGCGCGCACACATTCCCCAGCCTTAACCGCGCATGAGTCACGTGCGCAGACATTCCGCTCCCCTTGCGTCTCCTCTTGCCAGTAGTGCTCTCCCGGGAGTGTCCCCCAAGTGCTTCTCGGGATGGCGTGTGTTTGTGCGGCCCTTACTTACCCTGTGCAAGTGCTCCCCCTCCGTGCGGGGCAGTCTAGGTACTGGGTAATGGTTTACCTAGGACATGGCAGCCCACTCCAGCAGGCCTGTCTGGCGAGTCCCCCGGACGGAGGAGCCGTGCGGGCCGCAGCCCACGGGCTCACAAAGAGTTGGGCACGACTAAGGTGATGCAGCACAACCCAGAGGTGTCCCGACCCCATTCACCCTAAAATGCAGAATTAAAAAGGTCTAATTGAATCACATGAATTCAGGTTTGTGTAGCTTCCATCAGGGGATTAAGTGGTCAGTTGACAAAGGGAATGTTTGGTTGGGAGACAGAAAATACAATGCCCATGCTTCTCTCGGAGCCAGACCAGGGCCCGCTGAACTGGACAGAAAATGGTGCTTACTTGATGCGACCTTTGGTCCGTGCCTTTCTTCTCCCTCGAGCTGCCTTTACCAGTGAGCTGGGCTAACAGGAAGACCATTCTAGCCCTGCATCCACAGCCACAGACACGCACTTCGTCAACACACCCACGAACAATGGAGAACACTTCAAACTCAGTGAGGGCAACCGTTTCTGTTTTTTCCTCCAAAGGAAAAAAAAAATCAGCAACCACATTTATATAACTTTCTAGGTAAAGTTACATCAGAAAGCCCGCCTAGTGGCAGACCAGAGGCCATATGCAC